>CM046662.1:164595610-169595610 GCA_025594165.1 Tamias sibiricus | reverse complement strand
CCGGTTTTCGGTACCAGGCAGCTTACAATATTTGAATGTGATTCCAAAGTTCTTTGTAAATTTTTCTTTTGAGTGCTCTTCTTCTTTTGGAGTTGAGTCTTCGCATGTAGCCGGTCTAGACTAAAATATGAGGGCGTATGGAATGAGGCTTTCCGTATGAAGCTCGTTTATGGCAGGTGAAATAAATGCAGCTGAGGTTGATGCTTTTCCTGAGAATAACAAGTAAACATATGTCAAAAAGCGGTTTAGGTTCCCAGCGTGAATTGGGGGGTATCCGCCATGGTGCTATGCTCAAAACAGGCAATGTGCTGGGTTCATCAAGGCGAAGTTTTTCCAAAATCATTTTCTGTATGTAAAGTTTGTATTGTACATGGAATGGTTGTATGCATGTGGAGCCAGGCGTATGGCTAATAACATGGAAAACATATAGGATCATCTCAAAAGGATAGTTGTGGAGTGGAACACATATATCATAGCCAAGACTGAGATCCGGGGAATTTATATGATCTTGTGTAATATATTGGTGAAAGAAGTAATGATTGAGAATTGTCTCTGATGGATGTTGTGAGGAATAGAGAGGAAGTGTGGGATCAGTGCATAATATACAAGTAGCATTTCTCATTTGTAAAATTTTGAAAAGAATCATTTGTTGTTCCATTGTTAATGAGTAGTGTAGGAAGGATCTGAAAAATGTATCTTTAAGCATCCAGGGACAAAAATCAGTGCATTCGAGTCTATGGGTGCGCAGAAGCTTGTGCATCTGTTAAAACAAAAGCAGGTGATTTTTCAGTTGTTTTTCGTGATATGTGGGTCAGTATTTTAAATAAAATTATTATAATAAGCATATATATAGCATATTGTTTGATCTCATGGAACCAATGCCAGGGGTTCCATCTGATAATACAAGAAATATCTGCTGTGATCATTTTCCTAAGCACATCAATAGCGTTGCAATCTTTGTTTATTGAATCGATGACATGGTTATAGGCGAGGGTGTCTGTTTGAAGTATGTGCCTTATGTTGTCCAGTGTGGTAACTGAAGCATCAAAATGTTTCATGTCCTCCTGTACATGACTATGTATGTTTGTAAGTACCTTCCTATTTTGTTGGATGATTTCATTTAGGTGTTGGGTAGCTTCTCTGGACTTTCTTAATAGTTCTTCATCTGTTGATTGTGGTAGCCAGAAACTGTTAAGTCCAAATGTATGATTTGAGACATACTGAAGTGAAGTTAAGATCGCTTGTTCAGTCTGGTTGGCATGGTTTAGGATTTCTAGTTTCAAAATATTACTGTGCATATAGCATCCAGCATCTAGTTGCAAAAAGTCCTTGTATGAGGTGTTTTGGTGCCTATATATCCCATGTGTTCCATTATGACAATGTCCAATTCTGTAAGTGCCTAGGTCTACTAATCTGGTGGGTGCAGATACAAGTCTTACTTCTGATGTTTGTAACTGCTTATGATATAATTCTGTTGTGAACACTGTGTTTGGACTTAGGGGGTAAGTATCTTCAATGTTAATATAGCTATTCAATTCCTTAATCCAAAGGTATGAGCCTAAAGGTAGAATCCAGTCCTTTCCTAATCTTTTGGGGAAAGCAATAGTCTTGTATGCAGCATAGCTGTAGGCGGTAGAGACTCTCAATAGGTTTATTTCACAAAGTCCACCTGTGCAGTATGAAAATTTAGTAGGGTCCAAAATAGATATTTGTCCAGCATGTTCTGTAGTTCTCCCTACTAGAAAGAGTTCTCTTACTTCCGTAAATGCTTGGTCCAGCATTCTTTCAATGTGTTGGCATTCCTGGTCTCTTCTTAAATTTAAGATCATTGATTCAAGAACTGCAAGTTTGCGGTCTGTATCTTTCACAGTTTCTTCTATTTCTTTCTGCATTATCTCTTGCTCAATCATTATCTTGTGTATCATGGTGCTTGCGGTGTGCAATGAATTAGATATAACCTGTATTGCTTTATTCTGATGTTGGTTCATGTTGTATAACACATCAATTTTAGCTCTTAGCTCTTCTGTCATTGCTGCCGCGATTAGAGCACCGATTGCGGTCCCTGCGATGAAAGCTCCTACCGCTGCCAATTGTAGAGGCCTTCGTAGTGAAGTTGAGGCTCCATAAGTGAGTTCCAGGTTAGGTAGAAATTGGTGTTGTCCACAAATCTTCATATCTGGTGGATATATGTTTTTAAAGTTCCATCTGAGTTGTATCTTCTCCACCTGTGGTTTATATAACACCTTATATGGGTAAATAGTTGCTGGAACAAAGCCTGGAGCTTCTGTTGTGACCATTTCTTCCCATGGTGGGAAAATCACTGGGGTTTTATAGTGTAGAGTAATGAGTCTGTGAGTTTCGTTGAATCCGCCTCTATCTATGATACATGGTGTCATTGATGAGGGTTTAATGTAGCAGTCTTCATGTGATATAGGAAACTCATATACCTTGAGCCATTCTTCTGTGTTCATCATAAATGAAGTGTAGTTTCTAACTACTTCATGTGCTACTAAGTCCATAACTGTCCAT
Organism: Tamias sibiricus; assembly: GCA_025594165.1. Lineage (NCBI taxonomy): Eukaryota > Metazoa > Chordata > Mammalia > Rodentia > Sciuridae > Tamias > Tamias sibiricus. The sequence continues at coordinate 169,593,081 of CM046662.1, read as the reverse complement.
TTCTGGTTCTGGAATCCTAACATGTAAAACATGTATGGGTTTTTCCCAAAATACTTCTCTGGAAATTGTATGTCCATACCTGCTGTCATCCAGAAGTTGATTGATTTGTTGTCAGCTTCCTTCAGGTGATAATGGACTTCAGAGTCTTCTGGTGTCCAGGTGCATTGTTCTGACACAAAAGTTGTGAAGGTTATATTGGGTTCCATATATCCTAGTTGTGTGACAGCTGGTTTTAGTGGGAGTTCTTTATCATGTTCGATGAGATGGGTCGTATTGAGTGTTGAGTGGTTGTAAATATCCAGAGGTACATCCCATAACTGGCTTCCAAAAAATTGTTTTGATGCATAGCAGACATAAAAGAGTGGTTTCATTACTTGTTGGTTCTTGCATTTCATTCCTCCTGGTGGTATCCAATGTACCAATGTAGAGTTATTTGGATTCAACTTTTGCTTGGGCATTTTCATCATGAGCATCAAGTGTTTGAAGAGTCCATCCTTTAGTCTGTTTCTATGTTGATTCCATTCTGTGCCGTTCCCAGTGTATACTACACTGACATTTATTTTTTCCTTTTTGTGTAAGTCCAGGTGGATGATGTAGAATCCGTATGTGTTCATAAATGTAGCTATTGGGATTTGGGATGCATTGGAATGTGTTTGTCCTGTAAAATTCAATGCTATCCCCATTGTGGCATTGATAGAGATGTTGTATGGCAATCTTTGATTCCTCATTGGATGATGGATGGTTATAGCTGTGAAATTTGCATCCTCATGTTTGTCAAACATTTCCCAGGGTGAATTAAAATTGTAGTCTGTAGGGTGTATTCGCATTACTGTGTATGGTAGTGCAGTGTTGACATTAATAATGTCACCTTTTCTGACTTGCTTGTTTATCCATCCTGTTTGGTTAGTTGTGAAGTTACCTGCCCATAGGTAGTTTTCTATGTTGAATACTTTCAACCATTCTGCATTATTTTCCTTCATTTGTGGGAGTGAAGTGTCTGTAGCACTTTCTTTCCAACATACAATGGCAGGCCATGCTGCTGTTGCGTTTGCATTCCATTTGAAATGATCAAAAGGTTTGTGGAATAGATCTTTGTGATGTACCAACAACAGTTGGCAAACTGCTCCCATAAAGGTTTGGGAGCATCCTCTCCTAGGCACGTGGTATTTTCTTAAAGATGGATATGGTTGTGGTAGTGGATCTGTGATAACTACTGGGTATCTATATCTTTTTACTCCCAAGGTTGTTACTTTGGACCACCAGAGTATGGGTGGGTACGAAACATTTTTTATGTGGAGATCAGTCCTGTGGGCATTTAGCATTTCAAATGCTCCATATATGGGTAAATTTGGGAAGTTATTAACACATAAAATAGTTGTATTTCCATATCCAAGGTTACGTTCTTTCAGAATTTGATTCAGGGTTTTGTTCACATCATCGTTGATTACCCAGGAGCAATCAACACCAAAAGTTTCCTCTAATGGTTTTGCTATACTTAGAGTTCTCCCTAGTTTATCAAATTTTGGTTTTAGGAGGCTGGTGTCGTCATTTGTCATCCAATTGTATGCTCTTGTTGTTGGTCCTATAGTAGGAGTATCTGTGGTTGGTTCAGGTGCTTCACCAGTGTCTTTCTCGTCATCATAATTAAACTCATGAGTGTCATAGTCATAAGAAGCATAACCTTTTCCTCCTCCAATGGCAGATGTGTCCCAGAAAAGTAATTGGCTGGCCAGGAAATTGAACTTTTCTATGTGTGAGCAATAGAACAATGGTTCTGCGTCTTTTTCTAGGACAAAAGTCACATTGTGGTTCGTATTGCCTAGGGTCATTGATGTTACTGAGTATCTAACAGTTGGTTCGTGGTAGTGATATAAATATACTGGTGAATTTGCCCATATGGTGGTGATGAGTTCTGATCCTTGGCATCTGAGTGGGTTTTGCTCCGTGTTGGGCACTACTTCATGTTCATTGTCTACTATGTCTTTATATATGTGTGACCAAAAACTCTTTGCATTCCAGTAGTCTGTACAATTCTGTGAAGCATATTTGTTTGTACAGTAAGCATATTTAGTCCAAAATAATTCTGCTGTTTGAGAAATGTTTTGAAAAAATGGTGTTTGCAACCAGTATCCAGCAACTTTTCCTTCAGGGTTCAAGTATGTGTAGATATGTCTGTGCTTAATAGCATTAAAGTGGTGTTCTGCCCAGACGATGGGTTTAAATGTGGGAATGGTTGTGGTGGCAATAGTTGTAGTATCTGTTTTGTTTGCTGGCTTTGGTATGGGTGTTACTACATGAAATAACGTCCACACTGTAAGTTTTAACCAAAATCTTGAGTAGTTTGTGGACATCTTCAATTTTAAGTTGTTGTAGAACAGCAATTATGTCTAAAAAGTGTGGCCAGAGATTTAGGTCCACATGGAGTCCAGTAGACATACTGTGTAATTTGTAAGCCTATTACACAAGGCTGATGTGTTTTGAGGAGTCACGTTTGTTGGACAATGCCTTGGCGAACACACCTGGTAGTGTAGTATTAACTTGAGTATTAGTAATATTCCGATGGTCAAGGTGATTGCTTTGATTGCCTTGTAGAGTGCCTTAATTGTGTCAGTCATGTCCTAATATATGTGCAATGTTCTTGTCTTTGGTGATCATCAGCTCACCTTTGCCAGATGTTGTCCAGGAGGTATTGTTTCCTGCCGGTGCAATTATCTCTCCTTTTCTGATAGAATTGTCCTTGGGATCTCTGATCAGTACTTTATGAGGTGTGGGTGGTTTGTTAGTAGGTTCAGAGTCTGTAATGCGAAATACATCATCAGTTAATGGGAATACTTCTTCAAATGGTGATTTGCGATGCAGTCTGGGTCTTGAGTTTAGTTCGAATACAACTCTGCGTAATGCCTTTTGGATAGGTAAATCCTTTAGATGCCATAATGAAGTTTTTAATAAACCATTCCATCTTTCAATATTCCCTGCCGCTGTAGGGTTATATGTAGTGTGAAAATCCCAATGAATGCCTAAGTCTTTGACCACTTTTTGTATTATTTTTCCCGTAAAATGAGTACCTTGGTCTGATTCTATGACTTTAGGCATTCCATAACTACTACACCATTCCCATACAGTTTCTATAGTATGATGTTGGGTTGCATTGTTAGTATGCAGTGCCAGTCCTAGGCCAGAATGCACATCGACCATTGTACATACCCATTTATCACCAAAATCTTTCAAAGGACCTATATAGTCTATCTGTATTCTTTCATTAAAATGTCTAGTTATGGGGGTGTCCTGTTGTCTATGAGTGTTGAATCTAAGTGAAAGTTTTGGACATTCTGTGCATCTGGTTATGGCCTGTTTGCATTTTAGCCAGGTTACTTTTAGGTTCCTTTTCCTAAACCAATCATATAATCCATGAGTGCCAATATGGCCTAATGTTTTATGTACATTTAATAATTCGTCCAATGTTATTGGTGAGTCTAGAGGTTCCTTCTGTATATGCCATTTCCGCTGTAATGTTAGCTTGGTTGGGCCTGTTTCCTTACATGTCCATTTTCCTTTAAGCCTTATCATGTTTACACTGGCTAGATTATCGGCCATTTGATTTCCTTTGGCCTCCTTACTTTCTCTATTAGTATGGGCATCTACATGTTTGATATATATTTTTATGTCCTGTTTTGCGATCCATTCCCAACATTCTTTGGACCAAACATCCTTTCCATTAATTTTCCAATCAGTAATTTTCCATTTACCAGACCATATGGCTATACCATTGCAAACTGCCCAAGAATCTGAATAAATATATATGGTTTTTCTTTTTTCTTGTATTGATTTTTCAATTGCTAATTTGACTGCCATAAGCTCTGTATGTTGAGCTGTTTTATCCACCCCCTGATCAGTTAGGATTGTCTTGTCCGAGGGTCTGTAGGCTGCACATTTCCAGTGCAGCTTCCCTGCTTTTATGACTCCAGATCCATCCATAAACCAAGCATTGGTTTGTTCTTTGAATTCAGGTCCCCATACTCCTATGGGTTTTGTTGTTTCATCAAGTGGCTCTACCGGTGTTGGTACCAGGGGCTGATTTGTCACATCCTCCATGAATTTGGAGTTATGTGATTCCAGCTTGTTCACAAGCACCCCTTCAATGTACCATTTCCATTTTAGAACTCTTTGTTCCATTGGTAGGTTGTTGATTTCATCTGGAGTCATTTTAAGCCATTCCATTATAGGAATAGGCGTGCAGACTATTAGACATTGGTCCTTCCTGATCAAAGAGATGACCTTTAATGCCTCAAATAAATTCCAAATGAGTTTTTCAAATTTAGAATATTTTATCTCAGAGTAAGGAAAGCGTTTGCAATAGAAGCCAACAGGTATGGTTTTACCTTCCCTTTTAACAAAAATTCCCCAGTTTCCATATCCATTTATGTACAGTACATCAACTATTAAGGTGTCTGAATGCACAGGTACAAACAATTGTCTATACAATTCTATATATTCAATCAATTTTCTAAAAGCTTCTTTCTGTGGTTGTGCCCATTCAAAGTCAGCGGCTTTCCTAGTAACCTTATAGATCGGCGCAAGCAGGTTTTGCATGTATGGAAGGTGTTGTCTCCAATATCCAAAAAGTCCTATTAACTGTTGTGCTTCTTTTTTGTTGGAGGGGGCCTTGAGTCCTTTGATCTTTGAGATTGTCCCTTCTGGAATTTGTGGTCCGGTGGCATTCCAGAATACTCCTAAAAATTTGATAGTGTCTTTGGGACCTTGTATTTTGTCTTCATTTATAGTCCATCCTTTATTTCTTAGTGTTGACACCATTAAGTCTAGTGTCTTTTGGACTAAAGATATTTCTTGTCCTGCTATAATGATGTCATCTATATATGAATGCACTAACACCTCCTTTGGAATTTCTTTCCATGGAATGGATTGAGATATTGCCATATGGGCTATGATAGGGCTGTTTCTATATCCTTGCGGTAGTCTTTTGAACCTGTATTGTTTACTATTACAGGTAAAAGTGGTAATTTCCCTAGATTCTTCAGCCAGCGGGATGGCAAAAAACATGTCTGATAAGTCTATTGCTGCAAAAACCTTGGGTTCTGCATTTCTGATCTCTGAAAATATGGTCTCTACTTCTGGTAGGTGTCCAGGCATTTGTGGTGAAAGTTCATTGATTTTCCTGTAATCTACTGTAAATCTGTAGGCCCCGTTAGGTTTTAACACTGGCCAAACTGGACTATTGTAATTGAATGAGGCTGTCCTCTCAATTATGTTTTCTTGTAGCAGTTTTTCAATGATTTTAGTTACATCAGTGTGGCCTCCCTTTAAGGGGTACTGTTTAGTGAATGAAGGGGGAATTCTGGGCAAAACTACAGGTTCCATCTTTACTGCTGTTAGGGCACAGAAATGCATTTCTAATGGGTCACTTTTATTTTTTCTTAAGGGTAGCCAATTTTGGAAAATTATGGGGATCCAATCCATCCCTAAAATGTTACATGGGGTTTCTGCTAATAATACTTTTCCTTCTAATGGGGGTCTATTGTAGTTAAGTATTTGCATTTTAGTTTGTTCTGCCAAAATATCCCCTATTATTCCTTCAATTTTTATCCAATTCTTAGCATTGGGGTCTTTGGCTATACTGTTACAGATGGTAACTTGACTTCCTGTATCTATTAAAAAAATTTCCCTCTTTTCTGCATTTTTTATTCTTATAGCTAATTGGACATAAGGTCTATTATCATGATCACCCCATATTATGTGTACATGCGTACATTGCGCATTTGATTTGCCTGTGGTCTGAATCTGGTTCTTGTTCCCCTGAAGTTGGCTCCTAACGGGGGTCTCTGGATATAGGGTCTGATTGGGGGCCTTGTGGCCCCCCGATATATGTTTTTTGGCCTCATGATTGCATTTTGCCATGAGTAATTCTGTTGATTTCTGGTTATGGTAGAGAATGGTGGTTTATATTTTTGTGGAATCCTGTTAGGTCCAGGATTCCTATTAGGGAATGTTCTATTTTTAACCTGAGTCAAAAAGGTGGGTGCTACTCTTGTTATTGGCTTAGGTTTTTGTGCCATGAAAGTTAATATCTTACCCCCTTGCATTTCCCTTGCTTGTCTGAAATATTCTATTGCCTCATTAACAGTTTTGATGTTTGCTAAGGCAGACATGATGGTCATTTTCATGTGCGGTGGTGCCCCTGAAATAATTATTTTTTTCATAGCAGGGGTAAGCTGTGCAGCCTTGGGAGTTTTAGCATCTGTATACATCATGGCTGTCACTCCAAGTTTCCTTAAGATGTTAATTGCCTGTTCCAAGTTGTCCCATCTAGCGGAGGACTCAAATTGAGTCCAATCCAGCGTTGGAAAAGCATTCATCCAGGCTTTGGCTACCCAATTCATTAAAGAAGTTTCATGATCATTATTTACTTCTATTATAGCCTCAAGGGCCTGGTAGACATGTGGATTTTCTACAATACTTTTCAATGAGTTCATCTCACGGGCATTGAGCATAATGGTGTTTGCTCCTTTATCCCATAATTTTAAAAGATATTCTATGTCCTTACTTTCCTTTTGTGCAAATTCCTGTTTGTATTGTTGAATTTCTGCCCGAGTTAAATCCCTCTGCTCTACAGTTATTTCGGGCACTTCCTCAAGTCTGTCGGGCGACTCTGTTCGATTGCCCCGACTGGGTGTCATCGATAAGCGCGTCATTGTGGCCGGAAACGCCTGTTTACTATTCCTCGCTTTAACCTCCTCGTCAATAATATTTTGTAAGAAAGGATTGTTGCTGTTTCGCTGCAGCGCATTTCTGACTAGTCTTTTGCCCTTCATTCTATCTTGATCTAGGTCATCTATGGTCTTAATGAGCAATGCTGGTATCTCCGTCCTGGGGGCCCTAGCCAGGATGGGTTGCAATACTTCAGCATTGGTCAATGGAATATCCACTGTAGTTCCTTTCTGGAATTTGGGCAATTTTTCTTGTACTATTCTTTCACAAGTCCTCCAGTCTGACTGAGGTTTTAGTTCCTTACTTGGCTGTTTCTTGAATAAGTTCAATTTCTTAAATTTTTCTATCAGACCCATTTTTAGGGCAGGAGCCTTAAGCAAGTGCTCTTGCTATATACAGCCAAGCCTTAGCTTCCTTCTTTTTAAAGTAAAATTTTGGAGCGCTCCACCTTAATCCTTCAACTACAATTTGGTTGAGAATAACCTCTGCCTTATTGTAGGCTCGTTTTGCTAGCCAATTTTTCATCGGACTGAACTGCTAATGGTCAGGAGTCTGGGTCGTGGTCATCCGCCACCTTGGACTGGGCTCGCACCGTGGGAGAAACTCCCTTGCCGGTCTTACTACCTCCGAAGAAGCAGGTGCCTTTCGGGCTAACCCAATGTCCTTGCCGGTCTTTCCACCTTTCAGCGGGTGCCTTTTGGGGTTTCAGACTCTTCGACCCTTCATCCTTAAGTTAACAATCCTGCCGACTACGCCAACTGTCCCGAGCACATTAAGTAGACAGAGGCAGATATGTCTTTGCAATGCCAAGGTTTATTCACAACCAAATACAAAGCTAGATTCACACAGTCCTAATTTAGCCTCTATCTCCCCGAGTCCCAGGGGGCTCACCAAGGGACGTCTTCTTAGCCGCTCGCTGGATCAGATGAAGTCTGGTCCGGGAACTCAGCAAGCAGCCGGCACCATCAGCAGGTCACTCCGACGGGAAGCGTGACGGGGTCTGGTCGTCTTGAAGGCGCTTCGCTTGAGTGAGCTGGGGACTCGGTTTATATACTATTTCTAGCTAGGCCCTTACGTCACTCATAGTGACATATCAGGGTCATGCACTCTGTTATCAGGGTTACACACGCGGGGGCTCTTTCAGGCGTTGCCATGGATACTCACTGTGCATGTCACAGTGTATGACAAGGCAGGACATATTCATGACACTTATAGCATTAAGCACTATTTCCACACAAACACTAAGTTAATATCAGATTCATTAAATTATTATTATTCTTTGGTACTCAGTACACTTGGCTAGGTGGTGACCGACTGCAGCAGGTGGCAACGGAGAGGACTCGGACTCCATGGCAAAGACACTGCTGTACACACACAGGCGTGAGTCGCCGCCACAGGGCAGACCATGGAACCATCCACCCTTGCTCATACCTTCACCGGGTGGTGACGTCACCTTCCACGGCTCAGGGCACATCATAGAGAATGGTTTCAAGAGAAGCAATGAATTGCTGCAATTGTGGACCCTTGGCCTACATCGCCATTCTGTTGTGGGTGGACTTAGGGCCTTCAGGTTCAAGGAATTGAATAGCTTGGCAGTGATTGACAGGTGAAGGCAGCTTAAAAGGAGAGTTCTATCTTAAACGGAGCCTTTGTGAATTATAAAACAAAACTCTTGAGTTTTGGGGTGGCAGCAATTCTGTTGTGAGGAATGATGGGACACATCCTAATTTATTGCTGTTCTTGGGTGAGCATGGTCCCCATAAGACAGGTCAAGGCAGGGCCCAGGTAAGACTGCACTGCCATTAGGGGTGCCAGGCCATGTGCTCTTCTTCATGATGGGCAGTTGCTGTGGTTTATGCCAAAGACGTGACGATCGATCACGAGGGAACCACTGAGATGAACTTGTGACTGTTTGATGCCACGTGTGTTTTTAAAGCCAGCCCGCGAGGGTGACTAACTGCATGTCAGGACTGGTTTATGGCCACCACTGCCACGTCTTATACTAGCTGCTCTGGGTCTGTCTCTTCAGATACATAAGGTGACACAGGGATGGAGCAAGCCAAGAGGAAAGAGGGACAATGATGATAATGTCTGTGGACAACAAATTTATGCCAATATCAAACCACATTGCCCTCCACAAAATGAGAAATCTTTAACAGCCAACCAGGTGTCATTAATAGTCACATGTCCCAGATACCTGCAATGAGAAGGTGAGGTCCTGGTCTGCGTTTCTGTGGTTGCAGCTGCCTGCTGTTAGCAGAGGACCTTGAGCTGCGTCACAGTGAGGAGGGCGGTGGAGCTCTGTGTGAATTCTGGAGACTGATTTCCAACCATGCGGTGGAGGCCCTGCGTTTTTACTTCCCCGAGGTCCGGGCTTGAGCCAGCCGTGCTTTTCAAGACCACCGTGTGTAGGAGCCCTAATGAAGGAGATAGCTAAGATTGCGGTTAGCTGTGAGCCATAAAGATGTTCAAGCATCACCACCTTCCATGGTCTCGGGAGACTTGGCCCGGGACATTGCGGAGCAGGTCGGCGCCATTGTGTGGTGGTTGCAGGAGTGTGGATGGTGTTGGAGTTGTTGTTGGAGCCGGAGAGAGAAGCTAGCAGAATGAAGAGCCTCTTCGTTTCCAGTCTGCCTCTGAACTTACTCCTGCGGCGTCGTTGCTCTAAGCGGCCATCGCTTCAGGCAGCGACAACCGTGGGTCCAGTATTTAAACGTTCCCACAGTGGCCTTATCCGAGGAGGTGGGGTTCCTAGCATTGGAACCACTTCACGGCCCTCGTCAGGAGGCTCCAGTCCCAGAAGCCGAGCCAGGTGCCAAGAGTCCAGAGGCCCCCACCAGGAGCAGTGCACCTTGCATGCGGCACCCGCCACTGTGCGGAGGTGGGCAACTCCTGGGCAACGGCCAGTGTCCACGGGGCTGAGCGGAGCGCTCTCCAGGGCACACAGGCCTTCAGCGAGCCCACCCTCCTCCTCCCCCTCCTCCATGACGTCATCGCAGCTGGAACTGCTGTCCTTTCACAGGTTGGCGGCTGCATTTGACATGATGTAACATCCTGCGTGAAGCAGCTGCCAGGAGACAGGATTCTGCGAAGTGCCCTGTGCCCTGTGCCCCTCTGCCCCAGAGGACAGCTGTGGACGGGAACAGTCGAGGTGCCAGTGTGTGCTGATGACACGTTGTGGGAGCCTCCGGTTCTGAGCCAGCCGGCTGCTGGCTGTAGCATTACCAGGAGTAATTCTTCCCGGAGTGACTTTATGAATCTTGCTGCACAAAACGAGGCCCCGGGGATGCAGACGTACTTTAATGACAGGCTTTGCCTGTGGCTGTGGCCCAGAACACCAGTGGCAGGGTCCACCATGTCGAATCTTTCCAACCTTAACCGTGGGTACCGAAGCCACCACAACCCAGTAGATGGCACTTGTGATGGGTCTATAACTCGACGGCAGCTATTTGAATAAAAAGTCTCCACACTTTTTCCCGTGTTTCTCTGCATACTCTCTGAGTATGAGTCTGTCTCCTGCGACATGCAGGTTTCAGATGTGCTCAGCACTGCTCACAGCTCACAGGCATCCCTCAGGAAGACTAAGGGGTTTTGATCTTTGAGCTGGGCCCCAGGAAGAGGCATTTATTGACATCCTTGAGAGGTTTCCAGAAGCATTTGTGCCGATTCCTGCTCCCGGTGGGCTCACAGGGAGGATGGGCTCTTCCTTCCACCCAAGCTTCCCAGATTCATGAATGTGTAAGTAGGAATCTCAGGATCCCAGAGTCGTGGAGACCGTGAAGAGAAGAGGCATCCCGACTTCTGGGAGAGGCGAGAGACAGGTCCAGGGGCCTCACCTTCCTGAGGTGCTCTGCTCACCCCCCTCCTCTCCAGAGCAGGGCTTCTCCAGCCCCTCTAGCACCTTGAGCTGAATGGTTCTTTGTGTGGGGCTGTCTTGGGCATCATAGGGTATTTAGAGGACCCCCCGGCTCCCCCACCTGGATGCCAGGCATACCCTGACCACTCATGACAATGAAAAGTGTCTCGGACCTTGCCAACTATCCAGAGTGGACAGGTAAGCCCAGCTGAGAACCTCTGCTGTAGACCAACAACAGTGTCAGAAAAAAGAGACGCAGGACAGTGAGCGGACCTCCATTAGGTCACCAGGCACTGCAAACACCATCTTTAACCACTAAAGAAACCAACATGAGCCGGTGCCACTGTAGTTCTGTTGTCGCCTGAAGCGATGGCCGCTTGGAGCAAAGAAGCCGCGGGAAGAAGTTTAGAGACGAACTGGAAACAAACAGCCCTTTATTCTGATAACTTTTCTCTCTGGCTCTAACTACACCCCGACACGCCGTCCACGCTCCTCTAACCTCCAAAATGGCGCAGACCTCATCCGCAATCTCTCTCAAGTCCCTTGAGATCTCCGGCCAAGTCTCGCAAGATCCCGGGCCAAGTCCCGTGAGACTACGGAAGGCGCCAATGCCCAAACATGTCCAAAGCCCGTAGTCAGCCGCAATCTTAGCCATCTCCCCAAACAGGGCTCCTGCATAGTTCCACTTGACAGGAAGCGATGGCACAGGTGCTCGGTGGCTTCCTCTGGAACACTGGCGGTGGAATGCAAAGCTCACGTCCAGTGCTGAGCACACGGCGGCGCTCTGCTCTGGGACAGACACATAGGCAGGGGCAGAAGCAAGGACAGAGCAGTCCCTGCTGCACAGCCCAGGACACCAGGACCACACTCAGTGCTTCATGTAATACTCACTTTCACAGGAAAGCCTGTTGGGAGAGACGGCGTGTGGGTTAGATCAGAAGCTTCACTGAGAAGCAGAAACTTTGAGACTGCGCATGTAGAGGAGGCCCTGCCCTTCCAGAGGCGGAAGCCCTGTCACCTGCAGGCTGCCCTGCAGGATTGCTGTGGAGGACGCTCAGCCCCTAGGGGTCAGCAGGCTCAAGCTCTCTCTGCCTCCTCAGTTGCACAGTCTGCACAGTGTCATTTAGAAAGCCACCACCCCCTGAGTCCCAAATGTGCTGCCTACAGGGGGCTCACGGCATTTCCATCATGATAGTGTTGAGGTCTTTGGGACCTAAAGACACACAGAGCCCACCCCATAGATTCAGTGAAGATGTGACGATAAAACCGCTGGCCTCATTCATGCAAGGCCATGCCCCGGCACGGAGGCACCATCCTCCTTGCCAGCTTAACAGAAGAGGAGGGAGAGAAACCAGGGCAAGCAAGAGCATCTGGGAAGCATTGAGTCCAATCAAGCCCAGCCTGGCCATAAAAAGAAACCGGAGATCCCAGGGTGAGCCCTGCTCTGACCAGGCTGTAATCCCTATCCGGAGTGAGGAATTCCGATTGCAGCACTAGCAATGGAAATGTGCTCTCATCTCACTGGGCTTCTGTGCCAGGAAGAAACGATGCCCCCTCCCCACCCCGTCCATCTGATGCGCAGCTGCCTCCACGGCTAGGAGGCAGCGCCCCAAGCTCTGGAGGCAGAAGAGCTCCTGTAGAACAGCGGGGCTCAGACAAGGGCACCCGACTTCCAATCTGCCCAGCACCGTGATTAGAGATTCGCTGCTCTGGCTCAAGCTCTTCAGCTCCCCTCTGAGAAGCAGACGTGCAATGAGTCAGTGAGACTCATGAGCTGCATTAGGGTTCTCCAAAGCACAAAGGCTAGGATATGCGTGGCTTGAGTGTGTGTGTATGTAGGAACAGAGGCAGGAGGACAGACAGACGGCTGTATTTTAAGGCATTGTCTCACAGAAATGTGGGCTGGGAGCCTGAGACCTAGGTAAGCAAGGCCACCAACCCAGGAATGGGGTCAGATTTGTTATTGCCATTTTGAGACCCAAACCCTCCGGGTAGCAGGATGGAAACTCAGATTTGGTTTCTGTGTGGCCGTCTTGAGGCCCAATTCCTTCCTCTTCAGGAACCTTTCTCTCGGGAGGCCTTCATCTGGTTGGGGAAGCCCAGCCATGGCATGGAGCTGATCAGCTAGACTAGAAGTCTCGTGACTTCAACATGGATGCCACTACAGAGGACCTGCATGCCAGTTTCTAGACTGGCATTTAGTCAGCCACTGGGGCACCAAGGCCTAGGCAAGTTCACACATAAATACCAGTCACCAGATTATATCTGTGCCTCAGATCAAGTTTGAAGGAGATGGTGCTGAGAACCTGGAGGCTCCGGCACCAGGAGGGGGATTGGAAAGAAGGGAGAGATGGCTAAGGACATTAAGGCTGGGACACTAATTATACACATCACCAGGTGGGCACGCACGTCTGCATGTCAGAAAGGGGTTTCTGGAGGAGAACAAATAAAAGTGTTCTCTACACTCCTCCTGAATTCTGCTCCAGAAGCCCAGCAGCGAGGGCAGGAGATCTCGGGAAAGACCAAAGATTTAACACAAGTTACTTTCCTCCACAGTTAATTTTAAATGCTTTGCTTCTGGGGCAGGAAACTATAATGTGAGCTTGGGATACCTTGTCACACCAGAAAGCAAGCACAGCCTCAAAAAATGCAAGAGGGATGCAAGGCCCAATGTGGTTTCCAGTGTGCAAAGACAGAGGCAATGGAGCCCTGATGAGAAGAATAGCACAATCACCTATGAACGCACCATATCTGTGCAAATCCATGAGTTTGTGGTGCACAGCAACTACGCAGCAGCAGAGAACCAAACTGTTCTCTCTTGATGAAGCTGTCAGTCACTCTTTGGAAAACTACTGAAGACCTGAAAAGCATCAAGCATGTGTGTTGTCTTCCTCTGCAAACTGGGGCAACCCGAAGTTGATGAAGAGAAGTTTCTCTTTTCACCGTGGATAAGTGTATAAACAAGAAATGGTGGAGTACGGCCTTTTTGCTGTTCCCAATGGACTCTAGGGTCTTGACCTGAGCATCTACAGCTCTTAACAGTACAAAAAGACAGATTTGGGGCTTCAGATGGAAATGCATAGCACCTCCGATGAATCATTTATCAAGAGGAAAAGAAAACTAATACTTTGATGCATAGTTCTTTCTGTTTATGTATCTATGAGTACATATACATGTGTGCATGATTAAACACACACATATATTTAAATACATACACACATGCATCTGCATAGAAAACCAAACCTAGAGATCCACCTACCAAACTTCAGAAAGTACAGAAGGCAGAAGGGTATTTTATTTGCTCCACAGGAATGAGTTTAGCAAACTAGAGCTGTAGAAATTCCAAAGGATGAATAAAAATGTTAAAACTTTATTTAACAAGGAAGCAGCTAACAAAAGTAAAGAGTTCAAGAATTGATAGGGACTTCAAAAGCATATCAATGCATGAAGATTCTGGAGCTGCTTTGGATTTTGGTAAAGATAAACTGACAAGCAAACAAGCCTGGTGGTGGGACTATCAAAAATATGAACACCAGATGTTCATTTATGTTAAGAAATCACTTTAGATGTGATCAAATAATGTTTATGTCATTCTCTAGCACAGCAACATGTAATGGTTATGGCTTTTAAGGAAATTATCTTTCAGAGATACACTCTGAAATATTTGCTTCAAGTTAGTAAGGAATAGACTATTCAACAAGTTTGGACAAGTTGTCTTAGTTGTAGATGATGAATGATGGTATATTGAAGCTCATTATACTAGTCTAGTGCCAATGTGTCCACTTAAAATCTTCTATAATAAATAGATGGATAAGCAGGGTAATGTTTATATGGGTAAATAAACACATACACATATGTCATACACATATATGTATATACACATACACATAGACACAAAGGCAAGCTAATCTACATGATATGCATATATATGTTTATGGTATATACAGCACATTACATTAATACTAGTACACAGATAGTGTCTATAAATTCTTGTGCAAGGCATTTTGAGCACTACGCAATACTGAGTGGTGGTGTGGATGTGCAGCTGAATGCTCAGGCCACTGAGGGTGTACCTGGTGCACCCTGGCAATTCCAGCAGTTATTTGCTGAGGTAGAGCGTGGACACACGAGTCTACAATGCAGCAACCGCTCCCAGGATGTTCGTCAACAATCCCAACGCACGCAGCAGGGATGTGTGTCAGAGAACATAGCAATGTTATCCTTGAGAGCTTCAAGTGCAAAGAATTCAAATGGTGATCAATAGTAAGATAGATTAATTTGCATTATTCATAATCAGAAACACTGTAGAAGACAAAGTAGTGATTCTCTCTTATAATAACCAAGGAAATTTCACATTTGAAAGTGTGAGTACAAGAAGCCAGCTGCAAGAGGATACGATTCAGTGCACAAGGAGGCCAGGAGGAGACCTGGATGGGCAGTGTCGGGCTGGGGAGCTGGGAGGCTTCCAACCTGCTGCTGCTGCTGGTCTCTGTCCGGCCCAGGAGGTGGTACAAGGTGCTAGGGTTTGGATCAGTGTCCCCAAAGCCACATGTTAAAAGCCTGGTTCTGAGCTAATATCAGTCCTGGGAGGTTGGTGTGACCTCTGGGAAAAGGCACCTAATGGAAGGAAGCTGGGCCACTGGAGCATGTCACTGAGGGAAGACTGGCACACCAGTCCTCCTCCTGTGTCTGCATCTTGGCTGCCAGGAGGGGAGCGGTTGTCTCTGCCTCTTGATCCCACCATAGCACCCTGCCTCGCCACAGGCCCGAGGAGCAGAGCCAGCCAGCTATGGACCGAAGCTTCTGAAACCGTGAGCCCAAATCCTTTTCCTCCTTATAAGTTGTATATCTCAGGTGTTTTGTTTTAATTTAAGTGCCACTGTCATTTCTCCGTCAGTCCCCAATTTGAGGTGCAAAGGAGAAACAGATATTAAGATGATACTATCACTTCTAACTACAGTTTCTCAGCTCTCCCAAGTTGGAATCATGTAATTCACAATGCTAACCCACCAATCTGTCATCCTACCAAGGGCAAACAGAGTTGCCAACTCCCTACATCCTTGCCAACACTTGCATTTATTGCATATTTGATAACAGCCATCCTAACAGGTGAAGCTGATATCTCATTTAATTTGCATTCCCTGGATAAGTGAACACCTTTTCATACTTGGGGTATTTGTGTATCTTCTTTGGAAAAAAATTAAATTTTTATTTATTTCATTAGTGTGTATTAATTATACAGAACGGTGAGTTTCACTGTGGTATGTGACATTGTTTGATCATTCCCATCCTGGTTTGCTTCTCCTACCCTCCCTCCCCCTCCTGCTTCCTCTACACTAATAGTCTCTCTTCTACATTCATGTTGTCTTTCTCTGTTTCTTTTAGATTTCATGTATGATAGAAAACATGTGATACTTGTCCTTCTGAGTCTAGTTTATTCCACTTAACTCTGGTTGCATCCATTTTTCCTGCAAATGACATGATTTCCTTCTCATTTATGACTAACACTCTGTTGTGTTTATCCAGTCAAATGTTGATGGGAACCAACGCTGTTTCCTTAACTTGGCCATTGTGAATTATAATCAAGTCCTCCATGTTTTTGTTGAATTTTAACATTTTGGATATTAATTCCTTATCGTATATATGGTTCACTAATATCTTCTCTCAATTTACAGTGTGCCTTTTTTCATTTTTTCTGACTGTTTCCTTTGCTGTTAGTTTGATATAATCCACTTATTTATTTTTATTTCTGTTGCCTGAGCTTTTGGGGTGACAGCTGAAGAGATCATTGTCTAAGACAATCTCAAGGAGCTTCTCTCCTACACGTTCTTCTAATCTTATGGGTTTAGGTCTTAATGCTATGTCGTTAACCCACTTTGAGTTTATTTTCTATATGCTGTCAGATAAGGGCTCATTCTTTTGTAAGTACATATCCAATTTTCTAAGGACCATATTTTGAAGACACCACCTTTTTCCCCACTGAGTCTCTTTGGTAGCAGAGTCCATAGTTAGTTGTATGATATGCTGGTGTTGATTTCTGGACTTTGTCCTGTGTTCCCTTTCTCTGTTTTTATGCCAGCACCACGCTGTGCTGATCACCAGAGCTTTGTAATGTAATTCAAAATCAGTAAGTGGGATGCCTCCAACTTTTTTTTTCTTACTTTGCTTTAGTTACTTGGGGTAACTTTGGCTCCATACAAATTTTATTATGTTGAATTTACTTTTCTATTTCTATGAAAAATCACAGGAATGTTGATAGGGATTATGGACACCATATGGAGAGTCCTCAAAATATTTAAAAAAAAAGAACTGTCACATAGGTCAGCAACATTTCTGTTGAACAGACATCCAAAGGAACTGAAATCATAGGCCATAGACATGTCTGCCCCACCACATCCATTTCAGTGTTATCCATGAGGGCAAGATGTGGACTCAACCTGTCTGTGTCAGTGAGCTTCAATCGGACAAGAACAACTTAAAGGAAGAGCAATTTATTCTGGCTCACACTTGCAGAGGTTCCAGTTCATGGTTGATGGACTCCATTGCTCTGGGCCTGAGAGGCAGAGCATCATGGCCTAAGGCTGAGGTGGAGGAAAGCAGCTCAGATCCTGTGGTCAGGAAGCAGACAGAGGTAAGGGGGAGGGAACAAGAAATACCCTTCTAGGGCCCTTCCCCCGGAACCCCCTTTCTTTAAGCAGGTCCCACCTCCACAGCCTCCATGGCCTCCCACAGCCTAGTCCTTTCAGCCATCAGTGGATTGGTCCACTGGTGAGGTTGGAGCCCATGTGATCTGATCACTTCCCCAGAGCCCCACCTCTGAAGCCTTTGGGGACACTTCATGACCAGTGACAGCCATGTTCCTCAGTGAAGGGATGGACAAAGAGCTATGATACACACACACACACACAGAGTCATTCAGCCTTTAAAAGGAGATCCTACCACTTATGTTAAGTGAACTAAACCAGGCCTAGAAATAGAAATACTGCTTGATTTCACCTATATGTGAAATCTAAAAAAGCCAAGTGTAGAGTATAGACCTATGATTACCAGGGAGGGAGGAGCAGGGAAGAAGAAATAGAGCCATGTAGGTCAAAGCTGGGACCCTTGCAGTTATGTTGGGTGAATGAGTCTGCCACCTCACACAGCCTGAGCACTACAGTTAGTAATATTGTATTGTATCCTGCAAATTTGCTAGGAGAAAAGAATCAATGGTCTTACTGAAAAGGCCAAGCGAACAAAATTCCAAATGCTGGCCCAGGCCTTACAGGGCTCCGATGCTTGGGCCTCACCGATCTATGGCTTTGGGGAGCCTTCATACACACCTGCAGAGATTCATCTTTTTGGCACCAGCCTCCTGAGAATCCTTTTCACCCTCGAGCCTGACCTACCTGTCTTGTCATATCCCCCCATACCATCCCACATCACCCCGTTTCAGCAGGAAGTAGCCAGACAGACACACAATGTCCCACTTCCTAAGAAAACAAAAAGGGAGGAATGATAGATAGGCTTGGGCCGATGGGCCACCTCCCACATGGAAATTTTCATGAGAAGCAACCTGGTTTTATTTTCTCCAGGCAGGAGCCAATAGGCTTAAAGGTCACCCTGTTCCCTGGGCAAAGAGCCAATAGTGTTAAAGGTTGCTCTGGTACACCCCCCACCAGAAATCCCTACTTAAAGCTCCTGACTGGGGAACAGAGAGACCTTTAAGCCGATTGGCTTCTGCCTGGAGAAAATGAAACCAGGTTGCTTCTCATGGAAATTTCCATGGGGGAGGTGGCCTGTCAGCTCAAGCCTGCCTATCACTTACCACTCACACAGAGAGGTTGACAACGTAAGATGATTTACACGTTAACTTGCCAAAATGCACTAACGGATTCACTATGTGTATGCGCATAAAAACAGCATGCTGTACATATATATATATATATATATATATATATATATAATTTAAAATGCTCACTGGTAAATGGATTCTAAGGACTTTTCATGATCTCAACTGGTGATTTGTGTCATAGTTTCTGATGTTAAAGATTGCTGTACAAATATAAGTAGTGGCCATTATGTTCATTAAAAAAAAAAATATCTGTAATGATTTATGAATTATTTTTGTCACTTTCTTAAAAAGGAACAAATTCCAACTTCAAGAAGTAGAGGAAATTAAATGTTTTCATGGAAAAAGTCCTGAGGTTCCTCAGGTTTGGTGACTTCTTCTGGCAAATTAGCAACTTGGCCCTAGGCTAAAATTACTTCATCTAAATGCTCTGACTTTTAAATCCACAAACAGCATTCATGGACTTGTTTAGAAAGTTAAATACGATCATACATGATAAAACCTCTGAAATTCTGAGCTGCACAGCAATGGTCAACTACTTATATTTTAGAATGAAAATGAGATTTAAAATGTCTCTTCAAAGATGGATTGGGGAGGTGAGGCTGGGATGCCTATCATAAACCCTTGGTGCTGATTGGCTGAGGTAGTCTCTGACACACAGAGGGGCAGAAGAATGCTGTCACTCCAGTTGCAACTTGATCTCTACCAGGCCACTGTTCAATTCAGAAAGTCATTTTTATCAATGTCATTTTATTTGAAAAAAAATAATGATTGCATTTATATGTAGGGTGTAATGTGATGTTTTGACACATGTAAACAGTGTGGAATGACTAAGTCAAAGTAATTAGCATATCCATCTCCTTACTTCTTTGGTGGTGAGAGAATTGAAATTCACTTTCCTTGTTATTTGGAATGTACTACTATTGACCCTGGTGACCATGCAGTGTGATGTATGTCAGAATTTACTCTTTCTGGCTAGCCAAAACTTTGCACCTTTGATGAAGAGCTCCCCATTCCCTGCCCCTGGCGCCAGCCTCTCTAACCATCCTTGACTTTGCTTCCATGAGTTCCACTCCTCTAGGTTCTAGTGAGATGGTGCAGGGTTTGTGTCTCTGTGCCTGGCCTCAAGAATTTAAACACAGGGCTCTCATCTGGTCCAGCAGTGTAAGCTGCCTGTCACGGCCAGCCATTGCGCCGCGGGAGGAAAACTCGGAGGCAGAGTAAAGCTATTACTACTTTTACTTCTACTTTCTTAGAGAGAGCTTAGAGAGGGAAAGAAAGATTTTTAGAGAGAAAGATTAGAGAGAGCTTTTCTTACTTAGCTTAGAGAGAAAGAAAGATAGAGAGAGCTTAGAGCTTAGAGAAAGATTATTTTTTAGAGCTTCTTTCTTCTTTCTTCTTTCTTCTTTCTTCCTCGGGAGCCTCGGCCTCAGCAATTACTTCTTCTATCTGGTTTCTCTTCTGTAACCGCTCTGCCTACGTTCTGGCCGCTCTGATTATTTCCAACCCGAACTCTTCTTCTGACCGACCGAGCGACTACACGACTGACTGAATGAATTCGTTCTCCGTTCTCCTAACTCTGACCGCTTTCACCCGGTTATATACCTTCAGCTTTGCGGGTGCCTACAGGTGCGTCACATACATATCAGGTGGAACTTATGGCTTCCAGCTAGCTGCAACAGCCCTTCCTAATTAGGGCTCCTTCACAGCAGTCTCACCGTCTCACCGTGGGAGCCTAGCCACGGGAGAGCATCATCTGCACTCCGGGTCACTGTGCACAAAGGGCGAGATGGAATCGACCCCGGTGTCCATCTGTGCATGCGTGAGCAGGGAGAATGTGGCTCACAGAGGTAGGAGAACTCTGCATTCTCAAAAAGAAGGGGATCTCGTCATTTTCAACAGTGTGATGAACCTGAGGGACAGTACGCGAAAAGGGAAGTCCCTTCAGAGAACACCATGTTTCAGTCCTGCTTTGGTCTTCTCTGTGTGGGGAAGGGGTGTACAATGTCAGCACTCCCCGCATGCCTCCCTCCTCTGTGGGTGACCAAGTGGTGTGCAGTGCTGGGCTGGAGAGATGCTTCCGGAAGTTTATGTGGCCTCTGAAGGCCACGGATGCCCAGGCGTTCCCGAGGGAGAAGATGAGGAACCCCTTCCCCCAAGAGGCCCCGCAGCTGACCAGCCAGGCCATCCGTGGGCTGGGCTGCGCCCTGACTCCAGCCCTGAACGGCACTGCGGCTGAGTGGAGCTCCCGTCCTCACCTTCTTGCTGTTTCCTGAACATCCTCAGTTCAATCCAATCACTGTGTCCGGGCTCCTTGAGTTAGTGAGCGTGCCGGCTATGAGCGTGACCTTGCCCCTGTCCTTGAGCCTCTCCATCAGTGCAGAGCCCATGGGCCAGTGCTGCCAAGCCCTGGGACCCGTGATGGTGCCCCCAAGGCGCTGAGCCACTGTGAAGGCAGCCTCAGCTGGGTTGCTCCTTGTGAACGAACCTTCCTCACACGTTTCTTCATTAACAGTATAATGGAAAAACGTGTGGCTTTGCACGTGTCCAGCAACAGACATGTGGGCTCCTTATTTGATCAGTGGCAGGCTGAAATTTCTAAGCACTCATAACTCAGGAAGGTGGTTGATTGGTGTTCAAAACTTAGTCCAGGCTGAGCACAATTAAGTAACTCTTAACTAGCTCCTAGACCTTTGTTTTTTGTGGTGCTGGGGATTGAACACTGGCCTCGTGCACACGCTGGGCAAGCACTTGTACCAACTGAGCTTCATCCCAGCCCCACTCTGATCTTTTTTCTTTGTAGAATATAGAGAACAGATGTTTGAATATTTATGAATCCATGTAATAACCTCACTTTATTTTATTTCTAATGCTGATATCTTAAAAAATCTGCTTGTGGCCCATACCTGAAGCAGGCCAGGCTCATCAGCAGCCTGCTGCAGCTGGACAGCACGTCCCCACCCTTGTGCCGTCCAATCGTCGGGTCCCTCCTGGTGATGCCCCTCCCTGTGATGACCTTGGGCAGCCCTTGACATCTGTGGGTGGTGGGCTCTCAAGGTAACACTCTGAGGCAGGATGCTATGGTCTACCCTGCCACCTCATGAGGAAGTTCTAAACACTGGTCATTTAGAAACCAGAGAGGCACCAGGGCCTTCAGAATCTACCTTTCCCAGTACTGTGAGAATCAAATGCATACTATTTGCAAAATAAGGTCCTGTTTTTTAAAAATTTTTTATTTCTTTTAATTAGTAATACATGACAGTAGAATGCATTTATGCACTTTGATATATTACACATAGATGGGATATAATTTCTCATTTTTCTAAGTGTACATGTTACAGAATCATATTGGTCATGTAGTCACATACAGTAATAACGTCTGTTTCATTCAACTATCTTTCCCATCCCCACATTCCCTGTCTCCCCTCCCTTCACTTCTACTTAATCTAAGGCTATTTTTCCCTAGTGCCCACCCCCTGCCTTATTGTGAATTAGCATTCACATGTAAGAGAAAACATTCGGCCTTTGGATTTTTGGGATTGGCTTATTTCGCTTAGCATGATATTCTCCAACTCCAACCATTTACTTGCAAATGCCATAATTTCACCCTTCTTTAAACCTGAGTAATATTCCATCGAGGATATATACCACATTCATCTATTGAGGGACAACTAGGTTTCTTCCACAGTCTATGTAGTGTGAATTGAGCTGCTATAAACATTGATGTGGCTGTGTCACTATAGTATGCTGATTCTAATTCCTTTGGGTATAAACCAAGCAGTGGCATAGCTGGGTCAAATGGTGGTTCTATTCCCAGTTTTCTGAGGAATCTCCCTACTGCTTTCCATAATGGTTGCACCAATTTGCAGCGCCACCAGCAACGTATGAGTGTACCTCTTTCCCCACATCCTCACCAACATTTATTGTTGCCTGTATTTTTGATGAATGCCATTCCGACAGGAGTGAGATGAAATCTCGGAGTAGTTTTGATTCGCATTTCTCTAATTGCTAGAGATGTTGAACAATTTTTCATATATTTGTTGATCAATTCCTTTTCTTCTTCTGTGAAGTGTCTGTTCAGTTCCTTAGCCCATTTATTGATTGTTTTATTTTGAAAAGCCTGGAGTGGTGGGGATGCCTCAGACTTTGGCACCAGAGAGCTGTGTGAGTTCCGACACAGCCAGGACAGCCATCCGGAAGCAGGCCCCAGGAGGGTGACCTGACCTCCGAACCTGGCACCACCATGATGCTGTGGCCGTGACTGCTGGAGCTGTGTCAGGCAGTCCCGTGTGATGGTGCTCGAAAGTGCTTTCTAGAATTCCTTTTTAAAGCAGGTACAATGTGCAGATTTCTTTTTCCTTTTCCTTTTCCTTTCACTGCTGAGAAGATCATCCTGCAATGGAGGCCAATGCTGTCATCAGCGCAGCTTCTATCTTGAGTGATCTGTCAGTATTTGGGGAGCACAGAGGAGCCGCAGAGCACCCTGGAATGCCTCCTTCCTCGTGCCTGGCTTCTTGCCCTCCTCCCTGCATAAATGTCACTCATTCTCTGAGTCTCGGTTTGACCCTGGAGTTCTTCCTGGCCCAAGGGAACCCACTAGGGCTCAGTAGCCCTGAGCCAGCTCCACCTCTGCTGAGCTTCCTGTGGCCCTGCAGTGCTGTCTGCTGTCACTACCCTGGCACTGAGCTGCAGCCCCAGGTAGGAGCCCTATCTGTCAACACCACTGTGGTTTCCCTTTACCTGGAGTCGACACAGCTTGAGATGAGATGAGGGAAGGACGACAGAGTGGCCTTCCGCACGTGGACGCTGCTCTTCTCTGTGCGTCTCGTTACCTTCCCACGTGCACACCTGCATCCCCATTTTCTAACACAGCCGGAATTCCATCATTCTAAGTTATTTTGCACAATGCTAAAGAATGCATTTTAAAACTGTTTTAAAGTAGTAGAAGAATATTCTGGTCTTCTTTTGAAGGGTAAAATATCTATTTGTATTCTAACCCGTTACACATTTTCTATGACATCAGGGATCTTGAAAGTCCAGCAGAACCATCTCGCTAGGTTTCTGGCTCCTCCTGTGCACAAACACCAGCCACTCACTGCTCCGTGGTGTGTCTGGGGAGGCTGGCGATGCAGTTGTTCCCAGGACACCACCTGCAGATGTGGAGAGCAAGAGCCAATCCCCGCATGGCCAAGTCCCTACTTCCCACAAAGACAGTTTCAGGGTGGAATTTCAGAACAAGAACCACTTTGAGAGTATTCCTGAGGTTGAAGCTTCACGCCTGTCACAGCCACCTCCCATGGAAGTTCTCTGATAGCTGGTATCAATCTATAGCATAAAAGCTTGAAGAACTTGACATTGTCATTGAAGACACTGCAAAATTGACCTGGCGCTGGCCACACTTGGTCCAACATGGCCCAGTCCCCAGGGTGCCACACTGGATGCTGTAAGCAAAGGCTTCCTCAGTGTCATGGTACGTTGCTAAGGCCACAGCATCACAAAGCCACAGGTCCTTGGCCTTCATTCAGGGCCATCACCACCACTGATGTAGCATGACATCACCATGTAGAGGGCCTCTTTCTCAAAATGGCTACTTAAAACAGGGACAAAGGAACCTAGCAGGGAAAGGACCTGCTTACAACCTTCTCCCCTCTTTCTAAAGCACACAGGACACCCTCCCTTTGCCTACAAGCTCTAAGCATCTCCAACTCCAGGGAAGAGCTAGAGTTGAAGTCAGATGACTTGGGTCCTGAGCCTCAGAGGGCCCTGATGTGACAAAACCCTCTCCAGCTGCTGTTCCTTGGAAGGGGACTAGCAGGCATGGTGAGGTGGCACCTCCAGCTGGGGCTAAAAATACCTCGGCCCTGTGTGCACGGGCACTCTCCCAGGGCTGCACACCAAGCCGTCAAGGCCACATGCGTGGCCGCAGCCAGGCAGCTGGCTTGCATATGGGTCTGTGCAACACACTGAGAGCGCAGCTCACACGTGAGGCAGGCGGCAGGCTCGAAGCAGCTCTGCCGATCTGTGGGACTGCCGTCCTGAGTCTCTGTCCTGCCTGGCCTGAGACTCATCTATAGGCCATTCCCAAGTGTGGCAAATGACTCGCAAGCACCACAGGCACTGGAGACTTCAGGAGAGCTGGAGGCAAGACCACTCTGCAGGGGCCACTTGTGTTACTCCCCTTATTTCAACACTATCTGAACAACAGCAGCCTTTAGAGGCGTGAAACCTGTCTCCCTCCCTCAAGAGCAGAGGGCAAACATGCTGAGTGCCCAGAGTAAGAGAAATATGTCTCCCGTCCACTCCAGGGACAGGAATCACACTCTCCAACGCCTAGAAGTTGAACGAAGTAAAATCTGCTAACCACTTAGCTGCCGGTGGTTTTCTGTCTCACAAAGACTGGCTGTGCATAGGCTCAGCCACGAGCAGAACTGGGGGCACCGGGGCTGCGCACAGTTCTTAGGATCACACCCTAGGACTCCCCACCTCTCCTCTGTCTGATCTCCCTTCAGTTCCGAGGTTTGAAGAAGCAAGTGAAACACAGGACAGGGAGAGTCCTGTGTGGGGCAGAATTTTCCAGCAGCTGGCACAGAACGTACCTCCTGCCAACGTGGGAACTGAGCCTGGCCGCAGGGGCGGAAGAGCCCACAGGAAGGCCAGGCTCCTCTGGGCCCCACGGCCTGGCCTCGCCACCACACAGCAATGGCCGCTCTTCCGCCCACAGCGCCTCTCCTCCCCAGCCTCCCCGCCCCTCCCATCCCGTTTCATATTCTTCCCGCAATTTCCTCTGATTCATGGCTGAACCCAGACCTGGGGACAGTGAGTGAAGCTCAGCAATAATGTTCCAGATTAATTGTTGCTGTGGGTACTTGAAAAATAATTGATTTCCTTACTCAGTTTAAACTCAGTTCAATCATTATTTCTGGCCTTCATTTTATGGGTACTGTGCGTGCCAAGTGCTGTGGGTTTCAGGACACAACGTGGAAGTGAAGCAGGACTCAGCACGGCTGATAACCAAGCCAAGCACAGAACAATAACTAGTACTTTATGAATTAGATCACTAATTAAATAAATTCTCAGTGCGTTATTGAGTTGGCTCTTGGTGGCAATAACATGTTTTCTCACACTTCTCCTTAAAAATCAGCCTGTGCTTTGTAATGTTCTTAAAGGCAATGACATCAGGGCCACAGTCGGAGTCACCCCAGGTCCTCAGTGACTGCTCCCTCTTCTCTGGACTGAGCTTCAGGGGCGATGGCTGCCTGCACCTCCCCGGTTTCCTCACCAGGCATGTTCAGGCACCCGTCTCCTGCCCTGCACCAAGCTCAGTGTGGCCAACTACTGGGCCTCTGACCTCAAACTCATAGGTCTCTGACAGCCTGAGCTAACACAAGGGGACCCTGGACGCCCCGACCCTCATTCCTTCCCTTCTCCATCTTCAGCTTCTGGTTTCATGGATGCCGTCTCCACACTCTATGCCTCTGCCCCAAAACGCTTCCCTGATCACCACGGCAGTGTCTCCTCTCTGGACTGGGAATCATTTGAAGGAGGAGCCCAACCTTTTCCTCTGGGTGTCAGTTCACTCCAGGGACATTGGGCCTTGTCCCCTCTGGAGAGACTTCCCACGTGGCTGCCCACCTGCAGGGCCTGAGGACACTCTGAAGACCTTCCCGCCTACCTTGGGCACCCCGGCTACCTGGCCAGTTGGTGCTGTGCTGCCACCTAGGGGCCTCTCCACACACTGCAGGTCGAAGTCTCAAGGCGGAAGATGCCGTCAAATGGGGAAAGGACACTCCAGCTAACTCACTGGAGGAGACCACATGATTGTCACACATGTCTCCTGCAGAGCTTTAGAAACACTGACCTTGGGCAACTCCTGGCATCCAGGTAAATCTGGGACCCCCTACGTGTGCAGTGGGAGCTGTCGGCTGGGGACCAGGCCTTCCCTCGATGCAGCGGGGCTGACAGCCAAACCTGAGCTCCCCCACACAGCTGTGAACCCGTCACCCACGGAGGGTGCTGTTGTAGGAGCAGCCTTGACAGGGGACTCCCTTGTGGTTAGCCAGGGCACGGGGGCGGGGGAGGGGGGTTCAAAAGAAATGACACACAGAGTCTGGAAAGTACCAGGAGGGATGGGTAGACCCTGGCATGTGAGCTGTGACGAGCAGAGGTGAGACAAAATGTCTAAACACTTCTGGGATTTGTTTTAGTCGGGCCTGGGGAGAGGGGCTGGCGAGGTACCGTGACCATCACAGAGGACAGAGCTGACACACACAGATCCCTGGAGGGCACGTCCCTCAAGGACACGCAGGGCAGCAGAGGGTCAGTGGAGAGGCAGAGGGAGTGGGAGGAAGCGTGGATGGGGCAGGCTCAGGATTGGCTGCTTTCTCTGACTTCAGTGGGCAGGGAGGCATGGGGGCCGCATGGCCGGCACCCTGTCCTGGAGATGTTAGGACAGGTGCCCTGTGGTTCCAAGTGTGAGAGCCGCTGGGAGGGCGTCTGGGGTAAGGGCATTAGGAGCCCACACACTGGGCTCCTGGGCAAGTCCTTTACCAACTTCAGCAACTGGCTAACTCTAGAGGGTCAGCACCAACGAGGCACCGGATGTCCAAGCATTGGAATGCAGAACGTGAAGACTGCACAGCACCAAGGCCAAGGAGGCACTGGCCTGAAGCCTTGGTGGCGTCCAGGCTGGGGCCACTCCAGGTCTGTGGCCGGCTCTTGGCAGCAGGCTCTCACAGCGTCTGTTTCTGAGTCGAGGGAGGACAGAGGAGTAGTTAATCGTGGTGCTGGACACATCTGAGCCCCTGCAGGAGGAGGTGCCTGCACCCCGTGGGAGTTCAGAACTAGGCAGGGAGGGAAGGGGCCCCAAGGCCAAGCAGCAGAAGTGCTCCCTGGGTAAGAACAGCAGGAAGGAAGGGATTGACAAGAACGTCTCTAAATGTCTGCCCTGTGTCCAGCAGTAGGGCAGTGCTGGGGTGGGAGCGATGTAAAGGAAGAAACACATTTTCCATTCCTCCCTCTGTTGAGTTCACAGGCAGTTACGAGGTTAGATGAAAAGCAAAGGCCGAAGCTACAGCAGAGCCCCTGGTGGATCTGCACGCTGGCTTTCCTTCCCCCATTGGCAGCTGCAGGGAAACAGGCCCGCCCCTGTGCCTGGGCCTTTCTCACTCCAAAGCTGCAAGGACACAGGCACAAGGACAACGCCAGGCCTCTTAGAGGACAATGCCTATTTCTGAACCCGGGCTCCCAGGCACACCCACCTGCTAGAGCCGGGAAGCAGCTTTACAGGGCTAAGAGCGGTTGTGGTCCAGCCCCTCTCCAGGGCTCTGGTCCCCGGGCGTCCTCTCTTGGATGGCTCCCATGTGGTCTGGGCGTGTCCTCAAGGGTTTCTGTGCTGGGAGCTGGTCCCCGTGTGGAGATTGCCAAGTGGTGGAGACTTCAAGAGGCCAGTAGAAAGGAGGGTAGGTATTTGAGTGTTGCCTTCAGAAAGGATCAACGCAGGTGTCATGGAGTGGGTTAGCGTGTGTGTGTGTGTGTGTGTGTGTGTGTGTGTGTGTGTGTGTGTGTGAATTTGTATGTGTGCCTCTCTGGGGAATATTCCTTGAACTGAAATTACTAGCAATCAAAGCTTGAGCTGGTTTAGCTTTCGATAGTTAACAGCGAACAGTCCCCGTGAAGTCTGGGAGGGTTTCCACGCACACCACCCGCACGGGTGACCCTCGTCACCAGCGGTCGTCTCCTGTCAGCATTCCCACCCACCCAGTTGCCCCATGGAAACAGCCACTGCTGCTCCGCCTCGTCCTGCTGGCCACGCAGCAGTGTCCTGTAGCTGGGAGAGGCTCTCCCCACCCTGCTGCCTGGGACTCGGGGTCTCCGTGCTGAGCCACTTTCCTGCTGGGCCTTGACAGCTCCTTCCGGCTGACATCTCTTCACGGTTCATGGATGTCATGGCAAATCGTGTCATTGAGGCCTTGACACTTGGCCTTTGTCTTAGCCTTGCTTCTTGAAGACTTCGTTTCGACTTCTTTCCCAGACAAGCCATTCTTGCTCTAAGATTACCAGGTGTGAACACATTTTTGTAATCTTTGTCTCCTATTTAGGTCCCTAAACTACCTGGCATTCATTTCCTCTTCCGGTGTGAAGCAGGCATGAGTCATTCCTTCCTGTTCGTCTCTGCTGCCGGCTGCCCCAGAGCCCATCTGTCTGCACTGACCTGTGCTACCACAGCCACACTCTGGACACGGGCTGCACGTGGGCCTCTGAGGGCGCCTGTCAGTCAGGCTCAGCTGCTGTCCCCGAAGGTGTTTGCCTGCTATTGTGCAATGGCGGTTGCTCAGGGCAGGAGTGTACAGTGCCCAGGACAGAATATGCTACCATGGACTGAGCTCTCTGGGCGGGGCACTGGCCCCAGTAGTCACCACTCCTGAATTAACTTCACACCCACTAACCCACCTGGTGGGTGCAGTCCCTGTTCTACAAACGAGGGAACTTCAGCTCACAGTAATTAGACAACTCACCCAGAGAAGCCAGACATTGACCTCAGGACCCTGCCTTAATCACTAATTTGAGCCCCATAAATCCTAGTCACCAGCCCTCAGTAAGCACGGATACTTTGATTAACCAAGATGTGTGAGGATGTTTTTAATAGACCTAAAAAAACTAAGTAACACAAAGATTAAACTGTTTCTACTCCTAAACAGATGTTTCTGGAACTTGTCACCTTACCTGATGAACACGAGCTCATCTTGTAGAAGGATGGAGATCCCAGTTCTTGCACAGGCTGTGCAACCTCATCAGTTACTTAATGTCTCTATGCCCGAATTTCCTCTTTTGCAAAACTGAGAAAATACTAGAACCTACGCCATGATTTTGTTGTTGTTGTTGTTGTTGTTAGAATTACATGAGTAAATATTTAAACGTTTGGCAAGATACATGGCACATATCAATATAGTCGACTTCAGATCCCAGTCACCATATCATAATGATGACTATTGACTCTAACCCCAGTCAACTGAGAAGGCATCTGGCTTGGGTGATTAGAAGCTGGTTAATGATACAAACTTATCATAATGCAAAGAAATGGAAATCAAATACAGAGACTTTTCTTCTAGTCTCAGCCTGCAGGTGCAGAAAGTACTACAAACTCGTCTTTGTGGACAAACCTGGGTGTTCTCCAGAGAGGTCACTCAGCTCCGGCTGTTGACGCAGCAGGGTGTCCTGTTTTTGTTTGGGATTTGCTTTCCCTTCTTAGTCGTCCTGGTTGGTGCTGGAGGCAGCTGGTCAGGTCCAGCTGCCCCAGTGCA
Organism: Tamias sibiricus; assembly: GCA_025594165.1. Lineage (NCBI taxonomy): Eukaryota > Metazoa > Chordata > Mammalia > Rodentia > Sciuridae > Tamias > Tamias sibiricus. The sequence goes on along the minus strand of CM046662.1, from coordinate 169,563,371 downwards.
CGTCACCCTGGCCTCAGGGCTGAGCCAGGTGAGGGCTGGCTCCTACTCTGGAGTCCCTGCAATTGTGCTAGAGACACCAGCCTCCCTGGAGGATGGTGATGAATCGCTTCCCGGGCTCCCCAGATCCCAGGCCACAGCAGAGCCCGAGCAGCAGATGTGCGCTCGATGCCGTTGGGCCTCCTTCCCCTTGCAGTGCTAGGCCTCTCTGCAGAGTGTGGCCAGGCCTCCTGCTCCCTTTTCTGGGTGCTTCCCTCCTCTCTGTCTTCCTTCCCACTCTCCAGAGACCCTGCCTCCACCCCACAGTCTCCTTTCCAAGGTGCAGAGATGGGGTCTCGCTCTCTTCAACAGTGTGAAACGCCCAGCTACCACAGCCAGTGAGAGGATTTCCTGTGGCAGGTGAGTGCCAGGCGTGTGTGTGTGTGTGTGTGTGTGTGTGTGTGTGTGTGTGTGTGTGTGTGTGTTTATCTCAGTCTCTTGACCAAGGCCACGGGAGGGGGGAGGGGAGACCATTTTTTTCCTCCAGAAAGCCCTTCTCCATCTCAGACAGTGTCTGAAAGAGCACATTTCCCTCTCTCTCTCTCTCTCTCTCTCTCTCTCTCTCTCTCTCCCTCCATAGAAGACACATGAGATGTTGAACTCCTTTCCTTTTCTCAGCATGACCCTTCATGTGAACTGACTCTGGCTCTGTCATGTGAGAGGCCACCCCCTGGCCCACAACAGTCCTCACCCCAGGAGAAGGAACCTGTAGGCCCAAGCCTGTTGCTCAGATGGAAAGAAGTCTCAGGGAGCCCCCTCCCTCCAAAAGTTCCAAACTTTCAGAACAAAGCTTCCATTACCAAGAATCTTATTTCTCATTATCAACATAATATATGTGTTTTGGCTCTGCATAATCTGATTTAAAATATACTTTTTCTCCTTTTCCTAAGGAACAATTTGATCCTCTCCATTTTACTATCTGTGCTCTGACTTCTGAAAGGCCAGGATCCAAAATAGCGCGTTCACGCCAGCAACTCCAGATCCCAAACTGCAGACTCATCCCCATGAGGTCCCCGGAGAGGATACAGTCTTCAACTCCAAAACACTGCTTCAAAATTAATTTTCGTCTTCTAATGAAGAACTGACTAGTGCACTTAGCATCATGGGCACCAGCATCATGAGATGACCCGGGGCGGTCCAGAGTGGTCAGCACCTTAGAGCAGTCCACCGTGGCCTGAGCCCGTCTGCTCTTGGTAACACAAAACATTTGGTTGCAAAGAATAACATATTTGGCGTGAAGAAGTGCTGCTTTGTAAAACATCTTAATTTGCCAGGAGTGAGTCAAAGACTTAATTTACTCCCTCATCATGAATTTAATACAGACTTGAGATAAAATGCTAGGCTGACCTTTGCTTCATAACACAGGGCCTTCTGCGATCGGATTCTTCTGGAACGCATTAGCTCTGGGTTCTTATTAGCACACGCCTATGTGGTTCACATCTCCCCTCTCACCTTCTCTCAGTGGATGCTCTGGAGAATCCCAGGTGGGTCACCCCAGTTAGAGGACAAAGGGGAAGTCCCTCTGGAGTAATGAATAGCCTTGATGAACACAACCATGTTCCCTTGACTCCAACCTGCCCTGTGGGCAGGATAGTTCTGCCGAGGTAGAAGACGCAGCATCTGTTACTGACTTCCTGAACCATGCCTGGAATCCTGGTCTCCCCGGCTCAGATCTGCAGTGATCTCAACCACTCAGGAAACACCCAAGTGTCCCGAGCGGTCCACCGTGGTCTGAGCGATGTCACCCTGAGATTGTGTTAGTATAAAGGAAGGAGGAAGAATATCACCAAAGTGAATAAAAACTAAAACTTATGGGTTCTCATAAACAGTAAAAGTGGGGGGTTGGCGATTGGTCTGTCTGCCATGCAGGTGGGCTGTGAGGTTTCCTTTAATTGTGACTCTTCCGGTGAGGAGTGGGTTGCAAGTGAGGCAAGTGCAACTCCAGACAGGAGCGTAAGTGGACTCCGGACCCAGAACTCCAGGACCATCACACCAGGGCCTGGAAGAGGCTCACGTGACTGGGCTTCCAGGGCAGTTTGGAACATGAAGGTGGAGGACTCTCTGTTCTTTCACCTGGTGGCTTCACACACATGGGCATGTCTGCCTGGAGAGTTCTAGGTTTCAGCCCTCGGCCCACTAGAGACAGAGCAACCTCATGTCCTGTTGTTCCCTGAATCCACTCAGGGAAGCTCACCTTGGGACTGGCTACTTGGAAGTCTAACTGGAGTGGTAAAATGGGCCGGGGGGAGGATGGCAGCAGAGGGCCCTGTGGCTGGTTGAGGTGGCTGTGTCCTTGCTCTAGACCAAATGAAGAGCCAGGTGGGGCTGGATCAGGCCAACAGTGGAATGTCCCATAGTACAAGAGCCCTGTTTGGGGAGATGGCTAAGATTGCAGTTGACTATGGGCCATAGAGATGTTTGGGTGTTGCCGCCTTCCGTAGTCTTACGGGACTTGGCCCGGATCTCATGGGACTTGGCCCAGATCTCGCGGGACTTGAGCGAGATTGCTGATCGGGTCTGCGCCATTTTGGTGGTGTGTGTGGTGTGTGTTAAAGTCGTTGTTAGAGCCAGAGAGAAAAGTTATCAGAATAAAAAAGCTGTTTGTTTCCAGTTCGCCTCTGAGCTTCTTCCCCCGGCTTCGTTGCTCCAAGCGGCCATCGCTTCCGGCAACAACACCATAGTACCTTCTAGACTGTGGATTCAGGCCATAAAATCACCAAGATGGAACATACAGAACAGGCTCTGAGCAAGTCTGTGGATCTTGCATTGCACGAAGCTCCCTCTCGGCCTCTCATCCAGTCACCACACTACTCAGTGCAGGATTCACACTGTGTTCTTTTTAGAAACGAGAGAGACTTCTTTCTGAAAATCTAGCTCCTTGAAGTACACATTTCAGATCATTTAACTTTCTTAAACAAGGCATGAACTGAAGCTGTGCTTTGTGGAATGAAAGACTGAAGAGAAGGGCTTCCTTCTGGTAGGCCTGAGCCCTGGGAGTGGGGCCACCAGAGCACTGTGCCATGAGCCCGCACTCTGTCTCCTGGAGAGTCACAGTCCCCTTATGACTGGCCGTAACGTGGCCGAGGAGGCCTGACCAGGCCAAGGTTAGCCATGATCAGGTGGCACTGCCCACGCTGTCACTCGGGGAGCCTTATGGACTCATCCCAGGATGGTGCACATTTTCTGGAGGACGTCAAATTCATTGTTTAGCAGAATCACGGGAGGCTGAACAGGAAGTCAACAGCTTCAGGGACAGGGCTGCACCACCCGGAGACCTAGTGCCCACCACGTGGCAGGTGCACAGAGGACCTGGTCAGCGTCGGCGGCACTGAAATGTGTAGACCTGAGCCAGGAGCTCAAAAAGATGGACGCAACTCACATGTGTGCGGCGGCCGGGAGAGGCACCCTCGGGGCCGCTCTGCTGATGCGTTCCCAGGGCTGGAGGGGAAGGGCCTGTCCTCAGGCTGCCTACCAGCCCTAGGATGTGAGCAGCGTAACTGTAGCCCCATCACGCGGGACCCACGACAAGGACCACGGAGACCGGGAATGGCTGAGGTTGGTACAGACGCTCAGATCACAGCTGAGCAAGGGAAGCGCTGAGTCGGCACGTTTCTGTGGATGTTCTAGAAACAGGGCCAGAGAGGCTTTCAAGGATCCCAAAAGATTACCCAGGAACAATCCCTTTAATCAATCTCAGCAAGAGATTTGTTTCAGATAATGGGCAATTGAAATTTAAAGTAATTAATAAGTCAATTAAATCAGTCTTTTGTTTCAGAATGATTCAAGTTCAGTTTGGACTTTGGGCTTATTGCAACATTGAGAAAGTTGTCCTCCTTGGGATCCTCTCATTCCTCCCACTCAGGTGAAGACACAGCATTAGACCTCCAAGAATTTTTGCATTGAATTCTAAAATTTCTTTCAAACTGCATAGCTTCCTTAAATGTTGTCAAAGTAACAGTTTTATATGAAATTATTTTAATTTACTTGAAATTAACAGTGTTGATTTTTACAAAAGCAAGAAACATTTTTTTGCATGGAAAACTAAGTTAAATAAAGATTTCCTTCTACTTTTATTTCAGGATTAGAGTTTCTAGAGCCCACTGATGTTGTATTGGACAATTGAGATTTAAAGTAATTAATAAGTAATTAATGAGTCCAAGGGATACAGCATCCTGTCTTCTTGACTCTCTCTAAACCAGGGATTGAGATATCAGCTGTAATGGAGGTTGCTGGAGAATAGCTCCTGCCTAGAAGTCAATACCAACAACAGAAGTGTGGGGACTCTTCATTGTCAAAATTCACCTGGAAGGCAGGAGCTGAGTGTGGCCCCAGGGGTAAGTCGGAGTGGATTTGTAAAGGCCAGGTTTGCTTTGATGCAGTTAGACAGCTAACTGTATTGGGAATAAGCAAAGGTGAGCATGAACACTGAATTCCATGCCTGTATCCAGAGGGAAAGCCTCTCAGGACTGAGGTGGCAATGGCCCACGGGGCTTAATTGGCTGTGAATTGGCTGGAAAAATGTGGCAAGTGGAAATCAGATGATTCAGAAGGTCCAGAGCCAAGACCCAATCTGGCAATTGGTGCACTGGGGGGACGGACACAGTAGTGCTGGTACCAACTTAAGGACCTTCTCGTTAAGCTCTTCTCAACACCAGCAGTGTTATTCCAAGTGGGTTCTCACACTCTAAAACTCAGAAAACAGGTAAGGAGGCTCAGAGCCCACGAATCAGGAAGGCTCTGCACAGTATTTCCGAGACCCTCCTGCGTTCACCTCTCAGTAGACATCCATACATGTGAGTGTTTTTTGTTACTTTTCCAGGGCCCTGTAATTTCCTAAAGTGAGTCTGCTCTGACACGGTTTTCTTCACCAATGGCATTTCAACTAGTGGAGTTATGAAATGGATACATTCAAAGCCTCGTGCTTTGCACACCTGACTACCATGATTGCAAATCCCCTTCGTGAGTGTTGTTTTCTGGCTCCAACTGTGTCACCGATGCCGTCTCCATGAAATGCACTCAGAACCCTCCCAATACGCAGATGCTGAAGACGGATTACCCGTAGGAGCAGGAGACACAGAGGCAGACAGCTTGTCCTGCACTGAGAAACCATCCACACAACACACAGGACTGTGGCTCAGTTTCAGATGTGGTTTTCAGCTGAAAGTGACGCTGTGGTTAAAACTGCCACGTTGACCCAGCCTCCGAACAGAATGCACAAAATGAGCCACAGAAAGTGGGCACTACAAACCGCAAAGACAACTCTCAGGTGGAAAACATGGTGAAAAATAACCAGAATTTAAGCCGGGGCGCGGTGGCGCACGCCTGTAATCCCAGCACTTTGGGAGGCTGAGTCAGGAGGATCGCGAGTTCAAAGCCAGCCTCAGTAATGGCGAGGCACTTAGCAACTCAGTGAGACCCTGTCTCTAATAAAATACGAAAAAGGGCTGGGGATGTGGCCCAGTGGTCTAGTGCCACTGAGTTCAATCCCCGGTACCAAAAAAAAAAAAAAAAAAAAAAAAAAAAAAAAAAAAAAAAAACCAGAATTAAAAAAAAAAAAAAAGTTTTAGAAATGTGTTTTCCTCTTAAAATCGAATGAACTTTTATTCTCTTCTAGAAAGAAAAGAGTGGGAATAGACGTGCCTGACTCATGTGCTGACATGAGCATGTCTCTCATCATGGGTGGGGACAGGGTTCCTGGACCAATCCCTGCCCATCCAGATGTAGGCACTTGCTTTTAGTTCTTAAACTGATCCCAGAAGTCATCTGCAATATTTCGCTACTTTAAGCATAAATCACTGATAACACTAATAGCCCTGATGGATCCATTTTCTTCAATTAATCCAGCTGCTTGATGCGGTTCCAATTTCTTGGGCTCACAGGGGAAATCGGATTGCATGGTGTACAATTTTTCACGCTGATTCCTCTAATTACCAAACTTTAATGCAGTTGTTGGTCAAAACTCACAAATGTATTTGATTTAACAAATGCTTCTTTCACCACAAACAAAGCCCTTGAGGTATGTTTTCAGAGGTGGGGATGATTTTCCTCTTTGGCATTACCTAATCTGATAAAGTGCAGCCAGATGATTCAAAGTGAAAATCCCAGATGCAGAAAAATACTTTCAAAATTTCGGAACATTTTTAAACATTCTTACTGGCTACCCTATCATGCTGTGTCATGGCAAGTTTACCATATGTAATTTAACATAAATTGGTGATGGAAACACTAGAATTGATAGAGCTAGCTCCAAGTTCCAAGGGCACAAATTGTATTTGTTGAAAATACAGGATGTTTGAGGTCAGAATTTGCTCGACAGAAGATCTTGAAACATGAATCTAATCTAGCTGTGTAGAAAAAGCATTTTAGAGACAAGGCCCTTTAAGAATCAGTTGAACAGAAATGACCAAGGGAAACCTCAAAGTGGCTCTGTGTGGAGAATGTGACAGGGAGGGGGTTTGTAGATAGAGCAGGAGACTGGGCAATGTCCTTCAAGACATGGAGCCCTGTGTCTTCACCAGGAGCTCAATGTTCTGGCCTCAAGAGCCAGGAGCGACCCCAGGGAGTGTGAGTTTCAAGCTTCATGGAGAAAGAATTGCTTCCATTTAGGGACAAACCAGAGATAGCTTTGGAACCTTGCTCAGGGCCCAGAGGGGCATCTTCTTGAGGGAGAATGACTCTACCGTGGAAGCAGGAGGTAAAGAGAGCATATGAATGACAGAGCCCTGAAAATACACAGGCTTCCTGACACTCCGAAAGCCAAGCCTGAGCCCTCCTGGGTCAGCAGAGAGGAGCATCAGCCTTTCCAACTGACAGGGGTGCTCGAGTCTGGCTAAGTATCTCCATGTTTCCATGAAGCCGAAACATTTAGGGTAGATTCTGGGCAGACGCCTTCAAGATCTGTTGACCAAAACTTTCTCCTATAACTTTGTGGTGACGTCATCGACCTGACATAGATGGGAAGGGGAAATGCACACACCCGAGTGAGAGTTGTCTCTTAGAGCAACAGCTACGTGGGCAGGCTTAACAGGACAGGAAGGCTGTATTCAAAGCCGCTGCAATAGGAGAGAGGAGCCGAGAAGTCCATCTGCACTTGTTTGTCTTGAGGCAAGGACTGGTAGGGTGTTTAACCTTGGGAGAGAGCTAGTGGAGAAGTACTGAGGGCACTGGTACTTCCCTTTCTTTGCTAAAGCCATCTGTATTTGCTAATTCTGCTGTACTGAAGTCGGAGTTGGGCTCCTACCTTCCCTCCAAGACTGGAAGACATGGCTGCCATCTTCCTTGATAAATGCATTTCAAAGACATGGCTTCTAGATCCTGAAGAAAGACATTCTTGGGTTGTAAAACTGTCTAGCTGATTTTGTCTGTTGGTTTCAAAGGTACAAGAAAGAAATATAAGGTTTTCTGAAAGGACCAAAGGCAGGGAGGTAAAAAATAAGGGTCAGGATGAAGTCCATCTGAAGTTTGGTCCAGCTTGGGGACCGTACGGCCATCTGGGACGGGGATGTGAACTCAACATCTCAGGGATTATTCCAAATTGCATGAAGGATAGAGCCATATCAAAAAGAGAAACAGGGGCTGGGATTGTGGCTCAGCAGTAGAGCGCTCGGCTAGCACGTGCATGGCCCAGGTTCGATGCTCAGCACCATATAAAAATAAATAAAGGCATTGCGTACAACTAAAATAAATAAATATTTTTTTTTAAAAAAAAGAGAAACAAAAGAAGAGAAAACAAAAGCACACTCACAGTCAACAAAAGCAGGATCCAGGACACTGCTAACCAGGGGGAAAGCCTCGTGGGACAACGTGAGGCAGCTGCACTCCTTCACCTTCAAACTCTAGACATGCTCTTGGCTTATCGAGCTGAATCGCAGCTATCGCCACCTTGGTCTAGTTTTTTTTTTTTTTTTTTTTTTTTTTTTTTTTTTTTTTTTTTTTTCCCAATCTCAGCTTCCAGGAATCTCAGAGACAGGCTTTCAATGCACTGAGGGTCATCAGTGCTGAAGGTGTGTCCCGGTGTGCCAGGTAGTGAGGGGGGCTCCTAGAGAAGGTGGAAGCCTGTCTCGGGTTACACTCAGTTTGTGCTTCTAGGACCTGCTCAGATGGTTGGAGTCAGCGGTGTGAGCTCTAGGGTGAGGATGCCTGTGCACACGGCAATCTTGGCTGGCCAAGCAGCTCCAGGGACACCAATGACAGCCCTGGGCAGTATGGACTCAATAGAGAACTGTAGAAAGAAGCAGAGTTTGAGTTCTGCTCCTGAGCCGGCTTTGGGTCGGGTGATCTGCACTTACAGCCTTTCTTCTGAGGGACACGGACATGGTGAAGGGTAGTGACCTGTCCACAGGGAGTCATGATACCATGTAAGAGAGATTCCCAGACAGTGGCCAGCCTGATGGCTTCCTGGAAGAGAAGTGGAGTGGTCGATGTGGCTGGCACACACATTTAGTGACTGGAAGCACGTCTGAATGTAGTCAAAGTGAACCAAATAAAGATGCGTGAGGGAGGCCAGACTAGAAGAAGTAGATGAAGCCCCAAAGGCTAACTGACCTAGGGAAAGGGTGAGGCATGGAAAGAGAGATCAGGGCAGGGCTGACAGACCACCTCCCTCTGAAAGATGAGACAGACGGACAAGGAGAATCTGAGGAGGCCTGAGGCGGCAGCAAGAATTCACAGAGAAACACACCCAGCACAAACCGGGCTGAGCGATGTTTCGGGTCAACAGGTCAAGTTTACAAGGATGCCAGTGAAGGTCAGCAGCTGGCTGGCTCACGGTTCCTCCTGGGGGATCTTGGTAGGCGTCTCATAGAGCGTGGGGCATGGGACAGACACCCTCAACCACAGGTGTGTTGAGCTGAAGGTGAGGAAGCGCAGGCGGCAAGGGGGGCCTGCATTTCCGGGAACACAGCCGTGATAAGGAGAACTTGCAAGTCGTATTTGTTGGGCAGATGATGATTTTGTCTGTTTCTTCTTCAGGCTCTGGAGAAGAATCTGTTTCGGAGTTCCTCTAGGTTGTTGAAATTCAGTAGTGTTAAAGAAAAAAAATTTTCTTCACACTTACTGAGGATGGCAAGACCGACTCCATTTAGGGGGGTGTGGAGATAGGTGCAGGGACCTTGCAGCAGGGTCTTGAAGTGGGTGAGTAAAAGAAAGCATCTCCAGCTCCAACCGCACAAGTGGTCAGTGGATGGAAAATCAGTGAAAGAAGACATCGGGATGAGAGAGGCCTGATTATTGCTAAAGGAAGTTCAGAAACATACCAAGCATGGTTGGATGCCCAGAGTCGGGTATTCAATAAGCTGACTTGGATTCTTGCTCAAACAGGGAGAAGCCAAGGCTGGACTTGGTCAGAAAAGACTCAGGAGCCTGAGGACAACTTTGTCAAAGAGGGAGATCTGCAGGTCCATGTTCCCTTGTTAGCTGTCAGTCAGGGCTGGCTCTTGGCTTCAGGGGCAGCCCACCACGCTCCTGTGTGTGGCATCCTCCACATCACAGCTGGGGTTCGTCCTGCACACCATTCCTTCTGTGCTGTGCATCTCTCTAACCTCCACTTTTGTCATAGCTCTTTCCTTCCAGCCCGAGAACATTTTCTGCTCTTTGGCGTCCCTGCATTAAGACTGGACTCTCTGGAAAAATCAGGAGCATCTTCCTTTTGAAAGGATGTAACCTCCATCACATCTGCAACAGCCCTTCTCAGCTAAATTGGCATCTGACCAGGCAGCCAGGGGTACGAGTCTTGCAGGGGAATTTTGTAATTCCTCCTACCACCCCAGAATGCTATCTTTCCACCCCCAAATGATGCTGATATAATAATCCCAAAAGGGTATGCAGCCAACATCCATGTAAAAACATATGGCATAAAAACTGATGTGCAGGTAGGAGAAATGGACAGATATGGCTTGAGACTTCAACAATGCGTCATTAGTGATTGGAGCCCAAGCTGGCAGAAGGACATAGGTGACCACAAAGGACCATCAGCTTCATTGGCACCAGACACACGTACAGGGCACTCCACCCAACCACAGCAGAAAGCTCCCTTCTTGAATTCACATGGAAGAGTCATCAAGATAGAAGACATCTGGGGTCACAGAACATACCTTGATGAATTTTAAAAAGAGAAATCATATAAAGTGCGTTCTGAGACAAAGGTGACATTGTACTAGAAATCCAAAACAGAAACATAGATGAAAAACATTGAAATTTAAAATACAATTCCAAATAATGCTTTGGTTGAAAACAAAGTCTGAGGACAAATTTTCAAATATTTTGAACTAAATTAAAATGATACCAGAATTTAACCAAATCTTAGCAAAAGCAGTGCTTAGAAACAGCATCACATGCATTTGTTAAGAAAAGAAAAACAAAATTGACAATGTCAGCTCTACCCTGGGAAAAATACAAAGAAGAAGAAAAAAGATAGAACAAAAATTAATAAAAATGAGTTGGGGAAAATAATAGAGAAAATAATCCAACCAGGCTTACCTGATTATTTTAAAGTGTCAATAAAATTGACAATTAACACTAGGCAAGCTAACAGAAGAAGAAGGAGGAGGAGGAGGAGGAGGAGGAGGAGGAGAAGGAGGAGAGAGGAGGAGGAGGAGGAGAAGGAGGAGGAGGAGGAGAAGGAGGAGGAGGAGGAGGAGAAGGAGGAGGAGGAGGAGAAGGAGGAGGAGGAGGAGGAGAAGGAGGAAGAGGAGGAGGAGGAGGAGGAGGAGAAGGAGGAGGAGGAGGAGAAGGAGGAGGAGGAGGAGGAAGAGGAGGAGGAGGAGGAAGAGGAGGAGGAGGAGAAGGAGGAGGAGGAGGAGAAGAGGAGGAGGAGGAGGAAGAGGAGGAGGAGGAGGAGGAGGAGGAAGAGGAGGAGGAGGAGGAGGAGAGGAGGAGGAGGAGGAGGAGGAGGAGGAGGAGGAGGAGGAGGAGGAGGAGGAGGAGGAGGAGGAGGAGGAGGAGGAGGAGGAGGAGGAGGAGGAGGAAGGAGGAGGAGGAGGGAGAGGAGGAGGAGGAGGAGGAGGAGGAGGAGGAGGAGGAGGAGGAGGAGGAGGAGGAGGAGGAGGAGGAGGAGGAGGAGGAGGAGGAGGAGGAGGAGGAGGAGGAGGAGGAGGAGGAGGAGGAGGAGGAGGAGGAGGAGGAGGAGGAGGAGGAAGAGGAGGAGGAGGAGAAGGAGGAGGAGGAGGAGGAAGAGGAGGAGGAGGAAGAGGAAGAGGAGGAGGAGGAAGAGGAGGAGGAGGAGGAGAAGGAGGAGGAGGAGGAGGAAGAGGAGGAGGAGGAGGAGAAAAAGAAGAAGGAGGAGGAGGAGGAGGAAGAGGAGGAAGAGGAGGAGAAAAAGAAGAACAACAAGAAGAAGAAAATGATGACAAAGAAGAGGAGGACAAGGAAGAGTAAGAGGAGGAGGAAGAAGAGGAGGAAGAGGAGGAGGGGAGATAAGACACAAATTATGAGTAAATTATGAGTATCAGTAATGAAAGGAGTGTCCTTGATGATCCTATGAACATGAAAAGAACAATTAATACATAATATGAGCAGCTCTGTGCCTACAATTTAATACCTAAACTTGAAAGACAACAATATTAAAACCTACAAAAAAAAAACAGTTAATCCAGATATAAATATGCTATTAAACAAATTGAGTTTATAATTAGAAATACTCAAAACAAAAGTAGGATATAAAACTTACAAATCATTTCTACCAAAAATTAAAGACAGATAATGATACTTTTCTATAATGTCTTCTAGAAAATTGGAGTAGATACTTTCTTCCTCCTTCTCTGAGGTAGCATTACTCTAAAACAAACCAAATAAAAACAATACAAGAAAGGAAAATTACAGATCACACCTCTCATGAACATAAACATAAAAGTCCTCAATAGATATCAGCAAATCAAACCCAACACTGAATAAAAAATTATACTTCTGACAAAGTATGATTTATTTTAGTTATGAAAAACTAGGTTGCCATTAAAGTAACAATCACTGTAACCCACCATATCAGTAAAGGAAAGCCAGAAGATCATATCTGATAATTCATAACTGATGTCATAAGTCATAAGATTTTATCAGTCAGTTTATAGTAAAGGCATTTGACACCTCCAATATTCACTCATGATATAAGCTCCCAGCAAATTAGAACTGTAGTGGACCTTACCTAACTTAGCAGTAGCTAAGAACAATCACAGGTGACATTATATTTAATGAAAACCAGGCACTCTTCCTATGGTATTGGAAGCAAGGTAAGGATATGATCTCATTACTCATACCCAACATCACACTGGATGTCCCAGCTAGTGCAATAAAACAAGAAAATGAAATTAAAGATATACAGATTGGCAAGAAAGATATAAATACCAGGGAGATCAGATCACATGTATTTCTATGTGGAAATTCTCAAGAGAAAGACTAAGAATGTTTAAAAAGTCCTGGAACTAATGTGTGAAAATATAACAAAGTTTCAGGGTACAAAGTTAGTACGTGAAACTCAACTGCTTCCTTATATACCCACAAAAAGCCCTGGAATTTGAAATCATAAAAAACAATGACTTTTTTCAATAACATTGAAATAATAAAAATATTTAAATATAAATTATACATAATACATGTAAGATCTCTATGTGGGAAACAAAAGCTGATGCAAGAAATCAAAAGAGGTCTCAAAAATGGGGCAGTGTTCTGTGTTCACAGACTGAAAGACAATATTCACAGGATGTGAAGTCTCCTCAACCTGTTCCAATCAGAATCCCAGCAAATCATTCTGTAGTGATAGTCACGGCAACATGACTATCCAGCTTCCGTGGAAGGGTGAAGACCTGGAGCTGCTAAAATGACACAGAAAAATGGGGAGCACGTTGGAGAACTAACATCACCTACTTTCAACTCTTATCATGAAACTGCAGTCAACAGCATAGAGCAGCAATGTGAAGACACAGGGGTGGCGAGCCCAGGAAGAGTCTTCAGAAATGCAACTGTTCCCTGCTTCAAAGGCAAAGTCGATGCAGGAGAGCAAGCCCTGGCAGAGCTGGACGCTGGATTCAGAACCAGGACGCCTCACACCTTTCCTAAAACCTAAGTGGATTCTTGGTCTGAGTGCAAAGTGAAGAGCCACGCCTCCTGTAGAGAGAACGTAGACAGAGATCACAACTCTCAGTTTGATGAGCTTTTTGATATGAACCAAAAACATCATGGAAGAACATAAATAACTGGAACTTAAGTTAAAAAATGCATGTTTTGTGAAAGACACTGTTAATGAGTATTAAAGCTATAAAGTGGGAGTAAGTATTTACAAAACAAATATCCAATGAAATAGTATTATCTATAATGCACAAAACTCTTAAGACAACGGTTGTAACACAAACAACCCAATTTAAAAGTGGGCTTGATCTGAACAGGTGCCTCACCAGTCAAAAGGTACATAAGGCCAATAGGCCAAGTTAAAGATTCTCAACATCATTTGCCATTGGGAAATTTTAACTTCTAAAACATTAGATACTACTCGCTCGTATAAAAATGTCTGAAACAAAACAAAACAAAAAAGCTGTTAATTCCAGTTGCTGGTGAGGATGCCCAGCAAGAGGAGCTCTCGTTTGCTGATATTGAGAACGCAAAATGGTGTGGCCACTTTGGTGAACAGTGTGGGAATTTCTTACAAAGCTAAATATAGAATTGTCACACGAACCAGCAATTTAATTTTATTTATTGACTCAAATGATTTTATAACTTACATCTGCACAAAAATTTACAAGAAATGTTTATAGTGACTTCATTAATTCAAAACTGGCAGCAACCAAGTTGTCCTTCAATAAATAACTGGGTAAATAAATCTAAGTAATCCATACAATGAAATATTGTCCATCATTAAACAACATGAATGGATCTTCAGTGTATACCCCAAGTGAAAAAGTCCATCTGATCAGGAAACATACCATATCAACCCAACTGCGTGACAGTCTGGGAAAAGCCAAAAAATGAAAATAGTACATAGATAAGCATTTGGTACTAGAAGAGAAAAGACTAGGGTCACATAAATCACACACAGGAAAATTTTAAGGTATTAAGCTATCCTGTATGGTATTGTAAAGATGGGTACATGATTCCATGCATTTTTAAAACTCATGGTGCTTTATAACAAACACTGAAGCTCTATGCTTGCAAATTCTTTAAAAACAGTTTAGAATGTCAAGGATCCTCGGATACAAGGGTTAATATGATGGAATCATTTCACTGCCTCACAGATGCATGGAACAGGCTCCCTGGAGGGGATGGGAGAATTCTGCCTTTTTGCTTTTGTGAACAAGGCACAAGGACTGAGCACTGCACTGTGGTTGACAGAGCCCTTCACATGGGTTACAGGTAACAAGCTCACTGGCCCAGTGTTCTCAGTACTGGAGGGGGAATTAGATAAGCAAGAGTAAGAGACTAGAACCGTCCATGGGGTAATGGATTAGTCTCAGAGATAGCAAACAAATTCATATGCAGCATAATATAAACCATTTGGCCACATATGGAAGTATTCCATGCATACCTGGACATGGGGTCAAACTGCCCTGCATGTGCACACTTGATATATGCACTCCCTGCTGTCAGTGGAGAGGGCTGACAAGCCACCACACACCACGTCTCCTTTCCTCAATAGTCTCTTATAAAGGATTCAGGGATCCTTGGAGGAGTGTCTGATTCTGACTGGGATTGGAGGTAGACAAGAGGAGCTGTGGTACCTCATAATGCCAGGAAATACAGACTCTCAGAACAATAGATCAAGGGGTATGGTAAAGAGATAGGGAAGCCACCAGGAAGAATGATGACCAATTCCAGGACAATTTCAGCAAGAAAATAAAGTGGAATTAGGTTAAAACCCAAATTATGAAATAAATATTCATCAGCCTATACTGACATAAACAAATAGGTAAATAAACAAACAGAGAAGAGTAAGTAAGTATTCCATGCAGAAGATTCCAAATAATTCATGGACATGCTCCATCTACAAGGCAAAACACCTCAGTCCTTCTGCGTGGGCTCCACACAGAAACTTCCTTTCAAATAATTCAGCATGAAGGCAGTAAAGAGTAATTGTACAGAAAAGAAACCTGGAAAACACTCCCTCGGTCAGGACAGCATGATCTGCGTCATGGTGACAGATCACATTGCCTGATGTCCTGTGAGGAGTGGCACTTGGCCTCCACGGCCTTCTGCCCCACATCCCAGGACCTTCAATCTATAGCACTGAGAAGAAGAAGAACATCAGATAAATCCCACCTGTGGCCGACCTCCACAGAGTGCCTGACCAGAACTCTTCAGAACTGTCATGTCATCAAACCAAGACACCTGGGAATTGTCCCAGCCAAGAGGAGGTGAGGAGACAAGACGGTGAGCAGTCATGTGTCCATGATGGAAATCAAGTTCAGGACCACAGTACCTGAGCTAGGTAAGCACCTTCTTAATGACAGAGCAGAATTAGTTCATTAAGCTCAACGACTGTTTAGGCCTAATGTAAGATGGTAATGATAGGAGGAACTTACCGTGGAAACTCCCTGTAGTATCTTGGCAATTTTTCTGTAAATCTAAAACATATTTAGAAAAAACTATAGAAGCTGCCTCTAGAAGACAGAATGCTTACTCCAAAGAGCTTGAGATAACTTGGAAGAGACTTTTAGACAAGACAAAAGCCAACATTACTTCAAATACGCACTCCTCTGCACAAAGAGACTGGTGAAAAACTTGACTCGGATTATTTAAAACAAAGACACAAAGGTTCTATCTTCATGTAACTGAATCATAATTGTGATTTTTAAATCAATCGATCCAGAATTAATTTATGAAATATTTTGCTTCCAAACGATGAAAGATGACATTGTGTGTCGTGCGCTCAGTTTGTCCAAGCCATTGAGTCAGGGCGGTCAATTCAATTATTTAATAAACAACAAACGGGCAGCGAAAGGGACTTAATCGCCACAGTTGTCTTGTCTGCCAATTGTGCAGGAGCCGTGATGATTCTGCTTGTTTCGGGTTTTCTGCACAACCTGGTGTTTGCCAGTGTCACCAGCACGGTTGCCCCTGTGTGTAGCTTCACTGTCACCACGGCAGCAGTGACCTCCACGGTGCTGATGAGGGTCAGCACGGCTCTCGGGCCGTGTGTGTTACGTACGCAGGATTCCCTCACTGCGGCAGGATCCCTGGGCACGTGGATTTCAGGAAGGAAGGACTTATTTTGGCTCTCGGTGGCTCTCGGTTCCAGAGGCCTCAGCGCATGGTCAGCTGGCACGGCTGCTCTTGGGTCCTTGCGGGGGGGACGCATGGTGGAGCAGACATGCTCCTCCTCTCTTTGTGGCTGGGAAGCGGAGCAGGAGAGGAGGTGCTGGGTCTCAGCATCCCCTTCAGGGGTCTCCACCAACTTCTTCCCAGGAGGCCCTGCTTCTTAAAGGCCCACCCCTCCCGCAGGCTGGCAGCCGAGCCCGTGACACACAGCCTATGGGGGCACTTGCCATCTCAAGTGGACCAGGAATGACGTACTTGATCACATTCGTCCCTTCCAACACGCCATGAGGAATATCCCACAGGCAAACCGAGACACCGTGCAGTTAGGTGACCTTGCAGGTAGCACAGCTAGACAGGGAGCCCAGGTTCACGCTCACTGCCCAGTGCTAGAAATCCAGCGGAGGTCCACTGTGCACTTCTGCTGCCTGTGGGCGGCCTGGCCCCGAAACAATCACTGTGAACCTTCAGTGAAGGCAAACAGGTCTGCGGCTAGTTCTCCATACAGCAGGCCACTCTGCAAAAGATATACTGTGTCTTTGTGCTGCAGTAGAAAGCAAACCCGAACCCCTTGACCTTGATCTTGACCAAGGACTGTACCCAGGCAGCCACTCAATGTCATCTCCTGTGCTCAGTGCTGGAGCGCTGGGCAGGGGACGGTAGAGAATCGTGCGGGGCTGCTTCTCCCAAAGAGCCCATCACCCAAAACACATATGTTTGGCAGCTGGGGAACACATTAGTTCAAAGGAAATAATAAAAGGCAGGGAAATGCAGGCAAATGTGTGTTCTCCAGTTATTTACTTGTAACATATGTTAAATAATAGTAATATGTTTGTTTTTATGTTTCGTTACTAGGAACTTTTACCTTATCTCCAAAGACTAGAAGACAGCCAAGTCACAACATGTCTTGCCTCTTTCTAAATAAGTCATTTATGAGCAGTGGGTGTAATGCTGACTCTGACTATATTAGCAGCGAATCCTGGCTACTTAAAAACGGTGAAATAGCTTCCAGACACTTAATAGCTAGCAGCCTGGTGGTACTTGAAATGACTTTGCAAGCAGTACCTGTTTCCCTGAGTGCCAGGGCCCCGCAGGGTGGGTAGGCCGGTCCCCTAGATGGACAGTGATCTAGAGAAGGTGTTCTCACTAAGCTCCAAAATGCTGCCAAGTTTGAAGGAACCATCCCTCCACACTGACCCAAAGAGCTTTTCAAAAGGGTCAGAAAAGATCTTACACTCTTGGGAGAGCGAGAGCAGCACAAGAGAGAAAATCTGGATTGTGGAGTAAGGATGCACGGCTCTAGAGGGAATGACCTTTTAATTTCTGTGATTCTCAGCTGTCTTCTCCAAAACTTTGGTATGTTAACTATTACTCTGCAAGATAATGTCAAGGTTGACAGGAGACAGGACCTCCATCCTCCATGATAATGTGCTCAGGGGAGCAGAATCCAGGCTTATTTTATTCATATGCTGCTCTCTGCACCATACCTCCACACAACAGAGGGGATCCAACACAGTCAAATATTAATAGTCATCTGGTGTCACTTTGAACCAGCACTCGGGGCAAAAAGACATGTGGTCATGTGACAAGGAAGTAAACCATTTGTTGGACACTAGGAAAATTTTCCCATTATTCTAAGTAGGTCTACAGTTCTCTTTGTCTGGATCAAATTTGAAAGAGAAATGGTAAGTAGGGAGTAACTGCGCAGAGTAGGAAGGCAATTTTTTGAAATAGTCATAAAAAGGGTGCATGATAAGCAAAAGCCAGACCAGACTGTCCTAAAGGAAAGGCAAAAGCACTGGATGACCAAACCATGGCCACCACTGGCATCTACGGAAACCTGGAAGCCTGTTCCTCAATGGCTCTTTGCATGTGATCCTCACCACTGCACCATGAAAGGCCATCGCAATTCCATTTGGCAAATGAGAAAATTGGTGCACTGCAGGTGGCACCATCCACCCAAGACCTTCCGTCCAGAGGGGACGGCAGCTCAGCTCTGCCCAGAGCTGGCCCAGGTGCCTCATCACTAGCCATGGTGTTCCTCTACCCTGGCTCAGAGCACAGGAGGACAGTGCACAGGGCTTACTCACGTTGCTCTGCTGTAGCCCAGAAGCCCAGACTGCCAAATCATAAATACTTGTTAGATGAATGCTGTCTAGGTTGTAACTGCTTGACCCAGGCAATGTCATGATGAAATGGGCGTTTAGGGAGCATTAGTCTGACAGAGTGCAGGTTGGTTGGACCAGAAGTGTGGGAGTGAAGATGAGAACCAGAAAAAATATCTTAGGGACTATTACAGGGACTGGTGTGATGATATCTAAGGCAGCCTGAGAGTTTAATTCTTCTTCTTTCACTTCATAGCACAGCCTGAGAAAATCACAGTCTGGTGTGGTGTGCCAACTTGCATGATCGCTGCCCATTTTCCATGTTACCTCTCTCTTTTCTACAGTTGGGAGATTCGCCCACATCACTGTTGAGAAATAACCCCAGGAGCCGTGCAAGCACGGGTCAGGAAGGCCTTGTTCATGTGACATGTTCTGGTGCCTAACTGTTGAAGACGAGTGACCATCAGGTTAGTTCTTGAACAGTGACCTAAGTCTCACCATGACTCTACAATCTGATTATGAGCATTGTTTCTAGAATCTGCACAAAGACTTCAACAGTAGTTCTTCCTACTTTAACCCTCTTAAAATGCATGCCCGTTCACTTGCTGAAGATGCAATTTTCACGTGCCCACTCTGTATCAGGCATGCTCCTTGATTCTAGGCACAAAACGAGGCCTTTGCTCAAGAAAAATCTATATTCTCGAGGGGGGACCCCACAAGAAAGGAGTAAGCTATTCATGCCTCTCCTTGTTTTAAATCTTCCAATCATCTGTCACTTGTCATTCACTCAGGAAGAACTCTAACCCTCCCAGCATTGGAAGTTCCATCAAGAATCCAAACCCACCTCCGTCCTCCGCCTCTTGCTCCAGCTCTTCCTCTTGAATCCTCTTCCTGAGTCATCCCCAAGCCGCCTGCTCTAAGTGTTCTGAATTCTCTGCTGGCATTTTCTGTTGTCGCCTGAAGCGATGGCCGCTTGGAGCAACGAAGCCGCGGGAAGAAGTTCAGAGGTGAACTGGAAACAAACAGCTTTTTATTCTGATAACTTTTCTCTCTGGCTCTAACAACGACTTTAACACGCACCACACACCACCAAAAAATGGCGCAGACCCGATCAGCAATCTTGCTCGAGTTCCGCGAGATCTCGGGCCAAGTCCCATGAGACTACGGAAGGCAGCAACAGCCAAACATCTCCTTGGCCCGTAGTCAACCGCAATCTTAGCCATCTCCCCAAACAGGGCTCCTGCAATTTTCTATGCCGCTGTAGGCCACGCAAGCCTGGAGCAGAATCCTTTCCTTCGTGGCTATGGTTTGGATAGGAAGTGTCCCCCGAAGATCCTGTGCTAATCAGGAGTGTCCAAAGGTGAAGTGATTGGATTATGAGCGCTGTGCCCTAATCGGTCCTCTTACTACTGGTGGTCACTGTGAATGGTGGGACGCGGCTGGCGGGGGGGCTCCCTGGGGTGTGCCGTGGGAGGCAGCGTCTCTGCTGTGGCTCTGTCCCCTTTCCCTCTCTTTGCTTGCTGACTGTCCCATGGGCTGAGCAACGGTTGCTGTGACCTTCTGCCATGATGTGCTGCCTCCCCCGGGACCCGGAGGAGCACTCTAGTTGGCAGCTCTGCACCTAGACCTCTGCAACCATGAGCTCTGCAACCAGACCTCTGCAACCATGAGCTCTGCAACCAGACCTCTGCAACCATGAGCTCTGCAACCAGACCTCTGCACCTAGACCGCTGCAACCATGAGCTCTGCAACCAGACCTCTGCACCTAGACCTCTGCAACCAGACCTCTGCAACCAGACCTCTGCACCTAGACCTCTGCAACCATGAGCTCTGCACCTAGACCTCTGCAACCAGACCTCTGCAACCAGACCTCTGCACCTAGACCTCTGCACCTAGACCTCTGCAACCATGAGCTCTGCAACCAGACCTCTGCAACCATGAGCTCTGCAACCAGACCTCTGCAACCAGACCTCTGCACCTAGACCTCTGCAACCAGACCTCTGCAACCAGACCTCTGCAACCAGACCTCTGCACCTAGACCTCTGCAACCAGACCTCTGCACCTAGACCTCTGCAACCAGACCTCTGCAATCAGACCTCTGCAACCAGACCTCTGCAACCAGACCTCTGCACCTAGACCTCTGCACCTAGACCTCTGCAACCAGACCTCTGCAACCAGACCTCTGCACCTAGACCTCTGCAACCAGACCTCTGCAACCAGACCTCTGCAACCAGACCTCTGCACCTAGACCTCTGCACCTAGACCTCTGCAACCAGACCTCTGCACCTAGACCTCTGCAACCAGACCTCTGCACCTAGACCTCTGCAACCAGACCTCTGCACCTAGACCTCTGCAACCAGACCTCTGCAACCAGACCTCTGCACCTAGACCTCTGCAACCATGAGCTCCAACGAGATCTTCCCTCTTCTAAGTTGTTTTTGTCAGGAATTTTGGTCACAGTAACAAAAAGCTGACTGAAACAATCCTCTCTCCCCTGCTTGTCTTTTAACACCCTGCGGAGAAGACTGCGCCTTCCCTGGGAGTCCTCTGCCGGGCCCCAGCACCACGTGGCTGGCCCCTGTCCTCTGCTGTGACACTGTGACAGTGTGTCATCCTCATCCGTTGAGGAAGGGGGTCTCACTGTTGTTCTGTGTGAACGGAGTGACCTGAACATGATAGCGTCTGCCTGATTAATGTCCCTCACAGCAAGGAAGGGCTGGAGGGAAAGAAAGGAGTAAATCCCACCTGAGAACAGGCCTTTGCCGTCATTGGTGTGACGACTAAAGTCTCCTCTTCCTGGGGGTGGGTTCCCTCCTCATTTAGTTGTCCACCAGGCAGGAGGTGGGTGGCAGGGGGTAGCGGGCAGTAGAGAGAGACGGGTCTGGAAGGAATTGGGGAGGGGAGAAGCAGCAGCAGTTGGTGATAGGCCTGGCAATGAAAGGAAAGAAAACAGTGCCTGCCTTGTCTGGTGAACAGATACGGCGGGAAAGAGCGGGAGACACAGCTTGTGACAGACAATTGCCATTCTTCATTGAGGAAAGGCGGGGACTTCGATTTTCCCGTTTAAATCACAGTATTCCTACACATTCATTTAGAGCCACCCACGAAAGCCTTGTCACCGTACTAAATTGATTCACTTAAGCCATCCGAACATTTCCTACCAAGCTCCACCTGAATGTACCCTGAACATGAACACATCTTGTTTGCCATGGTAGCCCCCGTCCTAGGGTCCACTGCTGTGCTCTCAGCAGAGACCCCTTGAAGCCCACCTTCAGATTCAGGGGCGATGCGCTACGCAAAGTCTGAGTATCCTTGAGGTCTTGAACAACCCATTATATGATAAGATTAAACAGGAAACAATACACAGGGTCCACATGAAGCATCCGTCGGCTGAGTGTCCCTTTATCTGACAGTGACAATGTGGAGGTGAACCCAGGGTCACACTCTGGAGGGACAGGAGCCCAGGAGGTGCGGACAGGTGGGTGGCAGGCTTGCCTGCTGAGAAGTCCCCGGAGGACACGCTCGTGTCTGGTCAAGAAGCTGGAGTCACTGGAGGAGCAGGAGCCTGCGTGTCTTTGAGTGGAGCTGGGCGAGGTGATGACCGGCTGCTCACAGGAACTGCAGACGCCCCACGATGGGCAGCACTCTGCCTGGGAGACGTGGGGAATTCCTCGTCTGAGGTGGATCACCCAGGGTTAGGTTAGGGGACTGCCAATATGCACGCACCCCTGAGAGCATGAATGCAGGAGGAATCGGACTGTGTTTGGAAATCCCTATTCAACTTCCAGACCCTGGGATACTCCCGATGCCCTTTTGGCAAGAGAAAATGGACATCTCTGCTCAGATTCTCCTCTTTGGAGGGTGATGACACCTGCTAACCTCTGCCTCCCACTGCTACAATCCCACCCTGTGTCAGGTCGCATGTACCTCACAGGCTTCGCGACTCAGGCTGGGGCCGTGGCCCTCAGAGCCCTCGGAGCCTCGGAACCTTTCCTCGCCTGTTCTCCCGGGCCTGCCCGCTTGCTCCCGCCATCTCTAACTACTTACATTATTAGAGCGCATTCGCGTTCCAGTGCTTTCGAGAGCATTATCTCATCTGGCCTAAGGATTTGGACCGGTTGTGAGGCATAAGCAACCATCTGGGGAGCTCTGATTTACAAGTGCACTGTTAATCCATCAGCAGAGAGTCGCCGCAGAGCTACTGTGTGCCAGTCTTGAGCTGGATTTGGGGTCCCCTGTGGGAAATGCAGGATCACAGTGACATGTGCTTTCAGGGATTTCAAAGAGGAGAAAAAGCATGCATGAATATTCAAGTTTCTAGAAAATTCTAGTGTGTCTGACATGGCCTTCACTTCTCTGTGACCGCGCCATTTGGATTGGCACATCTTCCCCCAGGATCCCACTCACATCTCCGGAATGGTGACACCCACATTTTACAGCCTGAGTCCCTCTTGAGGGACAGGACTGCCATCAGAAATCTCCTCCCTGGATGTTCCTTTGGCAAGTCAAGCTCAGAATGTGAAATATGGCTGAATTATCTCCCCCAAGGTCTATCTTCTATTCTGTATTCTCATTGCTAATTATTAGCTTAATTTCAGATACTGGATCCTTTATAGTTGCCAGAAATAATAGGTTCCTCCTTCTTATTATTAATCACCTAGGCCCACACCCCCTTTTCTCTTTTGATATGTCAGTGTTTCACTAAGAATTATCCTTGTCTCTCTTAACCCAGTACTTAACCCTAAGTAGTGCATAGTGAATGGACTAGAGGTTCAGCTACACCAGTCAGTCAGGATTAGTTTGCATGTCCCCTGCCCAGGAAATCCTATGAACTCATAAATGCAAAATAACTCTACCTTATGGTCAGTGTGTAGAAAATAATCAGTAAAAATGTGCTAAATAAAATAATTGATGACTGGGTGAACCCGGTGGTAATTTGGGATTTTTTTTTTTCTTTTTTGTGATGGGCAGAATTCTAAGATGTCCCACAGATTCTTTCTCTCCAGCAATTGCACATCTCCCAGTTATTCAATAAAACACTGACAGGGCCGGGCGCGGTGGTGCACCCCTGTAATCCCAGCACTTGTAGGCCAAGGCAGGAGGATCGCAAGTTCAAAAACAGCCTCAGCAATGGCGAGGCACTTAGCAATTCAGCAAGACCCTGTTTCTAATAAAATAAAAAAAAAAAAAAAAAAAAAAGGGCTGGGAATGTGGCCCAGTGGTCAAGTGCCCCTGAGTTCAATCCCTGGTACCAAAAAATAAAAAATAAAAATAAACCACTGACAGAGGCGGTGTTGTGAAGGGATATTTTTCATCTTTAATTGAAGTCCCAAGTTGGTTGGCTTTCAAGAGGGGAGATGAACTTGGGTGGGAATATGCAGGTGCAGCCTGGGAAGAACTGAGCGTTTCCTGGCAGGAAGGATCTCAGAGTACGGAGCCACCTGGTGAGATGCAGGTCTTCCATCTTATACTCTGGGAATGGCTGGGGCACATGTCATGGAACGTGCGCAGCTTCTAGGGTCTGGGAAAGGCCCTCCACCGACAGCCAGCAAGCAAACAGAAACTGCAGTCCTACAACCACATGGAACCGAACTCTGCCAACAACGCAAATAAGCCTGGAAGTCGATTTTCCCCTAGAGGGTCCAGAAAGGAACACCGTGCGGCTGATGCCTTCACTTCAGCCTCGTAAAGCCCTGAGAAGAGGACCCGTCCACACGATGCCAGACCTCTGTCCTAGAGGACTGTGAGCTGATCGGTGGGTGCTGCTTTAAGCTGCTAAGTTTCTGGTGATTTTCCAGGTAGCAGTGGAAAATGAATATAGTTTTCTTCTCGTTGTCTAGTGCTTGATAAGGAGAAAGAACCAATAATACTCGTAGGGTAAAGGTATTCAGTGTAGAGGATCTGCTCATTTCTGAGTGTTCACTGATGAAGGGTGTGCCTTCGAAAGTGCCACATCAGTTAACAGTTGCCACAATATGGTGCATGATAAACAGCCACCAGGATCTGAGCAGAAGGCAGCAGGGAACGTTGATCCAGTCCCCAAGTCTGCAGGCTGCTCAAGTTGATCTGGGTGGGCTTGGGTGGATGGCCCCACTGGGACTGGGCGGCTTCCACATGAGAGCTAGAATGGATTAATCTACCCTGGTCTTGGCTGGGCATGACTCCGTACATCCAGCTCTGATCTTCATCCTGGATGAGCTGACTGCTTTTCTAAGGGCCATGGTAGAAGCACAACTGGTCTGGTAGAAGCATGGAAATCTTCCTAAGGCCATGGGTCAAGCCTGAACCAGCACCACATCTACATGTTTTGGTTCAAACCTAAGTCACATGGGAGAACCTAAGAGGCACAGAGGTCCATCCCTCTTACAGGTAGAAGTTACTGCAAAGATACATGGTAAAGAACACGAGTCCCAGTGAATTAAAGGTCACAGAAGCTAAGGACTCAGAGGGATCCTTCAGGACTGAATTGGCTGCTCCATTCTCCTTATGTTCTCATATCCACTAATTTAATAACATTTAAATGTACTCTTCCTAAAGCAGCTCCAATTATATCCAAGCAAGGTGAACTGCAATATCAAGAAGTATTTAATATGTCATTTGATATTAACCTTCATGTTTATGTGAATTCAAGAAAAACAATGAATATAGAATATATAAATTGGACATGGCTGTGGTTCTCCAGGTTCAAAACAGGAGGATGTCAATGCAGGCTTCCCAGTTGCAGGTAGGCTGAGGGTCCTCACCTCTGCTTTCCCAGGTGGGATGCCCTCTCTGGCTACAAAGAATGCTCTCAGTTACTAAGAATTCACATTATTATGAATTATTGAAAAACAACAAAATATAAATGGTAGAAAATAGGAGTCTATGCAGTTCTACTAAAAATAACATTCAATACTCCATCTGAAGCTTTTGGCTTAATATTTTGGAATTTCTGGTTTGGGCCACCCATGTAGCCATTAATTTTTCATTCTGAACCCAACGTTATTCATGAGTTTTCAGTCAACACTGACTTCACAATGACATAACATCTTTCAGCCAATATGTTTTTATTATATAAATTGCAAGGAGTTTGACAAGCACTAGTGTTTCTATGGAGAGTTTTAAGTCAAATAAAAGTGACTTTCCCTTAGCCTTTTATGCCAGGGGTCATTTGAATTCATGACCCACTTTGATTGTTTCCACCTCTCTGCATTGGGTTGATTGAGAAAACATGTTTGTTTAACCCATAACTACCATAAATTGCTAGTGAATTACAAAGAAGACAAAAACAGGTGCCCAGGTAATGTCAGGTGATGGGCCTCAGGAAGATACCCCTGTGAGCAGCATCTAACACAGAAGCTGATGGTTAGTTTTCAGATACTCTGAGTGAGATTTAGCATTGATTTTAACCAATTTTCAAATGCATTTATTCATTAATTTATTTATTTTGGTACTGGGGATTGAACTCAGGTGCACTTGGCCACTGAGCCACAACCCCAGCCCTATTTTGTATTGTATTTAGAGTATCACTGAGTTGCTTAATGGCTTACTTTTGCTGAGGCTGACTTTGAACTCACAATCCTCCTGCCTCAGCCTCCCTAGGCGCTGGGACTACAGGTGTGGACATCACACCCGGCACCTTTATCTTAATGTGGAAAATGATGTTTCTGTTGGGACTTGGACCGCATGCACAAGGAAACCTGATTTTGTTGTCTTGTACATCCTGGCTACCCCATCAATACAGATGTCCCGGGGACAATGCCAGTAGTCCACACCTGAGTTCCCCCTTGTGGGTGTCCCACTGGTGAGAGCTGTGGGCTGAGGCAGGTCTCTCAACTCTCTGGGAATAGTTCAGGTGGGATTTCTGCCTATACTTATGCCTAAACCTATATGCCTACACCTGTGCTTTCACCTGCCGTGCTCCCCACACCTGAGCCTATACCTGTACCTGTACCTAGGTCTATACCTGTGCTTACATCTTTAGCCTATACCTATACAATATCTGTACCTAGGCGTACACCTATAATTATACCCCCGCACCTACGCCTATCCTCCACCTATACCCATATCTATACCTATTTCTATACTTGCTCTTATACCTGTGTTGATACCTATACCTGTAGCTCACCCCCACCTATGACTTCACCTATACCTCTGTGTGTACCTCTGCCTTTGCCTATGTATGCCTAGGCCTCACCACACCTATGTCTAAAAAACTGTATCTACCTCCAAGGGTTGCTTTGAGGACAAATGAGGGTCCGATTCAGGTGTATGATACCCAACATTTACTAGTTATTCTGCAAATGCTGACACCAAAACACTCCTCCAGGTGAACTCAAAGCCAGGGCTCATCCATCTCTGGGCAGTAGCTTGCTGGACTTTGTGGAGACTTGGCCATCAAGGTGGGATTTGCATGAGTTGTTGCTGGTGGCAACCGTCGAAATCCTTGAAGAACATGTATTTCCATCTGCTTTGACTTACTTAAGTGAATAATTATATCATTCTATCCTGTGCTAGAATACCCTTGTTCTCTTCCCTGCTTGGCATTGTGTGGCACAGCATCTCCTTTCTCATGAATAGCACCCTTCCTCCAAGCCCACGGGTCACCTCTAATGGCTGGGATTAGGGGCCCAGGAAGGACTTTCAACCACAGGCCGCTAGAGAACACCACCAGGACCTCAACCAGCATCAGCGTTCCAGCCCTTGGGTATGAGAAGAATGGAGGAGACTCCTGAGCATGGAGGAGGTCTCGGTACCTCGGAGAGGCCCACATCAAGTCCACTTGGAGGGCAGTGGATATAGGAGCACAAGCCTTCCTAGGAGTTTGTATGACCCCAAAGACCAGGAACAGCTGCTGTGTGCTGACCCCACAGGTTGAGTCTGAAGATGTAAAGATAGGGAGCGGAGAGTGCAGTCTCTGAACACTTCTGTCCCTCTAAGGAGAGACAAAATGTCCCTGTCACATCAGCTGTAGGAGAGAGCCAGATAAAGCTTGTATGAGGAACAGAGTGAAAGGGCAGTCACTGAGTAGGTAGCACTGAGTGGAACTTGGGAGGAGCAGGGCTTTCTGCAGGTGAGCAGAGGGGAAGGGTGCTCCTGTGCAGGCAGGCAGAGGCAGCAGGAGGGACAGGGCAGGCACGTGGGCACAGGGGCACTGACCACTGGTGGGGAGACGAGGAGAGCTCAGGTAAAAGTACCGAGGCAACCAGAGGCATTGAGAGTGTAGACTACTAGGTAACCCACCCAGGACCAACAGGCCTTGCAAGGGCACATCTTCTGCGGTGGCAATGAACTTGAATTTCATTTTATGTCTTCTGAGGTTTACTGACATGTGGTTACTCTGACGACTACGTTCTGTGGAACTTCAGCTGTTTAATTTATTACAATCGCCCATTTGAACGTAAGCAAAGATGTAGTCAAAATTTCTCAAGAAAAAAAAAAATTGCACGTATAACCTGTAAGATTAATGAAGTGTAAGAAAACGTTTAATAACTTCTCCGGCTTTGTTCTGTGTGTAGGCGCCCCATCCGAAAAATCCGATACTGCACGACAAGACCAGTTATTTTCTGTATATAATCTCTTATTTCTATTCTCAGGTCCCCAGTAATTCCAGTTGTATCCCCATTATGATCCTTAAAGAAATGGGCTTATTAAAATGTGCTCAACCCCACTCTTTCCTATTGTTTCACACATTAGCTCAAATGAGGTCTGAATAAAGAGCACATTTCTAATATTAAGGATAAAGTGTTTCCATCTTCTTGGATTCCCTTGGCTCAGGTCCACTCGGCACAACTGTGCCTGGTTCAGCACTTAGCTGTGCTCCCCCAGTACCAATAAACCTGCGTCAAGTATCCACTAACTGGAACCTTCTTTAGGATGCTTTCATGATATTTTAAAGCATATGGTTTCCATACCAAATAGTGGACATGCTATCAAGTATACCACAGTGTGTTGCCCTGGGCAGGAAGGGTCTAGTTCCCTTCTGCCTTTAGTTCTGTAAATAGAAGCTGGTATGTTTAAAGCCAGGACTTGACAAGGTATAAGGCAGCATTCCTTACACAAGTAACCATAGGCTCTGCAGCTTCCGGAGGCTCAACCCCGAGCCTCCAGCCCCCTGGGCATGTGAGGGCTGCCATCTTGTGATTTTTCTGTCTCAAAGAAAGGGCTCACTGTTTGTAAATTCTGAATTCTTCTGTGAGGCTTAAAGATCAGTTGGCCAGGATATGTGCGTTTTCATCTGCACCATTGAAACTAGAACACGAAGCAATCAACGCTCACTGTAGGGGTCAAACGCAGAGGTGAGGAATGGGTAGATGGAGAGGGTAGGGACGGACGGATGGGTGAACCAGACCACCAAGTAACCACAGAAGTCTGTGGTGGGCTCATGTCAGAATTCCAAGTCGAGGAGGACAGCGGCAGATCACCACCTCCTTGTACTCGCTCATCATTTTCCCTTTCCGAGAAGGATAAACACAGGCTGAGAAACTCTGACGTCGTCAGCAAGCTTATTCCTCAGAGGTAGAACCGCGATGATTACTCTGCCTATTATCTCCAATTACTGTCGCACCGTGTTTAATAAAACAGAGTTCTCACTTCACGCTTTTCAAAATGTTTCACAACTGTTATCTCACTTTATTAAAAAATGAGAGAATAAGTTCGGTGTCTGTTTCAATTAATCTTCAAATTTTTGTGTATTACACTTTCCTCTGTTATATTTTTGTTTTATCCCAAAGTAATTGGTGTTCCTTTCTTGTGGAAGCAATTAAAAAAATCACCAGTGACAACCTGCAGTTCCTTCATTGATTGTCTGTAGACATTTTCATCAGGTCTTCAAAGCCCATGCTCTCCTGATTCAGAGCTGGACGCAGGACAAGCATGACTTCAGCACCCAGAGCCTGCCGTAGGAAACAAATAGAAGCACAGGGGGAGCCCTGAGGGAAGCAAAGTCTCCTCATTAAAACGGGACAGCGAGCTCGTTGTCCCCACAGCCCTTCCTGTGGCAGTGGCAGCAAGGGCCAACGGAAAGCAGACTGAGAAGACCTGTGGGCATGGACACTCTGGGAAGGTAGCCATGGAGAATGAGCACCCAGGAACAGGCCAGGTACCGGGCTCAGACAGCTCCGGCCTCCTCCAAGCCAGACTCCTCTGAGTGTGTGTGTGTGTGTGGTGTGCAGCACTCCAGCTTGGTTCCTGGAGGAGGGACCCATCCGAGAGCCCCAGGCCTAGACAGTCCCTGTGCCCGGGCTGATTCCCTGCACTGTTTCCTAGAGGGCGCGCCAGCCTCAACTGTTCTCTACCTCAGGCGGTGATTTGGACACCCACAGTTCTAATGGCAAGCAGTGACCCGATTCCGGTGGGAGCCATCTACCTGTGCTCATCACATACCTGATGGGCTTCTCCCCTCACGTGCAAGTCCTGCCTGCGGAGGTCACCTGTGTCCAGGCTCCTCCTAGATGTGGCCTGTAATCCACCACCGGGTCCTCTCATGGATGCCTTCTTTGTGGACACACAAGAGAAGGTCATGCTCCTCTGGGTGAGCGGCCGGCTGTTCCCCACACTGCCACACACCGTCCCCACGCCTCCCGAGATCAGCATGCAAATGCTCCTGTGGATGCACACTCGGCCTCCCGGAGCGTCAGTGTGGAAATGGTGGGGACCTCTGCAGGCAGTCACGTGACCAGTGGCCCATGAGCTCCCAGAAGCTGACTTCACCTTTCCCACCTACATTCCATCTCGCTTATTTGGTTCTAGGTCCCTTCTTTCTGAATTATTTTGGCTCAGTTCTGTCATCTGCCATACTGAGCATCCTTCTCAGTTTCACGTCATGTGCAAACTCAAAGCATGTTTTCTGTGCCTTCACCCAGACTACTGAACAGACAGTGACATCTGATAAAGAACAGGGCACACCGTCACATGCCATGAGGCCTGCCTTTTTCATTGACCCCCAGTTAGGAAGTGGTGGTCTTTGAGCAGTTGTGCAGGCAGCTCTGATCCGTTGATCTGTGGCTTCATCAAGTACCTGGGAACGTCAAAAGCACAGGCTCCTGCCAGGCGCCTGGACAGGCTGAGCAAGTGCCCTGTGCCCAAAGATCACTCTGCATTAGTCTTCCCAGAGCCAGGGTGCAGCCAAGTAGGCTTGCTCAGGACAAGAAGAAAACATGTTTCTCTTTGTGAAACTAATTGAGCTTGATCCTGGGATCACTGCCCCTTTATTAAGTGCTCTTCTGCTTGTTCACAATTCCTTCTGAATTGCTGTCAGTGATCAATGTTGAAATGATTGGCCCATCATCTCTGGAATTCATACTTTTGCCAATTTTGAAATTGGAAAAATATTGGCCTCCTCTACTCATCTGGCTTCTCTCCCATAATCCAGTATTTTCTCATGGAAAAAGAGCTCCTCTCATATCTGCAAACACTCTCCTGCCCTGAGCTGTGATTTCAGTGGCCCAAGGCCTGGCACCATGCTGGGACAAACCCTTTTCCTAACTTTTCTGCACTGCTTGCTTGATGCTGTCCTCTCATCAGAGATGATAGGAACAGAACAGTCATCGAGAGCCTCGCCCTCTCTGTCCCCTCTGAGCATCACGGCCCTCCCCGGTGTGGGCCCATCCTGTCTCCACTTGCTCTGCAGACATCAAGCAGTTGTGTCTGATGGTTGGGAATAAAGTAGAGGATTCCTCAGAAACGGGAAAGTGGGAAAAAGTTTAGGGAGTTATCTTCCTTACTTTAATTTTATGGAGAGTAAAAGAAAAGTGATAAATAGGAAATCATTAAATGTAGTGAGCTCTCCATGATTTGTAAAAATAGAATCTGTAATACAGAGACAATGGATATATAAAACACATCTTCAAAATCTGAATCTGTGGCTCTCTAGGAAATCAAATGTAAAATATATGAGTGTTAGATATTCTATATTAAATTCTTTATGGAATACGTTTTGAAATACATAAAATAACCAGTTAAATATTAATTACAGTTACCATTACTAACTGAAAATGTGAATAGTTATTTGAATGTTGAATGGTAATGTTGCATAAGAAAAAGTGTCAAAATAAACAAGACAGATAATATGTGCATGTTCCTTTTTTGCTTGGACAGGCGTCTCTCTGAGGACCCTGGGCTGGAGGATTTTCCTGTGCCGGTTATTTTTCCAAGATCCTGATTTGTTTGGAATATCTTTTGGTAATTGGTTCCTAGTCTTCTGGCAAGCCACCTGTGAGTCGAGGCGGAAGCGGAGCAGGAGGAGTGGGATGGGTGGAGTTGATCGCGCTTTCACATTACTTCACTGCACTGTAATGCAAGCTCTGAGCGCCCGAGTCTACACATTTTTGAAGAGGGTGTGTGTGTGGTTTATTAAGGTTATTCAGGTCAAGGAGTCTAGAATTTTCTTTCATTTAAAATTGAAGAAGAGATTTCTTTACGGAAATCTTGAATTGGGAGACTTATTGGTGATTTAAAACAGTAGTCTAAGTTAATTTAAATCAATAATACCAGTGTGAGACTAATTTAGTTGAGCAAAGTTATTAGTGCCTATAAGTAAATATTAATTTTACTTTTTTATATCACTGTAATCTAAATGAATATAGATAAAACTAAACCTAAGTCATTTTGTTTTGCTTCAAGATGTAAAATTTAATTACAGAAAAAGGAAGTGGCTCGTTTTTTTGCCACCTTGGCCCTCCTTAGCATATATTTTGCTTCTCTGTTGGGCCGTGAGGGGGTCCTGGCAGGAGTGCCTGGACCACGACAAGTGAGTGGTCCAGGCACAGGCTGCCTAATGTGTAGTGCCAGACCAGGGGCATCAGCACCCTCTGGAACCTGAGGCACACTCAGGCCCACTGAGGCAGAATCTCTGGGCATAGGCTCCTCACTCTGGCTATGACTAGCCATCCCGGTGGTGCTACTGCATGCTACGGCTTGAAAACCACTGGTTTTAGGTCATGCTCACCAAGAGGACTAGAACTGCTAACGAAAGACCAAGGCAAACACAAGCACATGAAAAACTGCAGGAAAACAGAAGCAGAGGAATCTGATTTTTATATACACCAAAGACAAATCCCAAGCTTTAATATTTCCCATGAGGTCAGATAAGAGCATCTTCCAGCTCGTAGCTCTAGGAAGAAAAGAACTAAGCACAGCACTAGAGGGTGGCAATGCCACTCAGTGACTGATGGTCTTCTAAGCAGTCATCTATTGCAGAGAGCATCAGGTGGATTCTGGGCTAATCTGCATCATCACGAGGGTCTGCTGATCAGACAGAGCGTATCATTTGGCCCACATTGACACGTGGTCAGTTAGCTATTGGCAATTGCAAACATGATGTTCCCACCATGTGGAACACATAAGAAGCCCACAGCCAGGCAGTGCGATGAGAAGGAGGCTCAGATCTGGCTTGTGCTTGCTCCGGAAGGGTGGAAAGACCCCCGCGTGATGGAGGGGCTTGCTTTGGTCCATGTGCCTGCCTTCACAGGCCTGGATCCAGCAGCAGGGGAAAGCGTCCAACTGCAACGGTTTTGACAACAGCAGGAGTCCTTTATTTAAAAAATTAGCTACCTGAGTAGACACCTAAAACACATGCAAGTCACACGTGGCTGCTCTGGGGCCCTGCGGCTCTGGGGGCAACGGGCGCCGAACAGGCCAGGGAGCCCGTCTGTGTGGGCTTTGTGGGACCGTCCTCCACTGTCGAGAGTTCCTCAGAGGTCAACCGTGGCATAGGTGAAGCCTGCCGGATGGATTCCGGCTCTGCCATTCAAACGTCCGGGTGTTCAAGAAATGGACCCATGGAGAGTAGACAGAACGCATGCTCTAGGACCCCCCGAATCCCCACAGCCCACCCTCAGGAGTTTGTCCAAAATGATGGCTCTGGTTAACGGCAGGGGCTCTCACCTTCTTGTGCCAGTTCCCTGCCCTATCCTTTAACCTCTTCCAAAAATATATGAAGACATAAAAGAAAATAACCTGAACCCTAATACTGTGATTCCATCATTGATAATGACACAATTCTCCTGTGTAGTCCCCCCTGCTCTAGGACCCTCCAGAAGCTCCCCACTGGGCCTGCGCTCCTACCTCACCGCAGGCAAGGTCACTGTAGTTAAGGACACGTGGTTTCACGTGTCTTTCCCCCCAGGATACAAGCTCTAGCCAGCAAAGAGTGCGGGTTCCACACTCTGTCTTCTGCACTGAGGAGCAGAGCTGGTGTCTGGTTCCCCCCAGCACACCTTGGGGGAGGTGAATGGAAGCATAATAATGCACGTATTGATATCACAGCGCAGGTCACACCGCCGTTCTTCACATCAGTTTCCCTGCTTAGATCCTCTGTTGGGCTGAATAGAGTCTATTCTTCTTTTATGTAGTGGAATGTTTGGTAGCTGGTGATGTCAAACTGTTTAATCACTAACTGCATGGCTCTTGGGGTCTAGGACTGAGCAAGCACAGCTTTTATTCTCAGTCTCACCACTGGCCAGGGACCTCGAAATCAACCATCCTATGTTCCAGTTTTGTCACCATCATCTGGACAATCGTCCTGTACCACATAAGGACATTTGAGTCAACGATGGGCTGCACGCACACTGTAGTGGCCTAGATCCTGACGGTGCATTCTCCACACACACCCACCAGCATGCAACAAGTGATGGTGATTTTATTTTCCCCCTAAATACACTGTAAACCATTTGAGAACAATCATGACCCAGCACAATGGGCCTGGAGATACAGGGTTATGTAATTCTGCCATACAACAATACAGCCGGTGCTTCCTGTGGCTCTTTTTTCTTCTGAAATATCTGTCTTATCCTTGTAGCCCATGCAGAATCTGAGTGAGAAACCTAATCTCCCATATTACTGATAATGTTCTCCAAACAGAATTTCCTCTTCAGCCCATGACTGTAACCTACCCACAGAAGGGCAGAGTCTACTGTGTGAACACATCTTTCTTTGATTTCATTTTCAGATATTCCAGTGCCTCTTTGAATCTCCCCGACCCAAGTCACCGTGTTTCCTTTTGTAGCCCTCACTGTGATCAGCCCTTCTAGAAACCTAGGCAGGAGGTAAAGGAGGTGGGGCATGAGAAATGCAGCTGTAGTGGTTTGTGTGGCCTGACTTGGCCCTGGGCTCAGCATTGCTCTTGGTGAGCACATGACGCTACTCCTGGGTGGGATGGCATCTAGGCTGGTAGACAGACTGGGCACGGCAGACTGCCCCCGCCCCCCCCAGCGCGGGTGTGTTCATCGGTCCATGGAGGTCTGGACAGAACTCAAGGGCTGAGTAGGGGAGAACTCCTTCTCTGTTCCTGATTGTCTTTGAACTGGGGCGCTGATCTTCTCCCACCTTTGCAGATGTCTGGAATTACACCACTGACTCCCCAGGGCCCTCAGCTCGCCAGTCACAGATCGTCACAGAAGCCAATGTCTTACAGCGATCACTCTCTGTGTTGCTACCTTTCCAGGGTCTCTTTACCCGGGAAGTACAGGTGGATCACAACAACAATCTGCAATGAGGGGGGCTTTACTTCTGTGTGCCTTTTGTTGGACACTGACATTTCTATGCCCACCCCGGGCGAGGCATCGCTGTACCTAGGTGTGAAGGCTGTGCACTAGGTGAGGAAGACCCCCTGGGCTCTGAGATCACAAACACATGTGTTCATTCCGAGGCCTGTTTCTCTGGGGAACACTGACCGGTCCACCTTTGGGGCCTCACTCTCACTAAGAGCCCTCTTGGTGGCCACAACCCCCAACTCCAGCAGAGGGGCTCTTCCTACAGTGGTTAAAAATGAACAATTTTCAAAGCCTATTTAACCCACACCTCATTTCTGGGCCCCATATTAGTGATGGAAAACTCCCACCTGTTAGCCTCTTTTTTTTTTAACCTACCAAGATGTGGTACCTCTATCAGAACAGTAGGAAATCCTATCCAAACAGGCAGAAATACTGTTAGAACATGCTCAATTGAAAGCATCACCAACAGATTAGATCACCTGGAAGAAAGGACCTTTTAGGAAGTTCAAACATGAAGCCACGTGTGGTGAGGCTGAGGCGGCTCGGCTGGGGAAGGCGTCAGCCTGACAGCCATTTGGCAAGGCAGTGGTGGTCCTGCGCTTGGATGCCCATCCTCGCCCCTCCTCCCAGCAGTGCTGCCGTAATGTGCCCAGCTCCTGTGGGAAGCCTGCTCTGGTTGGGAGAGGTGATAACCACACAGCAGGTCCTAAGCCATGCCTGACCAAGGGTTCCAGAAATGGGAAGAACTAAGAACCTCGACGTTGCCATTCACGACCCCAGAACCGAGGCACACAGAAGTAAAGCTGCCCCTCGTCTCAGGGGATTGGGATCCACCTGCACCTCCTGGGCCAAGAGACGCTGGAAAGGTAGCAACACCCTCGTTCACACTCCACATCAGTGTATTACCACTCACCCTTTCACCCCAACTCTAACGAAGATGACGTAAGGACGTGCGATTCAACTTCCTCACATCTGATCCCTGTTGCTTCCTGACTTGGAGCAACAATGCCGCGGGAGAAAAACTCGGAGGCAGAATGAAGATGAAAGGTTTTTTATTCTTCGGCTTTAGCAACCTCTCAAAACTCTAACACTGGCTCTTTCAGCAACCTCTCTGACTCTTTACTTCTTCTGACTACTGACTCTTTACTTTACTTTCTTTTACTTTTACTTTCTTAGAGAGAGCTGAGAGAGAGAGAGAGAGAGAGAGAGAGAGAGGGGGGGGGGAGCTTCTTCTTTCTTCTTTCTTCTTTCTTCTTCGGCAGCCTCGGCCTGACTCCGACCAGCAACAACTACTTCTCTCTATATATCTCTTTGGTTTCTCATTTCTTTCTCTAGCTTCTTCTGACCGAACTCTTAACCGCTCTGACTCTTATTTCTTCTTCTGACCACGTTCTGGCCACTCTCTTTTCTTCTTCTCCGACCCGAACTCTTCTTCCAACCAACTGAATGACTGACTGAGTGAATGCCGCTTCTGACCGCTTTCACCCGGTTATATACCTTTAGCTTTGCGGGTGCGTCACGTGCATTTACAGGTGCGTCACGTGCATATGATTATTATCAGGTGGAACTTATGGCTTCCAGCTAGCCGCAATAGCCATCTCCCTGATTGGGGCTGCTTCAGATCCCCACCAGAGTGTGCTTCCCGAAACCCAGAAAACCACTGTGGCAGGAAGACAGCAGCTCAGGCTCTCCTGCATCTTACTTGCTCCTCACTTAGAAAGGAATTTGGGTTTAACACCCATGCGTGGGAACGTGCCCACACCTTGCTACCCCTGACTGCATACTCAGTGGCTGAGCAGAAGCTTTCTGTCCAGTCTCTGCACACCTGCAGGAGGCCAATGGGCTGATGCTAGAGGGGACTGTGCCTGCCTCCCCTGTGCTCTTACACTGGGCACTTTCCTGTGAGACTGCGGCCTTTTGTGACTGACAGATATCCACGGGGATGTTGCCACAAGGGCGTAGTAAGCTGATTGTTTTTGAGAAGGTTTTCTCCAATTTATCATACATTTTAATGTTTCTGTGTTATGAATCACTCCTTTGAAGTCATACCAGTGTTCTCTTTTGTTTTGTTTTCTTATAAGTAGATGACCATAAGCTGGAATTTATATTATTTAGCGAATCTATTTTGAACAGACATGTTTGTTTTGTCATTGAGCACACTGTTTAGTCTGAGATTCCACAATCACAATCTGTTACATGAGGATGAAAGTCCCTAGCCTGGCCTGGGGTTGGAAATTGCCTCCTGAGGCCTGACTCATCCACACAGCCTATCAATGGCTGCAGGAGTATTGTTACCAGGCTCCTCTGCACCTAGACACACTGACTAGGGAGGGTGGGTTTTCTCTGTCAGCTCAGCAAGGCTCGAGCTGGGTCCAGGTAAGAAGGCAGTGGCTGACTCAGGGTGGCCCCACTGTAGGGTAAAGGCAGATTCCCCACTGGAAAATATGTGTTCTTTGCAAAAGAAAAAAATATGGGCAGTTTTCACGGAATCATTTACTAATAAATTCCAGAAAAAATATGAGCTTGACTGGTCTCTCGGTCTCTCTCTTTCTGTCTCAGTCTCGCTTGCTTGCTCCTCAGTAGAATACTTTCACAACTTCACCAGGTCTCTCAAGGCTCCACCCACCTTTGCCAATCACAGGAGTTGTTGTAGAACCATGAACAGAATCTGAATTTAGCTTCTCTGTGCTTGCCTTTAACTGCAAGACAGAGATTGTTCAAGAAGCTGTGCAGATTGGTGGTAGTGATTTCCCTATTTGTGGACCAGCTCCCCTCATCCCCTTTCAGTAGACAGTCACTGATCTTGGTTGATTTAGCACTGCTCTCAAGGTTGGATGAGATCCTTTAGGGGTCCTCTAGTTCACGTATTAAAGAGATCGTGGAAGAATCCAGAAGAAAGAAGGTTGAGGATATTGCATAAGAGCATGCTATTTGTTAGGATGAGGCCCAAATTAAAACCAGGCGTGGCAGACTGGTTATCTGTCTGCCTACTCCTGCCATTCTTTTCCTAAGCGCATGGTGGCATGGCATTTTTAGACCCTGGCAGTTAAATGTGGCCACAGAATTGACTGAGTTCAGACCAATGCGTATGAACACAGGTGATGCACAGTTCTCTGTAGCTCTTTATGTAAAGCCTAGCCCACCAAACCTCCCTCCCAAGATCCCTGCGTTCTCTACTCATTTGCTGACATAATGCAGAAGTGTGAACCAGGCTGGGAGTCATGAGCTGTAACAGAATGAGAG
Organism: Tamias sibiricus; assembly: GCA_025594165.1. Taxonomy (NCBI): domain Eukaryota; kingdom Metazoa; phylum Chordata; class Mammalia; order Rodentia; family Sciuridae; genus Tamias; species Tamias sibiricus. Next base: position 169,525,285 of record CM046662.1, on the reverse strand, counting down.
GAGCATGTGTCCACAGGTCTATGCTTAGGAAAGAGCTACCTGCCTGTCGGGAATACATTCGGGATTTTATGTGAAGGGGCAAAAACCAAACATTTTGGAAGTGGAGCCATTTCAGCATTAGCACTATGACTCCTTTACTGCTGTGCTGGGTCTCCCCACTGTCTGCAAGACCATGATTGTGCATGAGAGAGAACAAGTCCCAATATCACTCTCTCAAAACCAACACCATCATATGAATTCAAACACAATAGTGTCAACAGGGTGTAATAAACTAGCTGTATGGGAAAAGGTCAGCTCACAAAAGCGGGAACTGGCTGTGGAGGTTGACCATGCTCTAACAGGTCCTCTGCAAGATTGTGGTTTCAGTCGTGTGGTTGGTATGTGGAGACTGTATTGAGATTTACTGCTTTTGCACCTTGTGGATGACTCAAAGCTGCCGGTTGGCTGTCATACACAAATACAGATCCACCTCCCACCTTTCCTTTCTTGTGCAAAGTCCATGTTTCCAGCAGTCATGGAAGGTGGATATGGTATAGCTGGAGGCAGGAGGGTTTCACCACGGCTCCCTCCCAGGAGCAGCTTTAGTCAAGACACACCTGGTAGTTCTTCGCAGAGCAGAGTAGGATTAGTAGGTGTGTGCAGGGGCAACAGAGGTGCCTTCAAGTCCTCTTATTTTTTTTAACAGAAAAGTTGATCCCATTTTAAAAATGCCTAAGACAACTTCTTTTGGTAAAAACAGTGTACTGTTACTATTTATATTAAATAAATATAAGCACACAAATCATCTCAAAAGAAAGTATGTCAGTGCTTGGACCACTTGTCCAAGCAGGCTGTACTTCCAACAGCAACAACTCAGCCTACTGTGCAGAGTCATTCCCAAGGTTCTTGAAACACTTGGGGATGGTATGTGCTGCATTCATGAAGAAAAAGGGTCTAAACCACAAGGACAGGACTCAGATACACCATCCCGGAGCTTTTACTCAAGTTTTGTTGGAAGATGACTATTTCGTCTGTCAAGTGAGGCACTGACTTTTGAAATGTCCTTCCAACTTTAGAATTCTGTTTTCTACTTAGGATAGTAATGTCTGCCTCTGGTTTGGAAGCATGTAGCAATGGCAGCAACTGTCAGGGATAGATGCAGTGAACCCACAGCAATGGGAGGTCTCCCTTGCTCCCAGCAGTCAGGCTTGGCCATAGGATCCAATGCTCACCATGTCCAGGCAACGTGGGACACTTCCCAGTGGTTTATCTTTCCCTGTCCCCTCAAAGAATTAAATGAAGAATATACTTCTGTTAGTCAGCTTTATAATACTGGGAGCAAAATACCAAGCAAAAGCAACATAGAAAAGGAAAAGTTTATTGGGGTGTTTGCAGTTTCAGAGCTCTCAGTCTCAGTTCATAGATGGTCAACGTCATTTCTCTGGGCACAAAGTGAGGCAGAATGTCATGGCAGAGGGGCATGGCAGAGAAAAGCTGCTCGCCTCATGATAGCTAGGGAGCAGAATGAGAGAGATGGGGGGAGGGACCACAGAGAAGAAGCCTTCTAGAGCATACCCCCAGTGACCCGCCTCCTCCAGCCAGGCCCCATCTGCCAAGTTACCACGCAGTTCTTCTAACTGGCATGGACTGACTAGGATACAGCCCTCACAGTCTAATCATTTAGTCTCTGAACATTCCTGCATTAGCACAGGAGTTTGGGGGACACCTCATATCCAAACACAGCATTCTATCCCTGATCCCCCAAAGCTCATGTCAGCTTCACAATAAAATTGCATTTAGTTCATCTTCAAGAGCCCCATAGACTTAACGTTTCCAGCATTGTTCAAAAGTCCAAGTCAAAAATCTCAACTAAGACTCAAGACAAACTCTTTGGTGTGAGTCCCTGTGAATATCAAAAGCAGGTTATGTATATTCAATATGCAGTGGCACAGAGTAAACATTTTCACCCCAGGAGGAGGAACAGGAATATAGAAAGAAGGGATGGAAACAAACAAGACCAAAACCTGTCAGGTGAAGAGGTCCCATGACTCTGAGCAGAGCATCTAGGACACATGGTGGGGAGATAGGTTTTTACAGGATCTGGAAAGCCTTACCACTCTGGCCTTGCCAGGTGCAGTGCACATGGGCTTGCTTTTAGCATGGCTATCTCTGCAGCCAGCAGCTTTCCTCAGCAGGCAGTCCACATTACTGACATCTCTTACTTCCTGGGGTCTTCATTCCAGTTTGCTTCACTGCCAAGGCTTTACAGATCACCCTCCCATAGGCAGCCTGCAAGGGCTTTGACCCTACTACACTTTGTTTGCCTTTGAAAGCTTTCTGGAATCCTCCATGACTCCCTAACTCCATCATTATGCATTTTTGAAAAACCAGCAACAAGAAGATGATGCAAAGGACTGCCACTATCTTGTACAAGAGTTCAGCTTCTGAAACACTGAGGATGCTGTATGCTGCATTCATAAAGAAAGAAGGCTCCAGTGACCTCTGAGTGTTTGTGGGTCTGAGCCCAGTGAAACAACTTCTTAGGCCCCCTGCACAAGCAGGGTGCCCCCATGATCTTTTCTCAAAGAAATTTTCCCTTCTATATCCTTGAGCCCGCAGTTGGTATCCTCTTGCAAATTCCTAAGATGCCCTCAAGTCATCTTTCCTATCATCTATGTGCAAAGTACTTAGCATCTCTCTAATTGTCATAATCTCTTTAAAAATTACAACTTCAGTGGCCCCAGTTTCACCTGCACTTTTCTGACCAAATTGTAAGTTTTAAAATCTTTCACCTATGCTTTCTGATCCAAATTCTCCCAGTAAATCTAGCTAAAGCTGTCAGAACAAATTCATGCCACTTATAGAGTGCTGTGCTACTTTGAAATCTTCTTTCAGATTAACAGTCCATCACCTTTAAATTATACCTCACATAAAGTCTCAGAACATGGCCAAAATGTAGACAAGTTCTTTGCCACAGTATAGCATGAAAAGTCTCTAGTCCAATTCCCAAGAAAGTCCTCATCTCCCTCTGAAACCTCATGAGCACAGTCCACATTCCTATTGGCATTCTTCTCTTTTGAGCTCCCATTAAGCTCTTATTAAAATATTTTAAAGCTTTCCCAGTATTCCTCTCTAATTTTTTCCAATTCCTCCTGAAAACCAGTCCCAAAGGCTTCTGAATGACATGATCAGTGTAGTCATAGTGATAGGTAACATACATGAGTGGTGGGGACATGAAGCTAAGGTGATAATTCTATAAATTGAGTCTATTTGCTAACCCCCATATGCTTTCTTTTAAAAATCAATTTACCTAGAGTCCTGCCTGGCTTAAGTCAATAGAATATGTTACTATCCTCACCAAACAATCTGTTATCTGCAGGAGAAATGTAGGTCTAAAATGCCAATATAAAGTACATAAGTTATCCTGAAGGGGTGGAAATTTGGTAACTCTTACATAGCCCAGATTCCAGAACTCGTGGAGGTAAGGATAATTTCCTCTAACCATAAAATCTCTAGGAACAAGTTCCAATGAGAACGATTCCACATCGGCCAACTCAACTCAGAGTTGCCTGGACCTTTTTCATGAACAGTGAAAGTGAAGTGAAACAGTGGAGTGAAAATCTGATGCCATTCTGCTGTAAGTAACAAGTCAAGAGGTGGCCCTGGACAGGACTCTCTGGAAACGTTCCTGAGACCCCCCAATTAAAGTGGGAGGTAGAAAGGGTGTACCATCCTTCCCTTCTCTGACAGTACCACTTTTCTTCCCTGAGAATGTTTCCTTCTCCCTTTTTCTATCCCTTCTAATAAATTCATGTCTGTTATTCTATGTGACATGTCTGAGATCTTTTTGGTGTGAGCACAAGAAACTATGAGAGAGGACTCAGAGCCTGCCTTGGCTCTGCCGCAGAGCCTAGCTCTATAACATCTGGTGTCTCCATCTGGTTATCCTCCGTTACCCCATCTCTTTCTGGCTGCTTCTTCCATTCAGTCTTTTATGAACTACTAGGCCTCGATTCTTTGTGACTAGAGAGAAAGTGCTGAGATAATTGAAAGTTCTTTGGCTAGAGCACACTCTAGTAAGAACCAGAGTTCTCTTGATTGGAACTTAGACACCACAGCCCCTAGGGGTAAGAACTGGAGCCTTCATTTTTAAGATTTTGGTTTGGAGACAAAGTGTGCCCTCTGGCAACTGAAAGACTCTTGGCTAGGGCAACACCCTGGTAGAATCTGAATCTCAGTTATTATGAGACTTTTGAATCCTGGTGCACATTAAGGTAGAAATGTCTTTCCTTTTTTGCCCCCTTTCATGTTTATCTCTAGACCAAGAGAACATGATGGGGCCTCATTCAAGACTCAAAATCAGTAGGAATTGAAATTCACACCTAAAGTAAAAAGACACCCTCCATCTCTTTGGGTTGGGATGACCTATTTAAATCCTTTTGCCTCTTATGCTCAAAATATCATTTATTCTTGGTCCTTAGCTGCCTGCCTGATATGTAGCCCTCAAAGACTCACATCTGGAAGGTAAGCAGTAAAAGCAATCACCCACACACGCTGTAGACCCTAAGAGGAGAAAAAAAGCATCACTGTTTAAAATTGTTCTTATTAGTTATACCTGGCAGTAGATTGTATTTGGACATTATATATATATATATGGGGTATAACTTCCCATTCTTCTGGTTGTGCATGATGTAGAATTACTCTGGTTGTATATTCATATATGCATATAGGAAGGTAATGTCCAATTCATTCTACTATATTTCTTATTCCCATTCTCCCTCGCTTCCACTGATTCCCCTTTGTCTAATCCAAAGTACTTCTATTCTTTACTACTCTCTCCCCTTAATGTGAGTTAGCATCTACATACAGAACATTTGGCCTTAGGTTTTTGGTTTTTTTTGTTTTGTTTTGTTTGTTTGTTTTTTTAGATTAAAAAAGCATCACTTTTAAACCCAGGCTGCTATAGGACACAAGTGGCTGAGTATTTATTTATTTATTTATATTCTGGGATTCTGTTCTCTCAGTACGTCCCACCCTAAATACTAGAGAAAGGAGAATGTGCAGAAAAAAGGGGATCTGAACAGGATGGTCTCGCTAAATCCCAGGCTCCCTGAGGCTGCTCCAGAAGCTCCCTCAACGTCTAACTTAGGACGTGGAGACGTTACTCAAACCACAGGAAACTGGCTTCCTAAGACAGGAAGCTGACACAGCAAGCCTGGGAACGTCAGGGGGTGCCCACTTCCCGTGGATAGTCTCCTCTCTCCAGATGTGACAGTGGCAAAAGGAAGGAAAATGAAAAAATCCCATCCATGCGCGTTTTCTTCTTCTTGAGAACCTTTCCTGAGCTCTTCCTCCCGCTGACCTCCTGGGCTCCGACATTCCTCACATGTCTGAACGGACTCTAATCCGATCCCCAAGTGCACTGTGGTCTCCTATCAATATTCTATGTGCTCCTTTCCAAGAGCAATTGCAGCTGTTTCATGTTGACAGGGGGGACTCTGCCTTTTTTTTGATCTCATGGTTCTTCTGATTAATTTACCTTTGGTCTTACACACCTAGATTAATAAACTTCTGTTCTGATTTGTTTTGTTTAATTGAAGTAATTTTTAGTCCTATATCTGTTTTTTTCCCCTTGCTGACTCTATTTGGAGGCCAGTTATTCAAGGGTTAACTCTCAAAAATCAGTGAAAACTAAAAGAAAAGAGACCTTCTCTTTTGGAGGGTCCTAAGGAGGAAGGTAAACAATGCTGATGGTTGGACTAAATCTGCCCCTATGCAGGTATAGTGGGCCCCGGCACCCTATCTTCACCATCCACGGTGGCTGACAGACCCTGCTCCTAACATCCACAACTGTGCAGACCCTCCCCATGTCTGAGCCACACGGTAAAGTTCTGTGACAGGCTCCGTTTTCATTCTTAAAGGGTTAAATTTGAGAGATATTCTATGTAATAGCTACAGGTCTTTCATCTTAGAACTGTGGAGATCTAAAGTACAATAAAAGAGAGAATATTTGTTTCCTGATGGTTTATGTATACTTGTGCACACATGTGTATTATATATTTTGTCTATGTGTGCTTGTGTCTACATCATTTACATGGTAACAAAATTAGCTTACGAACAAGTGCTCATAAATGGTAAAAGTGAATCTCAATGTCTTGTAGTTCACATGGATTAAATAAATCTTGAATGTCAATTTAAATTGGTTAAAAAGATAACAATAAAGATGTCTCTAAAATGACTAACCCACATGTTTTTCAAGGTGGTCAACCAATCAAGAGAGTGTTGGTTTCTGTAAAATATCTAGAGCATAATGTCCATTGCTTTTTGGATTTCTTTGATGGGAAAATGATTTAGAATGGCAACTGTGCTTGCATGATATCTGGGTTTTCATACATAAATCATGATTAACATAAGTGGGATAAATTTTATAAATGTTTTTGTTAAAAGGGACATCTGATTATTTTGAAAGTTAAAATACTAAAATACAAACTTCTGTATATAAATTCAAGCATTCTTGGCTTTTAAATTTCTATAAGACACTGTGGAGGGCCTGCACTGGCTCATGGCCACCTTCTTGGCTCTGGTGGCCCTCGTGCAGGTCAGGTGGGCACTGGGCGGCAGGGAACAGGACCTGCTGGGATCTGCGCAGTCTGACTGACCAGCCGCAGTGCTGACCAGGCAGCCTGCAGACTCGCAGGGCCCGTCAGTTTGTAGGGAGGACAGGAATTGGGATCGAAGTTTGGAGAACCCCAGGGTCTCCCCATCAAAGAAGTGGATGTGTTCACTTGTACAAGCCACACACCAGAGAGCTTGACTTGTTCAAATGCTGGAAGGAGCTGGGTCAGTGCATGTCACCCTGAAAGGGACCTCAGAGAAGCTGCACTAGCACTTTTCTAAACATTAATGGTCAATGATCCAGACGCAGAACTGTGGGTGGTGCTATATGCTATACCTTCAGTACTGACCCTGCTTGTTGGAGTTAACCCTCTTGTCACAGGTAACTTTATTTGGAAGAGTGTCTCTGCAAGCCACATATTATTTTGCCTGGTGTGGGCTGCTGGCTTGGCGTACTACTTCTTACTTCACACACAACATACATTTTACATGAAGAGGAAGGCAGGGAGCTGTCTAGTCTGGTGATTATCACAGCGTGGATGAGCCTCTGCCACAGTTCATCAAAGAGTCCAGTTGGTGGAAGAATTCAGTTGGTTGTTGCCACTGCAATTGCTCTTTTCCTGCTTATCTCATGGGTCTACATATATATAAACAAGGAAATATGGTCTTCCTGGCCAACTCACTGCAAGACAGTAATTTAAATGAATTCCAGAATTGTTTCTTAAATGAGAGTTTTCAACTTTATTTTATAAACGTTGGGGAACAGGACAATACCCCAGTTTATTTCAGGTAATTTGTGCTAATACTGAAGATGATGTTTACAGAAGTCTTAAGAACTTTCTAAGATTGCTTACAGTACACTGTAAGATTGGATGAGACAGTAAGAATTGGGATTCTTCCGATGCCTTTTTTGAAGGGTATTCTTCCATAATATAATGAAAAGGCACTAGAACAAAAGTTGTGAACCATGAGTTCTTCCAGGCTCCTGATGCCTGCTTGTGGTCTCCACTACTCAGGAAGCTGGGGCAGGAGGATTCCTTGAGCCCAGGAGTTTGAGGCCAGCCTAGGCAACACAGCAAGATCCCATTCCTCCAAAAATAATAAATATAAATTCAGTATCTATGTGATTGGGCAAATATATAAACCTCTTGGTGGATATTTCCTTATCTATAAAATAGAATTAGCATGTGATGGAGCCCTACTTATACAATTGCTATCATCAAACTAGATAATGTGAGAGCACTATGAAAATACAAAGTATTTACCAATTACAAAGGGCTACATATGAGTAAAATAGAGGGGAGCAGAGTTTGGGTAATATATTGAAGTAGAAGTAATTCAAGAGAGGCCTATATCCCTTAACTAATCACAGTATAGTAAACGACAAATAAGGACTCTAGAAGAAGCAAATGAACAGGCATAACTTGAAAAGGACTGAGGATTAAAAAGGAATTTGGGACCAATCAAGAAGAAAGCAGGATACTAATTATTCATAATTACTCATTATTCTAAATGAAAAATTTATACTACTTTTTAAAAGGAATATCCAAAGTAACCCTAAGGAGAGGATGTTAGAGCTACACCCTCCCAACATGGCAGCCACTAGCCACACCCTCCCAACATGGTAGCCACTAGCCACACCCTCCCAACATGGCAGCCACTAGCCACACCCTCCCAACATGGCAGCCACTAGCCACATGTTGCTACTGAGCATTTCCAATGCAGCTAGGGTGACCAGGAAATAATTTCTAATTTTTTTCACTTCCATTTTAATTTAAAAATTGACATTCAATTATTAGAAAACTGTGAAGAGGGTTTAGAACAAATGGGCATGTGAATCTTTTTTCAACTATCAATTTGATTTGTATCTTATAGATGAATTCAGATCAAGCATTCCCAACAAAAATTTAATGTCCAAGTGTAAAGTACACACTAGATTTTAAAGACATTGTACAAAATGTAAAATATTTTTATATTAGCGTAAAAAAGATAATATTATATGATATATTGGGCTAGGTACAATATATCAATTTAAAAAAATTTTTTTTAGTTGTAGGTGGACACAATACCTTTATTTCTATTTATGTGGTGCTCAGGATTGAACCTGGGGCCTGACATGTGCGAGACACATGCTCTTCCACTGAGCCATAGCCCCAGCTCCAAAATACATTAATTTTACTTTAAAAAAAAATAAAATAAATTTCTATAAGACAATATATTTTATTGGAACCTATTAGAGAATGCATTTTTATAAATTGTTGGTAAGTGGAAAAACAGTTAATATCTGCCTTGCTTCCATGTCTACAATAAAGGCAAAGTTATTTAAGAGTATCTCAAAGGTAAAAATTAAGTATGCCAACAAAAAATAAAAATCTAATTCTCTATATTTTAAACTATAAGGTTTTCTTAAAACATCAAAGGGCTCTAAGTTATTGAGATAATTTCTTGTGCCTATGAGGTTTTTGTTATTTAGGGAAAGTTAGTATTAAAAGAATTAGGGTTTGTTTAAGCACCCATCTATTTTAAAGTCTTTTAAATAATTATAATTGGTTAATTAAACAATAATTATTTTAGGTTATTACATATATTTGAGACCCTATGTATATATGACTAAGGATATGTATGCACCTGAAGGCTGAAACACATTTGTCAGAGCTCTGGCTAAGTGTTGCATAGAAGTTTGTGAATAAAAGCCCTGTCAGTACAGGCAGAGATAACCAGCATGTGCTCTTCTAGGCTGTGTACATCGAATCTGGACTTTAAATACCAAAAATGGCCACACTGCCACCATATACAGCCTGGTTATCATCAGTTTGTTTGCCTCAATACATGTTTCACTATTATATAAGTAAGTTGGGCTTGTATATCAGATAAGAAGTCTACTTCAGATCATTAATAGTGTTTGCTAAATTTGTAAGAGATTGAAAGTTATCCTTTTATTTTTGTTAGTGCTAGTATGCTAAGTTGACCTGTAATTATAGTTACCCTATATTATGAATTTTAAATTTTACTTTAAAGTTAAAACCAAGTTAATATGAGGATATCTGTGTAGTTAAGATGTTAGTTATTACTGGCTTCTTTGTACATTAGATGTATTCATGTTCTCCAAGTTATAAGTCTTTTAGAATGTAAAGATTGCATATCTAAAAAGAACAAATTAATTTTTTTTTAAACAACTGGAAATACAAGAAAAGAAAAGGAAAGCCTGGGAGGACACTTTACCAAAATGATGTTATGCAAACTAAAGTTGTCTGTAGTGATACCCTCTATTGAATGCATATATTAAAAAACAAACTTACTTAGAGATCTATTTATATTATAATATTTTGTAACTGGGTAAAGGTAATCAGTTATCAATAGGTGATATATACAAATCTTATGTTACTCTTTGCACTGGGGTGGGAATTTAAGTATATTTTTTAAAGGTAATAAGGAGAGCCCAATTCGTTTACAAAGATTGAAAATATGGAATATGAAAACATTTTGCCACTTATTCCACAATGAGGAAGTCAGGAGCTCTCTTAGCTTTTCTGTTTGATTCTTGCATTTAAATAGACCCAGATAACAATATAGGAAAACTTTGTTTTCTTATACTCCTAAATAGAATGATATTTTAAAAGCAGGCAACTGTCAGCTTTAAAAATAGAACACTTTAAATAAGATTTGTCAAGAGGCCGATCTCACCTGAGTAAAGGCTCTGCCTCTTACCCTACTCCATGATACAATGCCCCATGGTAGGCTAAATTAAGCACATTTAAATTTATGTTCAAAAGACATATTTTTGTTGTAAAGATCATTATGATCCCAAAATAAAAAAGATATATGATATAAAATAAAGACTTGAGGAAATTTTATAGGGGAAATTATTTAAAGGGTGTAGAAGAGTTTTAAGTTTTAAGAGATAGTAAAATTTGTAAAAAATTTTAATATGTGATTGAGTTAATGAATTTATAGGTTTTTGAAGAGACTAAATAGATATGAAAGACACACTAGTGTTATTATAAAGATTATGTTTCTTGGTTCAAATCTGTTACATAAACCAAACACATTTTTGCTCTTGTTAATTTTATTTTTTTCATTTTCCTTATAAAACTTTATAACTGTTCCCTGCTAGTGTTTTGCAGAGATACTAATTCTGATAGAATAACCTGAGTTAATGTAAGATAATAAACCATTGCCTATAGGACAGTGAGGATGTGATGCTGACTCTCAGTGTTAATACTAACCCCAGTTAAATGGAAGGGATAACTGTAAAATGTAGACGTTGAAAATAAAACCCATTATTTCAACTTCAAGACTGGTGAAAATGGCCTGCTAGAGATATAAAGCTAGAACTTGGGAGCAAAGCCAAAGAAGTAAGGGTGCTAAAGGAAAAGCAGCCAATATTTTGGCCCTTGACCTCAAAGGTCATCCAGGACCCAGGGGATGATGGTAGCCCTCTAAAGGCCCTGCAACCATGGTAAGTCACCCAACCTCCTGATCCGAGGAATTGTGAGGTCATTAGAGAAGGAAATATCTCTGATGCTTCCAAGAGAAGCAACCTGTGGTCAGCAAGACCTTGACCCATCCTGGAAGATGGCCCAACTGGTAGAAGGAAAGCTAAAGGAGCCGAGAGACTTCTCACAATTCCCCAAGAGTGACCCCAAGTAACCTCAGCTGACCCTAACAGTAGATGGGAAGGAGGTTCGTTTTTGATGAACTTGATCTTGAACATCAGGCAGAAAATTATACCCAAAGACAGATGTAGTAGTGTAAGGATGGAACTTGAGATTGTACCTTTCTGTCAGCCCTAACAAACTATCAAGAGGGCCATAACTGACACAGCTAATGTGACCCCTTTACTAAATAGAGGTAATGCTAATGAACAAGCTATCTTACAGAAATCAAATAATATTAGCAGTATTAAATATCTTAACTCTAGCTCCGGGGGGCATCTGTTCCATTGTAAAACTAACCAGGACTCGGGAACAGGTGGAAGAGGACCTCCGTGGTGCCTCAGCTCCGTGGCAGGCTCTTGCTCTTCATTACCGTGACAGCAAGGCCCCCAATCCCATTTCCAATGTCTGTGGTGTTCATCATCTTGCTCTTATGACCAAAACACTGGACAAGAACAACTTAGAAGAGGAAAAGTTTACTTTGGGCTTACCATTTCAGAGGTTCCGTCCACGGTCAGCCAACTCCAATGCTCTGTGCCCAAAGTGTGGCAGAACATCATGGCCACAGGTTACAGAAAAAAAAAAAAAAAAAAAAGCTGCTCACCTCATGGTAGACAGGAAGCAGAGTGAGAGGAAATGGAGGAGTGGCCACAGCAAAGATGCACACTTCCAGGACATGTCCCCAGTGACCCACCATCCTCCAGCCATGCCCCACCTGCCCACAGATACCACCGGGCCACTCACACTAGGATTGTGGCTCTCAACCTAATCATCTCACCTCTGAATACTCCTTCACAAATCCAGGATCACTTGGGAGACACTCTGTACCCAAACCATGATAGCAGCATTCCCCCCTCAGTCACAGAGGGTGCTTCCTGAGACCCCTAGTGGACACCTGAAATCTCAGACAGTGGGGAATACTACACACAGGAACATGATACCATGAGAGTTGATTGGAGCCTGCAAGACGGACTGACGCGCAGGCAGGGGGCACATTCAGAACGCGTGCCCTGGACAAGGCACTTCCTGACTCAGGCAGGATGGAATGGGTTGGGGGAGAGATTTCATCACACGATTCAGAATGACATGCAACCTAAAATCATGAATTTTTTGTTTCTGGAAATTTCTATTTAATATTTTTGCAACCATGGTTGACTGTGATTTACAATGAAAAGTGAAACAGCAGATAAGAGAGTGCCACTATGCTTTCAGTATGTGGAAAGGGACAGAATCGGTGCTGGAAGGGGCTGGGACCTGCACCTCCAGGCTTCCACCTGGGAACACCTGGCCGGCCGTGTGCTAGGTTGGAGTGAGAAGTACACAGGCACTGTGGTGGGTCAGAGAGGATGATGGTTCATGTGGAAGGCACCTGAGCTACCTCAGCAACTACAGACACTCCTTAAGTTTCCCATCTGTAATGTGCGGAGCACTCATGGGACCCCTCAGTTCCTGCCCTCAGCCTGCAGTTTATGCAGTGCTCCTTGCAGAGAGTCCATACTGATGAAGCTGAGGGCTGCTTTTCAGGCAAGTCAGCTGATGCTAAGCCAGCTTCTTGAATTTGGCAGCACTGATTTTTGTGCTGGGTACCTCTTTGTGTGGGGGAGTGGGGAGGGAAAGCACTAAGGATTTGAGCAGCACTCCTAGCTCGTGCCCATTAGATGCCAGCAGCAGCCTCCTCTAGCTACGACAGTACAAAAAGGTCTCTAGGCATTGTCAGATATACCTGGGAAGCAAAGTCGTCCCTCCCCTTGGGAGCCATCGAAGAGAACTATAATGGGATAGTTGCTGACGAAGTAAAAGCAGATTTTATTCAGGATCTGTTGCAGCAGGGGAAGAGAGACCTCAGTGCAGCACTGGGTGCACGTGTGCACACAGAAGAGACAAGTCCAAGTCCAGGGTGGAGCATTGCTAAGGGGTGTGTCAGGGGTCCTAGGGATTCTGGTTAAACCAACAGGACAGGATCATGCTGAAGGCTAGGCTGGAGTGATGTCATGTCACGGGCTCTGGTGGGGATGGAGGTTTGACCGAATGCTGTGGGCGATCACAGTCTGAGGCAGGGAGATTCTGGCTAAGCCTACTTAACAAGGTTCTTACGAAAACGGGGCAATGCCAGGCCACAATGGAGGGTACCAAACCCATGGCTGGAGTCAGTGGAGCAGAGGTTCTGGAGGATCCCGCGTAGAATCTGGTCAAGGGGAGGGTCTTCGTGTAGTCCCCGCTCTAAGTCAACAGAAGAGCAAGTTAACAGAAATGCATAACTTCTACTGCTAGATTGCTTTTAAAACACTGGCATCATCCAGTCTAAAAGCCTGATGGCATCCATGCTGGGCTGCTTCCAATCCAGAAATACTCATGTATACCCGCTTTGCTGGCTGGCCTCTGGGGTCAAGGAGTGCTGGGACCCTGGGACCTGTTTACCTGTAGATGGCAGGGCTTTCTGTGAACAAAGAACTCTTCAAAGGAAGGGAAGGGCATCTTGTACCCGCTTTGTATGGCCCTGGTCCATATACTTGGTGCTAGCATAGATCCAAGGAATGTGGACCATTTCTAGATTTCAAATGCCTTGCTGATGCTGTTTCTAATAAGAAATCATGAGTTTAGGGGGCTGTGGCTGTGGCTCAGTGGTAGAGCACTCACCTAACATGGGTGAGGCAGTGGGTTCCAGACTTAGCACCACATAAATATAAATAAATAAAGGTACTGTGTCCATTTACACCTAAAAAACATTTTTTAAAAAAAATCATTAGTTTAAAATTGTCATACGATGTACCAGCAAATTGGCTCTCTGGATGACACACAAATTGAATATTAAGCAGATAGCTCATTTCCCGCAGCACATTGCCGGGTTTGACATGTTATGTAGGGAACGCACTTCAGTCTTGACTTCCAACTCTCTTCATTTCCGGCTGGGTACCCACATCACACTCCCTCGCGTTCCTTCTCGTCATACCTTGGAGTGGATGGTGGATTCCGTCACTTCTACCCCAGACGTCCCTCTTCCCACACACTGTCAAACGCGTGTACCCGATGAGATGCTCTTGATGACTTCAGATATCAGAACACAAACACAATTTCTCTCCAGTGCATTATTTTCCTGACATGTTTAACTTGTCAATATTTCCAAAGAAAATCGAAAATAGCAGTCCGTGCAATCTGCAGTTAGCACCCAACGCACAGGAATCCCCAGATTTACAATCCGCAGCAGACAGCATGTCTAAAGGCTTGACTTCAGTTCTTAGCACGTTTTGCTGTGCCACAAAAGGGCAGGTACCACAGGGTTGTGGGGACCGATGGTGATTTGTGAGAGAATATCTGATCTCAGAAGCAGCTTGCTCAATTTTCCTGGTGGATCTAAGAAGCCATTCAGGACAGGTGCCACCATGCCTTACAGCAGGTTTGGGCACACAGATCTGTGCAGCCTAGGGTACAATCATTCCAACGATAGGTGACCTGGCCACCTGGTGGAACCTGGTGGCTGGCTCACACTGCACGGCACCTCTGCTCTCAGGTGTGTTCTTTGCAGTGTTGGTTCACTAAGTTTCCAAGCTCATAAGTGACCCACCCGGCTCTCACTGACACTGTGCGGAATTCCTTCTGGTCTGCCCCTCTCCTCCTATCTGCACCCCCAGGCTCTTCTCACTACTTGCATCTCTTCTTCATTTGTCAGCAATCACTCTGTTGATAAGCTCATCAAGTTTCATGGCTTCATATCACCTGGGAAAACAGACTAGCTCCACATTTTAATCCTCAGTCTGGTTCTTTTTCCTAAATTCTAGATATTTTTTTTTAATAATCAACTAGCAACTTATTTTTAAATATCTCAAAACCTAATGGGACCCAAATCTAATCCCATATTCTCCCCATTTCTATGGTTACTACTCTCTCACTAAGCCAGAAGAAAAGATGATGTGCTCACCCTGACTTCCTCCTTGCTGTCATTATCCAGGTGGCTCTAGACTGTGACACATTGGTGTCTCTAGCATCAAAATACACCCAGAATATAATGACTCCCCGCCCACATGGCACTGAAGCCACAGACATCTTTTTTGTCTTTAGTGGAGGTAAAATTGACACGTGCAGCTCTCAAATACGTGATCCCATGAACTAAACCAAGGCTCACATCAATGAACGGCTATCCGATCAAGTTAAAGAGATGCCCAATGCTCCCTGTGCTCACCCACCCCACAGACAGACTCTCTAGCTTCCTCGCACCATGTATTAGCACTGCCTGCTCCTGAGCATTTTATCAAGAAAACCATATGATATCAACTCTCTGTATCTTCTTCTCTCATCTTCTGCATCTGCCTCCTTATTCACATACTGTGAAATTCGCCATGTACAGTGTATAATTCAGAGGTTATGTTTATACCCCAGGTGTTTACAACTACCTCATGTGTACTCATGAAGTGGTAGTGATTGGCGGTGTTCTCTTTTCGTTGCTGGGTAATGTTCCATTGTATCAATATACCACACTTTGTTTATCCAAGTTTTCAGAGACGAATATGGGACCAATAGGATGTGTGCTTATGTGTATGTAGAAACTGAGAGAGGGACAGACATACAGACATACACACACATGCCCTGCACATATGAACAAGAAGGAGCACCCACAGCAAAAGTGTGGCACCTATGTGATGATAACTGAATACTGTTTGATTTTGTCTGAATAGACAACAAAGGGAAATTAGCACCATTTTATAATGGTCTCTGCTGCTTTGGCATGTGAACATTTTTGCCTTAATTTATTTTTAAAAATTCAAAATTAGGTCTAGTCCAGAAAAATAGAGTATCATCTCCAGTTTTCAAGGTACTTAACATAACTATTGATTGATTCTCCCATATTTGTCTAAAATAAGTCTTCCCATCTTCTGAGGAAGTTGAACAGTACTAATCACAGAATTGAGTAGACTTCCTACAGCAACTCAGGGTGCTTTCTCTATTGAAATCCTCTTGGGTTAAATGTGCACATTTTTACTACATTTCTTTAAAAAAATAGGAAATCACCTAGTAATGTCATTTTCAAAAAATATCTAAGGTACATATACTTATGGGCCTGGTGTCAAGGAAGTAATACTGAAAAATCCCCAAGTTTATCTAGAACACTAGCAAAAAATCCTATCAATGAGCAGTTGTCAAGTGAGACAAGTGATCAAGTTGAGACCTCCTGAGGAAGGGCACTCACCCTCACCTCCACCGCGTGATGTGTTGGGGCGTCTTGATCCAGAGGCTGGGAGTTGTCATGAACGTCCTTGTCATGTGAAATGGTCCCTATTCATTCTCCTTAAAGTGGAAGGTATTCGCAAGACATGACACAGAAACAGCAGTATTTTCATATGGAAAAGAGACTCGGGAAATGTAGCTTAAAATTTATGTAATAAATTTATAGAAGATATTTTAATATAGAATCAAAGAGCAAAAGAAATTAACTTTATCATTAGAGAAAAAAGTGAATTATCCTTTCAAAGGAACTATGATAATTTTCAAGCATGGAACGCGTTCTTTTGCATTTGTTTCAGTTTTAGTCAGTGGTGGCAGACCTATCTCTATGTAGCCCTTTCTCAACTTTACCTACATAACCATGAAATTCCCCACCTAGCTTATAACTTAGTGGTTACCTGAGTGTTCACAGAACACGCCACAACACTATAGCGGACTCCAGAACATTTCAAGCTCATTGCCGATAACTCCCCGTTGCTCCTTCCTCCAGCCCCCAAGAGTTGATGATCTTTCTGCCTCTGAGGATTTTCCTACCTTGGCCATTACACACAGTGGGGCCACCTCAGTGGGGCCATCTTCCTGTCTGGCTTCTTCACTTAGCACGTTTTTTCAGGTCTGCTGTAGCGTGCATCAACAATCCCCATCTTCAGTTTGCATTTCTTAGTGACCAATAATGGTGAGCATATTTTGCAATACTTATTAGCCAGCCATTTATAGAACTCTTTAAATAAATGTGTATTTATGAATGCATGTTCTTAAACTGGTGATTCTTTAGCCTAAGAAAATATACAAGGAAGTACAAATTGAAACCACAGTGAGATGGAGAATCAAAAGATGGACACAAGCAAGTGCTAGAAAAGATGAGGGGCCATTGAGGCCCCTCGAGC
Source organism: Tamias sibiricus (assembly GCA_025594165.1). Taxonomy (NCBI): domain Eukaryota; kingdom Metazoa; phylum Chordata; class Mammalia; order Rodentia; family Sciuridae; genus Tamias; species Tamias sibiricus. The sequence continues at coordinate 169,507,932 of CM046662.1, read as the reverse complement.
ACTGAAGGTGGGAATGTTGGAGGGTGGAGTGCTACAGTGGAAGAATAGTTTGTCAATTCTCCAAAAAGCTAAGTATAGAATTGTTGCACAGCACAAACAGCACTATATGTGGGAACATGTCTTCTAGTGAACATTTCTAATCAGATATACGATTTGCAAATATTTTCTAATATGTTATAAATTATCTTAGCATTTTCTTGGTAGTTTCCACTGAGGCACAAAGGTGTTCAATTTTGATTTGAGCCTATTTTTATTTACTTAAAAAATTTTTTGTTTGTGCTTTTCATGTTTTGTCCAAAACAAAGCAAAACATAACACTTCCTAATCCAGGATCACAAAGTTACATACCGATGCTTTATTTTTTCCAGGGTTTTGTATTTCTGACTCTTGTATCTAACTCTATTATCCATTTGAGTAATTTTTTACACAGTATGCATGTTAAAAGTCCAAATTAGTTTATTACACGCAGACATGCAGTTTTCTGAGCAATAGTTATTGAAAAGAGTATTTCTTCACATGGAATTTTTTAGTACCGTTGTGGAAAATTAATTGACCATTCATGTTAGGGTTTCTTTTTGAAATTTCAGTTTTGTTCCTTAGTCTATATATCTATCTCTATCTTAGTGCCACACATTTTGTATACTGTAACTTTGTAGTGAGTTTTACAATCAGGAAGGGTGAGTCCTCCATCTTTGTTCTTTTCAATATTTTGTTTCCTCCTCCTCTTCCTCCTCCTTTATTTATTTTTTATTTATTTATATATACTTTTTTTGGCAATTATGGGTGTCCTAATTCCCATTAGAGTCTTGAAATCAGCTTGATAATTTATGTATAGAAGTCATCCAGAGTTTTGATAGAGGTGCACTGATTCAATAGGAATTTGGGGAGTATTAGCATCTTAACAACATTGTCTTAAAAGTATTTCCAAGTAATAAAAATAATTCTATATTTTATGGGGACAATGTGATGTATTAATATACATACACATCATGTAATCATTACATCAAGCCAATTACTATAACTGTCACCACCTCATATACTTTTGTTTGTGTGTATGTGAAGGAATATTTAAAGCTTGCAATTTCAGCAATTTTGGAACATATAACACTTTACTGTTAACTGTAGTTACACAATGTGCAGCATATTTCAGAACTTATTCCTCTTAACTGAAATTTTTGCCCTTTGACTAACAGCTCCATTTCCCAAGGCTCTACAGGCCTCTGGTTACCCCTGTGCTGTTCTCTGTTTTGCAGACCAATGTTATTGGATTCGACTGTAGGTGAGATAACGTGCACTTGTCTCTCTGTGTCCAACTTACTTTCATTAACATCATGTCTTCCAGGGCCACACACCTCACCAGTAACGGGGATTCCCTTCTTGTAAGGGTGAATAGTGTCCCAGGGTATATGGAGGTCGCACTGTATTTATAATTTCATTCTTTAATGAACATCTGGCTTGCTTTCTTGCTCTTGGCTATTGTGAATAGTGGAAAAAGGCACACTCATACATTGCTGGTGGGACTGCAAAATGGTGCAACCATTATGGAAAGCAGTATGGAGATTTCTTGGAAAACTGGGAATGGAACCACCCTATGACCCAGCCATCCCACTCCTGGGTCTATTCCCAAAGGACTTAAAAACAGCATATTACAGTGACACAGCTATCTCAATGTTTGTAGCTGCGCAATTCACAATAGGTAGGTTGTGGAACCAACCTAGATGTCCCTCAGTAAATGAGTGGATTAAGAAAATGTGGTATATATGCACAATGGAATTTTACTCAGCAATAAAAGAAAATAAATTAATGGCATTTGCAGGTAAATGAATGAAGTTGGAAGACATAATGCTAAGTGAAGTTAGTCAGTCTCAAAAATCCAAGTACCAAATGTTTTCTCTGATATAAGGAGGCTAGTTCATAGTATTGTTGGATGGGGGGGTACACAGGAGGACTAGAGGAACACTAGAATGGTCAAAGGGACAGGAGGGTAAGGGAGGGAGCAAGGGGGGAGGGAGGGGGAGAAAAGGAAAAAAAAAAAGAAAAGGTGGTTGAATGAGACAGATATCATTTTTCTAAATGCATGATTGAAGACCTGAATCGTACGAATATACTTTGTATACAAACAGTTGTATGTAAAAAGATGCTAAATACATGCACTATGAGTTGTACATATTAAAAATTATAAAAATAAAATTTAAAAAAATAGAATTGGAGGCCATTTTTTTCCTTTAAAGTACTGATGTCAGTTCCTTTGGATCTGTACCCAGCAACATGATTTTTGATAGTATAACAATTCCATTTTAGTTTCCTAATGAATCTCCTATAGTTTTCCATAATAGCTAAAGTAATGTGCATTTCCCCTAAAAAATGTTCAGGGTTTCCTTTTCTCTACATCCGTACCAACAGTTTTTATATTTAATCATTCTGATGATAATCATTTTAACAGGTATGAGGTGACATCTCCCTGTGGTTTTAATCTGTATTTTCTTTATAATTAGTGATACTGAGCAGTTTTTCATATACCTCTTGGCCATTTGTATGTCACCTTTTGAGAAATATTCGTTCATGTCCTTTGCCATTTTTTCATAGGATTGTTTTCTTGCTATTGGTTTGTCCAAATCTTTTATGTACTTTTTATTTTTATTTATTTATTTATTTGTTTATTTATTGGGGGTGCTGGGGCTTGAACCCAGGGCCCTGTGCATGTGAGTCAAGCACTCTACCAACTGAGCTATTTCCCCAGCCCTTTTTATGTACTTTCGATGTAACCCATTTTCGGATGTTTAATTTGCAAGCACTTTCTTCCAGCCCATAGATGGTTTTTTTCTACACTGTTGTTTCCTTTGCTATGCAGAAGTTTCTTTTTTTTTCTTTTTTTTAATTTATTTTTTATTTAATTTAATTTGTTATACATGCTTTTAGAGTGTAATTCCTTTCATATTACATATAAAGAGCACAGTTTTCCAAGTCATTGGTTTTACACAAAGTATTTTCATACCATGTGAGATTTTATACATGCACTTAGTATATTGATGTCCAATGCCTTCTGCCATTGTCTCTATCCCCTTGTCCCTTTCCCTCCCCTCCCCCCTTTTTTTCTATTTAACATTCCTTCATTCCTCTCATCCCCCCTCCCTTGCCACTATAATTCAGTATCATCATAGCAAAGGAATCAATTGACCTTTGGTTTTCTGGGATTGGCTGACTTCACTTAGCATTATTTTCTCCAACTCCATCCATTTACCTGCAAATGCCATGATTTTATTCTCTTTTAGTGCTGAGTTGTGTTCCACTGTGTATATAGACCAAAGCTTCCCTGTCCACTCTTCTCCTGCTGTCTTCCAGCCCATGAACTTAGGATGTGTCTCCATTGATGCAGGTATTCTGTCATTTCTTACATTTTAATTTTCATAGTATGTGTTTGTATAACTTAAAATTTATTTCCAAATATTTTGTTCCTTCTGATGCTACTCTAAATGCTATTGTTTTCTTAATTTTGCCTAAGATTATCAATTGCTATTTTATATAAACACATTGACTTTTGTATGTCTGCAGGAGCCCCGTTTGGGGAGATGGCTTAAATTGCGGTGGACTACGGGCTTTGGCTTTGGACATGTTTGGGCATTGGCGCCTTCCGTACTTGGCCCGGGATCTTGCGAGACTTGGCCGGAGATCTCGAGGGACTTGAGCGAGATTGCGGAGGAGGTCTGCGCCATTTTGGAGGTTAGAGGAGCGTGGACGGCGTGTCGGGGTGTAGTTAGAGCCAGGGAGAAAAGTTGCCAGAATAAAGAGCTGTTTATTTCCAGTTCGTCTCAAAACTTCTTCCCGCGGCTTCTTTGCTCCAAGCGGCCATCGCTTCAGGCGACTACATATGTCCACTTGTCCTGAGACCCTACTGGACTCCACTTATTTTCATGCTTCTGTAGTGAATTCCTTAGGATTTCCTGTTACTGGGTCATGGTATCGTCTTTGTTTTGAGGAGGAGGATTTCTTGCTGCACGGACAGGACCCTCCACAACAATGCTAAATACAATGTGGCGAATTTGGCATCATGGTAACACTGGCTCCATAAAATGAGGTGGAAAGTCCTCTCTTCTTCTATTTTTGGAAGAATTGGCATTAAGTTTTTCATGTTTCATAGAATTTACTAGTGCTGTTATTTGAAACTGCATTTTTATCTGTGGGATGATTTTATTTTAATTATATTTTATTTATTTTTTTTATTTATAATATTATTATGCATTACAATTCATAATGCACATATATAGCATCTTTTTACATACAACTGTTTGTATACAAAGTATATTTGTACCATTCAGGTCTTCAATCATACATTTAAGATAATGATATCTATCTCATTCAACCACCTTTTCTTTATTTTCCCCCTCCCTTCCCCCTTGCTCCCTCCCATCCTCTCCTTTCCCTTTGACCATTCTAGTGTTCCTCTAATCCTCCTATGTACCCCCATCCAACAACACTGTGAACTAGCCTCCTTATATCAGAGAAAACATTTGGTATTTGGATTTTTGAGATTGACTAGTTTCACTTAGCATTATATTCTCCAACTTCATCCATTTACCTGCAAATGCCATTATTTTATTCTCTTTTATTGCTGAGTAAAATTCCATTTTGTATATATACCACATTTTCTTTTTTTAAATATTTTTTAATATTTATTTATTTGCTTTAGTTGTACACAATATGTTTATTTGTATGTGGTGCTGAGGATAGAACCTGGGCCGCGCACGTGCTAGGCGAGCGCTCCACCTCTGAGCCACAACCCAGCCCAACCACATTTTCTTTATCCACTCATCTACTGAGGGACATCTAGGTTGGTTCCACAACCTAGTTATTGTGAATTGTGCTGCTATAAACATTGAAGTGGCTGTGTCACTGTAATATGCTGTTTTTAAGTCCTTTGGGAATAGACCCAGGAGTGGGATGGCTGGGTCATAGGGTGGTTCCATTCCCATTTTCCCAAGAAATCTCCATACTGCTTTCCATAGCGGTTGCACCATTTTGCAGTCCCACCAGCAATGTATGAGTGTGCCTTTTTCCCCACATCCTCTCCAACATTTATTGTTGTTTGTGTTCTTGATAGCTGCCATTCTGACTGGATTGAAATGAAATCTTAGAGTAGTTTTGATTTGCATTTCTCTAATTGCCAGCGATGTTGAGCATTTTTTCATGTATTTGTTGATTAATTGTGTATCTTCTTCTGAGAAGTGTCTTTTCAATTCCTTAGTCCATTTATTGATTGGGTTATTTTTTTTTTTTTTTGGTGTAAAGTTTTTTGAGTTCTTTATATATTCTAGAAATTAGTGCTCTATCTGATGTGCATGTATTAAATATTTGTTCCCAATTAATTGGCTCTCTATTTGCCTCACTGATTGTTTCTTTTGCTGAGAAAAAGCTTTTTAGTTTAAATCTATTCCATTCATTAATTCTTGGTATTAATCCTTGCGCTACAGGATTCATATTAAGGAACTTGGGGCCTAATCTGACATGTTGGAAATTGGAGCTTACTTTTTCTTCTATTAGGCATATTGTCTCTGGTCTAAATTATACTACAGAGCAATAGTAACAAAAACAGCATGGTATTGGCAGCAAAACAGACTAGTGGACCAATGGTACAGAATTGAGGACACAGAGACTAATACATATAATTTCAGCTATCTTATATTAGACAAAGGTGCCAAAAATGTACAGTAGAGAAAGGATAGCCTCTTCAACAAATGGTGCTGAGAAAACTGGAAATCCATATGCAACAAAATGAAATTAAACCCTTATCTCTCACCATGCACAAAACTCAATTCAATGTGGGATGATTTTAATTACTAGTCCAACCCCTTTGATTGACATAGGCCTCTTCATATTTTTATTTCCTGCTGAATCAGTTTCAAATTATATCTTCTCATGAATGTCTCTATTTTGTTTAAGCTAACGAGTCCATTGGCATACAGTGGTTCACAATATTTGCTTACCTTCATTTTCATTTCTGCAAGAACAATAACAATATCTACTTTTCCTTGTTGATATCAGTAATTGCATTCTTATTTTTCATTTTAGCTGAAGATTTATAGATTTTCTAATTGAATGTTTATCAATTTTTCTAATTTTTTATTATTCTAATTTGTTATACATGTCTACAGAATACCCTTCATTTCATATTACATATAAAGATCACAATTTTCAAGTTGCTGCTTTTATATAAAGTATTTTTACAACATCTGTATCTTCATACATATATTTAGGGTAATCATGGATAATTCAGTCTGCCATTATTCCTATCCCCTTTTATTCAAGGACATGTGTTTTCTCTATTTTCATGTATTTTCTACGTAATTAACTTTTGTTACCAGTTCCTAAGCTAAAGGTAAATCATTCAGTTTGAAGTCTTTCTGTGTTTTATGTAGATATTCACATTATACATTATGCAATAACCGTTGTTATTTTAATTGCCTCCATGAGTTTCCATGGGCTCAGTCTCTATTTGGATTTACCTCAAAATATTTTTTAATTTTCCATCTGTTTGTTATTTAGACAATTATTTATTTAGGAGTCAGTTGGTTAATTTCAACTTGTGCATTTCTGAAATGTCTTTCTGTTATTCTTTTTGAATTTCATTTCATGGTAGTCAGAGAATGAACTTTGTATATTTTCAATTTTTTTAATTTATCAAGGTTGTTCAAGGTTTAGCACAAGGGCTTCCCTAGAGAACACTCCATGTGTGTTTGGTGTTATTTCTGCTCTTCTGTGTTTGGGGAGTTCTCTGCAGAGATCTAAGTCCAGTTCACTTGAGTGCTGTTCCTCTGGTCCTTGTTGACCTTCTGCCTAGCTGTCACATCCATTACTGAAGAGTTCATGTAGGTCTAGAACGTTTGATGTTTAATTGTCTATTCTTTTCCTTTAATCCTTCAACTTTTTTGCTTCATATATTTTTGTAAATTTCTTCTCAGGGTCACATTCCTTCTAATACATTGGACCTTCTGTTTGTTATTCTGAACTGTCTCTCTGCCTCTGATAATAATTTTCCTTTAGTATTCTCTCTGTCATCAATGCAGCCTTTGTGCGCTGTTTACACAGCGTGTGTCTGAACTCCATGTTCAGCACATTTGTGGCTTTGCTCTAAACTGGGTCTTTGGAGCAAACATCCAGTTCCCTGTTGGCTTTTCATCCAGCCAACCTATCTCTGTCCTTGATTTGATTTCTCTGATGAGTTTGTTCAAATTATTTGTTTTAATCATTTTTGCCTTTTTATTATTGACTCATATATATTCTAGATACAAGTGTCCTTCAAATTCATATATAAAAAAATCACTGGATACTCTAGTTTGCATTAAATTTTTTCTTTTCTTAATAGTTTATTTTGTGAACAGAAATTTTCATTGTAATAATTTTTTTAACCATGGGCATTATTACATTCAGTATTATTTTTTTCTTTCTTCTCTTCAAAAAATGTTTGCCCAGCCTAAATTGGCACTCTATTCTCTTACATTTTTTTTATTTATTATACTCTAGTTTTTATATATATATATATATATATATATATATATATATATATGTATATATATATATATTTTTTTTTTTTTTTTGGTTGGGGGGTTACTGGGGATTGAACTTAGGGGCACTAGAACACTGAGCCACATCCCCAGCCCTATTTTGTACTTTATTTAGAAACAAGGTCTCACTGAGATGTTTAGCACTTCACTGTTGCTGAGACTGGCTTTGAACTCACAATCCTCCTGCCTCAGCCTCCCGAGCCACTGGGATTACAGGTGTGCGCCACCACACCTGGCTCATTAAAAAAAAAAAAAAAAAAGTTAAGTTGTAAGTGGACACAATACCCTTATTTTATTTATGTGGTGCTGAGTTTTAATTACTTTAAACACCTTGTGTTAAACTCAATCAAAAGTTACAGATTAAAGTAAAACACAACCCACCTCTATGCTGTCTACTAGAGATGCATTTTAGGTGTAGGACACACATAGACTGAAAGTGAAGGGATAGGAAAAGATATTCATGAAAATGGAAAACAAAAGAGAGTAGAGATGGCTATTTTTATCTCAAAATAAGACTTAAAGTTAAAAACTGTCAAAGAAACAAAGAAAGTCATCACAGGATAATAAAACAGTTAATTCAACAGTAAAACATCACATTCATAAGTAAGTATGCACCTGACCTCAGAGCACCTAAACTGTGTAAAGCCAACATTGAAATATCAAAGAAAGAAATAGACAATTATACAGTAATAGAAGATTACAACAACTCATTTTCAATAATGGATAGATCATCCAGATAGAAATTCAATAAGCAAACATGAGACTAGAATGTCACCATCAACTGAACCCATCAATCATGTACAGAACTTTCCACCCAACAGCAGCAGAGCACATTCCTCTCCAGCACATGCGGAACATTCTAAGGACAGATGACAGGTGAGGTCACCAAATAAGACTTCAAAAATTCAAAAAACTATTTCAAGTATCTTCTCTGACTATAATGGAATAAAAGCATGAATTGATAAGAAAATTACTCAGTCTTGAGCAACCACTAGATAAAAAAATTCAAAAGAGAAATTAGAAATTATATGAAGATAACCCAAAATGAAAAACAATGTATGAAACCTTATAGAATGCATCAAAATAATTCCATAACTAGGATTTTTATGTACACCTCTCTCCAGTTAGAATGCCAATCACCAATAATACAAATAGCAAGAATTATGGCAAAGATATTGGGGAAAAGATACACTTATACATTGTTGGTGGGACTGCACATTAGGAAAGCCACTTTGGAAAGCAGTATGACAATTCATCAAAAGACTAGGAATGGAACAACCTATCGAACTCTTTGGTATTTATTCTAATGAACCAAAATCAGCATACTATGGTGATAATAGGTACATCAATGTTTGTAGCAGAACAATTCACAATGCACTAGGTGTTCCTCAATAGACAAATGGTTAAAGAAAATGTGATATATACATATATATGCATATATATATACATATATACATATACATACACAATGGAGTTTTACTCAACCATAAAGAAGAATGAAGTTGTGTCATTTACTAGTAAATAGATGGACCTGGAAAACATCATGCTAAGTGAAATAAGCCAGACTCAGAAAGTCAGGGGTTGAGAATTTTCTCATATGCAGAAGACAGAGCAAAATAAGGAACTTTTAGAAGTGGATCTCATAAAAATGGAAGACAGTGGAATAGAGGAAGGGTATTTAGGGGAAGGGAGGAAAGATGGGAAAGGAGAGGAAGAGCAAAATGAAACTGACCACAGTACACTTCATTCCTACACGACTATGTCACAGTGGAGTGTACTTTTCTGTATACCTATCAGCACCAGTTAATAACTACCTTAATAGCAGGAAGACAGGTAGCGGAGGGGATGGGGGAGGTGGGAAGGAGGGCACAGGTAGTAACTACTAGGGACAGAAATAGAGCAAATTATTATGTCATATGCATTTGTGCATATGTGAAAATTCAAGTCACAATTATGTGTAAGTATAATGTACCCATAAAAAATTTAAAGTGTCATTTATCACATCTTATAAATTAAGAAGGAAGAAAGATCTCAAACCATTTAAATTTATGCTGCAAAGAGAACGAAAATGAACAACTAAGCCCAAATGTAACAGAAATATAAAGATTACAGCAGGAATAAATGGGGAAAAAAGAGAATATTGACCAAACTACAAGTTTATGTTTTTTTTTTGTTTGTTTTTTTTGTTTTTTGTTTTTTTGGCAAGCTGATAAAAAGAGATATTCTAAATAAATAAATAAATAAAACCAGGAATGAAAGAGAAGGTATTATAAAAGATACGACAAAAATAAAAAAGTGTCATAACAACCTATTAGCAGCAAGCATGCACCAATAAATTGGACCTCCTAAAATAAAGCATAAACTACAAACAAATATGTACCAGGAATCAAAGACATGGAAATCCCGGGCACAGCAGTAACGTGGAAAGAAAGTAAACTGAGGATTTGAGTTCACCAATAATGAAAAGTCAGACGAATTCTCCCAAGTATTTGCAGAAATTTGTTTTGGAATTTTTTATTGGTTTGGGTCTGTTTTTTGTGAAGCACTGGGGGTTGAGTCTAGGGCCTCATGCATGCCAGGCAAGTGCTCTACCTCTGTGCTGCATCTCCAGCCCTTTAAAGAAGAGTTAATACCAATTCTGATTAAATATCAACAAATAGAAGAAGAGGATACTTCCAAATCCTTTATCAAGGCCAGCAGCCTCTGAACACCAAAGCCAGACAGAAATACCTCAGGAGAAACTGCAGGTCAAAACCCCTGACGAACACAGATGCCAACATTTTCTTCAAAATCTTAACAAATCAAGTTCACAGTACAGTAAAAGTATCATGTGTCATAAGCAAATGAGATTTATTACTGGGATACAAGGATCATTCCATATATATGCAAATCAGTGGGATATACCTCATCAACAGAACAAAGGATGAAAATCCCATCATCATCTCCAAAGGTGCAAAAAACGAATTTTGCATATATTAATGCACTTTGTGATACATAATCTCAACCACCTAAAAACTGAAGGAATTCATTTCAATGCAGTGTGATTCACATAGGAAAATTCCACAGCTGGCATCACACTCAGGGGCAAACGGAGGGCTTTCCTCTAAGATCTGTTAAGAACGCATGGACACCCACTCTCCCCACTCATGTTCAACACAGCCCTGGAATCCTCGTCAGAGCAATCAGGCAAGAATAGAAATAAAATACATCTACATGAGAAGTGAAGAAGTAATTTCTGTTTGAATATAACACAAAATCTGATATGCAGAAAACCATAAAGTTACACACACACACACACACACACACACACACACCTACACACACACTTATTAGAATAGAAGAATTCAACAAGGTTGCAGGATTAAAAAAAAAAAAACAAATTGACATGCAAAAAGTCTGTTGCATTTCTGGGCAATAACACCAAGCTATTCAAACAATAAATCAAGAAAATAATTCCATTTACAAAACATCCAAAAGAATAAAATTCTTGGGAATAAGTTTAACCAGGGATGTGGAAGCCTTGTACACAGGTAACCATAAAATACTGAGGAAAAATAAAGCAGACACAAACAAATGCATTCTCTGTTCATTGAGTGACGTTGATGAATTGATAGAATCGATTTTGCTAAAATGTCCACACTACCAAAAGTAGCTTCAATGAACGAGATTCGGTGAAATCCCTCCCCAAATTCCCAAAATGCCAATGAGATCTTTTATAGAAATAAAAAGGAATCTTTAAAGTTGTAAGAAATCACAAAAGACTCACAAAGGCCCAAAAAAGTTTGAGCGTAAATAACAAAGCTAAATGCATCACTGTTCCTGATCTTTAAATACATCACAAGGCTGTGTAAACCAGTCCAGTAATGTATAGAAACAGATATGTATGTCTGTTACTAAGCAGAAAGAAGAAATAAATCCAAGTGTTTCTGACCACTTGGCCTTGCACAGGGTGCCATGAACATGCTATAGGAAAGGATAGTCTCTCCAAGAGATACTGCGGAGAAAACTCGATATCCAGGTACCAAAGAATGGAAGTGGAGCTGTGTCTTACATCTTACACAACGTCAACTCTAAGCTGATTACAGAGCTAAATGTAGTGCCCGAAACCATCAAACTGCTAGAAAACAAAGGGAGAGTCTTTTTAACACAGGTGTTTCTATTATTTCTTGAATTTAACAGGAGAAGCACCAGGAAGATGTAAAAATAGACAAGCTTCTGCAATAGAAAAGAAACAAGTAACAAATAAAAAGCAATTCACAGGATGGGGGAAAAGGTTTTCAAGGCACTAATCTGACCAGGGCTTACTGTCCAAATATATAAGGAATTCTTACAACTCGACAACTAGGCATACAAATAAATAACTCCATTTTTAAAATGGGCAAAGGAATTGAATGGCTATTTCTGCAAAGAAGACATATACATAGCCTGATATTTGAAAAACTGTTTAACATCTCTAATCATCAGGGAAATGCAAATCAAAACTGCATGAGCTATCCCTTCACAACCAATTGGAATAAATGGCTATTATCCAAAGTGTTTTAGTCAGCTTTTTTGCTGCTGTGACTGAAAGACCCGACCAGCACAATTGTAGAGGAGGGAAAGTTTATTTGCATGCTCATGGTTTCAGAGGTCTCAGTCTCTAGACAGCCAGGTCCATTTGGTGCTCGAGGTGAGGCTGAACATCATGGCAGGAGAGTGTGGCAGAGGGAAGCAGCTCACATGATGATCAAGAAGCTCAGAGGGAACCGGACATGGTGGCGCACGCCTGTAATCCCAGCACTTGGGAGGCTGAGGCAGGAGGGTCGCAAGTTCAAAGCCAGCCTCAGCAATGGTGAGGCACTTAGCAACTCAGTGAGACCCTGTCTCTAATAAAATACATAAAAATGGCTAGGGATGTGGCTCAGTGGTCGAATGCCCCTGAGTTCAATTCCTGGTACCAAAAAAAAAAAAAAAAAAAAAAAAAAAAGGAGAAGAAGCTGAGAGGGACTCCAACTGCCAGATACAAAATATATGCCCAAAGCCACACCTCCAATGCCCACGTCCTCCAGTCACACCCCACCTGCCTTCAATTACCATTCAATTAATCCCCTGAGGTGATCAATTCACCGCTTGGGTTAATGGTCTGATAGCCTCATCCTTTCTCCTGTGAACCTTCTTGCACTGTCTCACACATGAGCTTTTGTAGGACGTCTCACATCCAACCAATAACACGTGCAAAAGATACTGGTGAGTGTGTGGAGAAAACTGGAGCCCTACTACACTGCTGGCGAGAATCTAAGTTGGTGGGCCACTACCCGCCAAATATGAAGACTCCTCAGAAATTAATAACGGGGCTGGCGTGGGATCCAGCAGTCCCCCGTGGGTGTTCCCTCCGAGCAGCTGACCTCAGGCTCTCCAAGGAATATCCACACTCCCATGATCATGGCAGCACACTGTCTTCACAATGAGGAAGATCCAACCTAGGCCTTGTCCCCACGTGGGTGGATAAGGAGAAGGCAGTTTACCCACACAGTGGACAATCCTTCAACCTCCAAAGGGAGAAAATGGCATCATGCCTGACATCGTGGATGAACCTGGTGGACATTGCTCTAGGTCAACTGAGCCAGACACTGGGCACAAACTCCTGATGCCACTTACCTGAGGAGGCAAAAATCAATCTTTTGGCATCAGAGAGTGGACTGTGATTACCAGTGTGTGCATGAAGGTGGGGACCAGGAGGGACTGGTCACAGGGTACAGGGTCTCTCTTATGCAAGATGAGTATGTCCTAGAGATCTGCGGCTCTGCATGGTGCCCAGAGTTTGCAGTGCTGTATGGGACCCCCACGCGGATTGCGAGGAGAGTGGACATTAGGTTATGTGCTCTTATCGTCATAACATAATAACAAATGAAGACAGCAGGGGAGTCTCCTGAAGGTGATGGATAGATTTATGGAAGAGATGGGTGAAGACTTCAAGTTGTGTGTGTTACATATCTAGAGTCTTCTCTGTTAATCATACCTTGGTAAGATGGTTTAAAAATATTTTTCCTGTTTCCATGGAAATACCTAGGTACTATTTGAAAGAATTATCTTATCTATGGACCTATTTTGCTTTGCTTTTTTCTTTTCTTCAGCACTTTCACCTTATTAACACTGTTTTCTTTATTATTTTCTCACCTTCATTGCCTCTGACAAGAATCAGGTATCATCTCTGTGTAATGAGTCTTTTTCTCCATTTCTTTAAGATTCATTTTTATACTTTCTGATCAGCAATTTGATTATGATATTATGTATATACATAGCTCTTTTTAAAAAAATTGATTGGTATGGTGTCTTCTGGCTTGTGGATATTCAAGCTGATGTTTTTTCATCAGAACATGTAGTTTGGGGTCACTATTCTTCAGATGACTTTCTGCTCCCTTCTTCATCTCCTCTATTTTGGGGACTCCTTTTCAACCTATGTTGGTCCACTTGCTATTGTCCATAGATCACTGACGCTCTGACGAGTCTTTGATGAATATCTTTCTTTCTGTTCTTCAGTCTGGGTAGCTTCATTGACCACTTTCGAACATCACCTTTCCTCTCCTGTCTCTCATCTCAGGTTCATTTCGTTTCTTGTAGTTTTGAGCCCTATGATTTCCACCTAATTCTTATCATAGTTCCCACGTTATTGTAGATATCTCACATCCTGTGCTCATCACGATCCTTCCTCTCTAAGTCCTTAAATATATCTATAATGCTGCTTCAAAACCCTGGTCTGATAGGATTCTATACCCACTTATCTTGAAGTCAGTCTCTATTGAGTGTTTTCCCCCTGCTTCTCTAATGTCTATTAACTTTGATTGTATGTTGTGTGCTGTGAATTATACAGGCATGAGGTTGTCTTCTTTTTAAGGGTGTGTGATTTCAAAAAAGAGGCAGCCAATTCACTGGAAGGCTCTATCAGTTTGCTTTCTTGATGGATTTATCTATGGCACTTTTCAATTTGACCTTAGAGAGTTGACTTGTCTCTACTGTGCAGTCCGTATTAGTGGGACATGCCATTTCCTCGGATCTCAAGCAGAGATTCAGGGTGGTCGGCCAGGTTCCTCCACTGGGGCTATATCAGAGTCCTACACAGCCTCAGGTAAACCCGTTCAGCTCTCAGCTGGGCAGTCCCCTCTGCATGGCCTCCAGGACCCTCTTGGGTGTGCACAGTATAGCCCTGTACCAGGCTTCCGTCTGAGCCTCAGGGTTACTTCTGGGGTCCCTCCTCTACATGACATCCTCTGCTTTTGCTTCATGGCCATGCTCCACAATTTCAGCCCTGAATCCCGGCATCTGACTTCTTATTTTGCAACAGCCACGTTGTTTGGGTTCCAGCTCCTGGTGCCCCTAAAAGATATCCTGCCAGCTTCTGGGTTCAGATTCTCCCCAGGACCTGCATCCTGTGCGGTCTGTCGCCCGATGCCTCAAGACAGCCACTCATGTACTTGTCCATTCTTATAGTTGCTTTTCATTGGAGGAAGAGAGTACAATCAATCAGGACCTGGAACTGAGGTCCCCATCTTTGCCTGGACGATCTCAGCGTCTTTCCTCCTGGTCATCCTGCCTGCTCCCCGAAACTCTCAGTCTGGGCTAAGACTGTCCATCAGAGCAATGCTGGCTGTAGTGATAGATGGTTCTCCCACCTCTGGAAACTGCCCAAGGATTTTCCCAAGAAAAGGCTTTCAAGGATCTAGGTGACCTGCCCTCCAATCCTCACTGCAATCTCGTCTCTGACTCATCTTCTTGCTGTTTCCACCCCTGCTAGAGTGGCAGCTTTCCACCTCCTAAACGCCCTGGCCATGCTCCTCACTTGGAGAGCCTTCCCAGTTGAGGGCTGTCACCCACTCTCTTCAGATCTTTATTTCCAGTCTCCTCTCTGAGACCTAGCTACCAACTCTTCCCCATATGGAACTTCCCCACCAAACTCCAAGACCATCCATCCACTTCTGTAAGTATTTTTCTCCATGAAACCTGTCAAACACTAAAACATGGTGTTTTTCGCATGGTATTACTTGCAATTGTCTCTTTTCCACATTTAGCCATGAAGTCAATGTCAGGAAGGCCTGGAAACTTTGTGTTTTCTTCACTTTTGTATCTCCTTTCCTTAGAAAATGCTTGTCACTGAATACAGCCTTAGTACTTGTATTAATCAGGGTTCCCTAGAGGAACAGAATCATCAAAAGGTATGATTATAAAAAGGGGGTTATTAGATTGGCTTGCACAACCAGAAGCTGGGTAGTCCACAATGGCCATCTACGGGCTGAAGAGCTGGAGGAACCAGCAGCTGTGAAGTCCAAGAGGCTGAAGCCCTAGAACAAGAGGGATCAATGATGCTATTTTCCCAGTCCCAGCCAGAGGACTCTGTAAATGCCATGGAGAATCACTGGCAGAGTCTACTTTGGAGCAGTGAAGGAGTGGACTCTGATATTCTCAGGCAATCACAGCAGCAATCAAGGACCCATTCAAGAAGAATGGAGATTGCATCTGTGGTTGTGGCTTCCTTGTTCTTCTGACTTTTATTCTATCCAAGCCTCCAACCTGTTGGATGGTACTGCCCATGCTTAGGGAGGGTCTCCATTTCAGTTGGCTATCCCACATGCCAACCACTCCTAGACACACCCTTATTGATACACTCATAAACCTCTTAATCATCAGCATCTCTTAATCCAATCCAGTTGACAATTCACATTAACCAATACAGTACTCATTGAAAGAATAAAAGCTAAATCAACAGAATCTATTTTACACCGGAATAATCAATAAATATTTTCAGTATTTTTATTTGCTCATTGATTTGTTCATTTCATCTTTTAATTTGTCAGTAATACATAAAATGTTTCATTATCACACATATAATGGTACTGAAATTATGTTACTAAAATAAAATATTATTATACCTAAAATAAACTATAAAAGAATACTTCTGTAGATATTCCTTCAAACATTCTACAGACTGAGAAGTTTTGGGCAAGTACATTTAGTATTTTCTTCCAAACAGATTCCACAAAACCCACCTTATTTTATTTAACAATTGTTAAAATTGAGGTGAAATATTTCAGTGTGTTTTACTGTGATGTAATGACATCCCCCAATCATCTGGGGCTCCTCAAGGTTTATACAGTTCTACCAGATCATATGGAACTGCTATGGTTTTCAGTTTTAGACTCTTTCCAAGTTATTAAAATCGTCCACTTCAGATTCGTTTAAGTAAAATAGCCATGATCCTGGAAATCTTTCTAAAGTGCTACACACTTGCCTGATTGGAGGAAGGACACAGTTCTCCCTCCTGTTGATGACTCTGGGCCACGGCTCCCAGGCTCCCAGGCCGTTCTCCTCCTCCTCCCCTTTTAACTGCTGCGTCCGGTGGCTTCTAGCTGTGTCCCCAGCTGTGGATCCATTAGTACTGCCTGGGTATGGCCCTGCAAAGCACAGAGGGGAGAGTAGAAGGGACATACCAGCTGTGTCCCTCTGCCCCAGTGGCAGTGATGGTGTGGTGATCTCAGCTACTCTAGGGAGGCCTCCGGGAGTGGGGCCTCCAGTCCAGTCACTCCACCTCCCGTCAGTCGCAGCACTGGCCTGGGCACTGTGGCCATGTGGCCTGCTGATGCGCCTCTCTGGTTGCTCAGGTCCCTTCCTCACCTACGTCATGATCTCCTACATTGCACTGTAGCCAGGTAGGTAGAGACAGACAGAGAGACAGACAGACTGGTAGAGAAAGAACACAGGTTAGATATGTATGAGAGAGAGAGGGAGAGAGGGAGAGAGAGGGAGGGAGGGATGTGTTACGTTGGTGTCTGCTTGGTGCCTTTCCAGGGTCCTCCAGGGCATCCCTAGTCCAGGACTCCAGTCTCACTGTGAGCAGCCATTCCTGTGTTCCGAATCACACACAAGCCAAGACACATCTGGGACTCTGCCCTGCCCTGAGCTAGACTTTGGGCAATGGCTACCACTGTGCCTGCCTTTAAGAGTCCCAGGATAGCCTCACGTAGCCTGAGGGGAAGGACTTCATTACGGTGATTTGGAAACTTGGGGAACTCAGCCGTCTCTGTGACTTGGATTATGGCTTCTCAAATCAAGTAAGACGTGCGCGGAAATGATGTAGAATTTGATAGGAGAGCGCACCTGCTTCCATGCGGACACCTCCCTCTGCACTAGTGTGGGCTTCCTGCCCCCTCCCCTGCCCTCTGTTGGGGTTTTCAAAGTTGCCGAGGTTTTTAACGCCCCCTTGACCCGGGGTGAGCCTCCTCTGGCCGGCAGAGAAGGCTGGGGGAGCACGCCCCAGCGGTGAGGCGAGATCAACGGCAGGAGTCGACTGGTGGCCACCCAGCCTTCACGACGGAGGACACTCAGACCTACCTACCAGGGAGTCCGGTCAAGGCTCGAGCTCGGTTTATTGAGGAAGTTGGACGGCCTGTACAGAAGACAAGGGCCACTCAGCAGAAGGATCATAGGACATAGGAGCACACAGGGAGCACGAGCAGGTCACACTGGCGGAGCCATTGGCCTATCCTAGTGGTGATCTGATTTCTCATCACACGTCAGGAGGACGCCTCTTGGCTAGGCCAAGTTCCCGCATCAGGAAGTGGGAGAAAGCCAGAGAGTTAAGTTTTTCTATTCTTTCGGCTGATGTGTTCTTAAGTCCCCAACAGCCCTCCTCTACCTCCCAGTACAGAAAAAGGAGTCATCTGGCTGCTGGACCTCAGGGAAGACAGGGTGCCACCCTGCTGTCCCCTGCTCCTGACCTGGAGATCTGTCTGAACACAGCTCTTCTCTGACCCTCTGCGCCGTACATGTTCAAAGGCAGGGGAGGGCTGGAGTTTTACTTCCTCCACTAACCTGCTGCCAATTCTGGGCTGTGCAACAGGAAGCCCCTTCTTGTCAGAGGGAAAAGCCGTCCTGGGCAAGCAGCAGCATTGGTAAGGAACTTTGTTATTTATCTCTTTGACGTCTTCCCTACCTCTTAATTAACCCGGGGATATGGCTGACACCTGTTAACTTTTTCAAAACCCTAACAGTAGTTCACTGAGCAAGGTGTCATTCTGCACCGACTGCCGCACCCAGGCCGCAATCCCCACGCCTCTTGCTATTGATAATAGGCAAAGGTCACCCAGACGTTCTGACAGGGTCCGAGGGAGGCGCAGATGACTCTTTGGTCATGTGCCTTTAAAGCACTTCTCAGAAGCATTAGCTAGAAGGTGGGTCCACTGTCACCCAGACTGCTGGTGCTCCTAAGGTGATACCTAAAGTGCACCGTCCAGTCTTCCCAGCTTTCAGCCTCCAGAGGGACGATGCCCTGATGCCCAGACCCACGCACCTCCCAGACATTTGGTTGTGGCCTCATAGGTCCTTACGATTTGTCTTCTTCTGAAAATTTCTAAATGAATGCTGCAACTTCGTCTACTTTCATAACGTCTTCACTTCAGCTAGTGAAGCTCCTTACCAATGCTGCTTCACTCTAGCAGAGGAAGCAAACTTGGAGGTGGAGTGTTTTATTCACCCACACAGCTCCTGTGCTCTTCGTTTGAACCCACCTAGCTGCTGGAGCTGAGCGCCGTGACTGCTGGCTTATGAGCAACGGACAATGATTTCTCACATCTTGGCAGCAGAGAGGTCCAGGCCCCAGGCCCTGGCAGATTCCCTGTGTCACGTGGTCCCCTTCCTGTCCCCACGTGGCGGACAAGGAGCACCCTGGTCTCTTCTGCCACTTACGAGGCCACTGGTCTCATTCCAGGGCCGTCACCTCCCAGGGGGCCGGGCTACCAGCACTGTCACACAGGGAGTGGTGAGGGTTGCCGTGGGGGCTCACGAGGACACCGAGCCTGTGCACCGTTCTGCGACACTTCTGTATGTTCCTACTTCCAGAGCGTTTCTTTCCGTGTTAAATACCCTGTTAGATTTTCCTTCAATGGTTGTACAAGGTGCCACTTTTGTTTTACTGATTTTTAATGTTTGTGTATGAAAATTTATGTAATAGATAAGAAAGCAGCAAGGTATAGAGAGAGACACCATTAAAAATAAGGGGAACAACAAAGCCAAAGAGTATAGAATCTAAAATCAACTAGAAAGAGCCATCGCTGGTAAGCTAATGGTGTTCTTGGAAAGACAAACAAGAAAACCAACAGAAAACCATCAGAACTGATGAAAACCTTCAATGAGGTAAATCCATGCAAAATTGATTTACAAAAACAAGAATGTTTTCTATTTACCAATTGTAACTGGTGATGAAATCGATTCAAAAACAAAAGAAATCTTAATTCACAATTTAACCAAAATACAAATGGGAATGGAAGTCAGGTCGACGATACTGCTACCTGCAGGTCCTCAGGAACTATGGAAAGTGAGGACAGGGTTTGCTTAGAAACATTGCAGTGGTATAACTCGAAGTCATCCTCTGCTCTGAGTCACATGACAGAGCAGAAAACAGACAGAAGTTGGCTCTCCTGATTAGCTTTGGGAAGGTCCCTGACACAAATGTCTGCCTGCTGAGGCCCCGGCTGGTGGCGGCATGGTCCTCATACTGAGGGCGTGTCTTCCAACACAAGGACGTCCAGCTTGTAAATGGAAGCACATGCTTCCCCCAGCGCAGGAGCCCTAATTAAGGAGACGGCTGAGACCGCGCTAGCTGTGAGCCATAAGCATTACCACCTTCCATGGTCTCGCGAGACTTGGCCCGGGACATTGTGGATCGGGTCGGCGCCATTTGCATGATCTCCCGAGACTTGGCCCGGGGGATTGTGGATCGGGTCAGTGCCATTTTGTGGTGTGGTTGGAGGAGTGTGGATGGTGTTGGAGTTGCTGTTGGAGCCGGAGAGAGAAGCTGGCAGAATAAAGAGCCTGTTCGTTTCCAGTCTGCCTCTGAACTTATTCCCGCGGCGCCGTTGCTCCAAGCGGCCATCGCTTCAGGCGGCGACACTCCATATGTTATTTTTTTCTGGAACAGGAAACTCTCCTCGGCCCCTTTCCCTTTGTGCTGCACGTGGTGTCAGGTCTCCATGGAATCCCAGCCTGCGACCCTTTCACCCTTTCAGCACTGAACCCGATCCTGTCGTTCGGACACTCGAGGTCTGAGGTGGGCTGTTCCCACTCTCTTCACTGCATGTCATCTGGCACCCCGTTTCCCATAAATGCCATGTCTGTGCTTTATGGGATTTTGAAAGTTTCCAGGCAAGTACTGGGCAGAGGACAGTCTAGTGCATGGGAGGTGGGCGGCCCCCGCTGCAGGGAAGGGAGGGGAGCCAGAGTGACCCCCGCGGGTTCACACTGGGTGGGCTGGCAGAGGCGCGAGCTGCGCCAGCAGGTGGGAACCGAGTCCCCCAACCCCCCGACTGCCCAGAGCTGTCCCCGCTGGCTTCCCAGAGAGCCACGAGCTGGGAAGTCCACGTCTTTGGGCTGAAGGAAGCCGTCTGTCAGACCTGGACGGCCTCCTCAGACAGGGCCCATGCAAGAACAACACTGACGCCTGAGTGTCCCAGTGGGGGGACCCTGTCCCCAGGGGGCTCACAGGTGTTCCAGGTGCACATCTATTCCTGCTGCCAGTCGGTGCTTTTATCCTCCGGTTTCAAATAAATAACACTGCCCATGGACACTCCGCTCACCCTCCTCAGGCCCTGCTCTGCAGACAGTGGATGTGACCTTCATTGTTGATGTCCTGGGAGGACAGGTCCCTCAGACCTCCGAAGGGACTCCCTTAGTCCTGGAGGCCATCAGCACTGTGTGCCCTGCCTCCTCTGGTCTGTGGCCTTGTATTCCCAAGCTGATGATCCGCAGCACCTGATCGCCTGCCGGGTCATCTCTGTAAACTAAATGCAGATACATTCAGTATCACAGTCCCACTGTGTTAATGCCACAAAGATCTGTTATTAAGAGGAAAATTAAGTTCGGTCAAACAAATGTCATTCAAGCCAAAGGGCACTCAGTCCACACTTTGAGTGCTGAGAGAAAGAAACCAGATTAACCTCAAAAGATCAGGAATTCCAGAATCTTCTCTATGCGATGTGCATGAAATTTTACAATTCTTTATTTATTCTTAATTTTCATTTTCTTTTTTCCTTGTAGTTGTGGAGCAGCAGCCCTGGATGCTGTTCTCCCAAGCTCTCCTCAGGATGATAGACCATAGCCGACTCCCCTGAGGACACAACAGCTGATGAAGTGGGGGGAGGGCCAGAATTCTTCAAAGAAATTGTGATTTGTCTCCAGTAGCTGAAATTTTTAAAGCACATCTGACACATGAATTTTTAAAAATAGAATACGAGAACTCAATTTGAATTTGCTTTATATTTTTTTTATTTATAACAGTAGCATGTATCATAATTCACAATACACATGTAGAGCATCTTTTTACATAACACTGTATACAAAGTATATTTGTACTATTCAAGTCTTCAATCGCATTTAAGATAATGATATCCATCTTATTTTTTTATCCACCTTGTTTATTTTCTCCCCATACCCCGTTTCTCCCTCCCTTTTGAACTTTCTAGTGTTCCTCTAAATTTGAAGAAAATTATCACTCATCTTAGACAAAGGATTGCCAAGGGGGTCAGGAGAGATGCTCATGTCTGGGTTTACTCGATCATCCTAGCAATCCTGTGATGCATTACATCATTATGCTGCTTTGAAGGTGACAGCTCTGCAGCCTGATGTAGGAGCCCTAACTAAGGAGATAGCTAAGATTGCGGTTAGCTGTGAGCCATAAAGATGTTCAAGCATTACCACCTTCCATGGTCTCGCGAGACTTGGCCCGGAACATTGCAGATCGGGTCGACGCCATTTGCATGATCTCGTGGGACTTGGCCGGGGGGATTGGGGATAGGGTCGGCGCCATTTGGTGGTGGTTGTAGGAGTGTGATTTGCGCGTAGGAGTTGTTCTTGGAGCCGGAGAGAGAAGCTGGCAGAATAAAGAGCCTGTTCGTTTCCAGTCTGCCTCTGAACTTATTCCCGCGGCTATAGCTGCAGTCAGCGACAGCCTGACAACGCCAAACGGCTTCCCCAACATCCCACAGAGTGTCAGCAGGCAGGGGCATGTGTGAAGGCTTTTCCAACTCTAATCCCTGATCGCTCTTTCCCATGCTACCACTGAAGGCTGACCCTCTGCTGCTGCCCAAGCAGCCGCTTTTCTATTTATGTATTAAACATTTCCAGGTATGTGTGATGTACAAGGCAAGCTGCCAAGCAGTAGAGAGGGTCTCCTGCCACATCTGGTCAAATGAACACACAGTCATTAAACATTTATTAGGCATCTTGTGTGTCTGGGGTTGAAGCGGGTACTGGGAATACTGCGCTCCTGCCAACCAGAGCTTGTGATCTGCCTGGGGCTGGGGGCGTGAAGAAGAAGCTGATAACATGATGTCAGAGCAGGTCAGGTGTCATAAAGAAATGCAAAAACAAAGCAGGGTCCAAGGGTGACCAGGGTGGTCATCGGGGTGGCCTAGCCTGTGTCCAATGGGGACCACTGAACGTGACAGGACAAGCCCACTGGAAAGCCACTCTAACATGGAAACCAACAAGCACAGTAGTCACAAGCTGTGACAGCTGAACGAAGGGAAAACCAGGAGGAATCAGGATGCTGGGAGGCAGGAAGACGGAGCACGGGCCTCCCTGAGAGGCACGTGGGAGCCATGTGGAGTCCAAGACCTGCAAGTGGGGACCCAGGGTTGAGAGGAACCGTCAAGCCCAGGGGAGGGAGGAGGCCCCTCCATGCAGCCTCCATCGCACCAGCCGGTGGCGGAGAGGAATGTGCTGCTGCCAGGGCCGGGCACAGCCAGGGGACACTGGCCAGGATGGGTCTGAGAGGTGGTCTGAGCCCATGCTGGCCTCCCCGGGGCCAAGGGAAGTCCAGGTTCATCCTAGGGTTAACCGGAAGCCTGTGCGAGTTTGATTCAGCAATGGCATGAGCCCTTCCACGTTAGAGAAGGTGGCTTTGCTGCTATATCGACCCTGGACCAGAGGGAGGGTGGTTGGGAGCACAGTGCAGAGCGTCGTGACCGTGGGACCAGGAGAGGAAAGGGCATGGATTGCGGTGCCTGTGGAGGGGACTGAGGGCCATCTCTGAGCAGGGATGGAGTGTGTGACGTGGAGTCCTCTGCCTGCCAGCACAGCCTGGGAGACAGGGACAACTTCAGAGGGAGGGCCCTTTGGTGACTGAGGAGGGCAGGAAGGGCCTGTCACCAACTCCTGGTTATTTGGGGGAGTTAGGGATCTCTGATGGAGGAAGTCCTCGTCTTGAGCGTTTGGGTAGGTGACTTCAGAGCCCTTTTCAGCCCCGCATCTCCCCTAGCAGGCCCTGCCGCTGCTCAGGAGCCTGCAGAGACAGTGCTCAGCCTGGGACCCCCACCTTGGACAGCTCCCCCTGTGCTGCACTTCTGTCTCAGGACTTGACTTGGCAGATTCGTGGGGCCACCGCCGCCATGCAGCTTCCGTCGGTGAATACCTCAAATTGCCAAGCACCGTGCCGTCCCTTGCCCTTCCTTCTCTGAAAAGCTTCGTGACTGTCCCTGCCTCCCCTGCCCTCCTCCAGGCTTCCCCTGGCCCTTGCCCTGTGGCTGTCCCACTGGGCTTTGACACGTTTCAAATGGGGCACCCAGAGCTGGGGGTGCTCCCAGAGAAAGGCCCGGCCCCTCCGCCTGAGGCCCAGGCCTGCAGGCTCTGCCTTCAGGCACCCACACGCCAAACGGAGGGTCCGCTGGGGTTCAGCAGCTCAGCCTCTTTCCATGCCTCAGCCTTGGCTCCTCAGCTGCGCTCGGGAGCAGGTGTCGGATCCAAGCCACCCCTGCTCTACTGAATGCTCCTCCAGCAGCTCATGGTAACCCTTTCCTGGTTTCCTTGACGAGACTGCAGTGGACACTCAGCTACGAGCTGGAACTCACATGGTCAGTGGTGCTCCTTGGCCCTGTCCCCTCAGGCCGTTAGGGAAGCCTTAACAGTCAGCCTCAAGGGTCTGGGTTTCATTCTGCAGACACTGGAACAACATTAACAAAGACTTCAGGAAGAATTTGGGAAGGTTACCTGGTGGAAAGGTGGAAGATGGACTGAAGATAAGACAATGCACTTTCATGAACCCCAGAAATAAGGCAAACTGGGGCAATTTTTGAGATACACCATAGGTAAAGTGAGAACAATGATTGTGAGAAGGTATTGGCAGAAAATGAATCTTAGAAAATGAATCGTTCTTGCAGCATATAACACCTTTGCTTTTCCTTAAGAATATACGCATCTCCATGAGCAAGAGGGCCAATCACACCAACGTGGTTTTCACCTGAGTGCCAGTAAGGGAAGCAGGTATTGTACTATAAATTGGCACCGTACAGCCAATGGCAAAGTTGCCAAGGCACAGCCTCCTGCTCCAGGCGTCCTTCCTACCAGCTGCTAAATATACAGCACACTCCCACGGCCCAAGGCCTCTCATCCTGAGCCCAAACCTTTGCTCCTAAGCATACAGGCTTGGGCCAAAGTATCACAGGGGTCCGTTGATTTTTTTGTTTTGTTTTGTTTTGTTTTAAAGCATTCCTTAAGGAATTTGTATCATTTAAAGAAATTCTAAATTATTGAGAAAGGCATTTGTTTTGCTATAGAGAAAAAAAAAAAATAGACAACCTGAGAACAAACCATTGCCTCCTGCACACGGAGGACTTGGGAAGCTGGGGAGGCACCAGCCCCTCAGAAGCAGAGGCTCCAGGCAGAGGGCTTGGAGAGCTCCTCAGGAGCCAGTCGGGCTCGTGAGCTCCTGTAGGAGCCCTGTTTGGGGAGATGGCTAAGATTGCGGTTGACTACGGGCCATAGAGATGTTTGGGCATTGCTGCCTTCCGTAGTCTCACGGGACTTGGCCCGAGATCTCACGGGATTTGGCCCGGGATCTCGAGAGACTTGAGCCAAGATTGCTGATCGGGTCTGCGCCATTTTTTGGTGGTGTGTGTGGTGTGTGTTAAAGTCGTTGTTAGAGCCAGAGAGAAAAGTTATCAGAATAAAAAGCTGTTTGTTTCCAGTTCGCCTCTGAGCTTCTTCCCACGGCTTCGTTGCTCAAAGCGGCCATCGCTTCAGGTGGTAACAGGCTTCAGGATCCAGGAAGGCCTGCCTGAGCAGCAACAGGACTGTTCTGATGCATGACGGGGTTGGAGGACACTTGCTGCTGGACCTGGCATAGCCACTGCACTGTCCAGAACCTGTGCTTGGACCTCCTCATGGTTCTCCACCCCAGACGGGTCCTTCAAGGCTGCCCGGGGGACAGCAGGCAATCCCAAGGCGCAGACTGGCTCAGACTTAACAGCAGCTGCGGACTGTGGCTGAGGGCGTGGTCTCGCCCTGTTCTTCTCTGATGGCGGGGGACCTGAGACAGCCTGAATCTTGGGTTTGTACCACCTCTTTTCACTTTTATGTGTAGTGAATTGAAAGGTCACTCAAAGCAGATGTGTGGA
This sequence comes from Tamias sibiricus, assembly GCA_025594165.1. Lineage (NCBI taxonomy): Eukaryota > Metazoa > Chordata > Mammalia > Rodentia > Sciuridae > Tamias > Tamias sibiricus. Next base: position 169,481,957 of record CM046662.1, on the reverse strand, counting down.
GACCCCAACCCCAGCACCTGAGAATGTGTGCTTACCTGGAAAGACAGTCTTGGCTCATTTAATCAAGTTAAGACAAAGTCATGTTGGTTGACGTGGGCCCTGAATTCAGTGACAGCTGCCCTGATGGGAGAAGCCATGGAGACACACAGTGAGGTTGTCACCCCCTATGTACATTTCTGGAGTTCTGCTACCACTCAGCACCAATACCTGACACCACCATAGCCCTCCCAGCTCCTCTCACTGTCCTGAAAGCCCACAGTGAACTGCCCAGCTGGTGCCCAGCAGGATGCCACGGCCCAGCCTGGATTGCTGCCTGGCTCTGCTCTGTGGCTACAAACTGCTCCTGCATTTAAGTGAGAGGCTTTACTCTAGTTGCTGCTTTTGCTTATTTGCTTCTTGGTTTGGAGCACCACCCTGGCCCATCCCCTGGGGCTGTCATACCTGGGCCACAGGAGCTCATACCTGCAGGTGACCCTTATTGATCAGGGTCTAAAAAAAATGGACACAATCTGAACCTGCGAGTCAGAAACGGAGGCAGAGGCCCAAATAAAGTGCAGAAGCCCAACCCACACGCAAGGCTCGGGGTGCGGCTGGTTCCCAGCCCAGGACAGAGGGCCCGCCACCACCATGGCTTTTCACCACGAGAACAGGCAACGGTGCCCCCACAGCTACCTCGCCCATGGAACTAGGAGTCAGAGGAGGAGACCAGGAGCTCCCACCCAGTGAGCCTCCGGGAGAAGGTCTGGCCAAGCATGTCCACAGGATCACAGGGCAGGGACCACGATGGGACAGGGAGTTCGAGATCAGGAATAAGGTGAAGGAGGAGCAGCAAGAGCTCCTAAAAGGAGCAAGGGTCTGAAGAAGCTGGGCAGAAAATGGGGGTGTCGGGGGGTCAGAAGGAAGCCAGAACGGGAGGGATGCTTCAGTGTGAGACGTCGGGGTAGACTATGGGGAGGGTGACAGCAGCTGGGCACCTCCCAGCTCAGCTGCTGTCATCCCGACTTCCTATGTGGCTTTGGAGGAGCTGGGTTGAGTGGGGTGTGCACTGTGGGACTCAGGACCCAAATTTCAAATTTGAAGTAGCAGAAATGAATGCCATTGCCTTAATCTTCTTTTTATCATACAATACTTTAAAAATTATTTTAGTATTACTCCTAAAAGTTATTATTATAATTAATCACTATATTGCATAGTAAACCTTAAATAAATGCAGAAATGTATAAAGGAAAAAATAGCAATCACCCACGCTGTCATTATCTGGAGAGCCACAGAGGTTACTTAATGGTTATTTTTAGCATTTAGTAAGCTATCATAGGATTCTACAAAACTGACCCCATGCCATTTTTGTGTGTGTGTGGTTTAAGAGAACTGAAACAGACTGTGTGTTTATTCCCCGGAGTTCACTCTGTTTCTGTCAAAGGTAATACATTTTTAATATACAATTAAGTGTTACGATAAAAAATACATAAGCGTATAATTCTGAACTTTCCTACTGCTGAGTGAACTCTGTTTATTTTCTTTTTTTCCCCTTTTTTTATTCTAAGTTGTTATACATGTTTACAGAGTACATTTCATTTCATATTACATATAAAGAGCACAATTTCTCAAGTTGCTGGTTTTATATAAAGTATTTTTACAACAATTGTGTCTTCGTACATGTATTTAGGGTAGTCGTGGATAACTCGGTCTGCCATTATTCCTATTCCTTTGCCCCCTCCCCCCTCCCCCCTTTGTTCTATTTAAAGTTTTTTCATTCCTCTCATCCCCACTCCCTTGCCTTTATAAGTTAGTATCTTCATATCAAAGAGATCATTCGACCTTTGGTTTTTTGGGATTGGCTAACTTCACTTAGCATTATTTTATCCAACTCCATCCATTTACTTGCAAATGCCATGTTTTTATTATTTTTTAGTGCTGAGTAGTGTTCCATTGTGTACATATACCAAAGTTCATGCCATTTTAAAAATAAATTTTAAGAAACTGAAGTGAATAGTTTTGTCCCACACTCTTAAATATTTTTCTACAAAGTGGCTTTAGGTGGCCCTGCATGGCACAGACACCCTGAGGCACTCCTGCACCTCCCTGACATCACACAGCTGGTGGGCTCTGGCTTCAGCACTACAGACAAGGCCAAGTGGCACTGCTGAGGTGCAGGGCTGCAGAGGTCTGCTTGATGTTGCTTTGTACCCACTGGTCCCAAGAGCCCAAGTGACAGCATGCTAGTGGGTAAATGGAGCAATCCTAAATACTTGCACTGTCTTTGTAGCAGGAAATGAGGGTCAGGACACATGGGCACTAATAGAGCAACACCAGAGGGATAATCCCCAAAGTCTGAGCCCTGAGCGCAGCAGGGCTTTTACTTTTATACATAAGCAACTTTGGGGTCCATCAAGGCCAGGGAGATGGTGCATTTCTACTGGAGGGTGCATTCTCCATTCCTTATATGAGTACAAGCTTGTCAACACCTAGGGGCTCTGAGCTAATGCAGCTTAGGGAGTTCTGCTGCATTCAGACTAAAGAGGAATTGTAGCTGTCCCCATTGCTTTGTTTCCTGCTTCTGCTACTGTGGTCATCTGTTACCAGTACCTGTTAGCCATTGCAAGCCTCTATGGTGAACTGTCAGTAAACAGGTGTGTGTCAGCCTGCAAAGCCACAGCCTGTCAGCTCTTAAACTGCTGAAGTTCCCATTTTGCTCTACTCTGTTTTAATCTAACTTGACAGGTGGCAGTAGCTTTGATTATGTTTAAATTTAGATCCTAATTTTCAAAGTTGATTGTATCTGTAGCGCTTAGGTTTATTTCTTAAATTCTTAATTGTTTGTTATCAATATTAACTGTTTTTTAAAAAATTATTTATTGGTACTGGGGATTGAATCCAGAGGTGCTCAACCACAGCCACATCCCTGACCCTTTTTTTAATAATAATCATCATCATCATCATCATTATTATTATTATTATTATTATTATTATTATTATTTTGAGACAGGTATCACTAAATTGCTTAGGGCTTCACTAAGTTGCTGAGGCTGGCTTTGAACTTGTGATCCTCCTGCCTCAGCCTTGCCAGCCACTGGGGGTACAGGCATGGGCCACCATGCCAGGCTCTTAACTGCTTTTTAGGTATATATTTTTTTTTTACTATTTGTAGAAGGTCTTGGGCACTTAGGATGTTTACATTTATTATGCATTTATATTGTTTGTGTTTTAAATTTGGTTTTAGAGAACTGAAGCATCATAATAATTCCACATGTCTCTAAATTTTTAACTCTCACTTCTGCCTTTGGATGCATACTTAACTTGGTCTTCTACAATTCCACATTGTAACCTATAAGCTATATATTTTTATGGATGTAGCATTTGAATAGCTAAGCTCTTTGCTCATTGTATGTGGGACAGGGGAATGTAGGAAATCTAACATTTTTCTCTCCCCAAGCCCTAATCATGATCATTTTTGTCTTGGCTCAGCCTCATTTTGGTTTGCTTTTTTCTTTGAAGTGAAGTTTATACTTATATTTTAGAAAATATTGTATTTTCTGAAATATAAATGTTTTTAGTAAAATACTTAAATATGAGAAATTAAAATAGTTACATTTCAGAAAACATTGAAAGGGTATGTCATAGTCATTTGAAAAGAGCTGAAGATTTTATATCGTTAGTGCTTTCATTTAAGAATGGGGGCATTTTCACGTGCATAGAACTTGCTTATAGTCCTGACATCCAGGGGATCCCCTGGGCAGAAATGAGGGGCAGGAAATTCACTGGGGAGCTGCAGGATCAATACCTGTGTGTGGTAGCACACCACTGTCTCAGCAGTTGGAAATGGACCCTACTGTCCTAGAGCAGACCAGGGAGATGCAGATCTCAGAGCAGCTCCACCAGGATCCTGGCAGCCTCTCCTCCCCCATTACTGAGCAGAGGAAGGTTCATGGGATGATCAACCTCTGCCAGGATGGTAAGGCTCAGACCCACAAATAACATTCTTGCTCCCTGTCCTACCCACACTAGGTTCTGCACTCCTTTGGGTGACATAATTGCTGGAGCCGTGACCCAGCTCCTACCCTGGGACCTGAGCTCCAACTGCCATGCCTCTTGCAAGGGGACAGCTGTTGCATTTGTCTATCTAAATGGAGGGGAAATCCCTAAGAAGTACGCCAGCAGAGACCAGGTGGCAAGCTCCTGCCTGGCCCCACTAAGAAGCAGCCAAGGTCCGTTATCTCCGCTGCAGGGCCCTCTCCCTTTCTGGGTGCAGCATTCAACGTGCCCTCTGTCCCAGCTCCCTTTCCATGTAGGGAACATTTGGTCTGACGTGAAGTCCCATGGCATGCCATTCTGGGGATCATTCATTCTGCAAGAGAACTCTTTTCCTGTGGGAAAAAACATCAGAAGTGCCCGAGTGACGGCTGGTGTTCAGAGCTCAGTGGACTCCTGGGTGGCCTTTTCCTCCAGCCGGCAGACACCTGGATTTGGAGATGGGAATCACACCTTCGCAGGTGGCTAAGGTAGCAGACGAGAGCACGCTAGCTGGGTCCTAGTGATTTTACCTACTGGAGACAGCAGGTAATGGTCACTGGTTAGCGCCTACAAGTGCTTGTTGGGTCTCAGCCCTGGGCTGGCCTGGCAGGTGTGTCTTCATGGGCTCTCCTGTCACTACAGGGAGGTGTGACAGGGCCTGTGCTGTGGCCACGTGCCCATCAAACCTCCCTCTCTACAGTGTGGATGCACCGGTCTGATGTGATGCCCTGGGCAAGGAGTGACCTGCATCAAGCAGTCCGTAGGCCTCGGGTGGGACAGAACCCTGCGCTGAGGCCCCTGGAGCGGGAGGAGCAGGCTCACTCTCCTTCCCTGCCGCGATCACTCGCTGCCCTGACCGTGTCTGATGAGCCTTGGACCAAAGCCCACGGGTCGCAGAGCCCCATCCTTTGGACACATTGACGCCATCTCCAGGGTTGTCACCGGGCATTCCACCCTGCATCCAGTGTCAGCGAGCTCTGTGTCAGGCAGGGTCCAATTAGGAGACAGAGCTGCACCATGGTCTCAGCAGAGGACCGTCAATGTAAGGAGTTTCTAACTAGGAGGGCGGACGTGCCCAGAGAGCTCTGGAGACCAGCCTGGGCGGGGGGTGCTCAGGAGGACACCTGTGGAGGATGGGCTGTCACCAGAAGCCTCACTGAGAAAGTCACCACGCGGCCCTTCCTGCAGAGAAGCTGGCTGGGTGGGCAGTGAGTCACCGCCTCCCACGGCCAGAGAAGGGGACTGCACGAGGGACACCAACACAGGGGCAGGACAATCTCGGGGCGTGCACTTGGCAGTCTGCCCTCCCCAATTCTTAGCTGCTCTTCTGTCATGAGAGTTGCTGACTCCACGTACAGCTTTCATAGTCATAGCTGAAACATCTGAAGGAATGTTCCATGATTGCCATAAAGAAAATCATTTGTGCATTAAATCCCCAAATGTACAGGTTGTTCTCAGAAATAAGAAGGGGTGGCTGGTGACGTGGGGCGGAGCATGGAGCTCTGGAGTCTGGCTCTCGGAGGTCACCTCCACGAGGTCTCTGAGGCTCCTGCAGTTCGGGGACACCTGGGTGCCCTCCATGCTGAGCGTGGAGCTGAGCACGGAGCTGGGTGACCCTGGGCCACTCCGAGTCTGAAAGGCAGGCCTCACTCTTCCGCTGCTCAGGCCTCGAGGCCAAGGCCAGCCTTCGCCGACGGATGCTGTTGGGACGAAGCTATCCAGTCTACCCTGCACGCCCATAACATTGTGCCTTAAAGGTGACTTTGAGCCTCAGTTATTATGCTGGTTCACATCCTGTATGTAAATCCTCTATAAAAGAGGTTCTGCTGTGAATTTGGGACTCAGAGAACTCTTTCTGGCCTAGAATTTGGTTCTTTTTCTGCTCTTTCATAGTTAGAAATCAGAGCATGATCTCCGTTTCCAACTCACCTACGAGGCCAGGAGATGCTACAGACCTGCTTAAAACCCCTCCCAGAGACTGTGCTTCTTTGGCACTTCTTATCTAATGACTGTGGCAGATGGTCATTTTATTAAAGCAACGGAAGGGGTAGGGCTAAATATCACACACTCAGCACCCTAAGTTTCTATCTTTTCTTGTGAGCTATTGTGAGTATTCACACTGCTGCGGTGGTGACGTTGATGGGGACAGTTGGCTCACGACATCTGGGGCAATAGATCCATTTTATAAATTCTTAGGAGATTTATTTGAATGACTCAAAGTCTTTGGATATCTTTAGAATTTTTGCCTTATGTGTACATGCTGACTTCAAAAGCTTACCTTCCTAAACACATACGATTCTTTAAAATGTGATTCATTACATTTTAATACAGTCACTATTGTACAAAAGACCCTTTCCATATGGAAAACCAATCCGCTACTTTAACAAATGTATCGTTCTAGTTTCTATCTGATCCATTCATAATAGCTCGCTATTTAATCAGCTAATCTGAAAATAATGATAAGCCAAGTTTCTCATCCCAATAGTATTGGAAGTGTAAAGCACACTTTAATTCACTCAGCACGGAAACTTGGGTGGGAAACTCATCTTTCCACACAGCCAGCAGCAGCAATCCATTGAGTAAGGCACCCTGTGGTCCCCAGCAGTGCGAGCAGGTGCCACCAGAGAGGGTGCTCTCTGCCAGGGCCGCGCTGCCCAGCCCTTCTCCCGAATGGCTGGGTGAGGCAGCTGCGGGGGACCCACCAGCGACATCTTGTGGGTTGCTCGGGCGGCAGGTGGGAAGGCAGGATCATCATGGGGGTTGTGTTGGGGTTATGTCGGGGCTCAACACATGAAGGCATTTTCTGCCTAGGAGTTTAATGTCTACCCCACTCCCTGGACGGCTCTGTCAGGAGGGCAGGTGTTGCCGCCTGAAGCGCTCGGAGCACCGGAGCCGCGGGAAGAACTTCAGAAGCAAACTGGAGACAAACAGCTTTTTATTCTGATGACTTTTCTCTCTGGTTCTAACAATTAACTCACGCCAAACACACCACTAAAATGGCGCTGACCCGATCAGCAATTTCGGCCAAGTCACTCCAGATCCCGCAACAAAATCCCGTGAGACTACGGGTGGCGACAATGGCCAAATCTCCACGGCTCATAGTCAACTGCAATTCAAGCCAATCCCCAAACAGGGCTCCTGCATTTCCCCCTTTTTGTTTTAAAAGAGGTAATGCTCTAGGACGTCTATGTGCAACCAACATTCTTACCCGTCATCGGATAATCAAGGCTGTGCCCTTGACTCCTGTCTTAGGTTGATATGTCGGCCACATGAGACTGTCCCGTGCGACTGTGCCTGTCTTAGGTTGTCCCCCTCTGGGGATCTTACCCGTCATTGGCTAACCAGCCATCCAATGGAGCCCTTTAGGATCGACTATATATGATGACTAACAGCCGTCCAATTGTGAGGAGATGTTGCGGCTTTAAGGCGACAAGCCTTTTGGTGATGAGCCAAATTGCATAGCATATCAAATTGTTTAAACAAATCAGCTGCCCTAAGTTCCAACAAGTAACACACTGAATTCTCTAGACAAATACCCGCAAGGCATTGTCCCGTAAAGTCCCAAACAATGAAAGATCAAAATGTCCATTTGTTGTAACATGTTGATGTAGGAGGCCCCATGCATGTAGAGCAGAGGCCACACTGTTGGTGAGGTTGTTTGATGTTTGAGCAGCAGGGATGCTTGCGGCGGCCGCGATCCCTGCAGCTGTAGCAGCAGACGTCTTTTTTATGTTTAGACAATGCCACCGGCAAATCTTCAGGGCCCGCTACCTAGAAACTCAAGCATCAATTATTAAAGGAAAGGCAGTGCTATTGCAGCACTGAGTCAAGAGGCGAGTTGTCAAACTACGAAATAGAATAATTAGATTAGAAAATTAAAGTTGATTTTTGTTCACACACATCGCTGGTTGAGCTTCTACAAACATAAGTTGGAAAAATATCATATTTAGAACAAAACAAAGAAAGACTGAGGGTAATTACTGCATTAAAGATAGATTAAAGAAAAGGTAAAGGCACTTTAGAGAAATAATTTGTTAGCTGGAACCCTTGAGTCTCTGTATACAGAGCAATCTTTTACCTGTTGAGATAATTGAAATTAATGAGCTATTAAACAAATGAAGTTAATAACAAATAAACAATCTTAAGTCAAAACACCAAAATATCAGGTTATATAGCACTAGTCATATTGTTTGCTAAAGAGAAGTCCCAGGGACACCTATAAATCAAAATTGAAAGTACCTTCATTTATAAAATTATTTACCTAAATTGAATACTCTAAACCTAAAATGAATTAAAGTTATTTGGATCCATATATATATATATATATTTTCTTTTTCATAAGCGCTTTGTTCTATGTGACGTCACACTGGACAAACAAACATACAAACATATATTTGTGACGTCACATTAACATGAAATATAGACAAATGTACAGACATAAAGACATGTATAAAAAGAAAAAAAAATACAATTGTGTGCACACTAAAGAGAGATCTCCTCGTCCCGGCCGGGAGAAATGACACTTAAGTTGTGAAATATTTTGAAGGACTCTTTTGAGGGAATCATTCTATACCTTCATCTTGGTCCTCTTGATTTTGTACCTTTTTTATTAATCTTGATTCTTCAATAACTTCATCTTGATCATTTTGATGTGGTACCTGTTTTATTAATCTAGATGGTATCCATATTGGAGAGGATTCGTCTTTTGGAAAAACACAAACAGATCCTCTTCCCCAAATTAATACTGGATCTGGACCCTTCCATGTACCTGAAAGAACATCCTTCCAGTAAACCAAAGGTTTATGTTGTTGGTGTGGATTCCAATGTCTGTCTCCAGCAGAATAACCATTAGAGTCTAAAGTTAAAAAATTTAAGGTAAACAGGGCAACTGCCAATCTGTCCTTAGGACTTTTCCAATTTCCTTCTTTTTGTTTTAATAACATAATTTTCAGTGTTCGGTTTGCTCTTTCAATAATGCCCTGACCCTGAGGATTGTATGGGATGCCTGTTTTATGGGATATATTGAATTTTGCGCAAAACTCTTTGAAAGATGAGGACGTATATGCGGGGCCATTATCTGTTTTAAGCATTTTGGGGATGCCCAATGCAGCAAAAGCTTGCAAGCAATGAGATGTAACATCTTTAACTTTTTCTCCAGAATGTAAGGAAGCAAAAATCATGCCTGAACATGTATCTATGGTCACATGAATAAATCGCAATTTTCCAAAACTTGGCTCATGAGTAACATCCATCTGCCACAAATGATTGGGCATCAATCCTCTAGGGTTAACGCCGAAATGAGGATTGGGCAAATGTGTCATACAAGATTTACAATCTTTTACAATTGTTCTGGCTTGCTCCTTTGTGATTTTAAACCTACGTTGCAAGGTGGTGCTGTTGACATGAAACTGGGAGTGAAATAAAGTAGCTTGTTGTAGCGCTGAAAGTATAAATACTGTTTTTGTAAGTTCATCAGCCTTTTGATTACCTTCATGGAGGGGACCAGGCAAATTAGTATGTGCTCTAATATGGCCTACGAATAGGGGTTCTTTTCTTGCCCACAAAAGTTTTTGTATTTGATAAAACAATTTAAAGGCTGGAGTATGAGGTGCTATTGGTCCTGCTAACTCTAATTTTGGGACGGCTTGTACAATATAGTGGCTATCTGAAAAAATGTTTACGGGCTGGTCCCTAAAATTTTCCAGAGCTCTTACCACAGCTTCCAATTCCACTAGTTGAGCTGATTTGTGTGCAGTTATGTAAGTCATATTTTCTTTTTTAGTGACTACTGTAGCAGTACCATTTGAGGACCCATCTGTAAATACATTAAATGCCTTAGGAATAGGTTGATTTTTTATTACCTGTGGAAATATAATAGGATGATTAATACAAAAAGATAATATAGGGGACTTAGGAAGATGATTATCAAAATTTGCAGAAGTAGAGCATTTAGCTATAGCCCAATCATTATCATTGAAGCATAAGTATTCAATCTGTGATGATGAATAGGGAGTAATAATAGTAGCAGGGTGAATGCCAAATATTTTAGTAGAAGTCTTAAGTCCTTGAAGAATAAGTTTAGCCACCATGGAGGTATAAGATTCAATTATACTTTTAGGAGAGACGGGCAAATGTATCCATAATAAAGGCCCTTGTTGCCAAAATACTCCTGTGGGTGTATATTGTGAAGAAATAATAATCAACATCAGCGGTTGAGTTAAATCAAATCTATCACAATGAGCTCCTTCGATGGCTTTTTCTACTAACTTTAAAGCTTTCCTAGCATCAGGAGTCAATGTTCGTGGTGAAGATGGATCAGGATCTCCACGAAGGATGTCAAATAAAGGTTTTAGTTGGCCAGTAGTGAGATTTAGTGTAGGGCGAAGCCAATTAATGTCTCCCAGTAGTTTTTGGAAATCATTGAGGGTGGTCAAATGTTCTTTATTTATTAAAATTTTTTGGGGTCTAACAAAAGTATCCATGATTTTAAATCCTAAATATAATATGGGAGATCTGGTTTGAACTTTTTCTTCTGCTATATATAATCCATATTTTTTTAAATTTTCTACCACATCACTGAATATATTAAATAAGATTTTTTGATTAGGGTGGGCCAATAAAATATCATCCATGTAATGTAGACACATGAGGTTTGGATATTTTATTTTTAATGGGTTGGATAGCCTTGTCCACATATATTTGGCATATGGTGGGGCTATTAGCCATTCCCTGTGGTAAAACCTTCCATTGATATCTCTGATCAGGGCCATTATTGTTCATAGAAGGAACGGAAAAAGCAAACCTGGGGGCATCCAGAGGATGTAGGGGAACAGAAAAGAAGCAATCCTTTATATCAAGAGTAATAAGATGGAAATTTTTTGGAATAGCTACGGGACTAGGAAGTCCAGGTTGAGTAGGCCCCATAACTTGCATGGTTTTATTGATTTGTCTAAGATCATGTAACAATCGCCATTTTCCTGACTTTTTCTTGATCACAAATATGGGGGAATTCCAGGGAGAGGTGGAAGGTTCTATATGACCTGCTTCTAATTGTTCCTGAACTAATTGGTGGGCCGCTTGTAATTTCTCTTTAGATAGGGGCCACTGAGGGACCCACACTGGCTTATCAGAAAGCCATGGTATTTTCAAAATTATTTTCTCAGTGGCCCCGAAAAAAAATATCTTTTTCCTTTATGACAATGATTACTTTTAGGGTTAAGATTACTCTGTACTTTTTGATAATGAGTTCTTTTATGGTTAAGATTACCCTGTAGGTTTTCACATTTAACATCTGCAGGCTTGGTTGCAAGGTGTACTCCCATTTGTTGCAAAATATCTCTTCCCCATAAAGTAACCGGTAGATTAGGTAAAACATAAGGCTGAAATGTTCCTTTATGGCCTTCATCATCCTCCCATTTTAAAATTACTGCACTTTTATCTGGGAGGTTATTATATCCCAAGCCTCTTAAACTGGTTGAAGCTTTTTGCAGAGGCCAGTGCTTGGGCCATTGGCGTAAATTAATAATGGAAGAGTCAGCTCCAGTATCTATTAATCCCTCCATTTCTATTCCTTGGATTTTTATTTTACACATAGGCCTCCTTGAACAGTCTCGAACCCAGCAAGCCATGGGACTTGAGTCAGTGGAACAAAATCCTCTATTGTTCCCTTCTTGAGGCATACCCATTTTAAATGAATTATGTAAATTGGGAAGGAGAAGCAACTGAGCAATTCTATCTCCTTGATTAACAGAACTTACACTTTGGGGTGAGCTAAGCATTATTTTTATTTCCCCTTTGTAGTCTGAGTTTATTACACCTGGGGTCACTTGCAAACCTAATAAGCTTTTAGGACTACGCCCGATAATAAGTCCTACAGTCCCTGAGGGAAGAGGTCCCCTGACTCCTGTGGGAATCAGTTGAACCCCCATTTCAGGTGTTAACACTATTCGGGCGGTGGAACAGAGGTCTAATCCTGCATTTCCTCTTGTTCCTCTGGCGAGGGAGTGGATGGGTAGTAGGGATTGTGTCGGGGAAGCATCTGAGTGGATGCTTGAGGATACTCCTTCTGCAATGCCCCGTACATTTGTGGGCCCCGGGGTACTGGGCCCCGTGCCCCGTTTTTTGAATTCCTGAACAAAGGATTTCCATGGATGTCAAATTTTGAATAGCATTTATTGGCCCAATGATTTCCCTTTTTACACCTGGGGCAGCGGCCTGGGGCATGGTATGAGCTTGATCTTATTTCTCTTTTGGGATTTTGCCTAGAATTGCCTGATTGATTATGATAATTTTGCCTGGAATATCCTGATTGATTATAATGTCTACGTTTAGCCTTTGTGAAATTTCGAGAGGAAGCACCTCTCATTGAGGCTGCAATCACATTTCCTGTGACAAAGGCGCCATTTATATCTTTACATAGTTGTATATATACGGAAAGATCCTTTTTAGTTCTCCATGGCCTGATGGCTGCTTGGCACCATTTATTTGCATTTTCATAAGCTAATTGAACAACTAAAGGCATAGCTTGGTCAACATCTGCAAACACACTACCTGCAGTTCTCAAAAGTCGATCAGCAAAGTCGGCATACGGCTCATTAGGTCCTTGAATCACTTTTGACAAGCTACCTTGTAGATCCCCAGGTCCTTGTACAGTTTTCCATGCCTCTAAGGCAGCTGCATTTATCTGAGCATATATATCTGAGTCATAATCTGTTTGAGCCTGTAAGTCTGCGAATTGCCCTTCTCCTGTGAGCATGTCTATATTATAGTTTTCAAACCCTGCAGCCGCGTTTCTTTTAGCCGTTTCTATACAAAGTTCTTGGAATTGCGATCGCCAAACCAAGAATTGCCCCCCGCTTAATGTTGCTTTACATAGACTTTTCCAGTCTGAGGGGGTTAAGCTAAAGGTGTTAAGGGACTCCAGCATACTCAACGTGAAAGGAGCTTGGGGCCCATAAGTCATTACTGCCTCTTTGAGATTTTTTATTGTTTTGAAATCTACTGACTGATGGACACTCTGTCCATTTTTCTTTTCAAATGCTGGCGGTTCCCAATGTATCTGTGAGTTGTCCTCGAGAGCGCATAAGCGATCAGAAAGACTTTTTATTTCTGTTTCTAGGGTATGCAAATGCCTAGTAATACCCTTCATATTTTCTGTAATGGATTCCACCCATGGGGGAGTAGTCACTTCCACAAGTGACTCCTCTGCCTGACGGACCTTTTTCTCGGTCTTTTTTAATTTCTTTTTCCTCATTTTCTCAGGATCACTTTTACTAGATTCCTCACCACTGCTAATTTCACTGACAGCAATATCCTGAGGCCCAGGTTCCAGTGAGAGCAAGTATCCTTCAGCTTTCGCCAATAACTCCCGAATAGCTTTAATAGCTTGGATTTTTGTCATTTTTGGGTCTCTTCTAATACTCTCTTTACTGGTCTCAGTTGGCCCAGTGGAATCTACACTTTTTTGATCACTTTCATTTTTGTCTATATACTCCTCACTGAGAACAGAGTCAGGTATATCAAGGAGTCTTTGCATAGCCTCTATCACTTGGGATTCAGTTATATTCGAACCCATCTTTAGAGACCTTTCAGTTCTTACCTGTCCGCTCCGAAGTTCCCCGTACGGGCCGCCACCTGTTGCCGCCTGAAGCGCTCGGAGCACCGGAGCCGCGGGAAGAACTTCAGAAGCAAACTGGAGACAAACAGCTTTTTATTCTGATGACTTTTCTCTCTGGTTCTAACAATTAACTCACGCCAAACACACCACTAAAATGGCGCTGACCCGATCAGCAATTTCGGCCAAGTCACTCCAGATCCCGCAACAAAATCCCGTGAGACTACGGGTGGCGACAATGGCCAAATCTCCACGGCTCATAGTCAACTGCAATTCAAGCCAATCCCCAAACAGGGCTCCTGCAGGCAGGGGTTTGTCTATCATTTCGTGGGCCATTCTGTTCTCAGAGAAGCTCAGGCATTTTACCAGGGTGTTCCAGACAGGCCTCTGGGCTCTCTCTGCCTGGTTCAAGTCCCAGCTCGGCCACTTCCTTGCTGGAGTCGGGGCAAGGAGGCCCATGTGCACACTGCAGTGTGTCAGTGAGTGCTGGTGTCTTCAGGGACAGACACCTGACTGCAGCAGGAGGAAGGCACGTCGGGGCTGCTACGAGCAGCAGCTTGCACAGAGGCTGTGGGGGCTCCTGGGGAGGAGGCGTGGGTGGGAGCTCCTGGGGCCGTGTCGTCAAGTGGGTGAGAAAGGGAGTTGCCCGTGTTCCCGGAGAAGGTTGCTGCAGTTCAGATAGGTTGTCTGGGGAATGGGTGCACAAGGACAGACGTGGGGACAGAAGAGCTGAGGATGAGGGAGCCCATGGGCACTCAACAGTCCTCCCTTATCCATGGTTTCAATTTCTGTAGGTTCAGTTACCAGAGGTTAAAATTATTAAATGGAGAATTTCAGAAACAAACAATTCTTAAGTCATCGATTTCACTCCACTTGGAGTAGTGTGATAAAATCTTATGCTGTCCTCCTCCATCCAGTTTGGGACATCAATCATCCCCATGTCCAGCGTGTCCACACTGTATGCACTACCCACCCATCAGTCACTCAGTAGCCATCTCCATTACTAGATTCACAGTCTCAATTTTGTGGTGCTTCTGTTCAAAGAGCTCTTATTTTACTTAACAATGACCCAAAGTGTGGGGACATTGGTGCTGGCAAATTGGACATGCTGAAGAGAAATTATACGGTACTTTTTTAAAAGTGAAAATGCAAGAGTACAATAGGGTATTTTTGAAGGCGGGGTTCATATAATGTACTGTAGTGTATTATAATTGTTCTATTTCATTATCATTATTGCCATTGATTTCGTACTGTGCCTAACTTATAAAATATACTTCATTATAGGTGTATATACATAGAGAAAAGACTGTGGTGCCCTCCATGGCTTCAGGAATCCACTCGGGGTCTTGGAACACATAAGGACAGGGTGGAGGGAATTACACGGATAAAGAAGATTGCTTCCTTATCCGTGTAATTGTCTCGCTGTTCCCATTTCTCAGGGAAGAGCAGGGAGATCAGGAAACAAGGGTAGGGATGGGGAGGGGTGTTGGGCAACAATGGCTGAAGGGGCTAATGCTTCTTGCAGCTGCAGGATTGACCTTGAGCAGGGCTGTTGAAGCTATCTGTTGAATTGTCAGGGCAATAAATTGTAAAATCTGTTTGTGAGACCAAAATATGAATTCTTAAAGGTCTGTGAATTTCAGCCAAATTTTTAGTTAAATCTCAGCCACAGTATGTCTTTGCTTTGTTTTTCTTTCATTTCAATGTACATTATAAATGAATGTGGCAACACACAACCATGCCTGTTCTAGTAGTCTAAGTGGTAAATAGACTGATTGTCTCCAGAAAGGACTCAGGAGCCATTCTCTGATCTGTGTGCTACTGAAAATGAGGTAGAGGAAGCTTTCTCCAGAGACCCAAAGAGGGATTTGGTGTCCATGCTGAAAGCAAGACATTGCTCAGTACAATCATTTTTTAAAAAATAAATGAGCTATCAAGAAAGAAAAGAAAAAGAACAGAAATGGAAAGGTTGTAATTGTATATGGAAGGAACTTTGACCTTGAGGCAAACTTTGACCTTGAACTCTGACCAGTAGGTGAGTGGAAGTAAGAGGAAGTATTGCTTCTTGGAGCAGGAAATGGAATTGGGGAGCTCATGCCACCAAGATTTGTCATCAGTAAAAAGTGCAAAAAAGTAATAATAGTTTGATGGGAATAATGAAAAACAGTCCACAACCGAATCTTGGAGGTAGAGTCAGGCCAGTAATGGGCCCTTCCTCACAGAACCTCTGGAGGTGCTTGTTGGCAACAGAACTGAGGGCCTCTGGGCCAGGCTCTGAGCCAGAAGGGAACTCTTCTCTTCCGGGTTTGAAGGAACCCTTGCTAGAGTTAAAAAGTAAAGGTCATGTGCTTGAGATTCATAACAAATCCATACATACAGTTGGTTTTATTAAATAAAAACATGGAATAAATTTCCTCACTTTATGTAAAAGGTCCAGGCACTTTAAAGCAGTTCTCCCTGAGGTCTTTGTGGGACTCTCACTCTGCACATGACTGAGGTGACAAACAGGAGCTTGGGAAATGCACGTCTAGGGATTTTTTTTTTTTTCAATAGAATTTTACTTTGTGAATGGAAAGTTGGACAATCCCAGATTCTGAGCTTGAACTTCAAGCCCTCTTGAGAACAGCAACCAGTCTGAAAAGGAATGTCATCGAGGTTCCCATGCTTCAGTGGAAACACGCCCACTGGGAGGTTCACCAGGGGCCAGCTTGTGTTGTGAGATGAACTTTAGCTTGCAAATGCATTCTAAATTTGTCCCTCACCCCAGGATGCTTGTAATCCAAGACAGCAAGGCAGCAGGACGCCTGCCACTCCTCTCCTGTGTGGTGGCTCCGAGGACAACTGTGGTTCCTTCTTCTCACTTGGAATCCTGCCAGGCAGGGTCCCAGAAATAGCATTTCTGCTAAAGGAAATGGTTCTGATTCTTCCTCCAGCTTGGGGGTGTACTCCTTCTGTGCATTCGGAGTGGCAATCACCTTGTGAACACTCACTAGCATGTCTGATAAATGCACATGGACACAGATTGACACTGATTTTTTTTTTTTTTTTTTAAAGAAGCACTTGTTTTCTATGGGCAGTTTGCCACACACATACTCTTTACCACACACAGCAAGTAAAACCTGTATATTAACTTGCTTGACTGTAGTAATCACATCTGTGTGCATGTCATATCAAGATGAGTGTTATTAGCCTTAAACATACAGTAGGGAAGCATAAAAAGAAAGCCATTTTAAACTTTAGATAGTCGAAATAGCTGGCGAAGGAATTTCAGATATGGTTCATATCTATTTTAGAACCTGCTAAAAATATATTAACTTTCAAATGGTGACTTTCTATCGCACGGTCCTGGTGTCTGGTTACTTCCTCTGTCTCTTTGCAGCTGGCCACCTGCCAGTGCCGAGCATAAGCAACTCCAGGCCCTCAGAGGACCTTGGTCTTGGCTCCTCAGTGTGCCTTCCTTTCCCAGACATTGTTCAGTGGCCTCTGCTCCCAGTCCCTGTCCCTGAGTCCACGTGCAGTCGCAGGTGTTCCAAAGTCATGGCAGAGTGCTTCCTCTGCAGATCACAGAAACAGCCTGGTTCACATGGCCACGATGGACTTGTAGAAAGATAAGCACACTTGAAGGTTCCCAGCACGTCATAGGTGACCGGAGGATCGTAGGTGGAATTGTCTCCCCGTCAATTGTTTCTTCCTCCACCTAACCGGGCCAAGCCACGCACCAAGGATCAAAGATGCACATATTTATGTGTTTGTGTGTGTGTGCATGCATGTGTGTCTACATCTGCACATATGTACAGATATACGTTCACATCTTGTAAGCATACGAGTGTCTACATACTTGGTATTGGATATACGAGCTTCTGTATTGCAATTTACTTTGCTCAATAACCACATGATAAAATGATCAAAAAAACTCCTCTAGGAGTTGTTATTTAGTTAGTTTTTGTTGTTATTCAAAAACATCTATGCAGTTGTTAGACCTAAGGGGTGTGGACAGAAACTGACCCCAGCAGGGCCACGTGGTCTCTGTCGAGGCCTCTGGAGCAGCCTTGCCGTCCACTGTGAAGCCACGCACACCTCACAGGAAGGCGCTGGGCGTTATTGACCATCTGCTGCCCTCAATTCATTTTATTTTGTCCTCACAAAAGTCTACACTATAGAAGACCTGGGTTTGAGGCTGAGCTTACAGCTCTGAGCCCCTGTTTCCTTGTCTAAAAAACAGCAGCAGCAACCATCGTCTTGTCCAGATAAGAGAGGGGACACGACGAGTTGACGGGTGGAAGGTACCTGCCCCTGTCTCTGGACGCGGGTGGTGCTTGCCACTCACCCCCAGTCCTGCGGGTTCTCACCTGACTCCTGGTTCCTGTCTGCAGCTTTGCCTTGAGTCCTGGAGTGAGCAGGAAGGAATCTCAGCCACAGGGCATGAATCCGAAAGAACCCTGCAGGAGGGCCTCGGGCGAGCTTAGAGGGACAGCTGACCACTGTCCAAGGAGCCAGGCCACGTGGCCAAGAGGTGGGCTGCAATGAGGGCCAGAGCTGAGGCTCAGGAGCCTGGATGGACCCTGCAAGCTTGGAAGAGCCAGGCACAGTGATCACCAAGTGTGAAGCCAGTGCTGTCCCTCCTAGGGGACAGAGAGTGCCTCAGAGGGACACAAAGAAAGCCAGTCAGGGCAAGCTTTCTCCAGCTACTAAAGGGAGTTGTTCTTGAGCTACGGCTCAGGTCCTACTGTCTACAGATTGGCGTTCATGGAGCCATGGTGGGGTAGGAATTCCCATCCAGAAGGCCAGGATGCAGTGCAGATGTGACCTGGTCCTGACAGCTCTGCTGTGTGGTGACAGGAGACTCAGCCCATATGCACTGGGGCAGAACTGGACTTTCCACCCTGCAGAAAGCCCCTCCTTCCTCTCCCCCAGAGTCATGTGCCGCGCCTCTCTCGGCCCATCCTGACCTGAGCTACGCCCTGGTGCCACCGTGCAGGACATTCGAGCCTGCTTCTCACACGTGCCTGAGAAAGCATGTGCCACTCACTCTCTGCTTGAAGTCGAAGCCCCCCTTGACCTTCCATTTACATAAGCTATCTTGTAGAGCATCACAAGTTTTGATGATGATTTCCCAATGTTACAATCTGGATTTTTTTTTGCTCATTTTTACGCCTGCATTCATGTAGAGTAACATCTAAAAATCTTTGAAATGGACTGTCAGGAAACACACAGGAGGGAGATGGACGGCAGGTGTTCTGTGTAGCCCCTGAGGGTCGCCCTCCTCAAGAGGCCTGGCTGCTGCCTTACTGGGACTTACCCTGCTTCTCTGATCTGTCCTTGCTCTTGCCGTAGATAGGTGAGCTTCCTGGAACTGAAACCACATGTTGAGAGATTCAGCAATTTTGGTCAAACTCTGCAGAAAACTAACAGTATGACATGGTTGATGTTCCCCCTGCGCTTTATTCTCAGAGCTGCTACACACTTCAGTTGAAACCACCAGAACTCTCTCTTTTCCATCTACCAGCAAGTGGGAGCAGCTTCCGGTCTCTGACAGCAGCATCCCTGGTAAGACGCTGGGCGGAGACAGGCTTCTCATTCGCTTGTGGATGGTGAAGGAGACTGACAAGCAGGACCTTGACAGGATGGTGACAAGCAGGACATCTACAGTGCTGGTGGAGCTTTACAAGGGTGTTGGCCAAATGTGGAACTTTGAGTGAAGCGCTCGCCTCTCAAGTTTAAGGTTGCAAATAGTGTTCTGAGAAGCTGTAACCAGGGGAGCTTGGACCCTGGGACACCCAGCTGCTTCTGGCATTCAGAACAAGTATCCGGTGTGTCAGGACAATTGCGTTCAGCCCAGGGGACTTCCCACTGCTCAGCTAGCTGCAGTCATTGTCAGCTTCAACTCCCTCCTCCTTTCAGTTGAAAAGAGCCTACCATGAATTAGCAAAACATGGTCCAAAGTTTAATGATTTCCTCCGTCCTGGTTAAGGCATCGCCAGGTTGTTTTTGTAATGGCTCTGGTACAGAAGCTCTAATGACAGAGGATGGTTTGTTTGAGATACAGTTCTAGGAAAGAGCTGAGAAGAAACACCAAGGTCAGTTTATATTCTTAGTATGAATGTGTCTTGCTGTATTTCTTTGAAATAGTTTGTTTTCTTTTTTCCCCTGAAAAAAAAACTCTTTTCAATCCCCTTGGTTTGTGTCTGAAAATCTCACTGCCTAAGAACACAAAGGGGGTTGATTCAGAGACTTGAGAAAGCTTTGCAATGAGGCTATTATCCCACTGGCTTCCTTTGTCAGATAATGAATCTGATCCTTCTCCCTGAAAGGAGAGTGACGGGGCTGTGCAGACCCTGCCCCAGGTCCCTTTGGCTCAGCTGTCAGTGCCCACCGAGAGACAGATCCCTGCCCAGTGCAAACCATCACTGTTTTGGAGAGTACTTTCCTAAGGCTTCCTAAAGTCCCTGTGGGCAGCCAAGCCACTGCTTCAAGTTCCACGAGATTAACTGATTTCCTCAAAGACCATTAGATCTTCATGCAATTGCAAAACAGTCTCCTTTATTGAATTCATTACCAAAGCGTTTTCAAGACTTGGTTGCATGAACCTACCTAGAAGGATGGCTTTGTGTTCATTCACCAAGTTGAAAGAAAACTTTTCAAATTCCAAAGTGGTAGGAAACATTCCTATTCCTCATGTCGAGCTTAAATATGAAATTTACCTACACCTGGTAGATGAAAATATTGCTAAATTAGATCAATGCATTCCAGATTTCAATATACATGAAAGAAAAAATGGATAAAAATCTGTATCGTAGATTTAGAAAACAGAAGTTGTTACAAAATGTAACTTTTGGCCTGTGATCATTGGAGTCCCTCTTTATTACTCCTGAAGTCACCACATGTCCCTTCTTGGTGGCTCATGTGACACGTTGGCCAAATGTACTCTTCACGATAGTGCTTGTGGCTGCTGCAGCCTCCAGGCCCAGGGACTGCTGTCCTCAGTCTGGTTTACCCCTTCTGTGCCTTTCTCTGCTTTGACACTTAAGACAAGCGTGCACTTACTCCTGGCCTGGCAGGGGATGGCCCTCTCCAGGTGACTCAGTACTGCGTTCCCTTGTGACATGGATGAGAAACAGGAATTGAGAGATGGGATCCCATCGCCCCTGGTCAGCTTCACTACAGACTGACATGAGCTTTCCCCGGCCAATGAGGGGGCTTTCTGTTCCCTTTCCAATGATAATGCTATTTCTTCCTGTTTCTACCATATCTGAACTTTCACCATGTTCAGAAAAGAGAAAAAGGAGCTAGGTCTAGAGATGTGTTTTAGCTCTTATTATTCAATTTTCACTTCATAAGTTCAGATTTATTTCTCACCCAAGGTCCAGTGATTTTCCTTGATTTAAAGGCTAGAATCCCCAGTATTCCTTTGGGACAGCAACACCAGAGGGACGATGGGCCTGAAGTCCCCTCCTGGGCCCAACACTGGCCCAGCTAGGAGGTGCCAACAATGAGAAAACAGTGGTGTGTTTGCCTTGTAAGGAATATGGTCCCCAGATTCACGTTTTTCTAAAACACAGAAAAAAGTTGACAGAACTATCCTAAAACGTTGCTAGTTCAGATCTGGACCAGTGGCCGGGGAGTGCTGGGGACTGGCTGGAAGGGGCCTCCTGAAGACATCTGCTCACACGTGGACACTTCTCCACAGACTCACACGAGTGTGTCCCCATCGTGCTCCAAGAGATTTCCCACCTTGACCAAGCTTCCTGCTCGTGCTGGTCTATTCTCAGCATGAAGAATAAGAGGACCTTGTAACAGGACAGTTACTCTTATGGTTTAGAAATGAGACGTCCCTGAAAGCTCACGTGTGAGACAATGCAGGAAGGCTTAGAGGCGAAATGATTGCTTTCTGAGAGCCTTAAGCTAATCAGTGCATTAATTCACTTGAATGGATTACCTGGGTGGTGACTGTAGGCAGGTAGGGGGTGTCTGGAGGAGGTAGGTCCCTGGGGATATGCCTTTGGGGTTTATACTCTGTCCCCGGTGAGCAGAGCTCTCTCTGATTCCTGGTGCCATGTCCTGAGCTGCTTTCCTCCACCACACCCTTCCACCAAGAGGTCCTCCCTCACCTCGGGCCAGAGTGATGACATGTGCCTTCTATGAACTGAGACCTCTAAAACTGTGAGCCCCAAATAAAATTTTCCTCCTCTAAAATTGTATTTGTCCAGTCTTTTGGTCATGGTGCAAAAAAAGCTGACTAACACTCTTACCTCTGACCTTAGACTAAATCAGAAATTTGGAAAAAATAGTGTGAATCTTCTCTAAGTTCAGAAACTGAAGAAATTGGAATTATAACAAGGTGGGTTCAGATTTTACCAAAGCTCTTGGTTTATGTTTGTGCAAAGCCATTCAGCCAAGCTTCACGTGCAGTGCTGGAGCGAGCTGGGACGGCTGCTGGTTAGTCACAGTGATCTTAAATTTGTTTGCAGTCACCAGGATGGCTGGGGGAGGGGACACCAGCTTCCCTGGGCGAGTTTTTGGCCTCAGCAGCTTTTATTCTGAGCTGGGTCTGGGCAAAGTCCTGAGAACTGCAAAGCAGAGCCCTCAGAGGTGGGTCCCGTGGGGCCCTCCTGCCCCCCACAGGGAGCTCTGCCCCGGGGTGCCTCATGATCCTGCCCCAGGGCATGTGCTGCGCCACCCTGCAGTGTCATCTGACTGGTCATCCCCTATCCTCGGTCCACTGCTTCATTGGACCCAGCAGGGAGCCAGGCAGAGGCCGATGGTGGCTGCTGGCAAAGGAGCCCACAGCCGCCTGGGGAGGGAGCAGTGCGCGTCAGGACGGTGGCGCAGTGCGTGGAGGCAGGGGCGCCCCTAACTCCAGTGAGCCCCACGACCTCAGCCAACCTGACACAGCCGGTCCTGCTGGTGGCTGGACAGCAAAGGGCAGGAACCGCAGCCCCTGGACAGCCTGGGCACACAGTCCTTGTGACTTCCCCTGCACTTACAGTGCTGGGCCAGGGCCCCCTGACTGGCACTGTGCCAAGTTCTTTGTGGGCATGATCTGGCTGAGTCCTCATAGCACGCCTGCAGAGGCCTACGTTGTCATCAACCGAGTCACACGCAGGGAAAGGGAGACTTTGTTCTTTAATTTATATGACCATATTTATAAATATGAAAACAAAACCTATTTTATTCACATGCAGGAACTCAATTTTTTTTTTTTTTTACATTTCATATTATACTTGTAGAGCACATTTTTACCTAGCTCTGGCTATATACAAAGTCTATTCACACCATTCGTGACTTCATACATGCACTTAGGGTACTGATATCCACCTCATTCTACCACCTTTTTTTTTTTTTTCTTCTTTCTTCACCAGGTGGGGGAAAGTGAAAATTTCGGTGGCTCAGTACTTGCCAATAACCAGACGCAGAGCTGGGAGTGGAACCCCCGTTTCTCTGACCTTCTGGCTGCTGCTTTTGCTAAGACTCAGCCCTGTCCACTTTTTCTTTATATCCTCATTTTTCTTTATTAAAGCCTCAGTTTGGTCAACTCTTCTGAAGAGTTTCCTTGATTCTGTTTTGCAAGCGGTCCGGGTGCTTTTGGTCTCTAGTCTCATACCTGCCCTGGTGACGCACTGAGCTTGAAACGCCTGCTCTGTCCCCAACTCTGCTGTGCTGGAAATATGAGATCCTGGGGACAAGGACAGTCTATTTTGCTGTGAGGATCACCAGAAGCTAGCACAGTGTGGGTGCTATGCGTCTGACAAAGAAAGAAAAAAGAGGAAAATAAAGAAGGGAGAAGGAAGAGAGGGGGGGAGCAAGGGCCAAAGAAGATTTTATCATTTTTGTATCAATTAACTATAGACATCTATCAAAAGAGTATTAATTTTTTCTAGTATGTGTATTGAAAGAATAAAAGACTGAATGAAGCCTGCATTTTTCCATTGGGTAGGAGTTAATGGAACATGTATTACCACACAACACCCAGGAAGAATACACCACCTATGGACTCTCAGAGATAGGATGCCAGACAGGAGAGCACTTGAAACGGTAAATTCTGGAATTGTAATTCAGCCTTTTAAGAGAAAGCCTAAGACCTACGCTATGAATGATCACATTTTCATTACCTTGAGCTAAGGCCATAAAGATGTTTACGTAAAGAAAACATGGTCTGTTGCTACCTGAAGCGATGGCCGCTTGGAGCAACAATGCCACGGGAATAAGTTCAGAGGTGGACTGGAAACAACAGGCTCTTTATTCTGTTATCTTTTCTCTCCAGCTCCAACAACAACTCCCACACACTACCCACACTCTGCCAACCACCACCACACCACCCAAAAATGGCATTCACCCCCTCCACGATCTCCCTGGCCAAGTCTCGCAAGACCATGCAAATGGCCAATCCACAATGTTCCGGGCCAAGTCTCACGAGACCATGGAAGGTGGTAATGCTTATGGCTCACAGCTAACTGCAATCTTAGCTATCTCCTTAATTAGGGCTCCCGCAATGGTCCATTTTCTGAATATATAAAATTTAAAATTGTCACCAATAGCATAAAGGGCGGTGTCAATAGACACTCACTGAACTCCTGTTGAAAGCCTGAACGGATACATGAGCATGGAAATCTATGAGTAAGTGAATGTCCCCAGACTCGGACACAGACAAGTCAACAAATGTTGAGGCAGTCAGCCTGAAGATGGGAGGGGAGCCAGACAGGGCTGAGCTCCCCAAACAGCTACCCCATGCCAGGACAGTGCAGAGCGGCGACAGCTAAGGGACAAAAGAGACACGGAAAATGGGTCAGGAGGCTCTAGGGAAACCAGTGGCAGCTCTGTAAGAGGTGAGAGGAGTCAGGGAATGCAAGAGGAGATGATGGGGACCTCTGCCAGGGCAGTCCTGGTCCCATCGGGACTGCATGCACACATAGAGCGAGCTGAGGAGGTCCACGTCGGGTCACGACACATTGGAAGTTGGAGCAGCAGAAGCAAGCACAGCAAGAAAAGAAAGTTATCAATTCTTTTGAAAAAAACTATTTTTAGGTTAACTAGAGACTTCTCATTTGCTAGGTTGGTGGATAATCAATGCAGAAACATCTTCAGAGTGTAGAGGGGAGAAGAAAGTATCAACATGCAACAACTTACTGAGCATTCAAGTGTATGAGGGAGGGAAGACATTACCAGTCTTAAAATTTTAAGACAATGTAGCAGCATCCTCCTTAAAGGAGGGACTATACTTTAAAAAAGAAGAAATGCACCTTGATATATGGAGTGAAATTAAAGAAACTTGCTCAGTAAAGACTTTAGAAACACACATGTGACAATACAATTAATCATGCATCTGACTTGACTTTTGTGTAGGATGCTTTGAGATTGGAATTCTCGATGACAAACAGGTGGAGGAGTTCTGCAATGGAAAGTCAATGAGCAAGGTGTTCCCTGTCCTACTGTGCAAGGACAGAGGTCCCAAGTAATTCAGTTGACAGGGGGGTGAGTTTAGAAGAAACCCCATTTAGAGAAACATGGATAACATTAATGATATTAAAAAGAAAGGAGGAACTGAGAGAGGAATAGAAGGGGGGGAGAGAGAGAGAAAAAGAGAGAGAGAGGGAAAGAAAGAAAGAGGAAGGAGCAAGGAGAGGGGGAGAAGGACCCTGCCATTAAAGGTAATCGTCT
Organism: Tamias sibiricus; assembly: GCA_025594165.1. Lineage (NCBI taxonomy): Eukaryota > Metazoa > Chordata > Mammalia > Rodentia > Sciuridae > Tamias > Tamias sibiricus. Next base: position 169,456,678 of record CM046662.1, on the reverse strand, counting down.
AGTTCATCTGCAAACACGCCTCCGGGGTGGAGGAAATGCCTTGCTGCCCTGTGCTCAGGAGGAGGAAGCCAGAATCCCTTCTCAGCCACCCTTGGCCTCAATGCCAGCACAAGACCTGGACCCCACCGAACGTCCTGCCTCAGTGAGCGAGAACGAGGCTTCTGTTCCAAGACCAGGGAAGCTACATGGTGGGTGCTGTGGGGTCTTCATGGTGAGGATGAGGGTAGACCTCCCAGCATGTCCAATCACAGTCCCCAACACTGCCTGCAGTGGCCCCTCCCTGGGCAGCATGCCCCAGCAGGAGCAGCCCTGCAGTGCTGCTTCCAAGGACGCATCAAAGGCCAGTCCTCCCTGCTCTGTGACTCACGCTGGGAGTCTCTAATATTTTTTCATAGTTAATGTTTTCTGCTGGAACTCTCCAGAATTAATTTGTGATGTAGGACCAACAACCCTAAATGGCTTTAGGCATGGTGAACAAAACGTAGCCTCACCATGGTGACAGTTGATTCAAGCCAGGTGTTTTAGAGATGCAGACCTAGACAGTGAGAGCTTGGCGGACAGTAGGCCCTTACGGAGGTCAAAACCATGTGAACTGCAAAGGGAGGAAGGGCTTGCACACTGTCACAGTAACACAACCTCGTCTGACCTGAGTTAAGATCCCCAACCATGCGACATACTGACTTCATGTGCTCACAGGGACAACTCCCTCTGAAGGGAACCTTAGTTCCTCAGAGTTTCTGCCAAAAAAACAATAATAATAACCTGAATCCAGTCATGAGGAGGCGTGCAACAAACCCAAATTGAGGGACATTCTGCAAAATAATTGGATTGAAATCATAAAGTAAAAATCATCAAAGATTAAGGCTGAGTAAAATTTCTGGATTAAAAGGAGACTCACTCGACATGGCAATTAAATTCAAGGTTGAACACTGAATTGAATCCTGATGTACAAAAAGAAATGTAGCTAAGCAAAATAACCAGGAAAATTAGTAAAATTTAAATGTGAACAATGGATTAAAGATGAGTATTACATTTGCAAACTTGATGAATGTGCTGCGGTATGTACAATCCTTTCTCCAGCTGAGAAGGTGCACAGAGGCCCCCGTGAGAGATTTCACGGACACATTGCTAATTTAATCTCCACTCCAAGGTGGAAATTGACTCTTGACACTATTGCACCCAACGGGAATATTGATGATGAGACGTGATTTTACATCCCGTCTCTGAAGATTTTTGGCTTATCCATATTCTTTCTAAATTCTGGTTTCGAAATACCCATTGTTCCCACAGCTCATCTCTTTATTGTAATTCTTGTTATGCACAGTTAGTAGGAGCCACTGGGGCATACACTATTCTGCCTCCAAATTCGGCTGTGCAAATTCCTGTTGACTAGGTATGTTTGCTATCCACCTCACAAGTTACCCTGCACGGCGGTTTTGCACATTGTTCCTCCATCCATAACACAGGCCACTGAATTCAAGCCTCGAAAGTGTCTTCTCCACCCAACCACGGCTCACCACCCAGCCCCAATGCAGTGTCAAGTGGTTTAGAGTTTTGCTTCCACAGCACCAACACCCCACTTATGTGTAGCAACGTTGACATTAGTTACCTACTGTCAGGACAATGACATTTTACAAACTAGCCTTAACACAGTGCCTTAAAAGTGGACATTTACTATTGCGCATGTGTCAGTGGTCATCGGGGAGGTTTCGTTGATCTCACCTGGGCATGTGATTAGCTGCGGGTCTGCAAGTGCCTTGGCTGATTAGTGCTGGGCTGTCTTACCTGTTCACGGCTCCAATGGCTGTTGCCAGTCCATGCAGTGTCATCTGGGATGGCTCCCAGGACTGGGCCAACATCCACGGGTCCCTCACACTCCTTTGGCAGCAAGTGTCATCATAGCGAGTGAAGGCCCCCCGCCAAACAAGCCCAATAATACAAAAAGGCACATAGAAATTCACAGGTGCTCACCTTCACTTGGCCAAAATACATCACAGAGCTGAGTCCAGAGGGAAGCAACACCATAGAGACAAAGGAGTGGATGCTTGGAAACCATTTTGGGATCTCTGTGCCACCAACTTCCCACTACAGCTGCTCAAATAAAGGAGACCATGGAGTCAGGGGACAGTGAAGCCCCCTCCACAGGGCGTGCCTGGGGAATCTGATGTCTAGTTTTGAAAAATGAATCTTGCTCTACCTCCCTTCAGAGATAAAAATTAACTTACTGGGACTGCAAACATAAACATGCACTGTAAAACAATAAACCTTCCAGGCACAGATCTTCTGATTTATTGCCAACCTTATTAAGAAGAATTCCTTTATGAAAACACAGGTTAGCCCTCACCCAGATGTGAAGTGGCCCACTCTTCAAAAAGAGATTCCACCCTTTCATCATAGCCCTCAGGATCCTTTTAAATATCACCTCAAGCTAACACCCCCACGCAAGTCCCTCCTGCAGAGGAGCCATGCACTAACACCTGTAGGACCCTCCCAAGGCCCCTCGGTGGGTCAGACAAACATGCAGAGAGCAGTGGGCCCAGGAGGTTCAAATTAAAATAATGAATAAACGCAAGTCCCGGAGCTACACACTGTGGGAGAAGCCACCCCTTGATAATGCCTATATTTGAAAAGTTTAGCAGAACAACAACAAATGCCCTGGGAACGTGGTTGACAAAATCCCTCTTTTAGTTTAATTATTGAAAGCATGCATTTTCAAACTCTGAGATTCTGTGCACAGGTAAGTGTGCAAAAGGTGCACACACGCACATAGACGTACAAGTACGCAGGCACATGAGCAGATGTGGAGACCTGGCTAGGAAAAGGAGGGCTGGGAAGCAGATGGACCACGGGACCCGGCGGTGTGGGAGAGGCGGCGGCTGGACTGGACGCAGCAGCCCCCAGCCTGCAGGGCTTCCCCCAGCTTGCAGCGTGAGCTCGGGTTGTGCTCTGAAGGCCCCACTCCTCACATATATTTTGTTACAGTTAACTAAGTAGCCAGATGTTAGATAGAGCCCCTTCTGGTCTCAGCTGAGGCCCCAAGGCTGGGATAAATGTGCCTCACATATGGGACTTCCTTAGGAGAGATGCAGAACGGTGGGTGTGGATCATGTAGTGCCCCCAACTCCCGTTCTGAGATGTGGTACTCATCTCCAGAATGTGTACCAGAGAATGTTAGAGATTTACAGAGAGGGCTGGGGTTGTGGCTCAGCGGCAGAGCGCTCGCCTCGCATGTGCGTGGCCCGGGTTTGATCCTCAGCACCACGTAAACATAAAATGCATTGCATTGTGTACAACTAAAGTAAATAAATAAATATTTTAAAAATATATATTTAAAAAAAAGATTTACAGAGAGCAAAAATTGAGCTTTCATTGAACTGAGTATGGAGTGCTTTGCATTCCATTCACACCTCAGAATAAGCAAGAGTCTTGGAGAGAAATCATCAGGAGCAAGAACCATCTGCTAGAGGGAAGACAGGTGTCTGTCTCCCCACCTTCGGCCCTGGGGCCATTCTAAGCTGCAGAAGTTCCCTGGGCAGCTCTAAGGGAGCTCTCCGAGGATAGAATTCAACCTTTCTCCTAAGGTGCATAGAAAGCCCACATCAATACTGAACTCTCACCTGGGCAGGTGCAACACAGAGGCTGGTGGGAGCAGCCCCTGTGGCCACCTGGAAGAGATCCCCTTGTACCCACAGTTAGGAAATGACCATGACCCTGGCCTCCCCATATCCCAAGTAGATGCTTCCAGAATAGCTGGACTTGAGTCTTGGTGCAAGGCTTTACCAAGAGCATTGCCTACCAGGGAACGCAATTCCAGCAGAAAGGAGCTGGGGGTACCACAGCCAGGCATAAAAGATGACGTTAGCCCTCGCCATAAAAAAGGTGGGCTCAGAGGCACACAGCAGGTCTGCAAACAGCAACAGGCTCCACGAGAAAGAGTGTGCGGGCGTTGCTGCCGCCTGCCGGCAGGAGCACATGCCAGCTCCAGACCGTGGTGCCCCGTCCACACCGACCTGTGACCCTCCCTCTCCCCACCTTTCAAGGTGGGCCCTGCCCTGGAGAAGGAGCAGGGGACAAGACAGGCTGCTTCCCTCAAGCCTTTTTCTACAAGAAAGAACAGAGGCCTTCGATTTCATGAGAGAGGACACTATAGAACAAGCTCAGCATTCTAGGTTCAGAAATATGTCCTCCTTCAACTAATGGAAAACGTGGGAACCTGCTAGAGAAAGTGTCCAGGGGTGAGGTGGGCGGGTTTAAAAAGACAGCGAGGTGGCTGTGAATGGCAGTGGATGTGCACGATGCTCATTCCCAGGTGCATGGATAAGTAATGACAGGGGCCGTGCCTCTGCCTTCCCGAGGTCCTTAGTAATGATCCTTTTCAAATAGGGCGACAGGTGCCCCTTCTGCTCTCTGGGCATCAGTATCCATCCCACACAGCCGGACATGCAGAAGGCGGCCCTGGCCCAAAGGCTGCGCTTGCTACGCCTTCAATAGACACAAGCACAAGAATCAACTAGACTGCTCTTAGAGCCATGCAGAAGATGCACATCACACAGGAAAAAGGAGACAAGTCAGCAGCTCTGAGCACAGGGTGGTCTGTGGGGAGACTGTTGAAAACACCATCCAGGATTCTCCTGGGGTCACTGAGAGTCGCTGCCTAAAGCGATGGCCGCTTGGAGCAACGATGCCGCGGGAATAAGTTCAGAGGCAGACTGGAAACGAACAGGCTCTTTATTCTGCTAGCTTCTCTCTCCGGCTCCAGCAACAACTCCAACACCATCCACACTCCTGCAACCACCACACAATGGCGTCGACCCAATCCACAATTCCTTGGGGCAAGTCTCACGAGACTATGCAAATGGCGCCCACCGGATCCGCAATGTCCCGGGCCAAGTCTCGCGAGACCATAGAAGGTGGTAATGCCTGAGCATCTTTATGGCTCACAGCTGACCGCAATCTTAGCTATCTCCTTAATTAGGGCTCCTACAACTGAGAGTCGTGATGTCGTTGAGATTGGAAAGGTCCAGAGGGAGACCATTAAGAGAAGGCCAGCAAGGATGCACTAATGCACACTGACCAAAGCTGCACACAGCCCCAGGGGGTTTCAGAAGGGAGAGTAAATTCCAGGAAAGGGAGAAGATGTCATGCCTACCCACACTTGATCCACACAGGAGTGATGACCAGACAGTGGCCGGGCCAGGGACACAGTCTGGGTGGGAAAGAGGCACAGCTGCTAGGAGGGGAAGCTCGGTGCTGCTGAGCGAGCACTTCTCTCTGGAGTCTTGAGAGACGGGGGCGGCGGGGGGGGGTGGTGGCTGGAAACCAAAGCCAAGATCAGGCCGGGCTCTCGTGTTGGGTGTGAATACGGTGCCACGGGGACCTCAATGGACCCCTGGAACCAGCAGGAGGGCGCTGGACATGGAAGAAGCTGATGCCTTAGGCCTTAGAGGTGACCTCTGACCACAGCAGCATCCCTTTGAGGGCGCCTGGCCCACAGAGGGCTGCTCCTGCCCTCAAGGTTTCTCAGTCAGCAGGGCTGAGAGCTGCCCAGGAGGCTGAGGACCCTGCGGAAAGAAGTGGAAAGGACAAAAATGAAACAGCTCTAGCCCCTAGAGGAAAAAATATGTGAGGCTCTGCCATCTCCCTCAAGAGTCAGGGCCAGCTGACCCGGCTCCAGGGTCACCCTGGTTCAGAAGCATCTGTAGACCTGCACCGGAGGCTCTCGGTATATCTGGGATCGAGAAACTCTGATGAGGGAGATGAGAAAACAATTTATTTATTTTTTTTAAACGAGGTAGATGAGGAGTCCAAGTTTCTGGCTGCAGTGTGTCCCTCTTCTCTCTGACTCTCTCTCCCCTCCAGAAAAGCAGCAGGAACGCCAAGAGTCATCCGATGGCCCAATGCGGTTGTTGACATTGTTTTTAAAAATTTACCTACCTACTCTCTCGAGTATACAGATCCACACTGAAAATCTTTTCTTCATTTTGAATTTTCTTTTCACTCCCTTAAATTCCAGTATTCCCTGTAATATGGCCTTGTACTATGAATCCGTCATCTCCGACACCAACAACAGCTTTTGTGCAGGACCCCCAGCCAGCCCACCCTGGGAAATGCCTGCCTGCCAAAACCACAAGATAAACCCACACACGTGCTACCATTGCCCCATCTAGACAAACGGAAAATCCAGCAAAGGGAACAGGAGAGACCCCAGGGCATCTTCTTCAAGAGCTGTACTGACAGTGTATTTGTGATAATTTAAAGAATCAAAAAGCCAACACAGAACCAGAAAGGCATATTAACTGAGTGAAATTTCAGCCTACTCAACTGAAAGACTACTGACATATGTTCTTTTAGTAACCATAACACAATGGAGATATTACTCAAATCTCTAGAAGATTCCGTATTTCATGCTTGATGCAGAGTTCTCAGATGCATAGCAGGAGATCTGTAGACCCAGCTCTCTTCCCTCCCACGTGGGATTCCTCTGTTCAGCATGTCCTGGCGTTGGTAGTGAGTCCCAGACGACGGAGGCATCTCCGCAGCCTCCCACCCACAGCGGTTCCCTCGTCATACGTGTTGCTCAGAGACATCGCACAACTGCTCTGTCCACCCAAGGACTCAACAGTAAGATCCAAAAGTAAATTTCAGGGTTTGCCCTCTGGCAGAGAAAGCCTGGGGAGTAGGTATGAGACAGCAAATCCGTGAGTTGATTCTATCATGGCTATCAGAGAGAAATGTCCAGAATGCCCGCCGGAGGGATAAGCAACAAGCTTAAATAATGGAAACCAAAGTGAAAATGAAAACGGATGGATGAAGATTGCGATTTCATGTCCTGTGAGGAGAAAACCAGAAAGCCAGGTAGAAGTGGACTTGAAGATGGGAAAGGCCATGACAGTGTTTGAGGAGTAGCTCCAAATATTTTCAGAATGTTGAAGAAGCTTGCAAGAAATTTCTAGGGCTGGAGGGAGAGAAATTCGAGGTAGCCCTCACATTCCAGTGTCCACCCTGCTGGACATTACGACTGTTTGTTGTTGACTGTCCTTGGCACGGCCAGTGTAGTCAAAGATCCCTTGTCGGAGGTGAAGGCCTACCCAGACCGTCCACAGGAAGAAGTCGTCCTTGAGAACGGGCACCGAAGAGGGAAGGAATTCCACCAGAGGCAAGAAAACCCGGTCAACCCAGGCCCAGGGCTCAATATCTCCTGTGTCTGTCTGTGAGAATGGCCGTGGCCCCAGGGTAGGGGGCAGTGGCACAATGACTTGCATTGTGGTCCCATTTTCAGACACATTTTTCCAAAAGTGCAAACTTTGCTGACTGGGATTATTTAAACCCAGCAGGATTTTTCTTTCTTTCTTTCTTTCTTTTTTTTTTTTTTTTTTTTTACTTTTTCTTGGAAGGTATTTTTCTCCCAGTATCACAAAACTACACAGTCTCCTTTTCATCCTGACAGCGTGACCTTCCATTCCCTGCAAGGGTTTGTGTGCAGTGTACAGTTTCCCATGCTTCCTCTGAATTCTCCCCCCTCATCGTCCGTCTAAGTGAAAGTTCTTCTCTAATTTCCCTCTTTCTCTCCAGGGCTCTAGGAACTGGCTTCTAGACTGCCACTGTGCTTGGTTTGGGGGCTGCCGTTTTGATTTGCCTTGAACTTGAGATCAGAGACCCCGAGGGAGGGGAGGACAGCTGGGCAGTTCAGCCTGCCTGGACTCCCTGCTCTCCGGCTGTCTCCTGCGTGTGACTCACTGTTGGACCACACCGTGAGCCCTCCGCGGTGAGGCAAGAGCTGAGGGAAACCCACAATGCCTCCAGACAGCGATAAGAAACCAGAGGCCATTCGAGACCAGAAGCAGCGCCTGGGTCGCCGGCCCACGGACCCGCGGTCGGACGTGAGCACAGCTTCTCCAGACAGGACTCCTGGGGTGGACGGCAGGCTGGGAGGGGCTCTTCTCCACATCAGGCGCGTCAGAGCCACCTCCAACCACCAGGAGCCCCAGTCCCGGTCACGGGGCCTGTTCTCTGCCCTTCCTCCCACTGACCCGCTGCCCACTCTGCCATCCACCTGTTTCCTTCCTGGCACCCTTAGAATTTCTCTACTAACTTACAGAAAGTACCCATCACCTTGCCCCTTTGTCCACAACAGGGCAGACGTGTCTTCCGTTAGTGGACATTCTGCCTGAGCCCTGGCCCTATCACACACCTCAAGACCATTTTCTAAAATGTCAAGGATGAGTCAGGGTGTGACCTGTTAAGGTGCCGACTTGAGACCCTGCTGGGGCTCTCCTCGGTCTCCTTACACTCCTTCCCTCTTTCTCTCTCCTGCTCTGCGCTCTGCCTGTGTCTGGCTGCTCTTCCTTCCTGACTCAGATGCAGTTCCAGTCCCAGGTATAGATCTGCAGGAGCCCTGTTTGGGGAGATGGCTAAGATTGCGGTTGACTACAGGCCATGGAGATGTTTGGACATTGCCGCCTTCCGTAGTCTCACGGGACTTGGCCCGGGATCTCGCGGGACTTGGCCCAGGATCTCGAGAGACTTGAGCCGAGATTGCTGATCGGGTCTGCGCCATTCGGTGTGTTGGTTTTGGTGGTGAGTGTGGTGCGTGTTAAAGTCATTGTTAGAGCCAGAGAGAAAAGTTGTCAGAATAAAAAGCTGTTTGTTTCCAGTTCGCCTCTGAACTTCTTTCTGCGGCTTCGTTGCTCCAAGCGGCCATCGCTTCAGGCGGCAACATAGATCTGACTTCCTGGCAGGAAAAGTACCTGGAAGTGTGGAGGGCAGCCCTGCTGGGGTGACAGGAGGTGGAGGAGGCAAGGTGGACCACAGGCCCTGCTTTCTCACCCTCTGACACTCTCTGAGTGGGGTCCTCCATTGTGTCCTTCAGGAGCTGTCTTGGGACCACAGTGCTGCTGGCCAAGAGGCTGGTGGGGTCTCCTGGGGGCTCCAAGTGCAGACAGGGCCTTGCAGAGCACGACGGTCCATTCTGCCGGACCTCCTCCCTTGCCTCACTTCTCTTTCCTGTCCGTTCTCACCACCCCATGTAAGGGCCCTAACAAGGAGATCGCCAAGAGGCGGCTAGCTGAGAGCCATGAGAGGTGTTTCCGTATTTCCACCTGATATTCATGCATTCATCTAAGAATCTCTCTATGCCCGTGAACACTATGTGACGCACCTGTGAGTTTGAGCTGTTGACACGTGTATACTTGTTAAGGCAAAAGGCATTTAACCGGGTGAGGTTGGCTAGAGGGGGGTTGGAGTTGGAGAGGTTGTTGGAGCCGGAGAGAGAAGTTACAAGAAGCAAGAATAAAGAGCCTATTCTTTTTCCAGTCTGCTTCCAAATTCTTCCCTGTGGTATCGTTGCTGCAGGCGGCACCAACCCCACTCTCAGTGGGCGCTGCTGTCTGAAGGAACGAGGTAAGATGATAGTGGCTGAAATGTCCTTCCTACAGGCCACTTCTCCACCTTGGAGTGCCTCAGGGGTACGCCTGCAGAACTCTCCAGTGATATGGAAAAGCTCCTGCCTCTCTCAGCTTCCTGAGTGTCCAGCCAAGTGTGAAGCCTGGGTTGGGACAAGGTGGGACAAGTGAGAGCCCCTCTACCCCCAGGAGGCTGGTGACCATCCCGGCTGAGGAGCAGAGGCAGGGCCTCTGGCTGGCCTCTTCCGTTGCTGTACTCTGTGGCGACAAGGCTAACATGAGGCCCTGCAATCCAAGCACCTTCCTCCAGCGCAGCCCAGGGAGCAGCAGAGGCCTCTCTGGATGTGACGTCCGCCCAGACACAAGGCTCACTCAAGATGAATGAAGGCCGAGGCGCCACTGGTCCCAGTGGGCTCTGTGCCCCCAGGTGCAAAGAAACGCAGCCAGACAGGAAAGTGAAGTCAGATGGTGTTTCCAGCCTGGAACTTCCAGGAGAGAAGCTTCCAGAGCTCTCTGAGCCCCTGTGTCTTCCTCACCCCATTCCTGTCCGGTTGCATCCCTCAATCCTTTGATCTGCATCAGCTCAGAGCAGCCTGCACCAAGAGGCTTCCCCACCTCTCTCCTCACCTGTTCTGCAGGTAGGGCGCTGCATCCCTGCCCTCTGTGACCGTCAGCATCATGTTGAATGTGGAGTCATTGTCCCTACACTGTGCTCCTTGAACCTAGGACTTTGACGTTGCTTTATTTTAAATGCATGTATTTTGATGCCTTCTGAATTCTCCATGTCTGGCCCTAGCTGACTTACTGTTTAATTCATGTCAGTTGAGTGATTGGAAACGAACCATGTCTGACATTTGCTATGTAGTCCTAACAGTGATGTCATCTGTCACTCTTTAATGTGGTTAGTGTCTTAACCTTTTGTGGATAGTTGGACATCATAAAACCAAGCATGTGAACCACCCTCGTATCCACAAGGGAGATGGCAAATGACAGTGACAGCAGTCACCACAGTAAGATGCTCTGCAAAGGGCCACCCCACGGCAGCAACTGCACACAGCTCTATCAGCTTGCTGACTTGTCTTCTTACCAAAAATGAGCTGCTACACAGATGTGGAAGTCCTATTGCTATGGAGTGAGCCCCTAAACTCCAGGGTGATGGTATTTGAAGGTGGGACCTTGGGGAGATGATCAGGCTTCCATGGGTTCTGCGGATGGAATTCCCAGACATTAGTTGCCTTAAACAGAAGTGGCTCTCAATTATGTGAGGTCACAGCAAGAAGGCAGCCGCGCACAAGCAAGAAGGAGAGTCCTCCCCAGAATCTCATCATGCTGCCCTGACCTCACACTTCAGCCTCTAGAGCAACCCTACTGTCCTTAAACAGTCAGTGTCCTCTTCCTCTTGGCATGCGTTTGAGGTTCACCACCTCGGAGCAGGCAGGAGTCTTCAAACCTTTCTGTGCAGGAATAACATATGTCATCTCAAGGGTATATCCCACTTTATCTATTCGTTCATTTGTTGATGGACACTGGGATCTTTCTATCTTTCAGTGATTGTGCATAATGCTGCTATGACCATTCTTGCACAAGTTCTACTTGAATCCTGCTTTTGATTCTTTGGTGTGAGATTGATAGGTCACATGTCAATTCTGTGTAATGGGAGACTTTGAACTTACGCTTTGTATGAGACTGTGTCCCAGAGACCATTACATGACTTTTAAAATCATTATAATCACCAACTTCTTGTTTTATCATACAGAAAGAGTGGGACCTGAGAACTTCCAGAATGAGTAGAAATAGATGACTGCATGTTCACCAACGCCCTCCAGAGGTTCTGTAGAACACGTGCTCTCACAAACGCATCACCTTGGAAAAGGTCATAGTGGCTACTTTCCCAAGCTTGAGCCCCTCCTAGATGAGAACCAGCAGGGGAAATACAACCATGTCTTTGGAGATCAGCCCCCAGCTCTTTTACTTTATTTCTGTCCAAGGGGGGAAAATGCAAGCGATTTCATAAGCATGTGTAATGCAGCCCACCTTACAGAATCCCAGGTCAACTTATTGACTTCACTGGTTGCCACACAATCAGTGGTAAAGCTACTTAGTCTCTCGTCCACCGCCCGTGCTCGTGTAAGGATCACTGGCTCATAATTCATGAAAACAGGTCTCTTGTGCATCTTTTCCATCAAGGATGGCTGTTGATGTGGGGGGAGTTCACGAAGCTCTTTCTAGACTTCTTATCAAATTTTTTTTTATTGCAATGTCAGTACAAAATAAAGGGCCATGCTGAAAGGAAATCAGAGTTAAAGAGGTAACAAAGAAAATCAAATTACATTCAGATGCACTTACAATATTTAAAGTAAATGGGAAGTAAATAAAAAGAATTACATCATGAACCAAAACTAACTTTAAAACACAGTGTTCAGTTCTTTATTCTCTTCTTTTCACAAGGGATACTTTATGTCTCATGACCACAGGACAAGAAAGACATGCATTATCCAACTATCTTTGTTTATTTGGGAGGCCACCAAGGTGATCTGACAGGTGATCTGCAGGAAGCTCTTCCAGTATTCATGCAAATGGAACATTAGATTGCAAAGAGAAAACAATCCTTACCCAAAGGAGTACCTTGAAAAGATTTGTTAACGGCATGCTGAGTGGGTGACAGGCTTCTGTCTCACGAGTATGTCCCCACGCATTTGGCACTTTCTAGATGTAAACATATGATATTTCTTAAATTTTCACTTTGCCTGATGTGCCGCACTGGAATGCACGAAGCTTTGAAAGCAGAAGGTTAGTGATTTGCCCTTACGATCCTGATAGAGCGCATCATTCCCTAAAACATAAATTAGCAGATTCTAATCCCTTGTAGTGACCCTCAGGAAAGCTGTTCTTGTCCAATAAGCTGGTGGCTGTGAAGCTGGACTCCCCTCACAGGGCTCAGCAGACACCTTCCTAGGGTGAAGGCTTGGACAGTTCTATGCTAAGCACCCACCTGACCTGAGCAGCTGTGCGTTTCTGGAATTTATTTGATCACAGATCCCTTTGATCAAGAAACCACTCCCAGGAACACACCTGGGGAGATGTGGGCCTGCATGGTTTCTTGTGCAGAGTAGAACTTGGATCAAACCATGATGACCCAGAACACCAAAGAAAATTTTTAACCTGAGCTCCACAAACCCAGCAAGGCACGTGAAACAATTGAAAGCAGGCCTGTGCCAAAGCTCCCACAGGGAGAGCCGATCACAAGGGCAGCCCGGGGACAAAATCAGCATGTGGATCACACAGCTGCCTGTACCCATGGTGACGTAAGGAGATCACCAACTGTCACCTCCGCATTACCTCCAGGATGGGTGAGCCTGGCCCGGGAACGGTAAACAAATTGGGACTTAGGCCCGAAGGAAATGTGCAGACCTGGCGTGAAGCTTCTGTGAAGTCACTGTGCCCAGTGGCAACGTAAGTTGGGTTCTTTAGTGCATGGAAAGGCATCGGACTGCAAAGTGGAGATTCCCTTGCATGGCCTCACAATTTAGTACAGTAAAGAAGCAAGTTTAAGCCGGGCGCGGTGGCGCACGCCTTTAATCCCAGCACTTTGGGAGGCTGAGGCAGGAGGATCACGAGTTCAAAGCCAGCCTCAGCAATGGCGAGGCACTTAGTAACTCAGTGAGACCCTGTCTCTAAATAAAATACAAAAAGGGGCTGGGGATGTGGCCCAGTGGTCGAGTGCCCCTGAGTTCAATCCCCAGTACCAAAAAAAAAAAAAAAAGAAGCAAGTTTAAGTCTTGTGTTTGGTATAACAATTCGTTGCTAGGGACCTTCTTAGCATCAAACAGACTATCCGATGTTTTCTTTCAGTAACTCCAGGGTTTGGAGCCTTACACGAAGGTCTTGGATCTGTTCTGAGTTGATTCTTGTACAGAGTGAGAGACAGGAATACAGTTCCAACCTCTGAAGTGTGGAAATCCCGTTTCCCAGCACCATTTGTTGAAGATGCCATCTTTCTTCAACGTGTTTTGGCATCTTTGTCAAAACTCAGATGGCTGTAACAATGTGGGTTGGCCTCCGTCTTCCATTCTATTCTGTTGGTTTGCATGTCTGTTTCTGTGTCAGTGCCACGCTGCTCTTTTCCCCATAGCTCTGAGGTGTGTTTTAAAGTCAAGTACTGTGTTGCCTCCAGCATCACCCTTGTGCTCAGGATCTCTGCAGCTATTTGCAGCCTTGTGCTTCCATATGACATTGAAGATGGCTTTATCCTTCTGTGAAGAATGTCATGGGTGCTTTGATGGTGATTGCATTGGATTGGCAGATTGCTTTGGTAGTATGGGACAGTTTAACAATATTAACCCTCCTAATCCTTAACATGGGAGGCCTTTCCATTCTCTAGTGTCTTCTTCAATTTCTTTCTGATGTTTTCAAGATTCATTGTACCTGTCTCTCACCTCCTTAGTTAGGTTTATTGCAGCACCATTCACAATGATCAAAATATTGAATCAGTCTAGCAAAAATCAACAGATAAATGGGCAAAGAAAATGTGGTTTATATACCCTAGGGAGTATTACTCAGCCATAAAGAAGAATGAAATCATGTCATTTGCAGCAAAATGGACGAAACTGGAGACATCACATTAAGTGAAATAAGCTAGACTCAGAAAGACAAGTAGCATATGTTTTCACTAGTGTAGAAACTTAAAAAAGATAAAAATAATAAAAACTATAAAGAGTACCCAAAGGAGCTAGAAAACATTTTCTCTCTCTTTCTCTCTTCCTGTCTCTTTCTGTCTGCATGTTTGTCCAGGGAGAGTCTCAGCTACTCAGACAAGGTGACACCGTCCTGCCCTGGAGCCGCAGCTGTCTGCCACTCTGGGCACAGGAGGCGCTGGTTTGCCCTGATGCCCTCACTAAGATCTCCTGAGCTGAGCCACTGACCTGAGTTAAACCACCCACTCTGTTCGGATGAGGCGTGGACCCCTACCCCTTGGCTGTGGGTCAGTTGAGTTCCCAGCATGATAAGTGACAAGAGGCCAGAGGAGCTGGAGAGAGCGCGTGTGTGTGTTGAGCTGACCCCCGTTACTTAGTGACGAGAGTAGTCACTGGAGCCCCAGGAGACGCCTCGGGGTCCCAGAGCGCGTAAGGAAGAGTGAGCTATCCCCGTGAGCGGCCGAGCGGCTCCGGCTCTGCCTGCCGTCCTGTCTCCGGCACAAGCAGCTCTGGGCTAGGGAGGTTCTCCTGTGACCTGCTGCTGAGGGGCGGACAGAGAGGGTCGGTCTGCTTAGCCCACGCGGAGCCCCTTCCACCCTCAGAGCCTCCTCCTGTGTCTTTGGGCTCCACGGACACGGTATTAGAAATCGATCCTGTGCAGATAGAACTGAACACTCTCAGATCTAGAAGCCGAGCATCGCCACCCAGCACTTGATGCCACGGGCACGAGAAAAGCAGGCGGGACAGTGACGCTGCACAAAGGGACGACCACCCAACCGTGACGGCCGTCCTGTCACGGCAACAGGAGGAAGAAGACAGATCAGAACGGGAAGCGTCCGCATCTGCACGAGGACAAAGTGAAGGAAGAGCACCTCGCAGTGGTTCCAACCACTACTCAGGATTCAAGAGGCGAACATTTATCCCTTCTTACGTGACTTCTGATATCATTGACCCCTTTATTTCCTAAAATATCCACTTTTTCTTTATCCTCGTTGTTTTAGTTATGGATGACTATCTGCCTTCTGGAGCTGAGTTTTAGTCTCCCAACCTGCAGGTGACATGTTGAATAGTCTGTCATGGCTTCTGTTCCCGGGAGAGCAGATGCGGGTTAAGAGAGATGGTCGTGTGCTTCTCTCTTGGAAGAGCGTTCCAGGCAGCAGTGGGAGTCAGGCGGGCGTCACTGGGCTTTCTGAGGTCTCTCTCCTCTGACTGCAGCAGCATGGCTGGCCCCCAGTGGCCATGACATTGTCCAAGATGATACCACTAGTGCTCCCGCCATCGCGCCCATTCTCCAGCCAGCAAGAAGGAGAACTGAGCAATGAACGTGTCCCTGTTCAGAGATGTCACCGAGAAGGACATTCAGCTTCTGCTTCTATTGCACTGCTGAGAACTGCTCTCTTGACCTCAGCATGCTTCATCTTTCTTTGGGGTGGCCATATAGCCAAAGAGGAATCAAAATTAGAGACCCAGCTCAAGAGCAAGGGAGACCAGCTAGTGCAGACACACTTCCTGACGGACCATGTTTCTTTTTTATTAATTTGTCTTATTTGTTTTAATTAGTTATACATGACAGTAGAATGCATTTACGCACTGTGATATACCATACATAGATGGGATATAATTTCTCATTTTTCTGAGTGTACATGTTGCAGAATCCCATTGGTCATGCAGTCACATACATACATACAGTAATAATGTCTGTTCCATTCCACCATCTTTCCCATCCCCACATCTCCTCCCTCCCCTCCCATCACTTCCCTCTACCTAATCTAAGGTAATGCTATTCTTCCCTAGTGTCCCCCGCCTTATTGTGAATTAACATCTGCATATTAGAGAAAACATTCCGCCTTTGGTTTTGTGGGATTGACTTATTTCACTTGGTATGATATTCTCCAACTCCAACCATTTACTGGCAAATGCCATAGTTTCCCCCTTCTTTAAAGCTGAGTAATATTCCATTGATTATATATACCACATTTTCTTTATCCATTCATCTATTGAGGTACACCTAGATTGGTTCCAAAGTCTAGCTAGTGTGAATTGAGCTGCTATAAACATTGATGTGGCTGTGTCACTATAGTATGCTGATTTTAAGTCCTTTGGGTATAAACCAAGGAGTGGGATAGCTGGGTCAAATGGTGGTTCTATTCCCAGTTTTCTGAGGAATCTCCATCAGCAATGTATGAGTGTCCCTTTGTCCCCACATCCTCGCCAGCATTTATGGCTGCCTGTATTCTTGATGTTGCACTATTTGGTTGTTTCTCCTGGGGTGACATGTAGCAGTGTAAAGTGATGAGGAAAGGCATTGTTCTCAGGTATGGAATAGGAGAATGGTTGGAAGCAATCGTATGCTTTGCCCCAGTTCCTGTCTGCAGACAGTCTTATCTCTACCCCACTCTGCTCTCCATAGGTAGCACAGAACTTCTGCCAGTGAACTTGACCTTCACATCTACCTCCTCACTTCATCGCCAGTTACTTAGGAAAGGCTCAGAGAAGTGGTGGTGTTTCTCCAGATGCTGTGGATAGTTCACTGTTTGTTTGTCTTAATGGAAGAAACATGTCCTTGGGGTTTTAATGATCACAGGAGCAAATTTCAATTGAACTTCTAAACCTCCTTCATGAGGAAAGAACAATACCCTGAAGAAAAATTCTCCCAGTGATTCCTGCCAGATCCAGGTTTAATAGGAGCCAGACACGATGGTTCTGCAGCCCCAAGAACATCTGGTCCCTACCAGAGACACAGGAAAAGTGTATCAGTAGATAATTGATATCCCCATGGTAGGTTTTTGTTATTGCATAGCAAATTAAAAGCACAAACGACCTAGATCTGTGAGCATAAACATGGATTACACCTGTAGTAAAAGGTAGGGATGTGAAGAGAAAAATGGTGGGTGTCCAGAGGCAGGGGACTCGAGGGGCCCAAGGTTTCCACGTTGCCAATTGAGAACCTTAACCTTAGGTTCAGTAGCTCACCTAAGATGTAAAGCCAGTTGCCACAGATAGCCCTCAGAGCCAGCTGACTACGTGGCGGCCATCTGGGGCAGACTGGCACTGTCCTCAGAGGCTCCATAGAGTGGACTGGCACGTGAGAGGACTCACAAGGATCTCTGGTAGAAGGGAAGAGGTGGTAACACTACGGTAAGTGATAATCCTGGTTTTGCATCGGTCCTTTAACCTCTGTGCATCTCGTAGATGGCCAGGTGTTTGAGACGATCACAATCTGAAGAGAGGGAGGGAGAGGCAGATTGGGTAAGATGGGTTGGTAGAGTTCCGGTGGACAAGGTCCACCACAACACCCCTCAGCCTTCCCGTGCTTCAGCTGGACCTCTGATAACTCTCTGCATTCCAGCACACGAGGTGGGCCCCTCAGAAAGCCTCCAAGCCCCTCCCCGGGAGAACCGTGTCTGTGATTCCACCAGCGAGAGCGCAGAGGTGGCCCTGGGGCCCTTGGCTAACGTGGGCCCAGAAATCTGACCTGACTCAGGTCAGGCAGGGCCTGTGTGTTGGAAGTATCTTCTACACAGTATGTGATTTGTTTTTATCCCTCCCAACACAAACTCCTTACAATAGATTCCTTTGATGCCTACACCCTCCAGAGGGACCTTGAAAAGCAGACAGGCTGTCCCCTCTGGCTTCCCTCTGTCCTGGCCTTAAGTCTGTGGACATATGTGTCCAGCCACCTTCTTTGGGGGACTTTTTTTAGCTCTTTTTTTCTTTTTTTCAGTCAGTCCACTTTCCCAAGAAATTCTCCATAAAATATGTTTATGTATGTCAGGAATCCTTCTTACCCTATGTGCATATAGGACTACCCAACCAAGGCGATTCCACATCATGTACAATCAGAAGAATGAGAAGTTACACTCCATTTATGTATAAGGTGTCAAATGCATTCTACTGTCACGTTTATTGTGTCAAAATACATCCTACTGTCACGTAAAACTAAGAAGAACAAATACCAAAAAAAGAAAAGTTACAGCCAACAACAAAAAGAATTCTTATAGCAGGTGTTTTGAACCAGATTTAATTTTCATTTTCTTGTATTGTTCATATTTTATATAATTTTTCCATATGAGATGTTTGCCAAAAATGATGCTGGAATTCAGTCATTAAAGGAGAGCAGACAACCTGGATCGGAGTCGCTCAGGGAGCCACCTGCCAGCCTCAGCAAAGAGCCCACTCCCAGGGCACGAGGCAGGGCGGCACACGTCAGCTCCCGGAGACTCAGCCCTCGCACCAGGCTTTCTCTGGTTCTCTGTTCCTCGGGTTTCCCCTATTTGTTCTCCTACTGCAAGTGTGCAAGAGTGCGCGCACACACACACACACACACACACACACACACACACACACACACACACACTTTTTCCAATGAAGCATCCGTTATATAACTTGATCTGCCTGTGGGTAAACTGAGGTTTGAAGGCCTTGCTTCCAGCCTTGGCTCCCTGCAGGGGGCACTTCCTTTGGCAAACTGAGCTGACTTTCCTTGAGACAAACTTTTTTTCATGTTTTTTTTTTTACTTCTTTATTTGTTACGTTTCTGTGAGTGCATCGGTGTTGGACGTAGCCATGGGTTCGTATTTTGACATATTCATAAATCCATATAACACGATTTGCTCCATTTCACTCGCCATTACTTCCCCTTTCCCTCCCTTCTCCCCCAAACCCCCTTCCTCTCTTGGTTTCCCTTCCATTTATTTATTGTTTTATAATCGGTGCATTATAGTTATGCATAAAAGTGGAACTGACTGTGACAAATTTCATATAGCATGATTTGCTCAATTTAATTCCTCAGATCCCCTCCCACCCTCCCACCCTCCTTCCTCTTCCTCTCCCTTCATCCCCTTTTTCTACTCCACTGTTCTCCGTGTTCTTTTTGTGAGATCCTATTTCTTTTCTCTCTGCCTTCTACATATGAAAGAAAGCACTTAGCCCTTGACTTTCGAAGCCTGGCTTATTTTACTTAGCATAATGTTCCCCAGCTCCATACATTTTCCTGAAAATGACATAATTCCATTAGTTAAGGCTGAATAAGACTCCACTGTGTGTATATACCACATGTTCTTTATCCATTCATACACTCTTTTAAGCAAAGGCTGGTTTAATAATTTAGCAACTGTGCATTGTGCTGCTATAAACATGGGTATGCATGTATCACTATAGTATGCTGGCTTTGATTCTTTAGGATAAACAGGATATTTAAATAGGAGTGGTATAGCTGGGTCACATGATGTTTCCATTCCTAGTCTTTTAAGGAAACTCCATGCGAATTTCCATAGTGGTTGTACTAATTTACAACTTCATCAACAGTGTAAAAGTGTTCCTTTTTATGTACACCCTCTCCAGGATTCATTATTGTGTGTGTTCTTGGTGGCTGCCATTCTAACTGGACGAAGATGAAATTGCAATGTTGTTTTGATTTTCATTTCCCTCATTATTAGTGATGTGAATTTTTTTTATATATTTGTTGGTCATTTGTATTTCTTCCTTTGGCAAGTGTCTGTTAGGTTCATTTGCTCATTTATTAATGGGTTACTTTATATTATGGTGTTAAGTTTTTTGAGTTCTTTATATAGTCTGGATATTAATTCTCCATTACAAGAGTAGATAGCAAATATTTCCCTCCATTCTTTAGGTTTTCTCTTCACATACGTAATTGTTCCTTTGTGAGAAGAGGTTTTTGTTTTTTTAATTTAACATCATTCCATTTGTTAGCCTTTGGTGTTATTTCCTGAGCTTTAGGGGTCCTATTGAGAAATCTTTGTCTGTGTCTATATGTTGGAGTATTGACCCTACATTTTCTTCTAGGAATTACATAGTTTCTGGTCTAATTCCTACGTTGTTGATCCATTCTGAGTTGACTTTTGTTCAGGGTGACAATAGGGGTCTAGTCTCATTCTTCTACATATGGATAACCAGTTTTCCCAGCACTGTTTGTTGTGAGGCTGTCTTTTCTCCCCTGTATGTTTTTGGACCCTTTGTCAAGAATCACATGGCTGTACTGTGTGGGTTTGTCTCTGTGTCTTCTGTTCTGTACCACTGCTCTATGTGTCTGTTTTTGTGCTGCACTAAGCAGTTTTGTTACTGTAGCGCTATTGTATACTGGGACATCAGGTAGTATGATGCCTCCAGCATTGATTTTTTTTTTTTTTTTTGGCTTAACATTTCTTTAGCTATTCTTTTATTCTTCCAAATGAATTTTAGGAAGTCTTTTTGTCTAGTTCTGTTAAGAATGTCATTGGTAATTGATGGGGATTGCATCAAATCTGTATATTGCTATTGATAGTATGGTCATTTTTACAATATTCATTCTGCCTATCCATGAACATGGAAAATAATTCCATCTCCTTGTGTCTTTTTCAATTTATTTCTTCAATATACTATAGTTTTTATTGTAGAAGTCTTTCACCTACCTTGTTACATTTATTTGTATATATTCCTTCAGGCAATTGGGAATAGAATTGTTTTCCTGGTTTCTTTCTCAGAAGATTCATTATTAGAAAAGCTATTAAATTTTGTTTGATGATTTTGTAAACTGTTATTTTTTAAAATTTATTTATTAGACCCATCAGTCTTTTGGTGGAGCTGTTTACATCTTTTAAGTATAGGATCATATTATCTGCAAACAGTGATAATTACACATCTTCTTTCCTATTATTATCCATTTTATTTCCTGCTCTTGCCTAAATACTCTGACTTGAATTTCTGATACTATATTGAATAGAAGTGGTGAGAGTGCACATCCTTATCCTGCTCTTAATTTTAAAGAAAATCCTTTCCATTTTTCCCTGTTCACTATGATGTTGGCTTTGGGTTTGTCACATATAAACTTTATGATGTTGAGATAAGTTCCTTCACTTTCTAGCTCAATGTTTTTTATCATGAATTGGAGCTAAGTTTTTTCAAAGGTTTTCTCTGCATCTATTGAGATGACTGTGTGATTTTTATCCTTAAGTCTATTCATGTGGTGGAATATATTTATAAATTTGCATATGGTATCCTTGCATCCCTGTGATAACATCAACTTGGTAATGATATGCAATCTCCCCAATATGTATTTGAACATAATTTTTTTATGTTATATTAAGGATTTGTGCATCTAAGTTCATCAGGGATATTGATTTATAGTTTTCTTTCCTTGATGTGTCCTTGTCTGATTTTGGTATATATGTGATATTGGACTCATCGAATAAATTTGGGATGTTCCATCCTTCTTTGTCTCATGTAATATTTAGTTCTTTAAAGGTCAGGTAGAATTCACCTGATAATTTATCTAGTACTGGGCTTTTCTTTGTTGAAAGACTTTTTATTACTGCTTCTATCTTATTGTTAGTTATTGGTCTGTTTATGTGACCTATGTCCTCTTGATTCAACTTTGGCAGGTCTTGTATATCTAGAAATGTATCCATTTATTTTAGACTTTACAATTTATTGGAGTATAAGTTTGCAAAGTACTCCCTAATGATACTCTGGATTTCTATGATGACTGATATCTGTAGATATTTTTCCTTTTACATTTTTAATTTTATCAATTCAGGTCTAGCTCTTTCTTTTGGTTGGTTTGACCAAAATTTAACAACTTTTTTGTATCTTTTAAAGAAAGAAACTTTGACTCATTGATTTTTTTTGTATTTTTTTAAATTCTCAATTTCATTGATTTTGACTCTGTTGTTAAATACTGACTTTTTTGTATTGGTTTTGGAATTGATTTCTTCTTGTTTTTCAAAGGCTTTTAGACGCATCATTAGGTTGTTGATTTAGGATCATTCTGACTTCCTTATGTAAGTACTCATAGCTATAAACATTCCTCTTAGAATTGTCTTCACAGTGTCACAGAAGTTCTGATATGTACTATTACTATTTTTATTTGATTCTAAGAATTTAAAATTTCCTTTCTGATCTTTTGTATCACTCATTCATCACTCAAAAGTGTATTGTTCATTCTTCATGTGTTTATATATTTTGTGTTTTAAATATTGACTTATAATTTTGTTTTTTATGATCAGAGAAGATGCAAAAAACTATATAAATTATTTTGTACTTTCTAAGAGTTGATTTGTGAGCTAGAATATACTCTATTTTGAAGAATGTTCCATGAGAAGAGGAAAGTACATTTGATAGTTGTTGGATAAATGAATCTATGAAACTTTGTTAATTCTATTTGATTTGGATTATTTTTATATCCAAAAAGTCTTTAAAAGTTATTGGTGAGAGAGGTGTTTTGAAATCACCCTGTATTGTTGTACTGGAGTCTCAGTTTTTAATTCATGCAGTGTCTATTTTATGTAACCAGGTACAGCAACACTTGGGGCATAAATACTTGCTATCATTATATCTTCTTGTTGAATTGTTCCCTTGAAGTGCAGAAAGTGACCTTTTGTCCATTTCAATTAATTTTGGTTTGATATCTGTTTTGTTGGATATGAGACTAGCTACTCCTGCTTCTTTTCAGAATCAATTTGCATGGTATATCTATTTCCATCCTTTTCTTTTCAGTCTTTGGTTGTATTTGCCTATAAGATGAGTCACTTGCAAACAAAATATAGTTGGGTCTCAA
This sequence comes from Tamias sibiricus, assembly GCA_025594165.1. Taxonomy (NCBI): domain Eukaryota; kingdom Metazoa; phylum Chordata; class Mammalia; order Rodentia; family Sciuridae; genus Tamias; species Tamias sibiricus. The sequence continues at coordinate 169,434,029 of CM046662.1, read as the reverse complement.
TTTTTAAACAATTCTGTTAGCCTTTTCTTTTACTTGGAGAATTGGGACAATTTGCATTTAATGTTGTTATAGGGAGATTTTCATTAAGTCCTGTCATTTGATTTATTCCCAATGTATAATTTCATCTTCTTTCTCATTTGCTTAGTAATTCTTCAAATGAGATTAGTTCATATGTGAGTTTTGGGGTTTGTTTATGAGTTCTTCTGTGTGAAGAACTTTATGTCTTTAATTATTTTCTCTAGTGACAACTTAGTTGTCATGAATTCTTTTGATTTCTGATTATCATGAAAGGTTTTTATTTCTTCTTTGATTCTGAAGGTTAGCTTTGCTGAACACATCAATCTTGGTTGACAGCAATCTTCTTCCAGGCTTTGGAACACAGCATTCCAAGCCTTCCTGGATTTTAGAGTTTGTGCTAAGAAATAGAAAGTAATTATAATTGGCTTGCCTCTAAATGCAATCTGTGTTTTTTCTTAAGGTTTTTAAGATTCTATTCTTGTTCTGTATGTTCAGTGTTTTAATTGTAATGTGTCATGGAGAGGTTCTTTTTTAAGTATTGTCTATTTGGTGTTCTGAATGATTTCTTATTTGTATATTCATTTCATTCTCAAGGTTTAGAACATTTTTGTTATTATTTCCCTGTGTACATTATCTATGCCATTAGCCTGCAACTCACAATCCTCTTCTATTTCAGTGATTCTTATGTGTGTTCTCTTAATGTTGTTTCAGAGTTCTTTTATATTCTGGTCATAGTCCCTTGTTTTCTCTTTCATAATACTGTCTGAAAGTTCAAGTTTGGTCACTTTACCTTTTGGCTCTGAGATTCTGTCTTCAGCCTGTTCTTATCAACACAGACACTTTGACTTGATTTATTGTGTCTTTCCTTCCCAAGATCTGTGTGTGTGTGTGTGTGTTTTTTTTTTTCAATATCTCTATTGGTCTCCTTATTGAATTTCTCATTAATATCTTGTACTGACTTTAAAATTCATTCAGTTATATGTCTGTGTTCTCTTAGAATTCATTGATCAGTTTTCTAATTATTGTTTTGAGTTATTTTTCTGGTATTTCATCCACTTCAATATCTTTTTTCCCCTTTATAAATTTATTGGTTCTTTTTAATTATACATGACAGTAGAATTAATGTTGATATAATTATTCAAGCATGAAACTTATCTTATTCTAATTAGGACCCCATTCTAGTGGATGCACATGATGGGGAATTCACTGTGGTGTATTCATATACATACATAGGAAAAATTGGGGGATTTAGTCCATTGTCTTCCATTTTCCTATCGCCCTCCCTTTTCTTTATTCCCCTTTGTTTAATGTACTGAATATCTATCTATTCTTCCCCTCTCCCTACTTTATCTTTAAAGTCAGTCATTGGTAAATTATGAAATTCAGCAATCATAGTGTTACCATATATTATTTTTCATATTTCTTGTATTCCTGAGATAGCTTTTAAGCATCTGTTGGGATGAATTTCTTTTCCACTGCTATGTTTCAACCTTTTTAGTACCCAGTCTCCTTTTGCAAAAGTGTCCTGGAATGCTATAAATTGAGAATACTTTGGGTTTTTAATCACAGCAAGAGTGGGAGAGAGAGGCAAGCCTGAGGCCTGATGACATCCTTCAAACATCATGGCCACCTGTTCAGGTGGTCTCTTGTTTTATTGAGAGTATTTTCCATGAGCAGCATTCAGTTCTCATCCTGTGATTCCCACAGCAGAGTGACCTGGTCAGAAGGCCCTGGGCTAGGACACCTTTAGTATGTGTATATATGCCAAAGACCAGGAAGCATGATTTCCCAGATGTCTGTTGCCTATCAAATTTATTTCTTGATTTTTATCTCTTCTTTTTGTAGTTACTAGGATAAGAGAGTCTTTCTGCTAGTGAATTGTGACAAAATGAAATCATACCAAAAGCTTTGATATCAAGTACTACATTGTCACTCACTCAATGATAAACTGTTGGTCTCTTGTTTGGGGTATTAAGATTTTAGTTCTTATGGATGGAAAACAGTAGCCAACTAAAAGAGATGACATGAAACTTACCTGAAATAGCATCAGAAATAGCATCACAAATTCATCCAGTCTGAAATCTCTGGAAGACTCTCACAGTGCTGCTTGAATTTGGCCCTGAGTTTGAGTACTTACCCCCAGCTGATGCTGGCATTGTAGGAGGTGAACAGAGCCATCTCCTCTAACCCAAATCCATGGTCAAAGTCTCCATGTTGGTACCATTCAAAATTGTTTGCCATGGAACCAGACTTCTTGTTCCCAATCCTGCCTCTCTTCAGACTAAATCCTAGACAGCTGTGATAAAGAGGGACAGAGAATGCTTCCCACTACACAGTGTAACAGGAGAAACATCGACCAAATTCTTACAGAAAATCTGCACAGCATGGGTGTTTGACCAGAAGGCAGTGGGGCTGAGACAAGAAATGAAAGAAAAGGAATGATAAAGCATAACACTCATATGCCTATTGCATTGTAGAAATTGGCCATAGCACTCTTCATATATTAACAAGTCCAAGTCTTATGGTTATTATTAGCCTTATGATAGAGCTGGGCACAGAAGGGTGGAGTGATATGCCCAGGCCACGTGGGCAGTGGGCTCTGGCCTGCATGCTCCTGTCTGCTGCTCTAGATTGATCCTCTGTGATCCAGAACAGACCTGGTTTATATCTCTCTGAATTTAGGCAGCACATTGGTCAGCTTTCATTGCTGCAACAAAGACCTAGGGTAAGTCATCTTTAAAAGAGGAAATGTTTACTTTGGTTCATGGTTCCAGAGATTTCAGTCAATGCCACTAGACCCCTTTGTCTTTGGGCCTGTGGCAAGCAAAGCATCAGGGTGGGAATGTATGGCAGAGTTAACCACTCACCTCATGGCTGTCAGGAAGCAAAGAAAATAGGAAAGACTGCAAGCACAAAACTCACTTCAAGTGTACATTCCTAATGACCTAACTTCCTCTCTCCAGGCCCCAGCTCCTAAAGGTTCTACCATCTCCTTATAGTGCCATGGCTAGGGGCATAAAGCCATAGCACAGGGGCCTTTGATGGACAATAAACATCCAAACCATGACAGGTATCACCTACTGGGGATGGGATATCACATAGTTTAGCACCTGTCCTTTAAAGAACAAGAACATAAGGAGAATCATCTTGGTTAGAAAAATCATGAAACATAGTATTTGTCGATCAAGATGACATAAGTGACCTTTTCAGAGAACTTTCTGGGAGTCATTCAGAGACAACAAAGGAAGAAGAAAGATGCTTGGATTTTCATAATAAAGAGAAAAGTCTTCTACAGCAGCTTAGGCACTCAAGGGGCTCAGAAGACCATCTCCCTGGGTGGAAGGTACTGAGGGTGTTGCCCGAAGAACAGAGTTACGAGGAGGAAAACACGCAAAAGGAGGAGAAAACTGAGATCTTGGATGGAGCAAGAATCTGGAGGAAAAGAGGCATGAAGGGGCAGAGCCTGGAGTGGTGGAAGGAAGAAGCAACATTAGTAAAGAGGAGAAGCACTTTCCATCCAGGACAAAAGTACAGAGAGGAGCTGAAATCCAGCAACAGCACAGGCAGTGCTTCCCTGTTCTGGTTCACTAGCATGGTGATCGCTCCGTGGAGCTCACCTGAGCAGACACTTAGGTCAGGCTCCAATTGCTGATTCTCCTGTTGAGGTGGCCACCCCAGCAAATGTGTGCTTGTCTGGGGCCAGCACATTCAGCACCCAAGCCCTACTTTGGGGACAGTCTTGCGGAGTGTTTGTGCTGTGCTCATTCCTGCATTCCTGTGCCCACATGTGAAAGTTTTGAGGTGTTTCTCTAGATGAGGTTCCTAGCCAGAGCAGAGACAATCTGTTTCCACACACTCTTCCTGTCGTGGCTCCTCATTAAAATGGTCTTGCCAGTGTTGGGCCTACTTGTGAGTACTAACGAGCGCCTTGTGTTTGTGATGCTTTGAAGTTGTTAAATGGAGGTAGATCAGTAGATTAACACACACTGGACAAATGCTCCATTATCCTCCAAATCCCCCACTGAGAAAAGGAGGCCTCTGCAAATCTAATTTGAAAGATTGGTTTGAAGCAAAACTATGGCAAACTTCCCAGAGTCTTGTGTTTTCTGGGTCCCTGACCTTGCATTCGTCTCCTGGAACCACCTCAACAGGGTGAGGACAGTGTCACCAAGCCCAGACCACAGGGAAGCAGCAGGAACACCTTCCCGGACACCTTGCATGGCTCACAGGAAGTGAATCCTGCAGTCATCATAGTCACACCCACGCCTACAAAATAAACATGCACGTGTGTCCCCACCCAGCTGAGGTGCACCTGTGTCCCCACCCAGCTGAGGTGCACCTGTGTCCCCACCCAGCTGAGGTACACATGTACACCTACCCAGCTGGTTCACAGAAGTGTTCATACCTATCTGATATGCATGTGCCCACCAGTCTAGTTAGAAATCCCCATGTGCAAATCCCCATGTGCTGTCACTCATCAGGTGGGTCATGAGCTTCCTAGGCTGTGCCAGAAATGAAGATATGAAAATTCGTGAAAATAAACACCAGGTCAAAGGAAGGTTAAGATTGCCCAAAGCAAAGATTTCATCCTTGAGTTCTTTGGTAAATGACAAGCATTTTACATTTGTGAGATTTTCTTTAGAGATTCAATACATAGAATATAGAAAATTAGGTGGAATTTTAATACCAGGATATAGAAAAATTGGATGATTTTTCTAGAAAGACGGGAGGGTGAAAAAAATAAAAGCAAAAAGACTAAAACTGCTCATAGATGATCCGTTTAGAGGTTGGACAGCAAGTATTGCACACACAAAGTGCTCTGCTGTCTTTTCATCTCTGCCATATTCTGAATAAAATTCTATTGTGCTGTGTTTTGGTGAACAAACATTTATCATGTATTTATAATAAGTATTAAATGGTAGCCAATGCAGCAGAAAATATAAAGCTGAACAAGAAAGCAATCCTTTATTAAGGAGTTTGATAAATAAGTTAAAAATAAGAATTCATGTGCCAACATAAAATAGCCCTGCCTTTTAATATTCTGTTTGTTTGATGCTTAGACTGGCAAGTTCTAGGAGCCTGCCCTTCCCTGGGCTAGCTGCAAGATGAGGTAAAGAAGTGCCTTCAAGTGCACCCACCATATGCAGTTTAACCCATCCAGAGTCCCTTCACCAATAACCCTTTCATGAGCACTTAAACTCAAGGCTCTCATCACCCTAGCACCTGGTACCCACACATCTAAGGACAGCTCCTACCCCCCAGAGCCTAAAGAAGGTATTAAAATTGGACAATTCTAAAATTGCTTATTCTGTCCCAGGCTATTCCTTCCTAGAAAAGACAGATTGAAAATTCTTGTCCATGTTTTCCACCCAATCCCTCTACCTCCTTACAACCTTGGTGCTTCCTTCTGTGGCCCTCCATGGCATAACATGCCACGTCCCCTTGTCTTGGATATGGGAGCAACAAATCCAGATCTGCGAGCCTGGATAGTAACCTTAGAGCACATTTAGAACTCAGGAGTAACGCCAAACCAGTGGCAAGTTGAAGAAGGAGGCAAGGGAGAGAGCATCAATCCAGCCCTCAGGACGCAGGGAGGGGAGAGGGTGCGGTGTCCACAGAAGCAACACCAGCAGAGAAGTCAGCAGAATGGATGGAATCAGATCCGCTTCACGCTGGTGGGTGGGATGGACGGCGTGGATCCATTCCATGGTGTGGAGAGTTCTTAGTAGAGAGCCTGAGTTGTGCTGAAAGTCACCTAGGTCCTGAAATAAAACTCCAACAGACAGTGAAGGAGGTAGATCACACAACCTCTAAGCATTGGGTGTCACTATGTTGATAATTTGTGTTTATTTTTACCACAGTCATGTTTAAAGGTAGTCTTATTAAAAAAATAAAGAATATCAGCAGCTTGATGTGCATATGTGGTCAAAAGCATATTTCTTAGTATACAGGTCTAACTCAAATGTTTAGATTGCAGTTAAAAATGGAATTGGAGCTACACACCAAAGATAATGGAAAATAAGAGATGGATGGGTAGGTGGGTGGAGGGATGCAGAATGTGCCAGTATAAATATAGAGACAGACAACATGGAAGGATTTCTACTTACCAAAAGATTTAGTGCCGACAGCGGAAAGATCTGTATTGCATCTGATGAACCCAACCTAATTCTATCCTAAGACTGGGAGCCATGAAGTTAAAAAAAAAAAAAAAAAGTTTATTTCTGTTTTACTAAGATATTTATTTGGCCTGACCAAACTCTGGGGAAAATCTTGTTTGCAATTCCTGCCTGTGCTTTGAACTCACACAGGCCTGGCTCTCCTTGACCAGATAACAACCCTCCCTAAAAACCTAATGGTGCCTCTTAAATTTTGATGTGAGGTCTGACTTCACTCCCTACCTTGGAATGCAATGCCATGTAGATCACTTGTTATTTGCCCTTGTATTGTGTATGTCTGAACCCTGTTAGCTGTAAGTTCCAAGATTTTTTTTTTTTTTAACTCTTTTGAGCTATAAAAACCTTGTCTTGCTGGAGAGCGGGGCTGATTCTGAGCCCAGTGTTTGGGAGGGGTAGCTGCTGGCCAGCACAATATAAGCTTGCTTTAATTTGATTTAAAATTGGAGTTGGTGGTCTTTTCTTTGCATCTTGGATCAACATTTTTGGAGCCCACAGTGAGATTCAGACCACCACAAATTCTGAAGCTGGACCTTCGCTCTGGGACTATGGGACAGAGTGCCACCCCAGGGGGTGCGCACCTTGAGATGTTCCAAGGCCCCAGGGTGTGCCTTCGGTCCTTTGGATTACTGGAGTGAACTGCTGCATCAAAAGAATGAGCAAGCATCCAGTGGAGAAAACCTCCACAGGTGAGTGGCACCCCCATAACTTCTGGTATCTGGTTTTGAGATCTCTTCTGGGGACTGGTGAGGCACATACACTCCTGTCCAGGGCAGTAGTGAAATGTTGCACCGTCCTTTGGTACTGGTTTGGTGAGGAATTCCTACTGGGGACAGAGAGGTGCCTGACAAGGCACATATGCACTCCTGTCCGGAGCACTAGCAAGACATTTCACTGCTCCCTGGTTAGTTTGGTGCCTGGTTCTTGTTCCCTTGTGTCTTGTTATGTGTTCTATGGCTTTTCTACCTTTTCATTGTGTGTCTTCTCTTGTGTAAATATAAGAAAATTGAACAACAAAATGGGTAATGAGACAAGTAAGCCTGATACTCCTTTGAGTTGTGTTTTACAGAACTTTGACAAACCTTACCCCCCTTTACTAAGCAGTATTAGGGAGACAATGTTATCTTTTTCTCCCTTGTTGGCTTCCTTGAGCACACCCACTGCAGGAGGGAGATAACTGCTGGGGATCTGGGAAATGAATATCTCCCAAATTAACAAGTGAATCCTAATAGCCATCTGGGCACCCTGGGAACCCCTACTGTAATGTAACACTTTAAAAAACTCCTTCAAAACCCTTTGTCCCTCCTGGTCCAGAGAGTCACAGCCTTTGGGACAGGAAACCCCTGTGTTTCTCCTTTGCTAGCAAAGCAATTTTCCTTTTTTCTCAAAACTGTGTCCTTATTATTTAATTGGCATTAATTGGCTTTGGGGACAGGGACTGAACTTTCTATTACAAATGTTGGCACCCCAGAGCAGCCCCCACTCCACTTTCTTGGGCAGGCCTGGCACTCCATGCAATTGTGCTTCCATGCTGAGGATGTAAGGGGAACTTTTTGAGAGCAGACTACTGGGAAGTTAGGAGACAGGTGAATGTGCCTAAGATCCAATCGAACCAGAGAAGCCATTCCTGTAAGTAAGGGGAGGGACTGAGGGACTCCCAGCAGCTGCCAAAGCCCCTTTTGCTTCAGGGAACTCCCGCCTTCCTTCCCTGCACTGTAAGGATTGCTCACCTTTGTCTACTTTAAGAAAAAGAAAACTAAATGCAGAATAGTCACCACACAGAGACCCTTGATTTTACACTTCTGGTTCCCATTTGTGAGAGCATCTGATCCCTTCGTGGGGACCTCTGTGACACAGCTGGAGTAATGAAGCCAGATTTAAAGCTAGGTAGTGAGTGTAGTCAGGCAAATCGGGTCTAACATCGAGTTTCATAAAAGAACATGGAGTCCATAAGGAAAATGGAGTCAGCCTGAGTCCTGGAAAAACACAGAGCAACTCTAAGGGAGATAAGATGGTTAATGTTCACAAGTTGAGGGCCCATCTTATGGAATGTTAATGAAACAGCTCCCAGCAAACGGAGATGCTAATCAACTAGCCCTAAGCCCTTCCTGTGAATCTCACTCCCGCCATGGGCCCTCGGGTGTCACATCTTTTGACATTCCTGTCCCCTGTCCCAGGAAGGACAGAGATAGGGAACATAAAAGGGACAAAAGAAAGATTTCAGATATAAAAGGGAGAAGGCCTCTCCTCCCTTTAGATTCCTGGTTTCCGGGTCCCCTTCTCCCTCTGGGGGAAGTCTTTTGCTATCCTTTCAATAAAGCTGTCCACTCTCCACTCTACGCTTGCCTCCGAGTGCTTCTTCCGCGTTATTCTTCAGCGTTGGGGAGCAAGAACTCGTCACGGTAAAGAGCGGTTTCAGTAAGAGCCATGATTAAGTGGGAATTGGGAACTTGGAGAAATTTTCCCCTATCTGGTCTGTTATAAAGGTTTCTGTCAGTCACCATAGTTTGGGGATCCTCTTTGGTTGTCTGTCATTGTGGGGTTTTTGTTTGTTTGTTTGTTTGTTTGTATCTGTTTCTGGCCCTTTAAGACATGGGCAATAATATACTGATCATATAGATTGTTTCTTAGAAATGATCTTGGTTAAATGGGTCACCTATAGATGTAAATGTGTCTAAAAAGATGATGTTTTTATGATAACAATCTGGTCTTTAAATGGTTTTTCTAAAATATAGTACAGTCTTGCAGTTGAAAGTTGATTTGTCAGAGATAAAATAATTAATAAGGAGTTTTAATAGTCAAAAACTAAGATATCATAATTTTTATCTAGACCTGTCTTGTTACCAACTAAAAAAAAGGTTAAATTCCTTTGAGAAGTTTCTGAAAATTCTGCTTAAAAAAAAAAAAAAAAAGCAGTTTCCCCACCCTTCCAGACCTCAGCCAGGACTTGCATTGAAATGCAAATGAGGAAGAAGCAAGCTTAAGCCCCAGAAGGAAAAAAAAAAAAAAAAAAAAGTAAAATTGTCTTTTTACCTGGGCTTACATTACATTTATATACTTTATATATATATCATGATTTTGATCCTATGCACCTAGGTTAATGTTGTTTTGGTCAGTTCTATTTTTTATTCAACTATGGAGGTTTTAAGCATCTGTAACATTGCAATGGAGTGCAAAGAGCTACAAGGCTTCTGCTGTTGTGGTCTATGTTTGTGTGTCTATATGTACATGATATAAAGATTGGCAAATAGAAAATGAGTGCTTTTTTTCTTTTAAAAATTCTTATAAATGGATCCAAATACCTTTAATTCACGTGATTTTTTTTTAAAAAAAGTTTCAATTTAAATTGGGTAAACAAATAAAAACAAAGATGCCTTTAAATTAAACTTAACTCACAAGTCTCTCTAGGTGGTCAAAGAACTAATAAAAATGTTGAGTTAATATCCCTTGGTTCTAAGACTTATCTTCAACAAGGAAGAAATGGGTAATAGTGTTCAATATACTTGTCTGATATTTGGATAAAATAAGTAAAGTAGATTTGACATGGAATTACTCATTTGTGAATAACTTTCTTTGTTAAACATCTGATTAATTTACAAGGTTAAAATGCTAACTGTTAAATATGCCATCAAGTAACTCCTTGAATTTTACTGGGTAACATTATTGGTTGTTTTCATAAATTGGTAAATTAAAAAAGGGATTTTAAAGTTGCTTTGTCATCACTGGAAAAGGTTGAAGTTCCAACAGGTATAATTCTATATACTTGAACATTGTGTTCTCATAAAATGGTTACCAGATGTGTGTGATTCTATATACAAAGGTTTATAAAAGATCTCTCTATATACAAAGGCTCAAAAGTTTCAACTGTTCCAATTAAGAGTACTGTAAATAACAAAATATTTTTATTAAGATGAAATAATTTGTCTAAATTCAAATTATAATAAGGATTGTTTCAAAAGGTGTACAGAAAAAGGGGTTAACACATGAAAGAAATTATAAGGTTATAGGTATGGAAACCATATTTAATAAAAGGAAAAGAAAATGTTTCAAAATAAGAAAGTCTTTATGTGATAAAGTAAATGAGAGGGTTTACATAAGTGATGTAAAAGTCCTGTGTAAGTTGGTTAAATAATTACATAAAACATTCAGAAAAAGCTATTTAAGGTTTTTCTTTTTTCCTAAGGTCAAATATTAATGTACTGATATAAACCAAGGTTTAATCTATGTGGTAAGAGGACAAGGATGTCTTAAAACATTAATTTACACATAATATTGTGTTTATTAAGTTTTGATTTTTTGAGCAAATAATCTGAAAGGAAGTAATAATTATACAGCTGTGGTTAAACAAACAACTGTTATTTTAAAATATTACAATGTTATTTCTTTAAGAGCTAAACTTGATTAATATAAAAACATTAATGTAATTGTGGTGTTATTACTCTTCTTTGTATATTAAATGTGTTCATATCTTTCAGATATACAAGCCTTAAGGTAAAAGCTCTGAGAAAACATTATATCAAGCTGCTGCTCCCCAAACTAGAGTTGTATAGTATCATTTAAAATATGGTCTACAACTGGACCTGGTATCAATAAGATATAAAGTTTTATGTTACTTTTTATACTAGGGTACAATTTAAAGGTATTTAAGTTAATGAGAGCCTAATCTATAGAAAGGTTAATATTGTAAAACACAAAAGCATTTTTCCACAAAAAGTTAAATACTCTCAGCCTTTCTTTAATTATTTTTTTAAATGTAATATATTGTGTTAGCTAATGTTCATGTGAACTTGAGCAACAATGTATGTAAACTCTGTAAAATTCTATATAAGAAACAAAGATCAGCTTCAGAACTAGAACACTTGACCTCAGGTTCATAAAGCTCCCCACCTTACCTAAAATAAGGCTCTTCCTTCCACCTTACCACATGCCAGAATGGCTCCAAAGTAGACCAAACTTCAATTCCTTTACCATTATGATCAAAGGAGTGATTCTTGTTGTTAAGGCTACTAAGATTTCAAACAGGGGTTATAATATATAACTCAGTCAAAATTCAAGATAGTTCTTGCACAAACTAAATGTGCTTTTACTCTTGTTAATTTTATTTTGTATTTTCCTCATAAACTGTCTAAAGTTTGCCTGTTAATGTTTTGCAGAGGTATTGCTTCAAGAACACAACCTGGTTAATTTAAGCCATCACCTACAGGACAGATAGGGAGCACAGACCCCAGCTGATAAAAAGAGTAAATAACTGTAAGGTTATAAGCATTAAAGTTAAAGCCCAGTACTCTCAATCTAAGATTGGTGAAACCAATTTGCTAGATGTTCAAGATCAAGACTTTAAGTTAAATTAAAAGGGCCAAGAAAACCAATATTTGGCTCTTGCCCTCAGAGTCAGTCTGAATCTAGGGAACAGGGAACTTTTCTAAAGAGCTTTGCAACTCTGGGCCACATAACTTCCTGATCAGAGAGGTTGTGAGACCTTTGGAGAAGAGAAAGCCAGTCAGTGCCCTTGCTATGAAAGGATGGTCCTTGGAGAAGGGAGACAGACATCCCTGGTGCTTCCAAGGGAAGCCACATTGTTGAGTTCCGGGCAGGAGGCTGTGCCTCCCAGGTAGAAGGCCACGCCTCCCCGGGGAACTTTGTAAAAAGACTACACTTCCCAGGGTCCTCAGTATGGCCAGCAAATCTGGCCAGCAGGTGCCCTGGCCACTACCTCCTGACCTCCGGCAACCTATAGGGAAAGGACCCACTCCAGGGGGCTTTCTGACTACCACCCTGCTATTTAAGCCTTCCCCAGACTGAAACTGCTCTCTGTTCATGCCTGTCCCTGTTCCCGTTCATCCCTTCCCTTCCCATCCTTTCCCTACCCTTGCCCACGTGGCACTCCAATAAACCCTTTTATCTCACTAACACAGTGTTCCTGGCTAAGTTAACTTTGTTCAGCATTTTCTAACACACATGGTCAAGCAAGACCTGGACCCATCTGAGCGCAAAAGGCACTAGCAGAATAGAAAAGCTGCTCTCAAGTTCCCCCAAGAGTTACTCCCATGGGAATTCAGCTGACGCTTAACAATAGATAAAAACAAAAGTCAGTTTGACCTACTTCATCTTAAACACCTAGCAAAAACAGTTGAAACTGAAACAACCATTCCTGGGCATTTAAGAAATAATAGTTAAATGTAACTTAAGATATACATTTGTATTAGCCCACAAAATTGGTAAGACCGAAGGCTACAAAAGAGATTCTTAGGCAGGAATGCCTGATAACGCTAAAAAGAAACAGTTCAACTATTAAGTGACTGCCAGGTCAAAAGTTTTTAGTTAGTTTAAGACCTACAGATTTTCCTAACCTACACAGGTAGGCTTAATATTCACTAGTATGATTATCTAGACCTAAGTAACACAAATAAAGGGTTCTCTACTATAGAACATACCAGTAGAAAAAAAAATTATAAAATCAGATGATGTTAAGTAGCTTAACTATATCTTATGGAGATAGACATCTGTAACAGTGACAGTTAAATGTTGTGTTTACAGTCCTGATAACTCTGGGGATGTTAAAGGTTTACCTTCCCAAATAAAGGCCTTGTCCACTCTGGCCTTATGATGGGAACAACGTCTCTTCCATCACACCTCCTGGTGAGAAATTATTGATTGCTATCATCTTCATGGTATACATTGACATGTTCCAGATGCTGCAATGTTTATTCAGTACTCATGTTGTTGTTGTTGTTGTTATTTTTCTCATAGAAGCACCCCTGACATTACAACCTGTTCTTCTCCAGGCTTCAATCCGACCTGACTTCTAAAAAGGGAACTCCAACTACTTGCCCCATCACATCGCCCCCTTTCAGCTCGAAGAAGCCAGATTCGGTCATCGTCCCGTGTCCTTACAGTAGTAAGGAGTTCCTAAAATTAGAGGGGGAATGAAGCCAGACTTTGTTAGGCAGTTAGTATAGATAGGTAAATAAAGTCAGGTCGAACCAAGAAAGACAATTTTGAGTGAGTCCAGGGAAGTTGGAGACTTGTTGGCCTGAGGGATTGGAATGTTAATTCCTCCAGAGCCCTTCCTCTACCCTATCAAAGATTTGAAAGGGACACATGAGTCAAGGGGGGAATGATGAACCCAACCTAATTCTACCTAAGATTGGGAGCCATAAAGTTTAAAAAAAAAAAAAGTTCATTTCTGTTTTACTAAGATATTTATTTGGCCTGACCAAACTCTGGGAAGATCTTGTTTGCAATTCCTGCCTGTGCTCTGAGCTCACACAGGCCTGGCTCTCCTTAACCAGATAACAACCCTCCCTAAAAACCTAATGGTGCCTCATAAACTTTGATGTGAGGTCTGACTTCACTCCCTATCTTGGAATGCAATGCCATGTAGATCATTAATTTGCTATTTGCCCTTGTATTGTGTATGTCTGAACCCTGTTAGCTGTAAGTTCCAAGATTTTTTTTTAACTCTTTGAGCTATAAAAACCTTGTCTTGCCGGAGAGCAGGGCTGATTCCAAGCCCAGTATTTGGGAGGGGCAGCTGCTGGCCAGCACAATATAAGCTTGCTTTAATTTGATTTAAAATTGGAGTTGGTGGTCTTTTCTTTGCATCTTGGATCAAAAATCTGCACTTTGCCTCTTGAAATGGAATCCACATTTTAAAATGTTTGAAAACACTGCTTCTTCCCACTCTGCATCACAGGATCCAGAATTCCAATTCTACAGTGGAAAACTCGAGAGCCATCTTCTACACCATATGTGTTTTTTCGGTGGAGTGCCTTTCTCCACACCGCTGTAACTATTTGGACATGGCAGCTCCCAGAAGAAGAAAGGGCTGGAGAAAAGTGAGCTCTTGGTGTAGGTGGGAGGAAAGGCCAGAGATGTTAGGGCACTTATGGTGGCGGCTGCACTGGGCCACGTGGCACAGCAGTGTAGACGGGCAGCTGCTGTGCTGGAGGCAGAATCTGATTTCACCACTTCACTGGTGTCTGGGCCCCAGCAATTCCGAGTCACTGAGAACTGAGCTGCAGTCTGTGCAAGCTACCTGCACTCCATCAACACAGCCACAGAGAGTTCATACTCTGATCTGTGTTCAGAACTCACCTTGTACAAAGTATAATATCTACGTATTACATAGTCATCTTTAACATTAGTGGAAAAACTCTGCATGATTTGTGGGTTTTAGACTGAATCAGTGAATCAGTGAATACCTATTATACACTGCTTTATCTCATTATGTCCTTGTTTTCAATAACAATATTTTTATTTCTAAGAATAAAGAAACTATAAAATATGGAAAATCAAAATTCATCCAAAGATAAATTTAGAGGCAGATTTGTAGCCTTAATAGTTTATTTAATTATTAAATACAAATCAAAGAACTAAGCATGCCATTGCTGTTACTAGAAAAATCAATTATATTTTATATTTTTTTGAGCCAGTAGGACTTAAAATAGAAAGAAGCAATAGTAAAAATAAAATCAGAAAGATGAGGTATAAGCCAGGTGTAGTGGGGCATGCCTGCAATCCCAGGGATTTGGGAGGCTTTGGCAAGAGGATCAAGAGTTCAAAGTCAGCCTTTGAGAGGCACTTAGCAACTCAGTGGGAACCTGTCTCTAAATAAAATTCAAAAAAAGGCTCGGGATGTGTCTCAGTGCTTAAGTGCCCCTGGGTTCAATCACCGGTACCAGAAAGAAAAAAGAAAGATGATATATAAAAGACCTTGAATTTAAACAAATAAACTATAAGCAAGAAAAAGTGAAGAAGCCAAAAATATTACATTGAGTTATTTAAGGTCCAAACAGTACAACACTATAAAAATTATGCTTATTTATCTGCATAAAATATGACAGAAAAGGGTTAATATGGCCAGTTTATAAAAAGTTACATACAAAGCCCTTAGAATCACTCAGAAAACCCTAACCCTCCTAAGGAATAAAATCAAAGGCAATACCTAACTTACTGATTATCCTATAAAAATATAAAATACTGCTTGTGTTCCCCATGATCAAATGACACCAAAGGTCGAGATGGTGGATGGACCATTTGCTATGCCCACGTTCCCATTTTAGCCCAGACAAAATAATGTCCATTTCTCCATTAGAAAAGGGATGTGGAGGGACGCTTTGCCATCTCTCTATGTCTGTGACACATCTGATGGGTGATACTGCGGAGAATCGACATTCACTGGACCTTGCTCCCCTTTGGGGTAATCTCTTCTGCTAGCTGTCCTTCCTTCCTTCTTGGGCCCACCTCTTCCCAGGCTCAGTGCTCTGAGCGCCCTCAGCAGTGGATGGTCAACAGAACTCACTTTCTCCATTGCCAGCTGGGAGCTCCATCAATGCCTGTCCCATGCATGTCACCACAGGCGTATGCATTTTGACCCCCCAGTTCCCAGGGATTTATCATAGAAGGTCAGTACTATTCAGATAACAGTTTAGGCCTTCCTACGTGTCTAGATATCATCTTATTTTTTAAATGCATTCTTCTTAAAAATACTTGAATTCTAGAATCTCCTCCAAAATCGTCTCTTTAAACACTGCTATTCTGTAGTATATTTCTGAAGCTGCTGTTAGAATAGCAGTCTGAAGGAGCCCCAATTAGGGAGATGGCTATTGCGGTCAGCTGGAAGCCATAAGTTCCACCTGATAATAAGTATATATGTGACGCACCTGTAAATGCACGTGAGGCACCCGCAAAGCTAAAGGTATATAACCGGGTGAAAGCGGTCGGAGTCAGGAGAACGAAGAATGAATTCATTCAGTCAGTGATGCAGTCGCTCGGTCGGAAGAAGAGTTCGGGTCGGAGAAGAAGAAAAGAATCAGAGCGGCCAGAACGTAGGCAGAGCGGTTACAGAAGAGAAACCAGATAGAAGAAGTAATTGCTGGTCAGAGTCAGGCAGAGGCTCCCGAGGAAGAAAGAAGAAAGAAGAAAGAAGCTCTAAAAGCTAAGCTCTCTCTCTCTAAAGAAGAAATCTCTCTCTTTCAAACTCTCTCTCTTTCTCTCTAAGCTCTAAGAAGATGAAGAAGAAAAAGCTATCTCTAATCTTTCTCTCTAAGCTCTTTCTAAGGAGAAGAAAAATCTTTCTTTCTCTCTCTAAGCTCTCTCTAAGAAAGTAGAAGTAAAAGTAGTAATAGCTTTACTCTGCCTCTGAGAGTTTTCCTCCCGCGGCGTTTGTGGCTGGCCACGACAGGCAGCTTACAGAAGTCACTGGGACCACTAGGCTGAGCTTCAAGTCTCCCTATTCTTAGTTACAATTTGGAAGCTTTGATATTTGGGGAATATGATTTGATAGTCATCTATCAATTTTGTGTTATTTTTATACACTGCTTTATCTCATTATTTCCTTGTTTTCAATAGCAACAATTTTATTTCTTAGGTTTGAAAAGATTTTTCCTTAGTACATGTGCTGTGTTCTGTAGTGTGAATTTCTGCCTCATAGCTTCTTCTCAATGCCTGATTCTCTTCAGTCCATAATAGCTTTCAGTACTGTTCAGCAAATTTAATGATGTGTTTGTATTGTTCTTTTAGCTTTCTTTAGTCTCCTCCTATAGGTCATGCAGTTGTATCAGTTTGTTTTGTTATTTATTTTTTCAGATGTCACTCTGCCCAAAGCTATTTGTGACTCTTGTTTCTGAGCTCATCTTCTATGTAAAATTTCTCCAATCCAAAATAACTCTTCCTTCTTAATTGGGAACCTATAAATAGCTCCAGATGGGGCCTCACTTCAGCACCTGGGGCTTTTTCTTTTGGATGGATCAGGGAAATAAGAAGTTCCCTCCACACGTTTCACTAAAGTCTTTTAATTTACAAAGAGGGTGTGATGACTAGTTCTGGCTGTTCGCTGCTTGTCCACCGGTCCTACCACCGTGCCCGGTGCACAGCAGGCACAGAATACATGGTTGTTGAATGAATGAATATGCCAAGCACAATCCCCAATCCTCAATGCTTTAAACCAAGATATTGTAACTTCCACAATGGCAGTTTATTCAAATTAAAATATATATAGCCATTGTATTTCAATTACACAATGCAGCAATCCCACAGTGACTATATCAGTTTGCCGAAGCTATATGACAAAGTGCCACAGCTTAGGTGGCTGAAACCACAGAGACTGACTTACAGTTCTGCAGGTGCAAGTCTGAGACTGAGGGATTTGGTTCCTCCTGGGACCCAAGGGAGGATCTGATCCAGGCCTCTGTCCTGGGTACTGGTGGCACATGCCATCCGTGGTGGCCTTTGGCTTGTACAAGCACTGTCCCAATCACCGCCTTCATCTTCACATGCTACTCTCCCCACGTGTCTGTGTCCAAACGTCTCCTTCCTGTAAGGACAGCAGCTGTGTTAATTAGGGCCACCCTAATCACCTCCTCTTCGTTTGCTCACCTGTCAGGAGTCTACCTATGAAGGAGTTCACATTCCGAGGTGTAGGGGCTAGGACTTCGGGATGTGAATTTCAGGAGGACATTATTGAACCATAAAAGTCACTTTACTTTTTCTGTCACCTGCTATGGTCCACGTCACAGTCGGAATGCTACAAGGTACTTGTGGACTCCTGATCTAAGCACAGCTTCCACCACTGGGAGCTGAGACTTTCAGCCAAGACAGCACTGTCTTGGCCATGACCAAGTGGCCACCCACACAGCCACGCTTGCTGGGAGACACCTTATGGGCTTCGCAGACCCGTTCCTTCCTGTTATTGGGGTGATGGTTTCCTCTGGCTTAAAGTCAATGTGTGGAGAGAGATTCTGTGGAATGAGAGGTGATGTAAGAGCACTCTTGGACTTAGGAGACACAGTACTTGTGCTCAGTCTTTCGAAAGACCCTGTGGCCATTGTGCCTGGCATTGGGAGACTGTGCTTGCTCACTGATGATTATTCAGGAATGATTTTTGCCCAAAACCACTAGTCTGCTGGGCTGGGGAAAAGCACTCATGCTTTCCAGCTGAAGTTTTTTGGCTTTTGAGGTTACATTAGAAATAAACCACGTGTTGACGAGTGGCACACACCACTGGTGAGGTTGTCCTGAACTTTGAAAAGCATTTTACAAAACCTGTACTTGGACAAAACTGAGCTTTTGTGTTGGTAAATGTGAGGAGGACATTGATTTTCTCTCTAGCTGTCAGGTGGGTAGAAATGGCACAGAGAGGGATCTTCTTTTTTAAGGTTATGCCACACCCAGGAATTCTGAAGAATTTCACAAGAAAACTAGTACTGGTAAACCCAGTCTCTCTGCATTAGAAAAATGTATATTTATTTGCTTTCTTACATGCACAACACGTGGGTTTGGGCAAAGACTGATGTTCACAGTGATGGCTTTGAAATAGGAGCTGAGTTCCCGGCCCTGGGTTCCTGAGTTAGCCTGGGACTCTTCCTGCTGCCCTGTTCCCCGACTCTGCCTTAGTCTTCTCAGACTGGATAGTTTAAACAACAGAAGTTCCTTCTCATGGATCTGAAGCCGGCAGCCCCAGATCAGGGCCCAGCAGGGTTCAGTGTGTGAGGACACTTTTCCTGTCTTGCAGAGAGGCAGCTTCTCACTGGTCCTCACCACACGTAGAGGGAAAGTACCTCATGTCCCACTGTAATAAGGGCCCCAGATCTGTCAGCTTAGGACCCACTTCTAGGACCTCATTGAACTGTTACCACTTCACAGGCCCCATCTCCAAATACAGATTGGGGTTGGGACTACAACACAGGATTTCAGGGGGGATGCAAACACTCAGTCCGTAGCATTCCGCTCTTGGTCCCCTTGCATGCAAAATAGGTGATTCCATCCTAATAGTCACCAAGGTCTCAACTCAGTTCAGCACCAATTCTGAAGTTCAGATTCTCGTGTAAATAGGACCTAAGTTGGATAGAGTGAGAGTCAAGGTGAGATTCCTCCTGAGTCAAACAACTCTCTAGCTGTGAGCCAGTGAGAACAGGCCACTTAAGTGCTTCTAGAACACAGCAATGTGACCTGCACAGGAGGGAAACTTCTGGGCTATGAGAGAGACCTCAGAGGAAGGGCATGTGGGTCCCTAAGCCAGTCCCATGCCAGGCGAGGCAGATCCCTTTAGGTCCGAAGACTCAAGAGTGACTTCTTTGGTTCTATTCTCTGCCCTCCAGGCCTGGACCCCTGCACCAAGAGTACCAGGTCCCAGGATTTAGAGCCCACCTGGTCACCTTTCCAGGTTGTCGCCGCCTGAAGCGATGGCCGCTTGGAGCAGCAGAGCCGCGGGAATGAGTTCAGAGGCAGACTGGAAACAAACAGGATCTTTATTCTGTCAGTTTCTCTCTCTGGCTCTAACAACTCTAACACGTACCACACACCAGCAAACAACCAACAACCAAAATGGCCCCGACCCACTCCGCGCTTGGCCCAAGTCTCTCGAGATCTCGGGCCAAGTCTCGTGAGACTACGGAAGGCGGCAATGTCCAAAACTCCATGGCCCAAAGTCAACCGGAATCATAGCCATCTCCCCAAACAGGGCTCCTGCACCAGGTTACTTACCTAGACTCATTCTTTTCTCAGTGACCAAACCCTGATTTTCAATCCAACACAACTAAAGACTAGCATTCCTCCCTCCGTCCTATCTCACCAGATTTCAGGAGGCCACGCCTCAGCCCAGGCTCGTGCCCAAGCTCCACTAGCCTGGGACAGGGAATTAGACTCGAGAAACACAGAGAAGAATACCACCAAGAAGAAGAAGATAGTTTGGGACCATTCCAGAAATTTCTTCCATCCCTAAAGCAAAGAGCCCCCCAGTCCGAGGCAGCAGAGGAGCAGGGCACTTCTGCCCAGGGCAGAGGCCTGAGGGCTCCTGGCGTGTTGCTCACAGTCCACAGTCGGCGCAGGGTCCATGTGTGGTGCTGATATTTAATGGCGAGAGCCAGTCATTTCGCTGGGTTGAAGAAAGCCTCACACTTGTCTCTCACGGATCTCTGGGCTCCTGGAGAAAGCAGGCCTCAGCCCTCCAACACCAGGCATTCCTAGCTTACTGTAGCATGGCACCTTTCACACTTAAAAATTTCTCCAAATTCAAGAATCTCAGTGAAAACCCTGAAAATGGTGCTAAAACTTTAAAACAGATAGAAATCTGAAATTTATTGACTTAAGCCAAATAATTAAAATACGTCACAAGGAAGCTCTATGGGAGTGTAAGGCCTTCAGTACAACACCAAGCCAAGGGAGGTATGGGATACCCCAACTTGGGGATCCAGCTCATCAAGCGCAGGCTAGTGCTCACCCCGCTGAACCGTGCGGAGCTCTTCTGTTTCTGTGTGTGTTTATTTATTCTAGAACACAAAGTAAAGTTTTCAAGCCAGCTAGTGACCATAAGAGGGGAAAAGCGACCAAGAGGGTAGGATTTGTGCCACAGAGTTTACCAGGTAGACACGTAACATGAGGCAAGCAGCTGGCTCCCCGCGCTGTGCAGCAGGAGAGACAGGCACACAGTTACAGGGGGTCCTGAGCTTGCAGGACCGGCACACTTTGTTTGCCTCCTGTGCAAAGCCACAAATGCTGCAGCAGAGGCATGCTACAGAGTCCTAGGAAAGATCTGTTGAAATGCACCCTGTCCCACACCAGGAAGAATCTACTCCTCACTGAGGGACCCCAGCACTGCGTCTGCAGAGTTGAGGGAATGACATGGTGATTCGGAAGACTGCGGAGGACCAGCTGCCCAGGGCCAGTCTCCTGTGAAGAGGGCCCCTCCAAGCATGCTGTTTTCACAGCTCTCCACTGCCCTGAGGATCGTGGAATGTCCACTGAGTGGCTATGGAATGGCCTAACATGTGTCCTTGGGAATAATTCTTTCTCAAGTACATGCTGTGGGAAATTGACAGGAGTCAGAAATAGATTATATTTAAAAGGAAAAAATTCACTGAGCAGACCAATTGTACACATCCCTGCTACGTTGTCTAATACTCCAAAGATTCTGAAGAACATGCTAGGGGGAAATGGTCCTAGGAATGGTGCAGGAATCATGGAGAACAGAGCCTCCGCAAGCATCTCCACACTGAGGTCCAAGTCAGGTAAGCAGAGAACCTCTTCTCCACCGGCCCACAGGTGCGTACTCACACCTGCACCATCTGAGGTGCCTCAGAGGTGACATGTCCTCTGTGCAGAGGAAGCTGATCTTGACCCCTGACCCTCCTGTCAGTCACTAACCTCTGTCCATGCACATTTAGAACTAACAGCAGGTCCAAAGACGAACATATGTGTGCCTCCTGCTGGCCTGCCTTCTTTCCCTCCTTCCTTTCCTCCTTCTCCCCACCCTCACTGGTGACCTTCCTTTATTCTCCATGCTTGAATTCAAATTGTGCCCTCATTTCCCCTAGCTTCCTGACATAACAAAAGAAAACAAAAGCAATGGTTCATGCTAGCCCTGTGTTTTACGCCTGCTAGTTATTTAAGTTTGGATAGAATGACTGGCCCTTGGGGGGCACGTGGTTCTCCTGGGGGTTTCTCACCCCACCCTCAGGATGGCATCTGCTCTGGGGTCTGGGAAGGCTTGTGTGGGGCAGCCTCCCCTAGAGCCCTCTCAGAGCTCCCTGGGGTCCTGGGTGCTCTTATTTCTCCAACCCCCACAGGCATGGTGGTCCTCTTCAGGACCTCACTCCAGCCCAGGGAAGGTCTCAGCCCTTCCAGGCAATAGGATCTCTTTCTGCATCACACCTGGGACCTTCCCTGCCCTGGGCTTCCTCAGGACGCAGGATGAGGCCTCCACACCATGCCGCACCGATGTCAGTCCAGCGTTCAGAGTTCTAAGAATGCTCTTGTCACCACCAAGAATTCGGCTTTCACTTCTGGAAACGGGGCCCTTGGGGACACTGTCTTCAGAGTGTGGTTAGTTTTCTACTAAATGTCAGCCCTGAGTGTGTTAAGTCATAAGTCCCCAGTTCACCACCCAGGCTGCCCAACTGACCATCCGGGCACCTTCAGTTCCAGTGCCTGGACTCTTCCAACCCTGTTACTCGGAATCCCTGCACCTGCCCCAGTGCCAGCTGCTATCAGCACGTGCAGTGCACCAGCTCCTACTTGATGAGTGGTTCCAATGACTCCAGGAAACCCAGGTGCACTGCAGGGCTGCCCTTCCTCCAGCGGCAACTCACAGCCTTCGTCACCACAACTCTCCTCGGGGACAGCAGCCCAGCCTGGGGATGCAGCTGCCACCCCTGGCCTGACCTCTCCATCCCTCTCTCCCTGTGCATTGCTGAGAGCCCCTTCTCCACAGCACAGGGGCCCCACACTGACCGGCTGAGGCTCAGCCCCCTGATCCTGCCCCCAATTTTCTATAGGGAGCACGTGCTCTCTGTTCCTTAATGGGTTGGGCTGTGTCCTTGTTGGGGACACCAGTGGTTCCAAGATTCCAGTATAAGCTATAACCATAGGGGGGTGTGTGTGTGCAAGTCGGGCTTTTGAGATGAGTGTGAATGTGGACTGCTGTGACCACTCATGCCACCTACCCAGGCTTTGCTGATAATGCGACTCACTCTGAGTTGCTAGTCTCTCTAGCTCATCCCAAGCCCAGGCCTGGGAGGAAACAGAAATGGCAACGCATGCTCCTCCAGAACTCCAGCCTCCCGCACGGGGCCTGGCGGGCTGCTGGCCACAGACAGAGACACCAGTGAGAACAGGAGACGTGGGGCCAGAGGACTCCTGGTCTGTGCTGGCCTCACGCTGTGCTCCTGGCTCCTAGCCGGCCTGGGTCACACGTAGCCATGGTAGGTGACCAGCCTGACCTCCCAGGCCGGACACAGCACCAGACCTTGGCCTGCATGAGGCTGGCACAGAGTCTGCTGAAGCAGGTGTTGGTTCAGAAATCACAATGTCGGTGAAAAATATTGGTGTCCCCATAGCAGTTCACCTGGCCACAGGCAAGGTCTCAGTCCTGTCCAAACTCTAAAGCCACTGGGATACACTATTTCACCACCCCACCCCCCAATCAGATATCCTAAAAGACAGGTAATAAAAAGAGTACCGAACACATCTTTAGCACTTACTTCTTTCAGGTGTCAAGCAGCCTCCAAGACCCAAGACATCAGGCCCTACTCCTGGTAATCTGCAAAGGTCACCTTCTGTGGAAAAGGGTCTTTGCAGATGTGTGAAGCCAAAGATCTTGAGATGGGGAGAGTACCCCGGATTATGTGGATGGGCCCTAGACGCAGTCATGAACACCCTTCAAAAGAGAGCCAGAGGCAGATGTGACTCTGCAAGGAAGGACAGGTCAGCAAGACATGTGATCAGAGGTTGGGGTGATACTGTCCCAAGCCCAGGAATACAGAGAGGCCAGAAGCAGATCTTACCCCACAGCCTCTGTGGACACCTTCATTCAGTCCCATTGTCAGGACCTTACACTGTCTGCTAAGGGGATGGAAAGGCTCTGGCTTTCTGGCTGCTTGCCACATTACCACGGCCCTGTTACAGGACCTAGGCTAAGCAGGGGGCGTGGCTGTAGAACTGAAACCACCCCAAGGATAGGCCAATGGCTCCGCCAATGGCATCCGCCCATGCTCCTTATGTGTCCCTATGATCTTTCTGCTGATTGGCCCATGTCCTCTATAAGACCGTCCAACTTCCTCAATAAACCGAGTTCCAGCATTGACTGACTGGACTCCCCGGTATGTTCCTGTGTCCTTTGAGGGCGGGGGAGGGAATATCAGCGGCCTTCGCTTTCCCAATCTAGTCTCTTCGTTGGGGTAGAACTCTCTGGCCTCTTTTGTTGGACAAAAGAGGTCTATCCCATGTACGGGGGTGGGGGGGCTAAAGACCCCAACCCCTTATAACTTTGCGACACCAGTGACATTGGCTTTGGACTCCTGGCTTCTAGGACCCTTAGGGAACAACTGTGTGCTGTTTGAATCCACCAAGTTTGGGGTCGTTTGTTGTAGCTGCCCGAGAAACAAATTCACTGATCTGAGAACTCAAGAAACAAGCCCGTTCAGTCCTCCTCATAACCTCACAGGTCCATGCTGTTACCACCCACCAGCCTAGAGATAGGAAACTGAACTCAGAGAAGGTGAGCCACTCTCTGGTACCATTAGGGGGTCCCAGAGGTGGAACCCATGTCCAGCTGTCTGCTCCAGAGCCTCAGAGCCCTGGTGGCAGGGCAGGCCAGGCTGGCACCCCCATTCTGCTCTTTCCGCGGGCTACAGGAGCTAGCCTGGGCACACCCCTCCCTCCCCCCATCTACCATGGCTCCCGCTGAGACCCTGGATTTGCCTGTCCGCACCCAGGACTGCTGGTGCGCAGATGCATCACAGATTGTAGCTGTGCATTAAGGCTGCAGTGTGCAGAGCCCCGGCAGGAGGGGGCCTCATTCAACGGCAGGCCAGAGCTCTGGCCTGAGCAGCACAGCAGCCTCCTCACTCCCAGTGGGCGGGAACAGCACCCTCTGCAAGGAGATCAGAGCTCCCGCCTGGGGAGGGGGTCCTTCCTGGTGTGGCTTCTTTGGCCTTCCCCAGCAAAACAAGAACCTCTTCTCACAAAGGTTCCCTTCACATCTCCACAGTGTTCCTATCAGAGCTTAATCATCCCTTATGTTAAATCTCCTCTGTTCACATAACTGCGGCTTCTGACTCCTGACTGGGCCTCCTGACAGATTCAAGGGAGACGGAAATAAAGGGCTGCGCTGACTCCAAGCCAGAACTCTCCTGGAGGCACCAGTCCCCCTGCCCAGTCGCGTCTCAGAGGGTGTGAAGAGCAGTGGTGGGCGTCTGAGATGGCTTCCTGTGGCAGGCGTGGCACATCACCATCTCCCAGCACAGACACACGGCTGCTGACACGCCTAGTGTGACTCCTGCCCAGTCGGGAGAGGGTGAACTGCACGTGCTCACCAGCCTTCTGGC
Organism: Tamias sibiricus; assembly: GCA_025594165.1. Classification (NCBI taxonomy): domain Eukaryota; kingdom Metazoa; phylum Chordata; class Mammalia; order Rodentia; family Sciuridae; genus Tamias; species Tamias sibiricus. Next base: position 169,409,014 of record CM046662.1, on the reverse strand, counting down.
CTACTCTTCCTGTCCGCAAAGGAGACAAACTTCCAGGTTTTTCCCCCTGAGAGGGAATGTGGCTGAAACACACTCCTCTCTCCACACCTGCACCTTCCTGCCCTGGTAAGCAGGTGGCTGATCTGAATGAGTAGTTTGGGAGAAAGAGATGGCAGGGCCTTCCAAGGTCCGCCTCCTTAGGACAGTGTGCGGAGGAGCTGCCCGGTACTGCCCTCACATGCCCAACCTGCACCAGGAACCGGGAACGACCCACTCACTGCTCCCACTCAACCCATCTGCGAAGCCTTCCCAGCTCCTGGGCTCTTATGCAATCGAGCATCCAATGGGGACATGGGCAGAGAAAGGACTTGGGGAGGGGGCGTTGCCATGGGACTTCAGGAGACAGAGCTGACCCACACCTGAGGCAGGGACTCCAGCACTCCAGGGGAATTTGCTGGCCAGCCCTGGTCTGTGCAAGCACGTTAAAGTCTGACCTCGGTGAGGGCCCAGCTCTGATTATCACTCATTTGTGACTTCCAGGACCAGTTCTGGGGACTTGAATCTCCATTAAACCTAGCCGTCTGGGGCTCTTATGACCTTTCCAAGCGGGTAAACCGGAACAGTGTGTTTAGATACACCTGTGCATCCCATGTGCACCCCTAGATGTCTTCCACACTAGGTCATGACTCGTCCACATCCTGACCTTGATGCCCAGCAGCACCCCAGCCCTCAGACCCCCCACCTGCAAACCTGCTCCCAGGATACTGCAGAGCTGCCAGCCAGGCTGGGGCCGTGCTGATGGGGCTGGATGATGCCAGGCTGACTGGAGATGGAGCCTGAGCCATGTGTAGGCTTCCTGGCAGGAGGGCAGTGTGCCCTGTAGGTCCTCCAGGCCCCCAGCAGTGCTCCAGAGGTGGCCAGGACTCAGGCCGTGCTTGTCCCGAGCAGGAGATCGGATGCCAGCCCAGGGGAGGGCTGCACAGGGTGTAGCTATTGTGAAAGGGGACGTTGTCTTGGTCTTGGGTGACGTGTTGAGACGTGATGCTGCAGGTGTGCTGAGAGGTGCTCCCCCGACTCCCGCTGGTCAGAGAGCAGAGCCCTGCGCGTGCGCGACAGCGCTCTGGCCTGTGTGGGATGCACAGCTAGCTGCCCACTCCGGAACTCGAGTTTGTAAACTGCACAAGTCGTCCCGGAGGCTGCAGGGGAGCTGGCCGCCACGGCCCCGCCACAGAACCACAGTCACTGCCAACTAATGAAGTGTCTCTGGTGGAGAAGGGACCGCAAAGCCCTTTGGGTGAGCTGACACCACTCTGGTCCTCCCCAGAGTCATCGTCTGCACTGTGTCCCTTTGACTTCCTTCAGGGACAAGCTTTGGGCCACCACAAAGTGGCTCAGCCTGTGGGTGTGTCCCTAGGAGAGGACACTCTCCAGCCACAGTCCCTGAGACACACGTTTCTCTCCTGTGAAGGCCCAGGGTGTGCAGAGGAGCAAACCCAACTCTGCCTCTGGGGGACGTGAACTGGCTGGGGAAGGGCAGAGGTCAGCCTCCAGACCCCGACCCACCAGGGTGCTCTCGGGACCTGGCAGGGATCATTGCTGATACAGGCCTCAGTAGGGAGCCACGACTGGGTGACACTGGGATGAGCAGGTACGTATGGAATCAGAAACCAGCCAGATGGCAGGACTCCCGAGCACACTGGGTCTTGTTCAGGAACCATACATGGTGCCAGAGACAGAAGCCCTTGCTGGAAGGAGAAGCAGCCGCTGGCTGGGTGTGAGGGCAGCTTAACTGTGCATCTGCAAGGCCCGCGGCAGCTCAGAGGCAGACACTCCCTGCAGTGGTGGTCTCCACCAGGTGACCAGGCTCTCACGATGTCCGGCTTCCCTCTGCTCCGGTTTTCTGGTTGGCCTTTGCTCTCACTTCTGCCCCTGAATCACTCCTGTCCCTGGGTCCGCTGCACTGCTCTTCAGAGGGCAGGTGCCTGTGTGGCCCTGCTCTGCTCACTGGAGCCCAGATACCTTGCCAGGTGCCCACTGGGGTCTGCAAGCCCCACCTGGGCTTCTGCTGAATTAGAACCTTCCTGGGATCTGACCAACCCTTCTCCTTTCTGGTCAGTCCTCCCTGTAGCCACCTGAAGCGATGGCCGCTTGGAGCAACGACGCCGCGGGAACAAGTTCAGAGGCAGACTGGAAACAAACAGGCTTTTTATTTTGTTAACTTCTCTCTCCGGCTCTGACTACAACTCTAACACGCACCACACACACCACTCAAAAACCAACAACCAAATGGCACCGACCCGCTCCGATCTCGGCTCAAGTCTTGTGAGATCTCGGGCCAAGTCCCATGAGACCACGGAAGGCGGCAATGTCCAAACATCTCCATGGCCTGCAGCCAACCACAATCTCATCCATCTCCCCAAACAGGGCTCCTGCACCTCCCTGAAACAAAGTCAAGCCCAACATATTTAAAACACATGGACACGTGTGAATTGAGAGGCTTAAATCTGCTTAGTGTTCTGAGAAGGTCCAGATTCTCTCGTCTGGGCCAACTGCTGAGGCATGGAGGAGAGACAGGGACAGAGATGACATGTCTCCCCAGGGAAGACAACCCGTTCTGTGCCAGCCTCTCTGTCTGTCTCTGGGCACACAATTAATGTCATTCTTCCACAAATGTGCGCACTAAAATATGTGGGGAGGGCTTGCACTTCCCAAGGCCATGCGGAGGGTTTGAGGAGGAGAGGCTGGGTGATGTCTGCTCTTCTATTAGTGCTCCAGCCGAGAGAGCAGTAGGTTTGTCTGGATATCTTGGAAGCTGAAAGGGAACTTGTGTGTACACCTGGTGACCAATAGGTGACCTGCCACATGCTGAGCATCCCTGTGAGGAGAGAGACAGCAGGTAAGCAAGCCATCCCTGGAGGAGCCCAGGCAAGTGAGGGAGGTAGCAGACAATGGCATGTCATGGTCCCCGGTAGCAGAAGAGCTGTAAAGAAAGTAAACCAGGGTAAGGGGGTCAGGTGCCACCATCCATTCTCAGACAGACGTGAGTCAAGCTGTGGCTTGGAAAAGTCAGCCTCACCAACAGTCTTGCCTGTGAAGGTGGCTTTTCAATGCCTAAATGACCACAGCCTCCCCTGCCCACCGGGGGATGCAGCACTGTGGAAACACACTCCACATTTCTGTTGATTTGCTTTGATTTCACTAGTACTTATTTAGTGTGGTTTCAAATTCTAATCATGTTACAGGAGGTCATTGGGTTTCTACACTTCTCCAGCTGGATTTGGTGTAAGGATATTTCAGAAACACTCATCAAATTAATTAGTTCTTTTGTAAGGACTGACTGACAGACAAAGCTAGCAACTGAGAAGCTTTTATTTTGATTATTAAGATTTGAAAAACAGACACTCAGATTTCACAGAAATTGTGAAATCAAATCAGTTGTCAGGGAAACTCGTGTTCCAGTTATATTACAATTTTCTTCATAAAAGAAACATGAATAATATAACTGGCTATACTCTCATCTTTGCCTCTAAAATGGTATCATCGGCTACTAATTTGGAATTTCATGATTTGGGAACTGAATGTTTCCATTTCTAGAAGATAGAATGGGACAGCTGAATTAAATTGCTCAAAAACAGAGTCATGGTGCTGTAACCAGCCCTTGGTGTCCAGGTCTCCCCCTGAAGCTGTCCCAGGGTACCACATTTCAGGGGAGTCCAGTGTCCAGACATCTCCATGGGGGGATCCTCTTCTCTGAAGATTGGCAGACTCTTCCGGATGCTTCTGTAGGAGAGTGAGACTGTGTTCTCCTCTCTCATAAATTTTCTGCATCTCATGGGTAGCGTTTCCACTTGCTCAAGGTATTTATCCAGGAAACGCGATCTGGAAGAAAGGAACTGGATTTGTCACAATGGACCTGTTGCACAGTTCCTGGTCTTTGGGCTTCAGGAATGTGAGACTCCTTTCCAGAAATGCAGTCTTCCTTCTGGATATCACTGGAGCTGTCCCCTAAGTCAATAAACTGGATTTAGAAGCAATAGTTAGAGCAAAGGGAAGGAATATGGTCTTCACTCATCTGGTACTGATGAGTTTTAGCCCATTTGTTTTATTTATTTTTAAGTATCTTTTAAAATTATTGAATTGTATTTAAATTAAAGTTGTTTCAATACATATAGCAGGTTTAACATTCTAGGCACTTAGTCCTTCACAAATACTGTATTTAACCCCTCCTGGTAACAACCGTTGATCTGGGCTCTATTTTTGTTGAGTTCGTTATACAGGTGGGAGAATGAAGACTTCCAGAAGTATATGTGTGTACAGAGTAGCATCCTGTTTGCCATTTTATTATCTTTACCTGAAAAATATTTAGCTTAATTTAATATTAATTGAAAATTTGTTTTAATATTTCAGTTTTTCTTTGCAAAAGATGTACATTATTTTTTAATATTTTTATTTATTTGCTTTAGTTGTACACAATGTGTTTTTTATTCAAGTCATTTTATTTGTACGTGGTGCTGAGGATCGAACCCGGGTCGCCCGCGTGCTAGGCGAGCGCCCTACCGCTGAGCCACAATCCCAGCCCCAAGATGTATATTTTGAGTATATGATTACCTTTTATTTTTAAATAAAATCTAAGACCCTGTCTTTCATTAGGTGCACTTAACAGACTGCGTGTGCCAGATGAATTAGTGTTTATAGCTTTCCTCACGTCCTCACCTTCTGATTCCATTTTCTGCAGCTAACCTCTACGTTTTATTTCCTAAATAATAAGAATCTTTTCACTTTTCTCTTTCCATGTATTTGGCATAGTTTCATTATCAGAATTTATTTTTAACTTTTCAAAAGGATTTTAGTTGATTTCTCAGATTCTCAGTTATGAATGCATCCGTATAGAGTCTCCTTTTTATTTTTTTTTTTAATTTTGTGTTTATTTTTGTACTGAAAAGTTCACTTGTAACATGAAAATACATATGAATTAAAACAAACCCTTTATATGTGATGTATTTGTAACATTTTAGGGGGAACAAACAAGCCTACTGCTCTGGGCTTAGAATGACCTTACAATTATAAATTTTCCCCTTCAGATGGTGCAGTGTCATGTGAAACAACTTCTGTGGTGGTGCTAGGGTCTGAACCCATGGTTTTTGCTTGGCCGGCAAGTGCTCCGCCACTGAGCCACAGACCAGCCTTGACACAACAACGACACTCTTCTCTGCCATAGATGCAGGTGTAAATTACAACGAGAATGAGCACACATTTGGAAAAAAGGCCAGAGAAGCCTGGCGAAGCGTCTGGACATTTCATTGGCTGGCCTTTCAAAAACAAAGCTCCGTGAGTATCTTCCACGATGCCTCCATCCACGTACGTTCCCTATCTTGTTGTCTGAAACAGATGTCCACAGGTGGGACACAATTCTAGAGCAAGGGAATCATCTCAAGGGATGAACGGACAGGGTCAAACATGGAAAAGCAGAGCATTCACCTTTTAAACTTGGCATTCATTTCTAAAGGAAACTAATGGAAACTCACACTCAAAGATACACTCAATGCATCCGTACAAGTCAAAATGTGTGTAACAACTGAAGCCCCCTCAGTTCCAGTGAAATGACTTCAAATACTTTATCTGGTAGGGATTTTTAAAAACACTTTTAAAGCAAAAGTTTAAAAAATAAAACAAAATCTTCTCTAGAAAGAAGTCTGGTGTAACGGATGTGGGATTTTCTCAGAGTGTCAGATGTGGGGATTTTCTCAGAGTATGTGCAGCCCACATTTCTCTTGATACTCTGCATAAAAGCGTCTCAGTGACTCAGGGATTCAAGGGGCCACCGTGCTCAAGGCTTGAGTAAATGCCCTTCCATAATGCAGTTTGCTTTAATGTCTTCTTCCAGAGCCAGGGGAGCTGCCTCTCTGCAGACGGCTGTGATCTCTGCTCCTGAGTATGCGTGGGTTTGCAGGATGAGTTCACCCAGGTCAACCTCATTACTGATTGGCATACAGTGAAACTGCAGGTTAAATATTTCCCTTCTTGTTGCTGCATCTGGTAAAGGGACTTAGATGATTCTATCAATTAGTCCAGGCCCTGTGGAGGCTGGAGAGGGGAGGGAGGAGGCACAGAGCAGCTCTTCCTCACTGTGTGAGGAGACTGTTCAGACAGGCCCTGAGGGACTCGGAGATGAAGACAGAGGTGAGAATTTGTAGAGTATGATTCACTGAAGAAAGACTCATGGGGACTTAAGATGCAGAAACAGTGGGGTAAGTCAGAGGAGGACCAGCACACTGGAAAATCAGAAAATAAGATTTAATGAAAATTAAATAATATAGAAAATAAAAGAGGAGAAGATGGAATTCAGACAAAATAAACTATCCTAAAATGATAGGAACTATTTTCTAGGAAAACAGAAATTGAAAATTTGCATGAAGAAGATAGATAGCACAATAGACCATTGACAATAAAACACAAAGAACAATTGGGCAAAAATGACTTCCAAATAAAAAGTAGGGGGCTGGGGATATAGCTCAGTTGGTAGAGTATTTGACTTGCATGCAAAAGGCCCTGGGTTCAATCCCCAGCACCACAAAAAACAAACAAACAAACAAATAAAAAAAAAAAGAAAACATTAGCCGGGCGCGGTGGCACACCTGTAATCCCAGTACTTTGGGAGGCTGAGGCAGGAGGAGCGCGAGTTCAAAGCCAGCCTCAGCAATGGCGAGGCGCTTAGCAACTCAGTGAGACCCTGTCTCTAAATAAAATACAAAAAAGGGCTGGGGATGTGGCCCAGTGGTCGAGTGCCCCTGAGTTCAATCCCAGGTACACAAAAAAAAAAAAAAAAAAAAAAAAAAAAAAAAAACCCAGCAATGATTTTACAGATTTTATCACATTGTGGGCACCCGCCCACATGCCTGCGGAGAAGCCCTCCTGGGAATCCGGCTGTCCTCCTCCTTGCCTCTGCCACTAGTGCACGGGCCTCTCTCTGGCCAAGCCTACCAGGACTCCTTCCGGCAGAGTCCAGGAGCACGGTTTGGGGAGGCAGGCAGCCCAGAACGGTGCGTGGGTGTGCATCACCTCGAATCCCAGCGCTCCTGATGGGGCACACAACTTAGTCTCATAGGAAGACAACCCAGACTTCCCCTCAAGAGTCCTGCTAGGAATCTGTTTGTAGGAGTGGAGCCCTGGGATGTTCCAGACCACCCCTGGTCATTTGCAAATAATGCAGGGACGCTAGAGCTTCCCATTCTGGGAGCTGAAAGAATGCAAGCCTGTCTCAGGGCTGTGGGTAAAGTGGTAAGAAATGGTATGGTCTAGGTATGAGGTGTCCCCACAAGCTCACGTGTGAGACAACGCAAGAACATTTGGGGGTGAAATGACCGGGGTATGGGAGTCCTAACCCAATCAGTGCATTAATCCCCTGATGGGACTGAGTGGTGACTGAGAGCAGATAGGATGTGGCTGAGGGAGGTGGGCTTCGGGGGCGTGGCTGTGGAGTATATATTTGTATCTGGTGAGGGGAGTCTCTCTGCTTGCTGATCATCATGTGAGCTGCTTCCCTCTGCTGCACTCTTCCACCATGATGTCCAGCCTCACCTTGAGCCCCGAATGGACTGAGACCTCTGAAACCATGAGCCCCAAATAAACTTTTCCTCCTCCAAAATTGTTCTTATCAAGTCTTTTAGTCACAGAAGTGGAAAAGCTGACTAAAAAAGTGAAATATCTCAACTGGCTACTGTGAAGGGACACTGGTGATTGCAAAGAGCATTCACATACACACGTACACACACACACACACACACACACACACACACACAATGAAGCTAATGAAACTTCAGTTTGGGGGCCCATCACTTGCACTGACCATTTCTAAGTCCTAGAACCAATTTCATATTTTTCTTTTAAATTTACAAAATTTAATACATATTTGATGTCACAGATATTTGATGTCACAGATATCTGATGTCACAACCTCAACAACATAAAATGTGTCTCGAGACAAGAGCAGTGCCCTGTGCTTCTCAAACTGGCATCACCCCCACCTCTTCCTTTTCTCTAAAAATTCCCTTAGAATTAAAAAAAAAGATCAAATAGTCATACACACATTACTTGATAATGTGCTTTAAATTGTAGATAAATGTACATGCACACGTGCATGCACACTCCAGTCAAAATATGACACACATGTGCACGCACACTCAACACACACGTCCAGGTGGGTCACTTCCATGCCAGCACACGCTCTCAGGGGCTGAGCACACCATGGCTGCAGGACCCTCAGCCCCCGAAGCAGAATGTCCTCACTGTCATCCATCCCTGGCCCCTCAGAGGGAGCCACCAGCTGTGATTGTCTTCCTGGTCATTTTCATCAACTTTTTCAATACTGCGACCAGAAGGCCCCAGAAGAACAACTTGAAGAAGGAGACTTATTCTGGCTCACAGTGTCCGAGTCCGTCACCAGCTGACTCCACTGACTGGGACAAAGGTGAGACAGAAAACATGGAGGAGGACATGGCAGAAGAAAGCAGCTCAGGACGTGACGATCAGGAAGTGGGGACAAAATGTAAACCCCAAAGACACACTTCCAGGGACCCACTTCCTCCAGCCATACCCTACCTGCCTGTAGTTACCAGTAGCTAACCCATATCAGTGGATTAATCCACTAATCAGGTCAGTGCTGTCATAAGCTAATCATTTCACCTTTGAACATTCTTGAGTTGTCTTACGCATAAGCTTTTGGGGGACACCTCATGTCCACACCATCATACCAGCTCCGTCTCAATCTCAGTCTCAAGTGGCTCATGGAATTGCCCCAAGGAGTTCTATAAACCCAGACCCCACCCACACTCAGGACCTCAGGCTCTACTGATGGCCCAATGACAGGTTGTTTCAACCCACATAGGGTTCTGAGGGCAGTGAGGGATGGAGGTCATGGCCCTGTGAGCCTCCTCAGGGGAGGACATTTGGGCCCCATGTAGGGGTCCCTCTAGGAGGGGAACACCAACCTTGTTCTTAGTACTGATCTGGAATCTTCTCTGGTGTTGATAGGCCCTTTGTACTCCTATCTCTGGGTTGTTCTAGTGGCTATCTGGAATCCTCTTGGTGGGCAGGCTCTGTGCATGGCTCTCTGGGTGGTACCACGCATACTCGTAGTGATGTTCTGGAATCTTCCCTGGGTGGGGAGGCCCCCGTGCACTCAGATCTGTGTGTACATGAAAGCGAGTGCCAGGCACCTTTCTAAAAGCAACGCCATCTCCCCGTGTGCCCCAGGGACCTCCCCCAGAATGCTGGCCTCCATTGTATAAGATTGTACACCTGCCGATCCCTGTAAACCCTGCACGGGAGGCCTCCAACTTCCTCCAGCAATCGGACTTCGTCATGGAGACCCCCACCTCAGGCTTTGGAATGGAAAGATGATCATGGATAAATATTTGTGTTTTTCCCCAACATTCTTCCCTGATCAATAGAGACCTTATGGGCTCAGACTGTCTTGGTTCCCTACTCTACTGTAAGGTTTTGCCACACACTGGTACTTTAAACAACAGAAATCTATCACCTCCTGGTCCTGGGGGCTGCAAGACTGAGGTCAGGGTGCTGCTAGGGTGGGCTCCTTGTCAGCCTGTGAGGACGAGTCTGCCTGGCCCTCCTGGCTCTACAGCTTTCTGGTGGCCCTCGGTGCTGCCCGACTGACAGAGGTACCAGCAGGTCTGCCTTCGTCCTCACGTGGGGTTCTCCTTGTGTGCGTCTCTGTTCCCAAATTCTGCTTTTATCAGGACACCCGTCCTCCTGGCATAGGGCCTGCCCCATTTTTACTTGATCCCTTCCTTAATGACCCTATCTCGGCAAGGTCCCCTTCTAATGTGCCAGAGGCTAGGACTTCAATGTGTGAATTTGGTAGAGGGCATAATTTCACCCATAACCCCGATTACCCTATTATCTTCCAACAAATGGAGGAAAGGAAGGTTCTTAGCCAGCCCTTGGAGCATGTGACTGGGGGTGAGCAGAAAGCCCCCTCTTTGATGGGGGCACCACAGCCCTGACCTAACGCCATGCACATCTGTCCTCGACCTGTCCCTGCTCACAGTGCAGGTATTCCTGGGAGGCCTACCCCAGAAACACCATCCCTGCTCCAGTTCGCATCGCATGGTGCTGAACTGGTAGCATGGGCACCCGCAGCACCATTTCCTTAAGTTAAAATGCACAAAGGGATGAAGATTGAGACCCAAAGATAGATTGATAGCAAAAACGGCACATTTCTGTACCTCACTCTTTCCCCACCGGGCCCGGTGGCCTTACAGCTCCGCCTGGACTGACCGTGACCTGCTTGGTGTAGAATGCAATGCGCAGAGTGGCAGTCCAAGGCCAGGCCCCACAGGCCCCTCCTGTTCTGCTCTTGATCTGAATCTAGTCATCCCACCACCAACGGCCCGGCCTGTACAGGGGAGAGGGACTGTGGAACCCAGTTACACCAGAAAGGCGAGCAAGGCAGAGAGGCAGCCACGCCCAACCGCACAGCACACCTGAGCACGGCCACTGAGGCCAGCAGCCCCGCTCCACCTCCCAGTGCCCAACCAGCATGGAGCTCCATGGACAAAAGGCAGAGGCTCCGTTACAGTTATGGGGTGTTCTGTGGCGACTGACAGCTGACAGGCCAGCCTTCACCAATGCCCCGTCGTCCCCAGCAGAAGGAAGCAGGCCTGGGCCTGCCAGAGCCCTGGTTCCTGTGAACAGAGGCTGTGAGAACACACAGGCCTCCATCCTGGCTGTCCGGGTGACAGCCAGGCCTCACTGTGATCCAAATAGAAGTCATAAAATAAGCAGTGTTAAATTTGCAGGGATGACTGTAAAATGCATAAAACACATAATTAATCTTGTATAATAACTCAATGAATTATTATTATTCTAATTAAATAATAATTTAATTCTGTGTTTAATGATATGGAGGAAGAAGCTCACACATGTCTCATTTTGAATTCAGGGACCTAACTTCGTCTGTTCCCCTTGGTTCCAACTTTCCATTCTTCTTTCATCTTTGAACACTCAAGGTGAAGGAGGAATGCAGATTCCGGAGCATGGCCAGCGACAGAATCGGCATGCAAGCCAAGCCACTCTTAGGCATCAGGACATTTCTAGTTTGGCCCCGTGGACCAAGGCTAGCTAGCCCATTGCCACTGATGAGCTGAGCCGTGCAGGTTCAGTTAGGAATCCTGAGAGGGGTCCTGAGGAGACCCAGGGCTATGTCAAGTCTCACCAAGCAGTCCAAAAGACCCCCATGTCCTCTCATTTCTGAAGCTAGGCTGTCAGTCTTCATCCCAAATCTCACACTATTCCTAAGACCTGTTCCCCATCCTTATTTTCCACCTAGATTTAGAATTTAGTTTCTCACATCAATATCACCTTCTCTTGCTCTTAATATGCCTTTTTATTTATTCATTTTATTTACATTGCAAGGACATTCTTTCTGCTTTGGACCTTGGGGGTTGGGGACTGGGGAATGACTTGAATAAGTATCATGAGGCCTGACCTGGTAGCACCCTGCCATGGGTCAGGTGAGGTCAGATGAGGTCAAGTGACCGGCTTACACCTCTCTGGGGCCTCACTTCTCATCTGTCCCCAGCAAGGACGGACAAGATGCCCTTTAGACTATAGTTATTTGGCACTGTGATTTTCATTGGAATTGTGCTCTTCTAATCTGTGAAAAGTAATAAATTTAATGACTTTAATTTTTCAGAAAGCAATATGAGCGGCAGGAGTTTTTCAACAAGTCCTTGTGACAGCTTTCCCCTTAAGCGTCCACGCCCAAAGCAATCCCAGTTTGCATGACACCTGACTAGTCCCTCTGTGCACAACATGGATAACGAGCAAGATTGCAGAGTGAACAGCCTTCACAGCTCACAAGCATGCACGCATCTCTTCTGTGTTCATCGTGAGAATGGTGGTTTGATGTTTGGTGTACAATTTGCCCCTTGCGTTGCTTTGGTTTAAAATTGACTCAGTTTAGAAAAGAGCTATGACCAAGTTCCATCCTCATGATCTGAGTACCTGTGTTTCCCCATGATGATGGCACTTGCTTCTTTGATCTGGAAAGGTCACTGGCATGGGGTAAAGCACCACAGCCAGGTTCTTTGGGGAGCACTTTCTTTTTATTGTACTTTAATTTTTATTCCCTATCAAACATATCTTTGATTTTCAGAATGACTTCTTAAACAAGAACCTGCTGTCAGAATAGAGGCAACCATTAATGTCTATTGGACTAAAATGGTATCATTTTTGTATAAAGAGCAAGATTGTAAGTCCTTTAGGTTTGATTGGGCACACAGTGTTTGCTGTGACACCTGAGCCTTGGCATTGTGAAACAGTCATAGACAATCAGTAGACAATGAGCCAGGTTCCAATGAAAGTTTGCTTGCAAAAGCAGGCAGTTGGCCAGGCCAATTCAGGCTACAGTGTTCTGACCTGGCTCTGAGCAAAATATAACAAAAGCATTTTTCTAAATTTGACCTTAAAGTTCAGTGCTAAATTCTCAACCAGTCACAGCCTGGAGAATTATCAGGCTGGCTGAATCCTTGAAATATTTGACCTTAGAGTTAGATTTATAGGATGTTTTTAATTCAAGAAAACTCTACATCCAAATTTGGATCCTTGTCTTCCTTTTAAAACTCAGGTCGAAGCCCATCTGTAATCCCAGCACCTCAGGAGGCTGAGGCAGGAAGATTTAGAGTTCAAAGTCAGCCTCGACAACATAGCACGGCCCTAAGCAACTCAGTGAGACCCTGTCTCTAAATAAAATATTAAAATGGATTGGGGATGTGGCTCAGTGGTTAAGTGCCTCTGGGTTCAATCCTGGGTACAAAAAAAAAAAAAAAAAAAAAGTGGTCTATCTGGCGCCCATCAATATTGCTACAACACACACACTGGCCACTCACTGCCAGGTGTCCCTTTCTTATGTAATATTTTTAATTATTTAATTTATTTATCCTAATTAGATCTATGTGACAGCAGCATGCAGTCTGACCTATTGTACACAATTGCAGCCCAACTTCTCATTTTTCTGGTTGTCCCTTTGGCAGGGGACCTGTGTGCTGCAGTTTCCCCTGGCCTCCACCTTCCCCTTTGCTCCCTCCTGAGCCTGAGAAGCAGCTGTGCGTCACCGCACAGCATTCCAAGATCTGTCACCCATGTCAGTTCCCAACTGTACCCCACAGGCCAGAGTCTGCCCTCCCCTATTCTAGGACGAGCACTGGATTCCGTGTACAAATAGAGGAAGTGGGAAACTTCCATCACTGTAAAGAACAGCGTTTATTTTTCACAATGGAAAGAAACTCATTAAGCACTGTTTTTGGTTTTGCTCTTTTAAAAAGATCCTAAGAGTGAATCCTTTTATATAAACCAATCTTCTTTCATTTCATCCATTTGAATTTATAAAAGAGAGCTCCTGGTCATCTCCATGGGTAAGCTGCACTCGGAAACTCTGATTCCCTTTTATGCTACACTGGACACAATTGGAGGTAATTAGAAACCCCATTTACCAAACATGCAAAGTCCTATACTCAGGAGAAAGGGGAATTCTGCCTCTGTCTGCAGAACATTTTGGAGATGTCCAGGCACTGTCCAAGCTCATTCTCACCTTCCAGGTGAGTGCAGGTTTGCTGAGACAAAAAACATTAAAGGGCATTGAGGGAGGAGGGTGACAGGTGACTTAAGTCCACTCCAATTCAGTCTTGTTGGTAAAAAAATGTTTGTGTTTTTTGAATGATACTTTTTAAGAAGTGAGTGGGGGGGTGGAAGGAAGGAGGGAGGAGTATGTGTGTGTGTGCGTGTGCGTGTCCTGGAGCAGGGGCAGCTCAGGCACAGCCCTGTGAATCTGCCCAGAATGCCTGACACTCAGGGATGCTAAGGCACGAAGTCCACTGTGAGCTCTCCTGGGGCACCTGCAGGCCCCAAGCAGGCTGGCAGAGAGGTGCAGAGCCCACCGCCACATTTTCTCATGCATCCTTTCTCCAAAATTGCAAGGTCAGACCATACTAATGTGAGGGCCCCTGCAACTACAGCAGCGAAAGCCCAGGACCCAGGAGCTAGGGAAGGTCTGGGAGTGGGAGAGCGGTCAGCAGAGAGGCGCCCTTTGATGTACTCACGCGTGTGCAGACACATATGTGTGCACTTACTCGTACAACCATATACACATGTGGTGCTCACTATCAAAAGCACGCACAGGTCCTGGAGGGCGCAGAACACAGGCCCGGCGAGTGGCAGCGCACTGCTGCTTCCTTGGCCCATGGCTGGGGTTGAACTTGCCAGCAGCCCCTAGACCTGCCTATAGGCTCCCCAGGCACACAGTAACCCTGCAGCGTAATCCAACGGGCCAGTCCTGGGCGACAGTGAACCTGAACCGCAAACGCTCCCAGGTACCGAGCAAAAGAGTAAAATTCCTCGACCACCCAGCTCCGCAAGGCCTAGATCCACGCACATGCACTTACGCGCACACCCGCGCGTCCAGCATAAAGTCGGGGCGCCCTTTTGTGCGCGCGCGATACCCTCCACAGGGCGTTAAGGCTGACTCCAGAGGGCCCAGGGTGCAGGAAGGACGCGGAGAAAGCAGGGGCGGCGGATAGCACTCGGGCCGGCTGCAGGTGCCCTGCTCTTCGAGCTGCGCAGGTCCGGCCCTCCTGTGGGAAGTCGGCCGCCCAAGCCTAACCGCAGAGTCCTGCAATCCAACAGCAGGTCTGCAGCGCTCACGGGTGGGCGGGCCAACCTGCTGTCCTCGTACCCTGTTCTGCCCTCTCCTCCTCTTCTCTCCCCCTCCTGTCTTCCCCTCCTTCCTCCTCCTCCCAGGCTCTCCCACGGTTCGGGCGGGTGCTCAGCCGCCCTAGCCGCTGCGGCTGCCACTCCGCCCCCCGCGCTGCGCGGAGGCGCAGTAATAACTCGGGCGCGGGCGCTGGAGTGGCGGCTGGAATCCCGAGCTCCAGCGCGGGTCGGATCTTCTCTGCACGCTTGCACACTGGTGGCTGGCTGCTGCCCGGCTGCGGACTATCCAGTGACCCGCCCCCACGGCCGTGCGCCCCTGGATGAAGCCCTGCGAACCGTACTCAGGGACGCAACGCCGGCTTGCGCGGGGACGCCGGACTATGAGGGTTCCAGGCTGCGCGACGCTCTGGGTGCTGCTGCTGGCTCGGGTCTGTGTGCAGGTGAGTAAGGTGCGCACTCCCGCCACAGGCGGTAACCATGCCCCCCTGACAGGTGAAGACGCGTCCCTCCCGGGCTCCTCTCCCGCAACCCTAGCGATCTCACCAAGGTTTTTTCCAGCAGGCACCTGCGTGCTCGACGGGACCCGCAGCTGCAGCGGCTGGAAGCCCTAGCGTCCCCCCACCCCCGGAGCAGCCAGGAGGAATGGAAACCGGTGGTAAGTCGGCGAAGTGGGGGCTTCTAATCCTTGCGATTTGGCAGCTCGCGTAGAACCCCCACCGCTGGTTTATAAACTGCTGCGAATGTTCCTCACTCTTAACTCTGCTTTTAAGATGTTTTCACCGCATTCTTCGTAAGCCTGAGTGCGCGCTCACAAGTGGACTTCCACCGATATTTATATTGAAATCCCTGATACAATAGTTATGGTTTTTATAGTAAGAAAAAGACACGGAAATACATATTTACTTTTGGAAAATTAGGAGAGCTTAGGCAGGATCTAGACCAACATATAGATTAATGTATGCATCATTGATGTATACATCAAAGTCTTCACAAGAGCTTCTCTCTTCCCCCCTCCTCTCCTCTCCCTCCTCTCCTCCCACTCATCCCCCCACCGAAGTCTTCCTCTATATCTAACTATCAGAGTAAGAGACAAAAGGCTGTCATTTGTCCACAGTGCTTGTGATCTGAGTATAAAAGTTAATGCTTTTCAAGAACTGGGTCACAAGTGAAGCATTATAGTGAGTGGAATGGCTAATTAGCTCGTTGTGATGTCATCAGCAATGTTCCTCTTCTGCGCCATGATTTGGTAGGGAAGGGAAGGGAATCTGATCCTTCTGCAATGTGTGGTTTGGCTTCTGCTGCTTCCAAGTGGCTTTTGCAGCATCTGAGTGGAACGGGTCTGTGTCATGCTACCCTCTCAGATAAACGAGAAAGCAGATGTATGACATTGGTTTCTAGGTGGTTTCTCTCTGTGCCCCGTGAGACCGCAGTTACTGAACGTTAGTTCTCTGCATCAGTTTTCTACAGGGAATTGCACTGGCTTTTAGAGGAAGAACTAAATTTGATTATTTCAATGTGTTCTTAGAAAACCTAGGAAGGTAGAGTAAATGATTACAAATTCCTCCACGAAGTTTCTTCATCCTGTATAAGACAAATACAAACATTTAATATATGCATTAACTATTGAAATTCTCTCCTGCTTAATGAACATGCGAATGGTACATAGTATACCGAGTAATAAATAGCAGATTGATGCTAGACCATGGGCCCTTTGGGCCACCACCAGAGGGCGCAAGATACAAATAATACAAAATGTTTAAAAATCACTTTCACTGTATTTAAGGAGAAAGTTAACTCTGTGTCTGTTTAAAGTTCTCTTCTGTAGCGGTCCTCATCTCCTTTAATGTTTCTCTCACTATGCGTTCTACAACATGCTCATATTAGAAGTTAATGGTCCTCCTTCAGACATTTCTTTTAAGATTTTGTAAAAAGTACTTGCTTTAGAATAAAATCATGAAAATTCCAGAAGGACTCAGGACATTTTAGAGTACTTGATAGAATTTTGGAAATTTTATTTAAAGCAAGAACATTGTAGATAGAGAACTACTCAGGAAGAAAAGCCTGTGCTTCCTGCCTAAGACTTGGGCTTCCTCGCCTTTCCTGTGGGTATGGATGGAAGCAGCTCTTGTCACCTTGTCATCTGTATTGTGAGCACAGTGTGCCCATGACAGCCACTTACCTGGCTGGTCAGAACCCCAAGCAGGTGTGAGCCATCATCAGGGAGCTTCTGTCTCAGTAGACACCCTGCCCCACCTCCCGGCCCTCAGGTGCTTTAGCTCTTTGATTATGAAAGGCTGAACTGAGGAAGTGGGCATCGGTGGACAGTGGCCACACCTCCAGAGGAAGGACCGCTCAGCCGTGCTCCCAGCTTGGATCTGGAGTGGCAGAGCTACCATGCCCTTCATGTGACCTTGGGATCAGCTGACTGTGGGATGTCAGGTACCCATGACACAAGCTGATTTTGAAATAACTATCTGGGGACATGACTTTTGTTAAGAGTAACAACTCCAACTGCCACCGTGAATGTTGCTGGGTGTCTGAGCGATCTCGCCACGGCAAGAGCATGCCAGGGCCGTCCCTGATCCATTCCATTTTCAATCTCTTGAGAAACATGCCAACTTTTTGTTTTTGTTTGTGTTGTTGATTCAACATTACTTTTCATTTCTTAAAGGGAGACTTAAATGCTCTTTCCTACAGATATGTCTTTGTAATAAAAATCCTGGCCGGGCGCGGTGGCGCACACCTGTAATCCCAGCACTTGGGAGGCTGAGGCAGGAGGATCGCTAGTTCAAAGCCAGCCTCAGCAATGGCGAGGCACTTAGCAACTCAGTGAGACCCTGTCTTTAAATAAAATACAAAAAAGGGCTGGGGATGTGACCCAGTGGACGAGTGCCCCTGAGTCCAATCCTCAGTACCACCAAAAAAAAATCCTGGCCCTGTTAAAACCAAAGACCCATCACAGATTGTTAACTTTTTAATTTCCAAATTAAGGTTGAGAAGTTCTTTAGAACTTGCTTTAACTGGACGTAAAGGACGTGTGTTTGTGTGTGTCTGTTTGAAGTTCGCAGTGGTTTATATTC
Source organism: Tamias sibiricus (assembly GCA_025594165.1). Classification (NCBI taxonomy): domain Eukaryota; kingdom Metazoa; phylum Chordata; class Mammalia; order Rodentia; family Sciuridae; genus Tamias; species Tamias sibiricus. Next base: position 169,391,228 of record CM046662.1, on the reverse strand, counting down.
AGACACCTACATGCCAGGAGACAGGGCAGTCTCCTGCTTGTAAATGTTTAATAACAGGCCTGGGGTTGGGGAGGAAGCTCTTGGGCTCCAGGTCATACATTTGATTGGATTCCTGTGGTAAGAATACTCCCACGACTGCCTTCTCCCAGCCACCAGTGTGATGTCACTGAACACAGAGGAGGAAGCAAGGTCTTTTCTACATTGACTCCTTCTAGACTTGAGGCTGTGGTCAAGAAGACTACTTAAAATCGCATAGTTCAGTGTGCTGAAGGAGCAGTGAGCCTCAAACTTTTTCTCATTAAAAACATCTACCTGAGCGAGGTCTTTTTTAAAGGATTGCAAATAGCAGGAATCTCACTGTGCTCTTTTATTCTTTTTTAATAATTTTTTAATTTGTTTTGATTAGTTATACATGACAGTAGAATGCATTTATGCACTTTGATATATCATACGTAGATAGGGATATAATTTCTAATTTTTCTAAGTGTATGTGTTGCAGAATCATATTGGTCATGTAGTCACATATATATATATATATATATATACATACACTAATAATGTCTGTTTCATTCCACTATCTTTCCCATCCCCACATCCCCCCCTCCCCTCCCTTCACTTCCCTCTACCTAATCTAAGGTAACACAATTTTTCCCTAGTGCTGCCCCTTGCCTTATTGTGAATTAGCATCCACATATTAGAGAAAACATTTACTTGGCCTTTGGTTTTGTGGGATTGGCTTATTTCGCTTAGCATGATATTCTCCAACTCCAACCATTTACTGGCAAATGCCATAATTTTACCCTTCTTTAAAGCTGAGTATTATTCCATCGAGTATACATACCACATTTTCTTTATCCATTCATCTATTGAGGGACACCTAGGTTGGTTCCATAGTCTGGCTATTGTGAATGGAGCTGCTATAAACGTTGATGTGGCTGTGTCACTATAGTATGCTGATTTTAAGTCCTTTGGGTATAAACCAAGGAGTGGGACAGCTGGGTCAAATGGTGGTTCCATTCCCAGTTTTCTGAGGAATCTCCATACTGCTTTCCATAGTGGTTGCACCAATTTGCAGTGCCACCAGCAATGTATGAGTGTACCTTTTTCCCCAACATCCTCGCCAACACTTATTATTGCCTGTATTCTTGATGATTGCCATTCTCTAAGATTTCACCTCACTGTGCTTTAAAGACATCACAATCTGCTGTTTGGGGGGATCACAGTCTTAAAGGAGAGCACAGGTCAGTGTCCGCACTCAGCTCGCTGACTCCCAGCTGGCTTCTGTCCCAAGTGTGCGGGGGAGATACCCTACTCGGTGGGCTCATTCACTGAACTCCGGCTTTCACACCCACGGGCTCATAGCTGAGAGCACACGCCTGACTCTGAGGGCTGCTCTCTTGGCCACTGGAAGGCTTCCGACCTTGGCTGCAGTGGTGGCCTGCTCTGGGGGCCGCCCCGTCACTGCAGAATGCTTAGCAACAACCACGGTCCGCCGGCCCCAGTCCAGGAGCCGCATCCTCCCTTTCCCCCTGTGACAACCAGACAGTCTCCAGACAGTGCCGTGTGCCATGTGTCACTGAGGCGGAGCACCACGGGACAGAGCGGGAGGGGCTCCCCCAGCAGCCCCTTCTCTTCCCTGCTGGGGAGGGGCAGTGACAGTGATGGAGGCAGCTGGGGACTCCACCAGCACATGCCAGTCTGGAGGGGCGGTGGCTGCCAGGGTGGGCATTTACTTCGGCTGGCTGTTAAAAAATTAAAACATAGAAACGCAGTGAATTGCAGCCCCTATTAAAAAGCAGTTAAATCCGCCATCTCCTCCCTGCCTGGTTCCCCAGCTCTGCTGTCCCCTGTGTTCCCGAGGCTGTTAGCACCTGGAGTTTGTGTGGGGGACATATTTCACAGAGGTGAACCACTGCCAGTCCCTTCCTGATTCTGCACCAGCAAGACCACGCTGGTCACTGAAATCAGCCATGGCAGGGGGGCTGCCCCAGGGAAGCCGGCGATGCCGCGGGTCAGGCCTTTCTTCTCGGGCAGCTGCTTGTCCATCACTGCTCAGCACAGCCCCGAGTGCTCCTGGGAAGGGGTCCATCAGCCGCTCATATCCTCCTCTCCAGCGAAGGATCAATATCATCTGCCCTCCAAAATAAAGGTTGCAAGAATGTCGCATATGTCACTGGAGAGCAATTTGACTTTCTAATTTGGTTGTCACCTTTTCGTGGGCAATAGAGTTTGCGGATGAGCCGTGGTCTGCAGCGACCCCACGTGCTTCCTGGCCTCGCTCCACTGGCCCTGAAGGAGGGGTAAGGGGCCAGTGACAAATGGAGAGCTGTCCCCTGAGAGGCCAGGTGGTGAGAGGCCTTAAGAGATTATGGGAGGAGCCTTTCCTAGAGCCCAGAAGCCCAGGAGGAGAGGGTGCTGTCTACCTGGAAGCAGAGGGCTCTGGGCAGATGCAGGCCACACAGGTGCACCGCCCCTCCTCTTTGAGTGACACCTAGAGCAGACTCCAGACTCCCACCCCTCCCAACCCCTGCCCCACTCCCCCTTCTCCCCCACTACAGGCACTTTCATCAGTTTCATATGGTTTCTCATTTTCCTAATTAAAATATCACGAGTTGCCAATGTATTTTACCCCATCAGACACAAGTTACCTTCAGTGGTTAGTTGAAGATCAGCGGTTAGTTGTCAAGTCCTCTGTGGGAAACTGTTGCCTCTCCAATCTGCAAGGCCCTCTCCACCCCAGCCAGGTAGGCTGAGTGCCTGTTCATACCACATGGTCAGGACAGACCTGTGGGGCCCAGCAGAGCTCAGCTTGGCTCTGGACTAAAAAGAATTTTACGCAAGGTCTTGACCTGGTGGCGGAGGACTTGCCACGCCCTCTGCCCCCCAGGCCCTCACCCTGCAGCAGGCTCTGCACGCTATGCCCTGCCATCCTTCCTGGCTTTCTCCTGCTTCTCCCAGACCCAACACACACCTTTTCACAGAGCTCTCCTCCTGTGTGACCACTCAGTCACCTACCTACCAGGACTGAGCAGGAGCAGAGGACAATCTACTCTGAAGTTTAATTGTGAAGAAAAATCTCCCCTTCTCCAAAAGTGAACTCTTGAATATGGTTGACTTACAACCACATTCCACTTGCCAGAAGTAGGTTGATGTTTCATTTTATCTTATGGCCAAAGCAGAGAAGAGCCGGGTTATTAAGCGTCTGACAGCGCAGTCACCTGAGAAGTATGCTGATAGTGGAGGGGAAGATGCATTCTTAGAACGTGAGAGCCGGGGCTGTGTCAAACGAGCAAGAGGAGCCACACTGTGAGTCTGCAGGAATGTCCACCTGGCTGCTGGCGAGATTCCTCTGTCCTGCTCTGGTGCTGGGTCCGGTGTCCTTTTCTTTTCTTTTCTTTTTTTCTTTTTTTTTTTTTTTGGTACCGGGAATTGAACTCAGGGGCACTCAACCACTGGGCCACATCCCCAGCCCTTTTTTTGTATTTTATTAGAGACAGGGTCTCACTGAGTTGCCAAGTGCCTCGCCATTGCTGAGGCTGGCTTTGATCTCATGATCCTCCTGCCTCAGCCTCCCAAGTGCTGAGATTTCAGGCATGCACCACCGTGCCTGGCCAGTGTCCTTTTCAAAGACACCTCACGTTTGGAGGAAGGCCTCACACCATGCTGAACTGTTAGGGTGTGTGTGCACGCATGTGTGTGTGTGTATGTGTGTAGAAAAAATTCAGGGGAGGAAACCGGCCCTCTCCTAGAATGCACAGGCCCAAGGCTCACTCACAGTTGGGGGCACACGTACCATAGGCTTAAGCCACTGTGCCCCATCATCTGGGATGTGGGACACCTCTGAAAACGTAAGGTGAGCAACAAATATACCATGTACGGTAACTCTGAAATAATCACCATTTGTAGACCTGTTATTTTGAGATAAGTAATAGATGAGTGATTAGAGCATTTGAATATATGTAAATTGACACTGAGGCTTAAAGTAGGTGGGAAATGAAAGCTCTAGATTATTACTTCCAACCTGTTTTAATGCACCCATGATGATTTGTAATTGAAAGACAGAGACTTAATGGGTTCAATAATGAAAAGATGTAAAGCAAGCTAACAAGTCACTAAAATATTTTGTGATTCGGCCTTGACCAGCTGCCTTGGCATGCCCTTCAACTCCGGGTCTCAGCTGAGAACTTGTCGGGCAGCAAGATCTGACCCTAAGGGTGAGGCCTCTCCCTGCCCTCCCACCCTCTGGGAAACCACCTCTCCCTGGACCCTGGAGGGGCCTGTTGATAGTGGTGATGGGAGAAGAAGTCCTAGCTTCCTGGAGAGGGAGGGGTCATCTGGAGAAGGCACTGGGGCAGTCACAGGACCTGTCGGGGTCTCATAAACCCCCAGTTCCACTCTTTCTTCTGCAGAAGAAAGGGCCATGAACACTCATACATTGCTGGTGGGACCGCAAAATGGTGCAACTGTTATGGAAAGCAGTATGGAGATTTCTTGGAAAACTGGGAATGGAACCACCCTATGACCCAGCCATCCCACTCCTGGGTCTATTCCCAAAGGACTTAAAAACAGCATATTACAGTGACACAGCTATCTCAATGTTTGTAGCTGCGCAATTCACAATAGCTAGGTTGGGAACCAACCTAGATGTCCCTCAGTAAATGAGTGGATTAAGAAAATGTGGTATATATGCACAATGGAATTTTACTCAGCAATAAAAGAAAATAAATTAATGGCATTTGCAGGTAAATGGATGAAGTTGGAAGACATAATGCTAAGTGAAGTTAGTCAGTCTCAAAAATCCAAGTACCAAATGTTTTCTCTGATATAAGGAGGCTAGTTCAAAGTATTGTTGGATGGGGGTACATAGGAGGATTAGAGGAACACTAGAATTGTCAAGAGAAGGGAGGGGAAGGGAGGAAGCAAGAGGGGAGGGAGGGGGAGAAAAGAAAAAAAAAAGAAAAGAAAAGGTGGTTGAATGAGACGGATATCATTTTCCTAAATGCATGATTGAAGACCTGAATTGTACGAATATACTTTGTATACAAACAGTTGTATGTAAAAAGATACTAAATATATGCACTATGAGTTGTACATATTAAAAATTATAAAAATAAAATTAAAAAAAGAAAGAAAGAAAGGGCCATGACCCCAGATGCAGCACTGGGAGATGCCTTGACCACAGTCCTGAAGGCTTGTATGTTTGTCCAGAAATCTGCTAGCATCTTTGGGATTTCTTCTGCTTTTTAAAAAGAATTAATTAATTTGAATATGGTGTATAAATTATGGTGGGGAGAAGAATAGGACGCTAATCTTTGAGAGGCAGAGGAATGTGAAATCTGATCAAGTTGCAAGAGCCTGAGGGAACAGGAGGGGAAGCCAAGCCAACAGGAAGGTCCACGGGCTCTCCAATGGGTGCAGACGCACATGCCGGCGTTTAGAACTAGCATCTGGTAGGTCCAGAGTATGTCTGCACTCTGCATTTTCTCCTGCTTTGTTAAATAATTAAGCAGCAAAGAATGCCCATCATAGTTTCCTTTAAAGTTATCTTGTGAAAAAATTATGGTATTTTTAACATGAAATTTGTCAGATCAATGAAGATGTCTATGACAAAACAATATTAATCAAGAATGTCTCAGAGCTGTAAAAATGATCACATGTGATGGTTACTCACTCTGGCAACACAATTCATAAGATATAATCCTAGAAGACCAATTTTGATCTTATATGATCCATAATACATTTTCCCTTTTGATTTTATGGAATATTCTGCATTGGTAATAAGACATTATGAGTGCAGCAGTGTTTTACCTAAAAGTCACTTTTAGACTTTTCCTTTTAACTCAGATGTTATTTAGCCCAGCATGTGGATTGGAGGACGGGAAGGTGTTGGATTTTCCTCCATCATTTCTTACTGGTGAAAATGGTAGTCTTAGATTTTGAGACTTTGCGGTTCTTTCCAAAAGCCTGCCTCTCTTCTGATTTCAGAGTATGACCTGGTGTCTGCCTACGAGGTTGACAACAGGGGAGACTATGTGTCCCACGACATCGTGCACCACCAGCGGCGGCGAAGGGCGCTGGACCAGCAGGGAGGTGACTCTCTGCACCTCCGGCTGAAGGGTTCCAGGTATGACTTCCACGTGGACTTGAAAGCTTCCAGCAACCTGGTGGCTCCTGGGTTCGTGGTGCAGACGCTGGGGAAGAGGGGCACCAAGGCCCTGCGGAAGTTCCCGCCCGAGGACTTCTGCTTCTACCAAGGCTCCCTAAGGTCCCACAGAAACTCCTCGTGGCCCTTTCCACCTGCCAAGGTTTGGTGAGTACGAAGGTTCTTAGGACCGAGGTGAAAGGGAGGGGCGTCACCAGAGATGTCCCTCAGAATAGCCTTGCTTGTGTTTCCGTCATCGTGGTGCAGATATCTGTAAGAGCAAGTGGAAAACTGCCAAGGAAAACTTTCTGCAATAAGCTGTGTGCCCCTCCCCTTGCCCTCCTGTGCTGGCGGAGGAACACTGCTGTTTGGAAAGTGTGTGTTGAACTCGCAGCCAGGTCCCTGTCGACCAGCTTTGTAGGAAGGTCTTGACTAAGTCTAAGAGTCCACGATGGAAACAGGGGAAGTGTCCTGATGTGACTGTAGTTGTTGGGTTGGCTCTCTCGGTCAGTTGATTGATGTTTGAGACTTGAAGAACTGTCTTCTGTCATCCCGATGTGGGTGACATGCTTGAAACCAGGGCAACATTGGCCACCTCAGATGGTGCCCCTGCTGGTGCAGGCCCCACATCCTGAGAACGTGACTGAGACCCTGCCCTGAGCTCGTCTCTCTCCCCTGCTGCACTTTACAGAGACCCTGAGTGAGGCGCACGTGCAGCCTGGGGCTCTCCCGGCCTCCCTCAGGCCTGCTCAGGCTGAAATCTCCCTGGCTTCTCTCCTACTCTCCTCAAAATGCTTCCATACTTTTAGGGGAAAAGAGGCTTAGGAGATATTTAGACTGTTGGCCACAAATTAATCTCAGAGACAGATCAAGAAACTGTGACCGAGAGCAGAGTGAAACCATGTGATCAGGACGCTGCCAGCCCTGGCCGTGCAGAAGGTCGAGCACGGGACATTGTCCTTTCCTGCTAGGAAGGAAGGATTTCAGACCTCACAGCTCCTAAGGACTTGTGTGCGTATGTGAGGGCATTGGATGCCAAAATCACATCCATAACCACTCCTTAAACAGCTACATATATACAAATGCTAAATCCTGTAAAATGCTTTAGAATATTAGCCTTCTACTCTTTCGAGGAATCTGATATGTGTGGATCTCATTCCTGCTCTCGTTTGTAAAGGCTTTGGGTTTGGACTACTTGGAGCAGGAGTTCAGGGGTTGGGGTGGTTCCACACTCTTGTCAAGCATGGCAACTGTGATGCTGCTCCTTCCATATCCTCTCCCAAAGCAGATCTTCCTTAATTGAGTGGTTTAATCAGTTTTGTTTTCTTGTTTGTTTGTTTTGTTTTTGTCACTATGACCAAAAGACCTGGCAAGAACAATTTTAGAGGAGGAAGTTTATTTGGCGCTCATGATTTTAGAGGTCTTAGTGCATAGACAGCCAACCCCATAGCTCTGGATTAAGGTGAGGCAGGACATCTTGAGAAAGGGTGTGGAGGAGGATGTGGCCCCCAGGAAGCAGAGAAAGAACTCCACTCACCCAGGACAAAATATAACCCCCCAAGGATGCTCCTGGTGACCACCTCCTCCAGCCACACTCTATCTACCTGCCTACAAGTGCCACCCACTTAATCCATATCAGTGGCTTAGTCCACTGATTACGTTTAGGCTTGCAGAACCAAATCATTTTGCCTCTAAACTGTGTTGCATTGTCTCCCACATGAGCTGGGTGAGACTCGTCATTTCCAAATCATAACATGGAGTGAAACTCTTCATGTTATGCACAAAATTCAGATATCTATTCCTTGGTTGTCTTTTACAAAGATTTAGACCCGAAATGGCAGCCGTGTGTTGGGAAGGTGGAACATGCCTTTCCAATTTCGGCAACCCTGGCTCTGGTTTTAGAGGTTGGGCGGGTCTTTGCCATAACCCAGCAGGGAGGCAGGCCCTCTGATGACCCTGGGTCTCCAAGAGGCAGGGCCCTCCCATGGGTAGTTGAGTTATGCCCGGGAATGTGTCCCACACATCAAGCTGGCTGGCAGCAGCTTGAGATTTCTGGCTCTCTTTGAACGTGATGGGAGTTAACAGCAGAAGTTGTAACTGTGCAGATAAAAAGCAAAAAAGAACAGAAAAATAGGCTCCTCTGGGCAGTAAACAATGGAATCTGATAGTGTGGCCTAGGGAATAGACATTTGTATGCTTTCACCATTAATCTCCCAAATACATAAACGCCAGCTTGCCTGATATTTTGTCCATAGACAGTCATTGCAGACATGACCTCAGCTGGCCTTTAGAATGAGAGGTTTGGGGGCACTTGAACTAAGATAGGACAAACCAATGGCATTTTAAGAAACAAAGGAAGGATTACAGGTCCTCTTGCTTTAGCCAGATGAGGAGAACGTTGAGGGTCCTCCAGCAGCTGTGAAGTCTGCTGTTTCTCTCCTGGTGGGTGTTGCCCCACCCCTCCTCTTCCAAATTCGTTAGCACCTGAAGAACAAGAGCATGTCTTTCCCACGAGATTAGAGCTCCCTTTGTCGTCATTTGGGGACGCTCAGGTTCTAGTTCAAGTCTAAGCCAGATCTCAGTTGAGAAGACAAGGATGATGAGGAGCAGGAGGAGGCTAGACAAGTGCTCTACCGCTGAGCTACCTGCAGCCTCATTTGAGACTTTTTTCAGAGTTTCTAGTTGGAATTCATTGGCCCCACTCTCTGGTGGGAACCAGGAACCAGTAGAGCATTTTGTGCGACTCTGGACGCCAGGCAAGATGTGCTGCCGGCCACACATAGAGGTCAATGCTGTGGCATCAGGAGTTTGCAAAGAGAAAAAGCTGCCCTGCACCGTCAGCCCCAGGGTGGCCAGGGGCCAGGAGTCCACAGCTGCCTGTCCTCGGGGTTGCCATGGGGTGCACAGGAAGGGGCAGGGCGATGCTGCTTGTTGATTGCATGGTGAGAAGCAGGTTTTAGGACTCTCTGTCCCCTCCCAGGCTGTAGGTCTGCTTTCTGGGCATACTACGTTCCGTGCAGGGGATTTGAGCTTGTGACATCCACAGGCCATTGGCTGCATGAGCTGGCTTCTGTAGCTCTTGTCCTTTCTTGAAAACTGTTCCAAACCATCTTTGAATGGATGGTGGAGGCTGTTCCCAAGAGACAACTTAAGAACTTTGTTATTTGAGGAATTTGTACCTGGGTGTGGCCAGGCCCTGGCCTATTTTGTTCTTACCAGGCAGCTTGGCAGAGTCCAGTGGAAAGCGTATGAAGGCAGGATCCTGTCTAGTGGAAGTGCTCCCTGTTCTCCCTATTTGACCTTCGGGATGAAAAGATGACTCCTCAGTTTCAAAGCCTGTTGCCTCGGAGGGCAGCACCTTGAGCCATGGCCACCACTGTGAGGCAGCACACCCTCCACAGCAATATCAAGGTTTCCTCCTGGGTCCTCAGATTCTGAGTTTGGAAATGTTTTCCAGTACTCCTCTTATGCCTGGTTGGAAGAACACTGAAATCGAGTTGATGGTGTTGCTCTCTTCACAGCAAATAAATATTCGTCAAGGAGAAAAGCAGAACTAAAACAAGCATTTTACTTTAGATTTATGTTGACAAAGAGAATGTGACTGGTGAGTGGGCTTCAGAACTGTGTCGCCGGAGCCCGCCAGACCTGGGCCCCAAGAGACATGGCTGATGAGAGGGGCAGGGGAGGGGTGCGTCCCCTCCCAGGTGCTTCAACAAGGGGAGGCAGTGAGCACCAGGAGAACCTACGGGGGCACCTCACCACCATGATGGCACATGGAGTGGTCCCCAAACCAAGTCCAAGCCCAGTCTCCAGGGTAGAGCCAGGACGTGATGTCCATCAGGGGAGGGATCACAAGCATCCTGAAACAGACGGCTAACATCTATTACGTGCATGAAATCCTTGATAACACCACCCCCAAATGAGAGCTTAATATTTATACATTAATCATATTACATTAATCAAGTACTACACCAAACAAGATCAGTACACTCTACCACCATGCATCTTGATTTGAAATATCAGCTAGCGATAAGCCTGACCTTTTTAAGATAATATCTGTTATACTTACATCTCTACCAAATGGACAGTGTGTGACTCTTGTAATCACCTCGCGATCACATGAATGCATTCTAATGCTTAGACAAAATAAAGAGAAAAAAGGAAGGACCAAAAAGCCCTGTTTTCATTTAGGTAATGAAAAATGTCAAACAGATAGACTTCCTGGGTGAGAGATAACAATGATGATGACAGCAAGAATGATATTCACTTGTTGAATGTATGTGCCAAGTAATTTGCTAGTAGCTTCACACTTGTTATTCACTTAATCTGATGATAAGTCAAAGAGATAAATACCAATTCCTTTAAAAAATAAGCTGTATCAAGGTATAATTAACATGAAGTTCCATGCCTTCAAACGGTACACTTCAGTGGGTTTTAGTATAATCAAAGTTGTGTGACTTGTACCAGAATTTAATTGTAGACATTGACATCACCTCAGAAATAAAACCGTATAGTTCATCCCCAGCTCCCCAAGTTCTCCATCTTCTGAAGCACTCAGCATCCAACCTACTCCCTGTAGATTTGCCTATCTGTCCATTTATTATGAGAAGCATGCAACCTGTGGCTTGTTGGTGGCTAGCTTCTTTCCTTAGCATGATATATTCACAGCTCATCTATGCTGTAGTATGTATCACGGCTTTATTTATTTGTATTTCTAAATCACAATCTATTGCACACTCCTATGAAATATCTTATTTCATCCATTGTCAGTTGGTAAGCACTACTGTTTGTTTTCATTTTTCCATTATGAATAATGCTGGTCTGAACATTTGTGAACAAGTTTTGTGTGTGGACATGTGTCTTCATTGCTCTTCAGTACGTACCTAGGAGCATAATTCCCAGGTCAGGTGAATCTCTGTGCTTAACATTTTGAGGAGCTCCCACACTGTTTGCAATAGTAGCTGTACCGTTTTTTTGTATTCCTGCAGGGTATGAGGGTTCCAGTCTCACCACATTCTTTCTAATTTCTTAATGTCCATCTTTTCTATTTTATCCATTCTAGTAATTATAAAGTGGTATTTCAAGGTTGTTTTTTATTTTCCGGATAAAGATTAGAGATTACAGATTTGGTAAACAGCTTCACTGAATATTGGCTACCAACATATCTGAAATCTGGTGAGGCAGAACACCACATACACACCAAGCTACAAGCTACACAAAGTGGGTATTTACTTATAGGTTGGAAGCAAGGGACAAATGAAGCCTAGGAGTCCCCATAAGCTGGAACCTGAGGCTCTGCAAGCTGCCCAGGGAGGCTGGAGTCTTGGTCTTCCTGCATATGCCTGACTAGCACTGTAGCTGAAGGATCCTGGAAGGCAGCTCACCCTGTGTTTCATACCCTGGTGACTGTAATGCACAATGTAAAAGCACTGAGGCACTTTCTGTTTCAAGATGGGAGGGAGACTAGAGCACAGTTTGGGCTGTTCCCACCAGTTTCCTATCTCAGGATGCTCTGTTCTCAGCAGATTCTACAAATATTATTGGGAATGATGAGGAAGGAAGTGCAATAAATTAGATTGATCCAAACTCAACCAGAGACCTTTCTTGTCTTGGTTGTCAGTGTTTTGTTTTGCTTTTTTGTGGGGAAGATGCACTTTGAATTTGTCATTCTATTGCCTTCTGATTTCCATTGTTTCTGATGTAAGTCTGCTGTTTATTTCATGTGGTTTCATTGTACATTGTTATTATTCTCTCGATGCTCTCAAGATTTTCTCTTTGTCTTTCACATTTTTATTAAGATGTTTATATTTATGGTTACCTTTGTGTTTGTTCTTCTTGGATTTAGCTGAAATTCCTAAATGTGTAGATTAATATTCTTCACCAACTGAGAAGGTAATCAGTCATTATTTCTTCAATAGTTTTTTCTCTTCCTGTCTCTTGTCTTCTTTGATACTTACATTATGAAAGCTTACATGCTTAAAGATGTTACATGTTTGTTGAAACTCTGTGCATTTTTCTTTTCTTTTATCCTCTGTGTTCTGTGAATTAAATAATCTATATTAATTTATATTCAAGTTCAATGATTTTTTCCTTGCAATTCAAATCTATTATCAGGCCCCTGTAGTAAATGTATCATTTAATATATTGTACTTTTCCACTCTAGAATTTGTATTTAGTTCTTTTTTATATATTTCTCTTTATTTGTATTCTCCATTTTATGATACATTATCATTATATGTTTCTCTTCTTCTTTTAAAATAAGTTTGTATTGTATGTATTTAAGGTATGAACGTGATTGTTTGATGTACACACATATAGTGAAATAATTACTATAGGCATGAAAATCAATATATCTTGCACTTTCCATGATACCTTGTGTTCATGTGAGGGGCAGGAGGAGAGGACCTGAAACATAATCCCCTGGGAAAATTTCAGTATACAATATCATTATATGCAAAATTTCAGTATACAATATCATTATATGCAGTCTTTATGTTAGCTATTGATTCTCACTCATTTTGTGCAAGTTTATGTCCTTTGACAAGATTGTCCCCATTTTGTCTTTCTTCCTGTCCCTGGTAATCAGTGTTCTATTCTACTCTCTGTTTTATGTATTCACCTTTTTTTATTTTTAAGATTGCACATTTAAGTTAAATCATGCTATATTTGTCTTTCTGTGTCTTACTCATTTCACTTAGCACAATGTCCTCCAGATTCATCCAAGTTGTTACAAGTGGCAGGATCTCCTTCTTTTAATTGCTCACAACAAAGATGGCCATTATTTTTGATGATGTCCTTAGGCAAAACTTCCCTACATTCTGTTCCAAATAAAGCTGACCCCTATAGATGAGCACTTTGTAATCACAGCTTGTCTCTCCTGGGAAAGCCTCTGTGGCACTGGATTGCAGCTGGGACTGGTGGAGTGGCCTGTTCATCCCACTGCAACACTCTTTCTCTGTGAGCAGAACTTGGCTAGAGATAGTAGCCCACTGTCTGCTTTGCTTTGCTTCCTAGTCTGAAATCTCCACCCTGCAAGTGAGCTGGAATCAATTACATAAGGGTCCATTTTTCCTGGCTGACTGAGCCTCGAGTACAGTTTATACTGTACTGAGTAGGGACTTCTTGATAGAAGGAAAACTAGTTCTTATGGCCATGCCTGCCTGAAATTGAGCTTCTACAATATGGAACTGAGGAGATAATCTTTGGAGACTTGTCATTCTTTTTTTTGGAGGGTGGGGGTAGATACCAAGGATTGAACTCAGGGTCACTCAACCACTGAGCTACATCCCCAGCCCTATTTTGTATTTTATTTAGAGACAGGGTTTCACTGAGTTGCTTAGCATCTTGTTTTTGCTGAGGTTGGCTTTGAACTCACAATTCTCTTGTCTCAGCCTCCCAAGCCACTGGGATTACAGGTGTGCACCACCACACCCGGCTAGACATGTCATTCTTGATGTTAAAATGTGGCCCTAGAATGGGAGTTGGTGGAGGGAAGAGATTGGGATCCCCGGTCTTTGTGGCTGCATATGCCTGGGATATAATTTTTGTCACACTGGGCTGGAGGCAGGGTGAGGATATAAGTGGACAATGACTCAAATGCTACCAGATTTCATCATTCTTTTCAGGAGTTACTAGATTATATCCAATTGTTGTTTGTCCGATTTTTATGCCCTTAGGATTATTTTCAGACATTTTAGAGGTCATGAGTATGTGTGTGTGTGTGTGTGTGTGTGTGTGTGTGTGTGTGTTTTCCGTAGTTTCACTGGAGAAAGGTGCTGCCACACTCCTCACACTGCCATTCAGAAAGTCAGGCTCCACTAGGTGTGATTATTAGCACATTTTAACATTTTATAGGTAATTACCCAAGACCCTTTATTATCCCTAATTTAAGGATATTCTGAAGCTCATTCTTAAAGAAGCAGGTGATGCACCTACGTATTCCGAATCCAGGCCCGTAATTTGAAACCACAATGCTTGGATTCCTTTGGTCACGAGGCTATCATCTCCCTACAGAGACTCGGTGGCTCCTGCACATGAATTTCTACTGAATGCTCACTGAGCTTGCTCCACAGTGCAGTGGCTTTCTCCTTGGTTTCCACCCCAGTGCCATCTTCCTCGGCATCCACCCATTTTTTAAAAAAAATATTTATTTGTTTGCTTTAGTTGTACACAATGCATTTGTCTTTACGTGGTGCTGAGGATCGAACCTGCGTTGCGCACATGCTAGGCGAGCGCTCTACCTATGAGCCACAACCCCAGCCTACATCTACCATTTTGTTCTTGGCATCTCCGTTTGCAGTACATCAGGGGCCCCAATGGTAATAGCTGTGGCTTCAATTTATAATTATCTGCTTCTAGGTCTGCTTTTTGGTACCACACAGTGAACTGATCATTTTAAAAACAAACAAACAAAAAGAGACCTGTTTATTCCACTTTGTGCCACCGAGTTCTTGTTGTGTGCAAACCCAAATTCATTTTTTTTTTCTCGCAATAAATGATTTACAAACAGAAATCCTGGGTCTTCTCAACCTCTCCTTTGGAATAGACATAAATGTAAACCAAGTTTAAAATTTGTTTCATTTGACTTCTTTCTATGACTGATGCCAAACACCCTAAATTTTCTAATGAAGTACATATTTAAGAAGTGGCTTAATCACTAAGATTTTTGATAAAATTACTTTTACAAACTCCATTACTCAATAGTTTTAAATGAGGGTTGTTTAGCAATATTTTTCTGTTGAATATGAAAGGAATAGATTTTCTAAACAATTTCTTGCAAGTTCTGAACTCGGATTAGCATTTCAGCTTAAAAAAATAAATGTACTATGTTAACTGTCCTTGGCATAAATCTATATGAAATTTAGTTCCTCTTGTGAAAGGTGTGATATTTGCTAAGAACTTAATGCATAGGGTAGTTATCACTTCTTCTAAAAATCCAATTATTCTCTTGTTTTAAAAAAATGTTGAAAAATTTATCGATGCTACACTTCTTGGTTCTGTTTAAGAATTCCTTTGCTTGGTTGGAAACTTGCTGGGGGTGGGTGGGGTTGAATTATATGGTTTTATTTCCAGCCACAAACTCTAGGGATTCCCTGGAAATTCTAGTCATTGAGATATTTTTCTAAAGCACCTAATAAATCCTAGAAAGCTGTCTGAAATACTGCCAGATTCTCCAACTGACTTTGAAAAATGTTCTTGTGCCAGGAAAATAAAACAGGAGTAGAAAAGGAGGAATCAGCACTGGGAATGGTCAGAAGAGACTGTGTGAGTGTTGAGAGAAGGTGAGAACCATCGGGGAGGAGCAGTGATGGCGAGACCAGCTGACCGTGTTGGGCATGGGAGGAATGCACCATGCCCCATGCCCACGCCCCATGCCCTGGGCTCAGAGTTGGCCAACTGGGAAACTCTCAGACAGTGGCAGGGAACTAACTGGAAGTGCTGAATAATTTCATAAATTTTAAATACAATGGTAAAACTTTAAAATTGATAGAAACAAATGTATTTCATTACTATAAGTAGATCAAAGTAACCTTCACACCCAAAGTGGCCACAGATTTTTCTATTAGTTTACTACTAGTTTCCAACAAAAATTAGATGACTAGACAAATTTAACTGTACAATCCATGGATTTTGTTTCGCTCCCTTCATTTGTGAGATCATGAAACTGACATTTGGCAAATACTCCAAAAACAGGTGGAGTGTAGAAAGGTCTAGAATGAGAGTCTCAAATTCTCTGTCCTGCATTGTTTTCACTTCAAGGCACACTATGGTATTACTTTTTGATTATAAGGAAAAAGCAACTGAAGGAGTTTAAATGTTGGAATATGCGCAGAGATTTTACAGTTAAGCCACTGTGTCCCTCGTCTAGAGATCTGGCCAGGTAGCAAAGGGGAGAGGGCAGTGTGACCAACTTCCCTTCTGGTTCTTGTTTGATGCTTCTGACATCGATGTCTTCTTGTCAGGAAGAAAATGCTTCCTGCATCACCACCAAGGACAGCTGTCACAGGAACTTTTATTGTGGTGAGACAAATGTTTGTTCTCAGGGCAATTTGGAATGGTGCTCATCTCCAATTCCATATAGCCAGGAAGTCCTTCATTGCCAAGATCTCTCTGAAGAGAGACAAAGGGACCCCCAAGAGAAGCAGAACATGACCCATGTGGTCATGGACTGGGGGCTGGTCCATGTGCAGGACTGTCTGAAGGACAAGGGCACATGACACCTTCTCTTTAGAAGAGGCCCAATGAAACTAAGATCTTTAGAGCAGAATGCTGCCTTGCCTGAGCCTAATTGTGTCTGCTTAACAATACACGTGCATTTTTTTTTTAATGTCACTTTCACCATGATAATTTTCCTGGTTCACCATATAAACTTTTAATCTCTCTTCTCTCTCTCTCTCTCTCTCTCTTCTTATACCTGTTTCAGTTTCATCATTAACTGCATTAATCAAATTTCAGTCAAGAGACAGAAACTACACCAATTATTAGTAAAGAGTAAATTAATGCAATGTTTTATGTAGACAGTAGAGAACTGAAAACCTAAAGAGAGAACACTAGGTACTATTGGACACAGTAGCTGGAAGCGACTACCACCACAGGCTGAGAAATTGAGGGAGAGTTTTTACAACGTAGAAGCCTGGAGCTGAGCCTCAAACCTCTGAGCATGAGCAGCTGGCCAGCTGTTGCTAGAACTCTGGGGCACGGTGCACGTGATTCTTCAGGCAAACTGCAAACTAGAATCAGCTGTTGCTACTGGAGCAAATGGTCAGGGCTAGAGTAAAGCAAGGTGAATTTGAACAAGAAGCAGACAGGAAGTCCATACAGGACAGACGGGAAATGAGGATGCAGACAGGAAGTCTTCAGGAGACAGACAGGAAGTCTACAGAAGACAGACAGGAAGTGAAGGGGCAACAGGAAGTGAGGGGGATACAGGAAGTCCACAGGGGATGGCAGGGAGCCTAGAAGTAGAAGACAGACAGGAAGTGAGAGGGCATACAGGTAATGCATGTGGGACAGACAGCAGGACCAGTTCTGCCTTTTTTGATCTGATCTTCGTGGCCTCACAGCCTGTGGACTGTTGGCAGAGGTGAATAGGAAGCAGATGACAAAGAAAAAACTGAATTTGTAGATGTCATCATCAGCATCACAAAGCAGAATTTATAAAAAGAGTATAGAGCTGTGGGATGGTTTCTTAATAACACTCAAGCTGCATCCCATGATAAATGTGGAGATTATAGCAGGGATGTTATACTCCCTGGATTTTTCTAACTTTATCAGTACTTTGTGCCTGGCAAACTGCAAAGCTTTAATTAAAAAAAAAGTTAAATGAATGATTTTTAATGGCAAAATAAGAATCCTGTTGCTTTACACAAATCATTTGCATAGCCAGTGGCTTGCAAGGGGACAGGAGACCCCGAAGTAGAGGCATCCTAGACCTATTCTGGGAAAAAGGCAGCCTCTCTGAATGACTAGAGCCCACTGGGCCTGGTGCAGCTTGCTGCTGTGTGGGATGGGGACGGAGCTGTCAGACCCAGGACGTCCAGCCATCTCTCCTCTCTGCTCTGCTAGGCTGCTCCTGACCTGCTTCCTACTCTGGTTAAAGTCAGGGCCCCTGAGAGTTTTCCTGGAAGGAGATGCAGTGCGCTGTTTCTGCAGCAGGATTGAAGACTATATTTCATAACAGATTCCGGAGTGAACTGGCACTCGGGGGCTTTTGTGTCCACAAGCGTGTGTGAGTTTTCTGTCTCTGCTTTGCTGCTCTGAATCACTCCTGACGGAGAAATTGTGACATCATTACTGGTAGGCTGGAGGCCAGACTCTGAATCCAAGTGAATTCACACACGTGGTGGGGGACGTCCTTTCTCATGGTGGACCACAGCCATCCTACACGACACTCCCTAGTGCCCTGAGCCTCAGAACTGAGCCAGGAGCTACTGGTTCCTCTTCTCTTCCCTGGAGACTCCATTCCCCCCTCTTCCAGGTAGGTGTCTTCTTACTGACGTTGATTCCTTCCTAGTAATACCAGTCATCTTTTTTCACTTTGTGCACACATTATTTACTACATGAGTTTGTATTCAGTATTTTTGAAGAAGCTACTATGTGTGTTAAAGGGATTAAATTGAATAAATCCAAACATTTTAATCAGTAGCAAAATCAGCTTGATTTTACTTTTTTTCTTTTCTATAATTCAGAGAATTACAGGAAAGCTAAATAAAAATACCTCTCTTGAAAAACTGTGCACAGTGGCACATACCTGTAATCTAGTGACTGTGGAGGCTGAGACAGGAGTAAGCTCAAGGCCAGCCTCAACAACTTTGCAAGACTCTCAGCAACTTATAGAGACCCTGTCTTGAAATAAAAAGGACTGGAGATATAGCTCAATGGTAAAGCATTCCTGGGTTTAATCCCTAGGAACTTCACCCCCCCCAAAAAAAAAAATTGGTGATTTCTTCTAGTCTGTGAAAATATTTGCCTTTGTAACCTTAAGGTCATTTCATTCCATCATGATTTAAATTTCCGTGTGAGCATATCATATCATCTTCTTGGGTGAGAAAGTAAGAACCCTCCCTGCAATGTGGCAAATCCCTGTGTGAATCTGCAGCTGTTGAGACTCTTTTTAAGGTTGGCAGTTGTGACCTCCACATGAGGCTGTTCAGGGTGGGCCTGTGGAATCCTGAGCAGAAGTGGGGAGGGAGGGGCTGAAGATGACCCATGAACACAGAGGCAGCCCGCCATGTCCCGCCCTCCTCCTCTTCCCCTCCCAGGGGAGCCTCCCTGAGGACTGAAGAGCAAGCCCCCCTCTCCTTCCCCTTACTCAGCACACCCGGGGCTCTCTGGGCCACTCCTCATCCTCAGTGTGACCAACAGTTCCCAGGGAGTCGGCCCTTGCTTGCATCTCCAGCCTCGGCGGGGAAACTCCAGGCTCAGGCCCCACCAACATCTTGTAAATTTTAAAATAAAGCCAAGCTCTTCACATCCTTAGGGAATTACCAAGTACTATTCCTTCTGCCCAGAATACAATCCCCGCCCATCCTCTTTTCCTCTAGTTAAATGTCACTTTATCCTCCAAGTCTCAGTTGGAAAATCCTCCCATAAGTAATCCTCCCAAGCTCCAAGTCAAGGCGGCACATGGTATAGTCCCACACACGTCCCTCTTGGCTCTCCTCAGAAACACTCGTCCCTATGTAATTCCTACTGTAGTTACTAGCTAGTGTTTACCACCACCACCCCAGACAGTGAGAGTCCTGAGGGCAAGGGCCCAACTGTCGGGGTCTCTAATGGCACCACCAGCACCAGCAGTGTTTGGCTCATGGAAGAAACTGGATGGATGAGGGGAGGGATGGAGGGATGGGTTGATGGGTGGATAAATGGCAGGATGACAGATGTTAGTTTCAGATGCCAGTTCAGGCTGTGCTAGAGACAGTCCTCTGTTGACGGAGGGGGCAGCTCCTGTGGACAGCCCGGCCTAGAAGTGGCCCTGAGTGGAGTCTGGGCAGCATGCATCCCCTCTCGTGGCACCGTCCAAGCCTGTCTGGAGCCCTGGGAGTGCACGGCCGCAGCGGGAAATCCAAGAGGGCAAGGGCCGTCTCCTCAGAGGACCTCAGGAAAGGCTACTGGAAGTGAACGCTTCTCCAGTCCTGACCATAGGAGGGAATTTCCTGGTGTCTGGTAAGAGAATCTGCAACAAATTCTAAGTAACATGTGGTCCAATGCACTTCAAGCAACACGATATATTTTAAATTAAGCACAATTAAAATAAAACAAGTGAGTGGTAGTTGTTGGCTCCTTAGTCTTTCGTACCTACTACATGGGCACAGAGACAATATAATTGGTGTGCCTTGACCTCTTAGGCATTTTTAATTTCCAAGCTTATGATCAGAACAGTGTGTCACTGTGGATCAAGAATCCTCGAAAGATATCCTTACCATGCTGAATATCTACAAAAGTGATTCACCAAGAGTGTTCTGCACTAACATTCAAGATGAAAAGCTGGCATTTATAAAATATTGAACATGTTGGATATTTACTTGTTTTGTTGCTTAAGATGAATTATACGATCGAAGTCCAGAGCCAAGTGAGTGCATTTTGGAGTGCATCCTGGGAAACAGGTGAACTGAATACTTGAACTGTGTGCCTGCAGAGGAAGACTGATTTAGACAGACACTCAAGCAAGAAGCTGACCAGAATGTTTCCTGGATAAGTTAATGGAAAACGGGATAAAAGGCATGGCTTGGGGTCAGACACATCTTGACCAATCTGGCCCCTCCCTAGCCAGATGGCTCACCACGCTGCACCTCTGTCTCCATAATCAGTGTTGACCTCAGAGGGCAGCTGAGAACTGGGACAAGGCATGTGAAAATCGATTGTGCAGAGTGGGGCTGCACTGTCCTGGTCCTCCTCAGCCTCCCTGCCCATCACAACTTACAAGATACAGAAAAACCTCACCAGAACATCAGACACACTTTGTCATGCAAGCAAGTTCCGAGTTAAGAAACAAAGACTTGACATTGTACTGACTTTTAAAGAAGTCCCACAGAAGGGAGGGAATAGGATTAGAAGATATGTCATTTACACCAGAGCCACTAGAGTGATGGACTGGAGACAATCAGGGCGATTAAAACGCATGACACTGATGTGGCTGTTAGACTGCGAGGGTGTTGCTTCCTGACTTGGAGCAACAACACCGCCGCGGGAGAAAAACTCTGAGGCAGAATGAAGATGAAAGAAGGTTTTTTTATTCTTCGGCTTTAGCAATCTCTCAAAACTCTAACACTGGCTCTTTCAGCAACCTCTTTGACTCTTTACTTCTTCTGACTACTGACTCTTTACTTCTTTACTTTCTTTTACTTTTACTTTCTTAGAGAGAGCTTAGAGAGAGAGAGAGAAAGAAAAGAGAGAGAGAGAGAGCTTCTTCTTTCTTCTTTCTTCTTTCTTCTTCGGCAGCCTCGGCCTGACTCCGACCAGCAACAACTACTTCTCCCTATCTATGGGTTCTCATTTCTTTCTCTAGCTTCTTCTGACCGAACTCTTAACTGCTCTGACTCTTATTTCTTCTCTGACTACGTTCTGGCCGCTCTGACTCTTTTCTTTTTCTCTGACCCGAACTCTTCTTCCGACCGACTGAGCGACTGAACGACTGACTGAATGAATGAATACCCTTCTGACCGCTTTCACCCGGTTATATACCTTTAGCTTTGCGGGTGCATCACGTGCATTTACAGGTGCATCACGTGCATGTGATTATTATCAGGTGGAACTTATGGCTTCCAGCTAGCCGCAATAGCCATCTCCCTGATTGGGGCTGCTTCACGAGGGCATCGTCCATGCAATGCTTACAGTATTGCTCATGCCCCCACCTTTGGAAGAAAGCTGTCTATTCCTAACACCTGGGAGACCACTTTGTGCTTAACAAGAAATTGTGAGTGAGAAACATACCCAGAAGAGCTGACATTCTGACCTTGGATTCCCACCACAGCAGCCAAAGGAGCTATAAACCTTGTTTTTATTTGCAAAGATTATCTAAAGCTGGAGGAGTTCTGACTATTCCCTCTGCAGGTTGACATGAGGTAATAGAATGAAGAGTGATGGATTGTGGGATCACAAGCCAAAAGAGAAGCTAGCATATTTCACAGCACGGTTCTGTTTCTAGTTTAACTGTATAAGTGTATGAGGAAGGCACGCATGTCTTCTGTCCCTTAAGAAGAAACAGCATTTAGCCTTCTCTTCACCGCTCAGCACTGTCACTCTACATTTCTAATACTGCTGGGATGCGTGGCAAAATTATATGTTTACCATCAAAAACTCTTGAGTCCAATGTCCACATTTCTACCTGACTCCACCAGTTCAATACATTGTCTATTGGAAAATAGATTATGAATTTATGCATTCTAATAAAAGTTAGCTTACTGACCCCTGACACTCTGAACTTTCCTGTTAACTCACTCTACCCCCAAAGAGTCGTACACATGTCAAGTTTTCCTTGCTAGAAGAAGCACAGGAGTCTCTCAGTTTGTGTCGTTTTTGGAAAGATTGTTTATCATGCCCATGTATTCGAAACAGGCTCAAGTCTATAAAGTTTTGAAATGACTGTAGCCCAGGTGCGGGGGCTCAGTGGGACCACAGTTTCCTCTGGAATTTTGTTCTAAAACAGTAAATGGAATGTGCAAGTTTATGTTTACGTAAACTACTCTAAGTACCCCTGACCTTGACTGAAAACTTAACAAACATAAAAGCAAAGAAGCGAAACCCCCGAGTCCTGTGTGTGTGGCTGAGGACTGGCCCGCCCAGCTTTGGCCCCCGCAGAGAGGTCTGGAGCCCTGAGGCTGGGAGGCTCCGTGTGCACAGGAAGAGCACTTTGGGCACTTTCGTCTGTAAGTGTGGAGTACTTTGGTGAGAACACTTCACTAACCTCACAGGTTGTAGTTTACACGCCAGAGCATCTTCACAGCCCTTACCGTACCAGTTGTGTTAACAAGGGGCAGCCCGCAGCCACGTGTATACTGGCTTAACACACATAGTTAGGAATTCAGGTAGAATCCTCCATCCTACAATAAGACCAGAGTGAGCGCCCGCCCCTTCTGCCCAACATCCACAGCCACCGCCAGAGGCCAGGCGTCCAGTCACATTCTGACACTGCATTGCAGTCCCCAGTGAAGCCTGAAAACTGAACCTCTATTTAGGCAGTTACTCAGAGTTTAGTTGCAGGAGCCCTGTTTGGGGAGATGGCTTAAATTGCGGTTGACTATGGGCCATGGATATTTGGGCACTGCCGCCTTCCGTAGTCTCACGGGACTTGGCCCGGGATCTCGAGTGACTTGAGCCGAGATTGCTGATCGGGTCAGCGCCATTTTTTGGTGGTGTGTGTGGTGCGTGTTAGTCATTGTTAGAGCCAGAGAGAAAAGTCATCAGAATAAAAAGCTGTTTGTTTCCAGTTCGCCTCTGAACTTCTTCCCGCGGCTTCGTTGCTCCAAGCGGCCATCGCTTCAGGTGGCAACATTTAGTGTCACCTCCACCTCGTGCTCTGTAAGATGGATTCGACCGGGAGACTTCCAGGCGGTCGTTTGTTTAGATCTTGGTTTCAGAGTCAGCCCCAACCAGCTTCTCCTTTCTCTGGTTTCAGCCTGTCATCCACCCTTTGTCGAAGGCGTGGCCACTCCCAGGTCTGTCATGGGACGTGGGACGGGAGGCCACGACACAAGGGTCAGACAGTGCACGTGTGGGGAGGCCACAGAGGCTGTAGGCATGAGAGAGGTTCCATTCTGTGCTCAGCCGACTCTGGAACAGACAGAGGAGCCTGGCTGCCATCGCCACTGCGTTGATGGGACACTTGCTGTTGTAAGGAGCTGTGTTCCGAGTCCCCGAGTGTCAGAGCTCAATGTCCACTCACGCGCCCTTCCTCTGTTCCTCTGTTCACGTGGAAGATGCTCTTGCAGTCACATCGACAGCCCTTGCCTGGCCGGCAGCCTCTGTGCACCCAGCGCTGCAGGTTTCTATCACAGAAGCAGCAAATGCACCCTCAGGCCTGGGCCTTCTCTGGGCGTGGTGGCTCCTCTGCCTCCGTGACCACAGGAGGAAGGACTGTGAAGTTTCCATGCAAAGGACATTTAGCTACTTTCCTTCTCCTTCAATCTGCCCATCATTGTCCTCCAATTCTAAACCAGGGTTTGAGGGCAAAACCTAAACCTATGATTATCATGTTCTCTGTGCCCCAGGACAGATGCAGCGTCATTTCATCTCCACGTTTGCTTGTTGGGGAGTAAACTGACGGTAGGTAGCCATCTGCTCCCTCACCTCATGAAGGAGCGTGCACATTAAAGGACGTCAGTGACCGGACACGGGTGGTCGACAGTAAGATCTGAAAATGCACCCGTCGTAAGTGGGGACAGAGAGGACATGAAATCAGGCTCCAGCTGTACACCAGGCACTTCCCCAGGAAGCTCGCGGCATGCTTTACTGCTGCATGACTCACGTGTTGTTCTGAGAAAGTTCTGACGCCATCTTACGTAAAGGGAATAGCACATATCACCTGCCCTGCTCAAAGCTGACGTCTAACAAGAGAGACCCCCAATTCCAAACCATGTCCATGGTATTCCCCCAACAAGTGAGGAGCTTCCTTCCCAGCTCTCATGTCCCCTTCCAGGGACAGTTTCCCTGAATGCCACTACAGTCTGGTTGGTTGGGAACCATGGATTTCGTCAACAGAACTGTGATGACAAAACCTGGGCTTTCCGTCATTTTGATGCATGCATGGGGCAGGGGCGTCTATGATTTTCTTACCTTGCTCAGAAATCCACGGTTCCTAGAGAGAATTTTGGAGGATTCCCAGGACGTTTACAGCTCTAGTGGTTGTCAGCTCCCGGGAACATATTATTTAGTTGAGAGAGAAAGAGAAAGAACAAGTGATTGAAGTTCCTTTAAATCCTAAACTCACGAAGGAAGCCTGCAGAGATCTCAGATTGTACACAGCTGGTGTCTCCTTAATGCACCCAGCTTCACCTATCTGGACTGGTGCCTTTCTTGTAGACACGGTGGCAGAGTCTGTAACAGCAGCCTTTCCTTCTGACCTTGCTGAGCCAGCAGTGCACCTGCGAGAGGGCAGCAGGCTCCCCGCCGGGCGCCGCGAGGAGAGCACAGCCGGTGGCCAGCGGGCAAGCGTTCACCTGGGAATTGCTGAGAGAACTGCGCTGGGCACCCCTAGTTGGCTTTATGGGGAAGCCGTGTGTGTAACCTGCCAGGACTCTCCCTGTCGCGGACTAGCACACCTGCTCCGTGGTAGGATCTTGGTGTTGCTGTGACCAAGCTCCTGACCAGCACAACTGAGAAAAGGAAAACGGACTTGGGGCTTACAGTTTCGGGGGTTTGACTCTTCGTCGGCTGACTCCATGGCTCTGGGCCTGAGGCAAGGCAGAGCATCTTGGTGGCAGGGCGTGGTGCAGGGAAGCTGCTGACCTGACAGCAGTCAGGAAGCAGAGAGGAGGGTCAGGGAAGGGGTCTCAGAAGATGCACCTCCCAGGACACGCCCCCAGTGGCCCACCTCCTCAGCCACGCCCAGCCTGCCTGCAGGTTCCACCCAGTCAGGCCCTCTAGACTAGCTTGGACTGACGGGGTCACAGCTCCCACAGTCCAAGCATTTCACCTCTGAACATGCCTGCATTAGCACAGGAGATTTGGGGGGACGCCTCACCTCCAAATCATAACATACACATTCTCGTGTAGTGATTTCAAAGACCTTCCTTTCTGAGAATTTTCATTATGCTGAATTGTCCTGTCAATACCAGGTCCATGTTCTGACCAGAGACACCAGCGCTTGTCTCTTGACCGTCTGTTGGGTTTCATCCGTGGTGTTAGCTCTGTTCTGATCATGATATTTAACCGTAAGATCTGAGGGACAGCTGGGACCTCTGCAGAATGCACATGTGGAGTTTGAGCCCGCATGTGGGGCCACACCCACAGGTTCAGCCCCTGGTAGGGACCTGGAGAAGAGCAGGCACACCTTGGAGTTCAGCGGTCAGCCTTTAGTGTGCACAGGTCGTGGTGGAGGTGCGGGGGGCAAGGAGTGGCCAGTGTAGGGCAGTTGGATGTCTTTGAAATTCCATCCTCGTTGCCTGAGGTTCCTTTTCCTTGCCTTAATATGTTGGAAGTAATCCGTTACAAATATGCAAAGAACTCTCAGTAGGTATGGCTGGACTGAGCCGTAGTTGCAGAAGGTGCTGACTCTGTAGCATTGGAATCAAAGTCACCACGTATTTATTGAATGCTGGCAACCACAGGTGAGGCAATTTGGGAGGCCCTCAGCCACCCCTGGGGGTATCTGGTGGTTGAGAGAACTGCAGTTCTCACAACTGCAGAGGAGGCTAACTGAGCAGCAGCTGTAGTTCATGAACTCCGTGGTTCAGAATAGTCGTCCATGCTACTTTGGGGGCCACAGGCTTGGCGTGCCATTGCTAGGCTGGTTTTCTGGCCATGGCTAGGAGGGGGAGGTCACTGCCAACTCCTGTGGAGCTGGTCTCTGTGATTCAGCAGTGGGGACCACAGCCTCTCCTCACTGGTTGGCCGAGGTGCTAGGGACTGATCAGGGTGGTTTAGAAAAAGGACCAGGGAGTCACAGGAAGACACTCACGCAGACCTGCTCTCTTTCTGTTATTTGTTGGGGTTTATTGTTTGTTTTTGTTTTTGTTTTTTTTATATTTGTTTTGGTTTGGTTTTCCTTTTGGTTCATTAACATGGTGGGTCTGCCCATGTATTCTAGCAATAAACCACTCCTGATAATGCTGTTTGCAAGATCATAGAGTATCCCAGATTCTCATGAGCAATTGTTTTATTTATAAGGAAAAAAAAAGACATTTGCATAATAAATTATTGATAGGAAGATATTCTTAAGCAGACTATTTTGTATGTGCATTATCAACTAATATAAAGAGTATACGAGTTGAGTTTAGCGGCCTGGGAGGAGGACCGACATAAGTTTTAGAACCCCGTGGGATTTTGATATGTAGGAGAGCATGCAGTCACGTGTCTGACTCTGGGCTCTGCGATTGGTCGAATTCTGTATCCACAGTAACAGATGTTTACGGTAACTGCCTAGACTTTCATGTGGGTGACAGAAGTCATGGAGGACATTGTTGAAACAAATAACTGTCTCCAGGCCTCTGTGCAAATGCTTTTCCTGGGCCATCTCTCAGACTGTTCTGGTAACTGTAGCAGACAGTAGTCATAGTTGGAATTGCTTTGGTACCGAACAATTTGCCATCAGAAAACTTAGGTATCTAATGTTAGCCTGCTTGAAAATAAGGAAACTTCACTTAAACAAACCCCACATCAGATCTGATTCTGTCCTGGCAAGCCCTGGATATACAGCGGATATCAAAAACCTGCACGTTCTCGCACATGGAGGTGTCTGCCCGGCTCACTCACCATGAGGCGGGACTAGGTACACACTGAGCCCAGGCGGCACCCGTCCTTGGCCTTCCTGACCCAGAGGTGTGTCTGGGCATCCGCTCTGCGAATCTCACTCAGCAGCAGGTCATGGCCCCAGACCTGCTGGCTCAGGGTGTCTGGAGGGAGGGCTCTCAGGGTCCTCAGAGCCACGGTTTGCAGAGTCATGGGTGGAGGAGCAGCAGGGACAGACAACATGGACCCCAGCCTCAGTGTGTCAGTCCCCTCTTCAGTGGCATTCTGGCCGGTTCCCGTAGTGTGCCCGCAGCTGGAAACCCCTGGGCAAAGGCCTCTCCTCCTTCCCCTGGGGCTGCCCAGTTGAGGGGCAGCATGGAGAAGACCAGAGCTGCTGTCCCATCCCAGCTGCCCTCTAGAGAGATGCTGCCGGAAGGACACGGGTGGATTCTCCTTCCGCGTTCTGTGGTGTCCCAAGTCACGGAGAGGGGCCTGGCACACACGCCACACCCAGGACTCCCTGCGCTCCCCTCTCCATGGTCTTCCTCTGGCCACTGGGGAGGACTATGGCCTTCCTTCGGCCTTTGACTCTACCCTGCATTGTTCGGTGGCCTGGCCATCTCTCGGGGCACTTCTGGAATGGCTTCAGGGTGCTGCCACGCCACCACGAGGTTGGGGAGGTGGCTGGCGCAGGACCCCACCGCCCTGGGGCCCTGTGTCCTGGGCACACTCCAGGGCTCCAGCTGTTTTACTTTCCGTGCTTTATTGAGGTGGCGCACGTGGGTCCTGGGCACCTCACCACCTCAGGTGCACGGTTCAGTGATTTTTTTTTTTTCAGTAAATTTACGTGGTTGTGCAGCCATTTCCACAGTCCGGTTTTAGACCGTTTTCAATTCCCCAGAAAGCCTCTCCCTGCCCGGCCTGAGCCCTGTAAACGGTTCACACGCCTCCTGCCACTGTGCTGGCTCGGGACACTGCACGGACGTGGCATGGTGCAACATGAGGCCTCCTCTGCGCTGGCGGTCTCATGAGACATGGTGTCATCGAGTTCGTGGTACGGTAGAGTTTCTCAGCACGTCAGTCCCTGTCACTGCTGACTGGTGGCACTCTATGCCTATGTCACATTTTGCTCACCTGTCCACCAGCTGGTGGACAGCTTCGATTTCCTTATCTAAAAGAGCACACCTGCAGACCCCTGCCACGCACACCTGCCACGGGTTATGAATAGTAATGGGGCTGGGCGTGCCAGGGATGCGGCGGGGCACCGCAGGTGGTTACTACAGCGATGCAGCAGAAGCCCGGGGGGCTGTTCTGGAACCTTCAGAGCTCCGAGAGAAGCAGGGCCACGGCTGGCCGAGGAGAGAGCTCCCCGTGGCCCAACCCGACAGAGACAGCAGCTGGCTGGTGAGCTGTGTCGGGGTGAGCTCCTGGCAGAACTGGCCCGGAGCAGGCAGCGGCTCAGCCCGAGGGAGGGACCGAGGGGTGCACGCTGGGATGGATGGAGTGTGTGCCGAGGAAACCGGTGACTCCAGCAGTGGCTCGTGGGTCCAGGTGGTGGCTCTGGGGACCCGTGGACTCTAATGGAAACGCTCCTCCCCGACTTCCTCCTGGCCCTGCCCACAGCGGCCAGGACATCCCTGGCAATAAGCATCCCACGCTCCTGTGACCGTCCGTACCACCCTCGGCCTTCTGGCCACTCCCCAGCCTGTGGCGCCCCCTGCACTGGCTCCCTCTCCTCTGCAGGCTCCACCGGCTGCTTTCATTCTTCAGAAATCCATCCTGTGATCTTGATGGACAGCTGTAAGAGGCCTTCTTTGCCACCGTTGAAGTGCGTCTTTCAGTCTGCAGTCATAGATTTAGGTCCATCTGCAAACAGAAGCAGGGTCTCCAGACTCCAGCACACGCAGACACACGCGTGGTGCTCATGCCAGGAAAGGCAGAGTTAGGACACGAGCCACACACCCGGTCTCGGAAGCCACCTCTGGCTGGCTGTCCACCGTGCTTGCCATGAGGCCTGGGTCTAACCTCGGCTCCACCATCAAGAATGCTATGGCAGCAAGCGCGTCCCCCACCGTGTCATTCCACACTGAGAGATGAGAGAGACCCCAAGCAGAACTCTGGGGGGGTGCGTGTCCAGAAGGAGGAGGGAGGGAGGAGGCTGAGTCCAAGGAAGGTGGCGGTCCCAGAATGGACGTGGTGGCCCCATGGCTGGTGGTTTGTAGGCCTCTGCTGGGGCAGGGTGGCAGGAGCCCGGGAGGAATCAGTGGCAGAGGGCAGGCTCCTGGGGAGGCGTGACGAGCGGCCACTGGACTGTGTTCTCAGGCCAGGGCTGTCCCTGCACTTCCAGTGCTGAGACCAGGCAGGACGCTGTGTGATGGGAGGGTGGGGGTGAGGAGAGGGAGAGAGGGAGAGGGGGGAGGGAGGGGGAGGGGGTGAGGAGAGGGAGATAGAGGGGGAGGGGGAGAGGGAGAGAGAGGGAGAGGGAGTTAGAGGGGGAGGGGGAGAGGGAGAGAGAGGAAGAGGGAGATAGAGGGAGATAGAGGGGGAGGGGGAGGAGGGAGATAAAGGGGGAGGGGGAGAGGGAGATAGAGGGGGAGGGGGAGGAGGGAAAGGGAGACAGAGGGGGAGGGGGAGAGAGGGAGAGGGAGATAGAGAGGAAGAGGGAGATAGAGGGGGAGGGGGTGAGGAGAGGGAGATAGAGGGGGAGGGAGAGAGGGAGATAGAGGGGGAGGGGGAGAGGGAGATAGAGGGGGAGGGGGAGAGGGAGATAGAGGGGGGGAGGGGAGAGAGGGAGATGGGGGAGATAGAGGGGGAGGGGGAGAGAGGGAGAGGGAGATAGGGAGAGGGACATAGAGGGGGAGGGGGGAGAGAGGAAGAGGGAGATAGAGGGGGGAGGGGGAGAGAGGGAGAGGGAGATAGAGAAGGAGAGGGACATAGAGGGGGGAGGGGGGGGAGAGGGAGGAGGGAGAGGGGGGAGGAGGGGGGGAGAGGGAGATAGAGGGGGGGAGGGGGGAGAGGGGGAGGGAGGGGGGAGGGGGAGGGGGAGGGGGGGGAGGGAGAGGGAGATAGGGAGAGGGACATAGAGGGGGAGGGGGAGAGAGGGAGAGGGAGATAGAGGGGGAGGGGGAGAGAGGGAGAGGGAGATAGAGAAGGAGAGGGACATAGAGGGGGAGGGGGAGAGGGAGATAGAGGGGGAGGAGGGAGAGGGAGATAGAGGGGGAGGGGGGGGGAGAGGGAGATAGAGGGGGTGAGGAGAGGGAGATAGAGGGGTAGGGGGAGGAGGGAGAGGGGGAGGGGGAGGAGGGAGAGGGGGAGGGAGGGAGAGAGAGGGAGAGGGAGGGAGAGAGGGGATAGAGGGGGAGGGAGGGAGGAAAGGGGGAGCGCATGCTTGTCCAGGATGCAGTGTTTCTCGCAGGCCCGAGGCCAGCCACTGAGCTCTTGCAGGCTCCCATGTTGGCAGTGGAGTGATCCCAAGCCCCAGGTTCCCTTGGAGGCTGCCTGGTCCTCTTCCTCCCTCCCTGCGATTTGGGGTGTGCCACCACCTGCTTACCACCAAGATGTCAGGCCAGGGGTCTCTGCCCTGGGAGGCTGACCCAGCCGCTTCCTGTCCTGGGCGTGGGTGGATCCCGTGACCCTGCGGGCGGTGGTTTCTGCACCTCCTTTCTGGGCCTCATCCTCTGGTCTTTGCTCTCCCCTCCGCTTCGTTCCTCATCTGAACCGCACCAAGTTCTCTTCCTGCTCCTCTGTCTGCCCTTTCTGGCCCATTCCATGGTCTGAACCTGTTGCCAGATGCAGGGGTCCCTCGTGTACCCTCAGGGAACAGGACCACAGAGAGGGGAGAGAGGTGGCATGGTGGAGGGCGTGTGGGGAGCCACGCGATCCGACCTGGGGGACCCTAGCCCACGCTTAGCGCTCCCAGTCTCTTGCCCTCTCTGGACCTAACGTCCACGTCCTTTACGTGGGGATGTCAATCGTCACCTTATAGGTTTGTTATTAGGATGAGAATAATGAATGTATGAAGCCCCTTACCATGTTGCATGCACACAGAAGGTGCCAAGCAAAGTCACTGTTATTTTTAGCTGGACAATACAATACATATTATTATTTTTTTTTTTAGCTGATAGATGACGTCACATGAGAGCATATAAAGGAGAATGGGGGTTCTAGTAAACAGTTTCCTTTTTCCTCACCCATGTTCCAAATCAATTGAAATGTGTGAGTGTCAAAAGATTAACTCGAGCCAGGCACGGTGGCGCACACCTGTATTCCCAGCACTTGGGAGGCTGAGGCAGGAGGATCATGAGTTCAAAGCCAGCCTCAGCAATGTCGAGGCACTTAGCAACTCAGTGAGACCCTGTCTCTAATAAAATACAAAAAAGGGCTGGGGATGTGGCCCAGTGGTCGAGTGCCTCTGAGTTCAATCCCCGGTACACACAAAAAAAAAAAAAAAAAAAAAAAAAGATTAACTCAAATGGCCAACCGACTTATCCCATTCAATACTAATACAACCATTTTTGGAGAAAGTGGGATATTTGTGCAGGTGAGTAGATTTCCTGAAACTGGACCCCAAAGTTAGACTCATGCACTGAGCTTCAGGGAGCACTGGCCTCTGGTGGGCAGCCCCTGGGGCAGCTACCTGGGGCTGCCCAGTTGGTGGCTAAGCTTGTGCTCTGCCCAGGACCCATGGAGTCAGGACAGTATGTGCAACCGAGTCGTGGGGGCACTGTGTGCCACTGCTGAGCTTTCCAGTCCTGGGCCCCAACCTCCGGGGAGCCCCTCTCCCCCAGGAGAGTGGGGAGGGAGGCGGAGAGGGCTGCGTTCCGGGGTCCCACCCGGCTGCAAGAGAGCTGAGACGCGGTCACCCAGTGGAGGGCCACCTGCAGCCTGCTTTGTTCTTCAGCCGGGGAGTCACAGATGTCATTTTCATCTAAGCTCTAGCCATAGTTATATGAGATTAGATTATAGAAACAGCAAGAAATGTTAGCAACGTAGACTCCAAGTGAATAAAATCATATACTAAAAACATGAGCGCTCCCCAAGTTTTAGGGACAAGCCCTGAAAGGTGGGTGTAGTTCTGTACCTTGGGAGCGTCAGTGATGAGGCTTTAAGACCAGGTGAGCCACTGCCTCAAACAGTGGACACAGGGATGATTTTAGACTGGTCTTTAACAAGCCCACGGTTGGTGATGTGGAGCAGCCGGGGATGGTCCCGATGCCGTCTCACGTCGTACCTGCCTGATGAGCGCCGCCGGCTCAGGCGCGGTCCGTGCAGCAGCTGCGGGAGGTGCACTGGCCATTCCCGGCTGGTGTGCAGGGAGCGGAGGTGGCGGGCACTGAACCCAGGTCTGCTGTGTTGGCTGCTGCCCTGGCCCAGTCTGACCATGTCACAGGACCAGAAGGAACTCAGCAAGGCAGATGAGTATGGCTGAGTCCTGGGGAAGGGCTCATGGAATGTGTCCTTGGGAGTCTGTCCCTATTGCTCCTGAAGCGATGGCCACTTGGAGCAACGATGCCGCGGGGAGAAAACTCGGAGGCAGGATGAAAATGAAAAAAGGGTCTTTTATTCTTCTTCTCTCTCCAGCTTCAGCAACCTCTCGAACTCTAACCATTCTGACTCCTGTCAACCAGCAACCTTCTTCTTCTAACCACCCCCTCTAACCAACCTCACCCGGTTATATACATTTAGCTTTAACAAGGACAAGTGCTTACAGCTCGAGCTTACAGGTGCATCACACAGTGTTCACGGGCATACAAAGATTCTTTGAATAATGTATGAATATCAGGTGGAAACTTGAACATCTTTTATGGCTCTCAGCTAACCGCAATCTTAGCTATCTCCTTGATTAGGGCTCCTTCATGTCCCCACTGTCCTCCAGGCACTCGCTGGCCGCCCTGCTTCTCTTCCCTCAGCCTGCCTCATGGCCTCCTTCTTTCCACCCCAGCACCAGGGGCTCGGGTGCTGCAGATGCGTGCTGGGGTCACTGTGGCAGGGACAGGGTTTGGGATAAATGTGGGGTTGTGTCCTCCGGGGTAGACTCTGGGAAATGAGCAAGGCCATCACTGACAAGGCTCAGCTTCAACCGGGAGCTTTGTCAGAGGGTCCAGTGCCCAGATGCCAGCCTTTGGAATCTCCAGACACACAACTAGGAGTGGCCAACAGCCATGGGGAGAGCTGAGCAAGTGATGGAGAGGATGAGCCTGGCTCTGACTGGGCTCAGGGTGACGGTGGTCCCGCGAGCAGCGCCAGCCCCACTGTCTTCAAAGGCAGCAGCGTCGAGAAAGCCCGGTGCCCTGGCCAGGGCTCATGGGGAGCGGCGTCGAGAGAATCAGATGCATGATCCCCAGGAAGCAGAGGGAGGCCTTGGTTTATTTAGCTTCTTACAAGAGTCTGCCCGACTGCTGGTTCTCAAAACATCATGGTGAACAAGAGTGACGGCTCGTGGCTGTGTGGCATGCGATGGGATTGTCCTGTGCCAGGTTCAGGCTCCGTCCTGAAGTCGTGAGGAAATGCAGAGCCTGCCTCTCGTCCACACCCAGGGAGGACTGAAACTGTCTGCTGACTCTGCAGCATCGCTGAGGAGAGCCAGGAAAGTGGAACCTCCCCCCATGCCATCCTTTGAAGAAAAGATAAAGAAGGAGAGTCGAATAAAATCATGCGAGAATCACAAGTCTGTTCCTCCAGACCCAACCACTTTTGCCAGGTCCCAGTGTCGCTGGCCTCCTTGGCAAGGGCGCACGGTGTCACCTGGTCTGACTGATAGATGGGCTACCCCCCCCCCCCCCCAGAGTTTTCCACATCCTGAGAGAAGCAACCTTGTTTCATTCTCTGGGCAGGATGTTTCTTTTCCCGGGCAAGAGCCAATAGGCTTAAAGGTCGCCCTGTTCTATGGGCAAAGAGCCTATGGCGTTGGGGTTGCTCTGGTGCACCTCCCACCAGAAATCCCTATATAGGGCCCTGTTCGAGAGACTCAGAACACAGACACAGAGACACATAACATCAGCTTGTCACTGCTGAGAGGAGGAAGCCACTCAGACACATCAGCTCGACCCTGCAGAGAGGAGGAAGCCACTGCGACAGCTCCAGACCCATCGCCTCCAGCCCGAAGGCCGCTCCCAGCCGACAGCTCCAGCCTCCAGCCAGACAGCAGCTGCTTTAGCTGATAGCTCCAGAGATCCTAGCTGGTGCGACCAAGCTTCTGTCCAGAGCTTGCACACTCCCCTCTCCCTGACTCCCCTCTCCCACCAGAGCTTGCACACTCCCCTCTCCCTGACTCCCCTCTCCCACCAGAGCTTGCACACTCCCCTCTCCCTGACTCCCCTCTCCCACCAGAGCTTGCACACTCCCCTCTCCCTGACTCCCCTCTCCCACCAGAGCTTGTACACTCCCTTCTCCCTGACTCCCCTCTCCCACCAGAGCTTGCACACTCCCCTCTCCCTGACTCCCCTCTCCCACCAGAGCTTGTACACTCCCTTCTCCCTGACTCCCCTCTCCCAGCACCTCTTCAACCTTCGACCAGAGCACCACTTCTCCGGTTCTGCTACCAGCCACGAAGGCTGTTGAATAAATCTCTTGGCTGCACGGCTGTCCCCGGTGTGATGTTTTGCCCTTCACTGACCGTCTGTGGGGACCCCCCGCACTGCAGGGGAGGCCGGCTCTGCTGACCACTCATCTCCTTCCTCATACTTTCCATGTCACCTGTTAATTCACTCAACCGACATGAACAGGTGCAGCTCGAAATCCGTGTGTCAGCTGGTGCATAATTAACCAAAAACCAACTCCACTGTGAAGAAGAACAAACACGGTACAGCACCAGCCGCCTCCCGGCTGTTTCCCTCACCGGCACTCACTGCTCAGAAACAGCGTTTCTCGGCAGTGACGGGACGCGTGTCCTTTCCTTCCTCATAGAGGCACTTCGAGGGACTGGTGAGTCCCCAGTGAGAAGGAGCGGCACAGCTGGCCCAGGAGACGCAGGCCCCGGACAGTGGCTTGCCAAGTAGGGAGGGGGTTCATGATCCACCCCAGACACCTGCCGGTCGGTGCGGCTGCCACAGCTGTGCACCGGGTGTTTTATGAGTTTCCAAGTAAGCAGCCTCGAGTCAGCAGAGGCACTTTGATAAGAAGGACACATTAATCTCCCATGTTTACCTGTCCTTTAAATACATTGGCAAGGACACAGCAAGCTAGTGGAGTGACTCTTTGTTTTGTATTCTGATCGTCTGTTGCTTACTAAGGAATACTAAAATGTCCGTGTTGCTGTGCTCTGGGTGCTTAGTCAACTTAGAAATCATTAACTATAGAATAGTGTAACTCAGAATGAATCATTGATAAAAGCAGTGTAACACTTGACTTCTTTGTTCATGAAAATCCACCTCTGCTGCTGGAGGCGGGCCACTTGCCTGAGCCTTGGGTGCTCCAGCCTTGGCCACCCAGGAAGGAGCCTGAGCCAGGGAAGGTGAGAAAGTGGCTTCGGACCCAGAACAGCTGTGGTTAGACGGGGTTTTAGGTGAGGGAACGAGAAAGAGCGGAGAAGCAGAGCAGAAGGCCCCAAGAACAGCAAAGCTGTGCTCGGGTCGATCATGATGCTGGGCATGGAGACTCTCGGGGCCTCAGAGGGTCTGAACATCCTCAGGGACCCTGAAGTACCAGGAAGAATCAGAAATCATCGGGGCAACGTGTGATATTTCACACTCATTCTTTCATTAATTCAGTAAATCTCTTTTGGAAAGTTTTCTATGGGTCATGTGTTTTAAATATATTGTTAAGTCTCACAAACTCATGGCAAAGGGCTCTCCTTTTATCTATTTCCATGATGCAAAATAGCACAGAAAGGCTGAGCAAGTCCTCCAAAGTCACACAGCCAATAAATATTAGAACTGGATGGTGAAGTCTGGGGAGCCCCACTCCTGTGGCTCTTCTTCTCAGGAGTTCACCCCAGCTTGCAGGGGAGATGCTGAGTAATATTTGACCTGGGTTCCTTAAGAGCTGATGGAGTTTTAAGGGATGGTTTGAAAAAATATAGAATCCTGGGCATGTCAGAAAAAAGCACAGTGAGGGACACATGGCCTCTTCTCTTTCAGTTCAGTACTCCCGCTGGGCACCTTCAGTGGTGTGGAAAACCTACCTGGGCAGCAGACAGGTAGGAGGCCTCGGTAGCTGTTTAGACGCTCCTGTGTTTGTGAAAATGCAGAAAGATGACACTCACCCGGCTTCAGCTGTCACTGAGCCCCACACTGGGCTTGGCCGAGCTCCAGGCTTACAGCGTGTCCCCCCTTGGTCACCAGCTCTAGAGGCTGACATGGTGACCCAGCTGTTCATGGGCAGCAGGCCTGGGGGGCTGCCCCGCCTCCTCTGCCTCAATCAGGGCACCAAGTGTTTCTCCTCTCCTGTGCTGGGAGGCTGAGGCCCCAGGAGGCCCACCCCCCACAGAGCTGATGGTTCCCTGATAGAGCCCAGGTGGCCTTAGCCAGCCCCCTCTTCCACCTGAAGATGCCCTGTGGCCACGGCTTGGGCCCCACGCATGAGAAGCCTGGGCTCCCTCGGTTCAGACCTTCCCTCACGCACCTGAGTTTCAGTTGTCCTCTCCCGAGGCAAAAGCGCCTCTGTGCCTGTCACCCGACAGCACACCACCACCGCCACTCACGCAGGACAGCCCCGAACTTCTCTCAGGGGGCACTCGTGTCAGAGAATGCTGGCTGCCCGGGCCCCCAGTGAGCATCAGACTCAGCCTCCTGAAATCAGGACAGGCACCTGTGAAGCTTCTAGAACCTAATACGTGTCTTTAAGTACTAAAGTGTCAAAATAGCCTTGGAAAACAGTGGTACCACAATAATCAGTGAGCTGTCCGCACTGCCAAGTTCTAGATGATGGTTCAACATTCCGTTGGAGTAGTTGATTTCATTCTAAACTTTATAAACATTATAAATACAGCCATATTTAATAACATTCCTAAGAGTTCAGAAAACTCATCTGGAGTCCTATCATGAGGCCTTACCACTGACTCTTTTCAAGAGTGTGGCCCACACAGACGTTAAACCTTGAATAATGGAGAAGGACATAACAGTGGCGTCCCCTCCTGTGTGCCTATGCTTGACTCTCCCGCAAGATAACACCACCACAGCCTCTCACACCACGAGGCCCAGTGTGTGTCCCTGGGACCTTTGCTGAGGATCGAGGATGCAGGTGCCCAGGTTGACCTCTGGGCCGTCCCTCAGGGCGCTCCATCCGTGTGTGTGTGTGTGTGTGTGTGTGTGTGTGTGTGTGTGTGTGTGATGCCACTGTGCTGGTCCCATTGCTGGAGTGTGCAGTGTGTTCGAGGCAGGTGGCGTGGTGCCTCCGTGTTTCTCTGTTAGTTTTGAGTGGCTTGGCTGTTCAGGGTTTTGTGTGGTTCTATGCAGATGTTTGGATTTCTGCTCCTTCTGTGAAGAATACCATTGGAAGGTCGGTGGGGATCTCCCTGGCTCTGTAGCAGGCTCTGGGTACAGTGACATCTGAACAATCCTGATTCTTCCAACAGTGTACGTGGGATGTCTTTCCACATTTTTCTGTCCTCTTCAATTTCTTCCATCAGTGTTTACAATCCTCACTGTAGACATCTTTCGCTCACAGGTTGAATTTATTCCTGGGCATTTATTGGTAGCTATTGTAGGTGGGATTGCTCTCTTGGATGGTTTTCAGGAGATGGCCTACTGGTGTAGAGGAACACTACTGATCTGTGCATTTCCACTGTTTCCTGCAACTTGGCTGAGCTCATCAATCAGCCAGCTGCAGTGGCCTTTATTTCTTCCTCTTGACTGATTGCTCTGGCTACGTGAGTCAGAGTTCCAGGCCTCAGAAAGCGCCAGGCAGGACATCAGCCTGGCACCTGTGTGGGGCTCTGTGGTGTGGAGAAGCCTGCCTTCTATACCTAATTTGCTCAGAGTTCTTACCATGAACGGATGCTGGACCTTACGAACTGTCATCGCTGCCTCTCTTGCAAGGAGCTTGTGACTGGTGCTGTTGAAGGCCCTTCCAGCTCTGGGCGGAACCTCACTTGGCCGTGGTGAAGACCCTTCGGATGGGCCATCTTCTCCACTATGCAGGAAGTGCTCACGAGAAGTCCTGCACAAAGCGTCCGCAGGGTCAGTCCCGGAGGTGGGCCTGGCGGGCAGCTGTGGCGTGCTCTTC
Source organism: Tamias sibiricus (assembly GCA_025594165.1). NCBI lineage: Eukaryota > Metazoa > Chordata > Mammalia > Rodentia > Sciuridae > Tamias > Tamias sibiricus. The sequence continues at coordinate 169,353,037 of CM046662.1, read as the reverse complement.
TGAGCTGCTCCCACGCCTGTCTGTCTGTCCTCCTTCTCACCGACAGCCATCATGACTCTGAAAGGAAAAAAGTACATAGTCTCTTGGATGTGTTTCCTTGTTAGTCTGTTATACTGAAGAGTGTTCTTATGGAATCACTTCTTTTTTGTTTCCTAATGGAAAAAATTTAAGTATCTTTTTTAGAAAGATCTTTCCGTTTCCCCAAGTTATTCTCTCATGCTTTCTTTTTGGCTAATTTTTATACTTTTCTAGAAAGTGTCACGTGTTATTCAAGTTGTGAAATTCATTTGAACATGGGGCTGGGGTTGTGGCTCAGCAGTACAGCGCTCCCCTCACAAGCGCGAGGCACTGTGTTCAATCCTCAGCACCACATAAAATTAAATAAACAAAATAAAGGTTTTGTGTCCATCTACAACTAAAAATAAAATTTCAAAAACTTCATTTGAACAGAATTTTGCGAATTATTGGGATACTATTTTGATCTGTCCGTCTGAGACTCTTCCTGGTATTGCATGGGAGTCTGTGCCCACATCCCTCCAGGCTTTTTAGTTTAAACTAGCCAGCTTTGGTTGTCATGAGCCCTCTCTGTGCCTGGAGCTGGGTCACAGAACCGCTCCATGCAGATCTCCTGGAAGGATGCATATTGAAAGAAGGAGCTCAGCTGTGGGCAGGGACCTGCCGTTTCTCCTCCTTGGCCCAGGTTTTCCAACAAATGCTCCCAGAACCATGCAACGGGAGGCTGGGCGAGTCGCCACCGCAGCCTTGGTGGGTAATCCTGCTCTCCCTCTTGGTTTTCCAGGCCGGCATGATAAGGACCGAGGAGGCCGACTACTTGCTAACACCGCTCCCTCCACACCTGGCAGGGAAGCTGCAGGGCTCCGGGCAGGGCGGCCCTGCCTCCCACGTGCTGTACAAGAGAGCAGTGGAACCCCAGGCCCCCCAGGCATCCACGGGCCTGCTGCTCACCAGGACCCGGGAGCCGGCCAGCCCAGGCCTGCAGGGCCTCAGTGACAACCTTGGGCTCTGGCACCGGCGGCACTTCTGTGGAAGACGCAAGAAATGTACGTAAGGGCGGTTCTTTCCCTGAATGTAAAGATCTGGACGTCTGTGCAGGCCAATGGAAAATCTCAATTTTCTTCAAGATATACCTACCTGCAAGATGACACCTATGGCTGTGATCACGACACTGGAGCAGGGTCCTAGAGAGTCTGTTATGTGCGGGCTCGGGGTATCGGGGTGGAGCACCCCTCCCTGGGTGATGGAGACTTTTTTTTTTTTTTTAAACAAACTGTTCCCTGGGCAGAAAAATGACACTCACAGGCATGGAATCCACCAGACATCTTCAAAAGAACCCTGTCCTCTCTGCTCGGTGATCCTGTATTTTTGAGGTTTGGGTTTGTTGAGGCCTACATAGCTTCCTGCTGAGGTAATCTGTTTATGTCTGTATCCACAGGCTTTACCACATCAAAAAGCAGACCCACACCATGTAACTTATCTGCAATTCATCACCAAAGCTTTATGGACAGCTCTGTCTGTCTTGACTCCTTAAGAGGTGACCTGTTATTTACGTTTATGTGGAAACCTCTCACAAATTCGGGAATGTGGTTTTCTGGAATTCCCCTCATTCCTTGAGCTGTCCCTTCTAGCATCACCTGATTGCCCCTGCACCCAGGGTGTCTGAGAGCCCTGGCTTCCCCAGCCCTGACTGTTCCTCTTGTGGTGGTTTGATGGCTGCTCTACCCATATCCCACAGCAGGGGTGAGCGTGTGGCAGGCACTCAGCAGACCTCGGTGACCAGGAAGAGAGTCACCTGGCCCAACCAGCAGAATAAGCACCATTCAGACCACGGGTGCCCGAGAGGCATCGGAACCATCTGACCCTATACATGAAATCCATGTGATATGTTCCTACAAACTTGAAAATCCCAAACCTGAATGAGCTTGGTCAGTGGGTGCAGGCCTCTGTCTCTGGCTTTGCCTGGGTGGTGCAGGCCTCCTGTCTCTGGCCTTGCCTGGGTGGTGCAGGCCTCCTGTCTCTGGCCTTGCCTGGGTGGTGCAGGCCTCCTGTCTCAGCGCAGTCCACACTGAGGAGGGCTCTTCCCTCGAGCCTCGGTGCTCCCTGTGCCCACCTGTCTGCGGAGACGGCACACTCAGATAGACTGCTTTGCTTAAAGCCATCAGTGAGCCTGAGTCACAGGCTGGTGGCTGGACCCCCTGCCTCTCAGCCTCAGGTGGTGGCAGATGGCAGGTGCTTAGGTGACACTCATGTTGAGGGGACAGTATGATAAGCACCTTGGTGAGGGCTGAGGGGTTCACTCTGAGGGGCTATGGGAGCTCTGGCCTGTTGGACCCCTCGCCTCGTGCTTCTGCCCCGTGTCTAGCACCAGGGGCGTCCGGCGGCCGTGCCCGGTGCTGCAGGCTGCTTCTGTTCTAAACACACATTCCACAGTAGAAATCGTGACCAGGGTCTCTGGGCCATGCCACACACCACCCAGATCTGAGGGCTTCTGGGAGGGGTTCCAAGCAGGTCACGTTCACTCCCTCTGCTGCGCAGTGCTACCTAGAATCCCCCCGGGCTCTGGCAGAGACTGGAGGCGTCACACAAAGACGGGCCCCAGCGTGGCACTTGTGCTCCGCTCAGTTATGTGAATGTGACGGTGAGTGACGAGAGCTTAGAAAGCTTTGGCCGATGCAGTTTTCCCGCTCCACGGGTTCATCTGGGCCGGACGGCACAGGCAGAGGGACCACTGCCTTATTTCTCTCCCCGTGTTGCTTCACAGATGCACCCCAGCCCCCCACGGAGGACCTTTCCATCCTGCCCGATGAGTATGAGCCTGGCCCGCGGCGCCGGCGCTCCCTCCTCAAGTCCCACCGGAACAGAGAACTGAACGTGGAGACCTTGGTGGTGGTGGACACGAAGATGATGCGGAACCACGGGCAGGAGAACGTCACCACCTACGTGCTGACCGTCCTCAACATGGTAGGCCGGTGTCCGGCATGGGCGCAGCCGGGTATGCGTCTCTGGGGAAGAAACACCCGGTGGGTGGTGACCCTGGGCCTCAATGTGTCCTGTCAAAAGAGCAGTTTTCAGACCTTCAGAGGGCATCCCACAGAGGAGACGTGAACAGGCCCCTCTGCAAGCCCACCTGCTGTGCAGGGCTTGGGGCTAGGTGGCCTTCATCTAAAGGACTCCCCAGGAGGGTGTCGAGGGGTTCAGTGCAGTGCGCCCCTGTCTGCGGCATCTTTGTGCCTTTAAGCGAGACTGGAGAGACACCCTCCTCTCTGGCAGTGCTGACGTCCAGAGGTTGAGTGCGAGGGCTTCAGTCTACCACAGAAGCTGGACCGGCGTGACCTGGTAGAGCATCATCTCACACAGGGTGTCCTTGTCGCTAACCCACAGCTGCGGGGATTCTGGGGGAGCAAGGAGAGGGGTGCTGACCCCACAGCATGGGAGTGAAAACTGGACCCCAGAAGGCAAAGTCTGGGGTCTTCGGATGTTTTCAGAAATAGTTCAGTGACAGTATTGTGAATGTATTTCAGGTTCTTCTGCATCAGTGAGCAGCACCCGGGTGTCTCTTTGCACAGATCTGTGTGATTTTCACTTCTAGTGTCACTTGGGGTAGTCGAGTCAGGTGGCTTATGAAGTCGGGAACTGAGGAGGTGGTTCAGGGAGGGGCCCACCAGGGCAGGGCTCTGGGCACTCTGCACGGAGAGCCCCAGCACCGGCCTGCTCCAAGTGGGGGCCGTGCCTGCGCCCTGCGGGGGAGTTGTCCTCGTACCTCTGTGCGTGGGGTCCCGCTGTCCCTGCTGCTGGCCGCGGACACTGACTGACTGAGCCTTCTGTCTGCTTCCTGTTCTGTTCTCTCACCAGGTCACTCTATTTTGCCATCGCCTTCTCACCACATTCCCTCTCTTCCTCCTGTCCTCTGGTCACCTCCTCAGCACGTCTCCGTGTGCCTGGGCTTCCTCGCCAGGAGAGCCTGGGGCCTGCTTGGCTTAGGTGGTCATCACCATGAGTAAAGCAGTCCCTCTGTTCTAAGGAGGACACTCGCCCACCCAGGGTCTCGCCATCCCTTCAGTGGGGTTGGACAGGAGGTGAACCCCCACCCAACCCCAAACTCGAGCCTTCCCTTCCAGGGGCACATTGTGAGGACTTGACAGGTGGCCTCTTGGCGTGTCTATGCCTCCTGACAACAGGAGAGCATGAACATCGTCCTCCCCCTGGGGCACACAGGCTGTGGCCACGCAGCAGGGGACGTGTGGCTGTTCAGGGTCTGATGTAGATTTGCTCTTTCAGGTGTCTGCTTTGTTCAAGGATGGGACCATAGGAGGAAACATCAACATCGCAATCGTAGGTCTCATTCTTCTAGAAGACGAACAGGTACTAGCCCTGGAAACCAGCAGCTTTCTCTTTCCCCAGAAAATTAAGTGCAAAATGATGCTTTTCCCTTATATTAAGTATCACATTCTGTGGATTCTTCACATCTATTTCTCTTGGGAACAGAAGACTTTGAATACTCTGCAGTGAGTTTCTTTTCTGTTGTTTTAGATCGTGTGTGTGTGTGTGTGTGTGTGTGTGCGCGCGTGTGTGTGAAGGAACACTCTGTTAATCGGCCCATGATGAAGTGGAATAAGAGCTGCCTTAGACCTATGGTGGGAGCTCTGGGGATACAGGTTTGGCCGCTGGGTCCGTGACCTTCTGGGGCCAGCTGGAGTGGGGCTGCTCTGCTGTTGCTGGAGGAGTCGAGGTGCCCGCAGCCTGTGACTTACCGGGTGCTGGGGGGCACGTGCTGCTACCCCATCACCTCCCACTCCTGAGGCGAATGCCTCTCCTGACCTCGCCACCTTTCCTCCGAGGGTGTTAGTTTTACAAAGACTCTGAATGTCAACTGCCCTTCTCTGAGTGCATGTGAGCCCCAAGTTGTGCGGGATCCTGGCAGCAGCGTGTGGAAGCACCTCGCTGCCCCGTCCAGACCCCGAGGGAATGCTCAGAGGGACTCGTTCACAGTGAGCCTCAGAGGCATGTGTAAACATGGAGGGCGTCTTGGTCATACAAGGTGACCACTTGGGTCATCCCCAAGCTGATTACTGACTCAGCAAAGGAGAGTGGGCACTGGACCCAAGTGAGGACCGGCGTCCATTTCCACCTGGTGACACCTCGGTGCTCCCTGCTAGGCACACGTTCTCGTTTGTAGAAGGAGGGATTTCTAGATGGAACCTGAGTTCATTCATAAGCTGTAAGATCAGTGTCTCCCCCCAGGGCCGGGGGCGTGCCCGGGCAGGGCTGCGTCCAGCCTGGCTGGTCAGGGAGGATCACCCATTGTCCTTTGTGTGAGTGTTGCACAGGGAGGGCACTGAACCAGCAGGGCTTCTCAGGTGACAGGTTAATTATTCCTCGCATTAAAACGTTTTCATCTTGGAATCCATCCAAGCTGCCAAGAATAAGCAAGGTTATCTTTTGATCGTACACCTGTGTGAACTTTAATTAATGCATGTTCCTGGAAGTCTGCCGCTGAGGAATGCGGGCATGCCACAGTGTGGATGCGCAGCACTTAGCTCGGGTGCCTCTGACTCGCCGGAAAAACAAAATAAACATTCAAGGAGAAAATACATTTAGTGACTGAGAGGCAAAGGTCTCAACCACACTCAGTAGTAGAAACTCTCAACCAGATGGCGTACTGAGCCCGAGGGCCCTGCCCTGATTTTCCCTGATCACCCACAGGACATGGTAGCATTCCTGCGTCTAAGGCTCAGAAAGCTCAGGGCAGCCTGCTCTGATGGATGTCCCTGCACACCCCAAATTCCTCAGTCCCCGAAGCTCCCCAGTTCTTCCCTCTGGCCCTTCACACTGTTCTGCTAGAAGCTGGGGTTCGCGGAGGTGGTGGACCGTCCTCCATGGGGTTTCCCTCTAGTTGAAGGCTGCCTCCCAGAAATGAGGGCTTTACCCATGACCTATCTGCCTCTCTAGTAGGACAGTTACTTAATGTAACACTGTAACAACAAACAGCCGGGGGCATTGCTGCAGATAGCCATTTGCCAACTGGGTTTGGCAGTGAGCAGGGTATCTGGCTACATGTGTTCTGTCTGTCTGGGAAAACCATGCTCCAATGATTCTGTTGCCTTAGGGAACTCTGCCGAGTGTTTTTCAAAGGTTTTAAATGCCAAAAAAGATGCACCAAAGTTCTTCCTTGAGTCGTTGAGCATGCCTTCAGGCTCAGCCACACATATTCCGATTGTTTATAGACAGAAAAGCACGTGAGTGCCTGCACTGACTTTGTCAGGGTGGCGACAATGCAGCAGATGCGTGCATTAGCTTGCTGCCATTCGGGCCCACCTTGGTCTTGGAAATCCAAGTCCACAACGATTGGCTGTGATGATAAGGCCTGGAGACATCTCCTCCACGCTCACGGGGCCTTGGCCTCTCTTGCACAGCCAGGGCTGGTGATAAATCACCACGCAGACCACACCTTGAGCAGCTTCTGTCGGTGGCAGTCGGGATTGATGGGGAAGGACGGAACGCGCCATGACCACGCCATCCTACTGACCGGCCTGGACATATGCTCCTGGAAGAACGAGCCCTGTGACACTCTGGGTAAGACCTCCAGTGGCGGCTGCGGACCACGTGGGGTGTGCCCTTCCCTGGGTGGTGTGGGGTGTCGAGGGTTTCTGCCCTGCCCACATCCATGAGCCGCAGCGGCTGCTGAGCGGCTCTGAGGACAAGCCTGCCTTCCCTGCACCGGCTGGCTGGGGCTCAGTCCTAGGGCTAGCCCAGGGCAGGCTCTTGTCCATCCAGAGCGACGTGAAGCCAGGAGGGTGGCTCGGAGTTGGAGCCTCCATCTCTTCTGGTATGGGACCTGATTTTTCCCATTTTTTCTACCACACATGAGAATGGGTTGATAGATCCAAATTATACAGCAGAAGGTCTCATTATGTTGCTTCCTGACTTGGAGCAACAACGCCGCGGGAGAAAAACTCGGAGGCAGAATGAAGATGAAAGAAGGTTTTTTATTCTCTGGCTTTAGCAATCTCTCAAAACTCCAACACTGGCTCTTTCAGCAACCTCTCTGACTCTTTACTTCTTCTGACTACTGACTCTTGACTTCTTTACTTTACTTCTTTACTTTCTTTTACTTTCTTAGAGAGAGAGAGAGAGAGAGAGAAAGAGAGAGAGAAAGAGCTTCTTCTTTCTTCTTTCTTCTTCAGCATCCTCGGCCTGACTCCGACCAGCAACTACTTCTTCTCTCTTTCTTAGTCACTCCTCACCCGGTTATATATCTTTAGCTTTAACAAGGACCACAGGTACGTCACACAGTTCACGGGCATACAAAGATTCTTTCAGGTGGAAACCAGAACATCTCTTACGGCCGTCAGCTAACCGCAATTAACCATCTCCTATTAGGGCTCCTTCATCATTAAACAACAGAAACAGCACATTTATGAATGTCTATGAAGATATTAGACTCCTCATTTTCCCTTTTCTCAGTAAATATCTCGATCTTAGCAATTTAGCAAGTTTTAGCTTCTAAGGGAGGGGGCACCCAGAGGCAGCACTTTGTAAAGCAGTGTGCCCCTGACTCTGACGCTCTGGAGACTTTTCTCTTGCTCTCTTTCTTCCCCAAGTTCTCAGAGGAAGGCTTTTTGTTGGACAATCTCTCAGGCAGGATCCTGTCTGGCATAGGCTTACCCACTGTGCAGAGTTCACAGTGGCCTATCTGCTAGTCCTTGGAAGGGGGCCTGCTTACAAGGCTGGCCCTTGGCTGTCCTTAGAGCACTCAGATTTTAGGGTGGTCCTGAGCACTTCACCTAGGGGGAGTGGCCCGCTGCGCTCTCACCGTGGCCCAGGGTCACCCTGCTTTCCTTCTGGGAGTCTGTGGTGATCCTTGTCAGGCATGGTGCCCCCGTGACCAGCCCCCAGTAAACCCTGGACACTGAGCCCCAGTGAGCCTCCCAGCTGCTGGACAGCACCTCACACGGGTGGTCATGCTCACTGCTGGGGAAATAAGCAGTGTCCCTGATGGGAGAGGGTCTCAGAAGTTCACCCCTGATTCTCCAGACTCTGCCCCACATGACTTTTCCCCAGGCTGCTTTTGCCCTGTCTCCTTCTGCTGCCTCTACAGCCGTGAGTGTGCAGAGCCCACCAGAAGTGAGAGCAGCACGGGGCAGGGGGCTCGGGGCCTCCTGACACACCCGTTCTCCTCAGCTCTTCCGGGGGCTTTGTCAACACAGGTGTTCTAGAGGAAGGCAGTGAGCCCTCTTCTGTTTTGCCCCATTTACAGCCTGTGCCAGGAGCACAGCCTAGAACCATGAGCTGTCTTCCATGCCAGAGTCCTGGGCTCCAGGGTGGCCCGGTTCCCCACATTACCACACGTGGTCACGTTCCCTTCACGACTGTCCAGTAACAGTCCATTGCATGTTTTCCCAAATGGAGGTGAGGACCAGATTCTATCATAGGACAGAAACTAAATATTTACTTACTCTTGATATGACAACACTAGTATATATTACCTCAATCTTTTTGCCCCATAGGATTCGCGCCCATAAGTGGAATGTGTAGTAAATACCGCAGCTGTACGATTAACGAAGATACAGGGCTGGGGCTGGCCTTCACCATCGCCCATGAGTCTGGACACAAGTAAGCACATCTTTGGGGTGGGTGCAGCCTGGGGTCCTTTCCTAACTGGGTGATCACTGTAGGATTACCAGTGCATTAAATCATGTCTCTAAAGAGAGTTCATATGCAGACAGATGTCAGTTATGAAATGCTGTCATTAGACGCCTGACTGCAGTGTTGCTGCTGGTTTTGAATTGAGGTGGCATCTCATTGCACCATGAGACTGGGTCTAGCTGGACAGGGTCCTGGGCAAGCAGCTCTCCACAGGGATCCTGTGGTGCTGGCATCTTCTGTGTATGTGAAAACCTCACACTTACACCTGTAAAGTGAAAAAAAAAATAGCAATTACTCAGGACAACCGTCAGTCCCAGGTAAGGTTTCTTTGTCTAATATTTCTATAAGCTGATCAGCTTCATGGATCTGTCCGTTGAAAGGGCTGAAGGGTCCCACTTGCAGCCCAAGCACCCACGGGTTTCCTACCTGTGTCCTGATGAGCACACGGGCTGTGTGGTGGCGTTGGTAGTGTCCTCTGCATTGAAACTGTATTGGAATTCAGCCCAGAAAATGTCCTAGACATTTCAATATTTACATGTTTTTAACTTTTAAGCTGATTTTACTGGCAAAAGAAAAGCAAAAGTGGTGTTTATGACTTGTGTTTTTGGAAAGCTAACTTCTCCATCCCCTGTTGGAAAATAGACTAGGTCCCAAACTCATGCCACCCAGACCCATTCAGGCAGTGTGTGTGTGTGTGTGTGTGTGTGTGTGTGTGTGTGTTGTGTGTGGTATGTGTGTGGTATGTGTGTGTTGTGTGTGTTGTGTGTGTGCACATTTATGCACACACATGTGTGGCCTCTGTCCAGTGGAATTCCACGGGGCTCTGCCGCTTAGACTCTGCGTGACCTGAAAACGACGTTCCATATCCCATTACTGATCCCTTCATCATTAGAGGTAATGATTGACTATTTCATTGCCTAGAAAATTACACCTATGCTCTATAAGGCTTTCAGTTAAATCATAATTGTATTTTTAATAGTCTGCTAGAGTAAAAACTTCAAAAACTTTCATTATTGTAACGACACGAGGATCTTGCTGTCCTCTGAACCATTCCTGAATTTAATTAAACTATCAAGGCAAGAACTATTTAAGTCGCCCATGCCTTAGCCTGTCAGCGTCTGACAAGCAGTTGAGATCCAGGCGCTGGCAGCACTGGCTGTGGCGAGAGGCAAGCTGACTCTCACGGGGTCTCCATCCCCAGGGTCAACGAGGGCAGGGTTGGCCAGTTGTTAGTGTTTCCTTTCCTCACTCAGCTGGGTCTAGCCGGCTTAAGAATTTCCTTAAAATGAGAGAAAAGTATAGTCGCTTGACAGTGGGATTTTAGTGGGTGTAAAGGAAGGAGCTGCCCGTGTGGATGGAGAGTGATGAGAGTGACCCCCAGCAGGGACCTCATCGTCTGGCACAGCTGCAGTTAGAGGTCACTGCAGAAGAGAGAACCAGGCGCTCTGAAGAGCCAACGTTGTCCACGAAACAGCTTCTGCTCATGCTGAGAAAACAGGAAACGTGTGCCTTGGGCATATGCCGAGTGCCCAGACTAGCGATCGCCGTCTTGAGAATAGTAGTAGCGATGATGACGGCGATGCCTGTTTGGGATCAGGCAACTTTTGTAAAATTTGTGGAGCACCTTTACAGACAATGTAACTGCAGAAACACTGAGGACAATCCCTTATACTGCTTTCCACAACCAAGGGGTCCAGGCTGAGTATTCAGCAAGTGTGTGTGTGTGTGTGTGTGTGTGTGTGTGTGTGTGTGTGATGGGGGGTGAGTGAGCCAGAATGTGGGCGGGGTGGGGGGGACAAATGAAGGGCGGAGCTTTAGGTGTGGCAGCTCCAAATGAGAAAGGCCATGGCATAGAACACCACTAATAAGACATCCTATATTTTACTTTAATTGAATTGAAGACAAGCGCACTGCAACCCACTCACGTACTTATTCTTCTATTTCTTGAAGAAGGAATTGCGGGTTTGATGCAGGAATCAGATGCCATGACATAGACATTGTGCCTTTATCATATCTTTGGCGACGAGCTCCGTGGAGAGTCAAATTTGAATTCCACATGTTGACGGTTAAAAAGTAATTTTTTATCTATTCGGACCTTTGCTGTGGAAGACACAGGAACACCCTGGTTCAGAGGTGGCAGCCGTGTCTTGGGTTCTGTTCATGACAGAGCACATGTCTAGCTCTGCACCCTCAGCTTCAGTGCAGAATCCAGCTGTGTCTGCTGCTCACGTACAGGGAGTTGAACCAGGATTGCTGGAGCAATCACAGTTCAAGGAGAGTTTCCTAGTTGCATTAAATCTCTTGATGCAGGACATGTAGCTTGCTAGAAGTGGTGTTGAAGAATCGCACAGACACACAGAGGGTGGAAGGCCCCTGTTGGAGAGTGTGTCTGAGCACACGTCCGATGGAGAATTTCCCTTGCTAAGGGAAGTCATGCCATTTGATGGGCAGGGCACGGATTCCAGATTCATCAGTTCTATCATTTGGGGGCTTGGGCCTCCCAGGAAACTGAGACAGCACGAAGGCCCCCCCTCCAAACCCTGAATCTTGCAGTCAAGTCAGAATGATTTCAGGCATGTCACTCAGAGTAATGGGCACAAGTTTATTGAAGGCATAGGAAAAAGAAAAGGGGACACTCTCAAGGGGAGAGAGGGTCCTCTCAGAGAGGAGACAGAGGGTCCTCTCAGTGTCAGGAGAGCGTGCCTCTCCTGCCTTCCAGTTTTATTGGGAGTCCTGGGGAAGTTTCCAGAGCATCCCATTTAGGACTTTTGACTGACAGCAGGATGACATCAGACTTTTAAGTCCCCACTGCCATGACCACTCTAGCTCACTTTGGCCCACACTGACTGGTCTCATTGGAACCTGCTCTCTCAGATTTTATGGTTGGGGGAATTATCGTTATCTTCCTGAGTTCCAGGAACCTGTCTGAGAAAGGGTCCCCCACTTCAGGGTAACTTGTGTTCTTCTCATTCGCCTTTTGGGGGCTGTTATGGTTTAGATGCAAGGTGTTCCCCAAAAGCTCACATGCGAGACAATATACAAGGTTTGGAGAAGAAATGATTGGGTCATAGCCTTAACCTAATCAGCTAATCAGTCCCTGATGGGAGTGACTGAGTGGTGACTGGAGGCAGGTGGGGAGTGGCTGGAGGGGGGGGTCATTGGGGGCGTGGCTATGGGGTATATATTTTGTATCTGGAGGGCGGAGTCTGTCTCTCTCTGCTTCCTGATCATCACGTGATCTGCTTCCCTCTGCCTCACTCTTCTGCCGGGAGCCAGGAGGAACGGAGTCTGCTGTCTATGGATCGAGACCTCTGAAGCCGTGAGCCCTCAGATAAACTCATTCTCCCCTATAGTTGTTCTGGTCCGGTCCTTTAGTCACAGTGAAAAGGCTGACTAAAACGGGGCCTGTGTTTCTCCTGCAGATAACAGGTAGTTTGCCGAGGTCTGTGACATATTCTGCCAACTAAACCAAGCAGGGCTGCAGGTAAATTGCTTTTTAAAAGTGAAAGCAGCTTGGGAGGCTGAGACAGGAGGATTGCAAGTTCAAAGCCAGCCGGGGGGATGGGGGCGGGAAGCAAGGTGCTAAGCAAGTCAGTGAAACCCTGTCTCTAAATAAAATACAGAAACAGGGCTGGGGATGTGGTTCAGTGGTCAAGTGCCCCTGAGTGTAGGAATCTATTGAAAAAGCAACCCATGCCCTCCCAAATTCTAAGACAGAAAACAACGTAGACATGCCACACAAGGGATGGAGTAAAGAGGGCCGTGGGCATTGCAAGGGGTCACGCAGGGACAGTCAGGGAGGACTTCTTGGAAGAAGCAGCATGGGCAGGCAGCCCCACCATTGGGTGATGGTATGGTGCAGCTCAGTCACACTCTTTAGTGACGGTAGATGCCGTGAGGTGCTGGGTGGTGATGGGCATCCCACCTGTTGGTGACCATGCTCTGCCATCACCCTGAGCCCCTTCCACTGGGACAGGGAGGTGCTCGGTGACTTTAAGGACCTGTAGAATATAGGAGCAAGCTGGCCCCTTCTCTGTCACCTGGTCCTGTGACGTCAGACTGTTCCCTGAGGAGCCCTGGCGGACCAGAGCTCCCACTCTCACCAAGTTTACTTCTCGCTGTTCCTCTGGAAAGTCTTGTTTCTGTATCCTAAACGTCTCTGGAGTCCACTGGCGTCCCCCACACATTCACATACACACGTGCACCATATGCGCACGAGTGATTTCCCCGTGATGACGGATGTGACCAGGACCATATTTGAAGCAGGACAAGGAAGAGAAGTTCTGAATTTTCCTTTGTGATTACACAGTGCTGGGCATGCTGTAGGTTTATGAAGACCTTCTAATTTGGCATATGAGGAAACTGAAGCCAGGGGCCTCCACAGTTTGCCTGTTATCAAACAGCTTGTGCATGGCAGAGATGAGACGCTGCAGCCCACGTCTGCCCGGGGGTCTGCCACTGCGGGCCGCTCTGTCCATCCACGGCCTCCTGCCCCTCTTGAGGACGAGCTGCGCTGCTCATGCAGCCCGTGCCAGGGCTCTGCCCCAGGGCACCGTCCATCATCACTCTGAGGGTGGAGTGACCACCCAGATGACACTGACACCTCTGAAAGGTGTCCCACTTCCCTAACTGTGCTGTCGGAACCGCTGAAAGAGTCGGTGCGCGCTCTGCCACACACATCCGTTCATCTGGTTCTATCACTAGAAAGGCAAAGATATTTGCTGATGATAATTAAATACTCAAGAAGGTATCATGAAAAACATAAGACTTATCCAACACTGAGTATAATTCTCAAATTCAGTCTAATCTGAAGTCAGGTTTGTGCCCAGGCATTTGAGTTAGTGTCACAGCTGGAAAGACTCTCGTTGGTCTACCATGGAGAGCCTACTACGAGCCCGGGAGCACCGGCAGTGGGGCCGTGGGCACGGATGAGAGGGGTCTTGGTTCTCCACAAACTTAACAAACTGGTAAAGGATGAAGGAAGGAAATCTATTTTATTATTTATTATTATAATGTATTGGGGCAATAAGAACTTAAATAAAGTGTTCTGATGCACAGGAGCAAATACAATTATCTGGAGTGTATACCTTCAGTAGTAATTACTTTTCTTGGTTGACAAATACCAACCTCATCTTCCAGGTATGTTCTGTTCACATTAACAGGAGTATTAAACGTGACCTCTGTGGTGTTTTTATGCTGACGTACTGGCATTCACCATGTCTTTGCATGGTGTACTGAGGGGCAACACACCTTATGAAATAGTGATGCTGGGTGGGCATCAGAGTCCCTGGGGTGTGTCAGAACCCAGCCAAGTGCCAGGTCCTGACCCCTAACCTGCTGCCTCGGAAGCCACCAGGACGGCTGTGAGGAGTCATTGTGCCGCGTATCTCAGATCTCTAGTGCATGGCATAGTTTGAGCCTGATGTTAGAACCATGGAAAATGCCTTTAATGAAAAAAAGTTCAAACCCAAGGAATCCCTAGACCTAGGCCTTGGCACTTGCAGTTCCTTAGCAAGGTGAACAGCGGCGGGATGGGTTTATCTAGGCAGTGGCTGGACCACATTGCATCTTCTTCACAAGCAGGTGGAGGGCCAGCCAGGGCAGGGTGGGACAGCACTTGCTGTCTCCCCGGGGCCACCTCCCACCTGGGATTTGAGCCCAGCTCCTTTCCACAGCCATGACACATTTCCTCTGCCACAGGGTCTCCTTGGCCTTGATTAATTGCCTTTAATAGAGCTTCCGAGAGTGGGTGGAGGCTGAAATGACCACATCCACATCACCCTGAGAACTGGCCGGGAGTTTTGCAGGAATTCAGCAGTCCTTGCACGCCAGCTCTCCTTGGTTACACTCTTCTGTCCTGCTCAGATCTAATCACTGCATGGTGCAGCATGGGCTGACCTCCTGGTGTCTGAGCTCAGGTTTTCACTCTGCACCTGGACAGAGTGTCTCTCCCATCCTCAGCCTCGCCTGATAGTGCACCTGCCTTGTGGGGCACGGTGAAGTTTAAGTTAGAAAATGTGTGTCGTGTGCTTGACGCCCTGCCTGTGCCACAGTGGGTGTCCATAAATGTTATTTTCACTCCTGTTATCATGCAGTGCTAAGGGAAACGGCTAAGTGTGCAGGAGCCCTGTTTGGGGAGATGGATGAGATTGCAGTTGGCTGCGGGCCATGGAGAAGTTTGGGCATTGCCACCTTCCGTGGTCTCATGGGACTTGGCCCGAGATCTCATGGAACTTGGCCCAAGATCTCACAAGACTTGAGCCGAGATCGGAGCGAGTCGGTGTCATTTGGTGGTTAGAGGAGCATGGACAGCATGTCAGTGTGTTGTTGGAGCCGGAGAGAGAAGCTGACAGAATAAAGAGCCTGTTTGTTTCCAGTCTGCCTCTGAACTTATTTCCGCGGCTTTGCTGCTCCAAGCGGCCATCGCTTTAGGCGGCAACATAAGTGGACAAATGAGTTCAGTCTCAGCCACACGTACAGATTCCCTTGTCCCCAAGCACAGCCCACTTTCCCCTGCGGGTGTCCTCCTGTCCCTGCTGCCTCCCCCACATCAAGGAGTCCAGGTCACAGCATGCCCAGATCCAGCAGCTGCCTTGGTCTTCCTTGTGTTTTCTGTCTTGGCTTTCTCTTTTCTCTGTGTCTCACTTGCTCAGGACACGGTGACTGGTCAGGAGACATTGGTGGCCAGTAATGGCTTGGCTGTCCTAACAGGTGTTTGCCTTGACGGAGGTGCTCAGGGCCACCTGGAGCTCCCACCCCCCTGCCTTCCTCCCAGGCAGCATGCTGGGGTCTTCTGGGAGAGGCAAAGAGGGTAATGCAAGGCTGTCCCACCAGAAAGCTCTATGAGTCAAGCAGGGTAGGCTCGATGTGACAGGAGGTCGCAGCGCAGGTCAGTGTGGCTCTGATGTGTAGCTACTGCAGCTTGAGCAGCTCCCATACATGAGGCTGGGGTTGCAACCCTGGGCGGGTTTTCACTCAAGAGCAACAGGAGCAGCTTCAGAAAATGTCCACAGGTGAACCCAGCCGTATCCACCCTTCCGTGTTCTGGGGAGACGCCCCTCCAGAGCAAGGAGACACTTGGGTCAAGGCATCATGGACTGCCCAGCTGCCACACCCCCCAGCGAGGTCACAGCATGAGAAGGAGGCACACAGTGTGGCTGTGGAGATGGGGCGCGAGCCCCTTACCCAGAGCCGCTGGGTGGGGAGGGTGGCCAGTCATTCTCTAGTTGCGGCAAGCCTGACGCACACCTGGGGAGCTTGTTTGGCAACCTCAGTTCCCTGCCTTGCTCTTCCCCAGGTCAACGATTCCTGGCTGGGAGCCTGTGTTTTGCATTTCTAATGTTCTTGGAGACTCTGACGGTCCCAGTGATTGAAGAGTGCAGAGAGATAGAAGCAAGATAGATCAGTGTTAGCTTTATGAAGTCACACGTGAACTGTCCTTTCCTCGTGCTTGAAATGCTCCTTTTTGTAATTAGAACATCTGCCCTCAGCAGGCACCGGGCACTTGCTCTGATTTGATGCCGATGTATGCTTTCGATCAATCCAATGAATGGTCCATTCTTCAGAACAGATCTGTGCACTCCAAGGCCATGTTGGCCTCTTCCTTGGCCTGCCTTGCTAGAAGCTTATGGGAGGATTCGCAGTCTAGACACGGAGATGGTGGAGCACATTTGATACTTGAAAATGCACTATGTGCTAGAATAGCCATTTCTCTCTTTTTCTTCCGTAGCTTTGGCATGGTTCACGATGGCGAAGGGAACATGTGCAAAAAGTCAGAGGGCAACATCATGTCCCCCACGCTTGCAGGACGCAACGGAGTCTTCTCCTGGTCGTCCTGCAGCCGCCAGTACCTGCACAAGTTTTTAAGGTATGAACTCTTGCACCCGCTGCATCATGCCCCTGTGCCCTTGGTGGTCATGGCCTGCTCAGCCTCCTGTGCAAGCAGCTCAGGTGTGCTCGCCCGGCCGGGCCCCTCCCAGTCTTGAGGTTCAGCTGACCATGGAGTTGACCAAACACTTTGTTAGAGCATGGAGGTCTGACGGCCAGTCCCACGCTGACCTGGAGACTCAAAGGAAGTCCACATGGCATCGACCACACCAAGGCATTTGTCAACAGCATTTAATGTCTTGGAAAGTATTCTTACTTTTATAACTAGGCATCTTCAGCCAATTACTAGGAAAAAAGGACCAATCGTGTGTGGACAGGTTCCCAACAGTGAGTAAGGATAATTGGCTAGCTTGTAGAGATGCATCTGCTCTCCTTTATTAGTAGTCTAGCATCAGTAGATGGAAAAAATACATAACGAGGGAACCCAATTGGCCTGAGGTTGTCAGCACAACTTGACTCCATTCCTGTAGAGTCGTGAGGACTGATACTTATTTGGATTAAATTCATCAGCCCACTTAGTGAAGTCCTATGTCATTTCCTGTTACCAGACACACAATCATCACGATTGCTCATGTCTGCAGCCGGGAGGTCCATGACAGGGAAATTTTAGCTTCTTATTTCACACTTCATGACATCGAAGACTCTCAACTTTTAAAAAATCTGAATCACACTGTACATATCACATGAATGAGTGTGCATCAACACACAAGAGGCGACCATCTCAGGGCCCTGGAAGTGTGAGTGTGCAGGGATGGCCTGCCTCACCCACACTGCCACTGCGGGTCAGAAAGTGTGCCTTGACCCACGCACCCCTTAATCACGTTCCTGCACCCAATGGAAAGAGCGCGCTCAGTCCTCGGCTTGCTCTGCCCTATAAAACCCCACCTTCAGGTCCTGGTGTCTTCAGAGCCGTGCAACTCTGAGGCTGGAGAGTCAGCACCGCCACACAGTGGGGAGAAGGCAGGGTGGAGCCCAGGAGCTGAGCACGTCTTCATCCCTGGGCGCGGGGGTTCCACCTTAACAAATAATGCATCCTTCTCGGAAGCCCCCTCTTCTTACTTGGAAAATGATAAGCTAGCTCCAAACCATCTCTCAAGTTCTTTATAAAATAGTAGGACATTTAAACGTACTCCTGATCTTTGCCACATATGGTATTGATTTTTCTCATTTTAGTCATGTTGTGGGGTATGCACTGGCAGTTTTAGGTGGTGATTAACAAGGGCAAATGCCTTTTTAACATGTCTAATGGCCACTTGAACAACCTCTTTAGTAAAGTGCCTGTTCAAATCTCTCGAGCATTTAAGAAACCGAGGCCTTCTTTTCCTTATTTCTTGGTGGGAGTTCTTTACACACCCCATGAACATTTTTTTAAAATATTTATTTATTTACTTTAGTTGTACACAATGCAATGCATTTATGTTTACGTGGTGCTGAGGATCGAACCCGGGCCGCGCACGTGCGAGGCGAGCGCTCTGCCACTGAGCCACAATCCCAGCCCCCCCATGAACATTTTGATCCATCCTAGAATATATGGAACATAAACATCTCTCCCTCTGTGACTTTCTACTTGCTCTTCCAGTGTTGTCTTCTGATAAGCGGAGGTTTTCATTTTCTTTGTGGAGTCTGAATTATCCACATTTTTTCTTTAGGGTTGGTACTTCCTGTAAACCACTGGGAAAAAAATATTTTCTCATTCCAAAGTCTTAAATATAGTTTTCCAAGTAATCTCCAAGCTTTATTGCTTTGCATGTCACATGGAGGCCACTGGACATTGTGTGTGAGGCATGCAGCAAAGGCAAAATTCATTTGTCCAAGTGACCATTGTGTTAGATGGTTTGTAAATGGCTGAATGACCTTCCTTTGGTACCCATTCTGCATTCCCACCCACAGTGGATGAGAGTTCCCGTGCCTTCACAGCCTCATCAACACCTGACGCTATCAGGATTCTGGATTCCAGCCATCTTAGTAGGTGTGCAGGAGCACCTCACTGAGATTGTACTTAGTCATTCCCGAATCACCCATGATGTTGGGCCTCTTTTATATGCATGTCATCTGTACATATTCTTTAACAAAATATCTGTTCAGAGCTTTTCTCTCTCTTTGACTTGGTTTTTGTTTTGTCTTGTTTTCTTATTGCTAAATTTTAAGTGTTGTTTGTATATTTGGTAACAGTCCTTTATCAGGTGTGACTTCTGAACGTATTTTTCCCCAGCTCGTGGCTTGTCTTCTCATTTCCTTGAGAGTGTCATTCACAGAACCGAAGTTTTGATTTTAAGAAAGTCTAGCTTATCAAGTATTTCTGTCATTTAACGTGACTTCGGTGTTTGAAGGAGCCCTAATTAGGAAGGGCTGTTGTAGCTAGCTGGAAGCCATGGGTTCCACCTGATATGTATGTGACGCACCTGTAGGCACCCGCAAACCTGAAGGTATATAACCGGGTGAAAGCGGTCCGAGTTAGGAGAACGGAGAATTCAGACAGTCGGGCAGTCACTCGGTCGGTCAGAAGAATCAGAGCGGCCAGAATGTAGGCAGAGCGGTTACAGAAACCAGATAGAAGACAGAAGAGAAATGACTGGTCAGAGTTAGGCCGAGGCTCCTGAAGAAGACAGAAGAAAGAAGACAGAAGACAGAAGAGAGAAGAAAGAAGCTCTAGTCTTTCTCTAAGCTAAGCTCTACTCTAAGCTAAGAAGAAAAGCTAAGCTCTATCTTTCTTTACTCTAAGCTACTCTACTCTAAGCTAAGAAGAAAAATCTTTCTTTCCCTCTCTAAGCTCTAAGAAAGTAGAAGTAAAAGTAGTAAAAGCTTAACTCTGCCTCCGAGAATTTTCCTCCCGTGGCGGCGCCGTGGCTGGCCGTGACAGGCAGCTTACAGGTGTTAAATTTTAAAAGGGCATCACCACTCCCAAGACCATCTAGACTTTCTCCTACACTATTTCCAATGGTCTTATAATTTCACACTTTATAGGAAGTCTGTGATCCAATTTTTGTAAAGGGTGTAAGGTCTAGTTTCCTGTAGTTGTATAGGTTTTCTTCCTTTTATATTGAGGCTAATGAACCAGTCTTAGTTGATTTGGCTATGTGGCATGAGGTATGGACCAAGCTTCTTTTCTTCATAAGCGAGTACAGTTGTTTTAGTACCACCTAATGAAAAGGACGGATCTCCTTTTCTCGAGTGGATTTGCAACTTTGTCAGAAACTTAACTGACCGTACGGCACTGCTCGCTTTCTGGAATCACCATTCTCTTGCGTTGACCTATTTGTCTATCCTTTTGCCAAAGTGACCATGGTTTGTTTACCTCAGCTTCGCTGTAAACCTTGAAATCAGGGAATGTGAGCCCTGTAATGTGTCTAGATTTTTCTTTTTGCATGCAGATGTCCAGTTGTCCTGGAAGTCTTCATTGAAAGCTTGTCCCTCTTCCTTCTCTTGCCTTACTCCTGGGTCAAGCACCGGTGACCATGTGCATGTGGACCTGTTTGGGGCTCTCAATGAGGAAGGTGTGCCTTTTTTCGCCAGCTCCACATGTAGCTGGTCCTATGGCTTCTCAGTAGTCTTGACGTTGGGCAGTGTCTGCTCCTTCAGTGCTGTGTGAAGTGTTCTGTCTACTTCGCCTCTCCTTGTGTGCTTTAGAATCGGTTTGTATCTCTACAAAATAATTTGCTTGAATTTTGCTAATAGGTTTTCACCAGTTTCAAGTTAGAAAGGTATTGAAATTTATTGGAAGGATTTAGTTGCTATTTGCAATCAGAGAAACTTTCAAATACCACCCCAGAATGCACAAATCATTCCAAAATCATCTTGGTAGGGAATGTAATGCTCCATTTGTGGAGGAAGTGAGCATTAGTTGGTCTTTAGCCATCTCCTATTGAACTTCACTAGAGTTAGATTCCTTCTGGACTGGGAGGTCAGGCAGAAATCAGCCTGAACACAGACAATCGCTAGTGGAAATACGGTCTTCCCTCCAGGTCCTCTAGAAGGTCTAAGGTAGTGCACGGATCGTTCCCCTGCCTGAGAGTTAAGAGGGGAGATGGAAAGGAAGGGAAAAACATTCCAGACTGAAATAGTCTAATTGCATTTTGATTTTTACAGTGCCTAGTTTCATCTTTTGATGGTTTCTGGCACAAAGTATACATAAAAGTTTTCTGTTATAGGAACTTCTCACATTTAACATCTGGTTCTAATTATGCAGTTTTACTTTCCCCCCTGATAAATTTGAGAAATCTAATGAAGAACAAATTACCTTCTTGGAAAAGGTAAAATTTATTATTAACAAACTCAGAAATGTGTGCTGCTGTACGTAAATATGGTCAGGATAAATGATACAATGAACCACAGGGAAATAGTTTTCTTTCCTTCTATGCAAAATAGTGTGCACAATGGCGTGAGATAGAGGTTCCGTTGACAGTACGTCCTTGGTAACCCTTGGCCCTCCCCAATTGCCCATCTCCTCTTTGTTTCAGCACTACCCAGGCGGTATGCCTTGCTGACCAGCCAAAGCCTGTGAAGGAATACAAGTACCCTGAGAAGCTTCCAGGAGAGTTATATGATGCAAAACACACAGTGCAAGTGGCAATTTGGAGAAAAAGCCAAGCTATGCATGCTGGATTTTAAAAGGCAAGTGATTATTGGCAAACGCTCAATGCAATATGATTCACAAAATCATTTTATTTAGTGCAACTGACATTGATGTATTCGGAATTTATTGGGTACCTACCAAATGTCAAACCCTCTGTATGTTAGGGCTGGCCCTGCATAACAGGAAACACATGTTTTACTGGCAGAGGAGATGACGGTAGATACTGCTGTGGGTATCAGTTTTCATTTGAGAACCGACTTGGCCTGTTAGGTGGGATCTTTCTCTCTGATTTATCATGTGGGAGCTCTGCAAGAACTTTTAGCTGGGGTAAGTCAGCAAATTAGTATTCTGCATTTTTTTCAGATGATATTAAGAAAACAATGTTCCCTCTACCCCCTCCCAATATAAGATAATTTATTAGAAAGCAGCAGCCTATGCAGGGCTTCTGATTATTAAATTGCTCGAATAAAGAATTTATAGAGCAGTTTCTCATAAAAGATGTTGTCTACTCCAGCGACATCATTTCCTATAGAAATTCCTCATGTAACACAGACACATGCTCTTGTTAAACAGGGAAAATGGAGATTTAAGAGCATGCTCTACTGGACCACAGAGAGCTTCTCATAAATTAAATGAAAGTAACTAGATTTGAGGTTTCTCTTATTCTAGTTTATAATGAAATCAAGAGGAAAATAGACAAAGAATACAGTCCTACAGCAAACCGCCCCCCCGCCCCCGCCTGTGTAGTAATCCTTCTTTGGAACTCATGCAGGCTCCCGGGAGAGGGCTCCTGCCTCTTCAGCTGGGCACCTCGGCCTGCGGGAGGGCAGCCCAGGAGTCAGCATCGGCCCACACCCTGTGCTGCCTATGTCCTGGCAGGAGATAGGATTCCCTGAGGAATCTCTTTTTCTGTATGATTGTCACTCTTGTGTTTGTTAAGGAGAAGAGGCAAAGCACTGCTGTTTTCTTTTAAAGGTGGGGTTCTCCACATTGTATTGCTTTGTGACCACAAACCATGTCCCCCATGGTGCCCTAAAGCCATCTGGAAAATGTAAACAATGATCAGTCAAATTCAGGATGTCTTTTGATTTTTGAGGGGACTATTTACATGTAGTGAAATACATTCATTTTAAGTATGAAATTTACATTTTGACAAACACATGCACCTGTTACCAGCATCGCTATCCATAAAGTCTTGGATACTTAAACGTGAATTCTGAGCTGCTTAGGTATATTATTATATATTGTTTAAGAAACACCTATTTTTATTTGAAAATGTCATTTACAGCTTCTGTATCCTGCACTATATTTGTACCTGTTTTAGCAGATTCTTGGAGATGGGTGTTCAAATTGCTGACGATGGTTGTGTGTGTTTCTATTTCCCTCTTTACTTCCAATTTTGCTTTATATATTCCGAAACTCAATAGGAGGTGTGTATGTATTTAATACTGTTATGTCTTCCTGTCTCTTCTGTTAATTTATAATAATAATTTTGGTCATGTTAGTTTTCTTAAATCGTACTTTATCTGATATTTATATAGCCACCTTAGCTTATTTAGGAATCCTATGAACACAATAATCTTTTTATCCTTTTATTTTTAATTTGCTTGTATTTTGTATAAAACATGTGTGTTGTAAGCATTATTTTATTTGGTATTACTTCTCTGTCCTGTTGAACAATCTCTGACCTTTCATTAGAATATTTAATTGTTCTGTTTAATGTAATTATTGATATGGTGGAGTTAAATCTACTGTTTTGCTATTTGCTTTTTTCAAAAATTATTTTTTATTTTAATTTGTTATACATGCTTGTAGAGTGCAATTCATTTCATATTACATATAAAGAGCACAGGTTTTCAAGTCACTGGTTTTACATTAAGTATTTTCATACCATTTGTGTTTTTATATAAGTACTTAGTGTACTGATGTCTAACTCGCTTTTTATTTCATTTCTTTTCCTTTTGTGATTCCTATGTTCTGCCTTGTGGAAGAAATTGCTTGTTATAGATTCTTTTTGTTAACCTCTACTTGCTTTTTGGCTTCACTTTCTAGTGCTAGTGTTTGGCCCCTCTAGAGCTTACTGTGTGCACCCTTAACAAGAGTCTGCACAGCCTCTTGGTGTGTGGTACGGGATCCTGACCCCATGGTCAGTCCATGTACAGCTGTCCATGCTGTCCATACTGTGAAGATCCCTACTGTCCACATTTCACACCATCGCTACCACCTATTTCCTTCTATTTATGTTTATGTTTTAAGCCACATGAAGCAGTATCATATTTTTTTGTTTTAAAATAGTTGTTTGTAAAATTAAGACAAGAAATAACTCTATTTTATATTTACTCGTATATTTATCATTAAGCATTTATGTTTTCCTATAAATCTCAGATTCAAATTGCTATCATCTTCTGTACCCTATATTCCTATAGCATCTTTCTATGGGATAACTTCCTCTAGAATTTGTGTGTGTGTGTGTGTGTGTGTGTGTGTGTGTGTGTGTGTGTGTATAGATCTGCTGGGCACAACTTATCTCAAGGTATTCTTTTTTAAACTTTAAATGTCATTAATTAACTCTAGGTTTTGAGGACTATGTTTGCTGGATATAGATTTCCTGACATTTTTTTCTTTATTCTTTTCATTTATATACTTTAAAGATATACTTCAATTTTTTTTCTAGATGACTCACTTGTTACAATAAAAGATTTTGCCATTATTTTTATCATCCTACCATTTCTAATCATCTGTTTAGATGATTCAGCGAAATATACATTCAGGCTATTATAAGTTTCAGTTCCTGAATTGCCATTTAATTCTAAATCTCTCTTCTGAAAATCCCTGTTTTACTCAGTGTACACTTTTTCCTTGAATATATTATTATCTATATACTATTTATATTTATATATGAATATATTTTATATTTATGTTATAAGTATATTTGTATTATTTTATTTTATTTTGATATTATTTATGGAATGTATTTATATTATTTATTTCACATATTTATAATTTTATTTTATCTTAGATTTGTTGTATACTATATTACATTATTATAAGAGGTAAACCCTCTCAACCCTCCAAGATTTACTTGAGGCTCATCTGTCTAGAATTCTGCTTGGCCTGTACCTTAGCACGTGCTTGTGGGTCAAAAGGCCTGGGTTCTCTTGCCCGCCCGCATGTGTTTTGGATGGTCACTGAGTCTCTCACTTTGTGTGAGAATAAACTCACTTGTCTATCAATGTGCCACCTCTGCCTCCAACCCTGCAGTGTCTAGCATGGGGACACCTCTGTCGCCCAGCTCTCAGCAGCGGCTGTGGTCCTGTGCTGGGCCACCTAGACCCTCATCCCACTCATCAGATATGCGGGGATCTTAACACAGACCCTGGGGCCTCCCATTTGTACCCTGTTGCCCTCCCACAGACTCTGGGTGCTTGGTCAGGCCTCACTTCTGATCGCTGCGTCCTCTGACCGGCAACTGCTGTCTTCTACCGGGGCACCTCTGCCCTGCGGCAGCTCTGCACGGTGCTCAGGGTGGGGCGGATGGGCGCTCATACCATGCATTTCCATCATCCGGGCATCGTGGGACAGCATGCCTGTTGCCACAGACCCAAGACAAGTGGTCCTCATAGTTTTCCCGCAGTTTTATAGATTTGGGAGGAATTTTGTTTGTGTTTGGTTGTTTCCATTTTGCAGAAAAGTAAGTTTTGTAGAAGAAACTTCGTCATGGACAGTAGGGGAAGACGTTTTGAAGTTAAAAATTACAGGCCGTTTGTTTGCCTTTCTTGGCTACCAGTTCTGCATCCATAGATTCAACCAATCAGGCCAGGGAATATTTAGTGAAAATTTTGTGTTTACATTGAACATGGACAGAATATTTTTTTCTTGCCATTATTCACTACATAATATACTATGACATTTACATATAATTCACATTGTATTGGGTGGTACACATGATCTAGCAATGGTTTAAAGTATCCAGCAGGGTGTACCTAGGTATATGCAAACACAGACCACTTCATTCAAGCCCTTGGAGCATCCATTGATCCTGATATCCGTGAGCCTTTAGAACCAATTCCCCTCAGGTGCTGAGCCACAAGCATGCATCAGTTAAAATCAGAAAATGTCAGATAATTTCTTTTGATATAAAATTATTCTTTAACATAAAACTGGATGTATTTTCTTTTCATAAATCAAATTATATTTGTGTGGCCAGAATCCTAATACACCAAATCTGAAAATCAGACATGCTGTGGTAGTTAGAGATTCATTTTCACGTGGATCTCAGAACACTGTAAAGTACAAAGTTTAATTATTTAAATGAACTGATAAAATCATTTTAAAAAGGAGTCTATTTTGTTGTGACAAAATGTAAAGGTCAAGAATTTTTCCAATGGGGGGAATAAAATAATCAACATAGAGAAACTACACAGTGACCAGCTCGGGAATAGGGACATCAGAATAACTTAATAAAGTTTGCTCATATGGGTGAGAGATGAGCCTCTTCCATAGAAAGAGATGAACTTCTTTTTAATACCTTATGATGCTTAGTTGGAAAGTTAGCATTTTAATGTGTGTGTGTGTGTGTGTGTGTGTGTGTGTCTACATTCTTGGGTGTAATTTCACACACACGGATGACAACGGATTTCTCTGTCCACTGATTCAAAGTGATGATGGGAACTAGCAATGGAAGCAGCCTCTGGGTGGAACATGGTTACAGCACATTGCACAGCTGACTGTGGTGTCCTTTCCATCTTCCAAGTGCAGTAGACAGGAGATGAATCTGGTGGGGAACTGTGCTGACAGCCTCCTCCAGTCTTAAACTCAGCCATCTGAAATGCCGGCTTGGGATATTTTGCTTTGTTTTCAGTTTAGCCAAGTTGTTATTACTGAAATTGGTCTTTGTAAACAAAACTCTGAAGTCACAGGCAGAGTCGTGAGCGAGCACCCTCCCTAAAGCTGCAGAGAAGTTTGCAGGAGTGCACTCTCCACACAGGGTTTGGCTCTTTTCTGCCCAAGTTAAGCACTAGTTTCACAGACCTTGTGTCTTTATCATTACTACTGTGCTCCATCAACATAGCTTGGTGGCCTGCAGTCTGAAATATAACTAGCTAGAATTACCTTGAAATCAGATCTCCTCAGTGTTCTGGGTCGTGTGGCTAAGTTAGGAGCTTCCCCCACATGCAACAAGTCTCACATTAGGCTGCCTGGACTCTAGAATCATGATTTAACAGGATCCGTACTCCAAGAGGGCTCCAAGTTCCCGTAGGCCACCACGGCACACAGCAGCAATGCTTAAAAAACGCCATCATTGCAGGTTATGTCCACAAGTTAGAAGTCAAGGCGGTGTGGTAATGTTAGAGCAAAAGGCTTGGGGTTGTTTAATTGTGGTTTAATTTTCATTTTCTCTCTCCTAACTCTTTACGAGACTACAGCATATGAAGGTTGTCATACCAAGTGCCCTGTTTTTATGGTAGACAATTAAATCTGTAGGATGTCACGGTCTCAAGTGCTGTTGTTAATGTTGAACAGGAACATGGATTATAGGACATGTCAAGTTTGTCTAACTGTAAATGTATCCCTGCCTGAAGACTGGAATTGAGCACTGAGTGGGTCCCAGGTTGAGGCTGAAATGCACAGAGGGTATGAGCCAGGGTCAGGTGAGCTAGGAACTCTTCTGCTCTGGTGGTGGGCTGGCACCAGCATCCTGCATTTGAAGGATTTATTAGCTAAGTTGGAAACTGTTGCCTGTAATAGTATCTGCTATCCTGTTTCTTTATTCTGCATAATGTTTCCAAAAACTAAAACATAAGAATGTTCTAGAATTACCTTGAATGGGCGTTATATCATCCTGTGCTCCTCACTTGAGTCATCCCGGGCTTTTTTATGACCACAGTTCACTGATCATCATTAATTTCATCATATACTAACACTTTCCTGCTCACACTGTCACTGGTTTGTACAGGAACAACCAAGTACATGTCTGACTTGATGAGAAAGCATTTGCTGAAAGCCATTTAGGTACCCAGCGCTGCACCAGGTAGCAAGGATGAGCATACTAGAATAATTTAGCATGTTGAAGCACCATTTACCTCGCATTGTCTTGGGTAGTCTTGAGCCTGAGAATGAGCCCCCTAGCCGTGCAGTCACAGCAACCACTGAGTGGCACTTTGATGGCAGGATGAGACCTGTGACTTGCTGGAACATCCCCAAGCCCTCAGGAGAGCAGAGAGCGAGCCGTGATTTAGCAGCTGTTAGGTCCAGGCTCCAAGCTGGGCATGCCCCTGTACCCACTGCAGCCAGCCTCTGGACAAGTTGGTGACTGGTGACCCTCACATGCACAGTGAGGACGCAAGGCCCTGGCTGCCCCAATCCAGTCCTCCTAATCCACACCAGTTCTCTCTCTCTGGGAAGCCCAAGCTCTGTGCTGGGCCACTGTGGCCATCTCTCAGCTGACCCAACACGCCAGCAGCCTCCTTGTCCACATCTGATCACTCCACTCACTCCTTCACATGTTCAGACCCAGCGTCCTGCATTGGCAGACCTCTGTGTCCCCTCCACCCAGAGGTCTCTGTGGGCCACTGCTCAGTGCAGGTGTGCCGGCCACTGCCTCTCTCCAGGCTGTGACTCACACAGGAGCAGCTGTGGAGCTATTTGTTCCCCACGGAGAAAGACCTACACCGAGCACAGTTCTAGCTACCAATGTGGCACATTTGTCCCAGGAGTGCTTAAAGGTCCTGGGAACTCAGAGGGAAATAGCACTTAATGGCACAATGATTGTAACCATGTGAAATTTTATGAATGGCTCAGAATAAAAGCATTTTATGATTTCTGAATTAAAACATTGAAAGCTCGCTTGTAAAGATTCCAAGTTCCAAAAGTTAGTTTATTATTGAGGAGATACAGGCAGAAGAAAACACGCAGCTGCGTCTTCAATAAATACCTAACTTCTTACTGCGTGGTGCCTAAATAAGTGTAGGCAGGGATTTCAGAGCAAGTTTTATGACGGTAAAATTAAAACGGATTATTAAAAATAAAGCCCCCATGAGCTGGCTTACCCAGTGCCAAAGTCCTGTCACTGCTACTGAAGTGTGGAATGAGACCACCAGGCTGTCTTCCCAGCCCAGCCACGGGACACACCTCGCTGCCCGCATTTTCTTTATAGTAAAACGGCCCAGCAGATGCAGCCGCTCGGTGTCTCGTAAAATTGCGCACAACTTCAGAAATGTTTCACGACGTTGTGCCAGAGCTCCCGCCAGCCTTCCAGAAGCTTCTGTCAGATCACAGGTCCTACTTTGCCTGTCACTGAGATGCTCCTTTGGACTCAAATGACGTGAAGTAAAAAAAATAATTCTCTCCGTTTGGGGTGCCTGGTGTCCTTTGTATCCCCCAGCCCTTGTTTTCCTGGGGGACAGCCACTGGTGTTCCTTTCCCCACACTCTTCACGCCCGAGTGCCCCCTGCACACACCCTTCTCTGAGGGCTCCCCTGGCCTCCTGACAGCGGCCCCAGCTCAAGAACTGTGTCAGGGCTGCATCAGTGGTGGAGCGCTAGCACATGCGAGGCCCGGGGACCGATCGCCAGCACCAAGGGACGATGAAGAAGGGGTAGTGGGGTCAGAGGTTCCTGAGTCCTCCAGGCAAAGCCTTCTTCTGCTCGGGCATGCTCAATCTACTTCCTGTTCCTCCCTTGCCGGGGCACCTCTCCCTGAGCAGTAGATCCCGCTTCACTCCTTTAAGACCAAGTTCAAGACTGTACGTCTGGGTCCTGTTCATTACAGAACCTTGGGCCTAGCAAGTTGCTTCACATATTTTAAGCTTTTACCAAAGCTTTGGGGATGTTGGATTGGTGGATGGATGGATGGATGGATGGATGGATGATGGATGGATGGATGGGTTTAAAAACTTTCCTAATCATCTTTAATTTAAAAATTATAATCCCAATTTTAAGAGGTTAGTGGAAGTTGGAGTGGAAAAGAGTAAATCATAAAATGTTTTGTTGACTTTTTAAAAAACAAATGGTTTTGTGGTTTTCTACAGTGTTTGGGTCAAGAATTATGTTTTCCTTCAACTTGGAGAATATAATGTTGTTAAATTTATACTGAGTAAATCCAAACAAACAAACATTCAGAGATGGAATTCTGAAGATGCAAGTCCAGACGCAGGTTCCAGCGCCTCAGCGCCCGTGTGGTGTGCTGCGGTCCACATGTACATTTTTCACGGAGAATAGTTGTTTTTCCCAGACTCCTCACCCACATGTCATTGCAGGTGCATGGACCATTTGCAACACTGATGACCTCGTTTGTTCTGTTTAGGACATCTGTAAAGCCCTGTGGTGCCATCGCATTGGAAGGAAATGTGAGACGAAGTTCATGCCAGCGGCAGAGGGCACGCTGTGCGGGCAGGACATGGTAAGAAGCTGTGGGCAGGCGGGCAGTGTGCACAGCTCTCGCCTCCCCAAGGTGCATGCCTTTCCTCCTGTGGCACGGGCGTCTTCTAACCCGGCGCTCCTCCTAGCTGTGTACGCCTGCACCCCTGACAGAGTGTGGTGGTTGTATCATACTGATATCTTCTCACTTTTGCGGAAATATAATTGATGAGCTTTCCAAAATTAACAGAGGAGTCAGGCACTACCTGATGACCTAATCAATTTAATAAGGGAAACATGGAGCCACTGACCCCACTTCACCAGCAAAGGACCAGCATCAGTGCTGTCCAGGCTTCAGTCTGCAGACCCTGCAGCAGACCATTCTGACCTGTCGCTGCTGCGTGAATAAAGACGCAGAGCTTTGAGAGGGAAAAAGAGGACACAAATAAGATAGCAAGTTTATGACCAGTGGCAAGCCAGAACAATTATGACATTAAAATTCAAAAATAAAGCCAGGGGCGGTGGTGCACGCCTGTAATCCCAGCACTTTGGGAGGCTGAGGCAGGAGGAGGATCGCGAGTTCAAAGCCAGCCTCAGCAATGGCGAGGCACTTAGCAACTCAGTGAGACCCTGTCTCTAATAAAACACAAAAAAGGGCTGGGGATGTGACTCAGTGGATGAGTGCCCCTGAGTTCAATCCCCGGTACCACAAAAAAAAAAAAAAAAAAAAAATTAAGAATAAACTGGTCAGGGTGGGGTGTGGCTCGGTGGTAGAGTGCTTGACCAGAATGTGTGATGCACTTGGTTTGATCCCCAGTACCACAAAAAACAACAAAACAAAATAAAAATTAAAAGAATAAGTTATCTCAGCAAGTAAAAATAATATTTTAATGTTTTTTGATTTAACCCGGTTGCCTTTATAGAAGGTAAAAATTATTGCTGAAGATAGAAATATATGAAAATCAAGTTTTTACTACAGACATTTTTATCCTTTATGTTTGTGGTCTTTTTAGTGGTACTAATGAATATAAAAGAAAAATGTTGCCTAAATGTGTCGCTAATCTGTTGGGCTTAAATTCCAAGCCACAGCACATCCTAAGTGTATTTAAATGTGGCTGCAGAGAGGAAGGTCTTAGAATGTTGGAGAAGGGTGATAACACCTGAGTGTCGACGGAGGAAGCAAAGAGAAAGAGGCTAGCTCCCTTGAGGGAGGGCTGGCTGGCCCCCTAACAGGGGTGAGATCTGGAGCTAAATTCAGCTGGTGACATTGGCAGCTGCAGCTCAGTGAATCCATAATCAAAACCATGTCATGAAATTGCTCTTGTTTCTTGAAAGAATATGACTGTGCTGAGGTCCTCAGTCTTGGAATTCTGATCGCCAGGACATTGGGTAATCTACCTGTGTGCTAGGCAGCAAGTAATCATGGCAGGTGAGCTGTACTCAAAACTGCGTGTGTGCCTGGGCCTGGCCATCCTCTCCCAACCCCATGGGAGAAGGTGTTCGCCTCAGATTCTCTACTGTTGCCGCCTGAAGCGCTTGGAGCAACGGAGCCGCGGGAAGAACTTCAGAGGCAAACTGGAGACAAACAGCTTTTTATTCTGATAACTTTTCTCTCTGGTTCTAACAACGACTAACACACGCCACACACCACCAAAATGGCGCTGACCCGATCAGCAATTTCGGCCAAGTCACTCGAGATCCCGCAACAAGTCCCGTGAGACTACGGGAGGCGACAATGCCCAAATCTCCACGGCTCATAGTCAACCGCAATTCAAGCCAATCCCCAAACAGGGCTCCTGCACTCTACAAGGGTTTTAAAAAGACAATTTTTAAAAATAGGATAGTCATTTAAGGATGACTGACAGGAAGAGCAAAAGATGCATTTGCAAGAAAATGAATTGCAGCACTAGTCATTATAGCAAAAGACTGAAAATACACTGATGCCCAACAGAAGGGAATTTTCTAAAAACAAACATGATGGAGAAAACTAATCTATGTAATCATTAGTTAATATTTAAAAATAAAAGGATAAACTCCTTATGTGGAAAAGCATGTAAACATTCTAGGATTCTAGGTAATTTTAAAATTTGTTAAGGTAACCCCTAACAAGAAAAAGTGAAATGAAAGAATGTAACCTAATGATGTTTCTAGTGGGTGGCTTTACCAGTGACCAAAATAGAAGAATTATCCCAAATAACCTTTAAACCCAGCAATTTGAACTTAACGTCTGAAGTGGGATGTAAACAATAGGAAAAAAAGAGTACCACAAAGAACTTTAAACTCTTCAGCAGCCACTGGCTTTGTTCTTCTAAAACTATTAAGTCCACAGTGTAAGACAGAGGAAACAGTGCTGTGTCCTTAATGACCCAGACTTCTCATGTGTAAGAGGAAAGAGATACAAGTACAAAAATCAAAGGAATGAGTAACATTTGTAATCCTTAAATTTGAATTGGATACATTGCTCTGAATTCGTGAAGCATTTTTTTCTTTAAAATTAAGATTTAATTGATGTTTGTGTTCTTAATAGCTGCCATTCGGACTGGATTGAAATGAAATCTTAGAGTAGTTTTGATTTGCATTTCTCTAATTGCCAGAGATGTTAAACATTTTTTCATGTATTTGTTGATTGATTGTATATCTTCTTCTGAGAAGTGTCTGTTCAGTTCCTTGGCCCATTTATTGATTGGATTTGTGTGTGGGTGTGTGTGTTTTAAGTTCTTTATATATTCTAGAGAGCAGTGCTCTATCTGACGTGTGTGTAGTAAAGATTAATTCCCAATTAGTAGGTTCTTTATTCAGCTCACTGATTTTTTCTTTTGCTGAGAAGAGGCTTTTTAGTTTGAATCCATTTCATTCATTGATTCTAGATTTTAATTCTTGTGCAATTGGAGTCTTATTAGGGAAGCAGGAGCCTAATCCGATATGATGGAGGTTTGGGCCTACTTTTTCTTCTAATAGACACATGGTCTCTGGTTTAATTCCTAGGTCCTTGATCCACTTTGAATTGCGTTTTGTGCCTGGTGAGAGAGAGACGTTCAGTTTCATTTTGTTGCATACTAATTTCCAGTTATCCCAGCTCCATTTGTTAAAGAGGCTATCTTTTCTCCAATTTATGTTTTTGGTACCTTTATCTAATATAAGATAGCTGTAGTTGTGGGCTGTAGTCTCTGTGTCTTCTATTCTGTTCCATTGGTCTACATGTCTATTTTGGTGCCAGTACCATGCTGTTTTTGTTACTATTGCTCTGTAGTATAGTTTAAGGTCTAGTATTGTGATGCCACCTGTTTCACTCTTCTTGCTAAGGATTACTTTAGCTATTCTAGGTATCTTATTTTTCCAGATGAATTTCATAACTGCCTCTTCTGTATCTATAAGGAGTGTCATTGGGATTTTGATTGGAATTGCATTGAAACTGTATAATGGTTTTGATAATATAGTCATTTTGAAAATATTGATTCTGCCTATCCAAGAACAAGGTAGATCTTTCCATCTGCTAAGGTCTTCCTTAATTTCTTTCTTTAGTGTTCTGTAGTTTTTGTTATAGACGTCTTTCATGACTTTGGTCAAGTTGATTCCCAAGTATTTTTTTTCTTGATGCTATTGTAAATGGGATAGTTTTCATCATTTCCCTTTCAGAGGATTTGTCACTGATGTACATAAATGCCTTTGACTTATGGGTGTCGATCTTGTATCCTGCTACTTTGCCAAATTCATTTACTAGTTCTAAAAGTTTTTGATGGAGTTTTTTTGGGTCTTCTAGGTATAGAATCATATCATCAGCAAATAGTGATAATTTGAGTTCTTCTTTTTCTATCTGAATCCCTTTAATTTCTTTGTCAGTCTAATTGCTCTGGCCAGAGTTTCAAGTACTATTTTAAATAACAGTAAAAAAAAAATTAAAAATTCAGACATATACACAAACTCTATTGGCCAACTCAATAGCAATGGCCCCCCTTCAAATAGATCATAGTTTCTTAATCCAGTTTTATTAATAAACAAAACCAAGATCTTCTTGTGTCCAAGGATGGTTCTAGTTCTAGAACAACAGGTGCGGCAAGCTCGGCACCTCCTGAGCCGGACCCCGGAAGCCTTCAGACTCTGGGTCCTGTAGAGGCTCTGGGGCAGCTTTGCCCAGAGAGACGTGCACGGGCGCATCTTCCCATCACACAGAGAAAGCACCTGTTTCTCCACTGTGAACTCAGCCTTGGGGACCCAGACATCAACTTGATGAAGGGGACTTTCTTTACGTAGTGATGCGTCTAGTGAGACGGCTGCTGGTCTCACACGTGGGAAGCGGCTGGGGAACTTCCTGGTCAGCAGGCAGCCCAAGGACCCCTGAGCCACGGAGGCACCTCGACACAGGGTTCCGGGCATCGGGAGGAGCCCTGAGCACACGCACGTACAGCCCTCTGTGCTGTGGCCCTACACCCAGGGCAACCCCCTCGCCCAGCTGTCCAACGGCAGCAAGTCCAGGGGACAAAGGAGCGTGTTTGGTGGCACCTGGAGATGGAGGCACCCTGAAGATGCAGCCAGCGAGGTCCAAATGCAGGAGACAAGTGGATGGAGGCGGGAGAGAGGATGGAGGGAGGACACGCATGGCGAGCCAGGGCACCTCTGCCGGTGCGCTGGAGGGGTCTGGCCATCCTTGTCCTGACACATCAGCAAGGAACAGTGGGACGAATGCAAGCGTGAGCGCTGGCCGGATACCTGATGATGTAAGCGATCACTGCAAGTTTCTTTACAATGGCA
The DNA here is from genome assembly GCA_025594165.1 of Tamias sibiricus. Classification (NCBI taxonomy): domain Eukaryota; kingdom Metazoa; phylum Chordata; class Mammalia; order Rodentia; family Sciuridae; genus Tamias; species Tamias sibiricus. Next base: position 169,318,807 of record CM046662.1, on the reverse strand, counting down.
TTGTGTCCGTATGTTTTAAAGTCTTTGGTTTTTAAGATATTTTTAAGAAATATTTTTAAAGAAGTGGTGCAAAGTCTGGGCTTCAGTGTTGGGGAGAGAAAAGGTGGACCAACCGTGTGCAGGTGAGGCACGACTGCACCTGAGCGGATGCCTGCCGCGCTGGCTACCAGTGCCCAGGGGGCCGTGCTGTGTAGTGTGCTTGCAAGGCCTTGAACTTTTCCTTTCCAGGTAACTCCACATCATGTCCAACCACAAGAGCAGGATCCCAATTGGAATGGGTTGCACTCCATGTGTGCATAATATATCAAAACACACCCTACTCTCGTGTGTATCTTAAAAACAAAAACAAAATCTCCAACCCCTAGTACAAAAAAAAAAAAAGTTTAGGGGGTTTATTTGGGGGGTGGGGGTGTTAAACCTGTTACACTGTACCTACCCATTCACTCCTGTGGACATTGCCAAGTGGCAATATCACGCCAACAGCAACTCTCACCCCCCAGCAAGGCTGCTGGAAGCACCTGGTAAAAGCCTTGTGGCTTCTGTGCAGTGGCGTCTCCGCCTTCAAGAGGTTCCACGTGCCTCCTTCACTCAGGAGCACCCATCCTCCCTGCGTCTTCAGACCAGGACAGATAGTCCTGAAAATATTTTTCAAGTTACTCAACCTTGTTGATTTTTCCTTTCATATTTGCTGCCTTTTTTATTAGAAAGCTACAACCAGTGACTTAAGAAAAAAAAAAAAAAACCAGAATACAATAAACAAGAATAACGACAGACACACAAGACACCTGCTGCTCCTTCTAGGGCCTCTCTCCTCTCCTTTCTGCCTCTCTTCCCCACTCACAAGGTGCCCAGTTCCCAGCTCCAGGATCGTCACTGAGCCATGGAACTGGCAGGATTTGTTCTGCCACCTGGGATGTGGTCACGTAGTGATGGAAGACTGAGATTTGTGTTGTTGTCTTTGTTCTTTGCTTGTATAGAAGAATCAAATAGTCAAGTGGTTGAAGCTTTCAAAATTAATTAAGGGTTTAAGATCAGTTTTTATCTTTGAAGTCATTTTAAATGGAACCACTTGAACTCACCACCCCTGTGTCAAGGATGCTCCGATACCGTGGAGTGCTGTGTTTTAACCTGATGCACGAGTGCGTGATGGAAGTGATGTTACTTTCCTCCTACAGAAGTAGCACGCAGTCCAGAGCTGCTGGCTCTGATCTTGGAGTGATTTGGCTACTTGTGATATTGATCTTGCAGTGGCTGTGCCTGCCCTGCCCTCGGCTCTGCTGGCTCCATGCAGCCCAGGGCCAGGCACAGCCGTCTTCCTTCCCTCCTCCGTGGGGACCAGCACTGCTGAACGCAGGGCCAGGAGGCGTGTGGCATCGTGCTCCGCAGAGGCAACGTCATCGCGTGGACTTCAGTGTGAACCGAAAACCATGAGCACTTCTCTGGGGAAGGAGCAGCTGGTAGAATCTCTGGCCCAAGTGGGGACCGATGGGATTCCACAGGAATCGTGTCATCTCTGTGGAAAGCTGGGTGACCGCTAACATGCCCTCAGTGAACAAGCCCAGGTGCATTGCAGTGAAGGCACAGGAAGTCACAGAAGTGACGAGGTGCTGAGCCCGTGGGGCCTCCAGCTGCACGCACTTCGCACCTGAGACTCGCTCTTCTGAACAGGAACACGAAAAGCACCTGTGGTTGGAGAGGTCGGAGTTCAGCGCCTCGGGAGGTGGCCAGGTGCACTGAACGTCCACGGAGCACGCCTCGCTCAAACCTGCGAGCTCCGGGAGCTCGGCAGTCTGGTTCTCTCTGCCTTCTCCCTGGGGTGCTCTCCTGAGGGCTGGGGACAGGCGCAGCAGCGCCGCTGCTCTGAGCGTCCACTGGCAGGCGGGGACGGTGGTGTGCGCGTGCTTCTCAAAGCTCCCCACCTGGGCCGGTGTGTGGTGCTGAGACCGTGCACCTGGGCACCCACTGACTCACGTGGGCTTTTATTTATTTATTTTAAAAATGTTTAGTGGTGCCGCGGAGGACAGTGTGTGAAGTATGGTGACGAAGGCCCCAGGCCCACCCACGGACATTGGTCGGACTGGTCCCCCTGGTCCCCCTGCTCCAGGACCTGCGGGGGAGGAGTGTCTCACAGAGACCGCCTCTGCACCAATCCCAGGTACGTCCCTTGCTCCACGGGCCCTCCCGACAGCCTGCCAGTGCCCATGCGTGGGAACACTGACTGCGTGCTTTGCACAGTCACTTGTGCTTTGCACAAGACACTGAGCAGGAAAAGCATGTTGCTCAAGAATTGCTTAGATGAGTATCTCTGAGACAGTGTAAGATGCTGGTTACTCCCTGACCCCAGCACAAAGCCAACTGCCTTGAAGGCGACAGTCAGGAATTGGGATTTAACCACAGGTACTTGAAATGCTGAGGGTCTGCTTAAATAGCTGAATTTTAAGAGAAATAAATAGAACATGAGCGAATAAGAAACCATAAGAGCAATTCTTTCATGCAAAAAGATAAAACAAAACAAACAAACAAAAAAAAAACTGTTGGTTTTCCATCAAATGCCTTCACCTTTACTCCAAGAGATTTAATCGTGGACTTGGGTAGAGGACAGACAGACAGAGGCACTTCCCCTGTGGGACATGGAGAGACTCAAATCCTCCTCTTGCTTCTGGTTGGTTTAAGACCCACTGGCCTTACTCTTCTGCCCCTCCTGTCTGTCTGCGAGGCCTGTGGCCGGTAGGTGCCCTGTTCCACTGTCCTCTCAGGCCCCCGCTCCCAGGTGTGCTGGCACAGCCTCGGGGCAGACAGGGGTGGTCCTCAGGTGGCGCTCCGCCCGGGCCCTGGCATCCTGGCCTTGTCACAGGGAGGCTGGCGTGGGAAGGAGCAGGGTCAGGAAAGCCAAGCCCCGCGACCAGCAGCCCCGGTTCTCCCTGGGAAAGCCGCCCCTCCTGAGTGGCTCCTCCCCTGGGGACCTGGGGACGGACGCGGAGCAGCTTCTCGGATGTGAGGCTCCTGACTGGGGGCTGCACATTCCAGACCATCGCACGGAGGGAAGTTCTGCGAGGGCCCGGCCCGCACCCTGAAGCTCTGCAACAGTCACAGATGTCCCCAGGACAGCGTGGACTTCCGCGCCGCCCAGTGTGCCGAGTACAACAGCAAACGGTTCCGGGGCTGGCACTACAAGTGGAAGCCCTACACCCAGGTGGCAGGTAAGCCCCAGCCCGCCCTCGGGCACAGAACTGCGCTCTGCTACCTTTGCTCTCCCAGGAGTCGGGTGACTGGCAGCATGGGTGCCAAGGCACGCCATCGCCACCCTGTGGGGTCGGCTGCTCACTCTGAGGAGGGCTGGTGTGGTTTGGCCTGCCCCATCACCTTGCCATCTCATCCGCATGTGGCCAGCTGTGTGGCCACTAGTCCCTAGGCCAGACAGAGAGCAGGTGCAGGATGCAAGGGAATTTGTTAAAGAAATAACAAGAAATTCAAAGCTGATGGTGTATTAGAAATGGATCAATTTTTAAAAGATTAAGAGTCACAGTAGTTTATGGGAAAGTTATTAGAAGCATATGACCTATTGAAAATTTAGAACTATTAAAGAATGGAAGAAAAACTACAGTAGATTTTAGAACATTGATAATTTTCAAATATACAATATTCAGGAAGTGTAGCTTGGGGGGCATAGTTGGGAGAAACCCAGAGCACAGTTTGTCACCTCATTCTTTGACATGGGAACACTGTCTGGACAGACACAGAGACCCTGGGAAACACATGCATTGGGACACCCGCCTGGGGTTCACGTCATTGATTCAGTGTGATCGGTAGCGGGTGCGTGGAGGCAGTAAGTGCGGGTGGGAGATGGCAGGCCGCCCCAACATGACACCTCTTCCCCACGCCCTGCAAGAATGAGGCCAGGGAAGACACACCTCCTCGGCCGGAGCTGAACTTTGAAATAGGGGTCAGAAATGTGTGTGCTACTCTTGACTTTGCTAGCCTTCAGTGAATAAATTAGTCACTCATGGAAGCACACACTAAGTCGTAAATTAGTTCCCCTTGGAAGCACATGCTAAATTTTGATTCTTGGAATGATTCTGTGGGGCCACTAACCTTGAAGATTAGGGAAGTGACCTTCAGATGGGTCTTGGGCCTGTGGAATTGCCAAGGTGGACAGAGCTTTCATCCCCAACTGTTCCTTCTTTATAAGAAAGAATACAAAGAAAAGAGCTTTTACAAAAGCCCATGTTAACTAGATCAGCCACAAGGCCCTGGAGTGGATTCCTGGGGCAAGAAGCGAACTTCCTGTATTCTCTATGTACTGGTGCTCTCGAGAATCCATTACATGTGTAGAAATCGTTCCTTTCTGGAGAATCCTATTAAAATGATCCCTTTTATGTTTAAAAACTGTATATATTTCATCAAATGTGTTAAGAAATTTGGTGGCTCTCTTAATTTTTTTTATCACCTTTTATTTGTAAGAATTTTGCGTATGGTTACAAAATGTCAGTGGCCTTTATGATACATTCCTGCAAGAGTAGTGAATTGTGTAGCAAAACATAATGTTGGAGTTCAGTCAACAAATGTTTATTGAATGCCTACTATGTGCCAACTACTGTGTAAAGAATGGGGATAGTAAGGAACACTGGAGTCAGAGAATAGTGACCCATGGAAATAACACCAACAAGTGTCAAAAAAAAGCAAAGGCCAAAGAGGCCACCATGGGAAAATGTCATTGTGATGTGTCACTGTGTGGGAGGTATTTTATGGGGAAATCAAGATCTATCTAAAATTCAGAGCAAAATGATCCGAGCTTAAGTATCTCTCTTATTTGTGTTTGTGTGTGTATTTCTTTTTAAGATCAGGACTTATGCAAACTCTACTGTATCGCAGAAGGATTTGATTTCTTCTTTTCTTTGTCAAATAAAGTGAAAGATGGGACTCCATGCTCGGAGGATAGCCGTAATGTTTGTGTAGATGGGATATGTGAGGTAATGATGATTGCTTATTCATTCCACAAATGTCTCCAGACAGTCCGCTTTGAGGCAGGCACGCTGTGGGGCTAGAGAGGCCCTGGAAGAGGAGCCCCTCCCTCCCAGTCACAGCCAGTGAACACGGAGAGTGAGCAGAGCTTGGGGGGGGGGGGCGTCCCTTCTTAGATGTGGGGTCTGAGACATCTGGGGGCCAGCAGGAGGGGGCATCTGCATCCCAGCCAGGTCTGAGAGGACAGTGGGAGAGGGTGGCCGAGCGGGCAGCCAGGTAGTGTCAGAAAGCCGGGCTGGACGGGAGCAGGTGTAGTCATCGGGGCTGGGGATACTGAGGAAGAGGCAGGGTGAGCAGTGGCTCTCCAGGGGCCTGCCTGCCTGGACAGAGACTGGCATTCCCATCCACAAGCCCAGCTGCAGAAGGCTTGGAACAGTGGAGACATAGGAGGAGGGGGCAGCTTCTGGCAGTAGTGGGGACAGTCAGTGGTGCCGGGGGACAGCAGGGAGGCTGGAGCCACGCTGCAGCTCTCGCAAGGCAGTGGTCTCTGCAAGGTGCAGCAACGCAGGCTCCACAGGGGAAGGGCAGGAGGAAAGGGAAGGGACACACAGGCGGGAAGAGTTGGCAGCCAGGGGAGCAGCTAGCGACAAGAGTGGAAAGAACTCCATTATAATTGGAGTGACAGTGCTCCCGGGCAGACCCATCACCTGTGCGTGGACAGCTGGTTTCCGCGGAGGTCAGTTGCATGCACATCCCGTGGAGTCCAAGCCTCAGTGCCCGTTCTAGCTCCTCTGGGCTGTGCAGGTCCCCCATGGAGGAGACCCTTGGGGAAGCCCTTCCAGAGGCAGGAAGATCAGATGGGGCGTTCCAGAACCTCTTTCTTCTGCACAATGCTCAAGTCTAATTATTAGTTGGTTTGTTCAACATGCCATTATTTTAAGTAATTTTTAAGCACACCTAAACATGAAACACCTACAGCGTCACAATTCTTTGTTTGTAACTCTGACATCTAAAAAGCTAGAAGCTGAAATGCAAAGAACTGTGAAAGGGTTTTAGGACCTCTACTTGTTTGGTGGCAAAATCTGCCCTGAATCAATGTGTAAATGTCAGTTTTCTATTTTTTTTTAATTTTTTTATTTTAATATGATATAAATGACAGCAGAATACATTACATTTCATATTACACATATAGAGCACATTTTTACAAATCTCTGGTTGTATGCAAAGTCTATTCACACCATTCATGACTTCATACATGCACTTAGGGTAGTGATATCCATCTCATTCTACCATCTTTTTTTTTTCCTTCACCCTTTTGCCCCCTCCCTTCCCCTCCCTCCCCATTGGCCAGTCTAGTGTTCCTCTAATCCTCCTATGCTCCCCATCCCAACCCGACTGCGAATTTATCCCACTTAGTGTAATCACTTTGCTGTGGAGACATTAATGTGTTAGTTGTGGGGTGCCACCCAGGCCTTGCTGGGTCTCCCACGTGAACCTCAGGGATGGCACCCTTCACCTTTCCAAAGTTCACACTGAGTTCTGAAATCTGACCCCATGGATTTCAGGCAACTGTGGACTACAGTGATGTGGATTTCTAAAAACATGTAGATTCTATTTTCCTTGGTAGGATAAAACAAACCAGCATCATAGAAATGCAGAGCTCCTGAAATTCCACGACACGGCACACAAACGCCCTGTCTAATCGATCACGGGGGGGGTTTTCCCGTGGCAGCGGTCATTTCTGCTGCTGCCGCGGGCAGCTCAGAAGCACGTGGGTGTATTCCAGTGGAACTCACGTGGACCAGTGCTTGTCATAGTGCCAAGCTCTTTATGAGTCTGAAGCCCACCCACGTCTCCAACATGACGACCCAAGGTCTCATTTGGGCTCAAGGTACTCTGGCTGGGGAGCAGCACGATAGGGGTCAGGTAGTGTTTCACACTGAAAGCTTCTCAAGGGTGGAATCATAGTCTCACTGTGCACATATTGGGTATCCAATAAATATTTGTTAGCTACCCAGTGTTGGTGAAATTTTCGACTACACTGGCAAAGAGGTTTCTCGCATGAGACTAATGATGCTATTGCTTGTGTCGTCCTTTCTTTCATGAATGACATGTGACGTGGTGGGTCCTCCAGAGAGTGGGCTGTGACAACATCCTTGGATCTGACGCTGCTGAGGACTCCTGCGGGGTATGCAAGGGAAATAACTCGGACTGCACGACCCACAGAGGCGTCTACACCACACAGCACCACACCAACCGTGAGTGTCCCGCTGCCTGCCCATCTCCAGCAAGGGGGACTGGAACTGGAGCTCCTGGGGGGAGCAGGGAGGCAGGGGCGCCCACAGCTTGCTTCTCAAGCCTTTGGTGTTGGCTGGAAGCGGTTGCCAGTCTTTTTGAATTAAGATGGTTCTTAGGAGAGTGACAGTCACAAGAGCTCTGCTCACTCCAGGAAAGCATCGTATACCAATTTCCCAATCGAGCTCCGTTTGGTGGCTGACACAGATCTTCTCCGGGTCCAAATGTGGGTTCTGAAGTCCGTGAGAAGCTGCGCTAGTGAGACGCCATGTCCCCTTTCGTCATGCAGAGTATTACCACGTGGTCACCCTTCCTCGCGGAGCCCGGAGCATCCGCATCTACGAAATGGACACGTCCACCTCCTACATCTCTGTGCGCAACGCCCTCCAGAGGTACTACCTGAACGGACACTGGACCGTGGACTGGCCTGGACGATACGAGTTTTCAGGCACCGCCTTCAACTACAGGCGGTCCTTCAAGGAGCCCGAGAGCCTGACCTCTGCTGGGCCAACCAACGAAACGCTGGTGGTGGAGGTAGAGCGGCCTGGTGGCTGGGGACTCTGGCTGGGTGGTCATGGGACGTGTCTGGAGGTCACCGCTGCCGGCCTACTTGTAACTGTAGGGCAGCAGGTGAGGTTCAGAGTGGTCCATGCACAGCTGCCGGGGCTGTAGACTTGCTTTTGTCCCCTTTCTTTCCTCAGTGTGTGGTGAAGATTGTACTGCGTGCCTAGACGCGTTCCCATCTTTGGGTCTATATTTGTTGATTTTTACAAATATCCGCTTCTCTCCTGAACGTACAATGGCTGTGAAAAGAGGCCACTCTGGGAGTGAGGGGCTCATGGTGCCTATGTTTGGGGGACATCAGCCTTCTGCTGCCGCGTGCTGTGTGACCTGCCTGTGTCGCAGCATTGACCCTCACTGGCCACAGCTGGGCAGTCACAGTGGCCTGGTGTGCACATGGGTCTCCCCCTGACCCAAGCCCTTGCCTTGTCCACCCACGAGTGTGGAGTCACGGGATACGCCATCAGGCTTCTTCTGGCAACAAAACGCCTCCCAGAGGCCCAGACAGAGGGCAGCACAGACTCAGGTTTCTGTGCACAGTTGAGGAAGAGCTCTGGGTTCAGAAGTTGCCCGTGAACGCACACCTCACTGTGGAGGTGGCAGCTAACCAGACGCCCCCACCTACTCTCTGGACTGGCAGCCCCCCCATGGGCCTGGGAGACGCTCCCCAGGTGTCTGGGCGTGACCCAGGGTGCGGCTGCATCTCCACAGCTCCCCTCCCCCCTCCTGCCCGTCTTACACGTCCTCATCCTGAACTCTTTGCATGCTTTTTCTCTCCCATCATCTAAAGCTTTTAGCTTTAATGATCTCAAAAAAAAAAAAAAAAAAAAAAAAAAAAAAAAAAAGGCAGATAATTCAGGGTGGGAAAAAATAGGGTTCTTAGGAAGCTGCTCTTCATGGACGAGGGTCTACAGAGCTGCTCTGTTGCTTGCCGTGGGACCACCTGCTGCAGCTTGTCCCCTCCCACACGTATGCACTGGCTGGGACCCCTGCTGCGTCCTCGGGGAGAGAAAGAGTCTCCAGGGCAGTGAGGCAGGGGCAAGTGTGGAATTCGTGTCAGCATGTTAAAGATGAGGATTCCAAAAAGCTCTGCTCACTGAGATGCAAGGGTCTGGTGGATTTCGGGAGAGCTACAATCAGGGCTCAAGCTAGGAAGAGCAGGGTCCAGATCCAATCACCAAGCACCACTCACTCGGCCTGAGTAAGCTTCTGTGATAGTAAAGCTTGTCTCCCCTGGACCAAAGGGCCCTTGCCGGCAGGCGGAAGTCCCTGAGCTTCGCAGAGCGGGGAGGGCGCCCACTTGACTGTCCAGGCATGGGCCTGGATGACGTCGCCCCATTGGTCCAGTCATTTGCGACTCTTGAGGGAGGCGCCTCCTTTTTCAGTATCACTTTCGGGCTCGCTGTAATGAAGAGGACCCATAGGGAACCCCAAAGAACCATCAGGGGAGATGCCCTTGATGTCCTGCACACACCTGGACTTGTACAGAGTGGTCCGTTGAGCACAGGCAGACAGCGGGACACCAGGCATTTTTCTAGTCGTGTTTGAGTCTACTTGAGAGTCTTATCCCTGTTGGGAAGCCCCTGCACATTTCAAAGGATGGGCGCTGTCTGTTTTTACCATTTGCTCCAACTTCTCGTTGACTCTATTGATGTTTTAAGTGGTTTAAAGCAACCTAATCGGTGGGTAGCTATTCATTTCACTTTAATTAACTTTCTTTTCCTCTTTCTTCTTCTACAGCTCCTGTTCCAGGGAAGGAACCCAGGCATTTCCTGGGAATACTCCGTGCCTCGGTTGGGTGCTGAGAAGGAGCCCATTGCTCAACCCAGCTACACGTGGGCCATCGTGCGTTCCGAGTGCTCCGTCTCCTGCGGAGGGGGTAGGTTTCTTCCAACATCTCCTGGAGGTGGGGACTTTGGTGCCCAGGTGCATCAGGCCCCGGGGCACCCTGACTGGGTCCTCATCTGGTCCCAGCGAGTAGCCCAGGGCTTATTCTGCTGAGCAACCCATCAGTCCAAGTAAACAGAGGAGGAAATATGGCCCTGTCACTGGTAAGCCCCAGCCACCGTGCCACTTTGCCCGCCTCAGTGTGGAGCCGTGAGGAGGTCACCTGGTGCATTGGTTCCTTCTTTCATCCAACGGAAGATGTTTTTAAGGATAATGTCGTTACTCAAATGTCATCCAAATGTAAGTGGATGTAAGCATTAGGTATGTCTGTGACAAGAAGCAGACTTGCGCTTGGAAAACACAGTGATGGAGAGTTTCCTTTAGGTCTGACTAGCATGGTTCAGAAAATTTACTTTCATGTCATGTGCTCAGATCCACCCAGAAATCATGTGAATCTGATAAAAGTTGCAGTGAGAATGCAAAAAAAAAAAAAAAAAAAAAAAAAAAAACCTAAAAGATCTTCAGGTGACAACAGATGGCTTTGCTATGTTAACAATATACAAATGTTGAGCCCACGCTTTTCCCGATGAAAGCAATTCCACTGAAACAGTTTTTATCAAAGCCAGTGTGCCCTAAGAAAGGGTGGGAGTACATCTGTAAATATTTGCAATAAAATATTAGAATAAAGCATAGACTCTATCTGACATTTGTAAAAGAAACACATTTCCACCTGAACAAATGCATCTCGGCTTGGTGCATTCCCAGGTTTAGTAGTCAAAAAATTAGACAAGACTGTGCTTAAATATGAGAGAATGGCATGCAAACGGGACCTTGCATAGACTCTAGACACGAATACAGAAAAACTAAAATGTACTCATTCATTCTCAATAGTCATTCTAAATATATGAGATAAAGAAAAAACAAAAACGGAAAACCAAAAGATAAAGGAAACCACACTAATCTGAAAAGCTAACATTGGATGTATCTTAATTCTTCGCATTTTAAACCAAGCAGAAAATATTCCAATCAGAAAGCCCGTGGCTCAGACACCAGGAGCTTTCTGTGGAGAAATGTGAGTCCTTTCTATACAGAAGGACAGCAAGCGGCTCTTCAGCAGCGGAGAGAAGCACCAGGGAGACCCTGCACGGGCAATGGCCCTAGGCAGCCGCCGTTTGTCCACTGAAGGAAAAGGAGGAGTAGAGCAGCACTGGCTGGTGCTGGCTGGGCCTCGCCGGGCGCTGGCTGGGCACTGGCTGCATGCTATGTTGCAGCAATGGCCCTCACAAAAGCCAACACCATGCTGTTTGAACTTCCAGCCCCCCAAACCGTGAGCCAGAGAAGCCTCTTGTCTCTATAAAGTATCCTGCCTTGGGTATTTCATTGAAATACTGAGAAAACTGACTAACTCAACATCCCTCTGCTATGTTTGAAAGGTTGATGCTGTTGGGGAGTCAGGCATTCGGTCAGTTCCTTGTTAAGAATAGTGTCTGCTTCTGATCGGACATGAGACGATGTCACAGCCATCTGTAAGTGACCCTTGTCACCATCCTCTGTGCTCTGATGCACGTTAGGTCCTGTGAGTAGAGTGATCATGTCTGCAGAAGCTGTCACTTAAGTACACAGGAACCATTCAGAATCTGAACGCCTCCCAGGGTCACACTGTGGCCTCTCGGAGCCGTCCTTCCTCCTCTGAGTCTGAGACTCTCTAAGGCTCCTGCGCTGCGCTCAGCCGGGCACCCAGCACCCCAGAGAGAAGCGGTGCCCGCTCATCCTAAGATGCACGCGACCAATTGTGAACCGTCCCCAGCTCCCTGGATGGTTTTGCTTACCGGAGTGGTTTGACTTTCTTGTTTTACTTTAGAAAAGAAGGATAACGCTTTTGGCAACAGCTGGAATTCATTCTGTAGTTAGAATTATTGAAAATTAGAGATTCCTTGATAAAATCATAGTCTTTAAGAATGAATAGTCCTCTTTCAAATACTTTGGCAAAATATGAAGATTTTAAGTGATTTCCAAGGCACGGCCAAAGCTGGTTCCTATAGAAAGATAAAAGTAGCTGCTGAGCACATTGCTCATTAAACTCGGCACCTTCCATGGCTGCGTTCATCTCTCCACAGTTAATAGATCCTTCTCTCTGAATTTCTTATTTTATACTTTGAATTTTATAGCTTGCTCCTCTTATCTATTACTATGGGTCATCTTAGAAAATTGGCCAGCATGCATCTTGCATTTCCCTGGACTATGTGATTTTTCTTTCTGACAAAGTTACGTGGCTAAATGCAATGATGAGAAATTGCTTCACAGATGTGAAGCTGGGCAGAGAAATAAAACCCTAGTTTCCCTCAATGTTCACCCAGATGACTAAGGAGACCCCATTCCACCATGTGGGACTCGTTGGACAGCACGATTATCCACAACCTGGGGTAAAAACAGGTCGTGGACAAGCCAAATGCCCCTGGACACATGGCTGTCTACATATGACTTTATCTCCTTAGAAAAGACATCTGAAAACAGAAAAAGAAATATTCAAATCCATTTTATGTCTTGTTGTTTATATGACGTATCAGTCAGGCTTGTCCAGAGACATTGAACCACAAGGAGAGACGTAACCGCACACACAGCCCATGCATCATGTGTGTTTATCTGTCTTACTGAGAGATGGGCTCAAACCACCGTGGCGGATGTGAGCCTCCATGCTGTCCCCAAGCCGGGGAACCAGGAAGACCAGTGCAAGGGAGGAGAGGTGGGGAGAGTCGTGTAGCCACTCAAGTCTACTGCCCAAGGGGTGGGAATGCTGATGTCACGTCCAAGGCCCTGATACTTCGGGTCCGGGTGGACACAGAGCCCCAGATCTAGAGTATGCAAGCCACGTGCACATCAGAGCACGTCTCTGATTAAGGACTCCAGGAAATCCCCTTGGCAGAAAGACATCCTGCAAGAACTCAAGTGTGGGGTTTTTCTGCGTGACTTTTAGTTCTTGCCGTTTCTGCTGCTGCCGAGGTTATAGATGGCTGGCACGCAGGGAGGCACAGGGTCTGATGGGCAATGGAGAGGCAGGGGGAGCTCCAGAGGGCCTGGGGGGAAATCCGAGTCTGACAGGAGTCAGAGGAAGATTGAGGGAGAGTCAGGGATCGTCAAGCACCAGATGTCCTTCCTGGGCAGGCCTGGGAGCCCCGACTGAGGCCCAGGATCCACAGACCTCTGGTCTCCCGTGATGCCCTGTGGCCCTGGACTGACTGGAGAAGCAATCTCTTGAAGCATAACCCTCACATGCGCCCCGATGCCGCTCCAGAGCTCAGGAGTAAGCAGGTGTCTGGGCACAGGCCAGGGAGGGGGACCCGGAGCCTGACTTGCCCTCTGCCTCTGCCAGAGGAGAAAGGTTATTTCTGTTTCCTCAGTGTGGTGCGTGCTAGGCACAGAGCAGTGTGCTTTAAGGGGTCCTGGAGTTGCTCTGCGATCGTGTCGACGAACAGTACAGTGTGGTTCCAAGGAAACCAGAGGCAGCTCTTCCTTGGCCCCGGCTCGTCCTTCCTTCCCCTGCCCCTTGGGGCCTTCCCACGTTGGGCTCCTGGGGCAGGAGGGCAGGAGGGACGGGAGAGGCCAGAGCAGACTCCAGGGTCCTGCAGACAAGAGGAGCATGTGGGTAAATGAGGCCTCTGCTCTCTCCCTGGATGCCCCAGACCCCTTGAGCTGGGCCCGCACAGGTCAGCCAGACAGGAAGTCCACTCCCATGGAGGCCCAGTTGGGGCATGGTGGGATTATTTTTCACTAGGCCACAACTGCTCGCCACGCCCTGGTTGCTTGACCTGATGCCGTGGTAGGGCGTGTGTGTGTTCCACATGCCTGGGCCCCTTCACAGTGGTGCTCGGAGATCAGTCTTTGCCAGGGTGCCACGCATCTTGTATCTTTTCTTTGCAAAGAGTTCCTCCTATGCCAGTGAATTTGTAATGCCAGTTCACCCTTGAGCAAACATAATCAGGCATTATTCACATTGAACAGACTGTAAAAATATTTTCAGAATTGTCTTAGAAATTGCAAATATCGGCTCCACTTTGTGGGGGGTGATTCCCAGGGGTGATTGTCAAAAGCCTAAAGACTTTTCTTTGGGGAAGACCCTTCCTGCATACGTGTGCATACGTGTGCATACGTGTGCATGTGTGTACTTGTATGCAACCACACTCACAAAATTAGTTTGCTTGTGGACACAAAGACAGAACAGTGGCATGAGAGCTGAGTGACGGAGTTGTGACCATTCTGATTTCAGCTTCACAAATCTCAATGCTGCCAGTTTAGGATCATTTTGTGAGAAATCTCGTGGAAAGTAACTGAGGGCCATTAGCATCCAGGAGCCCAGGCAGCTTCAGCATCCTGGGAATCGTTAGAAATGCGGATTCTTGAGTCCCAGCCCAGACCGGCTACCACAGCCCCAGGGAGGGGCCCCAAGTCTGCTCAGCGCCACTGCCTGGCATTCCTACTGTGCACCACAGCTGGGGAAACCCTGGTGTAGGGGACCCGTGCCACTGGGATTTTGCTGTGGACTTCTCTCCAAGCACGTCATATCTAATGCGCAGTCCCTGCCCTGTTCTCCATGCAACCCCCAGAAATTTCTGAAATCCCTTGTGTTCAGAAATCACCATGGAAAACTATTGTTCTGGGGCAAAAAAAAAAAAAAAAAAAAACTAAAAGAACACCTTTGCTGCGCGCAGAAGTTCACTATAAACGGCAATCAGAGGATCGCCTCCTGCTGGGACAGAAAGTCTGAGGTCTCTGGAAGGTGAGTGAAGGTGGGCTCAGTGAGAGCTGGGAGAACCAAGACCAGACTTCCCTGGAAAACACCCAGGACCAGAACCCGGAGCCCGGGGAGCACTAACCCACTTTCCCCACTGTGATGTTGATCGTGGTGATTTGGGAGGAAGAGGAAAACAGATTCTGTTAACAGAATCCCAGACTCTACTGATCTCAACAGATTAAAGTCACCACGTTAACAACCCTTGGAAGCAAAGTGGAATCCAGACCCTGGTGGAGCAGGGCCACAATGGGTTCCACGTGTTGCACAGAGACCCTGCTCGGAAGGCCACTCCCAAGCCCAGCGCAGGGAAGGCGAGCCAGGCACACCAAGGCCTTGCTCCCACCAGCTGCCGAGGGAGTGGCCTCTTCCTGGTACTTCCCTGGGCCTCTGCCCAGGAGGTGCTTCTCTCTCCAGACCCAGTTCCCCAGGAGCTCTGACCATCCCTCCCCCAGCTCGTGTGCCCAGCTCTGCCGCTGGCTCACTCCCCTATTTCTTCTTGTCCAGAAATATGTGCCTGAATCTTAAAACAAACTTCTTTCCTCCTCCTGCTCCTTCCTTTCATTTTCTGCCTTTCGGCGTGAAACCTTTCACAAGTGTCCTCTGCGCTTCCTGCTGTTGGCCCTGTCCAGAGGCCACCTGCTTGTCCAGAGGGAGAACCTGAACCTGCAGCCACAGGACCTGCTGGGCAGGACCCATCCGGGCACCAAATCCACGGCGCTCTCCCACCTGCTCTCTGCAGCCTGCAGCCCTCAGCAGCTGACGGTGCCTTCTTGGAAACTGTTCTTCCCTTCGTCTCCAGGACCTTCGTCTCCATCGATGCACACACGTAAAGAAACAGGGGCCCTCCTTCTCCCTCTCTGGCTCCCAGCAGAGGTGTGTCCACAGGCCTTTTCTGAGCTTCACTGCCCGTGAGCTCTTTCCTTATCCATCCTGCCTCCATCCTTGGTCTCTGCAACCTGGTGGACACCTTCACTCTTGGAATCCCTGTTGTTGCAAAGGCTGACCATCTCAGCCCCGGGAGTGAGCCCCTTCACCTCACAGGCCTCTCTGGTCTTTTCAAAGTCAGGTTTGACTTCTTTCAAGTTACCCAAGAATTTCTAGCCATCCATCTTGCTCTGTCTCTTGCCCCCCTCCCCCCCCCCACACACACACAATTTCCCATTCCCAACACTCACTCACTTAACAGATCCTCTTTGTGTCTCTTCTCTTCAGCTGTCTAGATAGTTATACCATGTGAATTTGCCCTGGTAATTTTCATGTCTCTTATACTCTTGTCTAATTGTGTAAAACAGTGTTCTCAAAATCATTTAGATTTTACTACTGGTATTGAATAAAATTATTTTCGTACTTCTGACCATACAGAAAATATTCCTGGTTTTCTCAATAATGCCAGGTTCTAGGCTTAAATAAACATATCTATATCTATATATGTACACATAAATATACACATATCTGCACACAAACACACAAATTTACTAATATATTGAGGTGAGTAAATATTCATCTGTTACATGGTTCATTCACATTTTTATCAAAGATGGAAGCTGAATTTATCACATGGTGGATTTTATTACATTAGTGGCAAATCTCTTGTTTGCTCCTTTATTCACTGAATTGTGACTTTCATTAACAGAGTTCCCTAATATTGGAACTTTCTTACATTCTTGCTGTGAATCATTGTCTGATGAGTTGTGTTTTCTCCATGTGCTAGTCAATCCTGTCCACTCTTAATTAACATTTTTCACACTTACTCCCTTAAGTAGTATTGAGCAGCAGTTTTCTTTCATGCATTAAGATATACTAAATTTATTTCTTTCAATGTTGGAAACCTTTCTTGATTTTTACGCTATGGAGCAATTTAAGTAACTTTGGTATTGCCTGTTTCTTAGCAGTTGATATAATTTATAACTGAAGCATGAGAATCTGTTGCTTTTTCAGGACGTAGATCTTTAATACATTTTAATACATTTTAATATTATGAATGGTAACTTTATAAAAATGTTTATCAATTCTGGAGCTTTTTTCCTAATTAAGAAAACCATCTTTTTATAGAATGCAAATTTTTATTTTTATATATTTAAACCGAGTCCTCACTAGATTATTTTTATTTACTCTATATATGTACTTTTATTATCATTTCTCATCTTGTAAGTTTGTACTTATTACTACTTTTCTTTTTCAATCAGTATGTCAATGACAGTTCATCCAGGAATGCAGGAAGTATTTAATACAGGGGATTGGTTACTTACTAAGTAGAATGAAGGAGTAAAGGTCACAGATAGACAATTGTAGCTCCCAGGGTTGCTCTGGTTTTTAAAGGTCAGAGAAGCTGTAGGGCATTCTAACAATCACAGGAGCAGGGAATTCCCCAGAAAATGCCTGAGGACTACTGCAAACATTTGCATCTCCTAAAACCCATGTCATGTCCACTGGGGCAAGAGATGTGATAATTCAACTTCTGACCCTTTTTCCTGCCTGGTCCCGTGCTAGTGCCTCTCGTTGGTGGGTCCAGCTGAATGGCACGTGCACAGGGGATTCAGAAAACACGGCCAGTGTCTGCCACCGAGATGCCAGGAGCAGCATGATGGGAGGGAGTACCAGGGCTGGGGTTATGTTGTTCATCTTTACTAGATTGACATCCAACATCTGTTTCTAATGCTCTGACTCCTGTTTCTCTACCAATTCCCTCTTTCAGCTTCCATGACCTTCCCTTGTTTTCTAACATCCTAATAAGCTATTAGTTTCATGCATTTCCTTTCTTATTCATCCATGTATATATTTAAGACTATGAATTGTCCTCTGAATTTTGCTTTATCCACATTCCACAGATTCTTTTTTAATAACATTTTCATAAGAAAATTTTATTTTAAACCTGGTAACCACCCTCTTTTCTGCTCTATTTCCATTGACAGGTTAAGCTGTCAAGGGTACACAGATCATTCCACCTTTCTTTCCTTATCATATGCTTTTTTTATTTATCTGCTTACAGTCATTCTAATGTTCTCCACTGAAGATGGTGCTGTCCTCACAAGGAGCATTTAGAAAACTGTGGAGGCACTTCAGCTGTCACTGTGACTGGGGTGGTGCACTACAGGCACTAGTGGGTAGACCCAGGATGATAGAAGTCTCAAGGCATGCGTGTCTGTGCTGCACAGCAGAGAATAGTGTGGCTGGGTGTGCTAGTTGTGTCCCATCTATAAAAACAAAAGTCACAGCTGAAAAATAACAGAGTCAGAACATGCACACCCACTAGACAAGGCCAACATTTTTCTTTAAGAAATGTGTGTGTGTTGTACCTATATGCATTCTTACTTGGTTATCGCATGAATTTCCTGGCAGGTAAAAATCTGGGCCTTGGGCATAGGAGTGTGAACTGACACTAAGGCTGCTCGAAGGTAAAGCCAAAAGAATGTCTCTGATAAGAAAGAGAAATACGCGTATTAGTCAGTCAGCTTCTGCTTCTGTTTTGGAGTGAAGTGCCTTTCCTGTTTGCTCAGTTAAGGGACTGTACCTGGCTTGGACTCCCCAGTGATCTTCTTTGAGACTAGAACACAGGTTTGAATTTCACATGTTTCTAATTTCAAAGCAGGAAATCAAACTGAAGGTGTTACTTATAGAATCACACCTCCTAAAACACTGTAAGAAGTTGGCTAAAGAATTTTAAAAAGGAACTTTGGCTTGAAATGCAAGTAGAGGAGAAGGTTAACTTTCCTTCTGTGCTCATTAGGGAGACCTCCAACGATGTTAGGAAAGCGGACAGTTACTCAGTACACTCCTCCCTTAAATGGGTCATTATGATTATTACCTTAAGCGAGTCCATAAGACTCTCTGTAGAATAGTTTTAAAAAGACATTTGTTTCTTTGCCTAATTTAATAGTTTCTCATTCCCAGTGAGCAAGCAGAAAAGTGAGTTCATAAAACATGGTCCAAATTCAATCTTGGTATTGATGCATAGGTGAGTCATAGAAAATGTGTCCCAGTTCCTCCTAAGCAATGTATAAAAGAAAGATCACTCCCCTACTTTGATGATTTTTTTTTTTTTTTTTTTTTTGGCAAGGTATTAGTTAACCCCCATTAACTTGTATGAGCTTAGAAGTGACTAAACATTAAAAAATCGGCCAATGGCTCATGAAGTACTTATGAATGAGAGAACAAATTAATCCGTGCCAGCTACTGAAATTACTGAAATGAATAACACACACTCTCTGCCCTCCAGAAACGTGTTCCAGAGGATGACACGTGTTCATTAGGCAAACCTTGCAAGAGTCGGCCTATGATGCATGACCCAAACTGGGGTGCCTTGCCCAGCAGAGATATTGCCATTTGGTGTTTGGCCAGGATGATGAGCACAAACCCCCGTGAGGCTGACGTCGACTGTTTAACTCTCCACACCCCGACACCAGAGGAGCGGCAGTCCTCCCCTCTCGGGAACAGCTGGTGTCCTCCAACTCAGTTCTACTCCCCGGGGCTCGGGCCCCACCCTCACGGCCTCATGTAATCTCGTACCTCCCAAAGGCCCCACCTCCAAACACACGGCCAGATTAAGTGTCCGCCCTCTTAATTGGGATGGCATTGCTGCATGAGTTTTGGTGCAGACGTCTGGACCACAGCACCAGGTCCCCATGCTTCTGCCTCACCTCGCTGCAACATTGGGGGTTTCACAGTCCTTCCCTGTGGGTAATTTGCAGGTTGGATCATCTGCAGCATGGCTCGTAGGGCTCAGGACAAGTTCATTCACTGTCACAGATCATCATGAAGGATAAAAGTGAATGGCACGTTAGGCTCAGGGTCCGGCAGGGACCCAGGTTTCTGTCTTGTGGAGCTGGGATGCACCTCCCTCCTGGAGCATGGGTTTGTTCACCAACTGGGAAACGCCCGGAACCCAAGGTTCGGTAGTTAATGTGGAGGTTCACAAATGTAGGCACGATCGAGCACTTCACTGGCCACTAGAAATGAACTCAGCCTCCAGCCTGTCCCCCTCTCTGAGGTTGGTGAGGGCAGGCCAGGGCTCAGGGCTGAGAGTTCCAACCTCCTGATGGTGCCTCGGTCTTTCCAATGGCCAGCTGCCTTCCTGAAGCTATGGGGACCCAGTCCCCAGTCACCTCTCAGCATACATGTACCTTCCACACCCCAGAGAGTCCCAGGGTTTGGGGAATTGTGTGTACTATGAGACACCAGGGTAAGCTGAGGCATAAGAGCCACATCTTCTAACATTACCTAGAGCAGAGGTGCTCACGGTGGCTCCCTGGTCCAGTGGCCTCTGCAGCACGTGGGCCCTGCAGATTTGCTGCACCAGAAACCCTGGGGGGCCCGGCTCCCTGGGTTTTCACTAGCAAGTTCCCCTGGGAGTCTGATGCACACTCAGGTTGGAGGACCCCTCCCCACCAAGGAAGTCAGAGAAGGCAGTGCCAGGGTCTCATTCAGAGGGGAAAGCCATGTGTCCAGTCGGCCCAGAGACGTGGCAGTGCAGGGGGGCTGTCTTCCAGGTTCAGAGGACAGCACCTGGGCAGGCCCAGGGAGTCAGAGGATGGGGGAGGCCACAGGACAGGTCACAGTGCCACATGGCTGCAAGGAAGGGTCAAGTAGGATTTAAAGAAAAGAGCCTTCTAATCTGGTAGCAGTAGGAACGTGGCATCTGTGTTCACCCACGTACCTGGGGGAGACCTGAGGGAGGGAAGCTTGAAAGGAAATTTCCTCTTGAAAACTGAACCCATCTGGGACAAGCCCAGCCTGTCCCTTCTGAGTGGATGGGGCTTCAGGTGTGATGGCACAGCTCGCGTGGCCTGCCAAGGTCACAGCGTCCCTGAGAATGCCGACTTCAGGGACATCGTTTCCTTCTGCCCCGCATTCACGTGAGAAGCCATCGAGCTGCCGGCGCTTCCTCCAGGTCCTGTGCCTACTTGCTCTGCCTTGAGCTGGCCCAGTGGCACCTGCATGGCATCAGGACCACTTGGGCCCACAGATTCCAGTCCAGCTCTCATCGACCTCCTGTGGCCTGCGGCCGTGAGGTCGCAGCTCCTGAGCCGCACTGTTGTGTTGACGGCGTCCGCAGCACCCTGTGCTGCCCTCCCTCACACCTGCCCTGGGAGCTGACTGTTCAGGCTGGTCCCAACCCCTCGCTGGCTTTCCTGAACCCATCAGCCATGCCACAGTGCCTGTCACCTCTCTGCACCTTGTCCTTTCTTTCACCCGCAGGCTCACAGGCAGTGGGTGCCGACTTGACCTTCTCCTCCTTGCTTCTTAGGGGCACCGTGTGTGACTTAGGCCTTGTTCTTTCGTACAAATGTTCTTCAGCAGAATAAATACATTTTCAAAAAAATTTTCTTACTCTTCTGCAGAGTATTTTGTGACTTCATCAAAGTCATGTCTTCTCTCTATCATACAAACTTCTAATCATCATCCTTCAATTATTTATAGTCTCTTGATATCGCAGAAAGTATACACAATATGAAATTACCATGTTAACTGCTTTTGAGGGTGTGGTTCAGGGGTGTTACGTACATTTGTGTCGCTGTACAGCTGTCGCCACTGTCCACCTCGAAGCTGGGTCATCCGCGCCGCTGCTCTGTGTTCGTTAAACAATCGCTCCACCTTCTCGCCTGCTAGACCCTGGAACCACCCTTGTGCTCTGTCTCCAGGACTAGGACTGTTCCAGGAGCCTCACGTGATACTTCATAATACTTCCTTTGAGACAATTAAGTTAATTGAAATATTAAACAAATTAAGGGACATTCACAAAGCTTTAAATAGCTCATGGGACGTACATGGAGGTGGGGAATCAAACCAACAATCGATCACTCCCACCAGCCTCATCCCACGCAGCTCCCGAGGCACGATCATGAGGTCAAGCATCCAGATTGTGACCCAGGCAACACTCAGCTCCGAATTCTCCAGTGATAAACTACTAATCGTTTTATTGTGCGTGCTTCCTGCTGATTTATTGCTCATTGTCTCTTCTGTTGTCTCTCAAATGGAAACCTGATACAGTTATGTTTAATATTGGCATTTCTTTTGGTAAATGCTAGTGTTCCCAGATATGGGGGAAAAAATGCTGTATTCCATCAATTGCATTATGGCATTAATTGCAAGACACGTGTTAATTTTAAAGGCGTTGAAATGTGGGAGAAACTGTGTACATTCTAGAATTGTTGAAACCCACCAGTTAAAAGTCATTAAGACAGGTCAGCAAAATGGAAAATCCACAAGTGGCCATTGGACCTTCACATGCAGACATAAAGTGTGACTAAGGTTTTCAGGAAGATTGTGCCAGCTCTTCCTCTGCCACAGGGCATGATGGCGAGTCTGTAATGTGCGTCCCTTCCTTCCCACAGGGCAGATGGCCACCAAGGAGGGCTGCTACAGAGACCTGAGGTTTCAAGTCAACACATCCTTCTGCAATCCCAAGACCCGTCCTGCCACAGGGCTAGTGTCCTGCAAAGTCTCAGCCTGTCCCCCCAGGTAGGTGGTGCCATGCCCGTCGTAACAGGTACACAGTGCACAGTGCCTGGGGACACTGGAGTCCTGAGTCTGCACCACAAGAAGTGCTGAGCACCCCCATGCAGCTCAGAGCCCCCGAGAGGCGAGTAGAACAAGAGCGGCCTGAACAAGGGGTCCAGAAAAGCACCTTTTGGTGAGAAATGGCCTGGAAGTTCTGTCTGGGAACGGACGTTCTTACCATAGCATTCCATTGGTTCTGTTTTTGGCAATAGTAACACGTTCTCTCTTAGCCTCTGGTCCTGTTCAGGATCGTTTGCATTTTTCTTCCTTAATGAAACAAACTGGAAGAGCAGAGCCTGTCCCCAGCCTGCCCTGCTGGTGAGGGGCCCAGAATTGCTGCCACTCCCTGTGAAGGCGCGCCTGTGAGGGACAGCACCAGGGCTTCTACCCTTGGGGCAGCCACCCCTGGGGATCGCCACATCCACACTCAGCCTCTCTGAGTCATGGGCTGGGAAGTCCCCAAGAGGCAGTGTGGCCCTGCTCTGCCCTGCTCAGCCCCCAGGAGCATCACGGGTCAGGCCTTGCTTCGTCTGGTTCTCCATGTCTTGGCGTTTGCTCGGGGACGTGTCACGGAGGGTGGTGTGAACTGCTTGAGGTGA
This sequence comes from Tamias sibiricus, assembly GCA_025594165.1. NCBI lineage: Eukaryota > Metazoa > Chordata > Mammalia > Rodentia > Sciuridae > Tamias > Tamias sibiricus. The sequence goes on along the minus strand of CM046662.1, from coordinate 169,296,217 downwards.
CGTGTTCACAGGAGATGGGTCAGCCTCAGCAAGGCCTTTCAGAGAGCCCAAGCCACGCACTCACTCCCTGGAAGTCATCCTGCTTACCGGATGCGAAGATCCACCGTGGCAGGAGAATGGTCCCTTCTCTCTGTCCTTCTCAGAGCCGTATGTGCTAGGCTCTGGTGTGGTGCAGGCATGGGGACCATGCTGAAGGCCAGGTTCAGCAAAGATGTCAAGGTCAGCCCGATCGATGCTGGAGGGGAACGTGGACAAAATGAAATAATCCACACACACGAGACAGGTTGCAGAAATCCTTCTACTGTTCTGATTTTTACTTTTCTCAGCATGATTTTTTATACATCCCAGTAAACACAGCAATTTACATTTTAACTATAGATTTCAATAAAGAATTCCAGTAAAGGAGATTACATTAATGATTTCCAGTAAAGGAGATTAAAGATTTCCAGTAAGGGAGATTATGACAAAGAATTCCAGTAATTAACTATAGAAGGTTACTTTAAAGACTTTCAGGACACTCCAGGGTCAATCAGGGAAAACAAAATAGTTATCCTAAGTACCTACTATTGATCAATCTTATCTATCCTAGATTTGCTGAAGGATAAGGGAGAGTCTTTTACAGACACCAAAAGACCATTAGCTTTTCAATGAGTAATGTTACACCCTGTAGGGAGGGGCTATTTGCAAAAGCTAATCTTAGCTATCTTGCTAGTTTAGCCAACTTCTGGCTAGATTCCACAGGGCCATAGAACTGGTTTTATTTTTGATAATTAAATGTATTAGAACCTGGTGGTCATACAGCAGAAATACATCAAGAGCACAGACAAAGGCACAGACCAAGTTAATTCCTAGTGGTCGCATAAAAGTGGTACCTCATCAGCAAAGAGGAGCCAAGCTCAGACTTCCAGGCATTTGGAAGGAGCTCAGGCTCAAACTCATTTGCATAACCAAGGAAGAACCCAGATTCACAGCCCTGGATTAGCAGGCAGAGACCCGGCTCGATTCCTGGTTTGGAAGAACTTAGGCCCACACAGCCCTGAATTAACAGGTGGAGATCCAACTCAATTCCAAGTTGGGGAGATCTCAGACTCACAGCCCCGAACTAACGGGTTGGGGGTCGAGCTCAAATCCCCGGATGAGAAATACCGCAGGACCACTTGTCAGCATTTGAAGAATTGCCCCAGTCGTGACGAGGGGCTCCCTGGGAAGGTCCTATCCTCCCAACACAGCTGCCTGCCGTGCTGCTGGGGACACCTTATCTAACCACTGGCCTTGCCTCAGTCCTGGTTCCTTGACCACTGTGTCCCACAGCTATTGAGAGAGATGCCCATCAGAACTGGCACGAGAATTTTAGTCCTTGAAACCCATTAGCTACTGAGGTCTCTGTTGTCTCCCTGGGGATTCTTCCCAAGGTCACACACACCTGATTCTGATGCTTCACAGTGTCGGTGACTGCAGAGCCAGTGCTTTGCACCCCTGCAGGGCCTGGAAAGGCAGCTGCGTGTTCCCCTGGCTGGGCTGTCCGGCAGGTGAGGCTGAGGTCAGCCAGGGTGCGGCAAGAGCACCAGATCTGGACCTGGCGCGCCGTACCAATGCAGGCACTACAGGAGAGCCAAGAACATGAACTTCAGGGCAGCTGAGGCAGGACAGAACAGAACAGGCCACCGCTGCAGGAAACAGGGGTCAGAGACAAGGCAAGCTGGACACGAGAAGATCTTAGTCAGCAGTGACTGTCGCAGCAGGGAAAGTCCAGCGTGAACTGGACTTGGCTGAGACTTGCTCAGGGGTCACTGGGTTTTAAAGGGAGAAGACGGGGGCACGGTGGGGTGGAGGTGAGCAGAGCTCCCTGGAGTCCTGGAAGGAAGGAAGTACGATCCTGGGAAGGCAGGGCAGGTCTCTGTGCCTGTCCTCTGGGCTGTCTACAGAAGTCAGGCTGCACAGAGTCAGGTCATGCCCCCACAGAGAACGGTGGGTCCTCTCTGCACCTGTTGGCTGCAACAAGCAGTAGAGTGAGTTTGGGGAGGATGGGTCATTGTCACTGCACACCAACTTCACCATATCCCTGGCAGCAGGGACTGCACCTGTGCTCCAGTGGCCATTGTCATGTGATGGTAAACGGCAGCCCATCTTGATCTTATGGGGCCACTTTGGTCTTCGCAGGGCATCTTGGACCAACACGCCATCACGTGGCGTCTGACCACATCTATACTAGGTGTGCTAGGTGTGTGTGTGCATCCATACATTGCCGTTTTCCTCATGCGTCATCCATGGATAATGATTAGTGCTGGTTTTCTCCTCTGCCTCTTTCTATTGCAGAGGGATCCAGAGCCAAAGACATTTCTGTATTGCTCTGTGTCCTGTATCCTATGCTTAACTCATTCCAATCCAATTTAACAAGTAAATTATGCCAAAAAGCCGGGCGCGGTGGCGCACGCCTGTAATCCCAGCACTTTGGGAGGCTGAGGCAGGAGGATCACCAGTTCAAAGCCAGCCTCAGCAATGGCGAGGCACTTAGCAACTCAGTGAGACCCTGTCTCTAAATAAAATACAAAAAGGGGCTGGGGATGGGACCCAGTGGTCAAGTGCCCCTGAGTTCAATCCCCGGTACCACAAAAAAAAAAAAAAAAAAAAAAAAAAAAAATTATGCCCAAAGCATTGTATGCTGAAAGAAAAGTCACAGTTAATTGACAAAAGGATCAGTCTAGGGGAAGTTGACTGATGGAAAACATGAGGCTGAGGCAACCCCAAATCCACCCAGGGAAAATTGAGAGACCTCCTCCCGATCTCTTTGATGTCTGTGTGTTACATTTGAGAACCATTAATGTCATCTTTGGAAAAAGAAAACTTTCAAAGGTGCCACAGACCCCAGCTCCTGGCTGGAAGATTCTGGAGGAGCAAGCGGTGGCATCTGCCCCATTCCTGCCTCACCCCCATCAAGTCACAGGGGCCTGAAAACAAGGGGCACTCCACCGGTGTCTATTTTGCAGGCCTCCTAAGTGGAGTTCTTCCAGTGGCGGGCTCAGCCATTAGTGGGCTGGGGGTGAGCGGGGCCCACCACCTCCCACCTCCCCCATTTGGAAGTGATCCATGTCATAATGTGCCTGTCTTCTAGGGTGAGCTGAGGTCTCTTGAGATAATCCACATAAAAACTCCTAGGTTTGATGAACTCTAGAGCTTGGATATTTTAATTTTTTTCTGTAAAAAGAAAAACAAATCCTGATTCAACTAGTTAGTCTATGAAGTAAAATAATCAGGATGAAACACAGAGACATGATCCTGCACTACACAATCCTCATAAAATATCATTTTATCACTTTATTTTTTAGAAATTGAGTTCAGAAATAGATTTTAATTTAAAAAATGTTTTGGTTTTGGTCTGAAAGGTAGTACACGTTCTATCTTGTCCGGGATACTGACAATTTTTTGCTCCTAATTAAATGGACAGAAAGCCCGAGTCCGTTTCTGGGACAGGGAAAGCGTGTCCCTACTCTCTTCTCCTTGAGGCTGCTGGGACCCCGCCCAGCCAGGGCTGCACTGGAGCTCACAGAGCGGAAGCCGCTGTGTGGCAGGAGCCAACCGTCCTGCCGCAGCTGTTGCTCCCGGTGACTCCAGGGCAGGGCGCAGTGGGGGACTATGTAGTGCTCCATGTTGACTTGGAGGGGGGGTCCCCAAGAATGGGGAATGGGAACCTTTACACTCTTAATCCACCGCCTTCTCACATGCACTCTAAGTGACAGGGGGACGGAGCTCTTCTGGTGAGAGCCCCGTGACGCCGTCAACATCAGAGACCTGCCTGCACAGGTTCTAGGGCCCTGGGTGGGGTCACCAGCCAGAAGGAATGGCCCTAAATCATCAGTCTCTGTGGGGTGGGGACGGGAAGCCCACGGATCCCCTTTCAAGGGAAAGAGGATCCTCATGTGTCTGCCGCGTGGGTCAGCGGGGCGTCCTGGGCGTGGGCCGTTCGCAGCTGCTCCTCTGGGACGGAGGGAGCCAGCGCGGCCCCCGTCCTCCTCCTCCTGCTCCTGACAGTATAGCAGACAAGCGGCCTGCAGCCTCCCCCCAACCCCGCCACTGCCCTCATTCTAGTGTGAGTCAGGCATTTTTATCCCTTGCTTTTCAAGCAGGAGTTATAAATCACACAACTAGTTGCTTCCTTTATGTTTGTCAGCTTATCTAAATGGAGTGGCTCTTATGTCATTTATCTCCAGTCTCTGGTTTTTTAAGCACAAACACTGATAGCAAACCTGCCTGGACGAGGGATTGACTGCAAGAGGAAATGCTTTCCAGATGGGGAAGGGCTGCTCCTGGCCCTCTGGTGTTCATCTGGGGTGCACGGTCACAGTGTGGGCGGACGCTGGGATGAAGTGCTGTTTTAGCCCCTCAGGAATCCACAGATGGGCCTCAGCTCCACTTGATGTTGGTTTGACCATATTACTTTAGCCTGTGCCGTCGTGACGTCTTGCAAACCCGTTAGCAAAGTTGTTCCTATAAGGAAGATACACAGGTCAGGAACTGTGGCCTCTGGCTGCACACTGTAGAAATTGAACATAGAGTCAGCTGGATAATCTTATTACTAATATTCTCTTAGTGGTTCACAGGAAGTGGGGGTGATTTTCCCCCAGGACCCACCTCCTCTAGTCACACCCTACCTGCCTACAGTTACCACCCAGTTAATCCCTATCAGGGGATGAACACATTGATTGGGTTTAGGCTTTCATAACCCTATCATTTCACCACTAAACTTTGTTGCATTGACTCACACTTGCACTTTGGGGAGACACTTCATGTCTAAACTATAAAAATAGACTCGATGATTGATAGATAGTAGATAGATAATGGATAGACAAATAGATGGTGGATATAAAAGATGAGAGGTGATGGATGGATGGATAGACAGACAGACAGACAGTCTGGGCCACACTACAAGCCGGCACTCTCTCCACACTCAGTGAGTGTGTGCTCATAATGCTGCCTTAAGCATCCCTTGGAGATGGGAGTTTCCCTCGCAATTAGCACCTTGTGGGAAGAATGCGACCACTGTTTCTGGATACCACTGGACACCATTGCCTTGTCCTCTGGCCCACGCAGTGGGACTGCGGCTCTGCACTCCAAACTCGTGGAGGCCTCAGGGCATGTTCTTGTGGTTGCTTGAATCTCAAGTGCTCTTACGCTGAGATCAAAGAAAGAGTTAAAGTCATCTCTCTTTGGCATTGTTGAGATTTCTTTATGTCTTAGGAATGGGCATTTTTATAAATATTTCTCCTGGGAATGAAGAAATGTGTGTTTTATACTGGAATAAAGCTATTTATATGACAATTAGATCCAACTCCTTAGGTAATTACATAAATCCATAATGTGCTAATTTTTGTCTGCTTATATATCTATTTCTGAGTGACTTGTTTTAAGATCACAGGACTTGGTTATTTTTCAATCTTTCCTGTTAATTTTTCTTTTAATTGACTTCACGTCTCCACTCTGTGTTGTGAGACAGGGCTGTGGTTCCAGCATGAATTGCTCCTTTATTACTATGGAATGACCCTCCTTATCGCTGATATTGTTTTCACCTTACAATCAATTTTGTTTGAAGTCAATGTTTTGTCATCAGATTCTACTTATATTTTTTTCCTTCCTGTTTCGTGTTTATTAATTCTCTTTATTTTTACATTTTGTGTTAAGATTACTCCTGCATGATTATCATAAGACTCTTAGAAATAAGTGAGGTATACCAAGAGCTGGTGAAGGTGGCCCGTGTGGGTGTGCACTCTTGGAGAAGCTGTGGGCATCTGATAAAGTCGCCCCAGGTGCTGCCTGTGGGTGGACAGGGCACAGGGTTGAGGAGGGAAAGGGAAGATCAGGGGAGGCGGTGGCCAAGTGTTGAGAAGTATTTTACCAACCATTCCTTTTGTCCGTGAAAGCACACAGTCACCTGCTTTGAGTGACAGGGGAAGAGAACCTGGTTCTTTGAGTAGGAAAGAGAAAGCTTAGGCAGGGCAGTGACTTGACCACATGGCCAACTGCTGGGCCCACTTGAAAAGCAAGTAAATCACAGAGTATTTTGTTTCAGTGACTGAGCAATAAGAATGTGTCTGTACAGGCACTGGCTGGCACGTAAGAGGACCCCTCTATGGTCACATATGCATCCCACCAACACACTTAGAGGTCTATTTCAGATATTGGCTAATGCTCAAGTCACTAACCAAAGAAAGAAAGGTTTGTTTCAGTCAGCTTTCTGTTGCTGTGACCAAACTACCAAAAGACAAGAAAAATGCAGAGGACAAGTTTATTTTGGCTCACAGTTTCAGGGGTTCAGTCCATAGATGGCGGACTCCATAGTTCTGGGCCCAAGGTGAGGCAGAACATCATGGTGGAAGGGCATGGAGGAAGACAGCATCTCAGGTCATGGCAACCAAGAAGCAGAGAGAGAGAGACTCTGAAGACCAGAGACAAACTATACACTCTAGAGTCACACCTTTAGTGACCTACCTCCTCAGCCACATCCCACCTGCCTACAGTCACTGCCCAGCTAATCCATATCAGTGTATTAACCCACAGATCAGGTTGCACCGTTCATAATCCAATCATTTCACCTCTGAACATTCTTGCATTTGACAGGGCTTCCTTGGGACCTCGTGTTTAATGAAGTGCATTTTTTCCACCTGGAGACCAAGTCTGAGCAAACCAGTGTTTGGCTTGTGGCTCTATGGTAGAGGCACCCACTGCTGGAGGAGCTTGTTGCTGGCCCAGGCACCCCTCCTCGGGGGCTTCCTCAGGGTGCCTGGAGGAAGCACCCAGACGTAGGGCTGTGCTGTCCTTCTGGGCATACCCTGAGTCCTGCATGTGTAAGGACTGGGAGGGGAACTCCTTGTCTGCATTAAACCCAAGCTGTTCTGAGGACTGCGTTTCAGGAGACATCACTGTACAGTCGAGTGAAACATGGGGTCTTTCTGTGGTCAGAGCTTCCAAAACCTCATCCTCACAGGATGGAGATACATGTGTTTCATATTGTGTTTTAAGAAGAGCAAGGCCCAGGGGAGGGGAGGAGGGAGGCTGGTATCTGTGGTTGTATGAATACTGAACGACATTGAACAAGTGTTTTCAATTATTCGGTCAGTTCAGGACTGGCTACTCAAACCCCTTCACAGTCCTAGGTGCCACCTGAAAGAGATGGTGGTCATTAGCCTGTCTCCCGGCCAGCCATTGGGTGACCGTGTTCACACGCCCGGCGGTGGGTAGCAGCAGCACAGGGACCACTCAGCAGCTGATGTCAGACCTTTGGTGTCCTTTGTAGTTAGTCCCTGCCCAAGCCATGCTTAGGGGGTCAGATGTTCTGAACCTCAACCCTAGCAAAACCCCAATAGTACAGCTCAAGAAATCAAAACATGTGACCAGACTCAAAAAAGTAGGGATTGAAAACTATGGAAATAAGCCCTTCAAGTCCCCATCTGGTAGAGATGCATCACTATCCTCTAGCGCATGATGGGATGATGCATTTTCCTGTTTGGTTTATTTATAAATCATTGTATTATATTTAGTAGGAACAAGGGACTTTCCCTCAGTGAAACATGATATTTTTAGATAGTGTTTAGATCTGAGGAGGAAATCGACAAATTCTAGAGTTTGTAAGTTTGGGGTAGGTATGTAATAGTTCCTGTGAGTCGACTGTACGGATGCTCAGAGATCACACGTTCTTGAATGCTCGACAATGGACAATAGGCTGGCTCAGGCTATGATACTTGATATCATCTGACATTGCAATAGACTAGCCTTTTTAAAGGAGCATATGTTAAAAGCCTATGTCTTCTTTTCTATTCTTCTTTTCCTTCTTCTTAATCTTTTTTTGTTCAAGGTCTTAACCTTGGACAAAACGCCTGCCTTTCCTCTTTAAGGTCAAGGGCTTCCTCCTGCAGCTCTCCCGGACCCCAGAAGTCAGCTGCAAGTTGGGAAGCGAGGAGGGCCCCAGCTTTCACTCCTCACTAGCGGGAGCAGCATGTTGGAATGAGCCCAGCAGAGTGTGGGGAGTGGGCGGAAAGGGTCGCCACCGTGGTCCCTTCAAGGGGGGCAGTTCCCTGGCACCTTGAGCACCTGCACGCTGGACCAGGCCCTGCTTCCATCCATCTCTGTAGCAGCGCTCGCTGAGGGAAGGGCTTCTGACCCTCAGGGCCTGCAGCATTTCTGTAAGATTTTAGACCGATTTACAAGGGGTGCCTGCCGCTTTCCATGAAATGGCACTTTCTTGGCTTTTCTGTGAAAAGCTCCCTGAATCATTTTGGAAGGAAAAGTCATTCTTCCATCATAACCATCCTTTATGTCACCACCCCGCCTGACCCCACCCCAGTTGCACCACCATAAAAATATAAAAAGTGAAAACCCAGAGTTCAACTGAATTGAAAATTCCCTGACCTCTCAGGGCTGGGAAAGCGAGAATGGTGAGCTCTCGCCATCCTGGGAAGCCCTGCCTTAAGAACTGTAGGTCGACAGCTGGATCTAAGGCGACCAGTGGACTTTAGAATTTGATGCAGGAACTTGACAGCTTACTTTGTGATCTACACTAGCATTTACTGAAGAATTCAAGCTACTTTTTGTTGACTTGCTGTACTGTCATTTCAAAATCACCTGTACCCATGGTTTTGTGAAGTATATTTGCTATGTAAAGTGACTTGGGTGATCTCTCCTTAGAAAGTTATTAGGGTCTAGAAGGAAAAACCTTATCCACTCATTTTATCATATGGCCATAAGCATTTCCAACAGGTGTGAATAAGATTACCGAATTTTTTTTTTTTTTTTTTTTTGCATCCTTCTGTTTTTTCCTTGGGTTTCTAACTAAGCAGTCCTTACTTTATTTGTTAGGTTTCCAGTAAATAATTTTTTAACTCTTCCATTGCATTTAAAAGACATGCATACATTTTTAAACAACATTCCCAGGATCAAAGTGACCCTCAACTTAATCTTGTTTGTGTAAGTAGCATTTTCAATTAAAACACTGCATTCAAACCAGACTTGCCTTGCTGATGAACGAGGGTTAAAGGTAAAAAGTCAAACCATGTGACAGCGTAAGTGTCCCGCCTGGCTTGCTTTCCTCCAGGGCCCCTGTAGTCCAGGGCAGAGTTCTGAAACAGCAAGCAGATTCCCCATCTGCTGCCACCTGTGGTCACTGAGGTCATGACCGCCCTGGGGGAGGACCACGGCCTCCTGGCTCATTCAGAGTTGTCGAGATGCAGTGCAGGCCGGGAATCCCTTCAAGAACTCCCTCCCACCTCCAGCTGCCCTCGCCGTCTCCAAGTCTGATTTTACTTTTACACCGAATGAAATTTCAACCCTAAGGATTTTTCAATTGTCTTGATGCATTTATTACATACTTTGTTAATTTAAAAAAGGACAATGAAGAAGAATCCATTTGAATTCTCAAAATTCAACATGCCAACTTGAATCTAGGTCTTTGTTCCTTGCATCTATTTTTTAATCGTTATTTTATTTGTTTCATAAAAACATAAATAAATAAACTGTACGTTCTTTAAAGGTCATTATGACAAGCTAGAGTTTCCTTTCTACCTTCCCAAAAAACACCTAAATTCACAGACCAGAGTCAACAATTTCAGCTGCCTTCTCTCTCTTCTGGTCTCTGTCCCCAACATTTCTAAATAATATGTGTGATTACTTTGTCTACTTACCGGTTTCAGAGATTATCCTGCTACCCGTAACAGGGGAGGACATAACCTCTTGGGGTCTCTTTTATCACATGACATCACTCAGCTCCCTTGAATGCCTCCCTCCTCTGTCGGGCCAATGTGACCCTTATCCTACTAGTAGTCATGATTTTCTTCGTTGCCTATGATTCCTTGCTGGCTAAGTACAACACCCTGTGTGTTTCCTTTCATAGATAAAATTTTGCTTGTCTGAAAGTTAACAATGACCTGACTTTTGTTTTCTTAGGTTTCCTTACATAAGCTCCAAAATATGTATTGAGGCCATTGAGTCATCCACCAGGTGCATGGTCACAGCACCAGGCACCTGGGACACTGGGAATGGCAGACCAGGCCCTCGCGCCTGGAAGCTCCTGTTGGAGTTGAGGAACGCAGCCAAGAGCACTGTTAGGACACAATGTTGTAATACATTGTTTATTCGGACTTTATTTTTAACTTATTATTCAGCCTATTTTATAATGGCAATATGATACAGTATGGCATAATGGTGATATGACATAATAGTACGATGATAACCTATTTTAGAAATGGCAATTGCCATGGATGAAAAGAAGAAGCATCAGCCAAGCAGGGCAGAGCCAGTGGGAGTGCAGCCAGGAGGAGGGGAGGTGCCCGCAGAGCTGGCCGGGAAGCACCCCTGAACTGGGCTGGGAGGGGCCTGCGGAGGGCAGCTGCTGGCCACACCCTGCCCGCGTCCAAGCCAAGCACACCCCACTCTCCACTCCTCTCCCCCGGTCCTCGCTGCTGGTGCCACTTACCACCCTGGCACTCTGTGTCTCTGCCAGCCAGATGCCGTGTCTGGGATGCCAGGCCTTGCCCTGTGTGTCCACTGTGTCTGGGACACACCGCCTCTCTGAGGCGCTTCACATGGCGTGGGCAGGATTTTCACTCAATGTGCTGCGCAACACAGTGATACCTTTCCACTTGTGGGGAAACACCTTTTTTATCAATATTCCCCTTCATTCTTCATATTCTTTGCCTTCTGAATGCACATATTTGACTGGTATTTCCATTTTTTTAATTGAGACATAATATTCATACATCTTTGTAGGGTGCCTTAGGTAATTTCATAAACATATTTGCAATTATCAAATCAGGATAATAGGCATTTCTGTCTCTTTGAGCATTAATCATTTCTCTGAGTTGTAAATTTTGTACTCCTGTAGTCATTTTGAAATTCATGAGACAGGTTTTTTTTTTTTTTTTTTTTTTGGTACCGGGGATTGAACTCAGGGGCACTCGACCACTGGGCCACATCCCCAACCCTTTTTTGTATTTTATTAGAGACAGGGTCTCACTGAGTTGCTAAGTGCCTCGCCATTGCTGAGGCTGGCTTTGAACTCGCGATCCCTCCTGCCTCAGCCTCCCAAGTGCTGGGATTTCAGGCATGAGCCACCGCGCCCGGCTTCATGAGACAGTTTTAGCCAACAGTTGCCCTACTGTGCAAAGAGGAACGGGACGTTCCCACGCCTGGAGCGTTGGCTTGCTCAGACACCAGTGGTCCTCAGCATGCAGGCTGAGGCGGAGTCACCAGGACGATGCCGGTCCCACGCCCTCCATGCTGAGTCAGGTTGTCACTGGGCATCCCAGCCAGCAGGACAGCTGGGCAGAAGCAGCTTCTGTTTCTGCTGTGTTACTCTGATATCCCTTCTGCAGGATCACCTGCTGCTCCAGAGAGGGCGCCTGTGCTGGAGTGCAGGCTGGTGGAGATGCCCGGGTGCAGGCAGCAGGTGCGTGTGCCCAGCACTCGAGCACAGAAGGGACGAAAGAGGAGATGCAGGAAGTCTCAGAGCCACCCATGCTGACACCTCTCACTGGTGTCCTCAAGTCGGTCCCTCTAGACACATGTCCCTCCTGGCCCTCGTTACTATTTAGTAAGGCAGCAGAGAGACAAACAGGGGCGTTGCTGTAGTCAGCTTTTTTGCCACTGTGACAATTCTGGAGGAAAAGTTTATTTGAGGGTTCACGGTTTCGGAGGTCTCAGTCCATTGACGGCTGGCTCCATTGCTCAGGTCTCCAGGCCAGGCAGAACACGGCAGAAGACTGTGCAGAGGGAAGCGGCTCACATGATGATCAGGAAGCAGAGAGAGAGAGAGAGAGAGGGAGCTCCACTTGACAGATACAAAGTATATACCCAAAGCCACACCCCCAATGCCCACCTCCAGCCACACCCTACCTGTCTCTGGTTACCACTCAATTAATCCCATCAGGGGATAATGCACTGATTAGGTTAAGGCTCTTACAACTGAATCATTTTTCCCTCTGAACCCTCTCACATTGTCGCACATTTGAGCTTTTCGAGGACACCTCACATCCAAACCAGAACAGGTGTTAAGTCTGCCACATCTGCCACGTTTGACTAAAAGATCTGTGTCTGTTTTTTTTTTTCTTAGAGCAACAACTAATGGCTTGTGACACACTATGAAAAGGTAGCTACTGTTGGAACATCAATATGTTAATTGATAATTAGCATAATGAATGATATGATAATTAGCAGTAATGAATGGATGTGAACATAGAAAAACTATTGGAAATACATATAATCTAAGATTAAATCTGTTGACAAGAAAGAAAGGAAATTAAACTGAGGGAGACCAACCTATCCTAGATTGGAATCTGGGATCCTGGAACTTTCCTGGTGTCAAAGTTGGATTCCCATTCCTGGAGAACCCCTTAGTCCCAGGCAAACCAGGCCAAGAGGTCACCTCCCTGTCACGGCGTGTCAGTCAGGTACAGTGTTCATCAGGTGGAGCCCTCAGCTGCTCCAAGTTTGGGTTCCTAACTTTGATGGTCTTGTTCTTAGAGTGGCTGGCCATGAATTATGTAAGCCACAGGCCCCACAAAACTAGAATCCATGTAAATGATGATCTAATGATGAAACAACAGAACCCAGCTTTTATCTAATGCTGGCCAAAAGGAACAGTTAACTGTAGGAGCCCTGTTTGGGGAGATGGCTTAAATCGCGGTTGACTATGGGCCATGGAGTTTTGGGCATTGCTGCCTTCCGTAGTCTCACGGGACTTGGCCTGGGATCTCGCGGGACTTGGCCCGGGATCTCGAGTGATTTGGCTGAGATTGCGGATCGGGTCTGCGCCATTTTGTGGTGGTGTGTGGTGCGTGTTAGTCGTTGTTAGAGCCAGAGAGAAAAGTTATCAGAATAAAAAGCTGTTTGTTTCCAGTTCGCCTCTGAACTTCTTCCCGCGGCTTCGTTGCTCCAAGCGGCCATCGCTTCAAGCGACAACAGTTAACTCCAAGTCCTTACAGTAACCCACTCTGGAGACACCACTATCACCCCACGGTGGAGATTAAGAGACTGAGGCAGATGGGCACCGAAGGAGTAGCATGATAAAAATATCAAGGACAGGCTTAAAGCACACATCGGATGGATGAGTAAGCTTTTAATGAATCCATGCTCCTTATCTTCACCTTAAAATGTGTGTGTATGTGTATTTCAAAGCTCCATGTTATGCCCGTGGGATTTGCACCCTTTGCTGTGTCGTGTGTGTACAGATTTGCGTGATGTGAACCCTCCTTGCATCGCTGGGATGAAACCAACTTGATCGTGGTGAATGATCCTTTTGATGTGCTCTTGACTTTAACTTGCTAGAATTTTGTGGAGAATTCTGTATGTTTGTTCATCATGGATACTGGCCTATCATCTTTCTTTCTTGCACCTTTGTCTGGCTTTAATACCAGGCTGATGCTAACCTCATAAAATGAATTTTGAAGGCGACCTGTCTCTGCTTGTCAGTTTTCTCACTGCTGTGACCAAAAGACCTGACAAGAACAATTAGAAGAGCAAAAGTTTATTTGGGACTCACAGCTTCAGAGGTCTCAGTCCACAGACAGCTGACTCCATTTCTCAGGGCTCAAGGTGAGACAGAACATCATGGCAGAAGTATGTGGCAAAGTAAAGTGGCTTAGGTCATTGCCCCAAGAAACAAAGAGAGTGATTCCACTCTCCATATACAAAATTTGTACCCCAAAAGGTATGCCTCCAATGCCCACCTCCTCTGGCCACAGCCTAACTGCCTTCAGTTACCACCCAATTAATCCCTGTTGGGATTAGTGCACTGATCAGCTTAAAACTCTCATAATCCAATCTTTTCTCCCCTAACCCCTCTTGCATTTTCTCACACATGAGCTTTTCAGGGACACCTAATCTAAACCATAACATGTCTCTTTCAAGGCTTTGGAATAGTTTGAGAAGAATTGGCACTAACTTTTCTTTATAAGTTTGATAAAATTTAGCAGTGAAGCCATCCAGTCCTGGTCTTATTTTATGAAACTTTGGTTGTTATTATATCACATTATTAGATTAATTTAGGCATAATTGAAATTCTTGAAAACATGGAAATGACCTATCAAAAGTCATTTCCTTTTTCTTTTCAGTCTTTGGGTTCTTTAATTCTCATAAGTCAATATGAATGTTTATATTTTTCCCTAAATATTTTATAATTTTTAATATTGCAAATGGAATTCTATACCAGTCTATTTTAATTAGTTCTTATTGTTATAGTGTAAAGCATTAATTTTGTAATGACATGAAGGAGCCCTAATTAGGAAGGGCTGTTGTAGCTAGCTGGAAGCCATGGGTTCCACCTGATATGTATGTGACGCACCTGTAGGCACCCGCAAACCTGAAGGTATATAACCGGGTGAAAGCGGTCCGAGTTAGGAGAACGAATTCATTCGGTCAGTCGGGCAGCCACTCGGTCGGTCAGAAGAATCAGAGCGGCCAGAACGTAGGCAGAGCGGTTACAGAAGAGAAACCAGATAGAAGAAGTAAGGACTGGTCAGAGTAAGGCCGAGGCTCCCGAGGAAGACAGAAGACAGAAGACAGAAGAAGGAAGAAAGAAGAGAGAAGAAAGAAGCTCTAGTCTTTCTCTAAGCTAAGCTCTATCTTTCTTTACTCTAAGCTAAGAAGAAAAGCTAAGCTCTATCTTTCTTTACTCTAAGCTACTCTCTAAAAATCTTTCTTTCCCTCTCTAAGAAAAATCTTTCTTTCCCTCTCTAAGCTCTAAGAAAGTAGAAGTAAAAGTAGTAAAAGCTTAACTCTGCCTCCGAGAATTTTCCTCCCGTGGCGGCGCCGTGGCTGGCCGTGACAGGCAGCTTACAAATGGTGGTCCGTCCGGGGCTCGGCAGGCAGAGAAGAAAAGCTAAGAAATAAGAGCAATGAAAAAGCATAGCCTCAGACTCAGTTGAGACCAGCAAAAAGAGTAGAAACAAGAGAGCAGAGCCTCTGACTCAGTTGAAGCCAGTTGAGAATTAAGCCGAAGCAGAGTAGCTGGCCAAAAGCCGAAGCAGAGTAGCCAGCGAAAAGCCGAAGCGAGCCGGCCAAAAGCCGACTTAGTTGAGGCCAGTTAAGAATTAAGCTGAAGCAGAGTAGCCGGTGAAAAGCCGAGCCGGCCAAAAGCCATAAAAAATGAAGAAGCCAGACTCAGTTGAGACCAGCAAAAAGAGTAGAAACAAGAGAGCATAGCCTCTGACTTAGTTGAGGCCAGTTAAGAATTAAGCTGAAGCAGAGTAGCCGGCGAAAAGCCATAAAAAATATAGAGAAAAAGCCTTGAGCTTTAGTATAAAGAAAAAAGCCATGAGCTTAAAAGAAAATAGAGAGTTAAATAGCATGGTAAAAACCATGCAGAAAAAAAAAGCCATTGAGCTTTGGCAAGAAAGCCATAAAGAAAAATAAAGAAGAGGAGAAAAAAAAAAAAAAAAAGTCAAAGCCGCTTATGCAATTGTGCTTAACTAGGTGCGTTAGCTGCTCCTCAGCATTAGGCTTCCTTAAAGCCACAGCACCTTCTCAAAAAGGGCTCAAATATCCACCCTTTCAAAAATAAAAGGTGAAAAGCTAGGTAGGGACAAGAAAACAAAAGAAAATAGAGAAAATAAAATAGAGAAAATAGAATTAAAGCACCTTTTTAAACTAAAGGGAAGGAATATGAAGGAGCCCTAATTAGGAAGGGCTGTTGTAGCTAGCTGGAAGCCATGGGTTCCACCTGATATGTATGTGACGCACCTGTAGGCACCCGCAAACCTGAAGGTATATAACCGGGTGAAAGCGGTCCGAGTTAGGAGAACGGAGAATTCAGTCAGCCGGGCAGTCACTCGGTCGGTCAGAAGAATCAGAGCGGCCAGAACGTAGGCAGAGCGGTTACAGAAGAGAAACCAGATAGAAGAAGTAATGACTGGTCAGAGTTAGGCCGAGACTCCTGAGGAAGACAGAAGACAGAAGAAAGAAGAAGGAAGAAAGAAGAGAGAAGAAAGAAGCTCTAAGCTAAGCTCTATCTTTCTTTACTCTACTCTAAGCTAAGAAGAAAAGCTAAGCTCTATCTTTCTTTACTCTAAGCTACTCTACTCTAAGCTAAGAAGAAAAATCTTTCTTTCCCTCTCTAAGCTCTAAGAAAGTAGAAGTAAAAGTAGTAAAAGCTTAACTCTGCCTCCGAGAATTTTCCTCCCGTGGCGGCGCCGTGGCTGGCCGTGACAGGCAGCTTACAATGACACACTAAAATTTTCCAACTTTTTTCAGTTATTAATCTTGCAGGGTTTCTTTCACATACTGGTAATGATCAGCCCTGCCCTCCAACCCTGTTCAATCTCATGATGATACATAGTTCAGAAACATGCTAAGACATGTCCTCTCCTGTCCCTGATCCTGGTGAGGTCATGCCTGTGTTCCCACAGTAAAGGGCTGGCTCTGCTCTCCACACAGTCACCCTTGCATCTTGATTATCTTATTATGGAAACATCTTCTTGCTTCTGCCTTCTCAAAAGTGACCTTTCTATAGTGGACGTGGAGATTTTAAGAGAAGAAGTTGACAAATTTGTTTTAAAGAGTTTGCGAGATTCTGCACCCAGAACAGAGTAGAGAGCACTGTGCCCCTGCCCGTGCCGCCACACCCAGCCCAGGAAGCCACAGGACTCTGTCCTCCCAGGACCTGGAGAGCTCCTCTCTGACTGGTTCTTCAATCAGGACATGGGGCCTGCAGGCAAAGGGTAGAACCTCCTGGGTGCCGTGGTCATACAGGAGACTGGTGTGGACTGCCATATTCTGTGTTTGTAGTGACCCTCTGTCAGCCGCAAGCTCCAGGAGAACACATGAACCCTGTCATTCAAAACAGTGAGCACTCACGACTCTAAATGTGTGAAGAAAATAAAAGCATGCTCTGTTTCTACAAACCTAGGTGAGTGAGGCCTGATGCATAATTAATCGCACAACCTTGCATTCCACAGTGAACCCTGGTTAGTCATGTGTATTCTTTAATGTTCTGGTGGCATTAATTTGATGGTATTTTTCTTAGAATTTTGTATATATGGAATCAGCCTATTATTTTTTATGTGTGCTTTCAATAGATATGTCATTTTTTTTTTCCTATACTGGGGACCAAACGTGGGGCCTCAGCATGCAGGGCAAGCACTCTACCACTAAGCTACATCCCTAGTCCTAGGAGATAGGTTTTATACTAATTCAGTTGTTTCCTTTCTATTTTTTATTATTTTATGTCTTTCCACTGTTATTTTTCTTTTCAACATTTTATTTTATGGCTTTCTTCTCTTTTTTATCCCTCTGGATATAGAATGTAATATGTATTATATGTATTATATATATATATATATATACACACACACATATATATATATTATATATATGTAAAATATAACATATATAATATAATATAATGTATATGTGTTATATTATATATAATATATATACACATACATATAATATGTATTATATATATATACACACACATATATATATAATATAGGAAATATAGTAATATATTTCTAACACTTCTATAGTTGCTGCTACAACTTAAAATAATATGCCAAGCCACTCTTTCTTGATTTATCAACCTCACAAGGACCCTGTGGGACAAAATGAAGTATGGGAACCTCTCTATTTCTTTTCTTCTCTGCTCCTCTCAGCTCAGTTTAGGCCTTAGTGTTGTTTTAGGTGTGTGTGGGTTTCTCACTTCAGCTTAGCCTTAATATTAACATTATTTTAATAATGTGTCCCTTCAGTGGTGATAGCTTTCCAGTTGTGTTTTACCATCTTGATTAGAGTGTTTTAGGTTGAACTGTCTGTTTCAACGGATGCAGGAGCCTTGCAAGTCCTTTCACACCAGAGCTCTCTCTAGGTCCAGGGGTCTGGCCAGAGAGCCTGCGTCTCAATACAGTTTGGAGAAGGACGACATTGCCCTGGCTTTCCTAACTGCTTACGTACCTGCTGCTGCTTCTCCCCGCTCCTGTCATTGTCTCCCCATCATCTGACCTTTTACGCGGCACCATCCCTTGTAGACTTTGTCACTCCCTTTTACATTTCCTAACACGATAACCTACGATGAGGGATGTTGCACAAGTCAGGCAGAAAATATTCCTCCAGAATAGCTTCTTATTTGTACAATTTTTTCTGAGTACTCGGAACCCTTGGCACGTGAGACCTCTGTTTAGAGGGGTTGCTGTGTAGTCCTCACTTTGGTGGCATGCGAGAGCCTTTTGTGCCCACCCACCTGGCCAGGGCTTTACCACACAAGCTGCTGAACCCCAGATGGAGCTGACCTCCAGTGTGCTCCTCCTGAGTGCCTGAAGTTTTGTGATGCAAGCAATGCGTTTGGTTCTTTGATATTTCCACAGATTTTTAGCCATTTATTTAGTTTGGGTGGAAAAGAATCTGTACCAACGCATTTGTACCATCTTTCCCAAAATCTCTACCATAATTTATAAGTAAAAACAACTCAGAAAGATCTTCTTTCTTTTTTTAATTTATTTTTTATTCAAAGTTGTTGTCTTTATAATAGTAGTATGCATTATAATTCACAATAAACATATAAAGCATCTTTTCACAAAACACTGTTTGTATACAATGTATATTCGTACCATTCAAATCTTCAATCATGCATTTAGAATAAAGACATCCATCTTATTCAACCACCTTTTCTTTTTTTCCCCTCTATCCCCCCTTGCTCCCTCCCTTCCCCTCCCTCCCCTTTGACCTTTCTAGTGTTCCTCTAATCCTCCTATGTACCCTGACCCGACACCACTGTGAGTCAGCCTCCTTATATCAGAGAAAACATTCGGTGTTTATAGCAGCACAATTCACAATAGCTAGATTGTGGAACCAACCTAGATGTCCCTCAGTAGATGAATGGATAAAGAAAATGTGGTACATATACACAATGGAATTTGACTCAGCAATAAAAGAAAATAAAATAATGGCATTCGCAGGTAAATGGGTGAAGTTAGAGAATACAATGCTAAGATCTTCTTTCTTTACACAGTTACCCATGTGGTCCCCTCCCCCTTGTTGAATCACTGTGTGGCCTCACAATTACCAAACACATGCACTAATAATTAGGTCTGTTGATGTGTCAGTGAGCTTTTTGTCACTGTGACCAAAACACCTGATGCAAACACCTGGAAGGAGGAGAGGTTTATTTTGGCTCATGGTTTCAGAGGTTTAGGTTGATGGTCAGCTGGCTCCATTGCACTGGGTCCGGGGTGAGGTAGAACAGCATGGCAGAAGGGCATGGCAGAGGACTGCTGCTCAGCTCCTGGTAGCCAGAGAGAGAGAGACCAGGATTTTTTTAAAAAATTCCTAATGGCATGCTCCCAGTGAACTACTTCCTTCAACCACACCCCACCTGCCTACACTTTCCACCAGTGGTCCTTCCTCGTTATTACTTCACCAAATGGATTAATCCACTAATGAGGTCAGAGCTCGCATGATCCAGTTATTTCCTAGGAGCTCTACCTCTGAATGTCACTGCCTTCAACACCTGAGCTTCTGGGGGACATTGCAGGTCCAAACCATAACTGCCAATCAACAGAATCATTGTTTATCTCCGAAGGTAAAGCCATCCTCCTGCCTGTGTCAGAGGGTGCTGATAGGGGGCTTTCCTGGAATTGGCAGCTGGCCATACTCTCAGTAGCCACTGTGACCCATATTTGTGATGTGCCTCTGGGGGTGGGTCTTGCGTACAGGTGTGGGGACCAGTCCACGTGCTGGAATCCTGGTTCTATCACCTCCTTCTGCGTATCTTTGAGCTCATTAGTTATCATTTTTGCAACTCAGTTTTACCATCTCTAAAATGGACATGAAAATGGTACCTACCACATAGATTGTCATCAGGATTCAAGACTTTGAGCAGATAGAGCTCTCCCTTAGATGCTACCACATTACTAGTATTATTGGAACTCCATAAATCAGAGGGATTTTGACATTGGATTCATGAGCATGGATTGCTTGTAGGCTGTTTGGAGTCCTGGGGTATATAGTGGCGTCTGGAGCACTGAGACTTTGCACAACTTCCTTGGTGTCATTCAGTGCCTGTTGGACCGTAGCATGCGGTGAGCCACGGGAGAATCTCCAGTTGTCCCTCCACCAGCCCTGGCACTTCAAATGCCTCTGCTTGTTCTTCAGAAAGGACTTTCAGTTAGTGCAAATCGAATGTCCCAGGCTGCTTTCCTGTGCCTGTGAAGGCTAATGCAGTTCCCTCCTGGCTCCTCTGCCTGTGCAGACCGTATGTCATACAGGCAGTTAAAGAGAGACGTCACGGTCCTGCGTGGACGGCCCACGCACCGGGTCTCGCCTCTGTAGGCACACTGCTTTGGAATGAATTATCATAACTGCTACACTGTGGGCTGCTGTCCCGATTTGAGTCATTTGAACCAGTCAAACTAGAGAGTAAGGTCTTTAAAAATGGAATTTCTGTCCCCCAACTCATTGGAAGAATATTGAGAATCCATGAAACCATTTAAATAAAAAATAGAGAATTTTCTAATGATTCTCTATATGAAGTAAATACCTTCAAGTCACTAGACTCTTTTGCAACAGTCTAGTGAATTATACCAATTATAATATAACTTAATGTCATTAATCAGCTAAAAGGACAGTATATCCCTCTCATATTCGTTTTGTGCCCAAACATTTCTTGAAATTTATTTTTAGTTGTACATGAGCACAATACCTTTATTTTATTTATTTTTAGGTGGTGCTGAGGATTGAACCCAGTGCCTCACATGTGCAAGGCAAGCACTCTACCACTGAGCCACAACCCCAGCTTGCCCCGACATTTTTAAGAGCACTAGATATAAATGTGACATTCACAACATGATTCACTTGATATCTTCTGTCATGAACTAAATGAAGCTTTTCCTTAGGGAGTTGATTCCAAACAATGAAACTGCAACTATAACTCAGTTATAGTTAGTTAACTAAACTAACACCTGAAGTATTATTTAGTTAAGAATGCTAATAAGATTGCGTAACCTTCTAATATTTACTAATACATAGGACCAACTCAGTAGGGACACAAACTGAACCCACAGGTACCTGAGACATAGGTAAAAGGAGGAGAAATGTCTGACCTGCAGGTGTCTGGAAGCAGAACTCAGGCATCTGAAGAGGTAGTTTCTCGGGGACGGGAGCTAGGAGGTCATGTGAACATTGTCCTCTGTGCTCTGTGTGTCCTTTCCTGGATCTGACTCGTCTGCTCAAAGTGCCACAGTGCAGGGCCTTCCTACGGAGAGTGGTACTGCTCCAGCCTTATGGAGAGAGGCGACCGTGCTGGCAAACAGTAGCCGTGCACTCTTGGCAGACGCAGCCTAACAGCGTCCGCTGGCCAGAAGCTCCGCCTCCCGCAGGTGGCTCCTTCACAGCAAGACCTCACCTTGGCAGCTCTTTGAAAACGGTAAAGACAAAACTTGCCGATTCTTAGAAATCTTTGCAAGATTTTCAAATCCTTGTGTCTTCTTGTGGAAACCCCAGTAAGTTCCTGGTCTGCTGTCACCGCTGGGCCTTGCTTCTAATTCCTTGCCCCTGATGCTCATGCCACAATCCCCCCATCATTCGGATGTCACTGACTGCTTTTGAACATTTTTTTAAAGCAAAGACCTGAAAGTCTCCTTTTTAGTTAAATGTTAGCAAGCTAATCTCTCAGAAAGTGACACAGAGAGCTCATGGGTCTGGCACTGTGACTGAGGTATCGTCACTGTCCCTCTTCGTCACCTGGCTGCAGGTGGTGCAACTCAGGCTCCATCAGGGTAAGGACACCTCCATGCACGGTGTCAGCTTCCTTGAGGACTGGGTCTGTCAAACTATGGACTCGACCTGATTCTTTGGTTTCTCTCTTTATAACCCATTGGATTTATGGCCATTCCTGGTGTCCCTGCTGCCACAGACTAGGACGTGAACTTGTGGAAGGCCCTAACTGACCCATCCTGCTGGCCCCAGAGTCTTGCAGCAGCCCAAGTTCTGGAGCTGCAGGAGCTGCTGGAACCTTTGGGGTCCACTGGACAAGGAGCCCTGGAGAGCATGCTAAGAGCCTGACCTGGGAGCCCAGAGAGGAGCCTGAGAAGGCTCACAGCAAAAGCAAACATCCAAGAAACCCGATGTCAAAGGGCTAGAAGAGCCTCACACTGAAGGAGGCCAAGGCCAGTGTGGCTAAGTCATTGTCACATGAGGAGGAAGCTGAGGGGCAGGGTTTAGCTTCTGAGGTAGAATGGGAAATTGACATTAGTCCCCCAGAAAACTGGACCAAAGACAGGGAGCCAGAGCGCCTCCGTTAGTGAGCCCCGTGACCTCAGGTGCACATCGCACCCTGAGAGGGAAGAAAGCCGGCCCCTGTGGGAACAGCCCTCATTTCAGAAGAAGGAGCCTGAGCGAGCCGCGGACTACGAAAGTTCACATTAGACGCGTCCCTGCAGACTGCATAGCAGGCCCCCTCGAGAGGCAGGACGGAATCTCAGGGTCAGAGAAGCGAGGATGCTGGTGCTGACGACAGAGAGCGTGGCCTGAAGGTTTGTGACACCAATTTGATACCAAAGCCTATCAATTGTGAGAATGTTTCAAAGCACTATTCCACGCGGATAACTAGCCATAAATTAGAAATACACAACTTTTACCCACAGTAACGAATCCTGCATTTATCTGTGTTTGAAACAGACGTGCATGACAGAATGTGCCCCTCCCCAATTAAGATATGGAGGTCCACAGCATTCCTAAGTCCATGTCTTCCCAGGGCACTTCAGAGCTAAGCAGCATTGAATTACTAACTCACATCAGGTGTTTTTTCTCCAGCTCACAGGCCAGTCTTGCAGAACTTTATTTTTGGGGCAACAATAAACCCAGCAAAGTGGATCAGAACAGGCTCAGTGGGTCTCCTCCTGGCCCCGCCACGTCCAGCTGCATGAACTCACCATCAAGGGCCTGAGAAGCTGTGGCCAAGGTTCTCGGCCACTCTGAGCTTCCGTTTCCTCCTCTATACATCCATGGGCACCTCCCACCTGGGTGGTTGAGGGAGTTAATGTGTGTGCCAGCATTAGGTGGTAGAAGCACAGAGACATGCAGGGCCCTGTGTGCCCCAGAAGGAACCATGGCGGGTCATGAGAGCCCACCCGAGAGCCGGACTCCAGGGTCCAGCCCCACCCACAGCAGAGAGGACACCATGCTGCACTTCCCTGCTGTGGGGAGTTGGACAGAGCTCTGCCTGGCGTTGGTGTCCTGCGGAGGTGCCAGCAAGGCTCGGCTGTCATTTCATTCAGTTCACGTCCCTGCTTTAAGGTGCCACCAGTTGTCCTTCTGCCCTGCTGGGGTACTCAAAGCCATCTGTAGAAGCCTCACTTTGTCCCTTTAAGGTATGCAAATATGTCACTAGACCTTGAAGACTGGATTTGCAGGCCTAGCTGTTGCTGTTGCTTCATTGTTGACATCGCCCATCGCGGGGCTGTTGGTCCTGTTATCCCCGCCGTCCACCCCTGCTGTGCTCAAGCTAGGTGTGAAATTCCAACAGGTTTGTCTTGTAAGGTGTCTTGACTCTTCTAAAAATTACAGATTACATCTGTTTCTGCAGATATGTTTTCAATTCTATTATTCAAAAATGACAATGGTTATATCAGGGAGGGCAAGCTGCACCCTGTGGGCCTAACGCAGCCGCCCCTGCTCTCGTGCATCCCTGGGAGCGCGGTCGCACTAGCCCGTTGATTGGTGTGGGTGATCCAGGTCCTCCCATAGCCATGCTGGGCTGCGTCCTTGCAGCAGGTCCTGGGCACCAGCCCCAGGTGTTCACTGGACCTTTGAGAAGGTGTTTGCCCTCTGTGGGCCAGGAAGGCTTCTTCAGCAAAGTGAGGGTCTTCAGGAAAGCCTCGTCTCTCCATCAGCTCGTATTCATGAAAAAGTAAGTGTCCACGTTATTGCAGCAGCAGATGCCCAGTGCCTGGGAGACGGCCACATTGCTTCCGTTCAGTCCAATCATGAGTGACTTTTAGAGTGATCTGGATGATGTGTTTACTGCTGGACTTATCTCCTCAACGATTTAGGCAACATATTTCCCTCCTCAGTCAGGAAAATGACCTGTCCTCAGGATAGGGACGGTTCCCCAGTGAAGAAGCAAGTTAGACACAGTGCGGTCACACCAATGGAGCCCCCAGGCTCGTGTCTGTGAGGCTGGTTCCACCTGAATGGCGTGAGGAGGGTGTTTCCTAGCCAGCTGTCCGAATGTCCAAGTGCAGTCATGTTCCGAGGACATGGTGGGAGAGGCCACTTTTCTGGGAACGTTAGTAAGGTGTTGCCCAGAAGCAGCTCAAGAGGCCTGAAGGTCCTCTCATTTCCGGATATGGTGGGCTTCACAGGCTCTCCCTGGAGCTGTTCGGGTATTTAGTTATGCCCTCTCTTGGAAAGACAGGGTTTCGCAGAGCTACCATCGGGCCTTTCCTTTCCTACAGACCTGTGTAAGCTGCCTGTCGTGGCCAGCCACAACGCCACGGGAGGAAAACTCTCGGAGGCAGAGTAAAGCTATTACTACTTTTACTTCTACTTTCTTAGAGAGAGCTTAGAGAGAGAAAGAAAGATTTTTCTTCTTCTTCTTAGAAAGAGCTTAGAGAGAAAGATTAGAGATAGCTTTTTCTTCTTCTTCTTAGAGCTTAGAGAGAAAGAGAGAGAGTTTGAAAGAGAGAGATTTCTTCTTTAGAGAGAGAGAGAGAGCTTAGCTTTTAGAGCTTCTTTCTTCTTTCTTCTTTCCTCCTCGGGAGCCTCTGCCTGACTCTGACCAGCAATTACTTCTTCTATCTGGTTTCTCTTCTGTAACCGCTCTGCCTACATTCTGGCCGCTCTGATTCTTTTCTTCTTCTCCGACCCGAACTCTTCTTCCGACCGAGCGACTGCATGACTGACTGAATGAATTCATTCTTCTCCTGACTCCGACCGCTTTCACCCGGTTATATACCTTTAGCTTTGCGGGTGCCTCACGTGCATTTACAGGTGCGTCACATACATACTTATTATCAGGTGGAACTTATGGCTTCCAGCTGACCGCAATAGCCATCTCCCTAATTGGGGCTCCTTCAGACCTGCGGTATAGGACCCAACTTGCTCTGTCCTTTCCTTGGGTGAGAAAGATGGGGACGCCGTGTGGGCCTTTTGGACATCGCTGATGTACTTAGTGCCTGCTTTCCTTTCTGACAGGAGTGAAGCCATCTGGTTCCCTTTCCCCAGGGACGTGGCTTTCCATATTCTTTCACACATGGCCCCGCCCCCTTTACAGAAACTTGTTCTGAAACTTCTCAGTAGTCCTCCTAGGACTGAGTCCCCTAGGATTGCGTGGCTCAACCTTGTGGCCTCTTCAGTCCCTTATGGAGACTGAGTCCCACAATAGAGAATCGCTAAGAGGTAATAGGACAAAATTGATGTTTATGTCTCTATGAGTTTTGCTTTTAAAACATTCATATTTATTAGTTACATCTTAATGTATTTCACTGACTTAAAAAATTATACAGAAATAAAGTGGGAAAACGTGGTTTTCCCTCCCCATCTTTAAGCTGAGTGGTGAGATAGGGGCTGGATGTGCTGGTCATGCGGTCTCTGTGAATGGCCTCGCTTTCCCCACTGAGGGTGGTCAGGAGAAGAGGGGAGAGAGAGATGCGGGAGCAGGTGGAGTTGGACCACGACTGTCGCTCAGCGCCCCACTCCTCCCAGCTCTGCCCGGCCTACAGGGCAGACGATGCAATGGCCAGGTGATTTCCAAAGATACCCGGCTAGCAAGGAGGAGCAGCGTCCAACCCAGGCTGCGTGTGCAGAGTCACTCCTGCACCCCACACCACAGGGGCTCACACCCAGGTCAGACACCAGAAAGGCAGCCCATGGGAAGCCCAGGCCACAGACCATTTGCACAGCTCTGAGGGCACAGGGTCACACTGGCAGATTTCTGAATCTACAGGCAAAAGCAGCTCCTTAGAAGCATAGGTTTGCCGTGGCGACCCCAGCAGGAAGCCGGAGGGACATCACAGTACTTAACAGATGGCAGAGCTTGTATCCGGGGTGCAGGGTGGAGATGTCCACTGTCAACTCATCAACCAGGCTGCGGATTCTGCCTGTCGTTGGACGTGTGTCTCACAAAGGCACTGAAGGACCCAGCTGCGAGGTGTAGGTTTTGTGGACAGCATGAGCCCACCGCAGGGCCAGCTGGGCCTCCCGCATCTTCCCTCGGCCTCCCTCCCTGGCCGTTTTCTCTTGTCCACGACAGCACCGCTCTTCTTCCCGGATGGCGTCAGGTCCTCACCCTGACTTGCTTCCTGCCATCCAGAGCTGCCGTCTCCCCTTGAGGCCTGTCACAAGGAGCTGAGCAGGAGGGAGCCAGACTGGTGAGGGAGCTGCTGTCTGGGCAGGGCTGTGGCCTGGGGTGGCGGCTCCTCTGGTCCTCAGAAGACGTAGTGTTTTGCTGTCCTTCTCTCCATGACGTTCTGACATGCCATGAGTAAGCTTCCAGCCCTCCTCATAGGAAGTTAAGATCTAAAACTGCAGAGGCAGCTTTTACACAGCGGGCAGATCAGCGAATGAGGACATGGCGAAGGCAGAGGCCAGCGTTAGGGAACTAGGTGACCAAGAGACAAAGCAGTTCCTAGCGTAGCCCCCGGTGGCTCACCTCAGTGCCGAACCGGGCTCTGTACCAGGGCCACGAGAGTCCCACCATGAAACACCTTGCCAGAACAGCCCTCTCTGCCCTAGGAGCCAGGGGTCCCTCCCTGGGGACCGTGAGCCCCCGTACCCCTGGACCACTCCCTGCAGCAAGCACTCGGGGAGGCAGGTGTTGCAGGCTCCTGTTGGGGAGCCCCGTGCCCCGGGAAACTGGAGCCAATGAGGAGTTTAAACAGCAATGGACCCTAAGAAATCATGTTCATATTAGCACTAAAAATACTTCCTACCAACAGAGCAGAGACTGGCCTTTCCTGGGAAGACCCACAGGGAGATAACTAAGAGGCCTTTACATGAGAAATGACAAGGATCTGGTATTAGTTAGGATTCTTCAGAGGAAAGTAACCGATAGGTTGTGTGTTTGTGTGTGTGCGCAGAAAGATTTATTTTAAGGTATTGGTTGTCATGATTGGGGGGACTGACAAGTCTAGAATCTACAGAGGGGGTCAACAGACCAGAGACTAGGGAGGAGCTACAGTTCTGCAGATAAAATCCAAAGTCCATCTGCTAGACTTCTCTCCTCCTTAGGTGACCTCAGTCGTTGTCCATTTGGGCCTTCAACTGATTGGTTGGAGCCCCCCACAGTAGGAGAAGAAATGGGCTTCACTCATCTAGGCCGGGCACAGTGGTGCACGCCTGTAATCCCAGCAGCTTGGGAGGCTGAGACAGGAGAATCGCGAGTTCAAAGCCAGCCCCAGTGATGGTGAGGTGCTAAGCAGCTCAGTGAGACCCTGACTCTAAATAAAACACAAATAGGCTGGAGATGTGGCTCAGTGGTTGAGTGCCCATGAGTTCAACCCCTGGTACCAAAAGAAAGAAAGAAAGAAGAATATCAATCTCATCTAAAAGAACTTTCACAGGAACATCTAGAAAAATGATTCCTCAAATATCTGCGTAGTGTTAGAAAACTGCTGAAACATAGTTAACTTAGCTGGGAACACCGTGTTAGTGAAATAAAAGGGTTTATTGGGGTGCCACATGGGCAAGGGTAGGGAAAGGAAGGGAAGGGAAGGGGGGGTAGGACAGGCAGGAGAGCAGGAACAAAAGGCGGCAGGAACAGGGGAGAGTTCAGTCCGGGGCTCGCTTAAATAGAGTAGGGGCCATAAAACCCCCTTGGAGTGAGTCCTTGTCCTATAGGCCAGCAGAGGTCATGGGGGGAGGTAGTGGTAGTGGACAAGGGACTTGCTGGTCAGGTTTTTGGTCACGCTGAGGATCCTGGGAGCTGTAGTTTTTCACAAGGCACCTGGGGAGGTGTGGCCTTCTGCCTGGGAGGTGCAGCCTCTGCCTAGAATCCAACATGTAGCACAGCCAAGTCAAATTGACAAAACCAGCCAGGACAGCGCTGGATTCCACCAGTGCGGGCAGATGTATGGGAGCGAGTGCTTGGCTGGGGAGTCAGGAAGCAGAATCCCTGGTTTTGTGGGCTGTTGGGGGCTGGAGCAGGAAGCTGGAAGGGTCCCACTTCTGGTGCAGGTACCTGGAAGGACTGGGAGAGCCAGAATCTGACAGGCAGTGGGTGTAGGTAGATAAATCGAGTCAGGTTAGATCAAGAAAGCCTATTTTGAGTGAGTCCTGGGAAGTTGGAGACTGTCCCTGAAGGATTGAAATGTTGCTTCCTGTGGAGCCCTTCCTCCACCCTTGTCAAGAACCTGCCCCTGCCCCAACCTGTTGCCAAGGTAACCTGTCCCAGGAACTGCCCCTCCCTCCAGGGAGCTATAGAGTTGTTAATTCCTGTCTCCTGGGCTGCTCCATCCTGCCCTTCCCCCTTCAGTCCATCTGCTTCTCACCTTTTGGCCATCTCACCCAGCATTCCTGGGCCTGGTTGCTGGGCCTGGTCACTTACGCAGAAAGGAGAGAGACAAGGGGAAGAGCAGGAGAACAAAGGAAGCCTGGGACATATAAAAAAGGCAGACCTGCCTCGCTTCTTGGGGTACCAGGGTACCAGCTATGGCCCCCTTCTCCCTCCCTCCCTCCCGGGAGAAGACTATGTTACCCCTTTCAAATAAACCCTGCGTTATGTGCCTGCCTTGGCGTGGTTCTCTAATGTCATACTTCAACATTTGGGGGGGCAGAACTCGTCATGGGTAAACGGTGGTATCACAGGATGGGGTCTACTGGCCATCAGCTGAAGCTAATCTGAAGCAGTCATTTATGCAGGTGTGGGGTCCCCAAGAGGGAGGTTTGAGGGTCCCCAAATGATGGAAGAGGAGTCTACCCACCCTTGGAGGAGAAAAGTAGACTAAGGGAAAGAATCATTCCAAAGATACACAGATACCTTAAATATGTATTTTCATTTAAAATTATTAAATGCATCTATGTGTGAATTCTTTTCATTATGGCCCATTTACCTCCAGTAAAGGTCTGCCTGTGCAAGGT
Source organism: Tamias sibiricus (assembly GCA_025594165.1). Classification (NCBI taxonomy): domain Eukaryota; kingdom Metazoa; phylum Chordata; class Mammalia; order Rodentia; family Sciuridae; genus Tamias; species Tamias sibiricus. The sequence goes on along the minus strand of CM046662.1, from coordinate 169,267,171 downwards.
CTAGGTTAGCATTTGCATTAACGTGCTCACTAAACACGATTTTCAATTCAGGCTTCTTTAAAGAAGGGTGAAACACGTCCTGTCTGTCCAAGTGCAAAATCAGTTTAATTTTCCGTTTTTTCTCCATGTTTCACTTTTGCCTCCGCCACACCTAACTTGACAGCAGTCTCACTTGATGACCGTCTCCAGGGAGCCGTGCCCACGATGCAGCTGGGTTTTCTTAGAAACAAGCCACTCTGTTTTCCTGTCTCATGGAGCCGCACCAAACCTAATTATATTACATAACAGTGACGATTTGGGTCGGTATGAGCAGATTCCAAGGCAGACCAGCGGGCTGCAAGGGAGCCTTGAGTCGCCAATGGCAGCAGAAGGCTGTTGACATCGTGGGCGAGGCTGGCACCTCCCACGGCTGTGCCAGCAGAGGGGAGAGGCACAGTGAGCCGAGGCGTCGATTCAGAGCACACGGGAGTTGGTCAAAGACTGCAGTGAGCACTGGGCAGGGAGGTGCCCATCCAGGACAGGACCTGTGTCCAGGGCCCAGGGCAGAATGGAGGAGGTGCAGGGAGCCACCGAAACAAAGGCCACCCTGAGGAATATGCCACTGCTCTGACCTCCTGAGAGGAGAGGCCAGAGTGGGAGGTTAGAGGCCCCTGCCTGGGGGGCGGCCACTTTGTGCTTGGCTACAGGGCTGCGTAAGAGGAACCCTCATAACCTGGGCAGCACCCCCAGTTGTGAATGTCCACCCTCACCACCCTCCACGTCCAAATGCAAGGACCGCACGAGACACCTTCATCACGGAGGCGCCTGGGGCAGGAATGTCTCTGTATTCCTCCGGGGGGCCTTTTGGGGAGGCTTGGAAGAAAGAAATAGTGGTGAGAATTCCTCTCGCTTCCCTGTGGAAGCGGTCTTAAAGCACTTGGCTTTCCTGGCAGTGCCTCTGGGTGGTCCTTTGGTTAGGATCTCATGCCTGCTGGGCTCTGCATTCACAGAAGCTCAGTTAAGCATGGGCCAGGTCCTGCTGCAGGGCTGTCTTAGTGGGATTGGTTTTTTTTTTTTTTTTGGGGGGGGGATGTACTGGGGATTGAACTCAGGGGCACTCAACCACTGAGCCACATCCCCAGCCCTATTTTGCATTTATGTAGAGACAGGGTCTCACTGAGTTGCTTAGTGCCTCACTGTTGATGAGGCTGGCTTTGAACTCATAATCCTCCCGCCTCAGCCTCTAGAGCTGCTGGGATTATAGGCATGCACCACTGCACCTGGCTATGGGTTGTTTTTGTTTGTTTGCTTTTTGTGGTGCTGGGGATGGTATCCAGGGCCCCCTGCATACTAGAAAGGTGCTCTATAACTGAGCTGGAACCCCAGCCCCAGGGAACAATCTTTGAAACCAGGAGAGCTGTGCAGGGGCAAGGATATGGCCCAGGGACAAGCTGAGATAGATTTCTCTGAGGTGCTAGTGACAGGGAATGAAGGCATCTATCATTCACAGGAAGAACCTATCCATCAGATTTCCTGCAGATTTTCCGTTGGCATACCCTATTTCCATTATGGTTTAAAAACAAAATCAGTACAACCTTAATACAAGGAATCAAAGTACAAAAACTATGAAAGTGATTCAGAACTTCAGGGCCAATCCCATCCCTGGACTGTTCTGCCAGGTCGAGGTTTGCATTTCTTAGAGACAGGTTCCTGTCCGGCATCCCCCCAGCCCCAGGCCAGGGAAGGCCTGACCTTGGATAACTTTAGCTTCCTGACCCTGACCCGTAGAAAGCCATGTGTCATTAACGCAGAACAACCAAGTTGTGTCTCTGTACAACGTCCGAGTTTATTGAACAACAATAAATTCACAGGTGATACCACTTTCATCAGTGGTGTTCACTGAATACTTGTGGGCCACCTGGTGTCATCAACCAGGCAATCACAGGTTTTTTTTTTTATTCCAATCTTAATTTCTAATCTCTCTAGCACTCAAGTCACACATCACACTTCACACAATTACATAAAATGTGTGTGTGTGTGTGTGTGTGTGTGTGTGTGTGTGTGTGTGTTATAGAAAGGCTAAGAAAGGGTGGAGGTGGCCACGGGGGTCCAGGAGGTGAACGGAGAGCAAGGGCAGAAAGCAGATAGAGATGCAGGGTCACTGCAGGTGGTCGGATGAGACTAGGAACCAGGCGCAGAGCTGTCGAAGCCCGGGGACTCATTCCAGGCCACGGTGTGGACGGGCAGCAGTTTCAGTGCCAGCTTGGAGTGTCAGCCTGAGCTGTCAGCCCGGAGTGGGACTTGCGTGGTCATCATGGGCAGGAGAAGCTGCACTCTGCGAAAACCCATGGGCAGAGATTCTGGGTTCTTTCTGTGGTGATTTCCTGGGCAAGGCTCGTGACCAGTAGCCAAGGTGCCACCACGTCCAACATCGGGCAGCAGCTCTCCTTCCATGGGTCTCGAGAAGGCGGTGCGTCACGGCGATCTCGGTGATCTGATGGATTCAGTGAGCTCATGGGCCCGGTTTTTCCAATATGAGTTTGATATGCCCCTGCATCCATCCATGTGCTCCTGATGGATTTGAGAAGGTCACAGTGGTCATCCTTACTAACACACTTAATTAGTTTATCAGTTTATGTTTTATGATGGTCATTTTCTTGAACAAACAAGGTGTAGACTCATTCAACCTTAGCAATTAAACTGAAAGTAGAGCAAATTATGGTAAACTACTGCTTTGCAAAAAGTCACTCAGGGCAGGCGCAGCCTGAGGACTGCTGTCCCACACACCATGGAGTCACCAGGGCAGGCGCAGCCTGGGGACTGCTGTCCTACACACCATGGAGTCACCAGGACAGGCGCAGCCTGGGGACTGCTGTCCTATACCATGGAGTCACCAGGGCAGGTGCAGCCTGGGGACTGCTGTTCTGCTCACCGTGGAGTCACCAGGGCAGGCGCAGCCTGAGGACTGCTGTCCTACACCATGGAGTCACCAGGGCAGGCGCAGCCTGGGGACTGCTGTCCTATACCATGGAGTCACCAGGGCAGGCGCAGCCTGGGGACTGCTGTCCTACACACCATGGAGTCACCAGGACAGGCGCAGCCTGGGGACTGCTGTCCTACACCATGGAGTCACCAGGGCAGGCGCAGCCTGGGGACTGCTGTCCTGCACACCATGGAGTCACCAGGGCAGGCGCAGCCTGAGGACTGCTGTCCTACACCATGGAGTCACCAGGGCAGGCGCAGCCTGGGGACTGCTGTCCTACACCATGGAGTCACCAGGGCAGGCGCAGCCTGAGGACTGCTGTTTCTGCACACCATGGAGTCACCAGGGCAGGCGCAGCCTGGGGACTGCTGTCCTACACCATGGAGTCACCAGGGCAGGCGCAGCCTGGGGACTGCTGTCCTACACCATGGAGTCACCAGGGCAGGCGCAGCCTGAGGACTGCTGTTCTGCTCACCGTGGAGTGACAGCAGAGCACGGCCTGCTCTCCACTCCCTGGCCATCACGACTCAGTGGAATGGAGGAGGAACCAGGAACATCGATGCTTGAGAGCCCTCAGCCAGCTGTGGCCTGGAAACATTGCCTCGGTCACTGGCTAACAGCCCAGTCTCATTCCTGGTCCTTTGTTCCATCCTTGGGCATGAGAAGTTTGGATGTTAAACGAGGTCACGGGGCGGGTCTCCCTAGTCGTCAGTACTCAGGTCTAGTTGCCACCTGGTCTAGTTGCCAGTCCGCCTCCCGTGCATGGTCTCTGGTGATTTGCAGTCCTGGCAAAGATGTTTGTGATACGGACGTTGGGCCCCACGGCTGGGGGACGAGGGAGGCCACACAGGCTGCCTTCCCACCAATGCGACCTGAAGACAGGAGCCCTCGTCCTTCTGAGTAGAACAGGGAGGACGCGGACTGCAGGGCTGTGTGGGCTCGGGCTTGGTGCTGAGATCCCCTCCCTCCTGCTTGAGAGTCCGCCAACTCAGTGGAAACACCATTTGGCTTCTCGGCCTCGTGTCCCCATACAGACGGCAAGGCTGGGAACCTCGGTCACTTCTCACGTCCCTCCCAGCCCCAACACTCAGCTTCTCTTGGCCAGTCTCCGTGGACCCTGGAGGAAGCAGCAGTCTCCTGGAGAGGCAGAGCTCCCGAGAGCAGGGAGTTCAGGAGGCCCAGTGTGAACGGAGCCCAGCACCCCACGTTGTGCAGGCAGAACCCGCACGTGGAGGGTTTTTTTGAACCAGGTAATTCTTAAGGCCCTTTTGAACACCGAGATCCGACTCTTGTGTCTGTGTCTCTCGTCCCGTTTCCCTGTCTCCCCCAGTAAATGAAGCTCTGTCTGTCCCACAGATTCTTTTTAAGATAAGATCTGATGACAAGACAGCGAGACAGGAAAACCTGGTAAAAGCAGCAAGCTGCCCGCTCTGCATACCTTTGGCTTCTCACAGTTCATAAAGTTGACACCCACGGTGGCTCCTCTGCGGGAACGTCTCTCATCCCGTCCCCGACTTGGGCTCTGCGTGCTCCAGGGAGCATGAAAACAATCCTGCATGTGTGCCTGGCTTGTCATAAATCTCTCCCGAGTTTCACAAGGCAGAGAACCTGCTTTGACTTTCTGAGGCTGAAGGAAAATCAGGTCTCTCAAGCGGCAAGCACCACAGTGCCCAGGAGGCCTGGTTTCCAGGCCCCATTCCCTGCCAACCACTGCCAGTAGCGGGGTTTCTGTTCTGGCAGGAAGAGCGGGGCTAGACCCACATTAGCTATGAAACTCAGTGGAAACACCATTTGGCTTCTGTCCAAAAGACAGTCTGAAGGTCCTGGCCAGGCCAGGCCCAGCACATCTGCGCCAACCTGCTGAGTGGCGGAGGGACGGACGTGCTTACCACGTGGCCTCATTTCTGTGGCACCTACACTCTGCGTTAGAAGAATCTGAAGAGTCTGAGTCGCCCAGAGGTCAGCACTGCAGGCCCAGCTCAGTCCAGTGACTGGGTGCCCATGACTCTGACCTGCACCCTTGCCTACCAAGACCACGGCTCTTTCAGAGCTGGACTTCTACCTCTGAACTTGCTCAGAGTGTAGCTGGCACCACGTGGTACTGACAAAATGCCCTTTGACCTAGACAATAATAAACCCCCAATGTTGCTGCCTGAAGCGATTGCCGCTTGGAGCAACGACGCCATGGGAGAAAATTCGGAGGCAGGATGAAAATGAAAAAAGGGTCTTTTATTCTTCTTCTCTCTCCGGCTTCAGCAACCTCTCCAACTCCAACCACAAACTCCAACAAACTCCTTCCACACTCCAACCAGCTCCAACTACTTCCAACCAACCACCATCTACTTCCAACCCCCTCTAACCAACCTCACCCGGTTACATACATTTAGCTTTAACAAGGACAAGTGCTTACAGCTCGAGCTTACAGGTGCGTCACACAGTGTTCACGGGCATACAAAGATTCTTTGAGTAATGTATGAATATCAGCTGGAAACTTGAACATCTTTTATGGCTCTCAGCTAACCGCAATCTTTAGCTATCTCCTTGATTAGGGCTCCTTCACCCCAAGTCAGTGATGAGGAAGGGGTGAGCTGCAGGGGCCATCGGCCAGCTGAGCTGGGAAGCCAGCTCCTCTCCTCCTGTCCTCCAAGGCTGTGACCCTGGGCTGTACCACCCACCCGCAGCTTGCCTTCATGCTTTGAATTAACTCGTTAAGTGATTTTTTTTTTTTTTTTTCCTGAGGAAAAGGCAGGTTTTTCAAAGCGGCACATGTTTATTTTTGAATGGGAATTGTTATGTTTAAAACGTTTCGCTTAGAACTGTGGTAGATCTCCAATTACTTACACATGTGAGCATGCTGTCACTCCTCAGAGGAAGACAGGGTCCTGTGTCTTCATGGCTCAGTTAATGCCTGTCCCATCAGACCACACCACGGTGCCCAACCTCGCACTGCTGGGGCTGACTGTGTGCATGTCTGCGTGTGCAGGCGCGGAATCCACCAGCGCTCACCTCAGGAGGTCAAGTGGATGACTTACTCGATGAACAGCCACCTGAAATTGTGACAGGTGAGCCAACTTGTGAAAGCCATGTGGGCCCTAGTCTAACATGAGCTGAAGAAGCACAAGGCAGTAAGTGGTGAGGCTAGACCTTGGGTCCGCCTTTGTCCCCAGCTGCAAGTACCTAGAGCTCATGGTGGCTTCTCATGGGTGTGTGACAGCTTCTGTGCTGTCATTGTGCCCCATGTTTGTGAGCAAAGAGGCCTGTGCACAGAGGCCAAGAGTCACTACTGAAAATACAACAGAGTGCTTGACCTAAAGACTCCAACGGGAGCCAAAGAGAAAGGACCAGGGACTAAGTTCTGGAGGAAGATGGTGGCCGCTTCCCTCTGAGAAACTCAGGCTGCTAAGCCCAGAGCAGCCGTGCCTGGTTCTGGGGCTCAGCCTTAGCAGCAGAGGCCAGGGCCAGGCCCTGGGTCAGGACTGTTGTCCCGGCACACCGAGCGCTCCCCTGGTGCTCCATGACCAGGGGTCTCCCCCACCCTGTTGAACCCTGCATTGTCAAGGAAGCGGCCCATGACCAAAGCCCAAGTGTTGCTTTTATTTTGAAAGTTGGGGGGTGTAGTCATTTTATTGAGAAACAGCTAGTGACTGTTGTACGAGTCAGCTTTATTTTGCTATAACAAAAATTTGAAATTAATCAACTTAGAGTGGAAGTCTGTTAGTTTATTTTGGCTCACAGCTTTGGAGGTATCAGCCCACGACCCAGCAGCTCTCTTGCTTTGGGCCTGCGGGGAGGCAGGCGCCACGGCAGGCACGTGTGGGGGAGTGCAGGAGCCCTGTTTGGGGAGATGGCTAAGATTGCGGTTGACTAAGGGCCAAGGAGATGTTTGGCTGTTGCCGCCTTCCGTAGTCTCACGGGACTTGGCCCGAGATCTCGCGGGACTTGAGCGAGATTGCTGATCGGGTCTGCGCCATTTTGGTGGTGTGTGTGGTGCGTGTTAAAGTCATTGTTAGAGCCAGAGAGACAAGTTATCAGAATAAAAAGGCTGTTTGTTTCCAGTTCGCCTCTGAACTTTTTCCCGTGGCTTCGTTGCTTCAAGCGGCCATCGCTTCAGGCGGCAACAGGGGGAGGAAGCCCCTTTTCCTCCAGGAGGCTGGTGTGAGGGAAGCCTGGGGTCCCACGATCCCCTTTGAGGGCACACCCCCATCACCTGAGGCTTCCAGGAAGCCCCACTATGTCAAGGAGCTGTCGCCTGGGGACCGGGATTTTGACACGTGGGCCTTCGGTGGACATCCTGGTTCCCAGTGCTGGCCACTGTTGACCGCAGGGACCTGGAGCACGGGATTCCAGGAAACCCACCTGCGCTCGGCAGTGACAGCAGCCACTCCCGCCTCTTGTCCTGGAGCACTGGGCGCCACCCGTGTGCCCTGCAGCCTCCCGTGAGGGGCACGTGGCCAAGTCCTCCGCGTCCCGTCCTGTTCTCTCGGCTGGTGTGAGGAATCCCAGCCACTGACTTCCTTCCAGTTGGTGGATTTAGGAAAACTGAAATATATCCCATGGCAGCTGCGGCCACTGGGGAGCTACAGAACAGCCCCCTGTGCTGCGAGACCCCGGGCGCCAGCACAGAAGCTGGTGGGGATGGCGACCTTTCCACGAGCTCTAACAAAGACATGTCCCCAGAGTCCTGCTGTGGAGCCGAGCAGACGCGTGGCACTTCAGGGGCAGTCGATGGTCCTTGCTCGGGAGGGTTTCTTGATGGCCTAGGAGAGAAGGGCGGAGACTGCACGAACCCAGTGAGACCGTCCAGACAGGGGACAGCAGACAGCGGGGTCGGGTGGAGGTGCAGGAGCAGCCAGGACGTCCCTCACAGCCCGGGTGTGGACACCTAGCACAATCATAAGCTGCAGAACGGAGAGCAAACATGAGAAGAAACAAGAGCGCTCAGACGTGGCCCAGGAGCCAACACACTCAGCTGGCGGACGCTGAAGACGGAGGCGTTTCCGTTCTTGGTGTGGGACGAGTCCTACCACCTTGCCTACTTTCTTTATGTGTGTATAGAAATTTGTACCACAGTCCTTTTACAATTTTCTTGAAACCATAATGGAAGCTTCTCAGGAAAGATACCCAGCATGGATCAGTTCGTGTTTCTCCAAATGAAAGTAAATACCGAGGCCCTGCTGGGTCCACGCGGAGCCGCGTGGCGTGGCCCCGAGGGCTCTGGGCAATGTGGCCCCCGCTTCGCACCCAGGAAGTGCGTCCCCACCCTCTCCTACGAGGTTCCACTGCTGAGCCAATCTCAGGACTTTCAAAAGAACCCAAATCTTGGCTTTGAAATCGCGTGGGTAACGGCCTCCTTCGAGAACTTGAGGACAGGCCCTGGCCAATTTGCTCAGAAGTCCTGACAATTTCAGCTGTCTGTGGAAGCTGGCGAGCATGGTCCTGTTGCGCTGTTAGGTCCTCGTGTCCTTGTGGCCATGCCTTGGCCCGTGTTGTGCCGTATTCGAGACACTGGGATACATATACAAAGGCTTTGCTGTGTAGGAAAACGGTCGATTGAAATGTTGAAATTTTAAAATGCTGAATACAAGGGTGCATATACTATCTGCCCTCAGCCACGTTGAAAATGTGCTTACACACATGCACACCAAAGCCATAGGAAGCCAATGTGAGGGGACAACAGCAGTGACCGTCTGGTGGGCGGTGTGTGGGCAGGCTCGCCTTCTCCCTCCTTACTCTCAGAATCACCGGTTCCCAGGCTCCAGCCTCTGGTGCATCTCACCTGGTTGCTGCAGGTGTGTCTGGTGCCTCCTGAGCTCCTCACCAGGCTCCCGGGGCTGCTGCTTTGGCTCCTCAACCCAGTGTGGCCACCAGGGCTCGGGGGTGGAGGACATGAAGGAGGGTCAGGACGTCCTCTCCACAGTCCTCAGTGTGACCACCAGGGCTCGGGGTAGAGGGCACGAAGGAGGGTCAGGATGTCCTCTCCACAGTCCTCAGTGTGACCACCTGGGCTTGGGGTAGAGGGCACGAAGGAGGGTCAGGACGTCCTCTCCACAGTCCTCAGTGTGACCACCAGGGCTTGGGGTAGAGGGCATGAAGGAGGGTCAGGACGTCCTCTCCACAGTCCTCAGTGTGACCACCAGGGCTCGGGGTAGAGGACACGAAGGAGGGTCAGGACGTCCTCTCCACAGTCCTCAGTGTGACCACCAGGGCTTGGGGTAGAGGACACGAAGGAGGGTCACTTTGTCCTCTCCACAGTCCTCAGTGTGACCACCAGGGCTCGGGGTAGAGGGCACGAAGGAGGGTCAGGACGTCCTCTCCACAGTCCTCAGTGTGACCACCTGGGCTTGGGGTAGAGGACACGAAGGAGGGTCACGATGTCCTCTCCACAGTCCTCAGTGTGACCACCAGGGCTTAGAGGACACGAAGGGGGTAGAGGACACGAAGGAGGGTCAGGACGTCCTCACAGTCCACAGTCCTCAGTGTGACCACCAGGGCTCGGGGTAGAGGACATGAAGGAGGGTCAGGACGTCCTCTCCATAGTCCTCAGTTTTGCCTCAGAATTCAGGAGGCCGTCACAGCAGGACAGCAGGCGTCTGCCCTGGGCCCCAAATGGATGGCCAGAGCAGGGCCCCAGGCAGCTCCCTGTGCCCTGGTGTCCCTGGGAGACCACCTCCTTTCTCGCCCTGAAGTGGAAACTCAGCAGAGAAAGAAGCCTGTCCTCCCAGCCTGACCACGGTCTCCACATTGTCCTCTCCATCAGCACCATCTGTCCACAGCTGCCCAGACAGCCCCCAAACCCCCGTGTCCTCAGTCTTAGCCCTCACTGAACTGCGAGATGAGTGTGAGTAGAAAGCAAGTCCCCTCAAGTCCTCATGGCTGCCTGCAGGGCGCCCACGGCCTCCCGCTGACTGTGCCCTTGATTCAGCCACGTTTGACCTCGGACCATCCCCGCCTGCAGGAGCCCGCTCTCCTGTGCACACAAATCCCTGCTGCAGGGGCCTGTGCAAAGCCTGCGAAGTCTGTGTGGACATGCTCAGGCTGACCTGAGACCCAGTGGGGGCGCCAGTGGGCTGAGCAGGACCCACCTCCTCCCAGCTCCGTCACCTGCCCACACCGCTGTCCATGAGGAGCACTGCTATGACCAGAGAAGAAAACAATGTCGCGGCTTTGAGGGGGAAGAACATTATTTAGCATTAACACTAAAAGAAAGGTGACCAGACACTCTGAACCTGCTGTTGGGAAAACACATTAGCCCTTATGAAGCAGTCATGTGAAATCAGGTTGAACCTGAGCTGAGCAAAGCCTCTAGATCCAGCCACAGGCAGGAAGGGTGGAGGACTGGGAACATGTTAAATGGCACCACAGAGATGTGACTCACAAAATCCCCTCATCAGCAGAACAGCAGAGGGAGAACAGGTAAGGTGAGCAACCCAGCTCCGTCACAGATAAATCAGAGAAAAATAATAAACAGGATTAAGGAAAAACCTAGAGACAGAAGACAAGAAATGCAGGAGCCCTGTTTGGGGAGATGGATGAGATTGCGGTTGGCTGTGGGCCATGGAGAAGTTTGGGCATTGCCGCCTTCCGTGGTCTCACGGGACTTGGCCCGAGATCTCGCGCAACTTGGCCCAAGATCTCACGAGACTTGAGCCGAGATCGGAGCGGGTCAGCGCCATTTTGGTTGTTGGTTTTTGAGTGGTGTGTGGTGCATGTTAGAGTTGTTGTCAGAGCCGGAGAGAGAAGTTAACAAAATAAAAAGCCTGTTTGTTTCCAGTCTGCCTCTGAACTTGTTCCCCCCCGCGGCGTCGTTGCTCCAAGCGGCCATCGCTTCAGGCGGCTACAAAGAAAGACACATGAATCAAGTCCAAAATGCAGGCTTTATTTGGATTTTGCTGTAACAAGCAGAATGTTTGTAACATTATCGAGGATTCAGATGCTGAATATTTAGTGATGTTAAAAAACACACTTGATGTTTTAGGTGTCATCGTGATGTTGTGGTCATGTTAAACAACCAAGAATTTTTATCTTTTAGAGACACATACTGAAATATTTCCATCTGTAATTTGCTTTAAATTGCCACATGCATAAGGACTTAAACTGATACTTGTTGGAGTTGAGTGGAGGAAACATGAAGGTTTAACGAAATTTTAACAGACGCACTGCTCTGAGCTGGGTTATTTCTGAGTCCAGGAAGCCCAAAAGCCAGGGGAGGGGAAAGAATGGCGGATCCCTAAGTAAGATGGGAGAAGCAAATGGGATCAGGACAGGTTCGGGGACAGAAATGGTTCCTCTGAAAATTGTGGTTGAGAAAACTACACAGGTGCAGACTGCAGCTCGGAAGCCCTGCCAGCCACTCACCATGGCACTACGGACCCCACCTCCACTCCGGGGCCACCATCTGTGCCTCACTGTGCTTCTCTCTGCCACCCCCAGCTGGTCCGTGGGGAACTGGAGCGCCTGCAGCCGGACGTGCGGCGGGGGCACTCAGAGCCGGCCTGTGTGGTGCACACAGCGGGCAAATTACAAGACGGAGACTGTCTCGGCCAGCCTGTGTCCACAGCCTGTACCCGCCAGCCGGCAGGCCTGCGACCCCCAGACCTGCCCACCCGCGTGGAGCACCGGGCCCTGGGCAGAGGTAACTGGGTGGGGCTGCCGGGGCGGTGGATGGGCCCCACCCTGTGGAACGCAGGGCCTGTGGCCTGGGACCCTGCCCAGTCGGCTGCCTTTGCCTCCTTTGCCGGGAGCTGACCGTGGGCTCTTGTGGGCAGTGCTCCCGAACCTGCGGAAAGGGGTGGAGGAAGAGGGCCGTGGCCTGCAAGAGCACCAACCCCTCGGCCATGGCGCAGCTGCTGCCCGACGCCGTGTGTGCCGCGGAGCCCAAGCCCAGCACTCACGCGCCCTGTCTGCTCACGCGCTGCCGCAAGCACAAGAAGCTGCAGTGGCTCGTGTCCGCCTGGTCCCAGGTAGGCCTCCCGGTCGGTCTGCGGGAACGGCCACCAGTTCCCCCTGGGGCCGCCTTTCCTCTCCCGGCTTCCCTGCTTCCTGCCCGCCTTCCTGCACTGGGCTTTCACACCGCCCAAGTCTAATTGCCCAGCCCCGCTTCAAGCCCCTCCCTGGGCTTCGTCTACTGTCCAAGTCGTGTCCTCTGACCATCTCCCCAGAGACATCCATGTCCCCCCACTAGGTCAGCATGCAGCACAGGAGTGTGTCAACAGGGCTTGAGTGTGAGGACAGGGGACTGCAGGAGCCCTGTTTGGGGAGATGGCTTAAATTGCGGTTGACTATGGGCCATGGAGTTTTGGGCATTGCTGCCTTCCGTAGTCTCACGGGACTTGGCCTGGGATCTTGCGGGACTTGGCCCGGGATCTCGAAGGACTTAGCCAAGATTGCTGATCGGGTCAGCGCCATTTTGGTGGTGTGTGTGGTGTGTGTTAGTCGTTGTTAGAGCCAGAGAGAAAAGTTATCAGAATAAAAAGCTGTGTGTTTCCAGTTTGCCTCTGAACTTCTTCCCGCAGCTTCGTTGCTCCAAGCGGCCATCGCTTCAGGCGGCAACAGGGGACCTCCTTGTGGTAACAGGGGGGTCCTGGAGCCCCCCCAACTCCAGAACAGTTGCAGCCATTTTCAGGAAGTGCTCGCCCAGGGCAGAGCAGGAGGAAGCTGGGTTACTTAGGATAAAAATGTCTCATTTCCTGAGACGAGTTTCCGCAGGCAGCCTGTGTGTTTTCAGAAGACTTCTCCATGTGGAGCGTCCTGGAATTCACTTCCTGTGCCGCTGAAGGCCACACCTTCCCTTTGCACTCTGCAGGGCCACCCTAGACCCCATCACAGGGACCCACAGTGAAAGCATGGCTTTGGCGTGTGGAAGGCTTCTTGTCTTGCTTTGGCCAAGTGAGCCCTAAAGGACCTCAGGCATCTTAGAACCCACAGAATGACAGCAGCAGCCCACCAGATGAGCGCCAGTCTGCATGAGTGTCGAGGGGTCTCTGTCTCCTGGGGCTACAGTGCTGCACCTCCACAACGGCAGGCAACAAGCTCCTAGCCGTCCCTGTCCCACCCTTCCTTAGTAGGACACAGGTCCCACTAAGTGTCTCGTTTCCCCATGCTCCTTCAGAAATGCCTTGTTCAGAACGGAATGCGCCACGCAGGGTCTTTAATCCTGCCAAGACACTGTTGCCACCGAAAACTGGAAACGTCACACTCACTCACTGAGCAAGCTAGTCATTGCTAATGAGGAGCGCAGGCTCTCTCACCCGGGCCCAGGAGTGAGTGTCTCAGGATGGAATCACAGGTCATGAGAAAAACGTGGCAGCTGTGCAGGCCTTGGAGCCTAGTGGTAGAGAACAAGCAGCTTGGGCTGCAGGCTGTGGGCTGTGTCCAGGCAGAAAATCCGTGGCCAGAAACAGCATGCGCGTGCGCGCACACACACACACACACACACACACACACACACACACCAGAGCTTCTCTCTGAGGCATGGCCCAGCAAACAACCTAGATGATTATTTTGATGCAATCTCTGTTTTGGCATCAGGACACACCTGGGAGGGGAAGGGTGGGGGTGAGGTCAGAGCTGGGCAGGTGTTGCCACCTGGTCCCCTCTGCTTAGGCAACCTGCCAGCAGCTCAGCCCAGCGGGCCTTGGGCTGCTCAGCGTCACCCACTCCAAGTCACCAACACTGGGACCAGGCTTCTTCTCAGAGCCCCTGGGCCTGGCTGTGGGACAGCAGCATGCCTTGTTCTTGCCTGACGGGCGGCTGCGACTTCCGCCGGAGGGGCTGGTTTGCCCAGGGTCTCTCTGCACCCTCAGGGTGCTGGTGGCAGGGACAGCTCAGGCTCAGTGCATGCCTTGGAGGGAGTGGGGAGATGAGCTTGCTCTCTCAGTTCCTGCCTGCGTCTTCATGGGCAGCACCTAGTTTTCTGGGGAAGATCTGGGAGCCCTGGGCAGCCCCTCCCTGTCTCTGCCTTAAGGCCCCACAACAGGCCTGAAGTTGGGTGGGTGAGTCGATTGTGCATCTGTGTCATTTAGTGTCTTCTCTAATTCTTAACCAGTGAGAGCCCCTGAACTTTTCAGTGAAACAGTAGCTTCAGAATCACTCCTATCATAGTTCCTGACTGCCCTGCCCCTACGTAGGAGGGCCACTGTGACCTCAAGAGCATCTTCTAAAGGGACGGCTCTATCGCGCCCTCTAAAATGCCAAGGTCGATAACTGTCACGAAGTGTCTGCACTCATGTAACTTTTCAAGCTTATGTCAAGAGAAGACATTATGACCGCTGATTTTGAAAATAAAAAAAGCCCTCTCTTGTCTCCTCTCTTCAGTGCTCTGCTACGTGTGAAAAGGGAACACAGAAACGGTTCCTGAAGTGTGCCGAGAAGTACGTTTCTGGGAAGTACCGGGAGCTGGCCTCCAGGAAGTGCTCGCAGGTGCCGCAGCCCCACCTGGCGCTGGAGCGGCCCTGCGCGCTGTTCCCGTGCCCCGTGCACCTGCCGCGTGTGGCCGCAGGGCCCCTGCGGGGCGGCTGGGTCACCTCCCCCTGGTCTCAGGTGAGAGGCTCTGGGCACCTGGTTGGGTGGGGCAGCACAGCACGTTCCTGGCCCCAGGGCCTGGTGGGCTGTGGGAGGTGGGGGGCTCTCTGCACAGGTGTGTTCCCAAGCCACCAGGCCACCCCGGACCTTTCTCTCCAGCATGTGCAGGTGACCCCTTCCCTGGGTGTGTCACTCTGAGGACGGACTCCAAATGCCACCCGATCTTGCAGGACTCGCGCGTGTTGTTCTACATTTCTGTCCCATTAAGTGTAGAGGCATGGAACGGTCTTGGTGATGTCTGGGCAGCGTTTCTCAGAGAGGGTGTGAATGGGAAGAAATGTGAGGTCCAGAGTAAATCAGTGGCTGTCCGTTTGTAGTTCCACCATGAGGCTGTGAGAAGTAGGGAGGCCATTGACACCCGGAGCGCAGTGGCCCGCCTGGGCGCTGGGAGCTGGTGGCCTCGCTGAGGCCGCGCTCAGGGCTTCCCTCACGCCCTCCTCCTCCTCCTCTTCCCACGCTTCCTCCTCTCTAAGGAGGAATTCAGCGAGGCTGTGCCAGCCCGCCCGCGGCCCTCCCTCGTGCTGCTTCCTGTGTGGGTTCTCAGCAGCCTCAGCCCTCTCTGGGCCTGGGGTTCTGCTTCCCAGGCCCTTGATTTCTGGGTTCCCTCTTGTCTGGAACCATGCTTAGCTCCTCTCACGCCTGCTGGGATTCCCGCCACAGGCCAGGAGGACGCAGACCTGCGGGCGCCACGGGCCTGCACTCAAGCCCTGCCCCACTGGCCCGCAGTCTCGCCTCGCCGCTGTCCAGCTCGGGGCCATTTTCCTTCTGTGACTGTCTGGCCTGTTGGCAGGAGACTGAGTCATGGGCTCCTTATCACAGAGACACCTCCCTCCCGGGCCGGTGTTTCGAAGCTCGTCAGGTGACACTTGCTCCAACATACCTGAGGCAAAGTCCCAAGTGTATCAGATCCACGGAGTCATCCTGTCACCCCACCTAGGGCTTCCCTGCAGCCCCCAGCTGGCACCCATGGGGATCCCAGCGCCTGACCCAGGGAACACGGGCTGGTGTCTGTGCCCGTCACTTTCAGGAGGACCTTCCAGGGTCCATGACTCTCTCCAAGGACATTTCCCAAATGGACTTCCCAGGGCCTGATGCCAGAGAATGGCCTTCCCCCAGTCTAATCCTGCCACTGCCCACAACGGGGACCTGCTGGGACAGTGACCAAGCATGCCTCTGCTGCTTTGTCCACTCACTCACCTTGTGCCAGCCTGTCCCCAGAGCCCGCATCACAGCGAGCGTTACTCTGGGCTCCCAGCATAAACAAGGGAGGCGGCCCAGGGCAGGTGGCCAGGGAGGTGGCCCAGGGAGGTAGGCCTCCCTGAGGAAGCGGCCACACAGCCCCAAGCTCCCCGAGGCCTGCTAGAAGGAAGTGTGGACAGAGGACAGATCCATGTGGAACTGCTTCTCACCCCAGATACTCGCACCTCCCGCCTGGAGCCTCGCGCGGCTGCCATGGGCCCAGGCAGGTGAGCTCCCTGCAGATCACCAGGGGAATGACGTGTCACCACAGGTCACAGGTGGCAAGCATCTGCTAGGTGTTTTACACGTGTGTTCTATGTACTGCATTTGCATATGTCTGAACCCGGCATGCACACGTATCTACACGCGTGTCTGAAGCCGGCACACGTATCTACACGCGTGTCTGAAGCCGGCAAGCGCGCGTGTCTGAAGCCGGCAAGCGCACGTATCTACACGTGCTCAGGCTGTGCACTGCTGTGTTGCACTTAGCATGGCCCCGGGCCGCGCTCAGGAAACGCTTCCTGAGTGGGTGGGTGTGAAGGGAGCGGAGTCCAGCGAGGGCGGTGGGGCCGCTGCTGCAGTCCTCGCGCCCACCCCTCTCAGGGGAGGTGTGCCCTTGTCCTGAGGTTCATTGTCATCGTGTGCCAGCAGGGCGCACTCTGCCCAGAGACCCACTCGTCACTCATCGTCCCTGAAAGCCAAAGGCAATGCCAGCCGGCCTGCCAGTGTGTCCTCCCAGCTCCCAGGGTCACACTGGAGAGCAGGCTGGTGGGGCGGGGGTCCGGGCTGTCCCCATGATGTGCCTGTCGGGTGCGGGAGGGGAGTCATGGGGAAGCGACCCGAGGACACCGGACTCCTTGAGAGTCCACACCCCACAGTTCCCATCTCGCCAGGCGCCGAGTCCCCAGGCCCGTAGACCCAGCAACCAAGTTGATCCAA
Source organism: Tamias sibiricus (assembly GCA_025594165.1). Lineage (NCBI taxonomy): Eukaryota > Metazoa > Chordata > Mammalia > Rodentia > Sciuridae > Tamias > Tamias sibiricus. The sequence continues at coordinate 169,250,451 of CM046662.1, read as the reverse complement.
GCATGTCTGAAGGACTGAAGAACCGTGGTTGGACCCACTGGGCGAGGCCACTGGAGCCCACTCCACAGGCCAGGTGGCACTTGTCTGCACAGCCTGTCCTGGGAAGGGGATGCGTGTCCCCGGGGCCAGAGGCTCGCTGAGCAGGCGGCCAGGGCGAGGCCCAAGAGTGGACAGAGCCTTGAGCTGAGCGGCCCACTGTGTCTCACGTGCTCAGCCAGCCTGGGGTCCGGGTCCCTGGCAGTGACTGGCTCTCCCCAACCTGGGTCTCTCCTTGGGTTGATTTGTCCTCCCCATGGTGGGATGCATGCAGGCTGCACTGCCCACCATGAACCCCTCCTGGCTCCAAGTCCCTTCCCTGTCAGCCTGCCACTGGGCATGACCCTCTCAAGGGGAACAGTGCCTTGTGCCCCAAGGGCAGTGTCTGCATCAATTGAATAGTGTTCCCAAAACTCGTGTCCACCCAATAATTCAGAAGGTGACTCATTTGGAAATAGATGCAGGTGACATTAGTTAGGGTGAGGTCACCTGGGATTGGGGTGGGGACTGCTACTGTGAGAAGGTCCCACGAGCACAGAGACTCATGGTGGAGGGGACGTGAGATGAGGGATAGAGGCAGAGACAAGGTGACAGTTGGCCAGCACCACCAGACTCCAGGCAGGGCATGAGAGGACCTCCTTTGAACCCTGGAAGAATGGCCTCTGTGCCGACACCTGGCCTTTGACCTGTGGCCTCCAGGACATGTGAGGTGAGACTAAGTTCCTGCTGTGTCCGGCACACAGGCAGAGGGTTGGCACAGCAGCCCAGGGAGCTGAGACACGTAGGGCGTGTCCTCGCCCATGGGGTCTCCTCCTGGCCCCACCAGAGGGCGAGCGGCCATAGCCAGTGGCTATCTTCCTCACCTCCGTGTCCCTCCTGGCCCCCCCTGGGCTACCCCCAGGCGTGTGAACAGGATGCCTCTGTTCTGGCTGCTGCAGCTCCTCCCACACCTGCTTCTCCAGGAGATCAGGTCCAGCCAAGGCCTCCAGGTGCCCTGCTGTGCAGTCCAGCTGCCAGGACAGCTGAGGTGATGGCCCAGCGGTGCTTCCCCTCTCGGCTCTCCTGATCCCCCCAGTTAGGGCCACGGGGCCTGCACCCCCACCCTCTTGTGGGCTCCTATCGGCAGCCGGTGCTTAGCATCCTCTCACTTAAACCCAGCCCTCCACAGGAAACAGAGATGAACCAAGGAGTTGGACCAAAATGAAAAACACACTTTGGCCCGGCACCGTGGTGCACGCCTGTAATCCCAGAGGCTCAGGAGTCTGAGGCAGGAAGATCACGAGCTCAAGGCCAACCTCAGCAATGTAGTGAGGCCCTAAGCAACTTAGAGAGACCCTGTCTCTAAATAAAATATAAAAGGGGCTGGGGATGTGACTCAGTGGTTAAACGCCCTTGACTTCAACCCAAGTACCAAAAACAAAAAACACAAAACAAAAGCCATACACACACCCCTTTGTTTTTATTTTATTGAAGCCCAAAGAAAACAGACATCTTAACAGAACCAATTAAGTCCATCATGGAATGTTTTTTCAGAATTAGATAAAATGTCAGTAGAATGAAGGCAGTTTAAAACCCCCCACGTGATGTCAAACTTCCTGCCCCTGACGCTCTGGGTATGCAGGTATGATGAGCAGGTCTGGCCCTCACCAGGCTCCTAAGGTGAATCCCGCCCCCCAACCCCAGCTGTCCAGCGCTGTCCTGACTGCTCAGCACAGGGAAGAGTAAAACAAGGTTCACTAACATTTAACTCAAACCCAAACCTAAAACCAAAAGGGCATCTTCAAATCGTTTTTCCAAGTCTGAAAAATCCAGTCTGTTTGTCTAATCTGTGATTTTTTACCACCCGCTGACTAGTCTCCATCCCCTGGGGCTGCCCACTGTCAGGAGGCTGCAGCTGTTTTTGGAAGGGTGGTAACTCAAGGGGCTGTGCTTGCCGTGAGTACTTGTACCCACGGCTGTGCCCTCAACCGGGGACATTGTCAGTGACTGCTGAGCTCTGCCATCAGACAGGCTTGTTCTCGTAGCAGTCGAGGTCCTTGTGCCTGGTTTGCTCTGCGGGGCTTCTGCAGACCTAATGGCATTGCTTATTCCCACATTTTATGGTGCGAGTGCGGAAGCACTGGCTCAGGTCATTGTAGTCGTGTGGGCTTAGTCTGGTGGTTCCCACGCTGTTTGGTCTGGGAACAGCTTAAGCGTGATCACCTGTTGGACTCTGTCACTATCCACATGACGGAGATGAATGTGGCCCTGCTGAGCCATGTGGGGCCCCAGCCGTCTCTGGGAGCTCTTCACCAGGACCGTGCACAGACTGACCTGGAGGAGCACGGTGGCCCTGTGAGGGACAAGCAGCCCTGTCACAGACGGAGTGCTGGTTTTTTCACCCTGGCCACTATGACCCTGGGCACAGGCACACACACAGGCGTACACGGAATGCACAGACTGGCACAGACGCAGAGGGGGTCGATGCTGTGCAGCCCACCCAAGCTGCTGCCCTACACCCCCGTTACAGCCACCAACCTCTAATAACTGCCCCCGCACTCCTCGTCCTCCCCAGCGGCCAGTGTGGCAAGGAACAGGCAGGGAACAGCTCACCACCACTGAGGGCCACGGCACGCACCTCCTGAACCCAGGGGAGCTGGGCTTTGTGGCTGATCGAATCGGCACAGAATCTCACAGCCCCAAGCTCGTCAACTCAGGTTTGCAGCATGAGCTGTCCTGGGCCAGGCCCTGGGGCTCGCACGGTTCCATTCTCAGCTGAGCTGGCATTTGGTCTCTGGAGCAGTGGGGCGAGTTACAGCGGGAGGAAGCTCTAGCGTGGAAGACAGAGAATACACGGAGGGCCACCGGAAGACGGTGAATCTAGGGAAATTTAGCAGGGACCTCTCACTGGAGACATGACAGGAAGAAGAAGAAAGCAAGAAGCCTTTGGTCCTCAGAAATGGGCATGCACCTAGGTACTTACTGTCCTCTGTGTTTGCAGGACAAACTACCCCAAGCGAGAAGCCACAGGATCTTCAAGCACCCTATGAGTGACAAGGCAGGGCAGTCAGAACATCAGTCACCCCTGAGACTGGCAGTCACCATGTTCCACTAGCATTTTTCCACAAAGCTCAATGGCAGAGAAAAGAAGAATTTCTCAAATTAAAAAAGAAAAAGTACTAGAAGCAAACATTATTTAAAAATGCTTTTCTTTGGATCTATTTGACTAATGACTGAGAATGATCATCCTTCCCATTCATCTCACTGTAGTGCCTCCTAAAGGGGGCCTCTGGCCTCTCTGAAAACAAACACACAGAGATCAGATCGCTGGTGGCACAGGACGACACGGGGTCTAGGCTCTCAGAAGGGAGAGACTCGGGCTCTTAGGCATTTTGAAAAATGTGCCCTCAGGACACGTCTTGTGTTGGACCCACTGGAGGGGCCTGGCACCAACCTGGCCTTCAGTGTCTTTCTGATAGTGTGGACACCAGAAAGGTGGTCTCCCAGCTGAGGAATCAGTGTCATCCCAAGGCAGGTCACCTCATACCGGAACTGCCAGAAGACCCTAGTTGCTGGTGCCTGGGAAGGACGGTCCCCCTGGATACTGTGGTGACCCTTCCACGTCCCTGTCCAGCTTCCCAACTGGACAGAGTCTTGGCAATTGGGAGTCTTGGGCTCACTGGGATGGCCTCAGGCCAGGGCAATGTTGAGACCAACAGCAAGGGAGGCAAGGAGAGGTTCTCTGGGGTGCAGGAAGGCGCCAGTGCTGTGAGATGTAGCCCGTCCCTGCAGAGCTCACTGGGTGCAGGGCTGGTCCTGCTTTGCATCTTGTACCCACCACATCACTCAACCAGGCAAAGGTGTGCTCACCCATCGGCAGCCCAACCTTGTTGGGGAGCCTCCTGACCAGTAGGAGAGGTGGACCTTCAAGGATATCCAACTGACCCTGCAGGACTGCTGGCACTGTGTTGAGGGGACTTTTATTCACAGGAGGACTGGTTTAGAATAAGGGGTCACAGGGTCTTCTCCAAGGCTACCACTGGATGGGGTGAGAAGCAGTCCACTGAGACTGGGGGACAATGGCTTTTGCAAAGGCCACACTTTGGAAAGAGCCTCGGTCTCTTTAAGGGTGACCTGGTTCAGCATTCATGGTCAGGACACTGTGACTCTGTGGACCCTTTCCGTTAGAGGTAGCTGAAGTCATTTCCAAAAACAGTAAAAGGTGACAGCACAGCCAATGGAACTGAAAACCTGGGGCAGCTGTTCCCCCAGCGTGTCCCAACCTGTAGCCACAGTGACATTGTTACAATGCAGGTTCCCAGATGCCTCCACGCTGGCCCAAGCTCAGGCTTTTGTTGGGGGCCCAGCAGTCTATTTAACAATCCTCCGGGAGATTCCACGCACATCCAAACGTGGGAACCAAGGTCTGGGGAAGGAGCCAGTAGGTGGCACTGGCTGGGGGCTGGATGAGCAGGTCTCCGTGACTGAGCAGCGTGGAGGCCTATCTGGGCCATCAGTAGGAGGCTCAGCTGAGTCTCATGAAGCTGGAGGAAGAAGCCACAGCTCTGGCCTGCAGGTCCAGGTCCAGACTGTCCTTTCACTGAGCATCATTTTCCCCAGAGGTGCTGTTTCAGTGACTTGCCCACCAGTCTTGTCCAACTGTGGCCTCCTGGTCCCCTCGAGTCCCCGCCTGGCCCACAGGTCTCCACCCCTGGAGTCCACTTGATGGTCAAGGGCTCCAGGTGCTTCTTAGCTTGAGTTTGTTTGGGAACCAGAGACTGTCCAACTCAGCCACTCAGCAGACAGTCTGGAATGTGAATTCCAAACACCCCGCGGAGGTCCGAGCCACCGTGCTTGTGCTGTTGAGAAACAACTCACTTTTTTTTTTTTTTTCCTTCCTGGAGAGAAATGGACACACATTTTCAAGTCTCTTATTTCCCTTCCATCTCCTTGCATAATAACATTTTCATTGATTCAAAACATTCTTTTCAAAATATTTTCAGAGTTTGGAGCTTTGCATCTTAGTTCCTTCAGTTTACATGAAGAGACGCAAATTTTGAGAAATTTGGAGGCTGTTTATCCCACAAATATTTTTTTTTCCTGGGAACTTTAAAGCTTTCTAGACCAAGGCTTCTCAAACTCGTTGTGCATCTGAATCATCAGAGCCTGGTGCAGATTCTCATCCAGCGATGTGGGGGGGGGGTGCCCAGAGTCAGCACCCCCTCGAGGTCCCAGCTGATGCACCGCAGCACCAAAGACAACATGTCGAGAAGTGGGTTTTAAAACACCCTGAGGCCAGCACCCAGGTCACTGTGTTCATCACTGCCTAGAATAATACCTGGTACAGAAAAGAGGAGTGATTAATATCTGTTGAGTAAGAGAATCAATGACAAAAATTAGTCAAACCAGATACTGATTATTTTATAACTGATGAAAATCTCAGGAGAGCTCTCTTGATTGCTAACGGAGCTATATGCCCTTAGTAAGAGTAGAATTCTTCCCCAGCTGCTGATTTGGAAGGAAATTCAGCCTAAAGGACGGAACATGTTCTGGACCCCAAAAGATGTGGATATGCCCAATGAGACCCTGTGAGTGGCCATCTCGGCACAGCACATCCAAGCCCCGGAAGCCCTCAGTGCACCCCTGACATGCAGGACACAGGTAACAGAGGCAGAATATTCAGAAGATGCCATAAGCAACGGGAAACATCTGGCTACATTGTGGGTGACCCTGATAATTCAGAAATCAGTCATGGATCTGCCTGTGTCATTAGTTTTCCGTTGCCATGGTCACATATTGAAAGTGAATAACTGATGACTTTTGCTGAAACTGGCATTGAAGTGAGGGGTTAAGCCCCTCAGAAATGCTCCAGACAAGGGCCCAGGCAGGCTCTGTCCTAACCAGAGAGCAGAAAGTGAATGACTGACTCCTTCAGCTTGACCTCTCCCCTCCTGAGGGCACAGGGAGATGTTCTACTTGCTCCACCTCCTGGTCCCTATTCCAGGGCACTTGAGGTCACTCTGAAAGCACTGATTGCAGCAGATCCTAGAGAGGCAAAGAAAGCTGGGCCTCAGGTTGGCTGCTCCCCGTGGGCCATGGGGAGCCCCCACAGCCTCTCCTGCAGCTGGCTGCAGCAGGACTCCAGCAGGGTCTCCAAGGTCTGCTCGAGCAGTGTTGTTCTTGCAGGTCTCCAGCTTTGCACAGCATCAGCCCTGCACGTTCAGCGCCCATTTACTTTGTCAACACACACCAGGACATCTGAGCCACCTTCTTGCAGGTGCTTCTTTCTTGGCTCACACCCTCAACAGTGTTGAACTGGCAGCCTTATTGGCGTGCCACTTACATAATTTAGTCTAGACTGGGAAGTTGCCTCTTGGGGTGGATTGATCACAATGGGTCTAGGTTCCGCTGCCTCTCTGGTCACTTACCCCCTGATTTCCTTGCCCACCGTGGATCTCGGACGGGTTCAGCTCACGTCTGTGGAGTGTGCTCCCGGCCAGCTGGTGAAGGATCATCTACTGGGCACACCCCTTTCTTCTCTGCTTGTGCCCAGAGCCCTGGGATGTGAATGCCCAGACACAATGAGCAATGACCCCTGCAGCTGGCAGCACCACCCAGGCACTGCAGCCGGTGAACCTGGGGCGGAGCAGCGACCAGGGACTGGCTCATGAAGCCTTTCCCAGTGAGGACCACCTGAAGGGTGGCTTAGTGAGGACATTCCCCGAAGGGGTTCTCTCCTTCATGTCGGCCACAGAGAGCAAACTGGCATCACGAGAAATGCACCCCTTTCCTGAGTTCATCAGACCGTCAATGGCTCCCCAGGACCATTCCAGACTTATTAGAACCTTTCTCCTCTGTCCATATCTGGGGTTAATCCAGGACCTGGGCAGCAACCACAGTCATAGAGGGAGACCAGCTGGGCGAGAGGGATGCTCGGGAGAGGGAGGGAGAGGGAACTTGCATCTGCTGGAGGCCCCACGAGTTGGGGGAGAACCAGCAAGGTCAGAAAGAACCTTTGCCCTGCTTCTGGGTATGACGTCAGCAATGTTCTCTCAAACACTCAAATAGAAACCAAAGAGGGGAGCCTCTTGTTCTGTGATCAAAGAATAACTTATGGGTGACCTTATGGGGGTGGAACCTAAGTTTATTGCTTTCTTCTTGCTACTGCCTATTTGAGGAGATAATATGCCAATCCACGAACATCCATTTTTATTTGTTATAATTTTTTTTATCAAGTGTACTCTGCCCCAGAATGCCCGATCTCGGGAGTCCACTCAGGCTTTAGCTGTTGTGAATGGCATGCAAATGCCCAGCTTGAATGACCCTAGTCGTACCAAGGCTGTCTCCCACCCGAGAACCTGGAAGGGGGACAGCAGCCAGGTCACAAGCTGGCTCAGAATGCTCAGGCAGGGGCCCGACACAGTGCCCGGCATGAAGCGCTCTGGGGACGGGCGAGCAGGGCCTGCTTGTCTGTGTCGGGGGCTGAGTGTCACCTCGCCTGCCTTTCCTTGGCCCTCATCCTCACTAAAGATGTTCTGGCCTGCAGCGGCTGCCTTCTTTGGTGGGTGGGCACAGTGACGCCAGCCCTGTGCTGGGGCCGGGCAGCCAGGTGACCGTTCTGTGTTGCTCTCGCAGTGCACGGCCACCTGTGGGGGCGGCGTGCAGAGGCGTTCTGTGCAGTGCTTGGCCGGGGGCCGGCCAGCCTCCGACTGCCCTCCACACCAGAAGCCTGAGGCCTCGCTGGCCTGCAACACTCACTTCTGCGCCATCCCGGAGAAGAGAGGTGAGCACTGGAGCCCCTCGTTTGGGATGGGGTGTCAGGTTTCAGGAGAAGTTCCTTAGAAGCCTGTGGAAGTGGGGGTGCCCATGGCTAGAGAGACCCAGAGTTGGGGCTTGTGTCCACCGTGCCCTTTCTCTTTGGTCACTTCATCCTCCAGCTTTATAATCAAATAGTTATCAAGCAGACCTCTGTCATCCTCATGCCTCCCCAGAAAGACAAAGATGGTTGTGACTTAAGTCTGGCCTTAAAAAACATATGATTCCTGCCTCTGGCAATGCTATTTACAATATTTGAAGAAGAAAATTTTAACTAACGTAGCTCTTCACCCAACATTACACAAAGGTCTCACTTTCTTCTAATGATCTCAGAACACCACCCCGTGATGAGGCAGCTGCAGAGCTGGCAGTCTGCCATGGTTCCTCTGAGAGCAAACAAAGCAGGGAACAGGGAATGGTTGGGCCCACCCAGAGAATAAGGCAGTTGGTGTTCAGTCCTAGAGAACCCATCATCCTGGTGGATGGGTGATTGGGTGGGTGCGTGTAGCACAAGAAGAAGATCAAAATCTTGCCAGAAACTCCCACAGGTCTTGGGAAAAGTAGAAGTTCTACAGGTCTCTGTTAGACCTGAAGAGCTGCCCTCCTTTGGCAGCCTCAAACCAATGATAAATTGGCTGTTATTTAGCCAGCAGAGGTATGCAGGGGCTCAGTGCACTTGGCTAGCGTGGAGTGTGCTTGTTTCCAGACACCTTCTGCAAGGACTACTTCCACTGGTGCCACCTGGTGCCTCAGCACGGGATGTGCAGCCACAAATTCTACGGCAAGCAGTGCTGCAAGACTTGCTCCAAGTCCAACCTGTGAGTCAGACCAGCCCCACTCAGAGAAGTTGCGGAGCAGCAGAGGAGTTTCAGCAGATGAGCTGTGCAGTCCGCAGTGGGATGCCTCCAAGAAGCTTCAGCTGGAAGAGGAAACACAGTGCTAGACCCTTTGACCCAGAGGGCGTGCGCGAGTGTTTTTAGGGTGAGGCATACCCTTGCCCACACAGTGCATGGTCTCCTGTTGGGGTGACATGTGGGGCCCCGTGGGCTGACCCCTGGTGTATCAGGCAGGAGGGTCCACACTGTGAAGCAGGAGAAGCAGTGCTCACCCACATTTGCATTCCAGCTAGATCAAGTCCAAAGACAGGCGGAGCTGAGCGTGCTGAACACTAAATAATTGGTGCTTTGTAAAATGAAGGCGAGGCCATGAAATAAGAACAGTGTGCAAATATCTGCCACTAACATAGCAGCCTCCCGCCCCGCCTTGGAGGCCCCTCTGCACTCACGGTTAACCCACCTGTCTGGGTGGAGGGGCAGGTGCTGTGGAGCTCCCTGGTGCTGCCCAGGTTCCCCTCCTACCCCAGTGGCCACGGGAGCTAATGTCATCCCTCAGGCGCTCCCAGGGCCCTGGGAGCTGGTCTGAGACATGGCTTATGGAACCCGAAGACGGAACCCCTGCTCCAGGGCCTCTCCCCCTTCAGACGCAGGCGCTGGAGGAGAGACCTTCCTACTTCCTGTTTAATCTTTCTCAGTTGCTTGCCAGTGAGGCTCCCCATTCGAGCCTGTTTGTTAGTGCTCTTCTGTTTTAAGCGATGGCTTGGAAGCACAGGTCACAGCAAGACCTGACTCTCCCAGCAATGGGGTGTCCTGCCGCGAGAGGCGTCGGCCCAGCGGCCTGTGTGATCGTAACCGGAAGCCTTGCGGCCTGCTGGTGTGTTGTGGGGTTTCCACACTCGTTCTGTGAGTTTGCTTGTTTCTGTAGAACAGGCTGAGAAGGAAGGCCGGCTGCACCGCGGGCCTCCACCCTCTCCCTGTCCTCCTTGGTGCTTATTTCTGGCTCCCCTCCTATGGTGTGGCTCCGTTTTGAACGGGCATCTGGATATTTATATTTGCTGGAGTTTTATAATAAATTTTATATGGTATGGAGAGCTCCTGAGTGGCCTTGTCTTTCTTCCTGAGTTTTGCTGCCCAGCTGGGGGGTTGGCACGAGATACGAGCGAGTGAACCTCAGAGAGGGCTGCGGGGCTCTGGAGCGTGTGAGGAAGAGCTGGCCTAGACCAGGAGAGAGCGCTTCAGTGAGGAGGAGGCTGCAGGGACAGTGGTGGCCTCAGGCAGTGGAGGTTTTGTGCCACCTTCAATGGGAAAGCTGTCCTGACCCTGCGACCCCGACTTGTCAGTCAGCCTTCTCCAAAGAAGCAGAACCAATAGCACATACAGAGTGAAGTGGGGTGATAACTTAAGGAACTGGCTTGCCTAATTGTGGAGCCTGGATATTCTGAAATCATACAGAGCTGCAAGACTGGACATTTAGGGGACAGTAGATGTGGCTGTATACTCGGACAGGGTCCCCACGTTGCCAGCTTGAGAGAGAATTTCTTCTTAGTGAAACCTCAGTGCTGGTTTTCAAGGGCTTCATCTGATTAGACTGAGGCCCACCCATCAAATGGAGGGTAACGTGATTTTCTGAAAATCTACTGATTAAGCCTTAATTGCACCTACAAAATACCTTGATACAACATCTAGTCTGATGTCGGACTGTCACATTGTCTAAGTTGACACATGGAATCAATCATTGTACTCCCCTGGATTGGATATATCCAGCCCGTGGGAAGCCCTGATGCTCCCATAGTTGACACAGACTCCGGCCCCTCAGAATGTTCAGCAGCTCCCACGGTCGGCCCCACTCGCCTGCCTGGTTCCCAGGAACGCCTGGTTAGCTCAGACCCGCACCACTGTGCCTGAGCCTGACCCTGGCCCTGTGAGGCTAGCCCTCCTCCCATTTTACAGAGAGGAAATCAAGACAAAAAACAAACATAGCTCTTCCTAGAATCACACACGAGGAAAAAAGTCTCTGTAGGATGCTGGGAGACGAAGGGCCACCTATTTCACAGCCCAGATACCGGCACAGGGACCTAGTGATTCTCCAAGGCACTAAGCAGGTCTCTAGGCCTCGGCACAAAGAGAGACTTCCAGTATCCATGCTTCCTGCTTTCAGCAGCTCCTCAGCAGGCACCTGGGTGGTGCTGAGAGGTGGCAAAAGTGGCCCAGACGTGGTCCCTACCAGGTCTTTCTGCTCTATCAGAGAGAAGACGCACAGCCACAAATTGATGCAACGCAAGGCTAGTCAGGCCCCAGAGGGACCGGTCAGGGAGAGACAGAGGAAGAGATCTGCTGTTGTTCCGAAGGGGATGATGGGTCAGAGAGGGGAGCTTTGATCGGATGCTTAAAGTGGAAGAAAATCATGAGCAGTAGGAGGAAGGCATAGCAGGCATCCGCGCCCGTCCAGGGAAGGTGCTGGGCAGTGGAGGGAGGCCCAAAGACTGCCCCGGGCCAAGGCTGAAGGGGACTATGGGACTGATCCATCAGCACCTGGTGAAGCCCCTCACCTGGCGTGGCCCCTCCAGCTCACATCCTGACAAGGAGGTAGAGGGGCTCCTGCCCAGACCCCGCCAGTCCTGTGCCTGCTGCACGCCCACACGTGCTCAGTCTACAGGGGCAGCTGACAGCACAGGCTGCCATGTCACTCACGGGCTGCAGGGACCAGGGAGCAAGAGCCCTCACCACCACGAGGCCCTTCCTGACAGACAGGCCTGAGCCCCTCAGCAGGCAGCCTGTGCCCTGTGTGCCCTGTGTGCCCTGTGTGCCCTCCCTCCGGGTAGCCAGAGCAGCCCCTCCCACCCCGGCCAGCGTGAGGCGGCCCCCCAGCGCTGCCACTGGAGTCCAGACACCCGGGAGCTCCTGGGGGGAGCTCGTGCTGGGCCCTGCTCTGCCCACCCACCGTGCTCGGAACGCCCGCCCTCAGAGAGCCCCTGTGCGTGCAGAGTGGCCGGGCCTGGGGTTTTTCTGTTTTCCTCTCCTTGTAGTCTCAGCACTTTGGGCTGGAAAAGTTCCAGGGACAAAGCCTCTGGACGCCCTGGGGATGAGCCCCGGCCACCTCTGGGTGGAGGGCCGGGGGCTCCACCACCTTCGTGGGAGGTGCCCTGAGGCCCGGCTCGGGTGGGGCCCCGGTGGCCGCTCGTCACCCCACTGCCTTCTCACTGAACTGAGCCTCAGCCTCAGCCACGCACTCGCAGAAGCTGCAGGTCCCAGGAAGTCGCGCTCTGGTTCTGGTGACCCGATCCTGATGAGTCCTGGCGTGCTGTGCAGTGCCCCGTTCTCAGAGGGTGGCGGGCCAGGCTGGTGGAGAGCTGAGAGGCGTCTTCATGACCTGCACAGCGCCCGGCCCTGCAGGGCTGACACCACTGCACTCTGGCTTTGAGACCCGGGCTCGCCTCATCACCGGGCTTTTTGTGAGGTTTTCTCTGCTCCTTCCTCAGCTGCTTTCAGAGGCCACCAGGGAATCACAGACAGCCTTGGTCCTCCTCGGCCTGGCCTCCCTGGAAGCTTGCCAGGTGCTGCTCCCTGGAGCCCGGGGCAGGGTGGGGGCCCTCCCCCAGGCTCCAGGAACCAGCCCCCAGCAACTCCCTGCCGAGCCAGGGTGTGGGCAGAGCACAGCTGTGGTCAGGTGGGAGGAAGCAGGACAGGCAGACGCCCCGGAGCTGCCCTTGTGCCCTGCCTCCCTGTCTGCCCGCCTGTCTCCCGGCAACTCTGCAAAAGCTCCCCCGCTGTCAACTCTTGGCTCCCAGCGCAGACCAGCAACCCCGGCAAGGAAGGTCTACAGGAGACTTCAGAAGTCTCCAGGCCAGCCCAGCACTCAGTCTGTCCTTTCCTGGGTCAGAGGCTCACCTTGGCCCACCCAGACCTGCTGGCTGGTCTTTTGTCATGCTGAGCAGCAGCGTCTGGGAAACCAGACCACCCTCTGGGCCTAGAGCTTCATTAAGTGCTGCGAGGCCTGGGGCATGTGGAGACCTCCTGGGGTCTCTGGAGCCTCCCCTGGCAGGGAGGCCAGAGGCCCAGGCTCAGCTCTCTCCCCTCACCTCCCCAGCGCGGCCTTTGCACTCTGACCCTGGTGCTGTGTGTATCTCCACAGCTTCGTGTCCCTGGCCCTCAGGTGCGAGGAGTGCGTCATGGCCCCATGTCCTCTTTTCACTTCCTCAGGAGGACGGAGTCCTGTGGGTCTCTCAAGTAGCGACCAAGACCGAGATCACGACTGTGACCACGCCTGTGGCTCCCGTGAGCACGAGGCTGCCCCAGCACCAGCTGGGCTCCGCACCTGCAGGCAGGCCGGGGCTTTGGGAGCCTCTCATTCAGTATTTCATTTGTTTCTCCTCTGCATCCGAAAGGAGAGTCTGAGCCCTTTTTGTCTTGATGGAATCTGTCTTCTGCTGAAGCTAGATGTGCCACAGGTAGAGGCCAAGAGGACTTTGCCATGAAAGACGTAATAAGGAGCTTCCTACGAGCCTCCCACCTCTGCCCCAGAAGAAAGGCCACGGGAGACTGAAGGTGGCATGGTCCTGTCTCACGACTGCTTGGACATTGCCTGGAATAAAGAGCACACCTGATGTTGTCCTTAGTCCCTCTTGGTCCTGGTGTCCCATCATGGTGTAAATAACAGGGTGTTCTGGAGGGTGGGCACACCAGATTCAACAGGCCCCCAGTACCCCCTCTTCGTCCCTTTCCTCTGGCTCCTGTTCTGATCTCTCCAGTGGAAACAGAGGCTCCCACGGCCTCCTGGCGGCTAGATCCAGGGCCCTTCCCACACGCGGCCTCTATCAGGCGTCCACCCAGAGGGCGCTGCGTCCAGCATGAACCCCTCTCCCTCCTTGCATCCCTGCCTAGGACCCCAGAGGCTCCAGGCACTTTTCCACAACGTGCCCCAGGCCTGGCTCATTGCCTGGCTGCCTTCAACCCCCAAAGTCGTTCCTCTCGCCTGCTCTGTCTCGGGGCCCCACTCACACGGTGTTCTAACCTGAAACCGTAGCGTCACCTTGGTCTGTAGGACTCCACCCTAAGCCAGACCCCCAGGCCTCGCAGAGAGCTGCTGCTCCCACCCCAAGACCCTCCCTCCCTCCTCTCTCCTGTACTGCTGCAATGGTCTCAATAGTCCCCTGAAAGTGTCTTCTTTCAACTGATTCTCCCAGAAAGACTGGTTGGAAACCAGATCGCACCCCCACTGCACAAAGGACCAGCCAGACAGGGGGAGCTTCTGGCCTGGAACATGCGGCCACTCACGGCTGGGCTCCAGCTGCCTCCCTGTCCACCTACTCAGAATAACTTTTCTCCAGAAATCTCACATCAACCCTTGGCCAGGAGTGCCTTTTCTTTTCTAATGCAGCTGGAAAAAAATCCATCTCATCCTTTGAAGACCACCCTCCTCAAACATGGACTCTTGGGGAGGCCTTCCTCAGCCTTCAAGTTCTCCTGCAAGCTCTGGTCACAGTGCCAGCCACGGCATGGCCTCCCCCCTCTCCACCTGGGATGTGGGTTTCTTTAAGGGTAGGGACTTTGCTGGTAGCCCAGCATGCACTTCCAGGGACTAATGGGGATCTGGAATCTAATTAGTCCCAATAAATAAACATATCCATATTAAAATCAGAGAATATAGCACAGAAACAAAAAGAAGGGGAAACACAGTGATACTCCATAAGAGACAAAAAGGAGGGAAGTCTGAGTAGGCTGGACTCAGGCTCTGGGAGACACCGTGCACTGGCTGAGGCTCATGGTCAGCCCTTGGCAATGGCTGCAAGTGCTTTACATTGAGCAGTCTAAAACCACGCATGACCTTAGTGACGCCCTTAGTCAGACCTCCTCCTATCAGTCAGCGTGGTCACTGTAATGACAACCTCCAGATCCCAGTGGCATACAGCAATGAAGGTCATCTCTTAGCCCCATCACACGTTGCCTGCACACAGCCTTGGGTCTCTTCTCTGCCTTTTCTTCAGTCCTGAATCCAAGGAGAAGAATGGCTCCTATTCAGGACTTCCTGTTCCACTGACCCAGGAAAAACAGTAAGAAGCTACTGGAAATGCTAGCTGCCTCTCAATGCCTCTGCCTAGAGTGGACACACTGTGGCTTACACCTACACACCAGTGGCCTGAGCACAGTACATGGTCAAGTACTGTGTGGTCAGTGGCATGGTGGGGTATATAATGCACTGTGCCAGAAGGAATGAAACACGCAGAAGAGTGATACCATCAATTGCACATGCAGTGTGATCAGTTCCAAGCTAAATAAGGCAGGGTCCCTTCCCTTGGGGTCCACAGTAAACAGGTATGTTATATGCGCTACCTATGTGACCTTGTGTAAGTCACTTCACCTCTGTGGCTGTTGGATTTTTATTATTTATAAAAAACACTTCGCTCCCCCAGGTTCCTCAAAGAGTCTACGATGCTACGCTTCCATTTCACTTACTACTATGAAGTCAACTCTTCACTTAAGGTCACGCACCAGCCTTGAGAACAGGACCTCAACTCACGGGCATTGACGAAGAGGAAGTCCTGCTCCCGGTTAGAAGCCAGACACAGAGAGTCCTGGAGAATTTTTAAGGATGTTTTTGGTGACGCCTATTGAAAGCCTTACAACCACATTCATACTGCAGGTCGTGAACAGAGCTGCAACCACCCCTGATGTATGGGGAGGCCAGGTGGGTAGAGTCAGGGAGTCCAGGACAACCTGCCCACTTGGCGAGGAAGGGGGCCAAAGGCGACTCGGAGATCCTCCTGCCAGTGGCCTTCAGCAGGAGTCTTTCCATGTTCACAGACCTGCTACTCACACTGACTTGGCCTGCCTCCCTTCTGGGGTGCCTTGGCCTGCCTCCCTTCTGGGGTGCCTGAGAAGAACCTCCCAGGGCTCGCACCTGCCGCCAGGGGACCGTGACTTCATGATGGAGATTTATTCTCTGATCCCAGGGTTTTGGATGGCTGGCCTGTGGCAGATGCCCCAGCTGGAGGCTGAAAACCACAAGGGATCTGTGGTGGGTTTGAAATCACAAAAGCAAATCCAAGGTCTGGAGAGAGCCAGCAGCACCTGCGTACTCCGACTGAGTCCAGCAAGAGCGGCGCCCCAGGAGCCCATAGCGGGGGTGGGGTGGTACAGAGTGCGGGAGGGCTGGGCAGAGTCTGTCTGCTCTGCTTTGCTTGCTCATCTGGCTGTCACCAAGGCCAAGGACAGCACGCTGATCTCCCCAAGAAAACCAGGCTCAAAATCACCAGGATGAATGGAAGGCAGGCCGCGTGGGTCTCTGTAACTCCCCTGCAGGACCATTTCCTCAGGTTGGCGACTGCACAGTGGTGTGCCATTAGCTCCCAATGCTCACGCAGGCTGAAAGCCACACCTTCCCAGGGGGCACTTAATGGTGGCAGAGCGGGCCTCCTCCAGGAGCACACAGACCCCTCAGGTCTACTTGCCTTTGTGTTGAGCAAGTGTAGTAGTCCAGGACATGCTGGTCACATTGTCATGTCCATTAAGCTGACTTCCACAGCCCTGGGGACCCTAGACTCTCCTCCTCCATCACCCCGTTGTGGACCATATCGACAAATTCACACGCAGAAGCCCTTACTGCCAACGTGGCTGTATTCAGACACAGAGCTTTTAAAGGGGTTAAATGAGGTCATAGGGTGGAGCTCTAATCCAGCAGGACTACTGTCCTTGCAGGAAGAGGAAAAGACACCAGAGATCTCGCTGTGTACACAAAGAGGGAAGAGGCCATGGGAGGGCACAGTGAGAAGGTGGCATTGACAAGCCAGGAAGAGGACCCTCCCCTGAAACTAGCCCTGCTGGACCCTTGACGTTGGGCTTCTCACCTCCAGAACTGTGGGAAGGCAAGATCCTGCTGTTGAAGCCACCCGGGGTATGTGACTCTCTCTTCTGCCACAGTATTTTCTTATTGTTCCTTCCATTTTTGTTTTAAAATGAAAGTTGTATGGTCATCTATGCCTCTCTCAGCTCTTGGAAATTTAAATGAAGTTAGAAGAGATGGTAGGAAGAGGAAAATCTTGTGCTGATTTTATAGACTTGTGGTCAAGTAGATCTCAAGGCCCTAGGCATGACCATTCATTATTGGAAGTTTCATCAAGAAAGAGCATGTGTAATTTGAAACACACACACACACACACACACACACACACACACACACACACACAGTAGTTTCATTCATTGATTGATTGATTTTTGGTACTGAGAATTGAACCTAAGGGCACATATCCACTGAGACAAATCCCCAACCCTAATTTTATTTTTTTAAATTTTGAGACAAGTTCTCGCCAAATTGTTTAGGGCCTTGCTAAGCTGCCGAGGCTGGCTTTAAGTTTGAAATCCTCCTGCCTCAGCCTTGCGAGCAGCTGGGATTACCGGCATGCACCACCGTGCCTGGCAAAGTAGTTTTAGTTTCACTATCACCAGAGCCAAGGATACAGCTCCTGACGGTGGCCCATGATAGGTGGCACGCTTCTTGACTTGAAGGGACAGCAGATGGATGAGCAGGCCACTCAGCACCGTCTCCCCCCCCCACCCCCCGGGCTCCTCCACAGCAGGACAGCATCGCTAAGACTCGTCACGCCCTTCACGTGGATGGCTTTTCTGTCTGCAAATGTATGTCCACAGCCAGGGTCCCCAGCCCTGTGGCGAGTTTCCCACCAGTTCCCACCTCACGTCCCTCCCGGCCCTCACTGGAAAGCTGCTCTCAGCTCCGAGGACGCTTTGTCTTGGGTAAGACTGCGAGGCTGAGGAGGAGGCCAGGCACCCGGGGCGGAGAGACTGGACAGTGTCCCCGCGGGCATTTGCTCTGGCATGACCGTGTGGGCCTCCAGTCGAGCTCTATTTGGGGGGCTACAGAAGCTGAACATCTATGACCTGGGGGGTTTCGAGGTCTTCGTAGAGGACGAGGTTGTTTCCCAGTCCCAAGGTAGAGGAATAGCCCTCCTCCACTGCGCCCTGGAGACGGTCAACCTGCTGTCCAAGTTTCTACCACAGCAACAAGGGGATTTTCGAAGCTAAGCTCCCCTTAATATCTTTACTGTATGTTTGGTTTTTTGTTTTTGTTTTTTTTTTTTTTTTTTTTTTTTTTTGGTACCGGGGATTGAACTCAGGGGCACTGGACCACTGGGTCACATCCCCAGCCCTTTTTTGTATTTTTATTAGAGACAGGGTCTCACTGAGGCTAAGTGCCTCGCCATTGCTGAGGCTGGCTTTGAACTCACGATCCTCCTGCCTCAGCCTCCCAAGTGCTGGGATTACAGGCGTGCGCCACCATGCCGGGCTTATCTTTACTGTTTTGAGTCCAACTGAGCCAAAGGTATACGAAAACAAAAGGGCCCGGTCTGACTCTGCGTGGCCTCCCTGGAGGTCCTCCTGGCCTCTTTCTCTCAGCAGTGGCCCTCACCCCTGTGCAGCCTTCCTCTGTACAGCCTCCCTGGACGCCCTCCGCCATTCCCACAGGCCTCCTGGGCCCACCCAGCTCCACATGGCCTCAGCCTCAGGTCTCGGCTCCAGCCCTTCCTTTCATCTGACCCCCGAGGGCTGCTTCCCCGGGTGTCCTGGCAGAATCACCAGCGCACCCTAAGTGCACCTTCTGTCCCCAGCTCCCTCCCAGCTCCACACCCGTCACCCATTCCTCCACCTCCTGTCACCCCTGTACATTGGAGACTCCCACACACATTCCCTCCTTCCGTTCACACAAGAACTGCCTGGCTTGAACCGTGGGTCTGAACCCCTCAGGCCTGACTGCATTCCTCCTCGCAGGGGAAAGGGTTCAGGTGGGGACAGAACCCTTGTCTCAGTGGAGTACCAGTCCCCGGAAAGTAAGCTGGCACAGGGACAGTAGCCATGCTGCACACACCCCTGGGCCTTTCAGACTTGGGAGAGGGTGGTGAGATACCCGACTTGCTTAGCATTGCTCCTCAGTTTACTGGGAAGAGAGAATGCGCTATGGCCCCGCCCAGAAGCTCGGGATGGAGAGCATCAGGCCTCAGGAAGCCTCTGCAGTCAGAGGCATCTTGCAGGCCCAACTCCCAGGCAACAGGTCTGCTGAAAATGGAAGGACAAGGAACTTCCTCATGGAAGCCATGAGTGGTGTGGAGGGTCCCGTTGTCATCCAGCTCGGCCCTGATCTTCTTGCAAGTTAATCTCGTGGGGGAATCAGCCAGAAATTCTTGAGGAATGAATTAATGTGTATGTTTGAACCAGACTTCCTCAATGATGAGATAGCAAGTGTGAAGGTATTTAACAAACCCTAAGTCTCTAGAGGGAAGTCAAATGGCCAGTGGTCCCCTGTGACACCGCCCGCCCGTGGTAAGGCAGAGGGCCCCTGCTGGAAGCTGCTCTGCCACTCTGGCTTCCCCTCGGAGAGCAGATAAAAGACACAAAAACACTCCGGGAAGCCAGAGCTCCACAGAATGCAAGATATTGTTAGGATAAACTTGTCGGTGACTCAGGGGTGATCAATTCCCTTCTAAAAAGAGATCCTCTGCACATATCTCAGATCTCCTTAATCACCCCTCAGCTCTGTCTACTGACAATGGAAAACACAGCTCGTCCTTGGAGATACCTTTTCTTTTCTCCTCCTCAACCATATTGTGCCACCAACCAGGGCTGGGCATGGCACACGGTAGGCTTGGAGGAAGATCGGGACGTGCCCTCCCTCAGTGCAGGGCAAGGGTTCACGCACCGAAGAAAGCTACTGCCCTGGGGCTGGCTTCAGCCGCTGGGTGCCAGGAATCTCCGTCCTGGGGGTCATGCGCTGGTTTCAGTCACATGAGACATTCTTTGTGGATGCTCTCAGATCGCCACACTTGGGGTGAGTGTGCACACATTCCTCAGGGCTCAGCAGTTCTGTCTTGAACGCCGCTGGGGCCCCAAAGCTTGTGGTTTCTAGGGTCACAAACTCCAAGAAACTTTTAATTCCAGAAACCTCTCTGGGAATCTCCCCCGGTTACTGCTTCTCTTTGTTTTCCTCCCTCTTACCCAGTTTTACTCACCCCAAGACATTTGAGACAGTAAAACTTTCAAATGTCTGGTCGCACCGTGCGGTTGACTGAGCTAATAAGGTCTACTAGGCATCTAGCTAAATGCATTCACCCCGATTCATCACCAGGTCCATCTTCGCCCTGTGTTTCTTCAGCATGATGCTGTGGAGTTAGAAGGAGCCAGTCCCTGTCCTGGAGCTGCTTTCTCACGTACTGTGGGAATAAGTTTTGCAAATGTGAAGCAAAAGGCATCCAACCCAGGAGCACGCAGGAACGCAGGTGTAAGGTTAAGGTGTGAAAAGAGAAGCCACTCCTCGGGCTGGGTGTGGGGTCTGCAGGGGGACTGGACACTCTCCACTGACGCCTCTACGTGAGCGCTCCTCAGGTGCAGCAGGAAGGGAGGACAGGAAAGGGGCTGAGTAGCAAGGACACTTCTCCCTGGAGCCCCGGGGGCAGGGCCAGAGTGGAGTCCAAGGGAAACGAGGACGGCATGGCGCAAGAACTGAGTCAGGCCAGAGTGGGCCATGGGGTGAGACAGGGAGCATGTCCTCAGCGAAGCAGGAAGCCCAGGTAGGCCGTGGCCGACAGCAGGAGGAGCAAGGGGTCCATCACTGGACGTAGAGACCACGAGAGGGCCAGCCGTGCCACCTTGATGGTGGCCTTCCAGCCTGCAGAACTCTGCACGATGAGTGCCTTGGTTTCAGTATTCCCCAGTGTAAGGTACAGGCGGTTCCTAACTTACGATGACTTGGCTTACCATCTTTCAACTTGACAATGACATAAAATGATACCTATAAAAATTACATGAGATACTCAGTGCTTTACTAGGAAACAGGATCTGTATTGAATTATGGCCTAACACCACCCCAAGTCAATGAGTATGTGCATTCTGTCATAACAACCCAGGGTAAGACAGGATCTAGCATCCAGAATAAATAGGTACATATGTGTGTGTATATGTGTGTGTGTATGTGTGTATATATATGTGTATGTGTGTTATGTGTATATGTGTATGTGTATATGTGTATGTGTATATGTATATGTGTATATGTGTGTATATGTATATGTGTGTATGCGTATATGTGTATATGTGTATGTGTGTGTATGTGTATATGTGTATGTGTACATGTTTATGTGTATGTGTATATGTGTGTATATGTGTATGTGTGTTATGTGTATATGTCTATATGTATATGTGTATGTGTGTGTATGTGTATATGTGTATGTGTATATGTTTATGTGTATATGTATATGTGTATGTGTGTGTATGCATATATGTGTATATGTGTATGTGTATATGTGTGTGTATATGTATGTGTATGTGTATATGTGTATATGTATATGTGTGTATGTGTGTATATGTGTATATGTGTATGTGTATATGTGTGTGTGTGTATGTGTGTGTATGTGTGTATGTGTATGTGTATATGTGTATATGTGTGTGTATATGTGTGTGTATATGTGTGTGTATATATGTATAGATAGATATATGGATAAAAGCTGTACAGCTCAACAATAAAAGGACATTTTAAAGGTTATTCGACCCAAGTAAAACTGGGTTTACACTTTTCTCCAAAGAAGATATACAGATAGCCAACAAGAACATGAAAAGACACTAAATATTATTGGTCATTAGGGAAACTCAAAGCCACAGTGAAATAGCACTTCGCACCCACCATTATAGTTATAATAATAATGATGATAAAAGTGTAAAATGCCAAGTGTTGAGAACCCAAAATGTTGCAGCCGCTGTGGAAAACGGTTTGGCAGGTCCTGGAAAAGTCAAACACCGCATTACCATGTGATACAGCAATCACACTCTTAGGTACAAACCCAAGGAAATTGAACACATTCTCTGACATACTGATGAATATTCGTAGTGACATCATTCATAATAGCTAGGCCCAGCCCTGAGGACCAGCCACACGCTGGCCTTCCCTGGAGTACAGTGCCCTGCTCTGCTCAGGAGCAACCCATCAGGAGACTTTGCTAGAATCCAGGAGAGTCAGTTCCATCGGGCAGAGAAGCCGCTGGGAAGACGTGCGCGTCAGCACCAGAGCCGCGGCCTCTCTGGTCACGCTCAGATCTGCACCAGCTGAGGCAGGGCCTGAGCACCCCCCACACAGCACTCCCCCTCCTGTCTCTGTGTTTGGGACGACCTGGGCCTCCACGGGCCTCTGGTGTCAGGCTCAGCATGAGCTGTCACAGCCCATGGGGGCTGCAGACCCACACGTCCTCCTGCATTCTGCAAGCTCAGGACTGGCAAGATCCCTGTGGCTTTCCATGGGATTTTCTATGAGCCACCTCCCAGGGTTAAATTAGAGCTTCCAGACAAACCTAATAACGTGTTTCTTTTCTTCTCAATGATACTAACCTGTTTCTGGGACAGGGATCCTTTGGTTTAATTACTGTATTTTACAATGAATCCACAATTGTTCGCATCAAATCCAAAATTATGAAACAATGTTCATTTTGCCTCTTTGATTGGTTTTGCTGCAATTTGTAGCAAAGTGTTTGTGGTGAAGTGTTGGAGGCTGGCACCTTCTTGGTGCCTCCCTGTCCCCTAGTAGGCTCTGAGGCCAGAAGAAAACTCTGGGCCAAATCCTTGGTGAGGGAGGTAGAACAAATATCACAGGCAAATCAGGGAGGAAAGCAATGAATCTCTCAACCCACCCAGGCCACATTCACGGTGAGGAGACACAGCAAGGCAAGGGGAATGTCCTGAGCAATGAGGGAATGACGAGAAAGGGGTCCTCTTCCCAGACCGCCCACCACTCCCTCGTCCCATCCCACCAGGCCCTGGCCGGCCTCCTGTGTTGGTGGACTCTTCCATACATTTGGTTCCTCTTAGCATTACTCATCTCACATCTGTTCAGAGACTTTCCCAAGGCATGTGGCCCTCACCCCCAGCAGCCTGACAGACCACCCTTTCCTGACTTTTCTTCTTAAGGGATTCTGATTGACTTATCTCTAAGTATCTGAGGAATCAACTACAGATGGACCTTGTGCCCAGCACCCCTCGCCCTCTGCACCCCTCCTACGCTCTGCATGGATGTGTGCAGGCCCTAACACCCAGGAGTGGTCCAGGACTAGGCCTAGAAAAATAAGGCCTTGGATGCATTAATACCACCCACCTTTCAGGCCCTCAGATTTGATGGAGGAGTTTATTTAGGTGAAAGTAACTGCTCAAAATAGCTGAAAAAGGAATTGAGAATCACCAGAGGCCCAGGGAGCCTGCCACTAGAAGTCCCCCCCATAGGCCAGAGCCCCAGCGTTATTCCAAGTGGCTAGTCCTGAGCCCTTCCCCATCTTCTCCATGCAAATGCAATGGAGGCTCTGGCCTGGGCATCCTTCTCCTTCCTCCTTCCTGCCTCCTGAGGACACTGGTGCTTCCTTGTGTGGCCCTGTGTGGCATGCAGTGACCCTGCTCTTGGAAGTCTAGGTAATAAAGATCTCTCATGCTCTCTCCTGTGTCTGTTCCCTCTCTGGGCTATCACTCAGTCACCTTCATGAATCAAAACCCTAGCACCTTCTGATGCACACACACACACCAGGGCTCCCTGTGTGCTACCAGATTGACTGTGACAGAGCAGAAGGTGAAGGAGCCCCCACAGCGATGGCAGCTGGAGAGGCTCTTGGTCCTGGATGTGGACACCAGGAGAGCCGGGCCAGGCCCCTCTCCAAGAGTGACCACCTCACTCATTACTCATTCAGCTACTGGAGAGTGCTGGAGCAGATGATGGTGTCACAGGCCATCCACCAGCACCAAGGACCTCTAGACAGACACACGTGTGACCTGTGGCTGGAATACTTGACAGGGGATCCCTACGTATTGCTTCCACCAATCTATTTACAAATGGCCTGTGGATGCATGAGGCCTTCCTCCTCTTTGCTTTTCTTCTTAAGTTGAGACACAATCCACACGTGAGATTCACCCTTTGAAAATGCACAATTCAGTGGTTTTGTCAGTATATTCCCAAAATTTTGCAGTTGTCACCACTATCCAATTCCAGGGTGCTTTCCTCATCCCAGAGAGAAACTTCATACATTAGCAGCCACAGTCTCAGCCTCTGCTAACCACTAATTTGCTCTCTGTCTCTGTGACTTTGCCTACGCTGGCCATTTCTCATAAATGGAATCATACAATACATGGTTATGATATATGACTTCTCTCACTTACACAGTTAAAGCATTTCTTTATCACAGATAACAGAAGTCCTGCATTGTGTTTATCCACTCACAAGCTAATGGGCATCATTGGCGCAGTGTCCTACTTTGGCTGCTAGAAGCAGTTGTGTGTGAGGCTTTATGTGAACCTATGTTTCCCTTTCTCTTGGGTTCATAGGCAGGAGGAGAGCAGCTGGGTCGTGTGGCAACTCCTCGTTTAACATTTGGAGGAACTGCAAACGTAGTTTCCACAGCAACTGTACCTACTGCCTTCCCACCAGCAGTGCCCGGGGGCTCCCTGTGTGCTCCTACTGTCCATCTTTTTTTTTTTTTTTTTTTTTGGTACCAGGGATTGAACTCAGGGGCACTCGACCACTGGGCCACATCCCCAGCCCTTTTTTGTATTTTATTAGAGACAGGGTCTCACTGAGTTGCTAAGTGCCTTGCCATTGCTGAGGCTGGCTTTGAACTTGCGATCCTCCTGCCTCAGCCTCCCAAGTGCTGGGATTACAGGCGTGTGCCACCACGCCCAGCTGTCCATCTTTTTTATACAAGCCATCCCAGTGGGTACGAAGAGCACCCCGTTGTGCTTTTGATTTGATAGTTCTTTTTTTAATTAATTTATTTTTTATTCTAAGTTGTTAGAAATGACAGCAGAATTATTAAATTTCATATTATACTTATAGATCACATTTTTACATATCTCTGGTAGTATACAAAGTATATTCACACCATCCGTGACTTCATATATGCACTTAGGGTAATGATGTCCATCTCATTCTACCATCATTTTTTTTTCCTTTACCCTTTTGCGCCTTCCCTTCCCCTCCCTAAAGATATTGAATATCTTGTAAGTTCTGAGGATATGCTTGTATGTTTTATTTGGATAAGATCCATACAAGTCCTTTGCTGATTTTTAGTTGAGTTGTGTGTCTTCTTGTCATTGAGCTTTAGGAATGTTTGTATGTTGTGGGAACGAGTCCTTTATCAGACACATGACTTGCAAGTGTTTCTCCCTTTCTGTAGATATTTTTTTCCACTTTCTTCAGTGTCCTCTGAACAAGAAAAGTGAATTTCAGTGACATGTGGTTTGTCTGGATTTTTCTTTTGCTGCTTGTGCTTTTGGTGTCTTCTCTAAGATAAGATTGCCCAATCCAAGATCATGAAGATTTACGCCTGTGTTTTCTTCTGAGAGTTGAATCCTCCTTTGCTCTTGATGAGTCCAGCAATGATCTATACTCTTTAAGGAGGACAAGAAAAGAAGGGAAAATATTATGAGAAAATAAAATGAGTCAGTTCATTTCATTCTCTTTTAGTAATCCTGAGAGATCAATGCCAGAATGATAGAGAAGGCCAACCCTAAAGTAGAGTAGAAGAGGTGTAGTTGTCTATTTTGGGAACTCCTGGTTCGTTCTGCAGCCTTCCTTCTTAGGTCCTGGGGGTGCCCCTCTGCAACGTGATCGAGCTGGGCACAGTGGGCTGTAGGCGAAGGAGGCTCCCAGCCCTTCCAGGACTTGCACTCCTTGTCTCATCCTCATCGTTGTTCTGCAGCTGAAATCATTCCACATCCAAACCTCATCCCCTTCCTTTCTAGAATGCTCTAAAAATCTGAACACTCCAAGCTTCCATCATTCCTTCAGAGCAGGGGCTCTCCAGCTCATGTCTCCCTCCGTGCAGACGGGAAGCATTTCCCAGCCCTGGACGTAACGTGCCACGTGTCTAGACCCTCCGCATGGAAGGACCTCTCCTGCTGACTCTCCAGGCGTAGGGAGTCCCTTCCTAAAGTGAACTCCCAGCCAACACCTGGGCTCACCCGACCCTTCCTTCAGGACGTGGCTGCAGCTCCTCCCCACCCCAGGCCTTGGGGGCTCACATACTCAGGAAGTTAAGAGAAAATAAAATAAAAAGTCGTTCAACCCACACATCCTGCCCAGGAAAAATCCATCTATTGTTCTTTCTGAGGCAACATCCTTAAAGCTCCACATTTTCACAGATTTTATCACATCTGCCCCTGGAGGCCAAATTCTCATTAATACACAGGGATCCCTGGAGTGCGTTTGGTTTGGTTTTCTGCTGCCAAACCTAGGGGGAGGTTGGAAGTTAAAGCCAACTCCTGGCATTTAATCACACTGAGCATTTTATCCATCCATCTCCCCATCCTTTATCAACTCACTTTTGATGGGAAAGAGATAAAACCACACATACACACACACATACATCACTCCATCACTCACAATGATAATATTACAAAACGTTTAGACATAGATTCAAAAATTATAATCATAGTGAAAGTTACTTTGCAAGTACTGCATATTCCACTTTGCATGTTTAATGTCAAAAGATTAGTCATTTTCCATCTCATGCTGTTTTCTTCAGTATCTATTCAGTTTCTACCCATGAGCTCTGTGGTCTACATTCCCAGGTGTCACTCAGAAGATTTCAGAAAACACAAAGAATAAACCACTTCCTCAAAGCTAGCATATGTCCAGATTCTCCAGACTTTAGCAACATATAGTATCAAAATCAATCAAATTCTTCAAAGGAAAACAGGTACAAGGTGACTTTTGGCACAATAGGTAGTGATGGAGAGGCCTGCTCAGAACATACAAGTGCGAAATAGCCAAAGTTCTCAAGTATCTAAAGAAAAAAATGTCTCAGCCTCTCTGGGAAATAAGGAACTATGAGAACTTGTCATACAAATATTCTTCTCCAGTCTAGACAATAACCTTTGGTTAGAAATTTGTGATACATAAATTATCACAGGACTCAATGAAAGAGAATAAAACCATGGCATTTGCAGGTAAATGGATGGAGTTGGACAATATTATGCTAAGAGAAGTTAGCCAATCCCCAAAAAACAAAGGCTGAATGTTTTCTCTGATTTGTAGAATCAGATCCACAATGGGGGTAGAGAGGTAGAATGGGAGGAATGGAGGAACTTTGGGTAGGGCAAAGGGTAAGGAGGGAAAAGGAGGGGGAAGGGGGTAGGAAAGACAATGGAATGAGATGGACATCATTACCCCAAGTACATGTATGAAGATACAAATGGTGTGACTCTACTTTGTGAACAACTAGAGACATGAAAAATTATGCTCTATATATGTACTATGAATTGAAGTGCATCCTGCTATCATATATAACAAATTAGAATAAATAAATAAATTTTTAAAAAGGAAACTAATCTAGGTGCCCTTCAACAGATTAATGAGTAAAGAAAATGTGGTATATATACACAATGGAATATTACTCAGCTATAAAGAAGAATGAAATTATGGCATTTGCCAGTAAATGGATAGAACTGGAGACTATCATGCTAAGTAAAATAAGCCAGTCCCAAAAAACCAAAGGTAGAATGTTCTTCCTGATGTGTGGATGCTCACTCAAAACAAGGGAAGTAGGGAAGGGAAGTATGAAAGTTCGTTGGATTAGACAAAGGATGAAGGGAAGGGGGATGGGAATAGGAAAGACAGAATGAATTGGACATAACTTTCCTATGCTCATATATGAACATGCGACCAGTATAATTCCACATCGTGTTCAAACACAAGAATGGGATCAAAATTGTAATGGGTTGCACTCCATATATGTATAATATGTCAAAATACACCTTACTAGCCGGGTGCGGTGGAACATGCCTGTAATCCCAGCAGTTTGGGAGGCTGAGGCAGGAGGATTGTGAGTTCAAAGACAAC
Organism: Tamias sibiricus; assembly: GCA_025594165.1. NCBI lineage: Eukaryota > Metazoa > Chordata > Mammalia > Rodentia > Sciuridae > Tamias > Tamias sibiricus. The sequence continues at coordinate 169,222,923 of CM046662.1, read as the reverse complement.
CTCAATGAAACCCTGCCTCTACATTAAATAAAGTACAAAATAGGGCTGGGGATGTGTCTCAGTGGCCGAGGCCGAGTTCAGTCCCCTGCACCCCCCACCAAAAAAAAATATACCATACTGTCATGAATATCTAAAAACAACAAATAAAAAAGTAAAAAAGGGAAATTATATTACTAATAATATGTATTGACAACAGTTCTCTAAATATGAGCTATGCAAAATACAAAGTGTTTGTAAACAGAAACTCCAAACTCAGAAAACAGTATTATCACTTTAATTTATAGAACACTTAAATTAAATTTAAAGCATTTCCAGTAACCCAAGGTCAACAGAAGCAGGAGGTCAGGGACACAGGCAGGTCTGACTCCAAAGCCAAGTGTAGGAGCACCAGAGGGGGTCTTCAAGTCAGATGTCATTTTGACAACTGCATGGCCATCTGTCAGTTTGATTTGCCATGTGCGTCCCCGGCCAGCAATGGACCTATGGTAGTTCCCAACAAGCTCTGCCTGGACAAGAACTTGCTTTGAATCCAAAAGGTGTAGCGAGGTCATTCCACCACCATCTGGTCATTTATGGGAGGATAGTACTCATGCAAGAGATTCAGAGGAACCTCTGGACTGAGGAAGGAAAGATGGAGACTCAAAGTTTGCAAGTGCAGGGAAAGAGCTCTGCTCTTGTTCTATGTTAGCATTAGTGTGTAACAGGCAAAGCTGCTGCCGACTTGATAGCAAGCTTCACGGTTGAGCGTCTTAAATGCACAGAAACAGCAGGACCGTCCTTGGCTCCCTGGTTCTGACCCTATTTCTTGACTGCCCTGGCAGCAGCCTCTTGGCAGACCCCGACTCTTGCTGTTGGCGCCAGCTCACCCATGCCTGGCTTTCTCAGTCTCCGCCGTTCAGTTGGGTGCCCACAGGAGCCCTGGAGTCTCCTTGCCCATCCAGCATCAGAGATGCTCGTGTTCCGCAGGGGATGCAGGCTCGCTCGGCCAAAGCCCGTACCTGCCCCGCGGGCGTGCACTCCAGGTGTAGCCAATCAGATCTCAGCCTAGTGTGCCAGGAAATCCCTTCTGTGGAGGGGAACGGGCTGAAGTTCTGATGATTGAAGAAAATGATGCCTCTCACGATAAGTTCCGAAGGAAAGAGTACAAAAGAAAAAAGGACTCGGAAGCCAGTTGTTTGAGTATTCAAATTCCTCCTCTGGCCTCAGTTCTTTCAAAACAAAAATCAGGGACCTAGGTACTCTGGAAGGCCTCTTCCAGCTTCAAAAACAATTCTAAGAAAGTTTTGTTCTCAGGTAAATGCACATAAATTTTGTACCAAACTCAACAAAAATAAATCTATGTCTATGTTTAAACTTAGCTCTCTTGTATCAAGTTCACCCATCATCTATCCATTGGTCATAAAAAAATCAGCCAATAATCGATTCCTTCAGCATCTGTGACACAGCTTACAGCTAAAGCATGGCTGTGTTTCTTCTTGTTCTCAGGCTTCTTTTACATAAAGTCACTTTGCCATGGACAGTCCTTATTGAAGCAACATCTCTAAAACAGCGCCCTGAAGGACCCCAGTGAGATTACAAATCCACAGAGTGGAGGAATGAAGGAGAGTCAGCAAGTGCAGAGACTGGCAAACCAGAGCAAATGCAGTTCAGTGAAAGGCACTCAAAGCCATCTTCCCAGAGGTCAGCACAGTGCAAGCCAAACAGAGGTTCTGTCCTGTAGACTGGGGGTTTGTGTCCCCTGAAATTCACCTTGAGCCCTAACCCCAAGGCGATAGCGTGGGGAGGTGATAGGTCATGATGGTGCAGCCCTTGGCATGGGATCAGCGCTCGTAGGAAAAGGTGCACCGGAGAGCTGTCTCAACCCCGGCCACGGCACCACTGCAGGAAGACAGCTGACCGTGAACCAGGGAGCGGCCTTGATCCTGGACTTCCCAGAGCCAAGAACTGGGAGGAGCAAATGGGTGGCGTCGAAGCCACCCATGTGTGGCGTCCTGTTTCAGAGCCTGAATGGACCAGGACATCTTCCTATGAGATATAGCCTTGGAGGTGGCAATTTGGGACATCTTAGATGCAGAGACAGACCACCCAGCATTATTACTTGTGGATACTAATAAATAGCTACAAGATTTAACATCAATCTGTGCAACATTTTCACAAGTGTGTGTGTTCAATGATACTCTTTCAGATCATGTGAGCAAACCAAGCAGAAGATACTCTCTCCTCTTTTCTATAGAATTGAGATGTGTCTCCAGGCTTGCATGGTACCTTAGAAACGGAGTCCTCCAGCACAGCACACAAGGGCCACTTCTGCTGCAGCAGGTTCCTCTGCAAGGCCATGTGTGGACCACTGTGGCCTCTGGCAGAATGTGGTGGCTCTGGATTCTCTATACCCCTGTTCAGTGCTCTCGCCTCTCATGCAACTGACATTAGAGGCACACCGTTCAGAAAGGCCGCAGGGCCATCAGAGGAGATGCCTGAGGGCTGCCAAAGGAACCCCTCATTCCATTTCACCCCCCATGGTCTGGAAATGCACTGTGCTGCAAGAGGCAAGAGGAGCTCAGCAAAACCTGTCTCTGCAAGGTGAGGTGGGGAGCAGCCCCTGGAGAAGAATGTACTTGGAGAAATGAAACTCCTCTACACCAAGCCTTGCACCAGGAAACTTTGAGAACTTTTTTTCATGTCCCCCAAGTCTGGTCCCAGCCTGATCCCCCCGGGGATACCTCCATATCAGAATTCAGATCCTCAAAAATTGTGAGCGAGTATTTTGAGCCAGGATCATCACTGTTGAGAAGTGGTCGTCTCTGTTTCCCAGGCTGCACCTGGACAGGTCAGACACACAGTGGCTAACTCCCATCCCCACCTCCCATGCCAAGTTCCCAGCAGAAGAACCCACCTGTGCCGTTTCCTGTGGCTGCTGTAACAAATTTCCAGTGACGTCATGGCTTCAAGCAGCACATACTTGTCTTTCACCCTTCTAGAGGCCTGAAGTGGCCATTACTCAGCTACCCCTCTCCCTGCGAGACAGTTGAGGGAACGACGTGGGGCGTGGGAGAGGACTGTACACACAGCACAAGCTGAGGAGTCGGGACTGCCCAGCTTGCGGCTGCTCGGCACAGCAGCAGGGGGGTGTGACCTGACGACCGGAAGTCCAGGCTGACCCGGACCCAAGGTCTCAGGCCTAGGGAGGGTCTGGGCTTTAGTGAGCACTCTTCCAAGCCCCGCCCACCCCACCTGCAGGGACTCTGACCAGAGGGCAGGTCACTTTTTTCTGAGACCACCCTTTCTCTCAGACCAACCTTTCCAAGATAAAACTCACAGCATATGATGGGCTGTGGGACACGCCCGAGGGTCCTCGGTCCCTCAGGGTAACATTTGAGCTGCCTCCCTGCTTTGAAAGCCCTTCAGGGTCTCAAGAGCAGCATGGGCCACTGACACCTCCCTGACCAGCAGTCTCTGCTCCCCGCTTTAGCACTTGTAGCTGCCAGCATGGCATGTGGCTGCGTGGGGGCGGCGAGGGGCACAGGCTGCCGAGGAACTCTGCCTGAAGTCCCCCCTCCTAACAGCATCCCCCGCTGCCCTGTGAATGTCTGCCTGTTATTTTGTGGGTTTTACTTTATGTATTTTGAGGTGTTATTAAGCACATGCTCATTTACATTCAGTGTACGTTCCTGTTCCTTGTTCCTCTTGTCCCCAGGAAGTGCCATCTTTGTTCCTGGTGCTTGCTGACTTGGTACCTACCTTATCTAATGGGACAAGGCTGTGCCAGCCGCACCGCATCTCCTGGGTGTGGCCTTTTGTGTTTTTCTACTTGCACATTTCTGTACCTCTTGTTATGAATGTGTCAGCATATAGCCAGATTTCACACGTGGAAACTCGCCTCTGACCACTTCTGAGCGGATGGTGCAACTGTGGGTGTGTTGAGTATCCACACTGTGCAAGCTCACGCCTTCCAAGTCAGTCTGTCGTGTTTGCCTCTCTTTAAGCCTCTTTAATAACATGAGTATATATACACGCACACACACACACACACACACACATATATATGCATATATATATATACATATATATATGTATTTCATCTTGACTGACTAAAAAAATTTAAATAGGTGCTACTTACTTTGACCTTGTCTTTGTTGGTACTATTCATGGGATCATAGTTTTCATTTAAAATCTGCATCTAAGCCGGGCGCGGTGGCACACGCCTGTAATCCCAGCACTTTGGGAGGCTGAGACAGGAGGATCGCGAGTTCAAAGCCAGCCTCAGCAATGGCGAGGCACTTAGCAACTCAGTGAGACCCTGTCTCTAAATAAAATACAAAAAAAAAGGACTGGGGATGTGGCCCAGTGGTCGAGTGCCCCTGAGTTCAATCCCCGGTACCAAAAAAAAAAAAAAAAAAAAAAAAAATCTGCATCTACGTGTACTTAAATGTGAGTCACAAATTATATTGAAATAAATTTGTATGTGTTGCAGTTAAAAATGTGTTTGTCGGCATCCCCCTTGAAATGATCTGGAGAACCCCCAGGGTGCATACCACTCCTTAAGAAGCCTTAGAAAAATTAATAATCTTTCATTTTTTAAAGTAAAGAGCAGTCTATTTCCGTAAGCCTATTTAGATCAGCAAAGACTTTGAGGGCTTTTGTAAAAATAAATACAGGATAGCAAAATCAGCAGCCCGGGCAGCTGGGGAAGGGGCAGAGGAGGGTACAAAAGCAGATCCCCTGGGCCCTGAAGGCACGCTGTCAGAGGTTGGCGAGACACAGCCCCACGTGCTAGCTCTGTAGGAAAATTAGCTGAATGCAGAAACATAACTGTGTAATAAACATAAAAATAAATCCACTGTTCAGAAGGAAGCAGCCTGTGCCCGATAACGCAGGAGTAGATGAGTCCCTGGCCTGGGTCCCCACCAGGACGTGCTGTAACGCTGGCTTCCTCAGTGGGCTGGGCGTGCAGAAGATGGCCGTCCATGTCCTGCAGTCCCAGGGCCTGGATCGATGGCGTAAGGCCGCGCCCAGGGTGCCCGTGCAAAGCCCCACCGTGGAGGAAGCCCAGTGGGACAGTGCAAGAAGTCTTCCTGGGGCCTTGTCCCTGTACCACTGAAGCGAGGCAGGCAGTGGGGTGTTGATGGGACGGTCCTGCCCAAGGAACCTTCCACAGAGATGGCTTCTGCCATCAGAGCCCCTGATCAGCCCTGGATGGCAGCCAGCTCAGAGCTATGGTCAGCAGTGCCCGCAGGGGGCTGTCCATGTCCCAAGCTCAGACTCTTAGTCCAGCTCTGGGCTGCTTTGAAATGCATCAGGGGAATGTGAGACCCCTGACCACGTTGTGGTCTTGAACCAAATGCTGGAGGGGAAGGGGATGCAAGGAGACTGAAGGCTGGCCTTGAGGTGGCTGGCCTTGAGGTGGCTCCCCTCCACTAGTCAAAGCAACCGAGCCCTGTCCAGTCCTGTCCTCTGCCTCCTTGCCTGAAGTCAGCCCTGGGAGATGCGTGGCCACTCTTCCCTCCACTTGTCTTTCTTTAATGGTACAAGGAATCAGGAATGGATGCTTGGAGGAGGAGGGCTAAGCCATGCTGAAGGTTCCTCAGCACTCTTCCCACTTGTCCCAGAGACGACAACTCAGCAACTGTCCATCTCCTTAATTGCATTTCTGCACACTAACGCATGCACACAATGCCCAGTACACTTGCACACACACACACACACACATACCCCACACATTCACACACCCACACTTGCACCAACACACTCTTCCTTTGAAAGTGCCAGCTGTGTCTGTCTGCATCCTGACCTGTCTGCTTCTGCAGTTCACCCTGAAGACACTTCGCAGCCCGCCCCCATCCTGCCCGCAGCCGGCTCAAGCGCACCTCCCTCCTCATTTTATAGAATCTCTCTTGTCACAGGCACGTTGTATCCCCTGAACTGAGGTGCTCCTCGGATTGTGGCCTTCTTTGGAGGTGAGGTGTGTGTGTGTGTGTGTGTGTGTGTGTGTGTGTGTGGCCCTTAACCACTAAGCCATATTTTCACATCCCCACATCCCCAGCCCTTTTTATATTTTATTTTGAGACAGGGTTTTACTCAGTGGCTTAGGGCCTCACCCAGTTGCCACGGCTGGCTTTAAACCCGCAATCCTCCTGCCTCAGCCTCGGGAACAGCTGGGATCACAGGTGGGTGCCACCACGCCCAGCTGGAGGTAGGGTCTTGAAGGAGGTAATCATGCTACATCGGGGTCATTGTGTGGACCCTAACCCGGTATGACTGCTGTCCTTGTACACAGGGGAAATGACTCGTGCACAGAGAAAAGTCCCGTGAACACGAGGACAGAGACTGGGCTGGATCCTCCTCTCAGCCCCAGAAGGAGCCAAGCCCCAGGACACCTTGATCTCGGACAGTAAATCCCTGTCATTCGCACCATCCAGGCTGTGGGAGTTGGTGGCTCTGAGCGCAGAGGGCTCTGCAGGCAGGGACAATGGGGAGGGGCGTCCTCACCTCCAGGACAGCCTGGCTGCTGGGGCAGTGAGACTGGAGCAAGAAGGACGGAGCCAAGAAGCACCGGAAAGCCCTTGGCCAGAGGCAAGAGCAGGACAAGGTCCCCGGAGCAGTGTCCTGCGTGGTGGACGAGAGACCTCCGGAGCCAGGGAGGGGCTGGAGAGCGAGTCAGGTCAAGGGCACTGTGCCGTGGAGTGTCCTGGACACTGGCCTGTGTGTGAGCAAGCCAGGGGTGAGGGCGGCGAGGGCTGGGCAGTGGCTGAGACCGCAGCAGAGGGGCCCCGAGGGAGGGGAGTGGCAGCAAGGCCCGCAGGAGCCGGCACAGGGACCCAGAGGGGCTGCTGCAGGGTGCTGGAGGTGAGGCTGTGGGAAGGAGGTCACAGCCACACTCCCTGCGAGGGTGGCACGGGAAGACCTGCTGCTGTATGGGAGGGGGTGGGAGTGGGCCGGGGAGCCACCATGACGCCAAGGTTGGTGCCGCGGGGCCCATCCAGCAATGGCCTGGTGAAGGAGCCCCAATTAGGGAGATGGCTATTGCGGTCAGCTGGAAGCCATAAGTTCCACCTGATAATAAGTATGTATGTGACGCACCTGTAAATGCACGTGAGGCACCCGCAAAGCTAAAGGTATATAACCGGGTGAAAGCGGTCGGAGTCAGGAGAAGAATGAATTCATTCAGTCAGTCATGCAGTCGCTCGGTCGGAAGAAGAGTTCGGGTCGGAGAAGAAGAAAAGAATCAGAGCGGCCAGAACGTAGGCAGAGCGGTTACAGAAGAGAAACCAGATAGAAGAAGTAATTCCTGGTCAGAGTCAGGCCGAGGCTCCCGAGGAAGAAAGAAGAAAGAACAAAGAATAAAGAAGTTCTAAAAGCTAAGCTCTCTCTCTCTCTCTAAAGAAGAAATCTCTCTCTCTTTCAAGCTCTCTCTCTTTCTCTCTAAGCTCTAAGAAGAAAAGCTCTATCTTTCTTTCTCTCTCTCTAAGCTAAGAAGAAAAGAAAAAAGAAGAAAGCTCTCTCTAATCTTTCTCTCTAAGCTCTTTCTCTCTCTCTCTAAGATAAGAAGAAAAGAAGAAAGAAGAAAGCTCTCTCTAATCTTTCTCTCTAAGCTCTTTCTCTCTCTCTAAGATAAAGAAAAGAAGAAAGAAGAAAGCTCTCTCTAATCTTTCTCTCTAATCTTTTCTCTCTCTCTAAGATAAGAAGAAAAAGAAGAAAGAAGAAAGCTCTCTCTAATCTTTCTCTCTAAGCTCTTTCTAAGAAGAAGAAAAATCTTTCTTTCTCTCTCTAAGCTCTCTCTAAGAAAGTAGAAGTAAAAGTAGTAATAGCTTTACTCTGCCTCCGAGAGTTTTCCTCCCGCGGTGTTTGTGGCTGGCCATGACAGGCAGCTTACAGCCTGGGCTGCCTCTCTGGGCTGAGCAGCAGAGATAAAGGCAGGACCGACGAGCCCCAGGCACTCCACGGCAGTGGACGAGGAGGTTCTGAGGCATTTTCGAGGAATGTTAAGGTTGATGCTTCTCATTTGGCCAAACGTTGCCAGCTTGCACTCTTGCTGGGGGCTCAGTGGCCCCTCTCCGTTGCTGCTAGATGGGTTCCAACACGTGGGTGCTGTGGCTTCTGCCAACCTCTCCTCGGGCCTGAGCCACGGCCTTCTGCCCCCACACACTGGACACTTGTATTGCCTTTGGCCGTAGAACTGCCAGTTCTCAGAGCGTCATGGGGACACACGTCCCTTCTCCAAGCTGCACTGATGCCAGTCACTGCAGAACAACGTGCACAGCAATAAGACCTCTGAAGTGAAACCCATGTGAATCGCAAGCAGCTGCCTGTGCTGCCCAGAGGACAATAGGTGCCCACCCCTCCTGCATGCCCAGTCCTCACTAAGGAATGAGGCCGTGGTCCTCGTGAGCAAGCGCACGCACACACACACATGCAGCAACAAGAACAGCAGAAAATGAGCCACCCCCTGTGTACAACACAAAATAATAATGACCTTAGAGAATGAGGCCGCTCCCCACTTGGACACACACACATACACACTAATAAAAATAACACATTTAGAAATGAGGCCATGGGTGATATGATGGCTTGGCATAAACCAGTTAATTTTGTGCACTGCAATTCACTTTATTCAAAGTTGAAAAAACAGAGTTCTGCAAAAGAATCTTTTTTTTTTCTCTTTAAATTTTTATATTGTCCTTACCAGCAACTTCAGTTTAGTCAATTACATGTTTAACATTAATATCCATGTTTAAAGAGATCTCTGTTTATCTAACACAATTTATTTTAGCAACTTAGTTCAATTCTTAAAATACCACCATTATTTAAAAAATCTCAAATCTTCTCATCTTGTTTTCTTTTTCTATTGTACAAGTTTTTTCTTTTTTTAAATTTTTATTTATAGTAGTATGTATTATAGTTCATACTATAGATATAGAGCATCTTTTTACATAAAAACAGTTTGTATACAAAGTATATCCACAGCATTCAAGTCTTCAATCATGCATTTAGAATAATGATATCCATCTTATTCAACCACTTTTTCCCCCTTCCCCCCTTGCTCCCTCCCTTGCCCTCCCTTCCCTGTGACCATTATAGTGTTCCTCTAATCCTCCTATGTACCCCGACCCATCAATGCTGTGAACCGGCTTCCTTATATCAGAGGAAACATTCGGTATTTGGATTTTTGAGATTGACTGATTTCACTTAGCATTATATTCTCCAACTTTATCCATTTACCTGCGAATGTCATTAAAAGAATCTCGAAATGGAGAGGTCACAGACTCGGAGCCATCTTTGCCATCGGTCAGAACACTGAGAGCCGAGAGGTGAACCAACTCTCCCGAGGTCACCTGGTGGGAACCCAAGGCAGGACTGGGACTCCCTCCCTCCCACCACCGGCACCACAATGACAGGCTCGAGGACCCAGGGCACCCTTTCCTCACATCCTGAGGACTGACCCCTGTCCCAGTGGCTCTGCTGTCCACAACCCCACAGGCCCCACAGTGAGCTCCCGGGGGCCCCGTGCAGCCTCCACCCGGGCAGGGCCACCGAGAAGACGTTCAGCAGGAGGGAGGCGCCCGCGGCTCTGCAGCAAGAGGGGGTGCTCGAGCCTGGCTGGGCGCGCGGGTCCCGAGGCGCAGCTGACCTTGTGTTCACCTGGCTGCGGCGTTCCTGACCTCTCTGCTCCCGAGTCTGTCACCTGTGCGGCCATCGACACTCTCCCAACCCCCTCTACAAGTCCTCAGAGCTCGATGAGCTCAGCCAGCTGTTTCCTCTGCCGTGTTTGCTTTTGCTCTGTCCCATTACTTTTCGTAGCAGGTAGCAGGTGCAAGGGCCGTTGGGTACCTGCACATCAGGAGAGAAAGACGGCTGCGTTTCTTGGCCTCTCACCGGAATGTGGAGGTTTCCCAAGCTTCGCTTTGCAGCCGTCCCGCGTTTCCAGGGAGACACGCACATTGCCAGGCCTCGGTGCCTGCACTTGTCTCGAGGAAGGGCCTTTTTCTTCTCTGCTGTGCCCGTGCTCTGATGCCCAGATCTCGGGTCCTTTCTCGGGCACTGTGCTCCACAACCCCAGTGACGAGCGGTGGCGAATGTTGAGATGAGTGACAAAAATACTCTCCAGGACGACTGCTATTTGAGAACCAGCACTAAATATCCATCTGGTCTCTTTCATCCTGCAGAGCAGTGTAAATGGCGTTTGTGAGCTTGCTTGTCTGACCCCTCAGCTCAGCTGATGCCTCCTTGGCAAGTCGGCCTGGGGACCAGGAGGGAGGGGACCAGGAGGGAGCAATGGAGCCTGGGCTGCCATTGCTCTCTCCAGCCCAGGACTTGGCGCCAGGCCCTGTTCCCTCGGGAGGCCCAGCAGAGCTCCACCCTAGATAGAGCTCCACCTGGACGCTGAAAGCCAGGCAGACAGAGGCAGGGCGCTCATCCTGCCGTGCTCCCCAGTGGCCAGGGACCTTCCTTACTGGAAATATGTCCTGCCTATTTCCATGGCTGGGACAAGCATGCCGTTGGCTCTGTCCTCCTGGGGCTTAGAGATGTGCATTTTCACTTTGCTCCTAAAAGAATCCCTCCCATGGAAACCCGATAGAGCTGCGTGCCAAGCAAGTGTCCACTCGGAAGCCACCAGTGACCTCTAAACACCTGTGGATTCTCGTGTCTGTGTGGCTCGGCCTGTAGCCGGGCAGCGAGTGCTTTCCCAGGCCACCTTGCCCCCTGCTGTGCCTCTCCTCCTGACCTGGCTGCAGCGGTGTTCCTGACCTCTCTGCTCCCAAGTCTGCCACCTGTTCGGCCATCGACACCTCCCACCCCCGTCTAACAGTTCTCAAAGCTCCACAAGCTCAGTCAGCTGCTTTCTCTGCTATGTTTGCTTTTTCTCTGTCCCATTATTTTTCATTTAACTGTGAAATATTTTAGACCTATAAGCAAGATGTGTAGCGGCACCACGCCTCAGGCCCAGCACGTTGCAAAACAGCCAGGCCTTTGGGACGTGATAGGGAGCCTGTTCTCACTTGAACCCTAAATTGGTCCCTTTGAGGAGGAAATGCTGACCCCCATTCTGCTCCCACAGAGGCCACTGGGCAGGCCCAGCGTCCTTTTAGTGGTGAGGAGGGAAGAGTGGCACAGGAGGCCACCACAGCCACTGAGCAGGGAGCCCCTCATGCTCCAGGCTGGGGCCCTTCCTTGCAGTGAGGTGGAAGGACGGGGCCAGGCAAGAGATCCTCACGGGGGAGACCAATGACACCTTCACTTCCACTGACCATAGCAAAGTCCAAAGATGCGAGAGGTCAGGGCAGAAAGCCTGGGTCTTCCCTCGGACCCAAGTCTCTCCACACGTCCCCAAGACTTCCCCCGCCGGGGGAGGGGATAGCTAGCGCCCCTGGTGCTCCACCTTCAGAGACCACTGGCTTCGCCCGGCGTGAACCACGGGACGGGACCACAGCCAGCCTGCGCCAAACCCTGATTATGTTTGGGGTCACTTTATTTTTTCAGTTAAACGTTTGCAAGTCACTCCTCAGGGCCACCCATTTTCTTCTCACTCCCCAGTGGGATCCCTGGCTCTGACCTCGCCCCAGAGAGAGGCAGGTGCCTGTCCTCCCTGCAGCCACGGCGGCCTGGCCAGCGAGGAGGTCACTGGTGGAGGAGGGGCCGCTGCCTGCTGCAGCACGGACGTGGACGTGGGGGCCCACAGCCTGTTCTCGCCGCCCCTCCCCATGCCGTGCTGGGGAGACGCTCTGGGCTGGCGTGAGGCGAGCCCCCAGTGGCCCCCAGAAGTGAGGACAGGCAGAGAAGCCGCCATGTTGGGGCTGGAGTCAGGCATCGGCTTGTCCCTGCTGCCTGGGCCACGTCCTGGGGTAGGGGGCAGACGGACTCAATCATGAGCACAAAGGAGAGAGGCCAGAGGGAGAGAGGAGAGGGAAGAGCAGAGGACAACTCCAGAGCAGGCTGGGAGGACCCAGGGCGGCACGAGGGAGGGGACGCTGTGATGGTTTGATGTGAGGGTCCCCCAAAGCCCACGTGCGAGACAAGCAAGAAGGCCTAGAGGAGCGATGACTGGGCGAGGAGAGCCTTACCAGCCAGTGCCTTCATCTCCTGATGGGATCAACTGTGTGGTAACTGGAGGCAGGTGGTGTGGCGGGGAGGTGGGCATGGGCGCCTGGCTCTGGGGTGGAGCCTCTCTCTGCTGTCTGACCACCACGTGAGCCGCTTCCCTCAGCCACACTCTTCCTCCATGATGTCCGGCCTCACCTCAGGCCCTGAGGAACGGAGGCTGCTGTCCGTGGACTGAGACCTCTGCAACTGTGAGCCCTCTAATAAACTATTCCTCCTCTAATGATGTTTGTCAGGTCTTTTGGTCACAGCAGCAAAAAAGCTGAGTAAAACCCAGGCATTTGGCCAAGGGGTAGCTGTGGTCACTAGAAGGGTGTGGTTTGAGGGGCAGGGGGACAGGGAAGGAGGGTCTCCTGCAGTTAGAATGAAGCAGACAACAGCTATGTGAGCACCCTCGGGCATCGTTGGGGAAGAGTGTGAGCAGAGTCGTGTGTTCCCATGGGGCCTCCATCACCAGGTTCACGTCCCTGCATTCACCTCTCGTTTCCTCCCACAAACTGAGGCACGACCCAGCTCAGAATCCGAGTCACACTCACCTTGTTCCCTGATGATCAGTCACATGAGAACCCACTGGAGGTTTCAAAACCAGTGCTTTAGCCGGAACTAAAGCATGAGCATATGTGTGTGTGTGTGTGTGCGCTGCGCGCGCGCGCGCGCGCGTGTGTGTGTGTGTGTGTGTGTGTGTGTGTGTGTGTGTGTCTGAGTGTGCTTCGGGTGTTCTGCTCAGGTCCCGAGCTCTCAGTGCTGTGTGGGTGTGATGTGGACGGGATGGGACAAGGAGAAGACCCCCTTGGAACACACTGGTGTGCTCACCCTCAGTAGGCCTGACCAGTGGGCACTGCCTGGCGTCCCTGCCCTTGGCCTCTCTACTAAGAAAGTGGCTGCTCCCAGCTGAACACCCATGTGACTGGGCATGATCCTGTGCCTCTATCGTGGGAGAAAACAACTTCATAAAGGGCCCAGGGTGCACTGAGGGTAGAGGGTGAGGGGTCTCCATGCATGCATGAGGCACCTGTCCCCTGGCTGGACACTGGAGCCTGTCTTGCTGAGGCCTCCCTCTTACCACTCCCACTGTGAGAAGCACGGCCTGACCCCCTCCTCACCTATGAGGGGGGCTTGCTCCTGAACCCACAGCTGTGGAGGCATTCAGCGTGCACACATTCACATCCCACTTTGCTTGCCGCAGACCGTGTCCACGACAGTCCTCCCCACCGCCCAGAGGGGTGGTGGCGCATCCCCAGCACCAGCTCCACGTGGCTAGCGGGGGCTTGTTCTTAGGGAAGGTGAGTAGCGCCAGCATTCCCAGCACTGCGTGACAGTGACAGCGTGGCTTGGGAGAGGTTGGGGAGGGAATACAAGACTAGTTAGATCTGAGCATGAGTTCAAGAGACCACGGTGCAGCACGGTGACTGTCCCCAACATACTGACTGTGTGCTTGAAAACTGCTAAAGCAAACGGAGAAGAGCTCTCAGCACTCGAAAGAGCTTTAGAATATGCAGTTGAAGCCAGAATTAGACAGGCAGTCAGTACAGAAGGGTAAATCGAGACAGGTCGGATCAAGGAGGCCAATTTTGGGTGAGTCCAGGAAGATGGAGACTGAGACTGCCCCTGAGGGACTGAAATGTTAACTCCTTCAGAGCCCTTCCTCCACCCTTATCCAGAACCTGCCCCTGCTCCAACCTGTTGCCAAGGTGACCTGTCCCAGCAACTGTCCTTCCCTCAGTTATAATAAAGTGTCCTGGGCCACTCCGTCTGGCTCTCCCCCATCCATCCTCTTCACACCTTTGGCCAGCCCACAGAGCATTCCTGAGCCTCGGACACATATGCAGGAAGGAGCTGGATGAGGGGGGAAGAGAGCAGGACAAAGGAAGCGAGGACATGTGAAAAGGCACAACAAGCCGGGCGTGGTGGCGCACGCCTGTCATCCCAGCACTGGGGAGGCTGAGGCAGGAGGATCTAGAGTTCAAAGCCAGCCTCAGCAATGGCGAGGCACTTAGCAACTCAGTGAGACCCTGTCTCTAATAAAACACAAAAAAGGGCCAGGGATGTGGCCCAGTGGTCGAGTGCCCCTGAGTTCAATCCCAGTACCAATAAATAAATAAATAAATAAATAAATAAATAAATAAATAAATAAATAAAAAGGCACAACATCCCCACTTCTTGGGATACCAGGATACCAGCTATGGCCCGCTTCTCCCTCCCAGGAGAAATCTATGTTACCCTTTGTGACAAAACCCTGCTTTCTATGCTTGCCTCGACCTGCTTCTCTAATGTTATACTTCAACATGTGAGGGAGCAGGACTCGTCACCGATAACCAGCAGTATCACAGTGATGCATGCGTTAGCTAGCCTGACTGGTCACTTTACAGTGTGCACAGGAATCAAAGCATTATGTTATACATCAAATATGTATATAAAAATTTTAGTTGTCTACTATAAACAAATTAATAAAGCCCCCCAAAACAACAAATAAACACCCATGAGCCTAGACAGCAAAGAATGATGTGCCACACCTGGAGACATTGTCACTATACCAATGACACCAGAGGAGGGTTCCCTGGAGCTCCTCTGGAAGTCGAAATCCTGACTATAAACAATTTAGAAAGAATGAAAAAGGCCTTGAGGACATCTGCCTTGTAGCCAAGGCTTTATGCACAAAATATAAGGCTATAAAATTAACAAATGTCCCCAAGGTAGTCAGCTTATAAACCTGGGAAGAGAAAGAGACTGAAGTAAAGGAGGGTTTCCAAGCCAGTGCCCTCCTGACTTGGCTGCAATCTCTAGACAGGGACTGGCAGCCACTCCAGAGCAGGTTTTAAGTGGCACCCTGGCAAAACATCTATTTTAAAAATCTCATTTTTTTTATTATTGGTAGATAAGTCCTTTATCAGACATGAGTTTTGCAAGGATTTCTTCCTTTCTGCAGCCTGTCTTTTTGTTCTCTTGACCCCACCTTTTGCAGAACTTTGCAATATTGATGAAGTTCAATTTAGCATTTTTTTTTAAATTTGAGTTGTGCTTTTGGCGATGTCATTAGAGATCTTTGCCTAACCTGAGTCACAGATACTTTCTCCCACGTGTTCTGTACGAGTTCTATGTGACTTAGATGGACATTTATCTGATTCACTTGCAGATACTTTTTGTGTAAGATGTGAGGTTCATTTTCTGCACACTGATGTCCAGCAGTTCCAGCAGCATGTATTGAAATAACGCATTTTTCATATTGCATGTTATAGCTACCCATTTCTGGACAAGGTGCTTTATGTGGACTTTTTCATTTAATCTTCTCCAACTCTGTGAGGTACGGGGGTGGGTGGTCCTCCCAGTGCATGACAGACAGGGGAACCAAGGCTGTCACAGACCAGGAGGCAGAACCAGGGCAGCGTGAGTGCCTGCTCAAAGGCAGACCTCCAGGGCTCCATCGCAGGTCACCCTCCATCTGGAGGAGAACACCTGTGGCCAGCCCAAGGCCGCCCTCTGTCCTGTGAGCATCAGTGGCTCCAAACTCCACCACTTCCAGGGACACCCAGAAAGCCAAGCCCTGTCTCCAGCTCACCACGGCTCAATGTCTGATGGTGCCTTGACCCTGTAAGCCCCTCAGTCACCTCTGCTGGCCCAGACAGCCTCCCTCTGCTCCTCCAGGCTGTGCAGACCAAGGGGAAGGGGTGGAAACCACGGGCTCCCTCAAAGGTCGACAGACACTGACATGAAGAAGAGGTGTTCAGACCAAATCAGAGGTGTCCTCCGCCAAAGCCAGGGACTCACTTTCAAAAGAAAGGAAACTGTCCCCACCCCGGATAAGCATCCCACCCGTGTACAGGTCTTGATAGCAAGGCCAGAGGACTGGGGTTTTGTTGCATTTGGGGGCTTCCTCATCCTATTCTAAACATTGGTTTTGGACAGCTTGCTGACGCCCGCTCCTATTTGATCTAATCCTTTGTAAGGTCATGACCATCCCAATGGTCTTGTGCTCCTTTTAAGTTCTCAGCAAATAAACACAGTCTGGCACAGTGGACCCCTGTGCTGTGACACACCAGTGCCCCAATAGCCTGTCATCAATCACAGGATGAGGAAACACCGCTGATTTGAATATGGTTTTGTAATTCTACATGTTTCTGATATTTCTTTACTTAAGAAAACCATGGACTCAGCTATTTAAAAATTGCTTTTCATCTTAGGTTACCTCTTGAGAAATGTGGCCTAGTGAAGCCTAGAAATTCATGAGCCCTTTAATTTTTAGATCTTTGATTAGTGGAAAGGAAGCATAACTAACATTAACCACTGATATTACCCCTGTGGGATGAGAGCGTGGTTAGCGTTGGACTCTGTCCATAGATGACTGTTTCTCTTGTTGCTTGGGAAAGTAAATTGCTTCATCCGATTGTTGTGATTTGGTTATGATGCTGATGGCACGACTCTGTCACTCAGTGTTCGCTACTTTCCTCTCTGTTCTGACTTCGGCCGTGACCACCGGCACTTGGTCACGTGTGACTCCCCTGTACGCCTTCCCCGCTGGTGATGACCGGTCCTTCCCTGGCACAGCAGGCCCCGTCTTGGTGCATGTCGCCCTTACTGACCTGTTGTGGGCCCCGGGGACTCTGGAGGGGGACAACTCAAGTGGATGAGATATGTCCAGTGACTCCAGCCAGAACCCCTTCTCCCTTCCAGGTTGTGTTCTGACTGCAAGGGCCCAGCGGCTGGAAGTTCTGTGAGACCCACTGCCTAGGTGCCCCGGTTCCTCACGGGCCCCACAGGCTTCTTCCCCATCCCTCAAAGCTTCACTCGTGCTTCCAATTCCACATTCCTTTCCAGACCTCCGCAAGAAATTAACTGTAGGAGCCCTGTTTGGGGAGATGGCTAAGATTGCAGTGGACTACGGGCCAAGGAGATGTTTGGCTGTTGCTGCCTTCCATAGTCTCACGGGACTTGGCCCGAGATCTCGTGGGACTTGAGCGAGATTGCTGATTGGGTCTGCGCCATTTTTGGTGGTGTGTGTGGTGCGTGTTAAAGTCGTTGTTAGAGCCAGAGAGAAAAGTTATCAGAATAAAAAGCTGTTTGTTTCCAGTTCGCCTCTGAACTTCTTTCCGCGGCTTCATTGCTCCTAGCGGCCATCGCTTCAGGCGACAACAATTAACTTTGACCTTGGAGAAGGGGAGAAAGCAAGACACATGACACACATGTCATACTAGGTGGATTCCTGTACCATTTCCCAAGACAGAATGAAAACAAGACTCACTAATGTGAGAACATGAAATCATGAAGGAAGGAAGGAAGGAACAGATGGATGGATCCACAAAACCTGATATTGCTAGCAAACCAATTTTATTTTAATACAGGCAAAATGTTTAAAAGTTAAGGTCACAGAGGTTTAAATTACTCAATAAGCAGAAATTTGAAGCCAAAAGTAAGCTTTTATTTTTCTTTGAAAATCATGTCACCGAATTTCACAATCATTCTTGCAAAGATAAATTAAGTATAGCATTACTAAATTCTAGAAAATATGCCAACACTCAGGCATTATAAATTTTTTGCAAGGTCTCTGGATTAGATGTACATTTTTTAATTTTAAAAAAAATCATCAACAATGAAGTGCTAATCATAATTATAAAATATACTTCTGTGTGTGTGTGTGTGTGTGTTTGTGTGTAGTCCTCTTAGAAATCACTTAAGATCACAATGATCTACTTAATCTTTGTAGGATACAAAACATAGCTGGTCTTTTGATATGCCAGGCCTGCAGACTTAAGACAGATTCCTTCAGAAATATGTGGACTTGTCTACCTTAAATTTGTCACCTACTGCACTCTCCCAAAGATAAACTTCTGGGCTTTTCTCAAGCTAGAGACCGTGAAGTCAAAAACGATGGTCTTCTTGAGAAACTGAAATGAATGATACTCACTAATCTCTTTTTTGAATATAAACATCTTATGATCATCAAACAAACTGGTTTTGGACAGGAGATATCCCCACACCTTAAAGCAAAATAAACCAGCCCCAAGTACACAAACATAACTCCCAGTGTGATCAGAGAGGTAATAAAGCTTTCTTAGCCTGCCGCAGAACAGGATGTGAACCGAGCCCTGCCTAGAGTGGAGACCTTCTCTGTGCAGTCAAGGAACCTGGGAAATGTCTGTGCTCGTGTGAAGCAAAGGAGAGCCTGGAGACTCGGGCTGTCCCCGCCATCCAGAGTGTCTTGATCTTTCCAGCTAATGAAGTCATTTCTTCCCAGAGGCATTAAAATGAACTGTCCACATTCTCTGGCTCATCCTAAGAGAGGATACGTGTAGCCCAAGCCATGGAATAGATATTCCAGATTTTCAAATGTTTTGAGCTGACTTTAAGACTGATGTGACTGGACAAGCCGGTTTTGGCAGCTGACCCCCATGCTGAGACCAAGCCTGTCCTTACAACAAGGCCTGGGCTCAAAGGGAACACACAACACCCCCAGCCTGGGATACCTTGTTGTGGGTGCAGCATTTCAGGGACAGCATATGCATGTCAATCATTTTAAGCCTGAGCTTCGTACGAATTGGGTTGAGGGCACCAATCCCACCTATGGGTGTGGGAAGGGACTGATTGACCCTGGAACCACATATGTTGCTTGGAGCATTGGTAAAGAGCCAGTTCTGCAGGGACAAGGACACCTCTCCAGGTGGACCCAGAAAGCCTCAGCCTCGCTGGGGGATTCCGAAGAGTCCAGCCCTCAGTCTCAGATCACTCCGGTTCCTTAGCGCTGCCCACCTGCCACCCTCAGGAGTGTCGAAGTTTCTTTCGGACATCAGGTGGCGATTTAATTTGGCACTAGTGTGAAATGACGACAGAGGACTCACGGCACTGCCTTTGGGCTGCACTATTTTTCTTTGGGGGAGAAATATTACTTCTCATGACTTTCTCGCCAAGACCCATGAGCCCGAGGACATTCATAGTGGGAACCTCAACCAAGATGTACAGGAGCAATCAGGACCCAATAAGCCCGCTTGCTGCCCCCGGGAGAGGGGATCAAATGACCGGGAAGAGCACCCTGTGCCATCCGCGCACTCCCTCTCCCTCCACACACAGATGTGCTTCTGCTGTGAGTTCGGGCGTTCCTGGCAGGGCAAGGCCACCAGCAGGGGCTTCCCCTCCACATGCGTGCCGTCTCGTCTTTGAAGAGCAGCCACGCTGCACGTCCGACATGCCGGACAGACAGCTCCATTCTTGACAAGGGAGAACCAGGGTCACCCTGCGAACTCTAAGACTGCGCAGCGATGAGCCGCGCCTGGGAGTTGCGGTTCCCTCCCTTGTCTGGCTTTGCTGTGTGGCGTTGGTATCCCAGTGTGCAGGAGCCCTGTTTGGGGAGATGACTTGAATTGCGGTTGACTATGAGCCGTGGAGATTTGGGCATTGTCGCCTTCCGTAGTCTCACGGGACTTGTCCCGGGATCTCGAGTGACTTGGCCGAAATTGCTGATCGGGTCAGCGCCATTTTTGGTGGTGTGTGTGTGTGGCGTGTGTTAGTCGTTGTTAGAACCAGAGAGATAAGTTATCAGAATAAAAAGCTGTTCGTCTCCAGTTTGCCTCTTAACTTCTTCCCGTGACTCCGTTGCTCCAAGTGCTTCAGGCGGCAACACCAGTGTCCTGGAAATGCTGAAGCAGCAAAAACAGAAACAGTGTGTGAACAGGTGTCTCTGCTGGGGTCTTTAGAGTCTGTCAGGGGCTCTGTGCTCTGCTTGGCCAAGCTCTGAGCCAAACCCCAGGGTAGCCAGCAATTTGGCTGTCATTCCTCAGGACCAAAGCCTCCAAGCCCAGGGAAGGAAGGGAGGGCAAAGAAAGAGGTGAGAGGGCTCCAACCTCCCCAGGGATGACCGGACCTCACCGCCTTAGGTGCCTCTTTGAAAGGGTGCAGGTGGGGAAAGGGCCACACCCCAAGATCAGTGACAGGAGACTGCAGGGGCTGTGAGCAAGGCATGCTGGGCACGAACCTAAGGCAGGCTGGGGACAGCCTCAGAGAGGAAAGAGGCTATGGGCTGGCTCACCTGCAGGCCAGCAGGTTCTGGAGAGCACAGCAAGCTCACGCCTAGTCCAAGGCGAGAAGGCCGACCAAGGCTGCTTGGCTGTGCTTTGGTGATTTATGGTTGAGTGGTGTGATGGCACTAAGAAGCTCACATACAGATCTTGCATATTCTCACCTACCAAAGGCTGCCTTCCTGAGCACACCTGGCCACCAGCTCGCCTCCTGCAGGGCTGCCTGGAATCCCGAAGGGCACCGAGAGGAGCCAGATGGGCAGGTCGGGCCAACAGGTCTTCCTTTCCCCTCCGTGTGTGGTGCCTGGACTCCCAGGGGCTGGACTTGGGACAGGCTGTTGTATTTGATGACAAACAGCCAATAGAATAACAAATTGTTCAGAAGTAACCACCTCACACCCCAAATTTTTTGAATGGCCTTTACCAAAATAAGCTTGAGGTATAGAAGTTTAAAACACAACTTCCATAAATGAGTCTTTCTTATAGTTTTGCCTGAATCAAGACGTAAGTGTTTGGACAGATTTAGAAAACTAAACAAGACGGAAATCCTCTTCCCCTTCTAGCTGAAGAAACTTGAGGCTGCTTAGAACACAGGGCTTCATTGAACTCTGAAAACAAGAGGCTCAGTGCCTGGGAACTTGTGACTACCAGTGGCCCTGGTGTCCCTCCAGCCTCTGGCTTCTGATTCTCAAAGCTCTTTCAGTCTGTGCAGAGGACAAAGCCCTCTCCAGGGACACCAGATGAGTTGGTAAACAGAGCTGGTTGGGCACAGAAGATGCAATCCCACAAAGCCCCTTTGGTCTTCACCTGCCCTCGGTGACCAGGAGAAACGCCTCCAGTCAGGACATTCGCCTGGAAGATGGCTGAAGGCAGGGGCTGGTGCTGGAGAGCTGAGACCTGGAGCAGGGTGCTGGCAGGAAAGGGAGGGTCTCCGGGACTGTTGAGTTGCTCCATAGTAAACCACTGAAAAAGGGACAGATTCAGTCCTGGTGAATAAGAGCCTCTGTCGGGAGAGGAACCATTTCTGCACAAGAATCAGAACTCAGAACTCATCGTACAAGCTCAGTAAGTGTGGAGTGGAGTGGCACTCAAGAATGACCGCGTTCCAGCAGGACAGAAAGGAAACTGCCTCTCTCAGCACCTCTGTGCTGGTGCCGTTCAGAATCGCTGTTCTTATGTGATAGTCTGAGAGGACAGCACCACAGTCAAAGGAAAACAACCTCCAATTCTCCTTTAAACAAAACGTGCAAATTGCAGCCCTACCATAGTCTGTCCTCTCTGTCAGCAAGTTACTGGGCATCCTAGGGCTTGCCTGGATGTGAATTTACATCCAATCTGTACACAAGAGCCAAGCATTGATTTTTTTTTTTTTTTTTTTTTTTTTGTGGTGCTGAGGATTGAACCCAGGGACTTGTGCATGCGAGGCAAGCACTCTACCAACTGAGCTATGTCCCCAGCCCCCAAGCATTGATTTTTTTTTAAAATTTTTTTTATTTACTTTAGTTGTACACAATGCAATGCATTTATGTTTACATGGTGCTGAGGATCGAACCGGGCTGCCCACGTGCGAGGGGAGCGCTCTGCCGCTAAGCCTCATCCCCAGCCCCCAAGCATTGATTTTAAAGTGCCTGCCCCTCAGGGGTATAGGTGCTCTGTTTGTGAGGGCCCGAGGTCATTACCATAGCCCATTCCTGCAGAAGTTAGTCGGGTATCTGCCCATGGCCAACACGATTGCCTTATCCCAGACAGCTTTCAGGAAACACGACCGAGTCAGGGCTCCCAAGCTGTCACACTGCGGCGTGGGGCTTCTCGGTACTCTCACTGCGCTTGGCCTGGGGGGTTGCTGCTGGCTAAGGTATCTAAGGTGAGAATCAAGAGCGCTCTGTTAGCCAGGACCAGAATTGTGACCACAGGCCACTTAACTCCTCTCTCTGTTTGAATTAGGAACAGGGCTGCTGTCTCCACGTGAGGAAGGAGAGGGCTTTGGAAGTGCTGCTCTCCAGGGCATCTTTCAGCTCAGACTGACCTCCCCGACAGAAGCCAGCAGGCACAGAGCTGTCTGGAGACGCACCCCAGAGAGTCCTTTATTGATTCCCCTCTTTCTGAAACTGCTGTTTGGGATCCAGCGACCAGAGGGCTATTAGAGCTCCTGATTCCCCAATCACAGTAAGAATGGGGGTACCATGCAGAATTAGGGTGGGCTGGCACAGAATGCTCTGAATACCCATCTGCCCCACAAGGAGCAGCGGTGGAAAGCCTGCCTGGGGAGCGGGAGCTTTCACGTGAGGGTGATTTGTGCATTTCCATTTTTATGTTATGTGTGTAACTTTGGGGGGTAAAGTTCACACGGGATAAGTCATAATTGTAGTCACCTTCAAGCAGGTGATTCTGTGACATGACACATTCACAATTTTATTTTAGCTTATGACCCTGAGCTAAGTCACATACATCTTTTAGTTTTATTTCCAAGTCAACTATTGAATTTGGAAATAAGCAAAGTACTTGACTTTATGTTCAGATCAGCTAGGACATAAAACAAATAGTGAATTCCAGGGATGAGTGCACACAACTTTCTCTCGGCAAGTTGGTCTTGTGGGTGAAAAAAGAATTGCCCATGAATGCAATGTGTTATGATAACATTTTATCAGTATTCAAACTGACTGACAGAGAACTTGGGTTGGAGCTTAAACCATGGTTTATGGTCACTGCTGCCTCCCAGAAGGCCCAGATTTAGAATTGAGGGTCCAGGGGCAGCCAGCTGCCTCTAATACCCTCCCTACAGGTAAATATACATGTTCTTCCATCCCTGGTGACACCTGTCAGGCTAAGGTAGCAATTCTCTACAAAATCAAAGTAGAAAAAGGACAGAAGAACAGGTAGGCAGCCTGGAGACAGATGCTGTGCCCAACACATGCCCCTCTGGGGAGCACCTGGCCAGCCCTGTTCCCCCACTCTCCAGCCTCCTCCACTGTCATCAAGAGGCCCTTGGCCTGGGACCTTTCCTTTCTCTGCTTCTCTCTCCAGCTCTTTTCTCTTGCTCTTCCCGTCCACTCTCAAGTGACCACTAGGACGCTGTTGTAACAAAGTTGGCGTGCACTTGCATCCAGTCACATGTATGCAACAAACACGTGACTGCATGCACACAAATATAGATGTGCACACACATACACTCACACATGTGTGCACATGTACACTCACATACACACACACAAATACATATTCACACGTACACTGTATGCACACACACACAAGCATATTGACTTCCAACCCACTTATTCCAAAAGCAGGTTTGGATCAAGAGCCTTCATGCCCCTGCTCCAGGATGTGTTTCCCCACCATTTCTCCTTGGATGCAGTCATGTCTTTCCAGCATGAGTTACTGTTTTAGCAGTGAGGCGTGGCTTACTAGCTAAAAGAACTTCAGCCTTTTCTTTCTCCTCAGAGTGTCTTCTGGAGGCTATCCTGCAACTCTTCCTGCTGGGGAAGACTCTGAGTTTCACGCTCCCCCTTGGCTACACAGCCTCTGTGGGCGCAGGAGGCCAGCCACGTGCACCTGCTCTCTTCTCTTGTCTCACCCGGAGCCACTCTCTGCATGGAGAACACTTCCTTCTATTGCCCCTGCATAAAAGCCACGGGGAGAGCAGCTGCACACATTTAGGAAGAAGGAAAAATAAACTGTGGTAACTGAGGGATAAATCAAAAACCTGCCATTTCACTTCCTGCCAATCTACCTGGAGAGCTTCACAGCCTTCCAATCACCGACCTTCACGTTAGCCCTCACTACTCACATCTTCCAAAGCAGTTCTCTGATTCTGCACCCAAGTGCTTCTGCTGATGGAGTGGCAGCCTCCTGAGCGGCTGGCCTCCGAGGAGAGACTGAAGGTGGTCTCTCCCTGCCCCACCTTGTCCATTCCCCATTCCCTGTTGGCTGTGTCATTGAGGAGCAAGCTGAGCACCTAAAAAACACCAGGAGCTCTGGAAAGTTCATGCCGAGATCTTTCTGAGTTACAGCTTATGTTTTAGCTCACTGCACACTTAAATGCTGCTTTTCCTACAGAAATGTGTTGGTGACATTCTTTCTTGAGAGCACTGATTGGTTGGTTCACTGTACATTTATTGAACCCCTCCCATCTACCACGCCATGAGATGAAGCCCCTGGGACACAGATAAGGATGGCAGGATCTCCTAACTGGGGAGTCCCCTGTCCAGGAGAGGTTGAGGGTCGTATGGGAGAGAGAGGCCCCAAAGTCCCCTGAATGCCAGGATGGGAAATGTCTCTCTTTGCCAGAAGTTAACCCGGGGCCATTATTTCTCCTATTTATTGTACTTATTCCACAAAAGTCCTCAGTCCTGAATGAAGTGAAGTCATGGTACACATGAGCCGGTGGGGGATCGAGGGGCGCCCTCCCCACACTCAGACCTGAGAGAATCTGCCAAGCAATGCCTTCCCAGAGCATTGAAATTCAGGAGAAGCTACAGGACGAAGAGTGCATTTCCAAGACCTACCACCAGGGGCCCCTGGCAGCCGGGCCATGCTCCACCCACAGGGTCCGAAGGGACCCAGTCCTCCTGCACAATAACAGAATCTTGTGTTAGGGGTCAGGAATGTGGGGCAGGAAACATAATCAGGGAGGAATCCTGCCATACGCTTAGAAAAGTTTGTGCTTTTCTGATAGCAAAGCATTCCTTCTCTTTTTTGAAGGTCAGTACCTTGATGTTTTCTGTTGCTATTTAAAAAAAAAAAAAAATGCCTGAAACCAGGTAATGTATCACTGGTAGAATTTATTTGGCCCACATCCTGCAGCCTGGGAATTATATGCGTGTGATGTTGGAGGCTGCTTAACACCTGGTGAGGGCCATCTGGCTGCACCATGACATGGTGGAGACACGGCGGGCAGGCATGCTAGCTCAGGTCTGTCTTCCTCTTAAAAAGCCAACAATGCCATCAAGGGGGGCCCACCTCATGACCTCAATCCTAGTTACCTCCCAAAGTCCCTGCCTCCTAGATGTCCAACACACGAACTGTTGAGAAACAGAGTCCAGTCAAAGCAGGCGGATTACTTGACAGGTCATCTGACCCACAAACCATCAGGCAAGAGGCTCACTGGTGGGGAAGGAAAAGGACCACTCTTCCCAGGACGTCTCCCCAGTGGAGACTCTTGGTGGAGGGAAAGGACCAACCTGGGCAGGGATCAGCAGCAGGACCTCCTCAGAGAAGGACGGACTCTCTCTTGAGAAAGTTGAGGTGGCCACACTAGAACCCAGCACAAATCTAGGGGTGAGCAGGAAGCAGCCCAAGTCTTGGGGTGGTTTCTGTCATGGCAGCAGGGAAAAGCCTGTGCCAGACTGTCCCAGCCTCCCTAGTACTACCCACTGAGCAGCCCTGCCTCACACCTGGCTGGGTGTAGACCCTACTTCCCCATCAGAGACTGCTATGGTGCAGGAGGCTCAGGGAGATGCAGGGGCTGAGGGCTGGGAGCCCATGCATGGAGGGGAACATGGGGGCTCCTTAGCCTTGCCTCCCAATCACAGGAGAAGTAAAGCTACCCTTCTAGCCAGTGGCCGGGCCCTCCAGCAAGGGTCCCTGGAGGCACCCTGTGATCCCACAGGCTCACAAAGATAAAGAGGAGATGGACCCCAAGCTTAACTTCTCCAATGGCCATCTTCTCCCTGCAAACATGGTCCCCACCAGAGACTGGGGTGGGAAGGGAGAATGGAGTTCCTCAAAGTTGCCGATGTCTTTCCACAAACCCTGCACCAGGACACCTGATGTCAGGATTCCTTGTTTGTGACTAAGTCAGTTCAGGAGTGAATGCTCAGCCCACTCCTTTGTATCAAGGTTGAAACACTTTTGGCTAAATAAATCCAATTTTATATTATTTTGCATAAACAAATAAGCAGCAAGAAATAGAAAGTGAGGAATCTTCTGATCAAATTCCTTGAATCTACTAATAAAGCCCACTGCTTTGATTCACTCAAAGTCATGCAAGCGGTGAAGCTGGATTGGAGCCTTTCTCCCTGAGCACTCAATTTCCCATGGAAATGAGAACTTCTCCAGGGTTCTTCAGCCGCCAGGTACAGCCGAATCCCATGCAGGACTTGTTAAGACTCCCGGGAAGCGTTCTGGTTGGACAGGTCTGACAGGCTCATTAAGTGCACGGGCTCTATAAGGTGCATGGCTAACAATTTTCCTGGGCCCTACTTTGAGAAACTCCGACTCAGGTCCTCCAGCCTGGCTGTGCTGCAATCCCACAGCCTCTCTGAGCTCTGGATGTTGTAGTAGTGGGCTGGGGTTGTGGCTCAGCGGCAGGGCGCTCGCCTCGCACGTTCGCTGCCCGGAGTTCGAAACTCAGCACCACGTAAACATAAATGCACTGCATTGTGTACAACTAAAGTAAATAAATAAATATTAAAAAAAAAAAGAAAGAAAGAAAATAATGGACACAAAAGGAGTGTCTCGCTGGTCTTGGAGCTCAAGTATTTCAAGCATGTGTTCATCTCATTATTGCTCACTGAAGATGGACAGCACCGAAGTCTTGGTTTCTAAGATACTGAGGTTTGTTGGTTGGGTTTTTTTTTTTTTTTTTTTTTTTTTTCTTTCTCTTAATATGGGGCTTCGGTTCCTAGCTGTGGTTTCCTTCCAATCGATGTCAGCTAGTATGAGCAGCATTACACCCTCTGAAGCACTCTTCTAAGACCTTGTGGTATTCAAAATATCTTTTGTTTCCAACATCCTGGAACACTTTACTAACCCTCTTCCAGATCAAATAAAATCACTCACGTTTTGTTTGTTTGCAGTTTTTCTGAGGTCACAGGAGAGCCCAGCCTTATTTTTGGCACCCAGCGGGGCTTTTTTCACCCTCAGCTACCTGGAGGTTAATTGAAAGGAACATCCTGGAAAGGAGAAAGTAACCAAATACAAGGAAGCATGGAAGTGTGCCACCTGGAAACC
Source organism: Tamias sibiricus (assembly GCA_025594165.1). NCBI lineage: Eukaryota > Metazoa > Chordata > Mammalia > Rodentia > Sciuridae > Tamias > Tamias sibiricus. Next base: position 169,195,876 of record CM046662.1, on the reverse strand, counting down.
AGGCCACGCTCCCTGCTGAGTACAAGCAGCACAAGGCCCGGCCCAGGACCAAGGCTGAGGCCACCCAAGCGGCAGCAAGGACACAGGACTCATGGACCCTGGGTGGGTCCTGTTCTTGGGATCCACTGCACCTATGGAGGAAAAATCAAAATGGCGCAGCATTGATCCAGGGCATTTTGAGTGGAGGTGAGAGGCCATTGCTCATCAGATCCCACACCTGAACCTCAGGGTTCACTCTCCCCAAGGGTGCGTTGACCTTTCTCACCTTGCCAAACTCTTCTGAGGTCACTTCTACGCACACGACCCAGACGCTGAGATTGCACTCTGTGCCCTTCTCGCCCGACAGCTTGACTTTTGCAAGCACCAATCCTAATTGCTGAGTGGCGGGTGACGCGAATTCCAACCCTCATGTGGTTCACAGCTATGAGTACAGACTCCATTTTGCAAAACCTCAGAGCAAATTTTCAGGACTGCCTGAGTCTATGCTCCCCAGATGGCAACCTATTTAGCTCCAAATAAATGTAATTTTCTTTGTTCTTGACTAGGCTGACTTTATTCTAGGTGGGCACATTGCTTTTGTTGTAGTGTTTAAAGAAAAAAAAAAAAAAACTATTTGTAAATGATTTCAACATTAGTGGAAAAATTGTGAAAACAGCATTAGAACTCACATATTCTGTGTATGCAGAAGTGACTCTTGTTACCTTTTCAATTTGCTTTTTCATGGTGAAAAGATAACAAGTGTTACCTGCTGCGTGAGATTTTGCACTATCCTATAAATACATACGCACAAATTCAAGTAGTCCTCTTCACGCATGGGGCATATGTTCCAAGACCCTAGGACATGCCTGAAGCCTCAGACCCTACCAGACCCCATAGGTATTTTGCCTTTCCTGTACACACATACCTGCAATCAAGTTAGATTTATGAGTTAGGCAAAGTGAGAAATCAAACGCAATAACTCATCATAAAATAGAACTGTAAGAAACTATATATAAAATACCATACACAGCCCGGCGCGGTGGCGCACGCCTGTCATCCCAGCACTTGGGAGGCTGAGGCAGGAGGATCGCGAGTTCAAAGCCAGCCTCAGCATTGGCGAGGCACTTAGCAACTCAGTGAGACCCTGTCTCTAATAAAATACAAAAAAGGGCTGGGGATGTTGCCCAGTGGTCGAGGGCCCCTGAGTTCCATCCCTGGTACCAAAAAATAAAAATAAAAAATACCATACACATAGTATATGAATATAATATAATAGGAGCTATGTGAATGTGGTCTCTGTCTTGAAAGAGTGAAGACGAATATTAATATTCTCAGACTGCGGCTGAGCACAGATAACTGAACAGAAGAAAGTAGAACTGCAGAGAGAGGGAAATACTATGGGTTTGTTGTTGTTGTTGTTTTGGTGTGAGTGTGCGTGTATTCCAAAACATTTGAAAAAAGCTTGGACACGTCATATCTCTTTACTCCTAAAAACAGTCTTTTATATATAAGCCTAGTATAGTCATCCGTGTCAGTGAATTCAACTCGCTCCAGTGCTTTCATCTAACCCACCATCTAGATTTCAGTTGGGTCACAAAGCCCAAGGGTGTCCTTTGTGGCTTCTCCTCTCCGGTAAAGGACCCAGTGTGGCGTCACACACCTTCAGTTACAGTTTTAAAGAACCTTATGCCTAAACAGCCCCTTGACTGCTCTTTAACTCTGCTCCTCCCACTCTGTGAAGACTGCCCCCTTCCTCTGGCAGGACTGTGCTCCCAGAGTGCATGTGCCTGGGGTTCCCTGTGCAGGTCTGGCCGTGCTTGGCTCCAGGGAGACCCTCGACTAGGCACAGGCCTCCCTGCCCCGTGGCCAAGGCTAATTTCATTGCCCAGCCGGGGTGTGGCCCAGGTTCCGCTCTGTGGTCACTAGACTTTCCCTTTCCTCTAACACGCAGTCTATGAAGAGGCTCCATAGACACGCCACTGTCCTGCTCCTCATCAAAACCTGCCCGCCCTGAGGAGACCGGGCTTCCACGGAGGAATGCTGTCAGAGCCATTCTGCACCATGGTGGCTTTCTAGAGCCCAGGCACCCTCCTCTTTGACCAGTCCAAACTGGCTTTCTACTGTAGCAAGAGCCGCCCCTTCTGCCCCTTTATTATACATAGCTAATTACTAGGGACACGAGCTCATGGGCTTTGCTTCCAACAGTTCATACTATCCTTAGGCTTTAGATCTATGGTGTTCCTCAAAAGCTCATGTATGAGACAATGCAAGAAAGCACAGAGGTGAAATTAGAGCCTTAACCTAATCAGTGCATTCATCCCCTAATAAGGATTAACAAGATGGTAACTGTAAGCGGGTAGGGTGTGGCTGGAGGAGGTGGGTCCTTGGGAGCGTGTCTTTGCAGTTTACATTTTGTCGTGGTGAGGAGAGCTCTCCCTCCGTCTGCTTCCTGGTGCCAAGTCCTCACCTCCGTCCTCCACCACACCCTGGCGCCCTGAAGTGCTGCCTCACTCCGGCCCAGAGCAATGGAGTCGGATATCTATAGACTGAGACTCAGAAAGCATGATCCCCAAATAATCTTTTCCTCCTCTTATTGTTCTTGTCAGGTATTTTGGTCACAGCAGTGAAAGAGCGGACTAAAATATCATTCTTAACTATTTTGGAATGTGGCTGATCCCAGATTTGGGTACTGAGGACCCTTTCGGTGGCTCCATGTCCTTGTGATATGACTCATCGTTTCTCATGTTTTAAGTCACTTTTAAACTATTATTTTCTTCTTTTAATTATTTTATTTTCTGACAAAAATAATAAAATAAAATAAAAAAGCTTCAAGCAAACAGTTTCTTTCCTGGACCAGACCACTGCAGCTCTTTTGGATCTTTTGACTAGGCCTTTGCTCTCGGACTTGGAGTTTGTCTCCGCATTGCTCAGTCTCACCAAGAATCCTGTTCAGTCAGTTCAGTTGGAATCCATCATTTCCAACACCAGATCACAAGTCTGATCAGGTTTTCTCTCTGCCTCCCCCAGGGGCGTCTGATGAAGGAGCCCTAATTAGGAAGGGCTGTTGGGCTCATGGGTCTGACCTGTAGGCACCCGCACGGGTGTTAGGAGAACGGAGGGGCAGTCACTCGGTCGGTCAGAAGAATCTGGCCAGAACTCGGCAGAAGAGAAACCAGATAGAAGAAATCCTGGTCAGAGTGAGTCCTGAGGAAGACAGAAGACAGAGCTCTATATCTTTCTTTACTACTCTAAGCTAAGAAGACTCCCTAAGAAGAAAAGAGCTCTATCTTTCTTTACTCTAATCTACTCAAGACTCTAAGCTAAGAAGAAAAATCTTTCTTTCCCTCTCTAAGAAAAATCTTTCTTTTCAAAGAAAGTAGAAGTAAAAATAGTAAAAGCTTAACTCTGCCTCCGAGAATTTTCCTCTGGCGGCGCGTGGCTGGCCGTGACAGGCAGCTTACAGTCTGATCACTGGGGCCTGCCTCGGCAGGAATCCTGGTAGGTGAGTTGAGCCAGAACCCCTGACTCCTGAGGCTTCCCCTCAGAAATGTTCTATCTGCTGGCTCCCCTTGGTTATAGAGTCCCACTAACCCTTGTAGTAAATGAAATTGATCCCAGTCCTATGCTGAGGTCTCTTTTACCCCATTGCAATGCGTTTTCAGAATAAAATCTTTTTTCTCGAACTCTCCAGCTCTGCCAGAGTTCTGTTTCCCAGCGTCCCTGGGATCATCCACTTTTATGCGCAAAGCAGGACAGGTGACCTCCTGTCTTGCTCTTCCTGGTGCTTTTTAACAAGGACCTGGGGCTCCAGAATGGCAAGGGCTGGTGGAAGAGGATTCCTTTGTGGCAAGACACAGAAACTGACTCAAGTGAGCTTGTGGAAATGCCCATCATTTGGCAGAATTCAAGAGGATGCCGCACAACCGCCCTGGAGGAGGAGGGACCCTCTGACCCCAGGACGCAGGTGATGCTGAGCGTCCTCAGCTTCAGGCCCTCACCGTTGCCTCTCTCTGTGGGTGGCAGGAAACGTGGCAGGCGTGGTGGCCCTGGCTCACAGGGCTCAACTCCCACCACCAGGGAACTCTGTCCAAGCACCACAGGGACGAGACTCAGAGTCTCGTGCTGCAGATCAGCGTCTATCCCTGGATCAATCAAGAGGGCCTTGGATAGAGGCTCCCCAAAACAGGACACTTTCTGATCTGGCCGACTGGAAGGCAGGGGAGGAGGTAGAGGGCCAGGAGCCTGAGGAGACCATGGGGGCCTATCTGCTGCAGGCGTGTGGTGGCCTGTCACTTCTGATCACTATCCTCAGACGCCACAGTGACTTATTTTCTTCTAAGTGATTCAGGAAGTGATGCTAGATGTAGTTTCCAACAACTACAGAAATGCATGTGGCCCTGACAAAGTTTTGTGGGTAACAGCAGTGGAGAGCATAGGTATTGGGGAGCCCCTCATTCCCTCACTTGAACCTACCTGCACTGGCCAGTGGGAGGGAGGGGACTTTGAGACAGGTCCCAAGTCTCTGTGACCTCAGGCCACCAGCTCAACCTCTCAGGTTTTAGTGGCTTGAGTCACTTTCTTCTGGGACCTCCCATGAGGAGAAGTTCTGTGTTGAAGCAGACTTCTTATTTTGACAACTTTGGCTTGGCCTTCACTTCGACCTCAGCCAACCCATGACTGTTGGTGACCACAGATGGACCGAGAGCCCAGTCACAGCCTCCACTCTTCCCTCCCTATTACCTAATTCCCAACTCCCTCCGGCATGCCTTAGATGTTCTTCTGGTTTGGACCCAATTTATGGGTCCTGCTGACACCCATCAGATTCCAAATTAGGTGTGTCTATTGCTACAAAAATTGGTCAGCCTGCGGCTGCCAGCCTCCTCTAGCCTGAAGCTGCAGCGTGGCCCAAGATTAGCTCCCACATACAGCCCCGTGTCTGCAGAACCCACTACACCAGCCTCAGGGGTCATAATGGCAGCCACTCCAGCCACCTACCGACTGGGAGGAAGGCTGAGGCCAGGGCCCCCTCCAGGAGCAATGGAACCTACAGAGAAGCACTGGGAAGTGGGTGCTGGGCTACATTCAGGGCTGGGTGACTCTTGTTTTGACTTCGGTATGAATATGTCATGCTTCTAGGAGTGGGAGCCTGCCTGGAAACTGGATTTGAGACTAAACTCTTGGTTCCGCCATGAGGGATGGGCTTAGTGTGGTTCCTGGGCCCTGCCAGAAACCCAGCTGTGTAGACAAGCCACAGTGACCTAATCTCTCCAGCAGTGAGCTGGCCGTCCGCTGCGATGGGAGCTGCAGCTTGAGGTGTGACTGGGAGCCTGCGTGGAGTGCCCGTGGACACTGGATGCGGCGGTTCCCGGTTTAAAGAAAAGAGAGAACCCCGTGTCAGCGGGCCCTGCCTGAGAGGGTGGGGCGCACCCCTGTCCTGAGAAGGGGAGAGGGGCGACAGCTAGCTCAAAGGAAAGGGGACAGCACCTCAGGAAAGCCAGGCACAGCAGGGAAGGGGACAGACCACTTTCCTCCAAAGGAAGTGAGTCACATTTCATTTCCAGAAAAGTGGCTAATAAAAAGAAATAGTAAAATCTGTAAGTCTTAAAATATTTGGTTCTTTTCAGGAAGGACTGGAGAGATGTCGAGTCCTCGCCTTGACCAGATTCCTCCTGGTGGTGGCGGTCACATCCCCACACCCCTCCTTCCCGGAGGGTCGGGACCCCACACCCCTCCTTCCCGGAGGATCAGGACCATGCTGCAGGGAATTCTGCCCACTCACTTGATTCAGGGCTCCCAAGTGCACCGCACCGCTCCAGCTGTGGGTGTCAGGGACGGGGAAGTTGGGTGGTGCCTGGCTCCCCCTTTCCCCCTTTCTTTCTCCACTCACGTCACTCTGTTCTCTCGTAGACAGATTTACAGAAAGGACACTGGAAAGCAAAGAAGTCTCATCAACTCTTCCATTTATTTCTTTGGACAGTAGAAAAATTAATAAGGTAATATCGAAAGGATGATTTTTCTAGTTATTTTGAGAAAAAAATTTAAACAGTATTCCAAGAAAATTTTAGACAACAAACCTCACATTCATGTTTTCTTACATCCTAATAGCAAAACTAAACCACAACAAACAGAGTGTGTGAATTCAATAAATTGACTTTTAATCATTCTAATTGCAAACATTCAATTCACTAAAAAGTACACATCGGAGAAAGTTATTTAGCAAAATAGGATGATTTTTCAATGACTCAAATTAACTGGTTTAGAAAGTCTAACAGTTGGAAACTAACTCCTGTAAAGTGAACATATTTTGTAAAAATGGATCAACACATAAAATCATCTTAGGTCTGTGTGCTGTCCTGTAGAACTCGGCTCCCCCTCCACTGTCTGGAATGTCGTGGATCACGGTGCAGGAGAGTCTGGGTGACTCCTGGTAAGTGTTGTCTCCCTGCCACCCTGCTGCTCCTGTCTGAGTTCCTCTGTAGGTGAGTCTGCAGTGGGAAGAGGGGCAGAGGGGAGCATGTGGGATGGATTTAACTCAAAAGCCACTTGCATCGCAGACAGGGTATCAGATTGTTCTGCACCTTTCTAAGGACTTGAACCATAAGAAAGTCACCAGACCAAATCCCAGAGTAAAAGGCAAAGCCCGCAGAGACTGCTGGAAAGAGTGACTCACCGTCTGCAACTTCGAGGTCAATTTCGCGGGTTTAAGCTCATCTAAGCAAGCAGCCACTGCAAGCTTTTCTTCATGACATGCTAAACGAAGGCAGTTTGCAAATCACTGTGCAGGGAGGCAAATCTCAAGGAAGAAGCTTGAATTTAAGTCACTTCCATGGCTGGGATTAACCTCATATTCATTCCCATGGCTGTCCCCTTGTAGGCTCTCTCTAATGTCCCAGTGTTTAAATTAGTTCACACTCTCAAAAGGTAAGTGAATTCTCATTTCACACTCAAATGAGTAAGAGCTTTTATTGTGTTTCCACCATAACAATATAAGACTTAATGAAAATTCCCCTTGAATGTAAAACCCTAGGGCCGCGCCGGCTCACGCTGACGTGACTGAGACTAGGGATTCTGTTAACAAGCTGTGACCGACCTACACATTTGACCAGGAAGATTGCTGCCCCCACCAATCTAGTTGGATAAACAGTGTTTTCAAAAGTAAGGGGTGTGGTCGCGGCATTTTGTCCATGTGACTTGTTAGCACATTTAGTCTGTGCTCAGAAAGTGTTCAGGCTGCAGGTACCTGGAATGCGAGTCTCCTGGAGCACAAGAAAGGGGGCCTTCCGGAGTGGCAGAACTCAGCATCCCCCCATCTCCCTAACGTAGTGCATGGAGCCTGCTGCCACCCAGCCAATGGTTGTCTACAGGGAAGGAAGGAGTCTGGTGGACTTGGTGATGTCAGATTGAATTGCTGAGAAAAAGCATTTACTTCTCCTCAGTGAAGGTTCTTTGAGGACCTGAGCATCTTCTGCAGCTACATTACTGTCCTCTGGTCAATGTGGTGCTGAGTGCAATTGTCCCCTTCTTCTAGGGGGACACATTCCAAGAACCCTGGCACCATGGATAGTACCCAAACCATATGTACTGTATTTTCTCTATACATCCACAAATGCAAAGCCCTTTTTCTTCCTAGCTAAGAACTTACCAGCACTATGGTTGTAACTTTTGCAATTTGAGGTACAACAGTAACGGATCATGAATTTCTTTTCTGTTTCTTCTCAGTTTCATGGATGTGAGATCATTCTGACCCTAGGTCTTAGCAAACTGAGAACATGATTTGTTTCTTAGCTGATTGAGAACTTTCACATTTTACTTAAGGAAAGTGCTTTACAGCTTCTCTTTGGTCTGTCTGAATTGCCAGCCTCACTTCTCTTGTGCTTTGGGGCCATTGTCAACTAAAATAAGGGTCGCTTACAAGCAAGCACCATGGTACCATGTCAGTGGATCCAATGGCCCAGGCAGTTACTAAGTGACTAGCAGGTGGGTAACGCATAGAGGGCAGGAAGCTAGACAAAGGGATGACTTGTGCCTGGGGAGGAACAGGGTAAGATGGCATGGGATTTCATCATCTCACTCAGAATGGCACACGACCTTGAACTTATGAATTGTTTTATTTCTGAAACTTTCCACTCAGTGTCTGTGGACTGCAATAGCCATCGGTGATGGAGACCTCAGGAAGGGGAGCTGCGGGTGAGGGAGGCTACTGTGCATGGATCTGCTCCCATGAAGACTTCCCAAGTTGAGCTTCTGTTTGGCTCTGGGACTCTGAAGTAGGAAAGAAGACTGAGGAACTCTGGTGACATTGTCATGGCCCAGCAGAGGCACTGAGCTGGGAGCCTCATCGGCTGACCTCCAGACTTGCCAACCTTAAAGTAAAATGGAAACCTACCTTCTTTCCTGTCAGTGTGAGTCTTCTTGGTGAAGGGAATAAATTGCTTTCCTGGTTAACTGTGCTAAAGCAGAACAATTCTGAGGCCCTTGATTGGACGCAAGTGGAGCAGAGCCAGAGGGCCAGGCTAACCCTTGCAGGCTCTCGAGGTGGTGGGAGCAGCTCGCAAACCCCTGTTGGAAATCTCAGATGATGGCCAGGGCTTTCTTCTGAGAAAGAAAGAGGGGCAAGTGGTCTTTGCTAGACTCATGCTGACTTTTTGCCCGGAAACATTGGGTCTGCATCTCCTAGCTCTCCACCTACCCCACCTTGCAGGCGAATCTTTCAAAGTGAGGAGACGTAAGGAAACTGAAGGATAACACTGCCTGTCCAGGACAAGATCAAATCTGAAACAGGATGCCATTTGATTGACATTCCTAAGCAAAGAACTCATGGGCCCCTGAGACTGAGCCATCTCAGGCTGCTGTATTCCCATCCCTTGTTCTTCCATACCTCAGTTTGGGGTCTTAAGGAGGATCCAAACTCAATAATCGAGACAGATATTTAAGAAGAAAAACTCTTTAATTTAGAAGTTCACTTTATTCAATCAAGGAATTTGTTTCTAGTTGATCCGATGACTCAGTTTTCATGCTGGCCTCCTCTGAGGGCGGCTTCAGAAAGTCCAGCATGCCCACAGAGGTCACAGCTGATGAAACAGAGCAGCCAGGGACAGCTGACGGCTGCTTTCAGCTGGTTCCGATGTGACTGAAATGTCCCATTTGCACTGAGGTTACGGGTGCAGGAAAACCGCAGAGAAGCACCAGCCTCGCCCCAGGTTATGAGCATCGTTCTGGTTTTGGCTGGCGACAGCTTGGGACTGTTTCTAAACCTGAGGACATCATCTGGCCATCAGCGTGTGCAAATCACATTTAGTCTTCAATATCCACTCTCAAAACCAACAACACGAATAACCTAACAGATCGTGGGCAACCTGCAGCAAAAGGTGAAGTGCTAAGGAGAAAGAAGACATTCCTGCCGCGCAGCTCACACAATCCCCACTTCCCCAAAAGCAGCAGAAGTGTGACTAAGGACAGTAATTTGTCTGGCAGCTGTGTTTTTGTGATCGCCAGGAGAAATATGTTCCCCACAACAAGCTCAAAACTGTCACGTATGTGTACAACAATTAGGGACAGATGTTGATTCTTGTATGAAATGCTTTACAATGCATTCAGTTATTGAAATGTTTTGTCATCCTTGATCACATAAATCTTCCTTGAGGAATACGTCTGCCTCTTTTCAACCCAGCATATGCTGGGTGATGCCCAGGTTAGAGTGGTAGATTGGGCCAGATTCCTAAGTATAACAGGGGAAAGAAAATCATTTTCTGCCTAAAATTACCCTATAATTTGATATAGTAATGACTCTAGATCATTTTACTATAAAATTTAGTGTGACACAGACAAAAATCTTAAGATAACACAAATACACACCATAAAAATAGCCCTGCCTTTAATTGTTAGAATTAATTAGGAGAGTGTATTTCACTCCTAAGAGCTTAGTGGAGAGATTTGATTGTGGTCGGGCATTCCCCCTCTGTGGAGCTGGAACCATCACTGTAAATGTGGTGATTAACAACATCTCTATCTGCAGCTCAGAAAGTGTTGACACAGATGTTTGGCTAATCATTCACAGCAAACAGCTATTCCCATAAAGGCTAAGATTAGTCGGAGTTGGCATGCATTTCTTTCTTCTGTGAGTCTCGTTTGATTATAGATGATGTTTTGTTAGCGTGTATCCATGCAACCTCATAAATGATGTAAAACCCAAGAAAAACACAGACTCTCTGCCAAAACCAAATTAAATACGCATCAAAAAATGTGAGCTTGATTTGGGTTCAGGTACCCCGAACCTTGCCTTAGTCTATTGTTGTTAAAAACTTGAGGAAAACTATAAAAAGCAACCCTTCCATTAATATTAATTTTAAATCGCAGCGACTGCCAACACTTATTCAACATGAAGCTGGGCTGGCTGTGTTGTCTCTGGTACAACATATGGTGGCAGCAATCGCAGACTCCAACGTCTGTGAAAAATGGCCCTGGCAGACAGGACAAGGAGAACTGTCTCATCCGTGCAAATGCACCGCAGCCGTCGTCCTTCCCCTTGTGATCATTTCTCTTGTGACTGGCACATCTGTGTCTGGGGGTTGGCCGTGGGGGCGGCTGTTCCTCACCCGTGTTCTTAGGAGGAGCAGTTTCAGCACCTCTTGTCCTTGCCGGGTTCGCCCTTCTCCTTCATCGACTGACCCGAGAGACCATTCAGCACGCCACCCCTCTTCTCTCCTCTGCCACCAACTCCTTCACGAGCCCCTGGCGATTGCGATCTATGTAGAATGGCCCGCAGTGTTACTGCTGGAACCCTCGGGGGCCCCGGAAGCCCTCTGACAGATTCACTTCTCCACCACCTCCAGTCCTGGGAAAGGGGATGGGGTTCAAGAGAAGGAGAGTAACCACCACAGCCCAGCCAAGCATTGGGTCCTCAAAGGAAGCATTTGCTCCCTGTGACATTAAAAGGCATGAAGTTCAGCGCCTGCCATCGTTCAGTTCATCTGCCCATTTATTGACTGGGTTATTTGTTTTTGTTAGTGCTGAGGGGTTGTTGTTGTTGTTGTTTTGAGTTCTTTATACATTCTGGATGTGAGTCTCATGTCAGAAGAGGAGCTAGTAAAGATTTTCTCTCTCTCTGTTAGTTTTTTCCTCTGCAGTGCAGCAACTTTTCAATTTGATGCCATTCTTTTTATTGATTCTTGCTCTCATTTCCTGAACTCTAGGGATCTCATTCATGAAGACTTTGCCTGTGCCTATAGGTTGAAGTCTTTCATTTATTTTTTCTTCTAAAAGTTGCAAACTTTCTGGTCTTACATGTAGCTCTTCTGTTTTAGTCAGCTTTTTCGCTGTTGTGACTAAAAGGTCTGACCAGAACAATTTTAGGGAAGAAAAGTTTATTCGGGGCTCCTGGTTTCAGAGGTCTCAGTCCATAGATAGCAGGTTCCATTCCTTGGGGGCTGGAGGTGAGGCAGGACGTCATGGCAGAAGAGTGTGGCAGAGGGAACCAGCTCACATGATGGTCAGGAAGCAGAGAGACTCCACTCACCAGATACAATCATATACCCCAGATCCATGCCCGCAAAGCCTCCCTTCCAGCCACACCCTACCAGCATTCAGTTACACTCAGTTAATCCCTAGCAGGGGATTGATTCACTGATTGGGTCAAGATTTTCACAACCCAATCATTTCTTCTCTGAACCTTCTTGCATTTTCTCACACATGAGCTTTTGGGGAACACCTCATATCCTGAACCTTCTTGCATTTTCTCACACATGAGCTTTTGGGGAACACCTCATATCCAAAACATAATGTCTTCTATCCATTTTAGTTGAATTTGGTGCAGGGTGGGAAAGAGGGATCTAGTCTCTCTTCTCCATAGGGATTAACCAGTTTTCCCAACATCTTTTTTTTAAGTAGTCTGTATTTTCCCTAATGTATGTTCTTAGCACCTTTTTCAAGCATCAGGTGACTGAAGCTATGTGGGTTTGTCTATCCCATTGGTCTACATGTTTGTTTTTTATGCCAGTAACAGGCTGTTTTGTTACTATAACTCTACGGCATAATATGAAATCAGGTATTGTGATGCCTCCAGCATTGCTCTTTTTGCTCAAGATTGTTTAGATTATTCTGGGTCATTTTTTCTTCCATATGAATTTTAGGATTGTTTTTTCTAATTGTGTGAAGAACATTTTTGGTATTTTTATGGAGGTTGCATTAAATCTGTCAATCAATTTTGGTAACATGGCCATTTTAACAAAATATTAATTCTGCCTATCCACGAACATGGGAGGTCTATATATCTTCTAGAGTCTTCTTCAATTATTTTTTTCAGTGTTCTTCAATTCACAATGTACAGAGTTTTCACCTCCTTGGTTAAGTGTACTCCTAAAAGCAGATGATATGATCCTATACTTAGAAGACCCTAAAGGTTTCACCAGAAGACTTCTAAATCTTTTTTTTTAAAGTGTTATTTTTAAAAATATTCATTTATTTACTTTAGTTGTACACAATGCAATGCATTTATGTTTACGTGGTGCTGAGGATCGAACCCGGGCCGCGCACGTGCGAGGCGAGCGCTCTGCCGCTGAGCCACAACCCCAGCCCCAGACTTCTAAATCTTATAAACAAATTCAGCAAAGTAGCAGGATGCAAACCAGCTACAAAAATCCGTAGCTTTTCTATACACCAATAATGAAGCCACCAAGAAAGAAATTCAGCAAAAAATGCTATTCACCAGGGGCTCAAAAAATATCTAGGAATAAATGGTTAAATCTTCTGAAATAACAGGAAATTACTCATCTCATTCATTGGGTACAGTGCACTAGTACTTGTTTTGGGAACTGCTTTGTCCTGGGGAATGCTGTCCTTCTGAACACACATTAGTGGAACTAGGGCAGTCTCTCTGCAGAGGTATATTTGAACAGAGAGAGACCTGTAACCATGGGACAACCTGGGGGGGGGGGGGGTTCCAGGTAGAAGACTCAGGGCTGGAAGGCCCCTAGGTGTGCAGGGCCCTGGGCCATTCTCTAAACAAAAAGGACAGCAGGACTCTGGCCTGCTCTCTCCTGTGGAAGTGGATATTGTGGCCATCAGAGAACACAGGGCACTGCAGGTGTCTGAATGCTATCACTTTATTTTAAACATAACGGGAAGCCTACCTCACCCGAGTGAACAGGCATGAGTGGGCAAAAAGGCCAGGGTGGGCACGGGGCTGCCCAGAAGTAGGGAGGTGGACAGTAGGGTCGGAGCTTGGGGAACACTCGAGAGGCACAGGCACCTCCCAGATGAGCAACTACTTTGCAGAAGGGCATTATTTGGAGAACGTGAAGGTCGATGCTGGGAAAAAGTGTTCAAATTGCCCATGGGACAGCTGTGTGGACAAGTCACAGGTCGAAGCAAGTGGGAAGCATCTGGAAAATCTAAACTCACCAGCCCTCACACTGCCCTGAGAAGTTAGGTCTATCAGTATGAGAAGACCTTGCAATTGAGGTAGAGCAGAAACATGTCTGTTCCTTGCCCTCACCCCCCCCTATATATATGTACATATATATGTATATATGTGTATGTATATATACACATGTGTTTGTGTACATATACATACACATATATACATATATATGTACATATATATATATAGAGAGAGAGAGAGAGAGTGTCCTGGTCAGCGACCTCAGTCTATCACAGGGCTAATGTACTTTCTGAGAGCAAGGGGACCACTGAGGCACCTTAAATCACCCTGTGCTCCATTTTCCACATACAAAACTGTTAGATAAAGTTGTTAAGAAATATTGGAATGCCCCCTGGATCTTCTTATATTTTATTTCCCACAGTGGACTATCAACAATGAGATAAATTTAGATTCCGTGTTAAGCAAGGCACACCATGGTAATTGTACAAGTGTGATGTTTTGAATTACACTTTTATTATCTCGACATTCCCTTCCAACTTATAACCCCTCTTTCTCATCACTTGCTGGTTGTTCCCAGTCTGAATCCCCTCTCCTCCTCGCAGGACAGTCATTAAGCCATTCCAATCTCCAGCAAATGGTGGAAAGAATGAATGGGTTTGGCTTTAAGCACTCCTAAATAGACAGTTGGGAAGGGGTTGAAAATTAAAACCAGGCAGCTTAATGATATTAATATGGTCTGTTTGAGAAAATGAGCCTCAGCTCTGTGTCCCTGGGCTTGGTTTTATGCTATGACATCAGAACTCAGAGGGGACAGCTGGGCAGGGGAGCCTGTTGGTGACCGTTCTGGAACAGAAAGAGGACGTAGTGTGTCTCCTCACTTCCGCCCCAGAGTAGCTGAGCTTGCTTCATGTAGAAATAGAAATTGCAGCTCCCTCCAACCCACGGGGAAAGCTGATGATTTCCGCCTGGAGGAGATTGGACAGAGGAGGCCAGGAGGGAATAGCCTTCGGCATCTCTCCAGCGCCTTCCCCCAGGGCTGCTGCAAGCAGAGAGCTGTGTCCAACCAACCGAGCAAGGACCCCATGGAGCCTGGTTTGGCTATTGTTTTCCACTGGCAAGGATCTCACTAAAACCTTTACAAATGAAGCAAATTCAACAAACTTGCAATCGAGACTCACAAAACGAGATCAGGAGTTGCCTGGGAAATACAATGGCATGGGGAGAAAATGTGACATCCTTGTAAAAAATGTCCCAATTTCCGTTGGTAATTATCATTAATAGCAAACAAAATGTTAATTAGATTAATATCTCATGAAAAACAGTAGTGCCTTGCTTGTTAGTTATTAAATTGCCCCAAGCATGTTGAAAGCCATGTAAACTACAGACAACCATGAACCTCAAAGTAGACTCCTTTCAAACCACTGGTACAAAGTCAACCTGCTAGCCGCCATTCAGTATCTCATTCACTGGAGCAGGAGGGGACAGGGGGACAGGTGGCGAGGAGAGTGTCCCAACCAGCTGTGCAAAAGTCCTCCCCAGGCTCCCTGCTCCTTGGAGCTTCTCTGGGGCTCTGGTGCATTCTACCCACTCCCCTTTAGACCAACCACTCGCACACCGCCTCACAACACAGAGAATGTCTGAAGCAAGCACAACCCTGGTGCCTCCAAATGCGAAGTGAATGGCTGATTCTTTTGAGGGGGAAAACTAAAAGGTATACCACCAACTCTCACTTTAAAATGAATTTCAAATGGAATACAAACTAAGCATAAGATAATTACCTTTAAAAAATGTTAGAAGAAAGCATTCATATTTAGTCTTGGGGTTAAGAAAGAACATTTCTATGTAATACCAGAAGTAAAACCATAAAGACAAATGCTGATGGATTTGAAAGATTTTTACTATATATAAATGTCTATATTATCGGGGTATAGCAGTGTTCACCTGTGATACTGGTGACTTGGGAGGCTGAGGCAGGAGGATACCAAGTTTGAGGCCAGTCTCAGCAATTTAATGAGATCCTATCCCAAAATAAAAAAATAATAATAATAATAAGAGCTGGGGATATAGCTTAGTAGTAGGGTGCCCCGGGTTCAATCCCTAATACTGAAACACACACGCACATGATAAACACAAAAGTCTATATTAAAGAAAAACTTAAGTTTAAAAGGCAAAGACAATTTAGAAAAAATATATATACAACATCCATAAAAGACAAATGATCTGTATTATTCTAGGAATGAGAAAAAGTTGAGTTCTCTAAAAGGGAAATGGACGAAGGACATGAACAGACAAAGCAAACTGGAACAAAAATGGCCAATAAATATGTGAAGACATATTTGACCTCACTGGTAATGAAGTCAGTGGAAAAAAATAATAAGATAACAGTTCGAAAGGATGCAATAAAAATGGACAATAATCTTCATGCCAGTTTGGTTACAGGAGCTGAGTCAGTTGAAGGGAGAGTAGGATTTGCAAATTTTTGAAAGACAATGTAAGGAAAAAAACCACAGAACTTGGGCATAGGCAAAAGATGATTCTGTCCTTTCAACCTCTCATTAGGGGAAACTATGACCAGTTGGCTTACTGTTTCCTATTGACCAGGACGCGTCAGAACCGCGTAGCCGGCCATGTCATGCATAGACACCTGATGGCAATTCAAATGACCGTGTCCTGCAGGCTCGGGCAGCGTCTCGCCCAAAGGCTGCGCTGTCCTGGTGTGTGACTGACAGGTTCCCTCTAGGCCTGGCACTGCCTTCCATCCACACCCTCTGAGTCACCTCCTGTCCCGCTGCTTGTCTTGCTGCATGAGATAAATAAATCTTTGACATCTGTTCACTGTATGATTCTATGACAGTTGTGGTTTAGCTTTTTAAAAATACTTTGACAGAAATTTGGTAAAAATATGCCAAAATCCTCAAATGAACGCCTCTTCTTGGCAGTGGGAACAGCTTCTAGGCCTTTACCCTCTGGGTACGACTGGGTGAGGTGGAAAGGCAGCTGAAGGAAACTCAAGCAGTTTTCTTTAAAGATATTTTGAAAAAAAAAAAAAAAGAGAGAGAAAAAATATTGCACCACTGGTTCCCACCCTGGGGAGATTTTGTCCTGCAGGGACATTCCACATTTTGGAGACTGTGGTGTCATAAATGAGGGCGCAGAGTGGGCAGACGTGAAGATGCTGACCAGCACCCTGCAGGACAGGACAGGGCCCCTCACCACCACAGAGCATGCTCTGACCCCAGGTCCAAGGTCACCCAGGCTGAGAAGCCCTAATGTAAGGAGGCAAGACCTACAGAGGGACTGGCTGAGACAAACTAAGGCTGAAGTTATTGGTACATATTCACTTTTATCATTAAGTGAAATGATTTTAAAATTATATTTGTGGTGTACATATTGCTAAGAAAATGCAAATATATGTCCATTTGTATAGTATATTATGATTTCATGTTTTCCATAGAACAAATATATTTTATATATCCCTATAAAAAGTAGCATGGAAATAATAAAGCATACAATACATACATGTTCTGATATTTATTCTCTGCTCCAGTCCTTAGCTCATGTATACATGCATGCTTTCTTATTTTCTAAACAGAGACCGCATTCCCTCTACTACAGATCCCTGTTTTTTTTGTCTTTTTTAATATTTATTTATTTATTTGCTTTAGTTGTACACAATGCTTTTATTCTTAAATTCTTATGTGGTGCTGAGGATCGAACCCGGGCCACGCACGTGCTAGGCAAGCGCTCTGCCGCTGAGCCACGATCCCAGCCCACAGACCCCTGTTTCTAAGTGAAGCATTGTCCAGTCTGTTACCAGGTGGGTCAGAGCTCACAGCAGCAGCACAGTAACCCCCTGTGCACAGAGCGGGTTTGTTGGATTGACAGGCCCTCCTGTTCCTCAGCATCGCCCTGGGGACCAGAGGGCTTTGGTGCTTGAGCTGGACGAGCCTGGCTTGCAAGTGACCATCCTGTGCAGGGTCACTCTGAGCAGCTCAGGGAGCATGGGTCCCTGTGGTGACCACCCTGTGTGTCAGTACAACGCCCTGCCTGAGCATGGAAGACACAAGAATGGAAGGGAGGATGCAAGCCTGGCACATCCAGACCTCCAGAAGACTTACCAGAACTTTGCAAAGATGAAGGGAAGAGGCAGAGAATCCAAATCAAATTTCATAAAATGGCTCATTAGAAAATATTTAGTAGAGAACTTCCTGACAGGGTCTCACTGAATAAAGTAGAAAATTTTGATAGAAAAATATATATAAGTATAAAATCCCATGATATTATGAATTTTGGCATTGTTCATAAATAATTCATTTAGGAACAATTGAGAAATCAAGTACAATCTGCCCCCAGTGTTTCTGCAGAGTCAACCAACCATGGATGGAAAAAACTTCAAATGAAAACACTGTGTCTTATTGAACACAAACAGACTTTTCTTCTTGGTATTATTCTCTAAAAGATATGTATAACAAATACTCACTTATCATTTAAATTATATTAGGTATTATAAGTAATCTAAAGGTGATTTAAAATATATGGAGGATGTGTGCAGGTTATATGCACATGCTACATCTTTCTGTATCTGTGTGTGTGTGTGTGTGTGTGTGTAAGCATGTTGCTGAGGATTGAACCCAAGGCCTTGGGACTGCATAATTTTATTACAGATTTAAGCATCCATGGATTTTGGTATCTGCAGCAGGGAGCCAGGTGGTTGGAACCAATGTCCTGTGGGTACTGGGATGAATGTGTTACACAATAGAGGACACTATGCACAGACCATTCCAGCTGAGCCACTGGGACTGTCCCAGACAATCTTGCAGGTAGCCACCGTCTTCATGGACCAGTGGAGACTAAGACCCATTAACCTGACTTCCTGTAAGTCTCACTGGTGTGGGGCAAATGTGTGCTTTCTTCAGGCTGCTCTAGAGTAGCCGAGTTGCACGCAGTGAGCAGACATCCTGCGTTTTCCCGAAGATCTGGAAATGTGAGTTAGGCTGTATTGAAGATGTCCTCCGTGGAATTCTGCAAGAGGTTGAGGCTGGGGGGGGGGGGGGCAAAAAGGCAATCAATATAAATAAAAAATAATTGGGTAAGATCAGGAGAGTGGGGACTGGTTGGAAAGAAAATCAAATGCTGCCCTTTCCCCTCCTCCTTCCAGAGCCCTCCCCCTGCTCCAGCACTAACCTGTTGCTAAGGTAACCTGTCCCAGGAATTGTTCCTCCTGCAAGGAGTCTTCAGAGTTGTTAATTAACGCCTCCTGGGCTGCTGCTCCCTTCCTGGGATCTCTCCACCTTCAGCCCTTCCAGCCCATCTGCTTCTCACCTTTTGGCCTTCCCACCTGCATCTCCTGATCAGGTTTGCAGGATGGGGAAAGAAAGGAGCAAGATAAGGAGGAAGAGGGCAGGAGAGCAAAGAGAATCTGAGATGTATAAAAGGGGCAGGACACTCCCACTTCTTGGACACCAGCTATGGTCCCCTTCATCCTCCCTGGAGAAGTCTGTGTTACTATTTTTTGAATAAAATCTTGCTTTCTACACTTGCCTTGGTGCTTCTCTGGTGTTCAACCTTGAACATCTGGGAAGCAGTGGAATTCACCACCGGTGACCTGCCGTATCAAGGTCAGGGAGGCTAGTGGGGAAGTGATTTGAAAATGAGTGCTGGCTTCCCCTAAGCCATCGCTTCTGTTCTTTTCATGATGGGCCCTCTCAGGGCCCGTCCAGCAGATCAATGAGTAAAAACGTTGTGAATGCTCTATCATTCATTTTGGAAATGATCATGGTTAACATATGTGTCCACTGGGCTAGCCAATGGCGCCCAGCTGTCATCTAAATGTTGCTCTTAGAGTAGCTTTATGCGTTACTATGGTGTGAACGTGTGCCCGGAGATCACGTGCTGGAAATGGATTCACCGGTGGACAATGTTGAGAGGTAGAAACTAAAATGTGGTTAGACCTTAGGGGCACTGCTCTCCTGGATGGAGTAAGGATGTTATAGAAGGAAGCGGTCAAGCATGGGAGGAATGGTTTTCCTGAAAAAGGCGAGCTCAGCTCCCTTCCCTGTCTCTCATTCTGGCTCTTTTGAGCTTCTGGGTTTTGCCATGAGATGACACAGGAAGAAGGCTCTGGCCAGATGTGGGCATCTCAACTTTGGTGTCCACAACCTTCAAGACTGAGAAATAAATCTTCATTTTTTTTTTCAATTAAGACATGAATATAATTCTATTGCCATTAACATTATGTAATTTCAAAGCCAAATAAAAATGATTTTGAAGATTATTTATTAATTTTTTGAAATTATTTATGTATTTATTTATTTATTTTGTACCAGGGATTGAACCCAGGGGTGCTTAATCATTGAGCCACATCCTCAGCCCTTTTTATTTTTTATTTTGAGATAGGGTCTCACTAAGTTGCTTAGGGCCTTGCTAAATTGCTGAGGCTGGATTTGAACTTCTGATCCACCTGCCTCAACCTCCTGAGTTGCTGGGATTACAGGTGCATGCTACTGTGCCTGGAAATTTTTGGAGATTTTTACTGTTAGGAGTCAACTAACTGTTCAAGTGCTTTCTTTCACTAATAAAACATTTTAAGGGCAGAATCTCTTGCAACATAAAGAAAGCTGTGAGTCATCCATTGACCTGACAGCAATTAATTGTGGAGGCCCTGTTAGGAACTCATCTGGGTACTTGGCATGAAGCTAGTCACTGTGTTGAGTTGGACCAGACAGCCAGTCTTGCAGATAAAACTCAATCCTCAGCATTAGATATAGATATGGTAGATCTACTAACAATACTCAGTGTTCATTGACTACTTTTTATGTATGACACTGATTTTCATGCTTTGTATGAATGAACCCATTTAATATTTCTAAAAACCCTAGGAGGCAGGTCTTCTATTTTGCACTTTAGATATGAAGAAAACGAGTGTGTTTGTTTCCAATTGCTGCTGCAACAAGTTGCCTCAAACTGGGTGGCTTGTGTCATCCCAGAACACAAATGTACTCACCTACTGTGACCTGCTGCCCTGGAGGGCAGAGTTGGACTTGGTCTCAGAGGGCTGCAGTGGAGGGGTGGCAGGACGGGTTCCTGCCGAGACACAGAGGAGGATCCACCCTGGGGCTTGCTGGCTTCCGTCAGCCGCCCCCACTTCTTGGCTGCAGCCTCTTCTTGTCTCTTCCCAGGCTTCGCTCCAGTTTCTGCTTCCATCTTCATGTCACCTCCTCCGCTCCAAACCTCCCTGGGCTCCTCGTACAAAGGCAGCCACGCTTGCACATAGGCCCCCCAGGAAAATCAGAAATCATCTCTCCACCCCAAGAGCCTCATCCTGCCCACATCTGCAGAGTCCCTTCTGGGGACAGGGACTGGGAGTGGATAATCCTAGGTGCCACTCTCCAGCCCACCACCCTGAGACATAGAGAATGGACTGGGGCTTGCCAGGATGCTGATGCTGGTAGAGGCTGGCATTGGAGTCCACAGCTGACCCTGCTGAGGACCGTGCATTTGGGTCCTGTCGGCCCCGAGACAGGCATTCAACACTGGGCACAGGATGGTGAGGCGACGGACTTGACCAGGACGTGGTGGCATCCGTGCCATCAGACGCTGGCTCCCTGCAGATTCCACAGGGCCTGCTGTTGACACAGTAAGCTCAGCCTGTCATTCAGCAAGGTCTGGGTGAGCTCTGCCTCAGTGATGTCACCTTAGACAAGGAGGAATTGGGACCAAGGTGGGATGCTCATGAGGATTTTGCTGTCCAGATTCAGGCAGGCGTGTCAGTGGAGGTGGAGTGACCGGGCTTGGAAGAGAGAGGTTCTTCACGCGATTGCTCGGGAAAGGCAGAGCCCACGGTTCAGGGGTGTGCAGTCATCTAGCACCGTCCACTGTGACCTGGACAGCATAGTGCCCATTGAAGCTGATTTGGGGAAAATTATTGAAATTAGAAGTGACATTGTGTGCAAGTTAATCCCCCTGGGCAGGGCTCCCCTGCAGTAGAGAAGTCGGGTGGGTCAAGACAGTGGAGGGGTAACTCCAGGGGAAGGTGATGGCCAGCCGATGTGGGTATGGGTGACGTGGTTCCCAGCAGAGCCCACCAAATTCCTAACTAGGTCACACGAAAGCGGAGCACACTGCCATGGGAGTCTTTTGCCTCCAGGAGGTCCCCGCTTCTGGAAGCCCAGAGTTCCCCCCTAGAGATGGGGAGTCACAGCATTGGTGAGGCAGGAGGAGAGGGGCAGTGACCTGGAGGACAGGCAGCCTCTGGCTCAGGACACTTCCCTGCCTGACCCCTGAGCCCACACCTACACGGCTCCCCGGGCATGTTCCAAGGGCAGAATAGGTGGACATGGGGAGGGGGAGGCTGGGGAGGGAGGAGGACCGCAGGAGCTACCTTGCAGCCCAGCACCCTGCCACCTCCCACACCCACAGGCCGTGGGAAGGCAGCTTGCACGCTGAGCCAGCCTGGCAGCTGCCAGACACCACGAGGACTGAGTGTGGACAAGCAGTAAATCCTTCTGTTTTGGTATTTTTTTTTGTTGTTGTTGTTGTTTGTTTTTTAACTTAGAAAGTCAAGCAGAACATTTTGTTTTCCGTGTAAACCTACCTCCAACGACAGCTCAGCCTGTGGCAAAGGAGTAGAAAGAAATGACCAAGCCTGGGCTTTGACCATGGTGTGTCTTTGTGCTTGAATTTCTATCACTTACTGAGTAACTTTTTGTTAGCTACTGCCAGGTACATTATATGGGACCCCAACACAATGGGAACCTTTGCTGTCCCTTTTTACAGGTGTATGAATGAGGATGGTCCCCAGAATTTAAGCACTGGGCCAAGGTCAACCAGTGCCTCTGCACTGAGAGGACAGGTCTTTGCATGATCCCACGCTGCCCCTAGCACTCCTGGACAGCAGCGCCTCAGCCGCCCGCACCCAGAGTACACAGGGAGGAGCTGAGAAACCATCCCTTGTGTTCTCTGTGTTTTTACTTCCACCCAACGAGGGGGCGGGGGAGGAATGCATCCCTAGAAAGCGCTCTTCCTTAAAGTCCAGACTGTCATACAACCCTTCCTTTCCTGGACATCCAACAAAGCTCGGTGTCCTTGATGCACAAACTCCTTCCCTGGAGCTCTCAGGGTCCCCAGGCCCACCTTTGCTTCATCTTTCCTCGTCACTCCCCAGACAACCGGCCCTCTCGTGCTGATGCTCCTCTGTCGTCATGAAGCCGCTTGTGAGGTGCCTCTGCCCAGGCGGTTCCCTCCCCCTTAAATGCCTGACCTCATGGCTGTGTCCTTGGCACTCAGCTTGGAATCTCAGGTTCATTTCCTTCACAAGGCCTTCCCGGATAGCCAGTGAAAACTCAGGCCCCACCGTCCTCTCTGTTCCTCCATCCTGGGGCTCACTCCAGGGCACCCCACCTGGCAGGTGGGAGGGCCTCTCCTCCACCTCCACATCCCCAGAGCCATGCCTGGCTTGGAGCAGGGGTGTGGCCCGCCCTCACTGAGTGATCGAGTTGGGCA
Organism: Tamias sibiricus; assembly: GCA_025594165.1. Lineage (NCBI taxonomy): Eukaryota > Metazoa > Chordata > Mammalia > Rodentia > Sciuridae > Tamias > Tamias sibiricus. The sequence goes on along the minus strand of CM046662.1, from coordinate 169,173,018 downwards.
GGGACATGTTGATTCTACCATGAGCCCTTGCTGTTCTGGGGAGGCATTTAGGTGAGGAAATCATGTACTTTTCTGTTACACCAAATGGGAGTTTCATCAAATCCAGCGGGAAATAGGAATCTCCCTAAAAAAAAGGAAAGAAAGAAAGAAAAGAAAGGAAAGGCTTAGATAAGTGAATTGAAAACAAAAACTCTGGCAAGAACAAGGACTTTGTTTCTTTCTCCTTTCCTAAATTACTACCACTTGGTTTAAAGACGACAGATCCTGTTTGTCAAGTAAATGTATGAGATCCTTTCTGCTTGGGTCAAATGTTAGACCATGACTTCAGCATATTTCACAGAGGGAGTCCTACTGTTCTCCTCACGTTGCTGTTTATCCATGGAAAACAAGGTGCCTCACAAACACCACGGCACTTTGCAGGATTCCTGTGCAGTGAGTCAGCGTACTTACCCCAGTTTGGGGGCAGAAAATCTGAAACACAGTGAAAAAAATTATGCATAGAAGACACGCATAGCTGAGCTGATTCTAGAACATAGCGTGTTTCACACCGCCAGCCACCAGGGCTGGCTGCATGAGCGCTGGTCCCCATCTATTATCCCCAAGTGCTCATTTCAGTTGTTGATTGTGGATTAATCCCCGCTGTGTGAACCTATTGTAATATGCATTGTGGAAGATACAGTGGTAATATGTGGTTCTCAGGATTTATGACCCTCACATTAAAGAGTGGAGAGAAGCTTAAGAGGTTTAAAAAAAAAAAAAAGCCTAAGAGATAGCAGCAGCGGTGTGAGATTACGTGCATGACTCAGTGGCATTCTAAATCCTATATGAGCTAATAGGCAGAGGAATTGTTCTGATTTAGATAAAGAAAGGACAAATCATGGAGAAGCTGGGCTTGGGCAAGAAGTCAGAGGTGGCGGGTGTGGACAAATGAGGTCAGACAGCTAGCACTCTCCATGGGCCGGGGATCAGAGTGAGGGCTCCAGCTGAGGTGATCCACCAAGTGACCAGGGCTGAGGGCTGATTTAATGTGACACTAGAGAACAAAGCTCCAAAGATGAAGGGGAATGAAGAGGGGGTGTGAACTCTATTTACCGCATCGGGCTTTTGTCTGTAGGCAACCTCAGTGACAGAGATTTTAGAATAAAATGTAACTTTCTTTGAACGGCTTTAAGAGCGGGAGACCCACACACGTGATGGCTGTCCACTGAGAGCTGCGTTGGGAGGGTGTCAGAGGGAAGAGGGTGGCCGTGCAAGCCAGGCCTTGTAACTCAGAAGGGCAGCGCTGAGCAGGACCAGATGGTAAAGCACTGCATCCTCATGGATTTTGAAACAGCACTCTATGTGGGATTTGCTGGACAGACTCTCTTACCCAAGCTGAAGTCTTAGGCATGGTGGACCTGGCCTTTTTAAAGTCCTACTGACACATCACCAAGCCTTGTCCAGTTTGTTGATCAAGTGAAAGCTTCTCCAGCCCCAGCACCCACTGAGCGGGCATCTGTCTTAGACACCCATGGGAAGGGTGGGCCGGGGGGGGGGCAGGCTGGCCTTTGCCCCACAGTGCCCATCCCCACCAGCCGGCTTGTATTTCTTCTAGGGTTGAGCTGGGAGGAGAGGAGTTAGGAGGAAAAGGCAGAGGCGCTCAGCACGCCTTCATGGTGTTGCAGGTTCTGGAAGTGCTTCAACCTCAGCCCACGGCCAGAGAGCTGTTGGGAAGGCATGCCCCCTCCCACAGCCATGAAGGGTCCTCCTGTCTATCATAGCATCTCAAGGGTTCGGCTAGGAGCCCCAAATCACAAGATGTCATAAAAGATATCTTGCAGGAAGCAGCTGCCACCACTGCACCCAGGCTGGATGAAGCGAAGGAAGAAGGTCTGAGAAGAAGGCATGGCAGATCTCCAATTCAGACAGCTACCAGGAGGCAGGGCCCTTGGAGCTGGGAGGCTGCCCCCACTGTGTCCCAACCTTGCAGGCGATGCTGTGAGGCTAGTTCTCACAGTTGTGGAGAAACTGCAGGCAGGCTTCACTGGCTGCTGCGTGCTGAACTACTGCTGCCCTTGTGCAAAACTGAGGATGCAGGGATGCTGGCAGGACCTGGGGTCCCGGGATGGAGTGGCAGGTGTGGCTCTTCTGGTCACCCTGTTGTGGTCTGCTGGAGCAGCCAGAGAGGAAGCTGGCAGGTGAGGCAGCTGCACAGCCCCTGGTCCAGCACTACACGGCAGAGCATAAAAGGGAAGGCTTGGGGTGGAGAGACAGCAGCTTAGTCACCCACTCAGGGCCCTGGGGTACATTTCTCCTCCAGGCAGCAGAAAATGACAAAGAGCACAGGAGAATGCTGTACACCAGGACCCTTCCGCTGACGTTTAGCTAGTTGAACTTAACTGCATGTCAGGTTCAAGAGGGCATGGAAATTCTTGCACGTCCAAGAAGCTGTCATCTTTGTTAAGCTGCTGGCATTGACACGGTAGGTTGCTGGTGCCTTGTGGGTAAGGAGAAGTCAAAGCTACAGACGTTCAGCTATGGTTCTTGGGACAGGGCATGGAGGAGCAGTTTTACTGCTTCTCTGTCATGCCCTTGGCCCTGGGCATCCAGCAGAACACCTTCAGCCTTCTTTTCTCCCTCTTGGGTCCATGTGCAGCTCCCACTGGGAGGCCCACGTTATCTCACATCCAGGCCCCTGCCCTGCTGCCCCAGTCCTGGAGGAAATGTGGCTCCCGTGCACATGCACCCACTGCCCACAGCCACAGGCACCTCCCCCGAGCTCCTATGGGTACCCCACAGGTCCCTGGGAGTGCTCCAGGGCACGTGTCCAGCTAGGAGTGCTTCCCTCCATGTCCCTCCCTGGCCACAGGTGAAGGGAGACATATCCCTCCTCCTCCTACCCTCTTCTCAGGGCTGGTGGGCACGCCTGGGCACTTTACCCCTGCACGGGGTCCCCTCCACAGCCTCCTCCCCTCAGCCCGGACACCTCTGAGCACCACCTTCCTTCTCCACCTGGGGCGCAGGGGACTTCTCATGGGACAAGCTTTTACAGTCACCAATGTGGGGAAACCCCTCAAGGCAGACTGGACCCACCTCTCTTGCAGACCTTTGGGCAATGCGAATGCCCTTTGAAGTTTTGGTTTATCTTTAACAACACTGACAGTTTTGCCTTCTATTCCAAACCAGGACTGCTTTAAAATAGAAGTGTCCCCCACCCAGTTTCTGAGCATAATTAGTGTTTCAGGAAGAAGCAAGATGTTTACCCTCTGTCTTCATCTCTCTTTCAGAGAAAGACCTGAAATTTCTGCTCCATGGGGACAGCTCCAAACACCACTTCCATAATCAGAGATAGGAAGTAGAGCAAAGTCACTTAGGACCAAGCAGGGTGGACTGTGCCTGGGAGAATGGCAATCCATCCTAGGGTGGCCCAGAGGGCTCATCTCTACCCTAAGCGGGGGTAAGTCTGAAGAATGGTAGGAAATTCCATATATGTCTAAGACACACACAGGGAAAGACAGACATCTGGTGGTCATATGTTAGCATTACCTCACAAGACACAATCCAACCAGATAATGTCACTAATCAGATAATGTAGTTGAAGTCTACTCTATAAAATGTTTTAGGTTTTCAAAAAAAAAAAAAAAATGTTATAGTTCACTTTTCCTATGGGTAAATGCAACCCTTGAAGAATTGCTCTTTTCATAAAGAAAAATACAAGAACATCAAAGAAAAATAGCTTTCCATTTTGTTTTCCTTGTTTTCTACACAGAATCTATTAGCCATCTCAGTGGAGAAACATGTTACTAAAGTAAATCACTGGCTGCCTCTGAACTCTGTTAAATTCAAAGCCTTGGTTCGTGGAGTGCTAAGCATCTGGAGGCAGCGAGGGAGCAGGCGACAGAGACTGTGGCAGGTGGGTGCTCTGCACACCGTGGCGTCTCGATGGGCACAGGGGACACCAAAGACTGGTCCGTCGACATCCCTGCAGGCCTTGGCATACTCTGACAGCACAGCACCAGGCTTCTTGGAAGTTTGACAAGAATGTTGTTTGTTTTTTTTTAAACAACCTCTATTCTTCCGATGAGGATGTCTTGGGCTGTTTTCTGCTCCTAATAACACAATACCCAGCAACTGGGTGATTTTAAAAAATGTATTTGGGCTCATGGTTCTGGAGGTCCAAGGCCAAAGAGGCACAGCTGGTAGTGGCCTTCCTGCTGGCAGAGTCCTGAGACAGTGCAGGGCATCCCTGGGCAAGAGAGGAGCACCTCTCCCTCTCCTCCTCCTGACCTTCCAAAGCCACAGGTATTCGTCATGGGGGCTTCACTCTGACAATTTTATCTAATCCTAATCACCTGTAAATCACAGGCCCCACCTCTAAATAATAGTGAGATTAACTTTGTACCTTCTTACTAGTTTGCTAAACTACAACATGAGGTTTGGAGGGGACAAACCATATTCAAACCCTAGCATTCTACCCCTAGTATCCTGGAAATCATGTCCTTCTCACATACAATATATAACCATTCCATCCAAAAGTCCCTAAATCCTAACTCAGTACTAATTCAAAAGTACTGAGTCTCATTTGAGACTTAAGATACACTCTTATAGATAGTAACCCTGATAAAAAATTCAAAGTTACAAAATTCCAATGGCAAGACAGGGATAGGATAAACATACCTATCCAGAGGTAGAAACAGGGAAGTTTAAAAGAGTAATCTGCCCAAAGCAAGGCCAAAATCCAGCCTGGTGGACTGTAAATCCTCCAGCCTGCTGTCCAGCATCCGGGCGCCCTGGCAGAGCGTGCTCCCCAGACTTCAGGCAGCATCCCCCACCCCCCACAGTGGTGCTGCTCGCAGGCCAGGGTTATGTTCTCAGGCTTCCTCTGCCTGTGCCTGCAGCTATTCCTGGGGGCTGTTTCAGGTTGCAGGGAGCTGTACCCTCCTGGGATCCCCACTTTGGGTCCACTAGGCATGTGCCACTGGGAGCTCTCTACAGGGTTTCTGATCCTGTAAATCCTGTAAGCAGATTTCTGCCTGGCCTCTAAGGCTTTACTCTGAAGGCTCAGTGTAGTTCCCTTGAGCCAGTGCTTTTGCATTCTGCGTGCCTACAGACTCAGCTTCCTGTGGGCGTTGATATCTCCCACCCATGCCAGCCCCATCTGAGCCTGCGCAGACCATGTTTGCAGTTGCTCTGGAGTGCTTTGTTGGATGAAAGCAGAAAAACAAACCCCAAGGTGACTTTGAGCAGTGAACCCAGTTCAGTCTTGGTCCCTGTAACAATTCTTCCTCAGAGGCACCTGAGCCCTAATGGAAGGGGTAGACTCAGTGGCTTTGCCACACCACCTGTTGCTGGCTGCAGTCCTCTAGTTCTCCAAAACACACTGTCCACTCTCCCTGGCAATGTAGCAAGTTTTCCAAATCTTTCCTGTCATTTATTTACCTGTTTATTTACTTTTGCTCAAGAGTCTCACTGTAAATCTGACTAAAAGTGGCCAGCAAAACCTGTGCCACAGTGAATGCTCTGCCAAATGAACTGGTCCATCACTTTGTAGGGCATGATTAGAACACATCCACGTTATGTGCAACAGTGTAACAAGGATGACCTGTAGTTTTCTCAGTCTCCTGGTCGTCTAAGCTCTCACCAGATTCACCTTTAATGCTCTGTTTACAGCATTCTAGCGTTTTTCAGCCAGTTTCTCCACACTCCTCAATCTCCGCTTGCCAGCCAGTTCCAAAGCCACTTCCATGTTTGTTTTAATGTATTTATTACCAGCAAAACCCCCACTCTGGGTATCAAGTGTGTTTCAGTCTTTTTTCTAATAACACAATACTACAGACTGGATAAGCTTTAAAGGAGAGCGGTTTCATTAGGGATCTGGAGAACAAAGATTATGGGGACCCATCTGGTGATGCCCTTATTACTGGCACAGTCCTGAGGTAGGACATCACAAGGCAAGAGCCAGAGAATGCAAACACATGCGTGTGTCCTCTGGTCTCTTGTGTGTTCATTCTCTCTATCATCCTCTCCCTCCCTCCCTCCCTCCCTCTCTCGCTCTCTCCCTCTCTCTCCTTTCTCTCTTGTTCTTCCCCCTCTCTCGCTCTTCATCTAAAGCCTGCTGCTCTAATCTAATCCTAACCATGTCCCAAAAGTCCTACCTCTAGACGCCATAGTTGGATGGTTTCCCACCTCTTAATGGCACACAATGGACATTAAATTCCAATAAGAGTTTGCAGGAGATGAACCATATTCAAACCATAGCAGGATATATGTATCTACTTTCCAAGGTGGATAATGCCATCAAGAATTTATTAATAACTGCTCTCTGCATAGCAAATCCTATGGACTCAGCCCTGCCTTTGTCACTTTCAACTTACATAGCTAGATACTCCTCTGCGAGGAAACACGAGCTCCCATAGGTCACTTGCTTGATAATTTGAAGACAGGTATGGCTCCAAACCCATCGCTCACTGCTCTCTGCAGTGTAGATAATTGTTTATAAGGTGTGACCTATCATGTGAAAAGAAAAATGTCATTTTAAGCATTATTCAATTAATGGCTTACCCCAATTTCCATCATAACCTATAATCACACCAGTTTTCAACATAGAGCCTTCATGCTAGGAATGGTTTTTACATTTTAAGCAAGTTCCATGAAAAAAATAAATAAATAAACAAGACTAACAGGTTTCACATACTTGAGTGACCTGCAAAGCCTAACATATTTACCAAGTAGCAGTTTATAGGAAGTTTGTAGACCCTGGTCTTTCAAAAATAGGACTTTTTAATTTTTTTTTAATGCCTTGAGAACTGGGTTTGAGAAAGGTAAATAAAAAATGCACTTTCATTTTTGAAGGGAAGTACTTGTTTTAAAACTTTAATTAGTTGCAGAGAATTTGATGTAATTTTATATTTATTTAGTGCTCACAATGCACCCACATTTTAGCATTTAAAAATTAGATTCACCTCTAAGGCATAAAAATCATTATCAATCACGTCAAAAATCTAGTGTTAGGAAAATTGCCCAATGCTAAGGGGCAACAATGGAGGTAGGTGGACTTGGGGTTGCAGAGGTAAACTGTACAACCTGGAAGGCCAGGGAAGATTTCCACACCTAGAGCTGGAAAGGTACTTCCAGCGAGGAGGAACCACAGGGAAGTATGCCAAGACAGGAAGGCAGAAGCAAGTAGCTTACCTCCCACAATGTTAAAGGTACCAAATCTGGATCCTTGGATCTACAGACCACGGAAACAAAACTAGGCCCAGGCAAGGGTCTAGCACAGGCAAGGCTTCATTGTGTGTAGGGGGTGTTCTGCTTGAGCCAGAAGGGAGACCACACTGATAAGAGTATCTAGCTCGCATGAGCAAAGGACAAAGGAAGGCAGCATTTACAGCATCTTCAGGGTAGCAGGATCCCAGCCCCCTGAGGTCATCACTTATACAGGATGAATTGTGGTGTGCGCGTCATTCTTCATCAAGCTTCTGCACACATGCCATGTCTCATTATCATCTTAAGTCTCCACCCAGGGGTATGTGCTTTGCTATGCTAAGGTAAAGTTGACCATGAGTAATGTCAGAGATTATTTGTTTGGATACTAGGGATTGAACCAGAGGTACTTAACCACTGAGCCACATCTTCCCCTTTTAAAATTTTTGAGACAGGCTCTTGCTAAGTTGCTTAGGGCCTTTCTAAATTGCGGAGTCTGGCTTCGAACTTGCAATCCTTCTTCTTCCACCTCTCTAATCACTGTGATTACAGGTGTGTGCCACTGCACCCAGCTTCAGTGACTATTCTACACATGCATTTGTTCCTTGCCATCTGGAATTTATCCTCCTTATCATTTGGGAGTCTCCAATATTATTTCCAGAATGCAGACCATTGTCCCATACCAGTGGGACCTATTTGACAGAACTTTCTGATTCACTCCCATTTTTGGCATGTCTGCCAATCACGTGGTCTCAAACATTGAGCTGATTTCCCAATCTCCCATCTCCAGGTGCATAATCTTAATTTATAGTCTTGGAGACTTGACCATTTCACTTAAGTCCTAAGTCTCTAACATGTCTGCAAATCCTGTAAAGTTGAACTAGCTTGGTTGTCACATTTTCTTCTATTTTATTCCCTTAATCTTAAGGGGTGCTTAAGTTTTTCATCAGGGGTGGGGATGTCTGCTTCAGTAAGTGTGCAGTGGCTTTTGCTGTGCGTAAACAGTGCAGAGGGAGGCTGGTTCTTCCTCCAGGTACTTTGGAAACAATATTGATTTGGGAAAGCTGAAGAGAAACATCATCTTTCTGCAGAGTCACATAGTCTGTCTTCAAGGTACAGCGGCTTCTCCTACGCTATCTGCAAAATTCTCTTTGCCTCTTTGAATCCTACTCCTGTTTTCTGCTCACCTGTCTAGGAGGAGTCCGGACTTCGATACATCTGTGCCCTACCCAGGGCACTGCTTCAGTTAGGTGCAGGCCTAGTCTTGCCTGGGTTTCACTGACAGGAAATGTAGCTATTGCCATACATCTAGTTCTTGCACTGCACCACTGGTGGTGGCCAGAATGTGGAAGCAAGGGCAGGGGTATGAGATTTGGGAACACCCACAGAAACATCCAGCTGCCTTATTTGGAAGGGGCGTTTTCAGCTGCATTTTCCATCTAGAGTCAGGACAAGGTTGATGAGAACTGGATGTGTGTTAGGGGACAGACAGATGAGGATGGTGGAAACCCTAGGTTAAAATAATAATTCTACAAAACGGGCCCAACTGCTGATCTCCACGTTTTCTTTGCCAAAAAGCAATTTACCTGCAGCCTTACCTGGCCTAAGCAGACAGGATATGTCACATTCCTCAGCAAACTGAGGCAGGGGCAGAGGTCATGAATGATGGAAGATGAGAAAGGACGACCGCTGGTAATCAGAGAGAACAACTGCTAGTTAACTTCCATGATTAGGCTCCTCCCGGCACTCTGGATTACTAACAATGTACTTCTGCGTCCCTGCTCCCAGTCACATATGTGGAGAATTAAAGAAGGGGTTTCTGGGATCTGTAAGAAAGCAAGCTGCACCCCTTTCTATGAATGTTCAGCTCCAAGGCCCCACGTCTTGTCGTAATTTGTCTCTATCACTTTCTTAAAACTTGCTCTCTGCTTGCCTTGGTGTCTCTCCGGTGTTTATTGGGGAACAAAAATCCGTTCCCAATCCGCACCAGACCAGTATCATGTACATTTAACACATGCAAGGCTGAATAAGAAATTTTGACTTTGTAACCAGAAGATGAGAAGCTACAGGTTTCCGAGCAAAGATACTGATGGCAACAGGCTGTGATTAAAGATTAGAAAGCTTAGATGGGAAACTTCGGTTCCACGAGAGGGTTAGGGCCTGAATTCACCTAGCACTTGCGGCCAGGGTTAGGATTTCTCCTGCTTTCCCCTCTTTAGAGGTAACAAAAACAAGACATGGGTATGGCTGGGAAATGACCCAGAGGGACGAAAACTGTCGCCCAGGAAGATTGGGCCGGCGATGCACATGGCCCCTGGTGGTGGCGACCCAGGGCTGGGGCGTGGAAAGCTGCAGATTGGGCGTCGGGAGCTGCGCCGTCCCGGGAGCACAAGGGGACAACTGTGTGCCAACGGGAGCGGCCACCGGAGGCGAAGGCTGCGTCCCGAATGCTGAAGGGCACAGGGTGTGGCCACAGGACCCGCGGAGTCTCCGCCTGGGCCACGCTATAATCCTCCCTCCCGCTCCCTAGGCCGAAAGACTGCATGTAGCTCCAGGTTACAAATCGCGCACTTTCTCCTCCTGGACGCAGGTCCTTCCGCGACAGTGGGCGCCTGCAGTTACGTCATCGGCGTGTCACCTCCTTCATGGCCGCAGACTTTTGGTGTCTATGAGCAGCCTGTCAAGCGACATGCTGACAATAAGGGTTTGACGTTTAACGGTGGAAGAATTACATCTCTTATGCCTCTTCCCTCCTTGGCTTTGCCCTTGTGGTCATCTTCTGCGCCGCGTCCCGCGGGTCCGCCCCCAATTTTGCTCAGGCAGTAGGTCGGACAGCCCCGCGCCGTGGAGGGGGCGGGGCGGGCCAGGGCGGGGCGGGGTCCTGGCTGGGCTGCGTCGCGCTCGGGGGCCGCGCCGGGTAGCGTTTCTCTCCAGTGCCTGAGGCGGCTCTGGTTCGGAGAGCCCTTAGCCAGCTCTACGGGAACCTCGGTGCACGGATGGACCCGCCCGGACCCGGCGGGAAGCGGCCTGGCAGGCGGCGGCCCGGGCGGCATCAGCAGAGGCAGGACAGGGCCGAGGCCGCGGGTCCCTGAGGCGTGCGTGCCCACCGGGCCCGGCGGCGGCACCATGATGCCGGGCGAGACCCACTCGGCGGCGCCCGGGACGGCGGCGGACCTCTCGCGGTGTCAGGGCTGTGCCTCCTTGCAGCAGGTGCGGCGCCTCCCCGGGGCGGAGGGCGCGGGCTGCGGGGTCGCCGAGCGGACTGCGTGTCAGCGGACTCTCCGGCTCCTCGGCGGGAGCTCGTCCGAGGCCCTCCTCCCGCTCCTCTTCTCGAACGTTTTGGGGACCTTTTGCTTTGCTTTGTTCACGCTTGCAACCCAGATTCACCTGCTGGGCTGCATCGGTGGAGGGGGCGGAGTGCGGAGTTGTGGAGGGCCTACCCAGCCTCAGGGCATCCCAGGCCGGGCTTTCGGGTTGGTGAGTGACAGGTGAAATGCGGAGGGAATTTACGTCTCAGAGAAGACCTTTGTTCTGACCCCTTCTAAGAATTTGTTGCTTGGAAGCAGATCTTCTGTGACATGTGGCTTGTCTGGATATTAGTCAACGTTTCGAGAGACATATTTCAGCCCATATCTGGCGTGTCATTCCTAGCTTAATTGTTAATCACGTAATCAATTAAGTCAGTAACGTGTTTTCGTAGTAGTAAATTAAACGCCCGTAGAGACTGTCTTTCTAACAGTGGCCATGGACTGTTTCTATGCTGAGTTGCAAAAATCTGGCTCCTGAAGTGGCCCCAAGTAATTTCCAGCGACCCTCCTAACTGCCAGATGTCAGAGTCTCGTTTAAAAGACATGCTGAACCATTGTAGGATGGGGGTAGAACAAGTAAAAGTTAGGTTAGAAAGTAAATACATTGGTGATAAATAAAACTGAAACGGGGAGTGAATAAGTGAGCCAGTGGAGGGCAGAGAATTTAGGGAGCCTTGGAATATTATATTTGAGTAAAGAGGTGAGAGAATGAGGTATAGGAATGAGGTATCAGGAAGAGCCTGATCGTGTTGGTTGGTAGACCATTGTAAGGGTTTGGGATTCTCTGAATAAGGTAGTGAGTCACTGGAGGTGTTTGCACAGGAGAATGATTGATGTGAGCTATGTTTTTTTTTTTTTTTGTCATGGATCTTCCATCTCCTGTTCATCCACTGTAGCCCCTATCTTGTTTAAAGTAGCAGTTGTGTTCTTCGGGATGCTTAGGCCAGAGGCTGGATGGCTTCCTTGGTGCCCCTCTTTCCCCTCTCAACCTGCATCCAGTTTATCAGCTGGTGCTCCTGGGTCATTATCCATCCACTTTTCACCTTCTTCATTGCTTCCTGGTGGTGGGAATCACTCTCATCTGTGACCTGGAGTTTATTGATTAGTCTCTTAAGTAATCTCCTTCCTTCCCTTCATGCCACTGTTGGTTCTCAAAACAGCAATAGAAGAATCCTGGTACGTATCTAGGTCTAGGCAACTGTAAACTTTTTCTCTAAGGGGAAAAATCATAAATTATTATGCCTTGACTAGTTCACAATTGCTCAACTCTGCCTTGAGGTGCAAAAGCAGCCATAGACAACATATAAAAAAAAACAGATGTGACTGTGTTAAATTGAAACTTTAAAAAACAAAGGGAAAGCCTTAGTTTACAGATCTCTTTAGATCAGGACACTGTACTACATTTGGGTTTTCTGTTGCCTGGAATTGAAATACCTTTTTTAGGGGAAAAGAGTAATCAGTTGTGAGTGGTATCTCTGGAATAAGTCTTTAATTTTGTTAAGTGAGGCTGGAAAATGAGATTCCTGGCAGATCATAGAGAACCTTGAGTGATGATCACCTTGAAGTTTTGTACTGATTTCTGTCAGCATTATATAGAGTGGAGGAGGTTTTTGCCTGGTTATCATACCAGAGCAGGGCTTGTAGTAGAAATACAGTAATGTGCAGAATGAATGGGAGGGGCGAAGTAAGTAGGGCAAATTATTTTACTAATGCATACTAGTGACAATAAAAACCTGAGTTAAATTGACGGGTTCTAGGAATAAGAGTAGAGAAGAAAAAGGTTTTGAATATGAGAAAGAAGAAAATACCTCTCATATCAGAAGAATGGAAGGTTCAGAAATTAAAATCTTTTTTTTTTTTTTTTTTTTGTGGTACCGGGGATTGAACTCAGGGGCACTTGACCACTGGGTCACATCCCCAGCCCTTTTTTTGTATTTTTTATGAGAGACAGGGTCTCACTGAGTTGCTAAGTGCCTCGCCATTGCTGAGGCTGGCTTTGAACTCGCGATCCTCCTGCCTCAGCCTCCCAAAGTGCTGGGATTACAGGCGTGCGCCACCGCGCCCGGCTCAGAAATTAAAATCTTAAGTGACGTGAGAACTGTGGTAGAAGAAACCAAGATGGAAGGATCTTGGCAATGTGAAAATGAAGTTTTGAAACAACATCAGGATGGTGATTTTTAGCCATTGTCAGATTTGTTGTTTGTGGAGCAGAGGTACCCTAATATACTAACGAAGAAATAGTATGCTAGTTGGGCACTGAGTTCATTGTAAGCATTTTGGAGGTGGAGTGGAGATGGGAGAATGGGGGAGTATGTTCTGTCACTTAAAAAAACCAAAAGCCCCTGGAGTCGGTGTGGGTTGGACCCCAGCTGGCTGCTGAGTAGCCTTTGATAAGGTGAGCATGGAATGATGAGAAAGGAGAAACAGATAAAGATAATTAAATAGAGATTGTCATAGAGGAGAATTGAGATGGGGAAGAATGTATTTGGTCAATTGGTAGGAGGACAGTCAGCTTTTCAGAGACATTTCTGATTTGTTGTATGTTATACCAAGTGCTTGGATTAAACTTTTGCATGAGAGAATAACTAAAGATGCAGAGAGAAGATATCGTACTCTGTAGTTTTAATACATTGAAACTTCTTTATCCTGCAGAAAGTTTACAAGCAAAATACAGGAATACTTCTATAGGAGGAACCCACATCAGTGCTGTGGCTTTGTTCTGACCGATAACATTAAGTTAACAAGTCTCTTCTTAATTGAGCAGTTGTTTGCTGCACACACACACAAAAAATCTTCCTTTCATGTCTTAATTCATCCTTTCCTTATTTTCTTTAGAGGTTGAAGAGATATAGTTACTGCTTTTGCTCAGGTCCTTGCTTGATTCAGAAGTGTATTGACTGCAGTTTATACATCCTTTTTTTTTTCAGTCTCATAAATCACCTCATCTCTGTTTTTTTTCACCTCATTGATTATAATAGTTTGCCATTGATCTGGAGCCCAATGTCCATGTGGGTTGCAGTCATCTAAACCAATGCAGTGATAATGTAAATTAAGCAAGTCTCTTTTTCTTTTTCTGGTGGTACTAGGGATTGAACTCAGGGGCTCACTACCATTGACTTAAACCCTAACTCTTTTTATTTTTTAAATTTTGAGACAGGGTCTTGTTACATTGCTGTGGCTGGCCTGGAACTTGCTATCCTTCTGTTTGAGTCTCCTGAATTGCTGGGATTACAGGTGTGCTTCAATGCCTGGCTAAATTACACAAGTCTTAAGTTATGTGGTTTTAAGTCATGCTTGTCAACTGCCATAAGTCACTTTATTTTGGTGGAGGAGAGTCCCTTTTTGCCCTACTTCACTGCAAAACAAAGTAATTGGATTCTCTTGGGAATCCAGATAAGAGTTTGAATATGTTCAGCTCATTCAACTAAATGAGATTTAGTCACATAGGTGTTTGTTCAAGGGACAGAACTGGTCTTATATATAAACTTGTTGCTGGATTCCCATTAATAATTTCCAGAAGTTTGAACTTCATCGTTTGGAATTTGAAACATATTTTCCTCAGATATATTAATTTACAATTCATCCTATGACAAGGAATACTCACTAAATTATAATTCATTCATTTATCTACTATTGATTTCTTTACCTCTGCCATGTGTTATATAATACAATCATGAGTAGAACAAATATAAAACTTCTATTTGAGGTTATAGTTGAGACCCAAAGCAACCTCACTTATAAGTATGGTGTAAGTTTTTGTGGGAACACAGAAGAGGGCCAACTCTTTGGCCTCATGTGACTTCTGAAGGTTTCATTAGAGGAATTCAGATTGAGGTCTGGAAGATGGTTTGCAATTAACCATGAAGGAAAAGTTGGAGGAAGAATCTTGTGGCAGAAGGAACAAGTTGTGCAAAAACTTGTTCAAACAAAAGCTTGAAGAAGGGGAGAAAGTAGTGTGTAATAGATGGAGCATAGAGCCAAGGGTGACTGGTACATTTCCTCAGAAGATGAATACTTCAGCATATAGCCTCCATACCTTGACGTTAGCATCGGTGCAGCAGTCCCATCCCATCCATAGGCCCACTCAGATTTTGATTACTGGTTCACAAGTAGCTTTTTCCTTTCTGGTTCTTGTCAGGAATGTTATATTTTATTGTTATGACTCTTTACCATCCTTCATTTATTCTTTGTCTTTCATGCTTGTCACAGTTTAAACAGTAGACCCTTTCATTACTCAGGGGACATTGGCAAGGCCTGAGACCACGCTCCATTTCAATGATTTGCTAGCAGAACACATAGGAGCCACCATATAGTTATATTCATGGATATGGATCATTGTAGGGAAAGGAGACAGAGCAGAATTAGTAAAAGGAAAAGGTATGGGTGGATGAAGTATGGGGAAGTCAGGTGTGAGCTTCTAGAAATATCTCCTAGCAGAGTCAAATAAGACATAATTTTTCCAGCAGTGTGTTGGGACACCATATGTAAAAGTGTTAACAGGGAAGCTTGGTAGAAATTTAGTATCCAAGGTTTTTATTGGGTCTGATCATGTAGGCACACTCTGCCTAGCACCTACCCAAATTCCAGACTCCCAGAAGGAATGCAGGTGTTCAGCTTAAACCACATTGCATAGTCTAGGCACAGTGAACCACTCTTATTAGTTTGGTGACTAGTGGGAGGGAACCTTTCAGAAATCCAAGCTTCCAAATGTCAGTCAGGACCCATCTTGTGAGCAGGCCTTTCCAAGGAGAGGGCTCTCAAGCCTACTGTGTTAACTCAGCTGCACACCCACTTGCGGAGGTGGGGGGGGGGGGCTGCAAGCATGTCTTCAGCCCAAAATGTCATTAATGTTGAGATAGAAACTTCTCTGTCCTCACTGTACTGTTGCCCCTTGGTTCATGTAGGGGATTGGTTCCCAGACCCCTTTGGATTCCAGAATCCTATGCTCACGTCCCTTAAGTAAAAGCACAGTATTTGCATTTCACATGCATACATCCTCTTGTATTGTTTGAATCACCTCTAGATTATTTATGATGCCTATATAATGTAAATTTTTTTTCTGTATTATTTAGGGAATAATGAAAAGGAGAAATTTTGCACATGTTCAGTACAGATGCATTTTTTTTCCCCCAAATAGTTTCTGTGGTTGGTTGAATGCACGGATCAGAACTCATGGATATAGAGGGCTAATTGTACTTACACATTTTTCAAGCAATCTACTTGTCCCATTTTCATCTATGTATTTACTCATTTTCTGTATATGTTAATTTTTTGCCCAGTGTATCTGTTTTTCCAGCATTACTAGCCATCTCTTCTGTGTACCTGCTCAGCTTCTCCTGCTGACTTGCTCCTCTCCAGGGCTCTCCTGCCAACCCCTTCTCACACTGTGTTCAGCCACTGCACCAATTCCATTTTCCCAAGGGAAGGAGGGATTATTGCAGCAGTATCCACAGTGACATGCGGGTATTGCTTTGCTGGAGATTAAAACAGTCTGCTATAGAAAAATAGCAAATACAGGTTTTTTTTTTTTTTTTAAAGAAAGAGAATGAAATGCTCTGGAAATTGGAAATTGTTTTAGTGAACAACTGCCTTATAACTTGAGGGAATCACCCAGAAGGCAAAGAAAAACAAAACATTAACTAGTTATCGGGGGGAAAAAAAGAAGACAATTACGAATAATTCTGAAATTTCCTGTAGACAACATAATACATGTTGAGCATTACTAAGTTCAGAATCTGAAATTTGGATTTTGGAGCATTTCATATTTTGGATTTTTGGATTAGGAATGCTCAACCTGTAAAGTCTATTCCAAAATCAGAAAAACTTGAAATCTGAAGCACTTCTGATCTCAAGCATTTTGGGTAAGGCATTCTCAAAAGAGTAGGAGCGTCAGAAGAGGAGAACAGGAGTGCTGAGAAAAAAACAAAACAAAACAAAACAAAAAACAGTAATTAAAGACACAGCACCTTCCAGTTTCCTAGAAGAGAGGAGCATTTAGACCTTCACCTCCTTCTATAGAATGCAGGCAGTAGTGGGTTCCAGCTGCATGGATGAGTGAGAGTGCATGCCCTCTACCCAGGGTTAACCTGCTAAATTCTCAGGGGTCTAAAGCTCATTGTATTGAAACTTTTGTTTAAACCAACATAAATGACATTTGAATCTGATTAGAAGAGGGGAGGAAAAAGAGGTGTCTTATAAGGATATTGAATGATCTAATTGAATTCAAATAGAAGGCAACCAGGTCTTTGGAAATAATGTTAGACAGAGACTAGAATGCTAGAGAATAATTAAGAAGTCCTTCCCCCCACACGAGAATGCTGTTTTTATTTTTATGAGAGTTATACATGACTATAGTTTAGAAAGACAACTAGATGCACAAGATTCTTTAAGATAGCATGCAGCCATATCTCCACACGTCCCTCATTTCCAGGAGACAGTATTCTCAGTTGCTTGCACTATGTATGTTTTATGATGAACTTTCATATTAGTACAGTTGTATTGCTACTACTTTTTTTTTTTTTTTTTTTTTTTAATTTTAGGCATATCTGTTGGATTTCTGACTTTGGCAGGTGAGGGTGGAGCTCTTTCATTACCCCACCCTTTGCCATGCCTGCATATATCCCTCTCCCCATGCTCTCAGCATACTTAGGTTTCAGATCAGATCAGTATTTGGTTGTGACATTTTTATGACCGCACATGAAGGCAGAGCTAAGTTCTGCTGATATACGTTATTGCTTTTTCTGAATGGTTCCTTGTTTTCTCTAATAATTACATCCTTAGTTCAACTTTTTATCCTAAAAATATTAATGCATGCTTATTTTGCACCAGGGACTAGATTGAATGTTATATATGGCCCATCCCTTTTAATCCTGATAGCATGACAACCATTTAACTTCTGCATTTCAGTTTCTCCATCTGCAAAATTGGAGATAATACTGAGGCAGGGAGAGGTTAAGTAAATTTCTCTAAGATCACATAGCCAGAAAGTGGTTGTGAAAAAGGAATTTGAATCCATATGTGTGTGACTCTAGGGCCAGACATTTCTTTGATGTTTCTAGCCCAGGCCTGACATTACTGAATGGCATCTGGAAGCAAGGTGGGGAATATGAGATAGAATAGTGAAGAATTCAAAAGAGAGTGTGGGGGGAAAAAAACGAAGAGTCACTTCTGTTCAAAAAAATAATAATTTATATACATCACTCAAAATAACTACATGCATGTGCGGTTCTGTGCTGGTCTGGTATGAATGCCCTTTAATACCTTCATGCCCCCTGGCGTTTTCTTCTCAGGGGAGAAACTTCTTTCCTGCTGTAACCTGGGGCACAGCTGCCTTCCCATTCATCTCCTGTATGAGCTGAGCCTCTCTTGGCTTCTTCCATTTTTTTTTTTTTTTTTTTAATTATTTATTTACTTTAGCTGTACACAATTCAATAGCATTTTATGTTTTCGTGGTGCTGAGGATCGAACCTGGCCGCGCACTTGCGAGGGGAGCGCTCTGCCGCTGAGCCACAACCCCAGCCCGCTTCTTCCATTCTTTTGGTGGAGCATGTTAACATCTTTCAGTATGTCCCTGAGAAAGGATATCTCTGGGAAGTAAATTTGTGGAGACTATTCAAATTCCAAATATTTATTGTACAGTATTTTAAATTTTCCTTTAAAAGTGTGGGCTCACTTTCTAGGCCTCTGGTTCCAGTGTTGCTGTGAAGGCTGAAGCCCTTCCAATTCCAGATTCCTGGTGTATGATTTGCTTCATTTGGGGGGATTCTTAGAGGTTCATCGCCTTGTCTCTAATGTCTTGATATTCAGTGTTGACATTTGGTGGTTTGGATCTTATTTGCATCCATATGCCTGGCCCTTTGAATTTGGAGACACCTGGCTTTGGTTTTTCTGTGGTGTTTCTCTGACTTCTTTTCATTGTCTGTAACTTTTATTGTTGGGCCTTTGGGACCACTTTTATGACACTGTTAATTATTTTTCTTTTTCTTTCTTTCTTTCTCTTGTCTTTGTTTTTGCTTCATATTCTGGGACCTTTTGTTCAATTTTATGGTCAAACTTTTTGGGTCTTTAATTTTTGCTTTCCTGGTTTTAATTCAGCGATGACAGTGTTGTCAAAATACAAATTATCATAAGATCTACTCTTTTAATGTGAGCAGTGAATGGTTTTAAGTATATTTACAGAATTGTGCAGTCATCACCACTAATTGTAGAATGTTTTCATCTGCCTCTAAAAGAAACTCGACCAACTGGCATCCCTTGCCTCCTTCCTTCCTTCAGCTCCTGGCAGCCGCCAGGATACTTTCTGTCTCTGGATTTGTCTGTCATGGACAATCGTATAAATGGAATCTTAGAATAGATGGCCTTTTGTGACTTGCTTTTTTCACTTAGCATTAATGTTTTAAAGATTCATCCCAGTTTTTCATTGTCAAACAGTATTTCATTATATGGCTATCTGTATAACATTTTGTTTATCCATTCATTTCTTGATGGACATTAAGTTTATGTTCACATTTTGACTAGTGTGAATGATGCTGCTATAAATATTAGTGTACAAGTTTGATTATGGACATATGTTTTCAGTACTCTTGGGGATATATCTGGGAGAATGCTAAATCCTGTGGTAATTGTTTAAAGTGGGGCACTGCCAAACTGTTTCCCACAGCAGCTAAACTATTTTACATTCCTACCAGCAATGTATGAAGGTTCCAATTTCTCCACATCTTTACCAACACTGTTATCCTTTTTTATATTTTAGCCATATTAGTGGGTGTTCATGTTTGATTTTAAGAGCTCCTCCCCAGTTTCTAAGAGTCCTCAATGTTCTTTAAAAGTAGTTTATAATTTCATGAATATCAGGTTGTATTAATAAATAACTTTGGAGTTTTCTTCCCAGCTTTTGTTTACTTCAAGCTGCTTTTGCTTGTTTTGGTCTCCCTCTTTCATATTGTAGCCTGTGATTTGTGTTCAGAAATCCTCAATTATTCATGAGTTGTTCTAATAGGCTGGCTGAAAATTGAGTGTGTGAGGCTTTTGGACCCTGCACAGCATTGCACGATAGTGTCCTGGCCATTTATTGATGGAAGAATAGCTAGTGTTAATACCTGCATATCTTAGGGAAAGTGCTTCCTTCTCCCTGGAGCACAGAATGATGTTTGCCTCTGTTCTAGAGCTTAACAGTGAGAAACTGGCGGCCAGTCTCAGATCAATGTGCTTAGATTTACTTAATCCCTCTGCTTTTGGTATGGTACCCTTTCCCCAAGTATTCATGGTGTCCCAGAGACCTTCTTCTAAAAGCAGGCTTGCTGCTGGATGGTGGAGGAGTTGTTTCCTGAGGCTTGTTGGAGAGTTGGGGATTGGGATTCAATGCTTAACAAAAAGCTCTGAATAAGAGCCCACTCTAGTCCAGTATACTCTGATGGTAACCTGATTAGATCTGCCAAGACCCTGTTTTCATAGGTCATTCTGAGGTGGGCAGGACTTCAACATGTCTTTTGGGAGTGGGGCATTCAACAACTAACAAATGGTGACTGTTCTCCACTTACCAAAATATTTTTCATGCATGAGAAGTATTCATGCTTTGTCTCCTCCTCACACTTTTTGAATAGGGAAAAGGTATCTAAATAATTTTATGAGTTATGTGTAACATTATTAGGAATATGGGACATAGTGTAAAAAAGTGTAGACATATCACTCTTGAATATAGATTTAAAAAAAAAAAAAACCTAACTAGTGGCACATTGAATCCATCAAGATAGTTTGAGTCAATATAGTATTCTGTTGCTTTTATCCCAGGAATGCAAGGCTACTTCAATGTTAGAAACTGCTGTTGTAATTATTAAATCCACTGTAATTAAGTGAAAGCAGAAAAACATACACATTTGAACTAAATGGATACATAAATTTATTTGCTAAAGTTTAATACTCAGACATGATAAAATCTTTTAGCAAACTATCTGTAGAAGTTTCATGACATGATCAAAGTATATCAATGGAAAACCTGGAACACAGCAAACCTAATTCTAATTTAAGACAAGGATGCATAGTATTCTCCCCTACTACTCACTATTTGGCCTTGTGCTGAGGCTTTAGTGAGTTCAGGAAGACCAGGGCAAGCAAAGGAAGCATAAGCATGAGTTGAAGGAAGGATAAAACCACTAATGTGGATGTTGTAACTATTTGCATAAAACATACAAGAAAATTTTCATTACTGTGATAAAAATCACAGTTGTCACTCAGGTAGAGAGCTGGTAAGGCTGCTGGAAGCAGAAACAATAGGTGGGGATAGCTCACCTCTGGAGGGTGGCCTGCTGTTAAACATTGCTAGAGTCTGGTCTAGCAATGCCCTGTTTGGACTTAATCCTAAGAAAAAGAAGTAGAAGAGTCTCATAAAATAATTTGCAAGGAAATCTACTGCATGCTATTAGGAAAGGCTTGAAAGTACTAAATGTCCTGAGACTTGGTAAATTGAGGGCATCCGAGTGTGCTTACGTGTGCTGCAACCACTTGGAAAACTAAGAAAATATTTATGGGATTATTACTTGTGTGGAATATGGGAAAGCTAACGTGATTGTGTCTTAGAATAGGTTGTTATCCAAGTGTTCATTTGGACAGGGTAAACATGTTTTTAAGTTTATACCAGTAACTTAGAGCCGGATTTGTTACTGGTCTGTAAGTTCTAATGTGGATCCTTATGAAAGGGTCACTTATTCTTGGATCCATTGTAATATTCCAGCGTGTCTCTCCCATGTTACTTTATTATTTTTTATTTTTTTTAAAAATTGTACATCTCTTTGGGTAGTCTTCAGTCCTTTCATAAACCATGTAGGGTGAGGAATGATGATCAGTTAATATTTATTGAACTGTGATTCTGTGTACAATGTAAAAGCTTCTTTACAACTACTTTTTGTTAAAGGAGTGTTTGAGGGACAGTATGAGCTGGAAATGTGTGTGTTTATACAAAATTAAAATAATAGACTCACATTTACATGTTTACATAATATTAAACCAAACATTTGTATTTTCTAATACATATCATAGACATTTAAAGTAGTTGCATGACCATGATCAAGTGGGGTTTATCCCAGGGATGCAAGGCTGGTTCAACATTCGGAAATCAATAAACATAATACATCACATCAATAGACTTAAAGATAAAAACCATATGATCATCTCAATAGATGCAGAAAAAGCATTTGACAAAATACAACACTCTTTTATGTTCAAAGCTCTAGAAAAATTAGGAATAACAGGAACATTATCTCAACATTATAAAAGCTATCTATGCAAAACCTCAAGCTAACATTATCTTAAATGGAGAAAAATTGAAAGCATTCCCTCTAAAAACTGGAACAAGACAGGGATGCCCCCTCTCACCACTGCTATTTAACATAGTACTTGAAACTCTGGCCAGAGCAATTAGACAGACCAAAGAAATTAAAGGGATCCAGATAGGAAAAGAAGAGCTCAAATTAGCACTATTTGCTAATGACATGATAATATACCTAGAAGACCCAAAAAACTACCAGAAAACTTTTACAACTAGTAAATGAATTCAGCAAAGTAGCAGGATACAAAATCAATACTCATAAGTCAAAGGCATTTTTGTACATCAGTGACAAAGCCTCTGAAAGGGAAATGATGAAAACTACTCCATTTACAATAGCATCAAAAAAAAAAAAAAATACCTGGGAATCAACTTAACAAAAGAGGTGAAGGACCTCTATAACGAAAACTATAGAACACTAAAGAAAGAAATCATAGAAGAACTCAGAAGATGGAAAGACCTACCTTGTTCTTGGATAGGTAGAATTAATATTGTCAAAATGTCTATACTACCAAAAGCATTATACAGATTTAATGCAATTCCAATCAAAATCCCAATGACATTCCTCAAAGAAATAGAAAAAGCAGTCATGAAATTCATCTGGAAAAACAAGAGACCCAGAATAGCTAAAACAATCCTGAGCAGGAAAAGTGAAGCAGGCGGCATCACCATACCAGACTTTAAATTATACTATAGAGCAATAGTAACAAAAACAGCATGGTACTGGCACCAAAATAGACCAGTAGACCAATGGTACAGAATTGAGGACACAGAGACTAATACATATAATTTCAGCTATCTTATATTAGACAAAGGCGCCAAAAATGTACAGTGGAGAAAGGATAGCCTCTTCAACAAATGGTGCTGGGAAAACTGGAAAGCCATATGCAACAAAATGAAATTAAACCTGTATCTCTCACCATGCACAAAATTCAATTCAAAGTGGATCAAGGACTTAGGAATTAGACCAGAGACAATACACCTAATAGAAGAAAAAGCAAGCTCCAATTTCCAACATGTCGGATTAGGCTCCAAGTTCCTTAACAAGAATCCTGTAGCGCAAGAATTATTACCAAGAATTAATGAATGGGATAGATTTAAGCTAAAAAGCTTCTTCTCAGCAAAAGAAACAATCAGTGAGGTTAATAGAAAACCAACTAACTGGGAACAAATTTTTAATACATGCACATCAGATAGAGCACTAATCTCTAGAATATATAAAGAACTCAAAAGACTTGACACCAAAAAAAAAACAAATAATCCAATTGATAAATGGGCTAAGGATTTGAAAAGACACTTCTCAGAAGAAGATACACGATTAATCAACAAAAACATGAAAAAATGCTCAACATTGCTGGCAATTAGAGAAATGCAAATCAAAACTAAGATTTCATTTCAGTCCAGTCAGAATGGCAGCTATCAAGAACACAAAAAACAATAAATGTTGGAGAGGATGTGGGGAAAAAGGCACACTCATACATTGCTGGTGGGACTGCAAAATGGTGCAACCATTATGGAAAGCAGTTTGGAGATTTCTTGGGAAAGTGGGAATGGAACCACCCTATGACCCAGCCATCCCACTCCTGGGTCTGTTCCCAAAGGACTTAAAAACAGCATATTACAGTGACACAGCCACTTCAATGTTTATAGCAGCTCAATTCACAATAGCTAGGTTGTGGAACCAACCTAGATGTCCCTCGGTAGATGAATGGATAAAGAAAATGTGGCATATATACACAATGGAATTTTATTCAGCAATAAAAGAGAATAAAATAATGACATTCGCAGGTAAATGGATGAAGTTGGAGAATATAATGCTAAGTGAAATCAGTCAATCTCAAAAATCCAAATACCGAATGTTTCCTCTGATATAAGGAAGCCCGTTCACAGTATTGATGGGTCGGGGTACATAGGAGGACTAGAGGAACACTATAATGGTCAAAGGGAAGGGAGGGGAGGGAGAGTGCAAGGGGGGAAGGGGGAAAAAGTGGTTGAATAAGATGGATATCATTATTCTAAATGCACGATTGAAGACTTGAATGCTGTGAATATACTTTGAATACAAACTGTTTTATGTAAAAAGATGCTCTATATCTATAGTATGAACTGTAATACATACTACTATAAATAAAAATTTAAAAAAAAACAATAAATAGAAGACAGTAGAGTAGAAGAAGAGGAGCAGGGGATAGAGGAGGAGAGAGTAACTAGAAGCAATGAGGATTAAAATGAAGCAAATTATTTCACATGTATATATTAATATATCAAAATGATGTACAAGTAAAATGCACTAATAAAAACTTGTTTAAAAACAAACAAAAAAAAAAAATAAAGTAGTTGCATGTGATAGAAACCCAAATAGCTAACTATAGCTTTTTTCTTTCAGAATTTAAATGAATATGTTGACGCATTGATTACCTTGAAACAAAAAATTATTAATACAGAGTAAGTATATTTGCATGTATTTGGTAGAATTCTGTAAGCCTGACGAACTGAAGTATGTGGTGGTTTTGGGCCCTGAGGGATGGCCTACGCAGTACTGATTGTGTTAACACTCGTGAGTTCTCTCAGCAACTTGAACCTTTAGTTAGTGGCTCACAGGTCTTTTAAACAAAGCTCCTGGGTTAGTAGGAAGTTACTTTTGCTGAATTGGAATTTTTTAAAAGCTGTTTTGTGTCTTCAAAATTACTTTAACTTAATGCTGAATGTAAAATTTTCTCATAGTATTTTATAGCCATGATTTAAGACTATAATAGTCTTATGAAATTTAGGCCACAATGCTACTTTGATCAAAGGGACTTTAAATTAAAAGCTCATATATTAGTGCAATGCTTTTGAGATATTTAAGGTAATACATATTAGCATACTTTGTTTGTGGAAACCCAGAGAAGAGGCTGCTTTGTATGATTTGCAACATGATTTTAACATAGTATATTTTCTAAATTTAAAAAAATAACTTAATTCTTTTCTTTGTTACAGTAATTTGCTAACAGAATACCAGAAGAAATGTGATGATATCCTTTTACTGTTTTTTTTTTTTTTCTTTTGAATGTTTGGATTTATATATAATAGAGATGTGAAGACTAATTTTTTTTTTTTTTTTTTGATAGTTACCTTTTGGAAGGCAGTATTTATAGGCTCAAGTAGAAAATGTTTCTCATGGGCATAATTGACAGCTAGTCCTTTTAGTTTTAATGCATACTTAATGATAAGTTCTAAGACAAGGAGATCTAGCAGTCTGTTTTGTTTCTGTTACTCTGATTTTCTTAAGGTCTTACAAGCTTTATAATACCATTTTTACTGAGGATATAGCATCTTAGGACAGTTTCTTGACACTTAGGAATAACTTTCTGAATATTCCTTTTGAATCTGCAAAAATTCTACTCAAGAACATTCAAAATGTTGGGAAAAACTTGTTAATTATTGTGATTTGTAGAGAATTAGTGTGTATATCAAAAACCATATATAAATAATATGATTTTATATTTATAAGGACATTCTTGGGCTTAGACTCAATTTGTTCAATAAATATTTACGAAGCACCTGTAATTTATTTAGCTCTGGTTAAATATTTTCTTAGCAGACAGAGAAAGGTCTGTATTACTGATCTTTCCACACCTTTGGTGATAACACTTACCTTGATTTAAGTTTCTCCCATTAAAAATACAGCATTTCTCTCATGAAAATAAACATAAATGTGCCCATAGAGATCACAATAGTTCAACTTTATTTTCAAGGTTGGGACAGATTTCTGCTGTCACAACAATTGAATCCCAAGTTACTTTGACAGCAACTTGAGGCCTGCTTCAATATTATTTCTGGCATACTGAATGTAGTTGTGATCACCAATTATTTATTTGTATTCATATCATGATATCTAATTTGTATAACTAGAGCAATACAATCAAGATATTAGTATTTAGATTTAGTTTTAGTGTTTGAATTTTTACATTAAAAATTGGAGATCATTGAAACATTTCTCATGTGCTTCATTTTGTGAAGCTATTAATTTGTTTAATTATAAATGCGTATTATTGCAAGAATAATATGTTTAAGAGTGGTACAGAAACAATTATTATAACTACTACTTGATAGCTAAATAGGAAAATAGATGACCAGCTTCATATGTGTTTTATGTTAGTCCGTTTTCTGTTGCTGTGACCAAAATATCTGACAAGAGCAACTTAGAGGAGGATAAGTTTAATTTGGGCTCATGGATTCAAAGTTCTCAGCCCATGATGAGCCAACTCCATTGCTCTGGGCTGGAGGTGAGGAAGAACAAGATGACCTAGGAGTGTGGTGGAGGAAAGTTGCTCAGTTCTTTTATGTTCTCTTTGTATTTCTTTTCTAATTACTCATTAAGTGTATTTATATGTGATTTTTGTGAAATATCTAACTCTTGTCTGTTGCCGTTATTCTCTGGAGTTGTTTGAAAAATGAAGGGTGGGTTATTGGGAATTCAGATATTTACAGAGTATCAAGATATTTTCTATTTACTAGTTAATGTTTGGTCTTTATTCTTGTAATTTAATCAATCATGTCTTCACAGGGCTGTTTTTATTTAGAGAAATGGATATTTTGGTAAATAGGAATGGTTCAAGTTATGATAAATAGGAATAACTCAGTAAAAAGACATTACCATGTGTCGGGCGCGGTGGCGCACGCCTGTAATCCCAGCACCTGGGAGGCTGAGGCAGGAGGATCGCGAGTTCAAAGCCAGCCTCAGCCATGGCGAGGCACTTGGCAACTCAGTGAGACCCTGTCTCTAATAAAATACAAAAAAAGGGCTGGGGATGGGGCCCAGTGGTCAAGTGCCCCTGAGTTCAATCCCCAGTACCAAAAAAAAAAAAAAAAAAAAAAAGACATTACCATGTTATAGATAGAAACTTAAGTATCATTTTCTAGTGTTTATGATCTTTCTTGTATATACATTGAATATAAATTATTATTAAAGATAATTGTAAAATGAATTTTATCTCCAGGTAAGTATCAGATGATAAAATTCTCAAGAGTTTTCTTTAATAAGTTTTACAGCTTCAGTTTGCAAGAAGGTAAGCCAACCTCTTTTCATAGTTGGTGATAGCACTTGTTTGAGTTTTTGATTGGGAATAGGTATTTGTAGGCCAGATTTTAAATAGAATCGAACAATACATACATAGGATTGATTCTAGGTATAGTGTGTTGCCTTATTGCTCATAAAAAAAGATTTGCATTTTCCTATCACAACATTCAAATGAATTTACTTAGGTCTTCAGTTGCAGCCTGGTGTTTCATTTTTTCATTAACTTTTGCTGACTAAATTGCAACTGAGGTGAAGCTTATTGTTCTCAAATTACTGTTGTCCATGTGAATTGCACTTTTTAACGTGGTTGTTTATCTAGTGTTATTTTACACAATCTGAAACAGGCCTACTTAAAATTTTAACATATTTTATGTTCTGTTTACATTTATCATTTAGAAGAATGCAAAATGTCGTTTTAACCCAAATTACAAAAGAACCTATCACTTAATTTGAATAAATAGGAATGCATTCAAGATTGGAAGTGCCACGTTTGCAGACAGTTCTTGAATACATTCTCCAGCAGACAGAAGAGACTTCCAGGGAGGTCTGCTTGTACTTGTTTCCCAAGTTGCTTTTTGACATGCTTTTATAAAAAATAGACTATTATCTTTAAGAAATAAAAAGCAATATGAAGATCATATTAGTGTAAGTAGGCAAATGGAAGAAATGTATTTAAAAAGATTATTTTCATTTTTTTTTTGGTACCAAGTTAGAAATCTCAGATCATCAGTATAGGTGTTTAGCAATTCACTGCAAATTCTCTCATGTAATGCATTATTGCATTGTTTATTTTTAGAGAAAATAGTACTCTACATCACCAAGTGGAGCAGATGCTGCAGAAAATTTCTCCTCTGCAGAAGTGTCAGGAAGAACTGGGATCTTTAAAAGCAGAGCTAGAAGAGAAAAAGGTACATTTCCTACAAAGGTTTATTGTCAGTAAATTGATTCTATCACTATAATTGGTAAAAGGGGACTTTTAATATGTTAACAAAGTAAATAAAAGTTAAGTATATAACTGTCCTTAGAGAATACTGAACTGATTGATGAACGGCTTCACAGTGATTACTAGCCCTACAATAATACTGTGTTAGTTCCTTATGCTTTTTGAGAGCGCCACTAGAGAAAACTGACAACTGAGGATTTTTATGTTTTTTTTTTTTTTTAATGTATCCTACACTAATTCAATTTTTCCCCCCCAAATGTGAAATAATGTGCAAAAATTTACACTTAAATGTGGTGGAATCATTGTGTGTGGCTGAGAGGGTGGGAGAGAATTTGATTTCATCCAGTAGTGTTGGCCAACCCAGGGTGGGACTCAGGGTCTCTGTTCTAGTATGAGTGAAGATGTTCTATAGAGACCTCGCTCTTATGAGTCA
The DNA here is from genome assembly GCA_025594165.1 of Tamias sibiricus. Lineage (NCBI taxonomy): Eukaryota > Metazoa > Chordata > Mammalia > Rodentia > Sciuridae > Tamias > Tamias sibiricus. Next base: position 169,144,770 of record CM046662.1, on the reverse strand, counting down.
TGAACTAGTCAATGTATTAAGCAATATCTTTTACCACTATTACCTGGCTAGCTTGTTTTGGTCCTGATTCTAGATCTCTGTTCTTGTGATTATCTTTGGTTCTTTGTGGTTTCTCATTGTCTGTGAGCAGTGCATAAAGTGAGAGTCCTTCACTAACATTTCACCTGCTCTCATAGGTAAGTGTTGAGGTTAGAGGCTACTTTCTATTTGAAAGAATCTGATACTATTTGTGCAATGGTGAAGTCTTAGAAGAAGGCACCGATTTTAGGTATAAAATTCTGATAAGTTTATCATTTCATGAAATTTATTTTCCTATTCAAAATCCAGTTTCCTGGAAAACCTTTTTTTTAATACCTTAAACTTAGGGTAATTTTCTGTATAAATTTTGGTTTACCTTTCACAAGAACCTTAAAAGACAGTTCATGGCTACTACAGATAAAGTCATTGGAAATCCACAAGTCATATGGTTTTCACGAGACAGATGATCTCTACCCTGGAGTGATTCTCCCTTCCCAACCCATTGTCTGGTTCCTGTATTAGAGTATTTGTGCCTTCTGGTCTTTCTTACATGGTGCTATTTCGCTAGAGACATGTAGCTATCTGAGATCTTTTATATTTGAATGACACATTTTTATTTACTGTTTTTTGTAAAAATTCTTTATTGTTTGTTCATCTATGCAGTGAAAGTTGAATAGAAACAATTGCAGTGTTCAATTATGTCTATCTGTGATTATAAAATCTAATTCTGAGAGGAAATGTGAACTTTGGAGTCAGGCCTCAATAATAAAACTCTTAATTACTCTCTGTGACTTTGAAAAAATAAATCAGCCTCACTCCCTCAGACTCATTTGTAAAAGACCTCTAGAGCTGGTGAGATGAGAAAATATATATATATATATATAAATGTCACACTGCAATATAACCCCAGACATTCTTCCCAGTTATGATTTAGTGATGTGTTTTATATTTTTCCACAGTAGTACTGATAACTAATATTTACTGAACTCTAAATTTTTTTAAAGTATGTTGAATTTTATTGGTTGAGACAAGAATATTAGCTATTTGATTTTTAAACCAGTTATTATAAAGATTTGGAATTATCTTAAAATAAGTTATTATTTTATGTTTTGTAGCTTTTGATTGTACTATTATATGTATTATATATATTATATTGTACAATTATATGTATTAAGAATCTGATTACATTAAAATTAAATGAATCATTAAAATTCAATGAATTGTGCTTTGGTTTCCTGCTGAATATGTATCTATTCTTTTGGTTAATTTCATACTGTGAAAGGATGACAATTTGGCTTCTCAAGGTCAAAACCAGTTAAGACCTATGGTCAGTAACTTTTATTTGGACAATGTTTTTGTTTGTTTTTTTTAGAGTTCTCTAAAGTTGTATCAGGACACTCACCAGGAATATGCTCGTGTAAAAGAGGAATGCTTGAAAAGTGATGCACAGTGAGTAGTTTTAAAATTACTGTAGAAATGGGGTTTTCATATTTGATAAATCAATAGTATTTCTCTTTTCTCTGTCTTTGGATTTATTGGCCATAATTAGCTGTGTGATTTGAGCTAGTTAGTCCCTCAACCTTGATTTCCATCTCTGTAAAACAGAACTTGTATCTACTTTCAGCAGTTATAAGGAGGATTAGAAGGGCTGCAAAAAGAAGTACATAAAAGTTTTTATTCTGTACACATCCGTGTGTGTATGCATGTAGCTATTGACTTCTTTCTTTATGCTGATACTTCAATGGGTATCATACAGAATGGACATCTTTATTACCATTAATGAAAAGTGCTGCTAAAAACATCCTTTGATTATTTTGATATTTAGTACCACACAAAGCAGTCGTGTGAACTATATAGACAATGGTTTATGTGGATGTGATTCAGCAGTGACTCAGAGACTCTTTCTCAGGGAGTTACCTTCCTTCTTGGCTCTTAGGAATCCATCTTAGAACTGGGGAGGGTCTCCAGACTCTGCCTCTATCAGGTTGCTGTGTACACACAATTCTTGCACATGCTCCCAAAGAGTATCACTGACCAGTGCTGACCCTTGGAAACCATCTGGATGTGCTGTCAGCTCAGCTTCTAGGTGATGTCCCTTCCTCTAAGAGCAGTCTGAGATGTGCATGTGGCAGAGCCCAAGTAGGTCCACAACATGTGTTTTATATGGAAAAGACAGATTAAAAAAAAAAAAAATCATTTCAGAACTATTATACATTAAATGGTATTCCATTCTTTCTTAGGTTTATTCTATCATCAGAAAAATTTATGGTAATCTCAGTTATTGGTTACTTAATACTAGTTGTCACTGAAGTAGTCTGTTATGCAAAGCTCAGTAATTTAAAAAATGTTTCATAAATTGTAAGGTTTTGTTTCTGCCATACTATTTTTCACTTTCTAACTTATAGTATTTTATTATTAGAAAGAAGAAACTCGAAGCCAAGGTGAAGAAGCTGGAAGGTAAGTGGCACTATTGTTCCTTGGCTATTGGGAGCCCTGGCTGGCTGTTTCAGATCCTTGGTAACAGGTTGAAGAACTTGATCAAATGGTTGAGTTGTTGTAGATTTTGGGGTGGTACATTTCTGGGTCATCCCTGGATGAATGGAGCAGGCGTCTATTCCTTCTCCCAGTAACCACATCAGAACTTTGACATGGAATGTGGCAGTCCTGGAAAGGGTATTATACTCAAAATAATAGCACCCTGCACTTTTGTTGTAAAAAGTAGCTACTAATGAAATGATTTAATTTTGAAAGTTGAATCCTATGGGCTTTCTTATTTTTTCCCCATGATACAAGAACAGATACTGCTTTTAATATCAAGAAACTGATGCATTTATGACACATGTAGGGAGATTTCCGTGACATCTTCTTTATTACAGATTGCCCAGTTTTAATCTGGTACTACACACACTCCACAGTTGTTAGGTCCTTCTACTTCACAAAGAAAATGTAGAGTACAATCTTTTAGGTCTTCATGTTTCAGCTGATAACCCTACAGAAAGCAGTGGGAATGAAACTCAGGATCTTTTTGCTTGCTTTTCCTCCTGCATTGTGTGGCTGGGACATGGACCTAATGCACAGTAGAACACAAACAGCTTCTGCTGTCTCCCTCCCTGTGTATGATTTTTCTACAGTTCCAGTGTGGGCTTTAGCAGCAGTCTCATCTGCTATGGCTATCTGACCATTACAGTGATTGTGTCCTGCTTCAGTGATGGTGCATTTTCACTTAAGAGTGTGAAGTAATAGTTTAAATTTAGTAGTCCCAGTCATTAGTTTATCTAGATTGAGCCAAATTTTTTAGACATATTCTGTAAATGTCTTGGTAACATGTTCCTCAGGTTTGATTATTGCACAAACATTGATAGTTGACAGGAAGGACACTGCTGTGTTCTAAGTCTTTTTTCTTTTCTTGGTGGTGTGTGGAGATAAGTGTCTAAGAAGGTATTTTGAGAGACCTAAAATGCCTTTGAGACCCCACATACAGCTATGAAGGAAAATGCAGCCTTTTTCATGTAGAAAAAAAACACTTTCCCCTAATAAATGATGACATAATAAAGATTATTGAGGGAAGAAATACTCGAGCTTGTTAGTGTATTGTTACTTTGTTGTCTTAGGGAATTTTGCTTTTCCTAGCAGTTGTGTGTGAGCATATCCATGTAAAATCAGTACTGGTCAGATTTTTAATAGTGTGTGAAGTATTTGGTGTTTCAGAATGAAGGATTTGGTAAAGATCCAGAGAACTATAAATATTCCTAAAGAGTAGATATCTAACAAAGGTATTTGGAATTAGGATTAGTTACCTTGTTAAGGGGAATTCCAGGAACTGATTAGCCAAATTATATTATTGTGTGTATATGTGAATATCTAACAATAAGTCTCCCCATTATGTACAACTGTCGTGCAGCAATAAAATAATGTGGGTGGGGAAGAGAATTCCAGAAAAGAATAACTATCTTCAGTAAATATCGTGAAAGCTGCCCCTTTTCTCCTTCAGCAGATAAAGAGAATAGTATTAATTAATTTTAAGCTCACATTTCTAAAATCTCAAAAGGTCATTGCTAATTATTGAAGTGATAAGAGCACAGGGATACCATGGCATCTCCCCTTATGCATTAAATTGTGGCTCTGCCCAGAAGGGTTTGGAAAGGATTTTTAAGCCCTGCATCAATTTTATAATTTTATAAATAGTTAAAAAAAAAGTTAATCTATTAGCTCTGATAAAGTATTTGAATACTTTAGAAATGAGAAAAACTCACAATAGATCAGATTTTGAGTGATTCATTAACTCTAGTAATAAATGTAGCAAATTATTTTTCTGTTTCTTTATTGTAATTTTAAAATACAGAGGCTGCTGTCAAGCAAACTCAAGACTTCAAACAACTAAGAAATGAAAAGAAAATACTTGAAAAGGAATTTAAGAAGACACAGGTACTATATTAAACAGTACATTCAAACTTGAAATTCCTGGTTTTGGGGCTTCTGTGGCGTATCTGTTGTAACAGATGTAACAGGCAAAGGCCACCTAGGGACTATGGGCACACTTGCCTGTTAAGTTATTCCTGCTGTACATTTGGTCCACCATATTTGCACTTCTCATCCAGCATAAACACTGTTAGTGTTTTATTTTCACAGGAAAGACTTGACGAATTTTCTAAACAGAAAAATGAGAAGGGTGAGTATTCAATTAATACTTACTTACAATTTCTATATTGATATGCAATATTTTAAAATTATTTTTCCCCACATCTTTTTAGAATTGAGACATATTGGAACACAAATTTCAAGTGATTCATATGGAAGCATAGATAAAAGTGAGTATACTCCAATTTTTGCTTTATGTTTGTGAATTAGTATTAGTGATTTTGAAGATTCCATGTTGCTGTAACATACAGTTGTAAAAATATTCAGGCTTAGTATATATTTCATGTTAGAAAAAGCCATGTATTTGGGGTAGGCATTAGATCAATATATAAATTCTAACCAATTTATTATCTTCTAAAAAAAATACAGTGATTAAGGGATACTATAAAGAATGTTGTTTGGGAAAGGATAACTACTTAAGATGGATAGTTTCCACAGTTTTCAATAATTAGGTATTTATTAGATTACAATTTATAGGTATGAATAATAATTAGGTTCTCATTAGATTGCAACTTATCAGATTAATTTATTAAATATCCTAGGTGCCAAATATAAAAACATTGTTAAAGTCAGGCAGGAAAACCATAGCGTCAAAGCCCTATGGTGTTTACTGAAGACACAAGAGTTTAAGGAAGAAAAGTAAAATAGTGGTAGCTGTGGAATTGTTGCAAAGGAAATCCAGATATGTCAGCGCACATTTGTACCGAGTGCCTCATTTCTAGATGAGAAGGCATGATGACTATTGAGAGTGAGAAATTGGGAGTTTTTCACCTTAATACTTCCATTTACTATTTGGCCCTTTGCCATTTGCTTCTCTTTTTTTCCTGCATTTTAAAAGTCGAGGTTATGAATTTGAATTTCTGCTCTTGTAAGGTTTTTGCGGAGTTGAGATTAATGTTTATTAAGTAAATGTTGGCATCTTCATTATACTAATGTGGGTTTTTTATTAAAAGCCTCCAAGTGGAAATAATTGAACCTTTAAATTTTTGTGTGTAAGTAAGCAATATCTCTTAAGAAGTCACTTTTGCTCTTTTTCTCCCCCTTCTTTAATTTTCTTTCAACAAGTTCAGGTTTTCCTTGGTTTAAGGCCATTAAATGTTCATACCTTTCAGTTGCCTGGGCACTAGTATCACATATGCAATCTCTTGTGCTTTTGCTCTGTGTGTGGAGTGTGAGGTGGAGTCATGGGTATTGCTGAGAGCACTCAAAGATCCAGAGCATTGCATTTTACTTTCCTAGCCAGCAGTCAGCTGTTGCATTTAATCGTATTTCCTTCTGTCTCAGATCTGTGTTAGTCCTTTCTATTCAAACAAGGTCTTTCTACCCACTCCTTGCAGTTTTCTATCCTATATTTCATCTTATTTTTTTTTTTAAAGGCTTGTTGCTATCTCAATTTATTTTATGTTTTGTTTTGATCTACTCTAATAATGAAGGCAGGAGTGTTGTCTATTGTACATTGTATTTTTTCCAGGTAAATAAATTAATGAAGTCAGCTGTGAACTTTGTGTTTATTTCCTAGTTCTTAACTGTAATTTTTAGCACTTTTCTCTATTAATACTAAATATTTGACTGCTGGAAGAAATTAGCAAATTAGACACTAAGGAATATTGAGTTGGCTTCACTTCAAAAAGGCTTCCTGAGTGGCACTTTGCCTTTCCTTCTTTTCAAATTCCAATAAAAATTACCCAAGTGAACAATAGTTTGCCTGGATAGTTAAAAAGTTTATCATCAATAGGGTAAATTAATGAGGAAGATGGAAAGCAGATGGTAACAGTCGGAGAGAAAATCAAACTCTGCCAAAAGCAAGATTGACTGCAGAAGCCTGGAGTTGCCCTAGATTGCTGGGCGAGAGATAGAGGTAGGAGCAGGTCCTTAGATTTGCAAGTCTTTGATTAAAGGGTGAAGGTATGCCAGCCTTCTCATTTTAAACTTGTTTCTGGCCTTTGCCCACAGACTGTGCCCCAAGTGCAGATTGCCGAAATGGTAGCTGTGCCATAAGATGTGCCTGAGGGCTGTGGATATCAGAACATTGAGTAGTTGTGGCTGTTTTGAGCATTAGTCACTCCTGCTCCTTGGAAGTAAAATGGTAATGCACTCTGTGTAACCCGCATAATCGCATTCACTCACCCTTGTTTCCCAAAGGCAGGGTCATGAAACAAGAACCCACACTTATTGCCAGAAGATCAGGATTATAAATGTACATGAAGGAATACACTCCTGAGGGTGCTATGCCTACACCCTCTTCCAAAACCTTGACAAAAAGCAGGGAAGGACAAGAAAGAAAAGTGCGAGGTGCACAAAGACTAAGGAAATAATACCAAATCACAAGTGAGACGAAAAGGGTAAAAACTGAATTAATATTCTTAGAGCAAGGCAAAGAACATATCCACAGGCTGCCTCTGTGGATCTTGGAAATTAAAAATATGATTACAGAGATAAATCTGCTAAATAAGCTAATGTTGAATGGATAGATAGATGATTGATTTAGTGAACCGAGAGATTAAGTCCAGGGTGTCTCTAAGGATGTAGTGCAAAGGGTGTTAGAAAAAATATAAGAAATTGAAGAATAAAGCCAGATGTCTCAGTATTGATCTCTTAGAAATTTTCAGAGGGGCCGGGCACGGTGGAGAATGCCTGTAATCCCAGTACTTAGGAGGCTGAGGCAGGAGGATTGCGAGTTCAAAGCCAGCCTCAGCAATGGCGAGGTACTTAACAACTCAGTGAGACCCTGTCTCTAATGAAATACAAAAAAGGGCTGGGGATGTGGCCCAGTGGTTGAGTGCCCCTGAGTTCAATCCCTGGTACCAAAAAAAAAGTTTTCAGAGGGGATCACATAACCATAAGGAAGGAAGAAAATTATTAAGTAATAGAAGAGAAATTCACTGAACAGAAAATATATATATGTTCATACTGATGGGGCCTCCCAAGTGTAGAACATGATGTTTTAATATAAATTCTACATCTGACATGTTTATAGGACATGTACCTAAAATCAAATGAAACAAAAAATTTGAATACAGAGTGACAGGAAAATGTCTTCCAAGCAGTGCTATCAGGAAAGCAGTAACATATGAAAATATTTCAAGCTTAGAAACAAATTTACATGGATTAAAAGGGAATGTTTAAATTGATTAACACATTCATTAAACAGACACTGTCATACACCTTAGAGCATGAAACCGTATCGGAAAAAAAAGCTTTTAGGAATTCTAGGAGGAATAGCCACATCTTTTGTCATAATGAGCAGCTTTAGTATGTTTCTCATAAATAGTGAGAGCAGCCAGGAGATGGAATTGTAACCACACAGAGTTCTTTAAAATACTTCTCAAACATTATAGAAGTTGGCTAATACACAGCAAAATACCCTACAACTTAACATGAGATATTAACATGACCCCATTCCTATAAGTTAATGAAATAAAGTGCAGCAATTGATTTGGAACCATTGGAAGTGATGACTGGATCATTACAGTGCTGGAGGAACCAGTGTTTGTAGCAAGTGCAAGCAAGAGGAAAACCTGTTGCACCAGGACTTGGAAAGCTGCAAAACTATTTTTCAAATTTTTAAGAATAATTGGGGAAAGTGTTAGGCCATAGTAGTTCCAGATAGTATATAGGTGAGCTCTCCAAAGCCTTGAGTAAAAAAAGTGTTTTTTATTATTAATTTATTGTTTTAGAACTTCGAAAATATGGAATGTTTCCATCCCATTCTCTTAGGCTTGCATCATCCTGTAGCAAAATCAAATAACATGAACACACATCCTCAAGACTCAGAATTCTTTTACTTGATAACATCACTACAAAAATACTAAATGAAAATTTAAGACATCAAAGCCCTGAGTTACTTAGAATACAAATTATGATCTAAGGATTTATTTCAGGAATATGACAACTGGTTCAAAGTATTATGTTCTTCTCAATTTAGTACTCACTTCTAATTAAGAGAAAAATCGGTGATATAATAGGAAAAAAGTTTGAACTGAACAAAGGTGAAGCATTGAAAGCATAGTCATTACTGTCAGAAACAAGGCAAGGATGCTTTGTGTTACTTCCATTCTTTATGTACTGGAGGCCCTAATCGGCATGGCAAAATAAATAGTAAGTGGAGTACTATGGCGCATGCTTATTAATCCTAGCAGCTCTGGAGGCTGAGGCAGGAGGATTGCTAGTTCAAAGCTAGCCTCAGCAATGATGAGGTGCTAAGCAACTCAGTGAGACTCTGTCTCTGAATAAAATACAAAAATCGGGATGTGGCTCAATGGCTGAGTGTCTCTGAGTTCAATTCCTGGAACACCCCCCCCCCCCCCAAATAAAAAAATAAACAGAGTAAATTCTGCAAATACTCCTAAGCAAGAGTCAAAATTGCCATTATTTCAGATGATATGACCAATGTAGAATACCCAGAGGACTCAGCTGGAAAAGTAGTATTAGGAGCTTGATCAAGTGTGACTTGTACAATGGACATTCACAGTGCATCAGGTGGAATCAAAACAACCCTTTCTTAAGTGGTGACTGGACCACCAGATGCTTAGGAGAGGACTTAAACAATGTGTGGTGCCTCTGGGAGCGAAAATGTACAGACTTCCTGAAGGAGGCACGAAGGAAGCATGGACACATGAATCAGCATTATGTTTCTGGATGAGAAAATTCAAAGCATAAAGATGTGATTTTTTTTCTTCAATGTATTTTGTACTAATCTCACTAGAAATCCCATTACAGAATTCTGTGGAAAAGAACAGATGGTGAAGGTTTATTCAGAGGAATAGATATTTAGAATAATAAAATTTTTAAAAAGAAAAGAGCTGAGCAAGGATCATACTGTAATAAAGTAATTATAAATTTATCATGATTAAGGAATGTGGTATTGACCCAGAAATTGACAAAGCATTGGAGTGGGAAAGTCCAGAAACACTCTTATCAATACCTTAGATTTTAATAATAGAAGCATCTTAAAGCATTAAAAACAAGTGTACATTCAATTTAATGAGATTTTATCTTCACAACTAAGTAATGAAGCCTCACTGAAGACTGTTTTGTTGGGAATGGATAGCTTTTTATGGTCAGATTAGAACTAATGTGTGCTCAATTAGAATAGGCATAGCTCTGTTTATTAGCCTCCATAGGAATGGAAAAGTAACTTTTTTTCTTTTTTTTTAAGGTTCCTTGTTTGCTGCTTTGGGTATACGTAATAAGCAGGGATCCTGGTCAGGTCATTTAAGCAAAGGGGATTACAATATTTGGAAGCAGGCTTTTGGGTAGGTTAAATTACAATGTAGATAAGCTATTCAATCACAGGATTTTAGAACTCAAAAGTGAATGTACCTCACACAGTGGTAACCAGAAGGTTGATTTGGCTTTGACTTTGTTGTAACCACAACTTCCATATTTGTCCTGGTTGCCTTTCTGGAGGCTTCATTTTTGGAATGACACAATTTGATCTCAAATAAAACTAACCTTATTTAAAAATCTGTGGTTGATTTCCGGGAGATATTTTGGTTTAAAAGGTTGGTCTTCTTGTGTCCTCTTGAATTGGATTGAAGATGTTACTAATTTCAATAAATATTTAAGGTTAATTTAGAAACTTTAAGGAGATTATAACAGAATTCTGAGATAGCCTGAAATTACTTAATAGTTAAAGCTAGTTTTCCTTGAAGTTTTACTAATGTGGGTTGTTTTTTATGCACATTTCACCACAAGATATTCATATTTATATTTTCTTGAGTACTTTTTGGTTGGAAAGATATTTTTGGAATTTGTATACATAACAATTTTAAAAAGCTTTAAAACCCTAGTGTAATATTCTTATGAATTTCATCAGCACTGTCTTGGTTACTTCCTTAGCCTTTCAACTTGAATCAGCATTTCTTAATCATTCTCAGAGTCTAGACCCTCAGAAAATGTATAAATATTCCAGTCTTTATGAAACCACGTGCTTCTCCCTGTTCATGTGTTCACATCCACACATCTTGCCTCCAGCCCACTTCCCCTCAAGTCCACTGTTGGATTTTCTAGACCCATGCATCACCCAGGTGAGTTTCAGCATGGTCAGCTGATGACCTTGCTGATAGCCTCATCTAACTGAGGGATGCTTCTGTGTTATTCTTGTGGAACATATAGAGCTCTGGTCCCCTATATCGTACCCATTAACTAGGTCTCCCCTTCCCCATTTAATAGCACTCTCTGGAGACCATGTATGAGCCTAAGACTCGTTTGTTTATTGTGTAGATAAAGGTGATGAAGCCTTTAACTGAGTAGATTGGGGCTTTTGAGTGTCCCCCCAACCCTGCACCCAAAATAAACAAAGAAATCCGTGCTACTTAATTTCTAGCTAAAGCACTGTAAACCTTTCCAGCGATAATTAACTGAGTTGTGCACATTAGTTGAGTTTGAGGAAGGTTATTTAGATACCTAGTTTTCTAAGTCACTAATTAATCCTGATTTCACACTGATATGTTTAAGCTAAATAACATAGTTTTAATGCTTTACTCTTTTTCACAGGAAAAGTGAAACTGCTCCTGAAAGAACTCTGGCTCTGTGTAAATACAGCACACCGACTACCCAGTGAAGGCAGCAGACATGTCCCAGGTGAGAGAAGCTATGGAAGTACCCTTCGTATGTGAAAGTAGAGAGATTACCACGGGCATTGCGGCCTGTAGTTTTTTATGTCTCCCGGATCTAACGTTAGAGGAATGAAACCAATATAGTGGGCAGTTCTTACTGTACAAAACTTCTTTCCCTTCAATGTCCCTTCTAATCTTAGCCAGTTCATTTAGCTTTTAATTTTTTAATAGGTTTCATCAGAGAACAGTCAAAGAAACTGGAAGGACAAAAAACAGTGGCATATCTGGCAGGTATATGTGGAAGACAGAAGGATGCACAGTTTTTTAAAAATCATTTCATGTGTTCAATTAGTTCCTCAGCAGTTTAACTTGTGTTTTGTATACTTCAGCAGTTCTGCTGGCTGAACTCCTTGATTTTCGAATATGATGATGTGGAGGCATTCTGTCATGTTCACACATGTCTTCTCAAGATTTCAGACCTGGAATTTGATGTTAGACATGCCTTAGATAACATTCAAGTGCTTCTTATTTAACTTCTTGTCATTTTACTCATTTCGTAAGATAAGCTGCTATAAATTGATAGATCATTAAAGATCTAAATCAGTAGAAGCCTGTGCACCTAATTTTCCTACAGGCTTCTGAAGGCAAAGTTCCCTCAGAAGATCAGTAATGGGCAAATGCTGATTCTTGGTTGTGCTGGATTCAGAACTTGTCAGGTGTTGACAGAGACATATTTGATGGGGTTTTTCTCAAATAGATTTTTTCCTCAGTTCACTTGCTAGATAGTAACATTGATAATAATCAAATGGCACCTGCAATTTCTAGATTATAGTTTCTACAGTTTAGAATTCTTCTGTTCATGAAAAAGCAGTCTAGAGATTTTTTCAGCCTTTCATATCAGTCAGTAGTACATGTGAAGTGCTTGGTTTTAAGATGCTGTTAAAAAATGTTTTTTAAAAAGGCTGTTCTGCACTTAATCGGATGCTTTCATTTAATATCATAGTTTTAGGGCTAAGCCTATTCCTTATATTAACTTTTCCAAGGGAGAATGGAAAGTATGGCATCTTTGGAATCTTAATATACCATAGAATATATATTTTTAAATCTCTTTTATATGGAACAGTTACAAAAATAGTGTGAAGAATTCCCTTAGACCCCTTACTCATTTTCCCAATTTTAACATTTTTCATTGCCAGTTATCAAAACTGGAACATGTGGTACAATCAATCCTGTTAACTGTAGACCTTGTGTGAATTTCACAAGGTTCCCCACTTATTTCTCTTTTTCTTCCAGGATCCAACCCAAACCCCCACGTTGCCTTTAGAAATCATCTTTCTTTCATCTTCTATATCTTGACCATTCCCCTACTTTTCCTTTGACACTTTCGGAGAGCATGTTTTCATAGAAAGCCTATCCTTTCTGTGTGTCTGATGTTCTCTTATGGTAGACTGATGGTGTGTATTTGTGGTGTGGACACCACAGTAATGATGTTTCCCTCTGCTCAGGGCACTGTACTGGAGATAGGTGTTGTGGACATGGATTATCAAACTGTCTCCACATAATTTATCCTAAATGATGGATATTGCCTGCTATAATTACTACTTTGGTGTTTACTAGATGATTTTTTATTTCTCTCATTTCTTCTGCATTTATTACTTAGAATTCTTCTGTAATGAAGAACTATTCCTTCGCCATTTATTTGCTCTTTAATCTATATCTCCATATAATTGTAGGTAATTCTTCTATGCATTATAATTTATTATTGTCCTTAATTATTGCTTAAGTTGCTCCAACTTTGGTCATTTGTGATTTGTCCAGAGTGACTCCTGTGAGCTTCATACATACTCCATCCTATTTAAAGCACTTGCTTTCTGGCACTGTAAGATGTTTCAGTCTCAACTTTATTTTTTCTTCCCAGTCCTATAATCAGCCACTTGTCCAAAGAGCTCTGAATCCTCTGTACAACACTTACACAGCTTTCAGATATAACAGTGATTTGTAATGATTTCCTGGGACCCATATGTCTTTGCTAATAATTAGTACAACTGAAGTTCATCAAAATCAGTACTGCAAAAAAGGTTGGCGTTTTACAGAAACTTTTCTGATGCATTATCACACAAAGCATTCATGTGCACTAGTCAGGTGTCATTTGCAGCATGGATAGGCTTGATATGGGTTGTCTTGAAATCACTTTTCAAACAGAGAAAATAGTGTCCGTCCCTACCTGTATGCACAGAATTATTACTCTGCCAAATTCCACTGGTATAATTGGAAAGTTTCATAAAAGCCTTTGTCGGTTAGTGTGGTCATTACCCTGCTGTGGTCCTGCGGTGGCTGGGTGGGTTTGTCTCATCTGTCCATCCATTCATCTTGATCTCTCACTTTTTGGGATAATGTTTATAAATTGATTCCCTACTAAAAAGTATTTTTACTTGAAGTAATCATTGCAAGCATTTTTTAGCTATTAAGATAAGTCCCCCCCCCCCTCAATTTTCTTGACATTTTAAATATTTGATGTTTAACACTCCACCCTCACCCCACAGAAAAACCTGCCAAAGAAGATGCCAGGTCTGGAGCATCTGGGGAAGATGGCACGCTACCTCCAGCACAAGGCGGTCCTCTCAGGGCCTCAGATGTACAGACATGCCTCACAAAACTGTCCATGGAGATGGAGGGTGACCTTGCTTCATGTAAAAGTGTGAATAAAGAGAGGCCTGGCAGAGCAAACCACAGTATTGACCATGTTTCCGACGAGGATGAGAATACTAAGGTTTCAGTGCTGATTGGAAATGATGGTGACAGGACTGACTTCTCTGACCATAGTCAGTTTTTTGATGAAGATCTTCAAGCTGCAATTGACTTCTTTAAACTCCCTCCTCCTCTTCTGTCCCCAGTACCCTCACCCCCTCTGATGTCATCACATCGACTGAGCTCCTTGCCTTCTTCACTCGCTCCTGTGAGTTTGCTCTCTAAATTTGAATTCCTCCTGGGTGTGTTCTTTCCTAATATGGCTTTCATACTCAAAATTTGACTTAGGTGAAACTTAGTGTTTAAACATACTTTATTAAAAAGTGACAAGGAGAAGTTAAGACATGCCAGTTCCCTTTGGATTAGCATAAATACAGCAAGACTTTTTTCAGTATTGTTACGTTCTTAATTTATCTTTTTTTTTTTTTCCCTTGGTACTGGGGATTGACCTCAGGGGCACTTGACCACTGGGCCACATCCCCAGCCCCCCCCCCCCTTTTTTTTTGTATTTTATTTAGAGATAGGGTCTCACTGAGTTGCTAAGTGCCTTGCCATTTCTGAGACTGGCTTTGAACTCTTGATCCTCCTGCCTCAACCTCCCAAGTGCTGGGTTTACAGGTGTGCGCCACCACGCCCGGCTCTTAATTTATCTTTAACCACAACCAAATTATAAGTTACCTGTTAGATGATTGTGTCTTACATGTGTATTTTCATTGCTAATGCCTGGCACGTAGATTTGAAATGAATAAAGCATGACCTAGACAGCATGTAGTTCACAGTGGTGGGGAAACCCAGTGTAGCATCCATGCCCACAAGCCTGTGCAGTTCCCCACTTCCAGAGGAATTCATCACCTTTTTGTGTGTTTGTAGAATGCTTTGTGATGGCTTCTTAGTAAGTTTCCTAGGAAATCAGTCTTAATGAAGCACATTTTCATACCTTCTAGCTTAAGGAGCAGATAAATGTGTTGTTTCCTGAAGGAAAAGTCTGGCATGTCTGTTATATTCCAGACACTGGACCAGGCCTTGGCAACGCAGAGCATCAGGATGCAGTGCCTGGTCTGCCAGCTGGAGGTGGGACCAGTACAGGAGCAGGCACCTGCCCTGCTGGGCTAAGCTCTACAGTTCTCGGAGCACACTCTGCCTGAGAGGACAGAGCCTGTCCCGGCTGTTGGGGCAGGGCCACAAGTGCTTCTGGAAATAGGACCCCACACCAAGCTTTAATGTGAGCTAGACACTTAGGACCTGTGGGCATTTGAGTGTAGTGGAGCCACCTGGCCCTTGATGGCATGGAGAAGAGTATGTGGAAGGGAAGAGATAGAGACCCAGTCAGAATCCTAAGGAGTATTACATAGGCGAGCAAAAAGACTGGAGGAGCAAGGAAAGGAGAGTGAAAACTGTGGCATGGGATGATCTGAATTTAAATCGGAGAACGATTTTTCCAGTAGGAGCAAGTTTGTTTCAGCTGTGGTGTCTTTAGTCTGTCTTTCCCTTATCAGTAGGGAAGTCAGGTGGTCGGTGTCCTAGGATATAGGTGGTTAACACAGGTGGGAGGGGTCTAGATAGACAGGATGGGAAGGGAGAAAAGCTGTGTCAGCAGCACTGGGAGGAGCTGTGTGGCAGGAGCGATGGTGAGCCTTGGCACATAGGGAGGGTTGCTGGGAGTGAGTCTGGTGCCTGATGGGGAGATGAGATGGAGCCCTCTGGAGCCAGAGGCCCTACACCTCAGTGTCCAGGCACCTTTTTTACTAGAAGATGAGCACGTAAGAGTTTGAAAGTGGGAATATTAAAAGTACACACAGAACCCTGGGCCCTGTGTGAAGTGGGGCTTGGGAGGGTGTTTGCTATGGGAGAGCCGTGAAAGTGGGGTGGGAGTTTCTGGGAAGGGCCAGGCTTCTTTAAGTAGATGGTGAATAGTGTCATGCCAGAAACTGTCTACCCAGAGCCTAAACAGCGCTTCCCAAGCTGATTTTAAAAATTCTTCAGTAAGCATGTACTACATACATTTAATTGATACTGAGATTCATGTTTTAGTCTGTTGAATGAGAATTTAACTAGTATATTATTTCATGTTATTTTAAGGAAACGTACTTTGGAGAGTATACAGATTCCAGCGATAATGACTCGGCCCACCTACAAAATTCTGCTGACTCTCTTTCCGAAGACGATACAACTGAATCACAGGATTATTTTGGCTTATCCAGAAAAAGTAAAGGGAATAGTATCTGGGAGGAGAAGTCCAAATCCCATGAAGCTATCCAGGCCCTAAATAAATTGGCAGTAAATAAAGTGACAGCTGTTGGATTTGAGACTTCAACAACAACACTGAGAGAACCTTCAACAACCACATCCTCTGTAGCTCGGGGAAAGCACTGGACAGTTTCATCTGAATTAATGAGTGATAAAAAAAGAGACATTTTAGATGAGGCAAAAAGACAGGTAGAGATCAGGGAGATGGTTCAGTCTGTGCAAACAGAGAAGACACTTCATAAGCCCACTAGGAGTCTCTGGGTTGAGAAGCTGTCGGGCAGTTTAGCACAAGAGAAGGAGGCGTCCACTGGGAAGTCAGAGTTGTGTTATTCTCCCATTGGCAAGAGACCATTAAGTGAACTCACTGGATCTGAAAGAAAAACCCTTTCATCCAAAGTGATAGGCTCACCCAAATCACAATTCACTAAGTGGACATTTCCTGGTGAAATTACTTCTGAATCAGACCATGTAGCAAGTTCTGGCCATTTTCAGAGAATATCTAGAGAATTGGCAACGGAAACAGAAGATGTGCAAGGGTCCACTGTGGGAGAGCCACCTGAACCACAGGAGGATGATCCAGGGGATGTGATGAGTCTTGCAGGGCTTGATGCTAAAGCCAGTTTTTGTTCTTCTTCTACCTCGGTACCAGTGTCTGTTTGTAGTCATCCCCAGTCTTCACGATTAAAGTATGTTAATGAAACAGATATTTCAACTCAAGTAATCCCTACTGAACTTTATCATTCAGAACAAAAGTTACCAACTAGAACTTTAAACACCTTACTTCTGCAGTCTGAGCCACCAGAGTGTTCTGTACGAGAAAGCAACCTGCAGAAGAATAGCTTGAGTACTTTGAGCCCTGAATTAGGAACATCTAATTTTGATGAACAGAAAAGCAGGGAGAGAGAACATACAAATATTATGAAAAGCATGCCCGAAGTCTACTCACTCTCTCAATCAGTGTTTAGGAAGATCACAAAAGATGGGCAGTGTGAAACTCAAGATCCAAGAATTGAGCTCACACTACATAAGTCGGATTTGACTTCACTAGTAGATCCTCGGGTTGGCTCAGTCAGGAGTGGTTCTAGTCTTGTTAAAAGCACTTCCTGGCACCATAGTGATTTATTAAGGAGAGTTGGTGAAGAGAGTCTGAGAGCTTCCTCGGAACATGAACAAAAGAATAATCAACAGTTAGAAAAGCCAGTGTCCGCATTACAGAATAGAAGTTCAGCAGCCATGCTTGAATCTCCCAGAGAAGATCACTGTCCAGTAGAATTCAAGGCCACTGCTTCATTGCTGCCTAATCAAGTGTCAGTTATCACAAAGCAGATAAGACCTGAAAAGATTGAAAGTGCTCACTTGGAACATATGAGACTTCCTGGGAATGAGCCCACCTTAGCAGCAGAAAACTGTGGTAACGAAGCTGATGATGGTTCTTCTGCAGTGAAATGTGGAAAAGGGGACAAGGTAACATCAGACCTCCAGGAAGTGACTGCTGTGAAAAGCACTTCACCAGAAGTTTCTGCCTCTTGTAGAAAACTAGATTTTGGTTCTCCAAGTGGATCTTTACCAGCAGGAAATTTTGATTATTCCACAAATAGTAAGTTGTCCTTCTCGTCTGAAAACATCCTCATCCAAAGCCAAGACCCTATAAAGGAAGACTCAGTGCAGGGAGAGGTAAGGGAGCCCAGGCCATCTCCTCACACCACAAATTCAGACCCATGTAGGGTGGAGGACAGTGAGCTGCTTCCAGCTGAAGTGAGGGTGTTGGGAAGTTGTCCTGTTGAAGTGCCTGGTGAAGTCACAAGAACTGTCACTGAGGCCCCGCCTGCTGCAAGCCCTTCTAGCACACCACAGAATGTTCCTGAGCTTTCAAAGTTGGCATCTGGAATGCCTAGTGGCACCTTTCCCGAGTGCATTGTCACCACAGATGCTGCTTTTTCTCCAGTGTCTTGCAGTAAAGATGAGGAGACACCAGCTATCTCCCCAAGCAGTCTTCCTGTTACTTCATACTGCTACACAGGCATCCGGGAGGGAGTAGAGGAGGAGACCGAGGCGGAGGGGAGTGAGGCCTTCAGCTGCGGTGAGGGTGAGCATGAGTCTGAGTCCATGCTGGGGAGTGGACAGCAGGGTGCCACCAGTGACTCAGGGAAAGATTTGGGAGGTCCAGAGGCTGGAGCACCTGGGTCGAGACCCTCCCTAGATGTGGCTTATCTGACCTCAGCTCTGCAAGATTTTAACATAAGTACTTTCAGCGACATAGACAGACTTTCTACATCAGAAGTTGTAATGTTTCTTGAAAGTTGTCAGCTAAAGGATTTTAGTTCAGGGAACTCTGTTTCAGAATGTTCTAGTAAAGGAAGCCCAAACAAAGAAATGAACAAAGAGTTAAAGCAAAGTGGAATCTCTGGAGAAAAATGTAGGGAGCAACCCCGTGAAGAAGAAACACTTGAGACCCCTGAAGAATGGGTTGAATCTGAAGAAGATAACGGTTCTTTAAAAGATCCAAGTCATCTTGCTCAGTGTTCTTTGGAAACACTGTCTGAGGTTCTCACCAAGATTGGGCAAGAACTGCAGACAAACTGTGAGGACTGTAATGGTAAAGATACTGGCAATTTAATTCTTGTAAATATACCTGATAGCCTGACAACTGAAGAATTGAAAGAAAAAGTTCCACCTCAGGCAGCAACTGGTTCCACATCCCACACCCCTGAACTTCTCCCGATCACCACGGTTGGGGACAGTAGAAGTTGCTCTCCTGTGAGTGATGGGTCTCATCCTGGGGACACACCCGAGGATGCAGCCAAGCCCCCTGACAGTGGAGAGCAGGGCCTGCCCGAATGCGGGGGGCCGTTGGCCCTGTGTCCTGACTCCATGATGCAGCCAAGCGCGGAGCACAGTTCTGGTGGGGAGGCAGAGACGACATTTCAGTGTCAGATATCCACAGTGACCTCAGAAGTTATCAATGTACTTATAAATAAGGATCAGAATCTCGTCATTGAAAAGGGGGACAACTGGACAATCATCAGTGGTGTGTCTATGTCACCAGATGTGGACCAGGTTATACTATGTGATGCTCCTGGGGACGTAGCTGTTTCTCAGGATCAGAGAGGGCTAGAAGCTGGTTTTGTTTCAGGGACTTCTGTGGAGAAGTCCCCAGAGACCAGTCATAGTGGCCCTCCCTTTCAGGAGCCTCCTTGTGGCAGTAATCTGTCAGGTGCTCAAGAGGATGTTTCAAACAGCAGTCAGAGTACCAACTTTGATAAAAGTCGCCTGCGGAACAGACCTGTTAAACCCAGCATATGGATTAGTTCTCAAATATACGATCAAACATTTGAGACTCAAAATGTTGTGTCTGATCACACATATTATAACTCAAAATTGGAGCCATCTGGCAAAAATAAGAATCGATCAAAGATGTCAAACAAAGATCAGTCAAACAAACCAGCAAAGACTTTGGCATCAGGCAAAGGTGAAACTCACCAGAGTGAGGTTCCTCTGTTGCCTTCAGGTGAAAGAGGTAACACAAAAACTCAGAGAAGTCAAACTCAGCCCATTCTTGCAAATGCAGATACCTCTACTCCCACAGATTGTTCTCCCGACACATTGAGCAAGATACGGCAAGAGGTGGGTCCCCCTCTGCCTCCTCTGCTTGCTCCTTTGATAGCTACACCTCCAAGGACTTCACAGCCACTTTCTCCTCTGATATCAAGTTCTAGTCCTTCCCCACCCACCTCTCCTGCTGGCCAAATCTCTCCCTCATGTGAAACTCCAGTGCCTCCTGTGTTGTCTCCATGGCCAGAAGACCCCCAGCCGGCCTCTCCAGGGCCTTCTCCATCTCCATCTGCTGCAGCAACCAGTGGCAGGATAGTGTCCTCTCCTTTGCAGTTCTGTGCAGCCACACCAAAGCATGCACTTCCTGTGCCCGGCAGACTCCCACCGGGTGCTCCTGGCCACACTGCTGGGGGAGGGCCACAAGAGAATTCTGTCAAAATTCTTGATACCATGTACCCAGAGTTATCTGCTAGAGCCCGGACCCTCAACATCCTCAAGGGGAATATCCAGCTTTCCCGAGGTTCCTCTGCAGACTGTAAAGCCACATCAGGACCTGTGAGTGCTCTGATTGGCTTCAAAGCCATCACTTCAAAATCAACTGCTTTCATCAAAACGGGGGGCATCTCTGCCAGTGATGCTAGCCAAGGTAGGTCAAGAGAGATGGGGACTCAGCAGGAGTCAGGTGGGAAAAGAGCACTGTCAGCTTCCACACTGAAGAGTGCAAAGAGGTTGCGCCTGGACAGTGAGTCCCCAGAACCAGACACCAGGGGAGCCCCTGCAGAAGAAGTCCACAAGAGTCTCCCAGGAAGCCTCCCTCAGGCTGAAGTTGTCATGGCAGAGGAGGAGAGTTCTGTCCCAACTGGCAGTCCAGTGTCACGGTTCTCTGTCAGCGCAGAAGCCGTGGACTTGCATGGCACGGCCATAGCTCATGCTCTCAAAAAAGTTGCTGAGTCTTCTTTTGACCTATTACCTGTCATTCGTAGTCATGTGTACGTGGGAAACATCTCCAAAAAGCCTGTAATGCGAGACCAGGAGAAAGAAGTTGTTTATGAGTTTAGCACAGCAAAAAAGGTATGTGGCTGCTTTTCTCTAAGTGCTTTAGGAATTGCAGGTCCTCAAGGCGGATGTCTCCAGCCACAAAGAGTGCAGATGACCCTGAGCACTAATTTTATTTCACAGGTTGAGAATTATCCATGTAATTGTTAGGACAGATTTTTACTTCTAGCTAACATTTTATAAAATTGAAAAAAGACACTGGAGGTTTGATAATTTGTATTAATTAAACAACTTAAAATTTTGGAGGATAGAAATCTGTCAGGACTAAAATTGCATATTTCCACTTGATCTTGTCATGTTTAAAGGCTTAAAGTGATTTCCTTCAGTGCATCAAATTATCGCTCAATAGATCTTTCCTTGAATACCAGTATGTACACTTTTTTTAAGTGCTTGAGAGTTTTACAGAAAGGCTCTTCAGTAATGGATATCACAAATCAGACAGGAGCAAATGCTTTGTTTCAAAAGGAGAGGAGGGGATTGTGCAGATTTACACAAGTAGCTTGTTAGGACTTCAGTACTTGTACGTTTTCTAAGTTAGTATCCAGTGATACCTCGTGTAGGTAACCTCCAGGGCTCAGTGGTTATGTGCACATTCTCAGAGTCCCTGTGGCATAATATTTTGTTGATTTGGTTTTGAGTGCTTACTTTCAGAGAGCATAAAGAGCACTGCAGGTATCTTTGAAAGGGTGTTTCTTTTCAAGTGAATGAGTGTATCAAATTGTCATTTCATGCTGCTGCTCTTTCTGAGCAAGAACAATGCCATCCAATATTTTCAGATCTAAACATATAGAGCATATGAGAGTTTAGAACACAGGGAGGGGAGTAGAGTTAGACTGGGCTTCATATGCACATGCGTGCACTCAGATTGTTTAAGCAAGCACTAGGAAATTGTGATTTGAGTTGTAGGAGTGAAACTAGACAACCAGTGATGTTCCTATTGTTGTCTGGTATCTGTAGTGTTGGCTACCATAGGAAGCAGACAAGCAAGGGGATTTCTTACCCTTGCGCCAAACTTGGGGCTCTTTTTACGTTAGGGAAGTTGTTATCCTTTATTAACTGTGTTAATATTGTGCAACTTCGATTTTTCCGGTTTTATTTTTCCAATAAATACTAAATTGTATTACCTTTTGCTATTTTAGGTAGGCTAAATATAAATACAATATGTGCATTGCCTTTTTATTTATTTATTTATTTTCCATTTCAGCATTTGGCAGACTGCTTGCTTCACTCCATTCTCTCAGAACTAAAAGTTCAGAAGACATCTAGGGACCACAGTTACATCCATGCCCTGTGCAGAGTGTATGTGGGCATCTGCCGGCAACTGGGAGACCTGGAAAGAGCTCGCTTGTTCTGCTACAGTCTGCTGAAGGAAGGTATGTTTAGATGGTGACACTTTTGTATAAGAAAAATGCTGTTGATCTTGTACCTTATGTATACATCTGTGCTTTTCAGCTGACTATTATGTTTTAAGATGATGTTGTATTTTGTTCATTTAATATTAAAGGGCATAAGTAGCTTTAGTTATACCTAACTGCACCTGGTTTTCAGTAGAGAAAAACACTTTAGCTGTGTCAGCACATAATACTTCCACTTGTGTATAATTAGAGTTTCTCTCATTGCTGTATGTTTATTTTATTTCTTTGTTGCTGCTTTAGGACCAGATAAAATTATATGAAATATGGGAACACTTTAAAAATGGTAAACCACACTTCTGTGCCACCAGTTGAAAAGGGTAGCACATGTAGGATGGATTCCTAAGCTAATGAAAGAAGTGTGTCAGAGAGAGATGAAAAGGCATAAGAGGCTGAGGGTTGTTTTGAGATTATCTTTTCTCTTTACTACTATTTCTTTGGCTCCTACTCAGGAATCACATTAGGAGTCCTTCCTTGTATCATGTCATCAGTGTTTTTTAGATAGGGAACAGATACATGAATGGAACTTATTAGTGCATTAGAAAGTCTGTTTAAGTCACCCGCTTTATTTCTGCATTTATTTTTTTACTCATTTGTTCAGCAAACCATGACTAGGTGCTTACTGTGAGTTCTGCGATGACCAAAATCAGATGTGGTGTGACTGTCCAGTGGGACTGAAAGACCAAGTAACATCACATGAACACTCTTTGGTTTTAGCGTTGACAGGTGGTAGAGAGGAGAGGAACATGGGCTCAGCCAAGTCCACATTGCTTTCTTGTTCTTCCTCAGCCACAGCAAATTCATTCTACCAGTCTTTTGTTCTCACAGATTTTTCTTTGTTTCTTTCAACTTCATTAGGGCTCACTCACACTTCACATTCTTCCTTAGTCATTCTCATTTTTTTTTTTTTTTTTTTTTTTTTTGTACTGGGGATTAAACTCGGGCACTCGACCACTGGGCCACATCCCCAGCCCCTTTTTTGTATTTTATTAGAGACAGGGTCTCACTGAGTTGCTAAGTGCCTTGCTATTGCTGAGGCTGGATTTGAACTCGTGATCCTCCTGCCTCAGCCTCCCAAGTGCTGGGATTACAGGCGTGCGCCACCACACCCGGCTCTTCCTTAGTCATTCTCTATCCCTTATTTCTCCTCTGTTTGCTTTCATGTCACTTAATCATTGTCTCATACATCTTTTTGTTTGCGCTCGCTCTCCCACTAGAATGTATATTCTGAAAGGACAGAACTTGTTTGTCTCATTTACACTGTATCCTTGCCCCAGATAAATGCATTGTTAGCAGTCATTAACCATCTGCTGAATGAATGAATTATACTTTGGAAGGTGGATTTCATAGTCTGAGGAGTCAGAGAAATTTTTTTTGTAGCAGGGATTGAACCCAAGGGTGCTTAACCATCAAGCCACATCTCCAGTAACACCCCCCACCCACCCACCACACGCGCCTTTTTTTATTTTTTTTTTTTAAGAGAAGAGTCTCGCTGAGTTGCTTAAGGCCTTGATGAGTTGCTGAGGCTGGCTTTGAACTTTCAACTCCAGAGCCACTGGGATTTTCAGTGTGTGCCACTGCACTCTGTAGGAGTCAGGGAAGTTTTCTTTGTCTTTGTGACTTTTGAGTTAGAGATGTGAAGATACAGAAGAAGTATACATGTAGAAAGTAAGGAAGAGAATTCTAGCAGAGAGAACCTGTGCTGAAGTCCAGTGAAAGGAAGAAATTCCATCAGATAAAAATAGGACTTAATTAACAGATTAAAATAGTGCATTGAGTTTATGCCTTGAGCTTCCCACTTTTTAAAAAATTTTTATAGATAAGAACAGAGGAAATAAAAAAAAGATGTGCCTTTAGGACAAACAATATAAAAATGTATATAACCACATTGGAAAACTTTTTTTAAAGAAATAAAATTGACATTTATTAAAATTGACAGGCATTTCATTCCTAGGTACAGAACAACAAAAATAGAGACATATCCTTACATAGACTCTGGTACAAATATTGTACTAGATTTGATCCATAGTAACACATAACTGGAAACAGTGTCCATTAGCAGGTGAATTAAAACAAATTGTGCTCTACCAAGCAACTGAGTTCTACTTGGCAGGACAGGAACAGACTGCTGATGCACATAGCCACATGATGGAGTGCAAAAATCATGCTGAGTTGGGAAAAGAGTACACATTACACTAATCCATGACTATATTTTTTAAGAAAGTCGTGCTGATATATAGTAGCTGCAAACAGGTCAGAGATTTGGAGTCTGGGGGTGAGAGGACTCAGAGGGTTGGAGTTAGAAGTTAGGGGATGGTGAGTATTGATTATGACTGTGGTGGTTGCATGGACTTTTTCATTTGTTGAAAATCATCAAATTGTTTACTGAGAGTAATTTGTTGTATATAAACTACAGTTAATTTAAAGGGAGAGCCGGAGTGTGAAAGAAAGTATTTGCAGCAGAAGTCTTGTCACTCAGATTTCATTAAAAGAAAAACTCTTAAAATCAGAAACTTTGTGTTCTGCACATAAGCAAAGCCTGTATAGATGCATTAAATGCCCTGCAATGACGCCTATCAAACAAAGAATCTGAGACTGAGGAAATTTGGAGAGAGGGTTCTTACTGAATTTTCTTTGTTTTGGAGTTTTGGCTTATTTTCTTTCTTTCATACAACACTGTATTTTTGTGCACTATGTTTAAAGTATAACTAAAGAAAGGGTACTAACATTGGGGTGGGGGAAGGAATGGATATTGAAATAGCTCCCAACACCAGAGCTTTCAGCCATCCATTTGCACTCCCTTCAGCCTCAGGTTGCAGTGTTACCAGGCACCAGTGAAATAAGTAGAGTTTATTCTTGAGTTGTAATTTTTTACTTGATCAATCACAGAGGTTTATTGTATTGTTTCCTTTCTCATAGATTTTCCAGAGTCTGAGAAGTTGACTTTGTTTATTGCCAACATGTGGCATGATGTGTTTCTCTCTCCCTCGGTAATGAGTACAGCCATGCAGTTGGTTGCCAGGCAACGTGCTAAGGGAGAGGTTCTGAACTGCTTGAGAGCCTTTCTCAATTGGGAAAAGGTGAGCTGTTTTTATTTCTTATAATACCGTACATGTAAAGTTTACATAGGTGTTGTTATCTGGCTTTGTGTTAAGTTTTGCCTTAGTTCATAGGCATTTTAGTTCATAGGCATCTTCATATTAGATATTTTAAAATATCATTTTATCCTTAGCATACACATTTTGTTCATTAAATATTCACGAGACAATCGAGGAATAATTGTAGAACTACAGATTGTGTTACTTTAACAGTTTGTTTTATACCCCAACACAGATGACATTACAGTTTGTTTTATGAATGATGAAATTCATACATATGTATATATGGGTAAAGGGATTGGAAGAACTGTAAAATATTTGGTTCTACAATAGGTCTTTCAGTGGAAAAATTGATGTTAAGTTTCTTCTTAGTTTTTTCTGAATTTAATATTTTTCTTAGTGGAATTTGTATTTGTTCTGAATACATGGTTCTTATATTACCTTTCTTTTGTTTTTCTGTGGTTATTAACAAGAGAAGTAGTATTTAGATTGGCATTTTTTTATTCATAGATTTTATCTAATGGGAATCCAGTTGATAATAGTACAGTGTAAGCAGAGGTAGTGAAATCTGTGAGGGGTGGATTTTTATCTGCCTTTTTAATGATCATGTGTAAACTTTTATCTTTTAAAAACTAATGACTTATGTTTGGAGTTGAATTTTACACATTTCGCTTTCCTTCTTAAGTACTTTTTGATATCAGTGTTCCTTAAGCTTTTATTTTTTATAAAGACAGAAAAAGAAGGGTTACTGGTGGTTCCAAGTTAGGTGAATATTAAAAAGCAAGTCTGGTCAGGTATGGTGGTGCACACCCGTAATCCCAGCGAGGTGGGAGGCTGAGTCAGGAAGATAAGAGTTCCAAACCAGCCTCAGCAACTTAGCAAGGACCTGTGTCAAAAAAGTACTGGGGATTTGACTCGGTGGCTAAGTGACCCTGGGTTCAATCCCAGTACTTTAAAAAAAAAAAAAAAAGAGGAAGCAAGTCTGTGATCACCTCTTCATCAGTCTGTCCAGACAAACCAAAGTACTTGACTTCAGGTACTGTCACCAATTCCAGTGGGTCATATAACAAGAGATGACTTCCCATGCTAGGGTTTAGCTCAGTGGAAAAGCTTGCTTGTGTGCCATGCACAAGGCTTTGGGTTCCATCCCCAAATCAAGGCAAAAAAAAAAAAAAAAAAAGTGAAAATGAAACCTCCTTCCTGACTCCCACCAGGGGATACCCACAATCACACAGGCATCCCCCCTCCAGAAGGAGTATCCCTAATTCAAAATGCTGGTGACCAGAAGAGTTTCAGCTTTCACAGTGTTGTGGATTTTGAAATACTTGCGTAGACTTCACACTTTGAGTATAAAAATCTAAATCCAAAATGTTCCAAAGCCAAAGCTTTTTGAGCCCAAAACTTTTTTTTGTTGTATTGAGAATAGAAGTGTGCCTGATGTATTTCCATATTAGAACTTGTATGTAGTGCTGGTGGAAGTGCCAAAAAATGGTACTAGTGCTTTGGAAACTAGGCAGACAGCTTCTTATAGAGTGAAGTGTATTCTTAAAAATAACAACAGTTCCCCTCTTAGGTATTTGCTAAAGAGAAGTGAAATTTATATCCACAAAGACACTCATAAAAATATCATAGTACCCAAAAGCTGGCCCTAATCCAGATGTCTATCAAACAACAGGTTAGCTGACCATCAAATAGTGGCAAATCCATATGAGGAATTGCTACTGAGCGATAAAAAGAAATGTTCAAAGTACTAATTCATGCAGCAGTGTGGATAAATATCAAAAAGCATCACAAATGTGAAGGAAGCCAGATAAAATTATCCGGCATTGTCACATTTAATTTTGTGGATTTCTGAAAAGGGCAAACTGGACTCCAGCATCCTAAGAACAGAATTTTAAAATGTTTTTAAAGCACCTCCTCCCCCTTTTTTAAAAAATTATTATCATGTTATAACTTTAATTCTCTGATTTGAGCTGATGAAAAATTGTGTTCGTATCTGGATTACAGCTAAACTCTTTTCTACCTGATTGAATTTTGCATCCTGCCTGGTAGTTTTTTTTTTTTTTTTTTTTTTTTTTTTTTTCCCAACCTGTCTTATCAACTACCATTCTGTAATCATTTTTATGCTAAGTATTATGACTAATAGAAACATAGTTTCTTATTCAAAAATGCAACTGAAAAAGTTCTTTTTAAGATTAAATAAGTATTCATCTGATGCATGTTTTAATGTTTGAGATTACTAACTATACATTTGAGGTCTACTATATCTGAGACTCCTCATATTATTTTTTTAATTCATTTATTTTTTCATTTGTTAGAGTGCACCTGTAGATGTTGGCATCATGGTTTCTAAGCTACTTTTGACCATACAGCTATGTCCAAAAACAGAATTTCAGTCCAGTGAGAAGTTTGGTGAAGACTTAAGTGATAACATTTGGGAATACATATTTGCCATTGATCTGCTCTGCTGTCATAAGAAATGGATTTGGACACATGATAACATCATAAGGTTAGCTGTTTTGCTAACTTAAAGATAGGTTGTTTTAATTGTATAGTTGTCTGTTGAATACTAAATTGTAGTTATAATTTTTTTAGTCTTTTTTAAATATATAAGGCAATGTTTACAAAAGACATTTTTGTTTCAATGAAAGTTAATAAAATCACCCTTAAAATATCTGTTTTTTTTTTTTTTTTTTATTTATTTATTTGCTTCAGTTGTACACAATGCAATGCATTTATGTGTATGTGGTGCTGAGGATCGAACCTGGGCCGTGCACATGCTAGGCGAGCGCTCTACCGCTGAGCCACAACCCCAGCCCAAAATATCTGTTTTAACATCACAGTTCTTTGGTTTATTTTTCTGCAGTACTTCTCAATACTTTTTGTTACTATCTCTCACCAGTAGAAATGACTTTCAGGAAGTGGGTAGTTTGGGTCACTGGTGTATCCTCAGCACATAAAATAGTGCCTATTAGAAGGGAGGCATCCATATTTATGTGTTCAATAAAGTGTCATGATCATTTGTATAACACACAGATACTTTGGAAAGAGAAGGATCAGAAGTATTCAAAAGTAGTAGCTTTTTATGTGGGAAAGAATTGAGCCTGATGCTGTAGGCATCCATCATATCTAATAAGTTATTTCTCTCTCCCTGCCTGCCATTCTGGCACTAACCCTATACCATCTCTGAGAGAATGGAGAAAATTGTCACTCATACAATTTCCTTTAGGCCTTAATTTTCTTGTGGAACCATGATTGAGAAAGACTGGATAAAGCAAATTTATGATATTAAAAAGCATTCACTACAGGGTTGATAACGTGTCCTTGAAATACTAGAAGTGACTTTTACGAGAACCCATCTGTGTCAAGGATGTTGTTGCTTATTCTCTGACACTAAGGAGGACTAGACATCTAAATGCTAAACAAGAGGGATTGAATCCTGGTCCATCTGTAGAACGAGATTCAGCTATATTAAAATACATAGCTATAAATAGGTTTTGGGGTATTGACAGAGAAAAATAGTTCACAGTCAGTTATTAAATGAGAAAGTGACAGAGCCATATGTCCAGTGCCCATGCGTGATGATATGAGGGCTTTGTGGGTCCGCTGTCCCTGATTCTTCATGGAACCCTGGGAGGCAGAAAACCCTCTGTCCACAGTCACACTAGCAGTGAGGACAGTGTGGCATCTCAGGACTTCTAATTGAGTGACCCCAGACCCTGCCTCTTCCCTCAGCATTCTGGAGACTCCCATACATTGTGTACATTCGTAGAGAGACAAGTGTCTAAAAGAAAAGCCAGAATTAGAAGAGTAGTGAGATGTGGTTACTTGGAGTGTTTTTTATTTTCCATTTTTCTTTTGTTTGTCTGTTTAATTTTTCCCTTGATACATTGTGAACACCATGTAAGAAGTAAATAACGTTTTGAAAAGAGGAATTGGCACTATTTTCATTATGTGGAAGGTTTCCTTTATCCATCTAAAGTGTGCTTTTTGATGTTTGGCATTGGTTTCCCCTGGGCTTGGCGCTTTTCACACTTGTGGCTTATTTGTGATTCTCTCAGTTAACTGTGGGCTCCTGGAACTCAGGCTGCCTGAGCACCTGGAGGGGCCACAGGAATATCCAGACTCCATCACCTCCTTGTCTTGTGACTTTGAGATTGCTGTCAAGAGTAAAAAACAGAAGAGGATTGCAGGCACAGTTGGGTGTCTGTAGCCCCTTATGAGCCAGTGTGGGTCAGATACGCTGAGGAGTGAAATAGACACTGTTCTCACTCAGGTTGCCATTGTAGCCCCTCTGCACTTAACTCGTCTTTCCTCCGTGTGTGTGGATCATGTGTAAGACCAGCTATTGGTTCAAGTGATGATGGACTCAGATCCTTTGTGCTCCTGTTTTCTAGTAAGGAGCTGTGGCCCGTCATGGATAAGTGGATAAAGTATAGAAAAGGACACACGAATGTGGCATATACTCCCGACGTTATCATAGCATCCATACTGAGACTGATTGGTGAGTTGTCTGTTTTATCGCTTTCTTTTTCCTTGTTATTGAATGGAGAAAAAAATATTACTATTATAATTGACTTTGAAACCTCACCATAACAAGTTTGGTATTTAATTAATCCTCCTTAGTCATTCTCTTGCCTTATAAACTAATGTTGTCCATCTTTCTCAGGGATTAAGTCTTCACGTTAGTACATTTGGCAAACAATTGAACTCTTGCTTCTAGATTCTAATGTAAATACACATATACACCAGGTACATAGATTGCTATAAATTACACTCTAGTCTCACTTGGTGTCTAACATCAGAATGTCTTCACACAACCCACCACAGTTTTCTATATTTGCCTAATAAAGCAAGAGAGTAAACATTTAAAGATGTTCTCCTTACCCTCAGATCTAAAGAGGACACAATGGCCATTTGGTTATATTCCTTCCCTTGAGCCCATATTCTTTATTTTTTTTCCTCTTTGTTTCATCTGTGAAAAAACTGTTCAAGCCCTGCAGAATTGTCAGGGACTAGTTCTTGTGATTATTAAAAGACTCTGCCAGCTTCAAATTGGTGTGTCAGCTGCATGTCTCCTTTGTCCCCCAGGTGAACACAGACCCAAGTTCTCTGGTTGCTGCATCATGGCCCTCCAGATGCTTCAGGATTGTCCATGTGATTTTCATATTTGGATTTTAGCTAATTAGAACTAGAACACAATACCATTTGAAATAAAATTAGTTTTTAAGTATATGTCACAAATGAGCTTTATACACTTAGTAGGACATGTCATCCCCCTGCTGCTTTTGTCACCACATCGCAGGTATGCATTCACCCTCCACATGCACTGCACATACAGAGGCAGAGACGTCTTGCTTGGTACCCGTTTAGATGGAAATAACCAAATTATACTTGGAGTTAAGTTACCAAACAAGGGAATGTGGGAACCAAATGGTTCCTAAAAAATAAAATAATTCAGAAGAGTAGTATTAAAATATAAGCAGCACAGGAATGGAAATGAATAAAATGTGCTCAGTTGGGCATAGTCTCAAAACTGTTTTGCTGAATTCCTTGGTTCAACAACGATTTCCGTTCCTAGATATGAAGCAGTAAGGAACACAGAAGGGCCACTGGTAACAAATCCAACCATCAAGTGACACCTGCGTTTCTGGAAATTCTGATTTCAGTGGCAGTTTCTTTTATGAATTCAGGAAAAATGTTCATACTGTGGACTAACTCTTTCTAAATGGTAAAATCTTTTTGAGAATATGAAAAATTAGAAGAGAGATTTTAAGTCTGTTAATACATGTTGTGTCAGAGGAAGTGACTATGGAATTTTTGAAAGAATTATAGTTTTTGAAGCTATGCTTTAAAATGTGGCTTTTCCTATTCTTGTTGCCATGGTTGTGTTCTGTATTTATTTAAGAGGGGAAGTGGGATTGAACATGGTATGTCTGGTGCTCAGCAGACGCAGCCTCTGCCTTTCATTCAGGAGGGTCAGCCACACAGATAGCTCCTCTCATCACTTGCACAAGCACTCTTTAATTAGGTTTTATCACTGGGGTTATGAACTTTGGTTGTCCAAATTGCCTGAGAAGCTGTATTTAAGATGCTGATTCTTAGGTTGCCCCACCCAGGGCTCTTTCTGATGGTCTTGTGTAGAGCTGGGGCTTCAGTGCCTTTCATGGAAGCCTCTGATAACATGGGCTTAGAAACGATGGTTGCCTCAGTAAGAGCAATACATTGCTGGGTGTGGTGGTGCACACCTGTAATCCCAGTGGCTTGGGAGGCAGAGGTAGTAGGGTCACAAGTTTGAGACCATCCTCTGCAACTTGGAGAGGCCCTCAGCAACTCTGTGAGACCTTAAGTGCCCTTGGGTTCAATTTGCAGTTCAAAAAAAAGCAATACACTGGTTTAGTTGTTGCAAAACTCTTTCAAACCAACGATACAGAAGTATGTAAGTAAGTATATACTATAAAAAGTAGCCCATGAGTGAATTGAAAAGAATTTGTTAATAGTTTATCCGAGAGCGAGTATGTGTAATTGTAGGAAGAAAATGCAGTTTGTATTTATGTCAAATTAAGGCTACTTCATTCTTTAAATCTTTAAAGTTTTGGCTTTTGAGTGATAGCCAATAACTTATGCCATAGTTAACATGTATTTTTAATGTAATATATGTATACTTATAAAATTGAGTGATATGTTATAATTTTATTATACTGAATAATATATAATTAACGTATAACTGATAATACCATATAATAAAATGATAAGACTAAATATATACATGTAGTTCTAAGGATGGATAGTTAGAAAATATAGCGTTGAAAATAGGAGCAGAGTCTGGATTGGTAAATGCTGCTTCGGTCTGCCAATGGAGCTGGAAGGCCTGGTGGGGACAGGTATGGAGGAGGCCGGGGTGTAGCTCATCTGCAGCGTGCTGGCAGGCTGAGGCTGGGGGTGGTGCTGAGCTTTGTCCCACTCATCTTTTGGTGCTGTGATGTTGGGCACTAAAGCCCATGCAGCCAAACTGTTGCTGCACAGTGAGGTTGTTGGTGCTTGGGAAGGGTGAGGGTAAAGGGAGAGGGCAGCTGAGGCCTGCAGTTCAGACCTGCTGTGGCCTGAGAAGGAAAGTTTTCCCCCACCCCCTTGTCTGGAATGGCTGCTGGCTGAGAAACTCTGTTAGTGAACCTTCTCGCCAGGTCTGAGGCTGACCATGACTAAAGAATTTAGTCAGTAATTACGTTGGTTGTCCTTGATATGACAATGCCTGCTGAGGTCACACACAATCATTCATAAAATGAAAAGAATTATCTTTACTATTCCAAATGTGCAAAGTCCTAATTAATCCATGGTAAATAAAACAAGCTGTCTGTCAAAGTGTAGTGTTATCTGCTGTTGAACTGAGGTATGAACATTGCTATTAGCCAGTTGTCTTCTGTGATTACTAACTGGGGTTTACTTTGTCCTTTTTAACAGTAATGTGTCCAAGCCCTTCTTGTGGAGTGCCTAAGTGGCTCTTGCCTCAAAGATGTGAAAGAGCGACAGAATCAAATCTAACCTTAGCACTCCTGGTTTTTTGATAGAGACGAGACCTAGAAAGGTCAATTCTTGGACGGACTGAGTTCACACAGGGAAGGTAGCAGAGCCATGGCAGAAAGTTGCCTGTCACTGGATTCAGTGGAATTTAAGCTGTACAGTGCTATGTCTCTGCCCCCAGAGAGCTCATTAAATTTTGAATAACATGGCCCACCTGCATTAACTGGAACCTACCCTCTATGAATACACTCTGTCAAATGTCAGGTTTGTACAGGTCAGAAATAGCCGTGGCTTGATGCTTTCTCTTTATTCTCCTGTCAGGACTTCAACTGTCCTTTGGAATTTCCTCAGCGCACCCTTTCATTAGTGGATATACCTGGAGCCAAAGTCTTGTCTTCATCGTGGTTTTCATTTCACCAGAAGACTTGCTTTCCCCGCAGGCTATTAGCTTTTCTCGGGTGGCCTTGTCATGTTATGGAGTAGGTAGTCTTTGACAGTGAGATTAGCTTCACACTTCTGTTGGTATTCTAGTATAGCTGTATGTCCCCCGACTCCTTCACCTCCCTTCCCTGGGGGACTTTTCTTCTCATCCGTTTGGCATATTCACCTGTCGTCTTTGTCAAGCCATCATATACTTGAGTCTTTTTCCCAAAACGATCTACCTCAGACTCATTATTTTATTTTATTCCTGATGGCTCCATTTAGACATTTATGAAACCCAATTTCATTGAGTACATTGAATTGAATGAAAGGGAGCCATTATAACATGGTGGTGTATCATTATCTGAGAACACTTATTCTGTATCTGAATGATCCCATTGCTGATTAAGCACATGTCCCTCTCTCTGCTATCAGTTATGCATTGAGTACCCCAGTATGCAGTTAGCAGTTTGATCTAATTGCAAGGAGCTATTTAAAAGTGATAGCAACCGCCCGAAATTTGTGAGCTCTGAAGTACATAACTTCTCACCTTCATCAAAAGGCTACTTAAGAAATTATCTGGACATTTGTGGTTCTCATCTTGGACTAGGATTTATCCAGATGTTCTCAGATCAGTGGATATTTACTGAACATCTGCTGTGTATCACAGGACTCAAGGTGCATGTAACAAGCACTAGACATCATTCCTGTAGGTGTAAGTTTCCTAAGTATTATATGCCTCAGTTTCTCTATATTCAAAATCAGAATGAAGTTTATGTACTATATTCACAAATTGACCTGTGTAACATTGGTAGTAGTGAGGAATAACATGATCATTGAACAAGCATTCAATATAGTATTCTCATAGAGGTACATCCAAGATATCTTCCAGAATCTTCTCTTATAAAGGAAATAGTGAAAAAAAATGAAGGCCTTGCTTGCTGGAGGGAACAGGATTTTGGCTTGGAACAAACTTGCCTTATAGGACACCCACTGGAATAAAGGAAGGATTGAGGTGTTTAGGAACTCCATAAATGATATTGTTCTTCTTGATTGATTGGCTTGACCTGTGACCAAGATCATTGGATTTCATGCCATCCAGTCTCAAGACCCCTATTGTTAGTCACTGTTTATTTAGAACTTTTGTTACTCCAGGTTATATCTATCAGTATTTACTATAAATTAAACTGAGACATTTTCAAAATTTAGTTGTTCATTTAAAGTTAACAATAATAAGCTCATTAACATAAGTGATATTTTAATTCTTTTTAAAAATAACATGTTTCCAACACCAGCAAGAGATGCTGGACTGCACTGCCTGGTTGCACACCTCCTTGCTGGCTGCTGTGTTAGAAGGTAGCCGTTTTCTCATTGTCTGCTCTGCACTTAGTCTCTTGCAATATGCTGTTTGGGTGACCTATATGAAGTAAATTACTCGTGTAGATATGTAGTTGATTAAAAGGAAGAATGGGACGAATAATTTTAATAAGCTTTTCAAATGTTTGGATAATTCTAGGTTCTAGATGCTCCTCTTTGAAACTACAATCAGATTCAACAAATAGCAGTTCCCTTTTTCTTTCTTTCTTTTTTTTCTTAATATGGGGGTCTTGCTGTGTTGCCCTTGCTGAAGTAGTAATTTCACAGGTTAGTTGCAGTATGCAGTCTGAAACCCCAGCAGTGAACTTCTCATACTCTTTCACTACCATCCATTGGCCAAGCTTGCCCTGTGAAGGTATCCATTTGCCCTTTGATGCTGTATCCTCCATTGCTCACTTGGAAAATAACTGATTTGTATACATCTTCCAGTTGTCAACAATACAAAAACAAACTCCAAAAACCCTGCATATCATATCACCATTGTTCTCCTAGGTAATATGAAAGCTGTCAGGTTCAGAGTGACTGACAGAAGTTGTCCCACGATCCTAATTACGCTTAAAGGCTCCAAGTGCTGTCATCAAACACAAGAAAAAGTTTCATTGAAGTTACAGCTCACTTTGATCATGTTCGAGAACGTGTCTGCATTTTCCCACTGTTGGCAGTTATTTTTTGGGTGAAGGTGGCATTACCTGGGAAAGCTGCCCCACTGCACTGTACGTGGACACCTGCGTGTTTTTCTTCAGATTGCGTGCTTTGTGTTCCAGATCTTTTGAGAATGCTGGTGATTCTTCACCAGGGGCTTTTCTTAAATGAAAATGGGTTTTCTGGCTGCAAGCAGCTGGTGAGGAGAAATGGCCCCTATCCAGTGAGGTGCCTCTTCTGAGCTGCTACAGTTAATGACCTGTGGTTGCCTGTGCACCATGGTCCCAGTCCTAGCACTAGGCAGGAGAGACAGAGCTTCCTAGTGTTTTGACTTTGAGGCCTCCCAGGACTCTGCAGCCCCACTAAGAAATTGCTGCTGTGTATTATGACAGCAGTTAGAGCAAAAGCATGTATTTGGCTGTGACCACAGTCTTATATTTGACCTGTTAACCTAATAGAAGTCAGCCATTGTCATGTGACCTGATGAAACATTCTCTGCATTATGTCAAATGCCATTTGTTACATTGTAGCGGGACTAAGAAAGCTGCTCTTTGTCATCTTGATGGGGTAAAGGCAGTGATGGTCGACCATTTTGTTGACACTCCTGTTTTTTGTTTTTTGTTTTGTGGTGCTGGGGATTGAACCCAGGGCCTTGTTCATGTGAGGCAAGTGCTGTACCAGTTGTTGACACTTCTAGAAGACAAGTGTGCTCCATGGAGTCTTCATGCCTTGCTGTTCACCCATTTTCACTTAGGAGCAGGCACCCTTTTAACTTTCATTCAGGGTCTTAGGCGTAGAGCACTAAGGTCACAGGAAAGCAACAATCAAAGTCCATATGAAGAGTGATCAGTATCTCACCAAGGACTCTCTGTGTTTTGTCTTGTTTGTTTTCTCTAGGTCGCTTAGGCCAATTGGGTTTGAAGGAAGGATTTCCAACTGCTGTGAAAAATATTAGTTCGGTTATTGGTATGTTCATACAACATGCTCAGGATGAAGGTAAAATTCTTATTTATCAAAATTGCTTTCGTCTCTCTTGAGTTTCTCTTACTGTTAAAGCCTTTTTTTTCCCCCCTCCCTGTACTGTGTGCCTTGCTGTGTGCTTGTATATAGGGAAAATGAGCCAGATGCTCAGTGTTGCTGTTCGTGCATGTGACTTCCATGGTGTGGTTTGTTCTTTTGGCAATAGCTGACCCTGTTGGGCAGTCCTCCTCTAAGGAAGAAGGGTGTTCTCTTCTCTCTCTGCTTCTGCCTCAAACACTCTGTCTGAGCCCTGGGCCTTAACCTTGTTCCAACTCTGCAAGGCCTCCTGCTCAACTGTGTCCTGACCAGCTGAGGTCACATGTGAAGCAGTGCTTCATGGTGAGGGACCCACCGTTGTTGTGTGCTTAGTTAGCATCAGAAGAGGATTGAAAGCTAGAAATCCTGTGAGCAATTGCTGTGCTGGGATTTCTGTTATCATTTACATATTACATAGCATATAATTTTATGTCTAACTCTTGTGAGAAAAGCTTAATTCAAAATAACCCTTCCAAGTGATGTATCTAGTTTCTATTTTGAGTATTGTGCAATCAAGAAATAATGTAGTTAAATAACTTTTCATCAGAGAGGCACAAATGACATCTTAAATACTGTATGACACACAAGGTAATCTTAACACGGTAGGTCTTTGTCTTGAGCTTTCGAGGGAGGCTTGCTGTGCTGAGCTGGTGGAGCATGGCCTGAAGGTGGCTCCCTGAAACACCCTCCTCGCTTCAGGGTGCTGCTGAGGGGTGCTTTCCTTCTGCAGGAGCATTCTCCCTTACACCCTCATCATGCTGACAAAAAGGATCCTAGCCAAGAGCAGCCCCAGAGGATCACCTTGCCAATAAATGAAGAGTTGTCCTGTTGCCAGGGTGGGTGTAACCTAGAAACCAAGCAGCCCTCCCCATGAGGAGGAACGAACCACCGTGGGCTGTGGCAGATTACTGTATGGTACTGCCCTGTATTGTGGCATCCACTACCAGCCACACCTGCCTCTGAGGTGGATGGCACCATCCTTATTGCATACACCAGGCCTGGGGGAAGCATAAGATATGTTCAGGGTAAGGAGTGGGTGCCTTGCCAGCCTGTTCACCCAGGTCTGTGTGACTCCAGAGCCAACCTCTTTAAAAAGCACTGTATATCTGCCTTTATATAAAGTCCTTTTTTGTTGGCTGCTTGTGTTTCACTCACATGGCATTTTAGTTTGAGCCCTGGCCATTCTCTGTGCCATGCTCTGTGCTTCTTTCAATGCTTATAGGTGCAGGGGTTACTTAAAGCATCAATTCTACCTATATCTTAAACATTAACATTTGAATGTGTGGTGTGTTTGTGTGTTTGTTTTTTTTTTTAAATACAAGTTGAGCATTCCTAATCCAAAAATCCAAGATATGATAACACAAGTTTCTACTTGTGTAGAACCTGAAATATTCCATACACAAAATTATTAAAAATATTGTATAAAATTACCTTCAGGCTATGCATATAATGTGTATATGAATCATAAATGAATATTGTGCTTAGACCTGAGTTCTATCCCTGAGCTATCCCATTGTTTATATGCATATATTTCAAAATCCAGAACAATCTGAAGCACGTCTGGTCCCAAGCATTGCAGATAAGGGCCACTTGACACAAGTTGCGAGTTCGTCCTCTTGGGCCATGTGTCACTCACAGAAGACTGAAATACATAGTTAATAATAAATTTTAAATAACTCCTAAATAAACTGCTGAAAGAGAACTGTAATATTATATTGTGGTTTGTAAGTTAGATATGATCTATAATCCTCCACTGTGATCCAGCATATTAAATTGTGCCACAAGAACAGATTCTCATTTTGTCTCATCTCATTGCATTTTTTTTTTTTTTTTTTTCACAAACAAAGTCCATTTGTGAACACTGCCAGTGGATATTGAATAGATTTGTATTTGACAAACATTAGGAGCTCCTTGTCTTCTTAAACTTAAGCGAGTGCTTTCTGGAACTGCTCTGGGCGGGAAAGTTCTGCGTCCCTCCTGCTTCCCTCACATTGCAATCCTCAGGACACAGCTAGTGCCAGGAGTTCCAGGAGCTAGGGTCAGGTTGTTTTTCATTGTGGATAGTTCTTAAGTGAATTTTTTTTTTTACTGTGGGACCTTTCTTTTACATTTAGTTTTCATTGCTGGCAGAAGGAATTCTTTATCCAAAAGCATTCCTGTAGATTACAACATTAAAATTTTGAATAACAGATACTGTCTTACGTTACGATTGATTTAAAAATTCTTTTCAGATATACCATGGGGTATACAGTTAGCAGCTGTGTATGCTCTTTGTGACTTGAGTCCCAGCAACCCAGCGGAAATTTCCAAGATCCTAGAAGCTTGGCGGAGAAAGACCTCCAACAGCATCCCATCCGCAGTCGCTAGCTGCCTGGAAGAAGTCGGCTCCTTGAGTGTGGAGGGGCTCAGCTGAAGGCAGGGGCTGCTGCGGCTGGAGAAGTGCCTTGACACATCCGCTGTCCGTACACTACTCAGCTTTAGGAACATGACGTGAGGTCCTGGACGTGAAGTAGGTGGAGTGGCAGCAGCTCCCCCCAGCGTGGGCAGGGAGGAGCAGGCGGCTGCATAATTGTTCTTTCCTAAACCACATACATACATTTCACTTTGGCTGTTGTGATCATGTGACATGGATTGTGTAATTGTGTCTTGGTCAAACAACAAACACTTGAACCTAGCCCTTTTTTTGCTGCAGAAAGTGTCCTTTTAGTGGCTTTTAAAAGTTGAGTGGCATTTTATAATGAATTTAACAATATAAAAACAAGATTTGGTTCCTGGGCTATTTTGGACTTTATGCTCATATAGTGACTAGGAAGAAACAAATTGGCTAAAAAAGAACTAAAAGAGTCTTCCGCTCTCTTAGCTGGAAATGGGCTACAGAAGCTTCTCTCAAGATGTAGTGCTTAATTGACCACAGTAAAACTCTTGAGAGCTGTCAGCAAAAATTCACTTTACCGCATCTTCTTCATATCTCTAAAGTTTCTTAAGAATATTTAACTATATATCAGGAAGGGAACTGAACCATAGATGTTCCACTGCAGGTTTTTGTATCAGAACACTTATACAGGTGACTCAGCGGTGACCGCGGCAGAGCTCTGTGTGCTGTGTACATACGGACAGTGCTATGATGTGTCTCACATTGGATGATATTCCACTTTCGGAATTTTAGTATTTGTATATAGAAAATGGGTTTAATAACTCACCGTGATTCTGATTTGTCTTATATTCATCATTTCTTAAAACTCTTGTATGTGTTTTATAATAAAAAATAAAAGTAAGCCATGCACGTTGTTGTTACGATTATTAAAGTGTGACACTTGGCATTTCTCTACCAAAGATGAAGAAAATACTGTAACCAAAGCCAGAAGGAAACAGCCACCCCTTAAGAGCCTCGCCTCCTGCACAGGTGCTGCACTGCCCGTGTTGAGCCAGTTCTGAGCATTCACTGGGCTGGGTGCTCCATGGTGGTGCCAGGTAAGAGCGGAATGGTTCTCATGATTTGATCTGTTTTTTTAATTATAATTGCTGCCCTTTTAAAAAGCTGCATCTGACAACTCTTCTGCTCATCCTTCCTCCTCTTTTCCTACGCATCACAGATGGAACTTGAAGCTCTGGAAGTTGTTTGTTGGCCATCCTTTCCACCAGTGTGCATTAGGCATGTGTCTGCCAGGTGCCTAGCTTGAAGCACCTGGTCAGGGCAGTTGAGAAACAGGTTCTCATAGAGCTATGATCTGTGGGTAGAGAAAGATTCTAAGGAACCACCCAGTAAATACAACATCAAGAATCTGGTGTGCCATATTAAGAAACCATGGAGCGCACAGTGGAGAAGAGCAGGAAAACCCCTCTTTGTGGTAGGCAGGTTTTTTCAAGGATCTGATGCTGCAAAGACCTGGAAGGAGGAAACCAGCCTTGAACACACAGGACAGGTGTCCCTGTGTATGGTTGAGAATGGCCCTGTGAGGGGAAAAAACTTATTATGTGCCAGAAGGCAGTTGCTGTGGCCACAACACAGGACAAGTATCCATGAGATTGTGTTAGACAGGAACCTGCCAGCCACCTGGGAACACAGTCACACTGCTTGGAACCCAAGGCTTCAAGGAGGATTTGAGCAGAGCTGTCACATGAGGTTGGAGTTCAGAGTCTTTTGAGATGAACGGATGTGCAAGGACTGAGAAGTGAACCAGAAAGACTTGTAAGGGGACTTATAGCAGTCAGAGTGCAGACAATCAATGGTATATTTAAACCTGGCTTGGAGGGCTGGAATGTAGCTCAGTGGTAGAGCACTAGCTTCACATACAGGAGGCCCTGGGTTCCATCCCCAGTTACCACAAAACCAAAAAATTAATAAAGCCTGTCTTGTGGGTGGAATCAATGCTGTATCCATTAAGTAGGAGTGAGGAGCAGGAAGGAGTCTAGGAGTAGTCTCAGGTTAGTGAGTTGGGTGGGCACCTGGGGTGGGACACAGGGGTACAAGTTTGGAAGTTGGCAGCATATGGAGGCTGTTTACAGCTCTGTTTGTGTATTCACTTAGGAAGAAAAACTACTTCCCGCTGGCTGGCCTAGAATTTGCAGAGGTATGGAAAAGGGTGGAGGAGGAAGCAAAAGACTGGCAGGCAGGCGGGCTGGGGGGGAAGCTGGGTGATGGAGTTTTCCCTTGCCAGAAGCTTCTAGGCCAGGGATGGGGCATCAGTGGGTGGGAGTGACCTTGATGAGGGAATCCCTCAGGATGCTTGGAAAAAATGAGACCAGAATGAATACTATGTGAACGGAAAGGCCTGCACTGTGACCACCAGAGGGTGCTGCAGACTCAACTGTGAGTGAAGCCAGAGGCCAGCAGGCACCCTCATTGGAGTAGGGCAGAGGTGTGAAGGGCTGTGCTCCTAGCCTGTCCTACAGGAAAGCACATCTCTCTCCACTCATAGTGAGCACTAGTCTCACTGCCTAGGCTGAGTAGCTCCAGGAGTCCGTGGGAAAGTGTATGGGCAGGACAGCATGTGAAGCCAATGTCACTCGAGCATATACTTCAAAACAAGAAACAAAAGCAGCAGGTGCTCTGCATGTTTGGTCAAATTCTTTTCTGGTGATTTTTTAAATGGTCCTAAAGCAAAATGCTTTGACAAAAAAAAAAAAAAAAAAAAAAAAAAAGTGCCTGCATTGGTTATTGGTAGAGATAGATGACCATGGGTAATCAGGTCTGGCACTTTCAGCTGCACAGAGTGAGCTAAATCATCCTACCCACAGTGAGCATGCTCCCTGACTATCAGATGACACCCTAGCACATTCTCTCCTGTAGAATCACGTTATGAAGGAGTTGTGTGAAAAGAAGTCACAAATGTGAATCTGATCTACCTGTTTCACCAAGACTGGAGATGCAACAACATTTTCAGTGAGGCATGGTCTAGAAATGTGGGAACATTTCTAAAGTCAGAGCCATCAACTTGGCAACAGTTTCCTACTTCCTTCCATTTGCCTGACACATTCGCACAGAAATTCAGGGTGTGCAATTGCGAACCACACTAGAAGTTCATGTTCTTACCCCTCTGAACAGAACTTAAGGAATTCCTACTTTCATATCCATGACATTTCCATCTTATTATTCTTGGGAATCTTTGTGAGTTGAACCATCACTGTTCTGCAGTCATTTTGCAGGCAAAGAGAGCTGTGAAGAGTGAAGGGGAGACGGTACAATTCAGTTTTATGCAAATGAGTATGCCCACTTTTGGTGTGAAGGACATTAGGACTTGAGCAGACTCCAAGTCATCTGTGTTCCTCCTCACAATGCAGGATGTTGGCTGAGCCCTCATCCAGGCTGTCTTTGGTTATCCTGCTTGGAATGGGTAGAGTTGCTCAGCACCCGCCTGGGCCTGGGCCCAGTGTAAGAGAGGGAGGGTGGTGGGCTGCTGCTAGGTCCAGCAGTTCTCAAGTGCATGGCTTATTAGACATGTAGATTCTGGAACCTCATCCAGACCCACCAAATTTGAAACTGGGGTACTTGGGGAGCCACTGCCCTTTAAGTGCCCCTAGTACTGGTCCCACCTACCCAGCCCTGCTCTGGGTACCTGCTTACTCCTGCCCTCTGCTTTCTGCCTTCAGAAGGCCTTGCTCTGTCTCAAAGTGGCCTTTCTTGTCCCCAGTGTTGATCTACTTCAGTGGAAATTTGGGAAGAAGACGAGGTAAGCATGTTAATTTCCTTCATCTTGAACTGAATCCCGTTGCTAGAGGTATTTCTTTTTCTGGCGTTCTTTAAAAATTTTTAAAACACAGTCATTCATTGCTGCTTTGAGAGGTCACCTCTCCCTATATCCTGAGTGGATGATGACTGATAAAACTCAAGAGGAACAATGAAAGACTAAACATATGAGCCACCAGAATGCACAGCCAGAAACTGCCCCTAAAAGCTGTCATTTTTTATTTTGATTTCTGTCATTATGTATTCACCTTTTTAGTTGAATTTGTAGTGCAGAGTGTTCTAGTTGATCATCTCATGTTAATTTGCACTATTGTATGCATGTAGTGGCCATGAGCTGGGGGCCATTTCCCCATCTGCAGGCCCTGCAGAGGCAGTGCTGTTGGCCCCAAGCTGTCTCAGAGCAAGCATATCATTGAACATAGAATCTGTCATTTCACACCAGTTCTCCATTGTATGTACTTCTGATCCTGGAGGGTAGTAAAAATGTGAAGTGCCTCATGTGGTCCCTCTGCTATGTTCTGGCCATTGCAGAATTGGGTCTGTGTTCTTCTGTCTCTCTACCTGGGAAGTTGCTCCCTAGGGTTTTGAGGGAGAGCTGCATTATTTGCAGGAGCTAATAGCCCTCAAAAGCTAAGGGTGCTGGGAAATCAGGCTGCAGACTGTCTGCTCTGGAGTTTTGGAGACAGGAGCTTCTACCAGCATGATGGAAAGGAGGAGGTCAGT
This sequence comes from Tamias sibiricus, assembly GCA_025594165.1. Classification (NCBI taxonomy): domain Eukaryota; kingdom Metazoa; phylum Chordata; class Mammalia; order Rodentia; family Sciuridae; genus Tamias; species Tamias sibiricus. Next base: position 169,101,515 of record CM046662.1, on the reverse strand, counting down.
GCACAGGCTGATGTCAGGAGCTCTGGGCTCTTGAGCATTTGCCAGGGACTCTGTTCTCCTCCAGTGGGCTAACCTGGCAGGGTGGCTGGGTTTGGACAAAGCCTGAGAGAAGTGTGTGGTCTGCTGTGTGGCCCGTTCCCTCACCCAGCAACCACTCCAAAACAGCTTGTGTACTTGAACCCTGCATTTGGGTAGACTTTTGTCCCTCTTGGCTTACATCCCTGCACTTTAGACCAGTACTTCCCCTTGAGGGAAAATAATTTTCCTGGAGAGTCCTTTATAAAGACACTCAGCCCACAGAAGTTTCTGCTGCCAAATGGAGCTGTCAGCCCCAATACCTGAAGCAGGCAGAGTAGGAAAATGGGCCTGTGCTGTGGAGCACATGATCCTAAGCCACCTGGTCATTTGGGGGAAGCTCATGTTGGTATTTCAGGGGCTGCTCGCAATACAATCTGTAGTTCACATCACTCCTGGGATATTGGAGGGAAGAGGAGTCTATTGTGGGGAAAATTCTAATTGTGGAGTGTTTACTTGAGAATCTTGTTCACGCAGAACGTGTGGGAATTTTGGGACAGCACTGAAAGATCAGACTTTGGGATATTAAGGTTCAAGAGGGACTTGCAAATGCCAAGGGGGTAGGAAGCTTATTTTCAAAAGGTAGAAAACTTCCCAAACCTAGAAAGAATACAAAATGCAGGTACAGAAAGGTCAAATGTGAACAGTCAGATTCAATTCAACCAAGCCTACCCCAAGACATCTTATATTGAATATCTCAAAGTCAAATGATAAAGAGAAGATTCCCAAGCCAAATGAAAAAATTGCATATAAGGGTGTTCCAATTCTTCTGACAGCTGACATCTTGGAAATTTTACGGATCAGAAGAGACTGGCATGAGATTGTCACAGAGCTAAAGGAAGGAATTGAAAACCAAGAATGCTGTATGCAGCAAAGCCATTCTTTTTTTTTTTTTTTTTTTTTTTTTTTTTGGTACCAGGTATTGAACTCAGGGTCACTCGACCACTGGGCCACATTCCCAGCCCTTTTTTGTATTTTATTTAAAGATAGGGTCTCACTGAGTTGCTAAGTGCCTCACCATTGCTGAGGCTTGCTTTGAACCCGTGATCATCCTGCCTCAGCCTCCCAAGTCCTGGGATTACAGGTGTGCGCCACTGCACCCGGCTAGCAAAGCCATCCTTTAGAAATGAAATGTTAATGAGGAACAAGGAAAGATCAGAAAGTATAAAACTCACTGGTAAAAGTAACAATGCAAATTCAGAATGTTTTCATGTTGTAAACATGATGCTTAAACCATATGTTTAGTATTAAAAATGACCAACCCAAATGGAATGGATTAAATGCCCCAATTAAAAGACACAGTGACTTAAGAGATTTTAAAAATAAGACCTGATTATGTTGCTTGCAAGAAACTCATTTCACATCTAAGGACACTGAAACTGAAACTGAAGGGATAAGATACAGTATTCCATGCAGATGGAATCCAAAAAAGAGAGTAAACATATAAATGGATCAGATAAAATGGACTTTAAATCAAAAGCAGTAAAAGGAGACAAGGGGATGTTATATATTGATAAAGGGTCAGTTCAGAAGAGGAAATAGCAGTATTGGAGCACCCGAATATGTACAGCAAATATCCATAGGCCTTTTAGAGAGACAGTAACACCCACCAGACAGAAAATCAACAAAGAAACAGCAGAGTTAAATTGCACCCTACACCACACGACATCTAGAGAACATTCCATTCAGCAATTGCAGAATACCCATTACATTTTTCTTAATGGCACAAGGAACTTCCTTCATAAAGATCCACATGTTAGTCCACAAAACAAGTCTCAACAAACTTAAAAATTGACATCATATTGTCTTTTCCAACCACAATGCAATAAAGCAGAATTGCTAACAAGAACTTTGGAAACTGTACAAATAAATAGAAATTAAATGACTTTTGAACACAAATGAATGGATCAAGAAAGAAACCAAGAAGGAAATTAAAATACTTATTGAAATAAAATGAAAACACAACATACTAAAACTTTTGAGATAAAAGGAAGTCAGTATTGAGAGGGAAGTGTAAAGCAATCACATTGAAAATGCAGAAAATTTTCAAACAACTTATTGCTGCACCTCAAGGAACTAGAAAAAACAAACCCCCAAATTAATGAAAGACTAAAGATTGGAGTAGAGAAAAATGTGAAATAGAGGCAAAACCAAATAGCAACTACAATAAAAAGATCAATCAAACAGAGCTGGTTCTTTGAAAGAAAATTGACAAACACTTAGCTAGACTAAGGAGAAAAACTCAGATAATTACAACTGAAAGTAAAGAAGGAGATATTACAACTGATACCACAGGGGAAAAAAATACAGAGGCTCATTAAAAGTTATTATGAACAGCTATACAAAAAGAGTATTTGGTAATCTAGAAACAAACAAATTCCTGGAAAAATACACTCTATCAAGATGGAATCATGAAGAAATAGAAAACTTGAACTGACCAATAATGTATGAGACACTCTCACTAAGAAAGGCCCAAGAACAGATGGCTTCACTGCAAAGTTCTATCAGTGAAAGAAAAGGAAGGAATTCTTCCCAGACTCAGAGGCTCTGAGGCAGGTATTACCTTGTTGTGAAAAACCGACAGTCACACAACGAAAAAGAAAACTATGGGCCAATATTTGTGATGAACGTAGATGTTTAATTACCAACAAAATACTGGCAAATTGAATCCAACAGCATATTGAAAAGATTATTCACCATAGTCAAGTATGATTCACCCCAGGGATGCAAGGATGGTACAACATATGCAAATTAATAAATGTGTTATGCCATATCAGCAGAATGAAGAACAACACCCATAAGGTCATCTCAGCATACATGGAAAAGACTTTTGATAAGACTCAACATCCCTTCATGAAAAGAATAAACCAGTTAGGTCTAGAATGAATGCACCTCAGCATAATGAGGTTATTTATCACAAGTCAGAAGTTAACATTATGCCAAATGGGGGAAAACTGAAAGCTTTCTCTTTAAAATCTGAATGTACACTTTTACCACTTTGAATCTAATATAGTTCTGAAAATCCTGGTCAGAGTGATCAGACATGAGAAAGAACTAATAAATTCAGCAAAATTATAGGATACTGCTATATGCCAATCATGAATTGTCCGAAATAGAAACCAGGAAAGCAGATCCATTTATAACAACTAAAACAGAAAATAGCAAGGAATAAGTTTAAGCAAAGAGATGAAAGATCTTTACAACAAAATCTATATAACATTCATGAGGAAAATTGAATAGGACCCAACAAAATTGTAAAGACTTCCTTATTCATGGATTGGAAGAATCGATGTTGTGAAAATGCCCATACCACCCAAAGCAATCCACAAATTGAACATAATCCCTACCAAACTACAAGTGTCATTCTTCACAGAATAATGGAAAACAATCCTAAAGTTTGTATGGAACCACAAAATGACTCCAAATAGCCTAAGTAATCCTGAGCAAAAGGAACAAATAGGAGGCATTGTATTAACTAACATATAGACAAATGGGATTACATCAAGCAAAATCTTCTGCACAGCAAATACAGATGGCAATTAGGAGAATGAAGAGACAACCTAAAGAATGGGAGGAAATATTTGCAAACTATTTATCTGACAAGACTTGATCATCCAGAATATATAAGAAATTTACAAAACTGAATAGCAAATGGGCAACTGACTTTGATTTTTTTTCTGAAGAGACAAGCAAATGGCCCATAGATACAGGAAAAACATATTCAAGCTCACTAATTAGGAAAATGCAAATGAGAACCACTATGAGATATCACCTTGTTCTAGTAAGAATAGCTTTTATGAAAAAAGATGAAAGATAAGTTCTGAGAATGGTGTGCTTTCCCCCTTGCACACTGTTGGTGGGAATGTAAATTTGCACTGCCATGATGCAGGTTCTTCATAAAGCTAAAAATAGAACTGTTATATGACCCAGCCCTCCTGCTGGTGATTGTCTGTCCAGCAAAATTGATGTCAGGATGTTGAGGAGATACCTGCTCTCCCATTGCACATGGGTTCATGCTGCTGTGTCCAATGCAGCCCTGGTCACAGCGGCCGAGAGACGGAAACAGCCAAAGTGCCCACATGCTGTTGAGTGCATAAAGTGGGACACATATGCACAAAGGAAGACTATACAGGAAGAATGACATCTTGTCATGTGTGACAACGTGGATGGAATGAAGATACTATGTTAAGTGAAGCAAGTCAGGCAATCTCACTCAGGTAGAATCTAAGCAAGTTGATTTCTTAAAATTGAGACGAGAGTGGTGGTTACCAGAGGCTGGGGAGAACAGGCAGAAGGAGGAATGAGTGGAGAGGTGTTAGATAACATTAGTTAGATGGGAGTAAGACATCCCCGTGTGCAGTTGCACAGCAGGGCCTCTGTAGGTAATGCACAGTACATTCAGGAAGCTGGAAGAAAGGATTTTGAAGGTTTTCATGATAAATGACACGTTTGAGGAGACAATTCTTAACCCAATTAAACACTATCAAAATATCACATGGTACCCCATAGTATATACAATTTTGATGGTTTTGAATATCAGCTAAAATTAATTTGAATTTTAAAATTGTTACAAAAAAACATGTGGAAAAGTAGAATTGGGTTCTGTAATGGCAGCAGCTGATGCTGTTCAGAGTAATGTCTTTTTTTCCCAGTAAACATGTAGTCACCAGTCAGATCCTTTGAAAAAAAAAAAAATGACCTCAAAATTCAAAGAAACCTAGAAAACACCACACACCTGTTGTGCAGGTAATTTTTCAGAATGCTTTTCACATGGTTATTCTTTCTGCCCAAGAACCAAGAGACTGGTGTGTTGTATGGAGAGCCAGCTTCCTCCTGATTGCTGCACCTTCACTGGAGAAGGAAAATGGGATTTAGGTGAATAGTGTCCTTCCCTTTCTGATTTTCTGTGAGTGAGGGCCATCACTTATTTGCATGTTTAAATCTGTTTGTTAGATCTGCAGTGGAGCAGAAAATAGAATTTTTAAAGTGTTCCCTCCTGACCTTTTCTATTTTGTAGTTTTAAAGAGAATGAAATTCAACCCTTATCACATTGATAATCATCCAAAATAATATTTTAAATGCATCATTCTGTTTGATAATGAGGAAATATATTTTTCTGGATTTTCAAGCAATTTTTGCATGACTTTAATTTTTAAGTAGAAACATTAGCATTGTGGAAAAACAAAACAAAACAAAACAAAAACCAGAGCAAAATGAACATATTTCCAGAACCCCTAAGGTTACTTTGATTCCTGCCCCCCAGCTTTCTTTAGCTTCACGTCCCTGTTTAAAATGCACTTAAGTGTTGCAGTGAATGGTTTATATTTATTTACAGGTTGTACTTTATATCTTGTCCTTTACCTGATGTTCCTTTGCATTTAAATTCCACAATATGAGCTGAGCAAGCAGAGAGAAAGGAGTCAGAAAGACAAATCCTAAAGACTTCTGTGCCAAGCTCCCAAAGTCGATTTATTTATTTATTTATGTGTGTGTGTGTGTGTGTGTGTGTGTGTGTGTGTGTGTGTGGTGCTGGGGATCGAACCCAGGGCCTTGTGCATGCGAGGCAAGCACTCTACCAAATGAACTATATTCCCAGCCCCAAAGTTGACTTTTTAATAATGATTATAAATTCCCACAAGTGCTTTCAGTGGAACTGCCTTTGCTCTGCTCCCAGCTGGGGGTCTGCAGCCACCTGACCTTCCAGTAGGAGGCACTCTGCACTTGGGTCAGGGGGTGGCCCTCAGCTTTGTCTACCCATATGGCGGGCCTCCTGAACCACATGCAAATAGGTTTAGGAAAGGAGAGAATCCAACCTGGGATTCTGATCAATCCGACTTCAAACATGCTCTTTCGTGTGTTTTAAAGAAAGAAATTTCTACAGAAGCAAATGCTGTATTAGCAGATGGTGGCAGCAATTCTGAAGAGCTAGGAGTGATTAGGTACAGGACTTTAGAGGCAGCCTTGAGAAATTGGATACTTCTTTAAAAATGATTTCAATGCAGCTGGTCTGGGATTCTCAGAACAAGGTTGGTGTACTTGGGTGTCTCAGACAGTAGTTAAATGGAGAGGAACATGTATTTGTTTCTTAACTGGGCTCCTTGCAATTCTGAGACTTGTCTTTTTTCTTGGTGTTGCAAAGATGAAACAAGGCAAGTAAACCATAAGTAATATTTTTATAAGAGCCACCTAATTTTTTGGAGGGCATTTGAACTTCTTTACTATAGAAAACACGGTGCCCCTAAGAAATGCCATCGAGCTTATCAGTGCCTGACCTCCTAATACGCCTCAGTTTAGGAGACGCTTCTTTGCATCCCGTTATTCTGGCAGGTCCTGGTTGTTAGTTTACAGAATTAGTAACCTTTCACCATTGGAATGGAATTATTTTGATTGCTTGCTTTTGCCTTTATTTTCTGCCTTTTTTTCTAGTTTAGGGGACTGGGAATAAGCAGAGATCTGCATTTTGGTTCTGGTTTTGTGGGGATGGAACTCAGTAGGGATTTGCATTCTATGTTCAAGTTCATGCACAGATAATCACAGTATTTCTGGTTAACTACTGAAGTTACATGCTACTAATTTCTTTTCTTTTTTTTTTTTTTTTTCATGTGTCTGTGTGTATGTGTTACTGGGGATTGAACCAAGGGGCGCTCCCCCACTGAGCTATACCTCTGGCCCTTTTTTATTCAAGTTGCTGAGACTGGTCTTGAACTTGCCATCCTCCTGCCTCAGCCTTTGGAGTCTCTGGAATTACAAACGTAAAACACTATGCCTACTTTGCTACTGATTTTAGTTAATTAACTTTTAAAGATTTTTGCTTGATCTTTTTTTTTTTTTTTTTTTTTAATTAAGGACCCTCACACCTGTCTGCCTTAGAGCATCTGAAAGCAGATATTAGTATCACTTTACCTGCTTCTAAAGCTGAGGCACAGGCAGACAGAGTGACCTTAACATCAGTGAAGATAGAGCCTTGCAAAGTAGAATTGCCTAAACACACCTGCTGTTTCTGACATTCTCACCAAGTACCAACACACAAATGTGTGTGTCCTGCACCCCAGACCCTGCAAAGACACTTTAGACAGGGCAAAGATACGAGGAAGATCAGATTTGGTTTAGAGCTTTCTATTTTCTTGCAGAGGGAAAATAATTCTGGTTTAGCCTGACCAGTGGTGCAGGACAGTGGCTGACCACATGGGCAGACTGGCCCCAGGAAGGCCAGAGCACTGCCACCTTGCCTCTTGCAGATCCAGGCACCTGCAGTTCTCACAGCAGCCCTGTGCCACGGCCAACCACAGTGCAGGTTTGCAGGCAGAGAGCTGGGCAATGGCGGAGGACCTGCGCAGGTCTCTTTCACCTCACTCTGGAACCACCCCTTTCCTCTTGTCCTGCCACCATCGTGGCCCCTTCCAGCACATATATGAGGTAAGCCTTCCTCCTTGCAGAAAGGGAGGAAGAAGCTGCAGAGAGCTTCAGGGTGACTCTGCCTTATGGGATGAATTTCACACCAAATCATATCAGGTGTTTGTGTAATTCCAGATGTGATTATGCACTTTCCCTCTAAGTGATTAACTTGTGCAGATTTATTCCATCAAAGCATGTACTCACACAAGTTCCAAAGAAAATCAGGACAATTTCTACCATCCTGTAAAAACATTATTTCTGCCTAATGATTAATTTAAAGTTAGAAATTATTATTAAGCAATTTTATCATAAGAGCTTGTTGGAGATTTTATTTGGGCAAAAGTGTGTTTGTAGGAAGACACACTTCCTTTTATGTGCAACCATGTCACATTCACTTCAACATTAACAGTTACCAAGATAAAAGCTTTTATAAAAATCATTTTAATGCAGTATTTTTTTAAGTTGCAATAGACTGGTGGCCTTGGAAGAAGCAAGACCTTTTCCAACACCATGTGTGATGGACATCCAGATGACTGTGAATGCTTTAACCAGGGTAAGCATCCCCTTCTTATCCAGAACCTGAGTGTGTACTCAAAGTGTGGCTCCTGCAGGCAGCTGGGCAAGGCAGGCCACTGGGGTCAGCAGAGCCAGTAAAAGTAGGTGGGGTGGGAATTGCTGCAGAGATTCAGACTAAGCACCACTGAAAATGCTGAGCAGTGTGTTTTAGAAGCACTCTAATGTGCAATCAAGCTGACAGAACATGAGGGAGCCTCTTGAAGGTGAGAAAGGACAAAGCTTAAATCTTCACGGCAGGAGCACAGGAGCCACTTGCCTGGGTGGGAACAGCACTGGGGACACAGCACATTGAAAGCAACAGGCCACATGGGAGGGCCAAGAGGACAAGTCTGGGGCCAGAGTAAGAGGTGCCCTGCCAGCAACTGTCCCACCTCACCAAGCCAGGAAGTACTGAAGGAGGACTCTTTGGAGTAAGCCCAAAGTGACCCATAGAGGAAGGGGGGGGACACCAACCTGCCTCCACCCTCAATGTGAGCAGAGTCCTGCTCCTGTGAATTTAGGGCAGGAGTGCACACCACCTGGCCCAGTCCCCATCCAGTTAGGTAGTACCCAGTGCCCAGAAAGGCAAATTCAAAGCCCCGCTGAATGGAGGCTTTTAAACCCATTCCTAAAAGAATTCTCAAAGATACGGTTCCAAGCAGCATGAATTTCTAAACACATGGACAATTTCAAAACACCAGGAGAGAATGTTTAGAACATGGAATCAGATGTGTACACATTGTGCATGCTCTAGGATATGTGAGTTGTGTTAATATGTATAAATAATTAATAGAGAATAGGAAAGTGTGACAAAAATAAAAGATTATGAAAATTTATTGAATAAATTTGAAAAAGAATAAAATGAAACTTCTAAAAAGAAACACACTTCAAAGTTGAAAGCCCAGGAGTAAGATAAAAAGTTACAAATTATGGGTGAATTTGTTTAAGATTGCTCTGAAAGAAAAAATAAAACAACTGAGAGCGACAAGATGATAGAAAATAGAAGGTAAGAGGCACTAGCGATATCTCTTCTGTTTGTTAGATGCAGAAAATGATGAGGCTTTTGTTCTCAATAGCTTAAGCAAGATGTATAAACCACAGAATCACCATCTTTCTGAACTAACCTTGAGCTGAGATGGAAGAAAAATATTTAAAAACATTAGTGAACTGAACTGATGTCTGATTTTCAGAGAAGAGAGAAGAAAGCTACAGCTATTCTTGCTACAGAGGCAAGAGAAAGGGTGTAGATGAGGACCAAGATATTGGCATGACTTAACAACCTGTAGGAATGGTACATGTAGCTGACGGAGTGCTGAGGTTCAAGGAAGCATCTCGATATCCAAGGCAACCACCTACTACACAAGCCTGAGGCACTCTGGGTTTTCAGCTTCAAGTGCTAGGATAAGCAGGAGACCTAAGATATCTCTCTTCTCCCCAAAACACTCAGACTTCCACTGACAATAGCTGCAGGTGCACAGGAGAGAGAGGAGAAACCTGCTATAGTGTTCCAGACAGAGCAAGAACTTTGTAGGAATGCAAAAGCCTGGGGCTGCACTGGCAAGAAAAGGGAACCTGGTGAAGGTGTTCAAAGTGCCTGTCCCATTGTAAATCAGTGAGATCTTTCACTCATACCTTATACAGTGATATACACATAGGTCACAGAAAGACTAGAAAGGGCTAAATTGGCTGCAGGGTTATAGGATGCTGAGTCAAGAGTACAATGTCAGAATTTATTGAATAACAAATTCACAGGCTATACCATGTTCAGCAGTGGCAGTTCAGTGGATACTTGTGGGTCACCTGGTAGTTGGGGACACTGGTGATTTAGATACTTAAAGTTTTCTCAGAACCTAAGAATTGCAGAATGAAAAAATATGAGCCCATTTGCAAAGTATTTGAAACTATGAATGAATTGAAGCAAGCTATTCTTGCCAAAGCACTGACCCAGCTTAACTACAGACCCAGTTTAACCAGTGGCCTGATGCAAGATGAAGGGTATCCATTGCCAAAGGGAAATGCCCTCTACCCCAGTCTCTGCAGGTCTGCTGTCTCATAGTGAAGAAAAGAAATGGTTGGCAGAAGTATACCCCTAAGTGATCCAGGTATTGCAATTATTTGACAGGTCTTTAAATTAACTAGAAATGTGCAAAGTGATCTATTGGAAAAACTAAGTATGCATGAGGAGATAGTGAATTTCACACAGATATGAAAACTATAAAAAAGCTGAATAAAGTGCTAGAAATAAATATGATATCGGAAGCATATATTTTATTGGGCTTAATGATAGAATGACTCAGAAAAGAAAGTAATCAGTGAACTTGAAGACAGATTCATAGAAAGTGTTAAAACTGAAATACAAAGGGGAAAAGTAAAACTAAATAAAAAATCAGAATAGATGAGAACACCTAAACTTGTTGGACAATATCCAGTGGTCCAACATGTATATAATTGAGGCCAAGAAGGAGAGGAGAGAATGAGGAAGAATAAATATTTAATGAAGTACCTACTGAGAATAGTCTAAAATTGATGAAAGACATCATACAAATTTAAAACAAAAAAATATGAGTTAGGAAAATGAAATACCTAGACATATCATAACAAATTGCTAAAAAACAAAAACTGAAAAAATAGTTACTAAAATGAACCAAAGGAAAGCTACACATCATGTGTAGGAGAATGATAAGTATGACAACTGACTTCTCCCCAGACATAATAGTGGCCGAAAAACAGTGAGAAGCTATCTTTAAAGGACTCAAGGACACATGAAAGTATATGTGTGTGCACATGCACTCAGCTGTCCACCTGGATTCCATATCCTACAAAAATAGCCTTCAGAATTGAAGGTGAGCCAAATGACAAAATGACTCTTGAAATGACAAAATTATAGAAATGGGGGATAGATTATTGGAAGAGGGATCATGAGGGAGCCTTATAGTGACAGAACTGCGGAGTGTCCTGACTGTGTCCAGGTCTGTGTCATGGTTATGATGTACTACTATAATTTTGCAAGATCTTATCATTGCAGGAAACTGAGTACAGGATATATGGGTCTCTGATTGCATGTGTCTGTATTATCTCAAAATAAAAATGTTGATTTATACAATGAAGGTATAACAAACACATTTTCAAAAGATAAGAGCTAAGAAAAATCTCTTCAGTTCTCTGCAAGAAATACTAATTAGAATTTCCTTAGGCAGAAGGAAAATTATATCAGATCCAACTCTGAATCTGTAGGAAGCAATAAAGAAAAGGAAAAAAAAAAGATTAAAAAAAAACGTATCAGTGTGAGAAAAAGAGCAAGAGGGGATTATTATTTAAACTGTACACATTTACTTATAAATGGCAAATTTTACAATTAAAAAATCATGGGAGGTCATCAGGAGAATGCCTGTCACAGACTGAGCCACACATAGGAGGGGTGACAAGAGCATGCCATGTGGCAGCAAGGAGCCTGAGTGATTGCCATTAACCTAGAGCAAACAACATTTGCATCTTTCCACAATGTCAGGATTTATTGCATAACAATAAATTCACAGGCTATACCACTTTCAGCAGTGGCAGTTCAGTGGATACTTGTGGGTCACCTGGCAGTGAAAGCCAGGAAAACACAAGTTCTTTTAGTCCAGTCTTAATTTCTAATATCTAAAGACTTATGTCTCACATACTTCACACAATGATATACGAATAGGTCACAGAAAGGGTTAAAGCAGCTGCAGGGTTACAGGATGCTGAGCTGAGAGCACCTGCAGAGAGATGAGTGCAGAGTTAGAGTCACTGTAGGTATTCAGATAAGGGCTTTAAGGAACAAGTTCTGCAGAGTTGTCAAAGCAGAGGTTCAGGAAGGACAGCAGTTTCAGCTTGAGTGTCTGCTGGAGGTGTCAGCTTGGAGTGGGCTGCGTGTGACCACCACAGGCAGAAGAAACCATACTCTGCTGAAGCCTGATGGGGACAGGAAATTGGAGGTTTGTACTGTGGTGATTTTCCTGGGCAAGACTCATGATAAGGGACCAGGTGTCGGGGCAGGGTGCCACTGTGTCAAACTTCAGGGGGCTCCTCTTAGGATCTCTGGTGAGTAGTTCTCATGTGGTGGGATTGGTAAGTTCCCATGCCTGCTGTTCCTGCTGTGATTTGGGATGAGAACGTGTCTGGGTGCTCCTTGATTTAGTTTGATAAGTAATTAACCAGTTAGTTCCTTATGGTGGTGGTTTACTTGTAAAAGTAGGGAGTCATTCTACCTTGGTACTTGTACTGAAAATGGAGTCACTCATGGTAAACTACTGCTTTATAAGATGCAGTAACTCATATTTAGTCACAGTCTGAAAGCTACTGTAGTATATGTTGAAGAATAATTCAGATTTGGGCATAGCCTGCTCTCCACAGTGGTAAACAGCTGTTCTGAGACAGAGTGGCCTGGGGAGGACCCGGGGAAGCAAGAAGAAGACAGTGGTTTCAAGAGCTGGTCCAGCACCCTGGGCTACTGAGCCTGTTTACACAGCCGTGTTAACAGCCCCAGTAAAGAAGTGGATATTGTTGCTCTGGATTCATGCTTCTGATTTTCAAATATGCCTTATGTGAGACCCATTTTAAAAAGAGCCCTGATCAGTAATGCCTTCCATACAAAATCAATTTGAGATAGCTCACGGACCTCAAGGTAAGGGCGAAACAGAATGAAACTTCTGGAAAAGAGCAGAAGACTGTCTGCAATCGTGGACAAGCAAAGATATAGAAACAAAAGGTGTGCTCTTAAAGAAATAATCAATTTGGACTTCATCCAGATTAAGAAATTCTTCATCACAAGACGTTATGTATAAAAGAAAGAAGCAAGTCACAGACTGAGAATGTCTTCGCAAGATGATGAATTTGTACCCAGAGCAAGTGAAGACCTGGAGCTCAACAATAAGACAACACAGCCCTATGGAGACACAAATAGGCACTTTACCAAACACACAGTAAGTGTGCAGAAAACCACTCCACCTTGTTAGTCATCAGGATAGTGCACGTGAAAGTCCCCAGGAGAGGCTGCCCCTTGCCAGGTCTGCAAGCACAGGTCGACCTCGGCGAATGCTGAGACACTTATCAGAACACGTGGGTGCTGCTCATGTCAGGGTCCAGTGCTACAGCCACTTTGGCAAACCACCTGTGAGTTCCTCCAAATGCTGAATATACACTGTGTGACCCCATAATCCCACTCCTAGGCATTTGTCCAGAACAAATGCATACATCCATAGAAGGTCCTTTATCAGATTTTTATACTTGTTGGAGCTGGGCTGCTGGTGAACAGAATGGACAAGCTGTGTTTTGTGCATACTCTTTTATTTTCTTAATACTTTTTTAGTTGTAGATGGACACACAATATCTTTATTTATTTTTATGCGGTGCTGAGGATTGAACCCAGTGCCTCACACATGCGAGGCAAGCGCTTTACCACTGAGCTACAGCCCCAGCCCTTGTGCGTCCTCTTGAGTGTTGCTCATCAGTGAGAAGGGGTGAGCTAGTGCCATACAACATGCCTGTCTCAAAAATAAGTGCTAAACACACCAAACAGAGAAGCAGGTGGTTAATTTTAGGTGTCAACTTGCCAGGTCAGGCATGTTGCTGTGAAGGTATTTCTATAAGTGATTAACATCTACAATCAGTTCACTTTGAAGAAGATTGTCCTCATTGATGTGGGTGGGCCTCTCCCCATCTGTCAGAGGCCTTAAGAGCAAACACTGAGATTTCCAAAGAAAGAATTCTCAAGAGCCAATGCAGGAGCCTGGCATGACTTTCCAGCCTGCAGCCTGGTGTAATCAGACCCCAGATGGCAACATCAACTGTTGTCTGAATTCCCAGAGTCTGCAGCCTGTCCTATAGACTATTGTCAATCTTTACACCCATTTAAGACAATTCCTTAAAATATCTGTCCCCACAGTGATCTATAAACTATTGCCATATCATCTACTATCATTTACCTATCTACCATCTATCTTTTATCTATATATCCACCTATCTTATCATCTCTCTTTTTACCTATATAGCTACTATTGTTCCTACATTAGCCAGGGCTCTCCAGGGCATAGGACTACCCACTGCAGACTAGTTGTACCCTATCGTTTCTGTGTCTCTGGAGACCCATATCTAATATGCACCAACTATATTTTCCTCTGCACCAGCACAGCATCCAGATCCAGAGGAAGCAGATGGCCCAGTGTGAAAGGTCATTTATTTGGAAGGAAACATTCCTGAAGTGATTGATGATGGTGGCTTCCAACTGGCATACTTGGGGACAGGGACATATTTGATTCATATTTCTGAATCCAGACTTTCTAAAATGGGTGTTGTGTTGCTCATCACATAATTCTTCGTGATGTACCTGTTCATTATTTCCTGGATGAAAAATAGTGGTAAGTGGCAAAATAGCTAAGATCTAATCTAATCTAATCTAATCACACCTCAGGGTATATGGGCTTTTTAATCAGGGGTGCTTCTTTCTTCCAGAGGACAAATTATGTTGACTGTTCTGCCCTGAACTCAGTGATGGGATGAAGGTCACATTCTCACGGTCATTTTAGGAGTAATTCTTTGGATGTGGTGGGAGCCTCAGAGGGAACTGGGGTTTGAGAACTTTGTGCATCCCACTGGACGGCCCACCACGGTCCAGGCCAGCACAGGGTACCCCCTGCTGCAAAACCCTCTGCCAGGCTCACCCAGAAGCTCCTTCTAGCAGCCACCCTTATGACCTTGAGGCTTGCTGTCCCCTTCCCAGAGTGCCGCCCCAAGGTGGAAGGCCACACTGGACCGCGGCTGCAGGTGCAGTGCCAGCAGGACAGTGTGGGGCTGTCATCAGCTCACAGCTGAATGGGACACTATCCAAACTGAGGCAGGTCACATCCCCGAGCAAAAAGCAGGCAAGGTGGCCTTAGGCAGAGGGCAGGCAGGGAGGCCCTGAGGCACCCTGAGCACTTTAGTACCTTGCTGCAGACCAGGACAGGCCACCCCGCCTCTCCTCCTTCCACACTGGGTCTGTGCCCCGGCTCAGCCTCTCCTCCCACCTCCTCTCACTTCTTTCCTTGTCAGAGGCCAGGAAGGACGAGGAGCCTGGGTGGGGCCAAGAGGGCCTGCTTGTCCACACCCCTCTCCTCAGATTAACGTACAACAGGCCTTCCTTCTCCCACCTCAGGCCAGTTCTCTGCTGGCCCTGTGTGTGTGCACTGTCTCTGCAACACCATCTCAGCCTGGATTCTGCCTGCCACTCTGGCTGGCCTGTGGGGATGACCACCTTCTCTTGCTCGGCATGTCTCCAGTCTCCCTCCACCGGGCAGTGTGGACACTCACTGCTGGCTCCAGCGCCTCTCCCCACACTATGCCATTCCACTTTCCAGGACATTGCTCATGATACCTGTCTCAGGAATTCCCATCCCCTCATTCACTTGGACAAGTTTTAAGCTTTCCCAACACAGTCATTGTTCTTTTCAGGTTTCCTCTTGCCCTTCCCTGGGGAGGGCTGTCCTGGTCTCCTTCCAGCACCCCAGGCCCTGGGCTTTGCCCCTCCATTCTGCACAAAGCCCTGTGTGCTGCTTTCCATATCTCCCAGGGGGCTGGACTGGAGTGCTGCACTGGGCTTTTGCCCAAGAAAAACATACATTGCTGTATTATTTTTTCTGTTTTTATAACAAAATACCTGAAGCTTTATAAACAAAGGTTTATTTAGCTCGTAGTTGCAGAGGCTGGAGTCCACGATCAGGCAGCCTTCTCAGTTTGACCTCTGGTGAGGGCCTCAGGGTGGGTGACAACATGATGGCAGCAATGTATGCCTAAGAGATCACATGTGAGTCAGGAAGCTTCAGCCACCACTCATCACATAGCAATTAGCTCACTGAGGAACTAACCAGGGTCCCGTGAAAACAACAGTAATCCTTCCAAGAGCAGCACTCCAACCTCCCACCAGATCCCACCTCTGAAAGGCCCCACCCCCTCTCCACACCGCCATCCTGGAGACAAAGCCCATAGCACCTGAACCTTTGGGTGACAACATCCAAACCGCAACCATCACCAATCTCCTTTTCTCCAATAACAATCCCAATCAACTCGAAATAGCCCAGGATAGAGAACCTTGTAGGAGCAATTCTGACTTTTTCACTGGTTGGAAGGAAAGGGGTTAGAGCAGTGGCCCTAGCCACCAGTCCTTGTGGGAACACGTGAGCAAGAGATGTGCGGGGCTTTGGAACTAGAGCGCCACTTGACTCCTACAGTAAACACGTCATTTGTTTTCCTGAGATGGGAAAGTTGCTTGCAGAATTGGTAAATCAGAAAGAACAAAATATAATAAACTTGAATAGCTGCTGTCCGCTAAAATCAATATGTTGCAAGTGGTTTCAGAAATGCCACCATTTTCCAAGAATAAATATTTTTCAGGGTGGTTGCTCATGCATTTTTAAGGATCTGGTGGAATAATTCAGTGGCATCTGTTCTTCAGGCCACTCATTCTTTGTTCTACGCTTCAGTCACTAGCGTGGCAAAATGCCCACAGGTAACACTAGGGGAAAGGAGAACACAGTAGCTGAAGAGCACGTTTAGGGCTCAGCACCTTAGAGACCTCTGCTGAAGAGAGGAAAGCCAGCCTTCTCGCCTGGTCCGCTGGGCAGATGGAGGGCAGGGGAGGCCCCGTCCACTGCTCTCTTCTCTCCTGCCCCGGCCTGTGCTCTCCCGTCACAGACTGTGAACGTCGTCCTTGAGGGCCGTCCTGGGGCCACATCTGTGAGTATGAAACCCAGATGTCCCTGACACCCACCCGGAATTCAGCCTTCCCTCTCCACCTCACCTTCCTCACCTGTGGTGGGGGATGGCCGCAGACCTGCGCACGGGTTGCTGGGAAATCAGAGATGGTGTGCGAGCACTCGGGCAGCACCCTGCACTGCGAACTGCACAGTGTCTCTGTACTGACCAGAACCCTCAGCAGCCGAGGACATGGACCTGCCTGCTGGAAACCCACCCTGGGCACCCTGCAGAGCAGAGCCTGCGGCGGGCCATCAGGTCCCCAACGAGGGCCCTGGAAGGAAGCGTTGGCAGCTTTCTCACCTGCTCAGCGGCCCTTCCATTCCCAGTCGTGATTCTTCTCATCCTCAAGAGACATCTGCTGACGTGCAGAGCAGGAGCCCAGAGCCAGTCTCTGGTGGAGCCTGCCAGACATCCCCAGGTAAGCACCTTCCACGGTTCTAGCCAAATGGTGTCACAAGCCCCCGTGGTGTTTTCAGCTCAGATTTTCCGAGGCCTACAGCAGAAGTCCATGTTTCCCACATGGGGAACATCAGGCTGCCCAGAGCAGGTGGACAGCACCAGCAACCTGCAAAAGCACCTGGACGCTGGAGGCCACTTTCCGTTTCTGTGGCATGACCTCGTGAGCAAGAAGAAACACTTCAGCAAAGGGTGTCGAGGACTGCCCACGCTGAGAGCTCACAAATGCCCGTTCTTCACAGTCTGTGTTGGACTTATTCTGGGGACTGAGGGTGGTAGAATTTAAAGGGGCATTTGAGGATTATGCGTTGGCAAGAGTGATGGCCCTTGGGCTACTCTGGGGTCTGCTCCTGCAATGGCACAGAATCTCCAGGTGGGAGCAGGAAGAGAGGTGGGGTGTGGCCTTGCACTGTGGGCCCAGTGACAGTGGGAGAACAGGGTCTCAAGCAGCACGCCATTTCCTTGTATGACTTAATCTCTTCCACCACAGAACCTCCTCATGCAAGCCAGGTGGCAATCTGCCCATAGCTCGAGTTTTGAAACATGGAATAGTGATCCTTGTGTCAGAATCTGATGCCAGTGAGAGAGGGTGAGAAGCGGAAGTCACCTGCCCCTTGTAAGTCAGCACACAGATGCGAGGGTGTGGGTGACAGGCAGTCCACACCCAGTACATCAGCACTGTTGATTCCATGAACTACAACTCGTAGGTTGTCATTTCCTTAGGAAGCAGAAAACAAAATTTGAATGTGCAGGTGGGAGAATCCTTGGGAAAACGTATTTCTTTGTAGCTACCCAATGCATGCAGGATCCTGAATTTCCTAGGTTCCCAGGCTGGCTTAGGGGCCTGAACAAAACCAGTTGTTTTATCTGCTGTTTTCTTGCCCTCTTGTTCAGAAGGCTTAATTGGTGGTTTATTCCACATTGTTCTTGGAAAAACTGTGCAGCTAACCAGATCGGTTTCAACCACGTGATGCATTTTAAAACACATAATGGGCTATTGCCGGAGTCAGTGCTCACATAAACCAGATGTGTTTATCACCAGCCTCTCGAGGGAAAATATAGGACAGTGTCGCATGGTGGCCACAGCACAGTGAGAACCAAAACAATAAAATTAAACAAATCTTTAAATCAATGTTATGAATATTCCCATAGATTTCTTTGTTCCAGGAACTCCACTCACCTAAGAGAAGTTCAAGTGCTAGACATGGTGGCAGATAATGCTGAACGCATCTGACACTGGTCAGCAAAGTTCACCCCATTCCAACTTTTCTGTGGTGATTGTTTTTCAAATGCTGCTACCTGAAGCCTGGGTTCTGACCTGGGATGCGCTCAGGGAAGCAGGGATGACAAACAGGTGGGGATTCTGCCACATTGACACCCGGTAGAGATGGTCTCTGTCTCCTAGCAACCTTTATCTGGTCTCCCCTGCCCTGGTCTAATCCCCAGACACCCATCCTGAAAAGCCAAGTGACCTGCTTAACATGGAGCCCTCCTCACCCCCAACCCACCAGGGGATCCGCCCACCACGGCCTCCTCAGGCCCGTGGTCCAGCCTCGAGGCTGTGGGCGCACCATGACTCAGAGCTGCGTGGAGATGCTCCATCGCCCTTTCACTCTGCCTGGCTCTTCCTCTCTCCCCGGGCTTGACAATCATTCTCTGATTTCTCTCCTCTTCCAGGTCCTCCTTCATCTGTTTCTGTAACCCTTGCTATGATGTGTGTGTCTTTCCACTTCTACATGTGTTTGTGAGATATATCAAACTATGAGTTTTATGCTTTGAATTAATAGTTTCCTTAATTACAAAACTAAATTTAGCTGGAGAGGCTACAGTGAACAGGCATGCTCATCTGTTATTGGTGTCACTTGAATTCCTACAACTCTGAAAATGAATGTGGCAAAATGCCTTAAGAGTCTCAAGTCATTAATCCTCTTTAACCCAGTAATTGAACTTCTGGAAATCTATCCCATAAAATGAAGCCCAAACTTGAGCACAGAAGTACACTCGAAGATAAAAAGACAGCATTATTCATAATCACCCCGAGTGGAAAAGAACCTAAATGTCCCATAATAGTCCCATAATAATAGCAAAGTGGTTTTGAAAATGGAAGGAAATGCATGAAAATATTACAGTAAGAAAATATTAGTTTGAAATTGAGTGGTGAGATGGATGGTTTTCTTATGGACTGAGAATGAGGGGTTGGGACAGGAACTGAGCGTGGAATACTGGGTGTGCATGAGTGTTATGGTTATTGAGTGCCATGTGACACATGCTCCACCTTAGAGGTGGAGATGCCTTCACTTTATTGTGTTCACACAGTTGTGTACCAGGAGGGTGTACAGAGCACAACCTGGAGTCTCATTCAGAAAGACTCAAGTTGCTGGGTGTCCTGAGGCTCACAACTAGAACCATCTGGAAGCTTCTTTGCTCAGACATACTGTCGGTGCCCTGGCTGGGGTGGCCTAAGGCAGGCTGCACTGGGGAGGTGGAGCAGCTGCCTACATGTGGCCTCTCCTATGCTCAGGGCTCCTCACTTCAGGGTGCTGTGTTTTGAGAAGAATACCAGCAATGAACACCCAAGACCATGTGGGAGCTACAGGGCCATTTATGACCTCGCTCTTTTCCTAATCTTTGAGGATTTATAAACAGAAATTAAAATCCACACCATGAACTTGAGATGGACTGATTTACTATCAAAGGCTCAGAATGTGCCATCCTAGAAAAGTTCCAGGAAATGGACATTAATGTCTTAAATACATTATTTGCTCATATCCATGTGAGGATTTCAGGGGAAAATAGCATGCAGGATCACAGTCAAGGCACAACTCTGGAAGAATGCAGCTGTTCCCAGTTCCTGGGAGGCTGGGTTCCCGGACCCCTGCAGGTTCTGGAACCTGCACCTGCTCAAGTCCTTCCTGTAAGATACCTTTGCATAGAACCTACACACATTCTTCCGTGCACTCTAAATCATCTCTAGATTGCCTAATGCAATGTAAATGCCATGTAAATTATTGAACTGTATCATTTTAGGGAATAATGACAAGAAAAATGTCTGTACATGTTTAGTACATATGCAATGTTTTTTCAAAATATTTTGAACCTTGATTGAATCCACAGATTTGGAAACCACGGGTATGAAAGACGACCCCCCTCTGAATGTCTTTCTTTGTGAGTGAATTTTAAATACTTAAAACATGAATATTTCAAAAATTGTGAGTAAATTCTAAATATTTAAGACGTGAAAGTTATTTCCCTTGAGTCATCATTCTGAATGGCAATGTCCAAATCTCCCACAAAATTTTCTTTGTGTCTCTCCACTAGTACTATCACACCTTGTCCTGGAGTGCAGTTATGTGAGCATTTACCTAACCATGCTAGATTGTCCTAGCACATCTGCACATGGGTCACGCTCTATACAGTTGTCATCTGGCCCAAGTAAATGCGTGTTTAGATGAATTGAGCTGCTTTTGTCCTGCCTAGTTGGATATTCAGAACGATTATTTGTAAAGTTTTCAATTGTGGAGGCATCTTTTGTACCTCCTTAAACGTCTGCGACATTAACTGCTTACGTTATTTCATTTCTAATGTGAAATAAGGCTGTATGCCTACTTATTCATAATGATGATGTTTTAGTTATAAAAATCTTCAATTAGGTGTTTAATTTTTTTAACATGAGGGGGAAAAATCATTTACTATTCTTTAGGGAGTATTCACTGTGTTCTTTGGACAGTGCTCAAATCCTGCTGTGTTCCTGTTGCCATTTTCTTAGCTATGACATGGCATTCGTACTACTGGTCTTGCCTGTGTCATGAGGTTGTTTGAGATAATTCTGATGGTACCGTGTTCTAACAAGTGGCCTGAAGTGGCAAACAATCCATGGTGCACCCCCCCCCCCAAGCTGTGGCTGATGCTGCTTGTCACAGCACCCTCTCTCTCACTGACTCTGATTCATCCTGAGCAGCTTTCACAGTGCCAAGTGATCAGATTTGGCAGATGACTTGACTTTGATTTAGGAAGTACGCTTTTCAAGTGACAAGAGAGATGGCCCATAGGGCAGAGCTACGACACTCATCAGGTGAAAGCTCAGGGGCTCCTTGTCCCTCGGCCCATCTATGAGCACTGCAGGGTGGCCCAGCCTCTCTGTCCTCCACTCTGCACTCCAGAAGGTGGAGCTCTGTCATTCTGGCTGACGGACAGGGCACAGACAGTGGGTGTGGGCTGGGTCGGGTGTGCACCCGGAGAATTCCGAGCAAAGCTTCTGCTCAGACTCGCCTCTGGCCCTGTTCTCCATGCTGGGTCTCAGGAGGAAATGGACAGTGAGCGCGGTGCTGGAGACTGACGTGCTCCATCACACTTCTCTGATCTGTCGTTTGCTTTCTTAATTAAAGCTCTTTTTTTTACCCCCGAAAACACATTATTAGGTTTGAGGTTAAGCTGTACATCTTGAAACTCCTTATCCTGCCCCAACCACTACTTGGAAACTTATAATTAAGTAACTCAGCATGTTGAATGAGAGCTGGGAATTTCCTAAGAACATAATGTGACATGAATCCTTTGAGAGACTTCTTAGTTAAATGGAATTTAACCCTTCAGGTCCTCCTGCCACACAGAAGGAGGCAGTGGGGAAGGAAGGATAAGCAGAGAGGGAAGAAGAGAGGAAAAGGGAGGGGGAGGGAGAGGAGGAGAAGGAGGAGCTTGAGGAGGAGGAAGAAGAGGAAGAGGAGGAGGATTTTTGTTGAGAAAACTACCTGAAAGAAGAGCAAAGTACTAATAATGCCCTGAGCCAAGCCTTTGTCCCTCCGCTGTGGGCACTGTAGTGAAGTGTGTCCTTCTGGGGTCTAACTAGGTGTGCACTGTGTGCTGATGGGCTGAGAGCATGCAGAGGGATCTGCAAGAAGTTGCTGTAAGCAGTGAAGAGACTTCTAATCCACTAACACTAATGGAGGACAAATGACACAGAACACCTGTTAAGGAAAACCAAACACAGAATAAGGAAAAGCATCCCAGTGCTCCCCAGACAGCAAGCGCCCAGTGGCCAGGATTCTGGGAAAGGGGGGTGACCTTGAACAAGCCCTCACACCAGGCACCACCTTCTTCCTCAGGGAAATCTGCAGTAGCCAAAAGTCTGAGACCTTGAGCAACAGTCCCAGCAGTCTCAGGGGCCTGAGAGGACAAGACCAGATGTCCAGGACCAGCATCAGGAGAGGGGCAGGGAAATTCCTCAGGCCTCAGTTGCAATCTCCTAGGGTGACTCCTGGGAGGGAGGGTCAACCAGGCGTAGGTCAGGCCCACACAAATGGAGGGCCAGCTGGGAGTCAGTGCCATCCTCCACTGGATTAAGAAGATCCAGCCTGCCGTGAACGCCCATCTGCAGCACGAGGAAGTCCTTCCTGCAGAACAGCAGCACGCATCAGGAGCTCACATGGTCTCTAGCTTTTCATACCTAGCGTCCTAAATGCAGTTAAAGTGACAGAGATAAAGAGTGGACCAAAAATATAGATAAAAAACAGAAAACAGGAACAAGAACTCTAGACATTTAAATTATCAGACACAGACTTTGAAACAACAGGGATTAATGTATTCCAAAATTAAAAGTCAAGTTGAAGAATCTCACCAGGCAGAGAATAGGTGAAAAAAAATCCACAATGTATCGCAGAAGAATAAATGATGGAAGATATAGCAAAGAACAGAGAGGATGTTTAGACAAAAGGTCTAACACTCAGAATTAGTGCCCTCAAAGGTGAGAACAGAATGGATTGAGGCAAACTTGAAAGACACCAGGGCTGAGAATTTTACCAAACCAGTGAAAGACATCAACTATTGCTTTAGGATACTCACCTTGCTGTACAGCTCTCGACTCTGAATTTCCTGTATGTATGCCATACCATAGTCAAATGTAAAAATTGTAAAGCACTTCTTCAAAATCAGAAGCAATACTGAATAATAAAAAAAAAAATGTGGGGCCAAGTGGCATGAAGGAGATAATGGGCAGAGAATCTAGAGCAGGCCTCAGGACATATACATTCTGTAATTCTTTGCCAAGTAGGGAGAGAACAAGGTAGTGGAAAGACCAAGGGCTTTCAAGTCTCTAGACCTGGATGAAATCACAAGTTAGTTCCTAACTATTAGCCACTTTGGGCAGTTCACTGACCTCATTTTATTATTTTAAAGGATGAATAATACTTCACAACCAGCAAATAGAAGTCCCTTGCTCCTCTCTTCCTGCATATGCCCTGTCCTCAGTCATCCCACCCCTGCCCTGCACACCAGAGTGAGCTTGGAGCAGCCTCTTCCCTCAGGACATCCATGGCTGTGACTCCAAGCAGTCCCGAAAGCTGCCTGGCCTCACCACACCCTTGGTCACCATCAAGCTGCCTGGCCTTGCACCACACCCTCAGTTACGATCTTACACCTCTCTTGACCACAAGCTGCACTGGTTTTGCCTCCCTCTTTATTTTAGCTGATTTCATTGCTTCTTCAGTGTCATGGGGACAGTGGGAGTGACCAGAAGAGAGTTGCCACAGATTTGCACTCACCACACAACTCCAGCATGGAGACCACCTCCTCCTACCGCTTACAACCCATCCCCTCTTTGTTGCTGCCTGAAGCGAATGCTGCTTGGAGCAACAAAGCAGCGGGAATAAGTTCAGAGGCAGACTGGAAACGAACAGGCTCTTTATTCTGCCAGCTTCTCTCTCTGGCTCCAACAACACCCCAACACGCAATCCACACTCCTCCAACCACCACAAAATGGCCCTGACGATGACCCACAATCCCCTGGGCCAAGTCTCACGAGACCATGCAAATGGCACCAACCCGATATACAATGTCCCGGGCCAAGTCTCACGAGAACATGGAAGGTGGTAATGCTTATGGCTCACAGCTAGCCGCAATCTTAGCTATCTCCTTAATTAGGGCTCCTGCACCTCTTGGCTCCAGAGGATGAAGCCTGAGTAGTTCTCCCTCCTGTCCCTCACAATGACCTTTCCACTACCGGAAGGGTCATGTCCATCAGCACAAGGGCATGCTACAACTTTTGGCATTGTTAAAAAAAAATCGTTTTCATTTTATCCCACCTTTCCCTCCAGTAGCTGCTGCTCTTGAAATCACTCACATCAGGCCTTGGCCCTGTGGACTCTGGTCACAGTCACAGGTGATGGCCCCCGTGTCACAGCCAGGGGTCAGTTCTGAGTGTTCCTCTCTGGGCAGTACTCCCAGCTGGTCCTCCTTGCTTGGGAAAGCTTTCTAGCACCTCTGTAAAGCTTTTCCATGGAACTAGCTGGCTCTCCTGTGTAAGAGCCCTAACAAGGAGGTAGCTAAGATGGCGGCTACCTGAAAGCCATGAGAGGTGTTTCAGTATTTTCACCTGATATTCATGCATTTATCTAAGAATCTTTCTATGCCTGTGAAAACTATGACACACCTGTAAGTTTGAGCTGTTGACACGTGTATACTCTTTAAGGCAAAACGTATTTAACTGGGTGAGGTTGGCTAGAGAGGTGGCTGGAGTTGGAGAGGTTGTTGGAGCCGGAGAGAGAAGTTGGAAGAAGCAAGAATAAAGAGCCTATTCATTTTCCAGTCTGCTTCTGAATTCTTTCCTGCGGTATCGTTGCTGCAGACGGCAACAAGTGGTGGCCCGTACGGGGAATTCGGAATCGGCAGGTAAGAACTGAGAAGTATCTAAAGATGGGTTCAAAAATAACCAAGATCTGAGTGATAAAGGCTATGGAAGAATTCTTTGATATAGCTGATAATGAGGAGGAAAGTGATCATGAAAGCATAGCCTCTGCTGAGTCAGATAGGAACAGTAAGGATAGTATTGGTGTGAACTCAAAAATGACGAAGATCCGAGCTGCTAAAGCTATTCGAGAATTACTAGAGATAGCCGAGGAATACGTGCTCTCAACTGAACCTGGGACTCAGGATGTTACTACTAATGAAAATAATAGTAGTGAAGAGGAGTCAAATAATCATGAAAGCACAGCCTCCTCCGCTGAGTCAGTTAAGACCAGAAAGGACCGTCAAGTAGAGGAACCACTTGTGCCCTCTGCTCCCTCATGGGTTGAATCAATTACAGAAACCATGAGGGTATTTCTGAGCATTTGAGTGCCCTTGAAGCAGAGATTAATGGCCTTTCTGAGTGCTTATGCGCCCTCGAACGTCAAAACCCGCAGGGACATTGGGAGCTGCCGGTATTTGAAAATGAAAATGGGCAGAGGTACCACCAATCCCTAGACTTCAAAACAATAAAAAATTTCAAAGAAGCAATAATGACCTATGGGCCCCAAGCACCTTTTTACGTTGAGTATGCTGGAGTCCCTTAACACTTTAACTTTAACCCCCTCAGACTGGAAAGGCTTATGTAAGGCAGTATTGAGTGGGGGACAATACTTGATTTGGAGGTCACAGTTCCAGGAGTTTTGTGTGGAAACAGCTAGAAGAAATGCGACTACGGGATTTCCAGACTGTAACGTAGACATGTTAACTGGAGAAGGGCAGTTTGCTGACTTACAGATTCAAATTCAGTATGATCCTGGAGTTTATGCTCAAATATATGCTGCAGCTGTTAAGGCATGGAAAACTTTACAAGGAACTGGTGACTTACAGGGTAGCTTGTCTAAAGTAATTCAGGGACCTAATGAGCCATATGCTGACTTTGCTGATAAGATATTGTGAACTGCAGGTAGAGTATTTGGAGACGTTGATCAAGCTATGCCATTAGTTGTTCAGCTGGCATATGAAAATGCCAACAAATATTGTCAAGACGCTATCAGACCTTGGAAATCTAAAAGGGACCTTTCAGTATATTTAAGATTGTGTAAAGACATAAATGACGCTTATGTCACAGGAAATGTGATTGCAGCAGTAATGAGAGGTGCTTCCCCTCAAAATTTCACAAAAGGGGCTAAACCTAAAAATTATTATAATCAATCAAGTTATTCTAGACAATATCCCCAAAGAGAAATAAGACCAAGCTCATATCATGCCCCAGGCTGCTGCCCCAGGTGTAAAAAAGAAAACCATTGGGCTAATAAGTGCAGATCTAAATTCGATATTTATGGAAACATTTTGTCTAGGAATTCAAAAACACGGGGCACGGGGTCCAGTGCCCCGGGGCCCACAAATGTACGAGGCATTAGAGGAAGAGTATCCTTAAACATCCATCCAGATGATTCCTTGACACAATCCCTCTTACCCATTGAATCCCTCGTTAGAGGAACAAGAGAAAGTGCAGGATTAGACCTCTGTTCCACTGCACGGATAGTGCTAACACCTGAAATGGGGGTTCAACTGATTCCCACGGGAGTCAAGGGAACTCTTCCCTCAGAAACTGTAGGACTTATCCTCGGGGGAAGCTCTAAAAGCTTATTAGGTTTTCAAGTAACTCCAGGTGTAATAGACTCAGACTACCAAGGAGAAATTAAGATTATGCTTAGTTCACCTCAAGGCATTTGCTCTATTAACCAAGGAGATAGAATTGCTCAGCTGCTTCTCCTTCCCCGTTTACATGACTCATTTAAGCGTATGCCTCAAAATAGGAACAATAGGGGATTTGGATCCACTGGCTCAGGACCTATGGCTTGCTGGGTTCAGGATTGTTCACAGAGGCCTATGTGCAAATTAAAAATTCAAGGTATAGAGATGGAGGGATTGATTGATACTGGGGCTGACTCTTCCATCATCAATCTATGACAATGGCCCAAGCACTGGCCTCTGCGGAAGGCTTCAACAAATTTAAGAGTCTTGGGATATACTAACACCCCAGCACAAAGTGCTACAGTTTTAAAATGGGAGGATAATGAAGGGCATCAAGGAACATTTCAGCCTTATGTTTTGTCCAGCTTGCCAGTTACTTTATGGGGAAGAGATATATTTTGCAACAAATGGGACTACACCTTGCAACCAAGACTGCAGGTGTTAAAAATAAAAATATACAGGGTAATCATAACCCTAAAGGATATTTTTTTTAGGGGCCACTGAGAAAACAATTTTGAAAATACCATGGCTTTCTGATAAGCCAGTTTGGGTTCCCTCAATGGACCCTATCTAGAGAGAAATTACAAGCGGCCCACCTACTAATCCAAGAACAACTAGAAGCAGGACATATAGAACCTTCCACCTCTCCCTGGAATTCCCCCATATTCGTGATCAGGAAAAAAAATCAGGAAAATGGTGATTGTTACATGATCTTAGAGAAATCAATAAAACCATGCAAATTATGGGCCCTACCCAACCTGGACTTCTTAATCCTGTAGCTATTCCTAAAAATTTCCATCTTATAACTCTTGATATAAAGGATTGTTTCTTTTCTATTCCTCTACATCCTCTGGATGCCCCAAGGTTTGCTTTTTCAGTTCCTTCTATCAATAATAATGGCCCTGATCAAAGATTCCAATGGAAAGTTTTACCCCAGGGAATGGCTAATAGCCCCACTATATGTCAAATCTATGTAGATAAAGTTATTCAGCCTATCAAGAACAAATACCCAGAGCTTATGTGCCTCCATTATATGGATGATGTTTTGCTTACTCATCCTAATCAAGAAGTCTTATTCACCATATTTAGTGATATATCAGAAAACTTGAAATGATATGGATTAAACATTGCTGAAGAAAAGGTTCAAACTAGATATCCAATATATATCTAGGATTCCAAATTATGGATACTTTTATTAGGCCTCAAAAAATTTTAATAAATAAGGAACATCTAGCTACTCTTAATGATTTTCAAAAATTGCTGGGAGACATTAATTGGCTTCGCCCTACACTAAGCCTCACTACTGGCCAATTAAAACCCTTATTTGATATCCTTCATGGGAACCCTGATCCATCTTCACCGCAAACATTGACTCCTGATGCTAGGGAAGCTTTAAAGTTGATAGAAAAGGCCATTGAAGGATCCCATTGTGATAGAATTGATTTTGCTTGACCACTGATATTGATTATTATTTCTTCACAATATACACCCACAGGAGTATTTTGGCAACAGGGGCCTTTATTATGGATGCATTTGCCCATCTCTCCTAAAAGTACAATTGAGTCTTATACCTCCATGGTGGCTAAACTTATTCTTCAAGGACTTAAGACTTCTACTAAAAATATTTGGCATTCACCCTGCTACTATTATTACTCCCTGTTCATCATCACAGGTTGAATATTTATGCTTCAATGATAATGATTGGGCTATAGCTAGATGCTCTACTTCTGCAAATTTTGATAACCATCTTTCTAAGTCTCCTATACTATCTTTTTGTATCAATCATCCCATTATATTTCCACAGGTAATAAAAAATCAATCTATTCCTAAGGCATTAAATGTATTTACAGATGGGTCCTCTAACAGTACTGCTGCAGTAGTTACTCAAAAAGAAAATATGATTCATATTATTGCCCATAAATCAGCTCAATTAGTAGAACTAGAAGTTGTTATTATAGCTCTTGAAAGTTTTAAAGAACAGCCCATAAATATTTTTTTCAGACAGTCACTATATTGTACATGCTGTCCCTAAATTGGAGCTAGCAGATCCAATAGCACCTCATACTCCAGCTTTTAAATTGTTTTTTCAAATTCAAAACCTTCTATGGGAACGTAAAGAACCTTTGTTTATTGGACATATCAGAGCTCATACTAATTTGCCTGGTCCTCTCCATGAAGGTAATCAAAAGGCTGATGCCCTCACTCAAACAATCTTTATATTTTCAGCAGTCCAACAAGCTACTTCGTTCCATTCTCAATTTCATGTTAATAGTACTACTTTACAACAAAAGGTTCAAAATAACTAAAGATCAAGCTCAAACAATTGTGAAGCCTTGTCAATCTTGTGTGACACATTTGCCCAATCCACTTTATGGGGTTAACCCAAGAGGACTAATGCCCAATCATTTGTGGCAGATGGATGTCACTCATGAGCCAAGTTTTGGAAAATTGCGATTTATTCATGTGACCATAGATACATGCTCAGGCATAATTTTTGCTTCCTTGCATACTGGAGAAAAAGTTAAAGATGTTACATTGCATTGTTTACAAGCTTTTGCTGCACTGGACATTCCCAAAATGCTTAAAACAGACAATGGCCCTGCATATACATCCTCATCTTTCAAACAGTTTTGCTCCAAATTCAGTATACTTCATAAGACTGGTATCCCATATAATCCTCAAGGCCAAGGTATAATTGAACGAGCTAATCGCACACTCAAACTTATGCTTTTGAAACAAAAAGAGGGAAATTGGACAAATCCTAAAGATAGATTAGTCATTGCCCTTTTTACTTTAAATTTTTTAACTTTGGATTCCAAAGGATATTCAGCTGGAGACAGACACTGGAATCACACCAACAACATAAACCTTTGGTTTACTGGAAGGATGTTCTTTCAGGTACATGGAAAGGTCCAGACCCAGTATTAATTTGGGGGAGAGGATCTGTTTGTGTTTTTCCACAGTATGAAACCTCGCCGGTGTGGATACCATCAAGATTAATAAAACAAGTGCCAAATCAAAAGGGCCAAGATGAAATAGTTGTGGAATAATTCCCTTAAAAGAGGTATCAATCCATGCACCTGCACGAGTTTGTCTCTTTTCCAACAAAGGAAACTCATCTTTGCCTTTTCAGCTAAGAAATTTTTAAGCTGCGCACTTTTTCCTTCAATAAATTCACAACTTAAATCTCATTCCTCCCGGCCGGGATGAGAGGATCTCTCTTTAGTGTGCACACAATTGTGTTTTTCTTTTTTATATATGTCTTTTATGTCTGTGTGCTTGTCTAGATTTCATGTAAAATGTGACGTCACAAATATATGTCTTTATGTTTGTGCGTCTGTCCAATGTGACATCACTAATAACAAAATCTGAGCACTCATGAAAATTAATAATTTATATATATAATATGGATCCAAATAACTTTAATTCATTTAAGTTAAGAGTATTCAAATTGGGTAAACAATTAAAAAGTGAAGGTACCTTCAATCTTAATTTATAGGTGTCTCTAGGACTTCTCTTCAGCAAAGAATATGACTAATACTATATAACCTGATATTTTGGTATTTGACATGGAGATTGTTTATTTGTAATTAACTTTATTTGTTAAATAGCTGATTAATTTAAATTGTTTTTCAACAGGTATATTCATGGAAGGTTGCTGTGTATGCAGAGGCTCATTGGGGTTCCAGCTAACAAATTATTTTTTCTAAAATGCTCTTTGCTTTTGTTTAATTTATCTGAAATATAATATTTTGTCAGCTAAATACCCTCAGTCTTTCTTTAATCCATTCTGAATGTGATATTTTGCCAACTTATGTTTGTGGGAACTCAAGCAGCAATGTGTGTGAGGAGAGATCAACTTCAATTACCTGATTTAATAATTCTATTTTTTTAGTTTGACAACTCACTTCTTGACTCAGTGCTGGTGTGTAAGAGCCCTAACAAGGAGGTAGCTAAGATGGCAGCTACCTGAAAGCCATGAGAGGTGTTTCAGTATTTTCACCTGATATTCATGCATTTATCTAAGAATCTTTCTATGCCTGTGAAAACTATGACACACCTGTAAGTTTGAGCTGTTGACACGTGTATACTCTTTAAGGCAAAACGTATTTAACTGGGTGAGGTTGGCTAGAGAGGTGGCTGGAGTTGGAGAGGTTGTTGGAGCCGGAGAGAGAAGTTGGAAGAAGCAAGAATAAAGAGCCTATTCATTTTCCAGTCTGCTTCTGAATTCTTTCCTGCGGTATCGTTGCTGCAGACGGCAACAAGTGGTGGCCCGTACGGGGAATTCGGAATCGGCAGGTAAGAACTGAGAAGTATCTAAAGATGGGTTCAAAAATAACCAAGATCTGAGTGATAAAGGCTATGGAAGAATTCTTTGATATAGCTGATAATGAGGAGGAAAGTGATCATGAAAGCATAGCCTCTGCTGAGTCAGATAGGAACAGTAAGGATAGTATTGGTGTGAACTCAAAAATGACGAAGATCCGAGCTGCTAAAGCTATTCGAGAATTACTAGAGATAGCCGAGGAATACGTGCTCTCAACTGAACCTGGGACTCAGGATGTTACTACTAATGAAAATAATAGTAGTGAAGAGGAGTCAAATAATCATGAAAGCACAGCCTCCTCCGCTGAGTCAGTTAAGACCAGAAAGGACCGTCAAGTAGAGGAACCACTTGTGCCCTCTGCTCCCTCATGGGTTGAATCAATTACAGAAACCATGAGGGGTATTTCTGAGCATTTGAGTGCCCTTGAAGCAGAGATTAATGGCCTTTCTGAGTGCTTATGCGCCCTCGAACGTCAAAACCCGCAGGGACATTGGGAGCTGCCGGTATTTGAAAATGAAAATGGGCAGAGGTACCACCAATCCCTAGACTTCAAAACAATAAAAAATTTCAAAGAAGCAATAATGACCTATGGGCCCCAAGCACCTTTTACGTTGAGTATGCTGGAGTCCCTTAACACTTTAACTTTAACCCCCTCAGACTGGAAAGGCTTATGTAAGGCAGTATTGAGTGGGGGACAATACTTGATTTGGAGGTCACAGTTCCAGGAGTTTTGTGTGGAAACAGCTAGAAGAAATGCGACTACGGGATTTCCAGACTGTAACGTAGACATGTTAACTGGAGAAGGGCAGTTTGCTGACTTACAGATTCAAATTCAGTATGATCCTGGAGTTTATGCTCAAATATATGCTGCAGCTGTTAAGGCATGGAAAACTTTACAAGGAACTGGTGACTTACAGGGTAGCTTGTCTAAAGTAATTCAGGGACCTAATGAGCCATATGCTGACTTTGCTGATAAGATATTGTGAACTGCAGGTAGAGTATTTGGAGACGTTGATCAAGCTATGCCATTAGTTGTTCAGCTGGCATATGAAAATGCCAACAAATATTGTCAAGACGCTATCAGACCTTGGAAATCTAAAAGGGACCTTTCAGTATATTTAAGATTGTGTAAAGACATAAATGACGCTTATGTCACAGGAAATGTGATTGCAGCAGTAATGAGAGGTGCTTCCCCTCAAAATTTCACAAAAGGGGCTAAACCTAAAAATTATTATAATCAATCAAGTTATTCTAGACAATATCCCCAAAGAGAAATAAGACCAAGCTCATATCATGCCCCAGGCTGCTGCCCCAGGTGTAAAAAAGAAAACCATTGGGCTAATAAGTGCAGATCTAAATTCGATATTTATGGAAACATTTTGTCTAGGAATTCAAAACACGGGGCACGGGGTCCAGTGCCCCGGGGCCCACAAATGTACGAGGCATTAGAGGAAGAGTATCCTTAAACATCCATCCAGATGATTCCTTGACACAATCCCTCTTACCCATTGAATCCCTCGTTAGAGGAACAAGAGAGAAAGTGCAGGATTAGACCTCTGTTCCACTGCACGGATAGTGCTAACACCTGAAATGGGGGTTCAACTGATTCCCACGGGAGTCAAGGGAACTCTTCCCTCAGAAACTGTAGGACTTATCCTCGGGGGAAGCTCTAAAAGCTTATTAGGTTTTCAAGTAACTCCAGGTGTAATAGACTCAGACTACCAAGGAGAAATTAAGATTATGCTTAGTTCACCTCAAGGCATTTGCTCTATTAACCAAGGAGATAGAATTGCTCAGCTGCTTCTCCTTCCCCGTTTACATGACTCATTTAAGCGTATGCCTCAAAATAGGAACAATAGGGGATTTGGATCCACTGGCTCAGGACCTATGGCTTGCTGGGTTCAGGATTGTTCACAGAGGCCTATGTGCAAATTAAAAATTCAAGGTATAGAGATGGAGGGATTGATTGATACTGGGGCTGACTCTTCCATCATCAATCTATGACAATGGCCCAAGCACTGGCCTCTGCGGAAGGCTTCAACAAATTTAAGAGTCTTGGGATATACTAACACCCCAGCACAAAGTGCTACAGTTTTAAAATGGGAGGATAATGAAGGGCATCAAGGAACATTTCAGCCTTATGTTTTGTCCAGCTTGCCAGTTACTTTATGGGGAAGAGATATTTTGCAACAAATGGGACTACACCTTGCAACCAAGACTGCAGGTGTTAAAAATAAAAATATACAGGGTAATCATAACCCTAAAGGATATTTTTTTTAGGGGCCACTGAGAAAACAATTTTGAAAATACCATGGCTTTCTGATAAGCCAGTTTGGGTCCCTCAATGGACCCTATCTAGAGAGAAATTACAAGCGGGCCCACCTACTAATCCAAGAACAACTAGAAGCAGGACATATAGAACCTTCCACCTCTCCCTGGAATTCCCCCATATTCGTGATCAGGAAAAAAAATCAGGAAAATGGTGATTGTTACATGATCTTAGAGAAATCAATAAAACCATGCAAATTATGGGCCCTACCCAACCTGGACTTCTTAATCCTGTAGCTATTCCTAAAAATTTCCATCTTATAACTCTTGATATAAAGGATTGTTTCTTTTCTATTCCTCTACATCCTCTGGATGCCCCAAGGTTTGCTTTTTCAGTTCCTTCTATCAATAATAATGGCCCTGATCAAAGATTCCAATGGAAAGTTTTACCCCAGGGAATGGCTAATAGCCCCACTATATGTCAAATCTATGTAGATAAAGTTATTCAGCCTATCAAGAACAAATACCCAGAGCTTATGTGCCTCCATTATATGGATGATGTTTTGCTTACTCATCCTAATCAAGAAGTCTTATTCACCATATTTAGTGATATATCAGAAAACTTGAAATGATATGGATTAAACATTGCTGAAGAAAAGGTTCAAACTAGATATCCAATATATATCTAGGATTCCAAATTATGGATACTTTTATTAGGCCTCAAAAAATTTTAATAAATAAGGAACATCTAGCTACTCTTAATGATTTTCAAAAATTGCTGGGAGACATTAATTGGCTTCGCCCTACACTAAGCCTCACTACTGGCCAATTAAAACCCTTATTTGATATCCTTCATGGGAACCCTGATCCATCTTCACCGCAAACATTGACTCCTGATGCTAGGGAAGCTTTAAAGTTGATAGAAAAGGCCATTGAAGGATCCCATTGTGATAGAATTGATTTTGCTTGACCACTGATATTGATTATTATTTCTTCACAATATACACCCACAGGAGTATTTTGGCAACAGGGGCCTTTATTATGGATGCATTTGCCCATCTCTCCTAAAAGTACAATTGAGTCTTATACCTCCATGGTGGCTAAACTTATTCTTCAAGGACTTAAGACTTCTACTAAAATATTTGGCATTCACCCTGCTACTATTATTACTCCCTGTTCATCATCACAGGTTGAATATTTATGCTTCAATGATAATGATTGGGCTATAGCTAGATGCTCTACTTCTGCAAATTTTGATAACCATCTTTCTAAGTCTCCTATACTATCTTTTTGTATCAATCATCCCATTTATATTTCCACAGGTAATAAAAAATCAATCTATTCCTAAGGCATTAAATGTATTTACAGATGGGTCCTCTAACAGTACTGCTGCAGTAGTTACTCAAAAAGAAAATATGATTCATATTATTGCCCATAAATCAGCTCAATTAGTAGAACTAGAAGTTGTTATTA
Source organism: Tamias sibiricus (assembly GCA_025594165.1). Taxonomy (NCBI): domain Eukaryota; kingdom Metazoa; phylum Chordata; class Mammalia; order Rodentia; family Sciuridae; genus Tamias; species Tamias sibiricus. The sequence continues at coordinate 169,066,735 of CM046662.1, read as the reverse complement.
TAGCTCTTGAAAGTTTTAAAGAACAGCCCATAAATATTTTTTTCAGACAGTCACTATATTGTACATGCTGTCCCTAAATTGGAGCTAGCAGATCCAATAGCACCTCATACTCCAGCTTTTAAATTGTTTTTTCAAATTCAAAACCTTCTATGGGAACGTAAAGAACCTTTGTTTATTGGACATATCAGAGCTCATACTAATTTGCCTGGTCCTCTCCATGAAGGTAATCAAAAGGCTGATGCCCTCACTCAAACAATCTTTATATTTTCAGCAGTCCAACAAGCTACTTCGTTCCATTCTCAATTTCATGTTAATAGTACTACTTTACAACAAAGGTTCAAAATAACTAAAGATCAAGCTCAAACAATTGTGAAGCCTTGTCAATCTTGTGTGACACATTTGCCCAATCCACTTTATGGGGTTAACCCAAGAGGACTAATGCCCAATCATTTGTGGCAGATGGATGTCACTCATGAGCCAAGTTTTGGAAAATTGCGATTTATTCATGTGACCATAGATACATGCTCAGGCATAATTTTTGCTTCCTTGCATACTGGAGAAAAAGTTAAAGATGTTACATTGCATTGTTTACAAGCTTTTGCTGCACTGGACATTCCCAAAATGCTTAAAACAGACAATGGCCCTGCATATACATCCTCATCTTTCAAACAGTTTTGCTCCAAATTCAGTATACTTCATAAGACTGGTATCCCATATAATCCTCAAGGCCAAGGTATAATTGAACGAGCTAATCGCACACTCAAACTTATGCTTTTGAAACAAAAAGAGGGAAATTGGACAAATCCTAAAGATAGATTAGTCATTGCCCTTTTTACTTTAAATTTTTTAACTTTGGATTCCAAAGGATATTCAGCTGGAGACAGACACTGGAATCCACACCAACAACATAAACCTTTGGTTTACTGGAAGGATGTTCTTTCAGGTACATGGAAAGGTCCAGACCCAGTATTAATTTGGGGGAGAGGATCTGTTTGTGTTTTTCCACAGTATGAAACCTCGCCGGTGTGGATACCATCAAGATTAATAAAACAAGTGCCAAATCAAAAGGGCCAAGATGAAATAGTTGTGGAATAATTCCCTTAAAAGAGGTATCAATCCATGCACCTGCACGAGTTTGTCTCTTTTCCAACAAAGGAAACTCATCTTTGCCTTTTCAGCTAAGAAATTTTTAAGCTGCGCACTTTTTCCTTCAATAAATTCACAACTTAAATCTCATTCCTCCCGGCCGGGATGAGAGGATCTCTCTTTAGTGTGCACACAATTGTGTTTTTCTTTTTTATATATGTCTTTATGTCTGTGTGCTTGTCTAGATTTCATGTAAAATGTGACGTCACAAATATATGTCTTTATGTTTGTGCGTCTGTCCAATGTGACATCACTAATAACAAAATCTGAGCACTCATGAAAATTAATAATTTATATATATATATGGATCCAAATAACTTTAATTCATTTAAGTTAAGAGTATTCAAATTGGGTAAACAATTAAAAAGTGAAGGTACCTTCAATCTTAATTTATAGGTGTCTCTAGGACTTCTCTTCAGCAAAGAATATGACTAATACTATATAACCTGATATTTTGGTATTTGACATGGGATTGTTTATTTGTAATTAACTTTATTTGTTAAATAGCTGATTAATTTAAATTGTTTCAACAGGTATATTCATGGAAGGTTGCTGTGTATGCAGAGGCTCGGGTTCCAGCTAACAAATTATTTTTTCTAAAATGCTCTTTGCTTTTGTTTAATTTATCTGAAATATAATATTTTGTCAGCTAAATACCCTCAGTCTTTCTTTAATCCATTCTGAATGTGATATTTTGCCAACTTATGTTTGTGGGAACTCAAGCAGCAATGTGTGTGAGGAGAGATCAACTTCAATTACCTGATTTAATAATTCTATTTTTTAGTTTGACAACTCACTTCTTGACTCAGTGCTGGAATGGGACTGCCTTTCCTCTAATGATTGATGCTTGAGTTTCTAGGTAGCAGGCCCTGAAGATTTGCCGGTGGCATTGTCTAGGCATAAAAAAGACGGCTGCTGCTACAGCTGCAGGGATCACAATTGCTACAAGCATCCCTGCTGCTCAAGCATCAAACAACTTCACCAGCAGTGTGGCTTCTGCTCTGCATGCACGAGGCCTCCTAGATCAACGTGTTAGCAAGTGGACATTTTGATAAATCTTTCCATGTTTGGGACATTGCACGGGACAATGCCTTGTGGGTATTTGTCTAGAGAACTCAGTGTGTTACTTATTGGAACTTAGTACAGTTGATTTGTCTAAAGAACTACGCTATTTAATGGAACTTGGCTCGTCAGCACAAAGCTTGCCGCCTTAGAACTGAAGCATCTCCTCATGTTTGGTTGGCTTGATTGGACGGCTGGTAGTCAATGACAGGTAAGATCCCCAGAGGGGGACAACCTAAGACAGGCACAGTCGATCTGGATGAGGTCGTCACCCATCCACGGGAAAGTCTCATGTGGCCAACATATCAACCTAAGACAGGAGTCAAGGGCACAGCCTTGATTATCCGATGATGGGTAAGAATGTTGGTTGCACATGTAGACGCCCTAGAGCTATCCCTCTTTTAAAATAAAAGGGGGGAAATGTAAGAGCCCTAATAAGGAGATAGCTAAGATGGCAGCTAGCTGAGAGCCATAAGAGGTGTTTCAGTATTTTCACCTGATATTCATGCATTTATCTAAGAATCTTTCTATGCCTGTGAAAACTATGACACACCTGTAAGTTTGAGCTGTTGACACGTGTATACTCTTTAAGGCAAAACGTATTTAACTGGGTGAGGTTGGCTAGAGAGGTGGCTGGAGTTGGAGAGGTTGTTGGAGCCAGAGAGAGAAGTTGGAAGAAGCAAGAATAAAGAGCCTATTCATTTTCCAGTCTGCTTCCGAATACTTTCCCGCGGTATCATTGCTGCAGGTGGCGATAGCTGCAGGTGGCAACACTCCTGCCACCAGGACTCTCCTTGGGTCTCCCCAGCAGCACTGCCTTCTCCTGCTCCTAGAGCATGGTGTGCCTCCGGTTCTGCCTTCCAACATCTTTCCTCTTGGTTTTAAATATCACATGGTCACTGGAGGTTCCCAATTGTATCTCTGGCCCACGCCAAAATTCTGAACTCTAGATGATACCTCATTCCCACAGTGCGACTTAAGTCCAACGGCACTGAAGTCCAGAATGTCCAGAATGCACCTCCTGGTCATTGCCTTGCGTCACGCACCTGCTCAGGTCAGATGATAAATGGCAGCTGCATCCTCTTGGCTGCCCAGTCTCAAGTCCAGGGGTGGACTGCTCTCTGCTTTCTCTTGTCCTCAGTATCTTCTCTCCTCACAAATCCTGACAGCTGTGTCCTTTCCTTGTGTCCCCAGTCCTGCTGCTCTACCTCAGATCTAAGCCAGCTGCCCTGGTCCAAAACAGCTTCCCTCCCACCCAGGCCCATGCAGTGGTGCCTCTCGGGTGTCCCTGTGGCCCTGCTGCCCAGCAGCCAGGACCCCAGCTTGTGGCCTTCCTCTGTGGCCAGCCTCCTGGTGCATCTCACTGTCCTTGTGGGGAAAGGACAAGTCCCTGGTGGGCTGCTCGCTCCTCGGCTCCACCTGGGCCTGAGGACCTTCGCTCAGCTCAGCTGTCCCCAGGACACCCTCCCTGCCACATGTCTCCATTGGCCCTCCCCAGCATAGAGACACTGCCCTGGTCTCCATGTTTCCTTCTCTGCTTCGCCTTCCTCCCGCCCATCTCTCCTGTGTGACACAGACGGGTTTTACTATTTACTTGTTCCTTATCTTCCTTTCCCACTGTCATGGGAAGCCCCCCACGACCTCTCATCTGGGGGGCTGGAGACTGGCTGTCCACTGCACCCACACCGGGAATGCCCTCAGGGCTCGGGGTGTCTGGAGATGAGTGAAAGGTGACTGTGCAGCTTCCGCCCTCCCTTTCCTCCTCCTCCCTGCACTTTCACAAGGGCGGCAACTCCAGAAGTCAGATTTGCAAAAAAGAAGGGAAATGCACCCCCAGGCTGTTAAGCATGGGCACCTGACCGGGGCCCAGCGCAGCTTGTGCTCCTCACCCCAGGTGATGGTCCAGAGTGGGCGGCCAAGGGGCTCCCTTCTAGAAGCCAGTGGTCAGGGGGAAGGGGGCCCACCCAAGCTGAGGCTGCAGGTGCAGCCTGTGCCCTCTTGGGGGAAAGCGGCTCTCTTGTCAGGTTCAGGACAAAGGCCCAGAGTCCCTCCCCAGGCTGTGCCCTCAACTGCAGCCGGCCCATGAACTCGGTGCACAGTTCCCATCCGTTTCTCCCTCTGGGGGCAAAGCCTGCTTTGGTCCTAAGGAGATTTTATTGTTAAAAATCTAATAGAGGGGCTGGGGTTGTAGCTCAGTAGTAGAGTGCTTGCCTCGCATGTGTGAGGCCCTGGGTTTGATCCTCAGCACCACATAAAAATAAATAAAGATATTGGGTCCATCTACAACTAAAAAAAAATTTTAAAAATCTAATAGAATCACAAACCCTAAACTCAACACAATCTAGTCTCTTCATTTTATGCATAAAGAAGCTGGGGCCCAGAGAGGGGACTCAGTGGCACAAGGAGGACCTGTGAGGCTGAGTGCATGCCCGAGCAGACCTGCCTGCGTTGTGCAGTGGCTCTCACCTTGGCCGTGTCCCGCAGTGTTCCTCCTGGCAGCCTCCCTGGTCTTTCCAGCAAGTGGGCAGGGTTTGGCAGCATGTGGTCCCAGCAAGGGGACAGCTGGGGGTTCCCAGCCTACATGAAGCTCTTCCCCAGCTGCAGGCCGGGGCTGCTGGAAACAGTGAGCCCTGGGCGCATCCATGGCCAGCTGCCCGGCAACAGGCCAAGGTCCTCTGTTTCTGAGGGGAGCGGGGACTGAGTCTGAGTGGCCAGCACTGGGGGGCTTCTTAACTCTCCTAAAGTGGAGCTCTGTCCCGGCGACCCTGGGATACTGATGTCCCTGACTGTGAAGGACAAGGAGAGAACAAGGAAGGGGGAAGATACGGATGGCCAGGAGGCCACATTCGATGATCTGTCAGCGCATCTCAGGCTGAGGGGACAGGGCCAAGGGAAAGAGAAGATACAGGAAGAGAAGAAATAACAGAGCAGGGTTGACCTCGATGACAAGAGCAAGATTCCTGAATCTCAGCTATATATCATTTATCATCCATGAAAGCCAACCCAGGCCTTGAAAATGCCAAGTGACAAGATTAAAGAGAACTAGTTTTCATAAGCCTGACCAAGAATCAAAAGGAACTCAACAGCACAAAGCATTGACAAAAGTCCTGGTGGCGAACGGAAGAAGGCAAGGGTCTCCCTTCTGGTTCTCTGGGGTCCTCGCTCACATCAGCTACACAGTGGTTTCTTCCCCCCTCAGCTCTCAAAGGGCACTTGGACCCCTGAAGAGGCGCTCACGTGTGGAATCTGTTCTCTAGACGACCAAGGGACCTCGTGGGGCTTCTAGGCTGCTTTAACAAGGCACCACAGACACGGTGGCTTGAAACCATGGGCATTTGTTCTCTTACCATCCAGGAGGTTAGAAGTCCCACATGTCCCCTGAGCACCCTTCTGTGAGGTCCAGCTTCCCAAGGGCACTGGCTGTTCTTGGCACCCTTGGGTTGCAGGCCCACGGCTCTGCCTCGTCTCCACATGGTGTTCTTCTCTGCGTCTCTGTTTTCCTTTTATCAGGACATCAATCATGAGGTTAGACTCATTAGAATGAGTCCAAGGCAAACTCATTTTAACTAATTATCTCTCAGAGTCCCTGTTTTCAAATAAGGTCATATTCCGAGGTTTAGGATGGTCATGGATTCAGGAGAGACATGCTTCAGCCCAGGAGAGACCTCCTGAGGACCTTGTCTAGCGTGGGCTCTGTGTCCTGCTGCCCCTCACACTGCTCATTTTGTCCCTCATCCGTTTTGCAGTGAAGATTTCATTAAGGTATTAATGGGTCTGGTGGTAACAGTCATTTGAGTTAATAGCAAAGTTTTAGCTGCACCCCTACAAGCCAGTTTTGAAAAAATTAAGTAATACCTGAACAATCAGTTACTTGAAATATAGTTATTTTTTCTGTGGTAGTTGGGTGCAGAAATCATGTTACAAACCCAGTGACAATATGTTTTGTATGCATTCTTTGTCTTCGATTAAGTCAGGAAACCTGGGTATTTTAAAAACTCAGGTGTTTTTCTTTAGCGTCGCCACCAAACACAGAGTCTGTCTCTCCTGCCCAGTCTGAGCAATGTGCTGGCTCTGGTCTGCTCCTGTGGGAGCTGCTCTGTGGGCTCCTGCCTGAGGTCACGGGGTTGATGCTTCTGGGTGCTTCTCCGGCATCATCTATCGCCCTCTGGCATCCATTGTTTTTGAGTAGGACACACCTGGTGGCATGTGGCTTATCTTCAAGCGGGCATGAGGTCTTTTATAGCCGAAGGTAAATCTGCAGTAATAACCTCCTCAGACACAGGTTTGCTGTTCCATTCATCCTTTCGTCTTCGTGTTTTGTGAGTGTCTTGACTTCGCACGTCCATATTGTATAGCCAAGTTTACCCCTTGCCAGCCTTAGGCCTTGGTGGCCTTGAATGCGCTGTCCCTGACTTCACCTTCCAGGGTCTCTTGTCACGCAAAGTGGTTGGTTCCTATACACAGAGGCTTAGTTACAGCCTTTCTCTTCTCTGTGAACTCAAAACTATTCAAGTATTTTATTGTGAAATTAGGAACATATAGATTGCTTTTGAAGAGTGTGCTCATTTCAAAGGAATGTAAGATTAAGAGGCATACATCTGCAGCCTGTAAAAGGCCTTGAGGATACATCTTTTCAATAAAAAGATTGGCTTTTATTTGCTTTGATTAAAAACAGCAGCATTCCCTGCTGCCAAAGAACTCACCTGGGCTTCGTCTCCTTCTCACCATCAATCAGCGGAGCAGGCCTGCATCACAATGAGCTTCGCTAGAGCATCCAGGCAACTGTCTCAGAAAGGCTCCCAGCACAGCAAGGGGCTGCACTTTCAAGATCACAGGCAGGCAGCTCCTTCACATCTTTATTCTCGTCCAGTTGGCCAGGGCCTCCTGGGACTGGGAGCCCTCTTGCTCTGGGTCTGTTGAGCCCACAGGTGGGCATCCAGGTCTGTCCAGGGTGTGTCTGGCTCTTGCAGTGCACAGTTGGCTGTTAATGTGCATTGCTGCCATTTTCCTACAGATGAGAGGGAAAATGGTCCACTTCACCAGGGCCTCTGTGATGGGCATGGCTAGTGCATTTAGTTCTTGAGGTCTGAAGGGGAGCACTCAGTGGTGTAGGAATGAAACTAAAACAAAACAAAATAAAAATGTAGAAGCAATCTACCACTTTCAGAATGTCTTTGTTGTTAATGATGGCGGTGGTGATGCTGATGGTGATGATGGCATAGTTTCAGGGATGGTGGTGAGGGTGAGGGTGATGAAGACAATGACAGTGGTGGTGATGATGGTGACAGTGGTCATTGGCTAACATTTAGAAAGCCGCTGTCTCCAGTGCCCACTCTTGTTTCAGCTTCGAGGCCTGGGGTGTAGTTACTATTAGTGGCTTGATTTTCACAGGTTTGGCAAATCTCCTTGGTGGAATCTTTCTCTTCTTATATGGGACAACTCTTTTGGAAAAACCACCATATGGCCTTTTGGAAGGGCCTTCCCTACTACGAACACATCCCTATATGTGTGGTGTTGAAGTCATGATGGTATTCAAGCCACATGACCTTATGAGGTACAAAGGTTGAGACAGAATGGCAGAAAGGGACTGAATGCCAGAACCTTCACCAGAAGTCCCACCGTGCATTGTGCCTTTCAAAGTAAGATGACCTGGAGGTGTGGATGGATGCTGAGATGCCACTGTTTTCCTGAACTGGGTGGGGCTGCTTCTGTCAGGCCAGGGAGAAAGAGGCCCGAGCTCAGGGCTGAGGCTCTCCAGATGCCCTCCACACAACCAGCCCTGCACACTCATTCTCAGAAGCCTAGAGCTGTAAGACACACTGGGTCTCCTCAGGCTCTAGCTCTGTAGACCTCTCAGTCACCCAAGATCTCAGAGGTGCCTGATCTGCAGTAACGTCCTGAGCCACCTGAGCTTGGCCCACCCGATCTCTCATCAGATCCTATTTTTTAAATAGTTCATCCACTTCCATCTCTGGTAGAAATTCCAATCATAAACCATTCACACTTTATTTAAATTTATATGAACAAAGCCCTATAACTGTAACATTTCATGCTTTTGAGAAAAAAAAATGTCTCTTTTTTTCTTTCAGATTAAAATGACTGCTAAAATATCAATTTAATAGTTGTGCTGGGTCTAAACTGTAGGCCTTTTAATTTGTCTGCGTCACGGAAGTTTGATGTGTGTGTGTGTGTGTGTGTGTGTGTGTGTTTCAACATGACCCTTTTCCAGTGGAGGTCAAGAGAGAATCCCAATTTTTGAAGTGTCTAGGACCCTTTTACCAGGTGCTAGTTTCTGGGTCAAAAGACACACCTGGTCTATGATCAAGATGTGGCAGGCCCTTGGTAAATGACTTCAAGCAGGGCCTTTCAGGAGTCTGTTCTTCTACTCCCCCAAAATAGCAATACTCTTTATGCTCAAAGTTTCACTTATTTGTTCCATAAGTTTTTTTCTCCCTTTTAGAACACCAAGCACAGAAACCATAAACAGGATCTATTTTGAACCACATTTATCAAAATCCAGTCCAAAGGGTGAACAGAGGTTCTCAAGGAACTTATCTAGCTGCAGCTGTCAGAGTTTAAAGTTCTTAGGCATTCAAGTTTGACATTTGCAAGTATATTTTTTCCTCTTTTTTGGTGAAATATACAAAAAGTGTATAAGTCATAAAATTTGGCCAATGAGTTGTTATCAGCTGACTACTCTGGTGTTCCCACATCTGCGCCAAGGTACCGAACACTGTCAGGGCCCTGGAGGTGCTGCCCCTGCTGCCCCATCACTGCTGACCACCATGGGACTTCCAACTCTCAGAGCAGTTTTGCCTGTTTGGGCAATGGCACGGGAATCATAGACTAGGCACAGACATTGAAAAACAAAAAAAAAAAATAAATAATAAAAAAAAAAAATAAAAAAAAAAATAAAAAAAAAAAAAAAAATGCAGAGATCACATGAGGCGCTGGACAATGCTGCCTCCTCCACAGAGGCTGTCTCTTGGCTGTGGTGGGTAACCCGGCTAGGGGAGCTTGAACGCGGGGCTTCCTTGGACCCCTCAGGATAGGCACTGGCTTCCTCAGAGGGTCAATGTATTTGTATTTCATCATATTCCCAGGCTGCAAGCTTCGATGTCCCAACCCCAAAGCCAGGGGACTGCTGGGCCACCCTCTATACAGGTTGCCCTGACTCTAGCCTCTGTCCTTGTCTGTTGAACGGTCAAAGGCTTTGCTCCTCTTTGCCTATTCTGCAGTTTATTTCAGAACAGGGAGAAGATTTCAGGGATAAAATCGGCCCAAATGCCAGACTCGGGTCTCTGGATTTTTATTTTTCTCTCAAATTTTGGTTTTCTGATTTAAAAAAAAAAAAAAAATGATGTATTAGTTTTGGATAACTTTGAACACATTTAAACAGTATTTTCTTGGATTTTCTTGTTCATACAGGGGAGGGCCGGTCTAATACCAGTGGGGATGGAACTTATCTGCGTAGCAATGTCTTCACTGTCTATTAGAGAAAGCTTCTTCAGCACAGTATCGTTCCCAGTGCACAGGACAGTAACCGAGCCCACTCATGTCACTGAGGGCTCAGAGCCTGGCTCTTCCTCACGGCTGCAATCACGCTGAGAGCCAGCTCTCAGGTCAGGACTGCCCTTGTCTTCTCTAAAATGCTCACCGCACCTGAACCTGCCTCCACCTTGATGGGCGTCTGACATTAACAGCCTGTGAGATCAGCACGGAGACTTGCCCCCTGGACACGGCGGTGCTGGGCCACCTGGCTGCTCTTCTCATGTCCCCATCTGCCCTGCAAACTCTGTGCCTGGCCACCACCATCACCTGTTTCCTCCTGGGAGGTGGCTTTTATGCTTAGGGATGGTCACTGCACCCACCTGAGTCTATAGTTCCTGCAGCAGATGGTGATGTGAAACCACCCCGGTCACTTTTACAGCCGTCATCTGTGGGCTATTGCGGTGTGCCCGACTCTATCATTAAACACTTTCCTTTATAGTCTCAATTGCTCCCCTCACATACTGGGCAATTTCATGACTCTGCCACTTTGCCTCTTAGGGGATGGATTGGACTCTCCAGGATCACACAGGGAGCCTGTGGGTGGGCCCAGGTATGACTTCAGACCAGGTTGACTCCAACACCTGCGCTTCTGAGCCGCGCAAGCCACTGCTTTGCTAAAGCATCCAGTCTCCAGGGAAGGCAGCTCAGGTACAAGGAGGAATTCAGTCCCATGCATGAGGAATGTCCAGCACCAACTGTTTTTATGTTATTTCATAGAACTTCAGTGGAAGAAACCAAATATATTGTCACCCACAGGTAGATACACAGTACCTTTCACAGACTTTCTTTACTATTTTTTCCTTTTGCTTGGTGATTTCTTTTGCCTAAGATGGATAAATTCAAACTACCTAGATAAATTTTTCCTCTGTATTTGTGTCAATTCTATTCTATTTGTGTCAATTCTGTGACAATTCTGTGATGGTCAATTCTATGTATCAACTTGGCTAGGCCAAGGGGCCCAGGTTTTGGTCAAACATATCTATAAGTTGTTGTGAAACTGTGAAGCTATATTTTATATGTGATTACTATTTGATCAATATATTTAAAACCATAAAGCATACAAAAACTTGGAAAAACTTCATGAAATTGGTCTGGACAAGGAGTTTTTGAGTCTGACCCCAAAGGCAGAAGCCATAATGTAAAAATAGCCCAATGGTACTGCATACAACTAAAAAGCTTCTGCACAACAAAAGAAAGAATGAATAACTTAGAGAGAGGATACACAGTATAGGAGGGAAAGTTCACAACCATATTCTGGCAAGGGGTTAAAACACAGAAGACATAAGAACTCAAACAATAGCAAGAAAATAGCTCAACTAAGTGGGCAAAGATCCTACACAGATGTTTCTCAAAAAAGACATACAAATGGCCAATATGTTCAAGAAAAAACATTCACCATTACTAATCATTAGGGAAATTCAAATTAAAACCACAATGAGGGCTGGGGTTGTGGTTCAGCAGTAGAGCACTCGCCTAGCACGTGCACGGCCCGGGTTCGATCCTCAGCACAACGTAAAAAAAAAAAAAAAAAAAAAAAAAAAACCGCATTGTGTACAACTAAAGCAAATAAACAAAATTAAAAAAACAACCCACAATGAGGCCTCATCTTATGCCTGTTAGATTAACTATCATCAAAAAAATGAAAGATAAGTAGAGAGAATGTAGAGAAAAGAGAATCCTGCTCACTGTTGATGGGAATGTAGATTAGCACTACCATTATTGAAACAGCATGCAGGTTCTTTAAGAAGTTAAAAACAGAACTATTATGTGAGCCAGCAATCCCCCTTTTGTGTATATAGTCAAAGGAATTGACAGCAGTAAGTCTGAAATATCTTGGCTCCAATGTTTATTTCAGTATTATTCACAATAGCCACAGCAGGAAATAAAAATATATGTTCACTGGCAGATGAATGGATAGGAAAATGTGGTATTATGTAGAAAATGGAATACTATTCACCCTTGAAAAAAAGAAATGTTGTCACTTGGAATGCCACAGATGAAATCAGTGGACAGTATACTAAGGGAAACATTCCAGGCACAGAAAGACAAATACTCATGATCTTGCTTGAATGTGGAATCTGAGAAAGCTGAGCTCATAGAAGCAGAGAGTAGAACAGTGGTTTCCAGAGGTGGAGAGAGGGTGGAGCTCACAGAGAGGGGAGACGTCAGTCAAATAGTGCATGCTTTCTGTTAGGCTGGAGTAATGAGTTCATGAGATCTGCTACCCAGCAGGGTGACTACTGTCAACAGTATTGTGTAATATTCAAAAAATTAGCTAAGAGTAAATTACATATATCTCACCATAAAAAATGATGAGTAAATGAGGAAGTGGGTGTATTAGTTAGCTTGATCTAAGCCGGGCATGGTGGCATACACCTGTAATCCCAGCAACTCAGGAGGTTGAGACAGGAGAATCCCAAGTCCAAACCCAGCCTCAGCAATGGAAAGGCACTAAGCAACTCAGTGAGACCCTGTCTCTAAGTAAAATACAAAATAGGGCTGGGGATGTGGCTCAGTGGTTCAACATCTGGTACAAAAAAAAAAAAAAATTAGCCTGATCTAATCATTCCACATTCATATGTATATATATATACACACATGTACACACATACAGTCCATAAACACATACAATTGTGATTTGTAAAATCATATTAGCAAAATTAAATCAGTTGTTATTGAGTAAAGCAGAATACTTTCTTGAATGTGATTGGGCCTCATCCAATCAGTTGAAGGTCTTAAAAAGAAAGACTGCTATTCCTTGAGGAAGAAGGAGTTCTGTAGCCATCAAATAGACTCAAGAGAGCAACATCAACTGGGGCTCCATCCTGCCATCTTGCCCTGTGGGTGTCAGACTTACCAGTCCCTAACTGAGCCAGTTCCCTAAAGTCTCTCTGCCTTTATCTCTCTTTCTGTACACACACACACACACACGATGTGTGAATAACTATTTTATCTGGGTATTTGTCAGCTTCTCATTGCTGTGGATAAAGTACCTCACAACTCAGAGCAGGAGAGATTCATGTGGGCTCACAGTCTCAGAGGCTTCAGTCCATGGCTGGCTGACTCCAGTGCTGTGGACCTAAGGGGAGGCAGAGCATCATGGTGGAATGGTGTGGCAAGGACAGCTATTCTGCCCAAGGCAACCAGGAAAGCAGAGATTGAGAGAGAGGAAGTGGCCATGGACAAGATAGTGCTCAAGGGCATTACCCCACTGACCCACTTCCTCCTACCATGCCCGCCTGCCTACAGTTCCACCATGTCCCAGTAGTCCACTGAGCTGTCCATGTATCAATCAACTGGTAAGGTCAGAGTCTTCATGATATAATCACTTTCCCAAAACCCCATCTCTGGACCTTGCTGCGCTGGGGGCTGAGCTTCAACACCCAGGGTCGTGAGGGCCATTCCAGATCCCACCACAACAATCCGCATAGATGAAGGACTGGACCCTAGGCCTTTGCAGACACACCGCAGTGACTGCAGGGCATGTTCTGGGGGAAAAGCTACAGGCAGAACCTGGTTTCTGCTTCATATTCTGTTTCATGTTCTAATAGCTCATTAGTAACCACTGGAGCAGTTTTCCAAAATACCAACATCCAATATTATTTTTAAATGGTCAAAAATGCTGTATGGGTGATATTGAAGTGCACTGTGGACTATGATGTGTTCTGAGGCAACCTAGACGATGTCTTGGCACTCTTGGAACCATGAACACTTCAAGTGGAAAGAAGTGGTTCCAGCATCTTCCCTCCCATTTACATGCAGGAAGATAGAGAGCCCGCTCTCACTCCTCCCTCACCCTGTGCTCTCTGGAGGGGCTTTATTTGTGAAGTCCTGTGGGCTGTGAGCAGGATTGTGGAGGACTCTCACTTGTCTGAGGGGAGCTCTCTAAGGCTGTGGAGGCACCATGGATCAGGGCCTGTGGGTCTGTGGAAGTTCTTCTGGGGTCTTCAGGAGCACAGACAAGCCCTGCCACAGATGTGGCCCCTGTCACAGGTGGTATAGAAAGCCCGGGTTGGTTGTGTAGACCAGCATGGCTCTGAATCATAGTGTCATTGCTGGCTTGAAGGTGTAGCACTAAATTATATTTAAAAATTCTAGTCCTAAATAGTTAATAACAGCAAAAGAAAAAGCACAATTTACCATGTATGCCATGCCATGCTTATCTCTAATTTTGATATAATAAAGCCATTATTGGGAAAAGAGCTGTCTGTGGATGAATTACTAGTGTGAGTCACCCATGAACCAAACTCCATTAGAATCATGGACTTAGAGAGTTCTTAGAGCAGAGCAAAGGCCCCTACATAGCGAAAGCCCATTAATAGTAGCAGCTGTTTTGGTTCGGATCTGGAATGTTCCCCAAGGTCCATGTGAAGGCTTGGCCTCTAACATAGCAGTGTCCTGAGGTGGGGCTTTGGGGAGGCGATGGGATCCTGAGGGCTCTGACCTCATGGGTGCGTCGACCCCCTGAGGGCCAAGTGGACCCTGGGAGCTGGTGGAGGCTGAGGCTGGTGGGGCCGTGTTGAAGGGAGTGGGTTCCGGGGGCATGCCCTTGGGGACTGTCTCATTCCTGGACCCTTCCCTTCTCTCCCTCTCCCTTTCCTGGCTGTCATGAGCTGAGAAACTTTCATCTACCAGGCCCTTCCACCATGACCTTTGGCTTCAGCTCAGGCCTAAAGCAACAGAGTGACTGACTCTGCCCGAGACCTCTGCAACTGTGAGCCAGAGTGAATTCTTCCTCCTCTCAGTTGTTCATGAGAGGTCCTGAGTCACAGTGATGAGCACACCCAGAAGCCACGCACAGTCACCGCTAGCCTAGCCTAGTGGGCCACACTGCAGTACTGATTGCTGCTTGTCATTTTCATGATAACCAAAGAAGTGAGCATTATAGTACTCACTTAGAGAATGTGAAATTAAGCTCAAATGCTTTAAGAAACTCACGCCAGCTCTGTGAGCTGGTGGAGGAGGCTCATTCCCACTTAGTGCGCTGGACAGGCCTGGCGGCAGAGTCTTCCCACATCTGGCTCCATCAGAGAACTGGGCTGGGCTGCAGGGGCATCATTGAGGCCTTGCAGCCCACAGTCCCTCTCAGAACCACCCAGCGTAGTTGTGGGAAAGCAGGCGACATAGTGTGTAAGTGACTGAACACAGCCACGGTACAGGTATTATCTGTTGGTTTAAAAATAAGTTGATTTAATAGTACTATTTTTAAACACAGGAGGTGGGATAGGTCTGGTGCCCAACAATAGTGTTCTGGCCTCTCGACTCCCTTGTTCCTGAGCTGGTGTGCATTTTCCTTCTTAGGGTGTGAATATGTACTGTGTGCACAGGGATGCTGGGTGGCCTCCGCACGGGAAGGACATGGTTCACGCCCAGTCAGCACTGCCTTCAGAGTTGAGACTATAAGGCTGTCACCACGTCCGCCCCACGTTGGATGGAATGGTCTTTCCTTTAGTTGAGGCACCTTTCGAAGCTGTGCTGGATGACTAGGACATGAAGAGCTCTCGGGTGGTTCCAAGTTCATGTCCAAGGTGACTTGCCTCTCAGATGCTCAGCAGGACGCTCGGGGCTGACCACTTTCTCTCTGGCAACTGCTGCAGCTGTCGTCATGGTGCCAGGAGATGCCTGACTTTGACTTACAGAAAGCACAGCAAAATTAGGCCACCAGGGGACGTGGATGACAGGGGCCCAAGGAGCTCTGAAGTGCTCAGATGCATGGTTCGAAGCATTGGGCCATCGTCAGCTCCCCTTAATAAAGCGCAGGTTAAGGTTGGTGGTGGAGGCGGAGGGACCTTTATCTGGCTTTTCAACCAGGAAGTAGTTCCAGTAACCCCCTGCAGTAGCTTTTCAGACCATAATAAGAAGTATGTGCTTCTCATTCCGCTGTCCCTGGTCTTTGGATGCAGCTGAGTCTGGGTGTGAGATAACCAGCAAGCGACCCTCTCCGCCATCGCCCTGCTGCAGTTCCCTTACCCTTAGTTTCACGATGGCCCTTTGGAACAAGACAAGAGGGGTCACATACCCCTCACATTGGGCTCGTGTATACCCTGTCCTCGGTGACAAAAGGAGGCTCACAAGGGAGGTGTCGGGATCAAGCAGTGACTGGAGAGGCAATCAGCTTCACCAGAGGAAAAATGTGCACCCCCCTGTGGGGAGCCGCCTTCCCAGCCAGGCCGAGTGTCCAGGGGGATCCTGTGAGGCAGGGGTGGGCTTGGACCCTCCCTCTTCACCGGCCCCAGAGCAGTTGGGGCTCAGCCCCAGCCTCCATCCAGACCCCTCTGTTTCTCCTCGTGTCTCTCTGGAGGAGACCACCTTTCTCCTCTCTGCCTGCTTCCTGTCCTCCCTCCAGATCTGCAGTGAGAGCACTGGTGGGCGATGCCACACTCCGTCTGGACCCTGCTGACGGTTGTCCCGTCTGAGTCCTGGAGAAGCTCCCCTGACCACTGAAACATCGGGTAGGATTACACATTTATTCCCTGTCATGAAAGTAGTCCAGGTTCCTACGGAGGACGTCAGGACCCAGAGGAGGGATCTCACCCTGGCAGAAACAGCAGGAGGGTGTGTGCGAGGCGAGGGACCTCTTGCTGTGTTCCCTTAAATACAGGGCCGCGTGCTAACAAGCCAGCTGTCTCTGGGTATGGGACTGTGATCACCCACAGCTTGTGTGCTGTCCCTCTGTGGCCCGCTGGTTTCTCCACATAAGTGAGAAACCAGAGAAGCCTGGGTAGTGGTTTTTGTTATTTGGAACTTTATCTATTAGTTGCTTTGTTTTCCTCTTGTGTTTGAACTTAGAAAACCCAATCTATTTAAGTAGCTAAAACCTTCTTAAGATGGGAATTGGTTTTTCCTCGCGGTTGGATAGCTTTGACTTGCCTCAAACCAAAGAAGAAAATGCTCCATCTGCCAAGACCCATGAACACACCCACGTGCAATCCAACCATCATGACGAGCAGGAGAGACTGTGTAGGTCAACTGCCTGGACTTGTCTGTCTTCCTTTGCAAAGAGTGTGCTCACATCTCTGCAGTTGCCTTCACCCTCTGATTTGGTTGTGGGGTTGGCATATAACTAGAACATTCTAGAAGCCTGGAAACTGCCCTTCCTGGTGGGTTCTGAAAAGAAGGGAGATGCTGGGTGTAGACAAAGGTAAGTTCTTATCACATTGTGATGAAGGACTGGGCATGGGGTGGAGGGCGCCAGGCGGGGATGGTGAATGGACAGTCTGTGAGCTGGTCTTGGGGCTCTATCACCTCCTGTCTGGAAAACCCCAAGTCCATTCCTACCCTCCCGTGGTTTAAAACCACCTCCTTTTCAGAGTGGCTCGGCCTGGGGTTGTGGTGCATGCCTGTAATCCTAGCAATTTGGGAGGCTGAAGCAGGAGGATGGCAAGTTCAAAGCCAGCCTGGGCAACTTATCCCAAAATAAAAAATTAACAGGGCTGGAAATGCAGCTCAGTGGTAAAGAACCCCTGTGTTCAATCCCCAGTACTGCGCGGAAAGAGGAACAAAAGCGTGAATGGGTTAAAAAGGCAGTCACTTATTAAAAGATCATTATAGTTGTCTTGATAGTGCACTCCTGTAGTCCTAGTGATCTGACAGGCTCCAAAGATTAGAATCCTGAGAGGATCCAAAATTTGAGGCCAGCCTCAGCAACTTGATATGACCTTGATTCAAAATAAAAAACAAAGTAAAATTTAGAGGTTAAAAAGGCAGATGGCCTTTTCCTTCTTGTCTCTGGGCTCCCAGCTTGACCTCACCCTCCGTAGGAAGCACGCTGCCATTTAGATAACTTAACTGCCTGTCAACCATCCCACATGCTGGTCACTGTGGAAGTGTTGAGCTGGGTTGGCAACATCTCATTGCCCTCTCTAACATGAGCACTGCTGAGAGTCAATTTCTTGCTTCAGAGCTGGTCTGTGATTCTGAGGCCCGAGGTAGGTTTCTGGGGGGGGGGGGGGGGGCTCTTAGAAGCAGGTGGATAGTCACCTGTGGCCATGGCTGGCACTGGCCACGACCACACTCAAGTCTCACTGAGCCATAATGAAGGAAGCTGTGTGGAGAGACAAAGCTGAAAGAGGGAAGTATGCCTGGCTAATGACCAGGAAGACTTGGGTTCCGGGACTTGCATCCATTGATCCTCTGTGAGAGCTGTGTGTGATAGATAGGCTACCCCTCCCGCTCCGGGAAGTTTCCGTGTTCTGAGCAAAGCAACCTTGTTTCCTTTCCCCCAGGCAGGAAGCAACCTTGTTTCCCTTTCCCCGGGCAGGAGCCAATAGGATTAAAGTTTGCTCTGTTCCCTGGACAGGAGCCAATAGGATTAAAGGTTGCTCTGTTCCCTGGACAGGAGCCAATAGGATTAAAGGTTGCTCTGTTCCCAATAGGCTTCACCACCAACGGTTTTAACAGACAACCTAATGGTCCAGGGGGGTATAAAAGGGCTCCTGTCCATTGGGGGCATGGAGATGGAGAGAGACGATGAGTGAGCCAAGCGACGAGAAGACAGATGACAAGAAGAGAGAGACGATGAGACAGAAGATGAGGGAGATGGAGAGAGGCACACACAACAGCTCATCCCTACTGAAAGGAGGCAGTCCAGACCTACCACCTCCATCCCGACAGCAGCTGCCCCAGCTGATAGCTCCAGAGACCACAGCTGGCACAACCAGACTCCCACCTTCTGTTCACAGCTTGCACACACTTCCACCAGAGCTTGCACACTCTTCCACCAGAGCTTGCACACTTCATGAGCTTGTACACCCCCCTCTCCCTGACTCCTTTCTCCCACCAGAGCTTGCACACTTCCCTCTCCCTGATTCCTCTCCCCATTCCTTTTCTACCCTTAACCAGCCATAAAGGCCAGTGAATAAATCCCTTGGCTGCACGGCCAGCCCCAGTATGATTTTTGCCCTTCGGTGTGGCCCAGCTCCACAGGAGTGAGCTGCTGAGTCCACCATCTAGGAACCCCATGGTGCCCTGACAACCTCTGCTGCCTGTTTGGTCTTGTTCTTCCTAAGTTAGTAGATCTTAAATAGAAGGCAAATCCCTTCCCTTTCATTCCAGAGAGCTCGATCCACCCCGCCTTCCCATGAGAAACTTGCTGGAACAATTTTTAATTGAGATAAAATCCACATCACATAAACTTCACCATTTCAACAAATTTAAAGCCTACAACTTAGTGGATTTTAGTACATTCATAGTGTGCAACCACTATCTAGTTCCAGAACGTCTCCATCACTGAAGTCTAACCCTGTGCCTAGCAGCAGTCCCTCCTGTTTCAGTCAACTTTTTTTTTGTCGCTGTGAGCAAAGGACCTGAAAAGAACTACTTAAAGGAGGAAAAGTTTATTTTGGTCTATGGTTGCAGAGGGTCAGTACGTGGTCGGCTGACTCTGGGCCTGCGATAAGGCAGAACGTCATGGCAGAAGGACGTGAGGGTGTAAAGCCGCTCAGAAGAGAGAGGGAGCCCTGCTGGCCAGGGATAAAATATAGACCCCTAAAGAACACCCCAGTGACTACTTCCTCTAACCACACCCCTGCCTGCAGTTACCACCCAATTAATCCATTTCGGTGGATTAATTCACTGGTCAGAATCTGATCATTACCTCTGAACATTCTTTCATAGTCTCACAAATGAGCTTTGGGGGACACTTTATATCCAAACCATAGACACTGCCCTCCTCCTCCCATCCAGCCCCTGTGAGCACTAATCCTGCCTCTGTTGACCAGCTTATTCCAGACATTTCATACAAGTGAAATGGTATGACTTGAGGCCTTTTTGTCTGATTTCTTTCACTCGGCATTACTAATATTGTCAAGTTTTGTTTTTGTTATAGCATGTATCAGTACTTTATTTTTTTCTGCAGCAAAATAATATTCCTTATGTGGTTGGACCTCATTTTGTTTATCCATCTTGCTCTGTTGATTAACACTTGGGCCATCTCCACCTTTTGCCCATTAGGATATATCTATTTTTTTTTTTACTTTAAAAAATTTTTGCAGCATGTTCTTTTAATTTTTTTTAAATCAGCAGTATGGGGGATATATCTACTTTTAAAATGCTTTTTTGTGTGTGTGATTTTTACCACAAATTTTTAAAAATGCAAACCTCAATTTCCTAAACACAGAGCAGAGCCCACTTTGTCGACTCCTGTTCAGCTTTACAGAATGGCCTTTATTTTTCTAGTGTCCTTGTTGACTAGATCCTGTCCTGACAGTATAACTTAGGCAGAAAGGAACCAACCTCCGTCAGTCAAGCATCAAACACAACAGGCAAGAATGCAGGTCTCTGAATTCTTGTCAGGAAGTTGACTTGGGACACTTTGCTCTGTTCTCTTGCAGCCCGCCCTCTCCCGTGCCTTCATGGAAATCTGGAACTGTCCCCTGCCCCGTATCATCTTGACTGTGGCTGGCTTATCTACCAGCACCACCTTGGCTGTGAAGATGGCCACTTAACAGCTCAGGCAACTGCAGGCCTCCCTCATGCAACCATCATGTAATCTGTGAATGTCGGAATCCTACTGCTGCGGGAGAAGGTGGACCTCAGGATTGGAGTGGCAGAAAGTTCCTGCCTCAGAGGCAGCACAGAATAGCCCTGATTATCCCTGTCCTGTGATTAATCAGAACTTCTCAACCTCCGCTTAAGGACACTGGCCCGAGGAATTGCCCCTGGTTGTCCTGTGCATCCTGGGCTGTTAACAGCACCCCTGGCCACCAAGCACCAGACCCAGACGCTAACAGCACCACTCCAGCTTTCCCCAGTCATAATGTCTCTGCTGACATTGCCAAGTGTCCCCTGGAGAGGACATCATCCCTGCCCGAGAACCCCTGGGTCAGACAAAATAAGATGGGCTCATTATTCTTCAGACCTCTGTGTCTGCAGCTTTATGGGAACAGGGAACAGAGAAATCACAGGTCCGATTGGGTTACGTGGAGGGCAGCTGTACCAGGTGCGAGGCTGCTGGTGGGCCTGGCATCACTCTGGCTGAGGACTGAGTGGCTGGTTACAGGCACAGGGCTGCTCCTCCCAAGTGGCCCGTCTGTCACCCCCTATTAGAAGAGGTCTCATTTGAAATCTGTTTCTGGTTTTTTGCTCTTTGAAGAGGACAGTGAATGAGGTCACAGGGATTAATGGCCACTCAAACCTATTCTATTCCAACATTTCTCCAAGGAAAACTAATCACTCTGTTTTCTGAATACAGAGCCCTGAAATAAAGACACTAGACGTAGCAGGTCATCTCCAATCAGATAGTCCCTGTGGAAATTGCCCAATTAGCTTCATGTCCCTTTTAAAAAACATCCTTGTCAAGTAACATCAAAGGGAGACAAGGTATATCAGCAGAGTCTTTGACCCAGACTCTTACCAAGCTTTGGCCAGAATCTCTGAACTGAGTCACCCCGCCCAGGTGCCCCTCTGTGGTGGGTTTCCAGGCTCTGCCCGCATGTGGGCCGAGGAAGCTGCCCAGTGGCCAGTGGGGGGAGGTCCGGCTTCATCTGCTGCTTTTGCGTTCTTCTGACCTTTGGCTTCTGTGCTTTCGACCAATGGCTTCTAAACTATGCCCCTGTATTGAAGACCCTGGTCCAGCTGGGCCCTTGACTTTGGAAAGAAGCTCCTTCCTCCCACCCCATTCTTACCTTGTCTTCCTCCTTTCAGGAAGACGCTTCGTCTCCTTGTATGACGTGTGGACCTCCTCTCTGCTCCAAGACAGGCACCTGCAACTCCCTGCTGCCTTCAGCTCTGGGCCCTGACACGTGTTCTTCTCACTGTTGGTCTTTCCCATTGGCCAGTGAGCCCGTGGGAACCGGGAGACCTGAGCCAAGTCCATCTTCTACCACCGATGAGCTCCGGGACCTTGTTCTACCTCACTGCCCCGTCAGAGAGGGAAGGCCAGTGCTGACCGAGGTGGGGTAGGAGAGTAGGAGCTGTTGGTTCTCGAGCGAGCACTTCATGAAGCTACACTATGGGGGAATCGGTGGCCGCGTTTCCTTGTGTGCTTGTGCATCGATGACCTCTCCTCTCGCCCTCTCTAGCAGGCTTTCTTTATCCCATCCCATCCTAGGTCCTTTACATCTCCCTCATTTCCAGTTTCTTGTGTGCTCTGTGTGCTTCTGTGTGACAAACATGGAATTACATGCAAACTCCAGAGTCCTTCCCCCAAAGTCCCTGATGCTGATGTCCTAGCTCTAACGGAGGCCTCCAGAGCAGAAGTGTCTGCCTTGTCCAACAAGAGGGACGTGCATTCCTTCTGAGTGGGAGACTGGCCTCGTAGCCTCCCACTCCATTCCCAAGGTGGACATCATGCCACAAAATGCACCAAGATGTCCCAGAAATTCTCCTGTCTGCTTTTCTCTCATTCTGTGTTCCCTGGAAAAGTCAAGAGGAAAAACAGAGCGATTCATTGCCATCCCACCTGGAGAGGGCAGCATTGGCCTGGCTCTGGCCCACGGGGCTGCCTTCCCCTTCACTCCCAGCGGCTGCGGGGCTCCCTGGAGCACCGTGGAGAGCCTAGTGTAGCACAAAGGCCTTCGCCTGTGGATGGCTTCGCTGCCCAGGGTTGTGGGGAGTGATGGAGGCGTGCCTGAGCCCAGGCTCCCTGCCCAGGCCAGCTCTGCGGGGTCTTCTTTGGAGTAATCCATGATTCAACTACATAGCTAGCTTCCTGGTAATTTGGACACTGCCATACTTTAATGCTCAACAGAGAAATATTTTAGAGTGCTCTTATTCTGTGAAAAGACCTGGGAGAGGAAACTCTGTTGGTAGGCCCTGAGCCACGGCCCGGAATCAGCCATTTAAAGCAGAGAGATTTCATTGTCTCATTGACCCCTCGAGCTCGTTGGCAGAGGGAGCTGGTCACATCTCAGTGACACTTCACTGTCCCTGTGGCTTTGGTGGTGCATCAGCTGCAGTGGAAGGATTTCCAGAATGGCTCCTCCCCAGGGACACAGAGAGGAAGGGCTGCATCCCATCCCCAAGGAGGCATCCACACTCTCCCTGGTGTCACTTACCAGTGTGCTTGACAGGGCCTAGCTTACCAGCCCGGGTCAGCTTGGAGACTAGTAGCTTCGTTAATGCTGAATAGGTTCCACCGTTCTTACTACCACACCATGTCCGTTCTATAGATCACTACCAAGAGGTTGATGAATACGGCACCTCTGCATCTCAGCAGCACTGACGGAGGTAACAGCCGGCAGGCACACACGGCAGGTACTGTGGTCACTGATGGACCATGACACCAGGAACAGGGTTTTGTGGCCTTAAGAAATCTGGCCTTTGAAACCTTCCAACCAAAGAAAGAAAAGGGAGGATTGAAATTTCTATTTGTGATTCATTTTAAAACTGTAAAAAAAAAGAAGGAGAGTTGGCACTCAGCCCTTTCAGAGGAAAGGGCTGATCATCCCCAGGCTCTGACCAGGTTGAGAAGGGAGTGAAGGGCAGGAGCAGAGCTGGGCCTCCAGCTGGAAAAGGACAAACAGACTCCTCTGGAGGGGATTTGGTGACAGCCACAAAGCCTAGGAATTCTGCATTCTTGGAACCGATGGTTGGTTACACTTCTAGGTGTTATCCTCAGGAATTACTTGTGGGCCAGCTCATTTGTTAAGCCACAGTATGTTTGTGACGGCAATCTTGATAACAAAGGAATACAAACAACAACAACAACAACAACAACAACTAAACAGAACAGTATGATTTATTGTGATATTAAGTCTTACAGAAGTGATTCCATTTATTGTGTCAAACCAAAAAGTCTTAAAAGCAATATGTGCAGCTACAGTGATAAAAAATACATAAATACAGACATATGGACCAATGAAATAAGACTGGGAATCCAGAAATAACCCCATATGTTTGTGGCTAACTGATTTTCAAAAGGGAGCCAGCGCCCTGGATGGGGGATAGTAATATTGCCAATAAGTGGTGCTGGGACAACAGGACGTCCACATGCAGAGGAGTGAAGTCAGGCCCTCTCTCACATGAGCGTGAAAGCTAAAACTATAAAACCATTACAGGGAAATATAGGGGTGATTCTTCAAACCTTGGACTTGGCAATGAATTCTCAGATATAACACTAAAAAGAAGAAAAACAAAAGAAAAATTAGATCGGTCTTCATCAAAATTAAAAACATCACAGGACATTTTGAAAGGGGGAAAGACAATGTGCAGAATGGTCGACGATATTTATATTTCATGTATCTGATGAGGATGTAGTGTTCAGAATACTAAAAAAAAATTCAAAATCAACAACAGACAACAAAAAACCTAAAAGATAGTCAAGATTCAAGCAGACATTACTCTAAATAAAACATGAAAAGGTGTTCAGCATCATTGATCATCAGGGAAATGCAAATCAAAATCACAATGAGATGTCTAGGTATATTGTTAAAATTTATTTTATTAAGGAAAATAAGAAGTGTTATTGAAGATTTGAATGGTATGAATATACATTGTACACAGTGTTTTGTAAAAAGATGCTCTATATGTTTATTATGAATTATAATGCATACTACTATTATAAAAATAAATAAATAAAATAAGAAGTGTTGGTGAAGATGTGGAGAAGTTGGAACACTTGTACACTGAAGATTGGAAGAAAATCTGATTCAGCCTCTGTTGAAATCAGTTTGGCAGCTCCTCAGAAAGCTGCAGGTGGAATGACCATGTAACCTAGCAACTCCATTTCTCGGTAAATACTCAAAAGAATTGAAAATAAGTACTCAACAAGTCTATGTTCATAACCAAAAGTACAAGAGTAATAGCCAAAAGATGGAACCAGCCCACATGCCCATCAGCAGACGGACAGACAGATGAAGGGAGATCTGCACAATGCTATGTCACAAAACTAAGGGAGGAATAAAGTGCTGACCCAGGACACGATATCAAGGAACCTAGCGATCATCATGCTAGTGAAGGAAGACAGACACTGATGATTCTGTTCACAAGAAATAGTCTGACTAGGTGGGTCCATGGAGGTGGAGCCCAGGTTGCAGCTGCAGAAGCCTGGGGAGAGGGCTGGTTAGGAACCGCTGGATGGTGGAGGGGCCTGCTTGGGAGTGATGACGGAAGTGCTTTGGAACGAGATGAAGGTGATGGCTGTGTGTGTCGTGCAACGTTGTGAGCGTGCTAAATGCCACCCAACGATTCGCCTTAAACCATCAACTTTATGTTACGCAAATGTCACTCCATTATTTTTTAAAGATCAGCCACATGCACACCCCACAGGGAAGGTTGAAGAATGTCTGCATGTGAGGTGCAGATGGCAGTTCTGTCCAGCAGGAAGGACCAAAGCTGGGGAGCAGGAAGACAGAGCCCAGTTCTGGATCCGGGTCTACACTGGCCTGGTCACTTTCCAGCTGTGTGGCCATGGGCAAGTCCTCTCTGTCCCACAGAGCTGGTGAGAACACGGCGTGAGAAGCCCTCAAGGCCAGACTCAGCACCTATCAGCAAGCGATCAGCTATTGTTAATAATTTTCAAGGTAATTTTAATTTTTCTTGGTTTATTTGTGTTTTCTAAATTTTTTTTAATTTTATTTTTATAGTTTTTAATATGTACAACTCATAGTGCATGTATTTAGCATCTTTTTACATAGAACTGTTTGTATACAAAGTATATTTGTACAATTCAGGTCTTCAATCATGTATTTAGGAAAATGATATCCGTCTCATTCAAACACCTTTTCTTTTTTTTTTTTTTCTTTTTCCTTTTCTCCCTCTCCCTCCCCCCCTAAATTTTTGACAATGAAAAAAGTCTTTATTATCATGTCTGGCAGAGGTGTGGCAAGACAGGACCAGGCTCAGACATCCTCTGGTTTGGGGCCCTTAGCTCTGCAAAACCCAGGCACTGAGATTCAAAGGGGCTTTGAGTTATTGTGAGAAGAGGAAGAGAACTGCAAAACAAATTTCACTGATGCCACACACAAACTTTTTGATCTTAGTTTGCAGTGTTAAGTCTTGAGAAATGATGGGTATTGAATAAAGACTTCCCTGTGTGATCTTCCTGCCAGGAAGGCTCCAGTCCTTCTCCACCCC
Organism: Tamias sibiricus; assembly: GCA_025594165.1. NCBI lineage: Eukaryota > Metazoa > Chordata > Mammalia > Rodentia > Sciuridae > Tamias > Tamias sibiricus. Next base: position 169,040,962 of record CM046662.1, on the reverse strand, counting down.
ATGCTCCTCCCGCCCACTCCTCAGCTTCATGCTCAAGCATCCTGAATTAGGGGTCCCACGCACATTATCTCTTAGCATCTTCCACTGTCCCTTCCCTACTCTTGTGACAGATCAAGGATGCATGCACAGTGTTTGTCCTGTGAATGTCTCTCCTGATGGTGCAGAAGCTCTATGGGACCAAGCGTGATGGATATTTTGTTCCCTGTGTTTCTCAAACATCTGGTAGAGTCTAGGGCAGAGGAGGAGTGGGATGAATATTTTTTGCATGAACCAAAATGATCAAAAAGAGAGAGTTCCCTTGGTCCCAGTGGACCATGCTCTGCAGGAGGACAGTCCTGTGGGAAGGAAGGAAGGGTGGGTGTGTGAGTGCCTCTGCTATGGGGCAGCAGAGGGTCTTGCTGTGTTTTGGAGACCATGAGCTCCTTTTCCTGTGCCCCATGCACTTTGTTTGGTTCTTTTCCATCCTGGCCACTAAGTCATCACCAGATCCCTGCTCCTGGTTCTCTGGGATGCGGAAAGGCAGCACGGGGTCTCACAGGAACAGAGGATTCTGTCCTGCTCTCTACTCAAGGTCCCACACCGTGATGTGTGGAGATAGGCCCTAGGGGAAGTCTTCATCCATTCTGAACTGTTAGAACCGAACACCACAGATGGGGTGGCTCATAATGCAGACAGCATTTTCTCTCATCTGGACTGAGATGTCCAAGACCAAGGCTCCTGCACCCAGTGACAGCTTTCGTGCAGCATCCTCACTGGTGCAAAGCAAGAAGGGGAGACAGGGAGGAGAGAAAGGAGGGGAGAGGGTCCACTTGCCCTTTTATACCCCAACCACACCCCCTTAACAGCATTTATCCACCTGCACAGGCAGAATCCTCTTGGCCTGATTCTTTCTTAAAGACCCCACACTTAATCCTGTCCCCATGGCAGATAAATTTCAACCTGAGTTTTGGAGGGACAAACATTTCAAGCCATGGCATCAAGGTCTCAAGCACCTGTCTTCAGCACGACAGTCACCCCTGCAGATTCGAGGCCACGCTTAAGTTTCCAAACTCATGTGGTGCCAAGGTTCCTTGTGATGCCAAAAGACTGAATCACATCCTGGGATCCAGAATTTCTAAACATTCCCAGGTGATTTTCATGGTCAGAGAAACCTAGAAAACGCTTGCTTACGTGAACGGGCTAACTAGCCAGGCACTGGAACCTCAGAAGTTGCTGCACACCCGGGGACCCTGCCCTGGGTCGGGAGGCTGTGGCTGTGTCTTTGGCTCCTAGCTCGGCTTCCCAACTTCTTCCCTTCCTGGGGCCACTGGACTGGGTGTGGTGGGTGGCAGTGCCTCTGGGGGATTCCGCCCTGGCCCAGGAAGTGGGGAAGGCTGCAGAGCTCAAGGTGTCATTTCCTGAATGGCCCCAGGAAGGCGTGTGCTCTAGTGGCGTCACTGACCCAAGATGGACTGTGGAGAGCATGCAGGGCTCCACCCACCAGCTGGCCGGACTCCATGCCAGAGTCTTCTCCTAGCCTGATGTCCATCTTCAGGCCTCCTTCCCTCAGGCAAGGAGAGACATGGAGGGTGGAGAGAAGCAGACGAGAAGTCTTTCTTCAGTGACTTGCCCCTTGGCATGTGCGGGTGTCACGGAGCACTCAGAATGGAGGGCTCAACTCTGCCATGGGGGAGGGGTTCCAAAGCCATTGATTTAAAGGTCACCAGAATGGTGGAGTCGAACCCCGACTCTGCAAACAGCTGGCAATCCTACAGCGAGTGAGGGCGCTGGGACCATCTGTTACTGTTTTCTAACACGGTGCAGTGGACCATGGCGGGGGAAAATGTTCTGCTACAGCAGGAGATGGAATTGCTTTGCATGACGGATGCTGCCAAGACTCCTTATTTGGTCTGGTTCCCTGCCTGGGAACGTGTCAGCAGCGAGTGTCGCTTTCTGATCGTCTGTGTTTTCATTGGCATGCACTCGTTTGGTTGGTTGTAGTCGGTGAGACTTCACCCTGGCTATATCACGGTGTTTCAGTCTCTGGGACTGACGCATATGCAGAGGCGACCACTGGTTCTGGGATGCGCTGTCTTTGGAAGGCATGAAGCTCTCTTGCAGGGTCCCCCGTGAAAGAGGCAGGTGGCCTCAGCCCATCTACGAAGCGTGGCCCATGTCTGGCTCACCTGTGGAAAGGAGACCTCCCCAAAGATAGGGGCACAGGGGAGGGGTGCAGTTCAGCTCCTTTAAACCCAATTTCCCCTTCCATATTCTGTTGTCTAGCCTGTATTAAAGAAATGGGGTTCTTTGGGGCCAAGCCTTGGCTGAGGGATGGTGTGGACATAGAACACACTGGGAACCAAAACTTAAGGATGTTCTTTCTAAATTTAACGGAACTCTGAGGCATGTGATACTGTGGACCACCTTCTCTTTCTGGAAAGTTCGTTTCCCTTTGTCTCCCAGACTCTTCCCTGGACTGCCCATGACTTTGACTTTGACCTCCAAGCCCCTTCTCCCCACACTGTCCCTGGGCCTGGAGTCACATTGCTTCCTGCGCTGTAGAGATGTGTAGGGTCCCTGTGGACTGCCTGTCCCGGCTCCTGTTTTGTCATGAAGCTCATCTGCCTAGTGCTCAGAAAATGATCTGTTTCCCCAAGGAATCTTCCAGTTTTGTATATTGACTTTTTAAAACACATCTTGTTGGTGCATCATAATTATTCATGACAGTGGGATTCAGTGTGCCATACTCGTACATGCACATCATCTGACTAGTCTCCTTCCCCATACCCTCATTTTCCCTGCCATCCTCCCTCCCTGTGATCAGCTTGTTCTACTCTACTAATCTCCCTCCTATTATTGTTATCTCAATTAAAGCATTGTAGCTATAAGTGGGACACAATGTGGTCGGTTTCATTCCTCGGTACTTTCCCATGATACTATGACACGATGTCCTCCCTCCCTCTCAATCATCTCCCTCTACTTTGTTGGTTTCTCTTCTATTTTCATGAGATCCCACTTTAATTTACACACTTTTTCTCTCTCCCTAGCTTCTTCACATGAACAATAACATTTGACCCTTGACTCTTTGAGACTGATTTATTTCACTCAACATGATGTCTCATCCATTTGCCAGCAAATGACATAATTTTATTATTTTTTATGGCTAAGTGAAATTCCATTATGTATACATACCCACATTTTCTTTATCCACCCATTTGTTGATGGGTCTAGACTGGTTCCATAACTTGGCTATTGTGAATTGTGCTGCTATAAACACAGGTATGCAAATATCACTGTAGTGTGCTGATTTTAGTTCTTTTGAATAAATACCAAGGAGCAGGAGAGCTGCTTGGTCATACTGTGGCCCCATTCCTAGGCTTTGGTGGATCTCTAGACTGCTTTTCAGAAAGATTGTATTCTTTTGCAGTTTTACCAACAGTACATGAGTGTGTCTTTTCCCAGCATTTATTGTTATTTGTATTCTTGATAGCCACCATTCCAACTGAATTGAGATGAAACCTCAGCGTAGTTTTGATTTACATTTCCCTCATTGCTAAGGATTTTGAACACTTTAAAAACGTATTTGTTGGTCATTTGTATTTCTTCTTTTGAGAATGTCTGTTTATTTCTTTTATTGATTAGTTCCGTTTTTGGTTAAGTTGTTGAGTTCTTTATATGTTATGGATATTAATCTTCGACGCGAGACTAGCTGGCACAGATTTTTCTCACATTCAGTATGCTCTTTCTTTATTCTTTTGTCGACTGTACAGAAGCCTTTAATTTGATGCAGGGTAGGGATGGCCTCCCATGGCCTTGGCTGCCGTGTGCCAATGCTCACGTGATGGAGAGACCTGCTAGCACGCCTCCATCTACGGAGGCCACAGGTAGGTCCTTACTTTAAAGTGAGAACCCTCCACCTCCACGACAAGGGGAGGCAGAATGGCCGAGAGCACAGAGTGGGAGGGCTGGTGCCAAGTCCCCGACGCCCTCACTGAGGAGCCCGGGGAAGCTCAGCAAGCCCTCTGGAGCCTCCGACTCCTCATCTGCAAAACTGGGAAGCTAAGATTAGCACCCAAGGATGGGGTCCTGAGGCCTGTGCTTTGATGCAGGAAGCCAGTGGTTCAGGGCTGGGGGCAGGGTGCGTGTCAGCTCTTCCTGGTGGCTCACCAGTGGGGCAAAGCCCTCTCGGAGCCTTCGTTGCTCACTGTCCAAGCGAGGACAGGCATGGTTCTGTTCCCCAGGTCGTGCGGAGGATCCGAGGAGTCTGTACAAGTAGAATAAATAGGATCATTCTACTTGCATTTGGCCGGTTTCCAGTCTGGAGAAGAGGTTGAGGAGAAGCCCAGGTGGGCAAGGAGAGCTTGGCCACAGAGCAGCTGTTGTGGTCTAGATGTGAGGTGTGCCCGGAAGCGCCTGTGTGAGACCACGTGGGAACCTTCAGAGGTGGGGAGATGGGTTGTGAGAGGTGTAACGTAAGCAGAGGGTTAGTCCTCTGGTATGGATCTACCTGGTGGTGATTGTCGGCAGGTGGAGTGTGGCTGGGGGAGGTGGGACACTGCGGGTGTGCCCTTGGGTGTATATTTTGCTCCTGGCGATCGGAGTTCTCTCTGCTTCCTGATTGCCACGCCCCGAGCAGCTTTCCCCCTTCCTTCCTTTCTGCCATGATGTTCTGCCTCATCTTGGGCCAAGAACCACGGAGTGAGCTGACCCAGGACTCAGTCTCTGAAACTGTGGGCCAGAAAGAACTTTTCCTCCTCTACCTTGTTCTTGTCAGGTCTTTTGGTCACAGGGACAGAAAGGCTGCTGGAAACAGCTATGCTTTTGAGAGTCCCAGGGCTGTAGGGTGCCTCCCCATTGTGTGTCTCCTACGAGTCCCGCTGGTGCATGGCCCAGCACAATCCAGGTGGCGGTGGAGCCCTTGGCACAGGGCACATCGCGATTTTCTACTGCAGAGTTCAGATCTCAGGCAGGTCTTCTCATGGTTTCCTGGTTGCTCTCTGTTGAACGCCTTCCCCCAACCACCTCCTGATGGGTCTCCATTTTCATCCTCTTCCCAAATCACATGATGTTCTTCTCTTCCATCTTGATTTCTCCCCACCTGTCTGTCTTGGGAGCCCAAGTAGTGACAGCATTCCAGAGCCCAGTGTTCTGAGCACCTTCTTGGGAGGCACTAGCCATTGGCTGGACAGACAGTGGCATGTTGGACGTGAAATGGGGATGGACAGTTTTCACGCTGTCCTAAGAGCGCTCACTCATTGATATTAACTAATGGCAGAGGACTCCAGGGAGGAGTGACGGGCAGTGTACACTCTGAGCCAGGCTCTCACTTCCCTAAGGAGAGAACCTAGAGGACTGCAGCAAACTGACCACTCTTCTGCCATAGATTCCTCCTAAACTTCTGCATTTTTTGCTCAAATGTGTTTCAGTTCAGTTTAGTTAAATTAAAAAAAAAAAATTGCTTCCCCAGCTGAATTTTGAATGGTGATTCATTTTGGTGGAAGTGCTTATAATTAAAAGCAGCCACAACAAAAATGAGGCTTTGGAACACACGAGCCCTGGACAGTTCTGGAGCCCAGGAGGCCCCGTGGTGATGGCAGCAGATGTGAGAGCAAATTAAATTGACAGCTCGCTCGTGCCCCTTTCCAGGGGCGAGCTCCCCAGATGGCCAGTTGATGCACGTGATTATAAAGTGTGGAATGCCTTTCTTGGAAATGATTATACATATTTAAAAGTCATTAGATGTGGAGAAGACGTAGGTGTGACTACCAGGAAGAAGGGAAGCTGCTGGGGCGAGGCGGCTGAATTCAGGCTCCTTCTCCTGGAAGGACAGAGAAAGGTGACTTATACTCAGATGGTGCAGCACCAAGGTCTCGTCAAGGTGAGGGTGTCAGAGCAGCATCACAGTGACACTGGCTCCAAGGAAGGAAAGAGGAAGAAGCTCATTTCGTGCCCCGCTGCCCAGCTGAGGCTGGTAAATGCGGCCAGTGGGAAGCCCGTCTGGCTGGGCAGCTCGGGTGTGAGGCCAGCCCCAAGTTTCCCCTGCCCTTCTCCAGGCTTTGTGAGCAGCAGCCGGACGCCCCGGCGTGGGCTCGATGCCAGCTCTCTGGGCACCCACACCATCATTCACACGTCGCACAGTTCATTTTGAACCTTTCCTACGCATTCAAAAATAACATTCTTTTGAAATGTTGTCATTGCCTAATGTGGTCCTGGGGACATTGCCAGTGTGGCGGGTCCCTGGTGGAGACGTTTCCTGAAACCAGGCTAGAGGAGTGAGATTTAGGGACCCGATGTGCAGGTCAAACTGATATGCACTTGCTTCTGAGCCTGCCCGCGCTGACTCCTGGAGCCCTCTAAGGGGCCTCTGGCCGTGGCAGCTGCCTGCAGGGGACATCCCCCGGGAGCAAGAGCTCAGCGCTGCCCCTCGGCCTCCCCCCCTCGCTGCTGTCACTCTCCTGTTCTCTCAGCCTGGCAGCCTGTTGCTCTGCTTCATGGAGAGCATGGTCCTGGGGAGGGGCAGGTTGCTGCTGAACTGCTCCCGGGGTAAGGAAAACCCCCATGGGAGGGGACAGTGGTGCCCTGGAGACAGGCTGGGCCCAAAGGACTGGCTGGGGGTCCGACTCCCGCCTACTAGTCTGTGAGGCGGACAAAGTCCTCACTGTTGCTCTTGTCCCCAGGTGGGCAGAGTGCCGGGGCCTGCTCCTTGGGGTCATGTGGCTCCATGGCAGGGCCAGCAGAGGCCTCACTCTAGGGACTCCTTTCAAAGTGTCCCTGGGTCAGTCCTATTCTCAGCAGGGACCATGCCCTGCATCTTTGGGAAGCCCCTCACCGGCTACGAGATGGCCAGAGAAGCCAGGTACAGGAGTCTCCTGGAGGCCCGGCGTGCTGGGGCAGGCGGCCTAGACAGCAGGACCTCGTTGCTCACAGCTGGAACAGCTGTTGCTAACTCCAGCGGGATGCCGGCAGCCCCGCACTCCTCGGTGCACAGAGCCTGACGGTGGTCTCTGTCTTCACCTCCACGGGCTCCCTGTGTGCACGCTCCTGTCTCCAAATTCTCCCCTTTATAAGCGCACCAGTCGTACGCCAAAGGCCAAAGTTCACATTGGAAGCACTGGGGTGAGGGCATCCACACACGAACTTTAGGGGAACACAGTTCATCCAAAGATGAGCCCCGGCTGGCGGCTTCCTAGCTCTGCGTCTCCTACACAAGACAACAGGAAGGACGGGCTGCCCTGGTCACAGAGAGCAGTGGCCTCACTTCCCACTCCCAGCGGGGTACGGATGAGCCGCACCACAGCTGAGCTGGGAGGAAAGGACTTCACTCTTCAAGGAAGTGGTTGAAGGATCCAGAGGCCTGTGGCTGCTCTCCAATTGAGCAGAAAATTACTCCCCAAATGGAGACAGACTTTAGCACCTCATTCATTCAGACTAATGGAAAGGAGGCCAGTCTTCAGAAGCTGGAATTCTCGGTACAGAGTTCCTTGATTTTTCTTAGACTGGACTCAGTTTGCCCCAGGTATCAGAGGCCCGGGTGGGAGGAAGGGGCTGGGGAAGGAAGAGTTCTGTTAATGGCAAATACTTGGAACTGATTGGGGAAAAGAGGTTTTCAATTATTTAGGTTGTTTTCAATAACTTGGTAATTTTTTTTCCATAGAATGTGGAAAATGTGGGCTGGGGTTGGGGCTCAGCAGTAGCACACTTTCCTGGCATGTGTGACATTGGGTTCGATTCTCAGCACCACATATAAATAAAAAATAAAGGTCTCTTAACTAAAAAATAAAAAATAAAAAGAAAGTGGAAAATGTCCAAATCCCTGATTTATGAACTGCTCCTGTAATAAGATTTGATTACATTTTTCAATAGGGCATACAGAAGACAAGATAGAAAGTCAGGCTAAGATGGGCGCTTGCAAGGCGTGGGGGGAAGGGTACCATGTACTGCTCATGGTCCTCCCAAGAAGCACCTGCACCTTCCCTGTGGCATGACTGTGAGCTCCTCAGTCCTGTCCCCCTGTGCCTCCAGCCTAGATCTGGATGGCCCTACAAACTTTAGTTGCATTACTTTCACATGGAAATTGCAATGTGACCTATTTCTTTTCCCTAGATCTTTCAAAAGGTATCTCAGTTAGACTCTATAAGTATCCATTAAGCACCTACCATGTGCTGAGCAACATCTGAGTCCTAAGGATGTGGGCATGACTACCATGTAGGTCAAGGTCGGTTCACTGGGAAATGTGCAACAGTAGACTCCCTAGGAAGGTGGGGGGAAGGAGAGAGGAGCTGGGGGAAATGGAGTTTGGAGGTCTGAGGAAGGGCAGCCAGGCTGCCCCAGCTTGGTTTTGAAGGGAACCAGGAGGAAGAGCACCCCGGGGCTCACTGGGAGGACCCAGAGCAGACCAGACTGAGTGCTGTGGGTGGCTGATGCTCTGGGTGCTCCTTAGCTCAGCCCAGTTCCAGGCGAGGAGGGTACACTGGGTCCCCCTGTACCACCTGGGGTGAGAAGCAGGAAGTAAGACCAGGGGTCTTCCCCAGAGAGAGCTGTCTGACTTACCTCCTGTCCTTGGTGAAGGGATAGGTTTGCTTCTCTTTGGCAATGTCACCCCATCGTGTAAACCCCGAGTATTATTACTGATCTTCACTGAAGCCACCCATGGGACTTTTGGTCCCAGCATCCTCAGACACTTGCTGGTCCCCCAGCATCCCTCCTGGGGGAGAGGGAGCAGGGACTTCCTGCTCGTGACAGGGCAGTGGGCCCAGTGCCTTCTGAGAGAGGCAGGTGAAGGAGCCCTTGGGGCGGTCCTTGGCAGGGGCTTAGTGAGAGCTCTTGCCTCCCCAGGCAGGAGGCCAGGACGGCACAGCTGCGCATCCCTGCTCTGCCCCGCCCCCAGGCCCGAGGGTGACTTTTCAGGCATCTGGGGGAGGCCAAGGTAATAAAGGCAACTGCGTTTAATCATTTTCCTAATTAGTGCATTTATTGCAGCTCCTGGAGGCTTTTCAGGATGAGCCCAATGAGCGAGAAGGAAGGAGAGTGGCGGGAGCCACATTTTCACCTAAAGGTTAATGAGCCTGGTGGGGTCAGTCGGAGACAGGAGCAGCGTGTCCTGGTGAAGCTCAGCCAGGCGGTGCGGAAGGTGCGGGCTGCGAGCCCGGGGCAAGGTCGCCCAGGGAGGGCTGCTGCGGCCTCTGAGAGCGTGTGACCTGGAGGTGGATTTAATTCAGCGCAGGGCGCGTGGTGCTCAGAAGCTTCTAGAGAATGAGAGCAGAGAGACAGCGGTGCTGAACAGGATCTAAATTGAAAAGGTGCGTCTTGTTGGAGCTCCAATGAAAACAGCCAGGTTCTGTTCACCTCTTCCCTCCGCGGCTGCACTGGGCCAGGAGCGCTCTCCAGGTGCCGGCATCCAGGCCGGCGGTGACGTCTTCGGGACAGGCCCACGGAGCTGGTTTCCACATGCTTCCTACACAGGGCTGCGGAAGGTCCTCCTTGGGTTTCAGGGGTTGCAGTGCCCCTGCTCTGCAGAGCGGGGGGCACCCGTACTGGAGTCAGCGTGGCCCGACACGCACCCACCCCTGAGCCAGCCGCCGAGGGTGAGTCTACCATGTGCACAGCAGGATTCGCAGGAGCGAAATAGCAGTATCCACCCCAACCCCGCCAGTCCACAGAATTAAAACGGGATGGAGCACAATTTGAAAAATGCATGTCAGCAGTCTTTAAACAGATTCTTAGGCTCCGCACTTGTGTGTACAGGAATGTCATCCTGGAGAAAAAACTACCAACATGAACACACATTTGAATAAGCACTTCATATCTTTGGACATAAAGATGTTCTTCATTCTGTTTTAGTAGAAAACTGGACTCCACCTCACACCCATGGTCTGTGTGACGCTGGGCAGGCAGCCAAGCTGTGCCTTGGTTTCCCACCTGCAACTTCATGGGTTGCTTTGAGCTTTGAATGAGTTGGTGCCTAGGACCAGCGAGAACGGCACTGACCCTGCTCCCCAGGCCATCCTCACGTCTGTGGGATCAAAGGTGCTGTTGCGCTTGGTCACAGATAGAGACAGCACTGCAATCAGCTGATGCCGGCCGGTGCTGACGGAGAGGTGCTCACAGTGAATGGGAAGAGTGAGCTGTTAGGTTAGTACAAAGGTATGCATGTGTGCATAGTTACAGACTTAAATATGTGTATATGTACATAACGTAAATATTAGAAGACCAAACAGAATGTTAGCATGGTTGTCTTTGGTTGTGGGAATAAATGCAATGTAAAATGTAGTCCTTGTGTTTTGCTAGATCGTCCAAATTTTCTACTATAAAAACACTCAATTTTCAGTTAGAAAAAGGTCTTTTAAAATAATCTCCATTGAACTTTGCTCTACATCAAATTCTGAAATTGAGATTAGATTGAAGCAGAGTCATTTATTGTGAGAGGATACTGTTTGGGTACTTGTAGCTAAACCCACGTCCATGTCCAGTGATGTCCATACACTGAAGACAGGATGTCTCTAACGGCAAGTTGGAGACATCAGGCACTGTCCCCCAGAGAGCTCTGCAGGAGCTGTCCCCACGTTCCCAACGCTACAAAGGTTTCAAGCTTGCTCAGTCCCAGACCTGGGTAGCTCTCAGTACTGACTGGCGACCTGTCAGGGCCCTGCAGTTGCAGAGGGCAGTGCCCAGGTCCTGGACAAGGGCTCAGCCTGGAGGAGTGGAATGCAGTCCTGTACCATGCTGCTGGTGTTCTGGCCTCTGGCAGGGGCTCCTGAGGGTGCAGAGGTTAAACAGTGCAGGATGGTGGGAACAAAGGAAAGGAAGAAACCTGGCAACGCTTTTCAAACTACTCACGAAGTGCTGAGCAGAGACTGGGAGAGAGTCCTAGGGACACTTTCCCCCCCAAAATTGAATATTTGATGTTTAAGGTGCTTAAGTTTGTATCTTTATTTTTAAAAAGATGGAAGCCAGGCACTGTGGCTAGTGCCAGCAACTCAGAAGGCTGAGGCAGGAAGAGCCCCAGTTTGAGGCCAGTCTGGGCAATTTAATGAGATTGTCTAAAAACAAACAAACAAAAAACAAAACAAAACAAAAAAAAAAAAGATTTAAAAGGAGCTGGAGATGTCATTAAGTGGTAGAGTGCTTACCTAGCACCCTTAGGCCCTGGGTTCAATCCCCAGTAAGTTAAAAATAAACTGGAGTTGGAAATAGTAGTGGATTTTCTCTAAACTCATCTTTAAAAAAGTCAGTTTCCTAATGTGAGAGGGTGGCAAAGGGTAGAATCAGGAAGAGAAAATGGGATGCAAAGAGTCATTTTGCCAATCCAGCTGCCCTGTTGGCTTCACCTTCGTTGGATCCAGCTCTTAAATGCAGAAGTGAGAACGATCTCCCTCCTTTGCACGTGTGCTAGATAACCACACCTGGTGAACAAGGTACAGTGAACAAGATGCAGATATTAGCGTAAGGGAGAGAATCGATGAGTTTGTAGAAGGATGATCTAAAAAGGCTTCCACACACCCCATCGCCTCTGGGGTGCCCTGGCAAGCATCCCTCTGCAGAAGACACTGGCAAGTGTCCACGCCTGTCCTTTTCCATTAATCAGGTCCCCTTGGCTCCATAGACGCTCTATCTGGCCAGGCTCAGGGGCATTTCATGAATGAAGTCTTTCCTTTTCTAGACTCTCTAAATTAGCAGAGGTTGACCACTGGCTTAGATATTTAAATTTCTTTATTGTTGTCATATATTTACTTTGACTGCAGCCTTTATGGAAGCCTCAGCAGTTTCAAGGCTCTCTTTGGGCCTGGTTCTCTAAGTAAGTGCAGCTTGGCCTCCTCTCGGCTCTGGCGGGGCTCAGTGTTCACGTGATGTTTGAGAAGGCAGCCCCCCGCTTTGGACTGAATGGTCTCATGCTTGGTTTTCTTCCCTGTCTTGACTCATCTTTCTCAGGCCTAGCCTTCTTCTTCTAGCCACGCTGAGGTCTTCAGGGCTCCACAGCTGTGCTTGCTGCTGTTGGAAATCTCACTTCATCCGGTGTCTTTGGCTCTCCCTTGTGAGGTCCTTCTTCAGAGCTGATTTCTGCTCCCTGTCTTTCTCAAGTCCAGGCTCACTTAGGGACCTCGTGACCACGCCCAGCTGATCACACCAGCACTTGAACCGCATCCATGGAAGTAAGGACCTGCCCCCTCCCCATTCTTTTCAATCCCCCTTTCCTTTGGTCTCCCTCATTCAGGCAGAGCCATTAAGACTGGGACAAAGGACAGGTAGCTGATTATCAAAGAAAAGCAAATGAGTAGATAGTACTTCCCTGTCCAGTTGCTAACAGGTTGCTAACAGCCTCGGGGGATTGGAAGGATCACACTCTCCACACAAGCAACCACCTCCTGGACGGCTCTTTACCTGCCTTTTGGTCACTTTTGGTGACCGAAATCTATAAAGGGGTAAGGCACCCCCACCCCCACTCCCTCAGGTACCAGCTCTGGACCCTTCCTCTCCAGGGGAGTGTCCCTCCCCGTCCCCTCCTACCCTTAAGTAAAACTTGTTCTCCTACCTCAACATGTCTCGGGTGTTTAATCTTCAACTTGGGGGTCAGGGTGGGGGAGGGGGTAACGAGGGCCGGATCCTGGTTTTGAAGGCTGGCATCACCATTGTCCTCGAGTCCTCCTGATCCTGTGGGTCGCGTGTCATATTGCACCGCTACTGATGCTCATCATGTGCAGACACCTGGCCAGTCACAGGGCCTCTCTGCTCCAGGGTGCCTGCAAGCGTGACATCAGGACAGCTTCTTATTTTTTAACGTATTTCTGATGATGTCACTTTGTGACTAGTCTCCACTTTGGACCATTGACCACTATATGTCCGATGCTGTGGCTGGTGATGGCCCCCCTCCCTCCTCCCAGGCCTCTTCTTTTCTCTCTCTCCTCCATGAAACAACCAGCTCTTCTGCACAGGCCTTGTGGTTTCCCACGGCAGAACTTTGACCTGCTTCCTTCTGCCTAGAAGCTTCTCCCATTCAAATTGTGTATCTGAGTCCTCCTTATTGGTCAACATACCTAAAAGGCATTTCCAGAAACTACTCTTTGACCATCTTCTACACCAAGTTCTTGTGATAGGTAGGGGATAGACAAAAGCCGTAGGCACATGCAGTTGGGAGATAATAGGTGAACTGGGCCTATGTGCTGGACTGCCACCTGTTTTCTCCTAGAAAGAAATTTACCCTAAAGCAATTTACCTGAGGCCATTCTGGCCTGTCCTAGCTTCAGTCAATGGGCTGTTACATCCTGGGACAACCTGTTATACTTAGGGCTATTCTTCTAGGCAGAGGAATGTAAGATTCCTCCCTGAAGTTACCCTGAGGTGACTCTTGTGACCTTCACACAGACCAAAGGTTCTAAGGGCCCAGGAAGACAGGAAGATTAGAGGCAAACTCCACTGGTCATACAGTCTGTAAACCACAAGTGCCAGTTAGAACTGGCCCGTGTGGATCAAGGTGCGCGGGAGTAGCCTTTAGATCTTAGCATATCATTTTTTAAAATTTAATTATTTATTTACTTATTCATAATGCACAAGTATAGCATCTTTTTACATGCAACTGCTTGTATACAAAGTATATGAGTACCATTCAGATCTTCAATCATGCATTTAGGATAATGATATCCGTCTCATTCCACCACCAATTTTTTTTTTTTCCTTCCTCCCCTCCCTCCCCCCTTGCTCCCTCCCTTCCCCTCCCTTTCCTTTGACCATTCTAGTGTTCCTCTAATCCTATGTAGCCCCATCCAACAACACTGTGAACTAGCCTCCTTATATCAGAGAAAACATTCGGTATTTGGATTTTTGAGATTGACTGATTTCACTTAGCATTATATTCTCCAACTTCATCCATTTACCTGCAAATGCCATTATTTTATTCTCTCTTATTGCTGAGTAAAATTCCATTTTGTATATATATCACATTTTCTTTATCCACTCATCTACTGAGGGACATCTAGGTTGGTTCCCCAACCTAGCTATTGTGAATTGTGCTGCTATAAACATTGAAGTGGCTGTGTCACTGTAATATGCTGTTTTTAAGTCCTTTGGGAATAGACCCAGGAGTGGGATGGCTGGGTCATAGGGTGGTTCCATTCCCATTTTCCCAAGAAATCTCCATACTGCTTTCCATAGCGGTTGCACTATTTTGCAGTCCCACCAGCAATGTATGAGTGTGCCTTTTTCCCCACATCCTTTCCAACATTTATTGTTGTTTGATCCTATCCTTACTCAATGGGTTTCGCTTGGGTACCTGCAGATAAGACCACGTGTAGTGGGGACTTACAAATTGGATGCAATCCTACTGTCAGGCAAAAGTGGAGCGGTGGTACTGGGGGGGACTCTAGAAACTTCCCTAAGACCCACGATAAAACTGGGAGCAAAGGGGCACGCCATTGGCTCCCTCTTAGAGACAACCTGCCCCCCCTGGAGAGTGCTTCTTTCCCAGCATACTTTGCTGTACTGTTACTATGTGTTGCATCTTGCTTGAAACTTTCTCCTGCAACAACATAAGAGCCAAGAAGCAGCACGAACCCCAGGTTCCCAGGACGACCCAGTATTGCCTGGAAGCAGCAGGAGTCTCAAGGCTTGTGCACATGTGCTCAGTGCCGGGGAGTCTGTTTCCCACCGGGAGGGAGCTCCTGGCGAGTGGAGTCTGGGCCTGACTCCTGAGGCCTGCTGGAGGGCCGTGGCCTCCCTGGGGCTTTCCTGGGCCAGCAGAGCTGGGAGAAGCCACTGGATGCTACAGCACTCGGGTCTCAGGCCCAGGCGTCCAGTGTCGGCAGGTCCCCACGGCCAGTCACCGGATCCCACGGAGCAGTAAAGCCAATGAAGCTGGAGGGTGTGATAAGAGGACTAAAGGGACTCCATCTTGGTCTTCAGCAGCCCTCTTAGGAGTTCCGAGAACTAGTTCTGTTTCTCAGAAATGATAGAACACGGAAAGTCCTGCCTGTGTACCCATTAATCGTTACCTAGCATAATACGCTTGACAGCATAAGAACAGCAATTCCTATACGATGTAAAATTGCTCTCTTTGGTTTCCATTTTTCCTGGGCAACATACCTTGTCAGAGATCGATTGTCTAGACGTTAGTAACCATTCTCTAACATGTACTCAACTAGGGTCATCTTGACCCCATTCCCTTCTACTTGATCGTTGCTATATCAACCTGGAAAGTCCCGTGGGAAATATTATTGTACCCATTGCTTTGTCTTGCTAACTGCCTAGATTCAGCTTCTGTACTGTGGCTTGCTTGCATTGGCTGAAACCCTGCAATTGAATATTCCGCCCTCTGTGATTTTGCTCTTTATAAACCCTTGAAAATCACTGCCGGCGTGCCATCTTGTCACACTGTGGGATGTGTGAGGATGGTGGCCGCTGATCAGCTTATTAAAGGCTTTTTATTGGCTCAAGTGTGACGTGGCTTGGAGTTTTAATTGGCATTATGCTGGATACAACATTTTTGGTACAACAAGGACATGCTTTGTACTTCAAGAGGGCACGTTGGTGAAGATGAGCTGTCCATGTCTGGGCTGTGAACTAACACCTTTCAACCCCTGCTTCACTGGTGTCTAAAGTAAGAGAAAAATTAAAAACAAAATGGCATCATGTTCTCTCGTAGGCGAGCGACATCGCCCCACTGGGCTTTGCCTTCCTGGATTGTACTCTGAGGCTTTTCTCTGCCCTGATGGTACCTGAAGGTGCTCAGCACTGATGGGGACAGCGACCCAGGGTGCTCCCTTGGCTGGGGTCTGGCTCCATGAGCCTGCAGTCCCCACTCTTCTCTGTTGCCCACTGATGCCCTAACGGGTAGAACGCGGGAGCTGGAGGAGCCTCGATCACCATCTAAAAGTTAGGGAGCTTGGTGAAACCCCTGCTCTGAGGATCGCTGCGAGGGTGGTCTGAACTGAATCCCTCAAATCCGCTGACGTCCCGTTTAGCCACATAACCACAGCTACCTGTTCAGCCACGGGGTGGCAGGATTGATGACCTGCGTGAAGACATAGGCTGTGGCCAACACCACAGCCACGGGACAGGCACAGGAGGCTGCCGCAGGGCTCTTACGTTGCCAGGTCTTATTCCTTTCACCTGCAAAATGGAACAGTGGCATCCATCTGGCTGGTGGCTGTGATGTTTCACAACACAAGGAAGCAGTAAATGGTTGGCACTTAGCTAGCCCTGGTGCCTGGCAGTGAAGGAGTAAATGAAGGAATAATGAAAGAAGAAAATAACACAGCTATCAGGGGACTAATGGGAGCTGTCAATAACCTGCTCAGCAAATGAGCGTCACTGGTGGTCACTCAGCAGGGACTGACCTGTCCCAAACTGGGTTTTGTGATGATTACTTTTATAATAATGTAAGTATAATGTGAACTGAAGAAGAGCGACAGTAAGGACATAATTGCAAAAGTCCAAGCATGTGGAATAGATATGGCCGTGCAGATTTGAGCAGCACAGACAAGAGAGACGTCAGTGGAAAATCCAGAAACCAACTGGAAACGGCGTGGGAGGGACCACCAAGGGGGCTCTTTCAATCAGGACGCTGGAAAGGTGTGGCCACAGGGCTGCTTGGAGGCACGGTGAACGGGGGAGATACTATGCTCCACTTTCCTCTTCTCGAGTGTGACACAGCTGTGCCACATCAGCGGGGTGACCGTTGGGGTGGAGGCTGATGATTAGGGCAGACTCCAGGGCGGGATATTCCCTTGCAGACGATCCTCGTGGTGCCAGGCTAAAGGCACAGGAGGAAGGAGAACAGCGGCGAGGGGAGTGGGAGAAGGGCAGAGGCAAAGGGTTCCAGGTCACCAGCATGGCCGGGGGAACAGAGTGAGAGGGGTGGTAAGCCACAGACACCCCGGCCACGCTGATGGCTGTGGGGATAGGAGGGCTGAGGGCAGGCGGGGGGCTGCCCTGGAGGGGACCCTGGGCCAAGCTGCAATGGCCTCTCAGCCTGGTCCTGCTACGTGTGAAGGTGGGGCTCCGGTGGCACCATGCGTGGGAGAGAGGAAGAGAGGCCCGGAGCCGTCCTGGGCACTGCCAGCCATTTAGGGGATTACGCTTTTATTATAGTGAGGTTTGTTTCTTTTTTCCTAAAGTTTGTGACCTTGAACGGAATATCCAAGTTACGAGATTCTCTTTCTTCTTCTTCTTTTTTTCTTTTATAGCTTCTACAGAAAGATTCCCAATAATCTGCTAGTTTCCTAAGTATGAAGCTGGGAACTCTTTTGGGAAAACGGTGCTACTATACCGTTGTTCTCAGAGTCCGATTTTCCACCTGTGCTATGAAATATGATAGAGTTCCATAATTGGCATCTTTTATGACTTGGGGTTATGTTGCAACTTGAGAAAAGATGACTTCACTACTGTCCCTACACCCCAAGGTATCAGGAAGGGTGATTACGAGATGTGAGTGTGAAAGCGGTCCGTCCTAAGAGCCAGCGATGCCCTCCGAGGATCCAGCCACAGTTGAGGGCCAGCTCCTTCCAAGAACACAGTCTGCTGCTGGCCCCAGGGGCAGGTCTCTCCCCTCCCAAGTCCAGCAGACCCTCCAAGCCCTCACAGGCTGGACCCTCACGGATTCTACAGGAGTCTAACTTTGGCAGTTCATCGAGTTTGTGTCTTCGAAGAACATTAGCTATCATCCAGATTCGCAGGATGGGGGTGGGCTGGCTGGGGTCCACGGCCACCCTCTCCTCCAGCGCCACTGTGCTGCTCTTGTGCCACTCCTGGGCACAAGGGAGCTGAAAGCACGCGGACATGGAGACCCTGCCCCTGGGCTCTGGTTGTGCCTTGTGACAAACATTCACGCCCCGCGCACTGGGTGGATCTGGGTGTGACCAGGTGGGCTAGAGCCCAGAAGGCAGAGCAAAGTTCAAGGGTCTAGTGGCAGCAGCATGGTTCGGACATTCCCACTGGATGTTCCCTGGGGAATGGCGCATCCTGGCTTACCGAAATCGTGGCGGGGTTGTTGAGAAAATAAAACCCTGAACAAATCTCTTAAGTGGGCCAGTGGGGTCTGCGTGATGAGTGGCAGCTCACCACACGGCGCGAGCCTTCTGGGTAAGGGAAAGGAAGAGCTGCAGATGGCCCCCACGACAGGTGTGGCGGTCAGACCACAAGGCCATCCGCACAGACGCAGGACAGGAGTGGGCAAGGGATGGCATGTCCCCGCACGGCCCCTCTGACCCTTATCTCCTATTAGTGGTCAAGAAAGATCCTGGGCTCCAAACACCCCGAACTTGAAGGGCCCTGTCAAGGACAGCATTTGCTACCAGTTCAATGGAAATTTCCCAAGCACCTGTTTAAATGAATTGCCACCAGGAGGGATAAATAGGTCACCAAGCTGTGCCTGCATTCATTACATTTTCATGGCGTTCTTGCATCTCCTAATGTGATTACAGTGCGAAGACCCAGACAGTGTCTGTGGGCAGCTTAATTGTGTCCTCTAAAATTCCTTGGGCTGTGCTCACCGGCCATATGCTAGGAGGCAACACCTTCTACTGCAAGTGGCATCCTGCTGCGGCACACACTGCGAAGACCTGATCTGAAGACCTAGTGGTCCAATAGCTGCTTCAGTGTGGACAAAACACCAGGGAGCAGCCGCGTGTCCCAGCCCCCACTGGAGGGTGCTTTTGGATGGACGCACAGGTGGTATGCAGATGGTTACAATGTGAAGGCCAGCAAAGGAAGTCCAGGTGGTGTGCTGTGGCCACTGGCCACCTCTCAGACTCAGTCCTGTGAAAGCAGCCGGCAAAGCCATCTGTGTGGCACCTGCTGTCTGTGGCCTGCAAGGACAGGGCAGCTGAGATGGGATGCAATGCTCCCCAGCAAAGAGCAGGGATGAGACTGTCAATGAGCAAACGTTCCTAGGTCATTCCTGGGTCGGGGATGGTACCGGTCTGTGCGCTCCACTGGCCTTGCTGCCTGTGACGTTGCCCTGTGCTGGTCCTGTGGCTGCGTGGGTGTTGGTTCCTTTCTTGTCACAGCTTCTGGCTCACTGAGCCGAATGGTGCTGGCTTGGTGTTCTTTGGACACAGAGCTTGGCCCAACTCTCTCCTCCTGTGCCAGACCAGGAGGGGAGCACAGTTGTCCCCAGTCCCAGGCTTTGGAAGGTCGGTTTCATTTCTGTCCCTTCCCGGCTGGGCACACTATATAACCTTTCAAGGTTATCTCCTTGCTGTCATTTGTGAGTCATTCTAGTCCCATTCTTGGTGATGTGTGGATAAATGAGATTCCCATATGGAGAAATTTATCTGCCACTTACCATTGAACACAGTATGTCCTTTAATTCCCTTCCACCTGTCTTTTTCTGTCCCAATGTCCTTGTCCAATGGTTGGATTTTTTAAAAAATATTTATTTATTTACTTTAGTTGTACACAATGCAATGCATTTATGTTTACGTGGTGCCGAGGATCGAACCCGGGCCGCGCACGTGCGAGGCGAGCGCTCTGCCGCTGAGCCACAGCCCCAGCCCCTGGTTGGATTTTTTTAACCCATGTGAAGATGCCTCTACTATCTGCTTGTTCAATCTTACTAAGTTCTAGTTATTTGGGGAGAAATGTAAGAAACTGTTCTCTCTTTCCCCAAATACTTAACTCCTGAAAGTCACCTGTAAGCAATTTAGTGCTATCATTGAAATGCAAATTCTGCTTCTACTAGCTTGTAGCTTTTATCTCACAGCTGATTTTTTTTTTTTTTTTAAACCAGAGAATCTCTAAAAGAGGTACAATTTCTATCCATTTCTTGCAAGGCTCCTTTGAAATAAAATGAAACTCAAGATATTTATCAAATCATGCAGAGTTTTATTTTTTTCTTTCTCTCTCTCTCTCTCTCTCTCTGGAGATTCCTAACACACTAAGGAAACACACATCTGACAACAGTGAAATCTTAAAACAGAAAAGGATTCGAGAGTCCACATGGTTCCCAGGAGAAGAGGGACACCTCAGGCCCTGGGGCAGGATCTGCTGGCCGCTTAGATTCACATGGGCACCTCCCCAAACCCTGAAGTCCACGCTACAGCTGAGAGCTCCAGTGATCCCGGGAGCAGCCGCTGAGGGCCATTGCTGTGGAGGCTTCTGGGCTGCTTCCTGGACCCGCTCTGTGGAGGGACCAGCAGTAGGAGCTGCCCCCTTGTGAGCAGGTTGGTATCTGGTGAGGGTCTTGGTCTGTTTGGACTGCGATGACATATTGCCACAGCTGCGTGCCTTATAGCCAACAGAACTTGCCTTCTCACAGTCCAGCAGCCTGGACCGTGATGGAGGGCCCATGCAGTCGGGTCCTTCTGGGTCGCAGACCACCGACTCCCAACAGGAGCCGTGCCCTGCGCTTGTTCTCTCAGAGCAGGGGCCTTGCTCTGCGGGCTGAGGAGCCTGGTTGAGGGCCTGATGGTGTCTGGAGAAGAGGAAGTTGGGGAAGGGCTGTTCCCAAGGAGCCAGAGATGAAGAGCAAGATGGCGCCGGGGTGGGGGAGCAGAGGCCAAGCGCTGCTGACTCGCCCCAGCTTCTGGCTCTTGGGCAGGATTCCATTTACCCTCCTCACCCATCAAGTCTGGCTGGAAAAGGCAAAGCGCCCACTACAAAGATCCTCCTGTGACCTCCGCTCTCCTGCTGTGAGCCCCCAGAGCTGCCACACACAAAGAAAAAGGCCCCCTGAATCAGAGGAAGGCCTGCCACGCTGCCATCTGGGCTGGGGGCGGGGGCAGGAGGGGAAGCCGCGAGCCAGGGTTTGCCCTGGTCAGCTGGAGCTGGACGTCCCTCCACCTGAGGTCACTTCATCTGGCTTCTTCAGAGCCATCTCTGGCCTGCACTCTGAGGACGGCAACGGCCCTGACCACTAGTGGGGGCAAGTGAAAAGGAGAGGCAGACTGGACTGGGTAGAGCCGGGCACTGGCTTTGTCCCAGGTGTGCCTGTACCTGAAAGCTAGGTCCTTGTCCTCGTCGATGCCAATCCGATAATGAGGACAAGGTCTTGAGAGAAAGGAAAAAGTTGTATTGCTTTGCTAGCAAAGGAAAAGCACAGGGACTCCTGTTCTAGAGCCTGTGATTCTGCCCACCACGGGGAACAGAGGGGTTTTAAAGAGGTGATTTCAGAGAAATGAGATCAGGGAGGAGAAGGTCAGGGAAAAGAAGGTTGGGAAAAGAACAAAACATATGAGTTTTAAAGCAACAAGGGATATAGTCAAAGCATCAAGTGAACCCGTTACGTGCAGATGGTAGGGCCAGGCAGGGAACTCAGGAGAGGGCTCTCCCAAAGGACAGCGGGAGAGCCTGAGTTCAGTGTCCAAGACAAGTGGGGAGTCGAGAAGCAAGCAGGCTCTGGAAAGAGGAGGCGCCAAAGGTCGGCAGCTTGGTGTCCGCACGAGGGCAGTGGTGGCCTTTGCCCCCGCTCCCCCGCTGCATGCATGACTTCACCTCCATGCAGCAGAGGAAGTGAAGGTCGATCCTCATTAGCCTTTTTAAACCGGGATGTGAGGATTTAGATTGAGAACAGGTCAGGTTGAAGACGGGGAGAAGAGGGACGACCGAAGGAAGCACAATGTGAGGAAGGAAGGGCTCCGGGCCGGCGGGCGCAGGGGACAGGGAAGGTCCTGACCTCCCTCTTCTTCCCACCCCACCCAGCCATTTTCATGTCAGGCTTGGGTTAAAGGCAGTTTCAGTGGTTTCCACAACAGACACCTGGTCCCCAGTGAAATGGCAGAGGTCTTTGATTACCTATACCCCATTCTGAGAGGGCTGTTGGTAATTAAAGGCTGCTTTAGCAAAGTCGAGAGCTGGACGGTGTAGGGTAATTCAAACTAAAAACCAAAGGAGAAACTCTGTGCGTGGATAGCTTAGCGCCCCTCGTTGGGCAGCGTGCGTGGGTAAGCCGATCCACTGAGACCGTCTTATTCTCAGAGCCTGGTCCTGTGCCCCGTTTGTGCCCACCATCCCTGAGAGGATTGGGGTGGCACTAGAAGCTGTGTAGAGTGACGGGCATGGGACGCTGCCTTGAAGGTGCCGTGGGTCAGTCCCGAAGTGACCCTGCATGTCAGGAGCCAAGCCCGATGTCCAGGCGTGCAGTGTGATGGTGGCCAGCCTGGACTCCTGGTCCTCGCAGCGTCCCCTGCGCCAGCTCCATCCGGGAAGCTGTCTCTGCGGCAGTGCAATCTGGCACAGGAGCTGCTTGCCAGCTCCTGCCGGCCAAGGTCATACTGATCCCCCCTGACGCATTTGAAACGCAAAGAAACTTTGTATCCTGTGGCTGGGATCGAGATGGGACTTTACCTGGAAGAGTGAACGTGGATGATTGGCGTCTGACGGTGCAGAGGAGGGACGGTGGCTCCGTGGGACTCACGCTCCCTGACAGCTGTCCTCTGACCTTCCCTTTCATTTGGAGAACAGTGTGGCTGCAGCTGCCAGGGCCACTGCGGGGAGCCGCGGCACCCAGACAGCACGGGGTCCAAGCTGCCCCACTGAGGGCACATTAGCCACCAACACAGACATCAAGTGCGTGAGCGTGGCGCTCTCACAGTAGGCCAGCCGGGAGACGGGGAGGCGCGTGCTTGACAGAGCTCGCCCTTGGTTATCTGATCGGTCTCCTTGGAAACTCATAAAGAAGGGAAATTAAAACACACTTTCTCCTGCTCTGGCTATCAGCCAGCGAGCAATATTGGCTGATGCTTTGTTTTAGTGTCTGCCTCCTGCGCGCTGTGCAAACAATGAGGAGCTATTGATTGAACCGCAGCAGATCCCATTAGTGTCTAGAGGTTTGCACACAGGGGCAGAGTGTCACCTCCTCACAGTAAGGAGCAGGGCTTCTGAGAGTGCAGGAGTCCCCAGGAAGAGCCCAGGAAGCTGCTGTGGGGACCGAGCTGTGCCCAGGCGCATTTGCACGTGGGGCAGACATATGGCTTACCTGGCAAAAAGCAGGGTCTCAACATCCAGGTGACTTGTCCGCAAGTGAGGTAGATGGAGTGGCATCAACAATGTGGGTTCCAGAGCAGGCGGCACAGCTGTCCCTCTGGTCCCCCCCAGGCTCCTTGCTGGTCCACGCCTCATCCTGCTCCGGGCCTGGCTCCAATTCTCCCTAAGACAGTGACCGGCTAGAGAGTGTGGAGCAGGGCAGTGGCTGTGACCCAATGACTTGTCATGGGTTCTAACGAGGGTGGAAACCACGCAGCCGGGAGCTGTGCTAATGTGGCTGTCATCACAGGCAGCCGCAGGGGGCCTTCACTAGAGCCTGCAATGCGCTGCTTCTCTGTCCCCATCTGTCAAAAGGGGAGGGGAATGACTGTCAGGAGTTGAGTAGAGGGGCCAAGTGGCATAATGCACTGTTTGCAGTAAACAAGGCATGTGGTCAGGTCACAGTGAGCAGGAGAAGCTGCCATGGTCCCAAGGCTGGGCCAGAGTACGATGTAAGGTGGCAGAGCCCAGGCTGGTGGAAGTGGCCGTCCACGGGCCTCGTCTAAGCACCCAGGACGTGTCATGCGCTTCCCCAACTCTGCGATGGCAGGGGAGGAGGCACAGGTGCTATCCAGCCCCAGGGAGGGGCTGCTCCCGGCCACCCGGGAAGCTCCAGGAAGAGCGGCATAATGGTGGACGGAGACAGAAGCCCATTGCCCACCCCGAGGATGACCTGACGGCAGACACGCCCCCCCCCCCCCCCCCCCCCCCTGGGTCTGGAGACCAGAGTCCAAATCAAGGCATCGGCAGAGCTGGTTCCTCTTGAGGGCTGTGATGGCGAGTCTGCCCCCGGCCCCTTCCCCAGCTTCTGGTTGTTGGCGATTGGGGGCATTTCTTGGCCTCCGGCTGCACTGCTCTGTGCCCCCCTCCCTGTGTCTTCTCTGGTCTCTTACGAGACCATCTGCTGTTGGATTAATGGCCATCCCGATCCCTGGAGATTCTTACCTTATTTGTATCTTTGAATGTCCTTACCAGGGTCACATTCAAGGTTCCAGGGGGCTCTCTTGGGGTCCCCATTACACAAGGGATGCCCTGGAAGTGCCGGGGAAAGGCAGCGTCTCAGATGAGGGGGAAGCCCCCAGGGGTTGGTGGAGATCACAGAGGGGTGAGAGGGTGTTCCCAGCCAGAGAGCGTGGAGGCCAGAGAGAGAGGAAGGACGTGGAGGTCAAGTCCTGTCCTGTTGGAACAGCTCCTCAGTGCTGGGACACCTGGGATCCTGATGTCTCCATGCCACAGAGGGAGACTTGGCTGGCACTGGCCTAAATTTTGAGAGTGAGCCTAGAACGGTGAGTTTTGGAGGCAGACAGACGAGTTTGCCTCTAGGCTGTGCCTGGGGCAGATTCCCTGATCTTTCAGAACTGCAGTGAGGCTCTCCTGCAAACCCAGGGATGCTCGCACTGGTATGTCAGGCTTGCTGCTCTGTCATGTGACACAGGGACAGCGAGACGTCTGTGCATAGCCACGGTCCCTTTCAGATCCACCTCCTTCCCTCCTCTTAACTAGCCTCATTACTTCTAAATTTAAGCAGCTCCTCATATTAAATTATAATTTAAATTTAAATCTTAAAATTCAAACAGATATTTGTAACTGAATACTTCACCCTATATACAACCCAACAGTGCCACTGAATTTTGTGCTTAGCTCCTTCCCATGAACTCACGGATGAAGCGCTGTTTAATGAACAGCAGGCACGGGGTAGCTGCGGCTGGCTGAGAGCCGCACGCGTGGTGTGCGGGCTGCGTAGGGGCTGTGCCTGGAGGACGCGTGGGTCAGCTGTGCTCTGGAGCAAGCAATGTCCTCCGGTCCATCGTGCGCCTAGGCCTCGCCTCCTTCTTCTGCAGAGAGGTCTGTCCCTGCACACTCTGGGTGTCATTGCTTGACATCATGCTCACACTAGCTGCACCTCTTGGTGTGTGTTTGGGGTGACCTCCAGGAATGGCCTTGTGTTCCGGAAGTCATCTGATTTGTGCTGAGAATGGGAAGCCAGACTCCAATGCTCCAGGAAGACAAGGCCCTGTTTTGAAAAGCGCTCCATAGACTTGTTTGGCCTTGTATAACCAGTGGTGTGGATCCCCCCTCACCTGGCCATCCGCGGTGGCCTTGCTGTGTTGGCTAGCCGTCTGGGAAGCCACCTCTCGGGCATCCAGGGTGCCATCCCAGAGATGCAGGAATCCTGGAGTCTCAGCCACCCAGTTCACAGCGCCTCCCTGCTGGTTGATGGGCACCCCCCAGACAGACCTGAACACTTTGGTTTTCAGGCAGGGTCTTGGTTGAGCTGCATTGCAATGAAGTGTTTCACTCCAGAACTCCTCAGCTGTCCCGGAACTGCTGGAAAGGACAGCACTGAAACCAGGATGTGTGATGTCCCTTTGTTTTTCTTACTAGAATATTAATATTGATTCAAATCCACAGTGTGGGATAGTCGTTAATTTACATGTGCCATCTACAGTTGCTTTGATCTGTGTCTTATAGTTTTTAGGATGACTGTTACAAAAAGAAAAGATAACAGGTATTGACGAGGATGTGGAGAAAGGGGAAGTGTTCCACTGTTAATGAGAATGTAAATTAGTGTAGGTGTTGATGGAGGTTCCTCAAAACATGAAAAATAGAACTGCCACAGGAGCCAGCAATCCCATTTCTGGCTTTATCTCCCAAAGAAATGAAATCTAGCAGAAACACCTGCACTCTGTGCTCATTGCAGCCGATAGGGAAGCAACC
The DNA here is from genome assembly GCA_025594165.1 of Tamias sibiricus. NCBI lineage: Eukaryota > Metazoa > Chordata > Mammalia > Rodentia > Sciuridae > Tamias > Tamias sibiricus. The sequence continues at coordinate 169,015,315 of CM046662.1, read as the reverse complement.
TTAAGTATCTGTCAACAGGTGAGTGAATAAAGAAAATCCACAGGTATGAAGCAATGTTACTGAGACTTGACAGAGAAGGGAACCCTGCCATTGGCCATGGTGTGGATAAACCTGAGCACAGGTGTCCAAGTGAAATAAGCCAGGCACAGGAAGACCAATGCTACATGACCAGACTTACATGAGAGATCTAAGAAAGATAACTCGGTGAGCAAGAGTAGAAAGGTGGCCACACCCCACAGGGGCTGAGGGCAGGTGTCGGGACCTTATACTGTCTGCCAAGGGGGTGGAAAAGCTCTGGCTTTCTGGCTGCTTGCCACATTACCACGCCCTGTTACAGGACCTAGGCTAAGCAGGGGGCGTGGCTGTGAGAACTGAAACCACCCCAAGGATAGGCCAATGGCTCCGCCAATGCTCCTTATGTGTCCCTATGATCTTTCTGCTGATTGGCTGATGTCCACTATAAAGCATTCTGCACCCCTTCAATAAACGAGTTCCGGCATTCTACTGACTGGGCTCCCCGGTGCGGCTCTGAGTCTTTTGAAGGTGGGGGAGGAGGCGTTGGCAGCCTTTACTTTCCCAATCCAGTCTCATTGTTGAGGTAGGCCCCTTTGGCCTCTTTTGGTAGACAGAAGAGGTCCATCCGGGGTATGGGGGGGCGGCTATAGACCTCAACCCCTTATAATAATCCGACAGGCAGGGAGATGTCAATCACAAGCAGATGGTCAGCTAGCAGACCTGTAAGCTCTGGAGGCCTAAAGTCCAGGTTGGTAACCATAAAGGATTGCAGACTCGAGATTTGCAAGGACAGTAGCTCTCCATTGTCCTCACCACAAACAACTGTCATGTGGGTCTCTTAGCAGAGGAGCAGAGCAAGAGTGTGGAGGAGCACTCCTCAAATGCCGTGCATGGAGGGCTTCCTCAGCACTCCCAGGATGACACTTGTGACCAGCTCTGCCTGTCACCTGATTTGGCTGGCTGTACTTCTACTGGCCCTTTAGGCAAACCCGATGCTGCTCTGTGCTGTTCTAGGTCTGTGAGATTAATGCTGTAATTATTTTGAATAATCACATTGTTATCTGAATATAGAAGATTCTTTAATATAGAAAACAACCTCTGACTCTGATTAATATAAAAACTCAAAGTCAATAAATGATACTCAGAAGAAGAAAATTGCATCCATTGGAAATAACTATTAAATACACTTTTATATACTTCATGGATCAAAAAAGGAATCATAAGGATTCTCGAGAAGAGTCAAATTATAATAGCAATGTCATATACTAAATCTTTGAAGATTCAATTAATGAAATTCCTACAGAAAACCTTATTGTCTTAAATCTACATGTTATAAAAGAAGATAGAGTATTAATATAAAGCCAAAATTGGCAAAAATAAAGTTAATAGCAAAAAAATTAACAGTGAACAGCAATTGTTAATGAAAAACAAGGTGAGAAATAATAAAAACAGGACAAGAAATTAATGGAACAAGTGACAAACACTCTTAGGAAGGTGAACAACTACACCAAGTGTGTAGTTTGTAAAGAATGTTTGAAATTGACTAAACTCAGGCAAAATGAATCAAAACAGATGTAACCTAAAACTGACTAAAATTGGAGACATAAAGGTAGAACAGAGCTTAAAAAATATATTCCAATAACAAGAAAGCTTTTATGTCAATAACATATTTTGAAAATAAATTGCCAAAATTGACACAGAGGATAATAAAATCTGCACGAGCCACGGATTCCTTCTCAAAACTACCCATGGGAAGTACCAGGACAGTCGACTGAGCTCAGTCTTACCAGCCCCGCAGATCAGGTAACGCCTGCCATGGTCAGTGTTCCAGAAGACCACACGAGGGGAGACCCTTTCGATGGCTTTTGAGGCCAATCCCACCCACCTCTAACCACGGCCAGGACAGTACAGGCAAGGGACAGTGAAGACCAGCCTCAGAGAGTCGCGGATTTAAAAGTCTTAAGTGACACGTCAGCAAACAAATTCAATAATGAATAAACATGCGTGACGAAGAAATACATAAAATGTATGTATGTATACACACCTCCATCACCTGGAAAGCATGTCTATGCACAACTTGTGTGTATCAGGTGCTATAGTGCATGATAAACATAGATATATGCATAGACAGGTGTCCCCATTAACATGTATCCAGAAGACAATAAATATCAGACAATTGTAGTTATACTGTGTTGTGGTTTGGATGTGAGTTGCCCCCCAAAAGATCTCTTGTGAGACAATGCAAGAAGGTTCAGAGGAGAAATGATTGGGTTGTGAAAGTCTTAACCCAATCAGTGATTAATCCCCTGATGGGATTAACTGAGTGTAACTGAAGGCAGGTGGGTGTGGCTGGAGGAGATGGGGATTGGAGCATGGCTTTGGGGTTTATATTTGTACCTGGCAAGTGGAGACCGACCTCTCTCTCTCTGTCTCTCTCTCTCTCTCTCTCTCTCTCTCTCTGCTTGGATCACCACGTGAGCTACTTTCCTCTGCCACACTCTTCCTCCATGATATCCTGCCTCACCTCGAGCCCCAAGGAATGGAGCCTGCTGTCTATGGATTGAGACCTCTGAAACTCTGAGCCCCTAAATAAAACTTTCCTCCTCTACAATTGTTCTGCTAAGATTTTTTAGTCACTGCAGCAAAGTAACTCACTAAAACATACTATCATAAATAATTCTACATCTTGAAGCAATCTAAATTTCTATCAGTAGAGGAATTGTCAAAGAAATTGGAATGCACCCAAGTGATGGGACTTTTATGAGGTCATTAGAATGAATAAACTGAATCTACACGTATCTACATGGATTTACCTAAAAGTGAGACTAGCTGGGCGTGACAGCACATGCCTGTGAGGGTGGCTGCTCAGGAGGCTGAGGCCAGAGGATGGCAGGTTCAAGGCCAGAACGGGCAACTTAGTGAGTGTCTACTTTGAAATAAAAGCAAAAAGGCAGCACAGCTCCGTGGAAGAGCACTGGGTTCAATTCCCTGTAAGCTCCCCTCACACATACCTGCACTGAAGAATCTAAAAAACTTTTTTTTCTTTATTGTAGTAAAAAATATTCCAGAAATATTCAGAATAATTTGTCATTCATGTTCATGTAATATTATGCAATGCCACTCTACTTTTTTATATATGGGAACATATAAAATAAAATAAAAATAAACCTAAATGCTATTGTGGGAATCTCTCGTGAAGCTACTTGAGGGGCCTTTACTCGGTACCGAGCCATGGGGACTTAGATCCTTCCTTGGGAACGATCCGGGCTTCTCCGTGTGTATCAGACTGCCCAAGGCATGAGACCTCTGCCCCCTCTCTACTAGTGGGACAGCTCGCCTAGCTCCGGAGTTGGGCATAACCCATTGGGAACTGGACAGCCCACCCCCTACCTTATTTAGCAAAGCACATTCCATGGAAAACCTTTGATGTCCCCCCATCTAAATAAAGCAAGCGTGGGCTCCATCTCGCTCTCTTTCCTGTGTGGAAGCTTGATCCCTTCAAGACGGGTCCCTTTCAAGATGGGCGAGCCGTCCTACCCCTGCTTTAAAACATTGCTTCCTGTGTGCTGTGGTTTATTCGCTGTTTTCTTCTTTTAGCTTTTATTCCGCAGCCAGCCCATTTCTTGCAGAGGAACCTAAACTCCACCACCCATGCAGGGTGCGGGTGAGGTGCTGTGACTGATAAGCATTAATTTCAGAAAAGTAAGACTTTTACAGGTGATATCAGAGAGCATATAAAAGCTGGCATCAAATATGTTTTTTTTTCCAAATATCTAAAATAATTACTAAAATACACTTCAGTATTTCATAACAGGGCAATGCGTAAGTTGGTGTTTGCTACCTTTTTTCCTATTTTCGTGTATTTCAGACATTTCCATATTAAACGGGAGAGGGACAGTAAGGTCCACACACACGTGGGTCAACCTTTCCCCTTTTTGGTGGGGCAGGCAGGCTGCTGGCTGGCGGGCACCTGGTGGACTGTGGTGGGGACTCGGCTGCCTGCGCAGCCTCCGCAGCACTGGCCCTACCTGATGTGCTGAAGCTGCGCTGTAGCCTTCTGCGCAGCCTCAAGTCGGGGAGGCCCTGCTCGGGCCCTGGGTGACGGTTTCCATGGACACGACTGGCCACAGCAGGGATAGCCAGGAATGGACCATTTTGGTGTCGAGTGCTATTCCACGGATGCGGTGCTCCTTGCCTTCCTCCTCCACCATAAATCAACGTCAGGAAACGTGTAGTCTAAGGCCGGAGGCTTGAGGGTTTTGTCCTGGCCCTGCTTCACCTGAGAACCTGGCACCCTGACTCTAGAGACTGTCCCCAGTTACCTCTCCTGCTGGCCTCAAGGGAATGCAAGACTGTGAAGGGCTGTGGCTGGGGCGTGGAGGCGTCCCCTGCAGAGTCCTTTTGAAGGGTCCCTTTCTTAAATGACACCTCCCTGCAGTCACTTTTTCAGTTCTATTGATGGTGACCTGGGTTCCCCAGCACAGCCCTCTGATCTGATTTGCATAAGGTGAAAATAAACCAGTGGGGGGGGGGGGGGGGGGGGGGGGGGGGGGGGGGGGGGGGGGGGGGGGGGGGGGGGGGGGGGGACAATGAAGTCCTCCTCGCTTTCTGGGGAGGTCTCTGCAGAGACTTTCACGTGTCTAAACCATAAACAAAGCTACAGAATTGACAAGTTTTCACAATTACCCTTGACAAGGGAGAAATCATTTAAAAATATAATTAAAAGCTTTTTCTTTAGGTTTTTATCACAAATTCCAGGAGATGTGAAGAAAATAATCTTGTCAGTAGAAAAAAGGTGACTTTTTTTTTTTTTGAGATGGACCAACGTATATCCTACACCTCAGCTAGGATACAACTTCAGCAAGTGACAGCATGAATGAATTAAAATAATCCATCTAGACTCCTGGGTAATTAAGAAGCTGTTTTTTGATGACTCAGTGTTATGTGTAGGCAGATGCTGACTTTTTTTTACTAAGCAATTACACGGTGCTGGTAACGCGGCTGTCTTGGTTGTTCAGAATGTCATTATGACTCCTTTCGCTCTTGGGAACCGTGCGTGGCTGTAGTTCATAATTGTGCCAGCTCCAGGAAAACTTACGAGGAGTCGCAAAACAGCCAAGTGCAAATCAAAAACTGTTTTTTACCAGGAGATGGATAATAACTGAAGGAGAGCCGACCTCACGCTCTGGCTTAGCTTGAGTTCCTTGAACAGTCCAACGGGGTCTCCGAGGCTCATGACTGATTTCCTGGGGGAGCGCTCTGCGGGGAAATGAGGGTGAAGTAGCCAAAGAAGGGGAAGCAGCCCACGCAGGGTGTGGTCACGGGCAGGCATGGCTGGGCTGGACCCCAGGCAGGAGGCTGTGGGCAAGAGCCAGCTGCCCCTGTGCCACCCTCGTGAGCCGTGTCCTGGTGGAGTTCTGCATCTTGCCCAGTGAGGCTGTTCAAGGAAGAGGACGAGTCTTCCGGGAAGGGGCAGCTGTGAGATGCCAGCCAACGCACCTCAGCTGGGCAGAGGCTGCCAGCATGGGAAGACAAACCGGGAAACTGGGTAGGGCATGGCCTTGCCCACGGTGCCCACCCCACGCAGGGCTCAGATCCATTTATTTCTCACATTAACTTCACTCCACCCATCGCTCCATGCTCACGGTACTGGGAAGACTCATAAAAGGAGGGTTGGTCGGGGAATCGTACCCCACTGTCGCAGACGACCCAAGGCCCTAGCCAGCCATGTTCCCCTCCTCCGCTGTCCCTCGAGTCCCTCCCAGTCTCGAGGAGTGCTTTGGCTTGCCTGGGTGGGTTGCCTGGTGGCTTGACCCCACTTTCCTCACTGAGGAGTCTGACACCTGACCGCCCGTCCCCGTCAGGCTGTGGGTTCTGTACTCACTACTGTTGTTCCAACTGGCCGTGGACACCAAGGGAAATGCCGGTGCGTTGCCCAAGAGCCTCCTGGGGGGCACCAGTGCTGTTGACTTATGTGGTCAGGGCATTGCCCCTGGTGGCAAGGGGGTGACTTCTGTCCCACTGACTCTCTGGCACAAGGAGCCCAGAGTGATCAGACGACAGTGCTGCTTCCCATCTAGGAAGATTCATGCTCTGTCTGCTTTCAGCAGCATCACCCCTTCTGCCAAAAGGACCCCTCAACTCCCAGTTAGGTTTGGCCAGGAAACAGTGAGTTATGGGGGTGGAGCCTGCCAATCCCCAGAGTGCTGTGGGGAGCACTAAAGAGGGGCCACTCCTGATCACTCCCAGGCTGCTGCCGCTCCCAGGAGAAGAGGGTGTGACGTGATGAAAGTCCTTCAAGCAGAATGTGATCTTGCACTGCCGCATCAAAGCCCTAGAGCCAATCTCTGGCTGGTGCAGGAGGCCTCCAGCAATGGGGAACCCTAGGTCAGCCCTAGTGAGAAGGTGGCTCTGCTGGACCTCTCCTGGCTCTGTCCAGGACCAGCCTCCGTCCTCAGAGAGTGGCCATTCCATTCTCAGAACCATGGCACAAGCACCAGTGCCAAGGCCCTGCCTCAGCAGCTGGCCTCTGCTGTTAAGGTCCCCACCCCCACCCCAGGGGTCCCCAGGAGGTTCAACCTCCTAAAGGTTCTTCCACCTCTTAATTCTGTCACACCAAGTGTTATAGGGACAGATGAGGTAAGGCACTGAAGATAGCAATAAACAGTTTTATTTGGCTGCAGCCAGACTCAGAGGGCACAGCTTTTGCTGTAATCAATCAATCCCCTGAACCCCGAGTTCAGGTAGTTTCAGAACCTTATATCCAGCATATAAGGGGAGGGGCTCAGAAGATCACAGTCTACAGAAGTTCACATAAAAAGCAACTTTTTCTTTCACTGTTTTGGGAAAGTTAACCCTTCAAGGACAACACCTGAGAAGGGGAGAGCTTCTTCGCCCCTTTCTTTCCTCCCCTGCCAGTTGTTACCATGGAGCCCAATTGGTCACTTCTCTTATCTTAGAGATGTAGACATCTCTGTGAAGCTCCAGCTCAAGGCCAGAGGCCTTGTTTAAAGGATTTGTCCTTTTTTTTTTTTTCTTTTATCACACTTCTTATTTGCAAACACACTTCTACAAACTACTATACTGGATAAATGTTTGTGAAAAACAAGTAAAGGGGCGTCCAGCACCTGGAGTGCTGATTTCCAGGCCAAAGATCAAGCAAAACAGGGCAACACGAAAATAGGAAGCCTATCTACATCGAACTCTCTTGTAGAGACTCTTCTCCTGAGAATCCCAAAACCAGTCATGGTGACGATTTCTGGAGAAGCTTAGTTAAGATTTTCTGTGGAGGAGGGGGTGCCACTACACAAGGACCATGCACCCAGCCTGCAGTGGTGTTGGGGTAAAACTCACACTGAAATCCTAATACCGACCTGGAGTGCTGCTAAGGCTCCCCCTGCTGAAAGGGCCGACCTTGTGCTGGGGCTGCCGGCTCTTGGTTCTGTGGGCTTCCTCGCCAGTCTCCTCACTGCTGGTCACAGCTTCCAGAAACTCTGGGTTCCTGCCTCCAGTACCATCGTTCCGTTCTCCATTACAGATGTGCACTTCATCTTGCTTTTGAAAGTGCTTCTTCCGTTTGGTAGGACTCGGATGGAGCCGGGGTGGATGCAGGCTCTCCACCATTTTTGAAGAGGGTGCCTGGAACTCGTGTGCATTATTGATACAAGTGAGAGCAGAGCGCAGCTCTCCGCACGCACCGCCCGCTGCTGTGATGGCAATAGGGACGCGTTCGCTTCCACCTCAGGTTGTTCCTCTTTCATGAGGCATCTCTCCAACAGTGCTTCAGCAGAGCAAAGACCTCTGGAAAAGTGAATTTTTGATGCTCGATCTTTTCACCTTTTTATAAAAAATCAATATATGCCTGATTAATAATAGTTTCAAGGAGAAAAACAGATTCCATGGTAGACAAATCAAACAAGAAAACACAGTCTTTCTTTTCTTTTCAAGAGAGCTACACATAGAGAACGCTGGGCATTGGGGTGGATTTATCCACGGATAAGTGGGGAGTTATTTCCTCGACAGTGGAAGAGGGACAGAGCCCCAGTCACTCAGTCAACAAGAAGTTTAATCCTGAGCCAACAGCTCGATTTGGGCTCCACTTGACCCCGTTTAGACCCCTCATCTCAAGAACTGTAGTCAAATGAACTGGGGTGTGTTAAGTCACAAGTTTGCAGCTGGAGGAGAAGAATCCGCCCTCTCACATGAGCCAGTGGGGCTGGGCTCTTCCCGTGGGGGACCTGGGGACTCCTCCTCCTTGTGCTCTAGCTGAGGCCAGCACCCAGGGTCTGAGGCTGCTCCTTCATGGGGATGCAAAAGCCAGTACCTGACTTCCTGCAGGGCTGGTTCACTTGTTAGCTGAAAGACTCCATGAAGAGGTGACCTGCCTCGGCCTGCACCCCGCTCAGGGAAATCAGGGTCGGTGTTCAGCCTCTGCCTCTGTTAGAATTTAGGCAAAGTTTCTTACGCTGGGAATGCCATTTTAATAAAAGGGAAGTTTATAGGGGCCACGTGTGGAAGGGGGAGAAAAATGAAAAATAGGGGACAGACGGGAGCAGGGGCAGGCGCGAACAGGGAGCGATTTCAGTCTGGGCTGGCTTAAATAGAGTGGGGGTCAAAAAGCCCCCTGGAGTGAGTCCTTGCCCTATAGGCTACCAGAGGTCAGGAGGTGATGGCCAGGGCACCTGCTGGCCAGGTTTGCTGGCCATGCTGAGGACCCTGGGAAGTGTAGTCTTTTTAGGAAGTACCTGGGAGGTGTGGCCTTCTGCCTGGGAGACGCAGCCTCCTGCCTGGAATCCAACAGCCTCCCTCCCTACAACAATGTTAAAGTTTGAACATTAGAGAAGCACCCCGAGGCAAGCATCTACAGTGGGGTTTATTTAAAAGGGGTAACCTAGACTTCTCCCTGGAGGGAGAAGGGGGCTATGGCTGGTATTCCAGTGTCCCAAGAAGCCAGGCAGTTCTGCCTTTTTATATGTCCCCGGGCTTCCCTTGTGCTCCTGCTCTCTCTCCTTCTGTGTGCGTGACCAGGCCCAGTGGGATGGCCAAAAAAAAAAAAAAAAAAAAGATGGGTTGAAGGGGGAAGGGCAGGATGGAGCAGCCCAGGACATTAACAACTTTATAGCTCCCTGTAGGGAGGGGCAGTTGCTGGGACAGGTCACCTTGGCAACAGGTTGGGGCAGGGCAGGTTCTTGATAAGGGTGGAGGAAGAGCAACATTCCAATCCCTCAGGGGACAGTGTGCCAACCACTCTCTAACTTCCTCGGACTCACTCAAAATTGACTTTCTGGATCCGCCGTGACTTGCTTTACCTCTCTGTACTGACTGCCTAACAGATTCTGGCTTCACAACTACTGTCCTCAAGGCAATGAATTGATTTCCCCCAGCCTCTGAAAGTGACCCAGTCATTTTGCAGACAGGATTTATGAAGCGCTCAGTACCTTTCAAACGTGACCCAGCTGAAGCTCGAGCTCTTCTGTCTTTGGCCAGAGAAAAGTGGTCAAGTTGGCTTCTGGGTCCCTCTGACATGCCGTGGTTTTAGGAAGCCCTTGCTTCCTGCAGTGACAGGGTGTTCCCACTTCATCTACTCACCATCTGCCCAGATCTGGAGTCTGGGATCCATTGAGAAGAATTGGTTCCTTGCAGTGGGAAGATTTCAAAGCCACAGTTGTGGCTCCAACTGATGACAAAGCTATGTTTCTTTGATGCATTCTTATACATGATAAAACATGACTTATATGCATAAAACATGACTGTTCAAACTATTTTTTATAAAAGTGGTGATTAGCAATTCTTTTAATAGAAATAAAATACAACACATTTTCATTTTCCTAAAGAATAACATTGAGCCAGGTGCCTGTAATCCAGGGACTCAAAGGCTAAGGCAGAAGGTCAAGTGTTCAAAGCCAGCTTCAGCATCTTAGTGAGGCTCTCAGAAACTCTGAGAGAGCCTGTCTCTAAATAAAATACATAAAAAGGGCTGGGGCTGGGGCTCAGTGGTTAACTGCCCCTGGGTTCAATCCCCCCCGTACCAAAACAAAACAACAACAAAAAACAATAACATTGAATCAATTTATATTTCCAAGCTAATACCATTTCTTCTTATTTTTATGGTATGGTTTGAGATTCAATATTTACCACTGGCTCTCCTAAGGCTGCGAAAGTACATCTTAGCCCTGGACACGCCGCAGTCTCTAACTCATTCCTGTCTTACTAGTGGGCTCTGCCTTCAGGGAGTGTTTACTTCTTCAAGAGGAGTTTAGCTCGAGACTTCTCTGCTCCAGACCTCCAGCTCCCGTCTTTCTTCCTGGTTCAAGTCTGACCTGTAGTCTGGCAGTCACATAGTCTCTCCCTGATGGGGCTTTATTATTTATTTATCTATTGGGGTGCCAGAGGATTTAACTCAGGGCACTGGCCACTGAGCCACATCCCCAGCCGTATTTTGTATTTATTTAGAGACAGGGTCTCACTGAGTTGCTTAGCACCTTGCTGTTGGCTGAGGCTGGCTTTGCACTCGAGATCCTCCTGTCTCAGCCTCCTGAGCTGCTGGGATTACAGGCGTGCACCACGGCTCCTCTGGCTCTGGCTTGGGGCTTTGTTTTTAACCACTTGGCTCCCACTGTCAGTTCTAAGAAACCTTGCAAACTGTGCAGAGGCTCTTCTTGCTGTCCTCTGCCATTGGCTTGGTACTGACAGGCGGGGGTTGAGAACCAGTGCATGTCATCTGGGGAAACCAGTCAGCTCTTGACCTGTGTGAGCCTTGTTTGGGGGCCCCCGAATGCTGCTGAGGAGGGGCTGGTGTGAGGTCTAAGTGGTGAAGCAAAGCAGTGTCACACAGGTGTGGGTGCTAAGGACAGGTAGGCGCGGAGCCCTGGGAGGGAGCTGCCACACAGAAGAGACAGCAAGTGCAAAGGGCTTGGGGCAGGAACAGCTTGGGGTGTGGTGGATGGGAAGCCCGCGTATCTCACTGTCCTGGTTGTTCTCAGCCTCTTGGAATCTTCTCCAAGTTTCCTTCATTAATGCACACCCCACCCTTCCCCCAGGGAGAGCCTCGCTGTTATTTCATGAACATGTTTTGCTCCTGTTCTTTTGTCTCCATCTGAGGATGCGACTGCATTGTGCTCTAACGCCGTGTTTTAACTGTGCTCTCTCCTGTGGGCTCTTGTTCCAATCACACTGTAATTTTTCCCTGAAGGGAAGGAGGGATTTGCATCTGCCAAGTGCCCACCATGGAGCTGGTAGCCTGCTGAATGCACCTCGGGCCTTGTGAGCAGAGGGCAGCAGGTGAGGAAGACAACAAGCACGTGGACGGACACACACACACACACACACACACACACACACACACACGTGCACACACCTGTTTCCAGCGTCCCTGAGTGTGCTGAGAGGCTAGGAGAAGTCATAGACTAGGAGTGACCTGGGACAGCTGAGGTGATTGGCAGGAGCCCCTCCAAGGAGCCCCCGGAGGCTGGGATGCGCCTCGCTCGGGTCCTCTCCTCCTGTTGTCCTTCACTTCCTTTTGCAGGCCCCGCCCGTGGTGACTGTGTCTACCTTGGCCTCACTTTATACAAGATTCACGCCCAGCTCTCCCCAGCCCCACTGGGCAGAATCCACCACGACCTCGGGATAGGCCAGTTGGAGCAAGGTAGGGTGGCCAGGCGGAAGGAGGAAGGAAGACAAGTGACACCAAGGGCCGGGGTCCCTTATCTCCAGGGAACAGCACCTGCTCCTTCTCCAGGCCCTGCCCTGGGAGTCAGCAGAGGTGCAGGCTGGAGGTCTCGGAGGAGAGCTCTCTGCCCTGCAGCTGCTTCCCCCAGGGACTCATCAAGGCTGCAGTCTCAGAGCTTCCCTGCAGACCACCCTGGGGGCGCCGCTGACCAGCAGCCTCACGCTCTCCAATGAAGCCAGAGCCCTGTGCTGCCCATCACCCCATGGGGAAAACTTCATGCCACCAGCCAAGGTGTCACATGCAGAGAGAAGTTCCCCCGCAAGGTGTCACATGCAGAGAGAAAGAGCCAATCCTTCATTTTCCAACTGGGTTTTGTGATTCACTCCTTTGTAGATGAAAAAGAGATTAGAAAGCCAGGTTCTAGGAATGAGAGGTGATCGAGCTCTGACTGCCACGTGGCTGCGTGCCGACCCGCACCGAGGAGTACGCCCTGAGCCTTCTGCTCGTGCGCAGACCGCCTTTCCACCCTGCTTCTCTCTGGTGTCCTGGGTTGAGGTGTCAATGTCTGAAACCGCCTTGAGACCTCACCTGGAACCAGACCTTTAAATTGTGAGTGATGCATCTAAAATGCGCTTGCAGGCACTTGGAGGATTCTAAAACTATTTATATAATTTACATCTTATTTCAGGAATTGCAGTGGCCAATTAAACTGTCTTCAGTATCAGATTCTTGTAGAGAAACATTAACAGTGACATTTTCACTTGCATCCTACAAGTTGCTGTGAAAATAATTAGGGTCCTGAAGTGTTTGCTAATAACATGTTAGCTGGGAAATGACTGCTCTTTCAAGGAATTCCTGCACTAATAAAGTTGTCTTTCGTTTGCTGCTTACAGGTCAATTTTCCTCTCATCTTTCGACATTATGAACACCACGAAGAGCGGTCTAGACGGGATGGGGAGCTGGTGGTGTGAGCGTGGATCTCGGGGCTTGCTAGGACCTCTCCTGCGCACCCTCACTGGCCACACCGGGTGAAGCCGCTGTCCACTCGGGTTTCTCTCCTGACAGCACGTGGGCTCAGCCTTCCTCCTCGTCCCCCTGAGACGCCTATCATCGCACCCTGGGCTACTTCACCCCAAACTGCTCTTCAAACGCGCTGCGATGCCGCGCTGCGGGCAGACTCCTTAGGGCAGCCCGGGCCCAGCCCTACCTGCCGGCCCAGCTGAGCTGACAGCGCGCAGCTTCAGCGCGTGTCCTGCTCTGGGCTGTGATCGTGCACTTTCTGGTCTGTCTCCATGGCTGTCTGGAAGAATCAAGGAAGCAGGCACCAGCTCGGTGAGATTCTGGCCGTGGCAGGCCACTTAAGGCTTGTTCCATGAGTGGGCGAGGCAGTGCCTGCAACGCCCGCCCGGGAACACGGAGGCCAGACACGGAGGCCATCCACGGAGGCCAGACACGGAGGCCATCCACGGAGGCCAGACACGAGGCCAGACACGGAGGCCATCCACGGAGGGCATCTGCCATCGTGCACATCAGCCCAATGTAAGCTGCCTGTCACGGCCAGCCATTGCGCCGGGGGAGGAAAACTCTCGGAGGCAGAGTAAAGCTATTCTTCTTAGCTTAGAGAGAGAGAAAGAAAGATAGAGAGCTTAGCTTAGAGAAAGATTATTTTTTAGAGCTTCTTCTTTCTTCTTCGGGAGCCTCGGCCTAACTCTGACCAGCCATTACTCCTTCTATCTGGTTTCTCTTCTGTAACCGCTCTGCCTACGTTCTGGCCGCTCTGATTCTCCGACCCGAACTCTTCTTCTGACCGACCAAGTGACTGCACGACTGACTGAATGAATTCTCCTTCGTTCTCCTAACTCGGAACGCTTTCACCCAGTTATATACCTTCAGCTTTGCGGGTGCCTACAGGTGTGTCACATACATATCAGGTGGAACTTATGGCTTCCAGCTAGCTGCAACAGCCCTTCCTAATTAGGGCTCCTTCAGCCCAACCCTCAGGCCGGCTGGCAAGGCACAGGTGCAGCTGGGAATGTCTGCATCTTGACCAAATCCAGCCTACGTCATCTCTCCAGAGGAGCTTTGACAGATGACACCCAGTCACAGCTGAGGTGGACGTAGCTGCAGGCCTTGGACGACGGCAGCGTCCCTTATTCCAGTGCTGCCCCCCTCCACAGATGTCCCAGATGCCGGCCCTTGTCATTGGAGACTCCATGCTGAGTCGTGAATGGTGACACTGGTTTTACCGACCCTCGAGTCACATCGTGACTGATCCCTTACTCCCCTCTGCCAAGTCCAAAATTAAATATTAAGGACACTGGTAGGACAATCAGAGAAACTCAAATAAGATGTGTGATAATAGCCTCTGTCACTATTAATTTTCTGCTTTTGATAACTTTACTGTGGTTAGGATGAATACATTGGGGTACGTAGCAGCAAAGGGACTGTATATCTGAGAGAATGATAAGGAGAAAGAAATTATGACAGAATATTTGGGTAATCTGGGTGAAGAGTATATGGGGATTCTTTTTAGCAATTTTGCAACTTTTATGTAAGTCTGAAATTATGTCATAATAAAAACCTTGAAATATAAAAAAAAGAGAGAGAGAAACCCAAAGTATTCAAAGAAACTTCAAAGAATTCACAAAGCTAGATTCTTCGTCCGCATCCTTCTTTCCTGAGGCTGAGATGATGGTTCATTGATGAAAGGCTGATCCACAGCTTGGACGCAGGGGTCTTGTGTGTTTGCTTCCTGAACGTGATTCGTGAGTTTGCTCAGCAAGTGTTGACTGACGGACCACCTGTGTGTCCGAAACTTCTCATGCACTAGGGACAGAGCTTCCTCGTGAGGTCTGTCTCTGCCCTAGCAGATGTTAAGGCTTGGAAATGCAGTAGGAGTTGGTGCATCTGTCATGGCAAAGTCGGAAGCACTCTTCAATTCTAGCTTGCTAGGGACTAAGTGAGACTCAAAATCTCCATAGCTGATTAATCCAACATTCCTTCCGTGTACAGGTTGACTTATGATGATGCTTCTTCTTCCAGAAGCTAATTTTACAACTCATTTTTAGGATGATTTCAAACCAATTTTAGTTAGATATCTTTGGTTAAATATATTTTTAAATTAAAAGACCACAGAATGATATGGAAAACATATTTGCTTCATATAAAGTAATTAAGTCTACCAAATAGCAGATAAACTCTGATTTAATATTTGCAAAAATTGTAAGAAAATGAATGGAACAAAGATACTGTAACAGTAGTTATCTGAGTTACAGACCTTTAGCTTGTCTTCCTCTTTCTCGTCTTCTTGTGAAAAAAATGTATACAGTGTATACACATGCACTCTTTTGTAATAAGAAATAAGGTAATTTTAAAAATTTGAAATGAAGGAAAAACATCCATAGTGAGTTTTTTTTTTTTAAGTTTTCTTTTACTAGCAATGGGTGTGTGCTATTTTATCTTTCAAGACTAAAATGGAATCTTCACACTCACACACATGTAGCATGTACTCAAGTAATCACACTTATTAAAAGGCTGCTATTTTATTTGTTTGTTTGTTTTTAAAGAATCCACTATGAGGTAACTGTATTTACGTGAGCTTGTCTCTGTGTCTTCTATTCTGTACCATTGATGTTCATATCTGTTTGGTGCCAATACCATGCCTTTTTTTGTTACTATAGCTCTGTAGTATGATTTAAGGTCTGGCATTGTGATGCCCCCTGCTTCACTTTTCTCAATGAGGATTGCTTTAGTTATCCTGAGCCTCTTATTTTTCCAAATGAATTTCATGACTGTTTTTGCTATTTCTGTGAAGAATGTCATTGGAATTTTAATAGGAATTGCATTAAATCTATATACTACTTTTGGCAGTACAGCCATTTTGACAATATTTATTCTGCCTAAGAACATGGAAGATCTTTTCATCTTGTAAGGTCTTCTTCAATTTCTTCCTTTAGTGTTCTGTAGTTTTCATTATAGAGGTCATTCACCGCTCTTGTTAAATTGATTCCCAAGTATTTTATTTTTTCGAGGCTATTGTGAATTACATAGTTTTCCTAATTTCTCTTTCAGTTGATTCACCTCTGATGTATCAAAACACAATTGATTTGTGGGTGATAATTTTATATCCTGCTACTTTGCTGAATTTATTTATGAGTTCTAGATGTTTTCTGGTGGAGGTTTGGGGTCTTCTAAATATAGAATCATATTGTTAGCAAATAGGGATAGTTTGAGTTCTTCTTTTCCTATTTGTATTTCTTTAATTTCTTTCTTCTGTCTAATTGCCTTGGCTAGAATTTCAAGGATAAAACGAAACAAAGCAAATAAAGAACCCACTATGAAATAAACGGCAAGGTGTGGAGAGAGCGTTTTGAACAGGGATGCACCTGCAATGCCCAGGAGTGACCCGAGGAGGTCCCTGCCTCTGCTGCAGGAGCAGCTGTCCTGGGGTCAGCCACAGGGGCTCCAGGAGTGTCCACTGGAGTGACCCGAGGAGGTCCCTGCCTCTGCTGCAGGAGCAGCTGTCCTGGGGTCAGCCACAGGGGCTCCAGGAGTGTCCACTGGAGTGACCCGAGGAGGTCCCTGCCTCTGCTGCAGGAGCAGCTGTCCTGGGGTCAGCCACAGGGGCTCCAGGAGTGTCCACTGGAGTGACCTGAGGAGGTCCCTGCCTCTGCTGCAGGAGCAGCTGTCCTGGGGTCAGCCACAGGGGCTCCAGGAGTGTCCACTGGAGTGACCCGAGGATGTCCCTGCCTCTGCTGCAGGAGCAGCTGTCCTGGGGTCAGCCACAGGGGCTCCAGGAGTGTCCACTGGAGTGACCCGAGGAGGTCCCTGCCTCTGCTGCAGGAGCAGCTGTCCTGGGGTCAGCCACAGGGACTCTAGGAGTGTCCACTGGAGTGACCCGAGGAGGTCCCTGCCTCTGCTGCAGGAGCAGCTGTCCTGGGGTCAGCCACAGGGGCTCTAGAAGTGTCCACTGGAGTGACCTGAGGAGGTCCCTGCCTCTGCTGCTGCAGGAGCAGCTGTCCTGGGGTCAGCACAGGGGCTCCAGGAGTGTCCTGGGGTCAGCCACAGGGCAGCTGTCTGGGGTCAGCCACAGGGGCTAGGAGTGTCCACAGGTGTCCCTCCACTGGAGTGACCCGAGGATGTCCCTGCCTCTGCTGCAGGAGCAGCTGTCCTGGGGTCAGCCACAGGGGCTCCAGGAGTGTCCACTGGAGTGACCTGAGGAAGTCCCTGCCTCTGCTGCAGGAGCAGCTGTCCTGGGGTCAGCTATAGGGGCTCCAGGAGTGTCCACTGGAGTGACCCGAGGAGGTCCCTGCCTCTGCTGCAGGAGCAGCTGTCCTGGGGTCAGCCACAGGGACTCTAGGAGTGTCCACTGGAGTGACCTGAGGAGGTCCCTGCCTCTGCTGCAGGAGCAGCTGTCCTGGGGTCAGCCACAGGGACTCTAGGAGTGTCCACTGGAGTGACCTGAGGAGGTCCCTGCCTCTGCTGCAGGAGCAGCTGTCCTGGGGTCAGCCACAGGGGCTCCAGGAGTGTCCACTGGAGTGACCCGAGGAGGTCCCTGCCTCTGCTGCAGGAGCAGCTGTCCTGGGGTCAGCTATAGGGGCTCCAGGAGTGTCCACTGGAGTGACCTGAGGAGGTCCCTGCCTCTGCTGCAGGAGCAGCTGTCCTGGGGTCAGCCACAGGGGCTCCAGGAGTGTCCACTGGAGTGACCTGAGGAGGTCCCTGCCTCTGCTGCAGGAGCAGCTGTCCTGGGGTCAGCTATAGGGGCTCCAGGAGTGTCCACTGGAGTGACCTGAGGAGGTCCCTGCCTCTGCTGCAGGAGCAGCTGTCCTGGGGTCAGCCACAGGGGCTCCAGGAGTGTCCACTGGAGTGACCTGAGGAGGTCCCTGCCTCTGCTGCAGGAGCAGCTGTCCTGGGGTCAGCTATAGGGGCTCCAGGAGTGTCCACTGGAGTGACCGAGGAGGTCCCTGCCTCTGCTGCAGGAGCAGTCTGTCCTGGGGTCAGTGACCTGAGGAGGGCCTCTGCTGCAGGAGTGTCCACTCCAGGAGTGACCCGAGAGGATGTCCCTGCCTCTGCTGCAGGAGCAGCTGTCCTGGGGTCAGCTATAGGGGCTCCAGGAGTGTCCACTGGAGTGACCTGAGGAGGTCCCTGCCTCTGCTGCAGGAGCAGCTGTCCTGTCCTGGGGTCAGTCAGCCACACTGGACTGACCTGAGGAGGTCCCTGCCTCTGCTGCAGGAGTGTCCACTGGAGTGACCTGAGGAGGTCCCTGCCTCTGCTGCAGGAGCAGCTGTCCTGGGGTCAGCTATAGGGGCTCCAGGAGTGTCCACTGGAGTGACCTGAGGAGGTCCCTGCCTCTGCTGCAGGAGCAGCTGTCCTGGGGTCAGCTATAGGGGCTCCAGGAGTGTCCACTGGAGTGACCTGAGGAGGTCCCTGCCTCTGCTGCAGGAGCAGCTGTCCTGGGGTCAGCCACAGGGGACTCTAGGAGTGTCCACTGGAGTGACCCGAGGATGTCCCTGCCTCTGCTGCAGGAGCAGCTGTCCTGGGGTCAGCTATAGGGGCTCCAGGAGTGTCCACTGGAGTGACCTGAGGAGGTCCCTGCCTCTGCTGCAGGAGCAGCTGTCCTGGGGTCAGCTATAGGGGCTCCAGGAGTGTTCACTGGAGTGACCTGAGGAGGTCCCTGCCTCTGCTGCAGGAGCAGCTGTCCTGGGGTCAGCTATAGGGGCTCCAGGAGTGTCCACTGGAGTGACCTGAGGAGGTCCCTGCCTCTGCTGCAGGAGCAGCTGTCCTGGGGTCAGCTATAGGGGCTCCAGGAGTGTCCACTGGAGTGACCTGAGGAGGTCCCTGCCTCTGCTGCAGGAGCAGCTGTCCTGGGGTCAGCCACAGGGGCTCCAGGAGTGTCCACTGGAGTGACCCAGGAGGTCCTGGGGTCCCTGCCTCTGCTGCAGGAGCAGCTGTCCTGGGGTCAGCCACAAGGACTCTAGGAGTGTCCACTGGAGTGACCTGAGGAGGTCCCTGCCTCTGCTGCAGGAGCAGCTGTCCTGGGGTCAGCACACAGGGGCTCCAGGAGTGTCCACTGGAGTGACCCGAGGAGGTCCCTGCCTCTGCTGCAGGAGCAGCTGTCCTGGGGTCAGCCACAGGGACTCTAGGAGTGTCCACTGGAGTGACCCGAGGATGTCCCTGCCTCTGCTGCAGGAGCAGCTGTCCTGGGGTCAGCTATAGGGGCTCCAGGAGTGTCCACTGGAGTGACCTGAGGAGGTCCCTGCCTCTGCTGCAGGAGCAGCTGTCCTGGGGTCAGCTATAGGGGCTCCAGGAGTGTCCACTGGAGTGACCTGAGGAGGTCCCTGCCTCTGCTGCAGGAGCAGCTGTCCTGGGGTCAGCTATAGGGGCTCCAGGAGTGTCCACTGGAGTGACCTGAGGAGGTCCCTGCCTCTGCTGCAGGAGCAGCTGTCCTTGGGGTCAGCCACAGGGGACTCTAGGAGTGTCCACTGGAGTGACCTGAGGAGGTCCCTGCCTCTGCTGCAGGAGCAGCTGTCCTGGGGTCAGCCACAGGGCTCCAGGAGTGTCCACTGGAGTGACCCGAGGATGTCTCTGCCTGTTTGCTGCAGGGCTCCAGGAGCAGCTGTCCTGGGCAGCTGTCCTGGGAGTCAGCCACAGGGCTCCAGGAGTGTCCCCCAGCTCGCAGCGCTGGCAGATACTCCCCTGGGCGTGTGATCAGGCTCCTTGCCACCACCCGAACCCCCGTCTCATGGCCGCCACCTCTGCTCCATCTCTGATGCAAGAGAGGCACCAGCCCGGCGCCATTGCAGGACCCTGTGAGCTCAGGGCGAGGGTAGTCTGTGGGCCGTGAGAGGTGCTTTCTTTCTGTGCTGGTGTTCCTTTTAGAAACAGCTGCTGTTGGCACATCTGAAATGACATGGGAAGGAGGACGGGCGCTCTTGGCCGTCTAACCATGTCTGCCCCTCTGGCCCACGGTGGGGGCTTTGGCACGAGGTGCTTTGTAGGAAGACGGCGCATGTTGACTCCCCGAGGCTGGAGGAGGAAGACCCGCCTTCCACTTGGGGTCATCAGGGAAGTGCACAGTCGGTTGTTTCTGAGTCCAGCCGCCTTGTGCTGAGCTTGGATGCCACATTCGCCACTTGGATGGCCATGACTGGCTGGGGCTCCAGCAACAGCACCGGGGTGTGGGGCAGGCCCATTTCATCCTTCCCCACACACTGCTGTGGACGACGGCTTGACCCTGAAAGCAGCCACCTGCTGACACACGAGCAGTGTGCAGAGGCCCGGCTCGGCACCTGCAGGTGGGTGTGGTGTACGCAGGCCCTGGGTGGCCTGAGAGTGGACACCTCTTATCGTCACCTTCCTTGACATCACTCAGGGCTCCCGCTCAGGGACCTGCACTGAGATTCAGTTCTGCTTAGAATGAGTCCAATCTATGTCTAGGAGCCCATTTTCAATTATTATTATTTTTTTTTTGTGTGTGTGTATAAAATTTTATTTTAAAATCGACTGAGAGGAGAGTCATAAAGTCAGAAGAGTAATAATAGCTATTATATAATTAATGCTTATTATGTTAGCTACTCCTAACACTTGAAATATTTTTTGTCATTTAGTTGTGACAATAACTGAGTATGGTAGTTACTATTTTTTTTTAATTTTATTTTTATAATTTTTAATATGTACAACTCATAGTGCATATATTTAGTATCTTTTTACATACAACTGTTTGTATACAAAGTATATTTGTACAATTCAGGTCTTCAATCATGCATTAAGGAAAATGATATCCGTCTCATTCAAACACCTTTTTTTTTCTCCCCCTCCCTCCCCTCTTGCTCCCTCTCTTATCCTCCCTTCCCTTGACCATTCTAGTGTTCCTCTAATCCTCCTATGTACCCCCATCCAACTATACTTTGAAATAGCCTCCTTATATAAGAGAGAACATTTGGTACTTGGATTTTTGAGACTGACTAACTTCACTTAGCATTATGTCTTCCAACTTCATCCATTTACCTGCAAACGCCATTAATTTGTTTTCTTTTATTGCTGAGTAAAATTCCATTGTGCGTATATACCACATTTTCTTAATCCACTCATTTACTGAGGGACATCTAGGTTGGTTCCACAACCTAGCTATTGTGAATTGTGCAGCTACAAACATTGAGATAGCTGTGTCACTGTAATATGCTGTTTTTAGGTCCTTTGGGAATAGACCCAGGAGTGGGATGGCTGGGTCATAGGATGGTTCCATTCCCAGTTTTCCAAGAAATCTCCATACTGCTTTCCATAACGGTTGCACCATTTTGCAGTCCCATCAGCAATGTATGAGTGTGCCTTTTTCCCACATCCTCTCCAACATTTATTGTTGCTTGTGTTCTTGATGGCTGCCATTCTGACTGGAGTGAAGTGAAATCTTAGAGTAGTTTTGATTTGCATTTCTCTAATTGCCAGCGATGTTGAACATTTTTTCATGTATTTGTTGATTAATCGTGTATCTTCTTCTGAGAGGTGTCTTCTCAATTCCTTAGCCCATTTATTGATTGGGTTATTTGTTTTTTTTAGTGTAAAGTTTTTTGAGTTCTTTATATATTCTAGAGATTAGTGCTCTATCTGATGTGCATGTATTAAAAATTTGTTCCCAATTAGTTGGCTCTCTATTCACCTCACTGATTGTTTCTTTTGCTGAAAAGAAGTTTTTTAGTTTAAATCTATCCCATTCATTAATTCTTGGTAGTAATTCTTGCGCTACAGGATTCTTATTAAGGAACTTGGGGCCTAATCCAACATGT
This sequence comes from Tamias sibiricus, assembly GCA_025594165.1. Lineage (NCBI taxonomy): Eukaryota > Metazoa > Chordata > Mammalia > Rodentia > Sciuridae > Tamias > Tamias sibiricus. The sequence continues at coordinate 168,993,850 of CM046662.1, read as the reverse complement.
TGGAAATTGGAGCTTACTTTTTCTTCTATTAGGTGTATTGTCTCTGGTCTAATTCCTAGGTCCTTGATCCACTTTGAATTGAGTTTTGTGCATGGTGAGAGATAAAGGTTTAATTTCATTTTGTTGCATATGGATTTCCAGTTTTCCCAGCACCATTTGTTGAAGAGGCTATCCTTTCTCCATTGTACATTTTTGGCACCTTTGTCTAATATAAGATAGCTGTAATTATATGTATTAGTCTCTGTATCCTCAATTCTGTACCATTGGTCCACCAGTCTATTTTGGTGCCAATACCATGCTGTTTTTGTTACTATTGCTCTATAGTATAATTTAAAGTCTGGTATGGTGATGCCCCCTGCTTCACTTTTCTTGCTCAGGGATTGTTTTGGCTATTCTGGGTCTCTTATTTTTCCAGATGAATTTCATGACTGCTATTTTAATTTCTTTGAAGAATGACATTGGGATTTTGATTGGAATTGCACTAAATCTGTATAATGCTTTTGGTAGTATGGACATTTTGACAATATTAATTCTACCTATCCAAGAGCAAGGTAGGTCTTTCCATCATTTCTGAGTTCATCTATAATTTCTTTCTTTAGTGTTCTATAATTTTCGTTATAGAGGTCTTTCACCTCTTTCGTTAGGTTGATTCCCAGGTATTTTATTTTTTTTGATGCTATTGCAAATGGGGTATTTTTCAACATTTCCCTTTCAGAGTCTTTGTCGCTGATGTACACAAATGCCTTTGACTTATGTGTATTGACTTTGTATCCTGCAACTTTGCCAAATTCGTTTACTAGTTGTAAAGTTTTCTGGTAGAGTTTTTTGGGTCTTCTAGGTAGATTATCATGTCATCAGCAAATAGTGCTAATTTGAGCTCTTCTTTTCCTATCTTGATCCCTTTAATTTCTTTCATCTGTCTAATTGCTCTGGCCAGAGTTTCCAGTACTATGTTAAATAGCAGTGGTGAAAGGGGGCATCCCTGTCTTGTTCCAGTTTTTAGAGGGAATGCTTTCAATTTTTCTCCATTTAAGATAATGTTAGCTCGGGGCCTTGCATAAATAGCTTTTATAATGTTAAGATATGTTCCTGATATTCCTAGTTTTTCCAGTGTTTTGAACATAAAGGGGTGCTGTATTTTGTCAAATGCTTTTTCTGCGTCAATTGAGATGATCATATGATTTTTGTCTTTAAGTCTATTGATGTGATGTATTATGTTTATTGATTTCCGAATGTTGAACCAGCCTTGCATCCCTGGGATAAACCCCACTTGATCGTGGTGCACTATCTTTTTGATATGTTTTTGTATCCGATTTGCCAGGATTTTGTTGAGGATTTTTGCATCTATGTTCATTAAAGATATGGGCCTGAAGTTTTCTTTTTTGGATGTGTCTTTGCCTGGCTTTGGAATTAATGTAATATTGGCCTCATAGAAAGAGTCTGGAAGAGCTCCCTCTTTTTCTATTTCTTGAAATAGTTTGAAGAGCATTGGTATTAGTTTTCTTTGAAAGTCTTATAGAACTCGGCTGTAAACCCATCAGGTCCTGGACTTTTCCTTGTTGGTAGCTTTTTGATGACATCTTCTATTTCTTCGCTTGTAATTGATCTGTTTAAATTGTGTATAGCCTCCACATCCAGTTTAGGCAAATCATATGACTCTAGAAATCTGTCAATGCATTCAGTATTTTCTATTTTATTAGAGTACAAGTTTTCAAAGTAATTTCTAATTATATTCTGTATATCTGAGGTGTTTGTTGTGATATTCCCTTTTTCATCACGAATGTTAGTAATTTGAGTTTTTTTTTTTCTTATTCTTTTTGTTAGCATCGCTAAGGGTCTGTCAATTTTGTTTATTTTTTCAAAGAACCAACTTTTAGTTTTGTCAATTCTTTGAATGGTTTCCTTAGTCTCAATTTCATTAATTTCTGCTCTGATTTTAATTATTTCCTGTCTTCTACTGCTCTTGGTGTTGGTCTGTTCTTCTTTTTCTAATGCTTTGAGGTGTGATGTTAAGTCATTTATTTGTTGGGTTTTTTCCTCTTAAGGAATGAACTCAGTGCAATGAATTTTCCTCTTACTACTGCCTTCATAGTGTCCCAGAGATTTCTATATGATGTATCTGTGTTCTCATTTACCTCTAGGAATTTTTTGATCTCCTCTTTGATGTCTTCTTCAACCCCTTGTTCATTCAGTAGCATGTTGTTTAGCTTCCAGTTGATGGAGTAGTTTTTCTTATTCCTTGTTTTGTCGTTGATTTCCAATTTCATCCCTTTATGGTCTGATAGCATGCAGGGTAGTATCTCTATTTTTTTATATTTGCTGAGAGTTGCCTTGTGACATAAAATATGGTCTATTTTGGAGAAGGAGCCATGTGCTGCTGAGAAAAATGTGTATTCATTTACTGAGGGATGAAATATTCTATATATGTCCGTTAGGTCTAAATTGTTAATTGTTTTGAGGAGGCTTAAAGTTTCTTTGTTTAGCTTTTGTTTGGATGATCTATCCATTGGTGAGAGAGGTGTGTTGAAGTCCCCTAGGATAACTGTGTTGTGGTCTATTTTACTCTTGAACTTAAGAAGCGTTTGTTTGATGAATGTAGGTGCTCCATTATTTGGGACGTACAGATTTATGATTGTTATATCCTGTTGATGGATGGTTCCCTTGAGTAATAAGAAATATCCATCTTTGTCCCTCTTGATTAGTTTTGGTTTGAAGTCTACCTTATTTGATATGAGAATGGAAACCCCTGCTTGCTTCTGCAGGCCATGTGAGTGATAAGACTTTTCCCAGCCTTTCACTTTCAGTCTGTTGATGTATTTTTTCTATGAGGTGTGTTTCTTGGAGACAGCAAATTGTTGGGTCATTTCTTTTAATCCATTCTGGTAATCTGTGTCTTTTGATTGGCGAGTTTAGGCCATTAACATTCAGGGTTATTATTGAGATGTGATTTTTATTCCCATCCATTTTTATTTGAATTATGGTCTTTAGCTTGATTTGGTTTCTCTTCTGATTGGTATTTCCTTTAGTTTAATATCTCCCTTTGGTGATTTTCGTTATCATCTTTCTCTTCTTCTTCATGAAAAATGTTGCCCAGGATGCTCTGAAGTGCTGGCTTTCGAGTTGTGAAATCTTTTAACTTTTGCTTGTCGTGGAAGGTTTTTATTTCATCTTTGAATCTAAAGCTTAATTTTGCTGGATATAAGATTCTTGGTTGACATCCCTTTTCTTTCAGAGCTTGAAATATGCTATTCCAGGATCTTCTTGCTTTTAAGGTCTGGGTTGAAAAATCTGAACATAGTCTGATTGTTTTCCCCTATATGTAATTTGCTTCCTTTCTCTTGTGGCTTTTAGTATTCTCTCCTTGCTCAGTGTATTAGGCATTTTCATTATAATGTGTCTAGGTGTGGATCTGTTGAGATTTTGTTTGTTTGGTGTTCGGTATGCCTCTTGAACTTGGTTTTCCATTTCATTCCTCAAGCTTGGAAAATTTTCTGTATTTATTTCGTTAAATAGATTACTCATTCCTTTGACTTGAAACTCTGCCCCTTCCTCTACGCCGATCACTCTTAAGTTTGGTCTTTTTTATGCTGTCCCATAATTCTTGGATGTTATGTTCTTGATTTCTAACAAGTTTTGCTGTATGTTCTAAATTCTTCTCTAGGACATATATTTTGTCTTCATTGTCTGAGGTTCTTTCCTCCAAGTGGTCTACTCTGTTGGAGATGCTTTCAATTGAACTTTTATTTTGGTTTATTGCTTCTTTCATTTCTGGAATTTCTATTTGGTTTCTCTTTAGAGCCTCTATTTCCCTATTGAAGTAATCTTTTACTTCCTGTATTTTGTTTTTGGAGTTCTTTGTCAAAATGATCTTTTGCCTCCTGTACCTGCTCCCTCAACTCATTTTTGAGTTCATTCTTAAGTTCCATAAACATTTGGCATATGTAATTTCTAAATTCCATCTCTGGCATTTGACCAACTGTGCTTGCCATGACATCTACCGATGAGGTATCTTGATTTGTTTGTGTCATTTTCTTTCCTTGTTTTTTCATGTTGTTTGTGTGTCTATTCTTCCTGCACTGTGGGACCTTGACTATTTTGATTTTACCTTAAAGCCTTATGTTGTTCCTGTAGTACAATGCTATCAGATCACCTTATAATTCCTTTACACTTTTAAAACCTAACACTTTCTATTCAGAAAATCCAAGTTTGATCACAATGTACAGATTTTGTTAACCCAGATATTATTTCCAATTTACTCTGTACGCTTCTGTTAGGGTTTTATAGCTTCAAGTATTGGATAAAGAGGTGTTATGTTTAGGAAGAAGGAAGTGTCTTGAATTGTTCTTTCTTGGAAAGTATGAAAGGAGATATCTATTGAAGTGGTTTAGTGGAAGTGGTTTAGTATCAGTAGACGATGGAAGAAAGAGAATGGGGTTGACAATTAGGTGAAAAGATCAATTTATATATAAAGTAAGTTGGAAAAGAAAAAAAAAATGATAAAAGAGTAGGATTTGGTGTAAGAGAGAGGAGAGAGAGAATCAAGGAAATAGAGAGTAAACTATATATAACACCACTTTGCTACCCAGTTCAATTGCGCCGGTTCTAGAAATCCCAAGTTCTGCATATAACTTGTTTTTTTGCCTCTGTTTAGTATGCACTGGCAGGATGTAAACATGAAATATGAAGGAGGAAGAAAAGATACAAGAGTGGGAAGGAAGAAAAGAAGGAAAAAAAAAAGGAGCGGAAGCAAACAAACACACTAACAATCAATGCGGAAGGAAAAAAAAAAAAAAAAAGCAGAACAAAACAAAGCCAAAAAAAGAAAAAGAAAAAGAAACAAACAAACAGAAAAAAAAACAAAACAAAAAAAAAAACCTCCCTGCAATCCAACAAGACAAGCAAACCAACAAAAAGAAAAGGAAAAAAAAAAGTCGAACCCCAAGTCTCAGACAAAACGGGCCCTGGGAAGCCCCCCTCTTTTTTTTTCCTTTCCAGTTCAAACCAATTGCCATTGGACCCCGTCCAGACAGTCTGCGATCCTGTCAGTGAAATCAAGGCTGCATCTTAGGCCAGTGGCTGCACGGTTCAGTGAAGGAGTGCCCAGGGGGTTTGCGTGTGTCAGCAGATGAATGGCACCGGGAAGGGGACCCTCCAGAAGGCACCCCCTCCCCAAGCCCACCCACAGTTGCAGCCTCTTGTTGCTGCTGCGCTAGCCTCAGAAACGCCTTCCCCTGCTGACCACCCGAGTCTCACCCAATTGTGCGTTGTCTTCAGAGAGCTGGAGAGTCCCTGGATGGCTGAAGCCGTCGCTCTCCGTCTCCTCCCCTTTGTCTAGAGCTTTCAAAGATGGCGGTGCTCTCCTTCCAGTCAACAGCAGCTCCGCAGACTCCCGTATCCTCGCCGATCGATTTCAAGCCTGTTGGGTGGATGTCTCCCTGCCAAAGTAGCACCAGGAAGCCACACCTGTGACTGTGGTGCAGACAGCGCTGCTTCGGACTGTGGGCCCGCTCGACTCTGCCCCTGTTTGCTGATCGCTGATCTCTGCGCCGTTCTGTTCGGGGCCCCACTACTGAGGGTCGCGTCAGGCGGAGTGTGGATTTGAACTGGTGCTGTGGGCCCGCGGTCTCCCGTGGTTCCCCAGCACCAATCCCGCCAGCTGTTATCGCTGGTTTTTATCGCCGGTTTCACGCTGGTGTGCCCTGAGTTTGGTTGGGGGTTGCAGTAGTAGCGCGGTCGCCCCACACTGACTTTGTTTCGGACGGCCTGTGCCCCATTTTCAATTCTTATGGCACCAAAAGCTTTTGTGTCTTTTCACACTATAGAAAAACCATAGACTTGATCAGAGCATCTGAGATTTGGATAATCATCACACTCTCTCTCTCTCTCTCTCTCTCTCTCTCTCTCACACACACACACACACACACACACCCACACACAAATTTGATATATATACAGAGAGCCACTATTGCATATTCCAATGAGCATTCTAATTACCCAGTTATTTTAAATTTCCTTGTATCAGATTTTATTTTAAGCAAGCTTGTCTGGGACGAGGCCTTCTAATGCCCTAGCTTTCCCGCTAGCCCTGTATCAGCGGGTGACCGGTAATGTCATTGGGCAGATCAGGGAGAGGTGCAGTGCTCTTCCTGGACTGAGAGGCCTGGACCAAGGAGAGGGACCCCCAGAAGGTTGTGCAGATGTTGAGGGGTGCTGCTGCTCGGGGTGTCTGGAGAGGGGCTTGGAGACAGGAAGCACACGGGGGAGGTGGGCAAGTTCCATCAATGCAGGAGAAGGTGCTATAGTAGAGGCGGCCTCTGCAACTAAGGAGGGAGAGGGACGGGCTCGGGAGGTTCTGAGGGCTTCTCCTCGCCAAGTGTTTGCCTGGGTTCCTTTAATCAACAAGAGCCCCCAGTCCTCAGTGACATCTGGAGGCAGGTAGGGAGGTCCCACCCGAGACTCAGGACAATCTAAGCAGGTGTCCAAGGTCACACGAGGAATCCCTAAGGAGGCCCCTCTATGCTGCCCATTAGGAGGTGCAGCACAGGCGTGTGGCCACCCAGGCTCTCCTCGTGGGCACCTGGGGCTGGTGGCAGCAGGGACCAGCTTTTCCAGGAAACTCAGTGCTGACCGTCCAGTTCTCTGGGTTCAGCAACCTCCTGGACTCTCCGTGCAGCCAGATGAGGACCCCACAGGGGTTTCCCAACTCCCCCTGGGCCAGGGCCGCTGCTGCGGGTCCTGAGGGCCCAGCCTTTCCTGCGGCCCCTCCAGTGCAACTTCAGCGCACACAGCTGAGCCTTTACAGAGTGCTGTGCGCGCTGCGCCACGCCACGCGGGACTTCTTCCTGTCTTCTCAGACCTTCCCTTCCGCAGGCAGGCTGTGTTCACACGTCGCCGTCACCGCCAGAGTGACATTAATGACTGACATTGGGTAGTTTTACACTTTACCCAATGCTTCCCTGATTGCTCTCTTTGGTATAAACTCCTCCTAACACTCTGGCCAGACCATCCTTCGTGATGATGGGTAATTCTGCTCTAAAAAGCTAGACAGAGTTTTAGGGATGGAAGCAGGATCCTCTGAAAATGTGCAAGTTTTTGATTGCTTGTGATTGATAAATAGGATTTATAGTGCTGAGCTTTGGGAAACGATATTTACTAAATTATCATCTTTGCCTTAGAACACTGGGCTCTATTTTCCTCCCATCAAAATGTACAGGAAGAACAGACCTTGGAAAGAGAATGAATCAGCAGAGGAAGCTCAGAAAGAGAAGAGCTTTCACAGCCAGGGCTATTTTGGGGATTTGGTTGTTTTCCTTTGTGAGGATAATTCATCATTTCTTTCTTCCATTTTTTATGTGCACAGAATTTTGTTAAAAGGCAATTTGGTAAATTGCTGGCTTCAAATGTGATCAGAAAATGATTGTTCTAAACTATAACCAGCCAGACACCTTTTTTTGTGCAAAAGCCAGGCTCATGATGAAGAAGCAGAAGTCCTGTTGACCAGAAACTATAGCTGCCACTATGTGGCGGTCCTGCCTTGGTGCTGGGCTACCATCCAAGGAGGAGGGGGACCTCTTGAGCACCTGCCTGGCCCCCTGCCTGCCCCCACCCCTCCCACAGCCACAGCAGGCAGAGCTGAGAGACTGGCAGGCTGGAGACAGTCCTGCTCCTTGGGGTGTTGGAGTCTTGACATTCCTTCCAGCCTGTCAGAACCCACGTAAGTCCTGGGCGCTGTTAGTCCCACCTAGGAGGTTCCTGTCTGTGTGCCCTCCCCAGCCAAGGAGCCAGGAGGCTTGGCTTCTCCTGGGTGGGATGGGCTGTCAATTGCTTCTCCTACCACCTCTGTTAACAGAAAAGAGTGGCCTAGTTGGCCTGATATCTGTGCTTAAATGAGAAACACAGGGTCTCGGGCCTGAGGGAGCCACACAATGGCTCACCTGTAGCCAGCAGCCCAGAGACAGGTGGGTGCTGTGATGCAGTGCCCAGAGCTGCCTCCCGGAAAGTGACAGGGCTGCAGCTGGGAGACAGACCAGTTGGCAGAGGGAGCTCGCTCCACTTCCTGCCGTGACCTGCACTCAAGTTCTGACTGATGTCCCCACTCGGGGCACCTCCGAATGCCAGGCCTAGCTCCGGGAACTCACAATAGGGCTGCAGCTTCCACCTACACCAGGTCACCGCCATGTCCTCCCTTCCCCAGCCCCGCCTCACGGTGGGGACTGCAGGTGCCCGTGCTCATCCCTGGGTTCCGTGCTGACCTGCACCTTGGAGCAGCCTCCTGGGCACCCAGCCCTCCACAATGGAAGGGCCTCACGGGATTCCCAGCTCTCAGCCCTGGGTCTCACCTGATCCTGCCTCTTATCCGAGTGTGGTTTGAGAGAGAGTTGTAAATCGCGCATTTGAGCGTGTCAATCCTGCCTTGAAACTCTTCCCTGGTTTGTCTTTGTTCTTGGAAGCAAACAATAGCGCCCTTTGAGGTGGTTGACAAGTAGCTTGACCACGCACTGTCACCCAAGCTAGGGCAGTCTGGGGAGTACAAGCAAACTATAAATGAACGTGTAGAGTTTGTGAAATGTTTATTTTCTGAATGACAAATTGGTTTCATGTGTTGATCGAGCTTTAAAATAATTCTATTTAAAATACTGTCTAATAAATGAGAATGACATATACAGTAAAGCAACATTCCATTTCCATATTGTTAATTCAACATTAAAATAAGCAGAATAACCATTTTGGTATATATTTAGAAATGTTATCATCTAGTTAGCATATTTTTTCTACCACTAAGTCACTGCTATTTTTCTGCAAAATGTATTTTTTAATAAGGTCTTAATTTTTGTAATATTTTCAAAAAATTAGCTGTGATATTTTACAAAATTGAATTTTATGATGAATACATGTGAAGTTACTGAGGTCATTAATTTAAGACTCAGCTATATAATTACTGCATTTTAAGTTGAGGGTATTCTTCTAGCAGATGCTGATGTACCTGATATACTAAGAGCAAATTTCTGAGCAAAGGAGGGGCTTCTTGATGCTAATTTTTGTATTGAAATACAGAAACATTTCAGGCCAAGTATCTTCCTACCTCCTGACTTTTGCCTCCAAAGCATTATTCTTTCTTAAATATTTTTATAAGATAAAACCTATTACATAAATCGTTTGTTTATGAATGTTCAAAATGTTTCACTAAGTTTTGATGTTGAAAACCATAGGTCTCCTCAACACCACCTCATTCTAGTGCCAAATACATACATCTTTGTGCTGTTAAGTTCAAATCCCTCCAAAAATGCTTCATGAAACCTGAGACATGAAATTTCAGAATTACATTTCAGCACCATGCCTACATAATGTCTCATCTTTTAAGAAAACATTAGTCGTATCATTGCTCCTTAAGACTTAATTTCATGCTCTTGCGACTTCCTAGCTTTGTTAGAGAAACTTGAAGTTCGCTAGAAAGTTTCAAAAGTTGAGGTCTTCTTTTCCTGTGTTGCTGATAACCTAGATTTGGAAATTTCCAGTTTTGTGCAAACAAGTTTAAAACATCCACTCTCTATTCAGGATGTGCTGAATGATTTACAAACACAGTGATTAAAAGCATAAATCTCTTCTAAAAATAGTCTTACTGATCCACGTTGCATGTAAGGTACATAAATTTTATATGCACAGCCTGATCTTGACTTAAAAAATTAATACGCCTGTGTAGCCACAGCCCAGATAGAGACAGAGCATCTCCCAGCCTCTGCCTTCCCAGTGCGACTCCCGCACGTGTGTCCCCACCTTGACCTCTTCCCACAGGGTGGGCAGGATAATGGCCCCGAGGATGTCCTGCCCTCATCCCTGCATGCAACTGTGAACATGCTGTGTTATGGGGCGGGGGAGTGAAGGTGCACGATCCACGGACCCTCAGGTGGGTGCCTACGCTGTCTTCCTGGTGTCTGGGACGGCACACTGCGACCAGATCACAAAGGTCTTTAGAGAAGAACGAGGAGACGCAGAGGAAGTCACAGCCTGTGAGAAACAGGCTCCCTGCCTCCACCTAGCCTTGAAGACGGAGGGAGCCAGGGGCCAAAGAGTCCAAAAGGCCGGACGACAGCGAGTACCTGTGCCCTCCCCTGGCTACCAGCAAGGGGCCACCCTGAAGAGCCATTTTAGGCCTCTGGTTCCAGAGGGTAGGGGAATGGATGTCCAGTGGGTTTAGCCACTAACTGTGATGATTTGTTACAGCAACAGTGAAGAAATGAAGGTGTGCGGTGCATTAAATTGGCAAATTGTGTTTGCTTTGTGTTGAGGTTTAACTTAAAAGATAGGCACAGCGTGTGGCGTGCACTGGGTTGAGACTGGGAGAGGTGTGGCCTCGGTGTGACCAACAACCCTGCAGACACGGAGCAGTCCCTCAGCTCAGAAAGGTCCCTGAGCTGCCCTTCAGGCAGTCCTGCCCCTTGCCCAGAGGTGCCCACTGGCCTTGCCTCTGTCACCACGCCTTGGCCAGGCCTGCCACTGAGCTTCCTGTGGGTGGGATAACAGACGGCCGGCGTGCTCTCGAGTCTGCCTTCCTCTGCTTAGCACGCTGCTTTAGACCCTGTCCTGCGTGGGTGTCGGCGGGCTTCCAGCTTGGGGATACGATGAACAAAACTGCTGTGAATGTCACTCTACAAGTCGGGCGGGCCATCTTTCCCTGCTCTCAGACACAGGCCTCTGTGGGGCTGCTGAGTCGCAGGGTGAAATACTCCTCAGAAACCGCCAGAATCCTTCCACGGGGCCGACTGCCTCACATCCCCACCAGCCAGGAGCGAGAGATCGGTGGTTCTCAGTCCTTGGTAAGGGGGTCGTGCCACCCGTGCTCACTACGGCCATTGGAGCAGGAAGTGGGATGTCACGGTCACTTTAGTGAGTCTCCACCCCGACTAGCAACACTGTGTCTTTCCATGAGTTTACAGGCCAGCACCTATTTTCATTTGTGAGCTCTTCTTCAAATCTTCCCCCTCCTTTCAAATGCTAGTTTGTTTTTATTATTGATTGATTAGAATTTTTAACAACACACTCTCTAGACATGTCCCTCGACAGATACTGTGTGTGGATTGTGAGCACTTCCTCGGCCTGGCTCTTGCCTTCCTACCTGCTCAGTGTGCCTTCCGAAGAGTTCATGTCTTGTTGGTTTATCACAGTTCTTGTTGTTGTTGTTCTTTTCTGGACAGTGCTTTCGTGTTCTAAGAGTTATGATGACAAGGAAAGTTTCCATTTAACTTTCGGTTCAGGTAGGTCTCTGAGCACAGCAATACACACAGGTCAAGGCTATTTTTCTTTCCATGGACACCTTATTGTCCTGGCATTCTTGGTTGCATCAAACACTGTTCTGCCTTTGTCATCATCTTCAGCCTAAGCAACATTGTTTAGTTATTCTTTGCCTGTGCATATGTTAAAAGTGTGTGCATCCAACAATAAAGTTCTGATTTTGGCTCATAGGATCCCTCAGCTGGTTTAAATGCAGTTATGAACTATGGATACACCATAGTCATAATCTCATTCCAAGTGCTATTCTGGATTACAGATTTTAAATTTGGTAAAGAAAACATGCTTTTGTAAATATATTTTGCTCCACCAAAATTATTGTTTCTATCATTACACAAAGTAAATAATTCTGTATTCAATGTTGAATCTTTAACCAAATATATAAGAAAATTGGCAAGAATGTTTCACCTCCATTAAAACAAAGCAAAACAAAACAAATTTCCAAAAGCCTTTCTTTGAACTTATCAACACATCAGTATTCAAGTATTGTAATTATCTAGTTTTCTGTTTGAAGTGTCCAAGGATGTTGATCTAAAACTGCATCATCTGTTACAAAGCTTTTCTGTCATGGAACCAATTTACTAACATCTATTTCTTCAGTTTTTGTGCATATACAAGAAAACTTGGAATTGAAAGTGCTCAATGTTAATTTAGAAAACAGTCATTTGCTTTAAGGTCAAGCTACTTGGCGTAAAGGTAGCTTGGCGTACTTCAGCAACTGCTGGCGCTACATTATCACCTTTGGACACCGACTCATCAAGTTACTGATACTTCCCCACAGGTCTGTGTCTTTTGATTTTTCTGTGCTCTTTGATGTCACCACGTTGTGCACAGGCACAGAGGATGATGAATACTGACAGATGTTTTGTACACGTTACATATTTATTACCAACATTCTTGACAAATACAAATAATTTTTAATTAAGCATGCACTTTCACATTTTAGCTCATTACTGCTGAAGGTGTTTAATAACAGCAATGTCAAATAAAATAAACAAATAATCATGTTTTTCACAGGATAATATATTAGCAGGCTGTAGTAACAAGAGCCTGCGGAGCTCCGGCTGATAACCATTCTGCCTCGATTTCCTGCACCACGACCCAGGATTTCCCACATTTACCACTAACCTTGCTGAAGGTATCTAGGTGGCCCAGTGCATCTTGCAGGCTTCGGCAAGTATCAGGATGAAATTGGCTAGTAAATCAATAAATGGCAGGAGCAGCCGGTTGTAAAACTCTTCTCATTACGGCTTGAGGGAAGGAGGTCTCAGCGACGACTCCCAGCTGCTTGTGTCTGAGCATTTTTATTAGCATTGCCCTTCTGCACGCCGCCCTTGGAAGGAAGGTCATGCAAATCTCATATCCTGCCTGTAGCTGAAGCTAGGAGAAAGAGTGCTGCTTTATCTAGTTCACCTTACTTTTGTGTTCACCTTACATCGTTAAAAATGGAAAAATCTGAGACAAATGTTGAATCACACAGGAAGCCAGAGAAATGGCCAGTCGGGATTGTCATTTCATTTCCAGTTGGGACAACTGGTCGCGCCCTATACAACTTCGTGGGTTCTCTCGCCTCCCCCTGCAGCCCCGCAGAAGCACTGTCCTCCATGTGTGGTGACCTTCATGGGGACCCTTGATTCAGTTTTTCTCCATTGCTGGGCTCAGGCGTCACAGGGACAGCAGTCCCCGGGGATTTGATTCGCCACTGGATGCACTTTCTCCAGGGGGCTCTCTGCCAAACCAGGCTGCTTAGCAAGTTGGCTGAGTGACCAGTGGGTCAGAGGAGGAAAATCAAAGAAGGGGACCCTCATGTCTAAGCTCTCAGGGGAGACAGCGTCTCCACTGGAGGGCCGTGTGGGACACACACTAACCTCAGAGGCAAGGTGAAGTGCAGATATGGGTGATGGCTTTTAATTGCTCCTTTCCGCTCGTTAACCTGTACTTGCTTTGGGTGAGCATAGTACTTGAAAACACTAGTTCTCTGTTATCTGCAGGGGGCGTGTTGCACACCCCCAGCAGCTGTCTGAAGCCCTGGAGAGTGCGGAACACCGTGGACACAATGCTTTCACATACGCACCTGCGATCAAGTTCAGTTTACAAAACACGCACATGAAGAGATCAACAATAACCAACAATAAAGCAGAATACCTGTAACAATACACTACAATAAAACATACGTGGATGTGACTCTTCTCAAAAGTCTTAGTGTGTTTTCTTTCCCTTCTTCTCTGTGACTGCCAGTCACTGAGGGGACCATTGCAGTGTTGATTCTGAGTAGTAACAGGCACAGTGGAAGCTCGCTCCAGGTACACTCTAGACCCACAGTGCTTCCCTCCGGCATCCCAACACACATGCACGTGTGCCCACACACACTCAGGCTGTTTGGTAGCATGATGACATTTGAAAAAACTAATTATGAGTACATTTATAATATCATAAACTTTTAAATTACACATATAAATAAAATATGAAGATATAAACAAGCATGTATTTAGGTAAAGTACTACAGTAACAAATTAACTCTGAAGTCCAGTGTTTTTCGACCACAGTTAGAAACCCAGGGCACAGAACAGGCTCTGCTCCAGGTAGTGACTCAGGCAACGAGGCTGACTCAGGCCACGAGGCTGGCACAGACTCCAGCCTCCTGTGTCTGCGCCCTTCTCATTTGCTGCAGCTACGGGGGGGGTGTACCTGCTCTTGAGTGCTGTGTTCAGCAATGTCACACCTCACTCTGCTCCCAGCCCATTGTCCTAATGAGAACGAAGAAGCATGTGTGTGCTCTGGATTCTGGTCTCTGTAAGAACTTCTCTTGTTCTGGTTCCCAAATCTACCCTCCGGGAAGACCTTCTCAACTCCGTTCCATTTGGCTAAATCAGATGAGGGCTTCGGGGAATATTTCCACAGTGAGGGGAACGTGACTTTGTCAGCCCCCTCTCTGCCTCCAAAACGTTAGGGCCTCAAGTTTTAAATCGTTATATGCTTTCTCAGGCCAAGCTCACAGGACACACAGCAGGATAATTCCTATAAAAGCTCAGTAGGTTTCTGGTCTGTTTTCTGCGAACACAGTTCACACTTCCTTGCTCAGCTGTTATAGAAGAATCACATCAGGAAGAGACAACAGGCCATGAACACCTTACTCCAAACACTTGCATCAGGGTCCAGACTGTTGCAACAAGGGAGAGAGACTGAAGTCACCTCGGGATTTGGCAAGGACAGCTGGGGTCTTACAGCCAATGGTCAGCACGAGGGGTGCCAAGGCCTGGAAAATTACTAAGAAAATCGATGAGGTCTCAAGGGTGAGGAAGAAGAGGTTGATCGGAGATTAAGAAGAGGTGATTGTCACTAACTTGGCTTAGCAGGATTCTTGCTGAAACTGGACTTGGGGGGCCTAAGACGAGGGCTTGCCGAGAGCCACAAAGGAGCCTGGTAAAGGCCTGATGCTCTTTGCCATTTGTCCTTGCGTGTGTTGTCTCCACAGTCTACCCTTTCTTAATGGAGACTACTTGGAGGTTTTCTGTATTCTCATTGCTCAATGTCTTTTAAAGCACTGTGTGTTACTCTTTGAGCTCTACAAACAATGGGATTGCTCTACATCGCAAAGGCCCTGGATTCTGCACTCTCTGTTCCTATTAATCTGCATCTGTGGACCAGTCAAAGCTCGCCTGCTCACCATCTGTCCCCTTGCACCTTTCTGATGCCAGCTGGTGACCAGCACTCGCTCCTGCTCCGCCGTGCACTGTTTAGCTTCTACAGTCTGTCCTCTTGCCAGCTGCTCCTCTACAGCTGGTCAAGCCCATGCCACATTGTTGTTTTTTAAATTGGTCTTTAATTCAGCAGCACCTCACCTTGCATAGCATCTGTATTATTATGATAACAAGATGCTCTGCTGCAGACAAATCCTCAGGTTGCACAGGTTTGACACCAGGAAGCTGAGTCCTGCTCACATAACACACCCCATGCCAGATGGCAAGGTGGTGAGGTGAGGGCCGCGTGCTGAATCGCAGTCCAGTGGCTCGCAGCTGCAAGCGTGGAGCAGGGCAGTCCCTCAGCAACTGCGGCAGCAGGAGAGAGGACTGAGGCCTTGCCCAGCTGCTCTCGAAGGCACCAACCTGGAATTCACGGTCATTTCTGTTCATGGCCTGATGACTAGAAATGGTGATGTGGCCCAGAGTAATTGTCAGGGAACAGGAAATGTGGCAGCACAAACAGACATTTGGTGCAGGAGCCCTGTTTGGGGATTGGCTTGAATTGCAGTTGACTATGAGCCGTGGAGATTTGGGCATTGTCTCCTCCCGTAGTCTCACGAGACTTGTTGCGGGATCTCGAGTGACTTGGCCGAAATTGCTGATCGGGTCAGCACCATTTTAGTGTTTGTGTTTGGCGTGTGTTAGTTGTTGTTAGAACCAGAGAGAAAAGTTATCAGAATAAAAAGCTGTTTGTCTCCAGTTTGCTTCTGAAGTTCTTCCCGCGGCTCCGTTGCTCCAAGCGCTTCAGGCGACTACAGGTGGCGGCCCGTACGGGGAACTTCGGAGCGGACAGGTAAGAACTGAAAGGTCTCTAAAGATGGGTTCGAATATAACTGAATCCCAAGTGATAGAGGCTATGCAAAGACTCCTTGATATACCTGACTCTGTTCTCAGTGAGGAGTATATAGACAAAAGTGAAAGTGATCAAAAAAGTGTAGATTCCACTGGGCCAACTGAGACCAGTAAAGAGAGTATTAGAAGAGACCCAAAAATGACAAAAATCCAAGCTATTAAAGCTATTCGGGAGTTTATTGGCGAAAGCTGAAGGATACTTGCTCTCACTGGAACCTGGGCCTCAGGATATTGCTATCAGTGAAATTAGCAGTGGTGAGGAATCTAGTAAAAGTGATCCTGAGAAAATGAGGAAAAAGAAATTAAAAAAGACCGAGAAAAAGGTCCGTCAGGCAGAGGAGTCACTTGTGTCCCTCTACTCCCCCATGGGTGGAATCCATTACAGAAAATATGAAGGGTATTACTAGGCATTTGCATACCCTAGAAACAGAAATAAAAAGTCTTTCTGATCGCTTATGCGCTCTCGAGGACAACTCACAGATACATTGGGAACCGCCAGCATTTGAAAAGAAAAATGGACAGAGTGTCCATCAGTCAGTAGATTTCAAAACAATAAAAAATCTCAAAGAGGCAGTAATGACTTATGGGCCCCAAGCTCCTTTCACGTTGAGTATGCTGGAGCCCCTTAACACCTTTAGCTTAACCCCCTCAGACTGGAAAAGTCTATGTAAAGCAACATTAAGCGGGGGGCAATTCTTGGTTTGGCGATCGCAATTCCAAGAACTTTGTATAGAAACGGCTAAAAGAAACGCGGCTGCAGGGTTTGAAAACTATAATATAGACATGCTCACAGGAGAAGGGCAATTCTCAGACTTACAGGCTCAAACAGATTATGACCCAGATGTATATGCTCAGATAAATGCAGCTGCCTTAGAGGCATGGAAAACTGTACAAGGACCTGGGGATCTACAAGGTAGCTTGTCAAAAGTGATTCAAGGACCTAATGAGCCGTATGCCGACTTTGCTGATCGACTTTTGAGAACTGCAGGTAGTGTGTTTGCAGATGTTGACCAAGCTATGCCATTAGTTGTTCAATTAGCTTATGAAAATGCAAATAAATGGTGCCAAGCAGACATTAGGCCATGGAGAACTAAAAAGGATCTTTCCGTATATATACAACTATGTAAAGATATAAATGACGCCTTTGTCACAGGAAATGTGATTGCAGCCTCAATGAGAGGTGCTTCCTCTCGAAATTTCACAAAGGCAAAATGTAGATATTATAATCAATCAGGATATTCCAGGCAAAATTATCATAATCAATCAGGCAATTCTAGGCAAAATCCCCAAAGAGAAATAAGACCAAGCTCATATCGTGCCCCAGGCCGCTGCCCCAGGTGTAAAAAGGGAAATCATTGGGCCAATAAATGCCATTCAAAATTTGACATCCATGGAAATCCTTTGTTCAGGAATTCAAAAAACGGGGCACGGGGCCCAATACCCCGGGGCCCACAAATGTACGGGGCATTGCAGAAGGAGTATCCTCAAGCATCCACTCAGATGCTTCCCCGACACAATCCCTACTACCCATCCACTCCCTCGCCAGAGGAACAAGAGGAAATGCAGGATTAGACCTCTGTTCCACCGCCCGAATAGTGTTAACACCTGAAATGGGGTTTCAACTGATTCCCACAGGAGTCAGGGGACCTCTTCCCTCAGGGACTGTAGGACTTATTATCGGGCGTAGTCCTAAAAGCTTATTAGGTTTGCAAGTGACCCCAGGAGTAATAAACTCAGACTACAAAGGGGAAATAAAAATAATGCTTAGCTCACCCCAAAGTATAACTTCTGTTAACCAAGGAGATAGAATCGCTCAGTTGTTTCTCCTTCCCAATTTACATAATTCATTTAAAATGGGTATGCCTCAAGAAGGGAACAATAGAGGATTTTGTTCCACTGACTCAAGTCCCATGGCTTGCTGGGTTCGAGACTGTTCAAGGAGGCCTATGTGTAAAATAAAAATCCAAGGAATAGAAATGGAGGGATTAATAGATACTGGAGCTGACTCTTCCATTATTAATTTACGCCAATGGCCCAAGCACTGGCCTCTGCAAAAAGCTTCAACCAGTTTAAGAGGCTTGGGATATAATAACCTCCCAGATAAAAGTGCAGTAATTTTAAAATGGGAGGATGATGAAGGCCATAAAGGAACATTTCAGCCTTATGTTTTACCTAATCTACCGGTTACTTTATGGGGAAGAGATATTTTGCAACAAATGGGAGTACACCTTGCAACCAAGCCTGCAGATGTTAAATGTGAAAACCTACAGGGTAATCTTAACCATAAAAGAACTCATTATCAAAAAGTACAGAGTAATCTTAACCCTAAAAGTAATCATTGTCATAAAGGAAAAAGATATTTTTTTTCGGGGCCACTGAGAAAATAATTTTGAAAATACCATGGCTTTCTGATAAGCCAGTGTGGGTCCCTCAGTGGCCCCTATCTAAAGAGAAATTACAAGCGGCCCACCAATTAGTTCAGGAACAATTAGAAGCAGGTCATATAGAACCTTCCACCTCTCCCTGGAATTCCCCCATATTTGTGATCAAGAAAAAGTCAGGAAAATGGCGATTGTTACATGATCTTAGACAAATCAATAAAACCATGCAAGTTATGGGGCCTACTCAACCTGGACTTCCTCGTCCCATAGCTATTCCAAAAAATTTCCATCTTATTACTCTTGATATAAAGGATTGCTTCTTTTCTATTCCCCTACATCCTCTGGATGCCCCCAGGTTTGCTTTTTTCCATTCCTTCTATGAACAATAATGGCCCTGATCAGAGATATCAATGGAAGGTTTTACCACAGGGAATGGCTAATAGCCCCACCATATGCCAAATATATGTGGACAAGGCTATCCAACCCATTAAAAATAAATATCCAAACCTCATGTGTCTACATTACATGGATGATATTTTATTGGCCCACCTTAATCAAAAAATCTTATTTAATATATTCAGTGATGTGGTAGAAAATTTAAAAAAATATGGATTATATATAGCAGAAGAAAAAGTTCAAACCAGATCTCCCATATTATATTTAGGATTTAAAATCATGGATACTTTTGTTAGACCCCCAAAAATTTTAATAAATAAAGAACATTTGACCACCCTCAATGATTTCCAAAAACTACTGGGAGACATTAATTGGCTTCGCCCTACACTAAATCTCACTACTGGCCAACTAAAACCTTTATTTGACATCCTTCATGGAGATCCTGATCCATCTTCACCACGAACATTGACTCCTGATGCTAGGAAAGCTTTAAAGTTAGTAGAAAAAGCCATCGAAGGAGCTCATTGTGATAGATTTGATTTAACTCAACCACTGATGTTGATTATTATTTCTTCTCAATATACACCCACAGGAGTATTTTGGCAACAAGGGCCTTTATTATGGATACATTTGCCCGTCTCTCCTAAAAGTATAATTGAATCTTATACCTCCATGGTGGCTAAACTTATTCTTCAAGGACTTAAGACTTCTACTAAAATATTTGGCATTCACCCTGCTACTATTATTACTCCCTATTCATCATCACAGATTGAATACTTATGCTTCAATGATAATGATTGGGCTATAGCTAAATGCTCTACTTCTGCAAATTTTGATAATCATCTTCCTAAGTCCCCTATATTATCTTTTTGTATTAATCATCCTATTATATTTCCACAGGTAATAAAAAATCAACCTATTCCTAAGGCATTTAATGTATTTACAGATGGGTCCTCAAATGGTACTGCTACAGTAGTCACTAAAAAAGAAAATATGACTTACATAACTGCACACAAATCAGCTCAACTAGTGGAATTGGAAGCTGTGGTAAGAGCTCTGGAAAATTTTAGGGACCAGCCCGTAAACATTTTTTCAGATAGCCACTATATTGTACAAGCCGTCCCAAAATTAGAGTTAGCAGGACCAATAGCACCTCATACTCCAGCTTTTAAATTGTTTTATCAAATACAAAAACTTTTGTGGGCAAGAAAAGAACCTCTATTTGTAGGCCATATTAGACACATACTAATTTGCCTGGTCCCCTCCATGAAGGTAATCAAAAGGCTGATGAACTTACAAAAACAGTATTTATACTTTCAGCGCTACAACAAGCTACTTTATTTCACTCCCAGTTTCATGTCAACAGCACCACCTTGCAACGTAGGTTTAAAATCACAAAGGAGCAAGCCAGAACAATTGTAAAAGATTGTAAATCTTGTATGACACATTTGCCCAATCCTCATTTCGGCGTTAACCCTAGAGGATTAATGCCCAATCATTTGTGGCAGATGGATGTTACTCATGAGCCAAGTTTTGGAAAATTGCAATTTATTCATGTGACCATAGATACATGTTCAGGCATGATTTTTGCTTCCTTACATTCTGGAGAAAAAGTTAAAGATGTTACATCTCATTGTTTGCAAGCTTTTGCTGCATTGGGCATCCCCAAAATGCTTAAAACAGATAATGGCCCCGCATATACGTCCTCATCTTTCAAAGAGTTTTGCGCAAAATTCAATATATCCCATAAAACAGGCATCCCATACAATCCTCAGGGTCAGGGCATTATTGAAAGAGCAAACCGAACACTGAAAATTATGTTATTAAAACAAAAAGAAGGAAATTGGAAAAGTCCTAAGGACAGATTGGCAGTTGCCCTGTTTACCTTAAATTTTTTAACTTTAGACTCTAATGGTTATTCTGCTGGAGACAGACATTGGAATCCACACCAACAACATAAACCTTTGGTTTACTGGAAGGATGTTCTTTCAGGTACATGGAAGGGTCCAGATCCAGTATTAATTTGGGGAAGAGGATCTGTTTGTGTTTTTCCAAAAGATGAATCCTCTCCAATATGGATACCATCTAGATTAATAAAACAGGTACCACATCAAAATGATCAAGATGAAGTTATTGAAGAATCAAGATTAATAAAAAAGGTACAAAATCAAGAGGACCAAGATGAAGGTACAGAATGATTCCCTCAAAAGAGTCCTTCAAAATATTTCACAACTTAAGTGTCATTTCTCCCGGCCGGGACAAGGAGATCTCTCTTTAGTGTGCACACAATTGTATTTTTTTTTTCTTTTTATACATGTCTTTATGTCTGTACATTTGTCTACATTTCATGTTAATGTGACGTCACAAATATATGTTTGTATGCTTGTTCATCTGTCCAGTGTGACGTCACAAAGAACAAAGCGCTTATGAAAAAGAAAATATATATATATATATGGATCCAAATAACTTTAATTCATTTTAGGTTAAGAGTATTCAATTTAGGTAAATAATTTTATAAATGAAGGTACTTTCAATTTTGATTTATAGGTGTCCCTGGGACTTCTCTTTAGCAAACAATATGACTAGTGCTATATAACCTGATATTTTGGTGTTTTGACTTAAGATTGTTTATTTGTTATTAACTTCATTTGTTTAATAGCTCATTAATTTCAATTATCTCAACAGGTAAAAGATTGCTCTGTATACAGAGACTCAAGGGTTCCAGCTAACAAATTATTTCTCTAAAGTGCCTTTACCTTTTCTTTAATCTATCTTTAATGCAGTAATTACCCTCAGTCTTTCTTTGTTTTGTTCTAAATATGATATTTTTCCAACTTATGTTTGTAGAAGCTCAACCAGCGATGTGTGTGAACAAAAATCAACTTTAATTTTCTAATCTAATTATTCTATTTTGTCGTTTGACAACTCGCCTCTTGACTCAGTGCTGCAATAGCACTGCCTTTCCTTTAATAATTGATGCTTGAGTTTCTAGGTAGCGGGCCCTGAAGATTTGCCGGTGGCATTGTCTAAACATAAAAAAGACGTCTGCTGCTACAGCTGCAGGGATCGCGGCCGCCGCAAGCATCCCTGCTGCTCAAACATCAAACAACCTCACCAACTGTGTGGCCTCTGCTCTACATGCATGGGGCCTCCTACATCAACATGTTACAACAAATGGACATTTTGATCTTTCATTGTTTGGGACTTTACGGGACAATGCCTTGCGGGTATTTGTCTAGAGAATTCAGTGTGTTACTTGATGGAACTTAGGGCAGCTGATTTGTTTAAACAATTTGATATGCTATGCAATTTGGCTCATCACCAAAAGGCTTGTTGCCTTAAAGCCGCAACATCTCCTCACAATTGGACGGCTGTTAGTCATCATATATAGTCGATCCTAAAGGGCTCCATTGGATGGCTGGTTAGCCAATGACGGGTAAGATCCCCAGAGGGGGACAACCTAAGACAGGCACAGTCGCACGGGACAGTCTCATGTGGCCGACATATCAACCTAAGACAGGAGTCAAGGGCACAGCCTTGATTATCCGATGACGGGTAAGAATGTTGGTTGCACATAGACGTCCTAGAGCATTACCTCTTTTAAAACAAAAAGGGGGAAATGCAGGAGCCCTGTTTGGGGATTGGCTTGAATTGCAGTTGACTATGAGCCGTGGAGATTTGGGCATTGTCTCCTCCCGTAGTCTCACGAGACTTGTTGCGGGATCTCGAGTGACTTGGCCGAAATTGCTGATCGGGTCAGCGCCATTTTAGGTGTGTGTTTTTGGCGTGTGTTAGTTGTTGTTAGAACCAGAGAGAAAAGTTATCAGAATAAAAAGCTGTTTGTCTCCAGTTTGCTTCTGAATTTCTTCCCGCGGCTCCGTTGCTCCAAGCGCTTCAGGCGACTACAATTTGGTGCATAGTAAGAGCATCTGTCACCACAGGTTTTAAAAGCATTATAAATAAGTAACTATATGTGAGTGCAAGCAGGAGCACATGCACACACATGCATGCTGTTGGGAAATAGCCATGGTGGAAAGCCTCAACTTAAATAACTTTATACTATCTATCCCTTCATATTTAAACATCTTAGTGGACTGAATTTTCCAGGAATGCCCACTCAATTATCTCCTGTTCCTTGTGCTCTGCTGCAGGGACTGCTCCTCTCCCCACCCCTGCAAAGCCTGGACCTAACTGCTTTGACCAGGCCACGAAGCCAGGCTGGCCTCAGGGACTCACTAGTAACAAGTAGAGGTGGCAGAAGGGATGCTGTAGAAATGGCTGACAGCTTCTGTCTGCTCTTGACTGACTGTCCCCATGCCCAGAGTTCATATGAGGAACTTGAATACTTTATGCAAACAGGAGAGGCGAGGGTGTTGCTGGGGGCCAGGTCGTGGGAGGGAAGCCTTGGGATGGCATCTGTGTGCTCTAAGTGAAGGCCAGAGAGTCTCTGGCCTCTGCCTGTCCCTCCCGTCTTCACCATGCGACGATACAACCAGAGATATCGTTTCAAGCCAGGAAGAGGGCCTCCGTAGACTCCTGCTCTTGCTCTTTGTTCTTCAACTTCAGCCTCCAGAACCACGGAAAATACATTTCTGTTGTTTGAGCCACCAAGACTGTGCTGATCTTGTCATTCTGTGGTTTTGGACAAATGTGTCATGCTTGTGTTCACCGTGGCAATACCACACAGAGCAGTTCCGCTGTCCCCAAGTCCTCCGGGTGCCATGGATTGATCCCTGCCTCCTCAACCCCTGCACTGTGACTGGCTGACACTTTCTTTTGAAGTGATCCCTCTTGTGACCCCTCTGCCATGTTTGAGAAGCCCAAGCCACATATAGAGCCACATGCAGGTGATCCATCAATAGATGTGGCTGAGTTCAGCCTTGGAGTCGGCCCGGCCTGGCAGCTGGCGGGGCCTGCAGAACCTCCAGTCTTCTGACGAAGGCCCCAGGCGTGGCGGAGCAGGCGCGAGCGAGCCTTCCTGTGTCCTGTGCAGACTTCTGACACTGACATCTAGGGGCAAAGTGAGCCGTGGTTATGTACTAGCACAGAGTGTCGGGTGGCTGGCCATGCAGGGTCCGTGAATGCAGCAATATTTTAAAACTGAAGAGTCTATAATAGATGGTGCTGTCCTGTAGATCTGGAGTGTCCCCAAAGCCCCATGAATTAAGGCCTTACTGGGAGGAAGTTAGTTCACCAGAGCGTGGCCTTGAAGGGGATGCTGGGATCCCAGTCCCTTCCTGTTACTCTCTGCCTCCTGGCTGCAACCAGGGGGACAGGTCTCCTGTGCCGTGCACCCCACCAGGACGTGCCGTGCCACTGCATGGTGAGAATAACACCCTGTGCCCCTGGACTCACACCTCTGCAAGTGTAGGGCGAATAACCTTTCCTCTTTTTAAATTGACTGATCTCAGACATTTGTCACAGAAACAGAAAGGGAATAACACAGATATTGTTTAATGGGTCTTTTATTTTAATATTTTAACAACTTTGAAGTTAGAATACATATTACATAAGAAAATATGGGAACAAATGAATATGAGTATAGTTTATATGAAAATAGAATGCAGGAAGTCCCCTCTTTGTTTTTTTTTTTTTTTTTTTTTTTTTTGTGGTGCTGGGATTGAACCCAAGGCCTTGAGCATGTGAGGCACACTCTGCAGCTGAGCTGTATCCCCAGCCCCTCACAGTTTTCGTTATACCAGAAGTACATTATATAACTGCATAACTATATATATGTAGGAGCCCTAATTAAGGAGATAGCTAAGATTGCGGTTAGCTGTGAGCCATAAAGATGTTCAAGCATCACCACCTTCCATGATCTTGCGAGACTTGGCCCGGGACATTGCGGATCAGGTCGACGCCATTTACAGGATTTCGCGGGACTTGGCCCGGGAGATTGCAGAGCGGGTTGGCGCCATTGTGCAGTGGTTGGAGGAGTGTGGATGGTGTTGGAGTTGTTGCTGGAGCCAGAGAGAGAAGCTAGCAGAATAAAGAGCCTGTTCGTTTCCAGTCTGCCTCTGAACTTATTCCCACGGCGTCGTTGCTCTAAGCGGCCATCGCTTCAGGCAGCGACATATATACACATAAATAACACATATGAATGTACAGGTACTCTAAAGTAGATTCTGCCTGTATCGTATTCTAGAAGGAGCTCTGTGAGTCTCACTGAAGGAGTCTGACCTTTCACCCACGAGCTGCGCGGGAGGCCTCCAGGCGGCCGCTGTCCCTCACTGTCCGTGGCTGTCCGAACACCCATTCCACGTGGCACCGTGCGTGTCGGCAGCTTTACGCGCTGAGAGCCACAGAAGCAACACGGCAGGCCAATGCGCGAGACAGACCAGGCCCTGTCCTGCAGGGCCACGGCTCCCCGGGGACACGCACAAGCCTGCTCACGTGGAGCCCGTGTAACCGGGGTTCTGAAAGTTGCCGTGAGGGAACACAAAGGCCCCCGAGACACTGAGACGGGACAGGGGAGCTCCGAGAAGGGTCCCTGAGGACGTCCACCCAGCGGAAGCTGGACGCGCTTGGCCACATGGGGGTGTTACTTCTGGGCTGGAGGACAGAGGGGCTGAAGCCAGGGCACGGTGGCAGGGGCTGGGTGTGGAAACGCAGGGAGTCGCGTGCTCCTTGAGTCTCGGGGTGCCATGACAGACCCGTGTTGGTGGGAGTCATTCTGCATCAACCCAGGTGTGCCCCGGTAGGCGAGGGGGTGAATGCATTGTGGGACACCAGACAGTGGGACATCAGTGCCGAGTCTTGGCAAGATAAGGAAGGACTTCCAAGGAGTGTCACTGAGCGAGTGAGGCCAGGCTGGAAAGGCCACACAGTGCTCTGTGCCAACTCTAGGACATGCTGGGAAAAGCAAAGCTGTGACACAGGAAATAGACCAGGAGCCGTAGAGGGTTGGTGGGTGAGGGGTGGACGGCGGAGCCCAGAGGACTTGGAGGCAGTGGGACTGCTCTCTGTGACCCTGCCATGCTGCTGCTTGTCATCACACATTTGTCCACACCCACACCCAGCGTGAGCCCTGGTGGGGCCTGTGGACTCACCAGGATCACGCCTGTCAAGGTGGGTCAGCGGTGGTGACAATGTGCCACTCAGCGGAGGATGTTGACGGTGGGGAGGCGGGGCTTGTGTGGGAGGAGAATGTGCAAATCTCTGCCTTCCTCTCAAATTTGCTTTGAACCTAAAACCACTGTAAAAAGTTAAAGTCTATGTGCAATACAATGAAAAGTAAAAATGTCATTTTGGACGTGTATGTGCAGAAGTGGATGTCAGGTGGGGTTGACACAGCCCCTGCCAGTGGCCTTCAGCTGTGCGCTCCCAGATCCTCCTGCCCCTAAAACTGAGCAGGGGAGTAGGAGAGGGAGGGGCAGGGAATCCAGTCCCATGGAGACTATGCAGGAGAGAAGGACAGTGCAACCCAAGGTTTGGGCCGCTCTGGTGCCTTGCGAGGCGATTGGAGGGACCTTCCTGTGGGGAGCGAGCCCTGCACCTCTGGGCTCCCTGCAGATTGCTAGCAATCCTTCAGCCTTCGCCCCGTGCGGTTACTTTCCAGTTGTTGAGTGCAAAAGCTCAGAGACATCTGAGCTGCCTGAGTCCCAGCTTGGGCCCCGGGCCATAGCCAAGGGAGGTGGTCCTGGGAGGAGACCCAGTCACGGGTGACACTGCTGCGCCCAACCCAAGCGCCGTCTTCTTTCCTGCGTCCTTCACTTGCTGGCCTCTTTTCCCTTTCTTTAGCTGCGCCTTCCTCAGATCCCTGTCACAAGGACAGTTCTGTGCATGGTGAACAGGGCGGCCCCATGGTGGGGGATGGGAAGGTGCTCCTGTCCCTGAATGCACCCCATCCTCTTGGTGGGTGCTGCTGTGGTGGGGCCTCTTTGCATCAGGGGGGTGGCAAGTGCCTGGGTGCAGTGCCAGGCTGGGCAGGGGCACGAGGGGGAGGCTCAGCTTAAGCTGCACAGAGCTTCCTGTTCCTGTGCTTTGCCTCAGCGGCCAGAGCTGGTGGGCCTGCATCCCTGCCGTACCTCCCGAGGGTGCCTGGTCTTCATGCAGCCCTCTGCGGCCTCCGAAGACACACTTAGGTGGGGTCGTCCCAAGGCGGTGATTTGCAGGCCACTCCCTGTCCCCACAGACGTCGACTCTGTGACTTCGGCCCTTCATCCAGTCTTTTCTTCATGGCCTTCAGAGCTGCGATTTCAGAGCTGGAAGACTTGGCACAGAGACTCAGAGCTTTCAGGGGACCCTCCAGTGCTCTGAGCTCTGAACTCCAGGGCCACGTCTCTCTCACAATGTGGCCAGCTGGGACCCTCCTCCGTTAAAGCACATTGCTTGATGGTATTGCAGACAGGCGATGTGCCCTGGGGAGCCGCCCAGGGCCTCTGGCCTCTCCCTGCATATTCCCCCTGTGTGCCATTGTAGTGTTTTCTACTTAGGAGGAAATTTAATCTGGGTCTTGTGAGTATAAGTGATAGATGGGCTACCCCCCGTGTAGGAGCCCTGTTTGGGGATTGGCTTAAATTGCGGTTGACTATGAGCCGTGGAGATTTGGCCTTTGTCGCCACCCGTAGTCTCACGAGATTGTTGCGTGATCTCGAGTGACTTGGCCGAAATTGCTGATCGAGTCAGCGCCATTTTAGGGTGTGTTTTTGGCGTGTGTTAGTCGTTATTAGAACCAGAGAGAAAAGTTATCAAAATAAAAAGCTGTTTGTCTCCAGTTTGCTTCTAAAGTTCTTCCCGCGGCTCCGTTGCTTCAAGCGCTTCAGACAACAACACCCCCGCCCCCCGAGTTTTCCATATCCTGAGAGAAGCAACCTTGTTTCATTCTCTGCAGGATGTTTCTTCCCCGGGCAGGATGTTTCTTTTCCCTGGACAAGAGCCAACAGGCTTAAAGGTCGCCCTGTTCTATGGGAAAAGAGCCAACGGCGTTGGGGTTGCTCTGGTGCATCTCCCACCAGAAATCCCTATATAGGGCCCTGTTCAAGAGACTCAGACAGATACACACACACACGGACACACGCATCAGCTCATCGCTGCTGAGAGGAGGAAGCCACTCAGACACATCAGTTCGACCCTGCGGAGAGGAAGAAGCCACTGTGGCAGCTCCAGACCCATCGCCTCCAGCCCGACGGCTGATCCCAGCTGACAGCTCCAGCCTCCAGCCAGACAGCAGCTGCTTTAGCTGATAGCTCCAGAGATCCCAGCCAGTGCGACCAAGCACCCACCTTCTGTCCAGAGCTTGCACACTCCCCTCTCCCTGACTCCCCTCTCCCACCAGAGCTTGCACACTCCCTCTCCCTGACTCCCCTCTCCCAGCACCTCTTTGACCATCGACCAGAGCACCTCTTCTCTGGTTTTGCTACCAGCCACGAAGGCTGTTGAATAAATCTCTTGGCTGCACAGATGTCCCTGGTGTGATGTTTTGCCCTTCAATAAGTCTTTGTGATGACAATGAAAATGGAATATTCCAGTGCCTTTTATTGCAAGTAAGGCTTCAGCTGTCCTGGGCTGTGAAGACAGTTCTGCTTCTCCCTCCTTTCGTTGCCCTCTCCTAACTAGCCACGGGAGAGCACGGAGAGCAGGCGAGGCTACAGAGGAGGGTGAGTAAACATTTTCTGTGCTGGAAATGCACAAGGCTGAGTCACCTGTCCCAGCTGGGTACCTTCAATCAGCTTTTGACGTGTGGGGCTTTTGCAGTGTGATCCAGGGCCGCAGGAGCTGTCACTTAGCACATTGATTAAAATGATTGAGGGCTGCACCCAGCCTTTCCTGAGGCCTCAGAAACACCCAGAAAATGCAGCCATTCTGGAGAAAGAGAGAGCGAGGGTGAAGTCATGGAGCAGCCCTGGCTGACCTCAGCTCTAGATGCAGGTGAGTGGGGCTTGAGTTTGCTTTGTCTCAGGGACAGGGACGATCTATGGTATTACAGTCACGACTCGCGTTCCATTCAGGCAGCTGGCATCCTCAGGGAGACCGGACAGGCTGGGTAAATCTCTGCCCTGTGGCAGTGAGCAGCCAGAAGAAGGAAACACGAGGCCATCTGGAGTGGCTCAGGGTACTCTGGAGCTGGGACCTGGGACCAAGAAAGCGTGTGACCCTTCCTTTGCCATCAAGGCTTAGAGGCACTAGCCAATGAGCTTCCCCCCTACCTTGGAGCAAAGAGAAGAAAAGGTGATCAGACTAGGGAAGGGCCAGTTGTAGGCTGTGAAAATAAAAATGCAACCTCTTCTGTCTTAACAGATACTGGACATTTAAACCAAGCCAGCTGCCCCAGCTCTGGGAACACGGGACTCTGAGTCTCAGCCCGCTGTGCTCACTGCTGCCTGAGCCCCGGCGGCCCCAGCCTCCCACATCCTGGGTGGAAGCGGCTGCTGAGTTAAGGTTCTACCAGGCCGAGCCTGCGGAGTGCGCCTGGGCAGGTCCCGGCACACACTGCTCCCAGGCCCCCTGGCCTGCACTGGGGCTGGGGGGGGACAGAGCCACCTCCAGGGGGCACAGGCTGGTCAGGGGACAGGCGGGCAAGGGCACAGGACCCACAGGACAGTGCAGAGGGCCAGACTGGGAGTACCCTAACTGGCCTCCGAAGTAACTGTGTGGATAGCAAACGTGTGGAATATGCTTGTGTGTGTAGCTTTGTACACGTGTGCGTGTGCATACACATGTGTGCATGCGTGCCTGTGTCTGTATGTCGGGGGGAGGGGAGGACGCAGATCTCCTCCAATGTGGTCTGACTCCTGGACCTGCTCGGACGTAACTCCGGCCGCAGTAGCTTCCATCTTTCAGGGCCTGCCCTGACCAGGGGGCAGCAGTGGGTTTGGGCTGCTCTGGTGACACGTGCTGCTCTCCACCGCATCTGCAAACATAGGAAATTGCTTGGTTCAGGAACCAAAGGTCGCCCACCTAGCAGAGCTCTGTGCCACACCCACCTCGGCCTCTCTGCACCGCTGGTGACCAGCACAGTGAGGACCGGCTGTCCAGTCAGGGCCCAGGGCCCAAGAGCTCGATCATGTGACTCATGGATGTTAGAAAACTGCTGAAACATAGTTAACTTAGCTGGGAACACCGTGTTAATGAAATAAAAGGGTTTATTGGGGTGCCACGTGGGCAAGGGTAGGGAAGGGAAGGGCAGGAACCGAGGCAAGCACGAACAGAGAGCAGGAACAAGGGGCGAGTTCAGTCCGGGGCTGGCTTAAATAGAGTAGGGGCCATAAAACCCCCTTGGAGTGAGTCCTTGTCCTATAGGCCAGCAGAGGTCGGGGGGGGGGGGTAGTGGACAGGGGACTTGCTGGTCAGGTTTTTGGTCACGCTGAGGATCCTGGGAGCTGTAGTTTTTCACAAGGCACCTGGGGAGGTGTGGCCTTCTGCCTGGGAGGTGCAGCCTCTGCCTAGAATCCAACAACGGAGATCTGCCCATCAGAAGAGTGCACTTCCTCTGCGGCACTGGAGGGCCACCTGAGCCGCGACGCCACCCCCTGTCCCACAGGCTGTTTGTTGCGATGTCTGCTGGGGAAGGTTCCGTGCAGTCCCCCAGGCAAGGATTTGGTAGCACTGCTGCTCTGGTCAGTGCCCGCGATGTTCAGCCTGAATCACTGCTCATCCCCACACGGCTTCCCTTCCAGAACAGCTCCGGGACCTTCCAGCAGGGCGGGGACACAGGCAGCGCCTGGCCCTGAACTGGCGCCGACTCCTTCCCACGCACTTTCCACTGGGGACAGTGCCGGGGCAACACGGGGGTCTCCCCTTCACAGCACCCTCTCTGCACGGGCGTGGCCCCAGGGCACGGCCCTCCTCCTCTCTCAGCAGCACGCCCTGGTGCTCTGTGGGGACGGCCGGCTGTGCCTCCCAGGTGCAGGTGCCCTCGTGCCGCCCCCCGTGGTCCTCTAGATGTTCAGACTCTGCGGCACGTGAAGTGTCTTTGAGATTTCAGCTAAAAAAGAAAGCACGACAGGCCGGCTCCTCGCCCGCATGGCTACGTTTCTCTGTATTATCATTTTTATTTATGAAATTCTACTTGTCATCATTTTCTGGACCTTGAAGACCATCTTCTCTCTTTTGAGGACTGCGGGGTCCAAGAATTCCTCACATTCTCTCTCTCCCCTCTCTCCTCTCTTTCTGCAGCTCATACCCAAACACAGGCGCCCTGCCTGCTTCCCAGGGACCGTGCCCCTGCCTTGGGCCCTCCCGTTCATGGCCTTGTCCTCATCCTGACCCCGTTAGCCTCCAGCCTCTGCCTTGGTGCCAGAACTCAGGCACAGCAGGCAGCAGAGACGAGGAACCGGGACAGATCCCTGGAGTGGCCTCAGGCCCCCTGCGACAGGATGCTAGAGGGCGGTGGCTGGGGTTGAGAGAAGCAGGAGTTCCGATGACCATGAGCACAGCCACTGTCGACATGGGGCGATTCCAAACCCTTCACTCAAATGATGGGACCAGGGGCCACGTCACTCCTGGCCCGTGAAGGGACGGGAGTGACGAGAGGGACGCGGGACAGGTTGCCTTCAGTTCCCATGCAGCACCCCCAGCCTTCCTTCTACCCAACCCCGTTTTAGAGCAGAAGGGCGTGAGCCGGTGGTGTCACTGTGTCACCACACCCGGGAGAAGCTGGCCTGGCCGAGGGCCGGGAGGCTGAGGCAGGCTCCCTGTGGCTGTTGGGAGCACAGTGTGGCTTGCCGCAGAGGCACACGCATGGGGCTGGCTCAG
The DNA here is from genome assembly GCA_025594165.1 of Tamias sibiricus. Lineage (NCBI taxonomy): Eukaryota > Metazoa > Chordata > Mammalia > Rodentia > Sciuridae > Tamias > Tamias sibiricus. The sequence goes on along the minus strand of CM046662.1, from coordinate 168,962,496 downwards.
CCTCTCCAGAGCACCTGGGCAGGGACTGCAGAGTGGCAGATGGTCCCTTCGGAGCCACTCTCACAGCCTGGCTTCCCGTGCCTCAACGCTGCCTCGACTGGTGGATGGCCGGAAGGCGGCTCTTCACTGAGCTGGGAGCCGAGCCTGTCTCTGGCATCCGGGCCCCTCAGGCGCTGGGCCTGCCTGGCATCATCCCTGGCCCCTCAGGCGCTGGGCCTGCCTGGCATCATCCCTGGCCCCTCAGGCGCTGGGCTTACCTGGCATCATCCCTGGCTGGAGGGGTTGACCTTGGTGATCAGGAGGGCCTGGGTGGCTGCCCATGATGGCAACAGGGAAGTTGACCTCTGTGTCCGAGGAGATTCTCCGGGGCATCTTCTGATGTTTTCATCTCTAAACCTTAAAGGACAGCTGGTAAGACCCCAGAGCATTCAGACCCTCAGGGATAAGAAGGGGTCACCCAACCAGGTAAGTCCCGGGATGCCCACGAGTCACGGCTGTGGGCTGTGGACACATGGCGTAGGTGTGGAAGGAGGGATCTGCGAGCCGGCTGAGCCAGGCAAGCTGGGAAACAAGCCGACCTCCCACGCGGGGCTTCGTCCCAGCTCGCTCGGTGTGGGTGCGGGGCCTAGCTGCTTCTCTCTTCCCTTATTTCTCTATTAACCCTGTTGATGGTTAACCTCACAATTTCATCTCTGGGTGAGAGGATCTTAGGTGGGGCTGGACCAGAATTGGAGGAGTGATTCAATTCCTCAAAGATGGATAACTGTCCCCCAGAGTGACCTCCATGCTTTTGGAACTTTAGGTCTCCCTTTGTTCAGAACAGAGGGTCTTCATTCATGTGAAGGCAACTGCATTTTGTTAGGTGAAGGCTCGCAGGTGTTGGTGTTGTGTGTGTAGATTCACAGGTGTATGAATTCACAGGTGTGCTAAAGGGTGTGGCCGGAGGCTGAGCAAGAGCCAGGTGGTGGGCAGCGAGGAGGAGATCTCTCCCTCAGGCCTGGGCTCTGCAAACCACGACTCTCCTTCTAGACGCTCCCGGGAGGCTCTGCCCAAAGCACAGGAGGGTGCCTGGGGGCGGGGCAGGGAGAGGTCTTGCTCCTCCTTTCTGCCATGCACAGTCCCACCAGCGGCCTGCACTCTGGCACGCGGCTGATCCCAGCTCCAGGTTCCCCATAACCTGAGCTCCACGGGGCCCTTCCCAGACTCTGTGGCACCAGCGTCTGGTGGGCCACGAATAGTACCTTTGCCTCAGAGACCCAGGTCAGCGCTCTGCAGGACCTCTGCCCCAAGCCTTTGTGTCCTGAGTCCAACCTTTGGAAGTAAGAGCGGAAGTGAGGCTAATGGGGGGATTTATCTGATGGAAAGTTTTCAGTGATATGACTTCCAATAAAACTCGAGAACTATGGCCAAGAGAAGAGAACTAGTTTGAATTCAGTGATGTGAAGATTGAACATATTTACAAATGAAGGTTGGAGGCGACTCTAGAGAAAGAAAATGACAGCACTGAAAATGGAGAGGGAAATTGTTAGGAGGAAGTTCCAGAAGGATGAACTCAACCTGGAAGAGAGGGAACTGTTCTCTCTGGGAGAAAGAGAGAGGAAAGGAAGCAGAGAGAGTGGGGATGAAAATGTACCTCTGCAGGAGAAGCAGGGCTCTGGTGAGTCCCACCAAGGCAGGAACAGGCCTTAAGGGCCACTTCCGGGGCCACTGGCTCCCCCACCAAGTACAGGCACCGTGATCCCCAGCGTCCCAGGAGTGCTCGCACTTAATGATGCTTGGAGCCCTGGGTGCCTCATTGCCACTGAAGGAAATCTGAAGCTAGAGGTGCTTAGGGATGTGTGTGCAAAGGCAACTCCACTCCTAAATCAAGCCCAGGTACACTTCCAACTCCCGTTACAGTGTCGTTACCCCTGATTTTTAAATTCCCTTCCCCTTTCTCTCTTGCCCTTCTCTGCCCTCCAGACTTTTGCAGTCCATGTGAGCAAGTCCTCGGTTGTAGGATTCTCCTTGAGTCATCAGTGAATGGTTCAGAAGACAGAGGAAGAGATCACCCACATTTCCCACCGAGCCCTGCATTTAGGGTTATCTCGATGTCTCTGGTGATACTTCTCAGGTTCTCAGAAGAATTCACACTGGAATTGAACTTTTCCCTTCTCTTGCCTTCTTAATCCATGTTCACGTCTAAATAAGAGGGATTTTTTCCCCCTCTTGATCAAAGATGTTGCGCTAGGACAAGGAGGAGCACCCTTGGACGGCCGGTTCCCAGGGAGCTGCTCCTGCCGTGGTGTCTGCTGGGCATCGAGGCTGGAGGCTGCCCAGGGCAGCCAGGGGGTGATGGGGGGCGGCTCTCTGAGTGGGGTGTATCACCGACCTCCCCCCTGGCCCCGCACAGCACTGCTGGAGGGTCTGCGTCTGTCTGGTGTTACCGTAAAGCCCTGATGGCTGTCACTCATGCCAGTTCTTGGCCCCTCTTTCCTGGTCCCGTGTGTGTGGTGACGCTGACTCATTGGCTGCACTTGGCTCTTAGGTCCTTTCACTCAGAGACCCACACGGGAAGGCCAAGAACAGAGAGCACTGTCACAGTGGAGCCTCCAGGGGAGCGTGTGTCGGTGGGGAGAGCGCCTGGGACACACCTCGCAGCCACCGCAATGTGGAGGTGGACACCCCTCCGCCCCCCCTCCCCCGCCACTGGAGGGAGTAAGCACAGCGTGGTCACCCCGGCTCTGCGAATGGCCTCTGGGACCCTGCGCTGCTCCGTCCTGCTCTCTGCCAGGTGCAGGAGCAGCCCACACCAAGGCTGCAGTGTCCCCAGATGCATGGCGGGTGCTTGCTTGTGGGTGGCTACGGCTCACCATGAACAGAGCCTGCAGCCGCCTGGCCTGCCCTGCGTCTGGCCCTAGAGTGCTAGGGAAGACTAGCAAGGCAGGTCTTACGCACTTATCAGATTTTAGCTGCTGGGAAAACAAGACAAGTAGATGGGGAAGCTGCACAGCCACAGACTGGGTGTGGAGGAAAGCTCTTCCTCCTTCGCCAGACCCTCGGGACCCTGCGTCCTGACTCCAAGGGCAGACATGGTGGGGGTGGGGCTCAATTGCCTTTGTCACTGCAGAGCCCTGGGAGGGGGGGGGGGCTCAGGCCACAGGCTCCCTGCACAGACCTGTAGGGAGGCCACAGGTTAGCTGCTGAGTGAAGGCCAAGTAGATTAGGGAGGAAAGGGCAGAACCCAAGTCAGTCACCGTCTTCAGAGACGATGGACGGAGGGGACAACCCAGGGGAAGACCCAGAGGCTGATGTGGACAGTGGGACCCAGTGAGCCTCTCACTGTGGGCTTTGAAGCTGGGGTCTCGTGGAGGCCCATGATTCCCATCAACGACCACGTTGCAGGGCTGGGACCAGTGGGGGGCTGTATGTCATGGTGCCCCCAAGTTCTGGCTCTGAGAACCAGGCTGTCTGGGGCAAGTGGTCCCCTTCTGGGCCCCAGGTTCTCTCCGGGCCGTCTGGGGGTGACAGAACATGGGTGGGAAGCTGTGGTGGCAAGTGACCCCGTGGAGCAACAAGTGTGAGGCTGGTGCCTACACCCAGCACTGGTGCTCTGAATGACAGCACTCAGCAGGTCAGTCAAGCGCGGCCATTCCACCTGACCTTAAGGTCCTCACGCAGCGTGGCCTTTCCGGCTTCACTTTGAGAATGGAAAAGGAGAGAAGCCATTGAGGAGGCGGGTCCCGAATTGTTCCAGCAATAATGGAGTAGATGAGTCCCTGGGTCAGGCCCTCTGCCACAGGCTGGGGACGTGGGACACAGCCGGGCTTTTCACCCGCATCGTCCCCAAGGGCAGAATGAGAGCTTAGGCATGAATGATCTCTTCCTCTGGAAACCGGACTTGGGGCGTGTAGCAGTGTCTGGAGATGTTGTTTGTTGTCACCACCAGAGGGGCCACTGGCTTCCAGTGGGTAGAGACCAGCGGTGCACATCCCACAGAGCCCAGGACAGCCTCCATGCCAATACTACTGAGGTTGATTAGATCAAGTAAGTTGTGTGTGAGTGTGTGTGTGTGTGTGTGGGTGTGTGTGATTATTTAGCTTCACGTTACTACAATGAAGCACCAGAAGCAGCTGACTTATAAACATAAAAGGTCCATTGAGCTCAGAGCTTTGGCTGCTCAACAACACGGCACCCGCGTCAGGCCAGTTATGGTGAGGGTGGCAGCTGGGGTGCATCATGGTGGAACATGCACAGGGGCGACTTTCCCACCTGAGCCTGGGGCCAGGGCAGACAGAGAGGGTGACTGCATTGCCGTCCCCTGTGATCTAAGGCTCTCCCACAAGCCCCACCTCCCAAAGGTCCTCACGACCCCCAACACCACACCTGGGGACCAAGACCTTAACATGTGGACTTTGGGGACACTGTTACTACACCCAAACCACAGCAGTGTCCCACAGGAAACTGGCTCCAAAAAGAGGCAGTCTTACAAGTTCAAGGACTGCTTCTTGACCTATGGAAAAAATGAAGAAGATAGAACTTCTGTCTCCCTTTAAAAGAAGCATCTTAAAACTTCTGTCTCCATTTAAAAGAAGCATCTTTTAGTACACTTTTCAGTAAAAAGCCTATGAAATCTGGTCATGCATGTAAGACGCTAAAATTTCCACTAAATGTATCACCTGCTCCAAAGATCATGTCCTGTTCTTTGAAAAAGAGATAATTTCATATTTAGTTTGAAGAGTTCTTTCAACTTAACCTACCAGTTCAGATTCAGATTTATCTTCCCATCTAACCATACCATCATTGGAAAAACTCAAAATTCAGGAAGATTGGACATAAACTCTTCTCTTTCCCCTTCCCTCTCCTCCTTGTCTTATATCACTGTGTAACTAGATTTGGTGATAATTAAGTGTTGTCCAGATGGTGGGGTGGATATCTACTGCCAATTACCCACAGATGCCACATAAACTCCATCTGGCCAGGAGAAGCACGCGCTTAGCTGCTCTGGAGGGAAAGCACGATACGCCGGGGATACACAGAAGCACCCTGCCCTGGGAGTGCTCAGGGTGAGCCGGTCTGAACGCTCTGCTGCCTCCTCTTGCGCCACGTTGCATGTGCCATTCTTGGTGCATAGAGGTTGTCGCTGACCGCAGCTCTAGCCGCCTGCAGCAACAAAACCGCGGGAATGAGTTCAGAGGCAGACTGGAAACGAACAGGCTCTTTATTCTGCCAGCTTCTCTCTCCGGCTCCAACAACACCTCCAACACCATCCACACTCCTGCAACCACCACACAATGGCGCCGACCCGATCCACAATGTCCCGGGCCAAGTCTCGCGAGACCATGGAAGGTGGTGATGCTTGAACATCTTTATGGCTCACAGCTGACCACGATCTTAGCTATCTCCCCATTTAGGGCTCCTACAAGAGGTCCCTTGAGAACACCCGCCAGCAACGCCCGCCTTCCAGGGGTGGTCCAGAGTGACGGCGGGTTCTCGGCTCCTGCAGGACAGAGCGGCTCTGAACACTGTCACTGTCCCGTGGCCCCCCCCTCACCCTGAGTCCCACACCAACCACACACCCATCCCTCAGCTGGCTTCAGTCTTGTCACACTCCAAGGAACAGAAAATGGGTTCCCAGAAGAACCCAAGGAGAAAGGTACTGTGAAGGTGGTGCTGCCTTTGTGTTGGGCCCAGATTTGCGTTCCCTGTGGTGGCACTTGGATAGAATGGGGCGGAGGGCCCTTCTTAGAGCCCACCTGGACCTCAGACTACTCCCCTGAGGGATGCCCTCGCTGTGTTCTGGAGGATTCAGAGGCACCAGCCTGCCTTTCTAGATCTTCCTGAATTCGTTTCCTGTCCAATCTTTCAGATTCTTGGAGCACCTACCATGTGCCAGGTGCTGCTCTCGCCTGTTCACCCCATCGCTGTCACTTATCACCACAGAACCTTGCATAAATCACTCCACCGCCCCAGGCTCCCATCCGACCATCTAAGAGGACAGAGGTGACATGGTGAACAGCTTCTCGCTTGGTGGCCTGCCCCACTGGCTGCGTGCCCTGGGTCTTCTCCTATCGGTGGCCATTCAGGGCTCCACGTGCTCATCTGGGGATCTGCAAGCACGCGCGGCTGTCCCAGGTTATTTCAGCGACGTTGACCTCACGGTGAGTTCAAGGGCTCAGGAGACACCTCCCTGAGCACACGTGTCTGGCAGTCTCGACTGCGGCTGCGTTTCTTACATAATCATGGTGGGGTTTAATTCAAAGCTTCTTGGCATTCTAAAAATAGTCTCTCCCATTGATTATTTTTATACCCCTACTATGGCTGCCAAGTTTTTGCGTGGAGTGAAGCATGAATTAAAACGGATACACGGGAATGGTATTAATTACAGCACTCTGAATAGTAAGGAAAAGCTGCATTGCTAAAGGACTGGCTGATCGCGAACAAATAGTGCCTGCCCCCAGCTTTTCATAGCTGACGTGGGGATGAGGGGCCGTGCAACAGCAAGACGTTCAGAGCTGCTCTGTCCTGCAGAACAAGCACACTCATAGGTCCATCAGGAGACTGGGGGAAGGAGGCTTGCGAGGGCAGCCCCCAGTGGGGCACTTTCTTGTCCTGTCTGGGGACACAGCGCCAGTATCTGGTCTGGAGGATCAAAAAAAAAAAAAAAAAAAAAAAAAACCACACAGCATTCCAATGTCACCTGGGGTGTCTCCTTGACCCACGTGGAGCAGGTTGAGCACTGTCACTATGAACAGGGAACCCTCCTCTCTCCTCACTCTAGTCAGGCTGTAACAAGAGAAGTGGTGTGATGACAGTAAGTTCAGACTGTCTCAGTGTCCTAGGCTTCTGATTCGGTCACTTTAGAGAAGGATTCTCTTAGAAAGAAAGAATGAGTCAAATTCCAGAAAAATGTAATGGTTTCTTGGCAGGGAGTAAGGAGAGACCAAGGTTGACATTGTAGTTTAATTGAAGCTGATTTCAGTTGATACAAAATAACCAAAGAAACTTGGGAACTTGGGAAACTTCAGCTCTAAAGTGAAAACATTTTCCATAATCTAAGAGAAATGTAGAAATTAATTTCTTAGTAACATGAATAAACAGAGATACATGGGCTGCTGCATAATCTTGTTCAAATAATGTAGGCATTAATTCTTTTTCTCTTTGCAGAAGGTCCTGGTCTATTTGGCAAGCGCATGTCATACTGAACACTGACAGAAGTTTGGGAGTGTTCCACCAGCTGCTAAGGTAGATGCCCTTTGTAACACCCTGGTGCAGCCTCTGAAAGGCAACCAGTGGTATGAACCATCACCCAACTGTGAGCAGTCCACCTGCTATGGCTGGAATGTTTGTCCCCGGAGTGCATGTGCTGGAACTTAATCCCCAAAGCCTCATGTTAATGGCATTTGAAGGCAGGACAGGTTCCTGGGGACTTTGTCCTCATAAGTGGATTAGCCCATTCATGATTAGGGGATGAATGAGTGAACGCAGGGCTGGCTTGTCATGAAAGCTAGTGCTCTGCACCTTTGCTCTGCCGTCCCACCACGTGGCACTCTCCACCGTGTCTTGATGCTGCAAGAAGCCCTCACCAGGAGCTGAGCAGAGGCAGGGCCACCCATGCCCTTGGGCCTCTCAGCCTCCAGAACTGTAAGAAAGGACTGGGATGTAGCTCAGTGCTGCAGTGCTTGCATGGCATGTGTGGGGCCCTGTGTCCAATCCCCTACTACCACCCAAACTGCAAAAAAGTTGCAGAATTGTAAGAAATATTTTTATGTAAGTTAGTAAGTCACAGGTAATCTGTCATTGCATCAGAAACTATAGCAATGCCTCCTGCTAACAAGTAAATAAATAAGGAAACAAATACCCCTTAACCATACCAATAGGAGAGTGGGTGCTCAGATTATGATACCCAAGCCCTACACAAAGTCTGCACTCAACTGTTATTGCTGATCTGAGAACAATGGCAACCACAGAAATGCTATTTTCATTTAAAAATGACTGAGGAAAAGGGTAGAAAATACAGAAATGGGCATGAGAACCAGCAACAAAATAAAACACTTATTCAATACATAATTAGGTTTCCCCCCAAGATTTGAGATTATGAATAATTGTGAGAATTAGTTAAGGAAATCCTGGCCAAAATTAAAAAAAAAAAAAAAACTGATCAAATACATTAACCCACAGATTTAAGAATGCCTATAGAATCAAACAAACAAAAATAAAACAAAATCATCAGATACACCAGTGACTCCTTCAGAAAGAGAGATCATATCTAATTGTACCAACAGAAACAAACACCTAGACATATAGTCAGTAGGAAAGATAGTATTTAACTAGCAGCTGGTGGGGAAACAGAAGACACTTGAGCTTCAAAAGAGCAACAGTACAATGGAAAACTGACTCTCTTGCAGATTAGTTGAGGCAGGAAGACAATGGAATAATAACTTTAAGAAAATTGTTGCTACCTAGACTTATCTGCACAGCAGCTGTATCCTTCAAAATGACACAACTGTACATTCAGACAAGAAAATGCATAGAAATAATTTCTGGCAGATGCCCAGTACAAGAAAGCCTGCAGGCCACCGTCACAGGGAGGAATGCTCAGGGCAGACGGAAGCTGGGGAGCCCAAGAAGCAGCACAAAAGGACGGAAGGGGGAGTCAGGTGACTAGTCCACGTGAATGCGGGTGATAGAAAACAATAAGATCAGTGTCTAAGGGGATCTGAAACACAGCAAGCATCAAAATGTGGGGCAATACATACATAAAAATAAAGTAGGTTGTTATGTTTGGAAATAAAGTGTCCCTCAAAGACTCCTGGGCTTAAGGCTTGGTCTCCAGTGTCGCAATGTTCAGAGGTGGGGATCTGGGGAAGTGACGGGGTCATGAGGGCTCTCTCACTAATGGACTATTTCACTGATGGAGTCATAATTTTATGGCATTATTGGGAGGTGGTGGAAGCCTTAAGAGATTGCACATAGTTGAAGGAAGTAGGTCCTGGGGGCATGTCCAGGGACGGTAGACCTTGTCCCTGGCCCCTTCCTCCAACTCACTCTCTGCTTCCTGGCTGCTAAGTGGTGAGCAGTCCTCCCTCACCACACCCCTCTGCCGTGATATCCTGTCTTACTGCAGACCTAGAAATGATGGAGTCAGAAGACCATGGACTGAAACCTCTGAGACTGTGAGCGAAAATACATCTTCCCTGCATTAAAGGTGTTCATGTCAGGTATTTTGGTCACAGTGATGAAAAACTGTCTAACACAGGTATAGCATCAAAGTAAACACTGAAAGTATTTAAAAAAATAATATGTGGGGCCATAACATTCAGTACTGCCAGGTGAAGGGAGCTCTGGGTCATCGGTGTTATCATGAATTAAATTGTGGCATCAGCACGCGCATTTCAGTCCTCGGGTTAGTGCTGAGAATATTGAATGAACGGGTGGCTCCCCAAACAGGAGGGAAGCACGGTGTGTTCAGGGGCCCTGCAGTGTCCTCCCCGGGTGGCGGACGCTGCTGCCTTTCTGTTTATTCTCTCTTGAACCATTCTGCCACATGCTTTTCTTCTGTGTTGCAGACCTGCCAGGACGCTGCAGTGAGTTTTAATTTAAAACAAGCTATCTTTTGGAGAGATGCTGCTAGTTATTAAGAAAGAGCTCAGAACCCTCATAGGTGCCACTCCCGGTGCTCCGGGCCCCTTGTGTGGCCTCGGGGCTCTGTGCTCAAGGAGGTCTTCAGCACGCCCCCATGGTGCGGTTGGCTGGTGACGAGTTCTTTCAGTGTTTGTCTATCTCAACACATCCTTAGTTCTCCTTTAGTTTTGAAACATATTTTCAGGAAATGAGGGATTCTTGAGCTAACGATTTTTCTTTTGCTACTTTAAAAGTACTCTGCGCCTGTCTTTTAGCTGACCTTGTTGCTGACAAGACATCTCTTCTCATCTTTTCCTTTGTTCTTCTAACATGAAGTGTCTCGTTCCCTGGTCGTGGTTAAGATTTTTTGTTCTCCCTGGTTTTAAGAAATTGGCCTCTGGGTTGTCACGGCTTCTGATATGCTTCTTGTTCTTGAGGACCACTGGTTTATAGCTTTCACCATGAAAGTTGGGGCCATTAGTTCTTTGAGCAATTTCTCTGTACCTCTCCTGCTCCCTCCCCACTCCTAACTTCTTCTTTGGGAACACTCTTTTTTTTGGGGGGGTACCAGGGATTGAACGCAGAGGCACGTGACCCCTGAGCCACATCTCCAGCCCTACTTTGTATTTTATTTAGAGACAGGTCTCACTGAGTTGCTTAGCACCTCACCATCACTGGGGCTGACCTTGAAGTCACAATCCTCCTGCCTCAGCCTCCTGAGTTGCTGGGATTACAAGGGTGCGCCAATGTGCCCAGCTGGGGATACTGTCTTGACTTTTATTTTGCTACTTAAAGTAGCCCTGCTATTCATCTTCACCTCTTTTCAAAGTTCTATGCCCCCCAGCCCCGAGGTGTGTTTCAGCCTTCAGACCTCAGACTTTTCTTCGGCAACATCTAACCTTCTATTGATGGCCCTATTGAATTTTGTATATGACAAGCAGCCCTCTTCACCTCTGTGAGTTTGATTCCCATGTTTTTTCTAACTTTCTCATCCCTCCTTAACTAGTCAACCACTCCTCTAGGTTCCAGAACATGGGGATGCCGTCACGTGGTGGCCGTGTCAGTCTCTGCAGGTCTAGTTTCTGGGTCAGTTCTGGCTGATTTTTCCTATTTTTGTATTTTCCTATTCTTCGCAGGCTTGGTAGTATTTGGCTGGCTGCCAGATGTGGCAGCTCTTACTTGCGTGAGCTGCTACTTTGTGTGCCTGCACTCTAGAGCTATTGTATCAGGGAGAGTGGATGGGTGGGTTGTCTCGAAAATTGGAAGAATGAAATCCACAGAATAAAAGCAACAGAGCAAAGCCACAGGACTTATTACAGTCATAGAAAGAAAGAAAGAAAGCAGAGCTCCCAAGGGAAGGCGCCCCGAGTGAGGGATGACAATAGGTGTCTGCTGTCCAGGGATGTTTTAAGGGCTCATCTGATGGCCAGCACAGGTGACTGGTGGGGTGAGGGGTGCCAGCATGGGCCAGTCAAGCTTTTCAAGCTCTGAGTCTAACGAGCCAACTAGAAGTGCATGATTCAACCCCTTGCTTACCTCATTAATAGGACGAATCTCCCCTGGTGGTTTGGCGCCTCTGGTGGGGAGAGGAGGCATTCAGGTAAGGGTAGATTTGATGGTTGGTCATTGCTAAGGGTAGGGGCAGGGACAGCTAGTGAACAGCTACGTTGTCACAGCTGTCAGGAACAGTAGCGTGCGCTGGGGAGCCCTGCGGTTGCAGCTGTCAGGGGCAGCAGGTGACAGGATGTTCTCCAGACCCCACCTCTCCTTCTAGGGGGGCCTGAGGTCCTCCTCCCTCCTTCCCTTCTCCCAGGCCCTTGTCCTGTCTGCCTGTGGGACTCTGCCCTCCTGCCTCTCTGCCTCCTGGTGGAGGCTACAAGGCATCCAGGGACGGTGGGTCCTTTTGCAACCCTTGGGGTCATAGCAGAGGTGCCTTAGGCTGAGGGTCGTTTGCCGTGGTGGATGGCCCTTCTCCTTGCTGAGAGTGATGATGTGCAGGAACTGGTTTCCCTCTGGCCGCTGGGGCAGGCGCTGTTCTCAGCCCTCCGCAAGCCCCGAGTGCTGCTGTCTCGGCCAGTCTCCTCAGAGGCACGTGGACTCTCCTGCCCCACTGACTGGGCCACCCTCTGCGGGTCTCCAGGTCTCCGCGGCTCTCTCCTCCTGGGTGCCCTGCCTGTGAGCTGGACCACCTGGCATCCTGCACCTCCTGCTCCCTCCCAGCCCCGGCGCCAGGCAGGCTCTGCCCGGGCCCTGCTCTGCGCTGCTGCCCTGGCTGGCACCTTGGCAAGCCGAGCCCCAAGGACTCACCTCACTGTCCCGTCTCTTGGCCATCTCGGCCCCTTGCGGCCCGATGCCCAAAGCTTTGTAAACCATTGACAATGTATTTTGTCAGTTTTCTTTTTTTTTTTTTTTCCCAAACGTTCCTCGGGCTGAAGGGTTATCAGTCCCTGTTACTTGACCTTGACGGGAAGCAGAAGTGCCCCCATAAACAGACTGGAAATAAACGAAAATCTCAGGGGAGTGGTGGCAGTATGGAGCAGGAGAGGGGCCTGGGGACTCTGGAGTTGTGAGTACCTTGAGTAACCCCCCCCCCCCCGATTTCTTGCCTATCGGGATTGCCTGAGAACTCGGGCTGCTTGTGAGTAGCATATCCGAGGAACATGAAGAGTTTCTAAGTCTCACTGTGACTTCACAGCCATAGGAAGAGACAGAAACACGGGCAAACTTTAGAAAGAGTCCTTTTGGGGAAATTGCATTAAAATTGCTGAAGGGTATAGAAAAACATCCCCCTTAATAACCATTAAGGAGATAAAGTTTAATCATTTAGGAAATCCCATTTTTCTTCCTCTTGGATTGGCAGATTTAAATGTGGTGAGCCGGTAAGACAGAGGCAATCATGAACTGTTTTGACTTACACATATGCTTTTTAAAGTTTTAAAATTTCCTTTCCCATTGACTGATTATTTTCATTAGGAGTTTTCCTAATGAAAAGCAAACCAAGTGTGCAAAGTGGGTGTAAGGCTGCACATTAAAATTTCATTCACCAAATTCAAAATTAAATAAAACCTCTTGTTCAAAAATAGCACATTAGATAAAAAGCTATGGCATATATATAAAAGGAGATGCCACACTACTATTAAAAATAAGGATGTCTCTGTATACTTTTTACGTAGAAATATTTTGCTGCATAAAAATGGATGAAAGGCCAGCATTCAAACAAGATTATGGTAAGATCCATACTGTGTGTGTGCACGTGTGTGCACATTGCTATGCATGGGTATGCACAAGTGATTATGTGTATGCACGTGAGTTCATAGGTGTGTCTCAGTGTGTAGTGTGAGTGTACATGTGTGAGACCACATACGAGTGCACGTGTGTGATTTGTATGTTTATGCATGTGAATGTATATTTGTCCAATTGTGTTTTCTTTTCTTTGTACTTTGTCACTATTTTCCAAAATGTTTCCGTAAAGAGCATCTATTATATTTTTCTAGTCAGAGATGACCCTAAGTTCTCATCAAGGGAGGAAATACTGTTACCGAGCACAGCGTTCCCGGCACTCCTAAGGAGATGGAGCTGGGAATTCAGTGGAAATACAACGGCGAGAGGAATGCGCAGTCTGGAGACCGAAGTATGAGAACGAGAGGCCAATCCAAGAGTCATAAACACAAAGTGTGGAAATCACAGTTGTTGCAGAGACTTGGACAGAGAGCAAAGGAGCACAAGGGAGGAGGGAGCTGACGCTGCTGACCTCCTAGGAGCGGCGACCTCCTCTGAGGGCCCCTTCCCGCAGCCTGCAGGCCATCTGGAAGTGACCACCTGGTTTCTGGGATCATCGGGTCAGATGCACAATCCAGTCAGAAGTGGGTCTCACCGGCCGACCTCCTCCCCAGAGCAGGAGCCAGCAAGGACAGACCCGCCAACTCTGCTTTGAGTTCAGGCAGGCCCAGGGCAGTCCCGCTGACCTTCACCCCAGTGTGGTTAGCCCCAGAACACCACAGGAACTCAGACTCAACCAGTTCCAACCACACCAAGCAGCATGGACCCAGCCCCAGGTAGCATACTTTGAGGGTCAGCAGCAGGTTTTGATAGTCCAGTGCTAAGGGGAGGCACAGAAAACCTGCAAGGGTATTATAAGAAAACAGGGAAACTGTAATAACTCAGATCTACACTGCAAGAAAGTAAGGTAAACAGACAACATGAAAAAACAGGGGAGGAAAATACCCCAAACAAACCAGGATTCTACAATAACAGAACCCATGCTCAGCGAAGTTGATGGAATGTCAGAGAAGAAGTTCAGAAGGTTCATAATTAAAATGATCTGTGAATCAAAGAATGACCTAAATGAGCAAATACAGGCAAAAATTGACCACTACAACAAAGATATAAGAGAGCAAATACAGGTAGCAAAAGATTACTTCAAAAAAGAGAAACTCTAAAAAAAAAAACTAGTCAGAAATCCTTGAAATGAAGGAAACAATTAACTAAATAAAAAACACAATTGAAGGCATCACCAACAGACCAGATCAATTGGAAGAAAGAACTTCAGACAATGAAGACAAAGTATATAATCTTGAAAATAAAGTTAACCACACAATGAAGATAGTAAGAAACCATGAACAGAACATCCAAAAAGTATGGGACAGCATCAAAAGACCAAATCTAAGAGTAATTGGGATAGAGGAAGGCACAGAGTTTTAAACCAAAGGAATGAACAACCTCTTCAATGAGATAATATCAGAAAATTTCCCAAGCATGAAGAATGAATTGGAAAACCGAATACAAGAGGCTTATAGGACACCACATGTACAAAATTACAACATATCTACACCAAGACACATTATAACGAAAATGCCTAGCATACAGAACAAGGATAGAATTTTAAAGGCTGCAAAAGAGAGGAATCAGATCACATATAGGGGGAGACCAATACGTATCACAGCAGATTTTTCAATTCAGACACTCAAAGCTAGGAGATCATGGAACAACATATTCCAAGCTCTGAAGGAAAAGGGATGCCAACCAAGAATATTATACCCAGCAAAATTAAGCTTTAGATTTGAGGACGAAATAAAAACCTTCCATGGTAAACAAAAGTTAAAAGAATTTACAAGTACAAAGCCAACACTACAGAACATCCTCGGCAAAATATTCCATGAAGAGGAAAAGAAAAACAATGATGAAAATCAACAGACAGAGGTATTACACTAAAGGAAAAAAAAACAATCAGAAGAGCAACCATGTCAAGGTAAATTCCAAAAATAAACAAAAATGGCTGGGAATACAAAACACATCTCAATAATAATTCTGAATGTTAATGGCCTAAACTCACCAATCAAAATATATAGACTATCAGATTGGATCAAAAAAACAGACCCAACAATATGCTACCTCCAAGAGACTCATCTCATAGGAAAAGACATGCATAGGCTGAGGGTGAAAGGTTGGGAGAAATCCTACCACTCATATGGACAGAGGAAACAAGCAGGGGTTTCCATCCTCATATCCAATAAAGTAGACTTCAAGCTAACGTCAATCAAAAGGGATAAAGAAGGACACTACATACTGCTCAAGGGAACCATACACCAACAAGACTTAGCAATTATAAATATATATGCCCCAAACAATGGAGCATCCATGTTCATCAAACAAACTCTCCTCAAGTTTAAGAGTCAAATTGACCACAACACAATAATTCTGGGTGACTTTAACACACCCCTTTCACCACTTGATAGATCTTCAAAACAAAAGCTGAACAAAGAAACTATAGAACTCAAAAATACAATAAACTACTTAGATTTAACTGACTTATATAGAATATTTCATCCTTCAACAAGTGAATACACTTTCTTCTCAGCAGCACATGGAACCTTCTCTAAAATATACCATATACTAGGCCACAAAACAACTCTGAGCAAATATTTAAAAAGTAGGGATACTACCCTGCATTCTATCAGACCATAATGCAATGAAATTAGAAATCAATGATAAAATAAGAAATAAAAGCTACTTCAACACTTGGAGACTAAATAATATGTTACTGAATAAAAAATGGGTTGCAGATGACATCAAAGAAGAGATAAAAAAAATTCTTAGAGGTGAATGACAACACAGATACCACATATCGAAATCTCTGGGACACTATGAAGGCAGTCTAAGAGGAAAGTTCATTGCATTGAGTTCATTCCTCAAAAGAAGAAAAAGTCAAAAAATAAATGACTTAAAACTACATCTCAAAGCTCTAGAAAAAGAAGAGCAATTCAATACCAAAAGTGGTAGAAGACAGGAAATAATTAAACTCAGAGCTGAAATTAATGAAATTGAAACAAAAGAAACAATTGAAAAAATTGACAAAACAAAAAGTTGGTTCTTTGAAAAAAAATAAATAAAATTGACAGACCCTTAGCCAGGCTAACAAAAAGGAGAGAGAAAACTCAAATTACTAACATATGCGTTGGAAAAGGAAATATCACAACAAACACTATAGAAATACAGGAAAAAATTCGAAATTAATTTAAAAAATTGTACTCCAACAAAATACAAAACACCGAAGGCATCGACAAATTTCTAGAGTCTTATGATCTGCCCAAACTTAAGCAGGATGATATACATAATTTGAACAGACCAATTTCAAGCCACGAAATAGAAGATGCCATCAGAAGCCTACCAACCAAGAAAAGCCCAGGACAAGATGGATACACAGCCAAGTTCTACAAGACCTTCAAAGAAGAACTGATGCCAATACTCTTCAATTTATTTCAGGAAATAGAAAAAGAGGGAGCACTTCCAAACTCATTCTATGAGGCAATATCACCCTGATCCCCAAACCAGTCAAAGACACATCAAAAAAAGAAAACTTCAGACCCATATCTTTAATGAACATTGATGCAAAAATTCTCAATAAAATTCTGGCAAAATGGATACAAAAACATATCAAAAATATAATACACCACGATCAAGTGGGGTTTATTACAGGGATGCAAGGATGGTTCAACATATGGAAATCAATAAATGTAATTCATTACATAAATAGACTCAAAGATAAGAACCATGTCATTATCTCAATAGATGCAGAAAAAGCATTTGACAAAATACAGCACCCCTTCATGTTCAAAAACACTTGAAAAACTAGGGATAACAGGAACATATCTCAACATCATAAAAGCTATATATGCTAATCCCCAGGCCAACATTATTCTAAACGGAGGAAAATTGAAAAGCATTTCCTCTAAAATCTGGAACAAGACAGGGATGCCATCTTTCACCACTTCTATTCAATATAGTAATTGAAATGCTGGCCAGAGCAATAAGACAGACGAAAGAAATTAAAGGGATACAGATAGGTAAAGTAGAACTCAAATTATCATTATTTGCTGACGATATGATTTTATACCTAGAAGACCCAAAAAATTCCACCAGAAAACTTCTAGAACTCATAAATGAATTCAGCAAAATAGCAGGATACAAAATCAACACCCATAAATCTAAAGCATTTCTATATATCAGTGACAAATCCTCTGAAAGGGAAATGAGGAAAACTACCCCTTTTACAATAGCATCAATAAAATAAAATAAAATACTCGGGAATCAACTTAACCAAAGACGTGAAAGACTTCTATAATGAAAACTACAGAACACTAAAGAAAGAAATTATGGAAGACCTTAGAAGATGAAAAGATCTACCCTGTTCTTGGATAGGCAGAACTAATATTGTCAAAATGACCATACTACCAAAAGCACTATACAGATTTAATGCAATGCCAATCAAAATCCCAATGACATTCCTCATAGAAATAGAAAAGCCATCATGAAATTCATCTGGAAAAATAAGAGACCCAGAATAGCTAAAGCAATCCTTAGCAAGAGGAGTGAAGCAGGTGGCATCATTATACCAGAACTTAAATTATTGCACAGAGCAATAGTAACAAAAACAGCATGGTATTGGCACCAAAATAGGCTGGTAGACCAATGGAACAAAATAGAGGACACAGAGACTAACACATATAATTTCAGTTATCTTATATTAGACAAAGGCGCCAAAAACGTACATTGGAGAAAAGATAGCCTCTTCAACAAATGGTGCTGGGAAAACTGGAAATCCTTATGCAAGAAAATGAAATTAAACCTCTATCTCTCACCATGCACAAAATTCAACTCAAAGTGGATCAAGGATCTAGGAAGTAGACCAGAGACACTACACCTGATAGAAGAAAAAGTAAACTCTAATCTCCAACATGTTGGATTAGGCCCCAAGTTCCTTAATAAGAATCCTGTAGCACAAGAATTAATATCAAGAATCAACAAATGGGATAGATTTAAATTACAAAGCTTCTTCTCAGCAAAAGAAACAATCAGTGAGGTGAATAGAGAGCCTACTAATTGGGAACAAATTTTTACCACACGCACGTCAGATAGAGCACTAATCTCTAGAATATATAAAGAACTCAAAAATCTTAACACCAATAAAACAAATAACCCAATCAATAAATGGGCCAAGGAACTGAACAGACACTTCTCAGAAGAAGATATACAATCAATCAACTAATATATGAAAAAATGTTCAACATCTCTGGCAATTAGAGAAATGCAGATCAAAACCACTCTAAGATTTCCTCTCACACCTGTCAGAATGGCAGCTATTAAGAACACAAACAACAATAAATGTTGGCGAGGATGTGGAGAAAAAGGCACGCTCATACATTGCTGGTGGGACTGCAAAATGGTGCAGCCAACATGGAAAGCAGTATGGAGATACCTTGGAAAACTTGGAATTGGATCCACCTTATGACCCAGCTATCCCACTCCTTGGTCTTTACCCAAAGGTCTTAAAAACAGCATACTACAGGGACACAGCCACATCAATGTTTCTAGCACCACAATTCACAATAGCTAAACTGTGGAACCAACCCAGATGCCCTTCAGTAGATGAATGGATAAAGAAAATGTGGTATATACACACAATGGAGTATTACTCAGCAATAAGAGAGAATAAAATCATGGCATTTACAGGTAAATGGATGGGGTTAGAGAATATAATGCTAAGTGAAGTTAGCCAATCCCAAAAAGCCAAATGCCAAATGTTTTCTCTGATATAAGGAGGCCGATTCACAGTCGGGTTGGGATGGGGAGCATAGGAGGATTAGAGGAACACTAGAATGGCCAATGGGGAGGGAGGGGAAGGGAGGGGGAGGAAAGGGTCAAAAAAAAAAAAAAAAAAAGATGGTAGAATGAGATGGATATCATTACCCTAAGTGCATGTATGAAGTCACGAATGCTGTGAATATACTTTGTATACAACCAGAGATTTGTAAAAATGTGCTCTACAGGTATAATATGAAATGTAATGCATTCTGCTGTCATTTCTAACAACTTAGAATATAAAAAATAAATTTGAAAAAAAAAAGAAATAAAAAAAAAAGTGGGTCTCCCACGAGATGTGCCTGCGACCGTGGGAACTTAGCACTGGATGTGGCACCAGGCCTTGAGAAAGGCCTCTGTGGTCAGACGCCACTGTCCTTAGACGGCAGGAGACAGGTGCGTGAGCAGCAGTGGCTCGCTTTGATCCTGGAGCTCTGGCTGGTTCGTCAGTGAGGCCTCCTGACCTGGAGGTGGTGGTTCCGTGGGGCGCTCAGGCCCTGTTCCCCTGTGGAGCCCTCCCACGTCTCAGGCTCTCTCCACAGCAACACTGAGAGCAGAAGACATAATTTAAATGCCACGTGGTGCCCTCCGGGTGCGCACCTCCTGCTGGGCACACCTGCTGTTTCCTTCCATGCTGGAGAGCCTTTCTGGAAATTTCATTAGACATTTCTTTCTCCCTCACTCCCAAACGCCTAGGTAGCCCAGTAACGCAGCTTTACCTGGAAGTGACTTCAGATTTCCGTGCCATGGAGGCCGGTCCTGGTGGAGCAGGAGCGGGGCCTGGGGACTCTGGAGTTGTGAGCATGTTGAGTTCCCCCGATTTCTTGCTCATCAGGATTGCCTGAGAACTCGGGCTGCTGGTGAGTAGCATCCCTCTTGTGTCTCCTCCACGTCGCTGGCCCTGGTGCTGGGGCATTGTACGAGGGCAGCCCGTGCCAGGGAGGAGAAGCCAGGTCAGCATGTGCCAGAACAAACCCAGTGGAAGGCTAGTTAGTGCATCCTGGGATGGTTCTGTCCAGCTTGAAACAAAACAGCGACAACGACGACAGAAGACCTTGATCTTTTCCACACGGCATCTCACTATGATGGATGCAGATGGACTCGGCTGTCCCCTGGTTCCAAGAGACCAGCACAGTGGGCCATCTGCGGGGCTGTCACTGAGCCACCAGAACAGGAGTAGGAGCCCGTAGATGTTTGGCAGCAGTATTCGGAGCTTCTATTTTAAGTAGCATGGTCCTGGGCCGTGGAAACACTGTCTTCTGGATTCCTCCAGCACCCCACAAGGAGTGGGGTGCAGTGCAAATATTGGCATCCTACTTTTCCAGGTGGAGGCACCAGGCAGACATCAGGCTTCTTCAGGCCTCAAGATCCGGGTGCTCTCCTGGAGTTCAGCTAGGACAGCGCAGGACGCTGTCGCATTTCCATGGCACCCAGCGCTGCCTTCCCACGCCTGCCACGCTTTGGAACATGGATGGGAGATCTTAGGGTCCACACCCCATCTTCCCATTAAAAAAAAAATTAGTTGTAGGTGGATAACTTTGTTTTATTTATGTGGTGCTGAGGATCAAATCCAGGGCCTCACACAAGCGAGGCAAGCGCTCTACTGCTGAGCCCTAGCCTGCCCCCGCCAGTCTTCCCTTTATAACGGCCTGCCCTGTGGTCCCACCTTCCATAAGGACAGAAAACCCTCCCTCCCCGCGAGGTGTCCCACCTTAGGGACTCTGACTTCCTCTGCACGTCACATTCCCCCTTCTCCATGCCTCAGAGCGGAGTCTCCCTCAACACTGTCCTCTCTTTCTCCCCTGGCCGGATCCTCGGCCTCCTCCTGGACTGCGCGGAGCAGGCTGCTGTTCTAGGAGGTTCCCTTGGCTCCTGGCAGCTGCAGTTGTCCCTGTCTCGTGCTCTGCAGCCTCCCAGAGGCTTGTCCTGCCTCAGCCTGCATACTGCTTGAGGCAGGGCTCATGTGGGCCTTAGGACTCCCCTGCAGGCTCTGTCGTGGCCCCTGGGCTCGCATGACACACACGGCACAGGAAGTTAAGAGT
Source organism: Tamias sibiricus (assembly GCA_025594165.1). NCBI lineage: Eukaryota > Metazoa > Chordata > Mammalia > Rodentia > Sciuridae > Tamias > Tamias sibiricus. The sequence continues at coordinate 168,941,713 of CM046662.1, read as the reverse complement.
CAGCCAGAGAGAGGGCACAACAGGAGGTGTGCAGGGCCTTCAACCAGGACAAGTGGGCTCAGGACCCTGTGCTGGCATGAGCTCAGAGGGGACCTTGCTCAAGCACCATGGAGTTCTGGCCTTTCTTCTTCTGCCCAGTGAAAGGACGCACCCTCCCCGAAGATACCACGTGTGGATGGAAAAACTTAGTGGGTGTAAAAATTCTGGTGCTTTGCCATGAACACGTTTCTGCCCCATTGGCAAGGAGCAGCTGACCTGGTGGTTAACAGCATGGGTCCCAGAGCCGTCCCGGCTTGGCTGCTGCTGCAGTGTGACCTCTGTGAGATGACTTACCTTCTCTGGGCTTCGGCCCCACACCTGTGAAACAGGTGCTATTATCACGGCGCTCACTTCTCACGCTCTCGTAACGTGTGGAAGCACCCGGAACAGTGCCCAGCATAGACGAGACACAATGGTGATGTTGGCCATTATTGCTTTGGATAGCACTGCTAGTGTCACCTGGTAAGGGGACGGGCTGTCATGCATCCTGTGCCATCATGGTCCTCCCACCTGACCGTGGTCAGCTTCACCTTGTGCTTGCTGATCTGTGAACTCAGTCTGAGGTCATGTGCTTGTGTGACCTGATGTCCTTTCCCCAGCCCTGCCCTGTGGGCTGAGATGGTAGCCAGGCAGGGAAAACATGCCCGGCAGCCTCTCTCCAGGGCCCCAAGGTGGGAGTAGCCACTCCTTGAAGTCCCGGGCTCTGACCTGTGAGGCCAGCGTAGACAGCAGAAGCAGGTGGATGCTAGATGCTGGGCAGCATCAGCAGGAGGACCGAGAGGCCAGCGGTGCCAGGGAGCTTGCCCTGGCTCATGGGAGCCTCACGTTCTCCTGTTATGCCTTGACTCATAACTCTGGGTACAAGAGGCCCCCACGGCCTCCTGACCTTCTCCAGGAGGGCCCACGCCATCGTTGTAGACTCATTATTGCTTCCTCTAACTCTAAGTGTCTGATATCTCATGACAGCACCTCTGCCCTAAGTCCTGTTGATAGGACTTCTGGGAGTAGAAAAGGCTGAGTCCACCTTCCTCAGATCTTTTTTTTTTTTTTTAGTATTTCTTTTTTTTTAAAATTTATTTGAAGTTGTATATATAACAGTAGCATGCATTACAATTCATAATATACATATAGAGTACCTTTTTATATATAACTGTTTGTATACAAAGTATATTCATACTATTCATGTCTTCAAATCTGCATTTAGGGTAATGATATCCATCTCATTCTACCATCTTTTTTTTTTTTTTTTTTTTCCCCTTCATACCCCCTTGCCCCCTCCCTTCTCCTCCCTCCCCATTGACCTTTCTAGTGTTCCTCTAATCCTCCTATGCTCCCTGACACAACCCCCACCGTGAATCAGCCTCCTTATATCTGAAAAAACATTTGGCATTTGGATTTTTGAGATTGGCTAACTTCACTTAGCATGATATTCTCCAACTTCATCCATTTACCTGCAAATGCCATTATTTTATTCTCTTTTATTGCTGAGTAATATTCCATTGTGTATATATACCACATTTTCTTTATCCACTCATCTACTTTGGAGCATCTAGGTTGGTTTCATAACCTAGCTATTGTGAATTGTGCTGCTATAAACATTTATGTGGCTGTGTCCCTGTAGTATGCTGTTTTTAAGTCCTTTGGGAATAGACCCAGGAGTGGGATGGCTGGGTCATAAGGTGGTTCCATTCCCAGGAATTCCAAGGAATCTCCATACAGCTTTCCATAATGGCTGCACCATTTTGCAGTCCCACCAGCAATGTATGAGTGTGCCTTTTTTCCCACATCCTCTCCAACATTTATTGTTCTTAATAGCTGCCATTCTGACTGGAGTGAAATGAAATGTTAGAGTACATTTGATTTGCATTTCTCTAATTGCCAGAGATGTTGAACATTTTTTCATGTATTTGTTGATTGATTGTATATCTTCTTCTGAGAAGTGTCTGTTCAGTTCCTTGGCCCATACATTGATTAGGTTATTTGTTTTTTTTGGCATTAAAATTTTTGAGTTCGTTATATATTCTAGAGATTAGTGCTCTATCTGATGTGGATGTGGTAAAAATTTGTTCCCAATTAGTTGGCTCTCTATTCACCTCACTGGTTGTTTCTTTTGCTGAAAAGAAGCTTTTTAGTTTGAATCTATCCCATTTATTGATTCTTGATATTAATTCTTGTGCTACAGGATTCTTATTAAGGAACATGGGGCCTAATCCAACATGTTGGAGATTAGAGCTTACTTTTTTTTTTCCATTAGGCATAGAGTCTCTGGTCTAATTCCTAGGTCCTTGATCCACTTTGAGTTGAGTTTTGTGCATGGTGAGAGATAGGGGTTTAATTTCATTTTGTTGCATATGGACTTCCAGTTTTCCCAGCACCATTTGTTGAAGAGGCTATCTTTTCTCCAATGTTCATTTTGGCGCCTTTGTCTAATATAAGATACCTGAAATTATATGTATTAGTCTCTGTGTCCTCTATTCTGTATCATTGGTCTACCAGTCTATTTTGGTGCCAATACCATGCTGTTTTTGTTACTATTTCTCTGTAGTATAATTTAAGGTCTGGTATAGTGATGCCACCTGCTTCACTTTTCTTGCTAAGGATTGCTTTAGCTATTCTGGGTCTCTTATTTTTCCAGATGAATTTCGTGACTACTTTTTCTATTTCTTTGAGGAATGTAATTGAAATTTTGATTGGAATTGCATTAAATCTGCATAGTGCTTTTGGTAGTATGGTCATTCTGACAATATTAATTCTGCCTATCCAAGAACAAGGTAGGTCTTTCCATCTTCTGAGGTCTTCTATAATTTCTTTTGTTGGGAACATTAAGAACATATCAGCTGAAAGAATAGAAATTTAAGTCAAGGAAATGAAAACCTAACTCTCTGGCTGTCTCTCACTTCCTGATACGTGGACTTGGCCTATCCCAGGGGTGTTGCCCTGACATATGACGAAAAATCAGACCACCACTAGGATAGGCTGTGGCTGTTCCTCCAATGTGATCTGCTCGTGCTCCCTATGCTCCCCTATAACCTTTCTGCTGATTGGCCCATGTCTTCTATAAAGGCCGTCCAACTTCCTCAATAAACTGAGCTCGTGCCTTGACCGGTCTCCCTGACCTGTCTAATTGTCCTCCGAAAGGAGGGCTGGGTGCGGGCGGTCAGTCGGCTCTTACCTTTCCCTGTCCGTCCTTGTTGGGGCGTGCTCCCCCTTCTCTTGCGGGTCGAGAGGAGTCGGGGGCTAAAAACCCCAACATTCTTTCTTTAGTGTTCTGTAGTTTTCACTATAGAGGTTTTTCACCTCTTTCATTGACTCCCAAGTATTTTATTTTATTTTTTTATGCTATTGTTAATGGGGTACTTTTCATCATTTCCCTTTCAGAGGATTTGTCGCTGATGTTCATAAATGCCTTTGATTTATGGGTATTGATTTTGTATCCTGCCACTTTGCCGAATTCATTTACTAGTTGTAAAAGTTTTCTGGTAGTGTTTTGGGTCTTCTTGGTATGTAATCATATCATCAGCAAATAGTGCTACTTTGAGTTCTTTTCCTATCTGTATCCATTTAATTTATTTTGTCTAATTGCTCTGGCCAGAGTTTCAAGAACTATGTTAAGTAACAGTGGTGAAAGGGGGCATCCCTGTCTTGTTCCAGTTTTTATAGGGAATGCTTTCAATTTTTCTCCATTTAAGATGATGGGATTTCACATTGATAGTTTTTATAATGTTGAAATACGTTCCTGTTATCCCTAGTTTTCCTAGTGTTTTGAACATAAAGGGGTGCTGTATCTTGTCAAATGCTTTTTCTGCATCTATTGAGATGATCATATGTTTTTTATCTTTAAGTCTACTGATGTGATGTATTACGTTTATTGATTTCTGTATGTTGAACCAACCTTGCATCCCTGGGATAAACCCCACTTGATCGTGGTGCACTATCTTTTTCATATGTTTTTGTATTCGATTTGCTAGAATTTTGTTGAGGATTTTTGCATCTATGTTCATTAAAGATATTGGCCTGAAGTTTTCATTTTTGGCTGCATCTTTCCTGGCTTTGGAATCAATGTAATATTGGCCTCATAGAATGAGTCTGGAAGAGCTCCCTATTTTTCTATTTCCCGAAATAAGTTGAAGAGTATTGGTATTAGTTCTTCTTTGAAGGTCTTGTAGAACTCGGCTGTGTATCCATCCAGTCCTGGCCTTTTTTTGGTTGGTAGCTATTTGATGGCATCTTCTATTTCCTCACTTAAAATTGATCTGTTTAAATTGTGTATAGCCTCCAGATCCAGTTTGGGCAATTCATATGACTCTAGAAATCTGTCAATGCCTTTGATATTTTCTATTTTATTAGAGTACAAGTTTTCAAAGTAATTTCTAATCATATTCTGTTTTTCTGAGGTGTCTGTTGTGCTATTTCCTTCTTCATCACGGATGTTAGTAATTTGAATTTTTTCTCTCCTTCTTTTCGTTAGCATCGCTAAGGGTCTGTCAATTTTATTTATTTTTTTTTCAAAGAACCAAATTTTAGTTTTGTCAATTCTTTCAATTGTTTATTTAGTCTCAACTTTATTAATTTCAGCTCTGATTTTAATTATTTCCTGTCTTCTACTGCTCTTAGTGTTGATCCGTTCTTCTTTTCCTAGGGCTTTGAGGTGTGATGTTAAGTCATTTATTTGTTGTTTTTTTTTTTTTTTCTTCTTTTAAGGAATGAACTTAATGCAATGAATTTTCCTCTTAATACTGCCTTCATAGTGTCCCAGAGATTTCTATATGATGTATCTGTGTTCTCATTCACCTCTAGTAATTTTTTAATCTCCTCCTTGATGTTTTTTGCAACCCCTTGTTCATTTAGTGGCATGTTGTCTAGTTTCCAGGTGTTGGAGTAGCTATTTTATTTTTTATTTTATCATTGATTTCTCATTTTATTCCATTATGGTCTGATAGAAAACAGGGTAGTATTTCTACTTTTTTAATATTTGCTGAGAGTTGCTTTGTGGCATAATATATGGTATATTTTAGATAAGGAGCCATGTGATGCTGAAAAGAAGGTGTATTTGTTCACTGAGGGATGAAATATTTTATATATGTCCGTTAAGTCTAAGTTATTAATTGTATTAATGAGGTCTAAGATTTCTTTATTTAGCTTTTATTTGGATGATCTATCCAGTGGTGAAAGAGGTCTGTTGATGTCCCCTAGAATAATTGTGTTGTGGTCTATTTGACTCTTGAATCTGAGAAGGGTTTGTTTGATGAATGTAGGTTCTCTATTGTTTGGGGCATATAAATTTATAATTGTCATATTTTGTTGATGAATGGTTCCCTTAATCAGTAAGAAATATCCATCTTTGTCCCTTTTAATTAACTTTGGCTTGACGTCTACCTTATTTAATATGAGAATGGAAACCCCTGCTTGCTTCCGCAGCCCATGTGAGTGGTAAGGTTTTTCCCACCCTTTCACCTTCAGTCTTTTGATGTCTTTTTCTATGAGTGGAGTTTCTTGGAGACAGCATATTGTTGGATCTTTTATTTTAATCCAGTCGGACAGTCTGTGTCTTTTGAATGGTGAGTTTAGGCCATTAACATTCAGGATTATTATTGAGATGTGATTTGTATTCCCATCCATTTTTATTTGTTTATGGTATTTAAGTTGATTTGGTATCTCCTCTGGTTGGTGTTTCCTTTAGTTTAATATTTCCCTTTGCTGATTTTTATTGTTATTTTTCTTTTCTTCTTCATGGAATATTTTGCCCAGGATGTTCTGAAGTGCAGGCTTTTGATTTGTGAAATCTTTTAACTTTTGTTAATTATGGAAGGTTTTTATTTTATCTTCAAATCTAATGCTTAATTTTGCTGGATATAAGATTCTTGGTTGACATTCATTTTCTTTCAGAGCTTAAAATATGTTGTTCTAGGATCTTCTAGCTTTTAAGGTCTGGGTTGAAAAATCTGCACATAATCTAATTGATTTCCCCCTATATGTAATCTGATTCCTTTCTCTCATGGCTTTTAATATTCTCTCCTTGTTCAGTATATTAGGCATTTTCATTATAACGTCCCTTGGTGTGGATCTGTTGTGATTTTGTACATTTGGTGTTCGGTAAGCCTCTTGAACTTGGTTTTCCCATTCATTCCTCATGTTTGTAAAATTTTCTGCTATTATTTTGTTGAATAAATTACTCATTCCTTTGGTTTTGAACCCTATCCCTTCCTCTATCCCAGTAACTCTTAAATTTGGTCTTTTTAAGCTATCCCATATTTCTTGAATGTTCTGATCATGATTTCTTACCATTTTTGCTGTATGGTCTACATTTTTTTCCCAGCTTATGTATTTTGTCTTCATTATCTGAGGTCCTGTCTTCCAAGTGGCCTAGTCTGTTCGTGATGCTCTCAATTGAACATTTAATTTGGTTTATTGCTTCTTTCATTTCCAGAATTTCTGTTTGGTTTCTTTTTAGAACCTCTATCTCCCTATTGAAGTAATCTTTTGCTTCTTGTATTTGTTTATGAAGTTCTTTGTCAAAATGATCTTTTACTACCTGTATTTGTTCCCGCATATCATTCTTGAGATCAATGAACATTTGGATTATGTAACTCCTGAGTTCCTTCTTTGTCATTTCATCTACTGTGCTTGCCGTGGAATCTATTCTAAGGAGGTATGTTGATTTGTTTGGGACACTTTCTTCCCTTGTTTTTTCATATTGCTTGTGTGACTTCTTTTAGCACTGTGGAACCTTGACTTTTTCATTTTTACCTCAAAACCTTATGATTCTCCTGTAGTACAATGCTATCAGATCCCCATATAAACACTTTACACTCTAAAACTGGATATTTTCTCTTCAGATATTCATAATTTGGTCACAACGTACAGAATTAGTGAATTCAGATATTGTCTCCAATATACTCCATAGGTTTGTAAAGGGGTTTATAATTTCTAATGTTGGACACAGAGGTGATATGCTTAGGAGGAAGAAAGTGAGGATAGTGAGTTGTTTTTTCTTAGGATGTATGAAAGAGAAATCTATGGAAGTGGTTTAACATCAGCATAAGAGAGAGGAAAATAATTGGAGTGAACAAGTTTGTGGGAAGACCAATGTATACATAAACCAAACTTATGTATATGTTGAGAGAAATAAAAAATGTCAAAGTAGTAGAAATTAGTGAAAAAGAGAAAAGTGAGTAAAAAAAACAGAAAAGAAACTATATATAAAACAATTTTGATGTATTATTCATTTGCCCCAGTTCTCAAAATCCTAATTCATGTATAAAACTTGTTTTCACCTCTGTTGAGAGTGCAAGGGCAGAGGTAATAAATAGGGAGAGGAAAGATGAGAGAATAAGAAAAGAGAAAGAAAAAAACTAGTAATAATTAAAAAAAAAGAAGGGTGGGGGACAGGACTAACCAAACAAAACAGTAAAGAATAAATGAAAGAGAGAGAGAAAAACACTCGTTCACACACGTGCACACATACACACACACACAGTTAAAAAAAAAAAAACAACACAAAGTTGAACCCACAAATAAGTCTCAGTCAAGCTAACTTTAGGGAAGATTTTGTTTCCCTTCACATCCAGTAGATGTGGATGCTCAATGTTGGTTTTCCAGATTCTCTCATCACCCTCCCGCTGTTAACCAAGTTGTCACAGAACCCGTCCTGGCTGCTGTGGAGTAGTTGTGGGTGGAGTTAGGTCTGCATACCTGGTTAGCTGAAGCCTGGTGCTGGAAGTTGGGCTGCTTGGTGAAGGGCACCGGGGGAAGACCTATCAAGCAGGGTCTACCCTCCACGCAGCTCCACAGTTGCAGAGTCAGGGCCACCACGCTGGACTCAGGGAGGAGTTTGCCCGCTGGCTGACCGTAGCCCACCCAGTTGTATGTTGTCCTTGGAGCCCCTGAATTCCTCGGATGCCCGCAGGTTTCCGCACGCAGGTGTTTCTCCTTCCTCTTTCCCTCCTTCTCCATCCTCTGCAGCCACTTTCACAAGTGGTGGTGATTGCTCTCCCCGGGTGGAGCGGCCCCCCAGGACCTGACGGGTGTTCCTGCATGTGTAAACCTGCCAGGCTACCTGCGTGGAAGCAGCTTGGGCCGCCCAGCTCTCCGTCTGTCTTTCCGTGCTGTACCGCACTGATACTGCTGCCCGGGTCTCTGTTCCTCTGCAAAGTCCACTCTGGCTCCAGTGCCCATCCCCAAGTGCCGCTGCTCGTTTCTGTGCGGGGGTCCGTCCGCGCGAGTCCCAGCAATTTAGAGACTCACCCTCTCTGTGTTCTGCTGTCTCAGTGCCCCAGAGAAGCCCCAAGGCTTTGGCACCTCCGCGGTGGCAGGGACATCGCTGGTAACTCAGCAATATTCTCTACTGTGCCTCATTCAGTGACCGACGCCTAATGTCTCCTCTCTCTGGTCTCACATCTTCCTTCCTCAGATCTTGGTGTCCACGCCATTACGCCCCCATTATCCTTGGGCTGTGTGTGGTCTTGTTTGTGAATGAATCTCCCTGATTCTGCGTCTCCCTGACTGGGCAGTTCACTTCCAGCCGTCACCTTCATTGTTCTACTCACTGACCTGCATGTCCTCTCCTCTTCCTCCCTCATCGATGACCACACCCAGCAGTGCCTCCTGTCTCACTGATGGCAGGCATATTGCAGTCCAAACAGGAAGCCGTGATGGCAGACCCGAAGGAGCCAGAAAGATTCAGCAAACTGAAGTTCAAGGAAAGGTGTCTTGCGCCTTATTAGCATCAACATCATGCAGTAGAAAGAGACCATGTCACAGACAGAGGTCCCAGGAATGGGATTCTAGCTCCATGTGTTGCTAATAAGATGTATGGCCTTGGGCAAGTCGCAGGAGCCTTCCTGGGCTCCTTCTCCTCAGGTGTGGAATAGGAACAATACAGCACCTGACATGCTGAGGAGGCCTCTGGTGCCCTGTGGAGCTCTGGGCTCACCTGACCTGGGTGGCACCCCCTGCTGCCACTGGCCCGTCACTCCCGTTGAGTTTGGCCAGAGCCACTGGAAGTTTCCCGGCTTAGCCAAACACTGTGGGGTAGAGACGCAGAGTTTGCTTCTGGTCAGACAGTGAACTTGGAGAAACAGAATCAATCGACCATGGCTCTTTGCCAGTCCTGGGGTGGTCCAGATGGTGGGCTGCCGGCCATAGAAAGGCTTTGGAGTAGCCAGATGAGAGAAGCCTCTCACACACACTCCTGCTGCAAGCTGGAGCCCGCGCGGCTGCACCTTCCTCTCGTTGCCAGGTGTTTATTTACACGCTGTGCGTTTGCTTACCACACCACGGATTACATGCTCTTTTGAGCAGCACAGAGCATTAACTCAAGACTCTTTTGGTTTTAGTGTTAAGAGCCTCCCCTGCAGAAATAATCAAGTTTTGCTTCAAGTTCTATGGGCAACCTTACGGGTTCCAATTTAGATAATATGATTGCTAAAACTCTTACAAAGTAACATTTTGTAACATATAAATTCACTCAATTTGGTGGGAACTTTAGAAACTGACACATTGCATTTTAAATTTATTAGAGTGTCATGCCTAGTAAACTCTTATACCATACAGTTGATTATTTTAAAAAGTAACTCGTTTATTCAGCCAACATACTCGTTTTATGTGCTGCGTACTATTTAACATGTGGTACAGATCAGACCTGGGCTAATCTGCAGACTTCAAAGCGAGCCAGGAATGGGCGCTGCCCCACGTATCTGAATGTCCTGGGCAGGGGTAAGACAAACACACGCAGACACATCCTCCAAGCACAGCAGAAGTCTGTGTGGGTTTGTGGAATCCCAGAGCAGGAAATGCTTTCAACATTGCCCTATGTGGTATTTGCTACTGAGAACTGAAGAGGGGCAAGAGAATCAGAGTCACTAATCAGAGACGACAGTGGCATGACGAGTATTGTTTACTTGAAATTGTGTTAAACATATACATGTGGTGTGAGTGCTGTGGTTTGGACATGGTTGGTCCCTTCTAAAACTCACTCTGAAATTTGATCTCCACCCTGGTGGTCTTGGAGGTGAGGCCTCCGTGGTGATGAAGTCACAGGAGGGTAGATTCAGGCAGTGGTGGGTCGGTTACGGCGAGAGCAGGTTCTGTGAGGTAGGCAGAGGTCAGCAGCCTGCTCTTGGACCTCTGAGCCTCTAGGACCATCAGCCCAGGTAAACCTGTCTTCTTTATCAACTACTTGATCCAAGGTTGTAGGAGTCCTAATTAAGGAGATAGCTAAGATTGCGGTTAGCTGTGAGCCATAAAGATGTTCAAGCATTACCATTTGCATGATCTCGCGAGACTTGGCCCGGGGGATTGCGGAGCGGGTCGGCACCATTGTGGTGGTTGCAGGAGTGTGGATGGTGTTGGAGTTGTTGTTGGAACCGGAGAGAGAAGCTAGCAGAATAAAGAGGCTGTTCGTTTCCAGTCTGCCTCTGAACTTATTCCCGTGGCGTTGTTGCTCCAAGCGGCCATCGCTTCAGGCAGTGACATAAGGTATTCAGTTGCATGATGTAGTTCGGATGAGGAATGTTCCCAGGCCCATGTGATAAAGCATCCACTGGGAGTGGTAGAAGCTTTAAGGGGCAGGGCCTCGTGGTCATCGAGGGGCCCATGGGAGCCCAGCCCCTCCCTCTTCCTTCCTCTTGCATGCTGGCTGTGAGCTAAGCGGGCTTTGCTTCGCCACCCACTAGGGAAGAGGAGCAGCAGACCATGGAGCAAAGCCCCCAGACTCTGAGGCCTTTGTCCTCATAAGCAGATCATCTTGGGCATTTGTGACAGTGACAGAAACGGACTCAGAGAAGGTAGCCTACCAAGAAATGGCTGTTGCTGACCACATACCCGACCCAGGGAGGCCGGGTTGGAACTGGGCACCTGGAGGCGGGGCGGGTTTGGGGTGAATGCTGGGAAAAGCCAGTACTGTGGGAGTGGAACACGGAGGCAACTCTGGGGTGAGGGTCAGCGAGAGGACCGGGCAGGGTCTGGACCTTCTCCGACATCACCTACCTGGCTGTGACCAGGTGTGGACAGAAACACAGACAGCAAAGGTCATTCAGATGACGTGAGGACAGCTTTCGGGGCTGGAGTAGGGGCGTCCTTATGCCACAGTGGCAAAGCAATCGGCCGCGTCGTGCCCATTCTCGGGACTTCAGGGAATGTGGACTTCGGGCGATGGTGTCTGACAGAAGAAATGTTCCCAGGGCAAAGCCCTCGGCGAGCTGCGTGGCTGGTGAAACTGCTTGTTGTAAAACGAGGCAGCAACAGATGATGCAAACACAGAGTTCGTGATCGAAAGGGAGACCAAGAGGAAAGAACTGGCACATTTGCTCACGACCAAATATTTGTAAATAAATGTGTGACTGCATGTGCGTGTACCCCCACACGCAAACATGGCTTTCCACAGCAGGATCATATGTAGGTGGTGTAACCTGGCACTTAAACACAGCCTGTGAATTTCTCTGTGCTCTGACACACACACTCACCCTCCACTCTCTTTCCAGATCGCTGCAGCACAGGTAGAGGGCTGCACACATGGAGGTGTGGGATTCATATAACCCGAAGTCAGCCGCTGTGAAGTGAACGCTCAGCAGAATTTGGTGCATTCACAATGTTGGGCAACCGGCACCCCCACCTAGCTCCAGAGCTTGGTACATTCACAATGTTGGGCAACCGGCACCCCCCCACCTAGCTCCAGAGCTTGGTACATTCACAATGTTGGGCAACCGGCACCCCCACCTTCACACCTACTCACCCAGAGCCCCTGCCACTGGCAATCAGCTCCATGTCACTGTGGACTACCTGCGCCGGCTACTTCCTCTACGTGGAATCGCAGCGATGTGAAGGTCAGTGTCCAGCCTCTTTCACTAGTGGCCCTTCCTGCGGCGGTGCTCCCTGCAGCACGATGCAGCACTCGATTCTTTTCATGGCTGAGCGTCATTCTCTCCTACGTAGATACCCGTTTCCTGGAGGTTCCATAACAAAGCACCATGACCTGGTAGCTCAAACAGCAGAACCTTGTTGTCCTGTGGTTCTGGAAGCCAGAAGTCCAATAGCAAAGTGCCTTCTGCTTTTCAGACCCCTCTGTCTGCTGGACTCCCAGAGGTCTCTGCCACTCCCTGGCTCCCAGCACACCCGCCATCTTTACACAGTTGTCTCCCTGTGTGTGTCTGCCTCAAATTTCCCCCTGCTTATAAGAACACGGTCAGATGGCATTAGAAATGCACGGACCTTCAGGATGACCTCATCTTAAGTAATCCCCTGGGCAACAACTTGATTTCTAAGTAAGGTCATATTCTATGATATTAGGGGCCCGGACTTCACATATGCACTTTGGAGGGACGCAGCTCAACTTGTGACTATGGATGCACCACTTTTATTCATTCACTCATCAGTTGATGCACATCTGAGTTATTTCTACCCTTTCGTTATTGAGAATAGTGTTGCTGTGAACTCTCACACGTATTTGAGCACCTTTTTAAAATTCTTCAGGGGTGTATATCTAGGGGCAAATTGCTGGATCACCTGTGACTCTTTGTCCACCTGCGGAACTGGCCAGCTGTTTTGTGCCATGACCGCTCCTCCTTACTCTCCCGCCAGCCATGTGCCAGGGTTCCCAGGCCCCCACCCCCTCACACCACGTGGAATTTTCCTTCTTCACTCTAGTCCTTCTGGGGAGTGTGAAGTGACATCTCATTGTGATTTGATGCTGTCTTGTGTTGTGATCAGCAGATCGCTGGTGACCATTCACGTGCTTCCAGATTTTTGCTTTTAGCAGATTAGTGCAACGAAACCTTTGAACATTTAGATTTGGGTGATATGTGAATATTACTCTGGATAAAATCTAGATGTAGGAGTGCTGGAGGCCGTGAATTTGTATTTAAAAATTTGGTGAATTTTTCCAAGTTGACCTAAAATATTTTAACCATTTATATACCATAAGGATATCTGAAGATCCATTTCGGCCTTTTGATAGCCCGAGCTTTCAGTTACTTAAAACCCTTGCCAATGGCAACATAACATTTATAAATCCCCTCTGTCCTCCTTCCTTCTTTACTTCTCCGCAAATGTGCCACAGTCCAGGCAAAAGGCCACCGAACGTTCACCACAATGTGCTTAAAGGTTTTCTGGAGTCAAAGTAAGAGTTTAATGACAAAGTTACCAAGAACATTGATTTGGTGTTAAAAGTCCTTTTCCCTATTTGATTCTTCCGAGCATCTTTTTGGGGTGCATCTTCCTGTTGCATCTTCTCCTCTGTGAATTGCCTTATCTATGCTCATATTTTCTTCTGGATTGTTTTGCTTTCTTTCCACGGACCTAGTTGAAGTCCTGTTATATTAAAGATATTGAGTCTTCTTTTCTTCTCTCTGAGATAGATGCTATTTTGTCCTATTTTTCTCAAACATGTCAAGCTCGTTCTAGTCTTGGGGGGCTGGCACCACGGGGTCCCCAGTCTAGAAGACAGAGGTGAAGGGCTTCCTATTTCATCCAAAGAGCTACAGCCTGTGTTTGTTTTATTTTGATGAATGGTCCTTAGCTTTGTCATCAGGAGCCTCTTCAAGCTGTCTCCCGTGTCCTTTGAAACATTTTCATCCCTGGGGAAAATCAGTGGTTCAGCTGTGGAGACTTTGAGGTTGAAATGCCCGGGAAGCATTTGTCTACTAGATAGAGGAATAGATTCGTCCATGCACAGAAGCCTTTGTCAGTTGGAAACCTCCATTTTCAATGTGTAGGACAATGCTTGGCACAAAGCAGGCCACCCGTGGCTGAATGTATGACGAACACGTGGCTGAATGCTGTGCTGAGCCCTGCTACGGGGGGGGGGGGGGGGGTTCTCCTTTCTCCATCCATTCGCCCTTCTGAGGGCCCTCCACGTCTCCCAAGCCATCCAGGCCCTTCCTCAGGGCCCCCACCATTTTCTTAATGTGCCTTTTTTGTAACATTGTGCAGCCAACTCAGCCTTTATCAGTTTCTCCAGTGGTGTGCTATAAGCACGAGCCCAGCAGCCATCTTACCCACGTGTGTCACCAGTAGTCACTGTAGCACCTGGCCTCTCCACCTCACCTCCAGATTGCTTTTTGTTGTTTTATTTTTTTTATTTGTTTCAATTAGTTATACATGACAGTAGAATGCATTTATGCACTTTGATATATCATACATAGATAGGATGTGATTTATCATTTTTCTGAGTGTACATGTTGCAGAATCACATTGGTCATGGAGTCACATATGTTCATACAGTAATAATGTCTGTTTCATTCCACTATCTTTCCCATCCCCACATCCCCTTCCTCCCCTCCCTTCACTTCCCTCTACCTAATCTAAGGTAATGCTATTTTTCCCTAGTGCCCCCCACCCCCGCCTTATTGTGAATTAGCATCCACATATTAGAGAAAACATTAGGCCTTTGCTTTGGTGGGATTGGCTTATTTTGCTCAGCATGATGTTCTCCAACTTCAACCATTTATTGACAAATGCCATAATTTCACTCTTCTTTAAAGCTGAGTAATATTCCATTGAGTATATATACCACGTTTTCTTTATCCATTCATCTATTGAGGGACACATAAGTTGGTTCCATAGTCTAGCCATTGTGAATTGAGCTGCTATACACATTGATGTGACTGTGTCACTATAGTACGCTGATTTTAAGTCCTTTGGGTATAAACCAGATTGTTCATTTTAATTAGAAGACCCAAGAGAGAAGTAGGGACATAATGAAAATAGGCCATGCAGCCTTGCTCTAATTTTGGATTTTGGCGACCTCTAAGATCATGGCTGGTTGACCCGCTGAGCTGGCTTTCTGGTGGTCCTAGTGCAAATCTGGCCAGGAGGACTTGAGGTGAAGATCTGTCTGGTGTGACCCTGCCAAGCCACCATTCTCACTCTGAGGACCTCCTGGTGTCCGTCCCTTGATTTCTTTCCTCTGCTGTAGCCCAGACCAATTCGTCTTGTCCAAGCCCTGTGGAGGACCCGGCCACTGGGGCCGGCAAACATCTGATCACACTATTGGGCAAACCTTGGAACTAGAACGGCTGGTATTTGAGACTCCCGCCTAGTAAATAAAAGAACAAAAGCAGAGCCCTGGAGAGACTCATGTTCTTGTCCCTTCCAACTCCAGACCAGCCGTGATGTGGGAAACTCGCCTTCAGTGCCTCCCTCTTGGCCTCCCGGTCAGCAGCTGAGCAGACGTGCCCGGCCCTGCTCTCCTCTGGTGGCCCCGCCCCTGTGCCACCGTGTGCACGAGCTGGTGCTCCCGTGCCACGTCCTGCCTGACACCCAGCAGCACCGGTGAAGACCCAGCTCCGCGGGAAGACCCCTCTGCTCCGGCTGGCTAGTGAGTCCCTCCTGCTCCCTCAGAGAACGCGCTGAGCTTTGACCCAGAAGATCAGAGGACATGGCAGAAGGGAGCAGAAAGCCCCGCGCAGGTGGCCAGCCGGAAAAGGCCCAGCCTCGAGGTGAGTCTGAGAACAACAGCAGACCCTGAAGGTGCAGGGACCTTTAGCTTGGTGCTGCCCACCAGAGACTCCCAAACCCTGGAGGGCTCCGGGGACCAGTGCTGCTGGGAAAGTGGCCCCCGCCCAGCCAGGGGAAAGTCTGGCCCATCCCACCCAGCTCATCATTCCAGAACATTCTGCAGTTTCAGCTATTTTGCAGGTATTTCCTGCAGGAGCCCTAATTAAGGAGATAGTTAAGATTGCGGTTAGCTGTGAGCCATAAGCATTACCACCTTCCAAGGTCTCATGAGACTTGGCCCAGGACATTGTGGAACAGGTTGGTGCCATTTGCATGATCTCGCGAGACTTGGCCCGGGGGATTGTGGGTCGTCCTCGGGGCCATTTTGTGGTGGTTGGAGGAGCGTGGACGGCGTGTAGGGGTGTTGTCGGAGCTGGAGAGAGAAGCTGGCAGAATAAAGAGCCTGTTCGTTTCCAGTCTGCCTCTGAACTTATTCCCCCGGCTTTGTTGCTCCAAGCGGCCATCGCTTCAGGCGGCGACAATTTCCTCTCTACTCCACTTTCTAATTGGTACCACTGGTAAAAGCAGGAGTGTGTCAGTTTCCTGAGCTCGCGTGCCCTAACATTCTTGGCAAAGACCCAGAGAACACCAGAGGTGATTTGGTCTTCTGATATTGTAGCCTTACCGTGCTGTTCAGGTAGTGTCTCTCCTCGACTTTAAATCTGCGTATCTGTCTAGCAACAACGAGTACCGTCTTAACCAGTGAGCCACACACTGGACACATGGTGGCATTGCATGGGAGTGCTTCCGTGGGGAGATTCTGCTGGGAGTGGAGCTCTGGAGGTGTGTGGGTTCCCAGCCAACAAGGGACAGCAGCGTCCGGCTAGGAGCCTTCAACTCCACAGGGGACTCTCTCGTGGGCTGTGACACAGAGGAAGCCCGTAGCCATCGGTGGTGTCATTTACTCCAGCTCCTGCAGGAGCTGAAGGCCATGTGGGCAGAGGCAGGCAGGGCTGGCCTCTGAGCAGGGTAGGACGCTGGTCAGTGCAGTGGGGGCATGGTGGCCAGGAGAGGGGGCAGGTGGTGGGGCTGCAGGTGCTGGGGCAGGTGCAGGACCGCACAGACCCATCTGGGGATGGCCCTTGGTTTGGCATCCACAGGCGGAATCCATGAGGTTGACTGTCTGTTTACACTAGGCTTTGCTTTTATTAAAATTATAATCTCGTAAATCAATAACAAACACAGACGGCATTTGGGCCATCCTTACTCCAGCCCTCACAGCATTATTTAGGCTTTAAATCCAACAGAACCTTAAACATGTCATTAAAAAGGCGCGCTGCCATGAGTTGTCTTGTAAGGAATGGGATGCTTTGCCCAGTTAGTTAAGGAAACCGCTCCATTTCTGCTCTTTAATTTGCACATGTCGAGAACAGCATTTATAGATTTTCTAATCTCCAACTCTACTTCGATTCCTGAGATGAGTGCCGTGTAGACACAGGGATTACCGTTTTTATACACTGCCGGATTCAGTTAGCTAATATTTTATTTAAAGCGTATTAAATCATTGTTCAGGAGTGAATTTCCCTGAGCTTTTTACGTGTTTGCTTTTTTCCCCCTGTACTATTTCTGTTTGGTTCGTGTCAAGGGGTCCTGGTGGTGTAGGAATGTTGGGGGTGGGGTTGTATTTTGTCTTCCTGCCCTCTGGGAGGGTCTCTATAGTGTGCAAAGTTTGGGAGAACTGTCCTGCGAAGAGGCACTAGCCTTGTAGTTTCTCTAAAGGAAGATTTTTAACTGATGCCTCACATTTTTTGTTTTCTTGCCAATTTTAATGTTCTTTAGAACTTTCTCTGGTTCCGTTTTGCTAAATTGCATTTTTTCTTGAATTTCTCCAATTGCATTAAGCTTTCAAAGTCATTGGCAAAAAACTTGTTCACACTGACTTTAATCTGTCTCGTTTATAGTCATGTCCACTTTGATGCACAATATTGCTGATTCTTGCTCTTTCTCATTTTCTTGATCAGTTTTATGGATGTTCCTCTGATTCATGAACCTTTCAAAGGAACAATGAAGACTCTTGTCTTTATGGAATATTTAATTAATTGATTCCTGCTTCCCACCTTATTATCTCCTTACATTTGACTTATTTGCATCTATTCAGTGATCCACTTTCCAACTTTTTAAATTGGTTGCTTCACTCATCAACATTCAAGATTCCTTCTTTTCATTAAAAGGGTGGAAGGTTAAAACATTTCCTAACGTGTTACTTTATTTGCATCTCACAAGTTTTAATGAAGTATTTTGATTATCATTTGTTGCTAAGTGTCTCTACATTTCCATTTTAATTTCTTCTTTGACCTATGAGCAAGTTAAAAGTGGCTCTTTCGGGTTCCAGGGGTGCCGAGCCCGCTCCTTTCCGTTCTCTGGCTGACCTCTGGTGTCATTGCATGCAGCTCAGCTTCCGGGTCTGTGTGATAGGCTTGTTGAACTGTGGATGCTGGCACTAGGCTCCGTGCGTTGGTCAGTGTCCCCTCGCTGTGGAGCCGACCTGAGATCATCAGCTTTGGTGGGGAAGGACTCACAGCTGCAGGGGTTTCCTTCCCGATCTCTTGTGCTCCTGCTTTGGGCCTGAGGTGCACAGTGTGTCCTGGCCAAGGGGTGTGGCAGAGGAGGCCTGTGACCTCTTGGCCCCTGGGAAGCAAAGAGAGAGGAAGAGCCTGGGGTCCCAACGTACCCTCCAAGGGCAGGCCCCCACAGCCTCACTTCCATCCGCCCATCCCCACCCAGGTCCCACCACCTCCCAATAGCACCATGGGCTGGGGACAAGGCTTTTGCATCCAAGCCCTTGGGGAGACATTTTTATATCCTAGCTGTGGCATGCCACATGGCTGGATTTTGCAAATGTCCTGTGTTTGAGATCAATGTGATTTTTTTTTTTATTTGTCGGGTACAAAATTCTATATGTGTCTATTAATCATGATGACATTGTTCAAATCCTGAATATCTTCAGTACTTATCCTGTTTGACTTCACACCTGATGGCAGATAATTCACTTTCTCACTGCACATCTATCAGTTTTTGATTTAAATATTTAAAAACAATTTAAAGACTTCAAAGAGGTTTAATTAAAATCTTCACATTCTTTTGTTGAACTGACTTTAAAAATCCACTTTGTAGTGGTTTTCTCTGTGTCTAAAATGCTTTTTACCTTTACTGTTTATTTAAACTTATGTTGATTCAATGAATTCCTTTGATTACCATTTGCATACACATACCATTTATGTCTTTTCACTTTCATGGTTTCCATGTGTTGAAGTTCAATGTGTCTTAGATAGCAGATATGAGGATTTTAAAAATACACCCTGGAAATATTCAATTTTCATGTTTTAGTTTAGTCCATTTACTTTTGCTTCATATATTTTTTGACTTATTTCTCTTCTGCCTTAAAACTGAAAATAATTTTTTAAAATTGAAAATAATTTTAATTTTGTACTGGGTCCTACAATTTTCTTATGGTTCTGGGCTACCACTGAGTTCTGACTGAGGCCTGGTCCTGAAGGTTCTGAAGCTGTGTATAGCGGGAAATGTGCGTCAGGCCACTGAGATCTGGAAACAATTTATTAGTGGCCATGGCCCAGAGGAATAATTTCCGAAGTCTGAGCCCTGAGTGCAGTAGGGCTTTTACTTTTATACATAAGCAAGTTCTGGGCACCTCAAGGCAAGAGTGTTGGTGCAATTCTGTTGGAGGGTGCCTTCTACATTCCTTATATGGGCATAAGTTTGTCAACAGCCTAGGGACTCTGAGCTCATATAGCTTACGGACTTTAACTGCACCAAGCCTAAAGGGGGATGCTTCTGTCCCTGTTGCTTTGTTTCCTGCTTTTGCTTCTGGGTTGTCTGTTACTGGTACCTGTCAGCCATCGCAAGCCTCTGTGGTGAAATGTCAAGGAGCAGAGGTGCTGCGCGTCAGCCTGCAGAGCCACAGCCTGTCAGCCCTTAAACTCCCATCTGTTCTGCCACGGTCCCTGCAGATTGAATCAGGCTGGCTTGCAGAGGAGACCTGCCCTGGCCCTGGGTGGTGGATGTGAGTCAGCTCAGTGAGCGGACTGGGCATCGGAACCTCCTGGACACTCATTGTCCTACAGATGATCGGATTCTCTTCTCGTGCTGACTATTCTTTAAAAGCTAAATTCATTAAGCATTTACTATGAGACATCCATTATATGAAGATCCAGGCAGTTAATCCTACAATAGCGTGCACATTTATTATCATCCCTAATTTATAGTGAAAGAAGTGGAAGCTCAGAGTTATATAACTTGTAGAAATTCAACACTCTCAGTGGCAGGTTCCAAGCCCAATCTGAGTTGGGTACCTTCCCTTACAAAACCACCCTCCTGTCTCCTGGGCTCCCCTCACTCCCTTATGAGAAGATTCAGGTTCCTTGCTCTGCCCCAGCTTCTCTGCTCTGGTTGAAACATCCCGCGGGACACACTTATAGTCCAATCCCAATACGTTTTATTCTGATCCCCAAATTCTAGCTCCTGTAGAAGGAACTGCTGCCTTGGGAGGTGCTGGCTTATTCTAAGAGCATTCCCTACTTTGTCACTGGACAACTGGACTCCTTCCCTTGTTCTCACCCGGACACCTTGAGTGTCCCTCAGTGTGGCCAATGCAAACACTGGGACTCCACGAAGTCCCTCTGAAACCCCAGAAGGAGATGTTCTACTCCTCCCGCTCTCTCTCACCTCGTGATACTCCCTGCCTAAGCCTGGAGTTCACCCAGGCTTCCTCCGGGCACCCTCAGGCCCTTGCATCCACCAGGAGCATGACTCCATGGAGACTGGTGAAGGAGTGCCTACCGCGGTCCCCCGTGGCAGGCCAGCCCTCCATCGCGCTCAGGGTCCCCCGTGGCAGGCCAGCGCTCCATCCGCCAGGGTGTGGCAGGCCAGCCCTCCATCGCGCTCAGGGTCCCCCGTGGCAGGCCAGCGCTCCATCGCCGCTCAGGGTCCCCCGTGGCAGGCCAGCGCTCCATCGCAGCTCAGGGTCCCCCGTGGCAGGCCAGCCCTCCATCGCCGCTCAGGGTCCCCCGTGGCAGGCCAGCCCTCCATCGCCGCTCAGGGTCCCCCGTGGCAGGCCAGCGCTCCATCGCCTCAGGGTCCCCCGTGGCAGGCCAGCGCTCCATCGCCGCAGGCATGGCAGGCCAGCCCTCCATCGCCGCTCAGGGTCCCCCCCGTGGCAGGCCAGCCCTCCATCGCCGCTCAGGGTCCCCCCGTGGCAGGCCAGCCCTCCATCGCGCTCAGGGTCCCCCGTGGCAGGCCAGCCCTCCATCGCCGCTCAGGGTCCCCCGTGGCAGGCCAGCCCTCCATCGCTCTCAGGGTCCCCCGTGGCAGGCCAGCCCTCCATCGCCGCTCAGGGTCCCCCGTGGCAGGCCAGCCCTCCATCGCCGCTCAGGGTCCCCCGTGGCAGGCCAGCCCTCCATCGCCGCTCAGGGTCCCCCGTGGCAGGCCAGCCCTCCATCGCCGCTCAGGGTCCCCCGTGGCAGGCCAGCCCTCCATCGCTCTCAGGGTCCCCCGTGGCAGGCCAGCCCTCCATCGCTGCTCAGGGTCCCCCGTGGCAGGCCAGCCCTCCATCGCCGCTCAGGGTCCCCCGTGGCAGGCCAGCCCTCCATCGCTGCTCAGGGTCCCCCGTGGCAGGCCAGCCCTCCATCGCCGCTCAGCGTCCCCCGTGGCAGGCCAGCGCTCCATCGCTGCTCAGCGTCCCCCGTGGCAGGCCAGCGCTCCATCGCTGCTCAGGACTCGTCCTCACTGCTCCCCCAGCAGGAGTCCCCACCTGCCCGCCTCTCAGGCGGATTTGGGCTCCAGCACCCAGGTAGGCCCTGCAGCACCCAGGCCTGCTCCCGCAGGGCCCCAGCAGACCCTGAGGCTGGGTCACTGCTGAGATCTTTCTGTGCTGGTAACTAGATTCCTCGACGGCAAACACCAGGGGAAGCAGCTGCCTCCAGGTGCTTTGGGGTCGCTATAGAAACGGGGCCACTACTGGTGCATAGTAAATGCTCATGCAGGCGAGTCTCGGCTACTCAGAACCTCCAACCGGAACACCTCAACAAGGCTGGTGCCGCCTCAGCAGTACAGGGGGTGGTGGGGATCCACACAGTTCCAGCTAGGGGTGCACCAGCTGGGTACTGTGTTCAAGGCACTGACAGTGCTGTTTTGGTCTATTGCATTATACATGTTTTATATAAATTAATAGGCCCTCAGTGGGCACGTCATAAACCATTATTCTTACCTCATGTACTAACCCACTTGATGATGGGATGATGGTACTCTAGTTTCCTTCTTTGTCTTCTCAGAGTCTTTGTAGTAGAACTTTAATGTAATGTGGGAGCCCCTTCCCATTGCACCAAACATTTGATATTTGGAAGCTCTTGCATTTCTCCTTTAAGCAAAATTCACCTGGTAATATATTCAGATCTGGAATTTTATAATTTATTCTTTTCCCTCTTTCTCTTTTGTTATCTCTGAATTTCTTAATTCTTTTTCCTGTTATATGGCAAGTGTTAAATTCCTACCTGTCAGAGAGCCTGCTAATAACTCCTAATGAGATGCCCCAGCCCAGGATTGGTCAGCTAACTTAGTGAAATTCATGTGTCATGTCACTTTTAGTCTACTTTTCTCATTTGCACCTTTTAAATATTTTTAATAGTTGTCGGCACGCTGCTGACATCCTGCAATGAAAGTGAGACCGAGTTTACTGTAGCATTTGCTGAAGGGGAACATTTGTTCTCTCTCCATGAATATGCTGAGTGTCTTAAACATCGGGATTTATAGACACCTTGGAAATACAGTATTATTTTTAAATGTAATGGCAGGCTTAGCTGGCTCACTGGTAAATACTAGAAATCAGGTTTCTATTTTTCATCCGTCTGGGGATGCCATTTTTTTTTTTTTTTTTAATCTAAGGACACTGATTCACGTTAACAACATCAGAAAGTCACTTGGAGACCAAAATGCAAGGTAGGTTACTTACTGTCATCATTTCTGGTGTTTTCTCCTGAAGACTAGAACTACAGAATTATCAATAGGAGTTTAATTAAGAACGAGGAAAATAAAATTTTATTCACTGAGAGGCAATGGATAATTAAAATTTGAGTTTCAATTTTGTAGACTGATCAGGAAGGGCAGAGGGAAGAGGGACAGGCCCTGGCAGGAGCGGGGTCGGGGAGCTGGGCTGGGACTGGGAATGCAGAGCAGGGGGGCGTCTTTCCCCGGGAGGAAGGGCGAGGTTGGAAGAGTGGCTGGCTCTTCCTGTCCCTGGCCTGTGCCACAGAGACAGTGAGACTTCTGCTGCAGGACACCAGCAGTAGGTGGCGTGGACAGAGCTCCTGTGTCCTCTGGTAGTGGGGAGGGAGGCGGATCGAACCCAGGGCCACACACATGCTAAGCAAGCGCTCTACCACTGAGCCAAAACCCCAGCCCATGAGCTCAATTTCAAACACTGCAAAAGCAGCTGCTGGATTTATAGCCAAGGAGCAGAGCCAGGAGTGTTGTGGTTGGAAAAGTTCTAAGAGGAAACACAAGGTTGGGCCGAGGGGGTTGCTAAGGGCACCGAGGACTTAGACATCAAGCCTGAGAGTGTGGAAGGCAATCAAATATCAAGAGTGGAAGATTCTCTCCACACTGACTTTGCAGGATCTGGCTCAGGCTGGGCCAGGCAGGTCAAGTTGAGAAGGGCGTTCCGAGAGCCTGACCACGGGTTGGTCAAGGAGTATTCTTTTTTTAAATTTTTTTAACCTTTCTTTTGTTTATTTAGTTTTTTTTTAATAAACTTATTTTTTGTATTTATAACAGTAGCATGCATTACAATTCATAATACACATATAGAGCATCTTTTTTACATAACACTATCTGTATACAAAGTATATTCATACTATTCAAGTCTTCAATCATGCATTTAGGATAATAATATCCATCATTATTCTACCACTTTCTTGTTTTTTTTTTTTTTTTTCTTGCCCCCTCCATACCTCTTTGTCCCCTCCCTTCCCCCCCTCCCTCCCTTTTGACCTTTCTGGTGTTCCTCTAATCCTCCTAATGTACCCCGACCCAACACCACTGTGAATCAGCCTCCTTGTATCAGAGAAAACATTCAGCATTTGGATTTTTGAGATTGGCTGACTTCACTTAGCATTATGTTCTCCAACTTCATCCATTTACCTGAGAATGCCATGATTTTATTCTCTTTTATTGCTGAGTAAAATTCCATTGTGTATATAGACCACATTTTCTTTATATCCACTCCTCTACTGAGGGACATCTAGGTTGATTCCACAACCTAGTATACATTGCTGGTGGGACTGCAAAATGGTGCAGCCGTTATGGAAAGCAGTATGGAGATTCCTTGGAAAACTGGGAATGGAACCACCTTATGACCCAGCCATCCCACTCCCGGGTCTATTCCCAAGACTTAAAATCAGCATACTACAGGGACACAGCCACTTCAATGCTTATAGCAGCACAGTTCACAATAGCTAGGCTGTGGAACCAACCAAGGAGTGCTCTTTTTTGCTGTGGTAAAGGACTGAGCAGGGATCAGGAGAGAGGTGCTCCAGGAAGCGTGGACTCCTCCTTGGCTTTGCTACAGCCCTGTTTCTTGTTCTTGGCCCTGATGAGCATCACGCCCTCCCGTGTGAAGCCTGGCCTCCAACCTTGGCCATGGTTCCCCGTGGGTTCTAGGTGGGGGCTTCTGGTGCAGCGAGCAGAGCAGATGGCAGTGGGGACATTTGTGAGATGTGTTTGGATGTACAGAGGAACTGTAAGCCGTGTAAATAAAGCTAAGTTCTGCCAGGTGTGGTGGCTCACACCTGTCATCCTAGTGGCTCAGGAGGCTGAGGAGGAGGATCGCCAAGTCCAAAGACAATCTCAGCAATTTAGTAAGGCCCTAAGCAACTTGGTGAGACCCTGTCTCAAAGTAAAAAAATAAAAAATAAAAAAAAAGAGATAGGGATGTTGCTTAGTGGGTAAGTGCCCCAGGTTAAAACCCTGGTACCAATAAAATAATAATGATTAATAATAATAAAAAGAGCCTAGTTTCCAGTTCTTGCCAGTAACATATTGAACTCATCTACTCGTTATGTGATCTATCAACTGTCCCATCGGCCCTCAGCTGGGGCAGGGATGCATATTGGGTAACTGTAATGCACGTTCCCCAGTCAGTGCCTTTGAGTTAAGGGAGAACTTCATCATTTTTTTTTTTTTTTTTTTTTTTTTTAGGGATCAGAGGTCAATGAAATCTTTGCAAACTTATCTGCAGTCAGTGCTCAGGTCAGAGAGAGGCTCAAAAGGATTCCAAAAGTGCTGGCTTGCCCTGGTCTCCCCTCCTGCAGCTCCATGAAATCCCCCTCGCTACAGAGCCTCCCTGTCCTGTGCTTCCGTCTCTAGCGTGGAGGTGAAGGGCAGGTGGTCCCTCTGGGCTTCATTTGCAGCCTGCACAAGCCTCAGAGGTGGCGGCTCCTCTGCTCTCGCCCCTAATTGATCCCTCTGCAGAGCCCTCAGCTTTGAGGGGCCCACACTTGCTCTTTGCTCTTCCTCGTAGGCAGAGGAATCCCAACCTGAAGGCTGCAGGAAGAGCCTGAGAGTCCCTGAATGTGACGGTGCATGTTAAGATCTCACTGTCAAGCCCGGGGCCCCAGGCAACCATCTCCTCTCTGCCTGGTGCAATCGCAAAGTCTGCTGCAGAGGCAGGGCGTCGTGTAGATGGGGTCAATGTCAGTGGGACTTGCCCTGCGCTGATTAGGCTTACAAGCTCCCCGAGCTCCTCGGGCTGTTTCTCCTGGAGCGTGGTGTTGAAAACAGGCTTTTTATTCAATTACTGTGATGGACAGGTATCCAGAGCTCAGACTTAAATTGAACAAAGTGTTTGTAAGGACAAAGTTCATAACCAAGGAAGGAGGCTCACAGATGGAGACGTGAGATACATCTATTCTTTTACTTTTGCTATTTTATCTTAACAAATGCCTGCAGGCTCCCAGCATGCCTCCTAGTGCCCTCACTGGTGCTGGTGCGGTTCCCGGTGTGGCTGGGGGTGATCGGATAGCCTGAAGCTCCGGGCTGGGCTGCCGCCCTCAGGAAGGGGCCTGGGAGAGACACACACCAGGCAATAATTAGGGGGCTCCCTGCTTTTTTACTGTTGTGACTAGAAGACCTGACAAGAACAATTTCAGAGGAGGAAAAGTTTATTTGGAGCTCACAGTTTCAGAGGTCGTAGTCCATAGAAGTCTGGCTCCATTCCTCGGGGCTCAAGGTGAGGCAGGACATCGTGGCGGAAGAATGTGGTGGAGGGAAGCAGCTCACAGGATGATCAGGAGGCCCGGGAGACTCCACTCACCAGGTACAAAATACATACCCCAAAGGCATGCCCCCAGTGACCCACCTCCTCCAGCCACACCCCACCTACCCGAGGCTGCAGCAGACCCTGGTTAGGTAGCAGCTGGGGACCTGGGCAGGGGCTAGGCTGGTGGGAGAGAGGGAGTTGCAGCAGCATAGAGAAGGAGGCAGATGAGCTGGGTCAGGGCACAGTCCCAAGAGCCAGCCATGCTGGGTGTGGCATGAGGAACAGGAGAAGCACCACCTCCTCCTGCGGAGTGAGGACGTGGAGTCCTTTTCCAATGCCACACCTTCTCACGCTCCTAAGGAGACTCCTGGTGGAGCTGCTGGGCTCAAGGGCATGGTTGAGCCCTGGGATGTGAAATCCCACGTGTTCCATCCCACCTCAGTCCAGGCTGAGAGAGAGACAGCCAAGGGAACAGGTCAGCTCCCAGAGAGCTGGGGAAGGGGCCAGGTTTGTGTGCCCGGCACAGAGGCTTCCTGCAATGGAGGTGAGGCAGGCCCACCCCCACAGGGAGACCCCCATGTGGAAGGCCAGCTTCCGCGGAGATGTCAAGGTGAATCCGATCGATGCTGGAGGGGAAAGTCGGCGAAGAGGAAAAGATGCACACGAGTCAGGTTGCAGAAATCCTACTCTGATTTTACTTTTCTCAGCATGATTTTTATACATCCCAAAACACAGTAATTCACATTCCAACTATGGGAGGTTACATTAAAGAATTTCAGTAATTCACATTCCAACTCTAGGAGGTTACACTAAAGAATTTCAGTAATTTCTAGGGTCCTATAATCAGGGGAAAATCAAATATTTATCCTAAGTACATACTATTGATTAATCTTATCTATAGGCAGAGGAAAACATTCTAAAAATCTTAAAGCTTGTATTATCTAACTAATGTTAAAAAAATTCCTCAACTCTAGGCACGCCTGCTCATAAGGTTATATTGCCCTAGTATCTTCTTTAAGCTTCAACTGGGCCTAGACTTTCTGACTTCTACTGTGTCCCTATAATAACTTTTTTATTTTGGGGCTCAGGAAGAAAAGAGATATGGTTGTCAAAAATCCTAAATTAGCTAGCTTCTGGCTAGATTCCACAGGGCCATAGAACTGGTTTTATTTTTGATAATTAAATGTATTCATACCTGGTGGCCATGCAGCAGATATACATCAAGAGCATATACAGACAAAGTTAATTCCTCTATAGTTGCATAAAGGTGGCATTTCATTAGCAAAGAGGAGCCAAGTTCAAACTTCCAGGCATTTAACTGGAAGGAGCTCGGGCTCAAATTTATTTGCATAAACGAGGAAGAAGTCAGATTCAAACTGCCCTGAATTAACGGGGAGGAACACAGCTCGATTCCTGGTTGAGAGACGCCACACCCCCACTCATTGATTTAGTGTCTAGGGAGCCAAGAGCATGTAAGCTTCCTCTACACATTTTGCTTCAAGAGAAGATGGAGGAGGGCCCTGCCACGCCAACCCCACAGTCAGCCCCATCAGCCCACGTGAGGAAGGATGGGTGAGTAAGTAGGTCAGGGAGTTCAGGGCCTCCTGCAAACCAGAGCTGAGAAGCCGTCTAAGGGAGCTAATGCTGATGGCTTCGCTGTTTCTGCAGCCTAATGCATGAAACCTCTCTGAGTGGGGACGGGTGGGAACTGAGGGCACTGTGGGAAGAACACATGTCACTTGTCCAGCCGGCCACCATGGCGAAGCACTCGGAGGGGTGGAGGTGCTGCCTGTTGGCCTGTCGCCAGTGAGCCGCTGGAGGAGCAGTCCTGAGCACTTGTGAGCTTTCCCGGTGACCCAGAGGCCTCCCACACTAGTTCCAGGTACGTTGGTCAGCCGCAACCTGCCCCACTGTTGTGGCACAGCTGGGTTGTGGATGGCACCTCTATAGATGGACGCCAAAGTCAGGCATGTGTTTAAGGCTGCTGCAGGAACCTGACCCGCGTCCAGAACCAGGTGTCGGCAGGAAGGGGAAGTTAGAGGAAGGCAGGTGCAGGGAGGAGCAGCCAGACCTGGGAACCAGCCAGGAGGGAGGTGCAGCAGAGCCGGGGCAGGGCCCACCCTGCACCCAGGTGGACGTCGGGGCACCTGAGCGGAGAAGCGCCCACAGCCACGCGGGGGCAGGATGGGACTTGGTGCTCCCCACGTCGGGGGAATATCCCTGGGGAGGTCTGCCTGGGAGGGGTGGGCTGCTCCAGGTTGAGGTGTGGATTGATGAGGTGCTCGAGCCCCAGATGTGGGGAGAGGACCCTGAAGGTTAAGGGAGACAGGCAGAGGCCGGATGGCGGGCAGTACAGGGTGCCGAGCCTGGCACAGAGGTCCTCCTGTGGTGCGCAGCCGCTGGGGGCTGACGCGGCTCCTGAGCGTCTGTCTCCAGCCTAGCAGTGCCCCAGGACATTTGCACCCACAGTCAGTTCTGTGTGCTGCGCTCCCCAGAGGAGAGGAGAGGGATTGCGGTGTGTCAGTGGGCCCGAGGGCGCCCTCAGCTGGGGTGTTTGATTCTGGGGTGTTTCCTTTAGTCCAGCACCTCAAGGGCAAAGCTCAGCTGCTGCCCCCAAGGTTGTGTTCACACAGCTCTCCACGTGCTGAGGGTCAGTCCTGTTGTCCAGGCACCATCATGTCCAGGTCCCCGTGGCTGACAAGCCCAGCAAGCAGATAGAAGCCCAGGGCAGAGGGAGGGGCCCGGCAGAGGCAGCAGAAGAGGGGGGTCCCAGACTCTGCAGAAGTGAGGAGGAGGCTGTCACTCTCCCCGAGGTCCAGCCGACAAGTAAGGGCTGCATGGAAGAATGGGAGTCAGCTGGGGCTACCAGGAGAGGGGACAGAGAGGGACGCGTGCTCAGGTGACTCAGCATCACTCGGGAGTGAGTGTCAGTAGCAGACAATCCAGTCCAGCCTGCAGGGCCCCGGCTGATATGGGGCTGGGGCTGGCTGTTTGCCCTGCACGCAGGCCTCGCTCTGAAGCAGAGGGGGCGAGCAGAGGCTGCAGTGGGCCCCGCTGAGAGGAGCTGCGGAGGCTCCGTGGGGCTGAGGGTGAGGACTTGTCCGGAAGATGGCGATGGCGGCCCCCAGTGCCCGGGCTGCTTCTGCTCATCCATTTCTGGCATCACAGTGCTGGGCTGATGCTGCCGCCATCGATGGCACGCTATGGTGACCAGAGCCAGCTGGGCCAAGGGCTGGTCTGGGCACTGACTCTGCCAGTGTGCCCTCTCTGCCCCAGAAGCTCAACCTGCATGGCCTGAGTGTGGCCAACAGGGTTCTAGGAAGCTGACGCCGGCCAAGCATGGACACCGTGAAGGGCAAAAATCACACCGGAGACGACCGAGCAGCCAAGAGATTGATTCACCAGCTTCTATGGCTGGTCGGAGGCCGAAGAAGTATACGGGGAGAGAGGAGTCAGGGAGAGGGAAGCGTGCAAGCTCTGGACGGAGGGTCGGTGCCTAGGTCTGCCGGCCAAGGTCTCCGGAGCTGTCGGCTGGGCTGGAGACTGAGTCTGGAGCAGATGCAGCCGCTGCTTCCTCTCTGCAGGGACGAGCTGTTGCTTCAGCTCGCTTCCCCGCTTCCTCGGCTGCGTCCTCGCTTCCTCGGCTGCGTCCTCTTAGCAGGGACGAGCTGTTGTGTGTGAGCTCCAGGCAGGCAGGGACTTAAGTAGGGATTTCTGGGGGAAGGGGTGGTGCCTAAGCGACCTTTAACGCCATTGGCTCTTTTCCCAGTAAACAAGGTGACCTTTAAGCCGATTGGCTCCTGCCTGGGGAACTTGAAACCAGGTTGCTCCTAGTGGAATTTTCCATGGGGGAGGTGGCCTGTCAGCTCAAGCCTATCTATCACACCAAGGGCAGCGTCCAGCCTACTTTACTTCCCCTAAATGTACTGACACTTTTTATTACCCTGTACAAACAAGGGTTTGGGAAGTTTCCTGCCTTTAAATCACCTGAAGCCTCCTTTTCTCTCCTCAGACACGAGGTCTTTCTCCACTGCTGTCTTTGGGTTTCCTCTCCAATCATCTGCTGTTGTAATCGCAGAGTTCATACAATAGGAAGGGTCTAAAGAACTGCAAGGAATTTCTGTGCCACTTTTCAAGTGTAAATTTAGAAAACCCTGATTCAGGGCTATTACAGTTGCATAAGTATCCGGTCTAATTCACCTTCAATAAAGGATTCAGATAAAGTCACTAAATGAGCTCCATCAGAGCAGAATGATCCCAAATGAAAATAGAACACACACACGCACACACACACATGCACATGCACACACACACACGCACACACACACATGCACACACACGGCTCTTCCCGAGCACTCAACGAAAAACACACAGCTCGAAGGCGAGGGCAAAGTGGGCTGTTTGCTTCTGCCTAGCTGCACGCAGCATCCTGGGTCTGCATCCACGTAGGACTGCAGGGGACAGGGACTGCAAATGCACATCTCGGTGCAAGCCTCGGTGCACAGTCATGGGGTGAAAGTCGGCATCTGCCCTAGCCTGACATTTGCATCTGGAGACAGCTGCATCTTGAGTCCAGCCAGGAGAAGACATGGAAGCCGGGCGCCTTCCTCCACGGGCTGCACAGCTGCAGGAGGTGCACTGCCTGGTGTGGGGACACGGTGGCTGCGGAGAGGACCCCAGGCCTGCCATCCTCCAGCCCGTGGGTTGGCCTTCCTGCTGACATCCTATGCTGAAGGCTGGGGCACGTGTCTGCAGCCCCTGCAGGATCCCACTCTGAGCCCCCAAATCTGCTTTCAATTTTGCCTGCCCCTCCCAGGAAGGAGCGTGAGCCTCTCCCGTGGCCTTGGGTTAGTTTGGACAGTTTCTTTCTTTCTTTGCCACAAAGGCCCTCCCTGTACCTTCCCTCCCCGGGTGCTTCCTGCCATGACTCAGCCCTGCGCATCAGGTGTAAAGGGACACTGAAGTCACCGCTCCTCAGGCAGGATGAAGTGCCTGGTCCCTGCTCAGACGTCCAGATACGCTCACGCTCACGACACCAACGCTGCTTGCAGCCCAGGTCTGGCCAGCGTGTCCCAGGAGGAACGGGAGGATCAGCAGAGGACACTGTGAAGGCTCTCAGATGGTCGGGGTCTGGGGGGCCCCTGGTCAGCAGGACAGGCCATGTTAGGAGACGGCCACACCCTGAGGACCCAGACAGCAAGGCGCCTCTGGAGTACCACCGTTTAGGGGCCGTGGGCCTCCCTGAGGCTCTACCCAGGCCCCAGCACCTTCCAGACCACGAGCAGGGCAGCAGGCGGGCAGGGGCTCTGTGAGCGCCAGCTCACTGTCTCTGTCTCCGGGCACACCCTCTCTGCCCTCCGCCTACCCCCAGATCACAGCTGGGCGCACGTCTCCAGGGAGCTGAGGGCCAGGCTGACCTCTGCCCTTGCCCTGGAAGCAGGTGTCTGCTGAGTCTCAGGAGCTTCCAGTCAGGTGAGGTCAGCTCTAAGGGGTCAAGTTCAGAAGAAATAGGCTGTGAGTCTGTGAGCACGTACCTACGGCCTGGCAGTGACTATGCAGCTGTGCTTCCCTGTCTCTCTGTGCACTCCCGGAATGTCCTTGTCACAGAGGCCTAGGGAGGTGGAATGACCGTCCACCTGAACACATCCTTGGGTCAGCAGACACCTCGAACAGAGCAGGGGGAGGGAAGTGGGCCTTTGGGTGCTTTTTGGGCTTCAAGAGACCCAGGGGCTGGGGTGGGCTCAGTGATGGAAGCTAGACGCTCGCCTGGCACGTGTCGGGCCTGGGTTCCATCCCCAGTGCCATGAAAGGGGGGAGGGAGGGAGAGGGGGAGGGGGTGGGAGAGAGAAGGTGAAGGAGAGGAAAGGAGGGAGGGGAGGGAGAGGGGGGAGAGAGGGGGAGGGGGAAATGGCGAGGACAGAGAGAAGGAGAGGGAGGAGGGGGAGGGAGAGGGAGGGGGAGGGAGAGGGAGGAGGTGGGGGGAGGGAAGGAGGGGGAGGGAGAGGGAGGAGGTGGGGGGAGGGAAGGAGGGGGAGGGAGAGGGAGGAGGTGGGGGGAGGGAAGGAGGGAGAGGGAGGAGGTGGGGGGGAGGGAAGGAGGGGGAGGGAGAGGGAGGAGGAGGGAGGGGAGTGTGGAAAGATCGACTAGGCATGGAATTGCTTCCTGGGATTTGGGTATGTGGTAAGCAGCTCGTAAAAATTGTTCATTACTTCATGTGCGCACTTCATTTTCATTAAACAATAAAATCATCCCAGTCAAGCTTAAATGACTCTCACTTTTTAAAAAATACATTTTTGTGGGTTTTTTTTTCTATGTGTGTGTGTGGGGGGTTGATGAATATATATGAGGGACATACACTAATGTTTAATCAGGAAAGTGCTATTCTGTTAAAATAACTCCTGAGATTTGGCAACATGAACAAAAGTAATCTAAAATGTATACCTGTTTTAACCAAGAAATTATTCCCTTTTTAAGTGTAAAATATTTTAAGAAACTAGAAAGTAATTAAATATGTTCTAAATTGGTACACACAAAATATTTGTTTTAGTATATTTAAAAAAATAAAATTAAAACAACGTATAAAACTAATGAGATGCCGGTTAAAATAAATAGTGGTTCATCATGTTCACATTAAAAACCACATTGCAGGAGAAAATAACAGAGGAAAATGTTTAGCATAGTTAAAAGGGTATGTTACATAATGCTAAGTACCTTATAATCTGGCAGTTGCAAAAAAAATGTATATACAACCAAGAGAGAGAGAGAATTGTACATAGAAATTTTAAGAAGTGATGATTTATTTTCACTTTTCTTTCTTGCACTTTCTTAATTTTCCCATAGTCTGTAATGTGTATGAATTAAATTTGGTCAGCAAAAAATAAAGATATTATGCAAAAAGTAGTCATCTTTTTGTATAGTGTTTCCTGATGTTTAACAGTTTTATAGAGCACTATGGACATTAATTATATCATATATAGGTAAAGGCTACAATTCTGTTATGCTCTGACATATGTATACCCAGTAAAACCATTATGACAATCAAGAGAAGACACTCCGTCACTGCTGAGAGGCCTCCTGTCCCCAGCAGGCTCCCTCCACCCTCTGCCCTGCCTGTGCCCCACCACTCACATCGCACCCACAGTGGCTCTGCTTTCTGTCACTCTGCCATTGTAGCTTAGTTCACACCTTCTACAATTTTATATAAATGCAATCATATAGTCTATACTTCTCTGCTGCCTGGTTTCCATCACACACCACGATCACCTTGGAATTGGAGTTCTGGCAGGACAGCGGGTGATTGCTTTTCTTGTCCAGCAGTCTTTCCTGGGGTGGACAGGGCAGTTTGCTTCTGCATTCCCAGTTGATGAGCTTTCTCCAATTCTTTCATACAAAAAAAGTTAGTATCAATATCAGTGAGTGTCTTTCTGTACCTCCACTTTTGGGTAAACATTTAGGAAGGAGACGAATGGGAATGGAGCATATAGAAGTTGTGTCATTCTTTTAAGAAACTTCCATATTTTTTCCAAAGGGCTCATGCCATTCTACATTCCTAAAGGCAGTAAATGAGAGTCCCAGTTGTTTCATCCTCCTCAGCGCCTGGTATGGCTGCTCTTGTTAAATTTTAACCACTGTAAAATAAAAGTAGCGGTGTCTCTTCATGGTTTTAATTTACATATTCCTAATGACAGAATGACCTTGAATATTTGCCCTACATACATCCTGTTTAAAGAAGTACCTCTTAAATATCCTATTTAATATTTCTCTATTCATTCTATGAGGCCAGAATTACTCTGATATCAAAACAAGTTACAAGAAGAGAACACTCCAAGTAATTATCACTCGTGAGTATAAGTGTAAACATTCTAAATAAGATTTTAACATACATCTTTTAATAACGTGTAAAAGGAAAAGTGTGTCATGACCAAATAGGGTTCATTCAAGAAATTCAAGGTTTGGATAAAACAAGAGTGTTAAACAAGGAGATGCTGTGTGACAATCCCAATAGACACAGAAAATTCATTTGGCAAAATCTAACATCATTCCTGATTTTTAAAAAATCTTATGCATCCCAGCACTCTGGGAGGCTGAGGCAGGAGGATTGCGAGTTCAAAGCCAGCCTCAGCAATGACGAGGCACTTGGCAACTCAGTGAGACCCTGTCTCTAATAAAATACAAAAAAAAGGGCTGGGGATGTGGCCCAGTGGTCGAGTGCCCCTGAGTTTAATTCCTGGTACAAAAAAAAAAAAAAAAAAAAAAAAAAAAAAATCTTATACAAATTAGGGATAGAGAGGAATTTCTCAACCTGACAAAATTCTTCTGGATAAGAAAAACACATGTACCATTCTGCTTGGTGAGTAAAGACTGCACGCTTCCCCTAGAAGCTGAGGAGCAAGCCTGGGAGGGGCCCTTCCACCTCTTCAACATTGTGTTCAAGATTCTGAACAGTGCAATAAGGCAAGAAAAAGGAATATAGTTCATTGTGAAGGAAAAGAAAGAAGTAACACTATCTTTATTTATGAATGCTATGTCTGTGTGGAAAATCTAGTGGAATATGGCAGAGAAGTTCTAGAACTAATGATTGAGTTTAACAAGACTTCACAATAGAGAATCAGCACACAAAAACCCATTCTATTTCCATACATTAGCAATAAACAGTTGGATTTAAAGATTTTAAATCCCACTATGTACAACAATGTCAAAGATACAAAACAGAGACTAAATCTTGTAAAAAGTATAAAATGCCTATAAAATGAAATTGATAAAAAGTTTAAGAGATCTAAATAAATGATATGTAGACCATATTCCTAGGTCAGAATTGTTACAAAGTTAATTCTCCCCATATTGTTCTATAGAGTCAACTTTATTCCAATAAAAATCTGAACATCCTTTCAGTTTGTAGAAATAGATGGATTCTAAATTTCATATAAAATTCCTAAATATCTAGAATTATACATGCAACATTTTTAGAATGAAATTGGAGGAGCAAGAGTAACTTCTTCCAGAATGCACTACAAAGCTGGAGCAATCAGGACAGTGTGATATTGGTGTGAAGACGGACTCACAGGTCAGCAGAACGGAAT
The DNA here is from genome assembly GCA_025594165.1 of Tamias sibiricus. Lineage (NCBI taxonomy): Eukaryota > Metazoa > Chordata > Mammalia > Rodentia > Sciuridae > Tamias > Tamias sibiricus. The sequence continues at coordinate 168,906,835 of CM046662.1, read as the reverse complement.
GAGGTCCAGAGGTAGACCCACCCCTGTACAGACAACTGAATTCCTAAAAGGTTGTCTTAGTGTTTGGCAGTACCCATATATGAGAAAGCAATCATTGCATATTTCAAACCACATTAAAATATGAGCACAGTCCATCTTACCCAAGTACACTGATGAGCTGTGCAGTCCCCCCGCTGTAGAGTGCGACTGTCAACAGCACCCCCTGTTGTAGCTTGCCACGACCAGCATGGCCATTAGTTCAGAAACTGGAGGGGCAATGAGGGTATGAAGAAAAGACAAACAGACACACATAGAGAAAAAGCTGGGACCTGGTGGGTAGCCACGCCCCGGGAAGGCTTGATGGACATCAGAGCTAGCTCAGCATATTTATTCTACAGGCCTTGTCATCAGAAGATAATTTGTGAGAAAGTTTCAGCAAAGCAGGCATTCTGAAGGATGCAGTGAAACTTGCGAGACATCGAGGTCGTCTTGTTATGCCCAGCATTCTCTACGCCAGGAGCTGGTGTCTGAATCCAAATTTCCAACTGTTAGAGCCACCCCCCCTTTGCAGTAGCCACCTATGGCTGGCATTACCATAGCAACTGGGGCACCTCGCCCTGCACTCCTGCATAGGCAGCTCCAGAGGCAAATGCAGCTAGGAGAGAATCAGAAACCGTGGTTCGAATCACTGCTCTGCACGGAATCTTAAGCGTGAAACCCGAAACAATAAGCCTTTAGGAAAGAACCTTCATCCTCACAGAATAGGCAGAAGTGCTAGACAGAACTTCTAGAAGCAAGATCGCACAAGACAAATCAACAGTGTGGACTTCGTACAATCAGGTGCTGATGCATTCAGCAGAGAAAGAAAATCAAGTCACGAATAGGAAGAAATACAAATATCTGATAAAGTACTTGTACCCAGAACATATAAAAACTCTCGCAACTCAACATAATAAGAAACAAATGATACAAGGAAGAATGGCAGTATACTCATTTTTAAAATCATGGTTGGCCACTCTATATGTGTAATGTGTGTGTGTGTGTGTGTGTGTGTGTGTGTGTGTTGTATTTGTGATTGTTTCCTCATTCCTGCCATATTTTCCTATGCTGTCATTTTAAACATCAACTACTTGGTCAGAAATGAGCACCTTCATACATTCTTTCACACTTCAGGTGCGTGGCAATAGAATATTCGCTGAGGATTCTCTTCTCCCGTTGGTTCCCGTGAACACAGACATTTCACATCTCCCTTTGGAGACTTACCCATGCTTTTCCTTCGTTTTAGAATAAAAGACATCGACCTAACAAAATACGTTTTCACCCTCATGGGCAATTTTGGTGCAGCTAATCTTTTTTCTAGGTCACAGGCCTCCGCCGGGTCACGGGGATGGAAGGCTGCAGCAGCTGGCAGAGGAAGCGCCAGGCGGGGCCCGGCCCCTGCTTCCCACAGACCGCAGACAAGGTACGTGCTGAGGCCCTCACGTCTCCTGTAGGGCTTCTGCAAGCCCTGTCTGTGGTGGCATGGCTTTAGCGGCTCCAGTAAATAAAATGGGGCGTAAATCTGATGGGATATCGTCCTGAATTTCTGGGCTGATGATCTGTAACTAAATGTTTTGGCCCACACTGCTACATGGGGGGAGGTATGGACTTCTTTTGAAGTGAGTCCACCTTTCACCATGCTATACACACACACACACACACACACACACACACACACACACACACATTCCTTTGGCTCCAGTCCTCTGCAGAGCCCTGACAAACACACAGATGCCGTTGGCGCCATTTGCAAATGAGCGTGGGGTACTCTGGGAACCCGGTGAAGGGCTGCTTCTGAGCCCACAGGGGTGGAGCTGGGGGGGCCCCGCTGGGCTATGGAAGGCCTTTGCTCTCCTAGACTTTCTGAGGGAGGATTTGCTCCCGTACAGGCACTGCTTAAGGTGCTGAGACCCCCAACAGAACCTAAAATGGACCCGAGTTCTGCTCTCCAGGAGCTTGCACGCGAGTGGGGGGGGGGTCGCTGAAGAAGATGGGCAGAGCAAGAGGTCTGTTCTCAGGAGAGCGGAGAGAGGAGGTGCAGGGAACAGGAGAAGCCTTTCAATTCCGAACAAGGTGGCCAGGGACAGCCTCCTGAGGAGTGAGGAAGCAGCCGTGTGGCTACTGAGGAAAGGGCCTTCTAGGCAGAGGGCACAGCAAGTGCGAAGGGCCTGGGGCAGGAGCCCTGGGGGACAGTGTCTGAAATCTAAGAGACAGTGTCCAACGTTTTAGCCAGAGTATCTTTCACTCTCTTGGAAGGGCTCCAAGGATTTTCTTATTGAAATATGACAGTGAAATTGTAGATAAAAACCACATTAAAATACATGTTTTATGCTCAGGTAGAAAGTTGCCAATCTTGAGATTTTTCACAATTTTTCTTGTGCCTGAAGCAGGCCTTCCATTTCCATTCTGTGTCCAGCAGCGTGGCATTTAGCCCCGAGGAGACGTTTGCACATGATTTTGCACTTGTGACTGTCTCTGAACTCTGACTTGAGACAGTGGCCCAGCAACAGGCCTGGGCCCTGCTCCAACTCCTGCTCGCTGGTGGCGAGACAAGGGTCAGCAGAGCCCTTGGCATTTGGCTCTTCTTACCTGTAACGGGAGGATGGTGTCCCTCCCCCCCCCCACTCTTCCCGAACACCCCCACTGTCACCCGCGCGCCTCTGCACCTTCCTCAGTGCTGGTGAGGAAAGTGACCACGGCAGGGCTCACCTGCCTGCCGTGCACCTGTGCTGGGAAAGCGGGAACTGGCCTCTCCATGCACGAGGCGTCCAGGCCCGTCCTACACGTGGCTGGGGTGGGCTGTTGATGGCCAGCAGAGGAGGAGACGAGGTGGGCTGTGTCCTGACAGCCGGTCTGGTGATCGCCAGGGGGCTCGGGTGCCAGGAGGCCCAGGGAAGGAGAGAGCCAGGCAGGTTGAGTGAGCACAGGTGAGCGTGAGAACACAACCTGGCGCACCGAGACAGGGCCCCCGCCGCTCAGCAGGCTGCAGGGGACTGTGTGTGCGTGCGTGCGTGCGTGTGTGTGTGTGTGTGTGCAACAAAGTGCAGAGAGAAACAGGCACCAGGCACGTAGAACCCTCAGCATGCGTTAAGCTTTCCCAGGGGTCTTGCAGGCACCAGGAAGCCCTGATCTTCTGCTAGGCGATGGCTTTCTCCACTAGCAGGCTCGTCACGGGAGGAGAGCAAGTGGCCCTCCCAGCTGTGGCCTCTGTGGTGACTGGACACAGCAGCACCCTCCTTGCCAGCTGTGGTGCAGGCATGAGCACCAGGAGAGAAGACCATGAACGGCACTGACACGTGACTCGGGAGAGAAGGGGACGGGCAGAGGCTGGGAGCCCTGGGGACGTCCCCACCATTCGGAACGTAGGTAGTCAGAGGCACAGGGGTGACTGGGCCCTGGAACACGGATCTGCCGTTACTATTTTGGTGAATGTCGTGAGTTCTCCTGTAGAAACGCTGCCCACCACGGCGAATACTTAGGAGCAGGGCTGGACTAGGAGGCTTGAATACCGTACGACATAAAGAAAAGTGTGACTAATGAAGATAGAATTGAGATTCCCTGAGATGAGATCAGAACTTCACTGGGAGAACAGAGGTACTCATTTGGCATTACTTTTCATACGTGCCTATAAATCACCCATCACTTCAAAACAGATCCTTAAAATAATGACCACAAGACTATTATGATATTGTCTCAAAAACAGAGAAGAAAGGCATATTTTGAATGGCATCTTCTTTTTAAAATTTTTTTTTATTTTTATTTTTTTGGTATACATGATAGTAGAGTGTATTTTGACGTATTAGACACACACGGAGCATAACTTATTCTAATTAGGGTCCTGTCCTTGTGGTTGTTCATGATGTGGCGTTTTCTCTGGTTGTGTATCCATGGGACAATCACGTCCAGTTCATTCTGCTGTCTTTCCTAGTCCTACCCCACTCCCTTCCCTCCACGCCCTGTTTTAGCCAGCTTTGCCGCTGCTGTTACTGGGGGATCCGACCAGAACAAGTGCAGAGGAGGAAGAGTTCATCTGAGGCTCACCGTTCCGGAGGTCTTAGTCCACAGACAGCTGGCTCCGTTTCTCGGGCTCACGGTGAGGCAGGCCATCATGGTGGCAGTGTGTCAGAAGGAAGCAGCTCCCATGGTGGTCAGGAAGCAGCGAGAGACTCCACTGGCCAGGTACAAATATAAACCCCAAAGACACACCCTAATTTCCACCACCTCCCCCCACACCCCACCGCTGCAGTTACCACTCACTTAATCCCTATCAGGGGATTAATTCACTGATTAGGTTAAGACTTTCACAACCCAATTATTTCTTCCCTGAGCCATCTTACCTTGTCTCACACATGAGCTTTTGGGGGGCTCCTCACATCCAAACCATGGCATACCCCTTTGTCTAATCAATGAACTTCTCTTCTTCCCTCACCCCCCTATTGTGTGTTAATATCCACAGATCATGAGCACATTCAGCCTTTGGTTTGTGGAGATTGGCTTATTTCACTTAACACGATAGTCTCCAGTTCCATTCATTTAGCAGCAAATCTCATGATTTTCATTCTTCTTTATGGCTGAGTAATATTCCATTGAGTATACATACACTACATTTTCTATATCCTTAAATGGCATCTCTTTACATTGAAGTGCTATTGAAATATTTTAAAGCTCTTTCCCCTTGTAGAAACTCTGCCCCCTTCAAAAAAAACTTGTAATGTTTACTATAACCTGAAACACAACCACCCTGCTTGGTCGAAGAGACTGGCAAAGTCATTTCCCAGGAGAATAATATGAAAGGAAGATCTTATTTATTTTTGTTTTGAATGTGTATTTCTCATTGATCCCAACTAATCCTTAATTAAGCAATCAGTGTGAACATAAGAGAAAACAACAACAGAGATCAATTTCCACATTTAAAGAAGAAAATATTCAGCAAGTTCTTGTTCTACAAGCCTGTGGTTCTACCCTCTGCCATCAAGTCACCAGTGAGGGAGTTAGAAACAATCCTTTCCCAAGTTGCCACCATCTCTGAAACTCACGACTTTAGTGCAGTTGTTATGGAACAATACAGAAAATACGAAGAATCACGGCTCTGGAAAGAGACACGCAGCACTGGGAGATGTAGACGAGCAAGGTTCCTTCAGCACGGCCCGGGCTCAGCGGGGTCCTCTCTGAACGCCGAGGATCTCGTCCCTTTGGTCTCCGTGTCTTTTGTAGTACAGACTTCCGGGTCTCAAGACTTTCTCGTGAGAGTGACCTTGATGTGCCCTGTCCCCAGGCAGCTCTGGTGCTGCCCCGCTGCGGAGCAAGCAGGATCACAGAGGCAGGAGCTCCCAGGCTGCGGCCTTCGACACAGGGGAAAGGCACCGCTCAGCCCTAAGGAGCTGCCACTTCACAGCCGCCTAATGCTGCCTGCTGTCACGCAGCCCACCAGAGCAACCTGGCTTAAGGCTAATTCCACTGTCCAGTAGCAAAAGAGAAGGACCGGGCAGGCAGGTGAGAGGACATGCCCAGGTGAACACTTTGTTCATTTGCATTCGAGCCACTTGTTGTTCCAGAGGAGTTTTGTTTGGGGTCCTTTAGATTGCAAGATGGTAGGCTCAAGAGAACCCTGACCTCTGCTAGTCACATTTCTGCCTAGTCTCCTCCCATGGGGACTCTGAGCGGTGATTCATGACTGCGCACAGCCAGTGGGACCTCACCAGGTGGATGCAGGAGGAGACTCCCTGAGAAGCACCTGCTCACTGACCTGTCCTCTTGGGACTCGCCCAGGAACTTGGCCGCCATGCTGGGAGGAACTCAGGAGTCACGTGGGAGAACACCAAAGCCGCAGCCCATGGGGCTGCCTCCCAGCGGTGAGAGAGTGGGTGGCCCTCTTGACTGCTGCACCCCGGTTGAGCCTCCAAAGGCCTAGGGTCCCAAGTGAAGCTAGCAGGGGCAGAACTTCCCAGCTGAACTTAATCAATGGCACAACCATGAGACATCCTAAAATGCTTATGGCTTGTTTGCTTGCTGCTGGTTGCTGTTGTAAGCCACAAGTTCTGCAGTGGCTTGTTACGCAGCAGTTAGTAACCGAGACAGTTCCCACCTGCCTGCTGCTCCTGCTTCCCAGTGCCGCCCTCGCTTGCTATCCCATCCCTCCTCTTCCCACACCTTGCTTCCTCTGGCCACAGGCTCACCACTGTCTCCACTGTCCCCTGGTGAGCCTGACACCTCTCCTGCAGTGGCCTCTCCGGATTTCCCAGTCAGTGCCTGCGATGATTGTTGCTGCCTGAAGCGATGGCCGCTTGGAGCAATGACGTTGCAGGAGAAAATTGGGAGGCAGGATGGAAATGACGAAGTTCTTTTATTCTTCTCTCTCTGGCTCCAGCAACCTCCAACACCATACACACTCCTACAAACACCACCACACCACACACACAATGGCGTTGACCCTGTCCACACTGTCCTGGGCCAAGTCTCGCGAGACCATGGAGGGTGGTAATGCTTATGGCTCTCAGCTATCCGCAATCTTAGCTATCTCCTAAATTAGGGCTCCTACAGATGATGAGACCTCTGTCCTCAGAGGTCTGCAGTTGACACACCCACCAGGCGGCCCTCCCTGGGCTCTCGTCCCTCCACATGTGCTGCTCAGGCTTGCCTCTCCCTTCCCCTCGCCCTCTGGGCTTGTTTGATTGACAGCCTCTCTAGAGCGCCTCTCCGCGTCCTCCACAATGCCCGGCACATCCCGAAGATGCGTTTCTCAAGGGGAATTTGCCCAGTCACGTGCACGGAGCCCAGCGCTCCTGTAAGTAAGCATCCCACTGAGCACCGGGTGCAGTGAGCCTCACAGGAAATCACGGGCAGAGTTAGAATGATTGACGTGAGGAGCAAAGGGAAAAGGAGCAATGCAAGAACAATCTTGGCATATTGTAGACCCTTAAAAGCACGATTGACGGGTAGCTGTGAGTCCATAGATGGTTTCAGTGCTGTGTTTATGGGGACATGGTTCAGTAGGACAAAGCATTGCTGAGGGTCACGGGCGTGTTTCCATAGCAGAGGTAGGAAGAGAGAAGACGGTGCTAAATTGTAACTTACTGAACAGGGTTTGAAGCAATGCGGTTTTAGACCAAATAAACAAATTAACCCTCATGCATTAGGAGGAAGGAGGAAAATGCAATGCAGTTCCCAGCAGAGGTCACTTGAAATGAGATGGCAGATGGACTTTTCTAAACGTGCCCCATGCACACGCCAAGACAGCACGCCTTGATGACCCCCACTGTGCAGCCCCGGGCACCCACAGACTCTCCGCCTGGCGCCTGAGCTATAGGCCTTACTTCTGGCTCTGAGAGCCAGGGTGACCTGGGAACGTGTTTCTGTGAAACGGTCTTCTCTTGGGGTCCCTCTCTGCTCACTTCCTATGTTTTGCAGGTGGGAAGAATTACAGAAAAGTGTAAACAGAGTGGGTAGGGACCATGCCACAGGCCGCGGGTGTCACCCTCCTCTGTCCTCCGGTGCCTGCTGTCCGGGCACTTCTGCCTTCAGCCCAGGGCTCCGAGCTGACAGCCAGGGGGCGGAGCCTCTCCTCCCTCCTGCTCGCTTCACTGGTGGTGTTCTTCTGCCCCTGCCCCTGGACAGGGTCTTACTTTCAAGTGGGTTTTCAGTTTAGGCAAGAAATAAAATATGGAGATACCAAGTGCTCTCAAAACTATTACTTTTATAAGGATTTTTTAAAAGTCTGAAGCAAATCCTTTTTTCAGTGGCGATTTAATGAACATCACGTAATTCAGAAAGTCACACAGTAGTTTTAAGTTCTACTTAGCTCTGAAATGGGCAGGTGTCCCCTGACTGCCATACCACTGTGCTGGCATCATGAAATGCATGAAGAACAGTTGGTGACTCAAGGATGGGGGGAGACTCAGAAGTAGGTGGGGTGGATTTTAATAGGACTTTGAAGTCAAATTGCATCATGACCTTCAAGGAAGCAAGACTTTAGTGTCAAAAATGGTTAAACACGAGCATTCACCGTACAAATGGCTGAGGAGTTGGACACATGAAATGGCTGTAGATTTGAGTTCCTTAGACCCAAAATGAATCATTTCCACACACCCCTCCACCTTGCCTCGGAGTGAATTCTGCGATGTTCTCCATGTTCCTCAGTTCCTGCACGCTTTTCAGATGTGTCAAGATCCGCAGGCAGCGACGGCTTCCCAAGCGGTCTCAAGGCGTGGTTCCTTGCGGGGGAGGCAGGGCCCTTCAGTTCAGTGTGAGTGACTGCTAATGACCCCACTCCAAGCGCTGCCCGTGACGCTCATGCTCTGCAGTCACAGTGGCCTCTGGCGCGAGCGGTGCCTTCCAGGCAGAGAAACAGCTGCTTTAAGGAACTGGTGGTCTGCCCCTACAGCGGTGATGAAGCAGATGCGTGCTGGGATCTGTTGCTCACCGTTCTTGGCCAGCGGCGCGGCCAGCTCCACGCTGCTCACCTATCTATGACCAGGCACCGCCCCACTGAGCGCACACCCCAGCTCTCCTCTTCCAGATGGACTCCGGAGGCCTCTAGGAGATGCGGGTCTGGCAGCATTTGGCCCAGGCTTGAGCTCTGCTGCGGACACAGGGTGGACACGCACTCCACGGGAGTCCCGCAGTCCACGCACTCACGGGCTGGCGTGGACACGGGCCATCAGACTCTTGCTCGTGGAAAGCCACACGCACTCCCTCACCTTAGGGTACGCGCACACCCTCCCCTCTGCCCAGAGCTCTCTGTTCCCGCCTCTGCGCCTGCCCATCAGCAGCCCAGTCCTCCGGGCCCTGGCCCTGGCGGCCTGTCCCGTCCCCTCCACGCCTGCCTTACCTGTGCCCCCACCTGTCCTCGGCAGCTCTCCTGTTGCTCATCTCGTCACCTACTGCTCCTTCCTCTGTGGGAGCCGCCTTCAGATAAGCGTCCTCTGGGCAGGAACGACCTTGTTTGTTTTCTGATGTTTCCATGGAAATCACAGCCTAGCCCGTGCTGTCCAGAGAGAGGCAGTAGCCACACGCAGCTATGGAACACTTGAAACGCAGCTGCTGTGACCAAGGCTCCGTGTGTTTCCTCAGATTTAAATATGTTACAAGTGTAAAGAATAAATGCTGAATCTTAGAGATCTAGAACAATATACACACACACACACACACACACACGCGCGCGCGCGCACGCGCGCATATGTATGTATGTATATATATGTAAAATATGGATAATGTCTATATTATGCATTGAAATGGTAGCATTTTGGATATATTGTGTTAAATACAGGCTAATATTTAAAATTTCAGCTGCTTTTGTTTTAATTTTAATGTGGCTTCTAGAAAATTTTAAGTCACGTATGTGGTCAGTGTTATATTTCTTTTGAACACAATAATTTAGCATGTAATAAATATTCTAAAAGTATCAAGTAAATGACTAGATTCCTCTTTTTAAGAATCATTTTAGGCTTGCACAGCTGCTGCCATTGCTGCTGCCTCTGATTCCGCTGCTACCAGCCTGAGGTCGCCTGGAGGTCTTCCTGGGCTGCTGCAGAAGCCGCCGCCTTGCCTGGAGGGCTGTCCTCTGGGCACAGCCTCGGTTACCTCAGACACAAGTTGCAAGGCTACCTCGGGGATCACTGCCACTGAACAGGAAGTCTCCTGTCAATCAACCGCCACCTGTGCCACTACCGCCATTGCTGCTGCCTCTGATTCCGCTGCTGCAGGCTGAGGTCACCTGGAGGCCTTCTCTCTGGGTGCTGCTGCCACAGAAGAAACTGCTGCCTTGGATGCAACTGAAGCCGACACTGCTGCTGACCCCCAGAGATCGCCTGGTGACGCTGCCTGACAGCTGCAGCTGCAGCTGCTGCTTCAACCGCCACTGCTGCTGACCCGCTGCCTGCTGCCGGCAACCACCGCCACTCCCGCTGCTACCACGCCTAGAGGACTGCTTCCGGGGAGACTCCAGGTTTGGGTGTATGTGGCTACACCCATTTTGGGACACCAGCCAGGGCCAGGGACCTGGGTGAAAGCAGGTTTACCACCACAAGAGCCTCTGTCTGGGGACTCCAACTGGGCCTGCAGGTCCAGTGTCCGGAAGCCTCCAGTTGCCTCCGAACCTGGGGTCTTCCTGCTGAGAGTGCTGGTGGCCCTTTTCTTGCTGCTGCATCTTGGGGTTGCTCCTTTGCATGAGGGTATCCTTTGGGGTCTCTCTGCAAGTAGGAGCAGCATTGAGATCTTGGGACTGCAGCATGGCCAAGCCTGAGGTATCCGAAGTCCAGATCGGTGGGTTGGGTAGAGACTGGGTTTGTGAGAGCTGATCTGGGTTTGGTGATCCCGAGAAATATCAGAGTCAGGGCTGAGAAACTGTTGAACACTGAATGAGATGGTTCGACTTTACAGCAAGATTTATTTTATTTTGTTTTTTGATTCATTAATCTCTGCCATATTTGAACAGGATGTTTTTTATGCATCAGTATGTGGAGGACAATGATATATGAATGGTGTTTTGCGTTTTTGTTGGATTCTTATGTCTTTAATTTTTTCTCTTTGTTCATATTCTTCTTCCTCTCTCTTATCTATTTTCCTGGATTTTCTTTCCAACTTTTCTCTAACCAATAGCCAATCTCTGTCGGCTCCTCTTCCACTCTTCCTGTGAATTTTTACTTCTAGCCTCTCTCTTCCTCCCTCGTGAATATTGCATACTACACTACCTCTGTCCTCTCATCCACCATTTGAAATTGTAAATCATTTTAACAAATATGCTGTTTGTACTATAGATAGTTATTGAATGCATCATTTTGGGTTACTGCGAGAAAGCAGCAGATGCCTTAGTGGGATCTATTAGGTTCAAGGCTATATATTGTGTACACTGGGTGCTGTTGATATTGGTCTCACCAGTAAAGGAGAAGCACTAGAAACCTTCAGGGACACTACAGGTCTACAGGGTAGAATTTATCCTGCCTTAGATCCATACTTGTAGATAGGAAAACACACTAACAACATGAAAAAACAGGGGAATAAAGTGGCCCAAACACACCAAGATGCTTCAACAACAGAAACTACTGATAACATAGTGGAAGAAATGTCCAAGAAGGAGTTCAGATTGTATATAGCTAAATTGATATGTGAAGTAAAGGATAGTATAAGGAGTGAAATCAAAGAAAATATAGAGAAAGTGAAAGACCACTTCAATAAAGAGAGATCATTAAAAACAAAACAAAAAAAAAAAAAAAAAAAAAAGGAAGAAGAAATCCTTGAAATGAAGGAATCAGTAAACCAAATTATAAATTCAATAGAAAGCATCACCAACAGACTAGACCACTTGGAAGACAGAAACTCAGACAATGAAGACAAACTATATAATCTTGAAAGTAGAGCTGAACATGTGGAGAAGATGCTAAAAAACCATAAACAGAATATTCAAGAATTATGGGATAACATGAAAAGACCAAATTTAAGAGTTATTAGAATAGATGAAGGAGCAGAGATACAAACCAAAGGAATGCACAGTCTTTTCAATGATAAAATAGCAGAACATTTCCCAAATCTAAAGAATGGAATGGAAAATCAAATACAAGAGGCTTAAAGGACCCCAAATGTACAAAATGAGAGCAGACCCACACCAAGACACATTATAATGAGAATGACCAACACAGACAATGAAGACAAAATCTTAAAGGCTGGGAGAAAACAGTGAAAAGCAGGAAAGGGAGGATCTACACTAAAGGGACATTCAACCAAATGAGAAACTAAGACAAATCAAAAAGCAGAAATAAATCAAAATGACAGGAAATACAAATCATATCTCAATAATAACCCTGAATATTAATGGCCTAAACTCGTCAATCAAAAGACATAGACTGACACTTTTATTCAACATTCCCCAAGGAACTCTTCAAGTTCTTTTTCTTCCCTCCATGCCTGCACATCAGGGCTCCATCTGTATCCCAGTTTCAGATGATGTTCTCCTCTCTGTCTCTTGCTTCTGGCAGGGGTGAGTCAAATTACAATAGCAATACCCAGATCACAATGTCTGAAGGAGAATTGAAGTATGTGAAGAAATGCTGTCAATGGCAAAGTCAGCTCAAATGAAGAAGGTGTACAAATGAATTTGCCTTTGCAAGACGTCTCACCTCCCTAAGTGTGAGACCTAACTTTCCTGAGATCTCACAAGGTATCATGCACTCTACATTTCAGGAGCAGAAATGATTGTTGAAGGAATCGGTGAGCTGAGTGAATACGTTCTTTTATACAGTGAATGAGCTGTAGCATTGTTAGATAGAATAACTTGTTCAGGGTCCCTAATCCAAAAGGAGAGCTGAGTTGGAAGTAGGCCAGTGCGAACTATTATGCCTGTCACATGGGCCAGAGGCCACAGACTCCTCTCTGGAACTTCCTTGCCTTTGCCCCAGATATCCCAGGAACGGTATCCCCAATGCTGACATTCATTGCACCCCCTGACTTAAGTGCTTATTCACCTCTCTCATCTGCACAGTCACATTAGCCTCCTAGCTGGCCAACAACGTCATTCTCTCCCCCCACAACTTGGTACACAATTTCTATAGTGTAATTCTTCTGCCCAATTTTTTCATTAGTCCCGAATTACAAGTAAATTAAAGTTTCTTAATGTCCCTACTCAACACACTTCAGGTCTACCATGGATATGTTGACCTTCTTCCAAGGGCCTTCCTGTGACTCCCTTACGAGGCACGTCCCCAGTCTCAAGGGAAGTCCAGTTCCTCCTCCTTCTCTGGACACACCTGGCACCTGACCCTTCTGTCCTCTTCTTGGCTCTCTGGGGGTCTTCCTGGCCATTCTGTCCTATGGAAGCCTCCTCCACTCTCCCAGGAGGCCTTCAAAATCTTAAACAGTCTCAGTCATAAGGAAAATGCAAATTAAACTACAATGAGACCTGTACATACTCAATAGAATGACAGAAACTAAGAAGACCCGACACAGAAAATGTTAGAGAAAACATGGAACAAGAAAAACTCTCATACGTTATTGTTGGGAAAAAGATGGGCTCACTATTTTGGAAAAAGTTCTGGCAGTTTTCTTATAAAACTTCACATTCCTACCCATTTTATAACTAGGCATTTATCCAAAGGAGATGGAGACATATGTTCACAAAAACACTTGCACAAGAAATGTTCCTAACAGCTCTATTCAAAATAGACAAACACTGGAAATGATGTAAGTGACTGTCAACAAGAGTCAAGAGCTCTGGTTCATTCATGCAGTGGAATTCGACTCAGCTGAGGAAGAAACAAATTATTGATAAAGGCAACAACATGGAGAGATTGCAAACATCATCACGCTCAGTGAAAGGCATCTTGTTCAGAAAAGCACATGATGTATGAAGTCTCGCAACAGGCAAAACCCATCTGTGGTAGGAGAGTCAAGATGTGCTGACCTCTGAGGGCATGCGGGTGGGGTGAAGGTGGCAGAGAAGCAGCTTCCCAGAGCTTTTCTGGGGCGATGGCAATGTCCTAAACCTTGACAGGGGTTAGGGTTACTCAGGAGCATGCACTTTCCAAAACTCACAGACGGTATGTACACTTATGGCTGTGCATTTGTTTCATTATAGGTAAAATTTACATCAAAAGAAAGTGTGTCCCCAAATATCAGGGTCTAATTTATCCTATAAATGCTGAAATTTTTAGGGGAAAATGTGTTGATGTCTGCAAGGTATTTTGAAAAGCATCAATAATAAAATCATTTGATGAATGATGGATGGAGGGACAGACTGATGGATAGATTTGTACAAAGGTAGAAATGATCAACTGCTGACAGTAGCTTCTGTGACTTGCTCATAGACATAAATTATAAAATTCAAACTTTCAGTTTGAAAATTTTTTTAACAAAAAGTTGTAATTGTAAGAAGCTGCAGCAATCAAGAAATGAGCTGCTCTCCCAGTGTGAACCAGGAACTCCTTAGGGACCCCCGGGGCTTAACAGGATCTACAAGGTCAAAGTCACTTTCACAACAATGCCAAGGTGTGTTTGAATTTGTAAGACTCAATCTTTCACAAGCTTGCAGTGAGATTTTTTTTAGAGGCTGTGTGGTTTGCACCATTTCCATAGACTCAACGCAGGAGCCTCTTGAAAATCCAACTGTCTTCTACTAAGCCAGAGAGTAAAACATTTTGTAAAGATGTAAAACAATTCCATCTTTTCATCCATTTTTGCTGTTTTTGAAAATGTAGTTATTTTAACAGAAATATATTATTTACATTAACATGTAATGGTTTTACATTACAATTTTAAAATGTATCCACATGTTTTTAGACATTAAATAAATTTTAAAATGCCAGTTTTAATTACTAACATGGTAAATACCAACTCTTAGCGGTAGTAATTAACATCTAGATCAATTATAATTGTATTTTCTTTGCAAAGCTTAGTTCAGTCTTATTTGCATAGCTAAAATTAGGGGAACAGAGGTCCTGGGGGCATAACCTCTGAACACCTATGTCTTATCCATCTGTTCCATAGGCACAGCAGTCCCATAGCAAGGCTCAGAGACTGTGTGATCCTGGATTCAGGTGCCTCATGGTGAAAATGAGAAAGTGAACGTGCACACCTACCCTGGTTCCTGGAAGGCTGCAACAGTTGGGAAGTAGGAAGTACACTGAGCACAGAAATGTTTGGAAGAATAAAGCAAATGCTGCATTCACACGGCTGGGACAGGGAATCAAGCCTGGTGCCCACCAGTGCGTGAGTGGAGAAAGGAATTGTGGGATCCATACACAACGGAATGGCGTTCAGCCACAAAGAAGAAGGGAGTCCTGTCGCGGGTTGAAGATGGATGGAACTGGAGGACATCGCGTTAAGTGAAATAAGCCATGCACAGCAAAGTGGACCCTGCGCATTCTCTCCTGTGTGGAAGCTAAACCTGTCAGCCCTAATGTAGAGCAGTGATTCACAGAGGCTGGGAAGGGATGGAGTGGGCAGAGGGAAGATGGATGATGGAGTGAGATGGAAGGAGTAAGTTCTGGGGGCTGGAGTTCACAGGTACTACTGCAGATTCTAGGAATAATAGAAGACAGCAGCTCACAGGTTCCAAACACAAAGGAATGAGGAGATGGGAATATTAATTATCCTCACTGGGCCAGTTCACACTGTATATATGAATTGAACTAGCTCCCTGTACCCCATAAACATGTGCAATGTTTAGGTGTTAATCAAAAACATTTTTAAACATTTAGATGGAAATATTAAGTACTTTGATAATGATCATTACACATTATATGCATGTATCAAATTACTATGCTGTACCCCTTCAATTTGTACAATTAAAATAATAATTAAATGTATATATGTGTGTGTGTATATATATATACATATACATATATATATATAAAATATAAAAAATAATAAATAAATAAAAATTACAAAAGCAAGGTTCCCACGCCAGCCATTCACATGCACGGTTTCCCTGTCTTCTCCAGTCAAGGTCTTCCTCAGGAAGTGAAGTTCTCTCACTTTCTCCTCTGCAGCCTCACTGGAACTTGATTGCCATGAGCTCACAAGGCATCAAGCACCCGAGTGCCTGGCACAGTCCCTGGAACACAGCAAGTCCCCAATGTGCATTTGTGGAAGGGATTAACACGTGTTTGTGCAGAGGCTCTGGTTTTATCCAGTTGGAAGAAAAATGATGGAAACATTTCAAGGATGCTCATTTTGGCACTTTCGCGTGTACAAACATTAAACAGGGCCACACTTGAAACAGTTTGTCTAAAAGGGTTTCATAAGGAAACTTCTTGAATAAAGAAACAGGAGTGGTTTTCAATTAGCATGAAGTGTTTACAAGGAAACAGGGGCTTCTAGACACTTGAAGGTGCTTGAAAACAGTGTGTGTATGTCAGTAGTTTTCATATTTGCTAAAAATATTATTTCTACTACAAATTGGATTAAAAGACTCTCTTCACCTGAAGCACAAGATTAAACTTAAATTTTAGCTCCGACCCAATCACTAAGTGCGAGTTGACACAAGATTCCCTCAGTGGGAGAATCACACACACGGCCAAGTCCCACTTCCGTACCGTGCATGGAGATGATTCGGAACCTGGTGAAGAGCCCATCTAAAGCCCTGTCAGTCATCAACGTTTGTCACCTATGGAAAAGAAAGAGTTCCGCTCCTTGGGAAAGGGGACGGCATGGAAGACCAGGAAGGAGATTTCATGTCCATTTCTCCAGTTCTTCAGATCACACAGGCTCAACTTTGCTGAGACAAGGTCAACGACTGAAGTAGATCTGGTTTCCAAGGACAACTGCCTGGAATTGCCTATTAAAATGCTCATGCTATGCAAATTTGCTGAGAACCTTTAATTCTAGAAAGAGCAGACAAAAATAAATTATGGACTGAACATGCATTAACACAAATTGCTTTCATTTACACACATTAACCTCAAAATGAAAAGATAACTAAGAAAGTAAAATATTTTCAGGTCTACCTCTGGATGTGATTATTTGGACCTGCTTCACCGAAACTGAGGTAATGAATACTAAGCCACCAGAAAAAGGTCCAGTTAAAGGGCTCGTAGGCATTACCTGGTAAACACTGCTGCGAGTTTAGGTACTTCAGAGGTGTGTTGTTTTACCATTTACTCTGCTAAATTTTCTGCTCTATTGGTTGAAATTTAATGTCTAAATTTTTCATTGCAAAAGTCTATTGTAAGTATTTCACGTCTACTTAGGCCTGGTTTAAGAAAGTTACTTGCCTCTTGCTCTGTCTTAATGAAGTGTCCTTCTGGTGTGAATTTTTCAGGAATCTTTCCAGTTACATTGAATAATATTTTTGTTATTGAGATCTTTGTTGCCCTAGACAATACCAACCTGTTGTGGTGTAGACTCTTCATCTGAGCAGGTCTAAGGAGTTCTCCACACGGGAGCTCAGCCTCTGTGGCCCCTGTTGTCTGAATCCTGTCTCTAATCCCAAACTTGTCACTTCAACCAGGGGTTCCCAGGTGTCTGCTCACCTCCTTTACCAGAGCCAGGGCTGATCTAAATCTCCACCTCTGCCACAGACACCACAGACATGGCACCCAAAGCAAAGGCAGTCCAGTGACCCGGATGGCACAGGATTGGTCTTGTCTGTCCACCCCCAGAGCTTCTGATCATTCCCTGCCCTGCCAGGCTGTGACCTCGGTGCTCTTGTGAGTTCCCAAAGCTTGTTTTCTGCTTCATTTCTGACCTAGCAGTTGTCCTGACTCCAGTTAGTTCTGGGCCTCCGTGTCACCTCATTCTGGCCTCTGACGTTGGTGATCAGCTCCTGGCCTGAGTCTTCTCTACTCTCATCCCTTGCTGGATGCTTTATCCTTATGGTCCAAGGTCCCTGTTTCTTGTTTCACCTCAGTCCTTCAGTGAAAAATCGTTTTGAGCCCTGAAAGTCTCCGCATTTCATCCCGAACTGCTCGTAGGTAAGAAATTGTTTCCAAAAAACACACATAAAATATAGGTGTCTTAGACTATGCTATTATAACTAAATACTCCAGATTATGGGACTTATAAACAATAGACATTCCCCTCTCACTTTCTCAAGGCAGAGACATGCAAGATGAAAGAGCTGGTGGCGGCCATGTTTGGGGAGGGCCTGTTTCTTTGTTCATGGGTGAAGCCTTCTGTGTCCTCACAGGCCTGTCTCTGGCACTAATCTCATAATAAGGGCTCTGTATTCACGACCTCCTCACCTCCTGCCTCACCTCCCACCACCATCACACTGGGAGCTGGACTCAACATGGGGATTTCCGGGGATGGGGGCGACAGTAATATGGCATAGTAATATGAGACATATGCCAAATGTTTCATTGCAAACAAATATATTTATTCTATTTTTAAGTCTGGCTTAAAAATGTTACTTGCCTCTTTTGTGTTAGGGAAAAGTCCTTCTGTTGATATATATATATATATGTAAAAATATATATATATATATATATATATATATATACACACACACACACACACACATATACATATGTATGTAAAAATATTCACTTCACAAACTAAAATTCCTATTTTCTTAAAAAAATTACTTTCTCCCTCTACATTTTCCATGATAATTGAGAATTTCAATTCAATATTTTAAAACTAGAATTCAGTCCATGGAGGAGAAAAGAACTGGGAAACAAAATGGAATATGGGATTTAAGAGAGATACAGCCAGTAGCAGGCTGTCTGCAGAGAATTCTGTTCAAAACAAAATGAGATGATAAGTATAACAAGCTGAGTGCTATTTCTTAAAAGTGAACGATAACTTGCCCTCAAAACCTGCTTGTCGAATCCCCGACCTCCAGGCCAGTGGTCTCAGGAGGTGGGGCCTTGGGCAGGGACTAGGTCATGAGGGAGAAGCCACCCCAACTGGGAGCTGTGCCCTTATAAAAGAAGCCCCCGGAGAGACCCCTTGCCTTTCTACAGCGGGAGGACACAAGGAGAAGGACCCATCCATGAAGCAGAGAGCCACTGCCACCAAACACCAGGTCTGCCAGGCTCAGTCTCGGACATGCCGCCTTCATCATGTGAGGCCTAGTTTCCTGTAGTTCGACAACCTTCCAGTCCAGAGCATTTTGATGTGCAGCCTGCTGTGGCTTGGACAAGGGTATCCCAAAGGTCGTGTGCTAAAGGCGTGGTCCCAAGGGGATGCTCTTGGGAGGCGGCAGACTTGGGAGGTGGGGCCTAGTTGGTCCCTTGATCACTGTGGGAGTGCCCCTGCAGGGCACTTTGGGACCCTGGACTATTCTTTTTTTTTTCTGGCTCACGGGGAGAGCACATCACTCTATCATGGACTTCTACGATGAAGAGCAATGTCATCAGACGCCCACAGTACAGGGGCCAATAGATCATGGGATACAATCTGAAAAATTGTAAGCCCAAATAAACCTGTTCTCTTGATAATCTAATTGTCTCGGGTAATTAATTATAGCAATGCAAAGCTGACTAATACACAGCTCAAATGGATTTAGAAAAGCTGCTACCAAACCATGTGGAAGGACCACCTAGAGGAAGTAGTGTCTTAGGCAGGAGGTAAAGCAGGTAAAGATCACCTACTTTCTCTAACCTCTCTCTTCATCTAGTTGACTTGGTTGGAAGGGGACCATTAGGATGTTGCGCTACTGTAAGATTTTGGTAGGACCGTGGTCCATATTCGTTCCTCTCATGTCTTCAGTGTCTACATAACTCTGCATGAATATGCCCTTATTTTGCCTTCCCAGCCTGGGATGCTAGGTCATGCATTTTTCCCATGGAACAAGAACCGATTACACTATTTTCTTGTAGGTGATTTTAAAAAGCTACGTTTAACACATTCCATGGGACATACTTACATTAGTTTCTTTATTTCAATGTAACAAGTTACTACAACCTTAGTGGTTCAAAGCAACACAAATTTATTATCCTACAGTTTCTGGAGGCCAGGAGATTCACTGGGTCAAGACCCAGGTGTTGGAGGACTGAGCTCCTTCTGGAGGTGTAGGGGAAAGCAGTGTCCTGCCTTTTAAATCCTCTGGACACTGCCTGCCCACCTGCAGCTCATGGCCTTCTTTCTCCATTGTCAAAGCCAGCAGTCTAGCATGCAGAAGCCTCTCTCTGGCTTTAGTTTCCCTCTTGTCTCCTTCCCCTTTTTGATTACATGGGCCCACTGAGTAATCTCCCTACCTAATATTACCTGCTCGCCAACTCCATTCCACCTGTCCCCTTAATTCCCCTCTGCCACGGGAAGGGGTTCCAAGGACTAGGACGTGGCATCACTCTGCCTGACCCTTCTCGGGACCTGGAGTGATAAGCAGATGGTTGTTACTGGATGTCCAACACAGAACTCCTGCTTCTCGGGACCTGGAGTGATAAGCAGATGGTTGTTACTGGATGTCCAACACACACCAACTCTAGAGAGTTTTCTTATGGAGCACTAGGTAAGTATTAAGTACTCAACAATGTATCTGTGTGTAGGTACCAAAAGACATATGTGTGATGTCAGTCATAAGGTTGGGACTGGAGACAGAGCCCAGTGGTAGACAAGGACTTTGCATGCATGAGTCTCTGGCTTCAATTCCCACGACCAAAAAGGACAAGAAAAGTAATGTTACTTATGAGAGCCTCAAACTGGAAAAAGCTCAGAAGGTCATCCACAGTGCGAGCGATAGATAAATTTTGGTACATTCATACTGAGGAATACTACGAATAATCCAAAAATAATGATCTATTGCTACATGAAGCTGAAATCAGGCAACAAAAGGGCAAATTTCCTGTCCCTAAAATTGGTGATGACAACCAGTTTTCAGAATGCAGGCATGGAACCCTAGACCTGACCCCAAATGACCTTGACAAGGGGCCAACCACCAGCCTCTGAGGAGTGGGACCTGAAGGAGGAGAATGCAGCCTTGAGGGCCCAGGTTAAGATCATGGGGTGCTTTCAGACCAGAGCCACAGTCTGGAAACTCCCCAACTCCAACCAACCACATGCTCCGCCCCTTCCCTGCGCCCCTTAAATCCCCAGTCTACCTGTTGCTTCCCACTCCTCGATGGGAAGTGATAAGCTCCTTCTCTTGGAAAACCTGTGTTCCAGTCTTGAGCCTTCCTGTGTCAGGCAGGAGCCCTGGGTCGGCGTCATGGCAGTGTGGGCGAATTTCAGAAGTGTAATGCTGATGTCATGCGGAGCAAGATCACATTCCATAAAGCTCCTTTTAGGTAAGGTGTGAAACCCCGCAACCCCGCAGAATGAGCTGTGGAGGTAAAGCCAGGAGGGCAGATCCCTCTCAGGAGGAGGGTGGGGCCCTGGGAAGGGCCGTGGGAGGACTAACGGGTGCTCCCAGGAGTCTTTATCTGGGTGGTGCCTACAAGGACTTTCTTCTGTGAGGAGTGGTAGAGATCTGCACTGGATTTCTAGAAGAGGCTTCTGGTGCTCCTATCTATTTCTGGCAATATATTGAAAAAACACATAAGCAAATAAACCTCAGAATATTCTGGACACATCATAACTCTTCTAGAAATGTCTCCATTTTAAAGTAGGATGTCTTAGCCTGCAGGCATTGACGTGCCGTGTGGCCAGAGAGCCCAGGTGAGAGACGAGGACGATGTCTCC
Source organism: Tamias sibiricus (assembly GCA_025594165.1). Classification (NCBI taxonomy): domain Eukaryota; kingdom Metazoa; phylum Chordata; class Mammalia; order Rodentia; family Sciuridae; genus Tamias; species Tamias sibiricus. The sequence goes on along the minus strand of CM046662.1, from coordinate 168,885,766 downwards.
CTTCGGTGGGCTCCTGTTCTCGCGGCACCCTGGAGGAGGAGGAGGCAGCGGGGGCTGAAGGCCCCTCCCCCACCTTCCCTAAGGCACTGGAGCGTCTGAGGATGCCCTGGCTCCTCGAGGACGAGGACGCAGAGGAGGAGCCCAGGGGGGAGCTGCCACCTCACCAGGGGCAGGGCAGGAGGAGGAGCAGCCATCCTGCTTGGCAGACCTGGTGATTTATGTGATGCCACGGGAACAGAGTTCCGAAAATTTGACTTTGGTCTGGCTGCTGAGAGACACCAAACTGCCGTTAGCAAATTTAGTTTTGTCCTGGATCAGGGCCAAGAACATCCCTGTTTCTGGGCTTCTGAAAAGTGTAATCAAATCACATGGCTTTGACTTTGGAACTCCTAAGACAACAACTGCAACGCTTGGCCGCTTGCAGAACACCAACCTTAAAATCACTTTATCTGTCTGGGGATAAGTTAGGTTGTTTGAGCTTCATTATGTTGTTTTCACAAATTAAATTGCTTTTAAATTCTCTTTTGCTCTTAAAAGTTATGCAACTGAAGGAGCCCCAATTAGGAAGGGCTGTTGCAGCTAGCTGGAAGCCATAAGTTCCACCTGATATGTATGTGATGCACCTGTAGGCACCCGCAAAGCTGAAGGTATATAACTGGGTGAAAGCAGTCCGAGTTAGGAGAACGAAGGAGAATTCAGTCAGTCGGGCAGTCACTCGGTCGGTCAGAAGAATCAGAGCGGCCAGAACGTAGGCAGAGCGGTTACAGAAGAGAAACCAGATAGAAGACAGAAGAGAAACCAGATAGAAGAAGTAATGACTGGTCAGAGTTAGGCTGAGGCTCCCAAGGAAGACAGAAGACAGAAGAAAGAAGAAGGAAGAAAGAAGAGAGAAGAAAGAAGCTCTAATCTTTCTCTAAGCTAAGCTCTATCTTTCTTTCTCTCTAACTAAGAAGGAAGAAAGAAGAGAGAAGAAGAAGCTCTAATCTTTCTCTAAACTAAGCTCTACAAGAAGAAGCTCTAATCTTTCTCTAAGCTAAGCTCTATCTTTCTTTCTCTCTAAGCTAAGAAGAAAAATCTTTCTTTCCCTCTCTAAGCTCTCTCTAAGAAAGTAGAAGTAAAAGTAGTAAAAGCTTTACTCTGCCTCCGAGAGTTTTCCTCCCGGGTTTTTGGTACCAGGCAGCTTACATGCAACAACAGTTTCTTGTCGTCCACGAGGTAATGTGATTTTGCTAATCAAGAGGAAATGCTGAGGCCCGCCCTCCTTGCCTCTGTGACACTCCTGCAAACTGCAGTGAGCACAGGCCCACTAACCAACGGCCATCTCTTCTAGCAAATAGATGAAATAATAATGATAAAAAAACCTCTTGGGTAAATTGATTTTATTCACTCTAATGTAAGAGTCTATCTTCAGGGTAGCTATGTGAAAGCATCAGGACATAGCAATTAGAACATTTGGGGGGCACGGTTGCTACCAGTATCCATGGTTTATCAAGACAGGTGAAGTTCTGCTTTGGTTTCTCATTTTTTAATCTCTCCTCCTGTGAGAAAGTGCACTGGAAACATAATGTGCATCTAACTGACTTGCATCTCACATGCAAATGCAATCACTACTGTCATGACCTAGGTCTGGAATGTGCCCCAGATCTCCTGTGTTGAAGGGCCTGGTCCTGCTCCAGTCGACTTTTGGGTTGCTGGGGTTACCGTACCCCCCAGAACAAACCAGAGGAGGAAAGGTTCATGTGGGGCTTACAGTTTCAGAGGTGTTTGTCCATAAATGGCCAACTGCATTGCCCTGGGTCCAAGGTGAGGCAGCCCCCCACGGAAGGGTGTGGGGAGGGGTAGCTCCCTCGTGGCTGCCCGGAAGCAGATATCCAGGGTGAGGGAAGGGAAGCTGCAACCTGCCAGGGTTTGCACCAGTGACCCCCCCTCCTTCAGTCACGCCCCCACCGGCCTGCCCTTACCACCCAGTCATTCCAACTAGGATGCCCTGATGAGGTCACAGTTCTCACAGTCCCACCACTTCACTGCTGAACATTCCCGTATTAACACAGATTTGGGAGGACACCTCATGTCCAAACCATAATAATCTCCAATGTGTGTCCAGAGGTAGGACTTTTGGGGAGCGATTGGATGATGAATGATATTTCCACATGAGTGGATTAATCCATTTAATGGATTAAGAATCTGAATGGTCTAGCGGGTGGTAACTTTAGGTAGGCAGGGTGTGGCTGAGGAAGTAGGTCATGATGTCCTCTTGGGGACTGAAGTGTCTCCTGCTGCTCTCTCACTGTTTCCTTCCTAGTGCAGACAGAACAGCTTTCCCGCCATGACAGTCCACCATGATGCTTGTTCCCACCTCGTCTCAGAGCAGAGGAGCCACCCAGCCATGGACTGGGGCCTCTGAAACTGTGAACCACAACAGCACTTCCCTCCTCGGAGGTTGTTCTTTTATTTGTATTTTTTTCAGTTACTTTTCATAGCTATGACAATCTGACGAACACAACTGCTTTCTCAGGGAAGTTCTCTTACACCGCCAGCTGCACTGAAGGTGGACTGCCCTCCCCCTCTCATACGGAGAAGAAATATTAGAAGGTTGAATGAATTCCTTTTCTTTCTCTCTAGTCTAATTCTGAATTCTAGTGAACTTCTAAAACAAGGCTTTGCAGCCCAACTCACAAAAGAAAACCTGTGCAAAGTTTGGTTCAGTTCAACACACATCGAGTGACCGCCTCCTCTGGGCCCAGCATCCACTGGTTCCTATGGCAACTGCTGGTGACCAACACTGCGGGAGCCACAGGGGACGGAGGGTCTTCACCACCACTGGAGAATTCTTGCACCGTGAAAAGTGTTTGATTAAAGGCGTGAACATTCTGTGAGAACGGAGAAGCGCTCTGTGGTGAGTGGGCCCTGCTATTTACATGGACCAGGCACATTCGAGTCTTTCCAAGACATCAGAGTTGACCGAGTGACGGTGGATTCACAGGCCGCACCACTTTTATCAGTGGCTGTCCAGCAAGGAGTCGTAAGCTGGGCAAGCCCAGGTTATTTTATTTCAATCTTAATTTTCAATATCTCTCACACTTACGTCACTCTTCATAGTTCACACCACTTTAGATACATACAAAAGCACAGGCCAAGAGAGAGAGTGGAGTCAGGGTCACTGAGGTGGTCAGAGAGGGTTGTAAGGAACCGGTTCTGCGCTTATCAGAGCAGAGGGTTTGGACAGGTGGGCAGCTGCAGCTCCACAGTGTCAGCCTGGAGCTTCAGCTTGAGGTGTCAGCCGTGGAGGGGCCCGTGCATGGCCATCACAAGGACAGATTCAGAGGGTTGTCGCTGTGGTCATGTTTCTGGGAAAGGCTCATAATGAGTGACCAGGTATCAGCGTCAGGTTGCTGCTGTGTCAAGTCTTGGGGGGCTTCTCCTTTTGTGGGTCTCCAGTGGGGGGTTCTCATCTGGTGAAGTTGGTAAGCTCCTATGTTTGAGGTTCCTGGTATGATTTGGGATGTCCACATGTTCTGGTACTCCTTGGTTTACGTTGACATGTTGGCACAAATAAGTTATTTATCAATTGGTGCCTTATGGTTGTGCTGGGTAAATGGTGGATTTTTTTTTTTTTTTTTTTTTTGTAAGAAAAAGGAATATAGTCATCTTATCTTGGTACCTGTATTCAAAATGGAGTCACTCATGCAAACTACTGCTTTATAAGATACAGTAACTCAGGGTTAGGTACAGCGTGAGAGCTGCTGTCCTACACACCATGGAGTCACTCAGGGCAGGAGTAGCCTGAGGACTGCTGTCCTACACACCATGGAGTCACCCAGGGCAGGTGTAGCCTGAGAGCTGCTGTTCTAGGCACCATGGAGTCACTCAGGGCAGGAGTAGCCTGAGAGCTGCTGTCCTACACACCATGGAGTCACCAGGGCAGGTGTAGCCTGAGAGCTGCTGTTCTAGGCACCATGGAGTCACTCAGGGCAGGAGTAGCCTGAGGACTGCTGTCCTACACACCATGGAGTCACCAGGGCAGGTGTAGCCTGAGAGCTGCTGTTCTAGGCACCATGGAGTCACCAGGGCAGGTGTAGCCTGAGAGCTGCTGTTCTAGGCACCATGGAGTCACCAGGGCAGGTGTAGCCTGAGAGCTGCTGTTCTAGGCACCATGGAGTCACCAGGGCAGGTGTAGCCTGAGAGCTGCTGTTCTAGGCACCATGGAGTCACCAGGGCAGGTGTAGCCTGAGAGCTGCTGTCTACACACCATGGAGTCACTCAGGGCAGGAGTAGCCTGAGAGCTGCTGTCCTACACCATGGAGTCACCAGGGCAGGTGCAGCCTGAGAGCTGCTGTCCTACACCATGGAGTCACCAGGGCAGGCACAGCCTGAGAGCTGCTGTCCTACACACCATGGAGTCACCAGGGCAGGTGCAGCCTGAGAGCTGCTGTCCTACACACCATGGAGTCACCAGGGCAGGTGCAGCCTGAGAGCTGCTGTTCTAGGCACCATGGAGTCACTTGTGCAGGGCACAGGCGGCTCTCCACACTATTTATGGTCTCTCTCTCACATACATGCACATTCTCGTACAACTTTCTTCACCATCTAAATGAAAGGTGATTTCACCTTTTGATCTTTAAGAGAGAAATAAAATAATCTGTTTTTCAAGTTAGAAATAGGACATGCTTTCCGGTTCAGTTAATTCAGTGATCTGAAGTACATCTCAGCTGCAGAGCACCTAGGGAAGGAAGATAGCCAGAGGAGGGCGTGTTGACCGGAGGAAAGCAAAGCCAGGGGAGCTCAGGTGTGGCTGCAGGGTGCACAGGAGACAGACGGTCTACACGTCCCCTCTGCTCCTCAGTGTGGAGCTTGGTGTGCCCCAGGCTCCAGGGTGCGGTGGTGGAACCACACATCACCTGGTGGCACTGCAGCATTGCAGACGCAGTCTCTCCGGGCCATGGTACCTACGTATCTTAACTGTCAGGCCTCACCCCGCCTCGGCTTAGGTGCACCATTGGGCCAGAGAAACTGCGTGGGAAACACACCCACAAAGAGTTGAAAGTGCAAATCATTGTTCAGCGTAACGTCCTCTTTGCTTCCCCCAGTTCCACACTGACACAGAGCATCTTGGGCCTGAGGCCTGGTGGAATCCAGGCCAGTCCCAGAAACACGAGAGGGTGCCTCCCGTGAGATGAGCCTTCTGCCCCCTGGTGCTGGGCTCCCATGCCAGTGTCTTCTGTAAGAGCCAGGCCCTCTGAGCCTGCGGATGAGCCACATGAGCCATCCCAGGGTCAGCCACGCCATGTGGACACCACGTGGTGGCTTGGTCCCCTTTGGAGAACTATGTGGGTTTTCTCAAGGTCGAGAACCACTCTTCTTTGATTGCCTCCCAAATTAAGATCTGCCTTTGCTACATAGACATGTGGCTCTACACATGCTTGCACATGCACAGACACTCATGAACACACGCCAGTGTGTGCGCACATGAATTTTGTTTATAGAGTCAGAGTGCAACCAGGCAGCAAGTGCTAAGAAGGGCCTCATGTTGGGACGTGACACCTGTCGTTGGCACAGCTCTGCGTACCCCCTCCACTGTGGGAAGCACTTTCAGAGCAGATACGGTGAACCGAAAACGTTTCCTTATCAAAACCAAGATCCTGGGTTCTCGCCTTTGCTAATACAGGCGCAGGAAAGGACTGTCGCTGCCTGAAGCGATGGCCGCTTGGAGCAAAGACGCCGCGGGAAGAAGTTCAGAGGCAGACTGGAAACGAACAGGCTCTTTATTCTGCAAGCTTCTCTCTCCAGCTCCAACAACACCCCAACACCATCCACACTCCTGCAACCACCACCACCACACCACACAAAATGGCTTTGACCCCGTCCACAATGTCCCGGGCCAAGTCTCACGAGATCATGCAAATGGCGCCGACCCGATCCACAATGTCCTGGGCCAAGTCTCAGAGACCATGGAAGGTGGTAATGCTTATGGCTCACAGCTAACGGCAATCTTAGCTATCTCCTTAATTAGGGCTCCTGCAAAGGACCCCAGCTGTGAGTCTGTATCTCTGCCTGAAATATCACTTGATCTTCTAGTTTCAGAAATATCACTGCGCTCCGAATGACCCTGAGGAAGGAGAAGCTGTTTCTTTGCTCACTACCCTCACCTCCCAGGACCCTGCTGCAGCTGCTTGGGCTGCTCTAACAGGACATCTCTGAGTGGCTCCCGGTGTGGGGACTCGGAAGTCCAATGTGAAAGTGTCGGGACCTGGTGAGGGCCCTCCTGCTGCCTCCTTCCAGGGTGGAGAGCATCACATGGGGCAGGGAAGAGACAGGACGAGGGAGCACAAGCCCCTGAGGCCCCTTCAGTGAGGAGCTGCCCTGCAGCAGCGCCTCTGGCTCACACTGTCACTGCCCCAGCCACGCCCCCTTGCCCTGGTCTCACGGGGCTCACGGCCCTGCTACCGAGGCTGGCCAAGGAGGTCAGCGGGAAGCCCAGGGTTTAACAGAACAGGGGCCACGGGCCACCTGGCCAGGGTCATTCCACTGGGGTGGTGGGAAAACCCTGCAGGAGGCTTTGGGGTAGAAGGGTGAAGAGGCAGCTCCCCCCCCCTCGCACCGCTGCAGAAAGGGCGTGCGTGCTGGCCCGAGTCCACGTGGACTTGCGAGGGAGGAAGAAACAGTATCAGGAGCCAGCACAGGAGAGCATCCCCACCACGCCCCAGCAGTTCCGGTGCCCTTCTGCCCCCATCACCCCCACACAGCGCCGCCCTGGCCCCCTGAAGGGAGGTTGATCCTGCGGCCCAGGCCCAAGCCGGTCCCTGGCTGCACTCAGGTGGAAGGTCACCTCTCCCTCCATGAGCTCCGCTGGGTCCAGCCGCTGGCTCGGCCACTGGCTTGTCCTCCCCAGCTCCCCCAGGTGTCACGAACGTCACTCCTGGCCAGCTGATGTGGCTTTCAATAAACTGACAAGAAGATACTGACATTTAAGTGGGAAGATGGGCAACAGAGATGGACTAGTAACGCGCAGAGGGAGAGGCCACCAGCCACCTTCCTGTCCCACTCGCAGACTGGAACTGCGAGGGAGGGTCACAGTGGGTCTCTCCCACCCGGTGGCCCCACGCACATTCTAATCAGGATCATTTCCAGTGTGGACGAGGATGAGGAGAAGCAAGGCTGGCAGCCACTGTAGCTTTTGGAAATAGATCCCTGGAGATGCTACGTGCCTATGCCCTGGGCCCCCAGACCCTACTGTGGAGAGCCCATCCCATCCCAGTCAGAACAGCCTGGACACAAAGTGCTCCAGTGAGGAGCATTTTAAAATATAGTCGAGTATCCAAACCCCGGAAACCTTCCATTATGTATCCATGGTCGCGCTTTATGCATTCACCAAGCAATGGGGGACGGACGCCCAGGCTGACCGTGCTCCTGGCTATGGGGAATGATGCAGCAATCAGCAGGAGAACTGGCGGCCCCGTGAATGATCTTGATCGTGGCGACCTCTTCTCAATGTGCATGCACATCCAAACACGGTGCGTCATGCCTGAAGTCCACACAGTCTACTCCAGCCAGCTGAGCCTCGTTTCTTACTCCTGTCTTGATCCACGTTGGACTTACTCTGGGAGTCTCTCTTCTACCACCTGCCCTGGAGGTCTGAGTCACTTTGAGCATGTATGGCAGGAAATAAATAGAACCAGCTTGTAAAACATCTTGAGGCTGTCGAGGCACCTGACAACACATTTCTCCTGAGCCTGGGCTCCTGCATTCTGGACAGGGACAGAAATCACAAGACTGCTGATGGGAACATCCTGCATCGTCCTGGAGGCGACCACTGTCGAAAATCCTTGAAGACTCTGCCTGGGGCGGGAGAGGAAAAGGAGAGAAGAAGGGACAGCTATGAATGGATTTCACTCACTTAAAGTGAAAAGTGGATTTTGTCTCAAGTTTGTTATTTTTCTGGTTGTGTTTAAGTATTCCACTTAAATTGAAAGTGCAGAACACAATAACTGTGTAAGAATTTACATGCCAGCATTCCAAAAAAGCAGGGCTCTTTGCATATTTTGAAAGCTTACTTATTTTTGCTTTTTTAAAGATGAAGAGTAAGAAACTGCAACAAAAAATAAGAATAAGCATATAAATATGTTACCAAGAGGGGGAAAAAAAAAGAATGGCAGAAAAAACTGGCTCAGTAGTTTGTGTTGCTGTGAAACAAAGTTGAATTCATCATGTTTATTTCCAAAATGTTGAATAAGAATTCTTTTCTGCAATTCTGTCTCTTGAGTTTTCATGTGAACATCCGAATACGCAGCCGGGGACCAATTTAGATAACTATAACATTTCTTATCAAAGCATTCAAGTCAAGGAAGTCAGATGGCCTTGATTACCTACCACAAGATCCCATAGTGAGTTCCAACCTACATTTCCAGTTAGCTTGTGCACAGGGTTGACTTTACCCAATGAGAACAGCAGAAAGTGCTGTAGCAAGTGCAAAGACATACGTCCTATTTCAAAAGGCTCTTGCTTGGTTACATAGGTTTAATAAAAATGTGCTGATTTTTTAATAGGTAGGTTTAAATCTTCTGTAACAATCAAATCACTGTCAAAAACTCTCTAAAGAAAATAAACTCATCATTTGATCAACAGTTTGTGCAAGTCAGGGGGTGTGCCCTGGGGAGCGCCTGTTAATTGTGACTTCTGCTTCAATGCTGTCCTTTTAACGTGTCTAGTTTACCTGGTTCGTGCAGCGTCCAGGGGTGATCCTCTCCACCTTCTCATTGGATCTTCACGGTCCCTGGCATTAGGACCGTCCCCCTTTCATGGACATGGAAAACAAATTCTGATCAATGGGGAAGTCCCTGGCTCCTATGATCACACGTGGTATGTCCCTCTCCATTTAGAAAACCAAAATTTGGGAAATCAAAAGAAGTCTGATAGGCATGCTGCAAGGTATAAGAATCCATCAAGCTGCCCCAGTGCCAGAGAGGCGGACCTCCCCAGGCCACGACCTTCCTCGCAGGCTCTGGGTCACTGACAGGCTGACACAGCGTTGGGAAGATGGGCAGCTTCTCAAGCCCCTCCCACCGGGGCCTCCCCCCACTTGTCTTTCCCTTCATTTCTTCCCCACTATGCCGGGGGCATTGCCAGTGGCCACGTGTCCACAGGCTTCCCTGACTCTGGTCCCTTCATAGTTCAACACATTCACCCTCTCTTAAACCTGTCTTTCCTTGCAAAAACAACCAATTTAAAATGCTGGCTCCAGGTTGTAGGAAGTCTAACTCTCAGAGCTCGTCTTGGGAGGCTCTCGGACATCCTCCTCCTCCTCCTCCTCCTCCCAGGGCCTTCCTCTTGAGGCCTTCTGAGAGTATCTGAACGGCCATAATTGTCACCCCAGGGGCACTTACAAGAGGGCCAGCAGGAGAGATGGTGATGGGCAAAGGAGGCAGAGTTTGCAGTGAGGCAGCCTCCAGCCAAGGAACGCCGGTGGCCTCCAGAAGCTGAAGACGCAAGGACGGAGTGTCCCTGGGTGTCCCCAGAAAGAAACTAGGTCTCAATGCAGACTCACTTAAGACATCTCACTTCCCTGGTTCTAAGATGACTCCTTGTTGTTTCAAGTCACGAAGGGATCTAGTTACAGCAGCCATGGAAGACACAGGACCAAAGGTAGACACTGCCCCCTCTACGGTGACTAGACTTGCAGTGTCGAACACCTACTTAGGAAGTGTACTGCGGCGTTCTGAGTGCGAAACCTTCTGCTGTGGAGCCAGGAACTGTCCTGAGCACTGCACGCTGCCAGGTACCTTATTTATTTATTTTTTCTTTGAGTATTTGTAGCCCTCAAACTGGGGGATATTCGTCTTTCCAGCCAAGCTCAAGTTTTGCTTCATGTCGTCCTTCAAAAAGCCTTTGTTTTGCTGAGAAGAAGTTTTTAGTTTGAATTTATCCCATTTATCGATTATTGACATTGATTATTGTGCTCATTAAAGAAGCTGGACCCTAATCCCACATGTTGGAGATTAGGGCCTACTTTTTCTTCTAATAGGTGTAGTGTCTCTGGTCTAATTCCTAGGTCCTTGATCCACATTGAGTTGATTTTTGTGCATGGTGAGAGATAGGGGTTTAATTTCATTTCAGTGAGGTGAATAGAGAGCCTACTAACTGGGAACAAATTTTTACCACATGCATGTCAGATAGAGCACTAATCTCTAGAATATATAAAGAACTCAGAAATCTTAACACCAAAAAAAAAAATAACCCAATCAATAAATTGGCCAAGGAACTGAACAGACACTTCTCAGAAGATATGTAATCAATCAACAAATACACAAAAAAAAATGTTCAACATCCCTGGCAATTAGAGAAAGGCAAATCAAACCTACTCTAAGATTTCATTTCACTCCAGTCACAATGGCAGCTATTAAGAACACAAACAACAATAAATGTTGGAGAGGATGTGGAGAAAAAGGCACACTCATACATTGCTGGTGGGACTGCAAAATGGTGCAGCCATTATGGAAAGCAGTATGGAGCTTACTTGGAAAACTGGGAATGGAACCACCTTATGACCCAGATATCCCACTCCTCGGTCTATACCCAAAGGACTTAAAAATAGCATACTACAGGGACACAGTCACATCAATGTTACAGCAGCACAATTCACAATAGCTGAACTGTGGAACAAACCAATATGCCCTTCAGTAGATGAATGGATAAAGAAAATGTGGTATATATACACAATGGAATATTACTCAGCAATAATAGAGAATAAAATCATGGCATTCGCAGGCAAATGGATGAAGTTGGAGAAAATAATGCTAAGTGAAGTTAGCCAATCCCAAAAATCCAATTGCCAAATGTTTTCTCTGATATAAGGAGGCTGATTCACAGCGGGGTTGAGACGGGGAGCATAGGAGGATTAGAGGAACACTAGAAAGGCCAATGGAGAGGGAGAGGAAGAGAGGGGGCAAAAGGGTAAAAGAAAAAAAAAAAGATGGTAGAATAAGATGGATGTCATTACCCTAAGTTCATGTATGAAGACAGGAATGGTGTGAATATACTTTGTATACAACCAGGATATGTAAAAATGTGCTCTGTAAGTGTAATGTGAGTTGTAAGCATTCTGCTGTCGTGTATAACAACTTCGAATAAATGAAAGGAAAAGGAAAAAAAGCCTCTGTTTTCCAGGGCCCAGCGAGGGCCCAGCGAGGGACCTATGAGGAACAGGATGGGGAGGGACGTGGGCTCTGTCACTCACTAGTTTGCACCCCTCTGAAACTCAGATTTCTCATTTCTAAAGTGGAGATAAGAAAACATCTACCTTAACAAGACAAATAACTAAGTCCTCTGTCCACCCGAGTGTCGCCATGTCCCCATCTGACAGCTGCTCCTCGCCCCTCCTCCCCGCTCTTCAGCATGAAGGGCTTCCCTCTGCACCATGGAACCTAACAGTCCTCTTCTGTGCCTCATTGTGCCTCCCAAAATTGCCCTCTCAGCGGCTCTAAGGCAGGACCTTGTGCTGTGGTGTGAACAGCAGCAGCCGTGCAGGCCACACAGCCAGAGCCCGGCGCCTGGGCGTCCACTGCGTCTCCAGGCTGCTGCTTCCCACGCCTGTCTTGGGCCGCCTCACTGGTGGAGCCTCCGTGGGACCCGGCCCCGGGGTCTGCCTACTCTTCATTCATGGCTAGACGGAAGCTCTGCTTTCTGGCAAGAATAGCCCAGCCGTGATGCCCCACTCCCTCTGCGTCTTGCAGAGACTTGGGCATCCTTGTCATGGAGGAGGCTGAGCCTGCCCTATCATCTGGACAGATCAAAGGAGCAGAGATGTGATCTGGGATATGGAAATGGCTGGCTCCTCCAATTCCTCATCCAATCCCCAGCTCAGGGAACTCTTCTTCCAGACCTTTCAAGAGTGGCATCCTAAATGCCCTTGTCTTAATAGAACTTTCTGTTTCTGGGTCTGTTCTGCACCCCTGATATTTTTAGGGTCCTTCCCTATTGAGGACTCATGATTCCTTATCTCACAGGCTTGAGTATTTTTCTCTGTTTTATTTTTCACCCCAAATTTTCATCATGTTGTCTGGAAGTCAGGTGAAATGGAGAAGCTCCGAGGATAGAAGAGGTGGCTTTTGCTTGTGCAGGTCACGGGGACATGTACACCATGAGCATGGGGGCATCGTGGGGACCTGGTCCTTGCTCACTGTGCTTCACTGCATGAGCAAGTCATTTCAGATCATGGGCCATTCAACTTTCCCAACTCACTTGGTCGCCAGTGTTGCCCTGAACCAGCTGTGACAGCATGAAGGCAGCATGAGGACCTGGAGAACTACGACACCGGAGGAAAGCTTGCCTGTGTCCTGCAAATGGCCTTTCCACTGTGTGCCCAGGATGACTTCTATAAGTGGCTGGCAGAGGTTTGATGGAAGTAGAGAGATTTGATCCCTCAGATTCCTTTAGACGCAAATAGCAAAATTGGAAGACTTATCCATCAAAAATTAAAAATCAGTTAAGTCTTTCTTCTTACCCCCTGAATGCAGTGATAGAAACCCCAATACTGTGACAAGTTCACAGCTTTCTAGGCTGAACCGTGGGGAGACCAGAGGGAGGGAGAATACAGGGACACTGAGGAAGGACACGCTCAGGGCAGGTTTTAGTTTGTGAAAGATCTGAAGGAAGCAGGGGCTGCTGGGTTTTGTGCTATAATTACCCAGTGAAGAATGGTGCGTTCACAGAGCTAAGCACTTGGCCTTTGCAATTAGCCTGGGAATAAACGTCTCCCACGAGCAGAAGGCAGAGGCAAGAAAGATGAGCTTGTGCCCAAAGAATGTGGAAGGACTGACGTGTGAATCGTGACACACTGTGCACTGCTGTCACCTGGAAAGACTGACAGAAGACTATGCCCAAAGTGTCCATGCTCTAGTCCCTGGAGTCCCTGAGTGTGTGTGTCGCAGATGGAGATGGGACTGAAGTTACAGACCTCAAATGGGGAGATCATCTCGGATTTTCTGGGTGGACTCTGCGTGATCACCTGGACCTTGACAACTGGAAGCAGATCGCCCTAGGGATGCCGGGATGGGAGGGAAGCAAGGGGTGGGGTCTGAGCCTGAGAGAGACTCAGCCCGCCCTGCTTCCAGTGAAGATGCAGAAGGGTCCCAGCCAGGGCATGCAGAGGGCCTCCAGGGTCTGCAGCTGCCCCCACCTGACAGCCAATGAGGGAAGACCTGAGCCCTACCCAAGGAGGGGATTCTCCAATCACCCTGCTCGACAGGACCCGATTTCCCCCTGGAGCCTCCAGAGAGGTCAGCACAGCCCTGCTGACGTCTTCCTTTGAGTCTGGTGGGAACCAAGTCAGACTTCGGACCTCCAGAAATATATGATCATAGGATTGTGCTGTCTTCAGTCTCTGAGTGTGCGGTTCACATGTTACTCGGCACACACGGAAGACTCAGGGGGCCACAGTGAAGCACCGTGTGGACCACGGCTGCATGCAGACAGTGAAGATGAGCTCATAGGAGGACTTCACATTTCATGCAGTTTTCCAGTCCAAGGTGGTTCTGATGATTTCAATCCATAGTCTTTGTCACAGCTGTTTGCTAACACAAAATTGAAGTTGCTGGAATTCGAATCGTTGGGTAAACAGAGCATTGGTCTGTCTAACTGACTATGCAATGAGAAATAATATCCACTTGGGCTAAAAATTAATAGCTTGTCTGTTTTATTGCCTTCTTTTATTATTTCCCTACTTAACTGTTACTTTTTTTCAATGAACATGCTGTTTTAAAGTAACGATGAAACAGTTGTTCCTACCCTGTCTTGTATTTTGCAGCAGGAGCCATAAATTTGAAAAACATTTGTCTCTCTTTTTCAGTGACAGTTCTCCGAATTGCTAAATTGCCACAATTTTTCAGACCCAGTAGGACTTCCAGGTCTTATTGAGTGTCTGCCATGAACTTCTGATTTTCTCTGCAAGCTTCCCGCTAGTGGCTGCGTTTCTGTTCTCTCTGCCACTGACTGGCATAAGGCAGGTGACTTATTGCATACAGACACTGTATTTTTCTGGCCAGAGGAAGCAATTATTTTCAGAGACAACCAAGGGCAGCTCCAGAAAGTCTCTTGAGAAACTTATCGGAAAAGATTTTGACCCCAAAGACCAGACCCAGGTGGAGCCTGCCGCCCGTTCCTCTGCTCTGAGCCCCCGCTTCCTTTCTGGACAGCCCTCCCTTTTCTTTTTGACATAGCTCTTTCTTTCTTCCTGTGGTCTTCACCTGGCACCCCAAGAAAGATCTTGGGATTGTTTTCCCTGAACCAAACTATGTAATCACTATGACATTTACAGCTTTTGAAAATCATTGGCTTTGAGGTCTAATCAGCGTAAACGTCTTACTGAAGAATGTCCACAGGTGCCATGACCCTCTCCCCTTGTCCCCCCCTCCTCTCCTCCAACCCCTGGCACACACTGATATTTTTATTGTCTTCACTATTTTCCTTTTCCATAATATTATCTATATTAGAATATTATACACATGCAATACTAACATATCTTACATATATATGTGCACATATAATATGAAATCATACTGCATGTAACCTTTTCAGGATGGATTTTTTTACTTAGCATTATGCTTACAAAGTTCCTCTTTGTCTTCCTGTAGCTTGATAACTCATTTTTTTTATTACCAAATACTATTTCATTTATATAGGTACCATAGTTTGTTTATCCTTTTTACTCTTGAAAAACATCTTGGTTGCTTCCAAGTTGTGCCAACTATGAACAAAGCCAGCATTTTGACTGGTGGGTATGAGAGAGAAGAGACTCAAATATGTGTTCAAGACAAGAAGAAAATTAAATGTCCTTAGGTGACATAATTAAGTCTTCTATATCTTAATTTTAGTTTTATTTTGATAGTATCTTTATTGTTTCTAATAGGAAAAGTTTCAATCTGGTACTACTGTTTGCTTGAAATCCACAGAACTTGCTACATAACTCAAAGCCTGCCCAGTAGGTGTTAAAAGCGTTAAGCCTTTGAATTTGCACTGTACAATGAGAAAAGCAAGTGTGTGTATGTGGGGACTTTGATACAAAGTGCGTATGAGTTGACACAGGTCCTCTTCTCAGTGGTCATTGTCTCCTGCCTGATGCCTCCTCCCTGTCCCACCTAATGATGTGGCCACACAGCACCAGGCCAGGTGCAGAGACATCTGTGGGTGGAGGCCTGTGTGGTCAGCAGCACTGGGCCTGAGCGGGTACTTTGGCTCTTCACACCCCATCCCTGGGAATCTGCCTCACTCATGTTTTTCTGGATCTGAGAGAGGGAAAGAAGGACCTCTGGATTATTCTAGATGAACAGATGGGCCAAATGCATGCTAGCTGCACTTCTCGTTAGAGCTCATGTCAATCCACCGAGGATGGCACAAGTGGTCCTCTTGGTTTCTCCTCCTCTGCACACCCCCATCCCAATCTCCACTACAAGAAGAGCCACTCGTGTGCAAGCCTTTTCCTCCCCTCTGCCCAGGTGCTGTACCCGTGGGGCATCATCTCTGCCTGGGCCATGTCAGCTCACACCACAGACTGCAGCAAAGGAGCAAGGTTTGCATAAAGCATGAGGGTTTTCAAAGGAGACTAGGAAATGAGCTGGCCTAAATTCCAGGAATGCTCTAAGGAAGAAACAAGCTTGTTCTTTCTTTCTTTCTTTTCTTTCTTTCTTTCTTCCTTCCTTCCTTCCTTCCTTCCTTCCTTCCTTCCTTTCTTTCTTTCTTTCTTTTTTTTTCCTCTGGAATTTTTAACTTCATGAAGCCAAGGCTGGCTCTGGGCATAATCATAAAATAGACAAGAGTGTATTTTTAATTCTATTTTGGTTGGGCCAGAGGGCTCTCTTTTATAATACTGTCTGCACTGAGATGCGCTGGTGTCAACTGACTGCTCTTGAAGACTCCTGGGGAGGGGACTGTCATCTTTCATGATGAGCAAGACCACGTGGGGAGTGAGCTCCTTCACACCCTGTGTCTCCTCTCAGCGCAGGACACGTGTGCTGTGTCTTGGAGTTCTAGATGCCCCAAAGCTGCTGTTCCAGAGGAGAAACCATGTGGGAGGGCAGGTGACCATGCGGGAAGATGGATGATAGCAAACCACGGTAGACTCTGAAAATTAACCAAATTAAATATGCTACTCCATGGCTTTTAAATTTTTTAGAAGAAGTTTCACAGTAATTTGTTACTCAGTGGTGGAAGGAATGTAGTTTTATATATGAAATGCAGGTGTTCTTTTTTAAGAATCCAGAACTGAGAAAAATCCTAATAAATTAGGGAGTCAATAGCCTTCGCAGAATCCAGCACCACCTTGAGTGATGCAGCCATGACTCTAAATATCTCGAATAGGCCTAAAACGTGGTTACTTTGAGGATCCCATCAGGTGCTGACAGCAGAGCATATTTTAATGCAGTCATGTGTGTGGAACATAAAGATGTCAATGTGCTCCGAGGATGGTACGTCGGCTAGCACAGGACGGCATCTGGGACACACACAGCAGCAGGTGGTGACGTGATACCTCATACTGTGGATCCAGCCATCTCCCTCATTTCTGAGATTTAATGATATACAGAAAAGGAATGTGAGGGTCCTCAGAGCCACCTCTGGTTGACGATATTCCCAAACCCTGCCTTGGAACAGCCAGTGGTAACAGCCAGAAGCACTCTGGACTGGCCTCAGGGTGCTGGCACCCCGTGTTAGTCATTTTGCAAAAGATTCCTATGTCATTTCATGTCATTCTTGTGGTCCTAGGCTACAAGAGATCAGGAGTTGAGAAACCCTCACCTGCAATTCTTCAGGTTCCATTTTGGAGACCTCAAGAGTTGCTGACACCAATTCGATGATTGTCCAGTGAGGATTCATTTTTCTGAGGTGGAAGCTGCGCCTGGTTGCCTGGTGCTGCCGACATAGCCCCCCATCATCTCCAAGGCAGACACCAGGATTGACCTGACACCCGGAGGGTGCCTGCTCTAATTCACCTGTATAGTTCTGTCATCACCTGTAACTTTAGTTTTTCTTCTGTCCTTGTGGATGTGGATATGACAAATGCTATTCTATCTTTAGGAAAGTTTCCCCTAATGAAAGGAGAAAGGACTACCTATATTTGGATGAATTTATTCTACAAAAAAGTTCTCATGTCAGGACATAATTGGCAGACGGTTGCCTAGATGGAATATCATTTGGAACTAGAATCTCAGCCTGCAGAGTCCTCATTACCCCACGGCACATCATCACGGGGCACAGCACAGATCGAGGGGTACCCTCATAGACAGCTCTGCAGTCCTGACCTTCTCATTCAGTTCTTGGGGACCCAGGAGGCTGGGCTACTCAGCTCCCTCAAGGTGTGAGGTTGCTGCACTGGGACCCTCTTCCTTCTTTCTGCAAGAACATTTTCATTTTCTTTAGAAATTCAGAGTCTAGTATAGGACACTAAAAATTGCCACTTTCTTTCTAGTTAATTCTGTGGGAAATAAGGTCAATAAAGCTGCTCTGCAAACTCAAAGCTTTCTTCTGCTGGCCACGTCTTCCCTGCCCAGGTGTGCTAACACCCCCCATGCTTCTCTTCAAACAGGCAGTTTTACTCCAGCCCAGCCTGACACATTTATTTTATTGTCCCCCACCCCTGTCAATCAGCCATGGCCCTGGAGGGGCTGCACTCATTCCCACAGTGCTTTGGGGTCATAGCCACTGCCTGGGCTGGGAATGAATTGGTTTCAGTCTAGGATTGCAAAATGCACCAGAGGTGGGAGATGCATGGGGGCCTCGATGTCCACACACGGAGGTGCGGACGCCCCTGATGAGCAGATCCATTAGTGTCCAATCAGAACAAAGAGCCTCAGAGACCTCTTCCACAAACAGGGACACAGTCATTATGCACATCAAGATAAACAACCCTATCAGGTGGAAAAGAGGCACCCAGCTGTGGGTAAATCTTGGCAGCACTCAACAACTACATGCGTTTAGGGAATGACTTTGTTGGTGACTGAGGAGAGGAGGTAACCTCTCCAGAGCCATGGAAACACAGGGGAGAGGTAGGCTTGTCAACTTTGAAGCTCAGAAGAGGGACCTCCACAGGCTGATGCCCAGGTGCATCCTGGGAGTCCGTGCTGAAGGAAGCAAGAGCCTCAGGCTGCACCTTGCTCTCTCTCTCTGTGTGCCTGTGTGTGTACACGTGTGTGTGTGTGTGTGTGTGTGTGTACAAGGTGTACCAGGAGGAGTGCTTAGGGAAGCTGTACCCAGGAAGACAGAGCCTTCTCCACCCGCTGCCTTCGACCTTCTCTTGCCTGCATGCACACACCCTAACAGGAAGCTGGGGAGAAGCGGCTCGGGTGCGGCTCCAGCATCGCTGACTCAAGAAGCCACAGGCAGGTCCTCTGGCTGCTCTGCATTCATTTGCACACGTCTTCCACTTAAATGCCTGCCCTGCTCAGCAGCCGCAAGCTTCTGGCTTAGAAAATGCACCTGTGCATCCCATAAATGAAGACGGTCACCACTGGTCCACAGCCCAGCGGTGCCAGGGAGGGAGAACAAGTTGCCAAGAGACCAAAGAACATGCCAGGAGATGGCGTGTGAGGCTACAGCTTTACTGAGAACTGCCTACAGGGAAGGTCTGTGGATGACAAGGGGCTTCACCAAGTGGCATCTCCTCTCCCTCATGGTGTTTGTCCTGGGGCAGCGAGCGGGACCCTCGGTTCTGCCCCAGTCCCCAGTGAAGGGTTTTACATCAGGCTGCTGAAGCGGTGACATCATGAGCATGAGCTTGCTTAGCTTGCTTGTGTGACCAGCAGCCCAAGGAGCAGCTATCCTGGTGTGTGCGTAAAAGCAGACTTTTGCAGATGACTTTGGCTTGCCCTGGTCCCCATGTGTGAGAGGGAAAGCCTGTGTCCCCCAAGACGGTGCGCACTGGGACCGCCCCACCCAGGCTGGCTGTCAGTGCTGCCTAGCTTGACTAGATTTGGGGGAACCAAAAAGGGGGACATTCAGGGACGTGGGTTTTACTGCCACCTTTCCATTAAGGATGATACACTCACACCCAGAAGTCACTATCACTCCCCAGGAGTACTGACTGGCGAGCCAGCTCAGTAGCAATCCTCATGAGCACTCGCTTCACGTACGTGGACTGTAGGGAAGGGGGAGGGGGAATCAGACACGCTGGAGAGGGGTCGCACGGCTGCTGGACCCTGTGCCAAGCCTGCAGCACTTGCCACCTCTCTCTCCTTCCCGGGTCCCCTGTGCTCAGGGGCAGGTCAGTTGCTCTGGGAGAGTCAGGGTGACCTAGACCTTCATCTCTGAAGTGCCCAAGCCTCTCCTGCTAGGCGATCTGTCTTTAGGACACTGTGCTTCTCCATTCCACTAGCCATGGGAAGTAAGAGCAGGGGCCCGGGTCCCAGGAATCCACTGGCTGTGAGCCCCCCACCCCCCTTGTTGCCAAGCAGCGCCCCAAGGCCTCCTGGGAACACAGAGCCACACCAGGTTAAAATGGCCCAGTCTCAACTTTCACTTAGTGGAATCGTCCTTGTGTGGCCTTGAATCTTTCCTCTGTTGGGGATCATGGTGTTTGGTCCTGGGCTGACTTCACCAGGGCCGGGGTGCCCACACACGTGGCCAGCATCCCTCTGGGTGTGTTTGTGAGGTGGTTCTGGGTGAGATAGCATCTGAGCCGGTCCACCGGGTCCAGCAGACTGCCCCCCCCCCCCCCCCCCGCAGCTCCCTGAGGGCCTCGGCGGAGCGGAGGGAGCCAGCAAGGAGGGCCTGCACCTGACCCAGCCGCCCGCCAGGCTTCCTCAGGTCCTTGCTCCCCAGACACTGGCTCATCGTGGCTGACGTGGCCAGGTGGCTGACCTTGGGACTGGCACATGCGCCACGAACTCTCCTGGTTCCAGGCCTTGGAACTCAGACGAGAACCTATGCTGCTGGGTGCCCTGGGCCGCTGCTCGCTGACCGCACGCAGATCCAGGGGCTGGCAGGCCTGTCAGTCAGCAGGTGGGCCAACTGCCCGCAGCAAGTCAGTCTCTCCACACACACTCACGCGCACACACACACACACATGCACTCACACACACGTATACATGTACACGGACTCTCTCACACGTGCACATGCACACATGGACACACTCAAACACACACACACCCATCAGCTCTGTGTCTCCTGGGAACCTTGGCTCATAGTGGTCGGAAGGCCCAGCATGGGAATTAGGGGAGGTGAGTGAAGCATTTGCCTTAGGCACAAAATTTACAGGTACCAGGAAGCTCATCAAGATAAACCACACACAAATACAATACTTAAAAAATCAAAATCAATGTGAAAGATCCATTTTGAAAAAAATCAATATTTTTTTAAAATTTCTTTTTGTAGTTGTAGATGGACAGAATGCCTTTATTTTATTTATTTTTATGTGGTGCTAAGGATCGAACCCAGTGCCTCACACATGGTAGGTGCTCTGCCACTGAGCTAAAGCCCCAGCCCCATCAATATTTTAAATCAAAGGGAATACCTAATACCAAAAAAGCCACCTTAGAGTCATATGTAAAGGAAAAATACGTACCCTTGAATGTATGGTTTTATATCCTTCATGTTGTTACTTTGTCTCATAACATCACAGTAGTTGAAAGAAATTGAGAAATTGAAAGTAGGTATATTGAAACTTACATCATAAAATTTTTATATTTATTTATGCCAAAAGCAGAATTTATGGCAATGTCACTTTCCTGGTTTTAATGGAAACAAACTCAACAACAATTTATAAATTAAGTTATTTCCAGCCGGACGCGGTGGCGCACGCCTGTAATCCCAGCACTTGGGAGGTTGAGGCAGGAGGATCACGAGTTCAAAGCCAGCCTCAGCAATGGCGGGGCACTTAGCAACTCAGTGAGACCCTGTCTCTAATAAGATACAAAAAAGGGCTGGGGATGTGGCCCAGTGGTCGAGTGCCCCTGAGTTCCATCCCCAATACCAAAAAAAATAAAATTTAAAAAATTTAAAAAAATTAAGTTATTTCCTTACCTCCCTTTCAACAGGAAGGATTGGCAGTTCTGGCCACTTGGCTCCCCCAGGGACAAGCAGAGACAGAGTTCGTGAACTTGAGTTGGCTCATCCTCCTTCATTTGCACCGTCGTTCATTAGGTAGTTCTGAATCCTGGTTTTAAAAGATACTGCCTTGGAATGCTACCTTGATGATGGAATTCTGTGCCCTTGAACTTCATACTTAAAGCCAGTGCCTCACTTTCCAAACCACACGGACCTGGCCCTGCTAAGAGACCTGAGTTAGTGGACCTTGAGGCAGGAGGGACAGGGGACCTTCTGCAGGCAGTCCCTGGGTGCACAGTGAGGGGAGGCGCCACAGGACCTTCCCCAGCCCACCCCGCGGTCTCCAGGTCTGTCTGTGCGCCTTTGGGGGAGACGGCACGTCAGGGTTCACTTGTCTAAAGGCCCTGCTGCTTCTTCTAAAGTCGTGACTCGGAATTTCAGGATACTATTCGCTCTTCTTCCTGGAACCCCACATAAGGATCCAGCAGACCATTCCCCCACTTTATCTGGCCATCTGCTTCTCGAGCCTGGGTCCTATGTCACCACGGAGGATCTGTGTGTGTGTGGCCCTTGTGTTTGGCTGTGAGCCACGACGAGGGGACGTCACCATGGAGAACTGCGCATTCCGCCCGCTCACAGGTGACTGCAGCTGGAAGCAGGGCAGGTGAGGCGGGACGTCCCTGGGCGGAGTGTGGGGCTTTTCCAGGGAGGACAGAGCCCGCCCCTCCACAGTGGGGGCGTGTCTTAGAATCAACCGGGACAGGCTCTGGATGCTCCCAGCAAGGAGCTGCCTGGCCAGGCACAGAGCGGTGACAGCGCGGACTCCACGACACGATTCAGGCTGTGCACTCGCGCTGAGGGAAGCCAGCCACCAACTGCCACCTTGCCACACTGCTGACAGCTCCTCTGCAGAGAGCAGCTCTGGTGGGCACTCACGGGGCGCCAGACACCTGCACGGCCTGAGCCTAACCCGGAGGCCCCTCTCTCTGCCTGTCGCCCAGTTTTTCGACGCTGTTCCTCCCCAGTCCCTGGCCATCCAGCCAACTCACTGGCCGTGAGAGGAAATCAGCACGGAGCAGTTCTCTGACTTCTCCTCCGACTTCCAGTCTAGGAGAGGAGCACAGCCGTGCTGCTCCGGGCTCTGGCTTTGCAAAGACCCAATTCCAGACCCTTCCTCACCCTTTGTCGCTGCATCTCTGGTTCATGAGGCTCACATGGGAAGCAGTTGAGCCATAAATAGACAACAACCTCATCGAGCGGGGTAGCCACAATGGCCAGCATTCCCCTAAACGGGAAGCGACACACTCATCATCATCCTGCGGTGGTTTATTCTAGACATAAATAATTTAAAATACCAGTTACCCAGTTGTTAGCATTTAATGAATTCCTTCAACTGCACACTTGTTTTCAGGATGCAATGACACTGCACAGCCCAAGATGCAGACGACGCAGAAATGAACAAGTAACGTAGCAAACAAAAAATGAAATAATATGTTAACCATACATATTTAATGCAAAAATACTTTGGAAAATAAAATGTATGAGCAAAGCAATGTTGAATCAAAAGGTTTTCTACTGAATTATTTAGTGGGATTTGGTGGAGGAAACAGTAGAAGTCTAGTCACCATCGCCCTTTGGTGGCAGTGAGGATGGAGAGCAGCGAGCAGGTGAGTGGGTGAGCAGGTGAGCAGGTGAGCAGGTGAGTGGGTGAGCAGGTGAACAGGTGAGCAGGTGAGTGGGTGAACAGGTGAGCAGGTGAGTGGGTGAGCAAGTGAGCAGGTGAGCAGGTGAGTGGGTGAGTGGGTGAACAGGTGAGCAGGTGAGTGGGTGAGCAGGTGAGCAGGTGAGTGGGTGAGCAGGTGAACAGGTGAGCAGATGAGTGGGTGAACAGGTGAGCAGGTGAGTGGGTGAGCAAGTGAGCAGGTGAGCAGGTGAGTGGGTGAGCAGGTGAGTGGGTGAGTGGGTGAACAGGTGAGTGGGTGAACAGGTGAGCAGGTGAGCAGGTGAGTGGGTGAGCAGGTGAGCAGGTGAGTGGGTGAACAGGTGAGCAGGTGAGTGGGCGAGCAAGTTAGCAGGTGAGCAGGTGAGTGGGTGAACAGGTGAGCAGGTGAGCAGGTGATTGGGTGAACAGGTGAGCAGGTGAGCAGATGAGTGGGTGAGCAGGTGAGCAGGTGAGTGGGTGAGCAGGTGAGCAGGTGAGTGGGTGAGCAGGTGAGTGGGTGAGCGGGTGAGCAGGTGAGTGGGTGAGCAGGTGAGCGGGTGAGTGGGTGAGCAGGTGAGTGGGTGAGCAGGTGAGCGGGTGAGTGGGTGAGCAGGTGAGTGGGGTGAGCGGGTGAGCAGGTGAGTGGGTGAACAGGTGAGTAGGTGAGTGGGTGAACAGGTGAGCAGGTGAGCAGGTGAGTGGGTGAACAGGTGAGCAGGTGAGCAGGTGAGTGGGTGAACAGGTGAGCAGGTGAGCAGGTGAGTGGGTGAACAGGTGAGCAGGTGAGTGGGTGAACAGGTGAACAGGTGAGCAGGTGAGTGGGTGAACAGGTGAGCAGGTGAGGCCCACGACGGGCTGCTCCTCTTCTGCACTCACAGAAAAGACAGGTGGGCTCTTTTCCATATGCCAGGACTCAGGGAACTGGGAAGCATGTTTAGAGTAAGGAGTGAAGAAATAGAAAGAAGGAGAGAGGCAGAGAAATACGGGGAAGAAAGAGGGGGGAAAGGGAAGGGAAGGAAGGAAGGTAGAAGGAAGGAAGGAAGGAAGGGAGGGAGGGAGGAAGGAAGGGAGGAAAGGAGGGAGGGAGGGAGGGAGGAAGGAAGAAGGAGTGAGGGAGGGAGGAAGGAGGGAGGAAAGGAGGAGGGAGGGAGGAAGGAGGGGGGGAGGGAGGAGGGAGGGAGTTTGGGAGGGAGGAAGGAGGGAAGGAGGGAGGGAGGGAGGAAGGAGGAAGGAAGGGAGGGAGGGAGGAAGGAGGGAGGGAGGAAGGAGGGAAGGGAGGGAGGAAGGAGGAAGGAGGGAGGGAGGAAGGGAGGGAGGGAGGTGGGTGTATTTATTGCCAAAACGATGTCCACAGCCTGAGTGCTTAAACAATATAAATTCATTGTCTCACAGTCTGGAGACCAGAGTCTAAAACCAAGCTGCCAGCAGGGTTGGTTCCTTCTGGGAACTGCAGGGAGGAAACAACCCCATCTTTTCTGTTTGCTTCTGGGAGTTTGTTCTCAGCCTGGGAGGGCGGCTCAGTTCCGATCTCCCTGTGGTTCTGCCCGAGTGTGTGCCACTCTGTGCCCGCCCAAATCTTTCCTTTATAAGGACACAGTCCTATTGGATTAGGGCTCATCTTAGTGACCTGATCTTAGCTAGATCATCTGCAAAGACCCTATTTCCAGACACAGTCCTGCTGGGGGTCGCACATCTTTAGGAGGGCATTTGTCTGCCCAGGACCGCAGGCTCGCCTTCCCCGGCTGGGCACCGTGCAGTCCTCGAGAACATGACTGTGCGTAGAATGGAATCCTAAATGTGGTGCTGTTGCTGGAGTCACGCTCTGACTCATTTTCTTGAGCAATTACTTTTCTGCAGTCTGGATCATTGCTGGACGCGTTTGGCCTGAGGTGATCCTGGCTTCTCCCGCCCCTCCCCACCCCTCCAGAGAGACTGGCATCTCGTCCAGGAGCTCCAGGTCATACGCGCTCTTTACTAACAGTGCTCCAGCATTTTCACTCCCTGTTTCATGACATTTACCCTCCCTAGCAAAATCAGACTCCTTCCTTACTTTGATCATTTGATTTATTATAACTCTGGGAGAGTGACCCATTTTGTGAATATTTTATTACATTTTTTTTAGTAATCTTTCTATTTAAGATCAGTTTTAGATTTACAGAAAAAGTACAAACATAATGTAAAGTATCCAGTGTCTCCTATCATGAATATCCACGTCGGCATGGTACCTTTGTTGCGATAAGTGGATCAATATTTATGTATTATTTTACTAGCTAGAATCCATACTTCATTCGCTTTTTCTTAGTTTTTACCCAGTGTCCTTCTTCTGTCCCAGAATCCGTCCAGTTTTCATGGTATAGCTAGTTGTCCTGTCTCCTAGGCCACTCTTGCCTGTGGTAACTACTTAGCCGTTCCTCATCTTGGATGACCTTGACAGTCCAGTGCAGGTCAGGGAAGCTCTAGAGTCTGTCTCTCAAATAGCTTCCCTGATGTTCTGGTGCCTGGCCTGGGCTTATGGGTGTCTGGTAGGAAGACCCCAGAGGTGACGTGCCTCTCTCCTCCACCATGCCAGGGACAATGCCCTCAGCACTGCAGGCGCTGACCTTGACACCTGGCAGAGGTGTTTGTAGGTTCCTCCATGCAGTACTGTGCGGAAGGAAGTTGCTTCTCAGAACCTCCACCTAAGGAAGAGATTTATGATCCCCCTCTTCTAGGAAGCATGTCTGTAAAAATAACCTGAAATTCTGCTCAGGAGACTTCGTTTCTTCTGTATTCTATATTTATTTCTTCATCTAGATTCATACAGACTCCTGGATATTTCTTCATATGCCAATACTGCTGTATGTATTTTTTTTACTTTAATTATTTATTTACTTATTCATAATGCACAAGTATAGCATCTTTTTTACATACAACTGCTTGTATACAAAGTATATAAGTACAGTTCAGATCTTCAATCATGCATTTAGGATAATGATATCCATCTCATTCAACCACCAATTTTTTTTTCCTTCCCCCCCCCCCCCTCCCTGCTGTATGTATTTTGCTGCTCAAATTATTCTGGCTTTCGGTCTTGGGAGTTCTTTCAATTGGAGGCTACTGGGCACAGCTCCGTGTGTTGATCCACACAAGCTTCTGTAGAGACTTACCACGGACACAGTGGCAGATAAACAGAACATCTGTTTCTTGCAGTTCTGGAGGCTTGTTGGAAGTCCAAGTTCAGGGTGCTGGCAGGGTCAGGCTCTGGAGACGGCCCCTTCCAGGCTGTAGACTGCCTGCTCACACGCTCACACGGTGAGGGTGTAGACTGCCTGCTCACAGGGCTGTAGACTGCCTGCTTACACACTCACTGGTGAGGCAGACTGCCTGCTCACACACGCTCACACGCCTGCTCACAACACGGTGAGGCTGTAGTGCTCACACGGTGAGGGTGTAGACTGCCTGCTCACAGGGTGTAGACTGCCTGCTCACACTGCCTGCTTACACACTCACATGGTGTGAGGCTGTAGACTGCCTGCTCACACACACTCACACGGTGAGGCTGTAGACTGCCTGCTCACAGGGTGTAGTACTGCCTGCTCACACGCTCACTCACGGTGAGGCTGTAGACTGCCTGCTCACACGCTCACACGGTGAGGGTGTAGACTGCCTGCTCACAGGGTGTAGACTGCCTGCTCACATGCTCACATGGTGAGGCTGTAGACTGCCTGCTCACACACTCACACGGTGAGGCTGTAGACTGCCTGCTCACACACTCACACGGTGAGGCTGTGAGCCTGCTCACAGGGTGTAGACTGCCTGACTGCTGCTCACAGGGTGTAGACTGCCTGCTCACACGCTCACACGGTGAGGGTGTAGACTGCCTGCTCACACGCTCACACGGTGTAGGCTGTAGACTGCCTGCTCACACACTCACACGGTGAGGCTGTAGACTGCCTGCTCACACACTCACACGGTGGACAGGGCGAGAGAGCGTTCTGGGGACCCAGGGGCACTGGGTCGGTCATGGGAGTCCCATTGTTCTGACCTAGTCATCCCCCAAAGACGCCCCCTCCCACTATCACGATGGGGGTTAGGACTTCAACACACGCACATTAGGAGGACACAAACGCTCAGTCTCTAGTACCCTGTCATGTACATCTGAACGTGTGTGTGATTGTGTAAGTGTCTGAGTGTGTGTATGTGAGTCTGTTGAGTGTGGTATGTGAGTGTGTGTGCCAGTGTGTGTGTGTGTGTGTGTGTGTGTGTGTCTGAGTATGAGTGAGTGTGTATGTGAGTGTGTGAGTGTGTTGCTCCTTTATCGCTACACCAGGCTCACCACGTCTACTCCCTGCCCAGTCTTGGACTTAGCCACGGGGGCCTTTACTCTGTTTATTAGAGGGTGGTCCCAGCAACCAAGACCTTGGCGCCTGGGGTGCTCTTGTTGTGAGGGTCTTCTCTCTAGGTCCTCTCAGTTGACAGGTAAGGAAGTATATGTGTGTCTACCAGCCACGCACGCACACGTGTCTAACATTTCGGCACATGGTCACGCATCCACATTAAGGTGAGTGGGAGTTTATATCGGTGTCAGGGTCTTGAATCCATTATTACGAGCAGCATTCTAGTCTCCGCCTCTAGCCCATCGGTCTGCTTCTCTTCCAGCAGTGAGAAATCTGGCTTCCATCATGCCCAGCCATTTAAAAGACTGGTTCTGTTGTACATGTGTAACAGCATCATATCACTAACCCACACCCACGGGTGGCAACACTACCAACAGGAGCACAGTGCGTAAGTAGTTCCTCTTGCCTTCAGTCTTATAAATTCCACTCTGCTTCAAAGTCACGTGGGACAGCACCTTCCCCCCACGCTCTTCAGTGAGGTCTTTTTAGATATGTGTCAAGTGGTTATAACCTCTTGTGACTCCAAAGTCCTAAATGATTAGTAACATTTGCATGCAGTAAAGGTTGTGCTTTCTGCTGAAAACACCCGTGGGTTTTGACAGATGTTCCACACCACGGATCACCACTGCAATATCGTAGGCAATAGGGCTCCTGCTCTCAAGAGTCCCTGTGCTGACCGTGTCCTCCTCCCTCCCCTCCCAGCCGCTGGGAACCTTTGACCTTTCTGCCATCGCTGCAGTTCTGCCTCTTCCAGAGCGTTGTGTAAGCACAGTGAGCCTTTGCAGACAGGCTTTTGTTCACAACGCAGTACACAGTTATAACTCATCTGCTTTTATCTTGGCCTGACAGCTCATCTCTTTTTATCACTGAAATAGCAATTTCACTGTATGGATGTACCACAGTTATTTACCCACACATCTGTTGAAGAGCACAGTTATTGCTACCTGTTTTGGGCAATTTTGAAAGAAGCTTTTATAAATATTTATGTTCAGGTTTTGTTTGGCATGGACATACATTTTCAAATGACATGGGTAAATACCTAGGCATATGATTGCTAGGTTTCTGGTAAGGCTACATTCACTTTATACAAACTGCCAAACTGGCTTTCAAAGTGGCGCTACAAAAAAAAAAAAAAAAAAGAAGAAGAAGAAAGAAAGAATTATTTTTCATTTCCAAACACTTCTGACTGTACCAGGAAGTTTAAAATATGAAAAACAAACAAACGAGTGGCTCTCCCGTGTTGCAGTCTCACTAGGAGTGAATGAGGTCCTTTGTCCCACATTGCTGCCAGTAATTAAGTGTTATAAGTTTCTCTGGATTTTAGCCCTTCTGGTGGGGTTGCAGTGACACACACCACTGATTTTTAAATGCAATGTGTTTCTTGGAAATGGGAAGATGGACTGGTTCCTTCTGATGGCAAACTCCCCAGCACTTTTCTTCCAGTCCCACCATCTGTATCAATGCCCTCGTGCCCTTGATGCCCTGCACTGTGTTCCCAGGTTCACGTGCTTAGCACTGGTGCCTGATGTGAGGTCGCTGAGAGGTGGGTATTAAGAGGGGTCCTACGGTTAGATGATCAGGTCATGGGCACCATCCTTGGAAGGGATTAAGTCTCTTGGGAAGGGTCAGTTCTCGCGGGACTGCTTTAGGTCCCCAAAGATGCACTATTATAGAGTAAGCTCAGCTCTCTGGGCTCTCTGGCTTCCCCGCCTCGTGGTGTGACCCTTCTACACACACCTGCCTATCTGCCATGTCGTGACGCAGCCAGGAGGCCCTCCAGATGACAGCCATGCTACTTGGACACCCAGTCCTTCAGACTCATAAGCCAAATAATCTTATTTTCACTATAAAGTACCCAGCCTCAAGATTTTTTGTGATAGCTACAGAAAGTGGACTAAGACAACCCCTAGCAGACACTTCATCACTAACCATTTACAACGTGCCTTGATGCTTCAGTGGGGAAACGCAAGACCAACCCTGAGTGTGCATAAAAGACCAACCCAAGAAGGGTGGCCTCAAGCCTCGTCAGACTGGATGAAGAATGATCGGTGACCCGCAGCCTGGAGTGGCCGGGCTATCCTAGACATCTCTCATGAGCTCCTGATGGCAACGGGTCAACAGAGTCAAGGTGCCTAAAGCTCTCAGTAAATTGCCACGATGCAGCCCCGCTTCTCTCCCTACTTCTTGGAGTAGGAAATTGTTAACAATCCGGACAGAGATAAGTAACATGCTAGCAGTGTGGGAAATGGGCCGAAGCCCTCCTCTGGATATCCTGGGACCTTTGGGTGCTCTGTGATCTGTCTTAGAGAGTGGCTTGACACCTAGCAGTGCCCAGGTACGGTGAGAAGGTGTGTGCATCCAGGCAGCCTGTGTCTCAGAACAGAGGCACTTTCCAAATCTGCATGCTCTGAAACTTCCGAGTTCCGCCACTTCAACTCATTCTGCTCGAAACTGAGTAGCTCTCTTTTGAAATCAAACCTTTCTTGTAGCATCTTGTCAAGTAGAATGAGTGAGCTCGTGGCCACAGCCACAGCCTCACCCGGCATGGCCAGGCAGAGTTCAGTGGTGCTACCCGCCTTTCAATTACCAAAGATCACGGCATGGCCGCTTGTCTCACCACCACATAGCATAGAAGAACGTGTTTCCAGGCTCCTGCGTCAGCTGTCTCGGTGCTCACCACCCAGCCCCGAAGCCACCATTCTGTGCTTTTTCTATGTTAGGGCAAGATCCCGCTCTGCTCCTACGCCCCTAGGAGCAAAGTCGCTGTGGTGAAGATGCCTAACGAGCTTTCCTCCCTTCTCTGATCTTCAGTAGAACATCAGCTCCTCACGCGTGGGTCCGAGAGTCGCTGGGACAGTTCATCTCTACTCCAATCCCCACCACTTAGCTACAAGCATTATCGATTTCCCCTGGTTTGTCATATTTCAAGTCTTTAACAGCATTTTGCTCTCAGTTTACAAGATAATGCTCATTGCATGCTGCAAAGGAAATGCCATGGTCTTTCAAGGGGCTGAACTGAATTTAGGCCAGGACTGGTGCCCCTTGTTACCTGCAGTGTGAGGGTTGGAATCGAGGTTGGCGTGGAGTTTTCTGATTTTGATTTTGGTGACTTTCATTTAAGTCGTATCTTCAGCTTCTTGTGACCTTTGCCATGTGTTGTCTCACTGCTGTCTGATGGCTTTACAGAGGACTTTGACTGCAGGAGCCCTGTTTGGGGAGATGGCTTAAATTGTGGTTGACTATGGGCCATGGAGATTTGGGCATTGTTGCCTTCCGTAGTCTCACAGGACTTGGCCCGGGATCTCGCGGGACTTGGCCGAGATTGCTGATCGGGTCAGCGCCATTTTGGTGGTATGTGTGGCGCGTGTTAGTTGTTGTTAGAGCCAGAGAGAAAAGTTATCATAATAAAAAGCTGTTTGTTTCCAGTTCGCCTCTGAATTTCTTCCCGCGGCTTCGTTGCTCCAAGCGGCCATCGCTTCAGGCGGCAACATTTGACCATGAGACAAATGCAGGAGGTGACCAACCGTGTCTGGGGGACTTGCTCTTAGTTATGAAGCTTGAAGGCAGGACAGGCTGCACTTGAGCCAGCTGAGTTGGGTGTGTACCTGGGACCTCTCTCTACTCCACCCTTCTCTTTTCCTGGAAGTCAACTTGCAGAGAACTTTCCCTTGCTGAGGGACCGTGAGAGGACAGGAAGCAGTCCTAGCTAACTGAACTGAGAGCACCTAGCAGAAAGCACCCCAGCCTGAGCACCTGGATGTGAACAGGGACTCTTCTAACTAGGGGACAATGCTGCTTTGGATCTGCAGGGTGATGGCTAGTACTCCACCCTGTAGTTCTGCATCTGCAAACCTGTGTCTGAGACATTTGTGGACCAGGTGAGCTGTCATTTACTCACACCAGCACATGTTGAATGTCAGTCATCAGCAAAGGGTTCAAAGGCTTGGGGCGGTGCGCATACCTGTAATCTCAGCGACTACAGAGGCTGAGACAGGAAGATCTTAAATTCAAAGCTAGTCTCAGCAACTTATCAAGGCCTTAAGCAACTTAGCAAGACCCTGTCTCAAAATGAAAAATAAGAGGGGCTGGTGATGTGGCTCAGTAGTTAAGTGCTGATGGGTTCAACCCCAGTATCAAAACAAAGAAAGAAAGAAAGAAAGAAAGAAGGAAGAAAGGAAGAAATCAAAGGAGCTTCTCATGCGAACAAAATTGCTTAGGCTTCCGAATCAAATTATTTCAGCAAAGCTTTTGAATGAATTCTAAGCATGGAGAAATGATTCAGGGCAGTTCCTACGGCAGAGAGTGGCGAGCATGCCGATGTAGAGATGATCACAGTTTAGTTCAAGTTGTTCACAAAATGTTAATCTTGACGAAAAGTTGCTGTCTTACTTGCTGAAGAGTTTGGAATCTAAGATAGGCTAATCTACTGGGAATTTTATATTTTAATCTTTAGAGAAATCTAAGCCCAAATGTTTAAACTCAGCATATTTTTAGAGATCTAATTATATTGATTCATTAAGATCTGGATTGCTTGTTTAAATGTTTTATAATGGTTTATCATATAATTAGACCAAATTTGTAAATCCTTTTCTCTAAGGAAGAGCAATTATGTTGCTAATAATTTGCTTTAATGATAAAAACCCTGTGAGATGTTTTGGCTTCCGTGGGTTTTGTGAAAGCCCTGCACACATTACTTTCTCCATTTCTTCAACAGCAGTGTTGCAATGAATGCTGCTTTCTCCATATTTTGAGATGCAATGGGACTGGGAAGACTAAGGAGCTTGAACTTGAGACCAGGTGCACCTGCAGACTGCAAAGGAACAACCATGCCACAAGCCACAGGGGATGGCAGTCGGCCATGCGGGTCAGCACGGGATTTAATAAGCATTTATCAAGTTGTGAGTGAAATTCTGGTGCCATGAGGGTCAACCTTGGGCAGAAGCGGCTCAGGGCTCAGGGCTGGAGACTGAGAATGAGCAGTGACTCTGTGCTGCTCCCCAGCAGGCGTGGCTGGCCTCACTGTCACGCAGGAGCACGGGAGCTGCTGGCCACCTAGCAAAGAGTTTAAAG
Organism: Tamias sibiricus; assembly: GCA_025594165.1. Taxonomy (NCBI): domain Eukaryota; kingdom Metazoa; phylum Chordata; class Mammalia; order Rodentia; family Sciuridae; genus Tamias; species Tamias sibiricus. Next base: position 168,853,593 of record CM046662.1, on the reverse strand, counting down.
GCAGGACTTTCACGCCTGGGGGATTCCAGAAATGAAAAGCCTAGTCCCAGGGCCTAGGTTCCAAGGATTTGGGTCCATGGTGTCCAACAAAACAGACCTGGCATGGCTGATCGGAGCTTATGTTGCAATAAGGGAGGGCCAGCACTGACGCAGGGAGAAAGCTGCACCTCGGCACCCCACCTGCACCTCAGTCCTGCCAGGAAGCTGTGCTCCAGAGAGGCACAGGAGAGGGCTGGCAGGGCGGGTGGCATGAGGGTCAGCAGATCAGGGGACGGCCTTCCTGGTGCTCAGCTGAGTGTCAGGCAGGGCCTTCAGAAGGGGCTGCATGGGGTCCACACTGAGGGTGGGGAAGGGCAGAGACAGGGAGAAGCAGGGCACTGTGGTCCGTCCAGCAGCGTGCTCAGGTTGGTGATCGTGTCAAACAGCTCAGCTCATCACTTTCAAGATACCTGTGGGCATATGGAGGGCTCTTTGCATAGATGAACAAGGGGCCTCCAGGGGTCTTCCCAGAGGGAGAACACAGTGTGCTTCTATACGGCAAACTCTTTCCTGGAACAACCAAACAAACACCGGGCAGACTCCTTCCACCATCACATAGTCCAGGATCACAGGGTTCAGTGCAGTAAGACGCAGCATCGCCAGAGGGAAGAGGACTTGTCACCCTGCTGCTGGGCCAGGCTGTGCTCATCCAGGCTGAGTCCTGGCTTGCAGGACCTACCCCTCCTACTGCAAGCCAGGAGGGCTTCCAGCAGCTGGAGAGGGAGCTCTGCTCCTAGCTGGGGAGGGGGATTGGCCACAGACCAGGAGCAGGGCGGGCCTGGCCTGAGGAACTGTAGCTGCCTGACGTACAGCCACAACACCGCGGGAGGAGATTCGGTGGCAGGAGTCTATTATTCTTAGTCTCTGGCTTTCTCTTTATCTTTGTCTCATTTCTTTCTTAGTCTCTGTCTCATTTCTTTCTTAGTCTCTGTAGCTAAACTCTTTACTCTGACTCTTATTTCTTCTTCTGACTACGTTCTGGCCGCTCTGACTCTTTTTCTTCTTCTCCGACCCGAACTCTTCTTCCGACCGACTGAGCGACTGAACGACTGACTGAATGAAAGCCGCTTCTGACCACTTTCACCCAGTTACATACCTTTAGCTTTGCGGGTGCGTCACGTGCATTTACAGGTACGTCACGTGCATGCTTAATGTATGATTATTATCAGGTGGAACTTATGGCTTCCAGCTAACCGCAATAGCCATCTCCCTGATTGGGGCTCCTTCAAGGAACGAGCTATGCTACAGGTCCTGGCTCGGCAGGGCACTGGCCCCTTACCACGTGCACACGTTGCAGAGCTTTCTGTAGACACTCCCCGTAAAAAAAGAAGAAAAGAAAGAAAGCATGTGTTCTTTTTAGTCATCTATGACAACAGTACATATTCTGACACATCATACATACATGGAGTGCAACTTCCCGTTCTTGTGGTTGTACATGATGTGTTGAGTTTCTCTGGCCATGTGTTGTGGCATTTTCTATAAAGCCTCTCCTTTTTCATGAAAGATATCATGGTGTTGAAAGAGTTAACTTTGACTTCTACTTGCTGTTCAGTTCTTTATTCACATATATGGCCACCCGGTAGTGCTATTTCAATTATTTAGATCCAGACTAACTCTGTACATTTATCTTTTCTTAAAAAGAGTAACACAAACCTTTTTCTATAAGTACTTAATTTCTAGTTAATAAGTTTTAAGAGCCTTTTTATGATTAAAATTAATCTTTCTTACTTTTAAAGTAGATATAAATCCCTTAGAGCAAAAAGTCTTTCATGAGCTAACATTCAGCCTTGCCTCCCTCTTTTCTCTGCTTCTAGGTTTTATAAACAACTGCTATAAAAGAAAAATAATAGTGCTTTGGAATCCCAGATAGAGAGAGTTGACTTTTATCAGACAGCCTAAACAGTGTGCAGAAAGAATGACTAAGTTAGAGATATGGTATAAAAATCACAACATACGCAGATAGTTACGTACAGTTCTTGTAACTCTCCATCTGTACGAAGCCTCTATATGTATGTCTGATATGTAATCGGTAGATGATTCAGCCTCTTTCCTAAGTTTTATGATGTAAAAGAATGTGTAATGCCAAGAAATGTTGCTTATATACTTGTACAAACTGAAAATAAACCAGCAGAAGATTCCACAGCCTGACTCGCGTGTCGGTGTGTTATTTTCCCCATCGCTGCTTCTCTGCCTCCGTACTTCGCTGAGTGCTCGTGTTGTACCCCCTGACTGGGGCTGGCCCCCAGCAGTCGTGTATTTGTATATAAGGATAGGAAAGTTATATCCACTTAATTCCACTGTCTTTCCTATTCCCATTCCCTCTCCCTCCCTTCCCTTCTTTCCCCTTTCTCTAATCTGATGAACTTCTATTATTCCCCCCTCCACCCCGTTGTGTGTTAGCACCCACATATCAGAGAGAACATTCAGCCTTTGCTTTTTAGGGATTAGCTTACTTCACATAGCCTGATGTTCTTCAGCTCCATCTGTTTAATAGTAAATGTCAAAATTTTATTCTTCTTAATGGCTAAGTAATATTCCATTGAATATATGTAGCACATTTTCTTTATCCATTCATCTGTTGAGGGGCATCAGGTTAGTTCCATAGTTTAGCTATTGTGAATTGAGCTGCTATGAACATTGGTATAGTATGCTGACCTTAAGTCCTCTGGGTATATGCCAAGGAGTAGGATGACTGGGTCAAATTCCAAGTTTTCTGAGGAATCTCCATACTGCTTTCCAGAGTGGTTGCACCAATTTGCAGTCCCACCAGCAATGTATGAGTGGACCTTTTCCCCACATCCTCACCAACAGTTATTGTTAGTTATATTCTTGATAATTGTCATTCTGACCAGAGTGAAAGGAAATCTCATTGTAGTTTTAATTTGCATTTCTCTAATTGCTAAAAATGTTGAACAGCTTTTCATATATTTGTCGACCAATTGTATTTCTTATTTTCTGAAGTGCCTGTTCAGTTCCTTAGCTAATTTATTGATTGATTATTTGTTGGTGTTTGTGTTAAGCTTTTTGAGTTATTTATATATCCTAGAGAATAATGCTTTATCTGAGGTGCAGGTGGTAGAGATTGTCTCCAATTCTGTAAGCTCTCTCTTTACATTCTTGATTGTTTCCTTTGCTGTAAAGAAGACTTTTAGTTTGAATCCCTCCTGTTTATTTATTCTTCATTTTACTTCTTGTGCTTTAGGAATCTTGTTGAGGAATTTGGTTCCTAAGCTAACATGATGAAGATTTGGGCCTACATTTTCTTCTAGTAGGTGTAGGGTTTCTGGTCTAATGCCTAGGTCCTTGATCTACTGAGTCAAGTTCTGTGCAGGGCTAGAGATAGGAGTTTAATTTCATCTTGCAACATATGGATTTCCAGTTTTCCTAGCACCATTTGTTGAAGGGACTATCTTTTTTTTCTGATGTATGTTTATGGAAACTTTGTCTAGTATAAGATAACTGTATTTATGTGGGTTTGTTTCTGTGTCTTCTATTCTGTACCATTGGTCTTCATGTCTGTTTTGGTGCAAATACCACACTGTTTTTGTTACTATAGCTCTGTAGTATAACTTAAGATCTGATCTTGTGATGCCTCCCACTTGACCTTTCTCACTGAGCATTGCTTTGGCTATTTTGGGCCTCTTATTTTTCTAATATAGATGAAAAATATTTTAATACAATACTGGCAAATCCCATACAAAACATAGTGCACCAAAATCAAGTGGGGTTCATCACAGTTTGGTTCAACATATGGAAATTAATAAATATAATTCATCACATCAATAGATTGAAAAACAAGAATCACATGACTATCTCAATAGATGCAGAAAAAGCATGTGACAAAATACAACATCCATTCATGTTCAAAACACTAGAAAAAACTAGGGATGGTAGGAATATACCTCAATATTATAAAAGCTATAAACCCAAGGCCAACATTGTTCTAAATGGAGAAAAATTGAAAGCATTTCCTCTAAAAATTGGAACACGACAGGGATGCCCTCTTTCACCACTTCTGTTCAACATAATCCTTGAAAGTCTACCCAGAGCAATAAGAAGAGAAATTAAAGACATACAAACAGGAAAAGTAGAACTCAAACTACCACTATTTACCAACAACATGATTCTATATTTAGAAGACCCAAAAAACTCCACCAGAAAACTTCTAGAATTCATAAATTCAGCGAAGTAGCAGGATATAAAATTAACACCCATAAATCATTTGTGTTCTCATACATCAGTGATCAATCATCTGCAAGAGAAATTAGAAAAACAATCTCATCCACAATAGCCTAGAAAAAATTAAATATTTGAGAATCAATCTATCAAAAGAGGTGAAAGACCTTTACAATGAAAACTACAGAACTCTAAGAAAGGAATTGAAGAAGAAGACCTAGAAAATAGAAAGACACCCCCCCCCATGTTCTTGGATAGGCAGAATCAATATTTTCAGAATGGCCACACTGCCGAAAGCACTATGCAGATTTAACGAAACTCCTATACATGTTGCAAAACACTCTTCATAGAAATAGAAAAAGCAGGTATAAAATTCATTTGGAAAAATAAGAGACCCAGAATAGCCACTCACTTTTAATATTGCACAACAAAATCAGAGGGTGAAAAGTTGATAACGACTGAACTGCAGACACAAGTAGCTCTCACTACCCAAATCTAAAATGCTCTCAATTCTCAGAAAGAAGATAAAGTTCCATTATTTACGCCAGAAAAGTTATAATATGTCCCCAGCCCAGGAAGAATTTCTATAGATATCCCCAATATCACTTAAATACATAAACTTAAGTATCCACCAAATATTTGTGCATATTATAAAATAACTTTGAATCAATTTACATCATTATTTAACATCTAATGACCTATTTGAGGGATCACTTGCAAAATACAGTATCAGATACAAATCTTGGTCTTGCTTTACACTGGGAGAGGGTGCTGCTGTCCCTGGGAAAAGAGGGGCCCCTGTTAAGGCAGTTTGGCCTGTGACTTCCAGCTTCACAGTGGTGTGAAAACAATATGCATCCAGGACAGACTGCACTCAGTATTTTGTATTTGATCTTCTCCTAGCCCCGCGCTATGTGGGGTGGTGTCCTCTCAAGGTGCAGGACAGCGCCTGTGAGCCGCAGCTCCCGTCGGCCAGCAGCACGAGGGGCCAGCTGAGCCTGCAGCATGCTGTCCTACTGAGCTGCGTGTTCAGTGGGATGCAGTGCTGGATGCATTTCCAACTTAGGACATTTTCAACCTGAGATGGATTTATCAGGACCAAGGTCCACTGGTCCGTGTGTCAGTACTGGACAATGAATGCAAACTGTGCCTATAAAAATAAGACAAAGCAAGGCAATGGCTGTGACATCCTTCTGCCAGCTAGCGAGCTCTGGAGTGGGGCTCAGGACTAGGGCAGGGAGGTGGTCACAGGTGTTTGGCGGTAGGTGGAAGAGGTGCGGATGAAATTGAAGACTGCAGGCCTTGAGAGCGTAGACTGCACAGGGTGGGCAGATCTCAAAAGCACTCTTGTGGTTAGAGTCTGTGGTTCCTAGTGGCCTGAGACAGCACCTGGAATTGTGCACTTGAACAGGACCTTCTCTTTCTATCACAGCAACTGTATTATCTCCATGGACTTGAACAGGACCTTCTCTTTCTATCACAGCAATTGTATTATCTCCATGGACTTGAACGGGACCTTCTCTTTCTATCACAGCAATTGTATTATCTCCATGGACTTGAACAGGACCTTCTCTTTCTATCACAGCAACTGTATTATCTCCATGGACTAAATCCTTTAACTGAGGTACTTAATCTCCGATGGATTTTTCTAGGTGGGGTTTGCTTTTCACATTAAGCACAGAGGTGATTATCTTTTGGGTTAACGTCTTTCTTTTCCTGGAAGTTTTTATGAGTTTATTTCTGCCTGCGATACTCCTCAGCTTTGTTATCCTGAGATGACATACAGATTTTTAGAATTTGCCCGTTGGATCCACACTTTGCCACATCAGGAAAAAAATCAAGTTATGTCTTTTGTATCTTGGGGAGATTCTAAGCCATGGCCATCTCAAACGTCACCTGTGCACTGTTCCCTCTAGGTCCTGTTCCAGGCGTGTGCTGGGACCTCTCATTTCATCCTTGATCTCTTTTAGGATCATTTTCATTGGCTATCCCTTTATTTCTTAGTAAGTCAGGTTTAGTACCTGGCTACTGTTTTAATCCTCTGATCCCTTTTTCTGATACTTGTTATTTATCCTATTGAAATTTCATTTTTATCCTTTTTAATTGGCTTATTATGGCTTGGGTATGAGGTGTCCCTTGAAACCTCTGTGCTAAGGCAGGAGTGTTCAGAGGGCAAGTGATTGCATTGAGAGTTGCAACCTGGGCAGCCCATCCCTGAGTGGACTGACTAGGGGTAACCGTGGGCAGGTGTGGCATGGCTGGAGGCGGTGGGTCACTGGGAGCTGCCCTGGAAGGTCCCCTTTCCCTCTCTCTGCTTCTGGGCAGCCATGAAGGAGCAGCATTCCTCCAGGATGCCCTTCCACCAAACTGTTCTGCCTCACCCCTGGCCAGAGCAATGGAGTTGACCATCCATGAACAGACGCCTCTGAAACGGTGAGCCCCAAATAAATGTCCTTCCTCCTCTGCGTCACTGTGAGTGGCATCTCAGTCACAGTGGTACAAAGCTGGCTCACACGTGGCCTGATCCCTTTCTGCTTACTTCACGTCAGTCTCCAGGGTCTGTCCTCTGCCGTGGCTCCCTGGATGCCGTTCCCTCCCTTGGAAGACTGTTCCATCCCTTGCACTGTCCCCGTGGAGAGGTCAGACCTCCATGACAGCACTGCTTTGCTTCGTGTGCTGTGGAATCCTGGTTCCCAAGCTTACCTCAGTTGTTCCTCATTGTCGCCGCCTGAAGCGATGGCCGCTTGGAGCAACGAAGCCGCGGGAAGAAGTTCAGAGGCAAGCTGGAAACCAACAGGCTGTTTATTCTGATAACTTCTCTCTCTGGCTCCAACAACGACTCTAACACACACCACCAAAAAACCCACAAAACAAAATGTCGCCGACCTGATCCGATCTGGGCTCAAGTCTCACGAGATCCTGGGCCAAGTCTCGCGAGATCTCGGGCCAAGTCCCGTGAGACCACGGAAGGCGGCAATGTCCGAATATCTCTATGGCCCGCAGCCAACCGCAGTCTCAGCCATCTCCCAATCAGGACTCCTGCAGCTCATGTTCCTGTTTTACACATTCTCCTCTCCGGGTTGCACCCAGGTGTCACTGTTACTCCGTGGCCTGCCAGGTGCCCGCTTCAGAAAGGTGTTCACATCAGTGTTTCAGCCCCTGGTGCTACAGGGACCCAGCGTGGTGCGTGAGTCTCACGAGGGCCCTGCTGCTGGAGGGCTCTCCTGCCTCGCTGTCCAGCTAGAGTACATCTCCATCTGATCTGGAGGTCTGCATCTTGGCTCTGCTGAACACCGTTCCTTGGTCCCATTTCTGCTTTGTGGGGTGTCATGGAGTAGATCTGGAATGTCCTCCAAAGACTCATAAGTTGAAGGCTCGGCCCTCAGTGCAGGAGTATTCGGAGGAGGGACTTGATTGGCGAACAAGGACTCCGACCTCATTAGTGGACTAACCCATTGATGGGTTTCTAACCCGAGGGGGTGTTGGGATGTGGTGGAAAGATGAGGCAGAGTCAAGGGAAGGGAGTGGGTCCTTGAGGATGTGGCCTTGGGGACTGTGCCTTGTCTCTGGCCCCTTCCTGTTCTTCCTCCTCCTCCTCCTCTCCTTCTTCTCTCTCCTGCCCCACTGATGTTAGCAAATCTGTTCCACCCACCAGGATGTCCTGCCTTGCCAATGGCATAAATCAACTGGGCCAACGAACCATGGACTGAAATCTTGACACTGTTGCAAAAATAAACATTTCCTCCTTCAAGTTGATTTGTCTCAGGTATTTCATCACAGTATCCACAAGCTGATGGCACGTGGCGGTCCACTCATTTCTGGGGAAGTTACGCTCTTTTAATATATTTTCGTAAACTCATTGCTGCTCTTCACTTGGACAGCAGGGTGGGAAGACAGTGCTTTTAGGGGTGTATCCGAGGCCAAGTGTGTCCCTGGCTAGACATTTCTGTTTCTGGTGTGGACACGCTTGAACCTGGAAAGTCCCCAGCTGGCTCTTCAGAACTCTGCCCTGATCCCCAACAAGGAAGGTCCTAATGGGAGCCTGCCACCTTTTAGAAACAAACTCAACAGGGACGGTTCTAGGAAACCCTCCTCTTCATTTGCATTTGTATTTGAGTTATAATTAGATGATTAATTTGACAGTTTGCTTTACTTGGCTGACTCGGCCTCAGTGACTCGAGGGCTGGCTTGGTGGCAGGCAGACTGGATAGATGTGTCTGACTAGTGGTGTGGCTCCTTGAGAACCAAAACTCTTCAAAACTGAGGAACAGCCTTGTTTTTCCCGTCTGGACTTCCTCCCCTTAGCTATTAAAGAAAAGAAGGTCAGGCCAGGAGTCAAACTGGTGTTTTCTCTTCGAGCAAGGACTGAGAGGGAATATGGCAGCCTGTGGGAAGGCCTGCCACCCCTACATTAGGGCTGTGCACATTGCAGAATAGGAAAATGTCAAAAAACCCGAAGGACTCCAAGGTCTTCCTGGGAATCACCATCCACCCGAGACACCCAAACAAGCTGCAGCAGGTGTGGTTTCTGCCTCGTCACGTGAACGTGAACGGGTCTTGCCCTGTGGAGACCTCTCCCTGCCCCTCAGACACTAAGGAGCTGCCGGTCTCAAGATCAGTGGCTGTGCAGGCGTCCAGGCTTCTCCTGTGCCTCTGTGCTCAAGTCCAGACGCTAAGTAGCAGGGAAAGCTCTGCCTTTGGAGCCCATTCTCAGCCACGGCCGCCTTCCTGCGACCTCAGGATCTGAACTAGTTTTCATGGCGCAGGGCGGCAAGACCCACAGACGTTCAACGTCTGCTCTTGGGGCCCCTCGACTCTCACTTTTAGGGACAGCAGTGGAGGCGATAACTGGGAGAGGAGCTGTTCCAGAGTGAAGATTCATCGGTTGCTTTAGAGGATGTTGAGGGTGTGGGTTATGCAAGCAGTTCCCAAGGACGGCAACGCAGTCTGACCTAGCTAAAACAGAGACGCCTGCTGTGCCACAGAAGCTATGGGCAGAACTTTCGAGGCCAGGAATTGAGACAGGAGGTCCTCAGGGTGGTAGTTTCGGGCACCCAGCGGGGGGTCTGGGTGTGAGAGCCACGGCACACTGGAGGCTGCGTCTGCTTCAGGCCAGGGGGTGTGGCCTCTGACTTCAGGCCAGGGGGTGTGGCCTGCCGAGGCTGCTCAGGAGGGGGTGTGGCCTCGAGGGCCAGGGGGGTGTGGCCTGCCGAGGCTGACTTCAGGCCAGGGGGTGTGGCCTGGGGTGACTTCAGGCCAGGGGCTGCCTGCCGAGGCTGACTTCAGGCCAGGGGCTGTGGCCTGCCGGGCTGACTTCAGGCCAGGGGGTGTGGCCTGCCGAGGCTTCGTCTCCCCACAGAGCCTGTGATTTTCTGAGATAGACCATGACCATTGATGTTAGTGGAGTGGAGAGGGACGAGGACACCTGCCCATCTTCAGTGTTAACCTCTGAGCATCGTTTGCCTTCTGCCTCATCTCTTTGACTTTGTTCCTGCAGTTTGGAGTTTTGCCTTCTTTAACCAGTTGAAAGCTGTGTGTGTGTGTGTGTGTGTGTGTGTGTGTGTGTGTGGAGAGCCATACCTTATTTTGCAGATTATTGTAGTTTAAATCATCATAGATCATTTTGTAGCACCTCTAACTCCTTGTGTTATTAGGGGTTGTTGTTGTTGTGTTTTGTATTGGACGGGTTGATGAGAGCCATTGTCCTGCCCTCCTCAGTCATTATAAAGGGCACCTCAGCACGCGGGGCAGGCTCCGTGGTTGTGTGGTCTTCTTGTCTTTATCAAATCAACCTCCTGACTTGCACTCAGAACTGTAAATCAATTGCTACCATCTGGATTTAGAGCTTGATTCCACAGACTGTGACTTATCCTACCCCAGGAAAGTGTCTTTGGAGTGTACGTACATTCAGGAGACGTCTGTACCCCTGGCATTTTGGACATGAGATTTATTATCCTTTGGAGATCTCCATGTGCTGCCTTAAACTGGCATCGAGGAATCAGTGATGCCAGCATCAGTGACGTGCAGTCAGGTGCCCGTCTCAGCCAACGTGCTGCTCAGCTAGTGTGTTAGCCAGCTTTTCCTTGCTGTGACAAACACTTGAGGAAAACGAGTTCGAGGAGGAAAGGCTTATTTTGATTCGTGGTTTCAGAGGTTTCAATGTTCTGCTGACTCCTAAGTAAAAACATCCTGGGGGAGGGTGTGACTAAGGAAGCTGCTCAGCTCAGGCAGGGCAGCCGAGGAGAGAGAGAGAGAGAGAGAGAGAGAGAGCGCACACACAAGCGCGTTGGGGGGGGGGGGGGGGGGGGGTCAGGGACAAGATCTAGTCCCCAAGGGCATGCCCCTGATGACCTACTTCCTCACTCCCAGCGGTTTCCACCACCTCCCCGTGGTCCGTTGAGCTATCAGTGGATTAATCCACTGGTGAAGTCAGAACCCTCCAGCTCCAACCACCTCCTGCAGCTCAGCTCTAAACACTGCTGCATCTCACAGGGCAGGGCTTGTGCATAAAGGGGGTTTAAAGGACCCCCAGGAAGGACAGTGCTACCTGGGACCTGGTGAGGTCAGGCAGAGGTCGGGGTGACCAGCTCTCACCGCCCGCCCAGTTCTGAGGTTTGTGACTTCAGGGGTGTTTCCAGAAGCATGTGCTAACGCAGTGCCGAGGGGGGAGTGGGAGAGAACCCCCTTTACAGACACTTTCTTCTCAGTTTGAGTCACCTTTTATATTCAATTTTTTCTTAGTAATTTAAGAGCAGTGATAATTATGACTACTCTAATTAGTATGTCAGTGGTACTTTATTGTAGTTGAATTGTTATATTGAAGCTACATAATTGCATGATTTACCCTTTGCCTTTTGTAAGGGGATCATGTATTTTGATGGCCACTTTGCTAAGTCTGTTGTACCTAGCATTTCCAGCCATTCCTACACCTTAGAAACAGTATTTCCAGGGTGAAAACTGCACAAGAACTTAATCTGTCACCTTTCTGTTATAAGCATGTGTGTGTGCTATAAATGTGTGTTATCAGAATGACATAGATCAATATTTATAGGTATAATGTTCATTTGTATATGTTTGTGATATATATATTCATGTTTTCATGACTGTGACAGTGCATACATATCTGTTTAAAGCCATATTTGGTGTGTGTGCGTGTGTGTGTGTGTGTGATGCTGCCCATCTCATGGGATGTATCTTTAATTAAGATGCTCCCATTTAAGAGGTTTCTGCTACAGATGTTCTCTGATTTCAAAAAAAAAAAAAATGTGTGTAAATGTCACCCAGTGAGCTCACTTGATAGACAATGCAGGAATGTTCAGAGGTAAAATGATGAGATTATAAGAGCTGTGACTGAATCTGTGGATTAATCCATTTGATGAATTAATAATCTGAATGGATTACTGGGTGGTAACTGTGGGCAGGTGGGTGTGGCTGTGGCTGGAGGAAACAGGTCACCTGGGGTTTGGCCTTAGTGACTCTATACCTTGTCCCTTCATCTAGTGCTCCCTGCTTCCCAGCTGTCATGAGCTGTGCTCCTCCTCCATGCCTTGCCACCAGGATGTCCTGCCTCAGCTTGGACCCAGAGCAATGGAGTCGGCCGACCATGGACTGAACCTCTGAAACCATGAGCCCAAATAAACATTCCCTCCTCTAAAGGGTTCTCATCAGGGCTTTTGGTCACAGTGAGGCAAAGCTGACTATCACATATGGAAAAGGAAGACAGGCAGACAGGGTAGAGGACAGGGACAGGGGAATGGGGTGTGTGGGTATCAGCCTTTCCTTGGACAGTCATCTTATATCTACTGCGATTTCAAATGCATAGCATTTGAGATTAAGACCATTTTCCAGCACTTTTAGGGACTAAGTGCTCTGTGTGGATTTTTTTCTATATAAAGTTTCAATTCATATGTTTTGTAGTATGTAAAGTTTTACAGTGTCGTTTAGAAAAACATAGTCTATTATACTGCTGTGCTGGAGTCTTTCTGATCGCTGAGACCCTGAGCTGTGTATTCAAGTACCTCACGTGCATTTTCCCTGACTAGTCCTGGTTTGGGGTTTTCTACGCTGATTTTCATGGGTGATGAAATATGACGCTGTTTCCACTGTCTCTCTCCCAGGGCTTTACAATTTGCTTAAATGATGGATGACCTCAGGATGCTTAATAAATGGCCTATTCCCTCATCCTTAGTGATGGGTGACCTCAGGATGCTTAATAAATGGCCTATTCCCTCATCCTTAGTGTTAACTTTTTTTTTTTTTTTTTTTTTTTTTTTGGTACTAGGGATTGAACTCAGGGGTACTTGACCACTGAGCCACATCCCCAGCCTTCTTTTGTATTTTATTTAGAGACAGGGTCTCATTGAGTTGCTTAGTGCCTTGCCATTGCTGAGGCTAGCTTTGAAGTTGCCATCCTCCTGCCTCAGCCTCCCGAGCTGCTGGGATTACGGGCGTGTGCCACCGCGCCTGGCTTGGTGTTCACTTTCTTATATCAGAGGAATGCCTGGGATATTTGGTCCTTTTGCAAGTGAAGCATTAAGGGGTACTTTTATAACTATCCTCTTGCATTTGGGCTCAGTGTTCCTCTGAGGACATAACTCAGTGCTAATATGCATAAATAAAGAAATATCATTTTCTTTATCAAAATTTGTATTGAAGGAAATTTCTCAGAACTGTACCAATGAGGTGTGGCTCTGTTTACCCAGCATTTTCAATATCAATTCAGTGAAGTCGGTTTCCAAAAGTGCAGCATGCAGTCTCTGCTCCCCAGGAACAGAGGAAGCCCCTGGTGGCCGAGTCTTCATTACACTGTTCTGTTGGGAGGAATGTGTTTGTGCAAGGGGCTGTGCTGGGCAGGAGTGCCCTGCCCTGGCCCTGCACAAGGATCATTCCAATATGGGTCTGTTCCCAGATGCAGGTGCTGCCTGGTGTTGTGGGAGGGAAGTCCCCCCTTGTCCGATGGCGGAGAAGACGCGCTCCATCACAGCATGCCTCAGAAGCAAAGGCTTTGAATGAGAGACTCCACAGATGCTCAAAAATCACGGATTCTCCCTATTTGACTCTTAACGTCTCACTTTCAACTGGGAAGCTTTAAAAATCCTTTGGTAAAGTCACTGTTATCCTCTAGCAGAGATGAGGTGTCCCCATAAAGCTCATGTGTGGGACAACGCAAGATGGTGCAGAGGTGAAGTGACAGGGGTTACAAGAGCCTCAACAGAATCAGTGTTATTAATCGGTGTGAATGATTGACTCGGTGGTAATGGGAGGCAGGTGGGGTGTAGCTGGAGGAGGTGGGAGGTGGGTCACGGGGGGTGTCCCTCTGGGGCTCATATGTTGTCCCTAGTGAGCAGAGCTTCCTCTTGGCTTCCTGGTGCCGTATCCGGAGCTGCTGTCCTCCACCACGCCCTTCTGCCATGGTGTTCTGCCTCACCTCAGCCAGAGCAGTGGGGTGGGCCAACTGAGGACTGAACATTTGAAACCATGAGCCAAATGAACTTTTCCTCCTCTAATAGTTCTTGTCTGGTCTTTGATCACAGTGACAAAAAAAAAAAAAAAAAAAAAAAATGATTAAAGCTTCCACCATTAGCTTCTTAAAGTACTTTTTCTGAAGTTTCCCCTTCACATGGCCCTTGCCCCTGCCCTCCCCTCTGCTCTGCCTGGGAGTCCAGCCTCCTCGGGCTGCGAGGACAGGTGGCCTCCTTCTCCAGTTTCCATTTGCGTCCACCCAATGGAGACCACAGGCATTTTACGCAGCATTAGACACCATGTTGATTTTTGAGCGCACACACACACACACACACACACACACACACACACACACAGTGTGTGTGTTATCACAGGCTGCCGGTGACTCGCCACCAAAGGTCCCAGGTCTTACCAGACGGCCTCTCCATGTCTCTGTTTGGGTCCCCAGTCCCTCCACGGCCTCCCTCCTCCAGAACGATGCTCACACCCACGGGCTCTCCTGCACCCTGGCCACACCTTCCTAGATCGTCCTCGAACCCTCCCACTCCTGCTCACACCTGTTTGCCGGGCCCTGACACACACGTGCCCTGCACCCCACCATCAGCTAGACACCCACCCAAGACCACTCGTGTTCTTCTCACTGATGCAGAGACAAGCTGTGTGAGCTTGGGGCCAGCGGGCCAACTTGCCAAGCTAGCCATCGGCAGAGCCTTCCTGGTGCGGGGGGTCTCTTACCCTGCGCCCCACCTACCCCAGAGCTCTTTATTCCTAGTACACTGGTCCGTGCAACTTGGTTTCCATGTTGAAATGGGAGCCGGGAGCCAGCGGCGCCCCTCATTCACCTAAACAACCGCTTTGGATGCTGAGAATGTTCTTACATTACGTACTTGTGCTGATTCTCTTATTCTAAAGCACCTCGCGCTCATTGACAAAGGGCAGAGCAGTAATTCAAAATTAATAGATAGCACCGTGGAAATTGGATGTCTGAGTTACAGCTCGCGTGATTCATTGTTCTGCTCAGGGCTGGAACGAAAGCCTCTGCTCATCACGCCAGCTGTCCATTCCCAGCCACAGTGTTGTTAGTTACGCACTGTGAACAGAACACCTTCTAGAGGCTTGGGGGAGTCACAGGGGCTGCAGGTCCTGGACTCCAAGGGCACCCTGCAGAGGCTGGACCTGCCCTCTGGCCCCCGGACCCGGTGGAGGGAGGAGCACCTGTCTGGGCCCTCCCATGAGTTTGTCTCCTCTGATAGGTGAGTTGCTCTGAGAAATGCAAATGGCGTCTACTCCACAGCTGCTGCTCACTTTATTTTGTTATTTTTTTAATATTTATTTATTTGCTTTAGTTGTACACAATGCAATGCATTTATGTTTACGTGGTGCTGAGGATTGAACCCGGGCCGCGCATGTGCTAGGCGAACGCTCTACCGCTGAGCCACAACCCCAGCCCTCACTTTATTTTTTAATTTTTAAATTGTTTTAGTTGTAGATGGACACAATGTCCTTATTTCGTTTATTTATTTTTATGTGGTGCTGAGGATCCAACCTGGTGCCTCATGCGTGTGAGGCAAGTGCGCCACCACTGAGCCACAACCCCAGCCCCTAAGGTTCGCTTTGAAGAGTCAGCTCTGCGCTGAGCTAAGCACTTAGAGCTGGCCCGAGTTTACTGTAGGGAGCTACCACTCGCAGGACCGCGTGACAAAGGAGTCAGTGAAACAATTACTAACCACCTACCAGGTGCCAGACCCTGAGGTCTTGGCCCCAGCGCAGTCTGGTGGGGAGGTGAGTGTGGGAGGGGCAGCACCTCTGGGTGCCACTGCAGCTGCTGACCATCGCCCACACAGCCCCTGAGCACACACTGGCCTCCTCGCTAAGCCTTGGCTCATGCCACCCCTTCACCGACTCTGACACCTCGGGTGCTTCAGCTCCTCTTCCTCCACAGGACTCCCAGGGTGTCAGTATCTTCCTCTCAGCTGGCCAGACCCTCCCAGCCACCTGCCGTAGCCTGACTGTCACAGTCCTCTCGTGCCCTGGTGTTCTTACACCATCAGGCTCCCAACACCACAGTGCCGGGAATTTGCCAGGACTGGAGAATGTGGGCTGCACAGACCACCCTGGCTCACCAGGCTAAGGAAGCCTGTGTGCAAAGGCCCGGAGGCAGAGAGGCGTGTGTGGCTGCTGCGTTGCTTAGGTGAGGCCTGGAGGCCTGGGTGGCACTCAGCTGAGAGGTGACTTGTCATGTGGTCAGGGCAAATCAACACGGCTCCATCAGCCAGGGTGAGCATGAAGTCACCCCAGGAGACTTGCATTTTTAGGTACTGCACAAACTGTTGACGAATAATAACTGGGAAATGCTAAGAACTGTTGCCAGGAGTCTTGGGAGAGCAGATGGGGGCTGAAGTTGAGGCACTGCAAGAGGGGACCCGGCTGGGGGGTTCCTGGGCAGAACTAACTGGCGCTGGCCAGGCACAAGACGCCTAAGACCAGGAGTGCATTTTCTCTGGTTAAAATAGAGATGTTGTCTGTTCCACCAATTCTGGTTTCCATGGCAACGTTCTGGCCCCTTCCCTCACAGACCAGCAATAAATGCATGAGAAGGACTTCTGGGCTAGGGGCCTCTCTGTAAGGAAAAAGCTTCCTGAGTGGAATCGCATGGTTTCTTTACCCGTTCCTTCCTTGTGAGTGCAGAGAGAATTGTAAGAGCTCATCAACTGGCAGCAGGAGACCCGCGTTCCAGGGTGCACTCTGCCCCTCCCCCAGTCTGGGTGTGCGGGTCCACGACTAGGGCGTCCTTAGGCTTGGTGCCTACTACTGGGGACTTGAGCTCCGCTCTCTGCAGGCTGGCTGTTCCTTTAGGAGGGAACATGGGGGCTAGTAGCCCAGTGCAGGGCTCTCCACCTTCCAGAGCTTCGAACGCTGCTCATCAATGCTCACGTTTTAATTTCCGTCTAGTCTTGTTGTTGCCCAGAGCCCCAGGATTGGTGAAGGATGGTTGGTGTGTTCAGCTGAACCTCTGTATTTTTGCTGTGGATGGTAGGTGACTTTTACTTGTTTTAGCTTCTCATGTTTCGTGGTGATTGAATGCATTCTGGGACTGCTGAAAATGTGTTCTAGAAAATTAAATAAGGTATGAGTTGGGCGCAGAGAGAGCTACACTGTGCCGGAGGAAGCCTAGAAGGGAGGGCCCCACAGGGAGACGGTTTGGGAATCAAGGACAGCTGGTATCTGGAACTCAGGGTGCTTGGGAAGGGTTGCTGGTCGGCCTGGTGACTCAGTGGAGCTGGGCCTGGGGTCGACCCACATAAAGACAAGGATGGTGGCATTAGCCAGCTCTCTTTCAGGGCTGGCTTTTCAAGCAGCCCCTGGGGATCCTTACGGGAGACATCAGACGTGCGGGCCCGTGAGCAGGTCTACAGGGAGACGCGTGGCGAACAGTGGTGGCCAACCTCAGAGGCTGGGGATGGGACTCTGCGAAAGGGTTAGGCTAAGAGAGGAGCAGAGGTGGAAGTGACCACAGGGAGCCTGGGAAGAGTAGCTCAAGGGTGAGGGGGGCCAGGGGGGCCGTGGGAGACCTGAGAGGCAGCTCCTGCACCCTCTGCACCCAGCCCCGAGCCCCAGCTCCTGGGTGGGCTGCATTAGTGGGCTCCCGTCTTTAGCACTGGGTAGAGTCTGGCCAGTGGAGGCCTGGCCAGGAGACAGGAGTGGGAGGTGAAGTCCCTGGCTCTGTCCCACTGGGCTGCAGGCCACTCGCCACCACAGGCCACAGCTCCTGTGAGGACTGGTCCCTGGGCTCCGGTTTTCACAGTCACCCTTTTCTAGTCAAGGTCCAGGGTGGTCGCAGCACCCCCTGTCCAGGCCCTGGTGCCCGCCAGCTCATCTGGTTCCCCTTGGTCCTCGGCACGGCTCTGCCCAAGGTCCCTTCATTATCCAAGGCTTGGAGCCGGAGCAGCAGTAGGGGCAGGCCAGGACGCGGGAGCTCAGCAGGCGAGGCCCGAAGCCTGCTCTTCAGCGGAGCACCTTGACCGGCTGCTGCTGGCAGGACGTGCTGGTGGCCCCGGACTCCTGGGATGTCCAAGAGGCTGGAGGGTCAGCGCCCTCCCTGCCTGCTCGACACATGGCGCCCGTTCAGGAGAGGGGCATTCCCGTGGGCTCGCCGGCGCAGCGCTGCACCCTGGGCAGGGCTGTTTTTAACAGTGACTGCCTTAAATGGACGCAGCTTTATTTCCTAACTGTTAAAAGTCACCATGTTCACACTGAATAAAGGTTGGTGTTTGCTCAGTGCTGGGCAGTTCTTTGGATGCCTCTGAAGAGCCTGGGCCACTTCCAGAGTGGCCTCTAGACTCCTGTGCGTGAACTGTCCCCGGGCGACCTGGAGGCCTGCCAGGGACACTGTGACCACTCCCCTCCGTCCTCGGGAGGAAAGATCCAGAAGCACATGGGCAGCTGGCTCGGAGGTGGCCGCACACTCTGCCCACTGTGACCCAGCAGGGACCAGAAAGGGCCCCCGGCCCCCGCTCAGCCCTCGGCGAGGTCACGGACCTCACACGCAGGCTTGTGTGGGGCTCGCGGCCAGCACGCCCAGGAGAGTCAGTCTCCTTTCTCGACCACCCCCGTCACAAATCTCACAACTCTCTTTCCCAGGGTGCCCTTCAGCGAGTGACACAGTGACCACTCGTGCACAGAATCACCTTCCTCTACCAAAAGAAATTGTTTGCAATAGCTGGATTTTATTAATGAGGTAATTTGCACTGCAGAAATAAAGATTTTCTTCAGAAAACAACAAAGCACTGAAAGACGGGCATTGCTTCACGCTCCACCTCTGACCCCCGCTCCCCTCTTCCTGCTGCAATGGAACCTCCTGGCCTCCTGGGCGGACCAGGCCGTCAGGCCCATGGTGCCCCCCACAGGAGACAGGACAGGGACATGGCTGTCTGTGAAAGACACCCTCCCAAGTCCCCTACGTACACCACAGCAAGGGATACAGTGAAGATTATAATCACCTGTGTGAACTCTCAAAAGTTCTTTAAAATCAGTACAAATTTCACCCTTAAAGTTCCAGGTTTTCTTTTCAAATATTTGATAATTGAATTAAGAATAAAGAGAATCCAAAGGCCACCTGCTGTCCTCTCTCGTGGTTTGTTTCCACATGGTGACAAGTATAGATCAGCTTGTGGCTCAAGGACGATCCTGCCACAAAGCTGATGGCCCCCAGGGCAGCTGTGTGCAGGCCACGCTGCTGGCTGGGTGGTCTCCGTCCTGGGCTCCCTGCCTCAATTTCCACGTGGTGTTGCTTCTAGATCTCTGGGTGGATGGAGGCCAAAGTAAAGGCGCCTTCCCCAGCCCGCAGCGTCCCTCCTTGTGGACATTTTCACTTAGCAATGCTGCGCTTGTGATTCTTCTCTAAACTGCAGTGGGAAATATTGTTCAAAACGATGTCCCTGTTCAGGAGACAAGGGACAGCTGCCGAGCGGCTTGGACTGGTTCCCCCGGGACACCGATGTTGGACCACCGTTTAGGTCATGCTCCTGGCTTACCCGGCAGTCTCACCAGTGGGCAAAAGGCCAGGATGACACAACGTCATGGCCTGGCTTCTTCCCAAATCACATGTCACACTTGGTTCAACAGTCACTGTCCCTAGGCCTTGGGCCTCCATGTGACACCTGCAGACTTTCTCCTCCTTGAGGACAGTTGCGGGCTCCCGGAGCCGGGAAGAGGACCAGGATGCTGTCCCCCTCCACGCAGGTGAGCAGAGCCCTCCACAGAAGGGGTGGGGGCTCCACATGCAAACACAGAGAGCCCCGGCTGTCACGTTCTAAAGAAAAAAATCTAGGGGTAAGACAGAAAAGGAAACAAATGAGCATATGCAAAATACTAGACATGAGAGAAGCTTCTAGAATGTGCGATAGCAAGTGGTAGATCCCGGGCCAGCTGGGCAGGGCATTTGGGGGAGCCTAAGCTTGCTCAGCCGGGCAGGGGTGGCGTGGCAGAGGGTGGCACGGAGCCATGCGGCAGGGCTGGTGCATTCCTGGGCCATGGGCCGACCTGAGCCAGGGGCTGGTGAGCTTGGAACTCAGGGATCTGGTCACCAGAGTGTGCGGGGTCACTGAGGCCTCCGTCCAGGCCACCTGGGGACCAGTGCAGGAACCAGCCTCGGTGTGAGGGCCCCACCTGGGGGAGGACCTCCCTCCTGAGGCCCGGGCAGGCCCCACGGCGGTGGTGCGGTCAGGACGCCGGAGGTGGCCTCTCTGCCCACGCAGGCTGCTGCTGCTCACAGGAGCGCAGGGCTGGGCAGGAGGAGCGCAGGACACTGTGGCGAGAGCGCAGGACGCGGGTGGGCGTGACGGCCTCAGGACGGCTTCCCGCCCAGTCCCCCGTGCACGTTGGCTATTCTGGAAGCTCGCCGCTCTCCTGGACTCGTGCGCTGGGACCCTGGAAGCCAGAGGGGGCAGCAGACAGGCCTGCACTGAGTCCATCACCCTCCTCTCAGGCGTCGTCCCCGAGCAGGGGAGGCGGTGACTGGGGTGGGCGCTTCTGCAGGCTTGGCCGCCTGAGGGAGGGCCAGCCAGAGTGGGGCCTGGGATACGAGCCGCCCCCAGCCTGGCCCAACGTTCAGTGAGAAGAGAATGAGCTGGACAGGAGGAAGAAGACGAGACGGGGGCCAAGGTGAGCTCCAGCGAACCAGGGAGGCTGGGCGGCGGCACAGTGAACAGCCAGCCCCGGTTGGCCAGGTCCCCTGGGCTGTGGGCTCCTCGAGTCCTTTAGCTAAGCTTCCCTCCCTGGCTCCCTGGTGTCCAGGGACTTGGGCTCAGTGTGGCTGCAGCTGCCTGAAGCCCGGCCTGTGCCTTTCAACTCCAGCGTCTCCAGGCAGGGACTTGGCTGGGTGATGGCTGCCCCAGCCATGGGGACAGAAATAGCCATTCCCAGGCCAGCTCCCGACCTGTCCCTTCAGTCTGTGGTGCCAGGGTCTCCCTGGGACAGGATAAACTTGTGAAATGCTCCATGATGGCTTTAGATTTTTGTCCTGCATTGCAGCAGTGGGGCTGATGGTGATGGCCGCGGTGCAGCATGGAGGGGATGGGTGATGAGATGGAGGCGACAAGCAGCCTGCAAGGGTTTAGAGGCAGAAGTCCCAGCTCTGGAGTTAGCATCTGTGTGCTCTATGGCAAGTCCTTGTCCTCATCCTCAGGGTAGGGATAGTAACGCCTTGCAATGCACATACAGATACTTACAAATACATATTTGGAAACCTAGCTGTAAAAAGCCTGCCTGCTGTCCAGCTCATAGCACGCTTAACACCCTTGCTCTCCAGATGTCAGTCCCCCCATGAGCACCCCATCCCTCTGCTCATGTGGCAGTCCAGCTGTGATGGCCAGGTACTGTCAACCAATGAGACAAGGACAAGGAGTGGCCGCGCCATTTGAGAACAAATTTTTGGCGTACTCACAAATTACAGCAGGTTCAGTGGCACGAAGTCAGCACCAGTTTGTGCCGGCTCTGAGGGCCAGAAGCCCACAACGGTCTCACGGGGTGTTGGCGGGGCTCTGTCTTCTGCAGGTTCTGGGGTGAGCTCCACTTCCTCACCTCTCCAGCTTCTAGAAGCTGCCTGCACCCTTGGCCGTGGCCCGTCCACGTCTCACAGTGGGCCACAGCACTACAGCTCCCTCGCTGCCTCCGGCCTCTGCCTCCGCCTGCGGGGGCCCTGGGCTCACGACCACTGACGGTCCACGTGGGGATCCCGGGGTAAACCCCCTATTCCCGTCAGCTTTGCGTCGCTGTGACCCAAAGACCCGACAAGAACAACTTCAAAGGGGGAAAAGCGTGCCTTTGCTCACAGATTCAGAGGTTCGGTCCACGGTCTGCCAACTTCACCGCTCTGGGCCCAAGGGGAGGCAGAGCAGCCCGAGGAAGAGGGTGCAGGGGACAGCTTGGGACAGGGAGCACAGAGGGCTCCGCTCAATATAGAACCCCCAAGGCACGCACCCAGTGGCCTACCTCCTCCAGCCACAGTCACTGCTTACAGTCACTGCTTACAGTCACTGCTTACAGTCACTGCTTACAGTCACTGCTTACAGTCACTACTCAGTTCATCCATGTGGGTGGATTAATCCACCCATCAGGTTACACCTCTCTTAACCTAATCCTGCACTTCCGAAAATCCTTGCGTTGTTCCACACATGAACTCTTGGGGGAAACCTCGTATCTAAACCGTAACATCCCCCGAACAGCCTTAACTGGATCACAGCTACAGAGTCTCTTTCACCACGTAAGTAACAGCCACAGGCTCTAGAAGTCACGTGTGAACTTCGTGGGGTGCTATTACTCATTCTTCTGAAGGTGGAACACGGATTGGCACCTTGGAGCCCCTGCAGCCATCTTGCCACCTTGAGGGAAGACCACGTGACTTCTGCACCCTGGGGAGGGACTGGAGAGGCTCTTTAAGGAAGAAGCCACACCTGGTGACCTCACTTGAGATGTGGGTCAGGTCCTGACAGCTGCAAATCCTTCTCCACCGACTCTCAGTAACACGACTCGGGAAGCTCCCTGTTTGTTCACGAGGGCTTGAACAGGGTCACGCAAGGAGGAAAGCTCAGCTCCTCCCTCTGAGGCTGAGGGGTCAGGAGGTCGGAGAGGGGGTGGTTTTCAGGTGGGGATGAAGACCATCCACAGACAGATGGAGCAGGCACCCCTGGAGGCTCCCAGGTGGGGGGATAGCGTGCAGAACTGCCGAGTGGGCAGGCAGCAGCAGACACAGCACAGGAACGGAGCACATTCTCCCTCCAGGAGAGCTTGGCTGGCAGTGCAGCTCACAGAGGCCGGGCCAGGGCTCCTCCCTCCAGCACGGCTCCAGCCTGTGCGCGCTCAGGGCAGCCTGGGCCAGGGCTCCTCCCGTCCCTCACCTGCTCAGGGAGTGGCCCACCTCAACCTTCCTGACTGTGCTCAGCAGACTGGCTGCAGGGTGCAGAAAAGCATGTGCCTCCTGTGACCAGGCTGGGCTCCCCGGGCAGACACGGGCAGTGGGAGAGAACAGACGGGACCACGAGGACACTGACCCCAGGGCTGAGCCGGGTGGCCGGGTGGCCTGGGCCTGCTAAGGCCAGCGCTCTGTGGCTTCGCACTGGTGTGGATTCTCCTGTACACACGCGTGAAGAGAGACGTCAGTGAGGCCAGCCCAGAAGACCAGGAACGCTAAACCAAGAAGGCCGGGCTCAGTGAGGGCACTGTTTCGAAGGGACAGTGGTCACTGGCACAGCAGGAAACCCCCTGTGTGCCCTGGGACTCAGCCTGGTACTGGGGACTGTGCTTTGTCAAGACCATGGCAGAGACCCCAGCCGCGCTCTTCAGGGTGGAGCCCTGGGGCTGAGGCCAAGCTCGGCTTGGCTCTGCCGGACGTGGCCTGGGAGGCGACCCTTCCCATCCGGGCCTCCTAATCCTCAGGAATCTCATCTTCCTGAGAACACCAGGGCCGCGAACGGAGGACGGGCGCTGGGGGCACCGCACAGCTGTGGGACCCGCTGTCCGGACTGCGAGGCGGCTGCTGGAGCCCTTCCTTGCGCTGCTTGCCAAGGCCGTGGAGATGCTCAAAAGCACACGTCGTGCGTCGCTCCTTCCCTGCCCCACCTCAGCAAGGAGGGGGCTGGCTTGTGCCGCAGCCGCGGGCAGCGTCATGGAGGAGAGCATGGATCTACACACAGCTGCACCACCTCTGGAAAAAAGCAGCCACGCAGAAAAGCAATAAATAAAAACCAAGCAGGGAGGAGCGGGAGCCACTGACGCAGGCTCTTGACACCCAGAAATCACTAAGACAAATAAAGGCACCTGGTTACCACTCAGTTCTCTCACCCCCGGAGCAACTTGGGATTTTACAGTTCTTGCATGTGCTTGTGGGCTGTGTGTGTGTTCGCGTGTGTGCACGTGTTATGTGGGTGTGTGGGCATGCTCCTCTGTTCTACAACTTGTGTAGCCATTGGTTTTCACGCTTATTTTTTATGGTCCATTGAGGGACATAAATGCTACTGTGGGAATTCCTAAATCCAAGACAAGGTGGAGTGTTGACTTGGAGCGACAACGCCGCCGGAGAAAAACTCGGAGGCAGAATGAAGATGGAAGAAGGCTTTTTATTCTTCGGCTTTAGCAACCTCGCAAAACTCTAACCTGACTCTTTCAGCAACCTCTCTGACTCTAATACTGACTCTTTACTTCTTCACTTTACTTCTTTACTTTACTTTCTTTTACTTTTACTTTCTTAGCTTAGAGAGAGAGAGAGAAAGAAAGAGAGAGGGAGAGAGAGAGAGAAAGAGCGAGAGCTTCTTCTTTCTTCTTTCTTCGGCAGCCTCGGCCTGACTCCAACCAGCAACTACTTCTTCTTCCTTGCTCTGACTCCTTACCCGGTTATACACCTTTGGCATTAACAAGGACAAGTGAGTCACACAGTTCACGGGCATACAAAGATTCTTTATTAATATCAGGTAGAAACTAGAACATCTTTTATGGCCCTCAGCTAACCGCAACTAGCTATCTCCTATTAGGGCTCCTTCAGTGCAGTGTTTTGTGTAGTGTGGGTTTTGAACTGGAGAGAGGAGGGGGGATTACAGTCAGACTCTCACAGGAGACGAAAG
The DNA here is from genome assembly GCA_025594165.1 of Tamias sibiricus. Taxonomy (NCBI): domain Eukaryota; kingdom Metazoa; phylum Chordata; class Mammalia; order Rodentia; family Sciuridae; genus Tamias; species Tamias sibiricus. The sequence continues at coordinate 168,829,300 of CM046662.1, read as the reverse complement.
CCTCATTGGAGACCGTAGGTAAGGCTGGGTTTGAGTCCCGTGGGGTGTGCTCCTGGGTGCAGAGTGCCCCTCCCTGGGTCCTCACATGCCTTGCCTCTGCATGAGCCTGTGTCCTGACCTCCAGTCCCTACAGGGACGCCAGCCCCGCTGGATGGGCCCGCCCACAGGGCTTCGTTGGACCCTTCACACCTTCACAAGCTCCCACGCTGCAGAGCCGGGAGGGCTGCCACACAGGAATCCGGAGAGACGCAACTCAGCGCTGCTCACGCTGCACACCCCTTCAGCAGACGCGTCCAAGCAAATTCAGAGCCAGCTCTTGAGTTCGGGCCGTGGCCATGACGGCTCAGACATCCTGCCCATCCTTCTGGGAGGCAGAGCCCCGCTACTCACCCAGGCAGGGAAGTCAGTGAGGCGTTGGGAAGACAGAGTCAGGAGGCCCCAGGAAGGTGTCTGTGGGGCTGCCGTGACCAGAGCAGCTTTGAAGAAACTCACCGTGCTTGGGAAGGAGGAGAAGGAGCAGGAGGGAAGGTCTCGGGGTAGGGAAGGAAGAGGGGCTGGGTGGTGCAAGAGTTTGGGAGCCCTGTGTGGCCTTGGCCCTGAGCGCTGGCAGCACGGAGCTGGCGTGCAGGGCGGTGCCTGGCCACAGTGTGGCTGCAGGACAAGAAGGCCAGGGCGAGGGGCAGGACAGAGGCCCCGTGGGGAGTTCCACAGGGGAGGGAGTACCATGGTGGAGACGGGAGGGTGCAGGTCAGGACCACCCGAGAGGGAGAAAGGACAGGCCCCGAGCTGGGTGTCCATCCTGAGCGGGAGGTTGAGGGAGGCCCTGGGCCCTGCAGAGGCCCAGGCCACTCACCTGTGACCCAGAGCCACCACCCAGCCCAGGGGACAGGGACAACGTCTGTGTGTCTCAGGCCACAGCCTGAGGTGGCCCTGGGCTGCCTCGCCCTCAGGAGGGAGGAATAGAAGGGAAAACAGCTGCCCTCGGCCTGAGGGGGTGCCCTGCCCTGCCCTCCTCCCTCCTGGTAAGTGGTGCCCCACAGGTCAGCCGGTGGGACATGAGACTCTGCAGGTGGGACATGGACAGGTGGGACATGAGACTCTGCTGACAGGTGGGACATGAGACTCTGCAGGTGGGGGACTCATGCAGGGACTCTGCAGGTGGGACATGTGACTCTGCAGGTGGGACATGTGACTCTGCAGGTGTGAGACTCTGCAGGTGGGACTCTGCAGGTGGGACATGAGACTCTGCAGGTGGGGACATGTGACTCTGCAGGTGGGACATGAGACTCTGCAGGTGGGACATGTGACTCTGCAGGTGGGACATGAGACTCTGCAGGTGGGACATGACATGTGACTCTGCTGCAGGTGACTCTGCAGGTGCAGGTGGGACATGTGACTCTGCAGGTGGGACACATGTGACTCTGCAGGTGAGACTGAGACTCTGCAGGTGGGACATGTGACTCTGCAGGTGGGACATGAGACTCTGCAGGTGGGACATGAGATCTGCAGGTGGGACATGTGACTCTGCAGGTGGGACATGTGACTCTGCAGGTGGGACGTGTGACTCTGCTGCGTGTGTGCAGGGGACATGAGACTCTGCAGGTGGGACGTGTGACTCTGCAGGTGCAGGTGGGACATGAGACTCTGCTGCAGGTGGGACATGAGACTCTGCAGGTGGGACATGAGACTCTGCATGGTGGGACATGAGGTGGGACTCTGCAGGTGGGACATGTGACTCTGCAGGTGGGACATGACTCTGCAGGTGGGACATGTGACTCTGCAGGTGGGGGGAGACTCTGCAGGTGGGACGTGTGACTCTGCAGGTGGGACATGTGACTCTGCAGGTGGGACGTGTGACTCTGCAGGTGGGACATGTGACCTCTGCAGGTGGGACATGAGATCTGCAGGTGGGACGTGTGACTCTGCATGAGACTCTGTGGGACAGGTGACTCTGCAGGTGGACTCTGCAGGTGGGACAGGTGGGACTTGAGATCTGCAGGTGGGACATGAGACTCTGCAGGTGGGACATGTGACTCTGCAGGTGGGACATGGGCATGGTGGGACATGTGACTCTGCAGGTGCAGGTGGGAGGTGCAGGTGGGACATGAGATCTCTGCAGGTGGGACGTGTGACTCTGCAGGTGGGACATCTGCAGGTGGGACGTGTGACTCTGCAGGTGGGACATGAGACTCTGCAGGTGGGACGTGTGACTCTGCAGGTGGGACATGAGACTCTGCAGGTGGGTGTGACTCTGCAGGTGGGACATGTGACTCTGCAGGTGGGACATGAGACTTTGCAGGTGGGACATGAGACTGACTCTGCAGGTGGCTTGCTCCCAACAGGTGGGGGGCCCAGTGTCCCCTAAGGCAGCTTGACCTCTGTCCCTGCTGCCCAGGTGGGAGGCTGTCTGTGGGCTCACTGGACATGCAGGACGCTCTCTGCCCTGGTCTCTCAGGAAAGGCCCGTGGCCCAGGCCCGTGGCCCAGGAGGGAAGGCGGGTTAAAGATGGCTCAGCCTCATTAATGGGGAGGACGAGTCGTGAGTCTGGAGCCCGAGGAGCCTCCTCTTTTCCAGACTCCACCACTTAACAGTTGTTCCCATCGGAGGCGAATCAGTCCTGTGAGCATCGGTGTGGTCCTGGGAGCAGGCATAGCAATACCTATTATTCAAGGTCGTTCAAGAGGAGGCAATTTATTAATGGGATTAATTACATCTGTGTAGAAAATGTGTGCACAGAGCGAATATCTCAGACACTGACCAAGCACGACCCAAATTCACCACAGTCCTTCAAAGACAGCCCAGCAAGGTAAGGACGGTGGGAAAGTCCCCTGTCTGCTCAAGTCCTGCTCCCAGGGCTCCAGGTGCATCTCCATGAGCATCACGTGTCAGCCAAGGGTTCTGTGCTCGCTGCTAATGGTCACACTGACCTGGATGTCCCCACCACTGTGATGAAAAGGAAAGTAAATAAATAACTGAGAGGAAACTGGCATTCACCAACCATGTAATTAGCTGTCTGCCAGCGCCAGGGGCTGATCCGCAAGCCCCCGGCAAACGTGTCCAGCAGCCAGCCACAAGAACGGGAACTGCAGCTGGCGGGAGCACTCGGAGCATTGTGTGACAGAGCCTGGTTGAAACGCCAATTAAAAACCCAATCAGAATGAAAATAAAGAAATAACCCCCCAAAGATATGTGAAACGTTGGGAAACTCTGTAACAATTTTTAAGAGAACACAAGAAGAAAACAGATCCAAAGCAAGGCTCAGTGAGGTCCAACGGTAAGATGCTTAGCTTGGAACCCTCGGGGCTCTCCAAATCACACGATGGGAAAGTGCAATCCCTGGGGGGCAGGGCCCAGTCCATGTCCGGCTCTAGGTGACCCAAATATAAATGTTGTTGTATGAAACCCATAAAGCCCATGGTAAGAATCATGGAGACCCCCAAAAGAGCAGAGAAGCTGTCCTCCTTATGGTAAGTGTGTGATAAAGTGCTATTTCAACCGAGTGGGGAGTATACGGACCATGCGTCCCACCTTCTGGAAAAACTATCAGTTCTGGAAAAAAGAAGTTAGCTATCTTCTCACTTTATGACATGCACAAAAGTGAGTAGCAGGTGGCGTAGCATGACACCAAGAGGGGACAACATTGTTAGAAGAAAATACTAATAGTGTTAAAACAGTAGTATATAATGTGATACTATACTTTTTTCTATTGAAGGCAGAAACGAAGGGCTTAAAGAAATGAAGAACAGATTAAATGACTAGGAGTTAAAACTTTTGTCCAGTACTGCCCATGAATAAGATGAGGACAAACAGCCGTCCAGAGGAAACAGGTTGCAGGGTGTGCAGTCAGCAGAGGGCTCGTGTTCACCACGGGTACAGTGCTCCTAAATCTCCTCCAGGGAAGCAGCCCCATGATCTGCACAAACATGGCCAGCCAGTCCTTGGGACAAAGTCACCTTCCAAAGTGACATCCACACACACATACACTTAAATCTAGACAGGGACCTTACACCCGCCCCAGCAACGAACTCAAAATGGAGCATGAGATTCCCCGAAGACAACATAGGAGAACTACCCTTTTGGGGATTTGGCAGTGACTCTTTAGATACAACACCAAAGGTGTGATCCCGGAAGGAAAGAACTGGTAAGCTGGCCTTTGTTAAAATTGAAATCTTGTACCCTGCAAAAGATACCACCAAGAGAACCACAGAAAGTCACACGCTGGGAAAAATTGTGTACAAAAGACATGTCTGATAAAGAACTGTCAATCATGTCCTCACACTGAGTTGTAAAGAACTCTTACAACACAAGAAGAAAATGAACAATCTGGTCAAAAATTGGGTGAAACACCTGAACTGACATTTCACCAAAGAAGAAATACAGGTGGCAAAAAAGCGCATGAAAAGTGTTTTATGGCGTCATATGTCATTAGGAATTTCAAGTTAAAGTGGCAACAAGAGACCTCCACACACCTGCTGGTGTGGCAGATTCAGAACGTGGCCAGCACCACGGGCCGTCAGGAGCAGGGAGCGCACCCTCCCGGCCTGGGGACTGGATGGTGCCGCCACTCTGGAGGACCGTAGGCTGTTTCTTACAAACCGAACGCACCCACGCCACCCACCAAGCACACTCCTTGGTATTGACCCAAATGGGCTAGAAGCTTCTGTCCGCACAGAACCCTACACATGATATTACGGAAGTTTTATTCATCATTTCAAAACCTAGGAAGTAATCTACAGGTTCCTCCAAAAGAGAGGCACAGCCAGGCTATGGAAGAATCTGGAGATGCCTGAAATGCACTTTATGGGGTGGAAGAAGCCAGTGTCTGAAAACACTCACACTGCACGTCCCGACGGTCACCCGATGGTGTGACCTCCTAGAAAAGGCAAAACTGTGAAAACTGTAAAAGGACCCGTGGTTGCCAGAGGTGGTGAGGAGGAGAGATGGGCAGCAGAGGGCAGGGCATTTCCAGGGCAGCCGAGCTGCTGACCATGGGTCTGCCACGGTGAACGCGTGGCCCAAGCCCGTGGAATGTCCAACGCCAGGCGCGGATGCAGGGCTCGGGGTGACGATAATGTGCAGCTTTATTGATTTTTAACCAGTGTGCCATCTGGTGGGTGATGTTGTGACGAGGCGTGCCACCAGCGTGTGGGGCCGGGAGAGGCAGAGACTCTGTTCTTTCGACTTGACTTTTCATGAAAGCAAAAACTGCGCTGAACAAGAACTTTATTAAAAATAACGAACAAACAGAACACCGCCAGAGGTAGGAATAGTAGGAGGCACTGAACGAGGACCGGCTGCTATCAGACACTGTGCCTCCCCTCACCGTGGGACCCAGAACGAGTCACTTAACCTCTTTATGCCTGGGTCTGTGCACCTGTGAACGGGTGGTCATGACTGCAGTCACTCCATAGGGTTGCTCCGAGGATCAAGTTATATAACATGTGACGTCCTTCGCATCACGCCTGGCCCACAGGAGGTGTCCGCTGGTAGGAGTTATTCCTGGTTTTAATTGACCAAGAGGCAGCCCTGTGGGTGCAAGAGCCAACCACATAGATGGCAACAGCTCAAGGTGAGGCCAGATGCAGCACCCACGTGGATAAATGACCAGTCCCGGGAGCCACGAGAGAGGAGTTGGAGCAACAGCGCAGAGCTCTCACCCACCCAACCAGGAGGAACTCAGGACTGTTTTTGTCCAGCGTGGTTCCAATGTGGGAAGCCATCCACCCCTGCATGTCGTGGGAGGGTGCATAGACCATTTTTTGAAGGACACTGGCTCTCACAAACCCTCTCCTGCAAGGTGGTCATGCACGGTAGTTCATGGTGCTCTGCAGCCCATGATATCACGTGCTGGACATTTAACAAGTTCCTCACAGGGACAAGTCCCGTCACCCGTCACCCGTCACCCATCACCCTTCACCTGCTCTGCACTCAGGACACACGAATCAGGCAGCCAGAGGGCTGAGGGAAATAAATATGCAGGAGTTTCTGAGGCTCAACTTCTTTGATGCCTTTAAGCTTTGTTTTTGAGAAAGTAGCTGTGTCTTGCTGTCTCACTAACAGCAGTGATTTTTTCTATTCTTTTTATATATCCTTGGGTCCCTGCAGGGCGTCTTCTCTATATCAATAGAAAATGATGCAACCCATGCCCTCACTCTCACTGGCTTCTCAGGATTTCCGTCCTCCCCCAGTGGTGTGCTGCATACCGGCTGTGGGACCCCTTTCCCTCTGACAGGAGCTCCTGGGCCTCTGTTCAGCTTGAGAGCCTCCGGAGGGGACCTAGTGGCTGCCAGGTGATCAGGAAGCAAGAGGCTGGGTGAAGACGTGCTCTGGGCTCGAGGGCAGTGCTGTTAAGGACCGGCAAGCTTAGACGGGTTTTGGAGTCCGTATGGCAGGTCTGTAGGCCTGGTGATGGACCAGCCTCCCTGCCTCCCTGCCACCCTGCCTCCCTGCCTCCCTGCCTCCCTGCCTCCCTGCCTCTGATCAAGAAAGACACGGCTGGCGTACAGAGTGATGGACAGAAAGGCCAGGCCACCTAGTGGTCATGGCAGGGGCTTCACGCCCAGAAGGAGCACTCCTCCTCTCCCTGAGCTGCCAGACCCTTGCTCATGGCCCCCTGGTTCCAGCCTCCGCCCAAGCCATGGCCTTAAACCCTGAACGTCACAGCTGGATGCCACGTTTCCTCCCAAGGAAGCACCCACGTTATGGATGTCAAAACACACACACAGGAAAACGCCTGTCTACCCACGTGTGTGTGTGTGTGTGTGTGTGTGTGCACACGGACAGACTGACAGGCCCTTGTGAAAAATGCACCAACCACTCAATCATTAACAATGACTATATCCGGGTATTGAGATATGGGTAAATTTCATTTTTTTCCTTCTAATTTTTCTACAATGAACCTCCAATAACTCTATGAGAATCAAGAAAAAACGAGTTTTTTCTTTAATATTCAGAATGCCAAGAACCTTATTTGTGTTAGTAGCCGAGCTCCTTGACTCCCCGCGCGAGGCCCTGTGGGATTTTCAAAGGGGAGCCTTCAGCCTGTGCACATGGGGCCTGGGGGGGACAGTGGAGAACCAGACCCCAGGAGAGCCTGTGTTCCTGCGACAGCACTGGGACCCGCGTGCCTTCCCACAGCAGGCAGACAGCGCAGGGAGGTGCGGCTTCCCCTTTGCCAGGCCCGCTGGGTTGACGGGAAGCAGAGTCCTTCCTGAATCTCTCTGTGGCTGGCCTCCCGTGGGTGTCGAGCCTGGCCTCCTATTATGTAACCCTCTGCCAGATTTGTTTCTTTCCCTTCTCTAATATATTTTTCAGTTTTATCTTTTTAGAAAACAAGAATGCAGAGAGTAACCATGGAAGTTTCCAAGACAGGCAGGAAGCCTTTGGGAGTGTTTATCAAAGGACCTGCAAGGTTTGGGGGCAGACTTCCCGAAGCCTCAGGCTGAACATCGGAGAGGCCATGTTTATTATTCTGATTCTGCAGAGTTGAGAAGCGGGCCTGAAAACAAACGCTCGCATTCAGTGTGGGCGATGAAAAAGAAAACTTTTTTGAAAGAGAGATTATTAAAATTCAGAGACACCAGATGCCTGTAGCAAATTTCATCAGGGGAATTCTGGTGAAAGGGCTTTCATTTTCAGAGTTTTAAATAACTGGATTTTTCCATTTTTCAATTTCAGTAGGAAAATATAGAATTCCTCTTTCTTCACATGAAAAGAAGGTATTGATGAGGATGTATATAACAATATATATGTGCCCCAAATTGGAAAATACATATTCATTAATTTCAGTGCTCTGCTTCAGAAGTTTTAAAATTACGACCAGCCATCCATTTTCAGTAATATTTTTTTTCTATAAGCAGAAAAAGAAAAGATCTCATTTCTTTCCTTATTCATCAGACCCCAAGGAAATAAAGCAGTATTTTCTTCTAGAGAAACACAATTTGATAAACCCGGTCTGTGGGCTGGCTGCTTTTCATTAAGGATCTCCCCGAGGAGACGCTGAGCCGGTTACATAAGGAATAAATGCATGAAGAGCCGGAGCAGGCAGAGCTGGCTCAGGGCGGCGGCCCCCGTCCTCAGGACACACTGACAGAGGGGGGTGTGCAGACAGACATGCATGCGCTTTCCTCAAAATAATTGGCCTTTTGGACACGAGTCATGTCTAACTCCTAAATCACCACCTCACCCTCCTTGTCCCCAGCACCATCCCTGTGTTACCACCATCACTGTCATTATCAGACTCAAGTCTATTAGGATATTTTCTATTAGACTATAGAAATATACTCTATGTCGTTATAGACTATATATTCTATAGTCTAATAGAATATATTCTATTTTTTTGAATTCTTATCCCAGAAGGAAGATCTTGGTCCCATGAGAATATGTGTCAGAGCTGATTATGTGGCATATGAAGAATTTTGGAAGTGGCACTAAAAATGCCATATTTGAGACTTAAAGGTGCAGGATTCAGTGCTTTCTTCCGCCCATCGGCTAGCTGTGTGGCTCAAAGCTCTTTGTCTGAATGTCCTCCCAGTCATCGAAATAAAATGATGAAAAACAAATTAAGCAATGTATAAAAACCTGTCAGGTTCACTTCCACTTTCAGGCTGGTGATTCGGTGGATCACGTGGCACAGAGTTAGGTTCACAAGCACATTAGGTGGGCATCTAGCTCCAGGTGAGGTGGAGTTAGCACACTCCTGGCTTGTTGCCTCAATGAATGTTACTATAAGACATGAGCAGGGTGCAGGGGTCATTGATTTGAGAACTCTGGGGAGCAAATAGCACCAGGTGCATTGGAGATAAAAGACCAGAAATCAGAGCATCACCAAATCAGTGGTAAGTGTACCATTTCTCCCAGCCTGCATTCAAAACAGCCAGATGTGGGCATCAGTGCGGACAAAGACCAAGGTGGAACCCACTAGTTCACTTTCAAGGAGCCACAAAAGGTGTTTCCGGAGGAGAAGGGAGTGGACCCATGGGTGCCTGCATCTGCAAGGGAGAGGACTTCCCTGATTCAGGCAGCTTTGGTTTCAGGAAGATGAGCTGAACAGCACTGCTTCCTTTTCTTTTCTTTTTTTTTTTTTTTTTTTTTTTTTTTTTGTGGTACCGGGGATTGAACTCAGGGGCACTCGACCACTGGGCCACATCCCCAGCCCTTTTTTGTATTTTTTTATTAGAGACAGAGTCTCACTGAGTTGCTAAGTGCCTCGCCATTGCTGAGGCTGGCTTTGAACTCGCGATCCTCCTGTCTCAGCCTCCCAAAGTGCTGGGATTACAGGCGTGCGCCACCGAGCCCGGCTCACTGCTTCCTTTTCTAACGCCCTCCCATCACTTGGCCCTCACTGTCAGAATAATGAGGGAAGCGTACAGCAGAGTAGGGTATAAAAATCTCAGCATTGTGGGTTGAAGATCAGAAAGGGGATCCTAGGGAACCAGGAAGTACTGGGGACATTGTGGGACAGAAGAGAGCTTGGAAAACATCCCTGGGGTGTTGTTTACCACTTCCTGGGCTCGCCTTAGGGCGCACGTCATCAGCAGCCTGAGGACTTAAGAACCAAGTCAACTAAGGCAAAGACACTGCTCAAATTCCAGACAGGATGTCACAAACACAACTTTCAACTGTTATCATGATGTGAATGTTTTGAATTCAAGCATAAAACAGAGCCAACAGAAAGTAGGGTATCACACACAGCCCAGACGAGACCACCCCCTAAAACAGGAAATAGCTACATCTTCCATAGGATTTAAACAAGACCCAAAAGTCTCATAACAAAATGGCCAAGTGTCCAAGAAATAACCTAGAATTACTCAAAATAAGAACCAGGAAAATCTCAATTCATCTGGGAAAGAGCATTCGGCAGGTGTCCACACCACGGTGGCCGACATTTTGGAGATACCTGTGAAAGCCTTTAAGATAGCTGTAATAAGATCTCCAAGAGGTGGTGGCAGACAGTGTTAAAACAAATGGAAAGATAGAAAATCTCAGAAAAGAAAAGGAGGATACGAATAAACAAATGCCAGAGATAATATGAAATCCTTCAGCAGCTTTTTGTTGACCATAGAGTGTTTTTACAAATTGCTTATTTGTTATGTGAGAGAAGCAAGAAGGAAAGAGACTGTGTGTGAAATTGAAAATGAAAATGTGAGGAGGCGTGTGGGGGACACTGGGCCTGCCTCTGCCATTGGTCACTGGGATGGAGGACTCTGGAACTGACCCTGTCATTGGTCATTGGAGAGGGGAACACTGAGCCTTCCCCCGGCACTGGTCACTGAGGTTGGGGGGTGAAGAGGGGAAGTGCCCGAGATAAGGATATAGAACATGATTTCAATGAAAAGTGTAGAATATCACTTATTTCTAAAATACTATAACTATACAAATGCAATGTGCATGCGGACAAAGTGTAGGTGATTCGGACAAAGGCCAATGTCAATTTGGGTTTTTGTAAAATTATTTTTAATTCCATAGAATATCGCTAATGAATTGTTTTAAAAAATCTCTGCCTGTGGACAGAGTGACACTTTGCATGTCTTCCTATTTCAGCATCTGGATGCACACAGGGACCACAGAGTGAGGCAGGATGCTCACCAGAGAGATGCACGTAGGTGCACTGTGCCCCTCCTGGCCACCAAGACTGTCCATGCAGGGCCACCTTCAGGGATGGCCTCCTACTTTTTAAGGTCTCTAGGGAGCTGGCGAGCTCAGGGTCACTGTTGCCCTGAGAAGGAGGCCTGGCCAGGGCAGAGTAGAGGCCCCTCCCGCCTGTGGTCCTACCATGGGAGTGAGGTGGAGAGAGAACCCTAACCCCCAATTCTACGTCGACTGCTCTGTGGTGTTCCAGGGTAAATGCCAACTGGCTTGCCCAAGGCGGGGGTGGCCTCCAGATTGATATCTTAGGGGGCGGGGGAAATGAGAGAGCGTTGGGGACATTAAGAACACGTCAGCCGAAAGAATAGAAATTTAAGTCAAGGAAATGAAAACCTGTTGCCGCCTGAAGCGATGGCCACTTGGAGCAACGAAGCCGCGGGAAGAAGTTCAGAGGCGAACTGGAAACAAACAGCCTTTTTATTCTGATAACTTTTCTCTCTGGCTCTAACAACGACTAACACGCACCACACACCACCAAACAACCAACACACCAAAAATGGTGCTGACCCAATCAGCAATCTCGGCTCAAGTCACTCGAGATCCCGGGCCAAGTCCTGTGAGACTAAGGAAGGCGGCAATGCCCAAATCTCCATGGCCCATAGTCAACCACAATTTAAGCCATCTCCCCAAACAGGGCTCCTGCAAAAACCTAACTCTCTGGCTGTCTCCCACTTCCTGATACGTGGACTTGGCCTATCCCAGGGGTGTTGCCCTGACATATGACGAAAACTCAAACCACCACTAGGATAGGCTGTGGCTGCTCCTCCAATGTGATCTGCTCGTGCTCCCTGTGCTCCCCTATAGCCTTTCTGCTGATTGGCCCATGTCTTCTATAAAGGCCGTCCAACTTCCTCAATAAACTGAGCTCGTGCCTTGACCGGTCTCCCTGACCCATCTGATTGTCCTCCGAAAGGAGGGCTAGGTGCGGGCGGTCAGTTGGCGCTTACCTTTCCTGATCCGTCCTTGTTGGGGCGTGCTCCCCCTTCTCTTGGGGGTCTAGAGGAGTCGGGGGCTAAAAACCCCAACAAGAGAGGAAGCCACTGACAGCATGCCTGGATTTTCTGGGTTGGCTTGATGTTCGCCCATATTACACTGGTTGATGAAAATCCTAATGTACGTAATATTATTTTAAAATGTGGGCTGCAAGCCGGGCGCGGTGGCGCACGCCTGTAATCCCAGCACTTTGGGAGGCTGAGGCAGGAGGATCGCGAGTTCAAAGCCAGCCTCAGCAATGGCGAGGCACTTAGCAGCTCAGTGAGACCCTGTCTCTAAATAAAATACAAAAAAAGGGCTGGAGATGTGGCCCAGTGGTCGAGTGCCCCTGAGTTCAATCCCTGGTACCACCAAAAAAAAAAAAAAAAAAATGTGGGCTGCATTTGGCATGGTGGCACATGACTGTAATCTCAATAACTTGGGAGGCTGAGGCAGGAGAAGTGCAAGTTTAAAATCATCCTCAGCAACTTAGCAAGGCCCTAAGCCTGTGAGACTCTGTTTCAGAATAAAAAATAAATAGGATTAAATAGGATGTACCTTGGTGTTAAAATGCCCTGGGTTCAATCCCCGGTACAAAAAGTGGGGGAGGGCTGCAAGGAAAATCCCCCCAGAGAATCAGTGGGTCCCTTTGTCTGTATGTGGGTGCACTGCCCTGGCTTCTGTGGTGTACCTGGCACTTGGGTGCAGGAGCCCTGGAATTACCCACTCCCTCACTGTGAGGGGCGAGGCCTCCAAAAGAGAGGGCTGTGACTTGCTCACTTCGGAGCCGTGGCGCTCACGTTGCTGCACACTCGCCAGACGCAGATGGAGTAGATCCAGGTCCAGGGAACGTGCATTGCCGGCCGTCTGCGCTCCTGGGGTGAGGGAGGTGAATACGAGTGTCCATTCCAGGTGGGAGAGTGCATCACCCAGCTCCAGCTGCCTTGGCAAAATGCCAAGGACGGAGTGGCTTGAACCATAGAAAACATTTTCTTGCAGTTCTGGTGGCTGGAAGTTCAAGGTCAAGGTGCCAGGAAGGCTGGATTCCTGAACGGCTTCTCCTGGCTTATAGATGGCTGCCTTCTCTTTGTCCGCCGTTGGCCTCTTGATGGGGAGAGCCCCGGTGACTCTTTCTCTTCTTATGTCAATCTCAGACCCACTGGGTTAGAGCCCCAGCCTTATGGCCTTATTTAACTCTAATTACCTTCTAAAGGCCTTATGTCAAAATTGTCTCATGCAGGCTGAGGGTTTCACTGCATCTATTTGCATAGGAGCGTACTTCCATCCATAACACATGGGAATCTAAGGGGAAAAAGTATCAACTTTCATTTTGCTATAGTCATTTATTATAAAACAAATGAATAGGATAAATGTAACAGGGTTAATTAAAATTCCCAGTATTCTCAAAAAAATTCCCATGTTATGAACATTGCAAATAAGTCATCTAAAACTAAGACAACCATTACCATTTAAAACATAAATCATCACACTCATAAACATTAACAGCTTCCTTGGCATTCACTCCTGGGATGATTCAAAAGATGATAAAATATGAAATTAAGCAGAGCTTATTAAGATCAACCATTTTTACTATATGACCTTTTCATTTAAAAATGTAGATGCACATAATAAATAAGTTTGCCAGTGTGTGCCTGCTCAGAGTTTCCACAAACTCAAAAGAAACCTAGCTAATTAGACACGAAATATCAACTTGAGAGCAATTACAGCCTGACACAGAGATACCCCAGTTCCTCTGTGCATTTCATAAATTTATGGTTTAGGCAAATCTCAAGGTTGTGCCTACATCATGAATTCAGAAACAGCAGTGAAACTCAGTCATGATGAACAGTGCATGCACTGCCACCTTACACCTCTATGTTGGGTGGTAGTAAGTACAAATGAATGTCTTTCATTTGTTAGATTTCTTTGCATATTTCTGTCATGTAACCTTTCTCAGTTGTATAGAAAAACATTTTTTCTCCTTTTAATGACTGGGAGAATTCTATTCCAAATCATAGAGGTCCTGGATTCTGGAAGGTGAATAAAGCCACCATTTCAAATCAAATGTCCTTTCTGAATATAATATTTGGTAACCAGTGCCCACCCCTGTGACCTGCTCAGGATTTTTTATCATCTTCTTTTGAGTTCACCCTAGACCAGAGACTGAGATTAGGGCTTAGGTACAGGTGGTTTGTTTGAAATAAGGAGGGAAAAGAACTAGGAATTGGTGTGTTGTTGAACTTTTGCTGCTGCAGGGAACTGACTTGCTCACATGGAGACCCTCGGGGGTCACAAGGACATGCCTCAGAAGAGGGAGCTCTGCGGGGCTCACTCATTCATTCTTACCCTGTATTGGAGGTTTCCCAGAGGAGCTTACCTTGGACATCTCCAGCTTATCTTCAAACTGAGAAAGTCACATTAACTTTCCAAAATTCAAGCAAGCAAACCAACAACAACAGTAAGATGCAAAAGGAAACATGTGCACGTGTGAGTGTGAGTAAGCACACACACACACACACACACACACACACACACACACACACGGACACCTGAGGCCAAGAGGTGAGGTAGATTCTGGAGGTGGACCCCACACCCTCTGTAGAACCATTCACCAGCCACACTAGAAAAATCCAGAGCCATGACAAAATGGCCTGGGGCACCTGAGCTGTGGCTTCCCATCTAGCACTACTTAGCTCCGCACAGGATCACACCGAGTCCATTCTGTCTTATCTTCAAGGTGGCAGCTGGCCACAGACCATTAAAAGTAGGGGCTGGGACTGTAGCTCAGTGGTAGAGCACTTGCCTAGCACACATAAGGCACTGGGTTTGATCCTCAGCACCACATAAAAATAAACAAACAAATAAATCAAGGTATAGTGGCCATCTACAACTAAGCATTTTTTTTTTTTTTTAAAGGCATAAAGTAATCCAGAGTTCCACATCTCGGTAGATACTACAGAAATGGAAGGCAGACCACTGCGGTTGGTGTCCCCATGTTGAAAGCAGAGTTCTTCATAGGAGACAAGAGGTGAAGCAATCCTAGCGTCCACTGACACATGGAGGGACAGCTATAGTACAGGCCGTTCATGCAATGGAATGTTCCTGAGCATTCTAAGTGAAGGTCACCCTGTCCCATGCCACAACAGGGCGGGTCGTGGGTGGGATTGTGCTAGGTCGCATAAGCCAGACTCAAAAGGACAAGGCGTGTATGGATCCACTTCTGTGAGCTCGGTAGAGACGGAGAGTCAACGTTTGTTGCCAGGGGCTGGAGGAGAGGGCACGGGGGGGCTGCTGCTCCCTGGTGTGGGGTGTCTCTCACTATGAAGACGCCTGGGGCAGAGATTGGAGATGGGTACGCCATGACCCAAGTGCACTTAGTGCCACTGGACCGCATGCTTGAGAAGCTTTCAATGGTCTATTTTACTTTGCATATATGTTGCCATTTTTTTAAGACAAAAAGGAGGGTCAAGCTACAGTCTCTGCTGCTGTGGTTATCAGAGCCATAACAGATGTTTGCCATCTCCCTCTCCACCATCTATGAGGGATGCACTTGCATTTGGACCCGTGCCTTCTTTTGAGGGGTCTACCTCTGGCCTGCATTTCTCTTTTTAGGCTGCGGTTGCTGTAATTGCTTATGCACTGTCATCACAGGTCTCAAGGCACCACGGGGCCCCCTCGGTGATCCCGGACCTCAGCTCTTGCCCTCCCTGCTCCTGTGGATTGAGCGACTACCCTCATCTCAGGCTCACCCGCCCTTGCCAGTGTGATAGCTCTGCTCTTTCCTTGCTTGAAGGTCCTTTCAATGTCGCGCCAGCCAGCCATTGTAAGCCAAGGGTCTGCATTTTCTGGACTCATCAAAATATGGTCTGATTGACAGAACTCGCAGAAAGTTACATGCCCACCAGTCTGAATTCTTTGGTTTTCCTCTCCAAGGGATCCTTGGACTTGGAGGTCCTTCACAAAAGCCCAGGAACAGAAGAAGACAGGTGTTCAGACCCTAGACCGGGAACTGTTGACACTGTTTCCCACAGATATCATGATTCTAGGGACATGGGGTGGTGTGCAGGGTCAGAAGGAGGAGGCAGGGAGGAGGCAAGCAGGGCACACAGGGAAGCTGAGGCAGAGCAAGCTCTTCTCACTGCCCTCACCTGAGGAATTTTTTTAGAGAAAATTCAGGAGCCAAAACTTCATTTGGAAGATCCTTCAGACCACGGAAGGATTCTAGCTCAAAACCTGAGATGTTACTTTTGCCATAAGTCTTCTCTCAGTCTTGAAGGGCAAAACATCACACCGGGGACAGCCGTGCAGCCAAGAGATTTATTCAACAGCCTTCGTGGCTGGTAGCAAAACCAGAGAAGAGGTGCTCTGGTCGAAGGTCGAAGAGGTGCTGGGAGAGGGGGGTGTGCAAGCTCTGGACAGAAGATGGGTGCTTGGTCGCACCAGCTAGGATCTCTGGAGCTATCAGCTAAAGCAGCTGCTGTCTGGCTAGAGCTGTCAGCTGGGAGCGGCCTTCGGGCTGAAGGCGATGGGTCTGGAGCTGTCGCAGTGGCTTCCTCCTCTCCGCAGGGTTGAGCTGATGTGTCTGAGTGGCTTCCTTCTCTCAGCAGCGAGGAGCTGATGTGTGCATCTGTGTGTCTGTCTGTGTCTCTCAAACAGGGCCCTATATAAGGATTTCTGGTGGGAGGTGCACCAGAGCAACCCCAATGCCATTGGCTCTTTGCCCATAGAACAGGGCGACCTTTAAGCCTATTGGCTCTTGCCTGGGGAAAAGAAAACATCCTGCCAAGAATGAAACAAGGTTGCTTCTCTCAGGATGTGGAAAACTCTGGGGGGCGGGGAGGGTAGCCCATCTATCAATTCTCCTTCATGGTGGCCTCATAATTCTTACTGTGATTTTGTGAAATCATGTCATTTAGAGAGATGTGTGTGTGTGTGTGTGTGTGCGCGCGTGCGTGTGTGTGTGCATGATGTTATGCACACTCATGAGAAAGCCAGCACCTGGTCCGGAGGTGGGTGCCCACTCAGCAGAACAGGACCCCGGAGACTCCACTCAGTACAAACCGTGCACCTGCCACTGCGAGGCTTGAGACTCTGTGCACAGAGCAGTTGCCCCCAGGGGACTCTTCAAAACGTCAGCTTCAGGGAGACAGCTGAACTAAGCAGGTCCCAGTGCAGAGACAAGACAGAGAGCAGCCCTAACAAAGTGTTCAAAAGATAAATCAAGAACAACCATAATCACAAGATCTTGGTCTGACAAGACTCTGAACTCCTGAACTTCAGGTCTAGCTCAAGGGACAGGATTATTAACATCTTCCCCGCAGGCCCTGTCATAGACAAACATCACACCCGTCGCTGGAAAAACAGATTACAGGGGCCGTGTGTTAGGTTAGAAGCCACATTGTACCAAGGCACAAGATAATTTGATTAGAATTCAAAAATCCTAGGAACCAAAATAAATCCAACAGTGAGCTCACTGCAATGTCTGGAGCTAGTATCATATTTCCTTATCATGGTGGGCAAGAGAGCTTTGAACCAGCAGAAACTCCGGGGGCCTCAGGGACGCTACAGTGACTGAGCAGAGCTTTGTTGTCCGAGGCAGCAAGGAGCCTGGACAAATCTCAGCCCCTTCCATTGCTAAAGCCCCTGGTCCAGGGTCACAGGGGCACAGCCGGGGCCGGGAAAGGTGGCGACTGAGCTCGCTGGGTGTCTCAGCCCGAGGGAGTTGGCAGAGACTCCCTCCAGGACTTGGGCTGGTGCAGGTGATCTCTGAGGAGGGTGTAGGAAGTGGAGTTGAGTTCGGGACTGGGCACTGGAGAGCGGGCACAGCTGGTGAACGGCAACTCAAGCTTCATCTAGGAGGCAGGAGCCCGAGTGCCCTGTGGCAGGGCAGAGGCTCCTCATGGTGGGAGGGAGGTGGACAGCGGTTTATGGTGGGAGGAGGAGCTATGCCTCCGTCTTGGGTCTACTTGGTTTTTTTCTTCACTGGGACCAAAGACCTGACAAGAACTTCAAGGAGGAAACCTTTGTTTTGGCTCATGGTTTCAGAGGTGCAGTCCGTGGTCGTCCGACTCCATTACCCTAGACCCAAGGTAGGGCAGAGCAACATGGCACAGGACCCGGAGGAGAGGAGGGACAGCCAGGAAGTGAGGGAGGGGGCAAGCAGCTCTGCTCCCCAGGGACAAATGTAAACCCCCAGGGCAGATCCCAGCGACCCACCTCCTCCATCCACACCCACCTGCCTACAGTCACCACCAGCTGATCCCTGTCAGGGATTAATGCATCGATGAGGCGAAGGCTCTCACAATCTAATGGCTTCTCCTCTGAACTTTCTTGCATTGTCGCACATGTGAGCTTTTGGGGGATTCCTCACACCTAAACCATACCAGTCTTGCCCTTGGTGTGGCCTCGTCCAGACGTTATTTATATTTTCTGAGAACTGTGCTCACCTGGAAACACCCTGGCTCAGCTGTCTGCAGGGTGGTCTTCATTTTCTTGGAATCTATGCCGTTTGTGTCACATTGAAAATGGCTGGAAATGAATGCTCAGTGTCGTAACTGGCAACAGGATTCTTCCTTGAGTTCTCTTTAGGAGTTTCCTCTCTCACACCACTGAAAGCCATCCCTGATGTGGGGTATAAACATGCCCAGAACAAACATCAGAACAGCGGCTGGTGGTTCACCAGGGGGCCTTGGGCACTGAGGCTGTCTAAGCACAAAGAGGACAAGCTGAGGGCGGAGCACTTGGCTCCTTTTGCACCCATCCAAGCAGACCCAGTGTGGACGGAGAGGATGGCGACTGGATGCAACTTGATCAGAGACACTCCTTGGATTCTCGACAACACTCGCGGGTCTGATTGAAAGTGCGACAGCCGAGATTCCTCCAAACTTAGTGATTTCTGAATAGACGCATCACTTTCTCTTCATTTTTCACGTGCAGAATCTACTACAAACTCACCAGCAAACTCATTCACCTTAATTTTTCTCAGTCATATTTTTCCAAAGATGATCATTGAATCACAGGCTCCAGACATCTGAGTCATATGCTAAAAGTGCACGTAAACTTGACTTTCTCCTGAATGAATTGTCATGGTCTTTAGAGAAAGTCACGCAATTTTAAAAAGTCTCTGCAGGTGCTGGGGAGGTGCTCCCACACTTGGACACCTCACTCTGTATGGCAGCACAGATGCAGCACTTCATACCTGCAGACAGTGCCTGGTCCAGATGGAATCTGAAATACACCAGGCAGCCTCTGGCTCCTTTACGAAATGTCCCGTCTAGGCCTATGGCTGCAGTTCCTCCCTCACCAGGGCTCCTTCATTCTTCACTTGCACCTGCTTTGGCCCAAATGCCCCCATACTTGCCCCAGTGCCCGTTTACCTCCCTGTCATCATGTCATCCTGTCCCACTTCCAAGGACAACAACTTAATGTGGTACTGCCTCACCTGAGAACGGCTACCTTTGGTTAAAGCAGGCAAGGAAATGTTGCTTTAAGTTGAACCCCAAGTGCCCAGAGGGAGGGGTCTCTAAGAGGTGCAACTCTCCAGAACTTTGAACTGCATGCCGGGGGAGCAGGTCATTTGCCTAAGGACGGCACCAGCTCTGATCTTCAGATCACAGTGGTCTTCCCCACTCCTCCTCCTCCTAGGTCAAGGTACCCACTTACGTGCACAGAGCTGGTAATTCTGTCCCCAATATCTGCAAGACATCTTGAACCCTCCCTGGCTGCAGAGGTGGCCTCTCCAGGAGTCTTCACCTACCGGTCCCCTGCACATTCTTGTAAGCATGCAGCGGAAACCGTCTGGAAAGCATGGGGGCTGACGCGTGCCACCACTCACGCTGCTTTAGAAACTTCGCTGAGCGGGGGGGAGACAGCGTATGTGGCCCTCCGAGAAGCAATTCTCCATTTCTCCCTGATAAGCGTCCGTCTCTCCATTTCATCTCCAACAGAGAGCACAGGAGGCGCGGGGAGCAGGCGGTGAGGAGGGCTCCTTCGGTGCGGCGGAGGTGACGGGAGACCTGCGGGCGCAGCCCGCCTCTGCTCTGGGTCGCTCTTTTCTATCTGCTCCCAGGAGCCGTCCGCGGGCTTTGCGGAGGGCGATTGTTGAGACATTCATTATCAAAAAGCTCGCGGGCTTGTGGACACCGAGGGTCTGCGTTCATGAACTCGGTGAACGGTGCCAAAGTGGACTTGCTGTGTTCTGTGTTCTGTCCTGGGCGGCACTGCCCGCCTGTCGTGGCCGGGCTCCTGGCGCCCTCTGTCTGTGTCGCCGTCTTAGGTCTTCCGACGGCCTCCCTGCCCGTTCTCCTGTTCTCTTTTTCTCACCCACTTGCCTCTCCGCTGTGTGCACAGTGCACGCACACACAGGCCTGTCCCCAACTTCCACAGGACGGACTGCTCTCATTGTGCGTTTGCCACTGATTCAGATGGTTGGACAAGGCCTCTGCCGGGGCACGGAAAGCCGGTGCAGCGCTCTTGACTCTGGCCTTGGCGATTCCCCAGCTGCGCATGCTCCGTCTCGGTCTGTCCTTAAGCCTTGGTCACTCCCTGAGGCTGGGCCTGGTCACTGCCTGAGGATGGGCCAACCAAGAGGCCAGCCCAGGAGTGGGAGCCCGTCCCAGGCGGTCTGCAATGAGCCCCGCCCCCAGTCCTCACGCCTTGGAGAAGCTCCTCCCACCCACGTGACCAGGGGTGGTCTGACTGAGCCACAGCACAGAGCAGAAGAGGTTCGTCCGGGCAGCCCCAAGGTGGCTGGTGAAGGGCCTGCAGCCTTCATCTTGCTCCCTCTCCTCCTGCACTCCGTCGGGAAAGCCACCTGACGTCCTGTGAGCCGCCCAAGGGCGAGGCCCACCTGGTGAGGAGCTGGAGTGTGTGAGGACAGGCAGCAGGGGCCTGGGACCTGCAGTGACCATGTGAGGGACGGGAAGCAGGTCCTGCGGCCCCAGCAGAGTCTTGAGCTGTGACAGCTACAGCCGAGAGACTGCCTGCGAGCCCATGGATGAACTCAGCCAGTGTCACCCAGCCGGGCCACCTGACTCCTAGCCCTACTGAGAAGTGAGACCTGCGAGAGCTTCTAGGTGCTGGGGCGCTTTGTTACACGGCAGTGGATAGCTCCTACACTGCGGCTCCACCCTGTCTCCCTGGGCCTGGTTAGTCAGGACCTTGTCTTCAAGACAGACCCACCTGGGGGGTCTCGATCTGTTACATTTACATGCTAGGAGCCGGGCCGTGGGTGTGGAATCCCATCAGGAGCTCTGATGGGCCACAGCACCCAGCGCTCACGGGGGTCCAGTGGACACTTGTAGAACTAACCAAAGAGCACAGGGACACGCTTTTAAGCTCAAACCTCCATACAAACCCCGAGACCATCACTCAGCCTGCAAGGACGCTGGTGGAGTTGCCACAAGGAACCTGCAGGTCCAAGGAAAAGCAAGCTCCAGATACTGCCCAGCAAGGACACAGCGCCCCACAATGTCTGCCAACAGCTTCTCTGTCCCGAGCTCCCTTTCCTGTGACTTGGTCCCCAGTGAGAGTCTGGTGACACACTGGTGGCTCTGTGCCCTCCGCATGCGGTCTCTGCAAGCCCCTGGTCTGTGCAGAGAAGCACCCTTGCACCCTGCCTAGGCCTCCTCCTCCCTTGCCAAGGCCAGCTGCCCTCTCCGTCTGGGCTCCTCTGACGCTGCTACAACATGTGGGATATTCCTGTCCCTCTTTGGGGCTATGCATTGATGAACTGATGACTCATTCACCAATCTCTGTCTTCAGAGTGTGGTGCCACCTATGCCCTCTGACCTTTAGCTCCTAAGCTGGGCTTCAAGATACTTGTCAGCACTGACTCTTACTCGTGGCTAGGGGGGAAGCCCCACAGCCTGTCGTCCTTCCCGCCCCCTCTACAGGAAGGGTGGCCTCCCTACCTCAGGACTACTCCTCTTGTGCCCTGGGTGACATAGCATCCGAAGAACCTCCAGGTCACAGGTCAGCCAAATCTGGCCATGCCTGTTACCTATGGTCTGCATCTGCTCCTGCTGAGAGCAGCAAAGTAGACTAATTGTGGCCCAGCTCACGAGGCCGCCCAAACGAACCCACTAACTGTCTGACCTTCAATGGGAGGAATTGGCTGACCCCTGCTGTCTCAATCATTGGATGCCAGAGGTTTGCATCTCATAGATCTGTTGCCCAAATGAGACCAGCAGTGTGATTAGGATAGGATGACACAACAACAAACACGGCAACATTTTGATACCATAAGGTAGAAGAGTCAGATCAGTGTTCAAAAAAAAAAAAAAAGAACTTAAAGCATAAATTCCACTAGCCCTCTATCCGCTGCCTCAGTTTGCACCTATTTAATGTTTCCAACCAACAAGAACATCACCAGGCCCCACAGCAGCGTGCGTGCAAGGCTGATCATTAGCGTCTTAATTACAGCATCCGAGCGTGGGTCCCAGCGCCTCTTCCTTCCGCTGAGCGAGCTACCTGCCCTCCCTGCTGCCCTCGAGCTTGGTGGAAAGGAAGGCGTGCGGGGAGCCCGTGCCTGGCGCTCACAGCCCGCGGGGACTGCACTCGTGTATTTTTGTTCCAAGATTTTTATAGATGTGTCAACTGAAGCTCAGGGAGACGAGTCAGCAGCACCCGCACCCACAGCACAAACTCCCGGAGATGGGAGGAGCTGCCGTCCACCAAGCCTGCGCTCTGCCACCACCCCCAGAGCCACCAGGGGCCACGTGACACCAGGGGAATGCAGGTGTTCCAGGACACCTGGGCCACCAAGCCTGCGCTCTCTCCCACCACCCGCAGAGCCACCAGGGGCCACGTGGCACCAGGGGAACACAGGTGTACCAGGACACCTGGGCCACCAAGCCTGTGCTCTGCCACCACCCCCAGAGCCACCAGGGGCCACGTGGCACCAGGGGAACACAGGTGTACCAGGACACCTGGGCCACCAAGCCTGCGCTCTGCCACCACCCCCAGAGCCACCAGGGGCCATGTGGCACCAGGGGAATGCAGGTGTACAAGGACACCTGGGGCCACCAAGCCTGCACTCTCCCACCACCTCCAGAGCCACCAGGGGCCATGTGGCACCAGGGGAATGCAGGTGTACCAGGACACCTGGGCCACCAAGCCTGCGCTCTGCCACCACCCCCAGAGCCACCAGGGGCCACGTGTCATCTAGGGGAATGCAGGTGTACCAGGACACCTGGGCCACCAAGCCTGCGCTCTGCCACCACCCCCAGAGCCACCAGGGGCCACGTGGCACCAGGGGAACACAGGTGTACCAGGACACCTGGGCCACCAAGCCTGCGCTCTGCCACCACCTCCAGAGCCACCAGGGGCCATGTGGCACCAGGGGAATGCAGGTGTTCCAGGACACCTGGGCCACCAAGCCTGCGCTCTGCCACCACCCCCAGAGCCACCAGGGGCCACGTGGCACCAGGGGAATGCAGGTGTACCAGGAACCTGGGCCACCACCTGGGCCACCAAGCCTGCGCTCTGCCACCACCCCCAGAGCCACCAGGGGCCACGTGGCACCAGGGGAATGCAGGTGTACCAGGACACCTGGGCCACCAAGCCTGCGCTCTGCCACCACCCCCAGAGCCACCAGGGGCCACGTGGCACCAGGGGAATGCAGGTGTACCAGGACACCTGGGCCACCAAGCCTGCGCTCTGCCACCACCCCCAGAGCCACCAGGGGCCACAGGGTGGACACCAGGGGAAGCCTGCGCTCAGGTGCCACCAGGGACACCTGGGCCACCAAGCAGGTGTACCGCTCTGGGCCACCAGGCCCACCCCCCAGAGCCACCACCAGGGGCCACGTGGCACCAGGGGGGGAATGCAGGTGTACCAGGACACCTGGGCCACCAAGCCTGCGCTCTGCCACCACCCCCAGAGCCACCAGGGGCCACGTGTGGCACCAGGGGAATGCAGGTGTACCAGGACACCTGGGCCACCAAGGGGCCTGCGCTCTGCCACCACCCCCAGAGCCACCAGGGGCCACGTGGCACCAGGGGAATGCAGGTGTACCAGGACACCTGGGCCACCAAGCCTGCGCTCTGCCACCACCCCCAGAGCCACCAGGGGCCACGTGGCACCAGGGGAATGCAGGTGTACCAGGACACCTGGGCCACAAGCCTGGGCCACCAAGCCTGCGCTCTGCCACCACCCCCAGAGCCACCAGGGGCCACGTGGCACCAGGGGAATGCACCAGGTGGCCACCACCCCCAGAGCCACCAGGGGCCACCACCAGGGGAATGCAGGTGTACCAGGACACCTGGGCCACCAAGCCTGCGCTCTGCCACCACCCCCAGAGCCACCAGGGGCCACGTGGCACCAGGGGAATGCAGGTGTACCAGGACACCTGGGCCACCAAGCCTGCGCTCTGCCACCACCCCCAGAGCCACCAGGGGCCACGTGGCACCAGGGGAATGCAGGTGTACCAGGACACCTGGGCCACCAAGCCTGCGCTCTGCCACCACCCCCAGAGCCACCAGGGGCCACGTGGCACCAGGGGGAATGCAGGTGTACCAGGACACCTGGGCCACCAAGCCTGTGCTCTGGCCACCACCCCCAGAGCCACCAGGGGCCACGTGGCACCAGGGGAATGCAGGTGTACCAGGACACCTGGGCCACCAAGCCTGCGCTCTGCCACCACCCCCAGAGCCACCAGGGGCCACGTGGCACCAGGGGAACGCAGGTGTACCAGGACACCTGCCACCAAGCCTGCGCTCTGCCACCACCCCCAGAGCCACCAGGGGCCACGTGGCACCAGGGGAATGCAGGTGTACCAGGACACCTGGGCCACCAAGCCTGTGCGCTCTGCCACCACCCCCAGAGCCACCAGGGGGTGGACAAGGGGGCCACGTGTACCACGTGGCACCAGCCTGGCTCTGCCACCACCCCCAGAGCCACCAGGGGCCACGTGGCACCAGGGGAATGCAGGTGTACCAGGACACCTGGGCCACCAAGCCTGCGCTCTGCCACCACCCCCAGAGCCACCAGGGGCCACGTGGCACCAGGGGAATGCAGGTGTACCAGGACACCTGGGCCACCAAGCCTGCGCTCTGCCACCACCCCCAGAGCCACCAGGGGCCACGTGGCACCAGGGGAATGCAGGTGTACCAGGACACCTGGGCCACCAAGCCTGCGCTCTGCCACCACCCCCAGAGCCACCAGGGGCCACGTGGCACCAGGGGAATGCAGGTGTACCAGGACACCTGGGCCACCAAGCCTGCGCTCTGCCACCACCCCCAGAGCCACCAGGGGCCACGTGGCACCAGGGGAATGCAGGTGTACCAGGACACCTGGGCCACCAAGCCCTGTGGCTCTGCCACCACCACACCCCAGAGCCACCAGGGGCCACGTGGCACCAGGGGAATGCAGGTGTACCAGGACACCTGGGCCACCAAGCCTGCGCTCTGCCACCACCCCCGAGCCACCCCCAGAGAATGCAGGTGTTACCAGGGGGCCACCACGCACTGAGCACCAGGGGACCACGTGGCACCAGGGGTAGGCAGGTGTACCAGGACACCTGGGCCACCAAGCCTGCGCTCTGCCACCACCCCAGAGCCACCAGGGGCCACGTGGCACCAGGGGAATGCAGGTGTACCAGGACACCTGGGCCACCAAGCCTGCGCTCTGCCACCACCCCAGAGCCACCAGGGGCCACGTGGCACCAGGGAATGCAGGTGTACCAGGACACCTGGGCCACCAAGCCTGCGCTCTGCCACCACCCCCAGAGCCACCAGGGGCCACGTGGCACCAGGGGAAACCCAGGTGTACCAGGACACCTGGGCCACCAAGCCTGCGCTCTGCCACCACCGCCAGAGCCACCAGGGGCCACGTGGCACCAGGGGAACACAGGTGTACCAGGACACCTGGGCCACCAAGCCTGTGCTCTGGCACCACCCCCAGAGCCACCAGGGGCCACGTGGCACCAGGGGAACACAGGTGTACCAGGACACCTGGGCCACCAAGCCTGCGCTCTGCCACCACCCCCAGAGCCACCAGGGGCCACGTGGCTCCAGGGGAACACAGGTGTACCAGGACACCTGGGCCACCAAGCCTGCGCTCTGCCACCACCCCCAGAGCCACCACCAGGGCCACGTGGCACCAGGGGAATGCAGGTGTACCAGGACGCCTGGGCCACCAAGCCTGCGCTCTGCCACCACCCCCAGAGCCACCAGGGGCCATGTGGCACCAGGGGAATGCAGGTGTACCAGGACACCTTGGCCACCAAGCCTGCGCTCTCCCACCACCCCAGAGCCACCAGGGGCCATGTGGCACCAGGGGAATGCAGGTGTCCAGGACACCTGGGCCACCAAGCCTGCGCTCTGCCACCACCCCCAGAGCCACCAGGGTCCACGTGGCACCAGGGGAATGCAGGTGTACCAGGAACCTGGGCCACCAAGCCTGTGCTCTGTCACCACCCCCAGAGCCACCAGGGGCCACGTGGCACCAGGGGAATGCAGGTGTACCAGGACACCTGGGCCACCAAGCCTGCGCTCTGTCACCACCCCCAGAGCCACCAGCGGGCCACGTGTCATCTAGGGAATGCAGGTGTACCAGGACACCTGGCCACAGGCCGGTCAGGCCCTGGGAGGAGGGATATGTGCTGGGTCTCCCTGCAGGCGTCCAGGGCGAGGTCCCAGGTGGTGAGGTGTGCGCGTGGCAACACTCCCTGCTTTGAAGCACTCGCATCTCAGCTGTTGGTAGGAAGCGGGGCTGAGAAGAGGACGCGAGCTGGCCCTGGTGGTGGCCACGTTCCCACACAGGCTTGGAGACGCGTAGGCAGGAAGGAGCGGTGCGGACCGTACGTGGGACATAACACGCAAACCTGAGGGCCTCGGCCGCGCTCATGCTGCTGGAGGCAGTGTGACAGGCACAGCCACTCTGGGAGAGCCCGGGAGCCCCTCAAATGACTACACATGGTCACCACACGGCCCAGGGTCCTCAGCCCATGCCCGAGAGAAAGGAAAGCGTCTCCCTGAGGAAGGTGTCACAGCATCATTCTCAGCGACCAAAGGTGGGGACAACCCAGAGTGCATCGATGAAGAGGGTGTCCACGTGCACCAGGTGCCCCTCAGCCACGAGGAGGGAGGGGCACTGCACACACACACGGCGACCCTGAGAACCAGCGCTAAGGGAGGAAGCCAGGCTCGGAAGGCCACAGGCCTCAGGAGTCCCGGTGGAGAGGTCCACAACAGGGCACTCGAGAGACCCCAACAGCCCGTGGCTACAACGGGGCGGGGAGGGGGAGGCCACTGTGGGGCGATGGCGAGGCCTGCGGGCTCCTGTAGAGGAGAAGAACATGCCCACGGTCCACCGTGGTGTCGCCGACAGCGGTGAGTACACCAAACCACCGGCTCGCACACACAGAGTGGGACCGTGGTGCGGGTGGGCACCGTGATTCAGTGGGTTGTCACAAGTACTGTGGCCCCAGCCGCAGCTTCTGTCCTTAGCCTCCCTGGGCGCATCCAGGTGTGTGTGTAGACCCTCCGAGGAGGCCGAGAGGCCACCTGCATGCACGAGGGCCTCCCTCCTCCACGCACGGCGTGCTGCCCTGGCCTGGCACACCTTGGCTCCCCGCTGTCTGGGTCCTTCCCAGGTGCTTGTCAGCACGAGGCGGGCAACACCAGGAGCTTCATCATGGAGGGAGGGTGGAGGGCTGACCCACGGACGCGCTTGCCAGGCCGGCCTCGGCATGGCTGGCGTGACTGAGAAAAGCCACCAGGCCTTCCTCTGTCGGGGCTCCCCCCGCCTGCTGACCTCCCCGGGCTCTGCAGGTCTGGGGTCTCTTTCCTGCTCTCTGTGCCCTCAACTAATGCTCTGTAAGCAAGCACAAGAAAAGGCTTGGCCAGGACAAGCCTCTGCGTCGTGGGCAGAGCTCATTAGCAGCTCGGTCTTCCCGATCATTAAACCTCTGCGTCTGAGAGCCCCAGTGGGGGAGGGAGCTGTTGATATTTACGGCCCTTTGTGCTCCCCGCGGCAGACCTCTTCCACTCTGGGCGCATGAATTCAGAGTCTTCTAATTCCGCTTTCTGGTCCTGCGAGGGCACCCTCATAAGCAGTGTTAGCCTTAAAAATTTGAAAGGACAGACAATGTTAAAGGTGAGTTATAGAAGCCGGGTCACCTTTACAGGAAAGACATAAAAGCAGGGACGCCCGCTGGAGGAGAAGCAGCCCGATCTCTTGGGAGATTCACCATCGCTGCCCCCCAAGAGAGCCCCCAGAGCCCAGCAGGCACCCCACACCCTGCAGGTTATGGATGGAACTGTCTCCTCCGTCAGAAAGTAAAGGCTGCGGCTGCTGGCCGGCCTTCCTCCTCCTTCCCCAGGGTTTTAGTGGAGATCAGTAAGATCAATGCCTGGATGCTGCTGCCAGTCCCCAGAGACAAAGCCCAGATTAATATCGGGGACTGTTATTTTAAAGACCCGTCTGCCCCCTCTCCCCAGGAGCTGCCGGATGAACAAGCTTTCAACACCACCTGCCAACTTCTCCCAGAAACAATCGAAGTCCATTTTGACTAAACGTATATCTGACGGTTTAGTCTATCTCTTAAAGTAATTGGAGACAACTCCAAGTGTCTAACAAGGAGAAAAAATTGACCTGCCCCAAAGGGAAACGCCATTGCTGGCTGCCTCTCTGGCGCCCCCTGCAGGTGGAGACAGGAAGGAGCATGGTTTCGCTCGAATGCCCTGCTCAGGCCTGGTGATCCGTCTCTCCAAGGCCTTCCTCTCCCATTTGAGGAGCGGGGATAGAAGTTCTGATCTACTGATAAAAGGGGGTATTTTAAATTTTCATTTCTGGGATGGAAATTCTATGATAGGAATGCTGCACCTTACTTCAGCAGAGAAGCTGTCAATACATTTTTGCAATTATCCCTCAAACCCTATCGAACAGTTAGGGAGAATAAGGTTCCTAGTTTAGGAAGAAGGAACAAGACCCCCAAACTCAGGTGTCTGTCAGTGCCATGTAGGTCAGACAGCGTGACAGCTGGCACTGTCTTTAGCCCTCTGACACTCAGGGACACTGTTGGCACATTAGTCGTCCAGGCCCTGAGCCCAGGACACAGACCACCCACAGAGATCAGCCAGTGGCTCAGCAAAGGGGTGTGGTGGTGCCGATGACGGAGGACAGCCACAGCCAGGGAAGGCACCTGGTGCTGTGGAAGTTGCCCTGAGCCTGCCATCTCTCAGCATCTGATGAGGTTGGAAACCTCATGGGGCCATTGGTTTTGTCATCTGATTCTCAATTCGTAGACTGGTGTGGTTTGGATGTGAGGTGTCCCCATTAGCTCACACGTGAGATGATGCAAGAAGGTTCGGAGGAGAAATGATTGGGTTGTGAGAGTCTTCACCCAATCTGACGGGGATTAACTGAGTGGGGTGTGGCTGGAGGAGGTGGGCACTGGGGTGTGGCTTTGGGTATATATTTATATCTGACAAGTGGAGTCTCTCTGCTTCCTGGTCACCATGTGAGCTGCTTCCCTCGGACACATTCTCCGCCATGATGTCCTGCCTCACCTCAAGCCCCCAGGAATGGTGCCTGCTGTCTATGGATCGAGACCTCTGAAACTATGAGTGCCCAGATCAACGTTTTCTTCTTTAACGCTGTTCCGATCGGAGCCTGTGGTCACGGCAGTGAAACGGCTGACTGAGAGCCCCAAGAGGCTGCCGCAGCTGCACGTTGCAGCTGGTCCTCGAGTTTATTCTCACGGCCCCTCTTGCCCCAGCGAGAGCTCCTCCGGTATGACTTCCAGGGCCAGGGGGTCTGGGTGCTGCAGCTGGAGCAGGGATGCCCATTCTCACAGGGGCTGAGGATCCTGTGGGCACACGGAACAAGCCCTGAGACCGAAGGCCACGACGTCTGTGGTGACACCACTGCATCGTGTTCCAGTGGCCTGAAATATTGCCCATTGTTTATCTCATATTTTCTGCACAATAAAACAAACTCAACCATTGATCTACCATGGAGGAATATTATTACATGCTTTGGAAGGTTCACAAAGGCAAATTGGGTTCACTGTGGAGACCATGTTGCTCCTTGTTTTCTATTAAAATGCCTAGAAGTCTCCCAAGAGACCATGTCAAGGAGAAAATTTATCCACTGCACTGCATTTGTTAATGTGGTGAGAGTCCTGATCTCATTGGCAGGGCTTAATATAGAGATTCTTTGAACCTGAACAGACATAGGGAAATGTGAAATTTATTCAATGCCATTTTCTGTGATCGGTGTCAGAATAAATATACAGGTATGCTGTCATGTATATATATATTCTGAATACATACATATTTAGAATTTCTGAAACACAATGTGCATAACTTCCCCTTATGCACGCCTACCAAATTCCTTCTGATTTATTTCCCCTGATTTTTGAGAGAGAAGAACTGAAAATGTAGAATTTTTTTTTTCTCAAAAGAACATATTATAATTCTACATCATGATCTCCACATCTCAAGCAAACAGTAATGAGAACTGAACATTCTAGTTGAGGAGTGAGTGATAAAGGCCCCCCATAAACTGCCTGGGCATGCTCATGGACAGGCACTTGTGCCCATGTATAATGGCTGACCACTCTTGGAGGGGCCAGCCCCGAGTGTCCTCAGGCAGTGACCAGCATCACAGCCACTGGTCAGCATCACCGTGGGACCTCCGTCCTCAGTCAGCCAGAGCGGCTGCCACGCTGGGGTCTGCGCACGGTGGACTGCAGCAATGCTTGGTTAGCGGGTGAGCTCTCCTCTCTCTCTCGGCTGGACTAGGTTCAAGGTGAGCTGGGCCGACCTCTGCAGCATCCTCATAGCGCACTCATAGGTGAGAGGAGCTTTCTTTTAAATGCGTGTCTGCTGCGGGTCTCTTCCTGTCCAGTGATGCCCAGTGATGCCCCGGAGCAGATGCGCTAGTCTGCTGTGCTGTTCTTCATGTGTCTTATGTGTGAAATCAGAAGGGTGCCCACACCACAGTTCGAATTTTTTCAGATTTAGCTGTGGGGAAAAAAAAAAAAAAAAAAAAAAGGAGAAATAAAAGAAAAATCGGCCCCTGTTTGTCATGGGTAGACGAGTACAAAGAAGTGCAGAAGCCCTAATTGTTCGCCGGACTTGGCCCAAAATCTCGCCCGCGGGATTTGGCCCAGAATCTCACCCACGGGACTTAGCCCAGAATCTCGCGAGACTTGGCGCGGGATCAAAATTAGACTTACCCGGGGAGAGAACTCGCGGGGCCATTTTCTGGTTGAGCGGGTGAGACTTAACCTGAGAGGGAGTGTGCAGAGTGAACGCCGTTGTGTGTGTGTGTGTGTGTTGCTGGAGCCGAAGAGAGAAGAATAAAAGAGCTTTTTCATTTACATCCCGCCTCCTATTTTTTCTCCCGCCGTGTGCTTCAGGGCAGTTAGGAAGAAGTGCAGCAGGAAAACACACACGTGGACACGGGAAGGGAGAGGCGTGCACACAGGCCTGCGGCCTCGGGCGGCGCCTCTCCACGCCCACGGTGTCCTCACGCAGCCGCACCAGCGAGGACTGCACAGAACTTTGCCTGTCCCTACAGAGACGTGTTAACGAGGCCACCGGTTCCTGGTGTGTGGGCGCACGCCTGGGATCCCAGCAGCTTGGAGGATCGTGAGTTCAAAGCCAGCCTCAACAACAGGGAGGCGAGGTGCTAAGCAACTCAGTGAGACCCTGTCTCTAAATAAAATACTAAACAGGGCTGGGGATGTGGCTCGGTGTCAGGTGCCCCTGAGTTCAATCCCTGGTACCATTAAAAAAAAGAAGAAAGAAAGAAAGAAAAGAGGTCACAGGTGGTGACAAATGAGCTGACCTGGGCAAACAGGGGACTGGAGCGTGTGGAGCGCGTGGCTCCGAATTAGAACCCTTGGCCGGAGCCTGGGTCTCAGGTAGACTCAGCAGCTTCTCAGGAACACAGATTCATGATGTTACAGTTCTGCAGGCTGAAGCTCAGGTTGGGGTGCAGCTGAGGTATGGACTGGGCTGGGCGCTGGCTGGAGGCCGGGGGCAGTCACAGGAGTAGGTGGTGTCCCCACAACTCATGTCCAGCTGGAAGCAGGGCTTTTGCAGCAGTAACCAGCACAGGGAGGCTGGGGCCACGCAGGGTGAGGGTGGGCCGCGGCGCTGTGATCGCTGTTCCAATAGAAGACAAATAGGACACAGGAGAAGGCCACGTGACCAAGCAACCCCCCCCAGAGCTGGAGAGGCAGAAGGACCATGCCCTGGGCCTTTCACGGGCTCATTTCCTGCTGACCACTTGGGTTCGGCCTTCCAGCCTCGGAACTTTGAGACCATACCCGTCTGTTGTTCTAAGCCACCCCTGTCCACGGTGAGCTGTCATCACGGCCCAGGAACCAGACACAGTCCTTGTCCTTGCCAGCCTACAGAGGCCACGTCCAGCCCTTGGCTTCAGGTCCCTTCCTCCATCTTCAGAATCATCAGCAACCTCTCGAGTCCTTCTCAGGTGGCATCTCTGACCTTCTGTCACCTCCTGACCCCTGGCCAGAACCAGGAGGTTGTCTCTGACCTGAAGGACATAGGATTGACCCACCTGGCCATGTAGAATGACCTCCGCATCTCAAGCTGTGGCCTTAACCACACCTACAAAGTCCCTTGCCCGCCGAGCGGCGGGCGCAGGTGGCGGGGATGAGGACCCAGGCGCCCTGCAGGAAGCCGGGGCAGCCATGGCCCTCCTCGGAAGGGCTCACGCTAACACCTGCTGAGCCCAAACCGCGAGCCCAGGACTCCAGAAGAGCGAGGGTACGCCAGCAATTACTGAGCACCTCTGACTCGGGAGGGGCATTGAGTGGGGTCAGGACGAAGGAGGCCAGGCCTGCCTTTAGCATGGTGGCGCCTTCCCATGCAGCCAGCAGACAGGGTGGCTGCATCCTGTGGTACCAAGGAAGCCGCTCACTATTTAATTTCAAAGGAGGTGGAGCAGGCTCTGAGTTCCACATGGTGCTTCTACTAAAGTCTGTAAAATAGAATTCCAGCAGGAAAACAGGACGCCAGGCAATTGGAAGTTCACCAGGGGCCCACCAGGGGTGTCTGGGGCCCAGAGAGGAAGAGAGCTCACTCACTGATGGCTCCCCAGGAAGACATCTTTTGAACTGGATCTTGAATAATGTGTGACACAAACTGGAGAGAAAATGAGATTCCAGACTGCCAGCAGTATGAGCAAAGGCACTGAGGCATGAAAGTCCAATGAACAGCAAGAAGAGCATGTGGGAGTTTTCAGACTGCACTCAGCCTTAGAATGAGGGTGAAGTTAATTTGCTTTGCTCACCAGCGGCCCTGAGCCCTCAAGACAGCTGTTCCAGATGGCTTTCTGATTGCCTTTCAATTATTTACTATTGACTAGCAAAGAGGATGGCAGACTGCACAAAATTATGTCCCAAAACCAAATTCAGTGTGTGTTTTCCTCTGAAGATTGTCTATCATTTGCTTCAAAACTGAGAGTTTAGAGAGTGATAATAAAATGCAATGTATATTGTTGATGGAGTTTAGAAATTCTCCTGCATTTGTGAGTCTTTAGTTTGTAAAAAGACGAAAAGAGAATGAGCAGGTTAGATTAGAGGACAGCTTTGGAATGGGTTGAAAATAAAACTTTTTCATGTTTACTCAGACAATTGTGAAAGTTTGGGGGACGCCTGCCACTGAGAAGAGTGTGAAGTCTGACATCATCTGGGAAAGAAGGGACCTGGAGGGCGCGGCAGGCGTGGGCCCTGAACACCACCCACCGGTGCCCACCCACCAGGTGTGGGCAGGCAGCATCGGCCTGGACCTCCTCACTGGACCTGGCCTGATCTCGGATACCTCCAGGACTCCAGAAGTCCAGCCGGAAACACAGGGGAGGCTCTCAGCACGCGGCCCAGGTGGTGCTTCTCTGTGCCCGATGCCAGCGCACAGGAAGCGAAGCCAGAGTGGACAGAGGGGATCATGTCAACCTGGAGGGCCTCTGCACCGCAGGGGATGCCGTCGGCAGAGGGAAGAGACAGACTCCAGCGGGGGCAAAGCTTGCCAGCACCCCCTCTGACAAGGGGTCGATGTGCAGAGCACGTTAAAACACCTGAAGGAAGCTTCACAGCGAAACGACAGTGATCCAGTACAAAACAGGGAAACGGTCTGAACAGACGCCTCTCACAAAAGGAGATACAAATGACCAGTAAGTATGTGAAAAAGTCTCAGTGTCGTTGGCCATCAGGGACAGGGAAGACAGGGCAGTCAAACCTAGAAGAGATTGCTTCTCACCCCAGTTCGGATGGCTGTTATCAAAGAACCAGTGGAGGAACGGGAACGCTCTTGTGCTGTGGAAGCCAGGATGGAGATCCCTCAAAACACTGAAAATAGAGCTACTGCTGAGGTGGAGACGTGAGGCCTCCCCCTGAAGCTCAGTGTGAGACGAACCAAAGTCGTTCAGAGGGGCAGGGACTGGGTTATGGGAGCCTTACCTGGGGGGTGACAGTAGGCAGGTGGGCTGTGGCTGGAGGAGGAGGAGCCCTCGGGGTGTGCCTTTGGGCAGACGTTTTGTCCTTGGTGAGCAGAGCTCTCTGTACTTCCCGACTGCCGCGTCCTGAGCCGCTTCCTCCAGCACCCTCTGGTCTTGATGTTCTGTCTCATCTCCTGCCAGGAAAAAACGGAGTCACTGCCCATAGACTGCGACCTCTGAAACCTGAGCCACAAATAAAGTTTTCCTCCTCTAATTGCTTCTGGTTACAGTGGGGTGAGAAAGCTGACTCAGACACACGACCCAGCCACCACGCTCAGGTCCATGTTCAAAGGGAATGAAACCAGCACGCCAAGGAGAAGCCTGCTCGTCTGTTTCCCGCGGCCTAGTGGTGGTAGCTGAGACTGGAATCAGCCTAGGCGCCTGTGCACAGAGGATGGATGAGGAAAAGGTGATGCCATAAAGAAGGAAAAAAACTCTGTTATTTGCAGCAAAATGGGTGGAACTGGAGGACTCCATGCTAACTAAAAAGGCAAAGAAAGACAAGCACGACATGATGTGTCCCTGTGTAGAAACTGAGAAAAAAGAAAACAGTCCAGTGTTGCCACCTGAAGCGATGGCCACTTGGAGCAACGAAGCCGCGGGAAGAAGTTCAGAGGCGAACTGGAAACAAACAGCTTTTTATTCTGATAACTTTTCTCTCTGGCTCTAACAATGACTAACACACATCACACACACCACCAAAAAAATGGCGCTGACCGATCAGCAATCTCGGCTCAAGTCACTCGAGATCCCGGGCCAAGTCCCGTGAAACTACGGAAGGCAGCAATGCCCAAATCTCCATGGCCCATAGTCAACCGCAATTTAAGCCATCTCCCCAAACAGGGCTCCTACAGTCCAGCACACCCCGTAAGCTCTGGAGAGCTAGGTGTGTGAGGTCTTCTCCTGGGGAGCTGGTTGGGCACCCTCAGTATCAGCTTTCTTCTAGAGGAACTAGGATGGACAATCCGTGTCTCCTCCACACAGGAACAAGAGGTTGCCCTGAGGCTCAGGTCTGCAAATCCTTTCTGTTATAAGGTACTTTGCTAATATGAGAGTATTATTTCCAAGTCTGTGGATCAGGCTTGGGGTTTAAATGCTCCTAGTGTATTATGTGAATTGGAGATCAATGCCACCAACGCAATGAAACCAAATCTCTCTGAGTAGGTCCCTCTCTGGGAGGATTTGCCTGGGAGTCTAATTTTGGAACAAGGAAATAATCCCCATGTTGTTGACTAAATCTGCTGCATCTGCTCCTGTTAAGGAGAAGGGAAAGCCTGGACTTCCCAGAGGGCATTATGCCCGTGGGAGAGTATGCAGGGAGCAGCAGCCGTAGAAAGTCTGCAGCCTGCTGTGCTCCAGAACCAGGGCAGAGGGGTCAGCAGAGAAGCCCCGGAGACCCCCACACACAGACACATTGATTGAGAGATTATTGTTATTATTATATTTTTTTTTGGTTTTTCTTAGTTACATGTGACCATAAAACCTATTTTGATGAAATTATATAAACATGGAGTATATTTTATTCTAATTAGGTCTCCATTCTTGTGGGTGGGCACAATGGTGGGATTCACTTAGTGTTTTTTTATGTGTATAGAGAAAAATTATGTTAGATGCATTCTACCGGTTGGTTTTTCCTATTCCACTCCCCCTCCCTTCCTTTCATTCCCCTTTGTCTAATCTACAGAACCTCCCTTCATGGTGGATTCGCTTCCACATATCATTGAAACATTCAACCTTTGGTTTGGGGGCATTGGCTTATTTCACTTAGCACAATAGTCTCCAGATCCGTCCATTTACTAGCAAATGTCATAAAGTCATTCTTCTTGAAGGCTGAGTAATATTTCATTGTGTATATATACCACAATTTCTTTATCCATTCATCTATTAATGGGCATCTAGGTTGGTTCCATAGATTGGCTATTGTGAATGGAGATGCTATAAACATTGATATGGCTTCATTACTGTAGTATGCTGATTTTAAATCCTTTGGATATAAGCAGAGGATGGGATAGCTGTGTCAAATGGTGCTTCCATTCTTGCTTTTGTTGTTGTTGTTGTTGATGTTGTTATACATAACAGTAGAATGTATTTTTTAAAATCTTTTATTTTATTTGTCCTAATTAGTTATATATGACAGCAGAATGTATTTCGATTCATCTTACACAAATGGAGCACAACTTTTCTATGGTTGTACATGGTAGAGTTGCACCATCATACATGTACCTAGGGTAATGATGCTCATCTCATTCCACCATCTTTCCTGCCCCCATGCCCCCTTTTGACACAACATACATAAGTAGAGTATAACTTCTCATTCTTCTGGTTGTACCTCATGTAGAATCACACTGGTCATGTAGTCATATATGCACATAGGGTAATTGTAGGAGCCCTAATTAAGGAGATAGCTAAGATTGCGGTTAGCTGTGAGCCATAAAGATGTTCAAACATTACCACCTTGCATGGTTTCGCGAGACTTGGCCCGGGACATTGCGGATCGGGTATTTGTCTAGAGAACTCAGTGCGTTACTTGATGGAACTTAGGGCAGTTGATTTGTTCAAAGAATTTGATATGCTATGTAACTTGGCTCGTCAGCAGAAAGCTTGTCGCCTTAAAGCTGCAGCATCTCCTCACGATTGGACGGCTGTTAGTCATGATACACAGTCGATCCTGAAGGGCTCGATTGGATGGCTGGTAGCCAATGACAGGTAAGATCCCCAGAGGGATCTAAGACAGGCACAGTCACACGGGACAGTCTCATGTGGCTGACATATCAACCTATGACAGGAGTCAAGGGCACAGCCTTGATTATCTGATGACAGGTAAGAATGTTGGTTGCACATGTACGTCCTAGAGCATCCCCTCTTTTAAAACAAAAAGGGGGGAAATGTAGGAGCCCTAATTAAGGAGATAGCTAAGATTGCAGTTAGCTGTGAGCCATAAAAATGTTGAAGCATTACCACCTTGCATGGTCTCGCGAGACTTGGCCCGGGACATTGTGGATCGGGTTGGCGCCATTTGCATGATCTCGAGAGACTTGGCCCGGGGTATTGTGGATCAGGTCAGCGCCATTGTGTGGTGGTTGCAGGAGTGTGGATGGTGTTGGAGTTGTTGTTGGAGCCGGAGAGAGAAGCTAGCAGAATAAAGAGCCTGTTCATTTCCAGTCAGCTTCTGAACTTATTCCCACGTGGCGTCGTTGCTCCAAATGGCAATCACTTCAGGCAGCGACAGGTAATAATCTCCAATTCATTCTACTGTCCTTCTTACCCCTCATAGCCCCTCCTCTCCCTTCATTCCCCTATGCTTAACCCCCCCTTACTGTGAATTAGTGTCTGTATATCAGAGATAACATTCATCATTTGGTCTTTTGAAATTGGCTTATTTCGCTTAGCATGTATTCTCCAACTCCATCCATTCACCTGCAAATGCTATCATTTCCTTCTTCTTTGAGGCTGAGTAATACTCCATTGTGTATATACATCACATGTCCTTTATCCATTTGTCTGTTGAAGGGCATCTAGGTTGGTTCCATAGTTTAGCTACTGTGAAGTGAGCTGCTCTAAACATTGTTGTGATTGTGTCACTGTAGTATGCTGATTTTAAATCCTTTGGGTATAAACTGAGGAGTGGGATATGTGGGTCAAATGGTGGTTCCAATCCCAGTTTTTCAAGGAATCTCCATACTGCTTTCCATAATGGTTGCACCAATTTGCAGTGCCACCAGCAATGTATGAGTGTGCCTTTTTCTTCACATCCTCATCAACATTTATTGTTGCCTGTATTCTTGATGATTGCCATTCTGACTAGAATGAGATGAAATCTTAGAGTAGTTTTGATTTGCATTCTTTAATTGCTAGAGCTGTTGAACATTTTTTCATGTATTTGTTGATTGATTATATTTCTTCTTGTGTAGTGTCTGTTCAGTTCCTTAGTACATTTATTGATTGGGTTATATCTTTTCTTGGTGTTGAGTTATTTGAGTTCTTTATACATCCTGGAGATTAGTGCTCTCTCTGAGGTGCATATGGTAAAGATTTTCTCCCATTCTGTATAGCCTCTCTCTTCATGATATTGATTCCTTTGCTGAGAAGCTTTTTTGTTTGAATCCATCCCATTTATTGATTCTTGATTTTACTTCTTGTACTTTAGGAGTCTTATAAAGGAAGTCAGATTCTAAACCAACACGATGGAGATTTGGGCCTACTTTTTCTTCTATTAAGCACAGGGTCTCTCTTCTAGTGCCTAAGTCTTTGATCCATTTTGAGTTGAATTTCACCCAGGGTGAGAGATGAGGGTTTAGTTTCATTTTGTTGCATTTAGATTTCCAGTTTTCCCACCACTTGATGAAAAGATTATCTTTTCTCTAATGGATGTTTTTGACAACCTTTATCTAGTATGACATAACTGTATTTATGTGGGTTTGTCTCCATTATTCCTATTTTTTTTTTTTTGAGTAATCTCCATACTGCTTTCCAGAGTGGTTGCACCAATTTGCAACAATGTCTGAGTGGACCCTTTTCCCCACATGCACGCCAACATGTACTGTTACTTGTATTCTTAATAGCCGCCATTCTGACTGGCGTGAGATGAAATCTCAGCGTTGAAGTATTGCGCCTACATTTTCTTCTAGTATGTTCAGTGACTCTGATCTAATTCGTAGGTCTTTGATGCATTTACAGTTGTTTTTTGTTTAGGGTGAGAGAGAGGGGTTAACTTTCATTCTACTACATGTGGATTTCCAGTTTTCCTAGCACTGTTTGTTGAAGGGACTATCTTTTCTCCAGTGTGTGTTTTTGGCACCTGTCTAGTTTGAGGTCACTGTATTTATGTGAATTTGTCTCTGTGTCTTCTGTTCTGTTCCATTGGTCTTTTTGCCTGAGGGATTAATTAAAAAGAAAGGAGTCAGGGAAGAAAGGGAGGAAGGGAGGAAGGGGGGGCGGGGTGTTTCAGACCTGCGTATTCCCTCTGGAAATTCTCACAAACTCCGAAAATCATCAGTGCCTGATGTAAGCACATGCAACAGCTGAAGTTCTCCAGAAAATTCTAAGCCATTTCCCACACTGGCGACCAGTGTTGTGTCTCTGTGGATGGTCACTGTGCTGCATTCACCCTCTCAGGGGACTCGAGGTGGAAAGAAGCTTCTCAGCTACACCCATATTCTGAGGTCTCTAGGGCACCGGGAAGGCTGGGGAGGAGAGCAGAGGGCCTCAGGCAGAGAGCTAAGGGACCTCCTCCCGGCCACCAGCAGGTGACACCAGGCATCCCAGGCATGTTACTGCTGCAGCCGGCAGGTGACCACAGCTCAAGTCAGGGTAGGAGGAACTCGCAGCCACTGCTTCTGCGTGGCTCCTTCGTGTCCTCTTAATTCAGGACCTTTGAGGTAGGGTGTGTCCCTTTCCCGTTTCCTGATGATCAGAGGACACTCGAGGTGCTCTCTGCCCAGCTGGACTTGAACAGGACCTCCACAGGGAAGCTGACTGCCCTTGGCTGCCTGTCCCCACAGCCTGCCCTCCTCAGTCACTGGCCTCTGTTGATGGCCTGGCCCAGTGGGCCCATGGCTCCAGAGGAGGGACACGGCAGTCTCTGAGCTCCATCCAGGGCTGACTCCAGTGATCACCCCTTTTTCCTGGGTTTCCTGGGTTTACACACCGTGGTCAGACATGGCCACCGAGAGCCTTTCCAGACGGCCCTGCCTGGCTGTGGGGGTCAAGGTTTCATCCCCAGCTCCTCCTTCAGTGCAGGGCTGAGCCTCACGGGCACATGGTCCTGGGCACTTGACCTGTGAGTGGCTTTGGAGAGTATCTGGGGAAGACGAGGGTGGCCTCATGGAGCGGCTCTGGCCTCGCCTCTCAGGAGGACAGCCAGAGTGAGGGAGGGCCAGAGCTGGCCACGGCAGTATACCCCAGATCCTCTCAGTAAATAGGACAGTGTCTCCCTGAGCCGGTGTTTCCTCGGCTGGCCGAGCCCCAGGACGGACGGTGTGTGCTGGGGAGGCCGAGTGGCACCTTCTTCCTGCAGGGCCTGTGGCCAGCGGCACCTTCAGCTCCTGAGCTGGGATCCGACACCTGAGAGGCCACCACATCAGGGAGGACTGTGAGGCTGGCTGAGGACGGGGGACTGTCGCCACAGTAGGGGCAGTGAGAAGAGCCAGGCTGTGCGCGGGAGGCCCATGTCACGTGTCCTGGCCACCACGCTCTCTGCTTCAGTCTCCTGTGGCTTCGACGAGACCCCCCACGAGAAGGCAGCTTCAGCAGCCCATGTGCGGGCTCTCACAGACCCGAGGGCTGAAACTCCGACTTCCTGGGCGGAATCAGCCGGACCCCTCCAGAACCTCGAGGGAGAATCCATCCTGACATTTCCAGAGAGCGATCGCTGCAGCCCGTGGCCCGTGGCCGTCTCGCTCGTCCCGGACTCTGCAGTCCAACGGCATCTGTGCCAAATACCCACGTGTAATAGTCAGCCCCTCATTCCTGGACCAACAGACCCGACAAGGACAGCATGGCGGGGAAACGCTTGTTTTGGCTCATGGTCTCAGAGGTTCAGTCCAAGGTCGGCCGACCCCACAGCTCTGGGCCTGAGGTGAGCAGGACATCATGGCGGCAGGGCACAGCTGAGGAGAGCTGCCCAACTCTTGATAGCCAATAAGGAAAGAAAGAGAAGGAGGGATGGGGGAGACAGAGAGAGAGAGAGAGCATTTTACTTTCCAGGGACAAACTAGAAAGTCTAAAGGCCCGCCCCCAGTGACCTTGTCCAGCCACATCCTACGTGCATGTGGTCACCACCCAGTACTGAGGTCCTATCAAACTATTAATCCATGTCCTGGACCCACCCACCCACTGATTAGGTCGCCACTCTATAATCTAGTCACATCATCTCTGAGCGTCTCTGCATTATCTATCACTTGAGCTTTTGGGGACATCTCGCATCCTGACCACGCCTCTCCCATGTGAGGACACTTGTGGTTGCTTTATGACTCATCAGGATCGTCCCAGGTGATCTCCCTGTCTCAGAATCTTTGAATCAATCACATGAGCAAAGCCTTTAAGAGATAAGGTGACCTTCACAGGTTCCAAGGAGTCAGTGTTTCAGGGTGCTGTAACAGAAGTCCTGTATGGTTTGAACAACACATTGACTTCCCACAGTTCTGGGGGCTGAAACCCAAGACCAAGGCCCTGGCAGGTCCAGGTCGGGGCAGGACCTACCCTGGCTCTTAGCTACGTCTCTCATCATGGCAGCCTTGGTGACCGAGGGAGACCACTGCCCTTCTGGCTGTCCTTTGAAGGGACAATTCCCAGTCATGAGGGTTCCTCTTCACAACCTGGTCACCTAGAAAAGGTCCCACCTCCTAATTCCCTCACCCTGGGGTCGAGGCTGCACGTTTTGGATGTTGGGCGTGCACAGACATTCCCTCTAGAGTTCAGGGACTAGACCTCATCGTGGGAGGCACTCGCTGCCAAGGTGCAGAAGTGAGGCTTTCTGGGGCCTGAAGGGCTTATTCCAAACTGACACTTGCTATTGGTCAAGCCATGTCACAGGCTCCCAGGGCCAAGAGGAAGGGATGAGGCTTTCACCCTTCACAGGAAAAGAGCCATGAATACACAGGAATGAGGCAATGCCAGGGTCGGCCTTTCCCTCCCCGCCCTGAGTACACTGGCTCCTGCCCTCCGTCACACGAGGACCACCCACACCCCCTCAGCCCCAGCGATGCTCCACCAGGGTCAGCGCCAGGCTCCCAGCTGACATCGCCCCTGCACCAGGGCTGGGTGTGGACAAGGCTCCTTTCCATGGAGAGATCAGAGGCTTTTGTCAAAGGCTACCACTCAAGAATGGCCAGGCAGGACCCAGACAGCAACGGGAGCCAACTGCAGTCACAGAGGGAGGTACCGAAGCCATGCTTGGCCAGAGCAGTTCTGAGAGACACCCAGGGCCTCAGTGCCCGTGGACTGGAGGCCACGATGGCTGGCTGCTGCAGGTCCTGGACTAGACCTTGATGTGGTTCCCTAACTCGTGCTTACGAGGCTTTGGCTCTACCATTGGCTCTACCACTGCTTCCCTTTGGTCCCATCTGAAACACATACCTCACAGCAATATCCAGCTGGTGCTTGAATAACACACTGGACACGTGGCAGCCCAGCAAAGTTGACACCTCAAGTCCACCATCACGGCCAAACTACACCAACTCCAGCCCAACCAGCGCCTGAGCACGTGGTGCCCTCGGTGGCCACTGACCCAGAGCTTGGCTGGACAGGTGCTAAGGGGGCAGGGGTGCTGACGGGCAGGGTGTCACCCATTCTCCTGGCCCCTGCCATTGTCCTTCCCCAACCAGGACCCAGGCTGTGTAAAGGTGGGCAGGGCAGTTTGGATATAGAAAGAACAAGTGGTAGAGAAAGGGGGGCTGTCGTGCCGTGCACCCTGGATCACTGGTTTTCAGAGTCAGCCTGCAGGAAATCAGATCTCCCCGAGTGCTCCGCCATGCCTGTAGATTTCACGTCACTTGCTCAAATGTAGTCAGCTTGTTTCTCTCCACTGTGAGTGTGAGCACACACTTGCATGCACACCCACGTGGAATCTAGTAACAGAAACTGGATTTCCCTGGGATCAGGTGAGGTTCTCCAGTTCAGCCTCCTCATCTCTACGTTGCTGGTCCTGGCCAGTCTTGCACTAAAAGAGATATGAGCTGAGTTTCCTGGGACCCAAGACCAGGTGGAATGGTGACGCTCCTACAAATGTGGCTGGATTCTTGCCGTGCATAGGTTTGAGATGGTCTCCAGTAGGCCTGCCTGGAGCACAGGATCTTGGCAGTGACCAGGACAGATGATGGAGCCAAAGCCAACAGCAGCTGAGCCAAAGCAGCGAATGCATCCCAGTGACAGAGTTTGCTGTGGGGTGAATTGTGTCCCTCAAAAAGATACTCTGAAGTCCTAAACCCAGCACCCCAGAATGTGACTGCCTTTGGAAGCAGGTCATTGCACATTTAATTGGTTAAGATGGAGTCCTAGTGGGTTAGGATGGGTCCTTAAATCTGTGGGACTTCCGACCTGCAAAGGCATGAGGAAAGAACATCACACCCGGTGAGCAGACAGAGGCGGCATTGGCAGGGATGCGGCTGGCAGCCAAGGAAGACCAAGTGTCAGCGACTGTGACCAGAAGCCAAGAAGGGGCAGGAAGGTCCTCCCCTAGTGCTACTGGGGGAGGTCGGCCCTGCTGACATCTTGATGCACGTCTGGCCTTCAGACCCTGAGATGACAAATGTCTGTTGTCTCCAACCACCCCCTCTGTGGCACTGCACATGGAAGTCCCAGGACACCGACACATGCAGATCTGAAAGGGAAAGGAGGGAGTTCAGTCGAGATTCATCGTCACTGGGAGCGGTGATAATTTGATCTGAAAACTTGGGCTGCAATTAAGCCTTTTCTCTTGAACTAATTTAAAGTGCTCAAGTAGCACTCACCTAAGGCCACTCACTTATAATCATATTGACTTTCCCAAGATGCGTATCAGAGTTTCCATCATCCCAGCTTGTTTTCCTTTATTACTCTCTATTACTTGTGTTACCTAAATGCAACCTGACTGCTTCCCCGCGCTTGCTCCTCATTATTGAAATATATATCTACACCTTCTGTGGCCGGCTGTAAAACATCCCCCAGGCATTGGTGAAGCCTGATTCCTCCCAGCTAATCCTAAACATAGTACATGTTTTTTACTAATGGTGAGAGAGAACGTTGGGCGAGTATTTGCCCTTGTTTTGGCAGCAATAAAATCATTCCCTCTCCAAATAGTATCCCCACAGCCTCCTGCCCTGATTTCTAATAAATATGGGCCACATTCTCCCCACCCATCCTTGGTGAGAGGAAGCAGGAAAAGATGGTGGCCAGGGCACTAGTATAAGCCTGGAGGAACAGCAAGCTGTGTCAGGGCAGAGGTGTCTCTTCTGTGGAGGACTGGCAGACCACCTGCCACTAACCCTCTTGTACAAGTGACAGGTGACCTTCTTGCTCAGACCACCTGCCCACTAACCCTTTTGTTCAAGGGACAGGTGACCTTCTTGCTCAGAATACAGGAGCTGGGAAAGTGAGTTCATTCTCCTTTGCTCAAAATCACCGTGATTGGCATAAGACAAAACCTAACAGACCTGTGTGGATGGAAGCACGTGCATTTCACTTCATGGCATGTTTGGGATGGTTGGGGCCCTTCCGCGAGTCCCCTGCGGAGAAGGCAGAGCTTGAA
Organism: Tamias sibiricus; assembly: GCA_025594165.1. NCBI lineage: Eukaryota > Metazoa > Chordata > Mammalia > Rodentia > Sciuridae > Tamias > Tamias sibiricus. The sequence continues at coordinate 168,784,980 of CM046662.1, read as the reverse complement.
GGTGTCTTTACATCTATGAGGCTTCTCAAGGACTCTGGTGAACCCCGACTGCTCTCTCCTTCTTGGGATTTATCTCCCACCAAAAGCCTATCACAAATGCAACAGCTGTCCTTGGATGCGTGGTGAGCTGTAGCAGCATGGTATCAATCTGTGAGGTGTCATTTGGATGCAACGACCAGCTTCTTCTTGTCCTGGTTGGAGTCACCAAGTGATTCGGCTTGGTGGCTCATTGAGTTTATCTCTTGAAAGTTAGTGATGTCATCCAGATTCATCCATTGACATATTTTGATTTAGGTAAACATTTACATGCACATTTTAAATTTACCAAAATAAGACCTAGATCCAGCAGCCTTGAACTAGTCATTCCTCATCTGTGGGAAGAAGGAAAAGGAAGTAGATGATCTTTGAGATCTTCTACTGCATTTGCCACCACAGGGCGCCGCAGTCTCTGATACCAGGAAGCCCTGCCTTGGGAACGTGAGTGAGAGGTATCCCTAGACACAGCTGTACCATGTTTTATTGGCATTATTAGGCTTTCAGGAGAGCTTTATAGATATAATCTCAATATGCAAAAACAAAGCCAAAATTTCAATCTTGTATCCAGGGACAGAAAGACTACATGAATCAAAAAGACATTTATCTCCAGAATTTGGGACAAGGTCAGTAAATACTTTTATCTGAGAGCTACGATAGAGATTATTATAAAATAGTGAGCTTAGTCACCTGTGGAGTTTGTGTCAAATATGAAGGATTGATGGATGCCTTTTGGATGAGGTCCATAGACCTCTCAAAGTTATGTCAAAGGCATGTGAGCACACTCATCAAAGAGGACAGCGTCCTCAGCAGGACCCAAGAGGGCAGTCAGCACCTGCAAGACAGCTTTGATTCCCTCCCTGGGGAATCACCTGTCTGACGGTTCAGTGTGATTCCACACAACATTGTCGCAGCTAATGTGGAAGTCGGACAGGACAGCCGCGGACCACAGTGCAGTCCTGTGGACCAGCCTCTGCTCTTAAAACCCAGCATCTTGAGGGTCCTGTTGCTCAAGCCCAGAAAGCCCCGCTGCTCCGCAGGCTGAGCCCTCAGCCTGCAAACTCCCTCTCTGAGCACGTGCTAATGATGAGGCCTTTGGATGCCTGCTCCCCTCCTTAACTGTTTTGGAAGAATTTTGATGGATATAAGGCAAACAAGCAGCATTACGAACCACGCTTAAGTGTCAAAAACTGCACAGAACATTTTTCCTGGATCGTCTATGTTGGTTCTAGGCAGAAGGCTGCACCTCCCAGGCAGAAGGCCACACCTCCCCAGGTGCCTTGTGAAAAACTACAGCTCCCAGGATCCTCAGCGTGACCAAAAATCCTGACCAGCAAGTCCCTTGTCCACTACCACTACCTCCCCCCCATGACCTCTGCTGTCCTATAGGATAAGGACTCACATCAAGGGGGTTTTATGGCCCCTACTCTATTTAAGCCAGCCCCGGACTGAAATCTCTGTTCCCGCTCTCTGTTCCTGCTCTCCGCTCCCGCGTGCTCCAGCTCCCGTCCGTTCCCCGCGGTTTGTCCCCATCCCCTCCATGTGTTTCTTTGGTAATTCAATAAACCCCTTTCCTTTTCCTATACGACAGTTCGAGCGTCCGTCTCCTCCTTCAAATTTCGCTAACAGTCTAACTTGACCTTCACACAAACTCCAGGGTGCAGACCCCAGTACTGGTCACTGTACCCAGGGGAAGACTCAGGGCACACAGTTCAGTAACTTGTCCCAGACCACAAGCTGCCAAGCAAGGAACCCACAACTAGGACCCAGGTTAGAGCCCAGGACCCCTGCAGAGCCCATCCTCCACCACTCAAAGTCCACAGGGACGTGGCCTCTGTGGGAGGTCATTATGGATGAAGCCACTGGAGGGATCAGGGATCGTCGGCACCTGTGGTCCAACAGGGGCCTGGTGATTCATGTGTATTTTAAGCCCTGGACACTAGGAAGCAATAACAAGGTTTATAGACCAGAAAATTTGCAGGTAAGCTTCAGGATTAGAATTAGAATATCTGAAATTTGTACAATCTTTAAAATAAATACAGTGGGTTAAACAGTTCCTCTGTTTTCAGCTCAAAGGCAGGGCTTTTGGTGAGCTGGGAGCTCCAATACTCCAGGGGCGAGTTCCAAGTTACCCCATCTTGGTCAGCTTCTCCTGACCTCATGGTAAGTGGGCAGCCTGGCACCGGAAGCTTCCTCCTGAAGGAGCCCCAATTAGGGAGATGGCTATTGCGGTCAGCTGGAAGCCATAAGTTCCACCTGATAATAAGTATGTATGTGACGCACCTGTAAATGCACGTGAGGCACCCGCAAAGCTAAAGGTATATAACTGGGTGAAAGCGGTCGGAGTCAGGAGAAGAATGAATTCATTCAGTCAGTCATGCAGTCGCTCGGTCGGAAGAAGAGTTCAGGTCCGAGAAGAAGAAAAGAATCAGAGCGGCCAGAACGTAGGCAGAGCGGTTACAGAAGAGAAACCAGATAGAAGAAGTAATTGCTGGTCAGAGTCAGGCCGAGGCTCCCGAGGAAGAAAGAAGAAAGAAGAAAGAAGAAAGAAGCTCTAAAAACTAAGCTCTCTCTCTCTCTAAAGAAGAAATCTCTCTCTTTCAAGCTCTCTCTCTTTCTCTCTAAGCTCTAAGAAGATGAAGAAGAAAAAGCTATCTCTAATCTTTCTCTAAGCTCTTTCTAAGAAGAAGAAAAATCTTTCTTTCTCTCTCTAAGCTCTCTCTAAGAAAGTAGAAGTAAAAGTAGTAATAGCTTTATTCTGCCTCCGAGTTTTCCTCCCGGGTTTCGGTACCAGGCAGCTTACATCCGTCCACATCTGGAAATCTGGGATGTGGTGCTGTCCCCATGCAGACGCTCAGAGGAAGGGCTCCTCACTGCTTCTGTCGGGCCTCCTCTGGCTGGAAGGCACCAGTCTCTCCTGTGACCTCCGCTGCCGTACCCTCTGCCCTCACCCCTCAGAGCTCTCCTCCAAGACTCAGACATGCTGGAGAACTTCATACCCTAGACTCCAAGGAGACCATGAAACAGGACACGCTCAGCAAAGTGAATTCACTCCCTGGTGTCAGCAGGTGAGGTCAGAGAGGCAGAGGCACTTCCTCTCTCTCTCTCTCCCTCTCTCTCCCCCTGGCCCCTCCCCCAGCTCCTGCCACCTTCAGGCCATGTGTGCCTGGCTCCATAAACAGCGCCAGAGCCTCTCCTGGCAGGACCTCAAACATCCAGCACTGAACATACAGGCCCCACTCCCTGCACCCTGGGTTAGGTGTCCTGGAGACCAGGTCAATAGGAGGGCACCCAAACAGAAAGGGCAGGTGGCAGGAGGCCTGGTCTTACAGTGCGGGGCTCTGAGTCCTGCTTCTGTAACTTTTATGTGACAGCCAGGCACGGTGGCACACGCCTGAAACCCCAGCAACTTAGAGGAGGCAGGAGGATCACAAGTTCCAGGCCTGACTGGGTACCTTAGAAAGACCCTGTCTCAAAATAAAAAATAAAAAGGACTGGGGGTGTAGCTCAGTGGGAGAGTTCCTTGATTCAATCCCCAATTAAAAAATAAAATAGTTGCAGTGTTTTTCATTTTATTCTTTATTTTATTTTTAATGAACAAGAATTGATTGCATTTATCACATCCTGTGGGACACGATGTGGCTTTCCTTGTTACAGCTTGAATCACTCTGCTAGAACCCCTCGGCCTTTATGCCTTCCTTGACCTCCAGAAAGGCTCTCGCTCTGGAGTGGAGCATGCCTTTCTCCAGCCTGGTGAGCCCCAGCAAAGAAGCCTCAGAGACTCCAACATCTCTGCAACCTTCCAGATTCTTGTGTGATACAGACAAAGCCATGGCCCCAGGGCTGCAGCTCCCAGGGAATCCCTTTTGGGTCTATTGCACTGTCAATGCAAAGATTAGCATTAACACAAAGGGCTTGAGTCATGAGGAGGAACAATAATTTAAAACCTTTCAGCTTAACCTTCTAACTGGAACTTCTTGGCATGACAATGTCTTGATAAAGTGAATATGAGTGGGCACAAATCTGGGGAGGCTGATAGGAGAAATAACCTATGCCATGCCCACCAGAGAGGACAGCAAATCTGCCTCCTGTGTGTGGACCCCAAGGTACTGCATTCTCAGGGCTAGATGCAAACCCATGAGAATTCACCAACAGGAATATGGGCAGCTGCACGTGCAGACGCCAAGGAGTCTGCCCCCCAAACACAGCTGACATTGAAATGGCCCAGCCCATTGAGCTTTTTGATATTGAAAGTGACAGATTTATAAATAAAATATCATTTCGAGTCCCAGAGGCCTTGGTGGCTCTTGGAGATAATGCTGCATTCATACACTCAGACATGTTATGCACCTTGTCTGCTACAATTTTGCTTCTAAGCTGTGACAGTATTGTTTTGAAGTAGAAGGAATAGGGTAGCATCTCCTGGGATCAACAAGGCAGAATGAAGACCTGGGAATTGAAATTAACTGAGTTTGTGGATTTACCAAAATCATTTTTTATTTGTGATTAATCTTGTTGCTATGTTTTTGTTAAAAAAAAAAAATTGCAAATCAGCCTTCAGACTTCCCTGGAGCCCCCCCCCCCTCCACACACACACACTCAATTATTTATGTTGCAGATTCCACCATTTATAGATGGCATGATGTTTTTCCTTTAGGGACAAGGAGGCATCGTAAATCAGGACTACAGAAGCTAAATTTAAAGGCTGTGTCTTTTTTTTCTTTCATCCACTGAAGAAGTTATTGATTGAATCAGACAATGAATTAACTCAATGCTGTCATCCCGTCTCTCCTTCTAACTAACTACACATCCTTTTCCAAATAGATTCTCAGATTTAAGTATGCTGCAGCAGGGACTGGGAGGCTGCCTGTACAGGAAACTGTTAGAATTTGGGCAAAAAGTCTCTTACGCTGGGAATGCCATTTTAATAAAAGGGAAGTTTATTAGGGGCCACGTGTGGAAGGGGGGGGGAAGGGAAAATAGGGGACGGATGGGAACAGGGGCAAGCGCGAACAGAGAGTGATTTTAGTCCGGGGGTGGCTTACATAGAGTGGGGGTCAGAAAGCCCCCCTGGAGTGAGTCCTTGCCCTATAGGCTACCAGAGGTCAGGAGGTAGTGGCCAGGGCACCTGCTGGCCAGGTTTGCTGGTCATGCTGAGGATCTTGGGAAACGTAGTTTTTCACAAAGTACCTGGGGAGGTGTGGCCTTCTGCCTGGGAGGTGCAGCCTCCTGCCTGGAATCCAACAGAAACCTCCCTCTTCACCTGAGCCATCAGGTGTCTGATGGGCCACTGAAGGCAGGAGGAAGCGTGGCATCTTTGCTTTCATTTTGCATCTACCTTGAACTGTGGGTCAGATTCCTACTCAGCTCTACATGAAAACATGTCAATCACTCAATCAGTAAATGGACTAAGAAGCTGAACAGACCCTTTTTAGCAGATGATATACAATCAATCAATAAATATATGAAAAATGCTCAGCATCCCTAACAATTAGAGAAATGCAAATCAAAAGTACTCGAAGATCTCATCTCACTTCAGTTGGAATGGCAGCTATTAAGGCTACAAGCAAATGTAAGTGTTGGCGAGGATGTGGGGGAAAGGCACACTTACACATCGCTGGTGGGACTGCAAATTGGTGCAGCCAATATGGAAAGCAGCATGGAGATTCTTCAGAAAACCGGGCCTGGAACCACCATTTGACCCAGCTATCCCACTCCTCAGTCTATACCCAAAGGACTTAAAATCAGCATACTACAGGGACACAGCCACATCAATGTTTATAGCAGCACAATTCACAATAGCTAAATTGTGGAACCAACCTAGATGCCCGTACATGAACGGATAAAGACAATATGGTATGTATACACAGTGTAATATTTTTCAGCATTTAAAGAGAATAAAATTATGGCATTTGCAGGTAAATGGATGGAGTTGGAGAATATAATGCTAAGTGAAGTGCTGAATGTTTTCTCTGATATAAGGTGGCTGATTCATAATGGGGTTGGTGGGGGGAAGCATGGGAGGATTGGATGAACTCTAGATAGGGCAAAGGGGAGGGAGGGAAAGGCAGGGGGCATTGCAGTAGGAATGATGGTGGTGGAATGAGGTGGACATTGTTATTCTAAGTACATATATAAAGACACGAATGGTGTGCTATACTTTGTGTACAACCAGAGATATGAAAAATGGTGCTCTATATGTGCAATATGAATTGTAATGCTGTCATACATAACAAATTAGAATTAAAAAAAAAACATGTTAATCATTTAAGGAGAACAGTCTAAAGTGGGTAACCACGGTGACGTCAGAAAGGAAGACACCAAAATGAGTAACTAAGACATTTGGAAGATTTGCAGAGCATCATGATCAACAGATTGTCCCCTGCGAGCTTTTACCACATCCTCTCCTGGACCATCCGGTTCTGCCCAGAGCCTCCAGGCATTGCCCCAAACCTGAAGGAATCAGCTCCATTTTGTCGTTCAGACTTGTCTTCTTCTCTGAGTCCTTCTCCCTGCAGTCACCTTGGATTCTGGGGACAACGGGCCTAATGATAACCGTCCTGTGGCCAGGGTCTACACTACCCCCAGGCAGCAACAACTTTCTCATCAGGGATAAGTCTCTGCCTGGCTGATCCTGAGACGATGACCAACCAGACCACAGCGTGACCGAGAGTGACGTCCCTCGTGCTCCCGGACTCTGACACAGTGATGCCAGAGGTATACCAGGATCCTTGTGGACACTACGATCAGGTGAGACGTCCGCTGCTCCTCTTCTGTGACCCACTGGGGAACTTCAGTCCTGGAACTCTGTGTGTTCCCTTCTGCTTCCTCTGGTTGGGTACTTCGCTGTTACTGGCCAGGGCTTTCTAAAGATTTCCTCTTGACTGCTAAATGCTTGAGGGGCTGTTCTGAATATTCCGAGTCCTTCTTTCTCCAACAAATATTCCACCAAGGGTTGCTGAGGTGATTAGCCTAAAAGAAAGCTCTAAACCCAACTTGGATTGCCCCGGGGGGCACCCCAGTGGCTTCTGCGTGCAGGCACATGCTGGAACCCCCCACGGGATCCAGGGCTTTGACCTGCCCTCTCCCTCTTGCGTCCTGGGCTCACTTTCTCTTCTGTCTCTGAAGTAAGTCAGGTGTGGCCAGACTGGGTCTGACTGTGATGAGAACACCACTATCCGTGCTCCCTGGGCAGCACCACCCCAGGGTGGACGCCTGACAATTTGTGTTGAATGGTGAACCTTTCAGTATTTGGTGGTGGGCGGTTGTGTGTGTGGTGTGGACATGCATGTATGCACTTGACTTCTTGGCATATTTGTCTTGAGGACTTTACTGTCTTCTGGCATTGGTGACAAGAATCTGCTTGGCACTGAGTCGCTTTTTGTAGAGATGTTGCAGGTTACAACTGTGTCATTTATGTCATTTCCCCGTCTCTGGCAATGGACAAAGTCCCCTATGTTGTCTGTTTACTCCATCACCGTAACGTCTATTCACAAAGAAAACATTATTCCACACAAATGGAGAACAGCCGTGTGGGCTCTGTTGGTGTAAGAACTGAAGCATCTGTGGTCTGTTTTCTGCTGACCCGTGGCCAAGGGAAACCAGGGAGGCCTCTAAGTGTCTTTTAGAGGGTGGAATTAGAAGCCACAGTTAAAACAACAAAGCCCACCCATTCTGCCGTGCTGTGTTTGTGTCTCTCTGGAAATGAACCCTAATCCCCAACACAGTGATGCTGGAGACGGCTCTGTGGGAGGAGATTAGGTCTTGAGGGCCCCAAATGAATGGGGTTCATTTCTGCTTCAGTCTGACTGTGTCTACTCTAAAAGTCAGGCACTGTTGACGTCATTGTTTCAGCCTTTATGATGACTAGGCTGTGAGTGCGCCTCCTGTGTTCATGATTGAGGTTCTCATCAAAGGAATTCACACAGCACACCTGGTCAGCTTGCTGCACACCCCCTCCCCACCATCCCCAGGTGAGGACATGGCTCTCCTCCCCTGCAGGGACTAGCAGACCTGCTGTCACCTCTGCCTTGCAAGTCCCAGCTACAGAACCATGAACTGCTCATCGGTCACCAAGTTCACAGTACTTTGATGGAACATCTTGAGCAGCTAGCAAACTGGCCTTCCTTTGAAGTGACAGATTGACAGCTGTAAGCCACACTGTGTCTTCAGCCAGAGAGCACATGTTCCCTCCCCATCAGTCTTTCATCAAACCAAACTCATTTACTCTGGGGGTTTTCATACTTAACTCTCAAATAAATTTATTCTTACTTTCTTTCCCATTCTAGCATAAATGAACGTTGCTATTTTAAGACAAGGTTCTAGCAATTTCCTCTTGAGAAAACTATCACATTGACAACACCTGAGGAAGGACACACTCAAACCAAGCAGGGACAAATACAGCTTGTTCAGAGCCATCTTGAACTAATCCCTGGAAGACCCCTCCCCCGTGCAATCACAGGGGCTCAAGACCTCAACACATTGATCCATTGATCCGGGGTGGGGACAGCAATGTGCGCAGCCCTGGGCTTTCTAACAGTTATTTTCCCTTCTCCCTCTCCCTCTCCCCTCCCTTCTACATGTGTGCACGTGCACACATGAAATTTTCAAGTAAGCTGGTCTTAAGAACATATCATTTTGCACACAGTCTAAGCAAGCATACTTTGAGAGGCCTATTTTCTAATAAAAGGGAGAAGTGTCAGCCAGAAGTATACGATTTTGACCAGTTGTGATGTGACTTGGAGAGCAAAGAGCAGGCACTGCCAAGAGTTCTTATGTCTATTAACCATGGGTCTAATGTGCACGTGAGATGGATGGGGGAGGCCAGCCCTGGTACATCTGGAAACCCTGTGATTCCCTGAGATACTCCAAGGGTCTGAGTGAGTGACCATCTCCGCCACCTGCAAAAGAAAGCAGGGAAGCTGCATGCAGATGCACAGGTATGCAAGCCCTGCGTGAAGAACTGCTGGGGCTGGCTATGTGATACAAATAAACTAAATTTGCACCTTTAGCTTAAGCCTCAATCTAGCTAGACAAGTATTTTAAAATAGCACATGGTGATGCACTTATCTATGCACTTATCTAGACGCACTATCTATAAATGTGTCCTAAACAAAACCCCTAGCTTGCCCAAGACTTGATTGGATTATTGACAGTACTTGTGTGAAATATAGCAAACACGTTGATATCTTTTCTTAGCTTCAGAGAAGGAGGAAAAAAAAAGTGGATTATAAAGTTTCTTAACTACATCAGAGGTTGTGTTTTTATTTGCTTAGCATTTGAATAAATTTAAATCACCTTAAGAATTCTCAGAGATTTAAAAAAAATAAATGAACTTCAATGCCTAACTTTAAAATCAACTTTGTTTTATGACATTTGTTGAAATTGGAAAATAACAATGTTTGTTTAGCCATGACTTAAGTTGATGGTCTTGCTGAATAATTTGTAAAATGAGGGAATTTTCTATAAAATGCTGACAACTTAGAAAAATAACTGGAAAAAACACTTTAGCACAGGTGAAAAAAATTTAAAAAGGTTTTATTATTTGGCATACAAAGTAAAAATAACCAGTCAGGTAACATTTTTTTTTTTTTTAAATTTGCTTTAGTTGTACACAATTCATTTATTTTTACATGGAGCTGAGGATCGAACCTGGGCCGTGCATGTGGTAGGCTCTACCGCTGAGCCACAACCCCAGCCCCAGGTAACATTTTTAATCAAAGTCTATCATTAGAAAAAGTAGATAGGTTTAGCACTTTCAGTTTAAAATCAATTTGTATGTTTTCCCCTATTTTATCAGAGTATAAAACATTTTTCAATATTCTAGTTTATGTAAAATGTAAGTTTATTTCTATTAAATTCCAATCAATTTGTACATCTAAATTTTTAAACCTTTTTTTGTAGGTCTATCATGTCCACAAAATATTTAAAATTATATGCGCAGACCTCCTCCGCAATCTCGCTGTGAACATTGTGAACATTTTGTTAAAATAAATTGTGTTGTAATAACCAATATCTTTCAAAAAGATAAACTTTCCCTGTAAACAATATAAAATGACTATTGCAGGTAATCAGACAGTGGCTGTGGGGAGGTGTTTATAGAAGACGGGAAATGGAGAGTACTTTTATTTCTCTTTAATCTCTCAAAGGTAATCAGTGCAATTTGTTTTAAAATATAAATGTTTAGCTGTACTATAATGAGAAAGAAGGTAATAAGAAACATCTTTGAGAAATAAAATAACTGAAAAAATTTGAAAGAGAGTTTTGGTTTATATTATCCAAATATAATGAATTTGAAAGGAGTAGTGCAATGGTTTAAATCTGTGACTAGATTTGGACAGTGTTAATAAGTGCAATTATAAAATGAGAAAAAGACAAGGACTTTTTTTTACAAATTATTACATGAATGGCATAAGCAAGAAAAATTAAAATTTGAATTTTCTTTCTTTTAAGTGTCAAACTGACCTTTCAGTAGGTCAATGTTCACTCTGCTCTTGATAGTAAAGAGTATTCTGTGCATACATAGTGGTTCTTAAAATCAACCAATTATGCCACTAATGGTTTTGCTTTCTGTTACCTTCATGAACTATCATCTTTGGATGAAATTTTTGAAAGAAAGAAAGAAAGGAAAGAAGGAAGCAAGGAAGGAGGAAAGGAAAGAAAGAAAGAAAGCTAAAACTCCTAATAGTGATTATGACCTGTGTGTGTGTGTGTGTGTGTGTGTGTGTGTTTCAGAATGAAACACTTCATATCTTTAACTATGATGAATTAGGTTTACTTATTTTCTTCTGTTTCAAGTTTGCAACTCAATCTCATAATAATAAAACTTCTAAAAATAATTTTTATTTAAATTATGGGCTTTCTGAATTCCCCCAAAGATGGACTCCTTAACTTAATGTGGTTGTTTTTCCATTCTACAAAGTTTCAATTAGTTACACAGGTTTGTAGAAGCCCCACTGTTCTTTAATTTGTTTAATTCTATATCTTCATGACACTTGGGATTGAATGCAGAGGCAGCCTACCATTGAACTGTACTCAACCCTCTTTATTATTATTCTAATTTTTAAATTTTGAGACAGGGTGTCGCTTAATTGCCCAGGCTAGTCTTAAATGTGTGATCCTCCTGCCTCAGCCTCTTGGGAAGCTGGGATTACAGATAAATCACCTTGGTCTGAGTAAGTGACTATCTCCACCTCCTGCAAAAGAAAGCAGGGAAGCCACATGCAGAGGCACAGATACCCAAGCCCTGCGTGAAGAACTGCTGGGGCTGGCTATGTGATACAAATAAACTAAATTTGCACCTTTAGCTTAAGCCTCAATCTAGCTAGACAAGTATTTTAAAATAGCACATAAGTGATGCACTTATCTATAAATACTTCCTAAACCCCCTAGCTTGCCCAAGAGTTGATTGGATTATTGACAGTACTTGTGTGAAATATAGCAAACACATTGATATCTTTTCTTAGCTTCAGAGAGGAAAGTTTCTTAAATTCATTAAAGGTTGCATTTTGATTTGCTTAGCATTTAAATAAGTTTAAAATACCTGAAGAATTCTCAGAAATTAAAAAACAACCAAAAATCAAAAACTGAAGCCTCCTTTCCAGGTCAATAGCCAGCTCATGGAACTAGCCCAGATACCCATCAACAGATGAATGGATAAAGAAAATGTGGTATATACACACAATGGAGTTTTGCTTAGTCACCAAAAAGAATGAAATTATGTCATTTTCTTTTAATGGATGGAATTGGAGAGCATCATGCTAAGTGAAATAAGCCAGACCCGGAAGTCAAGGGCAGTCCAGAATTTTAAATCTTCAAGAAAAAAGTTAATTCTTAGAGCTTATTGTGTACATCTCTAACTTTTAAAATCACACAGTAAGGGGTATTTATATACTAATAAATATCTCATAACATTTAAGCAAATAACAGCAGTAAATAAAACAAACCATAAAGCTAATTATACCTAGCATGTGTGAGGCCCTGTGTTTGGTGCCTGATATTACAAAAAAGAAAAATAATTATTTACAAAGGCTAACTACAAAATCATAAAATAAAGAAACAGTAGGGCCAAATCCATACCATAGAGGGCCCCTCCCGGCTCTGTGTCTGCACAGCCCCCACAGCCTCACTGTGGACTAGTGTGTTCCCTGGTTCTTCACTTTGAACCTGGCCACGTGCTTGCTCTGGTTGGTGGCACGTCAGCAGAGGTGAGAGTGCACCCTGAGGCCTTTCCCCATCTCAGGTCCTGCCATTACCATGAGGAGAGTGTCGCTCGGCTGGCTGCTGGCCCCTCAGCCCTGGCTCAGAGAGAGATGTGGGGGCAGGCCTGGACCACGCAGCTGCTGTGTGAAGCAGAGTCTCCCAGGAGGTGTCATCTCGATGACCAAGCCCTGGATGGTGCACAGCCTGTGGGCAGACAGGTGACGGCAGCTCTGGTGCACTGGAGTTGGAGGCGTTGGTTGTGCAGAAATGCTGAGCTGATTCGGAGGCGTCAGGGGGAAGATCTCCGGTGGCCTGTGGGACATGAGTGGCATCCTGCCCTGCCATCACTGCCCATCAGCACCCACAGCACATCCTGCATTCACAGAGAATGACACTCTGTTCCCAGAGATACATTAAAAGCAACAAGGTAACTAGATAGCACAGTCTTCCTAAAAAATGATGCTTTGAACCTTTCCTTTAAGTTACTGTATCTTAGTGAAAAAAATGTTATCTCTGATCTTTGTAATACAGATGTATGAAGAGACAGTGTAATCATGTTAAAAATTGCTATTTATCCACCATGATCCAACTAAAAGTCAGATCAATTTTAGCATTTTTGATTTCTTTTTTTACAATGTCTGTATTTTAAATTACTTTTTAATGGAGTCCTATAGACTGGACTCCTTTGTATCCTTTGGCAAGCCACGTCATGTTCTTTCCCGACAGCTTTGTCTCTGGCTTTCCTTCATGGTGAAGGCCCGCTCTTGCCCTCCTGCCTCCCTCAGCTCACCGCATGGTACCCCGGCCTTCTCCCCACGGGAATCCCACAGTGCCGTGAGCCTCTTCACAGCATGCATGGTTGTTGTCTTCTAATTTTTGTGTGTGAGTTTTGGACCTTATACGTAAACTGTATGAAAGTTCCTGGCTCGTACAGGTGCCCAGTGATGTTTTCCAACTCTTAGCACAGCAAACCCCCAGCACACTGGCTCTCAGTGACTCTCCAAGACTGTATCAGAGAAATCCCGTGAAAGACGCTTGTAAGAGTGGGGCATGTGACGCTTGGCCCAAAGCTCCGGCTCTGGGCACAGGTCCACGTGGGGTGGGATGCAGTCACAACAGCCACATTCCGGGGAGATCTTACTGGACCAATGCACTTCTCTTAGGCACTTTTTCCTCTTTTGTGAAAAGGGCATGCTAAAAATAGCCTTATGCACACGCTACAAAGATCAAATGAAATTATGTATGTAAGGCGCCTGGGACCTCCCCGGTTGGTGTTAACAACACTAGTCAGCAATGACCTCCTACCAACAGGGCTGGCGTCACCCTGGATCCCTGTGCCTGTCTTCCGTGATGGCCAGGAGACACTTACAGCACCTCTAATAAGGCATCCTGGATTCTTTTAGGAAAGAGGTCACATGACTCTGTTTTCTTTTTTCCTTCTTTCATGATGAGAACATTTCACTTTTAAATCAGGAAGGGAAAAAGGTTGGATGTTTAATTTTGTTTATAATCTAGAATAAAATACAAAACACCTGTCGGCACACAGCATGGAATTAATTTAACATGTCAAATGTGCTCAGATGTGATCTGTCTGGATAGTTATTTCTCAGCTGTGTGAACCTGATTCCACTTTCACTCCACATCCTATGGGTTTGGATGAAGAGCAGGAGAGCAGAGGTCTGTTTCCATGGTGGCTGTGCCTCTTTCAGGGATGCACAGACCTCCTTGGTCCTGGAGCCTCAGACAAAAGCCCAGCTGTGTCTGCTTTTATCTCATGGGGTTTGGGAAAGCATCAAAGAAGGAGGTGGAGGCAGCCCTTCCCCAGCTTCCTCTGTAATTAGCAAGCAGCCCCAACCATGCTTATTAAATTTGATCAAAGATTACAAATCATGCATGTAAAATAATCATGGATGAAGTACAGAAGACAGTAAGTCAGACCTACAAATGTGACAGCCAATGTCCTTCTAGAACTCTGTATTATCAATGCAGATTTGTTGCCAGAATGCACAGAAGTCTTAGAGGTGCCATGAAATTAATGTGAGGAACAACCTGTAAAACTCTCCGAATGGCTTCTAACTCAGCCTAGGGCTTTTGTAGACTAAAACTAACACTAACACTAGCTAGAGCAGTGTGTGGCATGAAAAGGGCCTGGGGTTCACACTGGGGCTCAGCAGAGGAGCTGAGGAAGTCGAGCATTGAACAAGAAGGCTGAGGATTATCACCAAAGAACCCCCTAGGGGTTGCAGTGGGACTCAATTAGTCATAGAAAGGAGAAACTTGAAAACCAACAGCCTCAGAACCTGTGGGAATAGACCTGGACAACCACCTGGTGAGCTTGAGCAGAAACTTTTCAACCATAGATGGCTGTGGTTGCCTTTAAATTCTAAAATAAGCTTTTAAATTAAATATTTTGATTTTAAAATAAACGTTTGATGCCAGTTTCCAGAAATTTCCTTTCCACCAATTTGGGGAGAAAGATAAACAGAAAATGGTGGGGGAAAAAAATTCACGAGGCAGTCTGTAGAGATGATGGGTTCCGTGGAGCTGTGAGAGCAATCTGATGGGAGTGGCAACTGACACTTAAAATGAGAGAGGAAGGACCCAGAAAGGTCACCTACTGTCTGAAGTAAATCAAGACCCCTAGGCCATGCCCTTGAATTTCCTTCCTGCATTTCCCACTCATAGCAAACCCAGGTAATCTCAAATTAACATAAACCTGAGGAAGAACTTGGCTTATCCAAATCACGGCTTGAAGACCTTTGTGGATTGACACTAGCAGTGGACATCAGACCCTCAGCTAAGAGTGGAAGGGACTTTGGGGACTTTGGTGAATCTACTTCCGTCTTTGATGAGACCTGGAGCAGTAAGAGCAGCGGGGGACATTCAGCCCACCTCCGACCACTCAACTGTGCTCTGTCTGCAACTGATCACGTGTCTAGCTTGCATTTTCCTCCTGAGTTTTTAAAATTTGAGGATTGGGCAGGAGCAAGAACATGAAGGAAGCTTTCAGAGACCTCATCCTCTGTCCTTGGCCACTCCCAGGCCCTGAGGCTGTGTGACTCGGTGTGGAGGGGCAGTCCACCCTAGACACACCCTACAGTTGTGGCTGGGTGAGCTGGAGACTCCTTCTAGGAGGACCTGAGGGAACCGGAACCTTACTGAGTGTCCCGGAGACTCATTTCCCAGGACCTGCAGCAGCAACAGAAGCCTGGAGGATCCTGCCCTCAGTGTCCCCAAGGGCCAGGCTGCAAGGCCCCAGGTGCAGGCCAATATTTCCCTTGGCTTGCTTGGACCAGAGCAACCTGGTAGGCCACATGGTCACACACTGCAGGGACAGGCAGGCCTGCAGCGACAGACTCTGCTGTCCTCCTGGATTTCCTCCTCCCCAGCATTCACCAGCCTCTTTGGTGTCCCCACGTCTGCACAGGCTGGTGCACCTGCTCTGGAGCACCACAGTGCTGGCTGTGGAGCTGGGCCAGCAGGGCAGGGACCTCTAGGTCTGCTGCTTCTTCCTTCACAGGGCACATACTGGCTCACTGTATTACCCTGCTCCAAGGCCAGAATTCAATGTAAACACCTTTTATTACCTTGATTTAAATATTAATCATTCTGAATTAAGAAACAAAAACATTCTTTTATTAAGAAGATAATATCTTTTTTATTATTTATTTACTTATTCATCATGCACAAGTATAGTATCTTTTTACATACAACTGCTTGTATACAAAGTATATAAGTACCATTCAGATCTTCAATCGTGCATTTAGGATAATGATATCCATCTCATTCAACCACAAATTTTTTTCCAACCTCCCCCTTACTCCCTCCCTCCCCTCCCTTTCCGTTGACCATTCTAGTGTTCCTCTGATTTAGCTATGTACCCCCTTCCAACAACACTGTCATTCCTTATATGAATTCGGTACTTGGATTTTTGAGAGACTAATTTCACTTAGCATTATATTCTCCAAATCCATTTACCTGCAAATGCCCTTATTTTATTCTCTCTTATGCTGAGTAAAAAGATACCATATTTTCTTTATCCACTCATCTTATCTATGGTTCCATAACCTAGCTATTGTGAATTGTGCCGCAAACTGGCACTTGGGAATAGACCCAGGAGTGGGATGGCTGGGTCAAGGGTGGTTCCATTCCCATTTTCCCAAGAAATCTCCATAGCTTTCCATAGCGGTTGCACCATTTTGCAGTCCCACCAGCAATGTATGAGTGTGCCTTTTTCCCCACATCCTCTCCAAAATAGCTGCCACCTCAGTAGTTTTGATGCATTTCTCTAATTGCCAGTGATGTTGAGCATTTTTTCATCGTGTAGTGAAGCATTTATTGATTGGGTTATTTGGCAAAATTCAATTCAAAGTGGATCTCAGACCTAGACCAGAGACAATACGCCTAATAGAAGAAAAAGGCATTTCCAACACTGCTTAATAAGAATCCTGTAGCACAAGAACTATTACCAAGAATTAATGAATGGGATAGATTTAAACTGAAAAGCAGTGAGGTGAATAGAGAGCCAACTAATTGGGAACAAATATTTAATACATGCCAGATAGAGCACTAATTTTAAAGGAACTAAAAAAAACTTGCATTTCCACAGGCTAAAATGAAGATGGTGCCAGGTTAAAGGTGCATTTCCACAGAAGATGGTGCACAATGCACAATGGTGGCATCTGACTTCACTACATTTGTTCCTGGAAATGCCCAGGACAGAATATTTGAAATGCTTCTTTAATGGGGGGATTAACCTCTTTTACAGTATTAGTTGTGTGAGAATTTAATATGAGCATTTGTGGACGTTGAAGGGCAAGAACCGCACTGGGACTGCCTTGTAGAAAAGGGGGGGTTTATTAACGGAAGGGGAGAAATGGGGGAAGGGGGGAAGGGAGAATGGGGAACGGGGAAGGGGAGAGCTGGTGAGAAGATGATGGCGAAAAAAGAAGAGAGAGTTCTGGACAAGCCGGGGCTTAAGTACAGAGGGGTGGGAGCGTGACTTGTATGGTCCAGATTGGCTCAGAAAGGGAGAGCCTGCCCTGGGTTGAATTCCCGCGAGAGGCGAGTATTCCCAGGATCAGGAAGGGTGGGGACTCGGAGCCCGCCAAAGGTGAATTCTCGCGAGAGTTGGGCACTTCCGGGAAGGCGCCTGGGGGTATGGCCTGCCAGCCTGACTCTTATCCAACAGACGTGGCTACTGTTGATGGCTTTCTCCAGCTCCTTGGAGTCCCTCTGTTACCTGGGTCGGGCTTTGCGAATAAGCCAACACCACAACACAAGGTACGGCTGAGAGCAGAGGCATGCAACCTTGGCCTGGGTCCCATAGGTCCTTTCTTGTCCAGTCAGGACTCACCGTGGCCCAGATGAGCAGATGAGGTCTCCAAATATCACGTAGGCCTCCATGTCTCAGACAGAAGGGGGACACTGGGTCTTGAAATATCCACTTCACACAAAGTTACATGAATTTCATACTCTGTTCCAGGAAGCAAGTCCCCATAAATCCCCAGTTTCTGGGTCTGTTTTTCATAAGCAATCCTAGGTAACCAAAAGCAATCCATAGGTAGGAACTCCCTGAGGACACAGATACCATTGCCAGGAGGCCCTTCAACAACCTGTACTTGCAAGAGGGTTTAAACAGCTTATCCTGTACATCAACATGTCCATCCATCTGCCCATGCAGTGTGTGTGTGTGTTTCTACCTGTTTTTCAACATATCAACAGCTGTAGAGAGAGCAAGGTAGAGAGAAGCTTCTTATAATTTTTTAGAACCAACTTAAAAAGAGCTTCTATTGTTATGAATGTAAACCACTTCTTTGTTTTTAGTAAACACAGTTCATTTGGAGCAGATATGTGGGCAAGAAGCCAGTGTTCAGTGATAAATCACACACCAAGATCTCATCCAGGTTTGGAGATACTTCCACTACCCTTTTTATTAACTGGAGAAGGGGTCAGAGGCCTTCTGGGATGACTTAGTGTACTCTGTCTCATGGCCAGCACATGTAAGCAAACACCTGCTATCTATCTGAATGGTGGCACCTGGAGTCCAGGGCCCTGCCTGACCCAAGGGGGTCCTGGGGTCTCCCTCAGAGTGGTGCTGAGCTGTCTTTGCCTAGTGCTTCTCCTGCTCTGTTTGAAAGTGCTGGCCCAGAGACCCCCTACCTGTGAGCCCCTGTTGAAAATGCTGATGGTTCTCTCTCACACAACTGCAGAACTCTGGGGCCAGCACCCCATGGAAAAGGGTGAGGCTGCTGTTGAGAGGAGGGGCCAAGAGGAAGGAGCACCAGCAGCCATGAAGTCACTCTGGTCATCTGGTAGCCTAGACACCATTCCTGTCTGGGCTGCAGAGAAGCAGCTCCCTCCTCCCTGCAGGAAGAGGTCACAGGTGAGTGGCTGAATCTTCTGGAACTCCCAGGAACCCCCTCTGGAAGTCTATGCCTGCTCAGAAGTGAGAGACGTGCAACCTCGAGAGCCACTGACCCAGCAGCAGAGGGTGGGCTTCTCACCCTTTCAGACACTTGGCTTTCAGTCCGGCTCACAGGTGCCAAGAAGCGACCCACCAAGGGGCAATGTGTGTGAGAACCAACACTTTCATCACGAACCCGGGGTAGTGAAAGGGCAGAGGGGGCGGGGACTCTAGTCTGGGATCTCTATGGCTGTGCCGCCTGCCTGCCTGGACGTTGCGCTGCCAGCTTGTGCCCAGTGAGCAGTTTGCGGAGCTGCGCGTGACTGGCTCGACGGCGAGGCCTGCGCATTCCCTGCTGAGCAGGTGTCCTGGAGTCATGAGTTAAAAGACTCGGACCCCTGAGCGGGCGGCCTGGGTCCATGCTCCAGATCCTGGTCTGAGGGCTCTGAGCAGCAGGTGTCCTCAGGGGCATCCTCGCAGGCGCAGCTCTTACCTGTGCTGCTGGCAGCGACACACATGGCTTACTCGGAAGGTGTCCTTTCTCCATTCTGAAAATCCAGATGCTAGCCGCCCGGTGGAAGTAGGTGCACACCGGAAGTGGGGTCCATGCCCAGCTGGGATTTCCGGCTCAGTCACGTCAGCCTACTATGACAGAATTCCATAAGCCAGGTGGTTTATCTACGGCAGAAACTTACTTCTCACGGTTCTGGAAGACATGAAGTCCATGATCAAGGTGTCAGCAGATCCCGTGTTGGAGTGGGCTGCTTCCTGGCTCACAGATGTGACTTCTGCTGTGTCCTTTCTTGGTGGGAGGGTGAGGCAGCTCTCCATGCCCCCTTTAGAAGGGCGCTAATGCCATTCACCAGGGTTCTGCTTCAAGACCTCATCACCTAGCAAAGGCCCCCCCTCTAATGCCATCACCTTGGAGTCAGGATCTCAGCATAGGCGATTTGGGGCACAAACATTCAGACTGCTATGGTTTGAATGCCTCCTCCAAAACCCAAGTTAATATTTAACTACTACTGGATGGCTGTGAGAAGTGGTTAGATAAAGAATGGACCAATGCGATGTGATGGGTGCAGTGAGTCTTGCTGTCTCTTGTGCCTGCTCTCTTTCTGCCTTCCACCATGACATGATGCCACCCAAGGCCCTCACCAGATTCCAGCACCTTGACCTCGGACTTCCTGGGTTCCAGCACCATGAGCTAAACAAATTTCTGCTCTGTATCAACTTTGCAGTCTGTGGTATTCTGTTATAGCAGAAAACAGACCTTGGTGATTTCCAGTCCCCAGTAGGCCCTCACCATTTCCTGATTCCTTTTAAATTCAAACCTAGTCAACAACTTTGTTGTTTCCCGTGGGGACCCTGCTAACCTTTCACAGTCTCGTGGCTCCTCCCTTGCCAATCTTCACGTATTCCTGGGAGTTGGTGTAGAGTCCACCCTTCCTGAAGTGTGAGTCCTTGACTTCTGACTCTGTCTCAGAAGTTGGCGTATTTCTCATCATCCAGGTGAGCTCACTCCATTAACCCCATCCCATCACCTCTGGGAGCATGTCCCCAATTCATATCCCCCTTCTCTCTGTCTGCACCAGCCCCTCCCTCCTCAGCCAAAAGATGTATCTGTCTTTACATTTAAAATAATCTTTCTGGAGTCTGGTCCCCCTGCCTTCTGCACTGTAGGTGTTTCTCATCTTGTTACCAAAGCCAGCATCCAGGAGTGCTGTTAAGTGTCTGTCCTCTTGGTCCCTTTTTACCTTGCTGCACAAACTGCAGCTTTCAATTCCATCACGAATGGAACTTGCTATTGAGCCGTCCTCCCATGGTGGTGAAACCAAATTCATGGAACCAAAGACATTTTCCCATTTTCTTTCTTCAGGAGTGATCAACCCTCCTTCACGAGTAGCTTCCTCCCCTAAGTTCTGGAATGTTCTGGTCCTTCCCTGGGCTGTACTTTCAACTTCAATGCCCTAGCTGCCTGTACTTGATACGGTTCCCAGGCGTCTCCCAAAGGGAGACCACTCTCCTCCCCCATTGCAGCTGCTGGATCTGTACCGATGACCCCCACCTCTCACGAGCTCCTCACTTGCATTTTTAACTGGATGGAAAGTTGTCTGAAGTCCCCCCACAGTACAAATCCTGCTCTCACCATGACATTGCCCTGTGGCCACTCCAGCACCCCATCTCTGGCCCACCGGCACGAGAACCCTATCACACTCTGCATCCTGTTGCTCCCAAATTCTCCATCTCAGCCAGAAATTTCATAGCACCTCTTGTCTTTCCCTCTACCTTATATTCTTCCCCAGGGATAGCCTCCTGTTGATTATGTTGCTTAAATAGTTCTTGAGTTTACACTCTCTTCTTTATCCACATTTTACTGGATGATTTTAAGTCCTCAGAATTAATTAGTGAAATACTTTCTCCACCAGCTTCTTTTCTTTGGATCTTTCTTAGTGTAGTCAGGTTCCTGTAATAAAAATACCTTAGACTGAGTAATTGATAAACAACACAAAGCTATTGATCACAGGCATCTAGAGACTCAGTGTCTGCTGAGGGCCTGTCCTCCCAAGAGGCACCCTCTG
Source organism: Tamias sibiricus (assembly GCA_025594165.1). Taxonomy (NCBI): domain Eukaryota; kingdom Metazoa; phylum Chordata; class Mammalia; order Rodentia; family Sciuridae; genus Tamias; species Tamias sibiricus. Next base: position 168,763,761 of record CM046662.1, on the reverse strand, counting down.
GGTTCTCAAGGTGGAAAGGTCAAGGCTGAAAAACGTCAGTCTCTTTAATGAAGGCAATAATCCCACCCAGGCCACATACCCACCCAAAGCCCACTCTTAATATTGACCCCTGGGGCTAGGTTTCAACATATGAATTTGAGGGGATACCAGCCCTCAGACCATACACCTCAAGTCCTGTTCAGTTCCAATTCCTCTTTCGTATTGCTGCCAAAGTGGACTTTCCAAATTGCAGAACCCATGAAATCGTTTCTGTATTTAAAATACTTAACTGGCACCAGTTTCTGAGTGACTATGTAGCTCATCATCCAAACACAGGTGCATGAGATGGAAAAAGAAAGCAAAGTTGTCTATCAGATCCATCCAGGGAACAGAGGAAGGAGCCCAGACTTCAGCACCCATTGTTTTTTTTTTTTAATTATTTTTTTATTCTAAGATTATATAAATGACAGCATAATGCATTACATTTCGTATTACACATATAGAGCACTTTTTTACAAATCTCTGGTTGTATGCAAAGTATATCACACCATTCGTGACTTCATACATGCACTTAGGGTAATGATATCCATCTCATTCTACCATCTTTTTTTTTCTTCACCCTTTTGCCCCCTCCCTTCCCCTCCCTCCCCATTGGCCATTCTAGTATTCCTCTAATCCTCCTATGCTCCCCATCCCAACCCGACTGTGAATTGGCCTCCTTATATCAGAGAAAACATTTGGCATTTGGCTTTTTGGGATTGGCTAACTTCACTTAGTATTATATTCTCTAACTCCATCCATTTTCCTGCAAATGCCATGATTTTATTCTGTCTTATTGATGAGTAATATTCCATTGTGTGAATATACCACATTTTCTTTATCCATTCATCTACTGAAGGGATGAAGATACCTTGGAAAACTTGGAATGGAACCACCTTATGACCCAGCTATCCCACTCCTTGGTCTTTACCCAAAAGACATGAAAACAGCATACTACAGGGACACAGCCACATCACTGTTTATAGCAGCACAATTCACAATAGCTAAACTGTGGAACCAATTCAGCACCCATTGTTAACAACAGAGCTTGGTCTGCTCACTGTGGGTTTGTGTCTCACCTGCTCACTTTGCTGCCCCCCACTCGTCCCTCCTCCTTGCTCCTGCCTGCCAGCCACAGGACATGCTTCCTTGCCCACAAGTCCTGCCTGCTCTGGAGTGTCTCTGTGCCTTGAAGGTGCCAACCCCTCTGCTTAGAGGTGCCTTCCTCTCCACCTCCACCTAAGGAGGCTGTAGTCCCATGTCCTTAGCTGTCAGGCAGCTGCCTGGCTCCAGTGCCTCTCCCACCTGCATGCTCCCTGGCACTTTGCCCCACCTCTGCAAGAGCAGAATTCTTGACTTTGACATTGTCTTTCCCTTTTCATTCTAGCCGACATGGTTTTACGTATCCCTGGGTCCAGTCCCCGCCACCAGAAGAATGGATGCTGCACTGATAGTTGTTGAAGGAGGAAAATCAACGGCTTAATGGAAGAATAAATGTGATGGCAGATGAATGGATACAGGGTACAAGTGGGTGGCCAACAGGTATGCCCACCAGGCTCACGGAGACCCGGGAGAACCTGTAACTGAGCAGCACAGCATTGAGCCGAGGTCCTCAGAAGCCGTGGCAAATATGCAGGTGTCCACCAGTGCTGGAGAGGGCTGCGCAGCACACGTGGCCTTCCAGAAGCTTCGAAGACACGGCAGTGGGACATTTTGCAGTCAAGTCTCGGTGGGTTCAGGGAAAGCCTGTGTTTAGTGAGCGAGCGTCCTCAGCCTGAGACCTTTTGATATGGCTTCTCCTGCATTTCCGTAGGCTTGAACTTGAAGGGAGCCACCTGCTCTGTGACATGATTTTATCACACAAGAGATAGTTTTTTGCTATCTTTATCATTTAAGTTTTTGTGCTGTTTTGTAATTCACATTTAGTTGGATACTTAGGAAAACTAGTAGCAAAATGAATCGATGCAAGGTTTTATTGGTAAAGCATACATCTTGTTTCCTGCTTCTTGCAGGCAGCCTGTGCTGAGCGGCCTGCTCCCGCAGAAGCTGTGCTTTTAAATGAGGTTGGAGTCCCTGAGGTAGCAATCCTGCTGGTGCAGAGGCTCACCCTCCCTGTCTCCTGCCCCTCCTGCAGCAAAGCTGGGGAGGGCATCTCAAGGGGAAGGGGTTTTCTCTCCTGGGGATCCTCACCTTTCAGTCAGGCCACAGAATGGTCCTTCCTTCAGATGTGCCAAGTCTACAGGGTCCCTAAAGAGTGTGCTGCAGAAGCAGTGCGTGTTAGTGCAGCCTTTGTCACACCTGTGAGCAGATGGAGGAGTGTGTATGATGAAGCGTGGGCCTCTCGCTGCATTCCAGGATGCACCTGACCTTGTTCAGGAGATAAGCATGTCCATGAATGCTGGTGCTTGCTCAGTGGGTGTTACCGCCGGTGGGCAATCTGCCGCTTAGAACAGCGGGGCTGCGGGAGGAGACTCGGAGACGGGAGAGAAAAGAAAAGGTTATTTTATTTTTCTCTCTCTGGCTTTATCACAGCCTCACACACACACACACACACACACACACACACACACACACACACACACCGGCATTTACTCTGCACGCTCTCTCCCGGGCACCGTCTCTCGCACTCAAGCAAGAATGGCGCTGGCTGGCTTTCTTCCTCCGGTCTCAGTCCCTCCAGATCTCGCGCCAAGTCCCGCGAGATCTCGGGCCAAGTCCCGCGAGCGAGATCCCGGAAGGCAGCGATTCCCGGGCAGTTCCATGTAAACGAACCGGTCCCAGCCAACTCTTTAATCAGGGCTTCTGCAAGTGGGGTAAAGGTAGGCGGCAGGGCTTGTCACGCTGTGATGTGAAGAGGAACAAGAGGCAGGCCCGGCTGTCTGGGGCGCCCCCGAGGGCACTGCTCTTGGGCGGGGTGGGCTCAGCCTCCACCGCCCACCTGGTCCTCACGGTTACGGGCAGCCGAGCACAACTTGCTCGGCTTCACATGGACCTGAACACGGGCTGGGACAGAATGGGCATGAGAGGAACGCAGCGAGTGCAGGGGAGATAACCTGTGCATGCAGCTTAGCCAATGGCGGAAACTCCCTGAGCTGGGCGGGAAGCATCGCCATCCGAGACCAAGAGGGGATCCCGGCGCAGTGAGGCCGTGGAGCGTCTGCACTGCACACTTGTCCGACCCGGAGATGAGGGGACTCTCCTGGCAAGGCTGCTGAGGCGGGTGCTGGAGCTGCGTGGCCCCTTGTCATGCAGCAGCCTTTCCTGCTGTGCAACGCTCCCGGATCCTCCTCTTCTGTGGCTGGCGTGCAAGGCCTCAAGCAGACACTTGGACTCCGCGCCACTTGAGCTGCAGACTCTCTGTTCTTTCCAGACATGGGAGTGGTCCGCAGACGTTGGGGGGGGGGTGCACCCCTGTGCTGCTGAGCTTCCGGCCAGGGCTGGAGCAGGAGATCTCCTGGAGGCCCCTCAAGAGGAGTGGGCACGCGGGAGACAGCAGCTCGCCTCCTGAGACACCTGCCGTTTCACAGATGCCAGTGCCCAAGTGGCACTCAGCCAGCGATGGCCAACATTCTGCCCCTTGGATAACCCTAAGATGGCCATGGGGAGGGCTTGGAACCACCGTGCTCCCTAGAGGCAGGGTGTTTGTGACGGTTCTCAATGACCCTGAGGCCGCACATGGAGGTGAAGCCTGGACCTCCCCTCAGGTGCCGCTGATGACCACAGTGGCATTGTCTTCTCCAGCCTGTCTGGGGAGGGCATCTCCATTTCCTTGGTCCTCCCTAGAACCCTAGAGGTCTATTGTTCTCCTCATTTTTCCACTTCTTATATAACATCAAACTTTTATTTAGGGTTATATAGTACAGATTTTTGTGGGATTCTGATATTTTAATCAGGATTACTTTAGATGGTGATAAGTGTGTAGGGTAAGAACAGTTTTAGGTTCTTGATGAGTAAGGGCTGAGTGTCCTGATGCGAGCTGAAAGCATTGTGTGTGCTGCTCACACTGTGAGAGTGCAGAGAGTGTGTGTGTGTGTTTGTGGACCAGCATGTGTCTGTGTAAGCACTTGTGTCAGTGGGATGTGCATACCTCTGTGTGTGCATGAGTGTGTGTGTGTGTTTGCATAGCTGGAACAGTCTCGTTCAAGTCGTCACCTGGTGGTTTCTTCCTGGCACAGTGTGCTGCCAAAAATAATAAAAAACTTTATCTATATAAATTATTTATATATACACACACATTTTTCCATAAGTGAATCATTTTAGTACCCAACCTGTCAGCATAACTTTCCTTCTTCTGCAGGTACCTGAAAGCGTATTGAAGAAATCCTTTCCTCTGGAATATGATGTTCACTCAGCAACAGGAAACTAGAGGGACGTGGAAGGCGCTCCGGCAGGGCGGGGGCTTCTCCTCCCAGCACGGGGCTCTCGGGCACCCTTCAGTGATGAGGCCCCAAGGCTGAGGAGGGGGCTGTGTCGTGCAAGGTGTCCAGCAGGGCTGCCAAGGGTCCAGCACGGCTGGGGGAGGAACTTGCGTGTGAGAGGAAGACCGGGTCGGAGAGCTGAGGGCACACTCAGGGACGAGGAGCCAGGGAGGTGCTGGGTTGGATCTGGAATGAAGGGCAGGCCAGGGTGCTGCTCCTGGGGAGGGGTATGTGCCTTCCTGCCACCTGCTACTGTTCACCTCCTGCCCCAGTCACTGCAGCCACACCGTGCCCTGCTGCCACCAGCCTGGCCTGCCTTTGGCATGGGCTCCCGTTCTGGACGCTCCCAGCCTCCTTCCCGCGTCCCTTTCCTGGGATCAGCCCATCAGGGCTTCACTTTCTCGGAGACTCTCCTAGACTCCCCCAGGCAGAACCCCACTCCCATCTTCCCCAGGCCCTTGGCTTTCTTCTGGACACAGCACGTGTGGCTATGCTATCAGCCTTGTCATCTTGTGCTGCACTACACAGGACAGGGCGTGCCTGTCCACTACCTCGGTGTGCTGATCGTCTCCCCGACACACAGTGAGCTCCAGAAAAGGCTCGTCTCCCTCATCTTCCCTTTGTCCCCACCCTCCGTGACCCATGACACATCGAAGTCAACATCACGAGTACCACGAGGCCTCACAATGGCCCCCACCTTCTTCATGCCCAGCCAGCATCACGGCTTCCTGCACAGCAGGCGTGTCTTCCTGGGCCCGTGGGCCAGGACGCCCTGAGTCTTTACCACACCTGCTCGTGTCTTCTGGATTCTTTTTTTTTTTTTTTTTAAATATTTATTTATTTGCTTTAGCTGTACACAATGGGTTTATTTGTACGTGGTGCTGAGGATTGAACCCGGGCCGCGCACATGCCAGGCAAACGCTCTACCGCTGAGCCACAACCCCAGCCCTGGGTCACCGTATTCTTTTTTTTTTTTTTTTTTTTTTTTTTAATTTTTTTATTATTTATTTACTTATTCATCATGCACAAGTATAGTATCTTTTTACATACAACTGCTTGTATACAAAGTATATAAGTACCATTCAGATCTTCAATCATGCATTTAGGTTAATGATATCCATCTCATTCAATCACCAATTTTTTTCCAACCCCCCCCCTTACTCCCTCCCTCCCCTCCCTTTCCGTTGACCATTCTAGTGTTCCTCTGATCCTATGTACCCCCTTCCAACAACTCTGTGAACCAGCCTCCTTATATCAGAGAAAACATTCGGTACTTGGATTTTTGAGATTGACTAATTTCACTTAGCATTATATTCTCCAACTTCATCCATTTACCTGCAAATGCCATTATTTTATTCTCTCTTATTGCTGAGTAAAATTCCATTTTGTATATATACCATATTTTCTTTATCCACTCATCTACTGAGGGGCATCTAGGTTGGTTCCATAACCTAGCTATTGTGAATTGTGCTGCTATAAACATTGAAGTGGCTGTGTCACTGTAATATGCTGTTTTTAAGTCTTTTGGGAATAGACCCAGGAGTGGGATGGCTGGGTCATAGGGTGGTTCCATTCCCATTTTCCCAAGAAATCTCCATACTGCTTTCCATAGCGGTTGCACCATTTTGCAGTCCCACCAGCAATGTATGAGTGTGCCTTTTTCCCCACATCCTCTCCAACATTTATTGTTGTTTGTGTTCTTGATAGCTGCCATTCTGACTGGAGTGAAATGAAATCTTAGAGTAGTTTTGATTTGCATTTCTCTAATTGCCAGTGATGTTGAGCATTTTTTCATGTATTTGTTGATTAATCGTGTATCTTCTTCTGAGAAGTGTCTTTTCAATTCCTTAGCCCATTTATTGATTGGGTTATTTGCTTTTTTGGTGTTAAGTTTTTTTAGTTCTATATACATTCTAGAAATTAGTGCTCTATCTGATGTGCATGTATTAAATATTTGTTCCCAATTAGTTGGCTCTCTATTCACCTCACTGATTGTTTCTTTTGCTGAGAAGAAGCTTTTCAGTTTAAATCTATCCCATTCATTAATTCTTGGTAATAGTTCTTGTGCTACAGGATTCTTATTAAGGAACTTGGGGCCTAATCCGACATGTTGGAAATTGGAGCTTAATTTTTCTTCTATTAGGCGTATTGTCTCTGGTCTAATTCCTAGGTCCTTGACCCACGTTGAATTGAGTTTTGTGCATGGTGAGAGATACAAGTTTAATTTCATTTTGTTGCATATGGATTTCCAGTTTTCCCAGCACCATTTGTTGAAGAGGCTATCCTTTCTCCACTGTACATTTTTGGCACCTTTGTCTAATATAAGATAGCTGAAATTATATGTATTAGTCTCTGTGTCCTCAATTCTGTACCATTGGTCCACCAGTCTGTTTTGGTGCCAATACCATGCTGTTTTTGTTACTATTGCTCTATAGTATAATTTAAAGTCCGGTATGGTGATACCCCCTGCTTCACTTTTCTTGCTCAGGATTGCTTTGGCTATTCTGGGTCTCTTATTTCTCCAGATGAATTTCATGACTGCTTTTTCTATTTCTTTGAAGAATGACATTGGGATTTTGATTGGAATTGCATTAAATCTGTATAATGTTTTTGGTAGTATGGACATTTTGACAATATTGATTCTACCTATCCAAGAGCAAGGTAGGTCTTTCCATCTTCTGAGTTCTTCTATGATTTCTTTCTTTAGTGTTCTATAATTTTCCTTATAGAGCTCTTTCACCTCTTTCGTTAAGTTGATTCCCAGGTATTTTATTTTTTTTGGATGCTATTGTAAATGGGGTAGTTTTCATCATTTCCCTTTCAGAGGCTTTGTCACTGATGTACAAAAATGCCTTTGACTTATGGGTATTGATTTTGTATCCTGCTACTTTGCCAAATTCATTTACTAGTTGTAAAAGTTTTCTGGTAGAGTTTTTTGGGTCTTCTAGGTAGATTATCATGTCATCAGCAAATAGTGCTAATTTGAGCTCTTCTTTTCCTATCTTGATCCCTTTAATTTCTTTCGTCTGTCTAATTGCTCTTGCCAGAGTTTCCAGTACTATGTTAAATAGCAGTGGTGAGAGGGGGCATCCCTGTCTTGTTCCAGTTTTTAGAGGGAATGCTTTCAATTTTTCTCCATTTAAGATAATGTTAGCTCTGGGCCTTGCATAAATAGCTTTTATAATGTTGAGATATGTCCCTGATATTCCTAGTTTTTCCAGTGTTTTGAACATAAAGGGGTGCTGTATTTTGTCAAATGCTTTTTCTGCATCTATTGAGATAATCATATGATTTTTATCTTTAAGTCTATTGATGTGATGTATTATGTTTATTGATTTCCGAATGTTGAACCAGCCTTGCATCCCTGGAATAAACCCCACTTGATCGTGGTGCACTATCTTTTTGATATGTTTTTGTATCCGATTTGCCAGAATTTTGTTGAGGATTTTTGCATCTATGTTCATTAAAGATATTGGCCTAAAGTTTTCTTTTTTGGATGTGTCTTTGCCTGGCTTTGGAATTAATGTAATATTGGCCTCATAGAAAGAGTCTGGAAGAGCTCCCTCTTTTTCTATTTCTTGAAATAGTTTGAAGAGCATTGGTATTAGTTCTTCTTTGAAAGTCTTGTAGAACTCTGCTGTAAACCCATCAGGTCCTGGACTTTTCCTTGTTGGTAGCTTTTTGATGACATCTTCTATTTCTTTGCTTGTAATCGATCTGTTTAAATTGTGTATTGCCTCCAGATCCAGTTTAGGCAAATCATATGACTCTAGAAATCTGTCAATGCATTCAGCATTTTCTGTTTTATTAGAGTACAAGTTTTCAAAGTAATTTCTAATTATTTTCTGTATATCTGAGGTGTTTGTTGTGATATTCCCTTTTTCATCACAAATGTTAGTGATTTGAGTTTTTTCTCTTCTTCTTTTCGTTAGCATTGCTAAGGGTCTGTCAATTTTGTTTATTTTTTCAAAGAACCAACTTTTAGTTTTGTCAATTCTTTGAATTGTTTCCTTAGTCTCAATTTCATTAATTTCTGCTCTGATTTTAATTATTTCCTGTCTTCTGCTGCTCTTGGTGTTGATCTGTTCTTCTTTTTCTAGTGCTTGGAGGTGTGATGTTAAGTCGTTTATTTGTTGGTTTTTTTTCCTTTTAAAGAATGAACTCAGTGCAATGAATTTTCCTCTTACTACTGCCTTCATAGTGTCCCAGAGATTTCTATACGATGTATCTGTGTTCTCATTTACCTCTAGGAATTTTTTAATCTCCTCTTTGATGTCTTCTTCAACCCCTTGTTCATTCAGTAGCATGTTGCTTAGCTTCCAGTTGTTGGAGTAGTTTTTCTTATTCCTTGTTTTGTCGTTGATTTCCAATTTCATCCCTTTATGGTCTGATAGCATGCAGGGTAGTATTTCTATTTTTTTATATTTGCTGAGATTTGCCTTGTGACATAGTATATGATCTATTTTGGAGAAGGAGCCATGTGCTGCTGAGAAAAAAGTGTATTCATTTACTGAGGGATGAAATATTCTATATATGTCCGTTAGATCTAAGTTATTAATTGTTTTAAGGAGGCCTAAGATTTCTTTGTTTAGTTTTTGTTTGGATGATCTATCCATTGGTGAGAGAGGTGTGTTGAAATCCCCTAGAATAACTGTGTTGTGGTCAATTTTACTCTTGAACTTGAGAAGTGTTTGTTTGATGAATGTAGGTGCTCCATTATTTGGGGCATATAGATTTATGATTGTTATATCCTCTTGATGAATGGTTCCCTTAAGTAGTAAGAAATATCCATCTTTGTCCCTTTTGATTAACTTTGGCTTGAAGTCTACCTTATTTGAAATGAGAATGGAAACCCCTGCTTGCTTCCGCAGGCCATGTGAGTGATAAGACTTTTCCCAGCCTTTTACCTTCAGTCTATTGATGTCTTTTTCTATGAGGTGTGTTTCTTGGAGACAGCAGATTGTTGGGTCATTTCTTTTAATCCATTCAGATAATCTGTGTCTTTTGAATGGCGAGTTTAGGCCATTAACATTCAGGGTTATTATTGAGATGTGATTTTTATTCCCATCCATTTTTATTTGTATGATGATCTTTAGCTTGATTTGGTTTCTCTTCTGGTTGGTATTTCCCTTAGTTTAATATCTCCCTTTGTTGATTTTCATTGTTATTTTTCTCTTCTTCTTCATGAAAAATTTTGCCCAGGATGTTCAGAAGTGCTGGCTTTCGAGATGTGAAATCTTTTAACTTTTGCTTGTCGTGGAAGGTTTTTATTTCATCTTCAAATCTAAAGCTCAATTTTGCTGGATATAAGATTCTTGGTTGACATCCCTTTTCCTTCAGAGCTTGAAATATGCTATTCCAGGATCTTCTTGCTTTTAAGGTCTGGGTAGAAAAATCTGAACATAGTCTGATTGGTTTCCCCCTATATGTAATCTGCTTCCTTTCTCTTGTGGCTTTTAATATTCTCTCCTTGCTCAGTATATTAGGCATTTTCATTATAATGTGTCTTGGTGTGGATCTGTTGTGATTTTGTATGTTTGGTGTTCGGTAGGCCTCTTGAACTTGGTTTTCCCCTTCATTCCTCAAGTTTGGAAAATTTTCTGTAATTATTTCATTAAATAAATTACTCATTCCTTTGGCTTGAAACTCTGCCCCCTCCTCTACCCCAATCACTCTTATGTTTGGTCTTTTTATGTTGTCCCATAATTCTTGAATGTTCTGTTCTTGGTTTCTTACCATTTTTGCTGTGTAATCTAGATTTTTCTCTAGGATATATATTTTGTCTTCATTGTCTGAGGTTCTTTCTTCCAAGTGATCTACTCTGTTGGTGATACTTTCGATTGAGCTTTTATTTTGATTTATTGCTTCTTTCATTTCTGGAATTTCTGTTTGGTTTCTCTTTAGAGCCTCTATCTCCCTATTGAAGTAATCTTTTACTTCCTGTATTTGTTTATGGAGTTCTTTGTCAAAATGATCTTTCACCTCCTGTATTTGCTCCCTCATCTCATTTTTGAGTTCATTCTTAAGTTCCGCTAACATTTGGAATATGTAATTTCTGAATTCCATCTCTGGCATTGCACCAACTGTGCATGGTATGGAATCTACTGAGGAGGTATATTGATTTGTTTGTGTCACTTTCTTCCCTTGTTTCTTCATATTGCTTGTGCGTCTATTCTACCTGCACTGTGGGACCTTGTCTACTTTGATTTTACCTTAAAACCTTATGTTGCTCCTGTAGTACAATGCTATCAGATCCCCTTATATTTCCTTTACACTTTAAAATCAAACACTTACTATTCAGAGAATCCCAGTTTGATCACAATGTACAGATTTAGTTAACCCAGATGTTGTTTCCAATTTACTCTGTATGCTTCTGATGGGGTTTTAAAGTTTCAAGTAATGGACAGAGAGGTAATATGTTTAGGAAGAAGGAAGTGAGTGTATTGACTTGTTCTTTCTTAGAAAGTATGAAAAGAGAGTTCTATGGAAGTGGTTTAGTATCAGCCGACGAGAGAGGAAAGAGAATGGAGTGAATGAATAGATGGAAAGACCGATTTACATATAAACCTAACTTATGCAGCGGTTGAGAGGAGAAATAAAGAAAGATGGAAAAGAAGAAAAAAAAAAGAAGAGAAAAAAAAAAATAACCAAGGAGTAGTAATTAGTGTAAGAGAGAGGAGAGAGAGAGTAAGTCTAGAAAATAGAGAATAAACCATATATAACACCACTTTGCTATATATTTCAATTGTACACGTTCTAGAAATCTCAATTTGTGCGTATAACTTGTTTTTGCCTCTGTTGAGAATGCAATGGCAGGGTGTAAATAGGGAAGATGAAGGAAGAAAAAAAAATATAAAAGTGAGAAGGAAGAAAAGAAAGAAAAGAGGAGCAGAAGCACACAAACACACTGTCAATCAAAACAAAAACAAAAAACTCCCAAGAAACAACAAACAAACAAACAAAAAAGCAAATAAAAACGTTGAACCCAAGAACAAGTCTCAAACAAAATGGACCCTTGGAAGCCCTTCTTTTTTCCCTTCCAGTTTAAGCCACCTGACCCAGATCATGTACAGTCAGCAACCCTGTTAGTGGAGTCAAGGCTGCACCTTTGGTCCTTGCAGAGTGGCACAGTGGAATAGTGGAAGGGGCTTATCCTCAGGCTGGGCCCTGCTTACAGCAGCAGGGAGATGCTACTATGGGCCTTGGAAGCCAGGCAAACTGGCAGCGGGTTCTCTCCTTCCAGCGGGCAGGTGCCTACCTCTTGCTCTGGTTGCAGCTGGGCAGGTCGCACTCCCCCAGGGAGTGGAGGAAGCACTTCGCCAGGTCTGGCCCCGCGTGCAGCAGCCGGGAGATGCTGTTCTGGGCCCTGAAGACCAGGCAAACTGGTGGCTGGGTTTCTCCTTCCAGCGGGCGGGAGTCTACCTCTTGCTCTGGTCGCAAATGGGCAGGTCGCACTCTTCCCGATAATGGAGGAAGCCCTTCCCCAGGTCTGGCCCTGCGTGCAGCAGCAGGGAGCTGCTACTCTGGGCCCAGGCGGCCAGGGACACTGGCGGCTGGGTCTCTCCTTCCAGCGGGCAGGAGTGCCTACCTCTTGTTCTGGTCGCAGCTGGGCAGGTCCCACTCTTCCCGATAATGAAGGAAGCCCTTCCCCAGGTCTGGCCCTGTGTGCAGCAGCAGGGAGCTGCTACTCTGGGCCCAGGCGGCCAGGGACACTGGCGGCTGGGTCTCTCCTTCCAGCGGGCGGGAGTCTACCTCTTGCTCTGGTCGCAAATGGGCAGGTCGCACTCTTCCCGATAATGGAGGAAGCCCTTCCCCAGGTCTGGCCCTGCGTGCAGCAGCAGGGAGCTGCTACTCTGGGCCCAGGCGGCCAGGGACACCGGCGGCTGGGTCTCTCCTTCCAGCGGGCGGGTGCCTACCTCTTGTTCTGGTCGCAGCTGGGCAGGTCCCACTCTTCCCGGGAATGAAGGAAGCCCTTCCCCAGGTCTGGCCCTGTGTGCAGCAGCAGGGAGCTGCTACTCTGGGCCCAGGCGGCCAGGGACACTGGCGGCTGGGTCTCTCCTTCCAGCGGGCGGGAGTCTACCTCTTGCTCTGGTCGCAAATGGGCAGGTCGCACTCTTCCCGATAGTGGAGGAAGCCCTTCCCCAGGTCTGGCCCTGTGTGCAGCAGCAGGGAGCTGCTACTCTGGGCCCAGGCGGCCAGGGACCTGGGTCACCGTATTCTTACTTCTCCCTGTGTATGTCTACACCTGCAGCTAAGGGCCTGACCAGTCCTCAGGGTCTACATGTAGACGGAGCGGCCACCTCAGTCCCCCACAACCCATGCTTGCTACCTGAAGGGTCTTTCCAGTCCCCCAGAGTCCACACCTGTGCTGAAGGTCCTGCCCAGTCGTCTGTGTCCACGCCTACCACCCGAGCGGCCTCCCCAGTGCCCCTGCTGTGGGACCCCTTGGGATCCCATGTCCACACTCACTTCCTGAGGGGTCTCCCTTACTCTCCTGCAGGACTCCAGCCTTCCCAGTGCAGTGCTGATTTCTCTCCTGCAGGTCTGTCTCTACAGAATCTCAGTTGCTGGCCCTTTAAATCTCCACGTGTGTAGGCCTGTGTGTAGATAAGGACTGGCTCTTATTTCCCTTTTGTTTTCTTTTTGTCTGAGGATTTCAGAGCTGTAAGGAAATTCTGATTACCGTCTTACTCTCTCACTGTGTAGGTGAAGCTGATCCCCAAAGTATTGAAGCATCTAGCCTGAGTCCCTCAGTCAGGCAGAGGAAGGTCTGAGCTCACCTTTCTACTAATTTCCCCCCATGCAGGTGGTTCAGAGTGACCACAGGGCCTCTGCACAGAGGTGCCCGAGAGGCTGCAGATGGTCAGGGGTGGACAATAGCACCAGGACAGGGTGGGCCTACCTTCAGACCCAGCAAGCAGGCCATTGCAGCCTAACAATGTAGAAATGCAGTGTTTGAATATTTAAACATGATTAGGAAGATATTTTATGTTATATACATTTCAGCACAAACAAAATACCTGCTCAAGAAAATACAATCTATTTTATCTAATTGTATAGATTACTAGGACAATTGACAAAAATGTGTCTTGCATAGATCTAAATTTTTGTATATAACTGAGCAGACACAGAGCTACAAATGGATCAGGATTGTGCATGGTTGGTCTGCAGCACCCTTATCCTTGTGATGTAGTTTAAGTTGGCTTACATTCTTGGCAACATATTTAACAGAAAGTATATTTCAGATTGGCCTTTGTCCAACTATAGTAAGCACCTTATTCGTAAGAGAAATAAGCAAAGGCTTATTGCATATTGAAAGCACATTCCATATGGCATCAGTTTTTTTCATTTTTGATATCAGGAAGATCAGGCATGGGTAGAACAGAGCCTGGCTGAATGAAAAACAAAAATTGACCAATTTCAAAAGTAACTGGTATGCTTTTATCCTGCATTTTGCAAAGAAAATGAAACCGATGTTTTGTTTCTCCTTTTGTTAAACGTGTATAAGCCCGAAAACAGATGTCATTGCTTTGGTATCTTCAAGCTATTAGTGATGATATAAAAACTCATTCTACCCACGGGGAGAAGAATTTAGAACACTTTGCAGCTGTGCACACAGCACATAAACATTTCAGTAATGAAAATGGAATTCAGCACGAACAGTCGACATCCAATGAAAAAAACAGCACCCATAAATTTTGGACCCTGGATCTCACACTGTAACTGTAAAAGTCAATCGCAAAACGTGCTCCTTCTCTGTGAGCCGTATGTATGCAAACATGGTTACAGGACAGCACCCCGGCAGCCCCACACAGAGAGTGACCTGGCTCACCCCACCTGTGTCAGAAAAAGTGTCGGAGTGCTGGATTACTCCAGTGGACTTGATTTTATGGTCCCCAGAACCTAAGGTTATTGTTTAACACACACACACAATTAAAGTCTTTCTAAAGTGGATATAAGATTTGCTGAAAGGCCTGTTCTTTACAGCACCTGTCCCAGCTCTGAGAGCCCCAGTGCTCACGAGAGCATTGTGTGTGGTGTGACCTTCGGTCTTGACTTTGGAGCCAGGGGGATTGTCACAGAAGAAATAGCTAGCCTCCGCTGCCGCAGCCCACCCCCAACTCCCCCTTCCCTGAATGAGCATGGCGATTTCTGCACCACACATCTTCGTCCAAGGAACATGCAGTGTGAGACCATGTTACTGAAGGAAACAAAGGGGGGACTCCAGTGGGTGCCAGGCTGGGTGTGGCCCTGGGGGGGCGCTTGCCCTGGCTTCCCTGCAGCTTTCTCCTCCGCCTTCCGGAGGCTCTCAGACACCACCTGCCTGCAGGCCCGTCCTCCTCCAGCAGGGGTCTCCCTCCCTCCTACTGCCCGGCTCACACTTCACCAGGACTGCTGCAGGGGCTCTTTGTCCCACAAGAAGGGGGGCGGCACATTCTCTTCAACTCCCAGTGCCAGACCATGGCAAACCCTGGCTTCCCCAGCCACATGGGTGCATGAGTAAGCAGATGCACAGGTGTGTTTGGAGTGAGTGCATGTGCACAGGGTTTTCACTCTGTGATACTTGGACATCCGATATGGCCACACAGGTAGGTTTTTATGCTTTGCAGATGCCTGAATGTTCACTTGGGGGTCACTTTGGGGATATAGAGCTTCCTTTGGAATATGGATCTTTTGCCAGCCTGAAAAGTGGTGTATTCTGGCCGAGAGTGAGCGCACTCCTTGGCTCCCTGCAAGGGACCACTTCCAATATATCCTGCAATCCATGTCTGTCTGTCCATCTAGCTATCCCTCCATCCCAATCTGTGTACCTAGGCGTATCTATTCATCTGCATCCCTATCTATCACCGTGTATTTCAGAATATATTAAACAGTGCTTACGACAAGTATTGGGTGTGTGTATGTGTGTTTTTGTTGGCACGACAGAATCACTTGAATAAGTGAGTATTTATCTCCTGAGATGACTGTAGCAGCAGAGAAATGGACGATGTAGAAGTATAACATTTAACATGAAAACAGGATGCTGTGGTCACCAACGGGCAACAGTGGTTAAGTTTTGTGACGGTCAGTTTTATGTATCGACATGAGTGTCTAAGGGATGCCCAGGTGTCAGCTAGCCACAGTTCCCAGTTATCTACAAGGCATTTCTACAATAGTTAGCGTTTGAATCAGTGGACTGAGTAAAGAAGATTCCTCCTCACCAGTGTTGGTGGGCATCATTCAAACTGGTAAGGAACCAAGCAGTGCAAAAAAGGCCAGCTCTCTGCTGCTTGAGCCCAGACATCCATCTTCTGCCCTGGAACACCAGAGCCTCTGGTTCTCAGGCCTAAAGACGTGGGCTGGAGGGCAGGGCTGAGTTTCCTGGTTCTTCAGCGTGTTGCCAGCAGATGATGGCACTCCTGAGCCTCCGTATGGTGTGACCAGTTCCCTACCAAACCCACCCCCTCTATATATGTACACACACGCACGTGCGCGCGCACGCACACACACACACACACACACACACACACACACACACACACACACGTGCATACATACAGACAACCCTTTGAGCCTCTTTCCTTGGAGAACTTCCATACAGGATTCATAACAGATGAGGCCCAGAGTCACTTCCTGTTTTATCAAGGACAGGCACTCAACTGCTCTGCTTCTTTTCCTCAAATAGAAAAGAAAGGGATAAATTGTTTTCCTTAAACTCGTGTGAGGATTGATTCAGAAGCACAGGTAATCCCTTGGGACAGTGTCACAGATCGACAAGTGGCTGCGCGGGACTCGTGTCCTCGCCTGTCATCCCGTGCCAGGCCTCAGCTGGTGCTTCTGCCTCCGTGTACTCCAGGCTCCGTCTGACGGGGAAATAAAGAAGAATCAGCAAGTCCATGGTCATCGTAGATTTTTATTTTTCACATTCACCAGAAATCAGATACCTTCAATGTACAAAT
This sequence comes from Tamias sibiricus, assembly GCA_025594165.1. Classification (NCBI taxonomy): domain Eukaryota; kingdom Metazoa; phylum Chordata; class Mammalia; order Rodentia; family Sciuridae; genus Tamias; species Tamias sibiricus. Next base: position 168,747,386 of record CM046662.1, on the reverse strand, counting down.
ACAGCCCCATTCTTTTCAAACTCTTCAGGAAACTCAATACTTTAGTATAATGAAAATAATAGAAAGCAGGTCATGTCTGATTATAGGGAATGAATTATAAAATAATGGCAAATTATAGACCTAAAGTATCCCTTAGGAACTTGTTAGTATCTTGTTAGCAACCCTGTGCTAAAGCCAAAATCAAAATTTAGATATTCGGATACTAAGATGAGAACTGATATCTCTTTAAATTACTATAGTCATTCCTAAATAAAGTTAAAAAACCATTATAATAAATAAGTTAATTTAAATGTAAACATAAAGAAATTTTTATATACAAGGAGCAAGATGGACTAGTTTTTGGGAAATTTGTCAAAAATGCTATATATTAAAAAAAAATCTGTAAGTTGAAAATATTTATAAAATATGCTTCTTTGGGGCTTCGACCATGGTAAAGCCTCACGTTTTTGGTGGTCAGCAAGTGTGACATTGAACTGCTTCTCTTTAATGGCATGGAAGATGCTCCTTAGTCATCAGGAACTCTGACTGATAACTCCAGCAAGCGGTCCTCAGGGACAAGGGACACCCCTGCAGATGGCGGCTCCCAGGACGCGTGCACAGCCTAGAGATGCAGATGGAATCCGAAGCCCAGACTTTGGAAGGAAGAAACGAGCTCTGGAGTCCAGCCAGTCATTTCTTTGATTTCAGTAAAAGAAAATGGAATTAACATAGGTCCCTGAAGAGAATGCTGACCGTGTGACATGATGGAAATGATGTTGACATTTGTAATCCAGATTTTAATGCATCTAACGTATAAAATAGTCATTTAAGTATTTAAATATGTTGCCCTTTTAAATAATAAGGTAATAGTCTTATCTATAAAGAACTTTCCTGGTCTTTATATTTCCAAAATGTTTATCGTAGATTAAGTTGAGCATGTCACTTTTGAAGGTCCCTATGAGAATGTACAGAAATAATGGCCTGCATGCATTATAAATGGGCTGCTGATTGAATTGGAATAAACTTAGCATGTACTAGGAAACATGCACACAGGGATTAGAACACAGACCAAGGCTGGGGGCCATGGATGGACTCCTGGCCCAGGTCAGCAGTGGAGGTGTCTTGGGGATGGGGCTCAGGGTGCCTGGAGCCATGGAGATGCTACTGTCTGAGCGGACTTCAGACCACCGGCCTGAGGAACCTGAGCAGACCAAGCCAGAGCCAGGGGCAGAGAGGATCTGGTACATTCCTTCCAAGAGAAAGGTCTTTGGGGGAGATGCAAGGGAGTTTGAGTGTTTGTCGTGACCATCCTGAGACAGCAAGGAAAACCCAGATGTGTGATCTTGGACACTATACACAGACACAAAGAGAAGTAAAAGAAAAATATCCTTGTCCAAGTCCAATATCCCAACTTAAGAATTAAGTCACTTCTTATCTTCCTGACAGTCAAGTCCAAAAGGGCAACAGGAGGATTATGTAGATCCCTCGAGTATGATGTCTTCAATAATTGTTCCTGCAGACCAAAGCCTTGGCTTAAGGAACTCCAGGGATAGACCCGCCTTTCCCTACTGTGTTTCCTTCTCCCACCCTCTTCCACCAGGAAAAGGACAAATAGAGCAGCAGAAAGGGACCCAGTGGCAAAATAAGTCTGGAATGTCTCTCTGCTCCACCACAAGGGAGAAATGTGTCGGAGCAGGACCCAGACGCATACGACGGGCGGCGTCCGCAGCATCAGTTCCCTGATAGAGTAAAAAGATATCCACATATGTCTGGCAGTCAGAGAGTTCATTAGTCAGAAAACTAGCAGGAAACAGATGGTTCAACCAAGCTAGTCTCTTTATGGATTCCCCTCTCCCTCATAAATTGCAGTGTTTACTACCCGTGTGACTGAGCAGAGTGGTCCAGGAGGTGAGGCCCCTCTGCCTCTACTGGGCACCAGTGGTATTGCATGGAAAGATCTTTTATTATGATTATGATTATGATTATGATCATTCTAAGTTGTTATATATGACAGTAGAATGTATTACAATTCATACTACACATATAGAGCACATTTTACCATATCTCTGGTTATATACAAAGTATATTCATACCATTCATGTCTTCATACATGCACTTAGGATAATGATATCCATCTCATCTTCCAGCCTCTAGAAGAAATTCTTCAAGGAGCCAAAGTGAAAAACATTCCAGGGAAACACATCTTTTAGTGGTATATTTAATGTAGTGGAGAGACAAACATCTCTTCAGCTAGCAATTTGAAACTAAGGTTTAGAGCAAGATTAAAGGTTACCTACTCTACACTGTTGACTAACAAATTCTCCTGCAAAACAAATGCCAGGCTACCAGACAGCCAACAGTGTGGTTTGCTGTAAAGGAAGTGTTTCTGCTTAGCCAGGGCATTACTTCACTAGGTAGCCAGCCTTAGGGAGTAAAAATAAAAGATGCTAAGTTGAATTCCAATTTAAAATAATGAACCTTTTTAGTATAACTGTCTTCCAAATATTGCATGAGGCCTATAAATACCTGTTTATTTGAAATTCCCATTGACTGTGATTCTGTTTTTTTTTTTTAATATTTATTTACTTTAGTTGTACACAATGCAATGCATTTATGTTTATGTGGTGCTGAGGATCGAACCCAGGCCGTGCACGTGCGAGGCGAGTGCTCTGCCACTGAGCCACAGCCCCAGACCCTGTGATTCTGGTTTTTAATCTGATAATCTTACACTCACTGCTGTATCTGACGGGTTTACAGGGCCACCATTTCCAAGGTCTGAAGTGTTTTCCAAAAAGCAAGTTCTAATCACTCTAAGAATTTAAATGGGAAATCAATTCATTGCCAAAGGGGCAGGGCTGCTGAGTCCTTTGAAGAGCACACTGCATGTCCATGTGCCCTGGGTGCTGTACGCTGAGTTAGGGGACCCATTTGTCGCTGCCTGAAGCGATTGCCGCTTGGAGCAACGACACCAGGGGAATAAGTTCAGAGGCAGACTGGAAATGAACAGGCTCTTTATTCTGCTAGCTTCTCTCTCCGGCTCCAGCAACAACTTCAACAGCATCCACACTCCTGCAACCACCACACAACAGTGCCGACCTGATCTGCAAATCCCCAGGGCCAAGTCTCGCGAGACCATGCAAATGGCACCAACCCGATCCGCAATGTCCTGGGCCAAGTCTTGCGACCACAGAAGGTGGCAATGCCCGAACCTCTTTATGGATCACAGCTAACCACAATCTTAGCTATCTCCTTAATTAGGGCTCCTGCACCCATTCACCTGGCTGGATTTTGCTCTTATTTTGGCCCCATTTCTTCTTTCTATGCCCCTATTCCTCCTTTTCGGAATGGAATGCTCACCCTGTGCCATTGGGGTTTGGATATATGAAACTCGCTTTTGATCCTTACAGGGCCTCATAGCCACGAGTGTGCCTTGAGTCTCAGGTAAGACATTAGACTTAAACTTGGGAAATGCTAGAATCGTGAAGCTTCTGGGACTCTCAGAGATGGAGGAAATGCATCTTTCACTGTGGGGTGGACATAACTTTTGAGGGCCAGGACATGAAGGTTTGGATATGAGGTGTCCCCCGGGAGTCCCTCCATCGATGCGGGAATGTTTGGAGGTGACAGGCTGGATCATGAGAGCCGTGACCTGGTCAGGCCAGCACAGTCTGAAAGGACGGACCGGGTGGTAACTGCAGGTAGGTGAGGCGTGGCTGGAGGAGGTGGGTCTTGGGGTGCTTTGGAAGGGTGTGTCTTCCCACACCCCCTCCCTCACCCTCACCCTCTGCCTCCTGGGGCCATGAGGAGAGCAACTGCCCTCCGACGTGGCCTTCCCCCATGAGGGGCTGCCTCACCTGGGGTCCAGAGCAAGGCAGCTGGGCATCCGCGGTGCTTCCTCTACCTGCAGGAGGCCCAGCTCCTGCCCACCCCTTGAGAGGCTGCCTCCTTAGTGTTTCTCAGGACCCAGCCTGTTGCCGCTTGAAGCGATGGCCGCTTGGAGCAACAAAGCCGCGGGAAGAAGTTCAGAGGCAAACTGGAAACAAACAGCTTTTTTAGTCTGATAACTTTTCTCTCTGGCTCTAACAACAACTTTAACATGCACCACACACACCACCAAAAAATGGCGCAGACCCGATCAGCAATCTCGGCTCAAGTCTCTCGAGATCCCAGGCCAAGTCCCGCGAGATCCCGGGCCAAGTCCCGTGAGACTACGAAGGCGGCAATGTCCAAACATCTCCATGGCCCGTAGTCAACCGCAATCTTAGCCATCTCCCCAAACCATCTCCTGCACCAGCCTAAGTGTCACGGGCTTGGAGAAAGTCTTCCCAGCCCCTCTTTCTGTAGCATGGTGCTCCCTAGCTCTGGTTCTTGCTTCCTCTTGTCACGTCACCATTGGTTCTGAGCCTTCTTCGTCCCCAAGATGACCAGGGCTGGGGGCTCCTCGCTCAGGGTCAGCAGTGTGCTCACCGCCTCTGAGGAAGGATTGGCGATGGGTGTTAGAGGGACAGGACACGGCACGGGCCATGGAGAGGGAGGACCTGTTGTTTCCCCTGTGTTTTGTCTGAACTTAGGACATGGGGAAGGCAGAGGAGGGCCTTCAGCAAAATGAGAGGTGAGCGTGAAGATGAAACTCTGTGTCCCAGCTGCTCCTTGTACCTCACCTGTAAACAAGAGCATTCTTCAAAGCCAGTTAACAGACTTGAGTAGAAATAAACAGATAAAATTGAAGATGTTAAGGATTATTAAAAAGCAATGCTAAGGATTATTAAAAAGCAATGCTAAGGATTATTAAAAAGCAATGTTAAGGATTATTAAAAAGCACTGAGGATTGTAATGCATTCTTCTGTCAGATATAACAACTTAGAATAAAAACTAAATACATAAAAATCCTAAGGCACTAAAAAAAAAAAAAAAAAAAAAAAGCAATGAGGAAACATTCTTGAAGGATTGCCTAGATCATGCTTAGATTCCAATGTAAGTGTGAAGGGAATTTATACAATGATGATTCCTATGGTGTTCATCATTGTGAAGTTATGTATGCATGCAGGTGCATGCACACATCTTTGTATGTAAGTATATACAAATATACAGTATATACATACAAATATGTTTACAGTTATACTTACCTATTGCCCACCCCACAGCACTGCATTGCCACTGGGTAGTGTGTTCTATGGAGCTACCCTCTCTGGAAGTGGCCTGGAACCTGTAAAGAAAACCATCAGCCTACTCATTCACTGCATTCATGTTTCCCAGCACCTGCTGTGTGCCAGGCACTTTCGTCCAGGGCTGTGTCAGTCAATAACAACAACAGACAGCACCGAGTGGACTGTGTTGGTGACTGTCAGGAAGCAGAGCCAGGAAGAGAGAGGGAGCTGAGGAGGGTTGCTGTTTAGTGGACAGTCAGGAAGGCCTCGAGGGCATGGGACCTGCTAATAGCAGCAGCCAGGGCGCAGGGCAGCAGGGCAATGAGAAGATGGGCACTCGTGTCACAGGGAAGTCACAGGGGGGGTACTGGGTCCACAGATGCGGGCGGCAGGGGCCACATCCCCAGCCACCTCGCTGGCTATCCTAACTCTTCAGTTTTCCCCTAAATGAGATGGGAACACTTGGAAGGGATTCTGTAGGGTGCTGTGATCTCATTCCACTATAAGGGAAGAATTCTGACTCCTGTGCCAGGGGCTTGTGGGCACGCAGGCTTAGAAGTCGCCAAGCAGGAGGCTCAGCAGTGACCCCGAGGGTGTGACACAGACCAGAGGAGCCTTGGAAGTGGAGGCACGGGCACTTGCTGACGGGCCAGACGTGGAGAGAACAGCCTGGCCCAGGGCTTTGGGACCAGGCAACTGGGAGGACAGAGTTCCGACCCCCAGGATGGGAGGGGGAGAGGAGTGCATCCCTGAGGCAGAGAAACACACAGGCTCTGGCGGTCCTGAGGGTGTCGCCAGCTCTTTTTAATTGAAAAGTATGTCACCACTGGTTCATCAGATAAAAGCCCCTGTGTGAATAAATAAATAAATACAAAGCACCCCCTTCTTGTCATGACGACCCTCCTTCTGTACCTTGGTGCAGAGAGGGGTCATTGAAAGGGACAGTGTAGTTGTTGCTCTAAGGTTCTCCAGCAACCCTTGGGTACATTCCTTCAGCTGGTGTTTGCGTCAGCTTTGTCATTGCTGGGACCAGAAAACCTAAAAGAACAAGGCCAAGAAGGAAAAGTGCATTTTGGCTCACAGCTTCAGAGGCTCAGTCCATGGTCCGCTGACTCCGCAGCTCTTGGCTGAGGTGAGGCAGAACCTCGTGGAGGAAAGGTGTGGTGGAGGAGCAGCTTAGGGCAGGGTGACCAGGAGGCACAGAGGTCCTTTCACCACAGACAAAATAGTAACCCTAAAGTCTCACCCCATAGGAGTGACCTATGTGCTCCAAGAGCACCCTACATTCCTGCAGTTCTCAATCCATGTAAGTGGATTAACCCACCGATTAGGTTAGAACCCTCATAATGTAATCATTTTGTCTTTGAACGCTCTTTCATTTTCTCACAAGAGTTTTTTGGGGACATCTCATATCTGAACCACAACAGTTGGTAATTTGTGATGTGCCACGCTGCCACTACCAGTCAACACGTCCCAAGGACAGCCGTGGCCAAGGCCTCTGGAGGCGGACCACCGCTGCTCAGGCTGCCCTGCGTTTCCCGTGGCTCAGACCTAAGGCAGACCAGGTCTCCTGTGGCGCAGAGTTCTTAAATACAAAGGGCTTTCAATATGTTCTGCAAATATGCGTGCCCAGCACCCTCACTGAATTTTGACTGAAAGTGTGTCTTTACACTCATTAATATCTCTCTTCATTTCTCCATCCTGACACACGGTCAGGAGGAAACCTTCTGCTGAATCCAGCTAAATGATCCTCCCCTCTACCTGTGTAGGAAGCCTCGGGCTTCTCGGGCTTCTCGGCACGGAGGCCTTTTTCACTGAGCCAGTAGCATGACCGACCAAGGGGAGTCAGATCTGGCTCATCGCTTACCCATAACATTGGTGATTTTCCAGATTAGGATCACTTGAGAAAAGTATGTTTTATCCTCTGCATTTTAAGTTGAAATTTGGCCCTGATTTTTCCTTTTCTTCAGAAAAAGCATCCTTCATTTGATGTAGCTTCATGAGGGTCACATCTCCCTCCACTCCAAACAAAACCCTTGGCTGCGTGCCCTGTTGACCGAGGAGCGCTGCTGCATCAACAAGGTGTGGATCCTGGCATATGTCTGGGCACCAACGTCAGCAGTGACAGCAGAAAGCAGAGGGAGGGTGAGGGGCAGGGTCACAGAGCTCATTCTGTCTCACAGAAGACACTCAGCCAGGGCTGGTACAACAGTTTCCAGTGTGAACGGCCTATTGATTCAGAGCTGCCACCTGCTACTTAGCCACGTTGGGAGGCAGGAGCTTAATATATCAGATGTTATTTGCTATTTAGACTCAGGTGGCAGCCGGGAATCAATATCCTTAAATCAAGAATCTCTATATTAAGCACCAGCAGGGACATGAATTATAATTCAGGCTCTTTCCTGCTGTTAGCATATGGAGCCAGACACAGGACTGTAGCCCGCCATGGTGCGCAGCCCTAAATACCTCCTTTGTGTTTTGTCCCCACAATTATATTCTCTCTGAACCATAAAGAGTCTGTAATAGGCTTAGCCTAATGGATCTTGGCCCAAGTACTTTGAATATTTGAAAGATTAAATTTTAAAAGTGGATTAATGGTATTTGCTTTGAGAATTATAGGTTAAAATTAATTACTAATACAAATTGAAGGAAGTGCAACTCCAACAACAATGAAAATCTTACTGAAGCCCAGAAATTGAGAAGCGTGGGGGAACTTGGAAGCACTCTGTGTGGCGGTGAGAATAGAAAACTCACCTGCAGCTCTTGTCCACTCTGCAAATGAGCTACGGTGTGGTCCTCAGTGAAGAGTGGAGGGAGGAATGCCAGTTTATCCAAAAATCTCAGAAACACTCTCCATGGCTGTGGCCTCTGAGGGAACCTCGATAAGGGACCTTGGCAGATTCCTGAGCGATGGGAAGAATCTCAGGGCGACACTCTCAGGTAGATAGGAAGGGTATTCTCAGAATTCTTTGAAGTGGCTTCAGGTGAAGTTGGCTCTGCTATAGACAGTTCCACAGGAAAGCAGACCGGTGGTTTGCTTGTGTAGCTTTGTGGACTTGGTGGCTCTGCACTTTAAATTCTACATAAAATTTTGCAGGAAGCTTCAGTAAGTTGAATGTTAGAAAATATATTATATTTGAGTAACCAAGCACATACTGGATTGAGGACAAAATTTTTATAGGTTTTGTGATAAAGAATACTGTAGAAAACCCAGTAAAAGTATTTGCCTGCAGGTTGCAAAGAGGGCATGCTCTAATGAAAAAACAATATCTTATTTATGTAGGCTCTTCTTGCCTTTTAAGATCTTTCAGTAACATTTTGGTAAAGATTCAAAGAAAATGTGGTATATATACACTATGGAATATTACTCAGCAGTTAAAGAGAATAAAATAATGACATTTGCAGGTTAATGGATGAAGTTGGAGACTATAATGCTAAGTGAAGTTAGCCAATCCCAAAAACCCAAATGCTGAATGTTTTCTTCGATATAAGGAGGATGATTCACAGTGGGGTTGGGATGGGAGCATAGGAGGATTAGAGGAACACTAGAAAGGTCAATGGGGAGGGAGAGGAAGACTGGGGGCAACTGGGTAAATAAAAATAAAGATGGTAGAATGAGATGGATATCATTACCCTAAGTGCATGTATGAAGACATGAATGGTGTGAGTATACTTTGTATACAACCAGAGATATGTAAAAACGTGCTCTATATGTGTAATATGAATTGTAATGAATTCTACTGTCATATATAACAACTTAGGGGAAACAAAAAAGATTCAAAGAGAATTTAGGAATCCTTGGATCCACGCTGCCATCTTACAACTTGGTTCACAAATAACATTGCCTGTCTGAATCTGAGAGTTGCTGATAATCACAACAGCTGATATTTGGGTAGCACACGCCATGTGCCAGACCCTGTCCTGTTCACTCACTCCGATTGTCACCCAAGCTAGGGACTCACAGCAACCTCTGGAGTCTTCATGGGTTAGCCCTGGTGGATGGGGGTAGAATCAACCCCAGAGATGCATGCTCAGCTGCTGGTGTAGTATGCTCTCAGCCTAACCACAGACTTTTTAAATCTAAATTTGTGTCTATATACCACAGTTTCTTTAACCATTCATCTATCGAAGGGCATCTAGTTTGGTTCCACAGCTTAGCTATTGTGAATTGAGCTGCTAAGAACATTGATGTGGCTGTGTTACTATAGTATGCTGATTTTAAGTCCTTTGGATATAGACCGAGGAGTGGGATAGCTGGGTCAAATGGTGGTTCCATTCCAAGTTTCCTAAGGAATCTCCATACTGCTTTCCATATTGGCTGCACCAATTTACAGTCCCACCAGCAATGCATGAGTGTGCCTTTTCCCCCACACCCTCGCCAACTCTTTATTATTTGTTTTCTTGATAACTGCCATTCTGACTGATGTGAGATGAAATCTTAGAGTAGTTTTGATTTGCATTTCTCTAATTGCTAGAGATGTTGAACATTTTTTCATATATTTGTTGATCAATTGTATTTCTTCTTCTGATAAGTGTCTGTTCAGTTCCTTAGCCCATTTATTCATTGGGTTGTTTGTATTTTTGGTGTTAAGTTTTTTGAGTTCTTTATATATCCTGGAGATTTGTTCTCTGATGTGCATGTGGCAAAAATTTGCTCCCAAAATGTAGGCTCTCTCTTTACCTCACTGATTGTTTCTTTTGCTGAGGAGAAGCTTTTTAGTTTGAATCTGTCCCATTTATTGATTCTTGATTTTATTTCTTGAGCTTTAGGAGTCTTGTTAAGGAAGTTGGGGCCTAATCTGACATGATGGAGATTTGGGCTTACTTTTTTCTCTATTAAGTGCAGTGTCTCTGGTCTAATTCCTAGGTCCTTGATCCACTTTAAGTTGTTTTGTGCATGGTGAGATAGGGGGTTTAGTTTCATTTTGCTGTATATGGATTTCCAGTTTTCCCGGCACCATTTGTTAAAGAGGCTATCTTTTCTCCAGTGTATGTACTGGATGCCTTTACTTGAGCTTTTAATTTTGATGAAATAATTTTAAAAATGCTATTATGTCTACTGTGTGCTTTTCTCACATAAGATATTTGATTGAAAAAACTCCATTTTAACTGTGAGAAAATTATGAGGGATATTCCAGAACTGGCTAGCTGAGTGTTTAGGCTAGCCAGTTAACTTAACCTGTAACAAAGGTTAAGTTAGATTTGAATTTTTAAAACAGTGCTACATGGGTAAACTGCATTCCCAGTGAGGAACTGAGCAAGAATCCAGAGTGTCTTGGGTAAAGAAGATTGAATTGACTCAATAGGTACCAATTATTCTCACTATAACCATGATCTCATAGAAGCAAAAGCAATGTATAACCAACAGTTAACTCAATTTCTCAAGTACCTGCCATGCACCAGTTTCCTGTGCAGAGTGCTGCTCTCATATTATCTCCTTGACCTTTACCTTAAGGAAAACCAAGCTCTACTCTGTCTATTCTGTCATGAGGAACAAGGCTCTTGATCATTAGGATATATTTCCTTTTAATAAAAAGGAGAACAAAACATAAGTCCAGACCAAATGCTGGAATCTGCAAATTAAAGATGCATGAAATGTGTTCATTAATTTATCCAAACATTTGCTTAGTAAGGTTCAGCAAATATTTATTGAGCAACTTCTTTGTTGAGTGTGTGCTATAAATCATGGAGTTAGCATTTCATTTAGGAAAACTGAAACTAAATGGGCAGTACTCCCAGCTGGCACCTTGAGGGTGGTGAAACTTTAAGAGTCAGGTCAGGTCACTGGGAGCATGCCCTTGAAGAGAATATGAGGCCCCAGTTTCTCCTTCTCTTTGCTTCTGGTTGCCTTGAGGTGAGAAGTTTCTTATGCCACATGCTCCTGGCATGATGTGCTGCCCACACATAGGCACAAAAGCAGTGGCACCAAGTGACTCTGGACTGAAATCATTGAAACCATGAGCAAAAATCAAACTTTCCTCCTTGAAAGTGATTTATTGGGGCTGTTTGTTATAGTACTAGAAAGCTGACTGACACAGGGAGAGGGATCCATTCCCAAGGCAAATCCAAACAAGTCAAACTTGGAAATGAGTGAGATAGGATGGGCAGAGAAGGTGAAAGGGACGATGAGTTTAAAGGAAAGAAAGGGAAAAGGCAGAGAAATTAAAAAAAAAAAAAAAAACTTTAAGAAATGCAATTTCAGGTAGAATGGCAACAGCTCTGCACGTCGCTCCAACACAGTTATTTTTAGTGCTGCTGGTCTCCATTAAGCAACTTGCCAAAGTGAACACCTGAGATATGACGCACCAATATTCTGTTGCCTTCAAGATAAAAACTAACAGAAGTTTCAGAAGACAAAGAAATTAAAAGAAGCAAATGTAGATTTGGTTCCTGCAACTGTTAAGGATGCTGGCCTGCTGCCGCCGTGCATTGCAAGGGCAGCTCCCCTTATGATAAAGGTGCAATAAAAGGAGCCTTTGAACCAGGTGCTTAAACTATTGTGCACAGTTCTGAGTAAATGCTGTTACGTGACCCTCACCCTTTGCTTTAAAAACTGGTGTTTATCCACTCTGCTGCAGAAATGCTCTCACAGAACGTGTTTCTCGCCGGGGTTTTTAAATATTTACATCAGCTGATTAATAATTTATAGCTGGCATTCACAACCTCAGGCTCATGAATAATTGACATGTTCATTTAAGATTTGCAACTGTTCTGTATAATGATAAAGCACAACAATCTAGGTTTCCCCAGCATTTCAAGAGTAAAAGTTTGCAAGGAAATCAGAATTTCTTTTGGTTTTACAGGGGTTGGGAATGAAGAATATAAGCAAATACGGCAGAAATATAATTGTATATTCCAGATGCTCTCTCTGTTGAGGAAAGATGGAATCACTGCCACACAGGGAAGACAGTCCACACATCAACACTAAGATGCGAGTTTTATTAGCTGCATTTTGAATGGAAGGAAAGCAACCCAGTGATTCTGATTAAATTGTATATTACCTCTCTTATTATTTAGGAGTAACTTGAATTATAAAAGATATGTATTTACATATGTGTGCGTATATATACATCCAAGCTACACATACACTAGAGGTAAATATCTCCAATCAATATCAGTTTAATTACTATGACAATGTCTTGAAGAAAAGAAAATGTATTAAAAATAAGAAAACCATTCTGAACTTTTGGGTGGCTGCCATTTTAGCTGTCAAACTGCTGGCACCAAAATGCTCATTTCTAACCTCAACTTTTTCAGAGATGTGAATGTTGGTTATTGACAGTTTCATGTTGAAACGAGTCTGTTTCACAAAAGAAAAACCTAACATGGAAGTTCTAGAATTTCTTCACAAAAAAGAGAGAACAAAAATAGTTAACAAAGAATTTCATTGTGCTGTTTTACTTCCCCCTGGCTATTTGGTGTGGGGGTTCGTTGAGTGGCCCCCTACAAGGGTCAACGGCATGGACGACTTCAAGAAAGAAGCATGGTCTTCATCTACTCTTCTAACATAGATTCCGGGGCTCTCTTCTTGGGGTCCACAGCCTCTCAGCCATGCTGTCTTGTCCATCTGGTTCTGGGATCCTCTGCTGGGAAATCTCATTCTTAGTTTTAGTCTGTTTCTTTTATTCCCACCCGGGCCCTCTAACTGACCGGGGTGATAACAGGGAAGGTTTGATGGAGGAGGATTTCCAGGGAGATCCTCAGAAGCCTCGTGGCTCCCAAAGCCACGTTCCACATACCACAGCAGACAGTGGACAGGCGTCCCTCTCTCCCATCATGCTGTGGAGTGGGGATCCACTTCCTTAGTCACACATGTTTGCTGATTCTGCCCTGTTACACAAGAAACAGATGATTGGTGTGACGCGTCTGGTGGGGGTCTCTGAGGTCCTGGCGGCTGGCAAACCTCCTGTATTCCACCCGCAGACAGCAGTCTCTCATTGGCCTATGTGACTGGCGTGAGGCTCTGGCCTCCCTGGCTGTGTGGAAGTGCTCTCTCAGCTGCACACCTCAGGGTTGCCTGCTCCTGCAAGCTCCCCCAGCTTGTGCAATCTATTCAAAGAGTCTGTTAGTTGACTTGGGCTCTTCCAGCAAAATCTCTACTTGAGGCACCTTGGATTTCTCCTTGTCTGCAGATAAGATGTGGGTATCCGTCAGGGACTGAGCACAGAAACAGAAACCACTGGCGGGAAACAGACGGGAAGTCCATCCCTGGGAACGTGCACTCAACAAGCACCGAGCTGAGAAGCCGGGTGGCGGCAGCGGTGTGCAGAGATGAAGGAACGCGCCACTTCCCAAGGCTCGTGCTGGGCGGGGTAGTGCCACCAGGCCCAGGGACTGAGGTCACGCTCCAGGAAGAAAACCATGGGTTGTGGTCTATTTTACTCTTGAACTTGAGAAGGGTTTGTTTGATGAATGTAGGTGCTCCATTATTTGGGGCATATAGATTTATAATTGTTATATCTTGTTGATGAATGGTTCCCTTAAGTATTGCTGGTGGGACTGCAAAATGGTACAACCATTATGGAAAGCAGTTTGGAGATTTCTTGGGAAAATGGGAATGGAACCACCCTCTGACCCAGCCATCCCACTCCTGGGTCTATTCCCAAAGGACTTAAAAACGGCATATTACAGTGACACAGCCACTTCAATGTTTATAGCAGCACAATTCACAATAGCTAGGTTGTGGAACCAACCTAGATGTCCCTCGGTAGATGAATAGATAAAGAAAATGTGGTATATATACACAATGGAATTTTACTCAGCAATAAAAGAGAATAAAATAATGACATTTGAAGGTAAATGGATGAAGTTGGAGAATATAATGCTAAGTGAAATCAGTCAATCTCAAAAATCCAAATACCAAATGTTTCCTCTGATATAAGGAAGCCGGTTCACAGCATTGATGGGTCGGGGTACATAGGAGGACTAGAGGAACACTATAATGGTCAAAGGGAAAGTCGGGGAAAGGAGGGTGCAAGGGGGGAAGGGGGAAAAAGTGGTTGAATAAGATGGATATCATTATTCTAAATACACGATTGAAGACTTGAATGCTGTGAATATACTTTGTATACAAACTGTTTTATGTAAAAAGATGCTATATATGTATAGTATGAACTGTAATACATACTACTATAAATAAAAATTAAAAAAAAAAAAAAAGAAAACCATGGGGAGGGAGAACACAAGGTTACAGAGATGCTGTTCACAGTAGAGAAGGGCAGACATTCCCTGGCTTCTTCCTTCCTCCCACCTCCAGTATTCCTCCAGCCATGGCCATTGTCCAAATGCAGGTGGCCTGATCAGGAGTGTGATTGGCTCCTGTCTTTGCAAGCAAATGAAGGTTTTAAATTAGGCTTTGTAACTTGCCCTATAAAATATAACATGATATGAAAAGTATTTGAATATGTACTTAAAACCTACTTAAATATATTTATAGGAGGAGATGCCTAATTGTCAAACTAAGTCATGTTTTACATGCAAAGCAAGCTCCTCAGTGTGGATTGTCAGAGGTGACGCCACTTAACTTGGGAGCAATGTGGCTCAGGTTCCAGCACAGATTTAGCAGAGTGTGTGAAGCAGGAGGGCAGCTGGAGGCACAAGCCCTCTGGGGACATGGCTTAAAGCCCATCACACTGCCGCTGAAGACCCCCCACCAAGGTGCTGGTGCATTTTTAGGCAGAGATCTCTGTCACCTTGTCACCTTCACAGAAAGCTGGGGCAGCCAGGAGGATCGACGGGAGGTGTGGACACAGGTGAGCTGCTGTCGTGGGCACGTGGCCACATGACTTGGTGATGCAGAGCCCAGACTCTGGGCCCAGAGAAGCCTGCTGCAGGCTCATGACCAGACGCTCACTGCTGATGCTTCCCACCACCCGCCCCTCCCCGCTTTCCCTTTAGCTGAAAGGAGCCCAGCTCTTCATTTCCGGGAACCGCAGGCATGTGCTCAGGGACTGTGGGTCTCTCTGGGCGAGAAGAGCCAAGACACCAGTGAGCAGGCACCAGGCAGGTGCAGGCCAGCACCAGAAGCAGCCCCGGCTGCTCCAGCAGAGGGTCACTGGCCACAGTGATCAGTGCTTCTCGGTATCACCTGCAGTGCTGGAAGAGCCATGGTCCCCAGGGCCCGGGATCCAGTCCCAGAGTTCAAGGAGCTGCTGTGGCTACTGCTTCTACCAAGGCGGGCACCGCACCCCCACCTTGCAGACCTGCCCTCTGGACCCACGGTTGATCGTGAAGGAGCCCCCAGCCATGGGTTCCACCTGATATGTATGTGACGCACCTGTAGGTACCCGCAAACCCTGAGCGGCCAGAACCCCATGCCCGACAGAAGAAAGAAGAAGGAAGAAAGAAGAGAGAAGAAAGAAGCTCTAGTCTTTCTCTAAGCTAAGCTCTATCTTTCTTTAAGCTACTCTACTCTAAGCTAAGAAGAAAAGCTAACTTCCCAGCAACCACTAAGCTAAGAAGGCATCAGACGGCACGTCCCACTGCCCACTCGGGGCGACAGCATCTGCTCCATGGGCGACCCACCAGCATGTGTCAGCCTCAACCCCCTCTGCAAGGAAAGGTTTAAGAAGTGTAGCTTGTAGGCTTCCAGCCCCTTCAGTGCACGGAGGAGAGGCCCATGGGTGTGGGGGTGATGGCTACGTGCTAAGAGACAACAAGTAGAATGAAATTTATTTGGCTTCCTGTGTTATTATTATTAGTTTTGTAGATGAATCATAAATTTATGCATTTAGAGAGTACTCTGTGACATTTTGATATATGTATGTGATGCGGAACAATTAAATAAAGCTAATTGACAGATTCTTCAGCTGGGTGACCCACCATTTTTGACTTTGAAATGTAAATGCAGGACTGCTTTGAACTGCGGGGGAATCCAGTACACTGAGACAAGACGTGTTTGAGAAGAAGCTCTTCCACCTCCTTTGGGGGAGGCCTGGAGTCCAGAACAGCGGTTTCCTCTTGCATTCAGGGTAAAAGCCGGGGACCCATGGATAACCACTGATGGACATCACTGGGTCCCTGATGCTGTGCAGGTGTCCCTATGCTGACTGACCCTGACACAGCTCCTTCCATGCCCCCAGGTGGACAGGAAACTAAAAGCTTCTTGTGTCTTCCTTGCCACAGCATGTGACTGACTGTGCCTAGCCGGACAGGGGCATGAGAACACAGCCCTGCGCGGGCCCAGAGGACGGAGAACAGGAAATGCTGCCGCCTCCAGGTCCAGGACACACTGGCTGCTCCTCTCACCCCATGTAGCCGTCCTCGGGAGAGCCTGGGGAGGGCTGGGTTTGATCCCCCGCCCTGCTCGTTTCCTGAGTCAGTAGGTGGGGGTCCTACGCCTCATTGCCACAGTTCTACAGCCACACCTTCATCCTCCGCTAGGTATGGAGGACGTAGGGAGGCCATGTAATTTCATGCATCTAAGTTATCAACCCACCAAGCCCCTAGGGAGCAGGTCCACCATCCAGGTAGAAATCAGTAGCCCCAAAGAACTCCCCCAGTCTGCACAAGGCATTCTTTTGAGGGTGGGTCCTACTAAGGAGCTGTTTACTTCTGTATGCCTTGCCCCCAGGATGAGGTCCAGGTATTCAATCTACCTGCCAAAGACGAAGGTCCTGCTGGCAGGAGGCACTCACTAGGAGCCAGGCTCTCTGCACCAGTGTCTCACTGCGCCCCCGGCCTTAGTCTCCACATCTGTGAAATCAGGATGCTGGCCGCATGGCGCTCTCCAAAGGCCCAGGAGCGGAGCTGTCTCTCCCAGGTGTCCTAGGCTGCAGCTGCCTGGCCTTAGTCTCCACATCTGTGAAATCAAGATGCTGGCCGCACGGCGCTCTCAAAGGCCCAGGAGCGGAGCTGTCTCTCCCAGGTGTCCTAGGCTGCTCCTGCCCTGGCCTTAGTCTCCACATCTGTGAAATCAAGATGCTGGCCGCACAGCGTTCTCAAAGGCCCAGGAGCGGAGCTGTCTCTCCCAGGTGTCCTAGGCTGCAGCTGCGGGGCCGTGTCCTCACCTCTGCCTCTCCTCTGCACCTGTCTCCTCTCTGTCTCTCGTACAAACAGATGTCATTTTATTTAAAATCCACCTGGATAATCCAGTTTGACTGCATCTCAAGAACCTTAACTTAATTACATCTGCAGACACCCTTTTCCCCAACCCCTTCACGGGCACAGGGCCTGGGTGTGAGCACATGACCTTTTGAGGGCCACCATCCAACATGGCCACAGTCCCACAGGGAATTGGAAGACTGGGCCACCCACCTGGGAGGGTCTCACTTCAGGAACAATGTGTGCCTTCTCTGTGATCGATTCCATCACCATGGCCAGAAATACTTCCATTAAACATTGCTCCTGGTTAAGAGTAGCGGGGGAAGCCGGGCGTGGTGGTGCACGCCTGTAATCCCAGCACTTTGGGAGGCTGAGGCAGGAGGATCGCGAGTTCAAAGCCAGCCTCAGCAATGGCAAGGCACTTAGCAACTCAGTGAGACCCTGTCTCTAAACAAAAAATACAAAAAAGGGCTGGGGATGTGGCCCAGTGGTCGAGTGCCCCTGAGTTCAATCCCTGGTACCAAAAAAAAAAAAAAAAGAAGAAGAGTAGCGGGGGAGAGGAGAGCTGTGGTCCGCAGCCCTGGCCTCTAGAGTTAGAGTCCAGCGGGGATGCGTGGCCCAGCTCTGTGGGCAGCGCGGCTTCCCAACTGCATTGCACAGGAGCTGGAGGCACATCTTGTGGCAGAGATGAGCAGGGCAGGCCAGGAAAGCAGAAGGTCACGTGAGGGGCCAGCCTGCAGGTCCCTGGAGTGGTTCTCATAGAAATCCACAGGTACGCCATCAAGGTAGTGGTAGAGGGACTGGAGGGAGGAGGACCACGGAGAAACACTGCAGAGCACTGGACTTGGGGCCAGGTGTCCAGGATGCTGGTGACAACAGTGAGGCTAAATCAGAATAGTGAGGTTTGAGTTTGAGTGACAGGAATGTCACCAACTCCCTTTTTATTTTATTAGTTTTTTTATTTGTTTTGATTAGTTATACATGACAGTAGTGCATTCACGCACTGTGATACATCATACATAAATGGGGTATGATTTCTCATTTTTCTGAGTGTACATGTTGCAGAATCATACTGGTCATGTAGTCACATATATACATACAGTAACAATGTCTGTTGAAGGTGGCCTGAGGTCACCTTGTTGCCCTTGTCTTTCTCTAAGTCACGTGTCTCTCTCTCACTGAGCTCACGGCTGAGAGAGTAATTAATGGGGGGATGGTCGAGGAAGGAAGGCGAGCAGATGGGCTGAGCCTGCTTTGCACAGACCTTTTAATTCTTCAGAGAATAGCAAAAACATAACTGAAGACTGTAAAATGATGTTTTATGGATTTTCATCTCTGCCAAAGCTTTTGTCACATCTGTGGCTTGCTATAAAATTACTTGTCAATATAGACACACACCTCAAGTTATTAAAGAGTGTCCAAGGTTAAAGCTGGAAAATGTGTTCCAGGAGACTCTCAGAGGCCACAGGGAACAAGGGGCTATTTCTGTTCCTATTACCACTGATGGCCAGTTCGTCCTGCTTGGGTGACCCACCGCTCCTAGGGGCCTCGATTCCCTCAGTCTGCCCTTGCTACATGGGCAGTGCTCTCCCAGCCTTGGCCCTTGTCTCAGCATGTGCCCATGCCCAGGACTGCCCCAGCTCGTGGCGATGTGTCCCTGCCACCCCCCACCCGTCACCAACAGCCTCCTTCACCACCGTCTGCTTCCGGGTTCCCAGCGTGTGGCCTCTACCCTGCTCTCTGCCCGGGTCCCTGCCTCGGGTCGGGAGGAGCTCTTTGTGGGCCACTCCACCAGCACCCTGCGCTGCCTTCCAGGAGGAGCTGCCCTGGCGCTGCTCCTCTAGAGGGCCCCTTGCTCTCCTCCTGCAGGCCCCTTCCCAGCCCAGCCTCCTCGGGTGCCCGGTTACCAACATCGCTCAGGCCCAGAACCCTGCCTCTGCCCACCGGGGAGCAGCATGGGCACCTCTACCTCCGACTCTCTCAGCTGGCACACACCCAGAGCTCCTGGATTAGGGTCACTTGCCCGTCAGGGTGTCCAAACCTATTCCCCTGCTCCCCGAGAGCTTGCCGTGAGGACCCCACGAGGACCTCAAACTCAGTGAGCAAATGGTCCCTCCACGAGGTCCTGACCACCCGGAGGAAATCAGCACCACGGACACCTGTGCCCAGCCTTGGCTCTCCAGAAACCTGCATCCAAGCTCCTATGCCAGGAGCCTGTGCCCGCATCCCCGCACAGACACCGCATGCAGGTTGCTAAGCCAGAGACCCGCAGCCAGGGTCCTGCAGAGCCACCCCACCCGGATTCCTGCGGTCACTCTTTCCTCCGTCCCGCGGGGCCGCCGCAGACAGGACACCTGTAGCTATCTCAGGACACAGCCCTACAGGAAGCTGGGCATGGTCTTAGTCCCTCTAACCTCTTCACTGGCCTCAGGGAGAGTGTTCCAAAACACGTCAGCCCCCGCCTGTCTGCTTCCCTTAAAAAATAAAAAAAATAAACCAAAAACCAGCCGAACCAACAAAAGCACCCTCAATGGTTCTCGTCAGTTTAAGGAGAAAGCCTGAAAACCCCTCATCATCCGGAATCTGCTGAATCTCTGCCCCTCTCCCACACCCCGTGGATGCGTCTATGTCCTGTGCCCCGGGACCGCTTGCACTATCTGAGCAGACACACGTCCCTACTTCCCCCTCCTTGTCAGCTGGAGACACCGCCTGCAGCTCCTGTGCTGATGCTGATGCCACTTCTGCTAACCCCCTGGCCCTGGGGGCCTCCAGCACCGCAAGGAGCAAGCACAGTCCTCTCCACACAAGCCACCTGCCCACACCTTGGTCTTGGACTCCCAGGGCCAGAGCTGTGATCAACGGCATCCTGTCCTTTATCAGCAACCCCATTTGGGTATTCTGGTACAGCAGTACAAAAGGGACTGGGGCACTCGATGCACGTTGACATCGATCTCTTCTCATCCCCTGTGCTCTGTCATTGTGACACTTCTCCTTTAGCTCTGTCTTTGGAAGTTGGGGTATTAGTTTTCTATGACTTTGGTGACAAATCACCACAAACTTGGTGCTTAAATCAATACAATGTCTTCTCTTATGTTCAAGAAGACAGAAACCCAAAACTCAGCTCCCTCAGAGGCTCCGGGGGACAATCCATCTCTTGCCTGCTTCATTCCTGTTGGCTCCTGGCATTCCCTGGCCTCTGGCCACATTTTGAAATCCCTACCTGTCTTTCTGTGGTGTTCCCATCTGTCTCTTGTGAAGTCAGTCATAGTGCCACTTAGCTCAGTGGGTAGTTCAGGACAACTTCCTGACTTCAAGATTTTTTTTTTTTTTTTTTTTGGGGGGGGGTACCAGGGATTGAACTCAGGGGCACTTGACCACTGGGCCACATCCCCAGCTCTTTTTTGTATTTTATTAGAGACAGGGTCTCACTGAGCTGCTAAGTGCCTCGCCATTGCTGAGGCTGGCTTTGAACTCGCGATCCTCCTGCCTCAGCCTCCCAAGTGCTGGGATTACAGGCGTGCGCCACCGTGCCCGGCTCTGACTTCGAGATCTTTAACCATTTTAGAAATAAGGTAACATTGTGGGTTCTAGGGACTCCAACTTGGACATAACTTTGGGAGTCATTATTAGCTGACCACATTTGGCTTTTTTCTCTTCTACCAGTCTTATTAGTCAGGACTTTCTTTCAGAAAGAAGAAGGGCCAACTCTTGTATTTTCTTTCTGTGTTATCTTTCCCCCCATCCATTATTTATCTTTTACTCTCCTAGAGAGTTTTTTCCAGTTGTTTTCTTCTACATTGTTCTGTTGGTTTGTTTTAATGTTCAGCTATCCTGTTTAATTCCTGGAGTGTTTTTATTATTCTCTGACATTCTTTTTTCACAGCATGCTCTTTTAGTTTTATGGATGCAAGTTCACTGGTGCTTGTCTCTCAGCTTCCTTCTCACACACACCTTCTCTGTTTACGTGGGGTTCCATTTGTCTGTCTTCTTTTTTTTCAATGAAGAATACTATACTTTTTATTTTTCTGGTAATGTTTTTTTTATTTTTTTTTTTACATTTTTTTTTATTCTAAGATGTTATAAATGACAGCAGAATGCATTACATTTCATATTACACATGCAGAGCACTTTTTTACAAATCTCTGGTTGTATGCAAAGTATATTCACACCATTCATGACTTCATATATGCACTTAGGGTAATGATATCCATCTCATTCTACCATCTTTTTTTTTTTTCCTTCACCCTTTTGCCCCCTCCCTTCCCCTCCCTCCCCATTGGCCATTCTAGTAGAATGCATTACGGTTCATAATACACACATAGAGCCTCTTTTCACATAACACTGTTTGTATACAAAGTATATTCATACTATTCAAGTCTTCAATCATGCATTTGGGATAACGATATCCATCTTATTATACCTCCCCTTTTATTTTCACCACCCCATGTCCCCCTATTTCCCTCCCTTCTCCTCCCTCCCCTTTGACCACTCTAGTGCTCCTCTAATCTTCCTAAGTACCCCGACACCCAACACCACTGTGACTCTGACTCCTTATATCAGAGAAAACATTTGGTACTTGGATTTTTGAGGCTGACTAACTTCACTTAGCATTACGTCCTCCAACTTCATCCATTTACCTGCGAATGCCATTATTTTCTTTTCTTTTATTGCTGAATAAAATTCCATTGTGCATATCTACCACATTTTCTTAATCCACTCATCTACTGAGGGACATCTAGGTTGGTTCCACAACCTAGCTATTGTGAGTTGTGCAGCTACAAAGTTCACTGGTGCTTGTCTCTGAGCTTCCCTCTCTCACACACCTTCTCTGTTTGCGTGGGGTTCCATTTGTCTGTCTTCTTTTTTCTATCTGTCGTGGAGGCCTTTCTTACATGTCTGCTCATCTTTGGTCACCTATTCATATTTTAAAAATAATTAGGAAAAAACACACGTGTGCATAGGCGTGTGCAGAATGGCATATGGATTGGGCTTGTAAACTGGTGACTGTCACCGTTCACTGGTCATGTAGACAGCCAGGCTTTTCACAGGGACCCCGCAACATCAGTGTCTTTTTCACGTCCTCCGAGTTTCACAGATAAGCCTCCCTGTTTTCCGCCCGGTTCGTGAGCTGCACTGCTGGTGTTCTTTCCACAAGCAGGCTCTTCGCAGGGGTCAACTTGCGCCTAAGTCCCCAGGGTCAGCTCAGCCTCACGCTCGATCTCAGCCGTGCCAGGACTTTTCTGGTTCAGTCTCTCCACAGATGACAACCTTCGTTGCTGGGGGCTGGGACAGCCGGCTGCTCTTAGGAGAGAGAGGGGCTTCTCTGCAGAGGTCTCAGTTCCCAACCCAGGGGCTCATCTATGCCCCTGGCACTGGGGCCTCAGAAGTGTGAGTTTTTTGTTTGTGTGTGCAGGGAAGGGTAGTCACTTTAACTCTGTGGAGTTTAAGTTCCTGCTTCCTTGGGTCTGATAAGACAAGCTCTTTCCTGGTCCCCATGTTTATATTTTTTTCCCCTAAATTTTAAACATCCTTTGGGCGTGCTGCTATTTTCAACTGTCCTTTCCTAGTGGGCTTATAAGTTTCCTTCAATATTGGTAATATTTAAAGGAGGAATGGAGATAAGGATCGATTCCTAAATTGGCTGCATTTAACTGTCCCACAGCCCTATGACAACTGTCCTGTGACGGACACTTTCTTGTCTTCTTGCTATTAAGCTTGTTGTATTGAGGACATACTTGAACATCATTAGGTTTCACGTTTTTCTGTCTTAGGAAACTGTGAACATTAACGATGGAAAGAGAACTCCACCAGGCTTGGAAATCCAGGGCCAACAGTAGTGTCTGCACAAGACGCTGCGTGAACGTGAGTGGGAGTTCCTGGCTGGAGAGCCTCAAGAGTGCCTCTTCAGGGCTGGAGGACCAACTGCAAGGGCAAGCACCTGGCAGGCCTCTTGGTGCACCTGTCCTATTGCTTTCGGGGCATTTCTCATGCAGAGAGCTTGCAGTGTTTTCTTTCTTCACTAAGAAGAGATCAGCACCAAACACCAACTTGTTTTAGTGCTCGAACAACTGTTTTAGTGCTCCTCAAACAACTGGTACACTGAAATTCTCCTGCACCATTCCTGGGACAGGAATTTTAAGCTTATAGTTACTGACTCTTGAGTTGATAAAAGATAGAATTATTTAGGTGAAGTAAAAGAAAAGGTCAAAGTTCCCCCACTAATTTGCTAGGCTATCATTTCATCTTGTCTATCATCTAGCAGTTTTAAGTCTTTTTCAAAATGTACAGACTGGCTAAGGTGGAGGTGTCTGTCTCCTCATCTGGTCTTCGGTGTGCCTATTGCAACAGTTCAGCTGAGAATCCCAGGCAGGGGACTCACCATCAGCGTCCACGACCTTGTCAGAATAGCCAGGAGGGCAGCCTGGGGTCCTGAGCAAATGCCCTTTGGAAATTCCTCCTCGCCAGATTTCTTCTCACTGAAATAAAGCAGTGGGTTTCGGACACCTACGACAACATACGCAGCCTGATTAACCATCAAGGCATTCTGTGTTTTTATGATGCTTTGCTTCATAGGACTGGCTTCTACCTTGTTTTTCTCCTGGTGTAAAGAAGTACTTTGGGTTGGAGTGTGTGGCTCATTGGTAGAGCTCTTGCCTGGCATGCCCAAGGTTTTGGGATAAATCCCCAGCAACACACACACACACACACACACACACACACACACGAAGAGGAGGAAAAAGTATACAAAAGACATGCTTGTAGATCTGTCTCTGTTTAACAATCTGCTCCACGTGACCATATTTTCCATTCCTTTCTTGCATCCCAGGGTTTAACATCTCTCAGCACTGATCACCTAGAGGACATGGCTCCCACTCTTGATTCTGTGATAAGCAGAGGCGTCTTAAACCATCTCCACCTGAGGGCATAGTAACCCTGTGCTTGATAAACCCTGCTCTTGCTATGAGCAGCTGCCATCTTCTACCACCCTGCTTCATGAGGATGGGAGTTGGTGGCCCCAACCCCAAGAAAAGACTTCTTTGGCTGTTACGTGAGTGGCTTGTGAGACTTTTTTCCTGCAAATTGGATACAACAATCCTGCTCATGAGATGGTGAAGCTTCATGTTGGAAGAGTTAGAATTCAGCCAAAATCATAGAAATGGTGCAGTGCTGTGTCCTACATCTTGATGTGGGTAACCTGTGTACCTGTCTCTTGAATTAGGGTCTGACCTCAGGATTATTGGCTGACAAATGTGACTCATCATATTGAGAAGTTTCATTTCCTTAGGGTCACTACCAATCAAGCCCTTGAGACTGATTAAAAAAAACTATAGACCCAATGGTTAGCTCTACTATAGAAGCAATCTAATTGTTGTTCAGAATAAAATATCCCCATTGGCAGAGCCAGGACATTTTCTCCCTATGGGCATGAGAGAGTCAGAGACCACCATGTTGGGAACAATGAAATTAATCCCTGGGCACGCGCGTGCGTGTGCACACGCACACACACACACACACACACACAAAAACAAACAAACAAACAAACCATTGCCTTTTGTAGCATAGCATGCTGCTTCTCTAGCCTGTGTTCTTTTCAACAGATCCCACGAGACCCTGGTAAAACCACAAAAGCAGGATGTGAGCCCAAGGTGAAATTATTACCAAAAAAGAAAAAAAGAAAAAAAAAAAAAAGGACCCTAAACAAGCCCTCCAGCTTCACTTGTTCTTCATCAACTAAAAACCGCTGTTCTGAGGGTCCCACCGCGGGGCAGCACATTATTAGCCTCTCCCTCGCTGTGCTGTAGGTCAGACCTCGGCGCGCGGGTTCTGAGGATAACAGTTGCCTAGGTTACTCTTCCGGAACCTGAAGGCAGATTCTGCTGGAAATATGGGCTCTTCCCTTGGTGCCCACAGACATCTGGTGGGCAGCTGGACCAGGAGGAAGAGGCTCGCTTCTCTGCCTCCAGACTGTGTCTGCCCACTTTGCTGCCTTAACCTGTGGGTGGGAGTCCACCGGGCTCTGCATGTAGGTGCCTTAGTTGCTCATAGGAACTGACGTGTCCTTCTGCCCTGGGCTTTTCCAACACCTACAGTCCCCAAAGCACCCAAAGTCCTTCATCCCTGTCACCAGGCCCAGAGGGAGCCACAGAGTCAGGGCATATGCCCAGGAGCATGGCGCAGCTGCAAAGAGCAGCCCGGCCGGCCCCAGGACAAGCTGACCACGTCCACCTGGAGACCCGAGTCCCGCACAGGAAGCAGCGCCTTTTGGAACTGTGTCCCTGGCTGCTGGACTCGGCCCACCCCACACAGAAAATAAAAGCTTCCTTCTCCCTTTTTTTCAGGGAGAGCCTGCCCCTCAGTCAGTGCTGAAGTCCCAGCTAAAGCCCCGCCTGTGCGCTCCCGATCCTAGGCTGGCTTTCCTCCCCATCACCAGCCAGCAGCTCCGTCCGTCTCTGGTGCTGAGCAGAGGCCCCTGGAATCTGAGCCAGGCAGGCGAGTGGTGCCCAGCGAGCTCCCTGCACCTAGGCCAGCACCTAGGAAAACCCACAGGCCTCCTGACGGTCGGCTGAGAGTCTGAAGCGCCGGGCCACAACGCCGAGCCTTGTGAGCAGCACTCGGTGCTTTAAGTCCGCTGCAGGGCGTGCCCCACCCCCGAGGAGACAGCGGGGCACGCCAGCGCCAACCTCGGGCTTGCCCCTCGCTGCTCTTCACGGGGCTATCCCCCCTGCGCTTACGGCTGCCAGAGGGCCCTGCCCTGTCTCTGGGCAGGAGGAAGGTTTGTCCTCCCCCTGGGACTCAGTCCTGACAGTTCTGCTGAAAGCCTCGCCCTATCTGCCCCTGCCCAGCGCCGTCCATCTGGTCTCTGGCTGTGCACGACTGAGGGCCATCACGGTGGCTGGACTGCACTTTGCAGATGTCCAGGGCCCCTACTTCCTTCAGGAAAGTGAGTCTCTTCACAGCCTATTGTTGATAGCCGTGGAGCCCTGGTGTGTTCCAGAGAACAGGTGTTTCTGATGCCAAGGCACACGCGGGCCTCAATGCTCCTTTCCATTACAGATAATGAACCCAAACACAACGGATACCTTCTTTTAATATTTAACTTTTGCAATAAAAAATGCCAAGTAGATATCCCAAGCACAGACTATCTGAAAATCATGTGGTTCTGGAAACAGTTTGGGAAGGCCTTAAAAAATCAGTGCTATTTATTTTGTAACTTGCATTCGGTGAAATCCTGGGTGAAGTATCACAGGTGTAGTGGATTTGTTTGTTCTTTCTAGCTACACATGACGTGAGAGTGTATGTTGACGTATCATACATACATGGAGCATGAATTCCCATCCTCGTGGTTGTACATGATGTGGAGTTTCACTGGCCATGTATTCACATATGACCACGGGAAAGTTGAGTCCAATCACTCTACTGTCTTTCCTGTTCCCACCCCCTCCCTTCTCTTCACTCCCCTTTGTCTAATCCAGTGAACTTCTATTCTTCCTCCCCCTCTCCTTATGGTGTGTTAGCATCTGCGTATCAGAAAGAACATTCGGCCTTTGCCTTTTGGGGATTGACTTATTTCACTTAGCATGACAGTCTCCAGTTCCATCCATTTAGTGGCAAATGCCACAATTTCATTTCTTTTCATGACTGAGTAATATTCCATGGTATACATATGGCATATTTTCTTTATCCATTCATCTGGTGAAGGGCTCCTAGGTTGGTTTCATAGCTTATCTACTGTGCTTTTGTATCATTGTTTTGGATTCAATTTCTTTGATTGCTATAGGAATGCTCTAATTTAGAATTTCTTCTTGTAGGATTTGCTAAATTGCATTTTTCTGGAAGTGTGGCCATTTCATCTAAATTTTATATGTGTTGGTTTTGTACCTCATTAATCCTCTGTGTGCCATCCCTTTTCCTTTATTTACTGACATTTAATTTGCTTATTTTCTACTTCAGATCAATGCTTAGAGCAATACTTTTTTTCCTGAAAATACATGTACTTAAATCTCCACATTTCTCTTTGCAATTTTAGCCTCCGTCCACATGTATCAGACTCATTATAATTCATTTTGAAACCTGGTAATTTCAATGGCTTATTTAGAAGCTTATTACATAATTTCCCAAACCGGGGAGTCTTCCAGCTATCTTTTTATTACATTATCTAGCTTATGCATAATGTGTTCAAATGATACAAAGTGTGTGTTTTCCGTTCCTGGCAAGGTGTTGAAGTGGTCCATCATTCTGTCTTCTCAAAAGCCCGGTTCCCCAGGTGCCTGGAAACCTCGTGGCTTGGGAATTGGTGTGATGGTTCCTGTGTGTTTTCTTGTGACTGGCATCTCACACCCTTTCTAATAGCTTTCATCTATCTCTTCCTTCACTTGTGGAAAGGAGTTTGCTAAAATCTCCTGATGCGATGCGGATTGGCCAGTTTCTTCTTTCAATTCTGCACATGTGAGCTCTGTATGTTCTGGGACTGTGTCCTCTGTGCAGGTGCAGACTGATTTCCTGTGTGCCCTGCTGAAGACTCAGCATTATGGACGCCACTCTCCACTTCAGTCTCAGCTCCCACGGTGAAGGCTGTTTTCCATAATACGGACATGGGGGCTTTTTGTTCACGTTTGCATGGTGTAAATTTGCCCATCCCCTTTGTCCAAAACATCTCTATTACACACTTTTAAAGTGTCTCTTATAAACACTGCTATTTGTACTTGTTTTCCAGAATGAGGAGCTTTGCTTTGTTTATTTTAATAGATATATTAGAGTGCTTATACTTAATATGATTATTCATGCATCTGGTTTTTAAATCCACTGACACTTTGCATTGTTTGTTCTGCCTGTAGTTTTCTCTCTCTCTCCCATCCACTTCTTTTCTTCTTCTGGATTTATTGAACTTACTTTATTTCATTTTCCCTCCCTGAGATATTTATGCTCTTTTATTACTATTATTTTAATGTTCACCATAGAGATTACACTAGACGTTCTTAACTTTTCAAAAACCCACTTTATTTTATTTTCAAACCTTGGTATATCCTTTATCTTATTTAACTTTCTTCTAATTTATATATTTTTATTTGTATTTAAAGTTTGAAATATTTTAAACCTCACAGTAAATTATTATGACTGTTTTTACTCATAAAATATTCATACAAATTTGCTATGTATTTGCCATTTTCCTACCAATTCTGTACCCGCTTCGGCATTGCCACCTGGTGCAGGACCCCTGTTTGGGGAGATGGCTAAGATCGCGGTTGACTACGGGCCATGGACATGTTTGGGCATTGCCGCCTTCCGTAGTCTCACGGGACTTGGCCTGGGATCTTGCAGGACTTGGCCCAGGATCTCGAGAGACTTGAGCCGTGACTTGGCAGATCGGACCAGCGCCATTCCTGCTCGGGCACGTGAGATAAGACCTGAGAGAGAACGGACGGGGTTAACGGTATTGTGTATATATATTGTAGTTTCTTGTAAGAGTACGTGCCTTGGTTTCTTGTGAGAGTGTGTATGTGGTGTTAGAAATTACAAGAGACAGAGAGAGAAAGATAAAAGAATTTTTTCATTTTCATCCTGTCTCCGGGCTCCTTCCCACGGTGCTGCCATTCTGGGCTGCAAATCCTTTTCCGGCGGCAACAACCTGGAATGGCGGGCTTTCAGCCCGGACCACCCTCGGGTGCCACCTCCAACACTTCGCCTTCTTCCCTGACTGGCATTTTTGCAGGAGGTATCGTCCTGGACGAGCTTCCTTTACTTGGACCTTGGGTGAGC
The DNA here is from genome assembly GCA_025594165.1 of Tamias sibiricus. Taxonomy (NCBI): domain Eukaryota; kingdom Metazoa; phylum Chordata; class Mammalia; order Rodentia; family Sciuridae; genus Tamias; species Tamias sibiricus. The sequence goes on along the minus strand of CM046662.1, from coordinate 168,718,461 downwards.
CCACCTCACGGTGCTCTTCCTCCTTTGTCTCCACTGATACTGAACTGCTCCTTTCCCCTCCAGATGCTTAAAAACGTTGATTTCTCTTTCCTTTTGTAAAAGTGTGTGTTTACTTCTGCGCATGCGTGTTCGGAAGGCACTGCCCGGCTTCCCGACTCTGTCTCTGTCATGCTGGGCCAGTCTGGGGAACGCTGCCCTTTTCTTCCTGCTGCCCTCTGATGCCTTCTCCTAGTCTTTCCTTCCAGCACTGGCACTGCAGCTTGGTGGGCCTTCTCGTCTCCCGTAGCCCTCACGCTCCTGCCTCCCTCCTCCCGGCTCTCCATCCTCCTTCTGGTTCCTGTGGCTTCATTCTAGATCTTTTCTTCTATCATCTTCAAATTCAGATTTTTACTCTCTGTATCTCATCTGATATTAAATCCAACTCTTAACATTTTTCTTTTCAATATTTGTTTTTCAGATTCAGATATCCCACTTGGTTCTGTTTTATACTTTTATGATTATTTTTTCCACCCAAAGTGTTCAGCCTTGTCTTTACACTGCTAAACGTGTTAAGCGTATTTACTCTAAATTCTGAGTCAGACAACTCTATTATCTTCATCCCCTGGGTCTGTTTTTATTGTCTGTCATTTTCTAAAATGTGTTATTTTCTCCTTATCTGCATGGTTGCCTATGATTGAGTGTTGGAAATTGATAGTAAATAATCCATAAATAATTTGATCACTAAGGAAATGTCATCTTTCAAAGACTATTTACCACTGTCTCTGGCAGGTGGCTGGGGCATCAGTTATCTGAGATTTTAAAAATTCAATTCTAGGGACTGTGGTTATTCAGACCTGAGTTTCAGTTTGTGTAAAGATGACCATTTCCAGGGTGTCCGTTATCCATGGCCCAGCTCTTGGTGCACAACCTGGTATACGAGGACTTACCAGTGATCCTGCTTCCTGCAGATCAGGCCTGGGACTCCAGCTTCTTTTCTCCTAGACACACAAGGATGCTCAGACTGCTAGTTAGGTTCTTACTCTGCAAGAGATATGCCTGGAGGGAGGAAAGGCAGAGATGTGGAGCCCATCTCTCTGGTCCCCTTGTTCAACTTACCCTACTTCATCAATGTCCTCAAGCAAAACATAGTGTCCAGATTTTCTAGTTGTTCTCTGTGAGGTCAGCTTTCTAAATCATCTGGTCTGTTACTAGTAAGACAAGGCTTTTTCATTGTAGTTGGCATGTTTAGCCAACCAGGAATCTCAGGGATTTGCTAGTTAATAAACATCATTGAAATATCTAAGTTCACCCTTTCCTCTAGTAGACAGAGGAGAGCTTTTTATATTTGCAATCTTTTCCTTCCCTAATTCCCTCTGTATATTTCATTTTGTAAAACAACTTTCACATCTAAACACTGCAGGTTTTTTAATAGCTCATGCATCTGAGTCTAGGCTCTTATTACTCAATAATAAAGTGCTTCATTTTCTCTGTTGCTTTGGTATGGGAGCAAGCATTGTCGTGGATCAGGAAAACGAGCACGGCAAACCCGCACACTGACTCATATGCAATGGATTCCAAGAACCATGACCCTGAGTTAATTGTGTGTCTCTCTGTGTAAGGCACATTCTTGTTTATTTTACCCCCGAGTTTTCTCTGCATCACAAAGACAAACACGTAGATGGCAGAGAAGGCTGGATTTGGGGGGCTTGAGCTTCCTTGTGACAGATGTTGATTCACCGTGGGTTTGTATGAATTCATAATGAGCAGTGGGGACAAGTCCCTCGGCACTTCTCTGCTAATCATCTGTCACAGCAACATGAAGACCAAGCACACACACTGGTGCAGGCTCCTGCTGCTGCCTGGCAGGGTGATGGGGTGGTGTGCCATTAACTGGGGGTTCCCTGGGGGTCTTCCATCTTCCCAGCAGTGACCAGGAGCAATATGCTTGTGATGAAGACTGGTGGGCACCCTGTGGTCAGAGCACCTGCTCCACAGAGAATGACTTTGTCTGGGGATAACTGCCTTCCTGGTGCACTGGAGTCATTAAGGTCTCACTAAATCTGTGGCTTGGGCGGCTCTTGGTCTCTGAGTCCTCTGCTCCTCTCTCTCTCTCTCTGTCTCTCTCTCTCCACATTTCTTTAATTCTGCCGTGTTGTTCTGTAATGATCTACCTCCATGTTAACATGACTCTTTTCTCCGCGTGTCCGCTTCTTCTTGGGGCCTTTGGGGGTACCTTTCATTCAGCCACATGAACGAAGCTCCTGTGAACTCCCGTGGCCCCCTATATTTGCCCTTATTGGTCATTTATCTACTTGGTTTTGGGAATTTCAACTGTACTGGGAGCCTGTGGAGGGCGGCCCACGAGTCTCTTTGGTAAGCAGTTCCCAGCTCCCTTCCCTGTCCCAGACACAGTGCGGGCATCTCATACAGCGGAAGTGAACGAGTGAGTGAGTCTGCGTGTGCAGGTAGCTGGCGGTTGCAGAAGTCAAAGTCCTCTCCCTGGGATGAGAGGAGGATGTCCTTTCCTGGGCTCCCCATGTGGGGACACACAGAGGGCACCCTGTGCTGTGTGCTCCTCAGCCTGCTGGCTCTGTGGGCACTGCCTGCGCATCCCACCCCCTTCTTCTCATGCCCCACCCCTAGTCAAGCACCTGTTCCAACACAATCTGAATACACAGCTTGGTGGTTAGTTTATTCTCTTTAGTCTTTTACCTTTTCGTTTCAGAATGACCTTTCTCTAAATTTACTTTTAACTGATGCATTAAACCCATAAAAATCTGTGCATTTTAATGGGGGTAAAAACATGATTTTTCTTTTCATGTTTGTATTTGTGTAATCCTACCTGTGATGATTTATGTGGCAACCAGGTGGCTATGCAGAATACTGTTCCTTGGTAGAAATCCTGTTCAAAGTGTGGAAGAGGAAAATCTTACTTTTCTGGAAGCTGGAATGACTCACTGTATTGGTCAGCTTTCCATTGCTGTGACAAAATACCCGAGAAAAACAACTTAAAGGAGGAAAGGTTTACTTGGGCTGACAGTTTCAGAAGTTCCAGTCCACGGTCACTGGGCTCTGTCATTTCTGGAACTGAGGGGAAGCGAGCACGGTGGAGAGGGTGTCCTGGTGGCAGCCAGGACGCAGAGAGAGGACGGGCGGGTCTCCGTGCTCCCCCCAGGCACACCCTAAGGACCTACTTTCTCCAACTAGACCCCACCTCGGAAGGCTCCGCATCTCCCAGTAGCACCACAGCGAGGACACAGGCTTCTGGGGGCCATTGAGGATCCAGCTACAGCACGCACTCTTGTATCTGAACGATTTGGCGAGGTTTTGTCGCCCACCGGGGCAGCTCCAACCTGGGTGCAGCCTCCGCAGCAGTGCTGGTCGCTTTCTGCTCACCGCACGACCTGTCCCCGCTCTCTCCTTGCCCTGCACCCCTGGGACCCTGCCTGAGCACGAGGACCCCTGCCTGGACCTGGGTCATTTCCCTCTTATCTGGGAATACTTTCTCCCCCACCCACCTGGAGACACCTGGCCAAGCTTACCATGCATTCAGCCGTGACCGCGGAGGCCAGGGGAGCTCTGAACCCCAGGCTGAACCCTGGGAGAGGGGTGCTGTTGGGCCACCTGACCTTCAGGAGCACAGTTGCATTTGGTTCAGGCTGTGACATAGCTCCGTGAACACGTCACACAGAGAGGGACTCAGCTCTTCAAGTGCCCGTCCCCCAGCTGACCTGGGGGGCACTTTGTCCTATGTCCTAGGCCTCTCTTCTTTCTCCTTTCTACTCCTGCTTATTTCTCTCCTCCTGTGTGTCTTTCTCACAATCCCAGGCAGTGCTGGAGGCTTCAGGACGGGCAGAGGACGGTGCTGGGGCCAGGATCTGGCTTCCCACCTGGAAGCCCTGGTAGAGGACCTTACTCACCTATGGCCCCATCATCCTACACTCCCCAGATTGGGAAGTGGCTCTCAATGGCTGGCAGGTGACAGCAAGAGAACTTCCTCCTGTGTGTGCACGGAGCTTTTGGAAGAACCATTCTGTGAAGCCAAAGTAAAGCTCCTCTTCTGTTCAGCCCCTGTCTTCCAATGGACTTAGTGATTCTCACCTAGAAATCTAGAGAGGACCCCGAAATCACAGCTTCCTCACGAGCATTCTGTACTTTTGACATTTTATGCCCCCAGGATTCAAGAGCTCCAGTTACGTCCTGAGTTAGTGATCCTTCAACCTTCCGCTGGGCCTGGAGCAGGGCGGACAGCTGTGATGGCGCGTGACCTCCGCGGGAGCTCCCAGGAGAGTCCCCTCCCCCGTCCAGGTGCAGCCCCACCCTGGGGGAAAGAGAGGCAGCATGGCCGTCCGTGACTGTGGTTTAGAAATGGGTGTTAGGAGAAGACGGACCCCCTCTCCTTCTGAGCCTCAGGTTGAACCCTGTGAGAGGGGTGCTGTTGGACCACCCTGACCTTCATGAGCCACGACCGCCTCTGCTCTGGCTCCAGCCTCCTTGCTGACCCACCCACAGACCACCCACAGACCCATGTCTCCCAGCACTGCCCTCCCCAGCAGCAGCCTGGGGGTGTGTTGGGATTGTGTGATGTGACTCTCATTATCACCGTGTGTGCGTCAAGTTCTTCTCTGTGATTATCTCATCTATTGTGTCATCAGCTTTGTGTCACTGGGACCGAAACAGAAACACCCGACAAGAGCTACTTAGAGGAGGAAAGGTTATTTGGCCCCTGAGTTCAGAAGTCTCCGTCTACACACGGTCATTCCCCAGCTCTGGGCCCGAGGTGCGGCGGAGGACCGAGGCAGGAGGGTGTGGAGGAGGCAGGCGGCTCAGGCCGTGGAGCAGGGAGCAGAGGGAGGGCGAGCCCCACTTACCAGGGACAAAATGGAAACCCCCAGAACATAACCCCAGTGACCTGCTTCCTCCAGTCCCACCCTACCTGCCTAAGGCCACCACCTAGTTAATCCATATCAGTGGATTAATTCATTGATTAGGTTACACCTCTTATAATACAATTGTCTGACCTCTGAACATTCTTGCATTGTCTCCCACATGAACTTTTGGGGGACACCTCATCTCTAATCCATAATCCACCTGTCTGTCTACCTACCCAATTAACCACAGAATGACTCTGGCCTCAACTTCAGAAAACCTGGATTTTGACTCTGGCTCTGACCCTTTAGACAGGCTCTTGGCCTCTCTGGCCTCAGCTCCCATTTCCTTCAGTGGTGCAGGTGACAGCCTGGATTCCTTTCTGCCCTCGAATGCACCGTGCACCAGGAGTGCTGCAGCACGCAGCCCCAGCCCATGCTCCTTGGCCTCATGCCACCGTCTGGCAGGTCTCGCTGCGTGCACATGGGCTGGAGTGTGCTCTTCCCGTGAGCAGCGGGTAGAAGGGAGAGGGGACATTGCACCTCGTGAACCCCGCGGGCTGGAAAACGAGCATTTCAGGGGGCAGAAGGTTCTTACTCTGCCGTCACATTTCTTCCGCCCAATTCCTGAGAATATCAGAAAGATTTTGAAAAATGACAGGAGGACAGGCAGGACTTTCACATCCCTGCAGAGGAAGCCTAGGTCTCAGGCTGTCAGCACGATGGCCCTACAGCTCCATGTGCAGGAGACAAGGGGGGTCCTAGAGACCCCAAGTGGTGGAGGGTCCCCCACCATGTGTAGGCAGAGGCCTGACACTTCCTGCAGACGATGTGACATTGCAACCGATGGGGCCACTTTCCATGTCCACACAGTGACCCTTCACCCTGATGCTCTGTGGATTCTCAGCTTAGTGACAGTGGTTTGCTTCTCCAGAAGCACCAAGCCTGCTCAGTGCACCCAGAGTAGGACAGAGAGACCCAGGGAGGAGCCTGTGTGGCAGTTTTGCCGGAGCAGGCTGTAGTCCTGCAGTTTGGTTGTGTAACTGGAGGGATGTAGGGGTCCCCAGAGGGAAGAGAGCTCTGTACAGTGGCCCCCACCGAGCAAAGGGCATGAGGAAATGGTCTTAACTTGGGGTGGGGCAGTGACTATCGACAGCTTCTAACAGTGCAGGGTTTTTAATGGCCAAGATTAGACAATAATGGAGCCCAAGATCCTTCTCCTCAGTGATTCTGTTTTAAGGAAGGTAGCTATTGAAAGAGAATTACAGGTACAATTTACTGTTCCCGAAGTGGGAATAAATTTTGAATATGTCTGTAGAGCATCAACGGTGATTTCATTACCGTACTCAACATTCTGCCCACTCACAGCTCAAGATGAATATAATTTTGGATCACTTTAAATGTTCATAATGACTTAAATATTGAAGTACATTGAATTATGTAGAAGCCATCTCGTTCAATAGATTGAGTAAAATCTGCACTTTGGTCCCCACAGAGGGGAAGAACTCCTCCTGGATATGACCTCTGGTCTCTTGCGTAGTCCCGTGGAAGCTGTCCCATGGGCTGTCAGAGGGACAACACCAGTCCTAAGAGCAGGACCTTCCGCACCCTGGATCTGGCCCAAAGCATCACCTGCAGACCTGTCTCAGGCATGCTCTTGAGCGCACACTGATTGGCAGCTGTGTTGTGGCACAGAGGGGGACAGCTGGCCAGCGCCTGTGTGTGACGACGGTGGTGAGCGGGGCAGGGAGGCAAGGTCATCCAGAGGCCCGTAGGCATGTCTCAGCGAGGTCCCCTCAGCCAAAACATGCTCCACAACACCCACCTGTGAAGAAGCCTGCAAGCCATTGAGTTTTTGGAGTGGTAGTTGAATTCTATGTCATGTTTCCAATATGTTTGAGTTATACAGACAGGTAGCTACCTCAGCAGGGGCCAGAAATAGCACATAATCATTCCATTCCACATAGCAAGTGGCCCAAGACTATGAATGAAATTGTTCAGTGTTGCCGCCTGAAGCGATGGCCGCTTGGAGCAACGAAGCCGCGGGAAGAAGTTCAGAGGCGAACTGGAAACAAACAGCTTTTTATTCTGATAACTTTTCTCTCTGGCTCTAACAACGACTAACACACGCCACACACACCACCAAAATGGCGCTGACCAGATCAGCAATCTCGGCTCAAGTCACTCGAGATCCCGGGCCAAGTCCCGCGAGATCCCGGGCCACGTCCCGTGAGACTACAGAAGGCGGCAATGCCCAAATCTCCATGGCCCGTAGTCAACCGCAATTTAAGCCATCTCCCCAAACAGGGCTCCTACAGTTCAGGGGTGCCCAAGGTCCATTGGAAAAATAACTTTTCAAAACTGATGTGGAGTGGCTGGGCGCGGTGGCGCACGCCTGTAATCCCAACACTTTGGTGCTGGTGTGAGTCAGGGTCATGGTGCAGGCAGAAACGTGACTTCCACCACCGGCTAGGGACTGCACGTCAAGGACAGCACACCCTTGTTTTATGTTGGGTTAAATCTCACTCTGCTGTGGCCAATGTCATAAAGATGGGCCCGTTCGTGTGGCTGCCCAGGAAACCCTGCCCCAGCAGGATCTCTCCTGTGCCACCTGCATCAGGACCAAGTGTCAACCAAGAGAATGGGCAATGGCCAAGATGCACTCACATGTGTCCTCCGCACAGACGAGGTGCTGGACAGAAAGGCACGGATGGGGCAGCCACACGTGCCACAAGGGGGCACCATCCTTGGTTAGAGATGGGTGGCACGGCTGCACATGGGGCCTCTTCTCCAGCCATCTGCTCCTGTATTCCAGGCCATCTCAGGTGCCACCGCCTGCGGGTAGGTTGCTGGGTTAGACACCCCAGGGAGGACAGGGCTGGATGACGGGCTGTGAGCAGTCACCTCCTTCCCAGCCTTTACTCAGAGCATCAGGATTGGTGCCCCTATGCTGCCTTGCATCCCAAGAGGTCCTCCATTCTAGAGAACAGTGTCACTTGTTTTAGGAAATGACACTTTGCCAGTACCCAGGCAAGACTGGGGACACAGGTGAATCCACCCAAATCCAGCTCATTCTCCTGGAAACTGACCCAGTGCATGCACTTATGAAGGGGCTGGTAGCAGCATGTCTGTTTCAGTTGGCTTTATCCTTGCTGTGACCAAAAACCTAAAAGACCCGACAACAACGTAGAAGAGGAAAACTTTATCTGGCTCAAGGTTTCAGAGGTCTCAGTCCTTAGATGACCAACTCCTTAGCTCTGGGCCTGAAAAGAACAGCAGGAGGAAGGAAATGGAGGTGGGAATAGCTCAGGCAAGGGGAACCGGAAGGCAGAGAAACCTCCACTCCCCAGGCTCAGATATTCAACGTAAAGGCATGCGGACCTGCCTAAAGTAACACTACTTCCTCCAGCCACACTCTACCTGCTTACAGATAGCATCCACTAATACCTACCAGTGGATCAATCCATTGATCAAGCTACACCTCTCATGACCCAGTCATCTCACCTTTGAGCACTTTTGCATTATCTTGCACATTAGCTGTGGGGGATGACTCAAATTGAAACCCTAACCATCTTTATTGGTAACAAGAGCTATAGGTACTCCAATACCATCGCTTATAAATGTCCCAGAGTCCCACAGAGAGTTAGTACTTCTGATTACACCATCTTGGCTTGACTTCTCTTCTGCTTTGCAGAAGAATGATTATCAAAGGGGTCTAACTTAGGATTGGGGTGATCAATGGTGCATTTGGCCTTGATTTCCACATTATGTCAATTTTACTTTTCTACCTTAGATATAATAATGTAATGGATTTTTTCAAAATTTACATTTAAATTGATAAGTTGAGGGTGGTTGTGGTGGCTCATGCCTCTATCCCACCTACTTGGGAGGAGGAGGCAGGAAGGTTACCGGTGTGAGGCCGGCCTTGGCAACTTAGTGAGACCCTGTCTTGAAATAAAATTTTTAAAAGGCTATGGATGTAATTCAGTGGTAGAATGACTGGGGTTCAATCCGCACTACCAAATTAAAAAAAAAAAATCTGAGGAGCAAGTTCTTAGTCACTCCAATCTGTGTTCTGGGTCACCTTCTACTGTGGCAGGAGAGACTCAGTGACATCATCTTTCAAGATGTGGTGCAGATAGTAGATGCCTTGGGCTTCACCTAAAGCTCCAAAGGTGGGCTATGCTGCCAGTAATATGTGCACAGTTGGCTCTGAGCAGGATTGTCATTGTCACCCAAGGCCTGGCCCTGTGGTCTGCTGACACAGCTGGGTAGTGGCTTCTTGCTCCTAGGCAGTGAGGGGCGTCAGGGCTCAGCAGGCCTCCCAGGTGCTTTCCAAAGGCCAGGTTGCCCACTGTCAGGTCCTTGCTTGGCTGGCAGCACTGGTACTGCTCTGGCCCCCAAGCCCAGCAAACAGGAATGACAGGAGCTTCCGACGGCCACACACCCGTAAATTAAAATGTGACTCAAAGTTTGGGCCCATGAAACAAAAATGTTGGGCTGAACCTCTTTCTCGTGTCTGCTAGGACCTCTGACCTTGCCCAGAACACCCAGGAAGCCTTTTCTAGACATGTTGTTCCCCTTGTCTTTCTCTGCAAACCACTCAAACCCAGACTCTTACTTTACAATAAGTTTTTTTTTTTTTTTAATTTGTTCTAACTGGTCACATGACAGTAGAATGCACTTTGACACATCATTCATAAATAGAGTATAACTTATTCTTCTGGTTATACGTGATGTAGACTCACACCAGTCACGTAGTCATGTATGCACATAGGGTAATAATGTCTGATTCATTCTACTATCCTCTCACCCCAGACCCTTCTACTCCCTTCGCACCCCTCTACCCTAATCCAAAGTAAATATATTTTTCCCTAGCCCTCTCCTTATTGTGAATTAGCATCCGCACACCTGAGAAAAAATTGGCTTTTGATGTTTCGGCATTGGCTTATTTTGCTTAGCATGAAATTCTCCAGTTTCATCCATTTACCAGCAAATGTCATTATTTCATTCTTCTTTAAGGCTGAATAATATCCCATCGTGTATTTATACCACATTTTCTTTTCCATTCATCTGTTAAAGGGCATCTAGTTTGGTTCCATAGATTGGCTATTGTGAATGGAGCTGCTATAAACATCGATGTGGCTGTGTCACTATAGTATGCTGATTTTAAGTCCTTTGTGTATAAACTGAGGAGTGGGATAGCTGTGTCAAATGGTGGTTCCATTCCAAGTTTTCTGAGGAATCTCCATATCATTTTCCATAAGGGTTGTGCCAATTTGCAGTCCCACCAGCAATGTATGAGTGTGCATTTTCCCCACATTCTCGCCAACACTTACTGTTGCTTGTATTCTTAATAATTGCTGTTCTGACTGGCTTGAGATGACATCTTAGTTTTGATTTGCATTACTCTAATTGCTAGAGATGCTGAACATTTTTCACATATTTGTTGATGGATTGGATTTCTTCTTCTGCTACAATAAGTTTTTGATTTTAGTATTCTGTGGGAAGAAAAATAAATGCTGGATCCCTCAGATAAAGTTGTCTGAACTTGCCACCATAGTAATCACTCACTTAAAACTTACCATGTTCTATTATATTTAAGTAGTAAGCAGGACTTGAGGGAGGAACGAGTTTCCATTGTCTGTGGTGAAAAATAAGATATCCCAGGACTAGCTCCTCACCGACCAGGGTGAGCACTGTGCTACAGATGACTCTGGCCCTCAAGTCCCAGAGAGAGGAAGTCGCCTTCAAGCTGAGGGCAGGAATCGTGCCCTGAGGAACTCCGTATGATAAGGCCAGTGCTTGCCCTGGGGAGCTGGGGAAGGGGTTTGGCTGACTGGGAGTATGGGAATGAGGGGCGGTGGGTGCTGCGACCAGGATCAGGTGGAAGGAGTGGTGAACTGTAGGGACTTTTAATCCCTTTGTGTGGAAGCAGCAATAGTACCAGAGATGGAGCAACCAAAGGCTTGGTGGTCTGTCAGTGCAGGTTTCAGGAGCCTGGGGGGCTTCTCAGCATGTCCAGGGGAATCGTGGGATGACCCGGGGCTCCCAGCCCTGTGTGCACCTTGTCTGTTCAGCCTGCCCCATCAGCCTTCCAGGCCATCACCACCATAACACCCAGTCCCTGAAGTCAACAGCAGCCAGCCAGGTGGCCCAGCCGCTTCCTGAAGGCCACTACTTAAAGTCCTAGTTAGCTGCAGAGGCCCTTGTGGGGTCTGAAGGGCAAAAATCACACCGGGGACAGCCGTGCAGCCAAGAGATTTATTCAACAGCCTTCGTGGCTGGTAGCAAAACTGGAGAAGAGGTGCTCTGGTCGAAGGTGGAAGAGGTGCTGGGAGAGGGGAGTCAGGGAGAAGGGAGCGTGCAAGCTCTGAACAGAAGGTGGGTGCTTGGTCGCACCGGCTAGGATCTCTGGAGCTATCAGCTAAAGCAGCTTCTGTCTGGCTGGAGGCTGGAGCTGTCGGCTGGGAGCGGCCGTCGGGCTGAAGGTGATGGGTCTGGAGCTGTTGGCTGGGGCAGCTGCTGTCGGCTGGAGGCGATGGGTCTGGAGCCGTTGCAGTGGCTTCCTCCTCTCCGCAGGGTTGAGCTGATGCATCTGAGTGGCTTCCTCCTCTCAGCAAGGAGCTGATGTGTGTGCCTGTGTCTGTGTGCGTGTGTGTGTCTGACAGAGTCTCTTGAACAGGGCCCTATATAGGGATTTCTGGTGGGCGGTGCACCAGAGCAACCCCAACGCCATTGGCTCTTTGCCCATAGAACAGGGCGACCTTTAAGCCTATTGGCTCTTGCACGGGCAAAAGAAACATCCTGCCCAGAGAATGAAACAAGGTTGCTTTGCTCAGGATGTGGAAAACTCTGGTGCGGGGGAGAGTAGTTCATCTATCAGGGGCACCCTCCTCCACTTCACCTGGCGATCCCAGCTGGCCATCTCTGGATGCCAGGCTGGCCACCTGGATGTGGCGATCAAAGGTCATTTAAGCTGTGCCTGTGTCACATGGCAAGTCCCCCTACTCACAGGACCTGGCTAGGGTGGGGGTCCTGATGTCGCAGAGGATGTTTTTAAAACAGAGTTGATGGTGGCTGTCTGAGAAGACACGTTCCCTTGTCCTTCCTCCCTCCCTCCCTGTCTCTCCACAGCAATCTGCCGCGGTGCAGGCCCACACTTCAGGACCTGCGCAATCCTGGAAGGGTTTCTGGTAGGATTTACACCCCTTCATTCTTTTCTTCCTCCATTTATGCGTTGCCCGCACACTGAAGGAGCTCGGGCTGAGGACACCAAGCCTATGGGCCCCTTCAAGTGGATCCAAGGACCAACCAGGAGGGCAGGACCAGCTGTGGGCTGCGGGCTGCTGCTAGGAACCTGGACAGGGCCCACACCAGGATGGCAAGGCGTGGCGAGGTGTGCTGCCTGAGTCGGCGAGGCCAGGTTGCGTCCTTGTCCCTGAGGCACCGCGTTGAGGGCGGGTCCCAAGGGCACGCAGGAAGCACATTCCGCTACTTGAAGCGGTCAGGGTCAACCAGCAGCGTTCCGGCTGAGGTTTTCCGGGGGACCTCGTTTCCCCAGGCTCAGCCCAGCTCTCCCGGAGGTGTCCGTCTCGGCCCTCCGTGAGCAGCCTGGGGGCTGCGGGCCTCCTCCCTCTGCCCGCTTTCCGTCGCCCGCCTCGTTGCGGGCACCGCCAGTATCACGGAGGGCGCCGCTCCGGCAGCCAGTCCCGAGGCCCCGCACCCCGCGCTCCTGGCAGCTCGGGGGTGCCGTGGCACGGGCGCGCGTCCCTCCAGCAGAGGGAGCACCGCGGCGCGGCTGCGCTCCCGGCCCTGCGCCTCCGGCACCTGGTGCGGGCAGCCGCCGGCGTCCACCCGAGCTGGCTTCCGCTCCTGCCCGTCGGCGCCGCGCCTGGGCTCGCTCCTGGACCCCGGGCAGCCCGCCCGCCGTTCCCAACGAGAGCCACTAATTAGCGCGCTGAGCGACCCGCTCCGGCTTCGCGGGGACTCCGCGCCGCGCCCCAGCGGCCGCTCTCCCCAGCCGCCCACCGCCCCAGGCCAGGTCCTGCAGGGCTTCCCGGCCCAAGGCCTGCGCTGCCTTCAAGCGGGGAGCCTCCTGCTCCTGGCGGCCTCGTGCTGGGCACTGCAAACCCAGAGAACCGCAGGTCCAGATGGAAGCGTTGGTGGGGCCGTCCAGCGCCATCGGTCCCCACCCCCTGCTCCGGAGTGCCTGCTGCCCCGCCCCCTTGGGCCCCTAGTAATTGGGCGCTAAGATGAACCGCACAGTTTGTCCCCGTTCGTACTAGTCACTATTCTACCAACACGAAATTGGCTTGGTGACAACATCAGAGATGTAATAGGGACATTTGGGTTTCTGATTTCCTAAGATACAGTGGGTATTTCAGTAAGATTTTTAGTGTTTATATCTGACAAACTGCAGCAATAAACCGACATTCTGAGAAGTTTCCAAGTTTTTTCCCCCCCAATTTCTTGTTCTTTCTTTCTTTTTCTTTTTTTTTTTAACTTCAGACAATTCCTCAGTCCCATGACATTTGCTTTTAACTGTGATTCATGAAGTAATAAAGAAATCTTTTATTCAAGAAGCCACTTATCCTGCTAAAAATTCCTTCTTTATGAGCCTGCTCATTATGAGCTGTAGGGTCATCCATTTCTTAAGCGTCAGGTTCCTGGTTCCTGGAGAGAGGGATGGGAGAAACATATAAATAGCAGAGTAGCCAGATTGGTGATCTTTCCCAAACTCAGGAGGGAGTATGCCCAACTTCTCAGTTATCCTGGGGAATATTCCAAAGTCTGAAGTCTCAGAATACCTCAGCCCTCCACATGGTATCTCCTCATGAGAGGTTGGTTACAGTTCATTTCCTCAGGCAGGTTCTTTTTTTTTTTTTTTTTTTTTTAATTTTTTAGTTGCTGATAGACCTTTATTATTTTTATTTATATGCGGTGCTCAGAATTGAATCCAGTGACTCACATGCCAGGCAAGTACACTACCTCTGAGCCCCAGCCCCAGCCCCTCAGCTAGTTTCTTTGTAAGGCATTTGATTTTGGAACATCTCCACCAAACCACATTGGACCAATGTCTTCAAGTCAAGTTCACCTGAGGTCTTCCTGACCTCAGCCTAGGCCTTTCTCCTGGGGGGATCACCAAAGCACATGCTTTCCTGTGGATGCTCCTCCAAGGGCTTGTGACCTCCCCAGAGGTGACATGAATGGTGACAGGGCTCCGCTCAGTGCACACTCACGTCTGCACTCCACCCATGCAGCCCATGCTCTCTGTAACCCCATAGCTTTCCTTTTATTCCCCTGACACTCTACGCTTAAGAGCCTGCACAACGCTCCCGGCTGATTCATATCACCCACAGACTGAAGGGGGGTGGCACTGAACGCGAGCGACATCAGCAAGCAGGGGTAGAGGTGGCTGCTGAGTCATGGAAGAATGCCCACGTGCCATCATCGGCCTCACTCACACGCAGAGGTGGTGCCCATCTGTTAGGAAGCCATTTAGCACTCCGGGGACTCAGCACTCTCTCTCTAGAAATTGAGGGCATATTATACTTTATTCTTCCCATTTCCAACTGAGCAGAGGAAATGGAAATGAGACCTTTGACTAATGTTTCTCTCACAGCAGCTCCTACTCACGGCAGATCCCAGGCTCTTCCTACAACACTAATGAATCCTTTACATTTATGAGGCCCTGAATTTAAAAAGCTGTATATTTCATGAAATGCCAACCAGGAAGTCATTGGCACAGCATGAACAGGCACCTTCTTGCAGGTGGTAGACCCCCTCTCTTCCACCTGGAGATGCTGGGTTAGTGTCAGCACCTGGTCCTCCTCCCTAATGATCTCTGTCTACCAGGGAATAGTCACAGTGCAGAAGTGCCCTGTGCAGCCGACACGAACATCCTTCTAGCTGCACACCAGGTTCGAAGGACACAGCTTCCTCAGGGAGTGATCTAATGGGGAATAAAAACCTCTGGCATATGAGAATTCCAAATAAAACATGACAGATCTTTCCATGTCTCTATTGGAATGTCAGTTAGATGAATGAGAAAATATGGCTAGCCAAGCAAGTCCTTGTCCCCAGGAAGTACAGGTCCATTTAGCCGGAACACAAGGACATATAAGTAAAGGGGGAAGTCACACGTTTTAATCCACTTATTTAAACTCTAGAATAATTGAGGGTCCAAAACAATTTCTTTAAAAAAAATATTTATTTATTTGCTTTAGTTGTACACAATGCAATGCATTTATGTTTACGTGGTGCTGAGGATCGAACCCGGGCCATGCACGTGCTAGGCGAGCGCCCTACCGCTGAGCCACAACCCCAGCCCCCCAAAACAATTTTTGAAGGTGTAGATGAAGAAATAATAAACCAGGAATTAATGGAGAAAGTTGTAGGCAAAGAGTGGGAAATTGAACGGAGCATAGCTTACCTCGAGTGCTTCTTTGGGAAAGGGACTTGAGGGGAGCCCAGGTGGAGAGGCAGTTTGGGGAAGCTCAGCTGCTGGCATAGATGGCTTGCATGGATTGGAAGGGGGTTGATCACAGATGACCAAAGTAAGGTGATACAGTAAACTGGGACCCTTGGGTTGTATCCCATGGGTCATGACAATACTCCATTGTCATCACACTTAGAATAAAGATATTGCAAATATGTGGATAAATATAATTAAACTTTAAACTGGTGGATGTGAACCTCCAAGAAGAAATATAAAGGAGAATGTAGAAATGGCATTTGAATTTCAGAACTCCATTTTGGCAGGGAGTCCTGAAGGATTTGTGTTCTGCGGAAAACACTTTCAGGAAATGCTGTGTCAGACATTGTCAAGGTCGTGTCTGGGCTCTGAGTTTGGACAGGAGGTTTGTCTGGGAGCCATTCAGAGGTGAAAGACAGGATTCCAGAATGTTCCATGAGACAGAAGGAGAGAGGGATTCAGCTGTTGTGGGTCTGTCCAGAAGCACGAGAGTTCCCCTCTGTGCCGCTGCTGGGCCCCGCTCATGCTCCTGGACACCGCTCCCTTCAGGTTCCCTCCACTGCCCTCCTCTTGGGACACTCCTGACGCCCTCCCTGGGTGTTCTTGGTCACAGAGAGCACACAAGGCTGACCAGGAGCCTACCTGGCAGCTAGCCGGTGTCCCAGGAATCAGCTGCCCCCTAAGGAAGCGTGGGTGTGGGTGGGCCCGTGGGCCACGGACCTGAAGGAGGCTCAGTTGTCCACAGTGCCAGCCTGCTGAGCACCACAGCCCGCCTCAGCTTCCTCCTGCCTGCCTTCTCCACGTGGGAGCTCCCGGGATCACCTCCCAGATTAACCCCTTGTGCCCCAATCCTGATCTCAAGGTCGGCTTCTGGGGGAACCCAAAGTCCGACAGGTGTGTAAATGGAAAAGGGAGGAGCGCATCCCATTCACGGTAATTCAGAGCCACCTCGTTCTTTCTACCTGCTGGCCCGTCCACCCCTCCATCACCCACGTCAATCAATCATCAGTCAATCTGATCTGTCAATCAGGATAGAGGGTAAAAGCAAATGTGCACCCTGTGACCTGGGTGACACTGTTACGGCGGAGCTGGCTGGGGTGTGTGCAGGTGCGTGGCTGGGGTGCCTCTCAGGGCTAAACAGTCTCTGAAACAAATACATCTTTTATTTTATTTTTAGGGAGAATCTGCAAATGTTTTTAAAATGCTAACCTTCAGGCACACTCTGTTGGCACTCTTAACCAGAAGAAGGTCTGCTTAGCATAAATGTATATAGTCGGGTCCTTTGTTCCCCTAAAAATGTGATTTCCTTTAAAAGCAAAAACAGGAAGACAGAGAAAGGAGTAATAGAGCGCCTCATGCTAGCCAAGCTAGGCCCGTTACAGAGAAGGGGGTCTGCTGCACCAGCTCCCTGGGGGACAGCCCTCCTCCCGCCTTGGGAAGACATTTACTACAGGGCAGGCCTTTGTCATCTGCCTTCACTAGGAGTTCTGACTCATCCTCACCCACACAAACCCACCAAACAGCTTTGGTTTGCTTCCGCCTCGGGGACATGTCCGTCCCCAGCGCCGCAGACTGCTTCCGTGAACCGCACACAGCCTCAAGATGCTCCTAAGCCCAGATCCAGGTGGAGCTCGAGGGTCTTTGTCAGAAAGGTCGGCTATGTCCGCAGGGCTCTGCAACTGCGTCAGTGTGGCAAAGCCCCAGCTCAGCCTGCCTATCTCTGCAGGAGGCAGGACAAGGCCCAGCAGAGGAGCGTGATGGCCCCACAGCTGCAGAGCAGGGGACAGGGGGTAAGGGACATCATTTCTGTTGCGTGGGGGTGGAGGTGTGCGTGGGTGTTTCACAGGTGGGTCAAAAACTCAGATCGGCAGGGTTCGACCGGGCACTGCTGGTCCCCAGCTGACACTCAATGACACTCAAGCCTGAGAACCCAGACACACACTCAGGAACAGGCAGGGAGGGAGGGTGGAAAGAAAAGGTGTAGAACGGGAAGCATTGCCAAGCTGCTGCATGCCCTGATGGCCAACGGGGGCTTGGTGTGCAGGACAGTGCAGCCATGGCCAGGCACAGGAGGGGGATGCCTTTGGGGTCATTCCCACCACCTCGCTGGAATGTGAGACTTACTCTCCTCCAGGAACATTGAAACGCCCCTTTCCTGAGGAAGCGCATCAACCTGTCAGGTGGCCGGTTTCGATCACGATGGCCGTGCCATCTCCCCACCAGCAGACAACAGGGCAGAAGCCCACTCCAGCACCCACTCCTGCCCAGGTGCTGCTGTGGGGGCTCTGGTGGCTTCAGGGAGCTCCGCAGCCCCTGCTCTGACGCCCCAGGGCAGCACTAGGCAAAGCATGTGGCCTGCAGAACAGCAGTGGCCAGGCAGCGGAGAGGGCACTGGGCAGCGGGTCCCCGCCTCCTTCTCGGGGTCCCTGCCGGGTCCTCCCCTCTGGCTGGGCTTCCTTCTCGCTCCTCTTGCACTGCAACCTTGAGAGGAGGACTAGAAAGTCACCTTTAAGACAAAGGAGGCAGGATGGGCACAGAGACGGTCCCCAGTGAGATCCACTTCTGAGGCAATCTATGTGGTGCGACCCTCGGTGCTTTATTTTTGAGACAGGGTCTCCCTGTGTTGCTTTCACTGGCCTCGAACTCAGGTCTTCCTGCCTTCACCTCCTCAGTAGCTGCTGCTGCCTGAAGCGATCCGCTTGGAGCAATGACGCCGCGGGAGAAAACTCGGAGGCAGGATGAAAATGAAAAAGGTCTTTTATTCTTCTTCTCTCTCCGGCTTCAGCAACCTCTCGAACTCTAACCACTCTGACTCCTTTCAACCAGCAACCTTCTTCTTCTTCCAACAACCTCTAACCAACCTCACCTGGTTATATACATTTTGCTTAAACAAGGACAAATGCTTAGAGCTCGAGCTTACAGGTGCGTCACACAGTGTTCACGGGCATCCAAAGATTCTTTAAATAATGTATGAATATCAGGTGGAAACTAGAACATCTTTTATGGTTCTCAGCTAACCGCAATAGCTACCTCCTTGATTAGGGCTCCTTCAAGCAGCTGGGATAATTGAAACGCGCCACCACACCCAGCTTCCAGGGCACGGTAATGTGAGAGGCCCAGTGCAGATGGCCCTCCGTGTACCCTGCAGTGACATTCTCTTCCTGCCTTTTGCCCCCTGGCCCCGAGGGGACTCTGCCCTGTAGTCTCACAGCCCCAAACCCTGTGACTTCCTGTGGATGACGGACTCTGGAGCACTGGAGACGCAGACCCCAGAGTGGAGACTGGTGAGAGGTCAGGTGGGGTGCAGGAGCCCTGTTTGGGGAGATGGCTTAAATTGCGGTTGACTATGGGCCATGGAGATTTGGGCATTGTCGCCTTTCGTAGTCTCACAGGACTTGGTCCAGGATCTCAAGTGACTTGAGCCGAGATTGCTGATCGGGTCTGCGCCATTTTTTGGTGGTGTGTGGTGCGTGTTAGTCGTTGTTAGAGCCAGAGCGAAAAGTTATCAGAATAAAAAGCTGTTTGTTTCCAGTTCGCCTCTGAACTTCTTCCCGCGGCTTCGTTGCTCCAAGCGGCCATCGCTTCAGGTGACAACAGTGGGGCTTTCTCCTCCCTTGTTCGCTGCCTCAGAGCCTGTGGTCCTGGTGTGGCACTGCCCTCTACGTTAGGGACTCCCCTGGACAGCCCCTCCTCTGTGGCCCCCGTCCTCTCACCTGTCTGTGGTGACATTGCTCCCTGCCTCTTCAGGGCTGAGGCAGGGCGAGCCTTCTCCATTTGGAGCCTCCAAATCCCTGGTGGTCTCCTCGGCTGTCCCTGCCCTCCCGTGGGCAGTGTGTTCCCGAGACTGCCCAGCCCAGGCCTGCTGGCTCAGCTCCCTCACTTTAGGGCTTCTGCCACATGACATCTGGTGTGCTCATCGCCCTCCACGTCACGGAGGGAGGTGCCAGCACAGGTTGAAGTCACAGAGGCAGGAGAAGGAGCCTTTGGCTCGGTCCCCACCCTGGGCTCCTTCTGTTCAGGCGTAAGTCCCCTCTCTTTCCTTGCCTGGGCCACGTCAGCGGACCGGGCTTCTCAACGCCCCCTTCCTGTTTCAGAAGCACCCCAGAGCAGGCTGCTGGGGTCACATGGGGGTGGTGCTGGTGTGGGCTGGGTTTTCTCCAGACCTAGGGAGTGGCTTGTGGCTCTCTGGTGTGTGGACAAGCTTGGTGGCCCGGCCAGAAGCCCCACCCTGCTCTGTGCCAGCTGCCCAGAGCAGAGCAGCAGCCACGGCCCTGGAGATTCACCTTCCAGCTCTTCCTAGTTTTCCTGCTTCTCTCTGCACAGAGACACAGGTGGGCTCCTTGGCCGGCACGTGGCTACCCTGTGCGTCCTGGGCAGTTGTGCTGCCCACACTCCCTCCAAGGTCTAGCGGGGTGGGGACGAGCACAGAGTGACTGGGCTCTTGCGTTGGGATGGCCAGGCTCCCGGAGCCCTGGGCGGCCGCAGGTGTGGCACGTCCACGGCCTCGAGCTCTGTCCTCATCCTAGTTCTCCCTCTGCTTTCTCTGGAACTGGCGTCACCACCCCCTGGGGGCCTTCCTGAGCCCTCCCTCTCTTTCGCCACCCACGTCAATGGCCACTCAACCCTTGGAATTGCCATTCCTCAACATCTTGAATCACATCTGCTTTCCCCAGCCCCACCAACACCACCCTGTTAGGCCGTTATGGAATTCTCCCTGGGAATCTTCTTCCCACCTGGACCCTTGGCCCTGACCCTGACCTTCAGAGTTGTTCCCCACGTTGCTGTTCACACCTGGGCATCCCACCCTCCAGTGGAAAACTCAAACCAGCTAACAAGGCGCGCCGTGACAGTCTCTGCCTGACCTTGCTCACTGACACGGGCCAGTCCCATGTCCCTTCCTCCATCCCACCTCTCATGCCAGAAACAAAATAACTGCGTGCCAGTCGATGCTTCAACCCTGGCGTTCTTGCCAAGTTACTGAACTGTCTCGTCTTCCACAGAGAATAGATGGTGCGTCTTAGTCTGATGCTAACCTGATGCAACTTCTCACTCAGAATCTAATATGAAGGCCCAAATTGTCACCAAATCAATTCTACCCTGAAGTCCCATCAGATTACCTGTGGATCTCAAAGAAAATGGTCCCTACCAGAGCATGACTTGGGCCCGAAGCCCAAGTGCACTTAGGAGAGAAGGAGATGGGGGGAAAATCTCTACTCATAAGCCCCTGTATCAGTCAAGGTTCTCTAGAGAAACTGAATCAACAAGAAGTATGATTATAAAAAAGGGGGTTTATTAGATTGGCTCATACGACCAGAAGCTGGCTGATCCTCAATGGCGTCTAAGGGCTGCAGAGCTGGAGGAACCAGTAGCTGTGCAGTCCCAGAGGCTGAAGCCTCTGAACAAGAAGCATCAACGATGCTTCCCTAGTTTGAGACAGAAGGCTCTGGAAACTCCCTGGTGAATCACTGGCAGAGTCTACTTTGGAAGAGCGAAGGAGCAAGAGTCTGATGCCCTCAGGCAACTGCAGCAGGGATCAGGAGCCCATGCAAGAAGAATTGAGCTTGCATCTGCTGCTGCTTCCCTGTCCTTCCAGCTCTTATTCCAGCCAAGCCTCCAACCTTTTGGACAGGGCTGCCCACACATAGAAGGGTCTCCATTTCAGCTCCTACCCCGCATGCCAATCATTTCTAGCCACACCCTCACTGACACACCCAGAAGCCTCTTAATCTTTGGCATCTCTTAATCTAATCAAGTTGGCAATTCAAATTAACCCTTGCAGCCTCCACACCAACCACCCTCTAAGCACATTCTCTCTTTCTCAAGCAGCAGGATTTTGTCCCTCAAAGGAGCAACTCTTCCTGATACGAACACCCTGTGTGTTTTGTGTGTGAAACAGAGGTAGAGGGATAACAACCCTTTCTTACACCAACAGCCCTAGATGTGCTGTCAGCGGACCTCCCGGGGACAACTGCCTGCCAGGTGTTCTCTCAGGGTCTAAACAACACAATCGGCCACCAAAGCACTTTTGCATATCCTGCAACATCATTGATTTATTTTTCTTCCTCCAATTTATTTCTTCCTATTTCACAAACAATTGTCACGATTTCACCCACCCTGGCAACCCCACCTGCCTCCTTTAAGAGCCCCTATGATATGCCGTTGCCTTTTGGATGAAGACAGACCAGTTTCACACGGAGACTGGCCCTTCTCCGGTCTCAGTTCTCACTCTAGAATGACCCACAGCAGCCTGGTAATGACGCAGAAGGATCAATCAGAGCAGGAGGAGATCCTGGGGTGCCAGAGATCGTGGGGTGCACCACAAGGACACCACAAATCCTGCAGGGGAGCAGATCGTGTGTTCACATTTTTGTATAGATCTTGTATCATTCCTACTTACATTTAGGTGTTAAGAATCTCAACAGGTTGTGACCTTATATCATGTATTCAATATGATCCCACTAAATTAAATAAGTTTAATTCTGATTTAAATGTGAATTTATTTAAAAATGAAAAAAATACTTCAATGAATTTTTAAAATAAATTAACATTTAATTCACATAGAGGAAGATTTGTCTGTATGATAGTAAGGAGAAAATACAATAGTGGAAACCAAATGATTTATCAGGTGTCTTTTCATGTTATGAGCTACATCATAAGCACAGTTAAAGAAGCGAAGCACCATGGGGGAAATATTGCCATTGATTCAATGAAGAACTTGTGCATTTAAATACGTAAGAAACTTGTGCATGTTGACTAATATCCATGGAACAGCAGGCAGCGTCGAGTGCTTCACATAATGTTAGGAATCTACTACGGTGCTGTGGGGATTATGGACACCATGATTATAAAACATGGGTAGGTAGTGCAAGGCACAGAGATCATTAAAATAAGGGGGAATTACTAAAACAGTGCCCATTTTCGGTTCCTAACAGGTCCAGTTTTGTCTATCAAAAATTACTAGAATAAGCCAGGCACGATGGTGCACACATGTAATCCCAGTGGCTCTGGAGGCTGAGGCAGGAGGATCACAAGTTCTAGGTCAGCTTCAGCAACTTGGCAAGACCTCCTTGTCTCAAAATTTAAAAAAAAAAAAAATGGGTTGGGGATGTGGTTCAGAGACAAAGTGCTCCTGGTTTCAAGTCCTAGCACTTCCCAAAATATCATTAAAATAAAATTATACTAAAACCATGTTATCTTTTAAAGTAAGAATTAGTACTAACAAAGGCCATTTGCTCTCTGGAGATGCTGCCGTGCTCATGGTCATGCCCTGGCCGCTGCCCTGTCAGTCATAGCAGCTCAAGGTTGGTTTATGGGAAATTGGCCTGCCCCTCCTCCGCCTGCTTCAAGAAGGTGGCAGATGCGCAGATTACCAGCTGCCAGATCTCTTCAGCCACTTCCTCCTGAGATAAGAGGAGCTCAGAGCCTGTGTTGCTAGATGACCTCTCAGGACAGCAGCCCACCTTCTTCTTGGTCTTGCTGTCTTACCAGTAGACCCTTTTCCTTCTCCACAATTGGTTTTCCATTCTCAGAAGCCTTTTCCAGTGGAAGTAACCAGATTTAAGTTCACTGATAATAATAATATCGTTATTCAAAGTTTTCCTTTTCCTTTTTTTATTTCAACATTTCAGGGTACTTTTCTTTGCTCTAGAAGGAGGCTGTGGCCAGCGACTCCCTTTGAGAGGTGTGGATAGTAGTGGTCCCTGCCCCTGGCGACCCAGGCCTCGCGAGACTCCATTAACACGGCTGCAGCAGCATCTCCCCAGCCAAGGTGGGAAGCATGTTTCTGAGGCCGTGTCCTTGGTTCTGATTTGCTGATGACCATGAGGAACAAGAAGCCCTTCCTCCCTGCAGCAGGCTTGTGACCTGGGCCACGGAAAACCTCCCAACACAGCCATTTGTTACTGGAGTGTGTTGTGGTTTGAATATGAGGTGTGTCCCAAAAACTTGTGTGTGAGAAAAACACAGGCATTTCCAGAGGTGGAGTGATTGGATCATGAGAGGTGTGGCCTAACCAGGGATTGATTCACTGACAGGGTTGACTGGGTGGTGACTGTAGGCAGGTAGGGTGTGGCTAGGGGAAGTGGGTCATGGAGGGCGTGCTTTGGGGGTTTCTATTTTGTTCCTGGTGAGCAGAGCTCTCTCCGTGTTCCCTGGCTGCTGTGTCCTGTCCCTCTGCCAGGCCCTTCCACATGATGTTCTGCCTCACTCAGGTCCAGAGCTATAGCTTTGGCCGAACATGGACTGACTCTCTGGAACCATGAGCTAAATATACTTCTCCTTCTCTATATTGTTCTTGTTAGATTTTTTTGGTCACAATGAAGAAAAAACTGACTGAAACATTGTATAAATTATTGTGCACTATTGACAACATCCATGGGGTATTTAATTTGGATATGTCTTTCTCGAAAGTCACTTGGTAATATTAAATGGATTAGAAGCACCTCAAATCTGTGCTGACTTTTCACCCCCTACATTCCTTCTTATGCTCATTTATATGGACACAGAGTTCTGTGAGCTTCCTGTATATCAGGATCTTTACTAGGCTCAAGGAAAACAAAAGCAAGAGATCAGACTTGTCAGCACAGCTTATAGCAATTTCTTCCTGAAGATTATTTTTTAAGAAATAATTGTGAAATGTAACTAAGAATAAGTAAACAGAAAACATGTAAAATGCATATTATTATCTATTGTATTGATTATAAGGCAAATATATAGCATAGGAAAATGTTAAAAATAAAATTTATTCTGTGTGTGAGATAAAATGTTCTGCTGTCTTTTAAATTGTAATTTTAAAATAATGTTCATGAATATAGCAAATGCTAACTGTATTATAATTAGTGAAGAAAGCATAATAAGATTCAAAGGACAGCACAGTCTAAATGTTATAAAAATACAAGCATATACTTACAAATAAAACAGAGTTATATATCAAATTAAAATTGATTATCTGTGAGAAGAAGGCAAATAACTTTTATTTAACTTTATGGCTTTGTATGCAAAAATTTAATAAGGCAGTATTTTTATGATAACTAAAAAATAAAAGTCGTTAATTCACAGGGCTTTTGTGAGGATGAATTCAAGTACATTTTAGAGAGCTTACAATGTATGCATAACAACTACAACATTATTAAAACAAAACACACTCATAATTCCAAAAGAAACAGAAGGATAAATAATAAATTATAATCTGACCTAAAATGATAAAACTACTTAGGAAAAAAAAATTCTAGTGGCTGAACTCCCCAAAAAGTAAATTGGCTTTCACTCTGTAGAACCATAATATGCAAATAAAGCATGCAATTTGCATAATAGAGCTGACTTTCAGCCAGCTCCCAATTTTAAAGCTGAGAACATTGGGCAAATAAAGATATAATGATTCTTCTTTGCTGTAACCATGATGGAATCAGTTCTCAGTTTGCTACAGGAAAAAAAGGACATGGAGTTTGCATCTTCTATTGTTGATGAGATTGTGCTGAAATTAACCACACTGGAAAAGTGTTTGATTTTCTGGAACAACACAGAAATGAAAAAGAAAGCGTGTATTGAAAAGATGTTCTGTATCACCACAAATCATTGTTGTGTTGTTATTGTTGTTTTCTACTACTCAATTTCTAAAATGTGTGCATTTGTCATCTTGGTAGAAAAAAAGAAAAAAATAATTACCATGGATATACAAAGTGAAGATTTCAATATAATTTGCTACATTAATAGATTATGGGAGAAATAATGTACTTTATCATCTCTGTAGACACAAGGAAGAGGATTGCATAAAAACAGGCAGCCATTCACCATGAAACAAACAAGCTCTGACACAGCTAGAAGGGAAGGCTCTACTAAAAGCCCACACCAAGCATCTTCCTCTGTGGGGAAACAGCAGAAGCTTTTCATTTAGAAATAAGACCGGGTTGCCATTGTCACCAGTATTTAAGATGGTACTTTGTTGCGCTACTGAAAACAGTAAGGAAAATATTTAAAGTCAATGAAAAAATGGAGACAATGTTGTTATTGTGAGTGTTATATGGTAATCCACACAGAAATTCCAGAGAAAATCATTGGCTATACTTTTAGAAATAATACAAATTGCATAAGACTGGAGGATACCAATTAACATTTAAATGTTAATATTTTCTTTACACTGGAATAAAGAAATTTAAAAGTAAGTGTAATTTAAAAAACATACTGTTCATAATGGCCAAAACACAAAATCAAAACCACAGAGTGGGACCAAAACTAACCTAACAAAACTTATGCAGATCTATTACTTACAAAAAAGAATCATGAAAGACAGAAGATCCGAATTCATGAAAAGAGCTGTGTTCTTCATAGAGCATCCTCTTCAAATTTCCCGTGAATTCAAAATGAAGACAATCAAGATCCTAGCAACAATACTTTTGTGAAAACACACATTGCAAACATTAAGGTTGCACAAACAGAATGTTGTTGCAGAGTGAGAGCTAATGGAGGGACTGTCACAGGAGATAGGATTACCTGATCCATGACTATGTGTCCTCCTACTCCATCCATTTTGCTGCATGTTGCAGGATTTTATTCTTTTTTTTTTAACTTTGTGTTTTTTTTCCTTTCTTTTTTTTATTTATAATAGTAGTATGTATTACAATTCATAATGCACATACATAACCTCTTTTTACATACAACTGTTTGTATACAAAGTATATAAGTACCATTCAGATCTTCAATCATGCATTTAGGATAATGATATCAATCTCATTAAACCACCAATTTTTTTTCCTTCCCCCCTCCTTCCCCCTTGCTCCCTCCCTTACCCTCCCTTTCCTTTGACCATTCTAGTGTTCCTCTAATCCTCCTATGACCCCCATCCAACAACACTGTGAACTAGCCTCCTTATATCAGAGTAAACATTCAATCAGTGAAGTGAATAGAGAGCCAACTAATTGGGAACAAATATTTAATACGTGCACATCAGATAGAGCACTAATTTCTAGAATATATAAAGAACTCAAAAAACTTAACAACAACAACAACAACAACAAAAAAAAAAAACCAAATAATCCAATCAATAAATGGGCTAAGGAATTGAAAAGACACTTCTCAGAAGAAGATACACAATTAATCAACAAATACATGAAAAAATGCTCAACATCGCTGGCAATTAGAGAAATGCAAATCAAAACTACTCTAAGATTTCATTTCACTCCAGTCAAAATGGCAGCTATGAAGAACACAAACAACAATAAATGTTGGAGAGGATGTGGGGAAAAAGGCACACTCATACATTGCTGGTGGGACTGCAAAATGGTGCAACCGTTATGGAAAGCAGTATGGAGATTTGTTGGAAAACTGGGAATGGAACCACCCTATGACCCAGCTATCCCACTCCTGGGTCTATTCCCAAAGGACTTAAAAACAGCATATTACAGTGACACAGCCACTTCAATGTTTATAGCAGCACAATTCACAATAGCTAGGTTGTGGAACCAACCTAGATGTCCCTCAGTAGATGAGTGGATAAAGAAAATGTGGTATATATACACAATGGAATTTTACTTAGCAATAAAAGAGAATAAAATAATGGCATTTGCAGGTAAATGGATGAAGTTGGAGAATATAATGCTAAGTGAAGTTAGCCAATCCCAAAAATCCAAATACCGAATGTTTTCTCTGATATAAAGAATAAAATCCTTATAAGCAAAATCAAAAAGGAAAAAAAAACAAAATGGAAACCAAAAGATATAGTATTATAGCCTTGGGAATTGAAAATAGATTCTATATGCATAATGTTAGGAATGCATTACATCCTAACATCATACACTATTTATATGTATACAATAAACACTATACTATATATTTGAGCAGACATATATGCATTAAATACAGAATAGCTAGTATTTTTTAAAAGATATTTTTCTAATCATGCTTCTTGACCTTTCATATGAAAGCTGGTAATGTGCAGGACTGACTTTAGCTATGTGTTTAATATTTTATATCCTTAAATAGATTGTGATCAAATAGTATGCATATGTCATCTGTTACTTGTCCATGTGGAGGTGCGATGTATTGTTTTTTGAATTTTTGCAAGTTATTTCTATTTTTAGATTTTTAAATAAAATTGATTTATCAAAGGGCCAGTACCAAGCCAGCAGGACCACATCAGCATGGCCTGGCGGAGCTTGCCCTTCTCTCTAATGGCCCCATGCATTTGAGTTTTGTGCTTTTGATCTTCCAGTCATCCTTAATAAAACTTCAAAGTCATGTTGGAGCCATTTAAACTATTCAGTAGGCATCTGAAAAAGGGAAACTCAATTGGCATCCCGGGGCTTTAAAATGTGTTTAGCTTTGATAATATCTCATGTTCGTCTGAATCCTTTCATCCCCAGAATACTAAGCTCCTCTAACATATTAGCTCAAGGGTCCCCACAGTCCCCTGCAAGGCAGGACATTGGCTGCTGTCATTTAGAAGGATCCAAACAGTGTTGGAGTCAGACACTCTGAAAGTCAGAAGAAGGCAGGATCACGCCCCGGGCTCGTGACACCAGAATCTGCAGCCCCTTGATGTGGGTCAGTTCTCTACTCTTCCTGGATAATGATCCAGGCTTAACTTGTCAATTCACAGTTCCCTTGTCATCATTCCCAGCTCTCCCTCCTGAACTACCTCAGCTGTTTATTTTAGGGGAATATGCCCAGAATCTTCTCTGAATCTCACCCATCCTCAGTAATCACAGCATCATCTCATGTTAAGATTGCTTCTCTGTCTCTGACCCTCAGCCTCTCTTCCCACCTGCCATTGAGTTTCCCTGGGAATAAAATATTGTTCCCTTTGTAGTGCAGGTGCGTTGGAATCTCTGGTAGCTTTGGTGGGCTGCCATAGATAGATGTAAGATCTCTCGCCAGGATAACTGCCTGTGTGTCTGGGAACTGGAGTGGATGAAGCAGGGATTTGCTACGCAGATTAACTCTTTGCAAAACTGAAACTCGTTGGACAAGATGCCGTCTTTCCTTTTCACTTTGTAGCTTGTACACTTGGCTAGAACAAGTCTCCAAGGCTTTCTGGGTAGGGATTCCCTGAGAGTATTTCTACTCTGTGTTACTTCAAAGCCAGAAAAGACCCATCTCATTATTTTCTATCTCTGCTTCAAAACGCAAAGTGTTCACAAACTCCGTGTTGCGGATAAAGAAGCAGGACACTGAAAAAAAATTGTTTAGAAAACATTCTGGATGACGAATAGTTGTATATTACAAATATACAGATAGTCCCCAATTTACAAAGGCTCAACTTGAGATCGTTTTCCCCGACTATGGTCCAACTGCGACGCACATTTCAGTAGAAACCATACATCAAACTCCTACGCTAGCAATAGGCAGCACAAAACTCTCTCAAGACGCAGGGCAGCCATGCCACTACCCAGGGGAACAATCCACACACTGCAGTGTACCAAGTAGCCACTGGCATTTGGGATACAAGTATTCAATAAATTACATGAGGTATCCGACACTTTTAAAGTGGACCTGCTCTTGAACGGTTTTGCCCAGCTCTGGCTGATAGTCTTGAGCTGGGTGCATGTGAGCCGGACAGGCCGGCTGGTGGTGGGCGAGTGAGGTGTGTTCATGCAGCTTCCCCTTCCCCACACGTCCACTTTAGGATGGACTTTTCAGGACACCACCCCATTTTAAGTCGGGGAGCACTGTGCTGGTCTGTCCTCCTCTTTTGAAGCATTTTCTCTCTTGTTAAAGGGGGGTGATAACTACTTCTCACCTTTCTCTGGCTTAAAGGCCACATGTCATTCAGAGGACCAGCAGTATACAGTAGACACACAGAGACAGGACAGCATGGAACATTAATCTCCAGATTATATAAACAACTCAAAAAACTTAACACCCAAAATCCAAAGAATCCAATCAATAAATGGGGTAAGGAACTGAACAGACACTTCAAAGAAGAAATAAATATGAATGGTCAACAAATATATGAAAAATATTCCATATCACTAGCAATTAGAGAAATGCAAATCAAAGCTACACTGAGATTTCATCTCACTCCAGTCAGAATGGCAATTATCAAGAATAAAGTAACAATAAATGTTGGCAAGGATACGGGGTAAAAAGCACACTGATACATTGCTGGTGGCACTGCAAACTGGTGCAACTGCTATGGAAAGCAGTATGGAGAAAACTGGGAATGGAACCACCATTTGACCCAGTTATCCCACTCCTCGGTATAGACCTAAAGGACTTAAAATTAGTATACCACAGTGGTGTGGCCCCATCACGGTTCATAGCAGCACGATTCAAAATAGTTAAGCTATGGAACCAGCCCAGGTGTTCTCCAACAGATGAATGGGTAAAGAACACATGCTACATATAAACAGCATGCTACTACTCAGTCACAAAGAAGAATGAGGTGATGGCATTTGCCAGTAAATGGATGGAGCTGGGGGATATCATGCTAATGGAAATAAGTCAATCCCCCAAAACTGAAGGCCAAATGTTCTCTCTGATATGCAGATGATGATTCCCAACAGGCAGGGTGGAGTGAGGATTGGAGATTCACTGGATGGGTGGTGGGAGGGATAGGGGAAGGGAGGGAGCATGATAACAGGGAAGATAGTAGAAAGAATTGGTCATAACTTTCCTGCGTTCATATAGGAATACATGACCGGCATTAACTCCACACCACATACCACCACAAGAATGGGAAGTTATACTTCACATATGTATGCTATGTCAAAATACATTCTACTGTCATGTACAACTAAAAAGAGGAAATAAATTTTTAAAAAGGTGGTAAAAAAAAATGTTGGGCAAACTAGGGATATAAGTAACTTACCTCAATATTTTAAAGGCTGTATATGACAAACCCAAGATCAATATAGTACTGAACAGAGAAAAAATAAAAACATTTCCTCTAAAATCAGAAACGAGGTAAAGATGTTGACTCTTACCACTCCTAATCAATACAATCCCTGAAACTTCAGCCAGAGAAATCAGGCAAGTGAAGGAAATCAAAGGGATACAAAGAGAAAAAGAAAAAAAAATCAAAAATCAAAAGCAACCCCTGTGACATCAACTCCAGGAGGCCTGCGACTTGGTCCGTCTTGTTGACGGTGAGTAGTGTCAGGCACCTAGCTGACTCCTCCGGACTGCTGTGAATGAGTGATCAAAGGGACACAATATTAATCCCAATAGACTCTCTGCAACTTCCCAGGAATGTCATTCTGGATGGGTGTGTGTGGTCACTGGTCTGCCTTCCCTGTGACAATTCCACTCTAACGGATGTTTAAATGGTCTTGAAACCAGGCTGCAGGTGTACAGATACATCCAGCCTGAGCACATCTCTAAGCAAAGCCTAAATGCACCATTCTGGACCTGGAGGGTCATTTTGTATGCCAATTTGAGCAGCCAGCAGGCTTCCCCGAGGATCAGCAAGCAGCATTCTAATGCACAGCGTTGCTGGCACCGCCTGGCAAGCCTCAGTGAAATGAGCTCTGGGTGAGCCCTGTTCCATCCATCGAGCCCATAAACCACACCAGAGTGGAGCTGAATGAGTCTCAGCTCACAAACAATCCAGTGCTGCTTTTATTGATGCTGTGCGTGCTCACAGCCGGTCCCTGGGCATCGAGCATTTATATGTCTCCAGCTTGCAGTTATCTGCCCCAAAACGTGCTCTTCCTCCACTTCTCACCTCCTTTCCTGTGCTGCACGGGCTGTAAAACTGAGCCTGTGGCATCTGCTCGATGGTGTGTGGCTCATGCATGAACAGCCGTGGGTACATGAGCCAGGGCTGCACCGGCCACCTCCTGTTTGTGATTTAGGAATGTGCTTCTCTGCAGTGTACCATGAACCACTCCTGGCTCCAGAATCACACTCAGGTGTCCTCCAGACCACACGTGTCACGTGGCTTCGGGGCTGGGCCATGGTGTGTGCAGATCTCAACTGGCCTTTGATGGGAACCAGCTTGCCTCCACCCAGCACACTGCCTTTCGAGGTGAACTTTGGTAGGAATTGGCATCTTTCATTCCTGGTTCAGACGTAGGGGCTGTGAGCTGGAAAATAAAAAGAAAGGAGGGTTTGAAGACCACCACACCTTGGAGCTGGGTCCCGCTCTCCTCTTCCTTCCTAGTAGGGAGTAAAGACATTGGACGATCAGGCTGGGTGGCTCCGAGATTTGGTCACGTGTCTTAGGCAGGAAGAGGGGACATTCAGATCTGATTCTCAGCCCAGGGGTGCCCAGGACTAACGTCTCTGGAGGCCATGCTCTCGGGGAGGTGGGTGTGTGTCCACAAGCTTTTCCAGTCACATGTGCCCTGAAGACCAGCCAACGCTGGTCAAGAGAGCTGACAGTGTGCTTATGTGGCTAAGGTATCACCGCTCTCAGTGTGTGTGTGCGTCTGCCTTGTGCACACGTGTGTGAGAAGGGGGCTGAGTGTGAGTGGTCAGTTGTGGAGAGAAGCAGAGGGAAGGAGGCGGGAGGAGCACCTTTTATCAGACTAGGAAGCCCGAGGTGGTCGGCTCAGCAGCCCAGAAGATGAACACTGCGGTCATCACGCAGAGCCCGCGGTCACCTGGTGACATCGAGGGCTAACTAATCAGAGGAACCAGTGAGTTCTGGCAGCCCTGCCACCTCCCGAGACACATTGGCAGACTGTCTGCCTCCTCTCCTGCACTGTCTCTGAGGAGAAGACCGCTGTCATCTCTTCCTACTCCTGTGTATACACTGTCTATTTCCCACTCGGTTTAACATGAGTTTTGAACAATCTCAGTATGACGTATCTTTGTGTAGATGCTTCACATTTCCTGTGTTTGGGGTTTGTTGTACTTTTGGTTCCGTGACATTATAGTTTTTATCTAACTGGAAAAATCACAGATCTTGTATTTGTCACTGATCTTTCTAAACTGCCCTCTTGTCCTGATGGAGCTCTGGTTACATGTATGGAGAGGGTCTGGGGCTTGGCTTGTGGCAAAGGCCCTCTGCTCGGCTCTGTGAGCACCTCGTACTGCCCTTGTCACCCACTGGGGTCATGTCTTGCCCAGTGTCAGGTAATTTCCCCTCTCGAGGCACTGCTCATGCTGCTCCCTATGAGGTTTGAAGGCTTCCCTTTTCACACTTGAACCTCACCCATTCCTATCCATCCAGACCCCTGCTCACGTGTGATTTCCTAAGGCTCTTAGAATCTTCTGGCGTGTTGGGCTCCATACAGTCGGGGATGTGGGGCTGCCTTTTCCACAGCAGCGTCCCCAGCTTTAGGACAGCACCAGAAACTCAAAAGTATGTCAGGCATGAGTAAACGCCAATGGAATATGCAAATGAACCATTGAGTGACTGTATGACTGGCAAATGATTAGAAAACTGAAGTAATAATTAGATTAACTACTATGATTCATTCCTTCAATGAATATTGACCACTCCTTATTGGACAATGATTGGACAATGATCTTGTTCCTTTTTCATGAGGTCAGAGCTCTCAGTCTGTGCTTTGCTTGCACAAAGAACCTGCCGTGTCTACCATATGCACCTGTCTTAACGGTTCTAGAGCCAAGTAGGCAATGAGGGAAGAGAAGTACGTCATCTCAGTAGTAAAGAGCAGGTGACTGGCCGATGGCTTTTCACCTGTAATGTGTACAGAGGCAAAATCCAGAGACTCCAGGTGGCTCTAAGTGGTGGAGCACTAATTTAGGGGGAAATCGTGAGTACACAAAAAACAAACAAGCAGAAAAGAATGGTGTCAGTATCCTAGAAGGCAAGAATGGAAACTGAGTCAGAGGAGCGTGGGTAAGGTATGAGATCCCCTGGGGAGCAGGACTGAAAACCAAGGGAAATGCGAGCTTCAGGAGGAAGACACAGGGACTTGCAGGACTCAGCCCAGTTCTGCTACAGGGAACGCTCTTCTAGAAGCCCTTCGTCCTGGTGATGGAAGACCTCTGTCCATCAGTCCTGCCGTTTTGAACACATCCCAGTCTCAAGCCACCTCTTCCAGGTTGACATAAAACCTAGTTTGGGTTCAGAAAGCAGGAATAGTGTATCAATAGGGCCAATGCATGTCTTCAGCTTCAACGTGGCTATTCGGAAGCAGAACATTTCAGAAACCACTTTTGGGTATGAACACTTAAGTCCTGCACCGTTTCACTCTCTCATTTCAGCTATAGTGAAACCAAGTGCTTGGCCCTTCCTGGGTGTAGTGGAGAAGGCCCAGCAAATACTGCAAACCTAGATAGATCAAATGTTGGCAGCAAAAACTCAAAACACCTGTGATAATTTTAAAAGCAAAATTTTAAATGCCAGCATCATTGGAAAAGTTTTTAAAGTGTGTACATTTCTAGCCAAAGAAAAAAAGCTATTTTTAAAAAATGGTGATTCTATAACAAGGAGCAATTTTTTAAATTAGAAATTTCTGAAACTTTTGTTACATTGTATATGTGTGTGTGTATACTGACCAAAGAGCAGTAATTGTCAACACCTATTACAGAAAAATAGCTTTGAAGTACGAGTCAATTTTGAGTGCATTCTTTGAAATGGATGGTAATGACTTATCTGAATAATTTTCTGTCCTTTTGGAGCAAAATTCAAAATAGTTATTTATTAAATTTGAGTCTGATGTAAAATCCAAAAAGGACAGAAGAAATTTTGATACAATGCCACTTATTATTGTATATTGTTGACCTTAGTAACTCGGGAATATTTTATATAAAACTACATATTTTTTTCTTTCTTCGGTGTTACATAGTTTTCATTGTAGATGTCTTTCACCTTCTTGGTTAGATTTATACCCAAGCATTTTATTTTATTTGAAGGTTATTGTGAATGGGATATTTTCCTGATTTCTTTCTCAGTAGATTGTAATATAGGGAAGCTATTGATTTATGTATGTTTATCTTGTATCTGGATACTTTGCTGAA
Organism: Tamias sibiricus; assembly: GCA_025594165.1. Lineage (NCBI taxonomy): Eukaryota > Metazoa > Chordata > Mammalia > Rodentia > Sciuridae > Tamias > Tamias sibiricus. The sequence continues at coordinate 168,684,267 of CM046662.1, read as the reverse complement.
TTATTTATCAGCTCTAGAAGTCTTCTGTTGGAGTGGTTTTTGTTTGTTTTGTTTTGTTTTTTGTCTTATAGAAATAGTATTGTGTCATCAGCAAATAGATAATCTGACTTCTTCTTTTCCTATTTGTATGCTTTTAATTCTCTGTCTTGCCTGATTGTTCTGCTATAGTTTCAATAACTATATTGAATACGTGTGATGAGAGTGGATATCTTGACTTGTTCCTGATTTTAGAGGAAATGCTTTCAATTTTTCTCCACTCAGCATGAAGTTGGCTTTGGATTTGTTGTACACAGCATTTTATATACTTGAGTTAAGTTCCTTCTATCATGGTTTCTCCTGTGTTTTTGAAATGAATGCTGGATTTTGTCAAAGACCTTTTCTGCATCTATTGAGGCGAGCATATGATTTTGTCCTTAACTCTATTTATGTGGTGAACACTGAAGAAAGAAACTGAATAACTTAGCATATGGGATGACCTCCCATGCTCTTGGATAGGCAGAATTAATATTGAAAAAAATGGCCAGATTACCAGCATTATACAGATTCAATGCAATCTCCACCAAAATATCAATGCCTTTCTTCACAGAATTAGAAAACTCAGTCCTAAAATTTACTTGGAAGAATAAAAGACCCAGAGTAGGCAAAGGAATGCTTGAGCAAAAAGAGATGCCGGAGACATCACAGTACTGACCTCAAATTACACTACAGAGCCACAGCAAGCAAAGCAGCAAAGTATTGCAGGAGCCCTGTTTGGGGAGATGGCTAAGATTGCGGTTGCCTACGGGCCATGGAGATGTTTGGGCATTGCCGCCTTCTGTAGTCTCACGGGACTTGGCCCGGGATCTCGAGAGACTTGAGCGAGATTGCTGATCGGGGTCTGCGCCATTTGGTGTGTTGGTTGTTTGGTGGTGTGTATGGTGTGTGTTAAAGTCGTTGTTAGAGCCAGAGAGAAAAGTAAATAAAAAGCCTGTTCGTTTCCAGTTCACCTCTGAACTTCTTCCCGTGGCTTCGTTGCTCCAAGCAGCCATCACTTCAGGCGGCAACAAAGTATGGGTATCAAAATAGATAAGAGGACCAATGGAATAGGACAGAATGTGCAGAGACACACTCTCTTAGTTATAGTCATCTTACATTTAACAATGTTGATAAAAATATATTTTGGAGAAAAGATCCCCTTTTAACAAATGGTGCTGAGAAAAAAAGGCTATCCACACGTAGAAGAATAAAACTAGCTCTCTCTCACCCTGCATACAAATCAAATCAAAGTAGATCAATGACTTAGGATTTAAACCAGAAATTTTGCAACTAGAAAAAAACATAGGGTGCATATTGTGCAGGTTTCAACTTTCTTAAAGAAACACTCAAGAAATAAAGGGTGAGGACTCGCGAGTTCAAATATCAGTGGCAGGTTTCAGTGAACTGTTCTAATAAAAGCAAGGGCTGGGGACCCAGTGGTCGAGTGCCCCTGAACACTCAAAAAAAAAAAAAAAAAAAAGAAAAAAAAAAAAGAAATAAAGCCAAGGATCAATAAGTGGGATGCCATCAAATTAAAAAGATTCTTCACAACAAAGAAAATTATTAAAATCATGACGAGAGAGCTGACAGAATGGGAGAAGTTCTTTGCCAGCTATTTCTCTAAAAAGGGGATTAATATACAGAATGTACAAAGACCTCAATCACCTTAACACCAAAAAAAAAAAAAAAAAAAAAAAACCCACAATCAATAAATGGACAAAGAAACTAAACTTAAGATTATCAAAAACAGAAATACAAATCATCAACAAATACATGAAAAAAAATGTTGTACATCCCTGGCACTCAGGGAAATGAAAATCAAAACTACACTGAGATTCCATCAGAATGGCAATCTTCAAGACTACAAATAATAATAAATGCTGGAAAGAATGTAGGGACAAAGTACACTGATATATTATCAGTGGGACTGCAAATTAATACAAACTCTATGGAAAGCAATATGGAGATTCTTCAAAGGACTAGTAATGGAAACACCATATGATCTAGCTATCCTTCTCTTTAGTATTTATTTAAAAAAAACTAAAATCAGCATATTATCGCAATAAAAGCACATTAATGCTTATAGCAGTGTAATCCACAATAGTCATGTTATGGAACTAGCCCAGGTGCCTGTCAACAGATGAATGGTTTAAGAAAATGTGGTACATATACACAGTGGAATTTTGCTCTGCTATAAAGAAGAATTAGATTATAGCATTTTCTAGTAGATGGATGGAACTGGAGAACACCATGCTAAGTGAAATAAGCCAGATTCAGATAATCAAGGGTTGAACTTTTTCTCTCATGTGCAGAAGCTAGACCAAAGTAAGGAAAATAAAGGGAGGTAGATTCCATAAAAATAGAGGGAAGATCAATGTACCAGAAGGAAGAGATGGAGGGGAGAAAGGAGGGACAAGAAAAGGTAAGAAATGCAGAATGAAATTGACCAAATTATCTTATGTACACATGTGAATATACCACGGTGAATTCTGCCTTTATGTATATGTATAAAGCAGTAATTAAAAAATGATAAATAAATGGAAGGAAGACCAGTCATGTAGAGGAAGCAGAATCAGGGAGGGAGGAAGGCAGGAAAATAGGAAGCACTGGAGACTGAAATGGAGCAACTTCTGCTTCATCACGTCTGATTATGTTGACATGAATCCCACAATTATGTACGACTATAATGCACTAATAAAAATGTTTCGAAAGCTACCTGCTATTGTCTTGTTATCAAATAAAATTAAGACTACTTTGATCCATTTTTCTCTGTTCTTTACAACTGTAGATATTTATAGCAATCCGGGGCCTCCAGGCAGGACATAGAACACGTGGCTCTTTCTGCCAAATCGTGCTTGCAGAGCAGTTAGCTGGGTCAGTGCACTCCAAAAGGGACCGCTAGGCCTCCCCAGCACCTTCGGGAGGCTGGTCTCGGAGTGTTTGCAGGTAGGCTGCACAGGGGGGCAGCAACAGCATAGCCTCCCCACTACAGAAATGTGCTCAGGAGGTTCCCAAGCTCAGCTGCAAGGTGATCAGGAGAGTACTGTCCTTGTGCTGCCTCAGACACGTGCTTAGGAGGAGGCCCCAGAGCTGCGAGAACTCGGGTGGTGACCACCTCCAGCCCTGTCGTTTCTTCTCCTTCTCTTTGCTTTTCTCATTGTTTGTTCCAGAACAATCCAGGTCACTACAGAGACAGGATGTGTGCTATTTATCTTTCCTAAAATTTAGGCTGAACTTTGGGCTTCTTGCATACTCCAGGGAAATGGCTACAGACTCAATTGTTTTAATTGGGAATACAATTGAAATTATAATTTCCTTGCAATTAAAATCATTGAAATTACATTAAAATTATAATTACTTGATTTGCTTGAATTAGTCGCGAACAGCGAAGTGAGAAAGGGTTACCAAACCTACTAATGAGATTTGATGATTTACATAATTAAGGATAATGGAATTTTAAAAGTGACAGCTACTTGGTTCATGCTGGGGTGACTTCTCAGGTTTGCACATATATATATATACCTGCTCTCCCAGATTTAAGAAGGGTGTGAAAGTGATGTTTAAAAAACTCAGTTACTGAAAACAGAGAATGTCTAGATAAAAATAAATAAATAAATAAATAGCAATCGAAACCGTGCCCCTTCCCTCTCCCTAAAGGACATGCAGGTTTGCGCACAGAGGTGAGGGCAGGGCTAGAACCGAGTGATGAGGGACAGCAACTGTGTGAGACCACCACGAGCCCGTCAGCAGCTCTTCAGAGTGGCCAAGTGGTTCCACTGCATGGGGACTGTCCTACTGCATGTTGTGACACACCTACTGGAAGAAGCTGGGCTGCCATACCTCCTGGGCCAGGGCTGGAGGGGGCACGGCTCGCAGCCTTCCTCTCTGGATGCTGGGCTCCAGCTGGCCCAGGGTCTGACTCAGAGTGAGACAGGGAGGGTCCTCAGCACCACTTGCTTCCTTGGGCTTATCTTCCTGAACCACGCTCCTGTTTCACCCTTTTCTGTGGTGGGCAGTGTGCATGTATTTGTGTGTGTGTGTGTGTGTGTGTGTTCTAGAATGCCCCTTCCCTGTTGTCCCAGGGGATTTACTGTTGGTGACTGTGCTCAGGGTGACATCACTTTCACCTAGCTCATCTCAGAGGCTCCTTTCCAGACCTGGACTTCAGCTGGAGAGCTCTCCCCTGTAGACAGGCGGCCCTCACTTTCTTGTCCCACTTACAGACAGGGTACCTGATTTTGGGAAAGTTTAATGACATCACCATCAGGCCCCATTCTGCATAAACCCGGGCCTTCACTACTTCAAGCAACTAATTAAACGTGGAGTCTTGCCAAGTGGGAAATCACTGATTTGCCTTTTCCGACACATGATCTTCCTTTGTCATGTTTGCATATACCAGAAAACGTTCGAAGTGCCCTGGATTAGGAGTCTCAAAATCAGTCAGAATAATAGAAATTTTATTATTCTATCATACTGAACTCCCATTTCCTCAAGTCTTTTGTTTTATTTTTTTTTTTTTTTTTTTTCCTGGAAAATGCTTTATTTTCATTTGGTCCAAGGCTAGGGAGGGGCTCCACGGTAATTGAAAGGCTGCCCAGGGATAGGAGGGAGAGGCTCAGGCCAAAGCCCTGGTGCCAGGAGATGCAGAGGAGCCCGTCACAAGCCACTGGGCTCCAGGGCCTCCAGTCGTGCTTGAGGGTGAGTCTCCCAAGAGCTACGTGCCCAGGCCATCCAGGGGCCTGCCGGGGGCAGAGGTTAGTCACGTGGTCCCCCTCTTCCTGGTGAGCTTCACCTCCTCATCAAGGAAGGCGTTCTCCAGAAGTCACAGAGATGTGGTTCTGTGCGGGTGGAACCCAAGGCATAAGGTCCAAAGTGGCTCATCCAGGTTCTTCTCCAGGGCCAAGGTCGCTTCCACAGCATCCTGGTGCTGCCCACTCATCTTGAGAGGACTCCTGGAAGTGGGCTCAGCCACCGCCTGCACTCCTCAACCAACTCACAGAGAAAGTGGCCCACATCCCCCAGAGCCACATCGCCACCGTGGAAATAGCCCCAGAGAGGCTACTGACCAGGCAGGTGACCACAGCCTCCACCTGGGTGGGATGATTCGGACGGAGCTGGGAGGTCATGGTTGGTCCTCAAAACGGAGCTAACAAAAAACAAAACAAAAAAAAACAAAAAAAAAAACAGTGTTGGCTGGCTCTGGAAGAAGGAGAAGGGTGAGAAGATGGTCCCAGAAGTTGCACACGGAGACCCGGTTGGAAGGCAGTTGGAAGCTGGAGTCCCCGGGTCTGTTGCATCCAAACACCGCAGAAGCAAGACAGATCTGTGGGACCGCTGGGCATGACGGTTCCTCAAGTCTTTTTGGACAACAGGAATTTAGACCTAAGAAATGGAATTTGCAAACTCATCTTGATGGTTCCCTCCCCAGTGATCTGGTAGGTTTTGACATAAACTCAAAATTCAGCTCTTTGCCTGTGTATCTGAATCCCTTCCGAATGTGTGTCACTTGGAGACTGTCTTCTGCTTCCTTCCAACCTCTGTCGACAGCAGAGCCTCAGGGATTGGCTTTGGTCAGGCAGCACGCAGGACAGCCCCACATGGACTGTGTGCTGGTCAGTACTGGGGAAGGAGGTGAGCATTGCTGAGTCAGCCACCCACCCTTGGAGGTCGGCACGTGTCATGTCTCATTAAGCAATATCCTGAGGCGTAAAGCATCCTGTCTCCTCCTGACCCCAGGAGGCCCCCCAGGCCACAGGGGAGCCACAGGTAGTGGGCACTTATGAAAACATCTCACCCCTGTTACTGAGCTCATAACTGAAAAAAATTGCTAAGAAAATCGTGGTCGTCAGTACCATGATTCCTTCTCTGGAGGGAAACTCTCTGAGAGTTAGCTTTCTGATTTAACTTAAACAAGCAATGATTATGATTTTGAGTTTGACCTGTTTCTGGGGAGTAGAGTCATTCACATACCTTAACTTGCTTGCCACCTTCCTTGATGTAACTGGTTTACAGGAGTACCCACCTCCTGCCCACCACAGATTTAAATGTGCACATTCCTCCGTGAGGGAGAAAGCAGGATGTATTCTCAGTCATTACATGTTCCTTACTGTCCACCAGTGGGTCAGCTAGACTGGGCAGCAGGTGCCCAGGTGACCCAAGCAGACGTCAGCTCAGGAATCACCCCGAGCCTGGTTGGGGAGATGCGACCAGCAGGGCTCTGCCTTCCCTGGGGAAAACCTTGACCCGTATTCACTCTGGTGGGCCTAGTGGGCTTCCCTCTGGGCCACAGCCCTTCAGGGTGAGGGTCCCTGAGGACTCCTTTCTGAACTCGAGGACACCTCTCAAGCTTCTGCTAGGATCTGGGGAAAGAACAGAGGTTGCTCTTTGGCCCTCAATTCTGGATTCCCTGGAGAAGTCAGAGGGTGTATGCCACCTCCCTGGCCCTGGGCTCCCAGGCCACGCCCTCAACCAAGGACACAGAGAATGGCTAGCCTGCCCTTGAGAAGCAAGTCCACCAACAGAGAACACCCTCCCACTCCCTGCAAGAGGACAGTGTGGAACTGTCCCTGTGGTCATGGAGAACTTTGTGAAGAGGCAGGAAGTAATGGCGGGAGACACAGGGACGTGCAGAGCAGGCGTGTAACCATTCTGTTGCTTTGTGGGCCAGTGTCCCTGGGGAGAAAACACAATGTGTCGTCATCCCCCATGAGCCTCTACAGGGAAGTAAGAGGAAATCTAAATCAGAAAAATAAATGAAAGTTTCAAAGTTTATACATAAAATGAAGACTGCTGGCTTGAAATTTGGGTGTTTTGACTCAGCGTGCTGTAGGAGCTGGGGAGAATCTGCACCCACACAGCTCTCTCCCAAGGTCGAGCTGACAGGAAGCCAGGTGCGTTCATTTCCTCTGAGGCAGGGCAGAGGCAGCCCAGACGATGCAACAAACACCCAGACACCCAGTGACAGCTGGCAGGAAGCTCCGTGCAAGGACTCAGGAGACAGGAGCCGCGTCCCGTCCGGCAGCTTGGGCCCATGTCCAGAGCAACATGGCGGAGGGTGGAACTGGAGGAGTGGGAGCACAGTGGCAAGGCCTCCCGAGGAGTCCTGGAGCCCCTCGGCCAGGAGTCACGTTCTCTCTGGTGCTGAGATCCCCAGAGTCTGGGGCAGCCGTAGGCTTCTCCTGGCTGCTGTCACATCCTGGACAAAATTTGTCATTTTGGTCATCTCTGAGGATTAAGCCAAAATCTGTGTTTTTGTTATCTATGTTGGCACCATTTGCTGCTGGAAAATCGACAACTCTGGAAGTTGATAATAAAAAACAAATTCTAAAGCCAGAAGTCTCTGGATTGTGTGGAAGTTTCTGGATTCAGCAGATTTCTTCAATTTTCTGGTCAAAATACATACGTGCGTGGTCATGGCCACGGGCCAGGCCCCTGCTGCATCTCCACCTGAGTTTGAAGAGTCCTGTGAACAAAGCAGAGAGGACAGGGTTTGCTCAGAGCCATCAGGACAGAAAGCCAGACAGGAGGGTTTCCATGGGTGCAAGGGCCACTGCCACAGGTAAGCTGCTCTCTCTCCCAACTTAATTCCTGACAGTGGGAGGCAAAGAAAAGGATATTGTATTTGACAAACAAATTATATTTCTGAGTCTCTTCCCTCTGCCACCAGAAAAATCACACCTATTAGATTTCCATCCTAGCCGTAATAGATGACCACAGAGGCAGCGGTTTCAAGCTGCACAAACTTATCACCCCACAGCTCTGTAGATCAAAGGCCGACACGGGTCTCACTGGGATCACCCAAGGTGTTGACAGGCTGTGCTCATCCCTTTCCCGACTCAGGAGGACAATCCGCCTCCGTGCCTTTCCCAGAACCCAGGCAGTGCTCATCTGGAATGCAAGCGGGATTCATGCCTGGAAGCTGCGGGACTGAGGTCCTGTTTCAGGCTAGCTGTCCCCACCGTCTCCAGCCAGCTTACCCTGCGCTTGTGGCCCACGTCACTCCGGTCGCTCCCTCTGTGTTCCAGGCCAGCCGCTGGGGGTCACTTTTCTCTCTGGTCAGAGTCCTCTGAACTCTCAGTTTGGGGGCTGTGGGGTTAAACTGCATCCAGAATGATCCTCTCAAATCAAGATGTATCATCGAAGTCTCAGCTGCCAAATCTCATTTCCCTTTAAAGGAACCTGTTCGCAGATTCCAGGGGATGTGCGTGAGCATCTTGGGGAGATATTATTCTCTGCACTGTACTAGGAATATAAAAATAAAATAAGATTGTAGATCCAACATCTACCTTGCATACAAAAACATGTACTTTTAGGCTAACTGAAAACATAAAGACTTTACCTAGTGGAGTCATGAGGATTTCGTTAAAATAATTAAAATTGAATTGTTTCAAAATTCATTAGAAAATGCGCTGTTCTTCCTGGTCAAGCTGCTCAACACCCACGTCTGTCAGAGGCCTCACACGAGCCAGAAGATCGCGAGGTCCGCTCCACCTGGGAGCTCCTATCCTTCCCACTAATGGGTGCTGCCATCATTCCCATCCTCTTCTTTTTCTTCAGTTTCTTTGCTTATAATGTCTCTTCCTAGTGGAGTTGACGGGGGTAAGAGTCATCTGCCTGCCAGGCTCCTCCCTCCCAGACCACGGCACGTGTTCTGTTAAAGGCTCCTGCACAGGTCACAGTCCCCAGCCTATCTCCAAATCCTCATTTTAAAATCCAGAAAATAAGTTTGTCCTGGACTCTAAAGGCTAGACCCCAGCCTCTCAGAATTATGTGGTACAGTGGGGACACGTTGCTCAGAATTGTCTCTTACTGTTGGCCAAATGCTTTCTAATAACATGGAGATATTAAGACTACATTTCCAGGAGTGGAGGAAGAGAATGCCTCCTAGATCTCTGAAGAACTCAAAGTCCTAAAGTATGGTTCTACCTCTTGAGGGCTAATGTCCTGGTCTCAACTTGTCACCGGGTATAACTGAGAGCCGCTGCAGAGAGAAGAGATGAGCCTCTTGTTCCAAATCCAGGGGGACACGCTGGAGACTGGGGCCAGGGGTCAGTGTCAAATCCAGCAGACAGCCCTGCAGGGTAAGGGCTCGTTGCAGCCTCACCTTCCTTTACAAGCAGCCAGGACATGTCTCTGTGCTTTTGCACTAGACGCCAGTGTGCTACATCTACTTCTCTATCTATGGTTGGAAATAAAACTCAGCTAGGGATTCTTTTTCCTAGCAAATGTAACCCCTAAATGCTACCATTTCCCAGCATGTGCTTCTCCTGCATCTTTGAAGGAAAGCAGCCCTCAAATCTTGCCTTTCCGGCAGGACCCTGACACATCTTCCTCTAGACCCCATGAGGAGTGGCACCTTCTCTTTAGCAAACACAGACTTTATGACACTTGATTGCATTAAGCTTTGTTTCTCAAGAAATTGGTGTTCCCTGTTCCAGTGTCTGCACCTTAATTAATCCACATCACGCAAACCTCCTTTGGAAGCGATTTGTTCTGTGCCATCAGACTTAAGTGTCTGCAAGCTGCGACCAGCCGAGCGGGAGCTTCCTGGCTCCCTTCATGGAAAGAGTGCACAGTGAGAAAGGAAGCCAGCCCCACAAAGGAAGCACTGCCTGAACCTCTGCCATTGTACCAGGGTGTTTCAAAATGTGTTTATTTTCTTGTTATTAGTTCAGTAACTGTTTCTGAGAGCCAACCTGGCTTTAGGGATTATTAACCAGGATATACTGTTTCCACAAAACCTGTGGTGAAACACACTTCATTTGGAATATTATTCATAAACAGTCATTGAAGGTCAGCATCATCACCTTTAAAGATGCAAAGAAGAAGGAAGAGAAGGAGGAGGAAGGTGAGGAGAAGCAGGAAGAGGAGGAGGAAAAGGAGGGAAGGGGAAAGAAGATGAGGGAGAAGAGGAAGAAAGAATCTATCTTAGATTTCTTCTTGGTATCCAGCTAAATTGGTGTACTTCAAGTTTCTTTTGGCAAGCTGTGTTAGTACAAAGTCTCTAGAAACATTTCCCTGAGTAGGTGATGACTTTAATGGCTTTGTTGCGTGCTCAGATTTGGTGTTTAAGCATGCGGATGTTGGGAACTGACTCACCATCGGTGAACCTTGCTCACACTCGCTCCAGGGTGGAAACTGGGCTCACGAAGGTTGAAATATTGTCTCACTACATCGGTGGTCACCAAGGGCTCTTACTAGAGTAAGATGCACGAAGGTGAGCCGTTTGCAGGTGACTGGACCCTGTCTTCACAGTACAGAAAGAAACACCACACTGAGGGGGATAAGCTTCCTGGCATGAAACCCAGTAGCTCACGCTGTAGGTAATAGATTATATGATTTACATTATTTTGACATTGTTTCTTTGTGTAGAATTAATATATTTCTGTTAGGTACATATTGTTCTACAAGTTATAACTGACCTTTTTTGGTGTTAGTTTTTATGAATACAAAACCTCAGCAGGTTCACAATATCTGTAGTTTCTAGCCACATGTTGAGAAATTAATCGGGTCATGATAATTGGTGTTTTCTAAAGTTTTTTCTCATTGGCCTTCTGCAAACACGTTCCAAGTTTGTCACATTTTGAATTTTGTCTCTCCCTAAATGTGGATCTCTCTACTCCATGCTCAGCTGTCGCTCCTCCTTCAAGTCTTGACTTGAGGGTTTCTACTACAGGGACATCTTCTCTGATGCTATAGGCTAGGACGAGCCCTTTGGTCATCACACAGTACCCTGTTCTTCCTCACATCTGGGATGAAAACACTGAACGCGAATCAGTCAGGATGTGCAGCTGTAAGCCACAGAACAAACTCTGGAAGATTCAGCAGAAAAGGATGTGGGGGGCTCACAGACTCACTAGAAGAGCTGGAGGCTGAGGTTTTTGGAGGCTGTTCCTGGCAGGAAGGACAGTCAGCAAAGAGACACTGCATCCACACTAAGCTCTGTGACTGACCCAGCCTCTGGGCAGTACATGGAACTCACAGTGGACTTGAGGCCACATCTGCACTGTGGACTTGATAAGCATCATACAAGATTCCCTGGATCCAACCTAAACCTCTAATGTGGGCGAGAAGGACATGCTGCCCCCCAGGAGCTAAAAGTAGAGCCAGGAGTGCAAATTACTGTAACAAGGGGAGAAGAGGGAAATGTTGGGAAGGCAAAAGGAGATTGGCAAAAAAAAAAAAAAAAATCCATCTAATAAATGATTTGACTTACACCCGCCTCTCCCTTCCGATGCTCTTTGACTTACAATGGGGTCAGATCCTGGTAAACCATCAGGAGTCAGAAAGGCCTGCAGTGCCTGTGACCTGCTGAGCTCCTCCCTCAGCACCACGCACACCGCAGCGGCGTGGCATTTCCCCGTGTTCAAGAGGCTGGCTGGGAGCCGGGCCGGGGTGCTGACCCCGCATCACGAGGGTGTCAGGTGGCTTCCGGCCTGCTCAGGAAAACGCCCAAATCCAGAATTCAAAATACAGTTTCTGTAGTACGCGTCTTGCTTTTGCTTCATGGTAAAACATCGTAAGTTGAGCCATCCTAGGTCAGGGACCATCCAAGACCAGGAGTGGTGAAACCCTGTGGGTCCCCGGACTCAGTGAATAGCACAGAACGGGCCCATGAACAAGTGAGCAAATGAGCGTGTGGCAGCCCTTACTATGACTGTCACAGCTGCTGTCGCTCCACAGACGCTCGCAGCTCACTGGACGTTTCATGTTTACCAGTACCCTGTCTGTGGCCCTGGGTCAGGTTCCCAGCACGCAGCCCAGAGGGACCGTTCCTGATCTAAGGACTCAGAGACTCGATAAATAGCCACAGTAACAACAAAGAGGCTGAATCCTGCACAATGAAGGTGGTCTTTGTTCCCCATAGTAGTGTGCACTGTGACATGCACGGCCATCCTCAGGAAATTGTGAGTGGCCCCTTGATGATGGTGCAATGATGGCCTGTGGCCTGCCAGGTCTCATGTGCTGAATGTGGCATCAGACAGTCGCCATAGCAACTGTCCCGGGTAACTGTGAGAAACAACTTTTATTCTAACACCACTGATAGCAAAAACAATTAAATGTTGGCATCAAGAATCAGTTATTTGGCAGGACATCCAATATATCTGTTGGTTTGTGTAGGTCCTGCCTGGAAGCAGGAAAACAGGCTAGATGGCCCCTTTAGACTCTGAGACTGTGGGATCTTGAATACTTAATATATAAATGGACAGTCTGATAAATTGGCAAGATATTTATTTACTTAAAAAACATTTAAGAAATAATTCTCCTTTTCTATAAGGGAGGACTGGCTTTGCCAATAAAAAATACTGCGATGTGAGAAACTCATCTATAAAATGGGCAGTGATATCCTCTCTCCTTAACTCAGATTCCCCAATATACAAACTTGGGCCTGTGCCATGGAGTTGCACACTCGTTTTTCATATTTAAAAGCATTATTACCAGATGTTGGATTGGGCCATAAGCCTATCCATCCATTTCTGGGCTCCTTAAATAGGAAACATGCCCTATGTTCACTTTGCATTATGTATGATATCCATAGATCAACCAATCAATCTATCCATCCATCCATCCATTCTTCCATCTGCCCAAATACCCATCTACTTATAATTTAAAATAATGCATAGATGAACACACAAGGAAAATAGAGACAGAACATATTCCCTACAATATATGAAAAGTCTTTTTGCAATACTCTTATTTTAGGAAATTTGTTTATCTTCTAGCATTCAGTAGCTCAGAGATTCATAGAGTCAAGGAAGCCTCTGTGATCACAGCATACCTAATGTGCCTTCTTGATCTCCAAAAATGAAGAAACAAGCTCAGAGAGAATAAAGAACTTGCTAGCCTCTGGAAAGTGTACGCATTTCAACTTGACCATGTTGCCTTTATTTTTATGTCAACGTGCATGACAGCAGAGGGAAATAAAGTTAACTAGGCATCATTGTGCCATTATAAGGGAGAAATTTTCTATTTCAGCAGATTTGCGTGGTGCAAAGCAGCAAGTATTACCTGAGGAAGATTTCCCGTTGTTCGAGGTTCCACCTGAAGTGGCCAGAAAGAACACAGGGCACGAACGCTCTGCCCAGAATGAAGATGGCCATGATGGACAGGCAAATGGACAGATGGCTCATCTCGGCCACTTTATTGCCAACCATTTCACCCTTGACTCTGCACAAGGCTAGAAGCTCGACTCTTCTGGTTCCAGCTAGAATGAGCTCTCTTTTCAGCAATCCAAAACTGTTATTTCTTCTGTAATGAGGCTCTGGCTCATCATTATTTTGTTCCTGTTTCTGTTTTCATTTTATAGTATTCAAAGATTATGAGTAATATCATCTCATTAATTCATTGCTGGCAGGAACAAATACTCGGGAATGTATAATTATGAGGAGTTTGGCACAGACCTTTGGCAGAATCTGGGGAATTTGTCTGTAATTTAAAAGTATCTGTGCCTGTGGAAATCCTTCACAAAGCAGGCACCAAATTCCCTCTAACCGATTCTATTATGTTGAGCGATGCTGTTTCCGGGGTAGTGCATGGGGTCGTATGCAGGACGCACAAATGCCGTGGCCAGATGGCCATTCGAATATTCTTCAAGTGTTCTGGAAAGTACCATTGTGCCAAAACGGGGGGCAGAGAGGTTTCTAACTACCCCACAGCACCCCTAACACAGCTGAGTCTTCTCAGGTGGGAGAGATGGTTCAATGCACACCCTTCCAAAGAGTGATGGACTCACCCCAAAGTGCAAATTCCATCAAGGCTTCCTCTGCCTGAGTTGCTAGTAGGGGAGCTTGGTGCCCAAGGAGGGGCAGCCTCTGGGGAGATCACACATATAAAAATGCACAAGTTTGGGGCTGGGGTGGTGGCTCAGTGTAGAGCGCTCTAGCACATTCATATCCTCAGCACCATGTAAACATTAATGCATTGCAACTGTGTAGAACTAAAGCAAATAAATAAACATTTAAAAAAAATGCACAAGTTTAATCTGATAAGCTGGCAGGTTTAGAAATGATTTTTACTCAACCAATAGGAACCACCTCCAAATAGATAACTAAGACGAAATGATGGCACCCCCCCCCCATCGTGTGTGTCCTCGAGCGTACAATTAGCAATGACATCCCAGGGATTTGTCATGGCTGAGCTAATAGCAGGCTAAGCCCAGTTAGCAGTCCTGAAATTCCAGTCGAAAATGAAAGCATGAAACACCTGGAGCTGTTAATGAGAAGAAAAAGTCTCCGAGTTTCACACTGAATGATCCATTTCCCCACAATTAAAATTCCAGATATTTCTTCCATTCAACGTCACACAAGCTCCATGCAAACACCGTGAAACAGCTTTATAAACTATTGTGGGAATGCTCACAGCACAGGTGTTGAAAGACCCAAACTCATTGTCGAATTATTTCGTGAGTGTTCACAGAAGCAGAGAGACCAAAGAGCATGAATCACTGACACTTCATTCCCTCTCCCATTTCAGCCGTCTTTGCTGAAATCTGGTGTTTTTCAAATGTTAATATGGTAATATTTAGATTAGATCTCCTTTCTTCCCAAGAACTATCTTCACATACAGCATCATTCTTTACCCATAAAATTAGCTTGTTTTCCCCTTTAAATACATTTGCACGTTGCCATAACAAGAGTTCTGTGCAAGTTTTATTGCAAGAAATAGAATTATGACTGATCTTCAAAAACGGACGCTCATTCACTTGGCCAAAAAAAGGATTCACAGAGTTTCTCTTGGTTGTGGCCTTGAAGAGATAAGAGGAGAAAAGAGGTGCCGCCCCGGCTGCTGCTGCAGACTCCAGGCCTGATTGAGATGATTCCGCATGCGTGGAGGAGGCCGGTGGTCAGCCGGGCAGTGATGGTCTTGATGGGACAGTGTAGACAGAGCCTTAAGGATGGACTTCCTTCCTCCCTCCCCTTGAAGGCACTCGCCTCTCGGTGACCTCTTCACCGACCTCCTGTTGCTCTGACTCCTGCTCAGGTGCTCTCAGTGCAATACTCAACATCAAAAAGGAGCATGAAGGAAACCAATGGGCAATGTGACTGATATCCTTGCAGCAAATCCCCGCCACCTCGGAGCCCGCTCTCTCCGGCAAGTGGCCTCGGTTTACGGGTCTTCTACAGTGACGGCTCTTTTCTGTTTTGGAGGCAGGTTGAAATCACATGCCAATGTATATATTGCTGTGATTTCCTCTGGCTGTTAATGATACCTTTTAACGCTTGTGTTCAGATTTCAGGAAAAAAATTTATTTAATTGTGCTCCTCCCTATTTGGAACCTGTCGCTTAAGTCTCTCTTAGCCTTTCCCTGCAGGTTCTTTCACTCTGAGAGTTTCCCAGGCTGCCTTGGAGGCATGAATGAGATCAAGTGAACAAAATGTCCATTATTGCATAACCGTCGACAGTGCCGATGCTTTCAGAGCCTCCTATCATCCTTCTTCCCTCTCCAAATTGGAAATAATGACTTTGAAATTCTCTACTAAAGGACGTGCATCCCCCAGGCCCTGGACATGCCTGCACCTTGCATTTCTGGCCTCGTAGAGCTGGCCCGACTTTTAAACATCTGTTATTATGGTTTGCCTGAGTGAGTGTTAAACCTTGTCAATATTTATATCTATTTGCTGACATTAGAGAACTGAAACAATGTATTGCATTGCAGATGTGTCTTTCATGCTACTAATAATTTGTAGTAATTTCTACATAAACTCAGGTGTAACAATGATGAAGTGCTTATTTTCTACCGTTTATTTTTTGTAATGTATTGCTAAGAAGAAGGGTATTCCCATATAGCAAAACAATGAGGGCTATTTTGTTTTGCCATTTGAGTGTTAGATGACTCATAGTCTTCTTACTTGCATCTCAAAGTTTCCTCTTGCCACCACAGAAGATAGATTCTGTACAGTATAGAATATAGACTCTGTACATATTATTGTTATGGAGGTGTTTTAAAATAAACTTTTAATTGGGAACAGGGCAATGATCTGAGCAAATGGAAAAACCCAAGCTTGATAATTCCTACATATGTAAGGCAGACTCCGTGCCCAGCTGTGGACCTACACTTGGCCATGAAGTAGCAAGGCCCTGGAACAGTGTGGCTAGCACTGTGGACAAGGCGGTCTCTCCTTTGGGTGGCAGGTGCCTACGCACGATTCTGGTGGGCATTGGTAAATGCCCAGACAGGTCAGTGGGCGGCTTGGCAGGGGGTGCTGCATGAAAAGCTGCCAATCAGTTCATCTGCAAGAGAAGACTCCCCTCTTCAGGGCTGGGACCAAGCATCAGCGTGAGAGGGGGGATTCTGGGAACACGGGCACCCACCGCACCCTGACTCCAGAGGCCCTACAGCAGCAGGGTGTTAGGTGATATCTAAGAGAGTTTTCCCCTGACCAAGAATGATGACATGGGACCCAAACAGGTTGCTGTGTAAAACTATGGTCATTTCAAGTAGAAGCAGATATGCAGCTGTGCCCTTCCCATCTAGCTGTAGCAAGCTGTTTTATCAGCCTGAAGCCTGTGCATGCATGCACGAGGGAGGCCTGGCTCTTGGGGTGGTGATAGATAGGTACCACCAGGGGCCTGGACAGATGGAGTGAGGGGACACTCAATGCCCCTTGGTGTCTTATTCCCGTGTGGTTAGAAGGGACAAGAGCTACATGCACGTGTGACAATGGGGCCATTTTTGCCCCAGGTGAGGCTGGGGAACTTAGATTTCTCTTGCTGAGCTACTGTGCTCTGGGGTGAGCCAGAATTTGGCCCCTTATGTGTCTGAGGACTTGAAATGAGAGGGACCAGTTCACTTTATAAACTACAGTGGAAAGTGAGATGCAGCATCGGTATTCCATACAGCAGACAGGAAAGAGAGTGTTCCGGAAAACTGGATCTCCATAGCATGACAAGGCAAGGACCAGAAACCAACTGTGCCCTCGGGTGATGACAAATTTCAGCAAGGGGGCCATTGGTCTGTGCTTTCCACAGTTGGCATTAAAATTCAGAGACTCTGCTTAGGCTCTGTTGAGTATTTTGTTGCTCAAAGGATGAAAAAGCACAGGAATGGTGCCAAGGCCCTGGTAGCTCTGGACAACTCCCAGCAGAGGCCCCTCTCACCCTCCCCAGAGCCCTGTGGTCACCAGCCTGGGTTCTGTGGGATTCAGGTGAGCATCTGAACTCGCACGACTTGCGTTAGTTTGAATTCATGCCGCCTGGCACCTTCTGCATGTTCTTACAGAGTCTGCAATTCTCAGCTCTAAACCAGCTTCCTTCGCGCCTGATCCTGGGGCAGCACCATGCCTGGTGCCCCGTAAGACAAAACACACTGCAGACATTCTGTGCATTGTGAACCTACACAGATCACCAGGACCCTTACTTACTCGCCCACTCTTGGGGAATCTCCTATCCAACCCCAGCCCACGGGCAGGGGTGCCCGGCTCTAGGTCTTGTGTCGGGGGCTCCACCTCCTTAAACAGATCTCATCTGAGTGCCAAATAGTCACTGAACAAATGGTGCCAAAGTTCTTTGAAGCCTCTAATGATGTGATAAGTGGAGCAATGAAACTGTTAAAAAAAAGGTGCACCGGTGCCTGAAAAGTACCCATTATTCTCAAGCAAAAGATGAAAGTTAAGGAGCTCGCTGAATTCACAATAGTTTACCTAAAGAGTACGTAACTGGTCACAGCAGCAGGTGCATATTTCCTCCCCGTGTCACCTCATCTCCCATTGCTAATTGCTACTTTGCAGCGTGTGGTCATCTGTGCTCCCTCTGCTCTGAATTTCTGCCCCAGATGCCGTGGCCCGGAGCATCATTCTCTCAGTGACAAGGAAAGCTCCTCATCGGGAGGTACCTCTCACACCATCCAGGTTGGAGAAAGTTCAGGGGGACGTGCACAGAGATGTGCATTGACTTCACCCTGTGCCTTTAGATGGCAGAACTCTGAAACGCCCCCGCGGCTCCCTTGCTTCCCGAGAGCCCGCCCCCGGAATGTCCTGCTGCAGACCCTTCTCAGGACTGCTCTCCTGGGCCGTGCCCCTGGGTCTCAGCTGCCCTGGAAGGCATGTGTTTCAAAACCCAGTATTTCATAACGCCAGGAAATTTAGAAGTCCACAGCCAGCAGGTTTTGTGAAACCCTTTCTTAGCAGACCTGAATCTAGTTCGGCACCACTGAAACCCTGTGGAAACGTCACGAGAAGAACCGGACCGTGATCCTTGGCGTACACTTCGTGCTCCAGTACTTTTAGGTCAAGTAAGAAAATTAGGATGATGTGATTTCCACAAAAATACAAACACGATTGAGGGTTTTGTTCAAAACACTAATAAATGCCTGCCCCAAAGGAGACTGAAAGATTCGTTCCAACTAGGAGATCTCAGGCCTGTTTTTCCTGCACAGTTCTCCACAGGTTCTTCATTTATTTTTTCTGTTCTGGGGTTGGGCACAATCCTGGCAGCCTAGGACCAACATCCCCAGGACTCTTTGCACACCTGTGGGCTCAGAGGCCAGTGAGACCCAAGGGAGCACCCTAAAGGCCACTGCACCTGGACTCAATGCCATCTTGTGCTCGAGCTTGCCTGTCCACCTGTCCACCAACCGGAAATGTCTGCTGATTTAATAGAAGGCATTCAAGTGTGTAAATGAGCTTCTGGGCACCCTGCTGTAGGGCGACCCGTTCTTCCCCAAGGGCTGTGAAGTTGCAAGGGCTGCTCATGAAACTCTGGGAATGGCTGGTTTTCAGGTTGTCAGTTTCTAGAAGGCCCACAGTGCTATCTACTTACCTGGACTGTAATATGGGTGGTCTTTCAAATGATTGGCATCCATTTTTTCTTAAATGCTAACACCCTTTCAGAGGCAAAACTGACGACCATTTTTCAATATGAGCAGACTATTCTAGAGGCTACGTATCTCTTGATCTGGCTTTAAGTTCATCTCATGAAGTCAGAAAGTAAAACTAAATTCAAAGAGTTAAATTCTGCAAAATGCTTCATTGTGCTCACCGGAGAGATCTATAGTTCTACATTGTGCAAATGAATTTAATTCCTGTTTAAAGGGCTTCTGCTTAAATCCTCCCCTTATCCCTAAAGCAAGCTAAAATTACCCAAGACATGTGGGGAATTTGAAATGTAAAATCCTTCTTAAAGAGAATTCCTGTTTGCAACGAGGGCATTCCAGAGAGAGGGATCAAGACATGAATCCCACACATTTGAGTTCTAAATGGACAGTGTTTTCTGTGTGTGTCTTACCCTCAAATGAGATGCCCTGGACTTCAGGATTGCACAACTTGGAAAATGAGAACCAGAGGACGAGCTAGACAGGCGTTCAGAGCACTTTGCCAGCATCTCATTTTTAATGATGCAACTGCAAATGAGTGTAGGTTTGTAATTAGGAAAGAGAACAGATGGTGGAGACTTAGTTTAAAGTGTTCATTAAAATAACCTGCACTGCCAAGTTACTGTTCCCTGCTAGGAGGCTGCTGCTCAGTTGAAATGTGCTGTGCTGAGATGAGATGTAGGGAAAGATCTCTGCAGTAGGGAGTAGGGTGGAATTGTTTCCCAATTGTCTGCCAATCTCCAGATGTGTGCAGCGTGAAGCCTCTATTTTTGTAACCAAATGTGGCTACAGAAAATCTCAAACTCTTTAAATTCCTCATCCAATCTCTGTGGTTTTTTACCACTATGACAGGACTGCAGTTCCTTGGTCTACCTGTTGGAGAGTGTCTTCTAAAAAGCCCCAGGTACCCACTTCCTGCTAACCAGGCCCTTGAGTGACCCCCTCCTCTGAATGGGGATGGAGGCATCCAAAGAATGCAATACAATCTGCATAACAAATTGTAGACAGAAGTGCTGGGCCGGGCCGGACGGTGGCGCACGCCTGTAATCCCAGCACTTGGGAGGCTGAGGCAGGAGGATCGCGAGTTCAAAGCCAGCCTCAGCAATGGCGAGGCACTTAGCAACTCAGTGAGACCCTGTCTCTAATAAAATACAAAAAAGGGCTGGGGATGTGGCCCAGTGGTCGAGTGCCCCTGAGTTCAATCCCCGGTACAAAAAAAAAAAAAGAAGTGCTGGGACCACACTTCTGAGATTAGACTACAAAGACATTGGCTTCCTTTTTGGGTGCCCTGTCTCGCTCTGAGGGAAGCCAGCTGCCCTGTGAGAAGCCCAGATGCAAGGAACTGGTGCCTCAGCAGCCAGTGAGGACCCGAAGTCACTGACAGCCACACAGCCACGTTGAGAGAGCGTGGAAGGGGCCACCCCAGCTGAGCACTGGCTGCAGCCTTTGCTGGGACTTAGGCCCAAGGGGTCCAGCGAGGGAGCATCTTGATCCCTGGTGCATGGAGGCGCTTCACAGTGACTGTGCAAGTCTCGGGCAGTTGGTCACTCAGCACAGGCGCCTGGCATCACATCCAGATGCAGGCTCCTGTAGTCGCCTGAAGCGATGGCCGCTTGGAGCAAAGAAGCCGCGGGAAGAAGTTTTTGAGACGAACTGGAAACAAACAGCTCTTTATTCTGGCAACTTTTCTCCCTGGCTCTAACTACACCCCGACACGCCGTCCACGCTCCTCTAACCTCCAAAATGGCGCAGACCCTCCTCCGCAATCTCGCTCAAGTCCCTCGAGATCTCCGGCCAAGTCTCGCAAGATCCCGGGCCAAGTACGGAAGGCGCCAATGCCCAAACATGTCCAAAGCCAAAGCCCGTAGTCCACCGCAATTTAAGCCATCTCCCCAAACAGGGCTCCTGCAGGCTCCCAGCAACCTAAGGCTTACGTCCGATCACTCAGTGGGCAAGTGGCCCACTTAATCTTTTTGTTGTTGTTTTCTCATTTTGTAAAGTTATACTTAAGCATTTGGTTCCTGGCATTCCAGTGAGAACCCAGGATGAACAACCTTGTCAAAATATTAAATAGTGATATATTTTACAAATCATTGAAATGTCAAACTGATCTTCCAGAAAGTAAAGCAGGTTGGGTAGCTGTAGAACACTTTGGGATCACGCATCCTCATGTCTGTGTGGCTGTGGTGGGGGACTGTGCACACACACACACATTTATCACCATTCCTTCAGATCATGTCATGTGTGTGTGTGTGTGTGGTGTGTATGTGTATGTGGTGTGTGTGTGTGTGTGTGGTGTGTGTGTGTGTGTGTGTGTGTGTGTGTGCATGCATATGTGTGGTATATGTGGTGTGTATGTGGTGTGTATGGTGTGGTGTGTGTGTGTTATGTGTATGTGGTGTGTGTGTGTGTGTGTGTGTGTGTGTGTGTGTGTGTGTGTGTGTGTGTGTATGTGTGTGTGTGTGTGTGTGTGTGTGTGTGTGTGTGTGTTGGGGGGTGGGTGTGTGTGTGTGTGTGTGGTGTGCATGCATGTGTGGTATATGTGTGTGTATGTGGTGTGTGTGTGTATGTGTGTGTGTGTGTGTATGGTGTGTGGTGTGTGTGCATGTGTGTGATATGGTGTATGTGGTGTGTATGGTGTGTGCATGCATGTGTGTGTGTGTGTGGTGTGTATGTGTATGTGGTGTGTGTGTGTGGTGTGTGTTGGGGGGTGGTGTGTGTGTGTGTGTGGTGTGTGCATGCATGTGTGTATGGTGTGGTATGCATGCTGTGTGTGTGTGGTGTACATGCATGTGTGTTGTGTGTGTGTGTGCGTGTGGTATGTGTGGTGTGTATGGTGTGTATGCTGTGTGTGTGTGTGTGTGTGTATGTGCATGTGTGTGTGTGTGGGTATGCATGCATGTGTGTGGTGTGGTGTGTTTGTGTTCATGCATGCATGTGTGTGGTGTGCGTACATGTGTGTGGTGTGGTGTGTGGTGTGCGTGCATGTGTGTGTGGTGTGGTGTGTGGTGTGCGTGCATGTGTGTGGTGTGGTGTGTGTGTGCATGCATGTGTGTGATGTGCGTGCATGTGTGTGTAAGCAGGCCCACACATAAGCACAGAGCTGTTGGGAAGAGCGCAGTTACTGCTGTCCTGGTCTTGCTTTACGCACTGTGGATGGGCAGAACTTCCTTCCGGAACCCTCTTTTACACAACAGCACATCCATTTTAGGTTACCAGGATGATGAGATGCACATTGTTGCTTCCTGCCTTTCAGGTGGCTCTCTGCAAGATCTGTTCTTTTTCTTGTTCCTTGTTCTGAATCCTGCAGGGCTCTTTCCTTAAAACTCTCCTCTTCAGTCTATGAGGGTTTTCCTTGGGTGGCTCCATCTAGCCCCTCTACTTAAATACCACAAGACCAAGGACCCTCAGATGTTCTCCTCCGGTGCTGAGCCCCAGACGGGGGCATCCTGACATCACCAGTTGCATGTCTGAAGGGAATGATGAATTCTGAGTGTCCACAACGAAGCTCGTGCATTTTCCTGCAGGAGTGACCTCTGCTTCCCACCAGAGTGGATGGGATGTTCCTTCTCAAAGCTGTTCAGGAAACTCTCTGGGGTATTTTTAATCCAGACTCTCCATATCCAATCTGTCAGCAAATTCTGCTGGCTCTATCTTGAAAGCAAATACCAAACATGACTCACATGTTTCATCTCCAGTGATGCCAACCAAAGTTAACTCACCCATATCGTAGGGTTGTTTTATGGTGATGACCTCCTAACTAGTCTCACACTCTCCTTTTCATACAGTCACCAGAGTGACACTTTAAAACCATAAAAATTATAGTGGTTTCATCAGTATCCTCTCAGTTAATAAAGGATGATTCAAACCATGGGAAAACTGAAGGGAATTTCATGAAGAAACAAGGTGTGGACAGGCAGGGGAAGCCTGGTGAGCCGGCCACCTCCTGTCTCCTGTTGGTCAAGATGGTGAGAGGGAAGGGACACTCTGCCCCATTCTTTTGCTCAGGCCACATGCCACACTGACTGATCCTCGAACTGTTGAATAGGAAGCAGGGGTGAGGTTAGGGTCAGCACAGAGCCCAGATGAGCAGTTCTTGTAGGACATGATTTTCTGTTTCCTTTTATAATAAAGCACTGTAGGTTTTGCACTGGAAATTCAGTGCTTTATGAATTCTAACCTGATGACAACTGTCACTGCCATCTGAGTTCCCCATCAACCCAGGCCTCCCTGAAGAGAGGGGCAGAGCCGTAATCACCCACCTCTGCTCCCTCGTTTAGGTCAGTTCCTGCACAGGTTTGAGTTAGGATTGCATATCATCCATTCATACTCTTTGGGGATAGAAAGAACTATACTTGGTAGATTAAGCAGTTTGCAGTCAAATAACCTCATCTAAGAGATTTGGTCCTAAGAGTCACTTGGCTGAGATCCCCTAGGATGTGATTTTCCCACGCGGACCTGCTTCTGGTTCACTGAGGTAAGTTGGCTTCAGTTTCTCATGGGGTAAAACATTCAATGACAGTCCCTGGCTCTGCCCTGAGCACTGCTGAGCGGGGACACTGAAGAGAAAACCCTGACACCGCTGGGCATGTTCAACCACGTGATGCTCAAATAGCAGCAAGCCAGCCACGAAAGAAAGGAGGGTCACTGCAGTCTCGTCCACCGCCTCAAGGGGACTGCCAGACACTCTAGGAGAGAGAGACCGAGGTGCGGGCTCTCCTCCACTGGCCGCCCGCATCCTGCTGTTTCCAGGGCGCCCCCTGCACACTATCGCCAGGGGCCCCCCGAGCTCTGCACCTGGGTTGGCTGCAGCCCTGGGAAGTGGAGCCAAGGTGGGGTGGGGGGCTGGCTGCAGGGTTCAGGGCCGCATCCCAGGCAAGCAGGTGTCCTCTGTGACTGCGGACCCACGGGGACCTTCCTCCAGGGACACTCTGTCCCCTGCATCAGTGGTGGCCGCCCGGGACGGCTCTTCTCCACCCCTGAGCACCACTGGCTTGTTCTCCCTGCCCACGCTCCACATGACCCCTCCTCTCCTGAGCCCCACTAAGCCACGGGCACGAGTGCTGCTTCCTGCCAGCGCCCTCCCCAGTATCCACACACGTCACACTGTGGCCAGCCGAATATCCCAAAGAAGGACACGCCCCACGACATATTGTAATCAGTTAAAATTGACACTATACAAAGCCATGAGATTCCAGGTTCAGAGCCTGTGGATAGCTCATTTTCTTCATTCTTGCAGTGTTTGAAGGTTAGAAAGAGAATACCATAATCATAGATAACTTTTGCAAATTTTTCCCTGTAAACCTGTTTTTTTTTAACATATTTTTAGATTTATTTTCTCAAGACGGGAGGATTTGGAAGCTCTGGAATCTCTGAGGGAATCTTTTTGTCCCTGTGTTATTTGGGGGACACAATTAGGTAAAGGCATTTTTTTTTTTTTTTTTTGGTACCGGGGATTGAACTCAGTGGCACTAGACCACTGGGCCACATCCCCAGCCCTTTTTTTGTATTTTATTAGAGACAGGATCTCACTGAGTTGCTAAGTGCCTCGCCATTGCTGAGGCTGGCTTTGAACTCACGATCCTCCTGCCTCAGCCTCCCAAAGTGCTGGGATTACAGGCGTGCGCCACCGCACCCGGCTAAGGTAAAGGCATTTAAACAGTCATTTTTCCTGTATGCAGGCTTTGCTGCTGTTTGTTGCCGCCTGGAGCGATGGCCGCTTGGAGCAACAAAACCGCGGGAAGAAGTTTAGAGGCAAACTGGAAACAAACAGCTTTTTATTCTGATAACTTTTCTCTCTGGCTCTAACAATGACTAACACGCGCCACACACACCACCAAAATGGCGCTGACCCGATCAGCAATCTCGGCCAAGTCACTCGAGATCCCGGGACAAGTCCCGTGAGACTACGGAAGGCAGCAATGCCCAAAACTCCATGGCCCATAGTCAACCGCAATTCAAGCCATCTCCCCAAACAGGGCTCTTGCAGCTGTTGAGACTTTCAATGATCCATTTGCTCCTGGGCGGACAGAACCT
The DNA here is from genome assembly GCA_025594165.1 of Tamias sibiricus. NCBI lineage: Eukaryota > Metazoa > Chordata > Mammalia > Rodentia > Sciuridae > Tamias > Tamias sibiricus. Next base: position 168,659,408 of record CM046662.1, on the reverse strand, counting down.
ATTTCATAACTCCAATGTTATCTGTGAGGGTGGTGGGATATTTTACCTGAGGGGGCACAGCACGGCCCCACTCCTGTCTTGGTGGCTTCCCGCCTTCATCTCCTGACACAGGCAGGTGCTCTCTCCAGCAGCCTGTTCCCAAGAGAAGAGAGCCGGGTCCCTGGGGCTCTTGATCACTAGAAGGTGGAGGCAGAGCAATAGGCACGGTCAGAGAGCAGGCCTGGAGGCGGACGGAGATTCCGAGGGAAAACAGTAGAAAAGGGGAGGAGAAGGGAGGGGCCGGTGTGAGTTCCTCCGGCTTCTCTGCTCTCCTGGGAATTGGGACGTGGGAGCTGAACACAGAGAGGTGATGGGAAGCAGGAGTCCCTGGACAGCACCAGGCTCCTGAGAAGATGACAGGCTCTGTGTGTCTGTGGACCTGAGGGTAGGGATTGGGAACATCCTTCCCGAAGCTTCCATTTCTACCCTGAGACCGGGGAGACAACCCGTTAGCTAAGAGAGAGGAAGGAGCAACTGAAATGTCTCTGAATCGCTTTGGTCTCTAAGTTCTCTCTTCATGAATTGTTTGTTTGTTTTTCTTTCGATTTCAGTTGTAAAGAAATCAGGATGGAGGTTTCCAAGATTCTGGGGTTTGAAGATGAAAACCTCATGGTATCGTTCAGCGTGGGTCCCCTCTATTTCCTACAAATTGACACACGGATCTAAAGGCTCCTTCAAATTCAGGTTTCCTTTTCTCCCACGAGACCACTTCAGAGGTGGCCCTGTGTCCTTCAGTGCAAAGGCACACCCCATCCACCCTGTGACGCGAGCATTCACTGAAAGTCAACGGCTGGCTCGGTCATCTGTTAGGGGCTAACACTGGTGATGTCCTGGTCCTCTCGCTGCCGTCACTTATTAGCTGGGGTATTTCTATAGAGAGAATGCTCTCTGCCGCTGTTTGGAGTTCCAGTGGTACCATTTGCATAGGTCAGGATGGATTCTTATTCCTGTATTTACCAGTTTCCAAAATAATAAGTTGGCTCCTTAGCAACATCCAACACTGATAAGTTAGCATTTTCTTTATGTTAGAATCTTTATGCACTCAAGACTTTGAGCATTTTGATGTGTTTTAATCCATTACAGTTGTTATCCTTCTTGAAGCTTACAGTGTGTCACCTTTGGCCATGGAGAGCCTTTGAGTTGGAACTTGTCAGTTACTGAACGTGGGCCTGATGGGCTTCCGTAATGCCTCCCTCCCATCCTGTGTCGCCATGTCTCATCATGGTTCTAAACCTTTCCCACTCCAGACCTGGAATTTCTATTTCCCATGGAGCTTGGGCATCTTAAGGTCACAATATGGCTGTATATTTTAGTAACAGACCTGTGCAGTTGTTTCTTGATTCCGTCTAATTTTAGCTCTTGTTTGTTCATTTACTCCTGAAAATGAAGCTGTAGCTGTTCTTCAAGCCCTCCCACCCTGCTCCAAAGCAAATAATAATAATAATAATAATAATAATAATCACTATTTACAAATATTAAGAGTGGCCAGCAGTCACCAGTAAGGTTCTGTTTTGTGCTGTGATTGCATCCTATTTCAATGGTTCATCCCCTTTTGGGTTAATAATCACCTTGATTTCTTTATTTCTTGGATTTTTTGAGTTTCTGTGTATAAAAGATCTGTAAACTTTCTGCCCTTGTTACTATCTAGGGATGCTGGGTTCATTGTCTCCATTCAGCAAAGAATTGAAGAACGGGACACCGAGACAGCAAGCCAGCAACAGATTCATTGCAAAAGCAACAGAGACAGACTTCTCTAAAGAGAAGGGGCCCAGAGCTGGGGATACAGTGGGAGGGTTTGGCTTGTTCTTTTTATGGTCTCTGGAATCTCCTCCTTTCCTTATCTCCTCCCCTGTCCATGCTCTCCTCAAGATTATTGACAGCGGCCCCTCTGTCCATGCATCTATTTGTTTTTCTGTTGGATCCCCTGCTAAGGAGCGAGAACACAGAAGTGTCTGTCCGGGTGGGTCCCCACTTTGTACACGAGTACTTTGGCCAGGTAGGTGCTTGACCTCATCAGAAGACCCTCTCCATGCTCCTTTGGTGGGGCTCTGCCCCGACCTCCTCACTCGCCACCTTGCCCTGGCAGCCTCTGCCTCTGCCTCACCCTAAGGAGAATTTTCTCTTATCACATTCCAACCCACCAGGTAATCTGCGGGCTCCCGGCGGTGCCTCCTTCTCTCTTTCCTGGACTCCTGTGCCAGTCCTCTCCCTGAGCCTTCTCTGCCTCCTGCACTGCGGTGCTTCTGGGACTCCCCTCCTATGTAGCATTTGCTTCTCTCCTTTAGGGAGCTCCTGCTTCCTCTACTCAACTATTTTATGCATTTTTATTTTTCCAAATTTCAGTCCTAAGTTTTGGGACATCTGCTCAAGCACAGTCTAAGAAAAATTTGTAGAGGTAATTTTTTTCCTAAGCATGAATATCTCACACTTAATTGATCATTTAGCTGAGCATAGAATCATAAATTGGAAATAACTTGAAGAAATTCAGGGCCATTCCTTCATTATGTTCTGAGTCATTATGCTCTGATTCAGTTGATGACAGACATTCTGCTTATGTACCCTTTATTTGCATTTTACCTTTTTCTGGGTAGTATTGTTCTGAAATTTGATAATCGCATGCTCCTTTATATCAGGCCCTCCATGGGACCTTCATTATTGGTGGCTAATGTTCTTCCATCCCGGAATTTTATTGCTTTAATAATTTCTTGCCTTTTGACTTCTCCTTTCTTCCTTTCTCTAATGCCTATTATTTGGGTGTTAGATATTTTGAAACAATCTTCTGATTTTCTTTCTGCTGCCCTTTTGTTATTCATTTCTTTTCATTATATATTTTGGGCCAATTACTGAAATTTATTTTTCAACCAGCTCATTTAATCTCTCTCTCCTCTCTCTTTTTTTTTTTTTTTTTTTTTTTTTTTTTTTACAGCTGGGCACGATGGCGCACGCCTGTAATCCCAGAACTTTGGGAGGCTGAGGCAGGAGAATCACGAGTTCAAAGCCAGCCTCAGCAATGGCGAGGCACTTAGCAACTCAGTAAGACCCTGTCTCTAAATAAAATACAAAAAAGGGCTGGGGATGTGACCCAGTGGTTGAGTGCCTCTGAGTTCAATCCCCAGTACCACACACACAGAAAAAAATAAATAAATAAAAATCTTTTAAAAAAATTTCTACCACGATATTTTTCAGCTCTTCTGGCCTCCTCTGGGTGTCCCCTCCATTCCCCCGCCCCTTCTTTACTTGTTCGGCTCTCTGTTCCGCAGTGGGTCCTCCTCCATCCACAGCTTGGCCAGGGCCTGGGTGCCCCTCTTTAAAAGCGAGGTACTTAAACAGGCCTTGAGCTGCAGCAGGCCAGAGCTATGGAATGGCGGGCTGCAGGCAGGGGCCCGCCCCTGTGCCCCTCTCCCTGAGAATGACCCCCCACCAACTCCCCAGTGGAGAAATCTTCCAGGCTGCACCTGCTTCTTGGTGCGGAAGTCTGGCTGCCGCATCCTGACGGTGGTGTGGAGGGTCGCGGGGTGCACATGCCCTTGGCCCTGTGTTTGCAGTGTGGCTTCCTTCCTGTGAGTGGTGCGGCTGTCCTTCAGTCTGGCCTGGGAATTTCTTCTCCTGCCAAGGTGGGAAGGGAGGGACCTTAGAGTCTAGCTGTCTTCTTAAAATAAGGAACCACATGTTCGGCCTCAGAGCCTTGGGGACTTGAGGGTGCACCAGCCTGACCCGCCTGCTGCTTGTCCTATGGTCTGGCCCTCGCAGACCTCGGATGGCTCACTAGCTCCTCTTCTTCCAGACCAAGACCTGGGTCCTCTCCTCATAGTTACAATGAGAACTCTCATCTGTTTCTGGCTTCAGACACCATACGAAGGTCTGATTCGTTTGTCTGCTGGGTCTAGTGAGAGGCAGATGCCAACAGGCATTAGAGGGGCAGAAGCTGATCTAACCCCACACCCTGCCAGTGCCTGTCACACCCATGGGCCGTGTGTGACTGCTTGTTGAACTCTGTCCTCCTCGTTGGCACAGAAGCACTGTAAGAGGGGCAGGGGCTGCTCCTCACCACGGGACCTCGCACATCATCTGGACATCGATCGGGGCCCTCGCTTGTGTGATAAGAACGCACAACACACCTCGCTATGAGGTGTCCACTCTGGAGAAGGACGGGGGTGTCACGCTGGGCTGTGAACCCAGGAAGAACCAACCCTCCCAGGACAGAGAGAGGACGAGCTGCTGTTCCCTGGAAAGATGACGCCTTGTTTCCTGCACAATAGGGGCCGTTTTCTATTCTGCTGTTGCCAAAACCAGAAGTGCTTTTCTTATCCTTGGAGATGCGAGGGACTCGCCAGCCATGGCCGCAGGGTGAGCAGCCCTAAGACCCGCCCCGCAGCACGCAGCACAGCTCCCTTTTCCATGTGGTCGTTCTGTGATCTTCTGTCTTCACAAAAGCGTCCCAGAGGAGGCAGCACCTTACAAGGGTGTGCACAGAGGGGTGTGCTGCTGGCCAGACCACCGCCAGCCTCGGGCACACAGCTGGTCCCAGAGCCATGCGCAACAGAACCCTGTGCGCCCGTTCCTGCTGAGCCAGGTGGTGTGGACATTCAAGGTGACCACTGCCCTGCCATAGGCTATAGCCCTCGCCCCCAGGGTGAGGGTGTTCGGAAGTGGGGCTTTAAAGGAGTCTTGGGGAGGCGATTAGGTCTCCATGAGGCCACAAGGGTGGAGCCTCACCAGGAGCTTGTTGTCCTTATAAGAAGAGGGAGAGAGACCAGAGCTCCCTGTGTCCCCCACATGAGGTCACAGTGAGAAGGCAGCTGCCTGCAAGCCAGCAAGAGGCCCTCCCCAGGAGCTGAGCCCTAAATGAATGCCTATTGTTCAAGTCACTTGGCTTCTGGGACTTTGTCATAGCAGGCCTCTCTGCTTTGATTGTGTCCTACAACAAACCTTCTCTGGTTTGATTGTGTTGGAAATAGTCTCTAGTGCACCAGTGTTGAGAGCTGAGTCCTTTCAGACGTGGCTAGCCCATGATTAAGGATGAGAAGCTTCATGCCATTGTTGAGGGTTCATTATCCTCAGAGCAGTTTCCTTTAAACAGGAAGAGTTTAACCTCTTCCCCCCTTTTTACCCCGTGGTGCTTTCTACCATGTTTCGATGCAGTAAGAAGACCCTCCTCAGATGCTGTCCCCGTGGCAGGTGACCAGAGGGATGTGAAGTCCAGAGTGAGGCCATGCGCTTGGTGGAGCCAGGAGGGGTCGCCCCGAGCTGCGGACGCCTCCGAGGGGCGCTGCACCGTGCAGCTGCACTCCCGTGAGCACTGCCCCTGGTGGGCGGCCTGCAGGGAAGGGACACATGGGGCAGCGCAGACCTCCTCAGAGGCCGGGGGGTCTTACGGGAATGTTAAGTGGTAGCACGGTCACCAGTGGTCAGAAAGCTTTGTGGACAAAGTGGCACACTTGTAATGAGACCCCTAGCTTCAAATCCAAGCCTCAGGTTCCACACTGACAGATCTGCAGACGTAACCTTCGCGTGATCACACAGGTTCAGCAGTGAAAACCAGTCGTGCCACTCTCTCAGCCGCTCAGGACATGTGGCCCACACATGGATGACCACATGCACGGTGTCGGCCAGCCCTTCAGTGTCCTTTCAGGGCTACCAGAATGGGCCTTTCCCCCATGTGGTAACTGAGCACTCCCCATGGGGACACCCTTTCTTGCCAAAGGAGAGTGGCCTGGGGCTCACTTGGCTGCAGAATCGCCGCTTTGAACGCGGGGCAGCGGTTTCTTGCATACAACGGGTGACACTCGGGAGCAGTGTCCCACCCTGCACTTGGCTCAGTGCTTCACCAGGTCCACTTCCCACTTTGTCCAGTCCTGTGCTCCCGCGCCCCCCAGGTTCAAAGGACCACGGGATTGAAACTCAAGAGCATGGGACCTCCTGGGAGCCCAACCAGCACTTCACCCACGCAGATCTCATCCACAATGAGCCCTGGTGTCTTCAGCCCTCAAGGGAGACCTTTCTGTTCCCTCACTGGGGGAGGAAGCGAAGGGTCCTATCCATTCCTCTGAGCCCAGGATTCAAAAGCAGCAACTGGAGTAACTTTTAAATCCAGGGCTGCACCTAAAGCAGCCCCAATCAGGGAGATGGCTATTGCGGCTAGCTGGAAGCCATAAGTTCCACCTGATAATAATCATATGCACCTGACGCACCTGTAAATGCACGTGACGCACCCGCAAAGCTAAAGGTATATAACCGGGTGAAAGCGGTCAGAAGCAGCATTCATTCAGTCTGTCGTTCAGTCGCTCAGTTGGTCAGAAGAAGAGTTTGGGTCAGAGAAGAAGAAAAAAGTCAGAGCGGCCAGAATGTAGTCAGAAGAAGAAATAAGACTCAGAGCGGTTAAGAGTTCGGTCAGAAGAAGCTAGAGAAAGAAATGAGAAACCATAGATAGAGAGAAGTAGTTGTTGCTGGTCAGAGTCAGGCCGAGGCTGCCGAAGAAGAAAGAAGAAAGAAGAAGCGCTCTCTCTCTTTCTTTCTCTCTCTCTCTAAGCTCTCTCTAAGAAAGTAAAAGTAAAAGAAGTGAAGTGGAAGAAGTGAAGTGGAGAGTCAGAGAGGTTGCTGAAAGAGCCAGTGTTAGAGTTTTGAGAGATTGCTAAAGCCGAAGAATAAAAAACCTTCTTTCATCTTCATTCTGCCTCCGAGTTTTTCTCCCGCGGCGTTGTTGCTCCAAGTCAGGAAGCAACATGCACCATTTTCTCAAAGTAATAGGTATCATGGAATGCAAAATCAAAATATCTCACGCTAGAATATGAAGTTTGCTGTGGCTCTGTGAGGGACTGAAGGCACTTATAACATTTTTCTCTGCCCTCATGTACCACCCTAGTGGAAAAATCAGGGGTCTCCTGTGCTTCAGCTCCTTTAGGAAAACATGGCTTCTTCCACAAACCTGTGCTCTAGAAAGCCCCTGCTGTAGAAGAGCACAGAGTGAAGAAACTGCACTTCAGATTGGTCACTGAACACACCTCTCCAAGAGAAAAGAGCTGCAGGAATAGGTGTTTAGAGAAGCGGTCTCCTGGGGGAGTGGGGGAGTGTTTAGAGGGTTTTTCTTTGGGATCCTCCACATCTCCTCTAGCTGCCCCTCCCTGGCATGGAAAGGGACAGATCTCTCCATTGCCCACTGACCACTGGGACTTGAGGAAACTAGGGACATTCAAGCTTTCTCCAGCGGAAACTTAAACGTGAGTTGTTAAGAGACTTTGGCAGTGATAGCCACAGCATCAGAGAAGGGTCTGGGCAGGGGGTGTGTCCATACCACAGTGCAGAGTCCGACGCAGAGTCCGGTGCACCCCGTCCCCAGCCTCAGGATGGGCCAGGGAACAGAGGATCTGGACTGTCCTGCTCAGGCTTGCCCCCCAGCCCTGCCCCAGACCCCATGGCTTGCCCTGTCCAGTTGCTTCCCAGGCCACGCACCTTAAGCAGGGCTGGACCACATCCGCTCCAGGCGCTGGGCCTCAGTGAAGCCCTGGGTGAACCCCAGGCTGGCCCAGGGCGTGGGCTGGGAGGCACAGTTCCAACATCCACATGGTGATGTGTGAGCCATCCCTGCCTGTCCTGCTGTGCTTGTGCTTCTTGGGCAAAAATAATTGCTCAGAACACATTTTGAAGGTGCAGTGACAGCTCTGCTGCAAGACCTCACATGAGACACATTTCTGACAGATGCATCATGATTTAGTTTTTTAAAAAAGGCACGTTAGAGAGATTGTTGTGGACAATCTTAATAATCTAAGAACGAGGCTGATGTGACTACAGAGCTTTGTGGAGTGTGAATTCGAGGGCTGTCTTTTGAGCCAGAGGGCGGGCTGGGGGACGAGGACGTCAGAGATGGAGAGACTCGTGGCAGAAGATGAAGCTGTTTCTATGAGGGGAAGGCACGCGTCACCCCATCCACCAGTTGTGGGCCCCGGAATCTTCCAGCGCTTTGCTTCTCTGTGTGAAGCAACGCAACGCCTCCACGTGTTTCCCACCCACCCCCCCAGGAACTTTCCCTGGGCTATCCTGGAAGGCATGGGCTGGGGCTCACTGGACTCTGCGTTTGACTCTGCGTTCTGGTATGGACACACACTTCCCTGTCCTGCTAAGCACTGCCTAGTCCTGTTTCAGGCTTTGTCAGAATTTCTAACAAAAGGAGTTTTGTTGAGGAATCCCTGAAAAAGGAGGAATGAATATTTTGCTTTGGGGGTAAAACAAAATCATGTGAAATATTCATTACTTTGAGTGATATGTACAGCACTAGGCACATTTTTTTTCTTTGTGGAATTAATAATTATTGACCTAGCATTAGCAGAGGTGAAACATCCGATGTGAACACTAAGCAGTACCCTAAGAAAGTCCTGTTTTCTACTTGGCAATAGGATGATGCTCTGTGAGCTTACCGAGGTTAGGAAAGTGGACAGGGGCAGTGCAATTTTATTCCAGCTGTCTTTCTTCCTTACTACCCCCAGGTCCTGGGCTGTGTCAGCTTCCCAGCCACCAGACTGCACAGCAGACATCCTGCGTGCGTGCCTGCAGAGACCCTCTCACTAGTGGAAGCCCCGGCTGCAGGAAGCAGAGGTGAGGGGCGTCAGAACACAGCGCAGGAGCAGACAGCCCAGAGAAATCCGGAAAAGCAGCTGTGACGGGAGACACATGTATAGATCAAACGTCTAGTCTCTGAAGGAAAACTGGGAGAAAGTGCCAACTTCAGCAGGCCTAATGCTCTAAAGCCTGTGCTATGAAAAGCTCTATTTATATATTCCAATGCTACACACAGTATATAAAAATAAAATGGTACTCTGCCAAACAGGCTGATATGTCGCATCCTCCATCACGAGGCAGGAAATGCGATTCCGTAGACAACAGTTATGCTTCAACCCAGAGTCGGCCGCTCACCAGCTCCGCGGGATGTGTTTCCAGGTCCTATTTATAATAAGACAACCACCTCGCCATCTGGGGAGTGACAGACCCCCGCACGCAGCCCAGTGAATGACTTTCATTTTATTTCATTTTCACCCTGAAATGCCCTGATCCTCCTCAATTCTGGAGACTAGCATGTGCAGAGACCAGGGAAGCACCGCTGTTCCTGGAGACCCAGGCCGTTGGGAAGATGTGACGTCCTGGGGTTGCCGAGAATCAGTCCTCGTGGGTGCTGTCTTTAAAATCAACAAGCACTGCTTTCCTTGCTGTTGCCGAGGCATTAGGGACATTCGAGTCCTTTGTGACTGTTGTCATCTTGCTGGCTCTGCACGTGGGAGGGAGACAGGGACAGTGGCTGGGGCCATCGGTGCCCACTCACAGCCGTGCCAGACCCAGCACACGGCTGGCCTGAATGAGGCAGCTCCTTCCTCAGGGTTCCAGAAACAGAGGGGCCTCCAGGAGCAGGAGAGCCCGCGGCGGGCGCAGGGTGGGCAGCAGGTCAGCCACGCAGTGAACCCAAGCTGCAGCACCTCCGGAAGGCCGTTAGGGAGTAGTGAAAGCATTTGGGTTTTGAGCACTCAAAATACACAAAACAAGAAAATTATAAGTTCTGGGTCTTCATTTAGGATCTCAGACTTATTTCCCAAACACGTCCAAAGTCGAGGGAAGGCTGCTGCAAATGGTGCGTTCACAGTGCCAGGGCTGCCTGGGGATCAGGCCGAGCCCCAGTCGGGGGCACATCCTCACGAAAACAAAAGGACCAAGAAGAAATGGTCAGAACAGAGTCCCCCCAGGCCAGGAGTCAATGCAGCGGAGAGGGGAACCCTCACGGGTGCTGTGGAAGCCAGCTGACACCCCGAAACCTCCCTGGGCTTTAATGGGCACCATAAACGTGATGCAGCTGCCAGGGGACGTTGGGTTTCATCTTCTCCCAGACCAGAGCTGATCTCATAGATCAGCGGCACAGGCTGAGGATGCTCCGTCGTTTACTTCAATCATTCTGATGGCCGCTGACCTTCGGCTATTAAATGTGCAGAATCTAGATTGCTAAGCTTTACATTTCCTAAAAAGCCCTCTCTTAAATTTAACTACCATTGAAAGGTGAGACCCATAAACTGTGGCTAGGTGTTCGTTCCTATGAGTTGGACACGGCGGGGTCTAAGTGTTCATATAAACGGGGTGCAGCTTGCACTTAGCATGGTGGGGGTGATGACCAGGAGATGACCAAGAATTGACTCAACCTGTCACTCTCTTAAGACTGGCTTTATTGAGAGAATTCATTCACCACACTTCTCTCCTTTAAAGTGTCCGATTTAATGGTATTTAGTAAATTCAGAGTTGTGCCATCAACACAGTTGATTTTAGAATATTTTCATTACCCCAAAACAAAGGCATATATCTGTCACTTACCCCACCCTCCCCCCAACTCTATGTGACACCAAGGCACTTTAATTTAGCCTCCATAGATTTGCCTGTTCTAGAAATCTCGTGTAACTAGTTCATGAATTCTGTGGTCTTCTGTGTCCAGCTTCTTTAACTTAGCGTGACGTTTTCCAAGTCTATTCTGGTGGCGTCACCCATCACTTCTTTGGTTGCTTTATTGGTGAATGATGTTCCACTGTGTGGATATGCCCTGTCGTAGGCATCCGTTCTCCAGATGATAAATGCTCAACTCTTCTACTTTCTGCTTGTTAGGAATTATGCCAGCTGTGCATGGTTGTGCACATCTGTAATCCCAGTGATTTGGAAGGTTGAGGCAAGAGGATCACAAGTTCAAGGCCAGCCTCAGCAACTGAGCAAGACACTTCCATGTCTCAAGATGAAGAATAAAAAGGGCTGAGGGTGTAGCCCAGTGGCTTACCACCCCTGGGTTCAATCCTCAGTACTGCAAAGAAAGAGAGAGGGAAAGAGAGGGAGGGAAGGAAAGAAAGCCTCTGTGAACACTCATACGTAAGCTTTGGGAGGGACATGTTGTCATTTTCATGGTCATGTTCCTATCGTGACTGTCTGAGGAACCATGGGATTATTCTCAAGGCAGCCATGGTATTGTGTGTCCCCAGAGCAGGGGGTGAGTTCCACTCCTCCCCAGTCTCACTCATGCTCCTCATCATTTGTCCTTTGGATTGTAGACATTCTATAGGGTGATTTTGATTGGCATTTCTCTGAAAAGCTGATAATGTTGAACATCTTGGTCATTTGTTTATCTTCTTTGGGTAAATTTCTATTTGAATCCCTATTTTAAAAATTGGGTTATCTGTCTTTTAGTTTTGAGTCATTTTCAACATCTTCTATTCCTACATCTCTTATCAGATGAGCCAGATGGCCATGCTCTCTCCCCTCTTTCCTCTCCTTCTGGGGCTCCCCTTACACGTATGCTGGTGCTTGTAGTGTCCCACGTTTCTCTGGGAACCTGCTCATTTTTATTAATTCTGCTTTTCTGTCTTCAGTCTCTTGTGATCTATCTTCAGATTCACTCCACCTCTCCCCTACTGTTGAGCCCTTCTAGTGGGTCCTTCACTTAGGTCATTGCGGTTTTAAAATCCATAATTTTTATCTGTTTCTTCTGAACGGAGCTCCAATCCTTTTATTTGTGTTCTGGCTCTGAAGAGACGTCGTCAGAGCTTTCTCAGCTCAGTTAGATGGCCTCCTCTGCTTCTTTGAGCATCACTCTCAAAGCTCCTAAGACATCTCCACCTGTGAACACAAACACCTCGGCCCTCCCACAGGATTTTATTGCCGGGTTTTGTTTTGTATTTTTGTTTTTATTTTCTTTGAGTCATAGCTTGCTATTTCCATGCATCTCCAAATTTCTATTTTAAAAGTTTTTAAATCGACAACTCAGGATTGTCTGGGCACTATGTCACAGCAACCCTTCTCTCTCTGGAGTACGTAGCTGTGATTTTCTTGTTCATCTAGTGACTGAGCTAGACCATGCTAGTGACCTCTGTTTTACCTGCAGTGGACACCTCTGGTGCTGCCCCTCAGAGCACAGCCTTGGGGCACTCACAGGGTCACCCACAGAGCAGGGGCTTAGCAGGTCCTCAGTCTCTGCAGCCTGCCTGTCAACCCGTCTGCTCACGTGCTGCAGGACCACGGAGAGGCTCCACTCTTCCCCACTGGTTGCTTGGTGGCCTTCAACAGTGGCCTAGCGCACTAATGGCTCCAGAGTCTGGTCCAATTAAACTCCTGTCACGTGGTTTTGAGTCCTCCCGGTGTCTTCTGACCTTCAGGCTTCTCTTCCCCTATGACAACTGGCCTTGTTTCTCTCATCCTTACTTAGGAGGAGCCACTAGTGAGCTCCTTCTGTGGCTCCCTACCATGAGCTCCGCCATTGTCGTGGGCGGGTTCAGGCTTGAGCTTCCCACACTTGCTTGTGGCTTTCTTTCCTTCAGTCATTTCTGGTAGAACTTCCAAGCTCCCTTCTCATCTAGTTCCTGGGCCGGACCTCAGAGGATCTCTCTGGGTGGGGACCACGGCACACTTTTTCTGGGTGACCCCTGCTTAGTGTCAAGGTGGCAGCCCATGATCTTCTTGCCAGGCGTCTGGGAACTCTGTGTCCCCTGGGAATGGGGTGAGAGCGCCAGGGCCGCGGTCTTCTCAGAGTTCCGTGTCCGCGTGGCACGCCCTTCCCGGGAGTGAGAACTGGGGTCCCCTCAGCCACGCAGCCGGGAGCTTCCCCTTCAGCTCAGAGCTGGAGCAGAGGAGAGCTCAGGGCCCCTGCTCCCAGGTGGGCGCCCGTCGTCCCAGCCACACTGTCCTGGAGCTGAGCCTCCCCCCGGCTGTGCTGGGCAGAGGAAGCAGCGCCAAGGCCACAGATCTGACCCAGGGCCAGGCGTCCATGGCTGAGTCTGCCTTCAGGTGTGTGTATCCCGAGGACCACACCTGGGGACTCGACGACTGGGTTATTTTAAAGCGTTTTCCACTGCTCTGCTTCTACCTCCGGGGGAGTCTTCATTCCACTCCAGAGCGCCTTCATTCCCAACCTCCGCAGGCCTTGAGAGCAATGTGGAAAACCGCTGGAGGGTTCTGGGACAGAGGGTCCAGGGGGACCTGCCAGTCCCAGGTCCAACCCCTCCCTCAGGAGAGGGGCTGCAGGCGAGCAGGAGGGACGGTCGCACTGGGGGCCAGGTGCCTTGTTGAGCGGGGCCTCTCACACCCCGAGCACGCGGTCAGGCCTCTCCCTGGAAGGCTGGCCTTCAGGCACCTCCTCTGTCCCCTGCGACTCAGGGCTGCCAGACCACCTGGGCCTTAGGCGGGGGCCCTGGTTACAGGTGGAGCAGGCCAGTCATGGGCCACTCCAGAGCTCACCCCACAGACCACGTCTTCCAGGGCGAGAGTCACAGCGAAGCTAAGGGCTTTGCCCACATCGCCTCCTTCAAAACCCCAAGGCACCCTAAGAGGTAGGTAATAAGTGTGCTCAGAGTGAGCAGATGGGTGGGGTGAGCAGGAGGGCGGCAACTTCCGCTGGAAACACCCAAAGCCGGTCAGCAGCGTGGCCAGAGTCTACAACCACTCCCTGGCTGTGGTTTCAACTGTGAAGTACAAAGAGCAGATTCAAGTCTTTAAGGAGGTTTGTGTGTCCCTCTGGACTCTGTGGCTGGGGTGCACGTCAGGCCCTGAACTCAGATGGCGGTGAGAACATCTGGTCCTGGCGTCAGAGGCAGACGCAACGCGCAGCTGGCTCCTAGGTGTACACTAAACTCAAACACCACCGATGGCTACCAGTGGACTGAGTGGAAAGTGAAGAGCTCCCTGGAATCCAGTTAGACCTTGACAACAGAAGTGGAAACCGTGTTACCAAGTACCTTTTATAACAGCAGCTACTTGCTGAAAAATCGTGAATACAGAGAACTATTTTGTAAGTGGCGGTGTCTGAGTGGTAGATAAAAGCACATGCTTACGTAGGTGTTGGGGTGCATAGCAATGAAACAGAAGCCCAGGTGTTAAAAGTCTTCCTGCCCAGGGGCTGGGGCCATGGCTCAGCCGTAGAGCGAGCGCGCCTCTCGTATGTGGGAGGCCCTGGGTTCGATCCTCAGCACCATCTAAATAAAATAAAGGTATTGTTTCTGCCTACAACTAAAAAAAAAAAAATTAAAAAAAAAAATCTTCCTAACCAAATAACAGAGAGAGGTCGGGGCAGGACAGAGGAAGGCTGTGCTGGCACTACTTCCCTAAAGCTGCTCGGGGAGCCTGGCACCTGCCCTGCTGCCTCCTCTGAGGGCAGCCAGCCGGGGGTCTCTGCTCTGCGTTTCGCCTGCTAGCTGGAGCCTGCCAGTGCAAATGTCCATAATTATCAGAGATCCACCCGTTTTCTGCTCTGTGGTTGAAATAATGACAGTCTTTCTCTTTATTGCCATTCTGATGGCTTCGTGTTCTGCATCGCTGTGATAGTATTAGGAATGGCAAAGGGGTCTCATTTAGCAAAGGGAGAGGCTTCCCATACATCACTTTAAGGGCCGCGGTGAGTTGACAGGTTAACGGAGCTGCTCAGACCCAGGCCGAGCGACGCAGGCTGCAGTCACAGATGGAGCCTGTGTGGAGGAGACAGACCCTCTGCTCAAGTGCTGGCTCTCTGGAGATATTTACCTCGAAACTGAGTTGCACATCTCAAAACAGACAGTGTGCTTCTTGAACATATTGTTTTTATCCCAAAGAACTCCTTAAAAACACAACATCTTACGTTTCTCCTGAGGCTTACAAAAAGATGGTAACCCTGATCTCCAAATGGCACAACCAAAGAACCCTGAAATTCAAAACACACAGAACACAGCAAAGAGACGACTACCCAGCGGCAGTGCCCACGTGGCCTCGTGTCACAGGACTGCACCGTGGCCAGCCTCGTCCCCAGAGCATGCAGGGAGGGTCTAGGGGTGCAGGCTGGGCTCTTACTCCTGGAGAGGGTGCCCTCTGCTCCCCCACACTGCCTGCGGCTGGAGAGCCAGTCCTTCGCCCGGCTCTGGTGCTCAGCCGTGCGCGCTCACAGCGCGCAGGGACGGCTTCCCAGCCTTCCTCCAGGGGTGAGTGCAGGAGTGGACAGCTGGCAGGGCCGTCCACCGGCACACTGGGACGATGGGACAGGGGCTCGGAGCCAGGAAAGGACACTCGTGGTGTTCACTGTTCACAAGAGGAACGTGGGCGGGGGTCCCCTGACTGCCCACGCGGCCTGAAGCCAGTTCTCTCCACCGTAAGAACAAAACCACCACAGTGACTGCCCTGGGGCAGGGTCCCCTGAAGACACCGCAGCCTCGACAGTGTGACTGACGGACGGGCGCAGAGCGTCTGCCATGCTCCCCGGCCTCCCTCCCCAGCCTCCTTCTCCTCTCTTCCCTCTGCCTCCAGCAGGGATTGTCAGCATATCCAGTCTTTGGCCCACGGAGTTGCCCAAGTGTCACCTCGTCCTGCGTTCCATCAGCAGCGTGCCCCTAGAGCTGGCCACCGCGCTGACAGCACAACGGGCTCCTATTGCCTCGCCAGCTCTCCTCGTGACAGGATGCTTCTCCATCCGTCTCCCTCTGTCACCAGCTGTGACTGTGGATGCCACCACACCAGGACTGACACTCAAGGAGCTCCGGCACAAAACCATACAACCAGGTGATAAATCAGACTCGCCATCTTCTCTTTATCAAGAAGAAAAGAAAGGCTCAGGATGCATTTTGATGATTCTAGAAATAAGTTTCCTTACTGAGGGAAATGCAAAATTCAAAACTTGTGTGGGAATTATAAACTTTTGTTCAGATTATTGTAGTTTGCTATGTATCAGAGTGACATACATACAGAAAGTAGCAGTGCAGTTTAAGTCTCATTTCTTTTCTTATTTGTTCTAGTTAGTTACACATGACAGTCGATTGCACTTTGTCACATTACGCCTAAATGGAGTATGGCTTCTCGTTCTTCTGGTTGTACATGATGTGGAATCACACCTACACCAGTGGTGTGATCATATGCACATACGGTAATAATGTCCGATTCATTTTACTATCCTTCCAACCCTGCAAACCCCCTCCCCTCCCTTCACTCCCCTATGTCCAATGCAAAGTAATTCTATTCTTTCTTAGCAGCCCCCGCACCCTTATTGTGCATTACCATCCACGTATCAGAGAAAACATTCAGCCTTTGGATTTTTGGGATTGGCTTAGCCTGATATTTTCCAGCTCCATCCATTTACTGGCAAATGCCAAGATTTCATTCTTCTTTAAGGCTGAATAATATTCCATTGTGTATGAATACCACATTTTCTTTATCCAGTCATTTGTTAAGGGGCATCTAGGTTGGTTTCACAGTTTGGTTATTGTAAACTGAGCTGCTACAAATAGTGGTGTGGCTGTGTCAGTGTAGTATGCTGATTTTAAATCCTTTGGGTATAGACTGAGGAGTGGGATAGCTGGGTCAAATGGTGGTTCTATTCCAAGTTTTCTGAGGAATCTCCATACTGCTTTCCATAATGGTTGCACCAATTTGCAGTTCCACCAGCAATAGAAGAGTGTACCTTTTCCCCATATCCTTGCCCACATTTATTGTGCTTGTATTCTTGATGATTGCCGTTCTGATTGGTTTGAGATGAAATCTTAGGGTAGTTTTGATTTGCATTTCTCTAATTGTTAGCGATGTTGAACAATTTTTTAATATGTTTGTTGATTGATTGTATCTATTCTTCTGTCAAGTGTCTGTTTAGTTCCTTTGCCCATTTATTGATTGGGTTATTTTGTTTTTTTGGTGGTAAGTTTTTTAAGTTCTTTATATATCCTGGAGATTCATGCTCTATCTTAGCTGCATGCAGTCTCTCTCTTCATGATATTGATTGTTTCCTTTGCTGAGAAGAAGCTTTGTAGTTTGGATCCATCTAATTTCTAAGAGAAAAGTGTGACCTCAATGTTCACGCATGGTCATGAAAAAAGCAATAACTAAAATGTTCTAATTGCAGACTCTTTCTTTACTTGCCATAATATGGGAATGTTCTTGAAAACAAGTACAGGACAGAACTAAATGAGTTTAGTTGTGGCCATTCGGTATTGGCCAGTGAAGCTCTCCCCTGGGAGGTGCTGGTTTTCATGAGGATTGAGAGGACAGAGGCTTTTGGTGTTGCCTAACAATCAGCCAGAAGATTCTAGAACACTGGTCTCTGCATGGGGAGAAGAGAAGCTACGAGAGATGTTAGGACATTTGAGTCTGGCAGAGGTCAGGAGCGAGCGAGGTGCTTGGAGAGTGAGGGAAAGCCAGGGCCTCTGGTGCGTCCCCTCCGGAGGCCACTGGAGAGGTGCTCCTTGATGCAGGCGTGCCCGCACCCACGGTCTTCATGCTGGACACCCCTTCTTCCTGAGACGTGGGAAGTGCAGTGATTCCAAGCACAGAGGCAGGTTGAGGTGTCCCCTTGGTGGTACTTGGTGGGCCAGCACCAGCAGTCCAGTGCCCAAACACCCTGCATGTTCGTGACCCTCCAGAACTCACTTGCTGTGCAGTGTCGGGAACCCTGTGCCTCTGGGAAGGGACCAGGAGGCAAGTGCCCCACGCTCAGGGCAAGTGGAGACCTCAGAGAAGTGGCTGAGGCGGTGCCCTCGTCCTTTGTGCCTTTCTGCCTTCCAGCAGGTGAGGCTGCAGGGACCCGGGCCATGTTGGAAGCCGAGAGTGAGCCCCCACCTGACACTCCCCTCCAGTAGCGTGGTCTTCTGTTCTCCAACCTCCCGAATCACGGGAGATAAATTCTTATTGTTTATAAACGATCCAGGGGAAGGCGCTTTTTTATAGCAGCCCTAACTGACACAACTCCGTGGGGACATTTTCCCTGACCCTCATGTGTCCGTATGGAAAGAATCTTGGATCGAGGAGCCTTGAAGTTCCATGCACTGATGAGGAAAGGCGACCCTCAGGTCCCTGCAGCCCAGAAGCCCTGTCTCCGTGGTTTCAATGCCCAGACGCTGTGGAGCAGTGGTCTCCTGGTCAGCGTGACAGCTTATCTTCTTGTTCCCTGGGGCGGGGCTGTGGACCTTAACACTGCTGCCTCTCACTGCGCATGTCCTCAGACAAGGCACTCAGATTCTCATCTGCGAAATAAGAAAAGTGACTTATAATCTGTGTTTTTGCTTTACTTTCAGTAGTGTTAAGTACATCACCGGCGACCGTCCATTTCCAGATCTCTGCATCTTCCCAAATGGACACTTCACACACACTAAACACTGACTTCCGTCTCCCTCTTCCCTGGCCCCGGCTCCCACCCTTCTCTTTCTGACTCTGTGGGTCTCACGTTAGCAGAATCAGACAGCATCTGTCATCTGAGACTAGCTGTCCCAGCCCGGTGTTCCCAAACGTTCCTCCCTCTGTACCTATGACAACACATTCCATAAACAAGTGTAGCAAGAGATGAACAGCAATAAAATAGAACAATTATAATGATATGCTCCTGTAAAAGTTACTGAAAGCTTATGAATTATTCGTTTCAGGAATGTTCCGCTTAATATCGGGCTCTTGGTTGACTGCACTTCACTGAAATTGTGGAAAACGGAACCCCCACAGGAAGGCATAAGCTACTGTTACCCCAAAGTGGAAGTGCTGGATCATAGGACAACTCCAGGCTTACTCTAAGACCCAAATAAGAACCTGTCCTCCTCTAGCCGGGCGCGGTGGTGCACGCCTGTAATCCCAGCACTTGGGAGGCTGAGGCAGGAGGGTCGCGAGTTCAAAGCCAGCCTCAGCAATGGCGAGGCACTTAGCAACTCAGTGAGACCCTGTCTCTAATAAAATACAAAAAAAAAAGGGCTGGGGATGTGGCCCAGTGGTCGAGTGCCCCTGAGTTCAATCCCCGGTACCAAAGAAAAACACGTAAAATCACCTGTCCTCCAGGGGGCAGCGGGTGTGAAGTGTTGCTACCTCGTCACTCACAGCAAGCCCAGGGCCTCTGCGCTCCTGGGAAGCGGCACACCTGCCTCCTCTCCATGGGTGAAAGGTGAGGAGGGGTAGTAAGAAGAGACCAGCTCTCCCCGTCGATCAGGGGAAGCCCTTAAGAGCGCCACTCCCAAACATCACAGACATCTGACTCCTCACGCCCTTCACAGGACTCCTCAGTGACAAGGGGGACAGGTAGGTGCGTGATGGTTCTCAGTCACATAAGGCGTCAGTCAATCTCCCCTTTCAACAGAGCTCATGTTCTCACGTCCAGCCAAAGGAGCTTTATATGACAATATTTATCATTTGCATTGTTTTTATCCAAAAGGTGTACCCCTGTGTCCTCACTTTAGTAGGTTTCAGACTACCATTGCCAGCTGGTGAGATTTGAGAACCAAACTTTCCAACAGCCCTAAGAACCGAAGTGTCAAATATACGACATCCCTCGACAAAACACAGCAGGACAGGACAGGACGAATCCCAGGACCCGATGAGCAGATCTGTTAAAAGGTCGTCACCCCACGATGGATCACAGACCACCCCACCTCAGCATCTGTGGGAAAGCATTGGAGTCTCTGACTCTGGATTTAGAATCAAACTACTTGAGCACAGGAAGAGCAGATGACCGTCTTCAGCAAAGTAGAGGCTCCTCCTGGTGCAGCCCAGCGCGCGGGCGCGGGAGCCAGGACGCTGGGCCCAGACCCCAGCTCCACCAAGGGCAGACCTGCTGACCTCGGCTGGCTCGAGCTGCTCCTAGAACTCCCCTGAACTCCATGTCTTCGTACAGTAAGAGTTGTGTCCATGGTTTAAGGAGCGACGGTCAGAATAGCGCTTTGCACCTAGTACCCTCTACGTAAGGGTTTGCTAGTATTTTGATGATGGAGATAATGACCAGTCAAGTATCAGAAGCAGTGCTAAGCTCAGTACTGAAGCAAGGGTACTGCACGCAGTACAGAGGATGGGTGGGGGGCCACACCCCCCTCTTTCCTCCCATACCAGACTCCCACCAAACCTCCCCAGCTGCCTGCTCTTCCCTGCCTCTAGATTTCTGGACATTCTTTTCCTCTTTATCCTTCCTTTTTTGGTTTTTCCCGGGGGGCTACTGCTTAGCACTCGATGGCCCCAGCTCCCTTCTTAGGACTGTGGACACACAGCTGGGGACATGCCAGGCAGGCTCTTCTGTGGCTGATCTAGAAGACACGAGTCCTGGGGGGGTCTCAGAGATCCCATTGCCTGGCGTGAGGAATGCTGTCTGCTAAGGGAAGACGCCACCAGGCAGAAACAGCGAGGCCCGCCTGCTGAGAGGGCCAGGCACCCTGGGCACCACGGGGTCCTGAAGCCACCTGGAGGGGACATTCCTGGGTTCTATCTCCTGGGGCCTCAGAGAGCCTCCACTTCCTGCCTTCCCAGCCTCTAGAGTCCACACCTTCCTCCAGCTTCAAGGCCCACAGCAGGTGTCCTCCCTGTCCATGCCTGGCCTTCTTCTCTCTGTGGTCGAACGTCCCCCTATCCCCTCTTATATGCTTAGGGGTGCATTAAGGAGCAGCCAGGTAAGCCCAGATAATCCCCCAACTCAAGAGCCTCAGTTGGATCACATCTGGGAAGAAGCTTCGTCCCCCAGGTCATTTCTTGAAAAGCCCAGGGATTAGGGTCTGGAAATCCTCGGGAGGTACTTTCCTGCCTCCCTGCCACCCTGGGGCTCTCTGCGTCTGGTTCTCGTGAGGTTTCACCTGCACCTCCAATTCTGAGATCCTGTGGTAGCCCTGCACCCCTTCCCCTGACACAGGAGCTCGGGAGGACTTCGGCAGCTCTTGGTTTATATTTGTACTCTTTTGGGGGTCCTAAGACTGCAAGAAATAAAGACCAGGTTACAAACTGAGGCAGAAAAAAAGGGCATGATAAATATAATGGCATCCTTGGAAAGTTTAAATATTTCCATTAGAAAACTTTAGAGCTAATAAAATTTTCATGGGTTGGCAAGACATTAAAAAATATATATATACCTAGAATCAATTACATTTTTCATGCCAGCAGTAACTCAGAACGCATAATTTATAAGGAAATTTCTATTCACAACAGAAACAAAAATATAAAATATTTAGATACAAATTTGAGAAGTGATGCATGACCTTTATACAGAAATGAGCAAAGTTGACTGGAAACTACAAAAGCCTCAAATCAAGAGATCACTGAGCCACCTTCGAGACGGGAATGTTCCATGTGGTGGGTGTCGGTGGTTAGCAGGGTAGTTGATGGGATGCACTTAGTTTAGATCCAATTGTTCATGCACTGTCACGGAAGCGTTCTTCATGGAGAAGGGCAGTACTGCATAGCGTGAGGACAGAGTGAGGATGCACTGCAGCCTGGCTGCACACCCACAGGGACAGGTGGAGGCAGGTCGGTGACCCAGGAGCTGTCATTGCTGCCCCACCCTGGAGACTGAGGTCCCTTCCCTGTGAATCAGAGGCAGGCACGTGCACAGATGCACCCTGAAAGGCAGAACCCCAGGGGTTTAAAAGAAGGGAGTGTGGTGCGTTCTGGAAACTGTGTTTGATGACTCAAAAGTGTTAACCCGATGGAAGCCATGACGCCAAAAACTGCTTCCCTGCGAAGCTTTAAATAAATCTGTTTCAGGACAATAGAGTGGGGGAAATTGATGTTTTCAGATTAAGATATCGGTGTATTTAATGTGAAATTAAATGCACACGTGAAAGCAAAATTGACTGAAGCTGGTCAGTGCATGCTGCGTACGCGTATTGAAATTTCACCCTGAAGCCCATGAATGTGTACGGTTAATACAGGCTAATCGAAAACTTAAAGCCATTTTAAAATCAATTTTAATGTAAACAACAGTCACAGAAAAATCAATGCCTGCAATTTGTTAAAAAATATTTTAAAAATATTCT
This sequence comes from Tamias sibiricus, assembly GCA_025594165.1. NCBI lineage: Eukaryota > Metazoa > Chordata > Mammalia > Rodentia > Sciuridae > Tamias > Tamias sibiricus. The sequence continues at coordinate 168,637,656 of CM046662.1, read as the reverse complement.
CCTTGGAAGAGTGGGGACCAATACTTGGGAGTCCCTGTTATTCCAGGTTTCTACAAATGCCTGTCCTCAGCGAGCGGGAAGCAGCTGGGGCTGGGAGCAGGCGCAGCACTTACCTGGGCAGTGATATGGGACACTCACAGGGAAGACAAGCAAAGCAGGCAGGTGTGTGCAGTTCCCTGTGACAACCTGAAGCCCTCAGTCAGCAACTGGGGGAGATGGCTGCGCTGTACTGGGGCCAGCAATCGGGTCTTTCCAGAAGAAGTCTTGCTTTGCGACATTCACTCAAGTAACAGCCCCATCCCTGCCACCCGCAGCCTTGGGCTTCCTGACACACACCAGGCTACCAAGCTGTGCTTCCTACACCTGATGCCCGCTGGCGAGCCTGGTGTCGCAAGCCTCAAGCCATGGCTTATTTTGGTAGGGAGAGTGCACCTCCCAGGCTGGGACAGGTGGCCCTTCCTGGCCGTCTCCTATGGCTGCCCCCACCTGCCTCAGGGCTCCTATTACTGTAGCTCTGCTCACCAGCGGGTGTTCCTCCAAGGTGCCAAGGAATCTTCTGCCACTGGCCCTTTGCACCTGCCTTGCTCTTTGCTTGGAGGGCTCCCCGATCTCCACCTGGCTCCCTCTCTGGTCCCCCCAGAGTTCTGCTTAAATGTCACCTGCTTTCCGTGACAACGTAGTGTAACATAAAAACTGTAACCCTCCACAGCGTGGTGTGCATCTGCTTGGCTTGCTTTTGTGTCCAGCATTTGTCATCTGGAGAGCGCTTCCCTCCTGCTCATCTTCCTTCCTCTGACTGATGTGCAAGCTCTGTGAGGAGCGGCTGCCTCCCTCCCTTCCAGGAACACTGCTGCCCAGGCCTGGGGAGCAGAGAGCCTCCGCCACTGTCCCAGGGACTGACCGCCTTGTGCCCCTGGGGCTCCGCCTCCCCAGGCTGCTGCCAGTCTCTCAGGCTGTGACCGAGCTCAGCTTGGCGGGAGAGCAGAGTGGGGACAGTGCAGCCTCAGGGACAGTCTCCTCCACTCTGGGACTCCCCTGAACACTCCCTGGGCTTCCCCCTCTCCTGCCCCCACGTCAGACCTCGGGGGTCTGAGGCTCACCCCGCCCCCTCCCCTGCCCCTCCACAGGCCTTGTCCCTGCTCCTCTCTGGACTCCAACTCCATCTTGATGTCTGCTTCCCAGAGGACCCTAGTGGACAAGGAAGGTAGAAATGTTATCTTTTCTGCTCGATCCGATACCCTTAATGAAGCAAGAATAAAGCACATTCAAGCCACGAACAATCAAATAAATTCAGAATGAAATTATGCTGTGATATTTTGTGTTTATGAAATTAACCAAATTAATAGTGACGAGGAGTTGATTGGGAGGCTGGTGTAAATCACACACCACTGTATTCATAATTAGCACGTCACTTTTCAAAGAGAGATTGGCGGCTTCAATAAGGACCTTAAACTTGATTCACAAGTGCTCTCTCAGCTAATTCTGATGAAATTATTTTAAGTAAAGCAAAAGAAAAAAATGGATATGCATAAAGTTATTCATTGTATTATCAGCTCTAAAGTAAATACGGGTAGTTTCCCACCATAGGAAACTGGTCATTTGCATGATTTGGGGATCATCTGGACAGGAAGAGGCAGAAGCTGAGCTGAAACCAGGAGAAGTCGCTGGTCTAAGGAAGGGTGTGAGGAGAGAGTTGTGGCCTTGGCTCACCTGGGCAAGGACAGAGGGTGACCTGTGTTCTCTCGGTAAGTTGATGTGGCCTGGATCCCGAGAGAGGGACACTTCCTTTCTCCCTGTTTGATGAGCATGTTGGGATTCCCTTCGCCTGCTAGAGCTCGCAGGCTGGGGATACACACTCCATTCTGCTGATTGGCAGAGGGCGATGGTTCTGAACCATCCCGTTGACCTAAGTGGGCTTTCCCAGATGCACTAGGAAAGGACTACCTGAAAAGTAGAAATGATTCTAAGATGGACTCTGATTTCCAAAATGCTACGAATGATCATCATGGCCTTTCAGGGTGGGAAATAAGATACAGAGAGCCAAGCTCTGGTTGTAAGGGCTAGGTTGCCTCCAGTCATCAACCCTGGCCGCCACTCAAAGGGTCCACCTCTCATCACACCGTGCATTTCCCCTTGGGGGACTTGGTGAGAGAAACACTTTGGATAGTGCTGCCCCAGGCATCACCTGGGCATAGGGGTGAATTATGCGTACCAGCAGCAAAAGCTGCACTCTCTGTGTTCGTTATGTGCTCTGCATAGACTAGATCAGTCTAGTCTACTTGGACATGCTCGCGCGTCTGTCCATCCAGCCGTCAGTCATCACGGTAGAATGAAAGACAGCCTCCAAGGAGGCTGCTCTCAGCCAGGGATCACAGGGCATTCCCATCGCCCCCCACTAAGGAGAGAGGCTGCCACAGGGGGGGCTGTTGGATCCACGGGTGCTTCCTGATCCTGATGGGGGGTGCCCTCTGTCCAAGGATGCCAAGTGTCCCCAGAACTGACCGGTCACTAGAGGAGACAGTGGTGAAGGAGCTATCCCAGCCAGGTCAGAGGTTGTATTCTGCTATGGTTCAGGCATAAGGTGCCCCCCACCCCAAAGCCCAGGTGGGAGACAATGCTGGAGGCTTAGAGGTGAGATCCTTGGGTTATGAGAGTTTTAGCACCATCAGTGCATTGATCCCAGGATAGGGATTAACTGAGTGGTGACCGCAGGCAGGTGGGGTGTGGCTGGAGAAGGTGGGTCCCTGAGGGCACACCCTTGGGGCTTGTGTTGGGTTCGTGTTGAGCAGAGCTCTCTGTCTCCTGGTGTCAAGCCCCAGCTGTTTTCCCTCTCCACACCCTCTGCCATGATGAAGGAGCCAGTGGTCTATGGGCTGAGACCTCTGAAACCATGAGCGCCAAATAAACTCTTCCTCCTCTAAAATTAGGCTTATCAGGTTTTTTTGGTCACAGCAGCAAAAAAGCTGACTAAAACCCATTTGTGTCTTTAATCGTCCCCTTCTCTTGAATTTTGAATACTTTCACTGAATGGGGATTGTTTGATGACAGAGTGAATTTAGTTAGAAAGTTTCCGTAGAAAAGGGAGAGCAACTGATTCACCAGTTCCTGCTGCTCAAAGCCCTGTAGGACACATTTGGGAGGAATTTCTCCTAGAGGTCGTGTAACAGGCCTCAGCCCCCTGCCTCCTTGGCTTGTTCATTAGCCTCCTGTTTTCTGGTGGCAGGTTTGCTCCTAACAAGGGCTGCAGGTGGAGGCCTGTGGCTGTGAGATGCTTGTCACTGGTTCGCTGGACCTCTTAGAAACCTGTCTGCACCTGCAGCACCCAACAAAAGTGCTGGAACTGAAGAAAGTGGGGAAGGGAGAACTTTCCCCGGTAACTAAGGGAAAAACAGAAATGCCCAGCTGTTCAGTTTACCCTCCTCAGTGTCTGAGGATGGGCAGGGATGGAGAATTTTAACCCTGTAAGATGCAAAAAGGAGACCAGGGAACAAGATCAAATGCTTAAAAGAACCAAGAACTTTCACATACGGTATGTGTCTTGATATAATTTGACACACATATCTGACAGAATCCAGGCTGGGGCTATAGCTGCATGGTAGACAGAGCGCTTGCCTTGCAGTTGTGAGGCACTGGGTTTGATCCTCAGCACCACATAAAAAGAAATAAGCAAATAAAGATATTGTGTCCATCAACAACTAAAATAATAACAACAACAACAACAATAAAAAAGAAATAGGGAATTCAAACTCAGAAAGCATATGCACATTTCGACTGTCACACAACCAAAGTAATACAGAAAAGAGGAAGAGCTATGAAATGCCTCTCTATGGAACTCTAAATGATGTTTTGCAGCATGGAAAAACTTGAAGATTAATTCAGAAAGCTATGTGAATTAAGGTGCCACCTTTTCAAACCAGTAGGGTAGTAGGTACACAATCTGCATTGTGGTTTTATCCAAGGCCATGTCAAAGGTTAAACAAATGTAAATGATAGTTAGGCTTGGGCTGATGGGCCACCTTCCCCATGGGAATTTCCATGAGGAGCAACCTGGTTTCATTTTCCCCAGGCAGGAGCCAATCAGCTTAAAGGTTGCTCTGTTCCTGAGGAAGGAGCCAATCGGTTTAAAGGTCGCCCTATTCCCTGGGAAAAGAGCCAATAGCATTAAAGGTTGCTCTGGTACACCCCCCACCAGAAATCCCTATTTAAAGCTCCTGCCTGCCCGGAGCTCAGACACAACAGCTCATCCCTGCTGAGAGGAGGCAGCCACTGGGACAGCTCCAGACTCACTGTTTCCAGCCAGATGGCAGCTGCCCAGCAGACAGCTCCAGAGACCACAGCCAGCACGACCAGGCACTGACCGTCCATCCAGAGCTCGCACACTCCCCTCTCCCTGACTCCTCTCTCCCCGTACTACTTTTAACTCTGACCAGCCATAAAGGCTGGTGAATAAGTCTCTTGGCTGCATGGTTATCTCCAGTGTGATTTTTGCCCTTCAGAAGTAGAAAAAAAGAACCAGAGAACAAGATCTCAGACTTTATATTCACCAAGAATGTTAGTTTTTAATGAGGTTAGTGAAATAGAGTTTTCATTTGCACTTTACTTGCAGATTAATATTACAATAATTCTTGGTTCATTTTCTATTTTCTATCTAACCAAGAGTTGGCTCTGTGAAAGGCCTTATTATAGACAGCATGCTGCATTTGAGGTAGCTGGCAAGTGTGTTATTGATAGGTGATATGACAAAGCCCGTGTTTCACTGTCTTGCTTCTAGGATCAATGGAAACCTATCAATAACTCATCCCACAATGAATTTGCTGCACACGACTTTAATTAAAAGACTTGGGGAACTAGCCAATATGTCTGAGATGCTGCATACATGTCCATGCAGCAAACAGGTAACAAGGAGTAGTTTCTATCAAGGGCTGACAACTGAGAGCCAGGGCTCAAATTCTAACTCATTTACTTGCATTTATATTTTCTTGCCTTAGTCAACTTGGGAGGATTTAACAAATTATCATAGACTGGGTAGTTAAAATAACATACACTAATTTCTCCCAGTTCTGGAGACTGGTATGTCCAATTCCAAGATGGCAGCACATATATTGTCTGGCAAGGGTCACTTCTTGGTGCAGATTGTGCCTTCTTGTTGCGTCCTCACGTGGTGGAGAGGAGAGGAAAGAGAGAGAGAGAGAGAGAGAGAGAGAGAGAGAGAGAGAGAGAGAGGGAGAAAGACAGAGGGAGAAGCAAGCCACAAGCTTACCCATTTCTCTTACTAATCCTACTTATGAAGGCTCCACCTATAAGATCCAATTATTTCCAAAAGCCCCACATCCTGAGGCCATTACTTTGAGGATTTAGATGTCAATATATGAATTCTGAAGGAACAAATATCTAGTCCACAGTAGCTGTCATCCTGTTTTTCATCTTCAGTAATCACTGCCTTGCATGGTGAGGAATTACTTGGGCTTACTTTATAATAAAACATGAAACACCCAGTGAATGTTTTGGGTTTTACATCATGTTATATTTTTGTAATGTAAAGAGTTTTGAGTAAGAAATAAAGTCTATTGATCTGCTGTCAGAGTAGGGAAGTTTGAAATATTTGAATACTTTGATGGAGAAATAAAACACGGAAGAGGTCTCACAGTCTAAGGTATTCAATATATCATTATCAACACATTATTGTTATTATTATTGTTGCTGGGCCTAGGAATCTTTACTGTGCAGTGTGTCAACAGATGGTAATTCAGAATGATGTAGCACAGGCCTGAAGGAATGGGAAGCTCCAGCATTTGCAGGGGGTTCTCCCTGCTCTCTGGCAGTCCCAAGACAGCAGGGCTGCAGGAAACCTTCCTTGCTCCTGGGGAGAGGGAGGTCCCCCTCACATGCACAGTCTCGCAGCTGGAGTACACCATCCTGTGCTCCCTCTCCACTTCCCAAAGACAGGATCCTACAAAAGCAACTTTTAGTTAAAAAAACATAGCAGAATTATGAATTAATTTCATAGCAGTTTAGTTTTCTCTCCTTTTCTATGACTCATTGATGATTCCAGAATTACAATGGCTTAAACTCCCATATTATGTACTTTGTCTTATAATCAATATTTGTTTTTCAGAACTGTTTGGTCAATGACCCATCTTCACGGTTTCCAAAATTGAGTATGTTCCTAACGAAACTCCTATCCTATGTGCATATGTGATTACATGACCAATATAATTCTCTATCATATACAACTAGAAGAATGAGAAGTTATACTCCATATATAATATATATATAATAAGTCAAAATACATTCTACTATCATGTATAACTGATTAGAACAAACAAAAAGTTAGATGACTCCGTATAATGTCCAATGTTTAACAACTGCTTTTTAAAGATGCCCACTCTTAACAATACTGCATAAATTCATAAAATAAATAAATAATTTTCAAAACACCCAAGCAAGTGTAAAGATGGTTAGAATATATTGTCTCTTACAACTGGGTCTGTGCATATTAAAAGATGTATAAACTCCAAAGTTTCCTTCCCACATTTAGAGATTTATCTATTATTATTATCAATCTTAATGAATGTCTAATCTTATCCTGTCATTTGTAGGTTTCTTCCTGTTTTTCTTAAGTGACCTGATTTCCCAGAGACGTTAACAGTGTCTACCCTGAATTGTCATAAATGCCAGGGCTGGATGGCAAGCTGGGGTGTGAACTCAAGTCTCAGTAGCAATGTCAATCTAGGATTTCAAGGACACTTTGTGTAGCAGTGACATGGCATGAGCTCTGTGAACCTCTGGCCACTGCACACACCTGTCCTCTCACTAGAACTCTGCGGGCAGATGACAGGCGATGTCTGCCACATGTAGGGACCAAAGGAAAGCAGGTCTGCACTTGTGTTGCTCCACCTGAGGCCAACTCAGGGGGACCAGCAGCCCCCTCTGGGCTGTCGACCATGGGTGTCACCTGCATTCCTTGGCAGAAGCCCCTCCAAAAACACATTTGCTGCCGCTGACGGCCTGAAGTCTGGAGTCTGGGCTTCACGGACGCTACCTATACATGCTCGGCGTAGCCGGGCTGAAATGAAGGACAGAAACATCAGTGTAGCACGAATCACAGCTCTGCTCTTCTCCTTTCCTCATTCTAAACTCACTTTCCACATGAGATCCTTTAGTAATGTTATGCTTTATGGATTTGACTTTTTCTTCCTCTATTCACAGAGGCTTGTAGTTTGGAAGACAAAGTTGTTGTTTAAATAATTAGCTATTCTAATGAAAAGCCATCATTTCTAACCTACTGCAGCATTTTAAGTATTATTTAAGAAAATTAAACAATGACAGCATCTAATGCATAACTAGATGGCTGTCTAATATCTGTGAAGGTGGGGTCACGCTTGGTTCGATTCACTTTATTTGAAATAAAATGTATTTTCCTCCTGATCAGGATGCATGAAGACACCACAGAGGGAAAGGACTCTTTACTCGGGTTTCCACAAAGAAGGTTTTGTACAAATCTGAATTTCAAATAATTTCTCAGTTCCAGAACTTCAGATGGAGCTGAATAGAGTTATTTTTAAAATGTCTAATGTAAAATTGCAGTTTAAGACACACCGAGCACTGTGCTGTGGAGAAGGGGTGAGACAGGACAAGTTCTTGTTCCTTGGCATTGTGCCAGGGGCAGCCGAGACGCCCTTGTGTTTGAGATGTGTTCCCCTAAGGATATACTTATGTCCTAAGCCCCTCAGGCCCATGAATGTGACCTCATTTGGAAACAGGTCTTTGCTGATGTGATCAAGTGACGATGAGACCCCAATCCAAGGTGACTGGAGGCCTTATAATAGGAGGAGAACAGGAGAAGACGTGTCATCCACAGGAGAATGCCACGGGGTCATGGAGGCCGAGCTTGGCGTGACGTTTCCTGCGGCCCAGGAACACAGGATAGCAGGAAACACCAGGAGTTAGGAGAAGGTAAAAGTAGGGCTCTCTGCTAGAACCTCCAGATGGAGGACAGATCATCGGCACCTTGACTTTGGACTTTTCACCTTTCAGAACTGCGACAGTGAATCTCCTGTTGTTTTAAGACAGCCAGTGGGTGACAAGTCACTGAGACAGCCCTCAGAGACTGCAGATGGCAGAGTGGGAGATTCCTCTAGGTGGCTTCTCTTATGTGACCCAACTCAGAGCCCAGGGCCACAGAGGCCTGACCCACTCAACCTTTAGCTCTCTGTCCAGAAAAACTGTGAGTCTCAAAGAATGCAAGGAGTGCCTCAGGTCCTGTAGGCACAGGGACCACTAACTTTACAGAGCAGGCCTCACAACTGAGGGGGGGATCTCCACACTCACAGGAGGCCGTGTTAGGGGAACAATTCCCATTTGCTTCTAAGGCAGAAGGGCTGGGGTGGGCACGTTGAGCACCTGTGGGAACAACTGAGAGGCCTCATGCTGCAGAAATAAAGTCCTCCCTGGGCCTGCATTCCCAGGTTTATCAAGGATTGGGGTCGCTTTCGCTCTCCTGGGCATGCTGGGAAGCTGGTTTTTCTCTGAGTTAGGGTAGAGACTGAAGAAGCTCCCTGCGTGGATCTCTGATCGTGCACACCATCAGCTTCCTGGGAGGGGGCGGCCTTGGAAGGAGAACCAGCATGGAGAAATGCACTATACCCAATAGAGAGAGAGAGAGAGAGAGAGAGAGAGAGAGAGAGAGAGCGCACGTGTGAGCTGGAGACCCTGCCGAGCCCGCGGGGCATGCTCCAGGCCAAGTGCAGGAGAAGACTGCCGCCCAGATCCCGGCAGGGCAGAGGGTAGGTCTTCTTTCCTGCTCCTGTCCTGTGAGGCTTCTACAGGTTGGGAAGGGCAGTTGGTCTGGGGTCTCAGATGTCAGTCGCATCCAGAAACACCCTCACAAACACTCCTCGGGAACGCCCTACCCTGTGGCCCAGTCAAGGTGGCACCCCAAGCAGCTACCACAAGGCTCAGCGCAGACCCTCCGCAGGGCCTCTCTCTAGGCCTCTGGTGCTAACTTCTTTCACGGACCCTCCCTCACCCACAACCAGGGTCCCTGCTGGGAGAATCCACTGGAAGTGGATGTACCAAAATACCTGCTTCCTCTTCTACCATTGGCAAGGTGAAGTCCAGCCGACTCTAGCAGGAGGGCAAGCATGAGGTGGGACTGAACTTGACCAGCACAGTCAATGGGACGGCAGAGGAAGGGTGGGTGATCCCGCCCCTGCCTGGAAGGTGCGGGCTCCCAGGGCCCTGTCTGTCTGATTCTGCCTCATCAGAGCCGACCCCACAACGCCGTGCCCAAGGCAGAGCAGACGCGCTTCTTTGCCTGTGTCCCTACAGAACGTTAGACAGTCTTGGCTTGAGCAAATGCTGCTGCACTACAGTAAGAGTCTCCAGGGAAACCAAGCTAATGAAAGTCAAGAGAAAGAGAGGGACTGAAAGGGAGAGAGAGTGTGTGAGAGAGATTTAAGGGATTTTCTCATGTGATCATGAAGGCTGGCGAGTCCACTCTCTGCAGGGCGGGAGCTGGAGACCCAGGAAGAGCTGATGTTGTCACAGGAGTCCGAAGGCCGTCGCTGCTGAATCTCCTGGTGCTTGGTGGGGAGGGCAGGTGACGCTGCTGTTCTCTCCAGGTTTTCAGTTGATAAAGGAAGGCCCGCCTTTGCTACGGAGGGTAATCCACTGCATTCAAAGCCTACCAGTTAAACTACTATTCTCACCCAAGAAAACACCCTCACAAGAACATCCAGAATATCTGACCACATTTCTAAGCATGTGGCCCAGTCAAGTCAACATATAAAATCAGCTATCACATGCCGAGCATGGTGGCACATGCCTGTAGTCCCAGTGGCTTGGGAGGCTGAGCCAGCAGGATCCTTAATTCAAAGTCATTTTTAGCAACTTAGCAACATTTGTCTCTAAATAAAATATTAAAAAGGGCTGGGATGTCACCGAGTGGTTAAGCACCCCTGGGTTCAATCCCCAGTACCAAAAGAAAAAAACAATTAACCTTCAGATATACATTTCACACATATATACATATATAGGTAATATAGTCTTTTATGTATAAGCATTGTTATATATTGTAGAATATATTATCTGTGTATGTGTACATGCCTACATACAACTTAACCATTTATAATAATGATTTTATGATGAAAACCAGTTTTTGGTTTTCAAAATCAAACCATTTACTGTTTATCTTGTCTCAGTTTCTATGGAACAAAATCTCTGTTGCTAGCTAGTTCTGCTTTCCCGCAGGCAGCACGTGGCCTTGCGCCCTGCAGATGGCGAGATCTAATCCATGTTCACTGAAGAGGATTTCGCTACACAGCAGCAGGAGGCTGCCGTGCAGGTGTGTGCCCTCGCTGGACTGCCCGGTTTTACCACACCAGGGCATTCACTGCCCACCAAGCCCCGCGCTCCAGCTGGGCCATTGTGCTGTCACATGTAACAGCAAGGCTTTTCTGCTCCTTCTGTTCTTGGATTGTGTTTCCTCCTCCCTCCTCTCTTGCTGAGGGCCACCATCTGGCCCCTGCGTACCTTCCTACTGCGCTCCCTCCTTGGAGGTTTGGGTCACACACGGCTCTTGATGACCTTGGCTCCTGATTTCGGTGCAGATGAGCAGCTGCTGCCACACTGACTGGATGGCTGGCCCAGGGGACAGGACTGAGCAGAGGCCAGGTTTCCAGTTTTGCCCCCCCCCATCCCAATTCAGTGTCTCATCTGGATAGAAAGTGCATCTAGGGTAGTCCTGGTGGCCACTTTGCTTTTCCCACCTAAGGATTCCAGGTACGACCCTGAACATCGTGCTGTCTCCTGTGTGTGCACCCAGAATTACTCCCGGAGCCTGGTTAGTCTCCTGCTGCCCCAGGGCCATTGGGACATCGTCATCCGAGGGGGGGGGGGGGAGCTGAGAGGTGCCGCCTGGAAGTTAAAACCAAAGCCAGCGAGAAAAGAGACAAGCGGGGAGAGGGGCGCCGACGGTCAGGAAGAGGCAGCAGCAGCCAGGAGGCAGGAGGGGAATGGAAGCCCCCCCTGGCGGAGCAGAAGCACACCAAGAGGGAGGACCGGCTTCCACCCCGCCAGCTGGAAAGACCCCGCACAACTGCTTTCAGTGCTTCCCTGAAATCTTCAACTGTTCTCCCCCCTCTCGGGTGTGTTTTCCAGAAACTTCCGGGAGCCAGTGCCCTAGTGTTCAGGCAGGGATGCTGGAGGTCCAGGGGATGTCGGGACTCCGGGCAGATGCCCCTTCTTTTCAATCTGCAAATTTTCACTCAACAGACTGGGACACGCGTGAGGCCAGGGCCCACGTCTGAGGCTCACTGTCCACGCATCTGTTGGTTGTAAGTCAGTCCAAGAAATAAAAGGTGGGCCCTAGGATTGTGACATTTTTGAAATTGGAATCAAGCCAAGAAAATCTGGTGTAATTTTTCATTCTGTTGATGAGCAAATTAAGACTCCGAGAAGTTAATTCACGTGCCTAGCTAGGTTCGCAGGACTGATTCACATTGACTTTACACTCCAAAGTACAGATCAAATATTCATTTCCCGACCTTCTCTTTTTTCCATGATTTTTAATGACCCTTCTTGATGATTTTAGAAACGAGAGTGATGATCGCACCCACCAACCACTCCCTGTTCACAAGCACTTTTCTTGAGAAGATATTTCTCCTTCGGCTTTGTGCAGAGTGGCTCTGTTCTCACCGGGTTTCCACGTGTAGAGCCTAACCAGGACACGCCATCTCCCCACAGCTAAGGGACCAAGTAAACGTGAATCAGTTGCAAAGCTAAAGTTAGAATAACAGGTCAACAGAAAATGAGTGTTTTTTAAAATTCCGTTTTATTGACAGGGCAGGCACTACACCCTCAGCTCGGAGACCCTGGAATCATGCGGGGTGCTCCAAGGACAGGTGACAAACACTGAGCATTCCACAAACCATGTACTGAAGTAGCCTGCTCAGGTCACCTGACCTTCCCCATCATCCCAGGAGGGGAGGGAGAACAGAAGTGGGGTGCAGAGCAGCGTGTCACAGCAATGACAGGAGCAGAGAATCCCCAGGGGAGCGGCACCTGGAGAGCGCCACAGGCACAGACAGCCACTGGGGTTGGTGGCAGCACACTGTGAGCCACTGCCCAGAGCCAGCGCAGCCCCGTGGCCAAGTTAAACGCCTGCCTTGGACTGAGAAGCAACCGAGATGACGGGAATGCAGAGAGGACGGGGAGGAGGACAGGGTGGGAGGAGGGGTGAATCAGAGCAGCGCCTTCTCATAAATCCTGTGTTACGGTGACATCCAGGTGCTGTCTCCATCTTTCAAGGCGGGTCCCCACCATGACCCTGGGAGCAGGGAGCTGTGTGCATTAGGAGTGAAGTCTGCCAGGCCCCAGGGAGGAGGCAGGACCAGGGAGGACCGGGCTGCCCCTGCCAAGCCTGGGCCCTGCAGACAGGAGCTGTCTTCTGGCCCCCCTGCCCCTCTCCTTGCAGACTGACCCCAGCCCCGCTTGGGGCCTTGGTTCTGGGGTGTGGATAAGGCATCTCAAGTTCAGAATGCTGCCGACTCCTTGAACTCGGTTCCTGCTACCCGTGTGCTTTCTATCCAGGGCTCTCCCTCACGCGGAAGTGCTGCTCCTCAGGTCTCCACCCACACTTCTCCAGTCTGTGCCAGAGACGGGACAAGGCACACACGGTGGCCAGGCAGACACTCAAGTGGACGTGTCGCTCAGTCGCTGATGGAACCAGTTCAGGACTTTTAAATGTTCTAGAGAAGACTTTGCTAAAACAGATGTTACTCTGTATATTTACATGACTGGGATCTAATTTTAGATCAGGATAGAGACTTATGTCTATGTTACACAAATTTCCATAAGCAGGATTTTGTTTTATTCCTTCATGGGGAAAAATGATTCATTATAGCCTAGGGAAAATGGCAGGTCACTTTGTGTCCTGGACTCACTTTCTCTTTAGGGTGATTAATGAAGATGGACACTGGAGTCTGTCTTGTTCCCTCTCTGAGCCCCAGGGACAGTTAATTAGCCCTTGACTCCCATCCCCACCAACAGCCTCTGTTTCCCACTCCCGTGATACAGGAAGCACCAGGCATCTATAGCTGGGGTCTCTTTGCAAAAGAGCATGGACAAATTAACAGGTGTCACCCTGAAACAGCAGCCTGCAGCACATAGGAGAGCAAATTAACCCAGGAAGCAATTGATCGACCACGTGGTGGAATCCAAATGCCAATGCAATTTCCAAATGCTAGTTTTAAGTGCAGCAGAAGCCATCTATAAATTCACCTTGATGACTTTTACATTCATGATTTACTTCCTGCCAGGAATCTAGTACCTTGCCCTGTAGCTAGTGCACAATAAGAGACCTTGAGAATGGAATTAAAAGGCACAATTCACATACTTGACTTTTCCACCTCCAACGCTCTTGGGATTTTAAAATTTAGTTTGCATTTCCTGAGAGCTTTTTAAGAATTGCAGGTTTTCTGGTTAACAACCAAATTCAAGTAAGTCTTAGTCCCATATGGATTTTGAAAGCCCGTTTAGTAGCATGCTCTGTGGGCCTCAGTTCCAGGACTGAGCTGACTGCCCCAGAGCAGGCAACATGCCCAGGGAAGAATTGCCCTAGCTTCGGGGCCTGGGCCAGGAGCAGGAGGGAGCTCAGTCCTTAGGGTGTCCTACCTACTGGCACAGAAAGAAGAAAGGCTCACATAGAAATAAGACGAACTTCCTGAGTGGCAGATGCCTCGCTCTTTAATAAGGAAATTGAACAATACAAAGAGCAGCCACCCAAGTGACACCCTTACATCCTTGCTCCTCAGAGTGACTCTACAGACAGCAGCTACTGCATCGTTGGCACTGGTGTGGTGAGCCCTGGCTATCTGCATGCATGTGCCAGGAAACATCTGAGACCCAGAAAAGGGACCACTTGCTGGAGGCCCGCCCTCCGGTGACACTACCCCATCCCCTCCTTCAGCTGTCCTCACTCCTCCTGACCATTCTGCACAGACCCCCCCAGGCTGTGCCTTCCAGCCCCCTCCCACCCCTGGAGCCAGCCCTGGTTTCCTCTTTCCTCCTCTAAGCCTCTGATTTCCATCTTCTAGGACAATTTCTTCATGTCTGTGGCTTCAGCTCCTCCAAGTAAAATGAGCAGGTACACTTGAGAGCTGATTTTGGTTGGAATTGTGTGAAAGTACCTAAGCATTGGTGGCGACTAGATAACCAAGCGCTTCCTCTGTGTCGATCTGTCTGTCTGCCAGCAGGGGCAACTCCCGTATGAATTTCTGGTTTTCATCACTATAAATCATGAGCCTGGAGAAGAAGGAGGCTGAAAACACACTAAGCTGCTACAGGAAGCATGCAGATACTCACAGCTGTAGTCCTTGACTCTGTAGCTCTGCCCACGACTGGCAGGCCTTCCAGCCTGTCCACCATGAATCCCACTGTGCCACTCCCCACAAGCCTTCCTGGGCTGCAGAGTCACACCCAAGCGCCCTGATGCACAGCCCAGGCATCAGGCCTGTTCCCCGCTTGCTCCCACAAGTCCCTCCTGTCTTCACTAGGAGCTCCTCCAGCCTTCGGCTCTCCCAGGGACCTGGACGCATTTCGCCACCCCCATCCCTGGCCTGCACCACACATTCGCCCAGGCTGGGTGCTCTCCCTCTGGTGGGAACAGGATGCTGGCTGCGTGCCCCTGCGTTCACACTGGCACATCGTAGGCCCACGCCTGGCAAGGGGTTCTTTTGCTTCCTCTAACCACTAGGAGGCATTGGCTTTGCTGGGCTGGATTGTAAAGTGGGTCTTGTGGATTTCTGTGGGGAGAGGGGGCTTCCTCTGGCTTGGGAGAAGGGGCATCATGCTTCGTGATGTCCTGCCCGTGGGAAGGACTGTTATCTGCCTGTGTGAAGTCTGACCTCCACGGGGCAGTGCTGGGCAGGGAGGCCAGAGCCTGCTGTCCTGGGAAAGAGGATGCCCTGTTCCTTTAGGCAGCCTGCACACCCCACAGCCTTGGCCATCAGAATAATGTTGATCAAATGTGACATTTCAGTTTACTGGACTCATATTCGGTCACACAGACACACACTCCCTTCTTCCGTCAGGACTTTCCAGCTGAGTTCTGGCAACGTGAAGGGTCTGCTTTCACCTAAGTCTCCAGGTCCCTGTGGCTCTTGCAATTAGTCCCTTTCCTCCAGGCTGGGAGAACAGAGGTCGGGCCACCCCGCAAGACTACATCTTTGCCTCTCTCTTCCTCTAAAGAGCAAAGGTCCATGGGTGACCAGGAAGGGGCTGGAGAGGGCTAGACGGGACAGTAACCCATGTGCTCTTCATTTATTCACATCTCCAGTGAAGACTCCCTTCTGTCTCCCAAAGCTCTTCTTCATCCAAGAGACTATTTGGTCCTCACCTGAATGAAGGATGATACATAAATTGGCAAAATGACACCGATCAATATGATCCTTCTGAATGCAGAACTTAATAAATACCATAATGATAACAAAGGGAGGGAGGTGTAGAGGGCAGAGGCTGCCAGGGCAGGACGGCCAGTGAGGGGGTCAGAGCAGGGACAGAATGAAGGAGCATGGAGAGGTCTTCCCATGAGGTCACTTTCCTGCTTGATGAAAGCGCCCGTGGACACAAGCAGGGTCCCAATCAGACAGATACTTCTGTACTTGTGCTCCTAAGTGGGAGACCCAATAGGAAAATTAAAATAGATGCATGGACAGAGGGGGCACCAATCAATATAGGAGTGCATGGACAGGGGAAGAGAGAGGGAAGGGAGGAGATTCCAGACACCATAAAAAGAACAGGCCAAGCTGGGCGCGGTGGCGCACGCCTGTAATCCCAGCACTTGGGAGGCTGAGGCAGGAGGATCGCAAGTTCAAAGCCAGCCTCAGCAATGGCGAGGCACTTAGCAACTCAGTGAGACCCTGTCGCTAATAAAATACAAGAAAGGGCTGGGGATGTGGCCCAGTGGTCATGTGCCCCTGAGTTCAATCTCCAGCACCAAAAAAAAAAAAAAAAAAAAAAAAAAAAAAGGAATAAGCCAAAACTCCTCCACCAGATTCTCAGCTCTGGGTCCCCTTCTTTCTGGGAAAAGTCTGTCTCTGTATCTTTGTCACCTTTGCAATATCCCTACTCCTTGCTTGCTGTCTCGGTGTCCTGTTCTCCAATTCTTTGCTGAATGGACACAATGAACCCAGCACCCTACACAGTAACAAAAGCAGACACAACACGTGGCACTGCTGAGAAGTGAGACACCTGCTGTGTGTCCCTTGCAGGGCAGCCCAACATGGCATGTCCTTTCAACAGCACTGCGCTGCCAACCCCATGACCCTCCCCCCCCCCGCACCCCTGTCAAAGCCATATACAGTGTCCTGCCAGAGACACGGACAGTGGCCAGGTGTGCCAGGGGCACTCCTCACTACCGCCACCAGCTTCTGAGATCCTTGTTTTCTGTAGGCAGTTGTTAGACACCCAATTCACACCATGAAAGAAACAATGTAATTACTTTTATGTGTGTCAAGGGCTCTTGCCCTGGCCTATCTATTTATGCAATTTTGGACAAAACAATGTAGCTTTCCATTCTAATGATTTGTATCACAGAAAGGGGCAGATTGAGGGCTCTCCTTCTCAAATAGCATGGATCTGTTCAGGGGAGAGATTAACTCCCAGTGCTATTAAATTTCAAGTGTGAGCTGGACTGAGAATTCTGTGCTCACTGATGGCTCTGTCCGAGGCACCAGCACAAGAGAACAGACTCGAGATTCCGGCACAGTTGTTGCTCCAAAGAGCAAGGAGTTGTGGGACAGGTGGTGGGTACCCACAGTGCTGGGAATCCAGAGTGTTCCCTCCACGTGTGCCACACATGCTGCAGGTGGGCATCTTCATCCCCATTTTAAGGAGGAAAATTTGCAGCTTAGAGAAGATAACAAGTTAATTAAAGCAACAAAGCAGAGACATGGCAAGACCACGGTTTGACTTGTGGAGGGGCACCATGCCTGTGCTCGCTGGACTGTGCCATGCTAATGTTTCCTGCGATTTTTAAAATTCCAAGTTTCCTTCATTCTACTTGGGAGCTTATAAGATATTTTGTAGCCAAACAAGTCATCCGTAGAAAGTAAGGTACTTTAGAGGAATAAACGGGTTCATTTTAGATGTTGATGCTCCACCAAATAACCACAATGACCACCGGATCTACCTGTAGCAGCTTCTCAGCAAATATGTACTGGATGAAGGAGACAGTGACTGAGTCCTACTTGTCTAAGAACACAACACTGTCCACGTGTTTGAATTTTCAAAATAAACAGATGTGGTTCCGTCATCCTGCTCTTGATCTATATATAGGGCCACATGGGACCATAGACCAATAAGACCAGCAGATGGATTTGGCAGAGGTCCCCAGTGAAGGAGGAGGACACTGGAGGATGGCAAGCAGTCGCCAGCACAGTCATTGATCTGGGGTTTCCTTGAGGGTCGAGGAATTAGAAGACCTCAAACAGCTGGAGTCAGGTGAGTGCTGACTGCTTTAACTGTATGTGCTAGCACGTGGCTGAGCTGGGGCTCAAAGGCAAGGTCACACAGGACTTGGAATCATGGGGGTGACTGACTTTTACATGGTATTTACTCAGTGGAATAGTTGAGCACATTCGGGGAAAACCGTAGAGAAGAGAGGAGAAGAGAGCTTAGGAGTAACCCCTCCTCGCCAGAGGCCTTTAAAATCCAGAGGCCTAGGAGGGGAGGCAGAAGGGCTGACTGTGGTAACGGCAAGGCAGAGGTGCAGCTGGGGAGGGAATGCGCTCCCCGGAGCCCAGCGCCCTGGGCTAGGCTCTACCCCTGAACCTGCAGACCCACAGCTGCTCACAGGCAGGTGGGACACCGCTGGTTGGACTGGGCCCAAGTGACCCCAAGTTGGCAAGCCCTTCTCCTCCTGCTCAGCACTGCGTGCTCTGAAGGGTTGCTTCATGGTTCATTAGGGATTCACCAGCTTCTCCCATCAAAACAACAATTATGTGCTGGAGGTTCCTGAAAAAGCCCCGTCATCCGGGTAAGAGACTGTACTGTGAGCCCTGGAGACCATGATTGGCAGCTTTTCTTCATTCTAGTCTCACATTACCATTTAAACCAACCAAAACACTCATCCAGCCAGAGAGTAAATTGCCACTTTGAAACATGAAAAACAGGCAAAAGTATAAAATTCTGAATAATCGCCATTGTGAGGGTGGTGAGAGCCGTGTGATGGTGGGAACGAGGCAATTTGCATCTTGTTATCCCTCCCTCTTTCTTGCTCTCATGATTATCGAAACACTTCAAATCATTAACTCTGCCAAATACAAATTAGAAAAATAAAACTGTCCCAACCAACATTTTTCCTAAGCCCAACTCCAGTTTACAATCCTCAGAATTTTCTAGATGAAATTAATCCTGTTACTTTTGCCTCCCAACCTCTTCCCAAGTTCTTCCCAACCTCTTGTCTCTTCATAAGTGCCACCAAATACACACATGTGACGCTAATAAAATATCAAATTTAATTTACCCTGAACTCTTGCACAGCAGAGCAACTAGGCATATTTACTTCTGTTACCATGAGAATTGAAAACTGGTGTAATATTCATTGTCACTTATCAGTGAGAGTATAGGCTGAGTCAAAAGTCGTAAATCAGCCCCAGAGTGCCTTACTTACAGGGTGGCAGGGTTGAAGCACTTAGAGGGTCTCCTCATGTTTATTCATAAGTGAGGATGCTTTAGCGTCTCATAGAAGGCTTATGGATGTGCACCAGGTCCTCAGTTAGGGTCTCTGAAGTGGAGGCACTCAGGTGAACTCCACTCAGGAAAGCAAGCCAGCACCAGGGCAGGTAGGGGCATAGACACAGGTCCCACTATAAAATCTCTGCCAGTTAATATAAATTTTAAATGTGTTAGTTTAAATTTCAAACACAGATTTTATAGAAATCAATTAAGAAAAATAGACATAGAGTAGTCCTCTATCATTTAATCACGATTAAACACTCACCTGCTGAAGTCCGAGCAGGAGGAACAGGCCCAACGGGGGCTGCGCAGCCAGCAGCCAACGCGAGCTTCAGGTGACAAGGTGGCATTGCTGTCTCCCCACCAGAAGGGCAGCACGTGTGGAGGGTCCTTTCCATTCCAGGGTTTGATTGACATGGAGTCATCTGTCATCTCCTGCTTAGCGGACCCTGTTTTGCCGGGAGGGGGCCAGAGTCAGGCACACAAACTGGGTCCTCACTGAATCCAGCCAAACCAAGCAAATCTACGTGGGGTTTTTGCTATGTTTACAATATCCATTTTAAATCTTTTCATATCTTAATGTTTATGATAAAAACCAGGAAAATTCTGTAAAAATACATCCTCTCAGCATGCACTTATTGAGCATCTGGTCTGAGCAGGTTCTGGGCCGCTGGTGGCTGCCCACTGCTGAGGCAGGAGCCCTATCCTGAGGTCCAGTCAGCAGGTCAGTGTGCTGTGTTCACACACATGATAAAGGGTTGCTCAGATTCACATGTTTGTGTTGTCTTCAAACATGCTACATAAAAATACATGCATGTGACCATGTGTGCATGTCTACACAAAATGTCGTGTATTGTCCGTGATGTTTAGAACACACTATTCCATATCCTGAGTTTTTCATTCAGACCCAACTGCTTGGAGTCTCCTGAAGCATTCAAAGGAAGATGATTTCTGTTTGTTCTGTTCATTTGCTTTTGATTTCAGAAAGCTCTTCATTTTAGGTGTTCAGAAATCAAAATGTGATTTAACCTTTTTTTATAAATGTGTGCTGTTTTATTTTTACTGGTTACTCACCTCTAGCTTGACTGTACATTTTGTTTTTAACTGACACATAATAATCACACATATTTATGCAGCACAGTGTGATGTTTTGATGTGCGTGTACACTGTGTGATAATCAAATAAGATCATTTAACAGGTCCGTCATCTCATGCATTTATCATTTGTGGAGAGAACATTCAAAATCCTCTCTTCTTGTTATTTTGAAATAGCCAGTACAACATTTTTTACAAAGAAAACACAGAATGCCACTGAAATTTGAAGTCAATATCCCCAGCAGCTTACTTTCCTACGTGCTCACTGGACTTAGGGACATTCCAAAGTTCCATCCCACTTACATTCCTGCTTTGCTTTCCATGGTGATCTCTGTGCGACTGCGGAGTCGCTGTGCACTGGGCCAACCACTGCTTCTTCTGAGACTCCTGAACTGTACAGGACAGGAGGTGGAGCGCAGCACACCTGCAGTATGTAAGAACAGACAGCGAGTAGTGGGTATTTTTTTTTAATCCTGGATTTGTGGGGCTGTATTAGTCAGGTCCCTCCGGAGAAACAGAACCAGTAGAATGTGTGCATGTACACACATGCGAACACACACACACCACCCCATACACACACACACATACACACAAAGATATTTATTGTAAAGAATTTGCATATGCAATCATCGAGGCTACCAAGTTGAAAATCCTCAGTGATGCTGCAGGTGGGCTCCAGTCTGAAGACAGCAGGGAGGAGACCCAGGACAGCTCAAGTTCTAGGCTGAGTCCAAAGGCGGACTGCTGCAGAGCAAGGAGGACCTCACATTTTGGGTGAAGTCCAAAGCAGTTCTCCCTTGCTTGAGGCAGACTGGTCTTTCTGTTCCAGTTAACGTCTCATACACTCAGCTGTTGGGTGAGGCCCACCCGTATCATGGAGAGCTTCCGCTTTAGTCAGGGTGCTAATATAAATGTTGATGTCTTCCACAGGGCACTCACAGAGACATCCAAAGTTACGCCTGACCAATATGTGGGCCTTCCATGGCCCATTCAACGTGACACAAAATGCACCATCACAGATGCACGGTATCACTTTCAGTCACTTTTGATATAAAAGAAACACTACCTGTTACAATTCTGCCGCAAATAAGCCAAGGCTTTCTGCTTTTAAAATGAAGAATGACAGAAGAAAACCATTCAAGAAAGCAAAGCTCTATTCTTCCCAGATATATCACAAAAATTAAGGTAAATTTGAGAGAGATTGGCCAAGCCCTCAGCATTTAGTCCAAATTCAGAGGAGAATTTAAAGTCTATTTTTATTGAAAAACGCTCCAGAAGGCTGTTTTCTTAGAAAGGAACTCTAGAATCATAAAAACACAGGTCTTTGCTTGCAGGGGGACAGTGGTTGTGTGGAAAGGTTGTGCCACCAGGTGTAATGCCTGAAAGGAGATTCCAGTCAACCCTGGCACAGGCTCACTGAAATCACGCAGTGTCTGAACAAACACCATCAAGATATATTTTTGATACAACGCAGTAAAGTCATGTTATCCTACAGATTTTTTTATTTATACATTGATAAATGGTTAACTAGAAATCAAAGCATTCACCTCAAACCACACACCAGCAGGTGGCCATGCTGGGTCACCCCAGGTCCTGACTGGAGACTGGGTCTCTTTCTCAAGCAGTCATCTTTCAACTAAAGACCAAAGTCCCCATGTAACTTTTAGGAATAGAAATGAGCAATAGGTGGGATTGTGGGTGATGAGAAAACTAATCTTTGTGCTATTCTGAAAACTAGGATTGATCTTCGTGTAGGTATTAGCCAACACAAGCCTCCACGTGTCTGGAATTACTTTGAGATGACAGTGTGTGTCTGCTACTGCAGCCTATGTGGTTCCCAGGTATTCCTGACAGCAATTTGTCTAAAAGGCAATAGTTAGTCCACCAATGAGGGCTTGAAAACAAACACGAAGAGAAATGCAATGCCGTCCACAGGTCACATTGCCAACCATAACCAAAACGTGACTTTCTGTTTCGTAGCTGGGCACGCCTCCACATGATGCAGGCAAGCCCGTGCCAAGGTGCCACCATATTTGTCAGCTTCCATGCAGTAAGAAGCAATGACTCACCACCTTCTGCATGTGTCATGGTGACCTGCTATCTTCCTGCATATACATTTAACAAGTGGCTTTGCCACCACCAAATGTCTCTACCTTCCTCTGGCATTTCCGGGGCTCTCAAACTCAGTATTCCTCAGTCCTTCCCTAGTCCTTACTTACTCATGACCACTAAGCTCTGCCATTTAGAGGCTGTAGCAAATCAAGAGGGAGTAAACGTCTCCCATGTGATCCATAACCAGCTCTCTTTGATGCAATGGAGAGTACTCAGAATCCTGGTTTCTGCCTCAAATCCTACATGAAAGGACATTTATGAATAGCTAGGAAAGCTAACTGATGTTTTAACTGGCACAGTTGGCAATTGAAACTAAAACAAGATTCCTTTCATGTTTTCTGAAAAGTCATTTTAAGAGTGTGAGGAATGAGGTTCAAGAGAATGACTTTCAAATTACGCGTAAATCCAGAAATGGCTTCCCTGTGCTGAGATCCGGGGTGGCGCATGATATCCACAGCAGAGTGGCAGGAAGCACGAGGTCAGAACTTCCATGGTTTAAAGATAGGAGCATTCAAGCTGGGCGTGGTGGCGCAGGCCTATAATCCCAGCACTTGGGAGGTTGAGGCAGGAGAATCACGAGTTCAAAGCCAGCCTCAGCAATGACGAGGCACTTAGCAACTCAGTGAGACCCTGTCTTTAATAAAATACAGAAAAGGGCTGGGGATGTGGCCCAGTGGTCGAGTGCCCCTGAGTTCAATCCCGGGTACCAAAAAAAAAAAAAAAAAAAAAAAAAAAAAAAAAAAAAGATAGGAGCCTTCTGAGTGAGTGACTCCATATCATAAAAGGATATGGACCCTAGAGCATTTGATAAGATGAACTACAAACTAAATTTTTCAAATATTTGATTATTTCTTCAGTTATATCATTTAGTTTCTACTAAATTTCTTTTGTTATGTGGTTAGGTAATACTATTTCCATTTTAGGGGGAGGAAACCTGGCAAGTTTAGCTCTATCCTCAACAGATCCCAAACCCTTCATACTGGAAGTCCAAAAGCACTTTATATCTAGTTAGGGTTTGGAAGAGAGGCATCCCTGGAAAGCTCCTGTGTGGGACAATGCAGGACTATTTAGAGGCAAAATGATAGAATTATGAGGGCGATCACCTAATCGGCAGATTAATCCATTTGCTGGATTGATAATTTGAGCAAACTCTAGGCAGGGAGGGCATAGCTAGAGGAGATGGGTCACTGGGAGTGTGCCCTTGGAGATTATATTGTCTCTGACTGCTGTCACTCAAGCTCTCTCTGATCTCGGACACTATGAACTTAGCAGCTTTCCTCTGCCATGCCCTTCCACCATGGTGTTCTGCTTCACCCTGCGCCCAGAGCCATGGAGTTGGCCAGACATGGACTGAAGCTCTGAAACCATGAGCCAGAACACACTTTTCCTCTCTGAGTTGTTCCTGTCACTTGTACCAGTCACAGTAATGCAAAGCTGACTGACAACTTCTTATTTGGATAAAAAAATAAACACTTCCCCAAACAGGCAAATTAATTACCCCAGAAGGCGAATTCAAATTATGGGGGGAGGAAGGCTTAGGTTGTGGAGAGATCCTTAGTCTAGGAAATCAGCCAGACCCAAGAGAAGACCGTCATAGCAGGAAACTCTGTGGCCATTTCCATTCTGATCCCATCTGCTGGGCTACATTAGGGCCAGTCCAACAAGTGGGCCAGAGTTGTTTCAAAGGCATGGGACCCCGCCAGAGCTGTCGGACAGCCTCTGATGGGATCCCAGTTCAGTGAGCAGGTGGATGAGTCCCTACGGCACAGATGCTGGGAGCCGCAGACACACGGAAGGCACTGAGTGGGGCACGTGCCTGGGAGCTTGGCACCATGGACGCCTGAAACAGCCCCAGCAGTTTTCCAAAGCAGCAACAATAGCACTAAGGCTCCTCTTGCCATTGGTGTTAGGGGTTCCACACCCAGTGTCTGTGACTTTGCTACTTTACATGGCAAATGTGAATGTGCAAATGTCACTAAGTTAAGGACATTGAGTTTCAAAGACTGTCCTGGATTATCCAGGGGGTCTCTTTCTCAGCTCTGATCAGTTAGGGAGATGTGACATTTCTGGCCTTGAAACTGGAGGAAAGGGAGACAAGCGAAGGGACAGAGTGGCTTCTAGAAGCTGGAAGAGACAGGAACATGGATTTTCCCCAAGGACCTCGGGAAAGGAATGCAGTCCTGCCAACCCCTTGACGTGAGACCAGGAGGGCTCTCGTCAAACATCTGACCAACAAAACCAGATGATGGGTCCATACTGCTCGAAGCCTTGAAATGAGGCAATTTGTTATGAAATGAGAGAAACACCCAAAGTCCCTTCGCAGGGGACGGCCATGGTAGAAATCTGTGCTTACTGGTATCCCCAGTGGTCACCCAGGTGGCAGGGGCAGTGCAGGGGCCCAGGGAGCAACCTTTTCAGACCCTCTCAGAAGCCTCAGGTTCTCAGATCCATGACACTCCCCGGGTGGGCACAAGAATGTGGCTGCTACGTTGGGGCTGTAGATTCTGCAAAAATAGTGTGTGCTGGGCTCCAGGTGCCGCAGGAATGGTAGAGGGAGGCCTGAGCTTGCCGGGCTGCAGCAGTAGGTGGGCACCACCCTCACGCCTTCCAGCAACAGGAACCGACTCTCCCGAGGTCCTGGAGGCCAGAGACCAAAAATCAAAACATCGCAGCCACAGTGCAGAGGCCCCTGGGATGTCTCCCAAATTTTCCAGCTCCGGGGGCAGGTGGCGTTCCTGGTCTTGCGCTGCCTCACTCTGCCTCACTCTGCCTCAGGCTTCTGGCTGCTTCTCCATGCATCACTGCAAAGCCCATCTCTCCTTCTCTTACAAGGAGACAATCAGGAGAATTCAGGAAAAAACCCATGTGCTCATCTTCCTGTGCTGAGGCCTACTTCAGATGGGTCCTGATGCTCCCAGGCAGAGCCAGGGAGACCCTGAGCACCCTTCCTTTCTTGCAGCTAACTCCTGCTAATCCCCCAAATCAATGAAGAGGCCGCTTCTGTCAGGATGCCCTACGTGACCCCAGGCTGGGCTCCTTCAGTCCGCTCAGACCTCTACCTACTCCATCACAATGCACCTCAGCCAGAGCTAGTTTATCTTCCAACTATTGAAAATAACTTTTCCCTGCAGTGAGCCTTGGCTCTGCGGGGCACATGCCTACTTCATTTCTAATCCCACAGCCGGTTATTTGGTGACAGCAATATGCTGTCCCCCACCTGTTACCACTAGAGAACACAGACCTCTAGGAAAGCATGCTCCCCATCCCCTCCACCGCCTAGAGGAGCCGGGAGGGTCTGCCTTCAGGTTGGGCTGGCTCGGAAGATTTTCAGCACCTCTCACTGGGCACTGTCAATTTCAAGCTCTTGAAGGTGAGGGACCGTGTTTTATTTTAATTGCAAAGACCTAACCCGGTGCTCAGCCCAGAGCCTGGCGGAAGGCAAGCTGCTCAGCGGGTCATTCTCCACTCAGGTGCTCATTAGATGTCGGGAAGGGATGGGAAGGACCGGCAGCCCGGGATGCCTCACCGCTGCAGATGGCCCGGTGGCCGCAAACACAGTAGGCCTGGATACCAAGTGAGAGTTACACTTAATTGAAATGAGATCTGAAGAGAGGATTTGGAGCTAGAAATCATTTTAGAAAGGTGCAGAAGCTACTAATGGTTTTTAGAGTCTTCTTGTTTTAAAGAAATTTGTAGTAGTGATAATATGCCAAAGGCATGCAGGTCAAATTAAACCTCTCCAGGTGTAATAGATCCTGGACTCTGGCTAGAAGGATGCTCTAGAGAAGACGGAAAAAAAACAAGGGATCAAAACGCAAGACTGTGGATGGCACCCAGCTTCCCACAACTCCCTGGTTGATCAGAACTTCCTCTGAGTTGGTTGGCATTTCTGTGCTGAAATGTACTCTGTTTGGCTCTTGAGGTTTCTCTCCACCCCACAACCTTCTCTGTGTCCCTGTCTTACTTCCACAAATGACATCAAACAGGCTCCCTTGTCCTTCAGTGCTGAGTTGGTGTGACAATGAGGAGGTGGCAGGATATCACCTGGGGAGGAGGGGGACGCACCCGTGGTCCAAGCTCACCGTCCTGCCCACCCAGTGCCAGCCCTGCTGAGTTCTTCAGAGCATGGCTGCTTTCTGCGGGGTTGCTCCTGCAGCCAGAGATCTTTGCAGCCCAATCAACAGTTCTCTCCCCATCCTCCAGGCCCAGAGACAACTTCTAAGGGTCTCTAGCTTTGGGTGCAACCCATTACATGCAGGTTTGCTCAACCATGTCCCTCCTTGTAAATACCCCTTCAAGGAACCACTTGCTCACAGCATTAGAGCACCAGCTAGTCACTGCTCACCCTCACTAATTGCAGTCACTGAGAAGATGCCCAGATCTTGGTGGTTTAACCCGAGAGTTGATTCCAACTCAGGCAAAGTCCAGTGAGAGATTTCTGTGGGCTCCACCAAGACCCCTTCCACCATCTAGAGACGCAGAGTCCATGGGCCAGTCTAGGAGACGGCACCTATCACTTTCAAGTGTTCTGCTGGTCAGGATGTAAATGAGGAGGCTGGAAGCAGTCTACCTGGACCCTGGAGCAAAGGAGATGGTCTTGGAGAAAACCTAGGCAATCTCTGCCTCACTGGTTTATGAAATTTTGATCACTGAAGAAAATGGACATATCGTCCATGACAATGTCTGTGTCCTGCACTGGAGCCCTTGGGAGGAGGTGTAATGAAGGCAGAACTCGCTGGATTCCCGTGCAAGGAAGCACAGATTTTTGCCATGAAAGACCACGATCTTCATGTGGGAAGCCCTGGCTCAGGACGTCTGACTGACTGCCCCTTGCACCTGGTAGCCAGTGGAAGAGCGGGAGAGAAGCAAAAGACACATGTTACAAGTTCTCCCAGGACATGTCCTTGGGACTCAGCTCCAGTACCCTGGAGAGCGGATTCTGTACTGCACACTCCACCAACCGCCTTCCTGCACTGAGACCAGGGCGAAGGACAGGTAGCTGATTATCAAAGTAAAAAAAAAAAAAAAAAAAAAAAAAAAAAAGGTAGATAGCTCTCCCCATCTCCTGGTTGCTAACAGCCTCTGGGACAAGGGAAGGATCACACTCTCCAACACAAGCAGTCACCACCTGGACTGTTCTCTTTCTGGCCTTTTGGACACTTTGGGTTGCACAGGTGAAATAAGAGGAGGAGAGGACAGGAGAAGAAAGGAAACCTAAAATCTATAAAGGGGTAGGACACCCCCCCTCCAGCTCTGAAACCCCTCCGCTCCAGAGGAGTCTTTCTCTCTCACCCCCCCACCCCAGTTCTGTTTCTTAAACAGAATTTACTTTTCTCTCTTTCCTCGGCATTTCTCAGGTGTTTAATCTTCAACACCAGGAGATCGAGGACCTGATCTTGATTTTCTTTTTTTTTCTTTCTTTTTTTTTTTTTTTTTTTTTGTGGTACCGGGGATTGAACTCAGGGGCACTCGTCCACTGGGCCACATCCCCAGTCCTTTTTTTGTGTGTTTTTATTAGAGACAGGGTCTCACTGAGTTGCTAAGTGCCTCGCCATTGCTGAGGCTGGCTTTGAACTCGCGATCCTCCTGCCTCAGCCTCCCAAAGTGCTGGGATGACAGGCGTGCGCCACCACGCCCGGCTGATCTTGATTTTCAAGACCGGCTTCGCCACTTCCCCAAGCCCCACCAAAGACCCACCACTCTTCCCAAATAATCTCCTCACTGAATCTTTGGCTTGAACTCTTCCTCCAAGGGCGTTGATGTAGTTTAGGTCAATGGCTCCAAAGGCCGTGGTGCTACTGGGATGAGGCTGAGTCTTTGCGAGTGGGCCTAGTGGGACGTCTTCTGGCCACAGGGCGCTGGCCCCTCGCCCACTGCCACACACACTCCCTGCCATGATGGCTGCGTCGCCAGGAGGAGGAGGATGGGTCCTGGTCAAGTCCTGGGACGAGCGCCCTGACGGCTTTCCTTTCTGTGTGTGTAACAGGAAAGGTCATGGAGTGACCCGCTGTTGGCTCTGGGGAAATGGGAATGGATTAGGAGAGAAGGAAATGAAGGCTTCACTTTCTGGAAGGAGAAGTAGGAGCGACGAAACTGTCTTAATACATTCCAGTAGAGAGGGCGAGGCGCACGGTGTTCAAGGAGACCCCAGAAGGAGAAACCAGAGGGCTCCTGTCGTGCGGCGGAGGGCGAGCCCTGCCAAATCCGAGCGGGTGTGCATTTGCTTAACTTCACGTGCGGCTTGAAGACCCCGGCACCCGGGGGGAAGCAAGGGCGTCCTGCTCTGGGAGAAGAGAAGGAGCTCGCCACGGCACAGCAATTAGCCAAGACCCTCAGGCAGGAGCCACCGAGGTCCCTGGTCTGGTGACACCATGACGGTGCAGTGAAGAGGCTTCGGGGGACTGGGCAAGTCCCCTTGGTGGACAGAAACAGCAGGAAGAGAGAAATTACGAATCCAGATACTTTGAGACCCCCCAGCCTTCATGATGTCACTTTGTCACCTCTTACCCTGTACAGACAGGGAAGGCCAGCGACTTCCCTCAGAGCCCTGGAGGGGTCAGGCTTCCCTGCTGCCCCAGGCTGCCCAGTCCCTGCCTGCCCATCCACCCTGCTCTCAACCTCTTGTGCATTGTTTGTCAAGATGCACCCTGAGGAACGTGTCTGTGCCTGCCGTCGGTGCTGACACGGGCATTAGGGCCAAGTGCTGGCCTCTGGGGGCTCCAGTGTCAAGGTCCAACAAGGAGGAAGGACCTTAAGCATTCGCCCCTCTGGAGAAGGCGCCATAGTGACAAACCCGCTCTGGGACCCTGACTGGGCCGCGGCTGCCCTCCAGCTGGTCTCATGGCTAGGCTGCTCCTGAGCTCCTGGATCCTGCACTCAGCTCTGGGCCAGCTCTGAAGCCACCTGGCCTCAGTGCACTGGCCTGCCTGCGTGCTCCTGTGGACTGCTCACACCTGCAGAGTGTGGGCTAGTGTCGTGATGACTCTGCTTCTCGTGCCTCGTGCAATGCTGGGTGCTCAGGGACACGTGCACCACATTAGCAGAGACCTTGGAACTTTTGTCATCCCTGGAAGGCCTCCCTGTTCTTCCTGGACCCCAAGACCTCAGAACTCTCCTTCTGTCCTTCACCCCTCCCACTCTGTCTGCCTTTGGGCTGTCTGTTTGGAACTTCTGTCGTCTGCATCTACTCCCAAGGTCAACCATCTCCCTCAAACGCCCACCTCCTGCCAGCGGCTCACGAGACTTTTCAAACACTTTCCTGTTTGTGATATTCCCAGAGTTCAGATCACCTGTCCAAAGACAGAAGAATGATGTTCAGTGCCGTGTGTGGTGGCCACACCTGCAATCCCAGCAACTTGGGAGGCTGAGGCAGGAGGATCTCAAGTTCAAAGTTCAAAGCCAGCTTAAGCAACTTAGAGAGGCCCTAAACAACTTAGCAAGAAAGACCCTGTCTCAAAATAAAAAATAAAAAGGTCTGAAGATGAGGCTCAGTGATTGAGCACCCTGGGTTCAACCCCCAGTACCAAAAATGTAAAAAATATGAATAAATAAAAAAAAAAATAAAGGACTGGGGATGTAGCTCAGTGAACCCCTAGGTTCACTTCAGGTAAAAGAGAGGAGGAGGGCCTAGGGTGGTGGCACAGTGGTAGAGCGCTCGGCTAGCATGTGTGAGGCACTGGGTTCGATTCTCAGCACCACATATAAGTAGATAAAGTAAAGGTCCATTGACAACTAAAGAAAAAAAAAAGAGAGGAAGAGAAAGGAAGGAAGGAAGGAAGGAAGGAAGGAAGGAAGGAAGGAAGGAAGGGAAGAAGAATCTCCAACAGGCCTCATTTTGATCTTGACTTCTTTGCACAGGGTTTAACCATATCTCAGTACTGCCTCTGAAATCTAATGAAATCCCAGGTCTTGACCACAGGATGGATCATTAACCGACCCTCTGCTACGCACTGCTGACATTGTCTGCTAAATGAGATCAACGTCACCCGATTCCGGCATGGAAACCCACAGCTTGAGCCCCTCCCCACGGTTGCCCCTTGCCACCTGCCTACTTCACGCCTCCCTCTGGGTTTTCCTGGTGGCTCAGTCTTTGCTTTCCCTCCTTCCCAGCTGCTGTCTTCCTCAAGAACGTGTGTGGCTGGCAGGCTCCTGTTGTTTGTGCTGTGGCGCGTTCTGTCTTCAGGACACTCAGCTCCTGGCATCAGGACACCTGGCTTGACTCCTGGGCTCTTCCTCAGCTTCCCAGAGTCACCTGTAAACCCAGTGCTGAGGACAGAGGGGAGGAAGAGGCGCAGCTCTGCCCCGGGGCCTGCAGGTGTCCTGGCCAGGTGCATCCATCCATCTGCCCAAACACAGGAACACGTCTGTTGCCCATCACGAAAATTAGACTGTATCTAGAAGTGAGTGGTAAAAATACTGCCTCTTAAATAAAAAAACTATAAAGATATTTAGAATTATATTAACATTAGTAAAGAGGGGTAGAAAACGCTCAGTATTATCATTACATTCAAAATGTTAGAGAAAAAAATACCAGTAAAGTCTAATAACATGCAAAAAGAAATTAATGAACAAATGCATTTGAAACAAACAGGAAGGGGGTAAGAATTCAAACACTTAGGTATTCGGGGGAAAGCTTTAATAAAGTAGAAAAATATTTTGCAAAACCAATAAAGTTAAAAGTTTTCAAGAGCCATAAATTGATAGTTTAAAAAACTTTAAATTATAAAGAATAAGGTTGGAAAATTAAGTTAGAAGTATAGTGTCCTTGGATGGGGAGATTAAATTTTAAAAATAACTAAAGATTAGAAGTAGAGTAAATTATATGGAAGTTTAACTATAAATAAATGAATCAGTATTTATAAATTCAACAAAACCCAGCCAAACAAAAAGCCCTCCAGTCCCAGACAATTTTAGGTAAAAATTCTAGTAATACTTCAAGAAACAAAATCCTACCACTTTAGGAATTGTTTAAAGAGCTAGAAATAGAAAGCCTAGCCTCAAAGCGGATATTAAAGTTGTTTAGAATAGGGACAAGGACGTTATGAAAAAGGAATGGAATTAAGTGATCTCATCATTGACCATAGAAGAATATTAGGTGTATTAGCAAACTAAACCTACTGTTGTACATAAAAATAAACAAGTTGAACACAGCAGGTTCACACCAAGAGTGAAAGAAGGACGGATACTAAAAAAATCTAGCACTGAAATTCAAAAATGTAGACTAAAACCATCAACTTAAAATGTGCAGAAGGAAAAGAAAAAGAAAAAAAGATGGTAGAGTGAGATGGATATCAGTATCCTAAATGCATGATTGAAGACATGAATAGTATGAATATATTTTGTATACAAACAGTGTTATGTAAAAAGGTGCTCTATATACGTACTATGAATTGTAATGCATGATATTGTTTTTATATATATATAGCTACTTCGAATAAAATAAATAAGTAAATAAATTACACCTTAAAAAACATGTGCATACATGTGTTTGCTAAATTTAACATACATTCAAAATAGTTTTGTAAAAAAACGATAGGAGTTTTCCTTATTGTAATGAAAGATAAAGCCTTACAATAAATTCTGTAATTAATTCTGAAAAAAGAAAAGCATTATCTTTAAAGTGAGGAGTAAAAACGCGTGGCAAATTGTTTTTAGGGATTTATTTGTTTATTTGTTTTTTATTAGGCATCTAAGATAGCACTGTGAAACAAGAATATCAAAGTTGATTTTAAAGACTGGAACAGTCAATATCTTCATATGCAGAGAAAATGCTCAAGAACCTGTAACTAAATTATTGGAATTAATAATACAATTTAGAATGTTGCAAGACTTAAAATCAATTTATGAAAACTGCATCCCAATAAACTATCAACAAACAGAAAATCTAATCATAAAACACATCTTTTATTAAAAACAAAAATGTACACAATATTGAGTAAATCTAATAACACATGTGCAATAACTTTATGGGTACAAATATGAAATATTATTAAATGACATAAAGTAAGAGTTACATAAATAAGAGCACACTAGGGATAGGAAGACGCAGAAATCAAAATCTGTTAATTAACACCAGTGACTTGAGATGTGATGATAGCTCAGGGAATGAAGAACAGACGGACAAAACACAAATAATCCAGAAACAGACTCAGACACACACACACAGAGAGAACACTGGCATAAGACAGCAGCAGTGCAAAAACACTGACACATTTAATAACATGTATAAGGAAACTAGTCATCCAAGAAATTACAAAAATTTAAATCACAATTTAAATTTCAACCCTCTTATCAACTTATCACTCTCATCAGTGGTAAGTGGGATAAAAATCTAAAGATGAGATACGATACTTAAAAATCTTCACTAGAGGTGTTTATGCTTATGCCGTGCAGAGCCAAATGCTGTGGGGTGGATCCACACACCCAGACGACGGGGAGACTGGACAGAGAGAAGAAATACGCGCATGTTTTAGTATTGGGCAACACGTAGCCGAGAACCCTGATCCCCAACAGAGGAGATCAAGCCAGGGATCCCTCTCCTCATTTTTGCCTGCAGGCAATTTCTGGACTTCTGTTCAGGAACAGAAATCCAGGCAGAGCGCTATAGTCTTGCTGAGTGGGGACACGATTATACGTGAAGGGCCCCAAGGGGTCAGAAGGCACCAGAGGGCAGAGGATGTAAGTGGGGGGAGACAGCGGCCCCTGTGTCTTGGTCTGACTTCTCCTCTGCCCAGCCCACAGCTGAAACTCCATCAGGCTGGAACTAGAACTACTGCTGAATTCAGAAAAATTACCTAGTAGTTGTAACTGAACGCCTACACACACAACACACACACACACACACACACACACACACACACACACACACACACACACACACACACAGGATCTTTTGAGTTGCCACCAACAAGAATGTATTTTGTTGAGTGCACACGGCATTTCAGGTAGAGTCCCCAGAATCTCAATAAGGATACAGAAGACAGAAAGAAGTGGAGATGAAATATTCCTAAAGTAAAGGCTAATTCATCTATGTCCTAAAACATGCATAAAACCAAGCTGCCAGAGGCTACACTGATTCTTAGTGGTGTCTGCTGTGTGCCTGCAGAAGTCCATCTTACTGTCAAGAGAGAAAAAACTTTCAAGAGCCCAAAATCATAAAAAACACAATGTTTAGAATAGAACCAAAAATTATTAGGAAAATAAAACCAGAAAAAAACTAAGTCAATCCAAACAGACGCAGAAATATCAGAGATTACACAAGCTCTTTAAATAGCTAATTATAATATGGTCAGAAAGCAAACATAATGAGCAGAAAAACTGAAGGTATAGAGAAGCTCATGTATCTTTTAGAGATGAAAATACTTTATAGCTATAAAAAGTGACCTGTGTTCAAAAAAGTTTTTCCCCTGGAAAAATTTCACTAGATAGTATTGACAAAAAACTTAGATATTGTAAAAATAAATAAGAAACATAAAAATAATAACTATAAAATATGAAGCATAAGAGAAATATAAAGTTTGGAAAATGGAACTCATTAGCATTTATTTACAACCCCCAAATTGATCCTTGCATTACCTTCCTGGTCAAAAAATTTAAGTCATTCCAGGTACACAGCACCAGCAAATTTGAACAAGAGAACATTCTTTCTTTTCATTTTAGATCTCCTTTGTTTAGTTTTCCTATTATAAACAAAATTCCTTATTATGGTTAAATAACAATACTCTTTTTTTTTTTTTTTTTTTTTGCATTTTTGTGTTGTGTGTTGTGGTTTTGTTAAAAATGGCCTCCTAAGCATATACCGAGGTGCCGTCCAGCATTCCCAAGCACAAGAAGGCTGTCTGGTGCCTCATAGAGAAAATGCACCAATTGGATGAGCTTCAATGAGGCATGAGCTAAAAAGCTCTTGACTGTGAGCTCAATGTTAATGAATCGATGATACAAAACAAATAAGAATCAAAAACACAGGAAAATGCAAAGTTAGGTATTGATTCATTGATGAACACGTCAGTTCACAGAAACCTAACTACTTAGCCTGGGGAAGAATGGTTAGGAATCCATTAATTCAGCATCCATGATGATTTCATAGAACATAACCACCATGAATAATGAGAAAAGAACATCTTCCTCATATCAATAAAATTGCTACTCTTTCATGCAGAACTGTTATAGCAACTGTACTAAAGAAGCTATGCTTTCTAGTAATAGAAAAATGTTTTTTATTGGACTAACTCTAGTGCTAAATTTTGCACAAACTTTAACAAGCTTTTGAAGGCATGGGAAAGTGAATGAAAGTTGACATAAGCTAGAGGCAGTTTGGCCATTGAAAGAAGAAAATCATGCCTGGCGAAATCCACATCTCAGGCAATCTTTCCTCTAAGAATTTTTCTCATTTCTTTGTCATGTCAGAGTGACCCAAGTACAATCCCCAGTCATAGTGAGTTGAGAAGTCAGAGGATGGAGCTCAGGAAGCTACTTTTAGTGGAAATTGTGGGGATACAGGATGAAGACGGGAGACAGGGAGAGAACCCACCCTCTCTGCTGAGTCGTACCTCCCATCCTTAGCTGACCTTTAACTGCATGGAAGAAGCAGAGGAGAAAAGGATGGAGCAGAAGATTCCACAGCTCCTCAGGACAGGAACACAGGTTCTGGAGTTGAATTCCAATGACTCTGAAGGCTTGTTACATTTTACTTGAAATGGGAAGTCAAGAACCAATATCACTGGAAGGAAATTGAAAATAGATAAGCATATACCAAGATAGCTTGTAGATGTCTAGGGAAGATTAGTCACAGCCTGGTTCATGGAAAAATTTTGTAATATGATGCAAATCCCAGTAAGTAATGTTGGGAATATTTGCAAGAATATATGCATTTTATGCAGAAAAATTAAATTCTTAACATTACAGATTGTAATCAATCCCCTGAAAAGCACTAGAAGAGCCATGTATAACTAATTAAAATAAATTCAAAAATTAAAATAAAAAGAACCAGTGGATTAAGTGGGAATGAGGAAACAGCAGTAAGACATAGTCACTAGTATTAGTCATTAAAACTCAAGAGTAGCAAATCCATATGCTGATATTTTGAGTTTTAAAAGGCTTACTAGAATGGAATATTCCAAAAGAGTGGTCAATGCAGAGTCTTGATTTCAGCAAAGAGATTTGAAATTAGCATACTAAAATATTTTTAAAAAAAAATAAAGATGAAGCAGTAATAAATTTAAACGAGCACGCACCTGAGCAGGATCTGTTTGGAACTCCGCCCTATTTTCTGGTGCACAAGAAGCAACTCCATCACATCTCAGCGCTGCTGGGGACCGGATTGAGCACCATCCCAGGGCGCGCAGGCCCAGCCTGGCCGCACTCAGGAGAAGGCGTGTGCACATGGGTAGTCGCGGCTGCCCTCAGGAGGGAATGCGGCCACACTTGCCCTGCTCACTTCATTTATTTGTTTGTTTTGGAAATCACATTTCTAAAATCCTCTTCCCTCAGGTATCTAAGTAGAGCATCTCCACATCTATTAGATGAGGCTTCTTTTGGGTTTGTGCACAACATTTAGTTTCAAACACAATTAAGGAAAGGAGGATTTCTAGAGGTAGGAGGTAAGTGTGAGCCCATGTTCAGGATCCCTCTTAGTCTCATTAAAAGGCAAGTAGAAAATTTCGGTAATATGTCCTTTTACATAACAATATCGATGCCATGGGTGCCCCTCACACAGAAAGATTTTTTTTTTTTTTAAGTCAGAGTAAAGTCTGCTGTGAGGTGATAAAGACACTCATGCAAAGTCCGCTGGGTCCAATGCAGTCCTTGTGGAGGGGTCTTGGACACACACAAGTGGCCCCGAGCCTGGACACTTGCTGACCATTTCCATACAGTTCCCAGAAGCAGCCTCTGTGCTTTGGTCTCCAGGCAGCATACGGGACCGCGCTGCACACAGGGAGACTAGTCGCTCCCGGACATCACCCACCAGCGAGCCGGGACTCACTCTCCAGAGCCTAGCTTGTAAACCCAGGACTGGGGTTCAAGGACAGTGGAGACCCATCCCACTCCAGTGGTCTGAGCTTCTGGGCTCTTCAGGTCTCCAGGGCTGTATGCCAAGAGGGGAAGGAGCAGGTGGCCACAAGTCGTGCAGGAGGACGGAATTCAAGATGCCTCACTCAGGCCAGCGCTCCTGGGGCTGTGGTCTCACCTCTTGCAGAGAGAGCTCAAGGAGCTGGGAGGTGCGCCCAGGACAGACTCTTGTTCATCTTGGAAAGCTGGGCATAGAGCAAAAGGGGTAGTTACCTGGCCTACTGAATAAATGGGGGGGGCTTCTTATATTTCTCATCAATCTTTAAAAATTAAGGGACATTAATTTTAAAAAACTGTGTTTGTTTGCCTATTCATTTATTTTAATCCAATAAGGCTGCCAGCTGCTATGTTTTTTTCCAAGGTACCACATAGATTTTACTCTTAAAGTATTATTTCTTGGATGAAAATTACTTAGAACTCTGGCATCATGTCAGTTATTTTTTAAATGGTTGCCACTTTGTTCTCTGTTGCAAGGACCTTGGGTATAAATGCTCAGGAGTTAAATATGATATTTGTTGGCAGTGTACTGAGGCGTCATCAGAAAAACACAAAGCAGAGTACTGCAAAACATATTTAGGAATAATCCTAAAAGTATTGCTAATATATTTCTGAAAATTCATGAATTGCAGAAAAGTCTTATAATGATGATGATATAGTAAAAATTAACTAACATGCTTTTAAGTTCTTACTGCAATTTGGGGACTAAGTGTTTCATAAACATTGTTTCTCCTTAAGCTTCATTAAATAGGTAATATAATCAGCTTCATTATACAGATGAGTGAACTGAGAACTAGAGACCTAAATAATTGGTTATACAACCATCATGTGGTTACACAACTAGTGAGTGGGATTCAGCCTCAGAACAAGTGATAAAGACTCAATTCTGTACCACTGCATAATCTATCTATCTCAATTCTCTACCACTGCATAAATTCTCTTTTCCTTTGATCTGTCTTTGTATAAATTCACAATTTTAAGCGAAATTGAGATCATAGTACTTCCACTCCGTGGGTCAGTCTGCCTTGCTAATGACATTGTGAGTCTATCTCCACATCAAAGACCAGTCTTACAAGTCCTTGTTTTCAATAGCCCCATGGCCTTCTGCTAAATGGAGAGATGTAAAAGGTGTTAGTTAGCTATTCCTCTGCCACAGATTACTCCAAAAATGTAGAAGCTTGAGATCACAAGCATTTATGTGGAGTCTTTAAGGCCAAGGCTTTGGGGGAAGCTGTGCTGGTGGTCTTGGCTCAGACTTCCCTGCAAGGCCAAGGTCAAGATGGCGAGCTGGGCTGCAGTTGTAGGGAGGCTTGACCAAGGCTGGGGGATCCACTTCCAAGATGGCCGCCTCCTCACCACAGGGACCTCTCCTCAGAATACAGGGGCCTAGGAGAAAGCAGGGGTCCTCGGTAACTTGAATGAAGCAAGGCATACACCATCATGCCCTGTTTCTATGAGTCCATTCCCAAACCCAAGGAGAAGGGAGTTAATTTTCATCTCTTATAAGAAAAAGTGTCGAAGATATTGGGGGGATACTTTTGAAACAGAACACGAAGCAACTCTGTATTTGCACTTAAAAATTTTTCTAATGGATTTCTAATGATTCCTGCTGTTAATAACATTGCTACAAGTCTCTTTCTGTAAACAAGCCTCTGCATATTTTGCCATAATTTCCTCAGGATAACATCCAAGGAGATGGTTGGAATGAGGATGGAAGTACTCTGGGGTTTATGGCACACATTGTCTTCTAAATGAGAGCCAAGAGAACTAGCTACTGGACCTCTGGGGCCTACTACCTTTTCCAAAGATAACTGGAAAAATAAGTCACATGATAGGTATTATTCTTGCCAAGTGACAACATTGCATGGGAGTCCTGAGTCCTATCATTTTATTTTTATTTAGTTCAATGACAAAACACCTTAGACTGGGGAACTTACAAACAGCAGCAAGTTGCTGTTTACCTCTGTGATGCTGGGGCCCACGGCCAGGGCAGCCGCCGATTCTGGCTCTAGTGAGGGCTGCTTTCTCATAGATGGCGCCTCCTTCTGGTGATCTCACGTGACAAACAGGGACAGCCAGCTCTCTGAGGTCTCATTTAAAAGAACACTACTCCCAAGTTTGAAGTCTCTGCCCTCACACAGCCTCATCGCTCCCCCAAAGCCCCACGCCCCATCACTACCACCTTGGGGTTAAGATTCCAACCTTCAGCCGCCCCCTGGAACCTACGTGAAATTTTGTTTAAACCAATGGGAGATGACAGGAACGACGCTTTGTGACTTCTGAGTAGGTCACTAAAAATGTCACTCGCTTCTGCCGTGCTCTCCTGGGACACTTGCGAGTGGAGTCCCCGTGTCGTGCCGCGAGGAGGCCTTGTGCACGGGTACTCTGGAGGAGTGCCCAGCGGGGACACTGGCTGTCTGCAACATCAACCACCGGATGTAAAAGGAGCGCGTCTTCCAGGCCTTGGGTCCCAGGCACCCCTGGTGACACTGCTTGGAGCAGAGACCAGCTGCCTGCCCTCTGAGCAGGTTCAAGTTGGACACTTGTCATTCTGACAAATGACCAGAAATCCCACTGCAGCACATCTACCTGCAAAAAATGAAAATGTGTCAACAAAGAGACTTGAATGTGAAAAGTGTATAGCTACTAAAAGCTGGAAAAATCTTATATGTTCATTGACGAAAGAAGAGGTGGATGACTGAGGTATGCTCATAAAATGAAGAGACAGCAATAAAAAGGAGTGAACTACTAACACATACAGCATAGGAAAATCCTACAAAAATATAATACACGGCATGATTGAACTTGAGTGACATGTGAATACAGTGAAAACTAACCTGCAGTGATAAGAAACAAGGCTGCGGTTGTTGGGGACATTGTGTGGGACAGACTCAGAAGGGGCAAGTGTAATTTCTGTAAGATGGAAGTACTGTGTATCTTGGGTGTGGTTTATAGGGATTTACAGTTGTCAAAATTCATCAACTGAACACCTATCATCTGTATATTTAAGTGCAGTCTTTTAAATGATACCTGCATAGTG
The DNA here is from genome assembly GCA_025594165.1 of Tamias sibiricus. NCBI lineage: Eukaryota > Metazoa > Chordata > Mammalia > Rodentia > Sciuridae > Tamias > Tamias sibiricus. Next base: position 168,598,608 of record CM046662.1, on the reverse strand, counting down.
CATCCACCTTCTAAATACTTGTGCTTTCTTAGTCCAGACACAGTTAACAGCACCACAGAGGGACACTCTCCATTAACGGTAAGTGGATGGAAAATGAGAAGTCATATTTATTGAAGTCCACTTCCCGTTACCGAGGCTTCATTAATTCAACTTGGGAGCAGATGATGCCAACAAGTAAAGCTAACCACTCGGTGAAAAATGGGGTCCGAAAATAGGAACCTAAGCATTAGCAATTCTGGGAGATGAAGATTAAATCGGGCTCTCCTTCTACTAATGTTCCCACATGAATTTATGAAAAAGGAATTAGCACAGGCAGTCGACGTATCGCTTAGCCTGCACTGCTCCTTTTAAGTCGTAGGAAATAATTTGGGTAGAATTAGGGTTATATTAACATGATTAATATTTGCATTCAAGGTCCTGAAACCCATTTCTAATTGACAGAGAAAAACATATCTTAGTTACATGGCAGTGCTTTTGTGAAGAGATTAAATTCAGTCCTGGATCAAGGGAAGAACCAGAATAGAAGTGAATTCCATAATCTGCCATCTTGATCTTTCAAATTTGGAAGCAGTAAAGAAAAAGAAGTATTTGTATGGAGCAATTCCTCTCTTTACTCAGTGAAGTGGACAGTAGTTCTGTGTTCTCTTCTGAAATAAAAGCTGGACCAACCTCATCTCTGTCTCTGTATCTTGGCACACCTAACAACAGAACGTGAAGTTCTCATTCTCAGAGAGTGGACCTGGAATAACACCAATAAACTATTGAAGTGGTACCACTGGTTCTGTGGGTCCTTTGATTTCCTCTCCTATGATATCATCAGCCATATATTAGTAGGTACAAAGGAATCTGATGGAGAGGAAAAGGGCTCAGTCTGGATTTATCCAAAGTAGTTTTTCAAAGTCAGATATGGGGACCCCAGAGCAGGGAGACTAGGTGAGAAGAGGAACCAATGGGCTATGGAAGGAAATGTAAAAGCTTATCTTGATATTAATCTTAATTAAAAAGGAGGCAGCCATACCTAATGTTTAGTAGCAGGTCTTCAGACGAGCCCTGGACAGATCGGTCTGCCACTGCACCTCACAAGCTCATCTCTTTGTGGCCCTGCTTTCTCACTTAAGTGTGCCGAACCAAGTGTATGTAAATAGGTGCATGGAATTGTATTGCTTGATTTTACATAGCCATCTTTTAAAAATAGAAAATTGGCTTCAAAAATGTATGCACAGATACCAGCTGCTCCCTATTAGTCCTGAGTCCCTGTCAACAGGTGAACAGAAGATCTGGGAGGATCCCAGGATGCTCCCAAGCATGCCTCCACAGGGATACAGCTTCTGCCCTCCTCAGACAGGAGGGGCTAAAGAAACGTCCCTTGAAACAACCAAGTTTAGGAAAGATGACTCCTAAGATGCAGAAGTCAGACAGTAAAGAACAGGTAGGAGACGATGGAGTGGCCCCTACAATGCCCATGGAGTTTCTTTTCTTTTTTTCTTCTTTTTTTTTTTTTTTTTTTTTTTTTTTTGTACCAGGGATTGAACCCAGGAACACTTAACCACTGAGCTAAGTCCACAGACCATTTTTTTTTTTTTTTTCAATTTTGAGACAGGGTCGCGAAGTTGCTTAGGGCCTCACCAAGTTGCAGAGGCTAGCTTTGAACTTGTGATCTTTCTGCCTCAGCCTCCCTCCTGAGCTGCTGGGATTACTGAGAGTTTCCACACTGCAGCTTGGAGTAAAAGGAACAGGTAGAGGAATATAATGAACTGCCTGAGGAAACAGATAATGTGGAGGGCTTGGAAGTCCAAGGTCATCAGAGTTGACCCAACAGAAGAAGGAAGAAGACAGAGCTATGGTAGCTCCAGAGAGCAGCAAGGGCTGTCCTCAAACATTCAGCTGTTTCCTGATGACGCGTGGGTCCAGGGAACTCTGCAAATCCAAGGAAAGAATGTCTGAGAGAACTCCAGAACACAGCACGCTCCTCACACAGGCCTGGGGCAGTTCCCCTTCCCACCGCCGCCTGGATGCTTCAGGACGCACAGGACCCTGGGCAGAAACCAAGTGTGGTTCTGCCCCAGGAGAGGAGAATGATTGTCCCTGGACTGGGCACTGCTGCAGTCCTGCCCAACACATCCAAAGAGCAAGACTCCAAAGGATCAAACCATTTGCCAGAAGCTCGGCTGTGCCTCCAAAGAAAGCTCAAGAACATTTATAGGAATGCAAAAATATGCAGGAGCCTACAAAGCAAAACCCAGAATGCCTAGCATCCAGTCAGAGTGACAGGCACACAATAAATCAGAAAAATGTCATCTCATTGGAAAAAATAAATCCACTATTATACTGGAATATTGTAATCTCTCTCTCAAAAAAAGGTAGCTAAAGTTGACAGAAACTCAGTAAGTATATAAAAGATTTAAACAACACTAGCAACCAACTTGATCTAAATAATATCTATAGAAAATTCCACCCAATAAACAGCACAATACATAATCTTATAAGATACCCACAATTGTTTTTATTAGTGCCATAAAATAAGTCTAAATGAGTTTTAAAATAACTTCCTACAAAGTATGCTCTCTGACCCCAATGATTTAAATTTAAATAAAAAACAGAGATATTTTAGAAATCTATGTATATTTAGAAAGTAATACCCATGAATTAAAAAAAATTAACCTGATTAAAATGAAAATGCTATATGATATTTATATAATTACACTAATGCAGCATTTAGAGGATGTAATATTTAGCACAATCATCAGTATGAAAAAAGAATTCTCAAATAATTGGCTTATGTTTTCATCTAACTAGGAAAAAAAAGAACAAGTGAAATTCAAGGTAAGCAAATGGAAAGAAACCAAATCAAGGAAAAACTAAGAGAGAGAGAAATCAATGAAATCAATAGCTACTTCTTTGAGAATATCTGTAAAATTTGTCAATTTCCACCAGACTTGTTTAAAAACAGGGTAAGATATATTGTACCAATGCCAGTAATAAATGAGGCAATATTACTACTGATCACATAGATATTAAAAGAATAACAAGAGGATTCAATAAATGACTTGATACCAGTAAATTTAACAAATTAAGTAAAATGGACAAAGTACTTGAAAAACACAAAATACTGAAGCTCACTTAGGAAGAAAGAGATAATCTGAATAGTGCTATACCCCTTACATTTTAAAATTTGAATATCATGTACAACCAGAAGAATCAGAAGTTATACTTCACTTATGTATGATGTGTCAAAATACATTCTATAGTCATATATAATTAGAACAAATAAAAATACACTTAAATTTTTTGAATTATAGAACTTTTCCACAAACAAAACTCTAGACTACATTTTTTTCACTGGAAAATTCCATTAAAAATATAAACAAGAAATAATACTAATTCTACATAAATTCTTCCAGAAACTGAAAATGAGAGACTGGCTCCCAAATAACTTCGTAAGGCCAACAATGCCTATTATCCAAACCACACAAAAATATTAGAAGAAAAGAAACGGCAGATCAAACTCATTCATGAACATAAGTGTGAAAGTTCCAAACAAATTTTTTGCCAATTGAATTCAAACAGCATATTTATAAAGCATCATGACAAAGTTGCATTCATCTTAAGAATACTGAGGTGGATCTACATTCAAAAAGTGCTCGATGCGGTTCACTATATTAACAAACCAAAACAGAAGAGTTACATGATTATGCAAATAGACACAGAAAAGCATTAGATGAAATTCAGCAATCTTCCTCATAAAAACTTTCAATAAATTAGGAATAAACGGAAACTTCCTCAATCTGATAAAGGTCATCTCTGAAAAATCGTAGCTAACTACTTGCTTAATAGTAAAAGGCAATGTTTCAACTCAAAGATTAGGAAGACCATGAGATGCTTGCCCTCAAAACTTCTCTTCTAGTGCACAAGAGATTCTAGCTAGTGCAATCAGGCAAGATTTTTTTTTTTAAAGAAATATACTTGTTGAAGCAGGAGAAGTTATAGTGTCATTATTCATGAATGACAGGATCATCCATGCAGAATATCTAAAATAACCTATTTTTAAAAAGCTAGTAGAACTAATAAGTAGATTAACAACTTTGAAGAGTAGAGATCAATGTACTTCATGTTTCTATATATTTGCAATAACAATTGGAAACTAAAATTAAAGCAACAACACCATTAGTGAGAGCACTGAAAAAATTCAATAATTATGGATAAATCTGGCCAAATGCATAAACTTTCTAAACCCAAGATAACATAACATTGCTGAGGGAAAATCAGGAAATAAGTGGAGAGTTGTATTATGTACAAGGGTCAGAAGACTCCGTATTGTTAAGATGTCTGTTTGTCTGAAAATGAATCAAAGCCATCCTAGTTAAAATTCCAGATGAATTTTTTGGTCATTTTAGTTGACAAAATGATGATAACATTTGTATGGAGATGGAGATGTATGGTAGTAACCCAAACAACTATACAAAAGAAAAACAAACCTGGATTATTCCTACTGCTTGATCTCATGGTTTACTATGAAGTCACAGTAACCTAGACAGTGTAGTATTATTGTAAATGTAGACAAACTGATCAGTGAGACAGATAGAAACAGAAATTGTATGAACATATGTGTACAATTGATTTGGCAATGGGGCAAAAGCAATTCAGGATATAAAGAATAGTCTTTTTGTACTGAAATTCTTGGATGGATCTATCTATCTATCTGTCTATCTATCTGTATGTATGTATGTAAAAAAAAAGTAGAACTCAAATTCATAAGAATGAATTCAAAATGGACCATAAATCTAAGTGTAAAATAAAAAACTAGAAAACTTCTAGAATAAAATGAAGCAGAAATCTTTGTGACCTTGTGTTAAGAGAAGGTTCATTCAACAACCACATGAAAAGCACAGTCACTAGAGGAAACTGATAAGCTGTACTGCCACAAAGTTTAGAACATGTCTGTTCTTGGAGGGAAATAAAATGTTAAGATGAGGAAATGGCAAGCCACAGACTAGAAGGAAGTATTTCAAATCGGATTCATGTAAAAGGACTTGTAGACGCACAGAGAACACTCTGATAAGCACAGAAACAACCCAGTTACAAAGGCGTTGTGATGGGCTGGGGCTCTAGCTCAGTGGCAGAGTGCTTGCCTAGCATGGGTGAGGCACTGGGTTCCATCCTTACCACCACATATAAAAATAAGCAAATAAAATAAAGGCATGCTGTCCATCTACAACTACAAAAAGTAATAATGATAAAAAAAGGTGGTGAGAGATCTGAACATCCATTGAGCAGACCCTCCACTAGAGAAGCTGTGTTATGCCAAATAAACACCTGCAAAGACGCGAATCTCGTTATTCATTAGGGCAATTGAAATCAAAATCACAATGAGACACCGCCAAGCTCATATCAAAACAGTTGAAATTCCAAAATCTGGCCTTTCCTGGTAAGGAGCAGGATGTAGAGGAGCCTGAGCTTCCAGCCTGTGGGTAGGAATGCAAAGCTTCCAAAACACAGTTTGGAAGTCTCTCAAGCAGTTAAACTTACAGCTCTCATTTGATCCAGCCACTTGGACTCTAGGTACTTCCCCCAAGAAATGGCCATGTAAATGAACAAAAAATAAACAAGCAGAGCATACCGTCATTCTTGGAGGAAGATTTTTGTAAAGTGAAGCATCTTGTAGCCACTCCTGGCATTTGCCTTTGCTCTGGGTTTGAAACCCTCTTCACCAACCGTCTTCAGAGTCCTTTTCTCATGGCACAAATGTCACCATCTTGTTGAAGCCTTCTCTGGAAAACCTAAGAGAACACCTCACCTCTACACATCCGCTCACCATGCCCCCTTTCCCAGGACGGCTCCCATCCCTGACAGCAAACACAGCAGTAGGCAAGACAAGTGCAGTCCTCAGTTCTTCTAGGACCCCCCTCCTGGACATAGACAAAACCAGAATGGGTATTTGTTGAGTGACAGATGTTGTTAGTGACATATGTTGCTGCAAAGTTGGCCAGAACTTCTGGATTCTTCAAAAGCCTATTTTAAAGATGAATTTATATACTACCAGTAATTAATGCCTTTTCTCAAAATCTGAATAACGCCTTGAGATGTTGGCTTGTGATGAAATAGGAATTGTAAACGATGAATACATAAGTACACATACACGTATGTTCAAGGACGGTCAATAGCAACGCAATAAAAAAATTAAATGCACTGTCGCAAATGTGTGTAGACCCCTGGTCCAGGTGGAGGCCAAGTGCAGGGCGTGGTGAGTGTGTAACAGCCCCTCCCACTTTAGGGAGGGAGAGACTGGCTTCCTCCAAGCCTGCCTTGGAGGATCACTGAGCAGATTCATTTTTAACATTTTTATTTCAATCGAAATGTTTTGTTTGACATTCTTCCTACAAGATGGGAAAGGAAGAGGAAGGTGGAAGAGTGATATTGATTTTTAAAAAGCATCCTTTAGTGTCCCTGATGGTTGCCTCTCTGGGTAGGCTTAGCTTTCCCAGCCACCTCGGTAGCAAAAATAGCCACAAATAGAGTGTGGCTGAGCTCCCTGGTGTGGCATTTTTTTTTTAATTTCATACATCATTTGCAGTTTGCTGCAGTGATTACACAATGCAGCCCATAACCTCCAGAGAGGGGAGATGAAAGGAAACCAGGCACTCTGCGTGGGCTCAGCCACACACAAGCACTCGGGGCCCATGGTGCCTGCGCAAAGCTCGGCTGAGGAAGGGGAGGTGCACTTGAATCAAGGACTTTTTTTTTTCCTCCTGAATTTGCTGGCTTCAATATTTCTGTAAGTTATCTAACTGCAAGAATATGTGCAAGTTTTTTGCTTTTCTATTTAGAACAGAAAAATAATTTAGTTTTAATGCCTGTGACTTGGCAGGGCACAAGCCTGAGGGACCCACTTGCATTCTGACTCTGTACACAGAAAATTAGTTTTGACTTTATACATATATGCAAATTGACAAGCGAATCAGGGCCATCACATTTCCTTCTGATGTCTGCTTTAGGGAAAACTTGAGACCATGATCAGAATAAGGAAGGTGACTTTTTTTTTTTTTTTCCCTAAGTCAATATTTCTTATTCTTTTGCGGGTCACAAGTTATGGGGACACTCCCGGGAATGAAGGTGAGTGAGGATCACAAATAAATTTCTATACCATTTCCAGAGATGTGTTGTCCACCTGGAAAAGTCCCTGCTCAGTATCTAAAATTCAGCATACAGTGGCAACGATGATGATTTATAATTCAGTAGGAGAGACAGAGGGGAAAGGGACTTTCATTTTTGTAACAAAAAAGAGCAGCTGCTGCGTTTACCTAGGGACTCCCCAAGGCCAAGGCTGGGCTTTGATCTCACGTCTGTTTCCACGAGGCCTACAGCTATAACAGCCCCTGTCCACAGCCAGCCTCAGAGAATGAAAGGACTGAGCGCTTTTCTCTAGAGCCTCCTGTGTGGCTCTTTTATGTAGGAACAATTCTAACCTGGAGCTCAGTCAGGAGGGAGTCGCAGTGGTAGACCACTGCCCAAGATGCCCACCCCGCCCTTTCTGTTGCTGTGGTCGCCAAGTTTTCCCCTGTGTCCCCTGTTTTGAGGAGGAGGCCTGGCCTCCTAGACACAGTTATAGTCAGAAAAGCTTTTTTCACTTCAGATATGCTTGACAGCATTCACTCTTGCTGCAAAGTCTTAAATCAAGAGTTGGAAAGGATAGCACGTCATGGAAACACCATGTCTGCCCAACCTTCCCCCAGGAGGGAAAGACACAAGAACGGAGCCCTTTTCTCCCCTGCTTCCACATTAATCCCTGCTGGTTACCTGCAAGCTGTCGTTCCAGGGCAAGCTTGAGAGTGGAAAATTATATGGTGGTGACGTTGGTTTGGAGGTTCCCGACCATCACGAGGAGCCAACAGCCCCCAGGGTCTGTGGCATGTGCTCCTACCTGACTGTGGGCCCCGTGAGCCCAGCAGGCTGGTTCTACAGGTTCTACAGGCTGCATATCCCTGTACCTCAGGAAGCCCTCCAGCCTCCTGGGAAGCTGTGAGGGAAGCCCGGCCTCCCACCACCCAGTCCCTTCTGAGACGCATGCAGATGGAGAAGGCCCTTGCCTGTCCTGTCCATGCAGGGCCCAGCATGGGCAGGTAGAACCCCACTCTGCTGCCATGCTGCCTGACTGGACCTCCGGGGTACTGACCGTCCCCTTCATGTCTGAACAGAGCTTCTCGTCCTTCTCCATGAAGTCTTCCGTGTCCCCTAGAGAGCATCTGTCTCTACGTCCCCAGCCTACTGTTGAAATTTCATTTAGTTGCATCTTCATCATCTTAAGAAGATGCACAGGGTCTTGGCCCCAGAGAACGCAGCCTGAGACAAAAGGACTCTCTGTCGCTATTTACTAGGAGGGCCGAACCCCAGAGAGCAGGCGGGAGGCAGTGCTGCGCTGCACCATCAAACAGACCCGTTCTTGTTAACACAGCCATTTATTCAAACTTGGCAGCCCGCCTTCCCAGAGGCTATCTGGCTTATCCTAAGTACGTGGCTTGTCATTCTAACTATTTGGCTTATTCGGAGAAGGAAAGAGGATGAAAACGTCTTCCAGCTCCTCTTGTGATGAGAAGTTTCCCCACAGGGCATTCTTGACCCCTGACCTCCAGGCTGGGTTGCAGGAGCCCTGATTGGGGAAATGGCTGAGATTGTGGTTGGCTGAGGGCCATAGAGATATTCGGACATTGCTGCCTTCCATGGTCTCTCGGGACTTGGCCCAGGATCTCCCGAGACTTGAGCCGAGATGAGATCGGGTTGGCGCCATTTTGTTTGTGGGTTTTTTGGTGGTGTGTGGTGCGTGTTAGGGAGAAGTTATCAGAATAAAAAAGCCTGTTTGTTTCCAGTTTGCCTCTGAGCTTCTTCCCGCGGCTTCGTTGCTCCAAGCGGCCATCGCTTCAGACGGCAACACTGGGTGTGAGTGGAGCCTCGGCAGAGCTTGGGAAAAACGGACATGGATGGAAAATGAGGGCTGAGGCCTCCGCATGTGTCACTGGGCGATCGAGCTGTGTCATAGGAGGTGTCTGGGAACCACATGAAGCTGAGCACCCCAGTGCTGAGCGTTGGGGCTGGAACAGACTGGGGACCACCTGATGTGGTGCGTGATAGGTAACTAGCATACAAAGGTGCACCGCCTCCATGTCCCATGTCACCTAATTAAGTGGGTACATGATAAATGTGTTACTTATGGAAAATTTCACCATCTCCAAGTTGGAAGAGAACTTGATCTAATCTACCTCCTCCTGCAGCATCCTTGACAAAATCCTCTAGACGAGGCTTAAAGATGCAACCTCCTGAGGCTGACCATCAGCTTCTTTGGGCTATAAGTCTCAGAACCTGCTTTCCCTGGTAAGCAAATGGTCATGTCTCTCCCATATGCAAGCCCTTCGTATGTTTCTAGAAACCCAGTGCAGATCAAAACAATCTACAGGTAAGAACACATATACCACTTGATGGCATTTGTGTTATGTACACACAGCCACAGCTACCTATGCTTAGAAGCTTGAGAGAGACATGTTTGTCCAAGAGACTTTTGAATTCCATCAGCGTCCCAGTCCCTAATCTGGGTGCTGGCTACACGGTGGTGCTCATTTGCGAAATTCATCAAACCATTCACTTATGCTGTCTGGTTTTCCTGATTGCATATTTTCATTGATATTTTCTTGTAATGTCAAGTCTCATCACACATTACCCTTGTGAACCAGTGTCCATTATCTAGTCACCACCTGTATCGTCTCTGCAATATGGTGCCAGGCTGAAAGTATGACCTGCTGGGCAGCACCTGACACTGATGATGGTGTGGTCTCCTCAGCTGCAGATGTTATTGAAAAACCATTTCCACAAAAAAGACTCTATGCTTTCACGGATGCACCCTGAAGTCATTTTAGAAGTTTGAATGTTTTTCAAAATAAAAAGCCCATAACTTTTCACAACTATTTTATCTTATACTTCCCTATGTACTTATCAAGAATATGTGGGCAAAATATTCAACAAATACAATAGGAAATTCAATGGCTGACATACAAATTTTGCAGAATGATGTGAAATGGTGAACACAAGGTTTTAAGCATTATGGTTCTACCTTAAAATTTTCAAGTTCAAAGCCAGCCTCAGCAAAAGTGAGATGCTAAGCAACTCAGTGAAACCCTGTCTCTAAATAAAATATGAAATAGGGGTGGGGATGTGACTCAGTGGTCAGGGGCCCCTGAGTTCAATATCTGGTAACCTCCCCCCCAAAATTCTACATTAATCATAATCTTTCTACCTTGTGTACACTCTGATAAATCATACTGTACCCATGCAAGGGGATTTTATGAAGGTATTTCCTGAGGTTTGGATCAAGAATGTCCCCTAAACACTCCTGTGTTCAGAGACAGGGCTGTTGGAAAGTGATCTGATCTCATCAGTGGCGGCTGCCTGGACTACTGGGAAATGGGACCTAGTTGGAGAAAGCAGGGGACATGTCCCGGCCTTATCTTCTTACTGTCCCCTTCCTGTCTCCCTCTCTCTCTCTCCCTCCAACCCCCACCATAAACTGAGCAGCTTCCTTCGGTCATGCCCTGCCTCCATGATGTTCTGCCTCTCCCCTCTGACCCAAGGCAACGGAGCAGCCCACCACGGACTGAAAGCTCTGAGCCCACAAGCCGAAATAAAGCTTTCCTCCTCTGAGTTGCTCTTGTCAGGTAGTTTTAGTCCCAGCAAATGTATTCAAATGACATGCTGAGTTCTCATCACAGAATGCCTGTATGCTGATCAGTACACTGGAAGAGCATAAAATCAATCGACCAAGGGGTGCAGAGAGTGCAGAGGTGACTGCTGCACCGTCACGGTGTCACTTCGGGTGTTCATCCTCAGGCCAAGGGAGCTCCTCCGCAGTGCGCCTAATCCCACGTGTGTGCAGGTTTGGGGATGGTGTCCCTGGTGTTGCTAATGATCAGTCACATACAAGTGCCCCATGACAGTTTTCTGTCACATAGAGAAAACCCCAAAGGTAAATGAGAGACAGGAAATATTTTAGAGGGACTGGAAACGATTAAGTGTGAGTAGGGGAGCTGAAGGAAGGGGGTGCAGAGGAAAAGCTGGGCATGCAGACAAGAAACTCCTGACAGCCTGAGGGAGCCACAGAGGCTTTCTGTGCAAGAGTGGGATCACCCGCTTGAGTTTCCAGTAGCACGTGACGTGCGGGCTGCAACATCAGGAGGGATGGAGGATGGCCGGAGGGGGCGGGCACACGGGGAGCCATTCAGTCTCCCGACGGGAGACTTGTTGACCTGCATTGAGCTGCTGGTGTCATGGAAGGACAGGAGCGTGAAGATTGGTGTGAGGGTGGGCTCTGCCAGCCCCCGCTGTCCCTGAACGTGGAACGTGGCTGGTGGGAGACGGCAGCTCAGGAGCAGCCCTGGCTCCCCGGCTCCTGCGCGGGGGCTGGTAGAGTCCTATTGCACGAGAGAGAGTCGGTAGACGCGTGACGCAGGACGGTTGCTGCATGCAGCTGTGCACACTGTGACTTCCCACCCCTGCGGGACATCCACATGGAGAATTCCCCGTGGCGGCAGGGTCCTGGGATCTCCTGGTGAAAAATGGGTGATGGTTCAAGACTCAGACTCGGGAGTAGCAAATAGGATCCTAGATGATTTCAGCCAGGCGAGGAGATATTGTGGTCCAATGGGGTTGAAGGGAAGGAGAAGGCCAGGGAGAAGCTGGACACCTCATGGACTTAGAATCCACGGGACAGGCCAGGAGGAGCTCAGCGCAGAGCCCGAGCAGTAGCCTGGAGGTAGGAGGTCAGGGAGAAAAGTAGGGCATGGTGCACAGAGAAGGAGCTTTACCCGGGGCAGGGCAGATTGGTGACAGGTGCTCAGGGGGACTGCTGGAGGTGGCACTTCCCCCAGCCCTCACACCCTGGGCCAGTGATGGGGGGACACCCCAAGCTGTCTTGGGGGTCGTCTGTTCATCATTGCGACAGTAGCTCCTGGTTTCTGTCCAGAGGACTGATTCCTTCTAATCTCCTTATCTGAGGGTCCTCTTCCCACACCTTGTTCCTCCTGGAACAGTCTTTCTTAATTTTTTTTCAATATGATCAGTTGGAGAATTTTCCAAATCTTTGAGTTTTACTTCCCTTTTGATTGACAATTCAGACTTTGTTTCTTCCATGTTTTTATTGGTGTGCTATAACTATACACAGCGGTGAGATTCACTGTGACATATCCATACACTCACACAGTATAACAATGTCACTTGGTCAATATCATTCCCCAGCATTTCCCCTTTCCCTCTCCTCCTTCCTTCCCCTCATCTCTCTCCTCTACTATGCTGATCTCCCTTCAGTTTTCATGAGACCCCACCCCCTTTCTTTTGCTTTTTCCTCTCTAGTTTGCACATGTGAGAGAAAAATACAACTCTAGACTCTTTAAGTTTGGCTTATTTCCCTTAACACAATGTCCTCAAATTCCATCCATGTTCCTTTTTGGAAATGGCACAATTTCATTATTTTTATAGATGAATAAAATCCTATCGTTTATGTCTCACATTTTCTTTTACCCATTCATCCATTGATTGATAGACACTTAGGTTGGTTCCATGGTTTGGCTATTGTGGATGGTGCTGCTTTAAACATGGGGGTGCTTGCATTGCTGTAGTGTGCTGACTATGATTCCTTAGGATCACTACAGAGAAGTGGTACATCTGGCACCTAGTCTTTTGAGGAGCCTCCATACGGATTTCCCTAATGGAGGTACCAATTTACAATCCCACCAACCGTGTGTTCCTTCCAGCAGAAGTGTTCCTTCTCCTCCGCATCTCTCCCGCATTTATTATTACGTGGCTGCCACGGAGGGCTGCCATTCTAACTGGAATGAGATGGGTTCTCAGTGTAGTTTTGATTTCCATTTTCCCAATTGCTAATGTTGTTGAACATTTTTTCATGTATTTGTTGGCCATTTATATTTCTTTTTTTGAGGAGTGTATGTTTAGTTCATCTGCCCATTTAATATTTGGGTTATTTGGCAGGGGGGGTTGATGTCAAGATTTTTGAATTCTTTATGTATTCTGGATATGATTTCTTTTGCCAAAAGAACAGCTAGCAAAGATTGTCTCCCATTTTGTAGGTTCTCCCTTCACATTTCTAATTGTTTCCTTTGCTGTACAGAACTTTTTAATTTGATGCCACCCCATTTATTAACTCTTGGCATTATTTTAGGGATCCTGTTGAGAAATTAATTCTTTTTTGTACCTATATGCTGGCATGTTGAGTTGCATAGTTTTTCCTCTAACCCTAGGTCCTTGATCCATTTTGAGTTGATTTCTGTGCGGGTTGAGAAATAAGGGTCAAGTATCATTCTTCTACCTGTCAATAACTAGTTTTCCCAGCACCGTTTGTTAAGAATGTTGTCTTTTCTTCCACATATACTTTGACATCATTGTCAAGGACTAGATAGCTCTAACCATATGGGTTTGTCTCTGTGTCTTCTATATTGGGCCATTGGTCTATGAGTCCGGTTTTTGCCAGTTCCATGGAGTTTTTGACACTATAGCTTTATAGAATGATTTTAAGTCAGCTATTGTGATGCTTCCACCTTTGCCTTTTTGGCTTAGAATTGTTTGGCTATTCTGGGTCTTTTATTTTTCCAAATAAATTTTGGGACTTGTTTTTTGTTTTGTAGTTCTGTGAAGAATGTCATTGATGTTTCAATGGGAATTGCATTGAATTTGCATATTGCTTTTGATAATATGGCTGTGTTAACAATATTAATTCTGCCTGTCTATGAACATGGGAGGTCTTTCCATCTTCTTGAGTCTTCCTCAGATTTTTCTCCAGTGTGCTATTGTTTTCATTGTAGTTGTCTTTCTTCTCCATGGTTATATTTATTCCTGGGTATTTTGCTGCTGTTGTCTCTGTTGTTGTTTGAGGCTATTGAGAATCGGATTGTTTTCATGACTTCTTTCTTACCACATTCATTATTGGTGTATAATGAAGCTATTGATTTTTGTTTGTTGATTTTGTAGCCTGCTGCTTTGCTGAATTTGTTTATTAACTCCAGCAGTCTTCTGGGGAGCTTTTTGGATCTTCTAAGTATGGGATCATATCATCTGCAAATAATGATAATTGAACTTATTCCTTTCTATTTTTATTTCTTTTACCCAATAAGTTGAAAAGTTAGAAGAAATGAATACATCTCTAGACACACGACAAAGTTTAATTAAGAAGACACAGAAAGGTTAAACAGACCAATAACTAGCAATGAAATAGAAGCAGCAATAAAAAGCCTTCCAACAAAGAAAAGCCCAGGACCAGATGGATTCTCAGCTGAATTCTACCAACAATTTGAAGAAGAGCTAATGAAAGTGTTCTTCAATGTATCGTCCATGAAATAGAAAGGGACTGAACACTTCCACACTTATTCTATGAAGTCTGTATCACCTTCATACCAAAACCAGACAAGGACACATCAAAGAATGAAAACTGGAGACCTAGATCTCTGATGAAATTAGGTGCAAAAATATCTAATAAAATGTCAGCAAGATGTGTTCAACAACACATTAAGAAGATTGTATATCACAACCAAGCTGGTTCTATCCTAGAGTTGCAAGTGTGGTTTAACACGTGCAAATAAATACAATTCACCACGTAAGCAGGCTTAAGGACAAAGATCACATGATCACCTCAACAGCCTCAACAGTTGTTGCTGCCCTAAGCGATTGCTGCTTGGAGCAACGACGCCGTGGGAATAAGTTCAGAGGCAGACTGGAAACGAACAGACTCTTTATTCTGCTAGCTCCTCTCTCCGGCTCCAACAACAACTCCAACATCATCCACACTCTCCAACCACCACACAATGGCGCTGACCCAATCCGCAATCCCCCGGGCCAAGTCCCGCGAGACCATGCAAATGGCGCCGACCCGATCCGCAATGTCCCGGGCCATGTCTCGCGAGACCATGGAAGGTGGTAATTCTGGAAATCTTTATGGCTCACAGTTAACGGCAATCTTAGCTATCTCCTTAATTAGGGCTCCTACAAATAGATGCATAGAAATCCTTCAACAAAATTCAGCACACATTCATGATAAAAACAATGAAGAAATCGGGTAGAAGAAACTTCCCTCAACATCATAAAGGCCATACAACAAACCCAAAGCCAACGTCATGGTAAATGGAGAGAAACTGAAATTGTTTCCTTTAAAAATCTGGAACAAGGCAAGAATGTCCACACTTACTACTCCTGTTAGCTAAAGTACTGGAACTTCTAGCCAGAGCAATGGGGTGAGAGAAGGCAACAATTCAGTCTTTAAGTTAATTACTCTCTTGTTGAATCGTACTATAAGCATAGGTTAGTGGAATGGGTCTGTTTCTTCAGCACTTTGCTTGGGTACCTCCTCGGCCACATGCCCAGGCTCATTGCTCACAAGGTCCACCTTCCACAAAGCACCAGCACACTTGTCACTTTATAACCAGGGTGGCCTTTCCTCCATTGTCCAATAGATGTTCCTCCTTTCCACCTGAGACCTCTTCAGAGTGGCCCTTCCCCTCTAGCCTTCTCCCAGTATCCTGCGCAACGTTACGTAGCATCCTCTAAGAACGCTGAGGTCTTCTCTCCCGCTTTCTGTTTCTCCTTCTGCACCACAGGCAGAATCCACAGTTTGCAGCCATGTGGACTTTTCCTATGGTGTACATCAAAACCCTTCCAGCTTCTGTCCATTACCTAGTCCCAAAGCTGTTTCCATGTTTTTTAGGTATTTATTATAGCAACGCCTTTACTTCTTAATAATAATTTCTTCTTAGGGTTTTCCAGAGAAAAAGAAGCAAGAAGATATATAGACCAGATGTAGACACAGACCTAGACACAGATACGTAGAGTGAGGTTTAGCCTGAGGGCTTGGTTTATGGGATTATAAAGGCTGACAAGACCTGAAGTCTGTTGCCTGCTGAACCCAGGAAGGCTGGGATGTTGCCAATATAAGCCCAAAGGACTAGAGCTAGGGACCCAGTGGGTTAGTCCAGGTCTGAGTCGGAAGGCTCAAGACGCAGGAGTACTGGCGTGCAGGGAGAAGGGATTTGAATGGCTTCATTCTCCCCCTCCTCTTTTTCTCCACCTGGTGCCTTGGTGGAGGGACAGTGCTCTCCTACACTGGTGAGGACGATCTTCTTTAGTGAGTCCATTGATTTCAGTGCTGAATTTTTCCAGAGACGCCCTCACAGACTCTTACAGAAATGGTGTTTTACCAGTTATCTGGGCAGCCTTAACCTAGTCAGCCTGATGCATGAAATCACCCCTCAGGGAAGGCACCCCAGGCCCTAATACCAGTCACCTGACTGACCTCGGGCAAATGGTTCAAGCTCTCTGTGCCTCAATGTCCTCACCTGGTAATGGTGACCACAGTGAAATCACCTCCTATGGTTTGTCATGAAAGGCACTGGGGACAACCACAGCTACAATGTTTGGTGCAGAATGGTGGGCCCCAGGCCACCGGTAGCAGGGCTCCTCCGTTCTCTGCCCAAGTCATGTGGGCCAAAGGACAGTTGGGGCCCCAGCCACCGTGCACCAGCTGGGGACCGCACACTCTCACATGGAGCAAGGGCCAGTCCAGTAGGAAACTGAGTATGACACAGTGCTTCAGCCTGGGTGCAGGGTGAGGTCACAGTTCTAGCCCTGTTCTTGCCAGATAATCCCAAGAAAGTTTTCCGGTTTATTCTTGTTTCCACTTGATGGTTTTAGGATTAAATAAGGTAGAATCAATAGGACATTTAGTACCATGCCTAGCATACAATACTTTCTTATTATTTACTTTAGTAATTTTAGCACATTTACATGCTTTTTACATTTTTGCTTCTGAAAGGGTTCAGTAATGTAATTTCCATTTTTTCAGAAGAAGAGACTGAAGTTCCCAGAAGCTATGATTTTCCCACACTCAGCCAACTGATCGTCCTCAGTGTTTCAATGCAGTGATTGACACTTGGCCTGCTCATAAGTAGCTATTGAGCTGAACTGGTGATTCAGTGAATTAGTGGCACAATAAGAAGATAAGCCCTGACCTCTGACTCTGAGGTGAGTGTGTGTCTGTGGAGCTAGCTGTTTCACTTTCTCACTCCACTCCTTCCTCGCTTCATCCTGACTTCAGAATCTCCCTGAAAGGTCGTTTCAGTTGCGCTCTTGACCTCTGAAAGGTGGGAATGGATGTGTGTGACTTCCTCAAAACAATACAGAAATCTCACTGACTTCTGGAACATCCGGTGGGAAACTGCAGGGACGACTGTGCACTATGGGGCTCCCCGTCCCAGACCCACTGCCCCACTCCTGCTGCCTGCGCTCATGATGACCCACCCCTGTTTTAAGCAGCCGAGAAAGGCTCCAACTGCGGCTCTCCAGGGGCCCATGGAGTCACGGAGAATTCCTGTGTCACAGCTCTGCTCCTCCGTGGTCCCATGCCAACTGGCTCCTGCTCTTCGCGTCCATTGCTTACACTCCAAAGCTTGTGAATTTTTCTGGGGTCTTAACGTTAGGCATCTGAGTCACAGCTAGTTAGTCTTCAAATCACCAGGCAGAGGCTCCTGAAATCTAGCTCTCCACAACAACACGGCCAGCTCCTGGGGTGCTCCGTTCTGCGGGAGGCGTGGCTCCACTGACCACCCTCCAGGGAGATCCCGAACAGCTACTGAGCCATCTTAACAGGGAGAGTCCAACAAGCAAGATGGCCCTTTCAAGCCGGAGGGAGAGTCCTCCGCCACCCACCTGAGCTTCAAGAAGCGGTTTCTCCCTGATATTGAGGATCTGGATTAAGTCGTAGAAGGTAAGCTTTATCCTTGCAGAGTGGTGTGCTTGTCTTCGGATCGTGTCCCATTTCAGTGACAAAGCCATCGCAGGAAGAGCCCCCAGTGGTGGCTGGGATCACATAAGGACATCTGAGTCACACCTCTGCTTCCTGTCTGCTCGCACAGGTGCTTTTCTGAGTAGTGTTCCTGAATGCCATCGGTCTATCAAGTCCAGTAGGGTGCTCTCCTAGGGTATGGGACAAAGAAGAGATTGCTTCTTTGCTATGAAAAAAATCAAAATAGAAGAGCCCTTGTGTCCTGCAACCAAACAATAGAAACAGGATATTGTTAAAAAGCAAGGGGGTAGAAGAATTTCAGATAACAATGAAAGAAATAATAATAATATCATTGTGATAAGCAGAGGACTCAAGTTCAGAATACTAAGCACCACAGATCAGAGGTTTCAGGCAGTTTATGTACCTGTGTGGTATAAGTGTGTGCATATATGAATAGGCGAACTACAGTCAGCAAGCTCTAAATAGAGAAATTAATGGTGTTTGATCCATTGAATGTTTTTTAAAAGTCAATTTTGAAATTTAAAATGTTAAGATGATATTTTAATAGGGTTTTGATTCATCATTTTTAACTAGAACGTACCAGTCCTTGACAAGCAACTGGATAATTTACTTGAGGGTATCTGGAAAAAAAAAATGATTATATTAGCATACAAATTTATAGGCATAGTTATTTTCTTATCAGTGTCTTCCTTTGCTGAAAGTACATTACATTACTCACATTAAACAACCAAAAATTATAAATTAGAAGATAATTATCAAAACATTATGCATTTATAAAGAAGTTAAACTTTTACGATATGAATGCAATTTTTCTCAAAATAGGTGTGTGTGTGTGCGTGCGCGCACGCGTGTCTGTGAGCTGAAGAGTCTGAACCTCTCCAAGACATCATAGAATTCAATATAATACAAAAGAAGAGAAGCGAACACAACAGCTTCCTACATTCTCTCTGCCAAAGCCACACTCGTAATCTCCCTCCTACAGTATATCAATCACTTCCTAACTTTCTAGTGCCTGTCAAAATTCTCCTTTTTAAATAATTGTTAATCAGCATCTAACATTATTCCTTGTAGGAATAAAAGTGTTTACTAATCTTCAAAGGTGGGCAGTGGTGCCGAATGGGTTTCATCAAGCCTCAAGACAGTGAGGCTGGGTTGTCTCTGTCCTGCTGCAGGTGGCTCTTCAGGCCACGTAAGTCCCACGCCACAAACAGGTGAACTGCTCAGGGGACGGTGTGTGGTGTAGCAGCAGAGGTAATAGCACACGTGTCACTACATACATTGTGTTCTAGAAACCAACACATTCATTACCGCGGGTGATGAAGGAGCTGGGGAAGATGAAAGCTGGGTGCTGGTTTTGCCTTAAGAGTGCAGGAGCCCTGTTTGGGGAGATGGCTATGATTGCGGTTGACTTTGGGCCATGGAGTTTTGGACATTGCCGCCTTCCGTAGTCTCACGAGACTTGGCCAGGGATCTCGAGAGACTTGGGCCAGCGTGGAGCGGGTTGGGGCCATTTTGGTTGTTGGTTGTTTGCTGGTGTGTGGTACGTGTTAGAGCTGTTAGAGCCAGAGAGAGAAGCTGACAGAATAAAGATCCTGTTTGTTTCCAGTCTGCCTCTAAACTTATTCCCGCGGCTTTGCTGCTCCAAGCGGCCATCGCTTCAGGTGGCGACATAAGAGAATTTTCAGACCCACTGCAGGTGCCTCTTGTCTCTGGTGCGTAAAACACGGGATCATGGCCTCAGGAAATGGTTTTACAGGGTTTCCTGATGTTTTAGTCAGCTTTTTCACTGCTGTGACTAAAGAACCCAACCAGCACGATTGTAGAGGAGGAAGAGTCTATCTGGGGCTCATGGTTTCCGAGGTCTTAGTCCACAGAAGGCCAGCTCCATGCCTCAGAGGTGAGGCTGAGCATCATGGTGGAGAGTGTGGCAGAGAGAAGCAATTCACCTCATGGTGTTCAAGAAGCAGAGAGAGAGACTCCTCTCTCCAGATACAAATATATACCCAAAGCCACACCCCAATTCCCACCTCCTCCAGCCACACCCCACCACTTCAGTTACCACTCGGTTAATCCCTATCAGGGGATTAATTCACTAATTGTATTAAAACTCCTACAACCCAATCATTTCTCCTCTTAACCTTCTTGCACTGTTTCCCATGTGAGCTTTTGGGGGACACCTCACATCCAAACCACAACACCTAATTTCAGTGGGCAGACATGGCCCTATGCTTTGAGGCAAGACTGGTGCTGTAAAGAAACTTCCAGGTCACTTTTTAACACTGAGAAAGATCCAACCTGAATTAGTGTTGATCACACTTCAGGTGTCCAGACAGAGGGTCACCTAAAGCAAGCACCTTGGCTGTGCTGTTTATTGGGCAGTCTCTGGAGAGTCCTTCCTGCAGGCTGGTGTGTTCTACAGTGCCTGGACCCTGAGGGCAACAATGGTTTGGGTGTGGTGAGCCTGTGCACAGCTCCTGAGGATCGAGTCTCTGTGGTTCACAAGTCTGGGGGTTCGACGTGTCAGGTTCACGCAGCTGACGGCTACTTTGGTGGCGTAGTGGGTTGCTAAAGCTTGTTGAATTTTTACCACATTCTGTGAGCAGTTGTTACTGTCCCCACTTTATAGCTGAGGAAATTTAAATGAGGAATGTAAGTGGCGCATGAAGTGTGCTCGCTGACGAGGGGACGGTAAGCGCACGTGGCTGCAGCACCATCAATGGAGAGGAGCAGGGACGAGAGCTTAGAGAGGCCAGCAGCCCCTGCAGGTCAGCGTGGGCCCCCTGAAGGAGGCCACGTTTTCTTCTCTTCTACATTTCCCTTAAACCACAAGTGCGTGGAGTTGCATTGGGTTTTGATTCAGCCAATGCTCATTTAGATCCACCAACTTCATTCCCAGCTTTCCTGCTCACCATTGCCTCCGGTGTCCAGTCCTCCACTCCAATTCGACTCCCTCTTCCCTGTTTCCTTCAGTCACTACGAGACGCTCTGCGGGAGTGCGCAGCTCATCACTCTGAGCTTTTCTTGGCTTTTAAGCTTTCTGAATTGGCAGGTGCGAGCCTTCGGTGCTTTGAAGGGAACTCCTCTTGTCACTGAGGAAGACACCAAGGCCAGCTATCACTTCTTCCTGAGCAATCTGTCTTTTCTGTCTGTCTTTGGAGCTTTTTTTCCTGATATTTTACATGAAGAAATTGCATAGCAATATGCTTATGGGTGTGCAATTTCTTTATTTGGCTCAGGGCTTGGTGAGGTTCCTAAACGCATGTTTCTTCTAAGTTTTTAGTCACTATTTCTTGAATAAATTGCTCCATCCCAAATTCTATTAAAAATGTGCTAAACTTTCTTCTTCCATTAAGTTAAATTGAGTCATTTTCAAAAATCTCCTGCCTTGGTCTCTCTGTGTCTAATTCTGGGTGATTCCTGCAGGTCTGTTTTCCGGCTGATCCCCATCTCTCTGAATGCATCGCAGGGTCTATTTAATGTGTTCTTTGCTTCTGTCTCTTTCCTGAAGCTTGCTTTTTCATAGTGACTTGCCTTTGCATCAGGGCCTCTGCACATTTTTAAAACTGCCTAATAACTTTAAATATTCTTTATTGTATGATCTCTTCTGAGTTCCTGGGAGTTTAAGTCTGCCATCTATTTTGTTGTCTCCTGGAGAGTTGACTCCTTAGGCAGTTGTTCTCATTTTCATTGTGAATTCATCTTTATGGATTTTTTTTCTTCCACTTTCTATTGTAGTGGTGTGAAATTTGTAAATCCTACCTACATGTCTCTAGGTTACCCTTAAACATCTGACTATTCTACATAAGCATTTCATCAGTGTCTATCAGTCACACACTGATTCCCCTTCACCCCCCATCATCTCTCACTCTGTCACCCTCTGTGAACTTATTTTAAAGACATAATAACTGTCATACTCCACTCAATCACATTATTCAAAATCAGCCCACATTTCACTGGTACTACTCTGTGCCACAATGTTCCCTGTGTCTGATATCTTCTCTCTCATTGTGTTCATTTGTGTTTTATAATAATAAATGTTCCATAGCGTCTCTAGAGAGGGTGTGCCGTGTGCAGCCTGTTACATAAGGTGTCATTATCATGACAGGGATTCTTCGTGGCAGCTGTTCCTCAGGAGTGATGAAGGTCACTCATCCAGAAGAGGTCATTTATAATGATTCTACATGGGTTCAAAACAACTGTAAGTGAGGACAGCATTCTCTCTCTTTTTCTCAGTCACATTGGTCAAGTATAATGAATATAATTACTAAGACTTTATAAACTAGTGTTAAACCTTTCCATATTCTATGTGCTTATTCTTTTTCTTTCTGGCTATCATACTAGCCAGTAGTATTTACCTCCTTTTATTTATATGAATAAGTTAGAGGTTTCACATTCTCTTGCAAGTCTTTTGTGCTCACACTTAAAATTCCAACATAAATATTTGACTTAACAACAATGCAAGCTCATCCAGATCTCCGTGTCACTCCATAGCAGAGGAGCAGCAGCCGAGACCATTGCCCTCCATCTCTGTGCTGCTGATATCCACCACTTCCGGGGCCCTCTTCATCATCGTACACAAACAGTGATTACCCTTTGTATGGTTTTAACAGATGATGTGCATTTAGATTTACTCTTTTTTTTTTCTTTTTGTTTTTATTTTGGCTTCAATGATCTTTTTTATAAGTGTGTTTTCTTTTTTTCAGGAATTTAGTTAGTGGTGACATTCCCCAGTCTCGTCTGAAAGTGACACTATCTAACACTTTCCATCAAACAGTAGTTCAGCTGGGTATAGAATTTCATTTGAAGATCCTTTTTCTTTGATTCTTTGGACATTATGCTATTATCACATGATTTCTGTTCTTTCTTTCTTTCTTCTTCTTCTTCTTTTATTTTATTTTATTTTTTTTTTAGAAAAAGAAGCTTTAGTGTTTTGCTGGTCCAGAAAACACCACAGGGGACTCCCATCCCAGAGTCTGTGGTTCTCCTGATCAGGAGAAACAGGAGGTTTTAAAATAGGTTAGTTAAAAATTACATTCCATGTGTTCTCTGTCTGGAGGTGTAACTCACTTGTTAATTTAGGAGACAGTCATTTCTGAGATCTTCTGGTGCCATCCCTAAGTCTGAATTGCTTCATTCCTGTGGTGGGTGTGTGCTGAAGGACAGATAATTCTGCCTAGGATGGGGAAGAAAGGTAATCCTGCTTTCCTGAGATTAGGGAGGAGAAATTAAGGAGGTGGAAGGAAAAGGAAGAGAAAAAATATGTTGGTTTTAACCATAGGTCACAATGGCAGAGCAGTAAAGGCTATATGCAAAGCATCAAGTGCCCCACTGTTACATTTCTTCATTGTCAGGTTCTACATTCCATTTCTATGGGAAAATGAGTGACAGCTCCAAGCTGCTTGCAGCGGAGAGAGGGCAAAGTGGGAGGGAAGTGAACTGAAGTCCTTGTTCTCTATCAGGTGGTGTGTGGACAGTTAAGGCTATTTAGCATCAGGGCAGTCTAGAGGTCCATGGTGACAGTGAGCAGGTGACAAGGCATACCTAGGGTTGGGATCATGACAACAAAGCATTACTTTCTTGTAAACAATTAGCACAAAAGCAGTTAGTATTTCAGCTGGTCTCTGAAAACAATGAAGAAAGTGACTCATTATAACTCCAGGTGACATCCAACATGCTGTTAATTTGTGAGCTATTTCTACATGGCTCCTGTTGTTAACATTGAGAGTTTTTCATCAGGCAAATTTGACTGTGTCATGTAAGTAAATCTGTCTTATCTCATTGGTCAAATTGGAGGAAGTATTAATGGCTTATAGTTTCCCTCTGATAACCTAGATACATCTATCTAACTTTCATTCATTCAGTTGGACTCATTAGAATTTATGCTTAGGAGAACTGATATTTTCCCTCAATTCTGAAAAATTTCTAGTTATTATATTTTGGAGAGTTTTTCTTCCATTTTCTTTATTTCCCCTTCTGGAATTCCTATTCCATTTTATGATTTTGGAAAGTAATTTTGCCCTGCATTTCTGCTAGTCTTGAAATTTATATTTATTTGCATTACATGTAAATATTCAATTCTATGTACATGTTTTTATTTAATGTATTTTAAAAACAATTATTCAGTGCTTACAGTTTCTAGGTATTTCATACATACAATTTATTTTTTAAAAACACCACTTGAGGTACTATTGAGCACAGGTCTGGAACAATCATTCTGTCTCTGCTCTGCTTTGTATAACATCCTCCATTCCCTCGAGTTTTCACTTCATGTATTTGGTCATTTTTTAATATCTTACTGGCTTGTTGATTATAACTGTTACAGGAAACTTCGTCCTTGTCTCTGATGCCAATCCAGTAATAGGGGCATGGTTTTGAAAAAAAAAAAAAAAGGAAAAAAGAAGGTTTATTGCTTTGGTAACAAAGGAGAAACACAGGGAGTCTTGTCCCAGAGGCTGTGATTCTGTCCATCAGGGGGAATAGAGAGTTTTTAAAGAGGTGATTCAAAGAAATCCTGTTTCCTGGGATTAGGGAGGAGAAGATTAAGGAAAGAAGGTTGGGAAAAAAAAAAAAAAAAAAAAAAAAACAACAGTTTTAGAGCAACAAGGGATATAGTCAAAGCATAAAGTTAACCACTGTGACATAACGTGGCTCTTCTCACACCTTGAGTCCCTCTCTTGTGCTTCTGGTGGTTTTAAGTGTCCTTGTCTTGTGACTTCCTCAGGAGTTCTACCTCCTGAAGTCCTTGGACATCCCACTGACAGGTCGTGTCTGTAGACTCTTGCCACAGTAGGTTCTCTGTCTTACGGGGTGGGTTGGGAGTCATCTTGGGTGGACATTATTTCTATCCAGGACTCCTGGGCAGACTAGGTTGCAGGTGAGTTCCTATAAGGTGGTTTGGGGTTTCATTTTTGGTACCACTGGATTTTCTTGCTGTGCTCCACTTTGTACCAGTTAGTCACCTTTGGAATATAGGTAGCATTACTTTCAACAGGCAGGCTGGCTTATGGTATATACTCGTTGGAAGTACTTTTTTCTTCCCCAGTCCAGTTCTAGGTAGAAAACTTACCTGCTTGCTTCCTGAGGTCACTCAGCTGTTTCCCTCTCACCTTTTCATGGAGCAGGCCATTTTGTGAGCAGTGACGTTTGTGCCAGAGACCTGACATTCACCCATGGTACGGTTTCACAAACTTGTCACTACTACCCTGGCCTTGCTCCTGCTCCCTGGGGCTACAGTGACAGCTGCACCTTCACCCTTCTTTTCAAAGCTTTCCCGAATTCTGGCACTACTTGACTTTTCTCTTACTTTCCTGATGTCTTTTCTACACACTTAAAAATATAGCCACTCTAATGCATCCCACATGTCTGTTTCCCAAGTGACTGGCAATGCTGTGTAGCACAGTGTGAACCAATCTTGGAACTGGTGATGTGAACCCTGAAGCCTGTCTGCCTTGGTTCAAACCCAGGCCCAGCACTGAGCAGACTATCGAATGCTTCACGACTTCTCTGTGCTTCTGTTACACCATTTGAAAATTGGAAAGGATGATATTGCCTAGCTCATCATGTGCATAAGGAATAAATGAGTTCACATTTGCAAGTTTTTAGAGCCATTCTCAGGCTCCATGTAAGTGGCAGCTATCATCATAATTACTAGATACTCAGTGTTTTACAATATTGCCAGAAATATATGTCCCCTTCAATGTCATTTTGATATAATAAGCACTCTTTCAACAGTGTTTTAAATAATCAGTTCAACTCTGTTTAATAAAAGTTTCATTTTACATTGGTATATTATGAACATAAATTGTCTGATAAAGTGCAATTTCTACATAAACCTCAAGAAGTAGATACTATCTCTAGCTAGAAAATAGGGAAAGCGGAAATGCGGGTAACTCAGAGCCTCAGCACTGGTAGAGGTTCAGATTTCTGTCCATCTACTGATGTCCTCACCTTTCCCGTTTGTTTTGAAAACGGGCGCTCTCATCTCTAGCGTGGGTAAGGATGCCCCTTCCAGTGCACCATGAGACACTAGCCCTACCTCCCCCAGTACCTCTGGTCAGTGCACACGGGAGCTAAGTACAGGAAGGGAAAAGGAGACAAGCCAGCGCTGAAGCTGAAACCCTAACCTGACAGCAGGATGCCGAACATCACACACAGAGTGGGTAGGTGAAGGGCACCGGCTATGTTTAGGAGTCATGGTTACAGCCAGGAACAATCTAAGACTCCCGCACTTACCACATTTGGTTCTGCAGGTAGAACTGGCCATATGGGCGTTGGATGCAATTAAAAATATATATATTTTCAGCAGGCATTGGGAAAAGCCGATCTAACCCCACTCCAGCCATGCCTGGTGTCGTTCACCTTGAAGAAGAGGGCCGTGCAGCCCCAGCCAACATGGAACTCACTGCAGCACCATGCTGAGATGTATTTCACCATTTGAAAGTGAATTCACTGCCACTGCAACAGGAACGTCTGCATTTCCTCACAACACTGTCAGACAGCGTCTGCCTCTGTGCAGCGCAATGGCATTGATCACGCCCTAGATGGGCAGCCCTGGCCGGCTGCCGTCAGGCCCGTCCTGTGGGAATGCTTAAGCTGAGCAGAGCTCTGAGACACCTTCACGGGAGCTCTAGGGATTCAGTCTCTTTAATAAGAGTTAGAACTGCTCATGGGAACATTTGTTTTGTTATGTTCTTTTTCTACGAGCAAAAAGCAATTGAGTATTTCCCTTTGAACTCTTTTTTTTCTTCTTCTTCTCTGTGAGAATGAAATTCAATTTAGTCTTGTTCACAGGAACATACAGATGCATCAACAATGAACCACAAGGATAGGAAAGTATCTTTCCATCTGAATTCCTCTTTCGTTATTCTGGAAATGTTCTTGAGTTTCTATTTCTGGTGGTGTTTTCGTCCTCAGCCACTGGAAGGTTTCAACCAAATTGGATGGGTTCCTTCTCACAGCCGTGACTCCAGGGTTCTGGCCAACACGGATGCATGAAGATGTTGTGCTGGGGTGGAGGTGGGATAGGCGCAGGGCTCAAAGGAGGTCATGTGGTGTCCCTGCAGGTGTTGTTGCTACAACTGGAGGTGTTTGTGGGTGCTCCCACCAGTGATTTATGTTTCATCCACAGTGTTTTCATTAGAGAAAAATTTTGCTCTGTGAATAAAAATATTCAGACAGGAGGTCACCAGGCTCTCTCTGCCCAGACCCTGGTGTCCTCATGTTGCTGGCATGACCCTTCCTCCTGAGTGTCTTCAGAGACAGGGACACTAACTGGTCTAATGCCCCCATCCTCCACGCCTTTGCGCCGTGGTTACAAGGCTCTGCTAGCTTATGCTGCTTTCACTAAATAGTTCTTTCTCCATCCTGTATCCCAGGTGCTTGGAGACACTGGTTCATTCTTTTGCATGGATCCATTCATCCTCCTGGATGAATGAAAGGAGTCCTCATGAGGATGGACATCCAGACAGAGGAGTTTGCTTGCATATAACGTCTGGTTGGCAGGAAGAGCCTGCAAGTCACAGGAGAGGTGCCGATTCCCAGATGGTGCAGGATTGATTAGCGCCAGCACTAACGGGCAGAAAAGGCAAGACACGCACTGCCCACAGGCTGGCATCTCAGCTCTCTTCAGGGGAAACTGAAGATGCAGCAAATAGCTCAAAACCACCTAGGACCAGGAGCATGCGCCCACGCTATCTGCGTCTCCTCTCTGGTTGTTTAAACGCGCTGTCTAGACACATTAGGCTCTAATTTTATTTGCTCTGCCCTGCGATAGGGCAAGCTGTGACCCTTGCTGGGAAGCTGTCTGCCGTTCTCTCCATCCTGAACAGAGGTTGAATAAGACACTGGGAAATGGACACAAAATACCTTGGGCTCTGTCACCAGAGATGCTGCTGCATGGAAAATTCTAGAAACTGGTTTATGAAAATTGGAATGGAGAGGGAGAAGTAATTAGGGGAAATATGCAGAGAACACGGGTCTGCCTGTCCTTCCCTCCACTGCCTTTGCTGCATCGCGGCAGAGGGCAGGGGGCTGTGGCTGCAGAGGGACAGGGGATTTGTCCCAGCTTCTGCACGCCCCCCTCCCCTGTTCCACCCGGCCTTCCTGCTGCTCTGCCTGCCACCTTGCGTTAAGTGAATTTCAGTTGCTTGAAATGGAAGTGCAAAACGCAGTCATGCAAAATTTATGTAAACCCCTTCTTGCGCATGGCTTGAGCTGCCCCGTACCTGGAGGCTGCCTCACCAACAGTCCCGAGGCTCCTGGCTCCGCCCTGCTGGGAAGAGATGGCGAGCTGAAGGCCCTGCCCCCCTCGCCCAGCCCTGGAAACAAGGCTTCCCAAGGGTGCCGCCACTGTACGACTGTTTTTTTGTTTTGTTTTGTTTTGTTTTAATTTGAACTTCTATAAATCTGTGGCAAGTCACTTTTTTTCTTTAACTTACATTTCCCAACTGGTAGCCTGTAAACCTTTACCTGTAAGTGTAAAAGCATTATGTCTTCCACTGGTCTGTGTCCCGAAATCCTAAATGATTTTGAACTCACCTGTTTTCTGTTTGTTCGCCACAGTGTCCAAGGCCGAGACTGAGAGGAAGACGGGGCACAAAAGCCCTCTGGCTGCCTGCCCATCGGGTTCTCCTGTAGAGAGCCAACTGTGGCTCGCCTGCCCTCCCCTGAGGAGCCGTGGCCCCGTCCCCCACCTGAGGCAACACATCTGTTCTCTTAGGAAGTGCTTGTTCTGGGCTGGCCATGGGCCACACTCACAGCCTCGGGGCTCCTGTCCCTAGCACTGGGCTGCCGGTGGCCCAGTGATACATCACAGTGCAGTCCAGAGCACCAGCAAGACTTAATCAGGGCGTGTCCTGGGCTTGCATTTCTAGATGCAGCTGATCCAGCAAAACTTTCAAAATCATACCGTAATTGCTAAAATTACAAATATAATCTGGTATGGAGTTTCAAAACACTCCTTGGAAAAATGTCACTTTTCCCCCCTTTTTAATTATATTTATCTTCTATAGTCTGGGGGAACAAATATTTGCAAAAGGAATTCAAGTTCTATATGCGAAGGAAATGCAGAGGTGGTCACGTCACACCGGACTGTGGATCTATTTCCTCATCTGCGTGCTCTCTTCCTTCATTCCAGGTTGTGATAAAATCTCCCTCCCCCACCTAAGCCAGCCCTCTCCTGAGCACCAGCTCTCCTGTGTTGCCTCTGTCTCCCACGCTGCAGTCCCAAGTCAGAGAGATCAGAGGGAGCAGCTGCCTCTGGTCTGCAGGTGGGTCCCCACCAAGGCTGATCACGTCCTTCCTGACTCCTGGTGGTTGAATGTCTATCCATCCCTCTGTGTGACAGACACGATGCCGTCCCACACTGTTGAAGCGGCAAGCAAAAGAGGTGGCTGGATGCAGGAGCCCTAATTAAGGAGATAGCTAAGATTGCGGTTAGTTGTGAGCCATAAAGATGCTCAGGTATTACCACCTTCCATGGTCTCGTGAGACTTGGCCCAAGGGATTGTGGATCGGGTCGGCGCTTTGTGTGGGGGGTGGTTGCGGGAGTGTGGATGGTGTTGGAGTTGTTGTTGGAGCCGGAGAGAGAAGCTAGAACAATGAAGAGCCTGTTCGTTTCCAGTCTGCCTCTGAACTTATTTCCGCGGCGGTGTTGCTCCAAGCGGCCATCGCTTCAGGCAGCAACAGCTGGACAGGGCCCTGCACCACAGCCCAGCTGGGCAGGTGCTGCTCTGGGTGTGGGTGCCAGGGTCCTGCGTGCAGGCTGCTTCACTGGCGAATCTGGACTTAGCTCTCAGAACAATGTGTGCAGAGAAGCCACCAGCCACTCCCTGAGCACTGTCTCCTGGGCCCCTGCTGATGCTTGGCTCCCAGAGACCACCCCAGAAGGCACGTGGAGTCCGGCGGAGGAGACAAGGAGGCAGGCAGGACTGTCATGGCCGGGGCGCAGGTGCCTCCTGAAGGGAAGCTCAGAGACTGAGGAGCTGACACCCGGGAGAGGCCACGGGGGCCTGCTGAAGGTGCAGGTGAGGAGGGGCTCGCTCGGCCCCCCTCGGGGTTCACAGCTCTATTCTGCTGCCCGCAGGAAGCAGCCTGAGCCAGGCAGGTGAGGGAGGTCCTGGCAGGGCCTGAGGAGGGAGGGACAAGAGGCCACCTGCAGGGCTGCAGGGGGTGGGTTGGCACAGGCCCGAGAGGGACACCCTAGGTGCTAGAGAGTGCAGGCACCAGGGGACACAATGTGAGTGCCACCCAGTGGGCGCCTCTGGCTTGCCAGGTCTGTCCGTCCCTGAACGTCATGGATAGAAGGCTTGTGCTCCCACTGAGGCACCAGCCCCCAAGGTGAGGTGCCAGGAGGTGAAGCTTTGAGAGCGCAGTAGGTTTACCTGAGGTCACGAGGCTGGGGCCCCACAATGGGGCTAGTGCCCTTTAAGAAGAAGCGACCCCAGAGTGTGCTCTTCCAAGCTCTCTCTCCCTCTCCGGCTTGTGAGGACCCAACAGAGGACCGTGCAAGCCAGGAAGCAGCCCACGGACACCAAGCTGCTGGCGCCTCCGTCTCCGGCTTCCAGCCCCAGCTCCTCGGGACCCTGGGAGGAGCAGGCTGGCGGGAGGAAGACCTTTTGGACGTGCTCCACCTGATCTTCTTTGAAGCCTCAGGTAGATTTGCCAAGTTGGCAGGTGAATAAAAAGTTCCCAGCTTAAATTAAATGATTTAATTTAACTAAATAATTCAGGATGGCTTTCCGGGAGTAGCTGCCTTCCGAGTGCCGCCCGCTGTTCTGGGGTCGTGCGTCCCTCCTGGTCGGTCGCTTCGCCTGCCCTGCCCCTGTCCTTCTCTCCCCCACGGCTCCAATCAGGGGCAGCATTGGCCTAAGGACACCGTGTTCCCCACAAGCACAGGCCCTGCCAAGGGCCACTGAGGATCTGCAGGCCAGGCCGAGGGAGGCCGAGTGGAGGCGGCCCAGGGCCACCGGGTCCAGCGCCCCCGTCCAGGTCTGCTGTGGCTCTGCGTGGGTCTGGCATCCCTGTGGCTGCAGCAAAGCCTTCTCTTGTCCTCACCGCTCTGGTCAAGTGGTTCCCGTGGTTTTCAGAGGCAGATGTGTCTTTCTTCTCTGGCTGGAAGTGCTTTGCTCTGAAAGGGGACCCTACAAAATGCGCAGCCTGTCACTCCACCTGCCAAGCTTCCTGGTACCAATAGCAAACTGTAGTTTCTGCCGAACGAACTTGCATATCCATCTATTTAGCCAGCACCTTCACTTCCAAGACCCAAAGTGCCTTCACAACACTACTGTCCAGTTAGGGACTTCCTGGGCACGCCCAGGGACAGGCTCTCTGAACCTTGAGACGTATCCCGATAGCCCTTGTTGCCATGGCCAGTGTCGCCCAGGCCTTGAGCCTCCCAGAGCCCACATGCAGTGCCATGTCCCCTCCCCAGGCTTAAGAGCTTTCCTAGAAGAAGGCACAAGGTCCCAAGTGCAAGTGAGGCAAAAAAAAATGTCTGCACCTTCCCTCCTGCCCCAGGCCCCTGCACAGCCCCCATCCTCACTTCTGCGTGGAGGAGGGAGCCATAGCCCTGTGAGAAGCCAGGAGGGCAACCTTGGAGCACCCCCACCTCCAGCTGCCCTGAGGCTGCCCCTCTAGTAGCCTGGGACTCACAAAACTCCACTGGAAACCTGGGGTGGCTTCCCTGAAAAAAGTATTTAACATTTTTAAAATGTCCAACACCAGACAAATCACTCTCATTACAATTCTACCTGTGCATATTAAATTGGGAGCTAATAGTACCCAGATGGTTATATTAAAAGGGAAAAATAAGCACCCTAGCTTATTAATGAAAGCAATTACACATTCTTGGAAATGGAGAATCCCCGTAAGTACTAATCCAGACAATAATCTCCATCTTCCCTTAGTGCTGTCCCCTGCAGGCCACGCCAGCCCGAGGGCCTGAAACCACCTGTGACCCATTTCCTGGGAAGCCATGGCCCTGACAGCCCCAACAGCAACGCAAGGACAAGGACAGACTTCTGGAGTGACCTGAGACGTCTCTAAAGCTGTCTGGGTCAGTCCTCTTCTGCAAACCTCAGGCCCAGCCAAGGACAGAGACTTGGGAGAGGGCAGTTTTCAGACTTCAGAGGTTCCAAAGCATCCTGTGTCTCAGGATAAATAGCGCATTCGCCCGTGCAGATCACAGTCTGCCTCTGCTCTCGGGGAGCATCTGTGCGTGGGTTCTAACACAGCAGTGGAAAGACCCGGCCCTGGCCTGCGGTCTCGGGTCGGTTTCAGTCTTCACTCTGCAAGATGTGCCCTGCACATCCCCTTACTCTTGACGGTCACTTGTGACAGACAGCTGTATGATGATATGGCAGGGGGCAGGGGTACTTAGGGCCCAGAGTGCACATGAAATGTGTTCAGAATAGCGTAGTCAGCCAGCGCTGAGGAGGAGGACGCCTGGCCTGCCCAGCCTTTGCCCGTGGGATACGCCCCACGAGGCTCTCTTGAGCCGCGGACATCTTCACATGCAGGTCTGCTCCCCTCTGAGGTCATCCCACGAGGGGGCTTGATGAGCACAGGACTTCATGCAGGGTCCCAGATGCCCCGACCTTGTGCTGGTGGAGCCGCAGTGACCTTGCAAACCTCCAGCTTCCTCCACCCCGTCAGCGCCCCATCCCTCTGCAGTCCCCTCCCTAGAAACCAGAATCTATAGAGCATGGAAACTCCTCTCCTTCCTCCCCGGCCTCCTCCCTGCCCTCCAGTTGACTGTAAGAGCTGGTGGCTCACCTTACACCGCCTCCCTGCCGCAGCCTTTCCCAGGGCCTCTAGCGCCTCGCTGATTTTGCTATTTTGAACACATTTCCGTGTGCCTCTGTCCAGAGAGGTCTTCTCTTCCTCAGCCTCCAGCAGCCCTTGGCCCTGCCAAGACTCATGGTGAAACTCCAACCTGGTGTTGCTCTGGCCCAGGTGACTACTCCCTCCTTCATAAACTCTCCTGCCTCCCTCTCCTACAGGTTGGAAAGGGCTCAGCCAAAGCAGAGAAAGGTCAAAGCCAGGAAGCAATACTGAGAGACAGAATCAAAGGCAGCCAGGAAACAGCACACAATGAAACCAATCAAGAGCCCAGGAAGAGTGATGGCAGGGGGACTTGAGACGGAGGTTATGCACAAATAGTGGCTTGTGTTCACAGCACTGCCATATCTGTGGGATGAACAGGTGATAGGTGGGTAGGTGGACAGATATGATAGATAGATGATTGACAGATGATAGAAAGATAAGGTAGACAGATTAAATAGATAGATACATAAGGTAGGTAGATAACATATAGATAGATAACCTACATAGGTGGATAGTTAGATGATGGATAAATGAGGTAGATAGATTAGATAGATAGGTGGATGGATGGATAGATAGATAGATAGATAGATAAGTAGATAGAGTGAGCAAGCCAGGGGATGGATGGCTGGGTAGATCATGTGTAGATAGATGGTGGAGAGATAGATGATAGATAAATAGATAACCAGATAGATAACGAGAAGATAGGTGATAAATAGCAGATAGATAAATAGACCATAGGTAGGACAGATTAATATAGATAGCTATAAATAGATAGATGGAACCGGACATAGGCTGATGATGGTTTTTCCGTCTAACAGACAAGACAGCCAGGGGAACAGGAGGACTTACTAGATGATAAGTGCCCCGCTGAGACTCCAGCACAGACTTCCTGTCTCCAGAAGCCACACCCTCACCCCCACGTCCCTGCAGTCCCCAGGCAGCCCAGGGCGGACCCCTTGGCTCTGCAGAGCCCGTGCACTCTCCAGGTCCTCCCTGAGCGCCCCAGCCCTCTCCACGCCTGCCTCCTCTCACAGTGCTCCTTGGCGGCCAGGGTCTCCCCCACTGGTCTTCTGTGCCTGGTCTCCAGCCCAGCACGGTGTCCGGCCGGCAGTGGGTGCTCAGTGGCCTTTTGTTGAATAACAGTGGGCGGGCGGCCAGTGCCCTGCAAGGGCATCTGGAAATGCCCCCTCAGAAGCCCGCCCACGTCCGAGTGCAGCCCGTCCAGTGCACAGTCCTGCAGGGGTGGGCGGCTCCTGGAGAGTCCTCTCACCTCCCGAACCTCAGCCACACCACACGCCCCCTGAGCGCTGTGGGATCTGACCCCTCTGAGGAAGCGGGTGGCCCTTTAACCAGTGGCAGAGTGCAGAGCAAGGAGGGCTCGGGTGCTCCAGGGACGTCCAACGGCAAGGCCACTCCCCTGGCCAATAGCCCCATTCACCCAGGCACACAGATTAAAGGTGAGGACATGGCCCTCATCAGTGCGCTGGGGTCCCACTCATGACCAGAGGACTTGGAAGTGGACAGGACCCCCACCTCTGAGGGCAGGCAGCGTGCCGGAAGCCTCTGGATCTTGTGTGGAGAGCAGACATTTCCGAGCCCCAAGGGGTATGCCTGTCCCCACCTGCCAGCTAACGATGACTTGACGGTGGAGCACAGGTGCGGCCTGGCTTTTCTGGAATATTTATATGTTTATTCCTACTGCAGGAGGAAGCGCGGGAGACTCTGCCAGTAGCACTGTCAACTCACGGGGCTTGTCCTGAACTCTCAGGCCGCTGACCTGCCCCATTCATTTTCCAGCTCAGCGTGTGGACCTTTGAGAACGGGAGTCCATCTTCTCAGAGCAATGTCCGGGGTCAGTGTGGTAGGAGCAGGGGTGACCATGAAACCTCCTGTGAGGTCTCGATGGCCCAGGCCGCTCCTGGAGCCCCTCAGAGGAAGGAGGATGGAGCCCCCCTCAAAGATCTAGGCAGGTGGTCAAACCAGCTGGCCCGGACCCCCAGGCGGCCTGCCAGCTCCCTGCCCT
Source organism: Tamias sibiricus (assembly GCA_025594165.1). NCBI lineage: Eukaryota > Metazoa > Chordata > Mammalia > Rodentia > Sciuridae > Tamias > Tamias sibiricus. Next base: position 168,563,923 of record CM046662.1, on the reverse strand, counting down.
GCTTCGCCCTCTGCATTCCGAGGGTGTGGAAGGCCGTCCCCACTGACTTCCAAGCAGCAAATCACACTCCCACAGGAAGTGGGAAGAAAGACGCTGACCAGCTCACCCCGCCAGCCTGGCCTCCCTGGCCTGCTGGGCCCTGAGAAGAGCCAGCCGGGCAGCACCCGGTCTCCAGCATCCTGCAGGACTCCAAGCCCTCCCTCCCCAGCCCTGCACCTGACTCTGCCATTGTAGCTGCTTCCAGATGTAAAGGACCCTGGTCACAGCAAGAGGAAGGAGCACATGTGATTTCTAAAACTGCTCAGACCAGGCACCCTGGAAGGAGGCTGGGTGTGCATCTATTTCCAAATTGTGTGTGGCTGCATTTTGGAAGAAGTCCTGAAATCAAACAAAGCTCCCACCCCAGACCAGACATCTTCCCAGCCGACTCCTTCCTCTGCTTATAGCACAGGCCAAGTTCTGAAATAAACTTCCCCTGGCTAGGGGCCAAAATATTTACATTTAGTACATAAGTAGTTAATTCATTAGAAAGGATTTAGAACTGATTTATTATGTGATAAAAATGTGAGGAGATAATCTCTCTGGGCTACCTCTATTTTTAATTTGCATATTATATTGAAATCCCAATTAATCTGCAAATAAAAGCAATATAAGTTTAAAGCTTTGCCATTTATTTAGGAAAAAAAAAAATCTCCCTGTCTTGGAATTTACTGATTTTTCAAGGGGTCATAAAACTCTTTTATGTTTCATGTGTTTATTCATATTTGTGAAGTGCTCAGAAGTCAAAATTAGCTCTAATGTGACTTTAATGTACCTTAGTGTCAAAAGGACAATGTCAGCGCATTCTGATTTGTCATCTTACTTATCAGTGATCAAGGTCTAAAACCTCAGTGTAGCCCTCTTTAGAAAAAATGGAAGTACTTTTTCTGTTTAGAGAACTAAAACATGCTCATTATAGAAATTTTGGAGGGAGTGGAAGGAAATAATATTACTTTTCATAATCCAACCATCCCAAAATAATCACCGTTAGACTTGTGAGAAATTCATAACACTGCGTTAGTTTATAAAGGCAGGAGGTGAGCCCCTCAAATCCACAGCACCCAGCAGTGTGTAAGCCCAGAGGTCTCCCCTGAAGCTTCAGAACTCTGTCTGGTCCAGAAAAGACAAACAGGACTGGGCTCCATCCCGGGCAGATGCCATCAAAACACCTGACTTCACAGTTAAAAAGAGGCTCCTCTGCTGAAATATGGAAAGCCCAGGAAAACAGTCCTCATACATTATTTGTATCTCCTGAAGAAATGCTGTAAATCATTCAATAAAAAGGAGGGTTTTCTTGTGAAATTCAATCTGCAAAGAGATTAAATAGTAAGGCCAAAAGAAGAAGTCAAAAAGTGTCACCTTTGCAGGGGCAACCGCAGGCAACTGGGCGTGACGCACACTTCTTTCGCGAGGGCCCACGGGACAGACAGCCTACCAAACAGGCCGAAGAAGAGTGCTTGCTCAACGGTGGCTTTAGCAGCTCCACACGTGACGCAGGTGAAAGGTTTAGTCCATGCTTACAATATAGCAGGTATGTTCAAGAATTTTCATTCTGTTCAAAGGTAAACGTCGCAGGTGTACATTTCTCATGCTCCGCGTCTTTTGGATCTTTGGTCTAAATGACACAAAGAATGACTGATTGTTCCCCTCTGTGTGTGTGTCAGGTAGATACCATATGTGGTCCTTTAAAGCAACAGATCCTGTAGGGATGATATTTGCGTGTGTCCAGTGTCGAGGCGTTTGTGCTAGCTGTACTGGTGCCCTCTCCCGCACACACATGAGCAGCAAAAGCTCTGTACCAAGCACTTTGTCAGGTGCCCTGTGGTATGCACTGCTTGTTCTTGCAAGCAAGCTTTTGTCATTCCCATTTTAGGAGCAATGAACTGAGACCCACAGAGCTTAAGCCATTTCATTCCAAGTCACACAGTGGTGAAGCCATGATTTTGTGGATCTCCCTCAATTTTAACACTGTCATTCAACATGAATCATTTCAAATGTGTCATCAGAATGACATTCGCACGGCCACAGAGGAAATAGAGGGACAGGCCTCATGATGTGAAATGTGCCTGCAGTTCACCATATACTGAAAGAAGATGCTGCCTCTGTAGTTGCTATCTTAAAAGCAGAGGATGCTAAATCATACTTTCCTTTTTTCCTCTTATTGGCAAAATTATGAGATGGACATTGTAAAAATCATTCATCCGTGAGACAGATTTTTGTTGCCCACTGAGGATGCACAGGCATCAGGGTAAGAACAGAAACCATGAAATGTGGCCAGTACCACTTCCCAGCACTTGTGCTTTCTCTCCCCTACCATGTGCACGAACAAATGTGTAACACCGAATCCCACCATTATGTGTCATCATAATGCACCAACAAAACTTCTGGGAAAAAAGGGAATGGAAAACAACATTTGGAAAAATGCACATATATTTCCCAACTCCACGCACCTTGTCCAATGAGGCATGGGTTAATGATGATAAAATTACTTTTATAAAATGACTGTTGTGTGTCTCAAACACAGAGTTTAAGGACAGTGATGTTTAGCCTTCATCTTGGGAGGTAGTATGATGTGCTCCACATGGATCTCCATGAGCCAGTGGGCCTGACTTACAATGTCCCTACAGTGATAACTGCAGAATGAAAGCTAGCACCAACTCCATGCCCTACTAAGGAATTGTGATTATTAGCGTTACTTCACCAGTATTGCTTCATAAAGCTGTCCCTGCTAGCCTGTCCATCACCAGGAATATTATTACACAGTTTTATTACAGTATATTTTATATCAAATAAAACTTACTCAAATTTACAATTTGGTGCATTATGATTAAATTATATCATTGTTCAAATACCACTACACTCAAGTTTTAGAATAATTACATCAATCCCCAAATTTCTCTCACATCCCCTTTCCATAAAAAGCATTTCACAGAACTCAGCACTCCTTCACAGAAAACCAACCAACCAACCACAAAACTCCCAGGAGTGGAAAGGAGTGTCCTTTACCTGATAGGCTGCATCTATAGGAAACCTCCAGGAAATGGAGAAAGACTAACACCTCCTCCTTATAACCACAAATAAAACACAGAGGTCTCTTTTTATCATTCCACATGATATTGTGTGGGAAACACTAGCTAGTGCAATAAGACAAGAAAATGAAGGATATACAGGCTAGAAAGGAATAAATAAATCTCTATTTGCAGATCACAATTCTTTATATATTCCTAAGGAAAAACAAAGTTATTAGAACAAATAAGTTAATTTAATAAGATTGCAGGATACATAGATGAAATAAAAATTAACTATCATATTTTTCTGTATTAGTAGCCCAAAATTCCAAAGTTGAAATTAAAATAATAATGCTAATATCATAAAAATTAAGAATAAATATAATAACTTTTATTATATTTGTGAGTCTTCCTCAGGGAAACAACAGAAATGAATACTTAGAGATGTATTGAGTTCTTTGATCAGAAGACTCAATATTGTCAATATGGAAAATTTCCCCAAGTTAATCTGTAGCTACAGGATATCCCTGTCAGTATCCCAGCAAAAATTTTATAGAAATTGGCGAACTGGTGACAAAGTGCATGTAGAAATTCAAAGAGCCCATGATAACAAAAAAATTTTAAATGAGAACAAACCAAGCAGACTTATATTACCTGATTTCAATTTTCTCTACAAAATCATAATAAGGGAACAGTGTATTGCTGTAATAAACAACATATAGATCATTAAGATTTGACTGGTGACTTAGTGTAAAGTATATCCTGGTAAAAGTTCCATTGTCTTTGAAGAGGTTGTCTATAAAATCCCACATTAGTCTGGTTGGTTGGCAGCAATGGCCAAGTCTTTAATATGCTCATGGGTTTGTTCTGCTTACTAAGAGGGATGTATCCCAGTCTCTAACAATGCAGCATGATGCAGATAGTTCCTTTTTCAGTTCTTTGAGGTTTATTTCATATATTATGGGGGTGTTTTAGGTAAATAAACATTTATAATTGTTGTATGTTCCTTCTCCAGTTTCTCTCTTATCATTATGGAAGACCTGTTTTTCATCTCTGGTTTTGCCTTCAGCTATGTTTTGTCTGATATTTAAATAACCATTCTATTTTCTGTATGCATAGTGTTTGCAGAAAATATATTTTGGCATCTCTTTACATTTATTCTAGGTATGTCCCTGAATTTAAAGTGCATGTCTTAGGCAGCCTGTAATGCTTTCTCACCCAGCTTGATAATTACACCTTTGACTCCATTATTTATTCCACTCATATTTAATGTAATTATTGACATGACTGAATTCATACCTGCCATTTTTCTATTTTTCTTGTCATGTTTGTTTGTTTCTCTGTTTCCATTTATCCAGTCTTTTGCTTTTTACCTATCGTCTTAGGGTCTCTCACCTGCAGGTGAGGATAGCAGTCACTAATGGATATGTGATACATTATCTCAATTCTTATGTTTCTCCCTTACTCCCAAATCTCTACCTTGTAGCTTCTCTACCTTTTCCTCAATCCAAGTGTGCCTCCCACGAGCAAGAGAGCTTCCTGTTCTTGCTGCTTTGGGTGGAAATGTCCATAGAAGGCTGCCACTCATCATTTTAGCCTGATGCAGGAATGTCCTGTTGTTACCTACCTTTGGTCACTTCACAGTGCTCTGAGGTTATAGTTTTTAATATTTTGTCTGATTTTATTCCTATTTTCTGTAGGAGAAATTGCCCAGCATTTTCATATCATTTATACTAGAATCTCAGTTCCTCAAATGCTGGGGGCCAGCCCCAGTCAGGGGGTACAAAGCGAACGCTCAGCAAAGTACGGAGGCAGAGAAGCAGCAATGGGGAAAATAACACACCGAAACGCGAGTCAGGCTGTGGAAACTTCTCTCTTTACTTTCACTTTGTTGTAGGTTTTAAGCATAATTTTTGGCAGCACAGATTGTTTACACTTTCATTGGTGATTTTATTACAGACATGACTCAATTTATAGATTACATTTCAGACATATTAAATTTCTTATATATATATATATATTTCAAGGTTTTGAGGTCACTTGCACCTTTTCAAGGCCCTGTATGTGACTGCCTAGGCATATTATAATTTCATCATTATTAATCTAATAAGTTTGGGTGAAAATTTATCTCTCACGGATTCCCTGAAACTGTTTTTTCTGCATACTATTTAGACTGTCTGATAAAATCAACCTTCTCTGTCTGGGATTCCAAAGCACTATTGTTTTTCTTTTATAGCAGTTGTTTATAAAACCTAGAAGCAGGGAAAAGACGGAGGCAAGGCTGAATGTTAGCTCATGAAGGACTTTTTGCTCTAAGGGATTTATATCTACTTTAAAAGTAAGAGAAATTTATTTTTAATCACAAAAAGACTCTTAAAGCTTATTAACTAGAAATTAAATACTTATAGAAAAAGGTTTGTGTTACTCTTTTTAAGAAAAGATAAATGTACAGAGTTAGTCTGGATCTAAATAATTGAAATAGCGATACCTGGTGGCCATATATGTGAATAAAGAACTGAACAGCAAGTAGAAGTCAAAGTTAACTCTTTCAACACCATGATATCTTTCATGAAAAAGGAGAGGGCTTTATAGAAAATGCCACAACACTCAAACACATACTCTAAAATAATCCTCACGAGAAAAACCTTGACTTATTGAGATTCAAGGGTTTCCATAAATTCCCCATCACAGAAGAAAAACAAAACCCCTGTGTTATGAGCTGAAATGATTCTCTCCCAAAGCATTGACATAGATGGAAGTAATAATCAATAAAACAACACTTCCTTTGTATCATCAACATGCCAAGGACTTTGTCTAATAGCTCATACGAGGAATCCATAGAAGAAAAGCATCAACGTGCCAAGTACTTTGTCTTAATCCCCATATGAGGAAAAAATGTAAGAAAGGCATTAACATGTTGTTGTCCGAAGCGACTGCCGCTTGGAGCAACAAAGCCGCGGGAAGAAGTTCAGAGGCGAACTGGAAACAAACAGGCTTTTTATTCTGATAACTTCTCTCTCTGGCTCTAACAACGACTTTAACACGCACCACCAAAAAACCCACACACCAAATGGCGCCGACCGATCAGCAATCTCCGCTCAAGTCCCGCGAAATCCCGGGCCAAGTCCCGTGAGACTACGGAAGGCGGCAATGCCCAAACATCTCCATGGCCCGTAGTCAACTGCAATCTTAGGAGTCCACTTCAACTGCCCTGCGGTCACACGCAGTTGATGCTCAGATCATCTGACAAGCCTGGGAGCTGCATAGGTCACTTAAAAAATAGAAAACATACTTCAAGGTGACACTTGGGCCCCAGGATTCTCGCACATGCACCTTGGGTAGTGGCGCCATCCTGAGGGTACAAGCTGTGGAGTCCAGTCAGGTGATCAACCAATGCAGAAGACTCGTCTGCCTCCTGACGCCTTTTCAAGGCAGATATGAATTGATTACTTCTTGTTGTGTGCATCACTTCACACGTGACACCATTCTAGTATATTCTCATCTGTCTCTCCCTGAATTTTTCATTTGTACTTTTGGGATTTTTTTCCTAGCTTATTGAATTATGCACACTTATTATTATTTTTTTTATTTAGCATCTCCTTAAAATGATAGCAGATTTTATATGCAGCATGAATTTTTCTCCATAGATTTTGCTATGTTCTTTTTTACTGCTTTCTAAGTAATTTTAATTTCAGTTTTGATTTTCTCTTTAATCCATGAGTTATCTAAGAGAGCTATCCAAAGAATCAAGGCTTTTGTAGTCTTTTATCACTTATTTCTAACTTTTACTAGCTCATAAATTAGAGAATATGAACTGCAAACAACTTCAGTTTTATAAATGAGTTATGTCTTTTGCAACTTAGTACATACAATTTTATAAGTAATGCATATATGCATTTATTTAAAACAATCTTTAAAGAATGTACATTTCAGCCGGGCATGGTGGTGCACGCCTGTAATCCCAGCACTTAGGAGGCTGAGGCAGGAGGATCGCAAGTTCAAAGACAGCCTCAGCAATGGCGAGGCACTAAGCAATTCAGTGAGACCCTGTCTCTAATAAAATACAAAAAAGGGCTGGGGATGTGGCCCAGTGGTCGAGTGCCCCTGAGTTCAATCCCTGGCACCAAAAAAAAAAAAGAATGTATATTTCTGTGTACTTTTTTTTTACTTATGCAGATATAAATGTCTAACTTTTTAATTAATGTGTTTTTCTTAGAAATATCTGAGCAAAGTTTACAAATGCCTTGCACCCTATTTTGTTTGTACTTCTAGTTTTTCTTTACATGTTGAATGTTTAGTTGTTTTGTTGATCGAAATTTATTACCAATGGATCTTTTCATAAATCGAAACTGTTGTTATTGGTAGAATACCCTTCTACTTTGTTTAGAATGTTCAATATCAAGTTCTACTCTGCCTGATATTAATATTGCTTCTGTAGATTTTTATTTGTTTATGTTTTTCTGGAGTCTCTTTGTCAATCTCTTTCAACCTTTTGCTTTTTATAGACTTTGTGCAGTACATGTCGCATAAGCATAATTTGGCTAGATTTAATCAAAATTTTGTTTATTTGCATTCATTTTTTCTTTCAGCCCAATCTGAAAGTTTCTCTTCTGGGAAGCCCAAGGACAATAGCAACTACCTAGATCCAAAAGCCACCAAGAAGATACTTTATAAATGAAAAAGGAAGAGGAAGAGGAAGGGGACAAATATGAATTTCTTGTTGTAGTTGATGCCACCACTTGTGCCCTGTCATTAAGCCGTGACCTTGGTGCCATCCTCGGCTACTCTCAGTGGCTCAGCACCGAGTTCCGCAAATTCCAGCCCAGAAGTGTGGAGCCCAGGCAGCCTCCTGCATTCTCAGAACCACGCCTGCCTTTGGCCCTCACAGCCACCCAGTGTCCAGTACTGCCTCAGCTGACCTCCTCCACCGAGTCTCCACCTGTCCGTGCGTTAGGTTCCATGTGCAAATATCTGACCATGTCACTTTGGGACTTCCACACTCCCCCCAGTTACTTGAGTGTCAAGTCAGGCCACATGAAGGCCACAGAGTCCCTCCTGCTCCCTGTCATGCAGGCTGCCCCCCCATCCACTCAGGCCTCTGCTGCTCTGCTGCTCACTGGACCGAGCTCCTGGGGGCTTCATTCTGGTTTGGGGTTCTACGTGTGCAAAGCCTTCCTCCTCCTCGTCTGCCGGAGGCCTCTGCACCCCTTCCTATCTGAGACCACCGGCCTCCTCTGGGCTTCCCCTCAGCAGAGCCATCCACGTTCTCCTACGCATCTCGGCTTCATCCCTCCTCTTGGACCACAGTGGCTGCAGCAGAGCCTCCCTCAGGATGACCTCAGGTGCCCTGGTGTCCAATTTGAGGCCTCAGTGACGTTGTGAACAAGTGCCTGAGTGGCTGCCCCTGCAGCAGCCCAGGTAACAAGTTCCTGGACCAGGCTCGAGAGCTGCCACCTGCTTTTGCTCCAAGTACCATGCCCAGAGTGCCGGGTTTCCGTGGTTTCCTCCTGGGTGCAAAACCACTTCTGCACCCCCCTCAGGCCGGGCCTCAGCAGTGCGTCCACTCGGCCTGCACGTCAGGCCAGGAGTGAGGCTCTCCTGTGCCCAAAGTGATGGTCTTCCCGTCCCAGTGATCACAAGAGGGCAAGAGGACAGTGGCGTCACCGTGGAGGACAGGTTGTGCATTCTGAAGAGGATGTTCCCAACGACCCTGGCCTTGCTGGCTGGACTGGTCAGCAACCCCCTCTGAAGAACTGGAAAAGCCTCCAGGACAAAGGCAGCCAGCAACGGAAGCCGCACCAGCACCGGTGGCTCCTGACCCTCACCCAGGCTTGTGCCTTGCCTTCTGCGCCCCCTGCGGCGGCTCCTGCACCTAAACCGAGGAAAAGGAAGCAGAGAGCATCTCAATGAATCAAGTGAGACTGAAACTAAAACAGAGTGCTGCAGTGACTTCTAATTTGAGGGTCTAGAGGAAGAAGGAGGGTGGGTTCTTAATGGCAGTCCCAGTGGCCCTGAACGTAGGAAAAGCCATTTCCATAAATTATGGAAGCAGGCGCTGGCCTCAAGTGCGTCCATTTTCGTCTTGTCTGATGTCTTAATGCCACGGGCTATTTTGTAGCATCTGTGTTGGGGACCCATCCCTTCCTCCCCCCATCATTAGACATTCAGTGGCTCTCCTTCATCGTCAGTGGGTGCTGGCGCTGGGACAGGGACGCTCTGCCCGTGTGGCTGTGTGACTGTGACATGGGAGCTGAGAGGCTGAGCCTCAAAGGTGTTCTGATAGGGCCCGGGACAAAGAGCCGGTGGAGCCACACAGAGGGACAAGCATTCCATGAAAGACCAGAGTCTGGGCTGGGGAAGAGGCCTGGAAACGGGTGGACATTCTGTTTGCCCTTTCCAAGCAGCAGTTTGAACTCAGTGAGGCCGGTCTAGACTGTGCTTGATGGAACTTTAAGGAAATTCTGATTTATACCCCACAGTACCAGCACTGCATTTCTTAAAGAAAACAGCACACCCCAAAATTAAACTCCAGCTGTCTGATTCCACCAAGTGGAACCGTGAGGGTCTGGGTAATGCATGACAGTTCTGTGGCTTCAGGTGGCAGGAGAGTTGAGCAGCGTGGGGACGCCATGTATTAAAGTGGCAGTCACAGAGCACCACCCTTCTCCTGGGGTTACAGCCAGCAAGACGAGGAAGGAAGGTAGCAACAAGGAGAGCAGGCAGGTAGGAAAGGGGAGGATGCACAGGGAGCAAACAGAGGCGCTGACCCCCACAGCCTGCATCACGATGGGGCTGAGACCGGGGCCCCAGCTGAGAGCACCCACTCAGCTCTCGAGGGACCTAGCACTGCCCGCACACTGACCTCCAGTTTCCTGTGGGACCCCAGGGACAATGAGCCGGAAATGGCCTGAGATGGGCTTTCTGGATTCTTCATATCCTCACTTTATTTTGCAATCTGTATCTTGGTATGAAATCCATAGGTCTTCACATCATTAAGATACGGAGATCAATTTCCTAAAGTATAATATGTAAATCTGAATTCCAAAGGAGAAAATTTGAAAATCATATTACTTTTGATTTCTGAAGAAATGAATCCATCATGTTGCAAGCTTAACTGGTTTCTGGCTCCATCACACTTAAAATGGAATTGAAATTAACCGTCTCCTTTGGTGCCGTGCCCTACCGCTCCGCCCACCCTCTCCCTGCCTTCCTCCAGCTTCCGCCTCATTCTCTTAGTGCACGCGATGCGCACGTGCATGCACGCACACACATGCACACACAGCCATACAAGCCTGTGCAGTCCCTCCCCGTGCACCCGGGGCTGCAGGTCCTGGGGCTTCCACGCTGCTGCGGGTCGATGTGCGTGACTCAGGAGGCACCGCGCTCTGATACAGGGGGAGAAGGAAGATGGCATTCCCAGCTCTGATTCTGGCCTGGCCATCTTGTCCTTCTGGCCTGGCTCCAAAGCTGTGTCTGCATGGAGACAACTGTCACTGTGCCCCTGGGGACCCCTGTGTTGCAGTAGCAGTTTGCAGCCTGAAGTGAGACGGATCTGCTGGTGAATTTACGTGGCTGCCTCCTCACCGAGTTTGCCATTTGATCCAGACATGCTGCTGAATTAAGAGGCTGGAATCCCTCCCCAGTTCAGCCAGAGTCCACTCTGGGCAGCAGCACAGGGAAGGACAGAGGATACTCAAGCCCCAGACAGAACAGATGATGAGGAAGTGTGCTGTCTGCAAAGCCTCTGATATGAAGCATGAGGAATGACAGGACACACCTGCCTTCCTGAGGCATTGCAAAGACCAGCCCCCTAAGAGCATTAGTGAATCGAATGCCAAGAGCCCAGTGGCTAGCTGGGAATAGCACTAACAGCTCCATCATATTTGAAATGAAGATAGCCGTCCCCATGGCACGGAACCATATTGAAGATCATTTCAAATAAGGGAAGGGAAGCACCAGGCATGATGCCTAGCCAACAAATCCTCCAAGTGGGAGTGTGCGCGTGTGTTGGTGAACATGCCCCGTGGGTCCTGCTGCCGGACATGTTCCTCTTTTCCTCCCAAGAGGTCTTTAAACACTGAGAGCAGAAAGATTGTTCTGCTGGAGACACCTCCCCTGCTCACGTGTCGTGTCTCCGAGGTTTGCAGACCCCCAGGGAGCTGGCAGATGGGAGCACCTCACTGCCCGGAGCACCTCCTTCACTGAACTGAAGCCACGTCCACCCAGGGTGGAGCCCACGGAGGAGCAGTAGCCACTCCATGCACAAGTCCCCAGGCTTCAGCACCACTGTGGTTTGGGAGGTTACCTGGTGAACGGGGATGTTGAAGACCAGGGTCCTTGTGCACCAAAGACGCTCCTGTGACTGCTCCGGGGCGTCTGGGGTCTCCCTCTGCCTGAAGCCACTGGGGCCCACAAGGCTTTTCCGGTTAGCGGCTCCCACTACAAATGTCATCTGTCTTCACCTACATATTTCTTTGGGGTGAAGAATCATCCTTATTCGAGGTGCCCTGGGAAGACTGTGTCTGAGGTTTCAGTCCCCTCCTGTCGCTGCCTGTAGCGATTGCCGCTTGCAGCAAGGACGCCGCGGGAGAAAATTCGGAGGCAGGATGGAAAGGAAAAAGTTCTTTTAGTCTTCTCTCTTCTAACTTCTCTCTCCGGCTCCAACAACCTCTCCAACTCCAACTCCACCCACCTCTAACTAACCCTCACCCGGTTAAATACTTTTTGCCTTAACAAGGACACGTGCTAACAGCTCGAGCTTACAGGTGTGTCACGCAGTGTTCACAGGCATAAAAGATTCTTAGATAAATGCATGAATATCAGGTGAAAATACTTGAACACCTTTATGGCTCTCAGCTAGCCGCCAGCTTAGCTATCTCCTCAATTAGGGCTCTTCTTACACCCTCCTTCAGTGCCTGTTACAGGACCATAAGGCAGATCTGCCTCAAGAACTCGGGGACCTGCTGTCACTACTCCTCCTTCAACTGACCTCGGCAGACGTGGGCATTGCTGACCTCATTCCTCAGCACCAGGCTCGGGGCGATAGAGGGAACACTGGTACCAAGGGAAGAAACAGCCTGGTCCCTGGGCACAGTGGAGACTGCCTCTCTCTCCCAACATCCCCCACACAGGGACCTGCCGAGGGGGGCTACCCAGGACGGTGGCTCCTGCACGCTCAACACAAGTGCACAGGTGAGGTTGACTAGCCGAGCAGCAGGCTTGAGCACGCCCCTCCTGTCTGAGAGGTGTGCTTGGTCGAGGTAGAACCACGAGTTTGGGTTTCACTGGGAATGAAGATTGGAAGTGCTCACGACATTCTTCTAGCCCCTGTTGGTAACACGTGCGGACTCTTTGCGCTCGGGTGTTTCTTTCCTTGACCATATTTCTGATTCTTTTTTTATTTTTTTTTCCAACGAGAGGCTGGTGTTCATTCTCTGGCCTTCAGGAGGCCTCTTCAGTCCCTCTCTTCTATGTCAGTGCTCTTTGCCTGGTTCACCTCGGCAGGTGAACTCCAGGTGACGGGAACGTTCTTTGGCAGAGTTGCACTCTAAAGTGACGTGAGCTATTCCTGGGGGACTTCAGTGTCCCCTGTAGAGGGTGGCACTGGAAACACACAGTGGCCTTCAGAACCATTAATACTCACATATTCGAAAACAAAATTACAAACAGTTTTAGTTGTATTTTTCACACGGGCAAGGGCAAAACAACTTTTATGATAAAACCAAAAATAAATAAAGACGCTGACTCTACCAAATAAATGTTCTCAGCTTTATCAGCATTTTATATTTTCATGTAATGGTTCAGGTATGAGGTGTCCCCCCAAAGCTCCTGTGTGAGACAATGCAGGAAAGTTCAGAGGTGAAGTGACCGGGTTGTGAGAGCCTTAACCTAATCACTGCACTGATCTCCTGAGAGGCATTAACGGGGTGGTCACTGTGGGCAGGTGGGGTGTGGCTGGAGGAAGTGGGTCACTGGGGTGTGCCTTGGGGATCATGTTTTGCCTATGAGAGGTGGCGCTCTCTGCTTCCTGGTGCCATGCCCTGAGCTGCTTTCCTCCACCACACCTTCCCGCCATGTTGGGCTGCCTTATCTTGACCAGCAGTGGAGCTGGTCATCTGTGGACTGAGACCTCGAAACCATGAGCCCCAGATAAACTTCTCCTCCTCTAAAATTGTTCGTGTCAGGTCTTTTGTCACAGTGGCAAAAATCTGACTAAAACACAATATTTTATGGAGAAAATTATATATTCTTCCATCTGCAGGTGACATGCCATTTTCAACTTACTCAGTCACTAGCTGTTCTGCGTGCTGGCCATGGGTGTCTCCAGTGCTTTACAAGATGTCTAGAAATACTTAAAATCCGTTTTGCAAGGGTTGATTTCTTTCACTAAGACCATGTATGAAAAATCACATCCCTAGGTTCATCCCATAATCAATAAACACGATTGATTTTCAAGATGTTAAAATTGGGCATATGGTTATTTGAGCCATATTTAGACCTGTTTTTGTTCTTAATAAATGCTCATTGAGACAAATTAGATGGCATTCTATAAGAGCATAAATTAAGATTTCTTTTTTTTTTTTTTTTTTTTTTTAATTCTCAGTTTAAACCCAGGACCATGACTGGGAAGTAAACATTTTTTTCTTGTTTGTTTGTTTTTTGTTACCAGGGAATGATCTCAGGGGCACTCAGCCACTGAGCCACATCCCCAGCCCTTTTTCATATTTTATTTAGAGACAGGGTCTTGCTGAATTGCTTAGTGCCTCGCTTTTGCTGAGGCTGGCTTTGAACTTATGATCCTTCTGCATCAGCCTCCCAAGCTTCTGGGATTACAGGTGTGCACCACCACATCTGGCATAAACATTGCTTTTTTTCAGTTGAACATAACTATAAAAACTATTGGTTAAAAGGGGAATTTCATATAACTAAGTAGAGAAATAATTCCCACAGGAAAAAAAATAACAAAAATATAGAAAAGTGTACTGTATTGGTCTATTTTCTGTTGCTATATAACAAAATACCTGAGACTGGATACTTCATAAAGAAAAGAAGTTTGAATTATTTATTTCTCTTTATTTCTTTATTTCTTTTTTTTAGTTTTAGATGGACACAACACTTTTATTTTATTTTATTTATTTTTATGTTGTGCTGAGAATTGAACCCAGTGCCTTGCACGTGTGAGGCGAGTGCTCTACCACTGAGCCATAACCCCAGCCCCCGATTACCTCTTATTAAATCAAGCAATTGTGACAAGAATGGAGAACAAAGAGAGCATTTGTTGTGTAATGATATTCATCTGTTATAACCTGATCAACAAAACACTCTTACTATGGTATTATGTGGAAATAAATACTCCTTCTTTATCATTGTATTATAATAAGGTTTTCCATGGTTCATTTGTATCTTTGAGTCAAAAGGAATACCTATGGGATAGTTTAATGGAACGGACGAATAAACTGCAATCCATTTCATTTCAAAGATGATAAGGGGTGTGAATTAGGGGTGGACTGGGAAGGAGGAGGAAATCAACCTCCACTGTGCTGCGCCAGGGCTTTAACCACATCATGTCTTTTAGTTGTGACACAGAAACATGGGGCTGGCTCTATCACCCCCATTTATAAGAGGCTACAAGCCTTAGTAACTAAAGTAATTTAAGGTCACACCACTATAAATCAGAGCTATGATTAAAACTGAAATAGGTGGGAATAAAACTCGTGGTTTTCCCACCTACATCAGGTTCATCATAAGATGAATTGAAGAAAGGAGATTCAAGTTATTCTTTAGCAGTCCGCTTCCTGAAACAAGCTCTCAAATTTCACACACTAAACTCTATACTTCTTCTCTTTAGATTTTGCTCTTCATATTGTATCATCACATATTAGAAATGAACTGAAAACTCAAAAAGAAAGAAAGAAAAGAAAAGAGTTTATTTGGCACACAGCTCTGAAAGCTCAAGGGCTGGCACCAGCTTCTGCTCAGCTCTGGTGAGGACCTCTGGGTGGACAGGACCATGATGGCAGGAGGGCATGAAGGGACAGCTCACATAGCAAGACGGTCTTTTCGTTTCTCTTGAGTCACTTCCTGTACCCTGGAGGAGAGAAGAGGCTCTTCTAGTCTTTCACGGGTTAGTCTACCTTCTGATTTCTTGTTGCTATTTTCAGAGGAGTCTTTCTGGGACTATAGGGAGAGGGGAGAAAGAGGAAGCTGGTCACACAGCCCCTCTGCACGGTGGGGAGGGCACTCTCAGCCCACACCTTGGGGAGGCATCCTCTGCCAAGGAACATTCTTCCCGTGTCCGGTCCTCGGGGTGGAGAGCAGGAGCCAGCATGTTCCTTCAGCTCTTCTCAGGTCTCGGGGGTTTGTGGCCTTGGTCACATCCAAGCAGCACTGTGTCAGCTGAAGCTGCTCGGACCCCACCCAGAAGTCCACGGAGGCCAGATGGCCCTTGCTCTCGGCCTCTTTCCCTCCCGTCCCTGCGAGCACAGCCCCTGCTCTTTCCCTGCTGCAGGGCTTCCCTGCAGACTCTGGGAGCCCTGCAGCAGGACCGGCAGCCCCCTGGGAATCCTCTGGACCCTGTGGATGAGGCGCCGAATTCCTGCCCCCTCCAGAGGAGAGGTCCTGACGTGTGCATTGCAGGACGGGAACAATCAGCAGCTCGGGACTTTGAGTGGCAGCCATCTCCCAAGGTACCCCACAGTGACTGTCCTTCTGTCCCTGCCTGCACCACTGTGCCTCCTTGCAGCTCCCATGACAGCACAGCTGGCTGCGTGTGCCGCAGCCTGAGCCTGCCGAAGAGTCACGCAAAGACATCGACTGGTGGAAAGGCTACGGACAATAGGCCCAGGGACTGGAAATCGACAAGTCACAACTGTCCCCGGCCCACCCTCCCCTGGGGCCTGTTGTCTATATCCTTCAGCTACCCTCAGCAGCGACACTGGCATCACATGCATATTTGATTTTGAAACTTATCTAAAGAGATTTGTCATGAGATTATTTGTTTCACACACACACACACACACACACACACACACACACACACACAAAACCCTTACAGTTGCTAAAATGTCTTGCACTTTGTTATTCTTTATCATGCTTACAAGAGTTGATAAAAGGAGGCCCTCATAAACACTCATTTTTACTTAACTTACTTGACAAAGAGCATCTGAAACCTGCAGTTAGGAAACAAGCAAGGCAGACAAACAGCAGTTCCTTTCATGGTGTGGGAGAACATGGCACAAGATTAGGTGTCAGTCTTCGAGAAGTACCTTCTTCTGGGTTCTTGAGTTTATGGTCAGTGAAGCTTTTGTTCTTTTTTCCTCTTTATATGCTACAGACAAGTCAGCTGTGCCCAAAGCATGCTTGTATAGCTCCATCTTCTCTGTTTGCTTGTTTGTACCTGTTAAATTGCACTAATTGGTTATTCCAAGATATCTGTTGTTATACAAATAAGTCCTTCTCCTGTGGTCCATGTCTGGGGAAAATGATAAAAGAACTGAATTTCTTTCTTCACTTTATGCCTTTGCCCTTAGTGTTTATCATGGACTTTGTGTTCCTTTGATGAATAAGAATAAAACAGGTTTTAATTAAACTCTTTAAGAATTCTGCATTATACTAAAAATCACTGTCAAGAATATTAGATTACCTGGATGCAATGGGCAAATCTTTTGAAAAACACAATACACCAAAACTTTTAAAAAGAAATAAACTCTGAATGGGAATTTTCTATTTCATAAATCAAATTAACAAATACTAACCTCCAAAATAAGAAGGCAGCAGGCCTAGTTGGGTTCACTGGTGAATTCTACCAAGTATTTGAGGAAAAAAATATTAATTCCATAGAATCTCTTATAGAAAATTGAACTACAAGGAATACTTTATAATTCATTTCATGTGACCAGAATTACCCTAATAACAAAACAACAAAGACATTACAAGAAAATAAAGCTATAGAAGCATATTTCACATAAGTATAGATGGAAAAATCCTCACCAACATATTAACAAATTGAATCCAATGATGTATAAAAGAAATTTAACACAATGACGAGGAGGGATTTATTTGAAGAATGCAAGACTGACTCAACATTTGAAAATCAATTAATGCAATTCATCACATCAATAGGCTAAAGAACAAAAACTGTGATCCTATCAATGAATTCAGAAAAAACCATTTGACAAAATCCAAACCCTACACATAATAAAAACTTTCAGTAAACTTAGGAAATTCCTCAATTCAATAAACAATAGCTATAAAAACATAAAGCTAACATGATACTTAATGCTAAGAAGCCAGATTTCCCATCAAGATCAGAAACAAGAAAAAGATATATCCTCCTCTCATCACTCTTTTGCAATATCATTCTGGAAGTCTTATTTAATTTAATATAAACAAAATAAGCCAGGCGCGGTGGCGCACACCTGTAATCTCAGCACTTGGGAGGCCGAGGCAGGAGGATCACAGTTTAAAGCCAACCTCAGCAACAGCAAGGCTCTTAGTAACTCAGTGAGACCCTGTCTCTTAATAAAATTCAAAAATGGGCTGGGGATCTGGGGATGTGGCCCAGTGATCGAATCCCTGATACAAAAAAAAAAAAAAAAAAAAGAAAGATATTAAAGATAAGATATTGAGAAGGAAGCAAACTTCTCTGTATACAGAGAAAACTACAAAACTCTAACTACATCAAAGAACTAAATAGATATTGCATGATATGGATTGAAAGACACAGTTTTATGAAGATGTCAATTCTCAAATTGATCTATAGGTTCAATGCAATACCAATTGAAATCTTAACAAGTGTGTGTGTGTGTGTGTGTGTGTGTGTGTAGAGAGAGAGAGAGAAAGAGTGAGAGAGAGAGAGAGAGAAGAACTGATCTTAA
Organism: Tamias sibiricus; assembly: GCA_025594165.1. Taxonomy (NCBI): domain Eukaryota; kingdom Metazoa; phylum Chordata; class Mammalia; order Rodentia; family Sciuridae; genus Tamias; species Tamias sibiricus. The sequence goes on along the minus strand of CM046662.1, from coordinate 168,546,000 downwards.
AGTTTACATGGACAAGCAAAAGATTCATAATAGCCAAGACAAAATTGAAGAAGAAGAGCACCATTAGGCTAACTGTATCCAACTTCAAGTCTTACTATACTGGTATAGTAACCAAGACAGTGTGATGTTGATAAAAGAGCAAACAAACAAAACAACAGAGAAAAAAAATGAGATTCCAAAAATAGACCCACATAAATATGGTCTACTGGCCTTAGACACAGAAGTAAAGGCAATGCAAGAGAACAAAGATAAACTTTCAACACGTAATAATAGAACAATGGAACATTCATATGGAAAAAAATATTAATCTAGAAATATCTTACACCTTCCACAAAAAGTAACTAAAGTTGAATCATAAACCTAAATGTAAAACAAAACAAACAAAAAACCTATAAAACACTGAAAAGATAACAGGGGTAAATCTAGGTGATCTTGTATATGGCGATGACTTTTTAGATACAACACTAAAGGCATGATCCATGAAAGAAAGGATCAATAACCTTGGCTTCATTAAAATAAAAAATTGTATTTTGTGAAAGACAATTCAAGAGAATGAGGAGACAAACCAAAGACTTGGGATAAAACATTTGCAAAAGACACATCTGATAAATGAATGTAGTTCAAAATACCAAAAGAACCCTTAAAAATCAATAGTAAGGAAACAGACAACCTAATTATGAGTCAAAGGTTTTAACAGACACCTCAACAAAGGAGATATACAGGTGACAGATAAGCATATGAAAAAATGTTTCATGTCCTATATGACTGGGAGAAAAACAAGTACTACCATATATCTGTTAGAATGCACAAAATCTAGAACAATAGTATCATCAAATGCTGTGAGGATGTGAGCAACTGGAACTCCCATAGACCATTAGGGGACTGCAACATGGAACAGCCCATTTGAAAGGCAGTGTGGCAGTTTCATACAAAGCTACATATACTTTCACATGCAGTCCAGGGACTGTGCTCCTTACCATATAGCCAAAAGTGTTGAAAACGTACATCTACACGGAAACCTGCACACGGTTAACTGAAGCCAGAAAGTCATGGAGACAACCTTTCCAACCTGAGACCAGCAAGGAAGACACACAGTAAGATAATTAGCATATTCTTCCCATTGCTTAAGTATCATTCAATTTGGCAAATAAGAGACTTGGGATAAAATATTTGCAAAATATAAATATAAAATACCACGATCCAAACAGCACTACCAAGATGAAATGCTGTAGTCACTTGAAGCAATGGCCGCTTGGAGCAAAGAAGCCGCGGGAAGAAGTTTAGAGACGAACTGGAAACAAACAGCCCTTTACTGATAACTTTTCTCTCTGGCTCTAACTCCGACACGCTGTCCACGCTCCTCTAACCTCCAAAATGGCGCAGACCTCATCCGCAATCCTCTCAAGTCCCTCGAGATCTCCAGCCAAGTGCAAGATCCCGGGCCAAGTCCCGTGAGACTCGCCAACAGTCCAAAGCCCGTAGTCAACTGCAATTTAAGCCTCAGGGCTCCTGCAAAATGCTCCACAGAAAGGAATTCCTCAGTTACCTGACCACTTTCCTGCACTCAAACTTCTCTTTGTCCCCGTCAATATGTCCTTCCAAAAGTGCATAGTGCATGCCCCCTTCTGCAGCCAAGCTGCTGAGTTATCACCTACCCTGCTCTTTCATCACAATGGATATATCTAGGTAGAGCTGCGTGCCATTGGGCTTCCTGACCTCTTCTTCCCAAGTCCCTGCCTGTCTTTTTGCCCTGGTCTCATAGCCTCCCCAGTGTCCCCTGGCCTGGTGTTTCCAGTGTGCTGAGAGCAGGGCCCGGGCTGTGGCGCAGACTAAGGTGGCACACCAGCTGGGATCTGATTAAATCCTGAGTGAGGGCTCGAGGTTAGGGGTCTGTTTCTGGCAGATCAAATCCCTTTCCAGTTTTTCTTTGAGAGTAGACATGTTCCACATGAATGAGGCTCAGGACTTCCAGGGGTAGGGTTACTCTGAACAAGTAGCCATCAATCATGACTGCATGACTAAGAAGACTTGAAGAACATTGGTGCCTAGTCTACCTTGAAAGAGCATAATTTAATTGGTTAGGATGGAGCCTGAGCATCTACACTTTTTAAAGTTCATCAGGTAAATACAACACGAGGACACCTCTGAGCCTTAAGTGCTAACACAGGTCTTGTGTTGAAACAGGATCTTGAGTGACAGGGAAAAATTTGGTCTGGGATCATAGTTGTTCTTCATAGGTGTTATGGGTAAAATATGCCACCCCCCAAAAAAAAAAAAATTCATTTGTGGAACTCCTAACTCCCAGTATATCAGGATGTGAGCCTGTTTGGAGGTAGGACTGTTTGCAGACGTAATTAGTTAAGCTGAGGTCAGACTGCTCAGAGTTTGCAGGTTCTGCCCTTGATCTTCAGCTACACAATTCAGGAGACAAAGCTTTCTCTGTCTCTAGTCTATCTTTAGGGCATCGAGGGCATGAACAGGAAAGGGGGTTCAGTGGAATAAGCGGCAGGAAATGTACATAGATTTAGCTAGGCAATGCCAGCCAGAGAATGTTACAACTCCAGGTTTCAACCGTTGCGATGCCTGCCCAGAGAGACGGGAGCAGGCCTCCTCCTCACCACCCCGAAGGGGACCCCGCCCTTACCCACACCTCCATCTCAGGCTTCCAGCCTCCAGGACTCTGAGGCAAGAGAGTTCTGTTGTTTAGGAACCTGGTTGGTGGTGCTGTGCTCTGGCAGCCCTAGCGAGCTAAGGCAATAAGCATAGCTATAAATTCTCAGTTTGCTTCTGGAAGTTGCATGAGACACACCACCCATCTGCTAAAGATGAGCCTTGATGGAGGTGTTGCGAAAGTGTGCTGGGGACTCGGGAGCAAACAAGGGAGCTCAGTTCTGAAACCTACCTAGGAATTTCTGTCTTGCATAATCCAATCAGATAGGCAAAGCGCAAGGAGAGGGAAGACTCCAAATACAAAATCTACAGGGACACTCTGATTTGCATGTGCAAACAGCATGGGGAGCTGTGTGCTTAACTAATTCACAGTCATAAATGTAGAATGTTCGAAAATTTGCATTGCAAAATATTCTTGCTCCAGATGCTGAGTTTACAAGAATTTCAGTTGCTTTATAAATTGTCATCCTTCAATGATTCTGTGAGATCTGATATCATTGTATTTGTTTCATTTTAGGATCATCCTAAATCATATTTCAGACTATTCGTCTATGAAAGAAAAAACAAGTTTATGTAGTTTCTAAAATGACCACTGGTCTTTTGTTTAGTGTATGTCTCTACTTGTTCATGTTCAGGGAAAAGGAGCATAGAAATATGATTTTCAAGTGTTTTGAATAAGACAGTAGCTTTGGGCAAATTAAAATTTTTTTTCTCAAAAAAAAAAAAGAGAAATTAACATTTCATACAGCAGCAACACTTACCATTTTTCACATCACTGATGTCATACTGACATAATAAACATGAGATGTTGAAATTTGAAGGACTTTATTTTATAATATTTGCTGTTCAGATTTTCTAAACATCACTTAGGAAGGTACCAGAATTAAGAAAAGACAATATTGGGAACTTCATGAGATGCTGATGATCAAGGCTGATCTTTAGCAGATGTGCAGTGTGTCTTCTATTCCAACTCCCTGGAATAGAAGAGGAGAGGAGGACCCTGAGTCCTCAGGGCTGGGGTGCAGAGCTTCTTGGCCCCAGCCTGCTGTACCTGAGAAGAGCCTCATCGATCAACTGCTTGGGCAGTCAGAGGTTTTGTTCAGTGTGCAAGTGAGTTGGGGCTGGGGGCGGGGGTGGTCCATGCACAGTTTCACACAGTCCACAGCGAAACAAAGTAGATAATAAATACTTCAATAACTCACTGATCTGGCCTTCTTTTAACTCCTGTCTAGATGATAATAATTAAAATAACAAATAATGCCAGGCACAGTGGTGCACACCTGTAATCCCAGTGGCGTGGGAAGTTGAAGCAGGAGGATCATTAAATTCAAAGCCAGCCTCAGCAACTTAGTAAGGCCCTAAGCAACTCAACAAGACCCTGTCTCTAAATAAAATATTAAAGGGCTGGGGAATTTGGCTCAGTGGTTAAGCACCCCCTGGGTTGAATCCCCGGTACAAAAACACGATGCCACATTTCTTTAGATGTTTCTTTGTAATCTAGCATTTTCATTCTCTTAATCCACCCTATATATTAATCTAAATTAATTAATATTTATTAACTTTTATGTTTCTTATCATCTCCCCCAGTAATTAATGCATTTTAAAATCTTGATAAGTGAAGGAGGACTTGGGTTCTGTTCTAATGCAGAACTCAGAACCTAAAGAACAAAATCATAAATAATACTCTGGAACTCCAGAGATGCATGGATTCTGGTAAGGAGAGAAGGGGTATTTCAGAGCAAAGCAAGAGATTGATCAACAGCTTTTCTTTTTGTTTATTATAGACTGAAACGCAGCCTTTGTTCCTGTCTGTTTTGCATCACTTTCTGCAGACAGCTGAATTCAGATTAAATTGCATTTAATCTGATTCTGATGTTGATCTCTTTTCTTGGGCAGGTTTCAGGAAGCCCTTACCGGCTCCAGACCTGGTCTCCTTGCATGCACGGGACATTAGGGTGTCTGCAGAGGCGCAGCTCTCCCTTGCAGTCAGGGCTGGTGTCGTTCACAGTCTGTTCTCACAGGTTGTTCCTAAGGCTCCCTGTGCACACGGGGAACATGGCAACTTCGGGGAAACAGGCATTTGGACATAATGTGTGTTAGAATTTAAGCAAAGTTTCTTACACTGGGAATGCCATTTTAATAAAAGGGAAGTTTATTAGGGGCCACGTGTGGAAGGGGGAAAAAAAGGGAAAATAGGGGACGGACGGGAACCAGGGCAAGCGCGAACAGAGATCGATTTTAGTCCGGGGGTGGCTTAAATAGAGTGGGGGTCAGAAAGCCCCCCTGGAGTGAGTCCTTGCCTTATAGGCTACCAGAGGTCAGGAGGTAGTGGCAAGGGCACCTGCTGGCCAGGTTTGCTGGTCATGCTGAGGATCTTGGGAAACGTAGTTTTTCACAAAGTACCTGGGGAGGTGTGGCCTTCTGCCTGGGAGGCGCAGCCTCCTGCCTGGAATCCAACAATGTGCCCATTGCTTTCACAAAGTTTATGGTCTGCTAAGAAGTTGAGACATAGTCACAAAAATGCCGTTCGAGGTAGAAAGGGATAAATCTCTCCGAAGGAGTCATGCACAAGCAGCATCGAGTTCCAGAGAATGGAGGGGATTAGAACAAAGCTCCAGTGTGCTGCTGGGTGCCCCTCAGCACAGACTGAGGAGCCCCACAGCTTCAGGGAACGGTCCCACCCACAGGGGCCCAGCTGTGGAGCACGCGTCAGGTCAAGCCATGCTTGGGAAGGATTCACCTAAACCAGCCAATTAGAGAAAACTCAGAATTTTCCTGGGAATTCCAGGACAAAGACATTTGTTTCCTACTCTTTGGGAATGAAGAACGTGAGTCTCCACAGCTGTAGGCTGAGATCTTGGCAATGTGGGAGAAACTTCCTGGGCAATAATGAGAGGAGCAGAGAGAGAGAGAAGGCTGTGGCCCCCGGGGAGCCAGGACGGAGCTGGGCGTGGCTCTGTTGGGGCTGCTGGGCTGCTCCCTTCTTGGAGGCATGGTGAGGATGACCTTTTATCAGGTAGTAAGAATCTTCGGTGTTGTGCATCACACAGTATCTTTTGCACCTACTCAACTCTGGTGTTAGCCTGGGAAAGCAAGCACAGACAAATCATAAAGGAATGAATGTGGTTGTGTTTCAATAAAACCTTCCTGATGACCACTGAAGTGTAAATTGTGGATCATGAAATATTGCTCCTCTTTTGATTTTTTTTTAACCAACAAAAAATGTAAAAGTCATTTTTAAGGTCATGGACTTTACAAACACAGGCAGGGCCCAGATTTGTCCTATGGGCCATAGCACACTGACCCTTGATTTAAGCAAATCATTTCCTATTTCTCTTTTGGGGAGAAGGGTTTTGTTTTATATCATTCCTGACTTTAGATATTCTAATGAGTAATGAAGATTTTATAAAAAATAAAAAGGAAATATTTATATGAGGCTTTCAGGAGTCAGAAGGATATTAATAAGGAAAGTAAGAATGAGAAGAAATTATGTGAAAAAATAATGAAATAAAAAATGCTGTGTCATTATTTCACCCTTCTTTAAAGCTGATTAATATCCCATTGATTATATATAGCACATTTTCTTTATCTATTCCTCTATAGAGGGACACCTAGGTTGGTTCCATAGTCTAGCTATTGTGAATTGAGCTGCTATAAACATTGATGTGGCTGTGTTACTATAGTATGCTGATTTTAAGTCCTTTGGGTATAAACCAAGGAGTGGGATAGCTGGGTCAAATGGTAGTTCCATCCCCAGTTTTCTGAGGAATCTCCATACTGCTTTCCATAGTGGTCGCACCAATTTGCAGTGCCACCAGCAACGTATGAGTGTGCCTTTTCCCCAACATCCTCGCCAACATTTATTGTTGCCTGTATTCTTGATGATTGCCGTTCTGACAGGAGCGAGATGAAATCTTGGAGTAGTTTTGATTTGCATTTCTCTAATTGCTAGAGATGTTGAACACTTTTTCATATATTTGTTGATGGATTGTATTTCTTCTTCTGTGAAATGTCTGGTCAGTTCCTTAGCCCATTTATTGATTGGGTTATTTGTTTTTTTTGGTATTACGTTTTTTGAGTTCTTTACACATCCTAGAGATTAATGCTTTATCAGAGGTGCATGTGGTAAAGATTTTCCCCCAGTCTGTGGGCTCTCTCTTCACATTATTGTTTCCTTTGCTGAAAAGAAGCTTTTTAATTTGAATCCCTCCCATTCATTGATTCTTGATTTTACTTCTTGCGCTTTAGGAGTCTTGTCAATACAAAGTAAAAGGTGGTGGGAGGCAGTGAACTCCAATTTGTGTCTTGCTCAGCTTTAGAGAGAGATTGAGTATGGACCTGAGGAAGAAAGGCCAGAAATGAGGCATACAAAGTGGAAGATGCTGTGAATATGGCCATGGCTTCTCCTTATCTTATCCCAGTGATGCTCCTCTGAAGGCACGCCAGCTGCGTCCCACCTGTCTCAAGTCACACTCCTCACAGTTGTGTGCACTCGCCTTTCACTAGAAGACAACCCTCCACATCCATCTTCAGGACCAGAGTGACCCATCCAGTGCCCGGATGAATGCGTGCCACTCTGACGCTCACACACTCTGCGTGTCGACCAGCTCCTGGCCTGTGGCCCAGTGCCACTGCTGATTGCAAGGCCCCTACTTGTTTGCTGTTTCTGTGGTCTCTTACCAGCAGATGCTACCCCCAGCTGTCTTGTAGAACCAGGATTCTATTTTGTTCTTGCTAAAATTCTCTCTGGAAACTGTAGTCTGATGCTGTTCTGGATTTGGGGCTAGTGGTGACATGCCCTGTCACCTAGTGTTTTCAAACTCACCATGAAATTTGAATCAGATTTTATATGAAAGGAAGAGAAAAGTAACGCATCATATGAATTTGTTAATTGCTGTATCATGTTAACAGATCAAAAGTAACGTTTTGCTTTTTTTTTTTTTTTTTTCATTCTGTGAAAATAAACTTGTGGGAAAAAAAATGCTTGTGTTGGAAGTAGAATGGTTTCTGGGGTATAAATACATGTGCCACCAACACACAGTGGGAACGTGGGACCATGTCAATCAGGTTCTCCAGAGAGACAGAAGCAATGGCATTTGTGATTACAGGAGGGGACTGGTCGGCTGGCTCACGGGGTCACAGAGGTGAATGTGCCTTGCACTGACGGCTGGGGTCTCTGCTCCTCACCTGTGTGGTGGGGACAGGACCCCACAGGCACCTCCCACAAGTGTGCAAGCATGTTTTCTACACAGCAATGCTCAGCCACGTCCGTTTCTATCTTTCCTTCCCTGCTACCTTCATTTTCTCCCCCTTCCTGTCCCCCTCGAGTGTCCTTCCTCGTTCTTTCCTTCCACAGGAAGGGAACGCTTTGGAAGAGCCGTGGCTGGCAATGTCACAGGGAGAAACTGGTGCTCTTTCGTCAGGTTCCACAAGTTGGATCCTCCCAACCAAACCCAGGTGCTGCGAGCTTCCCGCTGTCCCGTGTCCTGAGTGGAATTCCAAACTCTGCTGCCTGCACTCATGCCCCGGGAGGCATCACAGCCGCGCTGTTACCCCATGAAACATGCCAGGCAGATTAAAACCCACTCTCCCTTTAAAGTTTTCCAGAAGAGTTTCATTAATAATTCATTCTGTCGGTTAGCACCTGGCTGTGTAGGGAGTCTTTCCATGATTCCCTCTAAGCCCTGTGCCGGGCCGTGGGAAGGGGTCCTCAGGCTGTGGCTAATCGCCCAGGTGCCAACTTCTGCTGAGATGGCTTTGTGACTATCCTTTGTCACACGTGTGGCCAGTATGTAGTTCAAGCGGCTGGGTCCTCTTGCATTTTGATTCTTCTCCCTTAGCAAAGGTGACTGGCACAACAGTACGCAAGACATCTGAGCTCTGGGCTCTCTGGGAACGTCTGCTACACCTCTCAGGTAAGCCCTCAAGAAGCCCCGGAGTCACCTGAGAGCCAGCAGCTGGTTGGCCTCATTCCTCCTGAAGAAAAAGGGCAGATTGACTGCCGTTACTCCTTGCCAAGTCCCTCGCTGACCACTAGGCCCCGCTGAACCCTTCTCAACGCGTTATTCGGCAAGGGACAAACAAGACAATGGGTTATCCTCAAGCACAGCCTGCTACCAATTTTTTTTTTGAAGGCAAAGAATTAGAGATATGTTCCCTTAACTTTATCAGCTGCCACCCGGCCCCCCAGGGAAGAGCAGGGTCAGGGCCTGGCCTGGGCCGCCAAGGTCAAGGTTCTGCCTGGGGCTCACATGAGGAGCTCTCACTTTGGCTGGCCAGAGCCGTGCAGCCATGCGCTGAAACATGACCACAGACCCCACGTGTTTGCTGTCCCCCGCGGCGTCCATGGCATGACTAGGGACATAAGGTCCAGCGACAGGGCCCTCCACACTCCCCTGAGCATACGCCATCCGCAGTCGAGACCGTGACCGCCACCTGTAAATGGGCACCACCCTCATGAGCTCCGCGTATTTTCTCAGATTCTGCTTTATTTATTTTGGTACTGGGGATTTGAATCCAGGGGCACCTAACCACAAAGCCACATCCCCAGCTCCCTTTCTTTTTAATTTTAGGCGGGGTCTTGCTAAGTTACTCAGGGCCTTGCAAGGTTGCTGAGGCTGACCTTGGATGTGTGACCCTCCTGCCTCAGTCTCCGGAGTCACTGGGGTCACAGCTGTGTGCCCCTCTGCCCAGCTCGGGTTCTGCATTTCCAATGCAGGAGCAGGTAAGGCTCATAGTGCTGGCCCAGGCCTGCATTTTGAGATGCAAACATCTGGATACTCCAACTAACCTAATTGGATAAAATATGCATTTAAGACACAGGTTCTTGAAACATGGATTTGGGAGCACCAACCTTGTATATATGAAATTCAACCTTTGTTCTGCAAACTTAGCATCAACAACCCCCCCACCTTTTTTTTTTTTTTTTTTTTTTTTTCTGTGGTACCGGGGATTGAACTCAGGTGCACTCGTCCACTGGGCCACATCCCCAGCCCTTTTTTGTATTTTATTTAGAGACAGGGTCTCACTGAGTTGCTAAGTGCCTCGCCACTGCTGAGGCTGGCTTTGAACTCGCGATCCTCCTGCCTCAGCCTCCCAAGTGCTGGGATTACAGGCGTGCGCCACCGCGCCCAGCCCCCCCCCCTTTTTTTTTTTATCTTGAAAGAACTTCTGAAATACTCTCAGATAAAGCCCTCAATGCTTGATGGACTTTCAGTCACCTAGAAGGAGAAGGGAAGAGAAAGACTTCACAAAATGCAAACGCCCCGCCACACTCTTAATCAGATGAGAAAATCCGGGTGAGACACACTTTCACCTGGTCAGCAGCATCCCAGGTTTACTCAGCATGCACTCAAGGTTGTCACCACTCACTGCCACTTTTACCTTTGCTCACTGTGGGGAACGGACACCCACTGTACAGCGCCGGTCAGACAGTAAAGCCAAAGTCACTCTCCAAAGTTAGTCATTCACCAATCTCGCCTTCTCCTAATAATTCCCAGCTGAGGCTCTTTCCAAAATCGCTGCCTCCACGGGCAGCTGAGCAAGGGGAAATTTTACCTGGAACTCCCAGCAGCTGCTTGAGCCACCATGAATTTGGATAAAGTAAGCAAAATGAATCGAAGTTTGCAGGTTCGTGTCTTTCATACCTTACGGTTTTCCGTTTCTTATTTTTATTTGAATAATCTTTTCTCTTCCTAGGGGAAAGGCACTAATTTGAGAAGGATATGACTAGTAAGGAGTTCAAGTCCATTCTTCAAAGCTTCTCTGAATGGTCCCCAGAGAGTTTTCTAGACAAATGTATTGATTGCTGCTCTGCTCACAAGTTGAGCTGGGATCTCCCAAGGGCGATTAAAACAAGCAGGTGAGTCACCAGGCAGCTTCCAGGGCTCTGGGACAAAAAAGCAGCTTTCACAGCAGGAACAAGGGGAGCCTGGGAAAGGAAGAGGGTCAGTGGGCGGAGACCATGCAGCTCCACCCACAGGTACAAACCCCGGAGAACTGACAACCAAACAAGCACATGCACATGTGCTCTTAAAGCCAAGAGACAAACAGCACTAGTGTCCAGCAACAGACGACTAGACAAGCAACTAGACCACGGAATATTAGTCAGCCTTAAAAAGGAATGAAGTTGCTACCGCACGATGCACTTCAAAATCATAGTGTTGTGAATCAGAACTAAAACATCACATCCTGTATGACCCCATCTATACGAAATGCCTAGAAAAAAAAAAAAAAAAAAACAGTGGAGATGGAATGTGGGCTGGAAGTTGCCAGAGACTGGAGGCAGGAGGAGGAAATGGGGAGAAACTGCTGAAAGAGTAAAGGGCTTCACTTTGAGGGGTGGAGATGTGTGGCCCCGGGGACATTGGTGTTGTGGTCGCACAGCGTCGCAAGTGTACTAAGTCCCTTTGGAGGGTTCATTTTACAATGGTTTACTTTATTAAGCACATTTTTAATAATTAATTTAATATTTTTTTTGTACTGGGGATTAAACTCAGGGGCACTCGACCACTGGGCCACATCTCCAGCCCTTTTTTGTATTTTATTAGAGACAGGGTCTCACTGAGTTGCTAAGTGCCTCACCATTGCTGAGGCTGGCTTTGATCCTCCTGCCTCAGCCTCCCAAGTGCTGGGATTACAGGCGTGTGTCACCACACTCAGCCATTTTATCAATTTTTAAAATATGCCAGATGCTTGGCATATCTGATGGTAATATGACTATGGAGAAAATTAAAGCCAAAGAAAGATGCGTAACGCAGGTGAGAGTGGCATTTTGGGGGGGAATTGAATTCAGGGGCACTCAACCACTGAGCCACATCCCAGCCCTACTTAGCATTTTATTTAGAGATGGGGTCTCACTGAGTTGCTTAGTGCCTCGCTGTTGCTAAGGCTGGCTTTGAACTCGCCATCCTCCTGCCCTAGCCTCCAGAGCTGCTGGGATTACAGGTGAGCACCACCACGTCCAGCAAGAGTGGCATTTTTAAACAGGGTGCTCAGGAAAGGCTTCTCTGTAAAAGCTGCAGCTGAGCAAACCCTAAGGGCGAGGGCAGCTCCGTGAAGACCACTGGGGCAGAGGGCAGCCTGCCCGGGACAGCGCAGTGGCCACCACGGCTGGTAATCAGCAGATACACCTGGACATGGGATTCCAAGAGGCGCGGAGGGGCTTGGAGGGTCTCCTGTGCTTGGAACCAGAGAGAGTCCAGGGTGCACCAAGAGAGGGGAGTGCAGCGAGGAGAAATGAGCCAAGGGACGGGCCCAGTAGCCAAGTCAAGCCTCAGCCTAAGTCGGGCTGCCGCACTTTCACAGTGTGATTGAAACGTGCGTTTGATAATAGATCACTATGGAAACAGCATAAACAGGTTGTAAGAATATTAGCGCCCACACATACCCCACACAATACACATAGACACACCACAGGCATGCACAAACAACACACACCACACCACAAACACATCACATGCCATGCACAATGCATATGCAGTCACACAGGTAAACACACCGCACATGCACACACCCCTCACACATACATAAACACTACACACATACACAGCACATACACACGAGTGCACTGCACACACACACACACACACACACACTCAGGTACAGCACACACTGACGGAAGCTCACTACGTGGAGAATCACCTCACCGGCTCCCCCAGCCTCTCCTCCCCTCTCCATTCCTCGCCCCCTCCTGCACAGCTGCGCTCTGTCCTTGCGGTCCCTCCCCTCCACATCCGCAGCTCCCCCTCCCCCCTCCTCTGCAGGGCCCTGGGTCCATCTTTCGATCCCGTTGTGTGCTGAGGCCTCTCTCTGGCCGCCATTCTTTTTCTCAGAGACTGAAAGCATCAGCTAGGGTGGCAGCTCGGAAGCCGAGCAGGACCGAGAGCGGATCTCATCCAGCCCCGACATTCTGGGACGCGAGGTGATGCCCTTAGGGAATGGGCAGGACCTCCACAAGCCAAAACCTGGCGTTCTGTTTCTGAAGCTCGCGACCCCCAGCCCTGGTCACGGGTGACCTGCACTGCCCTCGGGTCCTGGTTTGCTCTGTTCCATCTTTAAATGCTCGGCGCTCTCCCCTCTGCGCCTGGAGCCCTGCTTCCCCACTGGTCGGGCAGGGAGGCTGTGCCCCAGCAGCCTGCTCCACACAGCTCCGGAGACTTCCCTGCAGCAGCCGCAGGGCTCCCCCAGGGCTGAGCGGGGCTGAGCGGGGGAGTGCGGGCTGAGGAACCTGCTGGCCAGCCTCTGCACACGCCCCGTGGCCCAGGTGCCAGTCACAAGCTGCTTGCTAAGGCTTGTTCACAGAGATCACGCCAACAAACCTCCTAGAACCTGCTTTTTCAACAGCAGCAACCTCCCAGAAAGTGTCACGGAGCCTTCGAGAGTCACATGGAAGAAAGCTGGGTCAGAGCTTGCCAAGTTGTGGAGGTGGCAGCAGGATGCGCGGCCCTGGGCCACACCACAGTCCCAGACCAACAGATATGGAAGTGAAGCTGTCACATCAGATGGCCTTTGGCAGATCTGTCACTGGGATAAAAACTCATTTGGGCACCTCTAAGATGCCACAACTGGACAAGGCGTCACCCCAGAGGCTGCTGCAACGCACAGCACCACAGATGCCACGTGTCAAGCACTGCACACCTTCGCAGCTCCCTCATCTGTGGGAGACCCTCCCCACAAAAACAGGAGCAAAGCAATTCCGATCCCTCCCACTTCCGGCCCCAAACAGGTCACCCAAATGCCATCGTAACCAACATCGGTTGCTATGCCCACTGACACACCAAAGACCACATCCTGAAAACACTGACTCCAGTCTTCCTGTCCCTCCATGGAGGGGACAGAACCTGAAACATAGGTGGCTGCCTGGTGGCTCTAGAGGTTCATGCTGGTGCTGGGGCCCTTTAGCACCCAAATATCTAATACCCAAATGTACCGGGTTTAATGCCTCCACACATCAAAAACGTACTATTGTTTTCTTAACATATTCATCTGAATTATAATGTATCTCATTTTGAAAATTTCCTAATCCCTAATGATGTAATAACATGTATTTATTATAATCATTATTAAGGTGGTGGTTGTTATTATTAAATAGTGTTTTCTAGGTACACTATTCTTAGCATGACTTATTATGCTTAAAACTTACAAAATCTTATTGAGGTGGGTGTGATTACTGTCTCCAGTATGTTGATGAACTGCAGTTAAGGTGCTTGGAAAATCACAGGACAGGGCAGAGAGTGTGTTTAACAAATAGAAAGAGTTCAGCTCTCCACCAGGGTGTGAGGCGTCCCTGCTGGCCCACTCCTAAGCTAGGTGCTAAACCGCCGTTTATACCTGGACTCCAATTAAACACTGATTACTGTCCAGTTAATCTCTCTCACTGGATTAACACACCGATTAGGCTCAGATTCTCGTAGGCCTGTCGTTTCACTTCTGAACTTTCTTGCATTGTCTCACACGCGAGCTTGTGTGGGACACCTTGTATCTAAACTATAACAGGTTGTTTCCAGAGAGAATCCAGCTACCCTCACTCCCTAGGCAGACACACACCCCCTCTTTGCTCTAAACGCCATCTCTATAACCTTCACCCTCTTTCTCTGAGCCTCAGCCGCCATACTGGATATCCCAGACAACTCAAACTGAAACTGCCCCAAACTGGACTGATTCCCCTGCCTACCACAGCCTCCAAATTGCTCTTGCTGGTCCCCAAAATCAGTGAATCTGACCCCCTCCATGCATTTGAAAACCTCAAGATGGCCCTGGACTCTCCCCCCCCCCCCCCCGCCTTACTGCTCACGCAAGCCAAGCCTTTGTTTCCAAAGCTACCCCGACCTCTGGCCTCCACGGCTCCCACCTGTGAGGTCACATTGCTGCCTCCCACGGGGTGGACACTGCCTCTCACCCGCTCCCTCTGCTGCCCTTGCTCCCGCAGTCCATGCTTCCACGAGGCCCCAGGTCACCTTCTCACGTAGGGTCAGGTCTGTCGCCTCCCAGGGCTCCTGTCTCCCTCCTAGGAAAGCCGAAGCCTCCTACGGAGGGACCTGGCCTGCCGCACGTGGCCCCGCTGCTCTCTGACATCACCAAGCACTCCCGGTCTCTCCTGCTCCTGGTGCCAGCTGCTGCCCCCCAGGGTGACAGCACCGTCCCGCCACTCCCACGCTGGCCTGGCATGCTCTACCCATCGCATGGTGTTGCTTCCTGACTTGGAGCAACAGCGCCGCGGGAGAAAAACTCGGAGGCAGAATGAAGATGAAAGAAGGTTTTCTATTCTTTCAGCAACCTCTCTGACTCTTTACTTCTTCTGACTACTGACTCTTTACTTCTTTACTTTACTTTCTTTTACTTTTACTTTCTTAGAGCTTAGCTTAGAGAGAGAGAGTGAGAGAGAGCTTCTGACTACTGACTCTTTACTTCTTTACTTTTAGAGAGAGCTTAGAGAGAGAAAGGGAGAGAGAGCTTCTTCTTTCTTCTTCTTTCTTCTTCACTTTCTTTTACTTTTGCTTTCTTAGAGAGAGCTTAGAGAGAGAGAAAGAGAGAGAGAGAGAGCTTCTTTCTTCTTCTTCTTCGGCAGCCTCGGCCTGACTCCGACCAGCAACAACTACTTCTCCCTATCTATGGTCTCTCATTTCTTTCTCTACTTTCTTCTGACCGAACTCTTAACCGCTCTGACTCTTATTTCTTCTTCTGACTACGTTCTGGCCGCTCTGACTCTTTTCTTCTTCTCTGACCCGAACTCTTCTTCCGACCGACTGAGCGACTGAACGACTGACTGAATGAATACCGCTTCTGACCGCTTTCACCCGGTTATATACCTTTAGCTTTGCGGGTGCGTCACGTGCATTTACAGGTGCGTCACGTGCATATGATTATTATCAGGTGGAACTTATGGCTTCCAGCTAGCTGCAATAGCCATCTCCCTGATTGGGGCTGCTTCACGAGGCTCACCCTGCTGCCCCCAGAGCTGTGCCAGGAGCACCCTAGATAGAGCGGTGTCCACCCCACACTTCCCACCCTGCAGGTCTGGCTCAGATCCACCCCAGGTCACCACCTGACCCTGTGCCTAGTCCGTGCCTCCGTCGATGTCCATGTGGGCATCTGCACACATGCACACGCAGAGGCACATTTATAGAACACGTGCGTGGTGTGTGTGTGTGTGTGTGTGTGTGTGTGTGCTGTATGTGCTGAGGAGGCTTCTTGCTGTCTTGCTCTCCCCTTGAGATGTAGGCTCCATGAAGAAACGTGGGTTATTGTGTTCTCTACTGCATCCCAGGACTTGGAGTGGGTCCTGAGACATGGCAGTGTCCCAGTAAATATTTAGAGAAAGAGTCACGGGAAAAATCAGAAAGGAAGAAAGGGAAACAAGGAGGAAAGAAGGAAAGAGAGAGGGACGGTGGGAGGAAAGGGAGAAAGTGAGAGAGGAAGCAAGGAAGGTGAGAGAGAGAGAGAGAGAGAGAGCCAGCCTCTAGCCAGCAGACACTCAGGCCACCTGATGATTTGCACTAAATCTGGTTATTCCTGTAATGTCAGAAAAAGATGCTTCCTACAAATAGCCAGGGTAGAAAGATATTCCAAATGGATAGCCAGCCTCCTAGAGTGGCAATTAGGAAAAAAAATGTTAGGAGATCATTTGGAGTGGCTTTCAATTTGATGGGAGAGATCTTAGTCAGAACAGATGGATATGAAACGTCGGGTGCCACACACAGAAGAATGGGGAACAATTAGCGAATGTGTAAGTGGTAAATGGCTTGCGGCCCCGTGACAGACGCGCACAAATGGGCAATGTGAAAATAAAGCCCTCCCTGTGAAAGGGGCGAAGGGACACCTTGCACCACTCCCATTAAGAGCCTGCGCCCAAAGGGGCTGATCAGGCCGCTTTGTGAGGACAGGCCGCTGCAATCGCTTCATTGTACACAGCCCATTAAGAAGCTTCCGGAGCAGAGGTGGGGGCCGACTTGAGGAAGCCGGTGGGTTAGTGTTCATTTCAGAAGTCCTGTCCCAGCCGCATAAGCTACTTGGCAAGGGACACTGCTAGCCTTGGGGCAATTGTTCGGGTGGATAAATCGCCACATCTGCATGTGCGTTTTTTGACTCCAGGCAGTTAAATATTAGCAAGCATCACCTGGCACCCAGAGAGACAGGCACCGCGGCCTGTGTCTTACAAATTTTATGTTTTCTTTGCTTCCACGTCCAATTAAAACACTTTCTCCAGTGAAGTTTCATTGATTTACTATGATCCATGCCTAAAACTCAGCCAGGGCATAACTGATTTATAAAGCACAACATCCTGTTTATGAACAGAAGATGTCATAAAGGAACGGCAGCTCTGCTGACAGATCATTCTGCTCATGTTATGGGAGACTTTTTTTTTTTTTTTTTTTTTTTAAATTTTCTCCCAAAGATGGCTGGTGTAGTGGTATAATCGATCATGTGATGTGTGTCATCAAAGGACAGGAGACAAACACATCCTCTGACAACCACACTGAAATCAAGAATGGCATGCAGTTTTCTTTAAAATAAATGAACACCTCTCTCTACCCTTCCCAGGTGAAGTCATCTCTGTAAGCTCCAGGGCGTGGGGTGAGTGTGCAGGTCCCCTCCCCAGACCCCTGCTCCACCCCCGCTTCCCAGTGGGCTGTGAGCCTTGACAGTCGAGGGGAACCCAGGGGAGCTGGGCTCCCCTGGCCTCTGGGGATGGTGTCTGAAAGACCCACAGATCCCGAAATCCAAGACCACTCACGAGCCACTCTGGATGCAAAAGCAAGAGGATCTTTATTCTTACACAGGCGCCTGCGGGTGGTCATCAGCATCAGCTAACTGAGCACACCGGGCTCTGGGTCACAAGCCTTTTACAGGGTGCAAGGGGTTACAAAAGCAGGTACATAGTAACAAGCATTTCATTGGCTATATTAACTTAAGCTTGGGGTCTACTTGGGGTCACAGCAGTTGGTTCCTCTTAATTTCCCCGAAAAGCCACAAACATCAGACACTTTTTATTTTAGCACTCTGGCAATTTCGACAGGTTGTTCTTAGGACCTCTGTTCCCCATTTTTATTCCTTTTTGGATGTCAGATGACTATTACTAATTTATTACTAAACTGGTCCTCTGTTCTTGTCCTCACTTAGTTATTTTGTGACATTGCCACACTCAAGCAGAGCAGGGGAACTTGCTGAGGCTGGGGTCTTCCATTCCCCCCTTTCTTTTTATCATGGATAGAATCTTATATCCATTCGCCCTGCTCTCTTGGTAGTTCTACATATTCGCCCTCTTCTTCCTGCTGTCCCAGTAGTTCTACATATGTTGGTTCTGTTTGTCTAAGGAGGTGATATTGTTGGGTTATCACCATTGTTTGTATTGCTGATAGCCGATCTTTTACAAACTGTACAAGTCTACTTAGGATACATGACCCAAAGGTGAGGACCAAGAATAGGATGATGAGGGGTCCTGCAATGGTAGACAATAATGTCGTCAACCAAGGTGACCTGTAAAACCAGCTTGCAAACCATCCCTGTTGGGACTCGAATTCTCTTTTTCTTTGGACCAACCTTTTCTTAAGTTCATCCATGGTTTCTCTTACTATTCCAGTTTTATCTGCATAGAAACAACATTCTTCTTTAAGGGCGGCACATAATCCCCCTTTTTCTAATAAGAGTAGATCTAGCCCCCTTCTATTTTGTAGCACTACTTCTGAGAGGGAGGTCAAGGATTGTTCTAATGCAGTAATAGATCTTTCTATAGCTTCTAAATCAGCTGTCATAGCGGCGTGTAATTACATGAGCTGGTTGCTTTGTAGCAAAGCACTAGCCCCTGTCCCGATCCCTGCTGCAATCCCCCCAATCCCCAGTAAAACAGCTGTTGTCATGGTTACAGGTTCTCTTTTATATCTGGGAAGGTCTTCATAATAATGGTAAATATCTTCTGGCTTATGATACATTATTCTTGGCCATAGTTGGACTAAAACACAATAATCAGCCAACATGTGGAGTAGCGCAGCAGAAACACAGGGAGTCAATCCTGTACTACAGACCCAGTAAGTGCCGTTTGGGGGGACTAGGTAGAGTAAAGTGTTTGGCACTTGGATTGTATGCCTGCATAGTTTTTGCTGTGGGGCAGGGAAGGTACCTATGCAGAGTCCCTGCCCTGATATTTCAGGGAGTGTCATCTTGAGGTTTGGAAGCCTACACATTTATGGGGGGGATCGGGGTAGGTAGAGAAGTTAGCAGATACAGCAATGCCTTCATAATAAGGGGGTCTAGAGACTAGGCAAAGCCAACAATCTCTAGCTTGATCAGGTCTGGAGTAATTAAGGGCCAAATAAGCTCTAGTTACAAGATGGATAAGTTGAGCGATAACAGGCCGTGTAGGCTGAGTAGCAGGTAGCTGAGTAACAGGTGTAGTAGGTACTACAAGCTCGGCCCGTAGCATGGATAACAGCAATAACAAAGACAACCACATTATTTGCGAACAAGTCTTAGCTTTAGCGGATTTGGGGTGCGTTGGAGAGTCCATCTTGCTTCTTGGCGGCTGGTGGCTGGGTCTTCTCTGGAGGCGACGGTGGCTGGATCTCTCCTGGAGGTGGCGGTGGCTGGGTCTCCTCTGGAGGCGGCCTTTACATGCAACGCGTGAATCCAGGCAGCTATTCCGTCCACCTTTACCGCTGTGGGGGTTGTCAGCAGGACAGTATACGGTCCCTTCCAGCAAGGCTCAAGGTTCTTGGTTTGATGTCTGCGAACCCAAACAGTGTCACCAATTTTGGAAGAATGGGGTGCCCGGGGGGCTCTGAGTTCTTCCTGGTAGGCTGCTGCAAGAGGTTTCCAAACCTCTTGCTGCACTAACTGCAGTGCTCGCAGGTGGGCCTGCATGGAGGGGGAGGTGACATGATCAGAAATATCAGCGTCAAAGAAAGTAATAGTAGGTGGTGGGGCACCATAAACAATCTCAAAGGGCGTCAGCCCATGAGAGCCAGGTGTATTTCTGGCGCGGTAAAGTGCCAGTGGCAGGAGTTGCACCCAGTCTTTAGAGCCAGTTTCAAGCGTTAATTTTGACAAAACCTCCTTAATTGTTCTGTTCATTCTTTCTACCTGTCCTGAGCTCTGGGGTCTGTATGCACAATGTAACTTCCAATTAATCCCCAGTAACTTGGCCACCAACTGACTTACCTGGGAGACAAAGGCAGGCCCATTATCTGACCCCATCACCTTAGGCATTCCATATCTTGGGAAGATTTCTTCTAACAGCTTTTTGGCAACCATCTGGGCAGTCTCTCTTCGGGTGGGGAAAGCTTCTACCCACCCTGAAAAGGTGTCTACAAAATCTAGAAGATATTTATAGCCATACATGCCAGGTTTAATTTCAGTAAAGTCCACTTCCCAGTGGGAACCGGGGCGGTGTCCACGAGGCCGGATTCCCAGTCTAATTTTAGTTTTTCCAGGGTTTATTTGGGTGCAGGCTCTGCAATTGTACACTGCTTGATGAAGGAGGAGATCTCCTTTGGGAATGTAAATCTTTGAGTCTCCGTTTTCTATCAGCGTTCTCATTTTCTTTGCACTTAGGTGGGTTAGCCTATGAAGCTGGTCTATGAATTTCTTTGCCACTCTCAGAGGCATTACCTCTTTTCCTTGGTACTCCCATCGGTTTAGGAATGGGTTATAATCAGCCCCTAGATATTGTACAAGGTCTAAATCTGTCTCATCATAGTCCCAAGTAGGGGTTTCATGGACCCCTGTAGCCTCTGTTAACACAGTGGCTACTAACAGCTGGGGTCCTAAGGCTGCCCGCTTGGCAGCCTCATCTGCCAGGCGATTTCCTTTAGCCTCTGAGCTACTGCCCTTTTGATGTCCCGGGCAATGCATTATACTCAGTTTTTTTGGAAGAAACAGAGCTTTTAATAGGGCTAAGATTTCAGTCTTGTTTTTGACCTCTTTGCCCTCTGATGTCAGCAATCCCCTTCTCCGATAAATTTCTCCATGAATGTGGGCTGTGGCAAAGGCATACCTACTGTCCATATAGACATTAAGTTTCTTACCTTCAGCCATCTGGAGAGCTTGAGTCAAGGCAATCAGTTCGGCCCGCTGTGCTGAAGTTCCCCCTGGAAGCACGCTCGCCCATACTACCTGGGTATCAGTTGTCACTGCAGCCCCTGCTCGCCGTTTTCCATTTTGCAAGAAGCTGCTGCCATCCGTGTACCAGGTCAAGTCCGCATCTTTCAGGGGCTGATCAGTTAGATCAGGCCGAGTTCCATGCACTTCCGCAAGGATTTGATGACAGTCGTGAGATGCAGGCTCTCCAGGGATGGGCATAAGAGTCACGGGATTGAGGGAAACTACAGGTCTGAACTGGATTCTGTCCACATCTAATAGTAATGACTGGTAATGGGTCAGGCGGGCATTGGACAGCCAGCAGTCTGGCGGTTGGTGAATCAGTGACTCGACTGCATGAGGTGCAAGAATGGTTAGGGGCTGTCCCATTGTAAGCTTCGTGGCGTCTTTGATCAGGATTGCAATAGCTGCCACCATCCTCAAGCACGGTGGCCAGCCAGAAGCCACAGGATCTAATTTCTTGGATAGATAAGCAATGGGACGTTTCCATGGCCCCAACCTTTGAGTTAGAACCCCTTTTGCAAAGCCTTGTTTCTCATCAACAAATAGTTCAAAGGGCTTGGTAATGTCGGGCAACCCCAACGCCGGGGATGAGAGCAGTGCCCGTTTTATATTATCAAAAGCCTGTTGCTGTTTTTCAGTCTAGGCAAAAGGGGTATCTTGTTTAGTCAGTGGGTACAGAGGGGCTGCCATTTCAGCAAATCCCGGAATCCACAGTCTACAGAAACCGGCGGTCCCCAAGAATTCTCGCAGCTTCCTATGAGTCTGAGGCGCTGGAATGTCTGAGATAGTCTCTTTCCGGGCAGCCGTCAGCCAGCGCTGGCCGTTATGTAATTCATAGCCCAGATAGGTAACTCTTGTCTGGCAAATCTGGGCCTTTTTTGCAGAGGCCCTGTACCCCAATTGACCCAAAGTCTGTAATAGGTCCCCCGTACCTGACCGACAGTCTTTCTCAGTTGCAGCCGCCAGCAAGATGTCATCTACATACTGGAGCATAATCAAAGATGGATGTCTCACACGGAAATCCGCCAGATCCTGGTGGAGGGCCTCATCAAAGAGAGTAGGGCTGTTCTTGAAGCCCTGTGGTAGCAGGGTCCAGGTCAGCTGCCCTGATATCCCTAGTTCGGGATCTTTCCATTCAAATGCAAATAGGGCCTGACTCTGGGGGCTCAGCTTTAGACAGAAAAAGGCATCTTTTAAGTCCAAGACAGTATACCAACGGTGGGTTGGAGGCAGGGTGCTGAGCAAATTGTAAGGGTTCGGCACTGTGGGATGGATGTCCTCTACTCTCTTGTTAACGTCTCTTAAATCTTGGACTGGCCGGTAATCATTAGTACCAGGCTTTTTAACAGGTAGTAGAGGAGTGTTCCAAGGTGACCGGCATGGAGTCAGGATGCCTTGGTCTAACAGCCGCCTTATGTGGGGCTTTATACCTTGATAAGCCTCTTTAGACATGGGATACTGTTTAATGTTGACAGGGGTGGCTGTTGCCTTTAACTGAAGGAGGAGTGGAGGCTGCCGTATGGCTAGTCCCATCCCTCCAGTTTCTGCCCAAGCTTCTGGGTAAGATGTAAGCCAATAGTCCATATCTATGCTCTTTGGAGGTTTGGGCGGTTTCTCATATAATCTGTACTCATCTTCTAATTGTAAGGTGAGCACTCTGGCAATTTCGACAGGTTGTTCTTAGGACCTCTGTTCCCCATTTTTATTCCTTTTTGGATGTCAGATGACTATTACTAATTTATTACTAAACTGGTCCTCTGTTCTTGTCCTCACTTAGTTATTTTGTGACATTGCCACACTCAAGCAGAGCAGGGGAACTTGCTGAGGCTGGGGTCTTTCAGTGTCCACATACAGACCCCACGTCAGGCACAGCGGTCAAGGTACAGACATCTATCCACTGAGGGGACGGAAGGACTTTGTATTGCTCCTTTTAAAGAAATTGGGGAGCCAGAGAGCTTTCACAGCACACTCTGAATTCCGAGAGCTCTGAGTGGTGCGGAGCCCTGCTTGCCACCTTGTTTTGATGGAGCACAGAGACACCAGCTCCATACAGACCAACCGCTCAAGTGGAGAGCTGATGGGGGAATAGGAGGTTTGAGGAGTGGCATCTGGACATTCCCTGCCCTTCCTGGACACCCAAGTTTCCCCTCTTCATCCTGGCTGAGAAAGACTTGGCCACAGCAGAGATAGAAGCAGTTCCAAGTAGATCAGCAAAGACCTGTCGGGGCAAAGGACAGAGGCCCACTTGTGGGAGGAAAGGGAGATCCAAGCAGGGGGATCCTGCCAGTCACCTTGCTCCAGTGGGTGGAGTCCCCAGCTGATGGCAGCTGATGGTGACTTCTCTGGAGCCCACTACCTCCCTGAATGCCCAGACCTGTGG
The DNA here is from genome assembly GCA_025594165.1 of Tamias sibiricus. NCBI lineage: Eukaryota > Metazoa > Chordata > Mammalia > Rodentia > Sciuridae > Tamias > Tamias sibiricus. Next base: position 168,522,854 of record CM046662.1, on the reverse strand, counting down.
CATCCTCTTCCATCATAGCTAATTCCATGCGTCAACTTGCCTGGGCCACAGGATGCCCAGAAAGCTGGTTAAACATTAATTCCTGATGTTTCCAGAAGACATTCACATTGAAATTAGTAGACTGAAGAAGACCCTCCCTCACCAGTTTGCCAGGGTGTCATCCTCTCCATCGAGGGCCTGACCACAACAGTGCAGGAGAGGGCGGTGGGTTCCACTGACTGCTTCAGCTGGGCCTGGATCTAATGAAAACAGGTACTGGGTCTAGAAATGCTAAAGCACGTTCACTTCAGCAGCATGATGCTCTGTGACACTCATGGCAGAGCGCACCTTGCCTAAATATGTGCTGCTGGTGGCTGTGAGAAAGTGAAATAAATATTATAATTGGGAACCATTACTGGGGCCCAATGAAGATTAAAAAGTCACAAATGTAAGAAACAGCCCTCCCTAATTGTTGTGGCATTTTCTATAAAGCCCTCTCCTTTTTCATGAAAGATATCATGGTGTTGAAAGAGTTAACTTTGACTTCTACTTGCTGCTGTTCAGTTCTTTATTCACATATATGGCCACCAGGTATCCCTATTTCAATTATTTAGATCCAGACTAACTCTGTATATTTATCTTTTCTTGAAAAGAGTAACACAAACCTTTTTCTATAAGTACTTAATTTCTAGTTAATAAGCTTTAAGAGTCTTTTTGTGATTAAAAGTAAGTTTCTCTTACTTTTAAAGTAGATATAAATCCCTTAGAGTAAAAAGTCTCCCATGAGCTAACATGCAGCCTTGCCCTGCTTCTAGATTTTATAAACAACTGCTATAAAAGAAAAAACAATAGTGCTATGGAATCCCAGTCAAAGAAGGTTGACTTTTATCAGACAGCCTAAATAGTATGCAGAGAAAACAGTTTCAGTCACGTACAGGGCCTTGAAAAGGTGTAAGTGACCTCAAAACCTTGAAATATGTATATAATAAGAAATTTAATATGTCTAAAATGTAATCTAAAAATTAAGTCATGTCTGTAATGAAATCACCAAAGAAAGTGTAAATATTCTGTGTTGCCAAAAAATTGTTCTTAAAACCTATGACAAAAAAAAGTAAAGAGACAAGATTCCACAGCCTGACTTGCGTGTCGGTGTGTTATTTTCCCCATCGCTGCTTCTCTGCCTCCGTACTTTGCTGAGCGCTGGCGTTGTACCCCCTGACTGGGGCTGGCCCCCAGCACCTAATGATTCTTCTTTCTTCATTCCTGGAACTCTGAACAGCTAGCTGTGACAACACAGTTGAGGCTGTTGATGTGGCTCAGATGTAGCATGAACAAAGCCCTGGGTTCAACCCCAAGCACTGCAATAAATAAATAAATGAATAAATAAATAAATGTCCAAAACAAAAGATCATTCTTCCCACCTGAAGGGCAAAACACCACACCGGGGACAGCCATGCAGCCAAGAGATTTATTCAACAGCCTTCATGGCCGGTAGCAAAACCAGAGAAGAGGTGCTCTGGTTGAAGGTCGAAGAGGTGCTGGGAGAGGGGAGTCAGGGAGAAGGGAGTGTGCAAGCTCTGAACAGAAGGTGGGTGCTTGGTTGCACCGGCTAGGATCTATGGAGCTATCAGCTAAAGCAGCTGCTGTCTGGCTGGAGCTGTTGGCTGGGAGCGGCCGTCAGGCTGAAGGTGGGGTCCGGAGCTGCCGGCTGGGGCAGCTGCCGTCGGCTGGAGGCGATGGGTCTGGAGCTGTTGCAGTGGCTTCCTCCTCTCAGCAGCCACGAGCTGATGTGTGTGTCTCTGTGTGTGTGTTCTGAGTCTCTCAAACAGGGCCCTATATATGGATTTCTGGTGGGAGGTGCACCAGAGCAACCCCAATGCCATAGGCTCTTTGCCCATAGAACAGGGCGACCTTTAAGCCTATTGGCTTTTGCCCGGGAAAAGAAACACCCTGCCCGGGGAAGAAACATCCTGTCCAGGGAAGAAACATCCTGCCGAGAATGAAACAAGGTTGCTTCTCTCAGGATATGGAAAGCTCTGGGGGTGGGGAGGGTAGCCCATCTATCACCACCGCTCAGTTTTTACTTTGGATTTAAATTCAGCAGACAATGCAGTTTACCGGTCAGGGGAGGGGACCTCTTGGAGACGGTCTCTGGCTAAGACACTGGGCTTTATTCCATCTGCTGTGACTGTGAACCCCCTGACGTCCCACTCCCCTTCTGCTGTCAGGTGGAGCAAGGAGAGACCTCTGCTGTGGGAACCATCAGTTGTGAAGGACCATTAGCAGAACACTGAGGGCGCCATTCCACCGTGTTCATAGGAAGGACAGAACCCACCTTCCAGTCCCAGGAAGTCTGAAGTTCTCGCTCTCCACCTCCTGCCCGCTTCCCTCCACAAAGGTGGTGGCCCGTCCCGGGGCTGGTTGGGAACACTCATAACCTTGTGTGGCCCCACTGCGTGGGCACAGTCTACCGAGCTGCATGCTCCTCTCCTCCATTGGTGACCTCGGGGCAGGCCCTGCTCCGGCCTGGAAGACCCGCCCCCTCCAGCAACTCTGCCTGCAAGTTACCGGGCTCTCGTGGTGGAGGACAGAGGGCGAGTGAGCCAACTCCTGGTGACTCCGCCTCCCTCTTCGGGCAGCTGTCCCAGCTCTGCCCACATAGCCTTGAGCAAGCCGCTTCCTCTCCGTGCCTGGGTACACACACTAGCAAAATGAAAAACTGTAGGAGCCCTGTTTGGGGAGATGGCTTAAATTGCGGTTGACTATGGGCCATGGAGATTTGTCGCCTTCCGTAGTCTCACGGGACTTGGCCCGGGATCTCGCGAGACTTGGCCCGGGATCTCGAGTGACTTGAGCCGAGTTTGCTGATCGGGTCAGCGCCATTTTTTGGTGGTGTGTGGTGTGTGTTAGTCGTTGTTAGAGCCAGAGAGAAAAGTTATCAGAATAAAAAGCTGTTTGTTTCCAGTTCGCCTCTGAACTTCTTCCCGCCGCTTTGTTGCTCCAAGCGGCCATCGCTTCAGGCGGCAACAAAAAACATAGTTCATCCATTCCCTAGACTCACTGACCGCTCCATGCCTTGGTGTCCCCATCAGCAAAATGGGGACAATAACTTTATTTAATTCACAGAGTTGCTGTCAAGTGTAAATTAGTCCATAAAGCCCTGATTTTGCCTGGCCATAATCAGTGTTGGGTGACTGTTGGTGACGACCATTATCTTAAATAATGACATGTCTAGATCCTTTCTGTTTCCTCCAACTACTCCTCAGTGAGTTCAGAACTCAGAAGGGAAGGGACATTGTTGCTTAACCAACCCGCACTGTCCAGCATGCTCTGAGCTAGTTACGGGGTACTTCAGTCCAGCTGAAGGCCAAGAGGTGAGGCTGCAGCTGTGTAGAGAGGAGGACGGATGGGGATGCAAGACGTCAAACTGAGCCTCAGCTCAGGCCATTACTACGCACAGTGACACAGCCCACCTCCACATCTGCCCTTACACACCACAGAGAGTTGGCTCTGGGGAAATCCTAAACCCTAAGCGACAAGAGAGGACTCCTGTAAATGGGTTGTCCTCAGAATTCTCAGCTGCCTTGACACAGAGTCTCAAATCGCAGCTCCGGGAACCAGCATTGGCATGGCTTGGGAGCTTGCTGGAAAAGCAGCCGCCCAGCCGCATTCCAGAACCAGAGACGCGGCGGGCAGGACCCAGCCTCCTGTGAGAATCAGCCTCCCCGGAGATTCTTAGGCACACCAAGTCTGAGCACGTTTCCAGACCAGAATTCTACAAAGTGTGGTCCACGGACTCAGTTGGACCCCACTGGATCTACTTAAATAAAGTCTTCCTGCAACCACAAATGATCCTTGTTTGCATATTGCCTGTGGCTATTTCCAGGCTAACAACAGAGACGAGCTATCCAACAGAGACCACATGACCAGAGACCTTACCAGGTGCGCTGTTTGGCCCCGCGGTGGTCGTGCCCTTCCTGATCTGGAGCACGTACCGGTGATGCAGTGCACGGAGGCCCGCTCGCCCTCCGGAGCACGTCCACCCTGTGTCTGTGCAGTGGCTTCCTCCTCCAGGCCCAGGTTCATAGCCACCTGCTTTCTGAAACCCCTCCTGATGTCCTTCTCCTCTTGCACCCAGCACTGTGCCTGTGTGACCTCTTGTGGGTGCATGGTAAGCATCTACTAACTGCACACGGTGGGCAAATGAACAAGACGCCCTGGGACGACGATTCAGATGGTCATTCAGGTGGAAATTTCTGACAGGTCGTACTCACCGAGATTAATGCTCTGGCTCCGGGGAGCATTGCAGTGGGAAGTTAAAAGAAATACAACATGCCGACTCTGCCTCGAGTGGGAAGTCCTATTGCTCATGTGTGTGAAGTGCCAGTCACACACATATCAGTGGTGCTGATACAAGTTTTCACACTGAAGGTAAACAGGACTTTTAGTTAGCTCTGTTTCTGTGACCAAAATGCCTGACGAGAACAACTGAGAGTGAAGCAAGAATTAAAAAACAGGTAGTCCACGTAGACAGGGAAATCGGGCCAGACTGAAGAAAACAGACCAAGCTGGTTTGGGCCCAAAGGTTGGAGACTGTAATGTTAATGTGCCAATGCCTGGCCCAGACTAGCCATCCTAAAGAATTGTTAATGAAGCAACTGCTGAGCAGAGGGGGAACTGCGGATCAGTGATCAGAGCCCTTTCCTGCCCTGATCACTCCTCCCTGTCCCCTCCAGCCCACCTGTCTCCCACCTTTTGGCTATCCCACCTAGCATCTCCTGGGCCTGGTCACGTATGCAGGAAGGAGAGAGGTCAGGGGAGAGAGCAGGAGAACAAAGGAAGCCCAGGACATATCAAAAGCAGAACACCTCGCTTCTTGGGATACCAGGACACCAGCTGTGGCCCCCTTCTCCCTCCTGGGAGAAGTCCGCGTTACCCCTTTGTGACTAAACCCTGCTTTAGATGCTTGCCTCGGCGTGCTTCTCTCATGTCATGTTTCAACCCGTGAGGAAGCAGGACTTGTCACCGGTAACCAGCAGTGTCAAGAGGAGAAAAGGTTTATTTTGGATCCAGTGTCATAGGTCCAGTCCGTGGTCAGCCAATTCCATAGCTCTGGGCCCAGCGGGAGGAAGACCATCATGGCAGAAGGGCGTCCAGGAGGAGAGCAGCCCAGTCGTGATGGCCAGGAAGCAGAGAGACTGCCTGGGCTCCAGGTGCCAGAGGCAAAATATAACCCCATGGCCCCCAGTGCCCCCACTTCCCAGTCACGCCTACCTGCCTGCGGGCACCACCCAGTTAGTCCATTTGAGCAGATCAACCCACTGATTGGGGCTCGCCCTCAAAATCGAATCCTTTCACCTCTGAACATTCCTGCACTGCCTCATACCTACGCTTCTGGGGGACACCTTATATCCAAACGATGACAACAGAAGAGGAACCTGGTTCCATACTCAGTCATGGCCCCAATAAACCCAATCCCCATGAAAAATGTCACGTGGATCACCACATCTGCGCAGGGGACACTATGGCTGCTATAAATAAAACGGGACGGAGTAGTCATTTATGTCGACTTTATCTGATATGCACAGACACCTAAAAGCCAACACGAGGTGATCAGATCCAAGCCAGAACTAGGAGGAATCCCTAGCAACAGCCAATCGCCCAGGGCTATCACGAGGCCTAAGGAATCTGTGCGCGTACAGGGAGGGTCATCCCTGAAACAGGAGAGCCTGCGAGAACCACCTGTCTCACACTGCTGTGAGCTGAAGACCAAAGCTCCAGGAAGTGAGGGGCTTTCCCAGGAGTCCCCAGTGCTACCTCCTTGCTTCACAGTTTGTCATAAGCATGTGATAGTGAGTCAAAAACAGCCATGCGGCGTCCCAGCGGCCACTCATTGGCTGGATCCGCGGAGCGCAGCATATCTGTCACTGTCTCTTCCCCTAAAGTACACCCAGGTCGTCCCCAGAAGTTGGACTCCTCACCGTTTCCTGAGTCCAAGTGGCAGCACGCTGAGGGAATGCATCTCCAACATCACCAGACACGCGGCTTCTGGATACTCACGATCTCACGCGGTCCTTCCACCAGGAATCCGAACTCTCCTACCATTCGTTTAGCCCAAAATCACGTGGCGTGAATGACTCTGTACCAGCTCTGTGCCCAAGCCCTGAGAGGGCGGCATCTCCTCTGGGGAGCCCTTACTGCCCCATGGGAAGTGCCAAGCATAGTGCAGACCCTGGGCGGCGGGGAGGCAGAGGTGCTCGAGTTTAGGCAGATCCCGGAGCTCTGTGCACTCCTGTGGTTGGTTCAGCAAGAGCAGCCTCCAGGGCTGGGTGCGGCTCAGCGGTGGAGCGCTCGCCTAGCACGTGCGCGGCCCTGGGTTCGATCCTCAGCACCACGTGAAAATAAATAAACAAAATAAAGGTATTGTGTCCAACTACAACTAAAAAAAAAAAAAAAAGAAAGAGCAGTCTCCACATCAGTCATCCTGCTCGAGTTGGACTCTTCATCCTCCACGACCCTCAGGTGACATCGGGGCCATCACCTGCCGGCCTTCAGCAAGAGTCCTGTCAGGTCACTTTAGCCGGAATCCCTTTTTTGTCCTCTTTGATGTTTTCTCTCAGTACTCCTCCATCCGCTGCCCCCACCCTGCTTCCTGGCTATCAATCCCCACTGGCCCAAACTGACCCTGATCTGCTCCCCCACTGCCAAATCCATTGCCATCGTGAGGGTCCTCGGGAAAACCTGCCTTTCTGTACCTGAAACAGTGCCACTGTGGGACTTCTCCTTGACGGCGGCTGGACTTCAAGTGGCAGAGACAGCCACAGAGGCCCACCATCCTGTCTCAATTCAGCCTCCACGTGACTCAGGCCCAGCCACTAACTGCAACTGGCCCAGGTTAGACCCGCGGAGGAACAACCTGCCGAGTCCACCGACCTGGGGAACCGCAAGAGAGAACAGACTAGCCGTTGCTTTGCTGTTTTGTCAGGGTTCCTTTCACAGAAACAGGTGCAAACTGTGCAGATGGCTGGGCTGCCCCTGATGAGACATTTTATTTTGCATTCTCCAGGGAAAAAAAAGAGTGTCCTTTGGATGTTCCAGGGTAGCATGACATTACCAATTGCAGACACTTTAATTCCTGGAAAAAGTAAGTTAAGAAAAGCGTTAATGAAAAATGATTAAAGGTAGAATAAGTCTCCACAAACGCAGGTGCTGTGAAGGTGAGGAGTCAGCTGCTTGGCTTCTCCAGCCAGAACTCTCTCAGGGACGAGTTCCTTGGCAGGGTCACCATGGGCTTTGGTCCCAGTAGCAAGACGTGTAAAATCCCAAATACACAGGTGAAGACAGACCCAGACCACAGACCTGGTAACATAATTGAAGGCTTTCTCAAGACTGTGTGTCTGCGGAGTTTTCAATGATAATCCACATGCCAAAAACATATTTTGACCACATATCACTAACATACGTGTCTTTGTTGTGTTGTGTCTACACTATTGCATTGACATGAGACACAGGCTATAAAATGAACACTAAAATGAAATATAAGCAGGGAGACGTCACCAGAAGCTCTTTTGCTGTCTTTCCATACCCCCCCCATATTGTTCTGCGTGCCCACTTTGGAGATCTGGACCAAACTATAGGATTAAGCCCACTCGACACTCAAGAGTGTACAGTCCTAGTGACTGAGGTACTTGGTTAATAGCACAAGTAGCCTCTATTTCTCCAGCTTAGCATTTGTTTAAAAACTGGCAAGGGCTGACTTCCTAACTGCTTTTTTCTAAATCCCATTTCTCTTACATCAGAATGTTCAGTCCATTTTTGGGGATTATGCAGTCTTTGCTATTTGCTCCCTGCATGACAGGCTCCATGCTGTGATACCCTTTGTCAGTCACTACTTCATAGAACTCTGAAGCACACTTCCCAGAGGAGTGTGGAGAGTGAGTTCAGAGGGGTGGGTGTGGGGCTGTGTTGTCTGAGATGCACACAGTGCCAGGCAGGGTGGCTTGGGAAGCACCCAGGACCTCCTGCCTGTGAGAATCAGGATGGAGGCACACTCTGAGTTGGGCTCACTCTTCTACTCCTGCCTGCTGCTTCTGTTCCAATCATGCAACTGGGCAGAGCACAGCTGGAGCGAGACTTCCCCAGATACCACTCTGCTCTGAGTTACCAGGTGTTGAGATGTCTCCAAGTGACCACTCCTATTCCTTCTGTGTCCATAAAGGGTAAGAACTTATTCTTCCTGGCTCAGGAACACTCATCTTAAAGCACAATGGTTTCATTCAAAGAAAAGACAAAGAAAAAAGTATCACCCAACAATACAAAATGATCTTATATTTAGATAATATTAACAAACCGACCAGCCAAGGTTGCAGAATACAGTAATACAAAAATTACTTGAATTCTATCTTCTAGCAATGAAATCTTAGATCTAGAAATTTAAAAAGTAATACCATAACAGGAGTGTCAAAATTTGATAAAATAACAAGATTAAATAAGAATAAATGTAATAAAAATGTTGAAGACAGACTTGTACATTGAAAAATCACACAATATTTACTGAAATAAAAAGGACCTCAGTAAATGCAGCTATACACCTACCATGTCCATAAAAAGAAGACTCGAAATACTAAGCCACTGACTATCCATAGCTAGATTCAATGTAACTCCAACAGAATTATTGCACATTATAAATTTTAAAATTCATACATGTTATGGATTGGGATATGAGGTGTCCCCAAAGTTCCTGCTGATGCAGGAATATTCAGACATGAAATGACTAGATTGTGAGAGTCGTGACTTAGTCCACCCTAGCTTGAACAGACTGCCTGGGTGACTACTGTGGTTAGGTGGGGCGTGGCTGGAGGAGGTGGGTCACTGGGAGCATGTCCTGACAGCGTGCCTCTTCCCTGCAGCCCCTTCCCTTTCCGTTTCCTGGCTCTGCCCTGAGCTGAGCAGCTGTATTCTGCTGGGCCCCTCCACCATGAGACACTGCCTCACCTGGGGCCAGAGGACTATAAACAGGCTGTCTATGGACTGAGACCTCTGAAACCATGAGCCACAAATAAACTTTCCCTCCTCTAAGTTGTTCTTAGTGAGTATTTTGGTCACAGCAACAAAACTAACTAAAACAATATGTAAATGCAAAGAACCTAAAGGAGCCAAACAATGTTGAAAAAGAACAAATTGGATTTCTCACAGTACTTCATTTAAATATTTACTGTAAAGCTACAGTAGTCAAAACAGTATTAGCATAGATATAAACATATAGAACAATAAAACGGAAGAGTAAGTCCAGAAATAGATTGTGCATATATGGGGAATTTATTTTCAACAAAATGCCAAGGCATTTCAATGGGGGAAAAGATAATCTTTTCAACAAGTGATGCTAGAACACTTGGAAATCTATGCAAACAATGAATAAACTTGTACTTCAGCTCATACAATAAAAAAATTAACTTAAAATGGATGACAGACCTAATCATGATAACTATGACTGCATGGCTGGTAAAAGAAAATACAGGAAAAAGAAATTCTTTCTAATCTCAGGAAAGTGAAAGATCTTTAAAGTAGGACATAGAAAGTAAAAATGATGAGAAAAAATAATGACATATATTCAATATCATAAAAATTATAAAACTTTGACCTCAAAAGATACCATTAAGAAATTAAAAAGGCAAGCCATAGACTGGAAGAAAATATTTGAGAATGATAATGTTCAGAAAAGCATTTCTATTCAAAATGTAACACACACACACACATGCATACACATTCTTAGTTCAATAATCAGGAAACAAAAAACCCACATGTTTAATGGGCAAAAAATTCAGACAACTACTTTAACCAAGGATACATACCAAAAGGATATTCATACATTAAATTATGCTTATACTTTTAAATCCATTAGGAAAATGTAAAATAAACCACAGAAGGGCTAAAATTAAAAATAAAAAAGACAGTATTTAAAGCTCTTTCATTCCTCTCATCCCCTCTCTCTTGCCTTTATAAGTTAGTATCTTCGTATCAAAGAGATCATTCGACCTTTGGTTTTTTGGGATTGGCTAACTTCACTTAGCATTATTTCCTCCAACTCCATCCATTTACCTGCAAATTCCATGATTTTATTCTCCTTTAGTGCTGAGTAGTGTTCCGTTGTGTATATATACCAAAGTTTCCCTATCCATGCATCTGCTGATGAGTTGAAAGAGCTTTAAATAGAACAAAGAGGGAGGAGGGAGGGGAGGGGGCAAGGGGATAGGAATAATGGCAGACTGATTTATCCATGATTGCCCTAAATACATGTATGAAGACACGATTGTTGTAAAAATGCTTTATATAAAACCAGCAACTTGAAAAATTGTGCTCTTTATATGTAATATGAAATGAAATGTACTCTGCAAACATGTATAACAAATTAGAATAATAAAAAATGTTGTTAAAATACAGTATTAACTGGTGTCAAGGAATTGGAGCAACTGAAACTCCCCACCTTGCGGTGTGATGGGGACTGGCACTGCCCTACTGGGAAACAATTTGCAAATATCTAACAAAGCTTAATATATGTCTGACATGGACACTAGTAATCCTACTCCACGGCCACTACACAGGAGACATAAAGATTCTGTCCACATAAGGATCTGTTTTTACATATTCTTATCAGCTTTATTTGATAAAGTCAAAATCAAATAATTCAAATGTCCATCAACCTGTGAATGGATAAGTATAGTGTAGAACATTCATACAGTGCGATGCTACTGGGTAATAAGAATGAATAAATTAGTGTTATGTGCTGCACACGCATGAATTTTCAATCCAAACTTAGCGTTAGGCTAAGTTTAAAAAGTTGTACACGGAAGACTCTCCACTAGGATTCCACTTGTATGCTCATCTAGAAAGGTCACCACCATAGTGACAGAAAGCAGGTAAACCAGGTCAAAGGGTTTGATTATTAAATAGGCACAGAGAAAACTTTGGGCACTTTTTTGCAGGGCTGGGGATTGAACCCAGGGCTCACACGTGCTAGGCTAGTGCTCTACCAATGAGCCACAACCTCAGCCCAGAAACTTTTGGGGGTGCAGAACATGTTCTCTATCATGATCTTGCTGGTAGTTCAACAACTATATGCTTTTATCAAGCTGATCAAGTTATATACTCACTCCCTGGTGATTTTATTCCATATATCTCCACTGAGCTGATGGAAGAAAAAAAATAGATACAGTTTGATCTGTTTTTGAAATACATTTGCAAGGGCCTAAAAGATAAGCTTTAGACAGTCAAAAGTAATTGTGTGTTTTTCGTTTTTTGGCTAAAATCACCACTTTAAAAATTTCCAAGATCATTATATACTGTTACCAATTAAATGTTAATTTTAAATATTATAGATACTTTCGATCCTCCTACCTTAGCCTCCTGAGTCACTGGGATTACAAGTGTGGACTGTTGCTGCCTGAAGCAATTGCCGCTTGGAGCAATGACGCTGCGGGAGAAAATTCGGAGGCAGGATGGAAATGAAAGATTTTTTATCCTTCTCTCTCCAGTTCCAGCAACCTCCAACACTATACACACTCCTACAAACACCACCACACCACACACACAATGGCGTTGACCCCGTCCACGCTGTCCCAGGCCAAGTCTCGCGAGACCATGCAAATGGCGCCGACCCGATCCACAATGTCCTGGGTCAAGTCTCATGAGACCACGGAAGGTGGTAATGCTTATGGCTCACAGCTAACCGCAATCTTAACTATCTCCTAAATTGGGGCTCCTGCAGTGGACTATGGTGCCTGGTGAAAAGAGAATTCTCATAAGCAAGTAGACACTCCCTACAAAAGAATAGTTGGAGTTTTCCATGGAGTTGGTGGCCCAATTATTATTGGGATTCTTTCGCTAGTGTTACCATCTCTCAGTGTGTGTAACATCATCCCGTCCTGGGAACTCATGTGCCGCGAGGAGGGTGGAGACAACCTGGACCCGAAGGTACAAAATTAACCTCTTCCTGGACTTTTATCTAGACCCCAAAATAGGACCACATTTATGGCTGGAGTTCAGGCAACGGTGCTCAATGACAGTCACCAACAGCAGCGTCTTCCCCTCCCCACTGGGTTCTCCTGCGAGTGCCCTTCACTTGAGCTGAGATTTACATTTCTCAGCTTACATTTAAGGCTACATGACAGCAAATTCCATTATCTTTACTTGAAATATAGAAAATCTATGGCTGTGATGAATTACAGAATCAGCCTCATTCATACTGTAATTAATTTTGATTCAGCACTTACCGCGAACCGTCCTATGAAATACTGTCTTGGCTGAAGAAGACACAGAGCATTCAAAAGGAGTAGGGAGGGTCTTCGGGCGTGCCCTCACTCACGGGTACACAAATGCATGGGGCAGTCATCCTGGGGCAGATTCCTGGGAAGCTCTGTGGGGTGGCGGGTAGGAAAGCAGGCTTGGGGGGCTGGGGTTGTGGCTCAGCGGTAGAGCGTTCGCCTAGCACATTCGCGACCCGGATTCGATCCTCAGCACCACGTAAACATAAATGCATTGCATTGTGTACAACTAAAGCAAATAAATAAATATTAAAAAAAAAAAAAAAAGAAAGCAGGCTTGGGGACAGGCCACCTACACGTGCATCCTTGCTCTCCGACATAGTAGCTGTGTGACTGGAAGCAAACTTCTTGAGCTCTCTGGGCCTGAGTTTTCCCATCTGTCCAGTGGCCGAGATTGAAGAAAGAAAGCTCAAGAACAGCCCAATGTGGCGGTGCCTGGCTGAGTCGGGTGGTGCTAAACAGTGGGTCATGGGCTTTGGAAATTCTTCACCTGGAAACCTCGGCTCAGTGACCCCCACGGGAAGTCAACTGGCAAGAGCAGATGAAAGAGAGCCTGAGCCCTGCAGAACATAACGGGCCCAGGCTGGCATCACCCAGCATTCCCGCTGCTGAGCACTTGGGCTGGGGCACCGTGGAGTCCAGCATTCTCTCTACTCTCCTCCAATAGAACAAGGAAGCCCAGTTGGGCCCTCTGGGCACCAACTCCACGTGCTTTCTGCATCCGCCCCCTCTCTAGGACACAGGGCTTCAGGAGCCCTGGGAGTGACAGACTGGGCAGGCCATCAGCCTCGCCTGGCACCTGCGGACCTGTGCTTTCTCTCTGCCTGATGACCTGCTTCCTCCTTCCCCAGCAGGAGACAAAGCCGGTCACTCTCCAAGGGAAGCTCCCGACATAAGACTCTGTACCTGGACACCTTGGCCTGGCCAAGGGCTGGACGCAGGCTCCCAGGGGCTGAGGGGGAGTCAAGCTGCCCACAGGACAGTCCAGGCCCCGCTTCACTCTGCTCTGGGTGCTGCCACAGCTCCGGGTGGATCCCGACGGAGACATGGAGGTCCCCCGCTGAAGCACGCTAGTGGGAGGAGCTGACCAGGCCCTGCCGGGTGTGGTGGCCCGGCAGTGGCCGTGCAATGCTCACCATGAGGCACGAGCACAGGAGAGCCCCTCCTTCTTCCACGGCCAAGCCCCTCGGGGACTCAGGGCTGCACTGGGCTGAATGAGGGTCCCTTCTTGAAGGGACCTGAATTCAACTCTGGAACCTTGCACGTGACCTCACATGGGAGGAGGCTCTGCATGGATGTCTGAGTCCATTTGAACTGCTCTGACAAAATGCCATGAATTAGGCATTTTGATGCTGCCATTTGTGACCGTTGCTTAGCACAGTTGCCTGAACTCCAGCAATAAATGTGGTTCTAATAATGTGAACAACAGAAATTCATTTCTTACTCTTCTAGAGGCTGGGAAGCCCCGTGTCCGGAGGCCAGAGGATTTGGTGTCTGGCGAGGGCGTGATTTGTGGCTCATAGGCAGCACCTTCTTGGCAGGTCCCTACCTGGGGAAGTGACTAGCTGGCTCTTTGGGCCTCTTTTGTAAGAGAACTAATGCTATCCATGAGGGTTCCACCCCCATGACCAAATCTCCTGCCTCCTCGGGGGCTGGGGGCACAGACATTCGGTGGTTTGCAGCAGAAGTAAGCAAGTGAAAGATCTCAAGATGGAGAGACCTAGACTTCCGGCCTCCACAACTGTGAAAGACAAGGCTTGGGTTGTTTGAGGCTGCCACCCTCGTGGTGACTGGTGTGATAGCCTCGGGAAGAGGACAGCCTGGTCACGAGGAGGCGGTCTGAGCTCAGTCCTGGCTCAGGCCTACTTTGGGAGCAGATAGGTGGAAAAGCTGAGGCCAAAACTAAAAAATGTGCTTGTTAAACCGACCTTGACAGCAGCCGTCTTTGAGGACTGACCAGAGCTGCTGGGCCCCTCCTGCCTTTGTGGGCTGAAGGGGTGAGAGGTCCACCCTGTGCCTTCCAGTCCACGTGGGCAGCTGCATGTTCGGAGAGAGAAGAACCAGCAGTGGAGCTGGGAGCCAGCGGCCGCTTAGCGGAAGCCTCAATCAGACAGCGGAGCAGTGCCTCTGCGGCTGCCAGGCCAAGACTTGGATCTGGGCGAGCAGCGCGCCACGGCCGCCAGTGATCCCCTTAGGACTGTGACTCCTCCATCAAGCCTCATCCTCTCCTTTGAATGCGATTTGTTAGCGCAGGGTTTTCAGCTCTGTTTCCTGTTTTTTCCTTCCTTGCCACCGCAAGGACAGTACATCCCCTAAAACAGACACGGGTAAGGCACCAAGCTGGGAGGGGCAGCCCTCCATCTCCCCAGGAGTCCAACGATGCCCCTCAATGTCCCACAGGCTGTGAACCTGTGCAAACCCACAGCAACTGGAGCGGCTTGCGACGTCTCCCCGATGACCTCCGTCCACTCATCGTCCCCCACTGCGGCCACCTCCGCCTGCATCTGCAGCCCTCCTAAACACGTCGCCTTTCCTTTGCGAAAGCTGGTTCAGAGATCGAGGCGTCTAGAATCCAGCTGTTTCTTTCCAGGGTGAAGAATGAGCTTGGACGGACCTATGTCCTGGAAGTATCCCCTGGGCCCCTTGAAACAGAGTGTTGACGGGCGGAGTGTCCCTTGGCTTCCCCCACTGCCACGCTAAATTAAACATGGGTTGGCAGCTTGTCATTTCCTCCCCCCGGGGCACATTAAACAGTATCTGGAGACATTTTTGGTCGTCATCATTTTGGAGGATTCTGCTGGGGCAGGTACTGGTGGATGCTGCGAAAGGCCTGCCATGCCCTAGACTGTCCCCATAACAGAGACCTGTGCATCCCACAGTGTCAGTCATGCAGCAGTCGGGAACCCTGACGGCGAGGCCGAGGGGCTCTGCAGCCTTCTGTCCTCTGAACTGCCCAGTAGCCCTCGGGCTGTGTTTGAGGTCAAGCCTCCCGATGGACAAGGAGGACACCGCAGCCCAAACAGGAGACTCTCCCTCCGTCCTTTAGTTGAAGAGACCCTGTATCCATTCTGTATCTATCACAAAACAGGGGGAAATTAATTGGGAAATGCACACTAGGGAGAAGAAAAAAATGCAAGACCCTCTTTCCTGAGGCCAACCATCCAACGTCCTAAAACCCCCTTCCAGCCAGTGACACTCACTGCACTGCAGGGAGGACGGTGTTGAGGGCAAGAAGGCCACCAGGCGGGATCTGGGACACTGACTGAGCTGAAAGGTCATCCACTCACCTTAGTCCACGGTGCGCCATGAACACACACGGCGCCCTCCCTCACAGAGGCCCGGGCTCAGGGCCGTGAGGCTCAACAGCACGGGCAGACAAGAGCTCCGTGAAGACGGCGAGCCAGGTGAAGGACTGGAGGGGCGGGCTGTGTGCTGAGGGGCCTCAGCAGCCTCGGACAGAGCCAGAACCCATCTGTGACGAACCCTCATGCCAGCCTGCCATGCTGAGGGTGGTCCCATGAAGGAGGCCCTGGCACCCAGACCTCTTCCCACCCCCACTGCACTGTGTGAAGGCAATGCCCCACAGCGATGCCCAGTGTCCGCCCAGTGCAGAGGCACCCAAGAACCATTTGTCAGAACCAGGCTTGAGCTCACCCTCTTGCCAGGGTGGAGTGGACAGCTGGCCCCGGGCAGGTCACCGTCTGCCTGTGCAATCAGCCCTCCTGGAGTGGAGATGTCCCTGCTTTCCACGAGCAGGCTGCGTTCAGAACCTGTTCCCATCACTTAGCTGGGAAAACCACACAGCTAAAAAGAAAAAAAGCATGGCAAAGGGCTTAAATAGGCAGGCATGCGCAGGAAGGCTCACGGTTCAGGACGGCTTTATCGTGAGGTTCATGCCCCGGGGCTGCCAGCAATCCCGAGGAGGAAGGGCAGCAATGCCAGACGACCTTCCTGGTCCTTGCTCATTTCTCCAGCGAGGGGGACAATCCCTTTCATGCTCCTCTCTGCGCACAGGGTCACACCAAGCCCTCCTGGGCCAGCGTGCTGGGTCCGGTTGGGAAACACGAGCCCCTCTGTTGCTGGGTTAGGCAGCGTGCCCCGTCCTCCGGGTTCACGCAGAGCCCGCTGCAACAGAGCCGCTGCATCGGTGCAGGGGCGGGAGCTGCGGTGCTCCCCGCCCTGCCCTGCCGGAGCACGAGGCGGTTCCAGCTTCGCCTCCACCAAGACAGTGCCCTTCTCGCCTCCGCGGGCCTCCCTCCCGGAGGCTTCTGCCACCGTGAGCAGACAGTGCCAACCTGTGTGAGGCAGGAGCCACCCGGACCCCTGGCCCCCAACTCCCCATCCGCCACCCCCAGGTAGTCGGGAGGACTCATTTCCGGTCGCAGACACGCAGCACCTTCTAACGATGCAGGTCTCTCAGCTCTGCCTTCGAGGAGTCCCCGCGCCCGCCTGCCCCACCGACCCCCACTGGAAAAGCCTCTCTGTGAGGACCACTGTGCGGGGACAGGATTCCCCCAGCCCGCCAGCACCTCTGCCTGTGTCCTGGCAGCCTGCTCTGACCTGCCGGTTAGTGGGCACCGCCTGCCATCTCCAGCTCCCATTGAGAGAAACAGTTGCACAAATTTCTCACACAAAGTTCTCCGAGGACACAAACCAGTGTTCAGGCAGCTTCCCTCTGGGCTCAGGGAGTGGGGCAAAGGGGTCCATTACAACACTGGACTTTGTATAACGACAGCACTCACAGATTACACACGCGTGTGTCTGACAGAGACGTGCCCACGTACAATTTTATATGCTGTTTCACGTATCATGTGGCTGCTTATAAAACAATGGAAGAACTCCACCATACTTTGTCCCACATTAGGATTAAGTTAGGGACAGTACCTTGTCCCAGGAAGCATCTAGGTCTCAAATGGGGCTTAAGATTAGTGTCCATGAGCTGTCAGAGCTGACCCGGTCCCACTTAAACAAATGGCACGCAGGTTTAGATGGCTTCTTGGGCTCCTTGGGTGAAGGAGCCCTAATCAAGGAGATAGCTAAGATTGCGGTTAGCTGAGAGCCATAAAAGGTGTTCAAGTTTCCACCTGATATTCATACATTATTCAAAGAATCTTTGTATGCCCGTGAACACTGTGTGACGCACCTGTAAGCTCGAGCTGTAAGCACTGTCCTTGTTAAAGCTAAATGTATATAACCACCGGGTGAGGTTTGCTAGAGGTTGTTGGAAGAAGATGAAGGTTGCTGGTTGAAAGGAGTCAGAGCGGTTAGAGTTCGAGAGGTTGCTGAAGCCGGAGAGAGAAGAAGAAGAAAAAACCTTTTTCATTTTCATCCGGCCTCCGAGTTTTCTCCTGCGGCGTCGTTGCTCCAAGCAGCATTTGCTTCAGGCAGCAACACTTGGGAACCTCCTGGGGGAGTCAGGATGGTCAGAGGCTGGCGTTTTGCTGGCCAGGGCAAGAGGCAGCTCTGCCCAACTGCAGCACCCCGGGGTCTGCTCTAGCCCCGAATGGACCCTGTCCACTCTCCCAAGGGTTCTGAGCCTCCCTCTGTGGGCAGGACACGGGATCCTGGTGACCTCCTGGGTCCTTTCCTCCTTCCCCTGGAGTCTCCTGAGCCTGGGTGCCTTCTGTCTGCCCTCCTGTCGTGGGCTGGGCCCTTCTCTGGGGGATTTGTCCACCCTCAGCACTTGGGCTTTCAAGCCCGACCCTCTCACTTGAGTGGGCCTCTGCAAGCCAAGGGTCCCCTCCAAGCCACATTCCCACCTCCCAAAGTGCAAGAGGGAAGCCGAACATTGCCCAGACCACACTGCCTTTCCCTGGCCTCCGTGTGGACACTCTCAGTGGCTAAACCAGAGAAGAGGAGACCTGGTGCCCTTGGGAGGGCCAGGCTCAGAGGCCCCATGAGTCAGAGACCATCATCACTCCGGTCACCTAGACCTCCTCTACAAAGGACATCACTGATATTTTCATACTTAGGCTATTGTTGTGTCCCCTGGGTGGAATTGCCGGGATTTATCTTTATATTGTTCACTCTCATTGGAAAAGCTCCTGTCTTGTTTTTTTTTTTTTTTTTTTTTCTTTCAAGGACAAAACAAATGCAGAATCAGGCCTACAACCAGCCTGGAATCTCAGGGGAGATGATACATGCTTCCAGAAGGAACCAATTAATAAATGAATGAGTCAAAGTGCCCGGTACTGGCTGGGCTGTTTCAGCATCCAGCTGGTGTTGGGAGGACAGCTCCTGGGTGGACTGGGACAGCGTCTGGGTGCTGAGAACTCACGACCAAGCCTGGACTTCATCACCCACTACAGAACATGAGCCAGCCCTCGTCAGTGGCCCACAACTAAAGCCCAGCTGCTCCCCCCGTGAATCTCTTTGTGCTGGGCAGTGGAGACACACGGGCTGGAGGCAGAGGGAGCAGACGTGGCGAGAGTGGATTTGAGGCTGAGGGCTTGGAAGAGTCCTTTGCATTGGTGGGTCACTTCATCCACTCCTGTAGCGAGGGCCCACTGGGCTCCGAGCTCTCGCTTCCCTTTAATTCTGCTCTTCTTTCCTTTTTCTGTAAGTCTTACCATCTTTTAAAAACAGACATTATTTGCTTTTTTTCTTTATTCTTTATATATCTATATACTGGGGATTGACCCCAGGGCCCTCCACCACTCAGCTACATGCCCAGTCCTTTCCATTTTTATTTGGAGGCAGGGTCTCACTAAGTTGCTGAAGGCCTTTCTAAATTGCTGAGGCTGGCCTCAAACTTGCAGTCCTCCTGCCTCAGCCTCCTGAGTTGCTTGGATCATAGGCATGTGCCATCATACCCAGCTGAAATATAGATTATTTTTTAAACTTACTACCTTTTTAAGTTTTGTGTGCCTCTGCTGCAGTGTAAGGCCCTGGGAGACAGAGATCATTGTTGCATCCATTCACTGATGTTTCTAAGCACTTGGAATATGGCACCGCACGTGGCAAGTAAATACTTTCTAATTAGCTGAGTCCACCCCTCCAAGGTGGGAACCACAGAGGCTGCGAGTCTGGGCAGAGGCGGGCACTGCCAGGCCCCCACACTTCTAAAAACACTCCAGCCCATCCTGGTCGCTTGTCCAGAGGCTTTGACCCTGGGCCTGCTGCTCTACTCAGCCCATGGACCACTAGCAGGGGTGGCTTCTCCACCTCGCGCAGTCCCTTCCCACAGTCCTTCCTCTGCCTATCCTTAGGACCCCCCGCGTGCACCTCCACCTTCCGCCCCAGCACTGCCGGCCTGGCGGGGACCCTCACACACCTTCCTCCATGACGGTCTCTCTGAACCTCCATCTCTGCCCTGGTCACACTTCCCTCCCACGTTGCGACCCCCAGGACGACAGAGGGAAAGGGCAGGGGATTGAGGGAAAGGCCAGAGAGGCCAAGGGAGGGGCGAGGGCACGGGTGGGCCCTGCGCCAAGCCTGGGATGTGGCTGGCAGAGGACACAGTCACCCCGCGTTGGGTCCCTTGCACACTCCCTGAGGTGCCATGTCCATAAAGCACGAGCCATCGTGTCTCCTGTGTCACAGCCTGTCGTGAACTTACGGGGAGGGGCCAAGGTCTTTAGCCACCCCCCCATGGGCCCAAAAGGAATCCATCTTTGTCCAGCAGAGAAGGGTGGGGGAGCCTGCCTGGCGGAGACAGGCGGAGAAGAGCCGCTAAACGCCCCCTCCCGCCGCCTTCAGAAGGACTCAGGGTCGCCTTAGGGAGTTTGGTCTGAAGTGGTGCCAAAGACGCGTTTATTGAAAGGGGGGACAGCACTTTATAATGGACCACAGCCAATCAGTGACCAGCAGGGCGGTTCCGGTTCTCACGATACGTCACAGCCACGCCCCCTGCTTAGCTTAGGTCCCTAACAGGGCGTGGTAAGCAATCAGAGCCAGAGGTTCCCATTCCCTCCGCTTTCAGCGTGTCAGGAAGGTCCCGACAACAGCCCCTTCTCCTCCCCCGTCCCCCATCCAGCCCGCTGGTGGCCCATGTGCGCTCAGCCTGGGTCTCCTCCCCAGTCCCCCATCCAGCCCGGCTGTGCGCTCAGCCTGGGTCTCCTCCCCAGTCCCCCATCCAGCCCGGCTGGTGGCCCACTGTGCGCTCAGCCTGGGTCTCCTCCCCAGTCCCCCATCCAGCCCGGCTGGTGGCCCACTGTGCGCTCAGCCTGGGTCTCCTCCCCAGTCCCCCATCCAGCCCGGCTGGTGGCCCACTGTGCGCTCAGCCTGGGTCTCCTCCCCAGTCCCCCATCCAGCCCGGCTGGTGGCCCACTGTGCGCTCAGCCTGGGTCGGGCAGGAGAGCTTCAGAAATGCAGGGCACAGAGAGCTGCGCTGAACCCGCAGACCCAGCAAGGGCCACCCAAGGGAAGCCACCTCAGAGGGAGGTGCCACAGAGGAAGCCTGGCAGGACAGAGGGGCTGGAAGGTGTCTGGGGTGGGTGGCATCTGAGAAGAGTCCAGTGTTGTGAAAGGCCCCTCCCGAGGAGGACGCGTGCCGGAGCTGAGTGTGGCCGAGAGGACACCTGCAGGGAGCGGCAGGCGGAGCTGGGCTCAGGACCAGCACAGCCTCACCATGAGAGCCACAGTGGGCCTTCTGGTCCCCGTCCGCCCAGCTGCCCTGGCAGGATGCAGCCGCCCCAGCCGACAGCTCCAGAGACCACAGCCTGCCCGACCAGGCACCCACCTTCCGTTCAGAGCTTGCACACTCCCCTCTCCTGACTCCCCTCTCCCAGCACCTCTTTGACCTCCGACCAGCCACAAAGGCTGGTGAATGACTCTCCTGGCTGCACCACTGTCCTGTCCCCGGTGGGATTTTTGCCCTTCGCTGCACACTGCTCATGCGGGGTCCTGCAGGATAAGGGACAGACTGTGCCAATATGTTTTACAATGCTGAGCACAGTTCATAAAGAATGTTTTTGAGAAATGAAAATAAAACTGTGCTTTAGGGACTGAGGCAGGGGCTCACTCGGGACGAGCCAGGCTCGTCTGTGATTGGGTGCTGATCTCCACTCCAGTGGCTCATTGGAATGGGCCTCCTGACTTCATCACCAAGCACACATATATTATGCATTCAGCAAACTTTCAATTATTCAAGAAGCAAACAGTATTTCCTAAGGAAACCACTGAAATTAATGAAACCCCGTATTTTGTGGACTGATTTATTATTATCATCCCTTCAAATTTACTTAGATTTTTTTTCTTCTTCTGTGTTGTGCAAAGAATTCTGTAAGAGGTTTGCTATCAAACTGCAGTTCCAAAGTTAGCCCGGAGGCAATTAGGATGAAGAAATACACAAATTAAATGGTAGCAAGGGCCATTCATAAAGATATGGCTGTTCTCATCTAAAATTAAAAATTAAAAAGTGCAAAACCAACCATTAGCTGACTGGGGTAGAGTTCTTCCCACGTATACATCCCTAGAGCTATTGATTTAACCTTGATGAGGACATGTGGCCAGCACTTCCACACAGAGAGAGAAATGTCCTTTGTTACTTGAATACGGCAAGTTTACAGTTGGGATTGAGTCTTGGGCTTGATACCTAGAATTTATTGGTATCCAAGTGATCAATAGTTCTACTTGGTGACCTGCTATTTTCATTTCCTTAAATAAAGCAATGCATTTCATTAAATTTAAATTCCATATAATAAATACATGATTATATCACTGCTTCTTTCTTACTCCTTTTACCACTTACCATGTGCTTTCAAAACCAGGTTATTTGGGAGTGACTTGGGTGAAACCTGAGTTATTAGTGATGGGCTTCAGAGTTCATCATTCAGAAGAACTACACAGAGTCGTGACGACACTCACAAGCTACTTCTCCACCGTTCGGTGCAAAGCAGATGCTGATACCTAGAATATATTGAATCAGCCCAAATCTCCTGCTATTGGGATTTCGAAGGTTGCAGGAAATATCACAGCAGGAGGAGGGTCTAGCGCATTTGCTCCACTGTCCTTACCCTGTGCACAGAGAAGGGCGGGTGGGAATCCTTGTCCCGTGAAGGAAAGGCCTGTCCCAAAGCAGTGTTCGTTGTCTTATTCCTGCACTGGCCCTGCTCTTAGAGGTTGAAAGGGAGGACAGTGACAAATAGGGGCAATAGCAAGCTGGTGTGGCCTGAAACAAGCCAGCCTCGACTGGACACAGGGCCACCTGAAGGCCCTGCGCAGATGGGCACTGCCGGAGCCCCCAGGAGTGAGTTAGTTGCAATGACAGCGTGTGGAGTCATGATTGAGAACGTCGACACGGCACCTCTGAACTTCTCTACGTGTCCAGTGCGTGCTCAAATGACACAAAGCAGAGTAAGAGTAAGAGGTGTTATGACTGGCTGGGAGCAAGACCTCTGGAGCGAGGCTGTCCAGGTGGGCATCCCTGCTTGGCTGCTTCCATGTCGTGTGACCTTGCAAGGTCATGGAACCTCTGCAGCTCCTGCCTCCCAGTGGCCCTGAGGCTCGGGTGAGTCTGTGCCAATCCCCCCCACTGTGAGAGCTGGCAAGGACTGCTCTTAAGACTAGCGAGGAACGCGGGGACCCTGGAGGGGCCTTTGCTTTTTACAGTATATTTAAAAAGAGGAGATAACAGATCAGATAAAGAGGGAATGCGCCTTCCTTCTTCAATTCTTTTTCCTTACTTATTTAATTTTCATTCAAATAAGAGAATAATCAAAGCAAAGATGGTGTGCTCACCTTGCCAGCACGTATACTAAAATTGGAACAATACAGAGAAGATTAGCGTGGCCCCTGCACAAAGATGGCACGCAAATGTGTGAAGCGTTCCATATTTTTAGAAATAGATCCACATATATACAGTCAATTGATTTTTTGACCAAGGAGCCAAGTTAAGTCAATAGGAAAAGAAAAGATGTACGGATCACAGTTCTAAATGAAAAGTGTAGAGCCATAAAGCAGCTTATGAGAAATAGGATATCATCAGGGTTTTTAAATAGGCATGACTCTCATACACATCAATGAATATTTTGGTACATCAAATTATAACCTTCTGCTCATCA
This sequence comes from Tamias sibiricus, assembly GCA_025594165.1. Lineage (NCBI taxonomy): Eukaryota > Metazoa > Chordata > Mammalia > Rodentia > Sciuridae > Tamias > Tamias sibiricus. Next base: position 168,499,552 of record CM046662.1, on the reverse strand, counting down.
AACACCATTAAGAAAATGAGCAGTCTACTTATTTTCTGACAAAGGATTTATATCTAAAATAAATTCTCAAATCAATAATAAAGAGGCAAAACACCCAATTTTTTTTAAAAGTGAAGCAAAAGATCTTCATGAGGAAAGATTGATTAATACATGAGAAGTAACGCAATAGCTTTAGCTATTAGAGACATGCAAATTAAAATGCACTGAGATATTATTTTATAGCCACTAGAAAGACTACAATTATAAAAAAAATAACACCTAACACAGGCAAGAATGAAGTTTCTAGAATTGTGTTACACTGTTGATGGGAATGTAACAATGGAAAACTGGTTGTGTCTTAAATGGTCAAATACACGCCTTCTCTGTTACCAAGCAATTTCACTTTTAGGTATTTACCCAGAAGAAATGAACATAATGTCCACAAAAAGACCATAAATAAGATATTAAAATAAAAAGGCAGAGATGGCAAATATATTCCAGATGCAGGGCATGAGACAAAACATGGGCAGGGTGGGGGTGTCTGTGAACCTCAGGTGATTGTACTCTTGGATTTTTTTATGTGATTTCTGGTGCCCACTCAGTCGGTGTTAAATCTTCCTGGCTGGGACTACGGCTTTTCTTCTGGGCTCACGTAATGTCAATGAGCTCATGGGGGTGACGGTGGATCATCCGGAGAGGCCAACCCTGGGAAAGTCTGTATGCTGTGACCGTCGGGCAGTGAGTCACTCAGCCACAGCTGGGGCCCAGGCTAATGGAGACGGTGGCTCTCTGCCAGATGTGCGCTGGGTCTCCCGCTCACCTCCAGCCCCCAGCTGTACATCTCACTGAGTTACTTACCTGCTGTTGAAGAACACCCAAAGTGTCATCTACATTCTAGTCCCCACTCTCCACCCTTTCTGGTCCCCTACTGGGGAACCTCCGCCCCACACGAGGCATGTAGCCACCACTTACCTGTGTTGGGTCTCATCTCAATGCGGACCTCTGACAGGTCTCACAGACTCAGCTGGTCCCGGTCATCACCAGTTTTCTGTCCCTCTACTTTCTTTCTTTTTAAATACTTTTCAATTGACTCTGAGTTCCCTGGTGATGGAATCGTGTCTGGCGTGTGATTAATGATCTGCAGTTTTGGTAAGTGCATAGTGAAAGCCTTCCACCCAAAACTCACCATGAACACGCTGCTGCTGGGGTCTGAATGTCTGTGCCCCACCAAAGCCCTTCAGTTCAAGTCCTAACTCCCTGGCTGAATAGATTAGGAGGTGACACTGTGGTTGGAATACAGTCAATCTGGTCAAGGCCATCTCTCACTCCAACCCCACATGGTAGAATGGGTCAGGGTCTCGCTGTCGGCTGAGGTTGTGACTATGGACGGGACAGCACCCCTGCCCGCTGCCTGGTCAGGGTGCTGGATGATGCTCCTGTTGTTTGTTCTGACACCACTGTGGCAGGCTCTTGTCCTCTGCTACCATCGTGGTCACAGCCTGGTGGAGCCTGTGTTAGGCAGCCTTCTCTGGCGTTGGTGCTCTGGAAGTTTGTGTGTGTTGACAGAACAGCAAGCCCTCTGGGCTGCCCGGGAGCTCCGGGCCACCCAGGCCTGGCTGGTGGGGAAGGACCTTGCTCTGTCTCCCGCAGCAGCTTGCTCCTCCGCGGCTTCCGCTTCCTCCAAGGTCCCCTGCAGTCCTCGGCTCCTTAAGACTCCTTTGGGGTCTATGAATTCTTCTTCCTGTGGCAACCCAACTACCTGCTTGTTTTTCTAGTGCAGTGACGGATGTTCTGACCTTTTTCCTCTTTTACTGCTTTCTGCAGTGTCTCACTGATGTCCTCAAAACCAAAGTGCGAGTTTAGAGATTTTTCTTAGGAACAAGGTGAGAAGTCTTTTAAACTCAAGGCCTTTCCTCGATTTCTTAAGGTCCTTCCCAGTAATATGACTCAACATCCCTTGATTCAGGCAGTGCTGGGCTGTCCCTTCCAATCAGGGGTGTCTCTATTCCTGCAGAGGCAGCTCGGGGTCCTCTGGCTAACTGCAGTGCTGACCACAGCTATTCTCTATTGACTTCCATCAGAAGCTCCTGGAGTTAGAGGAAAGCAGCGGCTCTCTTACAGATGAAGGGAGATTCGGCGTCCCAACAGTGACCGACTGGGATAGAGCCCCCTACCCCTCACCCACTCGCTCCAGTCCTGCTTGGAGACATTAGGGATGTCCTCTGCTGATAGGAGGACAGGTCGCAGGAACAACGAAGATCAGGTGGGAGTGCAGGCTGCCCACAGAGTGGCACGCGAGGCAGACTGTGTCCTGTGAGGGTTCCCCGCAGGTCCCTGGGGTGGGGGAGCTCCGAGCTCTCCGACATCCTCTCCTACAAGGCGAGTGCGTGCTGCTGATCCCACTTTCAGGCAAACACAAGCATTCCTCACTGAAGGGGGCAGGAGAGGCTTTGTCGCGTCATCTGACCCCAGAACAGACACAGGGCCCCACAAACCTGGGTCCCCCGCAAGTAGGTGCCTCACGGCTGTAAGTACCCACCTATAGTTCCTCATCTCCGCCAACAACGATGCTTCAGTGGGAAGAAAGCGTAGGGAAACTCCATCTCCTGATGGTTCAGACAGGAGGCAGGAAAGGCTCTGCCCACTTGGGGCAGGGAACTCTGCTGGCTTCGATGCTGGAGGACAAGCTCAGGTCTAGAAGGGGGCGTGTGGAGGGGCACCCTGCACTCCCTGGTGGTTGAGTTTGACTCTCCCTCTGTTGTGATGGGGAGGGTACACAGGAGATGCCGAGTCCTGCCCCACCCTGCTGTTCTGTCCAGATTCCGTGAGGCTGGAAAAAGCGGCCAGGGGAAGGCTAAGCAGAGCCAGATGTGTCCCTAGGACCCCGTCCTCCCCAGCTCCAGCCCTGACACTGCTGTGGCCTCCTGGCCTGCCCTTCCCAAAGGCTTCATAGCTACTTGTGTGTGTCAGCTGGATTGGATGAGGGGGGTGTCCAGATGCCGGGTCAGAACTTATTTCTAGATGTTTCTAGAAGAGACTAGCATTTGAATCAGTATCATGGTCAAAGTCATCAAGCATCTGAAAAGAGCAACAAGGTGAGAGAAAGGAGGATTCACTCGCTCTCTGCCTGTCTGAGCTCACACATGGGCCACCTCCTGCCCTGGGCACCTCAGGTCTCAGGGCCTCAGAATGGGACCAGCATTGCCACAGCTGGGTTTCCCTCTCTTTGGGGACTTCCGGCCACACCACCAACTTTCCTACAACTGCAGCTAGCAGGCCATGGGCTTCTCGAAGCTGGCCGTGGGACTTCTTGGCTTCCTGTGAGGCAGTGTTGTACATATTTTAAAGTATTTTATAACACACTTCACATATATAATATTTTATGTAACCTAGAGTATTTTAGGATAAATTACGCATGTGTGAAGGAGCCCTAATCAAGGAGATAGCTAAGATTGCGGTTAGCTGAGAGCCATAAAAGATGTTCAAGTTCCACTGATATTAATACATTTATCAAAGAATCATTGTATGCCCATGAACACTGTGTGACGCACCTGTAAGCTCGAGCTGTAAACACTTGTCCTTGTTAAATAATATAATGTATATAACCGGGTGAGGTTGGTTAGTAGTGTGGATGGTGGAAGGTTGGAAGTAGTTGGAGCTGGTTGGAGTTAGAGCGGTTGGAGTTGTAGAGGTTGCTGAAGCTGGAGAGAGAGGAAGAATAAAAGACCCTTTTTCATTTTCATCCTGCCTCCGAATTTTCTCCCGTAGCGTCGTTGCTCCAAGCGGCAATCACTTCAGGCAGCAACACATGTGTATATTGGTTCCATTTCTCTAAAGAACCACGAAGAGTTCATCTGATACTGACCCCGGAGCCCCAGCTGATGGAGGGGCGGGGGAGCTGCGGTCCTCCCGGAAGGAGATCATAGCCCTAGACCAGCAGCCCTGGCGCAGTTGAGGTTGGCCAGAGAGAAAGGCAAATGCTCCAGTTTGAAATTGAAATGCGTTAAACACACTAATTTGAGGTTGTCTTTTTTCAATTTCCCAAATTTATTGAGCGTGAATAAACTATTGTTTGAAAGGTAGAATGATTTCATGATTTGCAGGACAACCAAGTGCACTGAACCCACACTGGGAAACGCAGCGATTCCTCCTCAGACTCATAAAGATGCAAAGTGAGCTTCTTTGGACATTGGCACCCTAGGCGTACCCTGCAAAGAAAAAAGATAAAATTCATCTGGGGAGGTTTGTGCCCACTCTACTTGCAGTGCAGACCGCATTTCTATGTAACCCTGCGGATGTGACATACCTACGTAGGTTTGCAGACACCTTCAGTGTGCAAGTGACTGCTGGAGGTGAGGAGAAAGCTTTGGTTCTGGGAGCACAGATGAACCCCGAGAGCATCAAGAATGAAGTCCCCTTGAAATGGGGCAGTCCCGTGCTGGTACTCGCCGAGCCCCTCAACACCAGCCTCATGTTCAAGAATGAAGGTGGCGTCTGTCTCCCTATCCAAGGCGTGTGCTGGACTTCCTGAGAAACGCACCCTGCTTGCTGTAACTGTGTGGGACTTGCACTGAGGCTGCTCCTTTTCCCTTTGGGACAACTTTTTTCATCTGAATTTCTTTTCATCAAATTTGCTTAAACAGAATGTCTGGGTTTCAGTAACCAGAAGCAGTAGGAGACCAGTAGGAAAATGAATGCACATAGCCTTTTTAAATTTTTGAAATGTGGGGGCTGGGTCTGTGTCTCAGTGATAGCACACTTGCCTGGCATGCGTGAGGCACTGGGTTTAATTCTCAGCATCGCATATAAATAAATAAAATAAAGGTGTATCAACAACTAATATATATATATATACACATATATTTCAAAAATTATATATATATTTCAAAAATAAAAATAAAAATATGCACACACACACATATATATATACATAAAATTTTTGAAAATTGCAGTGTGCTTAGAACAAACACAATGAAGGGCTCAGTGTTTTGTTACCACATGATACTCGGGTGTATTGGAGAGTTTTAAGGGATCAGACATTCCAATGACTAGGTTACCTGAGGATCTGGAGTGATTTTTGTCTGGAATTTGGAGGGAGGTCTGTGAATTCCTGATAGACTCTCACAACCTCCCCTGCCTGGAAAAATGAGACTGAACCTACATTCTTTCCAGAGAAGACTCGGCCCTCCATGGTTAACTCACAGTCACCTTCATGAATTAAGCACACCAGGCTTTTGGGAGACATTCACATCATTCTTACAAAAACGAGAGAAAGTGCACAATGAAGAGACTGGAGCTGTTCCTCCACCGTCTGCTCAGCCACCGACAGAGCTTTCTCATCAAACAACTCCTTTGAGGTCCGAGGTCCTTAAACCACATTTAATGCTAAGACTATGATTTTTAAGCAAAAATTAGGTATTCTGATGTAAACTAAAGCCAAAGCCTGTTTAAGTATTGATTTTTATACAATTACTGCGATTTTTTTTTCCAGAACTAGGGATTGAATCCAAGCCCTCTTGGGTGCTGGCAATTGCTCTACCACTGGCTATACCCAGCCCTTTTCATTTTATTTGAGATAGGGTCTTGCTAGGTTGCCTGGCTGGCCTTGAACTTGGGATTCTCCTTCCTCAGCTTCCCAAGTAGCTGGGATAGAGGCCTGGCTAGCCATAACATATTTGAAATGTGATTTAAATGCAACGATGTTTTCCTGATAATGGAACATACTCCTATTTTGAAGTAAAAGATACATAAAAACTGCTTCCTGGACTCCCAACAGAACAGGAGCTGTGTCTTCCCTCAGAGACGCTTCACCACGCACCGGGAGCCTGCGTTTCTTCTTGAAGGTGCAGGCCCTGCCCAGACCCCGGCTGTGTTGCCTCAGCCTTCCCGAGCCAGCTTTTGTGCTCCCCGTTCTTGTCCCCTTCTTTGTTCTTCTGCTTCCCACCTTTCAGGACCCACCAGAGCGTGTGTCCATGACTGGCTCAGGGGTGCGAGGGGGCAGCCGCCACCAGCCCCGGGTCCCTGGGGCCTCTGGTCCACCTCCCATCTCCTGCGTCCCAGGGAGCTGCGTGAAGAACACACGGCCAACCCGGCCTCTCGTTTCTCACCACGGACCAGGACTCCAGGACACGTGCCACCCCGGGGACTCTGGAGCCTTACCAGCTCATCAGCTGAGTGTGGCAAAGGGAGCCCCTGACTCCAACACAACACCAGCCTTGTGTGGCTCCGTTGGGGACGGCAGGGACGTTGGAGTCAGGTAAGAATCCGCCTCGAGGACTTGGTTCAGGGGAAGACACGGCCTGGCCTGGCGCAGAGGGTGTGAGGGCTCCTGCGGCCTCTGCCGAGGGTGCCCTTGGTGGGCAGGGAAGGGCTTGCTGGGGAATCTCTAGAGAAAGAGCCAGGAAAACTGTCATGGCTGAGGCTGAGGTCACGGCCAGGGAGAGGCCCCTGAGGTCCCAGGGGGCAGTGGAGCTCTGAGGCCGCCACATCACCAGTCCAACCTGTTTCCTGACCTCGGTGTGTTCCTCTCCCTTCTCAAGCCTCACATTTCACTCCTGGAATGAAACTCAGACACCCCTTGTCCTGCTCTAGTTGAGGATTGAAGGGCAAAAATCACACCGGAGACAACCACGCAGCCAAGAGATTTATTCACCAGCCTTTATGGCTGGTCGGAGGTAGAAGAAGTACGGGGAGAGAGGAGTCAGGGAGAGGGGAGTGTGCGAGCTCTGGACGGAGGGTAGGTGCCTGGTCGTGCCAGCTGTGGTCTCTGGAGCTGTGGGCTGGGGCAGCTGCTGTCGGGCTGGAGATGGTGGGTCTGGAGCTGTTGCAGCAGCTGCCTCCTCTCAGCAGGGACGAGCTGTTGTGTCTGAGCTCCAGGCAGGCAGGGACTTAAGTAGGGATTTCTGGTGGTGGGAGGGGGTGTCCCTGAGTGACCTTTAATGCTATTGGTTCTTTTCCCAGTAAACAGGGCGACCTTTAATCTGATTGGCTCCTGCCTGGGGAACAGAGCGACATTTAAGCTGATTTTCTCCTGCCTGGGGAACTTGAAACCAGGTTGCTCCTCATGGAATTTCCATGGGGGAGGTGGCCTGTCAGCCCAAGCCTGTCTATCAAGGATTATCCCTATGTCTGTCTCACCAGCTATGCAACTGGTCCCAGACGGACTGGACCCCAGGACTGGACCCGTGCTTTCACTACAACACGGCCTGTTCCCATCCACCCAACCACCCAGCCCACAATCACCTGCACAAACAATAATGATTCTGTCGAGTGCAGAGATGACTCGTATGAAATCAGAAAGGGACAGATGAAATGGGACCTGCCCCAGACAGAGAGGATTCTCGCCTGTGGGTTCACCTTATGTGGCACCAGCATAGCCCTGGGGTCGTACCTCAGTACCACCCACCTCATAAACAGCCACCTCCAAGCCTGGGATTCTGTTCAAACAGCAAGGAGCCCAGAGGCTGAGCAAGGTGCGGGGACACCTAAGTCCAGCAGCTTCCCAAATGAGAGCCCGGATGGCCTGCTGGGGCCCCACAGGACTCGCACCTGTTTAGACTCAGGCCCTGCCTCCCCCCACCCCCTCCAGCCTCTTCCCTGATGAGCTGATCAGCCCCCACTCGGACCTGGTGCCATCTCTGGGACGACTGATCATCCTGGAGCACATGCTGCTCCGCCCTGCCCAGCCCCGGCCCATGAATGGCTGAGTGGCCCGAAGCACAGAGTCCACGTGACGAATGTCGGCGCGGTGGCCACCAGTCCTGCTGGGCTCAGATGAAAAATGAGACAATCAGCCATTCCCTGCCGTAGGCACTTGTCGATCACCTTCATGACTTTGGTTCTGTTCCAGCGAGGTCAGGCGGGTAAATCAGAGAAGAGTGAGCACAAGCGGCGCTGCTTCTCTTTCTCCTGTCACGGCGACTTCCGGTGGGATTCTGAATCCCTCTTCCTCAGGGCTGCCACTCGCGGGCACCTTTCACTTCTGACTGGTTTTCCTGGGCAGGAAGAGAAGTTGCTTCTCCCTGCAGGAGTTCTTTCCAAATTGTTGGCTCAATCACTTTGGGAACCCTCCAAAAGTGTCAGCTCCTTGTCAGGAGCACAAGGTCTTCCAGTGTCCCTCCTATCTCAGTCCTTGACCCAGGAAGGCTGGCGGAGGAAGCCCCACAGTGGGCAGCATCATGATAGAGCACCCCCTGGCCCTTGCCAAGGACGCTCATCCAAGAAGGAACAAGCAAAGAGCCCACATAGCATCTGCGATGTGCCCAGGGCCTGGCAGCTGTGCTTTATGGCTTCCACCCCCAGAATCAGAGAGGCAAGTGAGTGCCACAGAGACACACAGCTTGTAAGTCCGATGGCGGGGACTTGATGCCCCATCTATACAACTCCAGCTCTGCTGACTCCAACAGGGCTTCCTTGATCCAGATTCCTTCCCTGTGGCAAACACGTGGCTGTAACACCTTCTCACAAAGAAACTAAAACCACATGCGCGCTCAGAGATGAGGACTTCACCGTGCAGACCTCCGTGTTGGCGACTGAGGCAGAGCAAAGTCTCTGAATCCCAACCCACGGCCCGCGGGTCCCACAGCAGGGTGACACCCTCCCCTCCACAGAGCCTGCTGGGAGAGACAAAACCATCCGCTATTTCTCCTTATGGGAACACCATCCTGGGTAGCACAGAACTCCTTGATTGAAAGGTACCAGTATTTACAGCCACACTGTCAAATTAATGACAGAGTCAGGAGGAAATGATTGCAAGAATATTTCTCTCTCCAGAAGGTTAGAATGTGACTTAATAAATACACCCGTCATGAGAACCTTGAGGTGCTCTGGCTGGTGCTTGTAAAAGCTATGTTTAGCTCAACAGAAAAAGTACAGCCTTCACGGGAGATGTCAGGCTTGCGGACGGCGCTGAGGAGTGGCAGGAGATGTGAGTGTGCTTTCAACCTGAGCAGAGAGGTTTCTGCAGGACCGTTCTGAAGCAAGCAGGGGGCGATGGAGACTCCGCCCACGGTCTACACTCTGCACAGGGGGATGCCGACCTACTGTGGGCTGCTCCTCAGAAATCAGGCATCTGTTCTCCTCGTTGGAACCAAGCCTCATAAATAGAAGAGATTTTTCTTGCACAAGGAAAAGTGGTTTTTGCAAAAGTTGCTCTGATGCCCCTTTTCCTGCTCTTTGCATCGCGGGCAGGACTCCCAGAGTGAACCTTCCAGTCCACACAACCAGAGCCATTTTTAAAGTGAAACTGGTAATCGTCTCCCCAGCTTGGGTTGGATCAGATAGGCCAAGGGCCACCTCATTTCATGGTGCTGCATCTAAACGCACACCCAAACCGTCCCATTTCTGTAAAGCAATGGCAGATTCACCCAGCATCTATGTGGGAAGAGAAAGAAGTAACACCCGGTCCAACTTCTTCACCCTGGAGTGAAGAAACTGAGCCACCCTCGAGGCTCTGCCAGCCTAGCAGGGCCGGGGCACTCCGGGCCCCACTGTGCTTTGCTAACAGCCACCGAGACTCGGAAGAAGAATTGGAAGTAGGGGTGTGTGTGTGTGTGTGTGTGTGTGTGTGTGTCTGGGTGTGTGGGTGTGTGTGTGGTTGTGTCTCTGTGTGGAGGTGTGTGTGTGTCGTGTCTGGGTGTGTGGGGTGTGTCTGGATATGCCTCTGTGTGTGTGTGTCTGTGTGTGTCTGGGGTGTGTGTGTCTGTGGGGGGGTGTGTGTGTGTTGTGTCTGGGTGTGTGTGTGTGTGGGGGTGTGTCTGTGTGTCTGGGGGTGTGTGTGTTGTGTCTGGGTGTGTGTGTGTGTGTAGGTGTGTCTGGGTGTGTCTGTGTGTCTGGGTGTGTGTGTGTGGTTGTGTCTGGGTGTGTGTGGGTGTGTCTGGGTGTGTGTCTGGAGTGTGTGTGTGTGTCTGAGTGTGTGTGTGTCTGAGTGTGTGGTTGTGTCTCTGTGTGGGAGTGTGTGTGTGTCGTGTCTGGGTGTGTGGTGTGTGTCTGGATATGCCTGTGTGTGTGTGTCTGTGTGTGCCTGGGGTGTGTGTGTGTCTGTGTGGGGTGTGTGTGTGTTGTGTCTGGGTGTGTGTGAGTGTGTGTCTGGGTGTGTGTCTGGAGTGTGTGTGTGTGTGTGTCTGAGGTGTGTGTGTCTGGATGTGTGTGTGGTTGTGTCTGGGTGTGTGTGGGTGTGTGTAGGTGTGTCTGGGTGTTGCCTGCTGGCTCTTCAGCTTTTCATTAGACTCCATTATTTCTTGGTCAGATCCTGCCGGGCACATCTTGATAATCTGCTCAGTGCATTTGGAAGAGTGAGGTGGCTGCGAAGTGCTGGCATGAACACATTACCCACCATATGCCAGGTCCCCGCCTGGGTTCAGGACACCATGTGGGAAAGAAACTGAGTCACTGTTCGCAGGAGGTGCAGAAGGTACTAACTGAAAAATGCCCCAGTGTCCATCATTTTCTGCATAAGTTTCTTTTAACAAATATTTTTAGTTGTAGACAGACACAAAATCTTTATTTCATTCATTTATTTACATGCAGTGCTGAGGATCGAACCCAGCGCCTCACACGTGCTCAGCAGATGCTCCGCCACTGAGCCACGACCCCAGCCCCTGCATAAGATTCTTGAGAACTGTTTTTCAATATAAAGTTCGAGGAAAACCATCATTAGGAATCCTTCCGAGGCTCCCACCTTCATCTCAACACAGCGACTCTGCTTGGGGTTATCTGGCAGCAATGATCACCGCTTTCCCTTCAGGCTTCTTGGGCACACAGGACCCGTCTGCCCTGAGTGCCCTGGGCGGCGTGCTGTGGGAAGGAGGAGCACACTTGGGTGGGTGTCACAAACGCCCTGCCTAACAGGTGTCTGCAGGTGGCAGGTTCTCAGTGGTATTCTCATCCATTTAGTTCTTCCTAAACACAGGTGCCCTTCAACCTGCAGCTAGTCTTCCCTCCCTAGCCAGTAGCAGGGAAGTTTCTCCAGCATTCCGGCTAATTCCCTTTGTGCCCCTCATCCGCTTTCATTTGACTCATATGTGAGGGTGCATTGGGCTAATTTACAGATAGATTGAGAACTCCTCAGGGATGGCATCTGCATCAGCTAGCTTAGCACCCAGCACATAGCAGGCATTCAGTAAATATTGTCTTCAACGAAGATAAAGATGGTAATTTATTCTTTCCCAATAGGCACATTTCCTCTTGTATGTATTCATTAAGCCACAGTGTGAATGACAAGTCTAGGGACAAAGACAGCCCACTCAGGAAACAATCTGTTCACAGGTGGGAAGAACTGGCAAGGATGCACTGCAACTGTCTGTTCCTGTTACCGTGGTTAATAGATTCATAGATTTTCTCTTTCCCAATGCCGGATTGCAAGGAACATCTTGCAGAGCCTGGAGACCATGGGGGTTCTTCATGGTTGGCCGGGATTACAGAGTTCCCCTCCACAGCCACCAATTCAAAAAGTCAATTGGCATTCCTGCCGGAGTGCCCTGTACACCAGAGGTTTTTGCAAGATTAAGAGTCGGTCTCACAACTGACTGGGATGCGTGGTAATCGCTAGAGACGAATGGAATGTGGGGTGAGGCTGACACTTGCATCTTGTTGGATCAACCATTTGAAGAACTTGCTGGGGCAAAGGGGGTGAAACCTGGAGAATGAGAACCATTTGGACTTGGGGGTCCCTGCAGGCTTGTGGTGGATACGAAGGGATGTGTTGAAAGTGGCAAGAGGAAGTCCAAGAAAGCAAAGAACAGAGCCACCATGAGGAAGCTGAGGAGTCAGATTCGAATGGGAAGTGACTTGGATTTTCCACCTGAAGTTAAAAGCAGAAGTGGGAAACTGCTTTCTTGTCTTATGCCCAAACCATATTACCAGCTTTGGCTTTGCTGCCGGTCCTCATCTCTCTCAACTTCCTGATCCATGTCTTCCTCCCTCCCCATTCCACTTCCTAGATGAACAACGCCTCAGTGATAACCAACATTCTCAGGGTGTAGTTGAAGCATCATTTACCTCGCAGACACGCGTCGGGTGCTAGAGGGATCGTGGGAAAGGATTATGGAGTGACTGGTCTTTCCTGGCCCAGTAGAGCTGACACACGTTTGTACCCACTGCCCACAGGGCCTGCAGCCAAGCCAGGGAAGCACCATGACACTCACTGGTGGGCAGCTGCACCCCCATTGGTATAGCTCGTGGGGAAATACCCCTCCTCAGGAGATCTCCCCACCGCACACCAACAGCCAGGAGTTATGAATATGGCTTTTTAAACACCGAACCTTGAGTTAGGCAGACTCCAGTGGCCTGGAGGTCAAGCCCTCCCACAGTTTCCAGTTCAGGAAGCTCAGGATCCATAGCTGGGGAAGGTGACTCTTAGCATGGACTGAGAGTGGATTTTCTCACCTCTCCTGGCGCTCAGCAGAGCTGCAAAGAGCTGAGCTGTCAGGTCTCAGAGTGGTTGATGGGGACAGTGAGCCAAAATGTTGGCAGTGGTCAAGATTTCCATCTTTGCCTGTGATTGAGTGTGCTAGAGGGTACCTGGGAGCAGTGATCAGGTGGGCCAGCAAAGGTGATGGAGTCCAAAGATTCTATCTGGAGGAGGGTGGGATGGAGACAGGGCTGGGAGTGGACATCACTGAGCACGGAGCCAGAAGGGAAGCATCTGCAAGCTCTGTCCACTCCCCACTGTTAGGTGTACAGCCTGTTGAACCTTATGCAATGACCTTACCCTCGCCAATGGTAAGATCTGCTTTACCTAATTTTAAAAATTGACATACATTGATCCATGCAGTATTTTTTTTTAAACTGATGTTTATTAATTAGGAATATTTCATTGTGCATGAGCAATTAAGTAAAACAAAATAAAAGGTGAAAGACAAAAAAAGGAATTGATGTGTATATGTGATCCAATTTTTATGAATAATTAATTTTTCTAGGACCACTTATTAAGTAGTCTATCTTTATTCCAGTAATCTTCAATGATATCTCTGAATTTTCAAGTTTCCATGCAGTATTCACGTGTTTTCTCAGCTGCCTGTTCCCCAGTGCGGTGACTGAGCTTTCTCTTCCTGTTGTCATACTGAACCGCACTGTGTGAGTCTGACTGATCCCGCCTTCCCTGGGTGGACTTCTGAGCCGTGTCCAGTTAGGGGCTGTTGTGAGCGACGCTCCTCCGAACATCGCTCCAGGTGTCTCTTGTGCACACGCGTCCCCATTTCTGACACCTCGGTCCCTATGACTCAGGTGTGGCTGGGCACGTGCGGGGGAAGCCTGGGAAGCTGCTGCAAGATCCAGGGGTCAAATCCCTATGACAAGTTGCACTTCCACCAAGAACCACCAAGGAAAAGAAGAGCGACTCTACAAATATCATTATCAGGAATGACATAGGTGATCGGTGCAGGGATCCGACACATATTAAAATGACAGTGAAGATATTGCAGGAAATGTATAAATTGTAAATAATTTCAGCATTCAAAATTTGAAGATTTAGATAGATAAAACTGAAAATTCTTAGACAAGATAATCGAAGACAAGATACAGGATGCAAAGAGTGAAAAATCTGAATAGTTATATATTTAATAAAGGAAACTTCAGCTTTACACAGCTTTACCAGTTAATTCTTCCAAACATTTAAGAAAGAAATATCAACAATCTTATACAAGCCCTTCCAGAGAATAACAAAGAGGAGCAAGCAAACCTACTTGCTTTAGGAAAGCCATAGAACTTTGATATCAAAGAACATGGCAAAGCCGGGCGCGGTGGCTCACGCCTGTAATCCCAGCACTTTGGGAGGCTGAGGCAGGAGGATCGCGAGTTCAAAGCCAGCCTCAGCAGTGGCGAGGCACTTAGCAACTCAGTGAGACCCTGTCTCTAAATAAAATACAAAAAAGGGCTGGGGATGTGACCCAGTGGACGAGTGCCCCTGAGTTCAATCCCCGGTACCACAAAAAAAAAAAAAAAGAACATGGCAAAAGTGAAATTATAAGTTAATTCCTCTGATCATAAATCCAAAATCCAAATCGAATATTAACAACTAAACACTAATGATATATTAAAAATGAAATTAAAGTTAAAAACACCACAGTAAAATTTGGTAGAAATGATGAGTTAGTTTAGCTTGAGAATTTATAATCCATAAATCCACAAATTATCAGAAAAGAGGGAGAAAATATATTTCATCTCAGTAGTTCAGAAAAAATATTTTTTAATTAAAAATATTTTACAATAAAACTGCTAGCAAAAGAGAAGAAAATTTCCTTAACTTTGTAAAGTTTATCTGCAACAAACTGCAATGCACATCCATTTTATATGGTAAATGCTGAAAGCTTTGTTCCCTAGGCCAGGAAAGGACAAGAGGTTCACCACCTCAGCATACCATGTGAGAGCATTTAGTATTCTGTCACTGGTCTAGATGCTAAACAAGGGAATGAAAATAATTAGAAGGGGAAAAAAGAAAAGGTGGTTGAATAAGATGGATGCAATTATCCTAAATGCATGATTGAAGATTTGAATGGTACGAATACACATTGTATACAGTGTTTTGTAAAAAGATGCTCTATATGTTTATTATGAATCATAATGCATACTACTATTATAAATACAACTTTGAATAAAAAAAGAAAAAGAAAAGAATTAGATACAGACATTGAAGAGAAAAAAAAGCTTCTATTTTATTGTTCCAATATGTCATGATATTTTATTTAAAAAGTCTAAAAGAATCTATAGTAAAAGTTTTAAAAACTAATAGGTAAATTTAACAAGTTTGTTTGGTACCATATTAGCAAAGATGATTAGAAAATGAAAATGTACAATGGTATTACACAGTGTTTTCAAAAATATCAAAACCTAAGAAGTTCGCAAAGAAAACCACAAGTTAGTACTGAAAAAAAAATTAAAGAAAATCTAAAAATCAAAGTATTAGAATACTCAATATAGCAGATGTCAGTTCTCTCTAAAATGATTGAAGAACTTTAAGCAATTTCAATTAAAATCCAAAGAAGTAAGTATTTTGTTATTTATTTGGCTTTCTGAAATTTGGATTAAGCATGTATAAATTTTATAGATCAGTTTGGAGTTAATTAATATCCTGACAATACTGAATTTCTACTCTGTGTACATGGTTTATACCTTCTTTTATTTAGATCTTAATTTCTCTCAGCAAGATTTTTTTGGAGATTTTGGTATATAATTCTTTCATATATTCTGCTAAATTAAATCCTAGTTACTTCATGTTTTCCTATTTCCTTCAAATGATGTTGTATGTTTCATTTTTTAGATGTGGGTCAAAGAATATAAAATATTAAATTAACAACAAAATTACCAGATTTAATTAATGAAGACATGCTATCATACCCAAGAAGAACTGCTAATAATTTTCTTTTGTAATTAGCAAAAAATACCTCAAAATTAATTATATAAAACATGAAATTATTATTGTTATTAATTCTGCTATTTAGAAAACAATGACCAAGGCTAAAAACTGCATGTGGTAGAATGTGTTGGTAAATAACTTGCAAAGTTATCAAAACCGTTTCACAATAATTAGATCTATAAAATTAAGCTTGATGGAAAAATGGCCCAAAACAATAAATTTCATTGGCAGAAGGTAAAATTTCATGTGTATAATAAGTTATTGGTGAATCAATTTGTCCATATAACATTTTCATGAAATAAAATTTATCAGAATAAAAATAATTTTAGTAAAAAATGCCAATGGGTTTAATAAAAACAATATGCATTTGAATGAGTTAATAAATCGCTGCGGCCCAGGAGGCAGGCTTCAGGAGCGACTTTATCCATAAGCCTTCTTCAGCGTTGATGAGCATGGCCGAATGTGTTACCCTGACAACAAGCACAGGCGTTCCTGGGACTGAACCAGGGAGCTGGGGCTGTTCATCACACTCCCTGGCCACCATTGCTGGCTCCTGATGAAGGACCTGAAGCCTCCAGGGAGGACACCAGGCAGGGTAGACACAAGACCCTGTCCCACAACGGGGAAATAACCTCACAAATTGGCCTCGAATGAGGGCAGTAGAGTTTGTGTTGGTTAACTGTATACGTGGAGCATAGAGGAAATCAGAAGAACAGGAAAGGTCTGTTCCAGGAGGAGGTCTGAAAAGAGCAGGCATGGGACACATGATTAATGACCTCATCAATGACCACAGGCCTAGCCTGGAAACCCCCGCCGCCAAGCGCCCCCTGGGGGCGGGCACTGGCCATTACCGCCACACTGACAGCAGCTTTCTTGGTTAATTTAATGTTCGCAGGAGCTCTGATCCCTGCTGATGTGTTCATTAGCTCTTCCAGGGCACAGACTGAGGGCAGTTTATTCGCTCAGCGGGAAGAAGGATGTCTTGGAGCTGCAGGACCTCTGTGTGCAGAAGGCCATGCACCTAAGGCTTGGAGGAGACTCGTGGGAGGGCAGCCTGCCCAGAACAGATCTTCTCAAACCCACACGGCTTCACAGAGGAGGAAGCTAAGGTTGGATCCTCTAAGGCCCCACAGCCAAACGGTGGAAGAGAGCGGGCAGGAGCCCAGGCCACCGAGCCCAGGCCCAAAGCGTCTCCTCCTTCCTCTTTGCCAACCCTGGGCTGGGAATCCCTGGGCACTACAAGAGTTCCTGCCCAGCTCTGCATTGGCTTGGACTGAGTGCACAATGACACACATGCCCAACACAGGCATTTGCACACTCCCTGTAACACACCCCACGTTTTGTTAAATATGGAGATGCTGCAATGGTTATTATGATACAAAATCTGTTCAATATGTCCCTGGCTTCCTATCTTTTATCATAACATATTTCCTCAATTAGTGTTTATTAAAATAAAGATCAGTCAACAACTAAAAAAAAATTTTTTAAAGTACAACCATCCCAGACTAATATTATAAAAGGGATTTTGCTGAAATCCACTCCTGCTACCTGTGTTGTGTCTCTTGTGCTTACTCGTTGCTAACCTTCAACTCTAAAAGAAACAGGACAAATTTAGGTGAGATGCAAGAACATTCAAGAATCGCATCATTTCCCTAGTCCAAGATAATTAGAAAGTCCTCGCTCAATAGCCCATCTGCATGATAAGCAGTGAACACCTACACTTTCTCCTGAAAGGCACCGATCGCCACATTGACTGGCTCTGCCGGTGCTGGCACGTACCTGTGAATCACCATGTAAATGCCGGGATGTGCAGGAGAAAGCCTCCATTCCATTAAGGGGGAATCTGGAACTCCAAACCATTCGCATCTTTGTTCACACCACAAATTACTTCAAATGCATCTTTAAGATGCAGCAAAGAAACAAAGTCACAGATGTTTTAATTATTTCCCTCTTAGAATCGACCATCTTCCAGTATTGACAGAGGAGTTTATGTGTCCAGATAGAATATCATCTTCCTTTGCAACAGGCCATATTTACTGCAATCGCATCAGAAGATTTCTGGGCTCTGCGGTCTTAATTCAGTGGATATTGTATTCCAGCTGAGGCCATCCCCAGACAGGTTTACAAATGGGAAGGTAACATTTAAATCAGCCAGGAACTACAGCCAAGAACCATCTGCTATTTCTTACATAGAATTTATACTGCTTCTGAAGAAGGGACCAACCACACCGAGAAGGACAGCAGGTTGTCCACACTGATGACCTAACAGTGTTGAGCTATTTGATGAATTAAAAATTATTTTAAATCACAAGAATAACAATAGAGTTTATTGTTTCCCCACTGACCCAATACGTAAATTATTTCAGTCACCTTTCCTCCCACAAATTGTTGACAAGAGCAATTTATGGGAGGAAAAGTTTATTTGGAGGCTCAAGGTTTCAGAGGTCTCAGTCCATAGACGGCCAACTCCACATCATGGCAGAAAGGTGTGGCAGAGGAAAGCAGCTCAGAATGTGGTGACAAGGACGCAGAGAGCTCCCCTAACAGAGACAAAATATAATGGGAACAGCAGGCTCTCCTATTAAGGAGTAAATGGGGAGGGTTGAGTCCCTTCATCCACCAGCGCCTGGCACCCTCTAGCGCCCCCTATTGGCAGAGCCCACCCCCCTCGGCACCACACAGTGGTCCAGAAGAGTGAGCTATGAGGTGGTAGCTTAGTGCACAGCTCCCTGAGATCCAAAAACCCTCAGCGTGCAGCATGTGGCAAGGCTGGGGTTTTACCTGGGTGGCCACACCTCTCAACGCAGTGCCGTTTCTTTGACTTACTTTCCCTTAAAACAGATATTGAGCAATAGGTGAACGCATACTACTTTCATTCTTTACACCATCACAATCCACGAACCAGTACTGGAAAAATAGCAATGTATTGTAGGCAATGATAACAAAGCCTTCTTCAAGATGGGTCTAATTACATAACGTTGGAACTTCAGAGTCAGTTGTGCTCTGTGTGGGTCAAGATTGCGTCTCTATAACCAAAATGCCTCACAAGAACAACTTAGAGGAGGGCTTCAGAGGATTCAGTGCATGGTCGACCACCTCCAAAGCAGAACATCATGGCAAAAGGGTGTGGCTGAGGAGAGCGGCTGGACTCCAGGGCACGTCCCCAGCAACCCACTTCCCCAGCGAGGTCCCACCGCCCAGCAGTCCATTCAGAAGCTCATCAAGTAGATTTTCCCACTAAGGAGGTAAAAAAGTCCTTATGATCCAATCGTTGCCCCAAGCCCCTCCTCTGAACTTTTGAGCTTTGAGGACCAGGCCTTCAACACATGAGCCCTTGGGGGACTCTCCAGACCCCAACCACAGCATGTTCTCTTGCACAGTTGACCTTCAGCCTTGGTACTTAGTGGAAGAAATGCACTAACAGAGGAACGAGGTAGAAAGCTCCTGGCCCTCAAAATTAAAAGGGAAACACAAGGTACCAAAGCCTAGTAAATTCAATTAGTTTTTTCAATCAAATAAAGATGAGAAACAATTGGATTTAGGTTTGCAATATGTGAAATTAATTTAATAAATCTAGAAGCAGATGAAATGTTCGTGTGATAAGAAGCCAAGGGAAAGTCCTTTGGTGAGGAACGAAGGAGAGAAAGCCGGCATTTGGAAGCAGAAGCGATTTCTTCACGTCAGCAACACATGCATCTTCCCTGGGCCGCCATCCCTTTGCTCCATTCACAGATATTGCTTGAAATATTCAAGCTGAATGTTTGTAAATCAAATCACACTCTGCTTACACCTCTGTTCTGTCTCCAGGCTGCTCTGCTTGGTAATGAACGACCTAACAGTCACAATGTGTTGATGTCCTATGTGAGCAAGAAACCCCAGTATTCACTCTCTGTTGCAGACTGTGACAGGGACAGCAGAATGTCCCTGTCACTAGCCCACTCTTCTGTGTCTACACCTCATGCAATCTCTCTGCTGATTTCACAGGATAGTAGCAGAGCCCATCACTCATTCGCGTGGCATCTGACAACATGGAGACAACCAAAGCTTTGCACACAGGCAGAGAGCAGGGCTGGCTGGGTCACTCAGACTGCTGGGACAACGCGCCAGGAACTGGCAGCTTAGCAACACCAGGCACTTATTTCTCATGGTTCTGCAGGGTAGAAGGCCAGGTCAAGGCAGCCTCTGCGTCTGGTGAGAGTCCTTTCCTGTCATAGATGGCACCTTCTTGCTCTGTCCCCAGTGGTGGGAGGGGCACTGATGTTGTAACAGAATACCGGAGGAGAGGTATTTATAAATAAAAGAGGCTTAACTAGCTCGCGGTTCTGGTGGCTGGGGAGGTCGAGATCAGGTTCCCATTTCGGGGGAGCCTGGTGCTATCATCTCCTGGTGGAGAGCGGAAGGCCCAGGAGATGCGTGTGAAGGGTGACAGCTGAGGGCGGGTTTGCTTCCTGACAGCCGGCTCCACCAGCAACCAATCCAGTCCTGCAGGAACAAGAGCTCCCTCGTGGGAGATAGGACCAGCCACCCGTGAGACTCCACCCAGGACCCAGACTCTGCCCCCTGCACCCTGCACCCAACCCTGCGGCACTGAGGAATTAATCTCAGCATGAGTTTTGGTGGGAACAATCCACATTCAAACCATCTCAGGCACTAATCCCACTCAGAGGGGCTCTGCCTTTGTTCCTCAATTGCCCTCCAAATCCCCTTGTCCTAGTGAGCTGCACTGGGCTGGGGCTTCAGCATGGAGGCGTTCAGGAGGCACGGATATTCAGTCCATAGGAGAGACATTAACTGGGGCAGGAGGGAAGAGGGCCTTGTTCGGTTTCCTGCCCTCTGAGTACAGTCAACTCTTGCTCCTGACTTTCTGCAGAATGCTCACCTCCTGCTTGTTTCTAACTCGGGGCGTGAACCCTGACCTCCAGCAACTAATGTGCTGCCATCAAGGCCATCTCAGCGTCCCTAATGCCAAGGAGCTCAGGGAGCATTTATTAAGATTAAACAAAATTGAGGGAAGAATAGAAGAACTTTGAATTGGACAAAGGGGAGTGGAGGGAAGGGAGAGGGATTAGGAATCGGAAAGAGTAGAATGAATCAGACAGAGGGAGACCTACAATGTGGCCACCATCTCCTCCAGGCAGACAGGAGCAGGTCCCTGTGCAGACTGGCTGGCAGGTACAAGAAAGGGCTGCCTGTGCACTATCTCATTTAGCTCCCACAACCACTCTGAAAGGTGAGAGTGATCCCAATTTCTGTAAGATAAAACGACCATGCCCCGGTCATCCAACCAACCAGCAGTGAAGCCAGGCCTGCAGGGTTCCCAGGCTCTCTCCAGCTTGATGCACTCACCCTCTGAGGCTCCTGAGTTTGGGATGGATCTATCATGATCATTATTTCACAGGGTGGATAGATACTGAGCCGCTAATTCCAGGCTGGTGTTTTGTTTGGTCTAAAAGAGGATCAAGTGAGAAAAGGCTGATCCCGTGCAGGTCAACTGCCCACGTACAACAGACGAACGGCCACATGGGTGCATACACACACACACACACACACACACACACACACACACAGATGCATTTGTGTCAGCTGGGAGCTGGGAGCATGGCTGGCCCTGGGGACACACTTCTGGTTACAAGGCCTTAGGATGTTGCTCCTGGTGGTTGGGTCTGTTCATAATCTTTTTCTTGGCCCTGAATCAGGCATCTGGGATTGACGTCCTTTCTAACAGCAGGTGTATTATGAGGGGAAATAGGTTCACACAAGGCCTCGTGAGGAAGAGGGGAGAAGGGAAGCCGGGCTGGTTGGCTGAGCGAGCCCTGGGGACCGTGGGCTGGAAGTCAAGGGCTGCTCTTAAGAGCCAGAAAAGGAGAGCTGAGAACATTGGTCTGTCTGGGAACCAACAGCTTCAGTGTAGTTCCATTTTAGTGTCCTGGGGAATAGATGAGAAAGAAGAGATAAGCAGAATTGATGGGGAGAAGCTTAATGGATTGTAGAAGCTCCGTGAACCTCTCGTTGCTCCTATCATAGAGAGGAAAAGTGTCGTCTTTGTCCATTTGTGCGGCTGAAACAAAATATTGGAGACTGAGTAATTTATGAAGAACAAAAGTTTATGTCTGACCATTCTGGAGGCCAGTAAGATCAAGGTGCCAGCCTTTGGTGGCCACTGAGGGCCTTCTTCCTGTGTCCTCCCCCAGTGGAAGGTGGAAGGTGGGGAGGGAAGCCCTTTTCTGAGGCCACCTAACCTCCTTCACTAGGAGGACAGCCCATGGCCTGATCACCTTTTACAACTAGCCCCCCGGCGACCCCTTAGTGTGGGAGGGTCAAGCTAGAGCAGTAGTTTTCATAGAGTACAGCCAGAGGGAACCCAGTCAGAATATCAGAACACTAGAAAGCCAGGCATGCACTGGCTTCAACGGAGAAATCTGTGTGCATTGGCGTATTAAAATTGCTCCCCAGGGACACACTTGCACTGCCTTTTATACATCCTGGAAATCGATGGGCGCTATACATCACTCAGCGGGATGTCTTTAAGCATAATAAATTAAGCAGGACATTAAGCCGCTGGAACGAAAGCCACTCTTCATTACTGTGTTCTGACAATGGTGACTCGATATTGAACAACTGCCAGAGTTTTGGGTGACAGTGTTTCACGTACCATGCCCCTCCTTTCCACAACTGAGCTCACTTATTCCATGTCCCCACTTTTACACTAACTTTCAAACTGTGTGCTCAAACTGGGTGATAAAACTGAAAAGTCAACATTTGTTGAATTTGAGGACAATGCCAAACTATAATTGTGACCTGCCAGCTCGGGCTTCTGTAGAGTTTCTACCACCGTTAAGGACTGCAAAATTAATATTAGAAATCTCATGCTACTGGGAGCTGCTTCCTAAGCCTTTGTGTCCATCGAGAAAGACGAAAAGCCAGGGTAACTTCCCTGCCTTCCTGCAGCCTCTGGGCTCCACGCAGGCGTGGCCGGGGCGGCACTGCACCTTGCAGTGGCCACGTGGCTCCTTCCTGCACCTGGCCCTCCTGGCGAGCCTCCAGGTCCACCTCCTTCCCCATCTGTTGTTTCTTTCTTTGTGACACCATCTCCCTCCACTCTCCCTAGTCTTACAAACTGTTTTGTCATAATTTGCCTAACAGTCAGATTCAAAATTACAACCCATTTCAAGCAGGGAAAATAAAAATAGATTCACCCCAAGATCCTGGATTTGATACCCGGGACCAAAAATAATAAAGAAAACAAAACTTCAAAAAATCAAAGGTAACAATCTTTAAAGTAGCCAGGGGAAATAAATAAATAAACACACACACACACACACACACACACACACACACACACATACACACAGCTGTAAAGGAAATGAGAGTAATACCTGACTTCTTTGTAACACCATTTAAACCAGAGGACGCACAACTTCCACCTTCAATAATTCAGTGCAAGTGGGAGGGGCAGGAAAGTTTTTAAAAAATCATATACCCATTGAAAATATCTTGCAAGAATAAGAGCTAAACAACAACAAAGAGTGCGAATGCTTACAACAGCACACTGAAGCAAATTTTTAAGGCCAGAAGCAGACCTGAAGAGGATTGTCCAACATACAAGACTCACCATGCAAGAGTAAAAGAAGAGCAAATGAAGTGGGGATATAGGCATTAATCTAAAATTACAATATGAAAATTAAAATGTCCCTTTAGGATTAAAACACAACAAACAATTTTAAACAACAATACCAAATAAGGCAAGAGAGGGTAACATAAGTTCAAGTGCAATCAATTTCTTCTTTTGTTTGCAAGAATGTTAAGAATACTGAAGTGTCCCAGAAGAGGTGAATAGCCATGTTATAATTTCTAGGAAAAGTATTAAATTTGTGCTTAGCGTTCAAATCACTGATGAAGAAAAGTGATGTAAAAGTGCTGCTCATCTAAAAGAAATTTTTTGAAAAAAGAAAGATATATGAAAAAAAAATTGATAAATATGAGTCACAAAGCAAACGAATATATTTAAACCCCCAAACACCAGATACTGCATTAAATATAAACAGGATATATCCACAATAAAGAGATAAAAGCATGAGCAAAAAGAACCAAAGAGAAAGTGACACTGGTCAGGAAGCAGTCAAGTCCAGCTTCACAGCGGAAGGCTGGGTGGACAGGAAACTCCATCAATGTCATGCAGTTGATTATGAGGACAATAAGGCAGAAATGGAATTTGATGAAATCTTCACGATAAAAATTATAAATGGCTAAGAAACTATGAATAGAAGGCATCATTCTCAATCTAATAAACAGTATCTAAAAGAAAATCAGAATCAAACTTAAAATAAATGGGTAAACCTCCTGTTTTGAGATGACTACAAAGCAATGTCTCCTTGAAACACAGATTCTTTTCAATCTTGCATTGGGATGCCCAGCCAGCAAATCAGGCAAGGATAACAAAAAAAAAGTAAAATGGAACCATGAAGGGAGATGCTATGGTCTTGGAGGTGAGAACTTTTTACATAGGAAAAAAAAAGATCCATAAAGAATTCATTGAATCTATAGAAGAACTCAACAAAATTCAAGTTAATTATGACTCAACATGTGAAAATTGATTTCATTTCTACAAGTCTGCAATTAAAGATCACAAAACAAAAAGAAAAGCATTGATTACTATATATATATATGGAAAAAGCCAATAAAAGGTATGCAAGACTTCCAACAGGGAAATTGTAAAACATCTTATAAGAAGGCCCAAACAAATGGAAACTATCAGTTGATTATTCAGCTTCATAAAGATCTTAATGCTTCCCAAAGTCAATAAAATCCCAACTAACATCACAGTAGGATTTGGGAAAATAAGATGATTTTAAAATCTACATACAAATGGCTACAATTTGGATGTTGTTAAAGAGTAATATTTTAAACCAGAGATAAGTAAAAATGTGCTCTATAAGTGTACAATGAAATGTAATGCATTCTGCTCATTTATAACAACTTAGAATAAAAAATAAATAAAAAACAGTAATGTTTTAATCTCAAGCAAGTTTTAATTTTCCTATTGTGAATTTTGTTTGGATTTGGACATACATTTCCATTCTCTTTGCTCTCACCTTCCTCTTTCACAGGCCTTTGTGTTCCAGGCTTGGTTCTGGGAATGCTACGAGGAAGTGGTGGAAGCCTAGGAGGTGCGGCCTACTGGGAGGTCTAAGGTCACCAGTGTGCATCTTCTTGAGGGAGACTGTGGGATTGGGGGATGTTGTCCCTTTCCTCTTTTCCTCTGCTTTCAGGCTATGAGGTGAGTAGTTTGTTCCACTACTGCTTCTGCATGATGTGCTGCCTCCTCAGAGACCCAAAGCTTTCCTGACCATGAGCTGGAACCTCCAAAACTGTGAGCCAAAATAGACCTTTTCTTTTGATGAATGCACTATCTCAGGTGTTTTATTATAGTGATGGAAAGCTGACTAACATAAGAGTCTAGAAAGGTGTGGATGTGCAAGTTACACTTGAAGAGGAATTGAGGGATGGAAAACCTGGGTATCTATAGCATCATTACAAAGTCATGATGACCAAGACTATGATATGAGAACGCGGAGAGACAGACAGCATAGATGAAAGGAAACTGGGCCTAGAAACAGATCAGTACATATACGGACTCTTGACAGGAGCCCAGCTGACACTGGAGACCAGTGAGGAAATGGTGGACTTTCAGGATAATTAGACAACATCACTCATCATGTGGTCAAAGTTGACCTGCACATAGATTAACGTCATGAATGAAAAGGAAAATCATAAAGCACATGGATAGTTACAGAAACAAACATCTTTATGACTTTGGGGTAGGGTTCCCTGAACAAGACAGGAAAACTTGTCCTGTCACTGATCAAGTTTGACTACATTAAATTCATTTATTTATTGTTCCTTTTAGTTATGCATGACAGTAGAATGTATTTTGGTAGATTATACATACCTAGAGTGTTACTTATTCTATTTAGGATCCCATTCTTGTGGGTGGGCCTGATGCAGAGTTATCCTGGCCGTGTATTTGAACACAAGGCTAGGAAAGTTATGTCCATTAATTCTACTGTCCTTCCTATTTCCCTCACCCCTCCCTTCCCTTCATTCTCCTTTGTCTAATCCAGTGGATTTCTATTCTTCCCCTTCCCACCCTCCCTTGTTTTGGGTTAGCATCCACATATCAGAGAGAACATTTGGCCTCTGGTTTGTTTGAGATTGGCTTATTTCACTTAGCATTATATTCTCTAGTTCCATTCATTTGCTGGTAAATGCCATTATTTCATTCTTCTTTATGGCTGAGTAATAGCCCTTTGTGTATATACCACATTTTCTTTATCCATTCATTCGTTGAAGGACACCTAGGTTGGTTCTATAGCTTGGTTATTGTGACTTCAGCTGTTATAAATATTGAAGTGGCTGTGTCACTGTACTATGCTATTTTTAAGTCCATTGGGTATAAACTGAGAAATGAGATAACTGGGCCAAATGGTGGTTCCATTCCAAGTTTTCTGAGGAATCTCCATATTGCATTTCATAGTGGCTGCGACAATTTGCAGTCCCACCCACAATGTATGAGATTACCTATCTCCCCACATCCTCACCAACATTTATTGATGCTTGTGTTCTTGACAATTGCCATCTGACTGGAGTGAGATGGAATCTCTGTGTACTTTAATTTGCATTTATCTAATTGCTAGAGATGTTAAACGTTTTTCATGTATTTTTTAACCATTCATATCTCTTCTTCCGTGAAGTGTTTGTTCTGTTCCTTTGCCCATTTATTGATTGGGTTATTTATTTTTCTGGAACTGAATTTTTTGGGTTCTTTATATAACCTGGAGATTAATACTGTATTTAAGGTACAGGTGGTAAAGATTCTCTCCCATTCTGTAAGACCTCTGTTCATGTTCTTGATTGTTTCCTTTGCTGTGAAGATTTTCAGTTTGATACCAACCTATTTACTGATTTTGATTTTACTTCTTGTGCTTTAGGAGTCTTACTGAGGAAGTCAGTTCTCAAGCTGACATGATAGAGAGTTGGGCCTACTTTTTATTCTAGTAAGTGCAGGGTCTCTGCTCTAATGCCTAGATCCTTGACCCACTTAGAGATGAGTTTTGTGCAGGGTGAGAGATAGGGGTTCAATTTCATTCTACTACATATGGATTTCCAGTTTCCCCAGCACCATTTGTTGAAGAGGCTATCTTTTCTCCATGTATGTTTATGGTGCCTTTGTCTAGGTTGAGATGACTGTATTCATGCATGTGCCTCTCTGTGTCTTCTATTCTATTCCATTGGCCTTCGTGTCTGTTTTGGTGTCGATACCATGCTGTTTTCTTAGGTTTAGTAGAAGACATGATAAAAATGTATAATGAGGGGTTCAGGTATTGCCCAGGTTTCCTGTTGGCTGGGTTGGCTTGTTGTTATTTGGACAAGGTGGGAGAGGTTGCAGAGAATGACAAAGTGTCACAAGATGCCTGAGCGGGCCTGACCTTTGCAAGGAGAAGACTTCGTGCCTGCAGGGCCCCTGTCTCTGGAGGACAGACTTGCCCTGGGGTGTTACCCTTCACCATGCTCTCTGAGGCCTCTTCCACTCTTGGCTTTTCCTGCCACTCACATAGTGACACTTCCCCAGCTCTCAGCACACAGCCTCGGCCCCGGGACCTGCAGCTCCTGGAGCACCTCAGTTGCAGACCTCACGGTTGTTCTCCTCCCGCACCCTCCTCCTCCTGCCGTCACGTTCAAGCACTAAGGCGTAAAGCACCGAGTCCTCCTGGACTCTTTCCTTTCTTTCCCACTTCCCCCGTGGCTGTCACCAGGCCTTGGGAGAGTCCCCGTACACGGGTAGGGCCACATCTTCTGTCCCTTCCATTCCGTTCCCACTGGCCACCCTCTGGACACCCACGCGATGCTTCCTACCACCTCTACGCCTCTGGATCTGGCTTCACCAGACCATGTCTTCTATGAGTATATCACTAGTGCTCAAAAAAAAAAAAAAAAAAAAAAAATTCAAGGGCTCAAGGGCTGCCACTTCCAAGAGCAAACATGGGTCCTTTGGGGGATTCTGGCCCTACCCTCATGTGCACCTAGGCCCTAGCCTGGCCTGTCTTGCCATCAGTCATAGCAGGTAGCTCTTCCCTCCACTTCCTACCTCTGCACCTCTTCTCAGGTGCCCCCCCCATGTTCTCCTCCACTTCTGCTTCATAAACTGGATTTATTTTTTGATGACTTTACTTAAATGTCTGCACTCTGATCACCCGAGTTCACGTTATGCTCATCTAAAATGCTGGACCGTGTGATCTTGCTCACAGAGTGATCTGGTTTTAGGGATCGGTTGTGGTTTTCCCGTGGGTGTCTTCATCTCGACTCACTAGGTGGTCATGTCACTTGATAGCCCACGTGGCAGTGCCACATAGGGGTTTTCCACATAATGGATGAAAAATGGTTATTTAATGGAGAGCAGGCATGTTGTCAACTCCTCTGAGCAACAGAGGTGTCGCAGACAGAGCTGTTTAGGAGTGTCCCACTTGAAACACATCCCCATTCCAGGTTCCCAGGTTCCCCCATCTTGTGCACCTCACTGGTGAGCACCAGCCTTCCCCTGGATAATCAAAGATCCCAGGAAATTATCCCAGAAAACTCAGCTTCTTCTCAGTGTGGGCAAAAAACACCATCACTGAAATATTCATTGTTGCCAAATAAATTACTAAGAAGTCCAAGAAATTATGAATTACAATGGTTCTTGAGAGCATTCAGTTTTCAGTCTTTTCTAGTGGAGGGTAACACCTGCTTCAAAATGAGGAAAAACCATCTGGTCCAACCAACAAAGACAGGGGAGGAGGAAAGGGAGGAGGCCTCGGGACTGGCATGTAACCACCCTGCATCTAGTCTCACCTCTCTGCTCCTTCTCTGGGAAGGAAATGCTCCCTGCAGCCGGTGGGCTTGGGCTGTCCATGCTGCTTTTCTGGGGAGTCAGGGTAGGGAGATAGGGAGCAAACAGAAAGTCATAGTTTCCTCTGAAACACCTGCTTCAGCCGCTAGCTCTGCCCTGGCCACATCTGCTTAGCATCCAGCCAGCTCCCATTTCCCTCCTACGGGAGCCAGGGCTGGTTCGCTGCGTGTGTTTCTCACCTGGTTACTACACAACAGGTAGCATTCAGAGCTCTCGGTGCTAGAGGTCCTCTTGTCCACCCAGGGGCAGGGCCCACCTGCGTCCTCTTTCACTTCCAGAAGTTAGGGCATGTCTGGGACAGGTTGGGCTTCAGATTCTCCCATGGGGAAGGAGCCCGGTCAACTCGGAGGCCATGAGTACCTGAGGAAAGAAGGCTCCCAGGCCCCTCACCATCAGAACACCTCGAAAGCCTGGAAGAGTTCAGGTTTCCTGGATTCCTCCCGGGGAAACCACACACACCTTCCCGCCAACTCCACACTGCTCCCTAAGTGAAGAAAGGTCCTTCAGTGGCTGGAAGCGCCAAACTCCCTGGAGCTCACAAGCGGTGGTGGAGGAGGGGATGGACGACCTCTTGCAAGAGGACACTGGAGATGGCACAAGTCCACTCCTTTCCCAGTGATCCTGTAGTACCGGGAGATGCTGTAGAACCTCGATGGAGGAAGGAGCCCAACACCTGAGTATGAGACCTCTCCCAGGCTTGCTTGGCCTTGGAGTGTGGCTGGAAGGGCCCTTTCCAGCTGGCCTGGAGTGAGCAGAAAGGATGTGCAGGCCTGATCTTCACTGACGCAGACTGGCCCATGCCCATCCTTGGTGGACGCCTCACAGAGCCAAGGGCTTGTTCTTAGTCTGGTTTCCTTTTTATTGGCCTGTTACTAGAGCCACAGGAGGCCTGCTTACAGCAATAAGGAAAAGCCCAGGCCTCCTGGGCCGACCAATTTCACTGTCTCTCTCCTCCCAGCACACTCAACTAACTGCCTTCTTCTACATGAAAAGGAGGGGAAAAGAAAAAAAGCAAGGTGTTCATGATGGAGACCATGAAAATTAGTGAAGACAGAGAGGGACATTGGGGAGAGGAATGGGAGACACATACACAGGTGGTGGCGAGGGAGGGAAGGACCGAGAGAGACAGAAAGACAGAGGGAGGGAGAGAGACAGAGGGAGAGAGAGACAGAGGATGGGGGGACAGGGAGACAGAGAGAGACAGAGAAAGAGGGGGACAGAGAGAGAGAAGGAGAGAGAGATGAGGTAGAAAGAGAGACAGAGGGAGAGAGAGACAGAGGATGGGGGGACAGGGAGACAGAGAGAGACAGAGAAAGAGGGGGACAGAGAGAGAGAAGAGAGAGAGAAGTAGAAAGAGAGAGAGATGAGGTAGAAAGAGAGACAGAGGGAGAGAGAGAGACGGAAAAGAGAGAGACAAAGGGACACAGAGAGAGATGAGAGACAGGGGGAGAGAGGGAGAGAGACAGAGAAAGAGAGAGACAGAGGGAGAGAGACAGAGAAAGAGAGGATGGGGGACAGGAGAGACAGAGAGAGAGAGATGAGAGAGAGAGATGGAGAGAGAGAGAGAGATGGAGAGAGAGAAAGAGAGAGAGGGGAAGGGAGACAGTGAAAGAGAGAGATGGGGAGAGAGAGACAAGGAGACAAAGAGAGACAAATGGAGAGAGAGAGAGTGAGAGAGAGAGAGAGAGAGAGAGAGAGAGAGCGAGAGAGAGCACTTCACCTCTGAGGAAGGTAAAAGAAGCCCATTTATGTGCTGGGTCACTAAGCCCTGGCCTTTAAAAACCCCCAATCCCACAGCTCTTGTTGCAAGTTCCTTAAGGTCAGAGGTCAGCAGTGAAGACGCAGAGTTGTCCGCGGGCATTTTGGAAGAGCCAGAGAAGCGAGGTCAACCCCAGGGTCTTTGAGCCCTGCACAGCGCCACAGCGCTGAGCCCGTGTGCGGCGGCCTCAGGCCTGACTCCTGAGAAGCTCTCTAAGCAGGAACGGAGGGGCCCAGCTGGCGCCTAGCACCCTCTGCTCCTGGGTCCAGCAGTGTCCTCTCGGGCTCAGAGTCTCCAAGACAGGCAAGGATGCAGCCCTCTCCCCAGGCGTCCACTGTCCCCTGACTTCTCTTCACGCTGCACTGGGCGATCATTTGGAGTATGCTCACCTTCAAATCCCACGGGGCCACCTCCCAATAAGAACAGTTACCAGAATGGCTGCCTGCAGCTTCCTAGAGAGAGGGCCTCTCAACCTGCCTGTTCCGCTCCCCACCAGCCCACGGCCTGTGGCTCTCCGTCCCTCACCTGACTTCCTATTCGCAGCCTCCTAAGGACACACAGGTCTGGTGAGGAGCACAGCTGGTCCTCCCCCTCTGCTCCCCTCCGACACCACCAGCCTCTGGACTAATGTGGTTCCCAGCAGCTGGGATCCTGATTCCAGGCTAGGTGCCCAGGGTCCCGCCCCAGTATTTGAAACCTTTGTCACTGTTGGGTCAACCTGTTTAACTGGACAGCATGACTCGGCAACACACAGGAAGCCCAGACGCCACGAATGCCACCCAAATATGACAGTGCCACTCAGCACAAAAGACCATCAGAGAGCTACTATGACAAGGTACCTGCGTCACTTCTTGTGGACAAAGAAAAACTAATTTCAAAAAGGCGGCAAGGATCAAATACATCCCAGGTGCACAGCATCAAGCCCAGACTTTGCAAAGGAAGAGAAAAGATCTTTAAGGCATCAAGTAAAATAGAACCTGGAAATCAAGTTGGAAGCAGTAAGAGTCACTCAGCTTCCCAGGAATCTGCCTGGTGCCAGTGACCTGCGTTTATGAAAATACAATCATGTGAAGATGGAGAGATGCTGACATAAACCCACACCAAGTGGCGAATCGTGTAAATTGAACAGTGTACTAAAAATGAGCAGAGGTGCTGCGCCGGGTGAGGAGGGAAGTAGGTGGCCCCATCCCCTTCCATGTGCAAGGTTTCATGGAGGAAAAGCAGGGAGGCCAAGCGGACCGCAGTTGTGGCTCAGGACTGTGTCAGAGGTCCTTGACACAGAAGAGTGAACTCACACAAAGCATGGCTCTGATCACTTTCCACACTCTCAGCCTCTTAGGTAGAGAGCAGAAGCCTTGACCTAAGCCACACATTCTCAGTGGAAGCCAGAGGGCCATGTTACCGCAGGGGCCAAAGCTGATACTAGGGGCAAAGAAATCTCAGGTGCCGCCACGGCTTGTGGCCCTTCAAAGCTCAATGCTAACCAACAAAATCTCTTCCTTGATATTCAATTTAACTCGTTAAATTAAATTAAAATTTTCTCCTTAGGGGTTGGGTAATGAAAGCAAGTTTAGAAACACTGACATAAGCCTTTTCGGATAAAGTTGGCCAAAGCTTTCATGAAATTAAAAGAAGTCATGCACCAAAGGGTGCAATTGAGGAAGTGAGAAGGTACATCCAGAAAATGAGGAAGATGTTTGCAGATCACATGCCTCAGGTATGTGATATACCAGACATTGACGCTCAGTAAATATGGGCCAAGGATTTTAACAGACAGCTCTCTGCAGAAGAAACACCAACGAGCAAGAAACACACAAAAAGTTGCACAGCGACATTAGTAATTCAGGAACCGCAAATCCGAACCACTATGAGATACCACCTCACACCCACTTAAGGTAATAAACGAGCAGTAGCCAAGGGGTGGGAAAATTGGTACCATCAAAATTCCCAGTGGAAATGTTCGATGGTGCACCCCACCCAGAAAGCATTCAGTGGTTCCTCAAAAGTTGAACATCAAATCACAGTAGAACCAGGCAATTTCTAATTGAAATATGTTCAACTTGAACTCGTACATTCAAAGACGCATGATTCATAATCGCCAAATAGTGGACATGACCCAAATGCCCACCAGTGGGTGAATAGACAGACAAAATATGGTACCCGTACAATGGAAAACTGTTGAGCCATAAGATGGAATGCATCACTGGTCCCTGCTGCTACACAGATGAACCCATGCGAAGTGAGAAAAGCACAAATATTATATATGATTCCCTTGATACAGAATGTCCGTGAGAGGTAAGTTCATAGAGACAGAAATCAGAACAGTGGTCACCAGGGGCTGGGGAAGGGGAGGGGAGAGTTAATGCTAATGGGTGAGGGTTTCTTTTTGGAAAGATGAACATTTTCTGGACTTAAAATAGTTGCTATGGTTATACGACCTCCTGATATACTTTATTTTATGTATTTATTTTATTAGTGCTGGGGATTAAACCCAGGCAGGGCCTTGTGCATGCTGGAAGAGCAGTCTATCACTGAGCTACACCCTCAGCTCGCCTTCTAAATATATATTCAGTGAAAAACCACTGAAATAAATATGTGCTTTTAAGTGACCAGCTATACGACATGTGAATTAAGATAACTGATCAAATGTTTTTTCCTGAGTAAACTTGGTAAGCCCTCACCACGTCCCCAGGATGCTGAGGAGGGAGGGGCATCATCGTCGTCTGGCTCTCGGATGGATGAAAGCGTCAGCTGGGTTACCGCGTCTCTGTGTCACCTCTTCCAGACTCTGCACCAGCCTAGACCTTACTGGTTTTTCCATTGAAATAAACAAGCAAAACGATCTCAAGTGAGAGAAGCATTTGGTCAGCTAGGATGCTGCTCCTACCACCTAATTGCACAAGGCGCTGTGATTAATCTATTGATCGCTCCCATCTCCTCCACTAAGCAAGCATGACCGTGCCTGATAACAGCTGAGAAGATTAATCACTGCACAGGCCTGGCAATGCTGGGGACGAATGTGTATGAAATCAGAGAAGAGACGGGCTCAGATTTATATGGAGATTAGAGGAGAAAAAACAATCAGTGGCTGTGTTCACTCTGTGACCATCCTCAGCAGAGGTTCAATAAGTGAAGTTTCATCTTCCATGATAGTGCTCCAAAACAAGAAATATTAACAGTAGAAAAAGTGCCATCAGAAAGTGATTGGCACTGAGATCCCAGGACAAGTTGTCTGCTGATCACCACCTTTTGAGGCAGAGCATTTTGCAGCATTACATGAGCAGCCCCTACTCTCCAGATATTAGGAGGACCATTCCTAATGCCATCAGTAACTAGCACTCCAGATTCAGAGAGCTCTGTATTTGCTACTTCAAAAGTGGTTCTGAAAAGGGGGGGTGTGCTCTGTTCTTTTCCATTACAGATCTCCTTGGAGGACTGTGCCTGGGAGGTGGCCAAGGAAAGAGGGACAGAAGAAGGGGGGGTACTGGAGCTTTTCTGGAGGGGGGATGGAGCTTGTCTTAGAGATGCAGCAGATGTGTATTAAGGAGGGAGGAAGGTCTGCGTCCTCTGCACAGCTGTTTCTGCCAGATGGGCTCTTGCTCACCTTAGATCTATGGCCACCATCCAGAGGCAGGGCAGGCTAGAGCAGCCCCTGGCCTCCAGGGGGTCTTGCCCCACCCATAGAGTCTTCTGAGACAGCCCCAGCAGGGCAGCGCCCTCTCTTACCCTAGAGCCACGGGGTCTCCGGGTGGGATGTGTCCTTTGTTCCTAGGAAGCCCTCTCTCCAGGTCTCATGGCTCTCATAGCTGGCATGCCCCACAGTCCCTGGCCCTCCCTGTCGCTCCACACCCCTGCCTCCTGCCGCCTGTGAGCTCACTTCCTTTTGTTCCAGCTTCCCTGGCAAGAAGGGGCAGCTGGCAGGCTCGGCATAACAGCCCCTTTTATTCTTGAAAATGGCTATTCCATCACTAGAATAAATCACCTCTTCCGTCCTTCCTCATAGTCACAGTTTGTCAAGCCCTGAAGCATAGTCACCATGCTGCAGACACCGCCCTCCCCAAATTGCCCCTTTCACTCAATTTGCAGGCTCTCCAGTGGGATGCTTCTATTTATTGGCCTCTCATTATGGGAATGAGCATGAAGATTTAGCTAAAGCCTCCATCTGCATTTTAATGCCAATCCAGAATAATCCCCAACTCTGCCCTCTAAAGGGACTGCTGCCTCCTTGTGCCCCAGCAGACCCCCCTCAGCCACTAATGAGCAGCTCTTCCTGCTAATTGAACTCCACCTGCTCCCTCCCTCCCTCTGACTCTGGGCCTGATGGATGCTTGTCAGGGTCCTGCAGATGCTCAGCAGTGTTGCCACGCCCAGGGGACATCCTGAGTCAGAACAATAGAGCCAACGTCACATTTCAGATCTTTATTAATGTCCAAATCTCCTAATGCAGATGAAAGGGGGGGGGAGCTAAAACTAGCCATTCACATTTTTAAATGTTTGTTTTGTTTTAAATGGATTATACAAAAATACATAATAAGCGAAAAACAGTCTCAATTATTTTATAGTCATGGGACTGTTTCTCAAGGTGTGACTGTGAGAGTGTGTGCCTCTACTGTAAAGTCCTTGGCCCTGCAGAACCATCTGAGATGCACCTGTTCACCCATCCATGAGGCTCTGACGACTCCCACAGGTTCTCTCTGGCCACCCTTATTCCAACCATGTCTTACTCCATTTTCTGCTGCTATAACAGAATACCACAGACTGGTTAAGTTAGGAACAATAGAAGTCTACTTGGCTAATACTTGTGGAAGCTGGGAAGTCTAAGATGGAGGGACCATATCTGGTGAGGGCCTTGCATGGCAGAAGATATCCCATGGAGAGAGAAAGAGAGAGAGAGAGAGAGGGAGGGGACCAAAATTCCCCTTTCATAGCTAACCCACTTCTGTGATAACTAGCTCACTCCCGTGACCCCCTGGATCTAGCCACCTGTTAATACAGTCACAATGGCTATCAACGGCAGCATAGGTTTTGGAGGGGCCACCCCAACTATAGCACGTGGCTTCCTCTCTCCATCTGTACCCTGTCCAGGAAGTTTCCCACCCCACGATTCCTTACAAAAGCATAGGAAGAGCTTCCTTAGCACCAGCCTACCTATGGACTAGGGTTTTTCTCAGTGACTTTTGTCTGAAGCTTATCTAAATCCATGTAGTGATATTTCATACCTAAAGTTGGTGTCTTTAGACCCCCCGCCTTTCAGCCTTCCACACCATCTCTTCCGTTTGACTTCTTTAAACCTAGTAAGAACTGCAACCTGCGGAGTCTCATCCACATCTGATCAGCATCTGTTTATTCAATGACTAGAGCATGGGCAGCTTCTTCCTCCATAACTTCTTCTTCTCAGGTGCTTCTTGTTGGTACAGATGCGATCACCAGAGTGGCAGGGGCACCAACTGTAGGACATAGCTACCAGTCGGTTCTTCCTATGAGAAATGGCTCTGTGGCTTTCTCATGAATTCTTTTGCTTCACCAAAACCAGGGGCCGCGGCTGGCAGTAAACTGGCCAGGGCTGGGTGTTCCATTGAATCAACAGCAAAGAGAATGTAAGTGACCGATGAGGGGATGGTGCCGGACGGTCCTCTCTGCAGCCAGCTGACCAAGCTGACGTGCAGCCCGTCTTTGTCTCAGATGCGGGAAAAGGCACTGTAATTAGATTTCCCCATCCTCCTGGAAATAAGGGTCAACTGTTTTGCATGGCTAATCACTATGACAGGACCCCAGTGCAGGCTCAATCCATATGCTGAGGAATTATGGGGCTCTAAATGCACACTCCTGATTGTTCCCAATGGCAGGATTTCATCTGAAAATAAGTGCTGATTTACATGAATTTACATCTAAAATGCAAGTCACAGAGTTTCCCAATGGGGAGCAAAAGGAAAGTTGAAGGGCGGCTGGTTTCCTCCTTTATCTCAAAAGCGCAGGTCCCATTGGCCCCGAGAGTAGGAGTGAAAAAAGAACAAAAGGCCAAAGATGCCCATGGGCAGCCTCATACAAAATGTAAAACCGTGGGTTATGTGTAGGCAGATGCCTTGACCCTGCCTAGCAGAGAGCCGGCGCATAGGGACCCGCCAGGTCTTCCATCCGTTGGTACCTGGTTCACATGGCTCCCTGCTCAGCTGCCTGTCAACACAGACAGGCCGTGCCAGGAGGGGCTGCTTTTCCTCCAGAGAAACCACCAGGGCCCTCTGGCAAACTCTAACAGTTGGCTGGTGAAGCAGCCCCAATCAGGGAGATGGCTATTGCGGCTAGCTGGAAGCCATAAGTTCCACCTGATAAAAATCATATGCACGTGACGCACCTGTAAATGCACGTGACGCACCCGCAAAGCTAAAGGTATATAACCGGGTGAAAGCCGTCAGAAGCGGTATTCATTCAGTCAGTCGTTCAGTTGCTCAGTCGGTCGGAAGAAGAGTTCGGGTCAGAGAAGAAGAAAAGAGTCAGAGCGGCCAGAACGTAGTCAGAAGAAGAAATAAGAGTCAGAGCGGTTAAGAGTTCGGTCAGAAGAAGCTAGAGAAAGAAATGAGAAACCATAGATAGAGAGAAGTAGTTTGTTGCTGGTCAGAGTCAGGCCGAGGCTGCCGAAGAAGAAAGAAGAAGCTCTCTCTCTATCTCTCTCTTTCTCTCTCTCTAAGCTCTAAGAAAGTAAAAGTAAAAGAAAGTGAAGAAGAAAGAAGAAAGAAGAAGAAGAAAAAAAACCTTCTTTCATCTTCATTCTGCCTCTGAGTTTTTCTCCCGCAGCGTTGTTGCTCCAAGTCAGGAAGCAACAGGCTGGGTCTTCTGGTCACTTTTGGCAGAGGCCAGACTGGGTCTGTTGGGTGTCTTTAGTTCACACCAGAGATGAAGCTTAGAGACGGAGCACGGTACCCAGAATCAGACCTGGCTTTCTCTAATGAGGGCAAGGGAGGTGTGTTCTTGTGCCTGTGCATTGGTGGCCACAGTCTTCTCTGTACTAAGGGACACACTTCACCATCCATGGCAAGGGGAAGGGCAATCTAGTTATTAAAATCTGAGGTGTTTTTTACCAAAGACAATACTGCATGTACCTGAACACGCCAGGGGTTGCATTCTGCACCTTCCCGGGTCCGTTCCCCCTGGCCCCGCGCAACATGGGGTCACTAGGGAATCCAGATGAGCCTTGCCGGACAGCACAGGCAGCAGAAAGCAGGGTGTTACGTGCCTTTATTATTCTAGTCAGCCTGCAGGGGAGGAGGAGACACCTCTTTAATTAGGCACAATTTCTTTTTCAATACGGATTAAATATTCAGACTGAAAATCAATGCCTGGCCTCGGAGGCTGCACGAGGGCTCTTCGTGTAGAGGCTGAGGCACTGCAAACAGATGGGTGCGAGGACGCAGCTCACAGGGCCGTCTTGCCACACCCCTCCTCTCCTCCCCAGTCACCACAGGAGAAAGCGACCCACAGGAGAGAGTGACCTGAGCAACAGGCATCATCCTGAAGATGCCCCAGGAGTGTGGGGACAGTGGGCTGCCTCTCTGCACTGACCCTTCTTCGTGTTTGTCCGTGGGGCGTGCAGAGCTAGAGGCTGAGATCACTTCTGATTTCCCCTACATTGCAGAGAAGAGAAGGGAACAGACATTTGGAATACATGGAGGTGGGGGGACCTAAGAGGATTTGTGACATTGAGGTGTGAGGTAGAGGGCAGGGCTCTGGGGATTTATCCAGAGTTCTCCGAGACAGACAAGAGACATTTGATTAAGAAAAAGGAGGTCAGCTTATTCACGGGGACTGCAATGGCTATTGCTGTGTAGAGTAGGTCTCTTGACTTTCCTTTTTTTTTTTAAAGTGCCTTTATCATTTTGGAGTCACAGAAAGGATGTGTCTGCCTATGTCAAGTGGAATAAAACAATGACGTATGAAGGGAAAGCTGGCTTGCTTTGTGCCCACCTGCCCAGGCCTCCTCCTGGCTCACCAACCCCAAAGCCCGGTGCCCGTCATCCACATGAGTGGGCAGACACCTTGTGGAGGCCAGATCTTGTGACCAAACGAGGTCACAGTGCTCCTTTCATCTGTACCGTGCTTTCTTCAGTGATTACACCACCCCTTTTGGTCAGTAGACAGAGAAGGGTTTTGTGTCAAAGCCTCCAGTGTTCCTGACCTGGTCACAGAAGTGTCCTCTCCTTTCAGTCTGTCCCAAGCCACACAGGTTTCCCTGCCCCCAAGGGAGCTTTAGAGAAGGGATTATATAGATGCCCACCCCCATCTTCACCTTCATCTTTTTACATTTCTTTAGGGACTCATGCAGGAGCCCTAATAAAGGAGATAGCTAAGATTGCGGTTAGCTGTGAGCCATAAGCATTACCACCTTCCATGGTCTCGTGAGACTTGGCCCGGGACATTGCGGATAGGGTCAGTGCCATTTGCATGGTCTCGTGAGACTTGGCCCAGGGGATTATGGGTTGTCCTCGGGGCCATTTTGTGGTTGTTGGAGGAGCGTGGACAGCGTGTCGGGGTGTTGTTGGAGCCAGAGAGAGAAGCTGGCAGAATAAAGAGCCTGTTTGTTTTCAGTCTGCCTCTGAACTTCTTCCCATGGCTTTGTTGCTCCAAGCGGCCATCGCTTCAGGCGGCGACAGACTCTCAGGTTTCATTTTCATTCATTGGATCATACTATGATGGTAATTCAAAGTGCAGACTGCTTTCCTTTTCCTTGCCTCTTCCTCCTCATTTTCTCTCTACCCTACCCCTCCACTCATGCCTTCTCCCAGCCCTGTCTCCCACATTCTATGCCCTTCCCACATGGTGCCCTACACATCACCGGTTCCACCAAAATACCAGACACTCATGCTCTGCAGCTCGGCTCCCTACATCAACAGCCCCTCAGAGAGGTCCTCCCAACCCCTCTGATGTTGTGTCTAGCGCCTTCTTTTCACTAGCTGCACGCTAGTGAATGCACTGACGCTCCTCAGCTGCTCAGCAGGTCCCCGCTGATGGGCAGTTCTTGGGTGTCAGTCTTGCATCTGTACCTGCAATTCCCCTTGGCGCTCCTGTCTGTGAGATGGGTTCCAAGAGGGGGTCTGCGGGGGCGGGTGCAGGTCCCCCAGCTCTAACAGCTGGTGCCAAGGGAGGCAGCACTGCAGTCTCCCAGGGAGCCCCCTGCTCAGGCTGCTCCATCTCCCGTGGCCCTGGGCTCCTGGCTCCCTCTGAGTTGGCGCCAGTTGGATGTGTGTACAGTGACAGTTCTTTCTTATGCTAATTTGCACTCCTCTGATTTTGGTGAATTTGATCTTTTCATATGTTTATGAATCATTTGGATTTTCTCTTCTCTGAATTTGTTATCCAAATCTTTGCCCATTTGTCTCTGGAGTTGTTTTTCTTCCACTGTGCAGTGGTAAAGCTTTTAATATATTTTTAATGATGTCCTAGTTAGCCTGCTGGGCTCAGGGGCTGCCAGAGGACCTGCACCTTAGCTCCGCCTCTCAACCTGTGCAGCCTTGATCTGCCTCTAGACTTCTCTGTGCTCGAACCCTGGGATCCTGGTCTTCAGGTCAGGGTGGGTAAAGGCCCCACCTCTCAGAGATACTGAAAGGCACATTAGACTGATAAAAATATGTAACACGGGGCTGGGGTTGTGGCTCAGCGGTAGAGCGCTCGCCTAGCACGTGCGCGGCCCGGGTTCGATCCTCAGCACCACGTACAAATAAACACATTGTGCACAACTAAAGCAAATAAATAAATATTTAAAAAAATATGTAACACACAGAGTGGGTTAATTTAAACCATTATTTCTATTTATTTGAGCTATTTAGGTTTATCTGAGTTTTTAATTTTTTTTTTTAAGAGGGAGTTAACTTGAATTTTTTTCTTTTTTTTAAATTTATTTATTTTTTATTCTAAGATGTTATGGGTTTTTAATTTTTATATACTAAAATGTATGTTTTGTGTCAAAGCCTCCAGTTTTCCTGACCTGGTCACAGAAGTGTCCTCTCCTTTCAGTCTGTCCCCAGCCACACAGGTTTCCCTGCCCCCAAGGGAGCTTCTGTTGTAAGGCCATCTTCTCCCTGAGTCCTCCTTGGCTGGGCTCCATCCCCAGAACCAGTTTCCC
Organism: Tamias sibiricus; assembly: GCA_025594165.1. Taxonomy (NCBI): domain Eukaryota; kingdom Metazoa; phylum Chordata; class Mammalia; order Rodentia; family Sciuridae; genus Tamias; species Tamias sibiricus. Next base: position 168,459,402 of record CM046662.1, on the reverse strand, counting down.
CCCCTTTTTTTTAAAATATTTATTTATTTGCTTTAGTTGTACACAATACAATGCATTTATGTTTACGTGGTGCTGAGGATCGAACACAGGCTGCACACGTGCGAGGCGAGCGCTCTGCCGCTGAGCCACAACCCCAGGCCCCAGTTTCCCCTTTTTATGCAGAGTGTATAACAGCTGTTTGGGGCTGGGCCAGGGGACCCTGTGCAGCAGGGTCTTGGGGAGGGGACAGCCCTAAGGCAGCCCACCTGCAGGGCGCTGGCCTCCCCCTCCACTCCCCAGGACTAAGCACAACCAAAAGGGGTTTAGAAGACACCTTTGATGTCTTCAATACTACGGAGAGCATCCTCTTGGCTTGCGTGTTCATCCTAAACACACAAAGTGGTTACTGCCACTTTTTAAAAACATTTAAACAGAAAACCGCATTTGTGCGGTGCTTTTCAATGATTGCTACCAGCAATCCTCTCAGTGCTCCCATGAGACAGCAACACAAGGACCCTCACCCGGCTGTGAGACGGATCACTTAAACACTGATAGCAACTGCATGCCTCTTGGCAGCGACTGTCACATCCTTCCTGGGGCATCTTTCTCACTGCTACTCATACTTTGATTAGTATCAATTTCTGACTAATTATTCTACTTTGTAATTAACTGCTTTGGTAAGTAAAAGCAATACAAATTAATGGAACTCCTTTATATTTAATTGGTGAATTACTGTTTTAACTGAGGTTGCAAATCATTTTGGCAAATATATATTGTCATTCTTTTTACTGCCAATGAATCAAGAAATTAAATTAATGATTTAATTGATTAACTCAGTTAATGATGGTAATTGATATTGGCTACACTGGTGTACGAATGAACGGAAAGCCCATCTTTCTATCTTCCTGGGTTTCATCATATTTTCTTCCAGACTCAAAGTGGAAAACACATGCACGCATGCGTACACACACACACACACACACACACACACACACACAAAGTTCCTAAAATGAAAGCTACTGAGCACGTATTCTACCCGTCTGCACAACCAATTCATTTCAGACTAGAAATTTGTGCCTGCAATCCACAACTATTTTGTACATAATTCTTCATGACTAAGGAAGACACTGTGAAAACACTTTCTAAAGTGGCATTTTCTGTCAAGGACAGAGTCTATGATACATTCTTTAATATCCTCACGACATTCGGTACAGGCTCAACAAGCCTCTGCTCATGAGACTGGAATGGGGCTAGAGCTCTCTGGCCATTACAGCTTGATGAGTGTTGGCACTCCACAGCCGTGTGCAGCCCTCCCTCCAGCTCCAGAAGCCCTCGCAGCTCTCCTCTGGGGACAAATGCATTCCTTGGCACTAGGCTGGCATAGGAGACCCTCCACCACTTCACCCTCTTGCATCTTTCCAGCTCAGTCTAGCAGGGTTTCTGGGCACGTCCTCACCTGAGACTGGGAGGTCTCCCCACGGCTCCCCTCTGCAGACCAACGCAAGTGGCAGGCGGAGGCTCAGGCTTGCTCCCTCCACTTCTGCCAGGAGACACGCCAGTCATCCCGAGGAAGAAGCCCTCCAGCGAGCCTGTCTTCCACACCTCCCTAACACGGCCCCCCATGACCACCCCACCTGCTGCTCCCAACCAGAGGGGCTCCTCCCTCTCACCCAAACTCTCAGCTTCTGCTTTCCAGGCTGTGACATCCTGCTGAACACCATGCCCTGGGCGTGTGACATGCCAAATGTCTCCCGTGCCTCTGGACCCATGCAAAGCTATGGCTCCTCGGGCCTTTCCTGGGGTTGCTTTCCAGTGCTGGGAGCTGACGATCTTCACCTGCTGACCTCATGTTGCTCACGAGTGCCCTCGTGGACTGGCACTATGCTAACCTGCACCTTGCCCCAAGAGGTGGGTAGCTGGCAGTCCTCAGCTCGGGCCTGCTTCAGGACCAGCTTTTGATTGAAGACAGCCCTGTCACATGGTCATGCCCCCCGTCTCAGGTGGAGTCCATGAACAATGACTGGTCAGTGTCACCATATGAAGACCCAGCAACTGCACCCCCAATGGATGGCAAATGAAGAGGGCCTTCTTAGTTCCAGAGCTCCTGCCAGGATCCAGGGTCAGCCAGCCTTTTGAATACCAGGATCGGGATAATGCTCAGGTCCCCAGGCTGCCCACCTTGCACCTTCCTTCCCACCATTGTGCACCCCAAAGACACTCCCAGATCAAATTTCCATATACCAGTCTGCACGGCAGAGCTACTTCCTAAGAAACCAATGACCCAAAGTTCTCTAGGGCATTCCTTGAGGTCAGTAATGTCTCGTGGTCAATTTTGCATCATAGAGAGCAAGTGTTTGCCTTAGATACGGGAAGATTCTGATGATATATTCCCAACTGAGTTGATTCCTTGTGTGATGGACCAAAATGAACTACTTCATGAAGTTCCGACTACTCCCTCTTCATGCTGAGAACCAGGGAGAGCTGGGGTAGTGGGAGGAAGACAAGGCAGCCATTTCATCACGCCCAACGGGCAGGATTGAGAGTGTCCACACCATCCCCAGCATCATCATAAAGCAGGCGACAGCCCCAGAGCAAGCGTGAACGTGACACCCAGTCAGCAAGAGACAGGGCCCAGGAACTGGCCACTTGGCGTTCACTGCCGCCCCATCTTTATGCCTGACCAGCAGGAGGTGTTATTTCTCCTAGAGAGGAGGGGCTGGGCTGGATCATGGTATTATCCAAAGAATTCTGTGTTCTAGGAAAGACTATAACAGAGCTAGGAAAGACTCCCTTGGGCCAGGCACCATTGTAAACTATCACGTGTGTAGATTCACATGTAATCGTAGAATTCACCTACATTGACACCTATCCAGGGCTCTGTGGTATCATGCAACAAAACGGTTGAGGACTCACAAATTACAGAAGATGAGGACGTGTTTATGCATAAACACTAGGTCCCTCGCCTCAGCCACCCTCACCCAGGAAGAGAGCAGGCTGGCCACTCTCCTCCTGCCTGTCCCTCAGCAGCACACAATGTTTCCTCCAGCACCTACTGACCGGCGGCCCTGCTGAACATTTCCAAGGGCCTGGAACTGTGCTGAGTGTTTCCACACACACACCTTGGCTCCTCCGATCCTCCCCAGAGCCCTGTGGGTTGAGTGTGAGTATAGCTATTGCACATAGGAGAAAATCGGGCTGAGACATCAAGTCACGGGTTCAAGAACCCCCGCCTATAGGTGGAGCAGGGAGGGCACCTGTTGATGCCGGAGGGCCCAGCAGACTTGGTCCTTCCTTCATGGAGGTCTGCCACCAGAGCCCAGCACCCAGGAGGACTGTGCGGGCCCTCGCAGGAGGAACATCGGATTGGTTATTTGTTCAGTGACTTTCCCACCCAGCTGGGTGTGGCCAGGTGTCTCTCCGCCTCTTCCCTGAAATGGACCAACCCAGCCAGTTCCTCTCACAGGGAAGGAGACCCATCGCATGGCCCTTCCCAAGACTACATCATGGCCGCCAATGTCCCTGGTGGAGAAAAAAGCCAAGCAGGTACAGGTGGGCGGGGCAGGGCACCAAGGTTGTGATTGACATCTATCTAGCTGAGACTGCAGGGCCTACTGGCATGTGTAGCTGCAGTCGCTCCACCTATGCCTCATCCATTTGGCAGATTCTTCACAGCAAGAACCCTCCACTGACACCTCTCCAGCCCACATCTTTGACCACTGAGGAGTCAATAAACCACTGTAAACAGATCAGCATGAGAGACACACATCAGTTGCAAAATGTAAAATAAATATTTCAATCCAAAGCATGAATTTTTTTTTTTATTCGTTGCTTTGGACTATCCATGCCTCTGCTCCCCTTTGTTTACATGATGAGCTAAGATGTGTTCTAGTTTTGAATTGTCCCTTTGCCATGTTTAAGGCTGGTTCTCATACACATGTTTTGGCTATGGTCATTCCTGTTTGATCTAAGTGATAAATGTTGAGGGGACTTACTTAGAGCATCACTTTTCTGGCATCACAGTCTTATTTTGGCATAGCTAATATGTTAATGATACATACGTGGAAAATGCATACCAAAGAATCACTAGTTACATAGAAAGTAGGCAATGATACTTGCTTGGCTTTATTACCATGGTTGCATTTATAACTGTTTTAATGTTAGAAGCTTACATAACAGAAAGGTTTATGAAGTGCCCCACAAATAGGGGAGGGTGAAATGTAATTGGTAATTTATAGCCAGAACCACAGACCAATGTTACAGCTTCCTGCCTCTGTCACATTGAAAGATTGCTGTGTCACCTGGTGGCATTAGCCAGCACTATTAACAGAAGGAGGATGGAGAAAGGGAGCAGCCGTGTTTCATAACCCAAGGAGGCTCTGAAAGCCAGACAGAGGAAAGTTAAATTTCTGACATGACAGGTGTCAACCAGTGAGTTAGTGTGGCAGGAAAACAGAAGGTGCTTGTGGCTCCAATGCCAGTAGCTTTGGGACTCAGGATGGCTTCTGGGGCAGAAGAGGAAGGCTGGAGCTCAGAGGGCCAGGGCTGGCCAAGCTGGTGGCTTCCGTCTGACCAATCCCTAGCAGGACACTGATTAACGGGGTTGGGATTCTGAATCGGGGAATTCTGCAAGGTTTATGGTGCAACAGAGACCCACCTGGGGTTCGCCAGATATGAAGGAACTGCTGAAACACCATGGTCGTCTGCACTGAGGTCCAGCCTCCTCCTGCCTTCCTGTGCCTGGAAGGCCATGCTGCTGTGTATCTGGCTCCGTGTGTGTCTGATGCCTTGGTGCGCAGCTTCCTGCAGCAGGGAGGCCACTCCCACCCCCCCCTCCACACCCCCCCTCATCCTCTAAATGTGCCTTTTCCAGTTTTTTTCCTATTTTATAATAATGATTCTGTTTTGTAATAATGAGTGTGAAGAATGAAACACGCAGTCTGTAGGCCTTTGCAAAAGGGAATAAGTCCCAGGAAGGGAGCGCGGCCAGATGCTTGACCAAAGCGTCAAGTGAGCTAGGGAAGGAATTGCCCATCCTGGTGGCCAAGAGGGTCAAGCCAGAGGGGAGCTTTAGTGGCCTGTGAGGTGAGAGTAGAAGCATGAGAAGGAAAGGCTCCGCAGGGACAGCCATGCAGACCCGGCTCTGACCTTTACTGCCACTTAGAAGGTAAGGGGAGAATGACTGTTTCCCCAAGTGCCCGTATGTGACGGCTCCAGGCTGCACCATGAACCAGTGGACATAGCGTCTCTTGCAGAAAATTATGGACACATCAGTTTACCAATCAGAGGTGATACACGTGTGTACTTTTAAGATGAAGAGAAATGTGGAAGGCAGGGGTGGGACACTAGAATAATCTTGATCTCAACATGTGAAGATACAAATGCTGGGTCCTGCAGTCTCATCTGTGTCCTCTTCTCGCCACGGGCAGGCCCGGGGAACTGCAGGCACGTGCAGCTAGCCTAGCACAGTTGGGGGACCCCTGGGACCTCCACAGCTTCACCATGGAAGGGCCCCTGCAGCAGCCATCATTAAACCCCTCCCTGAATTGTCCCAGGCAACTCAGACAAGGACAATTTCTCACTCCATAACAGGAAACATAAATCTAAATTTCAGAATGGACAGATACAAAGGAGAGAAAATGTGAGGTAGATAAATATGTGGGCCAATCGCCAGAGGGAAAGCACAGGCCTTGACAGAGAAAGCGCCTGCGCCACTTAGAAGGAGAAACCATGGAAATGCCGGCAGGTAGGGAGGATAATGGATAGCGGCGGGGAGCGCGGCCCAGCCAGGCTGCCAGAGGTGATGGATTCCCGCCCGAGGCAGGCAGGAGAGGCTTCAGAATTAATGCCTGATCGTCGCCCCTTGCTGGGTCTTGGTAAATCCATTTTGAAATCATTTGTTCTCTTTTGAATCTCCCATTATCACAGGGCACTTGAACCATTAGTAGGAAGGTCACAGTCACAGGAGATTACAGATCCCCACCCACCCACCGAGAAAGGCCTGATCGGGAGGAGCTGCAGGGAGGAGGACAGCGAGGCTGCTCTTTCACAGCTCAGAGAACACACTGGCCTTGACCCTGCTCGGGTTTAATGGGGCCAATTTTCAGCTGTGTGCTCACAGCAGCCTGTGGCCCTGAGTTGCTGGGCTCTGTGTTACCAGGTCCCACGTTACCGGGAAAACAGTCTCCCACACTTGAGAGGCACGGGACAGGGACACAGGCTTCCTTCTCTGCTCTGGCAGACTGCTCAGACCAGTTGTCTCCAAATCTGCTGTCTGTGGTCGTCACTGGGTAGCTTCAGAACTGACCCCAGGGACGGGGCTGCCATGGGCGTGGAGGTGGCCAGGCTCTGGAATCTTCAGAGGTTCTCATGTGTAGACAAATTTCGAGACAGCTGTTCTAACAAATCTTTTCACTTCACTTTGTTGGGTGTGGCAGCGTGACATCACACAAGTACACCTGCAGAAGCAGCTGTAGTGGCCCTGGAAGGACAGCTGTGGCATTAACCATGCTGTCCTCTAAAGGGCAAAGACCCACACTGGAACCACCATGTAGTAAAAGGGATTTATTAACCTCTATGGCAGGAGGAGACGCCAAAGGGACACGTGAAGAGAGGGGACCAACGGGGGGGGGGGGGGGGGGGGGGGGGGAGACGGGCACAGATGGGACGAAGAAGGAAAAAAGAGGGATGAAAAGGGGGGAGGAAAAAGGGGCAAGAGAAGAAGGAGGAGGGGAGAAGGGGTAAGGGAAAGGGGGAAGGGAAGAAGGAGGAGGGGGGAAAGGGGGAAGGGAAGAAGGGGAGAAGGGAAGGGGAGAAGGGGGAGGGGGAAGGGAGGAAGGGGGAAGGGAGGAAGGGGGAAGGGGGAAGGGAAGAAGAGGGAAGGGGGAAGGGAAGAAGGGGAGAAGGGAAGGGAAGAAGGGGGAGGGGGAAGGGGGAAGGGAGGAAGGGGGAAGGGAGGAAGGGGGAAGGGAAGAAGAGGGAAGGGGGAAGGGAAGAAGGGGGAAGGGGGAAGGGGGAAGGGAGGAAGGGGGAAGGGAAGAAGAGGGAAGGGGGAAGGGAAGAAGGGGGAAGGGGGAAGGGAGGAAGGGGGAAGGGAGGAAGGGGGAAGGGGGAAGGGAAGAAGAGGGAAGGGGGAAGGGAAGAAGGGGGAGGGGGAAGGGGAGAAGGGAAAGGGAGGAGGGGGAAGGGGAGAAGGGGGGAGGGAAGAAAGAGAAGGGGGGGAGAAGGGGGAAGGGAGGAAGGGGGAAGGGGAGAAGGGAAAGGGGAAAAGGGGGAAGGGAAGAAGGGGGAAGGGGGGGAAGGGGGAAGGGGGAAGGGAAGAAGGGGAAAAGGGAAAGGGAGGAAGGAGGAAGGGGAAAAGAGGAAAGAGAAGCCGGTGAGAAGGCGGCGAGTTCCTGCCTGGTGGGGGTTTAAGTAGCGACTTGGGTGGTCCCAAGGACCCCTGACTCCGTCAGCCGATGGAGTTGGCTTGGAAGTGAGACTTGTAGGCTCGGGATTGGCTCAGAAAGGGAGAGCCCGCCCCCCCGGGGTGAATTCCGCGAGAGGTGGGCACTTCCGGGAAGGTGGAGCTCAGACTTACAGGATGACCTAATGCACCTGGGGCGTGGCTGATTCAGGGCACCTGGGGGCGTGGCCTGTCAGCCCTATTGTATCTGACACCCTCCACCACCAGCACTCCCCTCAGACCTGAAATAAACAACTCCTCACACAGATTGGAGTGAGGTTGTTAGTGACATCTCTGGATTTACAGGTGAGAAGACTGGAGAAGGGCAACTCTGCCACCTGTTCAAGGTCACCCAGTGGGTGGGGGGAAGCAGGGTTCAGCTCCAGATCCTCCAGGAGCAAAGACCACCATCTCTACTCCACCTCACCCGGCATGGCGAAGAGGAGCCAAAGGCCCCAGAGGATCCAGCTGTCCCTGGCTGCCCCCTACACAGCCCCCCTACAGTATGACCTTCACCCAGCCCTGCCTCTCCCCTTCTCCTTCCCGAGGGAGGTGTAGCCACCCTGGTCTCAGGTGACCACAGGGCACCCGGCTCTCTGCTGCTCCTGCAGACACCAAGCAGTTACCACTGGGCTGACCCCATCCCTGGCTGCTCTTCTGAGAGTCCAGGTCCATTAGTTCTCCGATTCCTCACCTGCTGGCCAGCGCCTCCTGTCCTCATGCCTGACCCCAGTCCTGCATCCAGCATAGGAGAAAACAGGACCCAGTGGTGCCCAGCCTGGTCTTGGGGCTGGAAGCTCTTGCTGTTCCGCACCCCAGGGCTGCTCCAACAGGGAGTTGGTCAGAGTGTCCCTCTCAAGGAGGGCTGCTCCTTGTCCTCCTTGGTGCCCTGACAGGGACTTCCTTTGGCTCATCAGGCCCCCTTTGTTTCAGCAGAGCTTAGGAGCTTCCAGAGTCTAATCAATTAATATTCAGGACAGGATCACGCCATGCTGCAGCTTCCACAGCCCATTAGAAAATTGAAATCCGGCACTTAGGTTTGTGCCCTGCATTGTCTGTGAGAAGCAATTTACATCCCTTGAAGCTCCGTCTATTAGGCGACTGCACTTCCAGACAGCAACCGCAGCAAATTCCCGGGGAGAGCCCGGGCGCCCATCAGTAGCAGGAGGGACAGGGTGAGGCTTTGAAAAGTCTGCAGGGCTGGAAATGAGGCTCCAGGTGCCAGAGTAGCCAGCTGACTTAGAAGGTGCAGGTGTCCTGGCCCAGGAACCCACACTGGCCAGGCCTGGTTCCAAAGCTGGCAGACCCCAGGCGAGATGGTCGTTGGCCGACAAAACAAAATGTGCAAACTGACCTTACGCAGGCCCCCCGGCTTGAAAGCCGTCAGCCTGCCTCTGAGGCAGATGGATGGTGAGGACCGCCAGCCACATGGAGCCTGCTGGCGGGACAGAGGCAACACAGAAGTTCTGCCTGGCTGCCCAAGGTGGCTGTCCACCGTGAGCTGTATGGTCTGTCTCAAATGCAAGCCCAAAGCCGCCTCGGGGGGTGATCAACACCCGGATGCTCCTGCCAGGGCTCCTGGACCTGCTGGCCACACAGCCCTGCCCCCGGAGCTCCAGGGCTCAGAGCCCACGCACCCCAGGAAGGCCAGGGTCACCCTGAGCAAAGGGCTTGACAGTGTCAGCCCTGTGACTTCTGGAGGATCCGAAAGCTCCCTCTGGCCTGTGCAGCTGACCATGGCCTGGACTGTCCACCATGCTCAGGCAGCAGGGCACGTGGGACTCCATGCTCCAGAGATGAGGGAAAAGTCCAGGCCCACACAGCTGTTGCTTCCTGTTCCCAGCAGAGCCAACCCTCCAGTTTGTGGGTGGAGTGTGCTAGGACCGACACCACGGCTGGGGTCTGGGTGGGGCCCAAATCCAGTGGACAACAGCTCGCCTCCCTGGGGAGGCCTCGTCCCCACTCAGCCCTCCCAGCCTGGCCCTGTGCTCAGGGGTGAGAGTGCAGACCCCAGCCTCAGGTCCATGGTGCCCTGCCTCATCTTTGAGGGTTAATCTCTAAAATCCTAAACACAAAGACAAATTAATGTGCCTCTCCACCGTTTCCAGGCAAATCCTGTGGAAAATTGGGACCACGAACAGCCACGTCCTGTCTTTTTATCAGTTAATCTACAAAATGAGTAAAAAGTAAATAAATAAATAAATAAGACCAAATGTGTGTGTGTGCATGGGTGACATTTTTCTTTTTAATTCACAAGATATGTCAGAGGCAAGTATTCAGTGCTGTGTCCGCCGACCCCAGCTTCACAGCTCAGGGTCTTTGGGGACTGAGCCCTCTCAGAATCAGGTCACTTGACAGCCTGTTGCTTCCTGACTTGGAGCAACAACGCCACGGGAGAAAAACTCGGAGGCAGAATGAAGATGAAAGAAGGTTTTTTTATTCTTCGGCTTTAGCAACCTCTCAAAACTCTAACACACTGGCTCTTTCAGCAACCTCTCTGACTCTTTACTTCTTCTGACTACTAACCCGCAATTCATAGCTGGTAGGCCAGAAGTGCGGGTGGCCATCTGGGAGTGGTTATTGGCATCTGAAGTGGGGCCACTCTGCCTGTTGAACCCTCTGCCTGTGGGTCTACAGTAGCTCCATTAGTGCCTGAAGAGAAGCTTAGGCGGGCACTCAGCTGGTGTCCTCTGGAAAATAACTTGGTTTGGGGAATACCTCCACACACCTTGTGGAGACCAGAAGTGATTTGTGCTGAGGCCACAGCAGAAGAAAACAGTTACTTGGTTAAACAGTTACTGTTCAAGGAAAATCTGTGAAGACTTCCACTTCCAAGCAACGTCTTTTCCCAGTAACCATCAGACTTGTTCAAGAAGGTCCCTCTCCCGACACGGGGGCGGCAGGTGGGGGTCCTCTCCTTCCCCACACGGGGGCGGCAGGTTGTAGGAGCCCTAATTAAGGAGATAGCTAAGATTGCGGTTAGCTGTGAGCCATAAAGATGTTCAAGCATCACCACCTTCCATGATCTCGCGAGACTTGGCCCAGGACATTGCAGATCCGGTCGGCGCCATTGTGTGGTGGTTGGAGGAGTGTGGATGGTGTTGGAGTTGTTGTTGGAGCCGGAGAGAGAAGCTAGCAGAATAGAGCCTGTTCGTTTCCAGACTGCCTCTGAACTTATTCCCACAGCGTCGTTGCTCCAAGCGGCCATCGCTTCAGGCAGTGACAAGTGGTGGCCCGATCTGCAATGTCTTGGGCCAAGTCTCTCGAGATCATGGAAAGTGGTGATGCTTGAACATCTTTATGGCTCACAGCTAACCGCAATCTTAGCTATCTCCTTAATTAGGGCTCCTACAGCAGGTGAGGGTCCTCTCCCCACACGGGGGTGGCAGGTGGGGGTCCTCTCCCCACACGGGGGCGGCAGGTGGGGGTCCTCTCCCCACACGGGGGCGGCAGGTGGGGGTCCTCTCCCCACACGGGGGCAGCAGGTGGGGGTCCTCTCCCTCCCCACACGGGACGGCAGGTGGGGGTCCTCTCCCCACACGGGGGCGGCAGGTGGGGGTCCTCTCCCTCCCCACACGGGGGCGGCAGGTGGGGGTCCTCTCCCCACACGGGGGCGGCAGGTGGGGGTCCTCTCCCTCCCCACACGGGGGCGGCAGGTGGGGGTCCTCTCCCCACACGTGGTGGCAGGTGGGGGTCCTCTCCCCACACGGGGTGGCAGGTGGGGGTCCTCTCCCCACACGGGGTGGCAGGTGGGGGTCCTCTCCCCACACGGGGTGGCAGGTGGGGGTCCTCTCCCTCCCCACACGGGGGCAGCAGGTGCAATGAAGACTGAAATAGAAGCAACCTGGGCAGGGAATGCAAGGGTGGCCACACTGGTGATGCTTCAGAGAGGACCTGCAGACCTGAGGGAAGCACTTGCCTCACCCTGGGGGATGCTCCGAGACATATGGCCCCAGGAGCCACCATGTGGGGAGGTCCCTGGAGAAGGGACATCCTGTCCTCACACCATTCACTGCTGCTGTCTGGAAACTTCTCAGCCTTTTTCATTTATTTTTTCAATTGTGCAGTTTCCTATTTCCCTTCTGGTCTCAATTATTGGATTTCCTCTCATTTAGCTCTTTGTTGGACCTTACCAGAAAGAACATCTGAAAAATCAAAGGGAGAATATCAAGTTGGTTTCTGTTTTACCAACAGCCCCAACAATGGGGTTGTGGAGAAGAAAGGCTCCAAATCAGGAAACAGAGTGGTTCTAGTCACACGGTTTTGCATCCAGTGAGATTACGGTATAATATAGAAACCCTTGAAAAGAAATTGGGCTTTTCTTTCATGAAAACTCACAAATGTCCTGCACATAAGTAGCGAGAATGGATGTCCCCATTTTTCAGCTAAACATTATGGAATAAAGGGCAACTTCCTGTTGACTTACTGCCACCGACCTCTCCACCTATGGGAAAGCAAACTCCTCAGCCCGTCTTCATCTCCTCTCCCTACGGAGACACCAATAAAATGAGAGTACAATGGCTACCAGAGACAAAAAAAAAAAAAAAAAAAAAAAAGACTGAAATAAGAAAAGGGCAATCATAAGTATAGAAGAGGAGACTCAGAATGGACAGAGTAGGATAAGGCCCATCAAGTAATGAGAATGTCCACAAGTTCTGGGAAGTTTAAAAATGATAAATTAGAATAAAACACCAAGGCCTGAAATCCACAGAAAAGGCATGAATGGAGAAGAAGGACAAGGAGAAGGAGAAGGACAAGGAGAACTGCACTATTAACTTGATCACAGTGACCACAATGCCAGGTAACAAACCTCAAGCAAGGCTCATGGGTTGGGCCCGGGGATGAGGTTTTGATGCACATTCTCGCACTTGAAGCTCACAACAGTCCTCAGAGGTCACTGTGGTGATTATTTACATCATAATCGAGGAGACCAGGGCTCAGAGAAGTGACTCAGGGTCATGAGACTAGTATGTGTGGAAGCCAGAATCCACCCCAGGAGATCTGGCTTTAGATTCCATGGCACCGCCAACAATAGGAAAGAAAATTTCCATGCATAGAGTTTGAGAGAAATTCTAGACCCAGAAGGAGCCAGTATCATGGGTTGGTACAATACCAGGGAAGGTAGATAGAGAAAACTGAGTGTCTAACTATAAAATATAATTATGTTACATATATATTTATTATAAATGTATTTATTTTATATATAGTGACTTCCTGAGTTGGCTGCACAGATTATGGTGAACACAGGGTTCCAACATCTTTAACTTTCCTCAAAATAAAGTATATTGCATGGACAGACGGGTGGATGGATGGTGGATGGATGATGGATGATGGATGGATGGTGGATGGATGAAAAGGTAGATGAATAAACCTTCTCCAAAAGGCACCCACCCACTCATTTGCCTAACGTAAGCCTTGTCAGTCAGTAGAGCCCCCTCACAGTCCCAGGACTCTCCAGAGGTTGACTATTCAGAGGCTAGAAATCCACACACAGCAGGGGAGGAAACAGCTATCTAAATAAATCAACTCATCCTGCCATCTTTAAAATGACTAGGCTGTGAGCGTCATGAGCTATGTGAAGGAAACCATCAGGATGAACGAAAAGGGATAGAAAGAGATGGGAATAGTTCAAGGGACCTTGGAGGAAGAGGAGGGAGTATGATAACTCAGAGAAGACAAAAACAAAACCAAATACCTCAAATGAGAATTCTCAGATTGATGTGACAAATCATTGTGTACATTAAATAGTTTGCCACAGCTTTCCCCTTCCCTCCCTTTAGTTCTGTGTTCCAGGGTCACATAGAGTGAGGCCCTTCCTACCTTCACTTTATAAAATAGCACCCCCTCTGCCCCCGAACCAACCAGCAACCCTGCCAAGTGCCTCCCTGAGGCGTGCCAAGTGGCTCACCGCCTGTGGGTCTTTTGGGTGGTGTCAGCTCCCAGGGCTGGTTCCCTGTCAGGTCGCCAGGGTGGAAACAGCGCCCAGCACACCGTAGATTATAAGTCCACAGGTGCAAAATTAGTAACTTAAAAAAAAAAAAAATAGTTTCGTAATGAAAAAGGAACCGAGACTAAGAAAGTACTCTTGGAAGTCAAAAACATGTTGTCCAAGGTTAAAGAATTTAATTCTGAATTCTCTCTCTGTTCTGGGAAACACCCTAACCCAACAGCTGCTGGAGAGAATGCTTCCTACCATGCACGAGGAACAGAACAGCATCCCACTCCCCAGCAGGGACCCTTGGTATCCCTTCCTTTGAACCTAAAATTCTAAACCTGAACACCTTGCCCCTCGAGTGTAAGGGAAAACGTGGACTTCAAAATGTAAAGCTCAAAAAGTGTCCACCTCTTTCTTATGAAGTTACTTGAGGATGTACTCCAGTTGGTCAAGGAAAGAGAAAGACAGCAAGTTCAAGAACAGCAAGTCTACTCTCATGAGGAAACCCCAGAAGGAATGAGCCTCGGCCAATCTAGAAGCCGTCCGTCTAAGCTGGCCAGGAAGCTGCTGAGCTCAGAGTACTTCTTTTAGAAAAACCAAAAGCAGATAACAGAAGTGTGGTGTAAAATTACAGGCTTTCTGGACAAAGATAGAAAAAGAAAGAGAACTAGAAAATATTTTAAATATCAAGGTCAAATTAGGGAGCAAATGAAAGTGACACAATTGCGAGCAATTAAATAAGTTAAGGAAATGTAATCATTTATCTTTTAGGATAGAACATTGTCCACCACGGGACCGGTCATGACTCCGGGCCTGTAGAGAAGAAAATGTACCATTAGTGCAACCCCTGGCTCCGTAGGGCACAGTGCTCACGAAGGCATAATCATGTCAGTGTTCTGTAAAGATTTGCACTTTTTATATCCACTGATAAAATGTGGGGAAAGTAAAATATAATTTTAGAACAGGCCATAAATGTTACCAGACTTGAAAGTGTAAAACTAAAGCACCGATAAAAATTGGGAGGAGAAGGGGAAGAAAATTCATCACAATATTGTAGAATCTGGACATTGAAAATCTTCCAGAAGTTGACGGATTACATTCAGATCTTTGAAAAGCTTTTACGGCAATGGAATAATTCCGTGTGATACTATGATGGTGCTTACGTGAGATGATGTCATGAATTTGGGACAAAAATAAAACGGTGTTATACAACACAGACAGGGAGCCCTAATGTAAACTGCACACGTGGACGCGGGTTTATTGATTGTAACAAGTACATCACACCAGTTCAAGATGCTAATGATAGGGACAACTGAGGTGGGGCAGGGAATATAGAGGAAGTTTGTACATTGTGCTTATGTTTTCTTCTGTACCTAAAACTGCTCTTAAAATGACATCAATTCAGTTAAGATAAAAGATAATTAAGAACCAAAGACAACAATATAGCAATTTTAAATTGATCTGAATGAAGGGGGAAAACTGAACGACAAATGTGTCTTTTGTGAAGAGGAGTGGCTGCACTTCTGAGGATCTGTTTATCATAACGTCACCTTCTGAAGCCAGCCAGCAGGCAGTGCTGTGCAGGCTGTTGTTTAGAGGAGGACCAGGGAGTGTCTGCCAGCAGTAGAACCTGGGGAGGATGCGGGCTGGGCTGGCTTTCCTTGCAAGCCATGCCCTGCGCCTTGCCCTGTGGCCTGGGCCTGACTCTCGGGGAATGGAGCACGTTTCTGTTCCCAGTGCTGATCCAAATGTGGCCTTTCTCAAGAGCACACCGGCCTCCAGGTGGGCAGCAGCACCGCCTGTGCGGCTGGGAGGCTGGGGTTGGTTCTGCCCTTCTGCCGTCTCTTCACCTGCCCCCCCCACCCTCACCCTCCAGAGCCCCAGACGCTCACTGACCTGCCCACGGAAGGGCTCCCACCCTCTAGACACGTTCCCCCGGGAGTCTCTGTTCCCACCCAACACCCAAGGCTCCTTGGAGTCACTCACGCACTCTCTTGTTCGTCCACCTGCTCACCAGGTGCACTGAGGGGTTGGGGGCCCAGAGCTGGCCTTCTTTGAGTAAGGCTGGGCCTGGGCTGTGGAGCCTGCCCAGGAGCTGTGGCCGAAAGGGAGACCCAGGGCCACAGGTACAGCAGGGTCGGGGCACTGAGGACAGCACGCTGGCACACCAGCAGTGCTTGAGGGGCAGGAGGAGGGTAAGAGTCACCAAAGTGGGCTGCAGAAAGCAAGCCGAAGGCACAGAGAGTCAGGAGACCACGCCGTGCATGATGGTCCCACAGAGGGACAGAGGCAATATGGGGGTGGGGGAGATGGACCATAAGGACTGGCTCATGCAATCCTGGGGCACAGCAGGCGTGAAATCTACAGGGCAGGCTGCGGGCTCAAGACCCGGGAAAGGTTGATGTCATGGCTCAGACCCAGAGACAATAACAGGCAGAATTACCAGTTTGGGGTCCTCCAGTAGATCGTGCGAGGCCCACACACGATGGAAGGCTGTGTTGGTTTCCTTCACAGTGACATGTGGACTGGTGTTTGGTGCCCTGCGAGAGGCCCTGATCTAGCCATGTTGACATCAGATTAGCCATTAACAGTGTTCCAGAACCCCAGGGAGGCAGCACAGGTGTCACCGTGTGCAACGTAGACAAGTGGAACGTGCAGTGGAGTTGACGGTGGCCCTCACAAGAGTGGTTTCTGGAATCTTCCAAGTTCTGCCACAATCCCAGGCGAAATCTCAACCTGAAGGATTCTCCACCTCCTCCCCCTTTGAAATGCCCCCCGCAGCTTGCTCTCCATGCCCCTTACCACCACAGAGGCCAGTCCCTGGCCTTGGCCCAGACCTCTGGCCTCTGTGCTGGTTAGCAGCAGCCCTCAGCTCCAGCTCCTCCTCTTTCAGATCTCCCCCCCTCCTCTGTGCCCTATCCTCCTTCCCAGTAGTCACTGTCCCCTAGCTGGGCCAGCTCTATTGGATTCCCAAATGCAGCCTGTGCAGTGCCACTTTCTTCCCTGTCTCTGGGCAGAACATCCTCTCTGCTGCCCTCCCAGAGCAGACCCCTGAATGCCAGCAGCCCCTGGGTGGCCACAACACTGAAAGCAGCAACCAGGCCACAGGTCGGATTCTACCACCGTCTCACGTGGTTCCTCTGTGCCCAACAAAGATGGGGTCTCACAGTGAGGGGCATGTGGCAGCTCTCCAGTGAAGACTCATAACTAGTTGAGCAAGTGCAACAGAAGAGATGCCAGCCTCCATCCCATCATTTTATCTGTGGTCCTGGGTGTCTTTTAGAACCCACGTGTATGTTGAAGCGTGATCGTGTGAGAGCAAACGAACGTAGGCTTTCTCTTTTAATTACAGTTCTACCCTTAATTTCTGTGATCTTTACAACCACACATTGATAATGTTTTAATGGTACTAAATAACTTAATTCCCTGATACAATATACTTTAAGCATTTTTTGTTGTTTGTTCATTTTTTTAATGGTGAAACCGGGCAAGATCTGGCCCTGGCTTGATGGCCAACAGAGTGTGCAGACAGCCCAAGAGTGAACCTGGGGATGCCAGGCCCTGGCCTCACGGTTCCCCGGGCCCGGGAGCTGCAGAGTCTCAGGGTCCCTGATTGGGCTTCTCACAGCGAGGCTGTCACAGCAGTCGTTCCTCCCACCAGCTCTAATGAGCAGCTCTGGGAGAGGGCAAGGCAAAGGCCCGATCCCACACCACCTCTGGTGCTTTGAATCAGTGCTAAGAAGCTTCCTGAGAAACTGGCACTAATGACCCATCCCTCAGAAACAGGTACTGGGTTGGCTGCAGCCCTGCGCGGACGGGGCTGTGAAGGAGCCCGCTGCCTTCGGCTGGCTGAGCGCTGTGGTCTGCGCAGTCTGACGCTGAGAGAGGCAGCACGCGGAGCCCTGAGAGAAGGCAGGAAGGCGGAAGGCCGGAGGGCTCCAGGCAGCCTGAGACGCCAGGCCGCGGGCAGTCAGCTGAGTGCCGCACCCCAGTCCTCACACCTTCCCGCTGCTCCTCCAACAGGCCCAGCTCCCCATGCACCAGAGCCAAATCCAGCCCAAGAGGGAGCCTGCACCCCTGCACAGGCCTCCCTGGGGACCCAGCTCTGGCCAGCTCCTCTGGGCTCCATCCGGGCAGGAGCCTAGCCCCAGCAACCGCCTCCCCTCCCTGGCCGAGAACCTTGGATCCCCAGACTTGAGCCTGGGTAGTATGTCAGTGTCCCAGACATTGATGGCTTCACACAGGCACTTGGTTGCTGCACCCTGTTCTTCAGAGCACTTGATTCTTCCTGCCTGGACACCCTGGGCCATCTAGAGGCCCACCAGGTAACTAGACCCTGTCCACACTGTTCTGTGGGCCCAGCACCAGGGGCCTTGCTCAGCATTACTAAATACAGGACAAAACAGAGGCATTTTCTAATTTGTCTCCCATTTCAATGAACTCCCAGTTGATGCTATTGACCTCTGAACAATTAATTATCTTTGGACCCAGAGTGATCTCTATCGCTTATTGAGGTAAAGACAAACTCCTTACTGGATACTCAAATTCCTCTAAAGTCGATCCCTACAACCAGCCGATTCTGTCATGGACTGTGTCCCTCCCCAAATTCACACTTTGAGCCCTGACCCCAGTACATCAGAATCTGACTCTTTGGAGGCAGGACCACTTAAGAGATGGTCAGGTTTAAATGAGCTGTTAGAGTGGGCGCTGGTGCAGTCTGACCAGTGTCCAGATCAGGAGTTGGGACACCATGGGTGGGAGATGCAAAGGGAAGGCCTTGTGAAGGGCAGCAAGAGGACGGCCATCTGCAAGCCCAGGAAGAGCCCGAGGACGCCCAGCCCTGGCGGCTGGGACACCGTGGCCCTCCAGCCTCCAGGACTGCACTGCTGAAGCCACCGCCATGTGACACGTGCTGGCCTCAGCTGCAGGAGGCATGTCATTTCACTGCGCCACGCAGGCCAGGGACCCAGGGGCCCCACATCTCCGGGCAGCCCTCAGCATCCCTCCTCTTACCATTCCTGTTGAAGTGCCCTGTTCTCTACAGCCCTGGGAACCCTCTTTCCCCTAAGCCCCCTCTGTTTCATGTGCCCCACGGACCCCATGAGGCATGCCCACCTACCCTGGGAGCACCTCCCATAAAGGCACCTGCAGTATGAGTGGCACTCATCAGTTCCCCCCACTCCTCATTTCCCCCTGCTCCTCAGTTCCCCTCTCTCCTCAGTTCCCCTGCTCCTCAGTTCCCCTTGCTTCTCAGTTCCCCCTGCTCCTCAGTTCCCCTTGCTCCTCAGTTCCTCTCACAGGCCCACAGAGCTGGCATCTTGGGCTCTGCTCAGCGTCTGTGATGAGAGTCACTAATTCACCAGGTCTGTGCCTGCTCTGCTCTTCCAGAGACCCTGTGTCTCACACTGCACGTACACATTGCCACCAGGAGCCCTATGCGCTACCATCCCTGGAGCATGCACATAAGGGACATCTATCTGTCATTCTGTGGCCAGGCCCCCTCTGAGAATAGTGGTCCCTGCAGGGGCTCCTCCCACCCCCCAGGCTCTCATGGGAGCAGCTACAGCTCTCAGATGCCCACATCCCCACTCCCCTGCCACTATAGTTACCACTCTGGGTTTCCTGATTCAGGACCGCGGGTGGCATCAGGCTGACCTGATTCAGTGGCCAAAGTGTATCAGAGGAGCCACCAGGCATCCTCTTCACCCTGATGAGCAGGCCAGTAGCGCTGAGAGAGGAAGGAGACGTGGGGAGGCGGGGGCAGTGGGTGGGGAAGGAGCGGAACCTCAGAGACAGAGGAGGGCAAGAGGCTGAAGGAGAGAACCGAGAGGGTTCTCAGGGCTCAGGCTGCCCTTTCCCAGGCTCCTGCCTCCCATCTGCTGGTCTCCATGCTCATTACCCCAAGGCGTCAAGGCCCCGCCCACTACCCTTCCAAAGATTCCATTTTAATGTGAATTGGTAGAATTGGGTATCTATGGCTTTTACCTGAACGAGTCCTTTCCTATTAAAGGCTCTTAAGTGTATTCTTAAAATCAAGTTCAGTTGTAGTTGCTCCAGAGGCTGTGCAGGTGTGATTGTCACAGTGACAGACCCCACACGTTTGCTAACCAAAGTCCCAGCACACAGGGCCCCTTGGTGGAGTCAATGAAGTTCTGGCGGGTGAATTATCCATGTATAAATGGTGGCTCTAAACATGCAGAAAACTGTGAATAAACGTTCCATTTTGTTTCATGAAAAAGTCCATTCATTTTGCACCATCAAACTGTTGACAGCAGGGCTGGGGTTGTGGCTCAGCGGTAGAACCCGTGTGCGGCCCGGGTTCGATCCTCAGCACCACATAAAAATAAACGCATTGTGTACAACTAAAAGCAAATAAATAAAATAAAATAAAATAAAACAGAAAAACTGTTGACAGCAGCACCATCAAGGAGGAGCAGAGGCCTGGTTTGGGCAGTGTAGATAAGGGGTCTGTGGCCTTCAGGGGAGCAGGCACAAGAGCGCAGTCTTTGTCATCTCCCTCTTGTCTCCTAGTCGATCATGCCAGGGCGGTCTTCCTTCCCAACAGCCTACATTGGGAGCAGTGAATGAGATGAGTGAGTTCATATCCAAACACTGTCCAGAGCCCCATGACCAAGCATGGTGGATAAACACCACATGTTGGTCTGTAAATCGCGACTTGTTAGAAGGAGGGGGGAATCCAGAAACCAACTCTCCTTACCTCCCCTAGGATCTGGAGAGGTTTACCTAAAGCTGTCTCTGGGCTGGAGGCTGAGGGGTGGGACGTGGAGGGAGCTGGGCAAGTCCTCCAGGCTGAAGAGCAGGCTGATGCCCCTGCCCCTGGCCAGCTGCCCATTCATTAAGAGAAAAGAGTAGAGATGGATTCTATGCTTGCATTATATGCGCACATAAAGTCTGGCCCTGTATCTGCAGACCAGTGCCAAAATGTGTCATTCCTTTAAAATTTTGTATTTATTTTAATTAGGCACTAGCAGAATGCCATTTGCAGTGGCATATTGAATACCTTTGTAATTAACAATACCAAGCCAGAGAGATGGGCTTCCTCCACATTCTTTTAATTAACTGCAAATGGTTCAAGGACAAATCAGTGATGATTTTTTCATGGACAGAATGTGGAGGCTAGGGAATATGCCCTTCATGGATAATAAGTGTAATTTTTTTTGAAAATTCAAGGATCTATCAGAATATATTTCTGCTCTCATGTCATTATCAGAAGTAAGAAAGATTAACAGAAGCAATTCATAAAATATTTTGAGTAAAAGCATTTCACTTAATATGGAAATGAGGTAGAAGTTCCAATTTGCTTGAGGTAGGGTAAATGACAGTGACAATTTGAACCATTATGTCGAGTTCCGTGGGTCCAGACAGTCATCTGGCATCCTGGCCTAAGCTCTCTTATCAAGGTTCCAGGAATTAGGGTGCATTTTATATGTCCCCAACCCTCTTTCCTTTGTGTTGCCGACTTTGCTTTTTCTCTAACACCCCATCTGAACTTCCCAGCACGTTCGAGTATTTAGAAGAAATGTCTATTTTCTCCTTAATCTATGGAGCTGGAATCTGTGTATGTCAGAGGCTGTTTCTTTTAGTCCAAAGGCAACATCCAGCGGTGTGGAGTGGTGATGCCACTTCCCCTCTCTTGTGGTAATGTCAAGCCCGTCTTCAGCCCCACTGGGCACAAGAATGAAAGGAGCTTGCCGTAGCCAAACAGCATGACATGAAGTAGGGCCTTGCTTACCCTCAGCAAAGAGAACACCACGCCAGCCCTGGCCCAGCCTGGGCACTGCTGCGCCGCCATTTACCTCTAAAAAACGGTAGTGACAATCTCACTGAATATAGTCAGCTGCTCCTGAACACAAAGAAATCAAGCCCTTCACTTGCCAAATGCACCCTCCTGAAAGAAACCGCAGAAGCACACGCGTGCCCATGCTCACACTATGAGAAGCCATTGCAGGCACTTAGGGGAGGGGGCGTTTTGATTCATGCTCTCTGTGCTGGATATCAACTCTTGAGATTCAGCAGAATTCCTTTTTTCATTTGCTGAGTTGAACAACCTCTTCTCTTTCTCTTCTCTCTCACGCGCTACAACTCTGAACTGAATTTTTATAGCTGCAAACTGCCAAGTGAAATCCCTTCAATATTAAATTTTGCAACCATCATAAGAAAGGGGAATTATTTGCTGTGCTACGGAAATGAAATATACTTTAAATTGAATAGCCTCATGAATATGCTAACAAGGCCCGGAGAATTTAATAATAATAACAGATCTTGTCTTCATGCGGCCTCTTTCTCCCAGTAAAGACTGACAGCATTTGGGTGGGGGGAGAACACAGTCATCACAATTATTCTATTTTATAAACAAAAAGGAGTAAAACCATCTCTCTACATGACATCGGCAGCAAGCACCTCTGTTTTTTCATTTGGGCTTTCAGAATAACAGGACTGAGGCTTTGCACTTGGAAGGGTTTCTGGAACCCTTCCATGGGGCCCTCCCTTTGATCAAATCCCAAATACTGCAGCCCTGGGAACAGCCCACGTGTCAGCCCAGCAGTGAGGCAGTGATCGCCTACTTCCCCTGCTCGGATGGGACTGAGTCTCAGCTCAGTGTGGACAGCCAAGCAGATTCCTCTGGACTGCCCAAGGCAGACACTAAAGCGGTGTCTCCTGGTCCTCCTGGCCGTCTCCTGGCTGCTCCTGCTGGAGGGCGGGCATCCACGCTGCCGAACACCAGCCAACAGAGCTGAGGGCAGATTCCAAGGCAAACAAGAAGACTTGGCTCCAAAGAAGAGCTCGGGGCCTCAGGGAGCCATCCAACTCAGGTAAATTCTAGGCTTACCTGGCAGCCTCCTTGTGTGACCTTCTGGCAATGAGGCCAGTGCTGGAGGGGCTAAGGAGGGACTGAAGAGTGGAAGCAGACCTTCCAGGAACAATCCCATGGGGCTTTGCAGCACTTGATCCTGTCCCAGGACAGAGCGTGCAGTTCCTCTTACAGGGACAGGTATGTGGATGAAGGCAGGACTCGCTGGGCGGATGCTCTGGCAGCCTCTCCCCAGCTCACCTGCCCACTGAGGACCAGCAAGCCCTCAGCTTCTTGGCTCAGGGCTGGGGAAGCCACTCGCCCACTCAAGGGCAGGAGTCTCTCCTGGGAAAACCTACAGCCCGTGGCTGATGCAAAGGTGCACAAAAGATTGTGATCCTGTCGTGGTAACTGCACCCAGCCACCTGAAGGAGGGGTGCCCCTGCTCTTCTAGCCTGGAAGGACCCTGTATACTTACGTGGCATTCCTGGGCTGGCAGAGAGCCTCCAGCACCTGAGAACATCCAAACCAGCCACCGTGCAGGTCCTGCGGGGGTGATTTGGCAGCAGGTAGTTTTTCATTTCAGGAAAAAGACTGTGAGCAGCAGAGGAGGCATTCTGTGGCACCATCTCCAAGTTTTCTTTCCAAATCTTTCATTTCAAACAGTTTATAAACAATTATAGGAAGAAAATCTAATGTGGGCATAGAGAGGAAGAAAGAGGCAGGAGGAGCTCATCATGGGTAGATTGCAGCACTCCCCGGGGACTGCAGGTGTTCCCACTTGGAGCTGGAATGACCCAACCCTCATGTGCCGAAGGCGTGGTCCCCAGCTCGTGGTGCTTGGGAGGCGGTGGAGCATTTAGGAGGAAGGGCCTAGTGGAAGGAAGTGAGGTCATTGTGAGGCAGGCCCTTGGGGGATCTTGGAACCCTAGCCCCTCTCTTTCTCCCTCCCTTTAGTTCCCAGTCAGTGTGAGGCGAGCAGCCTCCTTCACCATGCAGCCCGCCATGATGTCCAGCCTCGCCACAGGCCCAAAGCAATGGAGCCACGCCACCATAGACGGAAAGCATGAAGCAAAATAAACCTTCCTCTTTCAAACTGATTTCTCTCAGGCATTTTGTCACAGCGATGGAAGATAACACAGGAGAAGGTCTGAACTCTGATGGTGATCAGAAGACAAGGGGGTTCAGGACCAAATCCTAAACCTCTACAAGAGTGAAAGACAGAGGGGTGTGGATCTGACACCCCAACTCCAAGATAGCAGAATGGGCCTGTCTTCACGGCAGGAGCCCTCAACCCTCTTGTCTCCAGGGCACTGAGCCCCACTTGCTCTCAGACGTACCAACCAAGCCACAGGTGCAAGCCTGACCCCCTGTGCCGCTGGCACTGGGCCTGACAGACCCAGCCTGCCTGGTGTGACCTCCTCCTGTCCCTGGAGGCCATCATGCTGGTCCTTGGTGTGAGGTGAGCCGCGCCCCCCGGCATGGCCTGGAGTGTAACCCTGCTCTCTCGGTCTCTGCGAACTGCCTGATCAGGGCCAGGCCCCGCAAACGGTAGCCATAGGTGAATGGCTGTCCCTGGGCCACAAGGCGTGCCAGGCCTCTGGTGGCCTGACGGACACGCAGTTCCCGCAGCGCCTTGCATCAGTCCGTGCAGACTCCAGACAGCAGCCCCAGTGACCAGTGAGGTGTGCGTCTCATCCCCTGCATGCCACAGCCATTTGGTGAGCCTCACTAGGTCCCCTGTGAGGTCACCGCCAGCACAGTAACCTGGAGGGCCAGGGCTGTGGGACAGGCAGACAGCCAGGACCCCGCCCCCAGGCATACTGGAAAGGGGCGACCCTGGGGCAGGGCCCTGGACATCTGCCTGCCATTGGGCTTAGAGGTCACACCTGCAAACTGAGGCAGGCACCCCTGGCCTTTCTTATTTAAATAACAAAATAATTCATGCTCCACATTTCCTCCAAACTTCTGCTTCTGAAGTCTCTCATTTTAAAAGATGGAATTCCACCAGGAGGACCCGGTACGCATTTCCAAGGGACAGCTCCCACGGTGCATTTCCGGGCTGTGATGGGCGTCTGAGAGGGCCCAGCTCCCAGAGACCCTGAGATTTGGACTTCTGCAGCCTTTCATCTTGCTGTCCCCTCACCCTCCTCCTGCCCAGCCCACCTGGCCCCACAGGAGGGGATAGAAAGCATTTGACCTTGGGCTTCAGAGCACAGGGACCACCTGTGAAGTTACCCGTGTGCTGTTTCTAGGATCTGCCTTGTCCGTCCGCAAAAGCAGATAATGATGCCTTCCACCCCCGCTCACGGGCATGGTGTGAGGGTTAATGAGCTTCTTGTTCTGCTCCAAGAAGGGCCGGGGTAACCCACTGCTCCCTGGCTCTGGGCGAAAGGCTTTCCTTTGTTAGAAGGAGCTGCAGAGTTCTCCATGGGGGAATAAATTGCTATCCTGACTCATGTTTTCTGTTTTTTGGGGAAAAAAAAATCACAGGTTAAAATAAATATCTCCGGATTTTGCAGGGTATTTTATTTTCTGCTGCAATTTTGTGACAAATGTTAAAACGACACTCCTATTAATTAATTTTTTTTACACAAACAAATCTCTCTGATTTTTTGAATAGTCACCAGCCAAGTGTGCATTTTTGACTATTGCCATCAAGAGCCACTCTTTACATTAGCCTTGTTTTGCACAAAAACAGAGTCTGCTTCTATATTAATGTGGAAAAAAAAGGGTTGCTTTTTTATTTCATCTCCTTCACATCAAAATGTTTTATGTAAATTCATGGCTCAGCTATAAGTAATTGGAGATGCTAACTCAAGTTGTGCACCCCAGATCTGAGCTTTCTGAAATGCAGGGTATTCCCAGGTCCCTGATGATTTTCATAGTCATAATCCCAGCAAGCATACAGGATGGTCTGAGGTTCTGTTCTCTCAGGATTCTAGGCGACTGGGACTTGAGGATGTAGACTGTTGAGAATCTCTTCCACTGAGGGCCTCATTCTACAGGTGGTTTGTCCCATGCCAAGACAGACCTCCAAGGTACTATTCGTTCAGGTTCACTCCAGCTCAACAAGACTGGCAAGACCCCACAGCTGGTCCACAGCCTTCCCTTGGGAAGGGGCCGTCAATGTTCATTGGAGTTCAGTAGACTCCTGAGTCCTCACAACTTCTGAGACAAGGTCTTGCTAAATTGCTTGAGGCCTTGATAAGTTGCTGAGGCTGCTTTTGAACTTGCAATCCTCTTGCTTCAGCCTCCTGAGCCACTGGGATTATAGCCACAGCTAGGTCACAGTTTTGAAAGTGGAAAGACCCAACAGCATGATGCTGGCTCTGCTGAGGGCCCAGCTGTGTCACATCCCAGCAGTCGCCATCGTTGTGGGAGTGCAAGAAAGAGGAAGCGCTGCTATGGCAGCAACTTTCTTTGCAAGAGCTAATTTAGGGTCCCATGAGAACGGCCTTAGTTCCTTCTGAGGGATCACCCCCAGTGATCTCACCAGGTCCATTAGAACCCAACTCTCAAGGTCCCATCCCCACTCCACGTTACCTCGCTGGGGACCAAGCTTCCAGCACATGAACACTGGGGGACACACTCACACCATTTCCAAACTCTGGCATCGGATAAGAAGGCGGAATCTCAGACGGCTCAAGCAGCATTCCTGAGCCAGCCAGGAGCAGAAGCGAGCCCAGCCTCCCCTGGGCCTGCGAACAGCGGTCCTCGTCTGGGATCACCAAGCCAAGAGCAGCTCCCTGTTGAGACATTCCGGAGTCACACTGCCACAATCCAGAGCGTGCATCACAGTCAGTGTTCTGCATTCCAGAAGCAGAGCCCAGAATGAGCAAAGAACAAAGACACAGCGCGGAGATTGAGAGGCGTTGAGGACCCCTCAAGTGGAGGGGCGACAGCAGCCTCTTCTGCTGCACAGGAATGCGCTCATTTGGCCAAGTTCCATGGCAGGACAAATGGTTTCAATCATCACCGCAGCCGTGGAAATCCAAGCAGCCACTTCCCTGCACTAGATGGCATTATCATCCATTTGCCACCACCAGTCCTGAAGCTCTCCACTCTGTTCTTTGGTATTTAATGAAACAGCATCTTCCTAAGATCTTTCCTTCAACCTTCCAGCTAAACAGTAGGAGAAATGTGGTCACGGAATAATTGAAAATTATGATTCACACACTCCACACACATCAAGCACTTTTGACAGGTCACATCAACGTGCTGGGCTGACAGCTACAGGCTGCACAAGACAGTGGCCATTTCACTCTGCAGAGACTCTTGCTTCTTATTTCTGAATGTCCAGATCGTACTGTCCTTTGCCAAGGCTCAGATTCCAGACACGCTGCCATCTGAGGGATCTGGCTCCCCAGAGCCCTGACGTTCCCTTCTTAGCCTGGATGCAGAGGGAGCCCAGGTCAAGAGCTCAGCCTTCACGTCCTTCAGAGGAACAAGGCTCTTCAGTCCTTCCAACACACATTGCACCTAAACGGGACACTCCCGTACCTGCTTGCGCCTGGGTCTTTGAACTCTTCCTCTGTAGAGGAAATGAGCTCTCTCAAGGTCTCCCGAGGTTACCTGGCCCAGCTATTCTACTCTTGCATTCAAGGGTCCTCCGAAGGGTGCACATGCCTGTCCGCCTCATGCTAGTGGCCACAAGCCTCCCCCCTCTTCCCCTACAACACAAACAGAATCCCTTGCTCCTGGCTATTTCCGGGGCCTTCTGAGCATCAGTGTATAAATCCTCACGCTTTCCTAAAGGCACCGCTCCTCGAGGGGACTGTTTGAGCTTTGGTCCCGCCCACTGTGCAGGCCCACTGGCCGCCAGTGGACAGCCGAGCTCCCTTCCCCTCCACGCCATCTTCTACACGTGTTGCCCTTCTCCTGGGACCCTGGGTGCTTGATACGACTCATGTCCAGGGTTTCAGAGGGTCAGTGGCACTCGTCAGTTTGGAGGTTTGTGCAGCCCCCCAGAGTGGGACCATAAAAGCTATACTCTGCCTCCGAGAATTTTCCTCCCGTGGCGGCGCCGTGGCTGGCCGTGACAGGCAGGGGGGGACCACGTTCACACCACTCTCAGCAGCAGGGGCACTCGCGCCATCCCGCCCGCTCAGGACTGAACACATGAACGAGCAAGAGCAAGGACAAGACTGATTGCTGGTGGGATCTCACATGTCGAAGGCTTGGTGCCCAGTGCAGCATCGCTCGGGTCGGGCTTCTGTGGGGTGATAGGCCGAGGCTCCTGAGGGGGACGTGGGGACTCTGACCTCATCGGTGGACTAATCCATCGAGGGACCCATAGCCTAATGGACTACTGGGCTTCTTCTCCTCCTCCTTCTCCCCTCTCCTTCCTGCGACCACGAGAACAGCTTCTTCTCCTCCTCCTTCTCCCTCTCCTTGGCCCTTCCCGGGGCTCTCTGCCAGGAGGCTCTGCCTCCCCTCAAGCTCAGGAGCAATGGGGGCAGCCAACCGTGGACCGAAACCTGTGAAGCCATCAGGCAAATCGAGTCTTCCCTCCTTGGAAGCTGCTCACCTCCAGTCTCCTCTCAGTGGCCCATGCTGTCACCCTCGCTGGCCCCCGTCGCTTCACCTTGCTCGGAATCGAGCTCAAGGTAGGTTGGCAGAAAACGGTTGCTGATTTGTCCCTGAATCCGTCAGCCCTAGCTGCAAGCTCCTGGAAAATCCCAAGGATCCAGGAGGCCCCTGTGGGGACCGGCAGCGCGGCCGTGCAGAGGACAAGCGGGGAGACCTAGGAAGGACCGACGCCTCAGCCTCCCGCACAGCAGGTCTCCTCTCTGGTGCTGGGGCACCCTGGGAGCTCGTGGCCCCTGCCCTCACGGGGCCAGCGTGGGCACAGGCAGTAGGGGCAGACCCGTGCCTTCTAACACAGAAGTCTTCCCTCTGCACAGCAGTGCGGACCACTGGGACTCTGTGGACACCAGGCTCAGCCACAGGCAGTTAGAAGAAAATGGTGATCTTAGTAGCAAAGACAAATAAATCTCAGGGATAGAAGAGTCCAGCGATAGCTGAATTCGTTTCATGCTTTCTTCCTTAACCTAGGCTATAGCCCAAATGTCTATATGTCCTCCCCAAATCAGTAGGTTGGAACCTAATCCCCAGGGTGATGATATTTGGAGTTAAGGCCTTTGGGATATGTCCTGGTCTGTTTGGGATGCTATAACAAAATGCCATAGGCTGGGTGATATAAACACAACAGACGTTCATTTCTTACTGTTCTGGGGTCTAAGAAGTCCAGGATCAGGGCAACAGCCAATTTGATAGTCTGATGAGGGCCACCACCAGCTTCACAGATGGTGACTTCCTGCTCCCCTCACACAGTCAGGGGGCACTCTCTGGGCACGGGCACTAAGCCCTCTGATGATGGCTCCTCCTTCATGACCTCGCCTCCTCCCAAAGGCCCTGCCTCCTAACACCATCCTATTGGGAGCAGCACTTCAACATCTGGATTTTGTAAGGACCCAAACATTCAGTCCATATAGAAGGGACTAGGAAAAAGAAAGGGAAGAGCCACAGAGAAAGACTCCGCCTCCTCGAAGATGCCAAAGCAATGCAGGACAGTGTTGGTGGGGTGGGGACAGAGTGGCCACTTGGTGGAGGGCTCTGAAAATGGGAAGCCTGTCGCTGGAGATTGGAGAAAGGCCCCTCGTTACAGACTGGCGAGGAGGCTGGCTGAAATAAATTTGCCTTGCAGTGTTTTGTGAAAGGCGGGGCCTGCAAGGGGCAAAACTGAAGTGTTGGACCTACATTTTCTGCTAGTAGGTGCAGGGTTTCTGGTCTATTCTGGGTCTTTGATCCACTTTGAATTAACTTGTGCAGGGTGAGAGATAGGGGTTAAATTTCACTCTACTACATATGGATTTCCAGTTTTCCCAGCACCAGTTGTTGCAGAGACTATCTATCTTTTCTTGAACATAAGTTTTTTAGTCCCCTTGCCAGAGGGCAAGTGCTGGGCCAGGGGACTTGGAGCTTTCAGAGGAGGAGCCACAGCACGTGCACATCTCTGAGCATTCAGCTCCCCGTGCTCCTGGACCACCTCAGGTGCAGCTCGGGCAGGCCCTGGTGCAACGTGGGCCTCGGACTCACCCCTCTAGTGGCTGCAGCACATCTTGGTAATACCCACATGTTTCATCCCTGCTTCCAAGCACAGCACAAAGACCTGGGGGCACCACTGCCTCCGCCTGGATCGCAAAGGGTGGAGCCGCCCCAGACAGATAAATGCTCATTAGGAGAGTATCCAGAGAAGCCACCCAGATGGGTGTCCCAAAGCTGTAAAGGTGGGGCTCCCTGGAGTCTTGTGGGTCCCCCCCTGCCAGGCAAAGCCCTGCCTGTGTCCCTGAGGTGAGACCACAGCCCCAGTGTTGGGGGACTGAGCAGGAGCCAAGGAGGGTTACTCCCAGCCTTGTGGGTTAGAGTTTTGCACTGAACCTGGAACTGCCGCTCCTTTCTTCTTTCCTACTTTTTCCTTTCAGAATGAAATTTGCCCTATGTCTGTCCCACCACTGAATTCTGGAAGCGCATGACTCGGGCTTCACAACTGGAGAGCAATTTGCCCTGAACGAATCTGACCTTGAAACTCACCTTATCCTACTCATGTCCTGTTTCAGGAGATATTGGTCTCTGGACACTGAAGGAGTTGAGATTCTGGGGCTGGGGGATGGACAAATGTGCTCTGCATGGGAAGAGGTCATGGATTTTAGGAGAGGCAGGGACTCAATGCTATGGTCTGAAAGTTTGTGCCCCCCACAAATCCATGTGTTGCAACCTAGTGCTGAGCGACGGGATCCCAAGAGCGGGCCTTTGAGGTCACGAGGTGGCACAAGTCAGGCCTGCCACCCATGGGCTCACACCACTGAGAAGCTGTAAGAGCCCTAATAAGGAGACAGCTAAGACGGCGGCTAGCTGAGAGCCATGAGAGGTGTTTCAGTATTTTCACCTGATATTCATGCATTTATCTAAGAATCTTTCTATGCCTGTGAAAACTATGTGACGCACCTGTAAGTTTGAGCTGTTGACACGTGTATACTTGTTAAGGCAAAAAGTATTTAACTGGGTGAGGTTGGCTAGAGGGGGTGGTTGGAGTTGGAGAGGTTGTTGGAGCTGGAGAGAGAAGTTAGAAGAAGCAAGAATAAAGAGCCTATTCATTTTCCAGTCTGCTTCCGAATTCTTTCCCGTGGTATCGTTGCTGCAGGCGGCAACAAGTGGTGGCCCTTACGGGAAGTTCGGAATCTGCAGGTAAGAACTGAGAAGTCTCTAAAGATGGGTTCGAAAATAACTAAGACCCCAGTGATAAAAGCTATGGAAGAATTCTTTGATATAGCTGATAGTGAGGAGGACAGTGATTGAGAAAGCATAGCCTCCGCTGAGTCAGATAGGAACAGTAAGGATAGTATTGGTGTGAACTCAAAAATGACGAAGATCCGAGCTGCTAAAGCTATCCCAGATTTATTAGAGATAGCCGAGGAATACGTGCTCTCAATTGAACCTGGGACTCAGGATGTTACTACTAGTGAAAGTGATAGTAGTGAGGAGGAGTCAAAAAACCATGAAAGCACAGCCTCCTCCGCTGAGTCAGTTAAGACTGGAAAGGACCGTCAAGTAGAGGAACCACTTGTGCCCTCTGCTCCCTCATGGGTTGAATCAATTACAGAAACCATGGGGGGTATCTCTGAGCATTTGCGTGCCCTCAAAGCAAAGATTAACGGCCTTTCTGAGCGATTAAGCGCCCTCGAACATCAAAACCCGCAGGGACATTGGGATCTGCCAGTACTTGAAAATGAAAATGGGCAGAGGTACCACCAATCCCTAGACTTCAAAACAATTAAAAATTTCAAAGAAGCAATAATGACCTATGGGCCCCAAGCTCCTTTCACGTTGAGCATGTTGGAGTCCCTTAACACTTTAACTTTAACCCCCTCAGACTGGAAAGGCTTATGTAAGGCAGTATTGAGCGGGGGACAATACTTGGTTTGGAGGTCACAGTTCCAGGAGTTTTGTTTGGAAACAGCTAGAAGAAACGCGACTGCAGGATTTCCAGACCGTAAAGTAGACATGTTAACTGTAGAAGGGCAGTTTGCTGACTTACAGATTCAAATTCAGTATGATCCTGGAGTTTATGCTCAAATATACGCTGCAGCTGTTAAGGCATGGAAAACTTTACAAGGAACTGGTGACTTACAGGGTAGCCTGTCTAAAGTAATTCAGGGACCTAATGAGCCATATGCTAACTTTGCTGATAGGCTTTTGCGAACTGCAGGTAGAGTGTTTGGAGACGTTGATCAAGCCATGCCATTAGTCGTTCAGCTGGCATATGAAAATGCCAACAAATATTGTCAAGACACTATCAGACCATGGAAATTTAAAAGGGACCTTTCAGTATAAGATTATGCAAAGATATAAATGACGCCTTTGTCATAGGAAATGTGATTGCAGCAGCAATGAGAGGTGCTTCCCCTAAAAATTTCACAAAAAGGGCTCAACCTAAAACTTCTTATAATCAATCAAGTTATTCTAGACAATATCCCCAAAGAGAAATAAGACCAAGCTCATATCGTGCCCCAGGCCGCTGCCCCAGGTGTAAAAAAGGAAACCAATGGGCTAATAAGTGCAGATCTAAATTCAATATTTATGGAAACATTTTGTCTAGGAATTCAAAAAACGGGGCATAGGGCCCAATGCCCTGGGGCCCACAAATGTATGAGGCATTAGAGGAAGAGTATCCTCAAACATCCATCCAGATGATTCCTCCACACAATCCTTCTTACCCATTGACTCCCTCCTTAGAGGAACAAGAGGAAGTGCACAACTAGACCTCTGTTCCACCGCCCAGACAGTGCTAACATCTGAAATGGGGTTCAGCTGATTCCCACGGGAGTCAGGGGACCTCTTCCCTCAGGAACTGTAGGACTTATCCTCGGACGAAGCTCTAAAAGCTTATCAGGTTTTCAAGTGACTCCAGGTGTAATAGACTCAGACTACCAAGGAGAAATTAAGATTATGCTTAGTTCACCTAGAGGCATTTTCTCTGTTAACCAAGGAGATAGAATTGCTCAGCTGCTTCTCCTTCCCAGTTTACATGACTCATTTAAGAGTATGCCTCAAAATAGAAACAATAGAGGATTTGGTTCCACTGGCTCCGGACCTATGGCTTGCTGGGTTCAGGATTGTTCACAGAGGCCTATGTGCAAAATAAAAATTCAAGGTATAGAGATGGAGGGATTGATTGATACTGGGGCTGACTCTTCCATCATCAATCTATGACAATGGCCCAAGCACTGGCCTCTGCAGAAGGCTTCAACCAGTTTAAGAGGCTTGGGATATACTAACAGCCCAGAACAAAGTGCAACAGTTTTAAAATGGGAGGATGATGAAGGGCATAAAGGAATATTTCAGTCTTATGTTTTGTCCAGCTTGCCAGTTACCTTATGGGGAAGAGATGTTTTACAACAAATGGGAGTATGTCTCACAACCAAGCCCACAGATGTTACAAAAGGAAATCATCACCAAAAAGTAAAGGATATTTTTTTAGGGACCACTGAGAAAAAAATTTTGAAAATACCATGGCTTTCTGATAAGCCAGTTTGGGTCCCTCTGTGGCCCCTATCTAGAGAGAAATTACAAGTGGCCCACCTACTTGTTCAAGAACAACTAGAAGCAGGACATATAGAACCTTCCACCTCTCCCTGGAATTCCCCCATATTTATGATCAGGAAAATGGCAATTGTTACATGATCTTAGAAAAATCAATAAAACCATGCAAATTATGGGCCCTACCCAACCTGGACTTCCTAATCCTGTAGCTATTCCTAAAAATTATAACTCTTGATATAAAGGATTGTTTCTTTTCTATTCCTCTACATCCTCTGGATGCCCCCAGGTTTGCTTTTTCAATTCCTTCTATTAATAATAATGGCCAGCCGGGCGCGGTGGCGCACGCCTGTAATCCCAGCACTTGGGAGGCTGAGGCAGGAGGAGGATCGCGAGTTCAAAGCCAGCCTCAGCAATGGTGAGGCACTTAGCAACTCAGTGAGACCCTGTCTCTAATAAAATACAAAAAAGGGCTGGGGATGTGGCCCAGTGGTCGAGGGCCCCTGAGTTCAATCCCCAGTACCAAAAAAAATAAATAAATAAAAAAATAAAAAAAATAATGGCCCTGATCAAAGATTTCAGTGGAAAATTTTACCCCAGGGAAGGGCTAATAGCCCCACTCTATGTCAAATCTATGTAGATAAAGTTATTCAGCCTATCAAGAACAAATACCCAGAGCTTATGTGTCTCCATTATATGGATGATATTTTGCTTGCTCATCCTAATCAAGAAGTCTTATTCACCATATTTAGTGATATATCAGAAAACTTGAAACGATATGGACTAAACATTGCTGAAGAAAAGGTTCAAACTAGATCTCCAATATTATATCTAGGATTCCAAATTATGGATACTTTTATTAGGCCTCAAAAAATTTTAATAAATAAGGAACATTTGGCCACTCTTAACGATTTCCAAAAATTGCTAGGAGACATTAATTGGCTTCACCCTACACTAAGCCTCACCACTGGCCAGTTAAAACCCTTATTTGATATCCTTCACTGGAACCCTGATCCATCTTCACCGCGAACATTGACTCCTGATGCTAGGGAAGCTTTAAAGTTCGTAGAAAAGGCCATTGAAGGATCCCATTGTGATAGAATTGATTTTGCTCGACTGTTGATATTGATCATTATTTCTTCACAATATACACCCACAGGAATATTTTGGCAACAGGGGCCTTTATTATGGATACATTTGCCCATCTCTCCTAAAAGTACAATTGAGTCTTATACCTCCATGGTGGCTAAACTTATTCTTCAAGGACTTAAGACTTCTACTAAAATATTTGGCATTCACCCTGCTACTATTATTACTCCCTATTCATCATCACAGGTTGAATATTTATGCTTCAATGATAATGATTGGGCTATAGCTAGATGCTCTACTTCTGCAAATTTTGATAACCATCATCTAAGTCTTTTTTACTATCTTTTTGTATCAATCATCCCATTATATTTCTACAGGTAATAAAAAATCAACCTATTCCTAAGGCATTGAATGTATTTACAGATGGGTCCTCTAACGGTACTACTGCTGTAGTCACTCAAAAAGAAAATATGACTCATATTACTGCCCATAAATCAGCTCAATTAGTTGAACTTGAAGCTATTATTATAGCTCTTGAAAGTTTTAAAGAACAGCCCATTAATATTTTTTCAGACAGCCACTATATTGTACATACTGTCCCTAAATTGGAGCTAGCAGGTCCAATAGCACCTCATACTCCAGCCTTTAAATTGTTTTTTCAAATTCAAAACCTTCTATGGGAACGTAAAGAACATTTATTTATTGGACATATCAGAGCTCACACTAATTTGCCTGGTCCTCTCCATGAAGGTAATCAAAAGGCTGATGCCCTCACTCAAACAATCTTTATATTTTCAGCAGTCCAATAAGCTACCTTGTTCCATTCTCAATTTCATGTTAATAGTACTACTTTACAGCAAAGGTTCAAAATAACTAAAGATCAAGCTCGAAAAATTGTGAAGGCTTGTCAATCTTGTGTGACACATTTGCCCAATCCACATTATGGGGTTAACCCAAGAGGATTAATGCCCGATCATTTGTGGCAGATGGATATCACTCATGAGCCAAGTTTTGGAAAATTGTGATTTATTCATGTGACCAAAAATACATGCTCAGGCATGATTTCTGCTTCCTTACATGCTGGAGAAAATGTTAAAGATGTTACATCTCATGGTCTACAAGCTTTTGCTGCATTGGGCATTCCCAAAATGCTTAAAACAGACAATGGCCCTGCATATACGTCCTCATCTTTCAAACAGTTTTGTGCAAAATTCAGTATACTCCATAAGACAGGTATTCAGTATAATCCTCAACGCCAAGGTATAAATGAATGAGCTAATCGCACACTCAAAATTATGCTTTTGAAACAAGAAGAAGGAAATTGGACAAATCCTAGGGACAGATTGGCCATTGCCCTTTTTGCTTTAAATTTTTTAACTTTGGATTCTAAAGGATATTCGGCTGGAGACAGAAACTGGAATCCACACCAACAACATAAACCTTTGGTTTACTGGAACGATGTTCTTTCAGGCACATGGAAGGGCCCAGATCCAGTATTAATTTGAGGGAGAGGATCTGTTTGTGTTTTTCCACAGCACGAATCCTCCCCAGTATGGATACCAACAAGATTAATAAAACAGGTACCAAATCAAAAGGACCAAGATGAAGTTGTTGTGGAATGATTCCCTTAAAAGAGTCCTTCGATAAGTTCACAACTTAAGTCTCATTCCTCCCGGCCGGGACAAGAAGATCTCTCTTTAGTGTGCACACAATTGTATTTTTTTCTTTTTTATATATGTCTTTATGTCTGTGTGCTTGTCTAGATTTCATGTAAATGTGATGTCACAAATATATGTCTTTTATGTTTGTGCATCTGTCCAATGTGACGTCACAAATAACAAAAACCAAGCGCTCATGAAAATTAATTATATATATGTATATATATATATATATATATATATATATGGATCCAAAGAACTTTAATTCATTTAAGTTAAGAGTATTCAAATTGGGTAAACAATTAAAAAGTGAAGGTACCTTTAATCTTAATTTATAGGTGTCTCTAGGACTTCTTTTCAGCAAAGAATATGACTAATACTATATAACCTGATATTTTGGTATTTGACATGGGATTGTTTATTTGTAATTAACTTTATTTGTTAAATAGCTGATTAATTTAAATTGTTTCAACAGGTATATTCATGGAAGGTTGCTGTGTATGCAGAGGCTCAGGGGTTCCAGCTAACAAATTATTTTTCTAAAATGCTCTTTGCTTTTCTTTAATTTATCTTAAATATAATATTTTGTCAGCTAAATACCCTCAGTCTTTCTTTAACCCGTTCTGAATGTGATATTTTGCCAGCTTATGTTTGTGGGAGCTCAAGCAGCAATGTGTGTGAGCAGAGATCAACTTCAATTACCTGATCTAATAATTCTACTTTTTAGTTTGACAACTCGCTTCTTGACTCAGTGCTGGAATGGTACTGCCTTTCCTCTAATGGTTGATGCTTGAGTTTCTAGGTAGCGGGCCCTAAACATTTGCTGGTGGCATTGTCTAGACATAAAAAAGATGGCTGCTGCTACAGGTGCAGAGATCGCAATCGCTACAAGCATCCCTGCTGCTCAAGCATCAAACAACTTCACCAGCAGTGTGGCTTCTGCTCTGCATGCACGAGGCCTCCTAGATCAACGTGTTAGCAAATGGACATTTTGATAAATCTTTCTATGTTTGGGACATTGTGGGTATTTGTCTAGAGAACTCAGTGCATTACTTAGTGGAACTTAGGGCAGCTGATTTGTTTAAAAAACTTGATACACTATGGAACTTGACTCATCAGTGCAAAGCTTGCCGCCTTAGAACCTAAGCATCTCCTCATGTTTGGTTGGCTCAATTGGATGGCTTGTAGTTAATGACAGGTAAGATCCCCAGAGGGGGACAACCTAAGGCAGGCACAGTCGATCCAGATGTGGTAAGGGTCATCACCCATCCACGGGAAAGTCTCATGTGGCCAACATATCAACCTAAGACAGGAGTCAAGGGCACAGCCTTGATTATCCGATGACGGGTAAGAATGTTGGTTGCGCCCTAGAGCTTTCCCTCTTTTAAAAATAAAAGGGGGAAATGTAAGAGCCCTAATAAGGAGATAGCTAAGATGGCAGCTAGCTGAGAGCCATAAGAGGTGTTTCAGTATTTTCACCTGATATTCATGCATTTATCTAAGAATCTTTCTATGCCCATGAAAACTATGTGATGCACCTGTAAGTTTGAGCTGTTGACACGTGTATACTTGTTAAGGCAAAAAGTATTTAACTGGGTGAGGTTGGCTAGAGGGGGTGGTTGGAGTTGGAGAGGTTGTTAGAGCCGGAGAGAGAAGTTAGAAGAAGCAAGAATAAACAGCCTATTCATTTTCCAGTCTGCTTCCAAATTCTTTCCCGTGGTTGCTGCAGGAGGCAACAAAAAGCCATGACACCCCAGTGAGCCGGGGGCTCCTTTGGCCTCAGGTTACTTATCAATAAACAGGGATCCTGACTCCGGATTACGTTTCCACACAGAGCCTTCCCAAGCATCAGATAACAGGTGAATGATGCTTTGGTGACAATAAGAAGCCAGAACATTGCTCATTGCTGACCCAGAGAACTTCCACTTTCAGCCACAGGGGGCACTAATACAGGAGCAGTGCCGGGCATCTCCATGCTCCAGTCCACGGGGACAGGACGGGGCAAGGTGATTCCCGGTGTGAGGTCCAGGCCTCCTCTAGACCAGGAATCCTTGTGCCCTGGATTAATTGAAATTTTAACTAGTGAAAGTTATGTAAGACATAAAATGTCTGTATAATTTGCTAAATACAGAGATGAATGTAATTAAATTGGAATTAAAGTAAAGATCATAAACCTTATTTTTATAGGGTGGTCAGAAACTAGAATTATGAACTCGAGCCCAGGCTCTGCTCACTGGGAAAACACTACTTTTTAAAACAATAATTACACTAGTGACAATGATATTAATGATGCCAGTGATAAATACACACTAAGCACCTGCTGAAGACCAGGCCTCAGGCCCAATGCTCTAGATTCAGCCAAGACTTTCCATCACATACGAGGTGCACTAACTTTGGCGGACAGCAGTTCCATTGATGGCTTCCAGGGTAGCCAATGTCGGAGTAGAAGTCAGCATGTCTACTTTTCTTGGTGAGGGGCATAGCTCCGTGGTAGAGCATGTGCTTAGCATGTGCAGAGCCCTGTTCAGTCCCCAGCCAACATACGCACATACACACACACCCATACCTACAAAAGCACAATTATGTCACCTCAATAAATTCCTTCAGACAGCTCATTATATGAAGAAGTTCACTCTTCTGGTAGCACTGTCCACTCACCACCTTTCTTGCTTTGCTTATGAACAGCTCCAGGGGGCTGTGGGTCTCCCTGGGGTGCCCCACTCACTCTTCCTCCAGACCCTCCCCCTGCCTGGGCACCGGTGCTTCCAAGCTGATGCTCTTCCCCAGTCTCCCTCTTGGAGGGATGTCCTACGTCCCCTCTCCAGTGCACACAAACTTTCTCCTCTGTCCCACAATCGTAGTAACACAATTGAAGCTTTGACCTCCTTTAATGATGTGAACGAGTAGGCAATTAAGAGTGACAATGTCCCTGGCCACACCCGTGCTTTGTGTGGCCTTCTCAGCGTGGCGTACCACCGTGAACTGATTTCTTCCAGTTAGATATATACTGGTTAACATTTATTTAATGTTTATCTAATGTTCCATGGAACTTTCTAAAAAGGCAAATTCTGGCATAGCAAGAAAAATCAGGTAGCTATTTGACAGGGAAACAATAGTGACTCGGGGAGCATTGGTGACCTGTTATTGTCCCTCCAGGTCCCCACACACCTGCAGGCCCATCGTGGGGTAGACAGCTCCGTCCACACTGGATGTGACCAGCTGTGTTGAAGTACTCTGAATGATGGGGGGCATGCACCCTTGGGCCCTGGGACTGGCTTCCTCCTGCGCCACCAGGGTGACCACCGTGAGCACAGCCCTCCCGCCCAGCAGCCCAGCCAACACAGCCACACCTGGCCCAGCTCCTCCCTTGGAACAGCCATGGAAAATGCAGGAGCAGAGTGGAATGCCTACACAGGGGCCTCGGTGAGCGTGGCCAGACCGGTTTTGAACCCAACTCTCCCAACTCCTGTCCCAGGCTGTCCCCAGCCATTTGGTTGTGGCTGGTTGCTAAGCAACCCTGACAAAAATTTGACAGAAGGAATCTATCTGCATGCCTACTGAAGGTTCCAGTTCATGTGGCTCTGGGTAATGATGTTGTCAGTTGGTCTTCTCAGAAAATGTTACATAATAGCATAGTTATAGTAGCATAGATAGCATAGTTATAGTAATCTGAGCCTTTAACTAAAAAAAATCATTTTAAGGTAAGGAAGAAAGTATTTTCTTATGTGTTTGAGCAAACCATAAAATAAATGACGTGAAATTTTATGTGACAAGGCATGAGAACAAACAAATACTGTGAAAGCACACATCAGGGAGGGAGAAGAGAATTTAGAAATTCAAGTAAATACTGAAATTATGCATTTTTGGTTTATCTATTTTGGGTGGTATAATAAATGTCAACGTTATAGAAACATCAGATAGACAGTTTATTTGTTTGACAAAGCGTGTATCTTTCACCTACATAATGACAACAGTTTAGACTGATCAAGAACTTCCTAAGATTTCAGCACAGCTGTGGACATGGCTACTGGATGAGCTCTTTGGGGCCACATACCCCGTCACAGAGTTGCTAGGGATTCCAGTGCTGAACTCACAGATGTGACTTCCTGGGTGTCTTGGGTCAACTTTGTCCTTTGCAAAATGCATGTGTTGATGTTCTAATCCCTGGTGCTTCAGAATGGGACCTTATTTGGAAACAGGGTCCTATGGATGCAATTAGCTAAGATGAAGTCCTTAGGTAGGCCCTGATCCAGCAAGACTGGTGTCCTTAGGAAAGGGAACTGTGGTCACAGCCAGGCACACACAGAGCGAAGATATTGTGAAGAGACAGGAAGAAGACAGCCATCCACAGCAAGGGGACAGGCTGGGACAAATTCTCCCTGCAGCCCCAGAGGGAGCCAAGCCTTGGCCTTGCTTGACCTGGACCTGAACTTTGAGCCTCCAGAACTGTAAGCCATGCACTTGGGTTGTTCAGGGCCCCAGACCCTGGGCCCTGTGAAGGCTGCTGTGGTGACTAAGGCAACGGCATTGCCCCAGGTTAGCGTCCCTTGGGCTGGTTGGTGGCCATGCTGGTGGCTCCGCAGAGGCAAGGCCTCTCCTGTGGGTGGACCTGGGTGGGCTCCGCAGCACCCAGCTCACCCTTGCATCCCCTGCCACCCCACCCTGCTGCCCTGGCTTTCTGAGGGGCTCACGCCTGCAACAGACCACAGACGGGCAGACCCCTCTCTCCGGATGCCGGCAGGGCTGTGGCACTGTGCCTAGGCAATCGCCGACGCCCACCTCCTCAGGAGCTGGTTGTATCAGGTTGATGGAGACACAGCTGCCCTGGGGCAGAACTGCTGGCAATGGGTGGGAGCCCGAAGGAGGCCTGAGGGCCGGGCGCCCCATGCCCACATCATGGAGGGCTGGCCCGTGACTGGTGGCCTGAGCACAGCCATGAATCGCAGCTGGAGGGGGCACGAAAGGGCCTGTGTTTCTGGCAGCTAATAAGGAGGGAGGCGCCTGGCTGCACCAAGGTTGATGGCTTCCCATTAGTGGCAGTTCTGTGGGCGAGGGACACTCCCCTCGCCCCTCGACAGGGTGCAGCCCCTGTGTGCCCCTCTCTCCCAAGCCCAGCATGCACCTGGGCCCCTGTGTGCCCCTCTCTCCCTAGCCCAGCATGCACCTGGGCAGCCCAGCATGTACCTGGGCCCCTGTGTGCCCCTCTCTCCCAGGATGCAGCCCAGCATGCACCTGGGCCCCTGTGTGCCCCTCTCTCCCAAGCCCAGCATGCACCTGGGCCCCTGTGTGCCCCTCTCTCCCTAGCCCAGCATGCACCTGGGCCCCTGTGTGTTCCTTTCTCCCTGGCCCAGCATGCACCTGCCCCTCTCTCGTCCTAGGCATGCCCTGGGCCCCTGTGTGCCCTTTCTCCTGGCCTGGTCCAATGCCCTGGGCCCCTGTGTGCCCCTCTCTCCCAAGCCCAGCATGCACCTGGGCCCCTGTGTGTTCCTTTCTCCCTGGCCCAGCATGCACCTGGGCCCCTGTGTGCCCCTCTCTCCCTAGCCCAGCATGCACCTGGGCCCCTGTGTGTCCCTCTCTCCCTGGCCTGGTCCAGCATGCACCTGGGCCCTGGTGTGCCCCTCTCTCACTGGCCCATCATGCACCTGGGCCCTGGTGTGCCCCTCTCTTCCTGCCCCATCATGCACCTAGGCCCCGGTGTGCCCCTCTCTCACTGGCCCAGCATGCACCTGGGCCCCTGTGTGTCCCTCTCTCCCTGGCCTGGTCCAGCATGCACCTGGGCCCTGGTGTGCCCCTCTCTCACTGGCCCATCATGCACCTGGGCCCCAGTTGTGCCCCTCTCTCTCTGGCCCAGCATGCACCTGGGCCCTGGGTGTGCCCCTCTCACCCTGGCCTGGCCCAGCATGCACCTGGGCCCGTGTGCCCCTCTCTCCCTGGCCTCGCCCTCACTCTGCAGAATGACCTCAGACCTTTGCCTGCCCTCCCCAGAGCTGGAGAGGGGAGTGGAGCCACCTCTTTGTGCTCCCACGGGAGAGCAGGCTGGCCTCTGGCGAGGGCATGGGTGGCCAGAAGGATATAAGAAGGGCCAGCTGGCCTGGACCCCTGCCCGGGGACTTGTGTCTGGCACTGTTTCTCCCACACTGCACCACGCCGTCTTCCCCAGCGCTAAGGCCAGCACAGTGGGAAGGCATGCGCTGCACAGAGGGGCATGGAAAGGTTGGTCACCCTGGCAAGAGTGACCGCTGTGGCCTTAGCCTTCCCTGGGTGATAGCAAATCGAGAGGCCCTACCATTAAGCCATAGTTATTAAGACTGTTGCTTCCTTGATGTCTACAATAAGCGTGACCAATTACATGATCATAAAAGTAAAAGAAAGTACGTTTTTTTTCTGGAGGAGAGGAAAGCATTGAAGCAGCTCCGGGTCACACTGGCCACTGCCTCGCTCTCCTCGGCAGGGCAAGACACAGACCTGAGGGGGGCGGGTGAGGGCTCTGCCCAGTGCCCTGGAGTCCCCGAGCAGCAGGGGTGGGCACTACACAACGTGCTCCAGGCAGAGGCCTCCTCGGGTGGCAGCCAGAGCACCAGGTCCCACTCACTGACCCCAGAAGCACCACCACCCCTGCGTCCCCACGTGTCGGGGGATGCGAGTGGCATCGGGTGCTGGTCACTGGTAGCAGGAGCTGAGCTGCGTGCTGGTGTCAGAGCTTCCACGGGGAACACGATGCGGCCGAGCTTGACGGCAGCCCTGCCCTGGCACGGCCGAGGAGAGGAGGCCAGCTGGGGCAGCGGGCAGCAGCGAGAGCCTCCACGGCTCCCCTGGGCCCTGTCCTGCGCACCCCCTCTGTGCTGCAGCAGAGGGACCATCCCTCCCCACGGGGGACAGATAGGGCAGTGGGGTCTGCGAGTCCTGTGACACGCCACACACACCAAAGCCGAGCAGACACATTGAGTCTGAAGCAGCAAAGGACGTTCTTCCACAGGGTGACAGTCCAGCACAGACAGTGGGGACACTCTCTCCTGGTAAAGAAGGGTCTGCTGCCCATGGCCCCTTCCTGGGAGGCCAGGCCGGGCTGGGGACACCTGCCTGGTCTGTGCTCGGGCTGCTCCCTGGCAGGGGGCCACTCTCTTCCACCCAGTGCAGTCCAGACAGCCCCCAGCAGGGAGCACACTGGGGGCTGCCCCAGGCAGAGGGGCCGGGGGGCTGTGCTGCTGGGGGCCCACTGCACAGTGCAATGGCTGCCCGAGGTGAGTGCCAGCACACACCCAGCTCTTCGGGCTGGAAGGAGAGGAGGACAGGGCGGGGTGCGCAGGCCTGAACAGGAAGAAACCGCCTCGTTCAAAAGACTCGGAGCGCGGGCATCAGTGAGGAGACCTCCTGGCCTGGAGAAGCCAGCAGCCGCTCCTGGGAGGCTCAGCAACCCCCAAGCCTCACCCTGTCCCTGGCTCCACCTGTCTCAGGACACCCGACCCTGGAGTCCACGGGTCGAGAGGAGCCGTCTACTGAAAGGCCCCTGGAGGCCGTGTGTCACCTGCCTGCACCTGCCTGGCTCTGGCATGGACACCTGGCTTTGCAAGCCCAGGTGGCTCTCCCTGCTTCTGTCGGCCCTTGTGGCCTGTGCTCCCACGTGCTGCCCTCACTGAAGAGCACAAATCCCAACTCCCCCGGCACCGGCGGCTCCGGGCGTGCAGAAGGCCCATCTTCTCAAGCCTCCACTGGGCAGGTGGATGGGAGAAGAGAGGACGCTGGGCAGCCTTCGAGGCTGGCCTTTCCACGTGGCTTTGCTAATCCTGAGAATTAGGCCAGGGGGTGTGTCTCCCAAGCCTGGTGAGCCCCACTTGGGGCCGTGGGCAAGGAGGAAGCGGGCCTCCTCAGTGTCCCACCGTGGCTGTCGTTGCACCAGCCTGGGCTGCTGCTGCCTGCAAGCCACTCCTGGTAGCACAGGGGGAAGTGACACGGAGGCAAAGAGCAAGTCAGCTCTGACCCCAAGGAGACAGATGATAAATTGAAATGACGGATTTCTGACGCCCACGCACCATCAGGTAGCAGCAGGGTCATTCGTCACGTCCCCAGCGCAGCGGACGAGAGAAAGATCTTGGAGGTTTCCGGTTCGGCAGAAGCGAAATTGAAACATTTACCAAGGGTTTAGATAAAAATCCAATGTGAGGTTTTAATTTAGTAACCCACACTCTGGATGTGATTGAGGTGGCTTAGCTTCATCCAAGTGGCATTCCTATGCACTTGTGGTGCCACGTGACCATTCGTCACAATTTCCTGGTTCCTATGGACGTGTCACTGAGCGCGGCACAACCCAGCCCCCTCAGAAGCTGATTCACGTAAGCTTGCAGAGTGGTACCCGACTCCACCGCGTCTTGTTGGCACTA
The DNA here is from genome assembly GCA_025594165.1 of Tamias sibiricus. Lineage (NCBI taxonomy): Eukaryota > Metazoa > Chordata > Mammalia > Rodentia > Sciuridae > Tamias > Tamias sibiricus. The sequence goes on along the minus strand of CM046662.1, from coordinate 168,415,508 downwards.
CCCGTGGAATCAAGGAGAGACCCTGAGACTGCGGGATGGCAGCCATCCTCGTTCATGCCAGCAGAGCCACCCACCCTACCACGGGATCCCAGCCCAGAACCCGTCAACAGTCCCTAGTGACCATGCACTTGGACTGCTGGACTTGGTGTGCTGGGGACAGCTACGCACTGGATGGGGTTGTCCTCATCTGGGCGGCCACACGGGCTGTCGCAGCCTCTCTCCCTGCTGCCTGGATGTCACGGAGCCACCACGCCCACCACGTCTGTTAATAGCTCCTCCCTCGGTTGCGACTCTTGGTCTTTCCTCCATTTCTAATTTGCATTTGAGAACACAAAGGGTGTTGCTGCCTGAAGCGATGGCCGCTTGGAGCAATGAAGCCGCGGGAAGAAGTTCAGAGGCAAACTGGAAACAAACAGCTTTTTATTCTGATAACTTTTCTCTCTGGCTCTAACAACGACTAACATGCGCCATACGCACCACCAAAAATGGCGCTGACCCGATCAGCAATCTCAGCCAAGTCCCGCGAGATCCCGGGCCAAGTCCCGTGAGACTACGGAAGGCGGCAATGCCCAAATCTCCATGGCCCATAGTCAACTGCAATTTAAGCCATCTCCCCAAACAGGGCTCCTGCAAAAGGGGTGTTTCTGGGTCGTGCCTAACCCTCAATCTCAGAGAGAACAAGGAGATTATAAAACTGTGGAACTGTAAGCAGGAGGTGGCCTCGTCACACGGTGGAGTGAAAGAAGGCCAGGTGTGCCGCACCGCTGAAGTTACGGGCAGTTCCGGGGCCGAGTCCAGGTCTCTGGGCTTTCAAGCCACTGCTCTTTAAATAACTGGCCCTTGTTCCCACTCCTAACAGCCTCACTAGCTCTCACTGAAAACCTCTCCCTTTGAGTGAGATGGTGCCCAGCACTTTACAAAGTCCATTAATTGGCGACAGTGGCCACACTTGCCCGTTGACAACTCTCCGCATACAGGAGCTGTGCAGAATAGAACCTTTGCCAGTGACTCCAGTCTGCATGCGCCTGGCTTTGGAACATGTCTAGCCCTGTGAGAGCTGCCCTTCATCGCCCGGCTCCCACTGGGTTGGGGCACCTAGGGGCATCCTAGGTGCCGTTGTGGGAGGCGCTGGAAGGACAATGCCGCCGTCCCACCTCCCTTCCCCACACACTCCATGCCAGGTCTGCGCGTCTCTGCCACTGTGTTCAGGTGCCTCCCGGGGCCAAGCCAGACACACTCTGAGCTGCCGCCCCCTCTCACCTCAGCTGGGCCCGGGCCTGGCCACACCCTGCCACCTGCTCTCAGGGCGTGGCCCCGGAGCCTCCGGAGTCAGGAAGGGCAGCACCAAGCTTCTCCGGCACAGCAAGGAGGGTGCCTCGTTCCCTGCCCGCCTGATGGTGCCACGCCATGCCCTGCGGCCCTGAGGCAGCCCTGCTTGCGGGACGGGAATCCGCCCGCCGTGGCTGCCCAGCAGAGCAGAGACTGCGGCCCAGACCGCGCAAGTCACATTCTCACACCTCGGAGGCGGGAAGTGTGAGTCATGGTGTGGCCAGGCCGGCTCCTGCTGAGGGCTGAGAGACTCTCACCCTCTCCCTGGCTTTGGACGGACGCCACTGGCCACACCGCGCCTTCCTCGCCTCGTAGACGCATCCCCGACCCTGCCTGCACCCGCACACCGTGCTCCCCCAGGGGAGTCTGTCTCTGTAGAAACTTCCCACTGCTATAAGGGCCCCGATCGTATCGGGTCAGGGCCACACTGACAGCCTCACTGTAACTGGACTGCCTCTGTGAGGAGCTTCTCTCCAGATAAGGCCACACCCTGAGGCTTAGGTGTTAGGACTCCAGGAGGCAGCACAATCCAACCCAGGACAGCTGGGCTCGGGGGAGTTGAGTGGAGTGCCCAGGACACAAGGTCCACTCTCGAGGTGCACCAGGACGGGGCTCGCCGTGCCGTGGAAGCCACCTGCCCACACCCTGTGCCCTGAGCACACCACTCGCCTTGCTGGTGGGAAGAGACCAAGACATTCTCCCACGAAGCCAGAAACAGCTTCGTGGGGACACTTCAAAGTCTATGCAGCAAAGAGAAGAAAGAAAACCGAGGACAAAGGGACTCGGAGTCTTTTCCTAGAGACAGCAGAGAGGGACTGCGCGGAGAACTCACAGCACGCATGCGAACAGGGCCATCGGGAGCTCTCTTCTTGGGCCTCTTAGGACCTTGATCTCAGCCACCTGGGCACAAATAGGCATCGTTGCCGCCTGGTGTGGGGGACCACAGGCTCCTGGGGCAGAGGCTCCCCGAAGCCCCAGCTCTGAAGTTGCCCCTCACGCGGGCTGTTCCCGTCCCACCTCCTCTGCCTCTCGCTTCGTCACCTGTAAAATCTGGTACCACAGCGCCTACCTCGCTGGTGAGGTTGAGATAAGCGACATATACGTGTGACGGGAGCAGCATTCAGCACGTAGGCACGCTCACCAGGTCTGAGCGATGCCTGCTGCTATGGGCAGCTGAACTGGGAGGCCGTTAGGTGGCAACAGCTCCCGTGTCTTGGTTCCTACATAAGCAGACCAAAACCCAGCTCAGAACCTGTGGCCGACCTCAGAAAAGAAATCAAACTTGCCCAGTGAGAACCTGCTAATGAACCTCTAACCAGAGACTATGCCGACCTGGTACTGCCAGCCACACCTGTAACCAGGACTTCCTGCCTGACCCTGTCAAGTACTTCCTACATTTCACTTTCTCTAACCCCTTATAAAGTTTTCCCCTCACACCCGCTGGTGAGCCTGACTCTATCTGGTGCTGTTTCATTTGTGACTGGCTAAGATGCTAAAGCCGCAATGCACCTAAGTGTATCTTAATGTCGTTCTTTAGACCTCGGCTAATTTAAAATGAGACTGTTTTTCACTTCTTAATATAAAGTAGTGCACAGCCCACATCCAAGACTTTAGGAAGGAGAACCCACGTGAGCTGCAAGGCCACCTGCAGTGACGTGGTGGGCGGATTCTGGGAGGCCGGGGCTTACTGGGGGTCTCTGCATCAGCTATGGCCTTCAGAATGTCACAGCACTTTGATGCGGTGTTGGTTAACCCTGCTCCTCTGAAGAGATGCTGGAGGAAGTGACGCTTCCTCCAACCGTTCAAATCCTCATTTTCCCTCTATGCCTGCACCTGGGTTGTTTTTCCTTAATGCAGGTCCTGGGTGCCAAAGTTCCCATGAGAACCCCTCGAGGCTTTGCTGCTTTGTTCTGAGTTTTGCAGCCATTTTCTTTCATGAGGTTCGAGAACTCTTTGGGGCACTGCTTTTATTTTCATCTCTTTCAACCCAATTCGCTCCAGTCCAATCCAATCTGGATGCAGAGATAGAGTTATAACCCTTGATTCCATTTTACCGTTCTCATGGGAAAACTGATGAGCCCTTTGTTCAAAGCATTTTGAAGACAGCGGCTTTTTTTGATCTACCTTGAGCCTGCATCTACCTTGCTGCCAACCATCTGCTCCACAGCACCCGTGGAGAAGGGTCTTCGTGGGGCATGCTTAGAAATGCAAATGACATTGCATAGAAAAGAACTAGATCCAGAAAAAAAAAAAAAAAAAAAAAGAGCAGAGGTTGGGTGATTGCCTTTTGGAGACAGGCTGGGAAAAACGGATTGCAGAGCCGTAGGCTGGATCAGGGAGGAGCCTAGGGGCCAGGCAGAAGGGAGGCAAGCTCAGGAGCCACTGAGCCACCACCCGCAGAGGGCAGCCCTCGGGCCTGTCCTCACAAGAGCTGATCCACGTGCCTCTGGAGCCTCCAGAATAGGAATGGAGGCACGTCCGGAACCTCCCAGCTGGCCTTGCTCTCCTCGAGCATCCAGAACAGATGCCGGAAACTCAGACCACAGAGCCGTGTGTTCTCACAGTTCCGGAGACGGAAGTCAGAGGTCGGGGAGCCGGTGTGGCGGGTTTCCGGGGCCGGACACTTCCTGATCTGTGGTCGGCCTTCACACGGTGGGCTCATACGTGGGCTCTTCTTTATTCCAGCTCAGAGAGATGGGGAGAGCTCCTTTTTATAGAGAGAGAACCAATCCTGACGGATTAGGGGCCCATTCGGGTCCTTATGGTCTCATTAAACTTAACTGCCTTACAAAGGTCCTATCTTCAAGTGCAATCCCATGGAGGGGAAAGACAGTGTTAACTCTCTGTCACTGACAAAATACCTGGGAAAGTCATCTTAAAGGAGGGTGGTTTATTCTGGCTCACAGTTCCAGAGGCTTCAGTCCAAGGTCAGTTGGTTCCATTGTTTTGGGCCCATGGGGAGGCAAAATGTCACGGCAGAGCTGAGCTGTTCGACTCATGGCGGCCGAGAAGCCAGAGGGAGACAGGAAGAGGCCAGAGACAAACACACTGAGCAAAGGCACCCCCGACCTCCTCTCTAACCGGCCTGCCTCCTGCAGGACGCGTTGCTTCCCAAGAGCCCATTCCCTGTGACTCCGTGAGGCCTGTCCACTGAGGTCAGAGCCCCCATGATCCACAGCCCCCACCTCTGACCACTGCTCCATCAGAAGCAAGCCCTCAACACGCGAGTTCCTTGGGGGACATTGATGATCCAAACCACCACAGCAAAGCCTCCACCTGTGAATTTCAGGGTGAATTGGTTCCCTCCATAACATCCTTGTAAAAAGGGGGGAGGCCAAGGAGAGAGTGCTGAGTTTATTTTATATACATAGAGAAGAAGGAAGGAAGTGCCCAGTGATGCTAAATGACCAAATTCCACTGAAATATTTCTATTCTGATCTGTTTCCTTGGAAATTACTTCAGAGTATGAATTCTATTCAAATAGTCTTTCTAAAATCTTGCAAAACAGTTTTTCTGGGATATGTAAAAGAGAAGATAAGCTTTCATGTAGAATAGACAGGCACAGTTTTGGCAGGGACTCTGAGCTCTGAACTCGATTTAGACTTTACAGCACATTATGAAAAGGTAAGCGTGGTGTCTCTGGCACAGGGCCTTGACCCTGTGCGGCCGGGGTCTCCATGCACTCGCCTGTCCCACTGTCCAGCTCCACAGCCAGCGGAGGCGAGGGCCTGATCCCACCCTCCCCAGAGAGGAGAAATCTCAGCTATAGCCCGGAGCCAAGACTTGGCTGCAAACACCAGGACCTATCCTGGGACACAAATCAATCCTCCCAGAAAATGCAGAACAAACACACCAAGACCTTGGCGGTCCCTGGGGAGTTTCTCCTTGCTAAGTAAATTACTTTTGACAAAAGCATTAAGCATCTGCCAGAGAATGTGTCTGGTCCTCGTGCTGCTCTTCCTGCCCTCGCGGCTCCGGCCCCAGACCTGGACCAAGCACGTCTGTTTTGGTTTCAGCTCTTTCCTATTTCCAGAAAGAGAAAGGCGCTCTGCCCGTGTTGACTGTGACAGAGACACTGCAGAGAACCTCCTGGGCTTCAGGCACAGCCGGGACAGGAGTGGCTGGGCCAGGTTGCTCCGGGTGTCCTCTGTGGGTGGGGCTCAGCGTCTCAGCCGGGCTTTGTCCTCCTCTGCATCCTGCGCAGGGCTCCAGCCCAGTCCCACCCAGCCCCACCCCGCTGTGACTGGCTTGCCCTTCCTCTCCCATTGCACCCACTGGATTCCCAGTGATGGTGCTGGTGGGGGTGATGATCATTTCTCACCCTTAAGACTTTGATGAGATTCATCAAATCTGTGTGGGCCTTTTACGTGGAAACCATGACCGTCGTATTGAAGGCAATCAGGTTGGGTTTTTTGCCCAATATTTATGGGTTCCTTTAACTGTGGTCACAGTTCATATTAAGGAATGGATTGGTCTTGTCTGGGCCAAACCACAGCATACCATTTGCCCCACGATCTGTTTTCTGTGTATTAAAGACTCGTTTTTCTGTGTCCAGCAATCGGCTAGGTAGCCTAACACTTGCATTCACTCGGCTCACCAAGGACTCTCCTGACCTCTCGTTTGTGTGGTGCACGTGCAGGACAGTCTCCCTGTCCAGCTCCAGCTGCCCTGTGATTTCACTGGCTTGGCCATCTGAGACCACCTGATGGTAGTGCATCTCCTCCAGTTGCTCACCTCCGGGCAGAGAGACAGCCAAAGTCTCACTGCGACATTTCATTTGGGAAGCCTTTCTATGTGTGGAAGCCTTGGGACCAGCCCCGGGCGCTCACTGGCCACAGCTGAGACAGGCATGGCATCCTTCTCCAACGCTGGCGTCACGAGGACGGGGTGGAGAGGTGTCGGGACGATCCGCTTCTCAGTCATTCTAAGCCACTAGCTAAAAGTTAGCTGGATAATGACCCTAAATGGAGTCAGAGTCCCCACTTACGGAATTTTTTTCCAAACTTGCCTTCCCAGAGATTAAGATTTTCAAAAAATTTCTAAATAGAATTTCTAACGAAAGCATCATTTCTTAGACTAATGCAATAATTGTACATACTAAAAGTTCAATTTTGAATAAATAATAACTGACTGACGGTTTTGAGAAAATTATGCTGCTGCCTTTACCTGTACTTCGGTGGAGGCCAGAGCTCATTCATCCTCCTCCATCTATTCCCTGGCTCTTTCGCTCAAAGTCACCCACACTTGTGAACAAACGCATGTTTGTCAACTAGATGTTTCCATACATTCCTTTTGCTTTTAAAGATTTTTTTAATCAAACAAAATAAGTGGACACTAAATTATGTTTAAAGAACTGAATTGCTTTGCTATCAGTCCTCAGCAACATGATCTCTAGTTAGCAGATGTGATATCTTAGTGGCTAACTGAATTAGTCAAAGTTCCCCAGAAAAGCTCAAGGGTGATGTGGATGTGGAGGGATGTGACTGTCAGCTTCCTGATACTGTGACAAAATACCTTAGAAAATCAACTTAAGAGGGGAAAGCATTTGGCTCACGGGATCAGAGGTTTCAGTCCAGGGTTGGCCGGCTCCATTGCTTTTAGGGCTGAGGAAAGGAAGAAACAACAGAGCAGCATGGCAGAGAAAAGCGTCACAGTTCCACCCCAAGACTGGGCTGGCAGAACCCCCTCTTCTTCTGGGAGAAGTCAGTCTTCCTCTACTAAAACCTCGACTGGTTAGATGAGGCCCACCCTTATTCTGGAGGGTCACCTGCTTTCCTCGATGTTTACTGACTTAAATATAAATACCATATAAAATGTACCACAGCAGCAACATCTAGACTGGCATTTGATGAAGCCTCTGTTGCCCCGGCCTGAGATGCTCACGCAGGAAATCACCCATCAAGGCAGATGGCGGTTTGTTACGTCAGACCAAGTTTCTTTCTAAGAGTTTTCCTGGGATGCGGTTCCATGATGGTCCCACGGCGTCTTACCAGGCACGTGTCGTAGTCAGCTTTCTCACTGCTGTGACCTAAGGACCTGACAAGAGCAGTTCCAGAAGAGGGACCGTTTATTTGGTATGCACAGCTTCAGAGGAAGGCGGCTTCAGAGCATGGCACCGGGACGCAGAGCCTGCTGTGCTCACCAGGGACACAAAACACACCTCCACGGCCCGCCCCAGCCGAGCATCCTCAGCCACACCCTGCCTGCCTGCAGAGACCAGCCAGCGAGTCTGTGCAAGCGGGTGGAGGCGCGGATCGGGTGAGGTTCTCCACCCCGATCACGTCCCTCTGGACTGTCTGGCGTGGTCTCCCACCTGAGCTCCTGGAGGACCCTCACATCTAAACCCTGACCTCACGGCCCTGGCCTCCACAGCCTCCTCCAAAACCTGTGCTTGTTCGTTTCAGAAACACCTGTGATTCCGAGGCTGGCTGGCAACATCTGAGTCTGACCTCAGCGAGGAGTGACTCGGGCAGTTCCCAGGGACCAACGGCGTTGGCCTCCCAGGGTCCCTGTTAGTAATTCTTCCAGACACCAGGATAAGGACCATGTCCTCATAACTCCCTGCCTGGGCTCACCATGAAACTGCAGTGGCCTCTGCACCCACAGGCGCCTGCCTGAGTCCTCTCTGGACGTGTGTCATCTGTGGACGCAGCAGGAGCCGTGACCACACCACTGTGCTCCCGGTCCATCTCGAGGAACGAGGAGGCAAGGCACGTGCATGAAGGACCTGACGGCAGGCCGTCTAGGGCGCGGCATCCGCCACTGCCCTTCTCTCCATCTCCACGATCTCGCTCCCTCCGGATTCTTCAGGGGTTCAGACTCTGGCCATTTTAGTGGGACATGCCAGGTCGACAGCAAGCAGGCTCCAGAACTGGGCCCGAGAGAGCAGGGCCTGACGTGGTGGGATCAGCAGTGCTGGGACCACGGCTCGGGGTCTGGGGGAGAAGGCACTGGGCACCCTCCCAGCCCTGCAGACCCCTCCTCTGCCCAGCCCCACCCACTCTGCCCTGAGGGTGCATACTTCCTTGGGTGACTATCAGGACTGCCTTGCCCTCCTGTTTCATCCAGGGGAGAGTTATTCACAAACTTGGGGACAAGAAGAGAGGAAGGTCCAAGCTTTTGTTCATTTTCTACTGCTTTGGCCGCAGTGTCGCGGCAGGAAGCTCTTCCACCCAGTTCACAGCTCCTGCGCATTTCCATAGCTGCGGTCACTGTGAAGGGCAGAACACCACACCAGGACAGCCGTGCAGCCAAGAGATGTATTCAACAACTTCGTGGCTGGTAGCAAAACCGGAGAAGAGGTGCTCTGGTTGAAGGCCAAAGAGGTGCTGGGAGAGGGGAGTCAGGGAAAAGGGAGTGTGCAAGCTCTGGTGGGAGAGGGGAGTTGGGGAGAAGGGAGTGTGCAAGCTCTGGTGGGAGAGGGGAGTCGGGGAGAAGGGAGTGTGCAAGCTCTGGACAGAAGGTGGGTGCCTGGTCGCACCAGCTGGGATCTCTGGAGCTATCAGCTAAAGCAGCTGCTGTCTGGCTGGAGGCTGGAGCTGTCAGCTGGGAGCAGCCGTCAGGCTGAAGGTGGTGGGTCTGGAGCTGTTGCAGTGGCTTCCTCCTCTCAGCAGTGACGAGCTGATGTGTGTGTGTGTGTGTGTGTGTGTGTGTGTGTGTGTGTGTGTGTGTGTGTGTCTGAGTCTCTCAAACAGGGCCCTATATAGGGATTTCTGGTGGGAGGTGCACCAGAGCAACCCCAACGCCATTGGCTCTTTGCCCATAGAACAGGGCAAACTTTAAGCCTATTGGCTCTTGCCCGGGGAAGAAACATCCTGTCCAGGGAAGAAACATCCTGCCCGGAGAATGAAACAAGGTTGCTTCTCTCAGGATGTGGAGAACTCGGGGGGAGGGGGGTAGCCTATCTATCACACTGAGATGGAGGGGTGGCTGGCAACAGCTCCGGTGGCTCCCCACGAGGGCCTCACCAGCTCTTGCTGCCCCTCTTAGCCCCGACGCCCCCTCTAGGGACTGACTGCTACAGGATCCTGGGGACCGATTCCTAGCACTCCCCTTTATCTCTCTAATGAGCTCAGGATTTCAACATAACGATTCAGACCTTATAAGCACTCAAGTAAAATGCAGACAACTGTAGATAACTCCCTGGGGATCTAAGACATCCAAAAGACCCGCAGGCCCTGGCACCAGAAGTAGAAACTATGAAGAACAACAGGAGAGCTGTGTCTAAAAACAAGTAAACCTCCGTATTCTGAAGGTCCCACAGGTGAAAGGCCTAACAAAGTGCCTGAGCGACGCTCACCTGGGCCTGTTCACTCAGCACCTGGCTCCTGCGCCTCCCCATGCCTGATTCCTCGCAGAATGTGGCTTTGTTCAGGGACGCATTCAGACAGCTGATCCTGGAGAGATTCGTACGTGGGTCTCTGCACAAATGGGTCTGCACCTTGCTGATGCCTTGGGCGGGCAGCGTTTAGTCTGGGCATGATCACGGGTGGGACCTGAGCACTGGGAAGTGCACTCGACCACTGGGCCACATCCCCAGCCCTTTTCTGTATTTTATTAGAGACAAGGTCTCACTGAGTTGCTAAGTGCCTCACCATTGCTGAGGCTGGCTTTGAACTCGCGATCCTCCTGCCTCAGCTTCCCAAGTGCTGGGATTACCAGTGTCTGCCACCGCGCCCGGCTGGGTGCTGCTTTTTGACCAGCCTCTTCTCACCCATCAACATTTGCATCTCTTCTTTGCTTTCCTTTTCATTTTTGGCCCCCATCATTTAAAATTTGTGATTTGAATAAAATTCTCTAACCTATTAATGTCAATTAGGGAAAAAAGTTTCTTTATTTCTGGTCCTGGTATGATTTTTCATTCACAAGAACCACCTCATTGTATTTACGGCTGCCTTTGGAAATCGTCATTAAAGTTTTAATACAAGAGATCCCGTTTGGAGAGATGTGCAAGTAGACGTAACATCTGACAAGTTATCTACAGGGCGTGCAGGCCAAGCCCCTCCACCCGCAGTGTGAGGTCACCCTCCTCCCCTTCCTCCCACTGGTGGCCGTCGTGAACCCACACACTCGTTTACTGACTCGGTCTTTACCTACCTGAATCACGTCAGTAAAGGCTCCAGGATCTTTGTGCAAGGTGTCATTCACACGTGACTGTTGAGCCGGGCGTGAGTTGCAACGGCTCTCTCCACTGGTGGAGAGCAGTCCTGAAAGGAGGGCCGCCGTGCTGGGTCAGGAGCGGAAACCCTGGCGCTGCACTTGACTGCAGCCACCTGGGTCAGAGCGGCTCAGAATCATCTCACAAGATCAAAAAAATAAAGAAAGGAGAAGATGAGCGCAAAGGGCAGCAAGGATTCTGGGGATTCCCTGGTGTCTGTTTAACACGAGGAGGAAGAAGAAGAGACCCACTTGCCATCCTCCATTAGCCTCCCCCACAGCAGGAGCAGAGGTGTGAGAGCAAGCGTCCCGACCTGCGGGAGTGATGTGTCCGCTGGGCCACCCCACGGGCTCGGTGGGGTCAGCTCAAGAGCCCTGGGGTGCACGCTGTCCCGCCCTGTGGGAACATGCAGATCTATCCTGGAGCACACCTGGCCAGCAAGCCGGGGAAACGGAGTCCACAGAACAGGAGGTCCAAGTGCCTGGCCGATGCCGGGGTGGGGGACTCATCACCTGCTGGCCGGGGAGAGGGTGACGCCAACCAACTGCACAGCCAGTGTCCCCCGTGAGAAAACACAGGGATGCTGGACCCTTTTCTTATACCTGAATTTCAGTGTCACGCTGACATGCGCCTCCTCCTGTCTTTCCGGGGTTTCGTCCCTTGCCCACTCCCTATGGGCACCTCCTCCTCTTCTGCTCAGTCACCCAGGCCCACCAGGCACATTAGCCCATCCCCAACGGGTCCAAAATTCTGTTTTCAACCTGGGAAAATCAGATATCTGTGGCATAATATTCAATCAAGTAGTTAAGATACTTAATAGAAGATTTTCAAAAAGCCATAAATAATTTAAATACATGTATGCTTATAAATTGCATATATAACATCTGTTTGCTTAAACAGGATGATTGTGACCAATTTATTTTCTTTTCTCATTAACTTGTCTTGGTATTCCAAATATGCAGTTTAGGTTATTTCTTTATCAAAATATTGCTATTTGTGCGGCTCCGTTAACACGGGCAGCTGTGCAAGCACAGCACCACCCTCGGTTGGCCAAGCTCCCCCTCCCTTCCATGTGGGTCAGCAGGAGATGATTAATCAGAGACAGGCAGGACGGCACAGTGCTTCAGAGCATGAGAGCTGGCCCCCGGCTGATGGGACCGAGACCACCGCTACTTTCATGAAACGGATGAGGAAACCGAGGAGCAGAGGGCCGCGGGTCCGGTGGGCTTCCGCTGTGTGTTCATGAGGCACAGACCCTGCTTCCTGGAGTTTCCCACTTCCAAGGTCACTCAGCCCAGACTCTCCATGCTCAACCAGAGGGAAAAGAATGCCTTATGGTCCTGGAATAGTGCTGAATTTGCTTCCTACAGCTGCCATAATAAATTACCCTACAACTGTTGGCGTAAACAATAGAAATATCTTACCCCACTGTTCTGAAGACGTAAGGTCTGAAATCCAGGTGTTCGCAGGTCAGGCTGCCTCGAAGGCTCTGGGGAGACTCTGCCCAGACGCCTCCCAGGTCCAGTGGCTCCCACGTCCAGGGCCTCCCTGGCTTTGGATGCATCATCCTCACCTCTGACTCTGTCCCCGTGTGACCTGCTCTTCTGTCTCTTTGCCTGTCCCCTCCTGTTAGCATAAGGACACTAGTCATTGGGCTTAGGACCTACCCTAAATCCAGGATGCTTTTATTTCAAGGTTCCTGTTTATATCTACAAAGACCCTTTTTCCAAACAATGTTGCTTCTGAAGTTCTGGTGGGCGCGGGCTTTGAGGACACTCTGTCCAACCCACCGTGAATGCTTACCGCCGGAAGAGCACCTCCACATTGCCCGTTCGCCCCATCATGTCCAGCTCGATTGCGGAGAAGCGCCACTTCCTCCACCCTGCCCTCGCTGGGGGTCCTCCTCTGACCCACTGTCAGAGTCGCTTGTACACTGGTTCAATCTCACCAGTCAGGTCCCGCCTTCTGGAAGTCCCCGAGGGACTGTCCACAGGGCCTTCCTCCGCTTTGCAGACCTGTGTAGATCCTTCAGTGACCTGCTGAGCTGAGTCCTCTGTGTCCGAGCATCTCACGCCACGTGCAGAATTCTCCCTTGGGCTAAGAAGTAAACTATTGGTACAAAACCAGTAAAAAGTGAAAATATAGGAGGGTCTGTCTATCTATTTATCCATCAGTCTGTCCACACACCAAAACACCTAGGCTACCTATTCCTTACCTCTCCATGTAAGGAGTGGCTGCATTATTTTATAGGGAAGACTGTAAGCTCTGTAAGAACAGGAATTTCTGTTCTTCCACCAGGCCTGGTGGGCAGTAGTTGCTCAGCAAATGTGTTGGATGAGTGAGGATGATAACTCAGACTTGTACCTTTTAGAAACCTTTTTGGTTTTGTACCTACTATCTCCACACCACATTTAAAAATTAAGTTTTAGTTAAATCCAGACCCCCCCCCAAAAAAAAATACCCTAGATAGGATGAAAATCATAACTAAGTATCAAAATCAATAATCTCTATTTTAATTTTTAGAACATGTACATGAAGCTATGAAGAGTAAAGTTGTTTTATCTGCTGAAGAAATTATTCCACAATCAAGCATATTGTGTATTTGGAAGAACTCCTTTGAAAGAACATTGGCTTCAGATGATGTTATTTAATTTCATGGGAATGAGGTTGAAGAAAAGTAAATAAACCTATGCTGTTTATGTTTTATATGCCGCTGATAATGAAACAGGGTTCTGATAGACAACAAGCAATGAAAATCCATGAGTCAGGATGCAACCAAATAATATATTTTAAAAAAATAATACTAACTCTACTCACCCACAGGGTACCAGGAAACGGGAGGATGGCAAGGTCAGAGCTGCCTTCTTCTAAGCAAGGAGTCCTCTTCTCGAGGAGCTGTTTCTGCTGCTCCCTGTGAGTTTATGGGTTTGGTGACACCAGCTCCTTCCTAATGGAGTGACATCATTACCCAGTGAAAGGACAGTGGTGCATGCACTTGTCCATCACCTCACACGCTATGACCCAGGGGCTACCCATTTTCTAATTCTTTAAAACATTTGCTCAAAATTAGAATAATCTTATTTTTAGAATATTTCATAAGTAGCTGCTCTCACCTGTAGAACAAGCTTGGGATAAAAATGTGGCCTTGTCCTTTCCACACCAGTTCTCCATGTGTCTGCAGCGCCAGGTTGCCGGGGAGTCTGGCATTTCCTTCTCCTGAGTCCTTCCCTCACCTCCGGTTTGTCTAAGAAGGCCAATGGACGCATCCCAGTGGGCACCCGGCTGCCACCCAGCAGTTAGGAGGAGCGATGCCAGCACATGAGGGACTCCAGGGCATCTCCCCAGCATGCTCCTGGGTCTCCGCAGATTCCCAGGGGTCTCTGCCTTATGCCTTTACCTTATCTAGAACATTCCCTCCCGACCCTCTGGGTCCTTGGCCCCGTTTCCTTCTCGGTGGGCATCACTGCCTGCCCTCACACGTAGTGTATGTCTTGTCTCCCTCACTCAACTCTAAAGCCCTGTCCCCAGGACCCAGAACAGGGCCTGGCACAGGAGAGGAGAGCAGCACATCCCTGTCAGATGGAGGAATGCATGACCAGCAGGCAGGTGGCGTGAATGAAGGGAGGGGCAGGAGGGGCAGGCTGGTTTGGTGGCAGGGCTCAGCTCGTTTGGGGTGGTAGATCATGACAATGAATTTGATTTCATCTTTAAGGGGATGAGAAGCCACTGGAGTTTCTGTGCAGGGAAGTATCCATATGGTCACACTGAAAAAGGCCACCAGGACTCCTATAAAAAGGAACAGTGGAGGAATATGGTGGACTCCAACAAACAAGTTGGGAGTTTTTTTGTAGCCTCCTGGGAGATGCTGAGAGCCACATTAGAGCAGCACTCTGGACAGAGCAAAGTGGGCCCACACTATACATATTGTGAGCTATAACTGGACGGCCTGGCCAATGGATTGGAGGCAAGGTGTGAGACTGAAACCAAGGGGCACCCAGGATTTGTGGTCACAGCTCTTGGCCATCCTTAGAGGAGCCATCTACTGAATAGGGAGGCTGGAAGGAAGGGCTGTTTGTAGTGGAGGTCATGAGTGACCTTCCAGAAATATTGGACCAAAGCACCACTCAGATAGTAAACAGAGGTGGAAAGTGGACAGGTGCATTGGGAGAGGTCAGGGAGAAGAGGGGGCTGGGGAGCAGGTGGGGGAGACACCAGCCGACTGTGGCATCTGTGAGTGAAGGAGGTGGTGAGAGGAATGAGGCCAGATGAGGGCCCGAGTCCAGGGCGTGGACCGTGGGCTGAGAGGAGGAGAGAAGCAAGGGCAGGGCAGAGGCTCCGACTCCCCATGCAAGACAGTGGAGGCTTCTGGGTAATGGGAAGCCAAGGAAAGTCCGTTTAAAAGGCACGCGGAGCCTGGCACGGCTCATATTTTATCTTTTCCCTTGTTTTGAGATGATCCAGAGCACGGCAGTTTTTGCTGGGAATGAGCCAGGACAGAGGGAGATACTGATGCAAAAGAGAGAAGGGATAATTGCAAGAACCAACTTCAGCCGTTATGGCTTAGCACAAGTGACATTACAGCAAAGATAAAACAGGTACTTAAGTCCAGAGGCTGACAGTGGTTGCTAAGATAGAGAGATCTGTTAAAGGACTAATGGATGAGAGGGAATACATTGCCAACAGAGGAGAGCAATAAACTGCTAAAACTATGAAAATGCACTGCCTGTAAGTATCTATAATTTTCCTCGGGAACAACCGAGTGTTTCTCCGGAAAGTATTTGTCCTACATAATTGCTCTTAAAGCACAGAACAAAACAAGCCTCCCGCTTCCTTGGACGAGCACCGCACCCTCGCACGCCGGGCATCTGCATCATTACTTTCTGGAGGCGTGATTCATGCCCCCCACGTGACACCACCAGGAGACGGGCCTGCATGGGTCACATGACTGCCCTCCCTCTCCTCGTGGGGCAAGGTCCTCTCAGACCCTCCTAGGGCTGCCCCAGAAGAGGATGCTGATGGATTTGGATGAGCTACAGGTCCATCCCTTGTTTATTGTCTTCATGTTTCAGGAAGGTATTATTTGTCCCTTGACAGAACAACGTAATTGCAATCTGCCTTAAATGGGTTTCCTTTGATTTCTCCTAGAGCTAATAATCTGTTTCTGGCTGGAAAAGAACTCTGCAGAAAAGCTGGGTATGGAAATGCATCAGCCACTTACTAGTTCTGGGGCCCCAAATTAGTCAGTTCACCTCTCTTAGCTCTGGATTTTTCTCCATGAATAGGTGCCATTTCACCTGCCTCTTAGAGTTGTCACTTAGAGGAAGTGAGGCCAAGCTGTGGAAACACCTGATGGAGTGGGAAAAAAAAAAAAAAAAAAAAAAAAAAAAAACAGAGTGTGACTGAGTAAGGAACATTAGTGGCTTCAAAGAGCTGCCAAGACTGAGGTGGCCGGGCACGACCTGCGTGGTTCTTACCAGGCATCCAGAATTATTTCCCATACCCGTCTGTGCAAGGCTTGTTTTTTCTTGTATTTGTCTTGTACCTTCAGAGGCGTCACAGTGCTGAGGCTCCTTCCCCATCAGATGTCTCACAGGTGAAAATTCTGTATCTGAATGACACAGTAGGTTTCGTGCTAGTTCCCCAAAAATCACCGGTAAAACTGACTCTCTGTTTTAGGTTTTCAGCTAAGCATTTATGATTTCAGCCTTAGAGTCCTTGCAAAGATATGCCAAAGGAAAATGTGAATTTTGGACCGTACAATTTGCTTTCATGTCATTGACCGCTAAAGCCCGAGGGAATTCCAAGCCCATGGAATAACTTGGCAGCCAACGTAGGTAGAGAGTGCGTGGGACAGGCTTGCAACTAGAAACCAGGCAGCACGCGGAAGCAGCAGGCAGCAGTCAAGAACCCACATCCCGGAAACCCAGGGCGTGGAACTGAGCTCCCGGTGTGTCATTGGCTTGCTTGGTCATGTGCCACATGAAAAGGGGCATTAAGGGGGCATTTTCTTGCTGAGGACTATGTACAAAGGTACAGAAGACTCCCCATAGAAGGCAGGCTCAACGACCCTGGGCTGACAGGAGGAGAGCCGCCGCAAGCTGTCAGTTTACCTGAAAATACTCACCAAAGGAGGAGTACTGGGCTGCCGAAGGGGACTCCCGTGGATTGGTCACCTTGAGGGAAGCCAGCCCAAAGAAGTCTTGGATAGGAAACCAGGGGAATGCAGCATCCCCCTTATCTGGGGGATACATTCCAGGACCCCCAACTGATGCCCGAAATCATAAATAGTACTGAATCCTATGTATTGCTTTTTCTGAACAGTCAACTAGTGATAAAGTTCAATTTCTAAATTTGGTATAGTAACAGACTAGCAGCGATAATTAATAATAAAATAGAAGATTTGTAATCATATACTTCAATAAAAGTTATGGGAATGTTGTCCCTGCCCTCCTCCTTTCTCAAAATATCTTATTGTACTCCAATCACCCTTCTTCCTCTTGTGATGATGAGAGATGATACAATTCCTACATGATGAGTGGTGACTGACTTAGGTATTATGACTTAGTGTTAGGCTACTATGTGAAGGTTACTTGAACACAGCATAGTGATAATATAATAGCCTGTCTGATAGCAGAGAGGACTGCTGGGTGACTAACAGGTGGGTAGCATATACAGTGTGGATACACTAGACAAAAGGATAATTAACATACCAAGTGGGGTAGGAGTAGGACAGCCTGTGATTTCATCACTTAAAATTGCTTACTTCTGGAATTTTTCCTTTAAAATTTTCAGACTGCAGTTGACAGCAGATAACTAAAACCACAGTAAGAAAACCACAGGTAAAAATGATTAGAGTCCTCACTTTCTATCCTGACAGGGAAAACCTTTTAGGGCAGAGAATGAGGAAGCAGGGTAGGTCGAGGCTGCCAGTACATGCTCTGTGAGGAACTGTTCTGATCCTCAGCTCCTTGTCTGGCAATAAGAATGGTGGCCGTGTCTGTACCATAGAGATACGTTCAACCATAGGAAAGCATTTAACAGATCTCAACATATGCAGCTGCAGCCTCAGAGGTTGAGGCTGCTCTCATCTACCTCCCTGGAGGAGGAAGACAGGGTCATTTGTGTCTTACAATGTTGTTGCCTGAAGCGCTTGAAGCAACGGAGCCGCGGGAAGAACTTCAGAAGCAAACTGGAGACAAACAGCTTTTTATTCTGATAACTTTTCTCTCTGGTTCTAATAACGACTAACACACGCCAAAACACACCCTAAAATGGCGCTGACTCGATCAGCAATTTCGGCCAAGTCACTCGAGATCCCGCAACAAATCCCGTGAGACTACGGGTGGCGACAAAGGCCAAATCTCCACGGCTCATAGTCAACCGCAATTCAAGCCAATCCCCAAACAGGGCTCCTGCATTACAAGACGTAGTTGGGAAAAGAACTAAGATGCTCCTAATCCTGTCTCGGTTTATTCTCTGCTTCTGCGTTTCTTCAAGGAACATCAAGATGAATTCTTAAGGAACTAAAGCAAAGAAGGGCGAATGGGAGTTGTAAATGACCCACAGAGAAAGCAGCACAGGAAAGCCAGAATAGGATAACACGTAGGAGCCTCTGAAGTTCAAGCGTTTTCAGAAACCTTGCAAAATTGGGGTCAGTGAGGTGGAAAATGAGGTCAGCAAGAAAAGTGGGGTAGAACTAGGAAGCACCCCAGATGGCTGTCACAGGATTGGAGTTTGATCCTGTAGGCAGTGGAACCTGCCACGTTACTTTAAGCAGGATTATGACTCAACTTTTATCTTTACAAAAAGAATCAATAGCCCTAGGAATGACAAAGATGACAGCCATTCAAAAGATGACAAAGGAGTACTGTGAATAACTTTATGCTTATCCACTTAACATTTTAGAAGAAATAAACTGCTGTGGTTTTATTGTTAAGGTTTCTTTCTAGTTTGGGTCTTTGCTGTTTGGCTTGCTCTGTCCAGGGTAGCCAGCAGTCACGAGAGCCACTGCCTAGGAGAGCCCAGACAGGGACATGAGGTTCAGGTGGGCCTGTCGAGAGATGCGCGGGGAGGAAATGAGGCCACAAGGCATGAAACAAGAAGGTCATTACCCACGGGCCCAGGGAGATTGGCGATGATGACAGTAAATTAATAAGAAGTCCAGAGGCTGCAGGAACTCAACCCGTGTGTGGGGAGAATGTGTACATTCACAGAAGAAAGAGAGAGAGAAGGAGAGGCCCTGCGAAAGCCCTGTGAAACGAAGCCTTTGTTAGGCCCTGGTGCCTTCTCTCTTAAGCTCTCCCTCAGGGCTGTGAGATCATTATCTTACAGAGAACACACACGAAAGGGGATTATGACGCTAGCATTGACCACTGGGTTTTAGAGGTAGCGTGGGCCAGGGATGGGCTTGGATCAGTGCGGTGAAGAACAGGCAGGTACATCAAAACCAACCACACAGGGAGGGGAGTTTCCACTGGGCCAAAGGTGGCAGGTTACTAAGGGGTTTCAAACAACTTATGTCCACCCTCACCACGTATACTGAGGCTATATGAAATAAACTTATGACAAGGACGAATTCCTAGGAGCCACAGACTGCTAACTGAACCAACATGAAACAGAGAATCTGAAATGTCACATAACCACTGAAGACATTTGAACTTCCACCAACTTCTGGGCTTCCTCCTTCCCTGGTTTCACCTGGTGAGTGGGAAGGGACAGGGAGGAGAAGGCACTCTCACACCCAGTGGCCTTGAACTGCAGGCTGCACGTTTCACTTTGACTCCCACCCACTGGTAAGAACCAGTCATGGGGCCTGAGACTCAAGAGCTAGGAAATGTAAGCGGTCAGTCTAGAAGGGGAAGGACATGAGTTATGGCTAGTGTGGAGGGAGGCCTGTGAGGTGTGCCTCCTCACAACACTTCTGGAAGTCACCTTCAACCTCATCATCGCGATCACCATTATTATTTGAAGTATGTGTTGTGCCATTACAACATTCTAAGCACGGTGGTCTACTAATCTCTTCAAACTCCCCAGTAATCCTATGAGTTTGATGCCATTTTAATACGTTTCCAAATGAGGAATCTTAGACCCAGAGAGACTGAGACATTTGACTGGAATCGCACGACCAGGAAGTGGCGAAGCTGGAGCGTGAGACCAGGTGGCATCGACAGAATCTCCTTCCACAGGCCGATCCCTCCATGGGTCACCCCTGAAACGCTCGGTGACGTGCACACAGTTCCATCTACTGTTACCGGCTCTCATCAGGAAGCAACACATGGGTTACCTTAAGAAATGGAAAAAGAACACCAGTGAAATGCAGAAAGGTCAGAAAAACCACCAACAGGGGAGGGGCAGGGCGGGGAAGGCAGGTGAGCAGAGGCAGGGCCTGGGAGCCAGGGGCTGGGCATTCGGAGAGCTCTAGAGGCAGAACCCAGACTCCTGAAGCGCGGCCGGGCAGCCAGCTGTGAGGAGCTGCTGCGGGAGGAGGCCTGTGGTGAAGTGGCCCAGGAGCTCCCCTGGAGCTGCCCGGCTGCCTCTCCTCCTCCCTGGATTGCAGTCAGTGGAACATTCCAGCTCTTTCCACTGTACTACCAGCTTGATGGAGCCTCCTCAGCTGATTGTTCTGTGAAAAATACTTTCTATATTGACTTTCTCTTATTTACTTTGACTCTTCACTTCCGTTGGCATAAACATTGTTAGAGGTGAAAAGAAAAAAAAAAAAAAACTGGACTTTCAGGTTGTTTCTTTTAATTATTTAAAAATTCAGGAATCACTTGCTTCATGTAGAGTCTTGGGTTGACCCACCCCCCCCACACCCCCAGCCACTGTCATTGACTTCCTCACAGACACATGACATAGACGGAGGCCTAGTAGGAGCCCTAATTAAGGAGATAGCTAAGATTGCGGTTAGCTGTGAGCCATAAAGATGTTCAAGCATTACCACCTTCCATGGTCTCGCGAGACTTGGCCCGGGGCATTGCGGATCGGTTCGGCGCCATTGTGTGGTGGTTGCAGGAGTGTGGATGGTGTTGGAGTTGTGTTGGAGCTGGAGAGAGAAGCTAGCAGAATAAAGAGCCTGTTCGTTTCCAGTCTGCCTCTGAACTTATTCCCACGGTGTCGTTGCTCCAAGCGGCAATCGCTTCAGGCAGAGACAAGTGGTGGCCCGTACGGGGACTTTGGTCAGCAGGTAAGAAATAAGAAAATTTAAAAAATAGGAGCGAAAATAATGAAATCGGATTATAAAAGCCATGGATGAGTTTTTCGATATCGCGGACTCAGTGGATAGTGAGGAAAGTGATCAAGAAAGCATAGCCTCTGAGTCAGTTAATACCAGTGAGAAGAGTAGTGGTGTAAATTCAAAAGTAAGAGCTGCAAAAGCCATCAGAAACTTATTGAAATTAGCTGAAGAATATGTACTCTCCTTAGAAGCTGAAATTCAGGATACCAGTAAAGGTGATAGTAGTAAGAAGGAGCCAAACCATGAAAGTACGGTCTCCTCCACTAAGCCGGTTAGGAATTATGAAACTAGTAGTGAGGAGGAATCAAAAGGTGATTCTGGGAGCACAGTCTCCAGTAAAAAAGAACAAAAAGAAATTAAAAAGGAAAAAGGACCGTCAAGTAGAGGAACCACTTGTGTCCTCTACTCCCCCATGGGTGGAATCCATTACAGAAAACATGAAGGGTATTACTAGGCGTTTGCATACCCTAGAAACAGAAATAAAAAGTCTTTCTGAGCACTTATGCGCTCTCGAGGGTAACTCACAGATACATTGGGAACTGCCAATATTTGAAAATGAAAATGGACAGAGGATCCACCAGTCAGTAGATTTCAAAACAATAAAAAATCTTAAAGAGGCAGTAATGACGTATGGGCCCCAAGCTCCTTTCACGTTGAGTATGCTGGAGTCCCTTAACACCTTTAGCTTAACCCCCTCAGACTGGAAACGACTGCTAGCTTCTCTCTCCGGCTCCAACAACAACTCCAACACCATCCACACTCCTGCAACCACCACACAATGGCGCCGACCCGATCCGCAATGTCCTGGGCCAAGTCTCGCGAGACCATGGAAGGTGGTGATGCTTGAACATCTTTATGGCTCACAGCTAACCGCAATCTTAGCTATCTCCTTAATTAGGGCTCCTACAGAGGCCCACCATAGGAAGCAGAGCCTGTGGCAGGCCCGTGACTCAGAACCGTGGGACAGCGCACAGGCCCGGGGAGGAGGACCAGCCATTGCACCTCCCCACTTACCTGCAGGAGACGAACTTGTGTCAAACACTGACAAGAGACGCAGCCTCACTGCAGGCTTCAGCTGCTTGTCCGTGTCCACCTGTTCTCTGCTCTGTTACTTCCGTGTGTCCAGACCCAGGAAATAAAGTACTCGGTGTCTGGCAGCCTGGCCTGCAGATGCTGCCCACGCAGAGGCAGCACTTGCTCCTCTCGCTCTGCTCCTCCCGATCCCACCTGGAGGGGTTATAAGGAATAAGTGAGTAAGGCAGCTAAGAACCACCCAAATACAGACATTCAGATCTGTCGTGGAGTATGCAATGTTCGTAAAAACCACTTCTTAAAAAAACATCAAGTGGGGCTGGGGCTATGGCTCAGCGGGAGAGCATTCGTCTCACATGTGTGAGGCCCTGGGTTTGATCCTCAGCATCACATAAATAAAATAAAGACATTGTGTCCACCTACAACTAAGATTTAAATAAATAAATAAATAAATAAATAAAAAAACATCTAATTGTATACTTTATTCATTTATTTTTATGTGATGCTGAGAATCGAACCCAGTGCTGAGAATCGAACCCAGTGCCTCACACATGCCAGGCAAGTGCTCTACCACTAAGCCACAGCCCCAGCCCCTTTTAAAAGCAACTTTTAAAACTACATTTATATGTATGCCATTGCAGACTAAATAGGATTTCTGTGCAGAATAAACCAAAGTATTAGTAGCCACATTAACACGTCTGTGTGTGGAAAACTGAATATGGGGAAAGGCTTGCTTTTCTCCCAGAGGCCCCGCCGCTGGTGAGGGGTGAACAGAAGCAAAACAGGATCTTCCCATGAGGATATTCTCATGCGAATTTTAATAATGGCCAAGTGTGCTCATGCTCCAGAACCTGCAAGAATAACTGTAAAATCACACCTAGCACCTAGCAAGCGACTCTTCTTAACACGCCACGTATCCAAATCCACGGAGGAGATCCGTGTGTAAATAAGAACACACCCACAGCTCATTTCATAGTAAATCACATCGTCTGCCCAAAGCAGAAAGAGGATTCTTGATTTGCCTGTAATATGATTCCCGATGTGTGTGTGCCTCCATATGTCAAACAACACAACTTCAACAAATTGAGTTTTAAACGTGTAACTGGCTTTCATTAGCAAGTCACGAATTGGGCAGCTTCCCAGGTGACAACAGGGAGACGCTCTGTTGGACATGGCAGAGCAGTTGGCTTTTGAAAAGTAGCTTGAGCAGAAACAAAGAAACATAACACACAAGTGCAGATTGGTTCACATCAGCTGATTTCAGACGACTTTCCTTATAATTGTTAAAGCAGAGGGGATGTTCTTAAAGTCCTCACTCAGGTTAACTGAGCCTTTCCAATTTGTTTTTATGAGTCTCCTGATTCTTTTTGTTGTTGTTTTGTTGTTTTGTTTTTTGTTTTTAAATTTCAGCTTGACTATTTGGCACAAGTGACTCCATTTTGATTAGATCTATCGGGGCCTAATGCAGGAGAACAACCCAAAACAATAGCTTTCCACAAATTTTATTTAGCATATGCCATTCCGACAGTAATGAGGCCTATAGATCTTCCTGACATAGATGTTGTTCTTCAATTTTTTTGTGTCTTAAACTTCCACAGTCCTATTAGACAGGCTAGAAGAGATCATGGTTAAATGGCAATAGGTATTCATCTCAGCCCACAAACTAGAGAGATAAAGATTGGTTTTAAAACATCTTCGAAGTCTGTCCAGCTCTGACTCACAGCTGTCATCTTGATGGGGACAGGCATTTCCTCACAGTTATCACTGAGTCTCCCCGCCTCAAGGCCTCTCAGACTCCAGGAATCCCAAACCAGGCCAAGGCGTCACGTGACCTCATCTGTAAATGATCACTAGGGCACACTAGTGGCCAGGAGGACATCCCCTTCCTCTGTCTGAGGTGTAGCAAGTGACTGTGGCTCTCAGGAGCTTCCACGCCACATCATCACGGAGCCATTAGAGATTCAGGAAATCCCGTGTCTGTTTCCTGTGTCCAAGGATGGGAGTGGCTACTGCTGGGAGCTGACCAGGGGAGCAGCACCTCTAAGGCACACTGTCCTCCTCCTTCACCAGCTGCTAAGCCTCAAAGAACCTGGCCCCTCCCACTAGCCACGCCCCAGCTTCTGCCCACGGTCCCCCAGCCTTTCCTCTGGTGTAGGCACTACTAAATCAGAGCCAAAATGTGCCCAGCAGAGCACTAGCAAGAACAACTTTGCTTTTAAACCTTCCCAGAGATGAGAGGAAATATTAGTATTTAATCATTGTAATGCAAGAAAAAAAGTAGTGACAAAGCAATTACATTGCCACGTGGAGATGACCTGAAGTGTTATTTTGGGCCACGCAATTATGATACTTGAGGTCCCCCTGAGTGACAGTTGTGTTATGGGCAGGTCTTAGGCCATGGACAACTTGCATTCATTAAGGATTGTTTTTATAAATGCACTTTTAATCTTATGTCTCTTCTTATTGATTAAAAGTCTGTTGATAATACTATTTATTTTGTTTGTTAGATTACATGTTTGCATTAAATATCATTATGATTTGTTTTAAAATTAGAGTTCTGTGTAAGAAATACTTGAAACAGCATTGCTTAGAGATCAAATACCCATCCCCCTCTCCACCTCCTTCTCATCTATGAAGCAGAAAACCCTATCCTACCCTCTGGGACACCTGCAGAAAGAGGCCTCTGAGAAGCCCAGGCTCTTCCTCTGGCCATTACACACATCAATAATAAAAGCACTCATGGAGCGTAGGTACTCTGGTTTCAGTAAATCACATCTCTAAATGTCTTTGAAAATTCTATGCAATCATTTGCCCATTAGGACTCTCCAGCACATTCAAAATCATATGCAACCAAGCTGATAGAAGTATAAAAAATGTCTTGCTTACAGAAGGCTCATGTACACACACACACACACACACACACACACACACACACACACACACATTCATGGGCTACAGGAACATTCGCCTCCCTCCAGGCACGACATGTGGCACAAAGCAGACATTTGAAAAATAAATCCCGAAATGAAGAGCTGAGTAACAGCTCAGAGCATCAGCTAAAGGTGTCAGCAGCTTAAATGTTTTAAAAAAAAATCAGGCAATCTGCAGAAACTGCAGAATGCACCGGGAAATATGTGTGTAGATAAATGCCCTTGAGCACAAAGAATTGTTTCTCTTTCCTCAACTTATGAAACTATCCACCTAGCCTATTTCCAAAATAAGAAGTTCATAACTAAATCAAATATTGTGTTCAGCCCAAACCAGACAGTTTAACTTCTATAGGAAGTCTCCATGAACCTGTATAGAAATAGAGAAAGGAAAAAGCCTCTGGGGAAGACTCTTTCCTCCCCTCTTCTAGCTTTCAGAGGTTGTTGGAGCACAAGGCCCTCAGTGCCCTTCTGTCCATGCCTTGATTTCTGATCTGGCCTCCAGCACTAAGATACAGTTGGTTTCTGTGACACAAAGCCTCCAAGTATGTGGTACCTTGTCATGACAGCCACAGGAAACCAATCTGGCTGCATGCAGCTTTGGGGGTCCTGTGCAAGCCACATGCATGGGAGAGCTTCACCAGACCGTCTCCAGCATCACTTTTGTGGTGCTTCCGGTCCAGCCTAGCAACCCTGCCACCTCCTTCTCCCTGGCTTAACATGTAGTTCACCAAAACTCCCCTCCCCATTCATCAGCGCCCAAGTGGGAAGCTTGGATTTAGAGTCAGGGTTCAGAGCAGCAGAGGCAGCACGTGCTCAGAGAGGCCAGGGTCATCATGACGGCAACACAAAAACTGCAGAGTCCAAGGAAACATGAGTGGCAGGTTCGTGCACACAGCAATGCCCCCAACACTCACCCTCTGCCAACTGTCACGCCGGCTCCACTGCATGTTCATAGGTCACAACCACTGTCCAGTTTGGAGCCCATGTCCTGGGCTTGTGGCCTCCCAGGGCCACAGCCACCAGTGGGATTTCAGGGCTTGGGGTAGGCTGGGTCCAGACCGTTACCACTCATTCCTCCACACTCTGCTGCAGCAGGCTGTTGGGAATTGATGTTTGGTATAAAGGTTTTATAACCACAATCCATATTTCATTTCTTGCCATAAAATGATAATTTAGAAATGCAGAAAAACACACTGCTAACAATTTAACATTTACTTTCAATAAATAGGAAGGCTTTACAGGGAACTGCCACCCATTATGGAAATCATAACTCGTGCTGGCACCAGGAAAATGTGTTCTCAATTGCATCGTGCTCTGGACCCAGCTACGAAACCCAAGGCTTCCTTTGCATTATAGATTCTTCTTATGATAGATTAACAAACACAGTGTAAAAAACAATGTCCTGTTGAACAAAGCACGCACCGTTTAAATGAAGATGCCAAAAACATGTCAGCCTTTCTTGCAGGGATGGCAGAATGGAAATTGCCCCTCATTTCTGAGGCAACTATCAATGCTGAAACACAGATTCCTGTGCATTCACAATGACCCTGCCTGTGTCCTTCCCCTGATAATTTATGCATTCTGCAGTTCCCACTGCAGCAAACATCTTATCTTCTCCTGAACTTTTCAGAAAATAATAGTCATCGAATCTTGAAATTAAACTGCATTTAAGCAATACCACAAATTCTGCACCTGCTTAGATCTTTCCAGCACTCTTTTGACTTGCATTTATGAAAATCGGCACCAATCTGCCATCTATTCTGGAATTCAGACCTAATAAGACATGAAGCATCAATAGCACAAAGACAGCAGCATTATTCATCTTATAGTACCAGCAAAAACAGCAAGATGTCAGGTGATGGAGATATCAAGAGCTCAATGAACTAGAATTAGGGGTGAGAAATGAGTCAGCTGCTTATTTTTTCTGGTTAAAGAAAGAGGTTGGTTTTGGCTTTTGTTTTGTTTTTTCCTATATCCAAGTAAGAAGTGGTATTCAGATGCCAGATGGCCATTGATAGAAAAAAAAAAAAAAAAAGTGAATTGAACCTTTAAATGTATCTTTGTGCCTACAAAGAAATTCCCAGACCAAGTCAAACTCTGTTAACCATTGCTCTAAAACAGAAGGAATTTTCTTCCCTATCTTCCAGAGCATACTTTGAGAAACAAAACATGGTATATACAAAAACAAATGCCGTTTAGAGATGTCATTTCATGCTGCTTCTCAGTGTTGAAATAAAGTGGATACAGAGAGATAAAATTGGGGGGAAAATAATCGTTTGGATTCCCAAGCCAATAAACACATCACATTTATGAACTTTACTGTTGTAATGGTAATATCACTTGATTTAGTTGTCTTTAAAAATGTGAGATTGAGCACAAGGTGTTTGTGTCTTCCCCACTGAGGCCCATGTGAGATCAAGGGGTGGTACGCTCACTCCTTACGGATGTGGAATTCCTGAGATTCCCCAATGGGAAGACGAAGGGCATGATAAGAAGGAAGAAGCAAAGCTGGTGTGGAAGTTAGAGCTGGACCAAGTGGATATAGGGCCGGGAGAGCAGGACCAGGCACTCCTGCCCCCCTGGCTTAAGAGTGACCTTGAGGTTGGCTTTCCAGACTGGGATGCTCCCCACTGTAGATAGACACACCACCTTCCCCTCTTCTCCACGCTGTGAGGACTCCGGGTGAACTCAGTGCCTGCTCTGGTCCATGTTCACCAGAATTAAATCCTAACCTCAAGCCTGAATGGGGATGTGTCGGGACCTTACACTGTCTGCCAAGGGGATGGAAAGGCTCTGGCTTTCTGGCTGCTTGCCACATTACCACGCCCTGTTACAGGACCTAGGCTAAGCAGGGGGCGTGGCTGTGAGAACTGAAACCACCCCAAGGACAGGCCAATGGCTCCGCCAATGGCATCCACCCATGCTCCTTATGTGTCCTATGATCTTTCTGCTGATTGGCCCATGTCCTCTATAAGACCGTCCAACTTCCTCAATAAACCGAGTTCCGGCATTCTACTGACTGGGCTCCCTGACGCGGCTCTGAGTCTTTTGAAGGCGGGGGAGGAGGCGTTGGCGGCCTTTACTTTCCCAATCCAGTCTCATCGTTGAGGTAGGCCCCTCTGGCCTCTTTTGGTAGACAGAAGAGGTCCATCCCAGGTTGGGGGGGAGCTATAGACCTCAACCCCTTATAACTTCCAACAGGGATGGTAGTCTTCTCACGGCAGCACAGAGAAATGAGCAGGAGCAGCCAACAGGTGGTCTTGAACCCCCTGTCAGGAATCTAGGTGGTCACTCTGAATGATGACCTAGAGGAGGCCAGACAGACGAGTTTCCTGTGACCATAAAGGAAGAGCTTCCTGGAAGTTAGCTGTTGAGGGAGGAATGGGGTTCTCTGGATGCAGGAGTTGGAAGCAGAGCCTGGGCAGGAGGGACCCTGGGTTGGGTGTGAACGCCAAGATGGTAGTGGGATAGCCTGTGGGATCTTCTTCATGCCGACCAGCCTCATGGGAACTGTTGGAACTCTGAGGCGTCCTGAACGGGATTTCACAAGCTGGATGCGTGGAGCAGCCGCAGGACACACACTGGCAACAAGCGGCCGCTCGCGGGTGATGGGAAGAGACACACGTTGCACCTCAGGCCCCGTCCCCACAGCGCGACTTTCTTTTTATAAAAAATCTATTTATTAATTTAATTTTAATCAGGTATATAGGACAGCATTTTGATTTATTGTACACAATTGGAGCACAATTTTTTCATGGCTCTGGTTGTACCAATGTCGCCTCACACCATATGTGCAGCCATCCGTAGACCAAGGATAACAACGTCCATCTCATTCCACCATCTTTCCTGCCCCACGGCCTCCTCCCCTTGGCCAAATGAAAGTTCCTTCATTTTTCTCATGCCTCTCCCCCCGCCCCGCCCCCCGGCCCTGTTATGAATCAGCATCCACTTATCAGAGAAAACATTCATCTTTTGGTTTTGTTTTGTTTTTTTTTTTTTTTTGGATTGGTTTACTTCACTTAGCATGATATTCTCCAACTTGTATCCATTTATCTGCAAATGCCATGATTTTTTTTCTTTTTTTTATTCTAAGTTGTTATATATGATAGCAGAATGCATCACAATTTATATTAACTTCTAGAGCACATTTTTGCATATCTCTGGTTGTATACAAAGCATATTCACACCATTCCCGTCTTATCATTGCCCTGGGTGCATGTATGAACACAGCGTAGCTTTCTATTGGCCAAAGCAGGTCCTTCTGGAAGACAGTGTTAACGTGAAATGGAGACCAGTCTGGAGAATCCCCAAGCAGACCAAACCAGGTGCACCCTGCAAGAGAAAACTAGGCTATTTTTTGTAAATATCTACAATAACCATAAATGATGTCATGTTCCAAATGCAGTGTAAGAAGCTCGCTGCTAACTAGCCCTTGCTGTCTGAGAACCCCGCTGTAACAAGGCTGAATGATTCCCTCACTTTCATCCTACAGCCAGCCATGCCCCTGAGCTTCCTTTCACCGCGCCTCAGTGGAGAGCCTTCAAGTCCTCAAACTATTATTTTGTGAGCCTGACAAACTTCCAAATTTTTTACTTGATCTGATTTTATTTTTGACAACAGTCGCTGAAGTCTGCCAGTTGGCTTAAAGGATTTTGGGTGACAGAACAGGAAATTCCCAGTGCTGAGTCAGAACAGGGTAAGGACACCACAGAAAGTCAGTGAACATCCCTCCATCCTGGGGTGAGTAAGCTGAAGGCCCCACTGTGTTCGCACTGCCCATTTGAGGGACCTTGGGAAGTCACTTAACCTCTCTGAGCCTTACCTTGCTCATCTGTAAGAGAAAGAGAACAATACTTTATCACAGGGGTGCTATAAATTTTAAATGTCCCTGGCGGTTAGGAGGCACTCAATAAATTATAGCTGTTATTAGGTTAATTGAGAATGCTATAGATTGACTGTGATTGCCATCTTCGCACAGAAAAGCCTTCCTAAGCATTTTTCTGAGTGTCTCGGTTTAACTTCAGCCGCTTATGTCAATTACAGGAAGAGCCATTCACCACCCCGAGAGAGCGATTTCCAGGGAGGACATGGCGGGTACACTTACTCCCCAGAGCTTGGAGTTTTTAATCTTTCTCCAAAATCCTGCTGACCAGCAAGGACCTGTGGAGATGCAGCCCCAGATCTCCCGGCATCCTAATTTCTCCAGCAGCCTCACAAACAAATGAATAATGCTGACCGCCCAGTGGAGGGCTCACCCACACACATGCCCATCTGAGGAAATCATCCAAAGCTTGGTTGGCTCTGTGCAAAAAGCCACATAGGTGCAGCTCCATGCAACCCCACGTGTCTGAAGATGATGATTCCCCAGGAAGCTTGACATGGCCGGTGTGATTTCACTCAATCATGTGTCATGTGTCCTTAGTATTTTTGTTGTTGTTGTTAATAAACTTTATTTTTAGAGCAGCTTTAGGTTCTCAGAAAAATTGTGCATACATTCCAGAAAGCTTCCACATGTCCCGAGGGTCCCCACATGCACAATCTCACCATCATCCTCTTGTGCCAGAGCACCCATCAACCTGATCACATGTCATCACTGTCCAAAGTCAAGGACAACATTAGGGTTCACTGTTGGTGGTACACTGTGTATGGGTTTGGGCAAAAGCAAACTGCAACCTCTCTGCCATGAGATTATCGTATTTTATTTCATTGCTCTGAAGTCCTCTATTCATCCTCCTCTGCCAACCCCTAGCAACCATGAATCTTTTATTGTCTCTATGATTTTGCCCTTTCTAGAATGTAAGTAGTTGGAATCATATATTATATTATATGACCTTTTCAGATTGGCTTCTTTCACCCAGTAATATGCATTTAAGTTTCCTTTTTGTCTCTTCCCATTTTGAGAGTTTCTATTTGTAGCTCTGAACAACAACCTCCCATTGTCTGGATAGACCACAGCTTCGGTACCCACTCAGCTGCTCAGGACCACTCACCTGCCTCCAAGCAGCCATGTCAATCATGAATAAAGCTGCTGTCATCGTCCCTGCACAGACTTTTGCATGGACGCGAGTTTTCAGCTTACTTGGGTACAGACCAAAGCACGAGATTGTTTTTTTTTTTTTTTTTGGATTGGTTTACTTCACTTAGCATGATATTCTCCAACTTGTATCCATTTATCTGCAAATGCCATGATTTTTTTTTTCTTTTTTTTATTCTAAGTTGTTATATATGATAGCAGAATGCATCACAATTTATATTAACTTCTAGAGCACATTTTTGCATATCTCTGGTTGTATACAAAGCATATTCACACCATTCCCGTCTTATCATTGCCCTGGGTGCATGTATGAACACAGCGTAGCTTTCTATTGGCCAAAGCAGGTCCTTCTGGAAGACAGTGTTAACGTGAAATGGAGACCAGTCGGGAGAATCCCCAAGCAGACCAAACCAGGTGCACCCTGCAAGAGAAAACTAGGCTATTTTTTGTAAATATCTACAATAACCATAAATGATGTCATGTTCCAAATGCAGTGTAAGAAGCTCGCTGCTAACTAGCCCTTGCTGTCTGAGAACCCCGCTGTAACAAGGCTGAATGATTCCCTCACTTTCATCCTACAGCCAGCCATGCCCCTGAGCTTCCTTTCACCGCGCCTCAGTGGAGAGCCTTCAAGTCCTCAAACTATTATTTTGTGAGCCTGACAAACTTCCAAATTTTTTACTTGATCTGATTTTATTTTTGACAACAGTCGCTGAAGTCTGCCAGTTGGCTTAAAGGATTTTGGGTGACAGAACAGGAAATTCCCAGTGCTGAGTCAGAACAGGGTAAGGACACCACAGAAAGTCAGTGAACATCCCTCCATCCTGGGGTGAGTAAGCTGAAGGCCCCACTGTGTTCGCACTGCCCATTTGAGGGACCTTGGGAAGTCACTTAACCTCTCTGAGCCTTACCTTGCTCATCTGTAAGAGAAAGAGAACAATACTTTATCACAGGGGTGCTATAAATTTTAAATGTCCCTGGCGGTTAGGAGGCACTCAATAAATTATAGCTGTTATTAGGTTAATTGAGAATGCTATAGATTGACTGTGATTGCCATCTTCGCACAGAAAAGCCTTCCTAAGCATTTTTCTGAGTGTCTCGGTTTAACTTCAGCCGCTTATGTCAATTACAGGAAGAGCCATTCACCACCCCGAGAGAGCGATTTCCAGGGAGGACATGGCGGGTACACTTACTCCCCAGAGCTTGGAGTTTTTAATCTTTCTCCAAAATCCTGCTGACCAGCAAGGACCTGTGGAGATGCAGCCCCAGATCTCCCGGCATCCTAATTTCTCCAGCAGCCTCACAAACAAATGAATAATGCTGACCGCCCAGTGGAGGGCTCACCCACACACATGCCCATCTGAGGAAATCATCCAAAGCTTGGTTGGCTCTGTGCAAAAAGCCACATAGGTGCAGCTCCATGCAACCCCACGTGTCTGAAGATGATGATTCCCCAGGAAGCTTGACATGGCCGGTGTGATTTCACTCAATCATGTGTCATGTGTCCTTAGTATTTTTGTTGTTGTTGTTAATAAACTTTATTTTTAGAGCAGCTTTAGGTTCTCAGAAAAATTGTGCATACATTCCAGAAAGCTTCCACATGTCCCGAGGGTCCCCACATGCACAATCTCACCATCATCCTCTTGTGCCAGAGCACCCATCAACCTGATCACATGTCATCACTGTCCAAAGTCAAGGACAACATTAGGGTTCACTGTTGGTGGTACACTGTGTATGGGTTTGGGCAAAAGCAAACTGCAACCTCTCTGCCATGAGATTATCGTATTTTATTTCATTGCTCTGAAGTCCTCTATTCATCCTCCTCTGCCAACCCCTAGCAACCATGAATCTTTTATTGTCTCTATGATTTTGCCCTTTCTAGAATGTAAGTAGTTGGAATCATATATTATATTATATGACCTTTTCAGATTGGCTTCTTTCACCCAGTAATATGCATTTAAGTTTCCTTTTTGTCTCTTCCCATTTTGAGAGTTTCTATTTGTAGCTCTGAACAACAACCTCCCATTGTCTGGATAGACCACAGCTTCGGTACCCACTCAGCTGCTCAGGACCACTCACCTGCCTCCAAGCAGCCATGTCAATCATGAATAAAGCTGCTGTCATCGTCCCTGCACAGACTTTTGCATGGACGCGAGTTTTCAGCTTACTTGGGTACAGACCAAAGCACGAGATTGCCGGATTGTATGGTATGAGTATGTTTCGTTTTGCAAGAAACTGTGACTGTCTTCCCAGGTGGCTGTGCCGTTTGCATTCCCAGCAGCAGTGAACGGGAGTTCCTGTGGCTCCACATTGTCACCGGTATGTGGTGATGTCTGTGTCTTGGGTTTTGGCCATTTTATCCAGCATGCAGTCGTATCACAGTGTTGTTTTAGTTTGCGATTCCCTAGTGGCACACGCTGCTGAACATCTGCTCATGAACTTATCTGCTTTCTGTACGTCTTTCTTGACAAGGGATCTGTCCAGGTCTTTGGCTCATTTTTTACCCAGACTCTTTCTTTTCTTAACATTGAGATTTTGGAGCTCTTCACATAGTTGGATAACGGTTCTTTAGCAGATGTGTATTTTGCAGGCATGTTCTCCCCATCCGGGGCTTTTTTTTCCCATTCTCTTGACAGTGACTCTGGAAGAACAGTTTTCCACTCCATCAACCCTCCCTCCCAAGCACCACTGGCCCATTGGGGATTTTAAACTAACAGCTTTAGTCTTTGACCTCATGTAGCTTCGACCACTGGGGCTTCAACTGCAGCCCTCATTTTGGAGGTACTCCAGTCCACACGTCAAGAGACGCTAGTGATGGTGGCACCAAGTCTGTGCACGTGCCCATCATCCTGCAGGTCCCTGCAAACACCCCGCCACATTCAACTGGATTTAGAGGATCCGAAGCACTGACGGGAACAGACCTCCAGCAGAGAGAAAGGGAGATGGTGCCGTCATCACCAGCACAGAGCCTCTGTGATGCCCCCTGACCGCTGAATGATGGTGCTGATTAACTAGTAATTAATTCCTCAACAGGCTGAATCAAATAATCAAGTAAGCTGCAGGTAATGCAATTACGATAGTTGTTTAACACTTAACGAAATGCTCTTATAAGACCTGACATGGCGAGTCTTCCAGCTCTCCCCGAGCAGCCCCCCACCAAGGGTCCCCCACTTTCCTGTGCAGATCCAAGGATGCAATGGGCAACCCGTGGTTCCCTTGGGGACTAAATCACACCATGGAAAGGAGCCTATTTCATCAGCTGCTGGCCAGACTGTGCTGTGTGCACCTGAAACTCGCATCAGCAGTGGGTCAACCAGCACCTGAGGGGCCGATGGGCATCCTAAACCTGGGAGACCACAACAGGAGAGTCAGCTCTGTGCAGACGCAGGGCCAACAGCTGGACCGTGGCATCCTGAGGGACATTCTCAGGCTCAGCCAGGCTGGTGAAAAAAGAAGGGGACAGAGGCAGAGGAGTGCCACAAAAAGCTGGCCCTTAGCAAGTGTCTCTCGGCCTTCTAAGCACAACCCTCTGGGCTCGAGCATCTGTGGTCAGGGGCCAAGGACAAAGCACTCGAGGTCACGTTCAAGGTTTCACTTGTCTTTGCCACAGCCAGTGCCCATTTCTTCCTTCCAGATCTGTCTGATGGGCAGATGTGAGGATGTCCACAGTGCTCTCCAGGAAAGAGCCCTTCACAGGAACACTGCATCCGCCCTCGGACCTGTTCATCTTGAAACGTCCCCCAGGGGG
Organism: Tamias sibiricus; assembly: GCA_025594165.1. Lineage (NCBI taxonomy): Eukaryota > Metazoa > Chordata > Mammalia > Rodentia > Sciuridae > Tamias > Tamias sibiricus. The sequence continues at coordinate 168,381,041 of CM046662.1, read as the reverse complement.
CGTAAGTGAGTCAGGAGGACCGGAGCCCTTGCTGCCACTCAGCAGTTGATGGCGTGCTGTCTGGATATCCGCTCAGCCCTCCTCCCCTCGGGCCGGGCACTGCTGAGCCCAGGCTGGGCCGGGCCTAGGGAACCTTTTGAGAAGCCTGCTCTGCGCTCCTTCACCCCCACGGAAAGGGTGGGTTGTGTTCCGTCCGAGTGTCGTGGCTGAGGAGTGACCCCAGGTGCTGCTGTAGGTAACGTGGCGCTTCTGCTGCTGTGTTCCAACCCGCGGGTACACACGCCTCCTCTGCGGCCCCCAGCTCTGTGCAGTGAGAGCTGTGGATAAGAAACCCGTCCACGGCCGCTGTCCCCTGGCTGTCTGGTCACCAGTGTTTACTCTCCGGAGGGGAGCTGCACCAGTGCCTCCTCCCGGCTCTCTCCCAGCTGTCCCATCTAGCCATTGTTAGGAGAGCGTTGCTATGGCAACAGAGGGCAGTGGAAGGCAAAGAAACCGACAGCCACCCACACAAGGCCTGCTAGATCTGGAGGCTAATTAAAAGGTCCTGTGCTTGGGGTCACCACGAAAACAAGAAACGTCCATCAGAAACCCTCGGGCATAAACTACTCCACCCAGATGCCCTGAAACGCCCAGCCACCCAGCCACCAGGCAGGTGCTGGATGTTCCCAAAGTCTGTGCTGCACCCCCAGGGCGCGGTGCCCGTGGACCATCGTGGCTCCTTGGCTGGGCCATCTTATTAAATGGACTGAACCTACTTTCTGCCAGTGAACCAGAGAAATGGATTAAAAGCCGCCTACTTTCCTCAGGTCTTGAGCTAGATCTGATGTCATTTATAATTGAAATGGCTTTCAAAAGCTTATGCGGGTTCTTTAAGGCCAGTTCTCAGTGTCTCCGAGTGTGGCAGACACCGCCAGGTCTAGACAGGCTGGAAGCTCCCTCCTGCTAAGAAGGAGTTAGCACTCCTTGAGCTTCAGTCGGTAGTTCTCTTCCTAACTGGGGGGCCTTTGAGGCAGACTGGCTCTGAGCGCTCCTAGCACGCCGAGTAGCTTCAAGAACCTGCAGAACGTCAGAACGCTGCTCACAAAGCCCTTGCTGCCCAGCGGTACTTTCGTGCTCCCTGGTCAGCTCCACTTGGGCCTCCCGCTCTGCCCCCTGATATATCCTCACCTCCAAATAGACAGAGTCACTGACAACACCGGAGGGCTTGGATTCCCGAAAGAAGCTGAGCTCTAGCCCTTTAGAAATCTCTGGAAGCTGAGAGAAAGAAGTCCCCGGAAGAAAGAATGCTACCAAGGAGAGATCAGGATGTGACCCAGGACCCCATACTTAGAAAGGAAGCTGACACCTTCAGGGAAGCAGGCAGACCCTGGAGACCAAACCTCCCCTGTCACCATCTGGGGTCCCAAAGCCCAAGGCAGCGAGCTCCTGCCCAGCTCAGCCTGGGACACTGGACTCTGCCTGTGGCCCACACCCAAAGTCACCAGAACCACCGGTAGAATCTGGTGGGATTCAGATCCACGAGGACAATCTCGCCCATTTGTTCCTCTTCCAGTGCCTGAAGTGCTTTCTGAAAGCGTCGGAGGACTAAACTCCAGGTCCCGAGTGCTGACACTCACCTCCCAGCTCTGCTCCTGGTCTTGAGACCTTGGAACAGCTACCTGGTCTCTGCCTCTGCTCCACCCTCCTAAACAGCAGCAATGAAGTCACTGAGGAACCCCAACACACCCTGCTAGGCAGTGCTGAGAAGGGTGCCGAGCGCACTGGTCCTCAGGACGCCTTGGTGTGTTCACGGGGCACACGGTCGTGACCCTGACCTCAGCGCCTTCAGCACGCAGTAGCTCTGAAAAGAAGTTTCCTCTCACTGACCTGGAGTGGCATGATGGCCCTGGGTGGACAGAAGGGCTCTGCCCTCCCCCCGGGAGCCCCCGTCAGACTTCCTGGTGCTGGGTGCCCACACTTCCCTGCCCTTGCTGCGCCTGCTGCCATGCCCTTGGCTTGCCCTGGCTCTGATCTCCCCTGTGCAGTCCAGTATGGGGGGGGGCGGTGCGGACCCTTGGCCCTGCCCTGGGTCCAGCTTCATTGCCCGTGGAGCAGGCACCTCCCCACAAACCGGAGCCCTGCCTCCTCACAGCCTGCAGACGCTCCAGCCTCGTGGGCGGCCAGCCCCTTCCTCCTGACCTCCTGGCTGTCACCCCTCAAGCCACCTCGCCAAGAGGCAGGAGAGCAGCCTCCGTGACGTGCTGCCGGGGCTCTGAGAGGGCAGGATCCGTCCCTCAGCACAGCAAGCGAAGGGGCCTCCCCATCAAGGGTCCACAGACTCTCCCAAGACACATGACCATGCGCATCCTGGCCGGGCAGACCCTGGCTGCCCTGGACTGCGGGGCCCTCTGTCAGAGAAGCCCATCTTCCAGCCACTGGTTTAATTGCTCCCTATGGCTCTAGCAGAAATTTCCATTTCTTTAGTGGCTGCAAGGCTTGGCTCATGTTTGGCTGCTTTATTAGCATCTACTTTTACTCATAACTAAGAGATGAATAGGTAGCATTTCAGAATTAACATAAATCTCTGTTAAAATTAGCCATTCATTACTAGCCGCCTTAGAAATGAGAGCCAAACCTTGCACCTTCTAAAACATCTTGAAGCAAAAAGATGCAACTGTTTATCAATTAATTTAGACCTAAGGGAGGCTTTTGCTTACGCAGGAACTTTAGGATCTGGTCTAATGGATTGAATTTAGACTACTCCACAAATGAATTCCGAGATCCTGGCTATATATATTCACAAAGCTGCAACTTCCTGAAGTTTTCTTGGCAAAGTGAAAGAATATATTAAGATCTGGACGCCTGTGTGCTTCCCAGAAGAAATCAGCACTCAGTTTCCTCTGCCATAAAATTCATCCAGAAAGTAAATTGTCGTAATGTAAGAAATAACCCCGGTGGAGTGGGGGGGTCGGGGCACGCAGGTCCTCAGGGCCAACGGCATCCCACCAAGTTCTTACCTTGTCATTCCGAGGTCTTTGAAAAACAGACCAAATCTTATCAAATCAAATTTAAAACAGACATAAAAGATTTTCAGGAAGCTCTTGTGGGGATTGAAATGAAGATTTATAGCAATGGAAATAAATCTGATTTCCAAAATGACTTTTGATAACACCGTGTTAATGACCTTTAGTGAAATTCTTCTCGAGAGAAGTATTAGTCCACAGTGTTCAGCCAGTAGAACAAGGTTGAAGTTGGGAATTTGCAAATTAAAGATAGCACCGTGCATCTCAGATCAATAGGCAGTGATATTACGGGAACAAAGTCCCCAGAAATAAAGCAAAAAATCAAACCTGATTTGACCTGATTGACGTCACCCAGCCCTTAGTGACGTAAAGATCACACGATTTTATTCCAAAGATTCTGGGCACGGATTGATGACCTGAGACAAAGGACAAATGATTCTACACAAGGAGGAGGAGAAGGAGGAGCCAGAGAAGGATGAAGAGCAGAGGGAGAGGGAAGAGGAGGTATCTACGTGAAATGGGTGAGATTCTACATACTCTCCCCATAAGTGGTTAAGAAACAGTCCCAAGGACTACTTGGGTCAGAAGTGGGAAGATTCCATCTTAGACTTCACAGAGTCAACCTGGAAGCTGCCCAGGCCCTGGACGCCTGGACCACAGAGGAGGAAGTGGCCCACTCTCCCCTTTTGCAGTGACCTTAGGCCCCCAGAAGCCTCCACAGAAGACCCACAAATGGGGGGGTCAGAGACCCCCAGCCACAGCATCGGGTGCCCAATCCGTGGCCCCTGAGCTCCAGGTCTGTCCGAGACATCCCCACACACCTGAGCAGAGGGCTGCAGGTGGGACCACACCGGGCAGACTCCTGCAGGCTGTCCACCTCCAGCTCCAGCCCTGCTGTTGTGTCTTTTCAAAGGGCTGCATTGGATCCGGGAGCGTCCTACCTGGCAGGGTTACTGAGCTGGACCTTGTCTACCGTTTGCTGGGAGAAAACAGTAGTGACCGAGTGTGTGTGTGTGTATCATGTAGAACAAGCCCCGTTTGACTCCCCCAGGTAGGGTCAGCACCACCAGCCGTCCCATGGGTGCACGGGGCATCCAGAAACCCAACCAGTTACACCTGGCTCCCTTTGAGGGAAAGGGTCACAGGAAACGCTGCCTGCCTCTGCCATCACTGAGGCACAGTCTCCCAAGCACAGCGTGGAAAACCCCTTGGTCCAGAAAGATGGGAGCGAGCTGGGTATCAAGATGTGAAAACAGGAGACAAAACAGGAAACACTCACCGCCTCTGTGGATTTCCCCAAGAGCCTCCCTCCTGCTTGTGGGCCTTGTGGGTAAAATCTAGGGATCACTGGGCAAATCCAATGGGCCGCTGTGAACCGCAGAGCCAGCGAGTTGGGATCCAGAGGAGAAGAGAACATTGGTTCACGTCATGGCAAAGGGCACTTTGCACAAGCAGTTAGCTGTGGCAGCTCCTGGGCAGACTGGGAAAGGCAAGGAAAGGAGGGCTAGGGCAGAGCGTCCACCAGGCCTGGAGTCTTCCAAGGACCCACCTGCCCCTTACGCAGTGGCCACTTAGATGGAACGTGAGGCCGGAGCTCCAGCAGCAGGTGACAGTCCTCACTGTGCTGGTGCTGAGGACGAGCAGCTCAGTTCCCCTCCCAGGACCGAGGGGGAAGCAGGAAGGAGGGAGGGCTTGCAGGAGCAGGAGAAGACTGGAGTCCCCACTGGTGTCCACTTCAACCCTAGTTTACCTGGATAATCCTGTGTGCATGGACCCAGGACAGAAGAGACAGAGGGAGACACTTTCTGAGACCTGCCTCCTCCTCCTCCTGGAGGTGGTTCAACACAGAGGGGGATGCAGACAGCTAATGCCAGTTCCTCAGGACAGTGTCCCTCCACTGGTGCTCAGCCATGGCACCCGGAGCTGGCCCTCTCCTTGGCACGTCTGCTTGGATGTCTGATGCGCATCTCAAGCACAGCAGCCTTCCCTAAGGACCCCGCCCTCCATCCAGGACCGGCCCTGCGCATCACCCCACTGTGGTCCTTGCTGCTCAAACAGCTCAGGATTGCTCTTGATTCCTGCGTTTCTCTCACACCCTGCCTACAGCGTTCAACGAACGCTGTTAACTCCACCTGCAAAACGCAGTGCAAAGCCAAGAGTCCGAACAAACATCTTCCACTGGACGGTCAACTCGGTGCCATGTCCAGTCTCCCCTCTCCCCACGGCACGGGCGCCGGCTCCGACTCTGATCCATTCGCGGCGCAGCAGGGAGAGCCTGAAGAAACCAGCCAGGTCCTGTCACTCTCTCCCTCAGGCCCTCGTTTACAGACTCCTGGGTGCTGTGGAGCTGGCCGATGCAAACACTAATATGGTGACAGTGCAGCTAGGAAGACTCGCTGTGGGCCACCCACAGCTGCCACCCCACCCCCACGGCCCGTGTTTCCTGGTGCAGAACTTCCTACAGGCCCTGATGGCCTCACCCAGAGGTCTCAGCACAATCTCAGGCTCCAAATGTCACATGCTGGCCTCATAATCACCGCACACTTGCCTCCAACTGCAGATGGTCCCCAATGTACCCCCACTCTGTGCCTGCACTTCCCCCTGACCAGCTACACAGGTCACAGCCTGCTGTGGCCCTTGCATCTCCTCTGCTCTCAGTAGCAACACGACACCAACGCTGGCCCCCACACTACGGCTCCAGCTTTGATCACTTCCCGTCATCAACAGACCCTGGAGGCTGGGTATGGTAGTGTGGACCTCAATCCCAGCAACTCGGGAGACTGAGGCAGGAAAGTCACAAGTTTGAAGCCAACCTCAGCCACTTAGCAAGACTCTCAACAACTTAGAGAGACCTTGTCTCAAAATAATAAACAGATGTAGATAATAGATGTATAGATAGATAGATGACAGGTGGAGAGAGAGATCGGAGATGGAACTTCCATGATATATTGCATGTGTGTCATGCACATGTGGAGAAGCAGCCCCAGCAAGATCGTCTACACGCAATGCCCTGTGCCACACAAATGCCCTCTCTGCGCCCTTAAGCAGCTGTTGCACAGAGAGCCCTCTCCATGCAGGAAGACTGAGCAGTGCCTAGCCGGGTGGCATCGCCGTGCACCCGGATGCGGGCCCCTCTGCAATGTGGACTTCATCCCCTCTGCCTCTCACAGCAGACAGAAGACAAGAAGGCTCCCTCCATGGCTTGCAGGCCGACTTGACCTTGAGTGCCACCGCCAGCCTCGCGGAGCTGCCTCTTCCTCCCAGTGCCTCTGCTCCTCTCTCTGGACGCCTACTTCCTGTAGCTGCCTGTTACAGCGCCCAGTCCTAACATAATCCTGCCTCATGGAGCAAGCTGGGTGCGTCCCACCTGCACAGAGGTAAAAAGCCCACCAGTGCCCACCTGGGTGGGGAAGTCTTTGGCCGCAGCACCCCAGGCCTCTCTCATAGATGCCAAATCAGAGACCCGTAGCAACCAGTGTGTCCCTGAGCCACCCGGAAGCTGCCCAAAATGCAGCTTCCCTGCTCCCCGCCCCACAAGGACATCCGTGCAGCGGGTCTTGCGTGTGACTATAAAGTGGATTTAACCAGCGCTCTGCTTGACTGAGGAGCGTGGGTCCCAGGAGCAAGCCTCTCCCTGTCGTGCTGGGCACCTTCCTGTACCCTCTGAGGCCTAGGGTGGCAGCTGGACAGGCCTTGAGGGCTCCGGCCTGCCCTATCCGTCCGGCCACCCCTGTCTCCCTGACTGCTCTCCAAGGTGCCGGGGCCTTCCCTGGTCCTGCGCTCACAGCCAGTGGCCTCCACCACAGGACAGCCCCCCTCGGCCCTCGCAGCCTGCTGCGTCCCCTGGACCTCCTCCAGCTCCCACAGGCCCTGCCCAAGTCCACCCGCGTGGCCTCAGGGTCATTTCCGTTGCCGTAACAGAACACCAAGACCGGGGGTTCACAAAGGAAATGGGGGCTTATTGTGGCTCAGGGTCTGGATGCTAGAGGTCGAAGACTGTGGCACCAGCTGTGCCCGGCTCTGGTGAGCAGGCCTATGAAGGAGCCCCAATTAGGGAGATGGCTATTGTGGTCAGCTGGAAGCCATAAGTTCCACCTGATAATAAGTATGTATGTGACGCACCTGTAAATGCACGTGAGGCACCGCAAAGCTAAAGGTATATAACCGGGTGAAAGCGGTCGGAGTCAGGAGAAGAATGAATTCATTCAGTCAGTCATGCAGTCGCTCGGTCGGAAGAAGAGTTCGGGTCGGAGAAGAAGAAAAGAATCAGAGCAGCCAGAACGCAGGCAGAGCGGTTACAGAAGAGAAACCAGATAGAAGAAGTAATTCCTGGTCAGAGTCAGGCCGAGGCTCCCGAGGAAGAAAGAAGAAAGAACAAAGAAGAAAGAAGCTCTAAAAGCTAAGCTCTCTCTCTCTCTAAAGAAGAAATCTCTCTCTTTCAAGCTCTCTCTCTTTCTCTCTAAGCTCTAAGAAGAAGAAGAAAAAGCTATCTCTAATCTTTCTCTCTAAGCTCTTTCTAAGAAGAAGAAAAATCTTTCTTTCTCTCTCTAAGCTCTCTGCCTCCGAGTTTTCCTCCCGCGGCATTGTGGCTGGCCACGACAGGAAGCTTACAGGCCTCGTGCTGCCTCACAGCCTGGCAGGGACAAGCCGGCGGGCAAAGTGGGCCTGCCCAGGAGACAAGCCCCAGGGCCGCTTCCTGCCTAGCGTCCTGCTCAGGGCAGTGGTGCAGGCCCAAGAGCGAGCGAGGACAGCCTGTGTCCCTCCTCAGGCCCGATCGCTCCCCAGGCCCCCTGTCCTCGCACCCCCACGTTGGTGGCTGGATTTCAACATGAGTTCAGAGAGGGCAAACCACAGCTGGTCACCCCAGCATGGCCTTCTTGTCCCCCCACCAGTGGCGTCCCAGAGCAGCTCCCAGCCACACTGAGCCCACTCAAGCCCACCTCAGAATCGCAGAACGCGAACTCTGAAGTCATAGCCGCTCACTCTGTGGGTGGCTGAAGGCCCCCCAGGAAAGATGGGGCTTAGCAGACGTGGACTGAGGAGGGGCTGGGGAGAGGCGCTGAGGCCGTGGAGACCGTGGGCCTCTCCTCCCCCGTCTGTGCCCTTCCTGAAGTCCTTCCTGAGGCCAGTGTGCTCTCCCCTTGGCTCGTATTCGCAGCTCCAGCTGCTGCGACAGCGCTATGCCTACGGACTTAACACCGTGCTGGAGCTGAGGGCCCAGGACCAAGAGGTCTGTGCAGAGCTGCCTCCTGAGGCCTCCCCTTGCTGGGAGGGGGCACCTCTCCCTGTGTCCTCACGTGGTCTCCCCCCTGCGCATGCGTGTGAGGACACTAGTCAAATCTGAGGGAGGCCCCTCATTTTACCTTAAGACCTCTTTTTTTTAATTTTATTATATTTTATTTTATTGGTACTGGGGATTGAATACAGGATCACTTAACCACTGAGCCACATCCCCAGCTCTTTTATCTTGAGACAAGTCTTCCTAAGTTGCTTAGATCCCTATTAAGTTGCTGAGACTGGCCTCAAATCTGTGATCCTCCTGCCTCAGCCTCCTGAGTCTCTGTAAATGCCAAGGTACCCAGCAAGACCTCTTTTAAAGCCCTGTCTCATTCTGAGATACTGGGGATTAGGACTTCAACTTATGAATTTTGGAGAGACACAGTTCAGCTCACAGAACACCCCAATATCTTCATAACTAATTCCTCTTTTTGGTTGATGCTCCCCTAAGTCGGCAGAGCTACTGCAAACCGACGCCCTCCACAGTCCTGGGCAGGCCCCAGGCAGGAGAGTTTGGGGACTGCTGACTCATTTGCTTTGGCCCCACTGGATGGGGACTGCCTTAGGTCACAGGCCATGGTTTCCTGGACTGAATCTCCCAGGGGAAGATTCAGCACCAGCAAATGCTCAGTCATGGCCGTGTGACACGCGAGAGGTCAGCACCGTCCACCCTCTGCAGGACGTTCAGAGGAGGTGCTCCATCAGGAAGGCTTGACTTAGCTCTGCAAAGCACCGGTCCTTGTGCCCGGCCCCACTCCTGAGGTTCTGTAGCCAAGAAAAGGTAATGCTAAGAATTATTGCTTAGAGATTCAGAGTTTTTACTGGAGTTATAAAAAGCCAAGGATTTCTGAGCAGTGTATGAATCACAGGAAAGAACCCTGATTATTTTGTACCCAGGATCTGGCAATATTCGATGATGGATAAATGCAATAGCTCATGAAATGCAACTTCCTCTGGTGCTATTTCAGAGTTACCATGGACCACCCTTGCCAGAGGGGGAAACTGCTAAGCAGCAGCCTGTCCTCCCTCTCCTGTCTGTCCTGAGCTGTACAGATGGCGGCCAGGAGCCCCACAGCCTGCCTTGCAGGGAGCTGCTTTCCCTGGGGCACGCCTCCCTAGACAAGGGGGAGATTGAGAGAGAGGCTTCATTCCATTCAGATCAATTAAAATGAAAGTCTGGCGGGGTCCAGCGATGTTGAGGAGGTGAAGAAGTGAGCACCCCACGTCTGGTGGGTTATACAGTAGGTGCAATTCAGAAAGCATGCTGGTTGTGCCTGGCAGAGAGGAAGATATGCCCACACCACGGTCCAGCACGCATCTTCATAGGTATCCAGAAGGGTGCTCAGTGCACTATCATTTGTAACAGGGGAAAAAATGGAGACAACTTAATGTTTGTTGACAGGATACCATACAAAATGAATAGGAGCCAGATCTAAATGCACCAGATACACAAATCTTAAACTCACACTGATGAGTAAAGAAAGCAGCTCACAATAGAGATACTGTGCAGGCAAGAGTCATGGCTGAAGGGCAAAAATCACACCAGACACAACGGCGCAGCCAAGAGATTTATTCAGCAGCCTTTATGGCTGGTCAGATGTAGAAGAAGTACGGGGAGAGAGGAGTCAGGGAGAGGGAAGTGTGCAAGCTCTGAATGGAAGGTGCCTGGTCGTGCCGGCTGTGGTCTCTGGAGCTGTTGGCTAGGGCAGCTGCCGTCGGGCTGGAGACGGTGAGTCTGGAGCTGTCCGCAGGGGCTGCCTCCTCTCAGCAGGGACGAGCTGTTGTGTCTGAGCTCAGAGCAGGCAGGGATGTAAGTGGGGATTTCTGGTGGGGGGTGTACCAGAGCAACCTTTAACACTATTGGCTCTTTTCCCAGGGAACAGGGCGACCTTTAAGCCAATTGGCTCCTGCCCGGGGAAAATGAAACCAGGTCGCACCTCATGGAAATTTCCATGGGGGAGGTGGCCCATTGGCCCAAGCCTAACTATCAACGGCAGGGCCAGGCACTGCTCAGGAAGGCTGCTCACAAGGGGCCTTGGCCAGCGTCCAGGAGGCAGATTCTGGGAGGGTCCCACCATGTCCAGGACGCCAGTTGTGTGTCCAACCTGGGTAGACAGTGTGGTCCACCCCAAGCCCCTGCTTTCCTCCCAGAGGCTGACATTTGGGTACAGGCAATGGCCAGTCTCCAGCATAAACCCTGGGCACCGCGTCCCTAATGAGCCTCCTGGCCAGCAGCACTCCACACGTGTTGACACAACACGCTGCTGGGAGAAACTGAGTGCGTCCTGTGTGCCTCCACTGCGGGAGACTCCCGGAGCTCGTGCCTGGTGTCCCTTGTGCCCTTTGCAGATTCTGCTGTCTCCCTCCCTACAGTAAGCCACGCGCATGAGTGGGACTCTCTGCCGAGTGTCCTGTGTCCTCCTCAGGGATCACTGACCCCACTACAGATGCACACGAAATGACAGGGTGTGTTCTGAGTTTAAGAACATGCAAAACCAGATTATTCATTGTTCATGGAGACACATGTATGATACGAGCTTGCAATCATCAATTCCCTTGACGAAACACAGCAGACTTGGCAGCCTGACAGTTCACAGTGTTCTCATCTTGTTCTCTACCTTGTTCTGGGTTTTAAATATTTTCATAATGAAAAACATCCAAAGGGCACAAACTGAAAGCACAAGGGAGGGGCCTCGAGTGGTTCCGATGGGTGGGTCCCAGGTGCAGCTCCCCTCCCGCTTGGTCATAGAGCCCCCTGAGGCTGGACAGGAGGGAGAGCACCAGCCATCATTTAAAACCCACACTGGGCTGCGAGTAGCCCTTGCATGAAGGAGCGATTCTCTTCTCCAAAGGATGTGCAAGGACAGATAGCATGGAAAGAAAACTTGGGACTGAGTGTATTGGCAATAATGACAGCAGGGATTGGAACTTTCAACCCTGCCCATCTGCAGCAAGACCCGTGCAACCACGTGCCTGTTGGGTACTCACAGGGCTCTGCACATGAGGGACATGGAGAACTGAATCGGGGACTTTGTCTTCCTGGTGCTCCTGGCCAGTGAATGAGGCACAAGTGGACAGACGTGAGGACCTGGAGTTGTGTGGAGAGGGACAGCTTGCGCACCACTCATCTCTCCACTGTACGCCCTCAGGACAGGGAAACCACTTGCCCTGCATGATTGCATGCAGAATGAACTTGATCTTGGCAACGAGAGTCGCGTGCCCTTGTACAAGCAAGTCTCGGTACTGGCCTAGTGTCAGTTCCAAGAGCCGTGCCTGCACACGGTCCCCTCACCCCAGAGCAGCCCTGGCCCAGCTGTGTGGAACCCCCTCGTTGGCGTCCCCACCTCCCTCTGAGTTTCCTGAAAGCCAGGACTGAGCCTTGGCATAGACGGCTGGGGCCACAGAAACCACTCTCTACCCTCCTGCTGCAGGGAGCAGCCCTGACCAGCCAGAGCAGCTGCTGGCCCTCTCGACCCAGCCCTGCACTCTCCCACCAGGCCATGCCCAGCGTCTGGGCCTGAGAGTGTGGCCAGTGCTGGGGGACTCCTATAAAGAGCAGGTCTGCCCTGAGCACACCTGGCCAGGCCGGCCGGGCCTTCCTCAGATCTGCAGGTGAGGTGAGGGTCCACGTGGTCCCTCCTCGACTTGGTTCACAGCGTCGGCCCCAGGGCTGCCTGCCTCCTGGTGCCCCACTCCTCCCCACGGCACTGCCTGGCAGTCCACACACAGACCCCCCCCATCTGCTTCCCAGAAGACCCAAGGAAGCACAGCTGTGTGCCCAGCCCCAGCAGGAGACCAAGACAGAGCAGGAGCCAGACAGCTATTTTTCAACAAATAGATGGCTTCTTGGAAAAAAACAAATTTTAATGAAAATTAAGCAGTATTCTACAAGGAAAATATGAATTATTCCCTGATATGGCTGAAGATTGCTTTAGGGCAAAGTATTTTGTATGATCAGTGTACTGTTTGTAACGTACTTTAATTTTCTTTCCAGCAACATCTTTATCCATGAGTGATTAGCAGTCGGTAAGAAACATCAGCCAGGCGTGGTGGCAGATGCTTGTAATCCCAGCAACTCAGGAAGATGCCAAGTTCAAGGCCAGCCTCAGCAATGTAGTGAGGCCCTAAGTAACTCAGTGAGACCCTGTTTCAAATATGAAATAAAAAGGGCTGGGGATGTGGCTCTGTGGTCAGCACCCTGGGTTCAATCCCCAGTACCAAAAGGAAAAAAAAAGTCATGCTAGATGGAAATACCAAGTTACGACCTAGCTGATCAGAAGCTCAGCCTCGTTTACGCAGTCACCCTGGCAGCTCCGAATTCCCCACGTCTGCCACAGCAGAAAGTGTCGGCACCCGGAGAGATGGCCCGAGTCTATCAGCTCGTGCTCCTGGGGCGTTAAACTTGTTCAAAGGTGCCATCGCTGGTGTCGGTGACACAGTCAACACCTACTTCCCACGGTCGACCCTGAGAGTCCTCTGCATGAGGGTTCCAACTGCTGGAGAACTGGAGAAAAGAGCAAGCATGTGCGTCAGCCCAGAGTCCATGCCACGTGGTGTCGCTGGAGAGTGGGATCTTCACGTGCTCCCCAGGAAAGCCCCAGAGAAGGGCCAGTGCCGACAGGTGGCCCCTGGCCAAGCCCACTGGGCAGCTCTGATTTTGCACTAGGCAGCTTCCCAGCTGCACACTGTGCAAAGGAACAACAGCCCTGACTGTGTCCTCACCGTAGGCTGCAAGGCCACTGCCCTCTGCCTAGCACTACGTGTGGACAGAGCTTGCTCTCCTTATCTACCTTAAGGATAGTGACCGCCAAAAACATTCACTGAGCATTTGCCACATGCTGGTGTTTCCTTTTTCATTTCTTGTAACAAGCTCATGAGCTCAAATCTTTTATCATTGCCATTTCCAGATGAGAAAATGGAGATTCAGAGATGCTAAATGTCTTGTCCAAGGTCACACAGCAAAAACAGTATAAACAAAATTTAAAACCAAACAGTCATATCACGTGTCTGCCTATAACAGCCTGTCTGCGTTTTGATTTGTTTTATTAGAAGCCAATAGTCTGAAATATTTTTGAAATTTAATTTCATAGTTTCATAAATGACAAAAGAAGATTTGGGGTGATGTCACCTTGGAAAATGAGAGTAGCCAGCAGGTCAGTGCCTTGGTGATGATGTTCTCCTGTATAAGAAGCCTGCTGCTCAACATTTGTTGGAAACGTGTTTCGGGTCCTGTTCTAATCCTTCCACACACGAACACAAGACGTGGGTGGTGGCCAAGTCAGTGGCCAGGCTGGAGCTCAGGGAGGAGGGGAAAGAGACTCTCAGCAGCCACCGCGACACTGAGAAAACCTGACAAAGACACGGAAGATGTAACAAGGACAGTCCTCAACACTCCCTGTGTAACAAGTTTTAATCAGAAGTTATGTTAGCCAGATTCTCATTGCTGGGACAATGAAATACCTAAGGGAAAAAATCTTAGAGGGGGAAAGATTGATTCTGGCTCACAGCTACAGAGGTCTCCGTCCATGGTCAGCAGACGCCACTGCTCTGAGCCTGGGGTGAGAGAGAGCGTCGCGGTGGAGGACACCTGTCAGTCATGGTAGTCGGGAAGCAGAGGGCAGGGAGGGGCTGGAGAGAAGAGAACCCTTCCAGGGCATCCCCCACTGACCCACTTCCTCTAACTAGCCCCCCACACACACACGGCTTTCACCACCTCCCCAGTGCCGTCAGCTGGGAACCATCATGGGCCAACCCACTGGTGAGGTCAGAGTCCTCCTAACCAATCTGTCCCCAAAGCCCCACCTCTGAACACCGCTGCACTGGAGACCATGCCGTCAACACACGAGCCTCTGGGGGAAATTCTAGGTCCAAACCATAGCAGAAGGGTTAATATTGTTAAGGACTGAAGCTTTCTTAAATTAGATTATTTGACCATCCAACTATCAGCCGGGGCTGTTCACTCACTGAGCCCAGGGCCCTCGAGCTCATTGACTGTTGCCCCCGATGCAGGCTGGAGAGCAGTGTGCATCCCCCCAAGAGCTCGCGTCTCAATTAACCTTGGACTTCAACATTTTCCTCAGTTTTATCCACCAGGGTTTGAGAAGGGTGCCAACCAGCAGCAGGTGGACAGAGACAGTTGACGTCTGTGGAACCACCAGCGCTCAGCTGGGCCCTGGCCCTCAGGCCTGCAAGTCTGCAAAGCTCAGCGCATGCATCTCCTCTCCCAGAAAGTGGAGCACCTGATTTCTGTGGGGGCTGGAATAGCAACTCCTTGCAAAGACCCTGGGAAAGAGCACGTGCTTGTCAGACGTGGCTCTGTCACTTAGGAAGCTCGCCTGAAGAATGACCAGGTAGGGGTGGGTGACGCAGCGAAGGTGCTGTTCTTGTCCCAGTTCTGAGCTCCTGGGCATTTCACATCCCACCTGCGTCCACAGATCATTCCTTTATTCCCAGTGTTTCTAAGGAGGCTTCCAGAGAAGCAAGTTCATGTCTTTCTCAAAATTACATCTAAAAGCAAAGGGGAAAACTTGTAGAATAAACGGAGATCCAACCAACAGAGCCGTTGGAGGGAATGGTCCCTACACCAGGCCTGGGGGTGGCTCTGATGGCCCTGGACAGACTCTGCTCCCATTTCAGCATTCCCCATGCACATGTTCAAGAGAGTCACTAACTTTGTGCTGAAAAATAGGATGCGTTACGAAAGACTCTCCTTGTACAGATGAAGAGGCTGAAACCCAGAAAAAGTAAAAAAGTTGTTGGCACTCATACAGCCAAGAGAGGACGAGCTGATGCTCACAGCCCAGTCCAAGGCCTCCCACCCGAGGCTCTCAGTGAGGATGGAGAGGGAAAGCCTAACCTGGACCTCACAGCCCAGATGTGTCTTTGAATTAATTCCAAACACATCAATTTGAAGAAGTAAAAAATCATGATCTTAGCCAGTAAAAATAATCATGTAAGACAGACTTATTTTGCTGCTAATCTCACTCAACGACATGTGAATTAAGTGTAGAAATATGTCAACAATTTAACTTTATTGACAAACTTCATATGAGATATTTGATTAGCTGATTCCAAGGGTAGCATCCAAATACAGAGTCAGGAAAAAGTGTGCAAGACTTTGAAATAAGCAAAATTAATTCCAGTATAGGGCATCCTCCTAGGAGATCTATGCCCTTGGCCATCTCTGAGCTGTTGTACCACTGTGTGAGTGGCTGATGCAAACAGTAATGCCAATGGCTATTGCCCACTTTATGGTTTGGATATGAGGTGTCCTGTGTTGGTGCAGGAAGGTCCAGGGGTGAAATGATTGGCTGGTGAGAGCTGTGGCTTGATCAGCCCTCCTCACTGGAGAGGACTACTGGGTGGTGGCTACAGACAGTGGGGTGTGGCTGCAGGAGGTGGCCACTGGGACTGTGTCTAAAGGTGTGTTTTCCCTGCAGCCCCTTCCTTCTCTCTCTATGCTTCCTGCTGCCGTCAACAGAGAAGCCTCTTCCACCAGGCCCTTCAGCCGTGGTGTCCTACCTCACCTCCGGCCCAGTGCAAAGGACTCGGACCACCATGGACTGAACCTTGGGAACAATGAGCCAAAATAAAGCTTTCCTCCTCTACGTTGTTCTCGTCAGGTATTTTGGTCACAGAATCACAAAGCCAACTAACACTCCAAAGAAGAGCAAATTGTGCCTCATGGAGACGCACTCGATTACACTCAGTGATAGTGACCGATTTTGTGTGTATTTGTAGATATGCGTCTATATTCTTGATGATCTTGTGTGTGTGTGTGTGTGTGTTCTTAATTTAATTTTTCTTTGAACCAGTTACAGCATTGTTCTAGTCCCCTCATTAAAGAGTTAAATAAGATCTTTGAAGCTTGTTCATTGCAAATTTTTTAAGAGTCATTATTTTACTGTCTCTGAAAATTGTCATGCAGTAACATACAAAAGACAATCACCAGTTTTCATCCAAAAAGCTAGAATTCAAGCTTGATCTCCATCTAATGAAATGTCACTTCTGGCCGTAGCCTCTCCAGCTTTAGGCTATTTTGGGGACTGGTGTGCTCACCACCCAAGCAGCTACAAAACAGTGTAGGGACCCATCAGCCATAGGGTGGCAGGCTAGCCCATTTGTCCACGCCACATGATCAAGAGATTCTGTATCCCACAATAGAAAGAAAACAAACCCCTGGCAGAATGAGGAAGCCAACCTACTGTTAGGCTACCCTGACTGATGCCAGGGGACCCTGACACCTATACTAGCTCATATCCTATTTATCTCAACACAAAATGTCATCCCTAGGAAGCAGCCTGTCCCATATGAAATGCTTTGTGAAACTGACAGACTATGCATACCGGCAACTGTTGAAACTCTCAGATTCTTCTTTCTTGCATTCGTTAAAATGATCTCAAATGCAATGACCTCCAAGGGACCTTGCCACTCTAGCCATTCACACTGCGCCCCGAGGCTGCTTTTAAATGGCCATGGACATGCCTGTTTTGTTTTCCAAATCTGTCAAAAAGAGGTGAAGGTATCAATCTGATGTGAACAAGGACGACGCTAACGTCATTATAACACATGGGGGAATTCTAACGAGCAGTTAAAATTTTCACCTCTGCATGGAAACTACAAGAAAGTTGTCAATCTGGAGTTAATTTTAGAGATGTTTTAGTCAAAATGGAAGGTTAAGCTAGAAGAAGACAGTTCCGGGGAGGGGAGCCGTGCGGCTTCTGACTGGCATTTCCACCACGCCTGGCATCGCCCTGGGATGCAGGCACAGCTCCTCCTTCCTCCCGGCATTCAAAGGTTGTAAATGTCACTCATTCCTGAGGGAAGCAACAGGAAGTTGACAGCTCAAGCTCCTGGAGAGCTGGTGGAGGTGATGATCGTCTCAAACTGTGTTTATACATAGTGTCAGCGCTGTGTGTCAACACCTGGTAGTCCTGTGACCTCCTTGCAATCTTACTGGTAAGTTTCGTTTGGAATATGAACAACTTTCTGGTTTTACCTTAGTCTCTTTGAGTGTGATTGACGCACGAAGCAGAAGGAATAAAGTCTGAATAAATTTACTGAATAAAGTAAATTGCCTATTTGGGTCTCATGGAGACTGGAGGCTTCTTCTCCTACAGAGGAGTCTCAAGGACACAGCTTCCAGGACTAAATGTGAGCATTGGGGTTTCTGACTTGTGATGCTCAGGATTTAAAAGGACTTCAAGCTGGACGCAGTGGCACATGCCTATAATCCCAGCAGCTCAGGAGGCTGAGGCAAGAGAATAGCAAGTTCAAAGCCAGCCTCTGCAACTTAGCGAGGCCCTGAGCAACTCAGCAAGACCCTATCTCAAAATAAAATACAAAAAAGGGCTGGGGATGTGGCTCAGTGGTTCAGTGCCCTGGGCTTAATCCCTAGTACCTAAAATAATAATAAATAAGAGGACTCCAAGACCACTCTACCCCTAAATATCTGTAGTTGCCTCCCGGAAACCTAAAACTCAGAGGTACCTGAGGGGAGGCCTGCCAAGGTCATTCACCTCGGGCAGGTGGGGACCAACTTGGCAGAAAGCCCCGGCTCCCAGGGAGCTTCCTCTGCACCTCTCCTCAGGGTACAAGTGGGGGCACGAAGCCTGCTGAGCCTGAACTGGGGGTCCCGTGCCTTCAAGTCTAGCTACTGAGCCTGTTGTAAAACACAGTGGTTTACAAGAGTGGCGGCAGAACTTTGAAGGACTCTGGCATCTTTACCTTATTGGGCTTTTATCATCAGACTTGCAGCTGTGACCCTCTGCTGGCTTAGACTCTGTCCCACACACGTACACGCAGCCAGACCTGCAAATGTGACGTTGCTAGAAACAGGAGCTGTGTGATGCTACCCCGGTAGGGCGAGGTCAGTGGGCCACCCTGATCCAGTGTGCCTGGGGTCCTTATGAGAAGGGACAAGACACCCATGCCTTGAGGTGACAGAGGTGCTGGGTCTAGAAGCTAAGGATTGCCAGCACCCGCCCGGAGCTGGGAGCGTCTCCCTGGGGGCTCCGCAGAGCGTCTGGGGACACCTTGGTTCAGGACTTCTGAGACTCCATGACAGAGGAGAACTTCTGCTGGTTTGCAGCAGCTCCAGCACGCCTATTAGAGGTTTGTGGGGTCAGTCAATGCACCTGGTCCCAACCAGCCATTGTGGGGAGGAAGGGACGGGCGGCAAGGACAAGCGCCTCACGCGGAGCCTGGGCTCTGTGAACACCAGTCACAGGAGCACAGGGCTTCTTGCTGGCCATCGTGGCCAGAGAACCACCGCCTGCCAAGTGCTCTCTCTGAAGGCAGGTTTGACAAAGAAGGAAGAGCAGGAACAAAGGCCTCCTGCGAGGGGGAGAGAGGCAGGGAGGGGGAGAATCAAAGGCCGCGTTGGCCAGTCTCTGTGGGGAGCCTTCCCTCCCTTGAATTCTGCTTCTGCTTCCCTTGCAGTCTACCCTGCAGCTGAAGCAGCTGTGATCAGCTCTTCCATGTTCTGGGGAAAAAGAGGATTTAGGGGCTGGGGACATAGCTCAGTTGATAGAGTGCTTGCCTTGCACGCACAAGGCCCTGGGTTCAATCCCCAGCACCACAAAGAAAAGAGAGAAAAAAAAAACATACTTCAAAGCAAACAGTGTCCTGGCACCAGCGTCAATTTTCACAGCTGCTTTAGGGCCACCCACACCCTCCTGCATGCAGAGCTCAGTCTCGGCTTCCCGATGTGCTGCAGGCCACAGTATCCTAGAAGTAGTCACTGTTGCCCTTCCTGTGCCCAATCTGTGAGAGGACAGTCCTCCTCACCCCACAGAAAGCAGACCTGATCATACATATGACCTGCCTTGGCCAACGAGATGTTGGTGGACGTGACATGGTCCCTTCAAACAGGAGCTTTCAAAGACATACTGTGGCCCTGTAGCCTCTTTCTCTCTGCCTGGAGCCCAGTAATGTCCAAGGACTGATGTCACCTAGGATTCAGAGTAAAGAGTCCCTAGACCAGAGATAGAGGTGGCCTTTCTTGGATATTGAGTGTGGGTTAGAAATAACCCTCAAATAAGCCACGGGGACAGGGGATTCTTTGTTACTGCAAAGTAGTGTTGTCTAAGCTGACTCGTTAAACGAGGTAGAGTGGCAACAAGTTGGGGGCTGCAAGGGATTTGCCTGGCTTTGATTCAAGGTGACCCCAGTTGCTGAGGTCCCAGGTCAGAGCACGTGCCCCACACCTGCTCTCTGCCTGGCACACAGAGACTCCTTTGGAAGAAAACCAGTGTGCACGCGGCTCCAGCTGTTCCAGTAACAGTGCCAGGCTGAGAGCTCCTTCTCTGCACTTGTAGCCCGAAAATGGACGAGGGCCACAGTGGCTGGAACAGGCTCTCCTGGGCCCAGCATGCTCCCAGCAGGTGTCCTAAGGGGCCAGCTTAGGCAGGTTGTTTGGGTGCGTTTCTTTTTTAATCTTCATAAACAGAAATATGGAAAAAATCAAATCTTTAATTCCCGTAATATTAGCCAACCACATAAGAGAAAAGCCAGTCTTTCACGTGTTAAATATCCCAACAGAAAGACCTTGGAACCCAGAGCTGGGCTACTCGATGAGAAGGACACCAACAAACGGTGTCCTCCATCTCCATGGCAAAGAGCCGAGCTCAGAGACGCATGCCTTTTAGGAGAACACGGGGAGCAAAGGTTTACGCAGGGTCTGGGACACGCAGAGGGTCTGTCTGTGTGTCACATCCACTGGTAAAACCAGAGCCACCCTTGGAAGCAACAGGTGAGAAACATCCTTGAGATCGAATGAACTTCCTGTTATTAAGGATGCATGATGAGAAAGGTCTTCTGCACCAGTCAGCTTGGAGGATGGAGGAAATGAGACCCTACTCCTACACGCCGTGTGCACCACACAACATCCGTTGGCTCCTCATCAAGGGCATCGATGTGATGGCTCCTGCTCAGTCTCCTCAGGAACCAGAAATCAGCAAACGTGGGCTCTGTGGGAGGCGCCCAGGAGCGCTGGGTAGGCTGTGCTGGTGGGACAGCAGAGCCTGGCTGTGAGCCACGGACAGGGCAGCACTGACCTCGGACTACATTAACCGGTTGGATCTGCACGGACCTCCTGTGCCATTTCCAAAGCCCCTAGAAAAGGAAAGAACATTTCACGTGCTCTCAGCTCTCCGCACGCAGCGGCTGCGGCAACCCCACGAAACCAGCTCTTTCAGGCGTGCACACTAACGGCCCCCGAGTGCGGCCTGAGGAGGCTGCCCAGGGCCACAGCAGAGGAGGGAGACCCCAACCCAACAGGGGAAAGGACGTCTCCTAGGAAACAGCTTTTCTTTCTCCAAGATGTTTCCAAATTGTTGCTAAATATACATAAAATTCACCCTCTTAGCCACAGGGGTTCAATGGTACCAGATATAGCCACAATATTATCCAGCTGCCACCACCTCCTCTCCAACTCTTTCCATCTCGCGGAACTGAAACTCGGCACTCATCAAACAGTGACTCCATCTCCTCTCCCTGGCCACCACCGTCCTCCTTTCTGTCTGTGATTCTTTCTACCCCAGTGCCTCGTGTAAGTGGGATCATGCAGGGTTTTGTCTTTTTGTGACAAAAAGCTTATATCACTTAGTGTAATGTGCTTGAGGTCCATCCACGTTGAAGCACGCGTCAGAATTCCCTTCCTTTCACATCAGAGAGGGTGGTTCTTGCCTCTGGAGGGCTTTGAGCTGACCAAGGCACCAGAGCAGTACGGAGCGGTCTGGATCACCAACAGGGCGTGACTGCTTGAGATGGCCAGAGTGGAGAATGACAGACGTGAGCGGAGGCTGCAGGGAAACCAGACCACAAGAGCAAGTCATAAGCCCGTGGTTCTTAGGATGGTGCAGTCACTGTGCGGAGTCAAGAAACAGCTGTGGACACCTGATCCAAAATTGGGCAAAACGTATTGCCCAAAGCAGGCTGGAGGAGCCTCCTGGATGCAGCCTTGGTGGGCTGACAGCAAAAGCATGGCCTGTGGCTTAGTGCTGTCTTCTGGGCACCCTGTGGGCAGAAGAGATCATTGCTTGGGACCCTCCCTCACCAAGGAGATAGATGCCCAGCCCCCGGGCCCAAGCCCCTGTAATGCAGTATCTCCCCCAGTAGCAAGGAAACTAAAACACCTTCCTCGTCTTCCAGTACCTCCTGGGAGAGCAGCAAGGCTCTAGGAGAGACCCCGGCAGCACACACAAGTGAGGACAAAGCTTGTGGTTTGGCCACAGCTGCCCGAGGGAAAGTCCGAGGAGCTAAGAGCACAAATGGCCACCTAGCAGGACTCAGGGCTGTGGTGGGCGGCACTCCAAGATGACCCAGCAAGGGCTCATGCTCCCTGCGCGGGGCGGACAGGCTCACGTGATGAGCCACATCCCGGGGCACAGCTGGCTGGAGAAAGGGAGACCACCCTCAGGGCTGCAGCCAATCAGAGGAGCCTCAACAGGATGCGGATGTTTCTGGAAAAGGTGAGAGGGATCTGCTGGAAGGAAGCCCCCCACTGCGGGCTGCGAGATGCAGGGAGCGACAGGGCACAGTGAGGGCTCTTCTGTTGCCGGGACCAGCCACGTCCGGCGGCCCACAGAGAATGGAAGCAGCAGTCCCGCTGCGGAGAACAGAGCTCCTCCATCAGCCTGATGACCTGGAGAGCAGGGTCCAGACGGGAAAGCCCCCAGAAACACCTCAGTCCCAGTCCCCTGGGAGCCCCAGGGGCCCAGCAGCACCATGCCTGGCCTTGGTCTGCAGCTCTGTGAGCTAACCAGTACCGCCGTTTCAAACTCTGGGTGGGTAGGATTTGCTGTGCAGCGGTAGAAAACCAAACCAAAGTTTGTGATGAGCTATTCCTCAAGACCATTGACTTCCTTTGGCTGGATTATTTTTACTACTGTTGCTGCTCTTACTACACTATTATTTGGCTTCTCATATATCGGAGTTTGGGCTCCGGGGAGGAACAGCATGAGCAACAAGTCAACCTTGGGCAGGCACCATCTGTGGAGGTGTGGACAGAGTGAAGAGAAGCCATCGAAGGAGGACGCGGCACTGCAGAGACAGCTGCAGAACCAGAGGACCCAGAAACCCAGACCCAAAGGAAAAGGGAGGCATCATTTCCAGAACCCAGAGAGAGCCGCTGGACAGACGGCAACTGTAGCTCTCAGTTCAGAAATCAGCCAAGACGCGGGGACCTCCAGTAGGAACCCAGGGGCCTCTTCCCGTGCCTCTGGCCAATCCCAGGAGCAGGCAGAGGGCAACAGAAGGAGGAGCGCTGGCCCATGGGGTGGAGAAAGCGTGTGGGAGGAGACAGAAAAGCCGAGGAGAACCCTCAGCGCAGCAGAGATGTTGATCTGAAGGTGGGTCTGAGCTGGAGCCGGGAAGACCGCCGTGACAGGTTCACGGATCAGCCATGCCGCCGTCTTTTCATTCTTTTTAGCTTGTATGACATCGGGCCAGGGCAGGGTGAAGACCCAGGCCTGGCCACACAAAGGTCAGGCAGATGCAGAGCCCAAGACACTGCTGTCCTCACACAGCCACAATGCCACTCAGCCCGGTCCTGCTCCACAGAGAAGGCGGCGCGCGGAGGCTGAGAGAAGAGAAGCAGCAGCTCCAGGAGTGTGTCACAGGAAAGCGGTGACGTTGGGTGCGGGAGCTGCATCTGGGGACGTGCACTGCACACAGGGGTGCACTGCACACAGGGGTACGGAGCTGCATCTGGGGACGTGCACTGCACACAGGGGTACGGAGCTGCATCTGGGGACGTGCACTGCACACACGGGGTGGGGACGTGCACTGCACACAGGGGTACGGAGCTGCATCTGGGGACGTGCACTGCACCGGAGACCAAGCTACATTTGCGTTCGGGTGGGGCAGGTGGTGTGGCCTGCTTAAAGGACCACATGAAAGCAATCTAGATAAATCCAGTAGCTTTGCCAGGTGCTGCAGTTTGGGTGTGGTCTGTCCCCTAAAGGTTCCCAACCAGGCAGCTTGGTCCCTGCTGTGGTGATAAGGCAGTGCCGCCTTTAGGAGTTAAGGCCACAAGGAAGGTGATCAGCTGTCTGTTCAAATTCACTATCCGTTCTTCAGCCTCATCGTGGTGTACACCAGGCCATGGTTTTTGGACCTTCTAGCCACCAGACCTATGGGCCAAATAAGCTTCTTTTCCTTATAAAGTAGTCGGTCTCAGGTATTTTGTTATAGCAGCACAAAACAAGCTAAGATACATGGCCTTTGGGATCTGAACATGGCTAATTCTTTCATGCAGATCTGGATCCAAAGGTCCTTTTTAATGGAAACCCCAAGAATGATCTCTTAACCCCTCCTCCATACTCAGTTCCTTTTTATCACATGACCCTGTCTTATCCCACTCTTTAGAATAAGCTGGATTATTTATTACGTTCACTCCCTGAGAGCGGTTACCTTTATCCAGATCTCTGTCTCTCAGCTCTGATAACAGTGCCTGGCAGAGCCAGAAGGAATGTCACTCCACACGTCTCAAACGATAAAGGCCCAAGCACAGCCTGACTTTCAAAAGCAAAACAATTCACTGAAGTGCTGATAAGAAAGGAAGAGCCAGAGAGCGGAGCAGACAAGGCAGAAAGAATCCCTGGGAAAGGAGGAAAAGAGGAGCCCCGAGAGCCCCGTGGAGCAGACTGCCGCGGACGCCGCGCCCGCAGCCTCTGGTCCTAGTCCCAGGAACGGCGCAGCATCCAGCTGTCCTCAGGAGAGCTGAGGACCGACCTACCCACCTCCTCCCCAAGCAAAGCCGCGGTCCTACCTCCGTAGCGCCCCCTGCTCTGCCCTTGTCCCCACCACTCGGCCACACCCCTGGTTCCAGAGTGTCCGTGTCACACTCACCCTGCACACACCCACTGTCCTCCACAAGGTGGTCTTTCCAAACACAACTTTCATCACACCCCCTCCTCAACTAAACACAGACACAACTTTAGTTAGGGACGGCAAAGGTAAAAACGATCCCGGGGCATTCTGTGGTCCATAAAGTAAGGAAATAAATAAAGATGGATGGATGGGCAGGTGGGTGGATAGCTGGCATGTCAGAAGGACATGGAACCCCCCCATCAGATAAATATCCATGAATGAATACTGATATAAATAAACGACTGAATAGTAAACAAGTGTTGAGTCTTCCTCGTAGAAAAATTCCAGTCATCAAATCTAGAAGGAATGAGGGAGCCAGAAAGTCACCATTGGAACCCCATAGTAGAACCTGTGGCCAATACCCACCAGTGCATGCTAAACATAACGTGCAAAGAATTAAGGAGGAGCAAAGCATCCCTCCCTCAAATTCAAGAGGAGAAGCCAAGACACGTCACGAGAAGCCCCAGAGAAAAGACATTGCCGTGTGACCCAGGTCAAAGTCACCAGTGGAGCCTGGCTCGCATCCGGAGCACCCACGATGGTGCTGAGCAGGGCTCAGCCCGTGTGGCCCCCTTCCCGAAAGCCCACGACCCCTCTCTGGTCATGAGGAGCCGTCACACAACCTGAGCTAAGTAGGTTTCACCAAACCGCCAGTCGTCTGCAGACATGCCAGGAGTCACAGAGGACTCTCGGGGCACCCTGAGGAGCTGTCTAAGGCTGGAGGAGACAGAGGGTGAGAGGCCTGGGAGAAGCCATGTCGGGAAAGCTGGTGACGTCCTAACAGAGTCTACAGGTTAGTAGCCGGGGCGCGGTGGCGCACACCTGTAATCCAGCAGTTGGGAGGCTGAGGCAGGAGGATCGCGAGGTCAAAGCCAGCCTCAGCAATGGCGAGGCACTTAGCAACTCAGTGAGACCCTGTCTCTAATAAAATACAAAAAAAAGGGCTGGGGATGTGACCCAGTGGTCAAGTGCCCCTGAGTTCAATCCCTGGTACCAAAAAAAGAAAAAGTCTACAGGTCAGTTGCCAACATTGTGCCAGTTTGATTGGTGAGTTTTGATAAACACACTGTGGTAACATGAGAGGTTGAGATTGGGTGAAGGACATGGGGGTCTCCCTGGGCTACCTTCACAATGGTTGTGTACGTCAAAAGTTATTTCAAAGTAAAAAGTAAAAAAGTAGATAAAAAGGTAACTCCCCATGGTACTGGGGTAAGATGGGAAGGCCTAAAGTGGCCTTTAAACTACCACGGCCCTGGCCACCTGCTTCTCTTGTTCTTCTGTCACAGTGACTGCTGCACCCATCTCCTGAACACCACCTCCACCTCAGGCAGAATCGACGACGCCTCCCGTGCTCCCCGTCCTGGGAACGCCGTGCTGGCCCTCTCCTGGCCCCCAGTGCACAGACCTGCTTCTTGCAGAAGTCACCCTGGTAGACGCCAGGTGCCTGGACGCAAGAATGGAGCGTGCGTCCCCGTCCTCCGCGGCGCCGACTGGGCATGGGCCAGTCGGGACGAGGCCCTCCTGGAGCAGGATAACCCGTCTCCTTCACCAGGACTGGTGAGGCAGGAGCCTCCGGGGCAGACCAGGCCTGGGCAGCCTGGGAGATGGCCCCATGCCCACTGTGCTCACAGCCTCCCCAGCCCTGGGGCCTGCCAGCAGTCACCTGCAAAGGGCCTGCGGGCCAGTGAGACGGAGAGGTAGACCACACAGGAAAGGGGTCTTGGAGAAGAAAAGGAATACGAGAAGAAAAAGAAAAAGAAGATGAGAAGGGTCAAGCTTCTGACCAAGTCCTAGCCACAAGGACAGTTCCTTAACATCCCCTAGCAATGACCACAAAATACTCCCTAAAAAGCACTTTCTCTGTGACAACCGACCCTTGTGCTGATTAAGGCTTAGAAATCACTTTTCTCCAGATTTGCTGAAGAAGACAAAATAGAGGGAGTTGATTGGCCCCTTTCTAAATCCTATATTTTTATGTCAACCCCCCAGTTAACTATAAGGACAGAGCAAGCCCATAAACTCTCCTGGCCAACAGACACCCACCGGCAACCCTCCCCCGGAACCCCTCTCCCCCAGGAGCTCAGCTTTCTTTCGATCCTCTAATAAATACCGTTACTTTGCTCTGACCTTGGTGTCCGTGGACTTTGTTCTTTGAATTTGTGAGACCCGTCTGTGGCCCATGTGACAGGAGGTCACTTCCTTGGGCTCACTGGAAAGCCAGCGTCTGAGCTGAAGTGCACGATCAGCACCAAGACAGCCCCCCTCGAGAAACAGAACTGGCTCACGTGTATGTGAGCATCGGCATCAACAAGGTTGCTGGGCTAAGAACAGCGCCCGGAGTGTCCCTCATTAAATCCCAGCCCCTCGTAGTGGCTCTTTCCATAGCCAGCTTGAGTGACGATCTGTCTTTGAAAGTAGTAAACCCAGGAGGCACAGTGGCACACACCTGTGATCCCAACTACTCCAGAGGCTGAAGCAGGAGGTTCACAAATTCAAGGCCTGCCTCAGCAACTCGGCGAGACCTTGTCTTAAAAAGGACCTGAGATGTGGCTCAGTGGTAGAACAACCCTGGGTCAATCCTGGCATAGGAAAAAAAAAAAAAAAAAAGTAAAAAATCACATCCTTTTGTAAAAGTATAAACTGCGTTTGTCAAAATTGTGTTGGCCTGCTCCTCAGTGCGGTCATGAATCCAAATGGCTGCAGCCTGGAGGCTGCTGCCCACCCCACCCTGCACCCTCCTCACCCTCAACATGAGCAGCTCTCCAGACCACCAGGATGAAAGCACCTTGAGTGGCTTCTAGGTCAGTGGTCACAGGTTGTTGTTTTTTTTTTTTTTTTAAGTTGCTTCCAGTATATGCTTTTTTTCTTTTTTTTTTTTTTTTTTTAAATTTTTTTATTATTTATTTACTTATTCATCATGCACAAGTATAGTATCTTTTTACATACAACTGCTTGTATACAAAGTATATAAGTACCATTCAGATCTTCAATCATGCATTTAGGATAATGATATCCATCTCATTCAATCACCAATTTTTTTTCCAACCCCCCCCTTACTCCCTCCCTCCCCTCCCTTTCCGTTGACCATTCTAGTGTTCCTCTGATCCTATGTATCCCCTTCCAACAACTCTGTGAACCAGCCTCCTTATATCAGAGAAAACATTCGGTACTTGGATTTTTGAGATTGACTAATTTCACTTAGCATTATATTCTCCAACTTCATCCATTTACCTGCAAATGCCATTATTTTATTCTCTCTTATTGCTGAGTAAAATTCCATTTTGTATATATACCATATTTTCTTTATCCACTCATCTACTGAGGGGCATCTAGGTTGGTTCCATAACCTAGCTATTGTGAATTGTGCTGCTATAAACATTGAAGTGGCTGTGTCACTGTAATATGCTGTTTTTAAGTATATGCTTTTTTCATATTGATTATTTACAATTCCAAAGGAGGGTCCAAGCAGTGGGCCGCAACCGGGCGGGGCTTTCCAAGCCTGCTGTTGAGTTGCAGCAGCTGATGCTTCATTCACGTGGCTCTTTCGTAACTGCTCCTCCGCCCAGGATGGATCTCCCCACATCCATGTTCAATGCTGACCATAAGAGGGGAGAAGAATGAAAGTATAGTGGAGTTGCTGGAGCTAGACTCGACTGTTAACTGTTTTCCTATTAATGCAAAATAAAATAAAAAGATAGTGAAAAAGCAGGGGCATTGATTTCTCAGGAGAGAAGCCTACTGGTCTTGAAAACAATGGTTGTGTTGAGTGTGTTTTCACGACCCCGTGCTGCCGGAGAGCTGTGAGTGGCCCTCACTGCCTCGGCTGGCGGCTCCTTCTTGCTAAGGCGTAGCCAGGAGGCCAGGGCACCTGTGGGTCCAGCCCCTCCGGCTCTCCACCGAGGAGGGGATGAAGAACACCTGGCACCCACCTGCCCCCAGAAGGTGTCCATGGACCTGTCTCGGGGCTCCTTTCTCTGCTCTCCTGAACCCCCAGTCTCAAAAGCAGAGATGAGCTTGCAGCGATGCTTCTATTTTAGCTGAACAATTCTCTTGAACTTCCCGCCTTCATGGAAATACCTGCCAAATTTTTAGACATGTTCAGGGCATATTCAACCAATGGTTAATCCACGCGTCGACTAATGTGAAGTCCTCCTTTGGTCCTTAGCCCTCCCATCTCACCCCGCCCCACTAGTGGCTGAGTCCTGCCTCTCCCCCTCAGAAGCATCTCTTCCGTGGAACCCCATTTTTCATCTGCACTATGCTGGTGAAGTATCAGCTGTGACTTTTATATCCTTGAAATATGGTGAAGAAAGGCTTCTGTGTTCCTTTGCAGAACAGTGGAAGGTAGACAGTGCTAGGGAGAGGAAAGAGAAGGGATATATACAGTCCCAGGGGCAACGGGGATCTAGAGGATTCGTAGGAGGGTAAGCAAATGGTCGCGAGGAAGACGTGAGCCGACTTCACACCTCACTCCATCTCTCCTCCCGCCAGCAGCCACACGGGGTGTAAACGTGCCCTTTCTCCATTGCTGCCTACGAGGTCATCCTTCTGTTTCTTCATACTGAAAATAATTGGCCCTCAGAACATCCCGAAAGGTTTGTGCTGTGTTGTGTTGGAACAGGGCCAGAGAGGATGGAGGGGAGGAGAAGAGGCAGAGGCTCCAGGAGGAAGATTTTGCAACCGCCCCTTTCTCTGCAGAAAGCCTTACAAGTGAGGTGGTCTCAGAAGAGAAAGGAAGAGAATAAAGAGGCCATTCTGTCCTCCTTCTTGCAGACTCGGCCTTTGCCATGAGATTCGCCACATACTGTCACGACTTTAGTATCCTCCACGTCCCCAGCAGTAGGCTCTCTGCCACTCTCTCCTTGTAGTCAGGGGCCCAGGTCCCCAGCAGGAGACAGACCAACACCAAGGAAGTGCTCGGCAGTGGTGGATACCAGCAGTCACCTTGTCCCTCCCAAACTCACCCAAAGAGGTTAAACGCATCGTTGGGCTTGGGTCTAGCAACTTTGAGCGAGGCAACCGCCAGAAATGTAGCTCTCCCATGACAATTGTAAGTGGATTTTTCTTAGGATTAGGAATTTCTTAGGATTGAGACTTAGGTTCAACCATCATTTTAACACCTTTGTTTCATTTTCTAGGAGCTGAGTTTTTTCCAAGTGCTGCTCAACTCAGGTTTGCTCAGAGACACAGAAATACAGCTCACTACTTAAAACATAGCAGCAAACATCCTGTACCCTGGAAAACACCCTTAGCTATGATCTAGGCTCTTGCAGCACAAGCCTTTTAGATGAGCTTGCTGGTACACAAACTGCTTTAAATTTAAAAATTTTCATGCCTCCTAGTGTTAATATAATTTGTAGTATAAT
Source organism: Tamias sibiricus (assembly GCA_025594165.1). Classification (NCBI taxonomy): domain Eukaryota; kingdom Metazoa; phylum Chordata; class Mammalia; order Rodentia; family Sciuridae; genus Tamias; species Tamias sibiricus. Next base: position 168,351,523 of record CM046662.1, on the reverse strand, counting down.
GATACTTAAAAATGTACAAACATTAATAAAAATAAATGTGAAATTTTTATGCTTATTGCTTTTATACAACTATGAAACTGAAATAAGTTGAAAAATTAAACTGTCATATTTAACCTTAATTTGGGTAATGTACTTTTGTTGACTTGCAACAGTTGACCATTATTTTGCCAATTGTAAGTTGGTGCTCACAACAGGACAACGTGAAGATGGCTACTCTGAAAACCCTACTCGACAGGTTCCACGGTGTAAAACACCACGTGGCATAAGCCCTCTATCCCATCAGGATCCTTGACCCCAAGGGATCCAAAACTGTCAGTCATTCACTGAGCACTTTGTGACAAGCATATGGTTTCCAAATTAAGTCCAACTCTACTGATGGAATTGAGCTAATGTGAATTCTTCTGCTACAAAGACCAACAGAACTTAAACTGGATGCAACGAAATAAATAAATAAAAACCAAAGTAGGTGAATCCACAATGAAAGACTATCCTCAGGTACTGGAAAAACAAGGAGGCCTCAGTCAAGGTGAGCTACTGCTGCACCCAGGACAGCACCAGGCACAGGGACTAGAAAAGAGGCTATGTGTTGGGGGCTGGACAAGGGTGGATGTGGCCATGTCCTCTTACCATGAAAACAGGAATCCCACAGAAATCCACCCCCTGGGAGGCTTCTCCCTTAGAGGGAGGTTCACTGACACAAGCAGTAAGTCTATGAAAGCATTATGTGTCTCTCCAGGGCCTTGCACTAGCAAAGTATGTCCCTGTGAACCATCCAACCCCAGCAGCACCGGGCCCTGCGAGGAGGCCCCGAGCTCTCACAGGCTGATGGAATCTCAAGTGAAGACAGTCACTTTTAAAAGCTCCAAACGGACGAAACTCCTGGACTTTCAAGGAAATCAAATGGAAATGCTGCCACAGAGTCACTCTCAGAACTTGAGAAACGTTGACTCTCCCAGGACAAATTGTGCGAAGGGAGGGGGAAATGAGCTCATAATCAAACATCAAAAACACACACAAAGAGGAAATCCCCACGATGAGTCACAGTGGACACATTGAGCAGGATCAGCAATGTGGACGACAAAACAGGATGACAAAGACAACAGAGAAGACCTAGGACGAGATCACCAAAATAAGAAGAGCAAGCGATTTCTGTCTCCAACAGTGATGGACTTAGGCCATTGAGAACCACTTCCTCTGAAAAAGTGAACAAAACATAAAAGTGAAAAAATAGCTAAGAAAATAGTGAAGAAGAATGGCCAAGCTCAACTGTGGGTAATGTGGTAACTGAACCAGACGTTTGGGGTTACTTTTTCTTTAGGATCATGTGCCACATCTGGAGTGTAAGCTGTGGGTTATTGGAAAATTTGACAGATTCTCTAAGCTGAAGAATAGAAATGAGCATCCGGAGCTTGCAAGATTCTATACAGGAAGTTTCCCGGTAAAGCTTATTTCTTGAATTGAACTCCAAAAGGCTACATCAGATGTGTGTGTAGGTGTGTGTATTGTGTGTGTGTGTTCACGTGCACACACATGTGTGTATGTGCATGCGTGCATGTGTGTGTGCATAATTTTTTATTAAAAATAAGATTATCTAGTACTGAAAAATATAACAACATAGTAAATGCAATGGATTGTTGTATCAATAGATTAGGCACAGCTAAAGAGAAAATCAAGATATTGGAAAATAGATTAAAAAAAAATATAAAGTATGTATCTACAAGGAAGATGGAGGGACCAAGGAATGGGAAAAAATAATATACGAAAACAGAAAACTAGAACACAGTTCGCATGACTATCATAGATGAGTGTGGGGAGAAAGTAGAAAGAAGGAGGATAACAACATTTGAAAAGATAATGGCTGAGAATTTCATTACATTGATGAGGAACATTTTCTACAGATTCACAAGTTCCCCAAATCTAAAGTCAGATGAATTCTTAGATTCACTCTTAGGTATGCACACAAAGCAAGTAAAGTCAGCATACAAAAGAGGTATCTGTGTCACTGTGGCATTTTCCACAATAGCCAAGCTATGGAAGCAGCCAGGTGTCCATCAGCAGAAGAATGGATACAGAAAATGCAGTATCTGTGCACAACAGAGAATTATTCAACTATAAAGAAGAATGAAATCATATCATTTGTAGGAAAACTGATGGAATTAGAGGTCATTATGTTAAATAAAATATTCCAGACATAGAAAAACAAATGTGATGTGTTTTCTTTCATATATGGAAACTTAAAAAAAAAAAAAAAAAGAAAGAAAGAAAGAAAGAAAAAGGTTACCTGAATGACTATTAGGGACAGGGTAGAGGACGGGACTGGAGTCTGGGGGTAAGCAGGGAGAGACGGGAGGAAAAGAGGGTAGTAGGAAGGGTGGACGCTACAGGCAGGATTGCAAGTGTTAGTGAGACCCGTGAATGTGTGCAGTTAGGATGAGTTAACACTTACAGTAAGGCAGGAAGAGGCAGCTTGGTTCCGAAGGTTAGGGAAGTGTGTACTGGATCAGCCCTCCAGCTGACAACAGTTACAAACAAACAACAACAACCAAAGAAACTTGTTTGGAGGAGAACATTAGAAGAGAAAGAAACAGGAGGGGACACAGCCCCTGAAAGAAGGGAAGCAAAAGTGTGAGCAACACACTGAACACATGACCAGGCTTTTCCAGAGGGTTCTTCTGGCCGTGGCAGCACACGAGTGCAGGAGCCCCAATTAAGGAGATGGCTAATATTGCAGTTAGCTGTGAGCCATAAGCATTACCACCTTCCATGGTCTCGTGAGACTTGGCCCGGGACATTGCATGGCCTCGCGGATCCAGTCGGCACCATTTATTTGCATGATCTCGCGAGACTTGGCCCGGGGGATTGTGGACAGGGTCAACACCATTTTGTGTGGTGTGGTGGTGTTTGGCAGAGTGTGGATAGCGTGTAAGAGTTGTTGTTGGAGCCGGAGAGAGAAACTAGCAGAATAAAGAGCCTGTTTGTTTCCAGTCCGCCTCTGAACTTATTCCCGTGGCATTGTTGCTCCAAGTGGCCATCGCTTCAGGCAGCAACACACAAGTGGACGAGCTCTGATGGAAAGTGGCCATCATACTGGAACAAAAAACATGAGTCCGGCATCAGCAGAAACTGAGAGGCGAATTCTGGAGAGCCTCAGGATTTCCATGCTAGGTGAGTTGCTTCTGTCTGACTCCAAGAAGCCCAGCAGAAACCTTTCTGGGGCTGCCTAATGCCAGGAGACACAGGGCAAGTCCCAACAGCTTACACAAGCTGGCCACACACCTGGGCTTTCCATCGAGGTCTCTAAAAAGCCACATAGTGGGAATACATCCTACATCCCAGCACTAACAGATTCACCCTCAGATGCAGCAAAAATCTAAATAAGCCATCCCTAATGAAACCTACACCAACCCTGATCAGGCTCAGCCAGCCAGCCTTCTGGAACACATACAGCATCCTTTAGAGGAAGGTGTCAAAATGCAGAGCTTGCACTGGTATCATGCAAAACACCAGCACAAAATCAGCAATCGCTAGGCAGGGGAAAGGAGAAGAAAAAATGGGGTGCGATCAACAGGGGAAAAGAAGTTGACAGACACAGAGATGATCCAGGCTCCAGAGAAGCAGAAATGGATTTACAGGATAAACCAATTATGTCCCTCAAAGAAAAGGAATATGTGGGCTGGGGTTGTGGCTCAGCGGCAGAGCGCTCGCCTCGCACGTGCGCGACCCGGGTTCGATCCTCAGCACCATGTAAACATAAATGCATTGCATTGTGTACAACTAAAGTAAATAAATAAATAAATAAAGAAAGAAAGAAAGAAAAGGAATGTGCAAGGTGGCAGAAAACATTTGAAAAAATCATTGAAATGGGTCTTAATTTTGTAAATCGTTAAAAATGAATCAATTCACAATTGGAAGAATCTCAGTTAACTACCAGTGGGGGAAAAGAAGGGGAGGGAGAAGTAGGAAAGAAACAATGGAGGAAGAGCGTGCCTGGGTACCTCGAAGTCCGCTGCTGAACCAACAGAGAGGAAGCCTCGACCGGGAGTCTTCGTGCTTTAGCTCTGACAAGCACAGAGCTTGGAAGCCAGCACTCCACCATCCTCAGATGCTGGACAGACCGAGGAGCAAAACCTCTCCCCAGGTCCAGCAGAAAAATGAGATTAAGCAAACCATGACCCCCACTCTGGAAAGAGAGGCACAACAGGAGACGCGGCCACTGATGTCACCCGCTGGCAGCAGAAGAGCCTGCCCACTGCTGCTCGGGCCCTGAAACAGAGCTTGAGGTTCTGGGGGTCAGGTGTGGCCTAGCAAGAGATGGGGAGATTTCTGGAAGCCACACTAGGGGTGGAAGGGTAGGGAGCCCACCCATTCATGGGCTTCACATGTAAGACCTACACCAGGTTCTCATGGGGAGGGTCTGAAAAGATCCCCTTGTGGCTCTGGAAGGGGCGAGGGAAGAGGGATCGTGGAGAAGAAGCCCAGATCTCCAAATGCCCAGCCTCCAGGGAAGAACACCAGCGGCTAGACACAGTGAGTCCAGGCTTGACCCCACGCCAGCCCTGGCCACACCTGATCACTAAGGGGACTATCAACAGGGTCCAGGCTTCCAGGAAACGCAGCCAGGGAGAGAGAGGGCACAGAGAGGACGTGAGCAGGAGAAGCCAGAGCGAGGCCAGGGCCCACAGCCACCGCCCAGCTGCTGAGATTCAATCACACCTTGCGGAACTCTCCCTCCCGCTCCTCCTCCTCCTCACAGCCAGGATGATTCCAGAGCTCAGTGGACTGCAGGAAAGTCGCCACAATACACAGACTCTACCTAAGGAGAGTTCTCAGGGAAGCTCCAAGACAACATGGGGGATTAAAAAACAAAGCCCAGGAGAGTACTTCCCAGCCTCTGTCTTCAGCACCGAGCGTCACGGCAAGTGTTCAGACCAGCCCAACTCTTGGATCCACATAAATCCTCACACTGAGGGTCTTGAAAAATAACAAGGCCTCCGTTTCCATCACTCAGCTGAAAAAAAAAAAAAAATTACCAGGCCTACAAAGAAGCAAGAAAAAATACAGTCTGAGAAGCAAAATAAGCATCAAAACCAGACTCAATATGACACAGATGTTGAAATTAGCAGCTATTGAATTTAAAATAACTCTGATTTGTATGTTAAGGGACCCAGTGGGGAAAGTGCAAGAGCAGATGGTGATAATGCAAGCAGGGGGCGGGATCTGAGGAAGAGTGCAGGGCAAGCTGGAAGCCCCCAGCCAAACGCAAAGAGCCTTGGTGGGCTCAGGGGTGGACAGGCGCTGCCAGGGGGAGGACTGGAGAGCCGGACAGTGGGTCCACAGCAACCTGCAGTGGGGACCTCAGAACACGCGTGATTGGAACCAGAGACGGGAAGAGAGAAAGTCAGTAGAAGACATACTTGAAGCAAAGACCGGAACCTTTCTAGAATCAATGTCAGCTCTAAACCACACCCAGGAAGTTCAGAGAAGACCAGGCAGGAGTAAATCCAACACACACACCCACTGACGTGCACATGCACACACACACACACACACACACACACACACACACACACACACACACACACACAGGCATATTGCAATTAAAATGCAGGAGGGTAGGGGATGAAAGACAAAGAGAAAACTCTATGAAAGAGATCAGCGTGAATCTTCTCTATAGAAAACAAGGAAAGCAATTACAGTGTTTTTCATCACGAAAGCAAGCAGATAAGAGAGTAGAGAGTGAAGTATTTCAAATGCTGGAAGGGGAAAAAAACTAGATTATGTTTTAAATAGTTACAAATATCACTTTGAAGAAATAAAAAAATCTATAGAGTCAGGAGTATTTTAGAAAAAGGAAAAATACAAATATTATATATTTCAGACTTTTATTGGTGTATTATAATTATACACAGTAGTTTGATTTATTGTTACGTATGCATCCATACATACAATATAACAATATGATTTGAGCGCTGTGAAAACCTAGAATTTTATGTGCACTGAAATCATCCATCAAGAATGAAGGACAAATAAAGACTCAAACACAAAGTGGGGACTGGCAGCCAGCACCTGGGCCGTGGGAGAAGGTTGAAATTCCTTCTCTGGGAAGAGGGAACGTGAGGGAGATGAGAAACCTGAGTGAACATTTTTAAATCAAGAGCATCAAAGAGGAATGATGATCTTCTCAGGCCTGAGTGCGAGGAACTCTCTGCTACCTCCCCAACTTTTCTATAGATCCAAAGCTATTTCACAATTAAGGCTTATTTAAAAAAAAAAAAAAAAAGCTATACAATAAATGGCATGCAATTGATGAATTTCTTAATTTTTCATTTGCTTTATTTACTTAATACTTAACTACAGATTCTTCTTTTAAATCATTCAATTCTGGAACGCTGTAAAGAAAACCCAAACTAGCGGAACACTATTCAATTCAAACCCCTCTTCGAGTGAGTCTGTATCATGATTCAAAATGGACACGGTTCTCAGCGCCATTAGCCCCATCTTCTTCACAGTCTTGCAAACACACTCATTTCCTCATTCGTACATTTTACTGGAATGTCATTTTCAGCACACTTCACATGAGGAAAAACTGCTTTTCTCCAAAAAATTCTCCCAGACTATGCTAATCCTTTAAAGAAAAATATCCGAATTTAGATTTGGCTTCTTACAAGCTTTCCTACACCATCATTAGCAAGCAGCAGTTCAAACCCAGTAGCTGTCAACGGCGCAGACTCAGCATTAGTCTCTATTTGTCTGCTGAAGCCCAAATGGACTTTTTATTGGAGGGTCGAGGGTTGATTTACTGAGCCCTTCTAGTCAGCATTTTATCTTGTCTAAATAAATCTAATTTCTCTAATAGCATGCATTTGACACCCCCACTTGTGTGCTCAAGAATAGTAAACTCAAATTTATGAGAGATTTCACATTTGGGAAGATGCAAAAAATAGCACGGATTAACAGTGCATTGCTTCAGAAGAGTCATTGCTGCACGCAAGTTGTGCTCCCAGGAGCAAGTGCCTTTCTATCAGGATTCCTGCTGCGGACTTCCCTCTGTGCTATCGTGTGCCCTCAACTATCTTTCCCCAGTTATATTGTAGTATAACTGACAAATAAAAATTGTGTGTATTAAGATATACAACTTGATGTTTAGATATACATACACTTTGTGAAGTTATTACCCAGTTAATGAACTTGTCTATCACATAGCTACTGAGAACACTTAAGATGGATACTTAAAACTGAAAGTTGGTCAGCCCATCTTTTCCTGAGGTCAAAATGTATTCATTTCCCAACAGACACAAAACCAGTGTCATTGTCACCAACTTTAATATCCCTGTTTTCTTTTTTCTTTTTTTTTTTTTTCCTGGTATTTAGGAATACACATAATAAATGTTAATTGGTCAACACAGTGTCCTTGGTACAGTCTAGTTGAAATGAGTAGTGTTGACTTTGTTCAGTGTTGATGTAAGCTTTCTCCTCCCACCTGATTGTTGTGATTGAGGTCATGAATCTCCTTTGCATTTTCCACCTTTGCATTTTCCACCGTTGGTAATGTTCACATACAGGGTTTCCATCCACGTCCCAACTTCCACCATCCCATCATCCAGATTGTGAAGTAATCCCAACTGGGCTAGAAAACTCCCACTGCTTTTGGTACACGCTGCACCAGTGCTACCTCATCCTCCTTCACATCCCCGTAAAGCTGATGAAATGTCACCCTTTACATAAGTCACACAGATTAGCTTCCACATTCAGATGGCTTCCTAGACTGTTCTCTGCTGCGTGAGTTACTCAGTCGTTTTTCCATGGTAGAAATTGCATACATGTGATTTTTATGTGTTAGTGATGTTTTATGTCCTAGTAGTTACAAGTGTGTTTCCAACCACATATACCATCTTAGCTAAAGCTGTTACAAAATATGAAAAAAAAAGTAGGAGTTACAAAATACTTTTTCTTTGAATCAAAAACATAAAATTTGGCTTCTACATTTTCTTCCTCCACTTGAAAAATTTTGATGTAAAAAACTAAATTTTCTAGCCGGGCGCGGTGGGCACACGCCTATAATCCCAGCACTTTGGGAGGCTGAGACAGGAGGATCGCGAGTTCAAAGCCAGCCTCAGCAATGGCGAGGCACTTAGCAACTCAGTGAGACCCTGTCTCTAAATAAAATACAAAAAAGGGCTTGGGATGTGGCCCAGTGGTCGAGTGCCCCTGAGTTCAATCCCCGGTACCACAAAAAAAAAAAAAAAAAAAAAAAAAAAAAAAAAAAAAAAAAAAAAAACTAAATTTTCTGCCACACTTGCAAAGGGAAATCAGGACCACTGGTTTGAATCCAATCATTTTGCAAGAAACACACTCCATCAGTTGATGGGACAAGGCTCCCTCTTTCTTGCCCAGTTTGCCAGTTTCATGAGTACCATTTTCCTCCTCATGGAAGAGCGTACACTGGGGATATATTGTTGCTTCTAGTCACAGCCTGGATAACGATCACCCTTGTCCATTCTCTCTGCCTGAGAAAAACTCTACCTTCCTTTAATAATAAGGCTGAAGAGATATTATCTGATTTGTGCAAATGTCATATTTTCTGAATGATTCTCTTGTTAATTTTCATTATTGTTTTCAATAGGTAAGGCTGAATAATTAGAAATTTAATATTAGATTTACAAATTTCATGTGAGTCAGACTCAGCAGAAGTCTGCTCAGATTTTTGGTTTCCAAATATTTTTGGATCTGATCATGATCTCTTTGAAGACTCTCCTCTGTCCTTCCTACCTTTTCATTTGTGTACTCTGCTTCCATATTTTCTGTTTCTACAAAAAATAAGTTTTGACATATTTATTCTCTACAGTTACAGTTACCTTTAGTTCATATTACATAACATGTCAGATTAAAAATATAAAATGAGGTGCTTTTAAAATGAATAAAATTCAGTACACATATACCAAAAATATAAATTAAATATATGAAATATATAAGTATATAATATACAAATTAAAATAATATGAATGGTTGAAGATATAAAAATGCTTTTTATTTTCTCAAAAGAATTTATTTTCTTCTAAGTTATCTAATCTGCTTTTTTAAAATTAGAGGTCAAATATAAATTGTAATTAATAATCTCAAAAATGTCATGGGCATGGTGGCACATGACTGTAATCGCAGCTACACAGGAGACTGAGGCAGGAGGATCACAAACTCAAGGCCAGCTTGGGCAACATAGCGAGACCCTGCCCAGTGACACAACACTTGGCTAGCATATGCAAAGCCTGGGTTCCACCCCCACTACAAAAAAAATTAAATTGAAGTTATGTAAATAAAGTTGTAATCATATAAATGTTTTTTGGTTTTTTTAACTACAATTCAATCTACTCTCATGCTTCTGGTTGAAGTCCTCTGGCTGTGATGTGGAAAGCTACTGCCATGCTCTGTCAAGGCCTGGTGTCTTCAGGCTGGCCCAGGCCCTCCCCTCATAGTCCCCACACTTGGCTGTGGCCACCTTTGACTACAGACCAGGTACTATGCTCAACTTCCCTAGCTTTCAGGGCTATCCCCTTGGCTTTGAGAACCTGAGGCAAGAGGTATGGGAAAGTTTATCTTGAGGCTTAAATCAGCCAGGCCTGAGTAAAGAGGTTCAGGGTTAAGGGCCAGGCTGCCCTGGTACCAAAGACTCAGGTCCTGAGTGGGAGAAGCACCCGTGTGTGTGTGTGTGTGTGTGTGTGTGTGTGTGTGTGTGTGTGTGTGTTTCAGTTTTTTTCTGTGCACAGAACTCTCAGAATTGGGCCCAGCACAGGGCCCTTGTGCCCGGTCTAGGGGCAGTGCCCCACATACACCCTACGCAACCCCGGGCCCATGCAACAAGGGACCCCACATGGGGATGCTAAGGGACACATCACCACCAGAACCAAAGCCCTGTCCACTGACAATAGGACAGACATTCGTGCAGCTGTGACCAACAGAGAATACCAACAGCTGTGACCACGGAGAACAGTGAGTTCCTGCAGCAGCAGAAGAAACGCCATGCACGTGCATACAGGAGAGCAGCCAGACTTAAAAGGAACATTGATTGGCTCCATTTACAAAACCAGCTACTGAGTTTAAGGGTTGGACCCACCAGGTACAGCTGTCAGTGGAAGCCAGGAGGAGGTCTCCACGAGAGTCACTGCTGGTGGCCTTTAAGGGAGAGGACAGGCAGAGCCAGGAGGGGCCACGAGGTGGGATCTGGGGAGCCAGGAAGGTGTCTCACTGAATTCAATGGCTGTTGCACAGACATTTATTGATCTAGGTTGTGGTATAATCTGTTAAATGTCACGGTTATGCTTGCTTGCTTTTCTGTATGTGTGTTAGACTCAAAGAGAAAGACATGTAAATGAACGGGAGGAAAAGAAAAGGAGAAAGATAAACTCCAGACAATGTATGTAATCCTCATAAGCAGATATTTGTCCACACTGTGTGTCAGGCTCTTTGGGAAATATTTAGAAGCAAACTTAGAAGCCGAGGTCCTCTTTGTTCTAATCCCCTCCACCTGTGACAGAAATCCTGCAAAGAATAACAGGTGTGTGTGTGTGTTCCTTGAAACATGAACTCTGCCCTTCCTGAGAGTCAGTCAGAATCAGTCTTTCCTTCTGAGGGCCCTGAACAGAAACCCACATTCACTTCTAGCAACCTTTATTTTATAATGCTCAGGATCCTCTTTCTCTGCTTTGGGCTGGACAGCCACCAGAGCTGGGTGGTGGAACTGGCCTTGGTGCTGAAATTCCACAGTGGCTTCAGGTTCGCTGGGTCTTCCGAATCTCCCTGTTCTCAGAACTCTATTTTGTTTTGTTTTGTTTGTGGGGATGAACCATCTACATTTTGAATTTGTTGTATTATCATGTGATCATGGTGAACTTAAAACACAAAAATAATACATTCTTTCTCATATTTCCAGTGGAGCAAAACACCCCACATCTAGAAAATGCTTTATCTAAATCAAACTATTACGAATGGTTTATTCTCCAATAGTGCAAACTTTTTGATGTTTCCAAATGCATACCAATATCCACGTTCAAATGAATGTTGAGCTCATAATCCCACTATCCTATTATACTCAGGAAACTCAGAAAGATGGTTTAGTATCTAACTCACCATGTGAGATGGGTGAAGCTCAATTTGTAGACCAGCATCCTAGAAGAGGTGGCCAGGATGCCCTCTGTCAGGGAAGGAGAGGAAATGAATTCAGATCCTGTGGAATGTAATGAGCTGGATACCCCTGCATTTCTGCTGAGCAAGCCCAGAGGCAAACAACCACCCTTTGATTCCAGCTGTGAATCAGCATGTATGTACTTCTGCTCACAGAATTTCAAGTTAGCAGAAAACTTAATATAAATAACTGCACTTGAATCTTGGTAGACTATGTGTTATTAATTTTTTCTTAAAATTCTCAATATCTTTCTTGATTTCTTAATATCTTTTTTTACTGCATTTGGAGAACATTTTCCAAGTCCCCTTGGAATTAATTTAATACTGATGAATTTCCCATGGATATTACAGAAAGACTGTGCAGCTTAGGGGATTAAGTACTTTACATTTCATTACAAAGGTACAGGCTCAAAATATATGAAGAAAGGGCTTATTATCTGAATAATGTTTCCCCTGTTTAAAGCTCAGCACATACAATGGGTTATTTTAGAAGAGAAAATTATTGTTATAGCATGTCACCATCAATAAAATACTATAAATGTAGTTCAAAGACTAAAAGTACAAGAAAATTAAAAGAAAGCTCTAATTTTAATAAAATACCCCACTATGTTCATGGAACACCCCTTTTAACTAAGTGGATATTCACATAATCTTGGGTTTCTTACACTACTGCTCATTAACATTATCCCAACTAGAAGTACTGTTCTTTCTATTTTGTATTGTTAAGAACACTTCTAAGAAGAACTCAATGTAAATAAGTTTAATTAAAAATAATTTCTGGGGCTGGGGTTGTGGCTCAGCGGCGGAGCGCTCGCCTCACACGTGCATGTCCCGGGTTTGATCCTCAGCACCACATAAACATAAATGCATTGCATTGTGTACAACTAAAGTAAATCAATAAATATTTTTAAAAAATAATTTCCATAATCTCATTGGATCAAAAATGAAGTAGGCATGGTGCTTTGTTGACAAGAAGGGACATACCCAGGTGAAGATGTGGACTTAGGGAGGCACTGGCACACACCATGAATGTGTCAGGTGTCTGAGGACACAGTGCAGCAGGTGCTTGCCATGTGTTCTAGTGCCACCTGGTTACATGCTTGCATACCATTGTCACATAAGCATAACCTTGGTGGTGACATTTAATCCTTAGGTAAGGTGATGCTCTGGCCAGGGGTCTCCCAGGAGCTTGCCTATCACCTCCCAGATACACATGCAGCTTAGGGGATTAAGTACTTTACATTTCATTACAAAGGTACAGGCTCAAAATGTATGAAGAAAGGGCTTATTATCTGAATAATGTTTCCCCTGTTTAAAGCTCAGCACATAAAATTGGTTATTTTAGAAGAGAAAATTATTGTTATAGCATGTCACCATCAATAAAATACTGTAAATGAGATCTCGGGCCAAATCCCGTGAGACCACAGAAGGCGGCAATGCCCAAACTTCTCCATGGCCCGCAGCTAACCGCAATCTCATCCATCTCCCCAAACAGGGCTCCTGCAGCTCAAAGACTAAAAGTACAAGAAAATTAAAAGGAAGCTCTAATTTTAATAAAATACCCCACTATGTTTATAGAACATCTGGTGTCCAGGGTGAGGGCAAGCAAGGTTCCAGGACATTCAGTATCTGGTGTCCTCATGGATACCATCTTCTTGCTGTATTCTCACACAGTAGAAACAACAAGGCAACAAGTAGAAGGTAACTCTCTGTGGTCTTTGTTACAAGGGCACTAGTCTTATTCATGGAGGCCCCACCCTTTGACCCAATCATCTCCTGAAGACCCCACCTCCTGGTACCATCACCTTGGGGCTAGAGTTTCAACATATGAGTTTCTCAGGTAGGGGTGGAGACATAAACATTAAGACCATAGCAAAGGAAGGGAAGGAGGAAGGAGGTAGAGGAGAAGGAGAAAGAAAAAGTCCAGTGGAAGAAGCAAGGAGAAATAGAGGAGAACAAGGGAGGGTAGAAGCTGTGGGTCCATCCTACCCATTTCCAGTGAAGAACCAAAAGCCCAATCCAAGAAAATAGTTCACTTAATAGACACATACCTTGTCTCAATAAAAATGGAGAAATTGTCTATATTAGTGCTTTTGGTTTCTTCAAGTCATCACTCAATTAAATTACAAAACAGATCAAAGGTTTAGAACCAGGATGACTTGGGGCTTTCCAAGAAGAGCATGACCATTCTTTGTATCTTATATCATCTCTTTAAAAATCCTTTTGATGGCACACCATACCCTAAGAGTACACAAAACAAAAACACACAACTTAGTAAAATATTGCATATTAAAAACCATTGTACCCATAAACTGAATCAAGAGATTGTCAACACCTCAGGACACCCTCACAGCTATTATTAGGCTGGGCATTAAAATCAAAGATGCTTACATCATCTTCCTTGTTTTCAAAATTGTCTTGACATTGCCCTTCCATATAAAGTTTGGAATCAGCTTGTCAAGTTAAATACACAATTACATAGATTGTTGGATTGTTGATGAGGATGATGGGGATTGTATTCAACTACTGATTCATTTGGAAGTGCTGACATTCCTTACAAAATCAAAATCTTTGTATCCATGAATATGGTATGCCCATCCATTATTGAGTTTTACATTTCTCTCATTGACAGTGTTCTCTATAAAGTATTACACATGTTGTATTATTTTTTCTTAGATATACTTATTATTAATCTCAACAGTTTCCTTATAGATAAAACTACATCAACTGTGAGAAGAGTTTTCTACTCTCTAACCTTTATATTTTTAAAATCATTATTATTATGACTATTTTTATAGTCATTGCTATTGAAATATAACACAAAAGTGTACTTATGCAAAGTTCCTGCTGCAATGCCTTGGATAGAAAGTGTTCAATTATATTGATCAATTGCTGATTCCTTTATTGATACCAGGCAAGTATAGATAGTATCCTCATGCTGTCCAGTTGGTTTCATGGCATTCTCTAGTGTGTTAGTCAGCTTTTCCCCTGCTGTGACTAAAAGACCAGACAGGAACAATTTTAAGGAGGAAAAGTTTATTTGGGGCTCCCAGTTCAGGAGTCTCAAGTCCATAGACAGTCTGTTCCATCCCTCAGGCCTCAAGTTAAGGCTAAACATCATGGTGAAAAAGTGTGGTGAAAGGAAGTAGCTCACAGGAAACAGAGAGAGAGAGACTCCACTCACCAGATACAAAATATACACCCCAAGACATACCCTCAATGCTCACCTTTTCCAGCACACTCTACCCACCTTCAGTTACCACTCAGTTAATCTCCATCAGAGCATTAATTCACTGATTGTGTTAAGGCTTTCATAATCCAATCATTTCTCTTTTTAAACCTTCTCACATTGTCTCACACATGATATTTTGGGAGACACCTCACATCCAAACTAACACATAGCCACTGGCTGTTGTTAACAGTCTCAGTAAGTTCCAAAGCTGATCTTGGAAGGACCAGATAACAAAGGATATCATCACTACAGGAACACCCACTCAGCATAATGTGGTTACTCATTACAATATAATTCCAAAAGCTTCCTCAAGTTATCACTCTTGTGGGCAAAGGGGGTGTATCCCAGACAACTGGCTCTAGTTGGCTCCCTAAAAATGGGGTTTATTCAGAAAACCTACAAGAAGGGCCATAGTATAGTGTGTGTGATCCTCCAAGCTTTCATTACCTGCAGATAGGTGTACACTTACCTTCCTATAGACAGAGAACTTTCCCTATAATATTGTGTGTATTTATAAACAAAGGCTGGAGGACGTCTAGGCCTTTCTAACACTAGAAGCAACCTTGTGGGGAAGGATGACCCTCGGGAACATTGAGGATATCTGTCCATTGAGCCAGCTGGTCTTACTGGCCCAGCTCTCTGGAAGATTCCAGAAGGGTAAGGAAATGAGGCACTAGGATCACCAGATTTGACAGGGATAAGGCGTTAAAGAGAAACAAAGGTCCTTTATCCACCAACCCTTCTGCTAATTAGGGTTTCTTTCCTTAACTTAGAGCATAATGTCTCTTGATTTTTTGTTTCAAAAAAAAAAAAAAAAAAGCTCCCCTTAGAAGCTCAGTGGCACAGTGACCAAGGGGCAGGGCTGCCTTCTGAAAATGCTTTGAAAAGACCTTTGCTAGGATTCTGTTCTGAGACACAGTGAAAAAAAAACAAAAACACAAAGAACAATGTTTATGTATAAAGATTAATTGCAGTGGGGTTGCTTCCAAGAGAGAAAGTGGAAAAGGCTTAAATGAAAAGCCCCAGCAGGAAGCATTGCAATGCGTCCTTCGGAACAGAATACCACACAGCCATAGTACTTCCAAGTAGTACTGAGGAGTGTAACAAAGTGCTCCTAAAGAAGTAAGTGCAAAACTGGCTGAAGAGTGAAGTTAGTAGGAAATCACCTCACATATGCGTTGGATAGGTACAAACATTTAGGAGGAAATCAGGTCTATCCAGATGCGATGAGGATTTCACCTTTGTAATGGGAAAATGGTTGGGTTTTTGTATTCTTATGTATACCCTGATGTGTTTTCCAGGTTTTTAACAATGAGAATGTGAGTCTGAAAGGCTCTGTAAGTTAAGGAGGTCTTCATGTGAGGTGGAGATGACTACCTGGACCAGCTGGTCCAGACCCAGGCTGCATGGTCTCTGGATGGGTCTGGGCCACACCCTTCCCCACTGGCTGCCAACACAGGGAAGTAGGGAGGACAATTGCTCCACTTCATGGGGTGCTGAGGAAGACAGAAAGCCAGGAAGTAGGGCAGTGGTGGGCACCCAACTCTCCCCTGAAGATAAGCAGGTCATTTTAGCTGAGATGAGTAAGTCGCTGTTCCAGCAAGACCTTGATAACGAACCCCGACCACCCACCCTCGCCTCATCCCTGTCTTGCAGGATGTGCTTACCACCCCCAGGGTGTCCGGAAGACATGAAGAGCAGCGGGCGGCTCAGGTGGGGGTGCTCTAAGGACACAGGCGCTTCATGGGAGTGGGAAGGAAGAGAAGGGCATCCTGGGGAAGAGGCCTGGAGCGGACAAACTCAGACTCCAGTTTTCCTTGAGCCCGACCCCGGGGGGGCAGGGGGCTCCGAGCCCTTCCAGCTTGGTGTTGAGGACATCCTGTTGTAAGGCCTGCTGTTCTGGGTACTCCACCCGGTGCCCGTGGGGATGGGCATGCACTCCCATGGTGAAGCTACCAGGCAGAAGCTGTGGAGCAGGAATGCCCCCCATTCCACCGCGCCCTACCCACCACCCTCGGCATCTGACCGCAGGACCCTGAGCTTCCCTCCTTGAGAAGCTCGTGCTTGCTGCAGGTCTCTGACATGTAACGGGGACGTATCACTAGTGCAGTTTGCTTCGAAGATCACAGAGCACTGCATCTAATCAGCAGACACCACAGAGTGTTCTAGAATTCAGTTAGCTTTAGTCATCTAATCCATCCCAGGGGTAAATGGAGCAAGCAGGTAGACCTGTTGTTCTGCCAACGGTGCTTTGGGGAGAGGCAGGTGTGTGCTCCCCACTGGGGCTGAAGAGGCAGACACTGGCCGTTGAGCAGCCATCCGAGTGCTGGTGCAGAACCCAAGAGGAAGGGTGAGTGATGAAGAGGGAGGAGAGAAGCCAGGAGCCAGAGGGATTCCTCGCCCTCCAGAGAGACAGCGTCCCCCCTGGATCCACGTAGCACAGTGTGCAAGAATCGTCCCTCTAAGTGTGCACTTTTCACACCACCTGCACAGTTCAATCCACGCGTGCCATCAGGGGTGGGACTTCTACAATCAAGGATATAGGGTGGGGACCCAACTCCCTCTCCATGATGCCCAGTGGCCGTACCAAATAGCTGTGGACCCTCCTTCCCCCAGTCCCGGGGTTTTCCTCCTGCAGTGGAGGCTGGCTGAGGAGAAGTGGGAGAACACTGCTGGGCGGGGCCCGGGAGCAGAGAACGGCACACTTAGAGGAGGCCACCACCAGTCCTCGGAGGGACATGGAAGACCTGGCACCAAGTGCCAGCCCCAGTGTCCCCTGATGTCCAGGCTGTGAGCGGTGGAGGGAACCTCCCAAACACTCATGTGGACCTACTACCCCGCGGATGGTCACCTTAACTTAGTTACAGGTGCAAAGACCTTTATTCCCAATAAAATCACACTCGGAGGTTCTGGCCGGCCGGGAGCCTGGGGCAACTGCCACACAACCGACTCCACCTGACGCTTCAAGGAGAGGCAGAGAGGAGTGGGCTCCAAAGACCCAGCCCTCCTCCCCTGGCTCAGTACGCCTGCAGCCTCCCCCAGCTGATCCCCACCATTTAGACACAGCCTCAGGGGAACCCCCTTGCACCCCACTCCCCACTGCAGCTGCCAAGAGCTCAATTCACCCCACATTCCATGAATCAGAGCGGAGGTCTGAGGCCCGCAGGAATCGGAGGACAGAGTGCAGAGGAGAAGCACCTGGCTCGGCAGGCCGACCCTCCCCACGCCGCGCGCCTCCCTCTGCTTCGCGGCAACAGGTGGAGGCTGCCAGCTGTGCTCCTCCTCTAGCCACCCCAACGGAGCTGCCAGAGCCCCGCTGTGATGTCTCTGCGTGCCGCGTTGGGAATCACCCGCTTCCCTAATTAAACAAAGCTATTCATAACTTTTCTGGAGTCCTCTGGCTTTAATCCAAAAGGCATGTTAGAATCCAATACGTCAGTGTCAACATGTTAGAGTAATAATGAAGCTTAAAAACCTCTATGCACCCCAAATACATTCCTCCATAGTTATAATTGTGGGTTTCTTCCTAGACCCATTTCTGCCAGGGGCGGATGGTTCTGGGGGTAAAATGAGCTGATTCTAATGCTTGAACGTCAAACGCATCCCCTGGCAGCCAAGTGGGCGCACAGGGAAGCAGCAATCACCCACGCAGATTGATGGGGCAAAGAGCCAGCGTCCCTAATCCCCACGGCTCCCTCAATAACGCAGACACATGAGCCCCAGGATTAGGTCTACGGGAGCTCCAGGCAGCCCCTCCGGCTGCCCAGCAGGGAAGTCCACCCTCCAAGCTGACTTCAGTCCGGCTTCAGCCAGCACACATTCGAATCTTTTTTGATTTTCCCAACTGCAGCTTGAGAAGGGGTTTTAAAAGTGACATTCTTTTCTGCCATTTCTTTTTATTCGTTAAGTGCCAAGAAAAATGCATGACAATAATTAGAAATTAGTGATAATGCAGTGTTGATAACCAAACAAAACCTTTAAGAAAGGATGCTACCAGTGTCTCCTTTCTGAAAGAGGCGGCTGCCTTTCTGAGACGAAAGAGGTTTCGGTGCCATGTGTTGACAGCAAAAGTTAAATAGAAGTATTTCAGGCCAAAAGGGACAGTGTGCTTGACAGGGAGCCAAGCTGCTCACTCCCCACAGCTTTCAAACCAAGCGTGTTTGCGTGAAAGCGGCTTCATTTGAACAGCTTGGCCCAGACTGTCTTAGGAAGGAAAGTATTTAGGAAAATGCTTTGAGGAAAAGCAGAATCCTTGGAGGAAAAGTTAAACTTTAAGGACACAAATCAAAAGATGCAGGGAGGACTAAGCAGGACTCTGGGCTGAAGACAAGAAAAGGAGGGGAACAGAGGAGACTAGAAACTGGAGACGATGGAAACGTGGAGAGAGGCAGCTGAGAAGAACCCTCTAAAACTAGTCGGCACTGCTGCAGTTCAACTCTGCCAGGTTCCTGCAGGTTTCCATGAGGTCTCCTGCATACTGCAATACTTAGGGGAGTGCCAGGCAGCTGGAGGGTCGCACATGCTCACCTCACCGGTAAGATAATCAGACTTCATCCACCTAGACCAGGTCCGGAGAAGTGGGATCCACCCGGCCCTAAGGCAACCCTGAGGGTGCGTGCCATTAGAGAATCTATCATTAAATTGGGAGAAAGCATTGTGGTCCCACGTGGGTCAAATCAAACTTCAAACTCAATCTGGGTTTTAAGCAGGCAAAATCATCCTAGCAGGTATGCAAGTAAACTAATGAGCGTGGTGATGATGGTCACAGTTTTGACCATGTTGCTGATCACCACAGTGATGGGATGCTCATGATGGTGATGGTGGGGATGGGGATGGGGGAGACAATGGTGATGACAGAGATGTGGTGGTGATAATGAAGAAGAAAGCAATGATGATGATGGTGTGTTTGTGGTGGAGAGTGTGGTGATGGCAGTGTTAATGAAACATCATGGGCAGAGGACGGAGACCATGTGGATGCAGTCCTGGTGACTTTGATAATGGACATGGTGACAGCCAAGGTGGTGCTGATGGTGATGATCTTTATAGATAGATGATTGTGATCATGATGCAGAAGATGTAACACCTCTGAGAGCCTACTGTACACTAACTCTGTGACACCTTCCTTTAGTTATTGAATTTAATTCTCACACTGTGTGTGATTGGCTTGTGACTATCCTCATGTTGTAGATAAGAACAACAGTCTAGACACCTAGGAAGAGTGAGCCAGAGAGGAGACTCAAACCCAGATCAGCCCAAGTCTGCAGAGTCTACAGTTATTCACACTAAAATGAGAAGTCAGTTCACAGGGGAACGTGACCTTGGAAGTCACAGGGTAAATCCTGGGCCTCTGCTGTGAGGCCAGCTGCCTGCAGAAAGACATTGGACTAAAAAAACCCTCCTCCTGTCAAGTCGGTAAGTGCTGTTCAAGGACTGAGTGAGGCAGATTCATGCTTTAGAGAAAGCAAAGAAGAGGCAGAAAAGGAGGAAATGGTAGAGAGGAATGGGAGAGGGGCCAGTAGAGGGGACCCTGGAGCTGCATGTACCTAAGAAGGAGGAGCAGAAGGAAGACAAAAACGGCCACGGCACATCCCTGCTTCTCTGCCCCTACCTCTCACACTTTGGCTCTGAAGAGATTTGCCTGGAATCTTCCATCGGCTAGCCAACCTATTAGGTGCCAGCCCCAGCAGTGCAGCCACACAGAACGCAGGATGCCAGTTACATTTGAACGTCAGATAAACAAGGACTGTCTTCTAGTACAAGTATGTCTCACGTAATGTTTGGCAGATTCAACGTCATCTGGGCATCCTGCATTTTTATTTTCTGTGTCTGGCAATGCTACCCTTTGTTTAGCAAGACCACAGTCTTCCTGTTTCCACTGCTTATTAATCTGAGGGAGGCGAGAGAAGAGCAAAGTCACCGAGTGTCTGCACGGTCCCCTGATTCTAGGGTGAAGGCTCCCTGTGCTGCCTGTGAGAGCCTCTGTGGTCTCAGATAATCCCCTTTCCTTCATTCATGAAGCAGATAGCCAAGCACAGTCCTGCCACGTGAAATAACATCTCAGTCAACGCTGGGCGGCACATACAGTGGCGGACCCACACAATCACATAGCGCTGGAAAGGTCGCATTGCTAGAGATGCTGTAGCCACGGCGATGTTTCCATGCAAACCACCAGTCCTGGGCTCGTGGCCATGCTGGTGTAAGTCAACCTCCTGCTGTGCTGGTCAGATGAAAGCACAGCCCGTGCTACTTGATAGTGATGATAAGTGGCTATGCTGCCAGGTCCTGTGCCACTGTACTTTTTATCGTCGTAGGGAGTACACTCCTTGTGCTCATGAAAACGTCGACCATTAAGTGAGTGCACTGTGCTACACCAGCAGCAGCCTTGTAGCTGCGTCTCTGATCGTGTCACCAGGGACCATGGAGGACCAGCCTCTCCCAACTAGGTCATGTGGGTACACTTGACCATGTCTGCAGTGAAGAAATCACCTATCGGTGCAGGTCTCAGAAATGTGTGGCGGTATCCCTTTGTGCCGGACAGCATGCCAGGCCCCGGGGATGCATTGAAAACAAGCTCGACAGCTTCACAAGGTGTCCCGGACCTGCCACTGGGTGGCACAGGGCTATGGGTTGAGGGGTGTCACCCCAAAAGACGCTTCAGAGTTCTAGTCCCCACGATGTGAGCTTATTTAGGAAATAGGGTCCTAACAGGGATCATAGGTTAAAATAAGGCCCAATGCCCTTGGGGTTTAGACCCAACCTAATGGCCATGTCCTTAAAAGGGAGCTATTTTTATCTCTAAAGTATGCTGAGTTTAGTTCTTTGGGATAAAGATCGAGGAGTAGCACAGCAGGATGACGATTCAGGCATCCCCATGTTTATAAAGCCCAATAGTTGAGTATGGGGTGAGCCCAGGTGCCTATCAGCAGATGAATGGATAAAGAAAATGTGGTATACATACACACTGGAGTTTATTCATCCATTAAAAAAAAGAATGAAATTATGTCATTTGCAGGAAAATAGGTGTAACTGGAGAACATCACGCTAAGCAAAGCAAACCAGCCTCAGAAAGTCAAGCATCGTTTGTTTTCTTTCACAGATGGATGCTAGCGGGGAAGGGGGGGGGTGACAGGATATGAAAGCACAGGGGCCACTGGAGGGGGACCAGGGGAGGGGAAGGGAGGGGAGGGAGTGTTGGGGAGTGAAAGTGATCCAATTATTTTACATACAGGTATGAATATGCCACAATGAAACCCACTCTTCTGTATAATTAATATGCACCAATTAAAAGTGGGGTTGGGCACAGACACACAGAGAAGAAAGACTGTTGGAAAATGCAGGGAGAAGACTGCCACCCAAACTGGGGCGAACGGAGTCCGTTTCCACACACCAAGGAACAACTGAGGCCACTAGAAACTGGGAGAGAGGCACGGAACAGACCTGTCTCTAGGACCTGGTGAGGGCGTGTGGCCCCGTGGACATCCTGACCTTGACTGCCAGCCTCCAGAACGGTGAGGCTGTAAACTTGTGCTGTCTAAGGCTTCTAGTTTATGGCGCGCCGGGCCAGCTCTAGGAAATGAATGTGCACATTAATGACATAAAACCCTGACGGTGGAAAGTGACGACCCCTGAGCCATAGGAAGGGCGTGAGTTGGCAGCTATTGTAGGTCAAGGTCAGAGGGTCTCTCCTGACCAGGAGATGCAGAGACCACATCTCAAGAAGCTGGTGGACACACAGGCAGAGAGGCAGGGAGGAGGCGGGGCCTGTGAGCCCCAGGGGAGCGGTGGCCAGGGTCCCTCCAGGGAATTAGGACTTGCCGTTGGGCATTAGAATCACTCACCAGCAAAAGTCCTCCCAAAGCAATCCTTGTGGGGATAAGATGTGTAAAGACACCCTGATGACATTAAGGCACCGTCTCACACCTCAAGAAGCAAGGACGGAAAGGTAGCTGAGGAATGTCGTCCAGGAGCCGTCGGGAGACAGGCATGTAGTGCTGGGGGAGCCCAGGCCTCTGGTGGGTGACGGGAACATTTTTGAAAAGCAGGAGGGAGGTGCACGCTCCTGCTCTTCCCGTGCTGTCTGGGAGGATGGATGCCCCAATTTTAGATGTCCCCCTCCTCCCGGGTCTTTTTCTGGAAATAGCCCCGGAGTTGAAAAGGACAGCGATTCCTGCTACCGCAGCACATTGGCAGCATCCCTCAAGACTACCCCGCTCTCTTTGCTGATTTTCTGCTCACTAAGCAACCTTCTGAGTTGTGACTTGTGTTCTAACTAGGTGACTTTTCCTCTAGGCGCTGTGCCAGGACTATTCGCAAGAGCAGCTCAGCTGCAAAGGGACAGGGAGGATGGGGTAAGGCCAGTGTGCCGACACCAGGCCGGACCCGGCGCACCAGGACGAAGGCACTGAGGGGCTGCGCAGGACTGGGCCAGTTGTGAAGATCCAGGGGTTCAGAGCACCCCAAAATAGAAGCCCAGCTTGCCCAGCAGGCAGCCCTCTGTGGAAACATTGAAATGTCCCAGTCCTGTGACCATTATCCATGGTGTTAGGGGCAAGCGGGTGGACAGCCCTGGGAGAGGCAGTGCCTGCACTCAAGAAGGGCAGGGCTGCTTCAGAGTCACAGCCAAGTGCAACCCCTGGGCACCGTCCTGCGGGCTCTCCTCTTAGCACATGTCCTCGGGGTTCAACACATTGTCACAATGTCACATCTGCTTTCTCAGGGATAAGGAGGCAGATCTTCCACACACGTAACCAAGTGAGCTTGATCATAGCAACCACTTTACAACCTATATGCACATTAAAACACCAAGTTATAACTTTAAATATATGCAATTCCTACTTATCAATTAACCCTAAATAAAGATAAGAAAGAGAAGCAAGGATCTAGCCCATGGTCAGCTGGAGCCGGGAACATGTGCCTCTGGCCAGGCCCGTGAAGCTGTCCCTGGCCTACTCCCAGTCACCCGTCTCCCTGCTGCCAAAGCCATCCTCCCTCCCGTCCTGACCTGACCCAGGCTCAGAGAGCTCATTCAGGGAAGTTCCTGAACGTGCAGTCGGCTTTGGGCCTCCGCGGAGAGCTGGCGGAGACAGGAGAAGCGGGTTCAGGTTCTTCTCCCGGCACGAGCTCTCTCCGTCTTCCCAGGAGGCTGCCGGGGACCCCACTGGATGCTCGACACAGCTTAAACGGAGCACTGTCCTCCTACGAGCCCCACCGGGAGCTTCCTGGGCGACTGAAGCTCTTGTCCAACGGCGGGCAAGGGAGTCGGGTCCTCCACAGCACAGCAAGTTTGACGTTGGTGACCTCAACCCTGAAAGTCAGATCTGGGTGGTTCCACCTCCACGGGGGAATCCGCTGCACTTATGGTCCCTTCACGGCTCTTCCATCAGCGAGTTCCAGCCGCCTCCATCCACCCCACCTCGTTCCCACATGAGTGACACCTGGGCTCAGGGACAATACACAGCAACATCATGGTGCCATAGAAGAGGGGAGCTGTCGCCGCCTGAAGCGATGGCCGCTTGGAGCAACGAAGCCGCGGGAAGAAGTTCAGAGGCAAACTGGAAACCAACAGGCTTTTTATCCTGATAACTTCTCTCTCGGCTCTAACAACAACTCTAACACGCACCACCAAAAAACCCACAAAACAAAATGGCACCGGCCCGATCCAATCTCGGCTCAAGTCTCGCGAGATCCTGGGCCAAGTCCCGCGAGATCCCGGGCCAAGTCCCGTGAGACCACGGAAGGCGGCAATGTCCGAATATCTCTATGGCCCGCAGCCAACCGCAATCTCAGCCATCTCCCCAATCAGGGCTCCTGCAGGGAGCATTGGAGGAGATATTTTGTACCCTGCCTGGTGTCCATGGAGGAGGACCTGACCACACATGCCCTCTGCAACCAAAGGCCTCTCTGAGGGCCTCTTGGTGTCCACCCAAGACTTCTGCTTCGGGAGGTGCACTGGCACAGCTGCAGGCTGAGAGGCGTGGAGGCTCGCCCACCACCAGGGAAGCTGGAGGAAACGCCTTCTCCCTTTGGAGGGTGGTTCAGTCTGCTCTTTCACTGTGGCAACTAAAAGATCTGATAATGCAGGAGCCCTAATTTAGGAGATAGCTAAGATTGCGGTTAGCTGTGAGCCATAAGCATTACCACCTTCCATGGTCTCGCGAGACTTGGCCCGGGACATCGCGGACGGGGTCAATGCCATTTTTTTTTGTGTGTGTGGTGGTGGTTGCAGGAGTGTGGATGGTGTTGGAGTTGTTGTTGGAGCCGGAGAGAGAAGCTAGCAGAATAAAGAGCCTGTTTGTTTCCAGTCCGCCTCTGAACTCATTCCCGTGGCGTTGTTGCTCCAAGCGGCCGTCGCTTCAGGCAACAACATGACAAGACCAGTTTCCGAGGAGGGAAAGTTTATTTGGTGCTCACAGCTTCAGAGGTCTCAGTCCATAGAGGGCCAACTCCATTGCTCTGGGCCCAAGTGAGGCAGGACATTATGGCGGAGCATGTAGCGGGGAATGTGGCCCTGGGAAGCAGAGAGAGCTCTGCTCAACAAGGACAAAAGATAACCCCCCAACAGAAACGTCGGCCCGCCTCCTCCAGCCACCCCTGCCTGCCCTCAGTAACTCCCCAGTTCATCTCTACCAGGGGATTGATGCACTCATCAGGTTAAACCTCTCATTACCCAGTCATCTCACCTCTAAACCTTCTCGCACTGTCTCACACAGGAGCTTTGGGGGGACACGTAACCTACACCATAACAGAGGGGCGCCACCCTGCTGACACCTTGTTCTCGGGCTTCTGGCCTGCAGAATTATGGAAGAACATCACTGGTGTTTAAGGCACCGGCTCGTGGCCACTTGTCACAATAGCCCTAGCACACTAATAGAATCAGAGGTCATCTCGCCATTCTCCTTAGCTGACTTCTGATTTTCAGAAATCTCAGCCTTTCCCTTCTCTCTTAAGGCCACAAGAGATAAGATGAATGTGAGTGGAGAGGGGCCGTGTGTAGAGTCACCTAAGCCATGCGGCTGAAGACGGCGGCTCAGGTGGAGCAAACTGGCCTGGCAGAGGGAACCCGGGCCCTGCAGGTCTCCAACAAGACCATGTGCCCAGGACCATGGCACATGAGTCCTGGGTGCAAAGGTATCTGGGGCGTGGTGGGGCTGTGGGGCTCCAGCCCCTGTGGCTGTCTGAGGAAGGCAGGGACACGGCTGAAGGAGGCGGCCGGGGGAGCACACCTGTATTCCTGTTCCTCCCTTTGACTAAATTTGAACAGAGATCACTTCTTATTTGCATCTGGATCAGCAGAGCCTAGAGCCCAGCCTGGACCATGGTAGGTGCTCAACAAAAGCTATGATGTGCCCAGGGATAAAGTGTCCCCTAGGAAGTCAAAGCGCTTAATGGAAATGTCCTCCACGAAGCACACACCACAGGTGGAGAGAAAGAGGAGCCTGAGACAGGCCCCAGCAGACAAGGAGTTATGGCCAGGAGCAGGCTGCGGTGGGGAGAAGTCGCCGCAGCCCTGAGGCAGAGGCTCCTGCAGAGAGACAAGCCAGCCGGCTCCTGGCCACACTCTGCGAGCGCAGGGTGAGCTTCCAAAGCGAGACCAATGGTGTGCACGAGGCTGACCGGATGAGCACTGAAGACCGAGAGCTCCTCCCTGTGAGGCTGGAAGCCACACCCACCTCCTTCCTTTGCCCTCCGCCCATCCTCGCCACACCTCCCCCGGGAACTGATGTGACCAAGAGCTGGCCCCCTCAGCACCCAGGGCCCTCCCCAGTGTCCAGTCTCCTCCCTCTGGGAGTGAACCCACCCCTGGCCTCGCAGCCACCTCCTCCTGCTCCCCACTGACCTTGAACTTGGCATCACCACGGTCAGCTCCGCTCCTGGCCTTGCACACCCACAGCAGGTTTGATGCCACTTTGGTGACCAAAAAAAGTTCTGACATCATGTGGCATCCTCTGTGCCAGAACACAAGGCACAGAGGCAAGACCAGAGGTCCGGACAGGGGACACGGGGACCAGGGGTGGAAACAGGTAGATGAGCAGGGCTCTGGTCACAGCCTGGACACATCCCAGCGACTGAACCCAGGGACGGCAGAGGCCGGCCAGCAGCAGGGCTGAGCCGACGCAGCCTCTGGAGCACAGGTGCCTCTTCTCTGCTGCACGTGGGGCCGCCTTGGCCTCAGAGCCCGGACAAGGCTGAGCAGGTGAATGGGATCCTTGTCAATGTCACCCTGGCCCCCTGGCTTGCAGCTAAGTGCCCATGACTGAGGCGCATGTGAATGAATGCACAGGAACCTGGCGCTGGGCTACAGAAGGACAGGCTGGGAGCGAGCGCCCGGAGCAGTGACACTCCCCACTGTGCACCTCCCAGGCGGGCCTGAGTCCCTGTCCTCCAGAGCACGTGGGCAAAGGCTCCTGTTCCCAGCCTGGGACCCCTGAGAATAAGACAGGCTGGGCCTCGCCTTCCTTCCATTCAAGGAGGCTTTCGGAGGCCCCAGGAGAAACTCCTAGCCCTGCTTCACTGACTCTGAAAGGAGCTCAGGACCCCGCCGTTCCTTCCCCTGAGTCGAGGGGCCTGCTACTGCCTTCTATGTGTGGCATCCCAAGCGCACCCCCTACGTAGAAGGGCCAGTGTTCACTTAGGTCAAGACACAACCTGCCAACTGTGGAGCAGAGGCAGCCCTGCACCCCAGGATGCCTGCCCTGCCGCCTCCTGGGGAGGGCGTTTGGGGTTTGTAGTGTTGCCTTCAATCTGTGGCTACCGTGAGGACAGTGCAGGGCACACCCCAGGTGGAGGACACTCCTCCCCTGGCTCAGGGTGGCTGGGCGGGTCTCTCTCAGGAGTCCACCTGCCCCAGCAGCCCTCAACCTGACCAAGCGGGTGCTGGCCCCGTGGCCTGGCTTCCTTCGCATGGCTTCTTCTGGGAGGATTGGCCACCCAGCACTGTGGCAAGGCTGTGGGGGACCAAGTCCTCAGGGTCACGCTCACACCTGCATTCCCAGCAGGGGTGCTGCTCTGCTGGACAGCTCACTGCCATCTCTCCCTGCCACGGCCCGGCCCCTTCCCGAGCTGTTGTTCTTAAAGTGACCTGCTTTGTAGTTAAAGACTAGGAGGACGAGGAGGACGAGGAGGACGAGGAGGACGAGGAGGAGGAGAGATGGGGGTGTAGATAGTTCATTGTAAAATATTGAAACCAGAGAGGGCATTTGGCTGGTCAGATGAAGCCATCTCAATGTCCATTCAGGGATCGTGTTGATAAATGGCATAAAGATGGCTTAGCCCCATCCACGTGATGGATCCTGTCAGTGGTCACTATGGATTTGCCAGGTCTCTATCAACATGGGCTGCCTCTTTCTTTTATTTTGGTGGAGGGTGGTGGTACCAGGGATTGAACCTAGGGGCACACGACCACTGAGCCACACCCCAGCCCTATTTTGTTTGTTTGTTTGTTTGTTTGTTTGTATTTTATTTAGAGACAGGCCGTCACTGAATTGCTTAGCTCCTCGCTTTTTGCTGAAGCTGTCTTTGAACTCATGATCCTCCTGTCTCAGCATCCTGAACCACTGGGATTACAGGTGTGCGCTGCCGCGCCCAGACTGCCTCTTTCTTTCTTTCTTTTTTTCTTTTTTTTTTTTTTTTTTTTTTTGGTACCTGGGATTGAACTCAGGGGCACTTGACCACTGGGCCACATCCCCAGCCCTTTTTTGTATTTTATTTAGAGACAGGGTCTCACTGAGTTACTAAGTGCCTCTCCATTGCTGAGGCTGGCTTTGAACTCGCGATCCTCCTGCCTCAGCCTCCCAAAGTTCTGGGATGACAGGCGTGCGCCCCTCGCCCGGCTACCAGACTGCCTCTTTCTTAAATGGAGCAGAGACTGCGTCCTGGGCAGCTACTGAACAGATGTGCATCACTCAGGTCCGACTCCCTGGAACTCTCTGGGCTTCTTTCCCTGCTGGTTGTGAGCCATGTGCAGAGACATGGGGCTCCTCGGGGAAAGGCGAGGTGGGCACTTATGTGTCTGCAGACGGGTGTGTTTTGGGGAGCATGGAGGGTCAACCCTGTGACCGGAGCCAGGAGCTGCACTCCCAAGAAACACTGCCGATTGCTGCTGTCCCCTGCTTCCCCTGGGGTCATCAGCTACACCACACACATCTCCATCGCCACCTGCAGTGGTGACGGCATCTCTGTAGGATTATTGTTCTGAATTTACAGCCTTGCTTTATCCCTCCCATATTCATAGAAAGAATAAAGCCATTTCAATATCGCTATAAATCGTCCACTCCCAAGGAAGGGCTTAATCAAGCCGCCTCCATCTGTTCTTTCTCCCAAGATGGTGACAAAATCATTTTCTTCCTGCAAGAAATAATTTTGGAGGAAAGGAAAGTCCTACATAAATTCAAAACCCGTTTTGGTCTCTCTGTATTTGCCAGAAAGTTCACAGAGCTGTGCATGGTTGGTTTCAGGACGTGAGAGCAGCTCTGGACTCCATGGTCCTGAAGGAGGGGGGCGGATGTGCCCAAGGACCCGGGGCCTCCCCATCCTCTGGCAAGCTCACAGCACAGACTGTGCCAGAATCCATAACGCTCCCGATGAGATCAAAGGGGCCAGAAGGAATCACCATGCCCGGGAAGTACTGGGGCGGGGGCCTGGAGGAAATCCGGCTCCCGAGAGAACCACGTGCGGAAGATACGCAGGAAAGCACGTCCCTCCAGAGCCCTCACCCACAGGCAGGCAGCCATTCAGCCCCAGACACCCCCTCCTCTCACCCAAACACCCCACACACAGACAGCACCAAGGGTTTCGACCTGCCGGGGGGAGTCAGACTTTGGAGCCTGAGCCCCAAATGACATTGTTCCTGTGTCCTGGCCTCCAGTGAGTCCGTGTGTGTCTATTAAAGCTGGTTCCGTCACCTATTTTCCTCCAAGACTCCTCTATTTCCTTTTGTATCAAATGGACAACCCACATTCTCTTTTGTCTAAGGATATTTTAGCACCACTTCACCCCTTGCTGTGATATTGGGCTGAATGTCTGTGTACCCCCAAAATTCACAAGCTGGAAACATCCTTACCCTCCAGGCCATGATATTAGAGGGTGGGGCTTTGAGAGGGTCATGAGGATGGAGCCCTCATCAGTGACATTACTGCCTTTATAAATGGGGCCTTAGGGAGACCCCCACCCCTTCTGTCACATGAGGTTGGAGCAAGAAGATGACCATCCACTAGGAAGTAGCTCCTCATCAGACACTAAATCTTCTGGAGCCCTGATTTTGGACTTTCAGCCTCAAGAACTGTGAAAAATACCACCTATAGATATTTTGCTGTAGCAGCCCAAATGGTCCCATGTACCCCAGTGTTATTTGTTATCTAGGCGATGATATTTTTCTGACCACTTGGTGCCAAACATGAGCCGGAACCTGAGCAACCGTGTCCATGCAGAGATGCCTGGCTGCACCCTGAAGGCGGAGTGCATGCACCAGAGAACTGCAAGAGGCTGAGACGCCCAGAGCAAACGTGTCATGGTCAAGAGCGAGCTTCCAGAAGTGAGCTGAGTCTCCTGCTGCTGTTCAAGCATCACTTGTACCTTCCTCAGTGGAAGGGGTGGGCTCTTTCTTGATTCAAAAGGTTCTTTTTTGAGCCAAACAGAGATGACAATTTTCCCAGCTCCTTTGGAGTCCCAAAAGGCAAAAATAAAATATTCTAAAAAGGGCCTGTCTTCAGTTACCCAGCGCCCACAGGGCACCTGTGACAGATGGTGGCATTGATCAAGGCCGACGAGAGCAGTAGCGGAGTGGGGAGTATCTATGGGAGGGAGGTTAGGTGATTCCCACGCACCACCACTCCTCCCAGAGCAGGCAGAGGTCAGCCCGGGGAGGGGCACGGCGTGTCTATGGCTCGCCTGCTGACCAGTGCCTTCTGGGTGGAGACCCCACAGGCCGCCTGCTCCTGGCTGACGATTACAGGTGCGCAGCAGCTCTCTCCTCAAAAACTCCAGAGCAGGTTGCATTCCCCTGACTCATCTTCACACAAAAATATGACTTAAGCACCCATTTCTAGCTCATGGAGACAGTGGGGGTGCACACCCCAGGACAGGGAATTTTTTCAGAGAGTGACACCTGCCAATTATGAACCTCCAGCAATTTCCAAGCTTTCTGCCTTCAGGTGGGTTGATTCCAGGGCTCATGTGTGCAGGTCTTTGTTGATGGTACTTGTTTTGTTTTAAATTGAGACATCCTGAGAAATGGCCTCAAGTGGAACAAAGAGTGTCACACCATTATGCGCCTTATTAAAATACACCCTCTGCAGCAGTGGATTTCACTTGACGACCATGTCTCCTCACTATTTGCAGCTTTCCCTGCACCCATCTCTCTCTCTCTCTCTCTCCTCCCGCCCCCCCCCCCCCCACCACACACACACCAAAGTTTTTTGCAGGTCCTTTTGCTTAGGGGAAAACACGGCCCATTTAACAAGATGATTTCTTCCATGGCTGTGCAATTTCTTTGTAGTTTATGAACAATTTTTGTCCACAGGGATTGCAGCAAATATTAGTTACAATGTAATCAGATGAAAAGAGCCAAGGTTAGAAAAACAAATCCTTTGAATTATTTTCACAGTTTCATCATGGACCTTGTGATTTTGAGCAGTCTGTGAGCCTTGGTGTCTAAAGGTCAAACTAATCTGTAGCGAAGAAGAAGAATAGAGAGCTCAGAAAATGTGTTGCCACATTATTGTTGCTTCCTAAATCTAATTATGGGAATAAATGACTTCTCCCCAGTGCATACAGTCCTTCCTATTGCATGAGTGATACATGATTTTAATTTGAATGGTGTATTAGTCAGCTCTGGCCACCATAACAAACATCATAAATTGTGAGGTTTGAACTACAGAGGTTTGTTTTCTCCCAGGCCTGGAGGCTAGACGTCCAAGGCCAGGGTGCAGCATGGGTGGGAGCCGGGCTTCTAGGCAGCTTTTCTTTGGTATGTGCAAGAAGAGGGAGAGGGATATTTCTTTCTTCCTCTTCTTACAAGGCCACCAATCCCAGGGAATCGGGACCCCACCTTCTTGACCTCATTTAACCTTAATCACCTTCAAAGCTCTGTCTTTGAATATACTTACATCATCAGTTAGGCCTTCAAAACATGGATTTTGGGGGGACACCATTCAGTCCACAGCATATGGCCACTGTACATAAGGTCTAAGGTGAATACATGCAAACCCCAGTATTACTTTACACACATATGTGCATCAGGAAAGGGAGAGGATATAACAAAGCAGCCATTGGGTGGAAATTCCCTGTAGAATTCAGAAATGTATAGAAGGCCTGAAGTGAAAGATGGGCTACCCTCCCCACAAGATGTTTCCGTATCCTGAGAAAAGCAACCTTGTTTCATTTTCCGGGCAAGAACCAATAGGCTTAAAGGTCAACCTGTTCCATGGGCAAAGAGCCAATGGCATTGGGGTCGCTCTGGTGCACCCGCCACCAGAAATCCCTCTATAAGGTCCCATTCAAGAGACTCACACAACAACAGCTTGTCCTTGCAGAGAGGAGGAAGCCACTCAGACACAACAGCTCGTCCCTGGGGAGAGGAGGAAGCCACCGCACCAGCCTTAGACCCATCACCTCCAACCCAAAGGCAGCTGCCCCAGCGGACAGCTCCAGCCTCCAGCCCAACAGCAGCTGCTTAACCAACAGCTCCAGAGATCCCAGCCCGTGCGACCAGGCACCCACCTTCCATTCAGAGCTTGCACACTCCCCTCTCCCTGACTCCTCTCTCCCACCAGAGCTTGCACACTCCCCTCTCCCTGACTGCCCTCTCCCAGCACCTCTTCGACCTCCAACCAGCCGCAAATGCTGTTGAATAAATCTCTTGGCTGCACGGCTGTCCCCGGTGTGATTTTTTGCCCTTCATGGAGGGGACCCTGTGGGCGTGGGGTGGCCCCAGGTGTAAGTACAGCACCACCGCATGAGAGAAGTCAGGCAGCCTGGGAGCCCAGAGGCGAGGCCAAGGACTGAAAGGGGACACTGTGGTGGGCAGTCATGGCAGCCCTGGGGATCGCCCCATCAGAACAGCGCTTCAAGACCACAGGCTTGAGAGGAGCCCCTGAACTGCCCCAGCAGCCCAGATCAGAGGGCTAGGGGCAGGGCGGAGGCAGGTGGCACAGGGGACATTCTATTTTCTATATTTCTATGTCTAAATATGTAACTTTTACATTTCATTCCAGGGTGTCTGGTTCGAGGGGCGGGGGGGACGTGTTTTTCATCATCAACACTGCTGACACCTCCAAAATCCTTCTAGAACCACCAGTGCAGGGACACGACAGCAAACAGAACCGCCACAGAGAACCGGAAGGCTTTCCTTGCAGGAAGTGTCAGAGGTGATTAGAAATTTAGGTTCCACTGAGCCACGATATGGGTTCTTGGGCCAGATAAGTTAATTGCAACGCAAACTAAATATCATTTGCTATACTGATGAAAATGGATGCACAGGAAGCTCTGAGGACTAAGGGTAGTTAGAGTGGTCTACTAATGTGTTTACAGCAAGCGCAAGAGAGTAAAAAGGGGGTTATTCCAGCCGGGCGCGGTGGCGCACGCCTGTAATCCCAGCACTTTGGGAGGCTGAGGCAGGAGGATCGCGAGTTCAAAGCCAGCCTCAGCAATGGCGAGGCACTTAGCACCTCAATGAGACCCTGTCTCTAATAAAATACAAAAACGGTCTGGGATGTGACCCAGTGGTTGAGTGCCCCTAAGTTCAATCCCCAGTACCACACACAAAAAAAAGGGGGGGTTATTCCTATGATTGCCACGTTCAAATAAATCATCTTATAGATCTTCTTAAATATTTCATGAATCACCACTATAGAAATGAAAATCAAAACTTACTGTTTTCTCATAACTTTAGGTGTACGTCAAAAGCTATTATTATTAAGACACAGTTTCTACTGAGACTTCAAAAGCAAAAAGGCTGGCTAAAAATGTGAGCCCCCAAACCCAGCTGCTCCCTCACCCCCTCTTCTCCTCCGTGAGCAGATTCAGGGAGCGAGGTGCTGTGGCAGGGTTTCATTTTAGAATGGGTAGGAGGGCGATGGGTAAAGAGGAATTCGATTTTTGCTAAGTTGGGGGAAAAAAAAAAACACCATTTTACAAGAAAAGCTTATTACAGTGTTTATAGGGCTGCTGCAACTTATTCACAGAGAAATACTAAGATCGGAAGCACACCAGAGGCGATGCCATGCCTGGCCTCGTTCACACACTCCTGGGGAAGTGAAGCGCCTTGTCCTCTCTCACAGATGGCAGACAGCGGGTCTGAAGCCACTCAGGCACCTCTGCAAGTCAACAATGAGGAGCAATGACGTCAGCGGGGCCACGCCCTGGACACACCCCAGGTGGCGCTGAACACACTCCTCTTCTGCATGGGGACCAGGTGGCTTTGCAGGGTAGACCCTTTGGAAGGAGAAGAAGGTGTGAACTACTTCTTGCTTTAATTGAAAATGAAAACAGCTTGATGGAGGTGTCCAGTGGGGCTAGAAATGGATCCCTTGAAAATCAGGTTCCCTAATCTACTGAGCGGCAGAACATCATGAGATAATCACAGTGGCTTTTTAACCATGGAGGGGAAGTGGCTGATCTCCTCTGAGAAGGTTCAACATTCAGGCAGCTCTCTCCAGGCTGGTCCCGACCCGACTCAGGAGCCTTCCCTGAACCTCACCTGCCTGTCACAGCAGGATCAGCGAGGAACACCGGAGCTGCCCGCCCAGGCCCGTGGCTGACTTGATGCTGCACCACCTAGCTCTTCAGCTCTCCAGCCCCTGGCACCTGCAGGAAGTCCATGGATATGCCCTCCACACTCACGATAATGTTCAAACAGCGCTACAAGGGAGGAGCAGGGACATCTTCATGGAAAGGAAACCCGTCAGTGTGCGCACAGCACAGACGCCACATCTCCCGGGACACGTGGCTTGGTATGCGCACCAAGGCGCCCCTCTGACCCCCAGGGTGGTGCACGCTGGCTGGAGACCACTTCAGCTCAAAGGATCCCCCAGTGATGTAGAAACAGAGACCCCTTGAAGGTGACGCATGAGGTCTGTGACATCAGAATAGAACAGGGAGGCTGGAATCACCTTGAAGAACAGAAGGTCTTGGTTCAGGGCCAGCTGGAGCCAGTGCCGGTGGGCCAGTCGGAGGGAGGTGGGAAGAGACAGGGAGGAGCAGCCTGGGGAGGAGCTCCCACCCCCACAGGTGGAAAGACCTCTGTGGGTCGTGGGCCTCCCCGACCCTGGTGTCCAGGGGATCCCTGTTGTGAAACGGGTGCCAAACCTGGTGCTGTTGACCATCCTGCTCAGCCACCTCCAGGTGCCAGGCCCTCTAAGGGAAGTGCAACTTTGCAGCCTCCCACCCAGGATGACCGGTGGGCAGCTGAGCTGAGGACCCCAGCCTCCGATCTCCCAGGCTCTGTGCCAGCTCTTCCAGAGCTTTCCCTGGAAATCAAACACATCTGCCTCCAGTTGTAGACATCAGTACTGCTGCCTTGACTAGCGTGAGTCTGCCTCTGCTCTTGGAGGGCCACTCGGCGCGCTAACAAGTCCCCTCTCATCCACGGAGGCCTCTTGGCAGACTTAATACCTGGCCGAGAGAAAGGCCAGGCCGGGAAGCTATGCCTCTGTGTGGCTGCAGGGACAAACGCAGGCTGATTTTTCCTTGCGATGTCTACCACTGCTCTACTCTCACGCTTCCGGAAAGAAGATAACATATAATGGAAGGTGCTAGACCTTCACTCAGCTCCTTCGCCCCCAAAGAGCATGCACCAACCATAGCTGCCCCAGAAGGCCCAGACTCTTGAGATGCCATTCTGGATAAAGTGTTCAAAAGAAATAGGAGGCTTCTAAAAGGTGGAACAAAACCCCAGTTTGTCTCTGTGGGAATGGGGTTCATCAAAGGGCCAAATCCACGGTGGCCAATGAGAGGTTGAAACAATCACCCCATGGATCCTTGCATTCTTCGGACGTCACGGGACAAGACTTTGATGCATCAGGGTGACTTGGACATCCTCATATTTTATTTTGGTGTAGAAACCAGAAAGGTTTCTGAGGAAAAGAGCTGTGCTCTCCCATTTGGTAGATATGTGGAGAAGTGGGCAAGCAGGCAGAGGGTGAGCTTGTGTGATCCCTGACTTGCAAGACGTTGAAGACCTTTGCATGATTTAGCAAGACCTTCAGATATCAGAAATTCACCTTTGACCTAAGCATTCTACCCGCAGGAATTTTTGGAGACACTTTTGAGGTTTAGGAAAGAATAGATGACTTCATCATTATTTGCAGTAACGAAAACCACAAACTGGAAACAACAAAAATGCATGAAAGTTAAATGAGTTTTGGTACATCAATGCAATGGAGTATTATATAGCTTTCTAAAAGGATGGGAAAATGTCCTGTACACTGGCATGGAAAGCTATCCAGGGTGTTGTTAAGGGAGTAAATGCAGGATGCACACATGGTGGTAGTTCACCTGTGCTGGTCGAGTGGTTCACCTGTGCTGGTCGAGTGTGGAATGTTGTGGAGGGCTTGGCTGTTCAGATTCTGGGCTGAGCATGGAAGGGGAGGCCATTCTTTCCTGGAGGCAGTGTGCATGGAGCTCAAGAGAACAGACACTGCCCCCAGCTTGATCTTGTCCCTCTTCTTCCTCCTTGCCACAATCTAATTAATTCACCTGTGGTCCAGCGGCCCCTAATTTGAGGAGGAGCAGCACTGGGCTCAGCACCCTCTGTCCATTCCTCTCTCATCTTGGCCACTCCATAGAAGCCCCAAAGAGGATTGCACAGTCATCGTCACCTTGGTGATTTCATGCACATCTAGACATAAGACTCGAGTTACTAATAGGATGTTTTGAATTATCAAAACAATGGTTTTAGGTTGTTTGAATGAATCCCAAAATTCTAGAACTGTCTTAAAGACAAGATTGGATTTCAGGGCTCTAAAAAGAAGTGTCCCTTTACCTGAGGGTGGTGACCATCAGGGAGTCCCTGAATCCAGTATAAACTAAGAACTCCTAGCCACGAAGAATGAAGATTTGCAGAAAGAAAGGAAGGTTTAGGGGTAAGAATTTTGATATGGAATACCAGAAAATCAGAAAAAAAAAAAAAAGTCTCTGCTTTACCTAGATCATACCCCAGAGCTCAAGGGATCATTTTCCTGCCCCCCAGGAACTGGAAATGTGATCACCATCTATATACCACTTTCCACAGGCGAGGCTTGGAGAGCTCCAAACCCAATTTCTCTATTCAACTATAGGAAGTGTGTGGGCCACTACAGCTGTCAGGCCTTGGTTTTAGTTTCCCCACTCCTGTTGGACACAGGGTTTGATTTACATTTTTCTACAGCTATTGTGTGTGTATCTTTGGTTCTATTTTACATTTCAATTGCCCACTCCTTCCACAAACTGCTCCAAGTGGTCGTGTCCTGCACTTCCTGCCGAATCCCTAAAGACTGTGCTTCCTAAGTCTTCATGGATCTGTCCTTACTTTACAATCTGCACAGGTGCCTGGGGGCACTGCCCTCCTGGTGCAGGCCACCCTGTCGACCCTGGGCTTCTTACCACACTGCTGCAGAGTCCAGAGTGTGTTCACCCTGCAGCACCTCTTGGAGGAGGGGGAGTGTGGGCATCAGGAAGACGTGTGTGCAGAGAAGCCCCCACTACTCGTGGGGTGGGGGAAACATGAGTGAATGGGCACGGAATGAATGGAGGCTGCCACAGCTTCCCCTCCCCTCCACATGGATGTTCAATGACCAGGAACCCTCGTTCCTGGGGGGTAAGGCCATATGTCATGGGTCGCTAGACTGCACCCAGGCCCGCACTACCTGTACATCAAGAATGGAGATATGCCCTGAAGAGTGTTGTCATTGGCCAGTGCCCCCTCGTCTCTGCCTGTCAAGCACACAGCCATGTGACGACGTCCGCGCAATCTGAACTCGAGGGCAGCAGTGGCAGTGATCATAGTAGCAACAAGGACAGAAATACCAAAGCAACAGCAGGCACTCTGACTTTGAGGAGCAGTTCCCAACATCAGAGTGCTTCAAGTGCATTTGCTTCTTCCTTCCCTGCCTTCAGTAACGCTGTACAACAGATAAACCCACTGAGGCCACGTATGAAAGTTCCTAGAATTTTTATACCAAAGTTCAAGGTTTCAGGGAAAAGGAAATGAGATATTTACCTAATGCACTTGCTGGACCATTCCAGGAAGGCCACCTGCCATCGTGGTGAGGGCCCGAAGTGCTGGGTGGTGGTGCGGCCACCAGCTCCTCCTGTCTACATCTGCAGGTGCTTCACAGTAAACAGCTTGGTGACAGTCAACATTGTGTCCTGCAGGCTCAGGACAACCAGCAAGCAAGTGACCCTCCCTTGTACATCACAACCTCATTTCTTCTCCTCCTCGATGGAATTTTTAATCAGCCTGAGCGTCAGTTAATGATTCTCTCTTATCCATTTGATTAAAACACAGAGTCATGGAGGCAGTAGCAAATTGGATTTTTTTTCCCCTGGCCCTGAATGCACTGCAGTAATGAAATCCATGACTCCCAACCTCTGTTAGTGAGGAGCCAGCATGGGCAGCTGAAAGCCAGGGAAGCTCATTTGTCTCCCGGCTGAGTCCCCTTCATAAGGGAGGCCCTCCAGGAGCCGTGCATCTTGGAACAGAGCACCTACGCTGGCAGAAAGGAAGATTGAACCTCTGCCTGACATTACTCTCACAGATGACAGAGAAATCGTTTACGATACAACTTCATTTCTTTAAAAGCAGCTGCAGCTTTTATTGCTTGGATGAAATCACATCCCACATACTAATTTAATAAACTCCTTTAAGCTTACACAGAGTCTTTGCTTGGAGAAGGATAGTTTCTATGCCATTGGCCAGAGCACTGAGTAATTTCCATCTACAACCCCAGGGAGAAAGAGCAGCGAAGATTAAAAACAAGGCAAAGCCACTCTGGTTCATACTCTGATTAAACTTTACAGATGCAGTTTATCACAAAATCATGTTGTAAAAAAATTAAATGGCAAGGCGAGCATCCAAGCCTCTGTCATTAAAATACACGAAGATGATGACTTTCCTTTGCCTTTGCTATGTCTTTCTGGGGACACCGTCATCCTGCACCTCGCTGCCTCAGGTACCAAGATTGCCAACTGGGGTCAGAGATTGTCCTTGCAGGGCTTGTCACTGGTCCCACTAGTGGGGACGGCTTGGAGTGACTGTTTTCAGGTGGGCAGAAGAATCTGTTCCTATCCACGGTTCCTACCCAATCTCCTTCCTGGGAGAAAATAAGCCATGTGACAAAGACTGGGAGGAGACTATTAAAGTCGGCTTCTAGTTGAAAACCTATTTAAAACCCTTGTTATTTACTTTGTAAGATAATGAGTTCATACACCTGGTTTAATATAAAGTCACTTTAAAATTCTGTTATCTTCTGTGCATCAGACACTAGAGGGACACCCATAAACAGAACAGACAAAAGCCTATGTCCTCACGAGGCTTTTCATCCCATTACAAACTATGGCTGTGTCAGCCATCAAGAACACAAGCAACAATAAATGTTGGAGAGGATGTGGGGAAAAAGGCACACTCATACATTGCTGGTGGGACTGCAAAATGGTGCAACCGTTATGGAAAGCAGTATGGAGATTTCTTGGAAAACTGGGAATGGAACCATCCTATGACCCAGCCATCCCACTCCTGGGTCTATTCCCAAAGGACCTAAAAACAGCATATTACAGTGACACAGCTATCTCAATGTTTGTAGCTGCACAATTCACAATAGCTAGGTTGTGGAACCAACCTAGATGTCCCTCAGTAAATGAGTGGATTAAGAAAATGTGGTATATACGCACAATGGAATTTTTACTCAGCAATAAAAGAAAACAAATTAATGGCATTTGCAGGTAAATGGATGAAGTTGGAAGACATAATGCTAAGTGAAGTTAGTCAGTCTCAAAAATCCAAGTACCAAATGTTCTCTCTTATATAAGGAGGCTATTTCAAAGTATAGTTGGATGGGGGTACATAGGAGGATTAGAGGAACACTAGAATGGTCAAGGGAAGGGAGGGTAAGGGAGGGAGCAAGAGGGGAGGGAGGGGGAGAAAAAAAGAAAAAAAGGTGTTTGAATGAGACGGATATCATTTTCCTTAATGCATGATTGAAGACCTGAATTGTACGAATATACTTTGTATACAAACAGTTGTATGTAAAAAGATACTAAATATATGCACTATGAGTTGTACGTATTAAAAATTATAAAAACAAAATTAAAAAAAAAAAAACTATGCCTGTGGTCTTAAAAATAGCCCAGGAGTCTCACTGCACTCGTGTAACAGAGCCTTGAACTGAATGACCCTCCTTGCCCTGGAGGCCGGGACAGCTTCAGCACTGCACCCATGGACAGCTCCAGGCCAGGATGCACTCCTGTCAAGGGCTGCTTGTCTTTCCAAGTCGCAGAAGGCTGCTGAGCTACATCAAACACAACCCCAAAAGAGGATATCAGGGCTCCCAGGACAAACCCGTCGGAGGTGGTGGTCTAGCATCCCTGTCCTCCGCAGAGACAGTCCTGAACCACGGCTGCTGGTGTCTCCAGCAGGCCGACACCCAGTCTTTCTCAGTGGCAAGCTCGCTCTTGGTGATGTTTGCCCCCTCCCTGAACCACATCCCAGACACTCACTACTTGTCTGGGACCACCTCCCTCATACACTACTTAAACCTTGCTCCAGGGTCTGCTTTGGGGAGATCAGAACCAAAATTTTAATTTCACAATAAGCATGACACAAAGGAGTTGTAACTGTAAGAACAAATTTAGGGAGATGGATGTTCATGTAAATGAACATGAATGGTGCAGTTTATGTTTTATGGGTGTGGGTGAGTTAAGCCATAGATTATATATGCTTAAACCTAGACACTAGATTTTAAGGAAAAATTATTTATTCAAATAACAACACTATACACTGATGCGTTAATAAAAAATAATGGTAAAACTTTATAATAGTAAAGATGAAGCTGAGTTAATCAGTGGGAGTCAGGAAGAGCCACTGGGCCCTTCAACAACATGAGGTCGCAGCATTTGCCCTGATGCTCCAGCTGCATGGACCAGGACGCCCAGCTTTGTAGAGAGGAGACTTCCCAGGAGACCCTGAATT
This sequence comes from Tamias sibiricus, assembly GCA_025594165.1. Classification (NCBI taxonomy): domain Eukaryota; kingdom Metazoa; phylum Chordata; class Mammalia; order Rodentia; family Sciuridae; genus Tamias; species Tamias sibiricus. The sequence goes on along the minus strand of CM046662.1, from coordinate 168,310,958 downwards.
AGCCCTCAGTAAACTCAGAAGAATCTGCAGTGTTTAGCCAAAATCTGCCAGTTGACTCCTGTTGGCACCTAGAAGGAATTTAGCCAAATGCCTTTCTGAGGGTCACTCTGGATCCTTGACCTGTGAAGGTTTGACAGTCACATGATGCATGGATGTCATCACACCTGATCAGCATAAAATGCCAGCAATGTAGACAAAGCGTGTCACTCGGATTTATTATTAATATCTGATACAGACTTTCAAAACCATGTGCTACTAATATGGCTTAGAATAAAAATCTCATCTTTGTATATGTTAAAATTCTTTCAGTCAAAGCGGAAATGTACATTTATTATCACAAAATACAATACTGACAGCATCATCTTTAGTGTTAGGGCCACCAAACTACCTTCATCCCTGACCACAGTCAGCTGCAGCTCACACTGGCCGTGTGTGCCCAATTATCCACAGCAGAAAGCAAGTGCTTTTCATTACTGAAACGTGCAGGAGCGTGATCACAGAAGCAATGGACAGAGCTTAAAACTTATCAATGAAACCTACAATTACAATCACATTTATTTTTATTTTTTTTATTTTTTATTTTTATTTTTTGGTACTGGGGATTGAACTAGGGGCATTCGACCACTGGGCCACATCCCCAGCCCCTTTTTTGTGTTTTTTTAATTAGAGACAGGGTCTCACTGAGTTGCTAAGTGCCTCACCATTGCTGAGGCTGGCTTTGAACTCTTGATCCTCCTGCCTTAGCCTCCCAAGTGCTGGGATTACAGGCGTGCACCACCGCACCCGGCTCCAATCACATTTTAACAGAGTTCGGATTCATTCTTATACTCTAGAAACATCCTGTGGTTGCAATGTCCAGGTGTTGCAGAGTCTCAACACTTGGCACGCCATCATTGAGAGCCACTCTGTGTACATACAAGCTTTATGGGCCCGTATCAGCTTAGTAGGGTACCAGTAAGAATGCCTTGATCACGTGGAAAACCACAAGTTTTCTGGACTATCTTCCCTTTCTCTATAGTGGTAAAGAAATACTTTGTGTTTGGGGATTGGCATCTAGCCATTGACCAGATGCTAATGATCTCTATGTCTAGTTCCATCCGTGGCCCATGAAATTCATCTGCTCTTAGAATGCCTTTCTTCCTGAGAATATTTAAGTAGTGAATGCATGTTTGTACACGCCATAGAGCAGAAGGTCATATTTGGGTGAAAGAGCATCTAATAGGTAGAGGTGAGGGATGCTATCAAATGTTTTCCCACGCGTAGGAAAGGATCCTACAACAGACAGTATCTGAACCATAAATCCATGGTGCCTAGATTGAGAGAACCTCATATGGGTGTCTCCCTGCAGAGCTAAGGGCAGGTGCACTCACACCCATTATAAATGATCAGGTCCCCAGCACAAGTCCCCTCAGCTACAACACTCCCCCAAGACCCCTTTGCTTCAAGCTCACAGGACTCAGGGACAAGGAGAGTGGGTGTGCGGTGCTTAATCAAAGCCTTTGTCTCTGAGCCATGCTGGTTGGGTCGTCTACCAGATCCGTGGAAGTGTGAAGGGTAACTGTGAGCTTGTAAATGGGCTGAAAGGCAGGCCTCCGCAGTTCTGGACACCACTCTGGAGACCACTGTCCTTGGGATGTGACCTGTTGATGTCCACAGGCTGGGAGGCATAGACGTGCTGAAGAGCAGTTGCAGAGTGACAAGCCAATCTTCAGGGTCAGCAGGAGAGGCCAAGAAAGAGCTCTCTGCCCGGTGCTGTTCCACCCATCCTCACAGGTACCATTCCCTGGGGACCTGGATGGTGGCAGGGATGGTGGGACTAGGACCGTTCCCCAGTGCAGGAAGGAATTCTGAAGCAACGCAGTCCAAAGCCAACAAACAGGCAGGCAGAACGGGAGCTTTAGCCGCCGTGTGTGGCTGAATTAGGCTCTGGAGCCCATCACAACACTCAGTGGCTCAGCGTCTTGTTCCCAGCCTCGGTGCACATTCCCAACTGGTGTCTGTTCTCACTTGAGCTGGGCAGAGGGAGTTAGATAAGGCAGGCCAGCACTGGACACCACAGCAGCCCGGGAGGGAGGGCGCAGGTAGAGGAGGAGGGAGACTGACAAGGCCCTGACTCTGCATCAGAAGGAACTTAAGTCAGACCCTGGAACTCCTTAGGAGCCCACCAAATCCTGTCTGTAAATTCCAGAATAAAGTAACCTAAAGTTTTTGCTTGGTGATCCCAAGGTTAGGGTACTTACCCCTCACTCACTGACTACTAAGTGGACCACCCCACTGATGGACAACTCTAAATGTTAGAGTAACTGCGTCAAGACCCTCAGCCACCCGTGTCTGCTCACTGGGCCTGCATGACCAGCCAGGAATCAAAGTCCGTTGCACTGGAGTTCCTGTTCATGGGCAGATCCCACTCTTTGGTCAAATACAGTATCAATCAAATTCTGTAGGTAGAATTGTCTGGGGAAGACAATAATTTGGTAAATGTTCAAGTGGCCAGAGGAAACCCAGGATACAGGCTAGATCAGGGTTTGCCCAACTCTAGACCAGTGGCCAAAGCTGGCCACACCCCACCCACTTGCCAGTTGCCTTCATCTGCTTTAGGCTGCAATAGCAGAGCAGAGCAGTCGTAGGAGAGGCCGTGTGACTGGCAGACCCCCAAATATTTGCTCTATCAACCCTTGCAGAAAATACTCACCAGCATTTATTCTAAATATCAGAGTATCAATTCCTGAACCTTCAGATTCACAAATGAGAAAAGGGTGAGTCTGGGGGCTGCAGATATTTAGTCGGTACATGTATGTAGACACGAGAAAGACAGGAATCGACACAAAAAAACAAAGCCACAATTGACAATGGTGATGGCATCTACGTGGTCTGAGAAAGTGATTATTGGTGGGGCCAGACCCTAAGGCAGTGAGATAGAAGAATGAAGGGGCAGAGGGAAGGACAGGATGATTGGGTTGGGGTCTCCCCATGGTTGGAAATCCTAAGAAGAAGGAAGCAGCACCCACACCTGGGTGAGAGGGAAGGGAGGGAGCAGGAACCCCCTGAGAGCAGCCAGAGGAGTCACAGAGAAGTCAGAGAAGCTGGAAATGAACTTGACCTTATCTTAAATTCCCATAACATCTCTGACCCCAGAGAACAGAGCATTCCAACTGTCACTGGTCGAGGCCCTGTCCTTCCCAGTTACTCCCAGAAACCCGTCATGGAAGCTTAGGACCCTGTGAATGTGCAATGCTTTCCGGAGACTCGCGCTGGATTGTAAAGGCTCCAAGAAGCCCTGCAGGGAGAAATCCATTAAGCTCAGGGTTTCCAAGCAGTTCTGTCCACCAGAAAGTGGACCTCTCCCCATGGTGACTGCCATTTGCAATCTGGCCCTGGATTCCTGAGGTTGCTCTTTGGGAATGTTGAAATCAGCTCAGCTGACTGAACTTACGAAGTCCAATGAGCCCTCATACTTGTTCCTCAATGTCCTCGCCTGACCCATATAGCAACTCAGAGGGCAGGTGCCTGTCTGCAGGACAAAGGGATTAAAATCCAGCACACACACACAAGTCCCTGCCGCAGAGGAAAGAGAGACTTGCGACAGTGCTTTGTGCCCCCGAAGCTCCAACATGGTGAGCAGACTGTTTCGCAGACATCCAAACATCCAAGCCGAGGCGCCCCGTGGCAGAAGCCCCCTGCCGCCCAGGATGCAACCCTGCCGTGATGCACAGCCAGGACCAAACTGGTCACCTTGCCACTGGCTGAGGAAGACAAAGAGCGTGGGCGGGCAGCACGGCTTGTCCTCTCCCCTCTCTGCTGTCAGAGGAGCAGAGAGCCCAGCTGGCCCAGAGAGGGGCAGGAGACTTGTCACCATCAAGCAGCAGCTCCTGGCCAGGCCCTTTCCACCTGCAAAGCTGCAGGCACCAGGCCGTTGTTGACACTGAGGTCACAGGCGTCGGGTTTGTGTCATGACTTGACAGGGCCCAGCCGCTTGGCATTCAGACACTCAGTGTCACCATGTGAGGAGCCCTTGGCAGGTGGCACGGGGTGGGAACTCCAAGCGGCACTGTCGGGGGCGGTCCTTCTCCTCACTAGCCCTCCTCAGACAACAAGTGCAGGAAAGCAAGGCCTCCCCGGTGGCCCCCTGCTCATGGATTCATCCAGCTTTGAAGAGCACTTTTTTAAAATTCTGTCTCCAGGTCACTTTGGTTAAATGTTTTTCATTTTTATTCCTTGTGTTGAAAGGTGATGTGTGCAGATTATTTTTTTTTTAAGTCAAACCCTTTTGAAAGGTCATTTCTCTCCCATGCCAGGTTTCTCTCACCCAAAACAAAGATTCACACCAAGTTCTCTGTGTATTTCAGACACTTCTGAAAGCAACAAGGAATCTATTGATCTCTTGAAAGGTGGGGTTTGGGGAGGAGCCCCTGTACCAACCCCCTGTGACCACCTGACATACCTAATTTTATTGACATGGAGTAAGAATAAGGTAGAAATTGTTCCTTTATAGATAAGGAACCTGAGCTGTAGCCTTGACCTGTCTCTGACTACTTACGCCATGTCACCTTCGGTACACAACGTCTGAAAGTGACCGTGGCCTATGTAGTACTGTATCACAATACTCATTCTGGTCCAGTTCTCTGTTGCTGCATAACACGTCACTCCAAAGCCAAGGGACTTAAAAAGAGCAGCACTCATTCATTTGGTTCAGTGTTTAGCAGCTTGGGCAGGGCTCAGCAGGGAGGCGGGGCCTGGCTCCACAGGATGCCAGTCGGGACAGCTCCGCTGGGTCTACTTCCAAGATGACGCATTTGCAGAGCTGGTAAGTTGGTACTGACAGTTGGGTCCTCTCTCTCTGGCCTCTCCACAGGGTGGCTTGAACTTCCACACAGACTAAGAGTCCTGAGAGCAGGAAGTCAAGGCCACCAGTCTCTTGAAGGCTGGGCTGAGGAAGTGGCTAGTCCTCTCCATTGTGTTGCATTGGCCAAACAGTACAGAGCCCCGATTCAAAGGGAGGGGACATAGATGACATCTCTGTGGAAAGATCGTGAAACAATTTTGGAAGCACGTTGGAAGCACAGCTGTTAATATCAGTTATTTGTATGCTGTTTGTTTTCAAAATTGTTTTGTTCTTTAAAAGTCATCTTGAGCACAGTTAAAACCCATGCACTGCAGATACAGCAATGAATTAGAACAGGCTCAAATCTTAACAAGAGCAACCCAGGGCTCTGCTGCAGAAGTAGATGCAAATTCTCTCAAAAGCCTGTCCAGGAAGCTTGTTGGTGGTCACTGAGAGAAAACCAAACCTACAGAAAAATAGCTCTTCTTTTGAAAAATGAGCCAGAAAGAGGCTCGTGCGTGGTGTCCCTCCCGTGATGTGCTCTTGCCAGCTTCTGCAGATGATGGGTCATGAGCAGCCTGAGGCACCTCAGCTCCTGGGCTCGGGGCCCTCCCCCCTTCCTCTCCACAACTTCTGTCCTCCCTGGCTCTGGAGAGTTTCCTTTCAGCCTTCTGGTCTACTTGATCTTGATCTCCGCTCTGATGTTTTATTAACAGCTTCTCCCTGTTTTCTCAGCACTCTTACACATAGCTCAGCCTTCTTAACACTTTTTAAAATGAGCTGGAATTAGGTAAGCTGTGACAGGGACGGGGGGGACCTCACTCTGAGAGTGACTGCATGGTCCCAGACCTCCCAAGCTCCAAGGGCACTGAAGTAAACCTGCAATGGCTGTTTATCGGAATTATGCAACTTTCATGTACTGTCACCTTGCAATGTCACCATCTATAGACAAATAGGTGTGGTTGTCACAGGGCCACAGAATGACCATGCGGTCTGTGCTGGAGAGAGCCCATGGACACTCCCACCAGCTGAGCCTTGGCCATGCGCATCCGTGTCCTTGTCCCCCTGGCTGGAACCTGCTTACTAACTCCAAACACAGGCATTTTATTTACTCAGTCATCCAATCAATCTATGTCAAGTGTTTCTGAAGCTGCGATATGTCTGCGTCTGTGCCCTCGCACGCACATGCACACACCCGGATCTTGTCTCCTTGAAGCTTTTAGGCAGAGCAACCATGGGGTCCGGGGAGCCTGGAGTGGGAGAAGCAAAGACACTCTCTAAGCCAGACTGGGACTCTGAGGCTGCAAGGTGTGAGGCAGCTGCCGTGTCCCGCTCACCAAAGGGACAAGAGAGAATCTGGAAGCTTGCCCTTCCTGCTCCCTGACCCCAGGCCTGGCTCCCCAGCCTGCATCAGTGCACAGTTCAGCTTGGCACCCACATGCATGCCTTTGTGAGCTCCTTTGGAAGCCCTGTTGTCCAAGATATTTGTATGTACAATGCTTGGGGTCTGTGTACCACAGAGGTGACTGAAATGTTCCCTACCTCCAACAGCCTGCTGCAGGGCACATAATCACAAGCCAACAGATGTGTATTAAGTGACCGATGGGTGGACCAAGACATTTCCTAAAAGAGAGGCCCCAGGACCCAGACCTCCCCCTGCACGCACACCATCATATCAGCCCTTATTTCAGGCCCATGTCCCCCCACCTGAGTGTTAGCTCTGCTCCTGGCCTCAGTCATTCTGTCCTCCTACCCACCTTACCCTCACCTCAGAACTCCTCTTCCTGCCACCCACCCTCTGGCCTGCCCTGTGTGCCCAGGGGCCCCACCCTTCCCCATGGGCCCCCGGTTGTCCTGGCCTGAGCCCCTTCACCTTCAACTACAGCTCTCCAGCTGACTTTTGCTTTTGCCTCACAAATTGGCCCCCCCCACGCACACACGTGCACCTCGCAAGTGCACACATGTATGCACGCACACAGAGGCACGCACACAGAGGTACACACACACGCACACGCATATACAAATTCTCAGATACACTCATGCTCCTACCTCAGTGCTTTGAACCTGTTTCCCCTGTGGATGACCCGTCCTGCCTCTCTCTGCAGGAGGCTGGGGGTCCGCCCAACCTGCAGAGCCACGACAGCCACCGCCCCCAGGATGGCACGCTGCCACATGGAGGCTGGATCAGCCACTGCCCCCAGGATGGCACGCTGCCACGTGGAGGCTGGACCTTCCCTTCCTGCCGAGGCTCCATCAGGACGCTGTCGCCATCCTCCAGCGCTGCTCTGCGTGGATGTGCCCTCCCCCCACAGCGTGCCCCCGGGAGCCGGGTGCTGTTCCTCCCAGCCTTCTGGTGCCCACTCACGACCTTCAGAGTGCACCTAAACAGGGGCTCTGGAATGGGTAGAGGCTGCTGGGAACCCGAATAGGTCAGCCAGAGCTGCTCGCAGGGCCTCGGAGCCAGCAGCTCCCCAACGTCCCGGGCAGGCCGGCTGCCTCCTAACCCCTCCCTCCACAGTCCCAGGACTCTCAGCTCTGTGGCCCCTCTAGAGCTCCGCAGCAGCCTGTTTTAAAATGCACAAGATGAATATGAACATGACAAAGGACCATAATGACAGGAAATCCAGTATCTGTGTGAACTTGGTGGGGTGCTGCAGGAGCCCTAATTTAGGAGATGGCTAAGATCGCGGCTAGCTGTGAGCCATAAGCATTACCACCTTCCATGGTCTCGTGAGACTTGGCCCGGGACATTGTGGATCAGGTCGGCGCCATTTGCATGATCTCGGGAGACTTGGCCCGGGGGATGGTGGATCAGGTCAGTGCCATTTTGTGGTTGTTGGAGGAGTGTGGATTGTGTGTTGGGGTGTTGTTGGAGCCAGAGAGAGAAGCTGGCAGAATAAAGAGCCTGTTCGTTTCCAGTCTGCCTCTGAACTTATTCCCACGGCGTCGTTGCTCCAAGCAGCCATCGCTTCAGGCAGCAACAGGTGGGTGCCACTCCAGTGCTAGGTGCCCCTGGGCTCCCCGCAGGCTGCTCCCTCCACACCATCGGGTCGGGTCGAGCTCCCTTGGTGGTGCAGAGGGGCTGCGGGCGGGCGTGGGAGGAGAGGGCATGTAAGTAGGACGAGGGAGCCAGAGACCACAGGCAGCTGGGCCCACTGGGGCTGCCAAGGGGCTGCGGTTGCTGTTCACACAGAGCTGCACGATCAGTGGGCAGAGCCCGGGTACACACGGGGGGTGGGAGGGGGAGAAGGGTAGGCACAGCACAGGAAACAGCACCCATGAACTAAGACCGTAAACAATGTTCCCACTGCAGTGATGTTTTTCAACTAAGATTTCTGGTCTGGCAAAGTGTTTCTTTGTGTCTGTTGTTGACGCCACTACCTACAGTCACTGTATCTATCCAGCACGAGGAGGACAAGGATTCGAGCTGACTGTTGGAGTCCACGGCAGGCAGAAGGCCACACCTCCCAGGTGCCTTGGATTCGAGTTCTCTGACCACAACCACTCCAGGGGGGCTCTCGAGCAGAAAAGGAGCCTCTTGGGCTCTTAACCTGTGGCAAAGCAGAGGGAATCAAGTCATTTTTTATATTATGAAATTTCAGGGTACTTCATACTGTGCCTATTTTCTTTTAATGACAGTTATCAAAAGTCACTTTTAAGAAAGGGCTTTGAAATTGAACAGGAAATGCCTCACGCTTTTACTTCTCCTGTTTTTCTGAAATTTAAACAGGGTGTGAGCAACAGGCCCTGAGCTCTTCCTGTGCCCTGTGCAGTGAGCTCTCGCTTCCCCACACCCTCTCCAGGAGGCTGGTGTGTTAGGGAGGACACTGGCTGAGCCCCGCCTGCGGGGACAACAGGTAGGTGCACCACAGGAGCTGGGTCCCTGGCGTCTGTGAGCCCCCTCACTCCGTCAGCAGGAGTCAGAATGGAGGCCAAGGCAGCCCAGGGTGGAAGCCAGCCTGGGTGGGTGGTCTCAGCAGCGAGTGGAACATGGCTTTGCACACGGGGCTAGGTGAAGGGCAAAGCATCACACTGGGGACAGCCGTGCAGCCCGGTAGCGCAAAAACCGGAGAAGAGGTGCTCTGGTCGAAGGTCAAAGAGGTGGGAGAGGGGAGTCAGGGAGAAGGGAGTGTGCAAGCTCTGGTGGGAGAAGGGAGTCAGGGAGAGGGGGAGTGTGCAAACTCTGGACAGAAGGTGGGTGCTTGGTTGCACCGGCTGGGATCTCTGGAGCTGTCGGCTAAAGCAGCTGCTGTCTGGCTGGAGGCTGGAGCTGTCAGCTGGGAGCGGCCGTCGAGCCGGAGGCGATGGGTCTGGAGCTGTTGCAGTGGCTTCCTCCTCTCAGCAGCGACGAGCCGATGTTGTGTGTTCGTGTGTCTCTCTCTGTCTGATCTGAGTCTCTCGAACAGGGCCTTATATAGGGATTTCTGATGGGGGGTGCACTAGAGCAACCCCAACACCATTGGCTCTTTGCTCATAGAACAGGGTGTCCTTTAAGCCTATTGGCTCTTGCCTGGGGAAAAGAAACATTCTGCCAGGGGAAGGAACATCCTGTCTGGAACATCTTGTCCGGAGAATGAAACAAGGTTGCTTCTCTTAGGGTGTGGAAAACTCTGAGGGATGGGGAGGGTAACCTATCTATCACTGGGAGTCGCAGAGAAGCAGGCCCCGTGGAGGCAGGGGCAGTGTCAGAGGCCTAGGAGCCTCGTGAGGCCATCTGCTCCAGGACCAGCCTCACCTGCCAGGAGGAACCCAAGCTAAGGGGATCCCCAGGCCTGGTCTGCAGGGGCCTGCAATGGTGCCCCTGTGGTGACTGCCAGCCCACCCCAGAGTCCCGCTGATCACCTAATATCCACTTTGGCTGAAACCAGTCAAAGGACCATTGACTTGTTCATAACCAAGAGCGACGTGTGCCCCACAGGAGGCAGCAGTCCCGCGCGCAATGCAGGTCAGCCGCCCAGCAGAACCAGCGGAGAGGCACTCCTCCGGCAGGTCACCCAACGCCCTTCTGGACTGTGAGCAGAACTTCCCTCGCCCTCCCAGCGGAGAGGCCTCAGAAGGCCACTCCCCTGCCGACAGTGGGGAAGGCTCCCACTCCCAGGATCCTCAGCGTGACCCAACGTCCCTCCACTCTCCAGACAAGGCTCAAGACCCCCCACTCTGCCAAGGAACTTCCCTTGTTCCCCCCTCCCACGCGTGGGTAGTCTGGAACTTTGCCCAAGTGCACACATGTATGCACCCCACCCCTCCCAAACACAGCCCCCCCAGGGCAGCCCACCCCTGCTCCAGGCTCTGCGGCTCCTGCCCTCAGAGCAGTCCCATCCTACCTCTCCGCCAAGGCCACATGTGTTAGAAGGCTGGCAGACATCCCACCTGACGCTCCAGTGGCAATGACCAGCTGTGAACCTCTCTGTTTCCAGACAGAGCCCAGTGGGGTGGGACTCACTGGGGGTCACACATCACCTCCAAAACCAGTCAGTGCTTGAACTGAGATGGTCAGCTCTGGTGCTCTCAGATCACCTTTCAGAACAAGTCTTGGGGCCCCATCAAAGGATCCGTGTCCAAGACCGTGAGGCCAGTGGGCAGACAGGTGGTGGAACGACCCATAAAGCCCCATCAGGTACTTAGGGACCCTGCTGAGGGACCTGGGTGTGCATTTATGTGACAAACTCCTGAAGCCAGAATCTGACAGGCAGTCAGTATGGATAGGCAAATTGAGTCACTTGGATCAAGAAGGCCAATTTTGAGTGAGTCCAGGGAAGTTGGAGACTGTTGGGAGACTTTTCCCTGAGGGATTGGAATGTTAACTCCTTCAGAGACCTTCCTCCACCCTTATCAAGAACCTGCCCCTGCCCCAACCTGTTGCCAAGGTAACCTGTCCCAGGAACTGCCCCTCCCTCCAGGGAGCTATACAGTTGTTAATTCCTGTGTCCTGGGCTGCTCCCCCTGTCCTTCCCCCTTCAGCCCATCTGCTTCTCACCTTTGGCCATCCCATCTGGCCTGGTCACATACGCAGGAAGGAGAGAGATAAGGGGAAGAGCAGGAAAGCAAAGGAAGCCTTGGAACATATAAAAAGGCAGACCTGCCTCGCTTCTTGGGATACCAGGAGACCAGCAATGGCCCCCTTCCCCCTCCCAGGAGAAGTCTATGTTACCTTTTTAAATAAACCCTGCTTTATATGCTTGCCCCGGCCTGCTCCTCTAATGTTGTACTTCAACAGTTGGGGGAGCAGAACTCGTCACCGACAACCGGCGTGTCACTCCCACATGGCACTGGCCAGCCCCAAGGCCCTGGGCCAAGGGCTTTGCAGACATTTCCATGTACGCTCACAGGGCACAGACGAGTCCTGCCAAGGGCAGCAGAGCCCAGCAGGCTACAGGCAACCTTCAGACCAATGAGCAAGAAATAAAGACTTGTCACTACCAGCTACAGAGCCTTCAGACTACTGGTCACCATGGCGGAAACTTGCTGCTCCAAGATCACCTTGCAGACTGTGGGCCCAACTAAGCAGCCACACAGAGAGCGGTGCATTTTACAGATTTGGTGTGTGGCAAGTGGGCTGGGGAGGGGAGAACAGAGTCATATTAGAACACATTGAACAAGCAGGAATCCCAGCTACTTAATGGAGGATAACACAACTTTTACTTTCCCTGTATTTGGAGAAGGACCAAATTCTTTGCATTTGGAGCTCAACATCCCCAGTAGGTGTAAACCCTAATTGATCCACTAACGATTTTATGTTTCATTCACTGACTCATATTTTCCATGTAATTACATAATCTTTATAATCAGCATTTTAATGGCTGTGCAATGAATTGATATACCACAATGTGCTTAATTAGTCCTTTTTTTTGTAACCTAATTTCTTCTACCCTCAAATTTGACATTCATGTAAAGTTGTTAAATATACATTGTTAAGTGGAAAAAAGCAAGAGGTATAAAATAATATCCTTTGTATAATATCATTAAAGTTAAAGATAATAAATACTATTGTGTGAATATATTTATATTCTATCTGGATCGACAAATGTTAAATTATAAACAGAGTAAGACTACAGATGTGTTTTTTTGTTTTGTTTTGTTACTCATTTCTACACCACTTAAATTCTTGATGATGAGCTTATAGTTTTTCTGTGATTAAAAAACAACAAAGTCATCTACCAATAAGAAATAGAAGAAATTACCCCAGAAAACACTGAAGATGTTTCCATGCAACTAAAATGCTCTGAAATAAAGAGAACCACATTGTTAGCAAAGCTTTGGGTCCGGAAATAATGAAGATCCCGGCCCCTCCCGGGTTCGATAAGCCAGGGAAGCTCTTGACTGTTTAAGGCATGCTCACTGTGCCTCGGTGTACCTTAATGTGGACATCGCGTTAATATTTTATCTCCTTCTTTTGTTTCTCTCTGTTTATGAGTATCTCTAGCCTGAATAAACAAGTCAGAGACCAGAAACATAAAAGCACACAGCGAAATCCACATTTTCCCTTAATGTCACAAGTCACAGATGCATTCGAAATGATGGCTGCGGATAGAGGTACACTTTGACATTGGAATCTAACCCATTTTCATCTTGAAAAGATGCTCTGAGTGCTATTCAGAAACACGTAATTGTGCTGTGCTCTCAGAAAGCACTTAGTGCCAACAGAGCATGCACTGAGTCCCAATGGAGACACCAGGGTGTGTCCAGGGTGTGCTGACCTGGGCCCCTCTGACTGCAGGGAGTGCTTGGTGGGCCTGGATGTTGCCCTCTGCATCTGGGTCAGGAGCAGTGAAGAGAAGCTCTTCCCTGCCCATCACCCTCTACCCCCACCAGCCCATTTCTCCTGCAGGAGAAAGGAGAAGCTGGGGCAGCCAGGCCTAGCTCCATGCTGCCTCTGCAGTGGGCAACACATCTCCGATCCCCGTTGTGCCCACCTCCCCTTCACCTTTGGTGTTTGACCTTAAGTGGAACCAAAAGGTCACCAGAAGCTTCAGGAGGGACCACCGAATTTCACAGCAGAGTCAAAATCTCCAAATTTGGCCCTGCTTCCTCTCCAAAGCCTGATTCACAAGCTCTGCTGCTCTCAGGGAGAGGCTGGCTAAGAAGTTTGAGCAGAACCTTGAATCTTGCCCCATTTCAAGCTTTGGAGTAACGTGGAGTGTCTGCTGAATGACTAACGGAAGTGCCGTATTGACTGGGGGTGGGGAGGGGCTCTCATTGCTCTTTCTGGTAGCATCCCCAAAACCCAAGTCACACTCAAAATAGCTCACAGGCAATGCTCCGTGGTTCCTCCAACATACTGGTTATCTCATGAATTGCTGCTTAAGATTGATTCAGTAGTCAAGCTTCTATTTGGGGCTTTAACTGAAGTCTATACTAGCTTTCCCATCACTCTTTCTCTGTGACATGGGCCAACCAAGAGAGGTATACTATCTAAGGTGCTGGAAATGGCCTACCACCATACTGCCCCCTGTGTAGCTTGGCCAAACCCCGGACCACGAGGAGGAGGAGGGTGACACAGTGAGGCCCTCCGGGCTTCCTCATCACAGAGCTGCTATCATCTCAGGGAACGGAGGAGCTAGGAGCTCAGAGCTCATGGCCGTGTTGGTAGCTACCACCCGCATCATCCGAGGCCCTGTTAATGATATAGCGATGCTGAGGCTAAACCCACATCCCTTACAGCAGGAGTTCTGCAGGGGACAGGAAGGGACAGCCTGATGACAGCACGGCTTTGGGAACCAGAGTCTGTGAGGACTTCACAGCACAGACCATTGACCACTGAGCATCCATCGATTCCACGTGTATCTGGGGCCCTGTAGGCACCGCTCCTGGATCCAGGGTGTGGGAAGATGAGCCAAGAAGGCAGAACACGGACTTTCACAGGTTTACATCCTCCTCAAAGAGACAAAGCTCCGAGGAAGTAATAGGAAAAAATGATATAAAATAAATGCAAATGCTATAGCGATATATGGAATTAGCCCAGGTGTCCACCAATAGACACATGGTGTATGTACACAATGGCGCTTCACTCAGCCATAAAGAAGAATGGAATTGTGTCGTTGGCTAGTAAATCAATGGAACTAGAGAATGTCATGCTAAGCGAAATAAATCAGACTTAGGAAGCCAAAGGTAGAATGTTTCCTCTCATGTGCGGAAGCTAAAACAAAATAAAGGAAAGGAGGTGGTGGGGGTGGTATCTCATAGAGATATAGGGAGGTCAGCGGAGCAGAAGAAGGAGAAGGAGACAGAGGAGGAAGGAAGGGAAAGGGGGGGAATACGGGATGAATTTAACAAACTCATGTTAAATGCATTTATAAATGTACCAAAGGGAATTACCTTTATGGAGAAAGTACCAATCAAAAATCAATAAATAAAAGAGTGAAAGGGAGATTAGTAAACTAGAGGAGGGAGGAAAGAGGGAGGAGGGAGGGATGGAAAAGGAGGAAGGGATTGAGATTGAAATCAAATTCCTTGCATGTATTATTCTGTCAAAATGAAGACAAATCGTATGTATAATTGTAATTCTCAAAAAAAGTGAATGCGAAAGCATGGAGATCAGAGAATTAGAGAATAAGACAAATAACAGGAGGCTGATTATGCAACATGAGCCAGCTCTGCAAAGCTCAGTTACAGAGAGCAAAACTGGAGCACAGATAAGCTGCTGGGTTTTCCCAGAATCCAGCAGCGAGTTGGCCTGCAAGCCACATCCAGAACAGAGAGCTACCGACAGGGCTCCTTGCCCCCTGGAAGCTGACTGGAACTGGACACTGTCCGAGGAATTACAGGTGTGCTTGCCCTCAAGTTCCCCACATGCCAGTCCAGCTCCACACATGTGGCGTGTAAGGAAGCATTTGCTTCCTGCTGACTTTGCAAAAGGAGGAAATGAGAATATCATTACATACGCAGAACTGACCAGAAAATCAAGGCAATCATACAGATAATCTTTAGAAAGTGGAGCTTTCTTTGGAGGACACAATTAGAAGCAGGGTACAGGGCAACCTTCAGGACACCGGGGAGGGAGGGGAGCTGCTGGCTCGGTGGAGGGGGGGACACAGAGGCTCTGCCCAGTGGCAGCTCTCACGGAGCCTCCAGTAAGAGCCAGCAGCCTTCCAGAGAAGGGGGACCAGATGTGGCCTCTGCAGTTCAGAGGATGGAGCTGTGGGGAGACGGTGCTCCAAGGAAGAGAACAGAGGAAGAGGCAGGCCTGCGTTGGAACCCAGAGAGGCTTTGCCAGGTCACAGAGGACACCGGTTTTGAGTATCTCGTGTCTCCTGCATGTCTGTCCTACGTGAAATACAGAAACAAGGAGAGAATTCAAGCATGGCCAGTCCTTGGGAGAAATCCAAACCCCATGCTTGGAAAGTGCATGCGACGCAGGGTTAGAAGGGCAGATTGGTGGGTGCACAGGGGAAGTGGGGTCATCTGCTGCTTCCCAGCCCTGCCAACACCTTCACATATTTTTAATGCCTTTTAAAATTAGCTACGCAATCTGAAAATCCACAAGGGGATCACAACTTTTAGATCTATGAGCTGCTCTGTGCTGTGCCCGTGTTAGAATGTGTCAAGTGCAGCCAAAATGACCCTTGTGAAGGATGAAGGGGACCATCTATGTACAGCCCCAGGAGATGATGGAAAAGAGAAAGGCTGCACGTGCAAAGACGATACTCCACCAGAAGCTGAGTGTTGCCGTCTTGCCTTGGGAACTGTAGCTGCCAGTTCTGTAGGGTGACCCCTAGAAACCATGGGTGATGCACGTGAACCCTCTGAAAGTATCCGTTCATTTTTCAGCAAGTACAAAACTGAATGAATGGATGGTGAGCGGATGGGTGGATGACAAATTCATAGATTAGCGGATGGATGGATGAATGGATGGATGAATTAGTGGATGGATGATTGGATGGATGGATGAATGGTGGATAAATGATTGGTGGATAGGTGATTTTATGGATGGATGGATGGTGGATAGATGGATAGATTAGTCGATGGCTGGATGGTTGGATGAGTGAATGGTAGATTAATGGATGGGTTGCTAGGTGGATTGAAAGAAATAATTTAGATAATAAACTTTTAATCATATTGAACCTAAGACTTCCAGTAATGGCAATTTCCCATGTGTGGAATGGAAATGTTTCTTTTTATAGCCTTTATCTTTGCCTTACAGAATTTTGGTTGGATGAATTAGATGACCATTCTGATCTCGTGCCACAATATGCCTACACAAAAGCCTGTCCAAGCCTCCTTTGATCCACCACCTTGTCCCCTGCTTTATTCCCAGCTGAACTCACAAAGAGCAGGTTCGTGCGTGGCCAGCATCCAGAGTCTCCCTAACTGTCTTCTCCACTCCCCTGTCAGGGACAGCACCATGTCCCCAGACTCATGATCTCAAAATCATTTTCCACTTCTTTCTTTTTCATACTCACCAACTCCATATCCAATAGCCACCAAGTTATTTTGGGCTTGTACATCTTTGAAATTATGTAAAAGATGAAAAAGACTTTTTTTTTAAAACAAAGTGTAAGAAGCAAAGTCTCCTCCTCCTCTCCATTTCCACCAGATTTCGTATGACCAAGTTGACTGGAGTTCACTACAAAACCCCTTCTCCAGTCTTCTTCCTTCAAGGCCATGGTAATACTTCTTGAGTACCTGCGTGCAGACGATTTTCTTAGGATGGATTTCAAGTTCAACATCCTAAGCCTGACACCAATACTGCATCCCAGTGAGATGCCCTGTCCTGGTGTGCTCCCTGCTGCCTTCTCTCCTGCCACAGAAGCCCAATGCTATCGCTGTCCCCTTCTATGACTGCTGTCCCCCACATTCTCAGCACCCAGCAGGAGACTCGTTTTCCCCAGGGGACCCCCCACCTGGACGTCCCCAGCCTGACTCAGAGTGGGGTTGAGGCACAGGCACAGCGGCCCACGAGCAGTGGTATCCTTTTCCCCAGGTGCATCTCTTGCCTCCTGAACGTGCCGAGTAATTCCCCAGAGGGAGGGCCAAGCCGTTGCTTGACGCTGGCCGCACCCCATCACACCTGCCTCGGTTATTACTACTCAAGAGATGAAGGAAGGAGGGAAGCACCCGTGAGCTGCTCCGACACCCTCAGAACTAAGCTCTCAGCTTGCAATGCAAACTCTGTTCATACTCTGGAAAAATAAATAGCAGAAAATATGGGAAAGAGACTGAAAATAACACCCTCCAATGTCTGGGAAAATACATTCTGCTCAGTTTGTTAAATTTAGCACAAATACCCTTGAAAGTAACAGAAACCATCTCAAAATACATACTGGTGGGTTATTCTGCCCAGAACATCAATTGCATCACTATACACAAAAGAGTGTAAAATCTGTATTAATATCAGAATCTACTTTAATAGTATTCATCATAACTGTTCTGGTTCTAATAGAAATATTATTTAAATTAAATTCATTTCTTTTCACCCCTAAACTCCTCAACATTAGTCTGAACACCTTATATATGTGCTCTCCAGCCAGTCCATGGGACAGTTCTGAGGTCTTCATCATGCCGGGCCATGGCTTCTCAAGTAAGCACAGGTGTTAGTACAGCGCACCAGTATGTTTTTCCATTGAATTATAACCAGCATGAACTAATTAAAAATAAAAAAAACTAAACATAAAGGTTGCTGATTTATTTTTATGAAAACGCTTCAAGAATAGAGCATTCCACAGTGTAGCCAATGCTCCTGCCATCTGAGCTGTCTCCAGGACCCTGGCTTGAGATGACCCGGGGTGGCTCACCTGGCACTCAGTAAAAGCACACTAGAACCACAGCGTCCCCCGAACCACTGCATGGCACCAGCCTGCAGATGTCCCAGTGGTCCAGGCCTGGGAATCTAGGTGGGGACAAGGGGACTGTCCCTTGGGCCAGAGTGGAGGCAGGGCAACTTCACGGGGCAAAAAAGTGTAGTGGTCCAGGCAGATGCTTGCTAGTAAGACAGGGAAGCAGCTTCCCAACCAAGCAGCACAGAAGAAGGTTGTGGCAGCAGAGACAGGGAGCTCTGGGAAATGACAGAGGCAGCTGTGGGGGCTGGGCAGGCTTGCAGCTGCACACAGCTGCGCCGGGGACCAGGACAGCACTGCCATGCAGGCCACCCCAAGGTCCTGAGCAGAGAAGACGTGCCTGGAGGTGGGCTTTGGCAAGGCCTTCCCAGCGAGAGTGAGGAGGATAGACTGAGATGCACGTGGGGAGTGGGGAATGGGTTTGGGGGCAGGGTACAGGGCCACGTCAGGTGGCTACTGAGTTTGTGACCTGGAGCGGGGGGACAGAAGTGCTGGGTATACCCGGGGGCATTCACTAAAGGACATTGCATGACTCTAGCACTGTCATTATAAACGACCAGATATAGGAAGACACATCGGAAATCCCTACTTGCACAATTCTGAAGGGCTCAAGTCCAAAACCAAGGTGTGGGCAGACATGCCAAGTCTGCAGGCCTCGGGCAGCATCGTTCCCAGACCCTCTCTCTGCGTCTGGTGCTGCTGGCAAGCCCAGCACCCTTGGCTTGCAGGAGCCTCACTCAGCCTCTGCCTCCGCCAGCACAGGGCCCTCCCCTGCGGGGCCTCACGTCTTCCTCCCTCTGCTGTGTCTGTCTCTGGGTCTCTCCTCTTCTTTTCTTTTAAGGACACTTATCCCTGGGCCAGGCCCTACCCCAGATCAGTACAACCTCATCTTAACTTCATTACATTAGCAAAGAACCCTTTTTCCAAATAAGGCCACATTGACAGGTGCCAGGATTAGGGTCTCAACATGTGTGTCTGTGGGTACAGACTTGGTGCCTGACAGGATGTGTGGGCAAAGGCAGGGAGGACCCTGGCCAGTGGCTGGGCTGGCAGGACCCGAGCATTCGTGTCCCAGGGTGCCAGAGCAGGAGGCACTGCTTCCTTGGCTGTGTGGCTCCGGCTGCAGTGGGAGCCAGGGACAGCCAGACACCAGGGCTGCTGGCGTCAACTGCTGTCCCCATTAGATCTTGGTGGTCCCCTCTGAACCTCAGAGGCTGGATTCCAGAGCCTCCTGGAGGGAGTCTGTTTGCTCCTTTCCCCACGACAAGTTCCCAAAGGTACAATAAGAACAGACAGGCAAAGACCTTACCGTGTCTCTCTTCCAGAAAAGAGACCCAGGAAGAAGGCCTGGGGGTGGGACTAAGAGCCTGAGACCCCAGTCCCAGCTCTGCGGCTTCTGAGCTCATTTAATCTCACCAGCCTCCAGTGGTCTTATCTATAAATTGAGGGCTTTTGTTGCAAAATCTCTAAGGTGCTTTTCAGCTTTAAGCCATCCTGAATCCCATTTTCCCGCAGACTGACATGATAATTCCACAGAGGCCTGATCTTCCTCTCCGAGGGAGCTCCGCCGCGGCAGTGGCTTCTTTTGTGACTAAGTCACTCTGACCTTTTAATCAAGTGCTCAATAAACACCCTCGTGCTGTGGGAGCCGTCCCCGCCAGTGGTCCTTACAGAAGGTCCTCCCGGGAGGCGGGACACTGAGGCTTCCCCAGGTCCTGGTGAGCTCTAGGGCAGGTGGGTGGGCCGCAGGGAGGCGGTGCCAAGGCACCACCCATGGGGGAGGGTACGGGAGCCAAGGTCATGGTTATCGCCTTGCTTTCACCTTCAGAAATGCTTGTCTGGAGAACAGCCACGTGGCACGTCCCCCAGAGAAGGCCACTGTGACCACAACCACAAGGGCCCACACAAGGAGGGCGGGTCTCACCTCAGTAGCCGCAGGAGCTGCAGAGGCCTCAACTCCCGACTCCCACCCACCACCTCTTCCCATGCGGGGCTGAAAGAGTCAGAGCAGGACATGACCCACAGGGCCCCGTGCACGATGCCACAGTGCTGTAGAATAATGGTGCAGAGCCACACCAAGACCCCGTGCGGCCAGGCAGGGCCTCTGGCTGCTTCTCATGACTTTATCCACCTTGCGTGTGTTCTGAGCCATCAGATTTTTTTTGAATATTTATTTATTTAGTTTAGTTGTACACAATGCCTTTATTTATATTTACGTGGTACTGAGGATTGAACCTGGGCCGCGCACGTGCTAGGCGAGTGCTCTTCCGCTGAGCCACAATCCCAGCCCCTGAGCCACCATATTGTTTTGATTGGTTATTCATGTATATAAGAAACGGAAAGAAGAGAATATATGTTCAAACATTGGGAAAACATGTAAGCAGACGTGGACAGGCTGTTACCAGTAATCCACCACCGGCATATTCTTGCCTTATAGTTGAAGTCTAGGGAAATGATTGACACTTTACACTACACAGTTATATACGCAGATCGGCTGCACATGTGGCCTCAAACTCATTACATGTGTCAAGCTGATCTGCTAGGGAAAGAGGAATATTGATTTTTTGGTTAAAAAGACAATTGTGAACTGGTTAATAAGGTGTCATTTTCATTGGCCTTCATTTTTTCCTCTCAGAATAATTCTGACCATATTTTCCACCGCTCCAGGAAGCATCGTACCATTAAAGCACTCCTCTCTACTCGCCCTGGAATTTGGACACAGATCACAGGATCTTTCCTAGTTATGACTGGAATTCTAAGTAATGCCAGCAGCTGCTGGAGCAAGAGTGGGGGGAGGAGGAAGGAAGCCGGGCCCCGGGGTCTGGGAGACCCAGAGGGGCCTTCGCGGTGCTGCTGCCCCATCTGAGCTTCATTTTGCAAGACTGGCGGGAGGGCTCCCCTGGCAAGCACAGGAGGGTCTTCGCGGGGACGGGCAGGCTCCACAAACACACTTGGCGCAGAGGCTCATTAGTGGCCATCAGTCGCCGTGGCTCCTGGGGGGAGGGGCGCCTTCAGGCCTGTGCCGCTGGATGGCCAGGAGTGATGGCCACCGAGGGCGCCTCCTCTTCAGGCTGAGCCCCCGCCCTCAGCTCTGCATCTCTCACTCACCCTGCAGAGACGCAGGGCCACAGCCCTCAAGAGTTCTGCAGCGCCAATGGTGACAGGTGGGCGGGGCCCGAGGCTCCACCAGCACAGGTGTCAGAGGAAGCCAGGACCCACCAACTTCCCCATCTCAGTCAGGGAGTGAGGTGGTCCCAGGGGGAGCTTGGGCCCCTTGGGGCGGGAGTAGGGACTGAAAGGAGGCACAGGGTGGCTGAGGATCGTTGGGCAGGGCCTGTCCCTCCCCCGAGGCCTCTGTGCCTGGGCATGTGGTTTGTGACACATCACTGACAGGGGTTAGGACACATCATTCCCTTACACCTGGGTGGTTGGGCATGTCCACTGTCCTCACACCTGTTCACAGGACGCTGAACGTGGTTCCCCCAAAGTGTGTCCACATCCTCATTCCAGGAACGATCTGTGAAGGCAAAGGGAGTGATCACATTAAGGATCTCGAGAGGGGGCTCTTACCCAGAGTCATCCACAGGGCCCTAAATGCAAGACAAGAGTGTCCTTCCAGGAGAGAGTGGCGCAGGCCCAGAGAAGGCGCCCAGAGAGGAGGCAGAGGGGAGCGAAGCTCCTGCAAGCTGAGGGGCACCTGCACCTCGACTGCTGGAAGAGGCAGGGCGACCCTGCTGGGAGCCTCGGAGCAGGCACAGCCCTGCCTGCACCCAGTGCTGGACTCTGGTCTCTGGAAGTAAGAGAGGACACTGTTCTGTTGCTCCAGGCCCCCGTAGTGCCGTGAGTTACTCCAGCCACCAAGCACCAACATGCTCTTAATGCAGCTGTGGAACAAGGGGCAAGAGGGCGGAACCAGGGGCGCCCAGGGCCCACCGAGCAGGACAGGGCAGTTTGCAGGGCCTGAGAGGCAGAGGGCTGATGTACTCGGGTGACCAGCATGAGGACACTCCTGCCTATCTAAGGCCTGTGAGGAGGCCTCTGGGCCGGAGCCACAAGCTCGGCAGGACGCCCAGCAGACTCTGGGGCTGCATGAGACCTTCTGAGTGTGGCCGTGGTGAGTCTGAATGAGAGCTTCAGGCAGCACCCCCAAACGGGACCTTCTCCAGCGATGCTCCGACGTGCAGGGCAGAGCCGTGATGTTTCCAAGAGAACTACACACTGAGGGAGGAGAGTGAGGACGGGGGCGCTGGAAGGAGGGACGCAGCGGTGCACTGCGGGCTGAGAAGGGAAGAAGCAGGGAGGCCAGGCGGGCTGGTGGGGACGGAGCAGGAGCCTCGAGGAGGCCAGGGCTGCGGGGGGTGACGGGCTGAGGGTCAGCCACAGGGGCGGGCAGCTGTGGGCTGGGAAGGAGATGGGAGCCCCAAGAAGGCCACAGAGCTGAGCCCAGGTATCCCAAGGGGTGTCACAAGAGGCTAGTAACAGGTGGTGGGGGAGGAAATGGCAGGGCCCTGCGAGCTGGGAGCCTGAGTCCCGGGGAGTGACACCGCGGCCTTGGGAGAGGGGCGACTGCATGTGACTTGTGCCCGAGGGCTGCGGGTTTAGAGCAGGAAGAGCAGGACATTCACGGAGGAGGCTGTGGGAGCACCAGGGCCCTGCCCACGGGGCCGGGGAGGCGCGGGAAGGAGCTACCACGGGAGGTTGTGGAGCAGAGCCCGCGGGCAGAGAGGGTCTCTGCGCCCAGGCCTGTGGCGCACACCGAGAACCATCGAGCTCTTCAGCCACGGGAGCCCTACCCTCTGGACAGGCTCATGAAACAGCCGCTGCTTCAGTCAGCTTTTCTGCCACTGTGGCCAAAAGGCCTGACAAGAGCGATTTTAGAGGAGGAAAGGTTTATTGGGCTCCGGGTTCAGAAGGGCTGGTCCCAGGTGGCCGACTCCGGGCTCTGTGCTGAGGGGCAGACGGCGTGCTGGAGGAGAGCAGCTCAGGACGTGGCCACCAGGATGCAGAGAGCTCCACTCACAAGGGACATGCTATACGCCCCAAAGGCACATCCCTGTTGACCCACCTCCCCCGCCACAGCCTACCTGCCCACAGTGACCACCCTGTCAGGGGACGAGTGCTCTAACTAGGGTCAAGTTCTCAGACCCAATGTTTCACCTTTACCTTTCTTGCACTGTCACAGGAGCTTGTGGGGACACCTCACATCTAAACTATAACAGCCACCAACAGGCAGAGGCCCAAAGCTCCGAGCCCTGGGCCCTCACAGAACAGGTGCGCACTGCGTGCTGCGGCCTGCAAAGCAGGGGCTCTGACCGCACCTCCTCCAGGCAGGACCTGGGCGACCTGGCTAGACTGTGTCCACTACATCCCACGAGCCGTCCCCTGGTACCTGTTGTGACAGCCACTGGGAGCTGACACTGTGCAGAGCTCCTGGGTGACACCCCGCCCCCGTCTGTGCAGTTCTCATGCTGGGGCTGAGTAGGCGGCCGTCCACACTGCCTGGGCCACGCGCCCACGCTGGGGCCTCATCTGGCGGGGCTGCCCTTGCTGCCTGGAAGTCCTGCCTCAGCCCAGCCCCGGCCCCATGGGGACAGTTGCCTGAGTGCCTTGGGCCCCCAGCCCCGCCTCCTGCCTTCTTGTCCCCGACGCCCTCCTGGAGGGCACTGCAATGGGAACCCAGTTGGAAAGAGCCTGTGATGGGCCCCGATGGGTCTGCTGCTCTGTGTGGCTCTGGGGTGCCTCTGAATGAGGTCCCTCCCTCTACGCAGCCTCCGTGCCCCTGGCTGGTGCCTCGCGCTGCTCCTGTCTGCTTGGCAGGTGGCTGCAGCCTCCCGGCTTAACACAGCGCAGGCCCAGCGTCTCCGGGCTCTGCAGACCGGAGCCCTGCAAGGCTCAGCTGGGCTTCACTGAGTGGTTGCAGGGCCGGTGCCTTCCAGGGGGCCCCGGGAGAGGTGCGTCCCTCCTTTCCCAGCTCCTCCAGGCTCCGGGGTGCCTCAGCCCCTCCCTCTCTCCAAAGCCAGCAGCAATGTGTCTCCCCACGTGCCCCCTCCGCCTCGAGCCTGCCACCCCTGCCCCTTCTAAGGACCCTGTGACTGCACTGACCCAGGTGGGTCAGCACATCCCCGTATGTTGAGCTCGGTCAAGTAGCAGCCTAAGCTCCTGGCTCCCCGTCCTCACCTGCCCTGGCGGAGTCACGGTCCTGGAGCCGGGACACAGACCCCTTTGGGGCGCCACCACTGCCTGCCCCTCCTAGATGCGGATGCCTCTCTTCCAGACTGAACGTCATTGTGTTCAGTCCCCCACATGGCGGGGAAGGGAGGGGCCCGGCCTCGGTCTGCTGAGCTGGATCTCCAGGACTGAGAGCCCCTCCCTGCAGGGCTTCCCGCAGAAGTGGGGGGGGGGGGGCAAGGAGTGAGAGCCCCGCAGGCCAGGGCCCGGGAACTGGAGTCCAGGTCTCAAGAAAGGCTGCAGGTTGGGGCGGTCTGCCCCTCCACCACAGCTCGGAGACCCACTGGTGGGCATAGCAGTGCTCCAAGGAGGAGCGGGGCGCCAGGGTAGAGGGGCGCCAGGGCAGAGGGGCTCCAGGGGGGAGGGGGCTCCAGGGCAGAGGGGCTCCAGGGCGGAGGGGGCGCCAGGGCGGAGGGGGCTCCAGGGCAGAGGGGCGCCAGGGCGGAGGGGGCGCCAGGGCGGAGGGGGCGCCAGGGGGGGAGGGGGCTCCAGGGGGGAGGGGGCTCCAGGGCGGAGGGGGCTCCAGGGCGGAGGGGGCTCCAGGGCAGAGGGGCTCCAGGGCGGAGGGGGCTCCAGGGGGAGGGGGCTCCAGGGCGGAGGGGGCTCCAGGGCGGAGGGGCTCCAGGGGGGAGGGGGGCTCCAGGGGGAGAGGGCTCCAGGGCGGAGGGGCTCCAGGGCGGAGGGGTGCCAGGGCGGAGGGGGGCTCCAGGACGGAGGGGGAGGGAGGGGGCTCCAGGGCAGAGGGGCTCCAGGGCGGAGGGGGCGCCAGGGCGGAGGGGGCTCCAGGGCAGAGGGGCGCCAGGGCGGAGGGGGGGCGCCAGGGCGGAGGGGGGCTCCAGGGGGGAAGGGGGCTCCAGGGCGGAGGGGGCTCCAGGGCGGAGGGGGCTCCAGGGCGGAGGGGGCTCCAGGGGGGCAGAGGGGGCGCCAGGGCGGAGGGGGCTCCAGGGGGGAGGGGGCTCCAGGGGGGAGAGGGCTCCAGGGCGGAGGGGCTCCAGGGCGGAGGGGTGCCAGGGCGGAGGGGGCTCCAGGACGGAGGGGGCTCCAGGGAAGAGGGGGCTCCAGGGCGAAGGGGGCGCCAGGGGGGAGGGGCGCCAGGGCGGAGGGGGCTCCAGGACGGAGGGGGCTCCAGGAGGGAGGGGGCTCCAGGGGGGAGGGGGCGCCAGGGCGGAGGGGGCGCCAGGGAGGAGGGGGCGCCAGGGCGGAGGGGGCTTCCAGGGCGGAGGGGGCTCCAGGACGGAGGGGGCTCCAGGACGGAGGGGGCTCCAGGACGGAGGGGGCTCCAGGGAGGAGGGGGCGCCAGGGCGGAGGGGCTTCAGGGCAGAGGGGTGCCAGTGCAGGCGGCACCAGGGCGGAGGGGCGCCAGGGCAAAAGCAAGGCGCAGACACGTCTGCAGGGAGATGTTGTGAGGAAAGGAGGAAACAGCAGTTCCCACCTGCATCTCCCCCTGCACCCGGGGACCTCTGCCCCAGGTGACCGTGGCCTCCCTCAGGTAGCTGTCCTCCAGGACCCTGTGGGCTCCTGACAGTCCCCTGTGCTTCTAGACCTGCCTGGACTCTAGTCCCACAGGCCTCCACGGGAGGGGTTGATGCGGGTCCCACGGGAGAGGGCAGCTTCTGGGGTGTGGGTTGCTATCAGAGTAAACAGGCCCTTCCTACCAGCCTCTCCCCTTCCCCCCACCTTGCCATGTGATTCCAGATGCCATGTTGTGACACAGTCAGGAGCATCATGATTTGGGGGACTTTCATGAGCCAGGTGAACCTCTTTTCCTTATAAAGCCCCAGACTCAGGCATTTTGTAATAGCAACACAAATCAGACTAAGACAATCATCAAAATTCAAATAATATAATTCCACTTCAAGAAATCAAGGGATGCTCTTACGTATCAGTTGGTGATGTGACACCATGACTAGAGTTCTGCTGCAGTTTTTGCAGCAGCAAAACGGAAAGACCCAGATGGCCCCCAAAGGGACACTAAGTCCCTGTGGCACACCCTCGGGACAGGACAGGGGACAAGCCTGAGTCTGTGCCCATGTGCTGATGAGGAAAGACAGGCAAGGACATTTTAGGTGGGAAAGTGCGGTGCTGGCTGGTGTGCGTGTCCTTACAAGCGAGGGCCCGACTCCGTGCTGAGAGGCCCTCTGGTCTTCCTGGAGGCTGCGCAGGGACGGAGGTCTGGGCCTGGATCTGGAACCTCTGCATGGCGTGCGTCTGCAGCTGTGGAGAACAGCACCCGAAGTCAGGGCGCTCGCGCACGACCTGTGTTTGCTTGCTATACAAAACAGCATCTGTACAAGCAAAAGACCATTTGAGCTCAACAAGAGTAGCAATAAAAATCAGGCCCAATCGATCCCCCGCAAGCCCTGCTGGATCCGAGGGCGCTGCAGGGCCTGTGCTGAGGAAGGCCCCGCTGCACACCGTGGGCTGCCAGCCAGGGTGTCCATAACAGTGACAATAAGGGTCTCCACTTGTTCCTGCGACGCAATCAGCCTCACAGCGGCCGACTCGGAAGGAGCAGCGCCCACGCAGCCAGACGGACCTGCCCACGAGGCCGTCCTGCCTGTGTCTTCGTGCCTCCAGGCGGTCGCCCTGCCTCACGGGCCCCAGCTGCTTCTCTTGATGAAGTCGGGGACAACTGTGTGAAGGTCCCTTCGGGAAGCGGGAGCTCCAGCCTGCGCACGCCCCGACATTAATCAACTGCAGGGCACAAAGAGGCTGCCCACAGGGAAGCTCTTCACCTAGTTCCCCACCGGGAAAAGGAAGGAGCCCTGGGGGGTCGATGGGGTGGAGCACACTGTGGGAGGTGGGAAGGCAGGAGGACTAGTCCCCATCCTGTCCCTCACCACTGGGGCCACTGAGGAAGGCGCAGGAAAGGAGGTATTCTCAAGGGGCAGGGGGAGGCGGAAGAGGCTAGGCCGGAGGCTGCCAACCCTGAGGCCTCTGGTCCATCCCCTCCTCCTGCCCTCGGATAGGGAAGCCCAGGGGTAGCAGGTGAGGGAAGAGAAGCTGGGCATCAGCGGGGGTGTGCTTGGAGGAGCGCGAGGGCCACACGGCTCTGCTGCTGCAGCCAGCGCAGGCGGAAGAACCAGGCTGTCCCTGCCCAGCACAGGGAGCTCCCGGGGACACTGCCTCCTGGGCACCTGGCTTCATGCTGGGAGTCCCCTGGCCTGGTCCAGGGCCACACCCTGCTCACTCGCTGGTCTGGTCCTGCGTCTGGGCTGGGCAGGCATCCGCGTCCCCTCAGGACTGCTGCAGGCAGGAGCAAAGGGAGATGGTCACCAGGCATCCAGGGCAGGGCCCTGGGCGAAGCCTGCTCCGCGACTGCAGGGGACAGAAGTGGCTGAGACCACCCCCAGCCCCGCCACCTCCACCTTCACAGCCGTGAGTGTCATCACTGGGCACCCAGAGCGAGCCGCGGAAGGTGACGGGCTGGTCACAACACACCTGTACCCCACCCCAAGACCTCGTCCCATAAAGCAAGCTTGGAGACTCGCGGCGTGTCCCTAGGGTGGAAATTCACTTTCATGATGTAGAAGGGTCGGTCGCCTTATGGCTTCCCTGCAAAGTGAGTTTCCACAGGGAAGGACCGACATCATCGCGACAGAAGGACTCAAGCCGTCCCTTGTCTGACGTCCCAGAGCAGGCCCTGCAGGCTGCCTGGGCACTCTCTTCCCTGGCCTGTGCTGCTTTTCCCTGTCCCTGTTCCAAAGGCTTTAAAAACTAAACCTGGATGGTTTTGATCCCCTCATCATTAGGTGTGGCTGTGAGACAGTATTCTGATCGATGAGGTGACAGCTGAAGTCATCTCATTGAGGAGGGCATCCCTTCTGGAATAAAACAGCAAAGCCTCCACGGGAGAAATACTTTTGCCCGTCACCCTTTCCTTTCCTCATGCATGGTCTTCCTGTCTGGAATGCAGATATGATGCGTGGAGGTATAGCAGCCACCCTGTGATAAGAAGACAAAGCCTCTTGCTAAGAATGGCAGAGAGGCGAATAAGATGGCATCACAGTTGATGCCTGTGATGAATGACGGTTGTTCTGGAAAGACATCTTGGAACAGCTATTGCAGAAGAAAATTTAACCCTATTTTTTCAGCTCCCTGTTGGCTGAATCCCTAATTTGCAACCAACCTATGTGGAACAGTAAAAGATAATAATGATCGTAATAAAATCACAGACAACACGCAAGCACACACACATGATCATTTTAAATGTATATTTATCGAGAGATCAGTTTCACAAAACAGTTTTTAAATGTCAAAGCATTAATGCAATTACCTTATGTAAATGATTCACCCCTACAACCTTCAAAATGTCAAAGACAATAGGAAAAGCTGCTCCTGAACCCTCGTGGGAGACCCGCACGCCCAGCTGGGACTGTCCCCAGCAGAAGCGCGGGCAGCACAGCGCTCGCGAGGGCCCCCCGCCCCGCCTGTCTCCCACACGATCCTCGTCATCGCGGGACAGTGAAAGGCTGTGCAGGATGTGACTCGGTCACAAAACCCAAGGAGCCGATCGCAGGAGCAGATGGCAAAGGGACAGGTGCAGGGCAGAACAGGGCAGGGGCAGGGAGGAAAAGAAAGGGACAGGGAGCTCGGAGCAGCCCGGCCATGCAGGGACACTGGGCGGCCGCCCCAGGCTGCTGTGCTGGTCTCCCATTCTGAAGACAGGCGGGCAGCGCTATGAGCAAAGCTGGCAGTAACTCCCATCAGTGCCCAGCCCGTGCCCAGGCCAGCGAGGCTGGCCTCCCTCCCTGCTCTCATTATCATAATGCTACAAAATGGCAGCCACCTCCAGGCTGGGGGACAGACTCGGCCTCTCCTCACCTCGCAGTAGTGGGCAATCTCTTTTCAGTCTCAGAATTTGTTTGGGCAGGAAAAGTTAAAGAAAATAACCAATGGCTTAAACCAGCGTAGGCTGGTGACAGGGGACTTCTCAACATCCTCGTCCTTGTCCTCCCCTGGAGGGCAGCTGGACGCTGGGCCAGGAGACAGGAGTGACGGGCAAGAAGAGTCAGACGTTGCTCTGGGAACGGACTAGCCACCAGATGCAGGGAAGCCAAGTGCAGGAACCAAGTGACCACTGCTGGTCGATCACGACCGAGAGGCCCAACACAGCCCCAGCACTGCTCCGTCAGCCCTGGGTGGCTGTCCCTCTGCTCCAGCTGCCCAGCTGAAAGGAGCCCCTGCTGGGCCAGGGTGGACCCTCCCCTAAGCCTGCCCCTCCCCAGGCCCTGCCTGGTCCCAGGCTGCTCCCTCCACAGGACCCATGTCACCAGGCATCCTGGGGCCAGCGGGCCTGGCGGCTCTCAGTGGACAGCTGCCACGCCACGACTGCGTGCACAGGAAGCAGCAGTGGCTCAGCGAGCAGCAGAGGGACTCCCCAAGACACACACACCCAGCAGGCAGCGGCCTCTGAAGTGACCTCCAGGCTTCTCTGCACTGTGGCCCCCACAGCTGCACCTTCTCCAAATTGCCACAAAGTGTGTGTTTCTAACGGCACAGATCTATCCCCGTGTGGTTCTGGAGGCCCTGGGTTTGGGCCTGAGTGGGCGCGGATGGCACGCTGACGGCTGCGGCGGGGTCCTCTAGGTCTCCAGCTCCCCCAGGGCCCGGGGCCCCTCCGTGGGCCTTGCTTGTGGGCGCACTGCTGCGGTCTGCACCATCTCATGGTTTTTTTGTTTGTTTGTTTGTTTGTTTGTTTGGTACCGGGGATTGAACTCAGGACACTCGACCACTGGGCCACATCCCCAGCCCTTTTTTGTATTTTATTAGAGACAGGGTCTCACTGAGTTACTAAGTGCCTCGCCATTGCTGAGGCTGGCT
Source organism: Tamias sibiricus (assembly GCA_025594165.1). Lineage (NCBI taxonomy): Eukaryota > Metazoa > Chordata > Mammalia > Rodentia > Sciuridae > Tamias > Tamias sibiricus. The sequence continues at coordinate 168,281,312 of CM046662.1, read as the reverse complement.
TTGAACTCGCGATCCTCCCGCCTCAGCCTCCCAAGTGCTGGGATTACAGGTGTGCGCCACCGCGCCCGGCTTGCACCATCTCATGTGGATACAGCCACCAGACCCAGGGTCTCCCTGATCCGGCAGGCCCTGCTTTAACTTCTCATCTCTCTCTCTGCGTCCAAATAAAGTCACACTGTGGGATTTCAAGTGGTGTGAATCCGGCGCACACCATTCCACCAAGCACACGCTCCCACCCACCCACCTTCCTCAGCTGCCCTGCGTGTTGGAATTCATCGCATAAACATTACTTTGGCTTTCTTACTGAGGGACCGACCACCTTCTAAACGGAACTGGGCACCTGGGCCGGGAGCCAGGGACCGAGGGCTTCTGTGGGCCCCGTGGGCATGTGGCTCTGCAGCAGAGGAGTGCCAGCCCCGGGGGGCACTGGCCCGCTCTGGCCCTGCTGCCCTGAACGGGTTTCCTGGTGCGTCCACGCCTGCCCAGCGTCCCTCTAAACCAGCGCTGAGCACAGCCACAGCCATCAGGCAGCTCCAGGGTGTGCAGAGCTCAGAGCTCCGGAACGGGCGGTGCCAGCCACTGGAGCAGGCACAGCGTGGCTGTTAGAAAATTATTAGGACAAGAAGTTACTCCGGAACGCCATGGTAGAAAGGGATGGTTTTATTGGGGTACCACATGGCGTGGTAGGGGACAAAAGGACAAGGAAAAGGGAAGGGAGGACAAGGACAGGAACAAGCACGAACAGAGAGCGGTTTCAGTCCGGGGGTGGCTTAAATAGAGTGGGGGGTCAGAGAGCCCCCCTGGAGTGAGTCCTTGCCTTATAGGCTACCAGAGGTCAGGAGGTAGTGGCCAGGGAACCTGCTGGTCAGTTTTTTTTGCTGAGGATCTTGGAAGCTGTAGTTTTTCACAAAGCACCTGGGGAGGTGTGGCCTTCTTCCTGGAGGCGCAGCTTCTGCCTGGAATCCAACAGTGGCCACCCACTGGTGCCCCCGCGCCTGGCACACACTCCGGTCTCGCCATCGCCGTGTCCTGCCCCCACAGCTCCCTCCCTGCAGGGTGGGGCGGCAGGTCCCCTCACCCGAGGCACCTGGCCCGCAGCTTGCCTGGTGGCAGGTGACCTGGGAGCGCCCCTTCCCATCTGGCTCCGGTTCCCCTCTGTGAGCGAAGCTGGGAGAGCCCTGGGAAGCAGGTCTGAGGAGCGAGCAGCGAGAGGACACCGCGCAGCAGCTGGGCAGCTCCCACGTGGCCCTGCCCGCGGGGCGCATGCCCACTGCCCTGCGGCCCCGCGCGGAGGCGCTGGGGGGACAGCGTGAGGCCTCTCCTCAGGACACGGGCAGCCCAAGCCACCCTCCACAGGGTGCTCTGCAAGCACCGCAAGTCAAGCACCGTGGCCAAGCATGGATCCTCAGGGCAGCCGCAGGGTTGCAGCCCAGGCAGCCTGGCCTTCAAAGGCTCCCGAGCGGGGCGGAGGAGCTGGGTCCCCAGCTGCGCCCACCCCCACCCCCACCCCTGGTAGTAGAAGTCCCCCAGATGGGTCTGCTCGGGGACCCCAAATCAGACAGCCTCTGTGGCCACTGTGTCTGCAGGTAAAAGCTCCTGCCCACAAGTGTTCAGGCAACGGCCAGTTGTGTGGTGGCGCATTACAACAGCCCAGGTAACCAACTCTGCGTGCCGTGGCCAGGTGTGTGGCAGGGCATTATGGTAGCCCAGGTAACTAACTTGTCCAGACAGCAGACAGGAGAGTGGGGGTGGAAGGGACAGAGCTGGGCCCTGGAGCACAGATGCTGCAGAAAGCCGGCCTCGCCAGCCAGCCACACAGCTGCTGGAGGCCGGCCTCGCCAGCCTCGCCAGCCAGCCACACAGCTGCTAGAGGCCAGCCTTGCCAGCCTCGCCAGCCAGCCACGCAGCTGCTAGAGGCCAGCCTTGCCAGCCAGCCACACAGCTGCTGGAGGCCAGCCTCGCCAGCCAGCCACACAGCTGCTGGAGGCCAGCTTCGCCAGCCAGCCACACAGCTGCTGGAGGCCAGCCTCGCCAGCCAGCCACACAGCTGCTGGAGGCCAGCCTCGCCAGCCAGCCACACAGCTGCTGGAGGCCAGCCTCGCCAGCCAGCCACACAGCTGCTGGAGGCCAGCCTCGCCAGCCAGCCACACAGCTGCTGGAGGCCAGCCTCGCCAGCCAGCCACACAGCTGCTGGAGGCCAGCCTCGCCAGCCAGCCACACAGCTGCTGGAGGCCAGCCTCGCCAGCCAGCCACACAGCTGCTGCTGGAGGCCGGAGACCAGCCTCAGCCTCGCCAGCCAGCCACACAGCTGCTGGAGACCAGCCTCGCCAGCCAGCCACACAGCTGCTGGAGGCCAGCCTCGCCAGCCAGCCACACAGCTGCTGGAGACCAGCCTCGCCAGCCAGCCACACAGCTGCTGGAGGCCAGCCTCGCCAGCCAGCCACACAGCTGCTAGAGGCCAGCCTTGCCAGCCTCGCCAGCCAGCCACGCAGCTGCTAGAGGCCAGCCTCGCCAGCCAGCCACAAAGCTGCTGGAGGCCAGCCTCGCCAGCCAGCCACACAACTGCTGGAGGCCAGCCTCGCCAGCCAGCCACAAAGCTGCTGGAGGCCAGCCTCGCCAGCCAGCCACACAGCTGCTGGAGACCAGCCTCGCCAGCCAGCCACACAGCTGCTGGAGGCCAGCCTCGCCAGCCAGCCACAAAGCTGCTGGAGGCCAGCCTCGCCAGCCAGCCACACAGCTGCTGGAGGCCAGCCTCGCCAGCCAGCCACACAGCTGCTGGAGGCCGGCCTCTCTGCCGTTGAAACCGAAGCACTGCTATCGTGTTCATTCAAAATGACAGTGTCCTGTAGGCCAAACACCTGCATTAGGAACCGACCTTGTGACAGAACTGTTAGGTCATTTAGTCTGCCGGTGAGCTGGTGTGAGCAGACCTTGGAAGGCGCCACCCTCCTGATGAACACAGGAACAGCGCCATCGGAAGCTCGGGGCCGTGCCACCTCAATCACTGCAGCAGAAGATGGCCCTGGGACTGAGACCGCCATCCTATTCCCACAGGTTGCCAGTTAACTGTCACATGTGTCCCATCTCTTTGTGTTTGTCACACGCTTACTCAAAGGAAATACCCCCGTGAGTATTTTAAGCCGTTTTGTATAAACGTCGAGCATCTTCTGCAGAGAGCCTGTGTGAACGGGTCAAGAGCAAAGCCCCAGCGCCCACGCGGCGGGCTCGGCACTCAAGGAGGAAGTCTGCATCTTCCCGGGCAGAGTCCCCAGGGGCAGGACAGGAATGAGCATCTCTCGGCTCTGCCAGGGGGACTGCAAATGCTGTGATCGTGAGGTGATCAAGTTGGAATCTAGAGATGAGGTCATCCCGGGTTATACCCCAGACGCTCCCATGCTGGGTGCCGTGGTGCCAGCTGCCCGAGCCGGCCGCTCCTCACGCGCCGCTCAGTGACCCGCGCGTCTCAGCCTGTCCCGCCCTCGGCAAATGCGCAATAATGAGGCTTTTTACTCAAGTGTCTGTGTCAGGGCCATCTGCGAGGATCCTGCTTTCTCAGCTCTGTGACTGTCCCTGTCTCCCACATATTTCTGTGGGGCACAGACGGCACCATTTCCAGGCCCCAGGGTCACGGGTTTGTCACAGCAGCCCGGGAAGCACACAGGCAGCAGCCAGGATTCCGGAGACTGCCGCTCCTCCTCTTCCCAGGGCTCCTCTCCACAACAATTTCTGGTTCTCTTTGTGACCAGATAAGAGCACCATGGAAGCTCTCACCAGTCGGGACAAAAATTAGGTCTTTGGACAGTCTGTTAATATATTTTTCAATATCTCCGCTCTACAAGGTGTTTTGCAGGAAGGTGATTTTGTTCCTATTAAGTGTTTTGATGATCTTAGGTTAAACAGGGCCGTGGTGGAGGGCAGGTGTGACTAGTAAATGTCATCACAGCTTCAAAGGTCAACGAGCCATAGGCTCCTCGTGTCCTGTTCTTACCTCGTCTGCTCACATAGGAGGGGTGCTCATTTCTAGGTGCTGCTGTCCAGACAGCGACACACCAAGCACCAGAATGCATCTATCACCTTGGCACTCTGGAGGTCACAAGTCCCAAAACCAAGGTGCCAGTGGCAGCAGCCCCAGGAGAGCCCTCCTCGCCCTTTCAGCTCTCGGAGGCCACCTGCATACCTTCCTCAGCCCACGGCCCCTTGTCCTCCTTCAACCCCGTGAGTCCAGCACCTTCCTCCATCCACGTCCTCTCCCACCCTGCCTCCTTCCGCACACACACCTTCCTGCTCTCGCCTCCCTCTGGAATGGGCATGGTGGCTGCTCTGGGCCCGCCTGCAAGCCCGCAAAATCTCCCCCTCAGGAGCCGTATCTAAACCCCCACGTGCAACACCCGACCCTTGGCCATGATAAGCAACCTGCACACAGGTACCAGGGTGAGAACGTGGACGCCCTCGGGGCCCGTTCTGCCAACCACAGCTGGATGAGTCCAGAGCATGACAAATATGAGGGTTGTGAAGAACGTCCGGAAGCAGGGAGGGGAGCCTTCGGTGAGGCGTGAGGGAAGACGAAGCCGCTGTGGCTCTCCACACTTGGCTAGCGCTGCTCCCACTTCACAGACCAGAGAGCCTGAGCGTGCTGCAAGCTGCCGGAGACCAGGCGAGCCGGCGGGCGGCCCTGGAGGACGGGACTGGAGGGAGCAGCACGGGACAGACAGCAGACCCAACCCAGGAGACTGGCTTTGCTTCAAGGGAGGTGGCGGGGCAGAGGGAAGCCAGGACAGTGAAAGGGGAGGGAAGGTGGTGCCATTTCCTGGGCACCTGGGGAGGTGAGGTGGCAAGGCCTTCAGTCCATTTCGGGGGAGTCTGAGGCTCCTGCAGAAGTCCTGTGGAGGATCAGAAGTGGCAGGACTCGCTGGAGGCTTGCATGGCCTGCAGCGAGCCCAGTACCTCGGTCCAGGACTGCAACTGGAGCACCCAGGCGCAGGGAGGACCACGAAGACCACCCCAAGAAGACCCACACTGAAGGTGCACGGAGTGCTCTAGGTGGCAAGGAGAGGAGGCTCCTGGGGTCCCGCCCCCAGCAGGCAGGAGATGCCTTGGAGAACCTCATCAGAATGGAGATGTAGCAGACCCCTACTTAATGCTGTCACACACGTTTCCTACCTGTGTTTCTCGGAGATCTTTCTGTATCTGTGCTTATGTTCTCATTCTAATCACTGCATAACACTCTATCAGATGATGAGCCAGAATCATACGGGTCACTGTTGACACTCATACTTTTCTTCCTCTTACAAACAATGGAAAAAAAGACAAAGAATACCTGCTGTGGTTCAGATAAGAGGTGTCCCCAAAAGCTCACGGACAAGACAATGCAGCAATGTTCAGGGACAAAATGATTAAGAGAGCTGTGACCTAATCAGTGGATTAGGTTATTGATTAGTTAATCAATATGGATTAACTGGGGGTAACTACAGGCAGGCAGGGTGCTGCTGGAGGAATCTATTTCATCCCTGGAGGTGTCTGCCTCCCAGCTGCAACTCCCCTCTGCCACCCCCTCCACCACAACGTTCCATGCCACCTGAGGCCCAGAGCTACAGAGCTGGTGACCATGGACCAAACCTCTGAAACCATGAGCCAAAATACACTTTTCCTCCAAGTTGTTCTTGTTAGGTCTTTTGGTCACAGCAACACAAAGCTGACTAAAACAATCTGCCTACTCTTCTATGGGGTTATCTTGGACTTTCAGACTCCAGAACTGAGAAAGTTAGTTTTTCATGTCTAAACTATCTAGCTGGTGGCCTCTGCCACAACACCTTCAACCTAAGCAGACCCAGAATCACCAGGAAGCAAATCAATCATGCAGATTCGCAGCTCCATCCTACAGCCTGCCACTCAGTAGGTCTGAACTGGAACCCTGCCCTTCTAACAAGCCAGTCTGATCAGCAGGAGACGCACCGTAGTAGGGCCGCAGCTCTCAAGGTCCAGTCCAGCCGAATCATAAGCTGCAGTTGGGCAAACCCCCGTGGGATCCACCAGCACACTGGGAGCTGCAACGCACGGCCCTGCAGGGCCTTTCCCACAGTGTCAATAAACTGTATTCTTTAGTGTTATGACCTCTATAAAATAGAGGTTGTAGAAAATAAAAATATCAGAATTTTGTATTTCACTGTTAGCCGCCGGAAAGGGATTGCAGCCTGGAACGGCAGCGCCGCGGGAAGGAGTCCGGAGACAGGATGGAGACGAAAAAATTCTTTAATCTTTCTGTCTCTGTCTCTTGTAATTTCTAACACTACATACACACTCTCACAAGAAACCAAGGCACCTACTCTTACAAGAAACTACAATGTATCTATACAATAGCGATAACCCTGTCCTTTCTCTCTCTGGTCTCATCCCATGCGCCCGAGCAGGAATCACTTGCTCGATCTGCTGAGTCACTGCTCAAATCTCTCGAGATCCTGGGCCAAGTCCCGTGAGACTACGGAAGGCGACAATGCCCAAAAATGTCGATCTGCTGAGTCACTGCTCAAATCTCTCGAGATCCTGGGCCAAGTCTGCCGGGGTAGCTGAGTTACGAAAGGGGCCAAGTTCTAAGCTATCTTCCTTTAGGGCCCTAAAAGGAAGTTTTTCTTGCCAGCAAGAAAATATAGCTTACTAGGCGAGAATGAGCTTAGGGACAGAAATCGCTAGATGCCTTACCTCTGTCTGTTTGAACAGAAAACACACCACATCTAGGGAGTCTTGTATATAGCACGGGATGTCCAAAGAACTCGCTTTATTGAACAAGCATTGACTTAAATAGGCCTAGAACTAACCAATCAGCAAGCAAGGCGGTTCAGCCTCTCACGCTACGTCATAGCCACACCCCTTGGTTTAGCCCCGGTCCTTTAAGGTGTGGTAAGCAGTCAAATCTTTATCCCTTGGCAGACATAGTCCCAACACAAGTCCCGTGAGACTACGGAAGGCGACAATGCCCAAAAATGTCAATCTGCTGAGTCACTGCTCAAATCTCTCGAGATCCTGGGCCAAGTCCCGTGAGACTACGGAAGGCGACAATGCCCAAAAATGTCTATGGCCCGTAGTCAACCGCAATCTTAGCTATCTCCCCAAACAGGGCTCCTGCATTTCCCCCCTTTTGTTTTAAAAGAGGGGATGCTCTAGGACGTCTATGTGCAACCAACATTCTTACCCGTCATCGGATAATCAAGGTTGTGCCCTTGACTCCTGTCTTAGGTTGATATGTCGGCCACATGAGACTGTCCCGTGCGACTGTGCCTGTCTTAGGTTGTCCCCCTCTGGGGATCTTACGCGTCATTGGCTAACCAGCCATCCAATGGAGCCCTTTAGGATCGACTGTGTAAGATGACTAACAGCCGTCCAATTGGGAGGAGATGCTGCGGCTTTAAGGCGACAAGCCTTTTGGTGATGAGCCAAATTGCATAGCATATCAAATTCTTTAAACAAATCAGCTGCCCTAAGTTCTATCAAGTAACACAGTGAGTTCTCTAAACAAATACCCGCAAGGTACTGTCCCATGAAGTCCCAAACAATGAAAGATCAAAATGTCCACTTATTATAACACGTAGATCTAGGAGGCCCCATGCATGCAGAGCAGAGGCCACACTGCTGGTGAGGTTGTTTGACATTTGAGCAGCAGGGATGCTTGCAGCAACCGCGATCCCTGCAGCTGTAGCAGCAGCCGTCTTTTTTATGTGTAGACAATGCCACCGGCAAATCTTCAGGGCCCGCTACCTAGAGACTCAAGCATCAATTATTAAAGGAAAGGCAGTGCTATTTCAGCACTGAGTCAAGAGGCGAGTTGTCAAACTAAAAAATAGAATTATTAGATTAGAAAAATAAGTTGATTTCTGCTCACACACATTGCAGCCTGAGCTCCCACAAACATAAGCTGGCAAAATATCATATTTAGAACAAAACAAAGAAAGACTGAGGGTAATTACTGCATTAAAGATAGATTAAAGAAAAACTAAAAGCACTTTGGAGAAATAATTTGTTAGCTGGAACTCTCGAGTTTCTGCATACACAGCAGTCCTTTACCTGTTGAAATAATTGAAATTAATCATTTATTAAACAAATGAAGTTAATAACAAATAAGCAACCTCATGTCAAAACACCAAAATATCAGGTTATACAGCACTAGTCATATTTTTTGCTAAAGAGAAGTCCCTGGGACACCTATAAAACAAAATTGAAGGTACCTTCACTTATTAAATTATTTACCCAATTTGAATACTCTTAAACGTAAATGAATTAGAGTTATTTGGATCCATATATATATATATTCACAAGCGCTTTGTTATTTTTGATGTCACACTGGACAGACAGACGCACATACAAACATATATTTGTGACGTCACATTAACATGAAATTTAGACAAATACACAGACATAAACACATATATAAAAAGTAAAAAATATATATATATAATTGTGTGCACACTAAAGAGAGATCTCTTCGTCCCAGCCGGGAGGAATGACACTTAAGTTGTGACATATTTTGAAGGACTCTTTTAAGGGAATCATTCCATATCTTCATCATGGTCCTCTTGATTTTGTACCTTTTTTATTAATCTTGATTCCTCAACAACTTCATCTTGATCCTTTTGATGTGGTACCTGCTTTATTAATCTAGATGGTATCCATATTGGAGAGGATTCATGCTTTGGAAAGACACAAACAGATCCTCTCCCCCAAATTAATACTGGATCTGGACCCTTCCATGTACCTGAAAGAACATCCTTCCAGTAAACCAAAGGTTTATGTTGTTGATGTGGGTTCCAATGTCTGTCTCCAGCAGAATAACCATCAGAGTCTAAAGTTAAAAAATTTAAAGTAAACAGGGCAACTGCCAATCTGTCCTTAGGATTTTTCCAGTTTCCTTCTTTCTGTTTTAACAACATAACTTTTAGGGTGCAGTTTGCTCTTTCAATAATGCCCTGACCCTGAGGATTGTATGGGATGCCTGTTTTATGGGATATGTTGAATTTTGCGCAAAACTGTTTGAAAGATGAGGACGTATAAGTGGGACCATTATCTGTTTTAAGCATTTTGGGGATGCCCAATGCAGCAAAAGCTTGTAAACAATGAGATGTGACATCTTTAACTTTTTCTCCGGAATGTAAGGAAGCAAAAATCATGCCTGAGCATGTATCTATGGTTACATGAATAAATCGCAATTTTCCAAAGCTTGGCTCATGAGTAACATCCATCTGCCACAAATGATTGGGCATTAATCCTCTAGGGTTAACACCAAAATGAGGATTGGGCAAATGTGTCATACAAGATTTACAATCTTTTACAATTGTTCTGGCTTGCTCCTTTGTGATTTTAAACCTACGTTGCAAGGTGGTGCTGTTGACGTGAAACTGGGAATGAAATAAAGTAGCTTGTTGTAGCGCTGAAAGTATAAATATTGTTTTTGTAAGTTCATCTACCTTTTGATTACCTTCATGGAGGGGGCCAGGCAAATTAGTATGTGCTCTAATATGGCCTACGAATAGAGGTTCTTTTCTTGCCCACAAAAGTTTTTGTATTTGATAAAACAATTTAAAGGCTAGAGTATGAGGTGCTATTGGTCCTGCTAACTCTAATTTTGGAATGGCTTGTACAATATAGTGGCTATCTGAAAAAATGTTTATGGGCTGGTCTCTAAAATTTTCCAGAGCTCTTACCACAGCTTCCAATTCCACTAGTTGAGCTGATTTGTGTGCAGTTATGTAAGTCATATTTTCTTTTGTAGTGACTACTGCAGCAGTACCATTTGAGGACCCATCTGTAAATACATTAAATGCCTTAGGAATAGGTTGATTTTTTATTACCTGTGGAAATATAATAGGATGATTAATACAAAAAGATAATATAGGAGACTTAGGAAGGTGATTATCAAAATTTGCAGAGGTAGAGCATCTAGCTATAGCCCAGTCATTATCATTGAAGCATAAATATTCAATCTGTGACGATGAATAGGGAGTAATAACAGTAGCAGGGTGAATGCCAAATATTTTAGTAGAAGTTTTAAGTCCTTGAAGAATAAGTTTAGCCACCATGGAGGTATATGACTCAATTATGCTTTTAGGAGAGACAGGCAAATGTATCCATAATAAAGGCCCTTGTTGCCAAAATACTCCTGTCGGTGTATATTGTGAAGAAATAATAATCAATATCAGCGGCTGAGTTAAATCAAATCTGTCACAATGAGCTCCTTCGATGGCTTTTTCTACTACCTTTAAAGCTTTCCTAGCATCAGGAGTCAATGTTCGCGGTGAGGATGGATCAGGGTCCCCTCGAAGGATATCAAATAAAGGTTTTAATTGGCCAGTAGTGAGGTTTAGTGTAGGGCGAAGCCAATTAATGTCTCCCAGTAGTTTTTGGAAATCATTGAGGGTGGTTAAATGTTCTTTATTTATTAAAATTTTGGGGGGTCTAACAAAAGTATCCATGATTTTAAATCCTAAATATAATATGGGAGATCTGGTTTGAACTTTTTCTTCTGCTATATATAATCCGTATTTTTTAAAATTTTCTACCATGTCACTGAATATATTAAATAAGATTTTTTGATTAGGGTGGGCCAGTAAAATATCATCCATGTAATGTAGACACATGAGGTTTGGATATTTATTTTTAATGGGTTGGATAGCCTTGTCCACATATATTTGGCATATGGTGGGGCTATTAGCCATTCCCTGCGGCAAAACCTTCCATTGATATCTCTGATCAGGGCCATTATTGTTAATAGAAGGAACTGAAAAAGCAAACCTGGGGGCATCCAGAGGATGTAGGGGAATAGAAAAGAAGCAATCCTTTATATCAAGACTAAAAACATGGAAATTTTTTGGAATAGCTATAGGATTCGGAAGTCCAGGTTGAGTAGGGCCCATGACTTGCATGGTTTTATTAATTTGTCTAAGATCATGTAATAATTGCCATTTTCCTGATTTTTTCTTGATCACAAATATGGGGGAATTCCAGGGAGAGGTGGAATGTTCTATATGTCCTGCTTTTAATTGTTCCTTAACTAGTAGGTGGGCCGCTTGTAATTTCTCTTTAGATAGGGGCCACTGAGGGACCCACACTGGCTTATCAGAAAGCCATGGTATTTTCAAAATTATTTTCTCAGTGGCCCCAAAGAAAAATGTCTTTTTCCTATATGATAATGATTTCTTTTAGGGTTAAGCTTACCCTGTACTTTTTGATGATTTCTTTTAGGGTTAAGATTACCCTGTATGTTTTTACATTTAACACCTGCAGGTTTGGTTGCAAGGTGTACTCCCATTTGTTGTAAAATATCTCTTCCCCATAAAGTAACTGGTAGATTAGGTAAAACATAAGGCTGAAATGTGCCTTTATGTCCTTCATCATCCTCCCATTTTAAAATTACCGCACTTTTTTCTGGGAGGTTATTATATCCCAAGCCTCTTAAACTGGTTGAAGCTTTTTGCAGAGGCCAGTGTTTGGGCCATTGACGTAAATTAATGATGGAAGAATCAGCTCCAGTATCTATAAGTCCCTCCATTTCTATTCCTTGGATTCTTATTTTACACATAGGCCTCCTTGTACAGTCCCGAACCCAGCAAACCATGGGTTTCGAATCAGTGGAACAAAATCCTCTATTGTTCCTATTTAGAGGCATATTCATTTTAAATGAATTATGTAAATTTGGAAGGAGGAGCAGCTGAGCAATTCTATCTCCCTGATTAATAGAACTTATATTTTGGGGTGAGCTAAGCATTATTTTTATTTCCCCTTTATAGTCTGAGTTTATTACGCCTGGGGTCACTTGCAAACCTAATAAGCTTTCAGGACTTTGCCCGATAATAAGTCCTACAGTCCCTGAGGGAAGAGGTCCCCTGACTCCTGTGGGAATCAGTTGAACCCCCATTTCAGGTGTTAACACTATTCGGGCGGTGGAACAGAGGTCTAATCCTGCATTTCCTCTTGTTCCTCTGGCGAGGGAGTGGATGGGTAGTAGGAATTGTGTCGGGGAAGCATCTGAGTGGATGCTTGAGGATACTCCTCCTCCAATGCCTCATACATTTGTGGGCCCCGGGGCATTGGGCCCCGTGCCCTGTTTTTTGAATTCCTGAACAAAGGATTCCCATGGATGTCAAATTTTGAATAGCATTTATTGGCCCAATGATTTCCTTTCTTACACCTGGGGCAGCAACCTGGAGTACGGTATGAATTTGGTCTTATTTCTCTTTGGGGATTTTGCCTAGAATAGCCTGATTGATTATGATAATTTTGCCTAGAATATCCGATTGATTATAATGTCTATGTTGAGCCCTTGTAAAATTTTGAGGGGCAGCATCTCTCACAGCTGCTGCAATCACATTCCCTGTGACAAAGGCATCATGTACATCTTTACACACAGCCCTGCAGGGCCTTTTCCCACAATGTCAATAAACCTGTATTCTTTAGTGTTATGACCTCTATAAAATAGAGGTTGTAGAAAATGAAAATATCAGAATTTTGTATTTCACGTTAGCTTTTTCTGCCTGAAAGCCTAAAGAACAAATTGTTTTATGAATGTTACTAATAGTTTTGGAAGTATTATAAGATATGCCATTATACCTTATAAAAATGCTATAAAATGATTACATGGAATGAGCTGTATAAATACTCAACTTTATTCTATGCGTTCATCTAACTGAAATCCATGAAAAGTTACACATTGTCTACGTACTACATTTGAAAGTGCAAAATATAAAACCATATCTTAAGCTTTCTGATACCATAACTGAATTGAACAGAGTCCATAAAAAGGAAAATAGCAAGTAGGATTTTTTTGAACTTTTAATTTACTGATCACATTCAACATTTCCAGGGTTCATCCTGTGCCCTCTGCCCACTGACAGAATGAAAGCAATCACCTCTGAGGACATGGGACCGCCAGCCGAGGGCTCCAGAGACAGCTGGGCACAGCTCCACTGTCCTCCGCCCCGGGGTCCCATGAGGTCTAGCAACAGGACAGCAGGGATGGGGACAGGTCCAGGCCCAGTCCACACTGGCAGGAAGGCACCGTCAGTGCTGACAGTCAGGGCCTCCTGCTGGCTTGGTCCTGGTCCGTCAAGGACTTGGGGTCTTGGCAGGCTTAGGAAGGCGGGTGATCCTCACCCCGGATGCTTCGGTACTTAGCCATGTCTTCTGGAAACACTTTAGAAAGTTCTTGAATCAGCAGGCTTTTAAATTTCTATGAAGAAAAATACTGTCAAAAAATCTGCCCTATCATCCAAGTTAAAGATCACAGGATCCCCCCATGACCCCTCAAATTCAACTGGGCCCCCAGGAGAGTGGGAACAGGGCTTCCTCCTTTCCTCCCTGCTCACCTTCCATGAACACAACACCTGGAGAGCCCACCACAGAGTGTCTGCAGCCGTGCTGAAGGCACACTTACACCTCCCTGAAAAGGGAATGCCCCTTTAAAACAACCCCTCACTCCATGCCCAAAGAAAGAAAAAAGCACCTCTCTGCAGGAGCCAGACACACAGGTGGAAATGACAGACAACACACGTAACAGGGAATTGAAAATAACATTTAATTAAGCAATTACTTACTGGAACCACATCAAACTCACTGTGTGCAAACAGCTCCAAGAGAAGCTTTCAGAGCACCAAAAAACACATAATCTATTCAAGCACCACGGCTTTCTGAGCCTACGTTTTCAGTGTAACATTTGTTTTTAACCCAAAACTAAAAGCAATTAAATCTGCCAGCATCTCAAGACCTTTATTCTTAGGAGTTATACCAAAAAGGGGCATGAAAACATTTGCTATTTAAAAATAAAATTTCAAAGGAGCTCTTCATTTCAATGCTACAGTAAGTGTTGTAGTGTTGAAATGAAGAGCTAAACTATTTTAAAATACAACTTTTGGAAGTTTAAATACATGTTCCACTGGAGAAGTAAAAGCCACAGACTGTGAGCTGAGACAGAGCAGAGATGCAGGGGAAGGTGAACCACGCAGCCACCCACCCATGTCACTGACATCAGCATGTCCTTCAGGGCACGGAGGCAGAGTTTAACAAGTGCTCAGTGGGGCTGGGAGCACGGAGCCTGCAGACCAGCCACTGTGCTCACAAAAGTGACTTCTGCCAGTCAGTGAAACTCATTCAACCTCGCTCAGGGGAACAGAGTCATCCAGCCATCACAACTTGCTACTGAGAGAAAGCTGAACAGTATCCTGAAGGAAGCACCAAGCTCAACAGCTCCCAATCCCAAACCAACAGGAGGGAGGGAGCTGTGGGCTCCAAACTAACATGCATCTCCGAGGCCATCTCCCACCTGTGGGATTGCCTGGACAAGGCCCTGGGAAGCTCTGCAACCAGGCAGAGGTGCTGACACAGGTCTCCTGGCAGAGCCCTTCCCCTCACTCCTTCCACCCAGCCACAGCCACGTGGGCACAAGAAGCCCATCTGACCCACCAGCCTGCACACATCAGACACAATCAGGCAACACCAGGTGGGCACTGGGCAACACCAGAAAGAAAACACGTATGTTCTATGGTCCTAGAGCTTAACCAGCAGGCAGAAGAGAGAAAAGCAAAAAGAAGAAATAAAAATGCAAACCCCAATCAGCACTTCCAGGTAAGAAATGTCAGAGAAAAGCCTCTCACAGAAGGTGAAATGAGCCAAGGCCAGGACAGTCCCTTGTGCAAAAAAAGCTCAGAAGAGTTTCAGCCAAGGAAGCAGCTGGAAGAAAGAGGACAGGGGAAAGCAGTGTGGGGGCCAGCGTGCAGACCAGACGGGCAGGGCACATGGGGCCACAGGACAGGAGGCCACTGTGATCCAAATGCAGATTTAAACACCAACTGAAGCCATATTTCATGTTCAAGATGCAGTGGTCTCCAGATGCCATCAAGGCAAAGAAAATCTAAGTACTCCACAGAAACCTAAGGAACTGTAAGAAGGGTTTGAAGGTTGAGAGTTGAGAGGTGGAGACAATCACTGGAGAAAGATAAGAAAATAAACATTCAAGAATCCTCTGAACCACAGAATCATACACTCAGGAAATGTATCAACAGCTGGGATCCAATCAGAAAAACAGAAAACATCAGTATCTCCAAGTGCAAACCTGGCATACTAAACAAATTAACCTGTTTTTTTAAATGCAGACTAGCGATTTGGTTTTCTAATCTTTTTTTATGCTACCACACAGCTCACTGATATTTAACTTAACTACCTCTCACAGCATCTTAACCATGTAATGCCATGAACAGCTGCTGTTCCACCGAGTATGGAAAAGGATAAGCCTACCAGCCAAACTTGCTGCGTATCTCTCCAGAGTATGCCCTGACATTTTCTGCTCTTCGTGCCAGTCTTACTTACCTTCATGGTGTCAATCTTGCCTTTAACTTGTTCATTTTTGGCTAAAGCCCTCTCCAGGCACTCTTTGGTGTAGAGTTGGGGGTTTCGACCTTGATCTATGTATCTGGAAACGTGAATATCTCAGTTAACATTTTGATGGGTGACACCTATTCTCAGTTTTCTGGGGACTATGGCAAAAAAAAAATCCTACTACATAGCTTACGTATGTCATGTCTTCCCATGGCTCTGCTTAGACAAAGCTGAGTCCAGGCACCAGGTGTGTTAAGATTTTCTCACTTCCATAGCATCATATTATTTCTTATAACAGCCCATGAAATAAAGTAATGTTCTTCACTCTTTATAAACACAGGAGAGCTGCACAAGCCATCCCCACTTTACATCTGTTTAGCATTTGTATTATTCAAATACTTTCATGCTATTAGCTTTTTGATTCCACAACAGCCTGAGGTAAGAAAGGCTCTTTTCTCTTTCTTGGAACTGAATCCAAGAGCATTCCATCTCTAGGACACTCCCAGCCCTTTTTAAAAATTTTATCTCAAATGGCAAAACAGAAATGACAAGTTCTAGAAGCCTCATTTTACTGTGATGTTTTTGAAAAGATGTAATGAAAGAAGAATAATTCATTTAGAATTTCAGTTAATATCCATCCATTTCTTAAGGAGAAGAAAACAGGAAAACTTGACAGTGTTCCACAGAACGGGGCTCATCATTTCACATGTCCTAAGTAAACAGCCACATCAACAGCAAGTCCTTACCCAGGCTGGGCTCTTCTAAGACCCAAGAGATGAATCCCACTTCTACCATTCTGGGCTAAACATGAGGTGTCCACCAAAAGCTCACATGTGAGACAACGCAAGGAGTTCACAAGTTAAATAATTGGGCTATGAGGGCCTTAACCTAATCCATGCATCAATCCACTTGAATGGCCTCACTGTGCAGTGGGGAGGGAGGCAGGGAATGGCTGCAGGAGTGGATACTGAGGAAGTGCTTCAAGTGCCTCAGGGTATGTATTTTGTCACAGGGAGCCAGCTTAGCCTCTCTATGCTTCTTGGTATCATGTCCTGAGCTACTTGCCTCCTCCATGTCCTCCCACATTGATGTTCTGCCTCACTGTGGGCCCAGAGCTATGGAGTCTGCCATCTGTGAACTAAGATCTCTAAAATCGTGAGCCCCAAATAAACTTTTCCCTCCTCTAAAATTGTTCTTGTCAAGTCTTTTGGCCATAGCAGTGAAAAAGCTGACTAAAACGTCTGCCAACACAGTCTCAATGTTCAGTGTAGGAAAGGCAGGTGATGTTTACCTTTGCTACGGAGAGTCCCTGTGTCTAAGAGGTGTGTCCTAAAGAAGGCTCCTGGGGCCTGATGTCCCTTCTACATTGTGCACACCTCAACTCCCAGCATCTGCTACTGAGAGCCACAGGTCATTCATGCTCTTCCTGAGACCACAAATCAATCTCTTCAGCCTCTCTGCCCTTAAGTAACTTGTCTCCTCGATCCTCCTTTCATCAGAAGACTATCACTGGCATTTGTCACTATACCCGTCCCATGCACTCAGGGCCAGAGCGACAATGACAAGGACCCTTCAATTACCAGAGCTCACAAGCAGGAAGCTGCTGCCCAGGAATCCAGAGCAGCACCACATGCAAGACCTTCAATTCACCTGAAGGCAGGGGCCTCAGTGGTGCTGAGAACAGGCAGGCAGCACACGGCACCTAGCTGGCAGGTAAAGGATGGAAAGGAGACCACAAACACTGCAGCCTCTATGTCCTGTCTGTGTGGGCAGCTACATTCTAACTAAGACTGTCATCTCTGACCTTTCTGGATATAAAACAACCATCATGTTCCCTTTATTGTTCAAGGATATCTAATGTACATTTTGCTACAAAAAGTACAAGAATTCTAGTTCCAAGGCAGCACAGGGAGGGAAAGGCTACACTGCATAGAGAAAATGATAAAGAGTGTGGAGGCGTAGTCCTGGGATTTAGTCTTAACTGAGAACTTTACTAGCTAAACAATCTATTACAGTTACTTCTCAGTTCTTGTGAAATTAAAATTAGGGCTATGACAAGCCAGTGTGATAAAACCTGAATTAAAATCCTAAACAGTTTATTTCCTGAAGGCGTCCTGCAAGCCATTGCTGTGACAGGTGCTCATCTCCAGCAGGAACCAGTAAGTATCCTTCCCAGGGCACCTGAACTGAGACCTTTACCTTCTTATCAACAGAGGAGGTATTATCATCTCCCAGAACCAGCACAGCACAGGCACTTTAGGAAAACCAGATCACACTACTTTTCAGGTAGTTTCTAGCTGTAGTTTTTTTTTCCCCCTAATTTATAACTTTGTCAGCATTTTCACCAGCAAATGCCCAGCACCTAACACACCCATGCACTTAATCGCTGCGCGCTGAAGAAGTCATCAGTGTCACAGCTACACAAGACTCCTACCCAACATGAACACGAGGAATGATACTTACTCAAAAACTTCTAAAGGTACGGTGATGTCATGAAGCTGCTGTCTGCACTTATCAATATCCTGTAAGCCGGTAACTATGAAATTCCTGGGGGCGAGAAAATGGGGGCGTCCGTTTATTCCGATGCAGCCTAAGCACCGCCCACCGAGCCGCCCGGCCACTGGGCGCCCCCAGGCGTCCCCACACCCTCAGGGGTCCCACGGGGCCTACTCCTCTTCGGTGCTCCACGAGGCTCCCTGAGACCCCTCTGGAGTTGCGAAACACCCTCTAACGCTCCCGCCACGCCGGCAACCGCCACCGCAGGGGCGGGAGAGCACGCGAACCCCCGCTCCAGCCACCCACCCGCCGAGCGCGCCCGCGCGGGGACAGCGAGCCGCTCCGCCGCTCCGCAGCCGCGACCCTTCGCCGGGGAGGCGCCCGCCCGCGCCCCGGCCAGCCGCACCGGCCACCTGGGCGGCGCTGCTCCTCGCCGCGGCGGGCCGGGCACGGGGGTCCCGCTCCCCGCGGCGGCGGAACGCAAGCCCAGCCCCGCGCCCGGGCCGGGCCGGGCCGTCTCCGGGGCGCGGACCCCGCCCGCCACTCACAGCTTCTGGTGCAGCCCGGCCTGGCTGCTGGGCTGGAAGTCGCTGACGATGATGCCGAGCTGCCGAATGTTCTCCACGAACTTCTCCAGGTGCTCCTCCAGGTGGTCGAACTTCTCCGCCATCGGCCCGCCGGAGCCCGCCGCCGCAGCCGCCGTCCGCTCCGCGGTAGGCGCGGCGCGGCTCTCCCACTTCCTGCTTCCGCCCGGGCCGCCACCACTTCCGTTTCCTCTGGGGGGCGGGAGGGAGAGAGGGGCGGGGCCTCGGGGGCGGGGCCTAAACTGGGCGGTGACTCTGGACTTCAGAGCTGCCAAAGCGAGCTGGACCGCTAGATCCGGGTCCTGAGTGCTCCCCTGAGCGCTGAGGTTTGCAAAGATGGAGAATACCTGAAAATAATAACTAAGGTTTCACATCAAAAACTGATTTTAAAAAAGAGGAGTCACACATACCAGGTATATATGGAAAGGGCTGAAAAGGTAAAGATAGATACTAATGGAAATGAAAACTGTTCCATTAGTTTTCTTTCTAGTTGCCTTAGAAGCTAGAAAGATGAACGATATAGAAAAACTGTCCAAAAGATGAATCAAAGAGACATACTTTTGGCAAGGCTCATGGGGAAAGGAGAGAGAAAAGAAAACTGTGTCAATGAGCGAAGGACATATGTAGTTACAGTGTGACCTGCTAGTTCATGATTTTGGAAGACTGGAGTGTGTGGACTATTTTCTAAAAAAGTCCCAAGCTTATTGAAAGAAAATAAACTTAGAAAATTAGAATAGATCCCAACCTTTCCATAAACTTGTCAGTGGAAAAGAAAGAAAAAGCATAAGATCTGACACCTGATAGTTTTTTTTACAAAGGCTTTTAAAAAAAATTTAAAGAGCAAATAACTTCAAACTTACCCAGATATTTTCATACTAGAAAAAAGAAGAAACACCACCAAGCTCATTTTTAAAGTGTAGTATGGCTTTGACATGAAAACCAGACTTTAAGGACAAGCAAATAAAACATAAGCCAATCTTCCTTATGAAGGTAGATGCAAAACTGTTAAATAAAATCTTAGTGAGTGGAATCAATTATCATGTATCGGCTATGTATTGCCGCATAACAAATATCTCCAAATCTTAGTGTAAAAACAAACTCGTTTTTATTTTACGTACAAGCCTCTGATGTGGGCTAAGTGTGACATGCACAGCAAATCTCTGCTAGTCACTTTAGCTGAAGCACTTCACTGTGAGCTGGAGGATGTGCCTTCAGGATGCTTCCTCTACACATGACGGCCACACTGATGCTGAGTGTCCTGGCAGCTCTGTTGGACCATGGCTGGACCCACAGTCCCCCTCCAGGCAGGTGATGCAGTGGGATTTGGGGCCTCTTCACCTGTTTGTGGCCGGGCACCCGGAGCAGAAGCCTCACGACCTGACCGTGGGAGGCCCCCAGGGCTGCGGCACATTGAGAATCTCCGGGAGGGTCATCGACCCTACCTCCAACCCGGTGGAAGAAGTAAGAAGGCATGCTTTGGAAGAGATCTTGTTGAAGCCCCATTTGGAAAATGCTACTTGCCACTCATCACATTGGGAAAAAGTCACCATCCATTGGGATTTTCCTAGGATTGCATGAATGATTAAATATCATTCAGCCTATTCATATAACTAAGCCTATTAAGGATTAAAGGAGAAAAAAAAAACATCTTAAGTAGATTTTTTAAAATAGACATTTGATAAAATTAAACTATATTCATTTTTTTATAGAAGGAATCTCTGAGAAAACTAAGAATAGAAAGGAACTTCATGAACCTGATAAAGGACAGCTATAAAAAACTTGCAGAATTCATGGCGCTCAATAATGAAACTTTAGAAACGCTGACGCTGAAGTCATGAATGCAGCCAGATTACTCCTTGTCACCTCGGCCATTCGATACTGCAGAGAAGACAAGGCCAGCACAGACAGCCAGCAAAGGCAGCGCTTGGCTGAGATCCTTGTCTGCCCTGCTGTCCACCTCTTTTTTAGCTCTGGGCCTCTGTGTGACTCCTGGGATGTCACTAAAGTCCCAGGCGTTTCAGCCCTCCTCGGAATGGCTTGGGTGTGGCTTGCGCCCCAGAGGTCCCCTGGCTGAGGCGTGGGAGTTGCAGGAGGTGGGCCTCATGGGAAGCAGTTCGTTCACAGGGGACCCACCACCGTGGACGGAGTCATGCTGTCTCCAGGGAGTAGGTCAGGTCTAGGAAGAGTGGACACGTTCCTCAGGGCAGGTTTCATAAAAGAGCAAGCCCAGCATCACCCAGGTTTCTGGCTTCCTGTCTCACCACGTGACCTCTCTCTCACTTCTGCACACGACCGGTTCTCTGTCTGCCTCTCCACCTTATTGTGATAAAGCCAGGAGATTCTTGCCAACACTCCAGTGTCTTGGTGTTTGGCCCTTCAACCATGAGAATCATGAGTCAAAAACCTCTTTACTTTATAAGTTCTTCAGCCTCAGGTATTTGGTTAAAGCGACAGAAGTTTCCTGGCTACATTTTAAGCATTTTCAGAACAGTAATCTAATCTTACCCATCCCCTAGAGTGCAAAACACATATGAACTAGTGAAATGAACAGCTTTTGATCATCTGCAGTTTAAGAAAAAAGGAGACAGGAAGCAGCAGAAAGAAACCAAAGACTGTCTATTTGCCTTCTATAAATGTACCTCCCCAGGAAATCATTTTTTCCCCTGTGGATCAGGGCCCGACAGCAGCATGACTCCCAAATAACTTAGAGAACTGGGTGTGTCTGCAGTTTTCTTGTTTGACCCTGTCTGTCATGCCCCTGTCTTGTCTGTCCTCAGTAGGCCGTCTCTACCGCCCAGGAGTGTATATCCAGTACACGACAGAGTGGGTTTCTCAGAGCAGCTTTGGCGAAAGGAATGTCACACAGAGGGGACGGACACCTCTGCCTTCCCTCACCCCCTGCTGCCCCGACTGGTTCCTCTCCTAGTGCCTGTCACTGTGGGACCCCCGTGTCATCTCCCTGGGGCTCTCTGACCACACACTACACACTGGAGGGCTTGCACAACAGAGGTGCCCCCTCTCACAGGCCTGGAGGCGGGGTGTCTGAGGCTGAGGTGTCACCGGGGTTGGTTTTGTCTTAGACTTGGGGAATCTGCCCCAGCCTCTCTGCCTGGTGGCTTGCTCCTCTCCTCGGCGCCCCGTGACCCTTCCGCAGTGCTACGCTCTTCTCCCTGTGTGTACATCTGGGCCCAGCCTCCCCTTTGTGTAAGGACACCCGTCATTCTGGACTAGATCCCAGCCTGGTATTGTCATTTCAGCAGGACTGTCTCCATGAAGACCCTCTCTCCAAATAAGGTGGCATTCCAAGGTTCTCTTGAGGAGGACACATCTCAACCCACCCACCCTTCCTCTTCTATTCAGGAGCTCGGGACCTGCTCTCTGGGCCGGGGCCACACGGTGGTGGATGCAGGTTCAGGTCATTGGTCCCCACATTCTTGTGATTCCTGATTATCAGGTCCAGTGTTCTTTTATTCTTTGTTTTTTTTTCTTTTTAGATACACATGACAGTAGAGTGCATTTTGACATATTATATGTACATGGAGTATAATTTATTCTAATTAGATCCCATTCTTGTGGTTGAACATGATGTGGAGTTACACTGGTCATATATTCACATATGAACACAGGAAAGTTATGTCTGATTCATTCCACTGTATTTCCTATTCCCATCCCCCCTCCCTTCCCTTCATACTCCCTTTTGTCTAATCCACTAAACTTCTAAACCCCCCACCTTTTATTTTGTGTTAGCATCCATATATCAGAGAGAACATTCAGCTTTTTGGTTTTTGGGACTGGCTAATCTCACTTAGTATGATAGTCTTTAGTTCCATTTGTTAAATGACAAATGCCGTAATTTCATTCTTCTTTATGGCTGCGTAATATTCCATTGTGTATATGTGTCACATTTTCTTTATCCATTCATTTGTTGAAGGGCACCTAGGTTGGTTCCATAGCCGTTCCAGTTTTCATTTCTATGAACGGTTTTCCTCTCCTTTCCTTCTAGTGACAGTGGCTAGAGTAAGAACAGAAATGTGAGGTTTAAAAGTCTGAGTGTTAAAAGCAGCCCACATAGAGCCCCCTGAGGCCCTCTGAGGAGAGATGCAGGAGTTCTGATGCATTTCTGAAGCACTTATCTCCCAGTTGTCCAAATTATGGCCCCAGTGACTATTGTTCTTTGCAGAAACCAGAAACATTCCAAAGCCATTTAAATCTCCGTTGAAATTCTCCCTTTCGGTCCTTACGCAGCAAAGTGGTGACAGCTTTCCTTTTATGCAGTACCCTACATACTGTTGACTTGTTTATAGGGAACGTTTTCAAATTTGAACACTCCAGGCTTCAAATGTAGATGAAACTAGGCTGGAAAATCCCAGCCAGCCAGAGGTGTGCAGAAAGCCTGCAGAAGAGTGCTGACCGCAGCCCTCGCCGCCGCGCTGGCACTGGGAGGTCCCCTCCCTCCTAACACTTGGTGACCTTGGAGGCTGACGGCTGTATTTTCTTTTCTCTTTTTTTCCAGGTCATTCTTGCCCCATCAGCACTCAGAGCCCTTGGTGATGCCGCTGGGAACAGTTCTGCCATTCATTCTGTTGTATCCAAGGACCAGATTCAGCTTACTAGCTTTTCTAACGCAGCTCTCCTTATCCTACCAAGAGGGTGAAACAGCTGGCTTCTGCTTTTCACTTTGTGGATGTTCAGCACGTTGGCAGTTCTAGCAGAGGGAAGGTTCGCAGGGCTGTTGCTATGATGGTGATGATGATGATGGTGATGATGATGTTAGCATCGTACAGATAACAATGTATGACATTTTCCAGCCCATTATATTGATTATCTCATTTACTCTTCACAACTCTAAGTGGGAGCTACTATAATTTACACCATATATGGTCAAATATAAGCCAAAAAATTTTCCTAAATACAGAATCAGAAGGCAGAATAATTCCAGCTGGTAGAGGATAAGGATATTGTCTTTCCCCAAGTGCCACATCGACTCACAAATGTTCAGATAAATTTGGTCTCCTGGCCATCCTACTAGGCTCACATGTCGATGAGACCACATGCCTTGTGTATGAAATATATATATATATATATATATATATATATATATATATATAAATTGTGTCATGTTCCTATACTAGCAAGCATTGAGAAAGAGGCAGATTTCTCTTCTCTTTTATTTTTTGTATGTAATATTTGTAGCTCTCTCTGGAATTCTGTATCATATGTGACCAAGATTGGAAGAATAAAATGATGAGATTACACTAGTACAGCCTACAGATTGGCCTGTACACCAATAATCAAATGAAGTGTGCAGTCAGCTTTCTCTACCAAGTTTTTATTTAAAATTTGTCACACATTCAAAAGAGAGAGCAGGGTAGCATTTCAGATATAGGAATAACGTGAGACCTCTAATGCATTAACAAATCACACACACACGAACAGAAATACAAACTGTTTTAGACTGCATGGCAATTTTTACCCTACTAGGTCTTTCAGCACCGTATTCAAAAGTCCTGACATTTCATAGCTCTTTGCAAAAATTCAATGACACTCAGCTGAGGTCTACGTTTGTCTTAAACTGTGGAGGAGGAATGAGTTGTGCTCAGGTCTGCTCTTCTCAGTGTGATGTTCCAGAAACCAAAGGCTTGCCTTGCAGAAAATCATGGAGCATGCGGCCCAGAACACCTGCGCTGGTTCTGAGGGAGCAAGACAGATAACTGGGAAGCGGTCCAGCAAGAAGCACCTAAAATAAGCATATAGAAAGCCGCTTTCATCATAGAACTAAGTAGAAATATGTTAAAATGGGAGACAGATCTCACAGGGGACAGGAAGAGGCTCTATACAACTCTAAACAAAGACGTGGCTATTAATTCCCAGGACAAGAGAAATAGGTTCGCCTTCCTGAGAGCAGCTGTAGTTGCTGGTACAGGCCGCTGAGAAGCAGATCCCAAGATGGGATCGGACATGCCAGCACTCTTTAAAGAGAATGCGTGTGAGAGAACGTGGGAGGTGCGTGAGAGGGGGCTGGGAGCACCTTCAGGGCAGGGTGTAGATCTGGCTCAGAGGAGAGGACAGTGGAGTTTGGAGGCCCCTTAGACTGTAGTGAAGTTGGGCTAGGCAAGACCACGGAGGGGCCCCCAAACCAAAATCCTTCAAGAGCAAAGCCCAGGACTTTCAGCAATGGATGTGCTTGGTACCTCCACATCA
The DNA here is from genome assembly GCA_025594165.1 of Tamias sibiricus. Lineage (NCBI taxonomy): Eukaryota > Metazoa > Chordata > Mammalia > Rodentia > Sciuridae > Tamias > Tamias sibiricus. Next base: position 168,256,680 of record CM046662.1, on the reverse strand, counting down.
CCATGTCATTGTAGGCGTAAGGGGGCAGCGGATTCCTCAGGAGGCCTTGGGTCAATCCCATCTGCTGCTGAGACATGGGAGAAGACTCTATGGCCACCACCTCAGGACAAGCAGCAGTGAAAATAAGAGGAAAAGGAAGGAGAAGGGGAAGAAGGAGGAGGAGGAGGAGGAGAAAAAGGAGGAGGAGGAGGAGGTGGTCTTGGGAGTGATGAATGAGCTGGGGCAGGTGAAGCACTGATCCCAGGGCCTGACCCCCAGGCAGCACCCGACGTCTGTGACTATTCTTCCACAACATGTCCAATTGTCGTCTCAGTACCCATCTGGGTGTCTCCCTATGAGCATCTCAAGAACAGAAACCGACATTTTTCTTTTTATCTTCCCTGAGTCATTAGCACAGGGAAGATTCAACAAATGTTCACCAAAGGAACAAATCACTGGAAAAGTCCCCCCTCTCAGCCTCAGCTTACCTGACACCCCAACACTCGGCTGCTGACATGCTGCTCCTAAGATGCCCTCAGACACCAAGTCCCAGTGGTCTCCTTGTGGCACACCCACACAAAGGTGTTCTGTCCTTCCACCCGGATTCTCCCCAAGGGACACTAGCTGTTCCAGTGCTGGTGAAAGAGAGCTTTTCTAAACCTCGGCCCAGCAGAGGCCAGCCAGGACAGCTCTCTCAAGTGGGCCTTGGCGGGAGGCACCTGGGGTTCGTTCACGCACGCATTGCTATTTCTAAGCACCCGTCTCTGAGGGCTGCTGGGGTGAGCAGAGGGCCTTGGCAGACGCGGCATTGTGCCCTGACTCCCACAGGTGGCTCGCCTCTGAGCAGGAGCCTGGAAGAGAGGGGGGCCTGGAACTTTCCTTGTGGTCAGGGCTGGAGGAGGGGGAGGCGAGCAACCTGATAGCCAGATGGTCAGTGTCGTGGCGTGAGCCAGACCTGCACGTGCATTTGGAAGGGCCCGAGGTGAGGCAGGGTGGCACAGTGGGAGCCCTTTATTTATTTGCGTGGTGCCCTCACTCCTCCAGCCAGGGCAGCAGAGAGAATGGGGGGCGGGAGGGGGGGGCGGGGGTCAAGAGCCTCCTGTGCTCGGGTTGCTTAGATTCCAGCAGGAAAGGGGTCCAGGGGTACCCTCCCTCCCCGCAGCCTACGGCAGGCAGCAGCGATGAAGGGTTTGTTGGGGCACATGGACGGTCCCCTAGAAGCCCAGGGGAAGAGCAAGCAGAGGAGGCCTAAGGCCTGCATCGGCACAGCTGACCCTCAGTGGAAGACGCCGGCGCCTGTCTTCACCCGTGCACTGCAGGCGAGGCTCGAGACAGGCTCAGTGCCCGTGCTGGCACCCCCAAGCCGTCATCACAGGAGTGGGTTCCTTACAAAAGGACGGGCTCCGCCCCCTCGCCCTCCCTCGTGCTCCCGGGCACTGGCGGTCTCACCAGGGACGCCGTCTGCCCTGGGGGTGCAGCAAGAAGGCCTCCCAAGGTACCAGCCCTGGTCCTGGACTTCCCAGCCTCTGAAACCAGGAGCCCGATTTCTGTTCATGGTGAGTTTCCTGGTGTGAGATTCTGTTGCATCTCGGGAGAGCAACTACCGAACCACGAGAAGAGACTGTCTGTAAAATATTCTGTCTTTGTCAGCTTTGCGGCCACAACAGATAGCCTTCCTGTACCACCGGCTCGCACCACAGCCATTCTCTACTGCCTCGGAGACACGAGGTGGGCAGGTGTCGCCGCCTGAAGCGATGGCCGCTTGGAGCAACGAAGCCGCGGGAAGAAGTTCAGAGGCAAACTGGAAACCAACAGGCTTTTTATTCTGATAACTTCTCTCTCCGGCTCTAACAACGACTCTAACACGCACCACCAAAAAACCCACCAAACAAAATGGCGCCGACCCAATCCGATCTCAGCTCAAGTCTCGCGAGATCCCGGGCCAAGTCCCGTGAGATCCCGGGCCAAGTCCCGTGAGACCACGGAAGGCGGCAATGTCCGAATAGCTCTATGGCCCGTAGCCAACCGCAATCTCAGCCGTCTCCCCAATCAGGGCTCCTGCGGGGGGGGGGGGGGGGGGGGGGGGGGGGGTGTGGCGTCAGGGCAGCTGTGACGGAGCCGGGCTTGCAGGGCTCCCCTCGGCTGGCGCCTCAGGCTGCAGGGAGGGCCACGCTGCCCCTGCAGTGGGAGGCAGCGCCGGACGCCTGGGCCGAACCGCAGACGCACACACCGAGCCCGGCAGCCCAGCGAGTGTCTCGCCACTTGTTTCTCCATGACCAGAGCGTCATCCGTGGCCTGGCCCAAGTCCAGCGAGGCAGGTGTACTGTTCCCAGGGGCTGCGGTGGGAAGAAAGTGACCATCAGCATGAGGCGTCACCTTCCTGCAGGTGGAGCCAAGTGCTGGGAGGGACAGTCCAGGACCTGTTCCACGCTGCAGCATCCCCTGCACCGCACGCTCTGCCCACTGTCCCCCAGGTCAGGAGCCCCTCCCCACCTGCCCAGGAGAGCCATGTTTACCGTGGCCCGCGCCCAGCCCCGCTGAGCATTTGTCCCAGGTTAGACAACAGGGCACACCGCGTCCCTACCCAGAAAGCCTTGCAGTAGGCCACAGGAAATGTGACTGCTCAGGGGTCTGCTGACACACCAGCAGCCTTGGTCTCCGAGCCAACAGACTCCTGGGGTCAGGGCAGCGGGGTGTGTGAGCTAATATCCACACTGTGGGGGACATGCTTGCCACAGTCCTGAGGCCACAGAGGGCAGGTGGGGTCCCAGGTACTGGAGCCTCCCAGTCACCTGCGGTTTGGTTAACTGAGGCAAGCAGCTCAGCTTCCTCTGAAAACTGGCACAATGCCACTCACAGAGAGACGTCCCGAGGCTCCCAGAGGGGCAGGGAGGGGCCCACATTCCCCAACGTGCGAGTTCACACACCAGCCTGACCAATGCCCGGCGCAGCCCCGCATCCAGCACAGGCCCCCGTCTGAGCGGGCTAGGAGGAGGGTTGTGGTGTTTTCTAGTGCAATCAGTGTCTACGTTTGCCCACGTCTCTTAGAACGTGGGGTGAATTTGATCACAGCATGCCGCCCCTAGACAGACAGACTGGTGGGGACAGGTGTCCCAGGCCCTGGCTCCTCTGAGGTGGGGCCTGGCAAGTCCAAGTGTGCAGGGCCAGCTGGAGACGCAGCGAGGAGCCACCTGCACTTCACGACTGAATGCAGACCCCCGTCTGTCCTTCTGTCCGTGGGGAAGTCCGTCTTTCTCTCCTCAGACTCCGCGGTCAGGAGTGCCCCATGCTGTGGAGGGCATTCCGTTTCATTCAGAACCTACTGATTTCATTGTTCATCTCACCTTTCATCACCCCCTTAAGGACACATCTAGAATGGTCGCCATGGCCTCACCAAGTTGACACCTAAAACCAGCCCTCACAGCCGTCTTCCTTCACGAAGCCAGAAACACTGGACGCTGCGGCAGGTCTGGGTGGCCCCGGGGTTTCAGGCAAGGACTAGAGCACGGGGTCTCGGGGGAGTCCTGGCCTCGGCCCACCCCACAAGGAGCAGAGTGGCCCCACGAGAAGTGAGGGCAGTGTGGACGGGCGAGCGCGCGGGGGTGACTCCGGGGGAAGCAGCAGAGCAGGAGGAACGGGCCAGGCTCGCCACAGGGCTCCGGCTGCCCCTGACGGGCGCGGCAGGATGAGATGGACAGAGGTCCAGAGGAGGAATCAAGGGCACGGTGTGTCATGTGGCGGCCACACAAGGTCCACGTGCTTATGGGTGTCCAGTGGGAGTGTCCAGTGGGCAGCTGAGCGGAGGCCCAGTGTCGGCCGAGGTGGTCACTGACAGGGGAAGTGTGGGTGGTCAATACCAACACGGAGTGAGAGGGGGACAGTGGCAGAAGGGCTCGCAGCAAGATACCCAGGCTGCAGGTGGCCCAGGGGTCTGCACAGCACAGGAGGAGGGAGAGGGAAGGTGCGTCGGAGAGGCCGAGGTGAAGCAGGAGGGGAGGTTGGGGTGCTGAGGGGGGAGACCCCCGACGGGAGCAGCTGGCTCATGCCGTGAGCATGGACACCAGCAGTCACCACGAAGCGCAGGGACGGAAGGCTCTCTGGCCCCACAGGAGGTAGAAGCCATGACAATGTGGCAAGGGCGGAGTCTTCTCCAGCATCCTGCTGGTGTGTGTGCAGTGAATGGGCTGCGGGTGACGTGGTCCGCGGGGCGACGTGGTCTGCAGGGTGTGGTCCATGGGGTGGTGTGGCACGGGGTGACGTGGTCTTCAGGGTGACATGGTCCATGGGGTGATGTGGTCCCGCGGGGTGACGTGGTCTGCAGGGTAATGTGGTCCATGGGGTGATGTGGTCCACAGGGTGACGTGGTCTTCAGGGTAACATGGTCCGTGGGGGGTGACGTGGTCCGTGGGGTGACGTGGTCCGCGGGGTGACGTGGTCTGCAGGGTGATGTGGTCTGCGGAGTGACATGGTCCACAGGGTGACGTGGTCCGTGGGGCGACATGGTCCGCAGGGTGATGTGGTCCGTGGGGCGACATGGTCCGCGGGTGATGTGGTCCGCGCGGTGACGTGGTCCGCGGGGTGACGTGGTCCGTGGGGTGACGTGGTCCATGGGGTGACGTGGTCCGCGGGGTGACGTGGTCTGCAGGGTGATGTGGTCCGCGGGGTGACGTGGTCTTCAGGGTAACATGGTCCGTGGGGTGACGTGGTCCGTGGGGTGACGTGGTCCATGGGGTGACGTGGTCTGCAGGGTGATGTGGTCTGCGGAGTGACATGGTCCACAGGGTGACGTGGTCCGTGGGGCGACATGGTCCGCGGGGTGATGTGGTCCGCGGGGTGACGTGGTCTGCAGGGTTTTGAAAGTTCCCACTGTTGTTTGGACTGTGCACGACACAGATGGCAGGCACCTCGTCCTGTGCTGAGTGGTTCAAAGGAAGCTAACCCCAGACCCGGCGCGGGCCAGCTTCCCTCGTGATCACCTCACGTATCTCCACTGTCATCCTCACAGCAAGCTGACAATGTAGGTAGAACGGCTACCTCCTTCTCTCGGATAGGAGGCAGATGCAGAGAGAAACCAGGCAGCCTGCCCAGGTTGTGCAGCCAGGGCAGACGCCAGGCCTGCACAGAGGCCTTCACCCAGTGCCACTCCTGAGACCCACACTGCTGCCCCGTGCCATGGCTCCCTGAGGAGCTCCCATCTCTCAGGTGTCCTGTTTCACTTGGACGATCTTTGTGGTGGGTACATCCATCGTCCTGGCCCATGGGACTGAGATTGTGACCTTATTTAGGAAAAGAGGGTCTTCACAGATATAATAAATTAAAGATCTTGAGATCACCATGGATGAGGAGATCATCCATGGTGGCCCCCAAATCCAAAGGAAGAATGTCCTTTAGAAAAGCAGGGTAAGGGGCTGGGGGCGTTGCTCAGGGGTACAGTGCTTGCCTTGCATGGGCAAGGCCCTGGGTTGGATCCCCAACACCCCAAAAATTAATGAGTAAAAGTTAAAGGCCAAAGGAAAGAGCGTGCACGTGAGGGAGGAGGCCGAGGGGCCGCGGGCAGGTGGGCAGAGATCAGGGAGATGTGGCCACAAGCCGAGGAGCACAGGAGCCAGCAGAGCTGGGGACAGGAGAAGCCCCCGGAGGCTTCAGGACGAGGCTTCAGGACGAGTGCAGCCCTGTTGGTACCCATCTTCTGGTCGTCAGCCTCCAGAGCTGCGTCCAGATAAATCTCCACCACTTCTAGCCACGAGTGTGTGCCGATTTGTTACGGCAGACGTAGAAAACTTAACTCACTTTAGTATCACAACAGTCAAGGATGTCCCAGCGTCCATCTGAGCTCACCCTCTGCATCCCAGGGCCTGCACGTCGTTGTGTCTGTTGCCACATCTGGAATCTAGACAGCCGAGTCTCCAGGGAGTAGTTCAAGACCCCACAAGCAACAGGAATGTCGCCTTGGAGTGCCCCTCTGGAAGTTCTAGGCGTTTGGGCATCCGATGTCACACCAGCAGAAACCCGGTGTTGAGGTGCGGGGGTGAGGCGGGGTTTGTGATGGCGTCTCCTCCAGCCAGGGCCAGAAGTCGAGACTGAGCGCAGCGTTTGCTCAGGTTCCGTGTTTACAGAGCTTGTTTTACTCTGCGCGGCTCTCGGCTCTGCACTCTCACGCGTCACTCAGACTCATTCCCATCCCTTGACATCACTCTTTGTCACACAGGAGAAAGGACCAGAAACAGCAGAGCTCCAAACAGGCGACTCAGCTAAGCCCTTCTCTGTCATCTGCGCCTGCCCCCCGCCCATGAAGAGTGGCTAAAGCACTAAGCTGGTGACAGGTCCGTCCCACCCATGACGCCCCGTTCCCCGGAGCCTTTCATCATGAACAGAACTTAATCCCAGTGGCCAACCGAGTTGAGCATGTGTTCGTTTCAGTACTGTGCTTGCCCCAGACCCCAAGACAGGTCTCACGACTTGTGGGCCATGTAACATTGGCAAGAAGCTGTCGTGAAAGTAGCACTCGGGTGTATCCTGGTATCGGCTGTGTTTATTCACCACCACCACCATCATCCCAAGAACTGGTGTTTTCAGCCTTTCCTCGATACAGGCTGATCTCCAGCCTGATCTGTGATTTATTCCACGGACCTAGTCATCACAGAAATTATCCAGCTTTGGTTCTGATAAAAGGTCTAAGTGACACCTCTGTGCCTAACGTGACAGGAAACTGAACTAGCAAGTACCTGCCACTACTTTCTCAAAGGACAGCTGCATTCAACCACCAACCGCAGATCAGTCATCTGACCTGAGGTCTACACTGTGTCCACATCCCTAATAACTGCTGGCTTTCAGAACCCCATACATTCTAAAGAACATATGATTTCTCGTTCCTTGAGAGGGTGAATTAACACTTCTCAAAAACTCACCGCTATTTATAGATACTAAATTGGGAACAGGATTTTTTTTTTCTTTTCTTTTTTTTTTTTTGCTACCAAGTATTAAAGAACCAGTCTACGGCGGGTATTTTCAGGTGTGCTACTGGAATTAATTTAGAAATCCACTTTTCTTTTTGGCATGACTTGGTGCAGCACCCCAGCCCCTTTCTCGTCTTCTCTCTGCCCTGCGATGGGCTGTGCTTCATCAGATGAAGGGTGGCGGCTTCTCCACCCTCAGCCTAGCCAGAACCCCCCCTGGCAGACTGAGGCTGGGACTCTCACAGCTGACCAGTTGCTACCACGCAGGCGCCCAGGGAGCCCTGGTGCTGGGCTTGTCCAGACATGTGAGTCGGACGCTGCTGGGAGAAGTTCCCTGGGGTCATCCTGAGGGACCTGGGGAACTCCTGGGTCTTGTGCTTCTAGGAAGAAACTCTGATGGGGCTGGACTCCTGTGCCTCGCACACTGATGGGCTCCTGCAAAACGACAGGCAGCTGCGTCCTGTGGCCAGTGGCCAGGGGAGAGGGGAGACCATCAAGGGCTCAGAATTCAGATGCAGTACTGGGACCAGCACCAGAGCCCTGGTATGGCCAGGTCACACCTCTGCCCCCTCAGCCAGAAGCAGCCCGGAGAAGGTCCTTTTGTTGTTTTTCAATAAAATTTATACAATTGCAAAATCCCTATTCAATAATACGGCAGTGAGTAAAATCCTCCGATAGTGCAGCTGTACTGAGGAAAGAGCCCTCTGCCCCAGCCTCCTCCATTCCCCGGCCCCATGAACTTCCCCACTGCCAGTTCTTCCAGCGTCTTCCACCGTCCTATTGACATGATGGTGACTAGAGCCCTATCTGTGGATGGCTTTGAGATATTGTGCTTTGCTCAGCTCCACGACTGCAGCTAGGTTCAGTGGGTGCACCTCCACTTTAGTTTCCTGCTGGGTCCTCTGAACTTGAGGTAGTACATTCCTTTCTTGCCCTGTTGAGTGTAAGCTACGTGTCCTGACCCTCAGATGCGCTGGGTCCCTACCCCATGGACTCTTCAGTGCCTTATCTGTGAGGCTGCTTCCCAATGCTATCAACCCACCAGCAGTGATTATCTTCCCAAGGCTGTGCAAACGTCCTGCACACCCAAACTGATAGATAGGCTTGGACCGATGGGCCTCCTCCCCCATGGAGATTTCCATAGAAAGCAACCTGGTTTCATTTTCCCCAGGCAGGAGCCAATCGGCTTAAAGGTCGCCCTGTTCCCTGGGAAAAGAGCCAATAGCATTAAAGGTCACTCTGGTACACCATCTACCAGAAATCCCTACTTAAGTCCCTGCCTGCCCAGAGCTCAGACACAACAACTGGTCCCTGCTGAGAGAAAGCAGCCGCTGCAACAGCTCCAGACCCACCATCTCGAGCCCAACGGCAGCGGCCCTAGCCGACAGCTCCAGAGACCACAGCCAGCATGACCAGGTACCCACCCTCCGTCCAGAGCTCGCACACTCCCCTCTCCCTGACTCCTCTCGCCCCATACTTCTTCTACCTCTGACCAGCCATAAAGGCTGGTGAATAAATCTCTTGGCTGCGCAGTGGTCTCCGGGGTGGTTTTTGCCCTTCACAAACCATGTGCCTGGGTCTCATTTCTCTTATCCCATGACAGCTGCTTTCCCTGACATTTCTAATGCCTTTTACTCTTTAAGGATGTGCTTCTTCCCCTCCTTCTATTTTACGGTTTCGGCTCCTCAGGCAGGATCTGCCCCACTCAGCCCAGCTCTCCTCCCCCCAGAAGTCGCTGCTAGAGTTCCTGGTCCTGTCCTGGGGCCTCTGAAGTCTTCCCAGGTCACCCCCTCTCACCCAGGGCAGGATCTGCATTGGCTGTTCCTGCTTTGCCTGAGAGTAAACTGAAGTCGTCATCACAGAAGAACACTGGAAGCTTCCATTTTTAAATCTGCACACTTGTGAAATGTTTGCAGTCCTACCTGCATGCAGTACTGTCCCTACAGCTGGGCAGGGGAACCTGGGTTCAAAGTCATCTTCCTTCAGAACCTGGACGATGCCACCGTATCGTTTCTAGCCTCACTGCAGCTAACGAGAGGTATTGTTTCAAACAGATTCTAATTTCCAAAAAGGGCCTTTCTGCACACTTGGTTTTCTGAAATTCCTCCGTCTGGTATCTGGGCCTTGATCTCATTTCTGGTTCTGGGAACTCAGTGGTACTTTTTAATCTGAATACTTTTGACCTTTAATTTGGAAATTGTTCAATCTCTCTTTTTATGTAATTTCTTCCACTCTTTTTCATTTTATTGGTTCCTATTAGTCACATTTTGGACCTTGTACATTGTTCTTCCAGATCTTTTATTTCTTCTCTTATATGTCCACTCTTTTTTGCGATGATTCTCTTGTCTGGGAGATTTGCTCTCTTTATATTCCAGCCCTCCATTGATTTCTACTTAATTTGAGCAATTATCTTTTAATTCATCAGCCCTTTCTTAATCTCTGATTACTCCCTTTTCTTATATAACATTTCTTTGCTCAGCAGAAGCAACATATCCTGAACCTTTGAAAATACAAAGCAGTAAATTTCATTTCTTTTTGCAAAAAAAAAAAAAAAAAAAAAAGTGTTGTTTTGTTCCATGCTGGTCCTGTTTGTGTCTGTGTGTTCCTTTTTCTTTCTGTTTTTATTCATCCAGCTTCATCTTGCTAGCCACTGACACAGGTTTCCCCCACAGCTAGTTCCTACCCCTTCTCAGTCAAGTACAAAGCCCCCAGAGCCGCCTGTGAGCTTGGAACACGTGGGAGGATCTCCCTGACTGGCCTGCTCTGCTTCTCTTCCCTTGGCAGGGCACGGTGGGAGGGAACCATTATGCTTTAGGGTCCCTAAATGCAAGAAGGCAGAGCGTGTTGCTTGGGAAACCCATTGCCACAACTAGCTGCCTACATTCTCCAGGTGCTTTACTAAATTTCTTTACAAGATACCTCCACTTTGGAAATGAGGTTAGACATGGGATGTGGTGAGTGTGTGTGCTTCTTGTTATCCTATTGCTGTTTTTATTAGGAAATACATTCCTAGAGAACGATTTTTACCCCTGAGAGTTAGGAAGTGTTTAATCCCTAGAAAGTGTGACATGTCCTACAACCATGTCAAAATCCCTTGCAGTAAGGGGCAAGGGAATTGAATCAGATATCCCTGTGAAGTCAACAAAACCAATGTAATTCAAGCCCAGACCGAAAACTGCTCTGGCCTTCTTAGGTCATGAGGAAGCTTAAATTTCTATGACATTGTTGATGAGCACAGAAACCACAGTGCTGTCTGGCCTGACAAGATCTGAACCCAAATGAAACAGAACTCTTCAATTATACCCCAATGGGGGTATGGTCTGTCCTCAAATATACATCTCTGTTATTTGTGGCTTTCTCTTGATTCTGTATATCAATATTCCTCAAATTATATTCGAAACCAGATAGCTTCACTAAGGTGGAAAAACCGCAGTGGTCTCCTGATTCAAGTTCTTATTTTAAAGGCAAAAAACTGAGACCCAAAGACTTTTTTTTTTTTTTTTTTTTTTTTTGGTGGTGATGGGGATTGAACCCAGAGCCTGTGTATGTGAGGCAAGCACTCTACCAACTGATCTATATCCCCAGCCCCCCAAAGACACTTTTTAAGTGAAATAACAAAGGTCACATAAGTGGTAAATGGGATATAAAAGGAGAAAGTAGGTGGGATTGGACAAGAAGACTTAGTCTGTATTTGTGTTGCTAAATGCCTCAGACTTGGGAAATTTAAAGAACAGAAATTTATTTCTTACAGTTCTAAAGGCTGGGAATTCCAAGATGGCGGCACCCTCAGACTCAGTGTGTAGGGAGTGCAGCTGTTTCCAAGATGGCGCCTTCGTGCTGTGTCCTCACAGGGTGGAGGAGCGCAGAAAGGGACAGGTGCTACGCGCTCAAAGGCAGAAGAGATGGAAGGGTGGCTGAGCAGAAGGGCTAGGACCCTCACCTCCACCTATCTGATAGAGCGCTTGTCCCTCCGAGGACCCTCACCCCCACCTATCGATAGAGCGCTTGTCCCTCCACGCGAGGACCCTCACCCCCACCTATCTGATAGAGCGCTTGTCCCTCCACGCGAGGACCCTCACCCCCACCTATCTGATAGAGCGCTTGTCCCTCCACGTGAGGACCCTCACCCCCACCTATCTGATAGAGCGCTTGTCCCTCCACGCGAGGACCCTCACCCCCACCTATCTGATAGAGCGCTTGTCCCTCCACGCGAGGACCCTCACCCCCACCTATCTGATAGAGCGCTTGTCCCTCCATGCGAGGACCCTCACCTCCACCTATCTGATAGAGCGCTTGTCCTCCATGCGAGTGGAGCCACAGGATCTGGTCGCTCCCCCAAAGGCCTCACCCCAACAAGTCACACTGGACACTAGGTTCCAGCGTATGGCCTCGGGAGGGACACAGCCTCACACCGCAGCAGGTCCTTCTTGCTTTGCTGATTGGAGTTGGTGTGCTCAGCCACAGTGGCAGCCAGGATGTGTTTGGGTGGGTCAACACTCACGCATGGGCATCCGTTCTGGCGACAGAAATTGGGGTGTCCAGACTTCCAACAGATCTTGCAAAATTATGAAAATATAAGTTTAATGTTCCAGGTGGCCTTTTAAAGGAGGAGAAAGTCGCCCCAGGCACATTTACAGAAAGCCCGTCCAACCTTTCCTGCCCGGATGGCAGGTGGATCGTCTGAAGCCCCAGGGCTCTCCAGCTCTCCTCGGGGAGCTTCCAAAACCAGCCTAGAAGGCTCTGGAGAGAAGCCAGAGGCTGAAGAGTGGCAGCGCTCGAGAATTCTCGGAGGCCCCAGTGACAATCCATTCCGCTGTTTTCATTTTATAGATAAAGAACAGAAAGTATAAGTGACCTAAGTAACCTGGACGGTCTGAACGGTGGATGAAGTGACAGGGGCCAGAACCACCATGGGCCTGGGCTTCGCAGCATGGCACTTTTCCACTTGTGGTACCAAGAGCCAGCAGCGCACTGTCCCCAAGCCAACCTTGTGGTTTTAAGTCATGAAAACCCTCCCGACACTGTACCTTCCAGATGCACATAGGCCTTAAAAAGTGCAACCATGTATGGCCACAGCATCCCTGGGATGTTAGCCTGTGTGTGAGTAGTCATGTGATGGGTGCTGTGGCACACGTCTATAATCCCAGTGGCTCAAGAGGCTGAGGCAGGAGGATCGTGAGTTCAAAGCCAGCCTCGGCAACTTAGCGAGAGACCCTGTCTCTAAATAAAATATATAAAAATAAAATATAGAAAGGGCTGGGGATGTGGCTCAGTGATTAAGTACACCTGGGTTCAATCCCCAGTACTTAAAAAAAAAAAAAAACAATAGAAGAAGGAAAAGAAGGCACATAGCTGTATTCAATGTCATGGTTTTTAAAATGACTCCGGCAGTGAGGAGCTCTTCCAAGTGCTTCCCAGGACCTTAAAGATGGGAATTTCCCCCAATCAGTTGCTTTGACAAATTATGTTTATTCCATTTCCTCAGAGATTTACTCTAAATTCCAAAGCTTTTATGTACTTGGTACTTAACAGATATATTTACATTTTATTATTAATTTTCTTCTGTTTGATTTACACTTAAAGTCAGTGAAGAAACAAAAGTGGGGTGCTTCTGGGTTTTAATTTAATTTGGGGATCACCTTTTCTTTGTGGCATTTTAATGGGACCGTATGGCATACATTTACTTGGGGCATTTGTTCCACTAAGTTAAACATTTTGTTAATTTTTAAATGCACGTTCATCCAAAGACTGCCCAGGAGAAATGTTTGTTTACCAGGCCAGTTGGTGCACACCAAGTCCTGTTGCCATCCATCCGGCACCTTCCCCGCTCCCTGTTTTGTACCAGGTGGTTCCCATTCAGAACAGCACTAACCAAATGTGGAGGCTGACTTTTTTCACCATCCTGCTGGACGGTTTCTGCCCAGAAGTGATTGATATTGGAAAACAAGGCCAATTGTCAAAATGGAAGAAGAGCTTTGAGAAGGACAAGCATTGGAGGAGATTAGGTGGAAACCCACCCAGAAGTTGTTCGTAGGCCAGCAAAGGCCCACGTCACCCTGAGGACAATGGGCACATCTAGCCACGGCCATCAGCCTCACGCCCGCACTCACGGATCTTCTCGTTGGTGGACACTCTAGTGGTCACTCTAGGAGTGTCCACCTGGGCTTCCAGTCACTCACTCAGTGAGCGTGACCAAGGATCCCTAGAGTTAGCCCTACCTCCCGCATCCCATGTGTTTTTGCCTCAGGTAAAATATATTTTCTATGGAACGTAGTTCAAGCACAAGCTTTGAAAAGTATCTCAAGCTTTATCAGCAGCAGTTTGAACTAAACCCTGCAGAGTTCTTTACCAACGTGCTGAATGCATTTCAGGTTGCATAAAAGTTAAAACTTGCACATATTTGGGAAAGAAGGGCGCTTAGAATCTTTGAAAAACAACCACATCTATTTCATTCTTCCCATTCCAGGGTCATATTCTATCTTGAATTGTGATGTTGACATTGAATTTTAAATACTAAATATGCAAATATGCATATTCAATTATATAATGTAGGTGAAAAAATGCTGTTTAAATAATGAAGTTCTGGGAAAACGTCAAGCCTGGGCCATGGACATTGACATCAGCACTTTGAAAATGGACAGAACAACGTATGTTTGTGTCAAAGGCACTGGTGAGCAGGGATCTTTGTGGTCAGAACAATTCCTCCTCGACTGTATCAAAGTTAACGACATGGCCCATATCTCAGTTGCCCTCAAAGTTGCCCAGTTGTTTGTGTAGACTGCACCCCAATTCCTGGGTACCCTGCCCTGAAGGTCACCTAGATGTGACATCCCCACTCCTCAGCAAGGACACTCCCAAAGAGGCACTCTGGTCCCTGGCCTCCTGCCCCCTCACAACTTCAGTGACTCCAGCAATGTACATTCTAAGCCAAAACTTCTCTGGAAAAATACAGGTTAAACCAAAGGCAGCCGCTCTTTGGGCAGTGGCCCAATTCAACATCACAGCCAACAGAGCAAAGTCAGACAGGAACGTGTGACAAGAACAAAGACCCCAGAGAGCTGCAAACTGAGGGGCGCCTCTGCCCCCTGGAGCCCCCTGCGCCTTAATTGCTTTGTGCATCCACAGGATTCTGTTTTGAAGAAGGAGGGGCCTCTACACAGTCTGCTTTGCCGTAGCGTGGGACTCTTCTTAAGGGCAGAGGGTGTATTTCCAGGTGACGAAGCTAATGAAATGCAGGGCACAGCCTGTGTCAGCTGAGCCTGGCCTGACACGCACCCGCCCGCAGGCCCTGCGCAGGGCTGCTGGCCATGAGGCTGAACACGCGACTGCAGCTCAGCCAGCCAGCAGAAAAGGACCCAGAGAAGGCACAGCTCGGACGCTCACCTCGGATACTAGCAGAGCTCATCCACAAGTGTTTTCTTCTTCCCCATCAAGGTGGCCTCTTGAAGGATTTCCATGGTCAAGTCTAAAATGGATTCATGTTCATATTCCAATTCCAGAGCAGCCTGACAAGAAGAAAATAAAAAAATCAGGCTAGATGCAGCACCATGGAGCAGGCTTGAATTTGGAGCCTCTGCATTGGCTTCTATGATGACAATACAATGATGACGGTCACACAGTCGCCAGCCCTGAGTAGCAGTAAGGCACCAATCCTGCTTCCTGTCACCTCCACATCACGGGCCTGCAGCACAGAGAGACAGAGGAGGACGAGATGACCTCTCAGTTCTGGGCTGACCCTCCAAGGAAGTATGAAACTGGCTGCCTTTCTGCCTTCAGAGGTTACACCCCAGAGAGGCCACAAGACGAAGGTGTCTCCCCGTCCTGGAGAGTGCAACAGTGCATACCATGCCAAGCACGCGGCAACAGGCTGTAACTCCCTGGTGGAAAGCTGATCTTCAGTCCTGGGGGGAAAAAAAAAATCCTGGGTCACAAGTAAAAGCTACTGAAGTTTAAATGAGATGGAAAAAGTCTAGGCTCCTTAGGCAGAGCTCAGCAAATGACTTCCAGAGTCCGGTCTATGTTCTCTTCCCATGCAAAAACGTGAACAGGAGCCAGTGCGTGTGCAAGGGTCTGGGTTTCTTGAGGTGGCTCCCAGCGGGGTGAGCTGGGACGACTGACGAAGGCAGAAAGGAGTTTGCTGTTCTTCGTGCTCACCTCCCACTGCAGACCTGGCAGTGCTCTGGGGCACGTGCACTCAAGAACAAGCCATCTCTGCAGGCAGGCATGTGAAAGTGACAAGTGAGACCTAAGGGGGAGTTTGACAATGTGTTTGTGACAGGTAAGTTTGTGCAGGATTGGATAGATAACACTTCTCAACTGCTTCTTTAATTATAGCCTTGGAAGAGGAGGTTGTCAGTTCTACCTTCATTCAGGAAACGGTGTGTGATGTCTCCATTAATTATGACTGTCTGTGAATTGCCAGGGAGGTCCCAAATTGTCCTATACCAACAATGCCTGGTGGCAGGTCTCAGGGCAGGAGCTTTTAGAACCCCCTTCCACAGTTAGCAGTCAGTGGTCAGTGCAGTTCTCCAAAAGGGGGCTGAGGTGAACAGGCTGTCCCCTCAAACTCATGCAGCCTCACCTCCCACTTTTGACAGGTGTCCCACACCATTTCCATAGCCCTTGTCACCTGGACACCAAACACCAACATCTATCCTGTTAAGACTGAACAGGAGCTGTCTGTTCACCCACACTTTCGCCATCTGTTGTTGACAAAGGAGTAAATTCAGGAAACTCCTGGACTCTTCTTTTCAAAAAAGCCAAATAACATGCATACTTCTTCATCCCGGAGTGAAGATCCACACCAGCACTGCCCTCCTGGAGAGTGGGCAGCACTTCATAACGCATTTCCAAATCACAGACCATGAGAAGGAAAGCAGTAACTTCACAAGGCAGAGACCCGGCCGGCCCCACCCAGAGGGTCAAAGTGACCTGCCCAGTGACGTCACGGCATACCACAGACCCCCAGTATGATGCAATACAAGAGAACCCTCATCTCTGTGGTATTCTTTCCAGGAAATCTGCTAAGCCTCTCTGAAAACAGGAGGAAAATGTCAGAGAAGGCAAACTAAGAGGCATAGTACAAAATTCCTGGCCAGCACTCCTCAAAACTATCAAGGCCATGCAAAACAAGGAAAGAGTGAAACTATCACAGACAAGAGATTTAAGAGACAGGTCAATAGAACGCCACGTGCTACTTTGAATTGGATCCTGAACCAGGAAAAGGACATTTAAAGAAATACTGGTGACATGAATGACTGCACATATGGTGCGATGCTACGTCATGTACAACCAGAGAAATGCATAGTTGTGCTGCGATTGTGCACAATGAATCAAAATGCATTCTGCTGTAATAGACACCTAATTAAAATAAGTTAATTAATTAATTGATTAATTAAAACAAGAAACACTGGTGAAATCCAAATAAAGTCTGATGTTTAGCTATAAGTAATGAACCAGTGTGTGTCTCTTAGTTTTGACGAGCCTTCCAAGGTCGTTTAAGATAGTAACATGAAGAAACTGGAGGACCTGGACAGGGTAGGTAGGCCGGGCACATAAGGTGCAAATTCAGGGAGGTACTCGCTCTTGGGGTCTTGCATATGCCAGTCCTGTATGAACCTGTGCTATCTTTGCAAGTCTAAAATTGTTCTATAAATAAACTTACAAAAAGAAACCTCATTTGAATCTTGCAGTGTTCTCTTTAAGGTATGAAACAACTGCATTGTCAGCAGAAGAGGAAATGTAACACCTGAGGTCCGGGCAGTTGCAGCCTGCTCCAGACCTGTGGGTGCAGGGGTCATCCTATCACACCCGATTCCCAGGTGCACACAGGCCTGCCATGAAACGTCCAGCTCAGAGAGACGATGGCGTCACAAGGCCTAAGCCACCAAATCTTGGGCACACTAAGTCAACGCGAGCTCTCCAGGTAGGGGAACCATAGTCAACAATACCTAAAGGGATTCCTTCACCTGGGACGTCATAAGCCCAACTAAAGTATTTATGGAGGTTTGGGCACAAATGTCACTAGAAGTGTTTTGGTGTGCTACACTTAACTGCTCACAGGCAGCGTGGGTGACGCACTGTGGGTTCTGATAAGAATTTCCAAGTTACCAAAACTTGTGGAATACAACAAAAATAGCTCTGAGAGGGAAGTTTACAGAGATGAACACCTACCTCACAGATGTGGAAGATGTCAAATAAACAACCCAACAATGCACTCGATGAACTAGAAAAACAAGAACAAACCAAACCCCAAATTAGCAGAAGTAAATAAATGAGAAAAATCAGAGCAGAAATAAATGAAACTGAGGTTTTAGAAAGTCAAAATATTAAGAAAACAAAGAGTAGGATTTTTGAAAAGGTAAAATGACAAAATTTTGGCTTGAATAAAAAAACCCATATAGATGAAATCAAAGATGAAAAAGATACAAAACTGGTACCACAGAAATACAAAGCAGCATTAGAAACATAGACAACTGTATGCCAAATTGGAGAGACCAGACAAATGTATAAATTTCTAGATGCATATAACCTACCAAGATGGGACAATGAAGAAATAGAAAAGCTAAAGAAACCAACAACAAGCAATGACATTGAATCAATAATAGAAAGTCTCCCAACAAGGAAAGGCCCAGGACCAGGAGGCCTCGCTGTGGAATTCTTCCTCGCTTTCAAAGAACTTACACCTACCTCTCCTCAGGCTGATCCTAGGTGTGTGAAAAAATGGTCAACATCATTCATCATCAGGGAGATGCAAATCAAAACCAGGATGAAATACCATTACACCCGAGTCAGACTGGCCATTATCAAAAAGACCAAGAGTGAAGAATGTGGCAAAGACACAGAGAAAGAGAACACTCGAATTAGTACAACCATTACAGAAAACAGTATGGAAGTGCCTCAAAAACTAGAAATGGAACTACCATCAGAACCAGCAATTCCCAGGCTCCGTGAAGCACCATCCACAATAACTAAGCCATAGAAACAACCTGGACGCCCACTGATGGATGAGTGAGCACAGGTGAAGGGCAAAAATCACACCGGAGACAACCGTGCAGCCAAGAGATTTATTCACCAGCCTTTATGGCTGGTCGGAGGTAGAGGAAGTATGGGGCGAGAGGAGTCAGGGAGAGGGAAGTGTGCAAGCTCTGGACGGAGGGTCAGTGCCTGGTCGTGCTGGCTGTGGTTGCTGGAGCTGTCTGCTGGGCAGCTGCCATCTGGCTGGAGACGGTGAGTCTGGAACTGTCGCAGTGGCTGCCTCCTCTCAGCAGGGACGAGCTGTTGTGTCTGAGCTCCGGGCAGGCAGGAGCTTTAAGTAGGGATTTCTGGTGGGGGGTGTACCAGAGCAACCTTTAACGCTATTGGCTCTTTTCCCAGGGAATAGGGCGACCTTTAAGCCGATTGGCTCCTGCCTTGGGAATAGAGCGACCTTTAAGCCGATTGGCTCCTGCCTGAGGAAACTGAAACCAGGTTGCCCCTCATGTAAATTCCCATGGGGGAGGTGGCCCATCTGCCCAAGCCTATATATCAAAAGGAATGTGGCAGATACACACAATGGAACATTATGCAGCCATAGAAAATCTGAAGCTTTATCATTTGCAGCAATATGGATGACACTGAAGGACATTGTGTCAAGTGAAATAAGTCAGTCACAGAAAGACAAACACGTTTCCACTTATATGTGGAAGCTTAAAAACTAAACCGGATCTCATGGAAGTAGAGAGTAGAATGGTGGTTGCCTTCTGGCTACAAAGGTGGGGGTGAGAGGAGATGGAGACGAGATGGTTAACAGATGCAGAGGTGCAGGTGGACAGGGGAAAGAGCTCCCCCCATTCCATAGCACAGTAGGGTGACTATGGTTGACAGCAATTAATTGTATATTGCAGCATAGCAAGTCGAGAGGGTTTTAAATGTTTCCAACACAAAGAAATGATAAATGTTTAAGGCGATGAATATGCCCATTGCTCTCAACTAATAATCACATTATATACATGCACTAAATATGACATTTATTCCATAAATGTGTACAATTATCATGTGTTTTTTTTTTAAATAATGTATTTATAAAAGAATTTCCTCTTTCTGTTCCCTTGAGAACTCTCCCCAAATCAGGATGGTCAGCACGAAGCTGGACCCAGATTTCTGGCGCCCATGTTGGCCTGGCCACTCACAATCTACCTCTGCCCTGCCACTGGGGGGCGTCCCCTGGAGAGGGGCCCTCTTGGCCCTCACTTGTTCGTCCCCACAGTGAGCTGCGTGGGGCTGAAGCCGCTCTCCCTCCTGGCCTTTCTGGTCCGCAGTCTTGCGGGGGATGGACACTGTGCCCTTGACAAGCCACAGCCCGGCACGGAGCCTGATGGCGGAAGGGGAAGAGATTTAAATTCTTGTAGGGGGAGAGTCACCTCCCACTTGAATCTAGAGCTAAAAAGGGTTCCGCCATGTGTGCAGCGCCACGTAACTTCCGGTGTAATGCCACCAGACACCCACACGCGGGAAACAGAGCTGCCAGCTCTTCCTCCCCCGCTGTCCAGCTCCGAGCTGCGGGGAGCTGATGCCCATGCGGCAGAGAGTGACAGGTGGCCTTCTTCTCACTGATGGGGAGAAAAGGAAGATTTGGGATTGGAGAATCTCACCTGAGGAGCAGCCTGAATGTCAGTGGGGAGACACAAGGGCCCGGGAACCCAAACTCCACCTTCAAGAAGCCCCCAGAGTGCCGTCTGCCTGGCGTCCCGCTCCCTCTGCTAGAACTGCCAATTTTGAGTTTCTCACTATTTTTATTTTCTTGAGAAATGATCGTTTTTATAAATAGCCTTTTAAATGTCAAACTAACTGGTTGAATAATTTATCTCTACTTCTTATCCTGAATAGCTTAGCCCATGTTTAGTTTTCTTGGGCACGTTTGAAGGGTTGGGGGAGGGTTTTCAGAAATAAGCCTCCACCGTGAGCAGTTCTGTTAGTGAAGGTGTTGGCTCCCTCGTCTCCTGCTGGTGGAACTGGGTTCCACGTGGTTGGAAGGCGGTCATCTTCATCATGCCCTGTTTCTACTTGGCTCTGCATGGTCATTGCTCATCCCATAGTCAAGGTCAATGAGGTTAGATTGGAACCACCCGAAAGCAACCAGCCAGGGTTCAAAGAAGGTTTTCACAGGGGACTTCACAGTCACAGCCAAACCTTGACTTTGATTCCTGAGAGCAGAAGGCTGCGGCCTAGTGCACCTGCCCGGTGCCGGGCATGATGGGCACGTGTCCATTGGCTGCCTCTGGGTTCCATTGTTGGATCCAGTAGGAACCAGCTCACAGCCAGGCTGAAGAGACCAGGAAGTTCAGCTTGACATAGCCCATGGTTCTCCACATGTGTCCCCAGACCAGCAGCCCTGGGGACTTGTCAGAAATGTACCTTCTCATCCCTCCTCCAGACAGCCAATCAGAAATACGGGTGAGGCTTAGTGGCCATGAATTGGCACACCGTCCAGACCTCCGATGCACCCTCAAATACCAGAACTCCTGCTCTGGGACCCTGGTTTCAAACTTGGCTGTACATTTCAACAAAAGGAAGACTGCTGACATTTTGACCACTAGGGATTATGCATGATTCAGTTGACATGGGGTGTGGTGTGGACATGAGGATTTCCAGGATTCTCCAGTGAATCCGATGGGTCCCAGGGTTGGGGAATGGCTGCTCTGGAACGATCCAGAATCCTGAACCTAGGTGCCCCCCAACCTGGCACCTCTTTCTCACAGGTCGTAAGTCTCTGCATTTCTCTGAAGGTGGGTCTAAAGCAAGGTCGGCTTCCCTAGCTCACCTGAGGGTGACCTGGGGATATTTCCAAAGAGTCTTAGGAGGTTTTTCTTTGACCCCGGTGTTACTTCTCAGGTAACCAATGTGCGGCCAGGGTGGAGCATCAAGGACCACCCTGCCTGTCTTTCCCCTGGGCAGATGTAGTCCTCGTCTAGCCACATCTGGGGGTGTTTCTGAGATCAGCTTGGGGTGGGAGCCGCTGTCAGGGTGGGAGCCTGCTGAGTAGTTTGGGGTGTTCCAGGTCCTGGTAGTCCACAGTCCTCCTGATCAACATCTCAAACGACCCACAGGTTCCTGCACCGGCCCTGGGACCTCATGCTGCAGAGAGCAGTTGATCCCCGTGAAAGGCCAGACGCCAGCCCCTGCCCAGGCCTCCAGGCAAAGCCCTCTCTCTCGCGGCATGCTCACTTTTCGCACAGAAGAACAGAAAAGACGTCTCTTTCCTCCTTCAGTGCTCCTTGCTTGCATTCAGGGGCATCTCTAATCAGGGCAAATTCATGAAGATCCTTAAGATAAATAACCCCAAATTGCCTTTTAGCATAGCCAGTCTCACCATGATTAAAATGCCCTGGCGGATGCCAATGGCCTAGAGAAAATCAAGGCCTCCACTTAAGTTTCTAAAGCTAGCTTGCAAATTCGCATTTGAAAGCTCCTCACCTCAGCCTTCCTCCAATCAGGAAGTCCTCCCTCGTTCCCCTCAGAGCAGGTGAAGCTCCTGTACAAAGCTCTCCTGTCTTGGAAGGCCTTCCCTCCCTGTCACCTAACAGCATCTGCTGCCAAAGATTGTGGGGCGTGGAGGCCTCTCTGTCCAGTGAGGCAGAGCAGGGCTATGTGGCCTCCTCTTGCCTCCCCAGGCCTTTCGGAAGGAAACAGAATGCTGACTCCTACTCTGAAGGGCATGTCCCCTTGTTCCTTTCTGGGCACTTTTCTCTGGCAAGGTGGAAGAGGCTACTTACGCAATCAAGAGCGTCTGTGGGAAGTGTGGCACTCTGCGTGCGAGTGTCAAGCCAAGAGCAGAGGAGTGCTGCCCTTTCAGGAGGGTGGCTGGCCGCACACCGCCTTGGCACTGTTGGGTCTGGGTGTACTGTGGGTGGGGTTGCTTCTGCTCAAGATGACCAAGCACAAAACAGGGCCCCGTGGGTGACTCGGTCACAGAGGCTGGCTGGGAGTAGACCCGGTTCTCCAGCCGCCCTGCTTCCCCTGAGCAGCCCTCACCCTGGCTCACAGAGAGCACAGCTTTCTGCCCTCTCGAGTCCCAGGAGGGCACGTGGAAGCACATGCCAAGTTCTTTCCATGAGGCTTCATTGCGAGGTAGGATGGGATGCGGAGCCAACAGCAAGGCAGCCCGGGTCTGTGCCCGCTCCTGGCTAAGGCTGGGGGACCCTGGTATACCTCTGTACCTCGCCCAAGTGGAGAGAGGCCAGGAGAGACTCGCAGAAGGTTCTGGAATGCCATGGTAGAAAGGGTAAGAACAGGTCTCAGAAGCTCCCGTGGGGTGCCAGCCACCTGCACTGCCTTGTCCCGCAGGCCAGTGCTCAGAGAGGGGCGCTGTGCTGTCACTCCTGAGAAGCCCATCTCCTGCCTAGTCGGCCGCCCAGCACGTGCCCTCGGTCCTCAGCAGCGTGCGGGTCCGTCATGTCAGTCTCACCCCATCCAAGGGCAGCCCATCATATCAAATTCCACACCTGCCCATAAAAACCCAGATGGAGCGGTGTTCAGGGATTCCTGGGGATGCTGCAAAGAGAACCCTTGAGCCAGAAACACTCAGCCCCTGGATGACACCCTCCGGGCCTGCAGCAGCCCGACTCCTCGCGACCTGTGTGCACCTCTACCCAGAATTCCCCTGAGAGCCTGTGGGGCTCGCTGCAGCCTGGGCCCCTCTGCAGGAGGAGGGCAGCTGCCCTTCCCCTTCTCTGGCCCTGCCTGGGTGAGAAGCATGTTTTTCCTTAGAAAACAGCGTCTCAGGACAGGAGTCCTGCCTCTGGTGCTCACTTCCATGGTAACCAAGCATGGCCTCGGGAGCACATCCTGCACCTCCTCTTCCTGAGTAAGACAGGCATGAGGACGTGGACAATCTCAGTGACCAAGACAGACTTTGCGACCCTGAACAGGACAGCCCTTGACAGCACTTGGGTAACACACTTGTTTTATTTGCTGGTGAGTTTGAAAGACATTCTCTCCCGTCCCTGCTGCTCCTGCTTTACCCTTTCTTAGAAGAAGCCCATTTCTAATTCTAAGGAGGAAAGCTGCACCCCTGTGATTAAGCTCAAGGGTGTGGACATAACCTGGGGACAGTCATCTCGTC
Organism: Tamias sibiricus; assembly: GCA_025594165.1. Lineage (NCBI taxonomy): Eukaryota > Metazoa > Chordata > Mammalia > Rodentia > Sciuridae > Tamias > Tamias sibiricus. The sequence continues at coordinate 168,233,643 of CM046662.1, read as the reverse complement.
ATTCTAGGCCTGTCTCCAAGCTTGGAATTGCAGCTGGAGTGGGATAATCCATCCAGACCCCTCAGCAAAGGAGGGCACGTGATGCCGGCCGTGCTGTCGGGGTGCACGCCACGGCCGGCTGAGGTCACAGGCCACATACAGGCAGGCCCTCTCCTTCATCTACATGCAGAGGAGTATTGTCCAAAGGGTTAAGGGCTGCTCCTCAGAAGAGTGGACAGGGACCGGGACCTTTGCCTTTTACAGATTTAGTGGTATTTTAATATGTTTAACAAATATCTTGCTTTGGCAATTAAAAATACTTTGTAAAAGCACAGATGAAGTCCTTTGGCTCTGACGTGACACTGAGGTCTCCTCTGGGAAGATGGGGGCAGGAAGGAGCTTCTGAGCCAGACCTGCTCTGAAGGAGGTGAACCTGGCGGAGGAAGGAGGGTCCGGGGAAACGGGGCCAGAGGCCTCGTGACAGCTACCTGCCTGGGCCTGTAGGGGGAGGCAGGGCAGAGCCAGCGCCCAGAGGCCGGACCCTTCTCAAAGACTGCACAGGAAGGAGACCATTTAGGGAGACCAAGCCCAAAGGAGGGCTTTTGATAAAAAATACGACCAGGGAGCCTGGAGTAGGGAGGTCGCCATGGGGACGCAAGAAGAACATTATGTGACAAAGCACGCAGAAGAGGAGGGCCGCTGAGAAGAGGGCGTGCAGGAGGGTGAGGTCCAGGATGAAAGGCCCACGGACCGGGCATCTGGGAGAAGGGGCTGGAGACAGAATGTGGACGGGCCCTGGCTTTGGAAATGGAGCTGGGTCATCCTTGACCCCACCGTCTGTTCTACAAGAAAGAAAAACCAAGGGACACCGGGCACAAGGGACTGATACAGCCCCACCCCCACCCCATAATCTCTTACGCATCTTCCAGGGCAAGAGGAAGAGCAGGTGTCAGATGATGGGACAAATCATGGAGTCCAAGCTGCAGCCTGGGAGGGCCTGGTCAGCCTTAGGCGAGTCCCCACTGGGACCCGCACCCCTTGTACCTAGACACCTTCCCTCTAATAACCTGCAAGAAGGTTTCAACATGGCTCACTTCCAAGGCCACGTGGGCTTATTGTAATGATCAAATAATTGACCCATAATGGAAATCAACTTTCCGGATAGACTTGGGACTCGGACCAGAGATTCCCCTAAAACCTCCATAAGGGAAGTGGGCTGGAGAGAAGGCCTGGTTTCAGGAGGAGGGGGTCATCTCTCGTGCCTGGACTGACTGCCCCTTGGAATCAGGGGGCATCTGCAGCTTCATGGTGGCCGCATTGCCGAGTGTTTGGGAAAGCCAACAGGAGGAGCAGCTCAGCACCCTGACCAGAGGCAGCGTGCCTCTGAAGGCCACCTGGCGACACTGGTTGTCATGCTGAGAGGGGCTGTTGCCACTGGCATTTAGTGGCCAGGGGGCAAGGATGCTGCCAAGCATCTGCCATGCCCAGAACGGCCTCCCCAGGGACAGTGACCTGCCCCAACACCAACCGTGGCCAGGGGGAAAGGCCAGCTAGAGCCCTCCAAGATCCAGGCTCTACTGTTGCGATGTCTTCCAACTCCAGATTCATCCTTTCAAAATAACACGCCTGCCTTACGTACCAAAATCATCCCAGCTGAGATGGCCAAGGGTCAGAGAGAAGTCCACAGACCCGAGTGGGAGGCAGGCGTCCAGGGCAGCGCATCTCATCAGAGGGTAAATAAAGAAGCGGGTCCCAAATAACATGAGTGCTCTTTCTGCCTCTGCCTTGTCACCTTGGCATTTTCCCTGACATGCCTCACATTAGCAGGAGCCCAGACAACATCATCCCTGTACACACAAGGTCGGCCCAAGGAGAGGCACGTAATTACACCAGGCGGGAGACAGAGCTGCCCAAATTACATGTTTTCCCAGCTTCCCATTTTACAATTTAATAATATCTCCTATAATTACACATCGCTCCAGCATGTGATGTCACAGACACACTCAAGCTCCTCTTCGGGGGGATTTTCAGAGGCGACGCTGCTCTCCAGAGCCTCCCCCCACACACTTCAAGATGTTCCCGTCTGTTTATAGATCTCACTAATAAGAATAGAAAAAGAAATCGCCAGGCGGCCACTGAACAGGACTCCTTCCCGCTGAGCATTTGTGCAGTACAGGGTGCGCGTCCCTTACTGGAGCCGAGGCGAGTCTGGTGCTGAGCCTGGTAAAGTGACCCCCGCCCCACCCTGCAGTGTGCCCTGAGTCTGGGCCACCGCCACCCCCTTTGGTAAAGCCTCAGGCCTTGTGTGCTGGTGACGGATGGTGTCCCCACAAAAGGGCATCCTCACATCCCTGGAGCCCAGACCCAGGCAAGGTGTTGGGGGCATGCTCCTCCTGGAGCCCCTGAGGACAGCCATCTGCCCCCGTGTCTCCTCACATCATCTTCTCCATACCTGTCTGTCTCTGGGTCCAAGTTTCCCCGTCTCACAAGGACACAGGTCACAGTGATTTAGGGCCCAGCCTAGTGACCTCACTTTATTACCTCTGTAATGACCCTGTTTCCAAAGAAAGTCACATTCTAAAGTGTGGGAGGTCAGAACTTCAACTTCCCTTTTTTGTGGGGGTGGGGACACACTCAATTCTTCACCCCCTTCGTCCATCGGCCTGTTCCTTGGTCAACGCACAGTAGGAAGACAGGTTTGCCAAGGGCTCGTGAAGCACCAGGCATCTGGCGAAGGCCTTGGTACACATCCCAGACACGATCCCACCACAAACCCGGGCACTCCCTCTTGTGTTAAGCGAGGTGCTTTGTCCCCACGGCTGGAGGTGGCAGAGTCAGCACTGGAGAGTGGGCCTGACCTGTCGTAAGGCCCTTCCCAGTCCAACCTGCCCCTTCCTGCTGCTCCTCGTTCCCCTTGTAATTAAAGTAATCCAGCCTTAATTTAGCTCCTGCAAGGAGCCCACAGCTCCTCCAGAGAAAGCCAGAACCCCCTCGTGGGTTGTAAACGTGTCATTGGGAAACGCGTTTCTACAATTTTATATTTTTAACTTGGGAGTCAAGTATAAGCCTTCGGCTTTGTAGTTAGTCTTCTAAGCCGAGCTATTATGGTATTAGAGATCCTGTCTCTGATTATTTGTTTTCCTTTTTTGCCTCATGCAGAATTCCTTGCCTGTGGAGCGGGAGGAAGACGTGCCCAATCCCACTGAACTCAGCCAGGGCAGCGCCCAGGGCAGTGGGCCTCACCACGTGGGGGCCAGAGGTCGGCCCCCGGGGTGCGGGGTGCTGGGCCCTGACAGGGAAGCACACGCCCAGGTCAAACTCCAGATGAGGTCATTGCTTCCCCCCTCCCTGCTCTGCTCACCTCCTCCCGGCGCCGCCGGCTGGTCCAGCCAACCCTGGACTTGGAAGCAGACTGAGTTCTTCGCCCCTCAAAGCAACTGATTTAATTCTGCCCATTTAAATTCTGTCCGTGACCTAAGACCACATCCACCTCTGGAATAGGAACCGGGACGGGCTTCATGGGACCAGAGCCGAGGACCACGGCCTGGCACTGCCGGCGTGTAGGAAGAGGGGGCCTCCTGCGCCCCCTGTGCCCGTCCCCTCCGTTCATCCCCCACTTCTATACCAGCGCTGCTGTCTGTCTCCTCCGCTCTCTGACGTGGTGGAGTCGTGGCCCCGAGGACGTGTTGCTGTCCTAACCCTGGGGCCTGTGGACCTGACTTACGTGGAGAGAGGCTCGGGGTTAGATGAGGTCCCAGTGACTCGTGTCCTTGAGAGAAGAGCGGGACACCGTGGGAAGTCAGACACACAGGAGGAAGGTGGCACGGTGACAGGAGTCCCGGGGTGCTGCAGCTGCGGGCTAGGGACACCAAGGACTGCCTGGAGCCACGGAGCCCAGGCCGAGGCCGAGAGGGCTCTACCTCGAGTGGCTCTGCCGCCAGCTTGACCTGGAACTTCCCGCCCCCGGAACTCTGCGAGGACACACGTGTCTTGTGCCACGTGGATCGTGGCTCTGCGTCACGGCAGCCAGGAAGCCAGCACAGCTCCCTTGGTGGCCTTCCCAGCTTGCTCAGCGGGCGCTGGTCAGAGGCACCAACCGCTGGTGAAAACCAGCTCAGGAACTGCCGGACGGTGAGGCGCTGAAGTCAGTTCAGGGGAAACTCCTTTGAAAATGGATTATTTCCTCAGCTTTCAGGGGGAATTCACAATCCTCCCGCCACTCCCTTTCACCACCTCCTTTGTCTTGGAGCCAGGACGAAGGACAAGCCATTCCTGTGTGGTGGCAGGTGGCTCTTGGGTGCCCTCAGCACCTGCTGTCCCTGTGAGTCACTGTGGCACCCACAGCACGGCAGTGCCTTCCTTCAACAGACGCTCCCCCCAGGGAGGGGGTGTGTGGGCCTCAAGAGTCAAAGCGGGACTCAGAGAAGGCCACCAGAGACCACGACACCCTGAAACCAGAGGTGTCTACCCAGGGACAGGCTTCACAGTCCCCTGGAGCACCTTCAGAGCACCTCCGCCTCTGCGGGAGCTGGGAGGGTTGCTGGAGGGGGGCTTGCCCGTCCACGTGCCGTAACAATGGCTGCCAAGGCCCAGATGAGCCGATCTGAGGGAAGACACCAGGGGAGGGAGTTCTGACTGGCTCCGCGTACCTCACAGCCACCCAGGACTTGTCCCCTCCTCCTTCTTCCTGGCGTTATTTCCTGTCTCCAGTCCAGGACTCCTTGGACAAGGTGGTCAGTTCCTGCACTGTCCTAGGTGGGCATGTCAGTCCTGGAAGAGACCCTCTGTCCCCGTCCAGGACGATGTGTCTCTGACTCACCTACAGACAGAGACACAGATGCGGAAGTGAGCTCAGGCGACCCGGCCAGAGCTCTGGCTGTACGGGACTGCCAGGCCAAGCTGTCCCTCCCTCAGAGCCCAGCCCTGTGCCCAGCCAGCTGCCTTTGCCCTCCAGAGCCAGGGGACAGCCCTGGAGGAGGGTTCCATGCCCACCCAGGCCCCTGGAGTCAGCCACGCTGGCCAGTAGGACAGTGTCCCCTGGCTGCAGTGAGTGGGAGCTACCCAACTCCAGGACGTGTGGGGAGGCACTGGCACGGCTGCCCGCTCAGCAGACCAGAGCTCGCTCGGGCACGGCGGCTCTCCCACCCGCCTACTGTGCAGCCCCTGCAGAGAGCCGCCCTCTCTGAGCTCACTCAGCAGAGCCGAGGCCTCCTCCTCCTGTGCCCAGCACCAGGCTGCCTCGGCTCAGCACACCACGCGGAGAGCTCTGCTGGCCGCCCCTCCTCTCCCGCGAGGCGGGTGATCCCATGTCTGATGAGGCCGGTGATCCAAGAGGGCCAGGAGAGACGAGCCCAAACCCCATGCAGCGAGTCGGGGAGTGCCCAGGTGAGAGGCTAAGCCGGAGCACAAGGCCCCGAAGCCCTGGCGACGCCATCTGTTCCCTTCCCCCTTTGCTTCCCTTCTCTTCCTTCCTCCCTTTCATTACAAAAGCCTAGAAAGTCTGCCACACCTGACAGGGTGCTGGATGAATGAATGCACGAGTGTGACCTTCACGTGCCTTCCTTGGATTAAAAAGAAGCGTTCATGTACCGTTCAGATCTTCAATCATGCATTTAGGATAATGATATCCATCTCACAGACTTGTGCATTATGAATAAGTAAATAAATAACTAAATTAAAAAAAAAAAAAAAAAGAAGCGTTTACAAGGGACCTGTTTGCTCTGAGCACAGAAGTGTGAAGGCTGCTTTCCTGTCACATTGTGATTCTCTCGACTTCACATCTGACAGGAAAGGGGAATGCTACGTGGAAAGTGAACAATGTATTTTTCACACCTGCAAAACTGATGAACGGCAGGCCTCATTTGACTGGAATAAAACAAAAATGATTTGACTCCGGAACTGGCTTAAATACAGAGTTGCAGACATGAGCCACGACTCGTAAAAGGGGCAGATGAAAACCAGAGTGGAAGGCTTTCTACGCCAGACGCCAGCGTCGCAGCGGCGCAGAGCGGGCCGGGGATCAGAGCCGGCAGTGCCAAGGCTTGTTAACCTTTCTCATTCTTTGTGCAGGAAAAGCCCGGGTTAAATGATGCCTCCTTTTTCAAGCTTCAAACAAACAACATCTCATTAAATTTCACCAACTAGACTCAAACATTTACACAGTAGAGGAGAAAAATCCTTCCGACAAGCAGGAGATTAAGACATGATTTTGAAAACATGTAGCTAATGAAGGAAAAAAGGAATGAAACTAGGTGATGTTGACCAACATAGGCGTCCCTGATTCTCATGGAAGGGGACCAAGCAGAGACGGCCCATGGAAGTAAGAACTCACTCGTCGAAGGACACACAGGGACACATGTCGTAAGGTTGGTGACAGTCTCCTGGTTGCCAAGCCGTCTTTTTCCTCCATCAGCAAACACATGTTGATCCATGTTCTTATTTTCAGCAACTCTTTCTGATTACCTGCACTGTTAATGCACATTTCACGCTCCCTGGATTTGAATGATCTGAGAACAGGACCCGTCTTCTTTCTGCCTGATGTATGCAGGTGCAGGGCCCAATGCTGGTTACAGGTTCTAATTATATCACTGTAATAACACATGTATGTGCACATATGACATATAGACAATATTGCACAGCACACATACATTATGCCTGTCTACACTTAAGCATGCATATACGTGTGTACATGTGTGAGTAAAAAGCAGGTCATAGGGGGCTGGGGCTATGGCTCAGCGGTAGAGCACTCATCTTGCATGTGTGAGGCTCTGGGTTTGGTCCTCAGCACCACATAAATAAAATAAAGGTATTAAAAAAGAGGGTGGATCATAGTAGAGACCCTAAGTCTCTCTGCATTTGGTTAAGACACATTTAGTCTTTTGCCTTGGACCGAGATCATCTCTAAGGACCCTGGCAGATGAGCAGATGGGTACATGGAAGGGTGGAGGATGAGAGGAGCTGTTGACAAGGCACATGTACAGGAGCTAAAGACACTTGCAGTACAGAAGCACTATAAGGTCGTCTGTTTGCTGCAGTTAGCTTATAAAACAATTCCAGCATTTCTCTGGGGGCAGAGAGTTACGGGTCAGAGGAATGAAGGGTGCAGCAGATTCCCAGTGCCAATGGTCTTCTCCACAGGTGTCACTTCCCCAAACTACAACCTTATTTGTTTACTTATTACTTATTTTGAGGGGGTACCATGAATTGATCCCAGGGCCCTTAACCACTGAATCACATCCCTAGCCATCTTTTATATTTAATTTAGAGACAGGGTCTTGCTAAGTTGCTTAGCACCTCGCCCGTTGCTGAGGCTGGCTTTGCACTTGAGATCCTCCTGCCTCAGCCGAGCCACTGGGATTACAGGTGTGCACCACTGCTCCAAGCCCAAACCACAACCTTACACCTACATGTCTAAGCAACACTCCAAGGTCACGCTGGGAAGGGCATCTTTAGTGTTCACCTGCCTTTTCCTCTCTGCAAAGACAGGTCACAGAGAAGTAAGTGAAGGAGCCTCCAGTCAGCATCTAGAGAACCCCTGGCCCACCAAAAGCCTGAAGTTCACAACTAACATGTTTGACGGCTTCCCATCACTGTGGTAAAATACCTGAGTGAACAACTTAGGAGGCGGAAATGTTTACTTGGTTTACAGTTTCTGAGCTTGCGGTCCACGGCAGGATGGCCGCATTGTCCTGGGGCCCGTGGCAGGGAGCCCGTGGAGCAGCAGACCTAGTTCCCCACGCAGCTGATAAGCAAAGGGAAAAGGAGGAAGAGGGTGGAGTCACACACCCCTCCAGGGACAGGCTCCAGGGGCCTGCCTTCCTCCCACTAGCCCTCACTGCCCAAAGGCTCCACCGCCTTCCGATGGTGCACAGGCTGCTGACCAGAGCTTTTGCATATGGCCTTTGGGGGACGTTTAAGACCCAAAGCGTAGCAACCAGAAGCTGGTCCCTGCAGGTAAAAGCAAGTCTCTCGCCCAGGGCCAACTCACCCGCGGGCAGGCGGAGCATTTTCTGTACATGTTAATTGTCACAACTAAAGTTGGGGGTGCTACTGGCCTCTATCAAGTGGTACAGACCAGGGATGCCACTAAAGGCCCTGTGATGTACAAGACAGTCTCTAAAACCAAGAATCATTCTGTTAAAAATGCTAATAGCACCAAAGCTGGAAACCCTGGGCTGAATCTTTGAGGATTGAGTCATCTGAAAAGAAAATAAAATGGAAGAGGTCCATTGCTGATATCTTATAAATCACTTGGGGGTGACCACAAATATTTACTGGATGATTAACATGGCATCTATTTTGGAAATGTTGCCTACAGCAATCACTGTGAGGATGTATCACCCTTATTTTATTGCTGAAGACATGTAAATTTCACAGAAGCTAAATAACTTTCCCCAAATTAAGTAACTCTTAGGATGGTGCCCAGGAAAATTAACCCCAACAAATGGCTCCCCAAAATCTGTACTTAAATGAAAACCCTTCCCTGGAGCATGAGAGCTGCAAGTCCAAGGCCATGGAGGGGTGGCCTCACTGTGGACGGAGGGGTGGCCTCACTGTGGTGAAGCAACTGCCTTCACAGATGCTGGCACAAGCTGGGAGTCAGAATAGCCAGGGACAAGCAAAAACTCACCAGGGACACAGTCGGTGCCATTCTCCTGGGACAGCAGCTGTCTGGGCACATTGCAGCACTGATATCAGAAGAGATGTTCATACCCCTCTAGAAGGCAGTGAGACCAGGCCTCGCCCTCGGTCACACAGCAACAATTGCTTGTCCAATGGATCTGAAAGTCTTGATGCTCTGGTCAAAGACAATTTCCAGATCTGACAATTTTTACGTTCAGGTATTCTTAACCTAAGAGGAGAGAGGGAAAATTTAATTAAACTAAACTGATCCCAGATGAGCTGAGGTCAGGTGATAGCACACTGGTAGTCAACTCCTTAATAAATAAACAGGTCTGACCCAGAATTTCCGGGAACTCTCCTTAAAACAGTGGAAGACTTTCAGGCTTATTTTCCAAAATTTCCTTCGTGTATGCCTTCCTAGTCTAATACTATTCCCAAATCTGGATATTTGTAGATTTCACCTTTTATAAAATCCAGCAGAAAGCAGACCTTTAAAAAGCTGGCGTCCCTTGACTCTTCCTGACCTCACACTCAGTGGCATTTCACGCACGTCACAAGACGGATCTCATTTCCTCCTTGCACGCAGTCTTGATCTATGTCACAGCACAGCTTTTGTGTAGAACTTTTAAAAATAGCCCACTTGGGTTCCAAGCCAGAGCGAGCTCATCCTCGCTTGGCGTTGCCTTGGAGAGGTTCCCAGACTGGAAGCCCGAGGTGCAGGGCCCGCCGATGGGCTGCCCCAGAGCCCCAGGCTCAGCAAGGCAGTGGGGACCAGACCTCAGGAGCCACGTGGGGCATGGCCTTGGAAGCCGTTCTCCGGATCCCCACCTGGGACCCTGTCTCTCAAGTCCGGCGGGGGACTAGATAGGTTTGCGCGGCTCCTCTCGTTGGGGTGCAACCACTGGGGCCCCAGAGCTGATTCCACAGGCCCCGGGCAGCTGGATGGGCGGCTGGCCATGCCCTCCCTGGATGGCTGCCTCCTTCCCCACTCTTTCAGAGACCTGAAAACCTGACCTTCCACCCCTCATCGGGAGTCAGGGAGGCCAGTGCGAGGAGATGTTTTGATCACCCTGGATGCTACTCTAAGGGTCTTCTGGGAAGGAGGAGGGGGCAGGGTTTCTCCCCTCTCCTCACCAGCACAGGCTTCTTCAGCTCAGTCCTGTAGACCCCACTGAGGACCTACAAGTGCCAGGGACACTACTGGACACTGAGGGATGCAGAGGAGGTGAGACACCAGGCAGTTCATAACCTACTTGGGGCAAAAAAGTAAGCAAGACCAGCTATTGAATGAACGTTGTTCAATAGAGGGATGGAGAAAGGTTTGACTCCCCGCTAGCCCCAGGGATGCCACCAGCAGAACCAGCAAAGCAGAGGGCAAGTTGGCCTTCTGGGGCTGCGCTGGACTCTCTGTCTGTCTGTCTGTCTGTCTGATGGGTTGAGAGAGAGCACCTCAGGTGGCCAGGATGGAATGCCACGTATTAAGGTTTAAAAGGCCACGTGTGTGGTCTGGGGACCTAACTCCTATGCATAGGAGTATTTCTAGGGACTAATAGACTTTGCTCTCTAACAGACTTAAAAGTGAGCCTCAGGACACAGGCCTGCCCGAGGCGGGGCCTGCTGCATGCACACCTTCAGCCAGCCTGGTGAGGAAGAAAGTGAAGCACCAAGCTACCGCCACCTAGGGTCTGCGGGGAATCCATGCCAAGGACACAAAGTGCCACTGGGTTAGCCGCCTCAACAAGGGCCACACACCACATGGCTTAAAGCACAGCCGCTAGTTCTCCGGCAGTGCTGAGGCTGCAAGTCCAAGACCAAGGTGTGGCGGGGCTGGTTCCTTCTCAGGCTTCTCTCCTTCATCTTCTTTCTGTGTCCTCACACGTGTGTGTCTGTATCCCAGTCTCCATGACTTCTAGGGGCCAGTCAGCTTGGAGTAGGACCCACCTAGTGACCTTGTTTAGTGGACTCTTTAAAGGCCCTGTCTCCAAACACCTTCACTTCTCAGGTATTTGAGAAGGGCTCACAACTTCAACACAGAAAATTTCGGTGGTATATAATTCAACCCACAAAGGGAAGATTGTGTGTCTCAGGGAGGAAGGGGTGCATACAACATTTTCCTGATGCCCAACGCATGCTCATTTCAACATGGTTGTGTTGAACTGAAACATATGTAGCCTAAACCAGCTTCCATTCTTACATGATAAGTCTGACCCAAAGCAGACTATATATGGTGAACTGCACCCCTTGCTGGCTGGGTAAACAAATTATAAGCTAAGGGTCTACTCTTGTCACCAAGCAACTGCATCTCAGCCAATCACAGCACTTGAGCTTCAGCCAATCAGGTTGCTTCTGGATATGACTTTCTTTTCTCTGAAGGATGCAGAACCTAGAACCTTTCATTCTTGTTCACGTAAACTGTTAAATTGAGCTGGTCTTCATTTTTCTCTTAGCAGTTGCATCACCCAAATAGACAGCCCTTCTAGGCCACTGCAGGGCACTGAGGAAGGTGAGACGAGGCTACCCAGGGAAAAGTGGCTCTGGAGATCGGGAGCAGACCATTTTCACCATGAGCGGCTTAGGGGACAGGTAGAACCGAGTGCAGAGAAGAGCCTGGAGGACGATGGGAACCTGAGCATGGAAGTAAGGGCTGATCTGCCTGCCTCTGACTTGCTCAGGACTGGACGTGGCCCTGGGGTCAACGGGCAACTCAGCACCTACACTCGATGTGACTGAAATGGATGACAGTGATCAAAGAGGGCCCAGGTCTCAACTGGAGCAGCCCCTCCACCTCTCAAGACCCTGCAGAAAACATAAACACCTTCTTGAACACTCTGCCTTCCAATAACCTTCTATATTCTACATTCCTCTAGTTGAACACCAAAATGGTGTTTATATAATGAGTTTGAAAATAAAAGGAAAATATTAGAAGCCATTCTTCATGAATTCTGATAAGGATATTATTCTGTGCAGAGGCATCCTAATTATAAAGCTACACAGTAACCCTCAATTCCAACAGAGTTATTCTTCTCTATCAGGCAGATGGTAATTGCTTTTAAATATGTGCATGCATGCGTGTGTGTGTGCCGTGTGTGTATACAACTCACGTCTTATCTGTTTTGAGAAAGTAATATCTATCTTTTAAAATTAGCTATTTTTTTTTTACTCTGCAAAGACTAATTCTGAATAAAATATCTTTTCAGAAAAATGTTGCTGGCCTAGACAAAAAATAAAACACACAAAAAAGAAAGAAAGTAAAGAAAAAATGAGTCTTTTCTCAGAGAAGATGAGATTGCAAAGTGACAGGACTCAGAGGGAAGACTTCTAAGCTTTTGCTCCTAGCTACTCGTGAATGCAGGGAGCAAAATGAAGTTTTTTGGGTTTTCCTGAGTGTGAACACACTCCTTGCAGACTAGCCCACATCCCAGGGCAAAAGAGAGTTCTGCACATGGTAGGAATAAATCAGTGCAATTACTCCCGAGGTCCTACCAGGATAATTCCCCTTCTTTAAAAAAGATGGCTTCGTGTTGAGTGTTTCAGCTATATCCCAGAATGATAATCTCCTACCTATAAAGTGCTTCATAAAAACAAATATTTTATGCATGTGTGGGGAAGAGATGACTCTTATTAGTGGAAGATAACATAGGGTCAGATTTTAACACTTCAGACCAAAGCATATTAAGAGGGAGTGAAATCAATTTAGCATCTTCTGGAAAATGAAATAACAGAATTGACTGGATTAGGAGATGACAAGGAACAGGCAGAGTGCCTTGCACACAGGACGGGTAAGACTCAGGGCCTTTTCGATCACCCACACCCACCCTCCTGACAGAAAGGGCTAATGCTGCCAGAGGCTGAGACAAAAGGTGTTGGGAAGACCCGAACAGAGATTCAGACAGGCAAGTGTCACATCCTTGGGAGCCAGGAAATTCAGCTGGGCGGGCTGACCACGATCACATGCTGAAATGGCAGTATCTGCTCAGATGCGCAGAGACACCAAACAGGCCATCCCGGCTTTGTCCATCATCTCATGAGCTGGCTTCAACAATGGGTGATGCAAGATTGAGGCAAAGAAGAGAGAATTGTCACCATGTCCATGTCCCCTTTGCAAATGTGAAAAGGGGACACTGTGGACATTTTCAGAAAGAGGCCATTTACTTCTAACGAAGGCCGATGGATTTTTCTTCTGATCATGCACGTCTGTGTTAGAGCCCATTCCCATATCCTATGCGACCAAACACACATTTCTTGCAGAAATGTTTATAAATAAAATTTACATCTTTAAAAAAATTAAGGGCAAAAAAAAAAAAAAAAAAAACAACAACACACAAATATGGTTTCAGAGGTGACTCAGACTCAACTTAAGCAATCCAAATCCAAAATATCATTTACTCCTAAAATAAGTATGTGAGGTCTCTAACCACATCAGCCTCTTGCACCCTTGTATGTCCAGATTTTGTTCAGTATGCAAATATTGCTGAGCTTTGGCAAACTATTGGATTCTAAAATGGTGATGAGAACAGCTGCACACCCTAAGCGTGACCTCTCCCTTCTGTTGAAATTGCCATTAAGTTGGCACATTAAATTTTCTCTTTTTTTTTTTTTCCTAGTGAGCAACCTAAACTAAGCTAGAATTTGGTTTGCTCTTCTCCCCACCCTCGCCATGTTTGAGAAGATCCCATGCCTGGCCCTCGCACACTGATGCGTCCATCAAAGGGGTTCGGAGCGCACACCGGATGGAACTCTTGCCCAAGGTCTGCAGCAGGGTTCTGGGAAACATGAGCCTCGGGGAGCCACTGCTGCGGTCTCCGCTGACAAGCAGCAGCCACAGCCACCCACTGCGGACACCCAGGGGCAGCTCCATTGTCTGTGGGGACACAACCCCTCGAAACAGTGGGGGGCTTTGTAGAAGCAGGCTGCCAAGCTGAGATGTGTAGAGGATCACCTGGAGGATTGTAAAAAGTGAACACAAAGGACAGCGTGGGCTGTGTGTCGCAAACCCACAAAGGCAGCACGGTGGGCACTGGGGCTGGAGCTCAGTGGCAGAGCCCTTAACTAGCACGTGAGAGGCACTGGGTTTGACCTTCAGTACCACATAAAAAGTAGATAAATAAAATAAAGGTATTAAGCCCATCTCAGGAGGGCTCCTCCCTCTTGAGGCCTGACTGTGCCCAAGCTGCACAAGTACATGTCTCAACAGAGCGTGGCCAGTGGGGACTGTGCCGATCGGGACAGACTTTTCTGTTCACATATTTACTCTTGGATTAATTTGTTTAGGCATGTATCCAACCATCTAATGGGAATGCATGCAGAGAAGCTATGCACTGTAAGATAACAGTAGATTTTACTTACATCTCTCTTGAAGATATTCCTGGTGTCTGTTAAAATCCTCTCTTTCTCGGTCCTTCTTCCTGTTTCCTTTGGTGTCAGGCCTTTGGTTAAGCTTTCTTTTCCTCAGCTGTCTGGTGGTCTTTTTTTTTTCTTTCTGTGAATGTCTGCGTGTTTGGGGGATCCCTACCCGCAGTTGCTAGAGGTGGGTTCTGAGTCTCTTGTCTTCCAGGACTATGGAGGTGGGCACACTTCTGGAAGGAGGGAACCAATCAGTTCTTGACAGGTGGTCAGCAGCTTCCGGTTCTTCCTGGGCTGCCCAGCCATACTCAGGCTTCTCAGTGTGGGTGCGCCTTCAGGTCTGCCCCCACAGCCAGGAGCACCTGGTGCTGCCCTGTCCTGTTCCTTCTTTCCGCCCACTCTGGAATAGCTCCAGCCTCGGTGGCAGAGATAGATCTCCTGCTGCAGACCTCTGCGGCTGCACCTCTGTCGGCTCCTGTCTGCACAGTCCTTCGGGGATTCCTCCAAACTCCAGGCCCACGGAGGGTCTTCTTGCATGCTTTGTAGCAGTTATGCTGGTGGGAATGAAAAAATGCCACAGTCACCCTGGAAAGCAGTGTGGCCGTTTCTTATAAAATGACTTCCATACCTAGCCTTTGACACAGCCATGCCACCCTTTGGCATTTACCCAAAAGAAGTAAAAATGTGTGTCAAAAACAGCTTGTACGTGAGCATTCCTAGAAGCTGTATGTGAAATAGACAAAACCAGAAGCAGCCTAAGTGTCCTTCAACAGGAAGATGGGTAAGCAGATGTGGCATGCACACAGAGAGAGTACTACCAACCAATAGAAAGTGAGACTTCTGACACACAGGGCACAAGGGCCAATCTCACAGAGATGATGTATTGATTGATGGAAGCAAGATATAGACAGTAGCCGGGCGTGGTGGTGCACGCCTGTAATCCTAGCACTTGGGAGGCTGAGGCAGGAGGATCGCGAGTTCAAAGCCAGCCTCAGCAATGGCGAGGCACTTAGCAACTCAGTGAGACCCTGTCTCTAATAAAATACAAAAAAGGGCTGGGGATGTGGCCCAGTGGTCGAGTGCCCCTGAGTTCAATCACCGGTACCAAAAAAAAAAAAAAAAAAAAAAAAGATATAGACAGTACATACCATATTATTCCACTTATATGATGCATAGAAGACCAGCAAAACTAATTTATGGTGATAGAAATCAAAACAGGGTGCCTCTGGTGGAAGGAAGGGGTGATTTTGAAGGGAAAGAAACATGGAGGAACTTTCTAGAATGAAGGAAATATTCTGTGCTTCAATTGGGGTGAAAATTACAAATGTGCACACACTTTTTCAAAACCATCTGAATTGTGCAGTTAAGATCTATTTAAAACAGGTTTAAAATTAGATATTATTTTCGAGTACCAAAGTTGGAGAATTTATTCCTAATTAAATTTTTCAAAGCTGACATGGGAGCAATAAGACATTTACTGTCATACACGGCTGGTAAGATAAACAAAATGATTCAAACGATTCCATTACATTCTAATGCTTTGGAAATGCATAACAGAAATGTGGTACATGTTCTTGGTTTCGACTAAGGATGATATTGTGCTCACCACCTCTCAACAGTGCCAGGAAGCAGAATCCACCTCCCCTCCCCGGAGTTCCACACTGGGACCTATATTTAGACCTAATATTGAAGGTAGCATTGAATAGAGATGCTACCTCGGCCCAATATCAGCTGTCATTTCACACTTCCACACAACCAGAAAGTAGCTGTCTTTGCCTCAAGCAAAGATGAAAAGGACAGAGAAGATGAGATTATTATCTCTGGAAATCTCTTTATGACCAAGCAGTGTCTTCTTCAGGAAGGAGTATATGAGTCATTTCACCACTCAAGAATTCCTTCAACTGCCAGAGAAAACCTCTATTCTGTAATCACCAAAGCCAGCTCAGATACTTGCTTCTTTCCTCCAAAAGCTAAGGAGAGCCCAAGAGGAACCATTCAGAGTCTGCCACAGAAATGGTTTACATGGGCCCTCCAGGGAGTCCACACCCCATGCACATGCTCCTATCTGACCACCTGACCCTGGAGCCATGAATTAACAGAGGGGTGGCGAGGTCCCTGCCAGTTCCTGGCAGTTGCCACAGTGACAGTGCAGGTGAAGCCTCAGTGACAGCATCTGTGCAGCCCATGGTGACACCACCTCTGCAGCAACTCCAGTCCCCACAGTGGCGGCTCCAGGTGAAAGATCAGCAGCTAAAACCTCAGGACAATAAAATAAACCTCCTTCTTGTTTTCCTCACCACTCCATTTCTTTTTTTTTTCTTTTTTTTTTTTTTTTCTTTTTTTTTTTTTTTGGTCCTGGAGGGCTTCAGCATTTTTGTGACTAATTGCCTGGATTGAATCTCTTCTGTTAAAACACCTAACTGTCCTGTGTCCCTGGTTGGACTCTGACTGATCCACAGCCCAGTACCAGGAGTGAGTTCAAAGATCAAGATGAGGGATCGACTTTGACCTTAAGCTGGGTCATCATGTCAGTGCCAGTAGCAAATTGGAAAATGGTCATTAGCATTAAGCCATAAAGCTGTAGCTTCACCATGCCATAGTTAGCACCACCTGTGGTGGCCTGGGGTGACAGACACATTGGAAGGAAAGCTTTGAAGAGCACCTTCTGCACCAGACCATTGAGGAACCAATGACAACTATGGGTAAGTAGGGGGGGTGCCACTGCTGAGAGCAACTTGAGAAATTTATTTTAAGAAGTGCAGAGCTGCAGCTATTACATACAACAGCCATCTTGCAACCAGGAGGTGGGGGGTAGTCAGACTAGGTGAATATCCCATAGCAGCTCTAAAAGATTATCTCTCTCAGATCTGCTGGAAAACACCCCCAAAATGTGATTCTTGGGGCTGGGGTTGCAGCTCAGTGGTAGTGTACTAGCATAGCAAGTGTGAGGCCTTGGGTTCAATCCTCAATACCAGATAAAAGATAAACAAATGAAATAAAAGATAAACAAATGAAATATTGTATCCATTTATAACTAAAGATTGTTTTAAAAAAATTAATTCTTGAGGTTACAGAATTATAAAGTACCTTGAAGTCACAGCCATGTCAAACCTCTCCCATGAGAATCAGCATCAACCCGGAATAAGTAGGACCTTGAGAATTGAAATGAGTCCATTTGCATGATTAAGAAGACCAGCTATTGTGGTTTAGATATGAGGTATCTCCAGAAACTCATGTGAGTCAACACAAGAAAGTTCAGAGATGAAATGATTGGGTTATGACAGCCTTAACCCAATCAGTGTATTAATCCACTAATAGGACTGACTGGGTGGTAACCACACACAGGTAAGCTGTGATGGAGGAGGTAGGTCATGAGGTGTGCCTTTGCAGCACGTTTGTCCCTGGTGAGTGAAGTCCTCTCTGCTTCCTGATAGTCACGTCCTGACCTGACTTCCTGCACCGAGCCCTTCCACCATGGTGTTCTGCCTCACCTCAGGCACAGAGGAATGGAGTTGGCCGTCTAAGGATGGAGACCTCTGAAACTGTGAGCCCCCAAAAAACTTTCCCTCCTCTAAAATTGTTCTTGTCAGGTCTTTTGGTCAAAGTGAAGAAAACGTTGACTAAAACAGCAGCCCTCCCTTGCTTAAACCCCTGTGCTAAGTGCACCCCAGGAAGACACCTTACAAAGAGTTCTTGCATGCCACAAGGTGCTGAATGCCACGTCTGACCCAAAAGGGAGATAGCTCATACACCCACGGAATGCTGGGGTGGCATTAATGAACTGTCAGCAACCCGTGTCCCCGTCGGAAGGGGAGAGGGGAAGATTGCTCAGGCAGTGGCCGAGGAAAAGCCTAATAAAGAGCTCATGCACGAGTGATCCGAAGTCCATTTTACGGGTTTGTTCTCTAAAATCAAGCTATTAAAATCTCACTTGGGGAAGTACATGGGGTAGAGACTTCAGCTTGCACTTAGCATCCATCATCCTGTTTACTCGAGTGAGTTTAAGCCAGGCAGGTGCCATTCAGCCACAGATGACATTCTGTAGGCTACTTTGTGTCTAAGTGTGAACTGGGGTCTGAGTAAAAGCTCAGTATGTCATTTCCAGGCTATTTAATTACAGTTATTTCCAGAATCTGGAAAAGGCACTGGGTGGGTCACCATGGAGGCTCTTGTTAGCCACCCTGTCCTATTACATAGGAGGGAAATAATCTTCTTATTTGATCCTCTGGATTACTTTTTGTTACAGCAAACTAACCAGGGCTCTAACAAATATGAGCCATGTTATTCTAAAACATAAATACTGCTAGGGAACCATATAGGATTTAAAATCTCATATGGCAGCTTAATCACATTACTTTCTTCCAGACTCCATGCAGTTAAGTCAAGGTCAACCTGGTGCCTGGGATGCTAGTTCCCCATCACCTGGCCCGGCATGTACGGCAGAGGTCCTTAACTGATGATCTCACCCTCCTCTAAGTCCAGCACCAATCCTTCCCCACACCGCGCTGCTGCTAGCTTTGGCTAACTAATCCAAGCTGGTGAGGAGAAAAAAAAAACCCACTTCCCCTGCTAAGTTAGGTTGGGATGGAGAAGAGCAAACAGGCGGTCACTGAAGCAAAGACTTTGAGAAGCAAGGTGCAGCAGGAGGACATCATGATGACGGGTTAAGGGTGGTAAATAACAGCAAAGTGGAAAAAGCAAGGACAGCGTGCCAGGCACTGTTCACAACAAGGGCAGTCTAACTTGGCCAGAAGTCCTTGGTTAAAAGCAACAAAGTCACCTCAGCTGTTGCAACCCAAAGGGAAAATATCCATATCACATGAAGAATCTCTAGGAGGTCAGAAATTTGATTCAAAGGCTGCTACACAGCTTGGAATGTCACCCAGATTATAACACTGAACCATCCCATTGAAGAAGCCCTCTCCAGCCGGGTCCAACCTCTAGATGGAACCATGAACCCTGAGCTTCAAAGCTGCCTGAGGAAGCTGGGCAGGGCTCCTCCTCCACCCACCCAGAACTAGCCCTCTTCAGACTTTCCTCTTCCACCTTAACGTTATGCTAGGCTGAGACCAGGTCACAGGCCTAGCCTGGCTGCAAGGCAATCTGGGAAAGTGAGGTCCTGGCTTCTTGGAGGCAAGGATCATAGGAGTTGTATCAGTCATCCACCCTTGGATAGCAAATTGCCCTAAAGCATGGTAGCCATGTATTTGCCACATTATCTTGGGCCAGCCTAATTTCTTTGTGCTTTGGTTTACAGAACGATAAGGAAGGGATAGACACAGGACCTACTTAATAGGATTGTCATGAAGTTAAACAGGTCTGTGTAGATGGCGCTTAAGATACGGAATGTGCCTTCTAATCACAGGCTTTGCTGATGGAGAAGTGAGTGGTATAATGTGTCCTGTGACCATGTAATGACACAGACCCATGCAGACAATGTTTTTCAACATTGACAGTGACCTTAACAATCTACTTCAAGAAAACAAACTGTGTGTGTGAATTTTGGTCAGATATTTTCTTATACAAATTGGGCAATTTATTTACTTATTTGTTTTATTTTTGGTACTGGGGATTGAACCCAGAGGCACTTTACTGCTGATCTACATCCCTGACCCTTTTTTTGAGACAGGGTTATACAAAGTTGCTGAGGTTCTCACCAAGTTGCCCAGGCTGGCCTCAAACTTGCAATCCTCCTGCCTCTACTTTCAGAGTTGCTGAGATTATTGGTGTGCACCACCATGCCCAGCTCTGGGACAGATATTTTGAGGTGGAATGGTGTTTCAGTGACCTTATGAGATTGGTGCTCATTGGAAACAGGATGAGCCAAAATAATTGGGAGGTGTTCCTTTGAGGCAAAGTACATGGAAAAAACACTAGTTCTGCCTTTTTAGCAAAACTACAACTGGAGAGAGCCAGTACCTGGGAACACTGATTAAATGCTCATGGGAGAAACCTTTGGCAGGTGCAACTCAAGGCTCAAGTGACCCACCTATTGTAAACACCTTCCCTCCTTCCCTCCCTACCTCCCTTCCTTCTTTGCTTGCTTGATTGGTTCAGGCTCTGGCTGCAGATTCCCTAACCATTTTTTTCCCAACCCCTATTTGAAACCCATAATTGTCCTTAGATTTTTTTTTTTAACTAAATGCACTGTATTCAAGTTGTTAACTTGATCTTTAATGTGACTACTTTTTAAATTTTTTGGTAACTTTTTTTTATCACAACTGCAACACATTCCTTTTACAAATGTTTGAAATCGAGTAAAAGGGAATAATTGTAACAACAAAAGAAGATAACCTGTTACAGTGTGGAGACAGGTACATATCCGGTCACTCCTCTGGTGAGGCAGAACATCCTGCGGTCTTCTGAGATAGGAAAAGGAGGAGAACTGATGGGCCACCCAGGCCTTCTGCCCACCTTGACTGTCCTGCAGGTGAAGTGACATTTTGGATTCATTTGCTGGAGAGGACAGAGGAGGGAACAAGCTGAGAATAACCTACTGTTCTAATGTAATAACTGTTACCATTCAAAATGTTCTCCTTCTAGACTTTTCCCTACATATACCATAGTTTTATACAATTGTAGCAACATCATGCTACAATCTTGCACTCTGCTTTCTCACTTAAAATTAAGTAGATCATAAATATTTCCATTTTCTATGTAATCTTCATAATTATAATGTCATTGCTGTACAATATGTTCTTAAGTGGACTAGGTATAATTTTCTTAACATTTTCACTCTTGTTGGTTGTTTCTCATTTTTAACATTTGGCTTTAGCCTTTTAAGGAGTTGATCCAGGAGTCCATGTTTTAGATAGAAAGAAAACCTGTGAGGTGCCACCGTCCCCATGGGTCAACCTGTCCTGATTGCGCCTCTTATCCCAGCATCAGAATTAATCATGCTCCTTTCACTCCCAAACAATATTTACAACCAGACAAGAAGTTCTACAATCACTGTTATTAGTCTGTTTTCTTTCTATTGCTACAATGAAATATCTGAAACTGGGTAATTTGTAAAGAAAAGTGGTTTATGTGGCTCACACTTTGGGAGGCTGAAAGTACAGATAGCATGGCATCCACTCTTTTGAGAACCCTTTGGCTGTGGCATATCTTGGCGGGTGGATCCTGGTGGAAGAAAGAAGAGACTGCATGGGAAGACAGAAAGCCAAAGAGCAGGGAGGGCCAGAAGTCCTAACCCTAACCCTAACCCTAACCCTAGCCCTAAACCTCGTTCGATCAGGCGCCCAGCAAAGCAGCTGGTGGGGCAGTTGATCAACAGCAAGGACAGCAACTGGAGGCAGAGGGTCCTCTTGTGCAGGTCTAGCTGAGCCTCCCTCTGAGCACACGGCTGAGCGGGGCCAGCTATAGGGTCTCTTTGAAACTCAGTTTCTTCATCAGTAAGTTGGGTCTCATAAAACCCGAGAGGGCTTCCATGGAAGTTAAATAATAAAACATGGACTGCCTGCTTCTCCTTCAATATCAGCTTTCAACCTTGTCTTCTGCCCTTTCCTTATGTCAAATGAACTCACAGGACGTTGCAAGCAGAGGCTGTCATCTTCCTTCTCACCCTATCTTAAATTACACACATGTTGGATAGGGATAAGGTCACAAAACAAAATGAAAACCCTCTGAGGTCAGGACACATAGACCCTGGGTCTGCTGCAGGTGAGATTCCACGGCTCTCTGGTCAGCCTGTGTTCCTGCACTGCCTTCCTCTCCACCCACCTGAAACCTAGGATCCACCCAGGCCTCCTAGTCACTCCGCCCCTTCACCACAAGCTCAACCCTCTCTCCTGTTAGACATCCCCAAGAAACAGGACCCCAGACCCTCTAGGCCCAAAGCCGTGTTTCGGTGAATCTTTCTAATGACTTGAAAAAAATGAAAATGGCGAAAGATATTAAGAACAAAAAGTCAACACACTTTCCGGATGGAACTTGAGACTTGTCTCCCCAAATTAAAAGCCAAACCTCTAACGGGGTGGGGGTTAGAATTTAAGCCATTTCGGTTTTAGGTTCGTGACAATGTTTCCTGTGTGTCCTAGATTTCACCCTTGCACAGTGAAAGGGCCACGCACACCCGTGAATGTCCCAGAGTTCTCAGGACCTTCCAGGTTTGGGGGGTCTGAACTCGCTTTTTTGTTTCACCAGATTAAAAATAAGATTTTTCAGTGGGTTAAGGAAAGAGAGGAAAGGGAGGCCTGAGAGCCTTAGGCGGAACTCTCCCTTTCAGCGAGCGGTCCGAAGGTCAGCCGCTAGTGCTGCACTCCTGGGCGCAGACACGGGTGCTCGCGCCTCCAGCACCTGCCAGCACCTGGCGTCTGATGCGCTTCTCCGCAGCGTTTTGGAAACGAGCCACAGGGCACACTGGTTGGCGGTCCCTTCCTCTGGAGATCCTGCCACAGAACACTCAGACCCCCTGCAGGGGTCTGCAGGAGATGTGGAGCGGACCAGGAAGGGGGAGCGAATTGACGAAACGTTCACCTTTACCCAAGTCATGCTCAGGGTCTGTTCTTTAGGAGGTCTGCGGCTGGCATCCCGCCACCTCTAACCCCGATTCTTTGATGGGTCATTATGAAAAGTGTCCCGCCGCTGGCTCTTGGCCCCCGACCGCCCAAATCTGCTATGCGGGGACCCTGGTCTCCATCTGAAGGAATCAATAAAAGATTGCTTTCCGCTCTTCCCCTCTGGGCTGTTGTAAGGAGGTTAAGTGGGGCCTGCGGCTCGGGCTGGGGCGCACAGCGATCCCAGATTGGGCACAGACAGACCCATTGCCTCTGAGACCCCATTAGCGCGCGCAGACTGTCCCTTCCCGCGAGCCCCTCCCCTCGCGGCCCCTGCGGGATCCGGGTGAGCCCACCGCGCCGCTCTCCCCGGGCGCGGGTCCGGCGGGCCGGGCGCGCACCGCTGTCTCCCCCCAGCGGCCGAGCGCGTGTCGCCGCGGGAGCCGGGCGGCGGGGGTGGCACGGCGCAGGCAAGCCCGCGGCTCCGCCCCGCGCCCCCCCTCGCGGCCGGCAGTGCCGCCCCCTCCGCGCCGCGCTCGCCTCAGACGGAGCAGCCGCCTCTGCAATGTCAGCAGCCGCAGCGGCGGCGGCGGCGGCGACGCGAGCGGCAGTGGCCCGGGCCCCGCGGTAGCCGCCAGAGCGGCACGGCCGGGCAGACGCTCACGGTCGGAGCCCACGGCCATCCCGCTGCCTCCGGGGCGCTGCGGGCGACTCTGCGCGCCCCGGCGCGGCGCTGGACTCGGGGCCAGCCGCGCTGCGGCCGCGCACAAAGGACCGTGGACACTGGAATCCGAGGGCTGCGTCCAGGGACCGGCCCAGGGAGGCTAGCCGCGTCGCGTCTCCTCCACGCCTCCCCTCCCCGGGCGGCCAGAGCCGGAGCCGGAGCGGGCCCCGTCATATGACAGCGGCGACACTGCAGCCTGCGAGCCCCCGTGCCGCCCGCTCCGCCGCACCAAGGCCGCCGGCGCCTGGGCTGACCCGCGCCGCACCCCACTGAGGGGTCGCCGGTAGCCGCCGCCCCGCGAGCCCCGCGTCCCGGCTCTCGGGCTCCGGGGGCAGGAGCCCAGGGGAGCCCCCAGCCGGCGCCGAGCCTAAAATGGCCACGCTGCTCCGTAAGATCGGGCTCATCCGCCTGCACAACCGGGACACCGAGGACCCCAAGCACCACCACAACCACCGCGGCGGCGGCGGCGGCCAGCAGAGCGCGTCGCTGCGCGGCAAAGGCGGCGCCAAGAGCGGCGGCCACAAGCAGCAGCAGCAGCAGCAGCAGCAGCAGCACCCCGGGGGCGCGGGCGACTCCAGCCCGGGGCCCGGCAAGGGCAAGGGCAAGCGCGCGGCGGAGCTGGCCCCGCGCGACAAGCCGCCGCAGCCGGCGGCGGGGGCGGCGGGGGCGGCGGGCGCCGGGGGCCCCCGGGAGCGGGCAGCGGGCGCCAGGGCGGGGCCCGGCCCCGCGGTGGCGGCGGCGGCGGCGGGCGGCAGCCTGGTGCCCGCCGCGCGCCAGCAGCACTGCACGCAGGTGCGCAGCCGGCGGCTCATGAAGGAGCTGCAGGACATCGCGCGCCTCAGCGACCGCTTCATCTCCGTGGAGCTGGTGGACGAGAGCCTCTTCGACTGGAACGTGAAGCTGCACCAGGTGGACAAGGACTCGGTGCTGTGGCAGGACATGAAGGAGACCAACACCGAGTTCATCCTGCTCAACCTCACCTTCCCCGACAACTTCCCCTTCTCGCCGCCCTTCATGCGGGTGCTCAGCCCGCGCCTGGAGAACGGCTACGTGCTGGACGGCGGCGCCATCTGCATGGAGCTGCTCACGCCGCGCGGCTGGTCCAGCGCCTACACCGTGGAGGCCGTCATGCGCCAGTTCGCCGCCAGCCTGGTCAAGGGCCAGGTAAGGCCTGCGGAGAGGGGAGGAGGGGAGAGGGCGCGGGACAGCGGTCCGGGGATCCGACCTGTAGGGCCGGGGCGCCCCGCCCGAGATGGCAGGCCAGGGATGGCTCTGGCCACCTTGCTCCTGGCCCAGGGCTACTCGTTCGGGTCGGCTCTTTCTGAATAAACCTCCTACTGAGGGACGCTCCTGAGCGCCTCTGCCTCTTTTCCCTGAAGGATTCTTCCTTTCCCTGCGTCTCCATCCTGTCGCTCCTGGTCCCTGCCTGGCCCTGGTAGTGTCTCTGGTCTCTTTAGCTTGCTCACTCTCTCGCCTCTCTCCCCCTTTACCACTTTCCCCTTTCCTTTATCTTCCTCCCATGCCCTCTCCCCCTTCTCTTCTATTCCTCCTTGCCCTTAACCTCTCCTGTTCTCCCCATCTCCATACTGCTCTCCCTTCCCCTTCTCCACCCTCTAGAGTCGCCCCCATTCTCCTCGCCCTCCCCCATTCTCCTCGCCCTCCTCCCCTCCCCCATTCTCCTCGCCCTCCCCCATTTCTCTCCCTCTCCATCCTGTCCACTCAGCCCCATCTTATGCCCCTGTAGTCTATGATCCTGGGAACTTTTTGTGTAGCTCAGGACCTAGGCATCTGTCCCAGCATATTGCCTCCTGCCCCCTCCCCCAACACAGAGGTTTCCTCCTCTGGCCTCTCTGAGAGCCCCCTGCCTGCAGGTGACCCCTCTCCACTCCTCCCTCCTTCTTAGCAGCATCCCCTGTAAAGATGTGCTCTTCCGAAATCTCTCTAGGGAGTAAAGAGGCAGAAGTGTGGTTTGAGTCCTTCCTTAAGTGACAAGGCCAGACCCCATCGAGGCAATGTCTGCCGTCCCTAGCCAGGCTGCCTTCCTGCCTGGTATCTACTCCTCTCCAGAGCCTCTGGGATAGCCCTCCAAGTCTTGGTCTCTTTCAAATCCTTTTTTCCTTTTCCCCCCGGGGTGGAGGTTGGGTGTCCACAGGGCTAAAGATTTTAAGTAAACTCAGAGAAGAAGGCTGAGCAGGTCACCGGAGTCTTCTCCAGAAGCCCCAGAGTTCGAGGAAGCAGAGAAGGGATTTTCTGATGTGATCCTGCCTGGCTGCAGGCAGGGGTATCTTCCCATACTATGAAGTGTTCTTGACCATGTTCAAATTCTGTGGTGTCCTCCTGAAATAATATTAACCATTACTGGATAAAATAATATTTCCTTAGGTGTCTTTAAGGTTTATGGAGAATCCTTGTTTTCTTAAAAAAAAAAAAAAAAAAAAAAAAAAAAAAAAAAAGACCCTGAATGACCTCCTGTGGTCTTTCTACAGTCCCCTTATCAGAGGGATCAGTTCTTCCCATTGCTGTCTCTGACCCTCCCACTGCAGGGGGTTTCGCACTAATCAAAAGATGCTTGTTCTGCCAATTTCACTAGAGGTGGAACCCCTGGGATTCCAAACAAATAGCATCCTAACTCCAGCAGAGAAGGTCACTTAATTCTTGAACCATCCTGCCAGTCCACCTTTTCTAGGGCCCAGGTTTTACCTATTTCTTGAAGTAGGAATAGGATGGCTGTAATGGCTCTAGAGAGACACCTTTAACTGAGCAAGGCTTGATGCTGTAATGTCAGAGCTCTCTTCTTCATCCTATAGTGAAAGCTTGGGTCAGCTGCAAGGTGCATGTGATTGAATACAAGCCATCGGGTCTCAGTTTATTTAGCAAGCACGATTTATATACAAGATGTAGAAAAATATTCTACAGAAATGCCTTGGTTGTTCATTCCCTAAATCATTGCTAATCAGAATTCTTTGAACTTGTCTGTTATTGCCTTTCATTCTTTACAGTGAAGATGTCTTTGAGGTCAGAGCCCGAGAATTGTAATTTTGCCTTATAGAATCACAGAGTCGAATCATGACATTTTAGACTTGGGGGAGATCTTAGACTGCAGCCTTCATTCTAGAACAGGGGGAGAAGATTTAAACAAGAAATGAAGAAGTTGTTTTTAAAAAGAGAAATATCTTAGTAGATTAAATGTTTTTCCATCTCTACATTGATGCTATGAATAATAACAGTCCTACTGGCAACCTTAAGCTTCTCTTAAAATAGATGAGTCTTGGTGTGTACATTCTCTTTCTTTGTAATCAAAATTGAGAGCCACGCATTCAGTTTGCAAATCAGAGGCTTTAGTATTGAAAACAATTATCAACATTTTTACGTATTTGATAAAATCTTAACTGGACTCAGCTTCTCCCACCTAGCATGTTGTATTACATTTAAATATTGACATTTGGAATGATGTTTAAAGCTCAGCACATTTTAACATATCAATGCAGTTTATTTGCATTTTCCATGCTGGTTTCCACCAACATATAGTTCTCCAAAAGAGAGCAAGGCGCGGTACTCAGGAAATTGCCAAAATGCAAAGAAAGGATTGAAAAACTGGATCATCATTTTTGTTTTAGGGTTCCATGCACAGAAGGACCTGGTGGTGTCTCAGGTAACCTCAGTGTCAGGTGCCTTTGAGTCCCTATGCAAATCCACGGCTTGCAGCTTGTTCACTGTACATAAAGCAGTTGCCAAATTATTTCCATAGTGAAAGGTAATGTGCTTTGGGAAAGCAATCAAAATACTTGCTCAGGTGTTGAAAGAGCACTGGATTCCATCAAACCAATAATTACTTTAAAAGAAAGAGTTGTAATATTGCAGTTATGTTCCTCTGTTGGTTAGGATTTCTTTTTTAGGACCCATTCTCTTAAGCTGCAAATTTTAAATAGGCATGTTTTCCTCTTTCTCATAGGAAAACACCGCTTATCCCAACTCTGAATTAAAGACATGCTGCTTTTATATCTTTAGAGAAACCTCAAAACAATTTTAAGATTTCATGTGTAATACTGCAAAAAATATCTGCTTAACAGCTTTGTGTACAAAAGTTTAGATTTATCACATAACATGAGAAATTCAGTCATTTCATGAAGATTTTGCCCGACTGAATCTCTGCCCCGTGGGATCAACGTCTCTTTCCTGTTGCGGTATAAATTGTGGCTGTTTTCAATTAAATGATTGCATAAATTTCTCATGATAATTTCTCTGTAGAAGTGGTGACATGAACCTCTTGTCTGTGACTAAACCTTCTTCGCTAAACAGAGGCGTTTTAGTTCTGTTCCGTGGAAATGAAAAATCCCTGGGCCTTTAAAATGAGCTGGGGAAAATGTTACAAGTATCCTCTTAGACCATCATTTGCATCCTTTATCATTTACTGAGCCAAAAGATTATAATTCGTAGTTCTTATGTGGGATGTTTGACATTGAAAAGTGTAAGATTTGTGTCTTAAAACTAAAGGAAACGTAGGGCCGCCCAGCCCTCGCACCAGCACACAGTGGACCCTCGACCTCGAGAAGCTCCAAGTCCGAGATTACCCAGAGTGAGCTGCAAGCCTGGACAAACGAGCACAACCTGGTGGGGTCCTGGCTTCTGCTCCAGGCCTGGCGCCCCTGCCCTTGCAGCTGTGTGAGCAGCAGGGGCCAAAGCAGCCACTCGCTTGTGCACTGACTCACTGTTGGGCTTCCTCACCTGCACGCCTCCTGAGTGTCCCCCTTTTAATTAATCAGACATTGCCAGCGGCAGGAAACCAGATGGCCACTGAGTGACAGTTCCTCACCCCTCCCCTGTCCCTCAGAACTAACCCTACCAGCCTGGACACAGTGCTGACGACGATGGTGTCAGCAAGCAGCTAGCATTTCCCATTTGCTTGTGCCAAGCTCGAGGCCAGCTGAGTGTGCAGGGTGCTCAGCCTCCCCGGGTGCCGTCCTGTGCACGGTCATTGTGCAGGAAGGAAGCTGCAGCTCCACAGAGTCGGGCTGAGTTCATACAGCTTGAAGGCCCTGTGCCTGGCCAGCAGGAGCAAAAGCTGCCCAGAGGGCATAGTCAAGCCCAGGCCTCCCACGCACCTTGCTGTTTCTAGGCAGTCCTTTGTTAATTGTGACCTGAATGACAATGACTGTATCCACAGAGAAGAGACACAGGCCAGCCATCAGCAGAAGATTCACAGAATAACAGGAATAAAACATCCTGACATCTTATTAGAGTTTGAATTAAAAATTGGTAAGCAATTGCAGGACAGCCATGTTTGCCTAACAGCACTAAGTTCCTGGAGTTTTATTAATAAAGGAAAGGGATGGATGTCACCATTTGTCTGCGTGTGATGAAGAGCAAAGGGCCTGCAGCTCAGCCTTGTTCAGTGATGTTGTGTGCACCAAGGTCGGCTTTAGCGTTTTCCATCTACATCACAGTGTCACTGAGATCTGTGCACGTGTGCATGCACACACACAGACACAAGAAAAGCCCATTACTAGAATGGCCTCCACGTTCAAGACCTGGAAGCAGCACTTGACCCATGACCGTGAAATTACCACATCTTCTTGTAAAGAGCACAAAGACAATCAGTCCTCTGAGCTCCTGAAATCTGTGGGCTTCTAACCTGCTCCAACTGACTCAGAAGTTTTAAAAGCACTGTGTTAGTTTGCTGGAGCTGCTGTACTAAAGGACTAGAGACTGGGTGGCTTAAATGACAGAAATTCATTCTCTCACAGCTCTGGAGGCTGGAAGTCCAAGATCCACTAAAAGTACAGTACTAGGTTTGTTTGTGCGAGTATCATGACAAACATGTGCATGATGATTTGTATTCTGACGTTACTAGACAATAGGAATTTTTCAGCTCCATTATAATCTCATGTGAGCTGCATTGTATATGTGATCCATGTCACTATACTCATATACATGAGTGTATCTGAGTCTGTCCTGGTCAGAGTACCATAAAGTCAGCCAAAGATAGTCTTGGGAAAACACTCACCTTTAGTATCCTGGACCACGTCCCCCTATCAGAGGTGCCTTTGATCACTGAACTTACTCCTTTATAGCAGGATGTCCACCAGGTCATGTCTCGAATAGGCTATATGACACACCTAGCAATTGTTATTATTGTGACATAAATTCACTCACAAAACTTATAAAGCTTATTCTATGTGCCAGTTGTGAGCTGGGCTGGCTGCCCTGCATCCTCACCTGATGTGTCTTTGTCCTGATCTCCTCTTCTTAGTAGGACACCAGTCCTATGAGATTAGGACCACCCTCGTGGCCTTGCTTTAAGTTGACTTAAAGACCCCATCTTCAAGTACAGTCCCACTCTGACTCCTGAGGACTGAGAGCCGAGCATGTGAATTGGGAGGAAGGAGTCAGCGGCACCATAAGGAGCGCAGACAGGAGTGGATTAGCCAGGACCACATCCCATTCCTCTAGAGGTGTTGCTGGTTTGAAAACCAAGTCCTCAGTGAAGCCCCCCGCAGGTGGGGAGACACAGGAGGCTCAGCCCACCTGCAGCCGGGAGCAGGGAAACTCAGGTGTTCAGAGGGAACTGGGGGCAGCTAGAGTGTAAACGGTGCCCCGGGGGCAGAGGGGACGTTGCCCTCTGATCCACCCAAGGAGACACGGTATGTGTTCTTGTGAGTCACTGTCATTTTGTCCTGTGCATCATGAGGGGACAGATAATTACCACCGACCATGGCTCTGCAGTATGAGGTATTGATATGCCTGACTGTCCGGAGAAAAAATAGCTACTTGTTCTTCTATCAAGTAGGGCAGAAGGAGGACGCAGACAGGACTCTGCGTCCTAAAAATAGCCCCATGCCAACTTGGAGAGCTCCCCCGGAGAGCTCCCGCCCCTGGCTCTTAGGACAGTTAATAATAGGAGCCGCCTCCTTTACCCTGAGTGGTGACATTTGAGAATCGGAACCTGCAAGAGAGAAGATGGTGCAAATGCATATTTGTTGACTCTTCTGGTTCGAGTGGTGGGAAAGGGCTGTTTTTCTTTTGAAGGGACAGCATAGGTTGGTTGTTTCTGTCTGTGGGCAGGTGCCCCGTGGGACAGTAAGTTGAAGCTCCTGTGATAGCCTGACCCCAAGGCCACGTCTCCTTTCTCCTCCTCGGATCTGCTCACCTGGATCCAGGTGCAAGAGTAAAGCAGTCTCCCAAGTGCCATGTTGGGGACAGACCAGGAACCAGGTTAAGTGGGTTTTGTATTAAAAATGATGATAATTAGATGTGAACCAACCAGCCCCTCATAGTGGGTTCTTCAAACCACATTCCAGATGTCCGTGGAGCACAGATGTTGCCGCCCTAAGATGAGGGGTAAGCAATGGCCTGGGTTGGTCCTGACCTGCCTGCCAGCGGTTCTCAGGGCACTCTTTGCCCTCGGGCAGCTCTGACTCAGCCTGTCAAAGCCCAGTGCTGTAGAGAAGACCGTCCTAAAGCCAAACCGTCCAAAGCGGCTCCTAAAACAGACCAGAGGGAGGGTAAGCCCTGAGCAAGAAAATGTGCTCACCGAGCCCTCCAGCTGTGGAGGGCGGGGCCCGGGGTGGGCAGACCTAGAAGATCCATTGGTTAACAGCGCACATGCGCTGAGGGCCTGCGGCAGACCAGGGCTCCCTGGGCAGCAGTGGCGGAGAGGGTCTGGGAAGCAGCTGGCACAGAGCCCGCTCTCTACAAGAGGAATGCAGCCCCATCCATGTTTGTCTTTGCAGTCACGTTTTGGCTAATATTTGGAGAAGCACCCATTTGTTGAGTATCCATGGACCTGATAGTTGGCAGTGGCCTGGATGTGCACTGGGGACTTGGGCCAGGTGGGGCCCTGAAGTCCTAAGCGTCTTCAAACGTTCTCAGAGAGAACACTCTACTTGAGGGTGGTTGGGGTTGACCTTGACATTGTTAGCCTGTTCTGAGCATCGTTTCGTTGCCAGTACATGGAAAGATCAGGCATTTCCCAAAACCCACCAAGAAGTTGTTATAATGCCAAACGTACTCCCAGTAGTGACTGGGCATTGCTGCCTAGCGAGGTGGCAAGCTGACGTGAGTCTCGGCTGTTCAGTCACTCCCTCACGGTCGCCACATCCTCATTCAGTCATTCAGCACCCATTTGCTGAGGAGCTACCATGATTTGGGCACTGTAGTGATGACACTCTTGTCATTCCCTTTCTGTGTATCGTCCCTGCTCCTGCCCTGGTCTGCTCCCTGGCCCGCTAATCCTGGGAGGCCGGGAGGAAAGTAGCTGATTGCAAAAGCAGGGGGAGGAAACGGCCTGGAACCAGGCAGGGCTGAGGTGTGGCTGCAGAAGTAGGAGAGCCACTGCTGAGCGGCCCTCCCCAGAGGTGTGCTCTGCCTGAGTGCCTGCAGAGCCCCCACCCATCTTCCTGTCCCCTTCATCTTCCCTGCTGCCACCTGCCACATGGTTCCTCTAAAATGCAGACCTGATTTTCTCTGACCCTTGATTATGACCTTTGCAGACTCCTGCCCACGTGGCCCGGCACTGCCCACCGCGGCACGCACCTCCATGCTCCATGGCACCCACCAGGGTTTCTCCCCCACCAGCCCCTCTTGTCTGGAAAGCCCTTTAGTCCTGTCCACCGGGCGAGCCCCTGACCATCCTTCCAAACCCTGCCAAGTCACCCCAGCTCCTCTGCAAAGGGCCCCTCCCTGCTCCTCCAAAGTGCTGACTTCCTCTGCTGAACCCCTCTAGGCTGAGCACTGTTCATTTCTGAGCCTGTTTTGCTAGACTGTGCCTACACATTTACACCCTTGTTGCCTCTTATCTGCACACAATGTTCAACACATTGTGTGTGCCAAGTGGATATGCTTGTCGCAAGATTCCTTTATCAGACCAGACACCCATGCCCTTCACTTGACCATTTCCTGAAGAGCAACACAAGAACAGAGAGCATGCACAGGTGCTCTGTGTGGGCCAGCTGCTTGCCAGCTGATCTATGCAGACCGTTTCACTAAAGCCTTGCAATGGCCTTACAGGGTGGCGGCTGCTGTTACTCCCATTTTGCAGAGGAGGAAACTGAGGCTTGTGGCGGTTTAATCACAGGCCAGCGGCACAGGAATAAAAGGAGCAGAGCCGAGCTGCCCCCAGGCAGTCTGGAGCCAGACCCAACCAAGAGCCAGGGGTAGCTTGATTGGTCCCCACAGGTGCAGGTGGACGTTACAGTACTGTCGCTTGCTGCACTTCTCACAAGTAATTCATGGCGGGCCTGGGGGGTTTGATGATGAGCCCATCGAATCTGACACATGCCCTGAATTATCAATTTGGGCAAATATATTGGTCCAACTTCCCCAAAGCTTGTTGTATCTGTTGTGTGAAATAGAAGAATGCTTTAATTCTTTCAAACTGTAGGAGAAAGATAATTATTGCTGTTTTACTTCTTCTATAAAGGCATTGTAAAGATTCTGAAAATAACTCGAGAAAATGCTTTCTAAACATAATTATTACATTGGCGAAATCACCCAGATTGAAGAAATTGCTGCTTTAAAAATAATTTCTGTAAAATAAAAACCAATTCTCCGTCACAATATTTGGCAAGAGTTTCCAATAATTTTTATTGAGTTTTTTTATGAGGGAGATAAGGAAATGCTATCATCTAATGGATCATTACAGGTAAAGTTGAATGTATTCATTTCACTTGGGAATTGGAAGGGAAATTTCCAGAAAAATATTGTAAAGATACTTTCTTTCCATTTTTCTAGCTTGAATCAGGCATTTCCAAAATTCAGAATGTGGAGTTAAAGAATTTATTAGATAACAGTAATAGTAAAAAGCAGCTAATATTACTTTAGGACCTTGGACAGAAATGGACACACTATTATTAAAAAACAATTATTGTAGCCTTACTGATGTTAGGGTGATGTGTGAGTATCAGTCTGGGCGCCCAGTTTGCTTCCTAAAAAGTGTCAATCAAGAATTGCTTATAATTGTATGGAATAAATATTAATTGCTGCAAAGATTCATTTGTGCTGGGGTCCTTGATGGTTAATGACATACATGCTCAACTCTGCTTCCCAATGGAGGAAAGATAGAAATAACATGGGAGAAACTTACCAAAACCTGTATCTGTTACAAGCTTACATTAATTATAAGTAGTTGAATATTATAAACCTTGAAAACATGATTGGTCATCAAAATACTCTCTGAATCACAATTGCTTTAACTTTGCCTTTTGCAAAGGGACTGCGGTTCTTCCTTCATCAAGTCTTCTGTGGGTCTCATGTTTGCTTGTGTCTGAGAACTCAGCCCCGAGTGGGGGTTGGGAGGGCTGGCCTCCCCCTCCCCCTCCCCCTACTGCACATTGGCTGGGGAAGGAAGGCAAGACGGCCAGGGCAGGACTGCCAGGGGAGCCCCTTCATCCCTGGAGAATACAGGGCGCTGTGCAGTAGGGACCCCTGATCTCAGCCCTCAGAGCCCTGCTGCT
Source organism: Tamias sibiricus (assembly GCA_025594165.1). Taxonomy (NCBI): domain Eukaryota; kingdom Metazoa; phylum Chordata; class Mammalia; order Rodentia; family Sciuridae; genus Tamias; species Tamias sibiricus. Next base: position 168,200,026 of record CM046662.1, on the reverse strand, counting down.
GGATTCCCTCGGATCTCTTTCACAAGGTGAAGCATCCTAACCAGAGAGAACTCAAACCAGCCAGTTTCTCTGAGGACCAACCCATAAAATCACGTAAGGCTTAAAGGACATTATCTTAATCATAAATGAAACTAGTCTAATAAGAAGTGAGCTTGAATTCTATGAACTGAACCAGAGTAATGATTTTATTAGTAATTCTGCTTAAAAGGAAATTCTGGCACCTGCCTTTTTACTAATAAAAGAAATGGAGGTCTCTTCTTGGTTATTCTTGAGGAACAGAGAAATGGGAAATCCCAGGAGTCCCTTTCCTGCCGCATCTAAATATCAATAACATCTATAATGTGACTTTGAAACCTGGGGTTTCTATTAATAACTGTCAAGGCATTGTAATGCTGCTGGGGTCTACCACAGTCAACTATAACTTTAGAAGTGCTGAATTGCACCTAAAAGTGAAAACAGGGACATTTTCCCCACCCAAGTTTATACATCCTTGGGAATACATGGGCGCCAGGTGAGGAACTCCAGGTGGTGGTGTGAAGAAGCACTAATCAGGGAGACGGCTATTGCGGTTAGCTGGGAGCCATAAAAGATGTTCTAGTTTCCACCTGATATCAATACATTATTCAAAGTAAGCATGTGATGCACCAGTAAAGCTAAAGATACATAACCGGGTGAGGTCGGTTAGAAAGAGTCAGAAGAAGGTTAGACGTCGTCAGAAGAAGAAAAGAGAGCAGTTAAGAGTTCGAGAGGTTGCTGAAGCTAGGAAAAGCCAGAGAAGCTAGAGAGAAAAAGAGAAAGCCAAAGAGAAAAAGAAGAAGAATATAAGGAAAAGAGTTTAGTTTAGAAGCAAAGAGAAAAAGAGAATAAAAGAATCGTTCCTACCACCGAATTTCCTCCCGCGGTATTGTAGCTGCAACAGCATCAGGCAGCTACAGTGGTGCCTGGTTCTCCAGGGGGTCTTGGAAAGACTGTACTAGCTTAGTCTGCAGCTCATGGCCAGAACCATTGGGAATGAGGTTTGGGAGACCAACAGGTGTCTCAGTTCCGCCATGTTGCTCTTGGGTGGGGTTAGGCTAAAGCTGAGTGGATCTGGAGGCAAAGGCAGCACTCAATCCCGCTCCTGGCCCCGAGCACGGCTCACTACTGGCAGTCAGCACAAGGCACCTCCTCTAAATAGGAAAATCATGGAGCCAGTGGCACCTGGGAATCATAACACTCTCAGAGACAGGAGGTGACCCACAGATGTCCCTCTTTTAAAGAAGTAGAATATTTGTTGAAACACATCAAAAAGAAGAGCGTGTGAAGAGATCGACTTTGTTAGTATTTCATAGTCATACTGACGCCTAGTTGGCTCAAATTTTTTATGTTTAACACAATTTTATAAATATTTCCAAGAAACACAGGTAACCTCCCTTTTGTCCTCTTAGATGGCTGCCTCCGTGGACTGTCCTTACTTTTGTTGACTCCCTCTTGCCATAAGGTTCTGCAGCACCGGGAGCTGACTTCTGGTGAAGGTCCTCGTGGTGTTCATGTCCCACCACAGACCTATAGCTGGATTTCTTTACCTTTTCATCTTTGTTCTCTTAAGAATACCATTCTATTCATAGTATCTTTACATTAACTCAAGTTTTGCTGATGTTAATTAGAAAATCACATGGGAGAATATCATCCTTTACAAAATTGGCTCTGTGATCTCTAGCTGCATGCCAAATGTTCTCATAATTTCATTGATCATTGGTGAAACTGTGTCTTTGTTGCAAAATACAATGTCCACTTGAAAACTCTGGCTACCATTTTGTTTTAAAGTGAAAAACTGGTAGGTAAATCTAATGTAACATTTTGTACAAAGTTGTGGACTCCAGCAGTTGTCACAAGTCATGCAGAATGAACATAAATTATTTCAGTATAATTGGAAGAGAACTTCACTGTGGCCCATTACACGTTGCCTTTCCAGTGGTCTTGGGGAAAGCCCTTTCCTGAGTGGAATTCAAGATAAAGCTAACTGACCTGCAGGAATATTTGAAACAGCTCATCAGAAACACCTGTGGATGTTATAGGCCATGTTCTGGCCACCGGAGGCTCACCAGAAATGCATCCAATGGCTGATTCACATTCTCTTAATTTCTCAATCAGCTGGGGCTGGGGAGTGGCCCAGGATCTGGGAGGACTTCCTGCACTGGGGGGGAGACTGAGTAGCCATCTCTAGGGTTCTTTCCAAATCCTAAGACGCACATGGGTAGAATCAGCATCCTTACAAGGAGAGGGGCTGGCATACTCTTCACTGATACTCTGGGATTTGTGCGCCGTTTTTGTTGTGCTTGGGTCCCCAGTCCCACATTTCAGCAATATCGAAACTTCTGCCTCTGCAATCATTACAGACACAAAGCACCCTCCTGTCCCCAGTGTTCCTCAGCCTCCCCTGAATATTATTCTAAGAAGGAATATTATCTGTCACATGGAAACAGAGTCTATGGTGATATCTACATCCGCTTGGGGGCTTAGGCTGTGTTGCCGTAACTGCCTCTTCATGCCTGTGATGTTGTTTAGCATCATAGTCAGCAAACGGAAACAGTTCTACCCCGCAGGCTCAGACTATTTTCTCAAATTTATGTCTCTTTTTCACTCCTATAAACACAGTATTTAACTGTTACATAACCTCTTGATTGAGACCATGTTAGTGGCCCTATTCTAAGAACAATCTGGAAGGTCCTCAGTTCTTACGGGGAAGCTCCCCCATGGTCGCCAGTTCTGAGACCAGTTTGAGGTCTCAGGGCCTCGTGAGGCTTCCCAGCTCCACCAGGGGTCTTGCAGATCAGCCACAGGCCTTCCCAGTCCTCAGCCCTGCCAGCTCTGTTGGAAGGGGTGGACCCACCTCACCCTGTGGTAGCTGTTCCCCAACGCTGACATAGTTAGTGGCCCTGCAGGGAGGGCCTAAGCAGATGCTCAGGGGCCCTCAGAACCACGTCTTGACCTCAGAACCACCAAGCCCAAGCCCAAACGACATCACAACCCAGGACCCACCCCTGACTGTGGGAAGTGCCGGGAGGATGTGGTCAAGAGATGTCCCCAGTGACACAGGCATCCATCAAGAAAGTGAGGCTGTGGCGGCCTGTGACTGAGATGGGCTGCCGAGGGCGAGGCAGACCCCGACCTCCAATGTGCACTCAGCTTTAGAGCCGACGAAGCCTGGGGGGCTTCTGCAAGTCCGAGAGAGGGGGGAGGAGAGGGCTGGCGGTCACGAGGAGCCAGCAAGGGCCTTGTTGTCCAGGGCTCCGAGGGCGTCATGACGGAGCGAGGCTCTTCTGCCCAGGCAGCCCTGGGGCCAGACTTACCCTCCTTTCTTCATGGTGAGATTTCCAAGGTGCATCCTCTTCCTTCTGCGTTGTCGCATGTTGGTGCATCACCAAGTCCGAGTTGCCCAGTTCCCAAGTTTGAGAGCCCTCTAGTCAGAGGAAAGCGGTCCACCCTGCGGGGCTGGACAGGTGTGTTTTGCAGAGGACTCGAGGACGTGACTTAGCCTGCACTGAGGGCACAGCAAGCCCACTCAGAATTCCTGTGGGACCATTCCTACAGAGTTTGGTGGAAACTTCCACACTTTGCCATGAAATTAAGTTGCCCGGCAAGTTGAGGGAAACGGAAAGGTCTCCACAGCAAGGAAGCGAGTTGATATCTCCAGCTCTGAAAACTGCCGTGAAAGGCTATTTTGTGGTTTTGTTTGGTCTTAAAAAAAAAAAAAAAAAAAATGCAGTGAAGTTAACGGGTCTTCTAAGTCAAGCCCAGTTTGGGGGTCTGAATAAAAGCAGGGAGCATGTTTCATGGGTGATCTTCTCTTCCGCCACGAGTATCTGAATCATTCACGTCTTCGCCGTTGAACCCTTTCCTTTCCTTTGCCTGTTGCATTTCCTACATGATTACAGTGACGATCAGTGTGTTGTACCAATCTTGATTTTCTTCACCTCATTTCAGTCTCTTATTTCACTATTTCCTGCTATTTAAATTCACTGTTTAAATCACTGTGTCCCAATACTTAGAGATTGATGTTTTAGGAACTATTTCAGAATATTCTGGAATGTTTTGCTCCAGGATTGGGTGAGTGAATCCTTTGAAAAGTGACTTTTTGCAAGCCATGAGAGCATGCCATGCCATATTCTGAGTGCATAATACAGTCAGTGATTTTCAAGACAATCTGTGGAAAGAGTCTGAGTTGGGGAAATAGCAGTGAGGGGGAGCGTGAGGGCCACTGGAACAGATGTAAAGGCAGATAGGTGACCTCAGCGTGGGGAGGGACAGTGTGGCACGTGACGCCGCCTTTGCCCCACTGGTGTGGACTGGGAAGGTGGGGGGCTCCTGGGGCGTGGCCCTCCCATCCTGGGCTTCATGAGTCTCCTCATTTCCAAGAACCCAAAGCCCAGTCAGGTTTAGCATTTGTGCTGTGGTTTTATAAATTTCATTCCAGAAGATTCTAAAGGCTTTTTTAAAACCAATATGTAGATTTGCATAATTAAGCAGAATTGAGAAAAGTAGGCATACTGAATGACAAGGTCACTTGTAAACCAAGATTTCAGTGATGTTTATGGAGCTGTGACAACATTTAGCACTTTCCTGTCATTCAAAGTGAATCCTCTTCCCAGTATGTTAAGTTCTCCAGTACAAACCATGAAGCTACGAAATCCTGAAGATCACACATGAGACAAAAATTCCAAATTCAAGGTGGCGAGAAGCTATCTCGTAATAGACAAGAAATGAGAAGTAGCTCCCGGTTGGTTCCAGTGGAACTATTCAGCACGTGAGTTCTGCTTTGCTCCTTCGTTGGTCTTTATCAGAAGTGGCTAGTTTCCCTGGCATCGCAGAGGGCTCTTGGCCACTTGGGCTGCATTTCCCAGTTAGAGGAGACTTGAGTGGCATGCAGAGGTCAGGGAGTGACCACGAGGACTGCGGCCCCCGCCAGCTCTCCCTCCCGGACCTCGGAGCTGGGGACATCCTGCCAGCAGGCCCGGGAGTCTGGAAGGTGTGGCCAGGAAGACCACCTCTGCACTGGGCTTCAGGCGTGCGTGCCATACACAGTAAACCTTGGGGACCGCCCATAGATGCCTTGACGATGTTTCAGAGCAGTTTCATTGTGACTTAGGGCACAGCATGTCTGGGTGTTTTCACCGCCTGCGGTGGGGGGCATTCGGACTCCGTAGGGCGTCCCTCCTGCTGCTGTGATGCGGGCAGCAACCTGTCCTCACGTAAGGGCTCAGAGCCCCATCATGCTTTTGAAATGCCACTGCCTTCTTAGATTTTTTTCAGACTCTTTCTTGAGAGGTATTCACCTTGAAATTTCAGAGCCAAGTGAAGTGGCAGGCACTGAGAAGATTCTTCCAAAGACTGTTTTAATCTCATAAGAGAAAACGGATACAAGTAAAAAAGATGATTGTCACCAAGTCACTTATCTCAGGGTCCAGTGGTTCTCCACCTTGGCTTCCCTCCTTGTGTTGCTCTGTGCCCCGTTAGGGCAGGGCCCTGTGCAGGGCTCCGTGAGGCCTGCAGTGTGATGTCCCCAGCCCCATCCTCCCCTGCCTGGGGCTCTGACTTGAACTGGGGAGGTGCAGCTCACCAGGTGGTAGGAGTGGCTCTTCACTTTCCAGTCTCCTCTTCCAAATTCTGGAGCAAGAGTCCCCCTCCAGTCCCCCAAAGGACTGGGAAACGTTGAGCTCAGCACTCCGTGCGTGCAAGCGGGTCACAAGCCCCCTTTCAGCAGCCCCAGGCCAGGTCTCCCTGTTGGATCCTACCCATCCGCAGGCCCCTGTGGATGGCAGGTTTCCACGAAGCATCAGCCCTTCCTCTGCCTGGGTTCCCGAGTGCTTTGGGCCTGCTGGAGACTTGTGCTTTCTGGGGCAGCTGGGCTCCCACCTGCTGGGCTGGACGCTCCCAGGGTAGGCAAGCCATGTGGCTTCCGGCCTGCAGAGCGCAGGACCTCCGGACAAGCCCAGACCTTGCTCCTAGTGGGCACCCGCCACACACTGTAGGGTGAAATTGAGTTGGTGCCCTTCAGGCGCGGCAAGATCGTGAATCATCAAAGGCAGATTGAGGGTGTCGAGTGCTGTGTGATTGCAGTGCCGGGAGAGTGGGGAGAGTGGACATTTTTAGCAACAAAGCAGTGCTCAGTCAAAGGGCGTTCTCTGGTCGACACCGAGCACAGACTCAGCTCACTCCTGGCACCCTGTGCGTCCCGTGCAATGGGAATTTTCTGTTTTTCTCTGAACATCAAATGCATTGGTCACGGTGTTTTAGCAAACGAGAATTGGCTTTGTGGGGTTTTGTTTGTAGTCATGTATCCTTGAAGCATCGTTATACAGCTGGCCAGAAAATATAGCAGGGGGTGGTTGGGCAGAGGCGGGGCCTGGAGCCCAGGGGCCGCTCGGGGCACCCCGACTGCTGGTCCACCTACACTTGTTCTTGGCATTTATTTCATTGAGAAATTTACAGAATTTAAAAATTCTGTAAACACCTTTTGTTTAGCTCTCTGTAGTCTTTCCTGATGGGAGATGGCCTATGCTACGTCGGAACTCATCCTCGCCTCTCAAAGTTTCTCTCCCTCTCCACCCCCTCCCCTCTTCGGTTCAGCTGTGGCTATTTTTCAGGGGCCTCTGTTAGCCGGTGTTGTTACTGGAGGGCTGCTGACACCGGGGCCCCCAGACCAGGGGGCTTCAGACCAGGAAAGGTTCACTCATGTTCTGGAGGCTGAAGTGAGGGGAGATGGGCTGGGGGCCTCCTTGGCCTCTCTCCTGGCCTCATAGTCAGCATCTTCCTGCACCCCAGAGGGTCTCCCCTCAGTGCACATCTGTGTCCTGATGTCCTCGTCCCCTTCCTGGAGGACACCAGTTGGGTTAGGTCAGGACCTCACCCCTCCGAGAACCTCATCGTCACTCAATCACTTCTGCAGAGACGGCTTCCAAGCGCGGTCACGTCCTGAGGAGCTGAAGGTCGGGACTCCAACACCTGATTGGGGGACGTGGAGGACACCTGTCAGGCTGCAGCAGCACCCTTTTCAGTGTGGGCCACCGCTGTCGTGTCACACAGCTTTTGCATCTGGAGTCTCCTCTCGCCTGCCCTTGCCCTGGGCCCCGCCCTCCCTCACCCAGGCAGCAGCCACCTCCAGGACCCAGCGTTGGTGACTGGGCCTCCCTCCCTCTCGGTGGCCTGTGCCCCAGGGAGGAGTCTGGAGCTGCTGTGTCTGTCTTCCAGATTGCCCCGATGGCCTTGGCCTCCTCGTGCTGTGAGTCCGTCCCAGCCTGGGGTTCCTCCTCTGTCTGTGTGGTTCCTCTCTGCTCTCAGCAGAGCCGGTGAGCAGGACCTGTCCGTCTTCCTCTGCTCGCTCCTTATTTCCTCCTAATTCCTGCAGGATTATTATTTTTCTGTTCCACTTTGCGTTTTCACATCTCTATGAACTTTCTCCCCGGACCCTGTTCTCGTGCTGTTCCTCTGCATTTGTCCACAGTGGGAAGAGTTCTTCTCTCCATTTTCCTTCCAGCTGCTGCTGTCCTGAGAGTGGCCTTCCCCACCGGACCAGCCCCCCATTCCATCTTCTCCTTGGTTGGGTGCTTTTCCTCTCCTCTGCTGATGCCTCAGGAAAGCTGGTCCTCTCCTCCCTGGAGGCTGGTGGGACAGGGTCAAGGGTCACCCCTACTTCGTGCATTTGTAGAAAGGGGTGGTCTGGCAAAGCCAGAGTGGAAGGGACGGGTCGAGCAGGCCGTGTAGACATGCCAGTAGATCAAAGGGAGGCAGAGGATGATGGCTGGATCACACTTGAGCAGCACCCTGAGGGTCAGGGCTGCCTGGGGGCGGCCCGGGTGGACCAGCTGAGGCGGAGTTGCTATGGTGAATGTGTTTGATGCAATCGGTTTTTGTGCTGATCCACCCGAGTTAACAAGCTGTTTTTAATCAAGTTATTTTTATCATTTCAGATGTCCTTGCCAAATTAGATGTAAGATGCTTTCTGAAAGCCCTCAATTCCACTTTTTATGGTAATTTCACTCATTTAATTTATAGTCACATCAGAGAACAATTGGTGATTTTATTTATCAAACTGGTTGGACACACGCATGTAGCAGGGCCGTGGGAGGTACCAGACCAGCACGGGTTCGTCAAGGAGAACTTGTTCAATCGTTCGCACATGGTGTGCATTTTTCTTTTACTCAAAAGTGAGCAAATTCATTAAAATGGCCCCGAATATCACCACCAACCCATGTGCCTCGCAGACCCCAGAACAGGGTAGGCGCCCTCAGCACGGCTGGTGGAGTCACCCACCCCAGCGCCTTTCACCTTCTTCAGGTGACAGCTGGCTGCCTCTCGCCTTCTTGGGACTGGAGCCAGGCAGGCTGGGTTTCACCCACCCGCATGCCAGCGGGTGGGAAGCTGCACAAGCTCGGGCCACGTCTCCTGGGGTCACACGCACAGCTGGCCGAGGGACCAGACGCCGTTTCCATGCTCCGCCTCTGAGCTGAGCAGTTCCAGATGTCCCCCGAGGGGAGCGATCCTCCACGCACCCGACAAACATCAGTGTCTGTCAAAGTGCCCTGAGACCAGGTCCTAATCAGATAGGCCTTTCGCAAATTGAAAATAGGTTTGAAGTATTTATATAATCTTTTTATTCAAACAGTCTACATGCATTTAGATATTTACATTTTAATTTCAGGCGACACCCCTTTCATAATATCATAATTAAAATGACCCACAGGGCATTTTTTTACCCCCTATAAATGCACTAAAAGCTCAAACCCAATTAAGTGAAAAGTAACATGAATGGAGCTTCTCTCGCTGCTGACTTTGATCTGCTCTCATGATGGTAGTGATTTAATAGAGAATAGATTGCTCCCATTCAGATCAATTTCACCAACGCTACGGAGCTGGACTCAAACGCCCCCCTGCAATGAGAGAACACGGGAGACGCCTTATGACGGGCCTCAGCATCCCTGCATCCATCGACACATGATAGTCCAAGAGCTCAGAGCCAATGAGCGGGTCCAGCTGAGCCGCAGCCCTGGGCGTGTGGCCCAGTGCTGAACGCAGGACAACAGAGACTGTCGCAGCTGTTTAGAAGATAGGACGTGGCACTGTGTCTTGGGCCTCTGAAAGATGGGCCCTCAAAAGACCCGTCCTTAGTCTGGCATAGTGGCACACGCCTGTAATCCCAGCACTTTGGGAGGCTGAGGCAGGAGGATCATGAGTTCAAACCAGCCTCAGCAATGGCGAGGCACTTAGCAACTCAGTGAGACCCTGTCTCTAATAAAATACAAAAAAAAGGGATGGGGATGTGGCCCAGTGGTCAAGTGCCCCTGAGTTCAATCCCCGGTCCAAAAAAAAAAAAAAGACCCGTCCTTCCCTGGGGGGCAGTTCTGGGAAGCCTCCTTTGCCATCTGCAGGTGGCCACTGCTGTCCAGGTCTCCAACAAGCCAATGCATACTTGTACCGCAGCTATCATCACTATTGCTATTTCACAATTCTTGCCATGAATGTCGTTGTTTTCATGTTTCATGAAGGACTGAGAAAAGCAGATTGTGTGGTTATGCACAAGATTATATGCACACTGTCTCATGTCTACAGCTCTTAAGAGGTTTTCTGATAAGAGAAAACATGACACACACTGTATGACGTTCACGTGGTACCAGGTGCAAGGCGGAGGCTGAACTGTCCCAGGATTCCACCCGCAGGGGATAATGGCCTTTCTCTGCATGCAGGCAGGGGCGTGCCCACACACGACCCAGCAGGCCCACCAGGGTTTCCAGCAGTGGGGACATGCCCTTCGTGGTGGCTGAAGAGGACGCATACTTTTGCACAATACACTGCCCATCTTCCTGGTAACTAAGACTTGGAGGCCCCTGGTGTGGGGTGCCGTGGATGACCGAGCCCGTGGACAGTTAGGAGCCTTGGTCCCTCCCGCAGGCAGCAGCCTGCATGGGCCACTCTCGACACCAGGTCAGCTCTCAGGCCTTCATTACCTCCAGGGGTGCCCCGGAAGTGGGCACTGCATCAGAGGGTGGGGACACTCCACACTGATGGGACACAGTCATCAAACTGTCCACGGGAAAGTGTCTCCTGGTTATCTCGTTGACAGCATGAGAACAGAACTCCCGGCCACTCCACCCGAGATCACGGGACTTCATCATCTCATGACAAAGCGTCTCAATTTTTTAAAACTTACATATATTTTATTTTATTAAGGCTTATCACCTTTCATATAGTTGGGATTTTTTTTTGAAGCATATTTTTGGGGGGTGGCCACTGATATTTCATATTTCACCCTCTGTCCATTTTACATTTGATTGTCATTTCTCACTAACTTTAGAAACTCTTTCTGTGACATTGATTCCCAGGCCTCCGCACTGGTTACCTATTACCGAGTAACACGCCACCCAAGCCCAGTGGCTCAGCGCAACACACACCTCCCGTCTCACAGCTGCTGTGGCTGCCCGGCTGGGCGCCTCGGGCTCTGGTGTGTCGTGAAGCTGCCACAACCCTGGGCCAGCACCGCCTGTCGCCTTGAAGGCTTGGCTGAGCCAAGCTTCCCAGAGCCAAGCTTCCAGGAGCACTCGGAGTGGCGGGCAGCGCCCTTCCTGGGCGGCTCCCACAGCCCCTGGCAGGTGGGCGTCTCTGTGGGCAGCTCACAATGAGGCGGCAGCTTTCCCAGAGGGAGTGGCAAAGGACACGAGCACCCAGGACAGGGGCTGCAGTCCTCTCGGGCTTCGTCCCAGACAGGACACCCCAGCACTCCTGCCACCTTCTGCTCCACAGAAGCAAGTCACGGATCCTGTCCCCTCAGGGGAGGGGACAAACAGGGCATGAACAACACATCCAGTGTCCTTGAGGACAGCTTGGAGGGTCTGCACACAGGATCGCATGGTGTTTCTTGATCTGCGAGCGAGATCTTGTTTGCATCAGCCTCCCTGACCTGTTGTTATTGACACGTAGGGAAACTCTGACATGTTCATGTGTGTGTAACGATTTTTGCACACAGCGTGTATTAATTTTAACCTCTTTTTTCTTGTAACTTACTTTTCACCTCGGGTACAGAGAGGTGAAGCCCTGCAGTTCACACAGGGCCCTTCTTGCCCAAGGACCTCAGAGTTTGGGACAGACGTTCTCCAGTGCACTGGGGCCCTGTGAAACGTGAAGTGCTGTTCTCTGTGTGCGTGCTCAGGGAGCAGGGATGCCACTGTGTCCCAGGCCTCCTCTTAGATGTGTCACGCACAGCTCGGTCCTGTGAGTGGCCACACACCTGCCGGCTCCTCACGCCTGCATGTGACTCCCCCGAGCCAAGCACTCAGTTTGCTCCTCCGCTGCCCTGGGGAGGAGCCCAGCCCCCTCCATCCCTCTGTTGTCACGAGAGGTTTTCTTCAGAGCACACTCGCCGGCTTCTGGGGTAGGTGTGCAGCCGGGAGCCCCTGGGCCCTTGGTCCTCTGCGCTGAGTTCCTCTAGGTGCGGCCACTTTCCCGAGTGGCTTCAAGGTCCAGTCCCCATCTCCTTGCCAACAGCCGGCCAGACCCTCCTCTCCAGTGTCTCAGCGGTGTCTGTGCGTGTGCTCAGACTGCTGGTCCACTTGGATGTCACTCTGGGCCCTTGTCAGCCATTTGGATCTTCTCTCATTTAAATGTGGAGTTTTCTGGTTTCCCGGCATTTCCTTATCAGGTTTCAGGAATCCTTTCTGTTTTCCAGATCTTGCTTCCTTCTGTGGGTTTTAGATGCTGCCAATATCTTCTTCCAATATTTTCTCTCTTGTCTTTTAGGAAAATGAAACAAACTCCCTAAGTAGTGGGAGTGGTTGCGTCCGTCTGACTTTTCACGGGAAAAGCCGTGTGTAGACCGCTCCTCCCCACTGTCAGCAGAGGTGCCCTCTGTGCTCTGCCTCTGGCTTCAGAACGGTGCCTTTGGCGTCTCGGGTGCCTCCTCTGGGGCACTTCTCTGTGCTGTCGCTTAAGACCAGCTTCACCCCTCCACACTGTGTGCAGCCATCCCTGACGCTGCCCACTGGACGGCTCAGCCCCGGCCGGCTGCTGTGCGCTGCCTTATCTATCCATCTGATCCACATGATGACTCCATCTGCTCCCCCGCCTCTTTCCGGCTCCTGTCTAAGCATCCTACTGTCTTTAACTTGCGCCCCAAGGTCAGACACCACACAGACCAGGACCCTCCTCTCTGCTCTGCTGTTTCAAAGTTGTCTTAGCTTTTTGTGACTCATGGAAAGATTTCCACTGTATGTTGAGAATTTTACTGAGAGCAGAAACTCAAGTTCCCCTAGGTCCTGAGATCCCAGGCTTCGCCCAGAGACTGGGCGGTTCAGTGCAGAGTCCGATTTGGGGTGTGTCCTGCCTTGTAGAGCTGGAGCACACGGCCTGCAAGAGTGGGCTCACAGTGGGCTCAGAGTGGGAAGCTCCGTGGGCATTCCTGGCCTTCACCCACAACGCTTCTGCTTGCAGTCCCTGGCCAGAACTGGGGACATGGGGACACAGTCTGATTGCAAGAGAGGCAGAAAAGTAAGAAACACGTGGCAGGTTGTGGAACACAAATGCTTTCTATCAAGTCAAGGTCCCCAAATAGCTGAGTCTTTGTGATTTTCTGTGTGGGTAATTCTGTCATCTGAAAATAACAAAGTTAACGTAATGTTGCATCTCAGTGCCTCAGAAAACCCTCAGTGAAGCAGAGGCAGGCAAACAGAGCCAGGGCAAAACCGACTGTTTTGCATTTTTAAACGTGAAGATGGAATAAGCTAGATTTTTCTTGTCTTTTAATCTTAGTGCAAGCCGATACAAATATCACAATAACAAAATCAAGGAAATTAACTTGTTATGCCAATGGACAGAAACACTTGGGATTAACTTCTCCCTTACTTTCACGAGGACGGTTTTGACAACTTATTCTTTAACTCCTTTTGACATTTCATATAGCAACATCCACAATAAGGCTGCCACAAAACTGTTAGCTACAAACGTAACACCATGTTACATAAGTACTTTGAGCAAAATTGAAAGATTTTACTTTGCAACTCCAGTTTTTTGAACGTGTTTACCTTGTTAAAAACATTAGTTGGGAGGCTGTGATCAGAAGAGGGGTGCTGGTTGGAGTTTTGAGACTGTCGGGTTGATGTGACCTTGACTGGTGCGCATGGTATCTCAGGTACAGTCTGTGGTTGGCACTGCCATCATCTGCGGCTTCCTGTTACCTATCCAGCAGAGCGCCTGTTCTCAGGTTGCTAATGACTACCACAAGTTCTGCATGATGTGGTGCAAGCCGGGCACTCTGTGGTCCAATAAGGTTGGGAATTCCTGGCGTACAGGTGTTAACAAAACCCAACGACATGCTGCTATATCCTGTGACTAGCGTGACTTCCAGCACCAGGCTTGGGCTGTGGAGGACCTTGGCCACTTACTACCTCTGCTACCATGAAAGTTATTTGCCCTGAGTTCGCCACTTGATCATTTGCACAGTTACAGGCGTGCCCGCTTCCTGTTGAGGATTAGAACTGTAACGTGTGTGTGTGTGTGTGTGTGTGTGTGTGTGTGTGTGTGTGTGTGTGTGACGTACCTTGTGGGTCACACGTGCCCCATCCTGTGGAATTCTAGCTGTGGCATAAGGACCCTCAGATCAAAGGGGTGGTGATTCTTCAAGATTCATCATCCTCTGCTGGGGCACCCAGGGGGTGCCGGGTGTGTACTTAGTTGTGTGACGTTCACAATGAATACCTGCCCACCCAAGTATGGAGTGACGTAGTCTCGAGATTTCATCGTGACTCGTGATGAGAAGCGGTTATCGTAACCACTCCAGGGTGGAGCCTGGAGCCCAGTGAATTCAGGTCCTGGCTCCCACGGGCATCAGCTACATGACCTTGTGTGATCTCAGCCTGTGGTTCTGTCTCCTTGTCATGTCTCCCTGGATGTGGCAGGTCCTCAGAATGGGGATGACACCCCTCCACCTGGATAGCACTGCAACGTACACTGTGCTGGAAGATTTCCAGGGATGCTTGTAAAAATCAATGACCGGATTCTTTTCTCTACTTGTCATAATTCTTCCTTAACTCAGAAAGCAGAGACTACGTGGCAATTCAGCCTCACACAAATTAAAGAATTAAAATCAGAACATCTCCCAAAGTAATGACCTAAAAGCAATAATAGCCATCCCAGTTGCTTATAGGAAATCTCTTTCTAATTTTATTAGGTCAAACAAAATCAGTCCCTCAGTTTTCTAAGCATTTTAGCTAGAGTCTAGAAATTTGAATTTAGAATCAACTTCCTTGCTTGATTACAATCTTAAAACTATTTTATGGTAATAGAACATGACATTTTCCACAAAGGTCCCCAACTTGTTTTGGCAACACTGACCAAGCTAATTCTGGCTGTGTCTCTGCCCAGTTTCCTTGCAAACTTAGAAGACCTGGGTCCCGGTACACCTGAACCAAATTGTGCGGTGCAGCAGTCCGTTTTCAAGGGTGAGGTGGCATCACTCACAGCACGGCGCAGCACGGATCCCAGTGCGCTCAGGACTCTGAACTGAACAAGACACCAGCGTGGCCGCGCAGAGCGTGGAGGAGGGTGAAGTGAGTGGCCAGGGCAGGAAGAAGGGTCCCCAGTCATGGAAGGCAGCCCTGGCTGGTGCTGTGGCAGGACTGGAATCTGGGCCTGCTGGCAGCCGGACAGCAGGTGTGGAGTGAGCTGGAGGGCCACTAAGACCAAAGGACACCCCCAGCGCAGAGATGGCCCTGCTTTCCAGAGCCGGCCCTCTGCTACGGCTGCTGATCTCACGGAAGCCCTGGAGAAGCAGGATTTGGGAAATGCACTTGTGCTTTAAAGTGCATTAGGATTGCCACGTGCCACACCCACCAAACGGCTCAGAGCACTCCCGGGTGCTGGGGATCAGGGCGTGAGCGCCTGCCTGGTCACAGGATAGACACCTGCAATCTCAGGGGTCCTGGCTCCGGACTCCTCTTCCTGCTGGCGGCACAGAGCCAGCCCTGTGCTGAGGGAGTCAGTATTTTTACGCTGAGTTGCTGCTTCCTTCTGCACCCTCAGCCCTGGCACCCCATTAGCACCTCATTAGCAGCCCCTGCACAAAACAATCCGAGTGGTGTTCTCAGGGCAAACGCAGGAGCACCATTCCCGCGTTTCATGGGCATTGGGTTATTAAAAGCTTTCAGCATATAAAGGTCTAATTTTCCCACAGAGTGGAAAACATCCCACTCTGGACCAGGTTCGGGGTGTGTGCCCTCAGCTCCTGGGGTTGCTGTGTCCCGGCTGCCTCAGACAGGAGCCGCGAGGGCGCCGTGCTCTTCAGGCACTGCTGATGAACGGTGTCTGGGGGTGCGGGGACCGCGAGCAGCGTTCCCCAGCACACAAAGCTCACAGCTTACAGGAGATGGTGGTGAGAGTGCCGGAGAAGCTGCAGGCGTCTGTGGCAGCCCCTCGGTCCCCATCGCTGCTCGGGCTGTCCTCAGCCTGCCGTCAGCAGTGCCCACTGCTCAGCGACTCATTTCTTCAGCAGGAAAAGAGTTACAGGAGTTGAGAGTTACAGAAGGGCACCGTAACTGCCGGCACAGAAAACTGTGGCCAGCACAGGATCTGCCATTTGCAAGGGCAGGAGTGGCCCCTTGGTGTAGAGAAGCGGAAGTGTCCCTTCTGCTTGGAAACCAGCAATCCCAACTCCAGGGACTCACAGATCCCCCCCCCTCCACCCAGCCTTCCTGGGGTAGCCTCCACCTGAACCCCGGGACCAATGGCCAGCATTGGCGCTGAAGGCCCTTGGCTACCTGAGGGTCCCCATGTCCTCGGGGGCTAGGCCATGGTCGGAGGGGCAGGGCAGTGACGGCCACAGTGCTGCCTCAGACAGATGAGTGCCTGTCCGCCTGCCCTTGCCCGTCTCCACCTGCCCACCACCCCCTGCTCACCTCCACCCGTCCACCTCCCCCTTTCCACCACCCCTTTCCACCTACCCCTTCCCACCTCCCCCTGCCCACCCAGCCCATAGGGCCTCAAAGACCAAGCCTGGCCCTAGCCAAGGCCTCTTCTCCGTGTGCGGAAGTAAGGGGCCACCGTCCACCACGGCAGGCTCTTAGCAACCGGCGTTAGCTCACTCCCTCACACTGCAGTCAGCCCCTGAAGGCTTGCTGCTGCTCGGCGGGCTGAGGTGAGACTCTGAGAGCCAGCCGGTGTCCCCCACCAGGACAGCTGTGGCTGGAGTCCCTGCTGACCATAGCCCCTCCAAACCCAAGAGCCTGGAGCCTGTCAGCAGTGTCTTGACGACATCACAGGCTTTAGGGAGATGGCTGGCTGGAAGCCGGCGTGGCGCTGTTCACGGTAGGGGAGTTAGAAAAGAAATGTCTGGGGCAGAAAGTGAGTGAGCTGGACTTCAGCGTCCACCGGAGAGGACAGTGGCTGGCCTGGTGCAAGTGTTTGTCAGGGTGAGTAAAACTGGTGTTCCTGTGAGTGGCAGAGGCTGAAGCTGTGAATGCCAAGTGTCCCTGAACGTGGTGTGTATGAACCAAAGACGGAGCGGGCCGTGACGCGACTCGTGACCCTGTGGTCACAGCAGCAGCCGCCCAGGGCTACGCTAGGAGGCTCCTCCACTCCCCACAGCAGGAGTTCCATCTGCACCAGATGTCCGAAGAGAGAAAGCCAGACTCAAGTCACCCTGCTCTGTCCCCAGAATCCCTCCCGCGAGAGCCAGGCAGCCCTCTCTCTGTTCAGCACATCGTGGGAAGAGCGAAATTTCGCATCTTCAAGTCTCTGCTCCTCTTGAAGCAACCAGTGGAGCAGTAAAGTAGGTGAAGTAAATAATCCGTGCAGAGTCTTGTGTTGCTGTGTTTTGACAGCAAAAACAAACTGTTATGAAAAAATAATATGCATTTTATGTAGTTTGTGCCCCATTCATAACATTTTCACTCCTCAATTTCTCCCAAAAACTCCCACCCACTCCAGAGTCTCATCAGCTGTATTTGTTCAGTGCTGCAGAAGTCCCTTTTTGCACATGCCAACTCCTGTGCTGCGAGTCACAATGTGAACTTTCTCTGTCATTACAAGTCCCATCGCTTGGGGAGTGACGCTGTGAAGTGTCACTCTGAGTGCCCAGGCAGACCTGCTCCCTGCAGCCCGGCACCATCTCCAGAGTGAGCACTCCATGCGCCTGTCACCCAGTTGCCCGTGAAAGGCTCGCATGCCCCTCGATGCAGTTTCTCCAGAGCAACCACATCTGGGGTCATCTTGTCGGACTCGCAAAGCTCCCGCTGGCAGGGGTAGCGCACGGTGCGGCTGCCCTCCGTTCCACAGACTGATTACCCAGCACCCTTTCCTGTCATGCTACCTGGTGCGTTTGGGCTCCTTTGTTGTGTGTGTGGGGGGGGGGTCCCTTCAAAGACATTGTCATGACTGTGATCTGCATCAAAGGAATTGAACAATGGATTCGTGAAATAAGGAGGTGTCTAACTGCCTGAGGATGGACAGCGCTCGAATCAACAGCACGTGGCAGGAGGGCGCAGGGGCGCAGGCGGATCGGAGGGCGCAGGGGCGCGGGCGGGATCGAGTCCCACACGTGGGCAAGACGGGTCCCTGTCAGCAAAGACGCTTTCTGTCTGGAAACGTGGAGAGCGGGCGATTTTCAGAGCATCTGTCTCCCTGACGACCTCTGCCGGGCTGTGCTCTGGGACACACGTCCCCCTGCGAGGGAGGCAGGCCGGGCCTCTCCCACAAGGCCAGCTGCCTGTGCACCCTGCTACCTGTGGACACGCAGCTCCAGGAAAGCCCAAGTGGGACCCTGCGTCCCATCCCTCAGTCAAGGTGACGTGGACAGTAGGAGGCAGCCCTGGTGCCGTGGGCTTGCAGTCACAGGTGGCCACAGGTCGGACGGAGCAGAGTTGCACACACTCTGGGCAGGAGGGCAGCGGGGAGAAGGAAGCACCGAGAATGGGGGCGGCGGCGGGGGCAAAGCAGGCGAGGCGCTGCGGGAAGCCCGAGGTGCTTCCTTTTCAAAATCTGATCCACTAAGAAGGAAAAGCTGGTGCCCGGAGGAGGACCAAGCGTACGGAACAGGGTCGGCCCGGATTCCGAGCCACGAGGTCACGCTAGCCGGGAAAACGCCTTGTTCCTTGCAGATCAGAGTGTGGGATCGGGCAGTGCCATCTTGGGTCAGGGTGACCCCAGGAGAGCGGGCTTGCAGGCTACTGGCACTAATGTGCTCCTTAATGGAGCCAAGCCCAGGGCACAGCGTTCAAGGTCACACAGACGTGCCTGTCTGCACCCTCCCACCAGTCTGCCGTGACAGTGGGGGTGTGCTCAGGGCAACATGTCCAGGACCCTCCGCGCCCCAGGTGGAGTTGTCTCTGCAGGAGAAGACACAGGAGGAGGGGCAGTTCTGTGCTACATAGATGTTCTAGCCTTGAACCCGGAACACAGCGTCCTTGGCTGGGCATCTTCCTTTTGCATTCTGTGCCTTAAAAAATGAAAGACACAGATCCCGCATTATCTCAGCCTGGGGACCCCGAGTGGACAGGACCTCCCCAGGGAGGGTGCGCCTGCCAGGCCCTGAGGACCAGTTCCGGCGCGTGCGGAGGTCCAGGCTCTGCGGCGGGAGCCCGGAGGCTCGGGGACAAAGGTAGAGTCAACGTCTTGCCAGGCTCGAGGCGGACACAGACTGTGGTCAGTAACAGGGTGCAGGTGGGAGGGACACGTTGGAAAGAGGGTACAGAGGGACAGGAGGAAATCCCTGGTGAGGGAAAGTCCCGCAGGCAGGGTGGAGGCCTGGCAGCTGCAGGGTGCACAGCGTGCAGTCACTGTCCTGTTTGCCTTCTCTTCCATCAGCGACCCTTCTCCTGCTTCTGAGGGCTGGCCTGACCTTGGATTCAGATGGCCTCCAAAGCCAGACCCTCCTGTGCTGACCCCTGCTCTCAGCCATTGCTAGCAGTGTGACGTCAGCCATCTGATCCACGTCTGTGTTTCAGTGTCCTCAGCAGCGAACTAGGGCTGGTGACACCAAAGGTCGCCCTGGTGAGCTAGCTGGGAGGGTCCGTCCCATCCTGAGAACCATGCTTGGGTCGCTGCGCGCCACGTCTGCCGTTAGTGGTCCCTTCCTGTCACTCCACCACCCTAAGGTGCGTTCTAATGAAACCCCTCGGGGTCCAGCAGCTTAAGCAAAAGTGTAAGAATTAACGGAACCTCCAAAAAAATTGTTTTAAATAATCATTTGTTGTCAGTTACATTTTTTAGACAAAAGTTCCTCTTTCTGCTGGCTTCCTCCAAGAAATGCCATCTGTTTCAAAGCAGATTTGACAATTGCTAGAACTTTCTTTCAGGCGTAGGGGGAGAGATGCTCCTGTTTTGTGAGCATCTGTGAACTGCGCCTTCAGTGCTGCCAGTACTTGAGGCCTTGTTGTCATAGTATTAAGGAAAGTGGCTTTACTTTATTTTTAATGAGCATTATCAAAATTTAGACAAAACCGGTTTGCCGGCCCAAACCAGGATGCTGGTTTTGTCATCCTGAGAGATATTACAAATTTAAGAAACAATACATGTGCTAGCTAATAATTTAGGAAAATATTTTAGAGATTATAATAGAGAATCTGTGATTAAGATGACAATGAAAAGTTCTAGAATGTTCTGCTAAGGGACTTGTCCTCTTCAGAGGAGCAGCTTTGCATCTGGACATTATTTTTTTACTTTGCCCTGAAGATAAGCAATGTCCTAAAACTGCTGGGTCATTGCACGAGCCCTGTTTGGGGAGATGGCTTAAATTGCAGTTGACTATGAGCCGTGGAGATTTGGGCATTGTCGCCTTCTGTAGTCTCACGGGACTTGTCCCGGGATCTCGAGTGACTTGGCCGAAATTGCTGATCGGGTCAGCGCCATTTTGGTGGTGTGTGTGGCGTGTGTTAGTCGTTGTTAGAACCAGAGAGAAAAGTTATCAGAATAAAAAGCTGTTTGTCTCCAGTTTGCCTCTGAACTTCTTCCCGCGGCTCCATTGCTCCAAGCGCTTCAGGCGGCAACAGGTCATGGTTCTCCTTGGCCTCTGTTGGACTCTCTCCACACACCTCTTCCAGGCCCTCACGCAACTTCTCTGGACCATGACAATAACCTAACTGGACAAACCACCACACCTGACTGGCCATAACACCTCCCAAACGACGCATCCCCAAGGAAAACCGACCCAAAGCCCTTCCACCCACAGGATAGGTCCGAACTCCTCAGGAGGGGGAGCAGAGCCCTCGATCGTCCTGTCGTGGGTGGAGCTGTGTCCGCCAAAAAGATACAGGTTGAAATTCTTATCCAAGATGCTTGGGACCAGAAGCGGTTCCAATTCCAGACTCATTTGAACTCTGGAATCTTTGCACAGATTTTACAGGTTGAATATTTCTAACTCAAAACTCTGTCATTGAAAAGTGCCTCAAAATTTGGAACTTTTGGAGCATCGTGTCGATGGGAGACAGGGACGTCTAAATCATGAAGGGAACCAGAGTCGTGCTGGGCAGGGGCTCCTGCCCAGCACCAAGCCAGGGACCCGGAGCCTGAACGTCGGAGCACAGTGGAGAGGGGCGAGGCGGGAAGGCTGGCCTTCCCAGAGGTGGCCCCCACGCCAGTGCGTCCCTCCAGGTCTTCCCGGGGGCACCCTCCCTGGTGCATTCTAGGCAGCTCGGCAGGCCCGGCCATGACTCCCTCTTTTGGCTCTGGTGCGGTCTTGTGGCGCCCCAGCCTCGGGCCTCAGGGCCCCAGGTGTGAGCCCCAGCTCTGCTGCAGCCTGTTGTAAGTTACTTAGTGGAAGCTCAGATTCCCGGCAAGCCCCGAGGCTGGGGGGAAAGTCTGCTGCACTGGTCTGTGTGCAAAGGTGCCCGTGACAACTTCCCAGCAGGAACACACAGAGCCTGGGTCAGTGCCCACCCCACAGAGGTGATGGTGGGCTCAGCCACCACTGGGAGTTTGTAGACAAAGCCCCATGCCGCTCCAGAGCAGCAGAGCTTGCCACCTGTGTCCCTGCTCTTCCTCCTGGCCTCCTCAGTGCGGGTTGCTGCTGGGCAGAGTCCTGATGACAGGCACCGAGCCCCCTAGCCTGAAGGTGGGAACTACCACCCTCCAACCTGGTCCGTGCACCGGGGGCTCCCTCTGCTCACCTAGAGGCGGTCTCCAGGCCACTGCTGGGCTCTGGCCCACCACCATTGCACTGCAGACAGACTTTCCTCCATCCTTGCTGTCCAAATGTCACCGCTATGTCCACACATGTGTGCTTTAATTTGCGCCCTTAAAAGAAAGAAGGAATCCCTGGTGTCTTCCAAAGGGAACCCCCAGCAGCACCAACGTGAGCTGCTTTCTTCAAGCCTGGGAGTTCCAGGTGGCTCGCCAGGTCCCGCGTGATGGGGAGTGTGCACCGAGCACAGCCCGCGTGTGAACCCGTGTTGGGCGGGCTGCGGAGGCTGCGCCACCAAGGACCGCGCCACCAGCTGCGCTCAGGAAACGCACTCAGGACCTCAAAAGCTTCACACAAGGAGTCTGGAAATTTCAACTATATTTAGGGAGCCTACACCTGTAATTCACAGGCAAATGAAACGCAAAAATACCAAGAGCGTATGTTTGCAAGGAAAATAAAAGAAAAATCTAATCAAGTGAGCAATACAGGTTTGGATACATGAATGTGAACCATTTGAAATGGACACAATTTAAAAGGCTGAGATTAAACATGTGGATACAATATATTGGATTTGCCTGAAGACATTTTTGGAACCAAATATATGGAATCACAACATCCACATTAAAAGACAGAAATCTTATGTTTTTTCAAGAAGGCAGAATGAAAGTAGATTCAATGAAAAGATACAACCCTCCATGATAGTTTAAAAAATAAAAAGCCCTGTTTATTGTTTTCACCCTAACCCTGGCATCCCAAGCATCTTACATGTTTTAGCATGTTAAATCCTTATAAAACTCCAGTGTCGTATTAATACGCTTAATTCACAGATGAGGAAATTGAGATTCAGAGAGGTTGAGTATATCAACTAGGGTCACAGAGTCAGAAAGAGATCTGAAGCCAGGGCCAGGTCTGCTGGATCCGCCACTCCTCCCCCGCCTGGCACCCAACGCACAGCCTAGACATTCCATTCCCTGGCCCACCGGGCGTCTGCTCATCGTCCCCAGAGTGGAGCAGGCTATTTTGAGCCTGTGCTGGGGCTGATTTCAAGGCTCAGCTCAAATGCCATCACACAGAAATCTTTCTTGACAGACAGACCCCCAGGACCCTCCCTCTGCCCTCCTCCCTCCTCTCCTCTCTGCCCTAAGCTGGAACCCCTCATCCCTGTGGGCTCCAAGCTCGGTGAGGACCAGAATCCTTCCTCTGGAAAGCCCTTCGGTGCCAGCAACCAGCCCCTTCCTGGGGGGACGGCAGCTGTCACCTGCCAGAGGGCCGAGGGCTGAGCCCCCTTGGTCTGCACCGTCTTTGCCCCATGAGCCAGGGGCTCCCTCCGTGGGAACATTTGACAAGGTCTGAGACAAGTTCATTGTCACAGCTCAGGGGTGCCCCTAGCTCTGGCCAGGGAGGCCAGGCATGCTGTCCCATGCACCCTGCCCAGGACCACCCACCACAAAGTATCCAAGCCCGGAGTTTCAGCCCCAGCAGCTACAGTGTGTCCATCCGCCCGTCCCCCCACGGCTCCCGGGGCAGCCTGGTTTTGCTTCCCAGCGCCTAGGCGCTGAATGAATGAACAGCCATGGAAGGTGGCTCGCTAGCCGTAGAGAAATGTCTCCATACTGAATAACGGCGGCTGACCCCAAAGGCTATGGGGGAGAAAAGTGAAATATTAGAGTGAAGCAGCACCCAACGGTACCCTCTGACAGTTGCAGCCCGAGAGGGCTCGGCACGGGGCGTTTGAGGCTGTGGCGGCACGGCCCTGTGCTGCGCGGAGCTGGCCAGGGAGAGCACACTTCCCAAGGTGCCCAGGTGAACTGTGGGTGGTGGGCCAAGCTGCTGCAGGGCATGGGGTTTCCTCTCAGCACTGAACACAGTGGGCAGGAGGAGGAAGCAGGAGCCCCTGCGGGCCGCTGTCCCAGGCCTACGCTGACCTTAGCTCCAAGAGATGCCGAGATGGGAGAGGAAAGTTTATGGGGACCAGCGTGCTGGGTCTGCAGATCCGTCCGCGTTCCTCCGGGGCACGCGGGAGGCTGCAGCGGGGACTGCCCACACTTTAATCCCCAAAAGACCGAATTTTAGGAGGCCCTGTGTGAAGCAAGAAGGAGAGTCCCCCAACACCAGCAGCAGCCCGGGGAACCGAGGCCGGGTCCCCCTCTTGTGTCCTGGGCACGCAGGAACAGCTCAGCCACCCTACAGAGCAGGACACAGTATGCAACATGGGCATGGCCACTCCAGGGAGGACGGCCGGACGTCTGCGAAGAGGCGTCTGTGAACTGGGAGCGTGGACAGCGCTCGGGCTGGGAGTTCCCCAGGGACGGCTGAGTGGAGGGAGGCGTCACCACCAGGCCCAGGACAGCCGCTGTCTCCCGGCTGCCGAACGGACCGAGCTCTGGGCTTTCTGTTCGTGATCCCCTGAGAAGAAAAGGCCAGCCTGCTCCTTAGGGGTTTTGTCTGCCGCTTCCTGTAAGAGTTGGGACGTCCACAAAGGACAGGCACAGGGTACGCTCCTGCCCGAAGTGGCAGAACGCCCCCAGGTCACCGTGAGCCTCTGCTCTTCAGGGAACACCATGCCTCTGGCCACAGGGACCAGCTCGTCCGGGGTGCTTTCTGCTCACAACCCCCAAGTCACGCCACACGCCCTCAGCATTGGAGAGAAGAAAGACGGGGGGGGCACTGAGAATACGCACCTCACCCCAAAACTCCAGCCCTTGCTGTTGGCTCTCACGGGACGTGTGAATTGACACCAGCGTCCCCAGAAAGATGTGCCTCAAGTGTTTAACGAGGCAACACGGGGCCGTCTCAGCCATGGTAGAGGGGATGGGTATGAACGTGGTGCCTCTCAGCAGTCCCCTCTGTCGCGTACGATACAGCACCCAGTGAAGGAGCCCTAATTAGGAAGGGCTGTTGTAGCTAGCTGGAAGCCATGGGTTCCGCCTGATATGTATGTGACGCACCTGTAGGCACCCGCAAACCTGAAGGTATATAACCGGGTGAAAGCGGTCCGAGTTAGGAGAACGGAGAATTCAGTCAGCCGGGCAGTCACTCGGTTGGTCAGAAGAATCAGAGCGGCCAGAACGTAGGCAGAGCGGTTACAGAAGAGAAACCAGATAGAAGAAGTAATGACTGGTCAGAGTTAGGCCGAGACTCCTGAGGAAGACAGAAGACAGAAGAAAGAAGAAGGAAGAAAGAAGAGAGAAGAAAGAAGCTCTAATCTTTAAAAGCTCGCTTTAATCTTTCTCTCTAAAAATCTTTCTTTCCCTCTCTAAGCTCTAAGAAAGTAGAAGTAAAAGTAGTAAAAGCTTAACTCTGCCTCCGAGAGTTTTTCCTCCCGGTTTTC
Organism: Tamias sibiricus; assembly: GCA_025594165.1. Lineage (NCBI taxonomy): Eukaryota > Metazoa > Chordata > Mammalia > Rodentia > Sciuridae > Tamias > Tamias sibiricus. The sequence continues at coordinate 168,175,559 of CM046662.1, read as the reverse complement.
GGTACCAGGAAGCTTACAACCCAGCAAGGGACAAAGCGAGGAAATCAAAACCAGGAGTCGTACTGGGGGACGGGGGCACCTCCAGCAGTCAGTGGCCGCGACGTCCTGCCCTCTCCTCTCCTCTCCCTGCTCCTTCGTGCGGTGCAGTTGACGTGAACTCAGCAGCCCTCTCCAGCGGGCGTCCCTTCCCGACGGCAGATGGACGAGAGTGAGGGCTGCCCCGAGTGGGCAGAGCAGACCACCTGGGCTTGTGCGCACCCCCAGGGACCGCGCTGCGTGCCCACTGACGAAAGCCCACCGCTGGGAAGGAGCCCCAGCCCTGGTCAGACATGCGCGACGGCCTTCCGTCCCCAGGGCCTCGGGCTTGGGCACCGTTTGCCAGAGGATTCAGAGGCCAGCCCAGCTCCTCCCACTGCAGATTGTCAGACGGCTAAGGTTGGGAGACACTCCTGCCCCAGGCCCACGGACGGACGGGGCGGTTCTGCCTGCAGTGCCGTCCAGCGCGGCGGGCTGCAGTGTGGTGTAGGAGGGGCGGCGCTGAGGCCTGGTGCTGCTCAAGGCACCACGGTGCCCGTGGCTGTGCCACTGCAGACAGCGCTACAACCGGGCCTGCAGCGGGCCTGTTCGGAGAGAAGCCTTTAGTGAAAGTTCATAAACAGCAGGAGGGAGTTGGGAATCCTTAGAAGGCACTGGTTAGCTGTTGAAATGCAGCCAGGTCTTCAGAGATGTTTCTGCGCCACGTGTGAAACACTTGCATGAGACGCTCAGGGAACGCGTAGCTCCCCAGGAAAGCCTAAACCTACGCCCGGCTCTGGGAGCAGAGGTGCCCGTGAGGCCGAGGGGTGATTCCGGGGATCTGCCATGAAGAGGCTGTGTGAAGAGTAACTGAGGCTGGAACGCAAGGGGCCCCGCGGTCTGTCTGACCGAGACCCCGCGTCGCCCCAGCTGCTGGTCCTCTCCTGTCGCTCTTGTCTTCTCTAGACTCATGCCTCTGACGCAAAAAAGCCACATTTCCTGGGGGTCCTCAAGACTCTGTCCCAGCCCCCTTCTCTCTTATGGTCTAGAGCCTTCTTGTGCCACCGTGGGAAGGGCCAGACACTCACCCACTGCGGAACCAAGTTCCCAGGCCTCAGACCAGCACACACAGGTCACTGCTGGGGAGGTGCCCTGTCCCCTGCCCCTCGCCCCCCTCCAGGCTGTGTAATGGCTCTAAAGTGGCATGAGTGACAGGAACTCACTATTTGATTTTAAAAGTCAGAGCTTTCAAATACGTCTGTGAACATATAAACACCTCTGTGCACAGACTGACCCATTGCTACCACTACCGGAGAGGAATCACAGGTCATAATTCACGGCCTTCTGTGGAGGGAGGGAGAGGAAGCTGGACACTCATTCGCCTTAGGGGGACATGCTGGGCTCTGGGTTGATGCTCTCTCCACACGGCTGGTCCTGCCAGCCACCTTCGGGGTGGGGGCAGAGGCCGCCTTCCTGCCTCACGGAGTGAGCACATTCAGGCGAAGCCAAGGCTGTGGGTTGTGAAGACAGCCCACCGTCCCTACAGGTTGGCCAGTCCCTGGCTCCCCGTCTGTTTTGTAAGGCTGCAACGCCCACATCTGCCCGGCCAAGAGACCCCACCCTTGCTGATGGCCACGAGGTCACGTTGATTCATTAAGTCCCACGACTTCCTGTGTTTTAGACAGGGCTGGTGGGAGACAGCTGCAGCTGAAGTTCTAACCTGGTCTCTCTTCTCATCTCACGCAGGGACGGATCTGCAGGAAAGCCGGCAAATCAAAAAAGTCCTTCAGTCGCAAGGAGGCCGAAGCCACCTTTAAGAGTTTGGTGAAGACTCACGAAAAATACGGCTGGGTCACCCCGCCCGTGTCCGACGGCTGACGCACACCGTCCTGCCTACACGCGCCGGCTCCCTGACATCTCCTCCCCACCGCTGCACACCCTCCATCCTTTTCTACTCCAGCCAGAACTGCACCCTGAATGCCAAGGAGGCGCCTAAGTTATTTACGAACACGTGTATTGACAGAGAGAAAGGGGGCGGATGCTGCTCGGGTTCCGTTTCCATGATACACCAGTGATCATCTCTCAGCCGCTTTAGAACCGTGTCCAGACGGTGGCCTTTCCCAGCCTGCCCGTCCCCGCCCTCCCCAGCACATGGCCCTTAGCTTCTTCCCATGACAGCAGCTCCAGCGAGCAGGCGGGACCCCCAGGCTCTGCCAGCTCCAGCCCCGTGTAAATGGCGCCGTTCATATTTCCCAGGAGCGCCGCACCGCGGGCCGCAGCCCCTGTGCTCTGTATCTGTGTCTCTCTTCCTGGCAGGTCAACACAACCCGAAGACGTGTCTTTCTTTCTGTGGCCTCTGGTCTGCTGCGGCGACATTTAGACCTCATCCATGCTATGACCTTCGGCTCATGAAAACACAACCTTACCATTGCCGGGTTCTGGTGACTCAAAACCACAACTGCCCACTTGGTGACCTTGTGCTCTCGAGGCTGAGTCTGTGGTGTGCTGCTGTCCAGATACACGAGGGCCATTCCATGAGAGACAGGGAGGCCGCAGCCACCAGGGTGGACAAGGGCCCGCACGTCAGGTGCGCCCCCGGGGGGCTCAGAGCAGTGACAGGCAGAGACAGCGGTGTTGGCAGGGATGAGGAGACACTCCCACCCATGAGAGTGTGTTCGCGCTCCTGTCACCAGAAGCAAAGACAGTTTCCCACTCACGCAGTCATCTGACTCATGGACCGCGTGCTAGTGACGGGGAGACAGAGCTGCCCAAGGAGACCAAGTGATCGTACGTGACTTGCATGGCCGGGTCTGTTTCCTCCCCACGTAGTCACTTGTGTGTCCCCCACGGTTGAGATGCGGGCACCTCGTGTGGTGCAAACCTTCTGTTATTTAACCTCCCTCCCGCCGTTCCATTTTTCTCTTCTGTTAAGTTACTTAGAACTTTCTAAGAAACTCCATGAAATGAGGAAACACTGTTTATAGTAACTTGCGGAAAGAGGTAAAATGTTCATTCCAAGTGGAAAATCTGATTGGACACATTTTAAATAAAATCATGCATACCTGATACACTGACTCAAGAATCCAGTCATTGTGAGCTAGGCTTCCTTTAAAATATTTAATCTGCTTGATAAAATGTTAATGTTCCAAAGGCTGCAAACACCAAAACTTGTATATCAGGAGCAACATCTCACAGCCAGAAAATGCAGTCTTAGGGACAGTCTTTGCAAATATCTAACAGGTGGCAACAGTCCCAAGGGGCAGCCAGGGAGATGAGGAGACTCTAACTGAAGCACTGAGGGACGTCAGGGTCAAACCCAAACCTCACAATCGTATTCTCCCACGGTAAAGGAAGAGCCGGCTTCTGGACGGTTGTGAACAATTCTTCAGGCAGTTCTGACTTCTCGGGTGGCTGTTCTCTCTGTTCAAGGGTTTTGGAGACCCAAGAGGCTTCTCCTCAAACGACAAGGTCTGCTCCTCCCACGGTGACTGGGGACCAACCAAATCTCTCCTTTATTCTTGTCTTTATCTCCTTACCCTTCCTTATTTGCCCCCAAATACACAAATGCAGCTGCCAGGCTACCGTGACCCACTTGAGACGGCCTGACCTCCTGCTCAGGTTCCCTGTGAGCAGCCGTGGTGGGAAACTCGATGACAGTGCCTTGCAGCCTTACCTATCTGATCCCCAAAGTGGAACTCTCCATGCTGGAAACCAGCGTGGGGCTGATGGTCTCCGGCCCCTGGGACTGTTGGTTGGGATGGAATTACTCCATGGGCACTGAAGACCTAGGGCAGAGACCTCTTCCCGGCTCAGGAAAGCACTCGAGTTTAGCAATCTCCAGGTAATGTAAAATTGAAAGCAACTTCCTTTTTTTTTTTTTTTTTTAGGAAAAAAATATTTATTCATAGCTAGGTCAATTTATTTTTTATCAGCTGATTGGAAAATGTGTCCACGTTGTTTCCAGGTAGGCAGGCCAGAAAAGTGCTGCCAGGAGACGCGTCACCCACCGTGGGCTCCATTACTGCCGACAGCCGGACATGCAGCTCCGTCTCAGCCCTTCGGTGCACCTGGAATTTGGTTTATTTTGCTCGGCCTTGCCATTGTGTTTGCTGGACACCTACAGAAGAAATCAATTCTTCAGTGAAAGGAAAGCAATTTTTCACTTAAGTAGAAAGAATTCCACAATTTTCACAGCAGTGACAGATGACGTAAAGCGTGCCTGTTGCTGGGAGTCCCTCTCTGGCGTCCCGCATCACAGCAGGGCACTGGGGGACCCTGTGTCCACTGCACTCTGGTCCTGCCACACCCTGGCTGTTCGCACCTTGGCCAGGAGCGCATTCTTCCCCTCGGCAGAAGATGCCCACCTGTGGACCCAGTGGGAGAGGGGACTCACGCCCTGTGGCCTGGGGCCATGTTCCCACAAAGCCAAAACTGGATCCTCTTCACAGAGACAGCAAGGTGGTCACTGGAGGGGGACGCGCACATCTCACCTTCTCCATTAATCAGCTGGAAAGGGAATCAAGCCAGAGGCTGCAGATCCAAAGGAAGAGAAAAATACCAACTCTGATGCTTCCCCAACTCCCAAACCCCTGCGCCTCCCACAGTCTTCCCCGTGGGCCAGGCTGTGACAGTGACAGCGTGGTTCCTGGGCGTGTTCTCCAAGGCCTTCCAAGACCGGGAGGCTCTGATGAACTTATCAGAGGACTTTCTAGAAGGTCAGGAATCATTTATCCCTGAGGAAGTCCTAAGTGGGCAGCAGGCCTGTCACCCGCCCCTTACATGACACATGCTGCATAAGGGACACCATCTCCGTAATCCATTATCCACGTTCCCCAGACTTTAGGCCTAAATTTTCAGCTCCCAGGTTCATCCCATCTATCAAAATTCAATTTTATTTTTTTGAGAGATAAACCTACAGACCAGTGAAACACCTGGGAATGAGAGACGGAGGCCAAGTCTGCCCTGGGGTTCTGTCGGGCCACGCCACCCGCCCGCACCGCGGCTTCCTCGGCTATAAACTCAACTAGGTTGACGGGACAGCCTCTCAAAAGACGGGGGCAAAGTGCTTGTGGAACCAAAGACTGCAGTATGAATCTAACACCCTCTTTTCATGGTACCAGGAAACTTATATCACAATAACAGGCTTTAATTAGAACACACTTGGAGACCTGCTCAGAATGAATAATTATAGAGGTTAAAATGCAATTATCATGTAATTACATTCTTGCTTTTAGTCCCCAGACCTCTACAGTGTCACTCAGCCATCCTTACTGACTGGCTCTCCACACGGTCCGCGTTCCCTCCTAGAGACGGGGAATCAGAGGAGTTTAAGACCCATCTCAAGTCACGCGGGAAACGGCAGCGGGTAAGACACAGGCGCGGCTGCCCTGCACGCCACAGATGCCGTGCGGCCCCGGGACGTCCTGACTCCTCGGCAGGAAGCCCTCGTGGAGGAGTCAGGGGTGAGCCACAGCTGGGACAACAGAAGGAGAAATGGGAGAGGCTGGAGGGCAGAGGTGGCAGCAGCTGGCTCCCTGTGCAGGGACTGTGTGTCACCGTTCTATCAGAACCCTCGACAGCAGATTTGAATGGGACTTTCTTTCTGGGGAAGAAGAACCATGTCTTGACCACAGGGAAGGCAGAGCCACTGCACCTGGGAGGCCCCTTGGCCACACTCCACGCCCTCTGTAGTGAAGGGAACAGCCCCAGAGAGGGGTGCACGGCGGAGGTCACCGTCTTGCAGTGGCTGACCCTTCACGATGTCATTGGGCAGTTCCTGTGGCCCACAGCCAAGCACACCTTGCTCCCACCATCGGGTCAGTCCAGGTATTCCAGGCTGTCTGGGGAACACCAAGGCGATCCCTTCTGTGCCAAAAGCAAGTAGGTGCACAGGCAGAGGTCTCGCGGCCACGCCCTGGGGAGGCGCGGGGGGCACTCTGAGCTCAGCCCATGTGATCGCTGCCCAGGCTGTGCAGCCCAAGACATTAAAATGGCACACGGCTCTGCTCCTCAGGTGTAGGCCTTATTTTTCCAGTTTCTGCAGCCTCCAGTTCACGGGTATTGAGCGTCTCTCTCATCCCCGGGGCCCGTCTGGCCCAGAGGACATGGCCGGTGAGCTGGAAAGGCCAAACAAGAGTGTTGACATTCAGGAAGGCCATAAGTGATCTTGGTTTGGTTCCAGAAGAAACAGGGGAGCAAAGTGTGCTGGCCAAATAGTCGTCATCAAAGTAGAACACCTGAAGAGAGCCCAGGTCCCAAGAGAAGAAGGATTTTATCTCAAGGTCATAGTGGAGCAAGACAAGCAGCAGTGGCTAGAAGGGTCAGGTGCAAGGTCATCCTCCCGGGTCAGGGGGGCCATATGGAGCCCGGCGCTGCTCCCCACTGCCGACTCACCCTGTTCTCTTGCAGAGTTAAAACTGTGCCACCTTGTCGACACAGTGTCATTCTGTATCTCTAGATCTTGGGCCATCACTGGTAATGACATTAATGGAGCTGAAATAGAAACTGCTGTAGCCCGTGTGCTGGGCCTCATTCCCTCTTCCTTCTCCACCAATGTGATGTCATGTCATGAATGTTGTTGTCACCTTGACAATGGTAGGATGCTCCCTGAATACCATGGGTTGCTGTCCACTTTCAGGCCATCGGCGCGATTCACACTGAGACTGCCCAGCGTCCCTTTTCTAGAGTTACCATATTCTGTAATCCTCAGAAGGAGGGAAATCAAAATGCATGTGTCATAAAGTAAGAAGGAAATGTTTAGCATTCGACGACGACGACGGCGGGTGCATGGGCCACACCATCTAGAGGCACTGCCCCGTTTGGAAAATCGACTTTGGAAAGCAAGCCTTGAGAACCAATAAATGTCTTTCTGTGGAATGCTTGTGTGTGCTCGCGTGGTCTCTGCCCGGGGACCGTCAGACTTCTCTGGATCTCTGTGTGTGTGTTGTCCTCTGTGGGCCATGGTGGGTGGGTGGCTTCCTACCACAAGGTCCTCTGATCTTTCCTGCTTTGATCGACGTGTGGTTTGCCAAGTGAAAACTTTGAAGTTCGTCACCAGGATCCTCCGTAAAAATCAATGCGGCGCCACTGAACTGCGTGACGAGGTCTCTTCTGCTGCTGCCCACTACGCTATGAAGGTTCGTAAACGTGGGTGCCAGGGAGTCCCAGTGAAGTTTCTCAACATAATTGAAATATTGTGCTTAGCCCCAAACCGTAGCCTAAAATACCCCCGAATTACAGATACTTCTTGGGAAAATGTGCAGAGGAGTAACTCCAGGAAGTGACACTTTTCAAAACTCAGCAAAATTTACGTAAAAGGCACTCGAGCTCATTTACCACACTGGTGTGTAAGTCGGGTTCAGTTTTATTTTAAACTGCTTATCAGAGGAGTTTCTCAACCCTGGTCCCTACTCAGGACAATCTCTGGATCAGAGCACATTTTCCTTTAAGATATGAACACTATTTCAGTATCAAAGAGGCATCAGTCCTGGAATCAAGCAGCCTTGACTCCCCCTCCTCCTGTTGGCAAAGAGGGGTGAGGGGCTTAGTCCACACACCCCATTTCTGCTTCCAGACTTAAATTTTAAAGTGATTACCATCTGTGACAAGGCAGCAGGTGGGCCCAGTGCCCATGCGTACCTAGGCCTCGGTGGATTACCTTGGAAGGGGCCAGGAAGTAGACTTGGTGCAGGCAGGTGGTAACTGGTAGGGTTTCCTTTCAGACTGCTCACTTTGACCCAGAAGAAGAGCACTCCTTCCTTTGGCAAAAACATGGGAGGGGTGCCACCAGCAGGGCCCCGCCTCTGAGCTCCAGGGTGAAGGAGGCAGGGTGTGCCCGCTCCCACTCTCCCCAGAGCCTGAGAGCTGACAGGCCGTGGCCTGGTCACTGTGTCTTAAGGCCAAAAGTGAAAAACTCAAGAGGACAGACCCTGGACCCTGACGCTGACCCTGAAGGCATGTCCAAGGCAGCAGGACAGCTGCAGGTCTAACCGCATGCATTGCTTTCTCGGGCCGGGCCTCACCTGCCCTGAGGTGTGTGTCTTAAAGAGGTCTCTTTTCATACCACAACATATGGTAGGTGTCCCTAGAACCAAGCTAGTTTTACTTAAGCTGGGGCAAGTGATGGCCATATTAAGGTAGATGTACACACACTGTTTGCCAAAATGGAATTCAGATGAATTGTGTTTGCTCAGCCTTCCGGTGGAGGGACTGTGTGTAACTGTGTGGAGGTTGGCCAGGACAGAGACCACAGGGGTTAGGACATGGCAAGTCTGAAAGTCCAACTTTTTAACCTATCTCAGAGCACTTTTATAAGAACGTTGAGTCATTATTTTCTAATAAATAATATCAAAGGTGAAATCCAATGACATGATTCTGAGCAGCGTGATTGAGCTTCCCTGCAGGAAACCTTTCTTCTTCTCTCTTTTTCTACACTTGCTAAGTCTTTACTTGCTCCAAGGCCTTTTGGAGCCATCTTCTGTTTTCATCTCTGTAGGCGACACTGCAAGATGGATTTAGCAGACAGCGGCTTGCAGCCTATAGACAGGAAGTGAGCCTTAAGTTCAGTTGATTTTTCTAATCTGATTTTACTTAAACATGGTCAATTACTTTTCCTTGTCACTAAAACATGACATTAAGTTGATCCTAAAACAACATCTAAATCTCTAATTTGGAGAGAGATTCTGAACTTCAACTTTCCAAAATTTGCCTCTTTAATAGCAGGAACTTTGCACTGAATAGTTCTTCATACTTTCATCAAGTACTACACACACACACACACACACACACACACATACACACTGCTGATTTGTGTGATCCAAGGGTTTTTTTTCTTGCTTTATTCTGGTTTCTGCATTCGATGGTGTTGCTTTTCCATAAAATATATGAATTTCCAGAATAGCTCCTACTTCCCGCAGTGCTGTCTCCTTCTCCCCCTGTCCATGGCTGAGGGTCTCCTAGGACCTTCACTCACACCTACGAGGGCTCTTGAGGCCTGTGTCACTTGTACCAGGAGCCCTGGACTTCACAGCATCCAAGTATCGGATCTCCCCTGTTCAAATGTTGGGAATAAAAGCTGTGTTTGGTAAATAATAGCTTGGAGTATCAGAAACAAAGCAAGGCTCCGACTTCTCAACTTCATGTCATTATTTATTAAATAAACTAACTATAAAGAGCCACAGAGATCACTGGGAAGAACTCGGTCATTGAATTTGGTTGGGTCTGTCCCAGACTCAGGCCTTGGCTTAGAGACTGTTCAACCGCACTTCTACCCCAGCACATGGAGGGTTGCAACCTAGCCCATTCCCATGACTCCCACTAAGGATTCTCTGTGAAAAGGGACATAGCAAAACCTTGAGGGCTCACTTTTCAGAAGGACATTTTAAGGCATAGAAAGTCACATCCAGAGTCCAGGGTCCTCAGCCAATATATTGTGATTCTGGGAGCAGAAATGGAGAGCCCTGTTACTGCCTTGGAAATACAAAATATATCTACGTAAACACATGTGAGATGCAGCTAAGAAGTAGGCATGATTTTGGAACGTGAAGGGAGATCATGTGTAATATGTAATCATGTATATAAGTGATACATGTGTAATGTGTAATGTATATATGTGTGTATATATGTATACATGTGTTGAATAGTGGCCCCTACAAGGATATATCCACGTCCTAAAACACAGAGCCTGTGAATGTAGCTTATTTGAAAAATTGCAGATGTAATTAAGGATCTCAGAATGAGATCACCCTGGATTTAGTCTGGACCCTAAGTCCAGTGGCAGGTCCTTACAAGGGAAAGAGGAACTTTTGAGAAGCAGAGACACCGTTGGGAAATGGGTGGACATCTGTGACAGCCCATGGCCCGGGAGCACCAAGGGCTGCCCTGATGACAGTTGGGTCACACTCTGTTCCTGAGAACTCTACAGGCAAATTTCTGTTCTTTTAAACCACCATGCTGAAAAGGACCTCGTGGGAAAAAGAATAAAAGGAAGAAATAACTTCTTCTCCCAGTGGGCAGAATATGCTCACTTCACGCTCTGTTCCCTCACAGAATGTTTGAGTCTGACCATGGAGGACACAAATTTGCTTAAAATATGATTTAGTTAGTCAGACTCTGTCTGTTTGAGCTGCTATAACAAAGAACGAAGGATTGGTGGCTTAAACAATTGACCTCTACTTCTAGCAGTTCTGGAAACTGAGAAAGTCAAGATCAAGGTCAAGGAGCCTGCAGAGTCACTATCTGGTGGAGGCCCCCTTCTACCTTCTCATCTGGTGGGAGCAGTGAACAGAAGCAAACACTCTTGGGTCTCTCAAAAGGGCACTAATCCCCTCACAAGGACTCCTCTCAGCATAATCCTGATTACCTCCCAAAGCTCCTGCCTCCCACTACAATCACTGGGGCTGAGGACCGGGCAGGGTTACAATGTTGGAATGTTAAGGGGACACAGACATTCAATTCATCATAGACCACAACATCAGAAAAGTAGTTGTCATCAGGGTCACAACAATAAGCAAGGGTCTTTGTCAGTGGCTGGGGGATTGCATCTGAAACACACTGAACCACTTTCAAAGTGCCACTCAAACCAGTACCTCTTCAAATAAAGTGACTTCCTCTTTAATCCTAAGCATTAACCTCCAAAGGAGTTCCCAGCCCTTACTAGGAAGGGCTAGCAATGATGGTCAAGGGGAAATTTGGATTCTCCTGGGGGCCAGATTGTGATGGGGTGACTCTTGGGGAGTAAGGATCAACTGGGATGATTCTTTTGATTCGATTTCTTGGGAGCTTCGGTTCATTTGGTTAATCATTTTTTATTTTTCTGTCTGTTTGGATTTGCCTTGCTTTAGAGTCTTCTCCCACAGAGCTGGTACAGTAAAGAAGACCGTTTTGCTTATCTTGCTTGGGTGGAAAAAGTCAGAAACCATGTGGGATGCAGGGGATGGAGGGGTGGTGGGTGAACTGGATGGACAGGTGGGTGGATGGGTGGGTGATGGTAGATGGATAGACAGGTAGAATGGATGGTTCAGCCTCGCCTCTGGCTTCATGTGGAAACATCCTCTATGTTTCTCTTCTCGCTTCCAGCAGGATTGGTCCTTCCATAAGGCCTTACATTATTAGGCTGTGAGATCCACGGACAGGCAGACCCTCCTGCTTCCAGAGCACCGAGTGCAGAGGCACACAGGAGCACACGCCAGGCCTGGGGCTCCTCTGTGCACCAGGGCAAGGCTCACACCAAGGGCTCCACTTGCCTCTGCCTGGGTGTCCCCTCAGGGTCCAGTGGTCTAGGCCAGAATTTAGTGTCCAGTCCTACCTGTCACGTTCTTAACCATCTCATACCTCAATAGATACTAGCACTGCTGACTCAAAAATCATCAGGCATATGGAAAATGTCTACATTTGGCTTCATGTCATGCCAAAAATAATAATAAAGGCAAAATAGAAATTGCTAGATACTATGTTTCTGTATCAGTTTGGTCTTTCCATTTGTTTATTCTTATTCTTTTAATAAGACTTTTCATATATCATTATTGTCTACTAGTAGAACAGGGTCTGTAAATCTATCCTCTCAGGAACTTCTGCTCTACTTCACATACACCTTAGAGGCACAGAGCAGGGTGTCCCTTTGCTCCCAAGTCCCTGGGCTCGGGGACAGAAGGCCGCAGGTGAACACTGGGTCTCTTTACTGGATGTTCTCTGGCACATGGCATTCTGAAGTGGTCCTGTCCCTGTGACATGCTCAGGAAGAGAGTCTGGGCCATGGGAGACGGTGGCTGCAGGAGGGAGGGGAGCGTCAGAGCCACCTGCAGGCTCTAGGTTAGGTGCTAGACCCCCATTGTCCCATTTACCTCTCACATGAGGTCACTAGTAGTGTCCACACACAGGAAACACAGGTATCTACACCTGGGAGGAGAGGAGAAGAGTCAGAAGGCCAACATGCCCCACTGCAACCCACACCACGGAGAGCAGAGCCAAGCCAAGAACAAACCCCACAGAACTCCTCCCTGGCGCTAGGCAGAGTATCTGCTAACCTGAAAGTCGTTTCTTTGAGCTTCACTCTTTAAATCCTTATAACCCTGGATGCCAGTGTTCTAGTGACAGCGCTACTTTCTTCTGTCTGTCGGGAGTAAAGCCCCCAATGGTGCAATACTATCAGGCTCCAGGCAAGGAGGGGAGGGGCCTAGAGAGAAAGTGAAAGCTTGCCCAGACAGACGCAGCGAGGAAGACAGACACCACAGGTGTGTCGGTGAGACATGTTCTGGTATGTAAGCTGCCTGTCGTGGCCAGCCACAAACGCCGCGGGAGGAAAACTCTGGGAGGCAGAGTAAAGCTATTACTACTTTTACTTCTACTTTCTTAGAGAGAGCTTAGAGAGAGAAAGAAAGATTTTTCTTCTTCTTAGAAAGAGCTTAGAGAGAAAGATTAGAGATAGCTTTTTCTTCTTCTTCTTCATCTTCTTAGAGCTTAGAGAGAAAGAGAGAGAGTTTGAAAGAGAGAGATTTCTTCTTTAGAGAGAGAGAGAGCTTAGCTTTTAGAACTTCTTTCTTCTTTCTTCTTTCTTCTTTCTTCCTCGGGAGCCTCGGCCTGACTCTGACCAGCAATTACTTCTTCTATCTGGTTTCTCTTCTGTAACCGCTCTGCCTACGTTCTGGCCGCTCTGATTCTTTTCTTCTTCTCCGACCCGAACTCTTCTTCCGACTGAGCGACTGCATGACTGACTGAATGAATTCATTCTTCTCCTGACTCCGACCGCTTTCACCCGGTTATATACCTTTAGCTTTGCGGGTGCCTCACGTGCATTTACAGGTGCATCACATACATACTTATTATCAGGTGGAACTTATGGCTTCCAGCTGACCGCAATAGCCATCTCCCTAATTGGGGCTCCTTCGCTGGTATGACCCTCTCCCCTCGAGTGGGGCAGGCCAATGGCACGTGGAAGAGGCAAGGGGGTTTCACCTGATGTATTTCATTAGCTGGCAAAGGCGAGGAAACTTTGAAGCTGTAGTTAAGGCCTCTAATCAGTTGGCTTGCATTTGACCAAAAGAGAGATCACTGTGAGTGGGTCGGACCTGATCAGTTGAGCCCATAGAAGACTGCCTTGAGCTTCCCCGAAAAGAGAGAGTTCTGGGCTCGGGTTGTAACTCAGGGGTCGAGCACCTGCCTAGCATGAGGCCTGAGTGCATTTCCCGGCACTGAGAGATGGAGAGAGATTCTCCTGCTGTCCTTGAAGGTACAAGCTGCCAAGTCATGAGGGAGACACATGGCAGGACACCGCAGGCCTCTTGGAGCTGAGAGTAGCACCCAGGTGACAGCCAGCAAAAACAGAGACCTCAGTCCTACAGCGTCAAGGGTCTATATTCTGCCAGAAACCTCCTGAGCTTGGACAAAGACCTGAGCTCCAGCAAAGAGCGTAGCCAGCTGATGCCCTGGGTGCACACTGGCCACGTCCTGCACAAGGACCCCGCGGGGCGTGAGCCTGGCCTCCCGGGCTGTGCAGATGGGGAGGTGATACACGCATGCTATTTTCAACTTTGGTATTTGTGCCTGGTCACACAGCAACTCAGATGCCAGGCAAACCTCACAATTTGTCTGATTTATCCTACCCTGAGACCCTGGGTTTAGGCCCCACATCCATAATCCAGAACAATCTCCTTTCGAGATCCTTAATTTTATCATACTAGCAAAGATTCTTTTGAAGGTCACATTCACAGGTTTCAGAGTTCAGGACATGAGTGAATCTTTGGCCTCTGTTCCACCCACTCTGGGCATCGTCCTCAGCAAGGACGTTGCCCCCAGGCCCGCATCCCAGCCACGGCTGCCTTCGGCCGCAGAGAGCAGCCCTTCCCTCCTCTGTGATCTGCTGACCACCCCCCCAGGCGTCCACTGCCCCATGAGCATCGCACCTGAACACAGAAGCCCAGTGAGGCTCCGTCTCAAAGTGTCCCTCTTCTGGGAAGGGGAAGGGGCCTGGAGGTGACCTCCAGGTGGGCATTCACTGCAGGAACCCAGATCTAGCCCTTCCTGGCCCCACCAGTGGTCAGTTCGCCATGGCCAGGGACTGCTCCTCCAGTGGACACTGTCAGTGGACAAAGGAGTAGGCAGGACTGGGTGGTTCTGCTTGGTCTAAGGACCCACAGAGGTGTTTTATTAGGAAGCCTCAGGGTGACTCCCCAGGGGGTAGCGAGTCACCAGCTTCCTCCAGGCACCTTCTCCCTTTAATTGGATTTTTCTCTAGCTAGTTTGCTCAAAGCCCTTAAATGTTTGCTGTGTCACCAGCCCACAGCCCCAGGCCTGCCACTTGGCCCTGACTCATCAGCCTCCTGAGCCGGCTCCCAGCCTGGCTGGGAACAGATGTCTTGGGGCAATTAGAGCACAGGGGAAGAGAATTTGGGTATAAAAAGATCAATCTTCTCAAAGCTCTGCAAATGCATCATCAATAACCCTGAGGATCATCATCCTAGACTCTGAGAAGCAAGCCTCTCTCGCCCCCCATCTCCCCCCAGCCCACCGGTCCTGGGGCAAATGCAGACCAGTCACCCTCAGAGTCTCTACCATAGAAGGTCAAACCTGTCCCAACACAAGCCCCCCCTCCACAGCACAGGTGACCTCTGCCCCAACACTAAACAGCCCACCTCGGGCTGAGGTCTGTTTCTCCCCTCCTGCCAGAATTCAGCCCTGTGCGCTGTCCCCTCTGGCCGTCCTGCTGGGCGCTTCTCTAAGACTGGTGGAGATTTAACAGAAAGAGGGAACATCTTAATTAGAGGGAGCAGAGGACAGGCACCTGAGATGGGAGAGGCTGACCCCGCCCCTCCTGAGGCTGGCAGCCCCTGACTGTGGGCCCAGGTGCTGCGCAGTGCTGGGCCACTGCCGCCTGCTCACCCAGGCCAGGACTAAATGAGAACCACATCCTATGTTAAGTAATTGAACTGCACATGGGGTCAGAGTCTCCCGGGACCACTGTCCCCAGGTTTCTACTGGAGACCCCATGCGTAGGTAGGGTGACATTTGATGTTGTCATTGGGTGTGGAGGCCCCATGGCTTATTGGGTCTGCTGGTGCCTTGTTCTCCCAAGACCCAAACAGAAGGCTGGCATCTCTTAACCACAAGTAGAACCCAGGCAGCCGCACAAGCAAGACCTATGCAAAAATATCCGCCCAGAGCCCACCCTGTAATCCATTTTCTCTCTCATGTTTTCATTCCTATCAAAAGCGCCTGTTCCTTTCCCATCATGCTGAACCCTGGGTGGAAATAAGGATGCAGCAATAAAAGGCTCTGATCCTGCCTGGGGTCCGGAGCCCACGTCTGCATTTCACACAGGACGCAGCAGGGCCCACGGTAACAAAGAGACCCCGGCAGGGAGCAGCAGGCTGCGGGGCCCGGCAGGAGAGAGCGCACACAGAAGGGCCCGACTGCCCACTTGAGCGGCCTGGCCTTCTGTTGATGTGGGTTCTTTTTCTTCCCATTCCAGCAGGGGAAAGCAGTGTACTTCCAGCAAAGTTTTCACTTAAAAGGAAGAAACACAAAAAGCAGGAGGGGAGCGAGAGGAACAGGAGGAAGCAGGAGGGAGAAAATAACGGGGCGTGCAGGTTGGGGGCCTCGGCACACGAAGGAGCTGCTCGGCAGCTGTCAGAGAAACGGGGGCTGCTTTACCCCGAGGCCTGGGGAGCGGGGATGGATGGGAAAAAAGGAAGCACCCATTCATTAATTCTTGGTAATAGTTCTTGCGCTACAGGATTCTTGTTAAGGAACTTGGGGCCTAATCCGACATGTTGGAAATTGGAGCTTACTTTTTCTATTAGGCGTATTGTCTCTGGTCTAATTCCTAGGTTCTTGATCCACTTTGAATTGAGTTTTGTGCATGGTGAGAGATACAAGTTTAATTTCATTTTGTTGCATATGGATTTCCAGTTTTCCCAGCACCATTTGTTGAAGAGGCTATCCTTTCTCCACTGTACATTTTTGGCACCTTTGTCTAATATAAGAGAGCTGAAATTATATGTATTAGTCTCTGTGTCCTCAATTCTGTACCATTGGTCCACCCGTCTGTTTTGGTGCCAATACCATGCTGTTTTAGTTGCTATTGCTCTATAGTATAATTTAAAGTCTGGTATGGTGATGCCCCCTGCTTCACTTTTCTTGCTCAGGATTGCTTTGGCTATTCTGGGTCTCTTATTTTTCCAGATGAATTTCATGATTGCTTTTTCTATTTCTTTGAAAAATGACATTGGAATTTTGATTGGAATTGCATTAAATCTGTATAATGCCTTTGGTAGTATGGACATTTTGACAATATTGACTCTACCTATCCAAGAGCAAGGTAGGTCTTTCCATCTTCTGAGTTCTTCTATGATTTCTTTCTTTAGTGTTCTATTACCAAGAATTAATGAATGGGATAGATTTAAGCTAAAAAGCTTCTTCTCAGCAAAAGAAACAATCAGTGAGGTGAATAGAGAGCCAACTAATTGGGAACAAATATTTAATACATACACATCAGATAGAGCACTAATTTCTAGAATATATAAAGAACTCAAAAAACTTTACACCAAAAAAGAAAATAACCCAATCAATAAATGGGCCAAGGAACTGAAAAGACACTTCTCAGAAGAAGATATACAATCAATCAACAAATACATGAAAAAATTCTCAACCTCTCTGGCAATTAGAGAAATGCAAATAAAAACTACTCTAAGATTTCATTTCACTCCAGTCAGAATGGCAGCTTTCAAGAACACAAACAACAATAAATGTTGGAGAGGATGTGGGGAAAAAGGCACACTCTTACATTGCTGGTGGGACTGCAAAATGGTGCAACCCTATGGAAAGCAGTATGGAGATTTCTTGGGAAAATGGGAATGGAACCACCCTATGACCCAGCCATCCCACTCCTGGGTCTGTTCCCAAAAGACTTAAAAAACAGCATATTACAGTGACACAGCCACTTCAATGTTTATAGCAGCACAATTCATAATAGCTAGGTTGTGGAACCAACCTAGATGCCCCTCAGTAGATGAGTGGATAAAGAAAATGTGGTATATATACAAAATGGAATTTTACTCAGCAATAAGAGAGAATAAAATAATGGCATTTGCAGGTAAATGGATGAAGTTGGAGAATATAATGCTAAGTGAAATCAGTCAATCTCAAAAATCCAAATACCAAATGTTTTCTCTGATATAAGGAGGTTAGTTCACAGTGTGACTGGATGGGGGTTCATAGGATTCGAGGAACACTAGAACGGTCAAAGGAAAGGGAGGGCAAGGGAGAGAGCAGGGGGGAGAAGGGGGAAAATGGTGGTTGAATGAGATGGATATCACTATCCTAAATGCATGATTAAAGATCTGAATGGTACTTATATACTTTGTATACAAGCAGTTGTATGTAAAAAGATGATATACTTGTGCATTATGAATAAGTAAATAAATAATCTAAAAATAAAAAAATTTTAAAAAAAAGGAAGCACCCACAGGCCGGCTTGCAGCAGCCCCCAGAGTACAGTGGAGGGGTGTGCAGGGCACCCCACCAGGTCCTGAAGCTTCCACCAGTGACTCGGGATGCCAATGAGGTGGTTGAAGCGCCCCCCTCCAGGTGACCAAGCGCCCCCCTCCAGGTGACCAAGCGCCCTGCTCCAGGTGACCAATCTCCCTTTTCCAGGTGACCAAGCTCCCCCCTCCAGGTGACCAAGCGCCCTCCTCCAGGTGACCAAGCTCCCCCCTCCAGGTGACCAAGCGCCCTCCTCCAGGTGACCAAGCGCCCCCCTCCAGGTGACCAAGCTCCCTCTTCCAGGTGACCAAGCTCCCCCCTCCAGGTGACCAAGCGCCCTCTTCCAGGTGACCAAGCGCCCCCCTCCAGGTGACCAAGCTCCCTCTTCCAGGTGACCAAGCTCCCCCCTCCAGGTGACCAAGCGCCCTCCTCCAGGTGACCAAGCTCCCCCCCCCTCCAGGTGACCAAGCTCCCCCCTCCAGGTGATCAAGCTCCCTCCTCCAGGTGACCAAGCTCCCCCCTCCAGGTGACCAAGCTCCCCCCTCCAGGTGATCAAGCTCCCTCCTCCAGGTGACCAAGCTCCCCCCTCCAGGTGACCAAGCTCCCCCCTCCAGGTGACCAAGCTCCCTCTTCCAGGTGACCAAGCTCCCCCTCCAGGTGACCAAGCGCCCTCCTCCAGGTGACCAAGCTCCCCCCTCCGGGTGACCAAGCGCCCTCCTCCAGGTGACCAAACTCCCCCCCTCCAGGTGACCAAGCTCCCCCCTCCAGGTGACCAAGCTCCCTCCTCCAGGTGACCAAGCTCCCCCCTCCAGGTGATCAAGCTCCCTCCTCCAGGTGACCAAGCTCCCTCCTCTAGGTGACCAAGCGCCCCCCTTCAGGTGACCAAGTGCCCTCCTCCAGGTGACCAAGCTCCCCCCTCCAGGTGACCAAGCTCCCCCCTCCAGGTGATCAAGCTCCCTCCTCCAGGTGACCAAGCGCCCCCCTTCAGGTGACCAAGTGCCCTCCTCCAGGTGACCAAGCGCCCCCCTCCAGGTGACCAAGCACCCCCTCCAGGTGACCAAGCTCCCCCCCTCCAGGTGACCAAGTGCCCTCCTCCAGGTGACCAAGCTCCCCCCTCCAGGTGACCAAGCGCCCTCCTCCAGGTGACCAAGCTCCCCCCTCCAGGTGACCAAGCTCCCCCCTCCAGGTGATCAAGCTCCCTCCTCCAGGTGACCAAGCGCCCCCCTCCAGGTGACCAAGTGCCCTCCTCCAGGTGACCAAGCTCCCCCCTCCAGGTGACCAAGCTCCCCCATCCAGGTGACCAAGCTCCCCCCTCCAGGTGATCAAGCTCCCCCCTCCAGGTGACCAAGCTCCCCCCTCCAGGTGACCAAGCTCCCCTCCTCCAGGTGACCAAGCTCCCTCCTCCAGGTGACCAAGCTCCCTCCTCCAGGTGACAAGCTCCCCCCTCCAGGTGACCAAGGAGCAGAATTCAGGATAAATCTAAAAAGATGCCAAGCAATCTACAGTTGAGACCAGTAGCCGGAAGGTCTGAGGCCCACAGGAACCTCACCCTGTGGCCGCCCAGGGGAGGCCAGTGTGGGTCGTGAAGACACAGGTCTGGCCTGGGGTGGTGGTAGAACACGGTCCCCAGGGGTGTCCTAATGGAACTCAGGCCACCCCTGAGGGTGTCAACCAGGGCTGGAGACAGGGGTTTGTGCTGAATTGTCCCATGGGCCCAGAGTCAGGCCGGGGTCAGGAGAGGGCAGCAGGGGTCAGAATCCGAGCTGCGAGAACAGAAGGAGGAGCCTGGAGCGAGGTGAGGAAGGCGCAGGTGCAGGCGCGAGGCGCGCGGGCAGCTCCAGGCGGGAAGGCGAGGAGGGACCCAGCCGGGAGCCCTCCGCACCCCTTAGGGCTCCGGACCTCCAGCCCCACAAGACGGCAAGCGCCTGCTGCTCTCGCCCCTGCGTCTGTGTTTGCTGCCTCAGGAAGCCACTGCAGCTGCCCCCAGAAGGCAGGTCCTGCAGGCGTCCCGACGGAGGGCCTGGGCAGTGCCCATCATGGAGCAGTGCCTGGGCCAGGCCGTGTTCACAGCTACCCAGGTCGCCAGCACGCAGTGGAGCCATGGGAGAGGGGTGGGGAGCCTCGAGATGGTCAACAAAGAGGTTTCAACAAGGGCCAGTCAGTGACAGGGTCCCCAAGGCACCTGACCAAGTGCCGCCCTCAGGTGACCAAACGCCCTCCTCCAGGTGGAAGGAAGACTTGGGTCCCGGAGCACCTGACCCACGAGCACCCCAGGCCTGAGGGCGAGCGAGGCCCCGAGCCCGGCCACCTGCCAAGCCTGGGGACACAATCAACAACAGCCCTGTGTGCCCTGGCGGCAGCTGGCCAGGGCGGTGAAGCACACCAGAAGGGCAGAGGGCAGCTGAGGTCAGGTGGGGTTCGTGGGGACTCAGCTCCCGTGGTCCAAGTCTCTCCTGACTTTGGACTGACTCAGCAGGAGCCAGAGATGGATTAGAGCCCAGCTAAGATAGCCGGCACTGCTAGAGGGACAGAGTGTGGCCAGCCAGGGACAAGGGTGTGGCCAGCCTCAGTCCAGAAGGACAGGTGGGACTCTGAGCGGGCAGGAGGAGGGCTAAGCTGGGATCTGTCAGCAACCAGGAGCCGTGGTGCAGGAGTGGGCAGGGACAGCACAGGCCATCTGCTGGGGCCGGGAGCAGAGGAAGGCTGAGCTGGACCAGAGGCTGAGCTTCCCCCTGCTCAGGCCACGGTGGGCCTCCCAGCCCCTGAGCCCCAACACACCCCCACCTCCCACATGGCCTCTCTCTGGCCTGTGGGGCCTCGCGGCCGGACCTGCACATCACTGGGGAGTGATGCACATCACTACAGAGTGAGAGGTTCCTAAAGAGCCCCCAGTGCCTGCTTAGGGTCACCCTGGGAAGTTTCCAGAATCCAGACCAATAGGAGGAGCTCTCGCAGAAAAGAAGCCGTGCATAAATGCTGACTCAATTTCTGCATGGGTCTGTTCCAGAAATAGCTGCCCTGTAATTCCCAGCATATAATTTTATAAAAACTTTGTTGTGGCTTGGATGTGAGGTGTCCCCCAAAAGCTCACATGTGAGAAAAATGCGAGAAGGTTCAGAGGAGAAATGATTGGGTTGTGAGGGTCTTAACCCTTTGAGTGATCAATCCCCTGATAGGGGTTAACTGAGTGGTACTGAAGTGCTGGGGTGTGGCTGGAGGAGGCAGGGATTGGGGCATGGCTTTTGTATCTGGAGAGCGGAGTCTCGCTTAGCTTTCTGGTCACCGTGTGAGCTGCTTCCCTCTGCTACACTCTTCCACCACAAAGCTCGGCCTCGCCTTGAGCTCTGAGGAGTGGAGCCAGCCTCCTATGGATCAAGACTTCTGAAACCGTGAATCCTCAAATAAACTTTTTCTCCCCTAGAATTGTTATGGTCAGATCCTTTAGACACAGCAGTAAAAAGGCTGACTAGAACAACCTTGCTCCTTGACCACTTATAACGATGTGCTAGAAGCCAGCCCAGCTGTTCAGCAGCTGACCAGGGCAGGATGGCCTCTCCCGGGACTGGGCGTGCTTCCGAGGTAGGTCAGAGGCAGGTGTGGTGCACTGGGTTCTGGGCAAGCCTCTCGCACTCCCACGATGCCCCATGGGTAGGATTGTGGAATAACGCTGGGTAATAGTATTGCCCAGTGGATTTAAACCTATGCAAGAGCCAAGCCTGATAGCGTTGTTAATTGGTTTGAGACCAACCTAAAGCGTCCTCCATGGGGCTCTGAATCCTACTCCACTCAAGGTGCTGTGCCCTCTCGATAAGCCAGGGTCAGACCTGGATGCCCAGCGAAATAGACGGAACTCACTTGCTTAGACCTCCGTAAATAGCTCCACACGCCCACGACTTGGGTAAGTGTTAGCCGCCGGAAAGGGATTGCAGCCTGGAACGGCAGCGCCGCGGGAAGGAGTCCGGAGACAGGATGGAGACGAAAAAATTCTTTAATCTTTCTGTCTCTGTCTCTTGTAATTTCTAACACTACATACACACTATCACAAGAAACCAAGCACGTACTCTTACAAGAAACTACAATGTATCTATACAATAGCGATAACCCTGTCCTTTCACTCTCACAAGAAACCTAGCCACGTACTCTTACAAGAAACTACAATGTATCTATACAATAGCGATAACCCTGTCCTTTCTCTCTCTGGTCTCATCCCATGCGCCCGAGCAGGAATGGTGCTTGCTCGATCTGCCGAGTCACTCCTCAAATCTCTCGAGATCTTGGGCCAAGTCCCGTGAGACTACGGAAGGCGACAATGCCCAAAAATGTCAATCTGCTGAGTCATTGCTCAAATCTCTCGAGATCCTGGGCCAAGTCCCGTGAGACTACGGAAGGCGACAATGCCCAAAAATGTGTATGGCCCATAGTCAACCGCAATCTTAGCTATCTCCCCAAACAGGGCTCCTGCAGGTAAGTATGGAGAGACAGCTTGTGAGACTTGCAGACAGTGTTTGGGGGAAGCACTGACTAAGCACTAGAGTTGTCAGAATGTGGGGACCCATGGGGACAGGAGACATGCTTTGGAGGAGACACCTCCTCTTGGGCTGGGGTACCCAAGAGACTCACCCTCAGCTGCAGCTAATGAGGGGAGAGTCTGCTCAGACAGGCGATGGTGTGGGGCATCATGGGACAGCATGGAGGTGGGCAAAAAGCGAGAAAGCCATATTCACAGACAGGAACAGAGAGGCTGAGCCAGGCTCAGAGGACACCCAGCCAAGGCAGCCACCAGAGCAGCTGGGCAGCTGTCTCATACTCGATGCTTTTATAGATTCTCATTTCAAGAGAGTGTGGAGCTGGGGGGAGAGTAGGGGAGGGCTCATGGAGCAAGGGAATTAATCAGCAGGCTGTCGGGGGCCTTGAGGCAGGAGCCAAGAGGGACAGGGAGAGTGACGAGGACAGAAACACTGCTCCGTGGCGCACCCTGAGGCTGGCTCAGCCCACCCCTCCTAATCAGGAGGTCCAGGCAGCAGGTGGACCCAAGGGTGCCAACACAGCCCACGGAGCCAGGACAGAGAAGGCGAAGATCAAAGGAAGGGAAGCCCAGCGGGCACCTGAGGCCTCAGAAATGGTGTGTTGTTCACTCCGATCGGCTCGGGCCTGCAGGGACCCCCAGCCAGCAGGTGCCACAGGAAGGCGGCAGAGGTCAGCGCTGGCCTCCCCAGGGTAGCACAGGCGGGCGGCTCGGACAGTGCAAAGGCATTGCTTGCAGTCTGGAGGCTGGAGGCCAAGGCCAAGGAGCCCTCTGGTTTGCAAACATGGCCTCTGTCCATGTCCTCATAGCACAGACAGGGAGGCAGGGAGAGAGACCGACCCAGCCTGTTCTTGTGGGGACACTGGCATTACTGGAGGAGAACCCATTCTTAAGACCCATCTTTAAAGGCCCCCTCTCCAGATACAGTCACACAGGGGCGGGGCTTCGGCATGGGAATTGGGGGGACACACGCAGCACAGGCGGAGGCAGGCGGAGGCCGTGTGGATGTGGAGGACAGCCGTGGGCTCTGGCCGAGCACCTGCCTCACAACAAGCAGCTCGTCCACCCGACCTTGCCCTCGGGCTGTGGGGACACTGTCACCGCTCAGCTCAGCGGCTCCAGAAACTGCACCCAGGCCGCTGGCCAGGGCCACTTCCCAAGCCTGGGGGTGGTGGGGGCTGCCCTCCCCCGAGCCTGCTCCTTGGGCCTGTGCCTCCTGCCCCGTGGGCTCCCCTCTCCCACCCCTCCCCAAACCGGAGGAAGCATTTCTACCTGCTTTTCAAGTCTGATTGAAGGAGGGGATTGTTTTGTTCTGCTTTTATTAATTTCTGGGTTTTCTTCACTGATTTTCAGTTTTAAATTGCATTTGTAATTGGAGTAAAATATGTACAACCCCGTCCAACCACTGCCAGCCCCTGGCAGCCACCGTTCTACCTCCTGCTCGGTGTTGGACACTCTGCTACTTCCTAGGAGTGGGTCACACAGCACCTGTCCTTTTGTGACCATCTCCTTTCACTTACTCTACTGTCCTGGCTGTTCCTCCCGGTGGTGGTACTGCTCAGACTCTCCTTCCTTTTGAAGGCTGTGTAATATTCAGCTGTGAGCGTGGGCCACGTTTTGTGTAGCCATTCGTCTCTTGATGGACACCTGGATGGCCTTCTCCTGGATAAGAGGCCTTACGCAGAGGGAAGCCTGGTCCTCCTGCCTCGTCAGGAGAGGCCGAGTGCTCACCTCGGCTCCGCGCTGGCACCGTGCGCCAGGGCACAGAGCGAAGCTCCGAATGCACTTCTGACGTGGAAACAGCAGAGGCCTCTCAGCTGCTCTGCACGTTTGAGTGCAGCACGGAGCCCTCAGGTCCCTGTTCCCTCCCCAGGACCTCTGGAGTGGACGGGGGTCAACAGTCAGGGCATCACCCAGAAGCCTCCTGGGCAGCGATGGTGGTCCTTTAGTATTTGAAGAGTGGCCCCTGGAAAGAGGAGCCAGCCCTTCCCAGCCCCCGGGGTCTGCCCGGCAGAGCCGTGCGCCCGGGAGCTGAGGGAGGCCAGCCGAGGAAGCGCTTCCTGCGAGGGGGCTTTCGGACGAGGGAGGAGTAGCCTTGGAAAGCGGTGAGCCCCAACACAGGGGCATCCAGCTGCCAGATACCCACGAATGAGGACTCCTCCCCCCCTCCTGAGGAGGTCCCCAAACCACGTGGCAGGAGGATGAGTCTGGAAGCCCCTTCCAACTTCAGTATCCATGCCAAGACGTTGGCAGCCTCGACACCGCACACAGGGCAAGAAACCATGAGGCCCCGCCATCTTGGGAAAGGCAGAGGGCTGCTGGCGGAGGAGGAGAGCCCGGAGCTGGAGGGAGCCAGCCCCAGGCCCAGAGAGACAGAGCGAGGCCCCAGAGGGCAGGGTCCCAGACAGCAAGGTGGCCTCTCCACCGGGCCTGGCAGAACTCACGCTCGCTCCTGAACGGCAGCTGTTAGGGGCAGGGGTGCCACCTGCCCTGGCCCAGCTTGGCTTCCTCTGTCCAGCAGGACTCGCGTGCCAAGGCGCCCCCTGCCTGGCTTGCCTGGGGAGAAGCTGCGCCCGCCTGCCCAAGCCTTCCCCTTGCGGGGTGGGGCTGATGTTAAGGAAGGCTGGGTCTCTGCCAGGCCAGCGCTGCCAGCCACACACTACAGCCAGGTGACTCAGCCAGGTGACACTGCAGAGGGGAGAGGCTCCATCTAGCCGGACGAGGCTGTGGTGTCAAATGAGGGAACAGTTTGGAGGAACGGGCACAATCTTACTGTGATCGCAACTTTTGGTGGAGATAAATAACAGTGGTGGGGACAACAATGACGACGACTTGAGAGGTGACAGGTGGGTGAAGACAGGTGTGGACTGTAGTCTATCAAAGGTGAGACCAGGTGAAGACAGGTGTGGACTGTAGTCTAACAAAGGTGAGGCCAGGCCATTTCTTCATCTTCTTTAAGTCCATCCTAGCGTTGGTCCTCCATCCGCCACGTGGGCAGAACCTGGCTCCCAGCCTTGTTGTACCCCAGGACCTCGCACGGCCGGGGCACAGGGGCTCTGCAGTCCCCAGTGTGTGCCTGCCTGGGCACTGTGAGCACACCCACCACCCAGCCCAGTGCAGCCCTCCATGGGGACCCCCAAGCCCCTTGTGAAGGCCATTCTCACTGAGAACAGAAGCCCCCAAGTGGCCAGGGTTCCTGGGGTCCCCTCTGTCCCTGTCTTCAGGTCTGCTTCCTTTCTGAACACCCAGCAATCCTCCACCGCCATCAGCTGCAGCGGGGAAGTCGCTCAGAGGACGTCTGCCTTTGACCATGAGACGCTACCTGGTGAGGACAGGCAGCCGGAAACCGGGTCACCCCATCAAAAGAGGGAGGAGCCCCAAAGGAGCCGTGCAGGCGAGGGGACTGCTACTCACATCCCTGGAGGCATTGCAGGGGTCAGTGTGGGCATAAGGTGTGGCCGTGTTCAGTGACTTGCCCTGGGCTTCCCAACAGGCAATGCAAAATCAGAATCGCACCCTGTGGCAGAGGTCTGGAGAGCGGCACTCCCCGGGTGGTGGTTTCTGTGTCAGTGTGGCGGGCTTTGGTGTCCAGCTCTGTGGCGGGCTTTGGTGTCCAGCTCTTTAGTCAAACTCTAGTCTGGATGTTCCATGAAGGTATTTAGAGGCGATTGACATCATAGCCGTGTCCTCCATCACGCAGGTGGGTCTCACCCAATCAGTCGAAGGCCAGAAGAGCAAACACCGGGGTTCCCTGGGGAGGAATTCTCCTCCACACAGCAACACAGGAACCCCGCCTTCGACTCCAGACCCAAGACACACACCAGCTCTTCCCTGAATTCCCAGTGGGTCGCTTCTGCCTCAGGTAAACCCCGGGGTCTACCTATCCACAAGCAGGTGCTTGCAGAGACTCCCCAGGTACCTCTTACGCCTGGGCAGAGAGTGTGGGGAAGAGAAACCAGTCAGAGCCACCCCGCCACGCTCTTGGTCACAGGCCAGGCGTCTGTGCTCAGGACGGGACCTGACCACCCAGCACACCCAGCCTTGTGCTGCAGGGACAGCCTGAGGACGGGTGAGAGCCGCACCCACGCTCCCCATCGCTGGCCACTTCGTGTGGAAACAGCCAAGCCTCTGACTTGGACGCAAAGAGTGAGAGAGAAAATGTGTCCAGTGTTCAGAACACGATGACCCACTGAGTGGCCAGTGTGTGACTGTCTCCTATGAGAGAAGCCCTGAACCAGATGACTTCACACTGCTAATCAAGGGACGCTGCTGGAGCATTAGGGACTTATTGCCCCGGAAGTCCAAACCAGAGCCATCCATTCAACAGTCCTCACCGTGCCCTTGGCTCCAGTGGGCTCTTGAAATATTTAGAAGGGTTTGCTTTTACAGACCTGAACACACTTGCTCTTTTTTTTTTCCCCCCTGGGGATTGAACTCAGGGGCACTCGACCACTGGGCCACCTCCCCAGCCCTTTTGTGTATTTTATTAGAGACAGGGTCTCACTGCGTTGCTAAGTGCCTCGCCATGGCTGAGGCTGGCTTTGAACTCACGATCCTCCTGCCTCAGCCTCCCAAGTGCTGGGATTACAGGCGAGCACCACCGCGCCCGGCACACTTGCTCTTTTGGAGTCTTTTCAGCCAGCCTCGGAGTTTCCGGCCTTCCCCTAGATGTGGCAGCCAGGGTCAGTGCAGACAAGGCTCTGAGGAAGGGATCTGGGGATGAATCGTGGTTGGGGACAGAAGGGGCCCGCTGAGGCAGGTGCCTGTGCCAGACAAGGTTGGGGTCCATGAATTCCTCAAGAGAGGACCCTGGCAGCCCCTTGGGATTTGCTGCCTGCGCCGCGGAAGGCAGACTGGCTGGATGGAGACTCTACCAGGATGGAGGGACCCGCGGCACCAGGAACTGAGGGCGGCCTGCGGGACAGGAGGAGCAGAGTGCCGACAGCCGTCGCTAGGAGTGAGTCGCTGACGCTTCTCCTGCTGGTCGTTGGCATAACTGAAGTCCAAATGGCAACTTGATCGGCAAGGGCCCGTGGAGCCTCCTCCTCCCTGGCCCACGGCCACTGTGATGGGAAATCGGGTGCAGCCTGGAGCAGCCGAGGTTTGGAGCAGTGTGTACCGCAGTTAGGAATGGCCAGGGACAGCTCCCCAAGCAGAGCCAGGCCCGCCCTCTGGTCTCTTGGACCTCCACTCAGAGAGGTTCCTGCTTGGGCAGAGACCCAAGCACAGGCACCTGGTGTCACTATGGCCTGTGTCAACAGGAAAATGACGTTGACACAGGCCTGAGCGGAAGGATTGGTGCCCAGGGCCCCTCAAGCCACGGGTAAAGAACGGATGCCTTTGTGGCCGCCCTGTGCCATGAGCTGGGCCCTGAGGCCTCCAAGGCCTCGGGTGTCATGGTCACACAGTGGATGATCAGACTAACGAGGTGCTCCATACCTCCGTGATTCTAAAGCCCCGGATGGAGGCTCCCGCCTGCGATCCTCTTGTCTGGAGGCTGCGGAAGCCTCTGCACTGGTCCTCGTCCCTGGTTGTCAGGGACCCTGGCCCCACCCCTCCATGGCCAGGTGTGCGAGTCCCCCGGTGCTGCCTGTTCAGCCTTGTCGTGGGGTTCCAGGGTGATGGGGAGCTGGACCGGAGCCGAGGTCCGAGCTGCGTGGGAAGGGAGACGCTCCCAGACAGCCGCAGCTGGCCCACCACAGCACGTCCCAGGACAACGTCCCTCCTTGTCACTGAGTCACCACTCAAGGTCCCATACCTGTGGAGGTCCCTGGATAATGAACACACACACACACACACACACACACACACACACACACACACACACACACACACACGGCGTGAGCCATGAGAGATCAGAAACAACTCATCCGCCCAGGGATGGGTGCCGTGGACTGGGAGCTGGGTCAGGGCCCGGCCCCTCCCTGCCCCTGGGCCACCCTGCCCTTTTGGGGGATCACCTGATGACATGCCCAGGCCATCCTCAGGGACCAAGGTGGGTCTGGCCTCAGGTGCGGCTGGTGGGAATGTGAGGTGGGCGGGCACGGGGAAGGCCAGCTGCTCCTGAGAGTTGGATGCAGAGTCCCCACCACGGTGCGCTGGATGGCCGTGTCCCCTCAGTGTCCCCTCAGTGCATCTGCTGAGAGGCTAACACCCAAGGTGATGCGTCAGGAGGGGCGGTGACCAGGTCATGAGAGTGGAGCCCTCAAGAGGGCATCGGGGCCCTTACCAGAGAGGCCCCCCCAGCACGTCACAGAAGCTCTCCCGTAGGAAGGGAGCATAGACCTAATGACCTCTACGAGTCCTTCACACCAACGCCCAGGGGAGCGCGGGATTGGATTCCTGGAGTTGACAGCCTACCAAGTTGCCACAGAAAACAGATCATCACAGTGTGCCTGCTCCACAGTCTACCCACTCAGCCCTGGAGACGACACCCCTGTGCCTCCAGCCTCCTCCATGACCTCCATCCTCCCCCATGGCCTCCATCCTGCCCTTGGTCTCCCTCCTGCCCCATGGCCTCCATCCTGCCCAATGGCCTCCATCCTCCCCTATGGCCTCCATCCTCCCCCATGGCCTCCATCCTGCCCCATGGCCTCCATCCTCCCCCATGGCCTCCATCCTCTTACATGGCCTCCATCCTCCCCCATGGCCTCCATCCTGCCCTTGGCCTCCATCCTGCCCCATGGCCTCCATCCTCCCCTATGGCCTCCATCCTGCCCTTGGCCTCCATCCTGCCCCATGGCCTCCATCCTGCCCAATGGCCTCCATCCTCCCCTATGGCCTCCATCCTGCCCTTGGCCTACATCCTGCCCCATAGCCTCCATCCTCCTCCATGGCCTCCATCCTCCCCCATGGCCTCCATCCTTCCATATGGCCTCCATCCTCCCCCATGGCCTCCGTCCTCCCCCATGGCCTCCGTCCTCCCCCATGGCCTCCATCCTCCCCCATGGCCTCCATCCTTCCATATGGCTGCTGTCCTCACTTGTCCATGAGAAACGCTGTGCTGAGCACCTTCATGCAGATGACCTGCCTGTAGATTACCATAAGGACCCTAATGAGAGGCCCCAGTGTCCAACCACAGGTGCGGCGCTGCAGGCCACAGGTGCACGGAGGCTCTGCTTCACTAAGTCCTGGAGGATTGCTCTGAAGAATGGCCACGGCAGTCCACCGGAGTGGGAGAGGGTTCTGCCCCCGCACACGATGCCCACCCAGCTTCACCTGTTCTCAAGTCAGTGGGTGTGGAGTGAGAGTTTTGGTGAGCTCAAGTGTAGAGCTTCTTAATTTGCAAGCCTTAATTACTAATGGCTTCAAAAAGGCTCTGTTTTTATAAGTCTTTGAAGTCTCTTCTGTAAATGGGCTCCTCATACCCTTTGCTCATTTTCCTGTTGGGACTGGGGTTCTTGTCCTTTTCCTAATGTCAGGGTCCCCTGTGCAGTCCCTCTGGGTTCAGACAGTAGAGCTGTCTTCTCCCAGCCGACACGGAGAGGCATCTCTGGGACGGCGTAACTCCATCCATCAGCAGTTCTCCCTGTTGTGTAGTCCGGGGTGTTATTCAGTGATCCCCTGTCCACTCTATCATAAGGACACACATTTACTTCATCTTCTGTCACCTGGGGGAGGTGTCCCCGCTGTGTATCATACTCCCAAGGATACAGGGGGCCCTCTGAGTCTGTCTTCTGTTTCACTCTTCCTTTTTTTGTCCTTGGAAAATACCATATTGCTTTTATTACCACCTCTTTCTATGATGTCCTGATATTGAACATCGTGGTTTGGAAACGAGGTGTCCCCCCCAGAAGCTCATGTGTGAGACAATGCAAGACTCTTCAAAGGTGAATGTTTAAATTAGGAGAGGCATGACTTAATCAGTGGATTAGCCCAGTGATGTGGACTAACTGGGCAGCACTGCAGACAGGTAGGGTGTGGCTGGAAGAAGTAGGTCACCATGGGTGTGACTTTGGGGTTTAGATCTTGTCCCTGGTGAGCAGAGCTCTCCACTTCCCAGTGCCATGTCCTGAGCTGCGTTTCTCCTCCGTGCCCTTCCGCCATGATGTTCTGCCTCACCTTGGGCCCAGAGCCATGGAGTCCGCTGGGCCTGGACTGACAGTAAACTGCTGCGGTCCTCCCTGGGGCTAGGCTCCGTGCTGGTGATGGGGACACAATTCCTGCCCCAGAGAATGCAGAGGACTGGAGTGACAGCTCTTTAGCAAGCTCACTTCTCAGGGACCCAAGGACTCGAAGCTCCCTGTGGGAGTGCCTTAACAGGGTGCCCCCTCCACTGTGTCTGCTCACGTCTCTGGTTGTCACTTCTTGCCCTGAGATGACAGACTGGTGCCTCACGAGGGCCCTGCAGACAAGGAGAGCCAATGTCAGCTGCCTCAGGACCAGTGTCTTGTGTCCCACCCCAGGACCCCGGGCCTCTGAGCCAGCATCACTCATGCAGAGGTGCCACTTCATTTATCTTCTGGAGAGGGTTACACGGGCCTTTGCAGAACACCACTTATGTACACGACAATGAAGCTCAGACATAGCGGGTGGAGACAGTTTGGAAACTCCTCTCACAGGAGAAAACACTCAGTTCCTCTGGCCATGTGCACCGTAGCACTGCGACGGACGACCTATCTGGCTTCCATGGTGTCTCCTGAGCTCCTTCCCTATAGCTCCGCTCCCAAATCTCCATCACAAATACCACCACTCAAGTCATGCGACTCCTTCCTGCTGCACTGGCCCGGGCCGCAGCTCCTGGTAGCATGTGATGTCCACTCGCTGTGTCCACTTGCCTGGACTCGTAGGTGCCCACACACTAGGTCACACTTCATACCAGGGGTGTTGGGAGGGTGCTTTTGGATGATGTTCGCATTCATGTTAACACAGCTTAGAGCAACGACCCTCCCCAATGTGGGTCACCCCGGCCCAGCCAAGGCCTGAGGAATTCTTCTTCCTCAGGGACCTGCAAACTGGGACATTAGTTCTTCTACCCTCTCCAGACTTCACCTGAGCCCGTCTTGCCTTCTGCAGGTCCTGGAGCTCGACCACCTCCCGAATCATGTGAGCCAACTCATGACAACAAACACGTGCACACGCACACACACACACATGCACGCACACGCGCGCGCACACGCACCATTGACTGTTTCCCTGGAGAACCCTGACCCATGACAGAGCGCCGGCAGTTTCTCACCAGCTCTGCACCTGCTCCTTCACTATGGTCACGTCACTTTCGTTGACCTCACTGTGTCATCACTAGCAGGAGTGAATAAGAGAAAACAATCCTTTGTGTCCTTTCATTTCTAACATTTTCTCCAAGTTCCATGAAGCCTGGACCCTGGTCTGTCACGGCTGCTGCTTACTCTCAAGCGCCTTGTGTGTTGGTCACAGCAGCTACCCACTGAGAAGGCGTGGATGGAGGGAGGCATGGTTGAATGGGTGGTGGGAGGCTGGATGGGTAGGTGGATGGATGGTCCCCAGATCCTGTCCTCCGTTCCCTTCTTCTTTTCCTACCGCTGCGTATTTCAGATCAACCCACTGAGATCTCCAGTAGGTCCAGCAGGTACCAGCCAACAACAGCAGTGGCTGGCATGCACGTGCCCAGCTGTACTCCTCTGCAAGGGTACACGGGCATGCAGCACCAGAGAGGGTGGGGAAGAGGTGGACAGAGACTGCCACGTGCATGTTGGGGCGTGTTCACAGTCCTGGCCAGGTGAGCACAGAATTGGGAACTCATAGGTGCAGACCCCCTGGGTAGGTCTGGCTGGGAAGAGGGCTTCTCAGCAGCTTTCCCTGGCACAGCCTGGCCTACTGCCCATCAAGACCTGGTACTGGGCACCAGGTGGTGAACTCCTCCAGAGCGGGAACACTGGCCAGGAGCGGCCTTGGATGTGTGTTCATATACCAACCAGGAGCCCATTTTCAGTGACTCTATTTCTCAGCATCATTGCAGTTTGACTTGATCCACAGAGGTGATTTTCCAGGCCATAAAAATCTTAAATAAGTTTGGAAAAATCTTCAAGTGTCTTAGCCGTCTTTGGTGAAAGCACTCAACTGTGGATGCACTTAATGAGACTTTCGAACAGAGACTTCTGACCTTCATTAAATACTGTGATAACCCAGTGTGAGCCTTAGGGTCATCAGTTGTCTTGGCATTGCCAAAACCCTGCCGTCAGATGATGTCGTTGTGTGCAGGAGGAGGTTCCCATTCCCAGGCAGGGGTGATTCCCTGAGTTCTTGGTCTGTATTAGATGATTTGAGACTCATCTTTTATTGCATCCTCAGGTCTAAATCCACTTACTTCACTCCATTCTGATGTTCTACACCAGCCTGTGGCAGACTGGAAAAGCAGTTTGAGATGTCTATTGGAAATTTACCCAAATTCAAAGTCATAAACAGGCTCTGTGTAAGGGCGAAAGAGGCTCTCCTGCGTTGAAAACACACACACACACACACACACACACACACACACACACGGGCATCTGCAGGTGGACACTGTGACCTCTGGCCTGCACGCTCAGGAATGCTTTCCCACATACCTTTGAGTTTGACACTATCTCCCCCATGACCATGGTCCCAGCTGTCATCTGCTTGCTTGGTAACCTGGCCAGTGTTTTATCAAACCCGGAATTTCAGGTTCATGTGGATTAGATTTCAATAACTTTGTAAATTGCTCAAAGCTAAGCCCTCTGAAGTTTACAGAATTGCAAATCTCAGGAGCCAGAGCCCCAGCATCCTAATCCTCAATTCTGCGATGTGTTTACTCCCTGCACCTCTGAACCTAAACAGTCTTGGACTCTGAGCATCCCAGGGGCTCTCATTTACAGAAATATCAGAAGAGCAAAATGAGCCCACAGGAATTGTCAGCACCTGCTAAGGTTTGGATGTGAAGTGTCCCCCAAAAGCTCAGGTGTGAGACAATGCAAGAAGGTTCAAAGGAGAAACAGTTGGGTTGTGAGACCCTTAACCCAATCAGCGAATCAATCCCCTGGTTAACTAAGTGGTAACTGAAGTGGTAGGCTGTGGATGTAGGCGGTGGGAATTGGAGGCCTGGCTATGGGTTATATATCTGTAGCTGGTGAGTGGAGTCTCTCTCTGTAGCCTGATCATCATGTGAGCTGCTTCCCTCTGCCACACTCTTCCTCCATGATCCTCAGCCTCACCTCGAGCCCTGAGGAATGGAGCAGGCTTCTATGGACTGAGACCTCTGAAACTGTGAGCCCTCAAATAAACTTTTCCTCCTTTACAGTTGCTCTGGTTGGGTCTTTTAGTCACAGCAGCAAAAAAGCTGACTAAAACAGTACCCATGCACTCCTTTCCTGGGGGTGTGAAACTTCCTCCTGGGCTGGTGCCAGCACCCATCCCCAGCCTCACTGCCTCCAGCCCAGACCCCTCCTGCCCCAGACACCTCTAAGCTGTGGCTGGATTTGCCTCCTTTACTACAATCATCAAAATGGGCCCTCCTACCCGGGCTCTCAGTAACCAGCCAGCTAATGAGGTAGAGAGATGATTGAGGGGTTAGTGGCTCGAGGTGACTTCATGTGATTCCCCTCTGCTGGGGGTAGGACTATGTCCCCCAAACAGGTACGTTGAGGTCCTAACCCCTTATACCTGCGAATGAGGCCTTTTTTGGAAATGGACTCTTGGCAGATGTCATTGGGTTAAGGTGGCCCTAATCCAATGACTGTGTCCTGTATGGAGAAAGGACTGGACACAGGCCCAGAGAGAGGATTGGTGAAGACAGAGGCAGGGACTGGGGAGGCAGATGCTGCCACAAGCCCAGGCCAACAGGATGGCAAAGAACCAGCCAAGGCTGGAAGAGGCAGGAAGGACCCTCCACCGAGCTTGGGCGCGCAGCCTGGCTGACACCCGGCTTCAGGCTTCTGGAGTCCAGAAATGTAAGAACGAATCTCTGCTGTTTCAAGTCCCCCGTTTAGGCAGGACTGCTGTTGCAGTCCCTCCAGGAAGCCAACCCACGCCGCACAACGTCATTGTCATTTTATTTACAATCTCCGACAGCCTTGCCAAAAGAACCAGCACTATGGGGATGGGGAAACCTACCGGGGATGTGAAGCATCAGGCGCCCCTTAGACCCCATCCTCATGGCTCCCAGCTGTGGGGCCAGCTGCCGGGGACCCCGTCACACAGGCCACCATCATCCCTACTGGGCCAGCACAGAGCTGGGCACTCCTGTGGTTGGCTCTCGCCTCACGGTGCCAGCACCCGCCCCCCTCCAGACAGGTTCAACCTACCCCAGCCTTGGGCACTCACCAGGCCCTCCTGCCCTTGCCCTCTAGAAGGAGCCGGAATGGACAGCCAAGCACCCAGGTTGGAGGCACTGCTCCTCTGGGGCGCGTGACCTGCGCTTGGCTGGTCCTCCTGAGGGCTCACGTGTGGGTCCCCTAGGCCCAGGGACTCCCAGGTCCTCAGCAAGCCTTCTGCCTCCACCTCATGAAGGTTCCTTACCTTCTTTTCCCCCCAAAAAACAGGCCTGTTCCTGGCAGGGGTTGCTTCTCCCGCAGGCCTCTGTGCTCTGCCCGCTGTGAGCACCTCCCGCCCTGGTCCTCCAAGACCCAGCCAACCTGCTGTTCCAGGGGCTCCAGCACTGCAGCTGCGCCTCGCCTGACCCTGCTGGGGGCAGGGCCTCAGGCCCCGCCTGGGCCTGCTGAAACATGGCCTGCAGCTCTGAGGTCGCGGGGCTGCACACAAGCTCGCGTGCAAGAGGCCCTGCCCTCAGCTCCCAGGCGCTGGCTGGCCACCTCTCCCTCTGCCAGTGCAACTGATGACTTGGGGGTGTCACACCCACCGTGACTCTCCTGGCAACCCCCCCAAGCCAATTAAACCCGACTCTCCCGACTCTGCACCTGCATCTGGGCAGCTGGTGGGTGGATCGTGGCATCCACAGTGCCAGCTGGCAGACTGGCTACCCCAGGGTCAGGCTCACCCGGGCTCAACCCACATCCCTCCTCGCTGCAGGCCTCCGACTCCAGGGGCCTCTTCCTACACCTTGCACCCTCAGCGGGTGGGCTGTCTTCTAACTTCACTGAGAAAATGAAAATGCGCCTCACTGAAAGCATGAATGCTGGCCACACCCACAGACAGGCCCACGCGCCAGGCCACTGCCCCACCTCCCAGGAAAGTGGTGGGTTCTCAGTGTGCCACTCTGCTTGGGACCCCTCCTCTCTCTACCTGAGGGTTCACTGCCCCGTCTCTCCACTTGATCAGTCCCTGTTCCCTCTGGGCTGGCTCACGCCCATCACAGACACAGGCTGGGACTTCTCCCACCTTAAAACAAACCAACAACCCCTTCCTCATCCCCAGGATACCTCCCTGCCCCCAGATGTATTCCTCAGAAAGATCACCTGTCCTTGCTGTGGCCACCCTCCCTCTTCGGGTTTTCTTACTCTAACTTGGCTTTCTTGCTCATCCTAAAAGCCATCTCGCTAAGCCACCAAGTCAGTGGCAAATCCTCTCCTCACGTGAGGCTCTGAACCCCGCAGCCCCCGTGGGGTGTCAGCAGAGTAGAGCAGCAGGCCTCAGTGCACTGGCACTTGACAGTGGTGAGCCCAGCCCCGAGTCACAGCCACCCGCAGGGCTGGCTTCCCGACCCCACACTTACAAGGCCTAGTTCGGTTTGCTTTCTGCCGCCGCTCTCTTGCCTTGCTGTCAGTCTGTGCGCTCCCCCACGGCACAGGCAGCGCCCACGGCCCATTCGGAGCCGCCCCCGTGGTCTCTCGGTGTTTAGGCAGGGCCTGCTCACCACCTCTGCCCTGCTCCCCCTGCAACACAGAGTCAGACCCAGTCTCCTCTGCCCACTGTCCTGGACAGAAAGCAACAGTGTCACCAGGACCCCACATGATCAAATCCCTCCTCCCGCGGCATTCCCCTCCTCGCTGGTTCAGGCCCTGGCCTCCTGGAGGCTCCTGGACCACGCCCAGCACATTCCAGCCCTGGGGCCTCTCTACAGGCTGCTGCTTTCTGGAACATGCCTGGCAGCCACAGGCTTAGACCTTTGTTCCAGCCCCTGCTCCATGATGACCACGTCAGAGGGGATTCCTCAGCAGCTGACCCAACAGCGCCTTGTCCTTCCCGGCCTTTGTTTTACTCCAGGACCCCGGCCTCTGTTGCTGCCTGATGCTGTTGCTTACAGCTACGACGCCACGGGAGAAAACTCGGAGGCAGGATGAAAATGAAAAATGTCTTTTATTCTTCTTCTCTCTCCGGCTTCAGCAACCTCTCGAACTCTAACCACTCTGACTCCTTTCAACAACAACCACCACCTTCTTCTTCTTCCCCCAACACCACTTTAACCAACCTCACCCGGTTAAATACATTTAGCTTCAACAAGGACAAGTGCTTACAGCTCGAGCTTACAGGTGCATTACACAGTGTTCACGGGCATACAAAGATTCTTTGAATAATGTATTAATATCAGGTGGAAACTAGAACATCTTTTATGGCTCTCAGCTAACCGCAATCTTTAGCTATCTCCTTGATTAGGGCTCCTTCAGACCTCACCTAGAGCCTGCGGATGCTGCAAATGCCCTGTGTCTGCTGCGTGACACCGCAGCCCCTCGATCACATGGCATAGCAGGTGACACAGGGACTGGGGAACCCGTCTCCCGGGTCCCATTTCAAGTGCTCAGTGCCGGCAGCCTCCAATCTGCCCCCCTCTTCCCTGCCCCCGCCCCAAGAGCAGGCTCTGTGCTTGCACCAGCACGAGCCCCACCCCCACCTGGTCTCCTCCATCATTCCCCATCCCAGGCCAGTTGGGACACACACGGCCTTTCCAGCCCACCCCAGTGCCTTTAATTCCCAAAAGAGCTGCATATTTTTCTGCCTGGCCCCAGATGTATCTGAATCTCTCTCCAACTGTGAGGCTTCCCTCATCACCAAAAAGCTCAGCTCCTTCCCTTCTCTGTCCTCGACTCCTAGGACCCAGGATTGGCTCCCAAGACTTCCACCTTCCCCGGCAACGCGGAGACCCGTTGCTCCGCTCTGCCCAGGTGGCTCAGAGCCGCAGTCCTTGGGCAGTGGGCCTCCCTCTCCTTCCCCTGGCTCCCGTGGCTGCTCCAGCCTTTTCCCGGCACCCCCTGCGTTTCTCAACCTGCACGCCCTTCCGGCTGCTTCTCCAACCTCAGCACTGCGCAGAACCAGGCCCCCTTGGTGCTCAGGACCGCGGTGAGCTCAGTAAGTGTCCACATCCCGCTTGGCCACTGCTTCCCCTCCAGAGTCCTCCCTGAGGTTTTGCTCAGATGGTTTGTAAGTGTCCTGAGAAGCAAAGAGAGGGATGCTGTGGGAGAGAAGAAAGCCAGGCGGAGGAGGCGAGAGGGCCGCGTGCAGATGGCTACGGGCCAGTTGCAGTCTCGGGCCAGCTTCCTCTTTCCTTCTCCGCAAGCCTCTCTGATTCTGGAATGATCTGCAGCCCTCTGTTGGCTGCCAGTCGGAGGTGTTCATTTATCTCCTCTAATCTCCCTGCCTGGGCTCCCTCACGTGAAGGAACACTCGCACCTCACCTGTCTCTTTGCTGCCACGGTGGAAATTGATGGGAAGCTGGCCCAGCAAGGCAGGGCTGACGCCATCTGCACGCCCCAAGACCTGCTCGCCCTTGTTCCGGGAGGCACGAGAAGAAAGGGAGAAGAGACTCAGGCTTCTGCTTTTCTGCCTTCCACAGTGTCTTTGTGCGTGGGTGTAGGTGGGTGAGCTTGTTTGTTGCTACCCGCGAAGGTCAAAGGCAATGTCAGAGAAAGAAGATTCAAGAAGGTTCTGTTTTCCCAGGAGAGGAAGACCTTTGCTTGACCTACTGGGATCGGTCTTAGCTGCAACAGAAAAGGAGAATGTGCAATGTGGAAAATATTGGGGGGAGTCCCCTGCCTGCTCCTTCAAGGGTCGGATTTTTAATAAAGAGTTTCCTTGCTTCCTTCTGCTGCCATTCTGTAAAATGAATCATCAAAGGGTGTCCTCCATGACCTTGACATTGCCATTGTATTAGCACCCAGCAGCTTTCAAAGACTTGAAAGATACAAACGCTTCACAGTAACATTTTCTGAAAATTTTATTCTAAGCACAAACAAGTTCTGGAGAAATGCACGCTGCCTGCCCGGGACCTCCCGTGTGCGGCTGTGCACGTGAGTGGACACGGGATGGCCCACTCAAGGCACGGAGCGGCCGCAATGTGGCTGCACTTGGGTGTGTCCCCATCCGGCTCTGCCACCTACCTGCCACTTTGAAAATACATTCCTGTCCAAATTCAGAGACTATCTCAGACTAGAGAGGAAACCTTGAGATACAAACCCGGAGGGTAAAGAACTTCTCCCATCTAGTGTCCAAATCCTGCTTTGGAAGCCGGGGTCCCGCCGTGACTCCCTGCAGGCCTGTGGCTGTGTCCCTGCTCCTGCTAGCCAGTCCACCCCTCACTCTTTTCTTTAGCTCTGTCCATCCCTCTCTCCTTTGGAGCCCACGAAGCCTCTGAGGCCGAAAAGAAGTGGAGAAGAGTTGGACAAAGCACATGGGGAACTTCTCCCCGCAAGATGCCTCCCCTGTAGCCCAAAAGGCTTTTTCTCCCTCTCCCATACCCAGGCTGTCAAAAAGTTCTGCCAACGCTTCCTTTGAAACTACCTTTTGAAACCAGCTTTCTGAACAATTCTTGTGCTGTATACTTTGCCCATTTAAAGTGTATATAACTCAACAGTTCTTAGCATAACTTGAGACTGCCATCAATTTTAGAAACCCCAGACTTTAGCTAACACCCTTCATGTCCCTCAGTCCCCCTAACCCTAAGCAACCTCTAATCTACCTTCTCCTCTATGGACAGCCCATTTTATATGATGGAATCATACAACATCTATCCTCTGTGACTGTCTTCCGGTCACGGGCATAATGTTTTTAAGGTTTCCCTCTGGTGCCTAGGGGGGCTGCGTTCCTCTTCACAGCCAAACAGCATTCTGTGGTACCCGTAGCCTTTTGGCCTTTGTGCATGATGCTGCTGTGAACGTTCCTGGGCAGACTTGTGTGTGGCCATGGCTTTCACTTCTCTCTGGCATATACCTGCAGTGGAGTCACGGGCTCATGCAGCAAGTCTGTTAGATCACTGGTTTCCAAAGTGGCTGCACCAATTCACATCCCCCGCAACGTGTGAGGGTTTGATTTCTCCATGAGACGACTTTTAATTAATTGCACCAGATTCCCATGTCCACTACCAACGCCTAAGCCTGGCTCCCGCAGCCTCATTATGGCTCTAACGAGCCCTCTGTCCAAAACTGGGCGCCCCCTCCACCACAGTCCACACCACCTGCTGCTCCGGAGTGGCCTCCCGCTACCAGCGCTGTCATCTGCCACCACCACTCCGAAGCTTGCAGTTTACCCTACAACCCCACCAGGCGGTGACCTGCCAGTCATGAGCCCCCCTGGTCTAGGCCAAGACTCTCCAGGCCTCTGCAATCCTGCTCTACCCACTTACTGCTTCCCCGACATGGACCTTCACCTCTAGCCCACACGTGAGCTTGCACACCAGGCCCTCGGGACAGGACATCCCAGCTTCCCCAGAAACGGCCCCACGTTTTCTCCCAGCGTGGGGACGGCGCCCGTGCTCTCCAGATCCCTTCTGCCCTGCTCTGTGGGGCCCAGCCCTGCCCGGTGACCGAGCCCCGCTCTCTCCCTCTGCTCATCAAAGCCCACCCCTCCTCACTCCAGCTTGCACGCCCCCTCACCCGTGAGGCTGCACAAACGACCCCATCATGGCCCTTCCCCCGAGCTCGCCTGCACTGCTGGACTTTCGTAATGTGTCCTCCTGTACTCGGCTTATACTTCACGGTGCCAGGTACCAGAGTTCCAGCCTCCTGTGCACCACAGCGACTGTGCAGAGTGAGGAGCCAGCAAGCGAGCCCAGTGAGCGTGATGTGAGCGAGTCCCACGGAACGCCACAGGAACGAGCTCAGCGTGGCAGGAGGAGCTCAGTTAGAGCCCAGCACTGATGAAGCCGGCCGGTGCTGACCCAGAAGAGCCACCAGCGTGGGGAATGCCGCAGAGTGGTGAGAGGAGGGGCCGCGCGTCTGCCTAGGGTCCTCACCCGGGTGGGGCCAGCTTGACCACAGGCTTGGCCCGGGCGACACAGCGGGCATCTTGTCCCCGCCACTGCGGGACGCGCAGAGCCGCACAGCTCCCGTCCCAGGCCCAGGAGGGCCCAGGTCTGGCCTGGCCGTCACACCCCACCTGAGCCCCACCAGCCTCCTGCTCCACCAGCTTGCCGTCTGGCGAGTCCCTAAGACGCCCACTGCCCTTACCAGGGCCCTGACCAGGCTGGAGTGCCTTCCTGCCTGGCCCTGCAAAGCTGCTGCCCCCTGTCACCAGGCCACCTCCTCAGAGTCCTCTGGACAGCCAGTCACACTCTTCTTCACAGTCCCTTGGTCACACCCTACCGTCCCCTGCCCTGCCCCTGCCCCTGTAGGAATGTCCCCCTGTGGGAGCCGCCCCAAATGTGTGTCTGGTCACCGTCATGTTCAGGGCACCCCCGTGCTCCCGTGGGACGGGGTCCAATGGATGCTCGTAGAACAATAAAGGACCCCACGAAGGAAGAGGAGCTGTTAGGAAGCTGCTGCTGCCAACAGTGACGCAGACGACTGTGGTGGTGACGGGCCTGGTGAGGGTCGGCCTTCAGGAGGTGCTGTGGCTGTCCCCGCTTCAGATGAGGTTACTGGGCACAGAGCACTTCAGCAGCTCTCCCAAGGTTGCACAGCTCGAAAGCAACCTCAGGGACTCTAGGCTGCCGTCTCTGAGCAGGTCTGGGTGTAGAAACACCCCAGAGCTGGGGCCCAGCTCTCCTCTGATGGCTTTTAGAGAGGGAGAAGTGAGCTCTGCGTTGGCACTGTCCAAAGGAGGCAAAGGATCAGAAGCCCACCTACCTGGAACTGCAGCCCCCTGAGTGACCCTGGGCGAGCCGTGTGACTTCCCTTTGCAGCCGTCTGTGCGTTGTGTAGATCACTGAGCCCCCACCCCCACCCCTACAGAGGTTGCTGAGCTGGCCTCCAGGGGCGTGGGCGTGAAGAGCCCCGCGTGTCTTCCTGCAGAGGCCACCACCAGGCAGGAGAGAGGGACGTCACCTCCCAGTACAGCTGTGGGGCAAAGCTGTGACCGCAGTGTGGCCCAGAACCACAGCACCCCCCAGCAGACCCGCGTTACCTTCCCAGGAAGCCAGGGGGGTTCACACAGGGGGTGCTTGGCAAAAGTGTGGAGAACTTCGGTGTTCACGAAGGAGCTCTATGTGCGTCTGTATGTTCGTTATGCGGGTGTGCCGTTACACAGGTGCGTGTGCACGTGGGTGGGTGTGCACACGTGAGCACACGCACACGTGCACAGGCCACACTTCAGGGGAGGTGTGAGGCCTCAGTGTCTCCAGAGGACTGGCAGGTACAGAGGCCCTGGGTCTGGAAGGGACAGTGCCCATCTGTTAATTATGACAAGCCCAGGATGGTGACAGACGGAACAGAAAGGAGGTCAGGGTGACAGAGCCCTTTGCGCTCTGCTGAGAACCTTGGACTTGGCTGCAGACAGCCAGCTCCCCACCCTCGCTCCCTAGTGGAAAAGCTTCACTCCCCAGTTCCATCACCAATCCCTGCCTTTGTGAAGACTCTGCACCACGTCCGGTCCCTCGTCAGGGGCCTGGACTCCCCCACGTGGGCAGCCGCATGGGCCAGAGCGGCGCAGCCTGCTCACGCGTCCACGCGGGCACGGGCCAGACTCCGCCTGCACCACGCCTGCGCTGCTCGTCCTTCTCCAGCCGCGGTCCTGCCCCCACACTGCCTTCCCGGGCACTTCCGTCCTGCTCAGCTCTTCTCGCTGCTGTGACCAAAAGACCTGACAAAACCAATTGTGGAAGAGGACAAGTTCATTTGGGGGCTCACAGTTTCAGAGGTCTCAGTCCACAGACAGCGGCTCCATGCCTCGGGCTCAGAGCGAAAGCAGGACATCATGGCGGATGAGTGTGGCAGAGGGAAGAAGCTCACATGGTGATTAGAAGCAGAGACAGACTCCACTCACCAGATACAAGACATACGTCCCCCGTGACCCACCTCCTCCAGCCACACCTGCCTGCCTTCAATGACCACTCAGTTAATCCCATCAGATGAGTAATTCACGGGTTGGGTTAAGGCTCTCATAACCCAATCATTTATCCTCCAAGCCTTCTTGCGTTGTCTCACACATGAGCTTTTGGGGGACACCTCACATCCAAACCACAACAGCATCTTTGTGTCACCTACACAAACCTGGATGTCCCTGTGCATACAGCTGTGGACAGGTGTGTGTCTCTATTGTATAGACCTATACATGTACATATGCATGCAAGCATCCGTGTGTGCGTGTATACATGAGTATATTTCTACACATGGGTGTTTTTGTCACTACTTGCCCCATAAACTTGTCTGCATTGTCTTTTCTCTTTAACAACACCTCCCAGCCACACCATCTTCCATGGTGTGGATGAAACAACCCATCCACCGTTCACGGATTCCTCGACAGCCCTGCTACGTTACAGACCTGAAGGTCACATGCGGAGCAACAGTTTTCAGGAGGAGTTTCACACATAATGATCATTTTTTTCCAGTGGGCTGGAATCTCAGGAGTGGAATGTGTCAAATCAAAATCTATACATGTTCTTGCCGGGCGCAGGGGCACATGCCTGTAATTCCAGTGTCTCAGGAGGCTGAAATAGGAGGACTGAGAGTTCAAAGCCAGCCTTCAGAGCTTAGCAAGGCACTTAGCAACTCAGAGAGACCCTGTCTCTAAGTAAAATATAAAAAAGGGCTGGGGTGTGCTTCAGTGGTTGAGCACCCCTGGGTTCAATCCTCAGTACCAAACCAAACAAAACAAACAAAACCTATACATGTTTTTAAAATTTAATCAAGGCAAATACATTGCTTTCCAAAAGGTTGTAAAACTACATCTCCATAGCAGTGCACCAGAGCACCCTTCTCCACACCCCAACTGGTAGAAAGATACAAGAGCCACCTTGAATCTTTGCTGGCAGGAAGGTACAAAGCAATAGCCTGCCATTGCTCTAATCCATAGTTCCCTCACTACTGGGTCATTTGAACAACTTTTTGGCAATAGTTGCCCATTGGGTTTCATTTTCAGAGCTTTGTCTTCTAATAACCTTTGTCCACTTAAAACATCAGGTGGGTTTTCCTTTTTAATTTATAGATGATAGAAATGAACATTTTGTCATCCGTCTTACAAATGTTTTTGTGATAGCTATTGTTCAAATATTATTTGTGGCTGCTTTGGCCATATGTACATATTTAAAGTATTACTTTAGAGATACTAAAAATAAATTACTACATTAGATTTTCTTATAAGATTTTATTTTATTTGCTTAAACAAATCTTTATCCCATCGAGAATATATTGTTGGCTTGGGGGTCAAATGAGGGCTTGTTCCTATTTCCTTCCAGTTAGCAGATTGTGCTAATGCACACATTAAGTAATTGTATTTCTTCCACTAAATTAAATTATCACTGCACTGCATATTAGCTTCTCAAGGACGGGAAGCCGCCCTGGTCTTCTGCAGAGCCGCCTGTCCCTTGCACGGTCTTTGTGGACTGTCCACCTGGCTTCCTAGCAGGTCTGGCATTGCTTAGACAGCTCTCCTCTGTCATTGCCTTTAAGGTCTTGGCTTTTCTCTAACTTTCGTTCTTCCATAAAATTTCAAGACCCATCCATTTCATGAAAATCCCTGTAGGTCCGCTAATTGCAATTGAGTTAAATTTATAATAATAGCATTAGAAATGTGATACTTTTGTGATATTAAGCCTTCCCATCTAAAATTATGCCTTTCCATTTATTCTTATCTTGCTTTATGTCTTTTAATAAGACTTTACAACTTTCTTTGCTATTTATAGCTTTTGTTATTTTCATTTCTAGGAACATTGCTAATGTAGAGAGCGATTATTGATAATTACATTTTTATCTCATATGCGAAGTCTCATATTAATTCTAATAGTCTCTTGGGTTTTTTCATATATGATATTTTCAGCAAAAAAGATATTCTTCTGCCACTTTTCTCAGTGTTTATGCCAATTATTTTACTTTATTTCATTACTCTATTTTTAGAACCTCTGAGAAATGTTAAATAAAAATGATGAAAACAGGCATTTCTGTCTAATTCCTGGTTTTAATTAAAATTGTGTGCATATTTCGCTACTTAAAATAATATTGCTGGTGATTTTTAGTAGGCAGTGTTTGTTGTAGTTAAGCTGTTTTGTTTTGCTTTTCATTTCTATCCATTTGACTTTTAAGTTTTCAGGAAAAATGCCAGGTAAGTGTTACCATCAGATACATGTCTATTTATTTATCATGTGGTTTTTCTCCAGTAATATATTGATGTAATGATTGTAATGAATTATATATTTTGTTTTAGGTTGAGATTTTTTGTTTTGTTTTGTTTGGTTTTGTTTTTGGAGTGCTGTGAACAAGGTTTGGCACACGCTAGGCAAGTACTCTACCACTGAGCCACACTCTCAATTCTGAATTATGCATTTAGTAGACATTTAGATCCCTAACCCTCTTGCT
The DNA here is from genome assembly GCA_025594165.1 of Tamias sibiricus. NCBI lineage: Eukaryota > Metazoa > Chordata > Mammalia > Rodentia > Sciuridae > Tamias > Tamias sibiricus. Next base: position 168,130,997 of record CM046662.1, on the reverse strand, counting down.
GAAAGTGGTTGGTTAGATACATGATAATATATAATTATTATTATATAAAATATAAATAGATAGATATTCCTATAACTGTGATATAATATTGTTGCCAAGATCATAAAATAAATTGGGAAAATGCCCATCTTTCCCTATGGCCTGTTCAGAACGAGGACAATTTTAGCTTTCAAAGGTTTTTAAGACTCTGCTGAGAGGCCAAGACTTGGTCCTGGCCTCGATCAGTCACAGTCCGACCTCTTTATGCACATTCGTATACGCAGTTTTCCTTGCCTGGTCCCCGCATAGCGCCCGGTTCCTCCCCCTCCCCCAGCTGGGCTCTTTCCTGCACCCTCTCCAGGCCCCTCTGCCTTGGTGGTCTCCTTGAAATCTCACCTTTTGGAATGGTTTATCCTTCTTGTTCTCCATTTCATTGATTTCATCTTTATATTCACTCCCATTCTCTGCTTCTGAAGGCTTATTTTTTTTTATTCTGCAAAATTTGCAAAATGATTTGTTTTCCCTTTTATGGCTTTGACATAGTAATTTTCCTATTAATCCCTTCTGGTCCAAGATACACCAATGTGTATCTTATTCCCAGCCACGTTAAGTTCTTGTCACCACTTACTTCCAGTTTGCTTGGTTTATGAAGGTGGTCTGACCACTTTAAATTTTAGAATAATTTAGGGTTTTCTTTCTTGCAAAATGTTTGTTGGTTGGTACCAGGTATTGAACCCAGGAGTACTTAACCAGTGAGCCACAATTCCAGCCGATTTTTTTTTTTTTTTTTTTCTGAGACAAGGTCTCACAAAAAAACAGTAACAAGTCTTCTTAGACCTATGGAGGATGCACATTGCCTTTCAACAGGCCTACGGCTCTTTATATCTACTGCATGAAGTTTGCTGATGGCAAACTTTTCAAGTCCTGAATCTCCTGACTGTTTTTGTTATTAATGAGATCTACTTCTGAGAAAGGTGTATGGAAATTCTTTATCACGTAGAGGAGTTTTTGCTGTATGTGTTTCTGCTCTGTTTTCTTGTCCACAGATACATCACGACATTATTTCATCAATTTAGGCTTCCATCTGCACACAATGTTGAGCGCTTAGGTTTACACAGGCAGTACTTTTGAGCTAAAATATGAATTTCGGATGGTTCGCGGACTCCAATGCCGTCACTTCTACCCGAATGTCTTCTCACCCAATCCTTTATCCCAAACCTCCATCCCGCTACGCGTGCTTCGCGAGCTTTGCTGGCTAATCAAACAGCGCGGTCCGTCATCGGTGCCTCCATGGTAAAACCCCCCCCCCCCAGGAAGCGCGAGGGTCAGTGCTCTGGATCCCACTGCGTCCATCCTGGGTCCTTGGTGCCGATTCTGGAGGGCTGTTGTCTCTTTGTCCTTCTCTCTCCTGCTGACTCGGCCTAGCGGCCTTTCATCCCCTGTCTCTCCTTGGTGATCTGGCTGGCCTGCTGAATCTTCCCCTCCCATGAATGTCACCGTCCATTTCTGCTGTCCCGGAGAGGTCGATCCACTTCTCTCTGGTAAACAACACGTCCGCTTGTCTCCACATGGTGACTTTGGTTCTCCCCACCCCCACACCCTCTTGACTATGAATTCTCAAGTGTTTTTCTTTATCCCCAAGAACATTTACCACCCCCCCCACCACCACCAATCCTATTCATAATTTTCGCTTCACTGTTGTGTGCTGGGTAGAAGCCCCCCATGATAACACTTCCCACGCGTCTTCAATTAGCAATTATGTGACGCATTTTCACGCAGTCTGTTCATGTATGGGGGCACCCTGCGCTCAGCCCGGGTGAGTCTCCCGAGAGTCCCCTTCTCCAGCGCTCGCTGCGGTGGGGCCACGGCAGACACTCCCTCAGACTGCCCAGCACTGAGTGCAGTCCTCCACCCGACCGCTGTCCTGGGCCACAGGGCTGTGGACTTGTGGCCCCTTCTCTAGATGCTGTTCCAACACAGGCCGACAGTGCTGTCATTTAGGGGTCTCGGGTCAGTCTGATGTCTTCTCTGTCTTAGGAAGCTTATTGTTTTCGCCTAGAAACTTGTCAATGTTTTTCTCTTTCTTAGGGTTTGTAGGGGGCTGAATAATGTCCCCAAAAGATATATCCAGGTCCCCAGCACCTGTTTGGAAACAGTCTTTTCAGATGTCATTATGTTTCAGATCTCATGATGAGATGATTCTGGATTTGGCCTGGACCCTAAATCCAATGATTGGTATCTTTAAGAGACAGGAGCAGGGACACAGCTGAGAGGCCTGTGAGGACAGACAGATGAGGCTGCCAAGACATACCAAGAACCACTAGACACAGGAGGAGGCAGGGAGGGTGTTCCCCTAGAGTCTCAGAGGGACTCTGTCCTGTGCTGGGAGAGAAATAGGAAAAGGCCATCAAGAGTGACTGTGCGTCTGCCCTAGAACTTCCCGACAGCTCCCTGGCCTGCATTCAGGCTGACGGCCAAGGATGACAGTAGTGTCTTTTCCCTGTTTCAGCAGGTGGCCTCTGGGAACAAGCTGGAACAAGAATGGTGTGGAAAGAAAGGTGCTGGCCCAGGACAGGGCGCCTGGACTACCTGGGCCTCGCCCAAGGCCTGTGAAGTGCTAGGGCGGCCTCCTGCCGCAGGGACAGCCCCGTGCCACACAGGCCAGCAGATCTCCCGGCTCTGGCTCTGCCTTGCGAGATGGACCACCACAGGTGGACAGTGGCTCACCAAGAGGAGGGAATCCAAGGGCAGGGCCACTGTTACCAGCCTGCAATGGCCTCCCTGAGCTTCCTGAGACCTCGTAGGTGCCCTTCGAGAACAAGTCAGCCCAGACCCTCTTCTGGGCCCCACCCTTGCCCCACCTCCCTGAAGCCAGGGGGGCCGGCCCTCGGCCTCCTCAGTCCCAGGCCAGAGCCACCGCGGGTCCATCCGAGGCCAATGGCTCACCCTCCAGGAGCCAGAGTGCAGGATCCCACAGAGCCACAGGGACATGTGAGAGGGACGCAAGCCTGCCCCACACTAGAGCGGCAGTGAGCCCCTCCTGGCAGCCAGAGTGAAGCTGGGGAGTAGACCAAGCCCCCACCCCAGGGTGCCCCCCTTGCTTCATGAGCCGGGTCTCCTGAACCTGCAGGATAACCAGCTCCCCTCTCCTCCCCTGCTTGGGAAGCAGCCTCCTTGCCCACCCAGGGGCCCTCTGCTGACCCCTGCTCTGGCTGACCATACCTGGAGCCCACCATGGCTCTGACCCCTCAGCCTCAAGCTACTGTCCTCAGAGGTGGATGAGTGTGACTATTCCCTAGGAAGGAGACGGCCCCCAGGACACATCCCACGGCCAGGGGCGTGCAGGAGGGGTCAGTACCTTGACCAGCTCCCTGAGCAGCCACACCCTGTCTGCCACCTCGTGTCATTTGATGCGGGCTCTGGGTCTTGGCAAGACAGCTGTCTAGACACTGGGGCTCTGGCCAAGAAGAGCCTTTTGGAGACTGTTTTGCCAAAAGAGATTGTGGCTTTCTTGGCAGAAATGGAAAAGAAGGGCCTTTCTGCAGCCCAGCCTGGTAACGCTCTGAAGAGCAGCTGACAACAGGACTCACGGCCAAGGGCTTTGCTCCAGCTAATGCTGGGGAACTGGCTTCCTGGGAACCGAGCCCTGGCTCAGACAGTCCTGGGTGGCAGCAAATGGAGGAGGTGAGACCTGGCTGGTCTCCAGTTCCCTCCGGGATGGTGCCATGTGGGTAGGTGGGCATGTTCTCAGCGAGCACTGGCGATGAGGCCCCTTGGTCTCGTGCTCCCAGCCCACAGGGCTCAGCCCAGCTTCTGGTGCCCTTGGTGAGAACCGTCACGCTTCCTGTTTCTCCATGGGCTGTGCATGCAATGGTCAGCCCCACCCCACCCTAGCTGCGTGGGGCACTGGGGACATGCGTTTGTCCTCAGAATGTGGCACTGCTTCAGAAGACTAGGGAAGTGGACACTGGACAGGCAAGCCACAGAGTCTACCCCAAATGCCAAGAAGACCCTCCAGAAGCAGAGGAGTGGCCCAGTGACCCTGCAATAGAGCGGGCAGCAATGCCAGGCTCCTGTGAGCTGAGGAGCAAATGCACCCAGGAAGGGCAGGCTCGTCCTCAGGTGGCACGGGAAGGTGAGGATGAACACTCAGAGGTCAGATGAAGGACATCTGTCTCTGAGGATGGTGAGGTGGGCTTCAGAGCTGGGTGTTGGGAAGGAGCTGGGGGAGGCAGTTGGAGGGTGTGGAGGAGGACAGAGGGACCCCAAGTACAGAGGGGCTGTGGCGCCACACCCCAGGGAAGGGCAAGGAGGTGGTGGCTGGTTAAGGCCAAGGTTGCTGCCCACCAGCTTCCACTTCCTGCCTGAGGTTGGGTGAATGTTTTCTTTTTTTGTTTTTTTGTGGTACCAGGGATTGAACTCAGGGGCACTCGACCACTGGGCCTCATCCCCAGCCCTTTTTGTATTTTATTAGAGACAGGGTCTCACTGGGTTGCTAAGTGCCTCGCATTGCTGAGGCTGGCTTTGAACTCGCCATCCTCCTGCCTCGGCCTCCCAAGTGCTGGGATTACAGGCGTGCGCCACCGCGCCCGGCTTGGGTGAATGCTTGAAGTCAGCCAGAAACAGGGCCTCCTCCCACTCTGCCCTCTCCAATGGCAGCTGAGCAGTCCAGCTTCAGCCCAGAGCCTGAGGTGTGGTCATGAGGCTTGGCTGGGCAGGGAGGGGCCCCCCTCTGGACTTGGGGAGTGGCAAGCACACGACCATCTCCGAAGGGAATTCCGGTGAGGATTCAGGCCCCCCAGGCCAGACCAGCTCGTACACAGGTCTGACGGCCAGCCTGGCATCTGTGAGCTCCCCGGGCACCTCGGCTGGGCCCTTTCTCCACTCTGACTCAGGGACTGTCCACTCCCAGCCTTGCCCTTCTCCTCCCCCAGACGCCCAGGTCCACAAAGAGGCAGGCCCCTCAGTTTTCCGGGGCTGTGAGACGACGCCCCCATCTGCCCTGGTCCACCCGCCCCTCATGGGGTCTGCTCTATGGGGGAAACAGCCCCCCGGGAGCCAGGGCCTGCCAGAGCAGGAGGGTGAAGTGACGGCTGCTTCCCCTTTGGCTCATTGTCCCACCTGGCCACCTGCCCCCTGCTGTGATTGCCCACAGTGTCCTCGTCCCTCATGCCAACCTGGGAGCCTCTGACCTCCCCACAGGCTGGGAGGGGCCCACTGGAGGGAGCTGAGTCCCCTCTGGACCAGGGAGGCGAAGCCCTGCAGGCTCTGGGGCACCACAGGGATCACCTGCCCGTGCGTCTCACAGGCACAGTGGGACGTGCCTGCCAGGAGCGAGCACGACAGGGCCTCACACTGGACTGCGAGCAGCCGAGGGCCACCTGGACCCTTCTGTGTGGGCTCACGGCGTGGTTCTTTTTTTTTTTTTTTTTTTTTTTGGTACTGGGGATTGAACTCAGGGGCGCTCGACCACTGGGCCACATCCCCAGTCCTTTTTTTTGTATTTTATTAGAGACAGGGTCTCACTGAGTTACTCAGTGCCTCGCCATTGCTGAGGCTGGCTTGAACTAGCAATCCTCCTGCCTCAGCCTCCCAAGTCGCTGGGATTACAGGCGTGCGCCACCGCGCACAGCCTTCCTGGTGTGGTTTTGGCACCAGCACATGGCCCAGCACGTGGGTTCACTAGACACTCACTGAGCGAATGAAGAGAGCCAGCCAGAGCTGCCTGCCGCCCGGTGTGTGTTCCCTGCCCCACGCGCCGTGCCAGGCACAAGTTAGCTCAGGTGGCAGAAGCAGAGTCCCCGCTTCACTCAGAAGCCGCCGCGAGCACTCGTGGAAACTCCGCCCTGCCTGCGGGCGCCCCTCTCCTCTGTGCACTGCTCTGTCCCTGGCCCGGCAGGACCCACCACTCCCAAGCCTGGTCTTGGGACTTGCCCTGGCCCAGCTGCCACGCTCTCGGGAAGCCACGTGGAGGGGCTCGGGCCTGGGTCCCAGCCAAGGCCTTGGCTGACATCAGCCCCAGGCGTGAGTGAGGACGCCTCTGAGACCTCTCTGCCCCATCACCATCCGACTCAAGACACCCCCATCAGGAACCACCCAGCGGAGCCCATGAACTCCCTAAAGGAGCAAGAGGGAGGGGGGAGGGGAATAACATGAATAAAAATAGTAATGAAATATTTTAAATAAAATAGTTAAAAAATAAAATGAGTATTTTTGCTCTAAGTCACTGAGGTTTGGGATGACTAGATATTCAGCAACAATAAGTGGAACATGTGGTGGACTAACAGGGCTGTCAAGACCCCGAGGACAGTTCAACACCTGGCCATCTTCAAACAAGCCTGTTCAGACATCCTACCTTAGGAGAGTCCAGCACACCTCTTCTCAGTGAAACCACCTGTTCTTTTTTGTTAAATCATTTTGAATCTCTTTTGAGAGATACCACCAGCCTTCGCCAACATCGCCAACATCGTGCGCTAGGGCAGAAAGAAGGGGGGTCATTTAAAGGGTCATTAAATTTTTAAAATGCCCATTTGCAAAGCATGCCCTAAGGGCCACTCGCTAATACCTGAGAAAGTCTATCCAGTTTGTTCATTAGTGTCGTGTTTTCTGTCAGGTTCTTTCTTTGTTCGATGTAAAACTGTTTGCTCAAAGACCCAATATTTGAGCTTGAACAGGGTTGTTTTAATAATTGATCATTAAATAACTTCCACATACAGTATAAGTCAGAGTGAAACCCAAGTTAAATGGATGAATAAAAATCAACTGGGTCAATAGTATCACTGGAAAAGACATCCAGGTGTCAAGCAGGCTAATGTGTGCATGACAAGGAAAATCAGTCACCTCAGAGCTCCTCAAAGAGGGTCAGACTGGGTCAGCCACGAGCGGAGAACAGGCCGGGGCAGTGCAGCTTTATGGGAAGGAAGTCCTTGGTGTTTGCAGAGCGTGGACTCCAGGCCTCAGCTATGCCAGTCCCCTGGCGATGCAAGGCTCCTGTCTGTTCCCAGAAAGACAGAAAACATCAAAACCATTTCAAGGAAGTTTTTGACAGTTGCGCGACGGCTCCACCCAGAATCTGAGTCTAAGTTCAGGACTCGCGTGGACGGAAAGGTGCACCCCTCTCATGGGGATGATCAAGATTGTTGGAAAGACTTGCACTCTATTCCAAGACCTCTCAATGTTGTCACAGTATGCCCCTAGAATCAAGAGTGTCTGTCAATCTTGAAAGATGGATTTTGAAGTTGAGGCCAATTACAAACTTTATAAAAAGTGCATTCGCTCCTGATTCTTGGTAAGTGACAACTAAGATGAGGTTTCCATTCTCTTCTTCCTGCTTTTTTTTAAAATTGTGCTCAGACGAATGTAACTGGGGTCAGTATAGTTTTTGGTTCACCTTACAACACCAGCAGGGCCACTTATGTGTCTCTGTTTGTCCGTATCATGTCATGCAGTGACACCCTTAAGGCTGCCACTCAACCAAAGGAAGAGGGAGAGCTCTGCAGTTAAGCTCACCTGTGTGCCCTCTCCCTCTTAATCTCTGTTCCCAGAGGCAACCATTATCTGGAATTTGGGGTTCATTAGGCCTTTGCTTCTTTTTTAAGTATTAATACATACATATCTTTGTTTAAACATATTTTGTTTAGCTATGTATTTTAAACAATTTACATCCCAGCCAGAACACCGAAGCAAGAAAAAGAAACTCTTTTTGCAAATGATATTATTTCATTTGTAGAAAACCCTAAAAACCACACACACATTCAAGCAAAAACACTTTTAGAGCCAATGTCCTTCCACTCCACCCCACCTCCCCATGGTGCCCCGAGCTGGGGCCTTGCCTTCAACACGTGCGCCTTTGGGGGACATTTAAGAGCCATACAGTAGCATCAGGTCAGAAACGTTCACTGTTAGTCCTAGTTTAAAATGAAGCTTTTATTTTTTATGAGGAATGGATAATTTTATCAGCTGCTTCTCTACATTTACTATGATGATTTTCTCTTTCAAAATGATGATCCTTTTTGGATTTTCTTATATTAAATTTTTGGGTTCCTAGGCATAAATCATCTTTGGCTTCCCAAGCGATTCCTAAGTATGAATTATTTCCATTTTTAACACTGTAGGGTACAGTTTGCTAGTATTTTGTTAGGATCATTGAATCCATCTTCCCAAGAGAGACGGGCCTGCAATTGGATTTTCTTGTGCTGATGTTGTTTAGTTTTAGGTGTCCAGGTCAGACCTGGCTCATAAAGTAGGCAAGCGATGGGAACCTCAAATACTTTTTTCTATCTCAGCTCATTGGTACCACAAATTAACCTACCCCAGTGAGCAAGATGGAAAGAAACTCAAAACAAGGCAAGAAGGCATTTTACAAATTATCAATCTATGAGCAAGCATCTGCTTTATATGAGACCAGTGTTCTTCAACTTCAGCTGAAAATCAGAATCGCTTGGGAAATTCTTTTAAAAATGCTTCTGTGGCTGGGGGTGTAGCTCAGTGATAGCGTGCTCACCTAGCATGCCCAAGGCCCTGGATTGGATTTCTAGCACCACAACATTTAAAAAAAAAAAAAATTGTTCACGAGGGACCCACCTAGACCAATTAAATTTGCATCTCAGGGTTGAGTCCAGCCATGACAATCAGCCATGGCACCCCGCGGAAATCCAATCTGCAATCAGGATTAGCAACAATGGCTCATAAAAATCCAAACTTTTCTTCCTGGTAGCACTCTCACAGATTTTCAACTTATAATGAACCAGCCCATGGATTTGTCAGATGAACATTTGCCAACTCTGGGAGATTTCTGGAAACCCTTCAGGCTCAGGGGATAGGTCCCCGCCTCTGAGTGCAGGCTCATTGGAGGGAAGACCCCTGAGCTCCAGAGAACAAAGCATTGAAAACTCAAGTGGTTACAGTGGTGCTGGAACCAACACAGCCTGCATGATGCCCCGGGATAAATTAGGCTCATGTAGTCAGTGAAATCCATATAGTCACAGAAAGTTACACCAAGACGTTCATTATCTGGTGTTCCTGCAGATTCCAAAACTCTGGCTAGTCACATAACATTTTGATACAGAAGAAAAAGTTAAATGAATAATAAACACATAGCATGTTAATTGCTGTGTGCTAAAAAAAAAAAAGTGATATGCAGCATCAGACAGAAAAAATAAATTTTAGTGATCAATTGCACAGCATGGTAACAGTAGTTAATGACAATCCATCATCTATTTTAAAATTGCTAAAGAAAAGATTTTAAATGTCCTCACCAAGAAGAAACGATCAGTATGCAAGGTGATAGATACACAAATCAGCTTGATCTAATCACCCCATAAGGCATACCCTGTCCTACTATCACATTGTACCACATAAACATATATAATTATTACTTGTCAATTCAAAGCAAAACAAAATAAGAAAATAAGAACTGTTTTCAATTGTGTTCCTGGTTTTTCCTCTTTGCAGCTGGAATTTGCATTGGAATTTCTTATGCAATGAGGAAAAAAATGAAAAATATAATATAAAAATATAATATAATATAAAATATAATATAATATAAAGAAATGAAAAATATAATAAGAGAGTTTTCTGGAAGTTGATTTTATTTAAGGCACTTTATTACAAGAAAAACATTTGCCCATTTTAACTCCAGGGTAGAGAGTTGGGGAGAAGGGTGTGGAATTTCCGCAGATTAGGGCCAAGGTGTAGAACCAAGACTCTGAAGTTCCGGGTGGCACTGTCTCTGGGCAACGCCCTCTGAGAGCCGCCCCGTCCTCATTCTCCTCAGAAGTCACTTGCTCGAGGCTATGCCTTGCCATGAAGGCACAGACTTCAGCCATGACAGTGTGACCTTTCGAACCCAGTGCCCACACTTCAGGCAAGTTGCAAAGGTCTGCAAGCCTTCGTTTGTCCTGTGTAAGTGGGCATGGAATAGACGGGCCTAGAATGCAGATAGTGTGCAGAGACCAGGAGCCCCACGCACCTTGTGAGAGGCAGTGCACGTGCAGAGTCCCCCCTTGGGTAAAGGGCAGGCAGTCTGGAAGACTCTGAGGCCACAGGCAGAGGGTGGTCCGGTGTCGCTGCCTGAAGCGATGGCCGCTTGGAGCAGCAAAGCCGCGGGAGTAAGTGCAGAGGCAGACTGGAAACAAACAGGATCTTTATTCTGTCAGTTTCTCTCTCCGGCTCTAACAACTCTAACACGTACCACACACCAGCAAACAACCAACAACCAAAAATGGCCCCGACCCGCTCCGCGCTCGGCCCAAGTCTCTCGAGATCCCGGGCCAAGTCTCGTGAGACTATGGAAGGCGGCAATGTCCAAAACTCCATGGCCCGAAGTCAACCGCAATCAATAGCCATCCCTGGGGCTGAGACCTACCACCCCTACCCCAGGAAAATTTCACTCTAGATTAACTCAAAATCAGTGCATGAGGAGCCTAACAGGATTATGGCCTCCTGTCACATCCCTGGCACTGCTTGCCTCCCAGGGACAGGGATGACGCAGGGTCCCACAGGGGCTGGGAAACTTGGGGGCCATCTCCGAATGTGGAGGCCCACACACCAGAGGAGTCTCACTGACTCTGATTTACCCTGATAAAAACAAGTGATGAGGCGGGGGCTGAAGTCCTCAGCTTGGCTTATTGAGCCTGATGGAAAAGAAGAGTTTACTGTGAGATGTCAAAGGAATAAAAATGCATTCCTTCTGGTGGCCCAGCCTGTTTTTAAGACCTGGGGAGCCTCGCTGATAAGACACAGGCAATTGGAAGGGCCAGCACGAGCCCCTCCATCTCCCTGGGAAGGGGCCCCTTGTGGTTTTCAATTAGGCTGCGCTTGCTGCTTAGTAGGCAGGCTCCAGCTGCTGCTTGGTCTTGAAAGACATAAAACTGGGTCAAGCAAATGATTGCAGGCATACACAGCAGTAATTTCCGCTAACCAGCCTGTCTGTCTCTGGGTGCTATCAGTGCTTTGAGGATGAGCGGGGCGATGGTTCCCCAAGGGTCACCTATCAGGACCTCTGGAGACCTGCCCGCCCAGCCCTATCATGATGGATTCTCTAGGCTGGGCCCAGGGTTTTCTCAAAGTCACGCAGGTGATCCTAATGGGCAGCCAGGGTGAGGAACAACTGGGCTGTAGACTCATTTGGGGAACAACTTCTAATCAGATAAAAATTAGAATACAAGCTGGTTTCATTGAAGGAGTATTCAGTTTATTAGAGCAAGAAGTGCAGCCCTGCAGGGAGGGGAAAGGTGTGTTGGAAAGAGATTGGCTGAGTGCACCTGGGGAGGGAATGGCCTCTTTGCAGACATCCGGGCTCGTCTGATGGGCACTTACTGCATGGTTCTAAGTGCAGGCCGCTGGACCTGCAGCCCACTGTGCACCAGATCAACAGGGGCCCTGCCCCCGGGAGCCTCCGGTCTCCTAGAAACGTACGTGATGTGTCCTTAAAGATGCTAAGAGCCTGGGTTTCCCTTTAACTGGAGCATAACAGGATCAGCTCTTCGCCTGATACTTTGTTTTGGGTGAGAAAATCACATCAAGGTTGTGTTAAGTCAAAACACATCCTGCTCTCCTTTCTCCTGGAACTTATGAATGAAATGCTAGGAGGTGCTTGGGATGAGGAGGGAGATCTTCCTGGACATAACAGGATTGCACCAAGCCATTGCTCGTTGGAGCTGGGTGACAGCTACATGACCCATGAGGTTCATTGTACCGTTCTCCCACTTTAGTATGTTTGAAATTTTCCATAATAAAGAAAAGTCAACAAAGTTAAATTTAATTAAATCAATGAGTCAGGAGACAAAACAAAGTCTTTAAAGGGCTAAAGGCCAATTAAAAGGAAAAGGCCAAGAATTCAAAATGAAGCAGAGGAAGGCGGCTGCGTAAGGCTCTCTGCAGGTGGGTTTCGTGTGCGTCATGCCCGGACCCGGAGGCAAAGTGGGAAAAGAGGGGCCTCGAAAGCCCGAGGCAGGCTGGAGGCTGCGCCGGCCTGGTGCCACCCAGACCTGCTGGCTCGTGGCACAGAGAAGGCCTGTTGCCGTGCGTCCCTCCCTCCGAGGTGGGTGCTCACGGGGCTCGGCATCGGGACCCCACGGCCCCCAGCACTCAGCACAGAGAAGTGCTGGGAAATCGGCGGAGACTCACAGCACTGACGTGCGCGCTCATTTCTCCTGCTGAGTCCTCTCAGCCTCTTGAGGAAGATGCTTTTAATTTGGGATCCACATTGTGGGAGGACGTAAGCACACCGGAGAGGGTGCAGAGGGAGACAGACCTTTGTCACAGGAAAGACCTGTAGCTAGCGCACAGGTCTGTGGGGCGGGGTGAGCACAGCGCACCCGACGGGGCGGACCGGCTTGTCTCCTCTCAGAGACTCACCTGGGAGTGGTGCGCGCTCCAGGCTGCGGTGGCGGGCACCTGTCTGCTCCAGCCTGCCGTGGGCTCATCACGGGGTGGGACACAGGAAGGCACACTGTGGGAGGAGGCAGGCAGGCAGGAAGGAAGGAAGGAAGGAAGGAAGGAAGGAAGGAAGGGAGAGAGGGAAGACCTAGAACTTCTGAAGAGGATAAAGAGCCTTTGGGGCTGGGTGCAGTTGGCACACGCCTGTCATGCCGGCAGCTCCGGAGGCCGAGGCAGGAGGATCATATGTTCAAAGCCAGCCTCAGCAAGTTGGTGAGACCCTTTCTCAAAAACAAATAAAATAAATGGGTTGGGGATGTGGCTCAGTGGTTAAGTGACCCTGGGTTGGATCCTTGGTACCAAAAAGAAAAAAGAAAAAAAAAGAAGCCTTTTGGGATTTGGACCCTGAATTACAATACTGAAAATGTGGGACTCAAATCCATCCAGGAAGACAGATGCTAGGAAGAGGTTGGAGGCATGCAGCACACCCCGAGCAAAAACTTCAAGTGGCAGTTCCAGGCACCAGGAAGCAGGTGTCTCCGCATCCGCCGTCACACCTCTCCACTGCGGGGACATCAGAGCCCCAGGTGAGAGCAGGACAGTCCCCAGCACCGGAAGCCTGGGGGACGGCTTCTCGATGACGACTTGGAGGGCTGAACTGTATCTCCCTGGACCTCTCCCGTGGCCTTGTGGGGTGGACAGTGAGGGCCACTGTGCTCTGAGGCCTGGAGGGGACAGGAGGCAGAAGCTTCTGGGACTCGCCAGCCTTGCCAGTCTGGCAACCCACCTGGGGCTTTGCCAGGGCCTGCCCCAAGGCCCCGGCGTCTACTCCCACTCCTTCCACTCCCAGCCAGGCGTGGGTTCATTGACTCTGGGACAGGGGCCCAGTCGCTGCAGCACGGCTGTCCACTGACAGAAGCCAGGGAGGTCACTCCTGGAGCCCTGGAGGGAAGAGCTGAGCGTCCCCCCAGTGGCTGCCCTCCCTAGGGTCTACCTGTCAATCAAGCTGCCCCGCGGGCTGCAGCTCTCCTGGTTAGCTCTCCTGGTTAGCTCTCCTGGTTAGCTCTCCTGGTTAGCTCTCCTGGTTAGCTGCCCGTGGCTCCTGCTCACAGCGCCCTCCAAGGCCACTCTGAGATGTCTCATCACGAAGTCCTCCCTCCTTGCTTGGCAGCCAGCTCACGGGGATCAGAAGTGACCCACAACATCCACCACTGCTCAGCCTCCCTCGATGGCCGCCCTCTCACCTCTGCCCCAGGGGGTGTCCCCACAAAGTACCCCCCTGTCTTCCCATGTCTCTGGCCCATCATCCATCACTGGTACTCCCCAGCTCCAGTATAACAGACAGCCCCCTGCCCCCAGCATCTTGTCCCTGGCATGCTTGTCACACACCTGTGGCCCTGATGGGCACACGCTCCAGAAGCTTGGGGACTCCTGCTTCATTCACGGTCACGGTCCCCGTCCTGGTATGCATGGGTGTTCAAGGGCATGCATTGAACTAGTGAGGGAACAAGTAGAGGGCATTTTCCTCCTTGTGCCTGGGTGCGAGTCTGGACCCCTTCTTAAATAAGATCAGATAACCCCACAGTGACACCCGTCCTTTGTCCCGAGGGAAACTAAGTCGTGTTTGTAGCAGAGGTGCCGTGAATAGTCCAGAGAGCGACTGGCTGGCCAGAGACTTGGAGGAGATGAGAGCCGGCCGCCAGACCTTCAGCACTGGGCCTGGGGACTCAAGCAGGGTGAGTGCCCCATCCGGCTCTCTAGAGAGAGGCCACGAGCTCCTGGTGGCTGCGGTCTCTGACCACACAAGTCACCAGGACAGCTGTCCTCATGTGACTGGTGAAGTGGCCCAGAGGTGACACTGGGGAGGTGAACCCGTCTCTTTGGGGCAGGAATCTGGAAAGTGTCAAAGCACTGGTCAGGGACAGCATGTCTTGAGATGGGCCAGAGGCGGGAGCTGGGCTTCCCGATTCCGGGCCCGCGGGAGGCGGGACGTGGCCTCTGAGCAGATTCCCCACCCTGGACGCCGCTGTGGGGCTGCTCTGTGCGCTGCAGGACGTTTAGGGCCAGCGTGGCCTTCCCCCCGGAATACCAGCAGCATCCATAGATAGCGGGGGGTGTCTGGGCGCTACCACACCCTGGGGGCAAAATCACCCCTTGGGGAGCCACTGCCCTGCATGTGCCCTAGACGAAGACAGCGCCCTGGGGTGCTGAGTGGCCCGTTCATCCTCTCCCGAGCCCACAGTGACGAGGCCGAGAAGCCATTAGGGAACAGAATGGCGTTCCCTAGGGGCAACAGCAGAGGGGCAGCACGTCCGCCGCCGTGCCTGGCCGCTCCTCCTCTGAGGGGCTCTTCTGACCAGCCTGGCCCTGCCCCTCCCGCCCTGCCCTCGTCTGCGCCCCGCGCCCCGCCAGTCATCAGTTGACACCAGGAGCCTCAGGCCCCGTGGCCTTGTCTCTGCGCTGACGCCCCCTCGGACCAGAGACACGGAAGGTACAGAGAGACTGGGCTGCACCACGCACGAAACCCAGGCCCAGCCTCTGCGCAAGCAAGCCAGGGCTCCAGGTGGCTCTCCGCAGGCCCAGACCAGGGCGCCAGACAGCGAATGGCCTCACGCGCTGGCACTTGATGAGTAAGTGCCGGTCTCTGTGTTTTGTCCCACTTCCAGCTCAGGACCAACCAGAGGAGATACGCTCCCCGACCCGTCCCCTAGGACACCTGCTTCCCGGGGACCGCCTGCAGCTCCTCACTCCACCAGCCGCGTCAGGGCACACCTGCACCTGTGCTTCCCCACCTGGGCCCGCCTTTGAGTCTCTGCCAGGGCCAGTCGACGGGGGCCGGACCCCGTGCGCTGGCAAGCTCTGGGTGAGCAGCCCGTGCTTGTCTCCATGGTGAATCGCCACCTCGTTTCACAACCCTCGCCCCAGACTCTCCTCCCGCTGGGCACACCACGCGGGGCCAGCCCTGGCCTCCTGCTGCTCCTTGGCGGCCTCTCGACAGGCGGCACTGTTGGCTGATGGCTTGCCCCTCTCGGAGCCCTGGAGATCCCGAGCAAAGCCCTCCACCCCTCCTCCCCACCTCCCTCGTTCTGTTCTTCTTCCTGCTCTCTCTGGTCCCGAGGTCAGCGTCACCAGATAGAACCCAGGGTGAGACAATTCACAGTAGCTAAACTGTGGAACCAACCCAGATGCCCTTCAGTAGATGGATGGATAAAGAAAATGTGGTGTATACACACAATGCAATATTACTCAGCAATAAGAGAAAATAAAATCATGGCATTCACAGGTAAATGGATGGAGTTAGAGAATATAATGCTAAGTGAAGTTACCCAATCCCAAAAAGCCAAAAGCCAAATGTTTTCTCTGATATAAGGAGGCCAATTCACAGTCAGGTTGGGATGGGGAGCATAGGAGGATTAGAGGAACACTAGCATGGCCAATGGGGAGGGAGGGGAAGGGAGGGGGCAAAAGGGTGAAGGAAAAAAAAAAAAGATGGTAGAATGAGATGGATATCATTACCCTAAGTGCATGTATGAAGTCACGAATGGTGTGAATATACTTTGCATACAACCAGAGATTTGTAAAAAAGTGCTCTATATGTGTAATGTGAAATGTAATGCATTCTGCTGTCATTTATATCACCTTAGAATAAAAAATAATTAAAAAAAAAAAGAACACAGGGTGAGAGTTAAATCTGAATGTCAGGTAAGAAATAGATGCATTTCTAGTGTAAGTATAGCCCACGTATTTCGTGGTACACACTTATGCTTACCAGATCCAAGAGTGCCATCCATCTGGTAGTCAAGTTAAACTGGGTATGCGGCATTTCCACTTGAGAAACGTGGTGAGCAGACCCTGACCTCCCCAGCTGGGCTTCTTTCAGACTCCTCGTGCTGCCCAGGCCAGCTTCTGTGCATCCCCCCTCTCAGCTGCTCCCTCCCACCTCTGGTCCCCTCAGAGTGCGCAGGGGGATTGCCGACTCCACCAGCGATGACTTGGGACAGGAAGGAATGGCTCCGACAAAGGGCCACCATTCCAAGCATGCAGGGGCTGGAGGGATGGTCAGGAGGCGCAAGCTCACAGAGGACACCCCACAGGGCGCGAAGGAGGCGCCCCGTGGGACACGCAGCGGGACAGCTGGCAGGAACCCTGGTGTAAGCTGCCTGTCGTGGCTAGCCACAACGCCGCGGGAGGAAAAATCTCGGAGGCAGAGTAAAGATGCTACTACTTTTACTTCTACTTTCTTAGAGAGAGCTTAGAGAGAGAAAGAAAGATTTTTCTTCTTCTTAGAAAGAGCTTAGAGAGAAAGATTAGAGATAGCTTTTTCTTCTTCTTCTTAGAGCTTAGAGAGAAGGATAGAGCTTTTTCTTCTTCATCTTCTTAGAGCTTAGAGAGAAAGAGAGAGAGCTTGAAAGAGAGAGATTTCTTCTTTAGAGAGAGAGAGAGAGCCTAGCTTTTAGAGCTTCTTTCTTATTTCTTCTTTCTTCCTCGGGAGCCTCGGCCTGACTCTGACCAGGAATTACTTCTTCTATCTGGTTTCTCTTCTGTAACCGCTCTGCCTACGTTCTGGCCGCTCTGATTCTTTTCTTCTTCTCCAACCCGAACTCTTCTTTCGACCGAGTGACTGCATGACTGACTGAATGAATTCATTCTTCTCCTGACTCCGACCACTTTTACCCGGTTATATAACTTTAGCTTTGCGGGTGCCTCACGTGCATTTACAGGTGCGTCACATACATACTTATTATCAGGTGGAACTTATGGCTTCCAGCTGACCGCAACAGCCATCTCCCTAATTGGGGCTCCTTCACCCTGGGCCCCGTCTGTGCTCCCCAGGAGCTGCCAGAGCTGGGGAAAGGTGCCCCGCCCACTGCATTGGAGTCACGCGCTTCTCCTGAATCCGATCTCCCATCAGTGTCGTGGTCACACACTCCCCTGTCCAGAAGAGGAAGCCGAGGTCGCTCTGTGGGTCTTCACCCGCGCTCTGACCTCAACATTTTGCCAGCTGCTCCCCTGTCCAGAGGGCTGAGTCCACTGCAGACAGCAAGCTCTCCGCTCCCGCCGGTGCAGCCAGGGCTGTGGCTGAGCAGGCAGTGAAGACAGGGTGGGACCAGTCAGGGACGCCTCCCAGCTTGGAAACGCTGTAGCGTCATTCACACACCAGCCAAGGTCACCCTTTGTGAGCAAGGCATGCTTTTGAATTGGCTAGAAGCCACACTGTGTGATGCCAGCCTTTAGCTGAATAAACAGCAAATGGCATTTGCCTGGTAGAGAAGAGGACCCAGGAGGCCACAACACTGTTGCCAACGTTGCGTCTGCACAAGTGTATCCCACCGCTTCTCCCACGGGCTGAATGAATCTGTGTTCCTCAAGTGCTCATGAAGTCCACTGGACCGTCCAGCCACTTCACTCATCGCTGAGTAAAATGAATCTTCAAAGTATTATTGACACACACTAAAGCCTTCTCTGAGAACTGCATTTTGAAAAATTCACATGATACTTGGGCCCCATGATGACATGTCTTAGTCTGTTTTCTGTTGCTATAACAAAATATCTGAATCTGGATGATTTCATAAAGAAAAGAGGTTTACCTAGTTCACATATGGAGACTGAAAGTCCAAAATTGGGTGGGCTCATTGGTTTGACCTCTGGTGAGAGCCTTACAGATGCATGACAACATGGCGGACAGCATCATGACAGGAGCATGCACAAGAAGGTGAGATCACATGGTGTACCAGGAAGCAAGAGATTCAGGGCCGAGACTTTTTCTTTATGCAATTCACTCTCAAGGGAACCAATGGGGGTCCCATGAGAACTACTAGCCCCTTCCTTCTGAGGATGCTGCCCACAAAGATCTAATCACCTTCCACCAGGCCCAGCCACACCGCCATGCTGGCGATCTGGCTTCCGGCACATGGATCTTTGGGGGACACACTCAAATCGCGTTCAAACCAGAGCAGCACACCTGTGCTTACCAGGTGTTAAATACACTGAGAATCAAGCCGTGCTTAAAAAAGCAAAAATAACCCCTGCATTTTTAATACAGGTCTCACATTACGATTCATCGATAGCCTAATATTTGTCTTGTCCTCAGATACTCACTTTTCTTTTAAGAGAGAAAGGAGAAAGCTCACGATGCACTGGAGCAAATGGCAGCAGAGCCTTGCAGCTGCATCTGACTGGAAGGTTGTCCACTGAATTTGGTGCCCCTGCCCCGTGTCACCACTGGGCTAGTCAGGCCCATGTTTCACATTTCACTCTCTCCTGCCGACAGCAGATAAGCCATTTCCATAACCATACAACCCGGAAGTCAGAGCTCCTCCAAGGAGCGATCGTTGCAAACCAACCTCTCGGGTAAGCTAACCAGCATGGTAGGGAAGCAGCCCACAGGAGGGTCTCCAGCTCAGGAGACCTGGGCCCAGTGGACAGGGAGCTCTAAGACACAGTCATGGGGAGAGTCCATTTCAAAACTCCCAGAAGCAAATCCTGTTGTGCTGGGGGCCAGCCCCAGCCAGGGGGTACAACGCGAGCGCTCAATGAAGTACGAAGGCAGAGAAGCAGCGATGGGGAAAATAACACACCAACACACGAGTCAGGCTGTGGAATCTTCTCTCTTTACTTTCACTTTGTTGTAGGTTTTAAGCACAATTTTTGGCAGTACAGATTGTTTACACTTTCTTTGGTGATTTCATTACAGACATGACTTGATTTTTAGACATATTAAATTTCTTATCATATATATATTTCAAAGTTTTGAGGTCACTTGCACCTTTTCAAGGCCCTGTACGTGACTGCCTAGGTATATTATAATTTTGTCATTATTAATCTAGTTAGTTTGGGTGAAAATTTATCTCTCACGGATTCCCTGAAACCGTTTTCTCTGCACACCATTCAGGCTGTCTGATAAAAGTCAACTTTCTCTGTCTGGGATTCCACAGCACTATTGTTTTTCTTTTATAGCAGTTGTTTATAAAACCTAGAAGCTGGGAAAAGAGGGAGGCAAGGCTGAATGTTAGCTCATGAAGGACTTTTTGCTCTAAGGGATTTATATCTACTTTAAAAGTAAGAGAAATTTATTTTTAACCACAAAAAGACTCTTAAAGCTTATTAACTAGAAATTAAGTACTTATAGAAAAAGGTTTGTGTTACTCTTTTTAAGAAAAGATAAATGTACAGAGTTAGTCTGGATCTAAATAATTGAAATAGCAATACCTGGTGGCTGTATATGTGAATAAAGAACTGCACAGCAAGTAGAAGTCAAAGTCAACTCTTTCAACACCATGATACCTTTCATGAAAAAGGAGAGGGCTTTATAGAAAATGCCACAACACTGCTGTCCTCAAAATTATTATCCAAACAAAAAGCCCAACAATGCTCCAGGAAGCCCTGGTGTCTCACGGGCCTTGGCCGTCGCGTATCACAAGGAAAGTTTCCTCTCAGGGCCTCTCCGTTCCCTTCTGCCCAGCATTCGAGGCCCGTTCCCGTGACATTTTTCTGGTTCTCTCCAGTCGCTTCTCCCTTGATCAGATTCTTTATGATTCACAGCAATAAGAAGAAAAATCATTTCCCCTTCCTTTACCTTTCTCCTCCTAAGTGATACCAAATGTGACATGGAGTGGCAAAGCACGTAAGAAATAAGCAGCACGCGCCTTGAATTACGAACGGAAACCAAGGCTCCGCGTGGGGGAGCACTCTGTCTCCCAAGGCCCCAGCAGGGAAACAGAGGCCGAACCCAGTCGCATACACAGCAGGGCGCCACATCATGACCCGTCAGTCAACAACGGGCCCCACGGGCCATGTGGGTCCCAGAGGTTATAGTGGAGCTGGGCACCACGTGTCATGGTGCAATGCATCACTCACGTGTGAGTGTTGGGGCTGGTGCTAACAGCCCTCCTGCATGGACAGCCATGTAAAAATACAGCACAGCCGGACGCCATGGCGCACACCTGTAATCCCAGCCACTCAGAGGATTGTAAGTTTAAGGCCAGCCTCAGCAACTTAGCAAGACCCCGTCTCAAAATAAAAAATAAGAAGGGCTAAGGGTGTCATTCCATGGTAAAGTGCCACTGGGTTGAATCCCCAGCACCAAAAAACAAAACAAAACAAAACAAAATTTAAATTAAAAATTAAAAAATAAATAATGTACCATTAATCATACTTGATAATGACAATAAATGACTATGATGCAAACACTACACTTTACCTCCATCTTTATTTTAGGGTGTGTTCCTTCTACTTATGAGGGAGGGGTCAACTGGGAAGTGGTCTGCTGTCACGCCAGCAGCAGCCTCGCCTCCCTCTCACGTCCCCGGTGGCTCTTGAGAGCACCATTTCTCTTGGGCTTGATTTAATCCCCTCTTGTTGTGGTCATCCTGGCCTCAAAGAAGACAAGAGCCACCACTGAGCTGCCAGCAGGGGCCACAGTAAGTGACTGAGCATGAGAAGACATCACGGAGGACAAGGGAGGAGGCTAGTCAGTGGAGGCCACTGTCCACCACAGCATTGTCCAGCTCCCCCACAGCCAGGACAAGAACAAAGGGTGAAGCAGGTAAAGGCTGTGCGTCACCGACACCAGTGAGAATAACAACACTCAAGAAGGAGTGATATCCGACGTGGAGAAGCTTCTTCCCACTCTGCACCTTGATGATCAGGGCCGTGGTGAACGGGAAGTTCGCACCTGACCCTGACGCTGAATTGACCACCAGCTCTGGGTAAACAACTCGATAATCATTCTTCATTACGTGACAAGACAGTGAGCAGAGAGCCTGCAGGCTGGTGGGGGAGCAGCTGAAGAATTGAACAAGGATAGCCAGGTGTGGTGGCGCACACCTGTAATCCCAGGGACTCGGGAGGCTGAGGCAGGAGGATCGCGAGTTCAAAGCCAGCCTCACAAAAGCAAGGTGCTAAGCAACTCAGTGAGACCCTGTCTCCAAATAAAATACAAAATAGGGCTGGGGATGTGGCTCAGTGGTCAAATGCCCCTGAGTTCAATTGCTGGTAACCCCCTGCCCCAACAAAAAAAAATTTAACAAGGATTATCCAAAACCTTCCCCAACTTCTCCCAGCTCAAAATCCTTCTACTGCCAGAATCTAAGAAAAATCATCAATTAAGTGTTTTCATTTTTTATAGCAAGCACATGGATTTCAGACAAGCCAGGCATGGGCAGCAGGCGCCGGGTGTGTACATGGGGCCTGCTGCTTCTCAACACTTTCCCTCAGGAACCAGGAACCACACAGAAAGAGGAAGAGCTGCATGTGCCTTGCCCAGCAGCCCCAGCTCTGTGACAGGACAAAGGCCCTTCTGGGTCAAGTGCCATGGCCTCACCTCTGAAGCCAGGAGGGAGGGCTGGCTAAGTGAGCCCAGAAACTCCCTGCTGCAGTTTTGTTTTCGTGGCTTGGTTTGGCCTCAGCCGTGACTCATTTGATGCCACATCCTTGGAATGTCAGGCGGCCTCATCATTTTATACCATCTCTTATCCCCATGGTTCCTTTGGGGAAGTGCTGCCTGATCTCCAAAGCAGTTTCTAGAAATGTATCACTGCAAAGTGCCTGCAGAGTTTGTCCCTCATCCATCCCTATCAGCTGGAAAGAGCTTTTGCTAAGTCAGGAGGATTCATTGCGAGCTCTCTGCCGTCCCAGGCTCCCTACAGCAATGCTCTAAAGGTGAAGAGGAATGGAAGTGTTGGAGGAAAAAAGGCCCTGAAGTTACACCACCTCAAAGTCACCTCCATGTCACAGGGATGCATGGTGGAAAGTTTGCAAGCACTTCTCAAAACCACACTTAATTCCAAAGCAGTCAGTCCTTCAGTAGGTTTGCAAGGGTCTTGGAAGTTGCTGGAACACCAGCCAGTTGCAGCAAGACACAAAGTTATCTTGTGCCATGGCACACGCTGGTCCTGTGTAGGACCTTGGACAAGCCTTGTGGCCGTCACCACAGGGTGTGTGTGGGCAGTGTTGGTAGGACGGGCCCAGGTGACAGGTCAGAGGTCTGGATTCTGACCGCTCTTCGGTTGCCTCCGCCCTTCCTTTGCCATTCCAGGCTGTTGCCAACCTGCCAGTGTGTGGCAGCCACAAGTGAGTCCTGACGCCTGTGAGCGCCAGGCAGCCCTGTCCAGGCCAGGCCCAGGTGGCCTGGACATGGCTCCTCAGGTCAGCTTGCTGAAGCCCAAGTGGCCCTGGAAACACATGACACAAATGAGCCATATACATTCATTGTCCCTCTGAAAACCACGAGTGCCAGCCACCCTGCGGCTGTGAGCAAGCAGCAGGCAGCACCGTGAGCCAGGCAGGAAAGGCTGGGCTGTCCTTGTCGCGGACATCCTCGCTCCCATCTACAGCTTGAGACGTGTTTCCTTGACCCTGAGTCCTGTTCTTCCTCCAGGACTCAAGTGCAGAAGTGGTCTGTCCAAAGCTCGTATAAAAGCTCCCGCAAGGCCCCTTCATTTTGGCCACATAGAATGTGTTGCCATATGAAGAATTCTAATTCAATGTTCTGTTATTTTTAACAAGTGATACTTGAACATGGAACAGAATTTAAGAGTAAACAATGTGTCCTCGGGTTCCAGGCACCCGACGCCAGCTGCCTTTCCAGACAAGCTGCTGTCCCCTCCAGCACGGGGAAGGGGCGGATGCTGCAGCGCCCAGTGCTCCCCTACACTTGCTGGTTGGCACTTACTGACCCGCCTAGAGATACACGCTGGGAAACAGAGCTGCCCCTCTTGGCAGCTGCGCAGTGCTGTGGCCGGTCGTGGGTGCGTGAGGATGGACCCGGGAACCCCCCATCAGCATTCCTCCCTTTGCTCTCTCAACGCTGCGTGATGAGCTTTGCACATCGGCCCTCGCACATCTACCAAAGTGTATGTTGGGAAAGTCCCTAGAAGGATCATTCCCAAGTCAAAGGGTCTGAGCACGTTAAACTTGACAGGTATTGTGGGACTGCCACCAGAGAGGGTTGTCAACGCGTACCCCCATGGCCAATGCTCCAGGGTCCCAGTCAATACAGTGTGGCAGGGACAAAAGCCAATTGTTTAAATCTGCATGCTCTAATGAGATTGAGCATATTTCCACATGGTTATGGGCTGATAATATTTATACATTTTGCCTGTTACTCTGTTTGGTGACCTTTTTCTGTTTGATTGGGAGGCAGTCTTTATTTATTAAAGGAATTAGTCCTTTGTTAGAGCATGCTTTTCAATTTGTCTTTTGTCTTGGCAATTTTATGGGCCATTTTCCAAACAGGAAATTATGATGTAGTTGAATTTATTAATCTTTTCTTTCATGTGTCTGGGTTTGGGGTCATATTTTTAACAATCTTCACCACTCCAAGACGGTAAAAATCAGTCAACTTTCAATCCCCAGCTCCCTGCCCCACATGTATGAATGTAACTACTGCGACAAAGTTGCTCAGTCCCACCCACAGAGTTGCTGATCTTCTGTGCTGGAATGTAGCCGCCTGCAGCTATCACCGCCTGCAGCAACCATACCACGGGAAAGAATTCGGAAGCAGACTTGAAAATGAATAGGCTCTTTATTCTTGCTTCTTCCAACTTCTCTCTCCGGCTCCAACAACCTCTCCAACTCCAACCACCCCCTCTAACCAACCTCACCCAGTTAAATACTTTTTGCCTTAACAAGTATACAAAGTATACACGTGTCAACAGCTCAAACTTACAGGTGCGTCACATAGTTTTCACGGGCATTGAAAGATTCTTAGATAAATGTATGAATATCAGGTGAAAATACTGAAACACCTCTTATGGCTCTCAGCTAGCCGCCATCTTAGCTATCTCCTTATTAGGGCTCTTACACTGGAAAGGGTACAGAAGATCAATAAGTCCCGCCCCCTGATTCAGCAGTTAGAGACCCCATGAGGTGACTGTTGTTTCTAGAGGTGACCCAGCCAGGTGGCCCTGCAGCACAGGCTATGGGGCTCCACCCTCTGTCTTCCCCAAAGTTTGCACGACCTTACAGCCCTTCCTTGTTGCAGGAGACCCAAGGAGCAGCTCTGCTTGGTGCTATTCACATACTAGTTGAAATTCAATTGATTTTAAAATGACACGATGCCTTAGATACTGAGCTCTGGCAGGAATTCCTAGATATTGGTAAAGTTCCAGAGCAAAGGGGAGATAGATGGTTCCTGCCAATCCCTTTTCAGGGTACTAGAAAAGTGTGTCCTTGGAAAAGCTTGCCCTGGTTGGCTCTCTCTGAGAGAGTGACATGTGTAACAAACAGCATGGGGCTAGGAGCTCAAGTGCAGGGCCACACTGTGCCACTCATGGATCCCAGCCCAAGGTGCCAGGGTGTCTGACCAGTTATAGGGGGTGGCACAGGGGAAGATGGCCCTTGAGGCTCTTTTCCAACACTGATGGTTTTTTTTTTTTTTTTTGCTGATTTGCAGCTCATTGGGGGCCATTTTGCAGATTACCTAACTGTGGTCTGAGAGAAGCCCCCAGACTAGAGTTGGAAGGTCACCATGTTGCTGGGTTGCTTTCCTTTGCTCCTCCGTGAGGAGCCGTCCATTACCACCCCCGCACACATAGAAGGGTGGTTTCTATGTGGCTCCACCAGCCAAAAAATTCTGATGAGCTTAATGTTCTGCAGTATACATTATTATTTTAAAAGCTTTTAGTTTCATCTTGTAAATGCAGAATTTATTTTCATTATGCTGAATAAACTTGTTTATAAAACTACATGGGACTGGGGTTGTGGCTCAGCGGTAGAGCGCTCGCCTAGCACGCGCGTGGCCCGGGTTAGCTCCCTAGCACCACGTAAAAATAAAGGCATTGTGTACAACTAAAAGCAAATAAATAAATATTAAAAAAAAAAAAAACCTACA
Organism: Tamias sibiricus; assembly: GCA_025594165.1. Classification (NCBI taxonomy): domain Eukaryota; kingdom Metazoa; phylum Chordata; class Mammalia; order Rodentia; family Sciuridae; genus Tamias; species Tamias sibiricus. Next base: position 168,105,805 of record CM046662.1, on the reverse strand, counting down.
TGCCCTAAGACCACAGGAATGTCCTCTGAGGAAGAAGACCCCTCCCACAGCCCCTGCTCCCCACCCATTCCCGAAGTCCTCTTAGGTGGGGAATTAGGGGATTGCCTCCCATTATATCACTTGATTTTGTCATTCAAATATATGGACGCACGCACCACGCCACACAGTTCCATACAGGACACATGACACATGGAGTTTATAATTAGTTTGGCTACCCGAAGAGCCTGCTCGGAAGGGCCACATTCACTCAGGTTGCCAGTGTTCAGGACGGTCTGCCACGGCCAGGGCTGTGGAGGACAGGAAGGCAAGGAAGGAGGGACAGAGAGGGAAACAAGGAGGGGAGCCTTTCCAAACAGTGAACGGCCCAGGCTGTGCCCCAGTCACCCCCGACCAGTGGGCCCCCAGATACAGACCCTCCTCTCCAGGCCAGGCCAAAGTGCCTCAGTCTCCAGGTTGCTGCGAAGACTCGAGAGACGATGATGCCCAGTGCCCAGCCTGTAGGGAACAGTGGCGATGGGAACGATGTGTATTTGTGTCATCACAATCAGGGATTTCTGCTCTAGGGTGATGCTTCAAAATGGGAAAGAATGTGGAGGGAGGAGACCGAGCAGCTGGGAACCTAGCGGAGTGATTCTGGGTGTAGGATGGGGTGGGGGAGGAGCTGCCTAGGCACAGAACCACGTGTGCACAGAGCCGGGGTGAGGTGGGGCCTCCGTGGCAGCAGCGAGGAGCTTCACATGCTTGGAATGTCCTCATTACCGCCTCTCCCTCAACTGTCTTCTAATGGCTTCTTCATCTGGGCAGAAAACCTGAGCCCAAGAATCGGGAGATTCTGACTTCCCCTTCAGCTCCCCCTTAAATCTGCCCTACAGTGGCCCATTTCCTCCTGGAAGCTGGAGGCATCTCACAGGACTTGTGTGAAAATCAAAGTAAACACTGCATGTGAAAAGCCCTCTGGAAGATTCTGCCGTCCAAGGAGAGTGAGGGGCCCAGCCCACCCCGTGTGGTCGCCCTGCACGTGTGGTCCCTGAGAAGCCCAGAGGCCCTCGCCCCATCCCTCAGCAAACCTTCTGCTTCCCACTCATCCTCAGACGTGCCAGGAAGTGATGCTGCTTGTGTCCCTCAAAATGCACTCGTGGAAACCTGCCCACCACGTGGAGCCATCAGGTGGGGCTTTGAGGTCATGAGGTGCAGTGCAGCCCTCATGGATCAGATTGGTCATGTATCCAAGAGACCCAGAGCTGCCGTGGCCCTTCCTCCACTGAGGCCTCAGTAAGAAGGCACCACCTGTCACCCAGGAAGGGGTCTCACCAGAGCAGAATCTGCTGGTGCCTTCATCTCAGGCTTCCTGACTCCAAGAACTGTGAAATGATTGTTGTATATAAGCCACCAGTTTATGGTGTTTTGTTAAAACAACCAGGATGGACTAAGAAATTTGACGGAGCAAATTTCTGTGTTGAAATGAGACACTAAGCTCTGATGAGATACAAAGCAGATGTTCAGGGAAATCCAAGAGGGAAGCCCCTCCCCCCCACCCAATCCCATCAGAGGGCAAGGTTGACAAGCGCCACCTGTGTCAGAGCCGACTCCTCTGATGACATTCCTACTGGTGCTTTTCTCTTCTTGGTAAAAGCATGTTTACCTGGGCATTTTTACTTCTCCCACAACTTCAAATCTGCTGGTGTGAAAGTAGATTTAGTATGTTTTTGCAAGTTTAAGCCTCCAATGATGGAATGTCCTTCTCTCTGAGAAGTTACCAAAGACTTGATCTTTTTTTTTTTTAGTTGTAGATGGACACAATATCTTTGTTTTCATGTCATGCTAAGGAACGAACCCAGTGCCTCATATGTGTGAGCAAATGCTTTACCACAGAGCTACAACTCAAGCAAAGACTTGATCAGTTTATTGGTCTTTTTAAAAGAATGAGTTTTTGAATTATTGATGACCCCTACCGAGCATGTATTCTATTTCATGACTTGGTGTTTACTGAAGCTTGCCAATCAGTACCCAAATCCCTACATTCTGATTTACTTGTCATTTTCTGCTAGATATTATTGGTAAAGTTTTTTAGTATCACTGGATTTGTCATTTTCTTCTTGTATTTTTAAAAAATATTTATTTATTTACTTTAGTTGTACACAATGCAATGCATTTATGTTTACGTGGTGCTGAGGATCGAACCCGGGTGGCGCACGTGCGAGTTGAGTGCCCTGCCGCTGAGCCACAACCCCAGCCCTTCTTGTATTATTAATATCACTTTTCTCCATTTCATTGCAAAGCGTTTTAAGGTTAAAGGCAGTTACATGATTTTTGTGGGTTATTCTTTTTTATAAACATAAAATATATAGGGTTTCCCTGTTTTCCCCATTTACTGTGTCTTGCCATGAATTCTATTTTATATTAACACCCAATACCTACCATAATTTAAAATGCACATACTCCCGTGTATTCCAACCTACACGTGGGTTATGTTTGAAATGAGGTACAGTGTCACTCCCTGCAGGCTTCTGGAGAAATAACCAAAGCCTGGAAATGACCCCAATGCGCACTCACAGGGGACTGGTTAAGTGGGGGAGCCTCTGCCACTCTTAAGAATGAAGCTCCTCCGTACAACAGGAAATGATCTTGGAGATCTCTTATTGAATAATAATTAAAAAAAAAAAGTCTAGAACAGAACATTCTGTATACATGTCAATAGTGGTAGAAAAGGGGGAAATTGTACCTACCCATCTTTATCTGCCCATTCTATCTATGGAAGCCAGACAGGAAATTGCTGATGGGAGTCTGGGGAGGGCACAGACGGGAGGTGGTGACCGGAACCTCTCAGGTGGTGAACTGTGGGAATGTCTAGCTATTCAAACATGATTAAAACACTATATCCACATCTGCATCTTGCATGAACAAGTTTGAGCTGTTTTGCATTTTCACAGCTTTCTTGCATCTCTACCATCTCCCCTTGTTCCTTCCTTAGACTGATGCAATTTGGCTACTTGTTCTTCAGTGGTTCGGAGATCATGCTTCCTATTTCTAACTACCATACTGCCCTACCTACGAAGGGACGTGCTGAGAGGTGAGTGGACGCAGTGGTGCTGGAGCATAACGCTGTCCTCTTCAAGCTAGAGGCGTCCTGGAGCCCGCGGCTGTCACTCTGGGGTGCCACCCTAAGTAGAAGGGTCTCCTTTTCCCAGGGCAGCTCCCACCTCAGGACTGGCTTGACGGTGAGATTCGAAGGCCCAGATCCCAACTCTGCAAAGCCATCCCAGCTCCCCCTGTGGGCCCAAGGAAGCTTTGTCAAGCTGTGACAGCCTCTCTCCCTGAGCCCATCTGCTCCAACACTGTTACCTTCAAAGTCCCAGGGTTGATCCAAACTTCCTCTATGCAAATTCCCAGCAGAGTCTGGTTCCTGGGGAGCCTGACTTCTCCCAAGACTGATTTGCCTAACAAGTTCTAACACAGGCAAATGGTACAATGTTGGTCAGGGGAGGCGTTCAGTCACGAATAGGCACATTCATCATTTGGTTCTGATATAGCCTCAGTAGCGCACTCGGGGAGCTTCATATAGCTTTATAGCTGTCACTATTTAAAACTGGTTGGGTGCTGGGGCTGTAGCTCAGTGGCAGAGCCCTTGCCTAGCATGTGTGAGGCACTGGATTTGATTCTCAGCACCACATATAAACAAATAAAAAAAGTCCATTGACCACTAAATACGGATGGAACATGTAGAGATCTTGTTATTGGGAAATGCTTTGTTGTAACCAAAATCCACCCAGAAAAAAACACAGGTATTCATTTCTATTGTTAAATGTGGTCCTTCTCCTGACACCAACAATTTTATAAATAACCTAAATGGAACATAAATTTGCATCATGGTACTTTTAATACAGGGCCAATGGTTTCTAGTTTTTATTAGTTTTACCTTATAACTAGTTTAGAAAAATCGACAATATGGAGGTTTAGCTTTAAGGATGGGAGAGGTAGGTGGTAGAAATCAGTGTTTGAAATTCAGAGCGGCTGCTATGTAATTTCATGGTCCCTGCTGGGTCCAGCTCCTGATTTTCTGCCACTGGCAGCTCGGGAAGTGTCACGCAACATCCCCTCCCCAGCAGATAAAAAGAAATTAGATTCTAAGGGCTTTGATTCAATCACTACCTCAAGTCACTGCCAGTACTGAAAACTTTGTGAGCAAAAATGACAATTTAAGCTCTATACATTTCTCCTAATCAAAAGGTTTTGTTCACTAGCAAAAAGAGAAGCCAGTGATTATCAAAGTGCACAGTCTCAGCAAACACTCTCCCTCAAATCTGCCCATGTCTGCTAACCTAGGCCACATCCGGGGACTAGCACTACACCCACTTCGCAGAGGAGATGGAGGCCTAGGAACTTGCCCAGGGCCACTCAGTCAGTAAGTGGGCAACTGTATCTATCAGCTACGTGTCTTAAGGAACGACCTCAGCATTTAGTGGTGTGGTTCGGTACATCCATGCAGGCAGGGAGCCTGCAGGACTGAGATGGCCTGCTCTGAGGTCTCAGGGGTGTAGCCATCCCACGGCCCACCTAGGCCAGGAACACTTCCGACGGCTGCACAGGGGATGCCAGCAGCACTCAGCATCAAGGGCGTCCTCAGACTGAGGGCCCCAGTTCCCTTCCTCTCCAACAGGGCACCTGCTGTCACCTGGGGACCTGCATTTCAGAAATGCTCCCAACATAAGCCATTCAGGCACCTTATGCCGAACACCTGCTGTTCTCTTCCTGGGTCTGGAATTTTGGATGTGCCCACAATCCCAGCAGAAACCCTGGCAGACTCTACTGAACCTCCCCAGAAGATGACTCACACCTGTTGTCACAACTCCCCTCGGAGAAGACTGCAAGATGCTCCCCCTGGTCTGCTCCGCACACCACCATCTTTCCCTTTTGCCACATCTCAGGTCTCACCGTCACCAGTCACAGTTGCAAGGACGACTAGGTGGAGGCCTCCAGGTGATCCTGGAGCACCAGCACGGAGGGGTGGTCTTAGGGACCCCGACACAGGAAGGAGAGTGCTGTCAGCAAGATGGAAACAGTCTTCAGTGACCTCATCTTCAAAGAAGCACCCAGCACTGCTGTCGTCCCACGCACCAGAAGCAAGTCATTAGGTACAGCCCACACCCGGGAAGGCACCAGAGCATGAGCCCAAGCTGGGGATCCCAGCGGCAGCACCAGGAGCCAGCGCCTCCCCACACCAGCTGCGTGGCATCACCCAAAGAGAGCAAGGACAGATGACAGCCCAGAGCTCCGTTTTCCTAATGGGAAATACATATTCCAGAAGCTGTGGATGCCACTAAGAATCCTGTCCTCTGGACTCTCACGCGCTCACCACATGCTCATCATTCCCTCATTCATTTATCAATAGGCCAAAGAGAGCCTTGTTCAGCTTCCCTCACCTTGGTCTCCGCCCATGCAGACCCCCTCCCGGGAGGCCAACCAGTCTGTCAGCTTCTGTGTCCTTCAGCTGTTTTACACAAATTCAAAAGGACATCATGTGCTTCCGAGTGCAAGACTTCTCCCCCCACACAAGGGCAGCAGCGTGAAGACGTGCCCGCACCCTGCCTTCGCAGTCACCCCTCCAGAACAGTGGGTGGCTGCCGCGCTCCACTCAGTGACCAGGACAGACTGTGGACACCAAGGGTCTTCCTGGTTCTCTGCTGTTATAAAGATGCTGCATCAAATGACTTTTCTGACAGATCATTTTGCACATTTGGTGACCTGGGAAGTGGTTAAGGTTATGCACATTCGTCATTCTTTTATTCACCTCCTCAGTATCTCCCAAAGTCCAATGGGAACAATAGGTTGTAAGTGAAGTGTGTCTCAGTCCCCACCCACGAGGTTCCTTTGGTGACGCCCCTGGCAAACACCAGCCTGTGTGGAAACCAGAAACCCTCACCAAAACGTTAACTCAAATGACAGGAAAAACCACCTCTGTGTAGGTGTTAAGAATATCCTTTTCTTGTTTTTTCAAGCTGCCCTGAACATCCTGGCACCAAGGGAAGCATGGCCTGGGCAGTCACTAACTCCCACCGCTCCATGGCCCCAGGCCTCCACCTCGCCAGCAGATGCATCTTACTAAAACCAGGTCTTGATGGTAAGTTTGAAAGTATTTCAAAGATATTCAGAAGATGCATCAGCCAAGTGAGATGTGTGGCCTGTGTAAACATCAACACGACACTGGGGTCAAAGGGCAAATCAGGGAGGCAAGTTACTGGCACTGAAGAGCTGGTCCTCTCTTGGTGTGAAGTTAGTTGAGAAGGCTCCTCCTCTACGGAGTGTTCAGATGGAAGACTGTGAAGTGGGCGCGGGGCAGGTACCGATAAAGGAAGACTGCTGGCAACTGCTGAAGCCAGGTGACAACAGTCTTTCTGCTGAACCTTGATAAGCAGTGTCCTGCCCCGAGCACCCATCAGCAAGTGCGTCTGTTTCAAACAGGCAGCTAGCTCCTGTCCACCCAGCACCAGCGACAGGTTCCCCATCAAGGTCCTCCTGGGGCCTCACCAACATGTCCCCGGCTTCTTGCTATGCTGCAACAGTGAGGAGCAAAGCCATGGCGAGGTGGCTCAGAAGACACTGACCAACTTCACAACAGCCTGCACCTGAATGTTTCTTTCACCAAGTAAAGGGGCGTTGAGTCCAATATTTCCGTTAGCCAGAAATAAAATTTTCTCTGCCTCAGAAGGACAAAAAACAAGTCACATGCATAGATGCAGCATCATTAGTAGCTCTTTATTTAAACATCCCAAGGATTCCCAACCTCTTTTAAAATAAAATGACCCCAACCCCACTTAGAAATAAAAACTGAATAAAACCACGTAAAGGCCCCATAATTAGCATCCCAGTTCACAACAGAGTTCTTACTCTGAAAAGATATTTACCTTTATTACAAAGGCACAGAAGTCATCTGAGGTGCAGATACCACCCCACCGCACACCCCCTCCACACTGCCCATGTGCAACTCAACACGGAAAGCCAATGGAAGTCCCCAGGACTTTATAAGGAGCTATACATTCTTCCTACAAATAATTTAAGAGACTGGACCTTAAGACCAACATAGGCCTAAGAAAAGGGACCAGACCATCCTGCAGGGGCGACTTTCTGAGAGGAGGGCGGCTTGAAGGTGAAACCTGCTACCGAGACAGAGACAGACAAGCCCCTAGGCGGGCAGCAGCTCCTCAATGCCGAGACACCTGCTCACAAGCTCCACACAGAAGCAGTACCAGTCCTCCCAGACTGGCCCATCAATCTTCCCACCAGTTTTCAGTTTTTAAAAATATAGACTTTACAGCTCAGAAGACATTCTGGATTCGGTTTGTCACCAAGGGCCAACAGAGACCAGGCCTGTGTGTGGGGTGTCCTCACCGGGGTGGATCGGGTGCTGTGGGGTCACAGCCTGGGGTGGCATCCGGAAGGCCAGCCTCCTCTGCTCTCAGGTCCTCACCCAGCCCATCCTCCTGCAGTTCAGTGGTGGCGGTGCCGTCTCCGGTGAGAGCAACCCCCTCTTTCTTCTTTTCTCCAGACACCTCCAGCCCCATCATCCTGAGATAATGAAGTCGTTCATTCTTGGGCACGAAAGTTCGAATTGAGGCTTTTCCCCGCCAGCCACACAGCACAATGGGGCACTGCAAGGCATCTGGATTCCTACAAAGGAAGACAGCTGTATGTGACATCAGCTCTGCTCATACCTGCATCTAAAGAGACATTAACATGCAGACTGAACCCTCAAGGTGCGGGAAGGACATCTCGTCTGGTGCTATCGCAGGTCTTCCGGAAGGAGGATCAGGAGATCACCAACTCCTCCTCACCCTGAAGCAGCAATTGAACGACCCGAACACAGCCCCACCCGTGCCACCACACTGCAGCAAGGAAGAGGCATCTCCTCGGGACCCTCCTGCCCACCTCGTAGTGGTGCCAGTGAACAAGCTTCGGCCGGCAGAGGCTGGGTGACTCATCAGTCAGCATGTGGCAGAACCCAGCCAGGGACCTTGGTGCGTGTTCTTTCCTACTCCAGGCGTCACTGGCTGCAGTCTCTGGCCGTGAGCCCGTCATGACCTGAGCCCCATGGCACGCTGCACACTTCTGCTGTGTCACCACTCCCCAGGCCTGCTAGTCCCACCTCACAGTCCCAACTCTTGCCACCAGGCACCTTGCCCCCTCCCTCCCTGAACGAGACAACTGCCCCCCAGCCAGAGCTACAGGCGTCCATGGTGTAGGCTCCTGAAGGCTGTAACACTAAAAAGATAAGAACCACATCAACCTCTTCCCATTTTTCCTGGTATAAGGCACGGACAGTGAGTTGAAAAAAGAGAAAAATGCAAAAAAATTCCCAAACTCCCATCTTCTTAACCACGAAAACAAGCAAACAAACAAATAAAATCTAATAAGCTCTGAAACTGTCATTTACCTGTGTGAAAACCAGTACTTATGTGTGGAAAAGTCCATCCAAATCTTAAAACACCCCGATGTTTTCTAATCAGGGCCAGATGTTACCGCTATTTTTAAAAACCATTTCTGGGTCGTTATTCAAACTTTTGTTAAAACTGCTGCATTCAGAATATGCTGGTGGACCTTGCTTTGTTTCCCAGGCTTGCCTATGAGCACACCTAACAATTCTCCTTTTAAAATATTCTCCTGACCCCACAAAACCCCTCCTCTCTTGCACACAGCCGACCACTAGCTGCCCACACCTGCTCTGCACTGCTCTGCCCTTTCCCCAACTGTCCCTGGCACCCACCTGCCCAGTGCCACCACGCTATCACAGGCCTTGTTGCGGCTTTGCAGGGACACACCAATGCGACTCTCGCATCTACATTGTCCACACTCATGGCTTTGCTCCTGCCTCCCTGACTACTCCCATCTTTACTGACCACTCTCCTAAAACCCAGCTCCCCTAAAGTCTAAATTATCTCACCACGCGCCAGGACTTGGAAGAGAACTATAAGGTCACGAGACCTGAAGTTCATACCTGGAACCTTCTTTTCCCTTAATTTCTTTCTTTTTTTTTTTTTTTTTAAATATTTATTTCTTTGCTTTAGTTGTACACAATGCATTTATTTGTACATGGTGCTGAGGGTCGAACCCGGGCTGCGCACGTGCTAGACGAGCGCGCTACCGCTGAGCCACAACCCCAGCCCTTCCCTTAATTTCTAATACCTCCACCCAGCAGCCTGTCCTAAGGTCCACTTCCAGGTCCAGTCAAGCATCTCAAAATGAGTGTTAAGTTCACCCCTTGTTTCCAGTTCCAGAGATAAGAACCACTCAGCTGTGATCTCCACGTGCTCTGGCCCTCTCACCGCCCATTTTCATCCACTGCAATCACAACAAGTAGGGCCACCTGCAGTGTGCCTGGCATCTAATCCCCAGTCGCCTGCAGGTGCCTCCCCGCTCATCTGTGTCCACCCACTCCAAGCTCTCCCCTTCTACATCAAGACCTCCTTACCCTACAGTGCACACCCCAGAGAGCAGTCAGCCTGAAACCTGGGAGCACGTGACACTTGCACATCCATCCTCTATTCCACCCCCTCCCTCCCTCGTGGCTAAGCCCCACCGACAGCTCTCCAGTCTGCTCCAGCCTCACAATCTGGCTTCGAAGGTTTCTCCTTGCCCTACAGAACTCTGGTCCAGCGCTCACCTCCCACAGAAAACTGCACAATGGCTCTATACAGCCACTCCCCCAATCAACTTGGCTCTGGGCCCCACTGTACTCCTTCTCCTGGAAATGGTCTCCTATTTCCCAGAGAGGCAGTGCTGGAGCTGAGGCTACGATGCCGCCACTCAGGAGGAAGCCACCTAACTCTTCATCCCAGCTTCCTCACCCTGCAGCAGCCACCGATACTGGGACCTACACCTCCAGGGATCCCAGTGAGGCTCCAGGGTGAGTAGGCGCAAGCACTGGACAGCTTACAAGTGGGCAACAGCAGGGCACGGCCTCTCTTAACCAGCCTTGGAATCATGCCTGAGTTTGAGGGCACCACTCATCAGGTGAACCAACCACCGACCTCACTGTGCAACACCACAGTTTTCCGCACAAGTCAGAAGGCAAGTTGATTCCTAACGCCTAGAAGTTTTGTGTATTTTGAACTCCACAAATATGAACATATTATGCCTGCCTCCCAGCTAACTGTCCTACAAAGAAGTATCTTTATGATAATCTACAAAGAAAACATTTCAGTTCTGAGGTTTTCATAGTCTTACTTCCAGTGTGACATTCTTAAAAGGCTTTCAAGGGCCCCAAGGTTCCTACCATCCCTGAGGCTTCCCTCCCTGAGAGAACGCAGCACAACCAATGGCAACGGGGTGCAATGACTTACGCAGAATCCGGCTCGTACTTCAGCACAACGCTTCCTTTTGCTGGAAGAGAAAGAGACATAAATTTGCCAAGTTCCCGAGTCAGCGGACACAATCAATCGTGCTTCTGTGTTATGCTGTTTTGAGGAAACAACAAATAATCTTTTCTTGATTAAGAATCTAGATGGAGGGCTGGGGTTGTGGCTCAGCGGTAGAGCGCTCGCCTAGCGCGTGCGCGGCCTGGGTTCGATCCTCAGCACCATGTACAAAACAGACTCATCATGTACAACTAAAGCAAATAAATAAATATTAAAAAAAAAAAGAATCTAGATGGAAGGGCTGGGGCTCAGCAGTTATAACAATTTAGAATAAAAAATAAATAAATTAATAATAAAAAAAGGTGACAAAAGAGAAGAAACCCAAACCAAAATTATACTGAGTGACATTATTGTGAACTGAAGAACACCAAAGACAAAATTCCTTAAAATTAGAAGGAAAAGTTTAATGTTTTTAAAGGACTTTGAGAGTGTTGCCTGACTACTCAATGGCATTTTTTAAAATTTAGTACTCTACACTTTTCATTTCTTCTTGCATCTCAGACCTATCCTCTGAAATATTTTGCTCACTCAAGTCTATCCTATAGCTTTTGGATATTGTGAATAATAATTCAATGAATATGGGAATACAGATTTTTCTTTGGGTTGTTGATTTCAATGCCTTTGGATATTGTTATAGTTTGGACCTAGAACACCCCCCACCCCACCCTAAGGCTCATGCATTAAAGGCTTGGTCCCCAATATAGCAATGTTTTACAGGTGAAGCTTTGGGGGAAGTGATTGGATCATGGAGGCTTTGATCTTATCAGTGGGTTAATCCCATGCAACAAATGACAAATGGAATGTAGGTATGATGGACCAAATAAACAGCACAAAACGGGAAAAAAAAAAAAAAAGAGAGAGAGAGAAAACAATCTGGATGGGGGGAAGCCCTTCTGAATATACACAGCTGAGCCTGAAGACACCGCAAGGACAAGGGGACAGAGGCCCAATGAAAACAAAGGAAAAACAGAATTAGAAGACCTGGGCAAAACCATTTTTATGCCTAGGAGAAAAATGCCACGAGAAGGATCTGAAGTGGAAGTGTATGAAATATATAAAAGGAACAATGTAACCAGTTACAGAGCAATGGACTGCTAGCCAGATGGCAGTTATTTTGCTTTAATAAGGTTGGAAAGACACCAGGTGAACCAGACACAACAGTAGCTGGTCCTGTGTGCCTTACAACACAGGTGAGCCCAAGCACCAGAGCCTGGCCCCCAATGCCTCACAGACTCCCGGGGATTCTGGGCTGTACCAGGGCTTGACAAGGGATGGGTGAACAGAACAGCACTCCTGAAGATGCCTTTGATCTTTAACATTTGGAGATGTCAGATTTCTCCAAAGCCCTCTGGAAGCTGACATAGTCAGTACAGTGCTGCGATGCACAGTCCCCTGGTCTATGTTGATGATGGGTTCTAGGACCCCAGCAGAAACCAGAATGCAGGGACACTAAGGCCTCCATATAAAATGGCTCGTAGTCTGAACAGAAACCACACACATCCTCCTACATCCTTTGAGTGAGCTCTAAAATTACCTGTAACTTCTAACTGCTAAGTGAAAACTTTTGTTTTGGTACCAGGGATTGAACCCAGGGGCACTTAACCACTGAGTCACATTCCCAGTGTTTTTTAAATGTTTTATTTACACACAGGGTCTCGTTAAGTTGCTTAGGGCTTTGCTAAGTTTCTGAGGCTGGCTTTGAACTCGCAATCCTCCTGCTTCAGCCTTCTGAGCAGCTGTGATTACAGGTATGCATCACATCTGACAAGTGAAAAGTTTTTGTCTATCCACGACTGGATGAATCTGAGGATATAAAGCACAGATATGGAGGAATATCCTGAAATATGTGGTTAAAAAATATGCCAGAAAAGAAGAAACACCTGTATTTTTTTTTTTTTTGCATCCTTATAGAGACAACACAAGTGGCTCCTCTATGTCATCCAAATCACTTACTCAGGTCCTTGGCTTGACTGTATGTCTCGTTGCTGAGTTTTCTAAAAAATGGATTTTCCTGTGTCAACAACGTCTTCACATCTTCCATTGATATTGTAATGATTCTTGAGTTAATAAATGGATACAACGTATATATTCCCTGTGGGAAGAGGGAGACCACCATGACGGAACCCATGACATCATCATCTGCTCACAGACCTGGGTATGGCGTGCTCCAGAGGAGGAAGGCCAAGCCCTGGCGGAGCTTGACAACCTCCAAGGTCCAACAGCAGGAGGCGGGGCCAGCCAAGCCAAAGCCACTCAGACCCGGCTGCCTGCCCAGAGCCCCACCTCACCCCACACGCTCTGCCTACTTGGTGTTTCAGAATTACCTCCTGTGCCAACCGGAAGGCACAATCAAATTCTTCACCACTATTATTTCGACACCAGACTTTTATCCCTGTGTTAATAACCTGAAAGAAAAAAAAAAAAAAAACACATTCATGAAACACACAGACACAAGTCAGGATGATCAAAACATTCCCTTCTACTATGAGGCGAGCTGTGCACGAGCAGCTCCCGGGGAGGGGAGCGGGAAGGGCCAGCCTCACCACAACGGGTCTTCAAGAACCACCAACAGTTGCAAATGGCGCATGTCACTGGCTCATGACAAATAATTAGAGATTAAAACTGGATGGTTTGGAAACACACGAACAGGTCAGCATGCATTCTGATGGACATTTAAGGCAAGGAACTGTCACATCATGTGGTCCTTGACAACCCAGCAGAACCCCCTGGACAGGAGCGTGAAAAAGGCAGATCAGGTCTCAACAAAGCAGGAAAGCAAATGACAAAAAGGTCTACAAATTGCAAACATAAGGAAAACACACGACAGGACGAAGTGCACAGGCCTGCCTGAGCACAGCCAGAGCTTCCCTGCCCTCACCCTCCCACCCAGGAGGACCAGCTCCAGGAGGGTAAAGTAGGGACCTGGCCTTGTGCCTGCCACCAGCTCAGAAGCCACAGGCCAAGTGCAGGGGCCTCAGCCACTGCTGCACATGGGCAGAGAAGTGCCAAGACCTTGCACACCCTGAATCACAGTCACAAGTCCGTGTGGCTTTACCTTCATCCTCTCACTGTTGTTGAGCAGCACATTCCTTAGCTCCTTAGAGACCATGTAGAGCTGCCTCTTCTTCCCTTCTGTAGTTCGCGTTAGCAGATTCATTCTTGGGAATGACGGATCCAAAGCATAAAATTTCCTTTAACAAAATGAAACTGTTTATGCAAGCTTAGTTGAAAATTCAGTAGACTGTCTCTAAACATCTTACTCTCTCCAGCAGAATTCAGCTTCCACAACTCAGTGTGGGTAAAGAGCATCCAAGCTCTGCTTTGGACTCCTACTGCTAAACTTATCTACCTTCGCCCACAACTGCCAGGCAGTATTTGAGGCACAAGGTCAGGGTCCTAAATTAACAAGGGCAGCTTCTCTCCTTGAAGCGCTACTCCAGTGACAAGGACCTGACACACCTACACTACATGGGAGCTTCTCAAGAGACTTTTACAAATGTATGCAAAGGACCGGTTTTCCAAAAGACAGTAGGAGTGACCATCTAGCGAATACTGCTCTAGTGAATGTTTGTGTGAGCAGTGATGTATTTATCACATGAAGTACTCTCTTCAAAAGAATTAAACAAGCTGAATTAATCCTTACTCGATAGGTGGAAATAATGGGTCATCTTCAGGAATAAACACAAATGGATCTTCTTTAAATCCAAATAACTTCATTTTCTTTGATGGAGGAGGACTAAGAAGGAAATAAGGATGAGATAAATGAATGGGTACCCGGCACAGTAACCAAAAGCACAGGGTTCCTTTCCTGCCCAAGACTTACCCAGGTTCCCTTTGCTGAGTATTGGCACAAGGCCTGAGCTGGGGCGTCTAGCTGCCCAATGGATCCCAGCACTCGCGGTGCATGTCCACTAAACTAAGGCCTCTGTGTGCCATGTTCTCACACCCCACCTGTACAAAGACTCCACAGGAGAGGCCCTGGGCCAATGACTCCTTAGAAGACCATAAAGACAACAGATGGTCAGGACCACATAATAACTCACCCACATACGCCATCTTTCTTATTTTCATTATTCTCTAAATTCTCAGGTGTTTGAGTTATTTCTGAGTCACCAGTTCCAGTGACCAGCTGACTTTCTGGCTCCAAGGCATCCACAGGTTTCCCCTCTGTGCGAGTTGCAGTGCTTAACTGTGTGGCTTCTCTGGTCTCTGCAGATTTACCCTGTACCTGTGGTAGGGAACAAATCTGTTTATAAAGAGATGTAAACTTTTCACTGCTACAAGAAAATAAAAACTGCCAAGTTCACAAAAGCAATCAGCTGTAATTTTCCATAGCACTGTAAAAAAAAACTTGTTTTTTAAAGTACTGCTTTTAAACTGTCTGCTGTTACAAATGAGATTCAGAGGCAATGTGCCCTCAGGGTTTTAAACTGGTCTCCTACACCGCCTGACCCTCAATAAGGACCTCAGGCCCACAGAGCCAGCTCCTTCTTAATTATAAATGCTTCCTGTGCATTGGCTCCACGGCCAAGTACTAGGCAGGCGCAAAAAGACAAGCACATAAAGAAGGGAAGCAAGAGAGGGAGGTGAAGAGGTTCCAGGGCATCTGGAATTAGGTGGCGCACCTCAGGGCCCAGGAGACACCTGATAAGGAGCACATTGCTGATTTAGGGCAATAGTATAATTTAAATTTGGTTTTGAGTATCAACAAAATGCTTTACTTATACTAAACTCTTTCAGGGCTCGGGCGTAGCTCAATGGGAAAGCACCTGCCTAGCAGGCACAAGGAAGGCCCTGCTTCAATCCTCAGCACTCACGGGGGAAAAAAAAACCTTTAAAAAATATGTGCCCTTTCGGTCCTTGTGAAATAAGTTTACAAATTAGGATACTTTTAGGCAGACAAGTTTCATTTCCCCAGGGTCACAAAGCTATTAAGCAGAGGAGCCAAGACTTGACTCAGGCCTGAGTCCAGGCTTTTAACACAGCTCGGCACCGCCTCTCAGAGCACCTTCCACTACAGCATGAAAAGCACG
This sequence comes from Tamias sibiricus, assembly GCA_025594165.1. Classification (NCBI taxonomy): domain Eukaryota; kingdom Metazoa; phylum Chordata; class Mammalia; order Rodentia; family Sciuridae; genus Tamias; species Tamias sibiricus. The sequence continues at coordinate 168,090,363 of CM046662.1, read as the reverse complement.
AAACAAAACCCAATGCCCTGGACAGAGCTGTCTGTCCAAATCTTGAAAAGTGCCTTCTGTCTCCTAGCCCATCTCAGATGGCCTGTTCTTAACAGTGCTTCCTCTGTTCCACAACCCTCCACTGCCCTAGAAATATTGACAGCTGGAATGAATTCCAGCAGGTGACTTCAACTAGACTGTAAGACCCCCCTCATCACCAGTGCAGAGACCCCGACAGCACACACTGTGCTTGCCCAGTAAACTACTGCTGAACTGAGTAAGGAACAGATGAAACAGCAGGAACGGAAAAGCAGTGTTAACATTTACCTGAGCAAGTAACACAAAGATGTTCTAAAAAGCAAGACAGCAAACATGTCACACAAAAAGAAAGAAAAGTCAAAACCCAAGTACAAATCCAAATACTTGACAAAGACATGAAGGCAGCCCTCAATGGAAGTAAATCTAAACCGTGAACACAAGCAAGATTTAAGCCTCTGCTGGGCAGTCTGAAAGCCACTAGCCTGTTGAGGATATACTGACCATGTAAAGTAAAATAGTGCTAAGTCACATGAATCATTAAGCCTAAAACATGCTATCAGGGCTGGCATGTAACTTAGTGGTAGAGCATTTGCTTAGCATGTGTGGGGCCCTGGGTTCAGTCCTATCACCAAACTAACAAATAATAAAGTATGTGTTACTATTAAAACATAGTACAAAGATTGTAAAGTTATGTCCATAATGATTTCCTATACTGATTACTCAAAATTAACATTTTAAATATACTGGGACAAATAAAATACATTAGTAAAATTAACTTTGACTTTTAAAAATGTGGCTATTAGAAAACAGACTGCACTTGTGGCTGGTGCATTTCTATTAGACGCACAGCTCTAAGCATCCAGGGCTCTACCTCTGAAATGGGAGCTGGGACACCCCAGCATTAAGATCTAGGCAAGGCTGAATCAGAAAAGGTATCCTGGACCTGCTGTGCCCAGGAATGTGGGTGCCCCTAGGAAAAATACTTCCTCTCTGTTTCTCCAAGGGCTAAGCATTGTTTGTCCTAATTTTCAAACATGGGTCTTAAAGAAATACATGTTTTCACCCCGATTCCAGGCCATGTTCTATAATCATGGAAGGCTGACTTGTGAGCTAACTAGTAAAACAATGGCAGCGCTGACAGAGATAGGAACAGCACATGTCAAGTGGCACCGCGTTACCTTCTAACCCCGCTGCCTCCTGGCCTCCTTGAGAAGGGTACCGGCAGGCAATGTGGACTCTTACAAACAGGTGAGGCCATGTCTCCAGGGTGGGAGGAAGCCTCCACAACTCCTCAGTCAGTGAGCTGCCTTTTGGTAAAACGAGTGCCACAGACAGGCAGAGGGCTGGGATGGACCACTCACAGGGTGCTAGAGCAGAACCCAGGGGGCTTCAGGTTTGGGGCCACAGGGCAGCCTTCGTGTTCTGTCTTTTCAACTGTTATTAAATACCTCCATTTAGGATGCAGAAGGAATGTGTTCCCCCAACATGGCCTTCTTCACTATCTAGCTCCAGGGAGAATACCTGCCTTTTGGAAAACTAATTTAAATGAATTCTCCTTGTGCAGGTTCAGGCCCTCTTAACTCAATACCCCTGCCTCCCCCTAACCTCCTCTCTGCCTCTACACTTCCGGCACTGACTCCTCTGTTAGTTTCTGTCCTAAATGTACAAAATGATCAAATGTCCTATTATGCTCTTTGGAAAAGAAGCCCTTACCTTTGGTTGACGTTTATTCCATGGCATGGGAGATTTTTTCACTAATACTGCCACAAAGAACCCTCCAGTATTTTGATGATGTGGTAATATTCTAAGGCTGAAAAACACAGAAAATTCGTTTTATGAATGATCCAAGATTCATTCTCTTTAGTACTAAAAAAAAGATTGACAGAAAAGTCTTGTCTTACTGCAACACTCACAGTGCCCACCCTCATAATGGCCAAAATGCAATCTTTCTTTTTTTTTTTAATTTATTTTTTTATTCTAAGTTGTTAGAAATGAGAGCAGAATGTATTACATTTCACATTATACTTGTAGAGCACATTTTTACAAATCTCTGGTTGTATACAAAGTATGTTCACACCATTCATGACTTCATACATGCACTTAGGGTAATGATATCCATCTCATCAAAATGCATCTTAAGAGCGTAGGAAGTTTGCAAGGGATCACACTGCAGCTCAATCAATTCCACTATTTATAAATGCTCCATGCCACAGCCAAGAGCACCCAGGAACACGGTGCTTGCTGGAAAGTTCCCGCATGAGGACGGCCACACTGCAGCCAGGCCTCACAGCAACATCGCCCGCTGCCCCCAACTCTCCCGCCAATTTCACGCTCTCCAGGAGAGCACGCCCCATTTCCTCCAAGCCCTGGAGCCCACACACCTACCACCGCTCCAGGTGCATCGCCTCTAACTTCTCCGAGTCCTTTGGTGGGAACATGGTAGGTCGAATCTGGGTATGCCTGCTGTGGGGAACATCGGCCCAATCCTCAAACCACTGTCCATCCCTGGTCATAACCTGCAAGAGAGGGCAGCTTTCTAGACTAAAAGCACAACCAACTCAAAGAAAACCACGGGTGCAGGGAAATGCGCCCCGCCCCCCGCCACGCAAAAAAAGAGCTACTCAGCTCATGCAAGAACTATACGTCTGCAAAGATAGAAACAAAAACACCACCACAAAAGAATGCTTTCCACATAGGTTTCTTTTTATTTTTTAAAACAAGACTGATTGTTTCTGACCTAAAACTGTAAAGTGAAATTATTTCATATTAAAAACAAAGCTTGGATTCCAGACCATCATATGAAAGCAAAGCTATACTTATGGGGATGATGACAATGCAAGTTTCTGTACAAGAAATAAAGGCAAGAAAACTTTTCCACTGCCAGAGAAAGAAACATATTTGTCATTAAGTGTGATTAACTGATACTAAACCATACAACCAGATGTAGGATTGTTCACATTACCCAAACGTGAATAGTTTGCAATTATTATGCTCTAAGTCTGATGAGCTGACCCTGCTGCCCTAAGTTAAAGTCCTTGTAGCAAGATTACCTTCCACTGTGTAACTCCTGGCATCCACTTCAGTCCTGGCAATTCAGCAGATACATCAGCGAGTTCAAGAGCACCTTCACAGAAAAAAAAAAGTTTCCAAAAATGCAAGGCACATTATACCCAGTAAAAGAAGCCAGACGCAAAAGATCATATACCATTATGACACTACCATTTATAGGTAGTGTCCAGGGAAAGCAAATTCACTGACAAAGTAGATTAGCAGCAGCTAGGGGCTGAGGTGGAGCAGGGAATGCATGCTAATGAGCGTAAGGAACCTTTTGCAGTAGCAAAAATGATCTAAAACTGGTGAGGGGTACTCAACTTGGTAAGCTTACTGAAAATTATTTAACTGAACATTTAAAACAGATGCATACAGCTCAACAAAGTTGTGTGTGGAAGCAAGGCTAACCCCTCTAAGCAGCAACTGGTACTCAGAGCAGCTGGAATTCTTTACTCCCTCTCCTCGCAGCTACACACATGACTGGGGTCTTCATGCTGTTATATCTAAAACACACCCCAAAGCCAAAGAGCAACTCTTAAAATGAACTGTGGAAATTTTTTTAAACATTCAGTTTTAGATCAAAGTAAATTTTCTAAAATTTGTCACTCAGGATACAGTCACCTCAATGTTAAAAATAAAAAGACAACTGTGAACACATGCTCTGGCATTAAGTGTTTATAATAGAGACACTACAAGAATTTATAATGTGGGGCCCTTTTGGGAAATGATTTAAACCAGTTACTAGGCACAGATCACCAGTGCAGATTTGCCAGCTTCACAGAAGAGAAAAACCCAACAAAGTAAAAGAATTCCCAAGGTGGACTGTGTGTCAATGAGAAGTGCTATGCAAGCACCTTACTGACTTCCATCATTTCTGAACATTCTTCTCTTTAAGCTAATACTAAATAATCACACAGGCACTCAGAAACTGCTTTCCTGAACCCTGTCCTGGGGCCCCAGGATGAGCAGAATGGGCCTCAGGGTGACCTCCAGTCAGCAGGAAGGTTAGGCACTGCCAACACTGACCCAGTGTTTGCAGTCTACACAGTACTGGCTGCCTTCTTCCAGCTAAAGCTTTGAGCACTGTTGGCTGTGAACAGACCCCTCCAGTCAAGCCCCAGTGACCACTAAGATTGAAGCTCTGCCTCTCAGAGGAAGCCCCAACTGTGTACAACACCTCTGGCAGAGGATCAAGGCAAAGCACCCGAGTGTGGACTGAAAACAACCACACACAACGATGACCACCAGACAGGTGCGTGTGGGAAACTCACCTACCCAACAAGAAAACACCTATAGAACAGGACACTCAAGTGACCAACAGCAAGCTGCAATGAATATGTTCTGACCTTTGCTAACAGGAAGAAAAACTAGGACTACATATCAGGTAAGCAACCCCACAGTATATAGTTGAATATACATAATCCAAAGTCTTCAACACAGAAAAGATCAGAAGAAAATACTGCAAAAATCAACCAAATTACTCTAAGAATTCACACACACACACACACACCCCAAATAAGAAAGTCCCCAAACAAAATCAAGTGGGCCAACAGCACGGACTGCTCTCTGAAAAGTCCTCCAAGGAGGCAGAAGCCACTTCCCTGTCCCCACCAGGATATCTGCCCCAAGACCCTGGGGAGCTAACAATTCTTAAATGTGGGTGAAGACACACATCACTGGGTTTTCAGAAGAATGAAGCTTTTCTACTTTGCCACAGACAGAGACCTGTGGGAAGAACCAAAATTGAAACTAGGGGCTCTCACCTAGGCTGCTCCTACAAAGGCTGGTGCACTGGGAAACGAATGATATCAGAGCACAATGGCACTCAGGTGAGAACCTGCCCCTGTACAACAGGCAGCTATGGAGCAAGCAGGTTGGTTCTGAGAGGGGACGATCTTATAATAAGACATGTGGACAGCACACACTTGAGCTGCGTGGACAAGAGTGGAACAGCAAGTACTGCGTGTGAAGAGTGCCACCCACCGAGAGTGAAGGCAGACTTGCTGCTGCAAAAGCTTTCTCCTCCTGTAATGGGGGAGCTGGCTTTTGGTCTCAGCCATGAGCTAAAAGCAGAAAAAGGAATATCCATAATGACACAAAGTACTCAGGCAACAAGAGACTTCGGAGAAAATACCAAATATTTTAAAAGAATCTACAAAAACTTTACATCAAGCAGCATAGGATGGGGACACAACCATCCATTCTAAGTCGAGAAAATGTTCACAAAGAAACCAGAGAAAGTCATTTTTACACAAAGGCACCAGCAAAGGAAGCATTCTGAGAACCCTCGCACAAGAGGCAAACAGTAGCTAAGCATGACACCAGGGAAGGCACGGTCCATCTTTCTGTTTCTCAGAGATCTGGGACCAGACCATGGCAAGGGACACATGAAAAGTTTGTGTTATCAAGCAACCTAGACTCTCACTTTTCCAAAATCCTGGCTAAAGCAGGTATAAATCCAAGCAGCTTCTTCTAACACCTGACCCAAAATGCTTAGCAGTTTGATTTGACAAGAGTGAAACTTCTAAATTATACTCCCTATAGTCCCTTTCACACACCTTCTGAATCAAAACACTACCCAAAACATAGTGTGACCATACAAAAATCATGGTTCGGAAATCTTTTGCTAAGACAACATACAAGAAAACAAAATAAACACACATATTAAATCCCAGTCTAAAGTGCACAGCAGAGGACTGACTGCACAGCCGGAGCAGCCACAGATGAGATGAACCTAACCCAATGGAAGACGAGTGGTGGAGGCTGCCTCAGAAACACACGTCTCTTCACTTACAGCTCAACTTGCTTCATACCTGTGAGTGACAGACACCGTTAGCATTCTATTCTAGAAACACAAGTTTGAAATTTCTTCTTATTTGCTATTAAGAAACTATGATGGGGAAAGTGAATTTAAAATGATGTCATTGCTATAGAAAACAATACAGAGGGGTCCTCAGGAAAAATATTACCATCCAGGTGCACACATAAAAGTATTGAAGCCAGGGTCTCTAAGAGATACTTATATATACCATGTTCACAACATTCAAAGGGTGAAAAAATCCAAGTGTCCACCCACAGACAAACGGGTAAACAAAATGTGGTTTGCACATAAATTGTTACTCAGCTTTATAAAGGAATGTAGCTCTGAGTACAACACAGATGAACCTTGCATGCTGTGTTAAGAAGTCAGCTACAGAAAGACAAACACATGACTACTTCTATGAGGTGGCCAGAGTAGAAAAACTGCCAGACAGAAATCAGAATGGTGGCTGCTAGGGTAAGAGAGGGGCCTTGTCTAACAAGCCCAGAGTCTGCTTTGCAGAGATAATGGTGGAAATGGCAGCACAACAGTGTGCACCTAGCTACCACTATTCAACACTTACAACACTCTGAACACACTTACAAATGGTGAAGATGATGAACTTTAAAATTTTTTAAAGAATAAGCCAGTGTGGTTAGGATCTAACAATTTTCCAGTTTACACAAAAATGAGAAAAGCTGCTTGTTTTGGAGGCCTGTATTTCATGATATATGACAAATTCATTCAGGAAGTATTTAAACTGGAACACTTTAGGAGTCATGGTTATAGGTTAAAGATATGAACAAATGCTCAGTAAAAGACCTACAGAACACAAACCATAGCAGGAAGGAAAAAAAAAAAAAAGAAAACCAAACAAACAAACAAAAAAAACCTCAACTACACACCTTCGCTTTTCTCCAGCAGAGAGGCTATGACGGCCTCATCCTCGATGGGGTTCAGTGAGCACGTGGAGTACACCATCCGCCCACCCTCGGCCAGCTGCTCAGCTCCTCGAGTGGCAATGCGTAGCTGTAAGCTAAAGGTTGACACCAGGTCACCACAAGACTGAAGACACCACAGGGTACAGATATTGTAACCACACATTTATTATGTCAGTTATAGGTTTTTATAACATTGTTATAACTTGAAAAGGGGCTGGGGGTGAAGCTCAATTGTACAGCACTTGCCTAGCATGCATGAGGCCCTGGATTCCATCTGCAGCATCACAAAAAAATAAAATAGAAAGAAAACAAAAAGCAAACAACAACAACAACCCAAAATAAAGAACTTTTTAAGGCTATCAGTTAGTACAAACTTACGAATGCTGCTTGTGTTGGTAAGAAAGTTTTTTTAAAAAGGCACTTATTTATGTTTTTTGTATTCTATTAACCTTTCCCACCATGTCAGTAAACAAAGCATAAAGCCGATTAATACTGGAATTGAACATAACAAGTGAATTTCATTATTAAAAAGCCTCCACACTTGAAGATACATGTGGTTTTTCTATGTAGAAATTGTCCATTCTTTGACTCCAAACACTTGCTTCCATTTCAAACACAAAAAAGCAATAAGTATTTGATAGAGAAACAAAACTATCTATTAAAGTCATTTGTGGTGAATTTTCATTAGTACACTTTAGATCATCCACAGTACTGTTTTAAAATGTGTAAATTTTCGTGTTAAATGAAAAAAGAAGGGGCTGCGGATGTGGCTCAGCGGTAGAGTGCTAGCCTAGCACGTGTGCGGCCCGGGTTGGATCCTCGACACCACGTACAAATAAACGCATTGTGCACAACTAAAGCAAATAAATAAATATTTTTTAAAAAATGAAAAAAGAATACAAACCTCTAGGGACAGCACAATCTAACACAACTCCTGATGCATAAGCAAATTCACGAGGCAGCATCAAATCTCACTCGCCAAACCTGAACTCTATACTAAAGATGTGGGTGCTCAGCCACATCATTTCACGTGTCACTGACTGCAACTAGTTATGATCTCACTTACCCATGTAGCTGCAAGCTGTTTAAGGTGGTCCACTTCTTCCAAACATCAATGTTTTTTCTCATAGTGCCATCTCCGCTAGAAAGAAAATATTTAAGAGCTTGATACCACACAAGTTAAAGACTGAAGTGAACTGGCATGTATACTCAAGATGGTTAACAAAATAGGCATTATTACGAATACCAATTAGAAAACAATCTGAGTTCTTACTAGCACAATCAACTTTCCATGTCTGTTTTAGGGATACTCTAAAAGCATTACACTTTCTCATTATACTTCAATTTTTAATCCAAAAAGGAAGTAACAGACTAGAACAAGAAACCTCATTCAACTCGTAGAGCAATTCCTTTGCTTCCATCTGGGAGAAATACAGGTTGGGTAACCCTTAAATGAAATGCTTAGAATCCGACGTTTTGGGGATTTCTTTGGATTTTTAAATATGGGCTTTCTGGCCTCTTAGTAACATACCTGCAAGGGACATCACACAGAACTCGGTCATAGAAGAGAACCTCTTTCCTTCCATCCACATCTATGGTGAGTCTAGGTATGCTGGATGCGTCATGGTTGACCACCATGATGCAGGGACTACTCAACCTTTTGGCTTGATGAACGAGCAGATAGCAGCGTTTGTTGTCCACATCATTAGCGATCACAAATCCCTCTGGGAACATAAAATTGCAATTGTCAGGTGAGATGCAGAAGTTGAATAATTCCCTGAAACACACTGCTGGCAGGCGAGAAGCAGCGATCCATCAACCCAAGACCCAAGGTCAAGACTTTCTAACAACATTTAATTAACAGTGTTCCAAAAAAGAAGCCAAGTGGTTCTGCATAGATTTTATGGACCCATGATATTTCAAAATCTCAGGATTAATTTGTTCAAAAATTATTCACTTCGTACCAATTACTATGCCAACGATGTCTTTTCTGTGGTAAGCAACTATTAATTACAAAGGAAGATGAGGAGAGAGGTATAGGAACAGCCTGACTAGTGTTAAAATATTGCATGAGTGCTGGGGTTTGCATAGAGTATTAACATTTGAATGCATAACCTGTCCTGAGGCACTCAGGTCAACCAAACGAAGACCACTGGTTGGAATTTTACTGGGGGCTGCCTCTGCTCATATCTGATTCCTCTCATTCCTCCGGCTAAAGGACAAATACGCCCAATAACACTTACAGTCAGGATCATTCTTTAAAACAATATGAAATGCAAAACATCAATAATACTAAGATGAGACACTGCTCCTGCTGGCACAACCGAGGCTCTTTATGGCTGATTTGGAGAAAACAAAATCAGGGAAGTAATAAGACTTTTTAGCAAAAACATTACCTCTGAACAATACAAGAAAAGAGAACTTAAGAAAAAACCGTATATACACAGCAAACCAAACTGGGGTAGTTGGCTCAAAGGGAGGGAGGAGGAGGCTAAGGTGGCTTAACAAGCACAAGTCTTGTGCTTCTTTAAAGAACCCTGGTAAAGGGGCACTAGCGATACTATGATACCAGTTGCCACTTCTCGAGCACTCCTCAGTCTTACGGTACCCCTGCACGATGAGCACTGACGTGCAGTTTCAAATGTGACGTCTAACACTGCCACACAACTTGCCAGTGAAAAGTGGAGGATCTGCACTAAAGAGCCTGGCAGCAGCTCTGACCACACCCCACAGCCGCTCACATGATGTGAGTCAACAAAAAGAGGGTGTTTACCATGGAAATTTCAAACCACATAGGCCTGACCAAAAAGACACCATTTGCTATTACAGAAAACTCATACAATCCTAAAAGAAAGGACCCCTCAAAGCATGAATGTGTGGGACTGAGAACTCTTGAGCACACTGCGCAAAAATAAATGTCCAGCTCCACCTTCGCTTAATAGAAAACTCATCTGTTTGTCAGAAAGATTTCAAGGCCCAGCAAGCAGGCAATGCTAGGTCTCTTCCTCAGCTATGAACCAAGGTAGCTCCTACCCCTTCTAAACAAGCCCAGTCAGTACCTGGAAAGGGAACACTCATATCGGCATGCAGCATTTCAATCAACTGCGTGGTCTTTGATCCAGGTGCTGCACACATATCTAAGATCTGTTGACAAAGCAAGAAAATTACGGTTGACTTCAAAGAATCAAATATTTTACATCTAATGTAAAACAAATTTTGTTATTCTAGTATTTTGATTTCTATTTCAAGAACTAGGCGGGGCGTGTTGTCGCACGCCTGTAATCCCAGCACTTGGGAGGCTAAGGCAGGAGGATCGCGAGTTCAAAGCCAGCCTCAGCAATGGCGAGGCACTTAGCAACTCAGTGAGACCCTGCCTCTAAATAAAATACAAAAAAGGGCTGGGGATGTGGCCCAGTGGTCGAGTGCCCCCGAGTTCAATCCCCAGTACTAAAATAACGAAATAAAGAAATAAACACTTTTATGGAATGAGTCTACAGCATGTCATGTTACTTAGAGATCCCATAATAGCTAGTGCCTGACTATCATCCCCCCACCAATTCCAAAATGAATTAACAGGAGACAGGAATAGAATGGCACCAGAAACCAATGAAACCAATTAATTAAGAGTTGAACAGCAAGAATCATTAGAGCACAATGCTATGGGAGAGAATACCCTAGAGTCAAATCTCAGCCCAGTCACTTGTTATCTCGGTAACCCTGGGCCAGACTACTTGGTTTCTTCCTCCTTACTTTGCCTCGTCTGGGAAAATACAGATAGTGATGGCATCTAACTTCATAGGATTGTGTGGGTGATAAAAGGAATTGATTTATACTAAGAGCACTGTACCATGTTTGGCATATGAGCTCACTGTGATTTTCAATGTGACTTGAATAATCAAGATCACTGAAGATAATCTCTATAGTATATGAATGAATGAATTTTAAAAAGGGGGAAAATAGTTATTTGACTTATGTAAATTAAATGAGACAAATACAAAGAACTTAAAATACATGCCATTCTCTATCTGAAGAGGAAAAAAAATAAGATTACACATTTTCAACAAAACAAACAGGCATGACAGAGCGAGGAGCTACTGGCCCCTTCTGTTCAGGTACACTACCTTATGATGTGGCTGAACATTAAGCAGCAGCGGTGGGATCATGCTGACGGCTTCCTGTCGGCTGATGTTTCCCTTGAGGGAGAAAAGTCAGCAACCATGACAAAAATGGCAGAGTTTCAATACTGGACATTGTATCAAAAGCAACAGGAAAAGATCATGTAATTCTACACAGAAAAGAAATCACACTATTACACAGGATATTAAATGAGAACAGATTTTTTATACTTGTAGATAAGTGGCTGCTGATGGCTAATTAAGGATGAATATTAGAAATTCAGGTGTAATGCTGAATTTTATTATTACAGCCCAACTCCTCTTCTTCAGAAAGCACAGGGAGGTTGGCTGAGCAGCTCTCGAAGGTGGACCTAATATGCAATATTGCAAGCACCAACTTCGCACAGGACAGAACATTCTGTCAGGCAGGTCTTCCCTCTTGACTTAAGTCTAACCTCTATATTTTGATCCTACTATTTTCAGGAAACATCCATGTCAACTCTACTCCTCACAACTGCCTTTCAAAGAGAAAAAGATATCAATCACTGGTCTCCTCTTCATTCTCCGGACAACTGATAACCAAAATTCCTCACTAAGGACAGTCCCCACACCTTCTCAAGGGGGCCAGGCATGTGACAGGTGGATGATGTTCAGAAGCAGGTGAGCGCTGCCTCCACCACAGACCAATAGCCTGGAAGCCATGCTGGCTGCAGGTGGCACCTGCTGCACACAAGCCCTGCCTCTGTGCCCAGACTGCAGCCCAGCAGCCACCACTCACCTTATGCTCAGGAATCCATCAGTCAAAGCCTATACTCAGGCTTGCACCTGTGACTTTCACCTCCAGGTTTATGACCAGCAGTGAGTCTGTGGAGACTCTGAATCTCGATTTACTCACTAGACACAATGATGCCACGTGGGTTACCCACGTGTTTCTGATAAGCCTGCCTTCTGCTTCTATCCAATTTTTCAATTAAAGCTTTATGTAGTCAGGCCCTTGACTACAGATATCCAGCACTTAGTCACTTGAATCACAAACACTCTGAAGAGATTCTGCAGCCAGCCCTGAGTAACTTGGAGGGTACCACTGTTTATCTTGAGAGCTCTCATCACACTGGCTCCTGATCAGAACACTAGACTGGGTCCTTACCACAGGTGCCACACTGACTTCCCATCTACCATACCTCCTAGAGCTGGCAGTTCAAAACCTACCCAACGTAATACAGTGGTCCTGACAAACCTTCTGCTCTATTCAAAGTGCACACCTGAACTGTTTCCTACCAGTTTTGCTGATCCTTACTGGATCTTACCTCTAGATTAAAAGCTGATCAAGGGGTATATAGCAACACTTAGTTTTGTTACTATTCAGGGAGGAAAAGCCAGGGAAACGTAAGTCCAGTTTAACAGTGGACAGAAAGGTCACATTAGTAGGAAACGGCTAAGAGTCAAGTAGAGATAAGAACTGAACAAAGTGACTGGCATCCCAATTGTTTAAAAATTTAGGGAAGAGACTTGGAAAGCACAACATTTCCATAACCTCATAGTGAAAAAGAAAGAAACATAACCTGGTGACGCACGCACGCTGACTTGGTTAAAAAGAAATAGATTGAAGAGGAACCCAGGGCCCTGACTTTAAAATGTGAAACTAAGAAATTTCAAACCAATAAAAAGGAAACAGTAATGTTTATGCAAACTATATGGGTACTCATTTAACTATTGCATGAGGGAACAGCTATTCTGTTTGGGACAGTTGATTCTCAAGAAAATAAGTCATTGAGTGAACTGAACTCAAGGAATATAGAACAGCAATAAAAACTGAGAACAGCATCTCATGAGAACCGGTGTTTATACCTTCTGACAAAGGTATAGGAGCTATGTGTGGGAAGAAACAATAGAGATGATTAAAAGTGGATATCATTATCCTAAATGCATGATTGAAGACCTGAATGGTACGAATATACTTTGTATACAAACAGTTGTATGTAAAAAGATGCTATATATGTGCATTATGAATTGTAATACATACTAATATTATAAATAAAAAATAAATTTAAAAAGTCTTATTTTTTTTTTTTTTTTTTTTGGTACTGGGGATTGAACTCAGGGGCACTCGACCACTGGGCCACATCCCCAGCCCTTTTTTGTATTTTATTTAGAGACAGGGTCTCACTGAGTTGCTAAGTGCCTCGCCATTGCTGAGGCTGGCTTTGAACTCGCGATCCTCCTGTCTCAGCCTCCCAAAGTGCTGGGATTACAGGCGTGCGCCACCGCGCCCGGCTAAAAGTCTTATTTTTAATTAAAAAAAAAAAAAATTTTTTTTTTTTTTTAAATCCTACATTTGCCAGGTGTGGTGGCACACACCTCTAATCCCAGTACCTTGGGAGGCTGAGGCAGGAGGATCACAAGTTCAAAACCACCCTCAGCAACTTAGCAAGACCCTGTCTCAAAATTAAAAACATAAAAGTGGGCTGGGGATATGGCTCAGTGGTTACACATCCCTGGGTTCAATCCCTGGTAGAAAAAATAAAATAAACCCTATGCTCTACTAATAAGGCCCCCCAAACCTATAATTTTACATGCACAACAGGAAAACAGAGATGCTGGGAATGGACTAAGCAGTGGTCTCATAAGTGATACCCTGCCAAGCAAAGTGCTACCTTTGTCCAAGTTCTACAAACCCACAAGAAAAGGAAACAATAAATCAAAATGACACCTTTGACTCACATCCTTACTAAATTTCAAATCAAACAATCTTCATTAGGTAAACGATCAGAAACCAAAGCTGGACACACACTTATGGGTGTTGTTTCTGTGCGCACTATCTACCTGTGGCTCCCAGCACAGTACAAATTTGACCAGGATATATCTCTGTTTTGAATGCTTTAAGGAAACCAACAAATCCAAAGAGATCTACTTACAGATTCAGTTTCGCTAACCAGGAACTGATGAAACCTTTCCAGCTGTGGAGACTTTCTCAAGATTTTCCGACTTAAATTTGTGTGCCAAGCAAGTTCTTCAGGATACCTGAATGAAAAGAAAGTAAACATCTGTGGACTATACACTGACATGCTCACCTGACAACTGCTTGCTTCTACAGACCCCATGCCAAAGGAGGCTCCCAGCTTGTTCTACTTGCTCATTCACATCCACCTGCTCTCTCAAATGCACTTGGGAACACTCACTAATGTCCTTGGGCATGAGGAGTGTAGTTTCACGAGAACAGGAGACCACAGACCGATAAGAATGTGGAGCACTGCGGCGGTGTAGGAAACACGCGTATGATTACTATAAAAATCACAATGACAAAGATGAACCAGTGGAGCCTCTTTCCCACTCCTGCTCCTCACTGTTGTAAGTTAATGACAGTGTGGAGGTCACCAGGAAGAAGGTGTGACGAGGATGGATTACCTAAAGAAGTACAGGTAACAGACTCAAGACACAGTAAAGCAGGTCTGGACTGACTGCTGAATGTTTGACAGACACCAAACTTTTTTTTTTTTTTTTTTGCAGTACTGAGAATTAAATGCAGGACCTTGTTTATACTAGACAAATTCTCTATCTCTGAGCTACATCCCTAGCCCTAATTAGGTCTTTTTAAAAATATGATTTTATTATTTAGAAAACAAACTAATTCAATGATGTGCTGAAATGTTTAACAAACCAAAAAATTTTTTTCATCAACCCCCCAACAATGCATTAATTTGAATTCCTAGGTTCACTATAAATCACACAGATCTAAGAGCATCTCCTGCCAATTCTGTGAATACATCTATACTTTCTATAAATGATGACATCATCACTGATAAGGAAAGGCATGTTTTTTAAACTTGGCCTGCACCTAGCCCCTAATCTACAACTACACAAATGAGTATGCTGGGGTGACACCCTCAATCTAATGTCAAGCTTAACATGACATGTCATGTGGCAGTAAATCTTACTGTGGCTCTAAGTCTGAGGTGCAATAATAATATGCTCAATTTAACAATGCAGGGTCAAATTACAGCCAGGTGGCAGCCAAAACAATGAAAATGAAATGTTTGGCAAACATAAATACATGCAACTAACTTGAAACTGATTAGCCGAGAGAAACAAACTTAGGCCTTAAAAGTTTAAAGCACTGTTTGGGAGACAGAATGACTCAACTACAGACAAGTGCCTTTCTTGGAGGCACTAGAATTACCTTTTCCTATATATGATGTTCAACAAAGTGAGAAAGGGGCTGTTAAATGTCAAAAGAGCTGACAAAAACAAGTGTGACTGTGGCTTGCAGAGAACAATAAAAAAACAGCAAAACTTATTTACAACCCATGATTTCTCAGCTTGTTGGAACCTGCAGCAGAAAATGACCACGATGATTGGCCCTGAGAGCACACCTGTCCCTACAGAGGCAAGCTGAACTGTCTGTCCTACTGCCAAGATAAGAAGACAAAGATGCTGTCATCTTCAAAACCTCCTCTACCCCATCCCTGCACTACTAGACACAAGGCTTAAGGAACAAACATTTTCAGGTGATGCTATGAAGTGGCAAATCCATGCACAACTAAAAACATCAGACAGTCTCCACTTGAAGAAATGCACAAGCATCACTACTATCAATCACATCTTCAAACCAAGCGAAGAGAAGTCTAAGGAGGAGAAAAACTGGGTTCCATGAAGGCCATCTTACTAAGCAAAGCCACAGCCATGGCAGCTGAAAAACATCTTTCTTTTCCACTAACCTTGCCACAGTGGACATGCAATTAGTGACCACCAAAAGCAGTCCAAAACCTGAGTCATCTACCTGCACCACACCCTTCGATTTTTAATGGAAAATCTGACTAAAATTTGTAATATTAAAAATTTTTTTTTGTATCACAGAAATGTACTCTATAATGGTGATATTTCATTTTGATCTTGGCTGCACATATATTTTAGTGTGTGACCATTCCACATTCATTCAAAATGTATGTGCTATGCATACCTGTGATACCAACACTGAAAATCCAAATGGCCGTAGAAAGAAAAGCAAAGCTACACTCCATGATTAATGAAACCTGACACTGGTATATGATCACTAAAGCTTATCTAAAAGTGAAAGCCAGGCACAGTGCAATGCCTACAATTCCAGCAACTTGGGAGGAGGATCTAAAGTTTGAGGCCAGCCTCAGCAATTTAGCAAGGATACTAAGCAACTTAGCGAGACCCTGAGTCTCAAAAAAATTAAAGGGCTTGGGGTGTGGCTCAATGGTAAAGTGCCTCTCTGGGTTTAATCCCCAGTACCGAAACACCACCACCACCACCCCACTTCAATACTCAAAAGTCTCAAAAGTGACAGAAAACACTTGTTAAATTCATTCTCACACAGCAATTACTTAAAACGTTTGTTTTTTTTTTTTTGTGGGTTTTTTTTTTTTTTTGGTGAAAATTCTTAATACCTCAAACTCAACCTTAAACACAGAACTATCACAATCTGCTGTGACAACTTTTGTAAGTCAACCGAGGGCTGGGCATCTCCAGTTTGTGCTCAAATATCCCAGACATTTCACAAGACAGGCTGTGCTGTGGGCACAAGGGATCACCCTCACACAAGTGAGACCAGAAACAGGGTAACCTAGACACCCCCAGGACAGATCAAGAAGGAGCCAGCACAGGGAATGGGAGTAAAAGTGCTGTAGACCAGCTCTGCTGATGACCTCTGGGCTGGGATGGGACATAATCCACAGGCCACAGTGACCCTTTGTCAGACTGAGTCTGTCCTTTTTCTGAATGAAGGTGGTGAAGCCACTTTGCAATAATTCTGAGGTGAGAAAACAAGGGCTGTAAATGGAAATAACAAGAGTGGCGATGTCAAGGAAGGAAAGATATTAGACCTACTAAAACAAACGAAGTGAATTTAGTGACTGAAACAGAGAGCTGCAAGTCATTTGTGAACACTTGCATACCAATGTTCTGTCCAGGAAAGCACTCAAAGAGCACTAGGACGTCTACAAAGTCACTTTTCATGATAACAGCAAATACACTATCAAGAAACACACTCAGGGGACAAAAATTAAAATTTCAAAGAATTATTCAACATGACTAAGTGTTTTGGTACTTACCAACTTAGTGGCTGTGGAACTTCAACTTTCTGACCGTCCACCTCCAGGTCTTCCAATTCCTTGAAATACTTGTTCTTCAAGCAATGCAGAATCTCTTTTGCATGGCTATTAAAAAATAAGCAAGCCTCATCCATTGCAGTTTTTAATACTTCAAGTGTTTTAAAACTGAAACCAACTGCATGGAGAGAAGATGTCCCTCAGCCACTGCCTTTTTACCATATTCCTTAAAAATTTATGAACACGCTTTACAAATCACTAAATGCCTTCCTTCCGTCTATTACCTGCGGTCGTTTTTACTTGCATCTCATCTTGCAAAGCTCTAACTACAGTGACCGGGGGGAAAAAACCACTAGGTATTTTAGGCAAATTCGATGTCATAAATTCTCTCGTGTTCCAAGGGCAGGATCCTCAGCTCACCGAGTCCTCACCAGACCTTTCTCGGGCTCCTTTTTCACCTTCCCTCTGGCCGCCACCTGCAATGCCTCCTTGACCTAGACCTACTTCCCTGGCCCCTAGAGCCCCCGGTCAATTTTTCCTGAATGCAAACGGCCCGAAAGAGGCAGCTCGGCGGCGCGCCAATGCTCCCCGGAGGAATCCGGCGCCCTCCACCCAGGCCGGCAGCCCCTACCTCTTGTAGCCGGTAATTCTCAAAGTGGCCGGGAGGGGCTCGCGGAGTGCGTCCATGAACTGGTCCCACTCGCCCTCGGGCACGATCTTGAGCTCCTGGTAGTAGTGCTCGAACAGCTTGTTCTCCTTGACGATCTCGGGGTACCCGCCTTCCCAGCCCTGAGGAGGAAAGGGGAGTCTAAGCAGGGCGCGAGGAGCCGCCCCTCGCCGGCGCCCGCGGGCCTGGGGGTCGGGCGGCCCGGGCGGCGCCCTGCCCGCCGTGCCCGGCTCCTACCGCCTCGCTGCGCTTCCCGCCGCCCTCGGCGCCGTCCTCCGCGCCCTCGGGCCGCTGCTGCTGCTGGAGCCGCCGGCCCCGCGCCCGCCGCCCCATGGCCCACGCGGCCGCGCACGCTGCGCGCAGACACCGGCCCGCCACGGCCCTGACGCGCGGGACTTCCGGCCCGCGCCCAAGGCCCCCGCGAGGGTGGGCCTGGTCCTTTCAGGGGCCATCAAGCGATGTGCCCAAAGCGCCACAGCCCGTCCTCCTGGTAAACGAGCGCGAGAGAAACGCAGCACGCCTCAGGGCAGAGAGGCTCTAGAGAGCAGCTCCACAGACGTCTTTACGCGAAGCGCGCCGCTCTCGCCCAAGCTCAGGCATCTCCGCGGACCGCCTGAGAACGGCGCGTGCGCAGAGCAACGCGGGACCCGGCGGAGGCGCCCCCGCTGCCCTGGAGTAGGCGTGGAGAGGAGGACTCTGAGCGGGGGCGGGGATCCGGGGGCGGGGGCGGGGCTCCGATCGCGTGGGGGCGCGGCCGGCTGTGTGGGCGGGGCTTCGGCGAAGGCAGGCGCGCAGCTCCAGTTGTGTGGGCAGGGACTGTCCGGGTGCGCGGGCAGGAAGGCGTGGCTCCGGCTGAGGCGGGCGAGTGGATGGAGGGCGGGACTCCGGCCCGTGGGCGGGGCTCCAGCGGTGTGGGCGTGGAGGGCTACGCCGTGCTCCGGGTCCGCAGGTTTGGTGGGTCCCGCTTGCCAGCGGGGTGGCGGGGCGGGTGGCTCGTCCCTCTCCTGGACCATTGCTTCCATTCCCGGACCGGGAGGAGGCTGAGTCGTAGGCGGCGCGCCGGCTCTGCGTAACCAGCCGCCCGCCCCCTTCTGCCGCCCTATATGGCACCGGCCGCCGCTTCCTGGCATGGAGCGTGCGGCCGCCCGCCGGGATGGAGCTGGCGGAGCCGCGCCTGCTGGACGCGCTCGCCGGCCTGGAGTGCTTCCTGGGCGTCCTGGGCTTCCTGGGGATCTCGCTCGTGGGCTCTCCCTACGGCCGCTACTCGCCGCAGTGGCGGGGCCGCCGCATGCCCGCGAGGACCGCCTGGGTCCTGCAGGAGCTGCCCTCGCTGGTCTGGCCGCTCTGCGAGTGCCTTCGCGCGTCCTCGGAGCGCCTCCGGAGCTGGCCCAACCGCATCCTCCTGGCCATGTTCGTCGTCCACTACGTGCACCGGTAACGTCCCCCGCTGCCGGGCACTGCGCGGCTCTGCGCTGCCGCGCCGGCGGTGCAGGTGTCTCTCTGTGTCCCGTGACTCTGGAGCTAATTCAGAAACACGGGGGATTTGTCTGGAAAAGTCGTGTGACGGCTAGAAAGGACAGAAAGGGAGAGGTGGGAAAATGCGTTGAGACTGATCTGGAAAGTGATAGTCTCACATTGTGTTCCTCTAGAGATCGTCTGCAGTTTCTGACCCCAAAACATGACGCGGGTTGCCTTAAATCCCCATTGCAGTTGTGTACGCCCCCTTTCCTCCTGCTTACCCTTTGGGATGTTTGTCCCTGGTGGAACTTTTCTCCTAGCCAGGTAACCCCGCTGCAATTAAGGGAACCCGATCCAAAAGTACTTTGGAAACCCCCACTCTGGCACACCAATTCAGACTTTCTCCTCCACCTTATGCGAGGACTGTGGGGATGGCTTTCCAGGCAGAGGCCTTAAACATAAGTACATCTTAAAAATGACTTCTAGGGGCTGGGGTTGTGGCTCACCGGCAGAGAGCTCGCCTCGCACGTGCGAGGCCCGGGTTCCATCCTCCGCACCACGTAAACATAAATGCATTGCATTGTGTACAACTGAAGCAAATAAATATTAAAAAAAAAATGACTTCTAATTGGGGGGGGTTGACGATTTTTTAAATGATTATCATCTGAAGTCTTTAGGTGTAATAAGTTGGGGCTCTGTCTGGTTCTTGAACTTTAGCTTTTAAACAACTAAAGCAAATAACTGACCAAAAGTTTAAAATCAAAATTTTATTTAATTCAGGCTCTGAAAAACTGCACAGTTAAAACAATGCGTCTGTGTCTGAGAAGGCTGAGTTCAGCTACTGCTGGAGAATAGGCAGGTTAAGCAACCTCTCTGATTTTTGGAACCCACCTTAAAACACCCACGTCCTAGAAAGGTTGGGAGAATTCAACCTGTGCGTGTGTTTACAAGACTTTTTCCTCTGCTGGTGTCTTACATTCTACTTGAGGAAAAGGACAGGTTTTCAGATCCAGTGACCAGAACAGGTGGCTGGGACCCAGCGGGCTCCTTGTACAGGAGTTAACTGGAGACAGGCACATTATACCTGACCAAATGCCTCTAAGCTTTCATTGCAGGAACTTTAAACCGGGCAAAGGCTAAGTGAGTACTATGTAATTTAGACTCCTACAGAGTATTCTATTAGGCAAAGTTATTGTCAGTCTGCTTAATCTATTTTTTTATTATGTGATAGAGCTTTACTGCAATTTGAATATCAGTGAGACTCCTGTCTGTGTATACTTTTCCATAAATACATCAGAACTGGTGTTTCTCTCCAAGATAAAAGCAAACTCTGGAGTCAGACTGTTAGATATGTTGACCTAAATAACAGATGTTCTCCAAAGATTAATAAATTTTAGAATAGCAGAGCATTGCAATGAAGTCTGTGTGCGTAGTATACTATATGCGTATTCAAAGAGGTTCCCTGGGGGAAGTTTTCAAGACAAAATGAGGATGATTATGTGAAATATTTTTCAAACTATGGTGCTTGGCTATAAGGGTCAATAACAAGGGTAATATCAGGCCAAGATTAAACAATTGTTGGACAGACATCCTTGCAGAAGTTATTTTTTGGGTAAGGTTGTGGTGGCCATTGTTCAAGGTCACTCTGCAAGTCTTTCTGCTTGTTCTTGGTACTGGGCACATATGCATGAGATCTTTTCCCTCAAAGCCTATCTGCAGTGTGATCTGTGGTGTTGTTAGGACTTGTCAGAAGTGACTCCTTGCTGATTTAACCACTTTCACATTTCTCCCTTTGGGTCAGGCTTGTTCTCTCAGAACATTGCTACTCGATCATCGTGGATTTGGGTTTGATTGTTCCTAGGTGCCAGGGCTAGCCTGTCCTGGTTGTTGGCCTGGTCTAGTCTGGTCAACACTGGGGAAAGTGTAGACAAGAAATCTGTCAACATATGACCACATTTTAGCCACAGTTGAGCAATAAAGAGGTTTAGAAAGAGTGAATCTCAGACTGTTTAACAGGAATCCACTATTAAGTTCATTTTTTTTTTCTTTCCTATTTTGTAGACATTGGCTGTCATCAAAGTCCTGGGCCAGCATTATCCTGTTGCACTTCTGTAGAAAGTTGTAAAGCAATAGGTACAAATTTAAAGTGAAATAATACAAAACAAATCCAACAAAGTGTAACAAATCCAGCTACATAACAATTTAGGGCCTTGAACCAAGGCATGTGCGAGGCCCTGGATTTGATTCCCCAGTGCCACACACACACAATTAAACGTCCAATGGGAACTGGGTGAAACCTGTTGTAACCATTGGGCTATTCACTTATTTCTTTTATTTTGTGTGGTTGGGTCTCAATTTTCACAAAAGGATTTATCCAGATAAAACGTGTTGTTAGCACTGGCACAGACATATTAAATGCAACGGAACAATTTTATCATTCAATAGCTTATGACTAGGTTGAATTGAGAGTGTTATAAAAACAGACCATTAGAGTAAGTTGAACAAAAAGTTGAGTTGGGGATGTTACAGAGCTACCTTCTAGGTGAACTAAAGGATTCCTTAGTATCTGTCAGGTTACTTGCAGTAGTTGACACCGCCAGTTGTTGGTGAAGAGTTCTGCTCCCCCAAATGTTGAAGTTTGAACATGAGAGAAGCTCCCCAAGGCAAGCATATAAAGCAGGGTTTATTTGAAAGGAGTAAGGTAGACTTCTCCAGGGAGAGAGAAGGGGGCCATAGCTGGTATCCTGGTATCCCAAGAAGCGAGGCAGGTCTGCCTTTTTTATATGTCCTGGGCTTCCTTTGTTCTCCTGCTCTTCCCCTTGTCTCTCTGTTTTCTGCGTAAGTGACCAGGCCCAGCAACCAGGCTCAGGAATGCTGGGTGGGATGGCCAAAAGGTGAGAAGCAGATGGGCTGAAGGGGGAAGGGCAGGATGGAGCATCCCAGGACACATGAAGTAACCACTCTATAGCTCCCTGGAGGGAGGGACAATTCTTGGGACAGGTTACCTTGGCAACAAGTTGGGGCAGGGGCAGGTTCTTGATAAGGGTGGAGGAAGGGCTCTGAAGGAATTAACATTTCAATCTCTCAGGGGACAGTCTCCAACTTCCTGGGACTCACTCAGAATAGGCTTTCTTGATCCAACCTGACTTGATTTACCTCTCTATACTGACTGCCTGTCAGATTCTGGCTTAGATTGTGAAAGGTTAACTACACCAGTATCCTATCATGTGATAGCAACAAGGAAAGATTCGGGGGGCAAGAACTGCATGGAGACAGGGAGTATTGTTCCACCCTCTTGGGAAAAGCTGTCCCCAGCCTGTGTGCTAACAACAACAACATTCAAAGGACACTTTCGTTTTTACTGATCATTGTTCCATGTCTTAATTGCTATAGAGTTCCAGAGAAATGACTCTGTTTTGCTTCTGAGGGCCTTTACAACCCATCGTTTGTGACCTGGGATAAGTGACTGAACCAGGTGCGCCAGGGTTTCCTCACCTGCAAGATAGGCACAGTGATGGCCATGCTGCCTGGCACGCATGTTAAACCAAGGCGGGTCCCTGGATGGCCTGCGTGGAACAGGGCTCAGTATTTGGCATCAGCACTGTTTGGCCTTGCTGTGTGTGCAGGCACGTCCTTGCACGTGCTCTGTGCCTGGTTCATGGACACTGCTGCCGGCCGGAGTGCCAGTGAAGACCTCAGAAGGTGTGGCATTGGAAACTAAGGAGCACTTCGTAGCGTCTTGTGTCAGTGGAGGCCTGGGGATGTGAGGCATCACTCAAGTAGAAGAGTGAACGCTGACTGTCCCCCAAAGACCCAGAGTCGTCCCTAGGGTGGTAGGACTTGAATAGATCCTTGGCTGCAGGCAAGACGGCACACAGCAGGTGTGGGACCCAGGGCCGCCGAATGAGGGGCTGCTGGTATGTAAGCCCCGATCCCTGGACTACTGGTTTTAAAAGCCATTCCAAGAGGATTTGCTGGGCCAGGTGTAGTTTTTTAAATTGCTGTATATGTTGCTGTGCACAGAGCCCATGTGGTTCAGGGACATTGGTGTTGCCCAGAAAGAAAAGAACATTTTCCGTCCTACCCAAGCAACTAATTTATTAAATAGTCATTTGACCTGTGTCGGCAAGAATCTGGAAGAGACCTGGGGTAGATAGAAACAGCGTTCAGCACTGGTGACAAGTCCTCTTAGCTGACCTTGCAGACTTTAGAGAGCCCCTTCGCCTGCACAGTGTGCCAGGGATGACACAGAACCCAGCACAAGAACAGAAGAGAGCCAAGCCCAGGCAGGCACCAGGGACACCAAGAGGACAGCAGGGGGCCTGAGGTCTGAAGCCAGGTCCTGGGGCTGGCCATGGTCGGGGACACCTGATGGTGGCCGCAGAATGACAGTTCTTCCAAGAGCAAGTGACAGTACCTGGATCGAGGAAGATGAGACCATTATCTCAAAGAGGGAGGGCGGGCGTGTTTACTTCTAGGATAGGGACACTGCCTGTTGGTGTGTCTGTGCAGCCCACGTGTGCTGAGGGCTGATTGACAGGCCTGGCAGAGACAAGGTGCCTCCTTAGGTCTGGAGGAGGGCAGGGCAGCAGGTGACCCTCGGCAGGATCTTCTAACAGGAATACCAGGGAATAAAGGGCAGCCCTGCCTGGAAGAGGAGGGGGTGCGGCTGTGAGAATTGATCTCTGGAGGGCCTGATAGTCCCCCAAGGATGGCAGAGGACCTTTTGGGGGATGTCTTTAATGTGTGACGTGCAGTAGCGCTCAGCAGTTGCAGATGTCCCCTGCATTCTGGCTGTGCTGAGGCCTCCTCCTCCTGACCCCTTTCTGAGCAAGGCACAGTGTCTGACATGCTGCCAGCGACCAGAGACGAGTGCTTCCCCACGGCCTCTTAGCTGGCCTCCTGTGTCTTCATGTAGGTGAGTGAATGAGGATTATGCAAGGAGACCTCCACCCTGAGCATCAGCAGTGAGGGTGGCATCTGCCCAAGATGAAGCACTGTGCAGCTAGGCAAGCGTCGTGCACAGTGTCTCCTGTGCGGGGTGCCCCGGCTGCTGTCAGGCTGTGGTCTGGTGGAGTCAGCCCTGCCCAGGGGGCCACCCTGGTGGGCAGATGGTGGGCAAGGCAGAGCCCTCCTGTGCCTCGCGTTTTATTAACTCCACATCTCTCTGCTCTCCTGCTTGCCTGAGACTGAGCTCTGGTCACGGCGGCACTCCCGCCCTGCCTTCCTGTGCCCTTCCTGTCCTCCAGCCATCGTTGCGCCCGCGGCCCTCCCCTCTGCCTCCGTGCTCCTCTCCTGGGCTGCGCCCTAGCCGGCTCCTCGCCTGCCCTCTCTCCTGCTGGACCTGCTCCCTCTTGCCCCTGCTTCTTCTGCACTCTCACCACAGTCACCCGACATGGGCAGTGGTGTCCTGGTGGCACCACTCCAGCCCACTGCAGTGAGCGTGTGTCCCTGGCTAGCTCCTGGGCAGCTGCACAGACTCCCCTCTGCATCTCCGCCTGCGGGCACGTCATGTCGCTGAGGCCTTCCTGAGCCCGCTGCTCTGGCTCCCGGCTCTCCCCTCCACCCTCAGCACGGACTTTGTCGGGGGGTTACTTCTTCACAGCTGAGCACGGGCACTGCTTGCCTTGGCTCTCCCTTGGTGGCCGCCTTTATCATGGCCGGCTGGGGCCACAGTCAGAGGTCGTCACGTGGCCCCAGTATGCAGGGTTTCAAATGCCCAGGGTATCTCCACGTCCTCACACCAACCCCAAGGTTTGTACTCAGCCATCACCACGTGGACCTTGATTCTCTTATTCCTGGTTTTGGTGCCTCCAAGAATCTTCCTTGCTTCTGATTCATATTTCTCCTGTGAAACTTAATGACCCCTTGATGGAAACCTCAGTTTTTGTTTGTTTTTTTTGGTTTTTTTTTTTTTTTTTTTTTTTTTTTTTTTTTTTTTTTGCTACTGGGGATTGAACCCAGGGGCACTGAGCTGCAGCCCCAGAACTTTAATGTTTTTTTTTTTTTTATTTTGAAACGGGTGTCTCACTGAGTTGCTTGGAACCTCGCTATGTTTCTGAGGCTGGCCTTGAACTTGCAGTCCTCCTGCCTCAGCCTCCTCAGTCGCTGGAATTTGGGTAGGCACCACCACTCCAGGCTGCAGTCTCACTTTTATTTTATTTTTATTTATTTGTTTTAGTTGTACACAATGCCTTTATTCTTATGTGGTGCTGAGGATCGAACCCAGGCCGTGCACGTGCTAGGCCAGCACTCTACTGCTGAGCCACGACGCCAGCCCTCCAGTCTCACTTTTAAACATGTCATGTGACGTGTGATGCTAAAATAGCAGGGAACTGAGAGAGTGAAAGGTATTAAAGGAAAAATCTAAGTGCACTGAATTTTTAAAGACTATTTGAGCAGACAATAATTCATGAATCAGGCAGCTCCAACTCCCAGGTGGTTAGGACTCCCCTGAGGGGCATGAGGGGAAAACTTTTATTAAGTGTCCCAGAAGCAAGACAAAGAAAATATTTGATTGGTTAGAATGGAAAGTCCCTTGTTAGCAGTTAATTGGTGGTTTCTGATTGGTCAAGTCTCCTGTTAGTAGTTAGGTGATGGTTTCTGATTGGTGTAGTTTCCAGTTAGAGGTTAGTTGGTGGTTTCTGGTTGGTCAAATCTAATTTTTAAATGTTTACACTGAACTGGGTTTGGGTTTGTGTACATAAAAATCCCAGGTACTGGAACTGTCTGAGCCTGATGGCTTCCCAATTAACTGTTTTTATCAAGGCATACTGAACCCTCTGCTCTGGCCTTGTGGGTCCAAATGATCTGAGGGGAGAAAAAAATCTCTTATGCCAAGTGTAGAATGGTGAAAAGCAAAGTATCCATTGTGACCATAATGTTGACTGGAAAAAGCAAAGTGCTTATTTAAGTCTTTCGTGGTGAGATCTGTGCAATCTCGTTGTTACTGCAAAAGCATCATATATCAGACCTGTGGAGAGATTAGATATCAGTTTGTTGAGAAAAAAGTCATAGCATTATTAAAATTAACTACTGTCACTTGTAAGCATTAAAGATGGTTGACTGTTGGCTGTGGCAGTGGTTCTGTGGAAGAGCATGAGCCTGGCATGAGACAGCACAGCCAAAGAAAAAGGACTGGTCAGAATGTGGCAGGTGAGAGGGAGGGTGCACTTCCCGGCAGGTCTCAGCACCAGACTTTAAAAGCATAAAGGTCGCTCCTCAGTGAAGTGGGAAACTAAGGGAACTCACTGAAACGTAATACTGGACAGTGAAGAATCCACAGGGGGTGCTGGGGTTGTGGCTCAGCGGCAGAGCGCTGGCCTCGCACGTGCACAGCCCGGGTTCGATCCTCAGTACCGCGTAAACATAAATGTATTGCATTGTATACAACTAAAGTAAATAAATAAATATAAAAAAAAAAAAAAAAAAGAATCCATAGGGACACAGAACTTGGAAACATTGAGCATAATGTAAGAAACAGTCCATTAGAGACGCGCCAGCCTATCTGAGTGGAGGGGAGTGCAGGCAGGGAGAGGACAGCAGCAGGGAAAGAAAGAAAAGTGGCCCTGGGGAGCCTGTGGGATACAGAGGGAGCTGATCTCAATGGACCCAGAGTTGGTGGGGGAAGTTGTTGAGTGGACAGCAACAAAAATCACCCAGCCCACAGGCAGATAGAGTTCAGCGGGAGCCAGGGTTGCTGGTTGCTGTGATTGTGCAACGAGCAGTGTCGTAGATACCTTCTGTTTAATGCCGCACCTGCTTCCCAGTTTTTTATTGTTGGTGCTGATGTCAAGTGCTGGCCCCGGCATTCCTGTAGAGGTTGTCATTAGTGTTACAGATGTCAGAGTGGACACTGGACATATCTTAAGGCTGCACAGCTGTTGCTGACAGGCTCCTCCTCTCTCTAGGAGGGGCTGGGGGTGATTGGGACACTTCAGGTTCAGAGTATAGATTCTGCCGCTGAGCAGTGCTCACAACTCAGCCAAATAACAGCGAATCTAACACAAGATCTGGCCCCACCTGAACCTGGAGAATACTTCAACACATACGACTAGGGATACAAAAACCCCAAACCAGCAAACAGGCCCCAAGTAGGAACAGATAGAAGGGGACCTCAGATCCTACTCCTGAACATCCACGGGTGCATCAGTGTCGGATTATTATAAGGGGTTGAGGTCTATAGCCCCCCCCCCCCGTACCCGGGATGGACCTCTTCTGTCTACCAAAAGAGGCCAGAAGGGCCTACCTCAACGATGAGACTGGATTGGGAAAGTAAAGGCCACCAACGCCTCCTCCCCCGCCTTCAAAAGACTCAGAGCCACGTTGGGGAGCCCAGTCAGTAGAATGCCGGAACTCGTTTATTGAAGGGGTGTACAATGCTTTATAGTGGACATCAGCCAATCAGCAGAAAGATCATAGGGACACATAAGGAGCATGGGCAGATGCCATTGGCGGAGCCGTTGGCCTATCTTCGGGGTGGTTTCAGTTCTCACAGCCATGCCCCCTACTTAGCCTAGGTCCTGTAACAGGGCGTGGAAATGTGGCAAGCAGCCAGAAAGCCAGAGCTTTTCCATCCCCTTGGCAGACAGTGTAAGGTCCTGACATTTCCCAGTTTTGTTTTTTTCAAAATGGGGCTCCCCCAGTTTGTTTTCAAAAATGGGGTGTCCATCTTACTCGAGAGTGTGCCTGTCTTAGGTTGTTCCCCTCTGGGAATCTTACCCGTCATTGGCTACCACCCTAGCACTTCAGGTGGACACACCCAGGGCCAGCAAGTGGCCAGGGGAAGGACATGGGACAGGACAGTCGCCTTTGGGAAAGCTTTTCAAGAATGGCTGGTTTAGACCTCTGCGTCCTGTTAAGGACCATGGCCAAGTCTGTAGGGCTCTCGCTCAGCATCACTGAAGGCATTATTGGCAGACCACCAAGCTGTACACAGGGCCCAAAAGTGAACACAAGGAAAATGACAGGCGTTTCACAAAGGGGAAAAGGTAGGGGAAGCACTCATTTAGTCCAGTCCACTCATTTAGTCCAGTCCAAAGGAAGCTGTATTGGACAAAGTCTGAACAGTTGGCACAGGAATAGGCATAGTCCCTCTTCTCTCGTTGCAGAGAGTTGAAATACTGACAAAGGGAGAGTCCATGGCAACAGTGCTCCCGATGAACATCGGGATAGAGATGATGAGAAGTCCAATCACAACGAGACAGAGGGTCCATCATGGTTTTTTTATTCTTGTGGGAAAAGGGAAAAAAATCACCCCTCAAGAGCATGTGCTCTTGGGTAGTCATTTTGGTCTAATTGGCAGTATTTGAGGTCTCTAGCAGGTACCCAAATAGGGCTTGGTTCTCCATTTGGAAAGACGCATCTAAAACCTCTGCCAGCACTTATTAGCGGGTCAGGACATCGCCAGCACCCAGTTAGTGGGTCCTTCCGTCGGACCTCAACCTTTACATAAGGCGTTTGGCTAGACCAGTGTCTTTGAAACGCAGACAGAGGCTGCTGCTTGGAAAAATTCAAAATATTTAAAGTAAGCATAGCTGTTTTTAAGTGGTCATGGGGGTTGCTTCCCCCATTTTGTTTCATTAATTGGTCTTTTAGGGTTTTATTTTGTCTCTCTCTGTTATCTTGTCCCTTTGGGTTATATGGGATCCCTGTGGCATGTTAACATGCCATCTTTGGAAGAATTTTTGTAATGATTTGTTCACAAAATAGGGTCCATTATTTGTTTTAACCTGGGTTGAAGCACCTTTAAGCCCTCAGGTGGAGAGGGTTTAATGGGCCATTGAGTGAAGACAGATACCAACTATCTATGAGAGTTTGGCTTCCTTACCCTTTTAATTTTAGGAACTCCTTACTACTGTAAGGGAATGGGACGATGACCGAATCTGGCTTCTTCGGGCTGAACAGGGGCGATGAGATGGGGGCAAGTAGTTTGGAGTTCCCTTATTAGAAGTCAGGTCAGATTGAAGCCTGGGAAAAACAGGTTATAAAGTTATCAGGGACCAGCGCTTTTATGACAGAAACAGAAACCCTGAGTATTGAATAAATGTTGTAGTATCTGGAACATGTAACAGTCAATAATTTTTCACCAGGAGGTGTGAGGGCTGAGAAGTTATCTCTATAATAATAAGGCAGGAGTGGACATGGCCTTTGTTTGGGAATATAAATCTTTAACATACACAATTATTAGAAATGTAAACACAACATTTAACTTTTAATTTTATAGATTAGATGTCTTATCTTGATAATATGGTAGTCAAGGTACTTAATGTCATCTGATCTTATAAAATGTTTTTATTGGTATGACCTCTGTGTCTATTAGTAGAGAACCCTTTATTTTTGTTACTTAGGGCTAGATAATCATACTACTGAATATTAAGCCTACCTGTGTAGGTTAGGAAGTTCTGTAGGCCTTAAGCTGACTAAAAACTTTTGACTTGGCAGTCATTTACAATGTTAAACTGTTTCTTTTTATAGTTATCAGGCACTCTTGTCTAAGAATCTCTCTTGTAGCCTCCAGTCTTACTAACTTTGGGGGCTAATATAAGTTACATTTAATTATTTTTTTAGTGTCTAGGAATGGCTGTATTTTCGGTTTTTTAACTGTTTTTGTTAGGTGTTTAAAATGAAGCAAGTCAAAATGACTTTTGCCTTTATTTATTGTAAAGAGTCAGCTGAATTCCCATGGGAGTAATTTTTTGGGGAACTCGAGAGCAGCTTTTCCATTCTGCTAGTGCCTTCCATGAGGATGGATCCAGGTCTTGCTTGACCATGTGGCTTCTCTTGGAAGCAGCAGGGATGTCTCCCTTTTTCAGGACCCTCCTCTTCATAGCAAGGTCACTGTTTGGCTTTCTCTTTTCCATAGGTCTCACAACCTCTCTGATCGGGAAGTTATGTGGCCCATAGTTGCAAAGCTTTTTAGAGAAGCTCCCTGTCTCTTGGATTTAGACTTGACTCTGAGGGCAAGAACCAAATATTGGTTTTTTTTGACCCTTTTAATTTAACTTAAAGTTTTGATCTTAAACATCTAGTAAATTGGTCTCACCAATCTTAAATTGAGAGCACTGGGCTTTAACTTTAATGTCTATATCTTCATTGTCATTTACCCTTTTTATTAATTGGGGTTTGTACCATCTTAGGTGATTGCTTATTATCTTAAATTAATCTAGTTGTGTCATTAAAGCTATATCTTTGCAAAACATTAATAGGCAACCTTTAGACAGTTTACAAGGAAGGTACAAAATAAAATTTGTAAGAGTAAAAACACACTTTAAATCTCTAATGTATTATTTTTATAAGCCTAAGTTTACCATATAATTTTAGTTTGGAGAGCACCAACTTCATATAATGTTTTTTTAGAGCTTTTACCTCAAGGCTTATATACCTGAAAGATTTGAACACATTTAGTATATAAAGAAGAGTATTATTGTAGGCAAACCCCCTATCATGACAAAGCAACTTTAAAATTTCTTTTCTAATTTATCACTTTATGAAAGCAACCAATAATGCCATCCAATGGAATTTAAGAAGCTGAGAGTATTATTCCACCATAATTACATTGATGTTTTTATATTAATCAAGTTTACCTCTTAAAGAAATTACCTTATAATATTTTAAAATAATAGTTGTTGTTTAACTATACCTATATAATTTTTTAAAATTTTTTTAGATTACTTGTTCAAAAAAAACTTAAAACTTAACAAATATAATGTTATAGGTAAATTAATGTTAAGAAATGTTTGTCTTATCATAGATTAAGCTTTTGTTTATATCAGTATATTAACATTTGACCTTAGCAAAAAACCTTAAATAGCTTTTCCTGATTATTCTATATATTTATTTAATCAACCTTTATAGAGTTTTTTTTTTTTTTTTTTTTTTTTTTTTTTTTTTTTTTGGTACCGGGGATTGAACTCAGCGGCACTCGACCACTGGGCCACATCCCCAGCCCTTTTTTGTATTTTATTAGAGACAGGGTCTCACTGAGTTGCTAAGTGCCTCGCCATTGCTGAGGCTGGCTTTGAACTCGCGATCCTCCTGACTCAGCCTCCCGAAGTGCTGGGATTACAGGCATGCGCCACCGCGCCCGGCTTATAGAGCTTTTTTATAATTTTTTTTTTGTTCATAATTTTAAATGATTTTTGTAATAATTTGAATTTAGGTAACCCTTTTATCTCAATAAAAATATTGTTACTTGTAGTACTCTCAACGGAAACAGCTGAATCCTTTGAGCCTCTGCATATTTAGAAATCTTTTATAAACTTTTATATAGAATCATACACATCTGTTAACCACTTCATGAGAACATAACATTTTATGCATATAAAATTAGACCTGTTGAAATTTTAATCTGTTTCATTGATGACAAAGACCAATTTATGAAAACAATCAATAATGTTACTTGATGTGTTAGAATTTGTTAGGACAAGAAGTTACCCTGGAATGCCGTGTTGAAAAGGGATGGTTTATTGGGGTGCCAAGTGGCGTGGTAGGGGACAAAAATGGCATGGAGGGCAGGGAAGGTGATGGCCCGGGCACCTGTTAGCCAGGTTTGCTGGCCAGGCTGAGGCACCTGGGAAACGTAGTCTTTTTGCAAAGTACCTGGGAGGTGTGGCCTTCCACCTAGGAGGCTCAGCCTCCTACCGGAACCCAACATAATGAAATTTAACAGTTAGTATTTTAACCTTGAAAATTAATGTCTAACAAACAAAGTTACTTATAAATTTACTTTTCTTACATTTACCCCAGAGAAGACACACAATAAAAAGGCAGAAAAACCATAGAATACAAGACAAGACATGGCAAGAACTAGGAATTTTTTATTATTATTATTATTATTATTATTATTATTATTTTCTTGATGTGGCAGTTCACTCTAGTAATCCAAAGGACAGAAGGCACATCCCGGGGCCTTGGAACTTCCAAGGTGCGCATCCCCGGGATG
Source organism: Tamias sibiricus (assembly GCA_025594165.1). Taxonomy (NCBI): domain Eukaryota; kingdom Metazoa; phylum Chordata; class Mammalia; order Rodentia; family Sciuridae; genus Tamias; species Tamias sibiricus. The sequence continues at coordinate 168,058,299 of CM046662.1, read as the reverse complement.
GCATTCTATCCCGGAGTTCCAGAGCAAAGGTCCGGTTTTAGAATTAAAGAACTTTTAAATCATGTGAGTTAAAAGTATTTGGATCCATATTTTAAATTTTCATGAGCGCTCAGTCTACACACACATAAACACACAAACAGAACACAAGTGTACACACAACACCTGGGTGCACAGAATTAGAATTATGAGCTCAAAAAATCTTAGAAAAATGACAGGCTGGTAAAAAGACATTTTACCCTTTTTTTTTTTTCCTTTGGGGCTTAAGCTTACTTCTCCATTTCATTTCAATGTAAGTCTTGGGTAAGTCTTGGCTGAGGTAACCCCCTTTTTTTTTTTTCCTTCTGGAGCTTAAGCTTACTTCTCCATTTGCATTTTAATGTAATGGCTCTGGTCTGGAAGGGTGGGGGACTGTGATTGTGAGCAGGTGCCTTCGCCTAAGGCACTTTTTTCAAGGCCTTAACCAGTTGAGTTCCCCTAAGAGCTCTTATAAGGGGACAGACAGAATCTAATTTAAGTTTAGTTCTTCAGATTTTAAAAAGAGGTATGGTTTGAACCTTGTGTTGGTCGCTGGCGTGTCCCGCCATGTGTGGTCACAGGAGATGACGTTAATGGTGTGACCATGGCGGCGCTTTTGGGCAGCCATTTTAGGTGCCATTGGCAGCCCGTTTCCAGGCAACGACCGGACGCACCCGCCTGCGTTTGGCCCCGCGGGCGACTCTGGTTTGGATTTTGTTTGCCTCTGACTGTGGGCGGCCGCACTTTCGCCTTCACTCCCCCTCGCAGCCCGCTGCACCAGGCTGCCCCGCGGCATCTCAGCTGGCGAGGCCCCGTGTGTGCCCGGCCCCGCCCCCAGCGGTTTGGACACAAGCTGCAAGCCGCACACCAGGCAGGCCAAGACACAAGCCCGGGCCATGCAGCGGTACACTTTTTCTTTTCGCCAAGCCGCGGAACTGCGAGCCCCAGTGATGGCGGCAGCCATGCACCCGGGACAAAAGCCCGGGGCCACGTGGCAGTGGCAGCAGCCCACCGTCTGTACACCCCTAGCGACCTCATATGGTCGCCGCCCACATGGTGCTGCGGAGGGCAGCTGTTTTTTGTTCTTAAGTTTGGGCCCGCTCGGAGTTTTTTCCTCACCCAGGCTGGTGCACCCTTCAGTGAGCGCGTTTTTTTCGGACATCTTTCCGTTCTCCCCTGCGAGGCATATACAAAATTTGCAGGGTTACTCGCGCAGGGGTTTCAGAAAAGGGAGAGGAAGAAGGAGAGAGAAAGTGAACAAAAAAAAGAAAGATATATATATATATATATATGTTTGCCTCATTTTCTAGAGGATGCCTTTACCCGGGAGGCCCTATCTGGCTCGAACGCTTAGCCCAATCAGTCGAAGTTTTGCCCCACGTTGGGCACCACTTTGTCGGATTATTATAAGGGGTTGAGGTCTATAGCCCCCCTGTACCCGGGATGGACCTCTTCTGTCTACCAAAAGAGGCCAGAGGGGCCTACCTCAACGATGAGACTGGATTGGGAAAGTAAAGGCCGCCAACGCCTCCTCCCCCGCCTTCAAAAGACTCAGAGCCGTGTCGGGGAGCCCAGTCAGTAGCATGCCGGAACTCGGTTTATTGAGGAAGTTGGACGGGCTTAGAGAGGACATGGACCAATCAGCAGAAAGATCATAGGGACACATCAGGAGCATGGGCGGATGCCATTGGCGGAGCCATTGGCCTGTCCTTGGGGTGGTTTCAGTTCTCACAGCCATGCCCCATGCTTAGCCTATGTCCTGTAACAGGGCGTGGTAATGTGGCAAGCAGCCAGAAAGCCATAGCTTTTCCATGCCCTTGACAGACAGTGTAAGGTCCCAACACATCAGAAACAGAGAAGTCCCAAAAGATTTAACCACACATAAAAGGACACACATATAAAAGAGTAAGGGCATTCATCCCAATTGATGTGCAAGTCTGAGCCTTCTGAAAACTTGAGGAAACAGGCAATCTCCCTGCAAAATCATAATCCCCCAATAAATGATACCACAGATAGGGAAGTGGTTGAAATTTCAGAGCAGCTATAAAAAACAGATTATTAACATGTTCAGTGAACTAAAAGAAGAACTAAGGAATGAATTGAGAGAGAAATATTGGAGACAAAAGACCATTTCGATAAATTTTAGAGACCATGAAAAGAAACCAAGCAGAACACCTAGAAATGAAGGACGTAATGAATCAAATTTAAAATTTACTTGAAGGCATCACCGGCAGATTAGATTGTGTAGAAAATAGAACTGCCACCTTCAGCAGAACTTCAGGCCTTGAAGACAGGGCATATGATCTTGAATACACCGTATGCAATAAAGGAAAATGAAAATAAAAGATCATGATTAGAATATTCAAGAGCTCTGGAACAGCACCAAAAGAAGAAACCTGAGAGTCATTGAGATAGAAGAGAACATGGAGATACTGGCTAAAGGCATCGAGAACATTTTCAGTGAGATAGTAATTTAAAAAAACTTTCCCTGTATGAGATATGAGCTAGGGTCCACATATAGGACCCCCAGATAGACAGTATCGTAACAGGACCTTTGAAAAAACATCAGAATGAAAATGCCTAACATAGAAAATAAGGAAATAATACTAAAAGCTACAAGAGAAAATCATCAGGTCCCATTTAGAGGTAAACCAATAAGTCTCACCTCTGACTTCTCATCTCAGACCCTAAAATCAAAGAGGGACTGGAATGAGATATTCCATGCTCTAAAAGAAAACAATTGCTAGCCAAGATTGCTATATCCAGCAAAACTGTCTTTCAAAATTGATGGAAAAATAAAAATTTTCCATGACAAGTATAAACTAAAAAAATTTGTGACCACTATAGTAGCCATCACTACAAAGAATACTCAAAGATATACAGCACACAGAGGAACCAAACACCAAATAGATGATCTACCAAATAGATAGATCACTAGAAGAGCAACCAACTAAATGAAAATTAAGACAGAATTAGATATAGTAAATAAACAAAAATGTCAGGAAACGACAAACACATAGTAGCACTGAATGTAAATGTTCTCAACGACCAGATTTTAACACATAGATTAGCAGAATGGATTAAAAAAAATAAGATCAATAAGATCCAACTATATGCTGTTTATAGAAGACTCATTTCATAGGTAAACACCCACAGACTAAAAGTAACAGATGGAAAAAATATTCCATTCAAATGGGGTCAGAAAACAAGCAGGAGTAGCTTCTTTACTCATATCTGACAAAGCAGATTTCAAGCAAAAATTAATACGAAGAGACAGGGAGCAATCCAACAAGAAGATTTAACAACAGTGCATATGTATGCCCCTTACATCACTGAACCTAATTGTATTGAATCCCAGGTAAACCCAGTACAATAATACAGGGTAATTTCAACATACCCTTATTACCAATATATAGGTCATCCAAACATAAAATCAATAAAGATATTTCCAACCTAAATAATACTGTAAATCAAATGGCCCTAATAGACAACTATAGAACATTTCACTCCAGAACAGCTGAATTTACATTCCTCTTAGCAGCTCATGGAACCTTTTCCAAAATAGACCATATTCACAGTATTATACATCACAATGTAAATCTTAGTTAATACAAAAAAAAAAAATCAGTAGACTCACGTGCATCCTATCAAACTATAATGGAATGAAACTAGAGATTAACGGCAAGAAAAGTAATAGAAACAGCATACACACTTGGGAGATTGAATGATACTCTTTTAAATGAAGAATCGATGATGGAAGAAATGAGAGAGAAATCAAGAAATTCTTAGAAACAAATGAGAACAGATATACAACATGTGAAATTCCCTGGAACACTATGAAAGCAATTCTAAGAAAAATTATAGGACTGAGTGCCTGCAGGGAGCAGCAAATGAATTGTGGGACTTGACCAGCCCAGAGACAGAGGCGATACTTCTCTTGGGAATTTCTCAGTATACAGGTGCCAACTGAAGATTGCCCAGTTGCTATAGTGATGCCCTCTTCAAAGGGGAATTCTGTGCCAGCCACAGAATTTATCAGTTCATGACCTAATGTTCAAATGCCAGCCACCCCTGGTTATAGAATTATGGGTGCAAGCTATTAATTGTCATTAGGCTGTTCATACCTTTGACCTTAGTTCTATTTGTTTTAAAGTAACTTTCTCACACTAAATCCCTTTGATTTTAAAACCTATATAATAAATGTGCCGAGCTTGCTTGTAGTCAGTCTTCCTCCATCAGAGGTTGGCTGATCACTGGGCCCTCGCTTTTTCTCTACTTCTGTGTCTGTCTGTCTGTCTTTTCTAAGTCTGTTCACTGCCCAGTTTGGGAACCTGAATAAAACAGCCTTGCAAAATGCAACAAGTGCTGACATTTAAAAAAATAAATCCCAAATAAATAAGTTTATGCTCCACCTCAAGGACTTAGAAAAGGAAGAACAAACTAATTCCAAAATCAATAGAAGACAGAAAGTAATTAAGACTATAACAAAAATTAGTGAAATTGAGAATGAAAAAAATACACAGGATCAATGCAACTAAGAATTGGTTCTTTGAAAATCAATAAATGGGATGGATTCAAATTAAAAAGCTTCTTCTCAGCAAAGGAAACAATAACATAAAGAGAGAGCCTACAGACTGGGAGAGAATCTTTATCACATGCAACTTCAATAAAGCATTAACGTGTGTGTGTGTGTGTGTGTGTGTGTGTGTGTTTTGTTTTGTTTTTTGGTACCAGGGATTGAACTCAGGGGCACTCGACCACTGGGCCACATCCCCAGCCCTCTTTGGTATTTTATTAGAGACAGGGTCTCACTGAGTTGCTAAGTGCCTCGCCATTGTTGAGGCTGGCTTTGAACTCACAATCCTCCTGCCTCAGCCTCCCAAGTGCTGGGATTACAGGTGTGCGCCACCACGCCTGGCTAGGATATATAAAGAACCCAAAAAACTTAACACCAAAAAACAAATAATCCAATCAATAAATAGTCTAAGGAGCTGAACAGACATTTCACAGAAGAAGAAATACAATTGATCAACAAATATATGAAAAAGTGTTCAACATCTCTAGCAGTTAGAAAAATGCAAATCAGAACTACTCCAAGATTTCATCTCATTTCTGTCAGAATGGCAGCCATCAAGAATACAAGCAACAATAAATGTTGGCGAAGATGTGGGGAAAAAAGGTACACTCATACGTTGCTGCAAATTGGTGCAACCACTATGGAAAGCAGTATGGAGATTCCTCAAAAAACTGGGAATGGAACCACCATTTGACCCAGCTTAAAATCAGCATACTACAATGATGCAGCTACATCAATGTTTATAGCAGCTCAATTCACAATAGCTAGACTATGGAACCAACCTAGGTTCCCTCAATAAATGAATGGATAAAGAAAATGTGGTATATATACTCAATGGAATATTACTCAGCTTTAAAGAAAAGTGAAATTATGGCATTTGTCAGTAAATGGTTGGAGTTGGAGGACATCATGCTAAGCAAAATAAGCCAATTCCACAAAACCAAAGGCCAAATGTTTTCTCTAATATGTAGATGCTCATTCACAATAAGGTGGGGGGGGGCACTAGGAAGAAGAATAGCGTTACCTTATTAGGTAGAGGGAGCTTAGTGAGTAGAGGAAAGAGGCTTAGAGAAAGACTAGAGGGGTCTTCTGGGGATGTGGGGATAGGAAAGATAGTGGAAGGAAACAGACATTAATTACGGTATGTGTCTACATGACCAGTGGAACTTTGCTGAAGGCCAGCTTCAGAGAGGGGAATGTGGGGGATGTCAAGGCCAGCCCTGAACCGATGCTGGTGGGGAACGTCGACGAAATGAAACAATCCACACACGAGACAGCTTGCAGAAATCCAACAACTTTACTTTTCTCAGCACTGGTTTTTATACATTCCAGAAAACACAGTAGCTCACAACCCAACTATTGGGGGTTACATTAAAGAATTTCAGGAATCTTACACTTCGGCTATAGGAGATTACATTAAGGAATCTCAGGAATTTCCGAGGTCGTATAATCAGGGGAAAATCAAATATTTATCCTAAGTACACACTAGAGATTAATCTTATCTATCCTACATTTTGCTGAAGGGTAAGGAAGAGTCTTTTACAAACACACAAAAAGACCATTAGCTTTTCAATGGAGAGAAGTTTAGGCGATGGGCAATGCGGCACCCTGTAGAGAGGGGTTATTTGCAAAAGCTATCTTTAGCAGAACAAACCTGTCTTTCCAGTACAGCTAGCTTCTGGCTAGATTCCACAGGGCCATAGAACTGGTTTTATTTTTGATAATTAAATGTATTAGAACCTGGTGGTCATACAGCAGAAATACATCAAGAGCACAAAGTTAATTCCTAATGGTCGCATAAAAGTGGCATCTCATCAGCAAAGGGGAGCCAAGCTCAGACTTCCAGGCATTTAACTGGAAGGAGCTTGGGCTCAAACTCATTTGCATAACCAAGGAAGAACCCAGATTCACAGCCCTGGATTAGCAGGCAGAGATCCGGCTCGATTCCAAGAATTTGGGGAGATCTCAAGTTGGGGAGATCTCCTACTCACAGCCTCGAACTAACGGGTTGGAGGTCGAGCTCAAATCCCCGGATGAGAAATACCGCACAATATGATTCTGCAACATGTACACTCAGAAAAATGAGAAATTATATTCCATCTATGTATGATACATCAAAGTGCATAAATGCATTCTACTGTCATGTATAACTAATTAAAACAAAAATTAAAAAGAAAAGAATTGGTTCTTTGAAAAGATGAATAAGATTGATAAACTCTTAGCCAAACTAACCAAAAGAAAGAGTGAGAAGACTCAAATAAACAAAATTAGAGATGAAATCAAAAGGAAATATCACCACAGACACTTCTGAAATCTAGAGAATCTTCAGAAACTCTTAAAAATTTATACTCCAATAAACTGGAACATCTAGAAGACATTGACAGATTTGTAGACACATCTGACATGCCCAGATTGAACTAGGAAGAGACACAAAACCTGCACAGACCAATATCAAGTAATGGAATTGAAACAGCAACAAAGAAAAGTCCAGGACCAGACAGATTCTCAGCTGAGTTTTACCAGAACTGTAAAGGACTAACACCAGTCCTTCTCAAATTGGAAGGAACAAAACACTCACAAATGCATTCTGTGTGTGGGGCTGGGGTCGTAGCTCAGCAGTAGTTTGCCTGCCTAGTACATGTGAGGCACTGGGTTTGATCCTCAGCACCACATAAAAGTACATAAATAAGACAAAGGTATTGTGTACATCTACAACTTAAAAAAAATTAAAAACCAAACAGATGCATTCTGTGAAAACGGTATAACCCTGATACCAAAACCATACAAAGACATGAAGAAAGAAAATTATAGACAATTAATCCTGATGAACATAGGTGCAAAAATTAGTGAAATATTGGCAAACCACATTCAGAAACACATCAAGAAGATAATGCACCTGATCAAGTGGGTTTCCTCCCAGGGCTGCAAAGTTGGTTCAGCATATGCAGATCATTAACTGTAATCCATGCCCTAAATACAATTAAGGACAAGAGTCATATGGTCATCTCAATACAAGCAGAAAGACCTTTCATAATCCAGCACCCATTCATGTTAAAACCACTGGAGAAACTAGGGATAGAGGGAACTTTCCTCAACATTATAGAAGACAAAGAGTGGAGGAAATATGAGAAATTATATTCCATCTATGTATGATATATCAAAGTGCATAAATGCATTCTACTGTCATGTATAACTAATTGAAACATATATATGACAAAGAGTGGAGGAAAAACTGTCAGCATTTCCTTTCAAATCAGGAACAAGACATTCTCACCACATCTATTTAATATAGTTTTAGAAAAACTAGCCAGAGCAATCAGACTAGAGAAGGAAATTAAATGATACAAATAGGAAAAGAAGATGTCAAACCATCTGTTTGCTGATGACATGATCCTATGATCCTATGATCCTGTATCTAGAAGACCAAAAAATCAATACAAAACTCCACCAAAAGACTTCTAGAGTTGATAAATGAATTCAGTGAAGTAGTAGGACACACGATCAACACCCATAAATCAATAGCTTTCAACGGTGATTCTTCTGAAAAAGAAATCAGAAAAACCATCCTGTTCACAATGACCTCGAAGGATAAAATAAAATACTTGGAAATTAATCTACCCAAGGAAGTGAAAGAGGTCTACAAAGAACATTATTGAATACTGAAGAAAGACACGGAAGATCTTGGAAGATAAAAAGACCTCCTGTGTTCTCGAATAGGCAAAATTCATGCTGCCAAAATGGCTGCACTAGCAAAAGCAATATACAGATTGAGTGCACTCCCCATCAAAATACCAATGACATTCTTCACAGAACTAGAGAGAAAAAAAAAAAAAAACAGTCCTTAAATTCATTTGGAAGAGTAACAGACCCAGAATAGCCAAAGCAATTCTGAGCAAGAAGAGTAACACTGGAAGCATCACAATACCTGACCTCAAATTATACTACTGAGCTATCGTTACAAAACCAGCATCTTTTAGGCATAAAGACAGATATGAAGACCACTGGAACAGAGTAGAATACAGAGACCCCTGCCCCGCCACACACACACACACACACACACACACACACACACAGAGCCATCTGATGCTTGACAAAGGTACAAAAATCTGTGTTGGAGAAAAGATAGCCTTTTTAACACACTGTGCTGGGGAAACTGGGCATCCATATGTAGAAAAACAAAACTAGGCCCCTACCTGTCACCTTGCACAAAACTCAAATCAAAACGGATCAAAGGCTTAGGAATGAGACCAGAAACTTTACAACTGCTAGAGGAAAGCGTAGGGCCAACCCTCCACATAGAGGCGCAGGCACCTACTTCCTCAACCAAACCCCTAAAGCTCAAGAAATAAAACCAAGAGTCAATAAGTGAGATGCCACCAAATTCAAAGTTTCTGCACAGCAAAGAAAACAAGAGGATGAAGAGAGAAACTGTAAAATGGGAGAAAATCTTAGCCAGCTACTCCTCTGACAGGGGATTAATATCCACAATATACAAAGAACTCAAAAAGCTCAAGACCAAAAGTACATAAACAACTCAACCAATAGATGGGCAAAAGAACTAAACAGACATCTCTCAAAAAAGAAACACAAATAGCCAGTGAATGTATTTTAAAATGTTCAGCAGCTCTAGCAGTCAGGGAAATCCAAATCAAAACAACACTGAGATTTCATCTTTTGCCAGTCAGAGTGGCAGTTGTCAAGAATACAGTAATAAATGTTGGTGAGAGTGTGGGGTGAAAGGCACACTCATACATTGTTGGTGGGATTGCAAATTAGTACAAGCACTCTGGAAAGCAGTGTGGGAATTTCTCAAGAGTGGAGCCACCATATGACCCCGCCGTCGATTTCCTTGGTATTTATCCAGAACTAAAAGTCATCTTACTGTGGCAATACAGCTACATCAATGTTTATAGCAGCACAATTCACAACAGCAAAGTTAGGGAACCATCCCAGGTCCTTGTCAGTAGAAGAATGGATTGAGAAAATGTAGGTTATATACACAATGAAGTTTCACTCAGTCATAAAGAAGAATGAAATTATGTCATTTACTAGTAAATGGATGGAACTGGAGAGCATTATGCTAAGTGAAATAAGCCAAACTCAGAAAATAAAGGGTCAAATGTTTTCTCTCATGTGCGGAAGCTTTAACAAAATAAGGGGGAAGCTGGGGATGGATATCATAAGAAATATAGGGAAGATCAGTGCAGTAGAAGAACAAGAGAGAAGGAGGAGGGACAGGAAAGGGAAGGAAATGGGAAATGAATTTAGCAAAATCATGCTCTGTGCATATATAAATATACCATAGGAAATTCCACCCTTATGTATTTGTAAAAAGCATCAATCAAAAATACATGAGTGAAAGGTAGAGGAAGGAGAATTAGGGGAGGGAGAAGGGGAGAGAAGTGGGGGAACAGGGACTGAAATGGACTAAATCAGATTGCGTCTATGCATGAATGACTTTGTCCAAATGAACCCACTACTATGCTTAATTATAATGCTCAAAGAAATAAATAAAAAGGGTTCAGTCTACTCTAGCCTAAATTAGTGCCCAATCACTAGATATTTGATATTCCTCAACTGAAGGTCGCAATGTTTCAGGTAGGGTATGGTGCCGCTGGCTCTTATTTCAAGAGTCAAAGCATTTGGTCAATGAGTGCCTTGTTTCCCATTGTAAGCCATCTGGGGCATTATTATTCCACTTTGTGGGGAAAAGACGTCAAGAGATAATTCCTTAGTTCACACTGTGACTTCTTCACAAGGCATGGAACTTGCCTCCCAGATTAGAAAACCCCCAAAATCTCACTTTAAGTGTTTAAAGACTAGCCATGTTCCACGCGCGTGCTTGCATCTCAGCCCTCGGGGAGGAAGCCTTTCCCTTGGCCCCTTCCCCTCTGGAGCAGAGGAGCGCAGACTGCTGACCAGTGGGTGGGGTCTGGAGGAGGCAACCCCCCTGCGGTGTGAACAGTCCAAGGCTGCGTAGGAGAAGCTCAGAGCTCCCCATCCTGTGGGAACACCTGTGGCCCTCAAGGAACTCAAGACGAACACATAGGGTACCCTGATGATCTCCTTCTTTTTACCGGTCCACTTTTCTTCCAGGGCATTCATAGGGTACTTTTATTTTCCTGAGATCTGGACGTTTCCCAGGTGAACTGAGCCTTTGTTTATTGGTCTTGCCTATCAGCAGCGGCAGCTCTTCATCCCAGGAGATAAGACCTCTCTCTCTCTCACTGACGGAGTCTGTTCTGAGCCCATCAGGGACCTCAGATAGGTGCCAGCATCGCATGGGAATGAACTGCAGTTGAGATCCACACTCATCCCATGCAAAATTTGTAAAATACAGAGGAATCCAAGGAAGAAGGAAAAAATCCACCCATAATTCCATGACTTAGAGAAAACCAAGTACATCTTTCCCCCATCTCTTTTATTGTTCTTTTTTTTTAAAGGAATAATTTTTTAAATATCTTTATTTATTTTCATGTGCTGCTGAGGCTTGAACCCAGTGCCTCATGCATGCTAGGCAAGCGCTCTACCACTGAGCCACAAACCCAGCCCTCTTATTGTTTTTAATGATAAGTTTTTATCAACTTTGTTTAAGCAGTAATGATACACACAGAAACACACTCAAATCATATAACCTACTTTTGACACTTGACATATTAAGTCTATTTCTAACTTAATAGAAATATTTAACAAAAATGACTTCTGGTGACCACTTAATATGACAGGGTCCTGCCCTTCTGCTCTCTCTTGGTCCTTGTGACATGGTAGACGGGACACCTAGAAGGCGGTGTGCCTCCCAGCCCTGCCGCTGCCCAGCGCACAGTCTCCATTGGCACATTACTGGCGTTTTAGTCGCCTATTTCGCTGCTGTGACCGAAAGACCTGAGGAACAATTTTAGGAGGAAAAGTTCATTTTATGGCTCATGGTTTCAGAGGTCTCAGTTCATCGACAGCTAGCTTTATTTCTTAGGCCTCGAGGTGAGACAGAACATTATGGCAGAAGAGTGTAGCAGGTCAGGACATAAAGATCAGGAAGCAAGGAAAGAGCTCTGCTCAACAAAGACGAACTATCAACCACAAAGGCAGGCCCCCGGGACCACCTCCTCCAGCCACACCTACCTGCCTACTGTTACTACCCAGTTAATCCCTATCAGGGGATTAATACTCTGATTAGGTTAATATTCTTATAACTCAGTTATTTCACTCTGAACTTTCTTGCCTTTTTTCATACACGAGCTTTTGGGGGACACCAATATTTACATCATAACATTCTACCCCAGGCCTCACAAAGCTTATTCCCATCCTCAGTGGCAAAATACGTTTAGTCCATTTCCAAGAGTCCCAGTAATCTTACAGTTTTAGCATTGCCCAGAAGTCCAAGTCCAAAGTCTCCTCTGAAACTCAAGGCATACTGTCAGCATGAGCCCCTGTAAAAATCAAAAGCAGGTTACACATGTCTAGTACGTAAAGGCACAGAGTAGACGTTTCCGTTCCACATGGAGAAATAAGAACACAGGAAGAAGGGATGGGACAAGAGCAAGACTGAAACTGAGCTGGGCAAACAAGTCCCGTAGCTCCGAGTCCCGCATCTGGGGCACTTGGCATCCTGATGTCCTCCGCAAAGGGCTCGTGTAGCTCTGCCCCTGTGGCTTTGCTGGCTGCAGCCCATGTGGCCTCTCTTGGCCTGTTTCTGCTCAATCCCTGCAGATCTCCTTGGCAGACATTCCACAACGCTGGCATTTCTTAATCTCGGGGGTCTCCAGTGCAGCTTTGGCCTCCTCCTCACATGTCCATGCATTGCTGTCTCGGGGGCAGCCCACAGGGACTCCAACACTGCAGCACTTTGCCTGGCCTCCCGGGGCTTCCTTTGAAATCTCAGTGGCAGCCTCCATGATGCCCTCACTCCAGCATCCTGCCACCTGCAGAACCAGCACCACCACCATCAGCCACCACCAGGATGCCAGGGTTGATGCCAGCGTCTACCACCACCTCCAGCAGTGCCAACCTCTAGGGACTGTGCCTGAAGCAGTCTCTGAGTGCCTGGGTGGCTGAGCATGGCGAAAACAACTTACTAGGGGGCCCTTTGCAAGCTTTGTGTCCCCTTGGTCTAGATGGGTGTGTTCTTGCCAATTCCTGAGATATCAAGCCATCTTTCCCATTATCTCCGGAGTACCTTCAGTGGCTGTGATGCCTTTAACAACCACATATTCCTTAGCCCCAGTTTTACTCCATTTTCTGGCAGAAGTCCCAAGTTTTTCAGATCTATCTGCTTTGCTTTCCTCTCCTGATTATCACAGTAAACTTGGCTAAAAGCTGCCACTCCCTGAATACTATGCTGCCTAGAAATTTCTTCTTCCCTGTTAAGAAGTCCATTGCCTAAATTCAGCTTCATAGAAAGTCTCAGGACACAGGCAAAATGTAGGCAATTTCTTAGCCAGAATGTAACAGGAATGGTCTCTAATCCAATTTCCAAAGTCCTCCTTCTCCTGAAGTTAGGAGCCCCATTATCACTGTTCACAGACCTGTTGGCATTCTGGTCTTCTGATCACCCCCCCCCCCCAGAATTGCCCATTGATCTTTGCTTACAACCATCTACGGCTTTTCCAGCTTCCATCTCTAAATGTCTCAAAATTCCTCCCACAAATTAAAATAAACTCCAGAACCTTCTAAGCCACATTGTCAGGTTAGTCACAGCAATGACCCCACTACTCAGTACCAATTTCTGTTTAGTCAGCTCTTTGCTGCTGTGACCAAAAGACCTGACAAGAAAAACTAGAGGAGGAAAAGTTCACGTGGCGGCTCACAGTTTCAGAGGTCTTAATCCACAGACGGCCCACTGTGTTCCCCAGGGCCCGAGGTGAGGCAGAACATCATGGCGGGAAGAGCGTGGTAGAGGAAAGCAGCTCAGGACCTAGCACCAGGAAGTAGAGAGAGACTCTGCCCAACAAGGACAAAAAGTAAACCCCAGAGGCACACCCCCAGGGACCCACCTCCTCCAGCCACACCTACTTGCCTACAGTGACCACCCAGTTAACCCTAGGGGGTCTTGGTGCACTGATGAGGTCAAGATTCTCATAACCCAGTCAGCTGGAGCCCTGTATCCTGATCTGTAAAACAGTGATGATCGGAACAGTTTTGAAGTGTGAAAAACAGCATTTAGTGTAAGATCAGAGACCATTAGGAAGAAGTATCAGGAATTTAGAAGCACTTTTATGTGGTGTCTCTGCTGTCCAATGAGCCTGCAAGGGACGGATAGCAGGGTTTTCTGGCCACTGAAGCATCAAAGAACTTCTGGCTTCTTTCTTCAAGCACTTGGCTCAGCGCCCCAGTTGGTCACCCGTGGGCACAAAGGTTTGCAGACTCCACGGAGGAATAAAAGCAACGCCATGAAATTTGAGTCTTGTTTCTTTACGGAAAGCAGAGAAAGTAGAAATGTTGTAACATAACAGAGAAAAGTGTCACTTTTAATCTTATACGTAATATGATTACTTAGAAAATAGAGTTCCTTTGTAGCTCCCTGGGAACTGACTTTTTTAAATATACCTTTGGTTCATTATCAGAACAGAAAATAGATTTATGACATAGTGCCTGAATAAACTACTTGTTAGTCCAAGTACTTCATAGTTTCCCTTAAAGATAGTTTCCATCTTAAGGGATTTTCATCTTCTTGGTCAATCCTTCTTTTCTCAAAGAGCAGAAATAGTCATTTCCCACAGTTCCATGGGCAGGGGTGACTGAGCATGAAGACATTTTTAGTCTAAATTTAATCACCGCAGCCGGGCGTGGTGGTGCACGCCTATAATCCCAGCACTTGGGAGGCTGAGACAGGAGGATCGCGAGTTCAAAGCCAGCCTCAGCAATGGCAAGGCACTGAGCAACTCAGTGAGACCCTGTCTCTAATAAAATATTTAAAAAGGGCTGGGGATGTGGCCCAGTGGTCAAGTTCTCCTGAGTTTAATCCCCAGTACTAAAAAAAAAAAAAAAAAAAAAAAAAAAAAAAAAAAAATTAAAATGCATGTTAGTGCCCAACATGCACAAGGCCCTGGGTTCAGTGCCCATAACTGCAATAAAAATGTGGGCATGCAGTTTCTGTGTATTGCATGTACATGTTTGTGCATACATATGTACATGTAATTTACAGTACTAATGGAAGGACCATAAGGAAGAGGAGTGTGAAGATGAAGAGAGGTTTGGGTCTCGCCTTTACAAGGTGCAGCCAGCATTCGCCACCTGTTCAGATTCCAGCCTGAACTTGGAACCCTACTAGAAGAAATTGACCAAAAGTTCGCTATTCACAATACCCATGTCCTGGAGGGACAATCCAAGTGTATTCCATCTGGGTCAGTTTTGTTCATCTTTGTCTTTTTTTTTTTTTTTTAATATTTATTTATTTGCTTAGTTGTACACAATGCAATGCATTTATGTTTATGTGGTGCTGAGGATCGAACCTGGGCGCGCACGTGCAAGGCGAGCGCTCTGCCGCTGAGCCACAACCCCAGCCCCATCTTTGTCTTTCTGGGATTCTGACCGTTGCGTCGGGTTGTCAGTGACTGGCACAAGTTGCTCTTTGCGTCCCTCGCTGTCGGCTCTGCAGGACTGTAAGATTGGTGGAGTGATGTGCTGTCTTTGGATGTATCACACATGGACACTTAAGAGAAAATGCAAACACAAAATACATTTTGCATCCTCTTTTCTTGGTGGGTTTCTAATTCCTGATCCTTTTGTTCCCCTCCTTAACCCTTTAGTGGGGTGCCTGTAGGCCAGCGTGCTGTGGCAGGAGAAGAACATTTTGGAATCAGCCAGATTGGCACTTGAACCCAAACTCTCACTAGCCCTGTGACCCGGAACAGATTACTTCCCACTGAGTCTTCCTTTCGTGTGCTTCAACGTGGTGACAGTTCCTCCTGCCCGGCGGCTGGGAAGCCTTGCAGTGCTCCGAGCTCAGTGGAGACATCCCTGGGGGCAGGGATGGATGACGTGTTGCCCAGGCTAGAATTGCCCGTGGTTTTAGGATAGTGGAAAACTTAAGGGCCTCCTGAGGCCCCGGTGTCTGTAATTCAGTGTGTTTGTTTCCCATGCTGCACAACGGAGCCTTGGGCTCGGGCACGGGCACCGTGGTGAGCCCCACTGAAGTGTGGGCAGTTCTTTCGGCAGACTGCTCAGTGGCCATGATGTGCTCCATGCCTTTAGCACGGAGTACATCCAGGCAAGTGCGACTGAGGACGACAGTTGAACAAGAAAGCAAGATAAAGAACCCAAGACATTTAAACAGAATTGCAGAATGGATTTTTTTTTTTAATTTCTTTTTAAATTTGTTCCTGTTGTTTGTTTCCTTAGCACCTTGATTTTCCCGTACCTGATTCGAGGAGGAAAACCCACGCTGCTGTTATCATGGGCGATGGCGTTTGTTTTCTGTACCTATAACGGCTACTTGCAAAGCAGATACTTGAGCCAATATGCGGTGTATGCAGATGACTGGGTCACCCAGCCCCGTTTTGTAACAGGTGAGCATCTAACAGGTGATCAGCTCCACCTCCCTTTCCATCAGTGAACCCCCAAGGGATGGGGGAGCAGGGAGTCCAGAGCAGCCAGAGGGCAGCTCAGGGTACCCCAGAGCCACTGGGGGCAGGAGGGGACATGCACATGGGACACCTGCACCCACAGGCACTGAAGCACAGGTGTTCTGCAGAAGGAGGACCCACAGGGGGCAGGAAGCTGGTGGTGAGTGACAGGCCAGGACTGGGAGGCTGGGGGCTGGCTGGCTGGCTGGCTGTGTAACCTAAGACAGCCCTGAGTCTCCCTCCATTTCTCCTGTCACATGAGAAGCAGTCAGACTGGGTTACCTTGCAACGGTGCAGGTGGACTTGTATGAGTATTCTAGCTTAAGCAACTTTTAGGGTGTGAAGTTTTTGAATTTTTAAAAAATATATACCAATTAATGTGAATTAATATGCATTTTAGCATTTTTCAATTTCTAAATTTAGCCTTAGAAGTTCTGAGCAAAAGTGAAAAAGCATTAGCAATCAAAAATCTTTGCAAGAGCAGAGGAAATGCTTAATCTGTATGGAAGGAAAGCTCTTCCCGTGCTTACTGAGCATGACCTGTAGCATGTACAAGTGATGCCAGGCCAGGTGCCACTCACCCAGTGGTGACTGCCGCAAGCCTTCACCCAGCCCATCAGATTGTCAAGCTACCCTCGGACACTTCACCCTGATGACATTTTGATTTCTGTGTATGCATTTATAATAATAGAAAAAACCAATGCTCACATAACTCCTTGTTGCCAACAGAGCACCTTCACATTTCTCAGTCGTATTTTTTTCACTGAATTAAAATTTATTCCAAGGTCAGTGCCCTCGCTGTACTGAGCATGACAAAAGAGAAGGCCGTGTCCTGCTGAAAGGTGCAGGTTGGATGGGAAGCTGCTGGGTCCTCCACCCCCAGGGGTAGGGGCCTCCCTGGAAGGCTGGACTTCACCACGTGGGTCAGATGGCACTACGCACTTCCGACCTGCTGCTTCTTGAGTGCCTTAATTTCTTCTGCCCCAACAGAAGAAAAGAACAGGCTTTTGAGACCTGTGGGGAACACGCTCGGTGCCTCCCCACCTTCTCCCAAGGCAGGCATGGTCAGAGGTCAGCAGCCCGTCCAGGCCCCCGTCTAGTCAATGGCTGAGCAGTGACTTCAGCCTCCCACCTGCAGTGGTCTGAGAATGAGCAAGAAAAAATAAAAGGAAGGGGGATTTGTTTTCTTAACTGAAAAAAACAGGTTTTAAATGCAGAGTTGAGATTCTTGTAGGAACCATTTTTATGATGGATTATTTGGGGACTTTTGACCAAGAACAAAAGCAAAAGAATCCTCCTGGTCCATGAATTTAAGGATCATTTAAAGTAGTTCCGAGACAGATCAGGTCACCTGAAGGCACCTCTGAGGCTGGTCTACACCTGAGGCTGGTCTACACCTGAGGTCTACATCAGTCGTATACAAACCCCTCGATTTCTCTACCACTAAACAGAAGGATTTGAAAATGAAAAAAAAAAAAAAAATGTGGGGCTGGGGTTGTGGCTCAGCAGTAGAGCGCTCGCCTGGCAAGTGTGTGGCCCGGGTTCGATCCTCAGCACCACGTAAAAATAAACGCATTGTGTACAACTAAAGCAAATAAACAAATATTAAAAAAAAAAAAAAGAAAAGAAAAAGAAAAAGAAATGTGTCAGTGGGGGACAAACTAGGTTATCTTCTTTTGTATGTATATTTTCTCAAAATTTATTATTTTTTGTGAGGAGCCTCGCATGAAATTACATGGGTAACTAATTACACTTGATAGTTACAATTAAGAGCTAAGCAAATAATAATAAAATTCTAACAAGATTTCTATAACAGTAGAAGGGGTTAACCTGAAGAATTTGTCACCTAAGTGCAATCATAGATTTTCAGAACAGTGACATACACTCATGGATACGATAGCACTGCATTGGGACGTGGGTGCCATCGTAGACCACGTGCACATTCAGGGAGGCTGAGGCAGGGGGAATACTTCAGGCAAAATGAGGAGGATTGCACAAGATATTTTGAAACAATGGTCTTTGATGCCAGGGATCAATAACAAACAAGGGTAGCTCAGTCCACGCTTGAGCGGACGTTTGGGGCCAGACAACCTTGCTGAAGCACATTCTGTGTTAGGTGGGTAGCCGCTACGGGAGGCTGTGGTGAAGTCTTCTGATTCTTGTTAGCAGGCACATGTGCAAGAGAGTCTCTCCTTCATGACCTCCTGACTACTTACTACTAATTTTTCTTAAGGCTTGACAAAAGTGACTCCATTCTGACTCTACAACTTTCTCAGATTTTGTACAAAGATTTGAGATCCCTACTAATGGAATTAAATGTTTGGAAGCACATAAGCAGTAGTCTTCTTTCAATTTAAGCAACAGAGAAATAAAGTAATCATGGAATTGAGACGACATGATTTTTCTAGACCCTTGTGTTAGAAGCCACATCACCTAGGGGGACATATTGAAATTCTGGGTGCCATTCACATGTTTTAATATCTTTGGAAAGTCAAATTAACCTTTTTAAAATAAGCTAAGCTCTTACAAAATAGCATTTTGGCATTTCACCTTTTCTTGCTGGCATTGATTGGTGTGATGTTAAGTCTCCAAGAAGTGATGAAACCCCTGAAAGTTTCAGGAAAGGGGAGAAGGCCCTAGGGCACTGGGGGGATCTGGGGAGAGCCACCCAGCTGGCAGCAGGGGGTGCTGAGGGAGAGGGTGCCCGGTGGCTGGCTGACAGATGGCAGGGAAGCAGCAGTGGGGTCGTGCCCTCGATGTTCAAGTGGAATTATATAGAAAGGAAAGAGGAAATCTGGCCTTGAGGCAGGAGGACTAAGTTCAAAGCCAGCCTCCCCCACTTAGCCTGGCTCTGAGCAACTCAGTGAGACCCAGTCTCAAAATGAAGAATGAAAGGGCTGTGGATATTGTTCAGTGGTTAAGCATTCCTGAGTTCAACCCCCAATACCCGCGCCCCCCCCAAAAAGAGCACAGAGCTTGGCTCCTGGGAACTCCCTCCCTCCAGGGCTGTGTGAGGCTGGCCGTGATCAACAGGGGCAGACCTTCAGCTCCCCTCACCTGGAGGTGGAGCGGGTGGGCGCTGCCTGCCTCATGCCACGTTCCTGAGAAGGTGAGGTAAGGGCACCTGTGGGCCAGTCCGCGGTGCTCACGACACCTGTGCCCAGCCATAGTCCCGTTTCTGATGCTGTCCTCCTAAACCTTGGGTGGAAGCCACCAGGCAAGGCATTCAGGACGCGCTGGGTGAGTCACCAGTGCTGGAGAACAGACCCCTCCTAGCACAGCCGGTGGCAGCACTCCGTCCTCACTGCCAGCACGGCAGTGTCACATTAACAAGGGCCCCCGGAAGGGCTGCAGAGCCCTGCCAGTCAGTCTTGGGCTCTTAAGTCTTGCCGTTCATCCATCGTGAGGATCTTGTGGGTTTTCCCGCAGGCTTTGTCTTGTGGCTGTTGGGCATGCTGATCAACGTCCATTCAGATCACATCTTGAGGAACCTCAGGAAGCCAGGGGACACTGGCTACCGGATTCCCAGGGGTGAGTACTGAGGGGAGGCGCCGCTGGGTTCTCTCTGCACTGGTGAGTCGGGCACAGCGTGTGTCAGCTGCAGGTGTTCCGTGCACGTCACTGTTCCGAGTGTTTCATTACAAGAGTGGAAGAGGTGCCTCTGGCCAAGGGCACGGTTTACTAAGTAAAGAGAAATGTCTGTGTTTGGAGACAGGATGAGGAAGAACTGAGAGCTCCCAGGAGCATCTGATGCTTCTGCGTCCGGCAATATGAAGAAACAGATTCCTTGACGGACATTCTCCCTGAAAATGACTTAGAATTTTGTGTGTGCTTTTATTAAAAACCTTTTAAAATGCATCAGTGAAATATATTTAAAAAAAAAAAAAAGTAATCATGAGAGGACAAAGTCTAAGTAGATGCCAGAATCCACATAGCAGCACAGAAGAATGTGTAAGGGCAGCCTAGCGCAGTGGCGTACGCCTATGATTCCAGAGGGCTGGGGATCTAGCTCAGTTGGTAGAGTGCTTGCCTCACATGCACAAGGTCCTGGATTCAATCCCCAGCACCATAAAAAAAAAAAAAAAAAAAAAAAAAAGCTACTGACTCATAGAGAGTCAGGAGGCTGAGACAGGAGGATCACAAGTTCAAAGCCAGCCTCAGCAATTTAGTGAGGCCCTAAGCAACTTAGTGACATTTTATATCAAAATAAAAAAAAAACAACAGAAAAGGCTGGGGAATGTAGCTCAGTGGTAAAACACCCCTGGGTTTAATCTTTAGTACCAAAAAGGAAAAAAGCAATGTGCAGGAACACTGAGAACACGTGAGAATGTGCGCCCAGGAGCCAGCCTTCCTACTAGCCCAGATCCCCAGTCCTGCAGTGGTCTGAGAGCCTCAAGCCTTGAACTAAGGTCCATTTTGTCTTGGGGGAGTGGTGCACTCACACAGCTAGCCAGCAAGAGCCCCCGTCCCCCAGGGGCCTGCCTTCAACTCAGGTGTCCAAAGGCCAGTGGACCACCTTCCCCAGATCCAGGGGTACCCACACCCAGACGCTGCAGCACCACGAGGAATACAGCACCGTGAGGGAGAGCCTGAAGGCCTGAAAGCTTCACATCTTAGCATTAGTATGTGCGGATTATAAAATGAGTACTTGAAATGTTTTAGGAAGGGCGGGGCAGCACCTACGAGTAGAGGAGTAAACTACTGTGAAAAAGGCTAAGCAGATGCAAAGAAACCAGTAGAGCTTCTGGAAAGGAAAAGGCAAAAATGTAGGTAAATACTCCTTAAACTGTGACCCAGACAGCCTGGAGTCAGCAGGACCGACCTCCAGAACCTGCAGTCCTGTCGCAGAGGAGGCAGAGAAGAGGAGCTGTCACAGGGCCTCGACCAGCTGCTGACAGCCCACGCAGCCTGGCAGGGGAAGAGTTCCTGCCTCAGGCGCCAGGCTGGGGAGCAGAGTGCACCCTCACGAGGCTCCCTGAAGGTTCCCTGGAGGCTACAGAGCGTGCTGGCCAGTGCCCTCCCTCTTCGCCTTGCACCCTACGTGCTGAACCCTTGATCCCAAACTCAGGTGGTGCGCATCCTCAGGAGGAGGTGCTGTGGTCAGACTGAGATGGGACCTGTCACAGCACCAGAGTCTAGTGAAAAGATGCCAAAGTGCCAGAAGCCACACAAGTGGCAGATTTGAGAAACACGGTGTCCAAGAGAGAGGTCATCACCAGAGAAGACAGGACCCCGGGGGAGGGTCCTGCCCAGCCAGGCTGGTGGCAGAGAGGCCCAGAGGTGTCCTGTGTGCAGGGACCTGCCCACTGCACAGCTGCAGCGGTGCCACTAAAACTCTGACCCTCCTCCGTTTCCTGCTGCCAGGGGCCAAGTCATGTTCCCGTCAGCCGTAGTCAGACCTGGAGGACAGGGAGGTGAGACCACGCCACCTCTGGAAATGTTCTGTCGTGAAAGTAGAGTTTCCAGCGTGATTCCAAAATGTGAATGAGGCAGTTGCGGGGGTGATGCCGTTAACCAGAGGGCACCAGCAGAACCTGCCATCCCCAGACAGAGCTCCTGGCCTCCGTGCCTCAATCCCCACAGCCCAGCCTCCTTCCTGGGCTGCGACTCGTCCCTGGCCAACACTTTCTGGGCATCCACTGAGCACAGACCAGGCAGCGATGCAGACACTGGCTGCTCCTGACAGCAGGAGGTGCCCAGTCAGCAGGGGAGGGCAAGGTGGAAACCCAAGAAACTTAGGGAAGAAATCACTTTAAGATTCTTTATGTCTAATCCCTAAATTAAAAGGCATATGAAGAAAAGCAGAACAGCAAAATAAAACAAAAAAACACCCAGATACCACAGAAAGGACACAGAAGGTTGAAACGAGGAAACAGAATGAAATGTGAGCTGTGTGTCCGCGCTGGCTGCAGACGGTGGGAGGAGCATCTGTCCTGTGGTACTAAGGACAGAGAAGCTGAAGTACTAAGGACAGAGGAGCATCTGTCCCGTGGTACTAAGGACAGAGAAGCTGAAGGGAGGAGCATCTGTCCCGTGGTACTAAGGACAGAGAAGCTGAAGGGAGGAGCATCTGTCCCGTGGTACTAAGGACAGAGAAGCTGAAGGGAGGAGCATCTGTCCCGTGGTACTAAGG
This sequence comes from Tamias sibiricus, assembly GCA_025594165.1. Taxonomy (NCBI): domain Eukaryota; kingdom Metazoa; phylum Chordata; class Mammalia; order Rodentia; family Sciuridae; genus Tamias; species Tamias sibiricus. The sequence goes on along the minus strand of CM046662.1, from coordinate 168,036,014 downwards.
ACAGAGAAGCTGAAGGGCTGAAGGGAGGAGCATCTGTCCCGTGGTACTAAGGACAGAGAAGCTGAAGGGAGGAGCATCTGTCCCGTGGTACTAAGGACAGAGAAGCTGAAGGGAGGAGCATCTGTCCCGTGGTACTAGAGGACAGAGAAGCTGAAGGGAGGAGCATCTGTCCCGTGGTACTAGAGGACAGAGAAGCTGAAGGGAGGAGGATCTGTCCCGTGGTACTATCTGTCCCGTACTGGAGGACAGAGTACTAAGACAGAGAAAGGGAGGAGCATCTGTCCCGTGGTACTAAGGACAGAGAAGCTGAAGGGAGGAGCATCTGTCCCGTGGTACTAAGGACAGAGAAGCTGAAGGGAGGAGCATCTGTCCCGTGGTACTAAGGACAGAGAAGCTGAAGGGAGGAGCATCTGTCCCGTGGTACTAAGGACAGAGAAGCTGAAGGGAGGAGCATCTGTCCCTGGTACTAAGGACAGAGAAGCTGAAGGGAGGAGCATCTGTCCCGTGGTACTAAGGACAGAGAAGCTGAAGGGAGGAGCATCTGTCCCGTGGTACTAAGGACAGAGAAGCTGAAGGGAGGAGCATCTGTCCCGTGGTACTAGAGGACAGAGAAGCTGAAGGGAGGAGCATCTGTCCCGTGGTACTAAGGACAGAGAAGCTGAAGGGAGGAGCATCTGTCCCGTGGTACTAAGGACAGAGAAGCTGAAGGGAGGAGCATCTGTCCCGTGGTACTACAGGACAGAGAAGCTGAAGGGAGGAGCATCTGTCCCGTGGTACTAGAGGACAGAGAAGCTGAAGGGAGGAGCATCTGTCCCGTGGTACTAGAGGACAGAGAAGCTGAAGGGAGGAGCATCTGTCCCGTGGTACTAAGGACAGAGAAGCTGAAGGGAGGAGCATCTGTCCCGTGGTACTAGAGGACAGAGAAGCTGAAGGGAGGAGCATCTGTCCCGTGGTACTAAGGACAGAGAAGCTGAAGGGAGGAGGATCTGTCCCGTGGTACTAGAGGACAGAGAAGCTGAAGGGAGGAGCATCTGTCCCGTGGTACTAGAGGACAGAGAAGCTGAAGAAGCTGAAGGGGAGGAGCATCTGTCCCGTGGTACTAAGGACAGAGAAGCTGAAGGGAGGAGGATCTGTCCCATGGTACTAGAGGACAGAGAAGCTGAAGGGAGGAGCATCTGTCCCGTGGTACTAAGGACAGAGAAGCTGAAGGGAGGAGCATCTGTCCCATGGTACTAAGGACAGAGAAGCTGACAAGAAGCTGAGGGAGGGATCTGTCCCGTGGTACTAGAGGACAGAGAAGCTGAAGGGAGGAGCATCTGTCCCATGGTACTAGAGGACAGAGAAGCTGAAGGGAGGAGCATCTGTCCCGTGGTACTAAGGACAGAGAAGCTGAAGGGAGGAGCATCTGTCCCGTGGTACTAGAGGACAGAGAAGCTGAAGGGAGGAGCATCTGTCCCGTGGTACTAGAGGACAGAGAAGCTGAAGGGAGGAGCATCTGTCCCGTGGTACTAAGGACAGAGAAGCTGAAGGGGGAGGAGCATCTGTCCCGTGGTACTAGAGGACAGAGAAGCTGAAGGGAGGAGGATCTGTCCTGTGGTACTAAGGACAGAAGCTGAAGCACCGGGCAGAGCGCATATGTTTAAAACTAACCGAACAAAGTTTTTATAAAGCAAACCAAGACTCAGGTGCACCTTTTGAAAGAGCCCACAGTATGCTGGGAAAGCCTTGTGCTAGGGGGAAGCCAGTGAGCAGGGGACAGAGCCCCTGTGCTCTGGGAGCCCCTAGGAGGAGGGCTTCATAACCGACCACCTCCTTGCACACGGAACTTCAGGAGGCTTCTCCATGTGACACGGTGGCAGTCGCTGACAGGCTGGTGTGCCACCCACAACTGCTCTCAGAAACCCTTTCCAGACCTGTTAATGATGGTGGTGTCACTGGCCAAGGCCAAAGGATAGAGGGTACAGGATGAGCAGGTGAGGGGTTAAGAGCAGGTGCACAGGTAGGATGCCCGAGTGTCCCATCATCGGAACACATAGGCTACACTAGGGCAGGGGACAAGGGCTGTGGGGTATGTGTGACAGCTGCAGTGTGCTGTCTTTAAGTCATCTGTGTGTGAAGGGCACATTTTTAGCAGATTGGCATCTATGGGTTTTGGGTTTTTGTTTTTTTTTTTTTTTTTTTTTTGTAAGGAGCATTGAACCCAGGGGGGCACACAACCACTGAGCCACATCCCCAGCCATTTTTTTATATTTTATTTAGACACAAAGTATTGCCAAGTTGCTTAGGCTCTCATTAAGTTGCTGAGGCTAGCTTTGAACTCACAATCCTCCTGCCTCAGTCTCCTGAGCTGCTGGAATTACAGGCATGTGCTACTGCGCCTAGCTATGGATTAATTTTTAAATATGTATATTTTAGTTGTCAGTGGACCTTTATTTTATTATTTATTTATTTGTATGTGGTGCTGAGAATTGAACCCAGTGCCTCACCCATGGTAGGCAAATGCACTATCACTGAGCTACACCCCCAGCTCCATCTATTTTTTTTTTTTTTTTTTTTTTTTAGCTAATTGTATACTCACCCCCATCCCCACGTGATTCCACCAATAACGTCCTATCTGCACTGGACACTTGCAGGGAAAGGTCACTGATGAAGATGTGGACAGAGATGTCTGGTCCCAGCCTCTGCTCCAGCCCTGGCCTGGGTTGGCTGCCTTGAGGTGACGTAGCTTTTACAGAGAGGGTGCCAAGGCCCTATCGCCTCTGGGATTTAGCTGCCTAGGATCCTGATGAGAGACAGACAATTATGACAAGACTATGTAGAAAATGGAGGCAGTTGCAGAAAAGGTAAATACAAAAGTATGACTGCCCTGAACTCCGTAGCTCAGAGGGAAAACTGCTTTAGAAAAAGCGACACCTCTGCAGACACTCATGCCAGCCTGGTTTTAGACAAGCCATGTTACATTTTTTATGCATTATGTTGGATAAGTTTACATTTTAATTACCACAAAAAACTACCTTGTGAATAGACATTGGCATTGTTTTAAAATCATTAATTCAAGCTTACAGAAAAGTAAGGAGCGCAGTTTTACAAACTTACGCCCTCCCTACCTTCCTCATGTACAAATTGTCAGAGCGTTTTTCTGTCTCGAGCTCAGCAAAACCCATTCCTCTTTCTAAGGAGTGGACTGTCCCTGGCCAGGCCCCGAGCGTTCAGTCCTTGCGAGAGCAGAGACGGCGGCCCCACAGGGCACTGGAGATTTTGTTGAAACTGGTTTTATGACTCTAAGGTGTGATCAAATTTTTAAGTTATCTTACACATTGTTACTGGTGCTTATGGTTGTACATGATGCTGGGGTCTGCTGTTCTGTGTTCGTACATGCACACAATATCACCCGATGCTTTGGGCAACATCACTCCCAGCACCTCTCCCTCCCTCCCTGCCTCCTGCCCCTTGGGCCCTTTCATCTACTGATCTCCCTTCGCTTTTCATGAGATCTACACCCGCCTTTGTTTTTCCCTTTTCCTCTCTAGCTTCCGCATGTGAGAGAAAACACAACCCTTCACCTTCTGAGTTTGACTTATTTTGCTTACATGAGGGTCTCTAGTTCTATCCACTTTCCTGCAAATGCCATAATTCCCTTTTTCTTTATGGCTGAATAAAGCTCCATTGGTGATCCCTTTTTTTTTTTTTTTTTTTGGTACCAGGGATTGAACTCAGGGGCACTTGACCCCTGGGCCACATCCCCAGCCCTTTTTTGTATTTTATTAGAGACAGGGTTTCACTGAGTTGCTAAGTGCCTCGCCATTGCTGAGGCTGGCTTTGAACTCGCGATCCTCCTGCCTCAGCCTCCCAAGTGCTGGGATTACAGGCGTGCGCCACCGCGCCCGGCTGGTGATCCCATTTTTTAAAAGAAATCCTACCCATGGCAGCTTCCCAGCCTGGCGGACAGTGGTGAGCGAGAGTCCAGAGCAGGGCAGCCGGGCCTCCGTGAAGTCTCGCAGCAGCTCCACGTGCCTGTCACCAGACACAGCCACACCCCCTCCTCCCACCCCAGCAGCCCCCACTGGACCTGCTGTCCTCCCCCCTCCACGTCCTGGAGTGGACAGCGGCCACTGTTCTCCAGCCACCGGGCCTTTGCTACGGCCCTTCCTGTACCTCAATTGCTTCTGTCCCCAGTCCTCACCCACAGCCTGGGGTGGACTTCACCTTCTGTGAGCCAGTCTGTCTGTCTGTGACCCCCTGCACCCCAAGGCCCCTTGCCCCGTCTGTGCTGCAGGATCTCCTGTTTGTCACACTGGGCTTTGTGGCCATGAACGGGGAGGGGCTGCTGAGCACCCACAGCAGGGCCACCGTGAAGGAGACCCTGGGTTTGTGAAGATCTGATGAGTGAAGGAGCCAAACTCCCCGAAGGTGAACGTTTTCCTCACTGTTGGGCGAGGGTTCTTGAGACATCCTCCTGGTTAGGCCGGGTCGTTGCTGATTTTCATGCTGTGTCCCCGTGCTGCCCAGGTGTCGTCAGCCTGACGCTGAGCTGGCCAAGTGGTGTGAGGAGGCTTCCCGTAGCTGTGGATCCGTAGATAGCGTCGAGGCAGGTGCGCCGTGCCCTGGGGGAGCTGCGGGGCGGGCACTAGGGCGTGGCGTGGCGTGCGTTTCGTTGCTTCATGTTCTATGAAGGTTCCATTTCTCCACAGTTGAACTTGCCTTCTCTGAATCAGCATGCACTAGCGTCTCTTAAGGCAGCATTTGAGCAGCTATTGTCTTGTGGTAAATGCACTCTTGTGGTCTGTTTTGTCCAGGAGGCTTATTTGAGTATGTGACTGGAGCCAACTACTTTGGGGAGACCGTGGAGTGGTGTGGCTTCGCGCTCGCCAGCTGGTCCCTCCAAGGCTGGGCCTTTGCCGTGTTCACCTTTTGCATTTTATTGGCCAGAGCAAACAGTCATCACCAGTAAGTTTGAAAACACTGTTACCATCTTTCCTTTGTTCTTTGACCTTAGTGTAACAATTTCATGTTAGGTTTTTGAAATGTCATGCTCACCTGCAGTGCAAATCCCAGTGAGTGCCTTGCTTTAGCTAACCACAGGCCAAACCATGCACCACCACAAGAGCGGCGCCTGCCTGTGGCTCACCGTGAGGAACCATCCATCCACATCAGCGCAGCTGTTTTCTCCACTCCATCCATAGTCTCCCTCTTTGAGCTCGTGGTGCTGGAATCCATGGTCAAGTTCAATGCCAAGCAGGTGATTCAGAGATCTGAGGTGGCAACACAGATTAAAATCAAGAATGTAGGCAGAGCAACAGCAAGAAGCCAGAGGGCTTGCATGGCTCGCGGCCCCTCCTCCTCGCAACATGCCATCAAAACCACCAGAGCTACTGTAGTGTCATCCAAGGCGGCGGGATTCAGCGTCTCTTTTTAGAAAAAAGAGAACAAAGATAAAAAACTGAAAAGAAAATTGATTGATGTCATGGTATCATGGAACAAGTACAGACCTTTTGGAATCAAAATACCTGGGCGTCCTTTCCATCTTTTTCTTATATTTAAAGGTGCAAAGGATTCTTTTTTTTTTTTTTTTTTTTTTTTTTTTTTTTTTGGTACCGGGGATTGAACTCAGGGGCACTCGACCACTGGGGGCCACATCCCCAGCCCTTTTTTGTATTTATTAGAGACAGGGTCTCACTGAGTTGCTAAGTGCCTCACCACGGCTGAGGCTGGCTTTGAACTCGCGATCCTCCTGCCTCAGCCTCCCAAGTGCTGGGATTACAGGCGTGCGCCCCCTCACCCGGCTTGCAAAGGATTCTTGTTGGAGACAGTGACAGGAAGGCCCGAACTGATGGGTCGAGGTGGCTAACATTTGAAAAATTCGTGCATAAGCATGGAAGGTGGTGGGATTCCAAAGAGCTGCACCTGCATGTGTCTGAGACACTCCGTGGTGCTGGTGGGCTTGGTGTCTTCACAGTGGACAGGAGAGAAAGAGGTCCAACAGCCTCAAGCTATAAATCCCAGAAATGCTGAGAAAGAAAACAACGAAAAAAAAGATGAGCAAGTGCCTAGAGCAAAGACTGTTTCAGAAAGGAATTGCTGCGTCGAGTGGGCCAGAAGCATGGGCGACCAGGAAGGGGTCACTGTGCCCTGGAGAGCTGCAGTGTGCGGCAGAAGGAAGGGTGCAGCTCTGGCTCCCCGAGCCTCTTCCGTGCCCTCAGTGGCGGGGTTGCCGCAGAGGGCATGAGTTAGACGAGGTCGTACTGGAGCAGGGTGGGCCTCGTCCACAGGACTGGTGTCCTCACAGAAGGGAGCTGAACACAGACGCCACACGAAGATGGGGACAGGGAGAGGCCGTCAAGCCACAAGCCCTGGGAGCCTAGGCCACCAGAAGCTGGAGGAGGCCAGGGTTGTGCCCTGCCAGACCCCTGGGAGGGACCCATGGCTGTCATTGCAGGATGCCCAGGTGCGGTGCTTCATCGTAGCGGCCACTGGAAGCTGACACACCACCCTGTCACCCTCGTAGGTTGGCTGAGCGCAAGTCAGTGAAGGCAGCGAGTTTGATTTTTTGAAGGCCTCAGTCTCTCCTCTGCTGGGTGACCTTGTTGAAGGCCGGGTCCATGTTACTACTTTAAACTAAATGTACCTAGCAAAGTCTTAGAAAATGAACAAAACAAAACCAGGTTCCAGGTCACATCAGTGACAGGGGGCCAGCTAACCCTGGTCGGCCTGGAGTCCCTATTCCGGGTGCCCATCCTGCGGCTCCAGGGTGCCCAGGGCAGAGGGACCTACCAGGGCCCTGCTTGTGGCTATCATCACCTCCAGGCGAAGATGCTGTTCTTCACATTTGCAGTATTTGGTATGAAAAAAAACAAATAAAGGGTTTTTTTTTTTTTTTTTTCTGATACTAAAAACAAATGAAGTGACACTGACACTTTTTAAAATTGGATCAGGGAAAGATTGAACAAGAGCCTGCCGTGTCTGTCACAAGGAAGTTTTCTCAAATGAAGATGGAGCAGGAGGACCCCTCTCCACATTTGAATACGAAGCCAGTAGAAATGGAAAATAAATAATCCCACTCCCCAAAAGAAAATCTCTGTTAATGAAAACCCAAAGGTATTCTTTGCAGGAGTTCTGTGTTACAAAAGGACTCTTTGTCATTCATTTGCTATTTAAATTCCTATCAGTGTACAATCAGTTTTAGATCCTAAAAAAATTAATCAGTTTTTTTAGGTTCAGAAATGTTGGGCCCATGAGCTAAGGGCAAAATAAAAGCTATCCTTTTTAAAACGATCCAGTAAGCCCAACTAATTAAACCATCAAATTGATTTCAAGAGAAAACACTCTGTGGAGCTACTTCTTGTACTATATTTATTGTAATGTTCTAGAAACAATATTGGATGAATGGCAGTGAAATTTTAACTATAACAACTGGCATTGAAATTCATAAATGATTGTGCTGACACTCAATCTGTAGGTCAGAAACACCAGATCAGCTGTTGTGGGCTTCTGACAAATACTCTCACTTTAGGGTGAAACTTAAAGGAATTCTAAGGAGGTGGTTATCTCTTTCCCCGGCCGGGAGCAGCTGCATTTAGCGAAGGCCTGTATGGATGGCCACCATCTGCAGCTTTCTGTGACATGATGGGCTTGGCACAGGCATGTCCTTTTGCTTGAACTTGAGGCCATCCAGGAGTCACCCTACTGAAGTTTAAAAAAAAAAAAAAAAGTGTTACCTATTTGTTACATTCCATATCACTTTAAAAAACCAGTTCAGTACATCTTTGAGACACTCTGGATGATGGGGTGATGCTTTAGAAAAAACAAGGGCAGACAACAACATATTTACGAAAGGCTCGCCTGTCTCCACAGCCTCCGTTCATCAGACTCAAACGCAGAAGCATGGTTTGTAAAGCCTGAAAAGCTTTGCTAATCACTCAGTGACTTCAGAGCCCTGCCCACCCAGGAGGACATGGGAGAGAAACTGGGAGCACTGAACTGGGAGTCAGGAAAACAAGAACTGCTCTCAGGATAATTTGAAGAATGATCTCAGGTTTAGCATAATCCAGAAGTAATGAAGCAGTCCCAGCACCACAAAAAATAGAGAAACAAACAATGAAGCAGGAGGGCATCCCTTGGTTAGGTGGCCTATTTGGGTTTTAACGCAAAGGCCATGGAACATTAGTTCAGACTGAATAGTAAAGAAATCAAAGCAGAGATCAAAGTCAGCCCTGTTCAGGGTCACATAAGTGACCAGGTAATGCTAGGAAGAGAAAAAGAAAAAGAATAGAAATCACGCTGTTGGCCTCTTTTACAAAGTCTCTACATAGTCACGTATTTTATAAGCCTTAAATGTGATTTCATCTAACAAAGCCTATTTTACTCCTATTTAATGGTTTCCGTTAAGTACATTCAAACTGTCACAGCAACGCTGCTGTGACCTCTCAGAGGCTCCTTCTGCCTCTGGAGGGGGCCCGGCCTGCGCAGCACTGGGGGAAGGGGTCTCCACAGCTTGCTGCTGGGTGCAGGGATGCTGGCATCTGTGACAGGCTGCTTGTCTCTGCCAGTGCACGCTGCCCTGTTTGCTCTGCCTTTGCCCTTTGGAGGCCACTGTGTCACCTTCCGTACACAGTCCCTAGGAGAGAGGAGCTCTCTGGTCTTTCCTGGGAGCGCCCTGTGTGGGCCGCTCGTGGGGCGGCTCTTAGGAACACGGTGAATGGCTGAACCCTGCGGACCCGCGGGGGCTCTCAGTCAATGACAGGTGCATTGTCTGTGATGTGCTTCCCTATGTTGGCCACTTTCTTACCCACGGCCTCCTTGAGAAATGGACACCTCATCATCCAGGGTCACCATCAGGGCCACTGCTGCTCTACACAGCTGGAAAGGCTGCGGACACGGGACCTCCTGCCAAGGAGGTGACACTTGTTCCATCGGGGACTGACCAACTTCTCAGAGTTGTTCTTATCTTGTGCCTTTTGGGATCCACGGACCGGCACGGGAAAGCAGATGTGGCAGCCTGGCATGGCGAAGTCTGTCTTTGTGGACTGCGGTGCTCCGTGTGTGTAAACGGGCAGGATCTGCTGGCTCACCTTCAGGCTGTTGTCTTCCTGTGTTTCTGCCACAGTAGCGAAAAGCTAAAGGCGTCCCATTAGTAGGTGGCAGAGAGACCTGACGGTGGGAATGTGAGGTTGGGGTGGTTCTCGGACCCCGGCCCACTGTGCTGACCCCACTCGCTGATCTTGAAGGGCGACGTGCCTGAGGCCCCTCAGGCCCTGCCTGGCTCCGGGGGGAGAAGCTACATTGCTCAGCCAGCAGCCTGCAGCCGACGCCCAGGCCCTAGAGACTCCTCCCTGACAAGAGAAGAGCACCGTTACCCTGGAGGGGGACTTTTGTGACCTTTACACAGACCAGATTCTGGGACTCCGAAGCACAGTCCCTCAGCCACAGAGCTCCATAAAGCAAGTTCCAATTCGAACCCATCACCAGGGCCAAGGTGCCTCAGAGTGGTCTTGGATCTTCAGCATGCCACTGTGGCGCTAAAGTCTGCCCACCGTGGGGGAAGGCCGCTCACAGGGCGGTCCAGCTGTCAGTCAAGTCAAGAGGTGAGCGTGGGCGGAGCTCTCTGGGAACCTCCCTGGGACCCCCACTAGGACTGGAGGTCAGGGAGGTGCCCCCCCTCCACTGAGAGGACCCCCCCCCCTCCTCCTTTCTCCCTGGAGTGTTCCTTTTTTCCTTTTTCTTCCCCTGCTGATGAGCTCCTCCCTGCACCTCTGCAACCTGGCAACACCATCATGACTCGCAGTCTTTTGGCACTCCCTTCTGCTTATGGGATGCCTTTCTCTGATGATTTCTCCATTTTGTCAGGAAAAAAAAAAAACAACAACAACATTGTTTTAGATGAGGGTCTTGCTGTGTTGCCTAGGCTGGGCTCAGACGCCTGCGCTCAGGTGATCCTCCTGCCTCAGCCTCCCGAGTGCCTGCCACGTGGGCACACATCACCGCATTCAGCCTCAAACGCTCTAATCCTTATTCCATCTGTTCATTGCTAGCCTTCCCAACTGGCTTGTACTCCCAAATGAACAAGTACGCCTTGTTGACAAAACATTTATATCCAAACTGGAAATACTGTTTGTTTTGAGCACAGGGTCGAGTTACAGACCACACCGATTCCCTTTTCCCAGTTTTTCCTGAGTCCTTCCTAAGAGCTGCCCAAGCGCCCTGCCGCTGACTGGCTGCCCTCTCTACAGACCTGGCTTCAATGTCACCAGAAGGCCCTGAAGGGACAACTGTGCATCTACCCCCCTGTACCCAGGCCATGCACTGTCCCTGGGAGCAGACAGGCAGCATCCCCCGTGCTGGTCAGTACCTCTACCACAGGTCAGTCGTTTTCCCTCCCAGTGGAAAGAGGAATTACACAAGTCACCTGTGGACCTCACTTCAGATAGATGTAATTTTTCATGATGTTGATAAATCTAAACTATATTTGAAATGTCAAAGTTCTTATTGTGTTTTTTTTATCTTAGTATTTCTTAATAATGAAAAATATCATTTTTATTAGTTGTGAAATGTTTAAGTGACCAAATGATTTTCTTTTAAATTTTTTTTTCTTATTGTAGGTGGTATCTCGAGAAATTTGAAGATTATCCAAAGTTCAGAAAAATTATCATTCCATTTTTGCTCTAAGTATGTTGTCAATGAAATCATTCAACAGGAAGCCTCTCCGTGATGTTTTTCTGGGGACCATATAAATGAGTATCTCCTTAATTTTCCTGCTTTTTTGTTGCTTTTAAGATGCAATCTTTTTTTGCTCATACCCTTGTGAGCTGCCTAATTGCAAACCAATCAGACTGAAGTCCAGGTTGAAGGATTGGGCTGCGTTCCAGCACGGGAATTCTCAACTACTGCTGATGACGCCCGGATTACCACGTCCCTCTCCTGGCTTTGAATGTACAGTGTCTTTGATGGCATCTGGGGGCAGCAGCAGGTTTCACTGTCCCTTCTGCAGCTCCTTGTAGTGATTGGTTCAAGGTCAGGGGCAGTGTGGACCCTCCCGGCCCTCCTCCGTGGAAGTGCACACTTAGGCCAGAGAGGCCCGGGTTCCAGCTGCACGGTCACTGCCGATGGGGACCAGCGACCAGCGGAGTTCAGTGCGGGTGCCAGGGGCGAGGCCTCCGAGGCTGCGCCCTGGCACGTGGCGGCTGCCCCAGCCCAGCTCCCCAGCAGCGCGGGGCGGGTGCAGGGGCGTCTTCCCAGGAGCAAACTGAGGCGGAGGTGTGCCGGGGACAGCCACGCAGCCTCGGCGGCCCTTGCACACTGCCCAGGCGCCATCAGCGTGCTGCATGGCTCTTTTCTTCCTTTAGAAAGAACTGGAATTTTCTAAGGCATTTTTTTTTCATGTATCTCTTAATATCACACAGCAAAATCTTGAAATAATTTAATTTTCATGCACTGAAGGACTCGTGGAGTAAATGACAGTAATTAGGTGTATTAATTGGGTAGTGCAGATTTTGAAGCAAAAGCTCCAACTCAAGGACCCTGAATCCCTCCGCGATTCTGAGAATCCGTGACCACATCAGAAGGTCCCTCCTGCTGGATGCTCAGCCTCTACTTAGGCAGAGGCCCTGGCAACTAGAGGACATGGTGCGGACGAGGCCATTTACCTAGTGGTCCGCCAGAGGAGCTGGCCCCGGCCTGCAGGCGCTCCTGCAGTGCTGGCCCACGGCCTGCCTTGCCCTGCGGGCCGGGCCTGGTCCGCTCAGCGGGCCTTCAGCGCCAGGGGCCTCCCCTTCTTCAACCTCCCTACACGAAGGCTTCCTCTGTGCGGTGGGTGGCAGTGTTTCGTGGTTTTAGAATTGATAGAAAACTTCCTGGTGTGGCTCTTTCACTTTAACAAACTGCAGTGTTTTTAACAGGGAAATTTTGTTGTTAAATAAACTTTTTGCCCTTTTCTGACCAAATGATGGCAATAAATTTTTTAGGTATCCTCAGGAATACTCAAGTGTGAGCTAGTCGTCATTGATCTGGGCTGGCGTGTTCTGGAAGGCGCGCCCGGTGGGCGGAGGTGCTTGTCCAAGACCCAGAGGTGCTCACCTCGGTTTTACCTCTGTGGTGCTTCCCCTCCTGGGTACCGGGATTGAACCTGGAAGTGATCTACCACTGAGCTACATACCCAGCCCTTTTTGTTGGCAGGCACCAGGGATGTCTCTCTTTTTCTTTTTACTTTTTTTCCCTTTTATTCGAAGTTGTTATACATGACAGCAGAAAGCAATACAATTCATATCACACATATAGAGCACATTTTTACGTATCCCTGGTTGTATACAAAGTATATTCACACCATTCCTGTCTTCATGCATGCACTTAGGGTAATGATAGCCATCTCATTCTACCATCTTTTTTATTTTTTTACCCTTTTGCCCCCTCCCCATTGGCCTTTCTAGTTTCCTCTAATCCTCCTGTGCTCCCTGTCCCAACCCCACTGTGAATGAGCCTCCTTATATCAGAGAACACATTCAGCATTTGGATTTTGGGATTGACTAACTTCACTTAGCATTATATTCTCCAACTTCATCCATTTACCTATGAATGCCTTTATTTTATTCTCTTTTATTGCTGAGTAATATTCCATGGTGTATATATACAACATTTTCTTTATCCATTCATCTACTGAAGAGGGATGTCTCCTTTTTATTGAATGAATTGTGGGTACAAAAGTCTGGGTTAGCTGCGGACTTGATGCCTGCTGCCCCCTTCCCCAGACCCACTCGGTGAATGATTAACACAGGAAGAAATCCTATCCTGTCTTATATTCCACTGCCCACTTTTTCCTAGAACTTGTAGTTTGGATCGCTAAGGAGATTAGTAAAGTGGCAGCTGAAAGTCCAGTTGTGTTGATTAGACTTCATTGTTAGTTTGGAGAATGGCACTATTTTCAACCCTGGAATCTGTCCCCACTGTTTCCCAGGCCAGCTGGTCCTTCCCATTTCTTAGTAAAGCTGTGTAACAGCATCATTCAACAAAAGCACATCCTGGTGCATTTTTGTTAAGGTTTTATTTTTACATATTTGATATTTGTTTCCTGTGAATGAGAATTCGTCAGCAGTACATTCTTTAGGATAAACCAAAACTAGTGTATTTGTTAGCTATGCTACTGAAATTATAGAGTCCATTTTCCCCAGGATTTCCAATATTGCCATCATAATCGTTCACAGATAAATTAATCATGTTTTGCAACATATGAAGCTGCTAGTTTTGCTGTCATTTGCTTCTACTAATGAAAACTTGGAGAAGAATATTGAATATTAGACGGATTGTCAAGATTCTTAAGTGATTTCACCAGGAGTGACTTTTTGAGATTACTGTTTTGAGCACTCATTTTGAGGAAGATTATAAAGTCTTGTTTCTACTTTAACCATTGGTATCTTTTCTTTGCCTTTTTCCTTTTTTTTTTTTTTTTTTTTTTTTTTTTTTTTTTTTTTTTTGGTAGTGCTGGGGATCTAACTTAGGGCCTTCTGCATTCAAGGCAAGCACTCTACCAACTGAGCTATCTCCCCAGACCTCTTTGCCTTTTATTTATTTATTTTTTTAAGGCTTATATCCTTCTCAAGATTTTCAGATGCCCTCCATGCAGACCAGAAATGAGGAAGAGGGCTTCACAACAATTCCAAAGGCAATGGGAAACTAGAACATGTCTGTTTTGTTGTCTAATCTAGTGGATTATTTTTTTCATTTGATTTTCAGAGTTGCTCTTTTCTTTTAGTCTAAGCTAGCCATATTATGGCAATTGCCACTGCATGTCTTGACTTTTTAGTTTCTGCTTTATCTTCTCATCTAATTTGGGTTGGGTACTTCTATTCCACCCAGCACTGCTCGGAAGGAGTACTGCATTTGTTTTTGTTTTTTGTTTCTTAGCAATCACATTTTTTTTGTTTTGGGACTGTGTATTTCATTTTTTCATTTTTTTTTTTTTTTTTTTTTTTTTTCTTTGTACTGGGGATTGAACTCAGGGGCACTCGACTACTGGGCCACATCCCCAGCCCTTTTTTGTATTTTATTAGAGACAGGGTCTCACATTGCTGAGGCTGGTTTTGAACGCACGATCCTCCTGCCTCAGCCTCCTGAGAGCTGGGATTACAGGTGTGTGCCACCGCGCCCAGCAGGACTGTGTATTCCTTATAAGTAACACAAGTTCAATAATGTTCTTATGGTTCTTACCCTAAATAAGCTCCAGTTTTACTTCTTAAATTTTCTTTGAACCATACGTTTTCTAAGCATAATAACTATTGAGTGATTTTTTTTTTTTTTTTTTTTTTTTTTTTTTTTTTTTTTTTTACCTTTCACCCATCTGGGGGATTTTATTTAAGTTTTTTTTGTTCTTCATTTTCTCATGTGTGAATGGAGTAGAGATTATTTTCTGTAAATTTTCTCCTTTGTGGGTTTTGAGTTTTCCTTTATAGCTTAAAGGATGATCACATTTTATTGGACCTATTTTCAAATGTGGGCTCACCTAACTACTAAATTGGTAACCTAGGAGAATTCACTTCTCCGAAGATCAGTTTTTTTATATAATAAGAAAAATAATACCCCTGAACAGTTTTAATGTTTAAGGTCTTTAGACTAAAGCCTAACATACCAGAAGATTCTAATAAATGCTAATTTTATTTGTATTAAGACCATTCATAATAATTATACTGTTTTGCCAAATTAGGAATTAGTCCTGCCTATGACTTATCTATGCTGTGGTATAATTTAGGTGTGAGGGTATGGATAATAAAAAATAAAGCATTTACTATTACAAAACAAAACAGTAGTCACATTTTATAACAGTGACACAACCCACTTAAGTGTGTACTGTTTGTTCTTGTTTATTAGTCAGACATATTTTTAAAATTCTCTACTGCCTTATTTTTCCTCCATGTCTGATTTTCCTTGCATTTCTAATGCTTTTTGATTTATGATTTGAAGCTGTTGTTTGCAAAACTTCGTACCTGATAATCTGTACCTGTTATCAACTTAAAACCATCTTCCTGTTGAATGCTTCATGGCTTGAATTCTACATTGATAAGAATGTTGGGCTGGGGTTGTGGCTCAGTGGTAGAGCACTCGCCTAGCACGTGTGCGGCCCGGGTTCGATTCTCAGCACCACATAAAAATAAAGGCATTGTGTACAACTAAAACAAATAAATAAACATTAAAAAAAAAAAAAAAAAAAAAAAAAAAAAGAATGTTGCCATACTTATTTTTTTGATAGACAAATTCAGCTGGTATTCACCTGATAGTTCCTTGCTTGTCTTGGAAGTTTTTAAATGTCATTTGTTTTAGTTGTCTCTAACAAAATAATAGATGGACTTTGCAATTTAATAAGTTAGCTCAAATCCTTTGGCTAATCACTATTCTTTCTTTTATCATCTTTTCTGTTTTTTATTGTTTGGACCTCCTTTTGTTTACTAGCTATAATTATTTGGAAAGGATACTTCCTTTAAAAAAAAAAAACAAACTCATTATTACGGGCTCTTATATTTTTAGAGGTACCCTTGAGGGCTTCCAGTTCAATAGGATGAACTGAGTTTATGCTCTAGTCCCCTCTCCTCGTCCTGACCCTTGTTAAAATCACTACCAAAGAATTAAAGATTGGGGGGCTGGGGCTGGGGCTCAGTGGCACAGTGCTTGCCTCGCACATGTGAGGTACTGGGTTCGATCCTCAGCACCACATAAAAATAAATAAACAAAATAAAGATATTGTGTCCATATGTGACTAAAAATTTAAAAAAAAAAAAAAAAAAGAATAAAAGAGTGGGGAGTCAGCCCCTTAAAGAGAGTGCCCACTGTCAGTGAGCCTCAGCACAGGTGTGTTGGGACTGAGTTTGGCAGAGGAGAGGGGGCTGAGTGCCCTGCTAGCATGGGAGGTCCTACCTGGGCTGAGAGATGGAGTGAAATGGCATCTCAGAACGAAGGCCAGTCGGGTGTCGGTGCATCGAGTAGACCGCAGTGTCCCCTGCATTCCTGCTCTCCACAAAGAACACATGGCTGGGGCAAACACTCGGCAGTGCCTGGGACAGCTGCTTGTTGCAGGCCCTAAAGAAGGTAGTGAGAAAGGCAGTGGAGAGAGGAGCTGCCACTCCCTTGTCTGCAGTCTTCAGGTGGGGATCACGGCAGAGTGGAGGTGGTTGTAAAGGAATGTACTCATAAAACATCTGAAAAACTCCCCCTGCACAGTGGGCAGGTCACCCAGCCCAGATAGCCTCCCTGTTGGAGGCTCAGGGTGGCCCCCCATTCCATTTCTGCCTGCTGCCCCCAGGAGCAGGTGAATAAGGAGACATCCAATCCCTCTCCATTGAGTGCTCCCAGTTCTGTCCTGGGGGTTGGAAAACTGTGCTGGGGCCTTTGCCTCGCTGGGGTTGAATGCATATCAAGCCCAGGAATTGGCTATCACCTCATTCCCAGGAGAGAGCGAGGAGGGCAGAGGCCAGCAGGTCTTTCCTAGTAAGAACCAGATGTTGGCATCCCAGGGAAAAATAGTCTCTACACTGGTCCCCAAGGATCATGCTCCATAGTGTCTGGTTACCTTCTGCCTCACACTTAAGGGAAGCCTGGGGTCACATGGTCCCCTGCTTACCTTTTCTGGTAAATTCTGACCAAGAATCACTGGATACTTCAAAAGTTGGCCTCAAGAAAGAAAAATGAATGCCTCACCCCAAGAACAAAAGAGATGTTTTTTAAATTATAAATTCAGAAAGATTGAGCATCAATGGATGAGTGGCAAATTGTCACAGACCATGGGACATCCTGCACTGGAGTGCTACTCAGCATTGTGAAGGAATTTATGTTTATAAATCACCTGGCAAAGGTTTTGCATCCACAACATGCAAAGAACTCTCAAAATTCAATAATAAAATATATGAAATCAATTCTTTAAGATGACAAAAAATCTGAACAGATACTTCACCAAAGAATAGGTATGAATGGCAAATAAGTCCTTGCCACGATGCTTTAAGTCATTAAGGAAATGCCAATCAAATTACGAGATGAGATGGCACTATACACCCATCAACCTTTCACAAAAGTCTTATCCTAAAAGTTGAAATCTAAGTAAACTGAGGCACAATAAAATTTTAAAGAGCTTGAGGAAACAATTCACAACTTGGGCCGCACCCAACTTAAAGTGGGTCGTGAGCTCCACAGAAGGCTCAGAGGTAAAGGTGTTCATAGGACTGATAGATGAAGAGTAAAGAAAGCACCTGCCTGGCCACAGGTGTGCATTGGCTGGGCTGAAGTTCCATTCTTGCTTGACCTAGGCATTCACAAGAAAAGGTCAAGTGTCACTTACCTTTGCAAATCCAGCAGCACTGAGGTCACTCAGGGTGGTCTGGCTGGCTTTGTCTGTTCAGGAGTTCCTCAAATCTGGCCTCTCCACTTTAACGAACTTTACAATTCTAACAATAGCCACCCAAATATGAACATTTTCCCCATAATACTAATAGCCCAAACTTGCTTAACTTGCCTCTTAAATAGTTACATCGACTTCACACCCCTAACACTGTGGGTCTTCTCAAAGTGGTGGGGGTTCTCCAGAAAGGTTCATGCCTGACTTACCAAAGAGAAGCAAACATTGCTGACTAACAGTGCAACTTTTACTTGTAGAAATTTGACCTTACAGGAGTGTCCCTTATGCACCATTTTGCTTTCTGCTGTTTTAGTTACCCCTGGTCAACCAGGACTTGAAAATATTAAGGGGAAAATTATGGAAATAATTCATAAGTTTCCAATTGCACATAATGAAGTCTTAACATGTCTCACCCAGGATGCCAATCATCTGTGTGTCCAGAGTATCCACACTGTGTACCCTACCAGCCTGTTAGTCACTCCGTAGCCATCTCAGTTATCAGATTGATTGTCAGGGCATCGCAGTTCTTGCATGTGTCCAACAAACCTTTATTTTACTTAACATTTGCCCCAAGTGCAAGATCAGTGATGCTGGCAATTCTATCATAATTATTGTATTACATATTGGTTATCATTATTAATCTCTTTCTGTGCTTAATTTGTAAATTAAACTTTGTCATAGGTAGCATGTATGGGAGGAAACATATATAGAGGTATGCAGCGGGGGGTCTTGTAAGATATCTCCTATAGAGAAGAGGGGATGACTATAGTTTTTTTCTAATTAAAAAAAAAAAAAAAAGCTAGTCCAAAAACTAGTCTCATTTTACAAAGAAGCTTCTTTCCCAAATTATAATAAAAGTGACTCAAGCAGTTTTCAATTTAATTTTCTGCCACATGCCTTACCATTCCTTCGAATCACTGACAGTGTTTGCAGAGTGTGTGGGGGTGATGCCAGTCTGAGGCTAATGAGCAGGTACGTAATCAACAAAAGCAGGAAGCTGAAGCCAGTATATTAAATGGTTCCACACTAAGTATTTACTTAGTACACTGATTCATTAACATAAAAAAACAGTAGTCTGGAGGCGGCTTCACTCTATGCTCAAAGGGTTACCTATTCCCATTTTCTCCAAGCAAATTCCTTTATAAAATCTTATGTTAGAATGGCATTTTCCCAAGGTGTGGCCTGAACCGCAAGCTCTGCTACAAGGGAGGCTCAGCCTGGCCTAAGTGGCTCACGCTGCATTTCTCCTGGACCTCACTGTCCCCAGCCATGGCCTACTAAGGGCAACAGCACACTGGGACCATCTGTCTACCAAAGCCCTCCCTGAGACCTGATTGATAGGGATCCTGAACACAGCCAGGGCCCCAAACACATTGGAACAACTGAAAATCGCCCACACTGCTTCCTGCTTAAATGAGAAGGTGCAAAGGCGGCCTGGTGCTTTGGTGAACCCCCTACAGGGAGACAGCCAGTGGTCTGGTCCCTGACGAGATCCCTGCATGAGTGTCCTGTAGGGAGGAGAGGCTGAGGACCACCTGACTGTCCCTGCCCCTGGCTAACAGTCACATCTGTCCACCCGAATACAGCTAGTCTGTGTGTTTTCCGATCCCGGACAGTCCTGTAACTGTCTTTTGTGTGTGTGTGTGTGTGTGTGTGTGTGTGTGTGTGTGTGGTTACCGGGGATTGAACTCAGGGGCACTCGACCACTGGGCCACATCCCCAGCCCTTTTTTGCATTTTATTTAGAGACAGGGTCTCACTGAGTTGCTAAGTGCCTCGCCATTGCTGAGGCTGGCTTTGAACTCGCGATCCTCCTGCCTCAGCCTCCCAAGTGCTGGGATTACAGGCGTGCGCCACCGCGCCCGGCTCTGTAACTGTCTTTTTAGAAGGGCATTATTGAGAGTACAAGGTGGCCTGTAGAGGCAGCCCCTTGGGGCGGAAGTTCGAGGTTGCCAGGAAAGTCATAGCTCGAGATCCTGCAGCTTAAACCAGATCTGTCCTCTTGGGTCCCTCCAGCCTCCTCTGCCCCTGGACAAGGGCCCTTCTTAGTCCACGTGTGTGCTGACACAGAAGACCACAAAACAGGGGCTTATTAATGACAGAAATGTAGTTCTTCTAGCTCTCGAGGTAGGAAGTCCAAGGCCAAGTCACTGGTCCATCAGTGTCTGATGTAGTTCTTTCTGGGTGAAAGTGGGCGCCATCTTACTTCATCCTCACGTGGTAGAAGGGAGGGTCTCTCTGGGCCTTTTATGAGGACACTATCTCTACCCCTGAGGGCCCTGCCCTCCTGACCTGATCACTGCCCAAAGGCACCACCCCTTGATGCGCTTGCTGTCAGGGACTAGGTTTTAACATGTGCATTTGGGGACATACACAGCAGGACTGCTGTCTGTTTTCCCAGCTGAACTTGTGTCCCCGACACCTACCATGGCCAGCTCTTTTTCTAAGAAACTAGCACGGGAACTCTGGCCAATCCCCACGACATGTCTCTGGACACCTGCCGCTGCACACCCCGACAGCCCTGCGAGGCCCCGGGGCGTGACATCTGGGAGTGGTCAGGCCAGCAGCCCCTCTGCAGCCCCTCCTCGGTCCTGGACCCCAGGGGTTTCCTGCCTCCAGGAGCCCAGCCCACAGAGTGTGCCCTCCTGTCTGCACCCTGGCTGCTCAGGGCCTCACCCCCATCTGGAGGCCCATGGCTGCTGCCTCCTCGCACTGGGTCCTCCCTCGGCCTATCCAGGCTGGAGACTGGACTGCCCTGCAGGGGCTGCCCTCCCAGCTGGCATATCAGCAAAGCCCCTGCCACGTGGTGCAGAAGCCCTAATTAAGGAGATAGCTAAGATTGCGGTTAGCTGTGAGCCATAGAGATGTTCAAGCATTACCACCTTCCATGGTCTCGGGAGACTTGGCCCCGGGACATTGTGGATCAGGTCGGCGCCATTTGCATGGTCTCGCGAGACTTGGCCCAGGACATCGCGGACGGGGTCAACGCCATTGTGTGTGTGGTGTGGTGGTGTTTGTAGAAGTGTGTATGGTGTTGGACGTTGCTGGAGCCGGAGAGAGAAGAATAAAAGAACTTTTTCATTTCCATCCTGCCTCTGAATTTTCTCCGGCAGCATCGTTGCTCCAAGCGGCCATCGCTTCAGGCAGCAACAACGTGGTCCCTTCCGTTTCTCTCCCCCACTCCCTGCCCAGGGCAAGAGAGTTCAGGGCAAAGTCTCAGCCCTGTGCCTGCCTTCACTCCATGGTACCCCAGGGCTCGCAGGGACAGGCCCCTCTGTCCTCTCATGCCTAGCTGGACTTCTTTCTGATGTCCTCGGACCTCAGCCCTGTGTTGGACAGATTACAGGAGAGAGAGGGACTGGCCTAGCAGGTAGGGGTTTAAATCAGACAGTATTTCAGAAATTGTAATCCTGCAGACTTGCTTGTTTTAAACTGAAGTGCTTTCTTTCCCAAGCCCCAGTGTCCCCTTCTTTACTGACTCAAAATCCCCTTCAACACTCTGCCGGGATCAGTGCTAAGCCTCGGCCACTTGACTGGGTGGCAGCTGGACCTTTCCTTGCACAGACTTCCAAGGTACCCAGCACAGCTCCTCGTCCTACCTTGCACCTGTTCTCTCTCAAACCACCTCCTCCCCGGCCTGCTCCCTCAGACAGCCCCGCACAGGACCTCTGTCCCCTGATATCTGCAGAACTCGGAGCCTGGCAGAACATTTCTCCCCTTCCCTCCAGACCTGTGTCTGCAGGAAGACTGGCTGGCAGCTGTTGGGGACATTAAGAACACATCAGCCGAAAGAATAGAAATTTAAGTCAAGGAAATGAAAACCTAACTCTCTGGCTGTCTCCCAATTCCTGATACGTGGACTTGGCCTATCCCAGGGGTGTTGCCCTGACATATGACAAAAACTCAAACCACCACTAGGATAGGCTGTGGCTGCTCCTCCAATGGGATCTGCTCGTGCTCCCTGTGCTCCCCTATAACTTTTCTGCTGATTGGCCCATGTCTTCTATAAAGGCCGTCCAACTTCCTCAGTAAACTGAGCTCGTGCCTTGACTGGTCTCCCTGACCCGCCTGATTGTCCTCCGAAAGGAGGGCTGGGTGCGGGAGGTCAGTCGGCGCTTACCTTTCCCGATCCGTCCTTGTTGGGGCGTGCTCCCCCTTCTCTTGCGGGTCGAGAGGAGTCGGGGGCTAAAAACCCCAACAGGCAGCTGCCTTGGCCAGAGCTCAGATCCAAAAGAACATAGTGTTGGATTCTCCATGGCCAGTGGCACATGTGTCTGTCACTACACAGTGTCTTGTGTCTTTCCAAGCACAGTGCTGGCCCACAGATAGTCCCTGGCCAGGTTAGGTGACAGCAAGAGACTACTAAAAAGGTGATCCAAATCAAAATGAGGCCAAGAGAGGGGACTGTGCTCCTCACAGGTGTCTGGTCCAACCATCACCTCCACCCCTGGCCACTGCTGTGACCAAGCCTCCCCACCTTTCCTGATACCATCTGCCACGTGCCAGGCCCTCTCTACACCAGGCCCTCTCTACACCATCGAGCCTTGGGACATAAGAAGCTGCCCCCACGTCCCCTCCCCTGCAGTGTGCAGCAAGCAGGCTTCATCCGCAGGACACCCCGTCTCAACTCCTCCAGCGACTTCCAGCTCCAGTGATCCAGGCTGGGATTAAGTCCTGGTCTTGCAGCTTGGATATGTGTTAGCTTTCCACGACTGTGACACACTTGAGACCATCCGCTGATAAAGAGAAAAGGTTCTATTTTGGCTCACAGTTCCAGAGGCGCTACTCCATGACCAAGTGGACCTGTTGCTTTTAGGCCCCTGGTGGGGGGTGGGAGCAGCACAGCAGGAGCGCGTGGCATGGCAGAACTCCGCTCATGACCAGCACGCGAAGCAGAGAGCGGGAAGGGGCCTAGAGAGTGGCTCCTGCTGACCGAGCCCTCCCTGATACCTGCTTGCAACCTGTGCTCTGAGGTCTGCAGTCACTGCTGGGAGCCGGAGAAGGGACTGTGGGCCCTGAAGGATGCTTGAGTCAAGCCTTCACAAGCCTTCAGATTCTAAAAGCAATGAAATCCAGTAGTTCGGAAATCCAAGCAGACTTTAGAACAACTGGGGGATGAGGGAAAGAAGACATCAGATGTGGTGCAAATCAGAAGGTGAATTCTTAAGAGGAAAAGTCACTTCTTGTTTTTCCTGGAGGCGTTGGGGGCTGTTTTGAAAGGTCCTCTGAGGCCATCCTTCTCAGCACTTTGAGCCCAATCATCACCAGACCAGGCACCCTGCGGTCCTGCCTGGCCACTCTGCTGCAGCTACCCATGGCCAAGCACTCTGATTACAGGCTCTTCCATCCTGCCAGAGCACAGAACTCTCTCGGTCCTAGAGCCACTCCGTCTCCAGCGTCCAGCCTCCTGGTGGGATGCTCACCCAGCTCCCAGCACTGGCTGTTCCTCCTCGCCCTGCTCCTCCTCGCCCTGCTCCTCCTCGCCCTGGTCCTCGCTGGGGCTCAAGTCTTAGACATGAACACTTCTGCCACCAGGCAACGCCGCGTCCTTCCCTCATGTCCCAGCCTGCCCAGGGATTCTCAGTTTCAGGGGGCACCAATGAGCCCTAACTGAGAGGAGTCTTCTCCCCACCTCTCCCACCCCCAGCCTCAGCCCCCAGCTTAGTGCAGAATGCGGGCCCGAATCCTAGCATATCTGCAACTGTGAACAAGTCACCAAATGTTCTGTGCCTCAGTTTCCTCATTTGCAAAATAACGATAGCATGGGCCACGGGGAGCAGTTGTGAGCAGTAAATGAAGAACACTTGGAAAGGTCTCCAAATTGTCTGCACGTGGATGTGCTCAACACGTGTCAAACGTGCTATTTGCATATTGGTGCATTCAGCCTCCTGTTGAATGAGTCGATAGAGTGCCCTATGAAGCCGCAGCCTTTTGAGTTCACCCACTGTGAGAAAGACACTCTACTCTCCCGTGGTCTCCGCTCACGGATTTCTTTTTAAGTCTATGGGCACTTTCAACTCCTTTAGGAGCCCTAATTAAGGAGATAGCTAAGATTGCGGTTAGCTGTGAGCCATAAAGATGTTCAAGCATTACCACCTTCCATGGTCATGCGAGACTTGGCCCAGGACATTGCAGATCAGGTCGGCGCCGTTTGCATGATCTCGCAGGACTTGGCCCGGGGGGATTGCGGATGGGGTCGGTGCCATTGTGTGGTGGTTGGAGGAGTGTGGATGGTGTTGGAGTTGTTGTTGGAGCCAGAGAGAGAAGCTAGCAGAATAAAGAGCCTGTTCGTTTCCAGTCTGCCTCTGAACTTATTCCTGCGGCGGCATTGCTCCAAGCGGCCATCGCTTCAGGCAGCGACAAACTCCATATCTTGTACTCTTAAAGTAATGTCCTTCTGCATGTAAGTGAAAGATCTTCCAGCTTTACAAGATGCACTGTTGCAGCACTGAACCTGGTGGCCCCAGGGCCCGTGCCCCCTGGTGTCCACAATCTAGTGTGATCTCCCTCCTGGTCGAGGTGACAGGGTCGTGTGACCAGAGTTCCTGCGATCATAATAGCTGCCTTGGGGAGCTACTCCCTGTCTGGCTTTGCAGAAAAGCAGGTTCTGCACTCTTCCCTGCAGAGTCCACATGGAGGGAGAAGCTGAGGGGGGGCTCCATTGACACCCCCGCAAGAAACCCAGGTCCTCACTCCTGTGACCGCAGGAGGTGACTGCTGGTGAGGAAGCTGACCCCTGCCCAGGTGAGCCCGAGGAGACCACAGCCCAGCTCACTTGACTGAAGCCTGGCAAGCCCTCAGCAGAGCCCAGCAGAGCCCTGCCCAGGCTCTGGAACTGGGCACTGGGTGCAGTTGGTTTGCAGCCTTAGGTAGCGAGTGCAGCCATAGTACGAGGGCTTGCTTTGTCTGTAAGCTACAACTGATGCAATTGATCAGGGACAGAAAGCTTTTCAGAACAGCCAAGACAAATGCCCACGTGTCAGGGCACCATGTCAACCCCTGAAAGAACCAGCCCTCTTCCTTACGAGACGGAGTCCTGTCTGTCTACTCTCACTCAGGGGCAGGACAGACTCCGGCACATTGTCCTAGCTGTTTTACGTCATTTCAAAACCCGACTTGTCAGAAGAAAATAAAAGGAACTGCTAAGTCCGCAAAATAGTTGGTTTGAGCTTGTAGTTCTTCATAGAGATGGAATCGAGGGAGCACGATCGGTCCACTGCAAACCAGTTTAGAAACTGTGGAAACAGACCACTTCCCAGTTGTTCTTTTTTTTTTCCCCCCACTTTTCCCTGAAGGAAAGAGAACTAAAAATTCCTATCTATGTCACTGCTGACTAACAGGATCCAGGATAATCTTTCAGAATTCTTGCCTTTTGTTTGCAAACGCCTCATCTCTGTCAAAAACAATGCAGACGAAATGTGGTGTGTTGCTTCTTCCAGTCCCAGTTCTCCTAAAGTAGTCAGCTTTTACATAACATGAAAATACATCTAGTGGAGAAATAGACATGCTCCTCAGCATTGGGTGTTCTCTCTGGACGGCTGTCGGCCCGGGGACTGGTGTCTGCTGCAGAGATCTATGAAGGGTCCACTCCTTTTTCCTGCGGTCCTCAGTTCCTTCTTCAGGACAGTGCTCCTCAGAGCAGACGATTCTAGTCGTCCATGACAGGCTAGAGTTGGAAGCAACTCAAGTGCCACGGTCAAGCTGGCGGTGGGAGCTCCTGGCGATTGCACTATTGTTTGCAGTTGCTGGTGGTCCCTGCGGTGTCCACATCGGTTCTTCCTTGCCAATGCGGCTGTAAGCTCCTCGGGGTAAGGCATAAGCCACTGGGCTCTGCATCCGTCACTGAGGTATCACCTTAAGATACAGGTTATTTCCTGTGTCTTAATAAATATTATACAGACACGAAATGTAACCGCTTCAGTTTCACTAAATTTAACTTCTTCAGTTTAAGAGATTTAAAACAAGTTGGTTCTCTCAATGAGATACTGATTCCCTTGCTTTCTTAAAATTTAGCTGATCGGGGCTAAAGTACATTTGAGAGGCAGGAATGAAAAATATCTCAAACTAATTAGTGTCTAGCTCACTGCAAAGTATGCAACAGTTGGGGCTGGCTATTTCCCCCATTTCAAAACTGTAAAATCTGTTCTCAAAGGCTGCACGTAGCTGGGAAAACGCCCTTCCCAGCTCCGATCCTCTGGGAGGGCATCAATTACTCCTATTATTCTAGCATTGATTGTGCTGCCTCATTTGAAAGCATCTGAAAAAGGAAATGATGCTTGGCCTTCGTCTCTTTCCCCGTGAATTGTGAAAGATGTGTTAAGGGAGTGTTTGGCCCAATCAGTCTAGAACTATTTCTCTCATAACAATAAGCCAGTTCTTTTTACTTGGAATAAGAAACATCTCCAGTAAGCCCGCGGTGGTGGGGGCGGGAATAAACGGAACTGAGAGGCAAGCATATGAAAGATGTTCAGTGTCACAGGTCACTGAAGCCACAAGGAGATTCCACAACACACCTGTTAAAATCAAACACAGTGACCACACAGACTGCTGGCGAGGATGTGGAGCAGTGGAAATTTCATTTACAGCTGTCGGAATGCACAACGGCAGAGCCATGTGGGAAGGCATTCTGGCAATTCCTAAATGACAACACTAAACATAGTCTTATCATTTGATCCAGCAGCGAGCTTTTAGGGTTACACAAAGGAGTTGAAAACACATTCATACAAAAACCTGCCAATACTCAAAATTGGCAACAAGGGGAAGCAACAGGAGCGTCCTCTAATACAACACAGGGGGGAAAAGAGACTGTGATACATCCATATAATAGAATGCTATTCAGAAGTGATTTTTAAAAGAGATACTAAGCTAGGAAAAGGCAAGGAAGAACTAAGTGCATACTGCTAAGTGAAAGAAATCAATCTGAAAAAGCTGCCTATTGTATGTCTGATCAGAAACTGTGTGATGTTCTTTTTCATTTTTTATTTTTATTTTTTTGTACTGGGGATTGAACTCAGGGTCACTCAAACACTGAGCCACATCCCCAGCCCTACTTTGTGTTTTATTTAGAGACAGGGTCTTACTGATTTGCTTAGCACCTTGCTGTTGCTGAGGCTGGCTCTGAACTTGCAATCCTCCTACCTCAGCCTCCCGATCCGCTGGGATTACAGGCGTGCACTACCACACCCACCTCTGTGTGATATTCTTGGGGAGTCACCCGAAAATCAGGGACACAGGAAGTTGGATATAATAAAATAAGGAAGAAATCCCCAGAGTCACAGCAACTGCCAAGGACGGGCCGGCAGTACCAGCCAGAGCGGTCCCTCCGTGAGCAAAGTGGAGGTATAAGGGAATTAAAGGAACCCACATTTTGGGGGGTCCTGAGGCGTGTTGGAGGGGAGCATTTAGGGATCAAAGACATTGCCCAATTAAACTGAAAGGTGTGCTGCACAATACCCTCGTGCAGGACAGAAGCCACCATGTCCCCGGGCAGCATGCAGAGGGCAGAGGAAGCCACAGCCCAGGGGCCAGCAGTTGAGGGAGCCCGTTCCTGGCAAACCCAAGTTCAGCCCAGAATACGGGCCCAGGAAACACACAATACCTGACACAGAGTGTGCTTAAGTGGCCAGGAGAAAATCAAACTCGGAGAGTGGTTCACACAGCACACAGCTGGTTGTGGGAACCCACGCCCCCCCCCCCACCCCCAATCCAGCTGCTCACGGGACCAGCTGGACAGATGCATCTGGCTGGGAACTCGGAAGGGCAGGGGAGGGAGAGACTGAGTCTGGAGACTGAACCCAAGACCAGGAAATGTGGGGGCCACAAGTGACATCAGGGACTAAGAATTGGCTCTTCCGCCACACGAGTGGAACCCAGGGGAGATCCCTGGGGCACCGCTGTCCAGGGTGAACTAGCAATTGCTGGGCCCTGGAGGTGCGCTGATTTAAAATCTCCAGACCAAGTTGCATTCAGCAAAGAACCTGGGGCCCGCTTAAGCCTGAACCCTGCTTTAAGGAATTCCACCCAACGGATTGTCTCTCTCACTCCAGCGAATCCAGAGCGTGGACGATCACACTCCAGACAACCCCACCTACAGCTGCTGAGAAGAGAAGCTGGGAATTTTCTGAACTCCAGAGGAAGGAATTCTTTAACTTTTCACTGAGATGGGGATATAGCTCAGTTGGGAGAGCGCTTGCCTTGCATGCGTAGGCCCCAGCTTCAATCCCCAGCACCACACACACACACAAAAGAAAGAATGCAAAATCAACAAATAAATAATGTAATACTACATCTCAAAGCCCTAGAACAAAGAAAGAACAAATCAACACCAAAAGCAGTAGAAGACAGGATATAATTAAAATTAGAGCTGAGCCGGGCTGGCTGTAATCCCAGCACTTGGGAGGCTGAGGCAGGAGGATCCAAGTTCAAAGCCAGCCTCAGCAATGGTGAGGCACTTAGCAACTCAGTGAGAACCTGTCTTTAAATAAAAAACAAAAAAGGGCTGGGGATGTGGCCCAGTGGTCGAGTGCCCCTGAGTTCAATCCCAGTACAAAATCAATCAATCAATCAATCAATCAATCAGAGCTGAAATCAATGAAATTGAAATAAAAGAAAAAATCCAAAATATCGTCAAATGGCCATACTACCAAAAGCGCTATACGGATTTAATGTGATTCCTATTAAGGTTCCAATGACATTCTTCAAAGTAATAGAAAAAGCAGTCATGAACTTCATATGGAAAAATAAGAGGCCCAAAAATAGCCAAAGAAATCCTCAGCAAGAAAAGTGAAGCAGGAGGCATTACAATACCAAACCTTAAGTTACACGGCACAGCTAGAGTAACAAAAATGGCATGGAATTGGCACCAAAACAGACATGAAGACCAATGGTACAGAATAGAAGACACATAGACAAACCCACATAAATAGAGTTAGCTCATACTAGACAGAGGTGCCATAAATATACATTACAGAAAAACTAGTCTCTTCAGCAAATGTTGCTGGGAAAACTGGAAATGCGTCTGTAGCAAAATGAAATTAAACCCCTACCTCTCACCCTGCACAAAACTCAACTCACAGTGGATCAAAGATCTAGACATTAGACCAGAGACCCTGAGCCTACTAGAAGAGAAAGAAGGACCAACTCTCCATCATGTCAGTTTAGGAACCAAATACCTCAACAAGACTCAAAAGTGCAAGAAGTAAAATCAAGAATCAGTAAATGGTATTGTATCAATCTAAAACGCTTCTTCACAGGAAAGGAAACAATAAAGAATATGAAGAGCAAGTCTACAAAATGGGAGAAAATCTTTGCCACCTGCACATCAGATAGGGCATTAATCTGGAGGATATATAAAGAATTCTAAAAAAACCAAAAAACTGAATAGCCCAATCAATAATTGGGCAAAGGAACTGAACAAGTCCTTCTCAAAAGAAGAAATATGAATGCTCAACAAATATATGAAAAAATGTTCAACATCCCTAGCAATTAGAGAAATGTAAATAAAAACTACACTGAGATTCCATCTCACTCCAGTCAGAATGGCAATTATCAAAACTACAAACCATGGGCTGGGGTTGTGGCTCAGTGGTACAGCACGTGCCTCATGCATGAGGTCCTGGGTTCGATTCTCAGCACCACATATAAATAAATGAATAAAAGAAAGGTTCATCAACAACTAAAAAAAATTTTTTTAAAATATACAAGCCACAATAAATGTTGGTGAGGATGTGGGGGAAAAGGTCCACTCATACATTGCTGGTGGGACTGCAAATTGGTGCAATCACTCTGGAAAGCAGTATGGAGATTCCTCAGAAAACTAGGAATGGAACCATCATTTGACTCTGTCATTCCACTCCTCAGCATACACCCAAAGGACTTAAGATCAGCATACTATAGTGATACAGCCACATCAATGTTCATAGCAGCTCAATTCACAATAACTAACCTAGATGCCCTTCACCAGATAAATGGATAAAGAAAACATGGTACATATACACAATGGAATATTACTCAGCCGTAAAGCAGAATGAAATTTCAGCATTTGCCAGTAAATGGATGGAACTGGAGACTATCATGCTTAGTGAAATAAGCCAATCCCGAAAGATCAAAGGCTGAATGTTCTCTCTGATATGCAGATGCTGACCCACAATAGTGGGGGGAATAGAGAATCACTGGACCAGGAATAGGGGGAAGAGAGGGGGATGGGAATGAGAAAGACAATAGAATGAATCAGACATAACTTTCCTGTGTTCATATATGACTACATGACCAGTGTAACTCCACATCATGTACAATCAACAAGAATGGGAAGTTATACTCCATGTATGTATGATATGTCAAAATACATTCTACTGTCGTATATAACTAAAAAGAGCAAATTTTTTAAAATAAGAATTGTACTTGCATCTGTTATTGCTTCCTTGTTCTTTCAACTTCATTCCATCCAAGCCTCCGATCTATTGGACGGTGCTGTCCACATTTAGGGAGGTTCTCCACTCTAGTTCGCTATCCCACATGCCAATCATTCCTACGCACACCTACACTAACAGGCCCGGAAGCCTCTTCATCTTAGGCATCTCAATCCAATCAAGTTGACAATTCAAATGAACCATTTATGGTAAGTTAACCTTAATGATTAAATTTGAATGTCATTTAGAATTTTTTACTTTGATTTTCATTGTTACCATAGTATTGATCAATTGAAACAAAATGTACTACATGAATGCATAGTACTGATAGTAGGGAAAACTTTCAGGGAAAGGGAGCTATATGAGAACTCTGTAGTTCCTGCTTAATTTTTCTGTAAAACTAAAACTCAAAAACAAAAAAATATATTCATTAAAGAAATAATAGCTCAATAGTGAAGAGAGAGAGCTTTTGCTCCTCCGGCAGGCTTTGGCCAACCACAGGATGAGTCAGCGGGGTAGGAGGAAGGGGAGCTTGGCCAGCCTGGTCCTGGAGATTTATGCCTCTGGTGTCCTGGGTCCCTGGGGCTGTGCTTCCCTGCCCCCAGTCCAGGAAGCTGCTTTGCAGTGGCTCTGGCTGGACACTCTCCCTAAGGCAGGTGCATCAACTACAACCAGAGGTCATTTTCCAGGGTCAACTTTCTGTTTCCAAGGACCACCCTGTGCACAACTCAGTCGCCTCCCCAAGCTGGGCCCTGAGAGGGGAGGACTGGTGTGAGGCTCGCCCCTGCAGATGCAGTGAGCTCAGGTGGGGCTGCAGGGCAGGTTACAAAAAGTGCCCTTCTTCAAGGAGACAGTCTATGACTACCTGACGGAAAATTGTCACAACGTTCCGAGTTTCTTAGACAAAACCCTTCCATGTAGATGAACACAAATGTGCAGAGTCTGTACCCCAGTGGCGTCTCCCAGACATCGACAGGCCTCTTTGACCTCCAGGCCAGGCCAGGCCATCAGAAGCCTCAGCGTCCATGCCCACACACCTTGTCCTGGAGCACCAGAGACATCTCAGAAGATGTTCCGAATCCCTTCAGGCAGACTCCTCTCCAGCCCTCTGTTTCTCGGAGTAATAGGGAAGAAGTGGGCCTCCCCCCTCATCTTGCTGCCTGAAGCGATGGCCGCTTGGAGCAACGGAGCCGCGGGAAGAAGTTCAGAGGCAAACTGGAGACAAACAGCTTTTTTATTCTGATAACTTTTTTCTCTGGCTCTAACAACGACTAACACGCGCCGCACTCTCGAATAGCTCTAATAGCTTGGATTTTTGTCATTTTTGGGACTCTTTTAATACTCTCTTTACTGGTCTTAGTTGGCCCAGTGGAAGCTACGCTTTTTTGATCACCTTCACTTTTTTCTATATCTTCCTCACTGAGAACAGAGTTAGGTATATCAAGGAGTCTTTGCATAGCCTTTATCACTTGGGATTTAGTTATATTTGAACCCATCTTTAGAGACCTTTCAGTTCTTACCTGTCCACTCTGAAGTCCCCGTACGGGCCACCACCTGTTGCCGCCTGAAGCGATGGCCGCTTGGAGCAACGAAGCTGCAGGAAGAAGTTCAGAGGCAAACTGGAGACAAACAGCTTTTTATTCTGATAACTTTTTTCTCTGGCTCTAACAACGACTAACACACGCCGCACACACCACTAAAATGGCACTGACCCGATCAGCAATCTCGGCCAAGTCACTCGAGATCCCGGGACAAGTCCCGTGAGACTACGGAAGACGACAATGCCCAAATCTCCATGGCTCATAGTCAACCGCAACTCAAGCCATCTCCCCAAACAGGGCTCCTACACCCTCATTTCTGCACCTTTCTCTCAGCTAACTGGAAATGGTTCTGCCTGAATGGGAAGGTTTTCTATCTTGGGGTTCTTGAACAGAGAAGCCTCGGAGCACCATCCCGAATCTTCAGAGCACAGAGACCCTCCCGCCACCTTCCCAGGATTAACTGGCCACTTGGGTCCTGAGAATTTCCAATGCCCATACTTTGGGGGCTTTTCTTCTATTAAAAGTAACAATTGCTTTCAAGATGAGAGGTGTTCTTCAAAGGAAGCACAGTAGTCTCTACTGAGAACTTCCATTGTGCTGAGAATAATGCACCTCCAACTACTAAGCCACCAAGTGAGTGCCAAGGACAGGGGCTGGAAGGGACTACCTTCCCACTTGAATAGCTGAAAAAGATCATAACGAGGCTTTCGTTTTTATTAGGAAATATGACATGCACAAACCCCCAAGTTTTCTCTCAGTAATAAACCCGTCCTTCCTGCCAAGGACAGACTCTGTGGGCCACTTAGCTGGGCCTCCCTCCCGTCTCAGTCCTGTGACAGGCGCTCTCCAGCACAGAGCCTAGCACTGGAGCAGCAGGGGCAGGCGCCTGGATCGCTGGGTCACTGCTTGGAGGAGGGTGACCTAGCTCAACCACCTCATGGGACGTGAAAGGGGTAAGAAATAACCCTCTATTTTGTTGAGTCGCCGAAATACAGGGGTTGTTCACAACAACTGGAATGAATGATTTTGTACTATGGCTACTGGTGTTCCGACACAGGTTTCTGCTGTAACAAAATGTGTGGCCATTTTCTTAGCAGTTGGGCAAGAGGTGGGGAGGACAGCATACTGGAGGCTGGTCATCTATGATATTGTGTGGAAACAGTTGGCAGATGGTCACCTGCCGAGACGTGGGGACCAGACACCATGGGTACAGGCTCAGGAGGGCGTCACTGGAAAATGGAATTTTAGAAGTATGCTTTAACTGGAATTGATAATGTTCAGAATCATGAGAAACACATGAAAGAAATCAGCTCAGGAAAGTGATTAGCCCTGGGCTTGAGCAGCATGCTGTCACTAGACAAGGCCTGTGTTCTCTTCCTTGGAGAAAAGGTGAGTCATTTCACGATCTGTGAAGAAAATTAGAGCACCATGCTGACCAGAGGGTGGCCAGCACCTGAAATAATCCTGCGCCTACATGATTGGCTTCATTTTTCTCTTGGGATCCAGGAGATCCCACTTCCCAACCCTGTGGCATGCGCGTAGGCCAGGTGATTGGTTTTGACCAAAGTTCCAGGGTAGAAATCGTGAGCTTGTAATGGCTCGTGGTGTAAAATATTCCCACATGTCTTCCTCCTCATGCTTCCCTTCCATAGTGATCTGAGAAGACAAGGTTAAGGATGGTGGTGTCCCAAGATGGAAAGACCTGGACCTCCGAATCTGCACTTGCAGGAGAGCTTCCCAGGAGAACCACCCAACCACAGCACCCGGGGAGACTGACGCGTGAGAAATGAACTACGACTGGGTGAAGCCACCGCGGTGTGGATGATCGGGAGTTCACGAGGTCAACGTGGGGAAAGAAGAAAAGCATTTCCGGTTTAGTGAGGACAATGATACCTCAGCATGCTTATTAGAGGGGGTTCATGGTGGCTGTGGAACTCAGTGATTCCAAGGGCCAGGTAGAGAAGAGGATGAGAGGACAGCAGGGATGGATGACAAGGAGTCCCCATGTCCCAGTGGAAAGCCCAGAGTGTCATTACCCTTCAAGTGGTTCAGACTGTAGGCCAGAATCAGTGACAAAATACTGCCTTTGAAAATACGTCACAAGACCAAATTGATAATACATTCTGAATGCCTCACAGATACTCTTCAGACGTGTCAAAGCCTGGCTACCGTCCACGGTGGAGGAATTAGCCTCTTTAACCCCCAGGATGGAAAGCTACGTGTCCGGTGGGGACTAGACGAGGCCCCACTGCCAAACCGAAGGGCTTGTTCAGATTCCTGATGGGAGCCAGGCATCTCCGTGAGTGTGGCTCGGAACAGTGGCACCAGGACTCGGGAGGCAGACAGACAGGTGCAAGGACCCTCGGCAGGCAGTGCCACGTCCAGGCCTCGCTGCTTCCCAGACCAGACTTGGTGTGTTGCTGGTGGCAGATTTCACAGGCAGACCTGGGAGGGCAGGAGCTGAGTAGCATCTCAGCTGTCTCTCCTGGGTTGGAACCTGGGAGCCCAGGACGAGGGGGAAGAGCACCAAGGTAGGTCGGGGTGTCTGGCCGAGGACCGCAGGGCAGCGTGACCCACATGTGACCTTTGCCCCCTCTGGCTTCAGTCTGTCGTGCCACTACCGACTTTCTCAATGGATTTCATGCTATTTCCAGCAAGGTTTGTGTCAGTGCAGATTTTATTTTGAAATTCAGATGGTGTTCCCCTTATTACTAGTCATAAAGACCAGCATTTTTAGGCAAAGAGGGAAATAATCAATAAAGTGTTTTGTTTGAATTTCTTGAGAACAAAAGAGTATCTACTTAAACTTGTACAGAGAAGTGAGAAGAAACTTTCCCACCCAACTGAGGATGAGTTTAGAAAAAAATGCAAAGGTTTATGCAGTTCATGTTTCTGTTCCCAGTGAGAAAACTTATCTATCAAATTCTGCAGGAATGAAGTGTAGATTCTTACAAGATTGCCTGTTCAAGAAATACGAGAACATCACTGACAAGATGGGTAGAACCGTGTTCCCTAAGAATAACTAACAAGTACTGGGAAAAGCAGGTTCCTGTGTTTTGGCTTCACGATGCCAGCTCTACAGCATGTATATTATGTCTGTGCCCAGCTCTTTCTTGGGTGCTGTTCTGCAAGAGAGTCTGCACAAGAGAGCTGCGCATTTCATGCTTGCTATTGGCCATTAATTGTCTTTATTTCAGGAAATTAGCACAGCATCTTTCTTTCTTTCCTCTGCCTTCTTGGCCACAGGGTAAATATTCCAACAGCTTCTGGCCTGGACTGTGGCCAGCTCTGGGCTGCCCACCTCCGGGGAGACCTTGCGCCGGGGTCTTCAGTGCAGCCACTCCACAACGGCCTTCTGTACGTCTCACTGGGCGCCTGTGGCCGGAGGTCAGACAGGAAGGTTCTCTGAACTCTGGAGGGTGGAGTCCTGGCTGGACTCTAACCTGATGTGGACTCCAGAGTGGAGGCTGGCTCTGGGCTTCACCATTGCTTCCCCTCAGCCACTGGGGTGGCTCCTCCTGACCCAGGAGACTTGGTGGCTCCACCCCAGGGTGGGGGCTGCTCTCATGACAGGTCCACGCCTCCTGACATAGAGGACAGGAGCCCCACAGACTGCCAGGTGGGCCAGCCCTGTGCACCCTCATGGATAGGGTTCGGTGTGGTATTTCAAAGTCACAGTTCTGCTTAGAGCATGCACAGGGGCCACCCCCATGGGAGACAGTGCATTGACAGATGTACTGAAGGCCAGGTGCTGTGGTGTGAGCCTGTAATTCTAGCAGCTTGGGAGGCTGAGGCAGGAGGATCTCAAGTTCAAAGCTAGCCTCAGCAACTTAGTGAGACTCTGTCTCAAAATAAAAAAAATTAAAAAAAGGTCTGGAGATGTGGCTCAGTGGTTAAGCACCCCTGGGTTAAATCCCTAGTGCCAAAAAAAAAAAAAAAAAAAAAAAAAAAAATTTTTTTTTTTTAAGTACCAAGGGATTCAATGTGGGTCCATCTGCTTCATGGCCGGAATGCAAGGTACACTCCTGGTACCTGGGTGGCTTCACTGTGGACAGAATGTCCCATGTTTGAGGAGAGATTCTCCATGGAGACGTCTCTTGGCTCTGGAACAGCTGACCCACCCAGGTAGCCTCCTTTTCCCTCACCGACTTCCTCCTGGATCCCTGGTCTTGCCTAGCCAGAGCTTTCCTGCTCCGACTGCAGTTGTAGGGAGAGCCAGGAGCGGCCTGGCTGGTCTTTCAAGACCCCAAGTGCTCCAGCCCCTCCCCAGAAGCAGGGAGCTGTATTCGTGCTTCATGTTTTCCACTCAACAAATATTTACTGTGGGCCTACCACAGGCAGGCACCAGGGATCTCCCAGCCACCCAGAAACAGCCGTGAGCAAAGCTTAGCTGCCAGTGGGAGAAAGCAGGGATCAGTGCCTACCACACACGGTGAGCTCAGCAGCCTGGCGGAGGGCGGCCAGTGCCACAGGAAAGGGCAGAAAGTCACACTGAAGCAGGACTTGGGGACAGGGAGCGGGAGGAGAGGAGAGCATCAACAGGCCGTCCAGGTGGGCTTGCTGAGGGAGGGGGTGACTTGTGAGTGGGTTTCCAGAGGGGAGGGAAGCAGCCGCGGGGGCAGCTGGAAGAGCAGCCCCAGAGGGGAGAGCCCTAGAAGATGGGGTGCAGGGGAGGGACGTGCCGGCGGGCCGGAGGGGTGGCTGGAAGTCAGCTGTCGGGAGCTGTGGGAGCCAGGCAGAGGGCAGAGAGCGGGCGAGCTCCTGGGAGCCTTGAAGGATGTGGGTGCTGGGGGTCCGAGGCTGTCCTCCCGACCGGCGAGGAGTCACTGACCACGTGGAGCCAAGGAGGGCTCGAGTCTGGCACAGGGTTTACAGGATCTCTCTGGCTCCCGCACGGGGAGTAGACAGGCAGGAGTGGGGTTCGGCGCAGGGAGACTGGCTGCGGGGCTCTTGGTGACAGGGGACAGATGATGATGGCTGGGAGAGGGAGGCCAGTGCTGGGAGGGGTGGGCCTGGGCCTAGGTGTGCAGCGAAGGTGGAAGGTAGCAAGGGTCACAGAGGGCAGGCTCCGGGGTGTTTGGTCTGAGAAACTGGAAGGGTGGAGGTGTCAATCAGAGAGCCTGGAGCCTGCGGGGCGGGGGGCTCGGGTCCCTCCCGGGAGGACCAGCTGGAGTTGACTGTGCCTAGATTCAACCGCAGAGGACAACTTTATCCCAAAGTCTGTAAACCCCCTTCTTCAGTAACAATACTATGATACTAATTTCCCCATAGAATTGTATTATTACAGAAATGAAAAGTAGTAACCAGATTGTTATGCATAAAACATGTTATGGCATTTTATCAATAATCAAATTACATTAATAACATTCAGCTAAGGAAGAGTGCAGGAGCCCTAATAAAGGAGATAGCTAAGATTGCGGTTAGCTGTGAGTCATAAGCATTACCACCTTCCATGGTCTCGTGAGACTTGGCCCGGGACATTGTGGATCGGGTCGGCGCCATTGTGTGTGGTTGGAGGAGTGTGGATTGCGTGTTGGGGTGTTGTTGGAGCCGGAGAGAGAAGCTGGCAGAATAAAGAGCCTGTTTGTTTCCAGTCTGCCTCTGAACTTATTCCCACAGCTTTGTTGCTCCAAGCGGCCATCGCTTCAGGCAATGACAGAACAGTATTTACACCATAGTGAATACTTATTTCAACCAGGTTTCTGAAGTATAAGAAAAGCAGAAAGGAAAGTAATTTTCCAATGGATTTTATTCAATTGATTCAGAAAGTGAACCAGGTGCTCCCATCGGAGACTTTATCCCCCATGCAGGTGCATTAATCTAGTCCTAATTTAGGTGTTTTTATATCTGCATTGTATTGTATGTGTATCTGTCAGTGTTTTCCAGAGGCATAAAAATCAATAAGATGGATGGATGGATGGATGGATGGACAGATGGATGAGATTTATTTTAATCAGTTAGCTCACTCAATTGTGACAGTCAAGGACAGTGAGCAGGCTGGAAACTCAGGCAGGATGTCTATGTACCAGGCTTGAGGCAGAATACTCTCTTCTCTGGGAAAAAATTTTGCTCTGAAGGCCTTCAACTGTTTGGACAAGGCCCACCCATATTATCTAGGATAATCTTTTTCACTTTAAGTCAACTGATTATAAATGTTAATGGCCTGACCAACACCTTCCCAGCAGCACCTAGATTGGTGTTTTACCAAACAACTGGGCACTGAAGCCTAGCCAAATTGAATCATAAAATTATCCCAGGAACCCTTACAAGTATGTCCCATCCTTTTCAGAGAATTCAGAACCTTAAAACATCATGATGCACCCCAAAAAAATGCTACATTTTGATCAGAGTAACTCATCATAGCGTCCGCGGCACTCTGCACAAGTTAGTGCACTGGAAGTGTGCAGAGACTCAGCTAAGGACCCCAGTGAGGCGGGCCTGCTTCCCTGGCAGAAGGGACCCTGTAGGACGCACAGCCCACGGTGACTGCTGTGTCCACACCACAGTCCGGGGGCTGGGGGGAGGGGCCGCAGGCCCCCTGGGGTTTCTGCCCAGTGTCTGCACCTGGGGCTAGGGGCAGGGAGCCGGCAGGGAGGAGGCTTTCTGCCCTCCTGCCTGGCGCCTGCATCACCCTCCTCTCCGTCACTGGGTTGAGTGAACACCTACTGGACACCGGCCCTGCAGGGGCCCTGGAGATACAAGGCTGAGGAGGCCACGGGTTCCACCCTGCAGCACCCACGGTCAGAGGTGCTAGAGATCCCGCAGCACCCCGGGAGGTTCTGGGAAGGTGAGCTTCAGTGCTGAGGCCAGGAAGGAGCAGGAGAGGCCCGCCTGCTGCTCAGGGAAGTGGGAGGGCGTGCTTGGGAGGAGGTGCCCCAGGAAAGCTTGAGCGTTCCTCACGCCTTCATAGAGATCAAAGCGGATATCCTGAGGCTGTCGGTCACAGACCCAAACGAAGGCAGGGGTGTGGGGTCTGAAGACAGACACTGGTTCCTAATGGTCCAGGCTGAGCAGCTCGGAGCCCCAGCTGCCCGCCTCTCACCCTTTCCTAGGTTTCTGATTTAAGGCCATCAGAATTATCTCCAAGAGTGTTATGTAAACCTCTTTAAAACAATTAAGCACCGGGTGCAAGGGCACACGCCTGTAATCCCAGTGACTCTAGAGGCTGATACAGGAGGATTGCCAAGTTCAAGATCAGCCTGGGCAAGTTAGGAAGACCCTGTCTCAAAATTTAAAAATTTTGAGAATTAGCTCAGTGGTAAAAAGCACCCTTGGATTTAATCCCCAGTGCACAATCCCCCCCCCCACCACCACCAAAAGAAATCAAAACCAGACAAAAAAATCAATCAAGCACATTTAATATTTAGTATGATAAGGCAGCTTAAAGTTGAGCTAGGCAGAGGGATGTGATTAAAAATCAAACGAGCAACCATGGCATTTACCACTTCCAAACAGGACGAGAGTCCTCAGTGCAGCGTGAGCCCGGGGATGGCAGATGAGTGAGCTCAGAGCCTTGAAGGGCCAGCCAAGGCGACTCCGGGCGCTGGCGAGGCCAGAGGATGCGTCTGCGTGCACGGGGAGTGTCTGGGCCTTCGTACGTGAGGGGAATGAAGGACCTCATTATCACGCTGGGGTGATTTACCGAGTGACATCTGCTGAGTAAGCCCTGGGGGCCCTGGAAAGCCACGAGCCAGTGCACATGAAAACAAATGTGTGACTAGGAGCCTGGCTCGCGCACAGGTGGGACTCAGGGGCACAGAGGCTGGGATAGCAGGGAGGACTTCCTCAGAAGGCCTTTCCAATATGGCGACAGGGCAGGCGAGACAGGAGGGAAGGCCCTGACCGCAGCGGGTTTCCAGAAAGGAGATGAGGCTCCCAAGTGGGCATCCGGAGAGGGAGCTGGCTAGACCTGCAGCAAAACAAAGGTTTGGGGCCTGAGGGCGTCCAAGGAATGTCACCTCAAGATACAGTGCCCCGGGAGGCCGATTATTCAACTGAAGACATCAGGGGGACAGCAGATGCTGAAACAGGCCTTCCCAAGTTCCTTCACCTACCTAACGCCAGGCCCACCAAAGAGGAGCACAATCACCTTCCATCTCTTTTCTCTGAAATGTCATTAACCAAGGACGGCTAAATGCACATCACAGGGGAAGAGACACCCAGGGCCCAGGATTGTTCTCCAGGCCGCTCATCCCCCTAAAAGGCACCGACTAGCCCCTCCCCTTTCCCAGGCAGGAGGGTGTATAGCTCATGAGTCCCACGGGGTTACTGGGGGCTCCCCTTCCTGGATGCCCTGGTGTGTGGATAAATCTGTCTGCTTCTCCCCCTGTTGATCTATCATCAGTTTGTTTCAGCGAAACTTCAGAGGGCAAAAGGGGAGGGTCCCGTCACCCCTTAGGTCAAGTGCGATGGAAATGATGAGGAGACCCGATAGAGTTCTAGCCCAGAATGTGTTCTACACTCCTGGTGGACACTTGCCACTTTGGCAGGGCTGGACACCTGGAATGCTTTCTTGGCCAGATGATTTCAAGAGCTTGCCTGGAGGTCCCCGTGGGGACCTGTATACCCTCACCTGAAGAGCAGGCTCTGTCCCCTTTGAGCATGCAGCTTTGGGAGGGGTGAATGGGGAGCTGTGAGGGAGGAAGGAGACACCTCTCTCCCCAGCCAGCTCCCTGAGGCAACCCTGGTGAGCAAGGGGGTGACAGATGCCACAGTCAGACCTCCCTCACATCCACAGGTGATTTTGGTGGGAATGCCTTCTCGTCCTCAGAGTCAGCCAGCTACGCCCCCTTTTCTACTGACTCCCAAAGCCTGTTCGCTGGACAGTTTGGCTCAACCTGCTGGGCCTGCCTCTTCTCGCCACATTAAATCTCCAGTCTGTGAAGGTGACATTGTCACCTTGGTGTCACCTGGTGCTTAGATTTCTTTTTTCTCAGCCAGAGGTGTAGCTAGACCTGCTGTTGGAGAGAAGAGAAGCTGCGTCCAGGGATCACTGGTCCTTGAGACCAGCTCTGCCGCAGAACAGCTGGGGACACCCAAACACCTCTGCACACGATTGAGGCCCCACCCAAACCTTGCTTTCCGGGCCGTCCTGGCTTCAGCTGCCCTGCTCAGGCCCTCGGACATCCAGGGAGACGAGCCAGGATCGACCGGTGTTTATGCCAGTGAATGGCCAGATTTCCTCAAGGACATAGACAATTCCTTCCTTCCCTCCTTTCTCTTCTCCTTCCCTCCTTCCTTCCTTTTGTGTGTTCCAAATTCTACGCTGGAAGGTGCCTGTGTGGTGGCACAGAGCCGTCGTGGAACCCGCACTCTCTGGGGTGTGCAGGCATCCTACCACCACGGACAGCGCCCCTGGGTCTGCCACCAGGCCGTGCACCCGGCCCAGTGAGGCGGCACTACGCAAGACAGCTTCCAACATCAAGTTCAAGTTTGCGTTGTATGTAACTAGATCTAACAGTAGACCACACAGCTGAACGGCTGGACGTGAAGGAGAGACGGAAGCATGTCTGCTGGAGTTCACACGCCCGTCTCTGTGACTGCATTCACCTGTGCACGTGGCCCCGCTCACCAGCACCGTGAGGACGGCGCCTAGGATGGAGGAGGGAGGCTGGCTCAGGGTTCGGGAGCAGACAGCCAGCGGGGACCTGGGCTGCAGAGTGGCAGGGGGCTGGCCGTGGGCTCAGGTTGGGCTGAAGACTCCCAGGTTTGATTCCCACTGTCCCTGCTTGTGATGAGGGAGTCACCGAGGACCAGAAGCACTGGGAGCAAGGGCCACGACAGAACACTGCCCACTGTCCCAGAAACACTTGACTTGGGTACTCACGTTCCCTTCACTTTCATTTTAGCTCTTTAAAAAATAAGATGCTTCCTGCTGGGCGTAGTGGCGCACGCTGGAATCCCAGTGGCTCAGGAGGCCAAGGCAAGAGGATCATGAATTCAAAGCCAGCCTCAGCAAAAGTGAGGCACTAAGCAACTCAGCGACCCTGTCTCTAAATAAAATACAATATAGGGCTGGGGATGTGAGCAGGTGGTGTGGCGATGGCGGCAGAGGAGGGAGTGATGCCTTCAAAAGGGGAGGAGGGGACACCAGCCGCGGCCCTGGTCTCGCATTTCTCAGCCACCAGAAGCTGAAAAAAAAAAAAAAGGAAAGGGACTCTCTCCCAGAAGAAAGCAGTTGAAATGCTGCCCTGACTTTAGCCAGCAAAACTGAGTTTGGATTTCTGACCTCCAGAAATCTAGCCATGCATTTATGTGGTTTTAAGTTACTCAGCCTGTGGTAATTTATTACAGCAGCAATGGGAAATTAAAGTGCCATTTTATGCCACATGGGTAAATGTATGTTTCCTTTTCTAGGCAAACGGAATCATACAAAGCAGATTGTTTTCTATCTTCTTGATGTTGTTGTTGTCAATTCCTATAGCACTACTCTTTTACCAAGGGCTTTCTGGCATTCATTTGCATGGGTGAATACATTGTATTTAATGTATTCTCGGTCCATGCATGATCAGTTGTTTGCCTGTCCACTATTAGAGATGATGTTACTGAGGAGTGGGAATATCATAGGACAAACAGTGGTTCCATTCCTAGTTTTTTGAGGAATTTCCATACTGCTTTCCACAGTGGTTGCACCAATTTGCCGTCCTACCAGCAATGTATGAGTGTACCTTTTCCCCCACATCCTTGCCAACATTTATTGTGGCTTGTAATCTTTATGATTGCCATTCTGACTGGAGTGAGAGGGAATCTCAGTGTAGTTTTAATTTGAATTTCTCTAACTGCTAGAGATGTTGCACATTTTTTCATGTATTTTTTAAGCATTCATATTTATTCTTTTGAGAAGGGTCTCTTCAGTTCCTTAGCCCATTGATTGATTGGGTTATTTGGGTTTTGTTTTGTTTTGTTTTTGGTGTTAAGCTTTTTTAGTTCTTTGTATTTTCTGGAAATTCATGCCCTATCTCTCAGGTGCAGGTGGCAAAGTTTTTTTTTTTTTCCCATTCTGTAGGTTCTCTCTTCGTGCTCTTGATTGTTTCTTTTGCTGTGAAGAAGCTTAGATTTAACATCAGCATACTATAGTGACACAGCCACATCAATGTTTATAGCAGCACAATTCTCAACAGCTAAGCTATGGAACCAACCTAGATGCCCATTAACATATAAATGGATAAAGAAATCGTAGTATACATAAACAATGGACTATCACTCAGTCATAAAGAAGAATGACTTTATGACATTTGCCAGTAAATGGATGGATTTGGAGAATATCATGCTAAGTGAAATAAGCCAATCCCCCAAAATGGAAAGTTGAATGTTTTCAATGTTTTCGCTGATATGTGAAAGCTAAACCACAATAAAGGGTGGGTAAGAAAAGTTCAGTAGATTAGACAAAGGAGAACAAAAGGAAGTGGGGGGGGGGATGTGGATAGGAAATACAGGAGAATAAATCTAACATTTTTCCTGTGTATACAGATGAAATTACCTAAGTGTACCCCACCATCATGCCCACCTGTGAGAACGGGGTCTTAATTAGAATAAGATTTATCCTATACTTGTATAAGTTTATCAAAATGGAATCTACTGTCATGTATGACTAAAAAGAACCAATAAAATAAAGTTAAAAAAAAAAAAGAAAGAAAGAAGTGCTGTTGCAGTGGCCGTCCAGCTCCCTCTCACTTTGGCCCCCAGCTGGGTTTCTGCAGGATGGGCCCCAAGTGGCAGGAGGATGCTCAG
Source organism: Tamias sibiricus (assembly GCA_025594165.1). NCBI lineage: Eukaryota > Metazoa > Chordata > Mammalia > Rodentia > Sciuridae > Tamias > Tamias sibiricus. The sequence goes on along the minus strand of CM046662.1, from coordinate 167,992,975 downwards.
GTGTGACAGACCCATCAAATGCCTCCCACACTTGATTATAGCACACACCTCACCAGCAGAGCTAACCATCCTTTATCCATTTTCTCTACTGGATATATTCATTCATTTTCATTCATTTCATATTCATCCACTTTCTTAATGATTTGACAGATCTTCACCCTAAATACATGTATGATGACACAATTGTTGTAAAAATACTTGACATAAAACCAGCAACTTGAAAAATTGTGCTCTTTATATGTAATATGAAATGAAATGTACTCTGCAAACATGTATAACAATTTAGAATAATAAAAAATGTTAAAGAAAGGAAAACAAAAACAACAACAAAGAAAAGACTTTTGCTTGGAACAAAAAATGTTCCAAATATTATCCTTTTACCTAAATCATTTTGCACATATACAAGCTTATTCAAAGGAGGAATTATAAGAAGTGAATTTGCTGGACCCAATGATATTTGTATTTTTAATTTAGTAGATATGACCAAATTGCTTCCCAAAGAGTTTCAACAAATGCATACTCCTGCCAATTTCGCAGTTGCTTCACCTTGTGCTTACACAGTAGGTAATAAAATGTTTTGAACTTAACAACAACAACAAAAAATACATTACTCATGTGTCAGATTAGTTGCAAAGATATTCTCCCTCTTTATTTTTGTCTTTTACTTTTTCGTAGTGTCTTTTAAAAAAATATTTATTTATTTGCTTTAGTTATACACAATGAGTTTTATTTTTACGTGGTGCTGAGGATCGAACCCAGGCCACACGTGTGCTAGGCAAGCGCTCTACCGCTGAGCCACAACCCCAGCCCCTCATAGTGTCTTTTTTTTTTTTTTTTTTTGGTACCAGGGATTGAATTCAGGGGCACTCGACCACTGGGCCATATCCCCAGCCCTTTTTTGTATTTTATTAGAGACAGGGTTTCACTGAGCTGCTAAGTGCCTCGCCATTGCTGAGGCTGGCTTTGAACTCGCGATCCTCCTGCCTCAGCCTCCCAAAGTGCTGGGATTACAGGTGTGCGCCACCGCGCCCGGCTCCCTCATAGTGTCTTTTGCTAAGAAAATGTATTCAGTTTTTATGTTTTAGAGGCAGGAAAGGCCTCTCATAAAAACAGAAATCTCTACAAAAATGGTTGACTAATAAATATTCTCCTATAATGACTTGTCTACTGTGTATGTAATACTGAAGTATTTTATTCCCTGCTATATCTGATATTTGTGTATGTTGCAAAATAGGAATGTAACTTTGATTTTTCCTAAAGAAAGGCCAATACTTCATCTTCTCCTCAGATATTTTAAATACTGCCTTTATGAGATCCCATGTCTAGCTGAGTTGGTTTTAGTGTTTTTCATTTTGTATATTTATTTGCCAAATATAAGATTCTTGAAATACTCTTATACTATTTTTTTTTTTTTTGCTATCTGAAAGAACTCTCCACTAATTATGTTTCCTTCAAAACTTCTTGAATGCTTACATGGTTTTTTCTATTATTTCATGTCCTTTTAAACATATTGCACTTTGATTCTCAGGCAGTGAGAGTGTCCAAAGCAGTGCTTATACGTTTGCCAGTGTGGGTCACATGCTTAGGTTGTCCTGGTCCAGTGCAGGGGTGTGGGTGATGTGCAGAGAGCGCCACTGGCTGAGACGTGCTGCAAAAGGCCACTCCTGGGGGTGACAAGAATGTAGATGACCAACAGTGGACACAGAACCGCTAAAATGTTAGGAGTGAATTTATTATCCACAGAGAAAATCTGGAATGTAAAAAATAACAGTTAGATACAGCCTGTACCTGTGAGGGGTCAGATGACCTTCAACGTACAGAGAAGTGGATGCAGGATTAAAATCTGTGGGGTGTGCATGTGTGTGTTTGTGTGTGAGTGGTGTGCCTGGGGGAATGGTATGGACCACGAGTGGTACATTGTTGCCGCCTGAAGCGATGGCCGCTTGGAGCAACGAAGCCGTGGGAAGAAGTTCAGAGGCAAACTGGAAACAAACAGCTTTTTTATTCTGATAACTTTTCTCTCTGGCTCTAACAACGACTTTAACACGCACCACACACACCACCAAACAACCAACAACCAAAATGGCCCCAACCCGGTCCATGCTCAGCCCAAGTCTCTCGAGATCCCGGGCCAAGTCTCGTGAGACTACGGAAGGCAGCAATGTCCAAAACTCCATGGCCCGAAGTCAACCACAATCTTAGCCATCTCCCCAAACAGGGCTCCTGCAGTACATATAAGGCTAACACTTAATTCTTAACTCTGACAACTAGAAAAGGCTATCCTATAAGCTTATATTAAAAATCATCAACATAACCATTTCTAAAATTAAAAGTCAAAAGACATAAATTTAAAAGAGCAGAGTATATATAATGCCTCCTCTAGACCAGCAAGAAGAAAAAGACTTAAGGAGGGAAGAAACAACACAGAAGTGGAAAATAAATCCAAAGAGCAACATAATAGAAGTACACACTTATCAGTGTGATATCTCCTGATAAGCAAGAAAAATTTTCAGAACTTTCTTTAAAACAAAACAGAAGTGTGGGTATTTATGACAGTAAAAAAAAAAAAAAAAAAAAAAAAAAAAAAAAAAAAACTGATTTTGACTGATTAAAGGAAAATACCAGAAGGATCTCTAACCTTGTTCTTCTGCTTCAAGATTCTCTTGGCTAATTTTGGATTTTTGTATGTCCTCATATGCTTTAGAATCAGCTGCCAATTTCCACAATAATGAACCTGCCAGAATTTTACCTGGAATTGAGTCTCACCCATGAATCAGCTTGAGAGAAGTGGCAGCCTAACAATAACGGTCTTTCCAATCTGTGGAAATGACACACCTCGCCTCCTTTGCAGTTTTCAAAGAAAAGGGCTTGCACATCCTTTCACATATCAGTTTCTAGTTATTATATGTTTAAAATTTCATGTTTTGCTCATTTATTGGTGCATGGAAATAAAATTATTTTGCGTACTGACAGCATTCAAGATTCTTGCCAAATTTGATTGTCTATTTGTATACCACATGGAGTTCTTCCAATTATTTATATACACATTTGTTTCATCAGAAAACAATGAGTTCTATTTATTCCTTTGATTCTTTGGCCTAATTTATTTATTGTTCTTGGCTTATCACACTGGAAAGGATCTCTAATATTAGGGTGAACTGCACTGTGGTAATGAACAGCCTTTCCTCCCTTCTGGGGGCAAGAGTTCAACTTCTTATTGTTAAGTTTACTTTAGGATTTTTGTTGATGTTTTATTAGATTAAGGATGTACTATTCTATTTCTGGCTTTCCAAGAGTTTTTCTTAAAATTATGAATAGATGTTAAATCTTACATACTTTTTTTTTCCTGCAACCATCTAGATGATCATATGATTTTTCTTTTTTTCTTTCTTTCTTTTTTTTGGGGGGGCAGTTACTGGTGATTGAACTCAGGGGGAGCCAACCACTGAACCACATCCCCAGCCCTATTTTGTACTTTATTTAGAGACAGGCTCTCCCTGAATTGCTTAGCACTTCGCTCTTGCTGAGGCTGGCTTTGAACTTACAATCCTCCTGTCTCAGTCTCCTGAGCCACTGGGATTACAAGTGTGTGCCACCATTCCCGGCTGATTTTTCTTTTTTATGTTATGTGGAAAATAACATTGACTGACTTTCAAATGTTGAACCAATGTCACACTGTAACAAATCCAAATTAAACCTGCATTATCATTTTTATACATTGCTAGATTTAGCTTTATATTTTATCTGGGATTATTGCATCTGTATTTGTATGAGAGATTGGACCATAGCTTTCCTTTTTCATTACATCCTCGACAGATTCTGATACCAAGGCAATGGTGACCTCAAAGTGACTTTAGAGCCGTGCCCCTCTTCATCCCCTGAAAGCGTTTAGTGGAGGTAAACTCTTGGAGGCTGTAAGGTGTACAGTGTCCCTGCTGCCATTTCTGATACCAGTTGCATTTTCTTTCTTTTCCTTTTTCTTGATCATTTCTATCAAGGTTTTCAAAGACTGAACTTTTTATTGATTGATTATTCTCTATTATATGCTTATTTTATATTTCATTGATTCCTGCCCTTGTTCATGTTGCATTCTTCTTCTATTTTTAAAATTTGCTCTTCTTTCTTCAATTTCTTGAGATTATGATGAAAACTTAGATTACTGACTTTGATCTTTTTTCCTTTGTGGTATATGAATTTTAGGCTGTGAGTTTTTTTCTTTTAAACATGGCTTAAAATCTTTCCTATAGATGTGGATATGTCACCCCATCATTATCATTCAGTACTAAATAGTCCTTAAAGTCCTCCCCGTTTCATCTTTGCCCTTGAGTTATTTAAAACTATATAACTCAATTTTCAAAGAGCTGGGGATTTTACTTTCTTTCTCCCTAGCTGACTTCCACTGCTGTCAGAGAACATTCCCTTTTTTATTTTAATTTTTTGAAATTTTTGAGGCTTGTTTTATCGCCCAGGTATGACCAATTTTGGAAAGTATTTCATGTGCACTTAAAAAGAAAGTGTGTATGCAGGGGTTTAGAATGGAGCATTGGATATATGCTAATTATACCAAGTTTGCTAGCTCTTTTGTTATAATTGTCTGCTGTTTTATCTGCTTGGAGATAAATGTGTTAGAATTGCCCATTATGATCAGAAACTTGTCTATTTAGCCTCTTTGTTTTGTCAATTTTACTTTGTATGTACCTTTTTTTTTTTTTTTTTTTTTTTTTAGAATTTATTTGCTTTAGTTGTACACAATGCAAAGCATTTATGTTTACATGGTGCTGAGGATCGAACCTGGTCCGCACACGTACTAGGCGAGCGCTCTACCACTGAGCCACAACCCCAGCCCGCTTTGTATGTACTTTGAAGTTGTTATTAGATGCATACACATTAAGATTTGTACCGTCTTCTTAGTGGACTGACCCCTTTATCATTTTCAAGTGTCTATCTCTAGTAAGGTCTCCTGTCTTAAAGCTGCCTTTCTATGACTTTTGTACGAGTCTACTAGTGTCCTTTGTTTTGGTGTCCCTGGAGTAACTTTCCCTGTTCTTTTACATTTAACTTTCCTGTGTCTTAATATTTAAAGTCTGTTTCCTATAAAGAGCATTGTTTGTTTGTTTTTTTTTAAATGCACATCACAGAAAATTTATGAAAGGCCAAGTAATGTGGCAAAAATGATCAGCTTGTTTAGTATAAAAAGAAAGGCAATTTGAAACAAGGACAAACCATCAGCTAGGCTGGGTTACATAGACTGACAATATCCACAGTTGGTCAGGGTAGAGAAAGCAAGCAGTCTAAAATGGTAAAATTCCTTCATAGTGGGATTTTAAACCATTGTTTTTCTTGTATTTTTCAGTATTTCATTAAACATAAAGAACTTTTAACTTTACAGTAAGTGGTGATGCTGTTGTCATTGGGATCTCACACATCTGCGTCTGTCTTTACATCCACACAGACACATACAGATTCATGCTGCTGTGCCTGCCTAGTTCAGGGCCATGTCTTTTTGCTGCCATCATTCCTCTGTATTGAGCAACAAATCAGATCTTCCTAAAACTAAGGTTTACATCATTTCCTTGCTTGAAATCTTTCAGTGGTTCCCAGCATCATGAAGATAAAAGTGCAAGCTCCCCTGCGTACCGCCAAAGCCTCCAAAATCTGAGCCCGTCCGCCCTGTGCCCGTTGCCTGCGTACACTTCAGTTTCAAGTTACACAAAGTGCTTGTGGTATTTTGTACCTATGCACTTTACTTCTTCAACAATTAATTTGCCAGGAATATAATTGGATTTTAAAAGCCTCAACTGACAGATTGCTATTTTATCTTTGGCATATTCAAATCATTTACACTTACTGTTATACTGAAAGAGTTGTGTGATTATATCTCCCATGTTACGGTTTGCTTTCTATTTAATCCAACTACCTCATTTCCCCCCCTCTTTTCATGATTTCTTATGATTTACCCAAATATTCAGATCATTTCATTTCCCTATATTTCGCTTCCCTTCTGGCTACGTTTTGTTTTGTTTTGTTTTGTTTTGTTTTTGGATCTTATAGAGATTATCTAAAGTATTTTTAATTTTATTAAATATTTCTAATCTTTTTTTTTAATATTTATTTATTTACTTCAGTTGTACACAATCAATGCATTTATGTTTATGTGGTGCTGAGGATCGAACCCGGGCCGCGCACATGCAAGGTGAGCGCTCTGCCGCTGAGCCACAACCCCAGCCCTAAATATTTCTAATCTTAAGTTCAGAAAAAATAATTTAAACAGGTATCAAAATATGCTCCAAAACACATTAGAAAAACATATAGGAATGAAAACAGCAGTTGCAAATTAATGCCAGACCAGTTTTGAGTCCTGTGTTTGGGCACGCGCTGCATGCTTGGAGAAGCCTGAGGACTACAGACATTCTCCAGAACACGTTTCTCTCTGGATCCGGTTGGAGTTGACATAAGAGGAAGGGCACACAGTTTGGAAGGTGGGATTATTAACTGTGGAAGCAGAAAGTCACTACGCCAAAGGGTCATTGTGGTCAGGCACAATGACAGACAACTGCAGAGACAACTGGTAGACCAGCCTGTCTTTTCCCCTCCCCTGCTTGGCATCAGATTCATCTGGCTTACTGGCCGTGCTGAGCATCCATATCCCTGGGCCACCACGAGGCATGTGGCTGTGGACCTGCACAGGTGACAGTTCTTAGAGGCAACATCTCCCAGAGGCAGAGGTCTCCTGCATCTCCCTATGAGCTTGCCTTTTATGGTCCCACCACTATTACTGAAGAGGCAAACTCCTACTCAGTTCTGCAGGTAAGCAGGTGCCCACTGCCTCTCTGAGCCTCCACCTCTCTTTAGACCTCACTTCCGAGAGCTCCTCCCACCTGTATTAGCTCTGATTCCTAGAATAAGCCCTGTTTCTGCACAACACCAACAGCATCTGTGTTTCAGACAGAATACGGACTGAGAATTGAATGAAGCAGATGACATAGTGTTGCTTTCTGACTTGGAGCAACAACGCCGTGGGAGAAAAACTCAGAGGCAGAATGAAGATGAAAAAAGGTTTTGTTTTTTTTTTTTTTATTCTTTGGCTTTAGCAATCTCTCAAAACTCTAACACTGGCTCTTTCAGCAACCTCTCTGACTCTTTACTTCTTCTGACTACTGACTCTTTACTTCTTTACTTTACTTCTTTCTTCTTCACTTTCTTTTACTTTTACTTTCTTAGAGAGAGCTTAGAGAGAGAAAGAAAGAGAAAGAGAGCTTCTTTCTTCTTTCTTCTTTCTTCTTCACTTTCTTTTACTTTTACTTTCTTAGAGAGAGCTTAGAGAGACAGAAGAGAGAGAAATAGAGAGAGAGAGAGAGAGAGGGAGGGAGAGAGAGAGAGAGAGAGAGATTCTTCTTTCTTCTTCGGCAGCCTCGGCCTGACTCCGACCAGCAACTACTTCTTCTCCCTACCTATGGTTTCTCATTTCTTTCTCTAGCTTCTTCTGACCGAACTCTTAACCGCTCTGACTCTTATTTCTTCTTCTGACTACGTTCTGGCCACTCTGACTCTTTTCTTTTTCTCTGACCCGAACTCTTCTTGCTACCGACTGAGCAGACTGAACGACTGACTGAATGAATACCCTTCTGACCGCTTTCACCCGGTTATGTACCTTTAGCTTTACGGGTGCCTCACGTGCATTTACAGGTGCGTCACGTGCATATGATTATTATCAGGTGGAACTTATGGCTTCCAGCTAGCCACAATAGCCATCTCCCTGATTGGGGCTGCTTCAACATAGATTTTACATTGTTAAGTTGTACAGTCCAGAATTAATGTATAATTATAATGAGTCTTCAGTGATCAGAAAGAATTCTTTGAAACAAAAGGTGAAAATGATTTAAAATTACAAAGAAAATTGACAGAAACACAACTCTATGCTGCTTAAACTTGAAAACACCGATGAAATTGATGTTTTGTGAGAAAGATACAAAAAACTCATATGGATTTGATAATAAATGGAGCACCAGGAGATAACTCTTAGAAATTTAAAATGTATCAGAAATCTGTTTTCAATGTTACTGTGACCAGATGATTTTACAAATCATTATCCTAAAATCTTTAAGGAAATCATACCACTACTTAAGCCATATGAGAGAGTTGTAGATGTGAAAACTTTAATAAGATATTTATGTATATCATTTACTAGTTCATTCCAGTGATACTACACCATGCCTAAGTAGATTTTATTGCTAGAGAGTGAGGATCATTGAACAAAATAAATGTGTTCTCTAATTCTTCGATAAATAAATAGGTCAAGGGAGAAAGGCTATGGGATATTTTGATAAATATAAAGAAGGCACTTAATAATATTAATTTCTGAATAAAAAATTTATAGAACTAAGAATAGAATGTCATTCTTATTCAAAACCAGATTAAAGTTAGTTTTAACAATGAAAAATATGGGTATTCCCATTAAAATCAAGAAGAGAACATTCCTACTATTGCTGATTTGAAAAATTTAGACACTAGAGTGAAATGAGAAAAAAACATGAAACTGCATACTTAAAGAGGGAGGTGACAGTGTCTGTTTTTATAGGTGATTTGATCTTCTATCTGAAAGACACAAGGAAGTCAACTGAGTAAAGCTACTTGAATAACAAATTCTAGTTGGTGGTTGGTTACTGAGCCAATGCATAGAAACTGATAACTTTCCAACATAGCAACACACCTAAAAAAATGTACAGAATCACTTTGATATAATAAACATTTTTCGTTCACGTCAAAATTTTTGAATAAGTGCAGGGAGCATTCTTTTGGGTAGGAGACTTGGGCTAATTCTTATATATATTTATTTAATACAATTTGATAAAATCAATCTATAAAATCTAAAACTGTAAAAATATTTATTATGTTTAAATTTTGCATCTTCATCAGGATTTTGTTGTTGAACTTAACAAAATAACTTTAAAGATTTATCCAGAATAATACATTTGCTAGAATATATAACTAAAAAATATATGTCTGAGGGGAAGGACATCTTTATCAGATATAAACTATACCAACTTATAACCTAAAACTTAAAATGCCTTTTATTTTTTTGCCGAGGAGTGGATAAGCAAATGTTTGGAACAGAATAGAAACTTTAGAAACATACTAAGAGTTTGCAAGAATTTATTATGTCATACTCTCAATCATTGGAGAAAAAACTGTACATGGAATGAAGGGCTAATTATTTAGAAAAAAAAATTCTATTTATTTATTTATTTTAATCAGTTTTACGTGACAGCAGAATGCTCTTCATTCATTCTACACAAATGGAGCACAATTTTTGACTTTTCTGGTTGTACCCAAAGTAGAATCACACCATTTGTGTAATCACACATGTACCTAGGGTAATGATGTCCATCTCATCCCACCATCTTTCTTACCCCCATCCTGCCTCCCTGCCTCCCTTTTGCCCCATCCAAATTTCTCCACTCATCCCATGCCCCCTCCCTTTATGGATTAGCATCCATTTATCAGAGAAAACATTCGGCCTTTGGGTTTTTAGGATTGGCTTACTTCACTTGGCATGATATTCTCCAGCTCCATCTACATACCTGCAAATGCCATGATTTTATTAACTTTTGTTGCATATTCACAATCTATACCACAATTTCTTTATCCATGCATCTACTGATGGGCATCGATGTTGGTTCCACCACTTGGCTATTGTGAATAGTGCTGCTATGCATGCTGATGTGGCTGTGTCCCTGTAGTATACTGATTTCAAGTCTTTTGATTATGAACCAAGGAGTGGGATAGCCGGGTCAAATGGTGGTTCCATTCCAAGTTTTCTAAGGAATCTCCATTCTGCTTCCCAAATTGGTTGCAGTCTCACCAGCAATGTATGAGTGTGCCAGAAGAAAAAAGATTTTCTATCTCATATTTTACACAAAAAAATACATTTAAATGGCTTTCGCGTTTTCCATGTAAAAATACAAAAAAATAGATGTTGGAAATGAATCTAGATATTTGGGTGAGGAAATAGTAAGCATGACTCAAAAGTTTAAAAATCTATCCTATGAATAGTTCTTCCCTTCAACTTGGTTGATCATTTTCTTAAAACTATTATGCTGTAAAAGCCTCCAGAATAAAAATGGAGTCCCTTGTGTCAACTTCAATGGCAAATAAATGAAGTGAAGAGGTTCTGAAGGAAAGTGTCTTCACAGTTGCCAACAGTGACTCTCACGGCAGGTTCTGCCAGAGCCACGGAAATGCGCAAGGTCCCTGTGGTCCTGCACAGAGCCACGGACTGGCACCACCCTTGGGCTTGGTCCTTGAGGTCTAGGAGAATTGCATCAGAATGTCTCGTGCAGTCGTCCTCGATTTTCCTCGACAACTTCCTCTCGCCTCACCCTCTTTGCACACGCAGTTCTCTATGGCACCTGTGTTCTGTCTGCAGTGGATGCTGGATCAACTTGATTCTCTTTGGAGAGTCTCTCTGCCTGTTATTTAGTTTGACGAAACAGTATAAATGGTGCCCATTAAGTCATTCTTTTGTGAGAAGAACTTCCAAAATTAGAAGATTTTTTCCTTATAATTTTATATACATTAACATAAAATACATATTGTATTTACATATAATTTATTTACCATAAATATCATTTTCTTCCCATAAAACATGTCAAATTTTAGACATTGGGAGACATGATTGAAACTTGAATTTAAACTTGTCTGTTTTTTAAAAACTTTCTCAGAATACAAGTAATGCGTCAGTGTTGGCATAATTGTTCACGGTTATTTTGAAAATCTGAATTCTGGAAATGCCTTTCCCTAGGCAGCATGTTTTGTTTCCTTTGGGCATTTTGCAAATATGTACTTTTGGAGCAGAGCTTTCCATCTCCCCCTGAAATACTCTGAGAACATCCCATGGTTGGTCATTTCATTGTTTAGACTGGAAATGGATGTATCTGTCTGTCACTCATCAAGTCTTCATTAACTCACAGTGCTGTCACAGCCTCTATGCATACATTTCCTCTGACACTCAGAACTCCTCAAACTCCTTAGAAACCAGTGGCCAAAGAAAGAGGCGAGAATGCCTCTTTTCTCCCTGCCCCTGCCCGTCCTTCCCTTTGGCAAACGCATGGTCTGTGACCCATGTCTCAGAAACATGCTCAGAGCATTGTCCTGAAGGGCCATCTTCTCCAGAAAAGCTCCGCCAAGATCGCTCTTTGTAACTTGATGATGGCAAATAGTGTCTCGGTACCCAAACACTCCACCGCAAGGGGAACAGGAGTGGATCTTAGAAGGATTGTGATGGTGCTGAAGATGAAGACAAAATAAAACAAAAGTATCTGTTTTTACTCTAAGTGAAAGCTTCCTTGAAAATTCTTTGTTTGTTTTTTGGGTACAGGGGATTTAACCCAGGAGCACTTTACCACTGAGCCACATCCCCAGCCCTTTTTTTATTTTGAGACAGGATCTCACTAAGTTGCTGAGGCTGGCCTTGAATTTGTGATCCTCCTGTCTTGGCCTCTCAAGTCACTGGGATTACTGGTGCGCACCACTGGCCCCGGCCCTTGAAAGTTTGAAGCTCATGAGCGCTACTTTCCCAAATAAGCAACCCATTTCAATCCTTTGATCTTTACTTAATAAGCACAAATGGGTGCAAACACCTGTGCCTCTCTTCCTCTCATCCTTCCGGGCAGTGGGCTGGCTCAGGGCCTGGCACCCAGCTTTGAGTGGTTACTCCTTAGATATTTACAGACTCGAATGCTTCTCTGGTCCTCAGCCTCAAACTTCTGTCATTTGGAGCATCTGCAAAGGAATAAGGTCTCTCTCCTTCTCGTTTAGGACTTGCCTAGATTTTCCGAAGGCCTAATGGCTGTTAGGAAATGCTCTCCTCTGGGAAGGCTGGGATGCCTGCTGCAATTCCAGGAGGCAGCTGCCCACCCCCCGAATCACAAAGGAGCCAAGAAGCACTGGGGCAAATCCAAGCCACACTGACCTGCACTGATTGAGTACAGGCCACAAAACTGGGGACAGCAAGGGCTTAGTCTCCCAGAGGCAAGGCTCCTGCTGTGAAGACTCCTGCCTTCTACTTGCAACCTTGAACAAAAAAGTGACACATTAACTAGAGTTATGATTTAATCGCACTGTTAATTAAATCATTTGTTTGCAGCAATACGAGAACACGTGAATGTAATTCAAGGCAATGAGAGAAGCCCTATCATTCATTTTCAAAATCACCACAGACATTGTGACCCTCACTATAATTCTATACCTCTGATGTCGTCCCTTTGGGTGGATGTGGCCAGGAAAGATTTGCAAAGGTTTTGGTTGGACCTGGGTCTGGAAGACTTTAGCTGTATCAAGAGAGGCAAAGACAATGCTAGGGAGGCTTCCAGAAAATGGGGCACCTGAACCACAAGTCAGAGACAGGAAAAGCCGATGGCTTCAAGGCAGGCATGGCCGGAGTATCGGGAGTTGCCAACCAGTGCCCACAGAGATCAGGCTCCAGCAAGCGTGTGAGTGGCTGAAGTCAGCCTGCTCTAGCTCGAGGTCCAGCTGGGTAGCATCGCAAAGGCAGTTGTTTTACTCCATCAACAATCACGGATTGGGCATAGCTCTCTACCAGGGCCTCTGCACAGCTGGGGCGCACAGAGTGGACAGGTGGGCACTGTCCCAGTCCTCAGGTGCGGGCAGCTGGTGCAGAAACATGAGTAACCCACGACAAACTGACCATGTGTCAAAGGACCAGGGACAAAGGAGAGGGCTCCCCTAAGCATGGCTGAGCCAGACCCCAGGGATGAGTGCCAGCTCTGACCAGGTGTGTGGACTGGGTCAGAGGTAAGGTAGAGCGTCACAGTGAGCAGGGCAGGGGCGGGGGTGAGGGCGTCCTTTGCTCCACAGTAATTGTGGGAGATGCTGCTGCCGTTCCCAGTTGCTCCCCTGGTCTCTGTCATCTGCTAGCAGAGGACCACACACCCACCCTCCGCCACGCTGCTTGCAGTGCCTCCAAGGCTTCGCTGTCACTGATGAGATGTGCTTTGACGTGGCATCCGCACAACCCGGCAGAATCTGCAGGGCCACTGTGGGCTTTCCCCACAGCTCTCTTTCCCTTACCACGTGACTGAGATGGGCTGCTACTCCAGCCCGGGTCCCCGGATGAAGAAGACAGGCGGGGGAGTGGTGTAGAGGGAAGAGCCCTCTGTGTGCTCCACGTCTCCCTACGAGCCGCTGAGGCCTGGTGTGGGCTGTTTCTGCAGCTTGTCTGGGCAAAGGCTAGCTTACAAAGAGAGTGATATTAGAATGTTTAAGCAACACTGCGTGGGCCGAGCAGAGCACTCCTCGGGCCAGGCATGTCATTCAAATGTGCCAACGGCCCTCTCTGCTCCAGAAAGGCTAATGTGACCTGTGCTGCTAGGTGGGCTGCCCTATGCCGCCCCCCCCCCCCAAGAAGGCCATGTCCCCGTTCGTTCCAGCTGTCTGGGCAGGGAGAGGCCAGTGGACATGGGAGCCCTGGCAGCTGCCGTCCTCCTTCAGGCCCTTCATGAGGAGACTTGATTGTCCTGGCCACCTTCCTAGAACACAGAGATCTTGCAAAGCACCTGCAGACCAGAGCTCAGCCCTGGAGCTGAGGCCTCAGACTCCTCCCATGGAATCCCGGTGGCCTTGAGCTATGCCCAGGCACCGCTAGCATCAAACACTCCCCCCATCAAGGCGGCGGGTGGACAAAAGCAGCCCACCCCGCATCTCCTGGTGCCTCCTGAGCACCGCGCTGGGGTCATTCTCTGCTGGCAGTGTGTGACTCACGTCCTCGGAAGCAGGTGCTCATTCATCGACAGGGTTCAGCACGTCACCGTCCTGTGCTCTCCCACCCACCACTTCCGTGTCTCGGTGCTGTCCTGTGTGATGTGCAGTTCTAGCCTCGAGCCGCATGGTGACTAAACCACACAGAAAAGGGGGGAAATTCAGAAGGAAAAGCCCAGGAGGAGGCTCTTACAGCAAGCCGCCCTCTGGTGGACTGGTGGGGGCGCCGTCATCGCCTACTTCTGGCACACAGAATCCCTGCTGGGCCCAGAGCTCCGAGTCCAGCCTCCGCAGTCTGCCTCTGGAAGGCGGGCCTGCTCTCCAGGCGGCCAGCCACGGCAGAGGGCGGAGGCTCACAGTCAGGAGAAAAGAATCTGCAGGTCTGTGAACTTGCTATTTTTAGGCCTTGGCGTAGTCCTGCCCGCTTCCCAAGTTGCAAGTGACAGCCACATATTTTTATAGAATAGCGCACGAGAAATCGTAACACACACCACCAGACTCTGTTAGAGGGCTTAAGAGGGCAGCGTCGAAAACCCACAAATCTTTCTAAGGTAGCAGATGTGAAACAGGGCCAGATGAGGCTTAAAATGATTCAAAAGATAGATAGTTTTGCAGGAAAAACCATGCAGATGTATCTACTGATAGGAAAGTAAACAGGGCCACAGTTGGCCCGCATTACAGGCTTCTGAAACCTCGAATCCTAGACAAAGGCAGACCACATACAACAGAGACAAAAAGCGGTCTTCTCTGCTACAAAACCAGTGTGCTTATTGATGCACAGAGCTCCTCAGCCAAAACCAGTTTTAACTTTAGATAAGGGACATTTGGGGCCAACCTGATGACACCTACAGACCGGACTCCTGAATGCCCTTTCCCGTTGCTGGGACGGGATCTTTTAAGCAAACTTCAGGCAACAACTATCTCATTTTCTGGAGATATTACCTACATTAGAATTGAGAAATCCTGCATAAGACCCTAACTTAACCTGCCCCCCATCTTTGATAAAACTCTCAATCAAAGATCTGAGACTGTTTTTTCGCAGTAAGTACCCTGAGGTAACCTGCTCCAATATGTGGATGATCTTCTGTTAGCAGCAAAAGACAAAGAGAACTGTTTAAGGGCCACTCGGGGTTTGTTAGTGAACCCTGGCTCATTAAGGGTACCGAGTCTCCAAGAAAAAGGCAAAAATCTGTTCCTCTCGGGTTACTTATTTGGGATATGAGCTGAGGGAAGGGAAAAGACTCTGCCCTGCCACCCTGAGGCTCTGGTTCAGGCCCCATGGCTGGTCCAGCTGCTGCTACTAAACTTGGCCGATCAAACAGCCAGGGAAATAGCCCTTGGAGAGTCAAAATGTTCAAACTATTCTTAAACTCTCAATATTGCCCCAAACTCCCAGTTAAAAATTGAGGAAGAAACTCCTTCATAAACTACTGAAGAGATAAACTTATACTCCTCTAATGGGAGCCCAACAAAACGGTCACGGCAGGGTAGACTCTCCCAGATGGGAAAAATTTACATGCCTAAGCATTTTAGAAGAAAGTGGTTAACTGATCTTCATCAGGCGATGCATTTAACCCCCAAGAAGACTTCAGAACTAATTTCACCCCACGTTTGGTTCCCGGGACACCGAGAGATACTCCAAAACATTTCAAATCGCTGCATGACATGTGCACCAGGTAAATGCTAAAAAAGAACCATCTTCCACAGGGAAACAGAAGTCAAGGTTACTGTACCTGGTAAATTTTGAAAATTAGACTTTACTGAAATTAAACCAGAACTATATAGAATATAAATACTTTGTTAGTCTTTGTTGAAACTGTCTCAGGCTGGGTAGAAGCCTTTCCTACTCAAACAGAAACAACACAAATAGTATGTTTAAAAAACTAATAACTGAGATTGTTCCTAGATTTGGCCTTCCTCTAACATTTTTTTGGGGTCTGACAATGGCCCGGCCTTCACGGCCAATTATCTCAATAAAAAAAAATTAATCTCTGACAGCTCCCCACCGAATGGCCCAAAGTCTGCCCTCCAACTGCGATGACAATTTAATCCTCCTAGACCCACTAGACACTGCAATTGCAGCAGCCTTTTCTTTTGCCACTTCCGGGTCTAGTTGTAGGAATACAAAGAGAAATCACAAAATTAGCCTGTAGTTTTAGCAAAACAGCTAACCTTACTACACAAGTTTTGACAGAAATTAATCAAGAGATGAAAAAACTTCGAACCTCAATGTTACAAAATAGAGCGGTTATTAATTTTCTTTTATTGAAACATCACTTGGGTTGCCAACAATTCCCAGACATGTGCTGTTTTAATGTTACAGATTATTCTAACGTTATCCAACAACAGGTAGATGAGATAAGACAGGAGATTAACAAAATTAAAACGAGTAATTCTTGGTTAGGCTTGGGAAATTGGTTTCCATGGTTAACTTCTCTCTTAGGTCCTATAATTTGTATCCTTCTCTTACTAGTTATTGTCCCATGTGTTATTAACTATATGCTCCGGTTTATTGGGCTGCAATTTAATTCTATTATGTACCATCGATAAAATTAGCCTATACGATTACTCCCTTTCAAAGATTTGAAAAGTAAAAAAAAAAGAGGGGGGGAAATGATAAACCAGCCTAATTCCATCTTAAGACTGAGAGCCATCCTGTCAAAAAGTTATACTTCTGGCACACAGAATCCCCTGGCACCGTCTGGGCCCAGAGCTCCGAGTCCAGCCTCCGCAGTCTGCCTCTGGAAGGCGGGCCTGCTCTCCAGGCGGCCAGCCACGGCAGAGGGCGGAGGCTCACAGTCAGGAGAAAAGAATCTGCAGGTCTGTGAACTTGCTATTTTTAGGCCTTGGCGTAGTCCTGCCCGCTTCCCCAGTGCAGTGACAGCCACATATTTTATAGAATAGCGCACGAGAAATCGTAACACACGTTGGAAACCTGCTCGGAATTTAAACAGGCTTAAAATGTCATGCAGCTGATGCACAGGGACAGATGACACCCCTCCCCCCACTGCCCTGCCCACCCTGAGGCTGGTCCAGCTGCTGCTCTGCCCCCTGTCCACACCAGCCCCAGGTGCTCAGCTCACCCGGGGCCACGCTGTCCACGCCCAGCCATGCTGCGTCTGCTCCCGGCCAGGCCCCTGCAGGCCAGCTGCTCTTCCGCAGGCAAGCCTGTGGGCGAGCTCCCTCCTGAGACGTCCCGGGATGCCCAAGGGACACCTCACACGAGGGGATGCTTCCTGACTCACGTGGTGTCCCCCAAACCAGGAAGAGAGGCTGTTGTCCGCTGCTCAGGCGCCCCACCTGGATGGGCTTTGGCTCCTCTGTCTTACTCCTCCACGACTCCCAAAGGCTCTGCTTGAAAATCTATGTGCCTCTGGCCACTGCCACAACCCCCGCCCTGGAGCTCACCACGGGACTGCCTTCACCTTTCGACTGGTTCCCTCTCCTGTTCCCTTTCCACACGACACGTGGAATAATCCAGAGAATGCCACCGGCCCTCCCTGACTCCAGGGCTCCAGGTCTTGGCCCCTGCGTGGGGCAGGAAGGCCTGGCCTCTGGTGCAGACACACAAGCTGTGGGTGGCCTCCCCCTGGGGGCCTGGGAGGCTGCTCTCAACTCTGGCATCCTGGGTAGAAGCTGATAACTCATGCCAATGGTGTAGCAGTGACTGGCAATGGGAGGCTTCCAGCCCACCCCCCAAGTCCCAGCTTGAACAATAGAACAGACAGACATCATGGGCTGGGCAGGGAACAGAGAACAGCTGGAAAAATACAAAATTAATTAGTTCCTTAGCACTTGGGGGGTGGGTGGGCAGGAGAGCTATTTTCCTCCATTAATGGGAAAGCAGTAGCCTGAACCAAGAGCAGAAAGCAGGCAGCAGACCCAGTGACTGCCTTTCCACCTCGGGTAGAGGAAGAGAGAGAGAAACTTGCAAGACTTGAAGAAAGTTTCACTTTCTTGAAAAAAAAATCACAGAGAAATTACAGGTGCTAACACTAGAGGACGCTTCTGGGAGCCAGTCACTGTCGCAGCTCTCCCTGCATATAAATTCCGTCAATCCTCAGGTGATGCTAAGAATGAATTACAAGCATCACCCCATCCTGCAGGTGAGGAATGAGTGGCTCTTTGGTTGCCGTCAGTCAGGCAGGAAATGTCACAGTGATTAATGTCAGGCCACTTGACTCCAAGGCTCCTGTCTGTTCTTAACAGAAAAACAGGGCTGGGATTGAGAATGTGCTCACGGCCTGTTCATGCACCTGAAAACGGAGGAAAGTTCCGCAGACCTTCCCTGAGATGGACCAGCTGGTTGGTGCACCCAGCTCTGCTCACCTGTCGCCTGTGCAGAGCTGCAGCTACTCACTCCCTAAGCTGTGAGGATGGGCCAGTGCTGGCACGATGACACCCTCCAGGGAGAACAGCAAACCTGGCCGACTTCCCTGCAGGAAGCACCCAGGGGCTGTGGTGACTGCAGTGGCTGGGGAGTGGCCCAGTGATTGCTTCCTGTTGTCACCTCAGGCCAAAGCCAGAGAGCAAGGACAGATCAAGAAGGGAGGTGTCTTCACAAGATGAGGAAGAATCATTGAAAATTGGGATTTTCCTGTTTGCATTTAAGTTATTTTTATGCTTATGTTGTAGATGACATCCACTTGTAAAAAATAAATAAAAGGAGGCATTTCTGCTATGAATGGTGAGCAGTTCACACAGTAAAACCCACAAGGAATGCCAAGTGTCCCAGGTGCTATTACAGTGACCCATGGTGCTGGCTGGGGTGGTGGTTCCCGTGCTCCATCAGAGCCATCCTGTCCCAGCCGCCTCAGTGGAAACCCGGAAGTGCTCAGAATTCCCTGTCCTTCCACCACACGGATTCAATCATGGCGTTCAGATGATCTTACTTTCCTAGACGTTCGGTGGTGGAGCAGTGCTGGGTGTTTGCCAGACCTAGTGCCTTTTAGTTCTGGGCTCTCGGCTGGACTACATTTCCCAGCTTCTCTCGGGTTGGATGGAAGCTATGCCGGAGTTCTGGGTGCACAGGATGTTCCAGCACCCCCAGGCCTGGACCCCAAGACTCCTGAAGGATCCCTCTTCCTATTTCTTTCATCTCCAGCTGGTCCTCGGCAGAGCTCTAGCAGAGGACCCCAGGCCCTAGGGAATGGCAGAACTTCATGAAATCACCTGGATGGATCCCCATGACTGTGTGGAGGCCGCCCCTCCTTCCCCACACCCAGATGTCATCACAGACCCGCTCTGGACTGGGATGGGAAATAGACTCTAAATGTGTCACTCTAAATGAGATGAGTTACCAACCCTAACTTATCTTCTCCCAGATCCTTTCTGCGCCTAACCTGATCTGACTTCTGATTCTCTGCTTCTGTCCGCCTTTATCCCCACCTTCAGTCCTGCCTCTCAACTCCAGCTGTTAGAGCAGAGTGGACTTCTTAAAACACAGTCCTACCAAACGGGATCCCCAGAATGCTGTAACGTGACACCCCGTCTCCCTGTTCCTGGCAGACGTCACCCAACTTGTTAATACACAAGCCCTGGACACTGAGAACCCTGGGCCACTCTGTCCTCGTTTCTCTCACCTGGTATTTTAGTTACCTTTTGTGTCACTGTGATCAAAATACCCCAAAATAACCAACAAGAACAACTTAGAGGAGGAAAAGTTGATTGAGCATGCTAGAGACGGCCGACTCCATTGCTCTGGGCCTGAGGTGGGGCAGCCACATCATGGGGGAAGGGCCCAGCTTAGGAAAACTGCTCAGCCAGGTGGGGGGAGGTAGGGGCTGCCGGGCAGATGCACCCTTCCAGGGTAGGCTCCAGTGACCCACCTCCTCCAGCCACGCCCCCCTGCCTACAGTGATCACTCATTGGTCCATTCACACTAGGAGGGACTAATTAGGTTGCAGCTCCCACAATCTAATAATTCTACCTCTGAATACTCCTGCATTAACAGGATGCACACCTCACATTCAAACCTCAACACCGGAAATGTCCTTCCTCTGCCAGACGACTTCTCTGAAACTTCTAGGATCCGTCCGGCAACACCTTCTGGTTCCCTTCTCTTTTGTCCCCCCCAGTCACCACATATGTGCCCACAAACACACCATGTTTCTCCACTTGTCATCCCTAGGCGCCTGCCACGCTGCAGGGAGCAAAGTCTCGTTCTAGTGATCAAGAATGTCTCTGGACATTACCCAGTGCCCACTGGGATATGATCAGCCCTGACAGAATTCCTGCGTTGGAGTGACGTGGGAGTGGAGGCCCTCTGGCTGCCCTGACAAGAAATCACAGGGCACATGATGGTGGGGACACCCTGTTCAAGGTTGAGCTGAAAACTGGATTTTGGCAGAGCAGACTCTTGGGAGGAGACTGGTGGCAGACCTCACACCCACAGGACACCCACCACGAGTGTTTCTTGGCTCACAGCTTGCCTTTCAACGTGGCCCACGCTTGAGCAGAGGTACACCACCGGCTCTGCCTCTTTTTCCAGCCTCTCTTGCAGTTAGGAGTGGCCTCACAGCTAGTTCTGGTCAAGGATATTTAAGGAGAAATCTGGCGGGTTCTTGGAAAAGTCTAGCTTTTCCGATCAAAAGGGTCACACACAGCGGACACTGCCCACCCTGTTTCCCCTCCTACTTGAGTGTGGGCATGAGCACTGGGGCAGGGCAGCTATGGGGCAAAGGCCGGATGACCGACAGGTCAGCTTGGACAGGCTGGAGCACTGGCCCTCTCTTTCTGGATTTCTTACAAGGGGAGCTAAATAACCCTTTGCTTTTGTTTAGTGTTCTGGAGTAGGTTGAATGGTGTCCTCCCCAAAATCAAGTCCAGCCACAATCTCAGAACATGACCTTATTTGGAAATGGGAGTCTTTCCAGATGCAATTAGTTAAGGATCTTAAGATGAAATCATCCTGGTTTTTGGATGGGCCCTAAATCCAATGACTGGCGTCCTTACAACAGGAGAAGACCCAGAGACACTCTGGAAGAAGGCCTGTGAAGACAGAGGTTCCGACAGTGCAGCCCCAGTCATTCCCTGTCCAGTCTCCCACACCCCTTGTGGTCCCTTCAGTCAGAACGTGGGGGCCATTTCCACACCCCGTGGCTCTTGCCAAGGGCTTGCCTCTCACTTGGGCTTAGAGAGTGGCCAGGAAACAAGGGATACCAGCTCTGAGCCTGTGCATGTCTGCTTGTTTCCAGAGACCCTGTTCAGCCACCCCGAGAACAAGCTGGAGCTAGCCTGCTGGATGACAGACACTTGGGCCGGTCGAACCTGACACCCCAGCTGCCAGCCAGCCTCAGCCAGCCATGTGGGAGTGTGGTCGCTCGAAGGCAGCCCTCTTGTGCTGTCCTGCCAGCTGACCGAAACCATGGCCTTGTCCGACCTGAGCAGTAGGACAACTCAGCTGAGAGGTCATCTTTGAGAAGTAGGAAAGCCATTGAGTTTGAGGGTGGCTTGTTACCCAGCAGTAACTAATGTACACACACCTTGATTTTTTTCAGTTACTTACATTACTTATTAAGACACTGCAGACAACTGAGTTTGGGAACACTGGTTAAGGCAGAAGTTTTTAAACTTTACTGTACTTAAGAGTCACTCAGGGAATTTGCTTAAGCTAGTTTCCTGAGCTTGCTCCTAACAGAGTTTTGGTAGGTTGGGTGATCTCTAGGCTTCTGCATTTTGACCAGCCTGGCTGATTCTGCCATGGGTAGTCCATGGAATATACGTTGCAAACCATTTTTCCATAGTAACAAATCTCAAAAGCCCTTCTCCAATATCAGGGTTGGGGGTTGGGGGGAGTTTGTTGGTCCCAAGGGCAAACTTCTGGGCTTTTCTACAGATATCGATAAGCAAAGACTCTTGATCAGGATCTCAAGAACTGCATTTTACTCTCAGTATTGTTTTGATGTGTACTCATAAATATGTTGCTCTTAATTACATAAAAAGATTTGTGATTAAGTATATAAATAATAAAACCCTGACTCTATAAATATAAAAAATTGTCTGGTGGCTGAAGAATCAAATCAAAGGGTTTGGCCGAAGGCAAACTGCAGACAGTGCATGAGGCAGCAGGGAAGAAGCTCCCAATGTTGGACAAGTACAGTGACAACCGGCGCAACAGACCCCGGGAGCTTGGAGAGGGCGGGTGCCCGCAGTCATGCCCAGTGGGCCAGTTGGCTGAGTCCTCCTGGGTACACGGAGGACCTAACCACATGCGCCAGGTAGTCCTGGAGCTGGTGCACAGAAGGGAAAGGGAGAAGCGTCTCTCTTCTTGTGGCCTTACATCCTAATGGAGTGCAAGGGAACACAGACGACACATATAATACACTACGAGTTAGTCTCAAAGGTAGAATTGTATGTCCCCGAAAGATATGAAGTCCTTAGGCTTGGTGACTGTGAATGCTTATTTGGAAAAAGGGTCTTCCCATGTGTTATTGCTTACGATGATGTCCTGCTGGTGTATCCTAACCCAATACAAATGGTATTCTTAAAAGAAGAGACAGAGTTGGGGAAAACAGCATGCCATGAAGGAGGTAGGGATTGGGATGTGTCTACAAGCCAAGGAATATGCCATGCTTAGCCAACACCACCAGAAGCTAAGGGGAAGCATGAATAGACACTCCTGCAGAGACTTCAGAGAGTGCGGTCTTGCTGTCGCCTTGATTTCAGACTTGTAGTCTCCAGAACTGTGAGAGAATAAATTTATTCTTTTATGCCACCCAATTTGTGGTCTTGTTTCTGCAGTCCCAGGAAACCAATGGAGATAAATGCTAAGAAAAAAATACAGCAGGAAAGGGAAATAGGAGATGTCAAGTGTGCAGTTTAAATAGAACCACTTGGAAGCCATTATGCTAGAGGGAAGGGAGGGACCCTGAAGATGTCTGGGGAGAGCAGCCAGGTAGTGAGAACAGCAAGTGTAAAGGCCCTGAGGCAGCAGTATGCCCCAGCTTGTGACTTCAGGACTGAGTTAGGGAAAGAGCTGGGAGAGGAGGGATGGACCACAGCACCAGGTCTTGTAGGTAGCAGTAAGTCTGTTATATTTTACCTAGTGAGAAAGCAATCCATGGGAAGGTTTGGAATAGATTTGGGTGATCCAATTTTTAAAGAGTAACACTTTTCCACTCAAGCCCCTGTGTGGGGAAGTGCTAAAGTGGGCACGGATGGAATGTGGGAACCAGCTGGACACGCTGCTTTAACAGAGGCTAGACATAGTGGTAGTTGAAACAGGAAAGAAGGGGGAAGGTAGCAGTTTGGTACGGGATGTTTCTGGCCAGTGGAAGAGTGTGTTGGTTATCAACAGAGGAGCCAGGTATGACTTCAAGGATTTTGGTTGAAGCCACTGGAAGCAGAGTTCAAAACTAACAAGGGTTTGACTTGTGATCTTCTGTAGTTCATTTAACTCACATGTTCTAATTGGTCATAATTTCCACATATATAAAACACAGGTGCTTAAAAACTGTCTAAATTGAAACATTCATTTTTATTAGTAAATAACACCAGTTGCCTAAAGTCCTTAGTATCCAATACATGGACTTCACGTTGGTGCAATATTTGAAGTGTCTAACAATTAGTAATGTCTGTTCATCTGTGATGCACACACAGAGGACAGATTTTAAGATATGCCTTTAAAATGGCTTTACTTCATTATGCTTCAAAAGGATGAGGTGCTGTGGGGCTGAGGCAGCATAAGGGCCACGGTGGGGGCCCCTTAGAGGATCTGATTTGGTGGGAGACTAGGGGCCTCATGCTGTCTAGGCTTTGCCTGCCTGCTACAGCAAATACCAATAGTGACTGGCCTGTGTTTCAGACTTCACAGAAAGCATGGTCAGCGATGCATTCCAAACAATGCCACTGTCAACCTTGCTACCCCTCACTCTGGACACCCGCATCACCGGGAGGCAGATGATGGGGCAGTTCCCTAGAGAGTGCTGCCAACTGGGTGCTGGCTGGAGTGACTAACCCCGGGGTGGACGCCCAGGCAGGCCCAGGAGTTGCATCTTCGATGCTGAGCACTGCCCTCATTGCCTGGGGAAACTGCCCAGGGGAACTGACTTGCAAGTTCACTTTTGCACAGAAAAGAATTTATAAAGGGAATTACACACCTGCAACAGACCTGCGGGGAAGGAGGCTAATGCCATGCCACACTCCTGAGGCGCATCCCTTCCTCCGGGTTAGCGCACAGGCGCTCACCAGCCTGTCCCTCTGCGGAGTGCACGTGGGGCGCCGACAACACTGATTGCAGCGTGACCACCCCGACTGCCCTCTAACGCACACAGGCGGGTAGCGGGGTGATTTAGTTCTTTCCTAGAGGGGACCAGCCCCCATCAAGATGATCCATTGGCCAAAGGAAAGCCGATAGCATCCGCAGCCAGTGCCCGGCTGCAAAAAATTTCCAGCAGGCGGCGGCGGCCCTGCGCACGCGCAGTGAGGCCCGGGCCTGACGGCCGCTGGAACCCCGTTCCACAGCGCGCATGTCCGCACGCTTAGCCTGCGCCCGGCGGCGGCGGCGGCCGCGGCCTCCTCTCCAGCTCAGCCCTTCCCCATCCCCGTCTGGAAGCGACCCGCCGCCGCCGCTACCCTCCAGCCCTCAGCCCCTCCCCGTCGCGCAGCCTTCCGTCGCCCGGCCTCGCTGCCGGGCCGCGGGCACGCAGTGCGCAGGCGCGGTAACCAAGGCGGCGCTGTCTAGTGAGGATTTGAAATCGGCCGCGCGTGCGCATTGCGCCGCGGCCCGGCGAGGGAGGCTCGCTCCTGCCGCCGCCCCCGCCCCCGCCGCCTCCCCGCCCCTCATTGGAGCGGAGGCGGCGGCCCCCTCCTTCCCCCACGCCGTGTCGCCGCCGACAGTGTCTTTTCGCCGCCGCCGCCGCCGCTGCAGGAGCACGGAGCGCGCGGCGCGGGCGTGACCGAGGGCCCGGCGCTCGGGCGGCGGCGCCTCCGCGGGTCCCGCCGCGCGGCCTGGGCCCGCCCCCTCGGCCGGTCGCCGCCCCTCCGATGGCCTCTCCCCGCGGCCCGAGCGCAACGCCGCCGCCGCCGCCGCCGCCGCGGCCCCCGCGCCCGCCCCGCGCCGAGTGAGCGGGAGCCGCAGCCGCAGCCGCCCGCGGCCGTGCCGAGCGCCGAGCACTACGCTTGTCGGGCCGCCGCCGCACCCGCGGGAGCGCGCCCCGAGCCGGGCCTGCGCGCCCCGAGGCCCGTCCGTCTGTCCGTCCGTCCGCGCGCGGCCCGGGGCGCGGCGGGGGCGGGGCCGCGGCGGCGGCGGCGCGGGCCCCGCGGGGGCGGCGCGTGGATGGATCCGCGCGTGGCCTGGATCCAGCCGGAGCAGAAGGGGCCGGCCAATGCCCTGTGGATGCAGATCTGGGAGACCTCGCAGGGCGTGGGCCGCGGCGGCGCGGGCTTCGCGTCCTACTTCTGCCTCAACTCGCCGGCGCTGGACACGGCGGCCGCGCCGGGGGCGGCCGGGCGGGGCGGCGGCCTGGCCCCCGCGCTGTCCGCTGCGTCGCCTCCGCCGCCCGCGCCCGGGCCCGCCGCGCTGCCCCCCGCGCTGCTGACGGCGCTCGGGCCCGCAGCCGAGGGCGCGCGGCGCCTGCACAAGTCGCCGTCGCTGTCGTCCTCGTCCTCGTCCTCGTCCAACGCGGAATCGGGCACCGAGAGCCCCGGCTGCTCGTCGTCGTCCTCCAGCAGCGCCTCGCTGGGCCGGGCGGGCGGCGGCCGCGGCGGCGCCTTCTTCGGCTTCGCCGACGGCGCGCCCAGCGCTCCCGGCGCGGCCAACGGGCACTCGGGGCCGCGCGGACCCGCGCCCGCCGGCTCGCCGCCGCAGCACCAGTTCCACCCGGGCCGCCGGAAACGCGAGAACAAGGCCAGCACCTACGGCCTCAACTACTTGCTGTCGGGCAGCCGAGCGGCCGCGCTGAGCGGAGGGGGCGGCGCGGGGGCCCAGGCGCCGCGGCCCGGCACGCCGTGGAAGAGCCGCGCGTACAGCCCCGGCATCCAGGGGTGAGTGCGGGCGCCGCCGCCGCCGCGTTTCCGGGATGGGTGATGAAGGCCAAGGCCCGGCTGTGCCCTCAAGGCTTTTCAGATTCCCTTGGGAAGGAATGGCCTGCCTGGTCCCCGGGCCGGCGTAGCTGGAAAAGGCCTCTGACTCCGTGTGGTGCAGAAGTTTCATTCCTTGGCCCCCAACACTGGAAGGGGACACCGACACCTTCTCTTGTCTCTTCCCAGCAGGAAAGTTAGGGACCCTTTGTCCAAGTGGGGCACTGATAGGTTTGGCATTTCATATGAGTTAAAGTGCAGAATGTTTTAGTATTGTCAGGAACTCAAATCAAGTTGAAGGTAAATACTTATTTCTCTCTCTCTTTGAGAAAGCCCTTTTAAAGGATGAGGCTTTGTACTGATGCAGTTTAGCCATAATGTGACTTTAGAAGTGATTTGGGTAGGTGGAGGTGGTGGTGGTGGGAAATGGAGTTGTAAGTTATGTTTTAATTCTGTGCAGAAATTAACATAAGGAGCATCATCTGCAGCATTTAAAAACCGGCCAATGGTGCTTAAAAAATATATAAAGATTTGCTTTATATACTTTGGTGTATATATACTATATACACCATCTTCTTTGAAAGATGCTGTCTTTATTTTGAATACCTCATACCAGCCCAAGAGGGCCTTGAAAGGTCTTTGTAAGTTTAGTGCACCTAAAACCAACAAGGAGTGAAACAGACCTAAATGAAGGGGATGTGGGCTGGACTCCTCCCAGGTGAGATTGTTCAGGTGTGATGCTGTTCACACAGCCCCTTTGCCTTTTTATTTGCTTTCCCAGAGTTCTAGAAACAAAATATTTGTACATGCGTTTTGTGTCTGTGTTTCAAGACTTAAATTATGAGCTTTGCTGTAACAGTTTCTGCTGATTTAAAAGGACTGAAGAATTTCCCAGGGTGTTAGGGTTGTTAGGGATATTAGAATCCTATACACACCCACAAATGCTAGGCTTTGGGATTCTTTCTTAAAATGTTTCTTGTTATAGCTCTGTGTATTTCCCACTTGTAGTATGTTGGAAACACAAGTGGATACTACTTTAAAGGGTGGTGTATGCTACATAGTAATAGCTACACATTCTGCAAATTGTTTCACCTGGTTTGGGCTAGAAGTGTTACTTTCTTAAAATTCCTGAAGCTTGAGCATGCATGTTAGACCAGAGTGGGAGCCCAGTCTTCTCTGCCTTTGCCCCTTCACTTCTTAGTCTTAGAACTTTGAGACTAGTGGTGGTGGCAGGCTGTTCCTGCTGATGACAGTAAACCTAGGGGGTCACTTGGGGGCCTTTGGGTTTCCAGCCTATTACACAACAGGGTGAATGCCATGTTTCTTTGAAGTAGAAAAAATGTTGGAGGACACTGTCTTTGGTTGAAGAGTATGTTTTGGCCCCTTACAGTGTTGAACATATGTCCTTTACAAGCACTGGTGGCATCGTGTCATTGTGTGTATCACCCATGCTCTTGGAGTTTTTTTTTTACTGGTAACCTGTAGGCTTCTAGGTATGTGTGTGGTGTTGTTGCTTTTATTTGATGATGAGCCACTTGAGCCAGGTGCCATGCTAAGATCTGGTGTTTGTGACACACAGCCTTATGATTTTGGACCCCAAACCAGGCCCTTTTCAGTGTGCCCCCTGCCTAGTGGACATCAGCACTGGCTGTCCAGCTATTGTAGACCTGGCTTCTCTCAACCCTGTTGTCCCCCCACGTCCAGTTATTGATCAGACGCTGTCCGTTTGGCCTCACTCTCTCTCCATTCCACATCCTCTTTGCCTTCCAGCAGGCTGTTACCACTGTGGTGGAGACTTCCCAAGCAACCTGTGGCTGCTGCCCTCCATGCACTCTGGCCAGGCTTGGGCTCTTTCCCCACACTGCCAGTGGGTTGAGATGCTCAGTCAGCTGGTGTGATCGGGTTCCCCCTCCTCCCAGTCCTCTACTGAAACCCCTTTCCACCCTCACTCCCAGGCTAAAGACCAAGGCCTGAAGCTCAGTGATCTACTTGCCCTGCCACCCAGCTCCCCATCTCAGGTCAGCGACAGCATGGTGTAGGGTTTAAGAGTGGGCTCTAAAGCCAGCAGGAGGGCTAGTTTGATCCCCACTTAGGTTGATGCTACCATCAGGCACTATGAATCCTCCTTTTTCCTTTGGCTGGAAACTCTTCCTTGCCTCTCTCTGGTGGTATGTGCCACATCCACAGTAGGAACTTTGGAGGTGAATATACTTCCTACCATGTCTGCCTAGAGGAGGAGCCTGGCAGTACTGCATGCCAGGTGCCGAGGAGGGTGGGGTGCCCTCCACGTGATTGCCTGTTCTAGCCGCCTTTCAGAAGGGACAGGAGAGGAAGTAGTAAATCAAAGCAGTGGTGGAGCCCAGCCTGTGGTCAGAGGAAAGGAGGTAGCACTAGGGATTGTTTCCAAATGACCCGTTGGTCTTAAGTGAAACAACCTTTGGTGTTAAGACAGAGCCATGTCTGGTACTTGCCTTGGGCAGGACCAGCACCAAATTTTCCCTTCTTGCTTAGAAAAAAAGTGAGGTCAGGGTGCGCCTAGCCATCAAACAGAGAGGGACCTTGTTGATGAGGAGCTGTGTAGTTTCTTTGGTTCCAGGATGTGCATTTCTGGAAAGACAGTGTCTGTAGTCCAAGAAAGGAGAAGCCATGGCCTGTAGTAGGAGTCTGAGTAGCCCTCATCCACCCACGCAGGTCTTGGTCTGGTGGCCCACATAGTGAGCTGCACTATTCATCCTTTCCTTGGGAGGACTTTTCTGCCCTTGGGAACTTTGCTTGGTGGCCTGGCCTTGTGAGATTGCCAGGTTGCTTTTGGCCTCTGCTAGGGTAAAGGAGCAGGTGAGAGGACAGGGATTCATGCAGGAACTTCTGCAGCAGAGAGAGGGTGGTCCTTGTTTGGGAGTTAGCCATCGCCGCTGGTGCTTATTCCATTTTCTCTTTGAACTCTCAAGAGCCTTTGTTGTGGGACTCAGGTGCATAGTGCAAGGCATGCATGCTCTTTGGTTTTCTGATCTGGGGACATGGGCAGGAGAGTGGACTCCAGCCTCTGGCTGCTGCCACTTTTGTATACTCTCTCCTCCTGACCCAGCAGTGCTTTGGGCTGTTACTACCTTGCACTGGTCAGGCCCAGTAGCTTTAGAGACTTCACAGTAGAGGTGAAGAAAAGTTCTCCATAAGGGAGGTGAGAGAGTGGCCTTCAGATACCTGACTCTTCCTCACTGGAGTGTTGCAAAGCCCGGGGGGTTGTGGGTGGGTGATGCCGCAGACGCCTGTGGACCAGCACCCTGACCAGCTGCACTTCAGTTGGCATCTTGAAGGTTGTGCTTGCCCAGATGGTCAGCAGTCGCATGTGGCTTCCTGGGCAGGTCTTCTGATGGTAGTTGATCTCTTAACATCTTCTGTGCCCCTAACACAAGTTCTGTTCCTTGCCTGAGGTTTGTGAGACGCTGACTAGTGTCGGCACGGATGGGGTGTGTGGGATGTGGTCAGTGGTGCCTCCAGGGCCCTGGCTGGGTCCTTCCAGCTCCGTGATGCTCCCTTGGCTCTGTTTTCCTGAGGGAGTCAGAATGTGATGGGGCAATGGAATCCCTCTTTTGCCCCCATGGCTGCAACCTGACTTTACAGAGTGTCCAGCAGAGCAGCGGGACCTCTCCCAGAACAGCCCTGGGAGGCCTGAGTGGAGGCACGGGTGAGGGTCTGGCAGGGCCACTGTCAGCGCTGATTGCCTTTTCCTGCCCCTGTCTTCCTGTGAACATCATGGGGCACACAGCCTTGCTTGTCGTGAGATCTGCCTCCAAGGCCCGTGATGGCCCAAGTGGGTCTTGCTTTCTGGATTCCATTCTCTGAGGCCTTAAAGGTAGACTGTTGGAGGGGAAGTGAGAATGACCCCACTGCACAAATGTTCTCTGCCACATTGACCTCTTACAAAGTCAGCTTCCCCCAGATCCTCCCCTGCTTCATAACAGCATCATTTACTCCTTCCCATTGTACAGTGGCCATTCTCCACAGAGTGAAGTGGAGACCCTGGTGCAGGCTGCTGCCTGGGGCGGAGCTGCGGAAGGTGCTGCTGGAACTGCTTAAGCCCCACGCCCAGTCACTGATAAGCCAGGGCCCACACAGCACAGCTGGCGCTGGAGAGTGCGCTGCCCACCAGGGTGCTACAGACCCTCTTTTGGGAAAAGAAAGGTTAGAGTCGTCCGTAGGCTGGCATGGTCCTCTGGAAAAATGAGACTCCTCAAAGTTTTTGAAAAAAATGGCTTCATACTCATGCTGTGTAAGTGAGAGCAGGTCCCGCTCATTTTACTGCTGGGAGCTTTCAATGACAAAGCAATGCTAGTTCCTTTCTTAGAAATAATACATGGTTGTGACTTATTTATTAAAAAAAAAATTTTAAGTTAATATTTTAAAGACAAATGTTTTTCATAATGTTACTATTTGTATTTCAGTGTAAGCTCCCAGACCTCTTTTTTTTTTTTTTTTTAATATTCATCTATTTACTTTAGTTGTACACAATGGAATGCATTTATGTTTATGTGGTGCCGAGGATCGAACCCGGGCCGCGCATGTGCGAGGTGAGCGCTCTGCCGCTGAGCCACAGCCCCAGCCCTCCCAGACCTCTTTTTGGTCAAGGTTTAATATACCTTCCTGGTCCTCATCCTAGATGGATTCATGCAAGTGGCCAGTGGGAGGAGGGATAATTGTCCACCTTGGTGGAAGATAAAAACATTTTGTTCATTGGTTAGGTCTTATGGTTTGGGATCAGATCTTCTAGTTGTGCAGAAAAAAAAGAGTGGGGGGATTGTAGTTAAAAATGTTCAAGTTCAGGCCGGGAGCTAGCTCAGTCGGTAGAGTGCTTGCCTTTCATGCACAAGGCCCTGGGTTCTAATCCCTGGCAAACACACACACACACAAATGCTTAAGTTCAGAAACTTGATTTTGATGGGGCAGCCAGTCAGGCCACAGGTGGCAGTGCCAGGGACAGAACTGGTTGGTCCCCAGGCTTACCAGGAGACTGAAGCCACAGTGTTGCTGAGACTTGCCCTGGGCTGTGGTGCTGTGGCTGCTCTCCTCTGGAACAGAGTTGGATGGGGAGCCATGCCTTGCAGAGGGCTTCTGTGAGGGCCAGGCCCCCAGCTTGGGGGCCGGTGATCTGGGTAAGCAGTGATGTGTGCCCAAGACACCCAGCACCATGAGTAGCCAGGTGTCACCACCCCCCAGTGTTGAGATGCACAGTCATTCAGCATCTTGTTCTTGAGAGTGCTGTACTAGTTTCTGTTGCCACATAACAGTTCACCACAAACTCAGGCTTAGAGCATACTATTTGTCTTAGTTAAATCAGGGTGGTGGGCTCAGTTCTCTGCTCAGACTTGTGAAGCTGAAGCCAGGGCATGGGCTGGTTGCTTTCTCATCTGGTTCTCAGGTCCACTTAGTAGCATGTTCTTGGTGTGGCAGAGTTCACTTTCTTGCAGTGGTGGTACTAGATCCCTGGCTGCTAACTGGGCCCTCCTCTGGCTTCAGGTCACCTGTATTTCTTGGCTCATGGCCCTCTCCATCTTCAGACCAGCAAGGTGTTTTGAATCTCTTAGTCCTGCTTCTCAGGCCTCACATGACTGGATGGGACCCTCTAGCTACCTGCCTGCTGCAGCCACAGAGCAGTGCAGTATGGTCCTGGCATGACGGTCTCATCAGAGCCACAGGTTCCGGGCATTCGGGTGCTGCCCACTACAGGTGCAGGTGTTCTTGCCTGGAGACTCCTCTGTCCTCTGGACACTTGAGGAGGCTTTGATTGTCTTGTCCAGCATTTCTGTTTCTTTTCTGGATTCCAGCCTGTTGTGGTAACTTGTATATTGCTGGGCCTGTCCTCTAGCTTGCTTGTCACCTCTGGAATTGGGCAACTAAAGTGATCATGAGAGCAATGAGAATGTTTCTGTGCCTCTTGTGGATAGACTATTCTTTAAAGTAAGTCATTTAAGAAGCATTTACAGGCGACCCATGTGACTCCTTGAAAACACTGTGACTGAAAAGTCCTGTTCAGGAGGTGTCCTGCATCGGCCAGTTTAGGAGAGTTGTCCTCCTGTGCCAGGCTGGTGACTCACCTAGTTCTAGATGTACAGCAGTCCATCTTTGCTCTTCAGAACCAGGTGGGCAACTCTTGGCCTGCAGCCCAGGATCCAGGGAATGGTGACTTGCTCAGGACCTCAGCTTCAGAGCGCTGTGCCTCCTTCAGGAGGAGTAAGAAGACCCCTCACAGTTCTCTTCCTGTCCTTTCCTTAGCCCTTCTCCCTATTTGCGTGTTCCACTTACGGAGTTCAGTACCCTTCTCGGAAAACAGCCAACGGCTCTCCCGGTCCTTTCGGCCTGTGTTCTCACACACACACACACCAGGCACTGGACATATGTCAAATGAAAGACAGGACCTGCCAACTCAGGCAAGTTGGTGAGGGGATGGCAAGTCTACATGGTATTCATAAACCAATTGCTGAGGAAAACTTTTTTGTCTGTCTTAAACATTTTAAAGGTTTGATTGTCAATTCTGAAGTGATTTTAAATGCAGAATAATTAAAGTCTATAGCGATGTACTTGTGCTTGCCTTCCTGAAGAGAGATCACATTGGTTTTATGCCTTGCAGTATAGAATGCAAAACAGAAAACATTCAGGAAAGCAGGTCTCTGTGCAGAGATTTGTCTATCTCACAGCTGACAGGGTGGACCAGCAGGAGCACTCTTAGGGTTCCCTTGGCCAGGAATGTCCTTGATTATCACAACACATTTTTTTATTGTGGGTTTGTGGTTTTTTCCCTTTCCCAAGACAATGGCTCTGCACAACCAGGCAGCTCTCTCCTGTGGTTTAAGATCGGTGATTGTCTAAGTGATAGCGTGTGAGTGTAGGTAGTGTCTATCTCTGCATGCTTGGAAGATCTCAGATTATCGTTGTCTTTTGGAATCCTCTAGATCTGAAGGAATGGCTAGGGCACAGTAGTTGAAGGAAAATGGAAAGTTAAATTGTTTCGAATGGAAAGTATAATGGATTTTGCCTCAAACCTATTTCCTGGTGTTGGGAAGCATGTCATTGCCTCGGGAGCCCGTGGCCAGCCCAGGGCACACATTCTGCAGTCTAGGTTCATTGGATCCACCTTGGTTCTAACTTCTGAGCCTCACTTTCACCACCTGAGAAGCAGAGCGTCAGATGCCCACTTCACAGAGCGTCTCAAAGGAGACTCAGAAGTGCTTTGTGAACTGCCAGGTAAAGGGTTAATGCCACGCCTTCTCTTCTTTCTCCTCTGTCTCAAAGGAAATTGAAACCCCAAATTAGGTGGTTCTTGTTGCCAGCAGGAAAAGCCTTCCTCTTGGTTTTGGAAAATGCAGACAGCTTTCTGTTTTAGGCCAAAAGTTTTCTCTTGGAGAAACTAGAGACTAAAGTTCCAGTATTGGAGAGGGGAGGAGGCGGAGGCGCTGCCAGCGACTGAGGTGATGCTGTGGAAATTCTGGAGATACTTCCTTTGCACTGAGAGATGCCTTTGATTTCTATAAACTTAAGCAGTGCAGTAGTGATGTTTACTCTGCAGTCTGTAAATGAGAATTGTAGCTCCGGGGTCCTGGGGCATGCTCCGGTGTGCACGTGCTGCTGTGTGGCTGGTTTAGGGTGCAGCTTGTTTCAGGTGACTGAGCTTGCTTTCTGCGCTCACAGGGGAAGGGCAAGTGGAAGGAGAGGCACCACTGCTTCTCTGGGCTCTCGCAGCTTCTAGCATGGCGTTCCATAGGTGGTGGATGGGGAGCATTCAACCAGAAAAACACTGTACAGCAGAGCTTTGTGAGGAGGCAGGGGGTGTTTGGGCTGCCCAGCACAGCAGCCACAGGCCATACGTGGCTGGCCAGCATTTAAAGTAGGACTGATGTGACCAGAGAACTGAATTTAAATTTTATTCAATTTCAGGAAAAATACAGATGGCCATACATTTGGACAGTGCTGAACTGCAGTAACTTTTAAGACTGTATTTGAAACATAGTGGTTAATTTGGTAACAATTGTTGAAATAAATCACAACTCAAATGGCAGTAAAAAATGTGTTGCTCAGCAAGTCTCCACTTGGAAAGCTGTAGTAATTGTGTTTGAGTTTCCAATGAAAATCCTTTCAAAAGCCTATTTTAATAACACATGATGCATAAAGTAGGTTCATAGGCAGAGTGTAACTTGGAAGAATTTTTATTTTTTGGTACCGGGGATTGAACCCAGGAGTGTATAACCATTGAGCCCCATCCCCAGCACTTTTTTTTTTTAACGTGGTGCTGAGGATCGAACCTGGGCCGCGCACATGCTAGGCGAGTGCTCTACCTCTGCGCCACAACCCCAGCCCCTCCCCAACACTTTTTAACATTTTTATTTTAGAGACAGGATCTCGCTGAGTTGCTTAGGGCCTTACTAACTTGATGAGGTTGGCTTTGAACCTATGATCCTCCTGCCTCAGCCTCCCAAGCTGCTGGGATTTCAGGCATGCATCACTGTGCCTGGCTGCTTGGAAACACTTTTAAGGTGCAGACTGTTGGCTTGCGCACAGGTTACTGACAGTAGTCCAGGTGATCTCTTCCCTGTCTAGACGGCTTCCTCGGTCACCAGCATCCTATGGGTCAGTGCATGGGGCTTTGGGGGCTGGTGCTCTGCCAGACTTTCCTTCATGAATTTGCAGATCACAGTCGTGAGATGAGCAATGTCACTCCCATTCTGCAGACAGAAAATCCAGCCTAGACTGCCTAATATGATCTGCAAAGAGGGCTGCATTGGTAATGTCAGCCCAGGGCTTATGTTTAAGAACTCCAAACACTGTTAGGTGAAAGAAGTGCAGTAAAAACTGGGGATGACATTTAGCAAGTCACTGGCGTACTGTTGAGGTATGGTGGTGAAAGGGCCTTTTGCTTTCCTGCTTTTCCCTTTACCTAGAGAGAGAGATCAGAGTCATAGGCCATGGGCATAGCTCCTCTGGTGAGGATGTGTTGAAGGTCACCATGTGAGGAAGGTGCTGGATCTGGAGAAGGGAGTGAAGAGGGTCCTCTGCTGCAGTGTGCTGGGCCTAAACTTTCCCCAGGCTTTGCACAGTTGGCTTGAAGGAGGCAGCAGGAAGGGCGGGAGCAGGACTCCTACCATCAGGAGTGTCCTGAGCAGTTGCGTTCTGCACAGGTGGATCATCTGATGAGCTGTTGACTTGCAGACTGTTGTTCTGTGCAGGGACTCTTGAAGATTTGAGGTGGGAACAGCAGTGGAGCGCACATCAGGCCCCCAGGCAGGGTGCTTGACCTGCATCCCCCAGTCCTCCACAGCGGCTCCTGCTACAGAGAGGTTAATCCTCAGGAGGTGGAAGCGTTTTGGCCAAGGGCACCTAGAAAATAGAACTGGGGCCCATATGCAGGCCCTCAGTAGGGACAGCCTGGGTGCCTGTCCACTGCCTCCCAGAAAGGGAGATGGGAGCTGTGGGATAGCACCATAAAGATGTCTGTTTTGGTAATGGACATCTCTAACTTTAAGCAACATGTGTTTTTTTTTTTTTTTTTTTTTTTTTTTTGGTACCGAAGATTAAATTTGGGGGCACTGGACCACTGGGCCACATCCCCAGCCCTTTTTTGTATTTTATTAGAGACAGGGTCTCACTGAGTTGCTAAGTGCCTTGCCATTGCTGAGGCTGGCTTTGAACTCGCGATCCGCCTGCCTCAGCCTCCTAAGTGCTGGGATTACAGGCATGTGCCACCAAGCCTGGCTTAAGCAACATGGATTTTTAAAAAGGGAAGAACAGGTAGGAAATGATGAACTGGAATATAAAAGAAGATAGTTTGCATGGTCTGTGAAATTCAAGGAAATGCTACAGTAAAGCCATGAGTTACTCCATGAAAGAAGGCAAAAGGTGATCTGTCTAGAGTTCAAGTTCCATCCTGTCTTGCAGGATACTGATATATGCACTGAAGTGCAGTCAGGATGGATAGAAAGAAGTGCCCAGACACTGAAGGGTGGAAATGTGAGATAACTGTCAAGTGAGGTGAAGCCTTGGAATGAACTCAGGCCTTGGGGATGTTAAGGGTAAAAAGGGTCTTTCAGGATCAGTTTTAGAGTGAAATCATAGAAATTGAAAGGTCTGTGGTGGAGGAAGGTGATTTACTGTTCACAGACCTCCCTTACCAGGTGAGTGCTACTGCTTTTCCCCTGTTCCCATCTGGCTGTGACCTCCAAAACTAGCTACAGTAGTGACCGTTGCTGGCCCTCCTGAGCCCGTACCTGCACCCTGGGCCAGGCTCTGCTCTTGCTCCTTTGTGTGTCCTCTCCTGAGGCCTCCCTGGATTCTCCCTGGAGAGATTCTGGTGCTCACTTGCAAAACAGAAAGTGAGGCTTAGAAGCTAAGCAGAGGGCTCACTGGGGTCACAGCTGGTGTGTGCAGAGGCAGTATTGGAGCCCAGTCAGTCTGAGCCACTGCCCATCATCTGAAGTCACTGGAAATGCATAGCAGAGAGGGAATTGTCCAAAGAGGTAAGACTATAGGAAGAAGACAGTTATGCTAAATTCCAGTTTTGGGGTCCAGAAAAGTGACACTGGCTTCTAAGGAGGAATTGCAGATTCTTATGAAGCTTCACCTAGCCTAGTCTCTGAAGGAAGGAGTCAGGTCCCCTGGAGGCAGACAACTAGTGCCCTGATTTCCCCAAAAGGATTCTGAAAGTAGATTTGTATAAACCAGACAGGGAGGACCTAGCACTATCTCCTGTTGGTGAGGCTGGTGACAGCACTGCTGTGCGACACTGTGTCTCTTATGTTGCTAATCACTTTAGAGATTATTTCTAAGAGTGCTTTATGCTAATTTATAAAGAATAACATTGTTTTTATAAAACTGATTTTTTTTTTTTTTTAAAGTAGAAGCCTTAAAATCATTCAATCTCACCACCCAGAAATAACCAACATACAATTAGGTGACTGCTGTTATAGATGCCTCTTTCTCAGCTTATTTGTCTATCAATCCATAGACACATGGATTGATAAACAGAAAATTTTTTATCAAAATCATGTTATCTTTATTTAAAATTGGTAAATTATTAATTTTGCTTAAAAGTGAGAGATGTACAGCTTCAGATAGAAATACTAGTTTCTAAGAGGTATTGCTGAGACTGAGGACATTAAACATGATGGAAATCTTAGGTGGCTAAGTGCACAAAAGTCATTTTCATGAAACATAGATTTGCCTGCCACTCTGTAGTTTGTAGAAATCAGCTCTGTGTGTGTGTGTGTGTGTGTGTGTGTGTGTGTGTGTATGCATATATGTATATATATCTCCTAATTTGCATTATGTATTTCCAGGTTGCCATAACTTTTAAGCATTTGTATTTTGTTCTGTAGTTACACTCACTTTGACATTTATTGCCCTAAGTACCAAGTCCTTTTTTCAGAACTTTATCTGTGTGGATTCATCAAGTCCCCATAGTAGTGCCAGGTGGTACACCAGGATGCCCGTTTCACGTGAAGGGACCCAGGCACAGAGTGTCTGAGGGTCTTGCAAGGTTGGTGGCTGAAAAGCAGCAGGGTGCACACTGACCCCAGGGGGCCCAGGCTCTGGATGAACCAGCCTCCCTCCTTTTGGTGCGTCTTGGTCCTGTGTGCCAGACTTGGTGCTGGCCTGGAGGTCAAGTTCTCACTAGTTCACGGTTCACAAGGCTGGTGCTGCACCTTTGTGCCTGCTTGCCTGTTCCAGTCAGCTTTGTAGGGCCTCGTTTTTGCTGTGAACATCACAGTGTCCCCAGCTGTGACGTGAGTTGCTCCACTGTGACCCTGGCATCTTGTCCTTGTCCTGAGGCCCAGCCATGTGCTTCTTTGTTGACCCCTGCCCCACCCCAGTCTTTCTGTAGCACCAGGCACTGTACTGCTTTCTTCCTGATTCAGGTCTGGTTTTTCCTGCATGGGTCATTGTTTTTACTGTGTCTAGGTCTCTGGCCCCTCTCCTGGCCCCTCCCTTCCACTTATGGCTCCTCCTACTATGGCACATTTCCTCAGTGTGGTCTCCTGATGTGCCATGACATGCCACAATTATGGTCTTAGGAAGCCCCTCCACTGTACCTGGAACTTCCTCATTCTGCCCAGGCTGCAGGCCTGAAAGTCCGGCCATGTGTTTGGCTGGCTTTCTGGGACTGCTGGTGCTGTGTGGTGGAGAACAGAGGTTGGAGCGGTTGGTAGGCTGCCCTCATTGGGGCCTGGACCGTATGCCCTGAATAATTTCGACTTTCTGAAGGCTCATTTCTCTTGGTGTCTGGGCTTTTGTGGAACTGGGTTTTCTTTTTCTTTGACTTACCTCCGGCCTCTTTTTTTTATTATTTATTTACTTATTCATCATGCACAAGTATAGTATCTTTTTACATACAACTGCTTGTATACACGTATATAAGGGGATCTTCAATCATGCATTTAGGATAATGATATCCATCTCATTCAACCACCAATTTTTTTCCAACCCCCCCCCTTACTCCCTCCCTCCCCTCCCTTTCCGTTGACCATTCTAGGAACTGGGTTTTCTTGACTGCCTCCGGCCTCTTGTTTGTCCTGTAGTCAGCGTGCTGGGGACAGGGGCTCACTCTGAGCTCTGACATTAGCTCAGGTGCCTGCCTGCTGTAGGCCGTGCTGCTTCCTCTCCTTTTGGTCTCACTTGGGGTCCTTGTCCCACTGCACTTGTCTGGCTGCTTCTCCGTCCTGCCCAGCGTCAACACCAGCTTTTGGAGGCTGTCTCTGACCACTCATGCTGATGTAGCCTTGGGCCACCAGGCTGAATTTCTACATGCATCTTTTGGGTTTGTTTTGATTATTCGCTTATCTCCCCCTCTCCCGGAGACCCTGGCGAGAGCAGGGCCTGGCGTGGTGCTGCCTTGCTCCTGCTCTGCCTGCTTTCAGGGCAGCGCCTGCAGCGCGGTAGGTCGGCAGTGAGAGCTTCTGCCTTCTGAGCTTTAGGGCCGAGGCAAGCCCACGGCTCCATCAGGTTCTCTTCTCTTGCTTTCTGTCTTGAACTCTGTCTGTCTGTCTGTAAGCTGTAGTAACTATCAAGCCTGCCTGGGTGCCCTTTTCCATTTTGTCATTTGGCGAGGACCCAGAAGGCTGAGTGTGGGGAAGAAAGCAGGTGTTGCTGCTGCCCCTGCTCAGGATCGCACGCCAGCTGTGTGCTGAGGCCCATCAGCATGCGTGGCCGTGGTGGTTATTGGGGTCACACTCAGTGTCATACGGTGAGTGCCTGGGCAGAGAGGCAGATGGCAGCAAGGAAGAATATTAGTGTGTGTCACTGCTAGTGAACACGAGCACAATTCTTTGCCATGGGTCTGAATACCGTCTTGGAGTCCTGTCTGTACGGTCCAGATGTGGTGCCTTTGGTGACCGGGGGACAGGAGCATGGTGGCTGTACCGCCCAGGGTAGGTGCTCCCTTGGCACACAGCTGTCCTGGTGCCCAGCTTTCACATTGGCACAGGTCTCCTGGGATTGTGGGGTAGCTTTCAGGAGCCCTGGACTTACATATGGGGTGGGATGGGTGCCCCTGTCTCAGGTGGCTTCTAAAACTGGTGACTTGAGGTGGTGTCTTATTCTTTGGCCTTTGTGGCAGGTGAGTGTGGATTAGTAAAGCTGAAGTGCTAGCATTTGTTCTGGTGGATATAAAAGCAATAATAAACGCACTGAGAAAAATTTGGAAAATACAAAGTAGCTATCCACAATTTTGTTATTATTAACATTCATCATGTTTATTTCCATTATTTTTAACGTTGCTTTAATTATGTAACAAATGTGTCATTTTGTAATTGTTAAAACCTAATTCTGGACTAGAGTTTTGACCAGTATTTCTCCTGTCATGGACAAGCTCTTTTACACAATTAAAAAATATTTTATAATGGTACATTGTTTTCTGAGTAATTGGTGAATTATATTTATACTTTTTCCTCTTGGTCAGAGTACCACAGTGACCTCTTATTTCTGTGTCCGGTCACTTCCTGGGTGTGGGCCGGGTTGGATAAGGGTTCGAACTGAGAGCCACCCAGCTCTGCCCTCAAGTCCTGGCTGTGTGGTCTTACGCCAGTCCACCACCTGTCTAGTGAGTCCTTACTTAGCTTTCTCATCTGTGAAATGGAGACAGTATAATCTGCTTCAGGAACTGTTGTTTGGGATTCCTGCCTTGTATTACACATTTCTGCTCCAAACAGTGACCCTCACTTACCTTTCATCCAGAGTAAGGATGTCTGGAAGGATAACAGGAAGTAAAGCTGTTTCCATTTCAAAAGTGATCTCGCTGCTTTCGCTGCTTGAGCTAGTAAGCGAGGCTTGGGGATTGTGGCTTCCAGATACCTCTGCAGTTTCACAGTGGGGGGTGGGGGTGGGGGGTCCTTCAGAACAGCCCAGAAGTGGTCTGCAGTGGTCAGCAGTTGTGCTGTGGCTGTGCTGTGAGACTGGCCCGGCCAGCCATGGAGGAAGCCAGAAGATGCGGCTCAGGGACAGCCCCTCTTGGCCTCTCCTTGATCCCCAGCTGCTCCCCTGGCTCCCAGCTCTTGCAGTGCCTGCAGGTCCCCAGCTGTGAGTTCCCACAGACAGTAGTGTTTGGAGACTGAGCCCCGCAAGCACCTAGGGGAGCTTTTGCTCTCAGATGGTTGCGGCTGTGCTAAGCAAGGTGGGTGCCCTTGGGTTTGCCACAGCTGTGCCTGAGGCTTAGTGTTTCTCAGGCTTGTGATACAAAGTGGCTAGTAATGGTTCTTTTTAAAATATATATATATAAGCCGGGCGCGGTGGCGCACACTGTAATCCCAGTACTTTGGGAGGCTGAGGCAGGAGGATCGTGAGTTCAAAGCCAGCCTCAGCAATGGTGAGGCACTTAGCAACTCAGTGAGACCCTGTCTCTAATAAGATACAAAAAAGGGCTGGGGATGTGTCCCAGTGGTCGAGTGCCCCTGAGTTCAATCCCCGGTACCACAAAAAAAAAAAAAAAAAAAAAAAAAAAAAAATATATATATATATATATATATACACACACACACACATACATATATATTTATTTATTTGTTTGTTTTAGTTGTACACAATGCCTTTATTTTTACGTGGTGCTGAGGATCAAACCCGGGCCGCACACGTGCTAGGCGAGTGAGTGCTCTGCTGCTGAGCCACGACCCCAGCCCCTAGTAATGGTTCTTAATAGTGGAACGTGGGTGGGTCCCCTGGGTTGGTGGAATGCTGGTGCTGGCTTCATCTTGGTCCTCAATGGAGTTCCCTCTGTGGAGCCCATCTTCACAGGAACTTTCTTCACTGGTGTGGGGCTTAGCCAGAGTGTGGACTCCCACATTAAATACTTACGCCATGGCTTTACTACCCTAAGCTTGTTGTACCTAAGATCTGGCTCTCTCTCCTGACAGGAGGAGAGGCCTGTTGTGGTTTGTTCTCTACTGAGTGGCCCCAGGGCCTTTGCTTGGAATTTGCAGTGTGGTTGGTTTTGCTCTGCTAGGGGAGACGA
The DNA here is from genome assembly GCA_025594165.1 of Tamias sibiricus. Lineage (NCBI taxonomy): Eukaryota > Metazoa > Chordata > Mammalia > Rodentia > Sciuridae > Tamias > Tamias sibiricus. The sequence goes on along the minus strand of CM046662.1, from coordinate 167,951,694 downwards.
GTGTTGTGTCTTGCACTCTGCACAGTGGCACCTCTGCTCACTTCAGGCTAGGCTCTGAAAGGCCCTTGGATGTCCACCTGCTGCAGTGTCCATGTGACTGGCCCCAGAAGGAAATCTGAAAGGGAAGGCGAGAGAAGGCTCCTTTTCACAGGAAGCTGGGCCTGTGTGGACCAGAGTCCCACGTTGACTTCAGAGCTGCGGAGCCTTCTTGGAGAACTGGTGTGCACTAGTTGGCCTTCACCTTTCCAACCTCTCCCTTGAGCAGGCTCGGCTGCCCCAGGGAGTACGCTGCATGGACAGGTGCACCTCCCAGGCCAGCTCCTGCTCCTGCTGCTCTCGGGGCTGTGCCTCTCTGGTGCTCAGCCGTCAGCCCTCCTGCAGTGTGCTCTCCCCAGGCCTTGCCTGCTCTCCATTCACACTTGAAAACACCCACAGCTTCATTGAGAGCTCCTGTGTGTAGAGGCCCCTGCTTTGGTGGGGAGGCGCTGGGGCAGGCTCTGAGGGCAGTGGTGGGTGCCCTGGAAACACTGATGGTTCTCATGTAAAGTGCCAGTCTATTTCCTTTCACTTGTTTTGAGCCTAGGTTTAAAAAAAAAAAATCACGTTCAAAGGCCCACTTCAAGGTTTACTAATTTGTGCAGATACTAGTTGCTTTGTAACATAGTTAAAAATAAGTAATAATGCTTTCTAATTAGTCCATTAATTGCATCAGTGAAGGGAGGCTTTGAAGAGGATCATCACCCCTCTGATTAGTAGAAGCAGTTCAGTCATTCCCTTGTGGGTGCTGGGACTTGTCATTTGCTTAGCAACCTGTGCTTTCCAGACCCTGTCCGTGCAGCGGAGCAGTCAGAGGCATCATTTTACTGTGATTGCATAAAAGCATATTATAATAACATCTATAAAACTGCTGTAGTTAAGGCCTCATTTTTTTTTTTTTTTTTTTTTTTTGCGGTACCGGGGATTGAACTCAGGGGCACTTGACCACTGGGCCGCATCCCCAGCCCTTTTTTGTGTTTTTATTAGAGACAGGGTCTCACTGAGTTGCTAAGTGCCTCGCCATTGCTGAGGCTGGCTTTGAACTCACGATCCTCCTGCCTCAGCCTCCCAAGTGCTGAGATTACAGGCGTGCGCCACCACGCCCGGCTAAGGCCTCATATTTTTACTGAGCCATTGTTTTCTGGCAAAAATGCAGGTAGCAAACCTTGTGAAGTGAAGGAGCTCAGGTTTCTGAGAAGCCTTTTGAAGGAAGAGTGAGAGGAGGGGGAGAGGGAATAAAGTAACAGTTGACAAGAGTTTCCAGCATTTTCTGTTGCATTTTACATCATAATAGAAAGGACTGGGAACTGAGGTCAAGTACAATTCATAAAATCACCTTTCCTCCTAGTACCTGGAATCCAGAGAGTCACGGGGTGTTAAGTGTAAACCAAGGCAGGTGAATCAGTCGCAGCAGAACTGTGGACCCAAGAGGGTTGGTGCCTTGGTGAACTGGAAGCTGAGCGCTGGCCCTCAGGGTGCAGCTGCTCCTGTCTGTGGGTTTAGAGTTGAACCAGAGTCCCACATTGACTTCACTGGCCACACTGGAGGACGGTGCGCCTCTTCTTTCTGGCCTTTCTTTTTCCTTAAGGAAATGTTGAGTGAAACCTGACCTTTGACCGGCAGTTTCTTAGAAAAACCCCTGGGATGCAGAATCCTAGGAGCTACCCCAGGTGGACAGAGCAGCTGTGTGCTCCCCACTGCAGGATGCGCCACGCACCGTTTGGGGTGTTGCTTGCGCCCCATTCTTTCCATAGCCATTTAATCTCAGTTGTCCTCCAGGGCTGTGGGCTCCAGTCTGTCCCCTGTTTGTCCCCTGTTCTCTAGGTGCTGCATTTGCCATGGTGCAGCTGCCAGCCTGTATTCTTTTTTGGGTTGAATACAAAGAAATCACCTTTGAACAACGCGCACATTGTGCTTGGTCTGAGTGGGGGTCAGAGCCACAGGGGCTGGGAATTGGGCATGAGCCAGTTTAGCCCCGGGCGGGATGTGCTCTCCCCTGGGGGGGTGGGGCGCTGGACTGTTGGGAACCACTTAATCCCAGCAGCCCGTCTTCTGCAGGTGAAGGTCATTCTGGGATGGCCATCTGTTTTCATCAATAGCTGTATTAGCTGGGAAGTGATTTAGTTTGGTTCTCTGTGGTCCTTCCTTTGCTCTTAAAATAGCACAGTGACTTGGGCTTCCTCAGTACGTATAGCTAGCGCTCACCTGATACAGAGATGCCAGAAGCTGTCAATCTTGCTTTTGGGTACAAGAAGCAGAAATTTGTGAAACTTACTAAAATCGTGAGAAGTCAGTTTATGGGTTTGGACCCTTAAGGAAGTGATTGTAAATGAGAACTATCTTTTTTTGTTGATTTGTTTTTCAATTTTTAGTACAAAAGTACACTGGAAAATAATGCTTTTGTATTGTTCTCTAGTAGTTTCATGATAAAAACTAAAATTCACTCAAAACCTCTGGCCTCACCATTTCCACCCTTGACATAACCAGACTGAAGCACTGGGCTCCCTCTACGTGTGGAGTCTGCACAGGCTTCCTGCAGAGGAGTCTCCACGTTCACCTGGTCTGTGTGGGCAGGGCTGTCCCTGCTGCTCAGGATTCACTTCCCCAGGATGAGCCATCAGAATCCTGCTACCTCATTTGTCCCATTGCTTGCAGGGTTCCTTTTCTACTCAACAGAAACCCCACATTGAAGACATAACCTAGGACGCAGCAGGAATCACCAGCCCACTGCAAAGCAGTGTAGCTCTGCTCCTGGCGGGAGCTGCGGCCCATGTGTCCTGCCCTGCAGCATCTGCAGCGGGCCTGCAGCTCGGTGCCTCTCTGAGAAGGCATCTGTGTGGGACAGAACCTTCCTGGGTCATTCACCAGCAGCTGGAGGGTGTCAGGCTACAGTGTGTGGAGATGAGGCTAACAGCAGTACACCTGGGCTCCAGCGCACCTTCTTGCCCCACTTAGCTCACTCCACACCTGCCTGTCTTTCTCAGGGCTTCCTGGTGTCCCCGTTCCTGGAGCCCCAACCATCAGTCAGTGCTCCAGAACTCAGGAAGAGGAAAGGGCAGGCCTCAGAGCATGACTGCGCTAAGGAAGGCCTCCCAGGGCCACCACCAGGCTCCCTGGCCCCTGAGGCTGCAGAGGAGGCTGTCAGCCTGGGCCCTCTTCCTTGGCACTGTCGTCTGCCACATGCGGCTTCTCTCTGGGAGCAGCCTGGCTGCAGATCTGGAGGCCAGCAGTGTCCTCCAGATCTTGATTTTGAGACTGAAAGTCAGTAAGCTGAACTGAAATTGAGCTCCAGGAGATCTTGATGCCTGAATTGGCTGCAGATAAGGAGGCACGGTGTGGTTTCATGCTGATGTCACCTTACTGAAATTCCCGGGGGGTTTTGTTAAGTGGGAAGAAGCAGCGAATTGTCCCAGGAAAGATTAAAACTTCTCCTTGATGTAGTTCTGTGACCATCTTGGAGAATAGCCCCCGTGTTGAAGGGTGTAGCCTGGTAAAATGCATGCGTTGACTGGCTGCTGGCACCTCCCTGTGGAAGTGGCTGGTTCCGTGGAGTCAGCCAGCTGCAGACGAGAGCATTCAGAAGGTCGTGTGTCTACTGAGCGTGGACGGACGTGTTTGCAGTCTTCACATTAGTGTTTGTGCGGTGCTGGGCGCACTGGGAGGAGGCATGTGCGGCGCGTAGGCACCACGCCATTCTAGATAAGCCACGTGGGCCTCCATGGGCTCTGGTGTCCTGGGTTCTGCAGTTAGGCCCCGACAGATGATGAGGGACAGCACAGGGTCATGCCCTTGTGTGTCGTTTCCTAAAAACTGCTGGTAATGTTAGTGTGGAATAAAACAGTTCCAAGCATTTTATTTTGTGGTTCTGGGGATTGAAACCAGGAGCTCTCTTCCACTGAGCTAAATCCCCAGGCCTTTATCTGTTTATTTTTTTTTATTTTGAGATAGGGACTCACTAAGTTGCTGAGATAAGCCTAGAATTTGTGATTCTTCTGCCTCAGCCTCCCAAATTGCTGGGATTACATGAGCGTGCCTCTGTGCCTGGGTGATTCCCCATATTTTATTTAGTACTGGTCACATTTTTATAAAAGAATTCTTGGCTGTGTGAATGTTTTCTGTTAACAAGTCAAATTGTCCTGTGGAGGGATAAAATGCACTTCCATCATGGTAATTTCTTTTAAGCAGTGTAGAGCATCAGGGACAAGGCCACACCCGAGATCTGGTAGCAGAACCTGGTTGGCTCATTCCACACACATGCTTCACTGCATGCTGCAACCAGTCCCTGTTGTGGGCACTTGGTGTCAAGCCCTGCCTGTTGGAGGTTGCCTCCCCCAGTGCAGATGGACCCAGCCCGTCTGCTTGTGGTTGCAAGGAAGCGAGGGCCTGGGAAGGGTCTGGTGGCATGGGCAGAGGGACTCATGCCCGCTCGCAGGTTTTGTTAGATTGCTCCTATTCCATGCTCTTCTCTACTTTGCCAGTGGTCCTCCTTGCTCCTGCGTCTCCACCCAGCACCCTTCAGGGTTTCACAAAGAACAGGAGCCTGAGGCAGCCATGAGGGCTCTTCAGATCTGCCCAGACATGACAGTGATGGTGGCTACACTTCCTAAGCCCTTCTCTGTCTGTGGCTGTCAGCATAAGTCATACTCCCCAGGCCTTGGTGTCCCAGTTCCCTTCAAGGAAGGGCCAGTGGGAGTTTGGCTGGAGTCCTCTTGTCAGGCTCCCTCATCCTACCGACACCACTATGCAGGCCACCAATGGTGTCCGTTCTGTTCTGAGAACACAAAGCACACATGTTCTTGATGTGTGTTTCATTAACAATTCTTGATTATTCTACCTAATATTCATTACAGCAGTCACTTGTGTCCAGGCCTCATTTATTACAGATTTCAAAAAGGTGTGGTGATGGCCATATCTTATTAGTAGGACACAACGCCTGAAGTCAGGCGGCCTCTGTTCTGCTGGGCATGTGGGCAGGCTGTGGTCTTGCTGCACCAGCACTGGGCCACCTGCTCTTGGGCCCAGCAAGCAAGCAGACATCTGGTCAAATGCACCCAATGCGACATCGATTGTGTGGCGTCTGCTGTGGAGGGCAGCAGGTGTCAGTCACCTTGTGCCCTCCTCTCTCCAGAGCGTCAGGGATGGGACTGATGGTAGGGGCTGCACCTGAGGAGGCCTGGGCAGCATGAGAAGAGACTGTTTTACGTCGTGATTTCAGGCACAACCTAACAGCAGGTTGATAGCACACTGTTGGGGTGCCCTGTTTCCTGGCTGTTTTAATGTGGCAGATCCCTGGGATGTGGGTAGAATCTAGCACGTTGGACCTGGGCCAGTGTTTGCTTATTTTGATCCTGTGTCTTTATTAGCATGCCTCTGGATTCCTTAGTCCTGTGGTCCTCAGCATGGGACTGTAAGGGCCGGAGAGATGTGACTGTCGGTGGCAGTGGTGGTGCTGTTCTCTTGGAGAGCCCAGGGCTGCCTCCCTCCTGAGCTCTGCAGTGACAGTGACTCTGAAGGTGAAGGGCACCCAACCAGACACCTTGCTGACAGAGATGGCGGCCCACGGCTCCTCCAGGTGTGGACGTTGGCCTGTTGATTGGCATAGCTGTCCTGCTAACGCTTCTAAGTGAATTAGGAATTAGGAATTAGTAACACCTCCACCTTGAGGTGGCACTGCTTTTGTGGCGTATGCCATGGAGGAGGGAGACGAGGGCCTACTGTGTAGTCGGTGCTCAGTAGCTGTGAGAAGATGGAGGCTCCACTGTAGAGAGTTCGCAGTTTGATATAGAATTTGGAAAATGTGGTTTAATGTATGAGTTACTTTCTGGATTTATTAAAAATGGCTTTTGGCTTTGCACTAGGAATGTGCCTGGGGTGAGGGTTTCTTTCTTTTTTTTTTTTTTTTTAAGTTAAATGAGATGGAATCAGGTCTCAGGATGGCCTGACACTATGGCTCTGCAGTAAAGAAGGGCCTCCAGCATTTACCCTCCTCCTCATAGAGGAGGCCTGACCAGCCTGTGAGCCTCCTTTGGGGTCTTTGGAGTGATGACTTCAAAGGGTGTTTTCAGGGGTGGAGGATACTCAGGTGAGATATGGTTGAAATTAACCTTGAATAAGCACCAGACTGTGAAACAAGGTGATGTCAGTCAGTTGCCTGCCTAGCTTAGCTTAATAGGTTCTGTCAAAAACAATTTCCTAGCCGGGTGCAGTGGCGCACGCCTGTAATCCCAGCACTTTGGGAGGCTGAGGCAGGAGGATCGCGAGTTCAAAGCCAGCCTCAGCAATGGCGAGGCACTTAGCAACTCAGTGAGACCGTCTCTAATAAAATACAAAAAAGGGCTGGGGATGTGGCCCAGTGGTCTAGTGCCACTGAGTTCAATCCCCGGTACCAAAAAAAACCAATTTCCTGCTTTATGCAGACTATTTTTCTAGCTGTGGAGCTGACCACATTTTATTTTTGTCTTTTATATTTGCTTTGTTAATCAAACAGAAGCAGGTGGATTTGATTTGCTGTAAGTCCTCAGATTGGATTGCTTTGCCTCCTCCCATCTCTAATTAATCCCTTAAAGTTAAAAAGGAGGACAGTCCTGTCTACCTGCCAGCTCGGCCCTTACCTCGCTCCACAGCCTGGTGCCATCCGCCACAGGGCTGGACCCTTGAAGTCCACTGTGGAGGCGAGAGGTGGTCCTTGAGTCTCGCCACTCGTGGTGAACTCACTGCTGTGGAGTGGCTACTCCTGTTGGATTGTCCCCTCCTCACTCAAGCCTGAGGAGCGGATGCTGGGTGTGCGTTAGGCCAGTGCTTGCCACCTCCGGGGTCTGCTGCTCCGCGATGGGAGGTCACGCATCGACACACAACTCAGCAGATCATTGGGGGCTCGGGCAAACCACGCCTGCTGCGATGGGGCGCACGGGCTCTCAGGGACGTGTGTCCTGTTCTTCTCTCAGGCCATCAATGCTCCTTAGCGTGTGGCACCTAGGGAGGTGCTGATGGGGCCCGGGGCTGGGTCCCACCTTTGGCCATCTCCTGTGCTGCACTTCATACATTGTAAGCCTCTTTCATTTTCTGTGGATGCAGTTCTTTCGTTTTTTAATGTAAAGTCATTAAAATGTTTTATAAATGTATCTTTAAAGTCCAATTGGAAATGTATTGATATTTGGTATTTACAAAATTCCTGTGTGTTAAGCTGTGGTACTAAATCAGACTGTGTCATTCCATCCACCAGAGTTTCATTTCATTATACATTGTCAGGGGAGGAAAGAAACAGGATTGTAAGGGACCAGAAATGTGTTCATGTCATGCTGATCTAATGCAGTGGGAAACCTTTGAGTGTAACTGTAACTCTAGAATGTTTTCTCTTTTATTCACCAGACTTCATGAGGAAATAATTGACTTTTATAACTTCATGTCCCCTTGTCCTGAAGAAGCAGCCATGAGAAGGGAGGTGGTGAAACGGATCGAAACTGTAGTCAAAGACCTCTGGCCGACGGCCGACGTGAGTATCGTGAGTGTCACGTGGCCCATTCAGGTGTGCCTGACTGCTGGCTGCACACAGACCACGGTTCCTCACAGCCAGGTGGCCCTCCAGCCTGTCCCTGGAGGGTGCGTCCCACTGCGCGCCTGGTCCTGTGCCAGCCCTTTGCTCTGCAGCCTACCCGGTGCACACGCAGGTTGCTGGCCTGAGGGATTTTTTTAAAAACTGTGTGAAGATTGTTCTCTATTAAATTCGCTTTGAGGCTGGAGGGCTTATCCATTTCCCCAGCCCAGCCTGTTCCCCAACTGATGGCATGTGGCACAGTCAGTTTGTAACCACTGCAAGTATTTCCTTACCTGTTGCTTTCCTGGGAACGCACAGGTGTTTATTGAGGAGGATTGTGGGTGATGGGAGGGCTTGTGCCCTCTGACCAGGTTGCTGACTACCCTCAGGCCTCCTGTTCTGACCCTCAGCCTTGCCTACCAGTGACCTGACCTGTAAAGGGGAGGGTGACCACCTGGGCTGGTCAGAGCCCAGGGGCACACATGCTCAGTGCGCAAGGGCAGCAGCTCTTTTAAAGCAATGCACATTTTTGGCTTTAAGCTTCAGTGCCCTAGAACAGAGCCCTGCCTGGTACTGTGTAGCTGTGGCTGTGAGAAATTATTGGAAGGTTTGAAACAGGCTTTGGAAAGTCCGCAGCTTTGAGTTCATTTGTGTGTGTATATATATATACATATATATATATTCTTTTTGGAGTGAGGACCATAGTGGTTTCATCTCTTTAATATTGAATTCTAAAAATATTTCTGTTGGGCTGGTCTTAATACAAAGACATGGGGAATTTTCTTGCTGATTGTAGGATTTTCACTTATCCATCCTCCTCAAATTTCCATGGTGGCTTTATTTTTTTACCAAGAGTATAGTGAGGACTTTTGGCAGGTACACTTGCCTACTTGAATTGTGGTGCCTGTTTTAACAGAGCCCCACTTTCTTTCAGGTGCAGATATTTGGCAGCTTTAGCACAGGTCTCTATCTTCCCACAAGGTGAGTGACAGACTGCACTGCACGGGTAAGTGTTGGTGCTTCTGGGGCAGACGGCGTCAGTGTGCACGTGCACGGATGAACCAGGTTCCTGTGGTCCATCCAAGTCCAAAAATGGCAGCCAAAGGAAACGTTTGGGGGCCCAAAGATAAAATTGGTAGAAAGTACAATTTAATTTAGCATTATGGTAATGAAATGATTGCCTCCCATTTCCTCTTACACTTCATGTGTTGGGGAACAAAAATGCTGGACATTAAATGCAGAAGAAAAATGAGAGGTTTTAGTCTATTTTCTGCTGCTATAACAGAATCCCAGAAGCTGGGTAAGTTCTGAACACCAGGTTCACTTGGCTTTTGATTGTGGAGCTGTAAAGTCTGAGCTCCAGCAGCCACATCTGCAAGCGCCATCTCTGTGCATCCTCACATGTTGAGGGGAGGAGGGGGCCAGACTGCTTCACACGGCTCCTGTGGCAACCCCTAATCCACTCCTGAAGGCCTGCCTCAGCACAGGCACGGTTCCAGTCCCACGGCAGCGTAAGCTCTGGAGGGACGGTCAAGGCACCCCAGGGACTATGGGAGTAGACACAGTAGAGAACGTTCTGCTGATAGTTTGGGGAATGTTTTTGAAATGCCTCTTTATCAAGTGGTGGTGAAGGACTGGGGTGTAGCTCAGTAGTGGAGCAGCTTACCTATCATGCACAAGGCCCTGTGTTTGACTCCCAGCACCACTAAATAAATAAATAAATAAAGTCTTAAGATTGAAACAAAATTCTACTTAATGTTTTTTGAGGATTTTTTATGATATAAAAATGTGAAGTTCACATCCTGAAATTATTTTCAGTGTCTTCTCATTAAGGACCCTTGATATTCAAATAAATTCCATGTGATTGTTTGATCAGAGGTTTCTGTTACCCAAGGCTGCTTAGTGTCTGGAGGCCAAGAGGCTGTGATGACATGATTTTGGGGTTGGTTTTGGCAGGGACAGTGGGGGTACTGAGCAGAGCCAAGGCACTCAGAGATGCAGGGCCAGGAAGCATGGTCCAGTGTGGCCAGCACAGGAGCGAGTGCTGGGAAATATGGGCGCAGTGTGGTTTGGAGGGGGAACATTTTCTTTAACCCCCTGGGTGACTTGCTGCTGTTGGGAAAACCTTTCAATCCTCTGCTCTCCGTCTTTATAACACGTAATTGTAAGCTGCGCTGCATGTCCCCAAGGGCGGTGCGTGTAGTGGGCTTGTGTCACGGCTCATGGGAGGCAGTGGTTGATATGTGCTTTCTCTTCTGCCCAGTGACATAGATCTGGTGGTCTTTGGAAAGTGGGAGCGCCCTCCTTTACAGCTGTTGGAACAAGCCCTGCGGAAGCACAACGTGGCTGAGCCGTGTTCCATCAAAGTCCTTGACAAAGCTACAGTGAGTGTTGTGGGCTCTGCCTGAGGGGAGCCGCCTTGCCCTGCAGTAGCCGCTGGTTCTCTGCATGACTAACCTGTGCTGTGTTCTCGGTAGTTCTCTATTTCTGGAGTAAACGTGATTACTGTGTTCATGGTTATTAGCTGAGAAAAGGTTTAGTGACAGTCTGAACTGTGGAAATCTGTGAATCTTCAGACTGGTCTTGGCACTAGAATAGATCCCTTGTGAGGGTGGATAAGAAAAGGAGAGACGTATCTGCAGAGGGAGCACCAGCACGAGTGCTGCCCATTCTAGAGTGTCTATTTCAGTGATCACACTGATGTTTATGATCGACTTGGAAAAGATTGCCATCTGCTAACTTGTCTTTCAGAAAGGAACCTTCCTGTTCTTTTTGCTGCTAAACACTGCATGTGAAAAGCCTCTTGCCCTAGGGAGAAATTGGAACAGAGACCGCTTCCCACGTGTGCATGTTCAGGAATAGCAGTTCAACACAGAAACAGCGTAGGGCCTGGAGGGCACTCACCTGTGATGTGACGGTCATCAGCTGAGCTGTGCTGTGCACTCGCATTTCAGCTTTGAGCTGGAGCGTCCACTCAGCCTCAGTGTGGTGATGTCCCACAGCGCGGGCAGGTGGTCAGACTTAAGACAGGATTGTATTCCTTCTCACTAGTGACGTGGCAACAAGGTGCTGCACTTCCCCCAGCGTCTGCTCTGTCGGGTGTTTTCACTGGGAATGGAGGGGAGTTTTAAATGAAAACCAGGTGAACATCTTGATGCACTTTCACATTGTGCACGGGCATCCGAAGACAGGCAGTGCTTTGAGACGTTGTTGTAATGATTTCTCTGTCCCAGGGACCCCACTGCTATGGCGTATTGGTCACTGAGTACCTTTCTCTCTGTTGTCTGAGGGCCAGTTTTCTGCTGTTGACTGGCAGCTCTTCTCTGCTGTATACCCTCCCATAATGCCATCGTGGGCAGGAGCCCATGGGTGAGGGCTGTGATTAAGGCACAGTCTATTTGGAACAACCATCTAAAAATAAGTACTACAGAGTTGCTACTCATTTCCAGAATTTGCGTGTGTGTCTATTAGCATATTCAGAAATTCTCAGCAGAAACGTGGGACTATCACTAGGCATGTGGTGTGGCATCTCCTCAGGGCATGCATGTGGGTCTGGGCCTTCCCACCTGTTTCCTCCTTCCATCAGATACCTGTTCCACTTGAGCTGCCCCCTCCCCTTTTTTTGTAAAGTCACCCACTTGGGGGTGGGGAGTAGGACCCAGAGCAAGAACACTGCTGCTGTGTGACCTTTGGATGCTGGGCCTTGTTGTAGTTTCCAGGCCCCACTGAGGTTGCATCCTGATGAAGGCCCCTTCTGCTTTTTAAAACTGGTGTTCATGACGTCTAAGCCCTTCCTGGGAATAAGAAAGGAAACTAAAACTTCTGTACAATTTTAGAAACTTTTGAAGCCTGACTGTGGAGGATGTTGCCTATTAAAGTATGGTTTTTAAAATTAAATCTTTACAGGTACCGATAATAAAACTCACAGATCAGGAGACTGAGGTTAAAGTCGACATCAGCTTCAACATGGAGACTGGGGTCCGGGCAGCAGAGTTCATCAAGAATTACATGAAGGTATTGTTGGCGGGCACGATCTAGACAAGAGACTCGAGGCCTGACATTGGGCGTCCTTGCTCTTTCACGTGTTAAGGACCTTCCCCTGAATGTAGGCGTGTTCACAACGTGGATCACACGTGGCCACAATGTCCCTATGGCTGGATTCCTACAGATGCCTTGAAAGCTCATGGCTATTTTTCAGATTTGCTTTTCTTATGTCACCATTTCCTGAAATCGATCTTATTTTAGAGAGCTTGCTTTTCTGTTCCTGCAAAGTGATGTTGCCTGAGGTTGGTGTGCCACGTTGGCACATCTGATCCCAGGGTCCTTGGGAGCTGGATGAATCATGATGTAGTTTAGAGTGGCTCCCTTTGGAGGCCCCAGTGCCCATGGTGTGACGACCCTCCCTGCCATCGCCAGCACCCTGCCTTCCCTGCTCCTCTCGTGGCACAAACATACCCGTTCACTCTCCTAACCCCTCTGTGCTGGAGCTCCGCGTGGCAGACCCCTCTGCCCTGCCTTCGTGCCTGGGACCGGTCTTCACTTGTAGATGCGCACAGCCCCCTGAGGAAAGGTGTTCTTAAGCCCCTAAAACTGACTGATCGACTCATGCGCTTGATGAGGATTAGTGGAACTTTGCTTTCTCTCATGAAATTTGCTGTCTGAAACTTCCCTAAAAATATATGAATTAATCAAGAAATCTTTTTCTTTTGAAATTTCCAGAAATATTCATTGCTGCCTTACTTGATTTTAGTATTGAAACAGTTCCTCCTGCAGAGGGACCTGAATGAAGTTTTCACAGGTGGAATTAGCTCATACAGCCTGATTTTAATGGCCATCAGCTTTCTGCAGGTGCGTATGGCTGTCCTTGAGAATGGCTGTGGGAGGCAGGCTCTGGGGCACTGACCAGTGCTTCCTGAGCTCCCTCGGGCCTCGCCTCCCTTCACAGCTCAGTTCTGACTTGGGGAGTGTGATTTCTGGCTGCGGCACATCCGCTCCAGGTCAGCGCTGCTCCCTGCCCCCGTGGGCAGCTGGTCTCCTGGCTAATCCACTGTCATGGGACAGGGTGCTCTTCTAGATCCAGAAGTCAGGTGATGTCTATCCGAGCCCAAGGAGACTCTCTCAGTCAGCATTAAGAAATTGCTCATTCCTTTATTTAAAAAAAAAAAAAAAAGTGTTTTTCATGGCTCTTAAATGTGATCTATAATGAAAAAAATGTCAGAATTAAGTCCAGTACCATATCTAAAGAAAAAATATCTGGGGGAAAAAAATTTAAGAGCAAGTCTTCTAGCATTGATGAAACATCAAATTCTTGCCTTAAATTATATGTGGTCCTTATTTTGTTGAGTCACGTGATGGAAAATCTAATTGCTAATGCTGTGATATATCTATGATATATCAATTTTTAATGCATGAGAGAGTCTCTAAGTCAATCAAAGCATTGGTTGTCTTGCTTACACTTTCTTGAATGGGGATTTCGTTCTTGAGCAGTTCTTGCCTGTGTGTCAGTCACACTGCTGCGCCCCTACGGCCACGCATTTTGCATGTGTGATTGTGTGCAGTGAGGACTGTCTGCCTGGGGTTGGTGTCTCCCATTGCCACTGACGAACAGAGAGCAGGACTGCAGTGTCAGCCACTGCCTATGTCCCTGTGGCTTCTGGCCTGCCCACAGAGGCTGGGAGGAGACAGCCCCACTGCTGTCTTCACATCGTCTAGTCTGGCGTCCCTCGTGATGTGGTCCGCAGCCTTCCCTCCATGGTGCTTGGACATGTTGAGCTGAGCGCAGCCTTCTCTTCTGTCTCTGGTCTTGATCTGGGCTGGTTCGGTGGCCATGTTGTAATGACAGCCTAGACTCACACTGTGTGTTGTGTGGGGCCTGTCAGGCCTCCTGTTATAGCTTAGTGGCCCTCACCCCCTTCACCCCAGTGCCTTGCCTGTGCCCACAGCCTGGCCTGCCTCAGGGCGGGGCCCATGTAGCACCCAGGCTCTTTTCACAGCTGCCGGGTGTGGGGTCCAAACCCTGTGCCGGGCTGCCTCTCAGATATCTGACTTGACTGACTGGCAAGGAATGTGGAAGGGGGTAAAGGTGGGCAGAAGTGAGACGGCTTGGCTTGCACTGTGGAAATAAGCAAATCCTCAGAAGCCACAGCTGTTCAGAATTCTTGCTGTCACCTCATGGAGCTCTGAGCCCAGGTGTTTCCGTCGTTCTCCTCTGCCATGACTCTCACGGGGAGGTGACCCGAACGTTGGTGGAAGGATGGTGCTGCCCAGCAGAGTTTTCTGTTCGGATGATAGGGTGATAGTGCTCTGTGTCTGCACAGCCCAACAGGAAGGGCACAGGCCGTGTGACTCCCGAGTGTTTGGAGTGTGGCTGGAATTTTCAGCGTCTGAATTCATTTAAATAGCAGTAGCTGCATGTGGGCAGTGCAGGTCTGGGCAGCTGAGAATTATGGGTCTGCTAAATCAGAGTCCTCAGGAGTTGCCAGCAGACAGTAGCTTAGGGACAGATCAGCTTGAAGACAGGGTGGGGCGGCAGCAGCAGCACTGGCGCCCTTCTGCATGACAGGCAGCGAGTGAGTGTGGCATGACTATTATGATCCAATACTTCTCACCTGTGCACAGTGAGAACCATCTTCCGACCTTCTGGTTTTATGTGATAGGACACTGTTCAATCTGATACTGCCACCTAATGGTCCTCTTTCAGAATGATGACATTACGAGGACTAGAATCTATATATCCACCATCTAGATGACTAAATTATGCAGAATGTGGTCAATGTTTTTAATCAATATTTGGCAACTTGGGGCCAATCAGATGTCTGTGTTTATAGGATGTTGCTTGTATGGATTACCAATTTCAAAACTTCAAGAATAATAAAATGCTCATAGCAGGATATCTGATCTCTCTTTTTTTTTATTTTTTTGGTACCGGGGATTGAACTCAGGACCACTGGGCCACATCCCCAGCCCTTTTTTGTATTTTATTAGAGACAGGGTCTCACTGAGTTGCTAAGTGCCTCGCCATTGCTGAGGCTGGCTTTGACCTCGCGATCCTCCTGCCTCAGCCCCCCAAGTGCTGGGATGACAGGCGTGCGCCACCGCGCCCGGCTCGGATCTCTTTTCAACACTCTTTATTGACAGTTGGTCCTGGTTGTGTTCAGGCTCTGGGTGCCTCCTCCCTGCTGCTCTGCCCTCCTCCTGGCTGGTGTGTGAGCGAGAGTGCCACAGTGGGGTTCCCTGCTGCGGCTGCTAGACAGCCTGCTGCATCGCCCGCCGCCTGCTGTGGAGCACTGCTGGAATCCATACAAATTGTGGCTGCCTTGCTTTTACAGTTGCATCCAAGAATTGATGCGCGGAGAGCTGACGAAAACCTTGGAATGCTTCTTGTAGAATTTTTTGAACTTTACGGAAGAAATTTTAATTACTTGAAAACTGGTATTAGAATAAAAGAAGGAGGTGCCTATATCGCCAAAGAAGAGATCATGAAAGCCATGACCAGCGGGTACAGACCATCGATGCTATGTATCGAGGACCCCCTGCTGCCTGGTAAGAGGACCTTGTTCCACACAGCAGCGGGCCAGGAGGCCTCGTGGGTGCACTGGCAAGTGGGGGCGACTGAGTTGGGCCCTGGGACCCCAGGGTAGTTCTTCTGCTCTGGATGCAGGTTTCTCCTGCTGTCAGTGTAGTTAATAGTCACACTTTGAGGATTCCTTATTTAATTCTTAGGATTAGCTTCCTGTCTTCTAAACTTCTTATATTCTGTAATCAGTTGTTGTTCTTGTTTTTAAGATTACAAAGGCACTACATAGTCACCATAAGCCGTTCACTTTACAGAAGTAGATGGTAGTAAAGCAGAGTTTTCTTTTACCTCCTCCCCTGTAGATGTCCATTCCTCCAGTTTCTTTCCTGTGTGAATAGCAGTATTTACCATTGCCATTTTACGAGTTAAGTGGCAGCCCATAACTAGCAGATCTGCCCTTGGCTTCTGACTTGCCATGCCCTGGATCCCACCCTGCCTGTAGGCTACGGTCCAGTGTAGGGACGGCTGTATAGAAGACCTGGGCTTCTGCCTCTCCCAGTCTTGGTCCACGTGGTGAGTTGAGGGTGCTTGCTGTCTCCATGCCTTTGGCAACAAGTGTTTTTGATCTTTGCCAATCTGATAACATCATGTGATGTGAATTTTTATTTAATTTACTTTTCTTTAATAAGAGTGGGGTTCAGTACATTGTTATTTATCAATTCCACAAATGTTTATTTAGCATCTATTAGGTGAGACACTGTTCTTACTGAATCAGTGACAGATGACAAAAGGTGGGGGAAACATCAGCTGCAGGTACACCGCCCCTTTGAGTTCCTTTCATGTGCTGTCTGTCTGTCTGCTGGGCTGCCTTGTTACTGGCTGTGTGTGCTAGGGAGACCTTTCTTGTCACACATACCACGCTTCCCTACAGTCTGTTCTTCACCTGCATTTTGTGGTTTGTGTTGTCCTGCCCCTGTACAGTTGTTTTAATACCTTCAAATTCAGTGATTATTTTAATTTTGTTTTATGGCCTCTGGGATGTGAGATTTATTTCCTAAAAGTCATTTGAAAGAAAATACACTGTTGCCTTTGGTGTGATTTTGGAGTGTGTGGCTTGTCCCATGGTCTGGAGAACTGATTTTCTTGGTGGCATGGTGACAGTGCACCGCACCGCCCCCGCTGTGTCTGTTGAATCCGTCACTGGAGACTCTATTGTCTTCAGGGGTCCACTTAAATGTACATGAAAAACACAAGCCCGCATGGATTAGCACTGGTTCATTTAAATTTAGGAAAGGTGAAGTTTTAATACTTGGAGTACATCTCCTTAGAAACCCCGTACTCGGCCTGGGCTGTGGAGAGTAAGGTTTCCCTGTCAGCATGGCGCTCCTTGCCTCTGGTTTCAGTGGTGGCTTCAGTGGTGGCCTTGTTTGAGTTAGCTGTGAGTCCTCTTTCCAGCACCTGAGGATTCATACCTGGAATGCTCTGCCTAAAAGATTTGATCCCTGCAGGTCCCGCCACCCGTAACTGAACCCCAGGTACTTGGTATGCACAACTGGAGTCAGCCGTCCCTGCAGGTCGGCGCGGCTGGTCTGTTTCCGTGGTCCTTGGCTGCTTTGTGTATTTGCCACCTGGGAAATGAGCAGACTTTTTAGGAACTGCTACCCCTCCCGAGGCTGAAGGCTCCCTGTTGGCAGTGGACTGCAGCCACACGGATGCTGATTCATGCTGGGCCCTGGGCGCTCGGCTGCCGAGAGCTGCACCCTGTGATTGGCGGTGCCTCCACGGATCTGGTTTCCGGGAGGGCTGTTGTTCACTCAACTCCACTTTGCTGGTAGAGGCTGGAGTGTTTTGGTGGCAAGGGCCTGACTTAGAACAATGCCGTGAGAAGCTCAGAGACATGAGACATCTGGAAACCGGCTCAGTCTGGGGTGAGTTTGACGGCTGCCTTTGTTTTGCAGGAAACGATGTCGGCCGGAGCTCCTACGGGGCCATGCAGGTGAAGCAGGTGTTTGACTACGCCTACATTGTGCTCAGTCATGCTGTGTCACCGCTCGCCAGGTCCTATCCCAACAGGGACTCTGAAAGGTAGATGATGTCCCGCATTCGTGTCCTGGGCTCTCACCTCCTACAGGATGGCAGCTACGCCCTTCCTGTGTCCTGTACTTCCGTGACCTTCATTAGTGGACACCCTCTCCTGTTTAGTGCAACTTGCCCGGGTTTGTGAAGGGAAACCTTCACAGGAACTCAGGGTGGCTGTAGATTTGCCTGGGGTTGATTTTGGGGAGTTGCTGTTTTGGGAGGTGATAGTGGGCTTTTAAAGCTTTGGAATGGCGCCTCCCCTCTGGGCTGCCCTTAGGCAAGCACGTGTGGCTTCTGAGTGAAGGTATCTGAGCACTTGCCTCTGCCGCCTTCCTCATGTCTGGTTGTCCCCTGTGCTACATTGTGGAACATTTTTGCCATGTACACTTTATTGGCAGCCGGAAGTATTTCTTTCTGATGCCAGTTTATGCTGCCGTGGTGGAGGGAGGGAGCAGAGGGAGGAAAATGAGTGGTCGTTAGAAAGGAGGAAGAATGTGGTTCTCGGCCTGATAGCCGACAGCATCTTTACTTCCATTCCTGGGGTGGATGATGGAGTAAATAGACTTGGAGGCCTGTCTCAAGAGCCCTGGTGGGGGTAGAGACTGTGGGGTTACATGGACTGCCCATGCATGTTCTTGGGTCAGTCCTGGGCCCAGTGACAGGCACTCAGTGTCTCTTGGTACTGTCCGCTCCTGACTGCGCAGGGGGCAGTGGAAATGTTAGAAGTGTCGCCCTATGGGTGGGAAGCAGCTCCGCTACCTCAGAGCTCGATTCGAGCAGCTGTCCTGCGTGGCAGATGAAGGGTCAAGGACTTCACCTGCATGGACCCGCTTTTCTGCCTGTGGTCTCAGTGCATTTGAGCTTACGCTGGCAGTCTTCATAGTCCCGAAGTCGCCTTTGCTCTTCCCCATCATCTCTGCCTTACTGAGATGGCACACTGTTCTCTAAATGAAGCAGCTCCTCGAGGGGCCGTGGCTGCCTCTCAGCTGCTGCACCATGTTGACGTCCAGCTTGTCCCTTACAGTACTCTAGGAAGAATCATCAAGGTGACTCAGGAAGTGATCGACTACCGGCGGTGGATCAAGGAGAAGTGGGGCAGCAGAGTCCACACAGCACCAGATCTCGGTGAGAGGCAGACCCACCTGCTGGTGCACAAGTATTTCTTGGTCCTTTTTGATTAGTTGTTCAGACTAAGAAAATAGCTAGGTCATTTTCTGGTAAGCATTTATAAGCTCTAGAACACACTCCCCAGTAGAAATGTACTGTGTGCCACTTGTGGAATTTGAAACTTTTTAGTGGCTGCATTAGAAACCTAAAAAGAAATAGATGAAATTAATTTCAATGATTTTATTGAACTCATCTTAAAATATTAACATTTCAACATGTAATCAAAATAAAATTATTGAATTATTATATAGCCTTTTTCTTGTACTAATGCTTGAAGTGCAGCATTATTTATACTATAGCACATCCTGGTTGGGGTACTAATCATCACCATCGTGTACATCTAGAAGAAATTTAAAAAAAAAACAACCAACTATGCGTGAGTGGCAGAAAGATGAAGAAGGGAGCAGAGGTCGGGCGGGGCTGACTTAGAACAAGGTTCAGTCCACGCTTTCATAATTGTATCAAAATGGATTCTACTGTCATGTATAAACAGAACCAATAAAAATAAAATTTTCATGGTGACATGAAAAACAAAAAACTTCATAACAGTTAAAAAAAGAGAAATAACTTGATCTGTATTTAGATATCAGAAAAGCTGCAGTTGGAAATGATTTATTTACATTATCACAAACATTTCAATGCTTTCTGGTAACTAATCAAAACATAGTTGTTAAAATTAGATTGATGAAAAGGTGCGATGGAGAGCTGGCCACACTGGCAGCACTCCGGGCTGGCGGCACCTGGGCCTGCTGCCGCCCTCGGGACCGTGTGCATCTGCTCTTCTCACAGCCCGTCCTTTGTGCCCCGCGACAGACAGCAGGATCAAGATCAAGGAGCGAGTCACCACGTGCAACGGGGAGCACAGACACAGAGCCGAGAGCCCGGGTCACCCTACAGCCAGCGCCTGGCTTTGTCCCTGTCCAGTCCCCAGCTCCTCTCTTCAGGCTCTTCTGCTTCCTCTGTGTCTTCACTTTCTGGAAGTGACATTGTGAGTATCACCTTGCCCTCCGCCGCCTGCCGCGTGTATCTGCTGGGTGGTTTGGGTTTCTGGTAGGCACCCACACCAGCAAGTCCAAAGCCCATCCTCAGTGTCAGGAATTTCTGTTTTTTTCTGTGTGTGCACGCACCCCCTGAGTCTGTACCCCCCTGTGTGTGTGTGTGTGTGTGTGTATGTGTGCGCTCTGACCTTGCACCCCTTGTGTGTGTGTGTGTGTGTAGAATGTACCCGGAGTCTGCATCCCCTGTGCGTGTGTGTGTGTGTGTGTGTAGAATGTACCCGGAGTCTGCATCCCCCTGTGCGTGTGTGTGTGTGCGTGTGTGTGTGTGTGTGTGTGTGTGTAGAATGTACCCGGAGTCTGCATCCCCCTGTGCGTGTGTGCACCTGAGTCTGCATCTCCCTGTGCGTGTATGTGTGCTTGTGTGTGTGTGTGTGTGTATGTGTGCGCTCTGACCTTGCACCCCTTTGTGTGTGTGTGTGTGTGTGTGTGTGTAGAATGTACCCGGAGTCTGCATCCCCCTGTGCGCGTGTGTGTGTGTGTGTGTGTGTGTGTGTGTAGAATGTACCCGGAGTCTGCATCCCCCTGTGCGTGTGTGTGTGTGTGTGTGTGTGTGTAGAATGTACCCGGAGTCTGCATCCCCCTGTGCGTGTGTGTGTGTGTGTGTGTGTGTGTGTAGAATGTACCCGGAGTGTGTGTGTAGAATGTACCCGGAGTCTGTGTGTGTGTGTGTGTGTGTGTGTGTGTGTAGAATGTACCCGGAGTCTGCATCCCCTGTGCGTGTGTGTGTGTGTGTGTGTGTGTGTGTAGAATGTACCCGGAGTCTGCATCCCCCTGTGCGTGTGTGCACCTGAGTCTGCATCTCCCTGTGCGTGTATGTGTGCTTGTGTGTGTGTGTGTGTGTGTATGTGTGCGCTCTGACCTTGCACCCCTGTGTGTGTGTGTGTGTGTGTGTGTGTGTAGAATGTACCCGGAGTCTGCATCCCCCTGTGTGTGTGTGTGTGTGTGTGTGTGTGTGTGTGTGTAGAATGTACCCGGAGTCTGCATCCCCCTGTGCGTGTGTGTGTGTGTGTGTGTGTGTGTGTGTGTGTGTAGAATGTACCCGGAGTCTGCATCCCCCTGTGCGTGTGTGTGTGTGTGTGTGTGTGTGTGTGTGTGAATGTACCCGGAGTCTGCATCCCCCTGTGTGCGTGTGTGTGTGTGTGTGTGTGTGTGTGTGTGTGTGTAGAATGTACCCGGAGTCTGCATCCCCCTGTGCGTGTGTGTGTGTGTGTGTGTGTGTATGTGTGCGCTCTGACCTTGCACCCCTTGTGTGTGTGTGTGTGTGTGTGTGTGTGTGTGTGTAGAATGTACCCGGAGTCTGCATCCCCCTGTGTGTGTGTGTGTGTGTGTGTGTGTGTGTGTGTGTGTAGAATGTACCCGGAGTCTGCATCCCCCTGTGCGTGTGTGTGTGTGTGTGTGTGTGTGTGTGTGTGTGTGTGTAGAATGTACCCGGAGTCTGCATCCCCCGTGTGTGTGTGTGTGTGTGTGTGTGTGTGTGTGTGTAGAATGTACCCGGAGTCTGCATCCCCCTGTGCGTGTGTGCACCTGAGTCTGCATCTCCCTGTGCGTGTATGTGTGCTTGTGTGTGTGTGTGTGTGTGTGCGCGCACCCTGAGTCTGCACCCCTTGAGAACCTGGGTCCTGATCGCTCGTGTGACTGCTGGCCAGGAGCAGTGCTACTGTTGCCAGTCGAGTCCGTGGACGTTCTTAAGCAGTTTTAAGAAGCCTGTGTGGAAAGACAAGAGTACGAACCCAGCTGCGTCCTCTGCGTTTGACGTGGTCTCTCCAGTTCTGAGACCACTGGAGGGCAGGCTGGCCGGCTGCCTTCCCCTGTTGTTCCAAGCAAGGCTGGCTCTTGCTCCTGAGCCAGTCCCGGAGCAGGCCCTACGCCCCACATGTGTCAGGCAGTGCTTCTTGGTGTGCAGTGATCTTTGTTGTTTCTTGTGCTGACTCCAGGACTCCGACACGCCACCCTGCACCACACCCAGCGTCTACCAGTTCAGCCTGCAGGCACCGGCGGCTCTGATGGCCAGCTTACCCGCCGCCTTGCCAGTGCCCAGTGGCAAGCCCCAGTCCACTCCCTCCAGAGCACTGATCATGACAACCAATAGTCAGGTATGGCTTTACTTCTGGGCCAGAGCCCAGTTGCAAAGGGCACTAGAGGAGATCCAAGACACTTTTGAATTAGAAGAACTTTCTCAGATTTCCATATGGCCAGCATTTTTATCTTTTCATAGAAATTCTCATTGTTTTGTGGACAGAACTCCTCATGCCATAGAACATAGCCTGCGATACTATTGGTGTTGAGGCACAGTGTCCTCTTAGCTTTGAGGAGGCACTCTGGTTCATGAGACTGAAATGGCTTTTGACAGGGCACACTGTCTTTCTGCAGGCCACTGCAGTGCCCAGTGTGCGACCCCTGTCCTGGACATAAGGACTCTGATGCTAGCCTTGTCCCTAGGCTACAGCAAACAGTTGTCCCTATTTTCCTTCAGAATCTCAGTGTGTAGATGATAAAGTATTAATATGAACTTGGGCTTTTTCCATATTATTAATTAGGCATTAATTTTGGGATTTTTTTTTCTGTTAGAATATGCTATCTGTGTTTTTAAAACTTAAATTAATTTATACGTCCAAAAGAGAATTTTATAAATATCAAATTTTATGTCTGTCCCATTATATATAAATTGAATATGTGCAAACCAACACGTTGATTTCCTTAGAAGGAAAGTCAGGCCAGTTTTCGAAGATGTTGGTGCATGCAAATGTGTTTCTTGGAGTAGTTTGACCCTGCAGGGACCCGTTCTCACAGGAGGAACCCCTAGGCCTCCAGCACTCCAAAGCTCAGCTCCATGGTCTCACCTGTTGCTGAGCATGACATGCCTTGCCCCAAAGGTGTCCCATCGCCTGCCACCCTTCTTTGGCCCAGCATGCAAGACTCGGCATCTGCTTCGGCTGTCAGAGGAGATCCTGCCCCAGGGGCCCAGTTGCCTTTTCCTGGCGTCTGGCCTTCTTGTGTCGTGAGGCGTCTGTCCCGCCTCTTCAGGGCGCCGAGAGCCACGGGCAGCCACTGAGCTTCAGCCTCATGCTGCCGTTGCTGCATGGCCCTCGCATAGCCTGTGTTGTCTAGCAAGATGGCAGACTGCGGTCCAGGTGGCCGCCTGTCCACCTGTCCCAGGCCAGCAGAACAAGGCCCAAGTGTTTGTTACAGTGTTCACACAGGCTGAGGCCTCCCTCACTTCCAGTGGAATGATTGAGCAAAGTGTTGTCTTGAAGCACTTGCATGCATTATCTGTCCTGTGTAGGTAAAACCAGCATGTCTAAATCTGGGGACAAAGTCAGATGATGTTAGAGCTGGGTGCAGTGTAATCCCAGCAGCTTGGGAGGCCAAGACAGTAGGATTAAGAGTTCAAAGCCAACCTCAGCAACTTAGCAGAGACCTTATCTCAAAATATAAAATCGGACCTGTGGATGTAGCTCAGTGGTTAAAGCTGTTGGGTTCAATACTTGGTAACAAAAAGGACAAAAAGAGAAAAGATGCTGGAGTTGGTGGACATTAAGCTGTCAGACAGACCCCCGGGGATAGAGCTTGCTTTCCTGGTGACCCATTTCCCCGTTGAGTGAAGCTCCCGCGGAGGAGAGGCCTTGGGTTTGGTGTAGGGCCATGCCAGAAGCCGGGACTCCGGGTGAGAGTCCCCTGTCTGTGCTTACAGTGAGGTGTAACCAGGCGTCGTGGGTGGGGTCTCTGCCCTGTGGCTGCTGGTCTCCAGTACTAGAGGGCTGCCTGCGTCTGTGACGCCTGGCGGTTAGGTGGTGGCAGTCTGGGGAGTGCTTCCCACTAGCAGGCCTTTGCCGCAGAGGGGCAAGGGCTGTGTAGAGTGGTCCAGAACTGGGGAGGGGCCAAGGCAGGGCTGTTGCCCACCGTCGTCCTGTCCTGCACTCAGCCAGGTTGGAGCAAGGCATTTACCAGGGATGTTTCCAGGATCTACGTGGCAGTTTTCTGAGGACTAAATTTTTGAATCTTGATTTGGTCTTCAGTGAGTTTTAAAACTTAGGACTTGTATTATTGGGCATACTTCATATCGTTGTTGCTATTTTAGAACATAAGATATTTCTAATTAAAAAAAAATACCGAGAGGTTTTAACAAGACGCAGTTGCCCTGTGAAGCCTGTGGTAGTGGTTCCCAGGCAGCCCTGTCCCTTGCTGTGGTACTGGGACTTGGTGCTTCCTCTCGTTGGTACACGTGGATGTTTCTGTTTTGTTCCTAGACCAGGTTCACCATCCCTCCGCCGACCCTTGGGGTTGCTCCTGTTCCTTGCAGACAGGCGGGTGTTGAAGGAACTGTGTCCTTGAAAGCCGTCCACCACGTGTCTTCCCCAGCCATTCCCTCGGCGGCGTCCCCCAACCCACTGTCGAGTCCTCACCTGTATCACAAGGTGCGTACCCCGCGGGCCTGCAGGCCTGTGGCCTGTGATACCTGCCTGCTGCATCTGCTCTGGGAGGCTGGTGCATGCATCCTCTCTTAAGAGAATCCCAGGGAGATTGTTTTAAAAGGAAATTTGTTTGCTGGTCATTCAGTTTCACATTTGCTTTCTGTTCTAAACAAAACTTTAAAAATATTATTTTAAAATGTAATGTAGTTTAATCATTCACCAAAAACATCCTTTTTTTGTTGAACTGGTTAGTATAAAACAGACTTGAAGAAGGCAAGGTTCAAAATGAAAACTGTTTTGTTTTCCCACTTACTTTTTAAGTTCATTTTATTGCTAAATATTTTGGTTTTCAAGAAACAAAAGACAAAGTTAAGAACCACTGTTGCCACACCTCTGCACAGTGCTGTTTTAATCTCGTAGCTTAATGCTTCCCGTCCCTAGGGGAGGGTGTGAGGGGACGGCTGGATGGCCCAGCGCTGTTTTGGTGTGCTCACTTGGTCTCCCTGAGCCAGAGTGCTCCATGCACGCCCTGGCTGCTCGCCTCTCAGGCCCAGGGCACTGGAAGCTGCACTAAGAAAACGGGTCTTCTTTGTGCCTGTGCCCTTGCTGTGCCTTAGTGTTGGAGGGTGGCCTTCCAGGGACCCCTGCAGGGTCTGATGCTTCCCCTGGATGCTGGTGACGCTTGCGGCCTTTGCTGGTCTTCATGCCTCTTCCTCTGTCCCTCGCAGCTCATCTCATGCTGTCTTGCTGGTAGACCCATCATTCGGGAGTGCTAGTTCTCTGGCCCTGTGCCTCCGCTCCTGACTCTTAGTTCTCTTTAAGTAATGAGGTGAAGAGCACTCCTGGGCTGCGTCCACCCGTTGCAACAGGCCTTCCCCGTGGCCGGGCCGGCCTGTCAAGCGAGGGAGAACAGCTTCGTGACCCGTGTGTGTTGGCTTTCCTTCTTTCCCAGCCTCCTCTGCTGTTCATTTTTGCTCTGAGTTGTCCTGAGACCAGCTCTGTGTGCTGTGCAGTGCAGGGAGTGTGCCTTGGAAGGCCCTGGTGTGCATGTACCTGCGAGCAGGCCTGAGGGCGGGGCGTGCCAGCCTGGTGGGCGGTGCCAGCTTGCAGACAGGGAAGGCGTGGCCAAGACCTGACTCCTGCGGGCAGGCAAGCTGGAAGTGGGTGGGCGGTGCCAGCTTGCAGACAGGGAAGGCGTGGCCAAGACCTGACTCCTGCGGGCAGGCAAGCTGGAAGTGGGTGGGTGGTGCCAGCTTGCAGACAGGGAAGGCGTGGCCAAGACCTGACTCCTGCGGGCAGGCCTGAGGGCGGGGGCGTGCCAGCCTGGTGGGCGGTGCCAGCTTGCAGACAGGGAAGGCGTGGCCAAGACCTGACTCCTGCGGGCAGGCAAGCTGGAAGTGAGAGTCTAATGAATTTGGGTAGTTGGACACGGGCCCTCCATTCTTCCCTCAGCTCAGTGGGAGTAAAGCAGTTTTTTCTCGGCAAGGTGTGAGAGTGCAGGTGTCCGTCACTCCTGCCTGTGTGCTGCCGCGTCCTGTTTCAGCGTGGGCAGCAGTGGCAAGGCTGCGGTAGGCATGCACACTCACCCTCTCTAGCTGATGACTTCCTGCCACTGGCGATGGACGGTGCTCGTGACCGCTCCTCGCGCGCTGCCTGAGGACTGCGCCTCGTGGGGCTCCGCCGGGAGGGTCTCCGCGGGCCTGTCTGTGTGCTGTGCTCCCACACCGCTCTCCCTCTTTTTCTCTCCAGCAGCACAACGGAATGAAACTGTCCATGAAAGGCTCCCACGGCCATGCTCAAGGTGGCGGCTACAGCTCTGTGGGCAGCGGAGGCGTGCGGCCCCCCGTGGGCAACCGGGGACACCACCAGTATAACCGCACCGGCTGGAGGAGGAAAAAGCACGCGCACACCAGGGACAGCCTGCCCGTGAGTCTCAGCAGATAATGGCTCCTGGCTGTGCGCCCACCCCAGACTGCCCAGTGGCCTCGGCACCACGGCCAGCCGAGACCAGCATCTAGCACCTGTGACGCGGCTGCCCAGCGCCCGGCTGATCACTCTGCATGTGTCTTTGTGTGGTGGTCGCGCCCATCTTCAAGAACAGCTCCTGTGGCGTCTGCGAGCCTCACCAGAAGGGGGTGCGCTGCGCCTTCCCAAGAACCCCCGCCCAGCCCAGCAGGCCAGGCTCAGGACCGCAGGGACATGGGCTGCTCTTGTGGTCTCCAGTAGCCGTGTCTGTCCTTTGCAGGTGGGGCTCTCGTTTCCTGTTGTCACAGTGCAAGAGCTGGCCGTCTGGTCTTTCCCAGTGCGCAGGGCCGGAGGCCATTGTTTTACTGCCCTCACGTTTTGTTTGAGACTTCAGAACTGTTTTTCTATGTAAATATTGAAAACTTATGATTTGTGCAATAACTCAGATATTTTTTATTTAATTTCATATTTTCACATAAGTTATATTTAAGGGAAGAGGGAATTTTTTTAAACAAGCTTACATCCTTTCCCAAGTTGCATTTTCTAAGTTGGGTTCGTCGTGTTGGCTGGTTGTCTGATGAGCATCGTTACGAACACCATAAGAGGGGTTTGGGGTTTTACTTTTATGTCGTTTCTTTTGGTCAGAGGCAGGGGAAGGAGCCAGTGGCCTTGACAGTTTTCCTGGAGGTTCAGCTCCGGGGCCTCTGATGAGCACCCCAGGGTCCCTTCCCTGGGGCCCAGGTGCTGCCTGCTCTGACCATGAGTTCTAACATTTTGCTTTTGGTTCTTTTACACTAGACAACAAACCCAGCATTTAAAGTGCCAGAAGTATAACTTTCTAAGGAGAGAAAAGGTTGTCACATCATAAAATCTTAGATGTGAACGTGAAAAGCGTCAGTCAGTTTCAGTGGCATGGCCTGTAATGGTGGGTTGGTGGATATCATTACAGACAATGGCACCCAGTTTTAGGAATGTGGAGAAAGGAATTCCGTTGATTCCGTGGAGGAATCTGCATAGCAGTATGCATTCGTTCTGTTAAGAGCAAATACCTGAGAAGCACCTGCGCTGCCAGCGCGCCAGGGGAGTACCTACCGCATCGCAGGAGAGCACAGCCCGCGTGGCCCGAGCGACTGGTGCCGCCCTCAGAAGCATACAGGTCTACTATGCAAGTGTATTCTGCCACCACAACCACTGTCTCGGTCACCTTGTTTTGAACAAGATTCTATCCATTCTGCCTAACCCTGAGTTTTTGGAGCACCACAGTTGTCCTGGGAGTTGGTTTGCATCCTGTAGGCCCTCTGACTTCCGTTTTTAAAATGGGGGTTCTGGCCCTGCTAAACACTAAGGTGGGTTGGTCTTTGAAGCTCACTAGTGGAGAATGTCGAGGCAAGAAACTACTGGCCATGACATCTGATCGATGCACGGTGGTGGGGAGTTCTAGATTGATGTCTGACCGCAGTGGACACCCAACAAGGACCAGCTCCACCCGTCTGGGTCTGCCTCTGCCTCTGAAGCAGGACCGGCCCTGTCGTCAGTGCTGCCCCTGCTGCTGCGGTGTCCAGGAGGCATTCCAGACCAGCAGCACGTGGTCTGCAGCTCTTGACGATTGGAATCTCCCAGAATATTTAAGAATATTTAAATTGTGAACCTATCGATAGAGAATATTTATAAACACTGATCCATAGGCCTGTACTAATCTCTACGCATTAGCAATACTGACTGTAAACCTACATCAAGGAAACCACTGTGGGGACAGTGAGTGTCCTCTAGGTTCGTGTTTTAAAGCTCCATCTGGAGACGCAGGCACCATGTCCGTTCCCGTCATGGTGAACCACATGAATTGGTCTGGCTGCCACTGTGGTCGTGTGCTGCAGGTTAACAAAAAGATATCATGTTGCGATTTTCTTTTGTGTGTGGACAACAATGTGGAAGCTAAAATTGACATATTTTTATGTAAAGTTTTTCTATTCTTTGATTTTTAATAAACTTTGGAAACCAGTTCTGTGTGTTAGTCAATGCTTTCCCTTCACGGGTAAGGTGGTGACTACCTTAGGCAGCATTCACAGAAGGGAAGGTGCCAGCCCGGGGGTAGTGAGACCGGTGGTGACGGGGTCATTTATCACTGGCGTGTTGAGGGCTGGGTTCAGGCTTCCGCGCGAGTCCTGTGTGAGAGAGAAGGAACAGATGCTCGCTCTGTGCCAGCACGCTAATGGGTGCCTCAGGTGGGCCCGGCGACCCTGTTTGCAGTTCCGACAGGCAGATGGCGTCCACACTTAGGCCTGCCAGTGCAGTGCGGGTCCAGGTCAGCAGTGCAGTCACAATGGGGCTGATGTGACTTGGGTTGCGGTTCTTTGGAGGTTTCCTGGGTGCTTATGGCCAGCAGTGGCAGCACTTTGCCCAGGTGGCCTGGCCCTGCAGCGTGTGTCCTAAAACCACCAGGCTTGGCACCCCGGCCTGGCCCAGGTGGACCTTGTGGTGAAAATGGCCCTCCTCCCACAAGGGTTCACGAGGGCCCCAGCAGGTGCTGCAGGAGAACACAGCCCCAGCCCCGCAGCACCCAGTTCTGACGAGCGTGTGGGAGCAGAAGCTCCCGGGGGTGCTGGTGAGGAAAGTACGGAGGGGGAGGGCGCCCGCGGGAAGCGAGGCCTCCAGCAGTGGCCTGGACAACAGAACAGAGGCTGGTGGCAGAGGCCGGGTCATGGAGGCCGCTGGAGGTTGACGACGCTGGAGCAGGTGAGACCTGGCTGCCTAAGTCCTGTGTGGAGATGGACTGGGTGGGGTGAGGGGAGGGAGTTGCCTGTCGCGCCTCGGGGTCCCACTGAGGGGCCTGCCTGCAGGAGAGCTCCGTGGTGGCCAGAAGGAGCCAGGGGAGCAGCGACTGCAGGCGCCCAGAGGGAGGGTTGATTCTGCCCTCGTACGACGCTGGGGGCATAGACGTGTTGCCAGGGGCTTCTGAGGGACGGAGGGGTCCTATCCGAGCAGGGCCCGTGCGCCCTGTCCATGCCTAGTGGGCATGAGTGCGCGTGGAGGCGCTTCCCCAGCCCAGGATGGTTCGCTGTGTGGCCTCGCCTCCTTTTGGTCACTGGCGAGGTGTCCTCATCTCGGGACCCTGTGGGCTCTCAGTCCACACTCCAAGATTCCTCTTGAGTCGTCACAGGACAGTGAGTGGGAAACTGTGTCCCCGTGCCTGATGTCACAGGACGGCAAGTGCCCTGTGTCCCCGTGCCTGATGTCACAGGACGGCAAGTGCCCTGTGTCCCCGTGCCTGATACCTAGAGGTACCTATGAGTGCAGGCGCCCAGTCCACGGATGCATGGCACATGGTGACACCTGTCCCCACGAGGCAGCATGGCTTGGATCACCCACCCCTGGTGGTCTAACCAGGACGTCTGGGGCCATGTGTGGTTCACCCCTGTGCTGTCCCACCATGAGGTGCTTGCCTGTGCTTACAGGCTTCCATGACCAAAGGATGCTGGTTTAGAAGGGGCCACCAGACGTTCAACAGAGACATTCTGGACACGCCACGTGGAAGGCTGGTTCTCATTTCCCGAGAACTGCTCAAAGTGTTTCATTTACTGTCTCCATGGCCTATGGGGAGGTGCTAGGTCCTGCCAGCCCTGGGCATGAGGGGACCAGGTGACCACATGGTGGCATCATTCACCTTTAACTCCAGCATATGACTTGGTCTTAGAGAAGGACAGTCCGTGACATCAGAAGCTTGAGCACGAATCCCAGGTGACGTCAAGAGACCCAGACTTAAAGGGAAGGGGCTGCACATGAGTCCCCCCGAGTCTGAGTCTGTCTTGGGGACCCTCTGCCATGGAGCACCACGCTCGGGTTGCTCCGAGGCTGTGTCCTTGCAGCAAGTGTGGACACTCCTCTGGGATGAGCGTGAAGCTGTGGCGATGCTCAGGACTGTGACCGGGTGTGAGTGCACGTGATTAGCATTTAGGTAAGAAGCGTGGTACTCGATGCAGACTTCTAGGGCCGCGGCCTGTGGGCGTGGGTGCAGGTGGTGGAGGCCAGTTCCAGGTCTCAGCAGACTGCAGCCCCGCCCCGGGACGCAGAGCGGGCTGGAGTTCCGGAGTCTCCGCTCTGTCCCAGGGGAGAAGCGGAAGCCAGGCCACGTGCAGAGCTGGTCACACGGGGCTCCCGGTCACACGGGGCTGCCGGTCACACGGGCGGCACCCTCCTTTTCTCTGGCTGCTGTGCCTTCTGCCGGGAGCTTGCCAGCGTTACTGCTGCGCCCCGCCAAGTTCCGCACGTGGCCACGTCCACCGTGGTGCCGCCCGGCGACACTGTTCTCGTCAGCTTGGTGAGAGTGTGGAAGTGTTTTCCATAAAACTACACACGCTCAAGCCGGGCGCTGTGGCGCACGCCTGTAATCCCAGCACTTGGGAGGCTGAGGCAGGAGGATCGCGAGTTCAAAGCCAGCCTCAGCAATGGCGAGGCACTTAGCAACTCAGTGAGACCCTGTCTCTAAATAAAATACAAATAAAGGTCTGGAGATGTGGCCCAGTGGTCGAGTGCCCCTGAGTTCAATCCCCGGTACCACAAAAAAAAAAAAAAAAAAAAAAAAAAAAAAAAAAAACTACGCACGCTCACGAAACGCTGGAGAGCCCCAGCGGGGCTTGGTGGCAGTGGTGGTCATACTTACCGTCCCGAGATCCTGCCCCTGAAAGAATGGGTTCCGGAGACGTTTGCCTCGACTGTGCCCCTGGGGGTCACCGTAGCTCATCAGTGCTGTTTCTCGCGGTGCCGGGACGGTGCTGCCTCCTCCAGTCTCCTTGCCGTCTGGCTCTGCACCTGCTTCAGGACCCGGGGCCCACGTGGAGAAACTCCTCACCCCGTCTTCCCATCACGGCCTCCTGGCAAAAGCCCCAGTGGACTCCCTGGCTCCTGTGCCCTAGCCCCGTGCCCAGCACTGGGAAAGCCGTGGAGTCCAGCCTAGGTGGCACAGGTGACCTGGCTGAAGCAGAGGGGTCCAGGGCCTCAGCCAGGGTCATATGACAGGTGTCAGAGGGGAGCAGGGACCCTTCTGCCCTGGGAAGCCCTTCTCCTTCCTCCTTTCCAGTGACCGGAACCTCCAGTGGTAGTGGCAGCTCTTGTCCCATCTCCCTGCTCTCAGTCCATGTCACCTCCCTGTCCAGGAACTCTCCAGAGTGACCCCTTCCTGCCTGCCTCCCTGACCGTGGGTCACGTGACCACAGATGGGCACCTGCTCTCTGGGGACAGGGCCCCTTTGCTCATCCTCGACCTCTGTCCCACCTGTCCTTAACCCCACGCAGGCCTCTCCTGTCCTGAAGGCCGCCTCACCCCTCTGGGGGCCTCCTTCCCTCTCCCCTCGCCCCTCCTGCCCACTCCTGCGTGGGGACCTGAGCTGCCCGTGCAGAGGGGAGTGGACGAGGAGCTGGTGTCCGTGAGAAGCAAAGTGTTTTAATAAACGGTGGCGCATTGTGTTTTTCTCTCCCTTTTTCCTTGCGTTCGAGTTTATGACATTGCTCATTTCATGTTTAAGATTCTTAGTCTGGGGCTTTGAGTAGTTTCAAAGAAGAGTGGCGTGGTTTAATTCTGTCTTTTGACGTTCTGGTACAGTGGTTCTCAGATTATTCTAGAACAGCATCGTAGATGCTGCTCATTACTAACCCAATATCTACTTACTTCTATTACTTTCTAGGATTTCTAGATTTCAAAAAGTTAAGTGCAAAAACCCGAGTTAAATTTGAATTTAAATAGATCATAATTTTGACGACCGTCTGAGGCAGGGGCGTGGCTGTGGCCTCTTGAGCGTGTCCGGTCTGGGGTGGCTTTGCTGAGTGCGTGCTGCCAGCTGAGGAGCATGGGACCAAGGCGACTGGAGCCACAGTGAGACAGGTCATCACTAGCGTTTCGTCTCAGTCATTTCAGTGTCTTGGTCCCCGATGGGGCGGGCTTACTGCTGTGCTCCTGCACAGCGAGGGGAGCTCGGCATGGGGAGCCACTCTGGGCGGGCATAGCCGTGCCCCTTGCATCCCTGGGTCCCCTTCCACTGGGGGCTGCCTCCCCCTGCCAGGCTGACCTGTCTGCAGGCCCCTCCAGAGGTTCTGGCTGCAGGAGCCGTCTCACCGCGAGAAGGCAGGGGCCTCTAGCCTCCGCGTTGCCGATTCTCTCCCCACACTCCTGGGCTGGCGTCTCACCCCCAGGCAGGGCCTTCCCTAGGGCCAGCTGGGAGTCCAGCTGGTAATAAGGAGAAACCACATACGGCACTCGGAGTTTTAGAAATCCCAGGGAAACGAGGCTGGAATGTTTTTCTCTATTGAAAACAAGAAAGATCTGTAAAATCCTAACAGTGACAGAGGGTGAGGCTGAGGACAGTGACTCTGGGGAGGTGGCGCCGCTCCTGCTGCCCCACGGGCTCTCAGACTGATGGGACCAGACTCGCCCCACATGCTCAGAACCCGCGGCCCTTCCTACGTCCACTTTACGGAAAGGGCAGGGAGAGGTGGACCTTGTCTGATGTGCTGGGAGGGAGATCCTGGCTTGATGAGTTGACGGACTGTCCTCCACGTTGCTGTCTGTCCGTCCAAAGAGTCTGGCCCCCTCTGAGACTCAGGGGCCTGGGGGTCGGGAGCAGGAGCAGGGAGATGCATGTGGGGTGAGGCTGGGCCAGGTCCCAGGTCTGTCTGTCTTGCTGTGTCAGCCCTGCCAAGTGACGCTGTGCGTCCAGCCCCTTCACCTGCGGGGACATGCAGTCCAGCGTGTGACGGTGTGGCCCTGTGGCAGCCAGCGAGCAGAGGGCCGCATACTCCGCCAGCTCCTCCCACGCACCTGCCCCTCCTAGCCCCAGCCTGCAGGTCAGGGCTCGGCTCTTAGATTCTCGCCCTGCTCCCTCCTCCCTTTCTGGGGCTCTTGGCCTGGCCATCGAGGGCTGGGGGCCTGGTGGGGCAGCTGCAGGGTGCCGGGGCTGAGTAGGACCCCTGGGGTGGCCCCACATGTGCCTCAGAAGCCTGGGGAGCCACCAACACCTGCTTCTGCAGGAGCAGAGTCCTTCTGGACGGAGAAGACCCCCTAATCGTGAGGCCACTGCCCCCGTGGGAGTGGAGGCCCTATTTTGGACATTGGTTCATGGCCACATTAAGAGAACAGCAGTTTGGTGAAAGCCCTATAAATAGACAGGCACAACCTAGTTGGTGGTCAATATATATTTCATATTTTATTAGTTAAAAAAAAATAACTTGCTTTTCTGTGTCTCCACATTTTTAGTAACACCTGCCCCTTTCCTGCCTGTTACTTCTTCACATTCTGGGGTCTGGGGTCTGGGTGGGTCTTCACAGGCTGTGCAGCCACCAGGGGCCCTTCCTCCCACCAGCTGTCCCCTTGGTGCTGGGGATCAGGCAATGACTCCACCATGGTGGCAGGCACACATTTCCATGTCACCCTTACTCATCTTTCACAGGGTGGCCTGGCCCTTTCACCAGTGGGCAAGGCTCAGGAAGCCCACCCATGGGGGTCTGTAAAGTCCTGCATCTTCCTGGGAAGCCTGGCCCCTCTGCCCTGGGGGTGGTGGGTGTTTTGTGGATTGGGCGGCTTGGCCCACACGACGGTGGGGCTCTTTTGCCTCCTAAGTGTCAAGCTCCTTGTTCTTGGTGACATTATTAAGCCACAAGTCTTACAGGGTTCCCAGAGCCCTACATCACTCTCACCTCACCTTGTCCACTCTGAGGAGTTCAGGCAGGGGTCAGCATGGCCATCTTAAGGGAGGCCCACCCGCCAAGGGCAGCCTTTACAACCACACCTGAGATTTCATTTATAGGGATTTGAGCGAGACCACACAGACAGACCAACGCCATTGAAGGAAGAATTTGTCACTTACCTTTTCCCAGAGGAAGGGACAAGCCATACCATCCAGGGCTGCAGGAGGCTCTTGGGGTGGTCAGGAGCATAAGGCAGGAGCAGGGGAGGTGCAGGTGAGGTCTGTACTGGGGTGCCCTTGGGAGAGGGGAGGCCTGGAGCGAGTGTGGCTCAGGACGGGCTAGTCTGAGTAGCTCCTGTGGGCTCCGGGCTGTAGGGGTGGTTGTGGTCTCTAGTTGCCTGGTGCTTGGCCCTGGGGTGACTTGGGTGGGAGGAATGTTGTCTTGGGGGACAGCTGGCTAAGGAGCTGGGCAGCCAGTGCAGGCAAGGTGACTTTTGGGAGGAGGTGCGCATGTGGTGGATGGTGGCCCGTGATGGGTGGTAGCAACACTGATCTAAGGTAACGGCAGGCAGACGGGAGAGATGTGACATCTTCCTTGTGACAAGTGAGCAAAGCTCCTTGTCTGATAAAACAGGGAGAGAAAGCAAGGCATCTCTCCCTCTTCTAAGGAACGATGTAACACAAAATGGCGCCGTGATGGTTAATTCTATCTCCCTATTCTTACTGTGTTTCTGTGTGACCACTAGGGGCTCATAGTTAGCTATTAAGCATAAATCTGACCACACAAATTTACACTGTGGAGTCTGAGCCAGGAGCTCTATAGCAAATTCTTTAGTACACGAGTAAAACAGGTTTATAATTGGACATTAGGCTTGTAAGTAATGATTAAACTTGTGGCTCTTGCTGTGTGTGCCCCATAGTTCAGACTTTTCTAAGTTATAGTTATAAGGTTTTAAGTTATAGTTATAAGGCTTTCTTGTGATCAGTAAGGATTCTTTTAAGTAAGTTTAGGATATTAGTTTAAGATATATTGATATAAGTTTTCCATGGTAGAGACCCTTTAGATCTGACACTTGATCAAGGGAAAAACACCTGTTAGCCTGATTTCTGAATAATAACTATACTTCCTTCTTTCTAGTTCAAAACAAAGTTATTATAGGAAACAATAGTAAGTTGAGTTCAGTTAAGGTTTAGCTATGATATATTGGAGCAATCTAGCTGTGAGAAATCATGAGTAGACTTAAGGGGTTACGGGAATAGGTTTAGGTAAAAGCATGTTTTGTATCACTATACGATTGTTCTTGACATTTAAGATTGATCAATGTATGCTTTTTCCTACGTCTTTAGATAGGAATAATCAGTGATATGTACTTAATATCCTGTTTCCCTCAGAATGTGTAACTCTGAAATTCTTTAATGTAACCTCAAAAGCTATAATGTAAAAAACCGTGCTGTCTGGGCTATAAAAACTCGGGTAAAGAAAGCAAAGTTAGAGGTAAGCCTCCAGCCTTGTGTGCTGCGTGGTTTCTCTCTCATCCTTTCGCCGACTTCTTCCCCCTCCTTACCGGAGCTGGTCTCCAGCAGAGAGAGTCCTTCTCTGCGGGAGTGGACTGCGTCTTGATGTTGGCATGAGGGGATGGCGGTGACGGAGGTTTCCCCACAAGGTGTTGTGTTCCCAGTCCCTGCGCCCTGGGGCTGTGTGGGGAGCGTGTGTGCCTGACCCTGGTGGGAGCTGGGTGGTTCTCCGCTGTCGTCCTGTTGGCTGGCTGGGTGAAGTGCTGGGGCACACAGATCCCCTTGGCATAGGGCCTCTGGGCACTTGATGTGCAGCTCACTTGAGGCTCCCGAGGCAGGATGGGGTCATCAGGTGCCCGTCCCCTGGGGCAGTGAGCTTGAGTGACACTGGAATCCACCTGGGGAAGACTCCTGGATCTTCAAGTCCTCCTTTACACTGTGTCTGCCCCCCACCCCAATTTGGTTCAAAGGAGGGTATTAGGAACAGATGGGAGAGAGAGAGAGAGAGAGAAAAAGGAGAGAGAGAGAGAGAGAGAGAGAGAGAGAGAGCACGTGCTGGTGTGAGGTTGTCTAAATTAAATGCAAAATTGCCGCACATCCTGAATGGCATTAAAGCCGCGTCCTCTAGGTATGTCCCCTACCTCACGGAAACTGCCTAGGACTTAACATCACCAGCTGACAGGAAAGAGGAGGTGGCACAAGGCCGCACCTCCCGGAACTAAGCCTCCGACAGTGCTGGGGTGCCCTGGACCCCGCCTGGCCGCACCCGCCTCCGTCCCCGGGTGCGCCCCACTTCCGCACAGCCTCAGGCGCGCCACAGGACCTAGTGGGCCAGGTCCCTGCAGGCAGGCGAGTACCCCGAGCAAGGACAGGGCTGGGGGCATGCCGCGACCTGCACACAGAGCAAGGGACTGCCTGTGCGTCTTGAGCGGCCCTGCCCTTGGGTTTGAGAAATGCTCCCGCACATGGTGGGGTGGGTCTTCTGTGGCCTCGACACCCCTCGCCCCTGGCTACACTGCAGGGACAGGGCAGTCGCTTTGTCCTCTCCTGTTTGGTGGAGGCTCCTGTGCTCCAGCAGGGTGGCTTTGGCACAGCAGGCCTGGGGTTTGCTTTCATCTGCACTTGGGAGACCCCCGGGGCTGGGCCTGACAGGGCCTGGGGGAGGAGCCAGGCCGCCCTTCAGGGCTTCAGGGTGGAGCACTGGGCACCGACTTGGGGAGCACACTCTGAAACCAGATTCTCAGCTGGCCTGGGCCCTTCATACTTGACGTTTGCTTTGGGATTTATCGAGATGTTTGGCTTGGGGGATTGTGTTTGGGGTCCTGACACCACCCTGAATTTCACTGGTTTGCTTAGGAGCCATAGGAATGGAGGTCTGTGTGCCCATGGGCGTGGCTCATTGCAGGGAAAGGAGACAAAGGAAAAGGCAGGTGGGTGGGAGTGAGGGGCACCTGGGTGGAGGGGTGGAGTCACCCAGGACGTGTGGATGCCTCTGGTAGGTGTGACAACTCATGGGCAGTGCTGTCAGCCAGGGAAGGGCCTAAGGGCTCGGGTCAGGGTGTCTATTGGGGCTGGTCAGAGAGGAACCCCGGGACTCCTGGAAGGAGAGTGGGTGGTCAGCATGAGCCACACTGTCCCTACAGCCAGTGCAGGCACGGAGAGCCACGCTTCTCACCTGGGGAGCTCAGAAGTCACGGCTCAGGGAAGAGCAGGCGCGGGGCCTCACTCCACGGCGGCAGGGGGCATCTCTACGCGGCAAGCCCTCCTGAGGGTCTTGAGGTGGCACTTCCTGTGGAATCTGATTTTGGATCTTGCACCGACACCAGGTGGTGCTCAGCTGATGTTTGCTGAGGGAGTCGAGAAATGAAAAGAAGCATGGGCAGGGGGCACTTCTAGAACCTTCCCTGAGACTGGTCTACGCTAAGTGCTGCCTGGGAAGATTCCCACGACCCTTCAAAACCCTGCCGTGGCAACCTGGGCTGGACAGTGCGTTACCTTCCTGAGGTGCTGCAACACGCGACTAGATCATTCAGGGTCACTCCAGGTGAATTTGGGTTGGCCCGAAATAATTACACAGACAGAAATTGCCTTTTTCTTAGAGTCCAGTGATGGCTTTCGACCTTAGGGGTCCGTTGGAAAGAGAGAGCCATCTGAATTCTTTATTCTTATATGGGGGGACATACAAAGGGAGGCTCGATGGAATGTTCTTTTCAAACAAGGCAAAGGGTCAGGTTTCAGGGGGTTGAGTCCAGCTTAGAGATGTCTTGTGGTCAGAAGATTGATTGACATCTTGGCAAGTCGCACCGTCTCAGGTGCTGTGCGGGATGAAAAGGCAGAGCAAGCGAAAAGGACACAGGTGCGCCCAGCCCGGAGAGCAGAAGGGCAGTGCAGTCTGCTCGTGTGCTCCAGACGCTCACGGCTCACACAGCCCGTGGCTGGCCCGCGACACTGAGGGGAGCGCGAGGGCCCTGCTGTGCAATTCTTCAGTGCTCTTCTTCCTCTGCCTGGGACACACGGGGACATGGTGAGTGTCTGCACGTTGAGAAGGGCCAAGCCTCAAAAAGCCACATGCCTGGGGTGTGTAGGCCAGCTGGCTCAGCTGGCCCCGCTGTCCTTGGGGCTTGCAGGTGACGGGGACTTCCTCCGTGCCTGGAGGTCCTATTCCTCCATTTGGAAAACTGCACTTTAGCCCCATGTGACCACCTCAGTGAAGCTGGCCTGCCCCCAGCCCGACGCTCCCAGCAGGTTAGTGACTTTAGGGGAGACACGCACTGCCCCGCCCTCCTGGGGCAGCATCCCAGTCCAAAGACTCCATCTGGCAGAGACTGGAGAGCGTGGTGAGCGTCACCCCTTCCTAAGGTGCTGCGACACGCGACTAGATCATTCTGGGTCACTCCAGGTGAATTTGGGTGGGCACGGGACTCCTGAGGGGCGTCCGCGTGGCCGGAGCACAGCCCTGGGCTTGGTCCAGTTGAGAACCGATTGGCCGGCTCTGCTCAGCACTGCCCTGAGCACTGGCAGGTGCCGGTCTGTTTAATGGAGTGCTGCTGTACTGTGTGCTCACTCGCGTGTGTGCACGTGCGGGGGTGTGTGCTTGCAGGCCTGTGTGCGTGGTGTGCACACACAGGCGAGTCTCTGGTTAGACTCAGTGACCCTGAGCCTGCTGGACGGCCTCCCCAGGTGGGCCTGTCGATTTCCTCTTCTCACAGTTCTATGTTGGTCTGAGACAATTTTCATATAGATTTTTGTTTGATGAGGGACCGGGTAGAGGCCCTCCGACCTAGAAAATGGTAGCAAAGCTTTGCATCTTTGCAGCGCACCCTTTTCATCTGCACTAGCCTTTCCATCCTCGGCGTAATGGAGACAGCAGGCCTGGACTGTGTGTGAGGGGCTGCAGAGGTGACCGGGGCCTGGTGGAAGAGCTCGGCTCCTCATGGCCTCTGGGAGCAGGGGCTGCACGGTCCCAGCCCAGGACACCTGAGGAGCATCCGCGTGGCCCGGAGCACAGCCCTGGGCTTGGTCCAGTTGAGAACCGATTGGCCGGCTCTGCTCAGCACTGCCCTGTTTAATGTTGACCACTGTCCCAGGGAACGGGCTCTGGTGCTATCGCAGGTGAGGAGACAGGGTGGCGGGTGTGCCTGAACTTCCCCAGAGCCATCAGAGAGCAGCGGCCAGGCGGGACTCCTGCCCAGCAGCTGGCTCCAGGCTCACGTCCAGCAGCCCCTGCAGCCCCTCGGGTCACCCGGCCAAGCTCCGGCAGGTGTTGGGGGTGCTGCAAGTCCCCGCAGGGCTCCTAGCTTCGAGGTCCGGGAGGGCGGATGGCACGGATGGATGAGACTGTCCCTACAGCAGCTCCGTAGCCCCGGGATACCAGACCTCTGCCTGTGAGCAGCACGCTTGGACGGCCTCGGTGCCCAGGGCTCTGTGACGAAGGACCGCAACCAGGGGGGCTCGCGCAGCAGGTGTTCTCCCAGGCCCTGGGTGCCGGAGCTCACACCCGGAGTCGGCATGGCCACGCTGTCTCGGAAGGCTCCGGGATCCTTCCTGCTGCTTCCTCGTCATTTCCTGACTCTGGATCCCTCCTGCGACTGCTGCCTCCACCTTTTTTTTTTTTTTTTTTTGGTGGTCCCAGGGATTGAACTCAGGGGCACTCGACCACTGGGCCACATCCCCAGCCCTTTTTTTGTATTTTATTTAGATACAGGGTCTCACTGAGTTGCTAAGTGCCTCGCCATTGCTGAGGCTGGCTTTCAACTCGTGATCCTCCTGCCTCAGCCTCCCAAAGTGCTGGGAGTACAGGCGTGGCCACCATGCCCAGGTAGCTGCCTCCATCTTCATGTGACCTCATCGCCCCCGCGTGGCCAGAGTTCCCTCTCTCAGGACGACACCGGGCCGGCACCAGGGCTCACCGTCTGGTATGACCTCATCTTAAGTTAACTAGCGACACCTGCCAACACCCTATTTCCACAGTGTCATTCTGCGGCTCCCAGTGGATGTGAGGGTGGGGGACGCTGTCTGACCCGGTGTGCCCGCAGCCACTCTGCAGGTCCAGCTGTCCCGCGGAGAAGGAGCGGTGGCTTCTCCGCGGACTCCGCGCTGGCCGCCTCCCTGCGGTTGCAAAGGAGGCACCTGCTGGGCCACGGGCGAGGCGAGGCGCAGCCTCAGTGTCGGGGCGCCCCTCTTCAGCCCCTCGCTCCTTCGGGCGTCGGCGGGGGCTGCGATGTGCTGGCCGTCTCACGGAGAACCCCGACAACCTGCGGGGTGAGAGTCACTGCTGGGCCCCCGCCCCCGCCCCGCGGGCCCCAGAGAGCCGAGGTGGTGGTGGTGATGATGAGGGCATTGCCACTGCCCCGCACAGAGGCCAGCTCAGACCCTGGGGCACTTTCCACGCTCTCCCTGGGGCGCGGGAGTCCGTGGGGGAGGCAGGTGGGGAGGGCTCGGGTTGTGGCGCTGGAGGCCCTGGTGGAACCCACCGCTGTTTCTCGGCTACGCAGCTGGTCCTGCGTCTTATCTATAAGTTAGGCTCTGCGGCAGGTGACTTCATCCCCTGCAGGCCAGCGCAGGTGTTCCGAGCAGGTCAGCGGCTGAGCGGTGATGTGCAGAGGGGAGCTGTATTAAGTGCACTTTGACTTAACAGCGTTCTTGATGCATGACCACCCCACAGCTGAAGAGCATTGGCACTGAACGCAGCTATTTGTTTTTGTTTTCTTTTTCTTTTTTCTTTTTCCAGTACCAGGGATTGAACCAGGGGTGATAAACCGCTGAGCCACGTCTCCAACCCTTTTTATTTTTCATTTATAGATATGGTCTCGCTAGATTGCTGAGGCTGGCTTCCAACCTGCGATCCTCATCCTCGGCCTCCTTAGCTGCTAGGATTACAGACGTGTGCCACCTCGACCGGCTGAATGCAGCTATTTTAACCGCATGGCCATTAACCATGCCCTCCACCTGCTGGGTGCTGTCCTCCTAGTGGGGTTCCATGATACCTGCAGTCCATATGGCCTGCTGCCCTTAACACAGTGCTCTCGAGGTCGCCCACGGCGGGCTGCAGCCTGATGGGTGGGTCCTTCCTTCCTTGCTTTTCACGGCTGTGTGGTCTGGGAGCACGTGGATGGCAGTGTGGGGACGCGTGGGTGGCAGTGTGGGGAGGGGTGGGTGGCAGTGTGGGGACGCGTGGATGGCAGTGTGGGGACACGTGGGTGGCAGTGTGGGGAGGGGTGGGTGGCAGTGTGGGGAGGGGTGGGTGGGGTGGGTGGGTGGCAGTGTGGGGACGCGTGGGTGGGGTGCAGTGTGGGGACAGGTGGGTGGCAGTGTGCAGTGTGGGGACGGGTGGGTGGCGTGGGGAGGGGTGGGTGGCAGTGTGGGGCGCGTGGGTGGCAGTGTGCAGTGTGGGGACAGGTGGGTGGCAGTGTGCAGTGTGGGGACGGGTGGGTGGCAGTGTGGGGACACGTGGGTGGCAGTGTGCAGTGTGGGGACGGGTAGGTGGCAGTGTGGGGACGCGTGGGTGGCAGTGTGCAGTTTGGGGACGCGTGGGTGGCAGTGTGGGACACCTGGCTATTTGGGTTTCCATTTTTCAGCTACTTTAAGTCACGCTGCTTTGAACGTTCTTAGACCAGATTCTGTGTGGTCTATCTTTCCATTTCTCTTGGACACGTACACAGGAGTGGAATCTCCGGCCACAGGATGACCGTGTGTGACAGAGGGCGCTCTGACTCCTCCACATCCTTTGATGCTTGTGTTATCTGCCTTCTGATCGTGGCCTTCCTCCTGGGCACAGAGGGGTGTTTCATCGTGGTTTCTGTTTTCATTTCCTGATCGGCTGGGGATGGTGCAGGGGAAGAAGAGATGGAACATTCTGGAACTGGGGGTGATGGCTGCAGGACGTGGTGAACTGAGTGTTCTACAACGGTACATTTTAGAGTGGCAGATGTTACTTCAGGGAACAAAGGTCCCGTTCCCCATGAGACACAGTGCCCTTGTGCCTCCTTGGAGGACCGCCCTCTGCCTCACCTGTCCTGGGGGGCCTCTCTCATCTCTGGACGTGGTCAGCAGTGCTTCTCAGGGTGGACTTCCAGCCCGGGTCCTCGGCTGCTCAGAGACCCCCTGACGTCCACCACTCAGCAGCTGTGAAGTTCCTGCAGGTGCTGGTGTGGGAGTGGTCTTGCCCACGCTCCCTGCACACTGTGAGCTCTTTCTGCAGTTCCCCAGGAAAGAGTCCGTCACCTGGATGTGACAGGAACTGGGTTTCTTTGTGATGAAGTACTGAAGGACAGTCAGTCACTCTTGGCCATGTTGGATGTGGTATAAGAAAGTGAAGGTTCTTGGTCAGAAAAGGCAATTTTTTACCCCCTCCCCCTTATTTTGGATTAGCTTCCACATATCAAATATTCAGGGCTTGGCTCTTTGGGACTGGCTTACTTCGCTCAGCAGGATGCTCTCCTTTTTCATCCACTTACCAGCAAATGCCATAAAAACCATTCTTAATGGCCGAGTAACAGGCCATGGTGTATGTACCCCACCTTTCCTGAATGTGAATCTCACCATCGTGTACATCCATAAAACACTGATTTAA
The DNA here is from genome assembly GCA_025594165.1 of Tamias sibiricus. Lineage (NCBI taxonomy): Eukaryota > Metazoa > Chordata > Mammalia > Rodentia > Sciuridae > Tamias > Tamias sibiricus. Next base: position 167,909,668 of record CM046662.1, on the reverse strand, counting down.
AAAAATGGCTTCATGTAAATAGCAGAAAGATCAGTAGAGGGAAGGAAATAGGGGAGAGGGGAGGCGGGGGACAGGGGACGTCCTGGGGACTGAATTAGAGCAAATCATATTCCATGCTTTTATAATCATGTCAAAATGGGTTCTATTGTGATGCGGTAGCGTCTTAGACGGTCACTCAATCCACGGGACTGAATTGTCAGAAGCCCAGTTTTGGGATCAACCCTGTCCCTATGGCAACCCAAGCAACTCCGTCACTGGGACTTGTCACGACTTCCTCTTCACCTCCTGCCACTGCTGGCCCCGTTGGGCGACAGTTCAGAGGAAGGCCTAAAGAGCCACCCGCTCCGTCCTTCCCCTGTCTCCTGGCCCTGTGGAGTCTGGAGGCTCCTGAGTGCATCTGGATTCTGGCCAGCGGCTGCAGCGCTCCAGGCGCTCGATGGTAGTGCTGCCTCAGGGTGGCAGTGCCCGCGGGCACTCAGTAAGCATTGGTGTGGCTGTGTGTCGCGCGTGGTGGGAGCTGCCTGGGCGGGTGAGGAAACTCCCTGGGGAACAAGCTCTTCCCGGGAGCTCTGCCGGGGAGAGCGCCACCTGGTGGGCAGATGGGTCCCCCAGTGACAGTGCTGCATCACAGACGGGTCTTTTTTTTGTTAGAATTTTTTTAAATTCAAAGTTGTTGTACTTATAATAGTAGTATGCATTACAATTCATAATAAACATATAGAGCATCTTTTTACATAACACTGTATACAATGTATATTCGTACCATTCAATCTTCAATCATACATTTAGGATAATGACATCCATCTTATTCAACCACCTTTTCTTCCCCCCATCCCCCCCTTGCTCCCTTCCTTCCCCTCCCTCCCCTTTGACCATTCTAGCATTCCTCTAATCCTCCTATGTACCCCGACCCAACATCACTGTGAACCAGCCTCCTTATATCAGAGGAAACATTTGGTATTTGGATTTTTGAGATTGACTGATTTCACTTAGCATTATATTCTCCAACTTCATCCATTTACCAGCGAATGCCATTATTTTATTTTCTTTTATTGCTGAGTAAAATTCCACTGTGTATATATACCACATTTCTTTATCCACTCATCTACTGAGGGACATCTAGGTTGATTCCACAACCTAGCTATTGTGAATTGTGCTGCTATAAACATAGAAGTGGCTGTGTCACTGTAATATGCTGTTTTTCAGTCCTTTGGGAATAGACCCAGGAGTGGGATGGCTGGGTCATAGGGTGGTTCCATTCCCAGTTTTCCAAGAAATCTCCATACTGCTTTCCATAGCGGTTGCACCATTTTGCAGTCCCACTAGCAATGTATGAGTGTGCCTTTTTCCCCACATCCTCTCCAACATTTATTGTTTTTTTTTTTTTTTTTTCATTTTGAATGATGGTTCTTGCAAAACACCTCAAATTTTACTCATGGTACAAAAAGTAATAAATGACACATTAGTACAGAAAAACAACAGCTTATAGCTCATCCTTTAAAACCAGAACAGACAAGTAAAAAGCACAGATTCTTGGTTTTGCTATAAAAAGTAAAATTAAAAAAGTACACATTGGGAATTGAACTGTTTTTTCTTCTTTCCAGGGATGTGACATACATAAGTTTTCTGGTCAGTACTAAACCAAACATTGTAGTAAACCAAAGCTGACAGATGACCAGTAAAGCTGTCCACTGCCTCCTACTCATGCTGAGCTAGACCAGTGAACACCATCTTGGCAGAGAGAGATGATGATAGAAGAAATCAACAGAGTCTTTACCTGCCCCAATAAAAAACCCAAACAACTGGTTTACACAGAAAGGGTTTTAAGCAAACATGCAAACACACCTGACATGCTATGACAGCGGGTACCTTTGCCTATTCCAGCACACAGCAGACATACGTTGGTGCTGGTAAAACAGGTGCACCAACGTGGAAAGCGTTTTTACCTTTACAGCACTAAGGACTAAAAAGCACATAGCATATAATACTTTGATCTTTAGGTGGATAATCATGGAAGTTCCAAGATCATATCCACTGTTTGCCTGAGTATTCATCTATAAAAATATTTTTTCAAAAATAATGCTTGAAAGAGACTTCTAGAAACAGTGGGACTACATCAGGACCAACAGAAGACAGTGTTACAAGGACTGCGTACGTTAAGACTGGGAGTTGATTTTCAGACGTAGCTTTTAGGTAAAGGACATCTCTCTTGGTTGATCCCCACAGCCCGCACAAGCTGTGATCAGAGGAGATACAGAAATCTTAGGACAGGCAGCTGGCTCCAGTAGCTCCCTAGATAAATACTCCCAAACAAAAACCCCATTGAAGGCGAAGGACTGAAACTCTGACCCATGTAAAAAAGAGTGGTGAGTGCACAAAGGACTCATGCAAAGCCTGCTGGGAAGAGGAAGGTTCGTGGATGTGGTTATGCACACCAACATGTACCGGGGAGGGACCCCAGGTGGAATGGCTGACCTGGGCTTGATCAGAGGGGCCTGACTCAGCACCTGAGAGGTGACGAGGTGGGGAGGAAAAGAACATTAATACAAGATGGCGTGTCAGGAGAAATGGGTCCAAAGGTCAGGTCATGTTGTTCCTGACCTGTCAATACTTAACGCAAATCAAGGGCTGCAGAACAGAGTCTTTCTGAGATGGACTCTTCTGTCGTCATTAGCTGAAGTCTCTCTATCAGACTAGTGACATCCAGAATGATCCTGTTCAGTGCCTGGAGGTGGGACCTAGTGCCGCAGATTGTTCTGGGAAGCTGGCATAGAAGATGATTTGCACAATGAAGTCACCACTAAGCCACTGCTTAAGTCCAGTCCCCGGCCTTCCTTTTCTGCTCTGTAGTCCAGAAACATTTCTTTAAAAGCCAGAAAATCCGTAAATGTGAGTAGCATGTCAAATATGTCACCAGCCACTTCATCTTTATGGTGCTGTAATGTAGTTGTGAAAGCCGCCATGTTAAATCCAGGCATCCGCTCCAGCAGCTGTTCTTCAATATATTTTTCCACCAGAGAGATATATTCATTTAAAAATGGCGTGTAGATGAGTTTATTCTCTTCTGTATCTTCAAAACTCCTGGTAGTACTTGTCCATGAAATTTCTCTGTAATAACGGGAACTCGTCATCCATGATAATGTCCTCTAAATATCCAACCACAGCATCAAATTCTGCATTGGATGCAGAGGAGAAGGACAGCGCGAAGCTCTCTTCCTCTAGGGCGTCCATCGCCCGGCGCTGCATCCACCTGCGCAGGCGAGCGGGCCTACCGGCCTCCTATCCGGCCCGCGGCCCAGGCCCAGTCTCCGTCCTGCTCCGCGAAGCCCACACCCTCATCAAGGGCCGGCTCAGCGCCTCTGCGCGAGGCCCCGCGCCAGCCGGGCCTCCTCGCCCAGCAGGCCGCTTTCAAGATGTGTTGTTTTGTGTTCTTAATAGCTGCCATTCTGACTGGAGTGAAATGAAATCTTACAGTAGTTTTGATTTGCATTTCTCTAATTGCCAGCAATCTTCAGCATTTTTTCATGTATTTGTTGATTAATTGTGTATCTTCTTCTGAGAAGTGTCATTTCAATTCCTTCGCCCATTTTTATTGATTGTTTTTTTTTTTTTTTTTTTTTTGGTGTTAAGTTTTTTGAGTTCTTTATATATTCTAGAAATTAGTGTTCTATCTGATGTGCATGTATTAAATATTTGTTCCCAAATAGTTGGCTCTCTATTCACCTCACTGATTGTTTCTTTTGCTGAGAAGAAGCTTTGTAGTTTGAATCTATCCCATTCATTAATTCTTGATATTAATTCTTGCACTACAGGATTCTTATTAAGGAACTTGGGGCCTAATCTGACATTTTGGAAATTGGAGCGTACTTTTTTCTTCTATTAGGCATATTGTCACTATCTCAATGAACATAGATGCAAAAATCCTCAACAAAATTCTGGCAAATCGAATACAAAAACATATCAAAAAGATAGTGCACCACGATCAAGTGGGGTTTATACCGGGGATTCAAGGTTGGTTCAACATTCAGAAATCAATAAACATAATACATCACATCAATAGACTTAAAGATAAAAACCATATGATCATTTCAATAGATGCAGAAAAAAGCATTTGACAAAATACAGCACCCCTTTATGTTCAAAACACTAGAAAAACTAGGAATATCAGGAACATATCTCAACATTATAAAAGTCATATATGCAAAGCCCCAGGCTAACATTATCTTAAATGGAGAAAAATTGAAAGCATTCCCTTTAAAAACTGGTACAAGACAGGGATGCCCCCTTTCACCACTGCTATTTAACATAGTACTGGAAACTCTGGCCAGAGCAATTAGACAGATGAAAGAAATTAAAGGGATCCAGATAGGAAAAGAAGAGCTCAAATTAGCACTATTTGCTGATGACATGGTAATATACCTAGAAGACCCAAAAAACTCTACCAGAAAACTTTTACAACTAGTTAATGAATTCGGCAAAGTAGCAGGATACAAATACCCATAAGTCAAAGGCATTTTTGTACATCAGTGACAAACCCTCTGAAAGGAAAATGATGAAAACTACCCCATTTACAATAGCATAAAAAAAAAAACTGGGAATCAACTTAACGAAAGAGGTGAAAGACCTCTACAATGAAAACTATAGAACACTGAAGAAAGAAATTATAGAAGACCTCAGAAGATGGAAAGACTTATCTTGTTCTTGGATAGGTAGAATTAATATTGTCAAAATGTCCATACTACCAAAAGCATTATACAGATTTAATGCAATTCCAATCAAAATCCCAATGACATTCTGCAGGAGCCCTGTTTGGGGATTGACTTTAATTGCAGTTGACTATGAGCCGTGGAGATTTGGCCATTGTCGCCACCCATAGTCTCACGGGATTTGTTGCGGGATCTCGAGTGACTTGGCCGAGATTGCTGATCGGGTCAGCGCCATTTTAGGGTGTGTTTTTGGTGTGTGTTAGTCGTTATTAGAACGAGAGAGAAAAGTTATCAGAATAAAAAGCTGTTTGTCTCCAGTTTGCTTCTGAAGTTTTTCCCGCGGCTCCGTTGCTCCAAGCGCTTCAGGCAGCAACAGGTGGCGGCCCGTACGGGGAACTTCGGAGCGGACAGGTAAGAACTGAAAGGTCTCTAAAGATGGGTTCGAATATAACTGAATCCCAAGTGATAGAGGCTATGCAAAGACTCCTTGATATACCTGACTCTGTTCTCAGTGAGGAGTATATAGACAAAAGTGAAAGTGATCAAAAAAGTGTAGATTCCACTGGGCCAACTGAGACCAGTAAAGAGAGTATTAGAAGAGACCCAAAAATGACAAAAATCCAAGCTATTAAAGCTATTCGGGAGTTATTGGCGAAAGCTGAAGGATACTTGCTCTCACTGGAACCTGGGCCTCAGGATATTGCTGTCAGTGAAATTAGCAGTGGTGAGGAATCTAGTAAAAGTGATCCTGAGAAAATGAGGAAAAAGAAATTTAAAAAGACCGAGAAAAAGGTCCGTCAGGCAGAGGAGTCACTTGTGTCCTCTACTCCCCCATGGGTGGAATCCATTACAGAAAATATGAAGGGTATTACTAGGCATTTGCATACCCTAGAAACAGAAATAAAAAGTCTTTCTGATCGCTTATGCGCACTCGAGGACAACTCACAGATACATTGGGAACCGCCAGCATTTGAAAAGAAAAATGGACAGAGTGTCTATCAGTCAGTAGATTTCAAAACAATAAAAAATCTCAAAGAGGCAGTAATGACTTATGGGCCCCAAGCTCCTTTCACGTTGAGTATGCTGGAGTCCCTTAACACCTTTAGCTTAACCCCCTCAGACTGGAAAAGTCTATGTAAAGCAACATTAAGCGGGGGGCAATTCTTGGTTTGGCGATCGCAATTCCAAGAACTTTGTATAGAAACGGCTAAAAGAAACGCGGCTGCAGGGTTTGAAAACTATAATATAGACATGTTCACAGGAGAAGGGCAATTCGCAGACTTACAGGCTCAAACAGATTATGACTCAGATATATATGCTCAGATAAATGCAGCTGCCTTAGAGGCATGGAAAACTGTACAAGGACCTGGGGATCTACAAGGTAGCTTGTCAAAAGTGATTCAAGGACCTAATGAGCCGTATGCCGACTTTGCTGATCGACTTTTGAGAACTGCAGGTAGTGTGTTTGCAGATGTTGACCAAGCTATGCCTTTAGTTGTTCAATTAGCTTATGAAAATGCAAATAAATGGTGCCAAGCAGCCATCAGGCCATGGAGAACTAAAAAGGATCTTTCCGTATATATACAACTATGTAAAGATATAAATGGTGCCTTTGTCACAGGAAATGTGATTGCAGCCTCAATGAGGGGTGCTTCCTCTCGAAATTTCACAAAGGCTAAACGTAGACATTATAATCAATCAGGATATTCCAGGCAAAATTATCATAATCAATCAGGCAATTCTAGGCAAAATCCCAAAAGAGAAATAAGATCAAGCTCATACCGTGCCCCAGGCCGCTGCCCCAGGTGTAAAAAGGGAAATCATTGGGCCAATAAATGCTATTCAAAATTTGACATCCATGGAAATCCTCTGTTCAGGAATTCAAAAAACGGGGCACGGGGCCCAGTACCCCGGGGCCCACAAATGTACGGGGCATTGCAGAAGGAGTATCCTCAAGCATCCACTCAGATGCTTCCCCGACACAATCCCTACTACCCATCCACTCCCTCGCCAGAGGAACAAGAGGAAATGCAGGATTAGACCTCTGTTCCACCGCCCGAATAGTGTTAACACCTGAAATGGGGGTTCAACTGATTCCCACAGGAGTCAGGGGACCTCTTCCCTCAGGGACTGTAGGACTTATTATCGGGCGTAGTCCTAAAAGCTTATTAGGTTTGCAAGTGACCCCAGGTGTAATAAACTCAGACTACAAAGGGGAAATAAAAATAATGCTTAGCTCACCCCAAAGTATAACTTCTGTTAATCAAGGAGATAGAATTGCTCAGTTGCTTCTCCTTCCCAATTTACATAATTCATTTAAAATGGGTATGCCTCAAGAAGGGAACAATAGAGGATTTTGTTCCACTGACTCAAGTCCCATGGCTTGCTGGGTTCGAGACTGTTCAAGGAGGCCTATGTGTAAAATAAAAATCCAAGGAATAGAAATGGAGGGATTAATAGATACTGGAGCTGACTCTTCCATTATTAATTTACGCCAATGGCCCAAGCACTGGCCTCTGCAAAAAGCTTCAACCAGTTTAAGAGGCTTGGGATATAATAACCTCCCAGATAAAAGTGCAGTAATTTTAAAATGGGAGGATGATGAAGGCCATAAAGGAACATTTCAGCCTTATGTTTTACCTAATCTACCGGTTACTTTATGGGGAAGAGATATTTTGCAACAAATGGGAGTACACCTTGCAACCAAGCCTGCAGAGGTTAAATGTGAAAACCTACAGGGTAATCTTAACCATAAAAGAACTCATTATCAAAAAATACAGAGTAATCTTAACCCTAAAAGTAATCATTGTCATAAAGGAAAAAGATATTTTTTTTCGGGGCCACTGAGAAAATAATTTTGAAAATACCATGGCTTTCTGATAAGCCAGTGTGGGTCCCTCAGTGGCCCCTATCTAAAGAGAAATTACAAGCGGCCCACCAATTAGTTCAGGAACAATTAGAAGCAGGTCATATAGAACCTTCCACCTCTCCCTGGAATTCCCCCATATTTGTGATTAAGAAAAAGTCAGGAAAATGGCGATTGTTACATGATCTTAGACAAATCCATAAAACCATGCAAGTTATGGGGCCTACTCAACCTGGACTTCCTAGTCCCGTAGCTATTCCAAAAAATTTCCATCTTATTACTCTTGATATAAAGGATTGCTTCTTTTCTATTCCCCTACATCCTCTGGATGCCCCCAGGTTTGCTTTTTCCGTTCCTTCTATGAACAATAATGGCCCTGATCAGAGATATCAATGGAAGGTTTTACCACAGGGAATGGCTAATAGCCCCACCATATGCCAAATATATGTGGACAAGGCTATCCAACCCATTAAAAATAAATATCCAAACCTCATGTGTCTACATTACATGGATGATATTTTATTGGCCCACCCTAATCAAAAAATCTTATTTAATATATTCAGTGATGTGGTAGAAAATTTAAAAAAATATGGATTATATATAGCAGAAGAAAAAGTTCAAACCAGATCTCCCATATTATATTTAGGATTTAAAATCATGGATACTTTTGTTAGACCCCAAAAAATTTTAATAAATAAAGAACATTTGACCACCCTCAATGATTTCCAAAAACTACTGGGAGACATTAATTGGCTTCGCCCTACACTAAATCTCACTACTGGCCAACTAAAACCTTTATTTGACATCCTTCGTGGAGATCCTGATCCATCTTCACCACGAACATTGACTCCTGATGCTAGGAAAGCTTTAAAATTAGTAGAAAAAGCCATCGAAGGAGCTCATTGTGATAGATTTGATTTAACTCAACCGCTGATGTTGATTATTATTTCTTCACAATATACACCCACAGGAGTATTTTGGCAACAAGGGCCTTTATTATGGATATATTTGCCCGTCTCTCCTAAAAGTATAATTGAATCTTATACCTCCATGGTGGCTAAACTTATTCTTCAAGGACTTAAGACTTCTACTAAAATATTTGGCATTCACCCTGCTACTATTATTACTCCCTATTCATCATCACAGATTGAATACTTATGCTTCAATGATAATGATTGGGCTATAGCTAAATGCTCTACTTCTGCAAATTTTGATAATCATCTTCCTAAGTCCCCTATATTATCTTTTTGTATTAATCATCCTATTATATTTCCACAGGTAATAAAAAATCAACCTATTCCTAAGGCATTTAATGTATTTACAGATGGGTCCTCAAATGGTACTGCTACAGTAGTCACTAAAAAAGAAAATATGACTTACATAACTGCACACAAATCAGCTCAACTAGTGGAACTGGAAGCTGTGGTAAGAGCTCTGGAAAATTTTAGGGACCAGCCCGTAAACATTTTTTCAGATAGCCACTATATTGTACAAGCCGTCCCAAAATTAGAGTTAGCAGGACCAATAGCACCTCATACTCCAGCCTTTAAATTGTTTTATCAAATACAAAAACTTTTGTGGGCAAGAAAAGAACCTCTATTCGTAGGCCATATTAGAGCACATACTAATTTGCCTGGTCCCCTCCATGAAGGTAATCAAAAGGCTGATGAACTTACAAAAACAGTATTTATACTTTCAGCGCTACAACAAGCTACTTTATTTCATTCCCAGTTTCATGTCAACAGCACCACCTTGCAACGTAGGTTTAAAATCACAAAGGAGCAAGCCAGAACAATTGTAAAAGATTGTAAATCTTGTATGACACATTTGCCCAATCCTCATTTCGGAGTTAACCCTAGAGGATTAATGCCCAATCATTTGTGGCAGATGGATGTTACTCATGAGCCAAGTTTTGGAAAATTGCGATTTATTCATGTGACTATAGATACATGCTCAGGCATGATTTTTGCTTCCTTACATTCTGGAGAAAAAGTTAAAGATGTTACATCTCATTGTTTGCAAGCTTTTGCTGCATTGGGCATCCCCAAAATGCTTAAAACAGATAATGGCCCCGCATATACGTCCTCATCTTTCAAACAGTTTTGCGCAAAATTCAATATATCCCATAAAACAGGCATCCCATACGATCCTCAGGGTCAGGGCATTATTGAAAGAGCAAACCGAACACTGAAAATTATGTTATTAAAACAAAAAGAAGGAAATTGGAAAAGTCCTAAGGACAGATTGGCAGTTGCCCTGTTTACCTTAAATTTTTAAACTTTAGACTCTAATGGTTATTCTGCTGGAGACAGACATTGGAATCCACACCAACAACATAAACCTTTGGTTTACTGGAAGGATGTTCTTTCAGGTACATGGAAGGGTCCAGATCCAGTATTAATTTGGGGAAGAGGATCTGTTTGTGTTTTTCCAAAAGACGAATCCTCTCCAATATGGATACCATCTAGATTAATAAAACAGGTACCACATCAAAATGATCAAGATGAAGTTATTGAAGAATCAAGATTAATAAAAAAGGTACAAAATCAAGAGGACCAAGATGAAGGTATAGAATGATTCCCTCAAAAGAGTCCTTCAAAATATTTCACAACTTAAGTGTCATTCCTCCCGGCCGGAACGAGGAGATCTCTCTTTAGTGTGCACACAATTGTATTTTTTTTTTCTTTTCTTTTTATACATGTCTTTATGTCTGTACATTTGTCTACATTTCATGTTAATGTGACGTCACAAATATATGTTTGTATGTTTGTTCGTCTGTTCAGTGTGACGTCACAAAGAACAAAGCGCTTATGAAAAAAAAAAAAATATATATATATGGATCCAAATAACTTTAATTCATTTTAGGTTAAGAGTATTCAATTTAGGTAAATAATTTTATAAATGAAGGTACTTTCAATTTTGATTTATAGGTGTCCCTGGGACTTCTCTTTAGCAAACAATATGACTAGTGCTATATAACCTGATATTTTGGTGTTTTGACTTAAGATTGTTTATTTGTTATTAACTTCATTTGTTTAATAGCTCATTAATTTCAATTATCTCAACAGGTAAAAAATTGCTCTGTATACAGAGACTCAAGGGTTCCAGCTAACAAATTATTTCTCTCAAGTGCCTTTACCTTTTCTTTAATCTATCTTTAATGCAGTAATTTACCTCAGTCTTTCTTTGTTTTGTTCTAAATATGACATTTTTTCCAACTTATGTTTGTAAAAGCTCAACCAGCGATGTATGTGAACAAAAATCAACTTTAATTTTCTAATCTAATTATTCTATTTTGTAGTTTGACAACTCGCCTCTTGACTCAGTGCTGCAATAGCACTGCCTTTCCTTTAATAATTGATGCTTGAGTTTCTAGGTAGCGGGCCCTGAAGATTTGCCGGTGGCATTGTCTAAACATAAAAAAGACGTCTGCTGCTCAAACATCAAACAACCTCACCAACAGTGTGGCCTCTGCTCTACATGCATGGGGCCTCCTACATCAACATGTTATAACAAATGGACATTTTGATCTTTCATTGTTTGGGACTTTACGGGACAATGCCTTGCGGGTATTTGTCTAGAGAATTCAGTGTGTTACTTGATGGAACTTAGGGCAGCTGATTTGTTTAAAACAATTTGATATGCTATGCAATTTGGCTCATCACCAAAAGGCTTGTCGCCTTAAAGCCGCAACATCTCCTCACAATTGGACGGCTGTTAGTCATCATATATAGTCGATCCTAAAGGGCTCCATTGGATGGCTGGTTAGCCAATGACGGGTAAGATCCCCAGAGGGGGACAACCTAAGACAGGCACAGTCGCACGGGACAGTCTCATGTGGCCGACATATCAACCTAAGACAGGAGTCAAGGGCACAGCCTTGATTATCCGATGACGGGTAAGAATGTTGGTTGCACATAGACGTCCTAGAGCATTACCTCTTTTAAAACAAAAGGGGGGAAATGCAGGAGCCCTGTTTGGGGATTGACTTTAATTGCAGTTGACTATGAGCCGTGGAGATTTGGCCATTGTCGCCACCCGTAGTCTCACGGGATTTGTTGCGGGATCTCGAGTGACTTGGCTGAGATTGCTGATCGGGTCAGCGCCATTTTAGGGTGTGTTTTTGGCGTGTGTTAGTCGTTATTAGAACGAGAGAGAAAAGTTATCAGAATAAAAAGCTGTTTGTCTCCAGTTTGCTTCTGAAGTTTTTCCCGCGGCTCCGTTGCTCCAAGCGCTTCAGGCAGCAACAACATTCCTCAAAGAAATAGAAAAAGCAGTCATGAAATTCATCTGGAAAAATAAGAGACCCAGAATAGCTAAAGCAATCCTGAGCAAGAAAAGTGAAGCAGGTGGCATCACTATACCAGACCTTAAATTATACTACAGAGCAATAGTAACAAAAACAGCATGGTATTGGCACCAAAACAGACGGGTAGACCAATGGTACAGAATTGAGGACACAGAGACTAATACATATAATTTCAGCTATTTCATATTAGACAAAGGCGCCCAAAATGTACAGTGGAGAAAGGACAGCCTCTTCAACAAATGGTGCTGGGAAACTGGAAATCCATATGCAACAAAATGACATTAAACCCTAACCTCTCACCAGGCGGGTCTTATTCTTCCGGGCACAGCAGGGCTTGCTCCCCGAGGCTGCGGTGTGCTGAGCCTGTGGCTGTGCATCACAGGACTCTTCAGAAGATGAACTGCCCGAGGCGGAGGACCGCGGCTCGCTGGAGGACTGCTCTGGGCATGCTCAGGCACTGACCAGAAGACTGCACCACCCATCCTTTGGGTATTTCCTAAAAAGTTGGAAGATCAGAATCTGTGCCACCTGCCAAAGTGACTTCCACAGCAGCTGGGATACTTCCTCGGGGACGGGGCACAGACTCGTGCTTTGACCTGCTGTAGGGGTGAAGAGTGACATCTGCTCCCAGCCACCCTCACGTGCCTTCCTGGTGAGGGAGGACCCCAGGGTGGCTTCTCCTAGCCTGCACCCACCTCCAGGACAGTCGGCCACACGTGTCCGGAGGGGGCTGCCTTGTGAAGCACGAGGGTTAAAGCATGCGGAGGGAAGGGGTCTGCAGGTGACTTAGTCACCTCCTCCGTCCTCCACGCTGCCACTGGGGGAAATGCAGCAACGTGGCCCCACTCTGGGCAGAACGCTGCTGGAGCTAGACAGGAATGCCTTGGGCTGTTGGTGGCCTCAGGCAGCAGACGGCCCCAGCCCCTGCCCCAGCCCCTGCAGTGGCACCGTGGAGATGGCAGCAAGGCCTTGCCTGGGCAGCAGCTGCAGCCCGTCGAGGGCTCCCTTCAGAAAGCTCCAGAAGGGTATGCCTGGACTGCGCAGGTTCTTGGGGGCACTTGATTCACCTGAACCAAGTCTGATTTCAAACGGTGGGACAAATCCTGACCCTGTGGCAACCTAAGAAACCCCGTCAGGGACTTCTCCCACTGGGAAATGTTGAGACTCATCTTCACCCAGGACAGTAGCTCCCCATGTGTCTGCAGAGGGAGCCCTGGCCCCCTAAAGTGGGCTCCCTGGGCTGGGCCCTGCCTCCTCACAGCTGAGCCCTCCTGCTATTGCTGCCTCATTGACTGACAGTTCAGAAGATGGGCTAAGGGACAGTCCTGGGAGCCTGACCCCCTCCTCTGAGTGACCACACAGATGTGAGAACCAGCACGTAGCTAAGCTCTTAGGTGGGTGTTCAAGAGAGGGCCTGCAGGAGGCAGCCCGAGACACAGGGGGACCCGGGGGCCAAGAGCGACCTTCTGCTCCTAGAATCTGCTAGAGCTCTCTAGGTGCCTTTTGGATGCAGGTCTTCTGCTCAGCGTGCCACCAAACTGGAGTTCTGTGGGCTGCAGTCTCCTCACTGGGAACAGAACAGCATAGACTGAGCATGTCCCCCAAATGCGTCCGTTGAGACATAACTCCCAAGGCGAGGGAATTAGGAGGTGAGGGCTCTGGGAGGTGGCTAGGCCATAAGGATGGCGTTCTCGTGAGTGGGACTGGTGTCCTGAGAGAAGAGGCCCGCGAGGGCTGCCTTGCCACTTCTGCCTTGGAGGACACGGCCTCCTGAAGAACGGAGCCTCACCTGGCCTGGGTCTGCCACACCTTGGTCACGGACTTACCAACCTCCGGAGATGTGGGGAGAAGTTCTGTGTATAGAAGCCGTTCGATATATGGTATCTCAAACAGACTGAAGCACGAACACAGCTCTTTCAGTTTGTTCAGGATCCTACTGGTCCAAAGTGGAGCTAAGGTGGACTTTCTGCCTGATACTGGGCTACCCTCTGCCTGCCTCTTAAGACCAACGGACTGTCCATTTTAATGGCACTGGCCAACCTGACATGAACCTGTTGGGTATGGCCGCTCCTTACATCTCCAAGTTCAAGGCTGTGCTGGTAAGGTCCCCCGAGGTAGATTCTTCAGGTTGACTGGTACATAGGTCACTCTTGTGTTCCCTCGAGGTATGTGTTAAAGTCCTACCCCTTGGAACTCGTGAATGTGACCTCACTTGAAAACAGGTCTTTGCAGATATAATCAAATTAAGAGGAGGTCAAAGGGGATCGGGGTGCACACAAACCTACCGAATGGTACCCCTATACGAAGAGACATTTGCACTGGGGATGTGGCTCAGTGACCGAGCACTTGCCTAGCATGTACGTGGCCTGGATTTGATCCCCAGCACCACAAACAGCAACAACAACAACAACAAACAAACAGAAGCAAAATACAAACCAATAATAATAAAAAAGAGATAAAACTTTGTGCAGAGAGAAGAAGGCCACACGAAGGCGAGGCAGAGACGGAGCAATTTGGAGTGATTCCTACCGGGCGAGGAATACCAGGCTGGCTGGCAGCCACCAGGACCTGGGCCGCAGCATAGAACGGATGTGTCCTGGGGGCCTCTAGAAGTCACCAGCCCCACTGGCATCTTGCTTGTGGACGTCTGGCCTACAGAACTGTGAGGGAACAGCTGTCAGTTGTTCTAAGCCACTTAATCTGAGGTATTTTGTTACAGAAGAACAGAGCGTGGAGATGAATCCAGACTTCAGTAGCCAGGTCCGAGGCTTGCCTCCCTGTGGGCTGAGAGGGCGTCCTAAGGAACGCGAGGGCTGTGGTGACAGGTGCTGGGGATCGTGCGGAGATGGGGAGTGGCGTGTGGGGCACAGTCACTCGTATTCTCTGACCCAGCACACTTTTTCAGATGACAGTGCAAGCGTCCGTGCCTGAGGACCCTGCAGGATTCCCGAGGGTGCTCAGAACTGATCTGTGGTCCTTCTGTCACCTCTCAGGTAATTCTAGCTTGTGACAGAGCATCTGTTGACCTTGTTGCTAACCAAAGCCCATGGCCAGATCACTCTGCCTCCGTGGGAACCAACTGGGTCTACTAGTCCTAATTCACAGGGAAAGAGCTCGCCTGACCCCTTGAGGGGGCACCCACACTTCAAAGCAGTGGGCGTGGTGATGAACCCTCCTTCCAGTGGGCACTGGCCAGGGGGCTGCCGGAGGGCAGGCCCTGGGCATGCTGCGCCTGTTTGGGGCAGTTCTGATACTAGATTACGACTTGCCCATGAGGAAGGTTTTCCAACCCCTCCAAGACTGGGTGCAGAGTCTTCTCTCCTGGACTCCACAGTGTCTACCAGGTGCATGATCTACTTCTGTAGCTCTTTCTTCTTTCCCTGGTGGACATTGAGCTGTTTCCAGTTTTCTCCCACTAACCCTTCAGTGGACACCCTTCGCTATGGCTTCTTGGGCAGGTGGGAGGATTTCTTCAGAATTTGCTTTCCCACTTTGGCACTGTTGACCCTTTGGAGCAGGTAATTCTTTTGTGTGGGGCTGTTCTGTCCGCCGTAGGGGGTTTAGCAGCATCCTTGGACTCTACCCACCAGGTGTCAGTAGTGTCCCCCAGTTATCACAACCAAAAATGTCTCCAGACATGGTCAGATATCCCAAGGGCAAACTTGGCTCTCTCCCTGTTGGGAACCACTGGGCCAGAGGAGAAGCACAGGTCTGAAAGGGAGGCACTATGATGATGATTGCAGTTTATACGCGGGATGGTCCTTGAGGGCTGGGGCATTCACACTGCAAAGCAATATATGAGGACGTCTGTTTCCCACACCTCCCCATAATTGTCACTGGACATACTGATGGTGAGACGTGGAGTCCCATTGTGCTTTAATTTTAATTACATTGTTTGTAATTTGAACATCTTCTTATGTTTATTGCTCATTTTAATTTTCTTTTACCGTGAGCTGCCCATTCAGATTCTTTGTCTAATTTTTCATTCTTTTAAAAATGTTTTTATTTGCCACACAGTAATTGCACAGTAATTTATGGGGCACGGGGTGAATGCTCAATACAGGTATACAACATGCAATGATCAGATCAGAGTAATTGGCGCATCTGTCACCCTAGATGTCTATCATTCTTTGTATTGGGATGATTCAAAATCCTGTCCACTAGCTATTTGGAAATAGTCAATTAACTGCTATTAGCCATCCTACCTACTGCACTATAAGACATTAGAAGTTATTCTTCCTGTCTAACTGCATCCCTATGCCCTTTACCCATTAATTTTTTATTTTTGTTTTAAAATTTTTGGTGTGGGGATTGAACCCAGGGGTACTTAACTGCTGAACCACACCTCCAGCCCTTTTTAGTTTTTATATTGACACAGGGTTTCGCTAAGATGCTGAGGGCCTTGCTAAGTTGCTGAGGCTGGCCTTGAACTTGCAATCCTTCTGCCTCAGCCTCACAAGCCCCTGGGATTACAGGCATGCAGCACCATGCCTGGCAACTTCTGTCTTTTTCTTATTGATGTTCAGAGAAAATGTCCAAAATATGTGAAAACCATGAGAACGCTGGATCTTCACAAGCCCAAACATCTGCCCAAACAGGGTAGGCACCAGCTACGGGAACTGACACAGGAGATCATCCATCATGTTGACTTGAGCTGTTCTTATTTGCTACAGAAATTAGCTACATGTCTGTGATAATTGGAATTGCACATACTTTCTCTGGCCAGTCACTTTTCTAAACTTAAAATTTAAAGTAGACAAATCAGACTGTTTTTTTCTTTCTTTATACTCTATTATAGAAGGCATTTTAAGAAAACCTATTACCTTAAACCTATTCTATGCATTTTCTTTTTACTTTCATTGTTTTAAAAATATTAGGGACTTTGGGCTGGGGTTGTAGCTCAGTGGAAGTGTGCTTGCCTAGCGTGTGTGAGGCATGGGTTCAATTCTCAGCACCACAAACGAATAAATAAAATAAAGGTCCATCAACAACTAAAAATATTGAAAACAAATATGAAGGACTTCAATTGTTTCTGTCAGGCAGGGATTTAACTCTCCAATGCTGAATTTCCAGTGGTGGTTAAAACAGTAGCTGATCAGGTTCTAGGTTGATATTTATTCTTGAGTGAACACACAAGGAGTTTCCAGGCTCTATTGGTGGTGTCACCTCTTCCTGAGGTGGTGCTTCTGTGTACCTTGGTAACTTTGCAGGAGGTCCTGGGTATGTAGAGCAAGCTCCTCCTCCTCCTCCTCCTCCTCATGCTCCTCCTCCTCCTCCTCCTCCTCTTTCTTCTTCCCCTTTTCTCCTTCTTTGACTATTGAACTTTTAAGTGGTACGATGTGTGTATAGTTTTATATGATTTTATCACGTGTGATAAAAGCATCGGTGGACATTTTAATTTAGATTAGAAGTCCACAAACCATGGTCTGAGGGCCAAGTCTAGCTGGTTCGTGTGGTTTGAACACGGAAGTGTTCACTGGTCCACACATGGTCTACGGCTGCTTTTGGCTACCATGGCAGCATAGTTGTCACAGGGGCTTTGTGGCCCACAGAGCCTCCAATATTTACTATCTGGCCTTTTATAGAAGAAGTTTTCTGACAAACCATTGATTTAGAGAATAATTGAATTTGTTTTAATCTAAGAAAAATCCTTGGGGTCCCTATATTCCAGCCTGGTCGTTTTATAGAGGAAGAAACTGGGTTCGGAGAGGGCAGAAGACACCCAGAGTCCTACCTCTGTCAGTGTCCAGGCACCTGCCCGGTCCAGGCCTCTGCCCCCCTGGCTCTGGTGTTCAGCAGGCTGCTCAAGTGGTCTCTGGACCGTTGGACTGGATCTTACATTTTGATGTGTTTGGGAGTAAAGTAAGCAGTTGGGAAAGTAGTTTTATGTCCTCAACTCAAGTATTTGTGTGCTGCTTGAATTTCACCAGGCAATCCTTGTCTATTTCCTTACTTTAGTAAAAAAATATACAGCACTAAAATAATGAAATGAGGCTCTAGACCAGGGCTGTGGGGAGGGACCTCAGGCACAGAAATGCAAACAGGCCAGGTACCTGGTGGGCAGCGACAGGCAGAGGGGACTGGGGCGGAGTGCAGTGAGGGCCGGATGTAAGCTGCCTGGTACCGTAAACCGGGATAAAAACTCTCGGAGGCAGAGTTAAGCTTTTTACTACTTTTACTTCTACTTTCTTAGAGCTTAGGGAGGGAAAGAAAGATTTTTAGAGAGAAAGATTAAAGCAAGCTTTTCTTCTTGTCTTCTTAGCTTAGAGTCTTAGCTTAGAGTAGAAAGAAAGATAGAGCTTAGAGCTTAGCTTAGAGAAAGATTAGAGCTTCTTTCTTCTCTCTTCTTTCTTCCTTCTTCTGTCTTCTGTCTTCTGTCTTCCTCAGGAGTCTCGGCCTAACTCTGACCAGTCATTACTTCTTCTATCTGGTTTCTCTTCTGTAACCGCTCTGCCTACGTTCTGACCGCTGATTCTTCTGACCGACCGAGTGACTGCCCGGCTGACTGAATTCTCCGTTCTCCTAACTCGGACCGCTTTCACCCGGTTATATACCTTCAGCTTTTCGGGTGCCTACAGGTGCGTCACATACATATCAGGTGGAACCTATGGCTTCCAGCTAGCTGCAACAGCCCTTCCTAATTAGGGCTCCTTCAGCCGGAGAGGAGCATTCTGACTTAGATGAGGGGGTGTCAGTCCATGAGGGCTGGCTCCAATGCTGCTGGGCCTTGATGAGGCAGCAGGTTCCAGCAGGAGAAAACCTGCTCTCCTCAGGCTAGGACTGAGTGAGAAAGAGAGGAAGGGGAGGGGCTGGGGTCCCAGGGTGCCTGTGAGAGCCAGTCCCAAACATAACGACCTCCCACTGGGCCCCCAAAGGCTCCTCCGCCTCTCAGGAGCACCACCTGGGACTAAGCCTTTGACACCTGGCCTTTGGGATGTTTAAGAACCAAGCTGTATTAAAAGGGAACCGGAAAGCCGGGTGTGGTGGCGCACGCCTGTAATCCCAGCACTTGGGAGGCTGAGGCAGGAGGATCACGAGTTCAAAGCCAGCCTCAGCAATGGGGAGGCACTTAGCAATGCAGTGAGACCCTGTCTCTCATAAAATACAGAAAAGGGCTGGGGATGTGGCCCAGTGGTGGAGTGCCCCTGAGTTCAATCCCCAGTACCCAAAAAAAAAAAAAAAAAAAAAAAAAAAAAAAGGGAACCGGGTTTTTTGAGATTTCCTCTCACACCAGTCAGAATGGCAGCCATCAATAATATAAAACAGTAATAATATAATAATATAAAACAGTAGAGAAAAATGAAAACTTTTACGGCTATGCAGCTCCAGCCTGCAGTTGCTAAGTCTGAACACAGACGGGAGGGAGAAAGCAGGTGCTCTTCCAGTTTATAGGAAGCCGAAAGTATGATTTTTAGAAAGTCCATTTTTGTGTGACATTTTCTAATTTTTAAATGTTAGTAACTAATTAAAAACTTCACAGACCTTGGGCAGGCCCAGCAAAGCAGGTTAGCATCCTGGAGTTGGCTGCAAGCTTCCCATTTACTGTGGCTTATTCTTGGGCTGTCATCAGGGATATTTAAGCCATCAGACTCAGGGGCTGCAGGTCAGAACAGCGGAGATGACCTGGAGTCCAGTCTGTGGCCTGGGACCTTCCAGCTGGTGTGGCCACTGACCAAGGAAGAGGTTGGGCCAGCTCTCCTGGCCTAGCTCAATAGGGAAGCGTTTATTGCCTCTGTGTGTGTGTGTGTGTTGGTACTACATATGACAGATGCATAAAGACACTCTGTAGGTCTTAGGGAAGGGCCTCTAGCAAGGGCAACTTTTGAATTTTCTGGGGACATTAAGACTGGTTTTGGTCCTACTTTGTGTGCAAGAAAGCCAGGTTGGCATTTTCAGGGGGAAGCCAGGAGAGTGGTCTGTGTGGGAAGGTGGCTGGGGACAGAAATCTTGGTGATGGTGGGGGCTGTGGGCATGCATAAAGAGGAGTGGCAGCATGGAACAGAAAGACCTCAATGACTCGGAGAATATGTTGTATGGAGCTGATCGTGGGCAGGAAGAGCAGGATCAAAGAGCGGGGAGACATTCGACACCCTAGGAGGTCGGTGTCCCCAGCAGTAACAGATGTCACAGAGAAGACAGCTGAGTTAAGGGGATACACAAGCCACAGGATTTGAAAATGGCAGGTAGTTAGAGTTACGTGCATAACACAGAAACACCAACCAGAGAAGGGAATGGATGGATGGTGGGAGGGAGGTGGTCCCTTCCAGAGGGCAACAGGTGGACCATGGGATTAAAAATGGGCTCACACATTTTGACCCACGTACACAAAAGTTCACCTCAAAAAGATCTCTTCTGCTGTGCTGAACTTACTTCTTTTTTTCCACATTTTAAAGGGTGCATTGTAGTTGTACACAATGGTGGGATTTTTTTGTTACACATTCATACGTGCACACGATGCGACACTATAACTTGTCCAGTATCCTCCCCCAGTATTTCCCCTTCCCCCTCCTCCCTCCCTCAGGTGTCTTTCCTCTACCTTACTGATCTCCCTTCAGTGAGACCCTGCCCCACATTTCTTTTCCTTTTTCCGCTATGGTCTCCACATATGGGAGAAAACATATATGACCCTTGACTTTCTGAGTCTGGCTTATTTCACTTTACAAAATGTGCTCAGATTCCATCCATTTTCCTGCAAATGAAATAATTTTGTTTTTCTTTATGACTGAAAAAACTCCATTGTATATATATATATTATATATATATATATATATACACCACATTTTCTTCATCCATTGGTGGGTGAATGGCCGGTTCCATAGTTTGGCTATTGTGAATTGTGTTGCTATGAAAGTGGGCATGAATGTATTGCTATAGTACGATGACTTTAATCTTCTAGGATCAACACCAAGAGGTAGAGCTGGGTCATAGGGTGGTTCCATTTCCAGTCTATTGAGGAACCTCCTTTACCAATTTCCATAGTGGTTGTACTAATTTACAATTCCATCAACACTGTAAAAGTTTTCATTTTCCTCCATATTTATTATTGTTTCATATTATTGCTGGCTGCCATTCTGACTGGTGTGAGAGGAAATCTCAATGTAGTTTTGATTTGCATTTTCCTAATTACTCTGGACACTGAACATTTTTTTCATTTATCTGTTGGCCATTTGTATTTCTTGTTTTGAGAATTATTTGTTTAGTTCATTTTCCCATGTGTTAATTGAATTATTATTTTTTGGTGTTAAGTTTATTTTTTTGAGTCATTTGTACATTCTGAATATTAATCCTCTACCAGAGAATAGCTGACAAAGATTTTTCTCCCATTCTGTAGGTTCTCTCTTTACATTCCCTATTGTTTCCTTTGCTGTGCAGAAGCTTTTCAATTTGATGCCATCACATTTATTAATTCTTGGCACTATTTTCTGAGCTTTAGGAGTCCTACTGTGAAATCCATTGCCTGTGCCTATAAGCTGGAGTGTTGAACTTACATTTCTTCTAGAAGTTGGATAGTTTCTGGTCTAATTACCAGGTCTTTGATTCATTTTGAGTTAACTTTTGCACCAGGAAGAGAGAGAAGGGTCTAGTCTCATTCTTCTACATATGGATAATCAGTTTTCCTAGCACCATTTGTTTAAAAGGCTGTCTTTTCTCCAACGTATGCTTTGGGCACCTTTGTCAAAGATCAGATGACCATGTCTCCGTGGGTGTGTGTCTTTGTCTTCTGTGAGTACCAAGGCTCTATGTGTCTGTGTTTATACCAGCACCATGCTGTTTTATTACTATATGTTTATAGTATAATTTGAAGTCAGGTATTATGATGCCTCTAATATTTCTTTTTTGGGGCTTATACTTGTTTTGTCTATTCTGGTTCTTTTATTCTCCAAATTTTAGGATTGTTTTCTCTAGTTCTGTGAGGAATGTCAATGATATTTTGATGGATTGCATTGAATATGTATTGTTTTTTGGTAGTATGACCAATTTAACAGTATTAATTCTGCCTATCCATGAAGATGTAAGTCTTTCCTTCTTGTATTTTATTCAATTTCTTTCTTTAATGTTCTATAGTTTTCATTCTAGAGGTCATTTACCTCCTTGGTTAGATTTATTTCTGTTTTTTTTTTTTTTTTAAAGACCATTATGAATGGGATTGTTTTCCTGATTTCTTTCTCAGAAGATTCATTATTGATGTATAAGAAAACTATTGATTTTTGTATGTTGATTTTATAACCTGCTACTTTACTGAATCTGCTTGTTAGCTTTACAGTCTTCTGGTAGAGCTTTTTGAATATTATAAATATAGACTTGTACATGCAAACAGTGATAATTTGACTTCTTCCTTTCCCGTTTTATTCCTTTTATTTCCTTCTCTTGCCTAATTCCTCTGGCTAGAATTTCTAGTACTATTTTCTAGTACTATATTGGACAGGAGTGGTGAGAATGGATACATTTGTTTTGTTCCAAATGTTTAAGGAAATGCTCTCAGTTTTCCCCTTGAACACAGAAAGTGTTTTTTTTTTTTCTCTTTGTTTGTTTTTGTTTTGTTTTTTGGTACTAGGAATTGAACCCAGGGATGCTTAACCACTGAGCCACATCCCTGGCCCTTTAAAAAAAAAATTTTTTTTTTTTTTTTTTTTTTTTATTTTGAGACAGGGCCTTGATAAGTTGCTGAGGCTGGCTTTGAGCTTGTCATCCTCCTGCCTCAGTCTCCCAAGCCACTGGTATTACAGGCATGTGCCACTGCACCTGGCTCTTAAAAGTTTTTAAAATTTCATCACTGATGCTCTGGGATAGTTTTGCTGGATGCAACAACCTTGGTTGATAGTTATTTTCTTTTGTTTATTAAATTATTTATTGTAATTTGTTATATATGATGGCAGAATGCAATTCATTTCATATTATACAAATAGAGCAAATTTTTCAAGTCTCTGGTTGTACATAAAGTATTTTTACACCATTCGTGTCTTCATATATGTACTTAGGGTAATGAGGTCTAACTCATTCCACTGTCTTTCGTACCCCCATGCTCCCTCTCTTGTCCTTCCTCCCCTTTTCCCTATCTAAAATTCCTCCATTTCTCCCATGCTCCCCCCATCACCATTATGAGTCAGCATTCTCATATCAAAGAAAACATTTGGCCTCTGTTTTTTTGGGGATTGGCTTACTTCACTTAGCATTATATTCTCCAACTCCATCCATTTACCTGCAAATACCATGATTTTATTCTCTTTTAATGATGAGTAATATTCCATTGGGTATATGTACCAAAGTTTCCCTATCCATTCATCTACTGAAGGGCATCTGGGTTGGTTCTACAGTTTAAAAATTGTGAATTGTGCTGCTATAAACATTGATGTGGCTGTGTCCCTGTAGTATGCTGTTTTTAAGTCCTTTGAGTATAAACTGAGGAGTGGGATGGCTGGGTCAAATGGTGGTTCTATTTCCAGTTTTTCAAGGAATCTCCATACTGCTTTCCATAGTGCTTTTCCAGTTTGTAGTCCCACCAGCAATGTATGAGTGTGCCTTTTCCCCCACATCCTTGCCAACACTTATTGTTTGTTGTTTGTATTTTTGATAGCTGCCATTCTGACTGGAGTGAGATGAAATCTTAGAGTAGTTTTTGAGTTTGCATTTCTCTAATTGCTAGAGATGTAGAACATTTTTTCATATACTTACTGATTGCATATCCTCTTCTGAGAAGTGTCTGTTCAGTTTCTTGGCCCATTTATTGATTGGGTTATTTGTTTTTTTGGTGTTAAGATTTTTGATAGTTATTTTCTTTCAGGACATGGGAACACATCATTCCAAGCTGTCGTGGCTTTTAGAGTTTGTACTGAGAAATCAGAAGTAATTCTGATTAGCGTCCCTCTAATTGTGACCTGACATTTTTCTTTTGATGCTTTTAATATTCTATTCTTGTTATGTTACGCATTTTATATAATGCATTGTGGAGAATTTCTTTTTTTTTTTAAAATCTTATCTATTCAGGGTTCTGAATGCATCCTACATCTGCATGTCCATTTCATTTTCAAGGTTTGGAAACCTCTCTGTTATTATTTCCATGAAGAGGTTGGTCATTCCATTAGCCTATATCTCACAACACTGATCATTTACAATGATCCTTAAATTGAATTTCTATTATGGTTTAGATATGAGGTATCCCTGAAAAGCTTATGTGTGAGACAATGCAAGAAAGTTTAGAGGTGAAATAATTGGGTTATACAAGCCTTCACCTAATCAGTGCATTCATCCACTGATAGAGCTTAACTGGGTGGTAACTGTTGGTAGATAGGGTGGGCTGGAGGAGGTGGGTCACCAGGGGCATACCTTTCATTTTTTCTGTGGTGAGGGGAGTCTCTCTCTGATTTCTGATCCTCTGCTCTGTTACACCCTTCTGCCTAGATGTTCTGTCTCACCTTGGGCCCAGAGCAACAAAGTTTGCCATCTACAGATTAAAACCTCTGAAACTATGAACCCTAAATAAACCTTTCCTCCTCCATGTTGTTCTTGTCAGGTCTTTTGGTCACAACAATGAAAAAGCTGACTGAAACAGTCTCTTAATGTCCCAGAGTTCTTGTATATTCTAACATAGTTACTTCTTTTCTTTCCCTTAATATTGTCTGAATGTTCAAGGCTGGCCACTTTGTCTTCCAACTCTGAAATTTTGTCTATTCCATTAGAGGGACTTGCAACTGAACATTTATTTGATTTATTGTGTCTTTCATTTTTAAGATTTCTATTTGGTTCTTTTTCAGTATTTATATTGTCTTATTGAATTTCTCATTCATATCTTACACTGACTTCCCTAATTCATTCAGTTGTTTTCCTGAGTTCTCCGTTAGTCATTTTCATAGTCATTCTTTTACATTTTTTTTTCATCTACTTTAATTCTTTAGATCCCGTTGCTGGTGAATCATGAATTCCAGGAGGTATTGTGTTACCTTGTTTTTAATATTTCTTGTGTTCTTGTGTTGGGTTTTATGTATCCTTTGGGATGGATTTCTCTTACATTCTCATTCATGAGCCTTTTAGGGCACTACCTTCTCTTGCCAAAGTGTCCTAGAGTGATCTAGATTGATACCCCTCATGGGTGCCATCCAAAGCCTTTGTCTTAATTCTCTTTGTTTCTGCTGTGGGACGTGAGGGCCTCCCCTAGCCATTCCTACTTGGACCCTGGTCATTAGTTTGGGAGTTTCATCTCTTCTATTTTTTTTTATTAAAGTATTTCTGAAGGTTCATTTGTGTGTGGAGCAAGATGTGTTGTCTTGTGGCTGTCTTTAGCCCAGCAGTAGAGTCTCTATCTTTTGATCTTGTAGTATCCCTGTGAATTCCTAGAAACTTGCTGAGAAGCAGGACTCCCACTGCCCCGAATCCTGATCCAAAGAGCAACTAGAAATGCAGGCTTCCTCTGGCACCTTAAATTTTCAAAATTTTGTTTGGACATAATTTTCAAGTAATCACAGTACCAATGAAATTGTCAAAGCAATAATAACTTCCATACCAGGAAACTCTCTCAGAAGCCCACTGTTTGTGGTTTTATTTCCTCTGTAGACAAGCCACTGGTTCTTTTCATAAGTCCTTATTCTTCCTTAGATCTTTTCCCCTAAATTCACTTCTATCACCATAAAAGTACCTGCTTTGGCAGCATTGGTTGCAGGAAAGATTTTTATTCCCATCATTTAAATTCAGAATTTATCAGTGATTCACAGATCTCTTTTTGAATAAAGATGCTACTTAATATATGTAAGAAATTTTAATGTTATTATTCATCAATTTATTTCAAGCTATGTTGCATAAATGTACATACAAATAAAATCTTTTTTTTTAACTGCCACCAGAATCAAGAACCCTAGGCAAGGAAATCATAATATGAATCATATTACAAAGTTAGTAATTATAACCCAATTTTGTGTGAATTTGTATTTTTACATATGGGTTGGCTTAAAGAGATGCACATATTTAGTATCTTTAAATTCAAGTAGTAAGTGCTTTCAAAAGGCATAGAAAATTTAATTTAGAATTTGATAAAGAATTTCCCTCTGTTTTCAACTAATGAGAACTGATATCAGTGTTTCGAATATTTTGTACTTTGGAGCCACCTTATTAGGTAGTTTAGGTGTGATTTCTAACTTCATTTTTCTTGGCTTAAGTGTTACAGGAATAGGAGATTTTTATTGTACCCAGCCCCACCCCAGCTGAGAGGAGGGATATGTGTGATGGTCACATATCTCTGTGAGGGGAAGAGGACTTGGAAGAAGATCCTTGAAGTGAACACCTTTACTGTCACCAACAAGAGCCCATTTGTGACAGTCACCATGATTTGTGTGATGGACTCACACATGATGGATGGGGAGAGACACCCCTGCCTCCACTCCCCGAGGACCTCAGAGAGATGGCAGAGAGGTGCAGATCTGCTTCTCCACCCACCTTCCCAGGAGCAGGTGAGCCTGGGCATGGTACTGGGACCCCACAGCTCTTCCAGGTCCCTGTTCTCTCCTGGTCTCCACAGAAGGCCCTGGACTCCACACCAGGGGTGTTGTTGCTGGGGAGTTGAGCTCCCAGGCCAAGTCAGGCTGTGCAGGGGCTTCTCTGCCCCATGCCCAGAGTCTTCCCAAGGGTCTCAGGACAAAGTCAGGTGCCATTCACTATAAGGACCCCAAACAGCCTGAGCAACCCAGCATGCTGGCCCTCCCAGGAAGCTGCCCCGCCCTGTGGAGGGGGAGCTCCGTGAGCAAGCCTGGACAGGAGCTGTGGCCAAGCCGAGAGAGTGCACATGGGAGTCAGTGTGTGTCTTAGATGAGTCTGTTCTAAGCCAGGTGACCAAGAGACTTCAGATCAGACTGAGCATTATCAGCTTGGGCTAAATGCATCAGGAGTGGGAATAAGGGGGTCTCAAAGAGAAATCTGTGCAGCATCAGGAAATAAGCGTGTCTTAATCTGCACGTAAGTGCCTACCCCTTCCTCCTGCCACAGCCTCTGCATCATGTTGGGGTGGTATTCCTGCAACCTGTCAAATTCTTGCCTCCACTCGCACAGCTGGTGTCCTGGAACCACAAGGTCCTCTGTGTATCCTAAATGCTGTATGGGGACCAGGTCATCTTTGGAAAGTGACTTAAAAAAGTCACTGGAAGGGATCACTAAAATGTTTTTAGCCTCAAAGATGAACCAAAGGGGAGTCTGTAAATACCAGGCCACCCCCCTATTTTAGTCAGCTTTTTTTTTTTTTTTTTGGCACTGTGATTAAAAGAACTGACCAGAACAATTGTAGAGGACGAATAGTTTATTTGGGGCCCATGGTTTCAGAGGTCTCAGTCCATAGACAGCAGGCTCCATCCCTCGGGAGTCAAGGTGAAGCAGGCCATCACGGAGGAAGAGTGTGGCAGAGGGAGGCAGCTCACATGATGATGATCAGAAGAGAGAGAGAGAGAGAGAGAGGGGAACTCCACTCACCAGATACAAAATGTCACCCAGAGGCACTCCCCATGGGTCCACCTCCTCGAGCCACACCCCGCCTGCCTTCAGTTACTGCTCAGTTAGTCCCCATCAGGGGGTTGATTCACCAATCGGGTTAAGGCTCTCATAACCCAATCATTTCACCTCTAAGCCTACTGCAGTCTCACACATGAGCTTTTGGGGGGTACCGAGTATCTAGACCATAACACCCCCATTCATCATTACCACATAAAACTCACTTCCACACCCATGGTACAAAGGCCTGCCTCGGGGGTGGGTAGCACGGAGCCATGCAGGTCGGTGACAGTGTGTGGCACTGACAGAGGCAGTCTCGGGACATGCCGGTCTATCCTGGCTTTGTAGCCTGGGTGAGTGGATTTCGACCCCCTGAACTGGGACAGTGTGTGGCAAGGACTTGCTCAGGAGGTGGGTGTGCAGGAGGCAGCTCATCTGTGTGACTGAGAGCGACGACTCTCACCAACTGAGATGAGAGGCTAGCTGGCTGGCTCCAGCCAGAGTGGGGGACATGTGTGCTATGGGGTGTCTGCAGGAAGGCTGAGGGGCCAGGGGACAGCTGTGCTGGGGGTGCTGGGCTGGGCTGGGCTGTGGGAGGCTGACTCAGAGACGGTGCTGAGCCTCTCACCTGGACCTTTCTTTGCTTCTGTACCTGCTCTAGTTCAAGACCACATGGATTTCCAGTTTCCCGGGCTCTTGAGTGGCCAGGTGTCTGTCTGCGGTGTCGCATGTACTCCTGGGTTTCAGGATAGAATTGCTGTTCTGGAAGCCACCCAGTCCTCCAGTAGATGATGTCCCCAGACTCAGACCACTGGAAAAGAAGCAGACGATTGTCAGCTGGTCAGAAAGGTTCCTCCTGACTTTCCCCAGAAAGAAAAAGATGATTTCAGAGACCCCCCCACCCCCAGAAGACTTCCCTGTGCCTCCTCAGCCAGGGCTACCCACCTGTTTCTAACTCGTCCAGGAAACACCCGACTCTGCCATCAAGCCTGTCTGATGGATGAACAGAATCTGGTTCGGTTGTGCTTTATTCTGACTATGTCCCCTCCAAACTCATGTCACAACCAAGTTGAAAAAAAAAAGAAAAGAAAAAAATTGCAATGTAGCAGTGATAGGAGAGGGTCTTTGGGAGTGATTGGGTCATGAGGCAGAATGCTCATGGAGGGGCTTAGGGTCCCTATAAAAGAGTTTGAGGTCACTCTTCTGACCCATAAAAGGACACAGCACTCATCCCCTTTCACCTCCTTCCTTCCTTCACGGGAAGATGCCACCCTGATAAGATGCCATCATGACACAATGAACCTGCGGACACCTTGACCTTGGACTTCTCAGCCTCAGAACTGTGAGACACCCATTTCTGAACCAATCAGCCCTGGGTATTCTGTTACAGCAGCATGACTGAATCAAGACGGTGTTGTTACGGTAGGCCATGAGCAGAGTGTGCCTCAGGGACTTCATCCTGCGTGCTGTCCAACACACGGGTCTCATTGTCGGCAGCGAGGGCTTCCGGTGAAACACCGGAGAGGGAGTGTCCTTGAAACACACCACCTCTCCTGAGGGGTCGTTTGTGCCTGAGATTCAAGCCTCACTCTGTAAGCTTCCCTGCTGAGATAGAAGGAAGTGTGTCAAGCTCATAAATCATCAAGGGGACATCTCAACTTCTCTCGATCACGTGAAAAGGACGTTGGTTTTCCACCATTGCACAGTCCCTCCCCAAGATGATTCATGCAGAATTTCTCACATTATAAACACTCTGCCTTATTAGGCCAGTCACTGGAAAGATACCAGGTACCAAACTGTCGCAAACAGAGTGGAGCAGTGTGATATACATCTTACAGCCAATAGTAGACTCATTCTGGAATTTCCCCTGGAGATAACTCATTAATGCTTATACTTATTTTATTCCGATGAACACTAAGGCACCAAGAAATAAAGTAACCAAGTCACATTAGGCAGGAAGAGGGAAACTAGGATTTGAGGCAGGCAGGAAGTCTGTCCTTCCCTCAACCTTGCTTATTTATGTGCATGTAACTTGCACTAATAAATGACAAAGGCAGAAAATGGGCTGGGATTGAAGACAGCACTGGATGTTCAAATTCTCAGAGCTCTTCTGGGGTCACCTGGATGCCCTGGCTGGAAGCAATTTTACCTCCTCTTCTGAACTCTCATGACATTTCATCTCTGTCCCTGTCTTGTATTGCATTATATCCTCCAAAAAGATTTCTTTACGTCCTAACCCTGCAACCTGTGAATATGACTTTGTTTGGAAATAGGATGTTTGCGGATGTTTCAAGTCAAGATGAATTCATGCAGGATTCAGGGTGGCCCTCAGTGCAGTGACTGGTGTCCTAAGGAAGTCATGTGAAGGTACAGAAAGTCAGAGACATGGAGAGGAGGGCTCCGTGTGAGTCAGATGGAGGCAGAGACTGGAGACTTGAGCCTGTGAGCTCAGGGATGCCAGAAGCTGGGAGAGAGGCCAGGGACAGGTGGCCTCAGAGCTTCCAGAAGGAACCAGTCTTAAAGACTGGATCTCAAACTTGGGGCCTCCAGAATGGACAGAATGTATTTGTGCTTTTCAATCCACCCTGTCTGTTACTGAAGCCCTAGAGAACTACTATAATTTCCAAAATGGCCCTTAGCCTTTCACTCTGTGTTACTTATTCCTGGATCTATGCAGTTCATCTCAGTGCTGTCATTCTTAACCCACGAGCTCCATCTTGGGACTGGTCTTCAGCAAGACCCCGTGATCCACTGCATTACTGTCCGCTTACTCTCTTGGTCTCTGCAACAGCTCCTTCCAGTCTTGTCCCAGGGACCAACACACTGGTCACCCAGCAGCTGCTGCATCCTGTGACCCTGCAGCTCTACAGCCCTGGGCTATTCCTCCTTTCCCCTCATCATCACTACCTGTATCTCTGGTCTTTCCCAGGAGCAACCGAGGACCCTTCTCTGACCCGGTCCCTGGTCCCTGGGTCTGGGTTCTGTCCCATAGTTCTAGGCGCCTTTGTGGCATACCTTCCCCTCCTGTTCTCCCTGGAGCCCCAACACACTTATTGCATCATCTACTCCAGGTTGGTGAGTGTTGGGGCTAGCAGGCTGCCTGGGTTGGTTCACAGGAGGGGGACAGAAGTGATTTCAGATAGCAGACCTATCAATGCTTTTGCCTTTTTTTTGTGTGTGTACTGGGGATTGAACACAGGGGTGCTCTACCATTTAGCTACACTACCAACCCTCTATTTTATTTTGAGACAGGTCTTGGTAAGTGGCTAAGGCTGGTCTTGAACTTGTGATCCTTCTGCTCAGCTTCTGGAGTCACTGGGATTACAGGCATGCCCGGCCCCATCCCACTCCTTACCAACACTTAAAAAGGAAGTAGGATGGTTGCAGGAAAAAAGAGTCTTAACAGGAGTTTTAAAAAATTCATAGTGGAAAAATGCATATATAATTTTCTTCTTTAATGCTCATGCCCAGATTCCAACATTTGCAGCATTGTGTAGCCAAACATCACCACCCTTTCCAAAAGTGCTTCATCACCCTTGGTGGGATGGAGCCTTTGGTATCCAGGTGGTAAAATAACAACACACAGCTGAGCTCAGTAAGCCCCTCTCCCTCCCTCCTGCCCCTGGTCACCTGGGATCGTTTAGTCCCTTTGCCTGTCCTAGACGGTTCCTCTACACAGAATGTGCAGAGGAGGCATGCGCTTCCCTGCTCACTCTTCCATGAAGGGAGGGTAGATGCTCCCCCAAAGGGCTGGCCTGCAGATTTGGGGGGTCTATTCACTTAAGAGAAGGGCTGCGAGGTCCTGTGCCTCTCTCCCGGTGCTATCCTTTCTCACCCAGTTTTCTCAGGTTCCCAGGTTGGCAATTTTCATCATCACCAGCCTAACGCTGGCAACCTTTTTCTATTAATTCTGAATGGTCTGGGTCAATGCCATCCCCACCTGTTCAGAACTTTATATTGGGTGGGTACTCATGAAGAGTGCATTGAAAAAGGGAGTCAAATAAAATAATATTTTTATTTAGTCATAAATCTCTTAATGTTCTCCATGAAAGATGACAGAGAGAGCAACAAAATATTTAAGAAAATGCATGGTCTTCATAGCCCAAAGATATGAGTTTAAACCCAATCCTTTCTGGAACCTTCCCTTTAACTTCCCAATGAGGTCGAATTTGGGTGTTTTCTAGTGGTAAAATATTAGCAAGTGGCTTGAAAGTTCCACGTGTAAGGGTTAAAGGAAACGCCAATGGCCCAGGAGTTGGTGGGTATTACTTTGTGTTTGTCCCCTGCAAGGAGAGTCTCACTTGCAAATCTGATGACTGCCACCTCTGTTCTGCTAGGAGCTGTCCCTTTTGAGGAAACCCAGACCCGTGAGGGTGGCAAGGGTTTGGTGTTGCGCTCCTTCACAGGTAGGGGACATGGAAGGTGGTGTGATGGGAACAGCACCCCTCCCGGAAGGGGAAGGGCCAGGAGCTAGCTAGGGTTGTTCGGGCAGAGGTTGGGTACTTGGGTGTGCCCCTGCTGCCTGGGAATGCGGGCACAGTGCCAGCGACTCAGAGCCCTGCCTCTGCTGGTGGAGCTGAGATCCCGACTAAATTTATCCTGTTTCCTGCTGAGCCAGATCCAATTTGACTTTGAACTTTAAGAAACAGCTCCTTGGGTTATGTAACTGGCGCCTCAGCGAGCGTGAGTTGGAAGGAGTGACAGGAAATCTTGTAAAAGGAACGGAAGAGCACCCCACCCCCCCCCAGCCTTCTCCAAGGCAGGTGGTGCTGGTGCCTGCCAGGCAAGGTGGGGTGGGTGCCCCTCTTCCACACTGAGCCCCTCTTGGAGGCAGGGCCCCGTGCTGCCCTTCCAGGCCCAACAGAGCTTACTACTTCCGGGCTCCTTGCTTCAGGGCGCTGCAAGGGGCCTGGCAGATCAATCTGGAATAAATTTAAGAAGTGAGTGCTGTGAGGATTTGCTGCAGTTATTTCTCAATCCTGGCTGCTCATTAGATTCACCTGGGAACTTGTAAAAATATCCAGCCGGGGCCTCATTCCAGCTATTAGGACGTAATTAGGTCAGGTGGAGCCTGGAGAGTTCTCTTGGCATTTTTGATGAACAGCCAGGGTTGAACTCCACTGGGTGAAGGCATCGCTTTCCCAGACAACATTTGCTGATGGACAGAAATCCCGAAGCCTCATTTCTGAATCTATATACAGAGGGATTTGACTTACAGGGTCTCCAATACCCAATAGTCCTAGTGCATCATGATCCTGGAATTCTGAGGCCTTGAGCTGTCCCTCTCCTTTTGTGGAATTCCTAACAGTGCTCAAGGCCACAAAAGTTTCCAAAATGACATTGCTCCGGGGCGGTGTTATATTTACATCCAACCAATACTCCTGTGGGGGAAATTCTGAATTCCAGCTGAGCTCATTTATTTGTTATTTCCTGTTGGTATATTTACTGAGTGTGCAGCCCCATGAATTTCCAAACCTCAGCACCTTCATGTGTTTCATTAGCTAGAGCAAGACACAGAACTTTTCTGGCACCCAAAATTCCTCCTCAGTGTCCATCCTGGCCCCCAGGGGTAATGTCTATGTGACCTCTGTCACCATCCATTGGCCTTGCTTGTCTTGAACTTGACATAAAAGGCATTGCACAGTGCCTGCTCTTTTCTGCTTGGCTTCTTTTGCTCAGCCATGTCTTTGGACACAGTCAAGTCTCTGCAGCCCTCAGTACCTCCCTTCTCTTTCCTGCCGTGTGCTAGTCACAGGACTGAATGCCTGTGTTCTCCCCACATTCACACGTTGTCGCCCAAATCCTCTATGCATGGTGTAGAGGAAGGTGGGGCACTTGGAAGGTTCTGAGAAGATCCTAAGGGTGGAGCCCTATGAATGGGACTAGTGCCCTTATAAAAGAGGCCCCAAGAGCTCTCTGCTCTTCACCGTGTGGGGACGTGTTGCATAGGTGGCTATCTGTCAACCAGAAGGCCAGCCCTCGCCAGATGCTGGCTCTGCTGGCACCTTGGTCTTGAACTTCCCAGGCTCCAGAACTGTGAGAAATAAATGTTGTTGAAGCCACCCAGTCTGTCATAGCAGCCTGAACTAAGACACTGGGCCGTATGTCACTGTATAGATAGATCCTTTCTCTTGCTGATGTAAATTTGGGTCGTTTCCAGTTTTCGACTGCTTAAAAGTTGCTGTGAACCTTCTCGTGTTCATCTTGAGTTTATAGTAAATAATCTCACCTTATTTCATTAGACCTTTGCCATGCAGAGCGGGGCATTGAGGAATACCGTATAGGGAATGGACCCATAGGAAATTCATATGGTTTTGACGCACCGTGCAGAATGAAATATGAGCATTGCACTCTAATTGGGCTGTTTGATATTTAAAATATCCTTGGCTACTGGCGAATTCCCTGAAAATGGGCTCGTGGAGTTTGTACTGGGCAGGAGTAACTTTGGCATTTCCAAGTCTCGTTCCTAATCCTCAGGGGCCGGGAGATACGGAGGGTGGAGCTGGAAATGGGTGTAGAATGGACTGGAAGCAGAAGATAACTTCTTCTGAGGGAAATCTCATGGATTAAGGATACAGAGCCCACAAGGACAAGGTCACCTCCTCAGTCTCCCAGCTGATGCTTCTTCTTCTTTTTTAAAAATTTTATGTATTTGTTTTAGTTGTACACAATGCCTTTATCTTTATGTGGTGCTGAGGTTGAACCTGGGCCATGCACGTGCTGGGCAAGCGCTCTACCGCTGAGCCACAACCCCAGCCCTGCTTCTTTTTTTTCCAATAATACAATTGCTCTGTCAGCGTGTTTCTTGTTCAGGCCATATGTTGCCTCTTGAAAGAATATCATGCAGTATATACCAGTGCTGTCTGAAAATCTCAAATCTAAAGCTGATCTCTTTATTTTCTAATATTGAGTCCACAAAGGGAAAAGTGAAGAGGCTTTGATTGTGTGATCCAGGTTCGGTCACATATTTAACATAGGGATGTGTGGCAATCTTGTATGGCGCCGAGGCTGCGCACGGCTTTCCCTCTCATCCTTTCTTGGTGGAGTTTTGTTCACAGCCAGGATCCAGTTAGCTTCATGCGTTCTGTTTGGCCGTGGTCTTAGTCTCTGTTCACAAGTCTCCATTTTATAATGATTGGAAAAAAAAAAAAAAAACAGATTAAGATGTTAAAAAAAAAAAGATTGATTTATCTTGCACAATGTTCTGTCTTCTGGAATTTTGTGATGGTTTCTTCACTGTATTCCTTAACTTGTGCTTCTGCCCCATAGAATTCCTGAAATCTGGAAATCAGTCTTGAAAGTCTGGTTGGATTCAAATGAAAGACTTCCGGCAGGGATGTTCAGAGGGGACACCGACACTCTCTTGTCACAGCAGGGCACTTAATATCAGACTGTGTCACTGTAGCATTGCCACATCTCATCACCTGATTCAGACAGCCACAGAAGTTTATTTATCTATTTATTTTTATTTTGCCCTGTTGCTAGTGGTTAGTAAGCCATGTCCTGTAGCCAATATCTGTGACTTACTCTTTTTAGCATTCATTGAAGATGTTTGCTCAAGTCAATTTCTTTTTTTCCCTAATTTTATTTGAATTGTTTTGTCTGCTTTGTTAAATTGACAAAAATCCTACATGTTTGTGGTAGACAATGTGTCTCAACATGTGTATGCCCTGTGAAATGACTAAATGGGGCCAATCGATATACTTATTATATTTCTGTGTGTGGTGAGAACATGAGGGGTTACTCAGCAATGTCTAGTGTTCAGTACATTGTCATTTGTCACAGTCACCGTGCTGTAGGATAGCTCCTCAGAGCTTGTAATCACTTTGTCTAAGCCTTTACAAAACGGTGGTTTGGATGTGACTTGTGTGTGTCCCCAGAGGTCATGTGCTTGGTCTCCAGGATGGTGGTGTTCGGAGGTGGTAGAACCTCTAAGAGGTGGCCTTGTAAAAAGTGGTAAGGACATTGGGACAGCTATCCTCAGGAGGGATTAATGTAGTCCTCTTGGGACCCTGGTTAATTCCCATCACAGTATGTCGTTAGAAAAATATCAAGCCTAGTCCCAGAATCTGTCTGCTTCCTGTCTCACCATGTGAGCTGTTCTGCGCGTGCTCCTGTCATTTGATGCCTAGTGTGATATGTCCAGAGGCATTTGCCAGACACCAAACCCTTGGGGCTGCTTGATAATAGTAGACTTTCAGCTCCAAAACTGTGAGCTAAAGAAACCTCTTTTCTTTACACATAAACCAGTCTCTGGTATTTTGTTATAAAAATAGAAGATAGATGAAGACATGAATAAATTACATTTCTATTCAAAACAATTTTATCTTGAGTTTTTTTTTTAATGCATGAAGTGAAATTCATACTTAATTCTGGCTCCTGGCTTAATCTTCTGATGTTCCCATTTTCACACACTGTATTCTAGGAACCAAACCTGTCAGTTAGTGCAATTCAAGACTAACCCCTTTAGGAAATGTTTTAAAACTCTTTCAGGGCAGAGATACACTCTGTCCACTCTCCCTGTCACTAAGATCCCAGGTAACCTCTGGGCAGATGTCACTTCCTGTCCCTTATGACTTCACCTGTGTCCTGCTGCGGAGAGCAGTGGGTGCATACAGCTCAACACACACCTTGCTTCTGGTCAGCTTCTTCTCTCTGTCAGGAGTTCTCTCTGAAATGCACAGAAACCATCGGTCAGCAGGAGCAGCCTCAGATAACCCTTGCACAAAGCACATACATGTGACTCGCACACATTCATGCACACAGTAACACAGAGAGCACTCACACACACCTCACATTAGGCATGCACATTCCAAATCCCTCTTCCCTCCCCCCCTTCTTTTGGATCTCTTTCTTAAAATTTTTTTTTTAATTAAAAAATTTTTTATTTGTTTTAATTATTTATACATGACAGTAGAATAAAAAATAGGCCCAAATCTGCACCACATCGGCCTAGGATTTGACTTTCTTAACAAGACTCCTAAAGTGTAAGAAGTAAAATCAAGAATCAATAAATGGGGGGCTGGGATTGTGTCTCAGCGGCAGAGCGCTCGCCTTGCACGTGCACGGCCCGGGTTCGATCCTCAGCACCACATAAACATAAATGCATTGCATTGTGTACAAATAAAGTAAATAAATAAATATTTAAAAAAAAAGAATCAATAAATGGGATGGATGCCAATTAAAAAGCTTCTTTTCAGCAAAGGAAACAATAATGTGAGGAGCGAGCCTACAGATTGGGAGAAAATCTTTACCACATGCACCTCTGATAAAGCATTAATCTCTAGGACATATAAAGAACTCAAAAAACTTAACACCAAAAAAACAAATAACCTAATCAATAAATGGGCTAAAGAACTGAACAGACACTTCACAGAAGAAGAAATACAAGTGATCAACAAATATATGAAAAAGTGTTCAACATCTCTAGCAATTAGAGAAATGCAAATCAAAACTACCCTAAAATTTCATCTCACTCCCGTCAGAATGGCAATCATCAAGAATACAGACAACAATAAGTGTTGGTGAAGATGTGGGGGAAAAGGTACACTCATCTTGGATCTCTTAATAATTTCAAACCCTAACAAAAAATTGCAAGGCCAAGCGAGAGCATCAAAGATAGCCAATGGCTGCTTTGCAGTGGTGAAGTCAGTGCCCACGGTGCTGGAATCCAGTCCTTAGTATGTTGGGCTTCTGTCTGCTCAGGATTCCAGACCTGCATGCAATTGAAGGCTGGGGCACCTTTTCCCTCTGACTAAATATATAAATGAATTATTTAAAGATACTTGGTCATATTTTTTGTTGCTGCCTGAAGCGATGGCCGCTTGGAGCAACAAAGCCGCGGGAATAAGTTCAGAGGCAGACTGGAAACAAACAGGCTTTTTATTCTGCCAGCTTCTCTCTCCGGCTCCAACAACTCTAACACACACCACACACACCACCAAAAACCAACAACCAAATGGTGCCGACTGGATCATCAATCTCTGCCCAAGTCCCTCGAGATCCCGGGCCAAGTCCCATGAGACTACGGAAGGCGGCAATGCCCAAACATCTCCATGGTCCGTAGTCAACCACAATCTTAGCCATCTCCCCAAACAGGGCTCCTGCAATTTATGAAGGAAGATCACACAGTGCCATTTCACTTAAATTCAAATGTTGCGGAACGCATGTTTGAATTTCTAGTTCTGAACACAAAAGCAGAACACAAACCTTCACAGTTTGGAAAAATAAGTTCCTAATGTGATTCATGATACACAGTTCATCTTGCTAACTTCTTCCTTTTCTTTTATAATTTTATTGTAAAACAAATAATAGATACAGAAAAACCTCACATAGATGCAGACTTAGTGAATTATTTCAAGATGAAAAGCTCTGTAATGAATACCCACATCAAGAAATAAACCACCAGGTCCCTAGAAGAATCCCCATTTGTATTGTCATTCACCTGAGTTTATAAAGAGTCATGAAGAAGTGTTGAACTGTATCAGAATTTATTTTTATTTCCATTGAAATAAAACTATGATTTTTTTTCTCCCCTAGTACAAAATAACCGTGCAGCTGGAGAATGCCGCCCGGGTGCAGCCCTCTGCGGCTCTTCCCATGATCTTGGGGTTTTCTTTTCCAAGGCATGGGAGTGGCGGAGGGGCTCTTGGTGTGTGCAGCAGGCTGCTGGGGGAGGTCTGCACAGGGTTGGCCGGGGCCTGTCCAGACACAGGTGCAGCCCGAGTTCTCGTCTCTGTTCTTCCCACCTCCGGGCTGAGCAGTCGTGGTGCCGCTGTCGGGTTAATTGCACGCGTCCTTCAGCTGCTCTTCAAAGCGCGGCGCCTGCTCTTGGCTTGCAGACCCCAGCTGCTGAAGAGCTTCTTTGATGACCAGTGTCACCCAGCGAGCATGGCACTGTCCCGCGGCTGGTGCTGAATCAGGCAGAGCTGTGACTCACACCCAGCAGTGTTGTCACCCAAGAGAAGAGAAAGCCAGAGGCACATCAGGGACGCTCCTCTCAGGTGAAGGTGGCGCCACTCGGAGTGGCACACGTGGTGTTCGGTGGCTGCGGTGGCTATAGCCAAGTGCAGGGAAGTGGCTTCAGTCTCGGAAATGAGAGGCTGGCCTGTTCCTGTGAGAGGGAAGGAAAAGAAGCAAGGACGATGCCCTGGGCATGGGGTGGGGCGGGGCGGGGCGTGGAGTGAGCGCCCACCCGCGGCGCTGCCACCTCCGCTCCTTGCCCAGCCACCCAGGTGTTCCTTGACTGCCACCACGTCTGGCTTGGCGCAGCTGCCTGCGTCCTGAAACCCCACGTCCTAGTAGGGGCGATTCTCCCAGCCTTGGGCATGCCAAGCCGTGACTGTATGTGGGCGTGACTGCTGTTGTCACCCTATGGGGGTGAAAGTCCCACCTACTTAAGAGTACGTGCTCAAGGGCCAGTAACTTAGTTATGAGTGTGAGCTTTGGACCTATCCCTATACCCATCCCTGCATGGGCTCCCCCTGGCCCTAAGCAGGGCAGGTTACCAGGTTCCCCGTCCTGGTAACAACTTGCAGGAGTTTCCAGAGGATTGGATAAGTGGTTGCATTCGGTACCATGTACGCAGCCCTCTCGATACACCGGGGGCTCATTAACAGCAGCTGCTCTTTTTCTTACTGTTTTAAGTGAATTAATACATGCAAAGCTTTTAGAGTCTGTTGCATTTTAAGTACATGCTGCTGTTCTGACTTGTCACCGTTTTGGTGATAGGGATTGTGTCTTCCCTGCAGAGAAGGGCATGGCAGTGGCTAATCTTACTCTTCTTCAGAGAGCCCAGGTGGTGGGGAGGCGGCAGGGTGCGGCTGGAGGAAAGGACCAGGATCACAGGGACTTTGTAAGTGGTGTCCAGGTTTCCGGAGCCACGTGGATCTTCACTGAAAACTGTGGCTACCTGAGGAACCGGAGTTTGACAAGGAAGCGTGTGCCACTTGAAGGCCAGCTGTTCCAGGTGTCCTCAGTTGACTGCAAGAAGGGAACACTGGGGAGGAAGGAAAGGCAAGGCTGGGGACCATGGGAAGCGCCTGCGCTGGGACAACGACCTAAGGCAACTCTGACAGCTGCCAGGCTGGCGAGTGGAGGGAGGGGCTTCCTGTGTCACCTCTGCAGGACCCCAGGTTGGCCCAGCCTGCACTTGCAGAGTAGATGAACCCAGGGACCTGCCTGAGGCGTCCCGGCGGCGCTTGGGAGTCAGCGCTTCCCAGTCCTCCTCCAGGTACAGCAAGGCTGGGCTGCTGCAGGGAGTGCTCCCCAGAAACTGCAAGGGACAGAGGAAACAAGGGTGACAGTGAGCCTGGCCGTGGGGTGAGAGTGGCAGTCTGCCTGATTCAGCACCAGCCGCAGGACAGCTGTTCTCCTGCTGGAATTTGAGGAATTGGATTTAAAGGGTGATGGAAATCAGGTTGTAAAGAGTAATGTGATTGCAGAAAAAAAAAATCATTTCTTAATCTTGCAGTCTCAGGACATGAAATATTCACAGCTTAGACCTTTTAAACAAAGAAATAAAAGAAATCTTTTAGAAAAACACACTGGCAAACATCTATAAAATATCTATAAGATGCATGGTCATTTTATATGCAAAAAATTATTAACTTTTATTCTATGAAGGATTATTTTTGGAGTTCATGAAAATGATCTGGAAAAATACATTAATCAGTGAGGATTTAAGAAAGACAAGATTTTAGTTACTGTGATTTGTGATTTAATACTATTTTTTTGGGAAAAACTATGCACAGCTGCTTCAACTTTTTTTTTCTTTTTTTTTTTTTTTTGTTTCCAGAGATTAAGCCCTTTTAATTTAAAGACCAGGTCTCACTGAGTTGCTCAGAACCTTGCTAATTTGCCGAGCCTGGTTTTGAACTCTGTGCTGGGATTACAGATGTGCGCCACCACGCCTGGCTGAACTTTTAATCTTATTGATATTTTCCCCACATTTGGGACCTATCCAATTTATCAAATAAAGACAAACTCAGATGTGTGGGGAGGAACTCTGACTCAGCTAGCATTGCTGGACTCTCATGCCTTGGCGACGGGAGGTGTGAGGAATTCAGATGCATGGCAGTAGTGGATGAT
This sequence comes from Tamias sibiricus, assembly GCA_025594165.1. Taxonomy (NCBI): domain Eukaryota; kingdom Metazoa; phylum Chordata; class Mammalia; order Rodentia; family Sciuridae; genus Tamias; species Tamias sibiricus. Next base: position 167,869,233 of record CM046662.1, on the reverse strand, counting down.
GAGAGTCTGGATCGTAGGGCATTTAAGAATGAATGGGGTTTTTTTTCTTCTTCATTTGTCTCACTTTTTGATGGAACTATTGCGACTTCTGGGCAGCGTTCTTGAACAGAATTGTGGTAGGAGGGAGGGAGACTATGGCGCCGTGGGATGGGCAGGGATTCCAGCTGCCCAGCAGAAGGGACCGTGGAGGCCCCAGGTCCCGTGAGCACAGGGCAGGGTGCTGGCTGGAAGTCTTGGTGGGTATTGGAACAGATCAAGTACCCTGACCAGAGACACCTCTACCATGTTTGTGACAGAGAAGCTTCCCCAGGGACCCTCCCACTTCTCATAATTAAGCTTCTCTTCTTGTTAGAAAGATTTCTGCACAGGATGTCAGCAGCAGAGAGCTCGATGTGGTTTAAAGCTTCTTCTTTCTGGCAAATGCCAGGTTGGCACCGTAAACCTGTGAGACCTCTGTCTAGCCTGAACACATGGTACAAAGAGCAACGTTACACACCCACCCACTGACATGCAACCACTCCATTGAGTATAAAGTTTAAAGAATTTCCAGATTTTTAGTGGATAGCCACCCTGGACTGCGGCAGCTGAAAAACCCTGCTTCCTAAAAGTTCCTGGGATGTCCAGCCAGTTCCGTCTCCCGTCAGAATCTGAGGGTCTCAATGTCTCGCTTCTCTCATGGCGCCCTTCCCAGGGGTTCCTGGCCTGAGCGTGAGGGGCAGAGCTGTGGCCTGACAGGCAGGCACGTCGTGCTATGGGGAGTGGGAAGCGCTCAACCCAGCCAGGAAACAGGATCGGGGGTCACGGGAGTGCTTTGTCCTCAGGCATGTGAACATCCGGGAGCCTCCTTCAATTTTTCAGGCCTGAAGCGCCTGTCGTTGGAGCGGACACCCAGGTCCCCTGAGAGCGCTCACAGTTGTCCATAGCGTGGGCCAGGCCAAGCTGGGCTGGGGAGCCTTTGCAGCCCGGGTAGTTGAACCTCAGCCAGGGGGGCCCATTCAGCTTCCTGCCCCCTCCCCCAGGGATTCCCCAGGAGACTCCTTGACTTTCTTGAGGCTTGCGTGATGTGACTGGGAGAGCCACATCCACGTTAGGCCACCAGCTGCTCTGCTAGGACGACTCTGTGTGTTTGGAGATGAGTGATGGGCTGGAAACTAGGCAGCAGGGCTGGACCGTGACTTTCTGGCCAGTATGACGTTGTCATTCACACCCCGTCCCACGTTCTGTGGCTTTAGCTAAAACCCTTAGAGAGGGAGAGAAGTCCCACGCAGCACATGGTTCTACCTGGTGGCAGGCCACCTGTGGATCCTATGTGTGAGTGCGTGGACGTGCAAGTCCCAGAGGGAGCCCAGTGAGCTGGGCCCCACCTTCCCTGAGCCTTGAGCCCTCACAGGGTCCCTTGGTGAATGAGGCGCCATCCTCACATGCAGGAGCCCTGTTTGGGGATTGGCTTGAATTGCAGTTGACTATGAGCCGTGGAGATTTGGCCATTGTCGCCACCCGTAGTCTCACGGGATTTTGTTGCGGGATCTGGAGTGACTTGGCCGAAATTGCTGATCGGGTCAGCGCCATTTTAGTGGTGTGTTTGGCGTGAGTTAGTTGTTAGAACCAGAGAGAAAAGTTATCAGAATAAAAAGCTGTTTGTCTCCAGTTTGCTTCTGAAGTTCTTCCCGCGGCTCCGGTGCTCCGAGCGCTTCAGGCGGCAACAGGTGGCGGCCCGTACGGGGAACTTCGGAGCGGACAGGTAAGAACTGAAAGGTCTCTAAAGATGGGTTCGAATATAACTGAATCCCAAGTGATAGAGGCTATGCAAAGACTCCTTGATATACCTGACTCTGTTCTCAGTGAGGAGTATATAGACAAAAATGAAAGTGATCAAAAAAGTGTAGATTCCACTGGGCCAACTGAGACCAGTAAAGAGAGTATTAGAAGAGACCCAAAAATGACAAAAATCCAAGCTATTAAAGCTATTCGGGAGTTATTGGCGAAAGCTGAAGGATACTTGCTCTCACTGGAACCTGGGCCTCAGGATATTGCTGTCAGTGAAATTAGCAGTGGTGAGGAATCTAGTAAAAGTGATCCTGAGAAAATGAGGAAAAAGAAATTAAAAAAGACCGAGAAAAAGGTCCGTCAGGCAGAGGAGTCACTTGTGGAAGTGACTACTCCCCCATGGGTGGAATCCATTACAGAAAATATGAAGGGTATTACTAGGCATTTGCATACCCTAGAAACAGAAATAAAAAGTCTTTCTGATCGCTTATGCGCTCTCGAGGACAACTCACAGATACATTGGGAACCGCCAGCATTTGAAAAGAAAAATGGACAGAGTGTCCATCAGTCAGTAGATTTCAAAACAATAAAAAATCTCAAAGAGGCAGTAATGACTTATGGGCCCCAAGCTCCTTTCACGTTGAGTATGCTGGAGTCCCTTAACACCTTTAGCTTAACCCCCTCAGACTGGAAAAGTCTATGTAAAGCAACATTAAGCGGGGGGCAATTCTTGGTTTGGCGATCGCAATTCCAAGAACTTTGTATAGAAACGGCTAAAAGAAACGCGGCTGCAGGGTTTGAAAACTATAATATAGACATGCTCACAGGAGAAGGGCAATTCGCAGACTTACAGGCTCAAACAGATTATGACTCAGATATATATGCTCAGATAAATGCAGCTGCCTTAGAGGCATGGAAAACTGTACAAGGACCTGGGGATCTACAAGGTAGCTTGTCAAAAGTGATTCAAGGACCTAATGAGCCGTATGCCGACTTTGCTGATCGACTTTTGAGAACTGCAGGTAGTGTGTTTGCAGATGTTGACCAAGCTATGCCTTTAGTTGTTCAATTAGCTTATGAAAATGCAAATAAATGGTGCCAAGCAGCCATCAGGCCATGGAGAACTAAAAAGGATCTTTCCGTATATATACAACTATGTAAAGATATAAATGGCGCCTTTGTCACAGGAAATGTGATTGCAGCCTCAATGAGAGGTGCTTCCTCTCGAAATTTCACAAAGGCTAAACGTAGACATTATAATCAATCAGGATATTCCAGGCAAAATTATCATAATCAATCAGGCAATTCTAGGCAAAATCCCAAAAGAGAAATAAGATCAAGCTCATACCATGCCCCAGGCCGCTGCCCCAGGTGTAAAAAGGGAAATCATTGGGCCAATAAATGCTATTCAAAATTTGACATCCATGGAAATCCTTTGTTCAGGAATTCAAAAAAAACGGGGCACGGGGCCCAGTACCCCGGGGCCCACAAATGTACGGGGCATTGCAGAAGGAGTATCCTCAAGCATCCACTCAGATGCTTCCCCGACACAATCCCTACTACCCATCCACTCCCTCGCCAGAGGAACAAGAGGAAATGCAGGATTAGACCTCTGTTCCACCGCCCGAATAGTGTTAACACCTGAAATGGGGGTTCAACTGATTCCCACAGGAGTCAGGGGACCTCTTCCCTCAGGGACTGTAGGACTTATTATCGGGCGTAGTCCTAAAAGCTTATTAGGTTTGCAAGTGACCCCAGGTGTAATAAACTCAGACTACAAAGGGGAAATAAAAATAATGCTTAGCTCACCCCAAAGTGTAAGTTCTGTTAATCAAGGAGATAGAATTGCTCAGTTGCTTCTCCTTCCCAATTTACATAATTCATTTAAAATGGGTATGCCTCAAGAAGGGAACAATAGAGGATTTTGTTCCACTGACTCAAGTCCCATGGCTTGCTGGGTTCGAGACTGTTCAAGGAGGCCTATGTGTAAAATAAAAATCCAAGGAATAGAAATGGAGGGATTAATAGATACTGGAGCTGACTCTTCCATTATTAATTTACGCCAATGGCCCAAGCACTGGCCTCTGCAAAAAGCTTCAACCAGTTTAAGAGGCTTGGGATATAATAACCTCCCAGATAAAAGTGCAGTAATTTTAAAATGGGAGGATGATGAAGGCCATAAAGGAACATTTCAGCCTTATGTTTTACCTAATCTACCGGTTACTTTATGGGGAAGAGATATTTTGCAACAAATGGGAGTACACCTTGCAACCAAGCCTGCAGATGTTAAATGTGAAAACCTACAGGGTAATCTTAACCATAAAAGAACTCATTATCAAAAAGTACAGAGTAATCTTAACCCTAAAAGTAATCATTGTCATAAAGGAAAAAGATATTTTTTTTTCGGGGCCACTGAGAAAATAATTTTGAAAATACCATGGCTTTCTGATAAGCCAGTGTGGGTCCCTCAGTGGCCCCTATCTAAAGAGAAATTACAAGCGGCCCACCAATTAGTTCAGGAACAATTAGAAGCAGGTCATATAGAACCTTCCACCTCTCCCTGGAATTCCCCCATATTTGTGATCAAGAAAAAGTCAGGAAAATGGCGATTGTTACATGATCTTAGACAAATCAATAAAACCATGCAAGTTATGGGGCCTACTCAACCTGGACTTCCTAGTCCCGTAGCTATTCCAAAAAATTTCCATCTTATTACTCTTGATATAAAGGATTGCTTCTTTTCTATTCCCCTACATCCTCTGGATGCCCCCAGGTTTGCTTTTTCCGTTCCTTCTATGAACAATAATGGCCCTGATCAGAGATATCAATGGAAGGTTTTACCACAGGGAATGGCTAATAGCCCCACCATATGCCAAATATATGTGGACAAGGCTATCCAACCCATTAAAAATAAATATCCAAACCTCATGTGTCTACATTACATGGATGATATTTTATTGGCCCACCCTAATCAAAAAATCTTATTTAATATATTCAGTGATGTGGTAGAAAATTTAAAAAAATATGGACTATATATAGCAGAAGAAAAAGTTCAAACCAGATCTCCCATATTATATTTAGGATTTAAAATCATGGATACTTTTGTTAGACCCCAAAAAATTTTAATAAATAAAGAACATTTGACCACCCTCAATGATTTCCAAAAACTACTGGGAGACATTAATTGGCTTCGCCCTACACTAAATCTCACTACTGGCCAACTAAAACCTTTATTTGACATCCTTCGTGGAGATCCTGATCCATCTTCACCACGAACATTGACTCCTGATGCTAGGAAAGCTTTAAAGTTAGTAGAAAAAGCCATCGAAGGAGCTCATTGTGATAGATTTGATTTAACTCAACCGCTGATGTTGATTATTATTTCTTCACAATATACACCCACAGGAGTATTTTGGCAACAAGGGCCTTTATTATGGATACATTTGCCCGTCTCTCCTAAAAGTATAATTGAATCTTATACCTCCATGGTGGCTAAACTTATTCTTCAAGGACTTAAGACTTCTACTAAAATATTTGGCATTCACCCTGCTACTATTATTACTCCCTATTCATCATCACAGATTGAATACTTATGCTTCAATGATAATGATTGGGCTATAGCTAAATGCTCTACTTCTGCAAATTTTGATAATCATCTTCCTAAGTCCCCTATATTATCTTTTTGTATTAATCATCCTATTATATTTCCACAGGTAATAAAAAATCAACCTATTCCTAAGGCATTTAATGTATTTACAGATGGGTCCTCAAATGGTACTGCTACAGTAGTCACTAAAAAAGAAAATATGACTTACATAACTGCACACAAATCAGCTCAACTAGTGGAATTGGAAGCTGTGGTAAGAGCTCTGGAAAATTTTAGGGACCAGCCCGTAAACATTTTTTCAGATAGCCACTATATTGTACAAGCCGTCCCAAAATTAGAGTTAGCAGGACCAATAGCACCTCATACTCCAGCCTTTAAATTGTTTTATCAAATACAAAAACTTTTGTGGGCAAGAAAAGAACCCCTATTCGTAGGCCATATTAGAGCACATACTAATTTGCCTGGTCCCCTCCATGAAGGTAATCAAAAGGCTGATGAACTTACAAAAACAGTATTTATACTTTCAGCGCTACAACAAGCTACTTTATTTCACTCCCAGTTTCATGTCAACAGCACCACCTTGCAACGTAGGTTTAAAATCACAAAGGAGCAAGCCAGAACAATTGTAAAAGATTGTAAATCTTGTATGACACATTTGCCCAATCCTCATTTCGGCGTTAACCCTAGAGGATTGATGCCCAATCATTTGTGGCAGATGGATGTTACTCATGAGCCAAGTTTTGGAAAATTGCGATTTATTCATGTGACCATAGATACATGTTCAGGCATGATTTTTGCTTCCTTACATTCTGGAGAAAAAGTTAAAGATGTTACATCTCATTGCTTGCAAGCTTTTGCTGCATTGGGCATCCCCAAAATGCTTAAAACAGATAATGGCCCCGCATATACGTCCTCATCTTTCAAAGAGTTTTGCGCAAAATTCAATATATCCCATAAAACAGGCATCCCATACAATCCTCAGGGTCAGGGCATTATTGAAAGAGCAAACCGAACACTGAAAATTATGTTATTAAAACAAAAAGAAGGAAATTGGAAAAGTCCTAAGGACAGATTGGCAGTTGCCCTGTTTACCTTAAATTTTTTAACTTTAGACTCTAATGGTTATTCTGCTGGAGACAGACATTGGAATCCACACCAACAACATAAACCTTTGGTTTACTGGAAGGATGTTCTTTCAGGTACATGGAAGGGTCCAGATCCAGTATTAATTTGGGGAAGAGGATCTGTTTGTGTTTTTCCAAAAGACGAATCCTCTCCAATATGGATACCATCTAGATTAATAAAACAGGTACCACATCAAAATGATCAAGATGAAGTTATTGAAGAATCAAGATTAATAAAAAAGGTACAAAATCAAGAGGACCAAGATGAAGGTATAGAATGATTCCCTCAAAAGAGTCCTTCAAAATATTTCACAACTTAAGTGTCATTTCTCCCGGCCGGGACGAGGAGATCTCTCTTTAGTGTGCACACAATTGTATTTTTTTTTTCTTTTTATACATGTCTTTATGTCTGTACATTTGTCTATATTTCATGTTAATGTGACGTCACAAATATATGTTTGTATGTTTGTTTGTCCAGTGTGACGTCACATAGAACAAAGCGCTTATGAAAAAGAAAATATATATATATATATGGATCCAAATAACTTTAATTCATTTTAGGTTTAGAGTATTCAATTTAGGTAAATAATTTTATAAATGAAGGTACTTTCAATTTTGATTTATAGGTGTCCCTGGGACTTCTCTTTAGCAAACAATATGACTAGTGCTATATAACCTGATATTTTGGTGTTTTGACTTAAGATTGTTTATTTGTTATTAACTTCATTTGTTTAATAGCTCATTAATTTCAATTATCTCAACAGGTAAAAGATTGCTCTGTATACAGAGACTCAAGGGTTCCAGCTAACAAATTATTTCTCTAAAGTGCCTTTACCTTTTCTTTAATCTATCTTTAATGCAGTAATTACCCTCAGTCTTTCTTTGTTTTGTTCTAAATATGATATTTTTTCCAACTTATGTTTGTAGAAGCTCAACCAGCGATGTGTGTGAACAAAAATCAACTTTAATTTTCTAATCTAATTATTCTATTTTGTAGTTTGACAACTCGCCTCTTGACTCAGTGCTGCAATAGCACTGCCTTTCCTTTAATAATTGATGCTTGAGTTTCTAGGTAGCGGGCCCTGAAGATTTGCCGGTGGCATTGTCTAAACATAAAAAAGACGTCTGCTGCTACAGCTGCAGGGATCGCGGCCGCCGCAAGCATCCCTGCTGCTCAAACATCAAACAACCTCACCAACAGTGTGGCCTCTGCTCTACATGCATGGGGCCTCCTACATCAACATGTTACAACAAATGGACATTTTGATCTTTCATTGTTTGGGACTTTACGGGACAATGCCTTGCGGGTATTTGTCTAGAGAATTCAGTGTGTTACTTGTTGGAACTTAGGGCAGCTGATTTGTTTAAACAATTTGATATGCTATGCAATTTGGCTCATCACCAAAAGGCTTGTCGCCTTAAAGCCGCAACATCTCCTCACAATTGGACGGCTGTTAGTCATCATATATAGTCGATCCTAAAGGGCTCCATTGGATGGCTGGTTAGCCAATGACGGGTAAGATCCCCAGAGGGGGACAACCTAAGACAGGCACAGTCGCACGGGACAGTCTCATGTGGCCGACATATCAACCTAAGACAGGAGTCAAGGGCACAGCCTTGATTATCCGATGACGGGTAAGAATGTTGGTTGCACATAGACGTCCTAGAGCATTACCTCTTTTAAAACAAAAAGGGGGAAATGCAGGAGCCCTGTTTGGGGATTGGCTTGAATTGCAGTTGACTATGAGCCGTGGAGATTTGGCCATTGTCGCCACCCGTAGTCTCACGGGATTTTGTTGCGGGATCTGGAGTGACTTGGCCGAAATTGCTGATCGGGTCAGCGCCATTTTAGTGGTGTGTTTGGCGTGAGTTAGTTGTTAGAACCAGAGAGAAAAGTTATCAGAATAAAAAGCTGTTTGTCTCCAGTTTGCTTCTGAAGTTCTTCCCGCGGCTCCGGTGCTCCGAGCGCTTCAGGCGGCAACAGGGATATTGCTGTCAGTGAAATTAGCAGTGGTGAGGAATCTAGTAAAAGTGATCCTGAGAAAATGAGGAAAAAGAAATTAAAAAAGACCGAGAAAAAGGTCCGTCAGGCAGAGGAGTCACTTGTGGAAGTGACTACTCCCCCATGGGTGGAATCCATTACAGAAAATATGAAGGGTATTACTAGGCATTTGCATACCCTAGAAACAGAAATAAAAAGTCTTTCTGATCGCTTATGCGCTCTCGAGGACAACTCACAGATACATTGGGAACCGCCAGCATTTGAAAAGAAAAATGGACAGAGTGTCCATCAGTCAGTAGATTTCAAAACAATAAAAAATCTCAAAGAGGCAGTAATGACTTATGGGCCCCAAGCTCCTTTCACGTTGAGTATGCTGGAGTCCCTTAACACCTTTAGCTTAACACCCCCTCAGACTGGAAAAGTCTATGTAAAGCAACATTAAGCGGGGGGGCAATTCTTGGTTTGGCGATCGCAATTCCAAGAACTTTGTATAGAAACGGCTAAAAGAAACGCGGCTGCAGGGTTTGAAAACTATAATATAGACATGCTCACAGGAGAAGGGCAATTCGCAGACTTACAGGCTCAAACAGATTATGACTCAGATATATATGCTCAGATAAATGCAGCTGCCTTAGAGGCATGGAAAACTGTACAAGGACCTGGGGATCTACAAGGTAGCTTGTCAAAAGTGATTCAAGGACCTAATGAGCCGTATGCCGACTTTGCTGATCGACTTTTGAGAACTGCAGGTAGTGTGTTTGCAGATGTTGACCAAGCTATGCCTTTAGTTGTTCAATTAGCTTATGAAAATGCAAATAAATGGTGCCAAGCAGCCATCAGGCCATGGAGAACTAAAAAGGATCTTTCCGTATATATACAACTATGTAAAGATATAAATGGCGCCTTTGTCACAGGAAATGTGATTGCAGCCTCAATGAGAGGTGCTTCCTCTCGAAATTTCACAAAGGCTAAACGTAGACATTATAATCAATCAGGATATTCCAGCAAAATTATCATAATCAATCAGGCAATTCTAGGCAAAATCCCAAAAGAGAAATAAGATCAAGCTCATACCATGCCCCAGGCCGCTGCCCCAGGTGTAAAAAGGGAAATCATTGGCCAATAAATGCTATTCAAAATTTGACATCCATGGAAATCCTTTGTTCAGGAATTCAAAAACGGGCACGGGGCCCAGTACCCCGGGGCCCACAAATGTACGGGGCATTGCAGAAGGAGTATCCTCAAGCATCCACTCAGATGCTTCCCCGACACAATCCCTACTACCCATCCACTCCCTCGCCAGAGGAACAAGAGGAAATGCAGGATTAGACCTCTGTTCCACCGCCCGAATAGTGTTAACACCTGAAATGGGGGTTCAACTGATTCCCACAGGAGTCAGGGGACCTCTTCCCTCAGGGACTGTAGGACTTATTATCGGGCGTAGTCCTAAAAGCTTATTAGGTTTGCAAGTGACCCCAGGTGTAATAAACTCAGACTACAAAGGGGAAATAAAAATAATGCTTAGCTCACCCCAAAGTGTAAGTTCTGTTAATCAAGGAGATAGAATTGCTCAGTTGCTTCTCCTTCCCAATTTACATAATTCATTTAAAATGGGTATGCCTCAAGAAGGGAACAATAGAGGATTTTGTTCCACTGACTCAAGTCCCATGGCTTGCTGGGTTCGAGACTGTTCAAGGAGGCCTATGTGTAAAATAAAAATCCAAGGAATAGAAATGGAGGGATTAATAGATACTGGAGCTGACTCTTCCATTATTAATTTACGCCAATGGCCCAAGCACTGGCCTCTGCAAAAAGCTTCAACCAGTTTAAGAGGCTTGGGATATATAATAACCTCCCAGATAAAAGTGCAGTAATTTTAAAATGGGAGGATGATGAAGGCCATAAAGGAACATTTCAGCCTTATGTTTTACCTAATCTACCGGTTACTTTATGGGAAGAGATATTTTGCAACAAATGGGAGTACACCTTGCAACCAAGCCTGCAGATGTTAAATGGGAAAACCTACAGGGTAATCTTAACCATAAAAGAACTCATTATCAAAAAGTACAGAGTAATCTTAACCCTAAAAGTAATCATTGTCATAAAGGAAAAAGATATTTTTTTTTCGGGGCCACTGAGAAAATAATTTTGAAAATACCATGGCTTTCTGATAAGCCAGTGTGGGTCCCTCAGTGGCCCCTATCTAAAGAGAAATTACAAGCGGCCCACCAATTAGTTCAGGAACAATTAGAAGCAGGTCATATAGAACCTTCCACCTCTCCCTGGAATTCCCCCATATTTGTGATCAAGAAAAAGTCAGGAAAATGGCGATTGTTACATGATCTTAGACAAATCAATAAAACCATGCAAGTTATGGGGCCTACTCAACCTGGACTTCCTAGTCCCGTAGCTATTCCAAAAAATTTCCATCTTATTACTCTTGATATAAAGGATTGCTTCTTTTCTATTCCCCTACATCCTCTGGATGCCCCCAGGTTTGCTTTTTCCGTTCCTTCTATGAACAATAATGGCCCTGATCAGAGATATCAATGGAAGGTTTTACCACAGGGAATGGCTAATAGCCCCACCATATGCCAAATATATGTGGACAAGGCTATCCAACCCATTAAAAATAAATATCCAAACCTCATGTGTCTACATTACATGGATGATATTTTATTGGCCCACCCTAATCAAAAAATCTTATTTAATATATTCAGTGATGTGGTAGAAAATTTAAAAAAATATGGACTATATATATAGCAGAAGAAAAAGTTCAAACCAGATCTCCCATATTATATTTAGGATTTAAAATCATGGATACTTTTGTTAGACCCCAAAAAATTTTAATAAATAAAGAACATTTGACCACCCTCAATGATTTCCAAAAACTACTGGGAGACATTAATTGGCTTCGCCCTACACTAAATCTCACTACTGGCCAACTAAAACCTTTATTTGACATCCTTCGTGGAGATCCTGATCCATCTTCACCACGAACATTGACTCCTGATGCTAGGAAAGCTTTAAAGTTAGTAGAAAAAGCCATCGAAGGAGCTCATTGTGATAGATTTGATTTAACTCAACCGCTGATGTTGATTATTATTTCTTCACAATATACACCCACAGGAGTATTTTGGCAACAAGGGCCTTTATTATGGATACATTTGCCCGTCTCTCCTAAAAGTATAATTGAATCTTATACCTCCATGGTGGCTAAACTTATTCTTCAAGGACTTAAGACTTCTACTAAAATATTTGGCATTCACCCTGCTACTATTATTACTCCCTATTCATCATCACAGATTGAATACTTATGCTTCAATGATAATGATTGGGCTATAGCTAAATGCTCTACTTCTGCAAATTTTGATAATCATCTTCCTAAGTCCCCTATATTATCTTTTTGTATTAATCATCCTATTATATTTCCACAGGTAATAAAAAATCAACCTATTCCTAAGGCATTTAATGTATTTACAGATGGGTCCTCAAATGGTACTGCTACAGTAGTCACTAAAAAAGAAATATGACTTACATAACTGCACACAAATCAGCTCAACTAGTGGAATTGGAAGCTGTGGTAAGAGCTCTGGAAAATTTTAGGGACCAGCCCGTAAACATTTTTTCAGATAGCCACTATATTGTACAAGCCGTCCCAAAATTAGAGTTAGCAGGACCAATAGCACCTCATACTCCAGCCTTTAAATTGTTTTATCAAATACAAAAACTTTGTGGGCAAGAAAAGAACCCCTATTCGTAGGCCATATTAGAGCACATACTAATTTGCCTGGTCCCCTCCATGAAGGTAATCAAAAGGCTGATGAACTTACAAAAACAGTATTTATACTTTCAGCGCTACAACAAGCTACTTTATTTCACTCCCAGTTTCATGTCAACAGCACCACCTTGCAACGTAGGTTTAAAATCACAAAGGAGCAAGCCAGAACAATTGTAAAAGATTGTAAATCTTGTATGACACATTTGCCCAATCCTCATTTCGGCGTTAACCCTAGAGGATTGATGCCCAATCATTTGTGGCAGATGGATGTTACTCATGAGCCAAGTTTTGGAAAATTGCGATTTATTCATGTGACCATAGATACATGTTCAGGCATGATTTTTGCTTCCTTACATTCTGGAGAAAAGTTAAAGATGTTACATCTCATTGCTTGCAAGCTTTTGCTGCATTGGGCATCCCCAAAATGCTTAAAACAGATAATGGCCCCGCATATACGTCCTCATCTTTCAAAGAGTTTTGCGCAAAATTCAATATATCCCATAAAACAGGCATCCCATACAATCCTCAGGGTCAGGGCATTATTGAAAGAGCAAACCGAACACTGAAAATTATGTTATTAAAACAAAAAGAAGGAAATTGGAAAAGTCCTAAGGACAGATTGGCAGTTGCCCTGTTTACCTTAAATTTTTTAACTTTAGACTCTAATGGTTATTCTGCTGGAGACAGACATTGGAATCCACACCAACAACATAAACCTTTGGTTTACTGGAAGGATGTTCTTTCAGGTACATGGAAGGGTCCAGATCCAGTATTAATTGGGGAAGAGGATCTGTTTGTGTTTTTCCAAAAGACGAATCCTCTCCAATATGGATACCATCTAGATTAATAAAACAGGTACCACATCAAAATGATCAAGATGAAGTTATTGAAGAATCAAGATTAATAAAAAAGGTACAAAATCAAGAGGACCAAGATGAAGGTATAGAATGATTCCCTCAAAAGAGTCCTTCAAAATATTTCACAACTTAAGTGTCATTTCTCCCGGCCGGGAGGAGGAGATCTCTCTTTAGTGTGCACACAATTGTATTTTTTTTTTCTTTTTATACATGTCTTTATGTCTGTACATTTGTCTATATTTCATGTTAATGTGACGTCACAAATATATGTTTGTATGTTTGTTTGTCCAGTGTGACGTCACATAGAACAAAGCGCTTATGAAAAAAGAAAATATATATATATATGGATCCAAATAACTTTAATTCATTTTAGGTTTAGAGTATTCAATTTAGGTAAATAATTTTATAAATGAAGGTACTTTCAATTTTGATTTATAGGTGTCCCTGGGACTTCTCTTTAGCAAACAATATGACTAGTGCTATATAACCTGATATTTTGGTGTTTTGACTTAAGATTGTTTATTTGTTATTAACTTCATTTGTTTAATAGCTCATTAATTTCAATTATCTCAACAGGTAAAAGATTGCTCTGTATACAGAGACTCAAGGGTTCCAGCTAACAAATTATTTCTCTAAAGTGCCTTTACCTTTTCTTTAATCTATCTTTAATGCAGTAATTACCCTCAGTCTTTCTTTGTTTTGTTCTAAAATATATTTTTCCAACTTATGTTTGTAGAAGCTCAACCAGCGATGTGTGTGAACAAAAATCAACTTTAATTTTCTAATCTAATTATTCTATTTTGTAGTTTGACAACTCGCCTCTTGACTCAGTGCTGCAATAGCACTGCTTTCCTTTAATAATTGATGCTTGAGTTTCTAGGTAGCGGGCCCTGAAGATTTGCCGGTGGTATTGTCTAAACATAAAAAAGACGTCTGCTGCTACAGCTGCAGGGATCGCGGCCGCCGCAAGCATCCCTGCTGCTCAAACATCAAACAACCTCACCAACAGTGTGGCCTCTGCTCTACATGCATGGGGCCTCCTACATCAACATGTTACAACAAACGGACATTTTGATCTTTCATTGTTTGGGACTTTACGGGACAATGCCTTGCGGGTATTTGTCTAGAGAATTCAGTGTGTTACTTGTTGGAACTTAGGGCAGCTGATTTGTTTAAACAATTTGATATGCTATGCAATTTGGCTCATCACCAAAAGGCTTGTCGCCTTAAAGCCGCAACATCTCCTCACAATTGGACGGCTGTTAGTCATCATATATAGTCGATCCTAAAGGGCTCCATTGGATGGCTGGTTAGCCAATGACGGGTAAGATCCCCAGAGGGGGACAACCTAAGACAGGCACAGTCGCACGGGACAGTCTCATGTGGCCGACATATCAACCTAAGACAGGAGTCAAGGGCACAGCCTTGATTATCCGATGACGGGTAAGAATGTTGGTTGCACATAGACGTCCTAGAGCATTACCTCTTTTAAAACAAAAAGGGGGAAATGCAGGAGCCCTGTTTGGGGATTGGCTTGAATTGCAGTTGACTATGAGCCGTGGAGATTTGGCCATTGTCGCCACCCGTAGTCTCACGGGATTTTGTTGCGGGATCTGGAGTGACTTGGCCGAAATTTGCTGATCGGGTCAGCGCCATTTTGGTGGTGTGTTTGGCGTGAGTTAGTTGTTAGAACCAGAGGAAAAAGTTATCAGAATAAAAAGCTGTTTGTCTCCAGTTTGCTTCTGAAGTTCTTGGCCTCTTGGACATACTGAGGTTTTCTCAATTAGTTATTATTCCCATTTATTGTTTTAAATGCACAGTGGAGAAAAATGTGCAATCTAAAAATTTTGGATATAGAATTCCCTATCTGTCCTTCAGGGCTATTTTGCCAAAAGTATCACTCAAATACTCTTGCTGAATTTTTTGTTTCATGAACGTATCAATCATTGCCATATCATTCCAATATGATGATAAATTGATCAACTTCTTTCTATAGTTTCAACTCTTCTTGCTGAATTTTGCAGGTGCTTTCTTGAGTATGTACATTTGACAACATTTTTTATCATTTCAATAAGTGGGCTCTCTTTATTAATGCTGTGATCCTCTCCATTGGGTCTCGATGTCTTGTTTATCCTGTACTAATGCAGCTATCCTAGTCTTCTTTCTGTTGGTAACTATTTATACATCAACCATACTAAATTGGCAATGCTTATCCTTTTCTTTTTTTTTCTTTTTCTTTCTTTCTTTTTTTTTTTTTTTTTTTTTTTTTTGTGGTTCTGGGGATTGAACCCAGGGCCCTGTGCACGCGAGGCAAGCACTCTACCAACTGAGCTATAGCCCCAGCCCCGTTTATCCTTTTCTTGACCTACAAAAAAGGCAATTTCATGGCTGAATCAATGCAGTCAACCCTTTTTCCCATCCCTGTGTTTTAGGTGGGTGTCTTATGTAAAGTACTGTGTGAACTTTGGTCTTTAACTCTTCTTTCATCCGTGCCTTTTAACTGTGAGTGTAGCCCCTTTACATTTACTCTCACAAGGGGTATGACTGCATCCACTCCTGCCATCCCAATGCATCATTTTTGCATCTCACCTTTCAATTTTTTAAGATTGGTATTTTTCTTTCTCCAGTAACAAGACTGGAACTTCTACAGCTCTCATATTCCCTGGTCTCCCCCTCCCTAGGATACTGGCATGATATTGACCTTCTCTGTTTGAGGCTGACTGATGGAGACTTCCGTGATGACAGAGACCTTCTACTGCTGTGATGTCCGGTACTGTAGCCAGGAGCCACACAGGCCAGGAAACGTGAAATGTGGCACAAGTTTTAGGATTTTAGTTAATTTGAACTAATTCAAATTTAAATTTAAATAGCCACATGAGGCTAATGGCTACCATATTGGAAAGTATCTATGCTATTCATTCTGTATTATTCTGTGTGTATTTTGTCTTTTTCTCTGTTTCTAATGACTTGCTAAATATAACAACAGATGTCACCAAGACATTTAGCTGCGTATAGTTCCTATGTTATCTATATCACTTGCAATGCCTTTTGGATTTGTTTCTGTCTCTGAAACACTACATCTAAAACTCTTGTTACTGTGGTGTGTGGGTGGCAGGTCCCTAGGCCTGGTCAGCCTGGTGATATTCCTATTTAATGATGGTTTACCTAGAGGTAATAACCTGGGCTGTTCAATATTTTGAAAACACTGTTTCATTCTTTTTCTTATATCCATCATTTCTATTGAAAAATCGGATGATGACCCAATTCTTGTTCCATTTTGTATGATATGATATCCTTTATCTCTGGCTGCTTTAATTTTTCACATCTTTGATATCTTGAAATATCATTAAAATGAGTTTATTTGTCTCTTCTTTGGTACTCTATGGGCCTTATCAATGTGAACTCTTGCATTTCTTAATAAAATTCTGGGTAATTTGTGTATTCTTTTCTTCAATCATCTGTGAGTGCTGTCTTAATCTCCCTCTGGGTTCCTTTTCTTCAGGTTTGTTGCGTGGCTTTCTTTTCTCCATTTCACAGTTTTCTGCACGTCCTGGATTTGTCCTTCCTGCTTTCTGCGGTGGCTATTCCTCCAGCACTCTGGGTCGTTCAGCTTTGTTTGTTCCTCAGCGGTTTCCCGCAGACGTCTGTCCCACACATTTCAGTCTCTGTTTCTGTTACTAGTTTTCATGAAGATGCTTCTGATTGGCTATCAGTCCTGTGTAGGGAGGAAGGTCTAACCCTGTGACCTGAGCCCAGAGGAAGGTCTAACCTGTGACCTGAGCCCAGAGGAAGGTCTAACCCTGTGACCTGGGCCCAGAAAAAGGTCTAACCTGTGACCTGGGCCCAGAGGAAGGTCCATCCTGTGACCTGGGACCAGAGGAAGGTCTAACCTGTGACCTGGGATCCAGAGGAAGGTCTAACCCTGTGACCTGGGCCCAGAGGAAGGTCTAACCCTGTGACCTGGGCCCAGAGGAAGGTCTAACCCTGTGACCTGGGCCCAGAGGAAGGTCTAACCCTGTGACCTGAGCCCAGAGGAAGGTCTAACCTGTGACCTGGGCCCCAGAGGAAGGTCTAACCTGTGACCTGGGATCCAGAGGAAGGTCTAACCCTGTGACCTGGGCCCAGAGGAAGGTCTAACCCTGTGACCTGGGCCCAGAGGAAGGTCTAACCTGTGACCTGGGCCCCAGAGGAAGGTCTAACCTGTGACCTGGGATCCAGAGGAAGGTCTAACCCTGTGACCTGGGCCCAGAGGAAGGTCTAACCCTGTGACCTGGGCCCAGAGGAAGGTCTAACCCTGTGACCTGGGCCCAGAGGAAGGTCTAACCCTGTGACCTGGGCCCAGAGGAAGGTCTAACCTGTGACCTGGGCCCAGAGGAAGGTCTAACCTGTGACCTGGGCCCCAGAGGAAGGTCTAACCTGTGACCTGGGCCCAGAGGAAGGTCCATCCTGTGACCTGGGCCCTAGAGGAAGGTCCATCCTGTGACCTGGGCCCGGAGGAAGGTCTAACCTGTGACCTGGGCCCAGAGGAAGGTCTAACCTGTGACCTGGGCCCTAGAGGAAGGTCCATCCTGTGACCTGGGCCCGGAGGAAGGTCTAACCCGTGACCTGGGCCCAGAGGAAGGTCCATCTTGTGACCTGGGCCCGGAGGAAGGTCTAACCTGTGACCTGGGCCCAGAGGAAGGTCCATCTTGTGACCTGGGCCCTAGATGAAGGTCCATTCTGTGACCTGGGCCCCAGAGGAAGGTCTAACCTGTGACCTGGGCCCAGAGGAAAGTCTAACCTGTGACCTGGGCCCAGAGGAAGGTTTAACCTGTGACCTGGGCCCAGAGGAAGGTCTAACCTGTGACCTGGGCCCAGAGGAAGGTCCATCCTGTGATCTGGGCCCCAGAGGAAGGTCTAACCTGTGACCTGGGCCCAGAGGAAAGTCCATTCTGTGACCTGGGCCCCAGAGGAAGGTCTAACCTGTGACCTGGGCCCAGAGGAAGGTCTAACCTGTGACCTGGGCCCAGAGGAAGGTCTAACCTGTGACCTCACCCCAAGGCTCAAGGATGGGATGCAGACTCTATGGTGTCCCAACGCCAGAAAACACAGCCCCAGTGTCCCCCTGTTGGCCAGCTTCCCACTGCCGTGAAAACACCTGAAACAAACTCTATAAGGACGAAAGTTTACTTTGGCTCCTGGGTTCAGCTCGGGGTCACCTGGCTGGGTTGCTATGGGGTCATGGCGAGCAGACCTTCCCAGTGGGGTGAGGCCCAGAAACCTGCGCCCCGTGGAGACTGGGAGGCCAGAGCGAGGGAGGAAGGGACGGTGGACTTCCCCTTCCAGGGCACTCCCCAACGTCCCAACGTCCTTCCACTCTGCTAGCCCCCTCAGGCTCTGTCACCTCCTGGCACCGTGCGGGCTGGGGCCAAGCCTTCAGCCCAGGCCTTCAGGGAGGGCTCAAGGTACAAACCCTCCTGAGCTCCTCAGGAGCACAGCCTGTCTGTCCCTCCCCACGTCCTCCTGTGGTCACGTGAGGGTGGTGTCCCCACAGTGTTCCCTGCAGAAGGGTCTCAGGCGGTGACGGAGCTGCCCGCCGAGCCTCGGCGGTGTTCCCAACGGCCCTGCCCAGCCATGTCCACCACAGTGGGGTGAAGGGCCGTCCCCACCTTCTCTTTGTGGCGTTTCCCCTCCAGAGTTCTCCACCTTGATGTTGGCCGAGGGAGCCGGCGCCACGCTGGTCCAGGTCTGGCAGCAGCCAGAATCTTCCATTCCCCTCAGAGAAAAGGCTGTGGAGGTCTGCAGTCACAGGCCCCCTGCGTGAAAGCGGTGCTGTGAAAGGCCCAGTGTTGAAGCCGCTTGGCCCAAACTCGGGTCCTTCAGTCTGTGATGGTGTGGACGGGGTGCGGGTGGCGCACCACTCACTGTACTCGAGTGTTACTTTAAATAAAGACAAAATGGCATTTTGGCGGTTCCCCAGGTGACCTGGATGGGAGAGGATGGGCCATGCCTTCTTTGCAGAGGAACGATGGGACAGGGTCTCCGGCCCTCCCACGGGAAGGCCATAGGAGCGCTTCTGGGACGCAGTCAGGCAGTTCCCGTGCGCTTCAGCTCCCGTTGCCGTGAGTCAGAGCGTCATCTTGGTCTCCAAAGTCATCCCTGTGCCCATGACATGCCCACCAGCCGTGAACCCTGCAGGGCAGGAAGAGGACTGTATTTTATTTCTGAATTTAAACCTGGAGACAGTTAACTCAAGGAAATTATGAGGGGTGTATAAATGATGGCTTTTGAAGCTTCTGTGAGATCACTATTTGAAGGAACGTATCACTTACTGAAGATCATAATTTTCCCATTTTGTAAGATTTAAAAGCATAGAGAAGAATACTGGAAACATAGACATCGTGACTTAAGAACTGTTCATATCTGGGCACTTTTGCTTAACATTCTTTTATTATTATTATTATGTTTCGTACCCTTCTGCGGATAATGCATTTAGAAAAATAGACAAAAGAAAATTACACCAGCTGGTTACAGTGGTACAAGCCTGTCGTCCTGGTGACTTGGGAGGCTGAGGCGAGGGGATTGTGTTGTTTGAGGCCAGCCTCAGCAATTTAGTGAGGCTCTGAGCATCCTAAGTGAGAATCTCCGGTCACGGAAGCACAGGAAACACGCAGCTCTAGAAGTCTTTGGCTTGGAATCACATGATCCTAGTGTCGTAGATGGAGGGATGCTAACAAGATCCCCTTGTTCCAGTGACACGGATTCATTACTTGAAAACAGCTGTGGGTGAGGACAGAGTTCTGGCGTGAGGACCACCTAAGGATCTGTCTCATAAAGGGGAGCCTTGAGATGGTTTATTTTCTAAATAACACCAGGGAAATGGCTGTGTTGCAGCTTGCAGCGCCGAAGCCAAGCTCTAAAACCAGTCTTAGCTGGTGCCTCTCAACACGCTGTCCGTGGACCTTCTGTAGTGTCAGGGATGTACGCTGTCAATAGGTGACAATGTCACCTCCTGCAAAAAGGGGCGGCCTGGGAGTGTCAGTTCATTCAGGCACACACGTGGTTAAAGAAAGCCAAGGTCTGCACTGTGGCGTCTGATTCTTCAGCACACAGTGTGCCCTGTTTTCCAAACTCAGGGCAGAGCCTCTCAGACGTGTGATGGGATGTGCCCGCAGAGCCCAAGCTAGGACACTCTGTCCTGCAGGTAGTGGGAGGAGGAGGACAGTATGAGTCGCAGTGAGAAAAACCCAGATCTTGTCCTGTGACGGTCATTCTTCTGAGGTGCTTCACATACAGCCAAGAGCTGAACCTTCCCAGCAGCCATGCCAGGCACGTCCCGTCGCTACCCCAGGGTCTGGTGAGGAAGTGGCAGCTCAGGATTCTGAGGGGCTCAAGGGTGCTGCTGATGAGGGTCAGGTCATGCCCTGCCTTCTGTGGGCTCTTCTGGACTTCTAGGCCTGCCTCTCTCCTCTGTTTATGGAGGTCAGAATCTATGCCACTTTCTCCTCCTGTACCTCTACTTTTTGGGCTTTGGACTTTCAACCTCACTTTGATCCCTTTAAGGAACTATACAACTGCTACCTCAGGGCCTTTGAACATGCTGCTCCTCTTTCCTTCCCTGCCAATCATCACCTATTCCTCATCATTTCAGTTCAATGTCACTTTCTCAGGCCACCTTACCTGCCCTCTGTTAGCCACACCCCTGTCACCTATCACAGGTCTTGTAGATGTATAATGGAGCTCCCCTCCAATACAATCAGGGAGCAGCTTAGTGTGTACCCAGAAAAAGACAGGGGCTCAATTCATACAGCAAAGGTGGGTCTCCTTCCTGCTGGTTAGTTTCTCAGATCTAAAACGGCACCAACAACCCCAAAACTGCCTCCTCGTCTGCTGAGGACGTGCGCACCCTGTGTCCAGAGAGGTAAACCTCGCTTAGCGTTTGTAGGGCTCGTAGTCTGCATGCCTGTGTCTCCAAAGTGCAAATTACACACAGGCACATTTTAAGTTCTCTGCTTTTAAATAACAAAGGTCATATTCTAAAATATGTATTCTGGTTTCTCTTCAGATGTCTAAGTCTTTTACTAAAGTACGCCCTCTATGACCCTCGCTCTTGGTGATATTTTTAGGTACCTGTTTGATTGTCTGGCTCTGGTACAGTACGAAGAAAACAAGCACGCACGCTCTCTGCTAATGCAGCCGAGGCCGCTTACTCCCTCGTAGCGACTTTGAAAGTGCACTCTAAATGGAAGGCAAAGGTGTCATTTAGCTCCAGCTCCACTTGGTAATCTGCCACCTCTTCCCAGTGATCACTAAACAGGAACCATCAGCACCGCCCTCCACCCACGGGGCTTGGAGCAGCATCCGGGAAGACGAGAGGAGAGCACTGTCAGATGCCAGACGCCGTGTCAATGCTGAGTGGCAGCGGCTGCCGCTCCCCCTGCCTCTGCCCCCTGTGAATTTCTTTGGAAGTGATAACTTGGGAGCCTTGTTGGACACACTTGAAGCAAGGCTGAACATGGAGATCCACCTTACGCTGTCTTTTGGGTTCCCAAAGTGTCATCGCAGGAGGGGGCAGAGTGCTCACTCCCACCTCTTAGCCAAAGCACAAGGTGAGGTTTCAGGTGTCCACGTGTTCCACCGGCCCCAAAGCTTCTGTCTGTCACTTCTGCAAATCCGCCCTTTCTCAGTGCCCGTCCTGGACAGTCTCCAGCCTGCTGGAAAGTGCCCCTGTGCTGGGGGCCCTCCCGACATCTGCCACCACCAGGAGCAGAGACCCAGACTCCACCTGGGGCTCCCGGGAGGAGGCGCGTTTCAGTGCAGGTGCTCAACGAGTGGTCAGATCAGGGCCATCGGCTTCTCCATCCTCGCACCTTTGTCATTCGTTGGCACTGGGAATATTCAAGTGTTCTCTGATAGTTATTTTGAAATACTCAATTGGCTGTCCTCCGCCCCAGTTATCCCACTGGGCTGTGGAGCATGGGAGCTGTTCTGCAGCCCAGCCATCAGTCATCCTTTTTATGTCTACCCCCGGACCCTTCCCCGTCTTTGATAACCACTATTCTACTCTCTATTTCTATGAGATCAACTTTACCTTAAAAGTCAAATTATTTAATCCATTTTTTTGAAATTAGCAAATGCAACTTACTTTTTTTTTTTTTTTTTTTTTTTTTTTTTTGATATTGGGGGTTGAACCAAAGGGTGCTTAACTACTGAACCACATCCTCATCCCTTTTGAGACGGTCTCACTAAGTTGCTTAGGGCCTTGCTAAAGTATTGAGGCTGGTTTTGAACTTGTGATCCTCCTGCTTCAGCCCCCTGAGCTGCTGGGATAACGGGCATGTGCCACCACGCCCAGCCACAACTCACTGTCTTGCATTTGAAGGAATTCCTGAATGTGCACTTACTTTCGCCCCCACATGTGAGAACCCGAGGCACTTGGCTTACTTCACTCAACATAACATCCCTGGGTCCATACATGGCTACAAATGACAGGCTTTCATTCATTCTGTGGCTGAAAAAGCATCACAGGGCGTAGATATGCCACTTACTTATGCCGCCCTTTCTCCGCCCCAGTCCACTGATAGACGCCTAGGCTGATTCCTCGCCCCGGCTACTGTGAGTCCTGACAGCGACTTTTCAACATAACCTGTTTCTGGCTCTTGGCTGCAGCCATGTCCTATTTTGCTCACATCTCTGGCTCCACGAGGTCTTCCTGGTCACCCTGGAGGGTTCTCCCCAAGGTCCTGGGTCATAATACATCCCTTGGAAAAATGGTGGCTTGATAGCAGCCAGAGGAGTCGACCCTCCACGAGCGAGCGGAACCCTTTAATGCCAAATCGACCGCAGACCTCAGCACTGTGGGAGCTCTGCGCTTGTGTCAACACGGGGTGCAGGAACGGAAGAGCTCCAGGTCAGAGAGGTCCGGTCTTGGCCGGAGCTCACGGTGTCCCTGTGGCAGGAGAGGGGACAGGAAGTGAGGAGCTCAAGGAGGGCGTGGCAGACCAGGGAAGGAGCGCAGGGATTGTTGCTATTTCTAGATGACTTCTGGGGGGCTCTGGGAGGCCTGTTTCCTCCAGGTTTTGTGCCTCATAACTATAGACCTGGAGTCTAGCCTGATCCAGCACAAGGACTTTCACTGCATGAAAGTTAGATTTCCTGCGAGAGTCACGAGCAGCAATCCCGCTCCCCAGTAGGCAGCTGGTGGCACCTGACACGCTGCTCCCCCTCCCTGAGCACCCACGGGCACACACATTCCCCGCAGTTGTCAGGTGGACAGTGAAGCCCTGGAGAAGGCCGGGGTTCTGGGGAGCCATCGGTCGAGAGCCTCATTAGTACCACTTTAAGTCAAAAGTGGCCCTCAACACCCCACACGCACGCTCTGGCCTGGTCGGGCACGATCCTCGGTGGGGTGGGTCCTGAGCTGGTCCTCGGACTAACAGACCGATTGTGAGCGTGTCACCACCTGGAAGGGTTGGCTAATGTTGTCACCTGCTCTGCAGAGGGCACAGCACTGTGGAGCAGCCTGCAGGCCCACTGTGGCCTCCGCGCAGGTCGGTGGGTTTACCCTGGCATTTCAAATCTCCACCGAGCAGTGTGGTCGGTGGGCCTCAGTCCTCCTCGTCCTCCACCTGTCCTGCGAGCAGGTGCTGCTGGAACCTCACTGTGGATTTCTCTGCCCGCTCACGGTAGCCAGCAGCTTGGAACAGCCCCCTGTCCACAGAGGAGATCCTTCTTCTGCCCACGAGGGCCAGGCCTGGAGCTGTATCTGCAGCCCGCCGCTCCTCTCTTCAGTGCTGGGGGAGTCCAGCCTCCATGCGGGGGCTCTGACTTTACAGGAAAGCCAGGAGTCTCTTTAAAGAAAGTGCATGTCCGTGAAGTGTCACAGGAGCGCAGCAGTAGGTGGGCTTTGGGACAGAGGCCCCTTTAACTGAGGGATGTCTTGATCAGTGGCGACCGCGGTGACGTTGCCGGAACTCTCCTGCTGATCCGGGGACGGTGGACATGTAGATGTGCTGCATCTTGGTTTCATGGCTTCCCTTCAGAATGCCAGTGTCAAAGCAAACACATTTTGTTTCCCAGCCAGAAGAGAATCTGTAGGTAAGACTCACGGGTAGCGGGAGGTCCCTCTGGGACGTCACAGGATCTGCAGGAGTCGACCTTCCCGTTTACTCCGAGGGGCAGCTGCTGGCGCACCCCCATGCTGATGAAGGAAACTGAACGGGCCTCCCCAAGGAGGCAGCTGGGGTGCAGTGGCATCGTGGGAAATGAATTTACCTCTAGGAATAGGAAACTCCCACGTTCCTTGGATGTTGCTTCCTGACTTGGAGCAACAACGCCGCGGGAGAAAAACTCGGAGGCAGAATGAAGATGAAAGAAGGTTTTCTATTCTTCGGCTTTAGCAATCTCTCAAAACTCTAACACTGGCTCTTTCAGCAACCTCTCTGACTCTTTACTTCTTCTGACTACTGACTCTTTACTTCTTTACTTTACTTTCTTTTACTTTTACTTTCTTAGAGAGAGCTTAGAGAGAGAGAGAGAGAAAGAGAAAGAGAGAGAGAGAGAGAGAGAGAGAGAGCGCTTCTTCTTTCTTCTTTCTTCTTCGGCAGCCTCGGCCTGACTCCGACCAGCAACAACTACTTCTCTCTATCTATGGTCTCTCATTTCTTTCTCTAGCTTCTTCTGACCGAACTCTTAACCGCTCTGACTCTTATTTCTTCTTCTGACTACGTTCTGGCCACTCTGACTCTTTTCTTCTTCTCTGACCCGAACTCTTCTTCTGACCGACTGAGCGACTGAACGACGGACTGAATGAATACCGCTTCTGACCGCTTTCACCCGGTTATATACCTTTAGCTTTGCGGGTGCATCACGTGCATTTACAGGTGCGTCACGTGCATATGATTATTATCAGGTGGAACTTATGGCTTCCAGCTAGCCACAATAGCCATCTCCCTGATTGGGGCTGCTTCACTTGGACACCTGAATTCAGTGGCAAGATGAGAGTTCATTTGTTCAGGGCCGAACCCCCCACGGAGCCTGAGGAACCTCTGCAAGGCACGGTGGAGTGCGCACCCACCGTGTTAGAGCTTTCCAGCTCGTAGCCCCTGGCTGCCCTGGGCCTGGGCGGCTCAGTGGTGCCACCAGCCGCACAGGCAGGGTTGACCTGTCCCGTTTCCCCTGTGCCCGGGGCCCACCTGCTGTCCCTCTTCTCCATTCCCGCCACACAGCGACTACTGACCTTTCTATTTCTTAGAGCTTCTGCGGCCCCTCCAGAGTTTCCTACAAACCCAACCACACAAGCCGTGCCGTGCATCTGGGTCCGTCTCTCCGGGTGGCTGCCTGTGCCCGCGGCGTTCTCTTGGTGGCCGAGGAGCGTCCCACGGTGTGAAAGGGCCACGTCTTGCTGACTTTCCTATTGAGGGGCTGTCATGGTTTGGATGTGAGGTGTCCCCAAAAGCTCACGTGGGAGACAGTGCGAGAAGGGTCCGGGAAGGAAAGACAGGGGTCGGGAGAGCCGCAACCCCATCTGCGACTCCTTCTCCGGATGGGGTCGACTGGGCGCTACCTGGGGCAGGTGGGCGTGACTGGAGGCGGTGGGCGTGGCTGGGGCGGTGGGCGTGGCTGGAGGCGGTGGGCGTGGCTGGCGGCGGTGGGCGCTACCTGCGGCAGGTGGGCGTGGCTGGAGGCGGTGGGCGTGACCGGAGGCGGTGGGCGTGACCGGAGGCGGTGGGCGTGGCTGGAGGCGGTGGGGTGGGCCGGGGGCGGCGGGCGTGACCGGAGGCGGTGGGCTGGCTGACGGCGGTGGGCGTGGCTGGCGGCGGGTGGGCGTGACCGGAGGCGGTGGGCGTGGCTGGCGGCGGTGGGCGTGACGGAGGCGGTGGGAGGCGGTGGGCGTGGCTGGCGGCGGTGGGCGCGGCGCGGCTTTGCGCCTGTATCCCAGTGTCTGCTAGTGGGGTCTCTGCTTCGGGATCCCAGGTGAGCTGCTCCCCCTCCCCCTTGCTCCGTGATGTCCTGCCTCCCCTGGAGTCCCGAGGACCCCCCCCCCCCCCCCCCCTGAATGGAGCCTGCAGGCCATGGACGGAGCCCTCAGGAACGGTGAGTCCCCAGATAAGCTTTTCCTCCCTCGAATTGTTCTGGTCAGATCTTCTAGTTGCAGCAGTGAAACAGCGGACCAAGGAAGGGATGTTGGCTGGCTTCCAGTTTGGGGCTGCCCTGGGTGCTGCGGCCACGCAGGTCATGCTGCCAACGTCTCGGTGTGCACTCGTGGGTGCATTTCTGTGGGGTAGGCACCCGGAGCCGAAGGCTGGGCTGTGTGCAGACACGTGTTTGTTCAACCTTTTAAGACGCTGCCGGCGGGCGCGGTGGCGCACGCCTGTCATCCAGCACGTGGGAGGCTGAGGCCGGAGGATCGCGAGGTCAAAGCCAGCCTCAGCAATGGCGAGGCACTTAGCAACTCAGTGAGACCCTGTCTCTAATAAAATACAAAAATAAAAAAGGGCTGGGGATGGGCCCAGTGGTCGAGTGCCCCTGAGTTCAATCCCTGGTACCAAAACAAAAAAAAACAAAACAACAACAACAAAAAAAACCAAAAACGAATCACTGTAAGACACTGCCAAACCATTTTCCATTTTCCACCGTGGCTGTGCCATTGTTCGCCTCAGGCTACGGATAAGGGACCACCGTGCCCACCTCCTTGAGTTCCTATGCTGGATACCTCACCTGGTGTTGAGCTTGGTCGTGCTAGGGGGTGAAGTGTCTCACTGAGATTTCCATTTCCCTGATGATTAATGGTGTATGTTCTCTTTGGCAAAATGCTCTTTTCAAATCTTTCACCCATTTAAACATTTTTCTAAGTAAAAGCCATTTATCAGATATGTGATTTATAGATGTTCTCTCCTAGTCTGTGGCTTGTCTCTTCACTTACTTTCTTTTCTTTTTTGGTACTGGGAATTGAACCCAGGTGTGCTTTACCACCCAGCCACATTCCCAGCCCTCTTTATTTTGAGACAGAGTCTTGCTAACTTAGTATTGCTAACCTTGCTAAGTTGCTTAGGCTGGCCTGGCACTTGCGATCCTTCTGCCTTAGGCTCCTGAGCTACTGGGATTACAGGCATCTGTTTACTTTCTTATTCATATATTTTGAGGAGTAAAAGCTCTTAAGGCTGAAAAAAATGTAATTCATTACTTTTTCTCTTCTAGCCATTCTTTTGGGTTATATCTAAGAAAATTTTGCCTAACTCAAGGTCACCAAGATTTTTTTTAATGTTTTCTTGTAGTTTTACAATCCAGATGGGATTTCTTTCTTTTTCTTTTCTTTTGTTTTTTAGTGGGGGGGGGGTGTTCAATTTTTTAAATTTCTTCTTTTTAGATATACATGACAGTAGAGTGTATTTTGACATATTATTATATATACATGGAGGATGACTTAGGATCCCATTCTTGTGGTTGTACATGATGTGGAGTTTCACTGGTGGTATATTCAAATATGAACTATTCCCATCCCTCCTTCCTTTCATTCCCCTTTGTCTAATCCAATGAACTTCTATTCTCTCCCTCCTCTGCCTTATTATGTGTTAGCATCTGCATATCAGAGAAAACATTCAGTCTGTGGTTTTTTTGGTATTGGATTATTTTACTTAGTGTGATAGTCTCCAGTTTCATCCATTTACTGGCAAATGACATAATTTTATTATTCTTCATGGCCGAGTAATATTCCATTGTACATATATACCACATTTTTTTTTATCCAGTAATCTGTTGAAGGGCACCTAGGTTGGTTCCATAGCTTAGCTATATTGTAAACTGAGCTGCTATAAACATCGATGTAGCTGCATCACTGTAGTATGCTGATTTTAACTCCTTTGTGTATATACCACAGAGTGGGATAACTGGGTCAAATGGTGGTTCCATTCCCAGTTTTCTGAGGAACCTCCATACTGCTTTCCAGAGTGATTGTACCAATTTGCAATGTATTTGCAATTTCCCACCAGCAATGTATGACTGTACCTTTTCTCCTACATCCTCTCCAACAACTTGTATTCTTGATAATTGCCATTCTGAGTGGAGTGTGATGAAATCTCAGTATGGTTTTAATTTGCATTTGTCTAATTTCTAGAGAAGTTGAGCATTTCCCCATATATATTATTGACCATTTGTATTTCTTCTTCTGTGAAGTGCCCATTCAGTTCCTTTGTCCATTTAGTGATTGGGTTATTTGTTATTTTGGTGTTAAGTTTTTTTGAGCTCTTTGTATATCCTGGAGACTAATGCTGTATCTGAGGTGCCAATGGCAAAATTTTTCTCCCATTCTGTAGGCTCCCACTTCATGTTCTTGATTGTTTCCTTTGCTGTGAAGAAGCTTTTTAGTTTGAAACCATCCCATTTATTGATTCTTGATTTTACTTCTGGCACTTTAGGAATCTTGTTGAGGAAGTCCGTTTTTAAGCTGATGTGATGGAGTGTTGGGCCTCTATTTTCTTCTAGTAGGTGCAGGGTTTCTGGTCGAATGCCTAGGTCCTCGATGCACCTAGAGTTGAGTTTTATGCGGTTGGTATGGTTTGGATGTGAAGTGTCTCCCACAAGCTAACGTGTGAGACAATGTGTGAGGGTTCCGAGGGAAATGACTGGGTTGTGAGAGCCTTGGTCTGATCAGTGGGTTGATCCCTGGCGGGTTAGCAGAGTGGTAGCTGGAGGCAGGTGGGGCATGGCTGGAGGAGGTGAGTCATTGGGGTGTGGCTTTGGCTTTGGGGTATATATTTGTATTTGGCAAGTGAAGATCCCTCTCTCTGCTTCCAGATCATCATGGGAGCTATTTCCCTTGGCCACCCTATTTCTCCATAATGTCCTCTCTCACCTTAGCCTGGAGGAGAGGAGCTGGCTGTCTATGGGTTGAGACCTCTGAAATTACAAGCCCCCCAAGTAAATTTTTCCTTCTCTACAATTGTGCTGTTTGGGTCTTTTAGTCACAGTGGCAAAAAAGCTGACTAAAACAGGGGTTAAATTTTATTCTGCTACATGTGGATTTCCAGTTTTCCCAGCACCATTTTCTGAAGGGGTTATCTTTTCTTCAATGTGTATTCATGGTGCCTTTGTCTAGTATTTCTTATGTGGGTGTGTCTCTGTGTCTTGCATTCTGTTTCCTTGGTCTTCATGTCTGTTTTGGTGCCAATACCATGCCATTTTTGTTACTGTTCTTGTGTAGTATAGTTTAAGGTCTGGTATTGTGATGCCTCCTGCTTCAATTTTCTCTCTAAGGATTGTTTTGGCTATTCTGGACCTCTTATTTTTCCAAATGAATTTTGTGACTGCTGTTTATTTCTGTGAAGCATGTCATTGGAATTTTAATAGGAATTGGATTAACTCTGTATAACGCTTTTGGTAGTATGGCCATTTTGACAATATTAATTCTGCCTATCCATGAACATGGGAGATATTTCCCGGATGGAATTGTAGTAGTGACTGGTTTGCATTTATAAATACTTTTGGAGAACATTACTATGTTAACACTTTTGGACCTTCCAAACATGTGTATGAGATATTTTTACAGTTATTTAGATTTTTAATTGACAATATTTTGTAGTTCTCAATGTACAGATCTTCCACTTCTTTTGTTAAATTCATTGATAAGTATTTAATTATTTTTGGTGCTATAGGAAATAGAATTGTTAATTTCACTTGAAATGCTGTGACTAGTATATAAAAATAAAAAAGGTTTTTATACTGAGCTTGCAAAATTTACTTTTTAGTTCTAGCAGTCTTTTTTTTTTTTTTTTGTAGTTTCTTGGAATTTCCTACATCAAAGTTCATCTTGTCTGAGAATACAATTTTACTTCTTCCTTTCTAATTTGGCTGCATTTAATTTCCATTTCTCCTCTTCCCGGACAGGCCAGACTCTCCTGTATAATGTGGAACACAGGTGGTGACAGCAGACCTCCTCACCTTGGTTTCGAACTTAGGGAGAAGCGTCCAGCCTTTGTCCTAGGAACCATATTGGCATTGGATTTTATCACATGATCCTTTGGCATGTACGGAGAGGGGCGTGAAGGTGTTGCTCTTTATTCTCTTTGTATGGTTGGTTACTTTAACTGAACTTCAGGTGTTGGACTCTTGTTGGAATACGCCCCACCTTTCCCTGGTGTGTGGTTCTTCTTACATATCGCCGAATCTGGTTCTACAATTCTGTTGGGGAGTTTTGCAACATTTCATTTCCATTCAGTTGAAGGTGCCTCCAGCTTCTCCTGTGATCTCTTTTTTGGCCTCTAGAACACCAACAATATATCCAGTCTTCAGTCTATTTGTCTGATGTTACTGTCCTCTGCCAGCTCATGATGCTTGCTGTTTCCATGGTGGATACTTTTTCATCTCCTCACTTGCACCTGCTTTGCATCTTCACATCTAACGTGTCTCCTGCAGACGGTAGAGCTGGAGCCTGCTTGCCTTCCTGACAATCTCTGCCTTCATCGATGCGGTTGCAGTCGTGTCTGCTGGTTTGCTATAGAAATGCATTTTCTGTATGTCCTGTGCTGTGCTGGTTCCTGAACCTCCTCACTGCCTTCTTTCATGTTACGCACATACCTCTGGCCATTTCCATGTGTCTGGCGTTTTCCTGTTACTGTTGAGTCGTAGGCATTCTAGTCACTTCTAGTCCATGATGAGTTGCCTCTGGCTTCGTGGAGCTAATCCAACTGCTCTTCAAAGTCCCCTCTTCTCCGTGAGTCTCTTCTCCTCGCCTCATACAGCTCGAGCCATGAAGCAGCCCCAATCAGGGAGAGGGCTATTGCAGCTGGCTGGAAGCCATAAGTTCCACCTGATAGTGACGCACCCGCAAAGCTAAAGGTATATAACCGGTGAAAGCAGTCAGAAGCGGATTTCATTCAGTCGGTTGGAAGAAGAGTTCGGGTCAGAGACTCAGAGCAGCCAGAACGTAGTCAGAAGAAGAAATAAGAGTCAGAGCGGTTAGGAGAGAGAAGTAATAGTTCCTCAGAGTCAGGAGTGCCAGGCCAAGAAGCTGCTCTCCTAAGAAAGTAAAAGTAAAAGAAAGTGAAGAAGAAAGAAGAAAGAAGCTCTCTCTCTCTCTCTCTCTTTCTCTCTCTCTCTAAACTCTAAGAAAGTAAAGTAAAGAAGTAAAGTAAAGAAGTAGAGAGTCAGTAGTCAGAAGAAGTAAAGAGTCAGAGAGGTTGCTGAAAGAGCCAGTGTTAGAGTTTTGAGAGATTGCTAAAGCCGAAGAATAGAAAACCTTCTTTCATCTTCATTCTGCCTCCGAGTTTTTCTCCCGTGGCGGCGTTGTTGCTCCAAGTCAAGAAGCAACAGAGCCACCTGCTGCATGAGGCTGGGGTGGGAGTGGTCAGCTCCCAGGACTACCTGGGCATTGCCGTGGATGGTGAGCATGCGCAGTCACCCTGGGCTCCCTGCCAGTTCCACTGGGTCTGACCTGCACGGTCTCTGCTCCAGCTTTTCCAGATGCTACAGACACTGTTGTTGGGTTTTGGTTCCAGCAGCCTGAGGACTGATCCTGATTTTAGAAATCCAGGTGGTTGCTCACAGTCCCCTGGAGTGGAAGGCCCTGAGCGGAGCAGCCACTTCTCCCGCAGGACTTGGCTTCTGGTGCGGGGTCTTCTGATGGGTGGCTTGGCGGGGCCTTTGGAGGCTGGAAACGTGCTTGTTTTCCAGGTCTGCGCTGTTCCCGCCATGACTCTTTGGGAACAGGTGTTTTGCTGGGCCCAATTCAGCTGCATGGGTGGTGGCTCTCTCCATCTCGTTACCTCCCTTCTCACCCCCATGCTGCCTTCTCCCTGTCGCAGTGCTGCTGGGAATGTGTGTAGGTCCTGCCACGCGGAGACCTCCGGCAAGAATGAGGGTCAGCGCTTCATTTCCCAGCACACGTTTGCCCCAAGCTTCTGTGTGTTTGTGAGCCCCCAGAACAACGCAGAGCCATAGAGAGGCAAGAGCAAACAAGAAGGAGCTGTCCCCCTTACTGTCCTCCTCCAGCCCCCTCTTCCTCTCCTCCAGCCTGTGTTGGTACCTGATCTCCCAGTGCGGAAGGAAGGTGTGGAGACCGAAGGGAACCACCTCGTGGCTCTTGTGTGCACTCTGCAGGTGGGACGGTCACACTCCTGTGTCAACAGCAGCACCTGGAGGTCACCAGGAGCTCCTCTGCAGGTTAGCAAGTTGGACTTCAGCTCACTTCTGCAAGGAGAGCTGTGATGGGAATCTCAGTAGGAGGCGCTCAGCTGGGACTCGGGCTCTGGCTGGGTGATGAGGGAGGGTTTGCGGAAGCAGGTGTCTGCAGCAGGTGGGTGCTGTCAGAAAGCAGGGAACAGTTTCCTGGGGGTATCTCAATGCACCTGCCCTACAGGGAGGGTGGACTGAAGGGCAGGCCAGCAGAGCAGTGCAGAGAGGGCAGGTTGGCATTACGTGTGGGGAGTGGGGAAGTGACCTTGCTTTGTGCATAAACAAAGTCACATGTGGCCTTGCTTTGTTTCACTTAGTCAAGTCTCAGAAACCAAGGTGGGTGTTCTGGGAGACTACTGTGTCCCAGAGGGCAGTGCCTGGAGACCCCTCATGGAGCCTGGCACTTTGCAATAGCATGCTCCCCGGGGTGTCCTGTGTGATTGTGGCTTCCTTGTGCATTTGTGTGTCACTCAAGCCACAGGAGGACCAAGCCTCACACGCAGCATTTGGTCCCTGGTCCCTGGTAGGCGGTGCTGGACGCAGCCCACTGAGCTGCCCCTGCGAGTCCTGTCTTTCTTATTTGCGCTCCCCCTCCTCTTCTACCCTATTTGTCTGGCCTCTTTGTGGACCATGTCCACAGGGGGGCTGTTATGCTGTTTCACTGCATCTATTTTTAGTGCCATTGATTGGCTCCAAAAGCTACTTGAAAAATCATCTGCGATGGGCTGTTATATAAGACTGTGGCCCATCCATTTTTCGGGAAGCAATTTAAAATGCCCAGAAACGTGTCAGAGTTCAACCCCTGCAGTAAAGCCAAGAGCTGAAGTCCTCTGCCTGTGAGGGGCACTCAGGCTATCAGAGAAAACACAACCACCAGCAGGAAGAGAGGGGATGTGGACGGGCCACCGGGGGGCGCTGCTTCTCCACGGAGCCTTGGGGACTCTGTGCCTTCTTCAAGGTTTCTGCTCTCGGTGGTGACTGTGTGGTCCATAAAGCATCGTTTCAGCTGCCGCCTGGCAGCTCATTGCATTTGTCGTCTTAGGCACAGCTTGCTCCCAGTGACCAGGTTCATCTCTTCGTCTCAGAGAGGAACCCGACTAGGGTGCCTCAGTGACTTTATCTTGAAGGAAGTTGCATGTCCCCCTCCCTTTTTGTACTTGTTAAGGTGACACCGTGGTTTACAATGAAGTTTACTTTTTCTTATGGAGTGTGGTATAAGCATGGTGGAAATCGTGGGTTAGATCCGCCCCTCCCTTATGCATACCGAATCTAAAGCATTTTGGAAATACACTCTGGTGTGACAGCAGTGTTTCCTGCTGAGTGCATGCCCACTGACAACCCCGTTTCCCAGTCTCCTGGGGTTAGGCAGGGCCATGCAGCAAGCCGTGAACAGGAGACCAGATCTGAGCACCACTTCCAGGTCTCTTCTGGGGCAGGGCGTGGGACCCTCCAGTTCTCTCTGCATTGCTGCGGAGACCTGGAAGCCGTGATGCTGCAGCTGCGGGAAGCAGCTCACCCGAGATCCCGAGACTTGGCTGAGATGGCGCAGGAACTGGGGTGGACGGGCAGCGCAGGGCTGGGGGACACTCCTGCACAGAGCCCCCGGGGTTTCAGGATCCGTCCGTGGCTGAGGCATAACTCACCTTCTGCTGATGAGTACACACGACATCTAAGTGCTAGGAAGCAGGACCCCTGCAGCAGCTAAGGTGGGGACAAATGCGTCAGCAAAGAGGCAGGTGCCACTCGGTGGCCTTGTGGAAAGCGGGGACCCTGTGCTCAGGAAAGGGAGCTTTTGGAGTCCCTGGGAATGTGCCTCTGGGGAGAATCGAGGCTGGCAGTGAGCAAGGTCGCTCGCTGGCCCCTCAGAGGTCTTCCTCTGTGACCTTGATGCGGGCTCCAGGCAGTCTTTAGGAAGGCTCACTCACAAGTAGAAACGGAAAGAAAAACTCCTCTTCTGTCAGAATATCAGAAAGGGAGCGGGATGCATTTCCCATGGACATGTGAGGAGAGGGTCCCCTTAGGTAGAAGCACCTTGGGTGTGGCCGGGAGGGACAGGGGAGGCAGAGAGAGTTCAGGATTGCCCACCTGCGGGACCAGGGGTTCACACCCGACAGGTCCGAGGCTGGCCTCTAGGGGCCGCCACCTTCCCAGGATAGCTGGGTCGCCTGGTCAATGGAGGCTGCCCGGACAACCGGGAGTGATGAAGGCGAGGAGGAATTTAAGTTGTTTTTATATTCTGGAAGTAATATTTTACGTGCAGCATTAAAAAAAAAAGTCAGTGTTAGAGAGTTCAGTTGAAATTATCCCCTAAATTTAGATATTTGCTTTCTTAGTAACGTTCAAAGTGTTTGTGAAAGGACATAGTGAACGAAATAAACCCGAGAGTGACTGCATGATTTACAAAATGATTCCCATCAGGGCGTCTTTAAGTGGTGACCTTCCTACTTCTTTTCATTACTGATTATATATATATATATATTTTTTTTTGTGGCAACATTTTAGCAGTGGATTTAATAAAGCAATGCGTACACAAGCACAGTGCAAATCTGACTGAAGTTTCCTGAACTCTGTGTTCTTCACAGCCCCTCTCCAGGGCACCTTGGTTAGCCGAACGTCAGGACATTATCTTCCTTCTCATCAGGAACCCAGGGCAGGTGATCATGCTTTCTGGCTAATGCTTGAGCACGTGCTGTAATGTTGTTTGATTTAAAAAAAAAAAAATATCCTTTGAAAACTCTTGAGATTAAATAGAGTGCACACCCTCAGAGCTGCTTCCTTTCTTCCTTGTAGACGTCTCTTAGGACTTGGGCAGTTTCTTACAGAGGAGAGAACTCAGCCCGGGGAACGTGAGGCAGGATGTGCTGGGAGGATTCTAGAACTCCCAGTGGAAGGGTTTGCAGGGCTCTCCTGGGGCCGTACAAGGAGGTGGACCATCGGGCACAGCTGTGTTAGTTTTGATGGGCAAAACATGGGTGGTCCTGCTGGCATGGAAGCTCCCCAGGTGAGCAGACCGTCCAAGGCTCTGGAGAGGAGTCTTGGGTGTGCCTCCTGTTCCCCGGGAGGACGTGGAGTGTGGTCACCCAGTCTGTTAGGTGGCACCGAGCGACAGGGCCACGGAGCTGGATGTCCCACGAGAGCCTGTGCTTCCCGCAACATGAGAGTTGAACTTGAGTGTGGCAGGGTTTGGCCCAGACGCCAGGCGGTTGTCCTCACCATAGATAGTGGCACAGCAAGGCAGGGCCCAGTGGACAGTGGGGGGCGTTTGAAACGCTACTGGATACTTCCACTTAAAATATCCTACTGTTTGAAATGTCTGCAAAACGTTTGGCAATCTCAAGGTTGGGGAACGTGCCCTGGTCACAGGCCGCGTTACCCTTGTTTGGTGTCAAGGAAGCTGTAAGCTGGTGGTTGCCGAGCAAGAGGTGAGCACAGCCCAGGAGCTTCAGCGTGCTTCCTTCTGTAAGTGCATGAGCAGCTCTCACTGCATTCTTGGGAGGGTCTGTTTTTAGACCAGTCTTGGGCCCGCACGTGCTGCATAGGTGTCCCTTGGCTTTGGCGTCCCTCAGCCAGGCCCTCCCTGGACTGTTTTCCAGTGCCTAGCAGGTGACTGGCCTTTCTCTCTCCTGGTTTTCTCAGTCCCTGCTGAAGATGGCCTTGCAAAGTAGCTTCCCAACAGAATGGCAGCTGACCACGGCCGCCTTCTCCAGGAACCCGACCGAGGCAGAGCCGCCTGCTCTTTGTGAGGATCTCTCACGGGGTGCATGCGGCCCTGGTGAGCAGCTTCTGGTTGGGTTAGACCAATGTGGGCACAGAAGCGCAGGTGCCTCTCCCTCAACTGCCCAGGTAGTGTCCCCAGCCACAGTGGCCTCCCCTCTGAGGCCCAGTGTCTGCCAGTCAGACCACTTTGCTGTTTCACTGTCTCTGGCCAGGGTGGTCTCTGCTTTCTGTCATTGCTGGCCTCTGGGTCTTATCACCCTCCTGCTTGGTGACTCACTCTCTATCAGGTGTGACCAACCCCCTGTGTAAAGTTCCCTCTGCTGTTCCCTCCAAGTGGCCCGACCGGCTCCCTGGGGTGAACACGATGGCCTCCCACTGACTTTTCCATTCTCTTCTTCCGCTTGTCCACCTGGGTTCCTGTCTCCCAGAAGCACAGGATCCTGACACAGGAGGTCCTGCTGTTCACATCCCTCTGCGAAACTCCCTCCTGATGGCATCCCCCACCCCACCCCCAACAGGGCCGTGCTGCCTGGGTTTAGGGGACAGCCTCTGCTTGTTATGAATGATCCCACAGCCTTTGCACATAGTAAAATGTCCCCATAAAAGTCCTTGGTGGCTAACTAGGTTATTTGTAAATGAATGCGGTTTTACACTTGGGGTTTACAACCTGGAGGTGCCCCAGCTGCAACACGATTAGGTTAGCAGCCTAAGGAGTTGACCTTGACACGGCCAGGTGTTGGTTCAGCACGTTTGATCTGCATTCATTCTGGCTTTGTGTTTGAGGCAGGCTAACGTTTTGTTTTGTTATTTACATAGTCCTTTTCCATCCTATAGAATTCCGCCCCATTCTGGGTGTTTTGCACACCTGTCCTAGACAGTGTGGGTGCTGCAGGTGGCTCCCCTGTGCAGCGTGCGTCGTGTTTGCCTTCAGGGAGGCGATGATGCCCCGTGCTAGGGTTTCTCCGGTGGACAGGCTGCTTTCTGACCCCCCCCCCCACCCCCTGTCCAGCTCCTCCTGGGTCTTGTTCCGCGGAGCTGTCCTGCCCTGCTCCAGCCTCGACAGCCGCAGCAGCCTTCAGCTGCACGTCTCTGAGCTCCCAGACAATTCAGAGGCACTTCTGTGTCTTTGGAGACTTTAAAATACAGGTCTATGTGACATGCTGTATCATTCCAACTCTGTCACTATGGACAAAGCAAGACAGTGGAGACGGTGGGGAAAAAAAAAAAAAAGAGTGGTTGTCCGGAGCCGGGGGAGGAGGGATGGATCCGGAGGACAGGACCTTCTCTGCACGGGGCTGCAGTGGTGGGCGTGGCTTATACGTCTGCCGAAACCAGAGAGCTGCAACACCAAGAGGGAACCCGGCCGTTCCTGTGCATTCACAGTGCTAAGGACGTGCCTGTGTAGGGTTATGGGTGGCAGGTTCAGGTGGGGGCTGTTGGCAGGGGGTGTGCTGGGTGTGAGTGGGGCGGGGAGTTTATGGGAAATCCCTGCAGCCTGCTCAGTTTTACTGTCCACCTACAAACTGCTCTGAATATATAGCCTATTAAAATACATACACACACTGTAGCAATTCTCCATGCAATCAAAAAATAACATGCATTTCTCTAATTGCCAGAGAGGTTGAGCATTTTTTCACGTATTTATTGATTGATTGTATACCTTCTTCTGAGAAGTGTCTGTTCAGTTCCTTGGCCCATTTATTGATTGGGTTATTTGTTTTGTTGGTGTTATGATTTTTGAGTTCTTTATATATTCTAGAGATTAGTGCTCTATCTGACGTGCATGTGGTAAAAATTTGTTCCCAATTAGTAGGCTCTCTGTTCACCTTACTGATTGTTTCTTTTGCTGAGAAGAAGCTTTGTAATTTGAGTCTATCCCATTTATTGATTCTTGGTATTCATTCTTGTGCTACAGGATTCTTATTAAGGAACTTGGGGCCTAATCCAACATGTTGGAGACTAGAGCTTACTTTTTCTTCTATTAGGTGTAGTGTCTCTGGTCTAATTCCTAGATCCTTGATCCACTTTGAGTTGAATTTTGTGCATGGTGAGAGATAGAGGTTTAATTTCATTTTATTGCATATGGATTTCCAGTTTTCCCAGCACCATTTGTTGAAGAGGCTATCTTTTCTCCAATGTACATTTTTGGCACCTTTGTCTAATATAAGATAACTGAAATTCTATGTGTTAGTCTCTGTGTCCTCTATTCTGTGCCATTGGTCTACCGGCCTATTTTGGTGCCAATACCATGCTGTTTTTGTTACTATTGCTCTGTAGTATAATTTAAGGTCTGGTATAGTGATGCCACCTGCTTCACTCCTCTTACTAAGGATTCATCTCACATCAGTCAGAAT
Organism: Tamias sibiricus; assembly: GCA_025594165.1. Classification (NCBI taxonomy): domain Eukaryota; kingdom Metazoa; phylum Chordata; class Mammalia; order Rodentia; family Sciuridae; genus Tamias; species Tamias sibiricus. The sequence goes on along the minus strand of CM046662.1, from coordinate 167,830,875 downwards.
GGCAGCTATTAAGAACACAAACAACAATAAATGTTGGAGAGGATGTGGAGAAAAAGGCACACTCATACATTGCTGGTGGGACTGCAAAATGGTGCAGCCAATATGGAAAGCAGTATGGAGGTACCTTGGAAAACTTGGAATGGAACCACCTTATGACCCAGCTATCCCACTCCTTGGTCTTTACCCAAAAGACATGAAAATAGCATGCTACAGGGACACAGCCACATCCATGTTTATAGCAGCACAATTCACAATAGCTAAACTGTGGAACCAACCTAGATGCCCTTCAGTAGATGAATGGATAAAGAAAATGTGGTATATACACACAATGGAGTATTACTCAGCAATAAGAGAGAATAAAATTATGGCATTTGCAGGAAAATGGATGGAGTTAGAGAATATAATGTTAAGTGAAGTTAGCCAATCCCAAAAAGCCAAATGCCAAATGTTTTCTCTGATATAAGGAGGTCAATTCACAGTTGGGTTGGGATGGGGAGCATAGGAGGATTGGAGGAATACTAGAATGGCCAATGGGGAGGGAGGGGAAGGGAGGGGGCAAAAGGGTGAAGAAAAAAAAACATGGTAGAATGAGATGGATATCATTACCCTAAGTGCATGTATGAAGTCACGAATGGTGTGAATATACTTTGCATACAACCAGAGATTTGTAAAAAAGTGCTCTGTATGTGTAATATGAAATGTAATGCATTCTGCTGTCATTTGTCATTTATATCATCTTATAATAAAAAATAATTAAAAAAAATAATATGGAGACCTTACACTAAAGCCTAGATTTGCTGGTTTTTTTTTTTTTTTTAAATGATCTTTCCAGAGTTGCCTCCGCAGTGAACAATCCCATTTTCTAGATTATTTTCTGCACCTTCACCAGACACACACACACACACACACCAGACACTCACAACACACAACCTCACACATACAATCACAAAACACAAGCAGGCTCCCGCTCTCTCTGCAGGCTGTGCCTTTTCTCCGTCCCGCCTTGAGGGCCCCCGCCAATGTCCGTCAGGTGCCTTCCTGTCCCTCCTTTTCCTCTGATGGGGTCTCCGTCTTCGTGGGGGGTAAGTGATCTTACAACCTGTATCCTGGATGTTGATCTTTAGCTCTTCTCCCTCGTTCTCCAATTACCCCCGTTTCTTGGTCGTGTGCCTGGGTTATGTTTTCATGGGAAATAATCGGCATTTCCTTCTGAGTTCTGTGATCAGCTTGGCAAACCTGCCCATCATGAGTTTTGCTGTTCAGTCCTTCAAATGGTTCAGAATTAATTTGGGGCCAACATACAAGTATCTAATTTTATTTTTCTCCTTAATGGGTGATCAATTACTTGTATACCATGCTGAAGAGTGTATTTTATCACACTGACTTGAAAGGACACGTCTGTGGCATGTCTAGGTTTCCGTTCAGTTCTATTGATTTAGTTGTCTGTTCCTTCACAAATGCACTTTTTATTTTCTTAGCAACACAGTGTGTTTTGCTATCTGGCCTGTTTTTCTTGTTTTTTTTTTTTTTTTTTTTTTTTTTTTTTTTTGTTCTCTTTCTCTCTCTGTTTTAGACAGTTGTATTGTCATGGTGACCTAAAGCCCCAACAAGAACAATTAGAGGGGGAAAAGTTGACTTGGAGCTCATGGTTGCAGAGGTCTCAGTCCTTAGATGGCTGACTTCATTGCTCTGGGCCTGAGGTGAGGCAGCACGTCATGGTGGAGGACAGCAGCTCAGGACGTGACAACCAGGAAGCAGAGAGAGCTCCACTGACCAGGGACAGAATATAAATGCCAAAGGCCCCAGTGACCCACCTCCTCTAGCCACACCCTACCTGCCTACAGTTACCACCCAGCTCATCCCCATGAGTGGATTGAACCACTGATGAGGTCACCCTTCTCATACCCTACGCATTTCACCTCTGGACATTCTTGCATCGTCTCACATTTGAGCTTTTGGGGAACACCACATACAAACCATCACACACACACACACACACACACACACACACACACACTCACCCCCCGCCCCATGCATATGCACTTTTTTGTCGTGCTGGGAATAGAACTCAGGGCCCCATGCCTGCCAGGCAAGCCCTTTACCACTGAGCCACGTCTCCAGCTCTAGTCTTACAATTTAAATCAGAATGTCATTAGTTGCTTTGGTACTTTAGTTTTCTTTGCCGGGTGAGTGTGAGGATCAGTGGGTCAGGTTCCGAAAACCATGCTGTTGGGACTTCCGACAGGGTTGCTTGGGAACTGTGGACGGATGGGGGAGCACCAGCGACTCCTACAGGCAGCCACACTGCTCTTGCCCATTTTTTGCCAGATGCAAGTCTGAGCTTTTTGTTCTTGTGTCAGCACAGCTGGGATCTTTCTTCCTATTTTACTTTCTCACTGCTGTGACTAGCATATGGAGAAATGTGTTAGGGCGACTCATATCTGAGGCTGTAACAAGCAGCCCCTCGGCTTCAGGGCTTTCACACCAGCGTATCTTATCTCTTGATGAGGACTCTGATGGCAGCTGGGCCAGCTTGCCCGAAGTGATGATTCGCTGTGCTGAGCTTCCAACCTAACCGCGCAGGCTCAGGGTTCTGTGACTGCTGATCGCACACTGGTCCCTTTTCATTCTGAACTTGTGTCTTGTGACTGCTCTCCCAGCACAGCTGCAGCCAGCACTTCTGTTAAAGTCCTCTGCTCTTCTGCAGAACCGAAGGGCTTCTGGCCTGCCTTCCCAGAACTAGTCAGAGAGTTTTACCGAATCTCTTGCCCCAACAAGGTTGTTAACCTACTTTTTCCTGTCTTTAGAATCATTTTTTTCTGACCCTTTGCCATCCAGCTACCCAAATGCTGCTATTTGGGGTTTCCTTATTCTTTTAGAATACCAAGGACAGGATGAGCATCCCTGATTTGAAAATATGGAATCTGAGGTGTTCTCACATCTGGGATGTTCTGAGCACCGACATGATGCCCAAGTGGGGAACCCCACAGCAGACCTCATGCCACAGGTCACAGCCAAAACACAGGCGCTAAGAACAGCGTGTAAAATTGCCTTCAGGCTGTGTGAAGCTTGAGTAAATTTTATGTTTAGCCTTGGGTCCCATCCTCAAGATCCTTATTCCAGAGTCTGAAAAAAAAAAAAAAAAAAAAAACACACAAAAAAAACCAAACCCAAACTCTGCACCATTCCTGACGCCAAGCATCCTAGAAGGCTCCTCAGCCTGCGTCCTGCTTCAGGTCACCGAGCTCCGTGTTGGTTGGGTGATTAATGTGAGCTGACGCACAAACGATGCACCCAGAGCCCTCAGGGGTTTCTCCGTAGGAGAACTCCTTCTTTCTGCGTCGCAGGCCTCGTGGATGTGCTTTGTCTTTGGTGTTCTCCTTGGTCTTTCTGGGGGCGAGGGGAGGAATCAGGGGAGAGTGTGTCTTGGCCCATCTTCCCCCTTGATCCCCGACGTTCTTGTGAATTGGGTCTCTGCGTGTTCACAGTGTGGTTCCTGGAAGAGACGCTGCCTGGCGCAGCCTGCTCCCAGACCCTGGGCGCAAGCTGTCAGGTACGAGGTAGATCAGCGGCCCAACCACCTGCTGCTCGGCGTGGCATGCCCATGTGCTTAGCATCTGAGGCTCTGGCGGGGAAGCCCAGGGACGCTTGAGATAGCAGCTCCCTCTTCAGCTCCTCACAAGCAAAGTTGTCTTGGCGCTGCTCTCATTTTATTCCTTCCCGAGTTTCCTGGAGTGACAAGAACCCAGGAATGAGCCCAGCCCACTTCACTTTAGCCCACCTTCTTGTCTTGGTGGTCTCTGGCCCTGGTGTCCCTTGCTCCGCAGCCCTGCTGCTACACCCTGCCCTGCTTGCCGTCCTTGCTTGCTCCCCGGGCCTACTGGTGGTGCCTCTGGGCAGCTCCCGTGCTGGGGAAGCTGAGGACTGGCCATCTTTGAGTGCTTGTGGTTTAGAATTCTGCCGTTCCCTATGGGAGGACATCATGCAGGGGCTCAGACCCTGGGAAACAGACCAGGGGTCCCAGCAGGGGAAGAAGACACAGGCACAGTTGGGAGAGCAGGCATGCTTTATTTGGAGGCGATAGCAGCCCCCAACCTCCTGAATCCTTCCATAGGTCTATTTCATATTGAGGCCAGAAACAGGCAGGGCAATGCCAGCAGGTTACCTAAGGAGTGCGTGCTCCTGAGCAGCTGTTGTTGACCTTGAGTACATACGCTGCACCAGCTTGTTCATGACCTCGGCTACATGCTAGAACATAGCTGGCCAGAAGTCTCAGCGTGGAAGCCCAGCTATAGCCATCTTGGGCCTGCCCAGAAGGCCTCTCTCTGAGCGTCTGCCTTCTCTTTGAGCTGCTGCTCTTATTCTTCCCCTGCTTGCTTCTCTTCCTCCTCCAGCCTTGACCCTGGCCTTCTCCATGGCCTGATACCATCTGGAATCCTGAACCTCGTTAAATGTGAATGACATGGAGGAGGAGGAGGCAGGGAAGTTTATTCCTTTCCATTAACACTTGAGCTAAAGTCAGTTTGTCCATATGATTGACATGAAGTCATTCATTGCTACTAAGCAGATCTGGGCACCCAGGAACGTCTCTTGTGTAATGAGAGGGCTCGCTTAACTGAATCTCACACACCACGGAAAGCTAGTCCTTCAAGGGAGGAAGTGTGAGGCATTCCAGTGGACATTTCTGAAAATGACAAGGAGCCCTGGAGGGGAGGCCAAAGGTGCCCCAGGAGAAGGGGGGGCGGGGGGTCCAGGACAGCACAGGGGGAGCCTGTGGCTTCACTTCCAGACCTTTAGGGGACTGATAGGATGGCTTCCTGGCACTTTGTCCTTCTTGGAGGGACTCTCAGTGAGAGGATTGTCCACACCTGGCTCCACATCCTGTCCCAGCCCTAAAACAGAATGAAACCCAGGTGCATTTAACGAGCCCTGGAGGCTGCCACCAGAGACTCTCCACAGGTGAAGGCTCACGTTACCAGCACTGAAATTCCTGCTCCACCCGATTTTCCTCGCGTTCACTGGAAAGTGCGAGATTGGGTCCGCTGAACAGTGCTTCCGTCCTGGGTGGGGAGACACTCTTGTCTCTGTGTCGCCCAGGAGGGAGCCCAGCCCCTGCTCCCCGGGCTGCAGGGATGGACTGAATGAGCACCCACCGCGGAGACCATGAGCTCAGGATAGAAATCATTTCCTCCTCACTTCTTTGGAGCCCTGGATGTTTACGGTGATTACAAAAACAGCCCGTGGCAAACAATATGTAAGAAACACCTGTCTGTTATGTAGTTTTATACAAATCAGCTGAAGACAAAGAGCTTGCCTTGACTTATATGGTTCCTTCAAGGGAATCTTGAAAAAAGAAAGGGAAAAAATTAGTGAGAAGGAAGACACCTATAGATAAAATCAGGAGAAAAAAGACCCTACCAAACACCGAGCACGAAAAAGGTGAAACAAATCCAAGGAACATTTTCATGTATTTTTCTCTCTACTTTTTAAAAAAAAATATTTATTTATTTGCTTTAGTTGTACACAATACAATGCATTTATGTTTACGTGGTGCTGAGGATCGAACCCGGGCCGCGCACGTGCTAGGCGAGCGCTCTACCACTGAGCCACAACCCCAGCCCTCATGTGTTTTTCTTTACATTTAACTTTTGATCATCTTTCTTCCTGAGGTTTCATGAATATATACATTAGGTGGGAGACCTCGAATACCAGAACGATGAGGGTGTGGGTGCAAAGGCCTCTTTATTCCATGTTTTTGTTTTCTCAGAAAAACGTATGGTTTGACATTTCTCCTCTGGTTTCCACTGGAAATCAGTTTTCATTTTAAATGAACTGGGTGAGACTCACGAGCTTGCCTATAAGCCTGTGTCTCTTGAGTTTACCCTTCATTTCTTCAAGTCTGTGAAACGTTGTTAGCAAAAATGGATAAAGGAAAATTAAGAATGGAGCCAATAAGGGAATAAATCAGGGTGTGCAAAACTTCCTGTAAAGGACTGTTACCACGACAAAGCTAAAAAGGCCCCGTAGCTTCACTTGCTCTTGATCGACTCAAAAATTGCTCCTTTCGGAGGTCACAGAGCTGGGCAGTGCACGGTTGGTCTCCCACCAGCTCTGCGTTGCTGTAGGTCCTCCTCTGACGTGTGAGTCTTGAGGACAATGGTTGCCTAGGTTACTTTTCAGGGACTTGAAGGTGATTCTACTGGAAACACTGACCTGGCCTGCAGGTGTCCACTGGGTGACTGGACCCGGATGAGGAGGCTCAACCTCTCTGCCTTCATATTATATGTGTCTCCTTTGCTGCCTTAACCCTGGGTCAGATTCCACTGGGCTCCTGGTAGACCTGTTGGACATTTGAGGAATGTTTTGTCTGACACTATGACACAGGGCAAACTTGACCTAGACTTGTCGACCCTCTCCCCTGCTTGGAGGCCAAGGACACTTACCAGCCTCCAGGATAGGAGGCGACAGACCAGGCAAGGAGTGAAAAGGGGAGGCACCAGAGTTCCTCGGAGCTCCGCCTAGTCCCAGAAGAGATGTGACTGTCCCTTCCCTTCCTGGCCTGTCCCTCGCCCTCATTGGTTCCATCTGGTGTCTGTCATCCCTCACCCCAGGAGTTGAGAGGCTGATTTGTGAGCAGAGCTCCCTCTTCTCCATTCTGTGGCAACTGAGTAAAGCTCTTCTTTCTCCCAACACTCACTAGTTTTCCTGTGGGATGAGCTTCCGAACCTGGGTCTTGGTCACTTCCCAGCACAAAAGCAGCCAGAGGCAAGTCGGAGTGACCCAGGGTGGCTGTGTGCGGAAGTATTTATATTTATAGATATACAAATTTCAACTTCATGTGATTTTCATGTGTCCCAGGATATTAGTTTTCTTTTTTTTTCTTTTCTTTTTAAAAAATATTTATTTGTTTTAGTTGTACACAATGCCTTTATTTTTACGTGGTGCTAAGGATCGAACCTGGGCTGTGTACATGCTAGGCGAGCGCTCTACTGCTGAGCCACAACCCCAGCCCCAGGACATTAGTTTTCATTTGATTTGTTAGTCAGATTTGTCCTGTGGGCTGCAGTTTGCTGACCTCTATACAAAATTATATCCTTGACTCAATTTACCTTTCAAGTTGTAATAAATGCATTTAAACACTCAATGATGGTCTATAAATCCTTCTGTTTTACTGAACAAACTTCAGCATGACTCTTTGGGCATCTGACCATGATCATGTGTCCAAGTGATCGAGGGAGGTCAGGGTGACTAAGGGTCAGATGGCATGCTTGGGCGGTAACCATGGTAACGGTAGCGACTGGTGTGTCTGGAGCAGTTTGGGACGTGGCCGGAAGCACCAGGAGAGGAGACGCTGAGATGGCTTGTCACTACTTCTTGTTTGATGGCACGTTTCACCTTACACACACAAAGGGACGGCTCTGCTGCCTGCTTCCTGTGGGAGAGAGATGGGGAAACGATAACATCACGTCCTGGGGAGAAATCAGGTGGACCGCGACGCCGGCAGGGTATCTACCATGCCTGCACAAACAGCACTACGCACTGGCACGCTGATGCCAAGGAGACTCTGCCCTCTTCTTGGACAGAATGCACTCAGTTAGAACAAGCTCATCACATTCCTGTGCCACTGATCAATCGTAGGGATCCGTGAGACTCACAGTCATTCACGTCGTGCCTTTAATGATCACACAGCTGGATTCTTTCCAGGGCTGACTCTGTGCCAGGACCTGCCCAGGCGCCTCACGATGCCCTACGAGCAGGTGTAACTGTGGGGGGGTCTGAAGGGCCAAGGGACAGCTGGTGACTGGCAGCGTGACAGCCTCATGTCCCTAGATGAGTACTAGCTGGCTTCTCATGGTCTTAGGGTCAGTGACCCGGACAGGAATGCAGAGGCAGGGACCTCCTGTGTCTGTCTGGGCGCAGTCTGGCCGCCGTGGCTCTGGGCCACCGAGGTGCCTGTACAGCAGACAGTGGCTTGGGGCTGTCATGGAGGCCGGGCTCTTGCAGGGAGCAGCAGGATGGCTCCCCCAGGCCTGTCCTTCTGCCTGTCAGTGGTGCCTTGTGTCCACACAGCGCCACCCAGGCAGACCAGAGCCGCCCAGCAGCCCGCAGGTGTGCAGGCCAGCAGGTGCAGCCAGAGCACCACAGGGGTCCTCTGCCCTCCCTCGGCCAGTGTGAGGCAGTGGTGAGCCTCCCCTGCCCTGCCCTGCTCTCAGGGCCTGCCTGGCATGGCCACAGGGGGCCTGGCCCTGGAGAGCCCCCCCCCCCCCCAGCTCCCAGGAAGGGCTCTGGGTCCACTTGCATCCTAAATGTCGGTGGATCAAAGGGTCATCAGACTCCTGGGGAGATGGCGGACACCCTGGGGTAGCTCCAAGGAGGCCTGGCAGCCACCGACCAGATGGAGAAGTCCCCAGAGACACCTCACCCCAGAGTCCCTTGGCAGAGTCGGCCTTCCTTCTGGAAGGAGGGGGCGCTGTGCTGACCTGACTACTGCTGGGAGCTGGTAGGGGCTCTCTCCAAGTCCTAATGTGGGGAATCTGCTGGAGATTAAGTCATTAAAAATGACATGGAGGACTCCCTATTTATAAATGACTCTATAGATGCTCTTAAAAATACAACCTGGATTCAGCTCTGGTGATATGACACTGGCGTTTTAGGTTCTGCATGGATTTTATTTTTAGGGATGTAGGACAACTTCTGAAGCATTCAGCTTAGGGCCAGTGATGAGGGCAACGGGTGGTTCTTGTGAACAACGGGCACCTCATTTGAAGAAAGAAGATGACCACAAGGAAGAAAAGCGTAGATTTAGTTGCAGTCCTGATTCTCTGGGCGAAGACTCGTGCTCCTTGATTGTAAGGTTCTGATTTAAGACGCTCTCCATGTACGGAGGGTGTCACTGCTTACACGATTCCCTGCAAGGAATTTGAGGGAAGGTTTGTCTTCCTGTTCTATGTCATGGATGGGGAAACTGAGTCAGGCTGGGCCAGGGCGGGAGTCTGCACGGTGCTGAGGGCTGAGCCGTCGCCTCCCCCACGCGTCATGGTGAGGAGCCACTGAGCCCGGCGAGAAGCCCTGCGTGTGCTTCCGTGGCCTCTGCAGGGGCTGCGGACCACTCCTGGCTGTTCCGTTTCCCTGGTCTGACCAGGGCCAGTTAGTTTTGGCGTGGGGACTGGCGGTGCTTCCCATGTGCCAGGGCAGGGGCGCCTGCTGTCCTGGGGCGCCTGCTGTCTTGGGGCGCAGGCTGAACGGGGAAGTGCATGCCCCGGTTCAGTGACTTCACCTGGGCTCAGCGGCTCCTCTTCATGGGAACAGAGAGCTGCGGTGTGGACAGGGCTGGGAGGAGGGCCACTTGGTAGCAAGTCTTTTATTTATTTATTTGGAAAAGCCCAGGATAAAACACTGGTCAATGTGTTAGTAGTGGGGTGGTAAAAAAAAAAAAAAAATGACCCAAAGATACGGGGTACTCGAAGTGTAACCTGGGGTGATTTTCTGGGTTAATGCAGGTGGTCTCTCTCTCTATATTCATACGTGCATCTATGGGGAGAGACAAGGGGGGCGGGAAGAGAGAGGGAGGGAGGGAGGGAGGGAGATAGACAGGGGTAGGGAAAGAGAGAGATGGATTTTGAGGAGGGGCATGTGCTCACGGAGGACTTGGTGAGTCCCCAGCCTGCGGGGTGGGCTGCCAGGCTGAGGGCATCAGAGAGTGGCAGTTGGCCTCTGGGCCTCTACTGCAGGTTTCCTTCCTGCTCAGGGGGACTGTGGCCTTTGTTCTTTTCAGGCCTTTGACTGATTGGAGGAGGCCCGCCTCTACTACTGGGTCATCTGCTTCACACAACGTCTACTGATTTAAATGTCTGTCTCCTTCAAGAACACCCCCGCAGAAACGTCCAGAGAGGTGTTTGACAGATATCTGGGTACTATGGCCCCGCCATGTTTACACACAAACTCATCATCACGCCCCTACTTCGAAGCATAGGAAGGTTCCGACGGGGGGACTGGAAAGCGAGACGTTCCAGGGTGCTGTCACGGAGACACTGCCCCCTCGACCCCCACGGCTCCCCCACCACTTCCCTAGTCCCCTCGGAGGCCAGAACCTTCTCTTCCCTGTGAAGCGTGTCAGCATCAGCTTGTCACCTCTCTGCCTCAGAGGTTAGGGACTTACCGTGTTGGCGAGTGGAATCACAAGGCTGGAGCTCCTGGAGTCCGCCTGTGAGAGTCAGAGATAAACCGATGGTCAGTCCACTGAGCTCTCAGGACGTGGGGTGTGCTGTGCTGACCCGGCACTGAACTGTGCCTGTGATGGTGTGCAAGCGTGTGTGCTCACGCAAGCACGTGTGCACGCATGAACATACATGTGTGTGCTTGCATTTGCAAGTGCGTGCTCAGTTGTGTGCATGTGTGTGTACACTCGTGTGTATGCACGTTCCTGAGTGCAGGTATGTGTGTGCATGCATGTGTGTGTCGGATTCCGGAGCACAGCAGCACCCCGTGCCGTGATCTTTCTGCTGGGTAGACCCATTCACTCTCTCTCTGCCTGCTGTGTCTGGTGGCTCTCCAGAAGTGCATCATTTTAGCTGGTTGGGCCACGTTTTTAAGGAGCTGGAAATAGATGAAGTGTTGTTAGGCTCATCCTAGAGGATGCCAAAAGTCTTTTCTTGCTTTGGCTTCCTGGAGATCAGGCACTCCCTGGACCCCCTCTGTCTTGCTGTGGCGCACCTGGCGCTCTCCTCCTGTGGGACTGCTGGTGACCTCCTCCCTCCAGGTATTGTCCTGGGTGGAGGACAGCTGGAAAATCAGCTGGAGCACCCCTGGCATTCCCTCTGGGTGGGCATTTCACCAAAGCCAGGGCAGCTGGGGCACCTCCGTGGACTTCATCCAGTGGTGTAGATGACCACATTGCAGGCTTGTGTTTGGTGGTCAGAAGCCATCTTCTCCACCACGGGGACATTGTTCATTGTAGTGAGGGACAGTGACACCGGAATGGGGAGTGGGACAGAGACGCAGAGACACGAGGCAGGACAGTAGGGAGGAGAGGGCGTCCTGACAACGAGGCTTTAGCTTCCAGCTTTGGCTCACTGGAAATTCACAACTTCCCATGTAGCTGAGCTGGTGGGCCCTTTGTGGCTTTGGCTAGGGGATGCTGGGTTTCGTCACTTGCCGGGAGCCTTGGTATTTCTGGCGATTTTCACTGGAATGCATCTCGTGGCTCTTCTTATCATTGGCTGCTTTCAATTGGGACGTGAGGACGCAGGAGGGCACGAAGCCAGCTCTGCACGCGGCGGCGCTGAGCTCGGAGAAGGAAGCCCGAGGCCTCCCTTCCCTCCCTGGCCGCTCTGCACCTGCAGGGACCGCCTGCGTGCCCGTGCCCTCCGTCCACTTCACCGCGTCTGGGGTCCGATCATCACGTCTCAGCCTTTGCACTGGTTGCACCTGTCTGCTGTCAGCTGAAGGTGACATTTGGCTGCCTTTGAAGCCTTTGTGACCAAGGACCTGGCACAAGTCACTTAAAGCATCTCATTTCTAGTTGGATCTGAGTCTCCAAATTCTCAAACCCTGTGTTTTGGAAAAGAGCCTCCGAGCCGTCTTCCTTCTGCCTGGATTACTTGGATCCCTCCAGGGAGAGGGGTTTCATCATCGTGAGTGACGACAAGGATGCTCTAGGTCAGGGACAGTGTTGCTGCCTGAAGCGATGGCCGCTTGGAGCAACAACGCCACGGGAATAAATTCAGAGGCGGACTGGAAACAAACAGGCTCTTTATTCTGCAAGCTTCTCTCTCCGGCTCCAACAACAACTCCTACACCATCCACACTCCTACAACCACACCACAAAAATAGCACCGACGTGATCCACAATCCTCCGGGCCAAGTCTCGTGAGATCATGCAAATGGCACCGACCCGATCCGCAATGTCCCAGGCCAAGTCTCACGAGACCGTGGAAGGTGGTAATGCTTATGGCTCACAGCTAACCGCAATCTTAGCTATCTCCTTAACTAGGGCTCCTGCAGGACAGCAATCTGGAGCTCCCCCATCCGAGCCCTGAACTCCTCCCCTCATACTTCTGAATACCTGGGCCAGGCTGTCCTGGGCAGGGAAGTTTTCTTCAAGGGGGTGAAGGGAAATCCTGTTCCACACTGCGGAGCCCAGGGCTCTGTTCCTCCCGCCCTTGCACCTGCCACTAACTGCGCTTGCTCACAGCGCCCTGGGTCTGGAACTCCATGTCCTGGGATCCTGATGTAAGAGCATGGTGACGCAGGTTCCAGGGTGGGAGACCTGGACGGGTTTGGGCCCTGAGTGGCTCTTCATTATGAGGTATCAAGTGACCTGACGAGGCTGGCTTGCGAAGCTTGAGCGTCCCAGGCTGTTGGCGTCCCTTCAAGAGGGGACGCTGTTGACACACTCTTACTGAAGAGTCTAAAAGCTGCGGCCAGGCCGTCGCTGTGCGTAGCTGCCTTTGTCTGTACTTGAGAGGGGTTTGGCTGTGGGCACTTGCTTGGGCCGTCTCCACTTGACCCACATCTTGTCTTCAAATCGCTGAGAACGCTGGTGGTGCCATGTGTTGCCCAGCTGTCAGACCCCCTGCCTCGCTAGGGAAGCTTCTAGACACGAAACAGCAACTCCCTGGCTCTGCACTGGCGCACAGCTTCCGGGAGGTGGAGGGGTCTTAGGGGACAGTGTGGAGCTGCTTCCTCTCTTGACAGAGGAGGGGAGGGAGGTCCGAGGAGAGGAAGCTGCTGCTGAAGGTCTCAGTGGTCCCCAGGGGCAGAATGGTAAAGAAGGGACACAAGCAAAAGGACTGGGAGGGGGGGGTGTGTGCCGGAAAAGTCAGGAACGGTGTGGCCTGCCGCAGCGAGCCATTGCCCTGGCTTCCGGTGCTGGCTGAGGGCACTGGGCCGCCGGAGGGTACCAGGGACTCTGTGGCCATCTGGGTGGGCAGCGAGCCTCTGAACAGCGAGCCCAGAGCTGGCCAAGGCAGGGCGGCAGGATGTTCCTCGTGAGAGGACAAGAGGCCTCTGCCCCCAAAGCTGCGTGCTCGCTCCCTCCTCCCGGCTCTGCAGCTGCTGTGGGGACAGGGTGCTGCACACACAAGCAGGGACCCGAGGTCCCAGGGTACGTAAGAACTGCGAGTTCATAGGCATGGCCAGAGCCGGCAGCTGCTCATGACAGACCTCAAAGAAAACTCCAAAGTGTCTCCACAGCCCAGCACCAGCCGGTATTAGAGTGTATGCCTCACGTGTGTAACAGATTCGTGATGGGGGAGGTGATGCTTTTTCTCAATAGCGTGGGCATTAAGTATGTGCCGTGCTTCTGCAGGCCTGGGAGCTAGGCCACCTTGGCTCGATGTGGTCTACCTGCCCTTGTCCATTAGCATCGCCACAGAACGCGGAGATATCACGGGATGTTGAAATGGGCTGGGATCAGCTTAGCCACCTAGAAAGAGGCAACACGGGAGGATTTGTTTATTCTCTGGAGCCCTGGTTTCCTCCATACACAATGGAGGCCCAAATCCCAAACCCATACCTATATATCTGTTATGGTCTGGATGTGAGGTGCCCCCAAAGCTCCCGTGTGAGACAGTGCAAGAAGGTTCAGAGAAGGAATGATGGGGCTGGGAGACCCTTAACCCAATCAGTGAATTAATCCCCTGATAGGGGTTAACTGAAGTAGTGGGGTGTGGCTGGAGGAGGTGGGCCTTGAGGTGTGGATTTAGGGCATATGTTTGTATCTGGAGGGGGGAGTCTCTCTGCTGCCTGATCGTCCTGTGAGCTGCTTCCCTCTGCCACACTCTTCCACCATCACATTCAGCCTCACCTCGAGCCCTGAGCAATGCAGCCAGCCTTCTATGGACTGAGGCGGCTGAAACCATGTGCCCCAAATAAACTTTTCCTCCCCTATGATTGTTGTGGTCAGATTTTTAGTCACAGCAGCAAAACGTTGACTAAAACGATATCCATGCTCACAGTGGCACCTCTTACAGTCACCAAAATGTGGAAGCAGCCCAGTACCATGGACAGATGACGGGTAGGCAAACCGTGGGCTGTCCAGGGGAGTGCTGGTCGGCCTTGGAAAGGAAGGACACTCTGCTCCAACGGATACGCCTCGAGACCTTATGCGGAGTGAAACGAGCCATCTCAGAAAGACAAATGCCAGGTGGATCCACGAATATGAGGTCCCTGGAGAAGTTCAGTTCACAGGAACAGTCGAAGGGCTGTTGTCAGGGGCTTGGGAGGGAGGAATGGTTTAATGGGAATGGAGTTTCGGTGTGGCAAAGAGAAAGTTCTGGAGATGGACGTATCAATGTGTGAAGGAGCCCTAATCAAGGAGATAGCTAAGATTGCGGTTAGCTGAGAGCCATAAAAGATGTTCAAGTTCCACCTGATATTCATACATTTATCAAAGAATCTTTGTATGCTTGTGAACACTGTGTGACGCACCTGTAAGCTCGAGCTGTAAGCACTTGTCCTTGTTAAAGCTAAATGTATGTAACCGGGTGAGGGTTAGTGGTTGGCTGAGTTGGAGTTTGTGGTTGGATGTTGGAATTTTGTTGGAGTTGGTTGGAGTTTGTGGTTGGAGTTGGAGAGGTTACTGAAGCTGGAGAGAGAAGAAGAATAAAAGACCTTTTTTCATTTTCATCCTGCCTCCGAATTTTCTCCCGCGGCATTGTTGCTCCAAGCGGCAATTGCTTCAGGCAGCAACAATGTGAGCACACCAAACATTACTGACCTGTATACCTAAAAGTGGTTGAGATGGTAAATTGTACGTTCTTCCCACAATCAAAAAGTAAATACTCGGGCTGGGGTTGTAGCTCAGCAGTGGAGCACTCGACTGGCGCATGCGCGGCCCGGGTTTGATCCTCAGCACCACGTACAAATGATCGCACTGTGTACAGCTAGAGCAAATGGATAGATATTTAAAAAAAAAAAGTAAATACCCATCCTTGAAGGGATGCCAGGGACCAGTGAGATAGCCGGGGGACACTTCCATCACTGAGAGCAGCCTCTGGCAACTGCTGTCTCTGTCCCACTGTGTAAATGCAGCAGGGCCTGTGTCAACACGGGCACGTGCGTGCATCACGGACGGGGCCCACGAGGCCCGAAGAGGAGCTTCAACTAATTCTGTGGGCAGCACAGAAACCTCTGGAAGGTGGCGAATGGAGGAGCCGCCGGACCAGCTCCACATTCTAACAGGGTCTCGGCGCCTGCTCTGGGCAGAGCTGGCTGTGCTGGGCAGGGCGGAAGCAGGGTTGAGTCAGAGGTGGGGACAGTGGTGGCCTGGGCCTGGGAGGAAGCAGGGCAGAGGCTGAGGAGGCTTGGGACGTGTTTTAAGGATGGAGCGACTGGAGCTGCCGAGGAGAAGGGAGCGAGGACGGGCTAGCAGCAGGGTTCTCACGGGGTGGTCGGAGCGGCTCTTTTCTGAGGAGATGGGAAAGGGGAGCTCCCGCCCCTCTGCAGCTGAGGTAGCCAGTCACTCTTAGGAACCAGCTCATGAGTCACCTGCTTCAGAGTGGCCGTGGCCTGGAAGAAGGCGGGTCACTCCCCCACCTGGAAGCTGACCATCGGGCGGGGGGACGCCAGGATAGCGGATTTGTCCTGGGTTTCCTTCCGTCTTACTGGTGGACCGAGCCGTTCTCTAGACAAGACAGGTAAAGTCTCTGCACAAACTCCAGCACTGGAGCGTCTCTGAACTCTCGGAGATGGGGACGTGCTGGAGGCTGAGAGCGGAGGCCCAGAGCGCCATCTTTCCTGATGCCTGCAGCCAGGGTTGGCATGTCCTCCGTCCCTGCCGAGATGCAAGCCCCCTGGCGGGGGAAGGCGGGCCCTCGGGCACCTTTTGAGTGGAGTGAAGGCTCTGAGCAGCTTTATGCGCCTTTCCGTGGTGGTGGGAGAGCGGAGGCCCCCGTGCTTGGATCCGATGCACGGGCCTCTTCCTCCTCTGTGAACAGCCGTCCCGGCCTCATCTGGCTCAGCTCTCTGGGTCAACACGTGGGTGTTCAGCACTATGTGGCTCCGAGGCCAGGTGTCAGGTGTTGTCCAGCTTAAAAGGAAGAGAGTTCATCCTTAGGATGAGGTGTGAGAGCAGGGAAGGAACTGCAGGCTGTTTTTAAGCCTGTCACTATTTTGTGAGAATTAATTGTCAAATAGCCTCAGAAGGTAGCACTCACTCTTATCAAAATGTACGTGCAAATTGCTTTTCCAGGCCAAATACAACAACCTTTTAGCATCTCTAATTTTGAATTATCTGTACCTCTCTTCACCAGCATTAGCAGAGATAATTGAAAATTTGCAGCACTTAAATTCATGCCTTTTAAAAAATGGTTCAGAAAGTCTGTTGTGTCTTAAGACCACTAGAGTGGCATTTATTCCTTTTAAGAGGAGTCTCCCGAGCAATTTTTTGGCAAGCATTTAAAAACGTTTTAAATTGATGCAAAAAAAAATCGTACATATCCGTGGGAGACCATGTGATGTTTTGATGCATGTACCCATCATGTGGTGTTCAAATCAGGGGTAGCAGAGCCATCTCCGCAGACACTGAGCATTCCTTTGTGGTGGAAACAGTCAAAATCTGTTCTTCCAGCTTCTTTGAAATGTACCGAACATTCTAGTCGTCTGTGGTCACCTCACTGTGCAGTGTATTAAGATATCTGCTTCCGAGGCCTCCCAGGAGACCCCAGTGATTTAACTCAAATTCTGGGGTGTCTGGTCATGGTTTGGGTCTCTCCTGTGATCACAAGGCTCTTTCTTTGTGTGAGGGTCTTGGGGACTCATTATGATGACTAACAGCATTAGTTCAGCCCCAGAAGATGTGTGGGTCACCAACACAGGGGCCCAGATAATGACATGTGGTGATGCAAGGTCGGGGCCCCTCCTGAATGCCCCCAGCTCCTTGACTGCAGTGAGCAAAGCTCAGTCTGGGCGTCCGGCTGGCTTTGGGGTGGACTTAGAGAAGAACACTCTGACTCTCCTGCCTAATGAAGCTTCGTCATGCATTAAGACTGAATCACTGAAGCCAAGCACTACTATTAATTAGTAGCTGATAAAAGCATTAAAGAAATCTTTAATCCCCTTGTTCTGGGAGCTGGAGGTTTTGGCAGCCTGTCATTTGTGCACTGAAATGACTAGTCTTAATAGATTTAGCATGGTTGCACTTGCTAATCATTAAAGAAATTGCTTGCCGAGTCCCACCAGGAGCCAGCTCTGACCTGGAAAGATCTTCTGGGGTGATGTTTTGCCGCGGTCTCTGGCTGCTTCTCACTAGCTTAAAGCGCAGAAAGACTTTTCCTAGAATTTGTCCCCAGGTGCTCATCTGGGGAGTCAAATGGGCAGCGAACAGAGGAGCACGCTCTTTAGACCTCTTCCAGATTCCTCTGTCTTCTGTTGGTTCGTATTTATTTCTGTCCCTTTCGAATTATTGCAGCATCAGGTTTTGAGAAAGAAGTTTAATTGTAAATAATTTGCCTAGCTGGAGTTTTGAAGTCATTTCTTTCCTCATAAAGAAATATGCTCATGAATCGAAGCTGCGTTCCGTGGGTGAAGCTGAAGTTATATCTGAGTCTGCAGTGTTCCCTTCAGTATTTTCACGGCCTGTGTCTGTGTGTGTGTGTGTGTGTGTGTGTGTGTGTGTGTGTGTGTTTCTGCTGTAATTCTCTTGTTTTGAAAAATAACATCTTTTATAATACCGAATTTAGGTAGTTTGTATAAATGTACTGGTTTTACATTTGTGTTTGTTATTATTTTATAAATTGGTTTTTTTTCAATTATTTTTTATTCTAAGGTGATATAAATGACAGCAGAATACATTACATTTCATATCACACATATAGAGCACTTTTTTACAAATCTCTGGTTGTATGCAAAGTATAGTCACACCATTCGTGACTTCATACATGCACTTAGGGTAATGATATCCATCTCATTCTACCATCTTTTTTTTTCTTCACCCTTTTGCCCCCTCCCTTCCCCTCTCTCCCCATTGACCATTCTAGTATTCCTCTAATCCTCCTATCCTCCCCATCCCAACCCAACTGTGAATTGGCCTCCTTATATCAGAGAAAACATTTGGCATTTGGCTTTTTGGGATTGGCTAACTTCACTTAGCATTATATTCTCTTACTCCATCCATTTTCCTGCAAATGCCATTATTTTATTCTCTCTTATTGCTGAGTAATACTCCATTGTGCGTATATACCACATTTTCTTTATCCATTCATCTACTGAAGGGCATCTAGGTTGGTTCCACAGGTTAGCTATTGTGAATTGTGCTGCTATAAACATTGATGTGGCTGTGTCCCTGTAGTATGCTGTTTTCAGGTCTTTTGGGTAAAGACCAAGGAGTGGGATAGCTGGGCCATAAGGTGGTTCCATTCCAAGTTTTCCAAGGTATCTCCATACTGCTTTCCATATTGGCCTCACCATTTTGCAGTCCCACCAACAATGTATGAGTGTGCCTTTTTCTCCACATCCTCGCCAGCATTGTTGGTGTGTGTTCTGAGAGATGGGAAGTCCCCAGGGCAGGTCGCTGATGGAGGAATTCAGAGCCTGGGCCATTCTCAGGGGCGTGGCAAAGGCAGTGAGCAGGGCTGCTGCTTCCTTGCCACTGATGTCCCAGGAGTGCATGGCATGGGCTGGGACTGGCCTCCCATCACTGATGTGGGGACACACCTGTTTGTCCATCCCCAGGCACAGCCCCTGTGACATGGCTGGGCTCAGGTCACGGGTCTCTGTCCCCATGTCTTCCCATTACCCTGGTGGCCTGCAGCTCAGGGTTTTGGAAGAGCTCTTCCTCACTCTTCATAGCCTTGGGCACTACCTGTGCTCTATCTCAATCCATTTTGCCTTTCTTTGGTGTTTTTTCACTGAAATTTTGGTGTTATGATCTCTTACGGAAGTGTTGCAAATGAGGGCTTCACCAAATGGCTGCAGCAGGCTTGGGGTTCAGTGCAATTTCCCCCACCCATTATCAACCTGTTCTAATTTTGGCATTTGTGGGTTCCCAAATCAATCATAGTAAAATACAGGCATTTTTATCTCGAACACCCAGGACACAGAAATCATGCCCCTGATGCTGCTTGGCGGACCCCCGTCCCTGTGCAGCCAGGGCGTGAAGCAGGACCACAGCGTGGCCCCACCTCCACACCTGCTCCCAGGGGCTCTGGGTTCTCTTGCTGTTGTCCTCGGTTGGTTGGTTTTAAATTTCATCTTCCTCCTGGGATTTTTATTGACCTTTTTATTCTGAGTGTCAGATGCAAATTTTTGCCTATCAAATCCTTTCCTCTTCCTCTCCTCCCGCTTTTCCTCAATGCTAACAAAACCCCAATCCGGAAGGTTCTAGGGAAGATGAGTCCCAACGAGGCTCAGCCAGCCGGGGCGATCCCACTCCTGGTGGCCAGCGCTAGCCCAGGGCACTGGGCGGTTGTTGTGGCTGCATGACAAGTTCCCCTGAAGCATGGTGGCTTAGGGGACAGTGAGTCCCTCCCTCTCATCCCACTGTGTGGGGGTGTCAGCATTTCTGCTTGTTCTTCCACGAGAGCTTCTGGTCAGGACACTGAGGTGGACTGTGGGCACCTGAGGCTGGACCATCCCCCTTCAAGGTGGCGCATTCCACGTCTGGCAGGTTCGGGAGCCTGTTGGGTGGCACTTCAGTGTTCCCTATGTGGGCCTCTCCACTGTGTCTGCGAGCCGGCTTCCCCGGAGCAAGCAGCGAGGGAGAGGGGTGAAGAGAGGGGTGGGGAAGAGCCAGGAGGAGCCTCTCCGTCCATTTTGGGATGTGGCATCATGAGTCTGTTGCTGGGTGACGAATCAGCAGTCACCTAGCTACTTCAGACAAAATGCATGCCTTACGTCACAGCTGCTCCGGGGCTGGAGCCTGGTGGCACCTCACCCAGGTCCTCTGCGTCAGGACCCTCGTGAGGCTGCCATTGAGGTGTCAGCCAGAGCTGGGGTCTCGTCTGGGTCTCCGTGAGGAAGGCTCCTCCAAGGTCACGGGGACCCGTGAGCCGAGGGCCTTGCTGCTCGCTGGTTGTTTCTGGAGGCTGCCTCAGCGCTGGGCCTCTTCAACTCGGCCATCTTGTCAAAGCCCACAAGGGAGGGTCAGTAGGGAGGGTCAGTAGGGAGCGTCTGCCAGCAGGACAGCCGCTGCCCGTACTCCACAGTCTCTGAGTGACAGCCCGTTGCTTCCACCACGTTCTGTGGGTTGGGAGCCGCAGCGCTGCCCACACGGGAGGGGAGGGGACCATCCACAGGCACATGCCTCAGTGCCTTCTGCTGCATCACTCTGCCATGTCATACAAGGTGAACCACTGTCTGCCTCTGCTTTGTGCTACTGTAACAAAAATACCACAGCCCGGCTTATTTATAAAGAACACAGGTTTATTTCCAACAAATCTAGAGGTTGGAAAGTGCAATATCCAAGTGCCAGCTTCCGTGGGGGTCTTCTTGCTGCGTCCTCACGTGGTGGAAAGCAGAAGGGGGTGGGTTGCTGAACCTGCCCTTTCATAGGTGCGTTATTCTCACTCGTTAAGGCAGAACCTCTGTGCCCTATCCCCTATTAAAAGGCCACCTCTTCTTCTTGTTATAGAGGCAATGAAATTTCAACTTGGGTTTTGGAGGGGGCAAGGCTTCAGACCGTAGCTTCAGGATGAGGGGAGCGAGTCTCCACTGTATTCTGAGGAGGAAGAGTCAGAGGGCCTGTGGACGGCGTCTGAGCCCTGGCTTTTTGGAGGAGGCCGCACAGGTGCTGGCTTCTCCTCCCCTTCTCCCAATGCAGTTCTGGCTCAGGCCTGGAGCTGCAGCCACCACCCCGCACCTGAAAGCCCACGTGGGGAAGATGGCAGCCCAGGGGCAGTGGGCAGGGAACCGGGAAGACAGAGGCCTGGGCCATGGACGGCCCGGAGGGCACCTGATCCCAACAGCTGCGCTGGAGCTCTGGTTACAAGAGAAAAACTGCTGGCTCTTCAGAAAGTATGTCAATGTCGAAGTAGTTTAAGGCTCCCGAGAAGGTGCACAGCGTAGAGGGAGTGCCCGGGTATTGTTGGCCAGTCTCCCCCGTGGCGTCGCAGAACTGCCATACACTGTCAAAGCCGGGAAAACAATGCGGTCACATTCTGTCAGTTCATCTCTAGACTGAACTTGGACTTCACCATCCTTCTAGTTTTCAGTGGTACCGCTGGTTGAATTTTTGTCTTCCTTGCAGCCCAAAGCATTCCTTTCTGCGGCCTGGGGATATAGCACTTGTCTAGCATGTGCGAGGCCTTGGGTTCAATACCCTGTACCACAAAAACAACAAAACAAACCCTATACCGTTCCTTTCTGAACCGTCATGTGACTGTAATTATATAGACATACACACTTCACTTTGTGTTTTAGGATTGAAATTTCAGTGGACTGATAGTTGGGAATGATTCCTTTAAAAGTATTTCATAGGAGCTCCTGTCCCACCACTAGAGCTCAGAAAAGGGCTTTATATCATGAAACCGTATGCTTTGATGAGTACCCAGAACAGGGTACTTTGTGAGACCTCTCCCATGAGTCAGGATTCTCTCTCATTTTGTGCCCTTTTTGCTCAATGAAGGTGACAATCTCCAGATAATGGTATTCGAGTTCCTGCCCTGGGTGACCCCGAGGCTGCCTAGAGACTGTGTGCATTCAGGGAGTGGATCCTGCTAAATTCACCTTTCCATTCCCTGTGTGTGGTAGGGCCTGGCATACTGCAAGTGCTCAATAAGCGTATGTTAAGTGAGCGAGTGAGTAAGCGACCAGCTATAGATGGGATGTGGCCTGGTGCTCAGTGTGTGATGTGGACGGGGTGACGCACCCTCTCTCATCCTTCTCGGGGGGTGGGGGGGACCGCTGCTCTGGGCAGAGGTGGCCAATCACGCCTTGGCACGGGCCTCTGATTCGGTCCTCCTGAAGTGGTTGTTAAGGCACTCCGAGGACTCCTGTCCTGACTCCCGTTCCACCTCACTGACGGATATCTGAGTCCCACCAGGAGAGGGCCGTGCCACGATTCAGGTCCCTATGAAGACGTGCTTCCAGATTGACTTATTTGTTTTTTAAATTATTTATTTACTTATTCATCATGCACAAGTATAGCATCTTTTTACACACAACTGCTTGTATACAAAGTATATAAGTACCATTCAGATCTTCAATCATGCATTTAGGATAATGATATCCATCTCATTCAACCACCAATATTTTTCCTCCCCCCCCTTACTCCCTCCCTTACCCTCCCTTTCCGTTGACCATTCTAGTGTTCCTCTGATCCTATGTACCCCCTTCCAACAACACTGTGAACTAGCCTCCTTATATCAGAGAAAACATTCGGTATTTGGATTTTTGAGATTGACTAATTTCACTTAGCATTATATTCATTTCATTTCACTCCAGTCAGAATGGCAGCTATCAAGAACACAAACAACAATAAATGTTGGAGAGGATGTGGGGAAAAAGGCACACTCATACATTGCTGGTGGGACTGCAAAATGGTGCAACCGCTATGGAAAGCAGTATGGAGATTTCTTGGGAAAATGGGAATGGAACCACCCTATGACCCAGCCATCCCACTCCTGGGTCTATTCCCAAAAGACTTAAAAACAGCATATTACAGTGACACAGCCACTTCAATGTTTATAGCAGCACAATTCACAATAGCTAGGTTGTGGAACCAACCTAGATGTCCCTCAGTAGATGAGTGGATAAAGAAAATGCGGTATATATACACAATGGAATTTTACTCAGCAATAAGAGAGAATAAAATAATGGCATTTGCAGGTAAATGGATGAAGTTGGAGAATATAATGCTAAGATTGACTTATTTTTAAGAATTTTCCAGCAGCAAGAGCAGACTGGCAGCTGCTTTCTCAAAACCTTCCCCTCACGTGTGTCTTGTGGGGAGGTGGCTGTCTCTGAGCGGGAATGGTCCAGAGTTGTGGAAAACCTGGAGCAGGGCTTGGGCGAGGCTGTGGCGCAGGATTCCAGGGCTCCCAGGGATTGAGAGCCGCTGGTGCAGAGGGTGGTTGGGGCAGAGAGCACAGCCGGGGTGGGGAGGTGGGTGTGGGCAGGGCCCAGCCTCCTCCCTTCCTCAGACTGGCCAGGCCAGGCGGCATGACACCAAGTCATTTGCTCCAGGTTTGGGGTCTTTTCCTTGCTGCATTCCACTTTCGGCATCAGCGCGGCACCAGTTAGAGACAAGATTCAGCTGCTAATAACAGAAAATCCCAAATCTCTTGAACAAGATGGATTTCCATTTCACGACTCCGTCCAGGGCAGCTGTGGTTCTTCCAAGCATCAGCAGTCTCATCATGCTGCCAAGCAGGGCTCTCATCTCATGGCCGGCTGCAGCCCATCATCACAGCTGTGCTCCAAAATCAAGACGAGAGGGAGAGGGCGCTCAGAAGGTGCAAACAGCCAGCTCTCAGAGGCAATGCCCCAGGAGTGTTGCTTCCACTTCGCTCCCATCCCAGGATCCAGGACTGTGCCGAACACCTGCTTACAAGAGAGCTGGAGAACGTAGTTTCTGTTATGGAGAGCCACAGCTTGGTTCTGTGTCTATCAGAAAATGGAAAACACGGATATCAAAGAGGGCTAGTAGATTCTGCCTAGAGGTCTAATGTCACAGTATCTTGTATACACCTGAGATAATATTGTCCAAAGGCATCAACAACTGTTGTCAAAATCAGGCAGAAGGAACAATGAATGGTCCAAGATTTCATCCTGTTTGTAAGATAAAATGCTAGCTGGTTGCCATTCATGGGTACTGGCAGGAGACATGAAAGTCCTGGGTCAGAGAAAAGTGCAGATTATTGCTCACAGTGATATCAACGGCATTGATTTCCACAGGGCAATGCAAATAAGAAGGCCTGGTGGCAGTTGCACACACAGTGGGCCATGTTCCAGGAGGGCAAACTTGAGCTTGGGAACTCAAGCTTTTCCCAGTGGGCAGCGCAGTGCCTGCCCTTTGCTCTGGGTGGAGATCTGCCCTCAGTCCTCCAAGCCTGTTCAGTATCCTTGAAAAGATGGTGAGTGCCTTGTGGAGACCTGCCTTGCCAGCTCCGCCATCGCACGGCTCAGATAACAGTGTCCCCTGCAGCGAGGAGCCAGTGCTGCCTTTCTGACCCAGGCTTCCCTGTCTTCTTGTTCTGAGTCAGAAGGGCTGGTGTGCTCTGTCTCCCCAGAGATCCACTGGCCACCGTGTATCCCGAGACATTCCAAAATATTGTACGAGAGGAACTGAGCAAGGGAGTCAGGCTGCAAAACATTTCTTTTCTCCCTAGTCTCTTAATTCCTTCTGTTTCTTGGTCTCGTCCCCCATGACAGTGCAGATCTTGTGCGACCACGACTTGAAGCTTGCTCCTCGTGGGAGAGAGGCCTCACCCAGCAGACGGGGAGCCAGGCACTTATCTGAGGCTGCAGAAGGTAGATTAATGGTGCTCCTTGGACAACTGCTAATTTGGGGGTCGATCTTGGGAGATAATGGTTTTAATTACTTTCAGCACTAGCAATGCCGTCTATTTATATTCTTTCAAAGTAATTTAAAAGTTCATATGTCAGAGCATGCCTTCAAAGCATGATGAAGGCCTTGTTCTCATCCTACTAGGGCTTGCTGCCAATTTTGTTCCCGGAAGTCGCAGCCCTTCCCCCTTCTCCACCGAAGGGTCTGTCCTTAATGGTCTGGGTTCCTCCACATGCACTGCTCTCCAATGTTGTGCTTTCTTTTCCAGATTGCCTGGATGGCAGCACAGCAACGGCCTCATAGCCTAAGGAGACAAGTGACCACCACCATGGCCCCAAAGCTGCTGTCTTTGGGTAGGTTTCACCATGGCTGGTGGGGGCCACACCAGGTGTTGCTGCCTGAAGTGATTGCAGCTTGGAGCAACGACGCTGCAGGAGAAAATTCGGAGGCAGGATGAAAATGAAAAAAGGGTCTTTTATTCTTCTTCTCTCTCCGGCTTCATCAACCTCTTGAACTCCAACCACTCTAACTCTGACCACCAACCACAAACTCCAACTCCAATCTCTAACCCCAACTCTAACCAACCTCACCCGGTTATATACATTTGGCTTTAACAAGGACAAGTGCTTACAGCTCGAGCTTACAGGTGCGTCACACAGTGTTCACGGGCATACAAAGATTCTTTGATAAATGTTTGAATATCAGGTGGAACTTAAACATCTTTTATGGCTCTCAGCTAACCGCAATCTTAGCTATCTCCTTGATTAGGGCTCCTGCAACAGGAAGACATTTTTCTTTGCATTTCTCCCCCATTCCCAGTCAGTTCCCAGCACTAGACTGAACATAGCCCCAAATTAGATGCCGCTGCTCTCATTTGTGAGTTAAAAATAGCTGTTCTGCATCCATCATGCAATCACCCGGGGGCTGTTTTCAGCAAATTTTGTTTATGACAGGGAAAGACATTTGCTATTTCACTGCTTATTCAAGGAGAATGACACTTCTTTGTTGCTCTCCTGAAAATAGACGACCCGGGATGTTGGTGGCAGTCCACTTGCATCTCCCTCGGTTTTGTGGGGTTTGTTTTGTTCTAGAAAAATGACTAGAGAGAGAAGAGGGAAAGAAGGGCATGTCTTCAACATGGTTCTATACAAGAGGTGATTACACGGGGCTCACCTGGAGAGGTGGCCCGTGGTGCTGGCAGATGGGACGAAGAGGGATGCACCCAGCTTCGCATTCGTGAGGGATGGAGCCCAGAAGAGCTGGGCCTCCTTACAGGTTCATGGTCCCTGCCTGGCCCCTGGTCCTTCCTCAGGGCTTGTCCCCAGCCTTGGCCTCTCAGACCCAGGGCTCCCCTGCCTTCCTGTTCTGAGCTAGAACCACTGGCACCCCTAAGTGCAGAACCCCCAGCAGCCCTCCTTCCCCCTCTCCTCCAGGGGTGCTCCTCTCTCCTCCCTGTGCTGCCCTCATCCACTTCCTTTCCTCTCCCATCTGTTGAGTCTCCTGCTTCCTGCAAGCCCATGTGATGGTGCAGAGGCCAGAGGAGGCCATGCTGGGGTGGGGAGGTGCTGGGGACCCGTTGTGGTGGCCTTACCTGGTCACTGGGCTCTTTCTACCCCTGTGATAGTGGCACAAAACAAAACTGCTTTGGGTGCAGTACTCGTGCTGGGAATTTTGAAGTTCAGTTTTCCAGGAACAGAGTGCCCAGAGACGTTTATCTTCTGGCTTTTGGCTCTCAGGGTGAGCCAGGAGGGAGCCAGCTGGGGACCAAGATTCCAAGATTGGCCTTAGACTAGGTATAAATAAGCAGTGAGGCACGGAAACAGGTCCCAGCAAGGGTTTTGGCAAAATATGTAGAGTCACAGATGTGTCACGCCGGGCCTAGCCCTCACTCTCCATTCAGCAGAAGGCTTGGCTTTATTGCTCTGGGGTGGAACTGGACATCGAGAAGCTGAAGTTGTCAGAAGCACCTTGATCGGAGGGGCGGGAAGGCATGTTCATATTTAAGGATGTCTGGGCTGGGGGCGTGGCTGGGTGGTAGAGCACTTGCCTAGCGTGCGCAAGGCCTGGAGTCCATCTCCAGCACTGTGGGGGCCGGGATGTGTTGGAGGACTGCGGGGAGTCACTGTCTTCTGTAGAGCCGTGGCCTGAGGCTGGGCGGGGCCTCCCACAGCTGGCTGAAGGGGCTTGTGCCCAGGTGGTGAGCTGCGTTTCTGTGTTTCTCCCTTGTGGAGGCTTGTTTCCCAGCTGGGCGAGTGGGTGGAGGAGCAGCAGTTGGGGTGGGCAGGAAGAGCTGATGGGGACCGTGGACAGAGGAGGCGGAAGCTGCTCCCGGGGCTGGGTTCCTGGGCTGCCACCGGTGCAGGCCCCCAGCACTCCTGCTCACAAGGACCCTCTGCTCTCCTGAAACTCTCACTTGTTTTCAAAATTAGAGGCTACGCTTTTCATTTTGCACTAGTAACCAAAAAATCATGTGACTGGTCCTGGCTATGAGAAGAACAGTGGGGAGGTAGGAAAAAGGGGGGAAATGGAGCCGATGGAAACAGAGTTGGGAGAGACTGAATAATATGTTTTATAGCCCTTTACACTTTCTTGCATTGTCTCACACATGAGCTTTTTGGGGAAACCTCATATCTAAACCATAACAGTGTTTTTCCTCACAAAGAAAAAAAATGAAAGGCCTGCTGTTATGTGGCTTCCAAAATACTTGCAATTAAATATGGCTTGGATCCAAGTAGAATCTTAGATTCTTAGATGCAGGTGTTGTGTGGTGATGTATTAGTTCATTTTCTGCTGCTGGGACAAAACCCCTGAGGATGAGTACTTTAGAAAGAAAAAAGGCTTACTTAGAGCTCATCTTTGGAGGCCTAGTCCAAGACTAGAGAGTCCCTTTGGTTCAGCTGCTGATGAGGACCTTCTGGCTGCATCACAACAGGGTAGATGCATCATGGCAGGAGAGACTACATGGTGAGAACAAAGCTGGAGGGATTCGGGGGCTAGGCTAGCTCATTTTGTAATGACTTGCTCCTGTAGGAACTAACCAGGATTCTGGGGAGCTCCATTAATCCCTTCTGAGGGTGATACCCCAATGACCTAACCAGATTCATTAGGCCCCACCACTTCAACTGCACCATGTCAAGGACCAGATTTCCAGCAGACGAAGCCCAGGGGGGCGTATGAAATCTACAGCCAAACCATAGCAGGCGGCTAAGCATTTTCTGGAATTAAAATAAGTATGAGTTTGTGTCCATGAGTGTGCTTTTATTTTCAGTAAAAGACAATTAGGACATTATTTTCTTCAAACCATATCAGTGTCCTTGGTTTTCTTCTTTGAAAAGGTTTGGTTCCTAAGAGATGAGGTGACAGAGGCCCCTGACGTCTCCATTCTGTTTATTGCAGGAGATTTCCATCTTCCAGGCCTTCCTGAAGAAGAGTTTCAACGGCACTGCCCTTTGTTCTCCCAAGGGAGTTTTAAACAGCTCTCTGATCTACACCAAGGTCAAGAGAAGGTCTTCAAGCCTCTACAGAACATAACGTAGAGAATCCCCTGGACATAATGGCGGGGTCAGCAGAGGACCGTGGAGTTCCCCAGTGGAGGGCCGGATCAGCATGCCTTTAAGTGCTAATTTATTTCTCAACCCTGCAGCTCGAAGCCTCCCTGTCTCTGTTCGTCACGTGAGGCTGCGTCTCTTCCATATTCATCAGGGCACCCTCTGGCAGGTGCGCCAGGCTGTCTGTGAGAGGTCTCGAGGCTGGTGACAATGACACAGCAGACCAAAGAGGCTGGGAGGAGGGGCGTGGTCTTCCCCTCAGGCGAGGGGGCGCAATTGTCAAGGATACCTGGGTGCAGAGCGGGAAGCTCAGGTTTGGCCCTCCTTGGGGTGTTTTGCTGTGTCTGTGAGGGGTGCCCAGGTCTCCAGACATGCGGCTGGGACAGTCATTAGGAGCAACCCGGGGCTGACAGCCTGCTGGAGGGACTGTGTGTGGGATTCTTCTGGAAGGGTCGTGCTGATAGCTGTGGGGAGGAGCGTAAGGTGAGCAACTGGGAGGGACCAGTCCCCAGGGCAGCGGGCACCAGAGTGTGGCAGTCAGACTGGGGTGGGCGGGGGCAGGGGCCGGCTCGCTCTCTCTATTCACTACCCAAAGGGGTCTCACTGGAGCAGGGACTGGGGGGTCCCCACAGCTATCTCCCCCTACAGACTGGCACCCCTCCACTGAGGAGTCAGAGTTCTAGAATGTGTGTGCTGATGTTGCTCCTCTGCTAGTCTCTGCAGCCACAGGTGGGTGTGCGGGTGATGACAGTCACACCCCTGGGTGTCCCTGTCACTACCAGGCTCCCACCTGAGCTTCTCTGGGCCCGAGGCATTTAGCTGAGCATAAACGTTCAGAAAAGTTTCAAACTTCGTTAAGCTTGTGAAACTGGTAGGTCCATTTGGGAAAAGCACCGTGTGCAAAGTGTTCAGCTACATGTGGAGGAACTTCTGGGGAAGGAAAGAAAACTGTGACCTGGGGTCCAGCCGGAGCAGCCACATGGAACAGTGAAGGGTCTCAGAGAAGGAGACACCGCAACCCATCCATCTGTCCGTTCATTCTTTCACTCAACCAAGAAGGGACAGACAGTGAGCTCTGCTGGGCTCTGGGTGCACCAGTGATGAGGGACACAGCTCAGGACAACTCTCAGGAACCTTCCAGCCGCGTCGGTGGGAGACAGACCAGAGACCTACAGACGATCCGTAATGCCAGCGTTCCCAGGTGCCGGTGAAGACATCGAGTGACTGCAGTGGGAGGAGAGGGGACGACACCTCTGGAGTGGCACTGGCAAGGAGACCTGGAGGATGGGCAGGGTCAGGAGGAAAGGGGACTTCTGGATGAAGAGCCTGTGGCTGGGGCCCGCAGCACGGCGGGCAGACCAGCCCCCTTGGCCGGGCACCCACAGGCTCGCGCACACCAGCTCTCGCCATCAGAGCGGAAGCAGGGCTCGAACAGGCTGAGGAGTGGAGGCTCCGGAGGTCAGCTGGGACTCCACGGTCACAGCTGGGTGTTCGGGAGGCTGGAGCTTGAACTCCAGGCCCTCCGGCTCCTGTGCTGACTCGCCGCCTGCTTTCTCAAGCTGATCCTCGAAACAGCCTCATCGGGAAGCCAACTGGCTGGAGGTGGTGAGCCCTGCGAGCCAAGCAAGAGGAAGGAGCCAGGTGGCAGCGCCTCTGCTGACACCTCCCAGGTTGGGTGCTTTGTCACAGCTGCCCCAGGGAGCTGGTCCCCGGGGGAGGGGGAGGCCAGGGAGGCAGGTTCTCTCCAGGCTGGAAGATGAGAGGCTGGTAGGAGCCCCACAGTGGGTCCTCCTGAGTTCCTTCCTGGGTGGTTAATGGAAATTCCAGTTTTAGGAACCAAAGCAACGAATAAGGAATATCTGGATCTTACTTGTGGTGAAAATGCAAGGCAAGACTCTTTTAATATGAGTCTCACTTATCTGGGATGAGAGCACACAGACAGGTGTATTTCAGACTCACACCTGGGGGACATTTTAGAAATTACAATTCAGAAGCTGTGAAACATCTCTGAATACACGTTAAAGCATTTCAAAGCTTTGTTTAAAAGTGTCCATGACAATGACATTTTCCCTAAATGCCCAATTTTGGTGAGTTATCATTCCAATCTCACTTTAATGCTTCAATAAAATAAAAAGGGCTATAATCCAATTCTATAAGGTCTATAAAGTCAACCTCAAAGATTAAACCTAGAATGTTTTCTCTGATATGTGGAAACTAATCCACAATAAATGGGTATGGGGAAAAATAGAAGTTAAGTGGGTTAGACAAAGGGGAAAGAAGAAAAGGGAGAGGGCATAGGAATAGGAAAGGCAGTGGAATGAATCTGATACAACCTTCCTATGTACATATATAAATGCACCACAGTAAATCCACCATCACATACATCCACAAGACTGGGATCCTAATCAGAATAAAATATATTTCATGCATGTATCATTTTATCGAAACAGATTCTACTGTAATGTAAAACTAAAAAGAACCAATAAAAAAAGATTAAACCTAAGGAAAAAAAAGAAGTGTCCATGAGACATGTATTTTGCATGTATGTATTTGAATACATTAGTCTTAGAGCAGTATTCCTGACTCTGGTCCAGGGGTGTAGCATTCAAACGGGGTCTGCACAAGCCCTGCTCCAGGTGGCGCATGCTCAGTGGGGCCCTTTGCGCACCGACGTTGATGCTCTGGGCTTCGGGAACCTGTGAAGCTTCAACCGTGAGTTCCCACACACCGAGGCTTTCCTTCTCCTCTCAGGATTCCCCTGCCTCTGGTAAAGACAGGATTAGGAGAGGACCAGAGGTCCCTCTAGAAGCTCTGCTGGCACCTGTGGCCAGGGCCTCAACAGGAACAGCAGAGCCATTAATAAGGGACTGTCTACTTTAAGTGACTTCCCTGGTGCATTTAGAATTTTAGGAGCATAATTTTATTTTATTATTTTATTATTTTTTATTTTTTTGGGACCAGGGATTGAACTCAGGGACACTCGACCACTGGGCCACATCCCCAGCCCTTTTCTGTATTTTATTAGAGACAGGGTCTCACTGAGTTGCTAAGTGCCTCGCCATTGCTGAGGCTGGCTTTGAACTCACAATCCTCCTGCCTCAGCCTCCCAAGTGCTAGGAATACAGGCGTGTGCCACCACGCCCAGCTTTAGGAGCATAATTTGATCCCTACATTCTCTTTCTTAGCAACTGAGTCCCGACTTGGAAATAAAGTAGATTTTAATGTTCAGAGACTGAATAACACAGAGGGCTACTTTTTTGCTTGATGTCATCTGAATTCAAACCCTGAAAACATGCAGGAAGGAGGTGTTTTTTTTGTATTTTTGTATTTTTTTTTTTCTGTTGCTGGGTTTCCTAAAATTAAGCAATAGCCCCCATGAAGCAGATTCTCTTTCTGCAGAGCTGCGGACACTCCCATGTGTATCTTACCTTTAATCCTCTTGAGCCAACCTCCTCACACTTATCTGAGCATCCCTGGTAGCAGTATTTGCTTTGTGAAATTGCAAGGTCTAATTGCACAGGTGTGCATTAAGGATCAGAGGTGCACAGGGGGAAGTTGGCAGTGTCAGACTTGGTGAAGTTATAGGTGAAGTTCCTGGTGGTTTCCTCTTTGCTAACCCTGCTGCCTGGCAGCCGATTCTCCTGGACTGGTTCAGCCTCTCAGCAGGTCACTTTTCAAAGGCCAGAGCTATGTAGTTTTTATTTGCAGTCTTTTTCGACCCCAGAACTGGAGATCGTACCCAGGGATGCTTTACCACTGAGCAACACCCTCAGCCCTTTCTAATTTTTATTCTGATACAGGGTGTTGCTAAGTTTCTGAGATTGGCTTCAAACTTGCAATCCTCCTGCCTCAGCCTCCCCAGTTGCTGGGATTACAGGTGCGCACCACAGTGCTCAGTGACCATGCAGGTTTAGAAACCTCCCCAGGTGAGCTTAATTCTTGTGCACCCCAAAGTTTGAGAATGTTTAGCTTTGGTGTTTCAGAAGCACTTCCTGGTTGCTATTTGTCACGCTCTTACAGTGGCTTCTGCTGGCCATTCTGAGTCGGGGGTGGACACCATTCTGGGGAATACTGTCCCTCACCTGCTTTCCACTCTCTTCTAGGGCTGAGACTGGGAAACTACAACCACATTTACCTGTCTTTTGCATCTGGGTCTGGACAGAATGTTTTGCTCTGCCCTGTGGACCTTTAGCTTGGATCCTGTCCACTGGGGAGAGCAGAGCTGGACCTCCATCTTGCTGGTGTGGTGCGTAGCAGAGGCGTGTGGAGCTGAGCACTCCCAGAACCACCCGCGGCTGGTCTCCCTGCAGCAGTGTCATCATGGTGGGGTAGAGATGTTGGCTCTCTGTGACCCAGAGAGTCTGTCTTGAATATTTATGCTGGAATCTGTCTCTTTGCCTTCCCAGCAGTCCTGTGGAAACGTAATGATTTATACAAATTCCCTTTAGCTTATGGAGTGTAGTAGGTTGATTTGTGTCTCCTGGCCCAAGTGCCCACCCAAATCAAAGAAGAGACGTGCATTTGGGGAGCTCATGAATGTGGCTTTATCTGGAAAATGGTGTCTTTGAAGATGGATAAGTTACGGATCTTAAGATGAGGAGAGCCTCCTGGGTTATCTGGCTGGGCCCTCAACCCCGGGACATTGAGGGGAAACCCGTGTGCAGACAGAGACAGAGCCTGAGGTGGTACGGTCACAACTGAAGGAGTTCATGAATGCCAGGAGCCACCAGAGGCTGTGAGAGTCGGGCAGGGTCCTTCTCTAGGGCCTGGGAGGCAGTGTGGCCCTGTGGGACCTTGGATGTGGCTTCTGGCCCCCAGGACTGTGAGAGCCACACAGTCTGGTCAGTCATGGCAGCCTGGGGAAGCTAGCTCAGCTACCGGAGAAGATTCTGGGTGGGCCCTGGACCCATTCGGGCTGTCGCTCCGAAAGGTCGTGGCCACAGACTGCCGTAGCTCTCACAGGCCCAAATGAGGGCAGAGAGGGCGTGGGCTGCAGCCCTCGTGACGCCGCCCGCTGGCTCTGCAGGGCCGCCGCTCCTGGTCGCTGGCCAGGCCCACTGTGGCTCGCACTCCGACTTGTCTCCTCCCCAGACTCCTGCCGCCAGCACACTGCTGCAGCCACCAACTGGGCACGGAGGGGAGGCCTCCCTCTCCTCGGCCGACGGAAGCAGGCGCAAAGAAAGCATTGGCATCGGACAGCATCCTCGGAAGCGGCCCAGTCACTGCATGCACAAACTCCTCGCTCCTGCCTCTGCTGCCAAAGGGGGACTTGGAATCGACCCCTACCCCCTTAGTCCTCTGGACAGCTGAACAGAATATCGCAACACGTATTTCTCAGTTTTGAAACTGGGAAGTCCAAGGTCAAGGCAGATGTCTATTCCACACTAGTCACGTGAGCTCTGGCATTTCCTGGCTGAAGCAAAACCAGGCCTCCCCAGCTCACCCAGTGGGGCAGGAAGCCAGCATCTCTCTCAAAGGCAGATCCTGCCCCTTCCTTAAATGACAGGCATCTAAAACAGCCTTTCTCCACCTGTATGCACCATTGTTCTTGCAGTTGGGCAAGTCTGCAGAAGGTCAAGGGCCCAGCGGGTGGTCTTCTCCTTCCTGCGCTCCTGCCGCACCTCAGCAGCCCTGGTTAGAAGCTTTGGTGGCCCCCCCACCCCAGGACTCCTTGCTTGCAGTTCTTTGTGTTTCCCAAGCCTTTCCCCTGACGTTCCCTGTGAAGGAAGAAAACAGTGCTTCAATTTTGCTCATCTTCGAAAAAATACATTTTCAGAAGACCATCAGTGTCTTCGGTGTGCGATGCTGTACTTGGAACCATGAAAGTATGGGCGCTGAAGCCCCCGCCTTTGCTCAGAGGCCCACCCTGAACAGCGGAGCTTTGATTTTGCCTGCCTGCTCCTCTCGGGCAGCCAGCTCACCCTCCTCAGCCCAAACACATGAGGACGTGCCAGCTCTTCCCACTTCCATGGTCTGTTTTATTAGTTTGTCAACGTGCCAGCTGGTGGGAATGGCTGCTGCCGACAGCGCCAGACATCCCCAGGGCAGTGCCAGCTGCTGGCAGGAGCAGCCACAGCTGGGAGGGCTCCAGCCGAGGCCAGCTCCCGTGTTCTCTTTTGATTTGTGTTCTGCTTGCTCTACGACTGATAAAACCCCCCAGTGACCAAGGCTCAAAGGCCCTGGGCCATAGTTGTGCCTGGAGACAATGCGTACTGAGGTGAGCGGGTCCCTTTGTCACCTTGGGCACCCAAGGATGTGTGCATGGGGTTGTCCCAGCGTGCATTGGCATGAAGCTGCGGGGCTGGATAGAGGGACGATCGAGGGAGGGGACTGTCCTTCCCTTCTTCGCACTTCATTCTCTGTCTGCGGTCAAGCCCACTTTGGCCATCAGGATCAAATTTCTCAGCTAAAATAACAACGTTTTTAAAAAATAGAGACATTCTGGAATGGCAGAAATTAAGTTCTTGTTAGTGTGCACTATGGCCGAGACCAGAGAGATGGCATCTGCTCACAGAGGTAACACAGGGTGGGAAGAAGAAAGAATCATAATTTCCTGCGTCAGGATGTGACCCGGTACCCTGCGCAGCCTCAGAGCCCACCCAGATCAGCCGCCCCATGCAGGGTCCAAAAGCCAACTGGGCGCTGAACCCTTCTGAGCTCTGTTTTAACCCACGTGGTCCTCGCAGGTGTGAGAGGTAGCGATGCCGACCTCCGCGGTTTGTAGACAGGCAGCTGCAGCCTGGGGAGGGTTCGGGCCTAGTCTGCGGGTGTGGGGCTGGGCAGAGCCAGTGTTCCAGCCGGTGTCCTGATTGTGATGCTGTGATCGGGATCTCTGTGGACGGTCTGAGGCACGCCAGTGCGCCTCCGTCCTGCCCTCCTGCATCCCCTCTCCTGCTCTCTTGCTGCAGTGCCCTCAGCTGTCCAAGTCACTGTTACCCTTAAAGGCCTTTAGTTCCCCTGAGGCTTGCAGAACAGACTCAAAGGATGTCCTTAGCATCCCTTGGGAGCTGGCTGTCTAGATTTCATGTCCTTCCTGTGCTGTGACCTGCTGGAGGCTAAGGAACGCCCCGGTACGGTGTCTTCTCCAGTGTGTCCTCAACAAGTCCTGAGCAGCACGGAGCCCCCTTGCCTGAGATGACTGGTTTGGGGCTTCTTTGGCTATGGATTCTTTTTTCTTTCTAAAAATGTAGTTGAGACATGGTTTTAAAATCAGTGGCATGCCAGGCCTAGTGGCAGGTGCCATAGTCCCAGCTACCCAGGAGGCTGAGGCAGGAGGATCCGGTGAGCCCAGGAGTTCAAGGCAAGACCCTATCTCAAAAAAGAAGGCAGCAACAACAGCCAAGCCAAAACAGTTGCCTAGGTAATTGGCATCAGCAGGCAAGGGTTCCCCAGAAAGCAAATATCCTACCAAGTGCTACTGAAGACCTTTCCTGCTTCCTTGTTGAAGTTTGTATCTTTGCTCTTAGATATGTCTATGCAACTTTGTAGATCAAAGAAGCCTTGAATGTAATACATTTTAAATGTTTCTTCCCTATTCAGTTTTTACGGATGTCCTCAAAAGGAATATAAATTTTAAAAAATATTCTGGTCCGTGCTTCCCCCTGCTCTGTTTCCATTTGTGAGGGTAACCACCTGTAGGTGTGAGGGCCCCCGTTACCATGACATGTAAATATCAAGCACAGTGTGTCCCATTAGGTCTGACACTGGGAAAGTGTCCTGCAGCTTTGTGAGCTACATCTGCTGCTACAAATTTAACTGAATCATTTATTGCTTATTTCATGGCTTGCTAAGCCCTTGGCATTGCTCAGACCGGCTGTGAACATTTATGCATAGCTCCTCACGTGTCTCTCTCGAGACACAACCAAAGGTCTTTCTTCTTCCCAAACATCCAGGCGACGTTGGCCCTGTGTTCAGTCTGCCACTTGTCTGTCACTGAGACAAGCAGAAAGGAAGCACAAACTCCTGTGACTGCACTTTACAGAAGAGATTGAAGAAAAAAAATATTTCTAGCTTCTTATTTTTGTTAAAAAAAATACATATTTTCTTCCAATGGTAGCTAAATGCACATAGTACAACATTCCAAAGTTTAAATTGATAAATGTGATAAAAATGTCTTTCCCTTCCTGCCCGCCAGCCTCCGAGTTCACAGCCTCAGGGGAAGTTGTATCTGTTCTTCTTTCTCCTGTGCCCTTCTGGAGGTCTCGTCTCTTACAGCTAGATCGGAGATATGCCACACGCACTGATTGGAACTTGTTTTGTTCCTGAACAATCTATCTTGGAGTTTATTCTACCCAGGTTCGTTTGAGTATAGAGTGGCCACATTTCCTTTTACACCTGCGTGCGTTACTTGGCAGGAACGTACCAACATTTATCCAACACCTATCATATGGAAGAGCATCTGGTCTTTGAATTGTTCGCTCGCACACAAATGCTGCTGTGAATATCCCCACAGAGCTGCCACCTTGCATGTGCATAAGCTCTTTGGGAGGATATATTCTTAGAAATGCCGGGACATTTCCGTGCACTTCAAATTTTGAATCAGCTTACCCACTCCTTGTCTGAAGAGTCGGCCCCACTCTATCCTCTCGGTGCAGGCTGGCAGTGCCTGTTGCCGCATGCCCACCAGCACGCTGGGTTACTAGAACACTGGTCTGATGGGTAAAGAGTTCGTAGGTCATTGCAGCTTTCACTTGCAGCCTTCCTGTGTGTGAGATTTCTGTCTTCTCTCATTCACATACTTATTCTGCCGCTGTTAGTTGAGCACCTACTGTGTGCTGGGCCCTGTTCAGGTATTATCATGGCAACACTGAAAAGAGCAGACCCCCCAAGTCCCCTGTTGACGTGGAGCCGAAGTTTCTGTTAGAGGAGATGGGGAGAGGAGAAGTTCAGCAGTAAAGCACGCAGCCTGTGAGGTGGAGGTAGGTTCTCAGAGGAAAGCACCCAGGGAAGGCGCTGAGGAGAGCAGGGTGGAGGGCTGAGGCCTCCCAGGGAGGAGGGGCTCCTGGAGAGCCTGAGGGGGCCTGGGAGGGGCGCGGGCAGCAGGCAGGCGGGTTTGGGCCTGCTCAGCATCTGTGCTGCTTCTCAGGGGCTGCGTAACCAGCAGCCCCAGCCGAGGGGGGAGAGCAGAGGCTCCTTGTGGAGTCTTTGGGTCCAGGATTTGGACAGGCCGTAGTGGGGATGCTTATCTCACTCCTCTGTGGTTTAGGTCTTAGCTGGGAAGATTCAGAGCTGGGGTGACCTGAGGCCAGGGGCTGGGATCGCCCAGCGGCTTCTTCACTCAGATGTCGGTCCCCGAAGGCTGGCCTTGGCGGGGCCGGTGGAGCTGAGCAGCTACTGGGGCCTCCGCACCACCTGGGCTCCCAGGGCCGGTTGGCTCGAGCACCCCCGGCAGCAGCTCCAAGGTGCTCTGGTGACCTCATCTGAGATTGGCGTTCTGTGGGCTGACGCAGACACGCTCCAGGGCAGGGCCCAGCCCCGCCTCTCCCTGAGAGCAGGGAGCAGTTCTGTCACAGGGACGTGTTGATCGGGGCTCCGAGGAACAGAAGCTGAGAGGAGGGAGAATTAGCATATTTGAAGGAGCTGGCTCAGGCGATTGTGGGCTGGTAAGTCTGGATGGTGCTAGGCACGGGGCGGGTGTAGACGGGCAGAGCTGTGGCAGTCCAGGTGGGGGCTCCGGTCCAGGGCTGGGGGCTTCCTCCTCAGGAACCCCAGTCTTTGATCTTAAGGCCTTCAGTGGATAGGATGCAGGCCCCCCGCATTATCAAGTGTGCTCTACGTTACCCAAAGTCCACTGATGCAAATGCTAGCCTCATCTAGAAGTGTGTTCCAGTCACAGTCATGGGGTGACATGCCTGAGTGCCACGGCCTAGGCAGCGGACACAAGATGAGCCACCACAGGCACCCCTGGTGGGGAGTCTTTGGGACAACAGTTTTCCACGTTGTCTTAGTCCATCTTCTGTTGCTATAACTGAATGCCACAGAATGGATAGTTTATAAAGAATAGAGGTTTGCTCAGGGTCAGGGGCTGCATCTGGTGAGGGCCTTCTGGCTGTGGGGTTCTGCAGAGCCAGAGGCGGTGCCGGGTATCACGAGGGGGACAGAACAGGTGAGCCAGCCTGAGTCTCTCTTCCCCTCCTCATGGGGCCACTCAGGACCCCACAGAACCCCAACCACCACCCAGAGGTCCTACCTCTAAACACCAGTAATATGTGACTCTGGGGATTCAGTTCCCAGCACATGAATTCTGGGGAGCACCCTCAAGCCACAGCACACGTGGTGCCCAAGGAAAAGGGGGACCAGGGTTGTGGGGGTGGAGGTAATAAGAGTGTGACGAGGTCACAGGCAACCAGGTGTGGAGGGCCTTCGGGCTGCTGGACTTGGCTAGGCTTTGCCTCTGAGATGGGAAGACAATGTGGGGTTACTCTGGGGTACCTGTGCGGACTGGATGGAGTCCTGTCCCTTGGGAAGGTGGAGTCAATGGGATGGTTGACGTATTCAACATGGAGAAAGAGGATGAGTCCAAGGTCTGGGTGGACCTGGGAAGATGGACTTGAGAACCTCTTCATGTATTTCAGGCCACTGTGTCTCTTCTGTAAAGTCTCTCATAGATCTTTGCCCAGGTTTTTTCTATTGCATTGCTGGTGTTTCCCTAAATATTTAATAGAGCTCATTATATGCCTATCAAGTGAATTTCAGATTTTTTTTTCCAGTTTTCCACTTGATTTATAATTTTGGATTTTTTATTTCAGAATTTATTTCTGCTCCCCACAGCCTAATTCCTTGGTCTGCCTTTGATGTCTTCTGAGTTTTAAGTTCTGTTGATTTGTGGATGGGGATGAAAATGTGTGAGGCTAATTTCTTTGCAGAAAATGATTCCTTTCTCTGACAGGACTGCAAAACAGAACTCATGTAGCAATGAAGGCTTGCACTTTGCAAGTTTACAAACAGGAGAATCTCAGTCATCATCCTTGGCTTTGTTCTCCAGAAGCCTCATTCACAGGACAGTGTTATCTCAGAGGCCTCAACTGGGTTTGGATTCCCGGCTCCACTGTTGACCACCGTCTTCAAGTGGTGCTGTTGAGTACCAGCAGTGACAGAAGAGGGGCTGCTTGGCTAAGCGAGATGCTGGCAATGTTGGCTTAGCTCTCAACCATCAGGATGGAACAGTGACTGTCCCCACCTCCAGTGCTTCACCTCTGACCTTTTCCTTGCATAATAATAAAGATTCAACTTTGGTCGATCATACCTAACATAGACCACCCAATACTAAATATATAGGAACTCAACCTTATAAAGCAAGTGCATTATTCTTTCAGGAATGTAGGCCAGGAACACACATTGCACAAACTCCGTCACCTTCACAGAACCACACCTCGTCTACACATTTATCACTGCTCTGTTTCTGGTTTTGAATAGCTGAAAATCAGGTCTTCTACTACCTTTATCAGTTTGGAAATAAACTCAACTTTTGTTCTTAATGTGTCAAAGTTAGGATTTCCATTAACAACATTTAAGGCGCATGACAATGAAATTGATGGAATCTTGGGAACTGGAGAAAGTTCCTTGCATCTTATTAAAAGATGAGATAATCTAGTTTGGTGTCTGATAATAACTGATGTATGTTTGAGTGTGCTGTATTTTTTGGAATTACTGGGGATTTTTTGCAGTGCTGGAGATTGAACGCAGGACCCATGTCAGGCGAGAGCTCTACCACGGAGCTGCACCCCAGCCCATAGTTGCTACTCTTTTTTTTTTTTTTTTAAATATTTATTTATTTACTTTAGTTGTACACAATACAATGCATTTATGTTTACGTGGTGCTGAGGATCGAACCCGGGCTGCTCACATGCGAGGCGAGCGCTCTGCCGCTGAGCCACAACCCCAGCCCCTCTTTTTTAAAAATATTTATTTATTTGCTTTAGTTGTACACAATGCAATGCATTTATGTTTATGTGGTGCTGAGGATCGAACCCAGGCCGTGCTCGTGCTAGGCGAGCGCTCTACTGCTGAGCCACAACCCCAGCCCTCGTTGCTACTCTTCACACCAGATTCACGCTGTCCTGATTGTTTTCCAGGCTGTTCCTGGAGTCGTCCTATTTCTCTCCACATTAGGACCAGTACCGCTGCTGTTCAGAATCCACTCCCATTCCCTCCTGAACTCTCGTGGGAAGACTGGTTCCCATGAGACTCCTGGCTTCCTTCCTTTTGAAGTGGGCCAGTGTGCACTCAATTAATAAAGTAATCAGCTGATTACTGGTGTTCAGTTGAGTACGAAGCGCTATACACATACGTGTAAAATGTAGGCCTCTCTCTTCTTGAGGAGACGTGAGGCTACTCACACAAAACTGCCATTGAAAATATACCCCCGAATGCTAGCTTCTCTGATGCAGAAGAGATCTTTTAGCAAAGAGGGCAGGCAACAGTGGCGTGGAATCTGGAAAGGTTTGTGGAAAAAATGGAACTTAGTTGAGGCCTTAGCTGAGGCCTTGAAATGTATGGAGATAATGGAGCTGGGGGTTGAATCTTCGAAAGGGATTATGGGCAATTCACCACAATCTTGCTACCACTCTGGACGACAGTCTATGAATTTTATTAAATATGTAATTATGCATTGCTATAAAAGCATGATACAAAAGAAAAGAAAAAAAGAAAATTTAGCCTGGAGGAAAGAACATTTGTATCCATGTTTTGGCACCTTGGGTTTTGGAAACAGGAGGTGTGTCCATTTGCCGTGAAGAAGGGACTTTGCTGAGGGGAGCTGGGGTCCTGCCCCTCCTGCTCCCTCGCCACGCATCCTGAACTCTCTAGAGGGCTCTGACCTCTGGTCCCACTGACCCACCTGTGTGTGGAGCACAGGAGCCACCAGCTACAGACAGGGGACTGGAGGGCAAGGACTCAGCCCCGCTGGCCAGGCTGCCTGGGGACAAGGCCCAGCCCTGGGGCTGAGTCCATGTCACCCTGAACCCTCCGCTGGCTTTTCTCCAGTTCCCAGGAAGGGGACTTCAAGGTCTCCTCGACTCTCGTCTCAGGGAGGCAGTTCCCAGCTAGCCAGTTGCCTTCCCTCATCTTCTGGGCGATCCCCTAAACTCCATCAATCCATGCCTGTCCTGGTGACGAGGCGCCTGTCCCCCGGGTGTCACCACCCACACTGTTTCTTCAGCTAGGACAGAGGGCTGAGGAGGAGAAGCAACGGGCGCCTCAGCTCTCTGCCCCACGCCTGTCAGGGTCCAACGCTGTGGGCAGCACAGCCTTTGAAGTCCTAAAAAGATACGTTTAAGCTGGGCGCGGTGGCGCACGCCTGTAATCCCAGCACTTTGGGAGGCTGAGGCAGGAGGATCGCGAGTTCAAAGCCAGCCTCAGCAATGGCGAGGCACTTAGCAACTCAGTGAGACCCTGTCTCTAATAAAATACAAAAAAGGGCTGGGGATGGGGCCCAGTGGTCGAGTGCCCCTGAGTTCAATCCCCGGTACCACAAAAAAAAAAAAAAAAAAAGATACATTTATTCCCCAACCTGCAGAACCTGCCAATGTGACCCTATTTCCAAATGGGGTCTTCACAGATGTGATCAGTAAAGAGGAGGCCACGCTGGACTAGGGTGGACCCGTTTCAACGACGGGTGTGCTGTAAGATAGGCAAATCCAGGCAAAGAAACCCAGAGGAGAAGCCCCTGAAGACAGGGGCAGCCACCAGCAAAGGGGTGCCCAGCACGGCAGGCAACCTGGGGCGCAGGATGGGGCAAGGACAGCCCCTCCCCTAGAGCCTGGGAGGGAGTATGGTCCTCGGACACTGTCGCCTCTGACTTCTGGCCTCCTGACTTGTGAGAGGGCGGGTTCCTGCAGGCTAAAGCCACTCAGTCTAGGAGGC
This sequence comes from Tamias sibiricus, assembly GCA_025594165.1. Taxonomy (NCBI): domain Eukaryota; kingdom Metazoa; phylum Chordata; class Mammalia; order Rodentia; family Sciuridae; genus Tamias; species Tamias sibiricus. The sequence continues at coordinate 167,789,019 of CM046662.1, read as the reverse complement.
TTGGTCGAGGCAGCCCTGAGACACCAGGGCAAGGTGCGAGGGACGACTGTAGACGTCAGCTTGACTCAGTTAGGGAGTAAAACCCAAAGAGCTGGCAGAACGTTATTTGGGCGTGTCCCTGAAGGTGTTTCTGGGAAAGACTGGCCATTGGAATCAGCGGACTGAGCAAGGAAGACCTGCCCTCCCCCGGAGTGGGCAGAGACCACTGAATGAGTTGAGGGTCTCAATGGGGCAGGGGAGAGAACAGGTGGGGGACATGGTTACCCATCATCGACCCCTGCTCAGGCTGCGGGCAGCACAGCTGGCCATGGCTCCTGGGTGTCTGTCCTGGCTGTGTCTCATGGAGAGCTCCCCACACAGGACCTGTTGACGTGTCTGTCTCCAGAGGCCCAGGGCTTCACGCAGAGGCTGCTCCCCTGCTGCTGCCGCCTCCCCCCTCCCTGCACGGACCCCAGAGTGACCCAGAGCAAGAAATGCCACCACTGGGCTGTGGAACTTAGTGTCACGTGACAGCGCCTTCCCAGAAGTGCAGCTGGGACACCCCTCGGGGGCAGGGCATGTCACTTCCCCCAGTTCCTTCTCCAAATGCGAGGTTTCTTTTCTTTTCTTTTTTTATTATTCTAATGTGTTATATATGTTTGCAGAGTACATTTCATTTTATATTACATATAAAGAGCACAATTTTTCAAGTTGCTGGTTTAATACAAAGTATTTTTACAACAATTGTGTCTTTATACATGTATTTAGGGGAATCATGGATAACTCAGTCTGCCATTATTCCTATCCCCTTGCCCCCTCCCTTCCCTTCCCTCCCCCCTCTTTGTTCTATTTAAAGCTCTTTCATTCCTATCATCCCCTCTCTCTTGCCTTTATAAGTTAGTATCTTCCTATCAAAGAGATCATTCGACCTTTGGTTTTTTTGGGATTGGCTAACTTCACTTAGCATTATTTTCTCCAACTCCATCCATTAACCTGCAAATGCCATGATTTTATTCTCTTTTAGTGCTGAGTAGTGTTCCATTGTGTATATATACCAAAGTTTCCCTATCCATTCATCTGCTGATGGGCATTGGGGTTGGTTCCACAATCTAGCTATTGTGAATTGTGCTGCTATAAACATTGATGTGGCTATGTCCCTGTAGTATGCTGTTTTTAAGTCCTTTTGGAATAGGCCAAGGAGTGGGATAGCTGGGTCAAATGGTGGTTCCATTCCAAGTTTTTCTAGGAATCTCCATCTACTTTCCAGATTGGCTTCACCAATTTGCAGTTCCACCAGCAATATAATAGTGTGCCTTTTCCCCCACATCCTTGCCAGCATTTATTGTTGTTTGTTTTTTTGATAGCTGCCATTCTGACTGGAGTAAGATGAAATCTTAGAGTTCCCAATATCATTCCTCATAGAAATAGAAAAAGCAATCATGAAATTCATCTGGAAAAATAAGAGACTCAGAATAGCCAAAGCAGTTCTTAGCAAGAAGAATGAAGTGGGTGGCATTACTATTCCAGACCTTAAATTGCACTACAAAGCAATAGTAACAAAAACAGCATGGTATTGGCATCAAAATAGACCAGTTGACCAATGGTACAGAATAGAAGACACAGAGATGAACCCACACATCTACAGTTATATTAGACAAAGGTGCCAAAATGTTCACTGGAGAAAAGATAGCCTCTTCAACAAATGGTGTTGGGAAAACTGGAAATCCTCATGTAATAAAATAAAATTAAATCTCTTTCTTTCACCATGCACAAAACTTAACTCAAAGTGGATCAAGGACCTAGGAATTAAATCCAAGACCTTGCACCTAATAGAAGAAAAAGTAGGCCCAAATCTCTATCATGTTGGTTTAGGCTCCAACTTCCTCAATAAGACCCCTATAGCACAAGAACTAAAACCTAGAATCAATAAATGGGATGGATTCAAACTAAAAAGCTTCTTCTCAGCAAAAAGAAACAATCAGTGAGGTGAATAGAGGACCTACAGAATGGGAGCAAATCTTTACCACAAGCACATCAGATAGAACACTAACCTCAAGGATTTATAAAGCCCTTAAAAGCCTTAACACCAAAAAAACAAATAAACCAATCAATAAATGGGCCAAGGAACTAAGCAGACACTTCTCAGAAGATGATATACAAACAATCAAAAAATATATGAAAAAATGTCCAACATCTCTAGCGATTAGAGAAATGCAAATCAAAACTACTCTAAGATTTCATTTTTTTTTTTTTTTAAATCAGGATTTTCAGAAAACGCGAACATGGAACAATTGTGAGGGTGATCATCCAAATCCTGAGGGCAGGACTGGGGCGTTCCCTGGAGGAAGACCTGTGGTCACTCATAAGAAGGTGACCAAGGAATGGCACTATCTAGCTTCCCCCGTGGTTGTTCCCCACACCCCAAGGTGCAGGCTGTGCACGCACTGCCCACAGCCCACCACTGCCCCAGTGTCCACTTGTGGCGTGAGAAGATAACACTAGCCCCAGCCACTGCTGGGTTACTGGAGCCAGGCAGCGTTCTGACAAGAGAGGAGGAGTGTGGGATGGAGGGGCTGGGGGCTGGGGGTGGGGGATGGAGGGGCTGGGGGAGGGGTGTGGGGGATGGATTGGCTGGGGGCTGGGGGTGGGGGATGGAGGGGCTGGGGGAGGGGGGTGGGAGATGGAGTGGGTGAGGGGTGGGGGTGGGGGGGTGGGGGATGGAGTGGCTGGGGGAGGGATGTGGGGGTTGGAGGGGCTGGGGGATGGGGGTTGGGGATGGAGTGGCTAGGGGAGGGATGTGGGGGATGGAGTGGGTGGGGGATGGGTTGGGGATGGAGGGGCTGGGGGAGGGGTGTGGGGGATGAAGTGGCTAGGGGAGGGGTGTGGGGGATGGAGTTGCTGGGGGAGGGGTGGGGGGGATGGAGGGGCTGAGGGAGGGGTGTGGGGGATGGAGTTGCTGGGGGAGGGGTGTGGGGGGGATGGAGTTGCTGGGGGAGGGATGTGGGGGATGGAGGGGCTGGGGGATGGAGTTGCTGGGGGAGGAGTGTGGGGGATGGAGGGGCTGGGGGATGGGGGTGGGGGAAGGAGGGGCTGGGGGCTGGGGGTGGGAGTGGGGGGTGAGGGCATGCTGTGCTGCTGGGCAGAGCAAGTCTCTACCCACCAGGCTGGGCCTAGGGCAACTCACTAAGGTCTTTCACAGAAAGGAACCTCCTGGGATCTGGGAATGAGGATAGCCTGGAGGCTTGTGTGTGGGCCAGGAGAGCCCAGGAGCAAGTGGGACCAGGTCTGGGCTGCACTCTGCTCTGAGCAGAGTGGCACCAGAGCGGAACTATCCCCACCTGGTCACCACCTTGGTGTGTCCAGAGAGTGGCCCCTGCTACCAGAGGGCTTTTGACACCCACCCCCCATCCTGCCTTTCCCCACCTTGTTTCTACCAGGTTTTCCTTGATAGTGTGAACTCTGTTGCCTTCTTCCCTCTGAGCTTCTGTCCGACCTCCAGGAGGACATCATTTACTGGGTAGCAAGTTGGTTCTGTTGGATCCTTTCCATCTAGGGGACGTGGTGTATATGTTTGTGCATGTGTGTGTATATGCATGAGTATGTGATTGTGTCTATGAGTGTGCATGTGCCTGTGTGTGAGTGTGTGTGTGAGTGTGCATGCATGGTGCCTGGGCATGTGTGAGTGTGACTTGTGCATGTATGTGTGTGCATGTGTATGTCCATGCGTGTGAGTGTGTTTGTGTGTGTCTGCGTGAACGTGTGTTTAGCTGCTCTCTGCCTCTGCTTGGATTGTGAAGTGTGGAAAAGCTCTTCATCTGTGAGTAAGCACATGCGTGTGTGTGCATGAGTGTGTGTGTGTGCACACTTGTGAGGCTGCTCTCTAGCTCTGCTCGGTCGTGAAGTGCCGACAAGCTCATCAGCCTTTTCTCATCACACAAGTAGCTTATTGAGGACCTCTCACAAAATTAAAATTATTTTTTTTTCCAAAGCTTAATTTCGTTGTACAGAAAACTTGGCAGCCAATTGCGGGCGTGCTGCAGGCAGCAGTGGCGCAGGGAGAAGATCTCGGGCCTGGAGGCTGCGGGCAGGAAACCAGCTCCCTCCACCCACTCCTGATCTCATCTCCCTGTGCAGGAGGGGCAGCCACTACTTCCACACAGCCCGTGGCTGCCCTTTTGCCCAGCACCACTGCCTCTGGCTGGACAGCTGAGGGGCCACCCCAAAGCCGCCCCATTTCCGGGCCCTGCTCTCTGGCAGTCCTGGGCTGTGTTGACCCGGTTCTGATGACTGATGGCCAGCCAGTCCTGCGCCATCTGCTTCCTCTCCAGCTTCTACCAGACAGCTAGCTGGCCTCTTAGTTACCTGTTTATTTTTTAACTTGTTTTTTCCTTTTTTGCATTACTGAGATTAAACCCAGGGTTGTTCTACTATCCAACTAGAACCCCAGTTCTTTTTATTTTTAATTTTTTTCAAATGTTTATTTTTTGGTTGTAGCAGGACACAATACATTTATTTTATTTATTTATTTTTATGTGGTGCTGAGACTCAAACCCAGGGCCACGCACGTGCTAGGTGAGCGCTCTACCGCTGAGCCACAACCCCAGCCCTCTGTCTTTAATCTTGAGATGGTCTCATCTCACTGTTTCCTAGCCTGGCCTTGAACTCTCCATCCTCCTGCCTCAGCCTCTCCTGCCTCACGACTGAGGATCTCATCCCTGATACAAGCGTTTGCTGTCTTTCACTTTGAATTGGGCCACAACATGTCATTTTTAAAAAGCTCAACTGGAGGGTTAAACAGCGTGTGTGGAGCTTTCTGGGTGTTGCTCCACGTGCCTGATTAAGCTGCCTTCCCCTGGCTGTGGGAGGGCTGACGGGAGGGGCAGCCTTGGCATTTCTGGGCCCGGAGCTGGGTCTCATGGTGTGGGCGTATTGTCCACGAGTCCACGAGGACCACACGCACGAACACCAGCCCAGACGCACGGACACAGTACGTTGTTCGGAGGTGACTGAGCCCATGTGTTCTCCTTGTGTTCAGAACCGTGGGGTTGACCTGGTGTCCTAGCTCCTCCAGTTCCCCACAAGCATGCTCTCTTCCCAATTCCCTGGACCTCTTTGCTTACAAGGCTTATCTGCCCTCCTTCTCTCTTGGCCTTGCTTCCTCCCTCCCTTCTTTTCTTTTTAAATTTTTAAGTAAAACAGTAATTATATTTATGGAGCACAATATGTTGTTTTGACGCATGTTTACAATATGGATTGATTAAGTTAAGCAAATTAACAAATTCATCACGTTAGTTTTTTGGGTGTGTGTGGGGGTGCTAGGGATTGAACCCAGGGATGCTGAACCACTGAGCTACATCCATAGTTCTTGTTTATTTTAAGACAGGGTCTCACTGAGTTGCCTAGGGCCTCACTAGGTGGCTGACACTGGCTTTGAACTTGTGATCCTCCTGCCTCAGCCTTCAGAGCCACTGCACATACTTAGTTTTTGTAGTGAAACGTTTAAAATTGACTCCTTTAACAATTTTGAAATATATAATAAACTATTATTTTGGTCACCTTCTGTGTAATTGACCACCAAAACTTATTCCTTGTGTGTGACACACGCTGTGCCCTCTGACCAACGTCTCCCTGCTCCCCCTCCCCAGCCTCTGGTAACCACCATTCACTCTCTTCTTCTATGAGTCCAACTCTTAAAATTCCACATGAAAGTGAGAACAGTGCAGAATTTGTCTTTCTGTGCTTATTTTACTTCTAGTTCTATCTGTGTTGTCACAAATAACAGGATCTCATCTTTTTAAAGGCTAATTGATATTCCATTGAATATATGTACAATATATAAGTGATAATGTTATGTGTGTGTAAGTGTACATATACATACATATGTGAGATGTGTAATGTCACATTTTCTTTATTCAGTGGATGGATATAGGTTGAATGCATAGCTCAGCTTTTGTGAATAAAGCTACAATGTATAAGGAAGTTATCTCTTTGGTGCCCTGATTTCAATTCCTTCAGCTACATACACAGAAATGGTGTGACTGGATCATATGGGAGTTCTATTTTCCTTTCTTTCTTTCTTTCTTTTCTTTCTTTCTTTCTTTCTTTCTTTCTTTCTTTCTTTCTTTCTTTCTTTCTTTCTTTCTTTCTCTCTTTCTTTCTTTCTTTCCTTTCTTTCCCTCCCTCCCTCCCTCCATCCCCCCCTCTCTCTCTCTCTCTCTCTTTCTTTCTTTCTTTCTTTTCCAGGGATTGAACTCAGAGGCCCTCGACCACTGGGCCACATCCCCAGCCCTTTTCTGTATTTTATTTAGAGACAGGGTCTCACTGAGTTGCTAAGTGCCTCGCCATGGCTGAGGCTGGCTTTGAATTCGCGATCCTCCTGCCTCAGCTGGGAGTTCTATTTTCAATGTTTCCAGGAATGTCCATGCAGCTTTCCGTAATAGCCATTGATTTGCATTCGACCAATAACTCACAAGAGTTTGCTTTTCTCCAACCCTTTTCTGTCATCTTTTTGATGATAGCCATGCTGACAGGTGTGAGGTGATGGCTCACTAGGGTTTAATCTACCTCCCTGATGATCAGGGTTGATGAGCAGTTTTTCATACAGCAATTGGCATTTTTATATCTCCTTCTGAGAAATATCTGTTTAGAAACTGCCCAGGTTTTGATTGGGTTATTTGCTTTCTAGTTATTGAGTTGAGTTCTTTATATATTTTGTTTATTAGTCCCTTTTCAGATGTATGGTTTGCAATTGATTTCTTCTAATTTGTGGGTTTTATCTTCAATCTATTAATTGTTTCCTTTGTTAGGTAGAAGCTTTTCAGTTTGCTGTGATCCTATTTGCTAATTTTTGCTTTTATTCCCTCTGCTCCAGGGGCCATATCTCATAAATCTTTGCCGAGAGCAATGCCATTCCTATTTCTCCTATGTTTTCTTCTGGTAGTTTTACAGTTTCATGTCTTAGTATTAAGTTTTTAATCCATTTTGAGTTGAGTTTTATAAGCAGCGTGAGAGAAAGTTCCAATTTTATTCTTTTACATGTGTATAGCCAGTTTTTCCCATCACTATTAGTTGAAAATCTACATATTTGATGCAACTACCACTGAAATTCTAATGCCATTGTTCATAGGAATTTTAAAATTGTTTTTCCTATTCCTATCAAAATAGAAGACCTTAAATTGCCCCGGCAATCTTGAGCCAAGAGCAAACAAATGCAAAAACCTGGAGACATCACACTACCTGAGTTCAAAATTGGTTGCAAAGCTGTAGTACTCAAAATAGCATGGTGCAGGCACAAAACAGACCCTTTGCCCAGTGGAACAGAGTGCAGAGCCCAGAAATAAATCACCCATATGTTTGATTCTCTTCCTATTGTTAAAATCATGCTTCTCTCTTTTCAGAAATCTGTGCTTCTATCTGAATGTATCTTGATAAACTCAACTTTCTAAGTTGCTCAAATAAAATAATTGAATGGAAGTACTGACGCCTCTCCTGCTTGCAGGAGGCTGAAAGGTCTTTGTCAAGGAGGGCTCAGTGCTGAACCTTCATTTCACAGTGGCCAGCCTCAGGGCCAGTGGTCACTCCAATATAGTATTTTCACCAGCCTTGGAGCAGGGCCTGGGCACAACTGGTCTTGCTGACTGTTGGCCTTGATTGCTGGAAGACCACCATGAGGGGCAGGGAAGGCCAGAGGGTGAGACTTTCTCTTGAAGGGGAAACCTCAGAGCTTTGGGGGCATAGAAGAACGACCATGAGACACCTCTCCACAAGGCAGAGATGAAATTTACTGTTTAAATATATAAATTGAGTAAAGTCCAGAACAAGGGTAAAAAACAAAAAAACGAAAAAAAGAAAAACAAACCCACACAGACACACTGAGCTTTCATCTGCTAGCAGAATTTTGAAAGAGCTGTTTCCTCCCAGCAGCCCTCCTGGATTCATGACTCCTCCTGGGTGATGAGTGAGGCAGAGCTCAGCAGTGTCCAGCCTCGTGGTTCTTCTTAGATGGGCATTTGCATTTTCACTTGATGCTAGAAAATGGATTTCCCTCTAGTGTGTTTCCTTAGCATTTGTTGGTAATATGAAGTCAGAGTGTTTGTGTTGGTATTAGATCTGGCAACTTGCTGAACTCTCTGGGCAGTTCTGATGGCTTATTTGGTTTATTTACTTATTTATTTGTTCATTTACTTGCAGTACTGATGATTGCACCCGGGGCCGTGCACATGCTAGACAGACCCCTACCTCTGAGCCGTATCCCCAGCCTGTTCCGTTGTATTTTAAGACAGGGTCTAGCAACCTTTTCCTATAGGGTTTCCTTTTCTTTCCAGTTTGTGCCTTGTTAAATCTTAAGTTCAAGTTCCAGAAGCATGGTCGACATTAGAGAGCTTACTGGCCATAATTGTCTTATTTCTGATCCCCATGGGAATGCTCCTTGAGTTTCAGATATGATGTTGCCTGTTGATTTAAGATAGCTATTCTTTATCATGCTAACTAAATATTTTAAAATTTGTTTTAATCTGCAAAATGTCAAACTACATGAAAAGACTTTTAAACATGTATTAAAATATTTGTTTTATTATTTGCTCTTTTGAAGTGATAGCTTAATATTTTAATAATAGGTACCATTAAATTACATATTGTATTTTGTTGGAGTGTTCTTTTAATGCACTGCTTAATTAGGTTTGCCAGCATTTTAGGACCCACATGTCTATTTATATACATATTCAACCTCCAGCATGTATTGTTATCAGATTATATTAGCTACTTAAAAGGAATTTTTTGGTTTTGCATTTTCCTGTGTTAAGAGTGTCACTAATGATCATTTGCTTGAGTTTATGAAAGAATTACCTGGAGGTTTATTAATATGTACTTGGGGCCTTTTTCAGAGTCAGCTTCTTTTTTGAGAGCAGCTTTGGATGTATAGACTGCAAGGACAACGATGTTCCTGCAGATCCCACACGCCGTGTCCTCTGAGCCTCCCCGAGGAGGGTCACCTTGGTTGCAGGCAGTGAGCTGGTGAGCGCATTCCATGGGCCAGCTCCATTCCTGATGCAGATCACCGTAGTGAGTCCCTCCTCATTCCGGGTCCCCGTCCAAGATCCTGTGTTCCATTTAGTCATTGTGTCTCCTTTGACCTTGGAAGTTACGCAGATCTCTTTGCTTTTGGCGAGCCTGGCAGTTCTGAGGAGCCCTGGTCAGGTATTCTTAAATGCCCATTGGCTAGGATTCACCTCTGTTTTGTCCCATGACTGGACTGGATTTGTGGGGTCTGGAAGGACCACCCAGACCAAGCGCTGTGTCCATCGCATCACATCCAGGGTCTGTTAACTGACTGCTGGCTGTTGTGGCTGGCCTTGGTCGCTGGCTGGTGGTCAGCCAGGTTTCTGCACTGTGGGGCTGCTGCTCCCCAGCCTGACTCTGTGCTCCTGGGACTGAAGTCACCAGGTGCAGGCACACAAAGGGCCAGAGTCCTGCTGCAGTCCCTTGAAGGCAGAGCAGCTCTGTTCTTTATTCAGGATTCTTCTGCATGAGATACTTGCCTCCTCATTCCCATGTAGTTATTTATTCATTCAATTACTTGTTTTTTTCAGTATGGATGATGGGTATGAATCTTATGCTTTGGTTTTTTTATCCTAAATATGGCTTTATTTTGTTACTCAAATTGTTTCACTTTTGGTCTTTAGGAATGTTTTCTGTTAACTCCTGTGTCCTTTTGACTTTATGTTTTTCTTTCTTTCTTTCCTTTTGTTTTTGTTTTTGAGCATTTCCTTGTTTTCTGGCATTATAAACTACTCCAGGCTCATCTTGTCCAGGAATTTCTCTAAGGAGGACTGGCTCCTTTTCATTGCAGAATGATATTAGAAATTAAGATCTGGATTTTAGGTTGTAATCTTCCTAAAGTAGTTTTTTTAAAAAAAATATTTATTTATTTGCTTTAGTTGTACACGATGCGTTTATTTGTACGTGGTGCTGAGGATCGAACCCGGGTCGCGCACATGCTAGGCAAGCGCTCTACCGCTGAGCCACAACCCCAGCCCCCTAAAGTAGTTTTTAATGACAAATATTTGCTATCTTGTCTCAAATAGCTTTAGATCATTTAAAATTTTATGGAGCTGGGGATGTAGCTCAGTTGGTAGAGTGCTTGCTTAGCATGCACAAGGCCCTGGGTTCAATCCCCAGCACCACACGCACACAGAAAAGTAAAAATTTTCTGGAAAATCGTCCATTTTTCAGAGCTTTTTAAATTTAATCAGCATATGCTTATATAAAGAATCTTAAAGTATTAGTCCTAAATTACTTCTGTTTTTAAAGTTTTGGGGTTAGTTTAGTAATTCTACTTCTTTTGTTAATTTCTGATTTGATCGTTATTTTCTTCCTCCTGTTTTCCTTGAGCAAAATTGCATTTTACACTTTTAAAAAATGTCCACTCTTTTAAGTAGACACATTTAGTTCATACTTACTCTTCCTAATAGTTAAAGTATTTAAATAAATAAAATTTCCTTTCAAATGCAAATTTGACCCCATAGTCAAATTTGATAGGCCACGGTTCTAATTAAAATGACTGATTTTTTTTTTTTAGAAAATTGATTTTTGTTTATTATTGAACCCCAGAAGTGTTTGTGAGAATGTTCTAAAAGCTCCTGAAGTGTTTTATTGAGGCTGTTATTAGTATCTATTTTTTCCTCTTATGATAAGGACATTTTCTGGGATGGTGATTCTGTCTCTTTGTGGTACCCACAGAATGGAGGGACTTACCTGGTGAGATGGATACTGGCTAAGGATGGGTTTCAACAGTTTCAGTGTCTTTCTCCCTCTCCCTTCTTCTTGTTTATCCTCCTCTAACTCCTCCTTTTAAAGAGGAAGGTCCTCCATCTAAAGAAATGAAATAGATGTTTGCCATATTTTCATTCCCATCTCCCAAGGTGGAAGCCAAATAATATTGGTGAATTCCTACTATGTAATTGACATTTCCTAAATCCTTGGTTTCAGCATATTCTGATCTGGTTAGACTGAGAATCTTGGGTCCTGCTCGATTTTCTTTTTAAATCAAAGTTCTTTTTATTTCAATCTCCTTTTTGGTGCAGATGTTGGGGACAGGCTATGTGGCTCTTGGAGATTTCATGATTCTATTCCTTGTCTTGCAGAATGTCCCTCAAGTTGACACGGAGGGTCCTTAGTGTCACTTTCACGTTTGTCTTGAGCTCTGCTTGGCCTGGTGTGACTGGGGTGGGATTGTTTCATGCACACCTCCTGATGGGGGTGTTCATTCCTCTTCTTATTTCTCACTTGTCTGCATTGTTTGATTTTTTTGTTGTTGTTTTCTATAAGCAGTACATAGATCGTTGTGATTTATTAAACCCGTTTACCAGCCTTCATGCCCCCCATTGGGCAGAGACTTACCTGGTGAGATGGATACTGGCTAAAAATTGGTTTCAACAGTTTCAGTGTCTTTCTCCCCCTCCCTCCTTCTTCTTTGTCCTCCTCTAACTCCTCCTTTTAAAGAGGAAGTTCCTCTGTCTAAAGAAATGGAATAGATGTTTGCCATATTTTTATTTGCATCTCCCCAAGGGGGAAGCCAAATAAAATAAAACAATATAAAATAAAAACCATGTTCCCAGAACTCTTTTGGCCAAGCTGCAACCCCGTGACCTGTTTTGGCCCATGGATGTGGTAAGTGCCTTAGATTCTGAGCAGTGCAGGTAAGGACAGTGGCCTCCTGAGGCCTTGCTGGTGTGGCAGCAGCCAGCTCTCTTGCTTGGAGGGTCTGGATGGGGGCAGTAGCACTTGTCTCTTCATGGGGGCCAACAGTGCAAGCCAGAGGCGTTGTTCCCAGTTGCTGGCGACCAAGCCTGACTCCTGCTGGACACCTGATACCCTTGGTCAAGTTTCTGTGCAGCTTAAACTGGGGAGCGTGTGGTCTCAACCCACAATTAAACACCCCAGTTGGTGTTGGAGCCCAAAGCATTCCACTCTCACAGCTGTAACACGGGCAGTGGCCTTCCGGCCAGTGGCTCCCACAACCAGGGACACCAGCCGGACACAGCACGTGGGCGCACAGTCATGAGGGTGAGCATGCCTCCCTCGTGTGGCCTGGAGAGGGGGTGGTGAGCCTTTCTCCCCTGGGCTGCCTGGCAGTGTCCAGGGCTTCCTTTGTGATCCAGCACACAGAGGCTGCCAGCTGGCCACCTGCCCATCGGACCTGACAGCTATTACACCAAGTCACCTCAGGGGACTGTGCGTCTGTGTCCCTTCAATATTCTCAGGGGGGACTCCTACCCCATGATGGTGGTTTTAGGAGGTGGCCTGGAGCTGGACCCTTGTGCTGGGACTACCTTCTTCTGCCGCGTGAAGGTAACAAGGTGACCGCTGTGTCTGCAGCCTGGAGGAGGCCTCCCCAGGGCCACCATGGTTTCAGATGTGCAGCCTCTGGAGCTGTGAGAAATAAATTCCTGCTGCTTGTCAACCATCCAGTTCACAAGACTCAGTTATGGCAGCCGAGCTGACCAAGGCAGCCGGTGACACGTCTGCATCTCAGACAGTATATGAATCCAGCAGTCCGTTTGCCATTTGTTCAAGGACTTCAGGCTTCGATCAATGCATGACACAGCCTCACTGCTAAGGGTGGTGGCCTCCCTGCACAGTCAGTGGTGGCATGCAGGAGCCCTGATTGGGGAGATGGCGGAGATTGCGTTTGGCTACATAGAGATGCCCGGACATTGCTGCCTTCCGGGGACTTGGCCCGGAATCTCCCGGGACTTGGCCCGGGATCTGGAGAGACTTTAGCCGAGAGGTGAATCCGGTCAGCGCCATTTTGCTGGGGCTCGAGAGACTTAGCCCGAGAGAGAGCGTGCGGGGGTGAACGCCATTGTGTGTGTGTGTGTGTGTGTGTGTGTGTGTGTGTGTGTGTGTGTGTGGTGTAGAGGTTGCTGGAGCCGGAGAGAGAAGAATAAAAGAACTTTTTTTGTTTCCATCCTGCCTCCGAATTTTCTCCCGCAGTGTCGCTGCTCCAAGCAGCTATCGCTACAGACAACAGTGGCAGAGGCCTATGAGCACTTTTTAGTGAGTCACCCAGGAGCGGCAGAGTCGCGAGGTAGCTGTCTACTTCTGGCTGGTGCAGAGCTTACACTCCCGAACGAAGCTCTCAAGAGGTCTGTGGAACTGTCCAGCCTGGTCTGGAACAAAGGGTGGAACGGGTGGCGTGTTCTCCGAGGAAATGATTTAAAATCTGTGCCCACATTTTATCTAGGAACAGGAGACTTTCCCAGATCAAGGCGTGCTTTGTGGTGCTGCCGCCAGTTTGATCTGGTTTTCTCGGGTGCTCCACGGGGCACCACCGTATGAGTGTCCTGCAGTCGCTGTAACAAATCTCCACCAGCTTGGTGGCTTTAAACAACGTGCATTTACGAACTCATAGTTCCATGGTTCAGAAGCCCCACATGACTCTCCCTGGGCTGAAAGCCAGGTGACGTCAGGACAGGGTCCCGTTCAGAAACTCCATTTCCCATCCACCTGCCGCGGGTCGTGACCTCCGTCGTCACAGCCAGCTGTGTTGCGCCGCGTCCTCCTGAGGCGGCCATCTCTCTGGTCTCTCTTCCACTTTGGAGCCTTGTGGTCACTCTGGGCCTACCTGGGAAATCAGGTTTCTCTCTGCATCTCAAGGTCAACTGATCAGCACATTCGATTTCATCTGAAGCTGCAGTTCCCCTTTACCACGCAACCTGCCTCCTCATTGTTCCCTGGTTGTAACGGGGTCCTCTTTGGGGCCCGGCAAGGCACCCACCATCCACCATGTACTTAGTGCTTCCTGTAGCTGTGAAACTTGGTGGCCTTGCTGAAGTTGGGGGAGGTGTATCAGAGAGGGCCAGCGTGTCATCACCATACAAATGTCACCTTCCCTCACGTGGTCTTCAAGTGGGACGAATAATAATGCTCCAGAGTACTAGTGCTCCTCGCTCCAGTGTTCAGTGGAGTTCACCCAGGATGCCTCATCCTGGTCTTGAACGAGGTAGCTCAGTGGAGTTCACCCAGGATGCCTCATCCTGGTCTTGAACGAGGTAGCTCAGTGGAGTTCACCCAGGATGCCTCATCCTGGTCTTGAACGAGGTAGCTCAGTGGAGTTCACCCAGGATGCCTCATCCTGGTCTTGAACGAGGTAGCTCAGTGGAGTTTACTCAGGGTGCCTCATCCTGGTCTTGAACGAGGTAGCTCAGGTACAGAAAGGTCGAGGGGCACCTGCATTTCTCTGGGATGCGTGAACCTAACACCTATCTCTTTGATTTCAAATGATTTAAAGTTTATAGAGAAATTGCAAAGATAGTCCCGTGGGTGCTGATACCAGCCACCCAGTTTCCGCTCTTGCATGACCATAAGCAATGATCAAAACCAGCAAACGAACACGGCACGTTAAGTCAAGCTGCAGGTCCCACCGGATCCCAGCAATTCACGCACTGGTGTCCTCTTCTGTCCTAGGAGTGATGTTGCATGCAGTGTTGTGTCTCCTTGGGGTCTTTAGAATGTGACAGACCTCAGTCTCTCCTTGTCTTATATGCTCTTGACTTGAGGAGTGCTGGCCAGCTGCAAACTGCCTTTCACCCTGGAGTTGTCTGATGTTTTCTTGTGACGAGGCTGATGTCACGTGTGTTAGGAGGAGCACCGCGGTGTCGACCTGCATTTTGTGCCTATTTAGACAACTACTTAACTTTCCTGTGATGCCCACAGGTAACACGTCGTCTTGGATGACCTACATTAGCCTCTGGAAGGACCTAACTTCCCAACACCCACGACCCTGTCCTCCAGAGCAACACACACTCGTGGCTGGGCTGTCACTCAGCCCTTCCTCAAGTCCACGACGAGAGTGCCGTGTCTCTAGCTCTTTCCTCAATGAAACCTCCCGCGCTGATGCTGCCGCCCTCGGTCTTTTGACAGGGCCTGCTTTCTGCATTCGGACCTCTGGTTTCCTACCTTTCCGTGTTCTTCCTCCCGCCTTCCTCCATGCCACGACGGAGGAGGAGCAGGGCCACCTAGCTCGGTACCCCAGGAGTGGCTTAGCTCTGGGGACACCAGCCTTTCCCTTTACAGTTGATCCCTGAGGCATCTGTCACCCCTGCTCTCATTGACAAAGGTCGGAGCTTTCCCCACCCGTTCTCAAGATCCCTGAGTGCACTCAGCCGTCCTGCTGCTGGCTGGTCACACGTGTTGTAAGGAACAAAAGAGGGATCAGGCGGCCCGTCCTGCTGAAAGAGGACCAGAACAAGGGGTGGGGCCCGGGGGTGCTTAGCCACTGAGCATCATCCCCACAGCGCTTTTTTATATTTTATTTAGAGAAAGGGTCTCACTGAGTTGCTTAGGACCTTGCCCTTGCTAAGTTGCTGAGGCTGGCTTTGGATTCGTGATTCTTGCCTGGCCTCCTCTGCTGCTGGGGTTTAGGCCCGCGCCTGGCTAACGAATGCTCTCACCTCGTTTGGGATCCAATACTTTGATTTCTCTTCAGTCATCGTTAAGCAGTTGCTAATTCTGAACGCTCTCCCTGTTCGAGCCCCTGAGCCGCTCCATTGCCACACGTGCCACTCAAAGGTCAAGTGGCATCTCAAGGTCACCCAAGGCCCTGCTCTCTGGTTCCAGCTTACTCGGTCCTTATGCATCTTCCTCCTCCTCCTCCCTGTCCCTAGGCTGCCACACCCAGCCCCGTTCTCACCAAAATTCCCCAAGGAATGGACTCTTACCCTTTTCCAGTGCTCATTTCTCCTCCTTCCTGATGCTTTTGAAACCGCTTTTTACCGTGACGAGTTCTTGCTCCCCGAACGCTGAAGAATAACGCCGAAGAAGCACTCCGAGCAAGCGTAGAGTGGAGAGTGGACAGCTTTATTGAAAGGACAGCAAAAGACTCCCCCAGAGGGAGAAGGAGACCCGGAAACCAGGAATCCAAGGGGGAGGAGAGGCCTTCTCCCTTTTATAACTGAAATATTTCTTTGTTCCTTTCATGATCTCTATTTGTATCCTGCCTGGGACAGGAATGTCAAAAAGATGTGACACCTGTGACACCTGTGACACCTGTGACACCGGAGGGCCCATGGTGGGTGTGAGATTTACGGGAAGGGTTTAGGGCTAGTTGATTAGCACCTCCGTTTGCTGGAGCTGTTTCATTAACCTTCCATAAGATGGGCCCTAACTTGGGAACATTAACCATCTTACCTCCCTTAGAGTTGCTCTGTGGTTTTTCCAGGACTCAGGCTGACTCCATTTTCCTTATGGACTCCATGCTCTTTATGAAACTCGATGTTGGACCCGATTTGCCTGACGACACTCACTGCCTAGCTTTAAATCTGGCTTCACTTTCAGAGTCTGGCATTGTCTCCTCTGTGCTGCCGGGTCTCCTCCGCCCAGTTGCTGCCCGTTACACGTCTCTTAATTCTGCTGGGCTTGGCTGTAGCTGCTGTCGCTGCTCACTGACATCCTCCACAAGGCTTGCTCCTCCCGCGTCTGTGACAGCTGGAGCAGTTCCCAGCCTCCACTGCTGCCCCCTCTGCCTCCCCCTGGACCTCAGATTGCTTGTCCGGCCTGTCCCTGAGGTCCCCACTCCTTTTCCTTCTTTCTCCATCTCTTCATTTGTGGTCTTGACCATTGCTTTGATGCAAGGGACCTGGAACCTTGTGAGTCCTGCCTTTGGTCCTAGGTCCCCAAACGTCAGCCTCAAACTCACGTGTGCCAGAAGCAGTTTCACCCTTTTCATTTCTACTTTCCGTACGCACTTCCTGTGATTCCTGCAGGGAGAAGCCGAGCCGGGCAGTCTGGCAGTGATTTAGGAGACCTTCTTTCTTTTCTTTTTAAAAAAAATTTTTTTTTTATTTATAGTAGTAGTATGTATTAAAATTCATACTGCACATATAGAGCATCTTTTTACACAAAAGAGTTTATATACAGCCGGGCGTGGTGGCGCACGCCTGTAATCCCAGCACTTTGGGAGGCTGAGGCAGGAGGATCGCGAGTTCAAAGCCAGCCTCAGCAATGGCGAGGCACTTAGCAACTCAGTGAGACCCTGTCTCTAAATAAAACACAAAAAAGGGCTGGGGATGTGCCCAGTGGTCGAGTGCCCCTGAGTTCAATCCCCAGTACCAAAAAAAAAAAAAAAAAAAAGAGTTTATATACAAAGTGTATTCGTAGCATTCAAGTCTTCAATCATGCATTTAGAATAATGATATCCATCGTATTCAACCACTTTTCCTTTCTTTTTTTCCCCCTTCCCCCCTTGCTCCCTCCCTTCCCTTTGACCATTCTAGCGTTCCTCTAATCCTCCTATGTACCCGACCCAACAACACTGTGAACTAGCCTCCTTATATCAGAGGAAACATTTGGTATTTGGATTTTTGAGATTGACTGATTTCACTTAGCATTGTATTCTTCAACTTCATCCATTTACCAGCGAATGCCATTATTTTATTCTCTTTTATTGCTGAGTAAAATTCCATTGTGTATATATACCACATTTTCTTTATCCATTCATCTACCGAGGGACATCTAGGTTGGTTCCACAACCTAGCTATTGTGGGAATTGTGCTGCTATAAACATTGAGGTGGCTGTGTCACTGTAATATGCTGTTTTTAAGTCCTTTGGGAATAGACCCAGGAGTGGGATGGCTGGGTCATAGGGTGGTTCCATTCCCATTTTCCCAAGAAATCTCCATATTGCTTTCCATAGCTGTTGCACCATTTTGCAGTCCCACCAGCAATGTATGAGTGTGCCTTTTTCCCCACATCCTCTCCAACATTTATTGTTGTTTGTGTTCTTTTTTTTTTTTTTTTAATTTTTTTATTATTTATTTACTTATTCATCATGCACAAGTATAGTATCTTTTTACATACAAATGCTTGTATATTTGTTTGTGTTCTTGATAGCTGCCATTCTGACTGGAGTGAAGTGAAATCTTAGAGTGGTTTTGATTTGCATTTCTCTAATTGCCAGCGATGTTGAGCATTTTTTCATGTGTTTGTTGATTAATTGTGTACCTTCTTCTAAGAAGTGTCTTTTCAATTCCTTAGCCCATTTATTGATTGGGTTATTTGGTTTTTTGGTGTTAAGTTTTTTGAGTTCTTTATTTATTCTAGAAATTAGTTCTCTATCCTATGTGCTTGTATTAAATATTTGTTCCCAATTAGTTGGCTCTCTATTCACCTCACTGATTGTTTCTTTTGCTGAGAAGAAGCTTTGTAGTTTGAATCTATCCCATTCATTAATTCTTGATATTAATTCTTACGCTACAGGATTCTTATTAAGGAACTTGGGGCCTAATCCGACATGGTGGAAATTGGAGCTTACTTTTTCTTCTATTAGGCGTATTGTCTCTGGTCTAATTCCTAAGTCCTTGATTCACTTTGAATTGAATTTTGTGCATGGTGAGAGATAAGGGTTTACTTTCATTTTGTTGCATATGGCTTTCCAGTTTTCCCAGCACCATTTGTTGAAGAGGCTATCCTTTCTCCACTGTACATTTTTGGCACCTTTGTCTAATATAAGATAGCTGAAATTATATGTATTAGTCTCTGTGTCCTCAATTCTGTACCATTGGTCTACCTGTCTGTTTTTGTGCCAATACCATGCTGTTTTTGTTACTATTGCTCTATAGTATAATTTAAAGTCTGGTATGGTGATGCCACCTTCTTTACTTTTCTTGCTCAGGATTGCTTTAGCTATTCTGGGTCTCTTATTTTTCCACATGAATTTCATGACTGCTTTTTCTATTTCTTTGAGAAATGTCATTGGGATTTTGATTGGAATTGCATTAAATCTGTATAATGCTTTTGGTAGTATGGACATTTTGACAATATTAATTCTACCTATCCAAGAACAAGGTAGGTCTTTCCATCTTCTGAGGTCTTCTATGGTTTCTTTCTTTAGTGTTCTATAGTTTTCGTTATAGAGGCCCTTCACTTCTTTCATTAGGTTGATTCCCAGGTATTTTATTTTATTTTTTTTTGATGCTATTGTAAATGGGGTAGTTTTCATCATTTCCCTTTCAGAGGCTTTGTCACTGATGTACAAAAATGCCTTTGACTTATGGGTATTGATTTTGTATCCTGTTACTTTGCCGAATTCATTTACTAGTTGTAAAAGTTTTCTGGTAGAGTTTTTTGGGTCTTCTAGGTATATTATCATGTCATCAGCAAATAGTGCTAATTTGAGCTCTTCTATTCCTATGTGAATCCCTTTAATTTCTTTCGTTTGTCTAATTGCTCTGGCCAGAGTTTCAAGTACTATGTTAAATAGCAGTAGTGAAAGGGGGCATCCCTGTCTTGTTCCAGTTTTTAGAGGGAATGCTTTCAGTTTTTCTCCATTTAAGATAATGTTAGCTTGAGGTTTTGCATAGATAGCTTTTATAATGTTGAGATAATGTTCCTGTTATTCCTAATTTTTCTAGAGCTTTGAACATAAAGGGGGTGTTGTATTTTGTCAAATGCTTTTTCTGCATCTGTTGAGATGATCATATGGTTTTTATCTTTAAGTCCATTGATGTGATGTATTATGTTTATTGATTTCCATATGTTGAACCAGCCTTGCATCTCTGGGATAAATCCCACTTGATCGTGCGCACTATCTTTTTTTTTTTTTTTTTTTTTTTTTTTTTTTGTGGTACCGGGGATTGAACTCAGGGGCACTCGACCACTGGGCCACATCCCCAGCCCTTTTTTGTATTTTATTAGAGACAGGGTCTCACTGAGTTGCTAAGTGCCTCACCATTGCTGAGGCTGGCTTTGAACTCAGGATCCTCCTGCCTCAGCCTCCCAAAGTGCTGGGATTACAGGCGTGTGCCACCGCGCCCGGCTTATACTATCTTTTTGATACGTTTTTGAATTCGATTTGCCAGAATTTTGTTGAGGACTTTTGCATCTATGTTCATTAAAGATATTGGCCTGAAGTTTTCTTTTTTGGCTGTGTCTTTGCCTGGCTTTGGAATTAATGTGATATTGGCCTCATAGAAAGAGTCTGTAAGAGCTCCCTCTTTTTCTATTTCTTGAAATAATTTGAAGAGCATTGGTATTAGTTCTTCTTTGAAGGTCTTGTAGAACTCGGCTGTAAACCCATCAGGACCCGGACTTTTTCTTGTTGGTAGTTTTTTGATGGCGTCTTCTATTTCTTTGCTTGAAATTGATTTGTTTAAATTGTGTATAACCTCCAGTTCCAGTTTGGGCAATTTATATGACTCTATAAATCTGTCAATGCTGTCAATATTTTCTATTTTATTAGAGTACAAATTTTCAAAGTAATTCCTAATTATCTAGGAGACCTTCTTTCCACCACTAATTCCACGATGGACGATCAGTCTCGGTTTGCAGTCCTCCAGTGTTGGCAGCTCCTGGCTCTGCTTTCTCCCTGGGTGGCCCTCTCCTGTCCCACACCTGGCTTCTGTTTCTCCTGTGGGAGACCCTGTTCTCATGCTGCGTGCCATCCTGGTTCCCTGGGCCTATGTCCGTCCTGCCCAGGTGCCCACTGAGCCTCCCCAGACCTCAGCTCGGGCGCAGCCTGTCTGGCATGCTCCAGAGCACAGGGTGGCCATTGCATTCCAAAGGCCCCAAGCACCTGGTATACCACGTGTCCAAATGGAACTCATTTTGTCCCATGCCAAAACATCCTTAAGATTCCCTGTTAGGAAATGCAGTGGAGCCAGAAAGCAGGAGTGATCCCAAACTTCCCCCCTCACTCACTCACCCCCAAGGAAGTCCTGGGTGTCACCTCTCAGCAGGCCTTGAGTTTGTACCTTCCTCTGCAACTCTGGTGCCATTGCTATAGTTCAGGGTGTCGGCAGTAGCCTCCCAGCTGGTCTCCTGCTCCATCTCCTTTCTTCTTCTAGCCCAACCATTCCACAAATGAAGGTGAGAAATTTCCAAAATGCCAGTCCCTCCTGGTCCCTCCTCTGACTAATCATTCAGTGGGGCTTTCCTCCTCCGGAGTGGAATCTAAGTTTCTCAGCATGGTGTGTAGCCGTCAGCGATTGCCACGCACATTCTGTATAGCAGAGCCTGCCCAGAGGAAGGGTTCTGCAACAACAGTCCTTGGTTCTTCTGTTCACACGCCCGCAGGTTGGCAGTGGTTGCTGGACTGGCATCTCTGCTGCAGGCTGCAGGGCAGCTGCGCTTGGCTCTGCTCAGCACGGTGCATGGCTTGACGGGGCAAAGGGCCCTGGGCATTCCCTCACGGGAGGGTACCTGGGGTGAGAGCTGGTGAGGGCTAAGCAGAGGCGCCCCTCCAGGCTGAGGTCTGGAACCTGCACATCACAACTTCTGTCCACTTCTTATTGGCTAGTGGGAGTCACATGGTGAAGTCCATCACTGATGGGGCAGAAGCATGTGCTCCACCCATTCTTGCGGGCGGTGTGCAAAGCCACAGGGCACTGGGGCACGCGGAGCTCAGACGGAGACTGATTATCCTTTAATGGCAAAGCTAATGTAGACTTGAGTATTGTCTTTTATCTCCCTCTCACATTTTAAGCCAATTTGAATTTTTTCTTTATTTTTTATTTCTTTTTCTTTTAATAACATCTATACAGGTGACAATCACATAGCAGCCTGTATTTTTTTTTTTCCCTTAGATTTTGCCTCAGGTACAGAACAACTGTATTTCACCTATAAAAGATAAGCTCAAAGTAGATACCCTATTGCATTCCCAAATTAATTCAAATGCCATCCAATTTTGAGTTAGTCTTATTGTACCTCAGAATCTGCATGGATTATTTTCTTACTCTAAAAAGTAGAAACTGATCCTTAATCTAATTAAGTCACATAAACCTTGATCTGTCCAAATCTGAATATCATTTATGTCCAAATGAAGAACTTTAAGGATGTAAAATTAAAAAACAATATGCTTGAACGAATGCAGGGATTTTTAAATTTGAGCAGAAGTTTGCTCTTGCTGTTATTTTTGGTTTTATATTTCATTCATCCAACACATTTTTGTAGCGTCAACTTTTTGTTAAGCTCAAAGACCAAATCCTCTGATGAGCCCCTTCTCCTACCTTCTTACCAAGGTGTCCCTAGTCCCCAGCCTGTGCTCTGCTTTACTGCCTTGGGTCACTAGTGGAGCCTGTTCAGTTTAGAGGGGTGTCCCCAGTGGCGCTTGACTGGGGGATAGTAATACCCAACACAGAAGCCAAGTAATAAGGACTTCAACCATAAGGGTTTATCATCTTACTTAGGAGAAGCTGGGTGGTAGACAGCTGAGGCTGGAGGGACATTACCTCGATGTCCTCAAGGGCCAGTCTCCTCCTGCTTGGTCACTCTTAGCATGTGGCTCTTTCTTTACCAAATACAACTCATGGCCCAAGAGGCTGCGAGAGCTCCGGCCATCATCCTGTAATCTATGCAGCAGGAATGGGAATGGGGAGAAGGGAACAAAGGACGCTCCTCTTGCTCACATCAGCCCCTTTTAATAAGACTTCCCAGAGACCTCCCACAGTATTTCACTCATATTTTGTTGACCTTAGCTGGGTCCCGTGGCCACGCCCAGTTGTACCAGCAGATGTGAGGCGACAGTCTTGGAGCTGGGTGCACAGCTCCCCCGAATGGATGAAGGAACCTGTTACCCAGGGACGAGGGGGATGGACGCTAGGTGGACAGCTGCCATGGCGCCACCAGGGGCTGCTGCTTCTCTGTGGGCCAAGCGTCACCTTTGTTGATTACAACTGCTCATGGCTTCTAACTGCTCCTGTGGCTGAGACATCGCAGTTTGCGGGTCCCCGAAGGAGCAGCGAGGTGCGGCGTGTTGGTGACGCCGTGTCCCCAGGCTTGGGAGGGAAACTCCTGAGGGCCGCTTCTCCTACCTCTGCACTTGGAGGGGCCGTCTGGACCCTCGTGGTGGAAGGAACCGGTGCTTCTCCCCACCCGCCCCTTCTCCACCGGGCCCGGGGGTCGCCTTTCCTCTTGAGAACAGTTCTGATTTCCCAGGATGGGATGTTTAGTGAGGGCGAGGGAAGGGGGAAAGCATCTGCAAAGGCCCTGAGGTGAGGTGAAATTCTGAGGATTGAGTTTGAATTTTCTTGAATTTTTTCGATTATTGATGCAAAATTGAGTTGTAAAGCCTGGGTGTTATCTTGAATTTTTTCCAGAACAGATTTTTCAAAAAACAAAAGCACTTTCAATTTCCTTAGACTTTGAGAGTTTGAGACTACATTGGCTACCGAGGCTGGTTGCAGGTGACAAGCCAGAGGGAGAGACAGAAAGGCCCTGTGGTTCACATGAAGGCCACTGCGACACACGTCGCAGGGCTTTGCGGAGGCCAGTGGACCTGTGGATGGGTTTGACGCTTCCCCTCGAGTCTCATCTTTGCTTTTCGATTTTCTCTACTTGGTCCATCTCTGCCCCACCACCACCCTGGGGTTGGGGTGCGACTGAGAAGAAAGCAGACAAATGCGTGGAGGAGATTCAGGGTCACCTGCACACCTCCCAGGTGACCCAGCCCCGAGCTGGCTCTGCTCAGAGGTCTGAAGCCCCTTCTGCCCCAGCCCCTGCACATCTGGGCCCTCGTTTTCCCTTGCCCGTACTGGAGGGCAGGAGGTTGTGGTGGGAACACCTGGGCCGGGCGGCCAGGCAGGCCAGCACAGGCCAGCGGCCCACAGGGAGGGGTGTGCAGACTGCAGTCTGCCCACCGAGCAGAGCTGGGCCTCTGGCAGCCATTATGAGTCACGCAAAGAGCGCTTTGTTAGTCGCTCCGTGCTGTTCTTGGTCCATTAGGGCTGAGTAACGGCAATTAGTGGGAGGCAAATTAGAACAGCAGCAGCAGCAGCTGCGCTGAGTGTGATGCAAATGACAAAGCTCAAAAGGAGAGGTTCTGCCTGGGGGTCCACCAGAATCCCACCCTTTAATCACCTGCGGCCCTGTGCTAGAGGGGCAGATCTTGTTGGCAAGCCCCGGGGCCAGCAGGGCACAGAGGCCTCTAGGGAGGACGGATGTGAGCTCTGGGTCAGAGGCGGCCTGGACCTTGCCTGACACTGGGGGTTTGGGTTCTCAGAGCGTCCTGAAGTGAACAGGTGCAGAAAAGGGGAAGGCTGGAGGACACAGTGGTCTGGGGGAGTGCTGGGGCCACGCCCGTCTTACTTCTTCCACCCTCCATCCCAGCGCTGGCTCAGAACTGCCACTGCGGCAGGCGTGCAGGACACGTGCTTTTTTTTTTTTTTTTTTTTTTTTTTGGTACCAGGGATTGAACTCAGGGCGCTCGACCACTGGGCCACATCCCCAGCCCTTTTTTTATCTTATTAGAGACAGGGTCTCACTGAGTTGCTAAGTGCCTCGCCATGGCTGAGGCTGGCTTTGAACTCACGATTCTCCTGCCTCAGCCTCCCAAAGTGCTGGGATTACAGGCGTGCGCCACCGCGCCCGGCTTAGAAGTCACCTTTTCAGATATAGATCCATAGTCTAACCTCATCCAAATGACAGCCTGAGTGTCAAAATGAACCGTATTTTCGGGAAGGCGTTATTGACATGCTGTTAAAGACAGCGCCTGCACACTAAAGGACTCTAACAGGAGACGCATGCCTGGGTCTCAGCGCTAACCGCTGAGCATGGCGGGGACCCTGCACACCCACATCCAGGAGCCCCAGAGGAAAGCTGGCTGTGGGCCTGCAGTGCCCAGGGCCACATCATGGTGCACGGCCGTCAGGGGCTCTTGCCACCTTTGCCCAGGGCTTCGATGACGGCGTGTGGTAGTTTTGAACTCTACTAAAAGCCAGAATGAAAATGTTTCTCATGCCCTGAAAACAGCAAGGTGACAGAGCTTGTCTGGATGTGAGGGGACATAACAAGTCCAAGTGTCACGTCCACGTAAAGGAAGGTCACACGCAGTACCCCTGTGAGCAGCCACAGGCTCTTCATCCAGACAGACACGGGATCAGTTCTCCAGGCTGCGTCGCGGGGCCACGCGCCGAGTGGCTCACTGCAGGGCCTGACCGTCACTCACGGCTCCCTCACTCAGAGTTGTGGGCGGGTCCAGCTGGGTGCTCTGGCCGGTCTCACAAGGCCCAAGTCAAAGAACGGCCCGCTGAGCTCTGGAGGTTTGGGGATGGAGCCCTTCGGGGCTCCTTCAGGTGGCCGTTGAATCTGGTCCCCTGCGGTTGTTGGAATGACATCCCCACCTTCTTGTGGGCTAGTGAGCAGGGCTCGCCCTCCGCTCCTGGGCTCCCGCAGCTACTCACACTGCCCTCTAGTCCTCGCAGGTGGGCCCTGTTGTAGAATACAGACTCTTAATAGGTAGTCTGAGTTTTGCTGAGGTCAACCAGCCCGGAGCCATTTGTCCGTGAAAAGAAAGTCTTCTCTCCCAGTCCCCCAGAGGAGGGGCAGCCCGTCACAGCCCAGGCGGCTCAGGGGGAAGCACGCGGTCACTGGGAGGCGGAGGGCCTGGGGCAAGTGTGGGCAGATGCCTAGTCGTGGTTTCTGTGGGTAGGAACAGGTGAGGCGGGAAGCGGCTTGGGGTTGGCAGGTGTGTGTGATTTCAGCGTGGTCTGGGCACAGAGTCCCTGTAGTCTGACACCTGGCCCTGGGATGATTAGGGCAGGTGCCTTGTGACCCCAGTGTGAAAGGTAACGTGGGAGGGGGTCGGGTGTGGGCTCTGGATTAGGTGGCTTGCATTTAAAAGTCATGCTCCAGAGAGCGGTTTGCTCTATTTAGGGACGAGTTAGCCCTGCGGGGAGCAGCCCCTCCAGGACCCACAAGGCCCCAGATGTGAGAACATCTGCATACAGTACAGAAAATAAGACATGTCAATACTGTCCCCTCCACCTAGAAAGCCACTTTCCATCTGAGATCCACTGGGGGCCAGCAGGAAGCGTCGGAGTCTACGGGGGCACTAGGAGATGACGTTTCATTACTTAATGAACTTTAATCCATCTCTCCCCTCCCCTCCCCTCCCACCTTGTTGCCACCTGAAGCGATGGCCGCTTGGAGCAACAAAGCTGCGGGAATAAGTTCAGAGGCAGACTGGAAACAAACAGGCTCTTTATTCTGCCAGCTTCTCTCTCCGGCTCCAACAACACCCCAACACGCAATCCACACTCCTCCAACAACCACAACATGACACCGACGACGACCCACAATCCCCCGGGCCAAGTCTCGTGAGATCATGCAAATGGCGCCGACCCGATCCACAATGTCCCAGGCCAAGTCTCGCGAGACCATGGAAGGTGGTGATGCTTATGGCTCACAGCTAACTGCAATCTTAGCTATCTCCTTAATTAGGGCTCCTGCACCCCCTTTCTCTCTAACCTGGAGAACACTAACAAGAGCTCCTAGAGGGTATGAGGTCCAGACTCTGAGTTAGCATTTTTCACTGTGACAAGTGCCTGAGAAAATCAACTTAGAGGAGGAGAGTTTTATTTCACTCACGGTTTCGGGGGTTTCAGTCCAGGGTAGGCTGGCTTCACTACTTTGGGCCTGGGATGAGGCAGAACATTACGGTGAGAGGGTGTGGTGCAGGAAAATGGCTTTGCTCAGGGCAGCTGGGAAGAGGGGAGGGGGAGAGGGAGAGCAGGCCCCATCCCCCACAGCCTTTCCCATGGATAAACGTCAATCTTCCAATCTATTACTAAAGCCAGTTGAAGGACCCCGTGGTTGTAGTTGAAGCAGCAGTGGAAGGCACATTGCCGTGATTCCCAGGCTTCTGTCCCGAGGTCTCCACCACCTTCCGATAATGCCATCGAATTATGATTAATCCATCGACAAATTAGTTCACAGATGGAGTCAGAGCTGTCAGGATCCAGTCACTTCTCCAAAGCCCACCTCTCAACACCGCTGCACAGGGGACCATGCCTTCAACACAGGAGTCTTTGGTGAGAACACGACATCCAAACCACCCAGACCCTGCTGGGCAAAGTCCCCTTTGCATGGAGCCCACCTGAGAGACGTCTTAGGAAACTCGCTGTGTGGACTCTCCGTCTTCCCACAGCCGCGTCACTGTGAGAATGGGCACTGCGGCTCAAACCCAGGAAATTGGTAGTAACAAGTATCAATACATTCGTTAAGGTCCTTATCACTTCAATTACCAACTTTCATGTGACTGTTCTAGAAGCTTTCATAGTTCATTACTGTGATTAGTCCTCTCAGCAAGAGGTAATGTCTTGAATGTACTGAGTTGATCTGAAAAGCAGTGATTTTTTTTTTTTTTTTTTTTTTTTTTAAATTACAGGTGTTCGGCCTCATTGATGTTAAGAACACTGACCATTCTCTTTAAGTTCCAAACCAATCCTACTGTATGCTAAAATCCATGTCACTGTTCTAACGTGAAGGGATTCTGATCAGCCACCGTCGTGATTGATTTAATGTCATCTTCTTGCGCTTTAGCCTGTTTCACATCCTACTGTGGACTGCCCGGCCTACTGAAGAAGAGGTGCCTCTAGACTGTGCTTCCCCTACACGCCTAATTAGGGTCCCCATGCACCCACAGACACAGGCGCCTCCCCCATGCACCCACAGACACAGGCGCCTCCTGCTGGTCCCCACGGATCTCCCATTTAAACTCAGTGATTCCTTCTGTGCATTGCATCCTGTTTATACTACTCTAAATTATGCAACTGTAAATTATTTTAGCTCGAAGCTAAAATAATGAAAATCTCTTTCTTTCTTTCCTGCCTGAATCAGGAACCAGTTGAGAAAGAAAATAGGTGTCAAATAGCAGGAGCTCAAACTCCATTAATAATACATGACTTTTTGTGAAAAGCAATTAGGTCTGCAGGGATGCTGTCTTGCTCCCGTAACCTGACTTCTTATCTAATCACGAAGGCCCTTGCAGCCTGATGGTGCACAGGCCCCGGATGGCATGCTCCGGGAAGGCAGATGGAATGTGGGGACAGGAGTGGGGGGGCTCCGAGGCACACCAGGGAAAGGCCCTTTCCACTCTCCTGGGCAGCTGGGCAGGGGGTGGGGGAAAGGGCTAGGAGTGGTCCCCCCATGGTGCTCCCTCCGTAAGGAAACAGGTAAGGCAAGGGATGCTCTTCCTGGCGGCCTCCAGGAGAGGTGCCAGGAGCATCTAGTTACTGTGCTTTTAGAAAAGCAGACCTGGAAATTTTGGTCCACTAAACATGGTTTTCACTAAAGAAGACTTGGTCCAGTCTGTGGATCTCCTAAGATCTTCGCATTTTCTCTCTCTCCTTTAGGTCTTGTGGATGTATTTCGTTTCTTACTGGGTCCACCAATGCATGGTAAAGTGCAGCAGTCAGCGTTTCCTTTTTCTTTTTTCTTTTTTCCTTGTGATAACACTGTGCATTAAACAGGCCCAACATCAGTGACTTGTGAGAGCAAATGCTTTTCCTGGGTAGGGTGAGGCTGGGCTTTGCAGGGCTTCACCGTGTTGGGTTCGGTTCTCCTCCATGTGGTTCTCATCTGGACCAGAGCCACCTGGGTCATCTTGTCTCTTGGCAGGAGACAGAACTGCAAGGACTACACAAGGGCCTGCGGTGGCCTCGGAAGCATCTGCCGGTACCATGGCTGAGCACACTCCATCAGGTGTGGCAAAGCTCACGTCCAGGCCCAGCGTGGTGGAGAGGATCTGCTGAGTGACAACCAGAGGTACCAGTCACAGCCACGGCAGGCGAGGAGGAAGCTGGCGGGGACCGTGCTCTGTGGCCCGTTTCCTTGGGGTGGTGTCTACTGACTGGCTCTGGGTCAGAGCTGGGTTTGAACGCTGGCGCTAGATGATGATTGGACAAGGTGGTTCCTGGGCTGTGACTGAGGGAGCAGGTGAACAGCCAAGTGACATCGTGGGGTGGGGACTCTGCACGGAGGCAGCGGTGAGCTTGACGTGAGGAGCCAGCAGTTCAGGAAGGAGAGGAGCTGGAGCGCCCAGGGGAGGAGGGCTCGCGGGTGCCCTGTGTGGACCAGGCGGCTGGACCCGCCTCCTGCAGGCGAGCCCAGGAGGGAGGAGCCGAGCCAGGAGAGGGGAGGACTGCGGACAGGGTGAGACCCCAGCCATGCCGCCACCAGCGCAGGCGGGCTTGTCCCCAGGCCTCTTTGGTTCCCCCAGAGGGGAAAAGGTGCCAGGTGTGAAGGGCTGGGTTGGCGGGCGAGGAGAAGTGTTGAAGGCTCCTCTGGGGAAGCAGGAGAGGCGGCTTTGTCGGGCCGTGGGAGCAGGTCAGGGGCGGACAGGGTGCAGCGTTGGAAACAGGTTAGGAGGACAAGCCCGGAGGGGACGAGAGAGCAGGATCACAGACCCCAGCTTCCGCGTCCCTGAGCTAGGTGTAGGAGCGGAGAAGATGCAGGGAGGCCCGGAGGCCCCGGGGCAGAGGCCCAAGCTAGATTAGAGCTGTCCTGCTGCCTAGCTCCGGCCCCGGCTGGGGAAGGCTTGAGCTGGAAGTGGTTCACTCTAGCGAGCAGGAGGGCAGCAGGAGCCACCTTGTCGCTGCCTGAAGCGATGGCCGCTTGGAACAACAACGCCGCGGTAATAAGTTCAGAGACAGACTGGAAATGAACGGGCTCTTTATTCTGCTAGCTTCTCTCTCTGGCTCCAACAACAACTCCAACACCCACCACACTCCTGCAACCACCACACAAAATGGCGCCAAGCCGACCCGCAATCCCCCCGGGGCCAAGTCTCAAGAGATCATGCAAATGGCACCAACCCGATCCGCAATGTCCCGGGCCAAGTCTCGCGAGAGAGACCATGCAAAGTTGTAATGCTTGGACATCTTTATGGCTCACAGCTAACCGCAATCTTAGCTATCTCCTTAATTAGGGCTCCTACACCTGGCACCCTGGCCCAAACCCCAGTGCGGAAGTCGTCCACAACGCTTCTCTCCATGCATCAAGACTGGCTTCATGATGTCTGGATCCTGGTGCAAACTGAAAGGCGGGGCCCCTTGCTCAAAAATGAAGGGCTGCAGGACGGTGGCAAGGGAGCATTAAGCCTAGTTCAGAGCCCATCTGGGCATGGGACCTCTGGTCCTCCCGTCTTCTCTTCCCTCTGCACTCTGAGACACCACCGCGTCCTCCCTTGCTCTTGCCTGACTTCTAGTGTGGAATCAAAATCCACTTCTCAGCCAAGTCCTTACGCTTCTCCAGGCCTCTGTCACTATTTCTGCTAGCACCTTCTCTTTTCTTGATTAAAATACAGGATTCGTAGGATGCTGAGTGAATGAATGAATGTGCAGGTCAATGAAGAGCTGCCAAGGGTCAAATCCAGTGCAAGGTCCCACAGGAGCTTGTTCCCACCGCACCTGCAACGCTTTTCCTGAAGGAAGTGGGCACCTTCCTCTCGCTCACGTGCCTCTCACATAGAGCAAGTGTGGCCTTCTCAGGCACGGTAGTCCTTGAACTCACCACTAGTCCAGGCTCCGCCCATCACAACTGTGATCCTAACTTGCTTCTAAGCCTTGAGAAAGCATGTGACTTAATATTGACTTCAAAAATTTGTCCTTTACCTTCTTCCCCAACACTTTGAGGCTGTGGATGAGAAGAGAGAAGTGAAACTGAGTCCTTCAGATGAACACGGAGTTCAGCTGGGCGCAGTTATACACACCTATAATCCCAGTGGTTCCGGAGGCTGTGGAAGGAGGATGGCAAGTTCAAGGCCAGCCTGAGCAACTTAGTGAGGCCCTAAGCAGCTTAGTAAGACCCTGTCTTAAAATAAAAAATAAAAAGGGCTGGGGATATGGCTCAGTGGTTAAGCACCCCTGGGTTCAATCCCCAGTACCAAAAAAAAAAAAAAAAAAAAAGATGAATACAAAGTTCAAGATATACCAGGAAGTTTCCACAAATATAGATAATGTAGTTTCTGCATTTGAACTTTAAATTTGACTTAGAACTTGTTGGAAACCAAAGCTGTAAAAGGAGGATACTATTGTATAAGCTTTTCTTTTGGTATTTTATTTCATTTAAAATTAATCATTATTTAATTGTACAAAATCATGGGGCTCACTGTGGTCATTCATGCAATACAGTGTATAATAATCAAATCAGACAGAGTATTCGACATTTCCATTTCCTTAAACATTTTTGAAAATTTTGATTAACACAGGATAACCGTGCCCATCTGTGGGGTGCAGTGTGATGTTTCAGTTCTGATGGTCAGGTCCTGCGGAGTGGTGCAGGTGACTCTTACCTAGGCAAGTCTCGCCTCCCCTGAAGGGTCTAGGGGCGAGTGCAAGAGGCAAGCACTGGGGTTGGCAGAGACCCTTTTCCTCCCTGAGCCTCAGCTGGGACCCGGGGCAGGCCTGGCAGCAGGGAGGGGGTTCCTACTGTGGCCAGGAGGGCACTGCTGCCCAGAACCCGGGGGAAGGAAGGTCTGTGACAGGCCTGCCCTGTGAGCCCAGGCTCCTGGTTTCCTCTTGGAAAGACTCAGCCAGCTGGGGGACATCAGAGCAGAGGAGAGGCCCCCGGCTCTGCGGCAAAGCGGGTCTAGCTCCCCTTCCAGCCGGCCACTGCAGACTGACCCCCTGGGCGCTGGCCCCAGCCTCAGCACCAGCTCTAGGAAAGCCAGTATGGGCGGGGGCAGGCACTGTGCAGGGCAGGCGCTTTGCACTTTATTTAATAAGAGCCGAGTGCATCTTACTAAAGTGACCTTTGGTGAGGGCGAATCTCTGGGGAGGTGAGCTCATGTCGTCTGGCTACGCTGCCGCCTGACCTTCTCTCCCAGAGTGAGCTGAGCGGGGGTGGGGCACATCCCAGGCATCCCCGTCTTCCTCACTTTAGCCCTTGACGTTCCCAAGAGGACTTAGGCCAGAGTGGAGGGTGCTCACTTAGGAGCACAGAGGGAGACGTTCCAAGTCATTCTCTGCAGAACTGCCAGGGCTGGGTTCAGAGGTGTCAGTAATGATGCTGTGACTTCTAAGGAACTCCCACCCCTGGTGGAAGGTCAGCCCACTGCACACACTTGGTCGCATGAGGAAGCCTGGTGGGTGGGTTCAGGTGCTGTCTACCCACAGAGGGAGCACATCTTCACACAAGGTGCCTAAAGGTGCAGCTGATTTTTTTTTTCTTTAGTGTTTGGGGTGGAACCCAGGCCTTACACATGTTAGGCAAGTGCTCTACCACGAGCTGCCTTCCAGCTCTTGGAAATATTTTAACATTCTGTACACCAAGGGCTGCTAAATTATTTCCCTTCAATTATAGAGAATAATCTAGAATAAAACTAAATGAAACCCATGCACTTTAAAGAGGTATGGAATTAATAATCCAATCTTTATGACTAAGGCAAAACATAATGGACAAATGAAAAAAATCTCAGCAGGTACTTTTGAAATACCAAGTAAATGGGAATTTTTTTCATCATGTGAAACACAACAGAAAATGAATATAATAAATTATCTTTATGTACAATATATAAATCATGTTTGTATAATAAAATAAATATTAAAATTATACGATATATGTGCTACATACTATACAATGTGCATTAGAATATAATATTATAATATATTATGATGAATGATATAATAAAAATAAATACCTTTTTTCTTTTTAATTCAAAGTTGTATTTATAATAGTAGTATGCATCATTTTACATAGCACTGTTTGTATACAAAGTAAATTCGTATCTTTCAAGTCTTCAATCATGCATTTAGGATAATGATATCCATCTTTTTTTGTTTGTTTGTTTGGTACCGGGGATTGAACTCAGGGGCACTCGTCCACTGGGTCACATCCCCAGCCCTTTTTTGTATTTTATTTAGAGACAGGGTCTCACTGAGTTGCTAAGTGCCTCGCCATGGCTGAGGCTGGCTTTGAGCTCGTGATCCTCCTGCCTCAGCCTCCCAAAGTGCTGGGATTACAGGAGTGCACTACCGTGCCCGGCTAATGATATCCATCTTATTCAACCATCTTTTCTTTCCCCTCCATCCCCACTTGCTCCCTTCCTTTCCCTCCCTCCCCTTTGACCTTTCTAGTGTTCCTCTAATCCTCCTATGTACCCCGACCCAACACCACTGTGAATCTACCTGCTTATATCACAGAAAACATTCGGTATTTGGATTTTTGAGATTGACTAACTTCACTTAGCATTATATTCTCCAACTTTTTGATAGTACGATTGTCCCTCCTTTGGCCATTATGAAGACCTTTAATGTTGGCTTAGGTACTCTTATTTTTTGCTTTTATTTTTTTGGTACTGGGGATTGAACCCAGGGGTACTTAACCTCTGAGCCACATCCCTAGCCCTTCTTTATTTTGTATTTTGAGGCAAAAGCCTTACTGGAACTGAAGGACCATAGGTAAGTTATTGAAGATTTCTAGAACTTGGCAATACTCAGAGTTGGCTGAGGTAAGGTGCATGAAAAGCCTGGTTTTCCTGAGAGGCAGAACAGAGCAGGGGTCCAGGTGGCTCTGTAGCTTCATGACCCTGAGCATGACCTTGGCACAGTGGCCCAATTGTTGTGTTGTGGGTGACAGGGCGATTGCAATGTCACAGACTCATCAGTATTGGACTGGTGTGAAGACTCACAAGTTAGTGCACAGGAAGCCCATAGACCTGCACCTGGCTCAGTCCACGCTCCTGAGTGTGGGCCACTGAAGCTGTAGTGAAGCCTTTTCAGGCAGTCCTGTCCATGCACTTAGAGACGGGGCCGTGTGCAGGACCTCCTCACTTAAGTCCATCTCTGCTTTGTAACGTTCATGCTGGAAATGATTGCATTTGGATTTGGTGATTTGAAGCCAGAATCTGACAGGCAGTCAGTACAGATATAGAAATAGAGTCAGGGCAGAACAAGAAAGCCAATTTTGAGTGAGTGGTAAGTTGGAGACTGTCCCCTGAGGGATTGGAATGTTAACTCCTTCAGAGCCCTTCCTCCACCCTTATCAAGAACCTGCCCCTGCCCCAACCTGTTGCCAAGGTAACCTGTCCAAGGAACTGCCCCTCTCTGCAGGGAGCTATAGAGGTGTTAATTCCTGTGTCCTGGGCTGCTCCATCTCACCATTCCCCCTTCAGCCCATCTGCTTCTCACCTTTTGGCCATCCCACCCAGCATTCCTGAGACTGGTCACATACACAGGAAGGAGAGAGATGAGGGGAAGAGTGAAGGAGCCCTAATTGGGAAGGGCTGTTGTAGCTAGCTGGAAGCCATGGGTTCCACCTGATATGTATGTGACGCACCTGTAGGCACCCGCAAACCTGAAGGTATATAACCGGGTGAAAGCGGTCCGAGTTAGGAGAACGGAGAATTCAGTCAGCCGGGCAGTCACTCGGTCGGTCAGAAGAATCAGAGCGGCCAGAACGTAGGCAGAGCGGTTACAGAAGAGAAACCAGATAGAAGAAGTAATGACTGGTCAGAGTTAGGCCGAGACTCCTGAGGAAGACAGAAGACAGAAGAAAGAAGAAGGAAGAAAGAAGAGAGAAGAAAGAAGCTCTAATCTTTCTCTAAGCTAAGCTCTATCTTTCTAAGCTACTCTAAGCTAAGACTCTAAGCTAAGAAGACAAGAAGAAAAGCTCGCTTTAATCTTTCTCTCTAAAAATCTTTCTTTCCCTCTCTAAGCTCTCTCTAAGAAAGTAGAAGTAAAAGTAGTAAAAGCTTAACTCTGCCTCCGAGAATTTTCCTCCCGTGGCGGCGCCGTGGCTGGCCGTGACAGGCAGCTTACAAATGGTGGTCCGTCCGGGGCTCGGCAGGCAGAGAAGAAAAGCTAAGAAATAAGGAGAGCAACGAAAAAGCATAGCCCCAGACTCAGTTGAGACCAGCAAAAAGAGTAGTAAACAAGAGACTCAGTTGAGGCCAGTTAAGAATTAAGCTGAAGCAGAGTAGCCAGCGAAAAGCCGAAGCGAGCCGGCCAAAAGCCGAAGCAGAGTAGCCGGCCAAAAGCCATAAAAAATATAGAGATAAAGAAAAAAGCCATGAGCTTAAAAGAAAATAGAGAATTAAATAGCATGGTAAAAACCATGCAGAAAAAAAGCCATTGAGCTTTGGCAAGAAGAGAAACCAGAAAGCCATAAAGAAAAATAAAGAGGCAGAGCGGTTACAGAAGAGAAACCAGATAGAAGACAGAAGAGAAACCAGATAGAAGAAGTAATGACTGGTCAGAGTTAGGCCGAGGCTCCCAAGGAAGACAGAAGACAGAAGAAAGAAGAAGGAAGAAAGAAGAGAGAAGAAAGAAGCTCTAAAGCTCGCTCTAATCTTTCTCTCTAAAAATCTTTCTTTCCCTCTCTAAGCTCTAAGAAAGTAGAAGTAAAAGTAGTAAAAGCTTAACTCTGCCCCCGAGAGTTTTTATCCCGGTTTACGGTACCAGGCAGCTTACAAATGGTGGCCCGTATGGGGAACCACCTGTCGCTGCCTGAAGCGGAAGTCGCTTGGAGCAGCGAACGCCACAGGAAAATTCGGAGGCAGGATGAAAATGAAAAAAGGTCTTTTATTCTTCTCCTCTCTCCAGCTCCAGCAATCACTCCAAATGCTCTAACTCCAACCACCACCTTCTTCTTCCCAACACACACTAACGAACCTCACCCAGTTATATACATATAGCTTTAACAAGGACACGTGCTTACAGCTCGAGCTTACAGGTGCGTCACGCAGTGTTCACGGGCATACAAAGATTCTTTGAATAATGTATTAATATCAGGTGGAAACTAGAACATCTTTTATGGCTCTCAGCTAACCGCAATCTTTAGCTATCTCCTTGATTATAGGCTCCTTCAGAAGAGCAGGAGAACAAAGGAAGCCCAGGGCACATAAAAAGGCAGACCTGTCTCTCGCTTGGGATACCAGGATACCAGCTATGCCCCTTCTTCCTCCTGGGCGAAGTCTATGTTACCCCTTTTAAATAAACCCTGCTTTATATGCTTGCCTTGGCCTGCTTCTCTAATGTTCCAGCTTCAACATTTGGAGAAGCAGAACTCGTCACTGGCAACCAGCAGTATCGATGTGCCTTGACTTAGACATTTTCTGACTTCTTACAACTGAACGGGGCATTTTGTTGGATAACAAATTGGGGACAGTGTTTATTTATGAGTGTTTGGGAAGGAAAGTTCTGGGTCTATTGTAGAGGAATTAGGCTAAAACTTGGAAATAAAATACCAAGCGTCATCAGGACTGCTTTGGGAACAGGAGGCCTCATCTTGTTGTGAGTAAGCCCAGGACAAAGTGCTGTGAGGTTTCTTTCTGATGTGGAGTGAAGGGCAAAACATCACACCGGGGACAGCCGTGCAGCCAAGAGATTTATTCAACAGCCTTCGTGGCTGGTAGCAAAACCGGAGAAGAGGTGCTCTGGTCGAAGGTCGAAGAGGTGCTGGGAGAGGGGAGTCAGGGAGAAGGGAGTGTACAAGCTCTGGTGGGAGAGGGGAGTCAGGGAGAGGGGAGTGTGCAAGCTCTGGAAAGAAGGTGGGTGCTTGGTTACACCGGCTAGGATCTCTGGAGCTATCAGGTAAAGCAGCTGCTGTCTGGCTGGAGGCTGGAGCTGTCAGCTGGGAGCGTCCGTCGGGCTGGAGGCGATGGGTCTGGAGCTGCCGCAGTGGCTTCTTCCTCTCCGCAGCGTTGAGCTGATGTGTCTGAGTGGCTTCCTCCTCTCAGCAATGACAAGCTGATGTTGTGTGTCTCTGTGTCTGTCTGTGAGTCTCTCGAACAGGGCCCTATATAGGGATTTCTGGTGGGAGGTGCACCAGAGCAACCCTAACGCCATTGGCTCTTTGCCCATAGAACAGGGCGAACTTTAAGCCTATTGGCTCTTGCCCGGGGAAAAGAAACATCCTGGGGGAACAAACATCCTGCCGAGAATGAAACAAGGTTGCTTCTCTCAGGATGTGGAAAACTCTGGGGTGGGGAGGGTAGCCCATCTATCATGGAGGGTTACACAACTGTTTTGAGGTTAGAGAATAAAATATCAATTGAACTGGAAATAAAATTCAAAATAATTTAGTAGGCTCATTTTGCTACTGCTGTTGTTTCTTCCTTTTACTTTTTTCCCCCCAAAAAGTAATATATGCAGCTGGCTTTACAGCCACTTAGGTGGGCAGTGTGTCTGTAGGAAAGCTAATTAAGGGAACAAAACTTTGCTGTCTGTCTTGAGGAATGTGGACAGCTCCCATGGCTCTCAGGGGAGCAAAGCCTTGTGATAAAACTGATTTTTTTTTTTTTTTTTACTGCTGTTTATTTGATGTCTAATTCATGCTTTTGAGTGTGCAAGCAGGATATCTGCCTGTTCTTAAAAAGGGTGCAGAGGGGATAGCTCATTTCTGAGAATTAATTTTCCAATTCTTGTTTCCCCTTTGCTCACTAGGCCTTTCTATCTCAGTGGGCTATTTTTTAAAACATCTTTTACTGGTGGTAGAATTTGCCATTGTAACCATTTTTGAGTGTGCCCTTCACTGTCACTAGTTCCGTTCACGCTGCTGCTGCTACATAACCATCAACATCGCCTGTGTCAAAAATGTTTTCATCTCCCCCTGGTGCAGCCTGCATCTGTAACAGGAAGACCTGAAGAATCTAGAACCTCGGGGTTCTGGCAGCAGAGTCCCCTTGAAGTAGCAAAGCTGTCCTTGTCCCTGGGGTGGCTGGGGGAACGGGGCTAGGAAGGCAGAGGGTCCCTTGGGTTTTAGCCCTGTTGGCGAGGGATTTGGGGTGAGCAACAGAGCCATTGTTTCTGCAATGCAAGACCCTCACGAACATAGTGCTTTCCTGTTTTCAAAAAATCTAGTCAATTTTCTAATGGACAACATCTCTTTTCTGTCTCTCCCTCCATCCCTTTGGCAATCAAAGAGGAAAAAAAAAAAAAAAAAACCCAAGGTTTTGCTGGTTGCTTTGGGGGGTTAGGAGCAGGAGAGCTGAGGAGGCTGTGAGCTCCATTCTGGGTTGTGTTCTTTACAGCTTCTGCACCCTTTCAAGAGAGGCAGTGGGAGGGTCCCCCTGAGCATTGTGTTTCTGGGTGAGAGCGAGGAGAGCCCTTGCTCTTTAAGGCCAATTGTTTACCTTTCATCCAAATGTGGTAAGTTATAATCCAGCTGATTCCTTGTGGGGCTTTCTGAAGTTTCCAACAGAATCACAGGGGACCATCTGCTTTGCATTTTAT
Source organism: Tamias sibiricus (assembly GCA_025594165.1). Classification (NCBI taxonomy): domain Eukaryota; kingdom Metazoa; phylum Chordata; class Mammalia; order Rodentia; family Sciuridae; genus Tamias; species Tamias sibiricus. The sequence continues at coordinate 167,751,097 of CM046662.1, read as the reverse complement.
CAGTAAACAAACCTATTCCAAGTGCACTCCCCCACCCCAGTCTACAGAATTTAAAATGAAAATGGGATACTTTAAAGTCTAAGTTATTTTAGACTTTAAAATAGCTTAGCCTTATTTAGCCTATAGTATTCATTTAAAAATAAAAACAAGGCGTCAGTGAATATTTGGACATAGTTGGTGTTCCACTACGGCCCCACTGGATGCTTAATAGCAGCAGAGCCTACCCTGTATCTTCTGAGAAGTCTCTTCTTCCCAGAAACTGCGTGCCACTTCACAATTTATTAATATTTACTTAGCGCTATTTGCTTAACTCAATCTTGGAAATTTTATGAAAATGAATTTTGTGGGAGAAAAACTGAAAGAGGCATTTTTTTTCCTGCTCTCAGGAGGAGTTATTTTCTGGGCTGTATCTATTCATGTGGGTGATGTCTGCAAGACAACAGCAGGAGGACACTTCTGGAGCACGTGTGTAAGTCTGCAGCAGGTGACGTCCATGAGGTGTTGCTAGTGTGGCTCTAAATTCACATAACGTGAGATACTTCATGTGAGTTTCAGGATTAGGAAGAGATGAAAGCCCTTCCGATCCCCCGGGAGGAGGTGAGCGTGTCAACCCGGGGCCCTGGAGAATCTATTTGTATGGACCCCATTGAAGCCTCCACATGTCCCATGTGAGTGGCATGTTGGCGACGAGGTTGGTTTCCAGGACGGAGGTCCTAACTACAGGGACAGGAAGTGGTGGTTCCTTGGCCTCCATGTGGGGAAGATGCACACTGGGGGGTGAGTGAGGGTTGAGGTTTGTGCCAGGGTCAGTAGGGAACACAGAGCACTCGTAAGCACTACGGGTGAAGGGCAAAAATAACACCGGAGACAGCCACGCAGCCAAGAGATTTATTCACCAGCCTTTATGGCTGGTCGGAGGTAGAAGAAGTATGGGGAGAGAGAAGTCAGGGAGAGGGGAGTGTGCGAGCTTTGGTGGGAGAGAGGAGTCAGGGAGAGGGGAGTGTGCCAGCTCTGAATGGAAGGTGGGTGCCTGGTCGCGCTGGCTGTGGTCTCTGGAGCTGTCAGCTGGGGCAGCTGCCGTCGGACTGGAGGCCAGAGCTGTGGTCTCTGGAGCTGTCAGCTGGGGCAGCTGCCATCGGACTGGAGGCCAGAGCTGTCGTCTGGGGCAGGTGCCGTCGGGCTGGAGATGGTGGGTCTGGAGCTGTCACAGTGGCTACCTCCTCTTAGCAGGGACAAGCTGTTGTGTCTGAGCTCCAGGCAAGCAGGAGATTTAAGTAGGGATTTCTGGTGGGGGGTGTGCCAGAGTGACTTTAACGCTATTGGCTCTTTGCCCGGGGAACAGGGCAACCTTTAAGCCTATTGGCTCCTGCCCAGGGAAAATGAAACAAGGTTGCTTCTCATAGAAATTTCCATGGGGGAGGTGGTCCATCGGCCCAAGCCCATCTATCAATAGGGATCAGTATGGCAGGGCCTAGGGAAGAAGAGCTGGAAGGGGGAAGTCAGACGTCTGAGTTCAAGTGCAGCATCTTGGCCCATAGCATCGGGCCAGTGAAGAGAGTCCAAGCTTAGGAGAAAGTTCCACTCGACCTGGAGGGGGTGAAAAGAGAGGGCAGTGATGCCAGTTGAAGCCTCCAGCCACTGTGTGGGCTGGACCCAAAGGCCTGGCGGGGCTCGGGCCTCTGTCGACTGATGGGCCAGTCACCAGGAGAATGTGCTGGGTGTGGAGTAGGACCACTGGCCCGAGTCTGTCTGTCCCCAGGTCTGACAGCCTCGGCTTCCTGAGTGATGACCCTGCTTCACCTGGGCCTCCAGCTCTCTGAGCCACCTGGAGCCTGGAGCCATCTGAGACCCAAGGAAACAGCCACAGCCCTGGAGAGGGCGAAGGTACTTACCCAGCCCACAGAGAGGCACAGGGAGCACCACTGGAGTCTGGTGCACTGTCTTAAGGGGGTCTCTGTTGGGGCACTCCTTCATCCACTGGCTCCGTCTTGGGTGGACATGTGGGATGTATTCAAAGGGAGAAGGTCGGGTGAGTGGTGAAATAGGGCGGTGGAGTGCTGCGTGGCCTAACAGATCCCAAGAGAGTCCTTTCCTCCTCTAAGGTAGCTGTGGTGGCCATAGACTGATCAGGTCCACTTTGGAAAGCAAGGGACCCCGTCTCTCTCGGCAACACTTGGAGGAGATGGCACAGGGAGCAGTCATCCCCGAAGCCAAGACAGACCTGGCCCCCATCAGGGGCTGGTGTAGATGACACAGCTGAGGACGTTGGGATCTGGATGGAGCGTCACTGCCTGGGCCAGGACTGAAGGCAGGGCTGTCGATGAGCAGCAAGCAGCTCTCAGACTTCCCTGAGCACAAAGGGAGGGGACCCCGAGTCCTAAACAGGTGCGCTGGAGAGGGACTGGTCTTGATGGTCTCCATCGTCCTTTGGCACATCCCAGCTGGCACAGCCTGGACACAGAGCATGTCCCCAAGGCTGAGGACCTCCAGTCCAGGTCTTGCCATGTTTTCCAATACTGTGCGTCTTCAGACAGGGACACCTAAAGAAATGCACGTAATTTTTCAAAAAGCAGAATGAGGAGCAATCCATGCCTTCACTGAGTCCATTAGAGATCTTGGATTTTTTTTTTTTTAAGCTATGTGAAATGAAATTCTTCAGCCTGGAAATCATAACACAGTGTCTTTGCTAACAAAAACTCCCAATATTGGCAAGACGCCTTCTTTTGGTTGCTACAGGAGATCAACAATGTTTGGCTACAGAAGCCAAGTTGAAGCGCGGGGGCTCAGGGGCTTGCAACAGTGAGCAGGCTTTGCATGGGTGCACATGTGCATATGTTGGGGAGGGAGTAGTTCTGGGTGGGAGGGTGTTTTGTGGGGTTAATTATTGACAAGAAATCCAAGCACTGATATCTTTGGTGGAGCTAGTGAGCTAAATCTTGCCCAGGATGATTAAAGAAGAATGAGGTATAAAATTATAGGCAGGAATAATATGCCTTCACATAAGGCTTATAAGTTGTCAGAGAAAAAATCTCAGCCAAAGGACATTTCATAAATATAAAGTCAAAATTCCATAATGGAGCATAATGGCTTAATTGGTCTAGTTTCTTCAAATATAGCCATTTTAATTTAGGGGAATTGACTAGTTTTGGGGTTTAAAGACCAGGGGATGACCTCTAAGTCCTACAGACTTACTTCTTTCCCCTCTTGCTCTACCACTGCCTCCATTGGAGAGTGACTGAGATGACATCGCAGACTCGAGGGGACCAGGTCGCTGAGTCCTGGGAGATGGTTCTCCTAATGCGGGGCTGTGCTGCTTGACCTCCATTTAATTCCTGCACCTAGGCCTTGCCTGCTGACCTGACGTGTCCCCAGGGTGCACCCTACCTAATGCCCAGTGACCAGCACTGACTCTAGGCAGCCCACGTGTCCAGTCTGCAGAATGCGTCAACCACATTACGTCATCTCTGGAATGAGCCAGGGACAGTCACGAATGCTCAGAGGGGCAGCACTGCGTGTCTGTACTGGATTGTAGAGGTTGCCCTTGGCCTCTGGGGAGTTGCGCCCTTTTCCGTGTGGTGTAGGAGAGGCGCTGACAAGCACTGCCAAGGTGGCGGTGATGTTCCCTAACATCTCAAGGCAGCCATGCGGAGCCGCTGCCGTGGCAGTGACCTGCGTCTGTGTCATCCAGCCCTGTCCCAGGGGTGCGTCTGCTGATGCATTTCCGAATCCCAGGAAACCACAGCAGAAGCTCGGTACTGTGACGGAGGGAGGAGGGAGTCCTGCTGCTCAGGCCCCCTCTCCCAGGAGGTTCAGCTGCTCCATGCTCCCCCTTGCCCTCCCTCTCTCTCCCTCCCGCCCCCCAGGGCCACACCAGGTGGGGGGATAAATAAGCAGCTCAGGGGGACTGGCCCTTCTTGGACCTTATGTCCCTTTCTGAAAGCATTCCCCTGGGGGTTTCCCAGCCTCCCATGTCCACAGTGCAGGGTCATTTGGGGGGTGCATTCCTGTGGAGTCCTAGGCTGGCTGACCCACCCAGGCTGGAGAAGCAGAGGGAGGGGTGCGTCCTCTCCACTGTGACACGACCCTGTAGCAGCAGTAGCAGGGCCCCAATGATAACAGACTCCGGTGCTGGGGACGTGTGGCTCAAGCTTGTCACCTGGGGAATCCGCATTTCTTCTAGACCACTTCCAAATCGTACCATTTCTTTCCTGTGCAGGTGTTCTTTTCCAAGGGCATTTGTGTTGCTTAGGAATCATGACTATGTGAGGATGTCCCTGTCACACTAGATATTCCCTCCTCAAACCCCCATTCTCCTTTACCCCAGGTGAATCATTCCTACTGAAGCCAGATTTAAAGCTAGGCAGTGAGTGTCGTCAGGCAAATCGGGTCTAACATCGAGTTTCATAAAGAGCATGGAGTCCATAAGGAAAATGAGTCAGCCTGAGTCCTGGAAAACCACAGGGCAACTCTAAGGGAGATAGATGGTTAATGTTCCCAAGTTAGGGCCCATCTTATGGAAGGTTAATGAAACAGCTCCAGCAAACGGAGGTGCTAATCAACTAGCCCTAAGCCCTTCCTGTAAATCCCAAACACACCATGGGCCCTCCAGTGTCACATCTTTTGACATTCCTGTCCCAGGCAGGACAGAGATAGAGAACATAAAAAGAACAAAAGAAAGATTTCAGATATAAAAGGGAGAAGGCCTCTCCTCCCCTTGGATTCCTGGTTTCCGGGTCCCCTTCTCCCTCTGGGGGAGTCTTTTGCTGTCCTTTCAATAAAGCTGTCCACTCTCCACTCTACGCTTGCCTCGAGTGCTTCTTCCGCGTTATTCTTCAGCGTTCGGGGAGCAAGAACTCGTCACAGGTAAAAAGCGGTTTCACTACCACCACACAGGCCTTCTTTCAGGTAGAGGCAGGCACTGGCATGATTTTCCCACCGTGTCACAGAGACCCACCTGCTGTGTCTCTCCTCTACTGGGCCACTGAGCTCGGGCTGCCTCTGCAGTGGCTGGGTGACATGTGCTTTGTGTTCCTGAGTGCCCAGTGGTGCTGTGGCCCTGCCCTACGGGCCTCCCCTGGGGGTGGAGCCCTGTGAGCTCTGCCCTGTGGAGGAAGGGGTTTGAACGCTCTCCTGTTGTGATGCAGATTTGCACACGGTTGTTTGTTGGGACTTTCTGGACGCTGTCTGCCAAGGGGACGAGCTCTGGTTGCTTACCACGCTCTTTAGAGGACCGGGGCTAAGCAAGGGGGTGTGGCTATGACATATCGTGAGAGTCTGAACCGCCCTGCAGGTCGAGGATTGGTTATTTCTGGGCCTATTTAAGTGCAGTTCATTGCTTAATAAATTTGAGTTTTGGCTCTTGCTTTCTACAAAACTCCCCCGGTGTGGCGTGGTGTCCGTCGAGCAGGCGGGGGGAGGCGCCCAGCGATTTTTGCCCCGCTAAGCCTATCTTCGCCAGGTAAGCTACGTTCTTTCTGCAGGCAGAAAGAACCCCCTTTTAGGGCCCCAAAAGGGGGGTAGCTTTAGACCTCGGCCCCATTAATAACACAGCAGTCCCGGCAGTTGTTCTTACTATATTTGTACCTCTTTGGTTCTGAAAAACACCAAAACTGAAGCGATGCTGAATGTCCCATGCTCAAGTGGGCTCTGGGAGAATCCAGATGTGGGTGGAGTCTTCCGGGCTCAGCCGGGGCTGCCATCCGAGGAGCCAGGCCACTTGCAGTATCTTTGTAAGATGCATTTAGTCCCCTTGTTAGGTTAGGTGGAAGAATGTTCTCCTATCAGGGTGGTGGAAGGGTAAACTGTAAATTAAGGTGATCTGAGGAGACTTCACAATCGTCAGCCGCAGAGCGGTCAGCTGGAAAGGCCTGGGGAAGGATGTGAAGACAGAGGAGGACAGACAGAGCCACTGGCTCCCCCATCACCAGAACTCGGTGGGTAGGGCAGGGGCCAACCAGCAGATCCCTGTCACGTGGGCACAGGGCATGCTGTGCCAGGCCTTGCCCAAGGAACAGGGGTCTGCTCCTCCCCAGGAGCTAAGTCCTGGCCCATCTGGTGCAAGCACAGGCTGTGGCCTTCTGCTTTTTCTGTGCTGGCCCCAGACCTCCGGCCACAGAGCGGCACACTCTGAAAGACGCTCAGGACAGTTGCCATGGGACCAGTCCCTGGCTTGTAGGGCTCAGTTAAGCCACACTCGATCCGGTCAAACCTTTGGTAGGAGGGACCCCGTAGGCCCCTCCTGCTCTGTGGCTCAGATCACGTCCACTCTTGCTCACTGGGGAGGTCCTCAGGGTGTGGTTGGCAGAAACCTGGGACTCAGAAAGGCACCGGGGTCCTGTGAGTGGCCAACTGTCCTGGTCCCGGCTGGGCTGCTCTTTTCCAATACAAGTTTTGGTAGCCTTCTGCTTTTTTTGTTTTTATGCCATTTTCTCTCTTCTTTCAGTGATGGGGATGTGGGGGTGATTTCGGAGGCCCATGAAAAATGTGTTTTCATCAAGTTTTATCAAAAATAGAAAAAGCTTGAAATGCACAGTTTTAAAGAAATATTTGTATAGAAATAAAGAAAACAACATCATTCACTGATCATTCCTGATTTCCTGATGATTAGTACTGTGACTGTCATGTCAGTATTCTGTGGCGATCACCCTACTGGCCCTGGCACTGGTTAAAACAGGACCTTAAGTTGAGAATCTGGGTAGAGGCCTGGGGCACACGGCAGGCTCTCCGCTCGCTCGCGGACCCGAAGTGTTGCCTTCTGAAGGACTAAAATGTGGAGCAGCACCAGGCCTCGCTGTGGCTGAGACCAGGAAGTCTGGAGGCGTGTCCTGTGGTTTCCACCCTGCTGATGGACGAGAAGAGCCTTCTCCTGGCTTGGGCCCTCACCACAGGCTTCCTCCCTCCTCCTCGCAGAGATAGGCAGGGCCCTGTCCTCCCTGCTCACTGCCTTTGCTTAGCATCCTTGGATCAGTTTGGTGTTTTAATATTGATTTGGATCAACACTATTTTTAGGGCAAGAATTCTTAAGTTGTTTTTGGATCATGAAACATTTGGAAATCTCAGGTCACTGTTGGCATTCTCCCTGGGAGAAATGCATAAACTCACACATTCTGAGACAACAGCAACGGCCAGACACTGTGGAAAGATGGCATGGCTGAATTCAGAGGCTGCTCTCGGGGACACTTGAGTTCTTGGGTCTGGGCACCAGAGAGGTGCCCTCTGATTGGTTCTTACATGGAACCTGTATGGTTTACTCTACTTGTCAATGCCAAATTAGGGGGAGGGCAGACGTTGGGGTATCAGTCTCCTTACCACAAAGCCCTAGATTTCTTCCTTTCGTTTTTTTTTTTTAATTTAATTTTTAAAAATTCTAATTTGTTATACATGTTTGCAGAGTACATTTCATTTCATATTACATATAAAGAGCACAAATTTTCAAGTTGCTGGTTTTATATAAAGTATTTTTACAACAACTGTGTCTTCATCCATATATTTAGGGTAATCATGGATAACTTTCTTAATGCAAACAGCTGGTTCCTGGATAAAGAGCTCAGCCTACACCAGGTGGGGTAATTTATCTAAGTTGTCTGTGAAGGTGGCTTCTCACCCATCTCTTTCAGAGGGAGGGTCCTGCTCATCATGCATTGTGTATCTAGGGCTACCTCCTACATGGAGACTCAGAATCTGAGACTGACAGGACAAAGATCATTTTCTTTGATAGCAATGAAAATGTGTCATTCCCCCAGAAGTAACAAACTGGCATTTGTATTGTCACATTAAACTCTCAGGCATCCTGGGCTTGCTTGAGGATTGTTACAACATTGCAGAAAACTCACCCAGCAAAACCAGCTCTGCGTAGTGGGATTTCATGGGTTCTGACAAGACAGTCACACAGCGCTTCCTACCTGCTCCAACTCTCTCTGCACTGCATTTGCGTTCTCTTTGGATTTGGGGTGAAGAAAGATAAGCGCATTCCTGGGGGAAGATTTGCTTCTTTGAGCCTGGAAGGTAACAATTTTGGTTTTGATGTAGCCATTTTACTGTGTTTAATTTTTGTGGCAGTTTTGACCCAGCGACATTGGGACTCTAAAAGTGTTTCACTGAACTTCTAGAATATTTTGGGGTGTGTGTGGGGGGACTGGGGATTGAATCCAGGTGTGCTTTACCACTGAGCTACATCCCCAGCCCTTTTTGCTTTTTATTATTATTATTATTATTATTATTATTATTATTATTATTATTAGTTTGGTGGTATTTGGGATTGAACCCAGGGCTTTGTACATGTGAGGCAAGCACTCTACCAACAGAGCTATATCCCCAGCCCCCTTTTGCTTTTTATTTTGAAATGGGGTCTCTTGAAGTTGCTGAGAGCCTTGCTAAGTTACCTTGAGCTTGCAATTCTCTTGCCTCAGCCTCCCAGGACTCTGAGATAACAGGCATGAGCCACCATGCCCGGTTGAGCTTCTACAGGCTTGAACTTATCAAGTGACGTGTGAACTGAAATCATCATCAGTTTGGAGAGGTGGGTTATTAACTGCATGTATTTTGGGTGGGTGTGATGCTTGCTGTGAGTTGAGATGAGGGCCAGGACAGGCACTTTCTGGTAGCTCAACTGTGTAAACCAAAAGTGGATCCACGTTCGCTGGTCTTCGACATGGCCATCAGTCACTTTGGGGGATCTAAGAACCGGGAGCACATGGGGTTTGCATTGCTGCATGTGATCGCCTTCTGTCTGCAAAGTTATGATGGTTTTCAGTGTTACTCCCCCTCTTTGTAGGAAGCATGTGTTGTTTAGAAAGGCTCTGTGAGAGACACCTTTGCCGGGGGTCTCTTCAGAGTCCTGACTTTTCCTGGAACTGTTTTGGAATCCCTGATTCCAGGGGAGCAGGTCTTGAGGGATTATCTCCCTTCCAGAAAGCCCCTTCCTCTACCCAAACATCTGTTGGTCTGAAACAACGCACACAGCAGACTCAGCTCAGAGACCTTATTTTCTTTTGAACATTTTGTTAGAAAGTGAGGAACACGGGTATGATGGAGTTTTTTGTGGTGGGTTTTGTGGTGTGCCTGAGATGAAGTTCAAGCTTGGAGCTAGAGAGTCAGGAAGACGCCAAGGCCATGGTGTTGGTGCTGCTTCAGCAGGAGGAGCTTTTGTTATCTGTGCGTTGAGCACCCGTCTGCCTACCTGTGCGCTGCGGAGCTCCAGACTTAAATAGGCTGCAGAGCACAGTTTTGCACCTTCTCAAAAAGGGCTCAAAAACCTTGGACAGAGGGGTAGGATTGACAGGTCTTGAGATGATCAGAGTACAATGAAGAACGTGGAAAGCATCCTGGGAGAGGGCATGGGGGCTGGGGACTCCCTAAGGAGCCATGCTGGTGTCGAGAATTTTCACATGGGGGTCTGCTGAGATGGGCAGCCTGGGGACAGGTAGGACTTTGATGCTAAGCTAAGAGATCTTTCTTTCTGTGGAGGCCATGCCTGCGGAAAAGAAGTAAAAGTAGGGTTCTGGGGACAGTGAAGGTCTGCTTTGGCTTGGTGGACTGGGGCCTGTCCTTGGAGACCCAGCGGGTTCTGGGGGGAAGGTCTGCTTTGGCTTGGTGGAGGCCTGTCCTGGAGACCCAGGAGGGAACCTGGAAGGCCAAGTGAGCCACTCTGGTGACCACGTGCCTGCTTTGGCTAAGGCAGCCTCCCTTACACCCGCTGACCCAATACCTCTGTTAGTGTCTTTCCTAATGCTTCCTTTCTCTCAAAAACATTCTGCTGCAGCAGGGTGCTGTGGAGTATGCCCGGGAGGCTGAGGCAGGAAGGCCACAGATGAAGGCCAGCCTCAGCAACTTAGCAAGGCCCTGTCTCAAAATAGAAAATGAAAAGGGCTGGGGGTGCAGCTCAGTGGTTTCATGAGTGCACGGCCCAGAATTCAATCCCCAGCTTGTTCAGAGAGACGGTGAATCATATGCAGGAGCCGGCGCTTCTTGGCTACTCCTGTGATATAGCCATTTCCTTCGTCTTAAAAGAGCTATTTTCATAATAACCCCTGATTAACAATGACATGCAATTTTCTCGCTATTTCAGATAGTAGGAAAGAGTGGGAATTTATATATATATGACTTGGAATTTCCAAATAAGACCCAAAGTCCAAAAATATCTCCTGCAGTTATGCCTAAAATTAAATATTACCACTACTACTAATGATGATAAACCAACATGTATGATCATTAGATTTATATCACCTTCTATACGACTATATCAGCATATTTAAATGATTTAACCTTGACAGTTACCTCAGAAGTAGGGAGGGCTGCTCTCCCATCTGCTAGATGGTGAAACCAAGGCTCAGAGGGCTAACTTCTCTCCTAGATCAGGGAGTGAATGGATGGTGGACATGGAATCGAAGCCCAGGCAGTCTTTCCAGCAGGGTAGGGAAAACCAGACGATACCTGGGAAATGACCCTTCACATGTGTTGGTCATCATGAGTAAAGAGATGACGAAGACTTTCAATTTATAAAGTCCTTTTATGTATTTTGTTACTTGCTCTAAACAGCCGTTGGCTCTAGGTGGGTAGCACTCTCCCTATACATGCCCACATAAGTGCACTGTCTCGGAAGCTTCTTACTGCCAAGCTGCTCTTGAGCTGGGACCTGTTGCCACCTGAAGCGGTGGCCTCTTGGAGCAACGAAGCCGCGGGAAGAAGTTCAGAGGCAAACTGGAGACAAACAGGCTCTTTATTCTGATAACTTTTCTCTCTGGCTCTAACAACGACTAACACGCGCCACACACACCACCAAAATGGCGCTGACCCGATCAGCAATCTCGGCCAAGTCACTCGAGATCCTGGGCCAAGTCCTGCGAGATCCTGGGCCAAGTCCCGTGAGACTACGGAAGGCGACAATGCCCAAATCCTTATGGCCCATAGTCAACCGCAATTTAAGCCATCTCCCCAAACAGGGCTCCTGCAGGGACCAAGCTCAGACCAATGGACTTCGCGTTTCTCTTCTCTTCGTACATGCCCTACCTGTCCGTGCACCCTTTAGTGAGTAAGTTTAGGGTACCTAGATGAGAGATGACCTCTCCGTCCTGCAGAACGGAGTCAAGAGTGGAAGGGAAGGAGAAGGGGCCAAGGGAAGTCAGTGGAGATGGCTAGTCTTGGCCCTACTCCCTACACTTTCCCAACGCTGGCCAGAATCAGCAGTGTGGACACGGGTTCTGCTGAGATGGGTGATTGGGAGGGTGGCCATGCTAAGACCTCTTGTAGGAGAACCAGGTGGTTCTCAGTCTATCTTTCTCTTATGTCAAAAGTAAATTAAACCAAGCATAATACCTTTTACAGCATTTTACAGCCATGTAGCTAAAATTTTAGGGATAGGTTGAGTTTGGGAGAAATTCACACATATAGTTGTGTTTTCCATTTAAAGTCACACAATACTAAAATAATGGCAGATGTCTTCTCCCTGTAAGGAATGACATTGGCCCCCCTACCTCCGCCCGGTGGGTCCTCTGCTTTGGTGGATACTGGTGCATCTTTGGGGTCTTTCTGGGAGCTGCTTCATAGTTATCTCCCATTTGAATCCTTCTTTTGCTTCAAAATCATCACCTCATCTGGAACCGCCGAGGACTCGAGGCTCAATGACTCCCAACACATTTTTAGGAGGAACTGGGTTCTAATGGGACACTAGAAACGGGTTCACTGGAGGTCCAGGGCGCTATGGAAGGACTGACTGCACTGCCCGCGGTGCTGGTGTTCAGGAAGGCAGGGGGACAGGGAAGTCGAAGCCTCTTTTTTGAAATGTCTGTACTTTGCATTCTAACTCAGGGCAAGAGGGCAGGCAGATGTCTGAGCCAAATCTGTATTTTTGGAATGGGGTGCAGCTCTTTTGGGTCGGCGTGTACAGGTGCACTGGGGAGGCTCACGTAGAGAAAACCTGCGGCGGCATCTCTCTGACTCAGGCTGGGCTCCCAGCGTTCGCATTTGAGAAGTAGTGACCAGGGCATTTTTTCCTTATTAATTTGTCAGAAGTTGAAAATGACTAACGATTGATTCTGATGACATGCCCTGAATTTATTTCCCAATCAATGCCCCTGGCAGTGTAAATTGGTTAAGAGTTTATGGTTTTAATCAAAACCACCCTGCAAGCTGGGCACGGTGGCGCACGCCTGTAATCCCAGCACTTTGGGAGGCTGAGGCAGGAGGATCGCGAGTTCAAAGCCAGCCTCAGCAATGGCGAGGCACTTAGCAACTCAGTGAGACCCTGTCTCTAAATAAAATACAAAAAAGGGCTGGGGATGTGACCCAGTGGTCGAGTGCCCCTGAGTTCAATCCCCAGTACCACACCAAAACAAAACAAAACAAAACAAAACAAAACAAAACCACCCTGCAGATTCTCAGGGATTAATCCAAGATAACAGAGAAAAATAATAGGAAAAAGTGACCTTTGAAATACTATTTTTTTAAGGGGTTGACCCCAGGGGCACTTAACAGCTGAGCCACATTCCCAGCCCTTTTTTTTTTTTTTTTTTTTTTTTTTTTGTGGTACCGGGGATTGAACTCGGGGGGCACTCGACCACTGGGCCACATCCCCAGCCTTTTTTTTTATATTTTATTTAGAGACAGGGTCTCCTGAGTTGCTAAGTGCCTCGCCATTGCTGAGGCTGGCTTTGAACTCGCGATCCTCCTGCCTCAGCCTCCCAAAGTGCTGGGATTACAGGCGTGCGCCACCGCGCCCGGCTCCCAGCCCTTTTTTTTTTTTTTTTTTTTTTTTTTTTTTTAAATTTTGAGACAGGTTCTTGCTAAGTTACTTAGGGCCTCAATGAATTGCTGATGCTGGCTTTGAACTTGCAATCCTCCTTCCTCAATCCCCAGCTTCTGGGATTACAGGCATTTGCTACCATGTTCTGCTTTCAAATGCTTTTAAAGTTGTAAAAATGAAGCATACATAAAAAGTGAGAGTGGAAATTGAAATATAGTACAGTCATTTGACAGGATATTAAAACGAAAAAGATAATTATGAGATCTCAGTATGGGAAAACATTTGATATATAGCAAAAGGTGAAAAAAAGGTGCAGAAGTTTACTTCTGCTCATTCATAAGTGCAAGAAATTGAAAAGCAATAAGTTACAAGAGGAGAATCACACCACTGCAGATCGTGATGAAATGTTTATGCCACAAGCAATGACAACCACAGCAGGCAAGAAGTGCCTACTGTGTGCTCAAGACTGAGCCTTAGGAAGGCCCCAGATGCCTAGCCAGGAGTGGACACGGTCCCAGGGAACATGGGGCAGAAAACCCCCAGGCATGGCGTGCCCCGAGGCGATGTTTTCATGTCTCAGTGCTCCGATTCCTGATATTTTTTATCTTCTCACTTTAGAAGAAGATTTGAAGAAAAACATGAATCTGCTGTTGATTGATGTTTTAGTCAGCTTTTTTGCTGCTGTGACTAAAAGATCTGACCAGAACAATTTTAGGGAAGGAACCTTTATTTGGAGGCTCACGGTTTCAGAGGTCTTAGTCCATAGAAGACCGGCTCCATTCCTCAGGGCTTGACGTGAGGCTGAGCATCATGGTGGAAGAGTGTGGCAGAGGGAAGCAGCTCACATGATGATCAGGCAGCAGAGAGAAGGCTCTCTACTTGCCAGATACTAATATGTACCCCTAGGTCATGCCCCCAAGGACCCACCCCCTCCAGCCACACCCTACCTGCCTTGAGATTCCACTCAGTTAATTCCCATCAGGGAATCCATGCACTGATTGGGTGAAGGCTGTCACAACCCAATCATTTCTTTGATCCTTCTTGCATTGTCTCACTTGAGCTTTTGGGGGACACCTCACATCCAAACCATAACAATAGAAATACGACAATTACGTTTTTGAAAACTTGATAGAATGAAGTAGACTTTTTCACGTCTGGAGGACTATACACTTAGGATCACTCTTGGAGTGACAGGATCGCACTCGCTTACATGCCCTGGGAGCAAACACGGGCAGTCATCCTCAGCGAAGCCACCGTGGTGCCCACAGCACCGTGAGCACTGACACAGATCATTGGCAATTTAGTCAGTACGAATAATCATGCTCAAACCAATCAGCTCATTTGTCTTGCGGTTTAAGTCTACGGCTGTTAAATTGCCATACTATTTTTTTTACTTTGGCCATGAAATCAATATTCACCCAGTTTCCCAAGAGACTGCTCATGCTAATTGTGCATCAAGACTAGGAATGAAGCACAGGTCACAGGCTTCCTCTCCACCTCTCATTTCAGGAGCCAAAGAGAGGGAGTGAGGTTGAAGGAACAGAAAGCTCAACTGAGAAGATGAAACAAAATCTATGAGAAACCTAAGCAGGCTGAAGGTATCTGCTTCCAGTGGTGGGAACAGAGAGCCTGCATGTGGGGGAGGAGCGGGGGAGGACCTTTCCTTTCTCCTCCATGTGAGTCAGGTTGGGTGTGAGGCTGGAGTTGTAAGCCAGGCAGGTAAACCTGGTCTAGCCTGAGAGGTGACCACTCTTTCATTTATTTATTTTTTAAATTTATTTTTAATTATTTTTTATTCTAAGATGTTATAAATGACAGCAGAATGCATTACATTTCATGTTACACATATAGAGCACTTTTTTTTTTTTTTTTTTTTTTACAAATCTCTGGTTGTATGCAAAGTATATTCACACCATTCGTGACTTCATACATGCACTTAGGGTAATGATATCCATCTCATTCTACCATCTTTTTTTTCCCCCTTCACCCTTTTGCCCCCTCCCCCCCTCCCATTGGCCATTCTAGTATTCCTCTAATCTTCCTATGTTCCCCATCCCAACCTGACTTATATTGGCCTCCTTATATCAGAGAAAACATTTGGCATTTGGCTTTTTGGGATTGGCTAACTTCACTTAGCATTATATTCTCTAACTCCATCCATTTTCCTGCAAATGCCATGATTTTATTCTCTCTTATTGCTGAGTAATATTCCATTGTGTGTATAGACCACATTTTCTTTATCCATTCATCTGCTGAAGGGCATCTAGGTTGGTTCCACAGTTTAGCTATTGTGAACTGTGCTGCTATAAACATTGATGTGAGGTGCCCACTCTTTTAATTTTCAGGTTTTGCAGTGGTCCATGGACAGGTGGGCAATCAACCTATTGACCCAAGAAGCTCCATGGACTCCCTTCTGCTTTCCAGAAGGCAGATACCCACCGCGATGGTGGTGGGATTAGATAATACCGATGCCAGCTAACAGCAGAGGCAGTGTGTGGTGCATGATCAGGGTTGGGCTGCTAAAAGCAACGAGTTGGGGTGGCCAGGGCACCATGCCTCTCCTGGATTCCAGCTGCCCCTGTGCAGGCTGCCGTCCTGTATTCCAGTCCTGCCTCACACGACAGCTTGAGAAATGGCAGGGGATGGTGAGAGTCCTGTCTGAGCGGACCCTGGCGAGCCTGGAGGTGCTGGGGGCACAGCCCGGTGGGGCCAGAAGCAATGTGGTGCTGTGTCCCAGAGATGCCCAGGTGCCCCTCAAGCTTCTGTAAGAGCCAGGTGGTTGGCAGGTAGCAGCCCCAGAGGAAGTGATGGGCCACCCTCGGGAATCAAGATGAGCTTCGAGGAAACGCGAGACACATGATGAGCAGCTCGTGGAACAAGCTCAGAGGAGGAAAAGGACAATCTTAACAAGTGTCGTAACTCTCCTCAGAGAGAGTGGAGTGTAAGCTGCCTGTCGTGGCCAGCCATGGCGCCGCGGGAGGAAAACTCTCGGAGGCAGAGTAAATCTATTACTACTTTTACTTCTACTTTCTTAGAGAGAGCTTAGAGAGAGAAAGAAAGATTTTTCTTCTTCTTAGAAAGAGCTTAGAGAGAAAGATTAGAGATAGCTTTTTCTTCTTCTTCTTTAGAGATAGCTTTTTCTTCTTCTTCTTCTTAGAGCTTAGAGAGAAAGATAGAACTTTTCTTAGAGCTTAGAGAGAAAGAGAGAGAGCTTGAAAGAGAGAGATTTCTTCTTTAGAGAGAGAGAGAGAGCTTAGCTTTTAGAGCTTCTTTCTTCTTTCTTCTTTCTTCCTTGGGAGCCTCGGCCTGACTCTGACCAGGAATTACTTCTTCTATCTGGTTTCTCTTCTGTAACCGCTGTGCCTACGTTCTGGCCGCTCTGATTCTTTTCTTCTTCTCCGACCCGAACTCTTCTTCCGACCGAGCGACTGCATGACTGACTGAATGAATTCATTCTTCTTCCCTGACTCCAACTGCTTTCACCCGGTTATATACCTTTAGCTTTGCGGGTGCCTCACGTGCATTTACAGGTGCGTCACATACATACTTATTATCAGGTGGAACTTATGGCTTCCAGCTGACCGCAATAGCCATCTCCCTAATTGGGGCTCCTTCAGTGGAGAACGTTGGTCCCATGAAGTAGGTCACACAGAAGAGGCAGACGGCTCGTTTTATTCCAGAAGTACAAATACAAAATCAAAAAGAAGAATATCCAGCCAACCAATTCAATGGCCAACGGGGACCCACTGAAGAACCTTGAATGAACCGAGGTCGGGGAGCCTGGGCAAGGAAATTCAAGTGACGGGAACCATCAAGAGAAGAGGCATGTCTGTCTGTCTGTCGGGGGTCCTGGAAGGAAAAGGAGAACAGGAAGGAAGAAGGAAGCAGTCATAACCCAATGCTTCCCAGAAGTAAAGAAGGATCTATCAGGAAAAGCCTCAGGGAGAGCCCAGTGACAAGCAAGAAAAACAAATAAAAGATTCCAAAATAAACAACACCATCATCAGCCACACGGACACAACACAACGCCCACACACCCCTGGACACACAATGGAGAAGCTGAGGACACTCTGACAAAGGGGTCATTGTAAAGTCTTCCAGAGAGGGAAAACCACATCATGTACACATAAGTTAAAGCCAGATTGATCTAAACATGTCAGTGGTATCACTGGATGGACAAAGAGAATAAAATGGAAAAAGCTCAGCTGTCATTTAAATTAGGATAATACTGTCTAAAATAGTTTTAAGCTATAAATCTCATCCATTTCCCCACATGGGTTCTTTTTGGAAAATCTTTTAGAAAATCTACTCTTCCAAGAATATAGTTATAATCTTGAAGGAAAGAGAATGAAAAATCAGGGATACAGATAAGAGAGTGCTTAGTGAAGGTTATGGTTTTCTAAATAAGCAATGAATACAAGAATAAATGAATGACCCCAGCCATTTGCAGTTGAATTCTAGACAATTATCAAGATGTCACCCAGGGGACAGTAGGATGGGTTGCCTGGAGGAGATGAATGAGTGCATCTTAGGGTTCTTTTAAAGGAGAAGCACTTTGATGAGCTTAGACATTTGTATGGGAAAGTAAGTATAGTTTTAATTATTTAAGATAGCCACCATAATAATGACAGTAAACAAATAATTTTCAAATCAGCAGAAGATGACTTTATATATCACAAGGAATGTAAGAACAGAATATAAGGATGGTAAGTTGAAAAACATAAAATAAAAGGGCTAAAATAAATCATAGAATAATCATAATTACAACTAACCAAGTACCCTACTTTGAAACTATGTATATTGAATTTTGAAAAAGATATTACAAAAACATCAGCTTGTTTTTATTTAGAAACACAAGGAACTCAACAAAAAATGGAGAAATGTCAAAGAGACACAAAGAATATACATCTGAACTAGAAGAAAGCCAATGTAGCAACTTCAACATCAGACAAAGATAAATGTTTAAAGCAAATACATCATTAAGTAAGGATAGGGGTTTCACATACAGAGCTAAGAAGCTACTCAAAACTGATACTTGTTTCTGCTTAATTCAAATAAACCAGGAATAGAAGTCATGAGTTATCAAAGTCTGATGATAAGGCCCGAAATACATCAGAACTAGAGTTAACCCTGTTTTAACTTGGTCTGTCAATGTAATAAAGCAAGCCAGGCCAGAAATCCCTTGAAGCCAACTCAAAATGAAACAAAATGAACAATTACAAAAGGAAATTTAAAAAATTGAGCTGAGGGGAAAAAAAAACACAAAACAGAAGATAGTCAAAAAGATGTAACATAGACAAAGCTCTGGCAAAAATGATTATGTAATAAAACAGAATGTACAAGTGAAAAATGTGCTTGTTGATTAAGGGGAAATAATTTTCAGTAAGGTCTGTAAATGTGGCAAGGTGCACACTCTCTGGCCTGTTGCTGGAAGTAGCATGGTACAACTGAGTGTGCAGCTATCGCACAGCTAAATACCTCCGCTGCTCCCTTGTGTTCTCCAAGGAACCTGCTCCATTGTGCAGGAAGACATGTGTTTTGTAAGAAAGAATTGCAATAGCCTTGGTGCCCAACAACAGGGGAATAGATGCAGGGCTTGGGGGGGGGTGTATTGGATGGGAGGCAGCACAGATTTACTGCATAATCACATGTGAATAAAAGCACAGCAGCAGCACTGTGTATTATGAATACATGGAGATACAGTTATGGAAGGTGAGTCAGAAGGATATTTAAATGGGAGTAAGTGGGAGTAGAACCCATGGCAGGGAGGTCAGAGAATGGGTTTGAGGATTATGTCAAAGTGGAAATAACATATTCTTCCCATTTAACGTTCATGCATCAGGATCAACTCAATTCTATGTTCTTGAGGGCTCTCCTTCAAGAAAGGAGGAGGATGAGGAGAAGGAGGGGGGAGAAAGCAATTACTTCTCCCAACCCTGAAGCTGTTTGTCTGCCTCAATGCTACACTTAAGTTTACCCCTAAGAATACAAAGTAGGGGGAATGACATCTTTCCAATTTTCTCCTCCCTGTATATGGATTGATAAAAATCCCAATACTAATAAGAGTTAACATTTGTACAGATATCCTTTTAAAATGTCAAACAGATGATGTCATTTGATCTTTGCAATAACCCTGCAGAGCTGGCAAGCCAGAATCATTGTCATGCTCTTTTGCTAGAGGACGCCCATTCAAGAGGGTTTAGGGAATTGATCCGTGCTCACACATTTAGGAGCTGATATTTTCCAAGTACAAATTGTACCCCTGCCTTTTCCTCCACACACCATCCTGTGTTCTAGCATGCTGGGGAAACTCGCAGACTTCAGTCTTTGTACTTCCAGCTTGCCCAAGATTTTGGACTTGAGTTCTTTGCTTCAGGGGGTTTACCTGCAGTTGTGTACTGCATTCTTCACAGTTACCTTCTGCATGTTTACTTGCATATTTTTTAATTAAAAAATTTTTAATTTGTCACATATGACCGCAGAATTCATTACAATTCATATTACACATATAGAGCACAATTTTTCATGTCTCTAGTTGTACACAAGAGTCACATCATTCACGTTTTCATATATGCACTTAGGGTAATGATGACCATCGCATTCCACCATCTTTCCTACCCCCATGCCCCCTCCCTTCCTCTCCCTTCCCTTTCCCCTTTTCCCTATCTAGAGTTCATCTAATCCTCCCATGCCTCTCTCCCCTTCCGCCCCGACAGTGCATTATGAATCAGCTATCCCACTCCTCAGTCTATACCCAAAGGATTTAAACACAGCATACTACAGGGACACACAGCCACATCAATGTTTATAGCAGCACAATTCACAATAGCTAAACTGTGGAACCAACCTATATGCCCTTCAGTAGATGAATAGATAAAGCAAATGTAGTATATATACACAATGGAATATTATTCAGCATTAAAAAAAGAATAAAATCATGGCATTTGCAGGTAAATGGATGGAATCGGAGAACATAATGCTAAGTGAAGTTAGCCAATCACATAAAACCAAATGCCAAATGTTTTCTCCAATTTAAGGATGATGATTCATAACACTTGCATATTTATCTGTGAACAGTATGAGTTTTATTCATATGATGATTATGCAATAAATATTTTTCCATGGGACTTTTTGCATGTAACCAGCCTCCTCACCCCTCTAACCCTGGAATTTTTTTTTTTTTTAATCTTCAAATAATGGGTTTGAACTCAAATTCATTTTATGGATCTATAAATATGATCTTGGAGATACTAAAGTAAGCCTATTTCTTTATTAGCCTGCAAACTTTGTCAGACAATTTCAGTCACCCACTGTGTCTGAACCATTATCACTTAATGTAAAGACAGCATGCTCCAGTGAGAACCGAAGACCTCATACCTGGAGATGAAACTTCAATTGTATTGCAGTTTTCTCTGACTTCAAGGAGGCCTCTTCCACCCGCCTCCTGCACCTGGGGCTGGCGCAGGTCTAGAAGTGAGAGTGAGGCTCCTTGGAAGAGCTCGGCTGCCTTCTGGGAATAGCGACTCCTTGACTAGGCCTACTGCTCTCCTCACCCTTCTGGACAGTGGCACGCGGGTATGTGTCCCCACTCTGGGCCTCGCGGTCACCTTAATGTACAGCACATGTTGGTTGGGGACATGTACCATTTATTTTTCCAAGGTGCACTTTAAATTTTGCTTCAAATGAGAATGAAATAAATTTAGACGCCACCCTCCATCTCCACCCCAACCAGAGTGTTTATTTTTGGTTGACTTTCAGCACAATGGTATACATGTGGCATGCTTCAATGGACATCTCGTGTTTCTGAAATAAATAACTTTTTAAACATACTAATGATATGTCATAAGGTTGAATTTATGCAAACCAAGATGCAGTTTGTGTTGGCCTGTATTTCCTTATTCAACCTGGAGCACGTTTCATCTGTCTGTTGAGAGATGATTTAGAACTTCAGAGCTGGGTTCATTTATTCTAAAGAAATTTTGATGCAACCAAGGGGCATTTCTCAAAATTAAGTCAGAGCAGAGTCCTTGCAAGCAGCATGTCCTCTCAGACTCACTCTGGGACTTCAGGCACTGCCCACATGGACCAGGGGCTAGGTCCTGGCTGTGACCTTGAGCAAGTTGATCATTTTTCTGTACTTGGATTTTCTCATCTATCAATGGGGTAATCCCAGGGTCTACTTCATTAGTGATGCTGAGGGATTGTGGTATTTCTCATCCGGGGATTTTAGCTCGACCTCCAACCCGTTAGTTCGGGGCTGTGAGTCTGAGATCTCCCCAACTTGGAATTGAGCTGGATCTCCACCTGTTAATTTAGGGCTGTGTGGGTCTAAGTTCTTCCAAACCAGGAATCAAGCCGGGTCTCCGCCTGCTAATCCAGGGCTGTGAATCTGGGTTCTTCCTTGGTTATGCAAATGAGTTTGAGCCCAAGCTCCTTCCAAATGCCTGGAGGTCTGAGCTTGGCTCCTCTTTGCTGATGAGATGCCACTTTTATGCGACCATTAGGAATTAACTTTGTCTGTGCTTTTGTCTATGCTCTTGATGTATTTTCTGCTGTATGACCACCAGGTTCTAATACATTTAATTATCAAAAGTAAAACCAGTTCTATGGCCCTGTGGAATCTATCCAGAAACTGGCTAAACTAGCTAGATAGGTTTTTTTTTTTAGCTAAGATTAACTTTTGCAAATAGCCCCTCCCAACAGGGCATAGCATTACCCATTGATAAGCTAATGGTCTTTTTGTGTCTGTAAAAGAGTCTCCCTTATCCTTCAGCAAATCTAGGATAGATAAGATTGATCAATAGCAGGTACTTAGGATAACTATTTGGTTTTTCCCTGATTGACCCTGGAGTGTCCTGAAATTCTTTAAAGTAACCTCCTATAGTTAATTACTGGAATTCTTTATTGTAATCTCCCTTACTGGAAATCTTTTAATGTAACTTCCCTTACTGGAATTCTCTATTGAAATCTATAGTTGAAATGTAAATTGCTGTGTTTGCTGGGATGCATAAAATCCATGCTGAAAAAAGTAAAATTGAGGAAGAGTAGAAGGATTTCTACAACCTGTCTCGTGTGTGGATTATTTTCATTTCGTCGACGTTCCCCTCCAGCATCGGTCGGGCTGACCTTGACATCTTTGCTGAAGCTGGCCTTCGGCAAGGGATGAACAAAGACATACGAAGCATTTAAAAGAATGCTGGACATAGAACAAACACCTAATGAATGTGTGACCTATCTCCTTTTCCACTAGTGTTGTTGTTATTTACCGAGCTCCATCCCATGTTTGGCAGAGACAGAAGAATAGCAATAGATCCCGTGGAATGTGCTGTATTCCCATCTAGATGTATCTGGTGGGTGCTCCTTGCATGTGTGGCTTCTAAGTGGTGTCCTCAGCAGTTGACAGAATGTGAGCTTGCCATGGACGATTGGGGTTTGAGCTGGCCATGTCATATGGTGACTAGCAATGGCTGAGTACGTGGTTGCTCCTCTGTGTGTGACGACACCACCGGCGGCTTGAACCAGGTCCTGCAGAAGCACTGCTTTGTCTGTTGTTCTCTGCCTGGGTCTGATTTGCTGGCGCAGTCTTGGCCCTGTCCCCTCCCCTCCTGCTCTGCCCTGACATTCACAGCCTTCTCATCTTCTCCTCATCTTGTGGGTAATTTAAGAAGTGACCCAGTTTGATGGTCTTTTAGATTTTCTTTATGTTCATTTAAATGGAAATGAGGACAAAAAGGAGAGGGGTGAATAGTTTAATTTACGTCATCATCATTTCACGAGTTTCCAGTTAATTATGCATATACACCATTTAGATCTCGCTTTTCCTGCTCCATTTCCTCACTTTGCTAAAAAAACCAGTCCCTGTGTGGGATGCAAAGTGACTTTTCCATTCTCATTTATATTGTACATTTAAAAATTCTTTAACATCCTCCACTTTTGTAAAATACCGTCTTGTGAATATTTTAGTAAGAGGGCCCTTTTTCAAGCTTACTTTACATAGAAATGCTTTCACTTTCTCATTAGCATTAACAGACTTTTAGAGGCAATGCCATCTATTGTATATTGAATTGCGGTTTTTATGCATGGTCGTGGGTTAGTCTTATCGCAAAGTTTAACATAAAAGGTTAAGTCTTTTTCCTTACTCTTCATCTGTGATTTTTTTACTGGCCCCTAAGGATCATTCAATTCCATAGTTGAATGCTTGGGCCTTCAGGGCAACTAACTGTAGACACACACACACACACACACACCACACATACATTTAATATAATTTATTTTAAAAGCAGTTTTAGGTCCACAGCAAGACTAAGTGACAAGTACAGAGATTTCCCATAAACTCCCTGGCCCACATATGCCCAGCCTCTCCTCCTACTGTCAACAACCTACCCTAGTGGCACATTTGGTACATGCCTTTTTTTTTTGTTTTGTTTTGTATTAGGGATTGAACCCAGAGGTTCTTAACTCCTGAGCCACATCCCAGCCTGTTTTGTTTTTTATTTTGAGGTAGCGTCTCACTAAGTTTCTTAGTGCCTCAGTAAGTTGCCAAGGCTGGCTTTGAACTTGCGATCCTCTTGCCTCAGCCTCCTGAGTCTCTGGGAATATAGGCATGCACCATTGAATGATACATCCTTTAGAGCCTATGGACCTACCTTGATGGTTCCCTCTCACTTGGAGCCCACAGCACACAGTAGGGCTCACTCTTGGTGGCGTTGTGCTAGGGATCTGGACAAATGTACGAGACTTACAGTAGCACACAGAACAGTTCCACTGTCCTAAGCATCCTTTGTGCTCTCTCTGCTCACCTCTCCCTTTCCCCTCACTCCTGGCAACCACAGACCTTTTACTGTCTCCACGGTTTTTGCCCTTTTCATGATGTCATATGGCTAGAATCACTTTGCAGCCTTTTCAGATTGGCTTCTTTCACTTAGTGATATGCACTGGAGATTCCTCCAGGCCTCGTCCTGGCTTGACTGCTTGCCTCTCGTTAGCACTGAATGATGCTTCATTGTCTGACCGGACCACAGCACACTCATCCATTCACCCAGGAAGGACTTCTTGGTTGCTTATGGATTATGAATGACACTGCTGTTGACATCCATGTGCAGAATTTTGTGCAGACACAGTCTTCACGGTATGTTTTAACACACATCCAGTGGACTCTTGTGACTTGTTCTGATCACCTGGTGGGGTGGGGACAGCATTCCAGGGTCCTTTGCCTTTTTAATTCTCATCTTTCACAAGGTTCCTCTGCCTTTGCTGAGCATCCTCCTACATTTGCTGAAACAGAGCAATCAACATCATTTTGGAGCATCCTTATATTTTACATCCTAGGAAATATTTGCCATATACATTCTTTCTGGTCCTAAAAAGTGGATATAGCTGGGCGCGGTGGCGCACGCCTGTAATCCCAGCACTTGGGAGGCTGAGGCAGCAGGATCTTGAGTTCAAAGCCAGCCTCAGCAATGGCGAGGCACTTAGAAACTCAGTGAGACCCTGTCTCTAAATTAAATACAAAAAAGGCCTGGGGATGTGGCCCAGTGGTCAAGTGCCCCTGAGTTCAATCCCCAGTACCAGGAAAAAAAAAAAAAAAGTGGATGTAGCCAATGTAATGAATAAGTTCACAGGTAGACTCTGGACCCCTGTTAGTGGAAGACACGTGTCTGAGGTGCCTGTGGGTTTCCAGCCTCCCCTGGTGTTCTTGGGAGCAGTCAGCCAGCCCGGCAGCTCTCCAGAGGCTGAGGTCCCTCTCGGGTGCTTGCAGCTAACTGAGCAAAGAGGAGCACTGGGCCCTAAGGCCTGTGACTCTACACAGAGCTGGCTCCCGGGGCCACCCAGAGCTGACACTCTTTCTACATTTTAATTGATTTAAGTTTCTTATTAAAAGGAACCAGTATGCATATTGTGGAATGCTTAAATTCACTATTCTCACTTAATTCGCTGAATGAAGTTTATTCTCCAACCATGGTTTCAAAATGCAGCCTACCCTGCGAAGATCATGTGACCTCTCGCACCTGTCCCTGTGGCATCGGGAGGAAGAGGGTGTGCCACCTTCCTTCCCAGACTTGCTTCTTTCAGGCCTGCCTTGCCCAGCCTTTCGTGGGAGTGAGCCCTTGACCTTGAGATTTCCTACCTCCAAGCTCTGTCCCCAGATGGAGTAACTGCAGTTAAGGCATTCACCTTAACTCTCAGATGTGCTAACATGGTTCTTTGGGTATTTGGAGTGTGTGAATTAAAAGAAAACTCTCAAGTACTTTTCAAATTACATCACTTATTGAACATAATTTACATGTAGTTTTTTTTTTTTTTTTTTTTAAATAAATACCTGCAGTCACATAGCTACCATTGCTGCTGCAATTGAGAGGTAGGGTCATTCCATTACAAAAGTGTCCTCATGCTTCAGTCTCCCCAGGCCTCCTACGCCAGCAGGGTCTGTCTTCTTTCCTGTGGTTTTGTCCTTCATGTCGTGTCCACTGGGTGCCGTGGAGATGGAGTCACGCAGTGCAGAGTCTTGAGCCTGGTTTCTTTCACTCGGCACAGTGCACTTGAGATTCACTTGTGTGGGTTAGTTACATGTATCAGTGGTGGTTTATTTACTTATTTTCACATTTCTGAGTAGTGCTCCGTTTGGGGGGTGTACCGGTTTGTTCATCCATTCACTCCCGGAGGTCTTTCGGGTCATTTTATGAGTCAAGCCACTGTAACTTTCACATACAAGCTTTGTTGTGAGCATCGGTTTTTACTCCACCTGGGTGAATACCTATAGGTAGGATTGTTGGGTCCTCTGGTAAAACTGCCAAGCTATTTCCCAGAGTAGTTTTGATTTTTTTTTTTTATATTTTCACTACCTACATATGAGAATCCAGTTTTCCACATCCCTGCTGGCACTTGGTATGATTAGTTAAAAGGTTCCTTTGTGTTTTTTAAGTTTAGCTCTTCTACTAAGTGTATGATGGTATCCCACTGTGGCTTTAATTTGCATTTCTCTAATGACTAATTATGTGAACATTTTGTATGTGTTTATTTTCCATTAATATATCTTTTTTTTTGATAAAGTGTCTACAAAAACATTTTTCCAGTTTTCTAAAAATTCTATTGTTACCTTTTTAATTTTCCTATTAGTTATGCAGAACATTAGGATTCATTGTGACATAATTATAAAAGCATGGAATATGACTTGCTCTAATTCAGCACTCTGCACTTTCCCTTTCCCTCCCTTCCTCCCTCCCCTAGTCCCTTCCCTCTACTTTACTGATCTTTCTGCTATTACATTTTTTTTTTTGAAGTAGTGTCTGTGGTGTACGTGATGGTGAGACAGTGTGTTCATATGTGTGCATAGGAAAGTGAGGTCAGGCTCGTCGCACTTCTTCCCTTGTCTGTCCCTTCTCCCTCCCCCGCGACCCCCTTTATGTAGTCCACAGATTTGATTTTTCTTATTTCTTCTATTTTAATGAAACCCCCCTCCCCTCATTTTGGATTAGCTTTCCAATATCAGAGAACACATTCGACCTGTGACTTTTTGGGTTCTGGCTTATTTCTCTTAGTATGATGCTGTCCAGTTCTATCCATTTGGGGTTGTTTTATTTGTATTGAATTTTGAGAGTCCGTTACATCTTTTCTATTCAAGTTCTTTATCAAATATGTTCTTTGAAAGTATTTTCTCCCAGGCTGTAGTTTGCTTTAAAAAAAAGATTTATTAATGGAATCTGGGAAAGATATTTTTACTGTTGATGAAGTCCAACTTATTGATTCTTTTCTTTACCATTCTTATTTTTGGTGTTTGTCTAAGAAATCTTCACCTAGATCAAGGTCAGGAATATTTTCTGTTTCCTGATAGGAATGCTAAAGCTGTAGTGGCAAATTTTGAGTTAGTTTTTATAAATGGTGCAAGGCTTAGATTGTTTTATTTATTTATTGGACTCCAGATGTCTAGTTGTTCCAACATGATGAATTGCAAACACGATTCTTTTCCTCATTAACCTAAATCACTTTGCAACGACATTGTTTGATGGTGTCAGTGTTGGTCTGTCTCTGGATTCTACCATGTTCCACTGAACTGTGCTTCTGTCCGTCATCAGGACCACACAGACCCGGCTACCATAGCTTCGTGGCACGTCCTGAAATCAGGCCCCAGTGAGTCCTTCAACTTGGTTCTCCTTTTGTTTCCAAACCTATTTTGATTATTTTAGTTCTTTTGATTTCCCACATAAATTTCATAACCAACTTATCAATTTCACAATAATTTCCCTGAAGATTTTAATTGGGATTGCATGGAAGACATAGATCAATTTGGGGGAGAGCTGATGCTATTGAAGCTTCCAGTCGATGGGTGCGATGGGTCTCTGTTTGTTCCTGCTGCAGGCCCACGTCTTCACCTGAAGAGGCTGCCTACAATCCAGAGAATGGACGCCACAGAGAGCACTGTGGTGGTTTGGAGTCCCTTCCTCTAGGCCTCCTCCTCCCTCCACAGTGGAGGTTCTGTTCCTCTCTCCTCATGGTTTTAGAAGGTCCCCACCGTGACCGGCCCCCCCAGGTGCCCCAGGTGCCCCAGGTGCCCCAAGCGCTGACCAGGCCTCTGGCGCACTGCCTGGGGTCAGTACTTTTCCCTTTCTCAAGGATCCCGAAGAAGGCGCCGGAGCCCAGGTTCGTCTCAGGGCTGCTTGGGAGGAGTCACCCTGAGACCTTCTGGTTATGAATTTGTCACCTCCTCCTGTGTTTTCTGTTTACCTTGCCTTAAGAAAATTCTTCCTCATTTTTTTTTTTTTTTTTTTTTTTTTTTTTTACTGGATTGATCTAGTTTTCTTTGGTTCAGTCCCTTCTGGTTGGGGCACTGTGGGTTACTTTTCTATTTTTTCAAATGGCTTCTGTATCTTTTTAAGACACATACATCAATACAAAACTTTCTAATGTGTTCATGCTTGTTCTTATTTGTTTGGAACTCCTGTAAATGAGTGCGTTGCTGGTAAGCATTCACTTCCCCACCCCCGTTTCCTGGATTAGTCCCTCCTCAAGTCCTTTTTATATTGATGCCAATATTTCATTATCTAATTTTCTAAAAGTCAGTCAACTTATTTTATTAATTTCTTATCATTGTTTCTTGAATACCATTAATTTATGCTGGGCAGTTTTTCTGCTTTTAAAATACATACTTGAGCCAGGCACGGTGGTGCATGCCTGTAATCCCAGCAGCTCAGGAGGCTGAGGCAGGAGGATTGCAAGTTCAAAGCCAGCCTCAGCAAAAGTGAAGTGCTAAGCAACTCTGTGAGACCCTGTCTCTAAATAAAATACAAAATAGGACTGGGGATGTGGCTCAGTGTTTGAGTGCCCCTAAGTTCAATCTCCAGTACCCCCCAAAACCAAAATAAAACAAAACTAAAAAGCACACTTGAGTAGTTTTAGACTATCATGTGGAAATGGTTAAAAGGTGGTGGTGAACTTTCTTATTTTTATGTTTAAAATGTCTTTATTTTCTTTTCACTTTGGAGTGATAGCTTCTTACCTGATATGACATTTCCCCAAGTTCTTTGGAGAGGTATCATTGTCTTCTGGGATCCATTGTTATCCATTGTCATGGAGGAAATACTAGTCTTCACACTAATTGCTGGTTTCTTTGTGGGTAATCGGTATTTTCAGTCTGGTAGTTTTTATGATTTTCTTAATATCAGTGATGTTTTATATTTGCATAACGGTGTATGCATAGATTCTCCATAGCTATTTGGTATTTTAAGATTTTTATGTCTGTTTCACATTATGGAAAAATTTTAAAACAATTTTCTAGTTTTTTAGTTTAAAAAATAGGTCGTTTGCTAATTTTCTTTTCACTGCTGGGGATTAAGCCCCACCCCTGCTGGGCAAGTCCTTCCCCACCGAGCTCTGGCTTCAGCACACAATTTTCTAGAAGTTTTAATAGCCTTTATTATCATTAATAGTTTTCATGGCCTTTATTCTTTGTTTCTATTTCAGAACATGTCTTTTTTTTTTTTTTCCTGGATACTACTTCTTACTTTAATCACTTAATATCAAAACGTCCTTATTTTAAAGGCACTTTCCATGCTTTTAAAATACTTTCAACCCATCTGGGTGGTTCATTTCCTGGTGCTTGTTTATCGGAGATCACCCGCAGCCGAGGGTGCAGGCTGATGCGGACATTCCTCCCTCCCCTTTCACCATTTAAGTCACCTCCTCTGTGTCTCCACAGAGCCCACGTCCAGATCCCAGACTCGTCCTGCTGCTCCCACAGCCACTTTGAACACCCCTGGGTCACACAGCCGTCCTGGTCGTCGCCACACCGCGTGGGTCCTGTTTTCATTCTGCCTTCGTGGGAAGTAGGGGCTGAGCCCTGTGAGCTCAAGCTGGGCGTCTGGCTTTGGTCCCCGCCTCATCGGGCTTTCCCTCCTGTTGTCACCATCTGCCTTCAGAGCCAGAGGTCAGCAGGCGCGGGACCAGCCTGCACCTCCCCTGGTCTGTCCCTCCTCTGGTCCACAGAGGTGTCTGACCTCAGTTACCTCCCCAGTGTCCCCGAGTGCATGTTCTCTGATATTCCTGCATGTCTGGTGGTGGTGGCGGCGGTGGGGCGGAGCAGGGGGTGTGAGGCACATGGCCTGCCATCCCTTCTGGGCCAGAAGCCCGTGCTTTCCTGTGCAGAGCCCACGTGCACACTGCACCCCTATTTTAATGGGCACACATTTCAAGCGAGATGCATCAAAATTAATGAAAGAGGGCAGCATTTTGGTAATTTCTAAATCCGTCTTTTAGAATGGCGTTTTGAAGCCAGCAGATTCTTCATGATGCTAACTGGGTGGAGGGAAGTCTATAGGGACTGATGTGGGTGCAATATTCTCAGAAATTCACGGGCCTGGCTTATTTACCGAGACACTGAACGGCTTCGAGGGAATTTACACTCTGATTAGTGTAAGACTTTAAAAGATAAATCTGTAACGGCTGCGGAGAAGCAACAAAATTAATGGCTGGCCATCTGGCTCGGTTTTATTAACCTATTTGTTCCAACTGTGCTTGTTGGCTTCTGTACTTGGCTTGATGAAGATGAACTAGCTATAAGGAATTTTTAAAGGACTTCTGAGATTTGTCTCCCTCTTTTCTAAACTGAATTTGTGTGCGACTACACCACTGTGAGGTGTTTTCTCACTTAAGAGATACTGATTGCAAAGACCACGGCACGCCAAGTGCCCCGCCAAAACCCACAGAGGAGACACGTGCAGGGGCTTGACCCTCTGTGCAGGGCCCAGGAGCTTGCTCACGCCCATGTTTGCTGGTTTGTTTTCAAATTCCTAACCATGTTAGAAATTTTATAAAAGCTGTGCTTAGGATACACATAAGATTTTAATTTCCTTCCTTCCCTCATTCCCTCTCTCTCTTCCTTCCTTCTTTGTTAGGTGCAAGATGTATTCCTATTTAAGGTTCTTTCTGTGATGCTGAAATCTGGGAAAGGGGGCTGCTCTGTCTAAAAGCAGACTCTAAGGGACCAGAAGGAAAGCATCTTGGCCAGCATTCTCCACCCTGCACTTGGAGTCAATTAGACTGGCAATGTGCTCGTTTGCAAGAAGAGACTGACTAGGTGTAGGATAAGGAGCGAAGGAAGTAAGAGAAAGGTGGGAGGGAACAGAGATGGAATGGACCCCTGTTCTGTCATCATTTTAAAATCTTTCTCTTAACTGGTCCTTTGAGATCTGATGTTTGGCCTCACCTTCTCCTTTACAACTCCATTTCACCATTAGCTTCAGTTGCAGGACTAGGCAGGTAGCAGGTGGAGAAAGCCAGCAGGGTGCAGAGAAAGAGGTGGTCAGCGAGGGTGCACCAGCAGGAAAAGGTGTGTGGGACGCACCCCAAGGAAAGTGGGAGCAGCCTCAGCCTATCAGGGCTGGCGCGTGCCTGGAGAGGCCTAGACTGGCATTGGAAGACCCAAGGGAGTCTCCCCATCTTACCTTACCAGCTGTCTCCCAGGGCAAGCCCCCATTGATGCCAGCCTCTTTCTTCACCTGTGCAATGGGGACAGAGCTGCCAGCTTACAGCCCTGCATGCAGATGAAGCTTCCTGCCAGGTGAAACCCACTGCAGAATGACGATGACATAGCCATGAGGGCTGGCTCATACCAGGGACAACTGCAAACTCACAACAGGATCCCTGGCCACAGGATCACTCATCATCCTGGGTTTCAAATTTCCTTAGGAAATGGGTAGCTTGGCGCTTTCTTTTCAGCTGCTCTTCTTGCTTTAATGTCATCCTCATATTTGCTGGTGTGACCTAGAGGACATATAGAGGCACCCACAGCCCTGAGCTGGACGAGGCCACAGGCCAGCCTCTGTGTTTTTCAGCAACCCCTCCTACACTTTTTTTTTCAACTTTTAAATTTTTTATTATTGTGCCTGCCAAATACTGTGCATTTAATAATCGTGCTGTTACTCCTATCAAGCATTCTGTGAACAAGGAAATACATTAGAAGCTGTCTCGTGCCAACAGTTACTAATGATCTCACATCACATTTTCATGATCCTGTGCATGTTGGTATTTTCTTTCTGGGCACTGTGAAAAATATTGCCTGAACTAAAAGATATGAGTGCTGGAGAGATTCTGCCATCCTTGAAATCACTACACTGTTGCTGGATTGGCGGGGCAGTTCCTTCTTCTGAAGGTGAGAGGCAGGCTAGCTGTTTGGCAGCACCTCTGACCTTTACCCATTAGATGCCAGTGGCACCTCCCCAAACCCCTGTTGTGACAACTCAAGTGGATTTAGACATTGCCAAATGTCCCTGAAGGGCAAAATCACCCCATTGAGAACCACTGTGCCAGAGAAACCAATGTGTCACTATGTAGTGCAGAGTTTTAGTAAGTTAATATTAGGTGTTGTCAAATTCTTGTTCCCTTGCTTTATGAGGCTTTGAGGACATGTCTCTACTTTTTGGCAATTATCTCTGCCTCCTCCACTTTCCTTAAGAAGGCAAACAATGATGGGAGGAAGCTCAGGGAAGGACAGGGGAAGTCATTGATTTCGCAAGCATTTGGTTTAGCTTCTGCCATCTGCTGGGTGTGCAGTGTGAAGACCTGGGATCCAAGGGAGGTGGGTGATGCCCCAGGGGAACCCGTGGGTGAGCAAGGGGTGCAGCAGCGGGGGTGGGGCACAGCAGGTGCACGTCTCCGTTTCCACGGCCTCCACGCTGGGCTTAGTTTTCTTCCCCAGGGTTCTGAATTTGTGTGATGGGAAAAGTGACTGGCATCTCTATCATCTGCAAAGTGACTGGCATCTCTATCATCTGCGACGTGCACCCAGCACCTCACGTGCCGTGGCTTGTTCTCTCTTTGCCGCAGTTCTGCAAGGCAGGGAACGTTGTGATCCCCACCAGGAAGCTGAACCATTGGCCCAAGGCCATGTTGCTGGTGAGGAACCAGCAGGAATTCAAACCCAAGCTTACCCCCACATCCTGTGCTCCTTACACAGGTGAATTTCAAAAATGTGGGTTTTGGAGGATTTCCCAGATGGTGTGTGGTGAGTCTTTTGGAATGCTGCTATCTGTGCACGGTCGCTGCCTCTGCTCACAAGGACTTGAGGGACCGAGGGACCCTCTGTCAGCACGGAGGCCAGGGGGAAGGCAGCAGTCTCCTCCCCAGCCCCACATAAATAGTCCCAGCGGGTCCGAGTTCCACAGCCACCTCGATGCTGGGCAAGTGTCCAGAGGTGTGTAAGACGGCTCCCAGGTGTCTGTGCCCACAGTGGAGTGCAGCTTTGGGGGTCAGGGTCACCCACGTCTCTGAGCATGGACACTTGGGGAAGAGTTCTTGACTTAGCACAGCTCTCCATAGTTATGTGTACTGTGGTGTGTGGCACTAAGTTCTGCTAGCTGCTGGCCTGGAATGACCCCCTTCTTCACTGTAATGAGGCCACGCTGTGTTTTCTCAGTGAATAAATGAGACTCAAAATTACTGACATCTGCAGAGCTTGGGCACCACCCTGCCACCTCCCCACCCTCGTCTTTTCCAGGACAAAAAATAGTTTGCCATTTTCTCTGTTCACTCTTCTCTTTGAAATAACTAGGGGGATGTTTTTTTCCTAGAGAGTGAACTCCACGCTTGTGCTACTGTTTCCTGCATTAGTCGGCTTTGTCACTGCTGTGACCAAAACACCCGACAAGAACAGCATAGAGGAGGAGAAGGTGATTTGGGGCTCACAGTTGCAGAGGTCTCAGCCCATTGCTGTGGGCCCAAGGTGAGGCAAAGTATCATGGCGGAAGAGGAGACAGCTCAGGACGTGGCCACCAGGAAGCAGAGAGAGCTTCGCTCACCAGGGACAAAACAGAAACCCCAAAGACATGCCACCAAAGACCTACCTCCTCCAGCCACACCTTACTTGCCTTCAGCTACCACCCAGCTATTCCATTCAAGTGAACCAATACGCTGATTAGGTTTAGGCTGTCAGAACTCAATCATTTCACCTCTAGACTTCCTTGCAGTGTCTCACACATGAGCTTTTGGGGACACCTCAGATCTAAACCATAACATGTTCTCAATGTGCTTGCTGGTTTTGATGCCAGTGGTTGAACGCAGTTCAACTTACCTGGAGCCCTGCTGGGTGCCAGCTCTGAGCATGGAGGGTGGAGATGGCAGGTGCCTCCTGGGCCCTGCCTCTGCTCCAGCTCCCTGACCCCCAGGCCACTGCTCCCGTCCACAGCGCCTCAACAGACAGCTCCCATAGCCCCTCTGGCTGGAGCTGTGTCCTCCATGACACCAGAGGGGGACAGGGTGAGGCATCTGTAAAAGCCCAGGATTCTGGACTTGTTCTTAAACTTTGTGTTAAATTTAACCGGCCTTCTGGTCTTTCAAATATGCATAACTATCTGAAAACTGTTTAGAAAAAGGCAGAGTGAAATTTTTGTTTAAAATATGCATGTAAAAATGTCAGGGGCTCATAAATTTTCTTCCCTAGGTATTTTGACCATTGGTATATATGGAAATAGATCCAATTTATATAATTGACTGATATATACTTGTCAATGTATATATCAATTTTTTCTACATGCTCTTTTTGTTCTGTTGTATTTTTGGTTAGCACTTACTAGTTGTACATCTTTATGGAGTTCATGCAATATTTTAATGTGTGAACATATTCATTGTACACTGACAAAGTTAGGGTAATTAACATGTCTCTTTCCTTATCACTTGTTTACATGTGGAGTCTCTGAGCTCCTCTCCTCCAGAGTTTCATAAAATATACAATAGGTTATCCTGAACTGAAGTCCTTCCCTGTGCTATGGAATACTAAACCTTTATATCTGTTTTGATGCCTATTCTTCAACCTCCCTTTATCTCTCCCACATTTCCCAGCCTTTGGTAATCTCTATTCTACATAAAGGTCAACCATTTTTAGCTTTCACATGGGAGAGAGAATATGTGGTACCTGTCCTTCTCTGTCTGGTTTATTTTACTTCCATCCATTGTGCTGCAAATGGCAGGATTCTAGCCTTCTGTATGACCGAGTGATATTCCATTCTGCATACAGACCACATTTTCTTTTTTAATTCATCCTTTGATCGACACTGAGACTAATTCCACACCTTAACTATTGTAAATAGTACTAAAATAAACAGAGGCATTCAGGTTTCTCTTTGGTATGTTGATTTCGTTTCTTTTGGGCATTTTTTCATATATTTGTTCATCATTTGTACTTATTTGTCTATGAGGATCATTTACTAATTTTAAATTGGAATGACCTGTTTTCTTACTGTTAGGTGTTTAGAGTTCCTTGAGTATTCTGCATGTGGGTCCTTTGGTTGATGAAGAGTTGGAAGATATTTCCTCCAGCTCTCTGGGTGGCCTCTTGGACCTTTTGATGCTCTTCTTTGCTTCATGGAACACTTTTAGTTTGATGTAATCCCATTTATCTACTTTGGTTTTTGTTTTCTGGGCTGTTAGGGTCTTATTTCAAAAAACTGTAGCCTATACCAGTGTTTCAAAGTTTCCCTGATGCCTTGTCTAGTATTTTCAGTTTCAGGTCTCACATTTAGGTCTGAGTTGAGTTGACTCTTGCACAGGGTGAGAGATGGGGGTCAGCTTAATACACATTTTACTGTGACCTATGCTGTGCATTTTGCGTTCATAGTTTTAATCCATTTCATTCATTTATATCCCCTGATTGTGACCATTCCAGTGTCCCCAGTCATACTCAGAACTCCTTAAGGATGTCCGTCATTCCCCCGGTATGTCTGTGTCCTTAGCACCCGGCACAGAGCTCAGCACACAGGTACTTACTTATTTTATGTGGTCTGTTGCTGCCTGAAGCGATCCACTTGGAGCAACAAACGCTGCGGTAGGAAACTCAGAGGCAGGATGAAAATGAAAAAGGTCTTTTATTCTTCTTCTCTCTCCGGCTTCAGCAATCTCTTGAACTCTAACCGCTCTGACTCCTTTCAACCAGCAAGCAACCTTCTTCTTCTTCTAACCAAACCAACCTCACCCGGTTATATACATTTAGCTTTAACAAGGACAAGTGCTTACAGCTCGAGCTTACAGGTGCGTCACACAGTGTTCACGGGCATACAAAGATTCTTTGAATAATGTATTAATATCAGGTGGAAACTAGAACATAATGTATTAATATCAGGTGGAAACTAGAACATCTTTTATGGCTCTCAGCTAACTGCAATAGCTATCTCCTTGATTAGGGCTCCTTCAGTGGTCAATGGTCCCCAAGAGCTTTTGCCAAAACTGAGCTTTCTAACCGTTGTGCTGGTACCAACTCAGAGCCCGGGGTCTAACAGATTCTGCTGTTAGCGGCCCTAACATCTATTTCAACAAGCTGGGCAAATACAATTTCCTCTGGGTACCATGATATAAAGGAAAATGCTGGGAAGCACTGTAATACTCAGATGACCAAATGTGGTCCTGGATGTATTTTAGAGAACTATGTCTCTTGCAAAGTGTAAATGGTCCATGATTGTGTTTAAGAGGCTGAATGAATAACAAAATTAGAACATTCCATAATAAGTTAGAGCAGTTCTGGAAATGCCTGATGGCTACATTTCATCTTAATGTAGAACTAATTTCTACAACTTTGTAGAGATGTGGCTATCTAAGCATAATATCAACATTGACCAGGAATTTAGAAGAAATGCCTCACTATACGGAAATGTTATCCAAATATTTAGAAAGGAGAATGCAGTGGGCGCGCGAGGGGAGTGTTTGGCAGAATAGTCTTGCTCAGCGGGGGTCTTCCTGCTATGCATGTGATGGGGTGGGCAAATGAGAGCTCACAGTCATGCCTCCACCTTTATCAGTGGACCAGGATGGTCTCTCTCCAGGGGGCCTTTCTCCTCTCTGGACCAAGTACAGGTTCACCAAAGTCCATCATTTAGATTATCAGTATCACGAGTTTCTAGGACAAATTTTGAGCTGGCTTAAATGTCTAAGAGTTTATTGAGGTCTCTAATTTCTTAGCCTTCTTTTCCCAAATAAGATGGGCATCGTGTGAGGTAGAAGGAGGGGTGATGCCCTTTGAAGCACCTCTTAGAAGCTACCCTTGAAGATCAGTGTTGGCTCAAGTGACAGAGCCAACACTGGCTCCTTGTATGGGAAATGGCAGGTATGTGTGGGGACGGTGGTGGGGAGGGGCACCGCATCAGAGGGAGTGGACTTACCAGACTGGGGAGGCGCCATGCGTGATCACTGTACCAGCAGGGACTCTCTGGGCTTGGCGCAAATTCATTTTCATAGGTAAAATTGGGATCTTGCAGGTTTTGAAGGTTTTGAAGGATCCCGGATCTATCATTATTTACTTAAATGTTTGACTCAGTGCACGCTCTGCAGCAAGGATGATATGGAGGCTAGAGATGGCCACAACACCTTTGCTACTCTTCCCTTTGAGGTGGGGCATGATTTTTCCCTCCTTCCAAATCTGAATTGCACGCACGACTTTCTGGACCATGAGAGTGCAGTAGAAGTGATGTCTTGGGACATCTAGAGCCTGGTCACAAAAGACTGTGTGGCTTCCATTTCTTATTCTCCCAGGGTGTTCATGCTCAAGACGCTCCCTTGGGAGGCCCCTGCTTGGAATGTCTCCCATACTCTGGAAGCCCAAGAAGTTCTATGGAGAGGCTACGTGGAGAGGACCCGAGGTTCCTGGCTGATGACAGCCAGATGAGTAAGCATCTCGACACCCAGCCATTGGGGTCATCGGATAAACACAGCTTAGCCAACATCTTACTGCAACTGCATGGGAGGTTTCAAATGAGGGCACCTGCATGAATGCTTCCTACGTTCCAGACCCAGTGAGTGAACCATATAATGTTTTTTTAACCTACAAGCTTGAGTGACTTGTTATGCTGCAATAGATAACCAGAGCAGATGGCAAAGTGTGTTACCCTACAACAGGGTCACAGGCACACAGAGAGGAATGAGAACACAGAACCTTCATCCTTACATTGAATGGCTTCAGCATGGTGAATCACAACGGTCTTGGTCAGGGCTTAACGGACAAGCTTAGGAAAACATCAAGTTTAGTTCACAGGTGGCTGGGGTTTGGTCAAACCGGAAGAGGAAACAAGGCAGGAGAGTTGAGCAGAACAGCTCACAAGCCATGCAGACTCACACTGGGGAGGCCATTTTCTTCATAGCCTGTCTGACCTACTCGCTTTTCTTGAGGAAGGAACTGAAACGACAGAGGTTTCTTGTCCCAGGTTATATATACACACACGGTTCAGTGGCAGAATCAGATTTATCAGCTCCAAGTTACGAGATCTTTCTATAAGCCTTTGGCTTTCTATAAAACCGAAAGATGGGAGTGGGCTAATTAGAAGTCAAGTTCAAGGACAGGGGTAGTACCATGGAGGGAGTGCTGTACCATGAGGTGGATGTGGGTCTCGAGTTTGAGGACCTTCCTTTTGTCAGATATGTGGCTTTCATGAGCTCTGAGTACTTTCATTTCCAATCAGATACAAGATAAGATGACTCCTAGAACCTCATTTGGAGGAATAAGATAGCAGACAAGGAGAAAGCACCTGCCAGGGAGTTTGGGGCATAAAGGTGCTTGGAGAGGTCCTGATGTGCGGCCACTATTGAGAATCTCTTCACGTGCGCACTATCCACAGACACAACCCCCACCGTGCATCTCAAGGGATGATGACATTTCTGTTTTTCATATAAAAAGGTTGATATGCAATTGTACTAGAAACTTGGATAAGGTCCCCAAGGGGCAAATGGCTATAACTCAGACCCAAGACTCTGTGACTTGAAAGGTGAGCTCTGTCTAGCATGCTGCATGACTCTGTTAGCCAAGGCCCTCGGTGCATCAGAAGAATGGAACCCACGAAGTCTTCCACCTCATATTCGGCTGTGGTTGACAGAAGAGAAGGCAGCTAATGGGTTGGGATCTGTGGTCCAGGTGGTCACCACTGTGTCTGGTCTTATCATGGATGTATTAGTTAGGAAAAGCCAGCCGCTATAACAAGCAAGCCCCACATTTAAGAAGCTTACCATACCAAAGTGCTGATTCCTTTCTCCCCAGTCCATTGTTCCTGGTCTGGTGGCAGCTTTCCTCTGCGAGCGTTCAGGGTCCTAGACTCTGTCAATCTGTGGCTCTCTACTTCCAGCTGACAGGGGGAGACAAGAGGGTGACGGCGTGGCTGCATCTCTCCTTGGACAGGAAGGCACACACATACCTCTCCTTGCTTCCCACTCCCACGGCTCCTTTTAGCTACACACTGGTCTGACAGACAGGGTCCCCGGCCAGAAAGCCATCGCTCGGTGATGCGTATCTGCCATGGGAGAGGGATGTCCCTGTGATTTGGGGTGGTGATCACTGTCAGCGACACAGACATTTGCATCTGGATTGGTGACCTAGCTCAGCCTCTTCACCCCCATGCTTCATCATTAGCCACTGTTGCCTGGGCCAAGGCCACGACTGACTATCTAGCCCTCTGAGTCCTGTGTGGGACGGAGCCCATCTTTTTAAGGCCGCTCCCCCTTCTGGAGACTGCAGTCCAGCTCCCGTTTCCGGAGGAGTCTGCCACTTCTTGCACGCTGCTCGGAGGTGAGGCTCTGCTCTGTCGCTGTGTCGGGCTGTTTCCCAGCAGCAGCCTCATCCTGGCTCTCTGCTGGCCACTCTCCACCTCCAAATGACCCTCTCTGCTGACAGCTTGCTTGGACTCCTCTCTGCTACTGCAGTTCACTGTGAAACTTGTGCTTGGTTGGCCAAATAGGACCTTTCCTTGGCATCTTCATCCACCTGCCCACCCCCCCAGCCGAATGAGACCGCTTAGGTATTTTCTGCATCAGAGAGGCGGCCAGCCCAGGCCTTGGGTACCATGGGTGACCCTCTGTTCTTGAGCATCTGAGTGCATTTCAGTCTGCATGCTGGCCGTGTGTCCTGGCGATATGTAGAATTGAGCATTAGGTGTCTTGTCACCTTGCTGTTTCTTGTGGCTGTTACTCAATTCTACAACTGTCTTTGCAGTTCAAAAGAGGACATCAGATCACTGCTCCTTGTTATAAGGTAAGTTGTCAGGGGCCCACTGTCATCAGGGAGCCACCGAGCCATGTAATCTGGCCCAGATGATTGAACCGTGTTATCCAGGAAGCAAAGCAGGAATGCCTGCTATGGGCACAAGGCTGCTGTGTATCTGTGTCCCCAGGCCCCTGGATGTCATAGTGTACCGGGCCATCACCCACTGGACACAGCTGAGGGAGTGCTAGAGAAGGTTTCACAGCAGGCATCCCGCTCCAGTGGCTTGTTGGCTTTCTTGGCCCATTCTGGAGTCTAATTGTTTCAGGTCTCCAGTGTTTCCTCTGGTTGTTTTTCTCTGCCCAAAGAGAATTCCCATGTTGGGTCACTTTGAGGTAATAAGGGTCTATAATGCTTGTGGAAAGTTGAGTGTGAATACATTTTTGAAAATGTGAGTGCCTGTGCGTTAATTTAAATTCTTTCATTTCACCATCAGGAGGGGAACTCCCCAACTTTGCATCGACACTGACTGAGAGGGCCAGACTATCCACAGCCTGGGCCAACGAAGTGCAGAACTGGGAACACCCCAACTTCTGTTCCCATGTTGCCCCTGAAGGGTGTCCCTCATGGCCAAAGTGTCCAAGGTGGCTGAGCTAACAGCCCTGGTCCATGAACTCTTGGGGACGCGTGCTAGCCAGCTCTCCTCCTCACATCGGGCTTCTAGTCATGGCTCTGGGCAATTCGTTTCTGAAGAGGTTAGAGGGTAGCCCATGCAACCTGGCTTCTGGCAGATGACATGCTGGACTACGCCATGCGGCAAGATCCAAGGGGACTCTGCTCCCTTGCTCTGGCCATCTGAGTGTTCTTGAGGGAGCAGTTTCTCCCTCCTGTGCTACCAAAGAGGCTGCGTGCTGAGCAGTTGCTGGCGACGAGCCGTGGGGGAGAGTCAGCTATTGCTTCTGAAGTTGGTTCACCAGTGTGGTAATGCCAAGGAAGGGGAAATATAGGTCAGGGAAGACAGATTTGCTGTCCCCGTGCTTGCCTGCCACTGTCTCTAATAAATAAGCTGATCTACCTCTGAGTTCCAGATGAGTCAAGTTAATTCATTACATGGAAGATTTCAGACAAGAAAGAGCTTCCAGTGACATTCCCTTGAGTGTCAGAGAAGGCTGATGATTAGAACTTGCTCTGGGGAGTTTGACCCAACTTGTGCACACAGGATTCACGGATGCCTTGATTGTGCTGTAAGACCTCTGTGACAACATCCTCACCTGCAGGTAGAGCCAGGACATCTGAAGACTGATGGGTAAGAATGGAGGGTAGCCTTGGGTGATTTGGTTCATCTCCGTATTTTCTCATCTTTTTTCTTTCTCCCTAACCCAAGGTCTTTTTCCACTACTAAGCCCACAGTGTACAGAAACAAGGATAAGGATTCACAGAGCCTATGGGACTAGGGGAAGTTTTCCCTCTAAGGGGGAGAAGTACAAGGACCTTCTGATGTGAAGTTCTAGGGAGCCAGGGTAGGGGCTCAGGACAAGATGTCTTCACACATGACTCTCCTCCCAAAGTCCCTCCCTCTCTCTTCATCCCCCACTGCCCTCAAGGAGCTTGTGATCGATGACTTAAGATGGTCTCAGCTCATTTATTTCAGTCACAAGATGACATCATCTCAGGAAATGAATCTTGCTCAAAATTAACTTCAGAAATGAGCTGATTTGTAGTTTTCAAGGCAGAAGACAGATTCGATTGCAAAACTTGTCTAGAACAAGTCAGCGCAGAAGCTTCTGTACCCAGAGTTCACGATCTTCTGAAACGGAATCAATTTATCACAGGTTATCAACTGGATGGTCTTGTCTTTTGGGGTGGCCACTGAGTCACACACCTTGGGTCCCCAGAGCTTAGCCCAGTGTTCTTTCTGGAGTGTGAGCCTAATAGGTTCTTGCTGTCACTGCTGCTTAGGGAAGGTTTTCAACACTGTTCTTTGTTTCAGAATGTATTTGTGAACAACACAACTGAATCTCCAGGAAATCCTAAGGAATCTTACAATTTTAAAACAGATAGACATTTGAACTTGAATCAAATCAGAGTGAAAACTCCAATGTTTTGAAACACTAGGAGGCAAATAACTTTGAAATCCCCATCCCACTGAACCATCAATCTTGGCATTATAGGAAACAAGCTGTGTGTTATCAGTTCTTCAGCACACGGGAGATTAGAGCAAAGTTCATAACCCTATAAATTCTTTGAAACAAAATTGCAGTGTTTAGAGAACAAAATTCTTGACTACCATGAAAAATAATTTTTTGACACCTACTGTGATTGAAATGAAGGGCAAAAGAGGTCTCCAAATAAAATGCTTGAGATCGTTGATGTCTTAGCAGACACTGGGACTGGAGTCCCCAAAAGACTGTCCCCTGAATGTCAGGGGCTTAGAAACCATACATGTGCTCTGAATCTCTGAATAGCCTTTCCCATTATCCTTCACCATTGAAATCCACCATGAGGAGTGAGAATTCAATTGCCAGATTAGGTGGACTTCTAAACACCATTCATACTCATCTAAACTACACAGATTTGGATATCTAACCAACCCACAACCCATGAGCTGTGTCATGCCTGTCTACCAGAAACATGGCAAATGAATCTTTTGAGGCACAAAAAACACAAAGCAAATTTTAAAGCACTCTTTCTTATAGGACTTTAAAATATAGTTATCCTTCAAAAATTTTACTGAATGTAAAGAAAATAAATTCAGGAATCTGCTGTATTGCGGTCTTCTGCTTGAGTGACAGGGGTTAAAGAGACTAAGTATGCATTGCTTCTACTTAAGAAGAGACCACTCTCCTCACTTTATTTTTTAACCTAGTGGCAACCAATGCTTGATAGTACAAAGAGTGGCGGCCCTACCATGCACCCCAGGTGGCTGACACTGTGGTGTTAACTCACTGATACTGGAGTCCAAGCCCACACTTGTTCTGCTCACTGGAAGCCATGACAGTCCTTTGCCAATGGAAGGTTCTAGAAAGACTGGGAGACAGGAGGAGGAAGATGAGACTGGCTCCTCCTGTGAGTTTCATTCCTATGACCTTCAACCAGTCCAATCCTTCACCCTGGTGGTGGTGATTTTT
This sequence comes from Tamias sibiricus, assembly GCA_025594165.1. Lineage (NCBI taxonomy): Eukaryota > Metazoa > Chordata > Mammalia > Rodentia > Sciuridae > Tamias > Tamias sibiricus. The sequence goes on along the minus strand of CM046662.1, from coordinate 167,708,793 downwards.
CCTAGAAGGAGTGAAACTGAGTTTGCAGTTTTCTTCCAACCCTGGCGGTGTGCGCTTTCCCACACCCCTCCCAGAGACCCCAGCACTGGTCAACAGCCACGCTGCTGCTGAGGTCTACACCCTGATCTGATCTGGGGTCTCAGTTTCAGTTTCTCAAGGTGCTTCCTCCCTTCACGTTTTTAAAGATTAACAAATAGTAATTGCATATAGTATATACTTATGAGGTAAACGTGATGTTTTGATATGTGTTTGTAATGTAGACTTACTAAATCAAGCTAACAAATCCGTCACCTCATATACTTATTATTTTAGTGGTGAACGTATTTAAAACCTATTCTTTCAGCAGTTTTGAGCTATGGAATGCTTTACCATTTGTCACAGTCACTGTTCTGTGGCATGGATCAACAAGGCTCACTCCCTGTGCCTGAGAGGCGGCAGTCCCCATCAACACCTTCCTTCCACCTGGCCTGTGGTGCCCCTCCTGCTTTCTGCTGCTTGGAGTCTGACGTGTTTCGACTGACATGTATGTGGGAGCACTGGTATTTGCCTTTCTGTGCCTGGTCGATTTCACTTAGCAGAATGGCAACGAACCTGAATAGACATTGCTCAAGGGAAACCATACAAACGACCAATAGGTATATAGAAAATGGTCATCATCACTGATCATCACAGAAATGTAAATTATAATCACAATGAGATATCACCTCACCCCTGTTAGAATGGTGATTATCACACAGAAGACAAGTGTTGGTGATGATGTGTAAAAAGGAACCACCATTTGACCCAGCTATCCCACTCCTTGGTTTATACCCAAAGGACTTAAAATTAGCATATTACAGTGACACAGTCACATCAATCTTTATAGCAGCTCAACTCACAATAGCTAAACTATGGAACCAAACTAGATGCCCTTCAACAAATGAATGGATAAAGAAAATGTTATATATATGTGATGGAATATTACTCAGCCTTAAAGAATAATGAAATTATGGCACTTGCCAGTAAATATATGAAGCTAGAGAATATCATGCTAAGAGAAATAAGTCAATCCCCCCAAAACCAAAGGCCAAATGTTTTCTCTGATATGTGGATGCTAATTCACAATGTGGGGGGGAGGCAGGCTAGGGAAGAATAGATTTATTTTAGATTAGGTAGAGGGGAGTGAAGGGAGGGGAGGGGTTATGTGGGTAGGAAGGATAGTAGAATGAATCAGACATTAATACCCTATGTACATATATAACTGTATGAATCCTGTGGGATTCTATATCATGTACAACCAGAAGAATGAGAAATTATACTCCATTGTGTATGATGTAACAGAGTGCATTCTACTGTCATGTATAACTAATTAAAACAACAACAAAAAAGGAACTCGTGCACTGTTGGTTGGAATGTGCATCAGAACAGCCACTGGAGAAAACAGGATTGGGTTTCGACAAAACATTAGAAACTGAACCACGTGATTCAGCAATCCTACCAGGCCTGCAGCCGAGGGAATTGACATCAGTGTGCTGAAAAGACACGGCACTCCTTTGTCCTTTGTGACAGTGGTCACAGCAGCCAAGATACTAAAGCCACCTGTGTCCATCAACAAATGAATACATAAAGAAAATGTGGTGTACACACACACAGCGGCATCCTATACAGCCCTGAAAAGGAAGGAAATCCCACCGTGTGGGGGGTCTGCGGTGAACCCAGAAGGCACTGTGGCAGGGCTCCAGGGTGGAGTGACCCCAGTCTCCTCCCCTCCCCTCCCCCTGGGTTGCGGTGTCTTATGGGATGCCTTGGTGTTCCCTTCCCGTCTCTTCAGCTAGTAGTTACTAGATCTTTAGACCTAGTAAGTGATCCTGCACGTTAAACCCTCTGTTACATTCGCTGTGATTTCTAGGCCCTAACAGGTATGGATTACATCACTTACAATGCTAAGTAAAATTCCTGTGGCATTGATTTCCTGAATAATGTAAATGTAATCTAGATTTTTAAAAAAGTTTCTGAAATTGTATTCTCCATTTGCTACAAAAGAACCAGAGTGTGATCCAAAACTATTGGTGAAAGTAGTTTTATCAATCAAAACTCATGAGGCAAGTGGCAGAAAATCTAACTTAAACAGAAAAGGGGGCATACTGGCTCATTAACTGAATAACTTAGCAAAAACTGGGCCCCAGAGTTGGCAAGAGGGGACAGGTGAGAACTGGGGCACCTTGTCCTCAGGAAGACATTTGAACATGAAGATTCATCATTGGCAGAAAAAGTCATTCCTTGGCATAGTCTGATCATATTTCACCTTCCCTGATCTCATGCGTCCGGGGGCTCAGGGGACGGGATAAATCCTGAGTGTCACTGGACCAAGGGCTCAATGTCTTTCACAGTCTCTTCATTTCCTCTCCCCCATTTCCTGCGTCTGCTCTTCCCCCTCTGGGCTTCCTGGTGAGGCCAAGCTCGCGCCAGCTGCTCCAGCTTACCCTGTCTCCCTCAGCTGAAGGCCGGAGTCAGCTTTCAGCACCCCCAGCCAAAGCCCCGGGGCACTCTGGGCCCTCGACCAGCGTCTTCACCAACCCCGTGCTGGAGGCAGACCAGGAGCTGACTGTCAAGGCCCTACACCCACTCCTGCACAGAGAGGGCCAAGCTAAGTCAGTGTCCCCCAAAGCCAAGTGGACCAGAACGTAGTTGTGCTTCCCCAGGGAACCTCTGGTGCTGGGGCCAGAGGCAGAGAAACCACTGCTGAACTGCAGGCCCAGCAAGTGCCCCTCTCGGCAGAGGCTGCGAAGGAAGAAGTGAGGCCGGTCATCGCGCTCCACTCCTCCTCTCTCCCAGAGCCAGCTTTAGCTGATGGACAGTCCCCGGGGCCATGCCGCTGGTCCACTACCCTCCCCTGAGGCTGCTCCCAGCCAATGTCGGAGCGTGGCGGGGCCTCGAGCCAGCCCCTCCTGCCTGATGCAGGGCTCCCCCAGGAGCTGTGGGTCCAGGCTCCGCTTCCCCGTGAGCGAGGTCTGCACTGGCCACGGCCCTGGCTCTTCCCCGCCTCTTTCTCTCTTCTTGCACAGGCACAGGCCTGAGTTGCGGCGGGAAGGCTCTCGTGGCCACTTGCAGGAGCCCTAATTAAGGAGATAGCTAAGATTGCGGTTAGCTGTGAGCCATAGACATTACCACCTTCCATGGTCTCGTGAGACTTGGCCCGGGACATTGTGGATCGGGTAGGCGCCATTTGCATGATCTCCAGGGACTTGGCGCGGGGGATTGTGGATCGGGTGGGCGCCATTTTGTGGTTGTTGGAGGAGCGTGGATGGCGTGTTGGGGTGTTGTTGGAGCCGGAGAGAGAAGAAGCTGGCAGAATAAAGAGCCTGTTCGTTTCTAGTCTGCCTCTGAACTTATTCCCGCGGCTTTGTTGCTCCAAGCGGCCATCGCTTCAGGCGGCCACAGCCACTCGTGGTCTCCTCTGCTTGCGTGCTTGTTTCCTGCCATCTGCTCTCTCTCGCAGCTCCCAAACGGACACAGCTACGCAGGCATCTCTCCAAGCTCTCTCTCCACGTGGCTGGGCTGTGGGTGGGTGTGCTCTCTGGTTTTGGTTGATGATGACACTGAATTTTGGTACTAGAGATAATGTCTGGCTGGGAAGGAAGAAAACCACGGCAGGGTCATTCTTCCTCCGGCCAAACCGTGCACCCCGAGGAAGGGGGCTGATGCTGACCAGTGCCGGGCTCAGCCCTCTCCCTGTGGGATGTACGGAGCCCCACACCTTCATGTTCGCTGGTGCCAAGGGACGGTGTCTATTGTATGGGCTTTGTTGCTGGATGGTTTGGGGGCATCGTGGGACCTGGGGCGATGTGATCCTTCCTGAGCTCTCCATAGAACAAATCACTGCAGTGGGAAATTTCCAGCGCTCTCCCACTTCATGGAAAGTCTGACTCGTTGGCAACACCTGTGTGGTCACTCAAGAATTCGGAGGCCACGTGAGATCCTGGCCCGGTCCTCACTGGCAGAGGAAATGGTTCCAGGATCAAGGATCAAAAATTTCCTATTTGTATTTTGGTTATTATTACCCCATAGCACAATGCCGATCCCATGGACATTTGTGATAAACAATGTATTCCTCAGAAATAGATAAATCAAGGTGTTAGGCAGCAAACTGGAATCCAGTCATTAAAACTGGCCCAAACGAAGGAGTGAGGCAGATCCAAGCAGCAGTTCCGTGGCTCACGGCCCCCATTATCTCCTAATTGGTGATTTTTTCCTCTCTGCTCAGCATGGTTTTGTCTTAGTTCCATTTAATGAGGCTCTGTCCATTAGGAAAATCAGTGGAAGGGACTGGAGAAATGAATCTCCACTTATTTTAATGGAAAAATTCACTCTCCATGCTAGAAGAAAGGCTTTCCCAATTAATCAGGACATTTCTCCTCTGTGCCTAGCTGTGTCACGTGCACCTCCTGGGCACTTACAAGTGAACAAAGAGCATCGGTGACTCGGAAAGAGTTCAGAAAGCGAACGCCCCTCTGTCGGAGCCAAGGCCACTGCGCCCAGCTCAAACACTCTTAATGACAATTCAGTGCTGCTCTCCATTTTTAACTAGTTCAGAGTGCGGGGTGGATACAAGTGTCTTGTAATAAGTCAGAGTGTTGTCATACACCTGGTCCAAATCCCAATAGGAGGAGCACACCAAGTGTGTTTTTTTGTTTATTTATTTATTTTTTTAGCATTTGTCTAAGTCCAAGGCTCTAGCCTACCTCAAAGGTGAAATGATTAACATTCTTCATATTTTAGACTAAAATGGGTTTAGTTTCATCAAGATCACATACTTCCCTTATATATTGGAAACAAAGGCCTAGCAATTAGGTTTCCAGTAATAACAAGGACATCTCTCTCATTGTTATGAGGAAAAATATTCCTTGTTTTGCAATGTGAGAAATAATTTGACACAATGGTTTTTTTTTTTTTAAGATTTATTTATTTGCTTTAGTTGTACACAATGCAATGCCTTTGTTTTTTTACATGGTGCTGAGGATCGAACCTGGGCCACGCACGTGCTAGGCGAGCGCTCTACCGCTGAGCCACCACCCCAGCCCTTGACACAATGTTTAATCCTGGATTCTCTTGGCTTTTTTCACTAGTATAAGATCCACCTTTCTGACACCCAAAAGTTTCCCAGTCTGACTGTGCTGAGTACAAATAATGTGGAATCAATTTCTTGTCCAAAAAAAGAAAAAATATCTGGAGTAAATTGATATTCTATTGGGCATTCTATTATTGTCTATAGATAAATTAAACATTTATGTAGGGTTTTCAACCATTTATTTTTGCTATTATCCTCATAAGCGCATTCAGAAAGTGGATCCTAATTTTGTGTTTGAAAAATTATGATCAGGGATTGGGGAAATGAAGGACTGCTCTTCAGGGAGTATAAAGTTTCTGTTGTGCAAGATGAGTAAGTGCTAGAGGTCTGTGTGCAACACAGTGTCTACAGCCAACAGTATAGTGATGGGCATTTTGAAACAAGAGGAGGACAGGTCTCCTGTGAAGTGACCTAAATCTTTGGAGATGAGGAAGAGGTTTGGCCTTTGGTTCTGGTGATAGTATTACAGGCATATACATATGTCCAGACTCATCAATATGTATACGTTAAATACGTATAATGCTTTGTGGATCAATTATGTCTCAATAAAGCAAAGAAGTTATTATGGTAAATGCAACAATGAAGACACTTCAATTCTGATCCAAGTTTATGACCTACCTGAAAATCACTCATCACCCTTTCACTTAAGTCACACTGAGTTTTTAAAATATTTTTTTCTTCTACATATAACTTTGCTCGGTTGGTTAAGAGTCACAGACTGAATTTTTTAATAATTGAAATGCAGAAGACACGATTTAATGACCTTGGTTGTCTTTCTCACACGTTGGTGTTTTGAGGTAACGGTAGTTTGCCAGACAGAAGGAGAAAGCCGTTTTCACCTCCTTTGGAATCGCCAACAAGTTTCTTGTTTCATCTTTGCGAGGCCTTAATGCCAATGTACAGGAGCACGCTTTCACTACCTGGAGTTTGTGGGTGATGGCAGTGCTAGGTGGTGGCTACAACAGAGCTGGTGGTTGAGGTCTAGTTAACTGAGGGAGTAGACCCCCAGCTGAGATGAGGTGAAGCGCAACGGGGTCAGGAATTGGCAAAGTCTCGCCTGCTTCAGTCAATTCTGCATGAACTTTTGGTAAGTTTAGAATCTGAACAGTAGAATTTCTAAAAGGAGAAAGGAAAGAATTATCAAGTAAACCATATAAATATAATTTTATAAAATTGAGGAACACTATTGAAGAACTGTATCCCAGATTGAAAGGACCCACAAAATGTTAAATCTGAGGATTTAAAAATGATACACAGCAAATCACCTAACTGTGAAATTTTAGAATCTAGCAATCCCTAAAGTAGGAAAAAGAGGATCAGGTATCATAACGGCATTAAGCTTCTTGATAGGAAGACTGAAAGCCAGAAGCCAATAAATAGAATCTTCGAAGTACAGAAGGGAAAATAGTGTATGTAATTTAAATTGTCTACTATATTTTTTTTAAAAAATCAAAGCAAAACATCTTTGTGTCTTATCATGAGAGGCAACCATTGCATTTCTTTGGGGTTTTCTTCTGATATTGACTCCTTGTTTCCATTGCTTGAAATTCCAATCATACAAGTCTCTTTTGACTTACCAAAGAGGAGGACTTGACGTTCTCTTACTCACCTCTAACATACTCACTTGCTTTCCCCATCCCCCTACCATGGCTCAAGGCTAGATTTGGTTAAAGCAATATTCAGGATTGCGTTTCTATTTCTGCATAAGCAGTGTCCTCAGGTAAGCTGTGAGATATCCTGAGATGTCATTTGATGTCCATGATTTCCCCCTGGTGTTCATTATCCTACATATTTCATTTGCTTAGTTTTTTATATACCAGGGACTAAATCATACCAATCTATCCAATGGAATTATAAGCAAAATCTCTGTCTATCTGGTCCACATCAAAGAATCTATTTTATTTTACTATATTTTCCTCTAGACATGACCCTCCTGCTACCACCCATCTTCCCCTCCAATCTGGAGCCTTCTAGACCTGCAAAATGGTCTTACTGAGGACCCAGTTTTCCACCTGGATTGAATTCTGTGTCTTGGATCCCATTTTCCTTTTCTTGGTGAGCTCTTCCACTTGGTGGACCACGTCCTACAGCAGCTTTGAGTGAGGAACCACGGTGTGAGTATTTCAGAGCTCTTGCATGGCTGAAAATTTACTTTCTAGGTAGAAAGTTGAGTTTACGCTATTTTCCCTTCTGCACTTTGAAGATTCTATTTCTCAGCTTCTGGCTTTCAGTCTTCCTATAAGAAGCCTAATGCTGTTACAACACCTGGTCCTCTTTTTCCTACTTTATGGATCCCCAGACTCTAAAATTTCACAGTTATGTAATTGGCTGTGTATTATTTTTTTAAATCCTCAGATTTATCATTTTGTGGGTCCTTTTAATCTGGGATGTAGTTCTTCAATTTTACAAAATTATATTTATATGGTTTACTTGATAATTATTTCCTTTCTTTCTCCTTTTAGAAATCCAATCGTTCAGATTCTAAACTTACCAAACTAGTTGTCTTGTTTTCCTGTATTGTTTTTCTGTTTTCTATTTCTTCCCGCATTCATTGTACTTTCTGCATCTGGGAGACTGGCCTTTTCAATTCAACCCATTCTTTTTGATTTCCTCCTCATTCCTTCTTAGTCCTGTGCTCCCCACCCCTGATATGTGACTACTGCTTTCCACGACCTCCTTGCTGACCTCCAACTCTTTACACTTGCTCCTATGATGAGTCATCACCCTGTCTCTATGGCTGCAGTGTGTCTTTTGTGGAGCAGTAGCACCTTTACCTGAGCCCACTGTTATCTGCACACTCATTTCAGGATGTGGGGTGTGCCCCAGAGTTGCATGCCCAGATCAATCTATCAAGAACAGCTGTTGCTTCTTATAGGGCAGATGAGAAGTAAGAAGGGGGAATGTGGGTGAGGTCCTGGATTTGAGTAGGAATTTAGAAACCACGTATCTCCTTGAAAAAACTAAGTGCAGAGCAATGGGCCAGAATCCCAGGGAGGTCACTGGACTTGCCAGAGGATTATTTCACTCCCAGAGTTTTAATAGTTTCAGTTGACATCTAGGTTACTGCAAATCTTGCTGATATTCTTGCATATCTAATATGCTTTTTGTCTGTATAGCTACCCATCATCTCCATACCCCCAACTACACACACACACACACACACACACACACACACACACACACATACTGCTTTAAACCTATCAAGATGCACCTGCTTCCCTTACAAATCATGTTTCCATCAAGTCTGCATCTCCACAGACTTGCACTTTTTTCATTCTTCTCTGTGTGGAGAACGTTGACTAATGGGTCCCAACTCAAGCTAAGAAGGATTTTCTGATGCTCACATTCAAAACCCATCTTCCCTCCTCTGTGGTCTTGTGGCATTCCAACTTTGGGACTATAGTTTTTAACTTGTGTTTACTTATGTTTCTCTAATTCAACTCGATCACCACAAATGCCACCTCAACAAATATTGCTTGAACATTCTTTAAAGAATTTACTTTTGTAATCTGATTTCTTTCTCTCGTGGCTTTTAATATTGTCTCCTTATTCTGTATAATTCACAATAGGTAGGTTGTGGAACCAACCTAGATGCCCCTCAGTAGATGAATGGATAAAGAAAATGTGGTATATATACACAATGGAATATTACTCAGCAGTAAAAGAGAATAAAATAATAGCATTCGCAGGTAAATGGATGAAGTTGGAGAATATAATGCTAAGTGAAGTTAGCCAATCTCAAAAATCCAAATGCTGAATGTTTTCTCTGATATAAGGAGGCTGATTCACAGTGGGGTTGGGACAGGGAGCATAGGAGGATTAGAGGAACACTAGAAAGGTCAATGGGGAGAGAGAGGAAAGGAGGGGGAAGGGAGTATAAAGGAAAAAAAAAAGAAAAAAAAAGATGGTAGAATGAGATGGATATCATTACCCTAAGTGCATGTATGAAGACAGGAATGGTGTGAATAGACTTTGTATACAACCAGAGATATGTAAAAATGTGCTCTATATGTGTATTACGAATTGTAATGCATTCTATTGTCATATACAACAACAACAACAATAAATAATAAAAAAATCTTTGAATAACAATAATAAAAAAAAAAACGAATTTACTTTTGAATTGACTTCTTATAGCAACTGTATAAAGTAGCCAGTGTTATGAAGAAGTGGGGGTGCCTAGGCCCTGGTCCCCATTCAGTCCATCAGGCAGTATAACTGTGTATCCCACACTGTCCCCAGGTCCACTGCCCAGCACAGTGTGGCCCCTGGGCATCATATTCTCAGAGAGGCTCATTCCTCATGAATTCATTGGTGATGTTTATCTTCTGGCTCCTAGTTGGAACACAAGCCAGTGGGTGAAGGGTTCTAGAGAGAACGGATTTGCTCTTGTGCCTGTTGTTTCTTTCTTTAATCCAACCCTGGGCACAGGCTGTGGAGCTGTGCTCTGCGAGGTGCAATGAAGGCAGTGTGCACTGATTCAAGCTGAATGCAGTGACCGTGCTTAGTAGCACTGCTTTCCTGCTGACAGCTAGACCTTGGAGGGGGACAGTCCACCACAGGGGGTTGGGTGGCCTTCCCAACCACGCTGACAGACGACTATACTGTCACCTGATGAGAGCATCTGTACCTGGCTGTCACATAGCAAGCGAAGCTGTCATTGTGCTGTACCATTTAAAAGCCAAGATCTTCCCTATCAAATGCCACCAAGGTCTCATAACACTAAAGAGAAATGGACCAATACAACCACCAAGGGCAGGGCTAACTCTTGGATTCCTTTAGGTTCTGGCATGTGGAGTTTTTAATGAATCCTATAATTACTTGCCTGTTAGTCTTCGTAAGTGTGGTTTTAGTGGGTATATAGGTGCTGTGAGATGAACTGGCCAACACTGGCTTGTCATACACAGACTTTATGGGGTCTGTAGTTATTTCTGTATTAATTCTATATATTAATGACACTTCTCAGTGCTTTTTTAGAAATATTCTAGTGAGATGACAAGCCAAGTGTCACGTGCTGGTTGTCTGATGTGTGAATTACTCTTCCACGACACTAAGATGTGGTCTGGAACTGAATCATGGCTTCCTCAGTCCCTGTAGACCCCACGCAGCCCAGAGCAGGACAGACAGCAGCGGAGGTTAGGTTTCCTCTCTACCCCGCTCTGTCCCCCACTTAGAGTTACTGAGCTTTGTGTTTGCTGATCTCAACTGCTGGCCTGTGTAGATCCAGCACAGTGGCGTGGACGTTAGGTGGGCTCTTATGCCTTAAAAAGGCATTTCTTGGTTTCTCTACGGCTTTGGAAAGATTCCCAGGCAGAGGTGTGGGGCTCTGGCCCCCGCTCCTCTTTGCTGAGCATTTTCTGGAGGTGCACAGAGAAAAAGAGTCTCTGTGGAGTCTGTATTTGGTGTACAGAGAGCCCCCAAACCTCTCAGAGAACTCGCTCTCTCCTGAAACTGGAACACCCGTCCTGTGTCCTTAAAGACGTGGGGTTTGTCTCCTCTCATCCCCAGCACTGACTCGATTAATATACACTGACGTGTGCACTTAATTTCAATGCCTGGCATAGCAAAAAGAAGTCGATTTCATGGAGTCTAGAAAGAGAGCCAAATGATTAGCCTTGCAGCACATGTCCTAGAAACATCTCCTCGTACCAAAATTCAAGGACTGCTGTCAATAAATGAGCTACGGATTCTTCATGATGCTCTCCAAGACTTTAAAGTGAACAGGGGACATTAAATAGCTCTAGGTGACACATGTCCCTTCTGACTCAGATTCTGAGGGTTATTTTATGAAAGTTCTCTTTATTATAAAAATAAGTCCTACTTAAATAACTTATATTCTTGCACCCCAGCTGAGACCTTGATGTACCATGGTGCGCTATTTGCTAGACCTTTCAGTAATTTTTTTAACAAAATATTTATTTATTTTCTTTAGTTGTACACAATACAATGCATTTATGTTTACGTGGTGCTGAGGATCGAACCCAGGCCACGCACATGCTAGGTGAGCGTTCTACCGCTGAGCCACAACCCCAGCCCCTTTTCAGTAATTTTAATGCTGTCTCTCACCTACTATTCTGACAGCATAATCTTCCTCTGTCCCCTAATGCCACTGTAAATCTATGTCAAACATATCACAAACACTAATTTGTTATGATACCTTTATCTTTAAAAGGAAAGTATGTGAGGAAGTGATTTGCTCTAGAGCTCACAGGAATTGTGAGAACTTTGACTAATGGGTCAAGTTTTCTCTCTTGTTAATGAGAGGAAAAGAGAATTTTTATAAAATCAAATACTTTTTAAGTATTGAATTCTATACATGAAGTGGTATGGCAGATATTGGGGAAGACACATAAAAGGGAGATAATTATTTTGTTATGAGCTATCTAATATGCTGAATGATAAAACAAAGTTTGCACAGAGCACAGAAGCCAATGTGATAAAGATGAACCAGCCCCACAGCCTGCAGAGAGGTCAAGAGAGATGGCGGCAGAGATGTGACCGCTGGATTCCGTCATGCGGGGTCACTGGTGACCTCTTCAAGCGTAAGGTCAGTATGCTGTAGCCAAGTGACAGGCAGAGAAGGGCTGTTGGAATGGGAGGAGGGGGAGAGAGCCAGCACTTGCAGACCCTGACCATCAGCTCCTTCTACATGTGCAGAGGGGGGAGGGGAGGCGGGAGGTTCCCATGTGGCTCGGGAAGGATGTTTTTCAGGTGGGAAGATGTGGACAGATGAATGGAAAGAAACCAACCAAGAAAACGAAAACTGATATGCTGTAGGAGTCAAACTACCTAAAGCACTTAAAACTGTGAAACCACTCCAAGTGTACTGAGGGTTATTTCAAACATGTTTTATGTGTAATTGTGACAGAACTCGGTGATGGCCATAGAAATCACAAACATAAAACGTGAACCCAATATATGAGAAATCATAAATAACTCACAAGTAACTTGCTTTAATATCTGACTATCTGCACTCTGCGGTTCTGTATTTGGTGCTAACACACAGTAGGCAAGTCTTCATTATGCTTACAGCGTCTTCTCACTCATTTACCTTTGTGTATTTCTCCAAAAGAACTTCAAGTACAATTTGTGATGTTATGAAAGTGCACTGCTGGGATTTCTTCCAATTTTGAAGAGGTTATCAATAACTTCACAGTGGCCAGTCTTCACGGTGGCCAATCTCCCTCTCACCAGGCTGTGTTGCTGTCACATCTTTATTTTCCTTTAAGAAACACTTTCCTCGTTTTTCCCCCATGGAGGCCTGCACATCTCTTGCTAAGCTAATTCCTGGAAATTTTGATATTTTTGTTATGGAATTTTTTCACTTAGCTGAATGTCATTACAGAGTAACTTATCACTCACAGTCACTCAAAAACCCAAGGCTGAATATTCTCTTGATAAGTGGATGATGATCCATAATGGGGGTGGGGCATGGGGAAAATGAAGGAACTTTAATTGGGCAAAGGGGAGGAAGGGGTGAGAAGGGGGTATAGGGGGAGGGGGCATGGGGGCAGGAAAGATGGTGGAATGAGATGGACATCATTACCCTAGGTACACGAATGACTGAACCTATGGTGTGATGCTACATCATGTACAACCAGAGAAATGAAAAATTGTGCTGCAATTGTGTACAACGAATCACAATGCATCTGCTGCCATATATACCTAATTAAATAAATAAATAAGTAAAATTTATAAAGATACAAAGGGAGTTTCCCTTTGAGTGTTTGGGTCCAGCCCACTGCAAACAATAGAAAGGTTCATAGTCTTTGATTTGTGTACTTCTTCCTGTTTCTGCCTATCATGGAGCCACTGTCGTCATGCCAACTGTGGCCTCAATGCTTCGTGCATGAACCTGCATTTAGATTTAATGTAAGAGAGGTCGACTTCCCTGCCTGATTTACGTGGCCTTGGCTTACTGGGTTCAGCCTAATTTATGATCCAGGCCTCTCCTGTGTTTCTTTCAAAGTCAATCATTCAAGCAGGTATTGCATGGGATTTGGACCTGATGGTTTTATACACCTAAACACCCCTGTTCCTTCTGTTTAAAGAGCCCATACATTTCACATTTTTTGCAATTACTCACAATAATGTATTTTTCTGAAGAACTTGTTCATATGTGTGATGAAAAGTAGGCAGGACAAGAGCAGATGCTTCTTCTTCACTCTGAGATGAGGCGTTTCAACACTGGAATGGCTGAATGTGACGAGTAACACGCAGTGCTCAGAGGAAAGGTCATTAGCAATCTCTCGTTGGCACCAGGGAGCATCTATCGCCTGACGACACACAGCATCTGACTTTTACCAGACTCCTGCTTCTCTGCTGCTGTTGCTGGCACGGGTCACCTTGACTGTCCCAGGGAGTGTGCATTTTACAAAGGTGAGCGCCGGTGCTGGGAAGGTTGTCCCTGTTTCTGTCATTCCACGACAGTCTCTAAACAATTAATTCATGGGCAGACGTTTATTCCAAAACCACAAAGCGTGACAAATGAACATTGATTATTATTTACTATGTACAACTGAATAGTCAAGGCCACTTATACCCCAAACACTGTCAAACCTTAAACCATAAAGTCAGCGAATTCAGAATCCAGCTGTGGTGGAGTTGCTTCAAGCTGGGAACCTCCCAGGGCTGTTGGCAGAGGCCGAGGCCACGCGGATGGAGGGGCGGTGGAGGGGCGCTGGACTCAGAACCACGTGACCTGGCCCTGCAGTGGCCTTGGCGGTGCTGCCTCCCTCTGGGTCCCCACCTGTGGGAAGACACTGATGGGAAAGGCAGGGCGGCAGGAGGAGAGTCTGGTGTTGGTGCCCCTCCCTGGGGGCCGGGTAAGCCCTGGATTTGGGTCCTCACGGCGCACTTCTGTGGTTGACGAGGCACCCACCGTGGCTGAACCGAGGTTCACTCTTGAACTGCAGATGACTCTTGGGGTCATACTGAGCTTGGAGTTTTCTCTCTTGTTAATGAGAGGAAAAGAGAATTTTTATAAAATCGAATACTTTTAAGTATTGAATCCTACACATCAAGCAAGTGATTTTTTTTCCAAAGCCTAAAGTGAGAAAGCTTCCTGAATCAGTATTTTAGCAGTTTAATATTTGCACTGGATAATTAGAACTGATTGATTATTAGTTTTTGGAAAAATCATGACTCTGCCCTTAGTTTATCAGCTTTTTTTTAAAGCGGTAATGCAGATATTGAAATATGCTGTAAGTTCTGCTACAGTAGTCAAATATTAGCCTGTTAATATAAGCCGACCGTTATAGAAACGAGCAAGAGGCAAAAGCTGGATGTGTGGATGTCGATCTGATCATTCCATTAAACGTCAACCCTAGCCACTCTCAGCACTTTTTTCTTCCCTATTATCTTAGTAAAATTTGCATCACCTGGGGCAAAGCTAAATTTCAGTCATCGTATTGCCACCATTTCTGAAAAGAGGAATCGAACAGAGCAAGATTTTGCCATTCGAAACATTTTCCTCTACGAAACTTGCTTTTTGTGCAGGTTTCTTCCTTTACAGCCTGGAGGACTGAGTGGCCCGCCACACAGCCAGCCTTAAAGGTGACTTGGTGACTTGGCTTCTCCCATCTGCACGGTTACCTTTCTTGTCATTCTGCACCAGAAGAAATGGGAGCTTGGGCAGGAGGGGAGTCTGGCGTTGCTGCCCCTCCCTGGGGCCGTACGCCCTGGATTTGCACCCTTATGAGTGCACTTCTGTGGTTGACAAGGCGTCCACCACATCTGAGCTGCAGGCATGAAGGACGTCAGTGGCAGAGGTGGGATTCGAATCCAGCTCTGTCAACTTCAGGGCCAGGCCTATCACACTGCCCTTTCCCTCTGTCTTTCCTCACAGAACCCCTGCAAGGGGAGGTCATCTGCATGTCGTAGGCAGCGGAGTCCCTCTGTGGAGAGCACTTGACCTGAGGTCGTCCAGCTGGTGAGTCAGGAAGAAATCCTGGTCCTAGTCCATGTTCCCCAGCGGCCCGTCTCTGTGCATGCAGAGGTCCGCAAGTCTCTGTTGGGCAGGTGGGTGGGGACCTGCTCGTCTTCCTCACCGCTTCAGAGCAGGAGCCCAGGTGCTGCGTCCACCCTTGCAGCACTGTGGGACCTACGTATGTGGCCAGTAGGTTAATTTTCATGTCCTTTTGGGCATGATTCCTCGCAATCTGACCTATATTCTGGGAGCAGGAAACATTTTTAGAGATTCTTGGCTGATGAGTGTCTTCATCCCCAACCGGAGTGTCTAAATAGTTTGACTCTAAGCAGGGACATAGCTGGACAACCAAGGACAAGACTGGGCTCTAGGGCAGAGGGGAGGGAGGGGTGTGGAGGTGCAGAGCCAGTCTCGAGCCTGGGCCACAGCCCTCAGCTCGCCCCCCTTGCCTTCAGGGTTCCATCAGCATCTTTAAGTCAGGGTTGCTCCATTTTATAGAAGAGGAACTAAAGTGCAGAAAGGTCATATTACCTCATTCATTAGTTTAATCTTTAATTTGATTAATCCATCCATCCGCCTACCCATCCATCTGTTCATCCATCCATCCTCCAGTGAACGCCTACATAGCAATTAAAGTATTTTAAGCTAGTATCCAGTTTTTACTTGATAATAAGAAGAACCTGGTACACTTGGTGAATCTACAGTCCCCCAAGCTTTGACTGTAACAAATATGGTCCTTGTCACAGGAACTTTGATATTGCTAGAGGGCTGTTAGAAAAAGGACAGTCCTACCAAATGAGAGCCTGCGTTTTAACAAAGCCCGTCTTTCTCCTGGGGTTTTAATGTACATCAGCTTTCATGGAGCACAGTTCCTGTGTGATCTTGTCACCAGAGAAGTTTGGGAGATGCGTTTGGGCATCATGTTGGAGGTATTGATGTCCAGAAAGCACAAAGCTTTGTCTTTGCCCACAAGAAGCTAAATTCTGATGAATATTCCATTCTGCTAGGCTGCACACACAGCTTTTCCAACTCTGACCTCTCTCGTATGGGACGCCTTCCTTTTTATGACACTTTGGGCCTATAGCATAATGCTTTGTATATCCAGTGAGGAAATAAAGCTCGGACAGGCCAGGTGGCTCACCCCCAGGTCAGAGAGCTAGCACATACTAGACCTGGAATTTGAAATCCGATCTTCTGCGACCTCTCTCTCTAGTTCGTGTATTGACCATGAGGACGATGCTGGCCCTGAGCCCGAATTCCATAACATGCAGGTCATGTCACATGTTTCTCTTTTTAAAATGTGTTTTACTCAACTCAGGACACATTTTATAAAAAGCAAACCCCTGGGGAAAAAATCAATGAGAAAAGTGCTGTATTGATTGTGAAGCACTGATACGACACGGCTGGGATTCTTAGGCCAGCGTCACATGGGACGTCTCAGTGGGCCCTCTCCACTGTCCCTGCGGCCAGCTCCGTGGTTGCTTGGCACTTAGGACTGGGCTATGAAGGAGCCCTTCAGTTGTGCTCAAATCAGCCCCTGGGAATTTCTGGAAATGAGCTCATACCCATGGAGGAATTGCTGCTATTTGACATATCCTAATCATCAACATCTGTGATGTTCTGGAAATGAGAATAAGCCCTCATTATCTGCTGGTTCTAAATCAATGTGTGTTTAAAGCTTTCACTGTCAGATGTCTACTTTTTGAGGCAGGGTGTGAGATCAGCCCCTCGGGACCCTCTGTGGAATCGAGGCCTGGAGTCTGTAGGGTGCTCACAGGGGCCACCAGGCGGGCCCTGCAGTGCTTGGCCTCCCGGGCTCATGTGCTGCACGTCTAAGCAGAGCCCAGGTGAGAGCTGCGGTCTCTCCGCCTAGAGAGGAGAGGGTTGGGGTGAATCTCCTGCCCACCCCTCTGCACCAGGCCATGGTGCAGTGCCTGGCAGGGAAGCTGCCCACGAGAGCCACGTGGATTTCCAGGACCCCCAGCAGGCCTGAAGTCTCCTTGTTCACAGAGGTGGCTTCTCACACACACAGCATCTATTCCGAGGATGCGGACCCCAGCCCTTCATGGCGATATCTCAGTCTTCTGCTCCTCTACTCTTCTTGTATGCTGTTGCTGTCTGAAGCGATGGACGCTTGGAGCAACGACGCTGCGGGAGAAAATTCGGAGGCAGGATGGAAATGAAAAAGTTCTTTTATTCTTCTCTCTCCGGCTCCAGCAACCTCTGACACCACACACACTCCTACAAACACCACCACACCACACACACAATGGTGTTGACCCCGTCCGCGCTGTCCCGGGCCAAGTCTTGCGAGACCATGCAAATGGCGCCGACCCGATCCACAGTGTCCCGGGCCAAGTCTCGCGAGACCATGGAAGGTGGTAATGCTTATGGCTCACAGCTAACTGCAATCTTAGCTGTCTCCTTAATTAGGGCTCCTGCAGTATGCCTCTGTCCCTCAATTTATTTATTTATTTTTTGGAACTGGGGATTGAACTCAGGGGCACTCAACCACTGGGCCACATCCCCAGCCCTTTTTTTGTATTTTATTAGAGACAGGGTCTCACTGAGTTGCTAAGTGCCTCGCCATTGCTGAGGCTAGCTTTGAACTTGCCATCCTTCTGCCTCAGCCTCCCAAGTGCTGGGATTACAGGCGTGTGGCACCACACCCGGCTCCCTCAGTTTTTAATCCCCCTACCCCTAGTGACTCTTGTTCTCCTTCCCCCTCTCAAGTCTGCTCAGGGTGCAATGCCCCTCTTTTCTCTGAGAGTATCAGCATGTGTGATTTTAAGTCATATGTTCCTGGTGTTATCGTGCCTTCTTTTGGATCCCTGTTGTCTTATTTCCTTTGAATTTTCTTTGTCTTGGTTCTTGTTTTCGTGTGTTGGAGGCTTTCTCCCAAGGGCTGGTGGTGCTGGTTGTACACCTGTAGAGTCAATAGAAGTTTGAGAATCACCGTGCATGGGACGCTGTCTTACCCAACTGCAGGATGTGCTGAGAAAGGTCTCCGTGGGACCTCTCTGTTTTGCTGGAGAATCCACGTGTGTCTTTTGTCAGCTTTCCCAGGAGAAATTGGGCATCCTCTCCTGCTGAACGTAAGCTGGCACTGTTGCTCTGGCTCTGGGTGGAGTTAAGGGCACAGGACACTGACCCGCAGTTTCTAGACCTGTGCTGTCCATCACACTAGCCCCTAGCCGCAGCAGCTAGGGGTGACTCAAGTAATTAACAGGGATGAAAATAAAACATCAGTTCCTCAGTCAGACTCCATCAAAGCCCAGACCTGGCCCTTGAGGGTCGGAACATTTCCACCCCGTCTGGAGATTGCTTGAGAAGAGCTGCCTCGACTTTTGCTTCTTCTCCAGAAAAGCAGCTCGCCCTTGGCGGGGCCTGGAGCCCTGTGATGAGGCTCTGCCTGGCTTCGCCTCTCCAGAAAGGACGCTGCAGCCCATGGCGTGGTGGGAGTCTCTGCACCCCTCCCCCACTGCTTCCCGATGGTCCCGCTTGGGGTGTCAGCCCTGCTCCTGGACCATCCCTCTCTCTGCACATCACACAGCTTTCCTCGCGTGCCCCCCTCGGTACCTGCTTGACTCCCACTTCATTCTGCTCTGCCCACTCCTGCTCGCCCATCCACCCTCCAGGTCCCGGCACTCCCTGACACCCGTCACTCCCTGCTCCTCCCTGTCCTCTGCTTTGTCCTTAAGGTTGGAGGAGCATTGATCCCACACGTCTCCTTTTGCAGGGGCTTGGGAGGAACCATAGCTTGTCATGTGTGTTCTAGTCGCTGTGTCTCAATTGGAAGCCTGGTCACTTCCCAATAGCTACGGCAGAGGCCGCAGGTGAGGAAATGCACTGAGTCTTGTGCCCCCAGCAGAGGAAGGCATTATTATCAGGGGTTTCAGCTGCAGCTGCCAATGACCAAGATGTGCAAGGAGCAGGCCGCTGAACAGGACCTTGGGGGCCTGAGACCCTCATTTTCTCCTCCCAGTTTGGATGGCATTCTCTCTGTGCAGCCATGAGATTGACCTGCTTCCAAATGCCTAGGTGGGGGAGAGGTGGCACGGTCGTGAATATCTCAGGCTCCTCCTCACATCTCCTCCATCAATGGAGATGAACTCCTTTTGGATAGAAGTAATTGCTAACAGTTGAATTCTGGTTTTAGTAGTGTCCCATAAGAACGAACATACTCTGGGACACATCCTTCCATCCATCCACCCAGTGGACGCTTACTAAGCAGGTGTAGGTGCTGACCTAGATTCCACAGAAAAAGAACACTAATAATATCATATTAAAAATTAAAAAAAATTAAGGATTGATAAAATAAAATTTTCTTTAAAATAGTCTACTTTTTTCATACATTTTAGCATTTTTTGCATTCATTTCCCAGAATTAATGCATACCATTAAGTCAGGGGATAGACATAAAATTTAGATCAACCAACATTCTGAAATCACCAGAAATTGAACAAATGCTTTTCCTTCAGGACTTTTCAGCTGCTTTGAAACTTTTTCTATTATTTCCTTGCAGCCTGTTTCAGTTAGCTTTTTTTCTTTAAATTATTTTTTTATTCTAAGATGTTATAAATGACAGCAGAATGCATTACATTTCGTATTACACATATAGAGCACTTTTTTACAAATCTCTGGTTGTATGCAAAGTATATTCACACCATTCGTGACTTCATACATGCACTTAGGGTAATGATATCCATCTCATTCTACCATCTTTTTTTTTTTTTTCCTTCACTCTTTTGCCCCCTCCCTTCCCCTCCCTCCCCATTGGCCATTCTAGTGTTCCTCTAATTCTCCTATGCTCCCCATCCCAACCCAACTGTGAATTGGCCTCCTTATATCAGAGAAAACAATTGGCATTTGGCTTTTTGGGATTGGCTAACTTCACTTAGCATTATATTCTCTAACTCCATCCATTTTCCTGCAAATGCCATGATTTTATTCTCTCTTATTGCTGAGTAATAAAATGTGGTATATACACACAATGGAATATTATTCTGTTAGCTTTTAACCACTCTGACCAAAAGACCAACAAAGACAATTTGGAGAAGGACTAGTTTATTCTGGCTTACAGTTTCAGAGGTTCAGTCCGTGGTCCACCAGATCCATAGCTCTCGGGCTCAGGTGAAGCAGGACGCCATGGCGGCGTGGCATGGCATTGTGGTGGAAAGCAGCCCAGGGCTTGGCGATCCGGAAGCAGAGAGGCCAATGGCCAGGGGCAACGTATGAACTCCAAGGCTTGTCCCCAGTGACCTACTTCCTCCAACCACACCCCACCTGCCCACGGTTTCCCCCTCACCCACACCCGTGCACTAACCCACTGATTCAGTCGCACCTGTCAGAATCCCATCATCTCGCCTCCCCACATTCCTGCCTTGTCTCCACACGGGCTTTCTGGGGATAGCTCACGTCTGAACCACAGCATGACTGATGACCGTGTTCAGGATCTTCCAGCTTGATGGTCTCCGAGGCTCATTTCTCCCCCTTCCCAGAAGATTCTGGAAGGTGGCAGATTACACAGACAGCTCCTCTTTCTGCGAGTTGCATGGGCTGACCTTGGCTCCGGAGGAGCCATCCAGCGGGCTGTGGAAGAGACCTGAGTCCGTGCATTCTGCACAACACCCGCGGGGCTCGGGCGGCGGGGCTCGGGCGGCCACGCCTTCCATCGGCTTTCAATTCCCTCCATCTTCGTCCTCTTGGGGCTTCTCTCCCATCTTGCCTTCCCATCGCCATCTGACTTGCAGGACGGCTGCGTTCCCTGTTCTCGCCTCTTCCTGGGCATGCCGGCTCCTGCCTCCCTCACCCTCCTGAAATGGGCACTTCCGTGGTCCTCCTCATTCCATCCATCACCAAGTCCAGCAGCCTCTTCATTAGCCTCCCTGTTGGTCTCTCCGCCGTCTCTGCCTTGTTGGCCATTTTTCTTTAACACGCTCTTTCTTATTCATTTTTCTGATTCCGTCTTCCCCCGCTAACTTCCTCTGGCTGCTCCGCTCCAAGACCTGCTCCTACTCACAGGACTGCCCTTCTCTGAGATGCAGAGTCGCCCCTCTTTTCTTTCCTTAGTCGTGACCTCAGAGAAGTCAACACTCTACAAGTCAGCACTCAGCCTGTCTTCTAGCCTCAGCCCCATGCAGCCCGGGCGCCTGCAGCGACTCTTCTGTCCTCCCCACCTGGGCCACACATCTTGAGTCCTGTTCTCCACGAGGGTGCCCCTCGCCCTGGCGCACCTGTTCTTCTGCTGTTGAGTTTTCTCAGGCTCTCCGGGTGGAAGCTGCCACGTTTGACTTCTTTCTCTCTACACATCCCATCATCGCGCCTCACTCCCTCCATCTGTTCACTACGGTCCTCACTGGTCCTTGGACAGCTCTTCAGCTCACAGTTCCTGACCCCCACGCATGACCCACACTGTCTGACCCCGACTCTCAATCAGCTTCCTGTAGCCCGGTGCTCAAGACTTCCCAAGCCCCGAGGCAGCCGCTCCGGTCTCCTTCGCTCGCCCACCTCACCCCTGCCTCTTCTGCTCCACGGCTCAAGTCGTTGCTTCCTAAGGCTCTGACCTGGCTGCCATCCTGGCCCTGTCCCAAGGCTTGTCTTCCCCTCCCCTTTGAGCCTTCCTCCAGGTGGACTCCCTCCCCACCTCCAAGGCCACCCCAGGTTTCAATTATTCTTAAGCAGGGAATTCTTCCCAGCCTTCTCCAACCCTGTGGCCACCTCCTCCTCTGAACGGGCGGAGTGTCCTTTGTGTCCCCTGCGTCGTGGCGGTCCACTTCACGTCCACTTGGCTCCCTGGCGGCATGCACTGCTTGATTCTGAATTTCGTTTGCTGAGGGAACAGGGACTAGATTTTCAATCCTTGGACTTGAAGTAAGATCCATATATCTTTGCTTGCCCTAAGGCAAATCGAATATATGGACAGGTGAGCATTTACTGGTATTTGGGGAGTACAAAATAAATCAAGTATACCAAATAATAAAACCACCAATAAAATGTTCACTTTATCTAAAATACAGCTAGAAAAACATTAGTGGGTACAAGTGCTGAAGGTTTAGTGCTGCTAGCTTTTAAATTTCACCCATAACTGAAACACCCCTCCGGAACATGACCAAATATAAGAATGATGGATCAGCTTGTGTCTAAGCTCCATCAACTCGTCAAGAATCTTGCAGGCCAGCCTAATTCTATCAGCTCATTTTCAAATAGAATTGTTTTCCTTAAGACAAGTCTAAAAATCGGGCTTGTCTGTTTTTTGTTACTAATTGAACAAGTGTCGTAGGAAAGTGATCAATGTCATTTTTATTATTCTGTTTGAAATGCTTTGTTCTTGGTAGGTACCAACTAAGTAGATGCTTCTGGAATTTGACATAAACTGCCATCTTCACCATGAAAGGCCTCACTGTGTGGATAGGATGTGATATACTAGTAGTGTTTGCCTGTGGACTTTTGCTTCACAGGAGATTGAAATACTCAGTTCTTATTTCTTTCTGTGAGTTCCGTGGGGCAGTGCTCTGCCATCCTCCTTGTGCCTAACTTTGCCATGCCCTGTCTTTCAGAAGGACCCCTCTGCATTTTAGCTCACATGCAGAGAGTGTTACTCAGGGGGTGATAATAAAAAGAATGAACCATGGTGGCAACAGGTGGCAGAACTCGGCTCTGCTTCCTGCCGCAATTGTGCTCTCACACTGCCTGAGAACGTCGCGCAAGATGAAGGTTGAAACTGGAGAGTTTCGGTCCCTGTGTCTGCGTGACTATCAGGAGTCCTTGTGTTTGTGCGGAGGGGGTGGTCGTGCAGGGAGCTCGCCTGGGAAGAGGGTGTTTTGGTCTAAAGGAGACAGGAGGAGGATGGGTGTTGAGCTTTGCCAGGACGCCTGCAGAGGGCACCAGGCGTGGATGGTGCCATCGCTCAGTCCCAAGTCCCCTCATGAAGTCCTTGTTGCACATTTCCTTGTCCTCTTCACCCTGCTTCTAGGGGCCATGACAACCAGTCATGGGGGCCAGGCTGGCGAATGGCCCTGCAGCCAGAGGAGGCCCCGCAGCGGGAGGTGGTCATCTCAGTACTTGGTGCCCAGGTCTCAGGCAGAGGTAAGCATTCCACCCCATGGGATGGGACGGTCCTGTCTCTTGGCCAGGAAGCAGACATCTGTGGGGACACACTGATGAGAACAGAAAAGTGCCCCAGCGTGGTGCAGAGAGAAGTCGGCCAGGACAGGCATCTGACGATGTGTTGAGAAGAAATCACCAGGCAGCAGTACAGTTGGGGCTGCCCCTATTTTCAGAAGACTGAGCAAGACTGGATTTTTCTGAACATTATAATGAGAGTCTGGGTGAGAGGACATGACACTGGGCACACCAGCATGGGACAGTGCTGTGGGGGATACCAGAGGGCAGCAGAACCCAGGCCTGTCCTGGTGGATCAGGCCAAGGAAGAGGCCACCAGGCCGAATCCATCACAGAGCTTGGGAGTGTACACACCACTACTCGTAGCTGGTGTGCTGATGATGTTCAGGATAACTGGGGGAACCGTAGACTTGCTTATATGGGTTGTCATTCGCCACGAAGCTGCTCACGGTCACCAGCTGAAGAACATGGGTAGACCCTGTTTTCCACCACACTGGAAATTTGCTCCTGATATCACTCCCTGTAGCATTGAAACAATCACATTTTAATTTTTTTTTTTTAAATTTTAGTTGTAGATAGACACAATAGCTTTATTTATTTTTATGTGGTGCTGAGGATCGAACCCAGTGCCCCACGCATGCTAGGTGAGCGCTATACCTCTGAGCCACAATCCCAGCCCCATATTTTAATTTTGTATGGGGTTTTTGGACCAGTATATAAAAATGCTGCATTTTCTCCCTTTTAAATACCCCCCATGGCAGAATCATCCCTCAGCTGCTCCCACTTCACCTCAGCTGCTCCCCCTTCACCCTCAGCTGCTCCCCCTTCACCTTCAGCTGCTCCCCCTTCGCCATCAGCTGCTCCCCCTTCACCTCAGCTGCTCCCCCTTCACCTCAGCTACTCCCCCTTCACCTTTAGCTGCTCCCCCTTTGCCCTCAGATGCTCCCCCTTCGCCCTCAGCTGCTCCCCCTTCACCTCAGCTGCTCCCTCTTCACCTCAGCTGCTCCCTCTTCACCCTCAGCTGCTCCCCCTTCACCTCAGCTGCTCCCCCTTCACCTCAGCTACTCCCCCTTCGCCCTCAGCTGCTCCCCCTTCGCCCTCAGCTGCTCCCCCTTTGCCCTCAGCTGCTCCCCTTTGCCCTCAGCTGCTCCCCCTTCACCTCAGCTGCTCCCTCTTCACCTTCAGCTGCTCCCCCTTCACCTCAGCTGCTCTCCTTCACCTCAGCTGCTCCCTCTTCACCCTCAGCTGCTCCCCTTCACCTCAGCTGCTCCCCCCTTCACCTCAGCTGCTCCCCCATCACCTCAGCTGCTCCCCCTTTGCCCTCAGCTGCTCCCCCTTTCACCTCAGCTGCTTCCCCTTTGCCCTCAGCTGCTTCCCCCCTTGCCCTCAGCTGCTCCCCTTCACCTCAGCTGCCCCCCTTCACCTCAGCTGCTCCCCCTTCACCTCAGCTGCTCCCCCTTCACCCTCAGCTGCTTCCCCCTTCACCTCAGCTGCTCCCCTTCACCTCAGCTACTCCCCCTTCGCCCTCAGCTGCTCCCCCTTCGCCCTCAGCTGCTCCCCCTTCACCTCAGCTGCTCCCCATTTGCCCTCAGCTGCTTCCCCTTTGCACCTCAGCTGCTCCCCATTTGCCCTCAGCTGCTTCCCCTTTGCCCTCAGCTGCTCCCCCTTCACCTCAGCTGCTCCCCCTTCAACTCAGCTGCTCCCCCCTTTGCCCTCAGCTGCTCCCCCTTCACCTCAGCTGCTCCCTCTTCACCCTCAGCTGCTCCCCCTTCACCTCAGCTGCTCCCCCTTCACCTCAGCTGCTCCCCTTCACCCTCAGCTGCTCCCCTTCACCCTCAGCTGCTCCCCCTTCACCTCAGCTGCTCCCCTTCACCCTCAGCTGCTGCTCCCCCTTTACCTCAGCTGCTCCCCTTCACCCTCAGCTGCTCCCCCTTCAACTCAGCTGCTCCTCCTTCACCTCAGCTACTCCCCCTTCGCCCTCAGCTGCTCCCCCTTCGCCCTCAGCTGCTCCCCCTTCACCTCAGCTGCTCCCCCTTTGCCCTCAGCTGCTTCCCCTTCACCTCAGCTGCTCCCCCTTCACTCAGCTGCTCCCCCTTTGCCCTCAGCTGCTCCCCCTTCACCTCAGCTGCTCCCCCTTTGCCCTCAGCTGCTTCCCCTTCACCTCAGCTGCTCCCCCTTCAACTCAGCTGCTCCCCCTTCGCCCTCAGCTGCTCCCCCTTCGCCCTCAGCTGCTCCCCCTTCACCTCAGCTGCTTCCCCTTTGCCCTCAGCTGCTCCCCCTTCACCTCAGCTGCTCCCCCTTCAACTCAGCTGCTCCCCCTTTGCCCTCAGCTGCTCCCCCTTCACCTCAGCTGCTCCCTCTTCACCCTCAGCTGCTCCCCCTTCACCTCAGCTGCTCCCCCTTCACCCTCAGCTGCTCCCCTTCACCCTCAGCTGCTCCCCCTTTACCTCAGCTGCTCCCCTTCACCTCAGCTGCTCCCCTTCACCTCAGCTGCTCCCCCTTCACCTCAGCTGCTCCCCCTTCGCCCTCAGCTGCTCCCCTTCACCCTCAGCTGCTCCCCCTTCACCTCAGCTGCTCCCCTTCACCCTCAGCTGCTCCCCCTTCACCTCAGCTGCTCCCCCTTTGCCCTCAGCTGCTCCCCCGTTCCCTGCTCTCTTCAGAGCAGATTTCCTCAAAACCCCGCCTGTTTCTGTTTCACTTCCTCTGCTCTAGTGCTCAAGCAAGGCATGGACCCAGCAATCCCTCTGAGACCTGTGTCAAGACCACCCACGACCATCACCTTTCCACGTCCCAGAGTCTAGGCCTGTTCCGGCAGGGTGGCAGACTGCTCGACCCCCCTGCAGATGCTTCTTCCTGCGGCTGTGCCAGATGTCCTTCCACTTCCCAGGCCCCGCCCTCTCAGGCTCCTTCGCCTGGTTGTCAAGGTCAGCATGGATTTGGCACTGACCCCTGACCTTCTACCTGCCCGTTCTTGGAGGTGATTCCACTGGGGAGCAGGGCTTACGGTCCACCAAACAGGAAGCTCTCTCAGCACCCTGCCCCCACCTTCTGCATGCACCTCTGCCTGGCCCTGTGGGGTTCATCCTTCATTTGCTTATCTTCACCCACCAAAATAGAACCTTCAGATATGCAAGGAGCGCAGTCTGTCTCATTCCGTGTTCTATAGTCAGTGCTTAAAACAATGACTACTAGTCCATAAGAGGAGCTCAGTAAATACATGTTGAACAAGAAGATTAAGACAGGGATATATAAATCCATTTTGACCAGGTAGAATCCTCTTGGTTTCTCAACTCATGATTCCTGGAACTGCAGTAGACAGAGCAGATAAAGCACACCCTTTAAAAACGTTGTCTTAGATTTACTTATTAAACTAGTTACTTTTGTTGGAATAACATTTTATAAATATAATGCAAGATAATTGTGGAATTTAGTATGCACCCTTCAAACATGTTTTCAAAAAAATCAATTTAAAACGCTAGTTTTAAGATCCCTGCCGTGGGCTGAATCGTGTCTCTTCAGGTCTATTCACGGAAGCCCTGCCTCTCCCACGTGGCTGTACTTGGAGAAGGGGCCTTTACAGAAGTTGGTGAAGTTACAGAAGGTCACTAGGACACTGTGGACACCTGAGAAACACTTTTGAAAGAAGTGACTGAGCAGATGGGAGCAGAGATGCAGGAAGTGATGGGAAGACAGACTACTAGGTGGATGATTTGATTGATGAATTACTTAATTTGGAGGAATCTGAAGGTAAGGGTTGTGTGTCAGAAAGAGCAATGGGGAGGCAGTTGTCCCCAGGAGGCTGAGGGATGAGGCCCTGGAGGTGGGGTGAGTTTGAACTGCACCACCACTAGGTAAGGATATGCACCTTTTGCAGCCAAGGTCAGCGTCATGAGCAGCGGAGGCGTTAGGGGTGGTCAGGCCCCAACATCTGTTAGGAAGATTCAACCACAGGACAAGAGACAGAACGCAGGGAAGGCAGGGAGCCTGGGTGCAATGAGAGAGGCAAAGGCAAGGAGTCAGGCACGCCTCCCCGATCAGCCAGGTGAAAGCACAGTACAGTGGGGGGAAGGGGTGAGGCCCAGGAGGAGGAACCACGCTCAGTGCGCCCCCTCGCGCTCTGCTGCCTTCCACAGGTGAGGCATCCCCAGGAGGGAGCAAGGCCTGGAGTGACCCCAGGGACGACCCGCCCAGGTCAAACAGAGAGGGGATCATCAGAACGTGCTGCCAAGTTAACTTAATGTTCCACGGTGAGGAGACAGCTCCTGTGGTCTTGCTGAACACTTATCTAGAGTCGCAGACTGGGCTCTGATCTCAAGATCGTGGGAACCAAAGGAGATCAAGAAGTCACAGGAAACGAAAAGAGAACAGCCTCCGAGGCAAGCGACAGGGTGGGCTTTCCAGATGGGTATCGGCCTTCTGGGCGAAGATGACTAGAGCCGGGACGTCCGCATTGACATCCTCACCCAATTTCCCAGTAGCCGGAAGAGTGGAGGGGTGGGGGAAGGCGGGGGCTCTAATGTGGAGCAGGTGGGCTGTTTATTGGAATTTGCTTCTATGACTACAAGTTCCTCCGAAAGATTAGGTCATTGGAAATGTAAGAATTTTGTTTCATGTTCCTTTTTAATGCGTCAGAGGATTCAGGTTCCCCATGGGAAGCCAGGATGGGCAGGCGTCCGTCCCACTGATTAAAAAAGTGAAAGTCAGGTGACGTCATAGGGGACTGTTAGAATAAGGAGACCCAAGGGAACAGAGGGAAGTAAAAGGAGCAGGGTGAACAGGTGAACTGTAACGCCGGGCACGAGATGCTCTGTCTTGACTCTACACTTCCCCTTCTTCCTGGGCACTAAGAGTGAATTGTCACTAGAAGTGATAACTTGTCAAACAATGAACCAAGGACTCTTAAACATATTTAGGGCTAATTTTATCATTTGGAAGATCTTTTTCTTTTCAAAAGATTTATATTTGGCTGACTCGTAGCCCTTTTTAGGAAGGGAATGTGTAATTTTGTTTATTTTATGTAAGTAACTTTTGAAAAATTAATTTATAAGTTTTGTTTTTCCTTATGGAGAAAAAGACCTCTCTTTACATCCAGCTAATCATTTGGTCCCACACTGGATGCTTTTGACAGTAATTTTCTGGGCACATAAGTTGCTAATTATAGTAGAGCCCAACTGGAAATCCCTGAGTTGAATGTTGGTTTATGGCCCAGCTCACCATGGTTGGGATTGGGCAGTACAAGGGAAAGAAAATAATTCTCACATTTGTTGCTTATTGGAGCACACTGATTTTATTTGCATCAGTATTGTTGCAGACATGGATGAATCTGGAAAACTTACTAGATTCATTAAGCGTTTCAAAGGGCATACATATATATTGCTTTTTATGCATTTTGAATTCTTTGGGGACAACTCTGAATAGCCTGCAAGTTAGCCTCTCTTACCTTCTAACGTATGGGAGTTAGGGTCTTTCTGAAAACGACGTGTTAGAAAGTGAAAGAGCAGCAGATTTTGTTGTCTCTATTTTAGACAGTGGGGAAGGTTGGCATTCAGTCACCTAAATGTCAGTTGGAAGCCAAGGTGTGCTCATTCTCCTTCTATGCCTTAACCCAAGTCCAGATGGTCTCTGAAGCAAAGCCTCACAGATGATCATGGGATTTCATACACATGGGATCTGATTTGATGGCAAGGAACCACCAGGGAAGTCACTCTGTCTTCTGCAATTGCTCTCTCTGTATGTGGGGGGTGTGTTGTGTGGTGTGTGTGTGGTATGTGTGTGTGGCTTGTGACGTTTGTGTGTGTGTGTGTGTGTGTGTGTGTGTGTGATTCTCATCATCTTGTGCAGGCAGTTTGTTCTTTTTATAAGATGCCCAATGACGGAAGACATTTCATGCAATACTTGTTGGGGACTTATGGCCCTAGAAGTGATCGTGTTAAAAAAAAGGCAAAACCTTAAAAAGTCAGAAGGCAAAGCGAACTTACAGCATTAGACCTTTGCACGCAGGGCAGGGGTCGTGATCTGAAGTGAAGAAAGGAAACCATTCCAAGAAACGTGGAAGAAGCTCCTTTTGCCTTGTTCTTGAGCACTAAGGAGAAAATGATCTGAAAAAGCACACAGGAGAAGTTTATTAATGGTGTTCAAGTGAGGCTACATGGGCAGGTGGCTGTTCCTTGAACTCACAGCTTCCCCCTCAGTCCCCCTCTGCGGATGCTTGAACTTTCCCAACCCCTCCCTCCTTTCTCGTTGGTGTCACAGGTTTGGTTATGTAGATACAGATGGATGGGTAGATACCTCTTTACCTTTCCGTATCGACGTCTACCACAGATAGGTCGCACAGAGACCTATGTGAAGACACACGTAGGTGGACGAGGTCTATCCTATCAACTGTGCTCAGGTACCGGGGCACTTTCCCCTCCCTCCATGCTTCTGGTCAGAACCACAGCTCTTTAAAACAAAATTTTCCAAAACACTCCCAGCATCAATATAGTCTCTTTCTACTCAAAATCCAATTGAAAAAGACTAATAAAAAGCATTTTAAAAAGTTATCAAAAATATTTCCTTTCAAAAATTTTTCAAAAAATTCATTCAGATAGTGTTTCCATCCCCTTTGGAAACTAAATAAAAGCTTTTAGTATAATCCAAAGAGGAAATGCTCACTTTTTGATATATTGGCTTTGCTTTTACATCATTAAATCAAGTAAGAAAGGCCACAGTCTCTTAAAAATAACTATTTGAGAAGAGCTGGCAGGAACCAGAGACTTGAGAAATACACTAGCATGCAGCGGAACCTTAGAAAAGATTCAAACGCGAAGGAGTAGTTTTAAATTCGAGAACCTGTGTCTGCTAGCATGCAACCTAAAAGGCACATCGTGGTAGCCTTGAATCTATTTTCAACCTACTCTCACCATGACACTGAGGGAGCCCTGATCAAACAGGAAGATTTTCCTCTGCTCGCAGTCAGGGCTCCCCTTGGAGCGGTCTGGGAAGCCTGTTCTCCCTTTTCCTTGCTGTTTCTAACAGATATAATCCTTGTGGTCAGCCGGTTAATGAGGCCAACATTTCCAGAAAGAAAGTAAATGCCCAGAAGATATGCTTTAAATCCTCAGCATTTATTCTTCCTAAGCTGACAGGTGACCATCGTGCGTCTGCGTGGGGTTCTGTCCGATGTTTCAGACATGTATGAAGTGTGTGTGCATCCACTCTGGATATTCAGGTTGTCAATCATCTCAAACCTGTGTCATTTCTGGCTTGCACCTATTTCTAACTGTGTGACACCATGCTATCCACTCCCGTCTCCTGGCACTTCACGCAGCACCACAACTTGCCCTTCCCATCTGGCCATCGCGAGGTTTGAATCCTCAGTTCTGTGTGGAGCTGCTGTACTTTGCTTCTTGGTTTTGGGGGGTTCTGTCATCATGATCATCACGTCTACCTTTCCTCACCCACACAGGATGCTTTAGCCCACGTATGCTTCTAGACCCTAGTCGCTGACGACATGGCTTGACAACTCAGGTCTATGGAGAACTGCAGGCACATGTGAAGACCCCCACATCCCAGGCACGTCCCCTCCAGGGGATGAGGCAGCCAACAAGAATGAATTAGTAGCATCTCTGCCGGATGTCCCCTCAAAGACAAGAAGCCGTTAGGGGAGTAATTAGAGCCTGCCAGAAGGAACATATGATACTAGCGTTTTCCGACTCTCTCCTTAAGAGGGCTGCATGCACACTGCAGACAACGTGAGAGATCTCCACTGATGTTCACTTCCCAGTGTTGGCCTTCAACCCCTGATCTGCACCACAGTCATGAATGGCGGAATCCAGTAAATGATAATGCTCAGATTGATAATGATAATGCTCAGATTCCAAGGGCTCCAAAGTGCAGAGACAGAGCCTGGTTTCCGTCTCTCTTGGTGCTGAGTATGGGGTAACAATGCACAGGTACTAAATGCCGGGTGCCAGGTTGCACGGAAACAGGAAACGGCAATAACATACATCAAGATGACAGGCGACTCCGGGGAGAAGGCAGAGACAGTGGTGTGGATGAACATGTATGAAGTCGGGTGTACTTACTGAGAGTAATGGGGGGAGAGAACAATAGCGGGGGAGAGCTAAGCTACACCTGCGTCACGCAGGCTGGCTGGCCATGAGCGCTGCTGGGGTGGAGACCAGCGAGAGGGTGGAAAAGCTGGTGGGGGGAAGGTGCTCAGGACGCTGTCCCTGGGAGCTCCCTCAGTGCCCTGTGCACCAGCCTTGCCTGCTCCTGTCCTTGTGGAAACTCGCACAGCTTTCACTCAAGCACGTGACCGCGGGCGGCTTCCTATTATCAACGCATATTTTTGCTTTTCCTAAAATGTTCATGAGCCCCGAGAGTCACAGGCCATACTTCACATCCTGTGGAGCCAGCTGGGGCCTTGTCTTCAGCTTCCCAACAGAGGACAGCCTGCTGAGGTGCTGGTGGCACTGAACATGTCATTGCTCCCTTCTGCTCTCACCTGAGACAGACAGGGGCCAGTGGTGGGCAGGGTGGGCAGCAGCAGGGGGTGTGAATGCTGTCCAAGAGTCTAGAGGCTGTTTCCCTGATGACCATGGCATTTTTTTAGGGTATGGGTTAGGTCCAGTTGGCACATCCATTGGAATCAGCCCAGATAGCTAAATTACCAGAAGAGGCAGCCCCCGGGTCTACGGGATCTCTCAGTTGTTGAAGCTGAATCTTTGATGCACAAAATTCATTTCTTAGCCTTATTTTAAAGCCAAGAGAAAACCTTGGGTTCATCACCTTCCTACGTTTGAAATGGTAAAGGAGTTGCTTTCTCAGCTTCTATTCGGTCCACTTTTGTCATCAATCATTGCTGTGAGCCTGCCAAGCACTGGCTACCACGTGGGCACCAGGCAGGGATGCAGAATGCAGAGTTGTAGATGCCCGAATAGCAGACACTGGTCACCAGGCCGCACTGGGGAATGCTGGTGGGCACCTCGGGCTTCCTGTGCATGAGTGGGCACCGAGGGGCGCTGCAGATGGGACTGACTGGCTTCAGAGCTGAGGAGCCTGTATCTGCTCTGTCCTGAAACAGAAGGACGTCATCTCCCTGGCGGGGACAGAGAGAGTGCCTGGAGCCCCGTGGGCGAGAAAGGGGCGGGGTTGAAGCACACAGGGAGCCCTGGAGCTCCAGGGCTGCCAAACTGGGCCGCAGCCTGGAGGCTGAGGTTGGGTGTCTCCTCAGGGAGGCTGGCGGGGCTGCTTGCTTCTGAGGCTTGTCCTGAGATGTGGTTGTCCCTCTGTCTCTGCATGGTCTTCTCTGTGTCTGTGTCCTGATCTCTCTCTCTCTCTTTTCTCTCTCTTCTTTTAATCATTTAACTTAATTATATTTATAAAGTTTCTTTCTCCAAATACAGCCATATTCAGAGGTCCTGAGGATTAGGACTTCAGTGTGAGATTTGGGCAGAGTTCGTCCCACAACAAATGAGTAAACGAGCGAGGAGCCAAAGTGGTTTGTCCACAGAGGGCGCGTCTCAGACCTGGAGGGTAAGCTAGAGTTCCAGGGACCAAGTCGTCCACCCCTGGAAGGCCTTCCCAGGCAGGGGGCCCACCTTCAAGTTCCCATCTGGCCCTGAATGCTACCTTCAGCTAGAAGACCAGTAATGACAAGCTGAAAGGCGGACTTGGGCCTCTTCGGGCTGGTCTCACCCTGGCAGTTCCAGGAGGGGACCTGGGCCTGCAGCAGCTCCTGCAGCCCAGGCTTGCGCTGGTGTAAAGCTGCGCTCCGCTCCCCAAGCCACTCGGAGTCAGCCCAGCAGCACGGGTGAGAGAGACTCACCCCTTTAACGGGAACATGCAATGCCTTGTGCCAAGAACTTGGGCAAGGTCAGGGGTCAGTGGGATCCGTGGCCCGTTTTGCAACTAGCACAAAGTTTTCATGCTGTTCTGAGGGAGAGCCTCTCCCAGTGATTAAGTGTTTATGGTACAACATTTTCATAGATTTACTAGGAAATATGATTAGAAAGAATTTGGGGGGAAGTTAAGTTTCTCTCCTTTAAAATATCTAAGTCAGGTGAGGATTCATCTCAATTAAAAACATTAATGAACACTGAATCTCACTCAGGTAACCACAATTGTGAGTGTTTTTATAATTATAGTGTTTTTTCTTTTTAAATATTTATTTTTTTTTTAGTTTTAGGTGGGTACAATAATCTTTATTTTATTTTTATGTGGTGCTGAGGATTGAACCCAGTGCCTCATGCATGCTAGGCGAGCACTCTACCACTGAGCCACAACCCCAGCCCATAATTATAGTTTTGATAAATAAAAAATACTCAAAATTTAGAAATTATATAATGTAGAAGTTTGAAACACACAGGGAATTTCTCTTCCTAGGATATCCTCTTCCCTCGTCTTATTTTATTTAATCAAAATTGACACATAGTAATCACGCAAATCCATGGGGTATAGTGTAGTGTCTTGATGTACGTGTCCACTGGATAATGAGCAAACAAGGGCAATGACATATCCTAATTTCACTTACTACAACCTTCTGGATGCCAATCACAAAAGCAGTGATCCTGCTCTTTGGTGCTTCCTTTCCTTCCTGTATTTTTTTGGTCTTTTCCTATAGCACCCGCAAAGCTTTCTCTTGTTTCCTAATGCAGAATGTCTGAATCTCTGCACTTATCATCATACGTGGCCTGTCTTCTATTGATCATTCTTAAGTTCTTTTTCATGCTATTATAAACAGTGATGGAAGGGACATCCTTGACATAAATGCCTTTACAATGCATTTATTTATTTTTTTGTGGTGCCAGGGATCGAACCCAGGTAAGTGTCCACATAATAGGTAAGTGCTCTACCCTTGAGCTTTATCCCCTACTCCACTTTCAGCATTTCTTTCTTTTTCTTTTTTCTTTTCTTTTCTTTTTTTTTTTTTTTTTTTTTTGTGGTACTGGGGATTGAACTCAGGGGCACTCGGCCACTGGGTCGCATCCCCAGCCCTTTTTTGTATTTTATTAGAGACAGGGTCTCACTGAGTTGCTAAGTACCTCGCCATGGCTGAGGCTGGCTTTGAACTCGCGATCCTCCTGTCTCAGCCTCCCAACTGCTGGGATGACAGGCATGTGCCATGGCGCCCAGCTCCCTTTCAGCATGTCTAAGAGTTATTTTAAAAAATAACATAAATGACCGAGAAGTATATGAAAAAATATTCAGCATCTCTAGCAATTAGGGATGCAAATCAAAACCACGCTAAGATTTCATTTCACTCCAGTCAGAATGGCAATTAACAAAAACATAAATAATAATGAATGCTGGCAAGGATGTGGGGAGAAAGGTCCACTCATACATTGTTGGTGGGACTGCAAATTAGTACAACCATTCTGGAGAGCAGTGTGGAGATTCCTCAAAACACTAGGGGTGGACCCACCATATGACCCAGCTATTCTACCCCTTGATATTTATCCAAATGAACTAAAATTACCATACCATAGTGATACAGCCAATACAATGTTTATAGCAGCACAATTCATAATAGCAAAATTATGGAAACAACCCAAATGCTCATCAATAGATGAATGGATTAAGAAAACGTGGTATACACACAAAACACACACACACACACATACAAACACACACACAATAGAGTTTTACTCAGCCACAAAGAAGAATGAAATAGTGGCATTTGCCGGTAAATGAATGGAAATGGAGAAAATCATGCGAAATGAAATAAACCATACCCAGAAAATCAAGGGTGGAATATCTTCTCTCATATGTTGAGGCTAGAGTAAAATAAGGGAAAGAAGGCAGTGGGGGAGGGGATCGGATAAAGATATAGGAAGACCAGTGGGGTGGATGTAGTAGAATGAGGGGGAGGGAGGCAGGGAACGGGGATGAAAAATTGAATGAATTTAATAAAATCAGGTCACATTCATATATAAAGATGCCAAAGGGAGCTTCACTTTTACATATGTGTAGAAGAAAGGAAGTTTAATAGAGTAGAGGAGGGAGAATAAAGGGAGGTGGGAGAGGAGGGAAGGGGGGCTTGAACTAAAACTCCTTGTGTGTAAGATTCTGTCAAAATGAACCGTTGCTATGTATCATTATGATGCTCTAATGAAATAAATACACGAATAAACGAATAAATAGCCCTCTGGAAGGAGGTTTCCAGGGCAAAGCTTAATTATATTTAACATTTTGATGGCTGTTTTCAACTTGACCTCTAGGAATGCACAACTGCAGGGCCAGTGAGCACAGGATGGTGGTGCCGTTCCCCACACCCACACCAGCACCAGGCACGATGCATTTCTTCTCCTTTAGCCTGCCCAGTAGGTTAACAGAATGACAGGGCATCGTTACTTTTGGTTTGCCTTTCCTTGGTTTTGAACGGAGTCGAGCAGTTCAAGGTTTATAGTTATCTGTCAGCATTTACCACGGCTGACCACCAGTGCTCTCTGCCCTTTCCTACTGGCCTCTGTCCTCTGTGCCTCATGGATGGGCATGCCCTTTCCAAAATTTTAGTGTCAAACCTAGTGTATTGAAGAATTTCCAGTTTGTCTTTATATATGGTATGTGGAGTATCAAATCCCAGGAAAGGATAGAGAACGATTGGCAAGCAATTTTCTATACATTGTTAATAGAGAAGTTTTAAATTCTTTTAACGTCAAATGCTTTAGTAGAATTTGTGAATTTCATGGGCTATTTTTAAAATACTTTTTATTCTGCTATTAAAAATGATTTATTACTTTTTAAAGAATTTTCGTGATGTCAATTTTTCAAGAGGTTCTCTTTTTAATCTGAAATTTACATTGAAGGAATGAAGAGAGTTTGTTTTCCCATTACTCAAACAGAAAAATCATTATTCTAGCAGAACTTATTGGATAATTCCATATTTCACATAGATCTGAAAAGACTCTTTTATCATAGACTAAATTCTCATGTATTCTGGGCCAATTTTCTACTTCACTTATTTTTAATAATTCATTTTTTCTATAGTATTAAATTATTTTTAATTATTTTAGCTTGAAGAAGGGCCTCTGTCTGGAGGAAGGTACCTATGGTTGAGGGTACAATGGAAGGGGACTGTGAGAGTAAGTTGGTGGGGTGAAGAGAATGTGGTAAAAATGGTCAAAACCTAAAAAATAAAATAAAATGCAAACTTGGCATATTTAGACTTCTAGGATTCTAAAGAAAGATGTGTTTGTATATGTTCTTATATTCTTACCCTAGGGAAGGGCTGGTCTCTAAAGCATGCACACACGTGTACCTGGGCACGTACACAGGTGTGTGTGTACACACACACACACACACAATGCTTTTACTTCAGAGAAACAGACTCAGGTACACAGTAACAAGGAAAACTTGATGTTGTAGCCCACATGTAGGAATTACTTGTGAGCCCACTCTCCATGAAAGTTATAGCTTTCTATAATATAAAGTTGAGAAATAAGGTCAAGTTCAAGTTCAGGCTGTCTCCTGTGTCCCACTAGAGAACAAGCTTTGTTGCAGGGAGCCAAGAGGTGGAAGAGCAGATTCCTGCTTCACTTCCCTCTTCCAACAGAAGCCTGTATCTTCCCGCAGCCTTTGCAGCCTGGTCCCATCGTGGGACAAGCATGGTGGTGACAGAGACCCCTGCAGACCTGGTCATGTGGCCACTGTACAACTCTCCTTGCACTCTCTTCCATTTTCCAGGGCAGGCTAGTGCATTCCTGAGAGAAAGCCTGCCAATGCCTTTGGACCATGCGTGTGAGAGAAATAGCCATGCACGGTGCATCTCCAAGACCTAGAGGACCTTGTTTTAGTATCCAGCATCAACCACCCTGATAATACAGGCCAACAAAACCCTTGAGAAAGTTACACTTTTAAAATAGACATTTCAGGGCAAGAAATATCCTCAAAATACATGCAGAGTGCTCGCCTTACACGTGCGCGGGCCGGGTTCGATCCTCAGCACCACGTAAATATAAATGCATTGCATTGTGTACAACTAAAGTAAATAAATTAATATTTAAAAAAATACATGCAGAGAATATAATAACTGAATGCTATAAAACTACCCATAGTCCTACATCATGGTACAGGCTGCTACTGTTGTAGAGGTGTAGGGGGAATCTATGATTTAGTGCCCACACTGTCAGAGGTGAAGATTTGACCAGAGATCAAAGACAATGTGTGGCTCAGCATCTCTGTAGGCTAGAGACACTAATTATTTTAAATCAAAACACACCTTTACCCTATGTCTCTTCCTTCCTCATCTTCTCTAGGCTACAATATTAAAAATAATACTCATTTTCAGACATATGTATTCTTTCCACTCATTTCTGAAGTTTCCTACAAACAATAACTTTTTTCCCCCAGCATTTGAGTGCACGTATGTGTGTGTGTGAAGGTCTAGGAGTGGTGCTGAGCAGGTGTAAGGACTGTGCAACGAATGGGAGGAGACTTCAGTTGTAAGTGGGCAAGCGTGGCTTTGTGCCAGATGGACAGCACTGTCCTGAGAGGGGAGAGCTTACTGAATGTGTCTTCCAGGGGAGAGGGTGGAGCAGAGAGGGCAGGACGGCAGACCCAACGCTGGTGGCCCGGGGAAATCCAAGCCATGGAACCATGGAATTTGCAGTGTAAATAAATGAAGCAGAAAGCTGGTAAGAAAAAAAAAAAAAAAAACCTAGCTGGCCATGTTCTAGGGATACTGTAGAGGCAGACTCATTATCATCTGGTCAGCATGGAATAGAGGGAAGTTCATATGACCCTTGAGAGGTGGAAGACTCCATCTCTACCAGAGCATTCTGTGATTCCAATTAAAAATAAAGAATTGGCCACCTTTACGAGTGGACACCTTCTATGGTACAATGTTTGTGTCTCTCAAAAATGCCTTTGTTGAGAG
The DNA here is from genome assembly GCA_025594165.1 of Tamias sibiricus. Lineage (NCBI taxonomy): Eukaryota > Metazoa > Chordata > Mammalia > Rodentia > Sciuridae > Tamias > Tamias sibiricus. The sequence continues at coordinate 167,670,775 of CM046662.1, read as the reverse complement.
CTAGATCCCAGTGCCCTGGTGTTTGGAGTCAGGGCCTTTGCTTTTCTCTAATTGCTAGAGATGTTGAACATTCTTTCATATTTTTGTTGACCATTCATATTTTTTCTTCTGTGAAGTGCCTGTTTTTGCCCATTTATTGATTGGGTTATTTGTGGTTTGGGTGTTAAGTTTTTTTGAGTTCTTTGTATATCCTGGAGATCAATGCTCTATCTGAGGTGCGGGTGACAAAGATTTTCTCCCATTCTTTGGGCTCTCTCTTCATGTTCTTGATTGTTTCCTTTGCTGTGAAGAAGCTTTGAGCGGGGGGGGGGGGGGGGTTGTCTATCATCAATAAAAGTTTTCCTTTGATTTAATATTGTATGATACTTTAAGTTGAAAAGAAGAATAACCCAGATCAAACAGAAAGGAATAAATTAGTCGTCATTAGAAAAGAAGGTGGCAGTCAACTCTGGATGTCCTAGATCTTGCTCTGCTGCTGCTTGGAGAGCCTTGGGAGGGGGAGGGGGAGGATGACGGGCTCCAGTGGTGACAACAATGTTTCTGCAGTTTTATGGGCGTGCTGCTTTCCTTTTGTTCACCATCTTTAACCATCAGCCTTGACTACTGCCTTGGCTGTCTATCAGCTGTGGCACAGAAATGCAGGTGCAGAATGTCTGGCACTAGGCTGTGCTGCTTAGGTGGCATCCCGAAAAATCATTATTTTTATCATAAGACTTAGAACGCATCCCCTTCACAAAAAGCCCTAGGGCACAGGATAATAAAAAATCTCTAATTAAAATACGTACGACAACAGACATTTCAACTCCTCAGAGGCCAGGAAAGTGTCTCCCGGATTGTGCCCCGTGACAAGATTGATCTGTCGTCTGACACCACACTTGGAGAATGCGGAGCTCTTTGGGGTCATTTCATCCCAAGAAAATGAAGTAAATACAGATTTTAATTAGGTGTGTGAAGTTTGTAAATGATGCAGTTGGGATCGTATTGTCTGAACATATGGAAATGTTTTGAGAGAACATCATTTTAAATTCTCAGTACTTGAAGTTCAAGGAACTGTAAAGGAGTTATTTTGGTAACTTTAATGTGGGTCCTCTCATTTGAAATTCAGAGATATTTCAACTACAAAGCGTTCTCAGTAGGAATCTCCACATGCAAAATGGAGAGAAGGGGATGTGAACCAGGGGCAAGGGAGTGGCGCTCTACCCGCTTCACCCCTGGCAGAGGATGGCAGGGCAGGGCTTGTTATTTTGAAGTTCCTTCTGGAGAGCCTCCCAGACTGGGAATTACTTAACTGCCCTTGTTGTTCTGTAGTAGATGGGATTGGAGTAACTTGCTGTGCTCATTACCTGGTGTAGACATTCATTTTGCTACTGCAAAGTTTATTGTACAAACTTAAACATGAGCAGGCTATTATTGGAAGATCTTGTTAAAATGCGGTTGCTGATGAACAAGGTTTAGGCAGGGCTTGAGAATCTGCATCCTGAGCACGTTCTTAGGTGATGACATTGATCCCAAGACCAGATGCTGAGTGGTAAGGCTTCGCATGGTGAATTCTTAGGCTGGCAACTTGGCCTCAGGAGAATTTATACCCTTCCCAATCCTTCAAGGCCTATGCAGTCTGTTGGCATGCTTACTTGTACAGTTTTTGAGAGGAAGTAGCCCTGGCTTTCCTTTCTAAGAGGGTCCACTACCAAAAGAAGTCAAGAGAAGGCACAGGGGCAGGGTGAGTGGACTTTTGAACTGGTAATGCATGATAAATCGTTTGTGTTGTGCTGTGAGCAGGGACCGCTGACACTCAGATTAGAGAGCAAACACAAATTTACCACTGAAGTTTGGACGAGGAGGGTACCTAAGTCATTAGTAGCTTCTGGGAATTCTGGCAATGATAGAGAAATTCAGGGAAGAAGCGATACTTCCTGCATTAATGAATGGTGTAAATATACTTTGTATACAACCAGAGATAGGGAAAAATGTGCTCTATATGTTCATTATGAATTGCAATGCATTCTGCTGTCATATATAACAACTTTGAATAAAAAAAAATATTTTTAAAAAAGCAAATGGCCAGGACTGGGATTGTAGCTCAGTGGCAGAGCACTTGCCTTGCATTCTTGAGGCACTGGATTCGATCCTCAGCACCACATAAAAATAAATAAAAGATATTAAAAAACAGGAGGATTGAAAGTTCAAGATCAGCCTCAGCAACTTAGCAAGGCCCTAAGCAACTTAGTGAGACCCTGTCCCAAAATAAAAGGCTGGTTATGTAGCTCAGTGATTGAACTCCCCTGGGTTAAGGAAAAAGAAAAAAAAAAAAAAAGTCCTGAAACCCTTGCCTGTACCAAGGAGGCAAATAACAGAAAAGCGTGTCCAGCTTCCAGAACTTCAGGAGTTTCACTCTGCAGCTCAGGTGCCAGGTCTGCTCCAGCAGGGTGGACGGAAGAAAAGAACTTGAAGGGACTTGCCCAGAGGTGTCCTTGGGTGAGACCCTATTTGCAAAGTGGCCAAGCTTGCACTGTTGGTGAGGAATCTCAGGGGAAAGGCGAGAGGTGCTCTACGACTTGCAGAGTAGCAGAGGCACCCCCAGGGCTTTGCAGGAGACATCTAGAATTCTGAATCTATCCAGCCTCTTCTGCATTAGTAGGAGAAAGTCTGAGCCGAGTGAACTTGTCCATTCTTACACCCTTATTTCTCAGCGAGCTGCGGCATTCAGTTGCGGTCCCGGGATCTGATGTCCTACATTGTCTCCTCCACACACTCGGAAGCCCATCCCGTCCCCGGGCCACCAGAGCACCATTCTGTGCCCCTTCCCTCACCCTCGCAAACTTTCAACCTCCTCATTATGCTGGTTTTCTCCCCTTGTTATTTAAATGTATTTATGGTCCAAATACCATCTTGAAGTGCGTCCGTTTCCAGAGTCTCCTGGAGGTGACGGGCCCTTCCCCAGCAGAGCTTCCGAGGAGAGCAGTCTGCATTGGCATCACCATCACCTCTGTCCGTGCTCTGCCACTCACCGCTCCTTGCTCACTCAGCCCTGCCCCTTCCTTGGCATTTCACTCTTCAAGGTCACCGTAGCTTTCCTGTAGCTGAACTCTGGGCCCCAGTAGCCTCCAAGCTTCTCAACCCTCCAGTGGTGTCAGACATGCCAGCCAGTCACTTGTCCTTGACACCTGGAGTGCAGGCTGTCTCACTGCTTGATTTAGTCAGTGTTCTTGCCGTTGTGACCAAAAGACTTGATAAGAATAAATAAATAAATAAATAAAGGGGGAAGAGTTTATTTTGGGGCTCAAGATTTCAGAGGTCTCAATCCATAAAAGGCCTACTCCATTCCTTGGGACCTCGAGGAGACAGAGGACATCATGGCAGAGGGTGTGACAGAGGAAATGTCACGTCAGGAAGCTGAAAGAGAGCTCCACTCTTCAGAGGCAAAACATGCACCCCAGATTTACTCCCCAGGGACCTACCTCCTCCAGCCACACTGTGCCTATCTACAGTCACCACGCAGTTAGTCCCTTTCAGTGGATTAGTGCCCTGACTAGGTAATGGCTCTCATAACCTGATCATTTCACCTCTGAGGCTTCTTGCATTGTCTCACACGTGAGATTTGGGGGGACACCTCACATTCAAACCACAGCACTGCTGGTTTCCTTCCCACATCCTGAGGGTGTCTCTTTCATTCTGTTCATTGCAGAGGCCTTTTATCTTTCTGGTCTCACTCCCTCCCATTGTTTCAATGACCGTTCATCCCTTTGTATCTAATATATCTGTATCTTTATGGTGATTCCTCTCCTAAATTCCTGAGCTCATGTTCAGCCCTTGATTGTTCTTTATGACCCAGACATCCTGATGATCTTTCATTACCAACCTGCCCAACATCAGAACAACCATCTTCATCCCTCACCCTACCCCGGTGGGCCTGCTTCTCTGCTAATACTCCTGGAGGGTGCCTGAGGATCAGCTCCCGGATTCCCCCCCACCCTCCAAGCAAGAGCCAGACCCAATGGAGTCTCTCTCTGTATTCCTCTGGCAAACTGTGTGTCCTTTATGAGGACAGAGGTCAGTGTACGAGATCTCCCATTGGTTGTCTGAAGTTGGCTGTTGATTGAGAATCTGCTCCATCTTGATAATATCTGGCTCCTCACTGTCTGCCTTAGCACCTGGAATATTGTGAGCACAGAGGACATATTTTTTTAAAATCAGTTAATGCTCTTTTTTTTTGTTTGTTTTCTATCAATCCTGATATCAACTCTCTCCAAAGCAAACAGCTAAATAAAAATGAAGACAGTCGGCTCTTCAGAGGCAAGGTCAGATATGAATCTGTCCATCAACAGACATTTGAAGAGTGCTCAGCTTTCTGTCATGCTGAGCTGTGAATTAGTCCTTGTAGCAAGTAGGTTCCTCATTAAAGGTGTTGCTTACCTAGCAGAGTCGCTCCTCTTGCAGCTGCTGAGCCATGCTAACAGGCTCCCTGGGGATAGGCAGACAGGCCCTGAACATTACAGGTTTGTGGCCAATGACTAATTAGAGCAATTGCTCTTGGCTCTTTCATGGAACTATGGTCAATAACTACTCAAAGTGGTGGTCTTTGCATTGACACCACGGTGCAGGTGGACAGATGCCATCTGACTACTGTGTGGCAGGCTCTTTTTGAGGAGGTGTCAGGTCTGTGGCTTTAGGCACTGTGGTGGGGGCTGGGGAGGATCAAAATGCTGGGAATAGAATTGGAACTCAAGGGATGTCAGTGCACGGGGGCCGCGGGAGTGTGAACACACATCACAGACACACTGTGCACCCACGGCAAGTACCAGGAAGGGCTCACACAGCGTTATGGCCACTCAGGGCAGGAGAAACGACAGAATGGCTGACATGAGAGTTCCAATAGCAAGGAAAATGTTGTGTGGTCCTTGGAGTGGGACTGGATTCCCACAGGGGTCCCACTGGGAGGGAGGGAGTGGCCCTTACAGGGTGGGTAGCAGAATCACAGGTAAGCAACGTGGGATGGTGCTGGGAAACTGAGGTTGGAGAAGGGGTGCAGGGTGCAGTAGGCAGGAGTGAGTGACCTCGGTGCAGCCCAAAGCCAGATGCAGGAAGAACATTTTTTTAAAGCTCATATTTTATCTTAAAATGTCTACTCTAAGATGCATCTGTCTGTTTTAAAAAAAAAAATTATGTTTTCTATTACTTATCATTGAATAAAGTAGGAACACCAGGAAGAGGTCTGAAGCACATCCAATGGTGCTGAGGACGGCCCCTGACACACGGCCTCATCCACAGGGAGAGTGAGTGTCCCCAATATAAGAAACACAAAAGCATGCTCACTTAAAAACCATCTCTACTGCCTATCATGTGCTACAGACTACACATTTTTACAAATATATTAGCTCATTTGAAACGCAAAGCGAACATTAGATAGCACCTTCGTCATTCCTATTTTTTTATTTTTTAAAAAGGCTGCTGAGGCTCCAAGATGAGAAAGAACTTGCTTGAGATCATGCATCTGGAAGAAAGAGGCTGGAAGCCAAGCTTGGGTGGTAGAGTCAGGGACTGTGCTCTGTCCGCTAGCCAGAATGCCTCCATAGAAATTAGAGAGAACTTCAAGATTTATTTTGGAAACTAAAATGAGCCATATCGTTAGAGTAGTGCATATTTAATGAGTCTAAATTTGTCACTGGTATGCAAAAACTATTTTGCCTAAACTGTTTGCATATATATTTGAGCGTGCATGTACATAAATTACAGACTTAAATGATTTGACTTCATTGGTAATTATGATTCTCACTACAGATCTGTGATAGTAATTTCCAAGGTAAATTCCATCTTAATACCATAATTTTTTGGGCAAGCAGTTGATACAAATGCAGGGAGTGCACAATGTAATCTGTTTCCCAAATGTCCGAAGTCATGGCCTGGAATGTTGTCTCCTGAGGCTCTGACACTTTGTCATATGCCTACTGGAAGTGACGGTCACAGTCCCTGAGAGGAGACAAGGCATGCTCCAACTCTGACTTACCTGGGGAGGATGTCAGGAGATGGAATATGGTCTTTATAGTCCTGTCTCTTTTGGACGAGGTATTTTGAGTCCCCTCAAATATCTTTAGAGTCAGAGCAAGAAGCTGCCGACAGCTCATGGCAGCCCACCGTGGTTTCTGCCCAGAGAAAGAGACTTCAGATTTCAGGTTATCAACCCTCAAGTCTCTCTCATGATACTAACCAGGTCACTCTACTGGAGGAGAACTTGGACAACGAATAACTCTAGCTCCTACATGTGGTCGACAAGCAGGAAGTATGTACGTGAAGAAAGAACGCGATTTAAGGATGGGGTCGACCTTATTCATTTTGTTTAAATAGTCCATCGTGTGAATGTTACGAGATGCGCCAGCATGTTTGCCTGAGAATGTGCTGGAACCGCTGTGCTGGTTCTGAATCTCTGTAGGCAGTGGTGCGTTCCCACAGCCCTGGTCGGGAGCTGTTCTAGGTGCTGAAACACGGGACGCGACTAAGCGGACCTAATGGGGCTTTGACAGCAGTTCAGGGAGACGAACAGTACATACTCATAGTTGTAGAATTAATAATAAATACGAGATGTTAACCAGTTGGTAAAGACTTGAAGAACATATCCAAGAGGAGATGACAGAGGTCATGGCACCTGTGGCTATTTGTGTGGAGCCACCAGGAAAAGGGCTCTGCAGAAGTGCGATGAGAGGTGAGGTCCACAGGACAAGGCGCTGTGAGGAGGGGGCAAGAATCCCAAACAGAGGTTACAGCACATGCAAAGTCCCTGGGGTGGAAAGTACCAGGCTTATGTAAATAGCAGAAAGGACCAGGGACATCCATGGGCAAGAAGGTAAAAGAGAGTCTTAAGAGGCTGCAGAGACCCAGGGTCTGTGCAATGTCAAGGACTTGGTTTATGGATATTCTTCTCAGACCTCCATTGATGACTTTGAAAACATCATTGGATCAATTTTTTTGTTGTTATCTTCAAATGTTTAAAAGTCATTTTCTAAACCATGTTGCTGAAATAATTTCTCAAAATGGGAAAAACCCTCGATGAATTTTCTGTTTGGTTTTTACCTGTGATTGTCTGTATATTGCTTGCCTATGACAAGACTCCATTTCTGACTATTTTACAGCTACATTTGTTTTCTGTCTTTCTTGAAAATTAAGAATTATTGCCTTCAAGTAAGTGACAAAGGATTATTAATGTCACTGCAGACAGTGTCACAAATTTGAGAGAAGTGACGAGAACAATCCAATTCCCCTTAATTGAGGCTGAAGAGGAGGGAAGTACAATTCAATATTAATTATCACCTTGAGAAGATGGGGAGCTCAAGTGTCGTGGAAATGGAGAGCATGGCCCCTGGGAGTATCCATGACCAGCCCTGAGCTCTGCGCTCTCGAGAGAGGCTGCTCTTGGGAGACAAACCTGGGAAGGCGGAGTCACAGACTCGGACCTTGGAGAGGCTCGGATGCTGAGACCCCTCCACTGTTTTCCCGAGTTGCTGGCTCTCACTGTCTCATCACCTAGCATTTGGTAGATGCAGGACTCAGAGGGCCCTCGAGGTATCGAGCAGAGTTTGCAGGAGGAGCTGTGCTTTGAACTACCTCCCCCACACACAAGGACCCTACAGACCAGACCAAACCAGGATGGAGCTACTTGGCTGAGTGCCACACAACCAGACTGAACTGCAAAGTAGCCTAATTTCTGCAGATAGGAGACTCACAGCAACCAATCAGAAGGGGTCCATTGTACCTGAGCTGGTTTAGTAAGGACTTTTTTTATTTTTCTGTTTTAAAGTGTTGAAATGACCAGTGTGTTTTCTGTTCCCTGTTTCTGCTTTATTCAGCTGCTCATCAAACTGGAACCCTTCCTATTTTACAGAATGAAGTATGGGCCTGATGATAGAATTTCAAATAAAAGCCAAATATACCTTTAAACTGAATTTGTTGTATCTTTTTTCTTTTGACAAAGGCAAATGTGTTCTTTTAATTTTTTTTTTTTTTTTTTAGTTGTAGGTGGACACGATGCCTTTATTTTATTTATGTGGTGCTGAGGATCGAACCCAGGGCCTCACACATTCGAGATGAGTGCTTACACCGCTGAGCCCCATCCCCAGCCCCACAAATGTGTTTTTCATCACTAGCTTGGGCTCTCGACTGGAGAGCTAGTTTGGATTACCGGTTGTCTTTGAAGTCTCCCATTTTATCCTCTCAGATTCAGTGTTATGGAGGCACATGCACCCCTGCCCTCTCCACGTGGCCTCTTTTGTGGTTCCACAGGGAGATGCCATTCGTTTGAAGCTGAAAAGGGGCCACTGGCCTCTCCCTACCTGGACTCTGCAGAGTACAGAGAGCATCGTGGGGACACAGTGACATGCTCTCCTCTGCTGGCACGGACAGAGCCAGACCCCGTGGGATTCCCGTGAGCCGTCAGTCCTCCGTGTCATCCTCCACACACACAGCCTAGAGTGCAAGAGAGGGCAGAGTGGGCTAGTGGGATCAAGTTCAAAGGAAGCAGCAGGGACTCCATATTTATTTAGACCCAAAACAGTGTCCCAAAACGTGCAGAACACATCACATGGGGGATTTCCCTTAAGGATCACAAGCATTGATGGAATGAAACTGCTTCCAGGACAGTTTTACAGACGAGGATGTTGAGCAACTTATCCAAGGTCTTACCTGAGCCTCTCAGCTCTGGAACACACAAGGAACACACCCTGTTCTTCCTTCCTCTGGTCTCTGGTAATAGTAAAATCCAAGACATTTAGAGAATTTTGAATTATATAGAAAAGCAAAATGTTCTGTAATATGAAATCCACAGACCTAAGTACCTTAGGTATGTAGTAGGTGTTCTATTATAAAAATATTTGGTTTGAGCGTATTTTAGTGTAGCCCGTGCTTCTCAAACACAAATGATTTATGGAGTAACAGGGATTTATTCATTTATTGTAAGAACATTTCACATAAGATCTACCATCTTAGTAATTTTTCTTTGCATTTTTTCAATTGTTCACTGAGCAGTTTTATGAAGTGTACAATGAAGTATAAACTACAGGTATAGTGTTACACACAGAATTCTAGAACTTACTCAACCTGAATAACTGAAACTTCAAACCCCTTGCATAGCAGCTCCCTATTTCTCCCTTCTCCTACTCCTGTAAACCACCATTCTACCTTCTGCTTCTGTGAATTTGACTATTTCAGATATGCTAAGACAGTAGAATCACATAGTTTTTGTCCTGCGCCTGGCTTATTTCACTTAGTCTAATGTCTTCCTGGGTAATTCATGCTGTTGAACTTCCTTCTTTTTTAAGGGTAATATTTCATTGTACATATGTACCAAATTTTCCCTATCTATTCATCTATTAATAGACATTGAGGATGTTTCCAGTCTTGACTATTGTGAATAGTGCTATGATGAACACGGGGTTCATATATCTCTTTTATATTCAAATTTCAACTCTTTAGTATATATACCTGGAAGAGAGATTGCTGTACTATATGCTAATTATGTTTTTAATTTTTAAAGAAAGCTTCATATCTATTTTCCATAATAGCAGCACAATTTTACATCATTACTAGTAGTGTATGAAGATTCCAATTTCCCCATATTCTCACTGATAATTATGTACTTATTTGTTTTTAGTAAAACCCATCCTAAGAGGTGTGAGGTGATGTATTACTGTGGTATTGCTTGCATTTATTTGGTGAATAGTGATGTTGAGTGCTCTTTCATACACCTGTGTGGCCAATTGTATGTCTTCTTTGGAGAAATAGCTATTCAAATTCTTTACTGTTGAGTGTTTTGCTTTCAGTATGGCTGTGTAGTTGTAGATGTATCTTATATATTTTGGATTTTAATACCTTATCAGACATATGATTTACAGATATTTTCCCCAACCTGCAGGCTACCTTAACTCTGTCTAATATATAATTTTCTGTGGAAAAGATTTTTAGTTTGATGTAGTCTCACTTGGCTAATTTTTCTTTTGTTGCTTGTGCTTTTGGTATCATGTAAAAAAATTTATCACACAGACCAATGTCATGAAGGTTTCACCCTGTGCTTTCTACTAGGAATCCTGAAAGTTGTAGGTCTTACATTTAAATCCTTAATCTATTTTGAGCTGATTTGGGTCCATGATGCAAGATGATTGGCAGTTCGTGTCTAGTTCCCCAGGCCATGTGTTGAGTAGGTTGTCCTCTTCCTACTGCACATTCTTGGCACCTTTGCTGGGGATCAGTTGTCCCTGCATGTGTGGGTTTATTTCTGGGCTCCCTGCTCTCTTCCATTGGTCTGTGTTTCCTTTGTTAATTTGAAACTTTTAAGATTAGTAACCACCAAGTGCACCTGTGTTACAAAATGGGAGTATGTCAAGTTTTTATGACTATAAAAGCAATGATTCTATATTCCAATTGTAAAAACCATCATGAAGAATAAAATTTAAAATGCCAGCAAATGCACAACGTGAATGTCACCAATGATGTAGGCTGCTGCTAAGAGCGCGTCATTCCGCCCACAGTGAAGTGCCAGGAGCAGCAGCCACCAATTCTGTACCTCACTCTGCCCCAACAAGGGTGGGAAGAGGGCATTACTATCCCCACTGTGTGGATAGGGAAATAGGGCTCACACACTCAGCCTCCTCAGTAACCTCAGAGCATTGGAGCAAATGTTCCATTGATCAGTCCATTTGTCTTGGAGCAAATGTTCCCTTGATAAGTCTTCAATTTGTCTTGCTTCTCATTTTTATGGTTGCTTACACTTTTTCCATTTAAGAAAAGACAATTGTTATAAGAAAAAAAAAAAAAACTTGTATTCTCTTATTAAGAAAATGGGGGCTGGGGTTGTGGCTCAGCGGCAGAGCGCTCGCCTCGCACGTGCGCGGCCCGGGTTCGATCCTCAGCACCACGTAAACATAAATGCATTGCATTGTGTACAACTAAAGTAAATAAATAAATATTAAAAAAAAAAAAAAGAAAATGGGGGAAGATGTAATGAGTACAATTATTTGTATATTTAAAATTTTACTATTAAAATTTTACTATTTACAAGGATTTGAAGGCTTTTATTTTTGCAAAGTTACCCTGCCTATCACATGCCGATCACAACGTGAAGTTCCAAGTGAGATGCTGATGGCATTGCTTAGAATTTCTCCACTGTTTCTGTTAGGATCATTGATATTGTTAATGCTCTCACTGTGAATAACGTCTTTTTGGCAACATGATTACGAAAATAATCTGGTTAGTATAGTGGCCTGATATGACTTATGGTAAAATATTCCTAAATTTATATGTAACAAATTTCCAGTAAGAGAAATTAGGATGCCAGAGAAAATGGACACACATATCCCCTTGATATGTCCATGGAGGATTTTCCTTCAATGACTTTCTATGTTCCCACGGATCTGAGTAAACAGCTTTTCATCAGGAAGTGAAACTGAAGAATATGTGTTATAATAAGTCCAGTGTGTATGGAGAGTGTAATTTAGATTTGGAGAACATCAACACATTTATGTCAAGATTCATGTGTTAAGGAAGTCTGAGAGGCAAATGAATCAGTTCATAGGAATGAACATTTTAACATCTATTTGATGCCTCTAAGAAACCTCTGTAAGTTAGAATTCCCAATAAACAATCTCCTGACTATGATTTAATTACTAACAATACAATGATGTAGGGCCCGACCCAGCCATCTTTTACAAAGAATACTTGCAGTTCACAAAAGTTGTAAATAAAGGAATGGTTTGCTGTCGCTTACAATGTCAGCTGGTGGATGTGACCCTCCAAAAGAAAAGACACCGTATTTTCCTGTTTATAGCTCCCAGAGGCCCTTTTTGTGGAAACACATCCTTGGAAGAAAGGGATATCTAGAGAAGCATTCATTTGGTTTTCCATTTTTTAATTTTTATGATTTCTTGAAGAAATGAAAAATTACTAAGGCTTCCTTTTCCAATTTAATATTTTTTCTTGTTGATAAAGACAATGTTATTTATAGTTTTTAAATTCAGAGCCACTACATATATTTCTGCTATTTTAAGAAGCCAGTGTAACATTTGATATCATCTTAACTCAGAAGGAAATTCATAAACATTGGTAATCAACAGTCCAAATGGTTAAAATCTTTCTCATATCTGTATCTATGTCCATACATATGCAGGGCTGGGGACCAAGCCCAGAGTGTCAGGCATGCTGGGAAAGTCCTCCGTCATTGAACTACCTCTCCAGGTTTTGTCTCATGCTTTTCAACACAAGCCTATTTGTGTAACTTCTTTTTTTTCCAAATTTTACATGTTCTTAGTTTTTCTTCATTATTAAATTAATTTTTACAATGACAGGTGCTTAACTGCACAATCATGGGAAAAGGAATTCCAGTGCTTTCATAAGACATACGGATTCTTAATTGTGGCGACTTGATTTGTGATAGGGAAATGCATTTTCGACTTTGCCGATCACTCTGACTCCTATAACTAAAAGGTGGAGGCTCCAAGGTGCTAACAGATGGTCCTCCAAGAGTTCAAATAGGAGTATATCTTTCATGCACAATGATTCCCTTGTCAAGCCGACATGAAGGAGTTCAACTAGCCTCTAGTTTCCTAGGAGTCAAGACCCCCATGGCCCTTGGGCAAGGAAAGATGGTTGGGAGGATCCAGGTGGGCAGAGCAGAGTGGGCTGTGGCATGGCTGTGGCAGGGCTGTAGCTCCCTGCCAGCTACATTGGCACCCTCCTTCCTCATCAGCATCACCCGGTCTTGCGTGATAGTCTCAGCACAGCGTCTGCCCATTTTTCTAGCCTCCTTGGCCCCAGGAGGACGACCAGCCCCAGGTTCTGTGATGAGATAGGAGATGGGGACAGAAAGGAGCCTTCTAGAAGGAGACCCTGCGGCTGAGGCTGTCCCTTCTCCCCACGTTTTTGTGCCTTGAGCATGGCAGCTCTGGCAATAGTGGGCACTGCTGTGGAAGTGTCCTGCCCTGTGGATGTCCCTAATATGAGAGCCTTGACCTAACAGTAGTAGTGGACTCCGTCCCCTTCTTTGCTAGAGGAGAACAGGTATGACCTGACTTGGCTAAGCGTGTGTGTGCACCTGTGCGCGTGAGTGTGTGTGAGCCTGAGTACGTGCATGTGTGAGCATGTGCTGTGCGCCAGGCCGAGGATGTGGAGGGGAAGCAGCGGCACAATCAGCCATGGAAGATATGCCGCTACGTACCCCTTTCTCTTGTCTTAAACAACAATGTTTCTTACTTTCGAGAGAAGGGAAAACAAAAGGGATAGGAACACACTCAGGAAGTCTGCGGGGGGTTGAGGGAGCCAAGTGGGAAAAGGAGAACCCTCGTGTCCTCAGGATGGGGTCAACGTCACCCGCCAGGTGAGAGTAGCCATGCCTGCAACACAGAAACCTCGCAGTGGGCCCAGAGAGCTCAGTGGGGTGTCTGTCACCCTAGGATATCAACTTCTTCACTCTGTCCCAAGGAATCTTGGAGGTGTGAGTCCCGGAAGACAGGAGCCAGGCTGATCGCTGTTCACCACAAGAGACAGTTGCCCCTCTCCTCCCAGGTTGGAACTGGCAGCTCTCACGAGCAACAGAAATTCAGGGGAGCCCTGTGCTCCCCACAGGGACCTCAGAGCTCATCTGTGCAGGAATCTGCCGGGCATAGGCTGTGCCATTCCCGTCCTGTGAGACCTGGGCCCTGGTGGGGTTCCACAGTGAGGTGGCCTGGTGGCCAACGCCTCCCGGTAGCCAGCCCCATAAGAAAAAGGCCCCCAGGAAGAAAAAAGACAGTAGGAATCACCTCTCTTCCCAGATACTTCTTCAAGGACACAGTTGAAAGCATAGGTATTAAATATCTTTCACCAGAAAAAAAGCAAGTGGACCTGAATTATGTTCTTGAATTGCACTTGAACATTTCATGGCTGAGAGAGTCTTAGTTTGCCACAGAATTCTTTTCATCTGCCTTTGCCTGGGAATATCTTTATGAGAAATGGAGAAACACATTGACAGTTGCCTTAAAATATTGCAGGTAAGAAATCCTGCGTATATTTCAATTTCCCAAAGCTATGACACTGTGAGATAAGGAACCTCTATTCTGCCAACTCTGTTTTGGACTCAAGCCAGCAAAGCAGCCTGCTTTCGGTGGACAAAGCCAGTGGGCATGGAGAATTGAAAAAAATTCCCTACAAAAGAGTGGCTGTGACCTAATTGTGCAGAATTACATCTTAGAGATTTTAAAACTATATTTCTGACTCTTGGCAAGAAAAGAGAAATCTGCCTATGTCCTCATAAATCCTATAATAACCCATGGATATTAAAATCAAGTTAATTGCTTTTCACATTAAACCTTGCTATTTTATTGCAGCTAGGCACAGAATATTGAGGCAAGGGAAAGAGAGTGGGATGACTGAGAATTTTTCCGAAAAGCTAAATGCGCCAAACTTGGTTTTCCACTCTGGCTCTATGAAGGAAGGGACGGGCACTGAAGTGTCTTTCCTGTAAGTGAAAGGCTGCAGCGCAGTGGCGGCGCTTGTCAGCGGCACCCCGCCCGTGGTTAACCTCCCCTTCCTCTTGCTTCCCACCTCCATGATTTCCCCACATCTCTTTGCAGTATTTCTGGCATTGTCACGCCAACCCCAGCTCCCTGGAGCAAATGACAAAAGTCCCTTACACTATTCCTCCTTTTCCCTCCCAGAACACAGTGGCCTTGTTTTCAGTTCTACCAAGGCTGGTGTTCAGTGTTAAAGTGCTTGTTCATTGCCTGTAGTCTAGATAGTAATTGGGACAGCATCTTTATCACTGATCACATTTCTGTGCACAAATCGTACCAAATAATACAAATGCCCATGTGTGTGGGCATGCTCAGGTAGGTGTGTGCGTGTGTGAGTGTGTGGTCCTGGGAGCAAACCCTGCGTCTTGAGCTTGCTAGGCAAATGCTCAACCACTGAGCTGCAACCCCAGCCCTACACATGCATTTTTGTAAGAGCTGCTAATGTTGACACTGCAAAGGCAAATGTGGAACTCCCCCCTCCAGGCAAGAGCAGCGGGGACTTCTGGTGACCTTCGGATCATATGCATACCCATGGTGCCTATTTGTGGAGAGGATAGCTGAGTAAGGCACGGACCTTACAGAACCAATAAAGTGACCTGCCACTGGAGCTGTGAGAAATCTCGTGAAACTACTGCGTGTAAACTTGCCCTGCCAGAGCCGTTCTCAGAGGAGGGGACCCTGGGGACACCATGGGATGTGCTGAAGTGACATCTCCCGATGGTTCTGCCATTGGCAGGCTGCGGTTGGCAGGGGAGGTGAGGAAGTTAGAAGGCAGGTCCAGCCCTCCCCTAGATCCCTCTCTCTTTTTCTCTACATGGTGCTTGGCTCCAAATCAATGTTCACAAAACATTTTCCCAGCCTCATTGAACTCCGATGGACGATTAAAAATTGTACACACACAACCTGTGCGTCGTGATGTCTGATATGTGATGCTCTGGGAAAGAGTGCCACAGTCAAAGGAATCACATAGCCAGCACCTCATGTAGTATTTTTTTTTTTTTTTTCCATTTTGGAGAGAACACCAAAGATCAACTGTTTCAGCAAACTTCTCACATACACTAGAGTATCGAAAACTCTGGTCGCTACGCTAGATGTGACATCCCCAGGAGCATGATAGAGCCCTTCTACCCTTTGACCAGCTCTCCTCAAGGACCTCCCCCAGCCTCTGGCAGCCACCATTCTGCTCTCTGCTTTAGGAAGTTGGACTTGTAGATTCCACAGGCAAGTGACACCATGCTGTGTCTGTCTTTCTATGTCTGGCTTATTTCACATATCAAAACACCCTGCAAGTTCACCCATGTTGTGACAAATGGCAGAACTTTTTTTGTTTGTTGTGGCTGAATGATATTCCATTGAATATATATGTGCGTGCGTGTGTGCAGTGTGTGTGTGTGTGTGTGTGTGTGTGTGTGTGTGTGACTATTTGTTGATTGACTAACCTCAACATGACTTGGGAAGGCATCTTGTCCATGCCTGTGTATGTATGTAGATGTGTATGGATGCATGCACGCAACGTGACCACACCCCACGTTTTTCCTTATCCATTTATACACCAAGGGACACTTAGGTTATTTCCATGTCCTGGCCACTGTGAACAGTGCTGCAGCAAACACAAGGTGCAGATATTTCTTCAACATACATATTTCACTTCCTTGGATGTGCTTGTAGAAGTGGGATTGTTTGTATGATAACTCCATTTTTAATTTTTGAAGAAGCTCTGCACTGTTTTCCATAATGATTGTATGAACTTGGTCTCCCACCAACGGGGTCAAGGATTTCCTTTCTTCCCATTTTGCTGACACATCTTACTTTTCCTCCTTTTGATAACAACAAGTATGAAGTGGCATTTAGTTGTGGCTTTGATTTGGATCTCCTTGATTAATAATGTGGGGCCTTTTCATATTTCTGTTGGCCATTTTTATGCATTCTTTGGAGAAAATTCTTTTCAGGTTCTTAGCCCATTTTGGATCAGGTTTTTAAACATGTGTTGTTGTGACTGTTTGTTTGGTTGGTTGCCCTTGGGTTGGATTCTTTATATACGTTGAATATTGATCTTTTATCAGGTGGATGGTTTGCAAAAATTTTCTCCCATTCCATGTTCTGCCTTTTCACTCTGTGAGTGTCGCTGATTGTGTGGGAGCTTTTGAACTTGGTGTAACCTCACTTGCCTGTTTTTGCTTTTTTTGCCTGTGCCTTTGGATCATATGAAAAAAATTGTCTGAATCAACCCCAAGGGGCTCTTTCTCCTGTGTTTTATGGTTTCATTCACAGCATTTTTTTGTTTGTCTTTAGGACTGTTAATTGGAAGGGGACCATCCTGTGGCTAGGAGGCTTAGGTCTCAGCTGAGCCCTGTCAAGATTAGGGAGGGAAAATGAGGTGATGTTGAGTTTTACATCATGCTTGCTTTAAAGCACCAGCATTGTCTCATGACTATAAGTGGGGGACATTTTTCTAGTTTATTAACTAGAAATCAAAATGATTAATTTTATTCCTTCTAATAAATGACCTTTAATTCCTCACTTCTTGCAAAGTAAGTTATGTTATATAGCAAAATGCCAAATTCCCAAATAACAAATTTGATACTTCTTTCTTCTTGTCTTTTGCTTCCACCTTCTTTTTGGGGTCCATGAGCTTTGAAATTTCAAATTGAAATACTCCTCACCCCTACAAAGATTTAGGCCATTTAGAAACAATAACTGGGTTTTGATTTACAAGCTTTGAATTTGAGGCAGTGTATATTTACCCCTGGCTATTGTCTTCTGCCCCAAAATATGCCAACATTTTCCAGTTTTCCATCTGGAATCAATACATAACTATGTGACTCTTCCTTTTTCCCTATCCTGTCACAGACAAACTCTGTAATCTGCATGGGTATATGAAAATCTCTCTTATAGGCTACTTCATATTCAGCATGTGGACAGTACCTGGTGTACCAGATCTGCTCAGTGTTTGTTGAGTGAATGGAGGATTGCTATTTCTACTCCTTCATATCTGCACATATGAATAAATTTGCACAGACTCATATCTCAATAAATGATCACAAAGCCAACACCCATCTAATGCCCACCCAGCTATGATGCAGAATCTTACCAGCACCCCAGACAACCACGTAGACTATATTTTCCAGTGTTCCCTCTGTCTCCCTCAAAGTTAATTACAGGTTGAGTATTCCTTATACAAAATGCTTGGGACCAGAAGTGTTTTGAATTTTGGATTCTTTCCAAATTTTAGAATATTAGTCTATATATATAGTGGGGATGGTACCAAAATTAAAAACAAGATACATTATATGTCAAGTACACCTTATACATATAGCCAGGAGATAATTCTGTATAAATAATTTTGTGCATGAAACAGTTTGTGTATGTTGACCCACCAAAGGGCATTGTTTGTGGTGTTTTTTAATTTCTCTAAAAGCTTCAGATTATGGAACATTTTGGATTTCAGACTTGGAATTGGGATGGGCAGGAGCTTATTCATTTGTTCCAACACTGTTCAATGAAAGCCTCTCCTTCCTGCAATGCACTGTCTTGAGCCTGGGTCAGGTACCACCTGCCTATGTGCATGGGGTCTTTCCCTCGACTCCACCCTGTTCCATTGAGCCAGCTGTCTGTCTTTGTACAGAGTCGATGCTACATTTCCAATTGTGGCTTTTACTCGTCAACTAGTAAAACAGGTCCTCCTGATCCGTGGGCTAGTTTTCTTCAAGAGAGTCTTTGGAATTCTTAGTCTTATGCTTTCTTATAAAAATTTAAAAACCAGATTCTTGGTTGATTAACAAATACACAAATCACATGGTTACCTTTCCTGGGGTTGCACTGAGCCTATAGATCCACTCAGGAGAATTTCACTTTTTTTTTTTTTTTTTTAATAATCAACAAATAGGAATATTCTTTCATATTTTTATACTCTATAAATTCTTTAAATAAATAATGTTTTATATCTTTCTGCAAAGAAGTCATATATACATTTTGTTAGATTGGTTCTTAGGCATTAGATATTTTCATCATGTAGTTAATAATGTAATTAACATATATTTATATCCATATCCATATCATGTCTGAGTTCTGTTTCTTGCTAGTATAGAAAAAGAATTAGAAAGTCTGAACTGACCTATAATAAGTAATGATTTGAATTGCTAATTTACAACTTCCTCCAAAGAAATGTTCAGCTCTAGATGGCTTCACTGGTGAATTCAATGAAACATAAACATTATAATTAATCCTCCAGAATATATTCCAAAATATGTAGAAGAGGAAGTAACATTTACTGCCTTATTCTAGGCACAAGTATCACCTTGACACTGAGACCAGGAAAAGTCTTCATGAAAGAAGACCGCAGACCAGTACCTCTTACAAAAGATAGATATAAAAATCCTAAGCACAGTACTATCAAATTGAATCCAGCAACACATGAAATAGACTATGCACCATGACCAAATGGGATTAATCCTAGGAATACAAAGTTAAGTTAGTATCTGAAACTCAATTCATATAATACATCATATTAATAGAATTAAAAATAAAAAGCATAAGGTTATCTCAATATTTTAAAAATTATAATACCCCTCTAAGATAAAATCAATAGGAATAAAAGAGAACTTCCTAAATCTGCAAAAGGACATTAAAAAACACAAAACAAAACAGTATCCATAGGTAACACAATATTTAATAGTGGAAGATCAAAAACTTGCCCTATGATCAGGAACAAGACAAGAATATAGGATTTTAACACTTCTGTTCAACATTGTGGCGAAAATTCAAGCCAATTAAATGAAAGAGAAGGAAAGGAAGGAAGAAAGGAAGGAAGGAAGGAAGGAGAGAAGGAAGGAAGGAAGGAAGGAAGGAGGAGAGAAAGGGAGGGAGGGAGGGAGGAGGGAGGAAGGAAGGGAGGGATAGAAAGAAATGGGAGAGGAGAGAACAGGAGGGAAGGAAGAAAGGAAGGACAAAAGGAAGGGCATACAGACTTAGAGCTATTCATAGATTATACCATGTTGTGTATAGAAAATCTTTAGGAATTCGCCAACTACTAGTACAACCAATGAGAGCTTGCTACAAGGTCACAGAGCATAAGATCCCCCATTTATTTATGCTGTGTCAAAATGCATTCTACTGTCATGAATAACTAATTAGAACAAATAAAAAATCAAGTGCATTTTTACATACTAAAGATAAAGAATTAAAAAATAAAATCAAGAAAATTATCCCATTTACAATGATATAAATTATAACAATTATAACAAAACACTAAAAGTTTAACAAAGGAAGTACAAGGCTTATACTTTGAAAACTACACAGCATTGTTGAAAGAAATTAAAGAAGTCCTATATGTACGAAAGCCATCCCATATTTATGGATCACAATGTCCAGCATGGGCAAATCCATAGACACCTGAAATGCATGGTGGCCGCTGAAGCTGGGGGTGCTGGGGACTGGTGGTGGCTTGGGCTTGCATGGAGGATGAGAAGACATCCTGACACTGATGGTGGTGATGGTCCCAACATTGTGAATGCCCCTCAGACACAGACCTGTGCATTTATGGGTGGAGCCTCTGGACTACATATTCACTCTCAACCAATCTGCTCTATAAAATCATCCAGCAGAACACAAGGCTCTGGGGTGTCAAGAAATAAAATGATTTGTCAACAGGAGTGTCATGCATATGCTCTAGAGGTGCCACGGCACAAGTCATGGTCCACGGTAGTAAATATTCAGAGGTAGGCAGGTGACATTTGTGGACATATGTTTTACTGTGTGGTGGATATATTTTAATGTGTTGACTAGGGACTTAGGACAGATGTGATGCATTATAAATTTTCCCCTTGGATGAAATTGGAGAATATAATGCTAAGTGAAGTTAGCCAATCTCAGAAATCCAAATGCCAAATGTTTTCTCTGATATAAGGAGGCTGACTCACCATGGGGTTGGGACAGGAAGCATAGAAAGATTAGAGGAACACTAGAAAGGTCAATGGGGAGGGAGGGGGCTGGGGGTATAAAGGAACAAAAAAGAAAAAGAAAAAAAAGATGGTAGAATGAGATGGATATCATTACCCTAAGTACATGTATGAAGACACGATTGGTATGAATATGCTTTGTATACAACCAGAGATATGTAAAAATGTTCTCCATATGTGCATTATGAATTGTAATGCATTCTACTGTCATATATGACAACTTTGAATAGAAAAAATAAATTAAAAAGAAAAACTGGAAGTAGGCTCATGATGAGCATTTTTGCCCAAATCGTATTGTGATCAGGTACACATGTTGCTGCTAAACACGGGATACTTGTAAATCGTCCTGAATTCCTCCTCTTCTTCCCGCCACGCCTCCCCAGGCCTCTCCTGGAGATCCCCTGCTTTCTCACCCCATGCCTCTGCCTTGGGCTGCCAGGGATTTGGAGCAGCTTCTCAGCCTCTCACCGCTCCTTGCTGCTTCAGCTGCATTCCCAGGCTGTCCCATCATGGCTGACAGTGGGACTCTCTGTCTCACATTGACTCGGGTGCTGGGACAGGGCCATCTTGCATGTGCTTGACATGGCCACAGAAACAGGGAAGGGAGTGCCCAGCTGTCCTCACCCTGGGTCCTGGAGTTTCCGTGTTACAAGTGTCCCCTCCATTTGCCTGTCCTCGGCTGACGGATGACGGCAGCTGACCAACAGGGTGGGTCTACACGCACTGCTAAGCAGATGCTATAATCAACTGTGTTTTCTCTGTCCCCTGCAGCGTCACATGGTTGTTGAAATGGGCACTTCCCTCAAAAGCAGTCCCCTCCTTTCTTGGTGGGCTGGTGGCCCTGCCGAGGCTTCTCCCATAACACCCAGCTTTCCTTGATTTATGCTGTGAGACCCACGAGGACAGCTGTGTCTGCCTCATTCGCCACTAGGTCAAGTCCGAGTTCTGGCCCTCAGAAGGTTTTGTTAAGTAGGGGTCGAGCAGAGTGGTTGCCGGTTGCCAAAGGCAACGCTGCGCATACCCAGGCCGCTCACTAACTGGGAGAGAGGGCTCCACCGGAGGCAGAAACAACTGGCTTTGACCCGAAAGTTCTGCTTCTGCTGTGATCATCAGAAAGAGCTGGACCTCGGCCCTCACTGGTCGGTTGTGACCACACAGGTTGATTGACTTTGAAACTCTACGTTCACTAGTGTGGTCTGGATGTGGGGTGAGTGCGTCCCCAAGAGTCTGTGTGATGGGAGCTAGGTCTCCAGGGACAGTGCTGAGAGGTGGGGGACCTTTAGTGGGTGGGGGCTGGCGGGTGGTCATTACTGGCCCCTCCCTGCTTTCTGGCCCCGTGTCCTCCACGTGGTCTGCCCCCCTCCACCTGATCCAGCCTGTCCTGACCTGGTCGTGCCGTTGGCCAGGAGGGCAACAGCCAGCGCTGTGCTGTTTGACTCCAGCTGCCGAGCTGAGAGGAAACAGACCTCTTTTCTTTATAAGTAGCAGCCTCAGGTATTTCATTATACTGATGAAAAAAATGGACTAAAGTTACGTATAAAGTGGAAATCCTGTGTTAGCCACAGGTCGTGGTGAGGATCAAGACCAAGGCACCCTAACGTGTCTAGAAGTTCATTTTCAAGAATAACAACTGAAATCGGATGTGTCTGAGGCATTCCTTGATCACCGCCCCCCTCTTTCTCTTCCTTTATCCTCCCTGTGTCCCTCTTTTCATCTCCGACGCCTCCTTTCCACGGTCGTTGCTGCCAGCCCTGAGGCTGCACTCTGACATGCTGAGCTGCCAGTCACCCCTTGCCTCGGTTCCCTAGTGAGCCCTGTGTCCACGACCCCATCTTAATCTGATGAGTGAAAGAGGTTTTAGCTAGAATCCATTTTTCTGGGGTTTGCTTGCCACCACAAATTACTGGTGGGATTCCAGAACTTAGGCCACTTTCTTCTCTGT
The DNA here is from genome assembly GCA_025594165.1 of Tamias sibiricus. Taxonomy (NCBI): domain Eukaryota; kingdom Metazoa; phylum Chordata; class Mammalia; order Rodentia; family Sciuridae; genus Tamias; species Tamias sibiricus. Next base: position 167,648,351 of record CM046662.1, on the reverse strand, counting down.
GAAAAACAATGAAAACAGTTTGTGCCCTGAGATGATAGACTTTCACATAAGAGTTGTGTTCCTTGTCACTCACAGAGGTGGCATTGGCTGAGTTCTGTCACCCTGTAACATGATAGTTGACTGCTATCTCACATAACGATTATCTTGTATAATTTGAGTCTCGGTTAATTTAAGTTACTCTCTACCTGCTATTTTCAACATCTTTGAAATGCAAATGAAAATAACTGCCTGGTATGTTTATTTCTGTGAAGATAATAATATTTTTTGAAAATGCCTAGCATAAAGCATACACATAGGATTGGTAGAGATTATAATTGCTATTACATTGGTTATGCCAGTATGCACTAAGGAGAGATTGGTGGGGTATGATTTATTTATGTGGGCCTCTATGTTCACTTGTCCAGGACATCACTAATTCTAATAGATGTGGCTCCAACTACAGGTATCACTTTCATTTGAAGATGATTTGTGGAAAGATTCTTGGTAGTTGTGATAATACCATGGGTATAAACCCTTCTGGAAAACCAAAAATCAATGGAGCTGTTAATACAGATTATAAGTAATACCAAATAACATTAGTTATGTATTAAGTATAATAGTTATTATACAAGCTAGATTTATTGAGTCCCTACTATGTCCCAGACACAGTTCTAAATATACATGTTAACTCATGTAACCCATACAACTACCAGGGGCCTAGTCTGCCATGCACCTAATATTTTCAGGCGGGAAACTGAGGCAGAGAGAGTTTCAGTAACTTACCCACCATCACATAATTGTCAAAGCTTGGTGGTTGGAATATTGTGTAAGCAGCCAGTCTCTGAAGCCTGTGATCTAACCCAGTGCTGCCCACTCAGACTTCCGATAAAGATGGGAATATTCTATATCTATCTTTTTAGAAGGGTAACCACCAGCAACATGTGGCTCTTGAGCATTTGAAATATCACTAGTGCAACTAAGGCACTGTCCTTAATTTTGTCTAATTTGTATACATTTTTAAATTAAAATTTAAGTAGAAACACTTGATTAGCATCTACCACATCCATGCAGCTGAACTCTCCTCTCTCACTCCTTTCCACTAAAAATAAAATCACTGGACATTTTCATGATAAATTCAAGACACATAAAAAAGAGTGCAGCTATTAAGGACACAAACAACAATAAATGTTGGAGAGGATGTGGAGAAAAGGGCACACTCATACATTGTTGGTGGAACTGCAAAATGGCCAGCTATCCCACTCCTTGGTCTTTACCCAAAAGACCTGAAAACAGCATACTACAGGGACACAGCCACATCAATGTTTATAGCAGCACAATTCGCAATAGCTAACCTGTGGAACCAACCTAGATGCCCTTCAGTAGATGAATGGATAAAGAAAATGTGGTATGTACACACAATGGAGTATAACTCAGCAATAAGAGAGAATAAAATCATGGCATTTGCAGGTAAATGGATGGAGCTAGAGAATATAATACTAAGTGAAGTTAGCCAATCCCAAAAAGCCAAATGCCAAATGTTTTCTCTGATATAAGGAGGCCAATTCACAGTCGGGTTGGGATGGGGAGAAAAAGAAACTATTCTTTAGGACTGTTCAGTTGATTTGGTTTTGTATTTGTGCTTGACACGACATGCAACTGGGGACTTGTTTTTAAGAAATTCTACCTTTATTCATAGAAGAATTCCAGTCCATTTTGCTTTGAAAAATAAAATCCACACAAATACAAATGTAAATGCCGCATGAGCTGACTACGATTTCACTACGTGGGAAAGAAAGACTTCAGAGTAGGACACAGCACGGGCAGCGTTCAAGGCAGCTGTCAGACCACGGGGTATTTTCATGGCATGTAGCCATGGATCGGCCTGAGCAGCGGAAGAGCCAACCAGGAGACGGAGACCAGAGACCCAACAGACAGGTGGACGAAGCCACAAGCACACAGCAATGGCAGACACATGGTACATCAGCCCCCAGGAGATGTCCAGGCAGCATGTCAACATGTGACCACCAACACAACCAGGAGCACTGACACCTCCGTATTTAGGGCCTCAGGAAGGCTGTGGTGGCCATGCCACTGGATGGACGCCTCCAGGGGACGCAGTGGAGTCCATTTCTCTTCTGATTCTTAGCAATTGGCCAGGTTAGCCTTGAAGTCTGTCCCTGGCGCCCTTGAGAGTGTGTCACAGGCGAGAGCCTCAACTTCCATCCCCTGGAGATGGGGATGTTGTACATGGCATATGGAACCCATCCTGCATTTAGCAAATGCTGCTGCCTGCTCAAGGCTCGGGGCAGGGTGTTGGAGGGGGGTTCCAAGTAGAATCTGAGCTGGGTCTGGCCAGGCTTGGACAAGGAGATTCACGTGGGCAAACAACACGAGCCACTCGCTGGGAGAGCCAACTGCAAGCTGCTCAAAATCCGTGCTTCAGCCAACCTCCCGGTGCGCGGGGCTCCCACTTTCCAGATGATTTAAATACGTAGGAACAGGCATTTTTGTTGCTCATACCACCACCACAGATTATGGCTAAAATGATGTCTTTCCCTATTAAGTCAACAGGCAGACTAAATTTCAAATATATTTTCAAACAGATTTTCAAGGTAAAATGAACGACATTTAGATGGCGAGGACGTACCTTTCTTTTATTGATAAAAGATTAAGCTTATGGAATTGGAGAGATTCAGATTTTCTTTATTCCTCCTCAAGATGTGCTTATTGTCCTCACAGATGGAGGACAACTATAAACTTATGGTATGTGTGGGCTTGCTGAGTCTGAAAAGCTTTTGTCCTTATTTATAACTTACTGTAAGAAAGACCTTGTCTGGGAAAGAGAAAAACAGCCCTAGGCTGTCAAACTTGGTTGAGGCAATTATTAGCTAAAAGAGACTGGGTTTTCTTCCTGCTAAAACATAAATATGGGTCTGTTGTTTCACACTTTCCGTATCTCCTTGTCCCTGAACATTGTTTATGGTTTGTGGAAAAGTTAGGCATTTAGTTATCTTATTGTCCCCAAGCCCACCGGGAACTTGTCACTTCTCTGGACTCAAGGTCTAGCAGGGAGGCATGAAAAGCACAACAAGCTGGCTCTTGTCACACCTCTCCAAAGACAAATCCTTCTAGCCCTGGATGAGAAAGTGATTTGTACACTGCACAGTGATTTTTCATATATTCAGCTTTTCCGGGGGAAGGTTCTTTATACTCTTATTAGTGGGGTTCTTTTTGACATAAACACATATGCATGGAATTTAATTTGCTCCATTTCAGTCCCCAGTGTTTCCTCTTTCCCTCCACTCCTCCCTTCCTCTACTCTCCTGGTCTTCCTGGGTATTTATTGCATATATATTTTTTTAAAGAAAATATATACAGGTTTAATTTTTTGAAAAAACAAGTTCATCCCCAAATAGTTTGTATCTAAGATATTGCCTGCCACATGTAAATGATAGACTCTCCTGTAGATATACTCCTGCAAGAACGGCAATCATCAAGAATATAGGCAACAATAAGTGTTGGCGAGGATGTGGGGAAAAGGGCACACTCATACATTGCTGGTGGCATGGCAAATTGGTGCAACCACTATGGAAAGCAGTATGGAGATTCCTCAGAAAACTGGGAATGGAACCACCATTTGACCCAGCTATCCCAGTCCTTGGTTTATACCCAAAGGACTTAAAATCAGCATACTATAGTGACACAGCTGCATCAATGTTTATAGCAGCTCAATTCACGATAGCTAGACTATGGAACCAACCTAGGTGTCCCTCAATAGATGCATGAATAAAGAAAATGTGGTATATATACTCAATGGAATATTACTCAGCTTTAAAGAAGGGTGAAATTAGGGCACTTGCCAGTAAATGGTTGGAGTTGGAGAATATCATGCTAAGCAAAATAAGCCAATCTCACAAAACCAAAGGCCAAATGTTTTCTCTAATATGTGGATGCTAATTCACAATCAGGCGGCGGGCACTAGGGAAAATAGCATTACCTTAGATTAGGTAGAGGGAAGTGAAGGGAGGGGAGGGATGGGATGTGGAGATGGGAAAGATAGTGGAATGAAACAGACATCATTACTGTATGTATATATGTGACTACATGACCAATATGATTCTGCAACATGTACACTTAGAAAAATGAGAAATCATATCCCATCTACGTATGATACATCACAGTACATAAATGCATTCTACTGTCATGCATAACTAATTAAAGCAAATCAAAAACTTTAAAAAAAGGTTGGAAGAACCAATTTGACTTTAAGATAACATAGATGATGAATAACAACAAGCACCCACATCCTATTAATAGACAAAACTGACTTAAAGCTGTCTAATTTTGTCTTTATATTTTTAATTGGTGCTTTATAGATATACCTAAAGGTGGAATTCACAGTGTATGATCAGCTATGTACCTAGTGTAATTCTGTCAACTACCTTCTGCATTTCCTCCCTTTTCATGCCCCTCCTCTCTGCCCCTCTACCCGCTTGCTCTACTCCACTGATCTTCCCTCTCTTTTCATAAGATCCTTTGCCTCCCTTTTCTTCCCTTTGCTCTAGCTTCTGCATATGAGAGAAAACATTGACCTTTGACTTTTTGAGACTGGCTTACTTCACTTAGCATGATGTTCTCCAGTTCCGTCCATTTACCAGTAAATGCCATGATCTCATTCTTCTTTATGGCTGAGTAAAACTCCGTTGTGTATATATATGATCATATATCACATTAGCGTTATCCATTCACTGAAGACAGGCACCTGGGCTCGTTCCAAACCTTGGCTATTGTGACCTGCACCGCTCTGAACATTGATGTGCTGTATTGCCGTAGTGTGCTGCTTTTAGTTCTTTCGGATGAATACAAAAGAGTGGGATAGCTGGGTCATAGGGTGGTCCCATTCGTGATTTAGCTTTTGTCCCTTGTTTCCTAGTACAGAGCACAAGATCACGGGAAAACCAAAAATGAAGCTGCAGGAGCCCTGTTTGGGGAGATGGCTTAAATTGCGGTTGACTATGGGCCATAAGGATTTGGGCATTGTCGCCTTCCGTAGTCTCACGGGACTTGGCCCAGGATCTTGCGGGACTTGGCCGAGATTGCTGATCGGGTCAGCGCCATTTTGGTGGTGTGTGTGGTGCGTGTTAGTCGTTGTTAGAGCCAGAGAGAAAAGTCATCAAAATAAAAAGCTCTTTGTTTCCAGTTTGCCTCTAAACTTCTTCCCGCGGCTTCGTTGCTCCAAGCAGCCATCGCTTCAGGCGGCAACACAAAGCCAAGGCAGATGCGGAAGTGGAAGACTTTCCATGAACACACGATGAGCCTAGTGGGTGCCAGATACAAGGACCCAGAGATCAGCCACTACCGCAGAGTCTCAAGGAAGCCGTTGTGATTTGAGTCAACGGCAAAGACAGGCTGGTGCACCTGGCTGAGTCATTTTGCCTACAAGGTCACCGTGTAGAGATTTCTTGGAACACAGGGTATCATACTTTGTACCCATACACTCTTGCATGTCCCTACATGTGCCTCTACCATGACTTCCTTGTCCCTGTCATCCGACCTTCTACATTCTGGGTTCTGGTGAGCTGGTCAGAACATTCCTCGCTGTCTACTAATCTGTGTATTTCTACAGCATGGTCGCTTCTCTCTCCACACGGGGCAGAGCCGGGTGGACTGCCCAGAGACTCTGCCCAGAAGGAGGACTTCCCTTTCTGCTGTCTCTCAAGGACATGCTACAGTGAGCCTGCAGCAAGCTGCCACCTACTCTTGACTTGCACCTACATCCAGAGTCTATCACCCATGAGGCCATCTAGGGCTTCACACCCTCCTTCTGCTGGTTGTGCAGGGTGCCCCATAAATCCATAGGCAGGGGAGTACGTCCTGCTCTGGGGAAAGCACTACAGTGTTTGGGGTTGTGCATGAGGTGCTAGTGTCACATTGCAGCCTAAAGCATGACTTTGGGGTCTTCTCTGTTTGAAAGTCAACTATGGTCTAGAGAGATGTGCATGAGGGTCAAGGTAGCAATGGAGAGGTGGGATTTGAAGGTGTCATCTTCACTAGGAAGAAAAACGTTTTGCACAATTCCTTTTCTGGAACATTCCAACTTACAGTGGGCTACAGAGGGTATCTTTGTGTGATATTTGGAGGGTGGGAGTGAAGCAGAAGCTGAGGGCAAACACTTATACAGCACACAGGCTTTGTAGCACACATGCGTGTCTGTACACGCATGTTCATGCACACACACACACACACACACACACACACACACACACCTGCAGATCTGCTGGCTTGGCTCGGGGTGTCCATGCAGCCAGGGCTGCCTTTGATCTTTGCGTGCTCCTCACTGGGTTCATCTGCTTCCCTTGACCAATGCATTCATTTCCTGTTGTCCTCAACTCCGCATCTTGAAGCAATGTGAATTGAGGATTTTGCCATTCTGGAGGCCCCGGTCCTTCCCATGACCCTCTGGGCTGGAGTCAAGGTGCCTGCTCAGCTGCAGCCCTCCGGGAGGCTCTGTGGGTGCATGTGCTCCCTGCCTTTCCATCTCCTGCAGGTCGCCTGCTTCTCCTGCACACAGCTGCTTTCTTACACTGTGCTGTCCACCGTCACCACCACCACATCCCTCTCCGATCAGGCCTGGGATGGGTTCTCCATATTTAGTGGTGATATGATTGAATTGTGCTCCTCTGGACAATCTGGGAGGATCTCCACACTTCAAGGTCCCTGCCCTTGATCACGTCTGCAAAGTCCCTTCCATGCAACATGACATACCCATCCATGGCTTCCAGGGATCCGGGCTGTGGATGCTCTACTCTGCAGGTCACAGCTGGTCATCTACCACCTCACCTCCAACAGCACTGCTTTGAGCAGGTGACCATCACACCTGGGCCTCCTACTCTGACCTCTCTTATCTTCTAGAACCGCATTTCCACCCAGAAACTTCCATTCTTTATTTGTATTTCTGCAGCTTCTCTAACTCAACTTTACATTTTCTCACTCAAGCCACTGTGTCTTCTGCTTGTGTCTGGACCTGAATGTCATGCTTCCTCCATCAGAAAAACTCACCTCATTAGCTTGCAGTGTACACAGAGTGAGACAGGATAGACCAGTAGATAAGCAGGGAAGTTAAGTGCAAACCACAGACGGAAAAGTCCAGCCCGGGCTAGGTGAGGCCTGGACACAGAGCATTCTCTAAAGCCCTATTTAATCATCAACATGAGCTCATAGATTCAGCTCCCACTTTCCTTAACACTAGAGCAAAGAGCAAATTGATCATTCACAATAATTTCTTAAAACATTTTGGCAGCAAATTCTGTTTTCCCCCTTCAATGCTTTCTTCCAGATAACCCAAACCCTGAAAGAGATTAAAGCTGAAGTGCTCTCTGAAACCCGAGCCCTGCCCTCTGGTTCTTTGAAAGTGGCAGGGGAGCGCACATCTGTCTCTCTGCATTGATCGTCCCTTCTACCTAGGGCCCCCTTGTCCAGATCTCCATACCACCTGCCCCTTGTGTTCCTTCAGGGATTGGCTCCTGTGTCACTTGTCACTCTACCACCCTTGCAGAAAGTGGCTTCATCTACAGCCTGCTCGTTGGAAGATGCACTAGGTGTCCAGTGCAGCCACGCCCACTTGGCGGATTCACAGCCACGCCCACTTGGCGGATTCACAGCCAGGGTCTATGTGGAGCGCTAGTCCCTATAAGTAGGCCAAGGTATAAATCAAGATAGGAAAGAATTAAATATACACATTCCACTATCTTTTCTGGAGGAGGAATCTCATGAAAATTGAAGGGAGAACAGTGGAATAGAAGAAGTGGTTGGGGAGGGAGAAAGGACGAGAAAGGGGAGGAACTAAATTGACCAAGTTATGCTGTATGAGTGCATGAATCCATCACAGTGAACCACACACTTATGTATAACCATCATGCAGCAATTAAATAAACAAATAGAAGGAAAACCTAAGAGGACGGTAAGGGGATGAGTGGGAGGGAGGAGGGACGGGGAGGCCAAAGTACTGGAGATTGAAATGGAGCAAATTATGTAATAAGCATTTGTGACACTGTCAAAGTAAACCTCACTATTATGTGCAACTATAGTGCATTAATAAAAACATTAAAAATACACATTATCTTTCATTGTAACAAAACTGTTATTTAAAGAAATTGTCTGAATTTGTTGATCTTCCCCATGTTGGAGATGTTCCAACTCAGATAAGTTTTCCATAATTCTGTTTATTAAAGAGAGGATGTAGGCTTATAACTGATATTTGTAAGTAATACGAATAATGGTGACGTCCTAGGACAAACTTGCAGCCAACTTCAATTTCAGGGAGATGCTGCTGCCTGAGGCTCAGGTTGAATGTGCACGGTCACATTTCTTAGTTCCCTGCATGGGACGTTTGGCCTTTGAAGTCATTTGTGTCCCCCAGCAGTGGTCACGCAGTCAGCAAGGCGGTCCTCCCAGGATCCTCTCTTTGACATTCTTTAGCTCTCTCCACCCAGAAGTTGGCCCAAGGGAATGGATTTTTCTCATCATTAGAGAGACTGTCTTGTCTTGACATCTGCTGCATTAAAGATATACTGTATCTTCAAGGGAGAAAAAGTTTCTGGCAAGTCTTTCTAAAAACTTTCGATTTTATATTGCCTGGGGCTTGTTAATCTTTCATGATGTAAAATGCCACAACTTTCTTTCTCTACGTGTATGTGTGTGCATCCGTCTCTCCCTACTAAAGGCTTCCTCTCTGGGAACTCCAGACCCTGGGAGGAAGTGGATGTCTCAGGACAGAGGTACTCAGCAGTGGGAAACAAGGTCAGGATGGGGTGAGCAGAAGAGCCCAAGATTATAGCCCGAGAACTTTTAACAGTAGGCAGTTTCTAAATCTAAAAATAGCTAACATATTTCTCCCAGGTATATATGTCATTTTAAACAAATGCAAGAAAGCTATTACATTTTGAGAGACATGCAAGCTATGACAAAAACAGTGCAGATAGGTGGTTAGAAATATTTTCACCATGGCAATTGATGCTACTAGGGCGTGTTTGCTGAAGTCATGTGTCACCTTTAAAGTCATTCATGGCCACACATTAAACTGGAAACAACTTTTTGTCCTGCTTAACAATCTTTCAAATGATGACTTGCATTGAATTCCAAACCCATTTGTTATAAACAGTAAAAAGCCCACATATTCTGATCTCTGCAAGAACTATTGATTGACAACCCTGGAAAAAGAGATTTTAATAAAACTTTGGCATAACTGGTTGGTGGAATTAATAAATGAGTATTCTATTTTAGGAAGTTCAGGCTTATTTTATATGAAATACATAGTCTTATTAGGTGTATTATTTCAACTAGATAGTCAAACATCATCATAAACTGAAATAGGAAGTAAAATTTCATATCATTTAGTTACAAAGTTGAAAACTAAGTTTTCCTAACATTGCAAAGATATTTGGTAACATTTTAATGGATTTTTAAAATAAAAATGTTAACTCCAATACACTTTGACTCAACACAAATACTTCAAGGAATCTATCCTAAAGTAAAATTACACTAGTATCTATGTACTTATATTTGAGAGAGTTAATTGCAACATTATTTAAAATAGAAAAAATAAAGTCATTAAAAATGATTAGTAGTCAACAAAAAGAGACTAGGTAATACATTTTAGAAAATACATCCCTGAAATAATATAACTTTTAAAAATGACACATGATTACAGATAAAGACATGCAAAAGATTAAAAGCATGTAAGAAAATGAAACTATTAACCAAAAAGACCAAGTTACATATCAATATGGAGAGTTTGAATTCTTGGTGCATGTGTGAGCATATGTGTACGAATGTTACAATCATTCTGTGAGAAAAAAACAAAACCAAAACAATAAAACAGATAAAGGCAAAGATAAAGTTAAAAAATAAATCTCAAAATCAATATGCTATCTTTGCAGGGTATGGAAGCTCATGCTTAGGAGGCTGAGGCAGAAGGATCACAAATTCAAAGCTAGCCTCAGCAACTTAGTGAGGTCCTAAGCATCTCTGCAAGACCTTCTCTTTAATAAAATATTTAAAAAGAATGGGGATGTGGCTCAGTGGTTAAGTGCCTCTGGTTTCAATCCCTGGTAGCGAAAACAAAACAAAACAAAACAACTACCTTTAAGGCAAGGAGGACTTCTATCCTGAAGCCTGAGAATAAGCAAACACAACCTGGGAGGGAGGCTGATTCCATGGTGCTTCTTTGAAACAGCTGCCCACTCAGAATCGGGTTCCTGGCAGAGACAACTGTCTCGGGAAGAGGAAACACAGACACTGGAGGCAAACTGAAAGGGGGAGCGTTCTTAACCAGAAAAACTGCTGTTGCAGAAGTTTTCCAGGGTGATCCCTAGGCAGACGGAAAGGGTTCCAATGCAGATGGTCAGAGTAGCAAGAAACAGGGGGCCGTGATTGGGGTGAGCACAGAAGTGATCTGAAGAACAAAGTGCAGGAAGCGGTGCTGCCAATCACAGTGTCTGGTGGGGTGTAAACACAGACATGTGAAGGAGTGCACAGAGCTAAAGACTCAAAGGTCTTTGTGCCGTCTGGGAAGCTTCGATTCGCTTTAGAGTTTAGTAAATTGGGGATAAGCGTTGTGATCTCTAGGACAATCCCTCAAGTCAGTGTATCGGTTAGCTACTGCGATGTAACAAACAGGCCACATGCTGCGTGTGGTCAACAGCAGTCCTCTCTTGGCTGGCTATCAGTTTGGCTGACTAAGGCCAGGGCCAGGGTCTTTGTTTCTCATTACAGATCTCAGGGTACGTGAAGCAGCTGCTCCACAGGCTGCTGGTCTTCCTTGTACAGAAGGCTGGTGACAGCATGCCTGTCTCATGATGGCATGCAAGGCCTGCTAAGGTCCAGGGTTGCCATGGCACACCATCACCCCCTCCCATTCTTTTGGCTAAAACAGCTCCCTTATCTGAACAGCCAACGTCAAGACGCAGGGAGTAGGTGCCATCGCTTAGCTGGAGAATGGGCAGGGTCAGAGGCAATGACAGGAAGGGCTGTAGAACAGGACTCCACAGATGGCCAGAGTAGGTGACATCCAGCAGAGCAAGGAAAAAAACGGAAGACCAGACTTAGTCACCAAGAAATCGATTCAGAGCAGGAAGAGGGGAGGAGGAACAAGGAGCTCACTGTTTGTTGAGCAAATAGAAAGGGCAAAGATAAAAGGATGCATCTAAAAGGTGCCCCAATGTAAATCAAGGGGCCAAATGTTCCAATAAAAAACAAAGGTAATGGAACTGGATAAAACAAACTCAACCTTCTGCTGCTTACATGGAATGTTGAAAATATGAGAGAAGCAGAATGATCAGCAGGTGACAGAAAAAAAAAAAATATGGTTGATAAAGCTCTGCTCACACCAGGAAAGAGGCTCTGAGTGGAGATGAAGAGGGGTGCCTCGTGACTCCAGTGAGCTCACTGCCAGGAAAATTTAAAGCCCTGAATATTTATGCATCCAATACCCTGGACTTCAATACGATGATTACATGACAAAGCAAACAAGCCAGTGACCTCTGAGGCTATCGTATCAGAGCTTTTCTTCTATCAGACCATCAATCATCAGAACTGTAAAACATTTAAATAACACAGTCCACAAAAATGGCCTGATGCCAAATATCAAATGTTTTGCCCACCAACATAGATACATATTTCTTTTTTTTTCAGAATATGTCAATAAATTTGAAAAGTCAAATGAAATGGATAATTTTCTAGAAAAACACATTTTTTTTTTCCCTAGAAAAAAATTAGAGAAAACTGCATAAGGGAAAAAAAAAGTAGAAAATCTGGAATTCTTATTTAAATCCATCCTTAAACAAAACTGGAATCTCAAACAGATTCACCACAGAACCATAACAAATGCTTAAGAAGAAATGGCTTTACTCTTATACAAACTTTGCCACAGAATAGAAAAAAGACAATTAATTTTGTGAAATCAGCATGATCTTAATAGAAAAATCCAATAAGGCAATTATTACTCAAAAGGAAAATTAAAGGTCAATTCACACACCACCCAAGATTCAATATTCATATTGTATTTTCTTTGGTACTAGGGTTTGAACCCAGGGGCACTTAATCACTGAGCCACAGCCCCAGCCCCATTTATTTTTTAATTTAAGACAGAGTCTCACTAAGTTGCTTAGGGCCTTGCTAAGTTGCTGAGACTGACCTTGAACTCGAGATCCCCCTGTCTCAGCCTCCTGCTTCCAGCAACATTCATACTTTTCAACAATTACATGTGAGTCATAGTGATACGAATAAAAATGTGGATTAATTTTAGATATTGGTAGGGAAATGTGCTAAAAATCACTTGCACGAAAATGATAGACATGAGGTATGATCTTCACAAACCAAGAAAGAGAACCATGAAATGCAAAGAGAAGGGTAAAAAAGCAGAAAATTCTGGGAAATAGAAAACAAGAAGATGGTGAAAATAAATCCAAAGATATCAGTGAAATTATAAAACATGATCACATTCTCCATTTAGAAGAACTGAGATTGCAGATTGGATTAAAAAGCCAAATCCAAACTTAAAAAAAAAAAATTGATGGCATAGCAAAGGACGAAGAGGTGGCCCAGGGAAATGCAGTCCTATGCAGGGCCAAAGTGGCTCGGTTTAGATAAAGATTTGCTGGGAGTGCGGAAGGTCATGGCAGCAATAAAACGAGCCACAAGTTAAGAAGAGGTGGCACTTCTGAAGGCTCTGATGGTAACCTGAATCTCTCTCTTAATTCCCAGCATCAGCCTCTTCTAGAGATGAAAGCCAGGGCTGAGAGTTCTGGGTAGTGTGGGGGGATGGAGGGTAATTTCCTTCTGCTTCCTTGTGAGTTCAGCACATAGACAAGTAATCTGTGAGACTGCACGTCCTGGCCTAATGAGCCCTGTCCCTGAGGTCCTGCGGGGGCCCCTGTACAGTGCCCGGGTTCTGTCTTTGGCCATTGCATGGTGGGTATTACTTCAAGTTCTTTGGTTCATACAACGTTATCTTTGAAAGCTATCTGCAGCACCATTGCAGGTCCGGGGGCACAGTTGTGAGGACACACATTTCCTTCCCACATGGGTTTCCTTTCCAAAAGGGGGGTGGACAGCAACAGAAGTGCATAAGCAAATCTACAGTATGCTGATATCAGTTAAGTGCCAGGATGAAAGACAGAAGAAAGGGCAGGGAAGGGGTAGCTTAACAGGCCAGGCAGAGGGGCCAGAGAAGGTGGCTTCTGAATGGAGACCTAAAGGAAGTAGGGAGTGAGAGTGACAGGTGGGAAGAGGCTCCTCCAGAGCCAGAGGCATAAGTCCTGAGGGCGGAGGACACCCAGCCATCCTAGGGCCAGAGAGGAGCCCCGCAGAGCTGTTGCACGGAGAGCAGCAACGGTCAGTGATAAAAGGCTGGATCCTCCAGGGACTGGTTGCTTTTGTCTGGGGGGGAAGGAAGAGCTCATAGGAGGGTTAGAGAGAAGAAATGCACACCCTGCCTCTGTCCAACAGGACTACACTGACTGCAGTGTGCAAAAGTGCCCAGCAGGGTAGCCATGAAAGTCAGCCTCCCTAGAGACTATGGGGCTTGGAAACTGGGGTCCTAAGGGAAGCAGGAGAACTGACAGGATTTGGGACACATTTTTAATACAGAGCCAACGTGACTTGCTGAAAGATTCAAAAGAAGGTGTAGGGAAAGAAGAGGGCCCCATCTCTTGTCATTGGCTGGATCATCTGAAAAAGGACGGCCATCCTGTGATTTGTGCAGTGGGATTTCTTGGGAGAGTTCTTGGGTACACCACCAAGGCCAAGGGGAGCAGAATTTTGCAGGGGGAACTGAATGTGTTTTCAGCAGAGGCCTCAAAAGCAGATCTTGACAGGAGCTCAGGAGCTGGGATTGTCACAGCCCAGGAAGATGGCTGGATCTTTATACCCCACCTTGGTGGGTTGTTGGCTGCTAGAGGCTCTCTGGGTTAAGACAGCTCCCAAAGAGGGTCTCAGCAGAGGGTCAGCTGCCAGCACTCCCAGCAGCAGGCAGAGGGGGAGATGTGCGGTCAGCCCAGAAGGGGGATGTGGGCAGTCACCGTAGCACCCACTACTCAGGTCTTCCAGATTTCCACCCCCTATGAAGAAGGGTCGCTACCAGTTGAATTGGGAAGGCTTCCAGGTGAGTTTGCCCTAGGAGAATTTTGGAATTCTATTTTGGAATTCTATTTCATGGAATTATTTGAGGAACACTGGCATTAATGAATTCTTCTTTAAAGGCCTGGTAGAACTCTGCTGAGAATCCATCTGTTCTCAGGGTGTCCCTTGCTGGGAAGCTCTTCATTATTGCTTCTCATTGCTTGGGATTGTCTGTTTAGGTTTTATGTTTCCTCTTGGTTCATCTCAGCTAAGTTGTATGTGTCTACAAAATGGTCAATATCTTCTAGCTTTCTACTGTGCTGGAATACAAGTTTTCAAGGATATCTATTTGGTATCTTTGTCAGAATATCTCCTTATTGAAATGATCTTTGCTTCCTGTATTTTCTTTCTTAGTTCATTTCTTATATTTTAGTTCTTTGATCATTTTCACAGTCAAATTTTTTGATTCTCTGCCATTTCCTCCACTTTGATATCTGAGGATCCCATAGTTGGGAGGTTATAAATTTTTGGAGGCATTTTATTTCCTTGCTTTCCCATGTTTTCAGTAATTCTGTGTTGAGATCTGCCACTCTGCTATGATGGGTCTTCCTTCCACTGTTGACTGGAAGACTCAGTAGGCTGCCTTCACTTCACTGTGTGTTCCAAGCCAGGGGAAGATCTGTAAGAGGGTCTAGTCAACGTGTTCTTGAAGTTTTGATCAATCATTTACACACCTTTAAGGGGAGCTATCACCCTGGTACCAAAAGCAGATACAGGCACATCAAGGAGAGAGAACTTCAGACCAATATCCCTGATGAACTTAGCTGCAAAATTTCTTCATAAAATATTAGCAAACTTCATTCAGAAACACATGGAGATAATACACCATGATCAATTTGGTTCCATTCTAGGGATGCAAGGTTGGTTCAACATACACAAATCAATACGTGTGATTCATCACACAAATAGAATCAAAAATAAAGATCACATGATCATCTCATTAGATACAGAAAAATCCTTCAGTAAGATTCAGCATTAATCGATGTTAAAAACACTAGAAAAACTAAGGTTGAGAGGAGCATACCCTCAGCATCTAAAAGGTACAATATATGACAAACCCAAAGCCAACATCATACTGAATGAAGGAAGACTGAAAGCATTTTCTCAAAAATCAGGAGCAAGACAAGGATGTCCTCTCTCACCACTCCTATTCAGTACAGTTCTCAAGCTAGAGCAATCAGGCAAGAGAAGAACACTAAAGGGATACAGATAGGAAAAGAGGAAGTCAATTTTTAAAATTTTGTGCTTAACTTTTTAAAATTTTCTATTACCATATTTACTTTTTATAAGAAATCTATAGTTTGTGTCTTGGTAGGTCCCATAGGAACCAACAGAGTACTATGAACCCTAATTCTGTGTACATACATATTTAAGCATTTTCTCATTTGCTTAATTTTCCATCAACACAAAACAGCCCTTAATACACATAAAGCTTAAAATATTCACTCTGGCATTACATTTTCTGAATTTTTTTATCCATATAATTTATATCAAACACGAATTTGAAAGTCTAATCCCTTGCAATATGTTAACACCTCAAAACAAATAAACCTAAGAGTTTCCTATGTCTAAGTAAGTGAACTAAACAGTATTACAGGTCCTGCTACTTGAACAACACTTGTTGAGTAATATATCAAAAATATGTTCTTAAATTTTAAATGTAAAATATGTTTTAAATACAAGATAGACTTGATTTTGTAATATCAATAAATCACATTTGAAAGTTAAGAAATAACCACATGGATATTTTCTAGCTTGAGAAAAAAGTTTTTAAGAACTAGGTTTGATTAATAAAGACATTTTTGATATTTTAACCTACGATTTTTTAATTTGTTCTTTTTAGTTATACATGACAGTAGAGTCAATTTTTACATATTTATACAGACATGGAGTATATCTTATTCTAATTAGGATTCCAGTTTTGTGGAAGTACATGATGTGGAGATTCACTGTGGTGTAGTAGGAAAGTTAGGTAAGATTCACTCCACTGTCTTGAGTAAGCTGAATTTGCTTAAGACATGACCCTATACTTAGAAGACCCAAAAATCTTCATGAGAAGACTTCAAGTGTTGCTACATTAAACAAAGTAGCAGGATACAAGATCAAAATACATAAACCAACAGCTTTCCTATGCTCCAATTATAAATTTACTGAGGAAGAAATCAGGAAAGCAATTCCATTTACAATAACCTCAAAATAATAACAACTACTACTTGGTAATAATCTAACCAAGGAGATGAAAGCCCTCTACAATGAAAATAATAAAACACAGAGGAAAGAAATGGAAGACGGCATTAGAAAAGGGGGAGACTTTTCATGCTCTTGAGTAGGCAGATACTATCACAATGGTCAAACTACCAAAAGCAGTACACAGATTCAGTGTGATTTCAATGAAAATATCAATGACATTTGTCACAAAACTAGGGGGAAAAAAAGAATTTTAAAATTCTTATGGAAGGATAAAAGACCCAGAAGAGCTAAAGCAATTCTGAGCAAGAAGCACAATGCAGGAGGCATCACAATACTGTACTTCACATTCTACTACAGAGCTGTAGTTACAAAACGGAATGCTATGGGCACAAAAACAGACATGAAACCAGGTGTGGTGGTGCATGCCTGTAATCCCAGTGGCTGGGGAAGCTGAAGCAGGAGGATCAAGAGTTCAAAGCCAGCCTCAGAAACTTAGCAAGGCACTAAGCAACTCAGTAAGACCTTGTCTCTAAATTAAAAAAAAAAAAAAAAAAAAAAAAAGAAAGAAAGAAAGAAAAACAGACATGAAGAACAATGTACTAGAATACAAGACACAGTGACAACCCATGCAGACACAGTCATCTGATCCTTGATTAAGGTCCCCAAAACATACATTGGAGAAAAGAGAGTATTTTTAGCAAATGGTGTTGGGAAAACTGGATATTCATGAAACTAAACCTCTATCTCTCACTGTGCACAAAAGTTGACTCAAAATTGATCAAAGACCTTGGAATTAGACAGAAACACCACAACTGCCAAAAGAGATTATAGGCTTGAAACTCCAACATATTGGTGCAGTGACCCACTTTCTGAGGACTCTTAAAGCTCAAGAAATAAAATCAAGAATCAATATGTGGGATGGCATCAAATTAATTAAATTAAAATGTTTCTGCACACCAAAGGAAACAATTAAGAGCATGAGAGAGAGCCTACAGAATTGGAATTTGTTCTGGGTGAATTTTGTTTTGCCTATAACATTTTTTGAAAGTCTGTTTTATTGTTATTATATATTTTTCATTGGCAGATAGCATTTTACATATCTATAATGTACAACATGACTCTTGCGATACCTATACACTTCATAATGGCTACATCAAACTAACACGTGCATGACCTCACACACTTGTTTTTGTGATAAGAACAGAACTACTCTAGTGATTTTCAATCATAAAATACATGTTGTCAACTATATTCACGATGTTGCAAAGAACAGATGCTATGTATGCACACTGGGATACTCTTCGACCTTAAGCACAAGGGAACCCTGTCATTTGTAAAACACATAAGAACTAGGAGGACCTTACAGCGCATGACCTAAGCCAGCACAGAGAGACTGCATGAGCTCACTCCTATGTGGAGCTGGGAAAAGTTGAGCTCAGAAGCAGAGGGCAGGGTTGGTTGTCAGGGCCTGGGGTGATGGGCAGGGTGGAAGGCACCAGAGAGTTATTGATCAAAGGGCATAAATTCAGTTAGATGGAGTCAACCAGGTCATGGTCAACAACTCCAAATAGGCCACGATTACATTTAGTGTTTGCAAAAGAAAAATAAATAAGTTGATTTAATTATTTTGAGAACTCTGACTTAAAAAAATGACAAAGGCTCATTTTGTCACAAACAGAATAGTGATTGGGGACTGCCTTGCCACTAAGAGCTCAAATTGTGCAGAGGAGTCAGGAGGCTGGTGTTCAGCCAGGGTCACCACCCTCCGGGGAGAAGATAGGGAACCTCGAGGCTGAGCCTCCTGCACTCAGATGCGTTGTGGGCAGTTTTGTAGATGAAGACCCCAGAGCGCTGTGCTACTGTAAGTCCTCCATTCCTGAAGGTCCCTCCTGGGGCCTGGCAGCATCTCATCCTGAGGGGTTTCTGTTTGTTTTGGGCTTTGGTTTCATTGATCCTCATTAGATCTCAGTTTTCATGCTTTGGACAAATTCAAGTTTTCTGTACTTTCAATTAGACTGTGGGGCTCAAATGCTTTCTGGAATTAATTTCTTAGTTAATTTCCTCCTTGGTAGTTTCACGTGCTCACTCACTATTTTTCCTATCGAGAGGTGTTCAAATTATTTTAAAAAACATCCAAGACTCACAGGATTCATTTGCCGTCTGGCAGAATTTTGGATGACAGAAAACATATGTGCATCTTAAAACCTGTCTTTAGGTTAGTTTTTTATGAACCAAAGCAAATGAGAGGGCTGGTTTCAGTAAAAACCCTCTGTTCTTCACTTCAAAGGCTGTGGTTACTCGCACCCAGCAGTCTGGGTGAAGTGCTTACGTTTTCTGTCTCAGTAGAGTCTAATTTGAAATTGCTTCTCTCACATCTTCAGGGAATGAAGAGCAAGTGAGCAAATCATGCCACACATGAGGTTGTAAGGGAATTACAGGGAAGGAAACAGGAAAATCCAAACTGTCATGGTAACAGAGGGATTTTCCAAACCGTCTATCAGATGAGACGTGCAGTTTTTCACCTCATGACAATGACCTCAAGCAAAGCCGTGTGCATGGTGCTTCCTGCTTGGGTGAAGACCAGGAAGCCTCAGTGGGGAGGATTCCACTCAGATGTGTACACAGGTAAGAGGACCCACGAAACTGGGGACAGAAGGTGGCATGGAGAGCATAGGGCGCACTCCTGCCTGCAGATACGGGTAGAGGAGGCTGGACCCTCCACGTTGCCAATTACTTGGCATTCTACAGAGAAGGGCTTTCATTCCCTTCCTGCCCCTCAGCCTCTCATCTATTTATCATTTATCCATCCATCTATATCGTCTGTTTGTCCGACTATACACCCCCCCCCCCACACACACACAATAGATGGTCATACATCTAGCTATTTCATATATCATATAACATGGATCTAACTCTTCTACAGAGAGATTCGTTTTAAAGGATTGGCTCATGTGAATTTTCAGGGACTGGCAGGTCTGAAATTCATATCCACGCTGCCAAGTCTGGGAATTCTTCTAAGAGCAGATGTAATTTTGTATGTAGACTCCACGGGGTAGCGGGCTGGAACAGGAAGAGTGTCTCTGTTGCAGTCTTTAAGGCAAAGTATTTGTTACTATGGGGAAACCACAGTGAAAAAGTTGACTAACACAGGGGACTTACTGAGCAGTACACACACACACACACACACACACACAGATAACTCACGATTATGAAAAGTGCTGTTGAGAGAAAGTGTGAGGTGTTGGGAGAGACGGTGGGGCTGGTGCAGTCAGGGTGTCAGAAGCCTTTGCCATGGATATGACCTTTAAGCTCAGCTGTGGTAAGGGAGTGAGGGGCTAAGGGAGGCCGGGGGTGGGAGGGGCGGGCAGCGGAGCTGAGGGCTGGGCAGCAGGCGAGCCTTGACCCGACTTGTGGTTTTCAGAGAGTGCATCAGCTGTTGCGTAGGGAAGAGAGGGGACCCTGACAGGGGAGCACCTTCCAGACTGGAGGTCACCGCAGCGTCATAGCATGCAGCGAGGACACCTGTCCCCAGGCTCAGGGGGTCTCTGCTACCCCTCGGCACCTGGCTGGCACCCAGGGCTCAGAGGTGTAGAGCCTAGGCCAAGAGCTGCAGTAGGAAGCCTCACTGGCTTTTCTCCTGACCTCTCATGTAGTCTTGGGGACACCTTGTGAACAGTTTATGTCACTATTGTCTCATGTTAAGTATTTGATAATGTCCTACATTTGGTTTTTGTGAGAAGTAAAAATGCAACCAATAATTTGAAATCAAGTGCACAAATCTTGGCATGATGTGGAAGATTGATAAGATTGATCAAGTTTCTAAAACAAGAACCTGGGAGGAGACAGGAGGTGTCTACCCAGCAGCGAGGGCTCTGAACTCTTGAACAGCTTTAACAGAGAGGAACTCAATGCCAGGTTCCATTAAATTCTTTACATGCAACTTCTTTTCTTTCCAAGGAAACTTTTAGCTTGATTTATGATTAGTTGTTCTATGAAACTATAAATTTACTAATCTTCTTGCTAAATTGGCAATGTGGCTATGAAAACAAAGTTCTTAAGGATTTTTATTGAGGCGTGTGCCTGATTTTAAACACTGATTTTAATGGGCTTCAAAAATAATGCTGAAATATACTATTGTCAACTATGCTGCCTAATTTTATTTCACTTCTAATTTTATGAGGATGATTAATAATTCCATTGACTAAATGAGGAAATTGAGATTCAGGGAAGTAAAGCAACTTTCCCAAGGTCACACTAGTCATAAGAGGAAGGTCTTGGATTGAACTTGGTTTTGTGCCTGGGAGCTTTAGGCAGCAGATGAGATGTGACCTGACATGCAGTTTTTACTTTTTTTTTTTTTTTTTTTAATTTATTTATTTGCTTTAGTTGTACACAGTGCAATGCATTTATGTTTACGTGGTGCTGAGAATCGAACCTGGGCCCCGCACGTGCTAGGCAAGCACTCTACCGCTGAGCCACAACCCCAGTCCCAGTTTTTACTTTTAATGCACAAATTTGGCAGAAGTCCCCTAGTGAAGACTAAGTGCATGAACTTAAAGGATGAATCCCTGTCCACTACCCTCCCATCCCATAGAGACTTAGCCATCACATAAATGGTGAGTGATTTGCTATGTTGACCTCAGATTTCCTTTTGGAATATGGCTCTTGGGTTCACAAACAGTGCCCATTTTTAAATATTTGTGCTCTACTTGCTTTGTGTAAAGCATCCATGAGAGAAATACAAATGTGCGTTTAGGCTATGTGAAGTGAATATTCTTTAATTATGAGCGGTCTGTTGCATAACATTTAGAAATGGGTGTTCCAGCTCACACAGTCTTGTTTATTTAAGTAAGCATTGCCCTCCCGGGTATAGTTAACATTAAATTATTCAGAGGTAGGGACCTGAATCTTTGCTTAATTAAAAGCTCTCTGGAATCACCAATTGGATCAGGACTCATTTGAACGCAGTTAGAGGCCCACAAAGCGAAAGGAACTTATAAAGCAAATGGGCGCTGTGGGGCTCAGGGACGGCTCCCCACTGGCTCCTTCCTCAGCGGGAACAAACACCCAGTCCTGCAATTTCAGCCGGTTAAAGACACCCAGAGAAGGTTAGGCGCCTCCCACCAGCCGTGCTGCCTGGTGAACCTCGGGAAGCACACGCATCCCTCCCGTTAGTGGCTGGACTTAGGGTGGAATGTCATCAGCACTGCGGTGTGGGTTCCCATCAGCGGCATGCTCAGAGCATGCGCACTTACACTGGGAGCCAAAGGATCCCCAAGCCAGCAAGAACGTTTTCAAGCAGGTTCCTGGAAATAAACTGTGAATGGGTGTGAAATTGTGTTTCATTGGCCACCTTTTTACACTCCCAGTGAGCAGTGAGCATGAATGACATTTTCTTCTCTATGAAGGTTGGGAAGTCCTTAGTCATCTGGTGTAAGTGGGCAAAAAAGTACAGGTGATAGGGTTTTCAGAACAGCGGACTCCTTCTTCTAAAGGCTACCCCCCCTTGTTTGTACATTTACAGAAATCTTTATAAATCATGTTAAATATTTTCCTGACGTCCTGGACTGATTATTCTGTACTTCATAAAATTATTCTCCTTTTGCTGTGTGATATCACTCTGAGCAACAACAGCTGGGTTGTTCAATAAGTACAGTGTGCAGGATATTTGGTTGAATATTTGAAATTGGGACACACTCCAAAATGCGAATTTATTGATAACTACTTATTTTCTTGCCATTTTCAGTTTTCCAGAAAGTGTTCATGAAGACACTTGCAGTTGCCTAATCCACTGGCCATCTGTCCTGGTTGTCCTCTATGATTATACGAAATCACAAAACCAAGTAGCCCTCTCTTGAGTCCTTCCTCTTCTCCTTCCCCTTTCCTCCGCCTCTTTAATATACCATAGGTCCTGGTCAATGATTGACAGCTGAGAAGCACCAGACCCTGCTGCTCCCAGTGTGCTGCTTCTCTTCAGCCTTGTGGGGTTGCTTCCCTCTCACATCCTCTGCGGTGAGCGAGTTGTATCCCTCCGCAATAGGACAGTTTCTATAGGATGTATTTTTATCTATACTTTACTCAAAACCATCATTATTAAATGAAGACCATTTGATAGACATTCTAGTCTGCAGTTTCTTTTTCCTCATATCTTTTCATGTTGTTTTCTTTCAATATACTTTGAAGACGAAACAGCATTACACACCTGCCTTTTCAAGGTGACAGCAAGTCAGAATTTTCAGGAAGGAACTTAACATAATTAACCCGAAGTCTCGAGCCCTGTGTCAATGATTTAAATTCAACACTGGTCAGTTCTAACACATGCACGATTTTTATCATGAGACCCAGTAGGAGGCAGGGAGAAGGCAGAAACACCCCAGACAGGAGCCCTGCTTCTTGAGATCAATTCTGTTGCAGTGTAACAATAGCAGGCTTCGTCTTCTCAGATAAGTCTTGGTGCTGAGAAGCTTCTTCACTGCAGATAAGTGTGGTAAATCTATAGGGGAGTGTGAGCCCCGTTCATCAATGCTTTAGAATGTTCTGGTCCCCAAAATTTGATTGATGGTTTATTAGCTAAAGAAAATACATCCAACACGTTCTCAGTTTGCTTAAACCTGAAGATATCAACTGCTTGGGGGAGATTTTATGAGTTTTATTGATATGCTCAGAGTTTTCCATGAACGGTCCTTGCATAGAGACAAGAGCACTCAAAGCAAAATCGTTACTTCTGGTTCATAGTAGATAATTTTGCCTGCCTGAGGCTAACGTGTGCCTGAGCAGGTGGAAGTTGGCGGGCGATGCCAGGCTGGAGCCAGGTAAGCCAGGAATGTTGAGTGTGTCTTTGGACTCATAACATTGCCATCTTATGATAAGTTTCCAGATGTGCCCCTAGGCTGAGGAGCATCTGACTGCCTGGGACAGCCATAAACTGGGCGGCCTGGAGCAACAGAAGTGCTTCCTTCCACACTGCTGGACCCCAGAAATCCGACCAAGGCCTGAGCAGACTGTGGGGGCTCCAGACTCTAGGGAAGCCTCCTTCCTCGCCTCATCTAGTCCTGGTGGCTCCCGGGCTCGCAGGCTCCTGCTGCACTGCTTCACCTCTGCCTGAGGTCTTGACACGGCCTTCTCCTCTGGGCCCATTTCTTCTCCTTTTCTGTTTTTTTATAAGGATGATGTTCACCGGATTCAGGTCAACCTGGTTCATCCAGGATGATCTCCTCTAAAGATCTTTAATGTAATTACATTTCCAAAGCTCGTTCCCAGTCAAGGTCACATGCAAAGGTCCTGGAGGTTAAGATGTGGATGTGAGCTTGTGGGGTCTGCCTGACCCCACAAGGACAGCTTTTGCTATGCAATGAATAAAGGTTCTGCCTAACACCTCAGTGGGTGGTGTTCTGTGTACTCAGAGGCCAGCCACTGGCGGCACAGTGACCGTCTTGCAGTCCACTCTGGGCAGTAGCCCGGCCTCCGTGGACGCTCTGCTCCTCGGGCGCGGCTGCTTTGCCCGGCTCTGGAAGAGCTGCCACACTGCTTCCGTCCTGCAGACGCAGTGGCAGGGCTCTGACCCGGTCAGTGCTTCCTGCAGCTGGGCTCACTCCCACAACGCCTTGACGGGCAGCACCGTCATGCTCACCCGCTCCTCTGCCCCAGCCTGGCTCTCCTGACTGCCCTCTCCTGTTCCTGTCCATGTTCCCTCTCTCCTCGGGAGAGGGCCTTCTTGTCTGGTTCGAGGTGTCCCCAGGGCTTAGGACCCACCGGGCACTCAGGACACATCTGTGCTGGTGTTTTAACACGTATCAGTAAACGAAATGGTTTTGCTTAGGAGGGGAAATCTGAAAGTTGGATCTTAGTCCCCGAGAGCGAATCCGTGCGTGGGGATGTGAGACGCTGAGCTGGGCTGGGTTCGCAGGTGCACGGCAGCGCCCACCCTCTCTGGAGAGCCGCCCGCGCATTCTGCTCAGGAGCAAAGAATTACATCGCGGAGGGATTGGCGTCCCCTCATTTCCTCCTCTCTAAGCTCTGAAGAACTTTTGATACTTCAGATTGAGCCATGCCATCTTCCTGAGAGAGGAAAGACCTCAATTTCTGTGGAAGTTGTTAATGAAAATATACCCCCCAAATTCTGAAACACGTGCTCCTGACTCAGTAGCCTGGAGCTACGGAGGCGGGTTCCGAGGCTGATGACGGGTGTTGAGTCCAGACATGCATTTACCTCTTCATGAGGGAGAACAGCGGTTCTGAGTGACAAGTCTGATCAAAGATGAGCTATTTGTCCAGAGCGCCAAGCATTTCAGGGACGTTGCAATACATTAAAAAAATAATTACTGAGCTGTGCATGGTGGTGCACGCCTGTAATCCCAGCACTTGGGAGGCTGAGGCAGGAGGATCACGAGTTCAAAGCCAGCCTCAATAATGGCGAAGCACTTAGCAACTCAGTGAGACCCTGTCTCTAATAAAATACAAAAAAAGGGCTGGGGGTGTGGCCCAGTGGTCGAGTTCCCCTGAGTTCAATCCCTGGTACCAAAAAAAAAAAAAAAAAAAAAAAAAAAAAAAAAAAGTTACTGAATGTAGCAAAATGAGGGGAAAAACAACATATTTTTATTTAGGTCAACATTATTTTTCATATAGAAACACTGATATTAAGATGTAAGAAGACCCAAACGTTCAGTTAGAATGTTTTAAAAGTTTCTAAATTTCTCTCTTCTTTGCTCCCTGGGTTCCTCATGGCAGAACATTTTTTACTGGAAAGGCCCATGTAAAATAACAGTCTCAATTTTCCAAGGAACCTCCATATTGGCTTCACCATTTTGCAGTCCCACCAGCAATGTACGAGTGTGCCTTTTTCCCCCACATCCTTTCCAACACTGATTGTTGTTTGTATTCTTAATAGCTGCCATTCTGACTGGAGTGGAAAGCAGTATGGAGGTTCCTTGGAAAACTGGGAATGGAACCACCTTTTGACCCAGCTATCCCACTCCTTGGTCTGTACCCAAAAGACTTAAAATCAGCATGCTACAGGGACACAGTAACATCAATGTTTATAGATAGCAGCACAATTCACAATAGCTAGACTGTGGAACCACCTAGATGCCCTTCAGTAGATGAATGGATAAAGAGAATGTGGTATATATACACAAGGGAATATTATTTGGCATTAAAAGAGAGTACGATAACGGCATTCACAGGTAAATGGATGAAATTGGAGAATATCATGCTAAGTGAAATTAGCCAATCCCAAAAAACCAAATGCCATTTTTTTTCTCTGATACAAGGAGGCTGATTCATAGTGGGGTTGGGATGGGGAGCATGGGAGGATTAGAGGAACACTAGAAAGGCCAATGGGGAGGGAGGGAAAGGAAGGGAGTAGGAGGGTAAAAAAGATGGTGGAATGAGATGGACATCATTACCCTAATTACATGTATGAAGACACGAATGGTATGAATATACTTTGTATACAACCAGAGATAGGTAAAGATGTGCTCTATATGTGTAATATGAATTGTAATGCATTCTGCTGTCACATATAACAACTTAGAATTTTAAAAAAATGACAGTCTCAGCCATCCTTTCTCGTCTCTTATTACAAATTTAATTACTTTAGGATATCAATAATCCTTCTACTGTTGCTGGCACCTGGTACCATTGAAGGAGCCAGCCCTGCTGAAAAGCCCAGCCTCCAGTCCTGAGGTGCTGGTCTGAATCTGCAAGTCTGTGGGCAGACGGGGGCACCAGGAACTTCTGCCACTCACAGGCAGGCATGGGACTGAGATGGAGGGGCGTGAGAGTGCTGCAGTAGTTGGTTCCGCAGCAATCGAGGTCTTTCCTGGAGCCTGGCTGTGCATGTGTTCTGCCAGATCCTGTGCTTGGGTCTATCAGGTCTCCAATGAGTCTTTTTTTTAGCAGCAGAAACGTTGTCACCCTTCCCTAATCCACCACCCTCTCACACGCTCCAGGATGGCTCTGATGCTTTGTGTGAAATAACTCATCTAAATACTTCCAATAACCAAGGTCACCTAATTACAAGAAGCACGTGCCTAGTGATCTGTTAGTCAAAATTGCTCCAAAGATACACGGGGTTTTCTTAACGAGGCTTGCGGTCCCCCTCTGTGGCACACAGGCAGAGGGACCTTCGGCCCGTGGGTTCATGCCATCACGCACACATTCTCTGAGTCAGTTGCCTCTGGAGAGACGCCCTTTGATGCTCTAATTATTGTTTACATTCAATGGGGAAAATTGACAGACAGAAATGTAACTGTTTCTTTCTCTGCAGTCCGTTTTCAGGAATCAAATTAGCAGTTTATCGACTTGCCAATATCAATCTTTGGAATAAAAGATTCTGCTTCTCCATGGAGATATTTCAATGATTGAGCTAGAGGTGGTGGCAGCATCAGAATGACAAAGACCATCATTATACCTGCAGGCTGAAGGACCAGCTGGAAATAAAAGCCAGGAGGAGAATATTGATCTTCTACGTGAAGCTTGTCACTGAAGTGGGGTCACAGTCAGGCTGTCAGGCCTGGTCTCCTGACAAGCGCCTCCTTCTGTCTTAGTCTAACAAGGGGAAGCAGCTTTGACTACTGGCCCACGAGGTGATGTAGTCTTCTTGGACAAAAAGCGGGGGTGGGAAAGGCTGACTGGGAGTTAAGCCAAGACCTGGAATAGACCACAGTCTGTACCTGTCCGTCACATTTCTTTGGAGATGGGAGGTTAAGATGCTGGTTTTTAGAAATGAATGGAAGAAGCTTGCTGCAAGTGTCTCTGTCCCTGTTTAATAGAGTGAGACACTGCAAACCGGTGCTCCACTAAACATAAGGACCCAGGGTCAGAATAAAGGAACAAACATTTGCCGCCTGAAATCTTTGCTTATTGAAACATGGAGACAACCCTGCGCCTAAGAAGTGTGGACTGAAGATGTCTGCACGCAGAGGGTGCATCCCAGGTGGCCATTGGCTGTCACCTCTGCAGGGCAAGCTGGCCACACTCAATGGAGGTGCTGTAGGTGTCTAGAGCAGCTTTGCAGCCAGCTGAAGGCAGCGTCCCCTTCTGTCCATTCAGTCTTGAGGGGGCTGCATATCTGGCTAACAGGGAGGGAAACTGGGCCTTTTTAATTAGAGGAAAAGCAGAAAGACTTTAATGTGGGGACAGGGTGGCTAAGGACTCCTTGTCTTTGCTCCCTGGGAGCCTTGGTCACTCATCTCCTCCCGAGGGAGGGCCACTTGCAACATGCAGCAGTCTTGGATCCTGATTCTGCTACTGAGGAGGGACAGAAACTGCCTTCAGAACGCAGTGAACCTTGCCTCCTAAGACTCCATTCTTGATTAATCTGCCTTATTTTTGCTGGTAAGCTTCCCTACTCTCCTACATTTTTCTGATGTCATATTCTTTCTCCTGCTCTCATTTTCTACTTGGTTTACTTGCTCATCTTCATCAAATACAGGGAGAGTGTGGTCTGGTTAGGTGTTCCTGTGAAGCTATGCATTTTATTTTTTAAAAAAAAATATTCATTTTTTTTTAGTTGTACACAATGCCTTTATTCTTACGTGGTGCTGAGGATTGAACCCGGGCTGCGCACGTGCTAGGCGAGCGCTCTACCTCTGAGCCACGACCCCATATCGAGCTATGCTTTTTGAGTCACTCATGTGTTCATTTTTTCCACGAGAGGTTTTAGAACCCCCTCCAGCTGGGAGTGAGGATGGAGGTACAGGGGAGCTCTTGGTGGTGGACAGAAGGCACAGTGCAGGGCAAGGAAGGGTCGTGGGCAGAGTGTTGGGCTTGAGAAGGGCAGCTCCCTCAGCACAAGGAGGTGGACAGAGCTGCCCCAGGGGCCACTTTGGTGGAACCACAGAGGTGACCCACTGGGTGGCGTGTCTGGGAAGAGCCCTTCAGGCCCAAGGCACAGGACTGTCTTGGGCCAGGACAGCAAGGCGGGAGAGGGTGAGCCTCACTCACGGGCACTGCTGAGTCGGGTCTGCCTTCCAGGGATGGAAACAGAGTGAGGAGGGTCAGGAGAGACCCTGGGCATGGCCGGAAGGCTGCACCACAGCACGGGAACAAGGCGACTCACTGAAGGCCTTGTTTTGGGAAAATCAATCAACTGGGAGATCAGCCAAAGTTAAGGAGGGGTCGCGGCTAGATGGGTTCTGAGAGGACCAGTGAGGATGCTGGAGCAACTGGGCAGAAGACCAATCAGCACCAAGATAGGCAGGATGGCCCAGGCAGCAGGAAAGACCTGGGTTGGAGAGGAAGAGCTGGCATCCAAGAGAGAATAGGCAGAGAGAGGGGTGACAAGAGAGAGAGAACAGGCTGTCTCTCTAGAACTCCCAGGAAATGGCCCGAGTGAGGTTCTTCAAGCCAAGAGAATTCGTTGCAGGTGGCCATTCAGGACAAGGACACATTCTACTGGGTAAGAAGACTTGGGGTGAGCAAAGAGGCTCAAGGGCTGGCACAGAGGGCAGGTCCAGGTGCAGGCCGCAGTCTGGGCCTGGCGAGCTGTGTGTGTGGCAGAGGATGGCTCCTGAGATGGCAGGGAGCAGGGACAGCAAGCAGGGCCTCTGCCTGAGAGCTCAAGGGAGTATTTCTGTGTCACAGAAGTCTTGAACAGGGTTGAAGAAATCGAAGCTTTCACACACAAGGGCTTGCAAAGAGCAGAGGCGTGCGAGAGGCACCTGACTGTGGAAGAGCTTCTGAGGACAGAGGATGCACTAGGGCTGTGACGAGGCAGGGACCTCCACGGACAAGCTCAGGCAAGCAAAAGCCCCAGAGAACAGTCCATGGGCTGCAAGCATGCTTGTGTCATATGAGTTATTTGCTGTCTCTGATTTATCTTGAACTAAATAGAACTTCAGAAATTATAATTTAAGTATCTATTAAATGTATGTGCAGCTCTTTTTATTATTATTATTATTATTATTACTATTATTATCATCCTTTCTTTCTTCTCCTCCTCCTCCTCCTTCTCCTCCTCCTCCTCCTCCTCCTCCTCCTTCTTCTTTTTTTTTTTTTTTTTTTTTTTTTTTTGGTACCAGGGATTGAACCCACTACCACTTAACCACTGAGCCTCATCCCTAGCCCTTTCTGTTTTATTTTGAAACAGAGTCTTGCTAAATTGCTTAGGGTCTTGCTAAATTGCTGAGGCTAATTTTGAACTTGTGATCCTCCTGCCTCAGCCTCCTGAGCTGCTGGGATTACAGGCATGCACCATCATGCCTGTATTACTTTGTATTACTTTATTGAAACAATCCTAGCCTCTAGCACATGTTTTCTTTGTATTACTTTATGGAAACAATCCTGTTTTGTTAAAAAATGCATGTGGCACTTGACAAGCAAGCACTCCTGCTCATTGTCACACAAAGTCCTTGGAGGTTGGCTGAGGGCAGAGTCTGAGTGGTTGAATGCAAAGTAAGTGCTGGTTTTGGAGGAAGACAAATCTTACTTAAACTTTTAGGGCAGTGTCAACAGCTGTGTGATCTTGGATTTGTTACTTAATTTGAGATTCAGTTTCCTCCTATACTAAGTGAGGATAATGGTATTATTGTTAAGATACTGTGTGAAAAACAGTCTATTTAGTATCTGATACAAAGCTGGTGTTTGCTAGGGTTTGTACATTATCGCTTTTCTGCAGCAACGAATGAGCACACGCACAATATCTTTCTCATCCTTGCTTTTCTATATTTAATAGCCAGAATTATCTCACTCCTGGTGTACCTCTCCATGGCTTCCCTCTGCATGCATGTAGGATCCTGCCTGGAGATTTATAAAATCACAATTTTCTTGTGTATTTTATTTTCAAGGACAGGAAATCCTGTTGTTATCAAATCCTAGATCTGGGTTTGTTGCTGGTGCAGATATTCCACTATGATCTTATAAAAAGAATTTTTTAAATGTGTCTGAAATAATGACAAAGGATTAGTAGAAGATTATCATACCCACACTTTAGTGGGCAGTTTTAACTAACTCCAAATATTAAGGAATGTAGCTGCAAAGATGAATTTGTTTCTTATGGCTATTATAACAAATTGCCACAAATTCCATGGCTTAAAATAACTGAAGTCTGTTCTCTCACAGCTTTGGAAGTCAGAGGTCTGAACCTGGTACCACTGGAGGAAATCAAGTTGTCGGCCAACCTGGCTCCCCCAGGGAGTCTAAGGGAGCGTCCGCTCCCTGCCACTTACAGCTCCTGGTGGCTGCCCGTGCTCCATGGCTTGGAGTCACATCGGTCCAATCTCTGCCTGAGTGGCCATTTCGCTCTTGCTCTTTCTCTTCTCTATGTGAACTTTCCATTGATCTCCCTATTATAAGAAAACACAAAGTTTCTTTGAGGGCCACTTAGGAAATTCTTCCCCTCCCAAGATCTCAATGTAACCACATCCGCAGTGTCCTTACCATGCACAAGTGGGATTCGCAGGGTCTGAGCATTAGGCTGTTCCTGTGTTTGCGAAGACCTTCCCAGCCCACCATGATGACCTCTGGTTGTGTCTCAGGAGACCTGCACCCCCTGCCCATGCTGTTCTGCGTACCCAGACCTCTTCTCCCATGGACCAGGGTTCATTTCCTGCATGCTCCCCTGTAGTCGCCTGAAGCGATGGCCACTTGGAGCAAAGAAGCCGTGGGAAGAAGTTTAGAGACGAACTGGAAACAAACAGCTCTTTATTTTGATAACTTTTCTCTCTGGCTCTAATTACACCCTGACACGCCGTCCACGCTCCTCTAACCTCCAAAATGACACAAACCTCATCCACAATCTCGCTCAAGTCCCTCGAGATCTCTGGCCAAGTCTCACAAAATCCCGGGCCAAGTCCTGTGAGACTACAAAAAATGCCAATGCCCAAACATGTCCAAAACCCGTAGTCAAGCACAATTTAAGCCATCTCCCCAAACAGGGCTCCTACACTCCCCTCCATTGTTCGGGTCAGGGACGCTCTCTGATTTGCAGAGGACTTGCCACAGACCTGGTCTCTGAAGTTCAGGCTTTCAGCAAAGCTTCCGTGCCAGTTTCTCTTGCTCTGCCTAGTTTTCTTTGTAACCTCATAGGCCCTATGATTGTTTCTTCTCTCTCTTAAGGCCCTTCTTCCATGTCCCTGTCCCTTTCTGGTGGCCTGGTGGACAAGAGCTACAACTGAATCGGTGATGTACACATTGCAGTGTCTAGAATGTGACTCCCCAAAGAGAAAGTTTGGTTGGTCATTTTCTTGTTCCCGCTCTTCATTTTTATTAGATGGAGGATATGAAGAATGAAGACCCATTAATGTAGCAATCGTAGGAAAAAAAATAAGCACTTCCATGCTGTCTCTTTGTTTCTGAGCTAAAATTATTGAATCTCTTACAGCCCTGAGCTAAGATTAACTTTCCGACAGCCTTCTGTTTAAAAAGAATTTTTCTTCCAGCATAGTAACCTTGGTTCAGTGGTAAATTTGTCCGTATGTATACATTTGTAAAACTATTGATACAATATTTCTGCTTAACATTCTTTTACCACATGGCAAGGAATGCTAATCAGCTTGGAGTCTGTGTTCTGTGCATTTTAACCATTTGCAAATGAGAGCATGAGCTGTACTCAGAGGAACGCAATCGGTTTTGTAAATGTATTTTGATATTTCAGGGAAATACCGGACCTCCTTGCTGAGGTCCAGTGTCTCCTATTCTTGAATCTAGGGGCAGTTCTGAGCCCCACTGTACAGTTTCTGACCTTGGGTTCACCTGATTTGCTGCCCATTTGTGCCTTTCCTGAGACTTCTCCTGCTTGACTCCTGCTGCTTCAGGGACCCCTACTTTTACTTCCTTTGTTTCAGGTCAGAACAAGTCTGGGGAAGGGGCATGCACCCCCAAGGTGGGCACCATCATAGCTGGGCATCTCTGGAAAAGGGGCTGCTTTAATTTGCATGCATGAAGTGGTTGTGGAACGTTCAATGGAGACTTTCAACAGAGAAATCTGCCCCTCCGAATGCTGTGTGTGCCTGTGGGAATTCCAAGGAGACAGTGGCATTGTGGGTGCTGAAGGCCCATGGGCAGAACAGTGAAAATGGCCCCTGACCCTGGCGTGGCAGCCCACACCTGTGATCCCAGCAGCTCTGGAAGTCGAGGCAAGAGGATCACAATTTCAAAGTCAGTCTTAGCCACCTGGCAAGACCCTGAGCAACTTTGAGACCCTGTCTCAAAATAAAATATATAAAAAAGGGGTGGGATATAGCTCAGTGGTTATGTGGCCTTAGGTTCAATCCCCAGTACTAAAAAGAAAAAAAGTAAGATGAAAAAGAATTGCCTCTGAGATCGCTGCTCCTGCTGTTCCAGAAACACACCTCCTCTCTGGGCATGCTGCTTGCCTTGGGATGAAAATTGGAGGGAGAATACCAGCCTGAGAGAAGCTGGTGAGTGGGTGGTTGGGCCTATACGGTGCTACACAGAGACAGGGCTGGTCTTCATGAAGATGTTATTTCTGATTTATACGCTGCACAGAGTCCTTGGTAGCGTTGCAGAGATTAGGTGTGGCTTCTGCAATTGAGTTTATTCTTTCAATAATGAAATCTGATTGTTAGCTATCATTGGTTCCTCAGTTTGGTTCATGAATTCTATATGTTTTTCCATCCATCAGTAGTTACATTATGTTTTATGACTTTTTAGACAATAAAAGGAGTAAATTACCCTTTGAAAAATAACATTTGTTTTTAAGCAGTGAAGATTTCTTAGATATTAACAAGATGGAAGGAAAGAAAAAGAAAAAATGAAAAGTAAGACTGATAAGAAAAATCCAGATTTTCACTTCTTTTATAGGAAAACTGAGTGATATAGATAAAGGCAGAAGTCATAGGGGTTCATATAAATCAATCAATTTTTATGAGGCTTAGATCCTTTTTGAATATGGAAATAGAGCTAAAATTAAGTAGAGATTTAGTGCATTATGCCTAAGAATCAGGGTCCTTAAGATATTTTGTTAGGTTTTCTCATGGCATTTTAATATTTATTCATTTATTATTTGTTCTTTTTGGATATACATAACAAAAGAGTGCATTTTGGCATGTTGGACATACAAAGAGCATAGCTTATTCTAATTAGGATTGTATCCTTGTGGTTGTACATGATGTGGAGTTTCCCTGGTTGTGTAGTCATATGTAAGGACAGGATAGTCTTTCCTATCCCTGCTCCCTTCCCTTCATTCCCCTTTGTCTAACATAAGTAAACCATATCCATTGGAGAAAAGTGGAAAATTCACAGGAATATAAAGTCAAAAACAAACAAAATACAAAACCACCCGTTTGCTCAGTCTTGCCCTTCTGTGCCGAGCGTGAAGCACGTGCAGGTCTTCAAACCTTCAGCATCGACTGGATTTAGCGGAGTTCCACGGCCTGTTTCATTTCCCTTTGTTCACGTAGCGTGTTCCTTTGCCACTGGAAAGCATGACACCTTCACTGCACCTGCGTGGGTCGTGAGCTGTTGGATCCACTGCAGGGCCACTCAGGATCTCCTCCGCTCACACCAGCAACACCCAAAAGCATTCCTGGATGCACACTTTTCAGTACGATTTTAAGATTGTTTCCTTAGGATACTTTTAATACAATTAAAGAAACACCCTGAACCTTCCAATTTAATTATAGAATCCAAGACAGTTATAATTACTTTTACTTCCAGCCATGAAGAAAAAGAATCCCAGGAGCTTCTTTTGTGACCTAACAGAAAATTCAAAGGTATTTGATCCTTTCAGAAGCCAGAGATGTCGATGTATAGCTTATAAACAAGAATGCATGCAAGGTAAGACAGAGTTGCAACCCTGGGGGATTGGTCCTGTTTCACAGGATGTAGGAAAATGTCTGAGGTCATAGCTTCCTAACTCACAAAACATTTTTGAGGACAATTTTCACATCAGAAACAAAACAGGATTATACATTGTAGCTTACGGCTCCCTATTGGACAAGAGAATGAGAACTGAACATCTCAGTCTGCTCCCGGCTGTTTCTGCTGCGTCAGACCCAGAATATGAGCACAGCCAGGGCTGACTGTGCTACGTGGCAGAGCATCCCACAGCCTCATTTTCCTGGTGTTTCCTTCCTTACACTCAGGGAGGACTTTGGTTTTCCACAACCAGCGCTGAAAAATGTTGATCCCTGAGCAGAGCTTCGTGTCCCAGGGAAACATCAGTACTGAGACACCCAACACTTAAAATATATGAAGGAAATGGAGAACTGGGTAACTCTCAGGGCTTCTTCACAACAAGATTTTCAGAACAGAGGATGTGGAATCCATTTAAAGTATTTTTTGGCTTAGGAAGTCCAAATTATCTTCTATACCACTATGTCAACTTACAGTCCATCAGGAATGCATATGAGCTCCCATTTAGTTGAATCTTCTTTAAATAAGTATTTTTAAATGAAACCTAATGTTATATATAACTAAAAAGGACCAAAAAAAAAAAAAAAAAAAGAGAGAGAGAGAGAAAGAAAAGAAAAAAAGAAAGAAAAACTTTACATTTGTTTCTAGCATGATGAAGTCCCGTCTTTCTATCGGGCTGACATAAAGAAGCAGAGAAACACACTTTAGTTGAAACACCAGGTCCTATTTGACTTTGAACGACATTGAGCAATGGCTTCCTGATTAGATTTGGCCCAGATCACTCTGAGCGTTGGTCTCTGTTGAGCAAAAATAAGATGGGAAAGTTGGTTGAGTTATTGCAGGGAGAAAAAAAAAAAAAAAAAGCAATACAACTTGGTATTATAAATTGGCCTGGGAAAAAGCCCCAAGGACTTCCCTCCTACATTCCTACATCTGATGCCCTTGGCAGTGGGAGCACCGCAGAACCCTCCCCGCTGCCTCCCCGCAGCCCCCTCAGCCATCATTACCAGGCTCATACCCGCCAGAATGCGGCACATCACTCGTGCCCTGCATCATTGCAGAAGTCAGCCTGAACTACTTAACAGGGCGCACACTGCAACTCTGCCTTCATGGAAGATGCTGACGGGCACAGCCGGCGAGCTTCCCAGGGTCCTGGTGGCCTCTGACATCCTGCCAAGACTGATGTTTGACAACGTTGAAACCGGATGTGGAAACTGTGGGGCTGGCTCCCAGGAGGAATTATGAATCTCCAACTCTTTGGCCAGTGGGGTCTACTTTACTGCTAACAGAAGTCAACAGGAGAAATACATGTTTTGAAGGAGAGCCAGATACTTCATTTAAATAAATTTAAATGAAAAATGACAACATGATTCAAGAGAATTAAAAAGGAGTTTCTCCCACTGTATGGTACTTCTTTGTTTAGCTTTTCTGTCTTGGAGGGGGAATTTAGAGCACCCAAACTCATTTTTGGGGGGGGGGGGTAGCAAAAGAAGCATTTTGGCAGAAAATGTGCTGTATTAAAAAAAAATCACATGATTTTCTTTCTTTGTTATATTATTCTTCCCAAGTCTGTAAGGAAAAAAGAGCAAGATGATAATAGGAAAATGAATCACAATTTCAAAAAAAAATTTACATGTTAATAGGAACTGCAGTATCATGGTCATTTATCTGAAGAGATTTCAAAGACCACACGGTGGAAGTATTGTTGGGACTGAGTATTAATGCATTGACTTTAAGACGAAAACTCACCAAACAATGAAACTGGTGACAAAAAATTGTAATAATAGTGCTAAATGTGCACTTGGCTTCCCCGATGTGTGTAAAGCCAAAGATACATGCAAGGGAGAAAGAAAGTGCTGTATTATTACTGCTGTTGGTAACAATGATACTTTAGATAGCCAAGGACTTGGAATTGGGGAATAGCAAAAGGCTAGAAATGTGTGAGGAGGAAAAGGTTCTGTTTACCCTCTACCAACAATTCCATCCAGAACCCTGCAGGGGAGAGCAGGTACTCAGGAAAGACTTAGTGGAGGGAGAGGGAAGTGAGTGATGATGGACTGAATGATGGAATGGTAGCTGGTAGGCTTGAGGAAAGCGAAGGACTGCGGCAAGGACTGGGTTTGCAAAATCCATATGGAAAGAACGGTAATTATGAGCCACATGGTCAGACCCCCGCAGGCTCTGTGAAGGGCTTGAGGTGGGGCTATAATTATTCACGAACATTCCTTGGTCTCCCTGTAATGTTTCTGTTGTATTAAAAACAGAAACAGGAGCTAGGGTTATGGCTCAGATGTAGAGTACTCGCCTGGCATGTGCATAGCCCTGGGTTTGATCCTCAGCATCACGTAAAAATAAATAAATAAAATAAAGGTATTGTGTCCAACTACAACCAAAAAATAAATATTAAAAACAAAGACAAAATCATGACAATATGCATACACCCAAAAGATAGTTAAACATATCCCAATTTTGTAAGATAAAGAATATCATGTCAAATAATTTTAGAATTTATAAACTATGTTAAGTATATAAATGTAGACATTTACTGATTCAGTAACCAATAACTAAATGCAAGTATGTAGGCACACTTGAAACGTAGAAAACTGCTGGGCATAGTGGTTCCGGCAGGAGGATCACAAGTTCAAAGCCAGCCTCAGCAAAAAGCAAGGCTTTAAGCAACTCTGTCTCTAAATAAAATGCACAAAAGGGCTGGGGATGTGGCTCAGTGGCCGAGTGCCCCTGAGTTCAATCCCTGGAATCCCCCTCCAAAAAAGAAAACTTTTGATTTTCTTGTGTCAATTCAACTCCTAATCACAAACATGAAATCTGCATTTTAGGATTGCTTTTAACAAGTTAACTGTCCGAATGTTGACCTATACAAATATTCCCTAAATAAATGTTCATGGAGAGCTAGCCAGCGAAGCAAGCAGAATCACCTTGCCCCTCTCAGTGACAAGCAGCCGTGGCTGCCTGTGTTTTGATTTTATTACCTTTGGAATTCAAGCTGCTGAGAATCTCCTTGTAGAAATAACATGGTTTAGAAATATGCTGTTTATCACTCCCCTCTCTGCACAGGAGGAGGGCTGGTTTGAATGGACAGCCTCCAAGTAGAGCGTCTGGGTCTCTTTCCCCAGGAGCCACTTGAAGCCAAGGTACACCTCAGAGCCCACCTCCCCAGGATGTCCCTTCCCTTAGTAGAATTCCTCCCTAAAACCGGCATCCAGGGCACAGAAGCACAAATGTCTTCAAGATCACAGTATTGTGTGCTTCCAAAGAAAATTAACGTGCACATTTCCAAAGCCTTCCAACCTTTTTTACTTTGGACATTCAGCTGTCATCATTGTCATAAAAATGTCACTGAGCTTCTGTGGCTATCTAATAGAAACCAATTTCTTTCTAACTTGAATTTTCTGCCTGGAAAGCAGACCTGATGTGCATTCATGGTTCCATCTTTTCCACCCCAGTGCACACTCCTTGTGCACACGTAGGGGTCAACTGCATGTATCCTCTGTGACTGACAGCTCAGATCATTATTTCTGGAAATCTGGATTTTTATGCTAACAGTGGGGTTATCAGAAATTTACCTAGTGGGGCTTTTGGCCATTTAGGAAGGGATTGTGGTGTACATAAAACTAATAGTGCTTCAAGAAATACCCCTGTAAGAATTTTAATCCTAAAGAAAACAAGTTTATATCCAATTAGGACATCCTATAATCATAGAGAAATGTGCAAAACCATTAGAAGCAAAACCATTCCTAAATAAATACAAACAAACATAACTTGTGCCATCTCTACAGTATGCAAACTAGTCTACTGACTGCAAATTAGCAGGCTTAATGGAAATGAGGCTGGGTTTACAAGGTCCAATTCTATTTTAAAACCCAAATAGAAAGTAAGGTTTTAAAGAAAAGAACAAATGTCCCTTAAGCACTGACAGTAACTTTCCACATTTTGCTAATCAAAATTGATGACTGAGTCACAACTGCCTCAAGGTACAAAACCATTCCAACAAGAAAGGAGGGAGGTTCAAAGCTAACCCTTGTTTGAGTTCGGGAGTTGCAGGACTCAGAGTCCCTGGATGTTAATATTTTAGGTTTTGGTGACTGCAAATGCTTGCAGTCTCCTTGGAGAAGGAAGCCTGGGATCTCTGGGGTCAACCTCAAAGGCTGTGGGTACCTCCACAAGGCTGCTTTCACCAGGAAGGCTATAGCAGAGGGCACGGGACTACGTGCAGCTCTAGAACAGGAATGAAAGTGAGTTGCATCCCCGAAAGTTCCTTTTGGGAACTGATCATTGAAAGTTTCCATACCCCGTTCAAACCTTAATAGGTGTAATATTCCATTGTGTATATATACCACAGTTTCTTTATCCATTCATCTATTGAAGGGCATCTAGGTTGCGTCCACAGTTTAGCTATTGTGAATTGAGCTGCTATGAATATCGACAGGGCTGCATTACTATAGTATGCTGGTTTTAAGTCCTTTTGGTTTAGACTGATGAGTGGGATATCTGGGTCAAATGGTGGTCTATTCCAAGTTTTCTAAGGACTCTCCATACTGCTTTCCAGATTGGTTGCACCAATTTGCCGTCCCACCAGCAAATATGAGTGTGTCTTTTCCCCCACATCCTCACAAACATTTTTTATTGTTTGTACTCTTGATAACTGCACAATGGACTATCACTCAGCATAAAAAGTGAATAAAATTATGGCATTTGCAAGTAAATGGATGGAGTTGGAAAATATCATGCTAAGCAAAGTAAGCCAATCCCCAAAAGCCAAAGGCCGAATGCTGGAGCCAGTCTCACGGGGATTGGGGGGGTGCTGGGGGGCTGGGGGGGCAATCCCAGAACTCACAAAATGCCTCCCACACATAGGAATGTTGATCCATCGTCATTTATTGGACAGGAAACCTAATTTCCTGCTGGCTTGTATCTTTAACACATCTTTGCCAAAACTTCTGTGCTATTATCCTGGATATGGAAGGGGCACATGAATGAATAAACTAAGTAGCACAGGATTTTCACCAAATCCAAGTCTTCATTGTAGCTGAAGGAAGGTAGTGTTGGGGGTGATGATAAGTGGAGACTGAGAGTAGATAATGTAGTGACATTGTGACAGCTGTCATTGACTAGGCCACAGGGCACAGCTGTCTGCCAAACACCAAGTCAGTGTATTTTAATCTAAACTCATTTTTCTCTAATTATGAGTGATAGATACCCACTGTAAGAGAATAGCATTGGAAAAGTATTCACTAAAATAACAGTATCAAGACAGCAGAGTGGATGGGCAACAACTGGCTATCTCATTTGCAAATTACTCCCTCATTGTCACAAAGGAGAGTGGCTTGTTTGAAAACAGCTCTGCCACTTGAGCTGCAGTTATCATTATATAAATTTCATCCTAAAGTTTCTGCTGTTGATTCACTTGTTTGCTGGAAATCAGATTTGATAATCACATAGTTGTGACAGGAAGTTGAATTTTGCAATATCTAGCTCATTGAATTTTCACTGATATTACTACCAGGTGGAACAAACTGGAATAAGACCTGAGCAGAGTCCCGGATCTGGGATCAGCCATTGGTTTCTCCTGTCTGCTCCAGGGGAGGGTGAGTGGGAGTACAGAGACATTCCCAGAAGCCGGACTTCCACAATAAGTGCCAAGCTGGTGCCCGGGCTTGATTAGGCAGAAGGAAGAGTGTGCATGACCCCCAGCTCTGCTTTCCCATGTCACCCCATGACCATATGACAAGTGGACAAGCATGCAGATTCTGGCCGCTCATTGGCTACACATCCTAGTTTCCAACGCAGCTGTTTCTCTCTTTGGTCTCAATTTGAAACCAATGTGATTTTCAGAGAGGTTTATAGAAACCGAGTGAGATGCCACTTGAAGTCAGTATTTAATAGCTCTGGCATTTAATTTCATCTAATTCTATGCTTACTGATCTCCTGGCATTGCCCTTGGACATGTCCCTTCTAGGGCCTGAGCCAAATCCCAGAGTCAGAGCCACTGACCAGCTCCACGTCAAACACGAGGAAATCCAGATTAATCGACCCTTATGCAGAGAATGAAAGAGAGGTGAGTCAAAGTCACTAAGTTGAGCCAATATCTGATAACTTCGAGGTCTCATTTAAATATAATTATCCAGTGAGTGATGGATGAAGGAGGTTTCATTTACACATTTTAAAAAATTCTACATTTTGAGGAGAGGTACTGATGTAGACAATTAATTCACAGCTCAGTTTTTTCCCGGGGGCGATGGGGCGGTGGGGCGGTGGTAGAGTCTACGTGATATTTAAAAATAATGAATGGCATGTAAGTAATGATATATGTGACTCATTTAAATGTAAATGAGTTTGCAATATGAAAATGAGGAGAGCAGGCTGTGAACCAACGCACAGAGTACTCCTAGGTAAATATTTCCTCGACGTGGGGCATCGATCACAATACACGGCAACTTTGGGCAAGGCCAGGTTTGGAGGGACTCTTCCCCCAGGCAGAGTGCCCAGGTGAGGCACCCTGTGTGTGGCTACAGCTCCTGTGTTGCAAAGGGTCACGATGGCCTCAGAGTGT
Source organism: Tamias sibiricus (assembly GCA_025594165.1). Lineage (NCBI taxonomy): Eukaryota > Metazoa > Chordata > Mammalia > Rodentia > Sciuridae > Tamias > Tamias sibiricus. Next base: position 167,607,616 of record CM046662.1, on the reverse strand, counting down.
CAAGTGTGTGAAGGGCTCGGCAGGGTGGGGTCCACCGTGCACGTGGAGAGCGCTAAGGAGCAGGGTCTCCATTGCAGCTCTCAAGTAACTCGGGGTGACGTTTTGGCGGATGCCTTAAATGACTCCACTCTTGGGAGCATCGCTAGGGAGCCTCAGACGCACTGCAGGTTGGGCTCCCCTCCCCAGCCGGCAGCCTGGCTGGCGTGGCAGGTCACCATGTCAGGAGTCGGTTTCCTTTAGAGGCGATCTAGCATTATGGCTCTTGCTAAAAAGCACATTTTCGGATGCATGTCACACTTTAACTTCTCATAGCACCAACCGCATGCTAATTATAATCTTTCTGGATGCATTTTGACATCGATAGAATTGGGGAAAAGGCCTGTGGAAAAATATTATGGAAAGCATCGTTGAAAGTTCTTGATACATCACACCCATGGTCCATTTCCAATTTCTCCTTCTGGAGAGGTTAAGTGAGCACATTTCTCATCATGCCGAGGATTCTTAAACCTGGATCTTGGCAACACAACGCTAATTCAACATCCCAGTGTTCTGGGAGTAGTGAAGACGGCCTTGATGCTGAAGAATAAGAGCTGAGATCTCAGTTCCTAGGCTTCACTTGGGTGAATCAGATGTGAATCGTCCCCTCGGGGTATTCCTTCTTCCTGAAAATATTCTACATCCTGGAGTCTGGTGTCATCGCCTGAAGCGATTGACGCTTGGAGCAACGAAGCCGGGAAGAAGTTCAGAGGCAAACTGGAAACCAACAGGCTTTTTATCCTGATAACTTCGCTCTCCAGCTCTAACAGCGACTCTAACACGCACCACCAAAAAACCCACCAAACAAAATGGCGCCGACCCGATCTGATCTCGGCTCAAGTCCCGAGAGATCCTGGGCCAAGTCCCGTGAGACCATGGAAGGCGGCAATGTCCGAATATCTCTATGGCCTGCAGCCAACCGCAATCTCAGCCATCTCCCCAATCAGGGCTCCTGCAGTCTGGAGCCTGGGTGGTGACACATCTCTACAGACACACAGGGACCTGGAGGTCTGCGGTGATCTGCAAATACCTCAAACTTGCAGTCATTTTGTTCTTAAGTGCCTTTATGTTCTCCGTGTCAGCAGCAGCGTGCTGTGAGCCCCCCCAGCCACGCCCACAGCAGCAGTTCCCCTCAAGCCACAGTTCACACCTCCAAGAGCCACCTGTGCATTTCTTGGTCGCGCACTTGGGTACCTTTGCATCAATTCATCATGAAGACCTCAGTTTTCAAAACGGAAGTGTCATTCAGGATGGGCTAGATCATGGAGCAGTGACAATGACCTAGTGAGAGTTTCTCCATGGCTGGGACAGGTCTCACTGTCTGGCTGGCTGCCTGCCCTCCATGCAGGGGCTGGGGTGTCCACCCTCTTGCCAGGACCTTGGGCACCTGTGTTTCTGCACAAGCTCCCTCTCACCACTGCAGAGGAGAGAAGCGGAGGGAGCACCTGCTGAGGCACGCTGCCCTCTGTCACCCGTCACCACCGGAAATGTGCTGCCTCCTCCAGGCAGCTGGCAGTGAAGAAGAAAGGAATCCCACTCCACGTGGGGCCCTCTTCCTTCCAAGGAATGGGACACTTCTTGCAAGACACGGCAATGGCTCCAGTGCATTCCAGGGCACAGTGTACCCTTTGATGTCTTCGTAAATCTCCTTTAGATAAACTCTTCTTCACCAAAACCACTTTCCTTCAGGAATAAGTAAACTTCAATTCAGAATCTATGTCTTACGTTTTAAAATATGTAATTTTTTGTTTTTATGTATCAATTAGAAATAAACTTAAGTTCAAAACATCCAACGTTCTTAGATGTGATAATTATGTGTGAAAGTGTGAAATCTAAAACAGAATGCATGTTCTTTGCAAACACACCTTGGGTCAGAACATTGCTGTACACTATTAGACTTCATAATGTATTAGACTGTACACTAGTAAAAACTAGATTACTTGCATACGATCCCATGAGTAACTTCCACCCACCCAAATATAGTGTGGCTGAGTCAACCAAAAAAACAATGGGATTTCATAAAGCTGGAAATTTAAATAGCAGGCAACTCAAGGTGAAGAGGAAATTGCATGTGGGCCATTTAGCCCTGCATGTCTCAGAGAGGACCACATTCCAGAACTTTCAGATGCAGCCAAAGCAACAGAGGGGATAAACTGTACTCTAAACCATAGTTAGCAGACAAAAGAAAGATTGGAACGAAGTAACTCATTCTTCCTTCTCACAAAAAAGACCCCTGCTGTGAGCATTAAAGAATAACTGTGTTTTTTAAAGGAGAAGGAATAGAGGAAGAATGATCTGATGTCCTCTGCATGGGGTAGTTGTAGTAGCCATGGTGGGTCCATCCCTGTGTCAGACAGCTCCAGTCTTTCAGTGGTTTACAGCAATCAAGGCATACTTCTCAAAGAATAAAACAAAGGCTCTCAGCATACAAACAGCAGCAAGCAGGCTCATAACATGAATTCTTTAATGGGCTCTCTGCCCCAAGCCATCCTGTCCTGTCCACACTGAGCCTGTCAGTGGAAGAATGCCAAATACACTGTATTTACTCTATTTTAGGCTTTTTGTTTCTTTTAAGCTTTTACGGTTATGAAATTGCAAATGTCATTAATAAAGAACATTTATCCTGGAATAAAGCCTCATGAAAAACAAAGCAAGAAGCACCCCAGCTCTGTATCTCCGCAATAGCCAAGGCTGCCGTGGCCGTGCCTGCACAGATGGAGTGGCACAAACGAAGACTCACCTGTGGTGTCCGCCGGGTCACTCCCATGGTGACCTAAGCACAAGTCCTTTCAGGATCACCAAGGAAATATGCTGAAAACAGACTCCTAGGCCACTTACCAGGCCTGATACATCAGTTTCCAGACGGGAGGCTCAGATTAACACTTTTAACAAGACATTTCTTACAAAGCCAACTTAGTACCATTCGAAAAATAGGTGTCTGGGAGCCACTGGGATAAGTCACAATATTGACATCTGATCATTGGTCCCTTCTTTCCTTCCCATGGAGTTTTTAGCCCATCAACAAGCTCAGTAGCATCTACCAACATCAGATTCGACCACTAACCTTGCACAGCTGCTGTCATCTCCTGACAGGATGCCAGGAACCACGTCCTGGATGGTGTCACTGGCCTCTGTCCTGCCTAGAACCATAGCACTAGAGTGCGGATCAGGGAGCACTATGGTGCAGCTTGATATCCCTGCTGGCTTTGCCCCGCAGGGACGAAGGCCTGGAAGTCCTGTCCCTGCTCATGGTGCTCTGCACCAGTGGCTCCCACACAGGGGGATGCTCTGTTCTCTGGGGACACTGGCGATTTCTGCAGACACCTTGGATTGTCCTCACAGGAAGGAGTGGTGCTATGGCAGCCGGTGGGTGCAGGCCAAGGGCACTGCCAGCATCCTGCAGGATGGCCTGCCCCTCGTGGCCCCCTGCCCCCACATCTCAACAGTGCTGGCGGTGGAAGCCTGTGCCACAGGCCTGCCAATGCTGCCCACCTTGCCCTGTGTGCCAGGAGAGGCATCTTCTCAATTCCCCGTCTGTAGGACTTGCCAAACTCAATCCACATCAGGCATTTTCTGGCTGCGTGGAGGACAGCCAGACTGGGAAGCCCCCCAGCTGCAGCAACTCCTGTCCTATGAGCGTGAGATAAGCTCTGGGCATCAGCACACCCCGTCTCCCCCTGACTTGCACGTCTATCTCCTTAAGCCACGGACTTTACCAACGTGTGTTTTCAAAGGCGGTCGCCTTTTGCACTTGGGCTACACCATGATTGTTTGCTTTGTCGTGAGGAGAGCTGGCTTTGGTTAAAGGTAAATTTCAAAGAAAAAAGTCACGCTTTTCATTTCCATCTCCGTGGTGCCAACACCTGCAGGAGCCCTGTTTGGGGAGATGGCTTAAATTGCGGTTGACTATGGGCCATAAGGATTTGGGCATTGTCGCCTTCCGTAGTCTCACGGGACTTGGCCCGGGATCTCGAGTGACTTGGCCAAGATTGCTGATCAGGTCAGTGCCATTTTGGTGATGTGTGTGGCGTGTGTTAGTCGTTGTTAGAGCCAGAGAGAAAAGTTATCAGAATAAAAAGCTGTTTGTGTCCAGTTTGCCTCTGAACTTCTTCCCGCGGCTTCGTTGCTCCAAGCGGCCATCGCTTCAGGCGGCAACAAACACCCATCTCATTTGTCTCTCAAGACTGACGGGGGGCCTTCCAGAGGTGTTCTTCTGTGATTTCCTTCTTCCTCTCAAGTGTCATTCCATTTACAGGGTTTGAGTAGGAATGGTCCTGAGCCTGCAGCAGGTTCCTTGACATTTCTGATCTAAACCTGTAAGGAGGTGCTGACCCTGGCTTCAGTGTGTGGTTGAGCTTAAAGGCATCCAAATGGCCAGAGGCACTGCCTGTGGAGCAGAGGCTGGGTTGGCTGTGGCCATCCAGGCCTGAGAGGCACAAGCAGATTTCCTAGTGTTGAGAACTTGACGGGAACCGGGAAGGTGAACCTCCTCCCTCGAGATGGGGTTGTGAGGGACAGAGATGGGCCTATGTGCAGACAAAAGGGCAGGTAAGGAGTGATGTTCTTTGTCTTTTAATTTTTTATTAGGGAGATTTCAATTTAGTTTTGGAATCTCTGAGAGCAATTCGGTCTCTGAACTTTGAGGATGGCCCAGTTGGTGAAGATTTGAGTATTTTGGCTACTATCCCAGGTGCAAGTTTGATGCATGGATCCCAGGTAGCAAACTGCAGCACTGACTTCTCCCACTGTGTTTTGCTACCTTCGTGATCAGTGGGAAGGCCCAGAGGTCAGATCCTAAGCAGGACCCTGAAGCTTTTATCTGTTGCCTATCCCTATGGCCCCGACTCTTCTGTGACACCACCCAAATGTGGACATGCTCATAAAAGGCCCAACTTAAATCTTCAGTAAAACAGATATTTTAAAACCTTTTGGTAGCTGCAAATTCGAGCTTTATCCGTCTGAGATCCCATGGAAATGAGAAGAAAATCTACAAATTGTATTACGATTTCCAGCAAAACAGGTGAACTTAGGTGGCAGTGCTGCTTTTAGAGGAACATGGAGAAACCCAGAAATTTCAATTGTGTCAGGCTTGAAAGTTTGGCAGAAATAAAAGTATGATGTACAGCAACTCCCAGAAACCTAGCTTTGGCAGAAATTTCACAATTTCCCCAGGAGGGTTGTACAAGTGACTTGGGCCTCTAGCTCTATCGTATCTACTTCCAGGGACAATACTTTTGAGAGTTTCGGTTCAGTGACTCAATGGAAGAAAGCAAGTAAGTCAAAGCAGTGTGGAGTTCCTCCATGGCCACACGTTGGGGGTCCTGGTCTCCTTCTGTAATGAGGCCGAATCCTAACGAGAGAGGAAAGGAAGAAGCCAGGGAGCAAGTGGACTTCTGTCTTGGAGTCTAGAGAGAAATGTCATCGGAAAGGACACAAGATAGGCTGGGAGCCAAATTGGAGTTTTTGTTAACCCAGAATTTTAAAATGTCCTTATTTTATAGCATCAGATTACAGACCATTCTAATGTTGGCATGGGACATTTTCTAAAATGGAACAAACCACATGATAGGTGAGCTATTAATGTAAAGCAACTTAATTAACTGCCATCAAAATGTATTTTATTTTGTTTGATGGTTTCATATGTTTGGAAGGAAAAGGATTCAATAATTTAGGAAGACGTTTTATAAAATAATCTTTGACATATTGGCTCCAACAGGCAAACCAAGAAAAATAGGCTAGGGTTTTATTGAAGAAGAAAAGAAAGCAAATTCTCCTTTATAGAGAGCTTATAAAATCTACAGTACCAGCAATAAATAGCAGAGCTTATATGTTACTAATTATTTGGTCTCTTCTCTGCTTGGAGGAAGAACAGCCTACAGTCTTTCATTTTATATACTTGGAGGCATTTATTTCTCAATGAGGTCTCCTTTGCATCTTGGAATATCCCTGTAACATAGGGTTAGGGTTAGAGTTGGTCAAGAGCACGCTGGACCTTGTTGGTCCCTGGGATGCCATCAGCTTCCCTGAATCTGTCTTCTTTGTTGTCAGGTGGGGGTTGAGGGGCTGGAGGTACCTGCTCCTATTGATGGGCCAGGACCAGTGCACAGGTGCTAATGCACCCTCCAGGTACAGGCTGGGGTCAGCCTGGGTATTCACAAAGCAGTTTCTAAACTCTGTTAGTCTAAAGAAACCCCTTTCAGAATTAGAGCGTCCTACAACCAATCTTCTAGGAAATTTGGTTCATAGTTCAGCATTGACATCCAGGAATGCTGTGTCTTAGTCTGGATGGGCCAAGAATTCCATGCATCAGACGGCTTGTCAGTAACAGAGATTTACTTCTTATTGTTCTATAGGCCAGGAGTTTGAGGTCAGGGTGCCAGCGTGGTAGGGTTGGGTGAGGGCACCTTCTTTCTATGTCTTCAGATGGTGAAAGGGACAAGGAACTCTGGGGTCTCTTTTATAAAGGCACTATCAATTTGAAGGGAACATACACATTCGATCTATAGCAGCTATTGAATTCTGGTAAAGAGCAACTACTCGTAGCTATAGTTGCTCCTTAGTTAAGTTAGTAGAGGTGAGCAGGAAATGTCTGGGCTCTGTTGCATTTAATGACTGTTACCTGCATCTGGCAATTGTGCCAATGGCTATCCTGGCTAACTCTTCCCCTTTTATCTTCTTTATCTCAGTATTCCTCTGCCCACAAATATGAAAACAAAGAAATAATAAAAGTCATAAAATTCATGCAACTCTTGAAATATTAAAATGCCACTTTTAATATTTTACTCAAATAATAACTTGGAGGAAGCAGGGGACGGGGCTGGTGATGGAGTTAAAGTTCACCCTCTGTGGCTGCAGTTTGGCACTTAGTTTTGCCCTTTCCCAATGCTATTCAAGATTTGCTTAAAAATCAATTTCACTCATCAGGCATCATTTGATCTGGTTTTCACCTGCAAAGAAGTGGAAGCAACTACAAAAGCCCTCTCTTCCCCAGGCAGCCAGACCCTGGCAATGAGCTCTCAGATGAACAAGCAAGGCTGCCTTCCATTGCTCAGAGAAGGCCCAGGAATGACCCTGCTCTTCGCCTAGAGGAACAAGTCTCCTCAATCATATGAGACCCAAATAGTTCTGCATTGCTAGTTCTTTGAAAAATGCATTTTGTAGACTGCTGTCACACACAAGCACACAGGCATATGCACCTTCAACTAGGCCTCACACAACTGGGGCTGAAGCTTCCAGGCCTTTGAAATATGCCTTTGAAGAAATCAGCAGAAATTTGTCGTACCTCCCGTGGTCAGTCTGAAAAAGCATTTTATGATACCCTGTGGTCACTGGAAATCACTTACCATTAACCTTTCTTACCAATAAATCACTAGAATTGCTGAAGGTAATTTCAGAGACACAGGGGCAAGCAGAGGGAATAAGGGTGGAATGAAACGCAGCACTTTCCCAAGAGGTCTGCACACGGTGCAGGTCTCCCCAGGAGCAAGGCCATTGCACCAACACCAGCTGTTGATCTTTCTACGTGAATCTCGGGTTATCTCATGAAATGGGGCCCGGGAGACACAGGAACCCAGAGCACCAATGGCTCCTCCAAGAGCACCAGTAGTACTCGATGAAGCTGGAACGGAAATCCGGACTTCTCCAGCTCAGTGTTATTCCCTTTAGGATCTTGATGCATCCCTGAAAATTCTCCTTAGATTACTCTGAGAGCATTGGTAAGATAGAGTTTACTGGGTCCTTCTGGAATGTTCTATGGAATGTTTCTACAGAAACTGAACACTGTTCTCTCACTATCGTCAGGAAGGACAACAGAACAACCCTTCAAAGTAAACATGCCCTGTCTGGCATTTGCTTTTGTGTCTTTAATCCTACATGGATAATAGAGTGAAGGGCTCCATCTGCTCATCACGGACAGCCCCCCAGGAAGGTGAGCCCAGAGCTTCCCAGGGCGGTGCAGGGCTGCGCCCCTGAGCTTGTCTCTTCATGGCATAGGGCTGTTGGAAGCTGTCCTAGCCTTCACTCAGCAAAGTTGGATGGGCCTGCCGTCGTAGGCTTCAGCCATCCCCAGTAAGTGCAGCTGAGCAGATCCAGAACTAACTTCTGAAGACAGCCCCCACCCTGCCGTAGGACCCCTTGGCCCACCTCCTGCAGAGGAGGCTGGTCTCCCATCCAGGTGCCGTATACAGGGCTGGACTCAGTGAAGGGGGAGACACTATGTCTCTGGGCATGTTGGAAAGCATTCTCAACGTCCCTCCGTTAAGCTTTGGTCCAAGCCTCCACCGAAGAAAGCAGCATTCAAGACAATTAGTTAAATGACACAGAGATGCAGACCCAGACAGAGCCTCAGCCAAGGCACAGCAGCCGAGAGCTGGAGGACACCACTGGGTCGCTTCCCATCCCACTACGTATGAGGCTCGGACCCCCACACCATGTGCACACTTGCACAGTCCACACACCCACATACATCCACCCATACTCATGCACACATTCACACCCCACAGGTACTAACAACACACATACTCAAACTCACTCGTGCCATACCTGTGCTCACTGATACACTTACATGCATATATACCCATATGCACACCTCCCCGTACATGCAACCTGGTTTACATGCTCATAATTCACATATAATACACAGGTGCACACTCCCTAATGTATACTCACACCACCCTCCACTGACTGGCAGCCGGCCAGGTTGCCATCATGTCCTGAGGCCTCCCTAGGAACCAGCAAACCCCCTACAGCACCCACCGGGGGCTCCTGAGGCACTTGTGAAGGGCACTGGGGCCGCCCGAGACAACACTAGGATGATCTCTTTTAGTAGGATAACTACAGTAAACAACAGATGGTCTTATATGTCAAAATAACCAGTAGAGAAGGTTCTGAATGTTCCAACACAAAGAGATAATGAGTGTGGAGTGCTGGATAGCCCAGTACCCCAACCTGCCCACTCACACATTGTTCACATGTGTGGAAACATCACAATGTTCCCATCAGCACACATGCCTTTTAGGCATCAACTTAAAAATCACTTGTGCTTCCCTTGTGCAGCAAAATTAAAAATGGCGGCCATGGTTAAATGGCCCAGTGTGGGCATTTTAACCAGGACTGGGACCGACGGCTACCTCCTCCCTTTCTCCATGTTTCTCCCCAGCTCAACTGCTTACACATGTGCTTCCCATAGATATTAAGCTCTTCAATAGTTGTGCCCTAGATTTCGCTTAGAACACCCTTAGCAGGCATTGGACATTCACCAGTCCCTCACTTGAGCATTGGTGCCCAATCCAAGCGAGGCCACACTCCAGTCTCTTTCTTGCAAGACCCAGACCCACGTTTTCATTGATCTTCAGTCTACATCACTTACAAGTTCACTGAATGAGGTGTGTGTGAAGCTGAGCTCCGCCTCCTCCCTCCAAACTACCTCCTCCCGGATTTCCTCCAGTGAGCAACAGCAGTGTTCTCTCCAGACTTGCAAGGGTGACATGGTGTGGTGGCTGGAACACATCTTCCCATTGCTTGCATCTAGTGACAGCCAGTGGGTGCCTCTTTACCAAGTACCCAGCACAAGCACAAGGCCTTGCACACAGTAGGTGCTCAATGAATAGTTTGTTGAAACAGTTCGCTTGAGAAGAAGTTGGACACTGGCCACAGCTTTTCAGAGATGATATCAGTGATAGTGAAGTGACAGCACCCAGGAGTTGTGTGAAGGAGCCCTAATCAAGGAGATAGCTAAAGATTGCGGTTAGCTGAGAGCCATAAAATATGTTCTAGTTTCCACCTGATATTCATGCATTATCCAAAGAATCTTTGTATGCCTGTGAACACTGCGTGACGCACCTGTAAGCTTGAGCTATAAGCACTTGTCCTTGTTAAAGCTAAATGTATTTAACCGGGTGAGGTTGGTTAGAGTGTGAGGGAAGAAGAAGAAGGTGGTGGTTGGAGTTAGAGTGTTTGGAGTGATTGCTGGAGCCGGAGAGAGAAGAAGAATAAAAGACCTTTGTTCATTTTCATCCTGCCTCCGAATTTTCCTGCGGCGTTCGTTGCTCCAAGCGGCTTCCGCTTCAGGCAGCAACAGTAGTGTTTGTCCCCACCTGATTAAAAACAGGAAGCACAGGTCTGCTCTTGGATGCCATTTCCAAGGCTCTGGCGGTTTCTCCGAGTGGCCGTGCGTCTCCGGGAGCACTTTCTGTATTGATCAGACAGGATCTGGACAGTGTGCGCACAGCAGGGTCTACCTGGTCAGGCAGCACACAACGTGTGTCCTGTTTTGTAGAGCGGTCTGTCTGCAGCCACAGGGCAGCGACGTCTGCACAGCACGTGCTGACCGCTCCTGTGCCGGCTCACATATTGGTTGCTGTTCACGTTCCTGTGGGGCCAACATGATCGTCGGGTGGGCTGGTTTGAAGACCCCGGTCAGCTCCGTGTTCTCTGCTGGGCTCCTGCAAGTGCTCCGTGCTTGGAAACGCTCCAGTTCATCTGAAATGCAAACCGAGGGAAAGGTCAGCACCTGCTTGCCGCAGTCAGACTTTGCCCAGAGCCAATGTCTGGAAAACTTTTACAAGATATCCTGAGAAATTTGCTAGAGAGAAACAAACTATGTCATTACTATTATTTATTGGGAGCTGCATCACTCAGAAGAAAAATCAGTTTAAAAGAAAGAAGTAATCAAATAAAATCTTATATCAATTAATATACTAATTATGTTGTTATATATCATATTATCAAATATTTTATAAGTTTAAAATATATTTATGCAATGTGTTTTAACATAGATAATACATTACATTAACTATATACTAATATTTATATTCATAAATATTACATGTATTTATTTTGTTACTCTCTGTATGTACTATAATTAGTAATTAATACCATGCATTATTAATACATAAATATGTTAAGTATACAATGTGTTGCACATTATATTGTATTATAATATAATATTATATGTTTATAAAATAATGATATATTCATATATACACATTTATATATTTGAAATATACACTTACAATATGTAATATATTCAGCTATAATTATATATTATTTTATTAATTATATATCTACTAATTTATAATAGGAATACATGCAATATGTAAATACATATAATATTGACTCAAAGTGGACATGATGAGGTTCTCTCTTCTTTCATGTGGTCAGTATTGGTTACCAGTGCTGGGCTGCATTTCCAGAATGAATTCTCTTACAGGAGAAACATTGAGCAGGATGCCTGCACAAGTATCCTCACATTTAAAATTACCAAGATCCAGCAGCTTGGGAGGCTGAGACAGGAGATTGCAAATTTGAGGCCAGCATTGGCAATTTAGTGCGGCTGGAAGTAAGTTTGTTGAAGCCCTGTCTCAAAATGAAGAATAAAAAGGGCTGGGGAAGTAGATCAGTGCTAAAGCACCCCTGAGTTCAATTTTCAGGAAAAGAATCTCAGAGAATATCTCAGCTTGGCTCTCTGGTTCTGTTCCTTCGCATTCCAAGCACGAGGACACTAGATTCATGAGGCCCGACGTGCTGTCTCTTCAGGGGCTCCTGCTGCCCTTGCTGCCCTCTTCCTCCCAGACTGCTCCTCAGTCTGGGGCTTGCTGCTTTGGCCCAACCCAGCAGGAGGACGTTTGGGCATAGAACCCAGAAGTGACCCAGGCTCCTGCCAGAGTCACCTCACCGTGTTTCCCTTTTCTCAGATACCAGGCACCAGCACCTTTGGGGCCGCCGGTCCTGCCCCTGCGCCGTGGCTCGTCTGCGTGGGGACAGGTATGCCGGCTCCTGGCTGCTCAGAGCCTAGCTCTGGAGCCTCCTGCAGAGCCCTGTTCCGGTGGTGGCGGGTGCTCCACTGTTGGGACTCATGTCTGCCAAGGGGAAGGACTTTGGCTGCTTACCACGCCCTTTGGAGGACCGGGGCTAAGCAAAGGGGTGTGGCTATGACGTAGCGTGAGAGTCTGAACCTCCCTGCTGGTTGATTGGTTAGTTCTAAACCTATTTCTAAACCTATTTCTAAACCTTGCCAATAAAGTGAGTTTTTGGCTTTCTGGCTCTCTCTCTACAAAACTCCCTGGGTGTGGCGTGGTATCTGTCCAGCAGGCGGATAGGAGACACTCAGCGTATTTTTGTCCGTTAAGCCCATCTTCGCCCGGTAAGTTACATTCCTTTCTGCAGGCAGAAGGAACCCCCTTTTAGGGCCCATAAAGGGGGGTAGCTTTAGACCGCGGCCCCATTAATAACTCAACAGTCCCGGCACTCCACGCGATGAGCCTGGGCACAGAGCTGCACAAGCTCAGACACTAGATTTTGACATTTTGAGAAAAACCTTCCATTGGTGTGATGGCAGATCGCAGGCAGGATCTAGCAGCAGTTCTTAGTAAAGAATCACATGACAACAAGGTTTTCAGGCCTTTTCCCAGCAATGAGTTACCACGACATAAACGTTTCTAATTAGGTGACTCACCGCGTGCTTGGAGAAGGACTCAGCGATAGATCCCTGCTTCCGACACAGGGCTCTGCGGCTCTGCCACACCACACCACCCAGCACCCCCAGAGCCAGGCTCCTGCAGCCTGGTCTCATCAGCCTGGTTTGTCCTCTTCAGTGCCTTTGAGTCTTTTCCACTTTGATTTTCCTTTGGATGAGCTTATGAACACCCAGAAGCCTCGCAGGTGCCGACAGATTGTGCTGTGACCAGTGTTCTCAGACTCCCGAGCATGATGGCATGGACTGGGCTCGCTGCTAACATACACTGGACTGCTGTTTGCTGGGTGCATTGGCTCTGTGTGTCACGGGAGTGGAGCCCGGTGAGGGTCAGGTCTCCTCCCAGGGATTCCTGCACTACACTTCAGAGAAAAAACTAAAACCAATTTGGGACTTTCTGTTTTGGGGTAACCAAACAGAGGGTAGAACAGAGGTGATCCAGGAAGGTGAAGTTCCCTGGAGACAGTCTTGACTTTCGGAAACCCAGGGCCTGGAACGTGAGGTGTCAGGTTTAGATGGGGCCCTGACAGTGGTGACCTTGGGTTCCCCTGACACGCTGCTGTGAGCACAACAGCCCACTCATCCAGAGACAGGGCCGCGCTCACCCGGTCCCTGGCCCTCACCCGGTGCACTCTACGGAATCACGTGTCTTGGAGGGAATGTGCTGTTCCTTCAGGACGCGTTGACCTAGCCGCGGCCCCTTCATCGTGTACCCCAGCCCCCTTCCCTGGGCACCACCTTCTGGATGTCCCCAGTCGTCTCTGAGATCTGGCATGTCTTTTTTCCTGGACGTGACATCGTTCCTGTGACCCCCTAACACAGTTGCTGGCCTTGCTGGTGCCTTCTGCAGTCGGCAGGGTCATGTCTTCTGTTTCCGTGAGCAGTTGGCTCAGTGGGTGGCGAGGGCCGGCCTGCTCTCTTCCCACCGCACATGGCACTGGGGCACAGTTCTGGCCCAGGCAAGCGTCCGCAGCCCGGCCTGGCCGAGCGGGCGAGTGGTTGAAGGAGCACAGGGTGAGCCGGCCAGAGCACGGCTCCCAGCAGAGCCACCACGGTGCCGGGCGGCTGTGCTGGGGAGCCACACCCTCCCCTCTGCACCTTGGGAAGCCCAGGTTACCTGGCCTGTCCTTCTCCCACCTGAAGACCCTGCCTGTGGCTGAGCCAGAAGGGACAGGAGGAACCTCAGGGTGTCTGCGAACTCACGTCCCCTTGTGATGAGTTAATGCAGGGTTCTCGCAGACAATCAACCAAGGATGGAAGTAGCAGAGAGATGGACTATCATCTGATACCCCTGAGATACCAGTGATCAAGGCCCACATGCCTGGTGAGTCTGGCTTTGTCTTTCCGTGTTGATGCTTGTTTTCGGCATTGCCATCCTGCGGCAGAGCCACCGGGGCTCTTCTCCCTGTCCCCATTGTGTTCCTCTAAATGGCTTGTAGCAGAGTTACAACTTAGATTAATGCTGACTCATCAATGCAACTATGGCTCACATTTCTCTTGGGCTCCCAAAGAAGCCTACCAGCCGTGGGCGTGTCCCAAGGTCTGTAGCCACCTGAAGCGATGGCCGCTGGGAGCAACGACGCCGCGGGGAACAAGTTCAGAGGCAGACTGGAAACAAACAGGCTTTTTATTTTGCTAACTTCTCTCTCTGGCTCTGACAACAACTCTAACACGCACCACACACACCACCAAAAAACCAACAACCAAATGGCGCCGACTCGCTCCGATCTCGGCTCAAGACTCGTGAGATCTTGGACCAAGTTCCACGAGATCTCGGGCCAAGTCCCGTGAGACCACGGAAGGCGGCAATGCCCAAACATCTCCATGGCCCGCAGCCAACTGCAATCTTAGCCATCTCCCAAATCAGGGCTCCTGCAAAGTTCAGTGCCCCTTAAGGTCTGCTCCCCAATCTTCTTCCAACCTCAGCATCTTGTGGGAGCTGACCTGGCCAGCCTCAAAGAGCCAACGGGCTCCTCCACCTGAGGACCACAGTACTCTACCAGAAAAGCATGCAATCTCTTCTCAGCTGCATCTCTGACTGAAGAAATGAATATCATCCTTTTCCCTCAAAGTGGTTTGCACATGGGAGAAGGTACATTCTGCAGGACACATTCCTGGTTTGGGAACCAGACACAGCCACTGGTAGGGGAGTCTGAAAGTCTGTGGGAGTTTATGGGGAGGGACTGTGACTCACCCCTCTCTTGCCATCATCCACCAGTCTGGTTTAAACCTCATAGCATGCATTTATAACAACACTGGACTACATCCCAGAATCACCCAGTACTAGAAATGTTGGGGTCCCCGTGGGTATGTTTTCTGTACACTTAGAAAAATGATCTTGGCCAAGTGATTTCACTTATAGAAGAGGATCTTTATCAAAGTAGGATGCAATTTCTTGAATAAATAGGGCTGACAACTTTGGTCTCACTTTCCTCTTCTTTTTTTGGCATTCTTTAAAGGAAAACACAGTGCTTTTCTCTTCTTATGTTACCTTCTTCTCTAGCTTCCTTTTTAGAAAATAATGCAGTCATTCGATAGCTGAGGATAATTACAGTGGGGGGGATACTACAAGAAAAGCAGAGTAGGGAACACGAGCAGGGGCAATTTGGGGCTGTTGAGGGTGAATGTGAAGCTTAAGCACTAAATCATTTAAAATAGAAAAAACATGTAAAAGCACCAGCCGGCTGCTCAATGTGGGCTGAATCAGGGAGGAAGTCAGGAGCCGCTGAGCCACAGCCAGAAGCCCGGGGCATCTGCACACAGCCAGGGCTCTCTATCCTGTGCACCTGACAGGACGGCTCCTGGCCTGCTGAGCTCTCTCCTCTGACCTCGCCTTGGGCAGAGACCTGTCTGTTATCCAACCTGGATGCTTCTCCTGTCTACCGGAATCTCACCCCGCCCATGTCACCCTCCCACTCCATTCTTCCCAACAGACACAAAGAGCGGGGAATCCCAGGTAAGAGTCCCTCTGTAAAAGACCTAATGTCTCATTTAATTTTTCACTTTTGCTTTTCATTTTGTGTCCAGGACAAGGATCCAAGTGTGCAGTATGGTGGCATTACTCGGTAGTTCACGGTACTGACGCGTAAGGAAGGAGCCACTGCTGGGTGGTGACGCTGGTAATTCCAGGGCACGGAGGCAACGACTTCCCACACGCTGGTTCTGCATTTGGAGGCAGATCGTCGCTACTTCTGGGCCGAAGTCAGAACCTTCTCCAGCTTCTCTACCAGCACCGGCTATTTACACTGCCCTCTGCCCCCGCTCTCCTGCACCACCGAAGCTGCTTCTTTTCCAAACTCCACCTTTATTATTCACTCATCTGTTTAAAACTGTCAAGAGCTCCCAAACCTAGAGCCCCAAGGCTGCACTTCATGATCCAACTTGCCATCGCAGCCTCATTCCCCACAGTTCCCAGCCAATCTCAGGCAACACTCCGCGGTTGGCCAGCTGGGGCATGGGGGAGGGAGAGGAAGCAGGCGTTGGGGGCACAGGCAGAAAGGCCCAACACTGCGGGGCAGCAGTGCCCCCGCCTGCCATGATGGAGGAGGCCAGGGGCAGTGGCCTGCCAGCTGGGGTGTTTCTGCCTGGCTGAGAGCCTCCTGGAGACCTTGGAGAGGAAGGGGGCAGGAAGAATCAACAAGGAGCAGTGTCTGGACCATCCAGGCTCCTGTGAGGTGACGACTCTGAATCTGGGTCCTATTTTACAACTTCCTGCTCATCCAGGAACCCCGGCAGATGCTTTTAGTGATGCGCGTGCTGGCCTCTCGACACAACCACGGAGTGGCTAACCAATGCCCAGGCTGTTGGTTGTTAGAGCCAAGCAGCTCCTGTTCCCTCAATTTTGAAACTGGCATGGATATAAAAAATTCATTAAGCAAAATAATACTTTCACAATGAATTAAGATTCTTTAGATATAAAATCAACAGAATTAAAAATATTTTATTTAGTATTTGAAATAAACACATCTGTTGTTCTTGAATTTTAAAGTAGCGTAGTCAACATTCCAATAATATAAATCCAAGAAAACTGAAACAATGTAAATATGCAACACAGTGAAAAGATATAAAATTTTGAGGCAAGATGTAATATACACTTTAGATCTGACAGATGTGTCCAAATCTGGCTGAAGATGAAGAGCAATTGATCAGTAAAGATCAATGACTCAATGTGAAGATCAGTGAAGATCAATAACAGATCAATGGCTAAGGAAGGAATCAAATGAGCTGTAAAAGTTACCTCCAAAAATGCCTTGGAGGAACCACGAGGCAGGAACAATGGAAGAATTTCCCTCTAAGTCCTAAAGAGGAAGGGAAAGTCTTTCGTCATGCACATTATTCAACAGCACCCCTGAAGCTCCCACCAATGCAAACCAAGGAGTAAAAGAAAGAGAGGAACTGAATATGAAAAGGCAACTTGTATGAAGATGGCGGATTCACAGCTGAAAATCTGTTTTAATTGCATATGATTTTAGTAAAGCAGTTAATACAAAAAATAATGGGTAAAAGGCAGTAACCATTTTAAAGTGTACAATGCAGTATCTTAGAATGTACTCAGAATGTCATGGGAACATCACTGCTATCTACTTCCAAAACACCTTCATCACAGAGAATATAACCTTCCTGAAATCCTGAAATTATTCAGAAATTTAAATTCATACACTAGTGAAAAAAATAACTTGTAAGCACACACAAAGGTCAATGGCAGAAGGAAAGTCCTGGTGTGCTCCATTTTCTGCCTTGGATAAGGAGCAGAGTGCTCAGAAGTCTGCACCCAGCTGTCACCTGATGGAGTCAAAAGAAAGAAGTGTAATTGCTTTTCCTTGCTGTTTCAGGTTTTCCAACATCTACAGCAAGCCCTTGTTTATGAGATTGCAAAGAAAATATCCAAGGAAGGAAAAGTAAGGAGTTTACCAATATGGTAACCTGAGACCACCCTAAAGACACCAGGATTCAGGAAAGTCTCAGGTGGATTCCATTGCCTTTAGGGACCCCCGTGGTAAGGGCTTGTCTGTCTACTTTTGCTCGTGTTCATCTGTTGAGAACTGGAGAAAGGAGACAGTTTTCATGCGTTCTGCTGACTCCCCTCCCTAATGGTTGATTCTGGAAATTAAAATTGATCTCAAAGCAAAGAAGTATTTTTAGGACATTCTTCCACGGACTCGTCACTCAGGAACAGATATTGTGTGGTTAATTTTGTTTCAATGTTTTCATTTTGTTTTAAGATTTGTAAAAGGGTAAAACAAAGGAAAAAGGGAGTCTGAGTAGGTCCTTAAGTCCCTTGATCACTGTCCCTTGAGTTGAACTCTGTGGGCATCTCATATGCATAAGGGAGGTTTCAAAACTGAATCCTAAACTATTCTGAGGACCTCAAAGTCTGCTGTGTTTGTCCAGCTTGTAGTGAGATCAAGCTCCCTTATCATCGGCTTTCCCCAGATACGAGCAGGAACAGGCAGCCGTACAGGTGAGTGCAGACGGATGCTTGGTCTCATCCGGGAAGTTTCTGTGGAGACGGGAGGACACAGAGCACAGCATCTCTTTCCCCATCTTCCCCAAACACCTGTGGAACAAGCCAGGCACTCCCGGGCCTGCACAGGAGCAGTGTCTTTGGGGAAGGCAGGAGAGAGGGTGTTGACTGAGTGCTCTGAAGAGAATCCAGCACAGTGCTTGGATGTGTGAGCAGGTGGGAGCCTTTTATTTGGAGAAGCCAGAAAGAGTCTCCAGGTAGGTGACAAGAGCAGTCTTCCCTGAACTCTGAGAAAGATTTAGGTAGGTAGTTCGTTTAAAGATCTGGGGAGTCTATCCAAGTATGAGGGACCAGAAAACACAAAGGCCTGGATTAGGAAAAGCACAGGAAAGGACGTGGCCTGGGTGCTTGGAGGCAGCGACGTCTTCTGAGGCCACGTGTAACCGTGACAGGGCATAATTTAAAAGGCCAGAAATCACATTCATTATACGAAACAATATGAACCCACAACACAGAAAGCAAAAGGTAGGGAACTGTTTCCTCCTGAGAATCTCGAGCTTCCAGATTGAAACGCTGAACACTGACCAAGCAAAGTCGGCAAGACAAGCACTTGCTGAGACGGTTCCGCGGAGAGGCCCTGCGCTGCTGCCAATCGCCTCTGCTAAGGTAGCCCCCACCCCCATAGTGCACGTCCTCCTCCACGGCCCCTTCATCTCAGCTGTTGGGATGGCTCGGTCATTTGAATTTCACGTGACCCATTTATTAACACGCGCGGCACTGGAGCACTTCGCACTGTTTCCCATGAAGACAGACGCCCCGCCTGCCCAGAGCCCCGTGCAGTGGGGATTAACCAGCGCAGCCCAGCGTGGGTGGGGGTGCTCCCCGGTGCCCGTGAGAGTGAAGGGCTGTCTGTTTGATAAGGACGTGGATACCGACGGGGTTTTGCATTAGGCATTCTGAGCAGGGCTGAATGGGCACTCGCCTAAGGCTGTGTTGTATAACTGATGGGCTCTTGCTGAAACCCACAGCCTCCCCCACCCACTCACAACTACCAGGTCTAAGTCATCAGGATCCATAGCTTGGTGATTTGCTGCATTGTCCTTGGCAGGACTTTGGAGATCACAGCCCAGAGAAGGCAGCCTCTGCAGTACTGCTCCGTGGCCTTTGTGAAAAATCCAATACTCCATCTTAACGTTTCCTTAGCCCTCAGGACTGCGCTTGAGAGGAGTACCCCAAGAAGCCCATTTGTTGACCTTCCTGCAGGCCATCCCACCACCTAGAAGGATAGAGGATGAGTTTGGTCAGGGAAGGGTGGTTCCAGGGGCAGCAGGAGGCCAATTTCAAAGCCTCAGAGCAGTAATGGGGGCACAGACTTCACCACCCTCAGAGCGTCCGTCCCACTTACTAGCGCAGGGTAGGCTCCAAATGCAGTGAGACTTTGGGTCCTTCAAGTGACCTTTTAGATTCTGGCTTCTTCCATAGCTTTGTGCAGGCAGCCCACACATAGTGCCGCAGAGTAGCACCGGGTTCATGTTCACAGGTCCAGCTAAGAATCCCGAGTGCTGAGCTCTGTGTTGAGGCGTAGGGATCCCCCTAGCTCCTCGCCTGCCTCTGTGGACCTCCAGGGTGGAGGAGGACAATACACAAAGCGCAGCAGGGTGACCATGCAGGAGCAGGAGCAAACTGCCGTGGGGACCCAGCAAGGGCAGTCTTGTCTGATTCGGATCCCCAGATCGTCAAAGGAAAGTGGGCCTCCTCTTTCTTGGTTTCCATGACTACAGCCAGTCTAAGGACCGTGACTCTGGGAGAGAGGGCGGAGGATCCAGCTCGATCCTCTGACGCCACGGTTCAGAACACTCTTGTCATCCTCGTGCTGGGAAGGGCACTGCTGTTGGTCTGTCTTGCCAATGCACGCTCACAGCCGGCTCTCCCGGCCGGGGCTGGGGAGCAGAGGACGGAAGTGCAGGAAGGCACAGACATTGATTCCTCCAACTCGGTGCTGTCACCAAGTGCCTAATCAGCCTAAGGAAGGACGATGTGATCTGGCTCATGGCTGGGCAGAACATCATGGCAGGGGCCACCTGGGGAGCAAGGCTGCTCACCTCAGGGCAGACAAGAACAGAAGAGAGAGAGAGCGAAGGGGGGGCAGGAGGGCGGGGACCGTGTGCTCCCTCCAAGGGCTTGACCTGAGTCACCTCTTTCCTCCAGTCAGGTCCACTTCCCCAAATGTCCACCACCTCCCAAAGCCCACCAAGTTCCACCATGGAATTAATCCATTCACGAAGGAAATCATCCCCCACGATCCAGGCACCTCCCAAGGCCCCACTTCTGACTGTTTGGGGACCAAACCTTCCACACACATGAGCTCCTAGTGGACGTCCCAGACCCAAACTGCAGCAGCACTGACCATGGCTCGAGGCCCCCGGCTGGCTCCAGACTCGCTCCAGATCATCATTTTTGCCTTCCACTCACCAGCCTCCATCCCACAGCCCAAGGCTGCATGGCTTGGGTTTATGTTTAAGTTCAGGAAATTTCATAGACAAACCAAACAAAACAGACCTAAACACGTTTCACTTGCAGCAACGTCTCGCCTGTGGCGCATGGAGATCCTGACCCTCGAATTTTCACTCTGCGGATTTTTCTAATAAGAGGAGTTCTGCGGAAGAAGGAGAAGGGCCTGTGGTGATTTTTATTTTTATTTTTATTTTTATTATTTTTTTATAGAACTAAATGTATACTTTATTTTTTCTTTCTTTTTTTATTTATAATAGTAGTATGTATTACAATTCATAATGCACATATATAGCATCTTTTTACATACAACTGTTTGTATACAAAGTATATAAGTACCATTCAGGTCTTGAATCATGCATTTAGGATAATGATATCCATCTCATTCAACCACCAATTTTTTTTCCTTTTTTATCCCCCCTCCCTCCCCCCTTGCTCCCTCCCTTCCCATCCCTTTCCTTTGACCATTCTAGTGTTCCTCTAATCCTCCTATGTACCCCCATCCAACAACACTGTGAACTAGCCTCCTTATATCAGAGGAAACATTCAGTATTTGGATTTTTGAGATTGACTAATTTCACTTAGCATTATATTCTCCAACTTCATTCATTCACCTGCAAATGCCATTATTTTATTCTCTTTTATTGCTGAGTAAAATTCCATTTTGTATATATACCACATTTTCTTTATCCACTCATCTACCGAGGGACATCTAGGTTGGTTCCACAACCTAGCTATTGTAAATTGTGCTGCTATAAACATTGAAGTGGCTGTGTCACTGTAATATGCTGTTTTTAAGTCCTTTGGGGATAGACCCAGGAGTGGGATAGCTGGGTCATAGGATGGTTCCATTGCCAGTTTTCCAAGAAATCTCCGTACTGCTTTCCATAGCTGTTGCACCATTTTGCAGTCTCACCAGCAATGTATGAGTATGCCTTTTCCCCCACATCCTCTCCAACATTTATTGTTGTTTGTGTTCTTGATAGCTGCCATTCTGAGCTGTGGTAATTTTTAAAATAGTTCTCTTGTAGATGCTAAAACAAAATCCTGTTTAACTCTGGTTTCATGTTGTCATTCAGGTGATACCACAGCAGGGCTCTGTCTGCCAGGGATGCCTGTGCTATTGGCGGGGCGCTGCGACGCTTCTCTGAGACACCACAGGCACAAGAGCTCAGTGCTCTTTCCTGAGCCTGGAATGCGGTGTTTTCTGGAGCAGGGAGCTCTGCTTTCTCTCCTGACTCAGAAAACGACTGGTGAGCTCCTAACACTTCCCAAGGTGGCACCCTTCAGATGCTCAGCCATGCTTGTGCACTGTCCTTAGCAAGCAGCTGGTGGCAGTCTACCCCAAATAGCGCTCAGTGACCACGACCTGGACCTCTAGGAGCACCATCTCACCAGCCCGAGTGCAGGACACAGCTGGGCGTTACACCCCTAAAGATGTCTCAGAATGGAAAAGAGGAATGTAACCAATGGTTGAAAATTTTATCAATTCTAGAATTCTAGATTATTTTCCTTTGGGAGATGTGATTTCAGAGTTCTTTGAAAGAACACACTCATAGGCCTCTCAAACCATACCCAATACCCAGTTATTGATTTTCAGCCACTGGTTTTTAATGCTCCTATTTGTTTTCAGCTACACTGATGAGTCTTGCTTAAATTTGCAAAATTCTAATCTCTTTTTCCCACAAATGCTAACAGGATCTGAGACAGCAGACATATGGCTTGTTGTGCACATCACTGTCCTGTCTGTCTTATTAACATTTCCTTGGCAGGGCTTGATAGTGTTTTAATTGGCATTGCTTATCATTCACGTTGCAGCAATCACAGAAAGCCCATGGCTGTGTTAGCAGGCCCACCTGCATTTCCATTTCAAAGGCCTTTACTCACTTGGACAAAGGATGTCTTCAAGGCAAACCAAGCAAGCAGATGGAACCCAGATAATGATCACTGAAGCCACCAGGCTTGTGACAGCTGTCTTAAAGACAAACTCCCCTCTAACAGTCCAGGTAAGGAGACAATTGCATTACCAATGTGGACTTCTTCCCTCAATCCCAGCACCTTTATATAGACATGGTACAAATCGATGGATCATTTGGGTTAGTCTTTGTTGTTTTGTTGGGAAATTATTGTTCTAGTGAATATTGGCCCATTGTTCTATCAAATTAATGCAAATCCTTCAAGGAGGATATTCCATGACTGTCCTGTCTCAGGCGTTGCTTCAGGCTGTGCTGGGGGGGTGTGTGTGCCTGTGAATGACAGAGACATGGTGCTCACAGGTGGCACACAGGGAGAAGCTGGGAAACAAATGCAGAATCCAAAAGGAAAAAGAAAAGTAGCCAGCAACCAAGATGGGGGACTACCTCTGGCTGCAAGCAGAGAATAGCTCTCTCTGAGGGAGTGACATTAAAGATGAGACCTGAGCAATGAGAAGGAGCCAGTCCGACAAATGCAGCTATAGATGAGGAGAATTCCGGGCAGAGAAAATGGCCTGAAGGGAGGGATCTGACTCTTTAGAATGAAATACTCTAATCTGTAACCTTGAAACGCATCCAAGTAGAAGATGGGAGAGATGAACCACTGGAATGTTAAAAGGCTGGAGGGTTGGCTCCTATATGATAAAACAAAGATAGCAGGGTGGTAACGTAGTGTCATACTGGTGACCACTACAAATCATCAACTTCTCTGTATGTTTGAATCAGATGTAATTACATATTAGGACAAATGATATAAATAATTTAAGTAAAAGTGGCTTAAGGGACAATAACAAACCTAATTTTTAAAGTATTCATCATCCTTAGCCATTTTTGTTCATCATCCTTAGCCATTTGAATGTTGCAATTATAAACCAATTAGCTATAATTAGTCGTCTTCTTATATGCTTCTAGCATATAAAAAAATCACACACAAATATAAATTAGGGTAAGTTATTTGGATTCATTTAGAGTAAAGGGCTAAACTATCAGAGGGGCTTATACAAGGGGTAACAATTGAATTTGACTTCTGAGAAAGATTTCTCTGACTGCCAAATGGAAATGGGTTTGGGGGGTGTGAGGGTGTTCACAAGAATGGAGAGATCAGTTAGGACACTATGAAGACTTAAGGCATGAGACAAAGGTGATGTGTGTCCAACATATAATTTAACCAAATGTGTGGAGAAAAGTCAATTTCCCCAAATATGGTGTGAACCACCAAGTGGTTGTAGTTGTTATTTATGGGGCGGGATGCCCAAAGGACTAGCAGCTTTGGGTGATTCTTGCCACTGGACCCCACTAGTACGGAGTAGCCTGGGTGGTCTTGGAGGCCGGTTGGGAGTACGGGCTGGGCAGTTGTGCTCAATGAGGCAGTTCAGGGACCAGGTGCTGCTGCATCATCTCCTGGGTCATCCTGTGCACTACCCATGAAAGAGGGAATGGGACATGGCAGGCAAGCTCTGTCATGGCTGCTTGAATCCTTCCGGCACACAAAGGCCCATGGTCACCACTCCCTGCAAGAGAAGTTGGGTCGTGCTCTCTGATGAGTGACCATGTGTCCAGCTACAACTTGAAGCCTAATTGGGTTTTAAAGGACAATCAACAACCTTTGCTTCCAAATTAAGCACAGAGCAGGTTGTCACCCAAGGCTGCACTGCTGGTGAGGGCGTTTCAAGCTGGAGAGACCTCATTGCTACTGAATTATATGGAAGATAAAGGAATTTAATGGGATTAGAGGTTATCCATGACACATTTCTTGCAATATGCTTTGGACAATGTCACTTTCTGTACATTACAGAGTCCTTTAGCATAAAGAACTTGCAGGTGTTCTGCACTTACAAGTCCCCGGTTTGTGAGCTTTGGCCTTCTGGTGACCAGTACAGTCACATGGGTCAAGGCAAAATGTGCTTGCTCACTAGCCCTCACCTCTACATCAGGGGTGCGAAGGTAATCTTCAGATGAAAACACAATAAAGAGTTTGAAGGATTTATGGTACATAGGGTTTGAAACAATATAGTCATAAAAGGCAACTTGGAGATAATTATAATGAGGAGCAATCTTGGGAGAGTAAGATTTTATGTCCTTATGTTCATCCATCTTGATTCTTTTCTTACATAATTATCAGAAATATGAGAATAATGAAGGCCTTAAAATTTGCCAAGCCAAGTTTCTTGACACGTTTGGGGACATTCCACAGAGTTGAAATGATATCCCCACCTAAAATTTGGTTTGAGTGCTGGCTCTCATGATGCCACATACTGAGTCAATTCGAAAGAAAGCTTCTTGTCCACACAAAGGTTTCTGGGCACGTGTGGATGAAGGAGCCCCAATTAGGAAGGGCTATTGCGGTCAGCTGGAAGCCATAAGTTCCACCTGATAATAAGTATGTATGTGACGCACCTGTAAATGCACGTGAGGCACCCGCAAAGCTAAAGGTATATAACCGGGTGAAAGCGGTCGGAGTCAGGAGAAGAATGAATTCATTCAGTCAGTCATGCAGTCGCTCGGGTCGGAGGTCAGTCAGAAGAAGAGTTCTGGTCAGAGGGTCGGAGAAAAGAATCAGAGCGGCCAGAATGTAGGCAGAGCGGTTACAGAAGAGAAACCAGATAGAA
Organism: Tamias sibiricus; assembly: GCA_025594165.1. Classification (NCBI taxonomy): domain Eukaryota; kingdom Metazoa; phylum Chordata; class Mammalia; order Rodentia; family Sciuridae; genus Tamias; species Tamias sibiricus. Next base: position 167,582,551 of record CM046662.1, on the reverse strand, counting down.
GAAGTAATGACTGGTCAGAGTTAGGCTGGCGAGGCTCCCGAGGAAGAAAGAAGAAAGAAAGAAAGAAGAAAGAAGCTCTAAAAAATAACCTTTCTCTAAGCTAAGCTCTCTCTATCTATCTTTCTCTCTCTCTCTAAGCTAAGTAACTAATGCAGTGAGCAAACCAAAGGAGTAGGTTGGGATGGGCCTGAGTGAAAGGTCTTATTTGCAAGAGGTTTACATTTTCCCCAGTAGGGCAGGAGGAGGCAGACCTTCTTATCAAGAAAGGCAAGCTTAGAGACAGGTCATCAGCCGAACATCAAAGACTAAGTCACACTCCATTACAGCTGGTGGAGAAAGGATTAATGGGTCATTCTGAAAACTTATAAAATAGTCCACTGTATGAGAATATACTTGAAGATCCTTATCTTACAAAAGTGTCCTCCATATGACTTATTTCAAAAGAAGCATTTGTGTTAAGCACAAACTGGATGAGTCAGCCCATTCTAAATCTGCAGCTTGGCCTTGCCCTGGCTCTGGATAAATAAATCACCCCATTATCTTGACCTCAGCTTCCTCAGCAGTAGAATGTTCATGATAAGAGCACCCAGTTCATAGGGCTACCAGGAGGAGTAAGTTGGTTAATGCACAAGGGCACTTAGCGTCTGGCTCACGTTAGCACTTAATGGACATCACACAGTATTCTCGCTGTTGAAATAATCCTTTTATAAAAAGTAATCCTTGTACTCTTTTTCAGATGTCCCATAAAAAATTAGTAGTTCAGAGCCAATATATAAAGGTATTGGCCAAGAACTTTATTAAATGGCTGATCTTATTTCCTGGCTAAAAAAATAATTAGAGAAAGCTGTGGAGCTTAGTGAATTTCTATATTAGCTCTAGAAAGCTTCTGTAAGTCCCTTCATGGGACCTGCATCCTGGCAAGGTGGGCCTCTTCTGGCATCCAGTGTGAGGCTTCCCAGGGCCTGCTTCTTCTGTAGACCACGAGGAATCAGCACTTTTTATCAAATTAGAAAAACACCACTTTTAAGGGAAGTTCTCTGGGAACCTATATAAAAATAATAACATGGAAACTTCCCGTATTTACATCAGAGGGGGATTCAAAAGAAACTACATCTGTTACACTAACAGGGAAATGTGGGCTCTGTGTAAGGTGGACAGCACTTTCATTAAGAACCTTTTGCATTTAGGATAATGATTATCCTAAATGCATGATTGAAGACCTGAATGGTACTTATATACTTTGTATACAAACAGTTGTATGTAAAAAGATGCTATATATGTGCATTATGAATTGTAATACATACTACTATTATAAATAAAAAATAAAATGAAAAAAACATGATATTTATAAAGAAGAATTACAAAAGCACATTGCCTTTAAAATTGCTTCAGTACTTTTACTACTATATTATCACCTACCATGTATTTGTAATATAATAATGAGAAATAAAAATATATTCTACAAAAAAAACAACCCTTTTGCTCACTGGGAGAAAAGAAGGTCAGGGCTATGGAGCAGGTCTGGAGTCACTCATAAAGTCCCTGGGTTCCACTGAGACCCTTCCTCTCTGATTCAAGTGGAGAGGAGAGGAGTGGCCCTTGCAAGTCCATGCTGGTTTCACAGTGGACTCAATGCATCAGGAGTAGGGCAGATTTCCAACTTGGCATGGTGAAGAATATGGTCACCACTTGTCCCTGGCATCCAGGATGACCTCAGCCAATTGTCTGAAATTACACCCAGACCTCACCAAGCAACATACTTTCACAGCAGTGGTGTTAGATGGGTTTCTCTATAATACGCATAGCAGAGTATAAAATCAGGGGGAAAGGTTTTTTTAAAGTAATGTCCTCTGTAATAAATAGCTAGAAAGAAATATTGGACATCATGGAGGATACGCATGGGAAAGAGTGTGCAGGCGCTGACGGCCTCATTTGTAATCCATAGACTCAGGGTGGGTCCATAGATGGACTGATAGGTGGTGAGGCATATGTAGCTAAGAGTAGCAAAACGTCAAGTTTAGATGGTTGTGTGAGTATTTACGATCCGTGTCTTTCAGCTTGTTTTTATATTTGAATATTTCCAAAATAAATGTTGGAAAAATTAAGAAGGCACTTTATAGGCTGAAGCAGATGTTCAATCTCAGTGAAGTAAGTAGCTCATAGTTTAAATACCAGGGAAGTTGCAAAGAACAACAATTTCTATAAGAAAATGTGTGCAAATATGACATAGACATTATTAGTTTTTGAAGCAGCGGACTGAGCTGTTTTCAGCACCAAGGACAGCAACAAAACTACAGAGATGAATTTGTCATTACCCATTAAAGTTGCCCTGAAAGACGTGCTTTGCTGACTTAGCAGAAGAAAGCACCCCGGCAATCTTTCTCTTTCCTCCCCTGTGGTGGGAAGTGAACTCTGGACTTTGTGCATGCTTGGCAATTGTTCTACCACTAAGCTACAACCCCAGTCTTAATCCAACCATTTAGATTGAAGTTTGTTTTCTGTTTTAGTAGAAATATTTTTAAAACTATTTTTCCAACTTGCTCATTCACCTAGTAGGCATTGTTATTGGACATTACTTGGATCCAAAGAGAAATAAGACAACCCTACAGGAACTTAAGATCAAGACTCAGAACAAAGGCATATTCGTCAAATACACTCGGGTGCTCAAGGTGTGGTCTGACCATGCAAGGTCTGGTCTCACGTGAGGGAACATCCAGGTGTCATGGTGTCATGGTGTCATGGTGTCATCCAGGTGTCATCCAGGTGTCATGCTGATTATCTAAGCATCCCTTAAGAGGTTGCAAAACACAAACCTAGGGTGAAGTCCTCATGACCATGCATGAGAAATGACTTGTGCTTACACACACACTCACACACACTTGTATATATGTGTATATATAATACATATATACACATGTGCATAATATATGATTTACATATAAATTTAAAATATATGATAAATAGTGATAGATAATGAATACCAGACATAACAATAAAATATATTATGTATAATAATGACATATATACTTCATTATATACCATACAGAGTTATGATTACTACACAATAATTTAAATATATTTAACACATTAGCTATATAGCATAGTTTTAGTATCAATATATGTAGATGATAGTAAGCAATATACGTTATTGTTGTATATGTACACAATGAATATTATGACTACATTATAGAAATGCAAACATGCTAAATAGTGGAGTAAGGGCACTTTACAAACTACTGAATTGCAAGTATTAAGTGTCTAATGTAACTTATGTTCTTTCATCTATGCACAAAACTTCCCTTGGGAACTTGTCATGTAATTATTTTAAAATTATGTAAACTGATTGAAAGAAAAAGAAATGCAGGACAGACCAGATTTGAAGATACTGCTAACAACTAGGAGAGTCATGACATTGTGAAAACCTCCTTAGAACTGATTTTTTTCCCACCACCTATAAGAGGAGTTTGACTAAACTTTGGCAGAAGAGATTTATTTATAATTTAAATAAAGATGTCATGTTATTTTTCTATAAATTGACCTTTACTCTTCACATTGTCTTTGAGGATCTTCTACTTTCTGAACTTACAGAAAAGATCAAACAAAATTTATTCCATGAAAAAAAAAAAAAAAAAAGAAAAAGAAAAACAATAAAAGAGCAACAAAGTTAATGAATTACTTTCTTCAGTTTGCTGGAAGGTCACTGTGTCTCGCTTTGACTTCTCCTTAATATTTAATTTATCTTGAAGCCAAGCAAAATATTCCTGAGACTGTTCATTGACAAAGTCTAAGCCAGGGTGGTGTGCCAAATAGATGGTTAAAATTAAATCTGAGTGGAATATCTAGTGGCTGCCAAGGGACAGAGCCAGGAGGGGTGGGTGCAACTGCCTGGGTAGCACAGCAGACTGCCTTTGTGGTGGTAGAATGGCTCTCTACCTTGATTGGGTGCTGTCACACATGGGACCAGGATGCAAAAACCATCACACAGAGAGACAACACATGTAAACACAAAGGCACACACATTAAAGCACCTCAGCCCACACAAATGCACACAAAGCACACACATACACACAAAATATATAAACACACACATATATGAATACTGACACACATATGCACACACACACACACACACACACACACACACACACACGAGAGCCTGTAAAAAATGGTGGAAACTTGGTGGGGTTGTATACAGTCTAGTTAGCAGAATCACACCAAGGTAAATTTCCTGGATTTGACATTGTCTCCATTCAGTTGACTTTTCACTATTGGGAGAAAAAGGAAGAAAGACTCGTGTGATTCTATGTATTATATTTGCAACTTTCCATGAATCTCTAGTTATTTCTAATTTATAAAATAAAGTTAATATTCAAATACGGTTATGGCATTGCACCCCGTAAAATTATCCTTCTACAGTTATTATTGTTAACACGTATTAATTGCACAGATCAGTGGGGCTGACTGTGGTATTTCCACGTACCTATACAGTGCACGATCATGACCATCCACACTTCTCCTACCCTTGCCCTACCTCGCCCTTCCCATTCACTAGTAATTCCTCTTTTGTTTTCAGGTTGCCTTTGTTTTGTTTTGCTTTGTTTGTTGTTTCCACACCTGAGAAAGAACATGTGAAACTTGTCTTTCTGTCTCTGGCTTATTTCACCTGACCTGATATATATCAGTCCCATTTATTTTTCTGCAGATGACAGGATTTCATCCTTCTTTGTGGATGCATAATATTCTACTGTCTATATATGCCATATTTTCTTTATCCATTCATCTGTGAATGGGCAGCTATTCTCATTCAGTATCTTAGCTACTGTAAATAGTGACACAATAAACATGGGCATATGGGTACCTTTTTGGGATGCTGACTTCATTTTCTTTGGATATATACACAGAAGTGGATGCCTGAAAGCTAAATCATGTGGTAGATCTATTTTTTGTTCTTTGTTTGTTTGTTGTTTGTTTTTTGAGAAATATCTATACCACTTTTCCATTATGGCTGTAATAAGTTATACTTGTGTCAGGGTTACCTTTACCCTGAATCTTCACCAGCATTTGTTATTAATTTATTTATTGAAAAAGAGCTATTTTGACTGGGGTGAGACAGAATCTCATTGTAGTATTAATTTGCATTTCCTTGATAGGTAACGATATTGAGCATTTTTCACGCATTTATTTGCCATTTCTATTTGGTCTTTTGAGAAGTTTCAGATAGTTTGTCCTTTTTTAAATTGGATTAATTTTGTTGTTGATTTTTTTTTTTAGTTCTTTATATATTGTGGTTATTAATCCTCTGTCAGATGAATAGTTGACAAATGTTTTCTTCCATTCTGTAGCTTTTCTCTTTGCTTTGTTTCATTTCCTTAGCTGTGCAGAAACTTGGTAGTTTAATCTAATCCTAACTATCATTTTTTTGTTTTTGTTTTTGTTCTCTGTTATTTTGGAGTCCCAGTCAGAAAAATCATTGCCTCTGCCAATATCTCAGTATCTCCTCTGTTTTACTTTGGTAGTTTCAGAATTTCAGGTCTTACATTAAGGTCATTCATCCATTTGGAGTTGGTTTTTAGGCAGGATGAAAGATAGGGGTCTAATTTCAGTCTTCTACATGTGGATGTCTAGTTTTACTGCCATCTTTTCTTGAGGACTGTCCTTTCTCCAAGGTATGTTTTTAGCACCTCTGTTGAGAAGCAGTTGGCCATGGGTGTATGGATTTGTTTCTGGGTTCTCGGTTCTCTTTCTATTCTGCTGGTCTATGTGTCCGCTTCTCTGGCACTAGCTTGCTGGTTTTCTTCCTGTGGCTCTGTACTGTGTCTTTGAATCTTGTATGGGATGTCTCCAGCATTATTCCTTTTGCTCAGGATTGCTTTGGCTATTCAGGGTCCTTTGTGCTTCTTTATCAATTTTAGAATTATTTGTAGGTTCAACAGAATTCCCATCAAAGTCCCAATGGAATTCTTCGTAGAACTACAAATTTTACTTTTAACAAAAGAAGGGCACCCTTCCATTCAGTTAAAAAAAAAATCTGACCTTAGAAATTGCAGTAATCCTCAAGGGACACAACCCAAGAGCCCCAGGTGATGCCTCAACTGTGATGAGTTCTAAACCCGGTGCAAACTATGCTTTTTCCTATATATACATACCTACGATAAAGTTTAATTATACATCAGACATAGTAAGAAATTTATAACAACTAATAAAATAGAGTAGAAAAATAGACATAGATTGACAATAACTAATAGTAAATAGAACTATAGAAACAATATACAGTGATGCAAGTTATGTAGATATGTCCTCTCTCTCTCTCTCTCTTTTCACCTCTTTATTATAGAAGCACATTGAGGCTCCTCCTTGGCACATGCAAATTTCCAGCACCGCTGCTCTTCTGCTTTGAACTGTTGCTGAGTAAAGCGAGAGCGACTTGCACACGAGCTCTGAGCTACCACAAACATGGACGTGATGGTCGAGGTGGCCACAGCAGGCAGCAGGGACAGCGCCGATGCAGAGGTCAGGCAGGGTGACCCACACCCTCGTGGGGCAGGATGAGGCCTCTTAAGGTCACACCATGTTACTCAGGAGGGCATGCATCTTAAACATGGACTGTTTGGGGAATTTTCCATTTGATACCTGGGCACTGTGGTTGACCTTGGGGAACTGGAACCTTGGCCAAGTGGGGATACTCTTTTCTAATGAAAACCACCATGGATAAGGAAAGTGCTTTCAAGCATATGTCCAGCTTGTTTATTCCCTTCATTATTGCTTAGATCTTGCTTATTTCTTTGAGCTTCCTCATTGCTCAGGTTATCAGCAGCTAAAAACTCTTTTATTTGTGATGCGATAACCACAAAAACTGTTTTATTAAACAGAATTGACAAGGTCAAGAGCTTACGTAGAATCTTCACAGGTTGTAGACATATAAAATAACAGTGTAAGTAGTGTGTGTGTGTGAGAGAGAGAGAGAGACAGAGAGACAGAGAGAGAGAGAGACAGAGAGAGAGACATATGGGGGGAGGGAGGGAGAGGGTCCTGGTAACAGTAAGTATTCTCAGGGTGTAGCGAGGCAGTGCTGGACCCTCAGTTCTCCTCTGGGGCAGACAGAACTTCTCCGACGAGTTCCTTGTTGCTTGCTCCCAGCCACCTGGGACGCCTTCCCTGGGAGCTGGCACACCCCCTGGGGAAGGATGTGCAGCTGTACTCTTCTTTGGACTCCCAGCCCTGGCCTGGGACCAGGCCCGTGACATCACTGACTTGCCCACACAGACCCGGGCATCCTGGTGGCCTGACAAAGCCAAGCTTCCTGTTTTAGGGGGAACACATCCTCACCTGGACGGCAGGTATAGAAAAGAGGCCTCCCTGGTTGCTTGGAGGGGGGACAGCATTCCAAGTGCCTTCCCCAGAAGAGCAGTTCATGAACAGTTCCGCACGGGCACGCTCGCTCCCCAGCCACAACAAGCAGGGACTTGAGTCCCTATTTCTGGGCCTGATCCTGCATTTTCCACCCACATCCTGCCTCTGAAGCTCATTTCCTGCTGGAAAGAGAACACAGGCTGCCAGCCTGAAACACAGGAGCATGAAGCCATTGCATCTGATCTCTTGGCAACAGCAGAACTGAGGCCCTCCCCACTGCAGTCCTGCGGCGGCAAGGGGAACCCTGGCAGTATTTGCTGGATGCTGCAATGGAGGAAAGGGAAGAGGGAGGATTTTCCTGTGGGGATCGCTGTTCAGCAGCAAGTTAGCTCCCGATTCCCAGGTCCATCATGGTCGTAGCTCACTCTCCCAAGCAGAACCGACCAGCGATGGTCCTAGGACACCACAGCTCTCCCGTTACCTCTGGAGATTGGGTCTGAGTGGTGGAAGGTCAATCCTGGACCTGAACAGAAAAGGAATGATTAATATCCCCTAAGCAATTTCAACAAAGCAAACATTAATCTTTCTTTTCCACATAGCAACAAAATTCTCCTGCAAGGACAAGCTGCAGTTTCAATGGAAGACACGGTTTACACTTTGCTCCCAAGCCTTTTCTAAAAGAGTGAATACCTATGGAAGATGACTGAGGAGGATGGCCACCTCTTATTTTTCAGCCCTGGGGATGTAGGAGGAAGAAGAGAGGAGACACAATAGACACGGTTGAGCCACAGGTCAGAACTTTTCCTCTCTCGCCATAGAAACTTCCAGAAGTCAAACTTGGACCTCCCATATTATTCCAATGAAGATTTTCAGAAGTGAGCTAGAATCAGTGCTACAGGCCACCCTGTCCCACCCTTTATTTGTCACCTTCTTCTCACTATCTTGATCGGTTCAAAGAGTCCAACGTGACCTGGCCAGTTCAGGGGATCTGAAGGTCATTGTGGGACAGGCACAGTACCCGGATATGTGTAGCTGGGGGCCCTCACAGTACTGGGCTCCCCGGGGCCAGCTGTTTGCTGGAGGTGTGCAGGGCTGAGCAGGATCCCGGGAAGACAGAGGAGGTCCCAAGCAAGAGGCGGGGTTAGAGGAAGAGCAGATACTGGAGGATATGTGGATGCCATGCAGGAAGCAGAGGACCAGTCCTGCACACGTGGTGAGGTTTCAGAAGTCACTGGGTGCTGGACATGCCAGGCCGGATCTCCCACTGACCAGAGCTTAGGTTCTCGTGGAGACGACCTACATATCAATGAGGCAGCGACTGTGGGTGCTGACAGGTGCGGTCAAAGGAATAACGGGCAGGCATCTCATATCTGCAGGGGTGTGGCTCAGTGCAGGAGAGGAGCTGGGCTTGAGGGGCTGACACAGGAGGGTCAAGAACCTGCTTCTGGGAGACCTGGGACAGCACCTGTATGCAGGAGCCCTGATTGGGGAGATGGCTGAGATTGTGGTTGGCTGCGGGCCATAGAGATGTTCGGGCATTGCCGCCTTCCGTGGTCTCGTGGGACTTGGCCCAGGATCTCGCGAGACTTGAGCAGGACATTACTGATCAGGTCGGCGCCATTTGTGTGGTGTGGTTGGAGGAGTGTGGATTGCATGTTGGGGTGTTGCTGGAGCCGGAGAGAGAAGCTGACAGAATAAAGAGCCTGTTCGTTTCCAGTCTGCCTCTGAACTTATTCCCGCAGCTTTGTTGCTGCAGGCGGCCATCGCTTCAGGCAGCAACAGCTGTAGAAAGGGAGGGAGACAGAAAAGGCTGTGGCAGACCTGAGAAGCAGAAGGGACAGCTGTGTGTCTGGATGTTAAAGGCCAGCTATGACACAGGGGTCACAGGACATAAGGCTCAAGACTGCACCGTGAATCCTAGGCTGTGCTTGCTGCACATGCAGCTCTTAGGACTCTCCAGTGCGGTTGGGGCTGATGAGGGCACAGAGGCCTGGCCATCAGGCACCATGATGGCTGGGGACGCAGCAAGAGCCCACCTGCCCTCTACTATGCTAGTCCACCCAACCTGGGCCGAGCATGTCCCTTGGCCATGCCCAGCTTCAGCAGGTAGGCCAGGCCTTCCTCTCGGTTATTTTTAAAATATGAGACATATACAAAATGAACATTCACATTAAATAATTTGCCTTTCCTTTCCAACTTCAGTGAGGACTTCTTGTGTTTATACTAACAAAAGAAGAGTAAAAATAGAATTATTTTCTTAAGTCAGTCAACTGTGTTATCAAAAAGTAATGATCTGATAGAGAGAGAAAGAGAAAGACCCACAAAAAGATGTCCAAGATAGACTGAAAAGGATCTTCTAATAAAGATACTAGAGGTTGACTATAAACTTGCAAGTTAAGGTATGAAATTGAAATTGTTTATACAATTTATTTCCCTTTGTATCAAAGAATAAAAGAGGTAGAAACCAGGTGTCCAACCCCACAGTGCCTTCAGCAGACAAGTGCAGAACTGGACATGACCCAATTCCATAACAGCCTGAACTTGGACCCAAAGTAAGGAACCACTGCTGTGACTGAGCAAGCTGTGAGATGCTGTTCCTCTGCCTCCCCCAGATCTGCAGAGATCTGAGCTACCGAGCATCTTTGCCCACCTCCTCCTAGTTTACGAGTGCTGAAAAGAGTTGCTGGGTAGAAACTGCCTAGGGGTAAGAGGTCAAGGGTAGTGAGGACTCCAAGGCTCGCCACCCAGCCTAAAGCTCTGAGGCATCTCCCTGTTAGAATTTGGGTCCCCGTTGGCACAAGGCACTTAAGTCAGTGAGCAATGTGAGAGGTGAGACACTACCACATTGGCCAAGGCTTCTTCCTTCCTGCCATGTTCTTGGGCCACCAGAAAAGCAAACAGCACCTGTATCACAGAGATCTCAGACTGCAGCTCAGAGGGATACATGAATCTGTCCTGAACCTGATACTCTGCATCACACCAGAGTAGAGATTGTGGGTCCCACCTTGCAGTCATGAGCAGGAATCATGCAGGGACTCTTCCACAAAATGCATAAGGAAGGAGCATACCAGGTAAGAGGCTGGCAAGGAAGGGAAGAAAACAAATCCCAAGGAGCACTGGAGACCATTCCACATTCCTGTCATGCTGTGTGGCTGGTTAGTGACACATCTATTCACAGAAATAACAGCTCAAAGTCAAGACAAACGAATCAGAGAGATGGAAATGGAGATGGTATCCTAAAGAAAAGAGGTCTGAAGAATGAAATCTTCTTGCTGAAACAGCAAATCAAACAAACAGCCAGGCTGAGAATGGAACACACACCAAAGTCGGACCCCTCACGAGAAGGTTTGAGGTGATCGGAGGCGACCCACATGAAGGTGATCAAAACAGATGTTTCCTACAATGGCCTTAAAGCTACCCAAGAAACCTGCACTGGAAACACAGACTGCACAGGACCAAGGGCTACCCTGCATTCATAAAAACTGGTACCAGTCATTCTGGGATAAACTCGAGGGCACGGGACAAACAGCAAGTGAGCCCAAGGGGAGATTGGGTGAGCCCTGAGTCCCCAGAGTAAGGTGCAGCTTCTGTGGTGTTCCCTGCAAACAGAAGAAGGAAGGAATGTGAGTGTGAGTGGAACCGCCACTGAGGAATGATGACATTTCCATGTAAAGAGCTCAGGCTGTTCAAGTCCTACAGGTCCCTGAATAAAAAGCAGATGATGAGATTACCCCACTTATCAAGAATCAAAGCGAGCAAGCCACAGGGAAGAGCGAAGTCCACACGGGTCAGGGAAAAGTAACTCACTGGGTTGGAGCTGTGGCAAGGTGTGTCCTCATTTATAAAAATAAACAAGAAAGAAGAAGGAAGGAAGGAAGGAAGGAAGGAAGGAAGGAAGGAAGGAAGGAAGGAAGAAGGAAAACATGATGAAATTTCCTCCAGCACACATTTTGGAAGTGAGAGGAGAACTTCAGGGGGTATCATTCTCTATCTCCACTGCAAGACCGTGGCTCCCCACCTGTCCAGTAACACGCCCTCATCCAGTGCCTGCGCCTCTGCTGGGCTTCACCACAGCTGGCACGTGGCTCCAACTGGTCAACCTTGCTTCACCTCAGACGTAATGCTTGCCCAGAATGATTTATCTGAAACCTCTATGAATCTTCCATCCTATATTTGAAAGAGAGAGAGAGAGAGAGAGAGAGAGAGAGAGAGAGAGAGAGAGAGAATATCCTGGGGGTGACATTTGTTGTTGTAATAACATATGGAGGTCACTCTTTCTGGGGATATAAGTGGTCTATTGCCTAAAAGACAGATAGGATTTCTGAGAGAATTTTAGAATTCAAATCAATGCTATCTTTGATATTTCAAATTCTTATGTGTAGATTCTCACCAAGTTTTAATTGTCCCATTTGCATGTTTAGGCTAACACAGCCTCAGTCAGGGCACTTTTCAAAGAATCCATTCACCCAGGGAGTGGTTGCTTGTGAATTTCTACAACTTCATGAATGGTAACTACCCAACTCCCTATGCTGAGATGGAGAATGACATTTCTATGAATCGTGGTTCTTTTATTTTAACAGTGTACAGTAACAACCTGATAATTTGCACAGGAGTAGGGAGAGGACCATGAGGCAGATACCTCTGTGACAGTCACTGGGATTCCTGGTCAATGTGGAGCAGCAGTGCACAGCTCACGGCATTCCAAGTATTTAACTTGGAGTTTAACTTCATCGTGTCTTAATGCATGAGTGTGAGCTAAAGCTGTTTCCACACCTTGTGATGAGCCTGTTCATTCATTCATTTAGTCAATAAGCTCTTACTGATGATTTGCTATAGGTTGGCCATGAGGGATACAGGGACTCATCTGGAATTGCTCTTGTCTTATGAATAACGTGAATTCAGCTTGAGGACACCAGCTGACCATACCAAAGGTCAAGACTTCAAACAGGTCTGTGCTTTCGTGGTTACTCTCTAGTTCTAGTCTGGTACCCACTACCCTCTGTGCGACCTGGGAAGGGTATGGAACTCCTGGAGATAACAGATTTCACATTTGTAAAATCAGGCCAATAACAGCTACCTCACAGGGCTTCCTAGCACCTCTACAAGCTTAAGGATTAAGTTTATTTCAGATTTACTAACTCCTATTTCCCCATCCTGTATTATTTCTTGTCAACTTCTCAAAACTATTGTGTTCTCAACAACTTAGTTTCTGTTTTAATATGCACATTTTATCAATTAGGCAATAATATTTTTAAAACAGCCTATATCAATTAATATCACATTCTTATATGATAAACGCCATCTAAAAATCACAAACATTTTTTTTTCTATTGGAGTATGTTTTCTTTAAGATCAATGTCCCAAATTTTATGGTGATCTATCAGCTGATGTTTTTATAAAGTACTGCAAAGTAATCCACATTTTTGGTTAATAGAATAACATTATACTTCTACTGTTCCCTTTATATGTCTACTGTTTTTTTTTCCGGTTTCATAAGCAGTTACTTTAGTTACTACTTTTAGAAAGTAAACATTAGTCATGGTTAAATTGCTACATCTATGGTTCAGTGAAAACAGATGGTCATAATATGTTATTTAAAGTAGGGAAAGAGTTTGGAAAATAATTTGTAGCAAATCCAAGAGGTTGCATTCTTTGTTGAAAGGTTTTGCCACAGTAGCATATGGAAAGTAAGTGTGTAATATCCTTTGGTCTCTAGAGGGAGAAGATCTAAACTATGGAAATCTGTCGTTCTTACTGATTCATCTATTCCAGAGGGTTTGGAATTAGATACACAGTTCAGATCAGGGTATTGATATAGTAAGTTTGAGTTTAAAAAAAAAAAAAGTGGTGAAAATTTGTAATTGTAGTGATTCTGGCAAATTGATTTGTCAAGCAACACTATATCAATACCCCGATCTGAATTGTTGTTTTCCATGGGTACCATTTCGCATGAATTGGGCATTTTACCTGTAATCTCAAATATTTCCAGTAGAATTGTATTACAGATGTTATAGAGGCAGTCAGTTTAATAGAGTACAAATGACACTAAGCTCAGGAGAAACAAGAACCAAAGATAAAGGGATTCATGGCTTTATCTGACACATTCTTTTATCTCAGCTTCTTCTCTTTGACCTTCACTTGTCACAAATAGCTCAGGTGGTGAAAGATAAAGATGCTTTCAGGGCTTATGGAGGAATAAAGCTGGCCTTCACTGCAGAAGCTGCGAACACCTGAGAGCAAATTTTTTAAAAAATGAAAGGAAGTAGCAGACTGATTATGTACGCTGTTTCATGTGAAAACCAGATTGCCTATACACATGACTAACATGTTTTATTTTCTCATACAGAATTTCATTTCTAGTTTATGCTCATTCTATAAATCTGTGTTGATCAGCATCTTAATTCTCCCTCATAATTTGAAATATCTATGCTATTGTTTTGTTTACTTCTTGCTGAAGTTTTTATAGCTATATTTTAAACTGCACTTCTCCATTACTATACCCAAACTACAATTTTCCTCATTTCTATAACCCAGGAATATTGAATTTAAAAATAATAATTTGAATTCAAGCTTTTTAAATTTTTTCCATTATTCTACTTTAAAGTTATTTTGATGTAAAATATAGCACATTCACGTCTGCCCTAGAGATTTTGCATGTTCAATCTTTGTACCATTTTTCACCTCTCCCAGAACATTTGTTCAATTTAAGTTTTATCTGATTGTACAATGCAATATGTATGGGAGCTGTCCTGTTTTAAATTTCACAGCCAGCTGAAAGACTATTGATTTTGAGTTTTTGAACTAAAGGACATGAATTTTTTTTTTAATTGAACTTCATTATCACTTCAATTGAAAGCCAGCATTTTTATATATAAGTAGGTAAAGAGAGAGCAGATCGACAGGTATAAGGATGGATGGATAGATAGATAGATAGATAGATAGATAGATAGATAGATAGATGGAATTCTCTTTCTCTATTCCCAACAGCATGACCTGGTATTTGTAATAATTTCTTTGAAAACAATAATTTTCATTTTGAAGCACTGAAAAATTTGACCATTGCTTTTAGGTATTAAAGAATGCTGACATTATTTTCCTAGGATGTTAATATGGCCAGTCTCTCATCAAGCACATTTAAATTCCCCATGCATATGTTGCCACTCAGCAAAATTTAGTTTACACTTTTTCTTTTTAAATGTGTTTGTTCCCAGGCTGTCCTCACTGATTTCCAGGGCAGCCTTCATTTCTTCATGAACATCTAAATGCTGTTCCCTGTCTGCTTTTTCATAAATGGGACAAAACTTAAAAGGAGGCAAATCTGAGTTCTTGCTTCTAATGGACGGTGGTGGTTACTGTCCTAACCTTTTTGTTTTTGTTTTTTTAAATTTGAAGTTGTTACATATGACAGCAGAATGCATTACAATTCATCTTACACATGTAGAGCACATTTTTACACATCTCTGGTTGTATACACAGTGTATTCACACCATTCGTGTCCTCATACATGCACTTAGGGTAATGGACCTTATCGTGTCCTTTTCTAAGCACTATGAATTCCATGGTAGCTAAAGTAACAGGGTGCTGCAGGCTGAGAACAGAATAATGTGGACACACACATATGCGTGTGTGTCCGTGTGTGTGTGTGTGTGTGTGTGTGTGTGTGTGTGTGTGTATTAATTCCCAACTCCACTCAGGCCCTGGTGACGGCTAATCTGCTCTTCACTTCTGTAAATTCAACTTTTCTAGAGTCCACATATCACATGCGATCATGCAGCATTCTTTCTTTCTGTGCTTGGCTTATTCCTTTACAGAATGTCTTCTGGGTTTATCCATGTTGTCACCAATGACAGGCTTTCCTTCTTTTTTTTTTTTTTACTTGTTTAATCCATTTTTATTTTTATTTATTTTATAATTTTTAATATGTACAACTCATAGTGCATATATTTAGTATCTTTTTACATACAACTGTTTGTATACAAAGTATATTCGTACAATTCAGGTCTTCAATCATGCATTAAGGAAAATGATATCCGTCTCATTCAACAACCTTTTTTTTTTCTCCCCCTCCCTCCCCTCTTGCTCCCTCCCTTACCCTCCCTTCCCTTGACCATTCTAGTGTTCCTCTAATCCTCCTATGTGCCCCCATCCAACAATACTTTGAACTAGCCTCCTTATATCAGAGAGAACATTTGGTACTGGGATTTTTGAGACTGACTACTTCACTTAGCATCATGTCTTCCAACTTCATCCATTTACCTGCAAATCAGGCTTTCCTTCTTTTTAAGGCTGCATATTGTTCCACCGTGTGTGTGCCACATTCTCTTTATCCATTCACCTGTCATGGACACGTATTTGGCTCAATATCTTCACTATTGTGCATGACGTTGAAATGAACGTGGAAGTGCAGGCACCCTGCCAACTTCCTGGTTTCACTGTCTTTTGATTCACGCCCAGTGGCGGGATTGCTGGAGCATATGGGTAGCTTTATTTTGCTTTTATTGAGGAAACTCCACACTCTTTACATGACGTGTTCATTTACATTTCCTCCAACAGTGTGCAAGTCCCACCTTTTCTCCAGATCCCCACCAACACTAATGATCTTTCTTCTTTTTGATAATTCTAGCAGGTGTGAGGAAACCTGTCATTGTGGTTTAATCTGCATTTCTCTGATAATTAGGGATGGTAAGCACATTTTTCATACCCATTGACTACTGACACGTCTTCTTGTAAGAAATATCTTTCCCTACTTTTAAATCAGGTTGTTGGTTTTCTTTCTATTGAGTTATTCAAGCTCCTTACGTGTTTTGATGCTACCACTTAGCAGCTGTACAGTTTGAAAATATTTTATCCCACTCTGTAGGTATCTTTTTACTCTGATGGTTGTTTCCTTTGCAGGGTGGAAGCTATTTCATTTGAAGCACTCTTCTTTGTCTGTTTCTGCTCTTGTTGCAGGCACTTTGGGGTTTATTTAAAAATATATTATTGTTGCTCATGGTGCTTTCCCATTCTCCTAGTGGATTTCCAGTTCCGGGTTAAGATGTTTATGTATTTTGTGTTGACTTTTGCATGTGGTATGCGATGAGGACCCGATTTCTGTCCTAGGAACCTGGGTGTAGGGCAGGAGGGCCTGTCCCCAGGGGTTGGTACACCTTCACATGTCCCTTCCCTCCATGTCCTGCTCCAAGCTCAATGCCACCAGGTTCAGGGCTGCGTGACGAGGCTGGCAAGCTGTCACACACCCCCTAGTGAATCTCGACGTGTGTGGTGCCCTGTGAACTCACAGCTTTTGTGGAATAAGTGTGGGAGCAATGGAGGGGAACAATCACCTGGAGACCTGGCCTGGCCTGAGGGGCCGCTTCTACGAGGGTCCACTCTGCAGCTGTGGGTGAGCAGTGGCCTCAGTGTGTGACATTG
Source organism: Tamias sibiricus (assembly GCA_025594165.1). Lineage (NCBI taxonomy): Eukaryota > Metazoa > Chordata > Mammalia > Rodentia > Sciuridae > Tamias > Tamias sibiricus. The sequence goes on along the minus strand of CM046662.1, from coordinate 167,565,787 downwards.
CTCCTTCCCCGTCTCAGCTCAGCAGCCTCATGAGAGGACAGCACCTTTCCCTCTACCCCAACAGGTCTGCTGTCTGTGCTCTCAGTGGCTCTTAGGCAAGAGTCTTCTGAATAAGCTCCTCCTTAGGCAATGCTGTCACTTTAGAGACATTTGTATTGTAAAGAAGTTATAGAAACAATTTTTTTGAAATTGTCATCTATGATATTTCCAACTGTCTGCTTTAGAGTTTTTCCCATCTTGCCTTTCTTGCCCTCTTCTCTGACCCTTCAGGTTAGCTTTAGGGAGGTTATTATGTCAGAGAATCATTGTCTTCTAACTCACCGTGTGTTTTATACATGTAGGGTGAAGATTCTTCAATGCTCTATACCTTAGATTAAGTAGAATTAGGATGCAAATGAAGAAGAATAAGGATGTTTTGTTGTAATCTGGGCATTCCATACTCTGGAAAAATCTTGGTTGACACGAAAATAATGCAAAATGGAAAAATTACAGATCTCAGGCTAGAAAATCTGTCCAAAGTTCCCATCTTTTCCAACAACAGCCTCGAATCATGTGGCTTATTTTTGACAAAGGGTTTTGAAATAAGTCTGTTCAGATTAAGTTCTGTGAGCTTGATCTTTAGAACATCAATAAAACTGATGGAATAATGAGCGTGCATGCTTTCCCTTGAGTTATTACACTGTGCATTTGTGGTCTGTGTGCTTTCTATGCATGTGTTGTACTTGGCTGAAAGTGTCCTAGTGTGTGGACAGGAGTAGGAGGTACACTTTCTGCAGTGTCCCTGAGACCATCCTCCGGGACACATCTGCCTTTGAGGAGCCCTCCACCACAGCCAGGAGGAGGGGCCTTGGGGAATGGCTGCTGCGCTGTGGCTGTGCTGGCCCGCCTCCAGCCTCCTCCTGTCTCCTGTGACACTCTGCCTCTTCTCATTTGGTCTCTGAAAGGTGAACTGAGCCAGTTCCCAGCTTTATCTACTGATTTGGATGGCTCAGCATAAAGGCAGTATGTAGTTACCAATCTTGTTTGAATCTATTTTGCAAAACTCCGCGGTTATCTGAGACTCTCAATCCTATGCCATTTTTGATTGGCACTTTGTCTAGGTGGCTCTGTAAGCATGTACAAATAGACTTGTTGTTCAAAGGAAACATGTTTTTTCAGCAACCTCTTATCACCTGTGACATCCAAGTTCCTCAACTCCAGTGACATGTCAAATGCAAGAGAACTTGGGAAATAAGATGAAGCATTTCAAAGAGGATGAACTTAGAGACGACTGTAAATACAGTGCAAGACCTTCTAGATTCTTCTCGTTTCTCTTTTAGTTACTTTAGAGGAAATCTCCTCACAGTTATCTTCTTCTTTATGGACACAACGGGAAGGACAAGTGTCCCCTTCCGACAGTAAGTCCAGCATAAGATCCTGTACAGGATGCCCTTGACTTAGAAAGGGGGCTGTAGCAGATTCACCAGGATCCACCCCATTCAGCAGAAAACATGACTGCGAAGTGTTTTGTGGTAGACGTCACTGCCAGACCACACACATATTTTATGAATCAGCTGCGTGGTGAATCCTTTTCCTTTGGTTTATGTTTGTTTGTTTTGCTTGTTTGCATGTGTTTTTAACTCAGGAAGAGCTGGTGTCTGGCTTTGGTTTTATTTCTTTCAGAATGCAATGAGGGCAATAGATAAATAATAGAAATTGACATGTCATAAAGAAGTGGTTGCGTCTCTTTCTTGATTTGGGGCAAGTGATTCTCAGCCTCCTGACTGCCTGATCTCTTTGTCACATTTCCACTTATCTGAGAGGCAAGAGCTAGTTTTCTAGAGACTGCAACTCATGGCTAGTCCATGATCTCTTGAGAATAATCTTGACCCACACAACAGCTTTCCTGTTTTCTAAAAGAGCTCATCACAGATGCATAAAGCCAGACCACTGTACTGAAGACAACAGCTTCTGATGTCTCTTGCTGGGAAGGACAAAGCCCCTTACATTGTCCAACCAACTGCTGAATGTCTGACAGTTGGGTGGCAGATCTGGCTGATTCACTGTGCCCACCCAGTGCTGATGGGCTCAATACATGGATTCAGGCCTGGAGTGATCTCTTGCTAGGTTTTATGCCTCCTAGAGGTTTCTACTGTGAAGTGCAACTTACTCAGCCCAGGAAATCCCACCAGCAGTCTTCTTTAGATTACTACACTTACATACCTAAATTGGGCACCAGAGTCTTTAATAAATAGGCTCCACTTACGTATTTAGTTTTGGTAGTGGGGATGAACACAGGGACCCTACCCCTGAGTTACATCTCCAGCCCTTTTTATTTTATTTAGTTAGCTTTGTGGGGGGTACCTGAGATCAAACTCGGGAGTACTCAACGGCGGAGCCACACTCCCAGCCCTATTTTTTTTTTTTTTTTAATTTGGAGATAGGGTCTTACTGAGTTGCTTAGCACCTGGCTTTTGCTGAGGCTGGCTTTGAACTCGCAACCCTCCTTCCTTGAGGTCTTGTTAAGTTGTCCAGGCTGGCCTCAAACTTGTGATCCTCCTGCCTCATTTCCAAGTCATGGGAATTGTAGGCATGCACCACTACGCATGGTATCAGGTATCTATCTACAGCATATTTACATAATTGTGATTTCATGCAACAGTCCAGAAGTAATGTACAATACTGCCTTCATCTTAACATCCAATTCTTCTGGGCCATGAGTTGCTTAAAAAAGGCCAAGCCAAAAATGGCTATTTTAGTCAGCATTTTTGTTGCTGTGACCAAAACGCTGACGAGAACAGTGTAGAGGAGGGAAGGTTTCTTTGGGGCCCTTGCTTTCAGAGTCTCAGTCCGCAGATGCCTACTCCATGCCTTGGGGCCTGAGGTAAGGCAGAATGTCATGTCAGAAGGGTATGTTGGAGGAAAGCAGTTCAGGACATTCCCAGGAAGCAGAGACTAAGCTCAGCTCACCAAAGGTGTACCCCCAGAGACCCACCTCCTCCAGCCACACCCTACCTGCCTACAGTTACCACCCAGTCAATCCATCCAAGGGGGTTAATGCACTGGTTAGGCTAAGCCTCTCATACCCAATCATTTTGCCTCTTAACTCTCTTGCATTTTCTCACACATGAGCTTTTGGGGGATACCTCCTATCTAATCAAAATGTTCCAGCTCTGGACCCCCAAAACACATGCCCACCTCACAGTGCACAATGCATAAGGTCCATTTCCAAGCGTCTCCATAGTCTCAACAGTTCCAGGATTTCCCCAAAGTCCAAGTCAAAGTCTAAAGCAAGTCCTACAGATCTGTCAGTCCACATCCAGCTCATTCTACAGAAACTTTCCTTCCTGTTCAGGTCACACTTGATGTGTGATAGTTGGGTGTGCAGGGTGACACAGTCAGGTTCCTTCAGAATGACAGAACGTGAAATTAAGATTCACGCACTCAGGTTTTAGGAGGGAGGTGCAGGAGCAGGGCAGCGAGGGTAAAGGGAGGGTGTGAAATCAGGAAGGGCCCGTAACTGCATGGCTTCTTCTTTGCCATTAGCTGCAAAGGGACTCACAGTAGGGGAGTGCTTACCCAGTGCCGGGACTTTCCAGAAGGCACAAGGAGTGGCCACCATGAAGAGAAAAAGTCGGCCTATGTGTGGCCAACTCTTGTCTTCTCTTTCCCACCCGTAAACGCTGCTGCCACAGGGAGAAATGTCCCTTGGGTTGAGTTGCCCTAGCTCTCAGTGCATACCCCACAGTCTGACGCCATGCTCCATGGTGTGTGGCTTTCTCCAAGGCCAACGTGCATAAGAGGAAGAGAGGGCAACTAGGAATCTGAAGGACATGCCGCTGTGTCTCAGCACAGGTGACTTCTCTCAAGGTCTGTGAGACTAATCGCATCTGTAGTTACTCAGAGTTCAGAATTTAAAGAAGAGCCTTTCCTGAATTCAGTCTGAGGCCATACTTTCCTCCAAGGTGCACTCCCCAATCCTCACCACCACGGGGCTTCTCAATGTGGACCCGAAGTTCTCTTTTTTTTGCTTTTATTAATTTGTTCCTTTGTCAATTTAAAATGACTTCAACATATTCTAAATTACCTTTTACTTTGGTTTGACTTGATATTTACATTTTTACAGTTTCAATGTGGTATGATTGACAAAGAAAAATTGTATGTATTCAAGGTGTGCAGTGGGCTGGTGTGTGTGATGTGTGTATAGACTGTGAAGTGATTACTTCAGCTGAATTAATTAACACAGCCATCATCATCACACTTAGCACTGTGTGTGTGTACATGTGTTTAGTGTCTGGTGCAGTCACTTGGTACACTCACCTATCAAGTTGGACATTGCTGGGCTCAAGTCACAGCCTCCTCTGCACCTCCACACCATGCAGCTCAAGGGTAAGTCACTTAATGTCACTTGGCCTCGGTTGGCTCATGTACAGAATGGACAAAGGGTATCTACCTCCTGGGGTGCTCTAAGGAGTCATCCCCACTATCTTTCCACAATTCTTGAGCTTAGTACAATTCTTGGATTACAAAAAGCAGGCAAGAAAGGACAGGTTCATTACTCATAACAACCATCAGCAGACTAATGCATCCAGAGAGGCTAACGCTGTATCAGTATCAAAATGTCTCTGATGCTGCGTGAGGAGGAACCCTCTTTTGCACAGTCTTCCTGCCTGAAGTCATGTGATACAAGACAAGCCATTGCAGCATGCGGGGGTTGGGACCTCGGGGCAAGGGACTGAAGAGAGTCCCATGGTGCTCTATGTGTTTATCCACTCACTCACCCACTCGCTTGCTCAACAGGCTGCCAGGAAGCGGGTGCTTCGTTTCCAGCAGTGTGGCAGCACATGGGAGGAGTGGAGGACAAGATGCGATGGCCCTGGGTGCTCACCGTCTAAGCCTGCCTCCGAGCGGAGGAGAGTGAGGACTGTGGCTCAGAATGCCGGATTGCCCACTGGATCCGCACACAGGGGCCTGAGCTGCGACTCACTGCCAGCCAGCCAGTGGTGCAGAGGGGTCAATTATTACTGCAGGAAAAATGTGCTGTCTTTTTTAAAAATTTTATTCTCCATGGTAAAAACACTTAACATGCAATCTACCCTCTTAAAAGACTTTTAAGTGTACAGTGCAGTATTATCAGCTATCAGTACAGCAAATCTGCAGACCTTAACTCATTTTGCATATCTGAAACTTTACACCTATGTGAGTACAACTCTGTGTCATCCGTTCCCCCAGGCCCTGGTGACCACTGTGCTGCTCTCTCACTTAGGGGTTGGAGTACTTCACCTCCCTCTCAGAAGCACAGTCATGCAGAGTTTTCCTTCTGTGACCGGCTTAGAAGGTAGCAATGTCCTCAAGGTTCGTTCATGTTGTCCATGTGTCAGAACTTCCTCCTTTAGAGAAAAGTGACATTCCACTGTATTTATAATATGCTTTGCTTTCATATCATTTGTATGTATCTGATGATGCATTTCTAAAACATATAGCCTTATTATTTAACATAAGTACAATATTATTGGTACTAAAAACATTAGCAGCAACTCCTTATACTATCCAATATCTAGTAGTAATCGGATTTCCAGTTGTAAATATCTTTCAAATCTAATTCTTTATGAAATTTTTGAATTTGAATTTTAAATTGGTAAAGTTGTATGTGTGTGTGGGGTACAAAGTGATGTTTTGATTTATGAATACATTATAAAATAATTAAATCAAGCTAAATGACTTATCTATTGCCTTGAATACTTATTTCTGGTGGTGAGAACATATAACATTTACTCTCTTCACAACTTGAAATGCAACATATTATTATTTTCTATACTTGCCACATTGCAATAGCACTCAAGGGTCAAAATCCCTCCTTCTACCTAAGGCTTTGTACCAATTTAGTTGAGTATGTAGTGCCCCCTAAAAGCTCATTTGTGAGACAATTCAGAAATGTTCAGAGTGAGATGATTAGGTTCTGAGAGCTGGAACCTGATCAATGGATTAATCCATTTGATGGATCACCAATCTCATGGGACTACTGGGGGTAACTGTGGGCAGGTGGGCTGGGACTGGAGGAAGTAGGTCACTGTGGACTGCCCTTGGGGTTCACGTCTTGTCCCTGCTCCTCACACGTGCCCTCCCTCTGTTTCCCAGCTGCCCTGAGCTGAGAGCTTTCCTCTGCCGTGTCCATCCGCCATGATGTTCTGCCCTGTTTCAGAGGAGAGCACAGGTGTGGGCAGACCATGGACGGAACCTCTGAAACAATGAGCTCAAAATGAACGTTTCCCCCCTTGGCTGTTCTTGTTAGGTATTTTAATCACAGTGGTGAAGAGTTGACCAACACAGACCCTCTGGCCAGCCCCGCCTCGTTCCCACCTCTGCAGCCTCTGGTGACCACTATTCTACTCTCTGCGTCTTCACATTCTCTATCCATTATCCTCTAATGGACATTTAGGTCCCAGAAGCCCAAGGACTTCAGAGAGGAAAGGCCTAACTTTTGAGTGGGCGCCTGCCCCCTTGTTATGGCTTGGATGTGAGGTGTCCCCCAAAAGCTCATGAGACAATGCAGGAAGTTTCAGAGGAGAAATGATTGGATTGTGAGAGTCTTAACCCCATCAGTGAATTGATCCCTGATGGGATTAACTGAGGGGTAACTGGAAGCAGGTGGGGTGTGGTGGGAGGAGGTGGTTAATTGGGGGAGTGCCTATAGGGTCTATAGTTTGTATCTGGAGCTGGAGTCTCTCTCTCTGCTTCTTGACCACCATGAGGTGAGCCGCTTCCCTCTGCCACACACTGCACCTCACCTTGAGCCCCGAGGAACGAAGCCCGGCCTTCTCTGGAATAAGACCTCGAGACCATGAGTCCTCAAATAAGCTTCTCCTCCCCCACGGTGTGCTGGTCAGGTCCTTTAGCCACAGCGGTGGAGAAGCTGACCAAAGCACCCCTGCCCCTGGCAGCAGGGTTGGGTTAGTTCCTGTCCTGTCTCTGCGTGTACCTGGTACCCAGACTCAGAGAGCTGTCGTCTCTCCTATGGACAGTGGGCTTGAACTCCAGGGCCAAAAAAATTTAAATTTAATTTAGATTGCACCAGATCTCAGCTTTTCTTATGAAGTGAGAGCTAAAGAAGCATTTCTCTTTTTTTCCTTGCATGTCGGAAAGTGCATTTGCTTGTTAATTAAACACCTTAACAATTAGGCCAAGGCCTTGTAAAAGATTTGTCTTTCTTGTGGGAGAGACACTGTCCTAACTGAAAGAGATAAGCAACAACAAAGCACATTTGAAAGCAGTGCCCTATTTCTGAATCCGTTTTGAAGTGTTTGGGTCAACACCACACACACACACACACACACACACACACCACACAGACACACACACACACACAGAAACCACACCACACACACACACACACACAGAAACCACACCACACACACACACACACACACACACACAGAAACCACACCACACACACAGACACACACCACACAGACACACACACACACACACTCAGCCGCATACACACACACACACACCACACAGACACACACACACACAGCCGCATACACACACACACACACCACACACCACACAGCCACACACCACAGCCCACACACACACACACACACACACACAGACACACACACACCACACACACACACACACCACACACCACACAGACACACACCACAGCCACACACACACACACCACACACCACACAGACACACATACACACACCACAGCCGCATACACACACACACACACACACACACACACACACACACACACCACACACCACACAGACACACACCACAGCCACACACACACACACACACACACCACACCACACAGACACACACACACACCACAGCCACACACACACACACACAGCTGCATACACACACACACCACACAGACACACACATACACACCACACACCACACAGACACACAGACACACACACACAGCCGCATACACACACACACACACACCACACAGACACACACACTTAGCCGCATACACACACACACAGACACACAGACACACACACACAGCCGCATACACACACACACACACACACACACAGCCACACACCACAGCCACACACACACACACACACACACCACACACACACACATACACACACCACAGCCGCATACACACACACACACACACACACACACACACACACACACACACCACACACCACACAGACACACACACACACCACAGCCACACACACACACACCACACACCACACAGACACACATACACACACCACAGCCGCATACACACACACACACCACACACACACATACACACCACACACCACACAGACACACACATACACACACACACACACCACAGCCACACACACACACACAGCTGCATACACACACACACCACACAGACACACACATACACACCACACACCACACAGACACACAGACACACACACAGCCGCATACACACACACACACACACACACACACCACACACACACACCACACACCACACAGGCACACAGACACATACACACACAGCCGCATACAGACACACACACACCACACACCACACACACACACCACATACCACACAGACACACACACACCACAGCCACACACACACACACACACAGCCGCATACACACACACACACACACACCACAGACACACACACACAGCCGCATACACACACACACACACCACACACACATACACACCACACACCACACAGACACACAGACACACAGACACACAGACACACACACACCACACAGACACACACACACACACACACACACACACAGCCACATCCCTGGATTCTCCGCGAGTGGCTTCTCTGCCCAGACTCCACCCTCTTCTCCTACCCCTGGTTTGAATCCGTTGTGGACCCTGTTTTCAGTGTGTCGCTGCTTGCTGCTCACTGCCACCGTCTCAGCGAAGGATCGGGATGCCTGGGGCCTCTGACACAGGGCCTGTGCCGTCTGGAAGGCTGACCAGGGAACGTCCCTTTGGAAGGACTTTATCTGAAGGCAGCAGGATAGAGAAGAGGAAGCAGTGAAGCAGGAGGTCCCAGGAGGGCCCTGCATGCCTCCGGGTCTGGGCCTGGCTTGTTGAGGGAGTGGTCAGGGAGCAAGGGAGGGAGCAGGCAGGAGGGGACCAGCCGGGAGACGGGTCAGGGGTGTGCAGCCCCGACCTGGCCTGGCGTCCAGCCTTGCTCCTCCAAGGAGTGCCTCCGAGACCGAGAGGTGGTCAGAGCCTCCTCAGACGTCAGTCATCCTCAGGGGGCTCCTACCAGCTGAAGGCCCCCTCCTGACCTCCCAGAAAGGCCACCATGCAGGCCGTCCCTCAGCCCCAAGGCCTGGGACTCAGAGCATGCAGGGGTTCTTCCTGGATGGCAGAGGCTGTTAAGAGGACTCATGCCTCGTCCCCCACGCGTGTGGGGCATTCTCCAAGGTGTTGCAGGGTCTGGATGGTCAGCCACATGGTCCAGCCACCACGCCTCGACGCCTCCCCGCCTCTGCTCTGCAGACACGGGGCTCTGTGCCTTGCTTGTCCTCACCCAAAGATTCAACAACACTTCCTCATTTCTGTTTGAAGGGACACACATAGTTTTATGATCCCTTTATTTACGTTTGGAGTTTAGTTTTGTGCCTTTTACGACACGGAGCTCTAAGTTGGTTTTTTCCTGAGTGGGTGGCTGACCGTGTGCTGCCGTTCACTGACCCACCCATTCCTTTCCTCTGCTGGTTTCCAGCTCTGCCTTTGTCCCACGAATTGTCCTCGATGCTGGGTCTGCTCGCGACTGCTCCATTCATGGTATACCTGCCCAATCCTGCCCGCTAGTTCCTCGTTTTTTATGACTGTGACTTTGTAGTTTGCTTTGTCCTTTAGAAGGATCAATTTCTCCTCCTTGCTTTTCCCCAGACACTTTCTGTGCTCCTGGGTGTCTTAGCTGTGGTCTGGTGGTGGAACATCCCCTTGCCTTTTCACTGCCCTCAGCGCAAGCCAACTTCCGTTCAGTGGCTCCCCTTGGTCACACCTGTGACCCTCAGGGAAGGCTGGTGGAATGCCCCCTGTCTGCAGGAGCCCTGACTGGGGAGATGGCTGAGATTGTGGTTGGCTGCGGGCCACAGAGCTATTCGGACATTGCCGCCTTCCGTGGTCTCGCGGGACTTGGCCCAGGATCTGGCGGGACTTGGCCCAGGATCTCGCGGGACTTGAGCCGAGAACGGATCCAGTCGGCGCCATTTTGTTTGGTGGGTTTTTTGGTGGTGCGTGTTAGAGTCTTTGTTAGAGCCGGAGAGAAAAGTTATCAGAATAAAAAACCTGTTGGTTTCCAGTTTGCCTCTGACCTTCTTCCCGCAGCTTCGTTGCTCCAAGCGGCCATCGCTTCAGGCGGCAACACTCCAGGATCTGTTTTTTCAAGCCCCCACACCTGAGAGCCATCGGTGGCCTTGGTCATGCTCCAGAGGTTGGCTAAGGCCCAGGACGTCACCTGTTCTGGCCTACGATGGCTGAGAGGAGGCCTCTGGGAGGAGCACCAGTGACAGAGGTGCCCCATGTTGAGTAAGAGACACTCCTAGGGGAGGGATTCTTTTCTTCTCTGGACCATGTTCATGTTCTGCGAGGAAATTGGGGCCCTAACATCAGTTCTGTGCTCAGGAAAACTGGCCCAAGGCCAAAGACAATATCTAGAAGAAATTCTGACCCAGAAACTCAAAGGGGAAGAATCTTGATCTGGCGACGAAGGCCCCTCACTGGACTGGCAGGTAAATGATCAGAAGATGCCCTTCCCCAGCTGCTTTGGATCATCTGTCCTGTGGAGCCACAAACATCTTGACGTGGTACGCACCCTTCTCAGAGCCAGGGCTCAGCCTCGGCAGACACACTTTGGGAGTTTGGATGATAAATTTGGAAAGAAGGTGCAGGTTTGTCATAACGGCTTTCTCTCCATAAGCAAAACGTATCTCCATCTTATTCAAGATTTGTGTTCTGTAAACATCTACTCTTTGTGTGGTTTCATTCAGTTCCATCTATATTCTGATGATCCTGAAAATCTTATCTCTAGCCTCCCTTTTGCCTCCTGGACTTTGTACTTGCAGATTCAACGGCTGACTTGTGGTCTTAGCCTGGGTGTCTGCTCGGCATCTCAAACTCATCAGGCCTTTTATCAGAAGTGTGAGTTTCTCCAAGAAGTGATTACTGTTTGTCTCAATAAATGTTAACTCCATCCCGTTGTTTTGGCCAAAAACTTTGACTCCTTTTGAAGCTGAGCGAGTTGGCTGTGTCTCCACAATACATTTTGTTATGACTGAGTGTCTCTTCCCACCCTGGACTCCCATGTTGAAATCCCAAGTCTCAAGGTGATGCCACTAGGAGGTGGGGCGGTGGGGGTGGGTGATTAGTTCATGGAGATGGAGTCTTCATGGGTTTAATGTTCTTACAAGAAGGCCCCAAGGAAGACCCTTTGCTCCCCCTTCCATGTGGGGACAGATAGAAGGCAAAGGCTTGGTAATCGGTGATGAATTCTTGTTGGACTTCTGGCTTTTCTTTTCTATTTGTCTGTAATATATTTCTTTCCTGCATTTTCTGTGGGACTGATTGGAGGCCTCCATCTCCACTGACAATTTGTTTTGGTCATCAATGTTCTCTGCCAGTGATTGAGGTTTCACAGCTCTCAGGAGCACCCCACAGCTCCCTTTTTAGTACTAACTCCTGCTCATTTAGGATAATGATATCCATCTCATTTAATCACCTTTTTTTTTTCTCCCTCTCTCTCCCCCCCCCCGTTCCCCCCTTTCTCCCTCCCTTACCCTCCCTTTCCTTTGACCATTCTAGTGTTCCTCTAATCCTATGTACCCCCATCCAACAACCCTGTGAACTAGCCTCCTTATATCAGGGAAAACATTCGGTATTTGGATTTTTGAGATTGACTAATTTCACTTAGCATTATATTCTCCAACTTCATCCACTTACCTGCAAATGCCATTATTTTATTCTCTTATTGCTGAGTAAAATTCCATTTTGTATATATACCACATTTTTACATTTACTCTTTTAATGATGCTTATAACTTTCAAAAATGTCTTGTAACACCCTATATGAGAGCATTTAAGTCAATTTAGTGATTTCTCCTTCCCTATCAGGAGCAGAAGTCTATGTCTCTGAATAGCCAGGGGCTGCAATGCACTTGAAATACCACCCCCCCCATGCATCCTCTGCCACAGAATATGTACACGCCCACTTAGAGTGCAAGCCAGTGCACGCTCTGTGTGTATACACAGACTACACATGCACAAATGTTCTCACATTGGGGCTTTCACAATACAAAACCAAAGGAAATATCTTCCATGCTCCTACCTCTGAATTACTGTCATTTTTAACTTTCAGGTATATTATTTTGCCTATTTATAACAAGTGCTGCATTTTTAATACACTTTCCATCATGTTGTATATTTAAATTTGCATCCTGCTTTTTAAAAACGTATTTTTATTTTTAGTTAACAAAGGATAACTGTCTCTGTTGATAGGGCACCACGTGGCGTTTTACCTTAGGTGTGTGCTATAGGGTGATCAAGTCAAGCCACTCCATCTGCTGTCACCTCTGAGCTCCTTAGACAATCACCACTGGATCTTTCACTGTGTGACAACACAGATGTGGTTTCTCGCAGATTTAAAGTTAGCAACTGGGATCCAGAGCCAGGCAGGAGACTCTTCTAATGGTAAGAGGCAAACATGGGAATTTTTCATGAGAGGGACGAGTCTGTCCCTTTAGTCCTGAATCTGATCTGGCTTGGGACTTGCTCTGGTTCACAACATAGGGTTGGAGTGATATTTGTGAGCTTGAGGTCAGGCCTCCAGGCCTTTGCACAGTTCTACTCTCCCTTCTTAATGCCCAAGCTAACCTGTTGGAGGATGCAGATCATGTGGGAAGAAGCCCCAGCCACCTGGTCTTTCCAGCTGAGGGATCAGACACACAGGATTAAAAACAAACAAACAAACAAACAAACAAACAAACAAAAAACATCCAAAAGATCTTTTCTAGAGCATGTGAAAGAACTGTCAAGCTGAGCACAGCCCAAATTACAAACCTGTGAGTAAGCCACTGTTTTGCTATGGTTTTCTCTGCAGCAAAAACCAACCAATACATCACCTCTGTAACAGCCTAAACTAACCAAATCTTTTGTATATTTACATTGTTTCTATCCTTTTGTTAATATGTAAAATAATTTAATGAACACGACTGAACACAAGTATTAGTGTGCAGCTCTAACTGATTAGTTCCTTAATAGAAATGCTTATGACAAGCCAGGCATAGTGGCACACCCCTGTGATCCCAGTGGCTCAGGAGGCTGAGGCAGGAGTATCATGAGTTCAAAGCCAGCCTCAGCAACTTAGTGAGACACTAAGCAACTTGGTGAGATCCTGTCTCTGAATGAGATACAAAAAAGGGCTCAGTGGTTGAGTGCCCCGAGTTCAATCTCTCGTACCAAAAAAAGAAATGCTTATGACAAGTATTAATGACAAAACAGGGGTAAAATTTCAAAGAATTTTTGTATAATGATGCTTAAGTGTTTCCCAAAACAATTGTGCTGATTTCCATACCCATAATCATGGTCTGATATTGCCTATTTCATTCCAGGGATGATGAACCAACCTGGAACATTTGTTAACAATGAAAGCAATGGATAAAATATGCATGCACTCTTTTATGTATATATCAGAAATTTATTTTTTGGAGGCTTTGCTATTCTCATATATGTGGCTATACAAAGTTGATTGACAGCTGATTGCAACACTGTTAGTGTGGTTAAGTCTCAGGCGTGGTAGGGGTACCACTCTTCGGACTTTGGAAAAGTGTCCTGGCCCTTGGAAAATGGAGACAACCTTCTCAGAGGAACTCAGCAGCTCTGAACCAGGGACCCAGGAGTCCTTCAGTTCAGCTGGAACGCTCCTCAGTCTTCATGCTGTACTTGTACTGGGGGATCTGCACTCTGTTCCCTCGTCAGTGGTGGGCTAGCGTTGACTCCATCTCATTCCACCCTCCCCAGGCTCCTCACCATCCTCCCCCCTGCAGCTCCTTTTTCTCGCGTTCATTCTCCCTCAGTCTCTCTGTGTTGTCATCAGAATCATCATGACCGTTTTTTCTTATTTTCCTCTTCAGAGAATTCTTCATACACTGCCCAGGATGATCTTATTTAAATTCTGGAGGGGATTACTATAACTTATGTCATGAGAAAGATGTGCCTTCCTTGGAGATGAGAGGGATTCTGAGCGTTTCTGACCTCTCCCTTAACTGGTACGAGCAGGACATGTGTTCATTTAAGCAAAATGGATGTGTAAGAGGGGTGGGGCTTGCAACCTCCTTGTAAGCTCCCATCAGAACAAATCAACGCAAAAGGAGCCTCTTCCACGGTCCTCCTTGGTCTCTCCATATCCCTAGCTGGAAGTAACATATAATCACATTCTAAAACAATTGCTAAAGAACAAACAACAATGAAAAACAGCACTGCTTTCTAAACTGGGTGTGTGAGTGTGTTCACGAAGTCCAGGCTCTTCTTTTTTTCTTTCCATAGTCACTGTTTCCAGACACTGCCCAAGGTTAATCTCTTTAATCCTTGGGTTGCTCTGGTTGTTGCCCAGGAAGCTTTGCTTAGCATTGGTCACTGGTGTCCTCAACTCTGTTATGGTGGTTTCTACTTCCAGTACTCTGTGATTAGAAATATCTCTGACTGTCCAAGGGCCCGCTCAACAGAGGCCAGAAACCAGTGGCCACGTATGTGCAATAATGATGCTCTGTTTGAGCAAAAAGCTTCAGTGGATTTGGTATAGAGTTCCAGTCTTTCCCAGATGTTGGTACTTCATTTGTGCAAGTTTGAGTATTTTTGAAGTTCCCACTTTACATGTGTTCAAAAAAATGAACTTGATTTCTAAAAAAGATCAACTCTGTAGGTAGGATCTTTTGCTTTTTGTTTGTCTTAGATACAATCAAGTCAGTCAAACAGCTTCACGGGAACCTGTGAAAGACAGTGTGTGTTCTTCTCATTGCTTTTCACCAAGTCCCCCCAAGGAAGTGACCGAGAGGTACTGCTCATTAAGACACCGAGTTCTCCAGGGGCTGCCCTGGCTTCCTTGGGGAGCCTCATGGCCATGAATTTGGATGATGAAACCAGTGCCCCAGGCCCTAGAAAGAGTCTGGAGATGTCTCTGTCTTAAGGCCCTGGGATTGCTGGTCTGGACTCGTGAGGTCTCACCTCCCCACCTGGTCCAACACCCAAAGAAGTGACGCTGTTTCCTTTCACACCTTACTTTAGAGGCCTAATTCCTATAAAACACTTTCTCTTCCGAATATTTTTCTTTCATACTTATCATCTTACCAATTCCACAATTATAAAGAAGACTTGCCACTATATCTGTTTCGAAGTGTTTCATCTATGTTTTGGAAAATAAAATTGACTTTCTATAAAATATGCTAATGATAATACATATCATCTTTTTTTATCTTAACCAGAAAAAATATCTTCAAAAATGTCCACTGGATCATCTTACCTACCTATTTAGCTTAGGTGACTTCTCATAGCACTCACAGAAGAGGAAAGGTGAAACGAACACCACTGACCCGAGCTCAGGTGTCGGGATGCTGCACAGATACCTGCCAAAGTAATCCAAAGGTACAAGAAGAAAGAAGGAGCAGAGAGAAAGACAGAAATGACTGAGATGGAAAAAACATACCCAACAGTCATCCTGCACGAGGTCAGAGGATGCTTCCTGAAAAGGACTGATGAAATCGATAACCCCAACAAGACTAGAGAAAAAGGCAGTGAGAGGGAGGGAGGAGAGAGGAGGCCCAGGCCCTCAGATCCCGGCATCGGACATGAAAGGGGCTGTTCACTGCAGATTGGCAAGCCCTTAAGTATAAACAGCTTTATTAAATTTAAAAATAGGACAGAACACACCCACCCATGAAAGATAGAGATGATCAAATCACACAGATAAAATCCCAGGCCCAAATGGCACTACTAGCAAATTCTATCAAATGTTCAAGGAAGAGATGACACCAATTTTATAAACCTTCCCCCCCCCGAAATTGAAAATGGGAGTGTTTATGGCATACACATCGTTTTCAAACTTTTTGTTTTATCTGTAGACATATAACTATAAGCAGTCACAGTGTTTTTAATTTATTTTTTATTCAAAGTTGTTGTATTTATGATAGTAGTATGCATTATAATTCATGATAAACATAGAGCATCTTTTTTACAAAACACTGCTTGTATACAATGTATATCCATACCATTCAAACTTCAATCATGCATTTAGGATAAAGACATCCATCTTATTCAACCACCTTTTCTTTTTTCCCCTCCATCCCCCTTTGCTCCCCCCTTCCCCTCCCTCCCCTTTGACCTTTCCAGCATTCCTCTAATCCTCCTATGTACCCCGACCCAACACCACTGTGAGTCAGCCTCCTTATATCAGAGAAAACATTCGGTATTTGGATATTTTAGATTGACTAACTTCACTTAGCATTATATTCTCCAACTTCATCCATTTACCTGCAAATGCCATCATTTTATTTTCTTTTATTGCAAGCAGTCACAGTTTTAAAACAGGACTTTAAAAGTCCTAAGCATATATAAATATTGTCATAATTTGCTATCATATATATTGCTACATAGTTTATATTAGAGGTCCTGGGCTATGCATTGAGGAAAAAATGTGTGGCATTTTAAAAGGAAGAGATAAAAGGATGTAATGTTATGTAATATACACAAGAAATGTTACAGGACCTATAGTCACATTATTAGAGTTAATAAGCATGTTCAACAAATTTGATGGGTACAAAGTCAATAACAAAAATGAACAGAACATGAAATTAAAGTGGCATAAAATGGCAAGTACTTTAAAAATAATCTAATAAAGTATGCACAGTAATTCTATCCTGTACCCTGTGAAATGTGTTCAAGGGGGAATTGAGCAGTAAATAGTGGGGAGAGGCGTATGTTCATGTGTTAGGTTACTCGGTACTGAGAAGAAGATATCAGTTTTCCTCGATGTCATCTATGGATTTAATGCAATGGAACAAAGATCTCAACAAATGTCTATACATGGAAATTAACAAGATAAATCAGAGATGTTATGGAAAGGGAAAAGCCCATCACATCCGGGCGCTCCCTAGGAGGAGCAAGTGGGAGTAGCCCACCAGAAGCTCTGTGCAATGCTGGAAGGCCTCACGGACTTGCTGGCAAGAGAAGAAAGCCAGGAGCAAAACCCCAATGGCTCCTTCTCCAAGGTACAGGCAAAACCCATAGATGCCTACTGAGGCAAAAGGGAAAGCAGGAAAGTGACCACCATGGAACTCAGCAGAGCTTTACCTACACGGGAAGCTCCTGGGTTTCCATGGTCCTGGGAATTTTTGTATTTTGGAATCTCAGTGGAAATTACTTGCTTCATTACTCAGATTCCATGATTTTCTGAATTTCATGATAAAAATCTAAACAAAAACAGGGAAAAAATGTAATTTCTGGAGACTCACTAGGTTTCTGTGTTTGTCTCCTTGAACCTGCGTGACAAAGTACCATCAACTCAGAGGCTTAAAATGATGGACTATGGTCTCACAGTTCTGCAGGCCGTAAGTCCAAACCCAAGGCACTGGCAGGGCCACAGTCCTTGCAAAGCCTCTTGTGCAGGGTCCTTCCTGCCCATTCCAGCTGCTGGCAGAGACTGGGCTTGCTTGGTGTGTGACAGGTTCTCTTGTCTCTGCCTCACTTGCACACTGGCATCTTTGCTCTGTGTCTGTGTGGTCACGTGACTTTGTCCTCGGTGTGTGTCTTCAAGTCCTAAACTCCTCTTCTAATAGAGACATCTGTCATATTGAATCAGGTCCCAATCAAATGACCGCATCTTAACTTGATGATGACGCTGCAGAGACCCTGTTTCCAAACAAGAACACATTTCCAGGTCCTGGGAGTGAGGACTTCAAACTCTTTTTTTTGAGGGACACAGAGCAACCCATACGAGTCTCCATCTATGGGTGCAGGCTGTAGTATCATGAGACCAAGTCTCTGCTGTTTCCTAGCAAAATGTGCCTTGGAGCAAGTCACTTCCAATGTTCAAAATGCAGATAGTGACTTCTGTTTCAGATGATTCTTGTGAGGGTGTGTGGTTGAAAGGACATAAACTACCCGGAACCGTTCTCCAACAGAGCAAGTGCAACATTACTGCTTGCTATTCTTATCATTAATTCTGTCATCGACATCTTCATTTCTTTGATGATGCAGGCAGGCACCAGGGAAAAGCTGAGGGCAGAGGCTGGTCAGGGCAGAGGGACCGTGGGGTAGACTCTGCTCTGTATAATATCACAAGGTGACACTTTTGTTCTGGGAGGAGTGTGTGGGGAACAT
Source organism: Tamias sibiricus (assembly GCA_025594165.1). Classification (NCBI taxonomy): domain Eukaryota; kingdom Metazoa; phylum Chordata; class Mammalia; order Rodentia; family Sciuridae; genus Tamias; species Tamias sibiricus. The sequence continues at coordinate 167,547,419 of CM046662.1, read as the reverse complement.
GTGCTTTTAGGGAGAATTTTCCATTTCTAATGCAGAACTAGACTATATTCTCCTTAAAACTGTGTCCTTGGCTTAGGGACTTGTGGTAGATCTTTGGTTCAGTCAAGCTTGATCCAGTCTGATGAATGGTGTTTCATGCTGGGCACCAGAGTACTGCACGAGACTCATTTTTGTCATTATATGGTCTGTCTTATGGTGTCCCCATATCTTCAATCTCATCAACCCCTTTCCTTCTGCTCTTTCACCTCACCTGGTGTCACCGTGCCTTGATTTAGAATATTTATGTTTCCTACATCGGCCAGAACAGATGGCCATAAAGTTGGTGGCTTATATAGCTGGTATCTCTTCTCTCAGAGTTCCTAGAAATCTGAAATCCAGGTGTCAACGAGGCTGAGCTTCTGCCACAGGCTCTGGGGAGGACTCCTTCCTGCCTCTCCCAGCTTCCAGTGGTTCCTGGTGGCAGCATCCATCTCTGCTGTCTCTGGACTTGGACGTATCCTCTGAGGGCCACCACTGGCTGACCACAAGGGAGGGGTCATGTGGAGAACTTCTGTGTCCTTGCATCACCTGGCCCGGGGGGTTAAGTGGCTCCTGCAGGTCTGATGTGAAATGGTGAATGTCCTCTGCTGGGAGCAGACGCAGAGGCAGCGAGTGACACCTGAGGCCAGGCCAGGCGCTGGGGTCCTCCAGCTGGAGGCAAGTCCAGGAACCAGCATCCTCCAGACAAAGTTTAACGACTATTTGGGATTTTTAATTGAATAAAGGGAACAATCATCTGACACCCATGATTGATAATGTCCTTGTCCCATGTTATTAATCTCTTTCCACAGCCCCTGGCTTTAATTCAACTCAGGAGTACGTTGTGGACTTATAGTCCTGCCAAGGCAGCAACGAGGTAAAGTCAATTGTGGCTCCCCAATATTTTTTCCTCTACAGTCTTTTGGGAGGCCTGTGACCTGGGTTCCCTGGAGTGAAATAGCCTTGTTGCACCTAGGACCTGTGGCCAGGAGCTATAGGAGGGCAGTGTGAGCTCCCAGGCACAGCCTCGATACATACTTAAGCACACCCACTAGTGAGAGCCAGGCAGTCGCAGAGCGGGGTAGGTCTGGTGTTCGGACTCTAAGCACATCTGAAAGGAGATGCTGCCCAACACTTCCGAGTTTGTTTGGTCCTAGGCTGTGGCATGCATGGCTCATGCACTTGCTAGAACACTGGAGAATCCAAGGTACAAAACCAAACACCATCAGGGCACCACTAGATCTGTGTGCTGAGGATAATATTGATGAATATTTCAACATTCGTATCAGGATAAGGATTGATACAACTGATGGCAATAAGACAACTGTAGATACTGCATGAATGATTCGTTGTAATTGATATTAACTTATTTACTATTATTTGGAGTCTCGTAGTACTTTCAATTATATTTTAAAAATCATTAGTTGACACCATTGGCCTGTTCAGCAATCTAAAGGCTCATGATCTGATGGCCTCAATCCGTCTTTATCTTGGTCTCTCCTTTGCTACCTCAGCTCTGTGGGTCCTTGGTCCAGAGCTTTGGTTTTTTCAAGAAGTCTGGCTTTTCCTGAAAGCATCATGGTCTTGTCACACGACTGAACATCTTGCTTCCTCTCCCATCTGCGACTTCCCCATCCTTGCACCTCCTGTCCAGGGATGTGGGATAGCAGGGTGTGGGTGGGACAATGAACTTGAGTTCCACTCCTTGCAACATCTAGTGCCGGATGGTCTGCACCTAACCACGCTCCACAGTGCCTGATTTACCTTTAAACACTCCAGCTCCACCCAGAGCTGCATTCACTGGGTGATAAATATAGAACAGAGCCACACAGCCAGGCTGAAATGGCCTTTTCCATGAAAGTAATGACTTTGGTCTGCTGGGAAATATTCTGAAGGTTAATATCCAGGAGTGCGAGAGAGAAAATGAACAAAGAATTGCCTCCAGTCAGCTCAAATAGATAATGATTTTGTGATGTTTCCTAATTACATTTTTTACTGAAAAAATGTATCTAGATGTTCACATCTCCAAGGGCACATCCTCAAAGAACTACATGATCTGGAATGTTCCACGTTGATAATTTACTCATTTTCTTAAAAATGCATTTTTTTCTCAATTCTTTTTGGAATTTAACTTTTTTATTAAAATAATGGGATGATAATACAGCTTACAATAAATATTGATGAAATCTTTTTATAAATTACTATAAATTACTTTTTTGATGAATAACCTAGAGTCTCTCTAATTGAATAGGGATCCACATTAATATAATACTCAAACATTTTCACACTAAAAGCAGATTAGTCAAGCAGAAAAGGGCAGTGGGGACTTTTCCTCACATGGATTTTGTTCCAAGAAATAAAGAATAAATACCCTGTACTTCAAAAAATTGCAGTATTACGCAGGTTTTTTTTTTTTTTTTTTTTTTTTTTTTTTTTTTTTTGAACAGCAAGAACTCGCTTTCAACAAATTTTATGGCTAAGTGGCTAAAAATGATTTTCTTCTTAACCATTTTGACCTACTTGTACTTAGCTGTTCTTTCCAGAAAAGAAGAAGAAAAAGAAAATCAAAAAGACAAAGAAGTAAAGCAAAAACCCCATCTAAACCTTAGAAAATTAATTTAAGTAAATAATTACCTCTAAAGTAAAATTCAGTACTCTGTTTTATTTTTTCATGACTTGCAACTCTTTGTAATTATTTTGGCATTAGATAAATGACTATTTGAATTATTGAAATAGTAACTATTATTAAAAGTATTATTATTGTTTTAGTTATTAAATTATTATTTGTAGTACTGGGGGTGGAACCCAGGGGCCCATGCTTGCTAGGCCAGGGCTCTATTTCTGAGCTACAACCCCAGACCTGGTTATTAAAATTATTTTTGCATTTTTATTTCCAGTTTTGGAAATGAACGTGCACAAAATTATTTCCCCAAGGAGGTCCTATTTACTGACTAATTATGGAGAACTTCCTGTCTAAATTGAGGAAATGCTGCCAATTGCATTTTTGTATGTCCCCAATTTTTTAATTTTAAATTTAGTGTTATGCATCTAGCAAAGGTGGGCACTTAGTGTGTTCTCAGCAAATATGGATACAAAAAATGCCCACAAAAGTAATAAATGCATATCTTCCAATCATTCAGCAATACACTGTCATCCTTGGACTAATGAGAAATAAGCAAGCATTAATTAAGGACAATAGCAGCCACAGTTCTGAGGCATGCTTAATTGGAAATGATGGGTACAAGATGTTTCTAATGGTTACCTTGTCAGATGGAAATTTTCCCCCAAAATATCGTCAGGTTTGTTATTACCACAGACATTTTTATTGTAATGCATGCATATTATGAGTAATTAAAGAAAAAAAAAACCCTCCTTCATTCATTATGAAATTGCATGGTATTTTATTTAATAAATACAATGTGTGTACCCAGCTAGGCACTGATGGATGCGGGGCCATGACATTCCAAACAGCCTTCCAACGTATATCCTTGAGCGTGTAGTATCCTTTCCCACAAGTGAAAATCTGTTCATGAGGTCACCATCCCACAAGGAAATCACAAGTCAAAGGATATGTGCTTTCTAAATTGTAATATTGTCATATCACTCTTCAATGATGTGCTATTAAAGAACGTTCCCACCAGTAATATTTAAGAATGAATTTCTCCACACTTTGCCGATATTTATGGAACTTTAAGATAACGTTGACAATCTAGTAATTGAAAATGTCTGTTATGGTTTGGATGTGGAATGTCCCCCAAAGTCTCCTGTGTTCAGAGGTGGGCTTTGGAGACGTGACTGTATCATGAGGGCTCTGACCTCATCGTGGATTAATCCATTGGTAGCTGAATGGACCACTGGAAAGTGGAATCTAGCTGGAGAGAGTAGGTCACAGAGGCCATGCCCTGGGAGGGTGTCTCTTCTCTCTGTCCCTTCCTTCCCCTCTGCTTCCCATCAGCTATAAGTGAACATCTTTTCCCTGCCATGCCCTTCTGCCATGATGTCCTACTTACCTCAGGCCCAGAGCGTCGGAGCCAGCTGACCGTGGACTGAGACCTCTGAAACCATGAGTCAAAATGGACTTTTCCAGTTGCTCTTGTCGGGTAATTGGGTCACAGCGATAAGAAACTGACTAACACAATCTCTTTAGTTTTTATAGCATTTTTTTATTATTTTTACTTTTAAATTTTATTCTATTTTTTACTTATTTTTTAAAAAATATTTATTTGTTTGTTTGTTTTAGTTGTACACAATGCCTTTATTTTTACGTGGTGCTGAGGATTGAACCCGGGCCGCGCAAATGCTAGGCGAGTGCTCTACTGCTGAGCCATGATCCCAGCCCCTATAGCATTTTTATAAATAAGCAAGGTTGAGTTTCTTTTGTATATTTAAAAGTGTCTCTTCACATATTTTGCCCATTTTTTCCTTTGGGTTGTTTTTATTTTTTGCTTATTTGCAAACTCCATCACATTGTCTATGACATATGTTATAATAATAGTTTATTATTTTGTGTTGTTTTACTTTATTGCTAGTATTTATTTTTTGCCATGTGGTAAGTTTTAAATTTTTTATGAATTCTAATATAACATTGTTAGTGTTATTTGGGTTTTGCTTAAGAAGCCTTCCCTACTCTGAGGTTAATAAAATTTTCACATTCTCTTTAAGTATTTTCAAAGGTTTAGTTTTCCAATTCCCTTCTCACATTCATCTGGACGTTAATTCAATGTAAGCAATAAAATATGAATCCAAATTCATTATGTTTCTCAGGTGCTAGATAGGCATTACACACACATACAGCTGTTTTTGAATATTTTTGTGTTGATTATAGTTGTGCAGCATCACATGTTAAGAATGACCAAGAGTCATCAATGATAGTTTTAAAAGAATATAAAGTAAGTCTTTGAAAATATTTAGAATTTCAGAATCATTAAATCCAAACAGAAAATGATGAGACAAGATGATGTCATAGACTGAATGCTTGTGTCCCCCTAAAATTCATATGTTGAAGCTCCAATCTGCAATGTGATTGTGTTTGTATGTGGCGCCTTTAGGAGATCCTTAGGGTTAGATGAGCCACAAGGGTGAGGCCCTGGTCTGATATGATCAGTGCCCTTGTAAATAGAGACCAGAGAGCTTGATTTCCTAATCTCCTCATGCTTGCACAGTGGAAAGGCCATGTGACCACTCATCTGGGGCACCCCAATTTTGGATTTCCAGCCTTTGAGCTCAAAATATAAACGTCCTTTGCATAAGTCATTCCATCTATGGTATTTTGTTATGGCAGGCTGAGCAAACTAAGACAGATTTTTTACTTATTGACCTATTCAAACATCCAAATAATGCTCACGTTAAAATAGAAGAATTATGCATTAGACTTAGAGAAGAACTTCCTGACAATCAGATTGAGAAAAGTACTGGAATGAGCCACTGAGAGTCTCCTGAAGACGGTGGGGTAAGAGAGTGGTGGAGAAAGATGGAATGGACAAATCCTTTTACTCCTGAAAAGTGAAAACACGCACCCATTTGCATGCAAGAAATTCGATGTTCTGATTCCTCGAGTTTATTTTATAGTCACAGAGATGAATACCAGCTGCCACCCACTTTGTGTTGCGGTTTGGTGCTGCTACGTGAAGCCATTGACCCACTCATCTGTGACTACTTTTTACTTCAGGGGTTAATATTTGAGAAAAAAAAAAATCATGGATATGATATCTAGGTAGTAAGGTGGACTCTTCTTCATGGTGTTCAAATCCACTCAATGAAACAAATTATGTGTGAGTTTTGCCAAGGGTACAGGTGATTTCTGCTGACGTTTCTTGAGCGTTGAGAAGTCAAGCTGGACCCTGTGTAAAACCCTCATACCCAGCAACAGCGCAGGTGGCTCATCTTTGATCATGCAGTCGAGTGGCCTGCGTGTGCCGCGGTCACAAGCTCCCAGGTTTTCTTTGTGTTGGAGAACTGCTGTTCAAAAGCTCCAAAAGGAGTTGGGGGACACATGTAGCACCTGTGACCAGAGGTCCTGCCTCCATACTCTCATTGCACAGAAAACTTTTTGTTCCTTGTATGTGCCCGCACAACTTTGAAATGTGAGGATACCTTTTGATTTATAATTGGTGAATGTGGAAAGTCACTTTTCAGAGTCGTAAAGGGAAAAGAACAGTGAGACCCTCAGCGTGAGGAGTGTAAGCTGAGGAAGGAAAACAGAGCTGGACTTACTGGGGAGAGGTTTTTCCATTAATGTCCCACCTGAAAAAGGAAAACAGAAATGCAAGGCTGCTGGGAAGCGCATCTGACCTCATGTGGCTGGGGTGACATTTCACATACCAACACCCAGATAGAGCACTGTGCGACAGGGAAACGCAGGTGCATACCAATCAGCAGATGCAGCTAGCAAGGTCCGGTGGCCATCACTGTCCCATGGAGCATGTGTTCTTCAAGGAAGCCTGTCACAGTAACTCAGTTCTGGCCACAGAGTTCCCACGGTGTCGCCCAGGAACACCAGTGCTAGCCAGCTTCCCCTTTTGCCTAGTTAGGAAATCCCCCATTACAGCACATCAGTGACTTGTAATCTAGGGTCATTTGAAAGTTCAGGCTGACCAGGGCCATCCATCAGTGGGTCAACTAAGTTATCTGCTGCTAAGCACCAGAGGTGCGCACAGAAGAAATAAATTGAGATGGAAAATGCTCAGCTCCTTCTCCGAGGGACACCACGGCAGGCAATCGATGAGACCAACACAGGATTCCTCCCCTGTGACTCGCCACTCGAGTCAGCTCTCTCTTTTTACTACTGCTCCCTCCGCCCCACCGAGGCATCTAAACCAGGTTATACACCACAGTAGTTTCAATTCATTAGTCTGTAAATGCAAAAGCATTTTCCTCCAAGCTGGTGGAAACTGCCTTCTTTGGATAGGTTTTCTTCTCTAGCCCTCTGAGTCATGTCCTGACAAGGTATATGGCCTCATATCTCTGAGGACTAGTTTATGGTGAGTAGTCCAGAACGCAAATCATTCTCTACCTATAGGGCCACCCCTTAGCAAGACAGATGAAGCCGAACAACCTGGCAAACCCATCAGCCCAGAGAGCACAGACCTGGAATAGGGAACTAGGATGCAGGTCAGCATCTGAGCATCTCTGGAAACCACAGCTCACCCATCTTCATTTCAGTTCTCTAACCATCTCTCTGTCCTCACTCCTCTGTGTATGTCTTAGAAAAAAAATTCCTGGACCAGTTAAACAGGCAAGTGTGTCTATTCAAGATTCAATACTTCAAATTGCACAGATGAAGTACCAACATCTGGGAAAGACTGGAAAGACTATTGCAATAGAGAAAAAAAAGCTTGATCTCAAATCCACGGAAACAAAAGGAGAGATTTTCAGTTCTGGGTTGGACTAGTGGAAAAGTACCCAGGGCATTGAGGACTATGTTGACCAATGGAGGGATTAGGCCGTCTCTGTGTGCTTATTGGCCGCTGTCAGAGGTAGGCTCCTGGTCTTTCCACGGACTGGGAGTTTGGGGAATGCTCTCTCCCGGTACAACTGGATTGCAAAACTGGCAAGAGGCTGGGAGAAGATTTGCACATCAAAGGGACAGAGAAAGAATTTTTAGTTGCAAGTTTTCTAAAATATGTGCACTGAGAAAAGGGAGACCAGAGGGTTAGAGTCAGGAAGATACCTGTCTGGTGTTTAGTCCAGCTTCTGGGTATCCTGAAGGTATCCTGATGAGTATCCTGTCCTTGTGCCCTAGGGACTTCCCTTTATTTTCCCCATAACTTCTGATCACTGGTCATGGGCCAAACAGCCTCCTCTCATTTCCCAACCCTTCAGCATCAACTGCTGCTTTGGGGCCAGGACAGGAGGCTGTTTTGCCAGAGCAGACAGAGCTTCAGAATTCACAGGCTCCCCCATTTTCCATTATTTTTTTCATTGATCTCAATTCTTCTGCTTACCCTTCTCGCTATTTGGGAAAGCCAAGGATCTAAGTTTATCTCCTGTTAAGCACCAATCTTCCTTCCTTCAATGTTCATGAACTACAGATTGAGTTATTAGCTACCTCTTTATTTTTATGCAGTTACATAGACAATTATAAATCACAGTGTATGCATTGATGAGATAAATTTTCCAAGAATATTTTTTCAGTAAAAGCCATTTTATTTTCTCACTGATTTCTCTATACAAAACCCCATCATTCCTTAACACTTCCCACTTAACTTTAAAGCCAGTATTCACTTATTTGCAAAGATCCCACATCATTCCTGTAATCTCCTAGAAGGAATAAGCAATATTTATATATATAAATATATATTACATATATATATATATTTTATAGGATTCATGTGCTTGCATTAATCCCAAGCAATAGAACTATATCAGTATCTGTGTCTGTATCTATATCTATGTCTGGATCTATATCTATCTGTATCTGTATCTATATTTGTATCTATATCTGTACAAGTATTTTTAGCTCTTTCTATATCTGTGTCTCAATTGGTATCTATATATCTCTACCCACTGGTTAGACTTTCTTTACCAAGTAGTATATAACTGCAGAGATGCAAGGAATTTACTCAGGCAAGGTGAAAATGGGATGTTTCCCACATGTTTACAATGACAGTGTCTTCTAGAAAGGTTAGATTCTGCTGCAAATTTTAAAAATTAAGCCACATAAAACTGTAGCTTCAATAACACATTTAAGCTGGATTATTTCTTTCACATGAAGGAAAACCTGAAGTAAGCAGGCACAGGCTGGTGGGCATCTCCAGAGCCCTGGGGCCAGGCCTCCTCTCTGCTGACATGCTGGCAGCCGGCACTGCCTGGCTCCTTCTGCAGAAAGGAGAGAGAAGGTGTGGAAGGGGCGCCTTTTGAAGAGCACTTATGGAAGTTGCACAGAACAATCCTCTTGCTTCCCCTTGGCCCAAAACTGAGCCACACAGTGCTCCCAGCCTAAGAAAGGCTGCAGAGGTGGCATCTTAACTTGGCAGCCACACACCCAGCTAGAAACCACAGCACTTATCACCCATGGTCAAGAGCTGGTGCTGGGGAGACTTAGCAAAGCTTTCCACACTGTTTCTCTAGGAAGACACATGTTCTGTCTTCCTTCTCTTATATTTCAATATTCCTATGAACAATTCCCGGTGCCTATGTCTACACTTTTCTGGGTGTAGATCAGTGAGCGGGTACAGGGAACAAGCCCATAGCAGGCTTTTGGAAGCTAACAAAAGTAATGTCATTGCTCAGATTGACTGAACACTGACTATGCCCGTGGCATGGTCCTCAATGTTTTACATGCGCCACCATTAAGAACACGTGACGGATCTCACAAAACACAGCTGAGATGGGGAACTAATGTCTACTTTCACCTCTGTGCACACTGAGACTGCCAGGGCCCTCTTTCTTCCCAAACTGGTTGCCTTCTGCTGACACCTTCCTGACAGTAAAGGACATTGAATGTTGTGATTCAGGAGTCATTGATTATTTCTGGGTTGAAGTTTTGTTTTTAATGGGATTGTGTCAATAAAATATTCTACCATTCTTTCATTTAGTATCCCCCACGTCTAATCCAAACTTATATCTTAGAAGCACCATTAAAGGTAGCATTAAATTTGAATTTCTGTGCTACCTAAGTTCACAATCAGCATAAATCCTTAGAGATAGACATTAGAATTGTATACACAGATGGGACATTCTAATGACATTTCCATTGTTACCATTCTATCTAGTGATTTGAATTAGCAAGTTGTTTGGTAAGACAAAACTCATGTGGGCCAAACCACAAATTCCTCAGTATGCTTGTAAATGTAGTTTAGAACTTTCCAAGGAAGTTCTTCTACTAAGTTTTCAAAACTCCAATTCTGCAAGAGTCTTCCCATTTTTTTCCCTTTTCTTGATATACACCCATAGTTTTAAAGCCTTCTTCAAAATTGGAATGTTTGGTATAAAAAATGCGGACCCATGGCTCCCATCTTTCACTTTTTGACCAAGAAATTAATTACATGCCACCCAGAGGATTCTGAATTAACCTCAGAGCACAACTGCAAAATGTTGGACCCTTTTCGTGGACAGCAACTAAATTCTAAGAGCCATCACTGAGCCCACCCGGTCCACCGTCTCTCCTCCTCTTGCAGCAAGCACAGTCTCAGGACCAAACCTCCTTCCTTGGGAGGTCTTCCTGGTCCCATTCTGCCTCCAGGCTGTGCTCTGACCAGTCTAGCCATGTTATACTTGGTTTCTTGTAGCCTTCCCTGGCCACCAGATCATGAGGACCCGGAGTTCAAGCATTTTGCTGCTTTTACTGAATACCCAGGGCCCAGCATGGGCCTCGACATGCAAGGAATTTCACCAGTGCTTACTGGTGGGTAAACTAGTGGATGAATGGGGTTCCATTGGACTATCTGGAGAAAATGTTTCACTCTGGCACACTTTCCAGGAGAGGAAACTCATTTGCATGTAAAAATTTGCAGAGAATGTGGTTTGTGATTCTTTACTAACCATATGGTGATCATATGGTATTCCTCATGAATTCAAAAACTTTCCCTAGAAGATATCAGATTGGCCCATTACAATGTAGCTTATATAAACATTCTGTAATATCTTATTGGATTTTCACATCCAGATATGAAGACAAGATATAAGACTTTATCCCATTTTAATGCTGCAGCATCACCAAGTTACAGAGCTGAGACTGACTCCACCTCAGGGGACACTCATGGGCCCTGTTCTGCTCCTTCCAACACAGGTAACTTCCTCCCAGCCAGCCGCAAGCACACTCGGGACTCAGAATGCAGTGGGAACTATAGCTCCGAGTCTCTTCACACAGCATGACTGTTTTAAAAAATCAAAGATAGAAGGGTCTGGAAGGAAAACTGATCAACTATAAGTGAGGGGAGAATAGATTTTGAATTGCTTTTCCCAGGTTCTAAGTTGTGATAAAGCCTATGGCAACAAGGTCTTTGATAGATGGGCAGGAATCAATAGGCTTAAAGTTCGCCCTGTTCCACAGGCAGAGCACCAAAAGGTTGCTCCGTTCTCTGGGCAGGATGTTTCATCATCCCCAGGTAGGCGCCAATAGGCTTGAAGGCTGTCCTCACCCCATGGGCAGGAGCCAATAGTCTTTCAGGTCATCAAAAGTTCACCAGATTCCACAGGCAGAGGGTCAAAAGTTCGCTCTGTTCTCTGGGCAGGATGTTTCATCATCCCTGGGCAGGAGCCAATAGGCTTGAAGGCTGCCCTCACACCCCAAGCATGAGCCAATAGGCTTAAAGTTCGCTCTGGTACACCCCCACCCATAATCCCTATATAAACTCCCGTCTATTCGAAGTTTGAGAGCCAAACAGAGACACTGAGAAGAGAGAGATGATGGAAACAGGAGAAGAGGAAGACGGAGAAGAGGCAGCCACTGCACCAGCCTTAGACCAACCACCGTCTTCAGCCCAACAGCAGCTGCCCCAGCCAATAGCTCCAGACACGGCAGCTGGCATAACCAGACTCCCACCTTCCGTTCAGAGCTTGCACACTCTTCCACCAGAGCTTGCACACTTCCTGAGCTTGCACACTTCCTGAGCTTGCACACTTCCCTCTCCCTGATTCCTCTCCCCATTCCTTTTCTACCCTTAACCAGCAATAAAGGCCAGTTAATAAATCACTTGGCTGCACAGCCATCCCCGGTGTGAATTTTGCCCTTCAGTCTTTACCTCATGCTTAGCCTGGGTGATGTAGATACCTGGAAGCATGTTTTACACCTTGAACAATTATTCATTTTCATCCTGAAGGTGCAGGGATCTTCACTCATATGCATTTTCATGGAGTCTGATCATTTCTTTGATCATTTAGCCTTGGCAGAGAAGCAGGGAATTTCTGCAAGTGAGCGGACTGTATCTGCTCCTTATCCTAAAATGATAAAGCGATAGTAATAATAAAGATAATAAGATGATTATCCAAAATCATGCTTGCTGGCAAAAAAAAAAAAAAAAAAGGAATAGTTCAGTAGAAATAAATGACCCAAATAAGAGTAATGTGGATCTATAAGATACTTCTATAAATATGCCCCAGCAACTTTCTTGACATGCATAGAATTTGGAGTAGTATAAAAAATACTGTATTCTCTTCAAAGAAGTTGCTAATATATTTGTAATGGCTCCACCTTGGAGACACCATAGACACTGGGGCCAGCAGGGAAAAAGCCTCCAGCCCACCTGCATGCGTTCCCAGCTCGGCCCGCCCACTCAGGAGCCACCGGTAGTCACTGCCTCTGCCTGAGGGTCAGGGAACAGGCCCCAGGCCCAGGAACAGGGAGTATTATATGTGGGGATACCTATCTCTTGTTTCTCCTACTAACACCCAAGTTCCCATGATTACCCTCTCACTAGTCAAATAATCTAATACCTCTATTTTCTCACATTCTACCTCACAAACATCTTAGCCAACCCCTAAGACCCCCCCCCCTTCTACCATTAGATACTGTGAACCACCACACAAAAATACTGACTATATGGTAGAAGATAATTGATCTCATCATTTATGTTTAAAGGGTCAAAATTGTAAATCTAAAACTAGAAACTAACTGATATATGGCAATACGTTGGGTGCTTTGAATTCTGTAATATTGATCTTTCTCTTAAAAATGAGGAATCGGGTAACGTGTAGGGATGCTATAAGACAATAGGACAGAAGCAGTAATACCTCAGACTTATACTGTAAGAGAGGAAAACACACAGATATCATGAAAAAACAAGGGAGGAAAATGCCCAAAACAAACCAAGATACTACAGCAATAGAATCCACAGAAAGCACAGAAGAAAATTTCCCAAACAAGAAATGTTGGAAAAGGAGTTCTGAATATACATAATTAAAATGATTTGGGATTTAAAAAATGACCTAAGTGAGCAGATACAGGCAAAAATTTATCTCTCCAACAAAGAGATAAGAGATCAAATACAGACAACCATTGATCACACCAACAAAAAGATAAGAGAACAAATACAGGTAGCAAAAGATTACTTCAAGAAAGAGAGAGTCTGAGAAAAAAACCAAACAGAAATACTTGAAATGAAAGAAACAATAGACCGTTTAAAAAACTCAATAGATAGTATCACCAACAGATTGGATCACTTGGAAGATAGGACCTCAGACAATGAGGACAAAATATATAATATTGAAAACAAAGTTGACCACACAGTGAAGATGGTAAGAAACCATGAATAACATATCCAAGAATTATGGGATACCATCAAAAGACTGAGTATAAGATTTATTGGAATTGAGGAAGGTGCAGAGGATCAATCCAAGGAATGCAAAATCTCTTTAATGAAATAATATCAGAAAATTTCCCAAACAAGAAGAACGAATTTGAAAACCAAATACAAGAAGCATATAGGATGCCAAATGTACAAAATTATAACAGATCTATACCAAGGTACATTATAATGAAAATGCCTAGCATACAAAATAAGGATAGAATTTTAAAGGCTGTAAGAGAGAAAAATCAGATAACCTATAAAAGAAAACCAATTCACCTCTCAGCAGATTTTTCAACCCAGACTCTCAAAGCAAGGAGAGCCTGGAACAACATATACCAGGCTCTAAAAGATAAGGGATGCCAACCAAGAATCTTATATCCAGCAAAATTGAGCTTTAGATTTGACGATGAAATAAAAACCATCTGTGACAAACAAAAGCTAAAAGAATTCACAACAAGAAAGCCAGCACTACAGAACATTTTGGCAAACTGTTCCACAAGGAGGAAATGAAAAACAACAATGAAAACCTGCAAAGGGAAGAACTACAATAAGGGAAACTAACCATAGGAGCAATCAAGTCAAACTAAATACCAAAAATAAAATAAAATTATAGTGGCTATATTTTCCTCAAATTAAGAAGCCAGGATTGGTACTTCTAACACATACCTGCATGTAGTATCTGAGGAACTTGTTGGTGATGGAGGAAAAGAAGGAGTGAGTGAGTGTCACTCACTCCAGGAACCTGCGTCCTGCAGCCCCACGTCCTCTCCCCTGCAGGCCAGGAGGCTGTCCTCCCTGACTGCTGCTCTGGTGTGACCACCTCCACTGCTCTGGATGGACAGGAAAGCAGGGCAGGGGTCACTTCCTACTTCCCTGCTGGGCATGGATTTAGACGTTTTTCCTCTGATTAACTTTGCAAAGTTTAGAGGTGAATTGGAAGAGCTGGCCTGTAGGATGATAAACCCAGAGGGACCCAGCAGTGAGAGGGGACATGGGCCAGGAGCCCAGAGCAAGGCCACCCTTCCTGAGCAGACAGGGCTCTGGCTGTGCTGCCAGACACCGGGTCCAGCAGGGAGACCCTGGGCCTGGACAACTGAGGTTCTGGGGCTCAGCCATGGAGGGCTCTCTCCTGGCCACCACCCAGTGCCGTGAAGTGACTGTGGTCCCTCTGTGTGTGTCAGCAGATGAAGACTTGGGGCTGTTAAGAAAGACCACAAGGAAAGGTGTTTGAATGAGACGGATATCATTTTCCTAAATGCATGATTGAAGACCTGAATTGTATGAATATACTTTGTATACAAACAGTTGTATGTAAAAAGATGCTAAATACATGCACTATGAGTTGTACATATTAAAAATTATAAAAAATAAAGTTAAAAAAAAAAGAAAAAAGAAAAAATATAAGGTTGACCCCAGAAAAAAAAAAGACCACAGGCCTGTGTGGCAGAGCCGGGGCTGGCACCAGGTCTCTGTGTCCAGCGCCTGCAACGTGACTCACCAGCTGTAGCAGGACCACATTTCCCCTCTTTTCAAATAAAGGTGAGACCTGCGGAGGCCATGGAAGATCGCTTCCTGCCGTCCACTCCTGTAAACAGCCCGAGGAAGAAATGTGTCTTGAACTCTGCTGGTCTACACTGCGCCTCAGGGAATCAGCGCAGCCCGTGCATGCCATGCTGCGGTCCAAGCCACGGCCACCCAGAGGTTGAAGGAGCAGGGGCTGGGGGGCAGGGGACAGTAGGAGAGGGGGAGAAGGACGCTGCAGCTTTCCCAGAGTTCGGGGAAACGTTGCTTTTAAGGCTGGGGTTGAACACACCGCGCAGTGAAGCTTACGGAGGAAATGGAACCAGCCTGCTTTCTAGGACACCACCTCCACGTGAGGAGGCCCCAGACCAGCTGCCGCACTCTGGCTGAGAAGTCATCTGTCTGCACACTTTCAGATCAGTTCTACAGGCTCAGAAGTATTATTGCATTTTACAGCCAGAAGCGGCAGTGTGCAAAGTTCATGAGGGGCTTTCAAAGACCCATCGGTACCCAGGACACTCCAGCCAGTGTGTGTGTGTGTGTGTGTGTGTGTGTGTGTGTGTGTGTGTCCCCACCAGGGTGGTGCTCCATGACAGCTTTATCTCAGAAGGCGTCTGTATCAAAAAAAAATGTTTCAACCACCAGTCCACAGAGTAGAAAGGACTCCCTGGGTAGATGGACGACTGGGTGGGGCGGGAGGAGACTCTCGCCTCCACAGGAGGTCAACACAGAGGCCCCGTGAAGAAGGGGACATGGCGACCTCCACTCCACCTCCCGGCCAGGCTGCGGACCACTGAGTCGTCACAGACAGCTGGCCGCTGACGGAAGGTGGATGAAGGAAGGGGACACGCTCTCAGCTGTCAGCGTCTTCACGCAGGCTGTCATCTATGTGGAGGGGAAGGTGGTCGGCCTGCAGTGGGAAGCACAGGGGCCCCTCTTCAACCAAATCCCTGAAACAGATGTCAGCAACGCCAGGACAAGTTAGTCTCAGACCCGCTCTGCCTACTCCAGAAAAGCCAAGGTCTCTGGTGGCGTTTTCAAAAGAGGAAGCAGGATTGGAGCCAAAGCCACGCCGTCCAGGGTCCCCCAACTGCTTTCAAATGCACTGTGAGGAGAGGACAGGGACCCACAGCAACACCCCCCCAGACTGAGGCAGGTGCACGCTCAGGGCCCTGTGACCTTCGTTCCTCCTTCTGGCTTGGATTTTCAATGTGGCGTTTGTGTCTGCAGTGAGATCACTAGCTCAGTGGTGACCTTGAGCAAATCACTCAAACTACTTTTACTTCAGGGCTTCCTCCTGTTAGGCATGACATTCTTTGTTTATGCACGAAAGAACTGATGGCTGACATTGGTGGCCATCCTTCCTTGCTTCTATTCTAGATCTCAGAATACAACAGATTAAAGACAAAGGAAGAAACCAGGCTGCAGGAAAAATAAGCCAGAGGGAATATGGTTAGTCCTTCAGCAGTTAATGCCCTCCAGGGCTCTGCCCTGTCTCTCCCAGTGAACTGCAGAATTTTAATTATAGATTCCTAATGTAATGAAGCATAGATGGAGAATTTTTTTTGTTGTCGTCCTGAATTTTGGCTAAAGCTTCAAAGCTGAGAATCATAGATGTCAAGTTATCCCTGTCAATGCACATCTGAGCTAAGAGATCAGGCAAAACATCCCAACAGGTCTTTGCTGCCACGTTTAATTTTTCCCCACATTACTCTACTCCATATACGTCAGTCTACTGAAAGAGCTTTGTGCTCCAAACTGAGGCTTCAGTGGTGACGGGCAGTGTGCGCGGGACCTGAGTGCTGACTCTGGGCATCTTGCTAACTCTGCAGCCCTTCCCCTCCCCCCTTCCTTGCTCTCCCTGCTCTGTCACCGGCTTCTGTCTGAGCCTGCATTTCCTGAGCTCCGTGGCTCCTGACCTTCAGTCCGAGGCAGGAGATGAGAAGGAGAGTAGAAGAGAACGGCTGGAGTCTCAGCTGCAGCTCCTGGTTCTTCTGCAGCCACATCTTGGTGACCCATTCCTGGCCCTGGTCACATGCATTGCTGCCTCCTTGATCTGCAGCCCAGTGGGCGGGGGTGGGGTGGGGGGTGGCAGTGGGGGTGTCATGGCTTCCTGCTGCTGCCAACCACAGACTGCCCCCCTCTCCTGCTGCTTCCTCATGGAGCCACCAGCCTCCTGAATTAAATCCCTCCATTGTTGTCCTTGACTAGAGTGGTTTCTGTTTTCCTGGCTGGACCCTGACTAATGCAGCTGCAATGATTCCCTAAAGGAAAGGGTGAAAAAAGTTGGCCTAATGTGACTCTAATGGACACACCTGTCATGTGAAGGGTTCCCAGGACGCTTCCCTGTCTCATGAATTTGATGGGACAGTTACATAACAGGGATTTCTGACTTTTTCAGGATTGAGAATCCAAATAAGAACTTCACAGTGATGAAATCAACATGTGTTCCACCAGAAGTGGATATTGGCTTAGGAGATAAATGGGCCATGCTGTTTGCATATCACTATCAATCTGACGTCAAATATCGCATCTCATTTTTAATGACGTTCAGAGACACTAGTTAGTAACTCTTCCCAACTCCCAGCAAAGAGATAACATTGTAAATTACATCAAAGGAAGAATATGTGTGGTTGATTAGAAATCGATTTCGTCAATTGAGCTAGCATCAATCAATAGCGTCTAGGTGACTAGATGCTTCTGGAATGTTCCATAAGGATCTATCATGATGACTGATTAGAAAGCTGCTTTTGGTTGGATGAGTTTTATGTTCCCTCCTAGACCTAGGCACTGGCAAGACATTCAGGTAAAATATGGCAATTCCTGGCATTTGACGATTGGCAACGCGGACCCTCCACAACCTCCCTCAGCGTCTCCCTTGCGGTCCCTGTGAGTGTGACAACCACAGCTGAGGGTTTCAAGGTGTTTACTCAACGCCTGGCTCTCTTCTCAGCGCTCACCTTGATTCACTCTCTCAATCTTCAAAGAACCTCCTCACGCATGTAGCATCGTTTTCCTCCCCTGAGAGACAGCCATCTGTCCCATGATGGATGGGTGGTGGGCCGGGCAGCCGAGCACAGGGCTTGACACTTGCAATAATGATGAAAACGTTTCCTTGATCCATACACTGGAGGAAAGAGAAAGAAGTGTGGAGAGGCAGGGGGCCAATGGGGGAAGGGGATGATGGAGAGCAGAGCGTTGCCTGCTGTGTCTCGTCTCTGACTCAACAGTCGCAGGCGCCTGTGAGGCAAGCCACGTCATTTAAATTATGGGGATGAACACACAAGTTCAGAGAGACTGAGTCTCCGGCCCAAAGTCACACAGTGACAGTGTGACCAAGCTAAAAGACAAAACAACGCTGGCCTTTCCCTCATGCCCGCTACAACACAGGTACTGCCCTTCACGAGAAGCCTCCCCCGCCCTGTAGGTGTTTTAAGAGAGATGCTCGTGGCAGGAGCTGTCACTGTCCGCATGCAGGCCATGCTCACGGCTTTCTGCAGGGCCTTGCTGTGATCCTCTCTCTCCTTCCACAGACGGTATTTGTGGACGGGCCCTGAACGCACTTCCTGAGGTGCAGCCCTGAACCTCTGGTTCCCCACCCGGGTCTCCGGCACGAGTGATGCAAGACTGATGCCAGCACCCAGGTGACAGGGGCCACCATGGTGCTTTCAGCTGCTATTGTGCCAGTCTGTGGACACCCCCTCCAGCAAAGGGCACAGCTTCCCCGGCTGGTCAAAGCCAGTCAAGATGGCTCTTATTATTTGTTCCTTCTCTGCCAGAGACAGCAGGCGCCCTCCTGGACTGATTTCCGACATGAAAATAAAGCCACTCCGCAGCCTGGTCTCGCTCCCTCCCCCACCCCCATCTAAGAATAATAGCGGCAGACACAAGACTCTTAGGCAGTAATTCCACTAAATTATGTAATTCGCCATGCCACGCTGTTAAAATACAGTGATTAGCTCTCTAAATTACCACTAGAATTACCAATACCTCCGCACGGGCTCTGTCCCAGAGCCTTCCCTTTATGGCAAGCGTCGACAGAGCCTGGCCACATCCACTGCCTACGAACAAAACAAGGCATCGATAGGAAGGGAAAAGGGAAAGGAACGTAGCATAGAACGCACGCTGCAGTCCACATGCTTTTCAACTGTGGCAGATCAAGAGAAGTTGGGTGGGAGGGAGGCTCTGACCCAGCCCTAGCTCAGCCCCTCTGCACTCCACACTCCGTGGGCAGGAGACAGTGCCACCACGGATCTGGGCTTGTTCCTCCCAGCTGGTCAGCGCTTCATGAGCTAAATCTCACCATGAGGGTCATCCTCAACTTCAGAGTGACATAGGAATCTCTCCATTGGCTTCCTTTGTGATTTTGGTAACATACTGATTTTGTTGATTTTTCCTTCATATTTTTATTGTATTGAAAGTCAAAAGAAACAATATTTGGGCATCGAATGAGGCAGAAGGCACAGATGAGGCAAGGTCAATCCAGGCACTGTGCGGAGGCATAGCTAGTATTCCACATCAAACTCGCCTGCAAGAGCACACAACGTTTTCACTGGAAAACTCTGCAGGTTTCAAGAAGCAATAAGGAATCCAGAGCACTATGAAGGCAGGGCCACAGATCTTCCTTTTGAAAGTGTCCATGCAATGTATTGAGGAAGCACTAATACAGCTGTTTCTACAGTGGTAATGGAGAGATGACCTTGAAGATGGTCCAGAAGCATCAGGTCAGAGGAAAGATGGGGAGCTAGCTGTCCCTTGAAATTTGTCCCGAATTCAGGAGACTTGGCGTTTTTTCAGATTAGAGTTACAGTGATGGCAAGTGGGAAGATTCCTGGACTCTGAACAAAACAGTTTCCTGCTAGAACAAGGCTGGTGCTGAGTCACCTCCTGGTTATCTGTGGGACAGGTCCTGCTTCCAAGGACAAGGTGTTTATACCAACTGGTGTCATCGAATAATAATAATAATTTGTACCAATCTTTAAATAGCAGCAATATTCTTACAAAATCTGTATATTTATCTCCTCTTGAAAATTAGGTGGTCTTACCATAGGGGGTCTCACATTTCCAGATGGTCACCAGTAGCTCAAGAAAAGCAGTAGCCCTGAAGTTTCTGCTTGCAGCGGTCACCAACCTGCCCACCTATTTCCTTTACCCTTGTAGGAATGCAAGTTTGTGACCTCTTTTCTAGGGATTGGACTTCAGTATTACAAGTTCAAAAACTTTAATCCAATTCATCCAAGGTTTGGCCAAGCACAAAACGTTTGTACTGCGCTATGCAAAAAGCCTATCCGATAACGTGACTATCTATCAACTTGCCATTAGAGATATTGATTGCAAAGAGTCTACATCTCCTCTCCCCAGAACCCATCTCTCTAAGAAAATAAAGCTGATTATGTTTGGTGAGCTGCAAATTGAAGCAAATGAGTACCTGATCTTAAAGACACACTGTTAGAATGTGAGACTCCATCTTCCGGTAAGGTGAACGGACCCGCGGTATTTACCTCCTTGGGCCTTTTTCTCAAGAAGCAGATTTCAAGATGTTTTTGCAGTACCAAGCTCCGAGGAGGTGGCTCAGGGAAGATGGAGGGAGGGTAGTGCCCTTCTGCTCCCTACCCACCATCACCAGCCCTCGGGCACACCTTAACCCAAGCATACGGCTGTTTACCTAGGGCATCCCATGTGACAGGGGCACTGCTGCAGGAGCTTGCAGGTCCAGGCACTCTTGTGGAACAGATGGAAACAGTATCACTTGAAAACTGGTCGATAGTTCCACAGGATGGGTGGCACCATCACACAGCAGCCGCGTTACTGAGAATCCTCCCTGGGCGCCTGATGGGGGTCGGATAAACACGCGCGTTCCATCAGGCCTATCTGGAAGCGATCTTTCCGAGCAGGTGCCTGCATACAACTGGGCTCACACTCTAAATACGGTTTCCTGCAATTGTCATTTCAGAGGGTGATTGTTCCCCACTTACTGCCTCTTGAGGGCCATGTACAGATTGTAGGATAGCCATGAATAGAATATACATAAACACTATTTTTCTTTACAAGGAGGGAAGCTGCTTTCCCGGGGGAATAGTTAGATTGGTAGCATTTCCACAACTTGTCATGTATATCGCATCACAGAAAAAATCCCATAGAACCTTGATATTACTTGCTATTCCTAACAAACGCAAGGAGGGAAATCCTTCTTAGAGCGCGTTAATATGTGCACGTGCACATGCTCGGGTGTGTGTGTGTCTACACAGATACATTTTTCTTCACCTCATGAGGAAATCGTGTTTGGTGTGTGTTCTCATGCATGGTAGCTGACAGCAGCAGTGGCGACCAAGGCTGGGTTTTTCAGCATGTTTAAGGCTCTGGAGAGAGTAGTCTGAGCTTTAGAAGGGAAACAAGTAGGTGCTGGCTAGACTCCTGTTGTGGTCTTCCAGATCCCACTGTTTTCAACTCCTGATGTTCCTCTGTAGGGTTTGTAAGCTAGCACTTCCTCCAGTCCCCTTGCATAGCCTAGCTCCTGAAGTGTGCTTCTCTCCCCATTTCTCTGTCAATGAAATGTCCCTTATGAAGGAGAACTTTGAAAAGAGAGCTCCTCGGGCTTTCTAAAAGAGGGCCAGAGAGCTTTTAAAATTGAGAAATTGGTCACAAAATTTTGACAACAGGATAACAGAATAACACACAGTGCTTCAGTATGATTTCCTGTGAAATAACTACATTCCAAATCTCTTTATCTCTCACTCTTTTTTGGGGGGGGGGCGGGGACTGGGGATTTAACCCAGGGGGGCTTAACCACTTAGCCACATCCCCAGCCCTTTTTATAATTTTTTTAGAGACAGGGTCTAGCTGCGTTGCTTAGGGCCTCGCTAAATTGCTGAGCCTGGCTTTGAAATCACAACCCTCCTGTCTCAGCCTCCAGAGCCACTGGGATTACAGGCAGACATCACAGTGCCTGGCCATTCCAAATCCCTTAAAGCTCCTTATTTAATTCATTATAAATTAATTCAACATTTTGCCCAAACTAATGGAATTCAAATGAGTCTTGTCATATCATGTTTTTGTGAGGGGCCTCTGTTTAAAAGTTTTTCTATTCAGAAGTATCATCTCCATTAACATAAATATTTTCATCAGCCTCAAACCCATATAAGGAATAACCTGTGGCAGGGTGATGGAATTATACCTGAATCTTTTGCTTTGGGTATTTTTTTTTTTTTTTTTTTTTTTTTTTTTTGTGGTACCGGGGATTGAACTCAGGGGCACTCGACCACTGGGTCACATCCCCAGCCCTTTTTTGTATTTTATTTTTAGAGACAGGGTCTCACTGAGTTACTAAGTGCCTCACCATTGCTGAGGCTAGCTTTGAACTCGCGATCCTCCTGCCTCAGCCTCCCAAAGTGCTGGGATTACAGGCGTGCGCCACCGCGCCCGGCTTGCTTTGGGTTTTTTTTCTACAGGAAGCATTTTTTTCTTGCCCTGTTAGTAGGGTCATAAGTAAATTTTTGGAAACAAAATGAGAGTTTTTAATTTTAAAAATTGTCATTTGGAATACAAATAAAATACAGGTGAGTACAAAAGTAGATATTCCCTAAAATTTTACCAAGGAATGTCAAGTCTGAGCTCCTCATGGAGAGATAGAGGAAGGAGTCTGCTGTCTTTCCAGCAGAGCAGTGGAGTGTGGAGACCAGCAGGAATATTCAAAATAGCTCCCCAAAGCCTTCTCTGATCTCTTCCTGGCTGTTCACTCCATTCTCTAACATCATCTGCTTTCTTTTTAATTCCCCGAGCAACAGAGATGGGGAAGGGGTGTGTTAA
Organism: Tamias sibiricus; assembly: GCA_025594165.1. Lineage (NCBI taxonomy): Eukaryota > Metazoa > Chordata > Mammalia > Rodentia > Sciuridae > Tamias > Tamias sibiricus. The sequence continues at coordinate 167,524,845 of CM046662.1, read as the reverse complement.
AAGCCCCGCTCTGTCTTCTTCCAGTTCCTCTGTGCCAGACACATATTTTCCTTGAGGTCATCTTTGGTATTTTTGCAAAATTTTAAAGAATTCAGAGGAAAGCAATCTACATATTTGATGACGAGGCTGAACATCATCTTTTCAGCTAAGTCAGAATTGAAGTAAACGATCCGTCTTACTGTGAGAAAATCCATCCCGTTCGCCCATGTCGGGTACTTGCCCTTCAGTTCTTCTGAACCTGCTTAGAGTGAACCAAGTCTTGTGGAAACCCGCGGTGAAGCTGCTGTTTAGACGTGGAGTCAAGAAATCTGAGCGACACAAGAGTACCCAGAGGGACCCAGTGCTTGGCCCCTTTGGATGGAGACTGGTTATAATTCCCAGTTGGCTGCTCTGTGCTGAGTCCACACAGTCTGTGACAGACCTGGGGTAGCATCATGTCATGAATATGACAGACCTAGAGTTACATGGGGGTAGGCTGATAGATTCCATGATTAACTTGAACCATATGAAATTGCCGCTACTTGCCAGGTTTTGCCCAGAATAGTGGTGATTTCATATAGTTCAATTTAAAATGTAAAGTAACTCACGTTAGTTTGTGTGTATGTGGATTTATTTCTAAATTTGTCTAGGGCTTTCCAGTAACCTCTAACAGGGAAGAGAGTGAGATAGTATTAGGAATGCTGAGGTACAATTGGGTCTCTTCAATGAGATAAGGAGAACTCTGCTTTCTCTCAAAACAGGGAGGCAAATCCTAGCAGAACAGGGAGGTCCCTGGAAGGAATGGTCTCATGAGCTCCCCTCAGCCACTGCGCTCACATTGCAGATTACTTCCCACAGTAGAGGGAAATCTAAGCCATGGTCCTCATCCCTGAAATGTGCATCATTACAGTGACAACCTCCAGAGCGCAGTCCTGTGCTTCTGTGGCAGGGACACATGGCGTTTGGGCTGGAACAGCATTTGGCTAGTGGCCACCGAGTGACAGCTGATTTGGGAGGGAAATTATAAGATAAAGCCTAGAGAACGTTGTCACTGGGTTTTAGGTTGCAGAACACTCCCCAGAGAGTCCAAAACCTGCTCACATCAACAGGGGATGGTTGGTCCTTCAGTCTGCCGACCTCTTGTTCACAGGTTAAGCCTTGAGGAACATGTGTGAGCTACGGATGAAAGGGGGGTGGGGGTGTGCTGGTTCAGGCAAAGGGATCCGTGGACCACAGCAGAGACCCAGTGACCGGGAGAGGGGCTGTCTACCTGTCTTCATTAAGCGGGTGCTTTTTATCAATGTTTTCCCTCATTTTTTCTCTTTCTTCCACCAACTACAAAAGATGTAGACTACTAACATTTTATCCAAGTAGGATTTAAGAATTTTGTTGGAAAAAGCATAACTAGAAACACTGATTTTTGACATCTAGAGAACAGTTGACAGCCGGGCGCGGTGGCGCACGCCTATAATCCCAGCACTTGGGAGGCTGAGGCAGGAGGATCACGAGTTCAAAGCCAGCCTCAGCAATGGCTACTGCTGAGGCACTTAGCAACTCCGTGAGACCCTGTCTCTAATAAAATACAAAAAAAAAAGGGCTGGGGATGTGGCTCAGTGGTCGAGTACCCCTGAGTTCAATCCCTGATACCAAATAAAATAAAATAGAGAAGAACTGACAATTATCTTGAAGATACTGATTTTGTCATTGTTAATAGTTTGGGGTTCGGAATCAGAAAAACCTAAGTATGATATTACTCTGCCACTTACAGGACAGGAACCCAGAAGTGTCTCTCAACTTTTTTAAACCTTGATCTTTCTCACCTATAAAATGAAAATGCATTGTTTACCTCCAAAACCAATGCAATCAGACTCTTCACATTGCTATTGGAGATGTGCAACAATATAGCCTTTAGGAAACAGTTTGTATTTTAAGGTAAATGTATATTTATCCTAGTTATCCTTATGACTAGTACCTCTAGTTCTCTTCCCCAAAGCAGTGACAACATAGGACCTGCACGCTGGTGCTCACAAAGACTTGCATGCTGATGTTCGCAGCAATGCTAGTAACAATTAGCAAATAGCGGGGAAACCCAGAAGTTCAACTGGTGACTGGACAGAGTGGTTTATCCATGTGATGGGATAATATTCAGAAGTAAATGGGAGCAAAAGTCTTGTACGTGCTATAACATGAAAGCATGTCACAAACATTCCAGGTAAAGGAAGCCAGTCACAGACTGAATTGTGGCATGTGAACAAAAAATCCAGACAGGCAGCTCCGTAGAGCCCGAGAGCACTCTGGTGGGTGCTGGGGTGTGGAGTGGAGGGGGGCAGAGAGGAGGAAGAGGCACGAGTGGTCTTGTAGAGTGACGGGAAAGTGCTGTGCCTGGCTGTGGTGTCGGTGGCACACTTCAATAAGTTGTCTCATAGACTCAAAGTCAACTCATTAAGTTGAAGTTATTAAAACCATACATTTTATGGTTTGGAAATTAGACCTCCATAAAGCTGTTTTCAAAAGTCAAGCAATTGCTGAAAGATCAGTAAATCCTATGAGTAAATTCAATGCAAAGCTTAGTTAAAAGACTCAGACATAAAAATCAAGATTTTTCAAATAAACAAGTAATAACCAATTAGAATATTTAGTGGGAGAAAAGATCCCACTTTCAGGAGCAACAAATACTGAACTATATTCTATTCCAGAAAGACAGGATAGCCCAGTGATGAGGAGCCAGGATTCTGGACCTAGTCTGCCTGGATTGGTCTCCTGGCTGCCACCTTAGGAAGGTAAACCAGCCCCTCCCTGCCTGGGTATATGGACATAGAAGTATCTGTCTCGTCAGGATATTGTGAGGACATTAAGTGACATCTGCAAATGGAAAGAACAATGCCAGAGACAGGATGTGCTGTATGGTGTTAGTAAATGTTCATATTCACACAGAAGTTATAGGAACAATGTTCTTTGTAGCAGTGAAAATTAGCAATAATCTAATGTTCCTTAACTTAAGAATGACTATATAAAGCCAAAATTATGAATGCCATGTGGCATTCTTTAGGAATTACTTAGATCCATAGGTTTTAGCCAGACAAAGTCTCCTAGACATATTTTAGTTGAAAGCAGCAAATTACAGAACAATAAAAATAGAATGATTCTATGTAAGTTAAAAACCATTTGTATGTGTACATAAATTATTAAGAGAATAGGTTCAAGAATGGCACAGACCAATCTGGAGCGAGGTTGGTCAGTGTGGGCAGGAGAGGACTTTGCCTTTCTACTTGCATTTCTGTCTTATTTAAATCTTTAAGCATAAGAAAATATTCTCTCACTCACATGAGTATTGAAGTAGAAGGTAAAAAAATGGGGTGCCTTCCCCTTCTCACTGAGTGGGGGGCTGGGAGCTAATGAGCCTGTATATGTAAAGCGCACTTGTCAGAGAACAAGTACACAGAGCCACATAGGGCGTGTTCTGTAGCGATGGCGTTTTCAATCTTTAAATAGACTCCCTGTACGTTCCGGGAGCTGACCAAGAGTCCTTACTGAAGAAACTGCACCTCACAGGTCAACTTCATATTCGTGAAGGACAGCTGCAAAGAATAAGAAAAAACAGGAACACTGGCTGGAGTATTTTAGGTAAAACCTTCTCTTTTCTCAGATTCAGCAGACCCATTGTTTTTGAATTGTGTACTAGGATGAACTTCAGTCAGAAATGGAAAAATAGGATCAATTTTATCAACCACCTGCTTAGCGTACAGTGTCACCCAGAACTAAGAGAGGATATTCTCACGCATAGGTTGGACGATCTGGATGAGGGAAACTAGGAGAAGTGCAGGTACAAACACAATCTCAGCTTCCCTCTTCTGGCCTAGGTTTAATTTGAAATGTTCTGAGTGGTGGGACCTTCTAGCCATCCTCCTGAGAGGCTTTCTATTAATCAAATATTTCCTATTATCAGGGAACATTTCCTGACATTCAGTCTAAGATTTTATCTTTCTTGAGGCATTATAAAATTTAGTTAATTAAATTGTCCTATTAGCAGATCAGAAATGATGGTCATCTTTTACCCATTTTCCTGTTGTTTTGCCATGATCATGTGGCTCTAAAGCAACTGGGAAATGAGTTGGTCATCTTTGTGTTGTCTGCTGTCCCATAGACTGGGGCAGTCAGATTGATAGGAAACAGGATCCAGGGCCGTCACATGCCACCGCACCACCGGCTCCATCAGTGTCTGTGCCTGAGCAGGAGAACCTGGGCCTAGGAAGGCCGACTCCACCTCAACAGGGGACACATCTGCTCAGCTCTGTCCTGTCTGTCATCAGTAAAGACTAAAGGGAAGGGGGGGGGGGGGAGGGAGGGAGGGAGGAAGAGAGAGAAAAGGAAAAAGAGAGAGAAGAATAGTCAGTCTTAAGATCCTGAAATTAACGATGACAAATTCATTTCATGCTGTTTGCATGAAATACTATCTAGACTTGCTAGGACCTGAGCCAATTATTAGGTTCAGAAAGGACAGAGGTAAGTGTCCTCTTGTTAACTGGGAAAGGAAAGAAGCCCACTGGCTCTGAGTCACACGCACTGCTTCACATGAGGTGCCTGCAGCAATTATTTTCCAATGGGCATTTGGAACAACAACAACAACAGGAGATGGGAAGATCAATCCTTGGGGCCAATACTAACCACAGCTCATTAACACACCAAGGTTAGGACATGCAGAGGAAGAACTTGAGTTCCCCCTGCATCTTACGCAGGCTACCTAGGTAGAAGCCTCCACTCCCAAGACAGAGCCTCTTGGTCCTTGACACCAAACAGCTGGACAGGTACCACCACTAGTGACCTTCTGGGCACAGGTAACTTGATAAATAAAACAAGTCACACTGAGAAACCTCAATGACTCCAGGACCCGGAAGGCCACGGCTCCACACTGCTCTGTCCCATCCCAAGCCCTTCCCCACAGCTTCTCCTGAAATCTGAATCACTAACGTGCAGAATCTTCTTTTAAACTATTCATAGTAGTATTGAGTGGGAATACATTATTTTAAATCTACCATAATTTTGAATTTTAAGGTCTGGATTCATTGAATGTCTGGATTCATTGAATGTATTTTTAAAAACCACTTGAATGCATGCTTGCTTTATAAAATACTTTGACCTTGTCCAAATTCAGAGAAAACTGACTCCACTCCTGAAAGTCGACCTCTGGGGTTCAACTCCCCCACAGACTCCCCTTCCATGTCTACTGCAGGTGTGCCCAGAGCTCTGATGGGTGGGACTCCAAGCAGGGAGAATCTGGAGCTGTCTTAGTCAACCCTCCCGGAGGGTTCTGCTGGGTGCTGGAGTGCCAGGGGGGAGACCAGAACACTGGGGACCCAGCCCTGGGCATGGACAGACCACCCTTCCACCCCTCCACCGTTCCCAGGGTGCTCTGTGGCTGACTCCCTTCTCTCGCGGCCTCCTTCGCCTCCCTGGGACAACTTTCCCAGGGGTCTCAGTAAATCCTACAGGCCTGCCCAGTACCTTTTCAAGAAGAAGTTTCCAATTTTTCCTCTCTTTATAGACAAATATTCCATCATCCAGGAGTCTGTCCCCAGCTGTCTAGGTCTCTGATCTCTTGTGATACCATAACCAGAGGGACATTTTCTAGTCATCTTGTTCGACCCAATTTTTGAACTTTTATAGAAGAAAACAAAATAAACTTTGTTCTGGAGAAATATGAAATTTATCCAGGGAAAATAACTTTGGCTCTTTCACTGGTGAAAATGAAAGGTTCCATGGCAAATCGAATCAGCACTTGTTACAGAGATTGCAGTGTTTGCTGGATAGAGGGTGGCCTGTCACCCTCTGCAAGGTTAATTGCCTTCACAACATTCTGCTTGGTATTGGATTTCCTGTTTATCTTACAAAGGCAGAAAAGCATACCCCGTGTTCTCCTCAGAGGGCATCTCTCATTTCTCCACTAATTGTCAAGATTTGTAGAAAGGTCAACTAAGCTTATCTACTACAAATAAAAAAAAATGTGTTTGAATGATTATCTTTTCTAAAAGATACCATAGATCATAGTCCATGCTAATTATAAAATATCAGTCTATTTAACAATCTTTTTCAAGGAATTTTCATTTCATCAATAATGTTAATATACTCTTGACACATTTATCAACATTTTACGGCTTAGAAAGAGTGTGTGTATCTAATCAGACCTGGGGCAACAGGTGCACCATCCACGTCCTTTTGTAATGAAACTAAGCAGTGGATGCATCAGGCCCTGGCTTGACATGGCCGATCAGAACAGCCAATCAGAATATCTTGTTTTCTGTCATGTGCAACTCCATGGCAGAAGAACACTACTGCTCAAAAAGAAAAAAAAAAAAAAAGTGTAATTATTCAGGGAGGCTTTTTGTGTAACATGGAGTTATCAGCTCACAAAGAGCAGGGTATGATGTAATTCTATGCCACTCAGGAAAGAAAAGGGAGAAATCTAGCTGCAGGTGCAATGTCAAGAGCACATGTGTCCCTCTTGTGTCTGTTGCTATTTACAAGCCCATGAACTATCCATTCTTCAGTCCGAGAATGCATAAGAGATTATGGGGCATAATGGAAACTTTGGCTTTTGACCGTGTTTGAAAGCCAGTTAAGTACATGGTTTAAACTATAATTTTGTCTTCTATAATAAAATCATTACCTGTTTTGTAATGCCATTTTAAAATGCACATGTCAGAAAGCAAGATATTCTGATTAAATGGACTGTCAAGCTCTGGCCTCGATTCCATCATAAAAGATGTGGCTGGTGCACCTGCTGCCCCAGTTCTGTTTAAATGTTGGCCTAATCCAAAAAAGGAAAACAGAGCAAGTTTTTATTACAGTTAAAGTTCTATGAGGACAAAGTTTAGTTTTGTTTCTTTGTTTCTTGTTCACTGCTGTTTCCTTATTGCCTAGAAAAGTGCCTGGCACAACATAAGGACTGAACATACATGTACACTTTGAAAAATGAGAAATCATATCCCATCTATGTGTGATATATCACAGTGCATCAATGCATTCTACTGTCATGTATAACTATAACCAATTAAAACAAATAAAAAGATTAATAATAAAAAAGAACTGAACACATAGTATTTTTTAAATTTTTTTTATTTGTTTTAATTAGTTATACATGACAGTAGAATGCATTTATGTACTGTGATATATCATACATACATGGGATATAATTTCTTATCTTTCTAAGGGTACATGTTGCAGAATCATATGAGTCATGTAGTCAATATATACGTACAGTAGTAATATGTCTGTTTCATTCCACTATCTCTCCCATCCCCACATCCCCTCACTCCCCTTCCTTCACTTCCCTCTACCTAATCTAAGGTGACACTATTTTTCCCTTGTGCCCCCTGCCTTATTGTGAATTACCATCCACAGACAGCCTTGGGTTTTGTGGGATTGGCTTATTTCGCTTAGCATGATGTTCTCCAACTGCAACCATTTACTGGAAAATGCCATAATTTCACTCTTCTTTAAACCTGAGTTATATTCCATCGAGTAAATATACCACATTTTCTTTATCCATTCATCTATTAAGGGACATCTAGATTGGTTCCATAGTCTAGCTATTGTGAATTGAGCCACTATAAACATTGATGTAATGTTTTGAAGGACAAAAAATACACACACACACACAGATACACAAATTAAGACTTTTAAAAACCTGACCATCTCAATCTCGAAGGGCATGGTGAGGGAGCAAATGCCTAGTGCCCATTCTCTGCCTTCCTCTCTAGAGATAAGACCTTGGTTCTGAACTGACTGTGGGGCCAGTTATAAGATGTCTACATTTCCCAGTTAGGCCTTGTAGCTGGGCCTGGTCATGTGGAAGGAGCAGACTTTGTCAAGTTCAGGCAGAGGTCTTACCTCCTTTCTTCTGAATGAAGGCTCAGAGGCCATGAGTAGAAGCTACATGGGAGAATGGTGGAGCGAGTCTGCAGATGGGGTCTGGGGTCCCGACCGTCACTGCACGCCCCACACTGCTCGCTCTTAGCCTTCTCTAAAACCCCAAAGAAGTTAACTTCAAACTTTCTTCTTTCAATATGAGTCAAAACTAATCCTGATGTATACACATGAATCAACCTACATCTGGGCCATAGGGAGGTAGCCGCTCATTAGCCATAATGATTTTATTAAGTCGTCTTCTAGTTGGGCTACCACAATAGTCCATTTTTGTGAGGTATTCTTCATTTTGTGTTCACTGAAAACAAATTGCATGCTGTGTTACTCCCACTGGTGATCAGTGTTGATTTGTTCTAGAAACCAATCCCAAGAACATTGCACGTTGGAGAACTTCAGATGGAAACTTCGGCACATCTTGTTTCTTACTGTCCCCTCATCCAAGCTCAACACAGGGCAGCTTGCAGGAGGGCTCATCATGGGTGGAGAGGAGGAATCCTGACATCTCAACGCTTGCTTAATCTGGTTTCTGCATCATAGTTTTACAGTTTCATTTGAAGCCAATTCTCATGAAACCATCCTATGCATTTTCAAATGCGTGGCAAAGCTCCAGGCCAAAGGTAAAGAGCACTTGCTTTTCTATTAGCCTAATACACATTCTGAGCAAAGTGATGCCCACCTACAACTCCAAATGCCACCTCTACCCTGGAGACGCCTCGTTCCTCTGCTTCTCAACCTTTCCTCCAATAATGCTTCCTTCACCTACTTTGTGTTCATACTTGCTACCCATATGCTATTCAATTCATTTGATTTTCCTTTTATTTAAGAAAAATAGCCACAATAAGTATGCTTCTTGCTTCCAGCACCTCTCAAGATGCTTCGCCCCAAGCCCAAGGGGGGCTGGTCATTCTCCTCCTCGTGTGCCTTTCTCATTGAGAAGTACTGCTTTCCCCTTGGCCTCGGGTCCACGTGTGTCTTGACATCCCACCAGTTCTTGGCCCGGAGCTGCTCCCATCTTCCTCTCTTCCCCCACACCTTTGCCTTCCTGTGTTGATAACTCCATTAGGCCAGCCCCACGGCCCGGAGCCACAAGCCTGGGCCCTCGCCAGGACCGCAGGTTGCACTGTGGCTGTTGAACTCCTGGCTGCCAACTCACACGGCTTGGGTTTTATTCTGTCTGCCACTGCTTGATTTTTTTTTTTTTTTTTTTTTAAATAAACGACTGGCTGATTTTTTTTTTCTAGTTTTAGTTTTTATTCAGTGATAATAGGTAACCATTAGAGAAACATTCTAGAAATTCTAGCGATGACATCCGGTGTTAAAATTTTTCACTATAGTGGAGTTTGTAGAGAATATTTTATTTTTTTTTCCAGCCATTTTCTGGTTAGAGATGTCTTTTCTTTTTTACATTTTTATTGTATTTTTTTTAATTATACATGACAGTAGAATCCATTTTGATATGATTATAGAAGCATGGATAATCTTATTCTGATCAGGACCCTGCTCTTGTGAGTGTACATTGGGTGGGATTCACATAAATACAGTTACCTCGTACTAGACAAAGGTGCCAACAACGCACACTGGAGACGAGATAGCCTCTTCAACAGATGGTGCTGGAAAACTGCAAATCCATATGTAGTAAAATGAAATTTAACCCTGCACAAAACTCAACTCAAAGTGAACCAAGGACCTAGGAATTAGACCAGAAACCCCACACAGATGAGAAGAGGCCCAACACTGTACCATCTTGGCTGGTTTTTGGTGGGTGCCTTGTAATTATACATACTAACGGGATTCCTTATGCCGTATGCGTACACGCACATTACACTGCTCTGCCTCAGTCTCCAGTATCGTTGATTGATTTTTGAACAAGGCTCTTTAGACTCTGCTTCCAGTCAGCACACCTGGGTTCATTTTCCAACCTGCACTCACAGTGTCCTGTCTGCTGGGGAGACCAGGGCAGGTAACTGTCTCTTATCTCTGCTCTGGGCGATTCTGAGCTGCGGCCCTGGGCCTGCCTGGCCCCGTTCCTCTCCTGCCGGCCTCCTCTCCACACCCTGTGCTTCTGTCTTGGCAGCCGTGTGCAGCTCAGGCAGGTGGAGCTGGGCTCTAGGGCAGGAGCTCTCTCTCCCCCAGAATCCATTTACAACTCTTGGGAAAACTTCCTGGACCCCTAACCCAGACCACAAGTCACATCTCCTGGTGGGAAGGCCAGAAGCAGCTTAATAGCTGAGACGTTTGCCTCCAGCTCCAGCAGTGGCCTTGGAATCTCACATCCTAAGTTTTTTTTTTTTTTTTTTAATATTTATTTATTTACTTTAGTTGTACACAATGCAATGCATTTATGTTTACGTGATGCTGAGGATCGAACCCGGGCCACGCACGTGCGAGGCAAGCACTCTGCCGCTGAGCCACAACCCCAGCCCCATCCTAAGGGTTTTTAAAGGTTAGGTGCTCAAATGGGTGCAGGAAGCGTCCAGCTGACAAGGAAGAGCCACAGGTTATCAGAATGCGAGTGTTTCTCTCCATTCTCTGCCCATTTCCCAAGGGCAGAAAAATGGCAAATGCAGAAGATTAACTCATTTCTTGGAGTGATTTCTTTAAAAAAAAAAAAACAACATAAGAGTTACTTCAAATGCAACCTGGTTTTGTTTTTCTTTTCCCAAAATACACAGCAAAAGCAACATCTCGATCAGGTTCTTTTGCATCTGTATTTGCTTTTGGCTTTGTGTACGGATAATGCACAGATGATTGAAAATCAGTGAGGATCAAACATTCAAGGATTTATCTTGGTTAGGCAATCAATGCTTGGCATGGCCAAAATTATTTATAATGATCGACCAAATCCTTCTGAGCAAAAGAAAAATGAAAGCATGACTGATGCATTTTGGAGAAAAGGTTGAGGGGGTGAGAAAGGCTTGGTATTAACTAAAATCCCTGCCATGGGTCAGACGCCATGGATGGGAGTTCACGCTGTTGGATTAGACCCGGAGGGACACCTGGGAGTGGGGTGCGTGCTGGGTGGCAGCTGAGCACCAAGAGGGTCAGAGACACACACCTGTGACGCAAGCGCACGTTCCCAGTTCTCAGACCAAGACACCGCCTTCCAACGGTGAGCTACTTGTCAAAAATGTTCACGAGTACATTTTTCTTCAGTTCTGTTCACTAATTCACTTATTTACATTTCATCACAGAGCTCTGCAAATATAAGCCTTTTGGTTCAAAATGGCTTTAGGTTTACAGAAGAATTATAGAAGGAGCCCAGATCCTTTTCCTATTCCCCATTCCAAGTTGCTCCTGTTATTAATAGCTCTCAGCATGGCATGCACATTTGTAGTGATTACCGAACCAGTACCCACACGTGATTACTGACTTCATCTACACTGCATTCAGATTTCCTTGCCTTCCACCTGATGTGCATTTTCTGTCTGGGGACAATTGGGGCAGCTCTTGACATTAGTCCTCATAGCTCCTGAGGCGCTTCCTGGTTGTGAGGGTGCCTCAGACTTTTCCTGCTTCAATGAACTTGACAATGTTGGCCAGGTTTTATGTAGAACGGCCCTTGGTGTACATTTGTCTGATGATTTTTTTTTCTCCTGACATATAGCTTTTCCATCACTGAGACATAAAGATTGAACTGAGCAGTGAAATGAACAGCTCTGATTCCCCGGATGCACACCATGATCCACATTCAAGGTTACAGTAGGTCCTTCAGAAACCCATGCACGGGACAGAGCTCAGCCCTGTGCTAAGAACTGTTGTGGTTCAGCTCTGCAGAAAGCTCTGGAACCAGCTGGTCAGCAGCCCTGGCTCCTCGCCTGCAGAAGAGATTAGGGCAGTAACTCTCACACAGGAAAACTGTGAGTGAACATTTCACAGCTATTAATCCAGAGAGACACCTGGGCTTTTAATACCTGCTTTTGCTTTTATTATGATATGCTTTTAATGCTATTGTACGCTAATGGATATTAGCATGTGAGACAATTCTCTTAATGTTCAATTGCTCCCAGTCTTCAGCTCTTCATAAATTTTAAGCACCGACAATACATTTTAGATTTCAAATCTCCAGAGATGAGTGTTGGTAAGAATAAAGCTGAGATAAATGTTCAGGGGATATGGTAATAAACTTTATATCCTCCCAATCCTGAGGGTTTGTAGGACTCTGTGGATTAACTGTGAGACATCTGAGAAGAAGACGGGTGTCACACATGCTGAAAAAATAAAAGGTCACCTGAAATCTGGTAAAAGTTGGCTTTCCATGAATGTTTGCTGAAATAAATTGGATTTAAAGGGAAAGAGTCAACAGCAGTAATAACATTGACAGCAACAATAATAATAAATAATGAAGATATTTCACTTATTGAAAATGTAGCATGTATTGGGATCTGTGCCAAGTGCTTTTCAAGCAGGGTTTTATCCTCATGGAAACCACATGTAGCAAGCACTATTTTAATTCCCACCTTAAGGAAGTGGCAGCCAAGAGAAACGGCCCTTTGCAGGTCACTTGGCTGGTAACTGGTGAAGCTCCCGTCCCGTTGCCTACCTTCCCGGAGCCACGTTCTGATGAGAGGAGGGCTCCTGGTGGAGGGCAGCAGCTGAGGCCCAGGGAGGCCCCTTGGGAAATCTCACAGCGTGGAGACAAAGACCTCCCCTGGGCTGAGCCTGAGCAATCAGATACCAAAGTGGCTCTGGAGTACACACAGGTGCCAATGTCACAACGTGAAGATTCACTTAGGCAAAGCAGGCATGTCCCTCCCAACCCTCATCACTTGCTGTGTGTGCAGTTTGGGCACTGAGCTGTTTTGAATATTCGTGAAGGGAAAACAAAGCCGCATTTACTGTTTCATCTTTAGCAAAGTGTCTCTGCTCTGACCCATTTTTAAAGTCTGATGTAAGAAGATCAGATGGCTGCCAGGTCAGCCCCAGGCTTTGAAGAATCACAATCCTTTGTGTTTGAGACTATAAATCCAGCCCAGATTTGCTTGTTACACCAAAAATTGCATTTGCCATTTCCTGCTTGCTTAGGAAAAAATGCTGGCTGGTTTCTCTGTTCCAGCAGTGTTGACAAATACTGCTAAGCTGCTTCTGCAGTCTATCATGGAATGCACGAGGTCGTGATTCTTATATTACCATCAAGATGGAAGATTGATGGGCTTCAGGTCTGCAGGTGAGCGAGTGGCCCTCACCCACTGTCTCTTGAGAAGTCTGACATTATGTAAGTAGTCCCCACCGGTGCACCTTTCCAAGCACACTTGGAAACTTCATGCAAATTTTAATAGCCAGTGCAATAGTTTATAATGAGCTTTGCAAAAAAAGGAAGCTCTCTGTTTAATACTGGAGCACATTAAGAACCTGGCATCAACACAAAAAGGAAGTCTGTTCTCTTGAGTTTCAGTAGAGAGATTCAGTGTCAAATAAGCATTCCGGAAATTTTAAATGGCTTCTTTTTATACAGTGCCAAGAAGTGCCAAGCTCTAAAACATTCTTCTAAAGCATCATCCTGACAGTCCTATGAATTGCTTTAGGTATTAGATCCATGTTTTTTTGGACGACAGTTGGCATTCAAAATGATGTTTCCTTTGAGGTTCTATCCATTGCCCCTGATGTTCTTTAGAATTCTCTGTATGTCCAGATTTTTCCCTGGTATTGCTATTGTTAAGAAGAAACAGTTGTGCTTGGTTTTACAATCCTGGGCCCATTATGACCATGAGCTTCTTTTCTCAAAACAGACAGGTTGGTATTCTCCCTCCAACCCTGTGCCATTTCCAGGGTAATATGAAACTGTCAAATGTGAGATGTGCTACTAGCTGTGCATATACATGCACACACACACACACACACACACACACACACACACGCATACACACTCAGGCTCAGGTATGTGTGCATACATACACAGAACATGCTGAATTCAGCTTACAACCAATGATATAAACCCAAAAGTCAGGATCAATTTAATTACATATATTACCCTCCTCCTCCTCCTTCTTTTTCTTTCTTTCTTTCGTTTTCGGTAATGGAGATTAAACCCAGGGATACTTTACCACTGAGCCACATCTCCAGTTCTTTTTCTTTTTTTTTTTTTTTATTTTGAGACAGGGTCTTGCTAAGCTGCTTAAGGCCTCACCAAGTTGCTGAAGCTGGCCTCAAACTTTGGATCCTCCTGCCTCAGCCTCCTGAGTGGCTGGGATTACAGCTAGCTGTGCACCACCAGGCCTAGCTCACATGTTTCCCTTCTTATGTGCCTCTAAGTATAATCTAAGTATATGGAAGGAGAGAGTAAAATAAATAAGTAAATGAAAACCCAGTTGACCTTGGCTTATGTTCACCCCCATTTCCACGGTCTGAGGGTGTGCAATGGTCTCCACAGCATCTACCCAAGGTGGTGAATGTGGACCCTTGTGATTTCCCCTCCTCCGAGTTTGTATCCACTATCTCCGTTTTGTCCCATATTAATCCGGATAAAGCAACAGTCCCCTTATCAATTTTTATAAGAAATCTAATTATGCCATTGACCTGGTGAGTTCGGTAGCTTGGGTGTAGGGTGTGGACTTGGGAAGGGTCACGGTTCCCTTTGCCGACTCCCGTGACTCTGTGGGCCTCGACCCGGCTGCGTCTCTCTCCCAGCGAGGACGGGAACAGTGCTGCTTTTCTCTCTCCTCCAGAATCAGCTCCGCCTCCCACGCTAGCACCCGGCCACTCACCAAGGTGTTCTGAGAGTGAGGGGGCTCCAAGGGCTGCCCGACACCGTGCCACAGTCGGTGGTGGCTTAAGCAACATAATTCATCTGTGCAGGATTCTGGGGGCTGCAAGTAAGAGTAGGCGACGTCAGCAGGGTTGGTCCCCCGGGGGGCTTCCTCCCTTCCCCTTGGTTCACAGAGGCTGTCTTTTCCCTGGGTCTTCCTATGTCCTTCGCTCTGCGCCCTCATCTCCAGTTGTTACAAAGGCATCAGGTGTTTGGAAACTGGGCCCCCCCTAATGACTGCATTTTGATTTCGTCACCTTTTCACATGCAGCCTCATGCTGGGGTCCTGGGCAGGGAGGGCTTCGGCACATGACGTTGCAGGGCGCAATTCAGGCCATAAGTCGCATCCTACCCGGCGGTCCAATACAGCTGAATTCCCAGGAGACGAGGCCGGGTCTGTCTGACTCCCTCAGGAGACCACCCAGAGCAGGCTGGATGCTCAGTGCACAATGGCTTTGCTGTTCCTGAACAGCCAAGGAGGGCTTAGTATGGAGCAGGACAACGACAACATATCCCTCACTGGGTTTTCCAAACTGTCCTAACCTGCTGCTCCTTAACTCTGTTTTTGAATAAAGTGGGGGAGGATCAGGAAATTGTGAACACATGTGTGACACTAGAGACTGTAAAATAAAAATAGTCCTCAGCTGCTGCTTTACTGCCGCCTGGGAGCATCTGGTCACAGAGATGGCTTCCCTCATCTTCCCCAAGCCATGTGTCTCCTAGCGTCGACTTCAGGAGCCAATAAATGGGACTGAATCTTCATTTTAATAAAGAATATATTATCAAAGTATATTTTTCCCTTGGATGTTGAGTGTTTTAAGAATAAAAACCACCATTTTTATATTCATTAAAGAACATCATTTTCAAAAGCTGAGTCTCTCACAGATGGTCCCTGCACAATTGTGCACCTTAGTTCCTAAGGCTAAACAGATTTGAGAGAGGATGACTGCTGTCACCCATCTAAGAACCTCCTTTTTGGTTCTGTCTACATCAGAACCTCTTGAAAACCTTTGTTGATATTATAATATTTGGACCATAAGACTAGCAAAATAACACACCTGTTTCATAATGGTGCATTTTGAGACAAAATATATAACTCACAGAGGAATAAAATAACTGTTCTCTAGTTACAATGTTTTATGATTGATGCTGAATTTTGGCCACTGTCCACCATCATTGCATCTAGGTTTACTGTTGGGCTTATCACCTGACATGTGAGCCTTCACCAGTTAATCAGCAATGTCTGTCTTCTGCATCATCAATGTTTAGCACCCTCAGGAGAATTGCAAAGCCCTGTGGCACCGAGGGTGTAGCATTGGTCCATAACCGAGAAGGATGGATTTAGGCCCCAGCAGAGCAGTCAAGAGTGTTGGGTGGATGCAGATAAATAATTGGGCATCTTTGCTAGTTCTAAAAAGAAATCCGTTTGGCAGGGACTAGCATTAGCTAACCCCAGAGGAGAGGAGAGTTTTCACCTGCCAACCCCAGAGGAAGCAGGATGAGGCCCGGCAGCTGAGACAAAGGCACTTCTCAGCCTCAGTGGAAGCCATTCTCCCTGTTTCTGTGGGTTATGTCTCCAACATCAGCATTCTGGGGAGAACCCGGGGCTCCGCTCCCAACCTCAGCACGCTCCGTGCCCGCTGAGGTTCCCAGGAGAGATGCTGCGGGCAGAGCAATCCCCTCCGCTAGGGGAGACCAGAAGCGGAAAGGCATTCAAAATAGGAGTCCACCTTTAATCCCTCCACCATCCTGCAGCATCTCCACCTCCAGGTGCCACAATCCAGTCAATGTCCCCTCACAAACATGCGTCAGCCCCTCCCTTCCTGGGCGCCCCGAAGAGGCCTTGCCCAGCTATGTGGGAAGCAGGCTCCATCTGTGGACAAAGCATTGAGGAGACCAGAAACTGCCCCCAGTTTTCCTATGGAATAAATCTGAGAAGAAAACTGAAGCTCTGTCAATCAAGGACAGCCTTCTTGTGTGTGGGGGGGGGGGAGTATCTGAAATATGCATATGGCTTGTTTGATTTTCTGCTCCTCTTGAACTATGCAAATATGAACTCCCAAAATAACCTCAGAGGAGCTTTTAGTATGGCTTCTCCAAACATTTCTAAAGGTCTGGAGAGTACATATTTTAGGCTTTGTGGGCCAAGAGGTACAACTTGGATGTTACATAGTTGCTCACATAAAATGGCGTCATTTTAAAGCATAAAAACCATTCTTGGCTTGTGGCCTGTTACAAAACCTGGAGGTGGCCCATGGATTCATGGTCCCTGTACCAACAGGCTTAATCTGCTATGAAAATTCATCCTCTATTAAAAGAATAATTAAAAAAATGAGGAGACCAGAAACTGCCCCCCAGTTTTGGATGAATCTAGGTTTATAACAACACTTAGGCTCCAAAAGGGGGAGAGAAGAAGAGAACACGGCTTGGTTCCAGCTTACTGGTCAAAGCCAATTTTAAGTGATTTATTTTGTTTAAGAAATAGCTTTAATTTATTTTGTTTAAGAAATATTTAAAACCTAGATGAATCTAAGTTTATAATAATCTAGGGATGAATCTAGGTTTATAATAACAACATCTTGAAATTATTAAAGCACCTTGGATCTGACTTCCTTTCTTCCCAACTTAACCTAATTACGTGTAAGAGCAGAAACATAGAATGGCATTGGTAAGCCTTGAGAGACTCAGGAAAAATTTTGGTTTTCTCTGATTTATGATTTCAGAGTTGGTATTTTTAAAGTGGACTAAGAAATGTTGTGCATATCAGGTTCCCAGGTTACAGCCTATCTTCACGTGCTCCTCTGCATAACAGTTTATGAGACTCTGAAGGGCAGTAGGATGAGACAGACATTACCCTCTTATGTAGATGTATGATTGCACTACTGCAGTGACTCTGCACCATGTTCAGCCAGAGGAATGAGAAGCTGTGCTCCTTTTGTGTCCAATGTGTCAAAATGCATTCCACTATCATGTATGACAAATTAAAACAACAAAAAAGAAAACACGCGGAAATAAAAATAATTGCCTTGTTCTACAAGATGATATTTTGGAAATGGAGACACAATATTTTCAATCAATGCACAGAAGGGAAATGCAGAATTTTTCTCTTTATAATAGTGTTGCTGAAAACTCATTTGGCACTATTACATATAATGATTCTACAGCATCTATAACACATAGATAAAATATACCCATGAATGACTTGAAGGTGGGTATATTGAACATTTCCCAATATCATGCAGAAAATTACTTAAGGAAACTTTAAGGCATTATTGCCTCTGTCTGTCACTGACCTCTTTGAAGATATGGTGGACACATGTCCCAGCAGCAGGGAAGCAGGAAGCTCCACTTGGTGCGATGCAGTAATTTGAAGGGGGTGGGATAAGCCATGGATAAAGGTTGTAGTATCCTAGAAAGTTGTTTCAGATTTGGACTAGACCTTGAGATTCCCCCTGATAGATCTTACTGGTGGCCTAGATATTGAGGGGCAGGGAAAGAGAGAGGACAAAGACATATCCTGGGACTGCTCTGGGAAACTGAGTGAAGTATGGTATCATTTCTTGAAATGGGCAAAGTGTGTGGGGAAGGATTTAAAGGTTCTGTTTTTACCTCATACATCAAGTCTTCTCCTATATCCAGGTGGAAAGAGGTGGAAATATCAAGGCAACACTTGCATCTGAGTTGGGTGCTCAGGGAGCTACTAGAAATGAGAACTGTGCGTGGAAGTTACTGGTTTGTAGAGGGGTTTGAAGCCCCAGGTCTCACGCCAGCACGGAGAGAGAATGCAGACAGAGGACAGCAGTGAGACGCTGCGGCCTGGACCTTCCATCGTGGAGACCCTGGAAAGACTGGAGAAGCCATCAGAGACAAAAAGGAACAATCCGTGAGTTTGTAGGAACCAGGGTGGGAAGCTGCTGACCACAGGGAGGGCATCACACAAGAGGGCAGACAGTGCAGGGAGCTCGGGTGAGAAGGCGGGCACTGCCATGAACATTGGCTAGATCACACTCCATGATCATCAAGAGTGCAACAGAAAGAGGAGTGTACAAGACAGCGGGAAGTGTGTGCAGACCCTGGGTCCTCGGGGCACCGTGCTTGGTCTGCAAGCTTTGGAAACCTGTGAGCTTGGTCAGTATTCGGATCTCAGGCTCTTCCCAAGGCTGACTGAATCAGAACCTAAATTTCAACCAAGTATCTGGGGCATTTGTTTGCAGTTTTGAGAAGCATTGGTTCAGCAACTCGGATGAGGAGTTTTGTTACTTTGGTGAATAGAGGAGCAGGCAACTCTCCATCACAACAAAGGAGCTAGGAGATAAAGGATGACTTTTCAAAAGACGATGCCTAATACAACACCTTTTGTACTGATTAAAACAATCTGTTAAAGTTGGAAACATGTAATGGTGAAGGAGAGAAGTGCATGATGGCAAAGCCAGTGACCTAAAGATAGTGGCAAAGATTGGGGGTTCCAGGATACGATGGGGTGGCGGTCCTGAATGGAGTAGGAGGGAGGACGGAGCACAGGACTGGCCATTGGCAGGATGGGGCTGGCGCACTTGATGATGGGAGACAGACTCGCTCTCTTTATTCCCGTTTTCTCAGAGAAATAGGAAACACTATCATCAGCTAAGAATAAGCAGAGATTGTTCTGGGTGTTACGAGGTTGAAGAAAAATTAGGTTTTAACCAATTTCTGAGAGTGTAAAAATAATTTGCTAAAGAGGCATGGTAGGATTATTGGGCAATGCCAAGAACTTGCTTGAAATTTGTGGGCACAAATGCTTTCAGAAGGACAGAACGATTGCATGGTTTCATTGATACTCATTGCGCCATAGAGGCACCGGCACGGCAGAGGCAGAGACTTGAAGTCAGTAGTGTCCGGTCTCTGCCAGGTGGCAGGCAAGGAGCAGCCATGGACTCTTCACTGTGGGAGGAGGACCTGGAATTGTTGGCCCCAGAGAAGGGTCAGGCCAAGGCTTGATGACCCTAGTGCAGTCAGGGATCATTGGGGTTGGGGCCTGGGGTAGGATTATCAGATTTAACAACAAATACTTGATGCCCAGTTAAATTCCAATTTCAGAAAAGAAGTGACTCACATTTTAGCATGGGTGCTCCCGATGTTACATGGACGTATTTATTAATAAAAACATTATGTTAAATTGTTTACCTGAACTTCAAGCTTAGCCCAGCATCCTGCATGCAATCTGGCCATCCGACCCAAGACAAGTGAGTTGTGGGGTTGGAACACCATTACCCGACCATCAAAGGGGTTGTAGCAGCATGGAAGCCACCTGGTTGCTGGCTACAATAAGTCCAGGCATTAACTGTGACCACGAGGGACTGACGTGAGAGGGCTGGAGGGAGTGACCACAGAACTGAAAGTCCGTGACTGTGAGTGGGGTGTTTTTTGATGCAGGTGACCCTTTGTGAAGAATGAAAATACGAATGATGAGGAGAGAGGGAGCCTGGAGCCATCTGTGAAATCCCCAGCACACGCTGGGGAGAGACGGCATGGTGGGGCAGCCTCCCTGGAGGTGCAGCCACGGATGTGGCCTGACCACACCCTCTCCACTGCCGCGTGGGTTTTTAAGAGGGGAGGGTGAGGAGGGGACATGATTGTGTACATGCAGCAAGGACCGAGGAGGGTGCCTGCCCACCATCCAGGTGGTCATGAGGTTGGGGAGAGGAAATGAGGAGGCTGAGAGGACGTCAGGGGAAGCAGGTCCTCCAAACAAATTCCGTTGATCGTGACGTTGAACTTGAGGGAAGCCTTCGAAGGTGCGGAGCCTCTGTGTGTGCCTTGAGGGCGCATGGCTGAGCTGTGCAGGGGCTTGAACAGGGAGGAGAGAGCAACCTGGGGACAGCCAAAGTCCCCAGGATAGGGATGATAGCCAGGGTGGTGCTAATGGAGGCCTGGCTTCTCAACTGTGGTAAACGAAGATGAGTTAAAGGCCAGGTGGCCTGCGTCCAGTGGTAGATTCCTGAGAGAGAGGATCAGTCCTTTTTATGGGTGAACCCCTTTTGTGGTCTGTGGGCGGTGGGTGCAGGTGCGTCCACCTCCCCCTGCCGAGGGAAGGCGTAGAGCCAGCCCACTCCGTGTTTCTGGGATGTCACTCATCCCCGTCACCCCTCATATCCAGGGAAGGAAGGAGAGCCAGCCCACCTCCACATTTCCTGACGGCAGCTACCCAGCTCACTTCTTCTTCCAGGAGAAGAGCCACCCCAGCTCCCTCCTGCCCAGGAAACCCATAGATGCAACTCCCCTCTGTGTTGGGGCCTCACTGCCCAGCCTCTGTGACCACCCTGACAGAGAGGACAGACCCACTCCTAACAGGGCCAGACTCTGACCCTCCGGCAGCCCCTCTGGGGATCTAAGTGTAGTTCACCCAGCCCCCTAGCATCTGTGGGCAACTGCCCCACAGACCCACAGACGCTCGACCCTGCCACTCAAAACCTCTGCCGCTGCTCAGGCTGACAGAAGGCACGGGGGCAATGGTTTTTAGGGGGGACCAGAGGCATTTGTAGGGATGAAAGTCTGACTGCGGTAGGTGGGGAGTGGGGGAGTGGAAAACAAAGAGCACGGCCGGGCTCCGCTCCCCAGCCCCACTTCAGAGTTTACTCTCCTGTGAAGGAGCCCAGGTCCAGGTAAGCGGAAGTCTGCCTGGCCCCCTGGGGGCCACTTTCCTGCTCTGCCAACCACGCCCACGTCTAACAGCAGTTGACAAATCTCTGAGGAGCCTCGTCGGCTTCCTGCTCCAGATGAGATTTCTGGGACTGAGTGTCCTTTCTCTGACAAACACCAGTTATTTGATCTTCAGTCTGCATGGAATTGCTATTTCTTAAACAAAATAAATCACTTGAAATTGGCTTTGACCGGTGAGCTGGAACCAAGCCGTCCGTGTTCTCGTCTTCTCTCCCCCCTTTGGAGCCTAAGTGTGCTATAATTAAGGCCATTATCAGCCACTGGAGTTGAGGATGGGGGGCTCCATTTGACAAGTGATGGAAGTGGCTGAAATTTCAGACTTGCTCTACCAACAGACAAGGCTGGGGGAATAATTGCCATTTTCAAGGTTGCTTTACTAATGATTTTCTCTGGAATATAGACAAGCTTTTCCTTCAGGACCTATACCTGATTTTCATTGATTTTAGAAGTTACTAATACAAGCAGTTTCCCAAATTGACTCTTAAACTTCACGCCATTTCACAAAGAAACTATCTAGAGTGGTGTACGGATCTCGAGTTCTGATGAAAGGGTGCCACCAAGGTTTATCTCCACCTACGGATGCTGTGCCTTCCCGTCACCCCTGGCAACTTAGGATACTGTCCACTAAGGCTGGTGGACCGTGACTAATTTGCTCTGCCCGTGTTCTCTGTGTGCCAGGAATTATGGAGATTCCGAGCCCTGATCCCTGGTGTACAGAGATCACAAGAAATGAAACACAGACAGACACAAAGGATCCAAGAACAAAGGCAACCACGGGACCTGCCAGATGTCTGGGGAGCCCAAGGAGTGACTTACCTTCGCAGTTTTGTCATCATACATAACCAAGATCACAGGATGCCTCTCTTGTTAAATAGCAGGTCCACGCCTTTCCATTTTAAAGTGGAGTCTTATTTCCACTCCAAAATTCTGGTTTCATTAGGAGATCATCAAGGGAGATAATTCTTCAGTCCACAGATAAACGCTTTACTGGCAACTTCTGTGAGTGGATATCTGTTTCATAAAGTGAGCCATGTGTTAGAAGAGGCAACCCAGGGATCACCCCACCTGACTTTTGACATTAGGTATTGATTTGCAACAGACCTAGGAAGACCTGAAGGAGTCCCAGGGCTCATCCGATTCAACTCAGAGAGTCGCTGGCATGCAGACCTCTTCTCTGGGTGATGGTGGTAATTGAGTGGCCTGCATCTGTGTGTGACTTGCCCTCTCTATGACACCGGGGAATCGGAAGGAAGATTAGACTCATCTTTTTGATAGCTGAAGTGCGAGGACACCAGAGGAGCGGGTATTGAAGGCACAGTTCAGATCATAATAGCAGGTTTTAGAAAGTCTTGAACTTCTTGGTGTCTGTGTATGTAGAACCGCCTGGTTCCAGCCTCTGAGCACGCTCCCTTCAGTCTCCCCACAGCGCTAATCCTGGGACCCCTCACAGGGTGAGGGCTGCCTCCTGATGGCCCCTGCAGCACCATGGTCTGACACAACAAGCCTCAGAACAGACACCTCCTGCCTCCACTCCTCCTCTTCCCTCCAAGGAACAGTCACATCTGCCATCTTTGTCCTCCTGTCTTTCCCTCTTGAATAACCAGACGCAAGCCATCTTTCTCCACTGGCCACACCTTTCAATAATTGCCCAAGCCCTCTACTCCCCTTAAGGATCACGTAGGAAAAGCATGAGTTTTCCACTTGGATCTGGTTTGCAACCTCGTCCTCCACTAACTAGCTACGCGGTCATGAACAAGTCTTAACTTTGCTGGTTCTCAGTTATTCCGTCTGTCAGGGGAAGGCAATAAGGCTCATAAGATTACTGTCGCACTCAACTGGGTGAAGAACGAAAGGGCACAGCCATACTAAGACTTCAGCATATGTATGGTCTCCTTTGTCTCCTTCCTTTTTTTCTGTTCCTTTACCCAACTCCACCCCTGCATGGGTTTCTAGGGCTGCCTGAAACTTGGTGGCTTAAACGAAGGCATTTATTCTTCACAGACATGGAGGTTGAAAGTCCAAAGTCGAGGTGCGTCCTGAAGGCTCTAGGAGTCCTTCTCTGCCTCTTGCTCGCCCTGTGGCTGCTGTGTTTCTGCCTTCCGTGGCCAGTGGCCTCCACGCCCCTCTGCTTCCATCTTGCATCTCTTCCAGGAGTGTCTTTGTGTAGACTTCCCCTTTGTGGGAGGGCACCCATCAACAGACGTCGGACCTAGTCTACCCAACATCCTCATCTCAGCCTCAGCAATTACATTGACGAACACACAGTTTCCAAATAAGTTCACATTCTGAGATTCCAGGCTGCCCTGACTTATGATGGGACACTATTGAATCCACTAGGAAGTCGTCAAGTTGCTATTATCTTTGTGGAAGGACATGGGTTTCTTCCTCCTGAAAAATCCAAAAACATCCTCAAAGCTTTTATATATTGTAAACACCCACCAAAATGCTTGTTCATGTTTTTTTTTTTTTTTTCTGCCCAAGAAATATGCAATTAGACATGTTCATCATTATTGAAGTGTGGTAGCTGGCGGTTGTTTTTAATAGTACAAAAGGTGCAGCATATTCTTTCACACCTCTCTGCAGTCCCTCTGGCTGGCTGGCTGGACAGGTTTCTCTCTAGTGTGGATGTCACAGTCGGGTGAGAAATCTGCGAGGAAGTTCGGAGGGAGCTCCAGTCCTGTTATCTGTGAAATGCTTCCATATCTTTCAAAAGATGTCTTGTTTTCAAACTCTGATCTAAGAGAAAATCATAAGAATCATAAGAATCATTGTCTTGGTGCTCTTTAAGAATAAGATTTTGAAAGAATTCAACAGCTAGAACACTATTTCAATAACTATGCAAAATTTAATCTTTACTACTATCTCTATAAGTATGAGATTTTAGCATAAAAGACATTTAATATCAGAGTTATAGAATTTTAAGAAGAAATGGAGCTGAGAGGTGTTTACTTTGATCCACTAGACTTACAGTCACCTGGGCATCTGGGGTGAGGTGTGACTTCTTTGAGGTTCAAGATATGTAATTGCAGGAAACACATTACTTAATAGCTGACCTCCTTGCCTTCCTCCATGTCAGTTATGGATCTGCAGAATTGATTTTTATAGAAGTCTTCAAATCACTGTCATTGACTCAGGATTATTTTTTCTAAATTTCTTAATTTTTCATAGTATAATATCCAAAATGATTAGAGGGACCTACTGCTTTATTACATTTAAATTATAAATTTCTCACTAAATTATATTTGCTCAGCAAGTTTTCATATTAAATAGAATATCCATACAGAAGCTTTGTCATAAAATTTACATGAAAAACTAAATTCATCCCATTCTTGATTTTTCCTGTTTATTAAAATCTTCATATCAGTCTGAAGATCTGGAAAATAATAATGATATAGAATCGTAGTCTTTTCTTTATACCTGCAAGGAATCAACTGTAATGTGTGTAGCTCTCTCAGAAAAATACATTTTCCCTAGGCATGCTGACCAGCGTCTGTGTTTCCTACCTGCTATTTTGCACCTTCATTTTTTAACAGGTATATTCAGACATGAAGGATTTCTGGGAACCATCTGAAGTTTTTAATAATCATTTTTGAGTAGCCATAACACAAACCAATACGGTGTCATGAAGAGATAACTGATGCTATATTAAAATATTTCTTGACCACCTACTACAGGATGGGCCTTCTATAATTTGTTGAACAAATAAAGGTGTTGTAGAGTGATTCCTCCAAGATACATGGTCATGGTGCTGTAAAATAAATGTTTGTGTCCCCCAAAGTTTGTAGATGGAAGCCCTACCCCACCTTGTGCTCTTTTGGAGGGGGCTCTATTGTGCTATTTGGGAGGTAATTAGCTGTAGATTGCGTCCTGAGGGTGGGGGCCAATGGTGGAATTAGTGTCCTTTTAAGAAGAGAAAGAGAGATGGACCTCTCTCTCTCTCTCTCTCTCTCTCTCTCCCTCCACACACTTCCAAGGAGAAAAGGCCGTGTGAAAACAGCCAGAAAGTGTCCATCTATAAGACAGGAAGTGGGCCCTCGGTAGAAACTTTGACCTTAAACTTCCCAGATTCTAGATCTGCCAGAAATAATGTTTAAGTTACCCAATCTAATGATCAAGACTGGCTTATAAACCAGTCATTAAAACGCCACTTATTGAGTTCAAAAAAGTAAGAAAGTACATTTACAACCTCAAGAGAGCCAGGGAGCTCGAGTAAGGTTTCACACATATGTTGACTTCTCAGGCCTCTGTGTGAGAAAGATCCATAGGAAATCATGGAAATAAATGTTGGATTATAGAAGCAGCAGCAAGCTGAGTGTCCTGAAGGCTAAGCCTGTGAAAAGCTTGCTTGATTCATTCATTCAGAAGAACTTTGCTGTCTCTTTCTCGGTTCTAGGCATTCTTAGAAAACAGTTATAAGCCATTCCTACAATAAAATGGTGCAGACCTTTGATCCAAGATCTAGAACTTGACTGACTTCAGGAGTCTCAGTCCACCTCTCTTCCTTGGCAGCCAGGGTGCTGAGAACACTGCTGAGCCTCTATTTGGGGGTGCTGCAGGCTGGAGGGTCCCCAGGGAGTGAATCTCTGCAGCAGAAGTAAGAGTGCAAGGGCCTGGGATCTGTCGGAAACCTCTGGGCATGGCTTGTAGCCCAGGAGAGGACCTGGAAGGCTGATGACTCTGGCAGCGCTGACTTTCCATCCTTCAGGGATGATCTAGACATACCATGACCCAAATCCCAGTGAGTGACTTAGGGTAACGTTAGGTGCCGTAGTCAGAGGAACGATTTTCCATTCCATCAATATGTGAGTTTTCTTTTGCTGCAGAACAGAACAGATTACCACAAACTTAGCCACCTACAATAGAATGAGTTTATTGTCTTTTTTCTCTTTGGTAGTATTTGGTAGAGACAACTGAAGGATTGCCTGATAACTTGCTATAAGGGGCAGATGACCTCCAAGCTTGTGTCAACATCAATAAAGTTCTATTATCACAGAGTGATAGTGAAGATAGACAGAACTTTTATAACACTGCTGCAAGTTTTATGTTACTTAAAAGAAAACTCCTTCATTTCTGAATGCTTTTGAGTATAATTTTTCTGCTTATTTACAACCTATGTACACTTGGATAAGGAAAGGCTATGTAGAATACTACTTGGGATCCAGTACAACTTTTTAAGACATCCCAGTCATTTCAATGATTTCTGATATGGATATTGGCTTTCATGAGATGTAACCATGACATAAAATTAAGTTTATAAATTTTGGCACCAAAGCTCCTACATTCAAATTCTGCTCCTCTGCAGACCAGCTATAATCTTGAAGCTGCCCACACTTAGATGATGAGCCTATAAAACACACCAGCTGCTGCTATTACTCTTTTGATAGCTGGAGAGTTAAGGATGTGGAAATTGGCAAGATAAATGTAGCTACCTTTCTAGAAGCAAAAGTTGCTTTTAATTTTGGTATTTGAAGTATTCTCAGCTTCAAAAATATATTACATTTGGTGCCTTGAATTATCAGTTCTGTGTTCTTTAATACTTTGGAGGGAAAAAGCATTTTTCCTTTGAATTTGATCACGGATTCAAAGTCTAGAAATGGGTCTTCATAGACGTGCTCAGAACAGGCTCATTAGTGGCCACTGAAGAAAACTGAGATCAGAAAATATGTAATTTCTCCATAAAATAGCTCCTAAAATTCAGATATGGAGTTTGTCTTAATTTTTTTATTTGGATAATGTGGAAAAAAACTAAGAACTTATATCATGGAGTTATTGTGAGAATAATGGGGGTTAATAAGAATAAGGTTTGGATACTGGCTCAGAGTATATGCTTTCTAAATATTAGCTGCCACAATTATCAACATCACCATCATCATCATCACCATTATCATTCATCCTCATCACCATCATTATCATCATCACCATAATCACTACTATGATTACCATCATCATCACTATCACCATAACCACTATCACCATCATTACCACCATCATCATTATCACCATCACCACCCCAATCACCATCATCACCAGTTACCACCATTAAACACCACCATTATCACCATCATTACCACCACCATCACCATGAACACCCTCATCATCATCATCACCATCACCACCATCACATCATCACCCTCATCACCATCATCACCATCATAACCATCACCATCACCATAACCACTATCACCATCATTATCACCATCATCATTATCACCATCACCACCCCATCACCATCATCACCATCATCACCACCCATCACCATCATCACCATCACCACCCCAATCACCATCATCACCAGTACCACCATTAAATCACCACAATTATCACCATCATTACCTCCACCATCACCATGAACACCCTCATCACCATCATCACCATCAACATCATAACCATCACCATTATCATCAGTCATCATGGACCCTAATATAAGCTCTCTGATTGAAAAAGTTATTTATCCTTTTCTTCCAGGTCTTCTCTTTGCCTCCTTGCTCTTCTTCAAATTCCATGCAGTCCTCTCCTGCTTTCTCATTCTCAGCTTCAACTAGCTCCTCTGGCATCACCCCACATGGAGGTCATTCTGCAACTCATTTTGACCTTGTAATCTCCTCCTTCTTCTCACTCTTTCCCTCAACAGTGGTGTCCATCTTAAGATTTCTACGAACCTATTAGTTAAGTACATGTGTTTAAAACGCGCTCTTCTTACTTACTAGTTGAAAGGGACTTCACCATAGATATCCTGCATGAAGAAAAACACATTTTCAATTGTTTCAGTATTACCTCTCAAAATGCCAGACCTGAGATTACTGATCTCTTTTCATTATGAAAGGTAGGACCTACCACGGGTGACCCCAGTGGAAAGGAACCACACGATCCCGGAAATCTCATTAGGAGTACATAGAGCACCCCTGCCACCTCCTGCTGCTGTTTCAGACCCTTTGACAAGGTGAGGTCATGGTGAGCTGAAAATGGGACCATTGTGTCAGGAGTCACAGGGCCAGTGGAGAGGCCAAGGGCTCATCCTCCTTTCCCTGTCAAAAGGCTCCTTGAGGTGAGAAGGGGATCTGTCAAGGGACTTACCTGGTAAAGATTAGGGAAGTGTCACAAAGGGGAGGCTGATGTCTCTCTACCCCTTGGTCTGCAAGTCGTCCCCTCTGCTTATTCATGCGATGCAACTTAGGGTTGGAGTGAGATGCCGGGGAAAAGGGAGGTGGTGGCAAAGCAGACTGTACTCCCACCTTTTTATGGCACAGCGACAAGTGGGTTTCCCTTGGGACAAGTGACCCAGTGGAAGTGCACTAGCTTAGATTGTCTTTCCACCCAACAAGTCAAGTACCATCTCCCAGGCCAAGGAAGTGTACAGAAGAACTTCCTGCAAGGTCCCCAGAAACAAGTCCCACTGTGTCACCTGGGGTCAAGCATGCAGATGCCAACCATAAAGTCGACCTGGAATGCCCAAGTGGGTTGTCCCAGAGGCAGGGACACAGCGGAGGGCACTGCTCCACGTCTGTACTTCTCCCCTCTGCTCTTCTTGGTCCCAGTCTGAGGACACAGGTAAAGATATCTCTAAGCTTACCTTTCCACCCCAAGCCTTTGATGTTTGGACTGTAAACTGGGTTGTGTTTATAGTATCCATGGTAACGGTTAGTAGCCTCGATGTAAAAGTAGGGGGACTCTTCCCAGTTCACAAATCCGTGTTATAGCACAAGTGCCAAACTTCATGTTCCCCTCTCCTCTAACTCATCCAAAAATGCCTGAAACTTTCCTCTGCTTCTTCTAGTGACACTGGGATGGGACATGCCTGCAGGTTTAATTCAATCAGGAGCGGGCTCTGGAGGGACAGCAGCCAAGGACAGGAAGTGGGTGATGAACTGGACATGGGGACATTGCCGGCAGTGCCGCAAGGGCTTGCTTGAGCATTTGACGTCTCCTGTGCCTCAAGGTCTTGAGTCCTTGTCACGGGCCTCAGTCCACTTTCCTGATCAAATAACCCAGGTGATTGTGATCCTCTGTTTTCAACTAACTGGCTCTTGAATTTGCCTGTAAATCTACTGGCTGTTGGATGTGGTGGTGGTGCACACCTGTAATTCCAGCAGTTAGGGAGGCTGAGGTAGGATCACAGGTTCAAAACCAGCCTTAGCAACTTAGCAAGGCCCTAAGCAACTTAGTGAGACCCTGTCTCAAGATGAAAATTAGATTTCTTTTGTCTGTCTAGTTGCTCTGGCTAGAGTTTCAAGAACTATCTTAAATAGAACTGGTGAAATAGGGCATCTCTTGTCTTGTTCCAGTTTTTAGAGGGAATGCTTTCAACTTTTCTCCATTTAAAATGATGTTGGCCTTGGGCTTAGCATAGATAGCTTTTATAATGCTGAAATATGTTACTGATATCCTTAGTTTTTCTAATGTTTTGAACATGAAGCATTGCTGTATTTTGTCAAATGCTTTTTCTGCATCTATTGAGATGATCATATGATTTTTATCTTTAAGCATGTTAATGTGATGAATTACATTTATTGATTTCCGTATGTTGAACCAACCTTACATCCTTGGGATAAACCCACTTGATTGTGGTGGAGGATGTGGGGAAAATATGCACAACAATGTATGCACTGTTGATGGCACTGCAAATTGGTACAGCCATTATGGAAAGCAGTATGGAGATTCCTTGGAAAACTTGGAATGGAACCACCATTTGACCCAGCTATCCCACTCCTCAGTTTATACCCAAAGGACTTAAAAACCGCATACTACAGGGACAGAGCCACATCAATGTTTATAGCAGCTCAATTCACAATAGCTAAATTGTGGAACCAACCTAGATGCCCTTCAATAGATGAATGAATAAAGAAATTGTGACACACACACACACACACACACACACACACAATGGAATATTACTCAGCATGAAAAGAGAATAAAATCATGGTGTTTGCAGGTAAAATGGATGGAATTGGAGAATATTAGGCTAAGTGAAGTAAGCCAATCCCCCAAATGTCAAATGTTCTCTCTGATATGAGGATGATGATCCATAATGGGGGTGGAGGGTGGACATGGGAGGAATTGAGAAAGTTTAGAAAGGGCAAAGGGGACGTAGGAATAGGAAAGAGGGTGGAAGGAGATGGTCATCATTACCTCAAGTACACGTGTGAAGACACAAATGGTGTGACTCTTCTTTGTGTACAGCCAGAAACATGAAAAACTGTACTCTACATATGTAATATGAAGTGAAGTGCATCCTGCTGTCATATATAACAAATTAGAATAAATAAATTTAGTGAAAAAAGATAAAAAAAAAAAAAAAAGGGCTGGGCATGTGGCTCAGTGGTTAAGAACCCTGGTACCAAAAAAAAAAAAAAAAAAAAAAAAAAAAAAATCTACTAACTTACTTTCGTAATCATTTTGTTACTGATCATTTTGTTCAGAAAAAAAAAAAAAAAAAAAAAGACTTTATCTAAAACACCTATAAAAGAAAGGAATCCCTCTGCATCTAGGCACTTAAATAGTCTATCCTCAAATAAAGTCCCTTCAAGAGAATGTGAGGATGGGCCAGTGGTTAAGTGATCGATTTTAATGTCCCGAAAGAAAAGATGGTGATGTCCATGAACATGAAAGCCCTGGGTTTTCAAAGGTCCCTGAGGGAGGGTCAGTGCTAGAGAGCAGACAATCCAGCGTCACCTGTGAATCTGCGAGTGTGTTCACTGCTGAGCCTCAGGCACATTGCACACTAGGCCTCAGGAAAGGGGACAGGGCATTGTGACTCAACCAGAATGACAGGCCCAGAACTGGTGGCATATTTTTATAAACTATAAATCTCATGCAACCCTCCCTCCTCACCTTGGAGTCCATCACTCTCAGGCCCACTGGCCCTGTGTCCCTCAGGGGTCACGCTGCTTTGTGAACTCTCAGACCAGCCTTTTCCAGCCTCTAATCCCATGGTTGAGTCACAAAGGACTCTGAGCATGAGATCTTCTTTGCCACCACTGTGCCTTGGCACTTCCTCATCTGAGATGGTTTTCTTCCCCTTCTTCCTCTCTGGTGTGGACTCTTGCCTGGACTCTGGACCAGGCTGCAGTTCTTCTGGGCAGCCCCCCACGTCCTCTGCTGATGGAGGCAGAATCCTTGCTTGGTGCTCCCACAGTCCCACTCTCCTGGCTCCAGAAGTCTTCCCACTTGACTTGTGACCTCAACCCAGGACTCCTGTGAATGGGCAGTGTCCGACCTGCACATCCCCAGCACCTCGTGGGATCTCTGACCCTTGGTGAGCATCTGGTTGGATGAGGAGATGGTGGAGTCAGCGGGCGTCACTGGAGTCTGGTGGGTCAACCTGCCCATCATCGTGGTGGCGCACTGGAGAAGTGAGGAGCGGAACAGCTGCAGGGAACAAGGGCGTTGCTGGCCCATCTCTTCTGTAACCCTGGACCCCTCGGAGGGCCTCACTCTGCTCTTCCCCTCCCACAGGAGCAGGAACCACAGGAGAGCAGAGCGTGCTAGGAGCGAGGCAAGGTCGGCGAGGTCCTCCTGACAGACACGCAGGCAGCCATGGTGACCGGGCCCTGGCCCAGAGAAGTTCAGAAAGCATGGGAACAAAAATCACCTGGAAGGAGATTTCCTGCTACGGACACATCCCCAGTCCCTCTTCAACATTAACTTCACTGGGCATTATGGTTTTGTGTTTTGGGGATGAGATATTTTCACTTAAAATGGGACCATTAGTGAAGCAGATTGCCCCCCATACTGTGGTTGAGGCTCATCCTATCAGTGAGAGTCCTGAAGGAAACAGAATCCAGGTCCTCTGAGCACGAGCGGCTCCTGAGCCCACTGGCCCCACACTGCTGCAAAACTTTCAATGTGAACTTATCCCTTCAAATTTTGCACTTCCTCCCAAATAGTATAAACTGATTTTTGTACCAGACTCCTACAGTCAGCCTTAGGAACTGCAGAACAACAGCTCAGCTTGAGCTCCCAGCTTGAGCTCCCAGCAGAGTAAAGAGGGCTGTTTGGATATCGAAGTTCTATGACTTTCAATTGGCAAATGGCAGACAGTACACATTTGATCTTAGGGTGTGGTGTGTTAAACTGATACACTGGTGAGTACCAATTCACACTCATCCACAGGTACAGATCTGCAGGACTGGGGAGTGACTTGGCCGAAATTGCTGATCTGGTCAGCGCCATTTTAGTGGTGTGTTTGGCGTATGTTAGTTGTTGTTAGAACCAGAGAGAAAAGTTATCAGAATAAAAAGCTGTTTGTCTCCAGTTTGTGTGGATCTTGGATCAGTGAGGAGTATATAGACAAAGTGAAAGTGATCAAAAAAGTGAACCATGACTTGCTCTCACTGGAACCTGGGCCTATCTAGACAAACCTCTTTTCTTTATAACTTTCCCTAACCCTGAGGTATATGTGTCACAGAACTAGCCAATTTGAAAAGAAAAAGAAAACAGACTAAGAGGCCAGTACACATATTGAGCTAACCCCTGCTGTCTTAAAGCCATAACTTCAGGGACCTCTTACTTAGGGTTTGAAAACAGAATGCTCCCAGGAGAAGGGCAATTTTTCCATGACCCACATGCAGCTGCCTTTCCCACTGGGGATCTACAAGGTAGCTTGTCAAAAAGTGATTCAAGGACCTAATGAGCCGTATGCCGACTTTGCTGATCGACTTTTGAGAACTGCAGGTAGTGTGTTTGCAGATGTTGACCAAGCTATGCCATTAGTTGTTCAATTAGCTTATGAAAATGCTAATAAATGGTGCCAAGCAGCCATCAGGCCATGGAGAACTAAAAAGGATCTTTCCGTATATATACACAACTATGTAAAGATATAAATGACGCCTTTGTCACAGGAAATGTGATTGCAGCCTCAATGAGAGGTGCTTCCTCTCGAAATTTCACAAAGGCTAAACGTAGATATTATAATCAATCAGGATATTCCAGGCAAAATTATCATAATCAATCAGGCAATTCTAGGCAAAATCCCAAAAGAGAAATAAGACCAAGCTCATATCGTGCCCCAGGCCGCTGCTCCAGGTGTAAAAAGGGAAATCATTGGGCCAATAAATGCCATTTCAAAATTTTGACATCCATGGAAATCCTTTGTTCAGGAATTCAAAAAACGGGGCACGGGGCCCAATACCCGGGCCCACAAATGTACGGGGCATTGCAGAAGGAGTATCCTCAAGCATCCACTCAGATGCTTCCCCGACACAATCCCTACTACCCATCCACTCCCTCGCCAGAGGAACAAGAGGAAATGCAGGATTAGACCTCTGTTCCACCGCCCGAATAGTGTAACACCTGAAATGGGGGTTCAACTGATTCCCACAGGAGTCAGGGGACCTCTTCCCTCAGGGACTGTAGGACTTATTATCGGGCGTAGTCCTAAAAGCTTATTAGGTTTGCAAGTGACCCCAGGAGTAATAAACTCAGACTACAAAGGGGAAATAAAAATAATGCTTAGCTCACCCCAAAGTATAACTTCTGTTAATCAAGGAGATAGAATTGCTCAGTTGCTTCTCCTTCCCAATTTACATAATTCATTTAAAATGGGTATGCCTCAAGAAGGGAACAATAGAGGATTTTGTTCCACTGACTCAAGTCCCATGGCTTGCTGGGTTCGAGACTGTTCAAGGAGGCCTATGTGTAAAATAAAAATCCAAGGAATAGAAATGGAGGGATTAATAGATACTGGAGCTGACTCTTCCATTATTAATTTACGCCAGTGGCCCAAGCACTGGCCTCTGCAAAAAGCTTCAACCAGTTTAAGAGGCTTGGGATATAATAACCTCCCAGATAAAAGTGCAGTAATTTTTAAAATGGGAGGATGATGAAGGCCATAAAGGAACATTTCAGCCTTATGTTTTACCTAATCTACCGGTTACTTTATGGGGAAGAGATATTTTGCAACAAATGGGAGTACACCTTGCAACCAAGCCTGCAGATGTTAAATGTGAAAACCTACAGGGTAATCTTAACCATAAAAAGAACTCATTATCAAAAAGTACAGAGTAATCTTAACCCTAAAAGTAATAATTGTCATAAAGGAAAAAGATATTTTTTTTTCGGGGCCACTGAGAAAATAATTTTGAAAATACCATGGCTTTCTGATAAGCCAGTGTGGGTCCCTCAGTGGCCCCTATCTAAAGAGAAATTACAAGCGGCCCACCAATTAGTTCAGGAACAATTAGAAGCAGGTCATATAGAACCTTCCACCTCTCCCTGGAATTCCCCCATATTTGTGATCAAGAAAAAGTCAGGAAAATGGCGATTGTTACATGATCTTAGACAAATCCATAAAACCATGCAAGTTATGGGGCCTACTCAACCTGGACTTCCTAGTCCCGTAGCTATTCCAAAAAATTTCCATCTTATTACTCTTGATATAAAGGATTGCTTCTTTTCTATTCCCCTACATCCTCTGGATGCCCCCAGGTTTGCTTTTTTTCCGTTCCTTCTATGAACAATAATGGCCCTGATCAGAGATATCAATGGAAGGTTTTACCACAGGGAATGGCTAATAGCCCCACCATATGCCAAATATATGTGGACAAGGCTATCCAACCCATTAAAAATAAATATCCAAACCTCATGTGTCTACATTACATGGATGATATTTTATTGGCCCACCCTAATCAAAAAATCTTATTTAATATATTCAGTGATGTGGTAGAAAATTTAAAAAAATATGGATTATATATAGCAGAAGAAAAAGTTCAAACCAGATCTCCCATATTATATTTAGGATTTAAAATTATGGATACTTTTGTGAGACCCCAAAAAATTTTAATAAATAAAGAACATTTGACCACCCTCAATGATTTCCAAAAACTACTGGGAGACATTAATTGGCTTCGCCCTACACTAAATCTCACTACTGGCCAACTAAAACCTTTATTTGACATCCTTCCTGGAGATCCTGATCCATCTTCACCACGAACATTGACTCCTGATGCTAGGAAAGCTTTAAAGTTAGTAGAAAAAGCCATCGAAGGAGCTCATTGTGATAGATTTGATTTAACTCAACCGCTGATGTTGATTATTATTTCTTCACAATATACACCCACAGGAGTATTTTGGCAACAAGGGCCTTTATTATGGATACATTTGCCCGTCTCTCCTAAAAGTATAATTGAATCTTATACCTCCATGGTGGCTAAACTTATTCTTCAAGGACTTAAGACTTCTACTAAAATATTTGGCATTCACCCTGCTACTATTATTACTCCCTATTCATCATCACAGATTGAATACTTATGCTTCAATGATAATGATTGGGCTATAGCTAAATGCTCTACTTCTGCAAATTTTGATAATCATCTTTCTAAGTCCCCTATATTATCTTTTTGTATTAATCATCCTATTATATTTCACACAGGTAATAAAAAATCAACCTATTCCTAAGGCATTTAATGTATTTACAGATGGGTCCTCAAATGGTACTGCTACAGTAGTCACTAAAAAAGAAAATATGACTTACATAACTGCACACAAATCAGCTCAACTAGTGGAATTGGAAGCTGTGGTAAGAGCTCTGGAAAATTTTAGGGACCAGCCCGTAAACATTTTTTCAGATAGCCACTATATTGTACAAGCCGTCCCAAAATTAGAGTTAGCAGGACCAATAGCACCTCATACTCCAGCCTTTAAATTGTTTTATCAAATACAAAAACTTTTGTGGGCAAGAAAAGAACCTCTATTCGTAGGCCATATTAGAGCACATACTAATTTGCCTGGTCCCCTCCATGAAGGTAATCAAAAGGCTGATGAACTTACAAAAACAGTATTTATACTTTCAGCGCTACAACAAGCTACTTTATTTCACTCCCAGTTTCATGTCAACAGCACCACCTTGCAACGTAGGTTTAAAATCACAAAGGAGCAAGCCAGAACAATTGTAAAAGATTGTAAATCTTGTATGACACATTTGCCCAATCCTCATTTCGGCGTTAACCCTAGAGGATTAATGCCCAATCATTTGTGGCAGATGGATGTTACTCATGAGCCAAGTTTTGGAAAATTGCGATTTATTCATGTGACCATAGATACATGTTCAGGCATGATTTTTGCTTCCTTACATTCTGGAGAAAAAGTTAAAGATGTTACATCTCATTGTTTGCAAGCTTTTGCTGCATTGGGCATCCCCAAAATGCTTAAAACAGATAATGGCCCCGCATATACGTCCTCATCTTTCAAACAGTTTTGCGCAAAATTCAATATATCCCATAAAACAGGCATCCCATACAATCCTCAGGGTCAGGGCATTATTGAAAGAGCAAACCGAACACTGAAAATTTATGTTATTAAAACAAAAAGAAGGAAATTGGAAAAGTCCTAAGGACAGATTGGCAGTTGCCCTGTTTACCTTAAATTTTTTTTAACTTTAGACTCTAATGGTTATTCTGCTGGAGACAGACATTGGAATCCACACCAACAACATAAACCTTTGTTTACTGGAAGGATGTTCTTTCAGGTACATGGAAGGGTCCAGATCCAGTATTAATTTGGGGAAGAGGATCTGTTTGTGTTTTTCCAAAAGACGAATCCTCTCCAATATGGATACCATCTAGATTAATAAAACAGGTACCACATCAAAATGATCAAGATGAAGTTATTGAAGAATCAAGATTAATAAAAAAGGTACAAAATCAAGAGGACCAAGATGAAGGTACAGAATGATTCCCTCCAAAAGAGTCCTTCAAAATATTTCACAACTTAAGTGTCATTTCTCCCGGCCGGGACAAGGAGATCTCTCTTTAGTGTGCACACAATTGTATTTTTTTTTTCTTTTTATACATGTCTTTATGTCTGTACATTTGTCTACATTTCATGTTAATGTGACGTCACAAATATATGTTTGTATGCTTGTTCGTCTGTCCGGTGTGACGTCACAAAGAACAAAGCGCTTATGAAAAAGAAAATATATATATATATATATATATATATGGATCCAAATAACTTTAATTCATTTTAGGTTAAGAGTATTCAATTTAGGTAAATAATTTTTATAAATGAAGGTACTTTCAATTTTGATTTATAGGTGTCCCTGGGACTTCTCTTTAGCAAACAATATGACTAGTGCTATATAACCTGATATTTTGGTGTTTTGACATAAGATTGTTTATTTGTTATTAACTTCATTTGTTTAATAGCTCATTAATTTCAATTATCTCAACAGGTAAAAGATTGCTCTGTATACAGAGACTCAAGGGTTCCAGCTACCAAATTATTTCTCTAAAGTGCCTTTACCTTTTCTTTAATCTATCTTTAATGCAGTAATTACCCTCAGTCTTTCTTTGTTTTGTTCTAAATATGATATTTTTCCAACTTATGTTTGTAGAAGCTCAACCAGCGATGTGTGTGAACAAAAATCAACTTTAATTTTCTAATCTAATTATTCTATTTTGTAGTTTGACAACTCGCCTCTTGACTCAGTGCTGCAATAGCACTGCCTTTCCTTTAATAATTGATGCTTGAGTTTCTAGGTAGCGGGCCCTG
The DNA here is from genome assembly GCA_025594165.1 of Tamias sibiricus. NCBI lineage: Eukaryota > Metazoa > Chordata > Mammalia > Rodentia > Sciuridae > Tamias > Tamias sibiricus. The sequence continues at coordinate 167,487,017 of CM046662.1, read as the reverse complement.
AAGATTTGCCGTGGCATTGTCTAAACATAAAAAAGACATCTGCTGCTATAGCTGCAGGGATCGCGGCCGCCACAAGCATCCCTGCTGCTCAAACATCAAACAACCTCACCAACAGTGTGGCCTCTGCTCTACATGCATGGGGCCTCCTACATCAACATGTTACAACAAATGGACATTTTGATTTTTCATTGTTTGGGACTTTACGGGACAATGCCTTGCGGGTATTTGTCTAGAGAATTCAGTGTGTTACTTGATGGAACTTAGGGCAGCTGATTTGTTTAAACAATTTGATATGCTATGCAATTTGGCTCATCACCAAAAGGCTTGTCGCCTTAAAGCCGCAACATCTCCTCACAATTGGACGGCTGTTAGTCATCATATATAGTCGATCCTAAAGGGCTCCATTGGATGGCTGGTTAGCCAATGACGGGTAAGATCCCCAGAGGGGAACAACCTAAGACAGGCACAGTCGCACGGGACAGTCTCATGTGGCCGACATATCAACCTAAGACAGGAGTCAAGGGCACAGCCTTGATTATCCGATGACGGGTAAGAATGTTGGTTGCACATAGACGTCCTAGAGCATTACCTCTTTTAAAACAAAAAGGGGGAAATGCAGGAGCCCTGTTTGGGGATTGGCTTGAATTGCAGTTGACTATGAGCCGTGGAGATTTGGGCATTGTCTCCTCCCGTAGTCTCACGAGACTTGTTGCGGGATCTCGAGTGACTTGGCCGAAATTGCTGATCGGGTCAGCGCCATTTTTAGTGGTGTGTTTGGCGTGTGTTAGTTGTTGTTAGAACCAGAGAGAAAAGTTATCAGAATAAAAAGCTGTTTGTCTCCAGTTTGCTTCTGAAGTTCTTCCCGCGGCTCCGTTGCTCCAAGCGCTTCAGGCAGCAACACAGATCACTCCCCATGTCCTTGCTGGATCTACAGGAGGTACACGTCAATTTTATTTTTAAAAATCTGAGCAGTATGAAACACAAATACCATTTTAAATAGCAGTTCCTTGATTTATATAACAAGCATCTTTCCATAGTTTTGAATCATTCGGTACCGTCTTTTTTTTAGCTAACTGTTCACATCCATTGTTGGGCCCATCTGTCTTTTGAACTGTATGCTATTTATCTTATGTACGTGCAAGAACGATGGTGAAGACTGAACGATCTTTTTTAAATTTATAGACTTCAAAGCCACTTTCTTTTGTTCCGTGGATTGTCCCTTTGCCTGTGTATGGTGTTGTTCATAAGATCCAATTTTCAAGTGTGACATCATGCAGTTTATCAACATTTTCCATGACAGTGCTTTTTGTGTCTTGTGGAAACAATTTTCCATGCCTTATGTCATCATTAAAATACACTATATTTAAATCATTTTCTTTGAGACACCCAACAAGTTATGAAATTTGCATATATTAGAATACTAGGTAGAAAAGGAAGAGAATAAACTAGAGTTATAGTTATGAACAGGGATGGCCTTACAGAGTTCATTTAGATTTCTTCAGGTTCTTGAGCTAATGTCTCTTTGCTCTTCCGGGATCCCCCGTTACATTCCTTTGACAATCCCCATAGTCTCCAAGAGTCTTTCACAGGTCCCAGCCTTTCCTGTTCTGTGGCTCTGCTGCCCTGGAAGAGCATTGGCCAGTTTTGGTCTGGAAGCATTTCCTCAATATGGGCATTGCTTTTCAGATGGTTAGCCTGCAGCTCTGTGAAAACCACATGACCACCTGGAACATAGTGTTTAGTTTTCTCTTCTTCTCCTGGTTTTATAAGTTGGAATCTTAGATCAAAAACTGAGATGATTCTTCTTTTCTAATATGAACAGTGTTTACTACAAGTGAGCCTATAAGCGCTGCTTTAGTTGCATTGCACAAATTGATACATGGCATTTTTGTAGTCTTCATTCAGTTCTAAATACTTTTTAATTTTATTATATACTTACTCTTTGACTCATGAGTTATTAACAAAAATACTGTTTAGTTTCCAAATAGATGCAGATTTAACAGAGATCTTTCTGTTATTAATTTCTAGTTTTAATTCCAGGCTTGATAAAAAAATCCTTTGTATATTTTTATTTAATTTTTAATTTCTTGAAGTTTGTTTATGGCCCAGAGTATGTTTTAGCTTGATGAGTGAATGTTCCACGTTTACTTAAGGAAAGTGTGTATTTTGTTGTTGCCAGAGGAAGTGAGCTAGCTCAAGGTGTCCTTAGTTCTTTTGTGTCATTAACTGGTTCTATTAATTTAAGAGAAAGAAATAGCGGCTCCAATTTGAATTGCAGATTTGTTTATTTCTCCTTTCTGATTATCAGTATTTGCTTCATCTGTCCTAGAGTTCTTTTCCTCAAACATTTATTTCAGTGAATTGTTTTGAGAATTGATTCCTTTTTAATCATGAGATATATCTGATAATATTCCTTGTTTTGTAGCTTACTTTATATGAAATCAGTGTTAGCTAGTCCAGGTTTCTTTTGATCAGTGCTTGCTAGGTATATGTTTTTCTTTTTACTTTTATGTATAAGATGAACTTATATGATAAAAATGAGATATATACATATATGTATGTTATGTATATATGTCATACATATGCATCTGATTTTTATATAACAGTAATTCTACTTGGTTAGTTTAGACCAATTAGTGTAATTACTGATATATTTATTTTTGGATTAAAACATACCATATTGTTAGCTGCTTTATGTTAATTTTTGTTTGTTTATTTCATCTTTTCCTATCTTCCATTAGATTATTATAGCATTTTTGTGCTTCTATTTTATTTCTACTTTTCAGTTGTTTATACCTCTTTCTAATTTTTTGGATAGTTAATTTTGAGTTTACCATGTGGATCCTTACATAATGATAGTCTATATTCAATTTAGTAATGCATTTCTTCATGCCTAGTGTAAAATTCTTACTATTCTATTTTTCAAATCTCTTGCCCTATAGTTTACTTATTTTATTTATTTATTTATTCATTTTGTACCAGGGATTGAACTCAGGGGCTCTCAACCACTGGACCACATCTCCAGCCCATTTTTGTATTTTATTTAGAGACAGGGTCTCACTGAGTTGCAAGTGCCTCGCCATTGCTGAGGCTGGCTTTGAACTCGCGATCCTCCTGCCTCAGCCTCCCAAGTGCTGAGATTACAGGCATGCTTCACCATGCCCAGCCCTATAGTTCACTTTTACATATATAATAAACACACATTCAGTGTTTTGCTTTTCACATTTACCATTCAGAGCAATTACAAATAAAGAAAGGAAAATGAATTTTATATTCTTTCATTTATTCACATGCTTATTTTCTTTTCACTTTATAGATTCAAGTTTCTGTTCATCGTGATATTTCTTCCCTTGTAGAGCTTACTTTAACATTTCTTATAGAGTAGGTCTTCTAGCAATGAACTGTATCTTGTATTTGTAGAATTTCTATTTAATATTTTTCTTACAGTTTTTATATCTCTCAGATTATTCATCTGATCTTTCATGTTAGTCACCTTTTTTATTAGAGCTCTGACATATTAATAATAGTTATTTAAAATTCCCAGTAAGATAGTTATGATATCTGTATCATATCTGAGTCTGGTTTTGTTTGTTATTTGGTCTCTTGGGCATTATTGATTTTCTCTTTTTTTAATTTTGCTTTCCCATTTTTTTTGTGGAAAGACAGCCATAGTACTACAGGCACTGGGTCGATAGTGTAAATACACTTTTCCTTTTGCTCAGTGTCTTGTCTAGAAGGTTGTATTAGCGTAGTCAACGGATCAGGGAAGTGTTTTGAAAAGGACCTAACAGTAAATTTCCAGGCCTTGCAGGCTATGAGGTCTCTACACCTCCATCACTGTTTCATGCAAGCAGCCTCAGGCGATATAGAAAAATGGTGTGGCCTTCCTTAATAAAACTCAAATAGATGGTGGACTACATTTGGCTTGTGTGCCATGGTTTGTTGACCCTTGACCTTGTCAGGACTTGAGCTGGACTTGAGGTTTCTTGTTTCTATGTTTTTACCTTCAGAGCACCAGAGACTTTTTCCTCTCTATAGCTGTTTTTTTCTTTAGCACAATTCTTCTGTTTTAAAATCATTTCTTGTCTTTTTCTAATAGTTTAGGTAACTTACATTCATCCTTTAATGATTTGAAACCTGTTTACTTTAAAATGTTTGAAGCTATTTTTTACAATTTAAAGTTCTCCTGTCATCAGTACCCCTAAGTGCACTTTCTGCAGGTTTTTCATGGAGGATTGTTATGTGTGTGTGTTTTAATTTTGAAGTGGTAATTGTTTTGTATGTGTCGATGCCATAAAGCCTCAATTTAATTTTAGCTTTTCATTTAATTCTTCCAGATGGCTCAGCAATATCACTGGCCTAGGAACAATTTTTATATTAATCCTTCTAATTATATTTTACCACACCTCATGTGTAGATAAATTTGGAGGCTTAACTTGGATGAGGTTCTGGTCTGGAGTCTTAATTTATGCCAGGATGTGTGTCCCCTGAAGCGAGGCAGACCTGAGCTCCTCCCTAGGTTCTGATGGGCAGGATTTCTCTGTTTCCTGCTCTGGGTTTGCAGCCCTCAGTAGCTGCTCCTTTCTCGGGGCTTTTAACCCACTTGCTTATTCATTCCTCATGTAACAACCCCGAGGGCAGCTGTGCCCCCTGGCTCAGGACTGATTTCCAGCTCTCAGCTCCTCTGCACCTCTGGGCCTGGCTGTCCACACTTCTTGCTAGCAAACCTAGCCTCATTTAAAAAACAGAAATGCACATGTGCATTACTTCAACATTTTTTTTTAAACGAGGAACATCTTTAAAACATTCTGATTCTGACACAGATGGGCTGATGCCCAGGGCACTGTTCAATGAGCTCTGTCCTGGCTGTATCCCCAGCTCCCTCTTTGGCTCTCTCTGTCTTCCACAGGTGCTGTTGACATCGGAGCACTTGCTGGGCTCACACACCATGCACCACCACCCCAGGAAATTTGCTCCCGTGCTGTTCTGCCTGGATATATGTAAAACTTGATAGTGCTTACCTGAAGTGTTGTATTTAATTAACTGTGCACTCAGTGCAATCCCTGTTTTCTAATCTCTTCCTCCCACTAAAGCAGGATTTAGGAAGCTCCTGAAAATATAAAGAGCTGTGCTTCTAAAGCCCCAGGAGCATGGCTTTCTGGGGACCCCTGTCCTTTCCCCTTCATCTTGTCCCCTCCCCACATAGGGACCTAGCCTTACACAGGGTGGGCTGGGCTTGGACAGTGGACATCCATTGCTGCAAAGACACCTGGGAAGCAGACAGGCCGGGGGTCTGGGTGCCCATGAGCTTTGTGTGACTCGCTGGGAGACTCTTGCTGCCCTTGGTTCCTGCTTCGGGGCCAAGAGGAGCAGAAGATGCCCACAGGTCTTAGGAAGCCAAAAGGAGACCAAGACATTCTGATGGACACTCGTTCTTACTAATCAACTTGTAAGCTCAGACCTCCTTGCCTCTTCCCCAAGTGTCAGCTCATTTTCATCAAGGTCATTTTCAGCTCTGATTTCTGTCCGTGGCTGATGTAGGAAGGCTGTTTTCTGCATCCACTTGCAGCCTTTGCTGTCTGATTTCTCTGTCTGTTTTTTCTCATGTACCGATTAGGAGGGTAGAGAGGCAGCTTGACACTCACCGCCACATAGCAAGTCTGTGTAGCTGTACGGTGGCGTGGAGAAGCTACCCTTCCCAAGTCACCAGGAGCCCCAACTGCTGTGCCCGTCGGTCCTGGGGGTCAGAAAGGGCAGCTGGCTCTGAAGATCCGGAGCTGCGGCCTGCAGCACCAGGACCCTTCCCCGACGGTGCTGTTCGCGGACACAGGAAGGTGTGGAGGCTCAGGCTGTCTCCAGGATGTCTCGCCCTAAGGCGAAGGGCCTCACCCGCAGGCCACACCAGTGCTCTGCTGAGAAGCCGCTGCTGTGCTGCAGGAAGGATCTGGACGCTGTCCCTGGGTGATGTGAGCTGAAAGGGCAGGACCCACGGGGTCTCAGCAGGCACTCACATGTACCGTCACCCAGCCTCCAAAGGCCGCATGCAGGAGTGTGAGACTTGGCAGACATGGAGGTCTTGGTGGCTGGAGGACCATCTGGGATGCCTGGGGGGGGGGGTCCCTGAGCAGGAGACGAAGTGCCCACAGGCCTCTGGCATCGGGGGACAGCAGAAGCATCCTGCACCCCGGAGAGAGGCAGGAGACCTGGAGAGCAAGTAGGACAGGGTCCTCGTGGACGGAGCATCTGCAGGGCCTGGTGGGGAGCAGCCTGGAAGGATGGGCAGCTTCACGTCCCAAACCTGTGTGCGCCAGCAATTTTCAAGGGAGGATTTTTAGATTCCAAGATATCCATTAGAGAACCACAAACCAAATGCCAACCACAAACCCTTTGTCAGGTGAGCAAACAAACGTTCAAGATTTCATCTTCAGGAGGCCTGGGAGGGCTGCCTAGTAAGCAGACTGAAACCTGCCATTTTTTATTCAAAACATCACCCAAGCGGATGTTTGGTGTCTAAACGGTACACCCGTTCCTCAGCTGAAATCTTATGATCAGCATTTCAGAATTGTAGTTAGTGGGCTTTGGTCTTGGATGGAATTTTTTTTAACATTTATTTATTTGCTTTAGTTGTACACAATGTGTTTATTTGTATGTGGTGCTGACGATCGAACCGGGCCACGCACGTGCTAGGCAAGCGCTCTACCGCTGAGCCACAACCCCAGCCCCTTGGATGGAATTTTGAGGCTACGTGGAGTCACTAGTTTCAGGACTCCGACGACACAGTTCTATGTCAAGCAAACATAATAGATGAACACCACCAAATCTTGCACAGATCCGGGCAGAAGCATGAGTGTAGCAAAGTCGCTGCCGTTGTGGCAGGTGGCATGTGGGCCAGGCCACTGCTCAGGTGCAGCCGTGCTACCCTTGTGACCTTGCCTTGTGTTAGTCACCCCTGCAAAGACTCCACCTGAGGAAGACTGTGCACTGGGGTGAGGACTCCAACAGGAATTCTGGGGAGACTAAGCTCAACCCAGGACACCAATATTTATATCCATCTGTCCTTTCTTTCTTCATAGTTTCTATAGGCAACGAGTCTGTCCAGAACAAAGGCTGCATCTCCTGGCTCCCCTGCACGATGGTATGGCCAGGAGAGCTGACTGTTGGCTGGAGGGTTGTGAGAAGATGCAGTGCGTGCTGCCTCCCCTAGGTCAGCTCTTAAAGAGAGGGGCCCTGTTTCCTCCATCCCCCAGTGGCAGTGCAGGCGAGAGAGTGTGGCTGCAGCAGCCACCTTGGGCCCTCAGGCAGAAGCCCTGTGCTGAGACAAGCGGAGAATGGAATAACTGGAGTTTTGGATTCTTGAAGACTGCATAGCCTCCATACGTGTCCAGGACTTACTGTTACCTTCACTAGACAAGAACTTTCTTACCCAGGCCTTTACGTGAGAAAAATGAATTCTTAGTTTTGTGTCTTTGTTATAGCGACTGAAACTATATGCCAGTCAACAAATATGCAATAAAAAATAAGCAAGACCGAATATCCTGAAGCACTTCTCCACTGAAGCCTGGTTTCTAAAATTACCATTGATATCAGATTCTCAATTCCAGTATGCTCTAAGGCCAAATGGTTCTAGGATGTCCTGTCCTAGGGGGGACAGAACTTTCCAGAACATGGGCAGAATGCCAGGTTCACACCTGCCCACCCATCGGCAAGTGGCCGTGTGGTGTGAGGTTTCTGGGCAATCCTGTGCCTCAGTTCCTGCGGGCGTAAGAGAACCACGCACAGGGTCACTACCCTGACTACACGGGCTCCCACACAATCCTCCTTTCCTTCCATAAGCCCCCTCCTCATGCTGTGGCTCCAGAAACCAGTGCCCGGGGTGCTGATGCTTCTGGGGCCTGGGGCTGGGGCCTGGGGCTGTCTTCTTCCTCACAGACTCCACCTCCACATCAGCCTGCCTTCCACCCTTTGTCATCACTTTGCTTTTTGTATGTGACCTTATAGGTGATCATATCAGAGCGTGCACGTACACACACACACACACACACACACACACGTGCACATGCACACACGTACACACACATACACATGTGTACATATAAGTCTCTGTGTATTTCTTTCTTTTTAACAACAGTAAAATCAGAGGATCAAACTGACAAATGCATATTTTCAGTGACTCATATTCTTTGGAAATACTTCTGTCTAATGTCTTACATTACAACTGAGCTCCCTGATTGTGTGAAATAGAATAAAGGTGGAGGTGGAGTAAACAGACTCAGGTGCTCTGGGACACCTGTGGGATTGTATACAAAACGTGTTACATGGAGTGGCCCTGAATGGGGTCTATAGCTTATATCAATATCTAAAAAACAACAACAACAACAACAAAATTTGATTCTTTTGTAGAATGCTCTACTTAAATAAAGGGGTTTTGGTTTTTTTTTTTAAATTCCTTGTAAGAATACGTATGCATTTCTTACACATTTTACTTATTTACTTATTAGTCATTGTGTCAATTGTACAAACTCCTGGGGCACCCTGTGATATATACGGTGAAACGGCCAAATGAGCGTAGTTATCACTTCCCTCCCTCAAACATTTTTTAAGTGAGGTCTGATCATTTTCAGCAAAATGGAGGAACTGGAGGACGTCGTGTTCAGGGACATAGGTAGCACACAGAGGGACAAAGGCCCTGTGCTGTCGCTCCTGTGTGGAGGCTCGAACATCTCACTTGAATGGAGAAAGGTGACGAGTGAGGCTGGGAGGGGTGGGGAGGGAGGGGGAGGAAGACCCGCGGAGGAGCAGTCCTGGTGTCCTGTGCAGGAGGGCATCCACAGCACAGTGGCCCACCTCACACACGTGTGTTTGTGTGTGCACATCGCTCACACCGAACAGCCTGAGGGAAGGGCTCCCGGTCCAACCGCGAACCGCCAGGAGACGGGTGTCAGCGCCCTGATTTGCCCTGCACCCGCTGCATGCATGTTTTGAAGTACCGCACGGGACCTCAGAGGACGTACGATTTTTAAATGTTATGATCAGATTTTACATTAAAAAAAGAAGCCTATGATCACAGTGATCCTGCCATGGTGGTGTCATTTGAAGTCTCTGGAAAGCACCGTGTGGCCCTTCCTGGGCCCGAGTCCTTGGTCCCGACACAACACCTGCTGGGAGACAGGGAGAATGACAGGCACCGGAACCACGTGGATGTTCTCGAAGCTCTGCTTGACCTGTGTCAGAGCTCAGGATTACAGTCAGAGATGTTCTTAAGAAAACCCCCAAATCCCAGACCGCAGGACCCCAGCACCCTGCAGTGTCTCAGACCCATTCACGAGGCACAGCACGGGCCTGCGTCAAGTTTATTTCCTAACGTCTGAGTCCCGCGGAAACTGTTATTTTGCCTTCACAGAAATCTACAATGCCAATTTCTCAACAATAGCCTAAGCATAGCCAAACACAGTGAAACTATCTCACACAATATAAGATTAACATGCTAAACATTTAAACGTCACCATTAAAAATTTGTTCAAGGGCTGGGGTTGTGGCTCAGCGGCAGAGCGCTTCACCTTGCACGTGCGCGGCCTAGGTTCGATCCTCAGCACCATGTAAATATAAATGCATTGCATTGTGTACAACTAAAGTAAATAAATTAATATTTTTAAAAAAATTGTTCAAAACCCCTTTGGAAAATAAGGCTTTTTTTTTTTTTTTAATCTCTGAAGAATATAAAAAGACAACAGAAAACTAAAATTGCCATTTCAAAAAGAGATGAAAATCTTTTCCAGGCTATTTAATAGAGGAATACAGATCAAAATAACAATGAAGTAAAATTTGCTGGCATTTAACACAGATTGATGCTCATAGTGCTCAGCCTGGCAGAGCTGTAGTGAGATGGACACATTCTCGTGGTGGCAATTGGTATTATTTTCGAAAATTACTGGGAAATTATGTAGTAAGAATCTCTAAAGGGCTTTTTCCTTGAACCAATGATTTCGATTTCTGAAAACATAATATGTACGATGGTTGAGGAAATAACTCAATCTCCGAGAAAGGGGTTGTAGCACAGTTGGTGTAAAGTAAGCCTGTAAATAACGCACTGAGGCTCAGCAACAGGACACAGATTAAAATACGATGTGAAAATTCAAATAATAGTTGTAAATGCTTGGAATATCAGAAGGGGTGTTGCGATAATGCTAAATGGTAAAAAGAACATAAAAAAGCTCATTTGCACCAACTTCAGTAAAACATTATCAGAAAGTATTGCTTGGAAAGAGACCAAACTGCAAGTAGTGATTGCACCTGGATAATGAGATCATGTGCACTGTTAATCTTATCGTTGTACTTTCCTTACATTCTTTTCAAAGGAATCAATGCTTCACTTTTATAAAACAAAGGAAACTTTAAATTCACTGCCAGCTGCCACCCCAGGGGCTTGTATTTTAATTAAGGTTCCCAGCTCGCTGGGGCGTGGGCTTTGTTCCCTGCTGTGGAGCCCAGCCTCAGATTCTGCGCCCCCCATGCCCCTTCTGTTGGTGTGGGACACTGAGGCCTGGTGGTGTGTTGCTCAAAGTGGAAGAGCCACAGGAGAAATCATCACCCTGCCACTTTCTTACAGCACTACATCTTCAGTGTCAAAATAGTTTTCCCAAAGGAAAACATGAAAACAAAATTTTCTTTTTTAAAAACTGCTGGTGAGTGCAGAAAATCCTACTGCAGGCCGGTACTGGGAAGGCAGGGTTTCCACGCAGGCTGCACTGCAGGCCTGTGGCCTAAGGGGTCCCTGGACTTGCCGAGCAGCAGGAAGCTGGCCCTGGGGCTGACAGTGGCAGAGCTGTCCTGCACTCCCACACGCCTTTCCGCCCTGTCTTTCTCAGCATCGTGTACATGTTGATGTGCATGTGTGAGACCTACATGTCCTCCTAACATGTTCATCCCAGATGACCGCGACGCAGGAGCCCAGCCTGCCTCTGGATGTTGGCACGGTACCCCCACTCTGTGTCCAAGCAGAGGAGAGCACTGGACTCCACATACAGTTGTCCCTTGATGTCCACAGGGGATGGTTCCAGTATCCCCCACCCCAGGATACCAAATGCACGGAGGCTCAGATCTCTTACATAAAACAGCATCACATTTGCATATAACATATGCACATCCTTTCACGTGCTTTAAATCATCTCTAGATCACTTATAATACCCGACACGATGGAAATGTCACAGGAAAGCAGGGAGCTGAAACTCCAAACCTTGGTTCCTGTGTTCTGACAAAAGAAAATTTAAAGTCAGACACCAAAAGTCACGCAAGAGAACTTTATTATGAGTGAAAGTAAAGAAATGAGGCTCAAGCAGAGAGCACTCTCAAGAAAGAGTGGGCCGTCTCTGTGCAAAGAACAACAAAGGAGACAGTGCTGTCCCCCGATCCTATTACTGTTTGATGTTTACCAGGAGAGCTGGGGACCACCCCTGTGCTCCTTGCCAATCAGGTGTTCAACCTCTTCACGTCGGGCAGTGGATTTTTTTGACCTTAGTTGGTCCTCTCCAGAACTGTCATGGTGGCCATCCTATTTAGGGGGACTTCATCTACAAGTCAATTCCATGTTAATGTGGGCACTGGGGTCAGTAGCTGGTCAGAGGTTACCTTACTGCGCCTGCGCTACTAAAAAAATCTTCCTTCCCAGAAAGTTGGAGGCACTTATAGCCATAACTCCTAGCTTCACACCAACTGCTGTGGACCCTATCAAGAGCTAGTCCCATTAATTCTTTTCTCTTGATGGGTTTTACCAATTAACTTCTTTTGCTTCTGTTTATTTTCTACAAATTAACTACCACCCTTAGCATCCCCCCCTCCCACTTTGGAAGAAGTTTAAAGAATTTGGAAGTAGTTTAAAGCAATTTAAAGAACACTTTGTGACCTTATCACAAGGAAGGACCTTGAAGTAATTTGGGAAACATGTTATGACCTTACCATGCATTTCACTGCTCACTGCTAGCTGCTACCTAACAGAAATGCTAAGTAAATGTTCTCATATTGTGTAGGGAATAAGACAAGGGAATAAGTCTATACATGTTCAGGACAGACACTTATTTTTTCTGAATATTTTCATGGAATCCGTGGATGTGGACCTGTGGACATGGAAGGCTGGCTGTACTTGGAAGCAGTCGACCACATACATGTTTTGAGGAGGGGATGGAATGAGAAGATTCCAAATCTTTGTAGGGAATGGTTCTTTCCAGCATATCTGAGTGAGTGCAGATGTTCAACTACTTAAGCAATGATAGAAGAAGCAAGATGCCAGATGGGATGGTGAGGAGACCCAGAGTTAGATAAGAATGGAAAATGGTATTCTCCCTAATTTTGAAAGAACAAAGACACACTTAAGAGGCATGTCATGTTAATAAATCAGAAATTTCAGTATTGCAAAGATGCTGGCTCTCCCCACATAGGCTATAGGTTCAAAATAATCTCAGTCATAGTCATCAGGACATTTACTTTGGAAATTGACAAGCAGACTCCAAAGGTTATATGGAAATGCAAAGGACCGGGAAGAGCTGACCAATATAATCTTGAGAAAGACCCAATTTGGAAGACGTACAACTGCTGACTTCAAAAGTTACTAAAAATCCATGGTAATCAAGAAAGTGTGGTGTTGGCATAAGGATGGAACAATCAATTCAGTGAATAAAAAGCCAGAAGTAGACTTTTATTTATGTGATCAACCTTCTCATAAAGGTGTCAAAGCGACATAAGGGAAAAAATGGTTTTTACAAAATGGTGTTGGAGTAATTGAATACATGCATGGAGAAAAGACACTGACGTCATTCTAATGTCTCATGGAATCCAAATAAGATCAGAACCTGCAAGGGAAGCCACTAGACCTGACATAAAGAGCTGATGTCACTAAAGCTCTTTCGGTAGAGATGACAAATGGGGACAGTCAACAGAGATGACCATCGGAAAGTGATAACCTTGTTTGGTCCTATCCAGAACTGTCATGGTGAATTTGGAAGTAGTTTAAAGCAATTTAAAGAACACTTTATGACCTTATCATAAGGAAGTGAAGCAAAGACCAGGATGGGGACTCAGAAGACAGGGCTGAGGGAGGGGTCCTCTTCATTCAGGATGAGGTTGAAGCATTTGGTCAAAGGAAGACAGAACGTGGAGGCAGGGGGAGATGGCTGAGAGACACAGTGGACCAAACCAAAAGCAGATGATGGCATCTGTGGCAAACCTGGGCAGACTGCACATGCAGAAGGCCACCCCTGCCCTCCAGTTAGCAGAGAGCAAGGAACAAACAGGAGACCAGTGTAGACAGCTTTGCATGAAGAAGAGACTGCTGATCACTCTTAGTTCCCTCAGCGTGGTGGATGAGGAGGACTCAGGAAGCCGAGGGACTGAAGCAGGGAACCCTCAGGGTGAGGGCCATGCAGTGAACAGAGCCCTGCTGTGATTGGCACCTCAAGGCCTGGTTCTCCAGCAGCTGGGGATCAGAAGTAGAAAAGGCGTCTCTTCCTAAGGCATAGCTTCAGTGTGAACTGCTTGTGACCTGTTCTTCAGTACCGCCCTCAGGGTGTATGGGGACATCCTCTGGGTGCCATATATATTTATTTGAAGTTATTCATTATGTGTTGCCATACAACGTGTCAGGGGGTTTTCTGGGGACTTAACACATATATATTTGTAAAAATGACAGGTGGCCTGATGTGGAGTCTATCTTCATGGCTAGCAAAGAGGTAGGAAAACAATGACAGAAACAGAAGAAACGGAGAAAATGACTGTGCGGAAATGTATCTCCCCTACACGCACGCACGCACGCACACACACACACACACACGCTTGCACGCACGCACACGCACACACACACACACGCACACGCACACACACGCACGCATGCACGCATGCACACACACATGCATGCACGCACTCGCACACGCACACACACACATACACACACACGCACGCACGCACGCACACACACACGCATGCACACACACACATGGACACACGCACGCACACACACGCACACACACACGCACACACACAGCAATGACATGGAGAGTGGCCCAGGGAAGTGGCTTTTGAAAGGTCAAGGACGACTCTCAGAAACCCTCAGATGTCAGCTGGGCTGAGTCAGAAGGAGGCTCATGGGAACCAAGGGGACGCCGTCCAGGCTCGGACAGCAAAACTGTGGCTGGAGAGTGGAGTGTGGCCGAGTGGTCCCAGAGGTGTCCTGGACATGGAGAGTTGTGGGCCCATAAAGGCATTGGCCAACATAAAAGAAGTCACAGAGTGTGTTAAAGAGGGAGTGACCCCAACGGGTGCATTTTTAAAAGCCCCCGCAGCGGTTGGTGGTGAATGGCTCCAAGAGAGCCAGAGAGCAACATGGCGTGTGTTCAGGAGCCGGGAGGGAGCTCGGGGGTGCCGGGGCTTCGCTTAGGTAGAAGTCTTGTATGTTTATGTTATGCTGTTTCCCTACTTTGTTTCCTTGTGACTTGGCTAAACTCTAGACCCCTAAGAATCAACCATTGCTAGGGACGTGCAGAGATCGTACAGCAATGAGATTAACTAGTCTACCCTATTCTACATTTCTTCTTAAAAATGTATTACGCATGTGTGATGTTCTTGTTTTTCAGAAAAATGAGAATTATATAATAAGTCCTGAGTATGGAATTTGTGGTAGAAACTTCAGAAATATTAATTGGTTATTCACAATTTAATTCAGGTTCTTGGCACATGAATTCTTCACTTTCAGCCAAAATGTGCATGTAAAGTACACCATTTATAAATGAATATTTTATGTATGATTATGCAAGGAGTTGGGCAGACTAAACCTTTATGACAGGAAATTAAAAAGGGCAGTTGAGCAACTCATGACTGCAATCTTCACAAATAATTAAAATAATTTGAAGATTATTCCTAAATAAAAAGCTTTTCAAACTACCCACATGATATCCTTTGGTTCATTTAAACTAGTTTTTATTTAAGTAGCCACAGTGAGGAATTCCAGTATATTTTATATCTATCATTTCTACTTGATTTATCTGGAATTATTAATTTTGTCTTCTATGTGCAATTTCCCCTCAGATATAGCTGACCCCATACAATACATTAAAAAGTTAACTTGGAAAAATCAGTGCATAGAAATCAGTTACTTGTTAACTATACTTTTTATTTTGAGGTAATTACAAATCCTTATGCGGATCCTTAATCCGTGTCCTCTATCCAGTTTCCTTCCATAGAAACATCTTTCAAATCTATAGCTATTGGTAGTCACTGATCTGAATTACGTCCAGATTACCCATCTTACTCAGATTTCCAAAGTTCTACTTGTGGTGGAGGTAATGGTGATGGACATGGAAGTGATAGTGGTGGAGGTGATGGTGGTGGTAATGGAGGTGATGGTAGTGGAGTTGTTGTTGGTGGTGGTAGAGGTGATGCTGATGGTGGTGGTAGAGGTGCTAGAGGTGGTGATGGTGGAGGTGGAGGTGTTGGTGAAGGTGATGGTGGTGGTGGAGGTGGTAGAGGTGATGCTGATGGTGGTGGTAGTGGAGGTGGTGGTGGAGATGATAGTGATGGTGGTAGTGGAGGTGGTGGTGGTAGAAGTGATGCTGATGGTGGTGGTAGTGGAAGTGGTGGTGGTAGAGGTGATGGAGGTGGTGATGGTAGTGGAGGTGGTAGTAGAGGTGCTGGTGTTGTTGGTGGAAGTGATGGTGGAGGTGGAGGTGGTGGAGGTGGAGGTGTTGGTGGAGGTGATGGTGGTGGGGGTGGAGGTGATGGTGGTGGGGGTGGAGGTGATGGTGGTGCGAGTGGAGATGATGGTGGTGGAGGTGGAGATCATGATGGTGGAGATGGTGGGTGTAGTTGTGTAGACTTGTATTAGATGTGCAGGTTTATGCATCCACCATCATAGTCAAAATTCAGAGTATCCCGTCAAGGCTTGCTCCTGTTGCTTTTACAACCCCCACAATCCTCTTTCCAACCACTAAAGTATTCTCTATTCCTAAATATTAACCTTTCAAAAATCACCTGAACAGAGTTATATAGCATGCAAAGTTCTGTGATTGGCTTTTCTGTTTTCCTCTGGGTGTCTGTGGTTCATTCTTTCCTGCTGAGTGGTCTTCTGTGGTATGGATGTTCCGTGGATTGTTTAATGATTCACCTACGAAAGAAATTGGGGCTGTTTCCTGTTTGGGCTATTACCAATGAAGCAGCAATGAACATTCATGTACCGTGTTTTGTACGAACATATACTTTTAATTCTTTGGGATCGATACCCAAGAATGCAATTGCTGGATCTTATGATAGTTGCATGTTTACTTTTGCAAGAGCCTGCCAAACAGTAGTCCAGTGTGGTTGTACCATTTTACCATCTCATCAGCAATGCGTGAGTGACCCCGTTCACGGCATCTGTGTCAGCATTTAATGCTGACACTCGATACCATTCTTCAGTGTTTGCAGCGATAGCTCTTTCTGGTTTTTATTAACATTTTTTGGCGGACAATGACATTGAATATCCTTCCTTCTGTTTATCATCTGTGTCAATAAGGCATGAGTTCATTTCTTTTTCCCATTTTCTATTTGCATTGTTTGTTTTTATAAGTGATCTGAGTGATTTTATATACTCTAGATGCTAGTTTTTAGTTGTATATGTGTATAGTTGTCTAGGAATGCTTCTTGAATCTAAGTGCTCTAGTTAAAGGTAGATAGATAGTGCATGCCAAGTACATAGATCAGACAGATAGATGTATGGAGAGATGAAAATAGGAACTGAAGTAAATAGGCAAGCAGATATATAGATGAATAAGAACTAATCATTGTGAATCATTCAGGTCAGAATTTTTAAAATTAAATATTTCTCCCAGTCTGTGGTTCTTCTCTATTTTCTTAAAAGCATCTTTCATGGACCATGATTGTACAATTTGGATTAAAGCCAATTTATCAATTTTTCTTTTATGAATCGTACTTTTGATCTCAAGTCTAAGAACTCTTTGCTTGGACTACATATACCCAAAAGTTTCTTCTATTTGTTTAGGAGTTTTGTAGTTTTATATTTTTATTTAAATTAGAGATCCTTTTTGAGTTAATTTTCAAGAAATATGTAATTAAATTGAGGCTTACTTTTTATCAACGGATGTCCAACTGTCCAACACTATTCATTTGAAAATGTGTTTCATTAAAAATCTAGTGAACCTATGGCCTGACTTCGCTCCACTAGTCTGTGTGTCTACCGTGCAACACCATATTGTCTTGTTTACTATTATTAAGCCCTATTATCAGGTTAAATAATTCCCTCCACTTCATTTTCCTTTTTAAAAATTGTTTAAGCTATTCTAGGATCTTGCTTTCTGTCCAACAATTAGAACAAGCTTCCTGACATCTACAAAAAAAACAAAAAATCCTGCAGGAATTTTTCCTTTGCATTAAATATACAGACCAATTTGGACATAATTAAAGTCTTTATTATGCTGACCTTTCCATTAAAAATAATCTGCCTCTTTATTTATTTGGTCTTCTCTGATTTCTTTCAACAAAGCACTTTGTAGTTTTCAACACATCAATCCTGTCTGAGTTTTGTTAAGTGTATATTTGACCAGCTATAGGTTATGAAGCAAAGTCAGCAAACTTGTTGAAAACAGTCATCAAACCTCCATTATTTCTAAAATTACTAAATCAAAAGCATAACAGAATTCTCAACATCAATTCTGGCCTGAATGTTCACAATGATTGGTTCTTATTCATCTATGTATCTGCTTGCCTATCTACTTCAGTTCCTACCTTCATCTCTCCATACGTCTATCTGTCAATTGATCTGTGTACCTGGTGTGCACTATCCATCTATCTTTAACTGGAGCACTTTAATTCAAGAAGCATCCCTGGACGAATGTGAGTGTAATTTATAGTGTGTTTACTCATCTTCTCCAACATTATCCTGCTTCCTCCTCTGTGCCTCATCTGAATTTTATTATGCACATTCTTCAAAAACATGTGCTTAATTGGAAGCTAAAGGCCATTCCTGTCCACACTTTGACAACAGGGACCTGAGTTAAGTTGATGTTTATGATCTTTGAGTTCATAACTCCCTGGTCTGGTAGGAAATGAACAGAGTTTTGAAAAAATGGAGTTGGCTAACGTTACGGTTTAGAGATGAGGAGTCCCCACCCCCCAAACCTCACGTGTGAGACAATGCAAGAATGTTCAGAGGTGAAAGATTAGATGTGAGAGTGGGTGTACCTGCTGGTTAGGTTACACTGGTATAGATTAACTGGGTGGTAACTGTAGGCAGGTGGGATGTGGCTGGAGGAAGAGTGCCTGTGGGGTTTCTGTTTGGTCCCTGGTGAACAGAGTTCTGTCTCTGCTATGTGACTCTCAGGTCCCGAGCTGCATTTCTCTGTCACACCCTTCCATCATGAGGTTCTGCTTCACCTCAAGCCCAGAGCTATGGAGTCAAGTCACCACAGGCTGAAACTCTGAAACTATGAGCCCCAAGTAAACTTTTCCTCCTCTCGTTGTTCTTGTGAGGTCTTTTAATCACAGCATCGAAGCAGCTGACTAAAGGAGTCACATTCCTGTGCCGCACATTCATGCATGTGTGTGTGTGTGTGCATGTATGTCTATCTCCAGGTTCAATGTTAGACTTTATTTAATAACTAAACTATATTAAACCAAGACATATATACAGCATTGTTTTCTCAGAGAACCCAGACTTATTTAGATGCCCAATGGCATGTTATTTCACAAGTTACTAACTTTTTAAACTTCATTATTCTAACATGATGAATTCATTTTTCTATATTCCTTAAGTACAATTTGTGACCATATATCAAGTAAACATTTCAAACACAGGATGAACACTTCTAGATAAACAGTGAGACTTACCCTGAAGTGCTGTCACCCTACAGTACATATTCTGGAATGGAGACAAGAAAGACACAGAAAGAAGTTGGACCATTTCTATTGGGTGCCATTTTGAGTCCCTCAGAACCAGCGTGATGCCCTTACATGTGGTCTCCTCACCTCCAGCATAGAACCACAAACAGTGGTGGACACTCAGTACAAATGTGTTGGGCAGAGCCAGGCAGGACTGGTGGACACAAATAGTTAATGCAGAGATGATGGCCGAAACTAATTTGAGAGCAAAAGTGTTCTGTTTTCTCATTACCATGTTTCTTTTTTTTAATTTATTTTTATTCGAATTTATTATACATGCTTTCAGAGTGCAATTCATTTCATATTACATATAAAGAACACAATTTTTCAAGTCACTGGTTTTACATAAAGTATTTTCACAATTGTGTCTTCATACCTGTACTTGGGGTAATGATGTCTAACTCATTCTACCATTATTCCTATCCCCTTGCCCCCTCCTCTCCCCTTTCCCCCCTCCCTTGCCATTATAAGTCAGTATTTTCATAACAAAGAAGTCATTGACCTTTGGTTTTTTGGGATTGGCTAATTTCACTTAGCATTATTTTCTCCAACTCCATCCATTTACCTGCAAATGCCATGATTTTATTCTCTTTTAGTGCTGAGTAGTATTCCTATACACACACACACACACACACACACACACACACATATTATATATATATATATATATACCAAAGTTTCCCTATCCATTAATCTGCTGATGGGCATTGGGGTTGGTTCCACAATCTAGCTATTGTGAATTGTGCTGCTATAAACATTGATGTGGCTGTGTCCCTGTAGTATACTGTTTTTAACTGGGATAGCTGGGTCAAATGGTTGTTCCATTCCAAGTTTTCTTAGGAATCTCCATACTACTTTGCAGATTGGCTTTACCGATTTGCAGTCCCACCAGCAATGTAGGAGTGTGCCTTTTTCCCCATATCCTCACCAGCATTTATTATTGTTTGAATTTTTGATAACTGCCATTCTGACTGGAGTAGGATGAAATCTTAGAGTTGTTTTGATTTGCATTTCTCTAATTTCATCAGCGTATTTGTTAATCACCTGCTACATGCTAATCATTGGAAATAGAATGGAGAAGGGAGGATTCCATCTCCCTCACTGAATCCTGCAGTTTCATAGTGAGACAGATGATAGTCACTCTGTCGTGTGTAATGGACAAGTAAATGTGTGCCCATGATGGTAACTATGTAGGTGGTCATGTGAGGCCCCCTTTGACTCTCCTGGAGCTGCTGCATGCTTTGACACGGGAAGGTGGTTGTGATCCAGTTTATAGTTTTAAAAGTTACTCTGATGGATGGAGGGAGGCAGGAATGAAAGGGGAGCCCTGTATGCTCACAGTGATGCAGGCACAAGAGGAGAGAGTGATTGAGAGAGGCAATTTGGCATATTCTAGGAATATTGCAATAGGAAGTATAAATCCTGGCCATGTGCAAGGAATCCAGGGAGCCCCCGCCCCATACTCTGCAGCCCTTTAGCTCCTGCAGCCTCCACATACCAGCCATGCTCAACTCCCTTCTCGTCAGGGCAGACGCCATTGCTCATCTTTCCTGTCCTTAACTCCCCTTCTCTGAAACCCCTAAGATGCATATCATTTCTTTTTTACTTTTCATATTCAAAGGCCCTGTAGTACCCACATTTATTCAGCTTTGGCTCATTTTTTTCCAAGTAAAGACCCTGTGTGTACCTGAGATTTCCAGTGGTCTATCTCCAACAAGATCTATTTCTGAGCAGCTGACTCACATCTAAACATCCCAGGTAAGTTCCTCCCCTTGCATGCCCCATGTACACCTCAAAGGTACTGCTTCACTTCATTCAAATACCATGCTGGATTCATACTTGCTGACTAGACCAGGAAAGAGTCTTTGTCAGATTGCCAAGAACTGCCTGCCTGTGGGTCAGATAGCAGCAAAGAACAATGTGAAAGACTGGACATCCTGCTCCATTTTAGAGTCTTTCTTCTTTATTTAGATTCCTTTCCAGAGTCTGGAAAAAAAAAAACAGAAAACAGAAAACAAGAATTGTCTCAACTGACCTGCATATGTGCACGCACATAGACACAGAAACTACATACCTCACCACGCATAGAATCTCAGGGAGGTCACAAACCCTGGGAAACCCACTTGGGGATTTCACCCGGGCCCATATAAATAGAAGGGGAGCTTGTTTCTATTTTTCCATCAACAGAGGAGGAGATACTAAGGGGAAACATTTAGGAAACCATCCATGCTATCATTAGAATACCATTTAGACAATTCCCATTTACAATGTGTGGTATTTAGTACCATGAGCATCACTTATACTACATTCAGAAATAAACTAAAGATAAAAATATATCTTTTAGACACTGCATTTGATCACCCAGAACAATTCACTTCTCAAATTGATAAGAAGAGATGAAAATATGGCCAATATTGAAAGACAACATATTTTCATAAAATATTTTAGTTGTCAATTCAAAAACAACATCTAATAAAATACATCAATTCATCATGACAAAAAATAAACCCAAATCAATTACTTTATATAAAATAGGGGTTCTCAAAATTCTCTCATGGAATTCTTGATACATACTCTTAATTTCAAGTAGAAAATTTTTTTTTCTAATATATTCTGTGATTCTTGTTTGTTTTCATTTTCTCCAAGGAAGAATCCATAACAAGGTAAATAAGGCAGCATTTATTTGTTCTTTTGGTTACAAGTAATAGCAACTCACTCTGGCTAGAGAAAAACAAACAAAGCAATGAAAATCAAAACAAAGTAAAAAAAATAAAATAAAATTTCTGGAGCCAGTCTGGGCTGCACTGGGGGCTCACACACCACCCTCAGAATCAAGTCTTGCGTGTCCAGACAAACTCCGTGTTCTTAGTCCCTCGAGTGAGACCCTAAGAGCTGCAAGTTTATGATTTGTAAGCTGCCTGGTACCGAAAACCGGGATGAAAACTCTCGGAGGCAGAGTATAGCTTTTACTACTTTTACTTCTACTTTCTTAGAGAGAGCTTAGAGAGGGAAAGAAAGATTTTCTTAGCTTAGAGAGAAAGAAAGCTTGAGCTTAGAGAGTCTTAGAAAGAAAGATAGAGCTTAGCTTAGAGAAAGACTAGAGCTTCTTTCTTCTCTCTTCTTTCTTCCTTCTTCTTTCTTCTGTCTTCTGTCTTCTGTCTTCCTCGGGAGCCTCGGCCTAACTCTGACCAGTCCTCTGGAGATCGGCCTAACTCTGGCCAGTCATTACTTCTTCTATCTGGTTTCTCTTCTGTAACCGCTCTGCCTACGTTCTGGCCGCTCTGATTCTTCTGACCGACCGAGTGACTGCCCGGCTGACTGAATTCTCCGTTCTCCTAACTCGGACCGCTTTCACCCGGTTATATACCTTCAGCTTTGCGGGTGCCTACAGGTGCGTCACATGCATATCAGGTGGAACTTATGGCTTCCAGCTAGCTGCAACAGCCCTTCCTAATTAGGGCTCCTTCAATGATTCATGTCATCCTTACAGCTGTCTGTCGGGATTGCTGCGTTACTTCTTAATGGGGCCGAGGTCTAAAGCTACCCCCCTTTTGGGGCCCAAAAAGGGGGCTCCTTCTGCCAGCAGAAAGAGTTAAAATAGCTTACCTGGCGAAGATAGGCTTAATGGGCAAAAGTCGCCGAGTGTCTACCCCCGCCTGATTGACGGACACCACGCCACACCCGGGGAGTTTTGGTAGAAAGCAATGCCAAAAACTCGGTTTATTGAGGAAGTTGGACGGTCTTATAGAGGACATGGGCCAATCAACAGAAAGATCATAGGACACATAAGGATCATGGGCGGATGCCATTGGCGGAGCCATTGGCCTATCCTTGGGGTGGTTTCAGTTCTCACAGCCACGCCCCCTGCTTAGCCGAGGTCCTGTAACAGGGCGTGGTAATGTGGCAACCAGCCAGAAAGCAGTGTAAGGTCCCGACAGCTGTCCATCCCAGCAAGAAGAGTCTGCTTTCCTGAATGTTGCACAGAAGTCCACGCCACAGGACCCTAGAGCTACTCCCAGTGGCAGTCTCTGTGGCCAGTGCTTCATGCTTGCCCTTTTCTGCACCTGTGAGGTGGCCTCGAGGACGCAGTGTTCTCAGTGCATCCCGGGCCTATTCACATGGACATGTTCACAAGCAATGGCATTTCACATCGGTTGACCTAAGCATGTTCAAGCAAATGCCACCTGAAGTTCCAGGCCAGGGTGCATGCCAAATATCCTACTCACCATCTTCAGAAGCCACAGTGGTCCACGTTAACAGATATTCCTACTGGGTCAAGACACAAATATGAACTTAGGACCTCTGTTTATCTAAGCTATAAATTTTCTTATACTGTAGGTTATTTACTACATAGATCCATATTCTCCCATGAAAGACTCCCTTGGTCAGTGTTCTAAGGACTCTTTCCACTGGCCGTCAGAGAAGAGAGTAGTGGTTCCAGGAAGGACTGAGCAAGGGTGGAGATCTGCTGAGAAGCAAGGCCTTTTAACTCAGTGGCATTATATTTTGCACTAAAGTTTTGACCCTCTTTCTAAAAAAACAGATATTTTTATATGACCATAATTTAATTCAGCAAAAGCACACTGCCATTATTTGAGTAATTCCTGCTCAACTCATATTGTCATATCTGCACTCCCACAGAAGAAGAAAAAAAATGAATTCTTGATAAACTTAGTTATGGTAGAATGGAGGAGAAGAGATGTTATTTGAAATATTGGAAATAAAAATATCTCATACAAATTTTTCAATCTAGTCTGAGGGTCAGCTCTGGCCACCATGCAGACACCCTTGTATCCTGAAACAAGCATGGAGTTAAGCTGTTTATTCAAAGCCCTGGATATTTTAAGTTTCCAGAAGGAAGAGTAAGGTGGCGGGACTGGATCTTTGAGTGAGCAGGGACACAGTCAAGGGCTGGTGGGTGCGGAGCGGGGTGTTGCACGGTGGCGTCCTTCTATGGAGCTACACAGCCCCAAGGGTGGAGTGGATGGCCCTGGATGTGACCCTACCACGGTGATAGGATCCCGTTTTCAATCCTATTTCCTTCTCCTGGACAGAGGGGTAGAGCTCATTTCACACCTTTCCTTGCGGTTGCGCCGTGGCCCAGCTGCCCGTCTCGTGGCAGAAGTAGTGGGAGCCAATTCTAAGTGTGACCATGTGTCCCGTTCCTGGTCATCCTTTCTCCCTGTCTGCAAAACTGAAAGCCAGGACATCCAAGATGACAAAGGAGCAGCAGCAGCTTGATGCCTGAATCACGGTGAGACGAGACTCCCTGACCCTGGCCAAACCCTGGCAAGAGCAAGGTGGTGTTGTGCTACTGACCCCTCTGGCTTGCCTCCTGCAGCCTGGCCTCCCTACCACGACCAATGCAGCCACAGCCTGACCGGCACAGTTACCACTGTGACATTAGACCACCATGGAGAGCATCAGACGTTTACAGTTTTCTGTGCTTTGGGGTCTTAGTCCTACATTGTACAGCATGCAGAAATGACATTATGTTGTGGTGCATATCACACACCAGCAGGGGTCACACTGCGGTCTCACGCATTGCAGTAGATTTTATGTTCAGTCTTCACTAGCTCTGCTTTTCTCCTCCAGGGTATGCTTCTAAACGTGCTCGAAGAAGTCCTTCAACTAACGTCTAACCCTTAGAGTTGTTGAAAGAAAGAAATCCATAATATTGTTGGCAGGCTCATCAATAATATTCATTCTTTCTTTTGTTCATTCATTCATTCATTCCACAAACATGTATTGATTCTTCAATCACACAGGCTCAGGCGCCCTCAATGAAAGCAAGCCAGGAAGCAAGGCAGAAATAAGACACGTTTCCTGTCCCCAAGGAAGTCCTGCACCTGGGAAGGATGTTAGCTCTGTAAAATAAAATCATTGTAATAAAACAAAATGGCATGAATAAGTGCAGGCCGTTTAGGAGAACTCTGCAGAGCAGGGCTGGAGGAGGGAGGTCAAGAGAGTTTCTTAGAGGATGTGTTTCCTGAGCTGAGACTTAAAGGAGGAGTAAGAATTGAAAGAATTCAAATTGTTAAACTATCTGTACTATTCAAAGCAATCTACAGATTTAGTGCAGCTCCAACAAAATACCAATGACATTCTTCATAGAACCAGAAAAAAAAAAAAAAAAAAAAGACCTGCAATCCATATGAAAACACAAAAATCCCCAAATAGCAAGAGTAATCATGAGTAAAATGAACCAAGCTGAAGGCATCAAACTACTTGACTTCAAAATATACTCCAAGGCCACAGCCATCAGGGAAACAGAGCAGCAGGATGCCCAAGTTGACAGACAGACCCAGGAACAGGACAGCGCCCAGAAATAACCCCTGCGTTTACAGCCAGCTGATTCTTGACAAGGACAATGAAACATACTTTGGAGACAGGACAGTCCTTCCAATTGCTGTTCCAGGAAAACAGAATACTCCCATGCCGAAGATTGAAACTTGACCTTTATATGGGTACAAAAGTCAACTCCAAATTGATCAAGGACCTAAACGTAAGACCTGAAGCTCTTAAACCAGTAGAAGAAAATGGGGAAAACCCTTCAAGATGTTGGTACAGGCAATGATTTTTCTAGATAGGGCTTCACACACACAGAAAATGAAATAAAAAAGACAAATAGGACTGTATCAAACTAGGAAGCTTTTACACAGCAGAGGAACCATCAAGTGATGAAGAGACAACCTCTAGAATAGGCAAACAATTTTCAAATTAGTCATACGGCAAAGGGTAAAAATCCAAAACACATGAAGAACTTTAAAATCTCAACACGACAATAAGAAAAACTAAATAAACCAGTTAAAAGTGGGTGAAAAATAGGAATAAAAATTTATGAAAAAATATTTTCAAATTCATTAACCATCAGGGAAATGCAAGACAAAGCCACAAGGAATATCATCTCACTCCAGTAAAATGGCTATTATCAGAACGTAAAAAAAACAATAACAAATAGTGGTGAGGATGTGGAGAAAAGGAAATCCTTCTATAGTATTGGTAGGAATGAGAGTTACTGCTGCCAGTCTGGAGGTTCCTCCACGTACTGAACATAGGTCTTCCACCTGAACCAGCTCACCTACTTCTGGTATACACTCCAAAGAAAGAAAATCAGCACACAAAAGAGATACTTCCATTCCCATGTTTGTTGTAGCACTATTCCCAATAACCAAGAAAATATGCCACCAACAGATGAATAGAAAAAGAAAATGTGGTATATACACACAACACACACACACACACACACACACACACACACACACACACACACAGTGGAGTATTATTCATCCATAAAAAAGGAAATCCTGTTCTTTGCAGTAAAACTAACGGAACTGGAGGTGATTATTTAAGTGAAATAATCC
Source organism: Tamias sibiricus (assembly GCA_025594165.1). Lineage (NCBI taxonomy): Eukaryota > Metazoa > Chordata > Mammalia > Rodentia > Sciuridae > Tamias > Tamias sibiricus. The sequence continues at coordinate 167,460,740 of CM046662.1, read as the reverse complement.
AGACACAGAAAGTCAAATGTTGACATTGTTTCCAAAAAAAAGCCAATTGTAACTTATAATAGTACTCTCTAGAGTAGGATGTGCTGAGTGGCTGAGAGGAGTTCAGTCAATAGGTACCAAATTTCAGTTAGAATGAATAGGAAAGTGTTGCACAGCACTTCATTTATTATTAATCATTGCCCATTTTTTGGAACCTAGTGGGGAGGAGCTCAAAGGCTCTGAACACACACTAATGACACGGAGATGGAGCTGGCGGCTCCCCTGACTCCATCTGTAGGCACTGTGCCTTGTAAACACGTGGTTATCGCGTGTTAGTCAAAAGGTGCAGGAGCCCTAATTGAGGAGACAGCTGAGATCGCGGCTAGCTGTGAGCCATAAAGATGTTCAAGCATCACCACCTTCCACGATCTCACGAGACTTGGGCCGGGACATTGCAGATCAGGTCACCACCTTCCATGATCTCTCGAGACTTGCCCCAGGACATTGCGGATCGGGTCGGCGCCATATTGTGTGGTGGTTGCAGGAGTGTGGTTGGTGTTGGAGTTGTTGTTGGAGCCGGAGAGAGAAGCTAGCAGAATAAAGAGCCTGTTCGTTTCCAGTCTGCCTCTGAACTTATTCCCGCGGCGTCGTTGCTCCAAACGGCCATCACTTCAGGCAGCAACAAAAAGGCTTAACTTTAAAAGCTGTTTAAGATGGAAATATTAGCTATCTTGATTAGATAACCACACACTCTCTGTATATTGAATTATTACTCTGTGCCCCATAAATATATACAATTAAAACAAAATAAAGCCAAATTAAAAAAAAATGCTAACCAGGCCAACGGGGGGTGGGGGGAGGTTGGGAAGGGGACACAAGGAGCTGACTCTGCGTAGGCTGTTTGGGGACATGCTGTTAGTGTTGCGCAGTTGTGAGGTCCCTGGGAAGCAGGAGAGGCCATGGAAAGCCAGGTCAATGGGAGAATGTGAGAAACCCAAGTATATTCATCTTCTAAGCAAAAGAAAGCACCAGGAGGAGCATTTTACAGATTTCACAGCAGCAGCTAAGAAACTGCATTTTGTAGACTGCTCTGCAGGTGCTGAAGGCGAGTTAGGAAGGACAAGTCCAGAGGTCAGTGGCCAATGGCCAGATGGGAGGCTGGTGATCAGGGCAAGGCCACTTCAGCTTGAGGGGTGTGGGCAAGGTTAAGGGTCCCCCACTGTTCTTTGATTAGGTACATTAGATTTTCTCATCATGGAAAATTACTGACTCCTTGGACAGAATTTAGAAAGTAATCAGAGTATAAAGAAAAAAATTAAAACCATTGATAGGGTCATTTCCAGTTAGGTACCACTAAGGCTTGGAAGAATGTTCTTCAAACACACAGAAGCAAAGAAGGCGTTGCTGGGCAGGGCTTTGTGATCAACTGCCTGAGGACCTGTCACCAAGCGTTCTTAGCACTACTGTGCGGGAGCCTTAATAATGTCCCAGCAGTGGGCCAGCAAAGTCCCGGGGCTTAGAGGAACACCTGCTCTTTGGCTAACAACGCTTAATAATAAGTCAGGGGGAGGAATATTCTAGAAAGTGGTCTACTTTATTGCGGTGCAAAATTGGAACTCCTTGGCTGTGTAACTGTACCAGCCTGAGAAATATTGCTGACTGCTAATTATTTCTGCATTAGATCTGAGACATGAGAAATCCTTGAAGTGACTTATTGTGCGTAATTAGAAGCTGTGATTAAAACTGCTCTAACATCACCCTGGGGCTCTGTCTCCACCGCGGGATTCTTTCTGTGGAAGTGCCCGTGGGTGGTGTGAAAGGGCTGTGTCACCTCCTCCCTGGAAACCACTTTTTCATTTACAGAACTGCTCAGAGTAATGGGAAGAGTCTCCAAAGATCTGGCTCTGTTAATTAAAATGAAGTAAAACCCTCTTACACCACAGTTGTCAGGCAGCCTCCCACAGAACACCCAAAGGAGACACCAATGAGACAAATTGGCAGTTAATAACATTTTAAAATCCAAAATTAAGAGTGTTTTTATATTTTGTAATTCCCTTAATAGAAATCTTGGGACGCTGTAAATTTTTACTCATGTATAAATATGAGCTTGTGATGTAATAAACAATGACTCCCTCTATGTGTCACAAAACTGTGGAATTGTTTTTATTTCAAACATGAGCACAGACCAATGTCATTACCTTCTGAGGGCTTCAGTGGTTTCCCCAAAATGGGACAACAGAAATCACATCTCCCAAACCAGTGTTCTATGGCTGCTCTATATTTCAAATAGGAGGAAAGAATGGTTCAAATGCATGAATGAACTAAGGTGTGGCTCCTCTGTCTGCTACTGTGTGGGTTCTGATTCTTTCATCTTATGACATGTCATGTTTTTATTTGCCAAGGTTAAGGAAACCACCCTCCAGTCAGCAGGGAGGACCCGTGGGGCCCTTACACGCTGCACACACCTTCAGCTGCTCGAAAACCCTAAACAGGACTCCCCACCCGCCAACTAGGGCTCACCCACCGCTCTGCCCGAGTCACGGATGGTAGGCGGCCAGGCAATGTAGGAAAATCATTTGATGTCAGGAAAAAGTGCCACCTGCCTCACTAAGTCCCAGCCATCAAAGGGTTAAGTGGGAGATTTGCTTCTTTGCAAACCATTTATTGAACTTCTTGGTGCAGGGGAAGATGGTGGAGATGCCAGGGGATGAAAGCTGACCCTTGAACCCAAGTAAACGGGAGAAGAGCCCAATTAACCAAGAGCGGAGGGACACCGGAGCAGCTCCTTGGTGGAGATAAGAATGGAGACCCTAGGAGAGGAGATGGAGAAGGGCAGGAGATGCTTCACGGAGGAGCTGGGGTAACGGAGAGGGCAGAGCCCAGCAGGAAGCAGTGGTGAGGTACCTGCGCTGTCCAGGCCCAGTGGATAGGGTCTCTGATGGAAGGAAGGCCAGGAGAAAGACAAAACGGAAACAAAGCGTTTGAAACAGTTGAGAGAAGTGATCAGAATATTTCTAGAGAGAACCTGACCTTGAATACAGCTCAAGGCGGAGAAAAATACATAAAATTAAAATTAATTGCTGAGTTAAAAACAAATCAAGAGCATGAGTCAGGCTGGCCCTTCCTGCACTGCAAGGTCTGGACCCCTGTCCCTGCTCCCTTCCCTTGCGGGTCCTGTCCATCGCATCTGTGGATCTGTCCACCCTCGAGGCCACGTGGAAGCAGGCTCACCCTCAGGAAGCCCCCACCCCTCCTTCCTCCAAGCCATGACGCTTCCCACGCAGCGAGCTGGAGCCTCATCAGATGCGTGTTTCCTTCTCATCCCCGTGTCATGCAATATGTCCCCACGGAGCACCTGCTGTCTGGGAGGGGCATGGTAAGTTTGAGGAGACCGTACTCTGGGGGCAGGGAGGGACTTCGACTGTAAAGGCAGAGTGACTTTGAGCTGCGCTGTGAGCAAAGTGACCAGCACTGGCCCGCGGAAACGAGGTCGCTGCGCACAGGTGGAAAGGCTGGACGGCACTTGGGAGCCTAGGCAGGGAATCATCTCAGTGCCTGCCGTGGGCCACAGTGAGGGTCGTGAGGAAAGGCAGGGTTGGGACACATTCTGAAGGTAGGACAGAAAGAGCATTTGGATGGACCTAGCATTTGGAAGGAGAGATGACAGGTGTGACAACGTTCAGGGCCTCCATCCGGCGTGCTGGGGAAGGACGTGTGAGCAGAACGTGGGGCTGCATCTCCAGATGGCGCCCCTGTGTCCAGGTGCAGGGCCGAGCAAGACCACTGGACATGCAAGGCTTGGGTAAAAGAAGACCGTGACTAGAATCTTAATTGTGAATGGCCCGCAGTGAGCAGGTTTGAAGTCATGCAGCATGGTGAGATGGCTCAGGCACAGAAGAAAGATGAAGAGGTCTGAGCCTGAAGCCCAGATTCCCAACCACTCGGAGATTTTTTTAAATTAATTTTTTATTTGTTTTAATTAGTTATACATGACAGAAGAATGCATCTATGCACTATGATATATCATACATAGATGGGATATGATTTCTCATTTTTCTAAGTGTACATGATGCAGAATCACATTGGTCATGTAGTCACATCTATACATACAGTAATAATGTCTGTTTCACTCCACTATCTTTCCCATCCCCACATCCCCTCCCTCCCCTCCCTTCACTTCCCTCTACCTAATCTAAGGTAACGCTATTCTTCTCTAGTGCCCCCTGCCTTATTGCAAATTAGCATCCACATATTAGAGAAAACATTAGGCCTTTGGTTTTGTGGGATTGGCTTATTTCGCTTAGCATGATATTCTCCAACTCCAATCATTTACAGGCAAATGCCTTAATTTCACCCTTCTTTAAAGCCGAGTAATATTCTATTGAGTATATATACCATATTTTCTTTATCCATTCATCTATTGAGGGACACCTAGGTTGGTTCCATGGTCTAGCTATTGTGAATTGAGCTGCTATAAACACTGATGTGATTGTGTCACTATCACTATTTGCTGATGAGATGATTTTATATCTAGAAAATCCAAAAAAAAATTCCACCAGAAAACTTCTAGAACTAATAAATGAATTCAGCAAAGTATCAGGATATAAAATCAACAACCATAAATCAAATGCATTCCTATACATCAGCGATAAATCCACTGAAAGAGAAATTAGAAAAACTACTCCATTCACAATCACCTCAAAAAAATAAAATAAAATACCTGGGAATCTGTTTAACAAAAGAGGTGAAAGACCTCTATAATGAAAACTAAAGAACACTAAAGAAAGAAATTGAAGAAAACCTCAGAAGACGGAAAGCTCTCATGCTCCTGGATAGGCAGAATTAATATTGTCAAAATGACCATACTACCAAAAGCACTTTACAGACTTAATGCAATTCCTATTAAAATCCCAATGACATTCTTCATAGAAATAGAAAAAGCAATCATGAAATTTATTTGGAAAAATAAGAGACCTAGAATAGCTAAAGCAATCATTAGCAAGAAAAGTGAAGCAGGAGGCATCACAATACCTGACCTTAAACTATACTACAGAGCTATAGTAACAAAAATGGCATGGTATTGACACCAAAATAGACTTGTAGACCAGTGGTACAGAATAGACAAACCCACACAAATACAGTTATCTCATACTAGATAAGGGTGCCAAAAACATTCACTGGGGAAAAGATAGCCTAGTCAACAAATGGTGCTGGCAAAACTGGAAATCCATATGTAGCAAAATGAAATTAAACCTCTATCTCTCACCCTGCACAAAAATCAACTCAAAGTGGATCAAAGACTTAGACACTAGAACAGAAACCCTGCAACTAATAGAAGAAAAAGTAGGCCCAAATCTTCACCACATCAGCCTAGGTTCTGACTTCCTTAACAAGACTCCTAAAGCACAAGAAGTAAAATCAAGAATCAATAAATGGGATGGATTCAAATTAAAAAGCTTCTTTTCAGCAAGGGAAACAATTAATAATGTGAGGAGAGAGCCTACAGATTGGGAGAAAATCTTTACCACATTCACCTCTGATAAAGCATTAATCTCTAGGATATATAAAGAACTCAGAAAACCTAACACCAAAAATACAAATAACCCAATCAATAAACGGGCTAAAGAACTGAACAGACACTTCACAGAAGAAGAAATAACTGATCAACAAATATATGAAAAAGTGTTCAACATCTCTAGCAATTAGAGAAATGCAAATCAAAACTACTCTCAGATTTCATCTCACTCCTGTCAGAATGGCAATCATTAAGAATACAGGCAACAACAAATGTTGGCCAAGATGTGGGGGAAAAAGGTACACTCCTACATTGCTGGTGGCACTGCAAATTGGTGCAACCACTATAGAGAGCAGTATGGAGATTCCTCAGAAAATTGGGAATGGAACCACCATTTGACCCAGCTATCCCACTCCTTGGTTTATACCTGAAGGACTTAAAATCAGCACATTATAGTGCCACTTGGAGATTTGAAGGTGAGGAAGAATCACTAAGAAGAGACTAAGGGGGGCTGGGGTTGTGGCTCAGTGGCAGAGCATTTGCCTTGCACTTGTAAGGCTCTGGGTTGGATCCTCAGCACCACATAAAAATAAATAAACAAAATATTGTGTCCATATACAACTAAAAAAAAAAAAGAAGAGACTAGAGTTGTGGTTCAGTGGTAGAGCGCTTGCCTGGCGCGTGTGAGGTCCTGGGTTGGATCTTCAGCCACTGCATATAAACAAGGAAAAGATCCATTGACAACTAAAAAATATTTTAAAAAAAGAAAAGACTAAAAGGGCTGGGGATATAGCTCAGTTGGTAGAGCGTAGAGTGCTTGCCCCAAATACACAAAGCCCTGGGTTCAATCCCAGCACACACACACACACACACACACACACACACACACACAAAGAAGAGACTAAGAAGTAAGAGGGAGAGGACAAATGTGGTGTCCTGGAGCCATGTGAACTGTTTCCAGAGGCAATCATGGTGCCAAATGTGGCTGGAGATTGAGAACTGGCCAGGGGACACAGAGATGTGGAGTTCCTGGTTGGCTCCAGGACACCCATTGCCATGGAAGGTGGGGTAGGGGTGGGCACCTGACAGCCATGAGCCGGATAAAGAAGGGGGAGCTACATCAGAGACAGTTGGAGCAACCAGCTTGGGACATGCTTGTTGCTGCCTGAAGCGATGGCCTGAACGAAGCCACGGGAAGAAGTTTAGAGGCAAACTGGAGACAAACAGCTTTTTATTCTGATAACTTTTCTCTCTGGCTCTAACATGCACCGCACACACCACCAAAATGGCGCTGACCCGATCAACAATCTCGGCCAAGTCACTCGAGATCCCGGGCCAAGTCCCGTGAGACTACGAAAGGCGACAATGCCCAAATCTCCATGGCTCATGGTCAACCGCAATTCAAGCCATCTCCCCAAACAGGGCTCCTACACATGCTGTCCAGGACTTTTGCCCCTGTCAAAGGGACAGAGGAAATGGGATAATAGCTAAGAGGTAAATGGGTCAATGAGTTGTTTCGTTTGTTTGTTTTTAAAACATAGAACAATACTAGCTATTTGCCTGCTGGTGGGAGTACCTGGAAAGAGAGACAAGTCAGTGTGCAGAGTGCAGAGGGAGGATGGCTGGAGGACACCCTTCTTGGGAAGAGGCAGGAGCTGGAGCATGCAGGGGGCTGGTCCCAGAAAGGCCCTGGGGCAGTTCTCCCTCGGCAGCAAGGTTGCCGAAGGCCAGCTTCAGCAAAGATGTCAAGGTCAGCCCGATCGATGCTGGAGGGGAACATCGACGAAATGAAAAATAATCCACACAGGAGACAGGTTGCAGAAATCCTTCTCCTCTTCTGATTTTACTTTTCTCAGCATGATTTTTTATACATCCCAGCAAACACAGCAATTTACATTTAAACTATAGATTTCAATAAAGAATTCCAGTAAAGGAGGTTACATTAATGATTTCCAGTAAGGGAGATTAAAGATTTCCAGTAAGGGAGATTACAATAAAGAATTCCAGTAATTAACTATAGAAGGTTACTTTAAAGAATTTCAGGACACTCCAGGGTCAATCAGGGAAAAACAAAATAGTTATCCTAAGTACCTACTATTGATCAATCTTATCTATCCTAGATTTGGTGAAGGATAAGGGAGAGTCTTTTACAGACACCAAAAGACCATTAGCTTTTCAATGAGTAATGTTACACCCTGTAGGGAGGGGCTATTTGCAAAAGCTAATCTTAGCTATCTTGCTAGTTTAGCCAACTTCTGGCTAGATTCCACAGGGCCATAGAACTGGTTTTATTTTTGATAATTAAATGTATTAGAACCTGGTGGTCATACAGCAGAAATACATCAAGAGCACAGACAAAAGCACAGACAAAGTTAATTCCTAGTGGTCACATAAAAGTGGTATCTCATTGGCAAAGAGGAGCCAAGCTCAGACCTCCAGGCATTTGGAAGGAGCTTGGGCTCAAACTCATTTGCATAACCAAGGAAGAACCCAGATTCACAGTCCTGGATTAGCAGGCAGAGACCTGGCTCAATTCCTGGTTTGGAAGAACTTAGGCCCACACAGCCCTGAATTAACAGGTTGGGGGTCGAGCTCAATTCCAGGTTGGGGAGCTCTCAGACTCACAGCCCCGAATTAACGGGTTGGAGGTCGAGCTCAAATCCCCGGATGAGAAATACCGCACAAGGTGAAGGCAGGACGCGGACCAGGTGCAGGGATGCAGGCTCATGCGTGTAGTGAGGTGAACAGGAACTTGTAGGAGCTAGATTCTCCATGAGATGGGAAGGCAGGGGGCCATCTGAGAGTGAGGATAGGAGCCACCGCTGAGGTTTGGAGAAATGGGGGATGGGTGAAATCATCCTGAGTACAAGAGAAAAATGAAAAAAAAAAAAAAAAATGCAGGGAGGCAGGCCAGCAATTGTGCATTGAGATGAGAATGATCTTACTGCCTGTGCATTTCTCCTGGCCATGTTCAGCTGAGTGAGGACAAGCAAAGAACGGACCAGAGACTGGATTTTACCATGTAAAACAAAGCGAGAAAATGGGATTGACGTTGAGAGGGAATGAATGTCTCCAGAATCAAGTTGAGTTTTAAGGTGATATGAAAAACTCATGGCGGTGGTGACAAGCAACGACGTGGCTGTAGAACTGCTGGATGGAGTGACCTGGTGAGTTGAAGCATGGGTATCACTGGGGCACTGGAGGAGTGAGCCGGGAAGAGGCAATTGTAGCTGTCACATACATGTATTTTCTATTTGGGGTAAGATATGAGGGTAATAGAGATGAGAGGACAGTTTGTGGGAGATGATACGATTGTAACAGAAGGAAAGAAGGGCACAGAACTGTCTGGTGACTGGTTCTGCTTCCCCCTCTAGTCCACCAAGGCCGCTCTCCTGGAGGCAAGGAGGCCCTGGCGGAGGAAGCCCCCCACTGCTCCTGACAGGCTGCAGAGAGAGACTCTGAGACCTGCAAGAAAGCTCAGGGACCAGAGTCCTGGGGCACCAGAGCTCAGTAGATTCGCCCCCCCTCTTATCACTGGACAGGAAAACTGATCTCTGCTGACTAAAGATCAGGAACTTAAAACGCCCCATGCCAGATTTCAAAAGGTTTTGCTAAATGCTTATTAAGTGAATACCCAAATCAGTATACCATTCACAGAGATCATGGCAAATAAGCTCAGACCTTCTTTAGATAGTTTTCTCTCTCTTTTTTTTTAGAATTTTAATTTTTAAAAATATTCTTATAGTAGATGGACACAATAACTTTATTTTATTTATTTATTTATTTTTATTTTATTTTTTTGTGGTACCAGGGATTGAACTCAGGGGCACTCGACCACTGGGCTACATCCCCGGCCCTTTTTGTATTTTATTTAGAGACAGGGTCTCACTGAGTTGCTAAGTGCCTCGCCATTGCTGAAGCTGGCTTTGAACTCGCGATCCTCCTGCCTCAGCCTCCCAAAGTCCTGGGATTACAGGCGTGCGCCACCGCGCCCGGCTATTTTATTTTTATGTAGTGCTGAGGATCGAACCCAGTGCCTCACACTTGCTAGGCAAGAACTCTACCAACTGAACTACAACCCCATCCCTTTAGATAGTTTTCTATCTGGCAAACAAGAACAATAGATGCCATAGATGCCAATTATCTGAATTTTGAAAAGCTTCTTAGTGCATAGACAAAACATGGATTCTCCCTAATCCATCCATGGGGTAGAACAAACTGATTGGGTTTCAAACATGAAATCAACCTTCCATTCATGGAATAAACCTAACTTGGCCACAGAATTATTAATATATCTGAGGGTTTGATTTGCTAGTTTTTTTTTTTTTTTTAATTTTTAGTTTTTGTGGTTCTGGGGATTGGCCCCTGGTGCTCACACATGCTAGACAAACACTCTCAGCTGCTTGCTCACCTCTTTATTTGGAGACAGTGTCGCACTCTGTTGCCCAGGTTGACTCAAACTAGGGACCCTCTTCCTCAGCCTCCTGTGGACCTAGGATTACATGCATGTGCTACTGCACCCAGCGGATTGGCTAATGTTTTATTAAGGAGTTTTGCACCATAGAATATTGGTTTTTAATTTTCTTTACTTATAATATCCTTGTCCCAGATTTTGTTACAATAATTATTCTTGCATTATGAAAAAAAAGTTGGGAAGGGGTTTATATTTTCCTATCCTGTGAAAAAAATTATTTAAAATCAGCATGATTCGATTCTAAAATGTTGTTAGAATACTCAGTGACGCCTTCTATGCCTGAGGTTTTCTTTCTTAGAAGTAATGTAGACATAGGAATATATAGATTTTTTTTTATTCCTTCCAAATACCTTCTAATTATCTCTTCTAATTGATAGTTACAGAGCAACAAAAAGAATAGAATATACAATGGTCTTAAGTAAGCATGAACATCTACCATGACAGACCACATTTTTAACTAAACCTCATACTTCTTTAAATAGTTACCTAACCGACAAACAAGAACAATCCCATAGGCACCAATTGTCTGGATTTTAAAGCATAGGCAAAACAAGTCTCAAATCATTTTTTTAAATCCAAGTCATACAAAATATATCCTTCAGTAACAATAGAATAAATTACCCATCAATAACAATAGAAATAAATTACCGATCGATAACAGAAGGGATATAAAAACGAATGACAAGGGACCGTGAAGAAACAAACATACACTTGTATGTTTCCTGGTGTTTTTGTTTGTATGTATTTATTTGTACCAGGGATTTGAACCCAGTGTGCCTAACCACTGAGCAATATCCCCAACTCTTTTTAATTTTTTTTATTTAGAGTCAGGATCTTGCTAAATTGCTCAGGGCCTCACTAAGTTGCTGAGGGAGGCTTTGAACTTGTGATCATCCTGCCGCAGCCTCAGGAGCCACTGGGATTACAGGGGTGCACCACTGCACCCGGCTTCCAGTGGTCTTTATGCTCCTGAGATTCGGTGCTTCTTGGTACTGCAGCAAATGAGGTTTTCTCTAGATTTCTTGGCTCATTGGCCTGCTGCTGCAGTGTCTCCCACTTTGACTTATCCAGCAACATCTATTTTATCTTTATGTCTAAGGATATCATCTCAGGCACAGAAGCATAGATGCTTCTTCATGAGCTTTAATCGTGTTTTCTGGCTTTCATGGATTCTGTTAAAAATTCGTCAGTCCTTCTGACTGTCAATTCCCTAAGAGTAAGGTGGTTTTTTTTCTGCTTCCTCTTAAGGGTTTCCCTGTAGTTTCCATGATGGGCCTCGGTGAGGTCTTCACATTGCCTGAGTTCTTCTCCAATCCTGAGTATGTAGATGGATGTCATTCATTGGGTTTGTGCAGTTCCCCTTATTATTGCTTCAACGTTTGCTTCTACATTACTCCTCCTTCACTCCTTTCCTGGGATTCTGGTTACTCGAATGTCATTAAGATGCAGTTATGTGGTATTTGTAATATGCATGTTTTCTTTCAGTCATGGTAGAAGGCAATGTCAGCCATAGTTCTGTAACCCCTTATTTCATTCAAAACTGAAATAAGTTCTGACCTAACGCCTGCATCCTTTTCCTAATGCCCAAGTTGACCAGACCTGATTAGATGCCCCTCTCTTAAAGCCAGCTTTCTCAGTCTGCATGGCGCTGCTGTGAAGAATGCCAGAGAGTAGCCAGTTTATAATGGAGAGAAATCTACCAGTCACAGCTCTGGAAGCCAGATGCCCACCATCAGGGGGCTGACCCCTGGCAAGGGCTGTCCTCTGGCATAAGCAAGGCAGACAAGGGAGAAAAAAGAGGCTGAACTTGCCCTTTTATAATGGCATCCATTCAACCACGAGGGTGAACTCTTCATAGCTTAATCACCTCTTCATACTGTTGTAATGACCATTAAATGTTAACACAAGTTTTGGAAAAGAAAACCTTCAAATCTCACATAGAACTTTTTGTTTTTTTAAAATTTATTTGTTTGTTTTGAGACATGATCTCATTATTTTGCCCAGGCTGGTTCCAAACTCTGAGCTCAAATGATTCTCCTGCCTCAACCCCCAAGTAGCTAGGACTATTGGGCTTACCTTTGTTTATTTATGGTAATTTGAGAACATTTCTGAAGTCAGCAGAGTAATACCAGGTGTCTACGTATTCTAGAATGAATTGAAAGAAAACAGGAGTAACATGTTTAAATATATATATTTTTAAGTTTGACATTATTCAAATTCCTTTAAAATGGACTTCAAATTTCTAAGAAGCCAATGAAATGTTGTTAATGATAAATTTCATGGTCTCTAAAGTTTACATATTAGCAATGTGTCATAGTAACATAGGGTTAGTAAACAAGAGTCTATCCTTTTGATATAACTTGATGCTGTATTATGAGAACTGCCTGGGACTATTTCAAATAAACTTTGGCTATATTGTTTCAGAGCTGTCATGTGTTCTGTACTTTCTTAGTAGTGAATAGTCCATTATGTCATTGTTATTGAACTTCCCTTGATGAAAATCCCTTTTATAAATGCAACATTCAAGCAACACTATCACAGCAGAGAAATAATATATGCAACAAAGTCTCATTTTGGGAAAATGGGGCCTGTTAAAACTTGTCCATTTCTCTATATATGCTAATGTGCTTTCCCTATAATTATCTGTTGTTTTTAGAGGCAGGGAACAATAGCAGATCTTTTTTATTGCCAATTTAGTGCTTGCGTTTTTTTTTTTCTTCTTACATGCAAAGATGGTAGCTCCACAATAAGAAATCTAAGTTTGAAAGTTCCTCAACTTTAAATTATTACTTTGAAGTAAATGGGGGAATAGATTGATGCATGTGTTTGCAACAGAGAAAATCCTTTGAATTGTGTGCAGGTTGGGAGTGGTTGGTGGGGAAATTATGGTGATTTCAGTCAAATCATTTCAGAAGTAAGTAGGTATTAAGTACAAAACACAGGAAGTTCTACAAACGTGACCATTTTACAGAACAACATTTACAATTTGTTCTTTCTTCCTCACTGCCGATGTCACACACTTACAAATGCAAAGAAGGTGGGAAACAGAGAGGGACAAAGGAAACAAAGATGAAAACAATCATATATCATCCACTTTTCTGGATATTTTGGAGTGTCTTTGCAGGGCTACAAATGTGGATACACGTGTGTTTTTGGTGTCACAGTTTGTGTATTTCTTCACAGCTGTTTTTCCTCACTTTGCAACTTATCAGGAGTTTTTTTTCTATGTTACCAGGCCCTTTTCTTATCATGTTTATAATGATTATTTTGAAATTCAGCACATACACATTTGTTTAACCAATTTCTCTATTTGAAACATTAAATTTTTACTATGATGGAAACAAACATTTCTCTAAGTACCCAAATTGAAAGTATTCACTAGAGAAAGTTAATAAGATATTTTATTAATTAAACATATCACAACCTCTTTTGTCAAATTTCTCAGTAGCAATCATAGCCAAAGGCAAAACAACAACAACAACAAAAAAAAAAAAAAAAAAAAAAACGAGTTTATAATCTAAGCCAGAGGCTCTCAGGATGGACCTGTTTACTCTTAGGGGACATTGGACCACACATGGAGACACAGTTGTCACAGCCGGAGGGGTGCTATAGAATCTAGGAAATTGGGGACAGGATGGCACTAATCCCTGCACAGGATCACACTCACAACCAGGAACTACCTGGTTCAAAATGTCAACAGGCTGAGCAATCAATCCTCGTTCTGAGCAATCAATCCTCGTTCACATCTGGGGAGGATTCTCCATGTCTTACAGCCACACATGCACTGCCCTTGAGGCTCTCACTGCTGGAAACTCCCAGCCACTGAATCCTCCCAACCCACACCTGCAGGGGTGCTGAGGGGTAGGTTTTGAGAGAGGAAGCTAGGTCCCTCGACCTATTCGGTGCAGCTGACACAGAATCGCTTCTCGAGGACTCTCCCCTGAGCGGCAGGGGTCACACCCCACCCAGCACAACACCCCAAAGGAAAATGAAGTGAAAATCAAGTTTCAATCATTTCAACTCCTACCTTGATTTAGACTCAAAAATATCGTATTTCTGTGGCTTTTGAAGTTAATGTTTAAGTACTTCCAATCTCAAGTTACTGTTTTTGTCACTACGTTTGCTTAAAACAACCTACTTCCCTGAAATAGAAGTATTTTAACCAAGACTTTCAAAGATTCTAAATTTTATGTGGATGTCACTGCTGGTGTCCTAGCTTTCTGTCTGTCCCGTACCCCTCACTTCATTCTCAGTGTCCAAACCATTTTCTCCATCTGCATGGATTTTGTATCCTGTAATCAACCAACCCAGCTTTCACTATTCTCTTAGAGCAGTTAATAGCTTACTATTATTGCTTCCCCTCCAATTTTATTCTCCATACAAAACCCGGAAGAATGGTTTTAAAATGCAAATAAGATGCATTATCTTCTTGCCTAAAATGAACAAAATTTTACCCATTGCCTTTGTGGAATAGCAACTGAAAATCTCGGTGTGGCCGGCAAGCCCCAGGAGCACCCCCAGCGGGTTACACACTGCTGCTCCTCCTCCGGGCTGGGCCACCTGGGTCCAGGCTCAGCTCCACACTGACATTACCTGTATTATCGCTCCTTGTGTGTTCAGCTCACTGCCCCCTTAATCCATCTATTTCATTCTTTGGATAACCAGGAGATGGTTCTTCCTATGGGCACTTCTATATCAGACTTCATTTCTCCAGCACAGTTATGTATATTGCAATAAAGGCTTATTGAAAAATGAGAACTGTAAGATTCACAATGCTGCTTTCTCTGCCTGGGAGCAGATGACCATGAAGCATCTAGATTAAATAGTCTCTTCATGCTATAAAATCCTCAAGCGTTTACCAAGAATTTATCTAAACACCTAAACACATTCTTTTTTTTTTTTTTTGTACCAGGGATTGAACTCAGGGGCACTCAACCACTGGGCCACATCCCTATCTCTTTTTTGTATTTTATTAGAGACAGGGTCTCACTGAGTTGCTAAGTGCCTGGCCATTGCTGAGGCTGGCTTTGAACTTGCGATCCTCCTGCCTCAGCCTCCCAAGTGCTGGGATCACAGGCGTGTGCCACCACACCTGGCTGTCTAAACACATTCTACATGTGCTAGAGTCATTAATTTTGAACTGGCATTTTGTAGCTCTTTTTTTTTTTTTTTTTTACTTTTAATAAAAATATAAATAAGTAGTTTGGGTTTGATTATCAAGGAGAACTTTGAAACATTAGAACATTTTAAAATTACAAGCTTTATTCCTATATTGATTTAGAGAATCAGAAAATAATGTATCTGGAATCCATTAAAATATCACCTTATTAATAAAAAATTTACTGGGTTTACTTTAATATTTTAGCATTATCACTGTGGCTTTTATTCAATCTACATTTGAATAAGCATATAAATGTATTCAAAAATATATCAAATATAAAGTGTATCTTTGAATAATGGCAGACCAGAAATGATATTGGATCTGTTCTTCTACTGGAAGAGAAGAAGGAAATGTTAAACAAAACCAAGAATCTGTCTGAAGGCATTGAAGAGCTACTAAATATGGAGGAATTTCAGTCCTAAGACCAGG
The DNA here is from genome assembly GCA_025594165.1 of Tamias sibiricus. NCBI lineage: Eukaryota > Metazoa > Chordata > Mammalia > Rodentia > Sciuridae > Tamias > Tamias sibiricus. The sequence goes on along the minus strand of CM046662.1, from coordinate 167,445,182 downwards.
AGGGAACAAGAGTTAGATAACTGAGACTACCTAGAAGCACAAGCCCTGAATAACATGCCAAATTTGGGCGGGGATTGTGAGACCTGCAGGCAGGAGCCAAGGCTAACAGGAGAAGCTTGGGTCCGGCATGACCCGAGCCTGCAGTGTTTCCACACCAGCCCCTGAGCTGCGCTGGATGGTTGGTGACCTGTTAATGAGTCTCTGCACTGGTACAATCTGCTCCCAGGAAGTTCCTTGGAGAAAAATGAGGTCATCCAAAACTTCAAATTATTTCTACAACTAATCAAATAACTTACATGGTACTTAATTTAAAATATATCCAGATACAAAGGCTCTTTTAAAAATTTATTGAATTCTAAGGGACAAAAAATATGCTATTTTTATTTATCACTAAAATAGCAATGATAAATAAGTACAAATAATTTTAAAAGCAAAATGGAGAATTGTAGAGATAGTTTAAAAACATGAAAAGAATCAAGTGAAAAGTGTAAAACCTAAAGAATGTTGAAAAAGAGCTCAACAAATAACTCTAAAGGTAAGAGTAGATTCCGTTGAGGAAAGAATCAGCAAACTTGAAAACAGATTTTAAAAAAAATTATCCACACTGAAGTATGGATTGAAAAAAGATCAAAACACAGGGGAAATAAAAGCAGAAAAGGCATTCAGGACACAATAAAAAGAAAAAGAAAGCCTTGTATAATCCTGACCAGACTCCAGAAGGAAAGAGCACAGCACAAAAATGCTAGTGAGATGGTCATGACTTAGAGTTGTCAGAACCAGAGAACAACTACCAAGCCATAGCTCCAGAATCAACGTGAACCCTGCTTAGGAGAAATACGACAAAAATCACATTTATATACAAGTGGCACATCAGATAAAAATTAAAGAGAATAACTTAAAAGTTAGGGATAAGAGACTTACTTCTGGTTATGTCAGTATGAAAAGATCAGTAGGAACAACTAAACATAACTGGTTCAAATTAGAGCATGCAAAATGATCTATCTATGGATAGAGAGATGGAGAGATCTCCTGTGGAATTTAAGAAGCATGCAGCAAATAAAGAAATATTTATTCAAGAAAAAAGTACTGATTCTCTGTGAGAGCAGTCAGTCTCTGGCAACTGAAGCATGATCTTCTCCCCACCCCACCCCACCTCAGCATGGCAGAGCTGAGCGCACACAAGAACACAGGGTCCCAGTCTAGGGCCGTGATGCACCCCTGGGGAATTGCACATCACTAACAGCTCTCAATCCCTGTGGGTCAGTGTTGCAGAAACTCTGTTCCAAGCAAGAGAAGATGAGAAGTGGGCACTGCCCTCCTTTGCCCGGCCCCACCTGCAGGCAGAGCACTGCCCCAGATGTGGCATGTGGAATGTAGCTCCTGAGCTCCCTCACCAGCCTGCTCTTGGGGGGTCTTCTATGGCAGGAGAGGTAAGCCCAGAGGACCAGAGGCTCCCCACTCTGCCAACTGACCTGCCTCCAAAGCAGGAGCATCACCGCAAGAGGAGTGAGCCCCAAGAGAGTCCCTGCCCCAAGCACTGAAGCTTGAAGGGTCTCAGAGGGGTTTCCCATAGATAGAGGCAGACCATGAGAACTTCCAAGGGGACAGACATCCTTAGAACAAAGAATGGGAAAGTTCTAGCTGATGGCTGCTCTCAAAAATGACAGAGATGTAGCTGGGAGAAATTAAGTGAGCTGGTGGCTCATGGAGAACAAGACACTAAGCCATAGACCAGCCAGAATAGATGAACCAGGTAAAGGAAAACCAGATCGACACTGCTCAAAAGGTCCTGCCTAGGGTCAAAAGAAGGCTCATAGACTGGCATCAACTACAAGCCTGGCAATGACCCAAAATTTAGTTGGCTCAGATAAAGGAGCAACTTAGGTCTCAACAAATATATTTTTTAAAAATTCTTCAGTGAAGCCAATATGGAAAGCAGTATGGAGAATCCTTGGAAAACTGGGAATGGAATCACCATTTGACCCAGCTATCCCACTCCTCAGTCTATACCCAAAGGGCTTAAAAACAGCATACTCCAGGGACACAGCCACATCAATGTTTCTAGCAGCTCAATTCACAATAGCTGAACTGTGGAACCAACCCAGATGCTCTCCAGTAGATGAATGGATAAAGAAAATGTGGTATATACACACAATGGACTATTACTTAGCATTAAAAGAGAATAAAATCATGGCATTTGCAGGTGAATGGATGGAGTTGGAGAATATAAGTGAAGTTAGCCAATCCCAAAAAAAAAACAAGTGCTGAATGATTTCTCTGATTTAAACATGCTGATTCACAATGAGGTTGTGGGGCAGGCATGAGAGGATTAGAGGAACCCTAGATAAGGCAAAGGGGAAAAGGGGAGGGAGGGGGAGGGAAAGGGAAGGTGGGGAGGAAAGATGGTGAAATGCAATGGACATCATTACCCTAACTACATGTATGAAGACACAACTGGTGTGAATATACTTTGTATACAACCAGAGATATGAAAAATTGTGCTCCATATGTGTAATATGAATTGTAATACATTCTGCTATCATATATAACAAATTAAAATTTAAAAAATTAAAAAATTTTTCAGGTCTAAAGCAACTAATCTTATATACTAATTAGAATCCCCCCATAAATGAATCTGTAGATCAACAGTAAAAATAACCATGGATTCATTACAGTCAGAAAATTTTTAAAATTCTTTTCCTGCCCTCTCCTAACTAATGCTGATGGCATCAACATTTATGTAGTTGTAGTAATGCATTTATGACATAAAATTAGAATATATTAGTGGATGTGGTTACAACCAGATATATTTGAATTAAAAACAAAACAAAACACCAGGGCTGGGGTTGTGGCTCAGCGGTAGAGCGCTCGCCTAGCACCTGTGTGACTTGGGTTTGATCTTCAGCACCACGTAAAAATAAACGCATTGTGTACAACCAAAACAAATAAATAAATATTTTTAAAAACACCAAATGTCATCTTAAAAACAAAGAGGACAAAAATGAAGAAAACTACAAAGGCAAATATGAAGGCCAAAATAGACTCAAGAGAGAGTTAGAGGGGCTGAGCGAGAAAAAAGGGTGGCCACAAGGTGGCAGTAGAGCACTTTGAGCATTATTTAGGGGCAGCTTGTGAGAGGATGGCTTGAAAGAAGGCCCTCAGAGCATGGGACCTTCCATGCTGGAAAGCTGGAGAGGGGGACTCTTGTCTAGATGATGTTTCTCAGTAGCATGACGATTCTTGGGTAAGAAGCAGCCACAGGGCGGTGCGGCTTGGGACCTTACAGTGCCAAGGCACACCTTGTCTATCAGTAGCAGTCAATAGGCACAGTTTTGAGGGTTATGCAGAAAAGACAGGCTCTTCAGTAAAATTCATGTATAAAAGGGCTTCTGAGCTCCAGTCTACCATGAAGAAGTGAACAGTATAGGGACCACCTTTGACTCACTTATTTACCAACTGAAAAATATTGTCACAAATCATACCATTAAAGGGATTAAATTATTGCCTTAAAATATACACTGAATTCAGGAGAAAGAAGGAAAGGAGAAATACAAGAACAAAGAAAATGTTCGATATACCTGAACAGATGGGTGCAGCTAAGGCTATACTTAGAAGCAAATTTATAGCTAGAAAACTCTATATTTATAAAAATAAGAAAGATCTCAAACCAATGATAAAAATTCCTATTTATACACTAGGAAAAGAAGAACAACTACACCTAAAGCAAGGAATAGGAAAGAAATATTAAAGATTTAGAGCAGGAATTAGTGGAACATATAACATAAAAACAAACATCATGAAAGAAAAAAATGAGAAACATTACCTAGACTCCCCTGAGAAAACTTGTACCAATACCAGGAATGAAAGTGCTCACTAACTTCCTTATAGAAATGCACCAATTGGAAGGAAGTACTGTGAACAAATACAAGGTAACAAATTAGATAAGATTTTTAAAAATCCCAGGAAGTCATGCACTACCAACATTGACTCATTAGAGTTTCTAAAATATTAATAGACCCATAACAAGAGACTGGATCAGTAAGTAAAGACTCCCACAAAGAAAGGCACAGATTATTATGCACCTATAATTTCTTTTTTACAAAAAAAGCACAGATGGCTTCCATGGTGCATTCTACCGATGTTTAAAGAAGAAGTTATGCCAATTCTTCACCAACTATTTCAAAAATCAAGAAGCAAAATGCATTCTTCCAACTCGTTCTGTGAGGCTGAAATCACCATGAGACCAAAACCGGCAATGAACTCAGAAGGCAACAGACTACAGACCATGATCTCTTGGGAACACAGATGCAAAAGTCAGGGGTAAAATGCTAGCAAACCTAAAACAGCAACAGGTGAAAAAAGCACATAACGTGACCAGTGTGCTGTGTCTTGGGAATGCAAGGTTGGTTCAGCATCTGTCAGTCAGGCAGGAGAGGGAGTTGTGGGCTTCGACAGTCACCCCAGCAGGGTAGCCACCTGCTTGAGCTAACAGGAAGGACAGGGGAAGGCATGGAGGTGGACTGTCAGGAATCTCAGACTTTATAGGATGGGACCACAGAGCTCTTCAGCTACAAAACTGCACTGTTTAAGCACAAGAGAATGATCCCAAAGATGATGTAGAGAAAATCAGAGCTGCCTACTAAATTTCTGAAAGGGGGCTATTTATTACCTTGTTTCTAACAGAGCCACACTTTCAATAGACCAGATGGCTTGTGGGTACCACGTCTATTGCATAAAAGACAGAAGATGCATTCTGTTCTCACCAGACATGGAAAAGCAGCCTACAAGATGGAACATCTCTATGAGGAGAACACTCAACCAGGTGGGAATGTCAGGGAGCTTGGCTCATGTGATACAGGGCAGCTATAAAAAACTCACCACTCCAACCCCACCCAAGGGTTGAAGATGGAACTTGCCCCATTCAAGGCCACGAAAAAGCAAACACATCCTATTGTTGCCATTTAGCATCATCGTTTTTTCTTGAGGTTCCAGTTAGGAAAATTATACAAGAAGAAGAAATGAAAGTCGTGCAGATCAGAGTGCAAGAAGGAGAACTATTTCTGTAGAATTTCTATAGGATTTCTATCTGATGCGTAGTTTTATGTATATACATCCTGAGGAATCCATGAAAATCCACTAATCCACTGTTAGCTTTAATAAGCAAGTTGTCAAAGTTTCGGTACACAAGATCAGATACAAAGGGCTGGGACTGTGGCTCAGTGGTAGAGCGCTCGCCTAGCACGTGCGCGACTCGGGTTCAATCCTCAGCACCACGTACAAATAAACACATTGTGTACAACTAAAAGCAAATAAATAAATATTAAAAAAAAAAAAAAGATCGGATACAAAAACCAGCTGGAGTTCCACACACGTCTTAGTTTGGACTGCTGACAAGTTACCATGGGCTATAGCTTAACTAGCAAGCATCAATTTCTCACAGTTCCAAAGTCTGCAAGTTCAACTTCAGCGTGCCAGCGTGGTCGGCTTCTGGAGAGAGTCCTCTTCCAGGCTGCAGACAGCTGACTTTTCATCTGTGGCAAGAGGGCTGCTGAGTTCTCTGGGATTCCTTTCATAAGGGCACCAACCCCACTCAGGAGAACTCCACCTTCATGAGCTGATGCCCGCCAAGCCCCACCTCCTGATGCCACCACACTGCTGGTTAGAATTTTTTTTTCTTTCTTTTTGTTTTTTGGTAGCGGGGGTTGAACTCAGGGGCACTTGACCACTGAGCCACATGCCCAGCCCTTTTTTGCATTTTATTTAGAGACAGGGTCTCACTAAGTTGCTTAGTGCCTCGCTTTTGCTGAGACTGACTTTGAAGTTACAATTCTCCTTCCTCAGCCTCTTTGTTGGGGACGTTAACAAGACGCCAGTAGATAGAAACTCTCTGACTGCCTCTCACTTCCTGATACAGGGACTTGGCCTGGCCAAGGGGCGTTCCCTTGACGTAGATGAGAACTGAAACCACCCCAAGGATAGGCCAATGGCATCCACCCATGCTCCTTATGTGTCCCTATGATCTTTCTGCTGATTGGTCCATGTCCTCTATAAGACCGTCCAACTTCCTCAATAAATTGAGCTCATGCCTTGACCAGACTCCCTGTTGTATGCCTGATTGTCTTCCATTGTGAGGGCTGAGTGTGGCCACCAGTCGACTTCTGCCTCTTCCTGATTCCGCCTCACCGCTGGGGCGTGTTCCCCCAGCCTTCTCTGCCGGCCAGAGAAGGCCAAACCAGGTTCGGGGGAGCTAAAAAACCCCAGCAATTGGCGCCCCACATTGGGCGCCATTTGTGGGGGTTTTGTTTGAGTTGCTGGGGTTTTTAGTTCCTCCTGACCTGGGTTTAGCTTCTTCCAGCCAGCGGAGAAGGCTAGGGGAAAAACACGCCCCAGCGAAGGCATGATTGAGAACGGTAGGGGCCGGCTGGTGGCCACCCAGCCTTCACGACGGAAGACACTCAGACCTGCCACGGAGTCCGGTCAAGGCACGAGCTCAGTTTATTGAGGAAGTTGGACGGTCTTATAGAGGACATGGGCCAATCAGCAGAAAGATCATAGGGACACATAAGGAGCATGGGCGGATGCCATTGGCCTATCCTTGGGGCGGTTTCAGTTCTCATCTTACATCAAGGGAACGCCCCTTGGTCAGGCCAAGTCCCCGTATCAGGAAGTGGGAGGCAGCCAGAGAGTCTCTATCTACTGGCGTCTTGTTAACGTCCCCAACACTCTTGAACTGCTGGGGTTATAGGTGTGTGCCACTGTGCCCAGCCTTAATTTTTTTTGAAAAAGTTTTATTAGTTATTGATGGACCTTTATTTATTTGTTCATATGTGGTGTTGAGAATCAAGCCCAGTGCCTCACACATGCTAGGCAAGCGCTCCACCATTGAGCCACAACCCCAGCCCCCAGCCTTAAAATTTTAATACAGGAATTTCAAAGGGACAGAATTATTCAGTCCATTTCACTAACAACCAGCAAGCCAAAAGTGAGATTATGGAAATGATTCCATTTAAAACATCAACAAAAATAATAAAATACCTACAAGTAAATATAATAAAATAAGTGTAAAACTTGTACCCTGAAAACTATGAAACACTGTTAAAAGAAATTAAAGAAGCCCCAAATAAATGGAAAGACAGGCCTGTTCATGAGTGGGTCCCATGACTTCTTATTATACTGGAAAAACTCCCTAAAGTGATCCACTGATTCAATATCAAAATAAATTTTCGGAGGCTTTATTGCAGAAATTGGCAAGCTGACCCTAAAATTTGTATAGGAATGTGAGAGATCAGAATGGCTAAACTAATCTTGAAGAAAAAACAGAGTTGGAGAATTCATTTTTATCTGTTTTAAAACTTATTACATAACCATAGTAATTAAGAGTGTTGGACCGTCCTGGCGATATATACATATATAAAGGTCTAAGGAAGGAAATTGAAAGTTCTCAGCATTTGCGATCAGTTGGTTTTGGCAACAATATGAAGGCAGTTCGATTGAGAAAGAATAGTGTTGTCAACGGGTGATGCTGGGACCAGTCAGTATCTACAGACCAAGGAATTGAACTGAACCCCTACCTCTGGAATTGATTTTATATGACAGAAAAGATGGCCGGGAAATTAAGCAATAAAGTGCTCATCAAAGTCACGAAGGAAGGTTAAAGAAGTATTTTAAACTGAATGGCGGGACGCCACTCCTGTGAAACCATGCACTGAAACAGAAGACACACTTGGAAGGACACAAAGCCTGAAACATTGAGAAATCATGAAGTGGGGAAGGCTCCAGATCAAGGCTGCGTGTGTTCTCTCTGAGGAAATTTAGAAAAAAAAAAAAAAATAGCGAGTTAAATCAAAAGATGGAAGAAAGAAATGAAGAGAATACAGAACTAGTAGCATAGGAAGCAGGAGGTTAAACACGAGAAATATTTAAAAGGAAAATGTGTTTTTTTAATACCATAAAATGGACACATAGTTAACAAGAGTGATGAGACAAAAAGTAGGTGAGGACTGAAAACAAGGAGCCTGATCTGTCACAGCTGTCATCATTGGGAACACAAGGGAACTGCCAAGTAAACTAAGAAGTTCAGCAGACTAAGAATATGAGCTGAACACATAAACACCAGCACCACAGACATCATCAGTTAGATATGTAACAGGGGGAAAGAAGAGGAATGAAAACAACAAACAAAATATGCAGTATAGTGCATTTTATTTTAATACATGCATTTATTTTAGTTATATATATCTGTACACACATATATATATATACATATATAAATAGGAAAAATATATTTGAAATGGCAACATCAAATACATTCAAGGATGTACTTAACAAAATGCACACACTTTATGGAAAATACGACAGGATTTTGCCAAAGCACAAATGAACTCAACAAAGAACCAGGAATGTTGTATTACTGAAGAGAAAAGCTCCGTGTTATAATCACTAACTCCATTGGTAAAACCATGAAATTCTTACAAAACCACGAATACCCGGGAATAACAAAGGCTATTTTGGAACGCTTAAATGAGATGAAGTTGACCTGAACAGATGGTAAGACACTAAAATTTCCATTAATTCAATAAAGCACAGTTTGGAAAAGGAGTGGACAAGTGATCACACAAGCACCTTTACTTTAGTCTGTCTATTTCTGCCCCTGCTCCCCAGTTCTACATATCCACCGACACGCGAGAGGACCTTGACTTCATTATTGATTGGACTTTCTCTATGTGGGAGTTGGAATCAAACTTCGTTTTGCTGTCTTGGTACTTTTCTTCATTGCAAGTTTTTTACAATTTTTTTTTTTTTCAAAAACAATTTAGTGAGGTTTTCTTTCTGAGCTATTACTATGTTTTTTTCTTTAAGGATAAAGAGGATTTCCTGAGGCATTATTACTATTACGTTACATGATGTTCCGATGATGACAGCATTAGCTGGTGTGTCTTTGGTGCCAGTTCCTGAAGCAGCGGACGCCCTGCGGGACCGTCTGGCCTGCGGCTGCATCTCGCCTGTCTCCCTGGGTTATCAGATCTCCACGCTCCCCACAGAGTCTCAGGGTAGACCCAAGGTATTCTACATGTTCCCGTCTCCCCTCACCTTCTACCTAGGTGCCATCTGATGAAAAGACCACAATGCTCCCCAGGGAGAGACGATGTGTGCTGGAGGTAGAACAAGACACAACGGAGACTTTTTGTAAAATGATGGTGGCTGGGGGGCCAAACGCCTCGCGTTTCCTGTGATTGCAAACTAGTGCCAGGAACATATTGTGACAAGGGCCTAATTAGAGTTAAAATACTTCCTTCCACTTCTCCGAAGTAGATAATCCTTTCTTTTAATTTTCTGTTTTTGGCAATATTTGATATTTCTAAATTTTTCATAGATAAATGAGACAGTTACATATCTATGAAAAATTAAATGTTTCAGCATCCTGAAACATCTGAACAATGCCAGACAGAAAACCTTCCTAGACTCTATCCGGGGCTCTCTTCTGGTGAACCTCAGGGGGTTTTGTCTTGTTTAGTTATAATCAGAATAATATCCTTTTAACATACCGTGACGGTTCGGTCATGAGGGCCTCTGGGTGTGGGGTTTGTCTGCTGTGAGCCTTAGAGCACTTCAAGTCACACGACACTGATAGGCCATCGGGTCTTGACTCCGGAAGAATGCAAGCTTTTCAACAATGTGCGTAACTGAACACATTAATAAGTACACAAACAGAAATTTGCTGGAAAGGACATTTTCTTTGTGAGACTGTTAAGGTTTAGGTATCAGGCGTCCCCCAAAGCTCATGTATAACACAAGGCAAGAGAGTTTAGAGGTGAACTGATTGGGTCATGAGAGTCTTCACCTAATCGGTACATTAATACCCAGCTAAGGAATAACTGGGTGGTGATGGTAGGGAGGAAAGTGGGCTGGAGGGGCGGGGTCATTGGGGGTGTGCCTTTGGGGTAAATATTTTGTCATGGTGAAGTGAGTCTCTCTGTCTCTGTCTGTCTCTCTCTCTGCTTCTTGGGACCATACCCCAGCTGCTTTTACCTGTCACACCCTTCCACCTTGATGTTCTTCTGCCTCACCTCTGGCCCCAAAGAATGGAGTCAGCTGTCTGTGGACTGACACCTCTGAACCCAGGAGCTCCCAAATAAACTTTTCCTCCTCTAATTACTCTTATCAGGTCCTATTGTTGCAACAGCAAAAAGCTGACTTAAACAATGACTCTCCACATCAAGGTAACTTTCAGCCAACTCAGACCAAGGCCAAGCAGAGTTTAGGAATTCTCAGTAAGCTCCAAAAGAAAATTACAAGAAAATTTGCTCAAAATGGTAACATGTTGTGACATGTGGCCTAATGGTGACATTCCGTTACCACCTTCAGTGTCCATTCCCTGGGTTGTATGCACACTTAGACAGTTAATTGCAGGGAGGGGACCTGGGCATCCCGTGTCCCAGGCCCTGCCTTCAGTGTTGTGTAATAAGCCTTTCAGCTCACCTACAGGGTAAGTGTCCTTGTCGCCAACTCATTTTATAGTGATGTCGCAAACTGCCCACAGCCACAGCTCCTGAGAGGGAGGCTGGGACCTAGGACTTCCCTTTATCTCTATGCCTTCTGTTGGCCCGTAACACCTAAGTTGAGGTCTCCAACTTATCACTTCCGTGACGTCTGATTCTGCCTCTCTCCATCCTCAGGTATTCCTTGTATGCGTTTTCTAACACTCAGGCACTCTTACTGTGCCTACTCCAATTTATTTCATTATCTCGCTTTTTTTTAAAAAAATTGATTGTCTTGCTTTAATAAATGTATATTTAAAGGAAATTGCATGTCACTACCCAAAACAGAAACCCAGTATCCTTTGCCATACTAAAGTCGGTAAATGTACAAATAAATGAAACCGACGTAAAAGAGGATGATTCGATTCTAGCAAATGCCTGTGTCCGCCAAAGTCGGAGCTCAGGCGAACTTGATCAGTACAGGGTTGCAGAGTGGAAAGGCCAGCGGGCAGCACCATCACCACAACCGCTGCTGGGGACTTGCTGGGGACTGGGCAGCACGGCACGGTCCGTAAAGGTAACCCCGCTGCTTGCTGCTGCCACATGCAGTGCAGAGCAGAGCTTCAGGTCAGAAGGTTCCTTCCCTGAAAAGTCAGGCTTGGTGAGGAGTAAGTCCAGCGACACGCATCACAACAACTAGACGCTGTGCAGATAAGACGCGGTGCCGGCTGTCATTCCTCCTGGCGGCAGCCCAGCTTCCTTCTGCTGCCCTCCCTTGCTGCCATAGAGCACGGAGCCCAGGGGCAGCGTGCTCGGGCTGTTGTTTGACTTGGCAGATTTAGAGGCCAGGACTCAGGTTGCTGGGAGAGCAGGGACCAGAATTGGCCGGCCATAGCAGAGTCAAAAGCTAACGATCTTGTCTGTCTCCTAGTGACACAATTAGATAAGAGTCATGAAGGAAGGAAGAAAGGTCCCCGGGGGGGAAAGAGATTGTAGCTTTGTACATTCTCCTCATAAAATGACATTTGTTGACAATGCAAAGCAGTGCGGCAGCCAGGAGACTCTTTGAAAGGATATCAGGTGGCCGTGGGAAGGGACTCGCAGACAGAAGAAGACCTCCTCTCTGCAGGCGGCTGCCCACGGTGCGGCTCTGTTCTCCCCGCGGAGATCTGTTCAGCTGAGCTGCAGTTCCTAGCTGGAGCTCAGCGAGGAAAAGGCCTCAGATGCATCCCGACAGTTCTCTGAGAGCAGAGCTGCCCCCTCTGCCCTCTATTATGGGTTGGATCCTGTGCTCAGCAATTGCAGGTGACACCCAGTTAAGATGTGCCATTAGGATCCAATGTCACGGAAGTCCTTTTAAGGAGGAGATTGGGGCACAGGGACTCAGAAGACTGCACCTGAAGTCACAGACACGGAAGGCAGGGAAGACCCAGGCAAGGCAGCCACGCGGGGATGGCGTGAGGATTGAGTGACACAGCAGAAGCTGAGGAACACCTGGGGAGCAGGATGCAGGAGGGGCTCCCAAGCGCTTGCAGGGGAGCTGTGCCTGCTGGCAGCTTGGTTTGGGACTGGGGAGCCTGGGGCTGCCAGGGAACGTTTCCGCAGTTGTTTTCAGCCACCTACTTGGCGGGAGTTTGTGGTAGTGGCAGAGTCACAGCTCTGAACTCACCTGTCCAATGTCTCATGTTCTTACACTTGCCTGGTCCCATGGGAACCCAGAAGAGCTTCTTTTAAGGGAGTTGGGGATGAGCTCAATGGTGAGAGCAAGGCTCCAGCTTTCAGATCAGGCAGACTTCCTCCCAGATCCAAGCACAGACTTATGCGTTCTATATTTTCTTATATGTGATGCTGTCGTCTGACAAACTGTAGCTTACCTTGAGGCAGCCTTTTTGAGCACTTCTTTTTACTCGAAGCAACCCCTCGCAGTGACAGTCCAATGTCTCCCGAACGTGCGTTCTTGTTTTCCTCCAGAGCACACGTTCAGCTATTGTCTCCCAGCCTCCTTTGGAGTCGGGTCTGGACACCAACGCTGGGTCAGAAGTGTGTGTGCACCTGCCACCCCGGCTCCCAGGAGCTCCTGTGTGCTCCTCATGCTGTTCACCGCCCTTTCCTTTTTGTTAGTGCACTTTAGTTATGCAGAACAGTGAGGTTCCTTGGGCATATGAGTACATGCAGATACCATATTTTGATCCTGTCTACCTTCCCTCTCTCCACCCCAGCTGCTTCATCGTCCCTAATCGTTTCCCTTTTACTTTGATATCATCTTAACCTCAGGATCCCACGTGAGAGGGGAGATGTGCAATATCTGGCTTTCTGAGTCTTGTCCCGCAAAGTATTATGGTCTCCGGTTCCATCTATTCTCCTGCAAATTACATGACTTTGCTCTTCTTTATGGCTGAATAGTACCCATTGTACATATCCACCACATTCTATTGATCCCTTCCTCCACCGATGGGCACCCTGGCTGCTTGCATTACTTGGCTACTGTGAATTGTGCCCTAAAATACAGGGATTGGATGTATCTCTGTAGTATGCTGACTTGCCTCCCTTCATACATGCTCATACTGGTATAGTTGGATTATTTGGTAGTTTCATTTTTAATTTTTTTGGAGGTATTTCCATGCTGGTTTCCATGGAGTCCCCACGTTCCCAGCTGATTGATAGGAGAGATGCCACCAATTGGCCCTTGAAGCCATACATGAAATATGGCAGACCTCCTGCAATCAATATAGCACCACAGGGAACAGCCATTCCCAGACTCTCCTGTGAGTCACAAACTCTCTTCTTGTGACTGAGCGTTAAACATGTTTGCTTCGAAAGAAGAGCCAAAGACACAATGGAAAGACTCAGAGGTTCCAACATCCATCCAGCACGGAGTCAGGAGGGAGGTGCTGAAGGCAAGTAGGGACATGAGAGGAAGAGAATTAGTAGGAAAGGATGTCCCAGAGGTGAAGAAAAGACCGAACCTTCAAAGTGCACTCAGAAAACACCAGGACCTACCTTATGAATTATCACCCACACGTTCGGGCCTAGGCGCTAGACCAGAGACCCTGCACCTACTAGAAGAAAATGTAGGTCCAAATATCCATCATGTCAGCTTAGAAACATGTTGTCCCACTCCTAAGTTTATACCCAAAGGAGGTAAAATCAGCATACTACAGTGACACAGCCACATCAATGTTTATAGCAGCTCAATTCACAATAGCTAAAATATGGAACCAACCTAGATGCCCTTCAACAGATGAATGGGTTAATAAAATGTGGAACACATACACAATGGGATCTTGCTCAGCCTTAAAGAAGATTGAAATTATGGCATTTGCAGGTAAATGGATGGAGTTGGAGAATATAATGCTAAGTGAAATAAGCCAGCCCAGAAAGTCAAAGGTCAATTGCTTGCTCTGATATGTGGAAGCTAACTTGAAATAAGAGGAGTGAGGAGAGGAAAGAAAGAGAGAGAAGAGAGAGAGAGAGAGAAGAATTTCATGAAAATAGAGGAAAGTTGAGTAGCGTAGATGAATGGGACTGAGGGGAGGAAGGACATAACTAAAAAGAATCAATAACAAAGAAATAAAAACTGAAAATTAGTCAGAACTGAATGATAACCCATTGAAACTGTGAAACTAAAGTGGTGTTCAGAGAAAAACTCCCAGAAAAAGTGCATCTGTAGGCCGGGCGCGGTGGCGCACGCCTGTAATCCCAGCACTTTGGGAGGCTGAGGCAGGAGGATCGCGAGTTCAAAGCCAGCCTCAGCAATGGCAAGGCACTTAGCAACTCAGTGAGACCCTGTCTCTAATAAAATACAAAAAGGGCCGGGGATGTGGCCCAGTGGTCAAGTGCCCCTGAGTTCAATCCCTGGTACCACAAAAAAAAAAAAAAAAAAGTGCATCTGTAAAGAAATAAGGAAGGGGCTGGGGTTGTGGCTCAGCGGCAGAGCACTTGCCTAGCATATGCACAGCCTGGGTTCGATCCTCAGCACCATGTTAAAAAAAAAAGCATTATGTACAATAAAAAATAAATAAATAAATATTTAAAAAAAGAAATAAGGAAATGTAAGAATGTGCAAAGCATTTTCAAGCTAAGAAACAGATAAAAGGAGTGAAGTCATCCTCAGAAAGCTAATAGGAGAAATTAATGAAGACAAAAGCAGAAAATAAGAATTGACTAAAGAATCAAAATATCGTACTTGATCAATAAAAGAAGTCTTTTATTTTGAGAGTAATAAAACAGGCAAAATTCTGTCATGTGAGATAACGGGAAAGATAGAGACCTGAGAGGTCAGCAGCTCCCAAGTTCAGTGACACTGGCTGTTTGGTTTTGAAACAGATGGCTTGTGTCTTTTACACGTCACTGTATGAGGAACAGCATTTGTTAGGTGCAGGAATTTGTGACTAAACTTGGAAAGGGAAATGCCAGGATGAGAATGAAAAAATAACAAGATGAACTGGAAAGAGGTAAAGGAAATGCTGGAAAAATGGAATGATTTTTGTAAATACTACGCTGAATGCCTTTCATTCAATAATCCAGTTAGTTTTCACAGATCACGGAATATTACCTACCAGTACAGTTATAGCCTAATAAGATGATTCAGGTGTTCATTTGAGGAAACTTCCCATCCTCCCTCATCCTCTTTGCAACAATGATGCAAATAGAGCTTACGATGGGACTCGCGGCTCAGTGTCCCCAACTTCCCACCTGCACAGTGGGGCCAGAGCTCTCAGAGTTCTGAGTCCATTTGGATCGAGTGAGAGCAGAAGGTGCGTGCGTGCCTCCGTGGACAGCATACTGAGAACAGGCCACGCCTGGGTTGTTAGTCTGCTTCTCACTGCTGCGAGCAGAACAAGAACAACTTGGAGGAGGAAAAGTTTGCTCGGAGCTCAGGATTTCAGAGATCAGTCCACGGTCAGCTGACTCCATCCCTCTAGGCCTGAGGAAATGGCGAAGGACAGTGTCCAGCTCATAGCAGCCGGGAAACAGCGGAGGCACAGGGGCCAAGAGGTAATCCCAGAGTCACACCCCAAGTCACACGCCTGCTCCAACCACACCCTACCTGCCTGCAGGTTCCACCCGGCAATCTATTCAAATTATTAATACATTGATTGGATTAATCTGCTGACTAGGTTACAGCTACTATAATCTAATCACTTCCCTTTTGAAGATGCCTGCATTGATTAACACAGGCGCTTTGGAGGGACACCTTATGTCCAAACCACAACACCTGCTCCATGCCCCCTTTTCCCTTTCTTACCAGATAGAGGTTAAAATACCAAGGATGGAGCAAATCTGGAAAATCATCAAGCAGTAAGAGTTACCTTCATCAGCCTGGATTCCTGAAAGGCTACAGAGAACAGAATCCCCAACAACCCAGAGCATATCTGCAGATTGTCATGTGACACCGAAATAAAGTTATTCCCTTTTAAGGTACTAAGGAGGTCTATTTGTTACCTCAGCTCCACACACCTTAATTAGTACACATGTCACAACAATTGAGTACTGCCTAATTACCAACAGAAAAAAGATAAGACTGGAATCATATTCATAAAATACACTAGAAGGGTTTTTTTAATTATATTTTTTTATTTTTCCTTTTGTGCAGTTACTTTTTGTATTTTTTTTCTATTTCCCTAATATTTTTATTAAGATGAGTTACTTTAGTGAGAAAAATATTTTTAAAGTATAGTAATGTATATAATATCAAGGATATTAACAAGAAGAATTAAGAAGAAAAAGGCAGGGCTGGGGTTTTGGCTCAGTGGTAGAGCGTTTGCCTAGCACATGTGAGGCACTGGGTTTGATCCTCAGCATCACATAAAATAAATAAATAGGGTAAAAGTATTGTGTCCACCTACAACTTTAAAAATGTTAAAAAAAAAAAAAAAAGAAATAGACAATCTGATGATTGAAAAACATAACAAATGATCCCTGTAAGTTAGCACATAGAGATAATGAAATAAATGTTCTTATTCAATGAGCAGTAGAAGGCACTTTCCTGCTGGGCACCGTGGTGCATGCCTATATAATCCCAGAAACTCAGAAGGCTGAGGCAGGAGAATTGAAAGTTTGAAGCCAGCCTTGGCAAAACAGCAAGGTCCTAAGCAAGAGGATCTAAGCAAGATGCCCTTAGTGAGAACCTATCTCAAAAAATAAAAAGGGATGGAGATGTGGCTCAGTGATTAAGCACCCCAGGTTCAATCTGCAGTACCAAACATACAAACAAAACTACTTTCCCAAAGTCCTAGTAGTATGATGAATGACAAATAATGGATGTTGTTTTATAATTTCCAAATGATATGTTTTGTATACATATACATATACACACAATACTCAACATACATATATGTATAGGCAGTGTGTATGTATACACTGCATCCCTTTTGTGTATGCACGTGTATCTAATAGTATATGTTTCACTACGTGGCATGTGATATGCTACACCAGTAGTTCCTAGTCCTGCAGTCATGAACAGTCAATAGTTCGCTGTTCCTACAGCATCGTACAGTCAGTTGTTTGCTGTCCTCTAGAATGGCACATGCAACTCTATGGCAGTCCACTCTCCCTGTGGCTATACCATGCTGGTCCAGTAGCTCCCTATTCCCGTGCTTAGGCCCATGTATACCCATAGCTCACAGTTACCGCACTCCACAGTTTTCCCCTTGCAATGTATGCTTCCACTTTCATCTCAAGTGTTGATAGGTATTTTTTCTTAACTATCCTTTGGAGATTAATCTAACTATTATTCTTATTGGTAAGAATAATAGGGATCAAAGTCAGTACATGAATTTATTCCTCAAAAGTGTCAAAGCTTGAAATATGCATCTTATGTAATTTCATATTCCACAGAAATGTTCTTTCTACCAATATGCAAATGAGTGGTTCAGTACCTGTTAATTACATGGAGGTCGCCAAGGGATCCTGGAAGAGCAGGGAGTCCCTGGAGGAGACAGGAAGGTAGGTTTATCTGCAGAGGATAAACAGTGAGCTGGCAATAACATGGGGAGGGCCCAGGCTACGGTAATGTGTTGCAAAGACTAAGTGTCGTGGCTGATATAGTAAAATGGTAAAGCGATATCATAGTGCCACCAGGACTTTCCATAAATCATAAAACCTAATCACAGATTAGTCACCAATATGCCGTAGTTTTGTTGAATCTGTGTGTAATTAGGCGGCATGGCGGTTAGGCGGGAGGAGAGACGAAGGGTGGGTCTTGGAGGCGGAGAGCAGTGAGCCCTCTGCACGGTTCTTTCATACTTCATTGTCAAGTTCACGTGAGAACACTTTCTCACACGGGCCCAGGAAATAGATCTGCAGATGTGTGGGAAGGTCAGGGAACTGACTCCACTAACACCCGCATCCCTGTCCTTTTCCCTCTGACCTCCGGAAGCGAGTGGTGTGGTTTCCATGCTGGGAGCAGAGCGATGAAATGCCACTGTCACGCACTCCTGCCCTGAGGCCCGGCAATCAGGGGTCTGGACACTCCATGTCAGAGAGCTGTTCTTCATAAATAACTGGTTAGGCTGCTTGGAACTTGTCGAATTTACACTCTTCTTGGTATTGATTTTCTTTTTATTTCTAAAAAAATTACCAAGAAGAATATTGAGTTTGCAGTTATGTTTCTCAATTGAGCCAAAGTATGCAGGGAGGAAAGCTTGCTTTTATTTATGGAGAGTTTTATTGACTTGCTCCACTAAAAGGAAAGTATAATCAGAGAATTATAGGTTCAGAGAAATAAAGAGCATGTTAAGGGATCACCCCTGCCGTTCTATTGCCTCAGAACACATCCATGCAGACAGCAGATAAACAAGAATCTGTCCTATTTTAAAGATATATAGAAATGGAAAGATTCTACCATTTCTTAGCTTAATGTATCTGGTCAGCTTCAACAAAGTTTTTGCACCTTCTCTAAACATAGATTCTGTATGTATATAGCATATGTATGTAGTATGGTATGGTTTTGGTTTGGATCTTGTTCCCTGAGAAGCTCATGTGTTAGGCAATGCAGGAATTGAGGTACAATCATTACGTTGTGAGAGCTGTAACCTCATCAGTGGATTAATCCGTTTAATGGAGTGATACTTTGAAAAGACTACTGGGTGGCGACTGTATGCAGATGGAGTGTGGCTGGAGGAAGGATGTCCCTGGGGCGTGCCTCTGAGGGATACGTCTTATCTCTGGCTTCTCTCTCTCATGAGCTGAGCCCCTTTGTTTCCCCACACCCGTCCGCCATGATGTTCTGCCTCACCCCTCAGGCACAGATCAATGGAGCTGTCTGACCCTGGACTGAACCTCTGAGAGAGTGAGCCCCAAATAAACCTTTCCTCTTCCAAGTTGTTCTTGTCAGATCTTGGGGTCATAGCAATGAAAAGGCTGACACACTCATGTTATACGTGCTGGTTGTGGACACATTCTGTCTACCGTACGTGTAAAGGGTACATAGTACAGATGATAGATGACAGACAGACAGACAGTGTGCTCAGTGAACAGCACTGTGCCTTCAGTATGTTTTTCTTAAGGCTAAATAATTATTTCCTCCCCCAGAATGTATGCATTTATTTTTAACAAAGTCATGAATAACTTTGAGACCTATGCATCTAAACTTTTCACATTGTCTTGTCACTGTTTACTGTGGAATCCAAATTGACTTCCTTCTCTTCAACTCTGCATACAGAATATGACTAGGTATGAAGCTAATGATGCAAGGACAGTGCCACTATTTGGGATGTGTCCTCTATTACCAGGAGCAGAGCTTGACATTGCACAGTGGTGTCCCCCCCATCCATTCCCAAAGGCTCTATTTGTGGCTGACCTGATTCTTGTCACTCTGTTTTTTAAATTTCCACCTTATTCTAAGGTATGTTTTCTGCTTTCTCGAGCTAAAAATCATTTCTTTCTGAGTCCGTGTGTGTACAGCGCCTCTGAGATTGACAGCTCAGGGTGAGTGGATGTAAATTCCCGCGTCTTCCAGATCTCCCTGTGTGGTTTCCATTCTTACGCTATCCTTCAGTGACTGACAGCCTGATCATCAACCCCCCATCCTTCCCACACACACACAGTGGAACTCACAAAATAGGTGGCTTAATTGTACCACTCATATTCAATATTCAAGATAGACGCAAGTTAGGACTTTCTAGAATTCCAGCTAGATTTCTTACACAACAGACTATACTCCTCTTTAACCAACTATATGTCTACATGATTTTTTATTTATTTATTTATTTTTTTTGTGGTACCGGGGATTGAACTCAGGGGCACTCAACCACTGGGTCACATCCCCAGCCCTTTTTTGTATCTTATTAGAGACAGGGTCTCACTGAGTTGCTAAGTGCCTCGCCATTGCTGAGGCTGGCTTTGAACTCGCAATCCTCCTGCCTCAGCCTCCCAAAGTGCTGGGATTACAGGCGTGTGCCACCGCGCCCGGCTTACATGATTTTGTTTGTTTGCTTTATTATATTTTAAAATGCCCTGTGCTGTGGGAATAGAGGCACTGATTCCAAACTATAAATGATTAATTTTAGATGACAGAACATATATTTTTCATAAAATAATATTTTTCCTCAAATTATAGATATCTAAAATACAGGTAAAACTATTAATAAATAGTTGATTTTTAAGCAAATACTACATATTTGTGACTTTTTAATTTTCAGAGGAAGTTTTAGAGCTACTAATTGCTAGAAATGTGATTGCTAATGTTATTCGTGTTTATTCAATCCCTTTTCCTTTATAATTGGTATGTTTAATATCACTTGTAATAATAAGCACTTTATGCAATAATGAACACTTTTGTTTATTTACCAGTCTTTGAATGTATCACTTGTAAGAAATTTTCACTTATGATTAAAATATTCTTCTTTGCATACCCACTTTACAATGTACATAGAGTAGCGGACATGATTTCCTAAAATTTTTAAGCTTATGATTAACAATAATTTGAGCCATTGATATAATTTTTGTTGCTTGTGAATACCTGTCACTTAAATTTGCATGTGGCTCATGTGCTAACTTGTCTAGTTATGTGGGTGGGGAAATGTCTACCAACATCAGTGTCGTCTCCCAAGGCCTCCTTGGGTTTCCGTCACACAGCACTACGGGTCGGGAGAGTGTGTGGCTTCCCCATGCTCATCCACATTCAGCTCTCACGTGGGCGGCCCAGGCAGGACCCACAGCACAGCTCAGGGAGCTTCGGACGTGGCTCTGTATGACAGGGCCATTCTTGTTAAAGGTGTTCTCCTTAGCAGGTTTAGACTGGCAGAGCTAATCAGGAAATGGTATTTAGAACAGAATTAGTTCTTGCTAACTATGATTGGGGTTAATGGCTTATTTCAAGTCTGAAAAGAATATAATTTAGGATGGATAACTAAGAAGGCAGGGATTAATGTTTTAGCCCAGTGACAAAAGAATGGCCATCCTGGTACCAAAAAGTGTGCCAGTCATCTTGGTGAATAGCTCAGGTCGACAGATGACAGGACCAGAATGCTGAAACCAGAGGAGCATTGAGGCCCGAGGGGACATCCACACAGGGAGTGTGGCCTTGGGAGATGCTATGGCAAAGAAACAGGAGTTTTATAAGAGAAAAATCCAGGGCCCATTGGGTCACCAGCCAGAGAAAATGGCCATCCCGGCCCTTCACAGTCCAAGGGCTAAACAGTGGCATCAGAGGTGCCCTTGTGGGGAATGACTAGTGACCCACTAGAAAGGTCCAGAGTTGAGGTTTAGATATTAGGTGTCCCCCAAAAGCTCATTTGTGAAGCCCTTCAAAAAGGTTCAGAGGAGAAATTATTGGGCTATAAGAATCTTAACTCAATCAGTGGATTAATCCCCTGATTGGGTTAACTGAGTGGTATTGAAGGTGGATAGGGGTGTGGCTGGAGGAGGTGGGTCCCTGGGGGTGTGCCTTTGGGGTATATCTGATGAGTGGAGCTCCCTCCCTCCCTCCCTCCCTCTCTCTCTCTCTCTGATTTCTGATCATCATATGAGCGGCTTCCCTCTGCCACACACTTCCACCATGATGTTCTGCCTCACTTTGAGCCCAGAGAAATGGAACTGGTTATCCATGGACTGGGGCTTCTGAAAATGTGAGCCCCCACAGAAACTTGATCTTTCCTAAAATTGTTCTTGACAGATGTTTTTGTCACAACAGATGTAAGCCTGCCTAAACAGCCAGCAACTATCAACGGGACCAAAGTCAGCTTGTGGACGCTTAAACAGGAGCAAAGAATCTTACGATGACCACTTGAGAGGCCTCCAATTAGCAATCAGAGGCTAAGTGGCCCCAGAATACCCATGAAAAGTCTCTGTGGCTCCAGTGACCATCCTGTATCTGCAAGAGTGGACATTGTAAGTGCTCGCCATATCCAGTGCGCATCCTGAGCAGTACTCATGCATTAAAACACTTCACCCTCACACCCCTGTATGGAACAAGTACTAGCATTATCCCCGATTCCTCATGTAGGGAAGCCAAGGCACAGGGAGCACAAACACTTTACTGATTTTGCATGCATAGCCTGAGACAAGATCCCAGAAGGCCTCGGAGCCCGTGCATAACCAGTGGAATGCTAGCTTTCCCTGTATGTGGGGCACATCTTCCCATTCAGCAATACTTACTAAGACCCTACTATGCACCAGTCCTGGGGCCCAGTGATGAGCCAGACAAGACCAGTTCCCGCCCACATGGGACTTTCGTTCTGACAGAACAATTGGGTACATGCCAGACTTGAGCTGATGTTATTGCTAGATATTTATAGTTTGGTTTAAGGATAGAGTCACTCAATTATCATTGCTTCATTCCGTGTTGTACATTCAGTTCCTCAAAGTTAATTCCCTGTGGTATCGTTGCACAGGCTTAAGAACCTCTTAAGGAGAAGTTTCTGAGTGAATGCGCCCAATTAGCTGCAGTCAAGGCTGCAGGGGAGCTCCCCAAATGAAGTCCTTACCCAAGTGATGAATGCTGCAAGTGAATCAATTCCGGCTGCATGCACAACTGCTCCTGAAACTTGTCCATGGCCATAGGCACCTCTGGCTCCTCCTCATCTCAAATGCCTGTCCTAGCAGAGGAAGTTGCCCATGGTAACATGGCCACCCATGCATGCTCAGGTGGTCAGGAGGGAAAGCATGTTCAATGCAAGTCATGCAAAACTCAGACACAGTGGAAGTGGTGCAAGTTAGAAGAGGTTTGTTAGCACTCTGCACCATGTGATAACGGGGGAGTGATGATTGATGTATCACTAGGGAGAAAGCAGCTAATAAAATGGAAAGATAATCAGCATCTGAGAGCAGAGGTTTTCAACAACATCAACGCTGAGGTTCCAAGATGAGATTGTCTCTCCTAGAAAATGGTCAGCGCTGCACAGGCACTAAACGCAGTTGCATCGGACACCCCCCTCTTGTGTCCATCCACATGTGCTTGCCACTGAGCAGGCACCAGGTGCTCCAGAAAAGACCCTTCGTCTTAGTGGGTGAGGTCCTAAGCAAACTAATATCATGTGGGGTGATCTGTGCTCTGGGGAGGAAAGAAAACCTTCAACACAACCAGGAGCGAACAGGAGAGGCTTAGCCACTATATTGAAGAGGACGTTGGAGGGGAGGGAGGTGGCTGGAGAAGGTGATGTGCCAACAGCCTTGAAGGAGATGCAGGAAGGACCCAGGAAGACACCTGGGGCAGAGAATCCCAGGACTAGGCAATGGTCTACGTCAAGGCCTCAGAGAAAATGTGCCTATGTGGGAATATCTGCTAGAAAGCCGAAGCAGCTGTTGCAGAGTGATATGGAGGCAGAAGCAGACAAAGTCAGAAAGGCATAGGTACCATGACCCAGGGCGCTGGCAGCCACTCTAAAGACTTTGACTCTTGTTCCCAATGGTGCAGAAAGCCATGGCAGGGGTTAAGGGAGATGATGTCTGATCTGTCTTTTGCAAGGATCACAGGATGCTGTGCTGGAAAGCGATATGGAGGGACAGAGGGTAGATCCACTAGAAATATGCAGATCATAATAAAACAGCCTAGTTAATTATCCCCATATAATGAGCCTTCCAAAAATATGTATTCAAATACCAAACAAAACCTAAACTGCAGTAGTGTTACTTGGTCATGTCAGAAATGTGTCGACACCAGCAGAGTCCACTCCCCTTCCTGACCTCTATGGAGATGGTCAGCCCCAGTTCTCGTCCACTGTCTCAAAAGTGACCAGTGACCGTAACTCTTCTGTACCACGTGGTCTCACAGGGTGGAGTTTAGTCTCATTAGGCAGGCTCCCTGCTCGCGGAGGCTGGGGACCCTGTCTCCTGCCCTTCCACAGCAGCCTCAGACGTGGCCTGGCCTCTCGCTCCGTGGTGGGTTCTGGTAACTCTGTTCATCTGCAGTGGTCTTGCTCTACTCTTGGCATTCCTCTTCCAGCCTCTCCCGGTCTACAACCCTTGGATCCAGAAGATTCTCTCTGCCCCGTATTTCATGCTGCCTAGAGCCTGCCTAAAGACTGGGAGGCCATCCTTGTGGGGTTCCGAGCTTGCGGAGGTTGGGTTTGGGCTAGGGTGATGTTCCCTGTCAACTGCAGCAGCCGGTGATTTGGAGCTAGGGGAGAGCAGTAGAGCCTCTCCATCTCTACCTTCTTATTTTGCAAAACAGGTTTTGAATGTGACTTTGGAAATGTAATCAGTCGGCACAGACTAAAGGCATAAAAGTGATACTCACCAAAAGACTTAATAAGTTCTTTTAAAGCCTACTAGTTGTGTTCAATATCAATTCATCTTTCTTTGCCTTCAGAGAAGTTTCCGCTCATTGCTTTTCTTGTGCTTTATTGTTGGTACACGGAGATCTCAACCTCAGATCTCTAACAACCTGAATAAGCTGTGATTCCACTATTGTAAATGATTATTCATGATTTTCATCTACTCTTCCGAAATGATACCCACGGCACTTGTATGTAATTCTCCCTTTTATCATTAAGCAATATTTGAAATGAGTTCAAGTAATTTGTCTGGCCAGAGACTGGAAGGTCAAAGTGATAAATCATTAAAGTTCTGCTAAGTCTTCCCTGGAAATGAAATTCACGTTGTTTGATATGCAGCCTCCTCAGTGGAGGAGATGCTTCTCGAAGAGAGAAAAAGAAGCGACGTTCAAGAGGTGATCTGCTAACACGAGAAGGAAGAGGAAAGGGACGGAGGAAAACCCATTTATCACCCGTACATGCAGGAACTTGTTTCGTGATTTCATCATTACTATTGCTTAAAAACTAATATTTCAAAAAAAGTGCCCCCCCCCCACACACACACACATGCATACACACACTTTGCAGCATTGTGCAGTCTATGCTAGACTAGCAGAAGGATCTCAAGAGCCAGGATTCTTTGCAGAACTCCAGAGCCACCAGAAAGGGCAGGGCATGTTCCCTCTCCATAGACCTGTGCAAGGTCCTTCTCCAACAGAGCGCAGAAACCTGGAGGGATTCAGCCACCGGGACCACCCCACAGAGCTGTTCTCCTGAGCCACGAGAGAACGAACACGTCACCATTTGTCCTCCTGAGACCTTTGAGAGCTACCTAGGTTGGCACCAATGTGGGTGGGTGAAGAAAATGCCTATTATTTTATTTCAGTTTTATGTTGGTGCATGCCTTTATCATCACAACATATATTTCTATTTTACTTTTTCTAATATTCTTTGAATTTCATAATTTTTATAGTTCTCGCTAACTCGAGAACCTTGGTGGCTCCCTATTTCAGAGCCAGACTTTTTTACCCAGATTGAGAATCTGTTGAGACAATCTTCCCTCTCAGCTGGCCCTCATGTCACACTCTTTCCAAAGACGAACCCACCTGAGCCCAAGCAGACCTCACAGTGCAAAGAACCCCCTGCACTTCTAAAGCCTCATTTGATAATGCCTCTGACTCTGTTGTATGAAACACTTTTATTTTTCTCTACTTCTCAAATTCTACCAAATCTTTCAAACTAATGTTCTTCTTCCTTTTCTTTAGGACAGTATGTGAAATCCTTATAGTCATAAGCCTTGAAAGCAGATAATTCTGAGTTAAGTCTCACCTTGCTCCCTGAAAATTACTCGAGTTTTTTAAACCTGTTTCCCCACCTAGGAAATATGGTGGTAAGACCTATTTAGAGAACCGTTAAATGAGATATGATATATACATTATTAGCACAGTGCCTGGTCTGGAGATCCTAAATAAGGAACTGAGACTGGTGGGCGTCCTTCCAGGGAAAGCAATGTTTTGCCGAGTACGCCCTCCCTCCCAGATCTTCTTGCTCTCTGATCTACTTTAGAAACTAGAGAGTAGAAGGGTCAAGGTGGTAGAGCTGCAGCAGGCACCCGTCCTGGCCTCTCTGCAATTCAGAATTGAAATAGGAACAGGACAACTGCTTAGCCAGGTGGGTGACAGATGTATAGTTCTCTCTAACTCAAGAACCTTGGACTAAGACTCAGGCTCAATATTACCTGGAGTGACCACGGAGACTTGCACCTGGAGTCCACCAGCCCTGAGTGTGCACTAGCAGTGTCTGAGCAGGGCTGAGAGGAAGAGATGTAAAAAACGAAAAGAAAGGCCACAATGACGACATGGGGTCTAAAACTGCAGCAGATTTAGAGGAAGGCAGCCCAGACTTAGAGCAGAAAGGGGCTGTGGCGGGAGGTTGCATGAAACCCTCTGCTTTTCTCAATTCATCAGTAGATGGCCTGGCAGGCAGGGGTCACGTGAAGGTCACACCTAGGCTGGCAGCTCTGGGAGAGTCAATGTCCACAGCTGCAGCTCAACTGGAGATAGCAGTAAATACTGTCATGGAGAACACCTTTGAAGCAAGCCATCTAAATAATGTCCTCAGAGAGACAGCTGTCAACTGGACACTGCCCACCAGCCACAGGAACAGAGCCCAATGGGCAGGGCGCTCCTCAAGGTCTGGGTCAGACTGCCTCCACTGAACCGCAAACACCCATGGGCCAGCACAGCCCAGGCTGCCACCTCCTGTAGCCGTAGAGAGCAGAGCAGGCAGGTCGGAGGTCACTGACGGGCAGTGCCGCACCTCTTCTATGCATGGAAACCACACGGCCACACAGAGTTGACTGCCACCGAGGCCTGATGCCAGCGCCACCACTGCCAGGTACAGTGCAGTAGGTGATGTCTGCCAGGTACAGAGTGAGTAGGTGGATGTCTGTCCCTGTCCCTGGGACAGGGTTTCTGTCCCTTGCATGGAACTATGTGATCACACACACACACACACACACACGCACACACACACTGTTCAGTCTATGCTAGACTAGCAGAAGGATCTCAAGAGCCAGGATTCTTTGCAGAACTCCAGAGCCACCAGAAAGGGCAGGGCACGTTCCCTCTCCATAGACCTGTGCAAGGTCCTTCTCCAACAGAGCTTAGAAACCTGGAGGGATTCAGCCACCGGGACCACCCCACAGAGCTGTTCTCCTGAGCCACGAGAGAACACGTCACCATTCATCCTCTACAGACCTATGAGAGCCACCTAGATTGGCACCAATGTGGGTGGGCTGAGGTCTGTGTGGTTGGACATCAGAGCTTGAGGGATTTTAATTTTCTTTAATGTTGGTTTCTTGTTGCACTGATATTATCTTCTGTGTTCGTTGGCTTGGCTTCCTTCTATTATTTGATATTGCATACCCAAGCTAGTTTTATGTATTGTAGTGTGTTAATTGGATATTAATTGGATATTTTCTGTTTTTTTTCTTCCTTTTCTTCTTCTTTATCTCTACCCCATCCCCATTTTTTACTTTTGTTTTGTTGTATTTCTTTTCTTTTTCTATACTTGATATTTTAATGCTCTGTATAGTTGTTTAATTTATTTTACTTTGTTGAATACCTATTTTTTTGGTCTGTCCTGGAATATACTCCACATTTCCACTTTTGGATTAGTGGAGTTGTAGAAAACATTTTTTTTTTTTTTTTTTTTTGTGCTACCAGGGATTGAACTCAGGGGCACTCGACCACTGGGTCACATCCCCAGACCTTTTTTTTTTTTTGTATTTTATTTAGAGACAGGGTCTCACTGAGTTGCTAAGTGCCTCACCATTGCTGAGGCTGGCTTTGAACTCACGATCCTCCTGCCTCAGCCTCCCAAAGTGCTGGGATTACAGGCGTGCACCACCACGCCCAGCGAAAACATTTTTAATAAGTTCTATGCTTTTCTAGTAGACAGTTTTCTCTCAAATGGTCATAGTTACCGGATAGTTTTATCCCCTCTCAAAATGGTGCTGGGGATTGATCATAGCACTTTGAACCTCTTGACTGTGTTCTTTAATGCCGATATATACCCCATTCCAGGGCATAACAGCAAATAAAAAACAACTCACTAAAACAATCCCCTCATGACAGCAGACGAGATTCATTTCAATGATGCCCAAATATCAACATAAAAATATATGAAACATGAAAAAGCAAGGTGATAAGACACCTCCAAATGTTCTTGACTCTCCAGTAACTGAACCCATAGATCAAAGTGGAGGAACTTCCAGAAAAAGAATTCAAGAAGTTGATGGCCAAAGTGTTCAATTAACTTAAAGAACAACTAAATAATGAACTAAGGAAGAAAACACAGGATATGAAAAGGCATTTCAATAAAGATAAATTCTGGAAAATAACCAAACAGAAAACTTGGAAGTGAAAAATTTAATGAATCAAATTTTTAAAAATCAGACAAAAATCTCACCAATAGACTAGATCAAGCAGAGAAAGAATATCAGGACTGGAAGTCCAGAGAAGTGAAATGGAACATTCAGAAACTATGAACAGAACATACAAAATCTCTGGGACATGGAAAGGCCAAACTTAAAACTCACAGGTCTTGAGGAAGGAAGGAGAGAAGGTAGAGACCGGTGGCATAGAAAACTTATTCACTGAAAAGTAGCCAAAATTTTCCATTACTCTTGAGAAAGAGATGGACATGTAGGTACTGGATACATTTGACCTTTAAGTAGAGAGGACCAGAAAAGAACCTTTCCACAGCATATTATAGTTAAAGTGCCAAAAATTCAGAAAAAAAAAATTTAAAGCTGCAAATGAGAAGCATTTACAAAGTCACTTGTAAAGGTAAGCCCATCCATCAGCTGGGTGTGGTGGGGCTCATCTGTAATCCCAGCAACTTGGGAGGCTAAAGCAGGAGGATCACAAATTCAAAGCCAGATCCAGCAACTTAACAAGGTCCTAAGGCACTTAGTGAGATTTTTGTCTCAAAGAACTGGAGATGGACTCAGTGGTTACAATAATGCATTCCTGGGTTCAACCCACAGTACAAAAAAAAAAAAAAAAAAAAGGGAAGATTTCTCAGTAGAAACTCTAAAGGCCAGGAAAGCATGAACTGATGTGCTTCAATCCTTGAAAAACAATAACTACTAAGCTAGATTTCTCTAACTAGCAAAAATATACTTCAGAATAGAAGAAATAAAAACCTTCTAAAGACAAGCATAAATTACAGGAATTCATGAACCCTAAACCAGCATAACAGAAGATACTTAAAGAAATCCTGCACATGAAGTATGAAGAAAATAATAAAAAAAAGAAAGCATGGAGAAGAATAAATCTCATTAGAATAATAGATAAGCAAATGATAATTCACAACAACTTAAACATTAGACAGAAAAGAAAGTGACAGTAATAATACTTCCTATAGGTCTTGAGGAAGGAGAGAAGGTAGAGACCAATGGCGTAGAAAACTTATTCCCTATAATACCTCCCTATAATAACATTGCATGTAAAATGATCTTAATTTTCCTGTTAAAAGACATAGACTGGAGCTGGGCGCGGTGGCGCATGCCTGTAATCCCAGCACTTTGGGAGGCTGAGGCAGGAGGATCGCGAGTTCAAAGCCAGCCTCAGCAATGGCGAGGCACTTAGCAACTCAGTGAGACCCTGTCTCCAAATAAAATACAAAAAGGGCCGGGGATGTGGCCCAGTGGTTGAGTGCCCCTGAGTTCAATCCCTGGTACCACACACACACACAAAAAAAGACATAGACTGGAATATTGGATTAAAAAACAAGACCAGGGATGGGGTTGTGGCTCAGAGGTACAACGTTTGCCTAGTATGAGTGAGGCACTGGGTTTGATCCTCAGCACCGCATAAAAAATAATAATAATAATAAAAAATATTGGGTCCACCTATAACTAAAAAATTAAAAAAAAAGACCAAACTGTATGTTGCCTCCAAGAAATACACCTCATAAACAAAAATACTACTGGACTGAAAGTGAAAGGATGGAAAATTATATCCCATGCAAATGGAATCCAAAAGTAAGGAGCAGTGGATATTGTCATATGTGACAAAGCAGACTTCAAGCCAAAATTAGAAGACACAAAATAGGTCATTACATATTGATAAAGGGAGCAATCCAACAAAAAGATATGGTTGTAAATATTTATGTCCTGAAAGTTGGCTCACCCAATTTCATAAAACAAACATTGATCCCAATTCCATAATAGTGCAGAACTTCACCATACGACTCTCACTAGCATATAAGCCAGCTAGACAGAAAATCAACAAAGATACGTATATTTAAATGATACTATAAAGCAAATGGACTTAAGAGACATCTATGAATATCTCATCCAACACCTGTTGAATATAATTTCTTTTCAGCTGCTTGTGGAACTTGCTTCAAAATTGAGCATATATTAGGTTATAAGCCAAGTCTTGGGAAATATAAAAAAAGAATGAATCTCTTGCGTTTTTCATATCAGAATGGAATGAAATTGGAAGTCAACTGCAAGAAAAAACTATAGAAATTACCTAGATACATGATGATTAAGCTTCTGAATGAGTGGGTTATTGAACAAATTAGTGGAAGGGAATCTAAAAAAAAAAAAAAAAAAAAACTGTTAGAACCAAATGATAATGGAAACAAGACACCAGAATTTGCAGAAACAGTGAAGAAAGTCCTAAGGGGAATTTATAACTATGTGAATCTACATTTAAAAAAATATCAGAGCACTTACCAATAAATAACCTAATGATACATTTGAAGGTTTTAGAAAAACAAAAACAAAACTAGTAGAAGGGTGCATGCCTGTAATCCCAGTGGCTAGGGAGGCCAAGGCAGGAGGATCACTAGTTCAAAGCAGCCTCAGCAAACTTAGCAAATTAGTGAAACTCTACGCAACTCAGAAACAACCTGTGCCTAAATAAAATACAAAAACGGGCTGGAACTGTGGTTCAGTTGTTAAGTGCCTTGGGTTCAATCCCTGGTACAACAAAACAAACAAAAAAAACCCTAGTAGAAGAAAAGAAACAATAAAAATCAGAATTAAAATTATTGAAATAGTGAAAAAATACACAAGATCAATGAAATAAATAGGTGGTTCTTAGAAAACATAAGATGGAAAAATCTGTCAAACCAATAAAAAGAATATAGCAAAAACCAAAGTTAATAAAATTACAAGTGCAAATGAAGATGTACAAAAGTACAGATGTTACATAAATACATGATGATTAAGCTTCTGAATGAGTGGGTTATTGAACAAATTAGTGGAAGGGGATTTTAAAAAGAACACTGTTAGAATCAAGTGACAATGGAAACACAATACATCAGAATCTGCAGAAACAGTGAAGAAAGTCCTAAGAGGAAATTTGTAATTATGAGAAACTACATTTTAAACATATCAGAGTGCTCACCAATAAATAACCTAATGATAGGCTTACCAATAAATAACCTAATCTACAAGAGACACCACTGAAATCCAGATGATCATTAGTGACTATTTCAAATACTTAGATATTTTGAAAACTTTCCAACATTTGGTCTAGAAGAAAACCTAGGGGAAGTAGGTGAGGGTTAACTCAGTGGTAGAGTGCTTGCCTAGTATTCATGAGGCCCT
Source organism: Tamias sibiricus (assembly GCA_025594165.1). Taxonomy (NCBI): domain Eukaryota; kingdom Metazoa; phylum Chordata; class Mammalia; order Rodentia; family Sciuridae; genus Tamias; species Tamias sibiricus. The sequence continues at coordinate 167,413,875 of CM046662.1, read as the reverse complement.
GGGTTAATCCTCAGTGTAAGAAAGAAAGGAAGGGAGGGAGGGAGGAAAAGAAGAGGAAAGGAAAGGACAGGAAAGAAAGAAAGGACAAATGCTTTGATACAGAGGCACAGGCAAGGACTCACTGAATAGGATTCCTGCAGCTCAAGAAGTGATATAGAGAACCTACAACTGGATGGCATTAAACTAAAAATCTTCTGAAAAGAAAAGAAAACCACACTGTGAAGACACAGTCTATGTCTACGGCTAAATCACCCTGAACTCACTTGATCTTGTCTGAAGACATAGCCCACAGAGTGGGAGAAAATCTTTGCTAACTACTCTCCCAACAGGGGATTAGTATCCAGAATACATAAAGAACTCAAAAAATCCAATACCACAAAAATCAAATAACCCATTTAATAAATGGGTAAATGGACTAAACAGACACTTATCAAAAGAAGAGGTACAGCTGGCCAGAGATTATATGAAAAAGTAAAATGTTTAACATCTTTGGCTTTCAGGGAAACAGGAATCAAAGCTACACGGAGATTCATTCCATCTCACTTCAATAGCAATGGCAATCCAGAGCAGTGTTAGCAGGGGTCTGGAGGAAAGGAACTCAATTAGACTGTTGGTGGAAATGTAAATTAGTACAGCCACTATGGAAATCAGTCTGGAAGTTCCTCAAAAAATAAAAAAAAAAAATAGATCTATATAATCCTGCTATTCCAACTCTCACTCCCCAGCTCCATAGGATACCATTTCCTCAGCTAGTTCCCTCTACATCATCTCCCACTCCCATGTTATTCTGGGGAGAGTGTATCATTCATTCCAGAAATCGGGAATGTGTCAAAGCATATGTCAAAGATGAGGACTGCTCTTCTTTAACATAACTACCATATTGTTATCGCATCTTAAAATTGTAATTTCAAGTATTTCTTCTCAGTATTCAAAACTCTGTCTCCCATTGTCACAAATGTTCTTCTCTATATTTTTAGCACTTTGAATCTGGATATGAAAAAAAACTCCACACGTTGTGATTGACTGATAAATTGCCCATGTCTCCTTTAATCAGTAGTGTTTTATCTTTTCACACAATCTTTTTCTTACAATACATTTGCAAAATAGAAAAGACCAGTTTGTCCTGGAGAGCTTTCCAGAGTGGATGTGTTGCAGTTTGCATCCATGTACTATTGTTCACACGTTTCCTCGCCTTCTGAGCTCCCTCTGTGCAGGTACCTAGATCCAGGCGAGTTTTGCAGAGACTGGTTCAATGTCTATGGCAGGAGGTTTTCCGTGGTGGTGCTGTGCATCTGTGAGGAGGTGCCCTGAGTCCAGGTGCCATCCTGAGCTGTGTGCTGCCAGTGATGCTTACTGATAGACGCACTGATTGATTAGCATCATGATCATATTCTACGTCCACTATGCCTTCTTCATTTATTAGCTGGAATTCTATAAATAACCCTTCTTCTTATCCACTGTGGTTAGCCATCGGTGCCAACCACCTACAAAAAAAAAAAAAAAAAAAAAAAAGACAAAAAACAAAATCAATATTCAGTTCTTCCCTTTTAACTTATCTGCTTTCCAAGTGAGTTGGTCACTAGCATCTTCCAAACTTTACAAATTCCTGTTGAAGACTTCCTGCAACTTTCCCTTGTGACTTGGAAGTAGTAGCAAAATCATACAGCTCAATTCAGCTTTATATACTTAGCTTGGCATAGAGACTAACAGTCCTTTCCAAATGGAAAACTAAAGTTATGGACATCTTTTGAAAATCTTTTCTGCTTCACTGAGCGATTTTTCCCCATGACACTATTGTGTTTACTAGAGACGAATAGCATAGAATTTTATCAGATGTGGCCTTGGAAATTATCTCATCCATAAGCCCCATTCATTGCAAACTTAGGAAAAAAGCCACACACCCCAAGTGGTCCCAACAACCGATAAAAGGCCTAGTTCCAGAATTCTTGTTTTCTGTACCGGGAATCTTTCCTACACTCTGATTTAAATGATGACACTGTCAGAAAGTTTAGTTAAAATCATCAATGAGTACAGAGAAGCTCATCTAATTCTCATAGGCTGTCCTCAAATTAAAATAAGCCATTATTCAAAATCTCATTCCAAGTCAGATTTTATAGAACTCAGAGCTTTTTCCAAAAGTGACTGAAATTTCCCTGTAGGTTAAAACCCAAGGAAGCCTGATAAACTTAGTTGTCGTTTATCCCAAATACTGAACCCTGTGTTTGAAGTGTCACCAGTAACTGGAGGGTGGCCCAGCTTGCACTGGGCACTGCAGGGTGTTCTGCTGCCACCTAAGGCCTTCAGAGTTCCACAGGGGTGAGGGACGCCCCTCTCCTGTCTACTGTCCCAGCAAGGGAAGGAGGATTCCCCCACCACGGGGTCACTGATGATTCCTGTGAGTCATTAGCTGTTCGGACAGGGAAGAGTGAGGGTTGATGAGCGTGGAGGAGGCGCGTCTGGCTGGCTCAGGGCACTCAGTGGCCAAGCTGGGCACGAGGAAAGGTTCTCAGGAGGAGAGCACTGGTTGTTGAAGAAATGGCCCCAAGCTGTGCAGTTGGCATCAGCAAACAAAGGAGTGTCTGTTCCGCATTCTTTGAGGAAGTTATTATTTATGTGATGGAGCCTCTGGTGGGTGGCCTCCGCGATGGCCTCCAGTGGGCCCTGCCTTCTGAAATCCACACCCTCGCCAGCAAGTGTAGGCTGGTCAGAGTGATCTACTCTCCTGACAAATAGAAAGGCACAGGAACGATGCGATATCACTTTCAAAATCAGATGATGAAAAGCATGTGGCTTCCATGTCAGGTGTGATTCCTCTTGCTCTCAGGTCGTCCTTGCTGGTAGAAGCTGGCTGCCATGTTGGGGGGCAGCCCCATGAAAAAGCCAAGGCAGCCCAAGGCCTCAGCCCAGGAGCGCAGGGGACTGAAGTTGACATACTTGAAGTCTGAGTGTGTTTAGAAGAGACTCCCTGTGCCCCCTTTGAGCCTTGATATGAGGGAGCTCTGGCTGACAGCTGGCCCAGAACCACCCTCCTGTTTCCTGACTCACGGCCTGAGCTCATAAATATTTCTTTTTTAAGTTGCTAGGTTTGGGGGGAAGCCTAATACTACGTCGTAACTAAATCAAGGACTGTCTGTCTCTGCGGATGTGCCTCTGTACATGTATGTAGTTGTTTTATTGAGGAGTGCTGTTCTCCTTCACCTTAAGAGAAATGGTTTTCCAGTTGCAATTTTACATCCTTGAAAAATACAAAAGTTAAAATAAACTATCTCTGTGTGCGGTTGTCAGTTGGAGGAGGTTTGGTCCCACAGGGACCATTAGAAATTGCTGGAGACATTTCTGTTGTCTCTTCTGGGGCTTGCTGCTGGGATCTGGTAGGTGAATGCTGCTAAGATCATAGCTGCTACTAAAAATCACAATGCCCAGGACAGCTCCCCACTCAGAGGATTAACCTACTGCAATATGAGTGGACGCTGAGAAATCCTAACAAAAACCAGCTGAAATATACCCATTCAGGAAATCATTGCATTTACATAACCAAATACTTAAGATAGCATAACAAAACCATAAAAGACAAATGTATTGTCTATAATTTTTCTCTTATCTCTTTTCTATTAACATTTGTTGTCAAATTGGAGTAGAATCTTTTTTTTTCAATTTTATTTTTTATTCTAAGTTGTTAGAAATGACAGCAGAATGTATTACATTTCATATTATACCTGTAGAGCATATTTTTACATATCTCTGGTTGTATACAAAGTATATTCACACCATTGTGACTTCATACATGCACTTAGGGTAATGATATCCATCTCATTCTACCATCTTTTTTTTTTTTTGACCCTTTTGCCCCCTCCCTTCCCCTCCCTCCCCATTGGCCATTCTAGTGTTCCTCTAATCCTCCTATGCTCCCCATCCCAACCCAACTGTGCATCGGCCTCCTTATATTAGAAAAAACATTTGGCATTTGGCTTTTTGGGATTGGCTAACTTCACTTAGCATTATATTCTCTAACTCCATCCATTTACCTGCGAATGCCATGATTTTATTCTCTCTTATTGCTGAGTAATACTCCATTGTGTGTATATACCACATTTTCTTTATCCATTCATCTACTGAAGGGCATCTAGGTTGGTTCCATAGTTTAGCTACTGTGAATTGTGCTGCTATAAACATTGATGTCCCTGTAGTATGCTATTTTTAAGTCATTTGGGTGAAGACCAAGGAGTGGGATAGCTGGGTCATAAGGTGGTTCCATTCCAAGTTTTCCAAGATATCTCCATACTGCTTTCCATATTGGCTGTACCATTTTGCAGTACCAACAACAATGTATGAGTGTGCCTTTTTCTCCACATCCTTGCCAACATTATTGTTGTTTGTGTTCTTAATAGCTGCCATTCTGATGGGTGTGAGATGAAATCTTAGGGTGGTTTTGATTTGCATTTCTCTAATTGCCAGAGATGTTGAACAGAGACACTACACCTAATAGAAGACAAAGTAAGCTCTAAACTCCAACATGTTGGATTAGGCCCCAAGTTCCTTAATAAGAATCCTGTTGCACAATAATTAATATCAAGAATCAATAAATGGGATAGATTCAAATTACAAAGCTTCTTCTCAGCAAATGAAACTATCAGTGAGGTGAATAGAGAGCCTACTAATTGGGAACAAATTTTTACCACATGCACGTCAGATAGAGCACTAATCTCTAGAATATATAAAGAACTCAAAAATCTTAACACCCCAAAAAAAAAAAAAAAAAAACAAATAACCCAATCAATAAATGGGCCAAGGAACTGAACAGACACTTCTCAGAAGAAGATATACAATTAATCAACAAATACATGAGTAAAATATTTTAATTAAATGAAAACAATTTTGTTTCTATTTACGTGAATCGCATCTGTTTTAATGGATAAAACAAAGGATAATACAGTGGAATGTCTAATTGTTTGATGGTCCCTGCCGTTAGGAACACATAGATTAATATTTGGGGGAAGTAACTATTTGACAGTAGGTCTGGAACATCACGGATCACAGATTTTTTCTTTTTTTTTTTTGATGTTGAGCATGTATTTATTTATCATTTGTTTATCTTTCTTTATAAGCACCTTTTTTAAGTCTCTAGTCGATTCATTAACATTGTGTTGTTTCATTTTTTAAAAAATGAATTATTTATGAAAGTTTCTTACATAGTCTGATGTAAGTTCATTGTCAAATACATATGTTACAAATATTTTCTCCCAAACTTAGGTTTTTGATAAAGAAGATATTTTTTTTAGATTATTTATTTACTTATTCATAATGCACATGTATAGCATCTTTTTACATACAACTGCTTGTATACAAAGTATATAAGTACCATTCAGATCTTTAATCATGCATTTAGGATAGTGATATCCATCTCATTCAACCACCATTTTTCCCCCTTCTCCTCCCCTGCTCCCTCCCTTGCCCTCCCTTTCCTTTGACCATTCTAGTGTTCCTTTAATCCTATATACCCCCATCCAATCACAGGGTATGGAACCACCCTATGACCCAGCCATCCCACTCCTGGGTCTGTTCCCAAAGGACTTAAAAACAGCATATTACAGTGATACAGCCACTTCGATGTTTATAGCAGCACAATTCACAATAGCTAGGTTGTGGAACCAACCTAGATGTCCCTCAGTAGCTGAGTGGATAAAGAAAATGTGGTATATATACAAAATGGAATTTTACTCAGCAATAAGAGAGAATAAAATAATGGCATTTGCAGGTAAATGGATGAAGTTGGAGAATATAATGCTAAGTGAAATTAGTCAATCTCAAAAATCCAAATACCAAATGTTTTCTCTGATATAAGGAGGTTAGTTCACAGTGTGAACGGATCACAGAATTTAACACCTACTGATTAGAACCACACTTGGAACCCCAGTGTGGGCGACTCTGACTGGGATGTCAGGAGCAGATATCTATGGGAGCTTGCAGATGAGACCCATTCACTGCAGGCACGTGGCTCCCACAGAGCTCTCACGGGTGCCATATGTCCCTGCAGCAGTGAGGATGCAGGTGGTATGTGACGCAGATGGAGACGCCACTCGTTACATATCTCACCTGCAACCCTGAAGCTGACCAGGCTCAAGGGTGGGCTGAACTAGGTGCCAGGGGTGAGAAGCACACAAAACCCATGAAAGATATTTATTTACCTTTGTAAAAAGAAGCGTGCAGAGATCTGCATAGTCGTACACAGAGAGATCTTCTTGGAAAAATATGGACATAGTAGAACTAACCAAAAATAAACAGAGCTTTCAAAGTTCTGCAGACGAAGCTGAAAGGAAAGCAAATAACAACAACAACAACAACAACAATAATAATAATAATTGACATTTGAGGTGTGATCATCAAGCAAGGACATTGAATTTTCCTTTGATGCTATAGCAGCTTGGCACATTGTCAAAACATCCTGAATGAATACGGGCTCTGGGAAGAACTGTAGAGAGTAACCCCAAAGAACAGGACAGTGTGGAGTGGTGGTTAGAGCCCTGAGCTGACCATGAAATACGTGGGTTCAAATCCTGAGATTTGTCCCGCTCATGAAATCATGTAAGTTGCTCTACCCATCATTTATAAACTGTGTACGCTGTACTGGCTACAAATGAGAATGAAATGAGATGCAGCCAGAAAGGGTAGAATTCCAGCACAGATAGGCATTGTAGCCATTATTATTATGAATCAAATCTGATAGTGCCACTGCTATTTTTTTTATACAACAGCCTCACCCACTAAGCCAAGCACCACCCCCACACACAGCTTGCACTACCTGCATCCCCCTAACCTCTTGGATCTGTTTCTGTGCATGGACTTACACTAGCTGGGAGGTGGCTGGAGGCCCTGCCAAGCTTTGGCCCAGTGGTGGAAGGTTGCAGAACTCAAACTACCTACTGAATTCAGATGTGATAATACTGCTGGTGTTACCTCCACACAAGTCCACTTCCCCTTCTTCTACAACACGACATTTATAAGCTAGCATTTTTTAGATCCACAAACTTGTACTGGCAGCGTCGCATCTTAGACCCTGGTATGGGTGACTGTATTGGTAAGCCAGACAATTCACCTTAAGTTTTGCTGGGCCCACCACTCTTTTATTTATTACTTTAGTTGTTTTGCGCTTTCTGTTTATGAAGTGGGTGGTGACATCAATGAGCTTACATTATTTTACTGAACAATGATAGCACATTTTCTTCAATTAAAAATGTCTTGAAAAACTGAAATCAAATCTAAACCATCTTAACATTAGTGCTGTAGATTTTCTCCAGAAATAGAATGGATTCAGCAAGGAAAGACGGGCTCTGAAATTTAAATTCTGCCCCCAGATATTTCACTTTGGTTATTCCCTTTCTTTTATTCAGAGGAATATTTTATTTTATTTTAAAAACCTGTATAAGAATGAGTATTCTTACATATAGTTATTTTGTATATCATAAACTAATCTGTATCTAGTTCTAGATGCACAGAATAGTGGACAAAACAGTAGATTTTTTTTTTTTTCCTCTTTGAAACCTGAGAGGAAAACAGAAGAAATACTTGTAACACCTATGGAAACAGGAGGGACCTATTCACCACAGATCACGTCATCGGTGACACTTGCCAAAACAAATGCTTCCCTAGCAAAAGGAAGACCATTAAAAAAATTGAGCTAGGTTAGAAAGTTCTACTTGAAAAATGTATTAGAAAAATCTCATCATCCATTCATTGATTAGGTGTGAAATAAGGCACTTAGTAAATACATGTTGAGTAGTTACTCTTCTATGTCAATATTGGTAGTAATGAAAATCCCAGGCATTTCATTTTCAGGGACAGATTTAATTTCAAGGTTCTCTTTATCATACTTGCTATAAATAACCCTACTGTGAAAACATAATTAGAGCTGATGCACATTTGCAGCAGGACAGATCCTGTGTTTATGCCCAAGTGAGTCTGGTTGCATTCAATCCTGGGCGTGGAGGGATTAAGCTGGTCTGTGGTGCTTGGAATCCAAGCAGGAGGCAGCAGATCTCCCGTGCCATGACCACAGTTGGGTCAGGGCAGGCTCAGTCCATGTCACTGCGGATTTCTGGTTTTGCTAGTTTATTTTATTTATTTATTTATTTATTTATTTATTTATTTATTTATTTATTGGTGCCAGGGATTGAACTCAGGGGCACTTGACCACTGGGCCACATCCCCAGCCCTTTTTTGTATTTTATTAGAGACAGGGTCTCACTGAGTTGCTAGGTGCCTTGCCATTGCTGAGGCTGGCTTTGAACTTGCGATCCTCCTGTCTCAGCCTCCCAAGTGCTGGGATTACAGGCATGCACCACCGCGCCCGGCTTTGCTAGTGTTTTTAACCTCTGAGGAATCCTTAGTTCTCGGCAACTCCATATTTCACTCTATAATTTCTTTCATTGAATGCCCAGATCAACGTGGGAGCTAAGACTGGAGAAGAGCCTGTCTCACCATCGGGAGCCCAGAGGGAAGGTGAGAGTCCCAGAGGTCCTTGAAGCACACAGTGCGGGAGCTGTCACCCAGAAACTCACACCCTGAGTGGCCAATGCAGTGGAGGAAATGCTGTGCACGGTGACCAGAGGCTGCCTCCGGTCCCAGTCCCTGTGTAGTGTACTTCTTCAAAACAGGGCCATTGACTCAAAGCTTGCCAGCACCAAAGTCAAATTATTGCACATTCAATTGCTTCAGTATAACCAAGATAATCCTATGTTAAGCTACTTAGAGTCTGTTTGCTCTGCATACCACATAAGCATGCAGGCAACATCTGCTAGTCATAGATAAGAAAACCCCATGGCTCTGCAAGTCACAATTGCTCTTCAGAGCCAAGGGACCCTGAGATTCCCCACCTGGTTGCTGAACATCATCATCTAGACATGAAAGCCCCGTCTCCTGCACCCCTCTCCCCAGGAGGTCCTGTGCCCTTTCTCTTCTGACTGGTGGCCTTGCAGCTCTGTCTCAAGGGTCTCCCGCCGGGAGGACCTCCTCTCCCGTGCAAGCTGGTCTAAGCACGCTCAGTGAAGCTCCTGTGTAAACTGCAGCTCGAGTCCTGTTCTTTCCAACAGCCCTCAGATCCTCCAGCTTAGCCCAGGGACTAGTGAACTACGTAGCCAATAAGGAACAGAACCTGGTCCTCAGGACCAAGGCCTGGCAAGACAGCAGGCCCTTCTAGGGATGCTGGTGTAGAGGGAAGAGCAACCAGGCAGAGGCTGTGTGGAGAATAGAGGAGCCGTGACCGACTGCAGGCCCCCTGCCCTGCCGGATGCCCCACCAATCCTCCTGCCCCTCCACCGTCACTCCAGGTTTCAGACACAACCCCAGGGAAGACTAAGAAGAAAGCTGGAAGATGACAGAGACCACTTGGAAATGCCCGTGTTTGTCTAAAATTGAGTAATATTAAGTGGTGATTTTTGGTGATCATTAGAAGGGACTTAGGCTAAGGATGAATTCAGTTACAATAAAATTAAGCATGGAAAAATATTACATTGCTTATGTAGCTGAGTTGATAAAATTTTACCTATTATATCTGTTTTGTATTTTTTTAAAAATATTTTTTAGTTATTTATTTTATTTTATTTTATTTATTTTTATGTGGTACTGAGGATTGAACCCAGTGCCTCACATGTGCTGGGTGAGTGCTCTACCACTGAGCCACAACCCCAGCTCCTGTATTTTGATTATAATTCAAATTGGAACATATGTGGCATCTTCACATACTGGGCTGTGACAATTCCAGTACATCCTTCAGTCCATTCTGTTACGGACAAGATCTGCTGGATTTGACACACCCTCTGTGTAGTTAACATTTTGCTGTTTAGAAAAAAGCACCATAATAAAACAAGATAAGCCTATTGGATTAATGCTATTAAAGTTCATGCAACATATTTATTTATTATTATTTGAAGAAAAATGAGTACAAATAGACCAAGAGATGAGGTGACCGTGTGGGAATGGAGCTTTAGATTCTCTGCCCTCCCTTGGGACGACTTCTTCCAAGACTGTAGGCCGGGACCTGGAGACAAAGCGACATCTGTGAGTCCCTTAAACTCTGGTGTGTTGATGGCTGGAAGTCCCTTCTGTAAGTCCCTTCTGTAAGTTAGCATGCACAGGTGGGTCCATCTGTTAGCATGTTAATTGTGTATCCCAATTACTAGCGAGGGAGTCGGGCTGTGTGGGTTGGACCTCCAACCCTACTTCCTAAGATTTATGTACATGTGGGAACCGCTTGATCTTCAGGTTTCTGTTTCTCAACTGTGAGGTGGAGGTACTATGTCTCTATTTCACAAGGATGCAGGAACAACACAGTAGGGAATGTGCACAGCACAGAGCTCTGCTCACAGCAGTCTGCAGTTCATGCCCCCTCTGATCCCCACTCATGTGATGGGTGAGAGTCTGGAGAGAGGGCCGAAGAGGAAGGCTCACTCCCTGGCCTTACTGTGAGCCTCCAGATGAGGCAGCCATGCTGTGAGTTTCATTTGTGAAAAAGAAAGACCTTAAGAACAGCTCTGCGGGGGCTGGGGCTGTGGCTCAGTGGCAGAGCGCTCGCCTTGCACGTGCGCGGCCCGGGTTCGATCCTCAGCACCACGTAAACATAAATGTATTGCATTGTGTACAACTAAAGTAAATAAATAAATAAATAAATAAATAAATAAATAAAAGAACAGCTCTGCATAGAACTTCTGAGGGTCAAAATATCCCAGCGTCAGGCAACCAGCCTCTCGTAGACCACAAGGTCACATTATTGATAGGAGCATTCCTCTCTATGGGGGCCACCGGGTCTGCAGCCACCCAGCTAAAGAAAGGTTTTCTGGCTTCTCCTCCACACGGTGCTCCTGGCCTCCGTGCCCTCTGGCTTATAGTGTTGGGCTGCTTCCAGGGAGCATTTTCCCCCGTGCTCTGAGAACCCACTCTATTCCAGGAAGCCAGGCCAACCACAGAGACGCCTGAGCACTTCCCACCACTCGAAAGCTATGATGTAAGCCATCTGGGTTTTACCCCAAGATGTGTAAAGTGGCCCTAGTACTTTCATTCAATAACCTGGTTCTTCTTGTTGTTGGCCTTCTTTGTATGACAAAATATACGTGTACACCCAGCATGACCTCGCTCCAACTTTTGGAATCCATTTTGCGCCAACTGTCCACTTACGCACCGGTCAAAGTCTGCTTGCAGACTGTAATCCGCTCTGAGGTTCAAGTAGAAAGACAGTAAACAGGAATGGTCTGACAGCCACCGCAAAGGCTGGACCTGTCCTCTTCTGTAGTAAACCAAGCCGTTGTTGGCGCTGCTGGGGACTGCAGAACAGCATCCGCCTGAGCCTGGAGGACACCCGCACTGGGCTGAAGCACCTGGAAGCTTCCAGGAGTTTCCTGCTGAATCCAGACGCCTCAGCTCTTACCAGCCCGCAGACCCCTGCTGCTTCTGTCTCCACCTTCACCGCCAAATGGGAACTCTGTCCCTGGCTGTCCCCCAGGCCACTCAGCTCTGACTGAAAGTCTCCCATGAAGGCATCAGACTGTCAGAACTGAGTGTTAACAGAACTGCAGGGACAAAAATGCAAAGGAAATAGAAAACAAAGTCACTAAAAATACCTCTATGATTTACAGATCCATCAACTATATTTTCATACCACGAGACTCATAATTGCCTGTATGAGACTGTTATTCGCTCCTTGACCATAAAAGTGAAAGCTATAACCAGTGACATCATATTTCTCTTCCAGTATTTCAGTGTGGATAATGTTTTCTGTTCTTACTCTTTTTCACCCATTTTCATTATTCTTTCTTCAACTGCCTTTCAAAAAAAAAAAAAAAAAAAAAAAAAAACAACAACAACAACAACCTAACCTTATAAATACCTGTACCAGGCAATTATTATAATTCTAGGTCATATAATGCAAGAGTGGCTGTTATTTTAATGTAGAAAATATTTTTCAGACTTTTATGCTACTGAAAAATTTTGCTTTTAGTTTGAACCTGAGAACTGATGGTGTGTAATTGTATCCCCTAAAGAACAAGTATCTGGTGTTGGTGTTGCTTGTTCTCTCATGGAAGAAACAAGAAGCAATTTGTGCTGCGGTGAGGCCGTTTCCTCTAACATCTGCAGGGAACACACAGTGCAGTATAAGCTCTCTGCCTTTGCTGGGCTGTGGGGTTCCAAGGGCCCTTGTGGGGTTCCCTAGGGGCCTTGTATTGGTCTCTGCTGCCCTGGGACAAGTCCGCTGATGGAGCACAGAGCATCTCCCCATCAATGTCCTGCTGAGCCACTGTGCCTCCTTCTGAAGCTTAGTGTGACGTCATCGTGGAAACGATCATGCCTGTCACGTGGGGGCTCTGTCACTGTGCTTCCCGCAGCGCCGGAGAGGGAACAGGGCCTCGGAGCATGTGCAGTCACTACCCGCTTCATCTGACCTCTGCCCGAACTGGTGGCCAGATGCCACCGTGAGACGTGAAAGATGGATTTAATCAAGAGGCCCGGTGAAAACGGGCCTGAGGAACCAGAGCTTGCAATCGCAGGCTTCTTGCTCTGGTAGATTTTGTAGGACTCAGCAGTCAGCCCTCAATGGAGAGGGATACTCTGATATGGGTTGTATTAAAACTAAGGCTCTAAAACCTAAAATCCAGTTAAATCTATATGAGCCAACGAGCATTTGATCATCTCTAGTCTCTGTGAGTTCCACTCCTGTCTTTCCCTCCTGCCTCTTGGTCTCTTTCCCCTGGCCATGTCTCACTCTACCCTTGGTAGCCCCCGTCATGAGCTACATCCCAGCCCACTGGAAGGGGGACTTCCACACAAGCACACTCAAGGAGTCCCCTGTCCCCTGGCTGAGCCATCCCATCTGACCCATTTGCCCTGTGGTGTCTGCTCAGCAGCGTCGAGTATGTCCGTGGGTTCAACCTGCTTTGTTGACAAGACGTCTGCCTTGTTGTGCCTGGCTGCCCATGAAGAGCTTTGAGGAAGTGTCCATGCTGTCTTCATTAATAAGGCCTTTAGCAGTGCCCAACAGACAGCAGACACAAGGCACTTAATGGATAGTAGTTGTGTGAATCTGCAATACTTGGGAAATGAGGAGTTGTGAATAGTGGACCCCAGAGTAGGAAATTATCAGCAGCAGGAAGAGGGAAGCAGGAAGTTGCCGGCCGTCCCCGTGAGCAGAATGGGAACAGTAGGCGCTGCTCTCTCGCGTCTGTGGGGGTGGATGGAGCTTTACAGGCTGCAGAGAAAAATTTTAGAAACTGAGTTATGCTAGCTAAGAGAGATATTCCAGTTGCTAAGGCCAACAGAAAAGAGACTGCTCACCCCAGGATCCTAAAGTTGTTGGCACTGGCCTGTGTTCTCTAAAGGAGCAGAAGGAATAGGAGAATAGATAGGCGGGTGGGTAGGCAGGTAGGTAGAGAGATACAGAGGCTTATTATAAGGAATCCCTTTACATGAGGCCGAGAAATCCCAAGACCTGCAGCCGGAAGCTGCAGACGCAGGAGACCCAGGGTTGGTGTTCCTGTGTGAGTTCAAAAGCTCAAACCAAGGGCGCTCGTGGTCTAAGATTCCAGCCTGAGTGTGAGTCTAAGACAGGCAGGGAAAGCACATTCTCTGTCACTCAAGCCTCTGTGTTCTAGTGACATGCAGCAGGTAGATGAGACCCACCTGTGGTGAGGAAGACAGTCTGCCAACCTCACACAGAAACGTCCTCACAGACACATCCAGCGGGTTTCTAACCAGTCTCTGGCACTCCCTGGCCCAGCCAGGTTGGCTCATCCAATTAACCATCCCTCCGCGGAAGTCCAGTATGCCCTGCTGTTGTCCCATGACCACTCTGGCCGACCCGTCCTCGTCAAGGGGCGGGTGGGCTAACATGACCCGAGGGCTTAAGGAATTGGAGCCTCGCAGCACCCCTCCATTTGGACTCCCCACCAAAAGGGAAGAGCCCCAGAGGAAAAAATCGAGTGGGGAATAGACAAAGCCTCAGATGTGGCCGCCTTTGTCAGGCTGGGATTTGGTGCTCCCTGTACCTGAAACCCCCTCTCCTCACCCGGCGGAGCAGACCGGTTCAAGCAGCGCAGACTCCTCCAGCTGCTCCTTCCCGGTCACCCACCCCCGCCCCCCTCAGCCTCCATGCTTTGGTCACACACCTCCTTGCCCAGGTGTCGTGCCCTCGTATCCAAGTCACACCTGGACCCAAGGCCCAGGTTAAACCCACCCCTTCCAAGCTATCTCCAGAAGAGTCACCTCAGCTCTAAGATGGGGGCTGTCCAGTGCCTCTTTGACAACTTGCGTTGTCACTGCAGAGCACTTGCTCCTGAGAGCAGAGAAGGGCGTGTCTCTGAAGCTCAGGTGTAATGGGGAAAGACCACGGCCTGGTACCACGAGTTCCCAGTGCACTGCACCAGCGGACACAAGAGCTGGGTGTGTGCTTTGAGGCTGCTTATCAGGCCCCAACAATGCGCACAGCTATTTTTTTTTTCATTTTTTTAAGATACTTTTTTATTTGTTTTAATTAGTTATACATGACAGTAGAATGCATTTGTGCACTTTGATAGTCATACATAGATGGGATATAATTTCTCATTTTTCTGAGTGTACATGGTGCTTAATCATATTGGTCATGGAGTCACATATATACATACAGTAATAATGTCTGTCTCATTCCACTATCTTTCCCATCCCCACATCCCCTCTCTCCCCTCCCTTCACTTCCCTCTACCTAATCTAAGGTAACTCTATTCTTCCCTAGTGCCCCCACCCTTATTGTGAATTAGCATCCACATATTAGAGAACACATTCAGCCTTTGGTTTTGTGGGATTGGCTTATTTCGCTTAGCATGATATTCTCCAACTCCATCCATTTACTGGCAAATGCCCTAATTTCACTCTTCTTTAAAGCTGAGTAATATTCCATTGAGTATCTATACCAAATTTTCTTTACCCATTCATCTATTGAGGAACACTTATTTTGGTTCCATAGTCTAGCTATTGTGAATTGAGCTGCTATAACATTGATTGGCTGCATCATTGTAGTATGCTGATTTTAAGTCCTTTGGGTATAAACCAAGGAATGGGATGGCTGGGTCAAATGGTGGTTCCATTCCCAATTTTCTGAGGAATCTCCATACTGCTTTCCATAGCTTTTTTTCTTTCTTTCTTTCTTTTTTTTTTTTTAAGAATCCAAACCATTTTGTTAGATTAATTTTGCTTCTTACTGAAAGAATTTTTGTAGCAGTTTATTCTCTCTTTTGTTCACATTTTTTCAGTGCTTGGTGAGCGTCCACTGTGTAAAAGGCACCAGAGACTGGCTAAGAACTAGGGAGGACAGCTGCAGCAAGTTCAAGTTCGGCCTCAGCAATTTAGTGAGACTCTGCCTCAAAATTTTAAAAAATCGGAAAGGACCAGGATGTAGCTAAGAGGTAAAGAATCCCTAGATTCAATCACCAGTACATTCCAGTCAATGAAGGAAGGTTGATTGAAATGGCCTTAAATAATTTTTAAATTATTACTTATTTTTAAATACTTTCATGCATTTTATTTTTTAGACACTTATAATTTTGCAAGCTAGCAATAAATTATTGTCCTCAATATTTTAGTAATTATTACCATACATCTTTTTGGTTTTTTTTTTTTTTGGTACCAGGGATTGAACTCAGGGGCACTCGACCACTGGGCCACATCCCCAGCCCTTTTTTGTGTGTATTTTTTTTTTTGTATTTTTTATTAGAGACAGGGTCTCACCGAGTTGCTAAGTGCCTAGCCACTGCTGAAGCTGGCTTTGAACTCGTGATCCTCCTGCCTCAGCCTCCCAAATGCTGGGATTACAGGTGTGCGACACCGTGCCCGGCCCTACCATACATCTTTTAATGCTAACTAGAACACCGTTTCATTATAAATGATTGTAAAATGAAATGATTAAATGCCAAATTATTTTTGAAGGTTCACTTTGTGCTGAAAGTGAGCAAAGCAAGAATCTAATGTTCTGGTCTGTATAATTTTAAGTGGAACTAGGAAACAGTGTATATACAAACAACACAAAAAAAGGCCTGAACATTCATGTCAGTTCGGTGGTCCAACCACAGGCAAACTCGTCTTTGGACTCTCTGAAGTGGGGCTTGTCAGTGGCCTGGATTCAGGACAGTTTCCAGAAGGATTGTCCATCCCTGAGTGCCGCCTACATTTTCACAGAGCAAAGCCCCTCCCACCCTCATCTAGCCTCTCACACATGTGGCCCCTCACCTTGACTGTCTCTCGCCATGACTTAGGGCTTTGGAGTGGGGATAATAAACTTTGGATTCAATGTGGCAAACGTCATGGAGCTTGCTATGTGGGTGACATTGGCTGGTCCTAAAGGCAACTCTTAGATAAGCTTCCCCGTTGCGGGGGGGGGGGGGGCTAGCAGACCAACGGCAGATTACAACGTGTCTTAAAAGATAAAGGAGCATAGGTGTGTGGTAGGGTGGATGGTGGCCCACAACACACTTGGTTCTGGTCCTGGGAACCCTGGATGTTGCCTTGCATGACAAGCGGACTCTGCAGGGCTGGGGTTGTGGCTCAGTGGTAGAAGCACATGTGGGGCACTGGGTTCCATCCTCAGCACCACATTAAAAAAATAAATAAAAGTATTGTGTCCATCTACAACTTAAAAAAAAACATTTTTTAATAAATGTGGTTCTGGATCTTGAGATGGAAAGAGTGTTCTGGATTATCCCAGCAGGCTAGAGCCACCACTATGAGTGCCTAGTGAAAGGAACAGGAGAGAGGTTCACTATGGAAGGGACATGGTGTGGTGGGGACCTGTCGCCGACTGCAGCGACGGCCGCCTGCAGCAACAAAGCCGCGGGAATAAGTTCACAGGCAGACTGGAAACGAACAGGCTCTTTATGCTTCTCTCCCTGGCTCCAAAAACAACTCCTCCCGCAACTCAGACTCCTCTAACCCCCGCAAAATGGTCCCAGGCCAAGTCTTGCGAGATCATGGAAGGTGGTGACCCGATCCGCAATGTCTTGGGCCAGGTCTCGCGAGATCATGGAAGGTGTTGATGCTTGAACATCTTTATGGCTCACAGCTAATCGCAATCTTAGCTATCTCCCCATTTAGGGCTCCTACAGGGACCTCTGCAGATGAGCAGAGGGAGGAAAGGTAGGGATGGTCTCCATCTCCACTGACCCCAACAAGGAGCCTGCTGCCAGCACCTTGGCTTTGGCCCTATAGGGTCATTTTGGACTTCCGACTTCCAGAGCTGTGAAAGAGTAAAGCGTGCTATTTGAAGCCACCCAGTTTGTGGTGATTTGTTACATCAGTCACAGAAAATAACACAGGGAGTTCACACAGAAGGAGGTCACACCTTAGAGCAGAGGGGTCAGAAAACATTACTGGGGAATGAATTTCAATCCACAGCAGGGTGTTTGTTGTCAGAGAAGTCTTCACCTTTAGCGCTGGGCTCCACGAGGGCAGAGTCCGTACAATCTGCACCTCGGGGTCCTTCTTTAAATGGTGTCTGCTCTTTCCTTTTCCAGAGTCAGCCCTGGGGGAGGAATCTACAGCTATTGGGTTAAAACTTTTGACAGGGGTTCTGACACTCAGGATTCCTTCCCAGATCCTTCTGAAGTAGACATAATCAGCCAGTTCCGAGGCTGTGCGTGTGCACAGAGCTGCCTGCCGGTCACATGGCTTAGTAAACACCGCTATGGGCCACCCAGACTCCTCTTGGTAATGCCTCTCCCTGGCTGCCAGACATGCCCCCATCATCAATTCCTTTTTGTGTATTGCCTGGGTTGAAAAATTTCTTCCTTCCAAGGGCAGCATTATCTCAGGACTATCAATATAGGGGATAAAGATGTCTCCCTGTCCCCAACTTGGGCCATGCCATCTTTTGAGAAACAAGTGGGTCCCACTGAGGACCCCACTGTGACTGCAGCTCCCCTGCCTCTATCCAGCTTCTTGCTCTATGCTGTCCCACCTCCTCCTTACCTCCGCCTGGTGAATGTCCTACACACAATCTCCCTCTCAGATGGAGCCCAAAACACAGCCAATACGTGTCAGTTGCATGAACGACGACTTTGGGCTTCTGCTTAAATTAGTGTTTGCTGATGGAGTAAAAGTCGTCCATTCACCACACAGAGCTGTTCTCCCTTCCATGGGAAAAGGCGTGTTGGTGAAGGCACACCTGTGCTAGAAAAGAAATGTGCAAGTCCAACTTCTAGAAAATGGACAGCACGTCCTCCAGCTCCCTCTCGGTTGATGAATCCTCATCGTCACTTGAAGCTGGCTTTGCAGCTCATGTAAAATTGTGCTGAACACACTGCTCATGTTGTCAGCAGAGGGACGCTTGTCCTCCCCACAAACCCTCTGTTTCCCCGCAGGGGAAGGGACAAGGTTGCAATTGCTCAGTTACTGGCGGGCAGGTGACCCCGAGAGTCATCCATCAGGACAGAGTGACGGCTTGCCGCTGACAGCACATTTTTTTTTTTTTTAGGAGCTGGGAAAGGGCTCTGAAGAGATTTACATTTAAAGAAGTGTCACTTCTAATTCTGGGCTTGTTCATGGCCTGACATCGGTGCATGGATGGACTCTTTCCCTTCTGAAGCAGAGTTTATGCGACTTTCTGCCTTCAGTATGATGCCACCTTGAAAGTCCCAACACCACCTCTAATCATTTCCTCAAATGCCTTTAAAGACAGCAGGAAACTAATCACAAGATGGGTAAAAACCACAACACTGAAAATGGTGACAGACACCTGGGTTGCTTCCATATGTCAGCTACTGTATCGTTCACTTGAAAATTGATAAAAGAACAGATTTTAGGTGTCCTTACCACTCCCTTGACATAGTGGTGATTGAGGTGATGGACATGTTAATTAGGTCACTTGTGATCTCAGTACAGAATGTATACAAATCGTCACATTGTACCCCTGGAATATCTGTATATTTTAATTAAACACCCTAATATGAACAATCACAATAAATGAATGAGAATCATTTTCTGCATCGTAACGTCTGAGGGACCAGCAGTGAGCCTGGCTGGGGAGAAGCTCCTTAAAGCTCACGGATGGAAACGGTGTTCACGTGGTGCAGCATCAAGTGGGAAAGGAGCTGCCGTGTTTTACGCTGTCTGTGACCTGCCTGGAATACACTAGAAGGAGCGCCAGAAGACAGTACGACACGTGGGGACAGCCCGAGGGGAAAAGGGTCTCAATCATCCACTTCGTGTCCACCGAATGTCCATCACAGGGAGTTCTGCAGAAACAGGAATTACTTTCCTGGATGCCTAGGGTCAGGGAGGGAGCGGCTCAGGAGGGAACCAGCTTCCGCTCACAGGAAACCTCGGTTTCTGACCCAGCTTTGCTTCAGCGAGGTGGGGGCTTTGCTTTCCTGCGCAGTAAATCCAATGTCTAGGGCGACCTGGGAGGCAGTTGTGCTTCCTGGGGGCAGAAGCCCCCCTGATTGCAGCAGTGAGTGCCGGTGGCTAAGCCGACTCCGCCTCATGCGACTCCCTGCCTCCTGGAGAGACAATGCTCTACAGCGCTTTCAACAGAAGATGCAAGGGAAGAACTGTTTCAGCATTGAAGTGTTTAAAGAAGTAAAGACTGAGGACTGATCACACAAAACTCAGTAAGGATCAGAATGGTTCAATACCTGGATTTTTCTGTCCTCTTCACATGTGGATTCATTTGGTGATAATTGCATCCAGGTGTTCCAAACACCACAGACAAGCACAGGCTCAGAGAAGCCAGAAGCATCAAAATGTGAAGGTTGAACACTTTCTGTTATTTTTGGCTTACAGGATATTATATTCAGACTTGAGTGTTTTTTAAATGTTAATAACTGAAAAATGTTTTCTTCTCCTACTGTAAGCTTAACATTTCTAAAAATTGGGTTATTTTTCTCTTGATAAAGAATGCATTTGAATTCCAAAAAAAATAAACTAAGCAAGAACTGGCAGAGTCATCAAAAAATGGTGCTTTTATTCCACACAGCCGATAAGAAAGAGTTTACAGTAATTTATAGATGTATGTCCCCTACTTCATCAGTGACAATTCTGTTAATCAAATCTGTAGGATGTCTGTGAAGGCTTGAAGTGTATCCTTCACAAAGATAGTTCAAGACATAAATCCTGGTGCTTGTGAATGTGACCATTTTTGGAAACAGGTCTTCATATGTAATCCAGGTATGATCATTAGTGTGGCATTGGTCCAGTGTGACTGGTGTCCTTACCAGAGGAAGAGACAGAGAGGCAAGGGAGAATTCCAGGCTGCGACCAGGCAGAGATTGGGGTGAGGCATCTACAAGCCAAGGAAAGCCAAGAATTGCCAACAATACTAGAGCCAAGAGAACAGCAGGAAGCAGACTCTCCCTGGAGCCTTTGGATGAGTTTGCTGCTGGCTCCTTGATCTGGGATTGCTCGCTGCCAGAATTATGAGAGAATAAATTTCTGTTGTGACAAGCTGCCCAGTTTGTGGTAGAGAGGTCCTCTCAGACTAGCCCTTTTGCTTTTTACAGCTTCAGTTTCCCACAGCCAACTGTGGTCTGAAAGTATCAGATGAAAACTTCCAGAAATAAGCAATTTATAGGTTTTAAATTGTGGACCATCCTGCTCCATCCCACCCAGAACACGACTCGCTCCCTTGTTCAGTGTGTCCATCCTGCATATTCTACTAGATGGTCAGTCACTTGGTAGCTATCTCAAAGGTCAGATGAACTGTTGTGGTATCATAGTGTTTATTTTCAAGTAGCCCTTATTTAATAATGGACCCAAACCGTATGAGTAGTGATACTAGCAGTATTATTATGTTACATTTTATATCATTCCACTTTTTTAGTAGTTATTGTTGTTACTTTCATATGGTGCATAATTTACAAATTAGACTTAACATAGGTGTGTTTGTATGGAAGAGCCATAGCAGGTAGAGGGTTCCGTACTGAGGTTTCAGTCCTCCACTGTGAAGGAGCCCTAATCAAGGAGATAGCTAAGATTGCGGTTAGCTGAGAGCCATAAAAGATGTTCAAGTTCCACCTGATATTCATACATTATTCAAAGAATCTTTGTATGCCCGTGAACACTGTGTGATGCACCTGTAAGCTCGAGCTGTAAGCACTTGTCCTTGTTAAAGCTAAATGTATTTAACCGGGTGAGGTTGGTTAGAGTTGGTTGGAAGTAGATGGTGGATGGTTGGAAGTAGTTGGAGCTGGTTGGAGTGTGGAAGGAGTTTGTTGGAGTTTTTGTTTGGAATTGGAGAGGTTGCTGAAGCTGGAGAGAGAAGAAGAATAAAAGACCCTTTTTCATTTTCATATTGCCTCCAAATTTTCTCCTGTGGCATTGTTGCTCCAAGTGGCAATCGCTTCAGGCAGCAACACCACTGAGCATCTTGGATGGATGTAAGATTGAGGGGGCACAACTGTGCTTTGTTTCAGCATCCGTAACAGATAAATACAGAGCCCTTTCCTGTTTTTGTCATCAAAAGCTGCTTAAAGGCAAAATTTAAACAGCTGCCCGACGTAGGTCATTTCCTGGGCTTCTCCAGATAACCACAGCAAAGCCTCCCTCTTGCTGCCCACGTGGGGCAGGAACCCTGCACTTGCTGTGTGTCGTTTCCTGAAGCATATTGAGTCTCAGAGACGCTCAGTGCTTGTATGCTGCCTGTTGTGGCCAGCCACGGTGCCGCGGGAAAATTCTCGGAGGCAGAGTTAAGCTTTTCTTAATTTTACTTCTACTTTCTTAGAGAGAGCTTAGAGTCTTAGAAAGAAAGATAGAGAAAGATTTCTTCTTGTCTTCTTAGCTTAGAGTCTTAGAAAGAAAGATAGAGAAATCTTAGAGCTTAGAGAGGGAAAGATTTTTAGAGAGAAAGATTAAAGCGAGCTTTTCTTCTTGTCTTCTTAGCTTAGAGTTAGAGTTAGAAAGATAGAGCTTAGCTTAGAGCTTAGAGTTAGAAAGATAGAGCTTAGCTTAGAGAAAGATTAGAGCTTCTTTCTTCTCTCTTCTTTCTTCCTTCTTCTTTCTTCTGTCTTCTGTCTTCCTCAGGAGTCTCGGCCTAACTCTGACCAGTCATTACTTCTTCTATCTGGTTTCTCTTCTGTAACCGCTCTGCCTACGTTTGGCCGCTCTGATTCTTCTGACCGACCGAGTGACTGCCCGGCTGACTGAATTCTCCGTTCTCCTAACTCGGACCGCTTTCACCCGGTTATATACCTTCAGGTTTGCGGGTGCCTACAGGTGCGTCACATACATATCAGGCGGAACCCATGGCTTCCAGCTAGCTACAACAGCCCTTCCTAATTAGGGCTCCTTCATATTCCTTCCCTTTAGTTTAAAAAGGTGCTTTAATTCTATTTTCTCTATTTTATTTTCTCTATTTTCTTTTATTTTCTTGTCCCTACCTAGCTTTTTCACCTTTTATTTTTGAAAGGGTGGATATTTGAGCCCTTTTTGAGAAGGTGCTGCGGCTTTAAGGAAGCCTAATGCTGAGGAGCAGCTAACGCACCTAGTTAAGCACAATTGCATAAGCGGCTTTGACTTTTTTTTTTTTTTTTTCTCTTTATTTTTCTTTATGGCTTTCTTGCCAAAGCTCAATGGCTTTTTTTTTTTTTCTGCATGGTTTTTACCATGCTATTTAATTCTCTATTTTATTTTAAGCTCATGGCTTTTTTCTTTATACTAAAGCTCAAGGCTTTTTCTCTATATTTTTTTTATGGCTTTTGGCCGGCTACTCTGCTTCGGCTTTTGGCCGGCTCGCTTCGGCTTTTTTTCGGCTTTTGGCCGGCTACTCTGCTTCGGCTTAATTTTTAACTGGCCTCAACTGAGTCAGAGGCTATGCTCTCTTGTTTACTACTCTTTTTGCTGGTCTCAACTGAGTCTGGCTTCTTCATTTTTTATGGCTTTTTCGCCGGCTACTCTGCTTCAGCTTAATTCTTAACTGGCTTCAACTGAGTCAGAGGCTTATGCTCTCTTGTTTACTACTCTTTTTGCTGGTCTCAACTGAGTCTGAGGCTATACTTTTTTTTCGTTGCTCTCCTTATTTCTTAGCTTTTCTTCTCTGCCTGCCGAGCCCCAGACGGACCACCATTTGTAAGCTGCCTGTCACGGCCAGCCACGGCGCCGCCACGGGAGGAAAATTCTCTGAGGCAGAGTATAGCTTTTACTACTTTTACTTCTACTATCTTAGAGCTTAGAGAGGGGAAAGAAAGATTTTTCTTAGAGAGGGAAAGAAAGATTTTTCTTAGTAGCTTAGAGTAGCTTAGAGTAAAGAAAGATAGAGCTTAGCTTAGAGAAAGATTAGAGCTTCTTTCTTCTCTCTCTTTCTTCCTTCTTCTTTCTTCTGTCTTCTGTCTTCCTCAGGAGTCTCGGCCTAACTCTGGCCAGTCATTACTTTTTCTATCTGGTTTCTTTTCTGTCTTCTATCTGGTTTCTCTTCTGTAACCGCTCTGCCTACGTTCTGGCCGCTCTGATTCTTCTGACCGACCGAGTGACTGCCCGGCTGACTGAATTCTCCGTTCTCCTAACTCGGACCGCTTTCACCCGGTATATATACCTTCAGGTTTGCGGGTGCCTACAGGTGCGTCACATACATATCAGGCGGAACCCATGGCTTCCAGCTAGCTACAACAGCCCTTCCTAATTAGGGCTCCTTCACTGCCTGTCACGGCCAGCCACGCGCCGCCACGGAGGAAAATTTCTCTGGAAGGCAGAGTTAAGCTTTTAACTACTTTTACTTCTACTTTTACTTCTACTTTCTTAGAGCTTAGAGAGGGAAAGATTTTTAGAGAGAAAGATTAAAGCGAGCTTTTCTTCTTGTCTTCTTAGCTAGAGTTAGAGTTAGAAGATAGAGCTTAGCTTAGAGCTTAGAGTTAGAAAGATAGAGCTTAGCTTAGAGAAAGATTAGAGCTTCTTTCTTCTCTCTTCTTTCTTCCTTCTTCTTTCTTCTGTCTTCTGTCTTCCTCAGGAGTCCACCTCGGCCTAACTCTGACCAGTCATTACTTCTTCTATTTCTCTTCTGTAACCGCTCTGCCTACGTTCTGGCCGCTCTGATTCTTCTGACCGACCGAGTGACTGCCCGGCTGACTGAATTCTCCGTTCTCCTAACTCGGACCCGCTTTCACCCGGTTATATACCTTCAGGTTTGCGGGTGCCTACAGGTGCGTCACATACATATCAGGCGGAACCCATGGCTTCCAGCTAGCTACAACAGCCCTTCCTAATTAGGGCTCCTTCATATTCCTTCCCTTTAGTTTAAAAAGGTGCTTTAATTCTATTTTCTCTATTTATTTTCTCTATTTTCTTTTATTTTCTTGTCCCTACCTAGCTTTTCACCTTTTATTTTTGAAAGGGTGGATATTTGAGCCCTTTTTTGAGAAGGTGCTGCGGCTTTAAGGAAGCCTAATGCTGAGGAGCAGCTAACGCACCTAGTTAAGCACAATTGCATAAGCGGCTTTGACTTTTTTTTTTTTTTTTTTCTCTTTATTTTTCTTTATGGCTTTCTTGCCAAAGCTCAATGGCTTTTTTTCTGCATGGTTTTTACCATGCTATTTAATTCTCTATTTTATTTTAAGCTCATGGCTTTTTTCTTTATACTAAAGCTCAAGGCTTTTTCTCTATATTTTTTTATGGCTTTTGGCCGGCTACTCTGC
Organism: Tamias sibiricus; assembly: GCA_025594165.1. Classification (NCBI taxonomy): domain Eukaryota; kingdom Metazoa; phylum Chordata; class Mammalia; order Rodentia; family Sciuridae; genus Tamias; species Tamias sibiricus. The sequence continues at coordinate 167,389,252 of CM046662.1, read as the reverse complement.
TTCGGCTTTTGGCCGGCTCGCTTCGGCTTTTTTCGGCTTTTGGCCGGCTACTCTGCTTCGGCTTAATTTTTAACTGGCCTCAACTGAGTCAGAGGCTATGCTCTCTTGTTTACTACTCTTTTTGCTGGTCTCAACTGAGTCTGGCTTCTTCATTTTTTATGGCTTTTCGCCGGCTACTCTGCTTCAGCTTAATTCTTAACTGGCTTCAACTGCTAGTCAGAGGCTATGCTCTCTTGTTTACTACTCTTTTTGCTGGTCTCAACTGAGTCTGAGGCTATACTTTTTCGTTGCTCTCCTTATTTCTTAGCTTTTCTTCTCTGCCTGCCGAGCCCCAGACGGACCACCATTTGTAAGCTGCCTGTCACGGCCAGCCACGGCGCCGCCACGGGAGAAAATTCTCTGAGGCAGAGTATAGCTTTTACTACTTTTACTTCTACTATCTTAGAGCTTAGAGAGGGAAAGAAAGATTTTTCTTAGAGAGGGAAAGAAAGATTTTTCTTAGTAGCTTAGAGTAGCTTAGAGTAAAGAAAGATCTAGAGCTTAGCTTAGAGAAAGATTAGAGCTTCTTTCTTCTCTCTTCTTTCTTCCTTCTTCTTTCTTCTGTCTTCTGTCTTCCTTCAGGAGTCTCGGCCTAACTCTGGCCAGTCATTACTTTTTCTATCTGGTTTCTTTTCTGTCTTCTATCTGGTTTCTCTTCTGTAACCGCTCTGCCTATCGTTCTGGCCGCTCTGATTCTTCTGACCGACCGAGTGACTGCCCGGCTGACTGAATTCTCCGTTCTCCTAACTCGGACCGCTTTTCACCCGGTTATATACCTCAGGTTTGCGGGTGCCTACAGGTGCGTCACATACATATCAGGCGGAAACCCATGGCTTCCAGCTAGCTACAACAGCCCTTCCTAATTAGGGCTCCTTCAGTGCTGGTCTTGCCCTCTGTGGGGTGGGGCTGTGGTGGGAGGTGCTGCTCAGGCATTAACTAGGTTGTCCTGGTCATGCTACCGCTACGTGGTAGTGTGGTCCTGCGTAGAAGCCATGCGATCATTCATGGACAAGTTTTGCCTTGGGCGACATTAGGGTAACTTTGGGGTTCTGTAGGATCGGGGTTGTGATACAGACCTTCTTAGAACCGGGTTAGGTGACCTACCTGCTGCAAGGGCCAGCGACGGACACTTTGGGTGTTATTTTGTCGTTATTGTAGTTGCCCTCTTGTTTCTCTGTGCTCCAGAAGTGGGCGCCCCAAGGCTCCACTTCACCCCCTGTTGCCGCCCCTTGGTGGGTCTTTTCAGCTGGAGATAGTGCAGGGGAGTAAGAGGCTTCTCGCTGTGGCGGGGCATGGCTTACTTCAGTGGGATTTATTTGCCATTGAAACAAGTGCTGAAACATAATGACCAATGAACCTGATGGAAAGGGCTTGCAATTGAAAATAAAATCAACAATGCTTAATATACTTGGATTTCAAATAGAGCCATAATTGCTTTTTGCTGAAACTATTCCAGTTACTAAAGGCCCTGCACCAACACTGAATAAATAAATCTCGGGGCTTAAACTTGGGGATTAGTAAAGGGTTTTACTCTAAGCAGAAAATCATACAAATGATCCACATAATATTAATCAATGAAAGAAATTAACAGTCACGAGCCTACACGTGGGACCTGGCCTGCCTTGAATTCAGATATTCACTGTGCCATGGGCGCTCAATCTTAAAAATCCACTCAATGTCCCTGGGCCTTAGTATCCTCATCCCTACAAAGGGGATCATAATGTAGCCACTTCATCAGGTTGCTAGCAGACCGTGCGATCTCATCCATACCAAATACTCTTAACAGTGTCTGGCATACAGTGGGCAGTCAGAAAGGGGGGATAGTATTATTGTTGTTGTTGTTGTTTAGATGTTTTGCAAATTGTGAATTTTGTTTTTTTAAAATACCTTTTCTTATGAACACATTTTTTTTTTCTGCCTCCTCTTTAGAGTAGCAACGTAAACTGGGCAATACTCTACAGGGGCCCAGGTGCACCCTACTTCACCCATGTGCCCACCTCACAGCCTGGTGGGTGATTGGAAAGGACAGACGGACACAACTCCTCTGAACTCTGTGCTGAGAAATTAACTTGAGAGTTTGTTGATCAAAACCCACAACTGAGCACCTGAAGATAAAGAGAAGATGCCCTGGTACATTCCTATCAATCAACAACTTAGTTCAAAGGCTACCAGGAAAACTTGGTTGATGTATCCTTAAAGAAGGCTTATGCAACTTACCAAAAATAATATAAAATATGCATGTTCTTTAAAAAATATCAAGTGTTTCCACTGTCTTTGATGTATGGGTCACGAAAACATGGATTTAGACAATGCGGAATGGGTCTATGCTAAGGATACAAAGATAAGCTTGGTTTGGGAAAGCACACATATTTTTAATAATTACCATGTGCCATGTATTCTATAGTCCTTATTTAAATTTTATATTAACCTGGTACTTTTCACTCATGCTTTAAGGGAAAGCCACTGATTCTCAGAGTTGTCGAGTTATCGGGGCTGTTTCACTGAGCCAAGTGGTGGCTGTCCACTGGTCCATCCCAGGCTCTCTTGCTCTCTCAGAAGCCCAGCCCCCTGCTCATCCCTCCAGGTGGCTGGAGTTCATCATGATCATGAGGCAGCAGGCGTTTAGCACCATCTTTCTGCATGTTATTTGCCTTACTTCTATTTCAGTTGTGCCAGAAGAGCAGCCATTTAGTCTTCCCCCGAGGACCCCCCTGGACTGCAAACAGAGCATGCCTGCCGCAGCTCCAGCTTCCCTGAACTCAGCCTCAGCATCATTTCTTACTGAGTTCTCTGCTTGGGGTGCACCCCCCCACATCTATGCGTGGCAGGTTTGATTCTTGATGTGGCAGAGTTGGGACGTGGGGCTAAGGAGTGGGGACCAGGTCATGAGGGCAGGCCCCCGGGAAGGACTGGTGCCACTTCCAGGTTTGTTGTGGGTTAGTTATCTTGGGATAAAGTCCCTATAAAGTGAATCCCCCCCGCCGCTTTCCCCTTTGCATGCACTGAGTACCCTTTTACTTTCTACCACCTTGACCGTCCCCAGATGCCCTCTCTCTGCCCTTGGGCTCCCCAGCTCCAGAACCTGAGCTAAATTAGTTTCTTCCTTTTGTGGATTAGCCAGTCCGTGGTATTCTGCTCTAAGAGCAGAACACGGACCCGACACCTGCAATCAGAATTCTCTGCATACCTGATGAGCATGGAGGTATTTCAGTGAACCTCATGAGAATGGGAAGCACCTGCATGGAAACAGATGTGAATTTAGATATGTGGTTTTGCTTTAAAGCAATAGGGAATTTGCTCATCTGTTCTCTCCTTTCCCTCATGTTCGTTCTTGCCATAAATTTTAGGCAACATGCAGCTCACAGCGTCAGCTCTTGTTTTGGACCCGGGTCTCCCCCATGCCTCTCCCTTCCCTGGGAAGGAGCTGGGCGTCCTCTGGCTGCCCTCTTCCAGAGCTCAGAGTGTGAAGTGACCTGCTTTTCTTTTTTTGTGCAGAAGCTGAACTCTACCCAGGGGTATCATGTTTGAAAGCTTCATTATTCCTTTCTGGATGTAATAAGGGCCTTGGATTGAAACAGAATATCTAATTACATTGGAACGGGAAATATCGACATTCATTTATAAAACATCTTCCTGGTGCTTCCTAGACGCACGTTCTGTCTAATGAACTAGAGAGCACCAGATTCACTCTCCTCCTCGCAGAAATTATATGGAGAAGACAGTGCTGAGCAGAGCTGTAAGGCAGAGATTTGGTAGCAGTTTTGCTCTAGTTTCCTGAAACACGCTCTGGTTGTGCTAGAATAAAAAAGCCTTTGAAGTGGGCGCTGGCGACCGCCCCGCGAGGCCAGCTCCAGCGACTGCCACAGAAGACTCATTAGGAAACAGCGGGAGCCGGAGCAGAACTTCCCAAAGCAACCAGCAGGTACTACAGAGAATTATAATCTTGTTTTCTTCCCCCAAGTTTTAGATTTGAAGCTAGGGCATCTGAACTTCAGGGAAAAAAATGGACCAAAGCAGGACAAAGCACCATGAGAGAAAGAAGGTTGCAGAGGGTAGTGCAGGGTCGAGAAGGCTGAGTAGGGAGTCTCAAGCTGTCTAAACCCTCCCCATTGGCTACAGCGATGAGCAGTCAGGAGCTGTTTGCATCTTTCCAGCTTCACTCTTCAACCTGCCCCGTTGAGGACATGGTTCACTCAGTGTTACGTAATGGCACTTCTCCAGGAAACCCCCCTCCTGGCTGCTCAATTAATTGATGTCCCGGAAGCCCCAGAGACCTCTGCAGGCAGCCATGCTGCTGCCTTTGAATAGGAAGAATAGAAAATTACTCGAGGGAATATTATCTGTTATTTATTATTTTTGCATGAGATGGTGAGGAGGAAACTGAGGAGTCTTTGAGGTTGCAGACTGGAAGAAATTCATGAAACTAATCACAGTAATTGCTTTATTCAGAGCAGACTTACTCTGCAGTTGTTGCTATTACTGCCTGAAACCTTTTTCGATGAGTTTTGGAGCTGACATTTGTAGGATCAAAGACAAAAATTTTTTTTTTTTTTTTTTTTTTTAGTTTTTTTATGATCATGAATGTGTTGAGAATACCCTTGAGCTTGTTGCGGTTGTAGAGGATCAAAAGTGCATTGGATGCTAAGTGAAATGAGTGGCCCAGGTGCTCAGCGGGGAGAGCGCAATCACACATCTACAAACTTTCCCAAAGGAACTGGTGTTGATAACGGAGTCTGCAGCCCTAGAATATGCAGCAGAAAAGCGAGGCTGACGTGTCACACAGTAGGCTCTTCATGGAGCCTGTTACGAACTTAGCAGAGAAGTGGTAGAAACATTTGCATGCCTCTTGGGATGGTTAGGTTTGGGAGACGAAGTCCTCTGGCTGGGCTGGGCTATGTGGCAGGTTCCCATGCACATGTGATCCACAGAGCGGGATGTAAAGTGACCACAGAGTGGGACCTGCCTTCAAAAAGGGCACCATGCCCTTTTTGCTCAGTTGAAGGGCACCCCAAAATGGCAAATCTCAAGGAAATCCATGAAAGAAGAGTTGGTGTTTTAGCTGAAGTATTTGTTGAAACCACAGAACATTCGCACACACTCGTAACATCATAGGAGATCCTGCACACCCTTTACCCAGGTCCTACCCACAATGGCATCTTGGAAAATTACAGTGCAGGTTGAATCTTCCTTACCCAAAATGCATGGGACCAGAAGTGTTTTGGATTTGGGAACTTTTTTAAATTTTGGAATATTTGCATATATACAATGAAATATTTTGAGGGTGGGAACAAAGTTTAAACATTACATTACTTATGCATACAGCCTGAAGCTGATTTATACAATATTTTTAGTGGCCTGCATTTCAATTGTTACCCATCACAGGAGGTCAGGTATGGAATTATCTACTGTGGCATCACATCAGCCCTCAAAATGTTTAGACTTTGGAATATCTTCAGATTTTAGATTTTTGGATTAGGGATGCTCAACCTTATAATATCACAACCAGGGTACTGGTATTGAAATAATCCACTAATCTCATCCATATTCTTCCAGTTTTGCTTAGGCTCATTTGTATGGTACTGTAGAATTCATTGCAGGTGAAGGTTCCTGTATCTACTGCCTCAATTCACATATGCAACAGAGCTAGGTGTCTTTTCTCCCTATAAAACATTACACTCTTTTAAAAATTGGCCTCAACCCCCACTTCCCAGGACTCAATCCCTGGTAATCACTAATCCAGTCCTGTACATTTTAAAAGATTTACTTAAAATAATTTTGTACATGGAATCATATGCTAACTTTTAGGGAGCTGGCTCTTGGCACTCACAGTTCCCTGCAGACTCATTCAGTTTGCTGGTAGGCAGGGTAGTTTGTTCTTTCCTTTGCTGAGTGGTAAGCCAAGCCATGGATGAACACTCTTTGTTTAACATTCATCCACCCAAGGACATCCAGCAGGCTTGCAATTGGGAACTATTATAAACAAAGCTGTGAGGCACATTTGTGTAGCGTTTTTGGTGTGAACATAAACTTTTGCTTCTCTGGGATAAATGCCTATCACCAATCCACAGCCAAAACGCTGATTGCTGCGTTGCATTACACGCTCGTGCTCAGATTTTCAGAAACTGCCAAGCCGACTGGCAGAGTGGCCACCCCATCCCACAGCCCTCTGGCGGCAGGTGCGTCCCCATCTTCTCTGGCATTTTCTGTTACCTCTGTTTTTTTAAATTTTAGCCCTCGTGACAGGTGTGGAGCAATAGCTAGTGGTGGCTTTAGTCTACGTTTCCCTGATGGCTGATGATGTTGAGCACCCTTTGCTGGGTTTACTTGCCATCTGCCCGCTGATTCTGGCAGAATATCTGCCGGGACCCTGCCTGTGTTCTATGTGGTGAGCTTGATTTGAGAGTTCTTGGTATTTTCTAGGCAATAGTACCATGTCAGATATGTAGTTGGTGGGCAAGTTCCCCAAGTCCATTGCTTGCCTTTTCATCTTCCTTACATGTTCTCTTAGAGTAAGATTCTTTACTTCTAATAAGGCCCAAATTTCTATTTTGTTCTTTTGATGGATTGTGTTTTTTATTTAAAAAAAAATTTAAGAACTTTTTTCCTAATTTTTTTTCTAATGACTGTTATTAAAAGTTTCATAGTTCTAATTATTACATTTAAGCCAAGTATTTGTTTTGAAAAAATTTTTGCATGAGATTTGAGGTTTCATTGAGATTCCATTTTTCACCTACGGATGCTCAATTGTTCCAGCACCATTGGTAGAAAAGGGTTGTGAACGCTGTTGATGTGAGTGGGTGCTCTCAGCCCCAAGCACACCCCCAGAAATGGAGCTCTACACCTGCAAGCCTGCAGACAGACTCTGGCCATTGGCCACCCTGCAAGGCTGGGTACCTTGGGACACCTCCTGTGTCATTTCACCTCATTCCCCTCAGTTCCTGTTGCACAGAGCATGTTCAAAAGTGGAGAAGAGCTGGGCACAGCAGCTCCTACCTAGAGCCCCAATTAACTAATAGGGAGGCTGAGGCAGAAAGATTGCTGAGCCCAGAAGCCCAAGGTCAGCCTAGAGTACACAGTGAGATCCTGTTTCAAAACAAAAACAAAAAAGGAGAGTAAAATTAAAGGCTATAGAGAGCCCAAATCCTCTGGTTGTCATCAAAGGATATTTAAAATTACACATTTGTACACTTGATTTCTATCTCTTATGGACTTGTTGGCTTCATCTTATCTATTTCTCTGTTGTCTTACAAAACAACTTTTTATATGAACAGCTGGAGGACATCTCTGGACTTCTTGGCCACTTTATTTGGCATTGTTACATTGTTCAGAATTAAGAGAGTCTGCTGCCTGTAATATTTTGCCTTGATTAATATTAAATAACTATGTCTTCTTCAGATTTTCAACTATTCCAACTTTATTGGTTCTTATTTCTTTCCTTTTTTTTTTTTTTTTTTTGGTACTAGGGATCGAACCCAGCACCTGTGCCTGCAAGGCAAACACTCTACCAACTGAGCTATATCCCCAGCCTGGTTCCTACTTCTTTATTAAAGGTTTATTTTTACTGATGTAATTTTTTTTTTGTCAGTGAAACCACAGTATAATTGTTTTCAGTAAGTCTTATCTTTAGAGATGATAATATTTGAATACTTGTTTTTAAATACAGCTTATTTTACTTTACTATATTCTCATTTGTCAAGAAACCTTCAAATATATAAATCATGAAAGAAAATTGAAACATTTTGAGTTCCAAATCTATACTGCTTATTGATTATCAGCATCTGAATATCACAGTTTTATCATAAGCACAATGATGTTTAATATCCTTCACTAGAGACCATAGAAACAGTTTGGATATAATTTTAAGAATTTATTTTGTGGTGTCTTTCGGGTCACAGCAAAACTGAGCAGAAAGTAGAGAGTTCTTCCATGCCTCTCCAGCCCCTGTATTGCACAGCCAGGCTCATTACCAACAGCCCCATCAGAGTGGTACATTTGCTGAAACAGATGAGCCAACTTTGACACATCATTAACAGTCCACAGTTTACATCAGGGTTCACTCCCGAGGTTCAAAGACCTATAAATCCCATTGTGGAATTACACAGAGTAGGTTAAAGTTGTTGTGGCATCAATGAACATGGTTTTGCATTTTACAAAAATATTAGCCCATGCCCTAAAAATGATTGGTGTTCTGCCTTTCCATCCCTCCTCCCCGCAGTCCCTTAGAGACACTGACATTTTCACTAGAAAATATCATAGTTTTGCGTTTTGCAGAATGTCACATAGTAGGAACTGTACAGTAGAAAACTTTCAGATGGCTTCTTTCCTTAGTTATATGAGTTCAAAGTTCCCCCGTGTCATTTTATGGCTTGATGCTTATTTCTTTTGAGGGTTCAGTGAAGTTCCATTGTCTGGATGGACCATAATTCATTCGTCCACTCACCTACTGAGGACATGGTGGTTCCTCTGAGCTTGGGCAATCATGAAAAGAGCTGCTGTAACAAACATCTATCACAGATGCTCTCAACTTATGACAGGCTGTCTCCCAATAAACCCAGTGTAATTCAAAATGACTAAGTTGAAAACACACTCAGGGACTGACCTGGGAACCTTGTAGCTCTGCAACACAGTGCACTGTGAGTGTTGGTAGCTCACTCCCTTGATTGCAGGCTGACCAAGGCTGCAGCTCACAGCTACTGCTGGTGTCACTAGAGAGTCTCATCTCACACATCACTAGCTTGGTGTTATGGCTCAGATTGGAGATATCTCTTAAAATTATCATGGTTAGATCATGAGAGCTGTAACCTAATCAGTGGATCAACTTATTTGATGGATTAATAATTTGAAAAGATTCCTATACTGGAAAGTCACTATAGGCAGGAGGAAGTGGACCAGGGGTGTATGTCACTGGGGTTTATATCTCGTCCCTGGCTCCTGGTTCTGCCTCTCTCTGCTTCTGGCTGCATTAGCTGAGCATCTTTCCTTGGCCACACCCTTCTGTTCTGCCTCACCTCTGGCCCAAAGCAATGGATCCTGCCAACCCTGGGCTAAACCTCTGAAATCAGGAGCCAAAACAAAGTTTTGTCCTCTAATCTGCTCTTGTCAGGTTTTTTGGTCACAGCAGCAAAAAGCTGACTAATACCCTGAGAAAAAGATAGAAATTCAAAATTTGAAGTAAGTTTTCTTCTGAATTCATATCACCTTCACACCATTATAGAGCTAAAAAAATCATGATGTCCAACTACATTAAGCTGGGGCTGTCGGCAGCCTATGTCACCCACCCTCTGGATAAGGACAGACAGCAAGAGCAAGTGTTTGGAATGGTTTATATCCCTTTTAACATTGCATGGCATACATGAGCATGATTTTGCATTTTATAAAATTGTCACTTTATAATCAAGAGGAAACAAACATTTTGGTCTCAGCCTATAGATGGTGAAGAAGCACAGTTTAGTTATACTATTCTTAAATTAATTATTTTAAGACTTTCTCAAGGAGATTTGCATTTTCTTTATGATAATATCTAAAATTACAAATCCAATGTTATTTAATTTTTTAAAAATTTTGTATCTAGCAAAATCTCTTTAAGTTGTCAATATGCAGGTGTTTAAATAAGAATAATAACTAGGGTATCAGAGGTTTAAAATGAAAAGTGCTATAGTGAAGTATTTCTATTAAATGCATCAAGTTCTTTTCATCGATACCACTGAATAGCAATATTTGGATAGAGATTTTGCATTACCTGCTGGACTCTCGTTCTCTCCACTGAATCAGTAATATAAGGGAACACTGGATCCCAAATGGTTGCCTAGAAATTATACTTTTTATAAGCCATCTTTATTATTTTGCTTAATTTTAGATTAGTACTAAGAAATCAGCAGACAATTTTCATTTGGGGAGTTGTGAAAGGTTAGTAAAATGTCATTCACTAGACAACATTTTTTCATTTATAATGAAAATCAATTCAATGAGAATGTTATGAAATCCCTGTGCACATAATAATCACACAAGGAGCTATAAGAGATTAAGAAGTAGATAATATTATCCTTCCCTGGAGAAGCACTATGCACATGCAAAATTGCCAGACATAGATTAAGAGGCCAGCAAAGAAGAGCGGGCTTGGTATATTCTGTATTCTTCCATGTTGCAAGAACTCAGAGCAAGGAAAAGATGATGCTGAAACAGACGTAATTTGGGAGGTCTGATTATGTAGTCAGAGTATCCATTGTAGCCTTAAGAGCATCTGAAGACTTGGAATTGGCAGGAGAAGAGTGGGTAGCAATCCAAAATGGGTTTTAGAAGTGGCAGAGTCGACAACACTGAAGTTCAGGGACTTGAGGCAAGCTTAATACAATGACCAGATTAAAAGACAGATTGGAGAGAAGTAGTAAATAGATTGGATGGTTGTCAGATGTCTCTCATGATAACCTGCATGTCAAGATGGAACATTTGGCTTTTAGGCAAAAAGCAAACAGGTCCTTCTTTTGGGAGAGTGACATTCACTAGATGAGGCACACTGCACGCACCTCACTATTACATCTTCAGACGCAGTTGTGGTCACTACAGACATTGAACTCTAAAGCTCTCAAGCATGAGTCAGGAATCACTGTCAAAGATCCATTTCTAAATTTCAATTGCCCTGGGGCAGAATGTGAGACTGACCATCAGGACTCTTGGATGATATCTTGGTTGCTTATCCAAAACAGTCAACTCTATAATTACATTATCACATTTTTTTAACACAGAATTAAAGTTGTGTGTGCTGATATTACTAACAAAACAGAGGGGGAGGAAAAGAAAGAGAGAAAGAGAAAAATAAAGACAGAGAAGTAGAAGAAGGATAAGAAAAAGAAGAAGAGAGGAAGAGGAAAAGGAGGGGGAGGAGGAGAAGGAGAAGCAGAAAGGAGGAGGGAGAGAGGGACAGAAGAAGAGGAAAGAAAGAGAAGCTAGTTTGGAAAAGAAAAAAATCGTGCTAATAGCGGAGGTTTTGGTAAACCCAAGGGGCTGTCTGGGCTGTTGGAAACTACTCATAATTCTAATGCCCCAATAAGTCATCTTCCAATGCATGTGCTATGTCATCTGTTTGGTTTTGTTTTTAATTAGAAATGATAGAATAAATCCTCTACATAGATCTAGAGAAGATATCCCAACAACCCTTGTGTTATTTTGTTGCATATGTTGGTAATATTAACTGCATAAGTGAAATTTTTCATCATGTTAGCTTTTTTCTTTTGTGTAAATTTCATCACTAATAAAAGAAAGGGCTTAGTTAATATTCTTGGGCAATAGTTCAATATGACAAGAACATTTAATTTTTAAAGAGATGTTCTTAGACTCAAACATACATAATAAGGCATTCAGTCTTGGATCTGGTAATAAACTAAAATGTTGCGTGTTCATCCTCCGAAGCTGTACCAAAGTTTCCAGTACCCAACAGGAAATAACACCCACAAACATAACCACAGTATTTCATAAGGGTGGGTGTTACACTCGGCAGTAAGAAATTATCCACACTTATGCTGTCTAAGCTGAAAGAAAAGGTTGCAGAGCTGGGTTTTCTGCTCTGGCAAAGCAGTTCTCTGAAAGCCATGCCTGGTGTCTGCAGAAAGAGTGGGAAACAGGGATGGAGCTGTGGGTGGCTGCTGGATGACCCAGGGCGGGAAGACCTGTCCCCCATGCTGGGCACCAGCACAGGGGAAGAAAGGCTGAAGCAGGGTGTGTGACAGTCACCCAAGTGCTACTCAAAGGACTAAGAACCCTTGCTGCAACTACTTATTTCTCACACGATTTCTTCAAAGAACGCATACTAAGGGGCACCCCAGACTCAACTGTGCGTTCAAGCCATTTCCAGCAGAATCAGCGTGCACCTACATGCTAGAATGTGTCCACACTCAGGGCCAGAGCTTTATTTCCTGGGTGCAAATCTCTGCAGCCCTGCAGTCCTGTCTGGCTGTGGCCACACAGATACCACCTTAGGGTGCTACTCTCCAAATTCAACCTTCCTGCAGGAACTCCACGTCTAAATTCCACCTTCCTGTGGGAACTCGGTGCCCCTGAAAGAGAAAAATGTTTTTAAAATCTCAAAGCATCTGCTGGGTGTTTTCTCTAAAAACAACAACAGAAAAAGAGCAAATGTTCACACTTCCTCCTCAAATCACACAATTTGGAGAATGCTGTGCGTGGGCCCTGTGGCCTTCCACCTGCTTTCAGCGGAGGCAATTTGGAATACACAACTTTGTGCTTGTACATCGGACCAACTCAGCAGTTTGGGAGGGATCTAGAATTACAGAAGTGGCAAGGGTTAAATGTGTTTATTCCTTTCTAATGTTGTCCATGTTGGTAACAGAGATGCTGTGTGCTTCAGTTAATGGAAATAAATTGAATAAAATAAAATCACTGAAACACTCTGACAATTAGTGGGACAGCACTGTGGGAGGTTTTCCTACTGCCCTGCTGTCCTTAAATAAGCTTTTGGCTGTAGGAAGGCGTATTTTTTCACTGGTTTGAGGTTCCTGTGAATTCAGTTGTAGGAGCCCTAAATAAGGAGATAGCTAAGATTGCGGTTAGCTGTGAGCCATAAAGATGTTCAAGCATCACCACCTTCCATGATCTCGTGAGACTTGGCCCAGGACATTGCGGATCAGGTCACCAAAACCTCCTCTTTTGCTTTAGCAGACTTGATTACATGTCCTGGGCCAAGTCTCGCGAGATCATGGAAGGTGGTGATGCTTGAACATCTTTATGGCTCACAGCTAACCGCAATCTTAGCTATCTCCTTATTTAGGGCTCCTACATTCAGTTACCACTGGGACAGTGCCGCTCTTCACCCCCATGGAAATGACAATAGAATCCAAGATGGAAACGATGGGTCATCTGATTTCCTACCATTTGCCAGGGCTTAGACAACCATACCCCAAAAGATGCCGCTTTAGACTAAAACTGAGAGCAACTGGGATCAGCAGGCTCAGAGGAGGGCTATCTCAAGAGAAGCTCCTTCCTCCACCTGAAGACTGCCTCTGCAAAGAGGGCCCCATGGCCCGCCTTCCTCCCACTGAAATGTCCTCAACCAAGGAAGAGTCAACTCGCCCACAGAGAAGACTGAAAATCAGATGCCAGGCCCAAAGCCCAGGTGGGCTTTGTCCCAGGCCATTGTCTTTCTTGGATCCCCCTCATTTCCCCTACAAAACATTTTCTACACTTCATAAACCACCTACACCCCACCGACCTCCCAGGAAGAGGGTTTTCCAGCTTCAGCACACGGGTTTTTATTGGGCTTCATCTTTCTAGAGGCCCTGTGCTCGTGTGCGTATGAAGGGACTTGTGTGCCCTTTCTCTTGCAACACCTCCTCTTTTGCTTCAGCGACTTGATTACTGAACCTGCAGATGCAGGGAGTACCTGAGCCTCCCTGACCAGTGAACAAGGCGCACAGAGGACACAGCCTACATCCGCCCGCCAAGCACCCTCCCTTCCCTTCTAACCTCGAAGTATACCGAAATTCCAATGCTGACATTTTCTAAGGCACTTGTTGATCTTTATTTAAAAAAAAAAAAAAAAAAAAGAAAAAGAAAAAGGAAAAAGGAAAAGCAGCAATTCCTATCTTTGATCTCAATAGTGGGAGGTAGTTTTTAAATAACATGAAGATCTCATTTTTATTTTATTTGTTAAAGTTGAGAAGGCATTGTAATGGGTGATAAATCAAGGCTAAGCATTCAATCCAATAGAATTCCCTGCACGAGATTTTTGAAAAACTTCTAAAAGCAAAAGATTTTTTTAAAAAAAGCATGCATGAAGCCTCATGATGTGATAGATGTGACACTTCAGATATTGGGAAGTAAACATGACAAAGCTTCTATCTCTCATTTGAAAGTCGGGGGGCAAAGTCAGTGTGTCAGAAATGACAGGCATCTCCGCTCTTTGAAACATAGGAGGATTCTACTACAAACAAGGTCTTAACAAATACCGCATTCTCGGGGTAGCTACTGCCATAGACCTTCCATTCTGACACTCTTAACCCATCCCAGGAACTGATAATAAATTACATTCCTCCTATGACCTTGAGTTAGTAGCCAGGCTCCAGGTAGGACCTGTATTGAATTACTTTATAACACCTAAGATTAGCAGCCAGCCTCTATCTTGTCAAATTAGCATGGACCTTAAGCTAAAAGAATGGAAACCTAAACAAATGTAATGAATTCCCCATTTTCAATTATATTTGGCAAAATCTGCCTGCAATACTAGAATCCTGACCTGAGAAAGGGAGTTAGACATGCATCCTCCAAGGTCAAAGATAGATATGAAAGTTGGATGATAGTCTTGAAAAAAATAATAATCATGTAGATGATATAAGGACTTGGTCATGGGAAAATCAGTGGATCTGTGGGCTCCAGAAGCTTGAAGCCAGTTGTGTAGGCACAATGACTGCTTCCCAAAGATGTCCAGCTCCTAATATCCAGGACCTGTGAATGTTACCTTGCCTGGCAAAGGGACCTTGCAGATATGATTAAGTTAAAGATTTTGAATTTGAGACATTAATCTGAATTAGCCAGGAAGGTCGAATTAATCATAGGTCTTTATAACAGGGAGGACCACCAAAGCAAGAGGGCTGGTTTTGAAGGTGGGAGACTACAGTGGCTCCTGGAAGCTGCAATTGGCCAGGGAGTGAATTCTTCCCAGCACTTCTGGAAGGAATGTTGTCCTGCCAACACCTTGACTCGAACTCCTAAGACTCATGGGAGTCTCTGAAGCTCCAGAACTGTGAGAAAACACATTGGTTTTGTTTTAAGTACTCTCTTACAACAGCTGTGGCTAATATAACAGCTAAAACCAGAACATGCAAAAATCAGAAAAAATGAATTTTTGTCTGACTATCTTCATCAAGGATAGAAATATGCTTTCCACTGAATCTCCAAAGAAAGGAAGCTCTTGAGAAATTTCCATGTGGAATTGTCTCTCCATGCCAAGTCCCAAACTTCATTTTAGATGGGGAGGAGAATGAAGGAACATCGTGCGGTGGGGGTGGGGAGCCATCGTGCTGCTGCTGGTGGGGCCCCCCAGGGCCACATCGAGAGTCGGCATCAGCCCAGCGCTCTGCACACTCGGAGAAACAGGTGTGAGCTGGGGCCTCAGGAGGCAGATGGGTACTGCTTACCCATGCTGGAAATGTTTTGTGTTGGGACCTACTTCTGCTCCTCTAAACGTCTGTGAGACCCAGCCCTGAGATAATCAGAGCCATGCCTCACTCCTAGCCACCATGATGGGGTGCAGAACCCACACCAGCAGCCCATCTGAGCCAGCAAGTCTTAATTGGCACACATTTGTTTGGGCCACCAGGAAAGATGCACTCTCTCAGTTATTGGATAGCTAATAAGATAGATTGTAACCCTGGAGCTGGGAGTGGCCTTCCTAAGACCCCTAGGGCAGCACCCAAGTCCTTCTGTAAATGAAGTAACACCAAAGATAGCAGAGCTGAGAGAGGAAGGAAGAGGGAGGAGATGATTCTGGTGATGCCATCTGCACCCTGGGTCCTGGCTTGTAGAACCTTACGCTC
Source organism: Tamias sibiricus (assembly GCA_025594165.1). Classification (NCBI taxonomy): domain Eukaryota; kingdom Metazoa; phylum Chordata; class Mammalia; order Rodentia; family Sciuridae; genus Tamias; species Tamias sibiricus. The sequence goes on along the minus strand of CM046662.1, from coordinate 167,373,668 downwards.
CTCAGCTAAAGCAACCAAGACATCTGCTCTTCTAGCTTCAGTTGCAACTAAGAATCCTCCCAGGGCACAGAAACAATGTGTGTTTTCTCTTTTTCACTTATGCACCCACCATCTCTCCCAGGATGGACATTCATATATACAAACTGAGAATTCACTGGAATGAGATCAAACAAAGGTACCTAGAAGATTAAAGACCAGCACTTACCCTCCACCCACATTTTTTTAAAGTTCTCTTTTCTTTTATTATTTTTTAAATTTTTATTTATAGTAGTAGTATGTATTACAGTTCGTACTACACATATACAGCATCTTTTTACACAGAACAGTTTGTATACAAAGTATATTCGTAGCATTCAAGTCTTCAATCATGCATTTAGAATAATGATATCCATCTTATTCTTTTTTTCCCCCTTCCTCTCTTGCATCCTCCCTTCCTCCCTTCCCTTTGACCATTATAGTGTTCCTCTAATCCTCCTATGTACCCCGACCCACTGGTGAATACTGTGAACCCGCCTCCTTATATCAGAGGAAACATTCAGTATTTGGATTTTTGAGATTGACGGATTTCGCTTAGCATTATATTCTCCAACTTCAGCCATTTACCAGCGAATGTCATTATTTTATTCTCTTTTATTACTGAGTAAAATTCCATTGTGTATATATACCACATTTTCTTTATCCACTCATCTACCGAGGGACATCTAGGTTGGTTCCACAACCTAGCTATTGTGAATTGTGCTGCTATAAACATTGAAGTGGCTGTGTCACTGTAATATGCTGTTTTTAAGTCCTTTGGGAATAGACCCAGGATTGGGATGGCTGGGTCATAGGGATCCACCCACATTTTTATAATGAGAAAGTTTCTGGCATCTAAAAGGATGAAGATAATCCAGGACCTAAGTCCAAAAGAATGGAAGCTATCACCAACCTCAGAAAGACGGAGAAGCATCAGCAAACAGCATAGAAACTAATATTTTACTTGTATATAATTCTGAGCTTCAAAAAAAGAAAGCTCCCATGAATTGAATCTATAAGATAGGAAGTCATGGTCCCCATCTCACAGGTGAGGAAGCTGATGTTTGGAGATGTTAATTGCCTGGTTGTTGATCTGGGTTTTTATAATGAGAAGTTTCTGGCATCTAAAAGGATGAAGATAATCCAGGACCTAAGTCCAAAAGAATGGAAGCTATCACCAACCTCAGAAAGACGGAGAAGCATCAGCAAACAGCATAGAAACTAATATTTTACTTGTATATAATTCTGAGCTTCAAAAAAAGAAAGCTCCCATGAATTGAATCTATAAGATAGGAAGTCATGGTCCCCATCTCACAGGTGAGGAAGCTGATGTTTGGAGATGTTAATTGCCTGGTTGTTGATCTGGGTTTCTAGCTCTGGCCTTTATACCTGAACCCTCATTGTGTTTGCACCTGGCCCAAACCTGTATTCTAAACAGGTGACAGTCTTTGCTATACAAATTGTATAATTAATTTTCCCCAAGCCCCCATAATGGAGGTCTGCACTTGGTTCCTCTGAAAATACTTGGACATTAAAATTACCCTGCACAAGAGGTTCCCTTGGCAATCAATATTTAGAATAGTGTGACTCAGACGCAAATACGATGACTTCTGTCTTCACTCAGGAATCGCTGGATGGCCAGGCAACAGAAGAGGCCACCTGTTTTAAAGTGGAAGGAACAGTGTATTGAAAAGCCCAGTGGAATTTGAACTTTGTTGCCCATCTCACTATGGCACAGCTCAGGGCACCTGACTGTAAGCAAGACCCATCAAAATCCTGCAGGGTCTTCATCCACCTTAGCTCCGGAGGGGCTGCACCCAGACATCCTCCCCACTTCTTGGCCAGACGCACCGAGTCAGATGAGGATGGAAATGCGGAGGTCCCTTGCATTTCAGTGAGATTGTGGGTTGTGTAGGATTTGCAAGAAGCCAGGGAAGTTCAAGTTAGAAAGGCTTCCGGAGACAGGCGGGGTTTCGTTGTTTAGACAGTTGTGAATCACTGACCTGGATTCATTAATTTAGTGATGAATGAGCTTAAATGTCATTCACTTCAAGTACACCTCTGGGGCATGGGGCCAGGATATCTTCTCCCTCTTCCTCCTGATGTTTGCTTTCAGTGCTTTATATTTCATGAACCAAAAAGAACCATAAAATGTGGTACAACCAACAGTTTTTTATTCTGTCATGGGGTGAGAGCGTAAAGAGGAAGAGAGAGCCACTAGGTCTGCAGGACTTTTAAAATGGTCCTCTGTCCTCTGCACTGGGAACCTGGTACAGCCCCAAACAGATACCTTGTCGTCTATCCAGAGGGCTTGACAGTTAAGTCCAAGTGTAAAGACAGCTTCCTAACGTGAAGAGTAAGATGCATAGAAGTGGATTAAAGGCTTGGATTCTTTTCCTGGCAGGAGTTAGAATAATTTATGCACTTTCCATCTAAAGTTTCCTGTCTGATTACACTGAAGAGAACAAAATCATTAAAGGCAATTAGCATGTTAATAGATGAGAGATTGAAAGTGCTGAAGGTTGGTAAGTCCATCTTCTTGTCACACACAGTAGATTTCCCTCTGCCTGTAGGTTTCCAAATGAATATGAATTGGTAATCAACACGTTTCATATTCATAATGCAATCAAAATGCATATTTGATTGAACACCTCATTTAATAAACTGAGAAAATATTCATAAGAGTTGTGGTGATAATTAGAGTATGTATTTTTTATGCTTTCTATTGAGGCATAATTACATATAGGAAGATGCTCAGATCTTACTCGCACTCTGGGATGAGGTTTTTAAAAAGTGTGTCCCCATGAAACCAACATCCAAACAGGATGGCATTCTGACTTCAACCTAGAAAGTTCCTTCATGTCTCCTAGCGTATTCCCTTTTCCCAATCCAGAACAACCAACATGCTGAGTTACATGCCTACAGAGTAGTTTCATCTGTTCTTGAACTCCATAAAAAACAGAAATATACAATGCACACCTGAGACCGGCTTCTCCACAGAAGCAAGATCTTCTTGAGATTCACCGGTGCTGTGTGCATCCCTCGCTTATTCTTTGTGTTGCCAAGTGTTATGCCATTGTAGGAATGTACTATAATTCATGGACACCTGTGGATGGAGATTTGGATTGTTGAAAACATTTGCAACTATGGACAAAGCTGCAATAAACATTATTGAGTAAATCTGTGTGGGGGGTCGTTTGCATTTTGGAAAAAGAAGCACTTTATTGTTGAATTGCTAAAACACGAGGTAGGTGTACACTTAATTTTTTAAGAAACTACCAACTGGTTTTCCCACACTTGACACACACCATTTTGCAGTCCCACCAGCAAGCGTGACACCCTGCCCCACCATGCCCCCTGAACATTCATACCGGAAGTCCTCTAGGTTTAAACCACACCAGGAGCTGTATAACCACATCTCCTACTTTTAATTTGCACTTCCTTGAATACTAACAATGTCAAACATTGTTCCATGTCTTTTGTGGCCTTTCTTATATCTCCCCTTTTTTTGGTGAGGTATCCAGCCTCTGATAATTTTTTTTTTTTTTTTTTTTTTTTTTGGTACCGGGGATTGAACTCAGCGGCACTAGACCACTGGGCCACATCCCCAGCCCTTTTTTTTTTGTATTTTATTAGAGACAGGATCTCACTGAGTTGCTAAGTGCCTCGCCATTGCTGAGGCTGGCTTTGAACTCGCGATCCTCCTGCCTCAGCCTCCCCAAAGTGCTGGGATTACAGGCGTGCGCCACCGTGCCCGGCTAGCCTCTGATAATTTTTTAACTGGATTGTTTGTCTTTCTGCTTTGGTATATAAAATTCTTTATATAATTGGCTTTCAAGTCCTTTCATATACATATAGACTATGAATATCTCAACTAATCTATAATTTTTATTTTTGTTTATTGTCAGCAGACATTTTTAATTCATGAAATGAATTTTATTCATTTTTCATTCATGAATTTTTTTTCATGAAATCCAATGTATCTTTTTTCTATATGTTAGTTCTTTTGCAATAAATGAGAAGTGTTTGACTATAATTGTCACAAAAAATATTGCCCTGCTTTTTTTTTTGTAGAAACTTTATAATCTTATCCTTTAAATTCAGTTTCTGTTCATCATCCTGTTAAGTGTAGATCAAGCTTCATTTTTTTCTTTTCTTTTTTCTTTTCTCTTCCTTTTTTTGCATACAGACATCCACTTGTTCCAGCATCATTTATCAAAAAGATTTTCCTTTCCCCTTCGAGTTACACTGGCACATTCGTCAAAATTAATTTTTCTGCAGACCTACAGATCTACCTGTGGACTTTGCTCAGTTTCATTGATCTGTCTGGGTGGAGGCAGAAGCACGTCGCCTGGATCATTTGATAGCTTTATAACAGCTCTTAGAATATAGCATGTGTGTCCTGTGAATTTATTCTTTTTTTTTTTTTTAAGGTTGCCTTGGTTATTGTTAATCTTTTTATCTTTCTGTATCAATTTTGATATCAATTTTTGCATTTTCTTTTATCTCCCCAAAACACCTGCCGAGTTTGTTAACATAGATGTTTTAAAAATTCCTCTTCTCTATGCTTTACTTTCCCAAAACGACTCCAACATGGTGGGCTAAAAAACAGCTGTTCTCAAAGCATGGTATGTGGAAAGCCAGGGACTATAAACTTTTCTTTCTAGTCCAAAATTAGTATCTGCCCTTTCAATCTCATTCTGTCATCAGCACGCCCAGCACAAAAAGTTCGTTGTAGTGGTATCAGAGTTCATGTTGCAATTAACCTTTAAGGAACTACTGCTTTCAAGTCCCGGTATAGGAAGAATGAAGACTACTCACAATCACCTGCGAAAGCTATGAAAGTATTCCTGCCTTTTGCAGCTGTGTACATATGAAACCAAATTTCCTTCAGACCCGTCAACCCAAATGACCTATGATTGAATACAGAAGCAGAGCTGAGGCTCCAGCTCCTTGTCTTAACCAGACATTAGACTTGCAAAAATTTCAAGCAATGCCACTCATTCCTGGGGTCAGGGAGTGGAAAAATATACTCTTTATTAAAATGTGCTATTCATGTTTACATGTGGCTTGTTAGGTTAAATTGCATGCTTTTAAAATTCCTATTTCAATTTCTCATGTAGTAAAAATATGATAGCGATGATGTTCATATGGTTTCTCACATATCCTGACAATTTATTATCACATTCTAGATGCTGTGTTTCCAGAAGCTCATTTCTAAGGGTTTAATTTATAGGAGGGGTGCCTCGTCCAGTTCAAGGTTAAAACAGTTCCTTCCTTTATAATACACTGAATCATGCATTTCTCCATTCCTTTAATCATCATGTTTCACATTCACATAATCTGTCTTTAAGAGAATGTACCCAATTCTTGAGAAATTTTTAATTCAATTCAAAATAACATTCCAGTATAACTTTGAGTAAATAAAACCAGACAGGTCTCAGTATTTCTTCTCTTTAAAATGCTCCCACTGAAAAGAACAATCTCTTTATCTTCTTCTCTGAAATTTCTTTTTAAAAAAAGGCTAGATAATAGTTAATTCCATCCATAAACCCTAGAGTAGTTTGGATATATTAGTGAACATCCATGTATGCATTTCAATCATCTTTCCATCTCTCCCATCCTCCAAAAACTGAAAAACAATAGACATAAATATTCTTGTTGTAATTCATTATGCAATAAGCCTTTACTAAGGGACCCAGGGAATTTGTCTGAAGACTGTACCTGTAGTGAAAAAAAATAAATAAATAAACGTATAATTATTTGTTGAGAAACATTTCTTTTCAATACATATGAAACTTGGAAACAGTAAACTACCTAGCATAGGCCTGGGTTTCCATGAAGCATATTCCACTCCTTTTTAAAATGACAACGCTACCTTTTCATTTGAAGTCACCATCCTACACAAAATTATATCCTTTATCCAGATCCACACATTCAAAGTCATGTTCTTTATACATCAGAAAATCTTTAAAAATGCTCTTACAATTTTGTGCAAATCCTACTTGAACTTTACTCTAAAGAGAAAAATCTAAGATATAATAATTATTCCCACACAAAAACAAGAGTGGCAGGCTCTGGTGTAGGAGCAGATTATACACTTGGATTTGCACACTCTCTAAAAGGCTGCTGATATTTTTCCAAATACACAGCCAATTTCCTCACCAAGACCAGGGTGTATTGGAACATTCTCACATAATCATGAATGAAGCCTAGTTCCTTGTCCCCAGACGTGGACAAAATGCAGCAGCACACCTGGTACATCCAATCAAGACTGAGTGTGACAAGAGGGTAGGATGCTGTCACATCACGGAGATGAGTCTCGGAGACCAACATACTGGCAAGAGGATGGCAAGTGTCAGGATGAGGTTGTTGGAATGACTGTGGCCCTGGGAGCCCCAAGGAGAGGAGGCACCTTGGAATTCCCTGTGCAGAGTCCTGTAAAGGCTCTCACGGAGGGGGAGGGAAGTGGTCATCTGGTCCTCAGGTGAACACCTCTGGTGATGGACGCTCCCCACTACGCTGGCAGCCAGTTCCATAGGTCACAGTTCCATTGGCCAGCTCACGTTCCATCTGAACTCCAAATCTGCCTTCATGGGTCTCCCACCAGTTATTCCCTCCTGAGAAAAGGAAAGAAAGCCAGTGGGGTGTTCTGAGGTTTGCTGCCCTGGGAGGTGGCCCGGGAGCAAAGCCTGGGTGTGATGTATGCATGACTGTTCCTGCATCAGCTACAGTCAGTACTGGAACCATTAGCTTGTTTCCAATGACAACAGGCTCAGGAGATTCTCCGGGCTTCGGAAGAGTGGAAATTTAATCCGTCCTTCTGGATGAGAGTCTGGTTCTAACGATGCTGATCACCCACACTGCCCTGCCCTCTTGGGTGCCCTCGGGTTTGGGTGATGGAGATCTTAGAGTGGAAGGCACAGTTCAGTCGTGCCTACATTAGGCTCGTTGGCCTCTTCCTGCAGCTGCCAACAGTTTGGTGTCAAAGAAGCATTGTTCTGAAAATGTGTGGGTTTCACTTGATTTCACTCACGAATGAAGTTCACACACTTGGTCTTCGGTTGCCCTTCCTCACTCACTCATGCAAGGCTCAGAGATCGCCAGGCACTTAAACACGCTTGTATCGGCCCAGGGCGACCCTGAGTAAAGAACAGGGTGGAGCAGGAAGAGGACGGTTTCCTGTGGGAAAGCAGCCCCGCACCCTCACACCACGCCTGCTGATGAAGATCTGCTGAATCCATCAGCCTCATCCTCCCACCCCGAAGAGACAAGGTAGCGTACGTCACAGGGTCCCTTCCGCTAATCCAGCCACTCCTTGTTGAGAGTGCTAGTGTTCCAGGCACGAGAATAGGCATTGCAGATAAAGTAGTGAACAAAAATATGTAAGTGTAGATGAATATAATGCTCACGTGGTGCTTTCAAAGTGACAGAAACTCTTCTAAGTACCTTCCAAATATTTACTCATTTGATCCTTGCAGTTACTGTACAAGAGAGGTATCGTGATAGACAGTAACCGATGAAATAGAAGACGGGATCTACAGGTTCATAGAGTGGCTATCAAACACATCTGATCTTCAGCTGAGGAGCAGAATATCTTTTACATCGGGATTCAACACACACACACACACACACACACACACACACACACACAGAACCGGGATTAAAGCTTCACCCAACAATACTTATTTTTGTGGAGTGAGACACACTCTAAATCCTTTTGTTCTCTTCCAGTGTACTCTGATTTTATTAAAAGTATCTGTCATCTTTCACTAAACTGATGGCATAAGCCCTTCCCTGGTAGGGCATAAATGCACAGTTTAAAACCCATTTGTTTTGTGGCAGGAGCATAAGAGGATATTGAAGGCATGGTCACAAAATAAGGATAAGAATTCACTCATGTGTGCTGGGGGAGCTCTGAGGGTGGGCAAGAGAGGGCCCTGTGCCAAGATCTGAAAGGCAGGAGCGACTGATCAGGTCAGAGCCTGGAAGTGAGTTCCAGGTGGTGAAATAGCCTGTCTGGGGCAAGAAGGAACTTGGCAGAGCAAAGAGACATAAGGCCAGTGTGGCCGTGAGGCTGGTGAGGCATGGAGGGGCACGGGGCCAGGAGAGACAGACAGCTGTCCCGGCACAGGAGGTCTTGAGGTCGTGAGAAGGGGTCTGGACCCAGAGCACCGAGCTCCTAAGGTGAGGGAGCACGGCCTGGCTCCAAACCTGGCTCATGTGCAGACGTGAGTGGTAAGGCTGGGCAGGAAAGCAGCGTCTCTGCTGATTAAGCAATACCTAGAGCGCTGGCAAAGCATGACTCCTGGGTGTGTTTGGAAGGGCATTTCCCGAGGAGATTGGCATGTGAGTTGGTGGCCTGAGGTGGGAAAGATCTGCCTTCAATATGAGAGGGTCACTATAGTATGCTGATTTTAAGTCCTTTGAGTATAAGCCAAAGAAAATGTGGTATATATATATATATATATATATATATATATATATATATATATATATATATATACACACACACGCACATACTCAATGGACAATTATTCAGCTTTAAAGAAGGGTGAAATTATGGCATTTGCCAGTAAATGGTTGGAGCTGGAGAATATCATGCTAAGTGATAGAAGCCAATCCCACGAAATCAAAGGCCGAACGTTTTCTCTAATATGTGGATGCTAATTCACAATAAGGCGGGGGACACGAGGGAAAAATAGCATTAGATTATGTAGAGGGAAGTGAAGGGAGGGGAGGGAGGGAAGGTGGGGATGGGAAAGATAGTGGAAAAACGAAGCAGACATCATTACTGTACATATATATGTGACTACATGACCAATGTGATTCTGCAACATGTTAGAAAAATGAGAAATTATATCCCATCTATGTATGATATATCATAGTGCATAAATGCATTCTACTGTCATGTAGAACTAATTAAAACAAATAAAAAATTTAAAATTTAAAAAAAAAATATGAGAGGGTACCATCCAATTAGCTGGGGCCTGGATAGACCAAAAAAGTCAGAGAAAATGCAAGTTTTTCTCTCTCTTCTGGAGCTGGGTCATTCTTCTCCTGCCATGAACACCAGAACTCCAGCCACCCAGCCTTTGAACTCTGGTTTTTTATGCAGAATGTCCCTTGGACTTTGAGCCTTTTGAGAACTCTAAGGGTGATAGTCCTGGCTCTGATTACTGTCTCACTCGTTGATGGAGTTAACACATTGATCTCTGCCTGACAGCTGGATATGGATCACATTTAGATTTAAGTATTTTAATCCATAAATCAGTTATCTTTCAGACTAAGAGATTTCCCCAACAGAGTCTCAAAGATATGGTTGCAAGTAAAATGTACCTTGTAAATTACTGAACTGGATCTTGAGTCCTTGAAAGCAGTTAGCAAGTGTTTTGTGAGTCATGTCAAAAATGACCTGTTCCTCAACAATTCACAAGAAATACCCTAGGATATGGAAATAGTATGCTCATATGTGAATAAAAAATGAGAAGATTCCTGTCATTGCTTCCAGACCTTGACTTAACATCAGAGTGCTTTTATTTATTTTTATGATTTAAAAATATATTATTTAGAATGCAAGTTCTCTTTAGGAAACATGGAAAGTAAATACAAACAAAAGGACACAAAGTCACCTATAACCCCCCACTGAAAGTTTAGCACTGACAATATATTGGATTGTGAATTTACTTTAAAAATTTATTTTAATAACAAGTACTAGATATTTTGAACAGTATCTTAAAACTGTAGAATAACTTTCCCAATGTTATATTTTTATTGAATATGTGATTCTTACGTGTAGCTTAGCTTTTCAGCAGTGAATGTAAATATTGTATCACCTCTAAATGTTTTTCTACCTGCCTCATTTACCTACCTATCTATCTATCCACCTGCCTACCCATTCTTTATTAATACTTGCCTATAATGATATTGAATACATTTCCCCAAGTTTGTCATTTGGCTTTAAATCTGTTTTATAATTATATTGTACTTACATTGAAATTTAGATTTGGTTTTTCATTTTCTTTGTGGTTTCTTTAGCTTGTTTTATGCTTTGAAATCTGAAGAAGGATCAGGTGTTTATGTATTATTTTATTATGATTTCTTCATTTATTAAAGAAAAGTATCACCAATCCATTACTGGTATTACAACCTTGATCTCAAACACCGTGGGAAAATACTTCAATGGAGAAGAAAAGCCCTGTTTCCCCTTGTATTACACTACCCCAAGATTCCAACATCTATTCTGCAAATCTGATTGGATTCTGCAGTTTCCTGTGTAGCCTCGGAAGGTTTTCTTAGAATGTGCAAGGTTTGGCTTGTACTTTCTCTTGTTTACATCTTAAATTAACAGACTTAATTGAAAATCCTTTTTTAATAACATAAGGCAGCTTTGGATATGCTTGTCTTCTCTAGAATGAAATCTCAGGAACTCTTAGTTATATACATTCTAAAATGCCTTCTGACAGTTTGAACCTTTTAAGCGCCATAACCTAGTTTTCATTTTACCATTGCTTTGCCATCTGTTTTTAGATCTGAATTAACAAGCACTGCCAAACTACCCCCCCACCCCCTGCCAGTTTGATCACATTTTGTTAATATCATCTTGGTTTTGAGATTTTAGTAAAATACAAAAGTATTTTAACACCCAGTTACTCAAACACATCTGGGATAATACAATATATACATCTCTGCAACTTGCTTTTACAACCTGTTAACATTTTCTTAAATAAACATATCCATGTCATCCTTTTTAAAGATTGTATAACATTTCATTATGTGAAACTGCAATTGACTATTGATTAATCTCCTTTTGGCAGACATTTAGAGATTTCTAGTTTTCTAATATTATAAAAATGTCTTGTTAACACCTTTTTAGATATGTATTTATGTACTGATAGGTCTGTTGGAAATAACCTTAGAGTTGATGTATGCAAAATTTAAATTTGGTAGATATCACCAAATTATTCCTCCAAGATATTCATTCCAATTCATGATCTGCTGAAAGTTCATGGGAAGGCTTGTTCTTTTTTTTTTTTTTTTTTTTTTTTTTTGGTACTGGGAATTGAACTCAGCGGCACTAGACCACTGGGCCACATCCCCAGCCCTTTTTTGTATTTTATTAGAGACAGGGTCTCACTGAGTTGCTAAGTGCCTCGTCATTGCTGAGGCTGGCTTTGAACTTGCGATCCTCCTGACTCAGCCTCCCAAAGTGCTGGGATTACAGGCGTGCGCCACCGCGCCCGGCTAACTTGTTCTTTTTAATGTTGTATTTTATCAAAGCTTTAAATATTTTTCTAAGCAATTGTTGAAAACAATTCATATTTATTGCATTAATTTGTATAATTTGACTAACAATTGAAATACCGTATGTGATTATCAAATATTTCAGCTTTTTGTGATGGCCTCTCTTCATTGTTTGCCTATTTTTATTGGATAATTTGTCTTTTTATCTTCGCCTTGAAGAGAATGTTTGGATAAGAAGTTTGCGTTTTAGATGACCCTGGTTCCCTTTGGTGACTCCTCCGTGCAGCACCTCTTCCCTTCACAAACTCCACGGTCGTGTGGCCCAGGCTCCCCCATGGCGGACGCTGGGCGCCTTCTTGCCTGGACAGCAGTGCTGGGCACAGTCCGCTGTCCTCCCCGAGCGCCCCCTCCCTTCACACTGACCTTGTGGAGCCGCTGGAGGCTCCTGAATCCCTGCTCAAGCCTCTTTTCCATTCAGTCTTAGATGAAGTCACCATCACAAGGCGTGGCTCCAGCTCTTGGGAGGTCCCTGGGTTTTAGGATGATGCCATCTGAATGCTGGGGCTCCAGCTCCATGTGGAGGGAGCCCCGGACCTGCGGGCTCTGTGCCAGCTCCCGCCTGGCCCTGCTTCGCTGCTGACCTTGCCTCACCTTCTGTGCGCTCACCTCCCTGCTGGGGCTTGCATCCATCGGCCCAGAAGCTACTCTTGGCATCCAACACTTTTTTTGTTGTTGTTTAATATTTATTTATTTGCTTTAGTTGTACACAGTGTTTATTTTTACGTGGTATTGAGAATCGAGCCTGGGGCCGAGCACATGGTAGGCGAGCGCTCTACCACTGAGCCACAACCCTGGCATCCAACTCTTCTTTGTAGAAAATCTGGGCTGTGATGAAGTTGGAAGTTGTTCCAGACAGTAGTTCCTAGAACTGAGCCAGCTCCCAGCCCCAGAGTCCACTGACCAGGATCCCTGGAGGAAGGACCCAATGACCTCACCCCTCTGATCTGCCTGCAGTTCCTGGGGGATATCCGGCCATCAGAGGTAGATGACAGTGAGCTCTGTCCATGGTGCCATCCCTTAGGGGATGAGCAAACACCTCAGAAGTGCAGTAGTTTCTACTAGAAGTCATTTTAGAGCAGTCTATTTTGCCAGGAGTGTGCACCTGCTGAGTAAGCCACTGTGATGGTTTGAATATGAGGTGTCCCCCAAAAGCTTATGCGAGACAATGCGAGAAGGTTCAGAGGAGAAATGATTGGGTCATGAGAGTCTTAACCCAATCAGTGAACCAATCCCCTGATGGGATTAACTGAGTGACAACTGAAGGCAGGCAGGGTGTGGCTGGAGAAGGTGGGTCATTAGGGCATGGATCTGGGTATATAATTTTTATCTGGCAAGTAGAGTCTCTCTTTCTGCATCCTGATCATCATCTGAGCTGCTTTCCTCCACCACACTCTTCTGCGTGGTGTCTTGCCCCACCTTGAGCCCTGAGGAATGGAGCCAGCTGACCTCTGAAACCATGAGCCCCCCAAATAAACTTTTCCTCTTCTACAATTGTTCGGAGCAGGTCTCCTAGTCACAGCAGTGAAAAAGCTAACTAAAACAGCCACACTCTTTTTGTAAAAACATAAATGAATAATATCAACCAAAAAAAAAAAAAAAAAAGTAAAAGAGTGCACTAGTCTAACACATGTGAAAGAAGAGTATTAAAACTGGTGAGAGTTGTTCAAATTTTTGAAAATTTGTAATTTCTTATGTTTAAAGAGTGTGACAGAGAAAATTATTTTATGAAGCTAGAATGATGCTAAAGAATAAAATGATAAAAGATAAAAGGTTATTTACACAATTCCTACAATGATACTGATTTCCGACATGTATGTGTTGTAGGTAAAGGCCACTGATGTCTTTCTAAAGCTGAAAGCAATGTCCTTTGCTTTCCTGCATTCTTGGGGGACCTGCACCCTGTAGCTCATTCATTGCCAGCACCACTAGACCTCCACCCTCCTGAAGCACCAATCCTATGAAACCCCTCCATGAGACCTGTGTATTAATCATCTCCTTGTCTCTGTGACCAAAGTAACTGACAAAAACAACCTCAAAGAGGAAAGTTTATTTTGGCTCAGATTTTCAGAGTTTTCAGTCCAAGATTTTCCAGCCATTGCTTTGGGCAGCAGGCAGCACGGCAGAAGGTGTGGCAGAAGGGAACTTCTCGCCTCGTAGCCTCCAGAATGCAGGGTGAGAGCAAGGGCCAGGACAAGATTCAGTCCCCAAGAGCATGTCCCCAAGAATCCACTCCTTTCAAGTAGGTTCCATCTCCACAATCTTCCGATAGTTCATTAAGACACAAATCCCTCAATGGATTCATCCATTGATCACATCACAGCCCCCCTGATCCAGTCACTGCCCACTGCCCACAGTTCCCACCTCTGCTCCCTGCTGCACAGGGAACAAGCCTTACCCACGTGAGCCTCGGAGGGACATTCCAGGCGCAAAGCATAATGGCCCATGAATGGGAGACTGAGGTGATTAAGGACGGTCTTGCCTGCTGTTTGAGATTGTCTAGATCCAGTTTCTCATTGTTAGTTTCTCCCCCAAAGTGAGTTGTTCTGTGGCTGATGACACAGGCACGCACCCCATTCTCTGCTACATGATAGTACACATTCCCCTCGGTAATGTTTTTTTCCCCCTTTCTCATTTATCACAGTAACATTTTCATATTACCTTTTAGCAGAGAATGATGGTGTACTTTTAAAATAACTTTTTTTTGTAAAAACATAAATGAATAATATCAACTTGAAAAAGTAAAAATGTGAAGTTAAAAGACTGAGATAATTTAGACTTAGAAATAAATAAATAAGCGAACACATTTTATAAACATAATATGCTATTGTAATTTGAATATGAGGTGTCTCTAGAATATTCATGTGTGAGAAAATGCAGGACTGTTCAGAGGTTGTATGGTTAGATTACAAGAGCTCTATCCTAATCAGTGCATTAATTCATATATTGAATTAATAATTTGAATGAATTAGTGGATGGTAACTGTAGGCAGGTAGGGTACAGCTGGATCAAGTCAGTTACTGGGTGTGTGACATAGGGTTTATTTTATTTTAGTTTTATTCTATGTATTTATTCATAAAATATCTTACTGATATCAAATTTATAGTACACTATTCACCTAATGCTATTGATGCTAATTCCTGCTCAGAAAAATGGAAAAGTTTGACATAAATATAACTGCAAATTTTCAAGGGCAAGAAATCAACAGCTTTTATTTCAGCTTTGAATATATATATATATATATATATAACCTCATATGCACAAGGCCCTGGGCTGGGTTCAATCCCCAGCACCATAAAAAACAAACAAACAAAAAACCCCGCAGACCTGGGGTTTATATTTTGGTCCTGGAGCCTTACTCATCCTCACTCCTCTTCATTGTCTTCTTCCTCCTCCTCTTCTTTCTCCTCCTCCTCCTCTTCCTCCTCTTTCTTCTTCTCCTTCTTCTTCCCCTTTTCCTTCTTTTTCTTCTTCCTGGCTGTCAGAAGCTAAGCAACTTTCTTCTTCCATGCCCTCTGCCCCTATATTAGGTTTCACCTCTGACCCAAAGCAATGGAGTTGGATGACCATGGATGGAACCTCTGATACTGTGAGTCCCAAATAAAGTCTTTCTCCACTAAATTGTTCTTGTCAGATATTTTGATTGTACCAACAAAAAACTGACTTAACACATATGCTAAAAACAATCTTTGGATTCTACCTTGAAAGATGCTGACCCTTATCACAAGCATTCTTTTTTTTTTTGTTTTGTTTTTCCCATAACTTTTGATTCTGAGATAATGTCTTTCTTGTTGCTGGATTTGGGATACAGGTTTCATCAACTAGAGACAGGGTCCCATATGGCAGTTGGTTCTAAGTGTTCCTGGCAATGACCCTGCGAGGCCAGTGAAGACCGGCATAGGTCCTCCTTGTCCTACAGAGGATGTGGCTGGTGCATTAATGGCGGATTCAATGATGCGTGCACCCCTAACTCATTCTCTATATTCCTCTGGCAAGAAGAGGCAGGAGTGGAAGCCAGACCAACAGTCTACTGTTGTCAGACCATGGGCTACTTCTAGATGCTTCTTGTTCAGATGAACTTACTCTATTATTTCACAGTTGTAGGAGGCATGGTCAAATACCTCCATGTACAACTGAGGTCCAAGGAGATGAAGTTGTTGTTGCCCAAGACCACACAAATAGTCCAGTGGAGTCAAGACTGAGTCCAAGCCCACCCAACCTTCCATTACACCATCCATTCTCTCCAAGGTAGCAGTGCCCAAATCTGTGAGGTCCTGCTATACCTGCGAGTTTCCTGACCACACTGATCCTCATCTACCTGAGCCAGTTGCTTGCAGCTCTTTTGTTTGGATCCTGTTCTTTGTGTGAATATGTAGTCTCCATAACTCCATTATCTGACTTTTTTTAAACCTTCTCTTTCAATTTTTTTCAACTCTCTCCAGGATTTCCATGCCCCTTCTTACCCTTATTTTTCTTTCTATTTCCCTTTTATTCTTTAGATTTTTATTTTTCTGAAGGAGCAAAATAGTCCCCACATTGACAAAATGGAAAAACACTGTTACCAATAATACAATTATGTTTAAAAATTCCAAGTTAGGCTGACACCTGACTCTGCTTCCAGAGTTCCTCAGAGAGCTCCTGGCCAGGTTACCCAGAAAATGCCCCAACCCTCTGTGGAACTCTTCAGGAAGTTGGGCTTTGGGGTAGAGAAACAGGAAGGGGGAAAGGAATTAAATGCATAGCTTTAAACTCAACTTCCCCTTGTTACAATTTCTGCCTCCTAGCCTCACTTTCTGGCCTTTCCTCACTTTGCCCATCTCCTCATCTCTGCCGTAACTCTGCATTCTTACAAGGTTTCCTTCTTTCTCCAGTTTTCAGTGGTTCTATGCAGTTCTTCTCAGGAAACAATGACTACACACACAGTTCAGACAGAAAAATATTGGTCCAGCCATATTTGACAAGATCACCACAGTTTAGACTGCAGGGAAGGAGCACTATTCAAATCTTGCAGAAATCTATCCAGCAAATAGTAGCTGAAGACAATTTTTCACTGACCAGAATGACTATCGAGCTGAATGTGGCACCCCTTTGGATGCCAACCTGTCTCAATATTCAATAAGCATATAATGGATCAATTTCATTCCCATCATTCCAAGACTAATATTAGCCCATAAATAATTAAGTGATGGCTAAGCATTACCACTGTAATACCAATTTCTTGAAGTCACAAAGAGTAAATCATGACCTATGATTAAAATTATATCTGACCAGGGCTCCATTATTTAGAGCAAAATGTTAATAAGTCAAGTTCTGATGTGTTCCACTTTTCATAGCAGCATAACTTCAGCTTAATAACTCTGGGAAACTTTCTCAAATGTGTATCATTTTTGCCATGAAAGGGCCAATGAAAAAGTGTTATTGAATTTGATACAGGAAGGACAAACCCAAGCCACTGTGCAATGATGGATTGCTTGCACACAAAGAGGAGCCCTGTTCACTTTTCTATACACATGTCATTTTTATGATCTTAACTGGACATTCAGGTTCTCTATGCTTTCCCCATGTCAAGTTATAAAATAGACACTCCACTCCAGGAAGATTTATTTCAGTGTTTGGGGAGTGTGTGCTGTTCATATTCTGCTGGAGAATCAGTGGACACCACGGGGCACCGGGTGGCACTTGGGATGAGTTCGTGCTCTGTGATCACGGAAGGAAAAGGGCTGCAGCCACCGCATCGACTGCGGCCTGGGGTTAGCTTGAGGCGAGTTCTCTCATCCACAGTGGCAGCTGACTCTCAAGGAGGAGACCCCTGGACAGAGAGCCCCACACTCAGGTTCAGGTGCTTCTGGGAGCTGACCTTCCTGGACTAAGAGTGGGTAACGGCATGGAAAGGACCGGGAACAGATCAGAGTGAGAGAGATAATTCACAGGACTTGAGGGTTAGTGACCTGAGCTGTGTCCTCACGAGAGACCTAACACTCCTTTAGGTGAGTAATTCATATATAGAACCATTGCCTACATCTACTAAGTACTTTCAGATTAGATTTGCAGAATGCATATTTAATAGGATAGGATCTATATTACTGAAAATGGCCCTTTCATTTTTGATTACCATTGATGTTTTAGCTTTATATTGTTTTTCCATTTACTTTGATGCCCATAAGAAACATTATATCTATTTCCACATGCTGCATAATAAATTGAACATTTTAGATAACCATAATCTTAATAATGGTTTAAAATCACTTTCCTGCTCATACATAACTTGATTTCAGACCAGAGTTTCTGACCAGAAGTTAAAATGTCATGCAGTACCATTTTCAAAGTATAAATTTTTATGAAATGAGGAAAAAGAATGCTCTAAGAAATTTTGAAATGAGTACACTGTTAAGATAGAATTTTAATGTTAGCAGTCCTCCAAATCGTATATTAATTATATTTGATTTTTTGTTTTAACACAATCTTACTTGAATTGACTTCTCCACTAACATTCCAACTTACAAAATGTTTTTATTGTTTTTTTTTTCACGTAGAGGTCTGAAGACCAACCCCCAGCCCATGAACTGTCCCCACCTCCTGGGCCAGGAAGGCTGTCTTCCAGAGTGTGGGGCTCCTTTTTACAGAAGTCTTCTCCTTGAGAGCCAGCTATGACTGTGGAAAGAGGACACGCTTCACTTCACATAACCCTCAGGGGACCCCCCCACACACACATGCAGGCCCCTTCATACACCAGACACAATAGAGGCCACGTCCATCACCCCAGAGTTCCCTTCCACCCTGTTGCCGCCTGAAGTGATTGCTGCTTGGAGCAACGAACGCGCGTGGGAGAAAGTTCGGAGGCAGGATGAAAATGAAAAAGGGTCTTTTATTCTTCTTCTCTCTCCGGCTTCAGCAACCTCTCCAACTCCAAACAAAAACTCCAACAAACTCCTTCCACACTCCAACCAGCTCCAACTACTTCCAACCATCCACCATCTACTTCCCACCCGACTCTAACCAACCTCACCCGGTTATATACATTTAGCTTTAACAAGGACAAGTGCTTACAGCTCGAGCTTACAGGTGCGTCACACAGTGTTCACGGGCATACAAAGATTCTTTGAATAATGTATGAATATCAGTGAAACTTGAACATCTTTTATGGCTCTCAGCTAATTGCAATCTTAGCTATCTCCTTGATTAAGTCTCCTTCACCACCCCTTTCCAGCTGGACCCCTGCCCTGAGCAAGCCCTGGTTCACTCTGTACCATGGAGACTTTGTCTGTTCTTGAACTCCACTAATGGCAGATGCACTCTTTCTCTGTACAGCTTGCTTTGTTCCTGGTCCTTGGGATGCGTTCCTGCTGCTGTTTGTACCAAAGGCTTATTTTTAAAAATCAATGAATGTATTCCATGGTATAAACATACCACAACATGATCATTACATCTCCTGCTGACCGACAGTGTGTCTTCCCAGTTCTTGTTCCTATGGGAAAGTAACCATAAACAGTCTTGTTCAAGACGATTCTGGAGTATTTCCTTTCTCTCTTATAAATACCGAATGGCGGAATGCTGGATCGGATCACAGGGTGGGTCTAAGTTTAAATTGCCAGAAACCGCCAGACTATTTTCCAAGGAACATTTCAGATGCACGAGAGCATCTGTTTCTCTATGACAACTTCAACATTTGGTGCTGTTGGTCTCTTGGATTTTAGGTATGGAAGTATTATCAGAAGGTCTCTTAATGTGGATTAATTTTGGTTTGACTTTTAAGCTGTTTATCATGAGATTATTGGCTATCTATTTATCTTTACATATATTTTTAAAACATCTACTTAAGTCATTTTCACTGGGTTATTTTCTTTGTTTTATTGAGATGTAAGAATCAGTGGCAAATTGTGGATCCGGAACCTTGGTCAAACCCACATGTTCTGCATATTTTTGCCAACTCTCTTAGTGATGGTTGATGGCAGAATTTTTTTAAAGACATAACATTAGTTTGTGAAGGTTTCCCTTTTCTGTTGAGTGCTTGGGTGACCTGAGGATCCATGCCATTCCAAGGCACTGAAGATAGCTCAGATTTGTCCTCCAGCTCCACAGTACCGCCTGGGACAGTCAGGATGATGATCTGCTGCCATGGTTTGGGTTAGGTTTACCTCCCAGGGGTTCATGGGCTGAAAGTCTGGTCTTTGGTGGGCGATGCTAACAGCTGGTGGACCTTTGAACACGTGGAGCCTCATGGGAGGTCCTTAGGAGATCTGGTCTCCAAAGACATTGTTGTAGTTCTAATGGGACCCAGGCTAGTTCTTGCAAACCCACTGCTACAGAAAAGCAAGTCTTGGCCTTCCCTTTGCTGTGACTTTCTGCCATTGTAATGCCATCCATTATGATGTGATGTGGTCTAGGGGTCCAGGCTGGTAGCCTCCAAAGCTGTGAGTCAAATAAACCTATTTTCTTTATAAAGTAACCTGCCTCAGGCATTTCATTATAGAAATTTATCTTAAATCAGTTTTTTTTTGTGTGCGTGTGTGTATGTGTGATTTGTCATGTGTACCTGATAAAATGAGCTTTTTTGTATTTAAAAAAAAGTCCCTCATTTTCTCTGTTAATTCTTATAATCATGATTCTACTTGGTCTGATATTAATATACTTCTACCAACTTCCTTATTACTTTTATATAGTATATCTTTCTTCCATCTTCATACTTTTCTTCAACTATGACTTTCTAGTTAAACTGATTTTAGTTTTAGTTTTGCATATAGCTAGACCAATTTTTTTTTTCAATCTGATTTTTCAATTTCTGTTTTTTAGTTGGAGTTTTTTCTATTTATATTTCAGGCAATAATTGATATTGCTCACAGTTCTACAAGTTTACAATTTATTTTCTTTTTGTTTCAATTGGTTTTTATTCCTTTGTTTCTTTGTTCTTATCTTCTTTTGTGCTGAACTATGACTACTGGAGTTCCAATTTGACATTGCTATTGAATTTTGTGTCAATATTTGGTTATTCTGAAGTTTTTAGTTTTACTTAATTAAACATAATATAGTAGAGATCAATTAAACTGAAAAAAAAATCAGTTATTGTTTTAGTTTTACATTACACATATTTTTAGAGGTTCTAGGAATTAAAATGTGAATGCTTGGTTTGTCACTGTCTACTTAAACCTGGTAAGTATTCACTATGTATTCCTTTACATAGAATATAAAAGTTTCCAAAGTATAATTTAACCTGCTCTTATATTTTTGCTGTGTTCAATATTTAATGTATCCACTTATTATTTGCTATTGCCATAAATTTTAAAAGTTCATGCTATAGACTCCACATTATAATGTAATAACGTGTGCTTTAAATATTTAAATTTTAAAAGATAAATTAAGATCAGAAAAATGGTCTTTTATATCACGCACATATGTCCATTCTTTTCACTTGTTGCACTTCTCCATCTGACACCATTTCCTTCAGCCTGGAAAATTTTCTATTAGTATTTCTTATAGTTCAGGTCTCTTAGCAATTAATTATTTCAGACTTTAGCTTAGAAGTCTTTACTTCAGCTTCTTATTTCTTCTTCTTCTTCTTATTATTATTAATTTTTATTTTTTGGTACCGGGGATTAACTCAGGGGCACTCAGCCAATGAGCCACATCCCCAGCCCTATTTTGTATTTTACTTAGAGACAGGGTTTCAGTGAGTTGCTAAGTGCCTCGCCATTGCGGAGGCTGGCTTTGAACTCGTAATCCTCTTGTTTCAGCCTCCAGAGCCTCTGGGATTACAAGCCTATTACCACCCCACCCAGCTTCTATATCTCTGTACATATGTGTGTGTATAAATCTTGGGTTATTTTCAGAATTCTATCTATTTTATTCATTTTGAGAACTTTGATTAAAATGTGCCTATGTGAGTTTTTTTTATAATTTTGTATTTTTTTAATTAGTTATACATGATAGTAGAATGCATTTATGCACTTTGATATATCATACTTAAATGGGGTATAATTTCTCATTTTTTATTGGTTTTCTTTGTATTTTCCTGCATTAGATTTGTTTAGCTTCTTGAATCTATTAATTGAAGTTTTCCACCAAATATGGGATATTTTAGTTCAATGTTTCTTCAGATATTTTCTCTGTTCTCCTGTTTCTGATAAATTAATTACATTACATATTAGGCATCTCGATAGTGTTTCACAGGTTAGTCACGTTCTACTTAGTTTTAAAACTTTTTCCTCTTTTGAGGAAAAAAGGAACTTTTTTCTCTTTCTCTTCCTTTTTATTGTCCTGTTTTAAATTCAATTATCTTTTGTTGTCCATCACCAAATGCCAGCAGGTCCATTCGATGAATTTTATTTTATTCAGATACTTTGCTTTCTCCTAAGTGTTACCTGCCCATCCCATCTCAAGCTTGATGAAGTTGGTCCTGGTTCAACTTGTTCTAATAGGGAGGGGCGTGTGTGTGTGTGTGTGTGTGTGTACCACATACACTTATCTTCAGAGCTGTATACTATTATCTGCACAGAGTTATTCCCACATAGCCATTTTTCTTTCACAGAAACTAGAACTACTTTGGAATATTATTGTAAAATGTAATTCAAGTCAAGTGCCATGCTGCTCACATATAGTCCCAGCTTCTGGGGAGAACTAGCAGGAGGGAACTAGCAGGAGGGCTGCTTGAGCTCAGGGGTTCAAGGTCAATCTAGGCAATATAATGAGATACTATCTCAAAAATTTAAAAACCATGTATATATAATATATACACGTTAATGGCTATATAAATTAACCTTTATCATTTCCAAGTATGAGTGACATTATACACTAAGATAGTAAAAGCAGAGTTAAATATAAATTTAAAGCAGGTATATATATTTTAAATTATTAGACTCACTGGTCTCAAAGGTTGTTTTAGTTAACTTATTCTAGAATTTGGTATCCAATTAACGATAATTCTTGTTAATAATAATATTGGCTTAAATTATTTTAATTCTTGGAATATAAAATTATGGAATTCTGAAAGCAATGCTCATGTGCACAGGGAAAGGTTGCTAACAGAAAATATTACTTGTAATTTCAAGCAAACTTTACTATTAAGCACCTCAAAATAACAATGACTTAGTTTTAACTGAATGAAATAATTTACCCCAAGTTTTTTTAACATATGTGAAAGAAAATTAAAATGTCATGAAAATTAAAATTAAAATTAAAATGTCGTGACAATATAAAATCCATATGCTTACTGCTATTTATTCATTTTCTGTGGTCCCACCAGTGTCTTGATTCTCTAAACCAAACTTTTAGATTAAAACAGATGCTCACCGTCCCTAAAGATATTCTTTTGGGGAATTGGAGAGCAGTTCTAGAATGTTATATGCATCAGATCTGCGGGGTTCCACGGAAAGATGCTAGTCGTGCTGGCAGGGTAAAGTGTTCCCTCAGGGTCAGACAGTTGCCACGTGTGATGTTCTCAGCACAGGGGGTCATGAGCTGGACGCGTGGTCAGTATGGGAAAGAATAGCACAATGCGCGTGGTCTGTACGGGAAAGAAGAGCACAATGCCTGTACGGGAAAGAAGAGCACAATGGGTACGGGAAAGAAGAGTCACGTGGTCTTCAGAATGCCTTCATGTCACATTCACTGACACTCGCGGCACTCTCATAGAATGGCATGGTTCTACTTATTGTTTGTGTATTTGTGGTGTCCGTGCTAATCAGACTGTGTTTCAACCGCACCGAAATATTAAATCAGAGAATCAGAACTCATCTTGCACGATCTATAACTATTCAGGCCAGATCTGGATTCTTCAAATTTACTAATTCACTAGATAATCGGCTACATATTAAGTAACTCACTGTATGAATAAAACTCTGTCTTCGGTTGAGCCAAAATGCCTCTCTCCTTAACTT
Organism: Tamias sibiricus; assembly: GCA_025594165.1. Classification (NCBI taxonomy): domain Eukaryota; kingdom Metazoa; phylum Chordata; class Mammalia; order Rodentia; family Sciuridae; genus Tamias; species Tamias sibiricus. The sequence goes on along the minus strand of CM046662.1, from coordinate 167,350,482 downwards.
CAATTTATTCTTTACATTTTTTTTTCCTGTGAAGCTTCTCAAATAAACTACTTTCACATATTAGCTCTGAGCTTTGTAGCAGTTCTTAATATACACCCGCTATTTGACAAAAGGATGGGACCACAAGCTTGAAAATATTTCAAAAGAGCTCATTCATATTATGTGATAAAATAAGAACTTTTTAGTTTTTTTCCCTCCATACCATGTGTCATTGGTCCCTGGATGGGTGGGGTGGGAGCTTACATTGTTAAGGACAAAGCAAAGATGGATTACTGAATTTCTTCCTTGTCTCCAGGATGGACAGATTACATTGCTGATTCAACCAACATTTCCTTCTTCTTTCTTGCTAACTCATAGGACATTCATTCTGCTTGGGCTTCTGGTCGGCACGTGTTCTGGGAAGTGAGTGAATTCCAGGTAGTGAAGCCCAATGGGCTGTAGCATTGTGTTGGATTATTATAAGGGTTGAAGTCTTTAGCCCCCCCCATACCGGGGATGGACCTCTTTTGTTCAGCAAAAGAGGCCAGAGGGGCCTACCTCAACGAGGAGACTAGATTGGGAAAGTAAAGGCCGCTGATATTCCATCCCCCACCTTTAGAAGGCCCAGGAACATACCAGGGAGCCCACTCACCGATCAGTGCAGGAACTTGGTTTATTGGGGAAGTTGGACGGTCTTATAGAGGACATGGGCCAATCAGCAGAAAGATCATAGGGACACATAAGGAGCATGGGCGGATGCCATTGGCGGAGCCATTGGCCTATCCTTGGGGTGGTTTCAGTTCTCATCTTACGTCAGGGGAATGCCCCTTGGCTCAGCCAAGTTCCCATATCAGGAAGTGGGAGAAAGCCAGAGAAACTATCTACTGGCGTGTTGTTAATGTTCCCAGCACCACTGTGGTGATCGCACTGCTCTTCCTGTGAAGAAGTTCCACTCGTGGTTGCGCTGATGGCTTCTGAGGCTCACCTGCCCGGCACTTCCATTGCCATCTGCTGATGGAGGGTGTCCCTTGTGGTCACCATAGTCAGGGGTCAGTGGTGCTCCAGACTGACTGTGGGAGGGGGAATTCTTCTAAATATACGAAGGTCATATTTCCTAACCTAATAAAGGAGGGAAGTCCTGGGAGCACAGCATTTTGTGCCCAGGCACTTCCTGTTTAAAACCCTCCTGTACGAGTATGTGACATCTGTAGCTGCACCGGTCCACCTGGGCTCAAGAGGTGACGAGCTTAGGGAAGAGGAGTCAGGGTGCCAACAGGATGTACCAAGGGTAGATGGCCCTGAGGGTTTAGGGCATCCTGGAGTCACCACTACCTTCGCACTTCTCTCTGGCTGAGGTAATTAACTCTTAGATGATTGGTGATGGAAAGGAATGCTTGACCTTGAAGCTCAAGTCCTGTGTAACCCCACACTAGGAGGCAGACCTGGGGGCCTGGAGCTAAGATTTTCATTTAATTCCAAGGATAAGAAAAAGGAACCAATGAAGAATAGGGGCAGGAAGCCCAGACTGTGTAGTGAGGAGCAGACAGGGGAGAGAACCGGGGAGAATAAGGGGACAGTGCTCAGACAGCCCTCCCCAGTGGGAGGCAGCCTGACAAGGTGGATGTGACAGTCAAAACATCCAACAACTAGTGGCAGGGACGCCACCCCCAGCCTGTGTGCTCACTGTCCCTCATTCACAAGGGCGTCTGTGTCAGAGCAACACCAACGTGGTGGACGGGCAGGCAGCGGCAGAGCAGATGAGCTAACAAGCACTGTGTTCGCCCCCCAACCCCCCAAAAATGGTGCTGCCTGAACAGGACCCAGAATTCCCTGAATGACTGGGAAGTCTGAAGACCTGACGTGGCTGGGCGAAGGCTGGCCGTTTTCATGGGTTTCACAGGACCTGGCAAAGTCACCAAGGACAGGGGCGAGAGTTGACGGAAGTCCTGGTCCATCTGAGTGCCACTGAGCCTTGACCAGGATGGCCCCAAGTGACACCCTCCATCAGCACATAGCAATCAATGGATAACCAGGCGGGCATGGCTTAGAAGCCACTGGTCAAAGAATGGCTCCGACCGAGGGTAACACAAGCACCTGGACCCCAAGACCTGCTTCTCCTGGCACAGTTCACCTTCCACATCCTTTACTCTAGCTGCCACTTTGGTGAGGTTTGGGGCAGGCATGCAGATCCTTAAGGTGGGGCTGCTGCTTGTCAGCTGGGGGCTTGGGTGGGTCACGTTGAGTGGTTCTTCAGTTACAGAGGCGGACTGATGCCCTCACGTGCGGTCCACTTTCTCCCCGCCCCAGCAAGGACGGCGGCTTCGCCAGGGCTCAGAACACGTGCAGGAACACGCAAAAGAAAGATGCTCTGAGCATCCCAGTGCCTCCTGGAGCCCACAGGGGACAAGGAAACACCTGGTTTCCAGGGGAAGCTTCCCAAGCAGCTCCTGGTGTAGAACCGCAGCATGGTGGCTCTGACTGCCAGGGTCTGCAGAGGTTACCTTTCTCCTAGGGCTTGACTTCTCTGCGCCATTTCTAACATTTAGATCCCCAAACCAAATAAGCATTTTGAAATAATCAAGTTTAGATTTCACATGTGATCATTAATCATTCCTTAACTCAGTTATATTTTAATTATCTCTTTAGTTTCTATCTTCCAGTAACTATTATTTAATTGAAATTGATATGTCACCTATTTCCAAGACAGTTGAAATTATCTTTCTGACGAGACGCTATTTAAGATAGATCAACCTGAGGATGGCCATTAATTTGCTACTCTTTCTTGGGAATTGGGTGGGGTATCAATCAATCATCAATCAATCAATCAATCAAGAAACAGAAAAGCTTCCGGGTAGTTAAGAGAAACAAGGAAGCTCTTGGTATTAGAGGACTACCCATGTATTACAATAGAAATTAAATAAATAAATAAAATAAAGCAATACTATGACTGTGGATCAGCCAGTTGCATGAGCATCTCAATGCGCGTGGTCCCCTGTCTTAAGGTCTTATAAAGTGTGCTTCTCTGAGAATCTATGATCTTGGGCTGAGGATCAAAAGAAAGATCAATAATCATGGTAACCACCTCTCAAATGCTTAACAAAAAACGTTCAGACATGCTACATATTCATCCAACAATCCCTAGGTACCAAGGGGTGGGTGGAGCCAGTTCCTCCTTCTGCTCCAGGTTGGGGCAAGGCGTTCCTTAAGGATCACACTCTGATGGTGGCTCAGTACGTCTGACCGATGCCTGCAGTTGTTCCCTTTGTAGTATCTGGAGCCTGTTCTTGAACTGGAACTTTGAAAGGTGCCTCAGTACCAGGCTAAGCACAGAAATCATTGCACATTCCATTTTGCAGGTTTGATTAGCTCTCATTCACTGAACTTTAGAAGAAGAAGAAAGACTGAATATACTTTGGGTCAACAATACTTTACTCATAAGAAGAAACATTCTGGAAGGTTCTAGATGCAAGAAGGCATCTGGTCAGTAAATTGTGAATGAATCATTAGCATCACCTGAACTTTATTCTGCACTAACGTGTGTGATTCCTCATGTCCTCCTTCCAACTCCTTTGTGCTCTAATTTTTCCCATAAAATACTACTGATAGAGGATAAAGAAAGCAGTGGTCATGTTTCTACACCATCAACACATACAGAAGACTGACAAAACCCCTGTATCTTATATCTGTAAAATTTTGCCTCAAATGGACATAATTGTACTAAATATCTGTAAAGTTAAAGACTAAATACAATTGCATCATTTTATCTCTATGTTAGAAAAGCAAACACACCACTGTAGTGTATGCATAATTGAAAACTGTGTATCTTAGGAACAGGTATTTAGCCCTCTAATGAAACCTGCTATAAGGCAATACTGTGCAACCTCCAAGCCTGAATCTATTTTCTATAGTTTAATCCAGATATTTTAATACTAATATCCTTAAAATATCTTTTCTTTCTTCTTCCTTTTTTTTAAATGATAAACCATCTATTTGTTGGCTCCTTGGAAGAATATATTTAGAAATAAAGAGCAGCCCTACCACAGTGGGGGAGACAAACCTTTTTTCATGTATTAGTTATTAGACTGTAATGCAATAATGAGTGTCTAGGTTTAAGATTGCCTTTTTATTCCTTTGGCCTGCTGAGCATGAAAATGTCTTCAGCGTTTCTCAGTAACAATGTAAATATAGCCTGTCTAGATAGAGTTGGCACATTAACTGTATCTGGCTATTTGGAGGTTATTTAATCTAAGGCAATTGCTCACATGAACCCAGCAACCTCCCCTGACCATTGTCCCAAGCACCACCTCGTAGTGAAGGATAGGGAGAGAAGAGTGCATTTCCCACGTCTCACGCAGCAGAGAGTGGGCTCGCTCTTCTTCAGGAAGGTTCAATGATTCTTCATTGGAAATATTCTTTTATTACTGGGACAGTATTTTCTTTATTTAGCTAGCTCTATATGAAAATTTATTTACTACATATCTATGTACTCATTCTATTTTTTTTTAAAGCTCAGTGTTTAGAGATCGTTGTCTATATTGATATAGAATATCATACTTTTATTATAATCAATGACAGAAAAAGTCTGGGTGCTAGTCATCTGTTAAACTGCATTACTAAAAAGATGGATTATCCCCATTCCCAAAATATTGTTTGGCAATAGTAGCTTGTTATTGAAGGAAATAGTCTAACACTCAGCTGATGGGGCTGAGAAGGAGGGGAAGGGAGCCCAGAGTCCCTGATGAAGAGGCTGACCCCAGTAGGGAAGTGGGGAGAGAGTGTAGAGATACACCTGGGAAGAGCAGGTGTATGAGTCCAGAAATGGGGTCAGGGTCTGGTGTGGCAGGGACCTCAAGACTTCTCGCACTCTGGACCAGGAGGAGCCTAAGTCAGGAGGTGTTGCTGTCTGAAGCAATGGTCGCTTGGAGCAACGAAGCTGCGGGAAGAAGTTCAGAGGCAAACTGGAAACCAACAGGCTTTTTATTCTGATAACTTCTCCCTAACACGCACCACACACCACCAAAAAACCCACAAACAAAATGGCGCCAACCCGATCTCATCTCGGCTCAAGTCTCGCGAGATCCCGGACCAAGTCCCCCGAGATCCCGGGCCAAGTCCCGTGAGACCACGGAAGGCGGCAATGTCCGAATATCTCTATGGCCTGCAGCCAACCGCAATCTCAGCCATCTCCCCAATCAGGTCTCCTGCAGACAGGGGGTTATTTTTGAAGTCTATCATTTTTTAAAAAGATTTTTTTAAAAGATGGACACAATACCTTTACTTTATTTAGTTTATTCATTTTATGTGCTGAAGATCGAACTTAGTGCCTCACATGTATGAGGCAAGCACTCCACCGCTGAGCTATAACCCCAGCCCCGAAGTCTACCATTTTTATGAATTTATGATAGGAAACCTGTCATTCAGTCCATGGACACTCAGCCATAGCATTTGAAATTAAATTTATAAATATACTTCTTTTGTCAAAATGCTAACGGGGACAAACACGGTCCAGCAATGCAGGCAAGCCTTACCTTAGCTGTGTCCATCACCCCTGAATTCCAGTGTCCACTCTTGGCACTAGTGGACACACGGGGAGGTGACAAATTTGATCATCCCTGCCCCGCCTCCTCTCTGTCCGGCTCAGCATGGCTAAGCCTTCAGAGTGATGAGGTTCTAGGTGGACACTTCATAAATCCTGCACGTCTTCATTGATGGTGCCTGCAGTTGCTTTCCCATGATGCGTTACTAGGCACCAGCAGTGCCAAATGTCATTTTCTCCTGATAAAAACCAACCCAGTTGGTACTCTTTCCACACAATCGCTTTTACTGGACACTTTATTTTACCGTTATTTCTTCAGGATCTCACCTCGTGTGTGCTGTTACTCTCTACACTACTAGTCAATTGGAATTGGTAGTAATATGTGTCCACTATTTCAAGAAAATATTGCCATTTAGGATTTGAAAACACGAGATGTTTAGGTATAGTGGGAGTGGGAGACGATGTTTAAAAACTATCAATAGCAAATATATAAATGAAACCTCTTCAGCACCTGGAAACGTTTCTGTATTATCACTGTCTGATTACAGCAACCTACTATCATCATTGGTTAATTGTACTATTTTTAAGAGAATTAGATTAGCTTTTGTCTTTCTTCATTCCTGCATGCATGCATCCATCCATCCATCTTTATTAAGCACTGACTGTGTGTTTTGCAAATTTCAGGCAATAGGAGCATAATAGTAAACAAAAGAAACAGAATGTCCTGCCCTTACTGAACTTAACTTTCAGTGAGGGAAGACGGCTGACATTTGTACAGAAATGAGATTTCTGCATCTGCTAAATTGATATGCCAGCGCTGATGCGTGTTTTCTCTTGCTTTCTACCAAGGGAAACAAGACTTGTCAATAAATACTTAGAAAAAGTGTAACACGTTTTTTTCAGCACAGTTCAATTTCCATCACTTACACTTTTGTCATAATTGGGTATAAGTGATTTTTTTTTTCCTCCTTGATCTAAAAAAATGTGATTAAAATATAACCCTTTACCCAGCAGCGTAGTATGAACATATTTGAAATATCCTTATAATAAACGGCCCGTTTTTCTTACTTTGAAGATAAATTCACTGAAGCTCAGGGATCTTACACGACTTCTCCAAGGATATACAGTCCACTCAAGAAATGGAGCAAAACCTAGTGCTTTCCAGAAGTTATTATCAGAGCAACGGCAATTATCATAGCACAGTTTGGAATAATACAAAAGGGAACATAACCTAGTTTCAAATTCAAAAATAATATCATGAATCAAACATTGTTGCATGGTTTAAGATCATAAGCTAAGTTGTCTGAATTGAGTGAAGGAAGGGGAACTGGACAAAAATACCCACCCACTATGTCATAGCTGGGTTTTCCAAAGAGGCAGGATCGTGTTTCTTCAAGTACCTTATTTTTTCAACTTCAGGTTACTCCTTAATTAACTACTTTAAGAGACACTTAAAATCCTAGGTATCTGAACTACGTGTTTCAGCTTCTAAATAAGCTCCCTCTTCTGATACTTCTCCTGGGCAAACACAGAGCACCGCTGAGCCTTCCATGTCTCAGATCTCCTCTAAAATGGTAGATGGGCTGGAAACTGATGAGTCATTAACCTGGTCATAGAACTTGGGAGCCCCTGGAAGGAATCCCGTGTGTCAGTGCATCTCGAAACCTTCACAGTGAACATCTTCTCATTGGCAGTGACTTCTGTGGGGTCTGTTCCAAAATGCCAGCACACCATCTTCCCATGTACCAAGGACCCATAATCCCACAGGCCCTCTGAAGTCAGACTTTGACAACGATTCTATGAAAATATACTATTGTCTGTCGTCACTGGAGAAATAGTTCATAACGTTAACCAACCGAGCAAGTAGGGTCTTTCTAAGGCAGGTAGACACCGTTTGGTACCGGAGAGGAAAGCGGATGAGTACCGCTGTTACATTGGGCAGCTTTTTCCTGACAGTCTGAAAACCGAACTGCACAGAGCTCACAAATGAACTGAAAGGGTTAATGGGACTTCTAGGAGCCATAAGCTGGCTTTGGTTGGGCGGAGTTTTTATTCTTAGACTCTAGTTCAATAAAAATGTAAATGTTATCTGGGTACACAAAACATATTTTCACGGTGATAATGAATGTGTTGACATACCGTTCAAACTTTATTATATAAATTTTAGTAATGTATTTGCCAGAGAGAAAAATGAACCCACAGGGAAATACTCTGTGCTCAGCTCTCCAGTGGGCATGGGAGGTTGGCACTCAGCAGCTTTGGTCCTTGGCGCAATTTGTTGGCTTGCCTTTATTTAATCAGGGCTGTGGACGTTGGGAGGGACATGACAGCATCTTTATTGACTGAGCTAATCTAGCTGGATTTGAAATAGGAACTAGGAGAGGGTTATTTTTAAAGTACAACCCACTGATGCATAAACCTGTCCTGCAGCATGATTACTTAAATTTATAATCGATGAGGTGTGTCATAGTGTTGGAGAAGTCTGTGAAAGATGACCAGGTTAGGAGGGTACAGGCAGCCTGGAGTCCCAGACAGAGGGAGCCTTGTCCTTAGGTGGGCATCTTCCATAGATAGGCTTGTGTGCAGGTGGAGGTCTGAAGGCTGTGAGTGTAGCTTTTAGCAGAACTGGCCGTCTAATTTACAGGTCACTGGCAAAACAGCAGTGCAGAGGCCTTTGTTCAAAAGTTATTAAGAATTTCAAGGTTTTTGTAGCAGAACCTTTCACCCAGTGCACAAGCCACACACTCAGGAGGCCAGCCCTGCCTGCTGGGTTCTGAGGATGGAAGGCTGCCCTCTAGCGTTGCAAGGAAAAACAGTTCTCTAATACTTTCTTTCTCTCTTTCTCCCTTCTTTTCTTTTTCCCTCCCTCCCTCTTCTTTCTTTCCTTCCTTCCTCCCTCCCTCCCTCCCTCAATCCCAGTTAGAGCTTCTACAGTTGTTTTTCTTCTGTGTTTAAATTGACACCGGGTACTTTATGGGAGAACCCTGTGCCCCCCATGCCTTACCCTTGCTTGGTAGCCCTGCTCCCCAAAGGCATAGAAATGAACAAGAGGACTCCTTGGGGTCCTTTTAGTGGCACTGGTCTATATTTCACACTGTTGGTTTTGCACCGAGGGCAGTTTTTATTGCACCACATGCTGCTTAGGGTTATTATTTTGCTCTTTCTTTTCTTCCCTCCTTTAAAAATAGAAACTTTTGTGAACTTTTAAAAAGGTATACTTGGTCCTGTTGATTCCAAAGCACTGATAGAATAACAATGATCGTCATACTTGTTCACATTGTTTTGTATTACACATAAAATGCTGACAGAGACTCCCATAAAAATAAGCACCTATCCATATCCCTTTAATTTCTTTCATCTGTCTAATTGCTCTAGCTAGAATTTCAAGGACTATGTTGAATAGAAGTGGTGAAAGAGGGCATCCCTCTCTTGTTCAGGTTTCTAGAGGAAATGCTTCCAATTTTTCTCCATTTAGAATGATGTTGGTCTTGGGTTTAGCATAGGTAGTTTTTACAATGTTGAGGTATGTTCCTACTATTCCTAGTTGTTCTAGTGTTTTGAACATGAAAGGGTGCGGTGTTTTGTTAAACGTTTTCTCTGCATCAATTGATATAATCATATAATTCTTATCTTTGAGTCTGTTGATGTGATGAATTATATTTATTGATTTCCATATGTTGAACCAACCTTGCATCCCTGAAATGAATCCCACTTGATCATGGTGCACTATTTTTTAAATATGTTTTTGTTTGCGATTTGCTAGAATTTTTGCATCAATGTTCATCAGGGATATTGGTCTGAAATGTTCTTTCCTTAATGTGTCTCTGCCTTGTTTTGGTATCAGGATGATAATAGCTTCATAGAATGAGATTGGAAGGGTTCCTTCCTTTTCTATTTCATGGAATAGTTTGAGGATCATTGGTATTAATTCTTCTTTGTAGGTCTTGTAGAACTTAGCTGTGAATAAGCATCTAAACCAAACTGAAAACCGAACAAAACCTGAGAGAAGTCTGACATAGCCTTTGTTCTTGTATTAATTTCTCTACGATTTTTGCCTGTGATGATGCAACTTAAATTGTAGCAGGGAGGGAAGGAAGGGGAGGAATGTTCAGTTTTGTTCCTGTTTTGCTTTGTGCAGCCCAACTTCTCAAAAGACATTGGGAACTCTTTCAAGGGTTTCCGAGTTGCTCTCTCAAAACATCTGGCACATGGTAGGCACAAAATAAATATTTGTTGAATGAACTACTGAGGGAATGCCTGCTAAAAATCCTCATAAGGGTTGACTGCAGAGTCTCCAGGATGAGGCACCTAATTATATTTGCCATCATATTTTAACACAATCTAAAAGTCTTACAATCATTCCCTCTACCATATATGGAGAACACGTATATGGTAGAGTTACTGGATATTAAAAAATACTCCACTGCAGTACCAGAAAAAGGAGAAAGTAAATCTGTGTTCATGTTTCCCTCGCCAGTCCTGCAACTCTTTTCCCCTCATATCTAAATTACAGATTATTTTTCCTTCTTGCGTGGGTGAAGGCAGACATTTATCAATAAGAGCACCGAGGAAGCAAGAGTTGGAGACTAGATGAGTAATCGTACTTTGCTAGCACAGGAAAGGGCTGGAAATGCTCAACTCTGCCCAACCCAGACAGACCTGCACAGGGCATGGGCCAGAGAGAATCCAAACAACAGAAACTGGCCAGCTGCCCACTCAACTGTGTTTCCTTCGAAGGATCAGACTCTGGATATTTATCAGCCAGATTCATCAGTGCTGCCTGCCATTGAAGCTTGCTCTCAGAATCTCCAAACCCCTAAAATGTAGGTGGTACCATAATCACATCCCCAGGTCCAGAGGAAAGCATTGAGTCTAATGAGAAGGTTTGGTCATGGGTGGTGTGGGGGGGGGGGGCGTTCGATTTAATTACTGGGATTATGGTCAAGGGGTATTGGAGGGGAGCTCAGGCAGGGCAAGATGGGTTCAGCAGACAAAACACCCAACAGAGAAGAGTTTCCTACCCACAGTGGTAGGTGGGAACTCCTTCCATCCACTGCCTCCTCCCCCTTCCTCTCAACAGGTCCTGGCAGGAGGGACTCTGGTCAGGCAACACATCCTTCCCAGGACCTTGAGTCCTGGGCCCTTAGTCTACTCCTTGGATCCCTGCCCTCTCTCTGTCAACGGTGTGGGGAGGTCTCTCTAAGATCTGTAGAGGTTGACACAAACTGTGCCATCTTTGAACCTTACCTAGCTGCACCCAGAAGGTGTTAACTTGCTAAAAATAAAATCCCAGTTAGTCCCCGGGTCTGGGTCGCCATGCATGATGTGGGTTCCCGACTCAGGGGTCACAGGGCTGCTCAGCTTACTACCTCTGCCTGCCAGGGCAACAGCGCAGCCTGGGCTGCAGCAGTGCAGTTGGAAAAGATCACCAGGTCCTAGCGGGGTTCTGAGTTCTGTCTAGTGAAAGACAAAAGAATGACCCTTGAGCTGCCCACTGGTGATAGGAGAGGGCAGGTCCACTGTGCATCGGATTCCTTAGAAAAATTCTGGGGATAAGGTGGGATTTGAGAGTCTGGGTCCCCAACACTCCAATAGCAGGAAACTTCCAAAAGTGTAGGCTCCTTTAGAGGTCGGGAAGGAGACCTCCAGGCCTCTAGGCAAGGGTCAAAGGCTTAGACTCCCAGGAGTGTGGGGTCTTGCAGACACCTGCAGGGGTGCAGACCCATCCGGGGCACCTCTCCGGCCCAATACCTCAATTTGGGGTGCAGGTAGGAAATCCCTGAGCCTATGCCAATGCGGGCTGTGAGCCCATCATGCTCCCTGGAGAGCCCCCAGGGCCATCCCGGCCAGGCAGAAGGGGCTCTTCAGGGACCAGGACCAGCCAGAAGGGCATCCCATAGACCTCCTATACTCCAAACCGTGCCTCTGTGCACCTTCAAATTGTAATTAAAGCTTTGAAGGTTAGGGTGCTAGTGAGGATGCCAACCCGAGCCTGGCAGGGTTGTGCGCTTCCCTCCTTGCTCATGTGATTGGGAGTTCTCCTCTAAGGGGGCTCTCAGGTCACCACCAAGAAGACCCTGGCCCTTTGAGGCAATGGAGGACAGGAACTTGAGAGTCGAATGCTGATGGGAAGGGGAGGAAACCTAGCTTACTGCTGGGAGACAGGGAGGATGGGAGACCCCTTCTTGGTGTCCAGAGTGTGAAGAGGAGGAAGGCCCGCTGTCCGCGGAGGGGGTGCTTAATGGTGGGCGTCCTCTGTGCTCCGAGACAGTGGAGAAGGTTCTGAGCGCAACCCCCACACCTCAGCCCACTAAGAGGTGGGGGAACCGGAGCTTGGCAATGTCGGTCCCCGCTGCCCTTCGAGATGGTGGAGAGGAGGTTGGAACCCCCGCAGTTTTCTCAGCCGGGGTGGGAGGTCTTGGGGTACAGAGGGCGCCCCTCCCCACACCCGTGGTGCTCTGAGTTAGTGGAGGGGAGGGCTGGAGCCGCACTCCGCCCAAGCAGTTCTGTTACAGGAGAGAGAAGGCGGACGACCTTGTGGCAGAGTGCGGGAGGCTGGAGGAGAGGGCGACCGGGCTGGGGGCAGCGGCGCCCGCTCGCCCGCCAGTCGCCGGCCCCTAGCCTCCGCCAGCGCGCAGCCTGGCCGTCGGGGGGCGGTGGTGGGTGCGGGCCGGCGCCGCCTCTGCGCGGAGGCCGGCTGCGCCGCGCCGGGTGGGGAGAGGCGGGCCGAGGGGCCCCTGTCGCACCCGCCCCCTCCCGCGCGGTGGCGGCGGCGGCGCCTGGAGCTGCCCTGAGGCCGCCGCCCGGCCCCCGCCCGCGCGTCAGCGCGCCCAGCCCGGGGCGCCGAGCTCCGCCTGCGCCGGAGGCCCTGCGCGCAGCTCCGGGTGCCGGCAGCGGCCGGCGAGGCGGCGCGGGGTGGGACGCGGGCGGCTAGAGCCGCTGCCCCGGCCGGGCGCGCACGGCGGGCGCCCCGCGAGCCGCCCCGATGTGGCAGGAGGCGATGCGGCGCCGCCGCTACCTGCGGGACCGCGCCGAGGCGGCGGCGGCGGCGGCGGGCGGCGGCGACGGGCTGCAGCGGTCCCGGGACTGGCTCTACGAGTCCTACTACTGCATGAGCCAGCAGCACCCGCTCATCGTCTTCCTGCTGCTCATCGTCATGGGCGCCTGCCTCGCCCTGCTGGCCGTCTTCTTCGCGCTCGGGCTGGTGAGTGGCCTCCCCGCTGACCCGGCCCCCGCGCGTTCCCCGTCCCCAGGAAGGACCCGGCCCGCGACCGCGTCCCGCCGGGGCTGCGCAGGGCTGGCTGCTGGCTGCCCCGCCGGCCGGCCCGCCGCCGGCCTGGTTGGAGCAAGGGTTGCGAGCAGGGGAAAAGTTTCCTCGGAAGGCTTTCTCTGCCCAAAATAAAGTTGACGGGGTGTTCACCGGGTGGACGGGCAGAGCGTGTGGATTCCGCGTCTCTGCGCCCCCGCCGGCAAACTCCTCTGCGCTGCGCGCCCGAGCCGCCGCCTGCACCATCCGCTCCAGTCGGTCTCCACAGCAGCAGCCCTCGGGCTTCTGGAGCTCCGCTGCTGCCTCCAGCCGGTCCGCTGACAGCCCCCGAGCTCGCATGTCAGTTTGGTCTAGGCATTTCCCCCCCTTTCAAAAGCCTGCCTTGGGAAAGTAGCTAATGGCAAGAGAAATGAGAAAAGATGCGACAAGATATGATTGCACACCTTTGTCTTTAAATCTGTTTCTGTTTAGCTCAGAGACAGAAAGTGATGGAGTGCTGAGTGGTTGCACCTTTCACATCCTAGAGGACGTCAATTAAGCAGCGTTTCAGACGGACCCTCGCTTTTTTTTTTTTTTTTTTAATTTCTGGAGGGGTAGTTAATGTGTTTACGGCTTCGTGCAGGTTATTAAAGTCCATTTCATCACTAGGAGCATAATGCAGCTTAACAGCTGATGTCGATTTTGCCAGTTTTTATTTTTCAACCGAAATCCTTGGCACACTCCCTTGAACAGGGAGAGGAAATCTGTAGATGGCGGTAACTTCCTGTTACTGATCTCTCCTGAGTGTGTGGTTCAAAGTTTTGCACTGCCCATGGTATGCGTGTGCAAGCCTTTGATTATCCAGTAATTTTTTTTTTCTTTTCTCTTTTTTTTTTTTTTTTTTTTTTTTGGTTTGTGGTTGTGCTGGTAATGCCTCCACGGAATGATAGCTTTTGATCTTAGAGTGCAAATAGATATATGCTCGTATTTATTTACCTCCAGGAGCAAAGAAGTGGATCTAGCTTATATTTCACTAAGTGCTCAAAATAGCTGTCTCTGGTATTTGATAATTTGTTTTGGGTATCCTAAGCCAGATGGTGCTCACATATTATGCATGGAAAGAATGTTACCATCATGTATTTTTTTAAAAAAAAATAATTTCTTCTTTCTCCATACTGCTCAATGGTTGCTGTGTTCACACTCAGTTCCAGGGATGAGAAAATCCAATGTAGGAGGCTATGACGTCACAGGTCAGAAACTGATCCTTGTATGTAATGTGTGGAGCAAAAGCCCCTTCTGCTTCCTGTAGTCTTACCATGGATAGAGAGGTGCCCCACAGGCTTACAGGGAGCCAGCCTTGAATGTCCCTGGAAGAGCATCTCTGTCAGTCTTTACTACTTTTAGGATAAAAAAGGACGTGGAGACAGATTTCTGTCCAGTCTCGTTGGGCAAACAGTCTCTAAAGACATCTTCTTTTTGTTCCTCTACTTGCAGGGAAGAAAACATGCAAGAGTTTTCCTTTGGAAATCTATTCTGCCAGGGCATTTGTGCTTGCGATTCTCCTGAGCCTGTAATTCTAACTGTTCTGGCTTGTTCCTTTCTAAATGGAAAGAAGGAGCAGCAGGTGATGGCCTATTTATAGCACCACTAATACAGTTAGACAAGTGTGAAGTTCATGTTCGCTTTGTGCACTACTTTGTTTTCTATGATAGAGCACTTTAATTCTTAAACCTCATTGGTATAGATGTTCTTGGATGGGTCAGTGAGAGATGTAGTGAAGTGGGGTTTAAAGCACCTTTCTCTGAACTGTCTTTGTTCTTCATATTTGTGTTTCTTTAAAAACTTCCTTTATGTTCTCTTTGGCTTGGCGCAAAGGTGGCGTGGTATCCTTTTAAAACTTTATACAAGGCCTCTTTACTATTCCTTGATATCCATCATATTCCTTGATGTCCATCATTTTCCTCACATTTAGCTGAACCACTTGAAGCCCAAAGTGGGCATTTCTTACGGCATGGCTGTCACCCAGGGCAACGGACAGTGGAATGGAACCTGTTTTCTGCTGTGCCTGTCCGTGGTCTCACGCCTACTGTGTAACTCCTTAGCAGTGATGAGCTGTGTGGAGATGTCCCCGTAGAGGGTGACTGGATCTGGTGAAAAGGCTCTTTTCAGGTGGAGACTGTGGCCGCAGGGCCGTCTGGAACGGGCAGTGCCTGGGAGAATAGGTGCTGTGCTGTCTTCCAAAATTGCGCTGTAGAATGCACTGGGATAATTCTGAGCTCTCAACAGCTCATTTCCATTTTGTTTTTAGGAGTATCATAGCCAGCGTCTCTACTTTTCAAAAGATGTTCCCCCTCTAGATAGTCAAAGAGAACTGGCGGTAGGAACCTTAAAGATGGAGTGGTGCTAAGTTAGAGCTGCGTTTACATGGGGGGTGGGGGATGAGTTCATGTCCCTGAACGAGCAGAGATTGGTTTCTGAAAGGTCTGACTTCAGGGTGGAAGTACTGTTGGGCCCTGCCAGGTTTCCACCTTGGAGCACTTTGCTGGAATAGCTGGGCTCTCATGTAATTCAGGAGGGAAGCAGATCTATTTTTGCTCCCTAAAATCTTGGATGGATTCCTTCCTTCCCCTGAATCTGCCTGGTTTTCATTTCCATTAGACTTTCATCAGTTCTTGTAGTAGAGAAAGTCTGGCAGTTTTCTTAATGCACCTTCCTGGTCTCCTAGAACATTTGGATTACAAAATGATTTTAGCATATCACAAGTACATAGAGATTTTTTACTGTAGGTAATTGCCTTTGTAAGAAGGGATTTGAAATATATATTAAGGGGGGGGGGTAGGAATCAATTTTTGTTTTGATTTAGTTTTTTCCTAGTTGAAATTGTTCCAAAAAATGACTTCATTTCATTTCAATCTCTAGTCAATCCATGATTCTGCTTTATTGACTATGAAGTTAAAATGATCCTCAAAGTACTTTTACTATTCTTTAAAAATAAAACCTGAATTGAAACTCAGTAATCTTGCATGGTTTATTATTTTATACATAAAAATCTGCAAAATTGGTTTTACCCTGTACTTATTAATAATTATCCAAAGACAGAAAAAAAAAATACATAGAAGACAGGATGGTAGATCTTAAAATTTCACATTCTGGTTAATAATATTTTATGTTGCTTTGCATGGAAAGTTTTAGTGAAAAGTCTGATTTAAATTTTTTTTTTCTACATTGGTTTATTGAGTGCCTATCAAGTGTCAGGCACAGGAGAGTCGGGTGGGAAGAGCAAAATAAGCTTGACCCCTAACCTAGAAATCTTAGAACTAGGAGACCACACCAAGTCATACATCTTATCATATCATGTTGTTTTTGAGATCTTGTTTTCATATACGAATTCACGAAAACCCCTTTTCAGAACAAAATTCTCTCATTTATGATGTCCGAAATCAGCCAGCTTCTCTCAAAATTTGCCTGTCATTGTTAGGAAAGGTTGACATCCGTTTTTTAATTTGTCAAAATATCAGCTGGTTGCAGCCAGATTTGTTTTGGCTAAACGTTTATGATTAGGAGTAGTCAGTATCTCAATATGAATAGAATTTTTTTTCTTCCCATAAATTTTATGTCAGCTACTTCAATAAAGTCATTTTTATTGTTGATTTAACATGATCATGAAATAAGAGCGTATACTTTTATTAAATATAAAGTAGGTATACTATGCAGGACTGGGAATGTGACACCTTTTTTATGCTGATGGAGTGAGCTAGCTCTTAAGAACAGAACCATAGGTACTTTTCATTATCAATCAATTTTCCAGCATTAGGTGTTTTTCCTGAGGTTAAGAATATCTGACTTTTATCTCATCCTTCATATAAAGATAAAAGTCAGACAGTATTTTACTACTAATAAAGAACAGACCAGATCATTTGGTAGGTGGAAACAAGCTTTATTATTTCAATCTTTCAGTGCCTCTAGTGGATGGAAGATACCCTTTTCTTGAAAGGCTGAAGATTGGAAGGGCAGATAGGTACACCCCAGATCTCCTCTAAGGATTAGGAAATTCTGTGCATTCTTTTTCTAGCCCCAAATCCTGGGAGTGGGAAAGATCAGAGCATGTTCCTAGGTACTGGAGCAAAGATGGCTAAGGATATATCTTTTTGTGCATTTCTATACATGCAGGAGAATTTTCCTCCACAGGTGTTCGTAATTTGCAACCAGTAATTCCCTAAGTCATTCCAGTTACAGTTTACCTGTGGGATAAACAAAAAACAAGGAAAAACTGTAATTTTCTGCAGGAAAGGTGGTTGCAATTTATGGGAGTAGAAAAAAAAAACGAAACAAAACAAAAAAACTGGAGGCATCCTTTGGATATTAAAATACGTGCTTAAGACTAGGGATGCAACTCAGTGGTAGAGCACTTGTCTGGTATGCATGAGTGCCTGGATTTGATCCTCAGTACCTAAAACAAATTTTTTTTTTAAGAAAAAGAAAAAAAAAAAAAAATCACACGATTAAATGTTTCCAGGTCAGCTTGCCTTCCCTGTTGTGACAACACTGTGGGGTATAATGGTTAAGAGCATCTATCTATGTTGGAATTCTGGCTTTGTCCCTTTCCATGTTTTCACTTCTGTGACCTTGGACAACTTGTTTAGTTCCAGTTTCCTTGTTTGTAAAACGGAATGGTACCTGCTTTATAAGGTGATGATCCAAGTTAGTACGTGCAAGAAAGTCCTTAGACACCGAAGGAGCCCCAAGGTTGTTAGCCATTGGCATTTTCATTGTTGCTGTGAAAGAACACAGTAGCCATGTTGCTTTAGGGCTGGAGTTCTGCAGATGGGGAAACCGGAGCCCAGAAAGAGAAGTGAACTTCTTCAAGTTCATGCAGCTGCAGAGCTGGGGCCAGGCTACAGGGCATTGGCTTTTCCTGAGTGACTTCTCTGGAAAGCATTGGCGGTCTGGAATTCCCAGTTCTGGTCTGGGCACGATGGCAGGCTTTGTGGAAATTTCTCCTCATGTGAGCATCCTCAGTCTTCATCCTGTGTAGCAGAGTTGTGTTTCATTGTTTCTGTCTTTCAGTGATGACGACATTTGGGTAGAGATGTTCTTCACGGTTGACTCATTGGATTGAATTGGTAGAACCATTTATTTTCATGATGCTAAATATTCCCAACATCTGCCCCATTAAGCAGAACATCCATCATAGCTTTGCTTTTGTTGCAGTCCCTGACATAGATGGTAGGGCATGCTATACCTGTTCCTGTTGAGTGTGATTCTTACTGATATTTAGAATCATACGTTCCGCTGAAACTGGAAGACACTGTTAGAGCTGATATTACCCTGTTACAATTATTTGATGGTTGTGCTAATTATGTATTCCATCAGTGATTGTCAGTCATGGGAGAGCCCCTGCTAGGTCTTTGGGCTCAATCCATTGGTATATGCGTCCATTCCACAACTGGCATTGACATCAGCACAGTCTGTTGAACTTGACCCATTCCTTCCCTCACTGAATATTTTCTGAGCACCTTCTGGGAAGGCACTATGATTGGCATCTCCCTGGGTGGCACTCCACCTGTATGTCATTGCTGACCCACTGGTGTGGTATCTTAAACTACAGTTTGCCTCTCTGGGGTGGTCTACCATGTGGGACCCCACGTGTGGCTCCCCTCAGCCATGCCTCCACCTGCTGTTCCCTGTGCTGCATGTTCAAATTCAAGCTCTCTTAGTTGGGAGGGTGCTAGTTCCTTGCTGCCTCCTTCTTTTGCTGAGCATTCCTTCCTATTGATTTCTACCTCCCATGCCTGCAAAACTCACAAACTGTTCAAAGGAGTTCATCTCCACATTCCTGTCATCTGACATTCAGAACAGTTCTTTGGGTTCATTTTCACTCCTCAACTAATTGCTGACTCTTTCAGGAAGCAACCTGGCATCCCCCCTGCATTTAACAAAACGCTAAGAATGTAACAGGTGCTTAATTGATGTCGGCATCCTGCACCATGTTGCTACGTTTTCCTTACCAGCTGCATCTCCCTCCTGTAGCCCACTGGTGAAAATCACAGTGTTGCTGGTAGACCTGGGTGTTGGCCTCAATGTTGCCTCTTACTACGTGTTTCTGACAAGTTAAATTAACTCTTCTGTTACTGATGGACTATATGAGCATTTAGTATAATATTGGGCACATATATAGCCAAAACAAAAGTAAGTCTCTGTTATTATATTTAGACCACAGAGGGATGTCCTCATCAAGGGTTCTCATAGACAGATGAAAACAAACTGTGTGCCCAGAGTTTTAATTCTGGGTGTGAAAGAGGGGGGATTCTGTTTCTCTTTATGTGATAAATGTTTTACATATAACTAAGTTATTGAATAAACAAAAGCAGAGATGGGAGAAGCATAGATTTTTTTTGGAGGGGCGGGTACCGGGTATTGAACTCAGGGACACTTGGCCACTGAGCCACATCCCCAGCCCTATTTTGTATTTTATTTAGAGACAGGGTCTCACTGAGTTCCTTAGTGCCTCTCTTTTGCTGAGGCTGGCTTTGAACTCGCGATCCTCCTTCCTTAACCTCCCGAGCTGCCGGGATTACAGGAGTGCGTCGCCGCGCCTGGCGAGCATAGATTTTGGAACACTAAATTCTTGCCCAATTGGCGTCCATGTCATCTAACATCCTTTTCAGTTTTGTTGGCTTTTGATGATTTTATATAAAATCACCCAGAGTAATAAGGTGATATTTGTGGTGTGGTTCCATAGCTTTGGACTAGGAAATCGACACACACTGTTGACTCTGGCCGAGGAGTGAGACGGATCACGGAGCCACCTTGTGTGTGCAGCGAAGGGGACAAGATGAAGCCTGTGCCCATTCAGTGCTCTCTTTGTATAAGAATAATGCAGTAAAGTAAAAGGCATGAGGAAGGCCATGGGAGGAGGTTTGGGGGAAGTTTCCAGCAGTCCAGCTGTTTTTTCTGGCAGTGCTGCAAGTAGTTCCCTTTGTTCCCTCCTTTACCTGGGCTTAGGCTTCTGTCTCCAGAAGCCACACGGTGAGAGAGGGGTTGACACCTTAAGAACCTGTGCCAGCCTGTTCTGAGCCAGAGTTTTAGAACAACCCTATGGGCGGTGGGTGGGGGGGGGGGCGGTTCATGAGCCTCGCCTGAGTCTTGGCCACTGGGGATGCCAACATACGAGTCCCCATCAAGACACGTTTGTAAAACTCGGTGATTGAAATGGGGATTTTCAGTTACCTGGGCAGTCGAAATATAGGGAGTGAATAATTGATTGAATTTGAAGCGTGCAGACCTGAAACACAATAGTTTTTTCAGAAGTTGGAAATTCTGAAGATTTCTCAAGAAGGTTGTTATTGTCTGAGAGGAAATCAAGCTGCGAGGGTCACTGCCCTACAGAAGGTCCCCGATGGAGACCGTGGCAGATCAGCACAAGGAGCCCCGACTGCAGGTCGTAGAAGGAGAAATCCTGACCTCTTTCTTCAGTGTCCGCCACTGTCCCTTAGACGTCATCATGTCGGGACACTCTTGCAAAGGCACCGGCCTTTATTCCCATGTGCTTACTCACAACACTGAATCATTGTATGTGTGTATGTGTTTTAGTGTCCTGTATTATTTTTAAGAGCTATAGAAAGAATAAAGGACAAAAACAGATGTTACGCTGCTACTGATCTGTAGTCATTGTATGGAAAACAAAACCTTAGAAAAGTCCATTACTAAAACCAGTAAAATCTATTAACATTTTCAAACATCGTGAAAGAGATCAGGGGAAAGGAAGTGGAATGTGTGGTGAAGAGATGTGACCCCAGCTCACAGAGGTACTGATCCTGACATCGAATGTTTCCCCATCACTAACCTGCAAGTAATTCAAACATGTAATGTCCATGTTCTTTGGAATTAGACTTTAGGTACGTAGAGTGGATTAGTCATTTGATTAATTTCATTAGTCTTGGATTCTTGAGCACAATCCTCCTTGCTCTATGTTTGGCTCACGTATTTATTTATAAGTAAATAAACCTAGTTGGCTGGAATACCTCCAGGTGCATATTTCTGTCTACATGGTCCACCCATTCCGTTCCGCTGTCTCCCTTCAGATGTAAACTTCATATTGAAATTGATTTTTTATATTTGTGCTCTTCTTTTTATTCATTTTGTCATTATACACATAACAAATGATATATAGACAGATCCTAGCTTACGATGCTTCAACTTAAGATTTTTTTGACTTAAGGTTGGTATGAAAGAAGCAGAAGGAGCCAAACCTCTCCTCTGGGATGGCAGTGTGCAATAGAGTGCTTTCTTGTGGTGCTGGGCAGTGGTTGTGAGCCCGAGCTCCCCGTCACCATCGTGAGCACGTGTCCTTCTGTGTCCTTATTGTTGCTAGGCGAGGATGCTCAGGAGGTGGACTGCGTCCGGTGCCACTCCACTCAGGTGTTTTCAGCTTATGATTGGCACCCAGGTACAGGAACCTCTGTATAGTACGGTGTGAGGTAGGGATCAAAATCCATTTGTATACGTGTTTCTTGTAGGTAATCAACTTTTCCTGGTACATTTCAGTTATTCTTTCCTCACATTTGTCATATATCAGAATTCCAGTTTGTTATGGGCTCTCCTGCTCCATTGGTTAAGATTTGTTGTTGTTGTTTTCAATCCTGCATGCTAAACACAAACACACATGTACACATACACATATACATGCACATGCTATTAATTATTAAGGCTTCATAGTAAGTATTTATGTTGGGTAGAGCAAGTCACATCCTCTCATACAACTCTTTAAGAGCACCTTGGTTATTTTTAGCCTTCCATTCTTCCATATAAACTGTACAATCAATTTATGTCAGTTTCCATCTGAAAACTTTTCATGTTCAGTCTATTGAATCATTGCTGACAGTCGATAATTCATGGCGTTAAAGTTTTCTATGCCTACCATGGAGCATCTCTGTATTCGTTTTATGCTTCAGCAAAGTTTTCTTTGTGCTGTTCTTGCCCTTAACTTGCTCAATCTAAAAATGATTTTGTAGCTTGTTGCTTACTGTAAATGGCATTTTCCAAATTCTAACGTTATTCTTTTGTGGCTTGTATAAAGTAATACAAATGAGCTTTGCACATTGATCTCATGTCTAGCAATTTTCAATTGCATCCTGCTCATTATCTGAGGAACTGGATCACAGGGCCTTCCAGGGGCCTCACGTGGACTGTACTATCATTGACAGATAATGAGTTATATTTCCTTTTCTCTAAAAGCAAAGCCTTTAATTTCTTTTTCTTATTTTGTTATGTTGGCAATATGATATTGACAGAATTGGTGCCTGGGGCTCTTTCCTGCTTTTAAGGGGAATTCATTCACAGTTTATCCATTAAGAATGATGTTGTTGAGAGTTTTGGTAGGTATCCTTTGAGATGTCCTTATATTCTAATCTACAAAAAAAATTGAAATGTTGCTTGGGTATTGACTTTTACCAACTGGAGATAACCATGTGCTTTTGGGGGAGTTTTTAATCTGTCGATGCACTGAATTGAAATTATAGATTTTTCTAACAGTAAAAAACTTTCTATATTCCTGAGACAAATTCAGTTTTCATAACATCTCATAAAAGGTTGTAGGTAATGTGCTAACATTTTATTTAAGAGTTTTGCAGATATTCTTTGGGTGAAATAGATTTGAAAATTTCCTTTATCAATCTGTTATTTCTTTTTAACATTGGACTTTTTCTAGTCTTATAAGATAAGTCAGGGAGTATATCTTCTTTTTTGGTTTTCTAAAAAAGTTTTTGCTCTGTTGGAGAGAGTTGATGTAATTTTCCTAGAAAGGCACCAGGGCTTGTTGCTTTTTTTTTTTTTTTTTTTTTTTGTGGAGAGATTTTAAAACTTCTGTTTTAGTGTCTTTGGTAGTAATAGAGTTCTTAGTATTATTTATAATTTGGTTTCTTTGGTCAGTATCATTAACATATTTTTCAGGAATGTTTGTAATTCATCCAAATTCTCAAATGTAATGGCAAGCATTTGATGATAGTATTCTCACTTTGAGGTTTTTATAGGTGCTTCATCTTTGGAACCATTGTTTATCTTAGTTCATTCTATCGTATATCTTGTTACTTCCCATTATCTTTATGGCTTCCTGTTACTTTGATCAGAATATACTGAAGATCATGCTGAGAAAACACAAGATTCCAAAATCTTATTGCTTCACACAACCAGTATTACTTGCTCACACACACACCAAGTATGAGTCAGCAGGGGCACCTTAGGGTCATCACTGGGGATTCAGGAGGAAAGAAGGTGCTTCCTGGGACATATTTTCTTTCCCAGTCGCTATGCCAGCTTTTACTGCTGGCAATTAACATCTTAGATACGAAGTGACATCTTTTTCACTGGCCAGAGTTAGTGCTCCATCATCTTTTGTTGCATTATAAACCCCTAGAAAACTTTAAACAGCAGCATCGTTTACTTTCCTTCTGAATCTTCAGTTTGGTTAGGCCTGGCGAGAGCAGCCCTTCAGTGGAGTGGCTTGAAGGTGGGGGTGCTCTATCCTGTCTGGTGGTCAGTGTTGGCCAGCAGCTGATAGTTGACTGGGACTGTTGGCTGAAACACCTGTAGTGGCCCTTCCAAATGACTACGTGACTTCCTCAGAGTATGGTAGCTGAGTTCCAGCAGTGATCATCCTAAAAGAACACGGGAGACATGCTTGACATTTTTACGATCCTGTACCTGGGGCCAAAGTAAACTAATTACACCATGCTCTCTGTTGAGTATCTCCAGGTTCAGTAGAAGGAAATGCAGAACTGTACTTGGTGAGAAGAGGGCCAGCCGCATGCAGGGTAGGAGGTGGTCACACGTGTGGACACTACATTTTGCTATAGTACTTCTTCTAAGCCGTTCCAAACTTCCACAGGATTATCAGTTAGCTTGTGCTGTGTAACAAGCCACCCCAGAAGTTAACAGATTAGAATAACTACTCTCCTATTTATCTTGAGTTTTTGGGGTGTGCTCTTATGTTTTCTACTGAAGAAAGCCCAGTTGATTGGTGCTAGCTCATGTTCGTGTGGTTGGCTGGCAGCTCGATTCATAGCAGCTGGATCTCCTAAGATGCTCTCATTTACAAGTGTGGCCACTTGGCAGCTGTCAGCCATGGTACGTGGGTGGGATGACAGGTCACTGGGCTGCATGTCTCCCCTCATTTACCAGGCTACCCAGAGTTTCTTTGCATGAAGCTCAGAGAGTTCCAGAGAGCAATAAGGAGAGGGCAAGCTAACACGTCAAATGTTGTTAAGCCTGCTCGTGTTACACAGTTGTCATTACACTGGCCAGAGGAGTCGAATGGCAGGGGCCAAAGTCAAAGTGGGGGAGAATTACACAAGAGCATGGCCACAGGGATGGGAATTGTCAGTTTTGCTGACAAAGCCATACAGAGAGGTGAAGCAGGGTGTTTAGCAGCCCTAATTACTACTGCAGTGCACCTGCCCGGTCACCACGTATTTAGTGCATCCCTGCTTAGGAAGATCCACTTCCCAGAAGTCTCCTGCCCACTCAAGGCAACGGGTCCAGTCAAGGGTCTCGGAGAGAGGGGCATTCCGTGAGCAGTCATTTCTTTTCTTCTTTTTGTTTGGGGTGGGAACTAGGGATTGAACTCAGGGGCACTTGACCACTGAGCCATGTCCTGAGCCCTATTTTGTATTTTTAGTTTAGATACAGGGTCTCACTGAGTTGCTTCGGGCCTTATTAAGTTGCTGAGGCTGTCTTTGGACTCGCCATCCTCCTGCCTCAGCCTCCCGAGCCTGTGGCGTATGCCCTCTCACCCAGCGAGCAGTCGTGTCTTCATCAAGCCTGGGTGTGGCTTCTCTTCATCTGGAGACCTGGGGACTGGAACACAGGTTATCAGCCACCTCACCTAGAGGACCCCCCAGAACACCCTCCCATTGCCCTTTGGGGAGAGTCACCTGCCCTGGGCTCTGGCTCCCAGCAATTCTACACCTTCTGGGCAGGCAGTTGAGGTCCCTGCCCTGAGGCTAAGGGTTGCTCTTTCTCTGGACCTCGATCCTTTTCCTGGATTAGGCTCCTGTCCTCTTGGCCTCTGTGGCCTCTGTGGCCTCTGCCTCGTCCCTGGGAGGTTCTTCCTTGTCTATCACCCTCCTGACCACATCTGGATTGAGTATGGGGATGTTTATTTGCTGCAGACTGAGCAGCTTTCTCCGCCAGTTTCTGCCACAGCATAGGCAGAGAGGGAACCCCAAGTTTTTTCTGAATCTAGAACAGCCATGGTTCACGTTGATATGTTTTTGGAAACAGATTTCTCAGAAATCATTTGTCTTCTCACCTGTTCGATTCTAGTGGCCTCACAGCATCAAGGAGAAAGCCAGAGTCCTTTCCAGGACGAGCTTTGACATTTGCTGTCTTTCTCTGTCCTCTCATCTCATGCGAGCTCTCTCTCTCTCTCTCTCTCTCTCTCTCTCTCTCTTGCTCTCTTTCTCTCTCTCTCTTTGTTCTTTAGACTTGTGTGTACTCTGAGCCTGTATGAGGACCCACTTTCCTAGCTTTCTTTTCCCTGAGCTGTTTTGTCCAGCTGGAAGAACCCGCTGTCCCACACTCCTAGTTGGACCTTAGCTCTGAGTCCTCCTCATCCTCACAGGTCTCAACAAAAAGAGTGTTCGGAGTGTCAGCACTCCAGGAGTGACGGGCATCTTTGATCGCATGACAACTCTGTGACCCATGGTCAACGCTCAGTCCCTTCTCAGGTCTGGGAGGAAGCCAGTAATTGTCTCTCCAAAGGAGAGTCACTGAGGAGGCTTTGTGAGTCACTGGTTTGGGTGGAGGAGTTGGAGTTTTCGGAAAGCCTCTGAAGACAAGCGTGGCTGGTCACCCCAGGGGACAGGACAGGGAGCTGAGAGGAAGGTCTGTGGGAACTGTGGCTTCCCCCAGCGCCTGCCCCTGTGCTCCGGCAGCCAGTGTCTGCAGGGCCACTGCTCTCCAGCATGTGGAACGTGGGAAGATGAGGGGAACACGGAGAAGACGGGTGACGACGGGAGAAGCTGTCCCCAGGGCGCTGTGACTGCCATGGCCTATTTGACTGTGGGGAGTTTGAGTCAGGGCTGCAGTGCTTCCCAAATCGGATACAAATTCCTCTTTTCTTCAATTCTAACCAAGACTCATAGGAGGAATGTGATTCTGGGAAGTAAAATTCCCAGCAAATCCAAACTGACCCCAGAGAAATTTAGCTCAGCTCCAGAGCCTGTCGATTCCCTACCCAAGCACCACAACCATGGATGGGTACTGTTCTCATCATTCTTTTAAAATCCATATTTTTTTTATCAAAAAGTTATTTAGAATTGTGCTTTTTATGTCATGAATATGTGGTGAGCTTTAATTTGTGTCTTTGTAATAAGGTTCTGATTTAAACTATGCTGTGATTCCTGATTTTTGAAATTTTGTGCAGGCTACCTGATAGACGATTATATAAATGTTCTGTGTGCACTTGAAATAAATGTTGTTCTCCCTGATGGTTGGGGGTGGGGTTCTGTGTTGTTCAACTAAGGCGAGCTTGCTAATTGTAATGTTCAAATCTTTCCACCCTCTTGTTTGTTTTCATTCCTACCGTCTGCTTTGCGTATCGATGGCCGGAGGGAGGTGATGGAATCTCCCACACTCAGTGGATTAGTTTACTTTTTCCCCTGAAATTACCAATTTTTGTTTTATGTACTTTGAGGCTATTTTACTAGTTTTATAAGTGCTTAAGTTGTAATTGCCTATGTATTCAGTTGTTGTTGTTGTTGTTGTTGCTGCTGAGACCAAAAGACCTGACAAAAACAATTAGAGGAAGAAAAGTTAATTCGGCTCACAGTTAGTTTCAGAGGTTCAGTCCCTGGTTGACTGATTCCATAGATCCCGGCCGAGGTGGGGCAGAGCATCATGGTGGAAGAGTATGGTGGAGGAAAGCAGTTCTGGACATGGCCACCAGGAAGCAGAGAGAGAGCTGGGCCCGCCTGGGACAATATATAAACCCCAAAGGCACGCCCCCAGTGACCCACCTCCTCCAGCCACAGGCTGCTTGCCTACACTTATCCCAGTTAATCCTCTCAAGCGTGTCCATGCACTGATTAGGTCAAGGCTGTCGTGGCTCAGCCATTTACCTCCGACCCTTCTTGCTTTGTATCACCTGTGAGCCTTTGGGGGATACCTCATGTCTAAACCATAACAATATTCATTTTGTACTTCATGGTAAAATAAAGTGCGGCTGTATGTGCAGTAAGAATGAAAGTGATTTCTTCTGTTATATACCTGTGATCATGTCAATCTCCATGCATGTATCTAGATCTAGATCAACTGTGCTGCATGCACAGTTCGCCTTGCCCATTGATCACTGTTGCTTGCATTGTGCCTGTGACATGCCAGACACCGGCAGCCACACACCGCCTGCACCTGTGTGCAATGGAGAGGCCACCTGAGGGAGGCTCAGTCTCCCCCAAGGCACACAGCAGGAGTGGGCGTGGGCTCCTGCCCTTGGCCTGCCTGACTTTAAAGCACTTCCCTGAAACACGTTTCTTCATCAGGAAGTATTAGTTTACGTAGACTGACCTTTCCCATCAGATGAAAAAATAGTACTTTTAACAAAAAAAAAAAAAAAAAAAAAAAAAAGTGCAGATGGGAGGGAAGGAAAATGCAGATACACCAGGGTTCTGCGGAAAAGCCTCCGAGGCGCCCGAGTTGCCGCTTAATAAATAAAAGCGATGGGGATTTAATAGGCCTAGCAATTAGAAGAAGCCGTACAAAATCACCAGAAAAGACATCGAAAATGAAAGGATGAAATGTTCAAAGAGGGCAATTGGAACCCATTATCCTGGCAGCGAGGACCCGGTGCCGGGCGGCTCCTTTGTGCAAGGCGCCCGGGTGCCCCTCGTGCACTGCACCTCGCGGAATGTTCTTTAACCTTTTTAAAGGTGTCTTAGTACATTCTAGGACACTGAGGGCATTTCCGTGCATTTCATTTGTTTGCATTGTATGGAAACGTTTTTATTCCCTTAGGGGAAGGAAGCGTTGGAAAATATAAAAATATTTAATTTGAATGGATGTTTTGGCTTTTTTTTTTTTTTTTTTTATGAGCAACTTTGTTTTATATTCCGAAGTTTGAAAACTGAGGAGCACAACCACGGGCTGCGTCTCTGTGGCTTCTGTGCCTTCCTGGGCACCGGGGAGGTGTGGGCCAGGCAGGGGACAGCATGGGACTCTGGCTGAGGGCATGTCCTTGTGTATTGACTTAGCTGTAAAGTTCCTCGTGAGAACAGTGAGTCTGGAGCTTATAAGCGCATATGTTCTTTAATGAATGTGTTTATGTGTTTTTGACACCAATACAAAAGGTTCTGTTTTATAGAGAAGTCCACATTAAACCGTGTTCGGATCTGGCCATCAAAGACTTGTATAGAATAAATAAATGGCTGCTCTCCTCCTCGAAGAGTCTCTGTTGTTTGGTGGGCCAAGGGTTTTCTAGAGGTAGGGTCACCACCCATGACCGGCTGTCTGTCCTAAAGCACTGGCCATGTGGGACCCTGGCTTGCCCGCCAGGCTGCACTCCTCCTCTGCCATGCGGAATGCACCAGTAATGTCACCCCCAACCTCCCCTGTGAGCAAGCGAAGCCCCAGCTGCCTAGGGTTGCATTGTGGCTTAGGGGCTGTCCTCCCTGGAAATATATGGAAATGACAGTTTGAGACTGTATTATCACAAGAATAATCTAATTGCTATCCCAAAAGCTTGTGCTTTGTTGTTGTTGTTGTTCTCAATTTAAAAGAAATTAAAATATTTTGTGGGTCTCTAAGGGGATTGCAGGAGCCACTACTATGCCTCTGTAACTAATGGAGAAGTCGCCCTGCTGACCAGACTACTCCTCAGTGATCAAATTTTTAAAAATAAGAAGAGAGAATAGATACTCCAGTATTTTAATCAAAAATAGCATCCAGTCGTAGGCACTGCACCTAGCAAGGTAAGACATGGGGTCTTTGCTGCTTTACAGATGGCTGTCCAAGGGGAAGTCAGTTAAGGCTCCTTGGGGCCACTCAGCTCGTCCTGCTTCCTGGGAGGGTGGCACCTCCGTCTTTACTCCTGCAGTTGCTCATTTCCACTTTGCAGTCACGCGTGTTTGTCTCTGCTTCTCAGTCTGTCTGAGCTAGTGACGTCCACAGAGTTTCGTCCTTGTTGGACTAAGTTATGTATTACGGAATAAGTTACGCATTAAGTCATGGAATGAGTCAAAGGCAGGACCAGAGCATCGACTTTCTGGTTGTGTGTTGGTTAGTTTCCCACGCCCAGTGCAGCTGAGCTCATTGTGGGAGGTTGCAGGGGAAATTGGTTTCCACGGATCCGTGGGTCGTGATCCTGGTCTCAAAGCTGATGTCCTCAAAAGGCATGCTGTCACCTCCCGGCCACGTTCATGGCGTCTGAATGCGAGGGACCTCTTGCCGCCTGGTGGATGTCTAATGCCCTTTTGAAGTTGTCAAAAGTGTCAGAGGGAAAGAGCAACAACTTAGGGACGTGGTCATGGATGAAAATAGACTGGAGGCCCAGAGCGAGGGCGTCTCATTTGATCCCCTTGCTTCCTGCCAGCTCCTTCAGGCCAGATGAAGGCCGGTGCTGATTGCCACAGGAGCAGGGGGCCCTTAGCCTGCCAGTGCCCCTGCGAGCCACCCCTGGCTGGGGTCCTGGCACTCTCCTTGCCAGCCAGCTCTATAATCCACGGCAGCCCTTCACCATGCCTCAGTTTCCCCAGCTGTGGAATTGTGCTAACAGGAGGGCCCCTTGTAGGGTTGTTGCAAGGGGTGAGGAAGTGAACGTAAGAATGCTCCACACCAAAACGCGCTCATTGATCACTCTCGTCGGGTGCCTCTTTCCCAGGTGTCATCTGATGCACCCACAGTGGTGAGAGAGAAAACCAAACAAAGTCAGTCGAAAGGGGGCCAGGGTCCTGGTTCTGTCCCCTCTCTGGGAACCTGGGTGGGGTTTTCGGAGGATCTACACTGCTTCTTCATCTCTCTGAGGACAGTGGCTTGGCATTTGGGTGGAGCCATCTCCAGTGTGAAGCTGCAGCTGCTGATGGGTGGAGGAGCCCGGTGCCCACCTGTGCAGCTTAGGGATTACCTGACTGCTCCGTGCAAGGTCTTGCTAAGTTGCTGAGGCTGGCCTCAAGCATGCAAACCTCCTGCCTCAGCCTCCCAAGTAGCAAGGATTATGGGTGTGTGCCCCTTGGCTTTTTGGCTGATGCTCCTGCAAGGGTTTTAATAGCTCCACCCACCTGGGTGGGGATTAAAGACCTTAGGCTGCACCCCATCCTCTCACGAATGCTGTACATAGTGAGACTCCAGCTTAACATTCCACCAAAGCTAAGCCTCAGTCCATGCTTGTGTGATCAGAGGAAACATGGAACCTGACATGGTGCTGGCATTGCATGGAACTGAAATAATTAGCGTGCCCATGGGGGGAGGGGCGGCTGGGAAGACATAAATAGAAAATGGGTATTGATGTGTGAAAATGAATTTAGAAAAATGCTTCATCAGTAAGAGGCTAAATAATAAATGCCCATTTCCCTTTTGCTATGGGAGCCCATGAGAGATGGGGGATGTAGAATAGCAAGCATGGCATATTCTTCTAAGCATTTCCGGGCTCTTGCCTTCTATATTTAGGACTTTCTGACCCTTTCCTATTAACCTGTGATCCTGTTACAACACTAATTGCCATGCATTAAAGTAAGAGCTCATCATTTTAGAGACTGGGATTTAAGGCCAGAGTACTCATGATCTTCTGATCTAGGCAAGGAAGTTGGTGTCTTAGATTCTCCTGACATCATTGTGTTCTTGCATTCGCTCATTTTCTTGTATATCCTTCTATATAAAACCTACTTCCCCATCTCTCAGGGAAAATGTAAAGTTTAAAGTTTAGATGCTTTGCCTAGTTTAAATAGACAATATTATGTGATCTATTTAGAAAAACTGGTTATTTAATATAAATGAATTTTCAAAAGTTCAAACTGTTCTACTTTTTTTTTTTTTTTTTTTTTTTTTTGTACCAGGGATTAAACTTAGGGGCACTCGACCACTGGGTCACATCCCCAGCCCTTTTTTTTGTATTTTATTAGAGACAGGGTCTCACTGAGTTGCTAAGCACCTCGCCATTGCTGAGGCTGTCTTTGAACTTGTGATCCTCCTGCCTCAGCCTTCCAAATGCTGGATACAGGTGTATATCACCACGCCTGGCTAAACTGTTCTACTTTTGAAATAATTTTTTAAACCCGATTATTATGGTTTATATGTGGTATCCACCAAAGGCTCACACGTGAGACAGTGTGCAAGAAGGTTTGGAAGAGAAATGATTGGGTCATGCCTTAACCTAATCAGTGAATTAGTCCCTGGTGAGATGAACTGAGTGGTGTGCCAGGCAGGTGGGTGTGCCTGGAGGAAGTGGCTCACTGGGGCATGGCTATGGGGTATATATTTTATATCTGGAGAGTGGAGATCTCTCTCTCTGCTTTCTGATCATCATGTGAGCTGTTTCCCTCTGCCTCACTCTTCTACCATGATGTCCTATCTCACCTAAAGCCCCGAGAAATGGAGCCTGCCTTCTATAGACTAAGACCTCTGAAATTGTGAGCCCTTAAATAAACTTTTTCTCCTCTATAATTGTGCTGGTTGGGCACTTTAGTCACAGCAGCATAAAAACTGACTAAAATGCAAATCAAAACTACTCTAAGATTTCATCTCACTCCTGTCAGAATGGCAATCATCAAGAATACAGGCAACAATAAGTGTTGACGAGGATGTGGGGAAAAAGGCACACTCATACATTGATGGTGGTACTGCAAATTGATGCAACCACTATGGAAAGCAGTATGGAGATTCCTCAGAAAACTTGGAATGGAACCACCATTTGATCCAGTTATCCCACTCCTTGGTTTATACCCAAAGGACTTAAAATCAGAATACTATAGTGACATAGCCATGTCAATGTTTATAGCAGCTCAACTCACAATAGCTAAACTATGGAACCAACCTAGGTTTCCTTCAATAGATGAATGGATAAAGAAAATGTGGTATATATATCCAATGGAATATTACTCAGCTTTAATGAAGAATGAAATTATGGCATTTGCCAGTAAATGGATGGGGTTGGAGAATATCATGCTAAGAGAAATAAGCCAATACCAAAAAAACCAAAGGCCGAATGTTTTCTCTGATGTGCAGTTGTTAATTCACAATAAAGGGAGGGGCACTAAGGAAGACTAGAGTTACCTTAGATCAGGTAGAGGGAAATGATGGGAAGGCAGGGGAGGGGATGTGGGTATTGGAAAGATAGTAGAATGAAACAGACATTATTACTGTGTGTGTATATACGTATGACTACATGACCAATATGATTCTGCAACATGTACACTCAGAAAAATGAGAAATTATATCCCATCTATGTATGATATATCAAAATGCATAAATGCATTCTACTGTCATTCGTAACTAATTAAAAGAAATTAAAAAATCAAAAAGAAAACTAAAACACTAATAGTCTTTGACACTGATTAATGTTAGAACAATGTAACAACATAAATCACAAGTCTCTTGGTATCTCTCAGTTGTAACTTCTCATTTTTCCCCTCCCCAGGAAGTTGAAGACCACGTGGCCTTTTTAATCACAGTTCCGACAGCGCTGGCCATTTTCTTCGCGATCTTCATCCTCGTCTGCATCGAGTCCGTGTTTAAGAAGCTGCTGCGTGTCTTCTCCCTGGTGATCTGGATGTGTCTCGTGGCCATGGGGTACCTGTTCATGTGCTTTGGAGGCACCGTCTCTCCCTGGGACCAGGTAAAGGTGTCAGAGTGCTTTATTGTGTTTCTTCTTGTGTCTTAATCTGTATTAATTCTTAGTTCTACAAACTTGGCTCTAAACTCCAAAGAGGAGACCTAGAACTGAGAACAAATTAAAAAAAAAAACATTTTATGTTATTCATTTTAATTGACAACATGGTAGATATTTATGGGGTGCAATGTGCTGTTTTGATGTATGTGTACTTTGTGGGTTGATTAAATCAAGATAATTAACATGTGGGACACCTCACCCACTTATATTTTTTGTGTCTGAGAGTATTTAAAATCTCCTCTTTTAGCAATTTTTTAAATACACGATCTATCATTATTAACTGTGGTTAGCATGCAATGCAATATGTCACTGAATCTTATTCCTCTGCTCCAAAGGAAAGTGAAATAAGGCAGGCACAGAGAAGAAAGTCTCTTGAAGTAGACATCTTTGAGGTGCCTGGTGGCCAAGAGCACTCAATGTCTATTGTAACTCATCAGCCCTGTCAGCCGGGTAGCTGCGCGGTCTTGTTTGGATAGCTGAGCTGCCGCTCGGCCTAGTCTTGTTTTATGTCTTGACCCCAACTTTGGTGACTTGCTTCTATTTCCTGAGTACCCCATCTAGGTTTCCTACTATGTACCCCAAATCTTTTGGGGACTGGAGCCCTAACCCTAACTCTACCCCTAAACCAACTGTCCAAGACTGGCTGCTGCCCTTAGATGCTTGCTATCTGTAGACAGACCTCTGTGACACCACTTTTGTCTCAACATGATCACATCCTGGGAAGAGGGCTGCTGCACATTCCTGTTGGGACCACCGGTCTGTTGCGTCCTGGTGAGGCTCTGAGCTTAGAAAGTGCCCCGTGTGTGCGGCGTCCAGACTGTGGACTAGCCAGGGGGTGTCCCGTGTGCTCCTGCTGGGTGGTGGTCCTCCCCATGTGGCTGTCTGGCAGCATGGTCACACGGTGTGCCTCCCAGGGGAGAGGTCTGGCTGGGGCCGTGGGTAGACAGCTTTCAGCTCAGAGCTGGGAAATGAAGCCACGGGCTTTGCAGCCATCCAGAGAGAAAGAGAGTGACTTGAGCAGCCCACAGGGTCCTCATGGGGTTGGTGTGGACATCAGGAGCCAGGGGGTTGGAGAGAACTAGAATCCAGCAATGGGAAGAGGACGTGCCATTGGGAGGGGAGGAGAACGAGAAGGAAGGCCTGCCGGGGGCCGAGGGAGGAGAGGGCTCGAGGCAAGAGACAGCCACAGCCAAACTGCCTGGCCAGCAGCCTCCCCGGTCCTGGCTTTACCTGGTCCCTAGAGGGGCACCTTCCCGCGGGCACACAGGCAACACACACAGAACCCCCGAGAGCCTGGCTTGCAGGGTAGCCTCCTCCGCCCTGCCCAGAGCACCTTCTCACCTGCACTCGCCAGCTCTATAGGAAGCCCTACTTTCTGGAAGGCCAAGTTCCCCTTCCTTGTTCAGGAGTTTCTGAGCTTACCTTTCCGTATGCGTCACAGAATCCGTTTGCCAGGTTCACTGAAAAGTCCACTTGGGATCTGGATTTAAATACTTTGGATTTCTGAATTTTGCTTTGAACGATACATAAAGCCTAGGAATTAAAAAGGGATAATATAAAAAACATCCAGAGATTCGCTATCTTCTATGAGAAGCATTTTGTCAATGACAGGGAAAATCTCTCCAAGAAATGCATTATCTTCCATATCCTTCGAAGACCTTTTTTCTTCTTTATGAAATCTCTAGAAGTTTTTCCTAGATTTATTCTTAGGTATGTGGAATTATTATTTTCTTGTTTTATAAGTAAGAATATTAAATTGCCTGTGCTGACTGGTTCATGTTGATGCACAAGATTACCATCTTCTTCTTCTTCTTTGTTTTTGGTACCAGGAATTAAACTCAGGGACTCTTAACCACTGAGACATATCCCCAGCTCATTTGATATTATATCTTGATATAGGGTCTTACTAAGTTGCTTAGGCTCTCACTAAGTTGCTGAGGCTGGCTTTGAACTCGAGATCCTCCTGCCTCAGCCTCCCAAGCTACTACCATTGGTTTGTAATGTTGGTCTATATTTGGTGACCTTGGCAGACGCTTGCCAGTTCTGCTGGTTTGTCTAAGAGTCTTAGTTTATTTATATGAATAATATTGTCATCCACAGAAAGCCAGAATTGTGGTCCTCCCCGTCAAATCTGTATTTCCCCCTATTCTTAGGCAGCGTAGCATTGTCTAGTTTGTTCGCTAGGGTTTCTGGCACAGGGATGAAGAGGAGCATTGTTGCAGGAGCCCTGATTGGGGAGATGGCTGAGATTGCGGTTGGCTGCGGGCCATAGAGATATTCGGACATTGCAGCCTTCCGTGGTCTCACGGGACTTGGCCTGGGATCTCGCGGGACTTGAGCCCAAGATCTCACGGGACTTGAGCCGAGATCGGATTGGGTGGGCGCCATTTTGTTTTGTGGGTTTTTTGGTGGTACGTGTGAGAGTCGTTCTTAGAGCCAGAGAGAGTAGTTATCAGAATAAAAAGCCTGTTGGTTTCCAGTTTGCCTCTGAACTTCTTCCCGCGGCTTCGTTGCTCCAAGCGGCCATCGCATCAGGCGGCGACACGTCGTGACACCAACTCCGTGTCCAGCCCAAATGCAGCACGCACAGCTCCCAAGTAGCATAAGCTTGCCTGTCGTTTCATCAGTTGTAACAGAGCTGAGAGGTCAGAGCCAGCCTCCACCCGTGCCCACTGTTCTTCCACAGCTGCAGGAACTCCGCATGACGCCCCCTCCGGTGCCATCCCTCACCCTCCTCGAGCTTGTCCGCAGCGCCCCGAGTCACGCTGCACAGCCCGTCTTGTGCGTGGTGGCCTGAGCTGCTGGGACAGGAGTGTCCTCAGGGCAGGGCTGTGCTGTCCTTCTGCCTCGTCCTTCCCTGGGGAGCCCAGCTGCTCCTTTGATGTGTCCGGTAATGGATGGCTGTGTTTCAAGCCCTGGTTCGTTTTTCTCGTGGTTGGAGTCCATTTATTCTGTTTTTAACCTAGCTTTTGATTGTGTAAGACGCATTTTTGTTTTGGTTTGGTTTTGCCTTGTTTTCGGCGCTATTCACCTGCTTTAAAACAGTCTCTCATTTCATGGTCATTTTTGCTTCTGCTGTCTCAAGAGTAATTTCTCTCCGGGGCAGAATTTGTTGGCCAGATTTCTTGCAGTTCACCATCATGGAGTTCCTTGACAATTTGGTTTCCAGGCTGATCTTGGGTTCATTTTCTTTTCTTAATCTCTGCCCCTGTTCACGACCCCAACCACTGGGTTTTTTTCTCTGGCTTCTGGGGCTTGGGAAGAACCAGCTCCTACCCAGCAGCTCAGCCTGGACACCCTGTGCTGATCTTGCATTGGGTGGCCTCTGCCTGTGACCTGGGCATGTTCCCTGATCCCAGCTGTGTCTGCTCACTCCTCTCTCCCCTGCACGAAGACACTTGGGAAAGGCCGTGGCTGGGAACAGTGGACGCAGCTCTTCCAGGCCGCTGTCCTCGCTGGAGGGGTGTGTGCCTCATATTGTGGGTCTGCTTACTCCCTTGACAGAAAAGGGATGCGCCAAGCCCTGTTCCTCCATGGAGATTGAAATTCCACCTTTATTTCTGGCCCTTCCCGTGCCTTTCAGGGGGGTGGAGATTTGGATTCAGGGAAGACAGATTTCTGGCGCCATATTACCTGGGAGCCTGCTGTCTGATTGCTTTAGGATAGATGCTGTGGACACGGGCCCCTCAGTGACCGCTCGCTGTCCAGCAGAGTTATGGTGGGTTCACCACCCTTAATGAAGAGGGCTCCTGTCCTGTCCTTTAGAATGGCATGGTGCCCACTTGAAGGCAGTGAAGTTAATCGTATCAGGAAGTAATGCCAAAGGGGCCTGCTGTATAGTCAGAGGGGCCCACACGCCAGCCACTGCCGACACCAGTCACAGGTTTGGGAAGACCACCCTGATGGGCACACCTAGATGGAAGGGCTCACAGGACCCTGGATGCTACTCTGCATGCTAATGGGTTGTCACAGGCAAAGGATGTCACTGGATGTCAGCCAAGGGAAGAGTCCAGAAAACTGCATGTGTAGAGCCCTGTGTCCTCTCTTTGTGGACATAGACAGGACTGCTCTCCTGGCAGTGACATGTGACAGTAGTCGTGGGCAAGTGTTGCCGCCTGAAGTGATGGCCGCTTGGAGCAACGAAGCCGCGGGAAGAAGTTCAGAGGCAAACTGGAGACAAACAGCTTTTTATTCTGATAACTTTTCTCTCTGGCTCTAACAACGACCAACACATGCCACAGACACCACCAAAATGGCACTGACCCGATCAGCAATCTCGGCCAAGTCACTCGAGATCCCGGGCCAAGTCCCGTGAGACTACGGAAGGCGACAATGCCCAAATCCTTATGGCCCATAGTCAACTGCAATTTAAGCCATCTCCCCAAACAGGGCTCCTGCAGGCAAGTGTGGAGGCTCAGCTGAGCTTTTGCTGGCAGAGTTTGGCTCCACGGATTGCCCGCAGCCTTCAGGGCTGCGCTAGGGCCTCCAGCTTTCGGAGGCGAGGCCGACACTTTTAGACTCTGGTCTCCCGGGGGCAGCACTGATGTCTTGGGGCCCTAAGCCCCATCATAGATCATATTTACCCTCTCCCAGGGCCACAGGCCAGGGAGCAAAGACACCCCTAAGAGCTGACATTGTCCGAGGGCCTAGGTGACCTGTCAGCAGTGAGTCCGGGCCAGACTCCTCTGTGGGCGAGGTTTCAGCCTCACTGTGTGAAGGCCTGAGGGCAGCTCCACAGCCTCCACGCCTCCAGGAGAACACGCCACGGGCAGCCGGCACACGCTGGTGCAGGCTTGTAGCAGGCCCCGCTCTGAGTGCCCCCTTCCCATAGCCACCAGCAGGGCACCGTCCTGCCCCACGTCAGAGACCTAGGCACAGCGGGTGAAGCTTCCAGCCCATCCCACGCTGATGAGGCACACTGAACCCCAGGATCTGACTCCAGAGGCCTGCTCCACTTAAGAGACCAGCAGTTCTCAGCCAGTGTGACTGTCATCAGGTGTGACTGTCATCAGGTGGGCAGAAACCAGGAGTGTCACAAATAAATACCCAACAAAGCACATGGCAACCCACACCACAAAGAAGTATCCAGCCCCACCTGTCAGGAGAACCAGGTCTGAGAAGCGCTGGCCCTCAGTGCTGTCCATCAGATGAGCCTCGGTCCAACCACAGGGACACCGGGACGTGATGCAAGAGCAGTGGACCGTCCCCATCAGGCAGGAGGAGAGATTCTGCAGTGTATGACCCTGACGGGGGCAGACAGGTGCAAGGTCAGGCCGCGAGTTGGTCAGCAACACGGGGTGGCTAGAGTACCCGGAGAGGGGAAAAGAAAGACCTCAGGAGCGGCCAGCACAGGCCTCGGCTGTGCGCGGACTTCCCAGCCCTTACTCTAATTCAGCACCTGCCAACTCCATCGTGAAAGTCCCTTCGCTCGTGCCCCTGGGACTCCAACCCTGCTGACATTTGTTCCACGTGGCTGCCTCCTGAAAGGGAAGACTGTCACAGCGGCATCTCGCCGAGTCTGGGCCGCACGCTGCTGGGTTCTGGCCCTGGCTGTGCCGTGGCAGCGTTTGAGTCTTACAGGGAAGCCAGTCTTTCCCGCCTGCCTCTGGGCTGCTCTGCAAAACGCCTTCTGCTCAGGCTCCCACTTCCCCACGGAGAGAGTGGACGGGAGGCTCGGCGCTGAGGCTGCGGCTGCGTTTCATCTTTGGCCTAAACACACTTGAACGGTTCTGAAGTCAGATCGGCAGAGGAGCACGCGAGTCGCTTTCCCTGTCTGATCTCGGCGGGATGGTTTGTCTATTTAAGACTCAGCGACAGTGTGCACAGGTTCTTTTCTCCTTCTGTCCAGTACACTCCGCAGCACAGCGGCCACTCCTGTCTGAGCCTCTAGGGCAGGGACACGGAGGGGATGACTGTGTCCTGAGAGGCACTTCCATCAGAAGTGGGTTCATCCAGGATGATGGATGGCATGGAGAAAGAGTCTGCTCATCTGAGTCACCGAGGCGGCTAACAGTTGGCCAGGAGGGCCAGGAGACGTGGAGCTGGAGCACATACCCGTGCCCGCCGCTTGTTCCCAAGTGCAGCCTTACTTCCTGGCGATCTGTTTCCTGGTTGCCATCGCATGGTACCGTCCCACCGTGTCCCATAGCTTAGAACGGCAGAAATGCCGGTCTCACAGCTCTGGGGGCACCAGCCTGGCAGCAGGTGTGGGAGGATGTGCCCCTGGTGAGGGGCAGCACCATCCCTGCTGCATCCAGCCTCTGGTGCCAGCGAGGCTTGGTGCTCCATGGCTTGGAGATGGGCCACTCCAGTCTCTGCCTCTGCCTTCCCTTGGTGACCTTCCCCCTCCTCAGGAGCATACTGGTCACATTGGATCAGGGCCACACTCGTGTCCTCGGTTCACATGATTGATGTGAAGACCCTGTTTCCAGATGGGTTCTGAGCGGAGGACTTGAGCATGCCCAGGGTTGGGGCAGTTCAAGCCCCAGCAGATTTCATTTCACCGGAGGACATGCCGTCCCAAGTTGTGCCTTGGCACAGGATCCCCGGGAGTGTGGCAAGTGCTTCTGCCACGGGCCACGTAGCAGTAGTGCTCGCTTCCTCTCCTGATCTGGTCATGCCCTTGACATTCATGTTCCTTATTCTCCAAATCCACTGTGGAAGGAAATGTGTGCCAGGGATGTGTTGAGGGTCTTTCAGACCAGTGTCTGTCAGGACTTAGCTACGTGCCCGCCCACCCACATGGCCGTGGCAATTTACCAGGGCTTTCTTAGCAGGGCTTATGTGTCTACGGATGTGGATGTGGGTGGACCTCTGCTCAGTCCTGTGAGGGAAGTGCTTCTTCTTGGTTCCCCTGTTAATGACATCGGGTACCTCCTTCTTGCCTGATCCTTGGAAGAAAAACCTTCAATTCTAACCTCTTAAGTGATATCTCATTTAGCAGGTTTCTAAGAAGAAAAAAGCTGTTTCATCTCAGCTGACCCTTGCTCACTGAGGACCCTCCTTCTGAGATGATTTTCTGAGATGGGAGGGGCATGTCGGTCAGGCTCAAGGGCCAGAAGGGCTGAGCGTGCCTGCATTTAGGAGAGGCCAGGCAGAAACGGTCACCTGCAGAAAAGAGACCCGAGTCCTACTTGCATCCCCAGTTTTCTGTGTTCCTCTTACTTGAAGAGCCCCATCAGTCGAGCTAAGAGTGTCCCCTCCCGCCCGCCCACTGCAGCATGTGGGAGGCCCTGCTGAGGTTACTGTGCAGAGTGGCTAAGTCACCACCACCGATCCCAAGACTGACGTCTTGCTCCAGGAAGAAGAGACTTTCTTTGTCCTGTTGCTTGAAAGGAAGTCAGACATTCAGCGTGTGCGTATGTTTATTTTCTTACAAAAATAGGACATCGGTGCACAAACATCTTCCTTTTTATTGAAAATGGGTGAGAATGAATGAAAGTCAAGGCCTCTGGGAGCCTTTGAAGTGGAGCAGCCGTGTTGCTTTGCTTTTCCTGTGGTGTGGCCTCGTGGAATGCGTCAGCATGTACTTCCCACAGGAGGAGCCCAGGAGCACAGGAATGGAGGGAGAAAGGGCCACCTATAGACTCCCCCGTGGCACCTCACACCCATCTCTGTGGGCTACTGCGCTCCGGGGCAGTTGCTCAGGGGGGCGATCTGGACTTGGTGTAAGAGGTGCACCTCGGAGAAAAAGTAAAACGTAGTCAAAGACGTTTCAATTTGCCAGGAAGATGGAGGCTCTTTGTTTTTTTTCGGTGGCAAAGCACAATCGGAGGAGACCTGTGGCTCGTGGGGAAGTCCGGCGGGTGGCCCAGCTGGCAGCAGAGTTATTTTGAGATCCCACACGTTTCTGGCTGCTGAGAGCGGAGGGGGCGCGTCTGATTTCTCCCCACTGTCAGGTCCTAACCAGAGCGTGCTGGACATTGTCCTGGCCCTGCAGAGTGCTGAGCATTGACCATGACCTTACCTGGGCTTCCTGGACCTGGCTTTGCTTCCGTAGACAATTCTGCTGGGGTTTCTGGAACAATCTACTTCCTCTTCATCTCCTTCTGGGCTTTTTTTCTTTTCTTTTCTTTTTGGTACAGGGGATGGAACTCAGGGGCACTCGACCACTGAGCCACATCCCCAGCCCTTTTTTGTATTTTATTAGAGGCAGGGTCTCACTGAGTTGCTAAGTGCCTCGCCATTGCTGAGGCTGGCTTTGAACTTGCGATCCTCCTGCCCCAACCTCCCCAGTGCTGGGATTACAGGCGTGTGCCACCACACCCGGCTGGGCTTTTCTTAAGCGTGGGCTTTGGTACTGAAGATGGGCTTCTTAATTAAGCCATTATTGGGCAATCAAACTTGCTTTGCCATTCTTTTTTTTTTTAATATTTATTTATTTGCTTTTAGTTGTACACAATGCAATGCATTTATGTTTACATGGTGCTGAGGATCGAACCTGGGCCGTGCACATGCTAGGCGAGCGCTCTACCGCTGAGCCACAACCCCAGCCTGCTTTGCCATTCTTATGTCTGTGCTTTTGTAGCCCCCCAACCCCACCTTCGTGTCCAATACACACTTTAAAAAAATTTGGTACCAGAGATTGAACCCAGAGGGTCTTTACCACTAAGCCACATCTCCAGCCCTTTTTATTTTTTTGAGATAGGGTCTCACTAAATTGCTTAGGACCTCCCTAAGTTGATGGGGCTGGTCTTGACCTTGGGATCTTCCTGCCTCACCCTTCTGAGCCTCTGCAATTGCAGGCATGTACCACCGTGACTGGCCAACCTGTATTTTAAAGACTGCATGGCCTTGGAGGCACTTTGTTCTGTCCTGTTCAGCACAGTCCTGCCCACATAGTGATCACACTGCAAAGAATTGTGGAAATAACTGAATGAATATACAGATAATGTGTCTGTCTGCTTGCTGCTCTACCACAAGGATGGTGGAAGATCTTCCAACGTCCTCCCTACATCAGGTTCTAGTTACTTGACACACATAGCTTCTTTATCTGCACAAATCCATGGAGTGCTATTGTGATTTTGATTTTACTGATGAGAATACCTAAGCCCAGAGATGTGAAGCAATTCTCACAAAGTCACACAGCTAGGAAGAGAAGCAGAATTTGAACTTGGCATGTGGTACCATCTTGTTTGATCTCTGTTTGCTCTTTTCTTGCATGACCATGAGGCTTCTCCTGCTGCTATGCCTAGGCAGATGGCACATTACCGTGTGATGGGGAAGGGACATGGCCGGCAATTCTGGACTGTTGTTGCAGAACCGCTTTTGGGGTCAGCGTTATTCAGAAGAGCTTCACGGGGGGGCTGTCAGCACTCTGCATGCCAGCTTGCTCTCACCTGGGGGCAGGTTCACTCTGCAGACCCATCAGTCTGGGGGGACAGGACTAATCTGACTGAAGGAGCCACGGTACCTGTATCTGTGTTACTAAGCAGGGTGTATTATTGTTTGGGAATCAATTATTACTTTTATACAGAAACTGAAATTTCATGTTATTATAAATGGATTCTTACAAGCAGATTCCTTAAAATGTCACCTCTTTTTGCTGGTTTTTTTATCCGGTCCTGTACTTACCTATAAGGGGCATGGGAGGGCATTTACTCCCTGCATGCCAGCCAAGTGCAGTGCACAGGTCTCCAGCTTTCTGTGCAGGGCCTGCTTGGGTGCTGTCTGTGGCCTGCACAGTTCTGTGTGTGCAGCACTTGAGCACCTAGAAGAGCCCTCCAGCGCAGGCAGCGTGAGGGCCAACCAAGGAGTCTTGACCGAAGTCTGGAATTTGCAGTGTTTTCCCGAAAACACTGAAATTTCACAAGGGATTAAAAAAAAAAAAAAAAAAAAAAAAAAAAAACTTCCCTGGGCTTCCAGAACATCTGTTTTTGCATTGTGAGCCCCTCATGTTCACCAAGTGACTTTCCAAAGGCCTGGCTGTCACAGCATTCCAGCCACTCTAGTGCCGGGTCTCAAAAGCTGCTGTCCCTTCTCGCGCTCATCCTCAGGCTGGGGCTGCGTGGATGGGCCCAGGCCTGCGGGTAGGGGAGCTGCCGGAAGGAAGGGGAGTGAATTCTAGATGCCCCGCTAGAGCAGCCAGTTCCCAGGAAAAAATAAATCCCGAGTTTAAATTCTTTCCTATTAAGAGTTGCTAAGCAACACCTCACTTAGCTTCTCCGGTTGTCTGTATTTTAAATTTCCTTTTCTCAGCAGCCACTAATATCATCCTCACCTAAGTCATACAGGAAGGAGCAGAGGGCGTGCCTCAAATCCGGGAACGGTGCTCACACGGAGGACACGTGGCCGCAGGCGGTGGGCCAGGGCGAATCAACACTGGGGAGCTCGAGTGCCTCCTGTGGGACTCCAGCGCTCCCCGCATCTGCGAGGGCAGCGCGTCCACAGCACGGTTCTCAGCTGCGCTGTAGGGCTCTCCTTCCTAGACTGGCCTCAGGTACGCACAGCTGCGTCGGTTTTGATTCATGAAGTCACCATGTTTGTCTTTTCAACTGTAATCGGCTCTGCGGGCTCCAGCTTGCCATCTCTTTGCTCCTGACCCCCAGATTCTCAACCCCCAGCTCAAAGAGAACTCCATAGACCCAGAGGGAGAGGCAGGTGCATTCCAGGGCCTGAGAAGTGGGGGGGAGAAGATGGGGTGCGGAGGGCACGTTCCCTGTTTAGTACTTTTAGACACTGTTTGGCCAAATCTCCTCTACCCTCTGTGCCTGTAAAGTCTCGGGCTCCCTACTAGGGGTCACATCCAGAGTCCAGTATTCCCCTGAGGTCACAGGTGGACACAGGTTCTCATCTTTACTCTTTCGTGATCTTTGTCTCCATCCATTTGGTGCGCCGCTGCAACATACCACGGACTGAGTCGTTTCTA
This sequence comes from Tamias sibiricus, assembly GCA_025594165.1. NCBI lineage: Eukaryota > Metazoa > Chordata > Mammalia > Rodentia > Sciuridae > Tamias > Tamias sibiricus. The sequence goes on along the minus strand of CM046662.1, from coordinate 167,306,981 downwards.
AATAACAGAGTTGTTTTGCACAGTCCTAGGGCTGGGAAGTCCAAGATCTAGGTTGCTGTGGCTCTGTGTCTGGTGAGCCCTGAGGTCTCTTTCCAGTGTGACACTTCTCAGTGTCTCCCCATGCAGGGGGATGGGCAAAAGGAAGTGAATGCTTGCGCTCACAGGGCAGAAGAGGCGTGAGGACGGGGATGCTCTCTGAAGCCTTAGGAGTGTTAGTTCCGTTCATGAGTGGAGTCCTCAGGGCCTGGTCACCTTCCCCAAGGCCCCCCCTCTTGGTGTGGTTGCATTGGAGATAAAGGGTCCACTTGAATTTTGGAGGAGACAGTCATCCCTACCATAGCAGCCTTGGGGTGGAGTTTGTCCTGTTTCTAGATCTTTCCTGCACCATGGGGCCGCTGGCATGCCTCTGCTCTGGTACATGCCTAATTCCCACGCAGCCTGGAGCCCCACCCTGCATTCATAATGCACTTTGATGTCACGGCACATCTTGATTTCCCGACGCTTGGGGACAATGATGGGGACTCATCAGAGTTTGGGAGAGAAAAGCTTCACTGAGCAGTGAACTCGATTAGGGCCCGAGGTGACAGGCCACTTTGTGGTAGTTGTGGTGCAGGACCGTAGTTGTGTCCCAGAGTTGACAGGACAATGTGACACAAAGTGGGTGGCTCAGAACCACTGGAACAGGCTGTCGGTTCTGTGCTGGCTGTCTGAGACTAGAGGCCACGCGCCCTCTCCCTCAGGAATGTGGGGGGGGTCCTTCCCGAGCTCATGTGTCTGCTGTAGTGACATACCACTCTTGCTGTGCATCTGTCTTCATGTGTCCATTTTCCCATGGGGACACCAGTCATGGTGGGGTAGAGGCCCACTCCGTGCCATGGGGTCTCATCTTAACTAATGATGTCTGCAATGACCCTATTTCAAAATAAGGCCACGTGCTCAGGTAGGGAGGGTCAGGGCTTCAGTGTATATTTGGGGGCTCGGGGACACAGTTTAACCGGCCACAAGTACCAAGCATGGGTCTGATATGGTATGAATTGTGGAAATCTTGCTTCCTAGGGCCTTGCAGACATAACGCTTACACCTAGCCCCTGTCGGTGCCCCAAACCTGCTACCTACTCTAGGGGCCCATGCCAGGTGCACCCGTGGAGCCCTGTTCAGAGCTATTCAGCATTTCAGACCGGTGCCAGTAGAACCTTAGCGCTAAGGCGGCCCCTTCCAAGCCTGGGCTTGTGGAGGGCACAGCGCCACCCCGGGGAACTGGCCTGCCTCTACTATCACAAGGAGAGGGCACTGGGATAGCTGAAGGGGTTTCTAGTGGAAGCTGTCACAGGTGAACTGCTGGTGGCAGATTTGGAGACCCGAGGACCACTTATTTTCCTTGTCTTGTGACTTTGCTTCAGGGAAGAAATTGCTACCAGCAGGAGACACATAGCATCTGAAGGTAGGGCCAGGCTCCAAACCAGGGCGATTAGTGAGAAAAGGAGACAGGGAAGAAGGTAGTTGTTTTGTTTTTTTTAAGTGGGTGCTTGTCTCTGCTGGAGGGGGGGGAAAAAACTGTCTTGAGCTAAGGGTGGAGTCTTTTGCCAAATAAATGTCTTGGCTGTACTGCACTTGATTTATGATTGTTTTTGTCTGCTCTCTATAAATTCAGCTTTGTTTTAAAGAGAAGCTTTTGTTCCCGAGGGCCCATTAATAAATACCACTTGAGGAACAGGTGCAAATGACATTAAGTTTAATTGTTTTGTGGTAAGTTGGTTTTAGCAATTTCATTGTCTAATTAATTCAAAGCTGAGGTGAATAAGCATCCTTCTGAAACCAGTGGCATGATGACACCCTTCCCAAGTAGGGAGGGGGCTGCGTGTCCACAACCAAGCACGATGCAGGGCTGGAGGCCAGCTGGCCCCTCGGCACACAAGAAACAGCGCTTCAAGGCAGCGGGAAAGAACCCTGAAGGAGTCCCCCTTTATGAGAAGAGAACAGAAGAGGCGAATTCTAAGGTGGCCCTGACTTCCTGCTCTGGGAGTCACTACACTGTAGCCCAGGGCAGGGGCAGAGGGCACAAAGCCCAGGCATCTCACCCAGTTGGGTGAACAGAGGTCTGAGCTTGCAAGGGCACAGGTGCTGGAATTATCAAGACAAAATGCCAAGGAGCTGAGAAGAGGACCTGCCCAGAGAGGGAGAGCGGGAAAAAGAGAGAGAGAGAGAGAGAGAGAGAGGGAGAGGGAGAAGCACTGCAGAAATCATAGAGGGGTCTTCTCATTTTTAAGCAGAGCAATGATAGGCACAGGATGAGAGGAAACTGCTAGTGCCAGAGAAAAGACCCCGGGAAGGTGACCGTGGGATGATTCCCGGTGTTCACACAGAGCCTCGATGAAGAGGGACATGTCCTAAGGATGACGGAGCTGGGCATCAGGAGGACCTGTGGGTTTCAAACTCCTATCCTGTATGAGAGAGATTCATACTGCATACTTAGGAATGCACCATCCTACTCAGAGATTTCAGCACCTTTATTTCAGTAACTGAAGGGACAACAAGAAAGATCAGTAAATACGGATAGAACGTTTGGGAAGTCCACGTGGATTTGCAGGATGGTCCACCCCACAGGGCAGGTTATGCAGTCCTTCTAGTGGACATGGAGCAGTTTCCAAGGTGGACCCCATTCTGGGCCATGAAAGTTTCATGACGTTACTAAAGGCTGTTACCATACACAGTATGTTCTTTGGTCATAATGGACTTAAATTAGAAGTCAATAACAAAGCAATAGGGAAAAAAATCAATAAATATCGGAAACTTAGCAATTCACTTCTAAATAACCCATGAGTTCAAGAAAAAAATACAAGGGAAATTAGAAAGTGTATTGAACTCAATTAAATGAAAACATGTATAACAATTTGTGAGATTCAGTAAAGCTGTGCTGCTTAGATGGAAATTTATAATATTAAATGTTTATACTAAAAAAAAAGGAAATCTTCAAAGGAGTACAACCACAAGAATGGGATCCTAAGTAGAATAAGTTATACTCCATGCATGTATAATATGTCAAAATGCACTCTACTGTCATGTATATCTAAAAAGTACAAATAAAAAATAAAAATAAATTTAGAAGGCAAAAACAATCTTCCATCTGAAGAAATCAGATAAGTGAGAATCATCAGAGGAAAGAAAATTAAAAGGAACAGAAAACAATGAAATTCTAAACAAGAAGACAATAGAAATAATCAATGAAACCAAAACTGATTCTTTGAGAAGATCAGTAAAATTCATAAAACTCTAGGAATAAAGACAGAAGTTAAATTATCAGCATTAGGAAGTTGAGAGAGGTTATCATTACAGATCCTACAGGCCCAAAAGGATGATAAGGGAAGACTATGAACAACTTTATCCAATGAATTCCACAATCTAGACAGAATGAATAAATGTCTTGAAAAACAAAATAGCAAAGTTCATCCAAGAAAAAATAGATAACTTGAATAACCCTATATATGAAAAATAATTTGAATAAGTAGTTAAATATCTTCATGCAAAAAAAAAAAAAAAAAAAAAAAAAAAAAAAAAAAAAAAAAAAAAAAAGCTTTGGGCCCAAATGTCTTCCCTGGTGTGCAATAACAAAATTTAAGAAATTAATAATCCCAATACTTCAGAAATTCCACAAAGTATAAGAAGAAATATTTCCCAGCTCATGTTGTAGGGCCACCATTATTCTGGTGCCAAAACCAAAGACATTCCAAAGAAAGGAAACCGTAAATGAGTTATCTTTCATGAACACAGACACGAAGATTCCAAACAAAATTTTAGTTCAAATTTAGTAATAAATTTGATTTAATCCAACAACACATTCACACACATACACACATACACTTACACAGATACTTTTTAAAAAAATATTCATATACAGGATAATTTATGTGTGTATGCAATTTATATAAAGGAAATTTATAAAGGATAACGTATGTATATATGTGTATATATACATATATATAAAGATATACATGAAAGATAATATAGCAAAACAAATGCAGTCTGTCAGGAATGCAAAATTGGTTTAAAATTTAAAAGTCAGTTTGTGATTTACCAATTAAGTGATCATGTCAGTAGGTACATTAAGTCATCATTTTGGCAGATGAAGGGGCATTTGGTGAAGTTGAATACCTATCCATGATAACATCTCCCAGCAACCTGAAACAGAAAGACAAACCGAGAGAGACAGTTACGAGGAAGTGTAGCAGTGTGCATGACACTTAGCTACCGGATGCTGTCACCTGCAATTGAGAATGAAAGAAGGATGGTCCCTCTCACCTCTGCCCTTCAGCGTTGTGCTGGACCTGGTGGATAGGGGAAAAAGCAAGAAATGCCTCAAGGACATACAGATTAGGAACCAGGAAGTCAGTGTGTCTGCCTGTCAGTGTGGGACTGTCTGTAATGGTAGCCACAAGCTACACGTGGCTACTGAGCACCTCAAATGTGGTGTTTCAAATTGGATGTGCTCCGAGTAGAAACATGGTCCCTGAAGATGACATGTTAAAAGACAGAATCTAAACTATTCCATTAATACTTTGGCGGAGGGTGCTGGGGATTGGATCCAGGGGAAGTTTACCACTGAGCCATATCCCCAGCACTTTTTATTTTTTGTTTTGAGACAGGGTCTCCCTAAGTTGCTTATGGCCTCGCTAAATTGCTGATGCTGGCCTCCATCTTGTGATCCTCCTATCTCCGGAGCTACTGGGATTACACTTGGTATGCTACTGCACCTGGCTTCATTAATGATTTTTGACTCTTCACATAATGAAATGATTAAATTTGCCATCTTTTAGCTTATCATTTTGCTTATCTTTAATATAGCTGCTAGAAAATTTAAAATCATACATGTGGCACACATAGCATTATATTTGTATTGGACCGTATTGGTCTATGTTGAGAATCCTGTAAAAATAATACCTGTGGGACTAGTAAATACATTTAGTGAGGTTGCAGTTTACAAGATTGAGACAGAGTTAATCATATTCTTAGAGACTAGACATCCAGTGAGAAATTGACTTAATATAGAATCAAAATGTGAAATACCTAGGAGTGAATTTAAATAGATACATACAGTTCTTCTACACTGGAAGTTGTACCACATGGTTGAGAAAAACTTACAGACCAAACATCAGGAGAGATTGAAGAAACAAAGGACTAGAGAGAGATTCTGCTCCTGGACCCAAAGACTCAGTGCGCTGAGACTCCAGTTTTCCCCCAATCCATCACCCAGACACTCAGTGGCATCCCACCAAAGCACCAAGCCTCTCTGTATAGAGAGATGGACAGGGCATGAAGCAAAGCAGCTAGGACAGCTGGAAAGAAACTGAAAAAGCAGAACACAAGATCTTGACCTGTTGGATTTCAGGGTTTTTATAAATCTACTGTAATGGAGATGGTATGGTATTGGTGTAAAGACAGGCATTGAGGCACTGGGGTACACTAGACAGTCCAGAAATAGTCCCACACACTGTGGTCTATTTTTGACCATGTTTCAAACCAATTCAATGGGGAAAGTATATACTTTTTAAAAATAGTTACTGAAAAAAAAAAACCTGGATAGTCTTGTGAAAAAATTAAACTTCTGCCCTTACCTCATACCATATATAAACATAAACATTAAATGGATCATAGACTTAATGGTCAATCTGAAACTATTGAACCTCTAGGAGGAGACATGAGGGAGGCTCTTATCCCTTGGGTTAGAGAAGCTGTTTCCTAAATAGAACACATTGAAAAGTGTGAACTACCAAAAAACTCTCATAAATAGGATTTTATTAAAATCATTTTAATTTGCAATGGAAAATGAAAGCTGCAGGCAGGGAAAATATTTAAAAAGCATATCTGACAAGGAACTGGTGCTTAGGAGAGAGAGCAGACTAACAACTTAATGAAAAGAAGGCAAGACCACCAGAAGCTAGCCTGACCTTCCAAGAAGGGCTTCACCAGGGAAGACAGATGGATGGCAGATAGTCACGGGAGAACAGGCTCTGCGCCGTTAGCCAGAGCAGATTCAGAGCGCAGCCGGGTCCCACCACGTGCCACCAGATCTCCTAAAGATGAAAACTGATGGCACACGATGTTGACAAGGACAGAGAGTGCAAGGCCCAGTGGGCACAGGGACACTTGCAGGAGTGACGACTGTCCCGTCATGGTGGGAGTTTTGCACCACTTGCATAAATCAGAACTCTGCGAACGGTACACTTCACCTGTTGTGTAGTAGTAATGCACGTGTGTCAGGTGCCCCTCAGGAGGGGAGTGGGAATGGTGGGGAAGGGTTCATGGCACACACAGGAGCATCTCGACCCTGGGTAAATCGATGCTAGAATCTTCACTCAATGATTAACAGTAAGAGTCAGATCACAGGGGTAGGAATATATCATCTATTGCTTAGGTCTGGGACATAGTTTAGCTGCAGAAGCACTTAGTGTGGAGCACAGAGGGGACTCGGCAGCCACTGTATCATTCCCGTCTCCTTTGCCTTCCAAGTGTCCTTGAAGAAGGTAAAGTTCAGAGTCTGTTATGGCAATGGATACTCACTGATTTCCTTACTGAGAATTCAAAGTCGCCCACGCCATGCAGGAGCCACGGGACTCTGCATGCTCCTGGTGTGTGAACACAAACTCCCAGGGCCATCTGACCAGGGAAGCACAGAGCAGGCCTTGGGAGCTGTCTGCTGGTTCCCTGCAAGGCCTCTCCATTGCTTCAGTCTGTGTCTCTGTGAGTTTTGCAGAGGGGAGCAGAGACCCGAGTCTGTGCAAGGTGGAAGTGGGATTCTGCAGAGTTGTGTCTCCCACATTGTGTTATAAAGAGCCAGTCATCGCCGCCAAGATTCCCTGGGCGTCTGTCCTGTGGGAGGTCTGCGTGGGTCCAGAATCCCTTTTGTAGCTTTGTAGGGATGATCTGACTGTGGAGAATTAATTCACTCTCATCCAGAATGCCAGTTTGTGATTTGATCGCTGCTAAAAGAGTGCTCCTGTCTGCTAACCAAAATGCCTTCTTTTGGGTGTTGGGCAACCTGGGAACCCTGCTTCACTGGGTTTGCTGAGGATCAGACCAGATGAAAGGAGACTGTGAAATGTCCTTGGATATTCTATTCAGGCTGCGACGGTCTGAGGACTTCCACTGCTGTAGTATGAGGTCACTGTTTTGGCAAGGTTATGTTGGGTAACTGCCTTAGGTTGCATTGCTTGGTGGCTCTGTAGAGTCTGTTTCAGCCTCTCTAACACACTCAAGTGCAATGATTTAAGCTCTCCTACATAAAGTGAGGCCGAGGGAAGAGGATGGATATTTTCAGAATGATAGGATTGTTTCTCCCATTTGTAGAGAGCCAGGATTTTGGTTTCCTCTGGCGTCTTCTCTCCCAGATGCCTCTTCACTCAGGACTTAATATCTGCCAATGTGGGAACCCGTCCTTGTAGTCATATGCCAGAATCAGAGTTGCCTTCAGAGATGGCCAGGCCAGCAGGACCTGGCCTCTGTGGCCTACCGGGAGAGTTCAGGGCATAAGAGCTCATTTCTGAGCACAAGAAACACTCCTATTGCATAAAAGTTGTTAATTACATGAACATGTTTTTCCTTAAGCGTACAAGAAGATTTTTAATTAGTTCCAATTGAAAAATCAGAGCCCTGAAAATAATTGGAGAATATGTTGATGACTACAAGCCCAGCTAAGGTTTCTTTCTCATTTTGAGCTGTTTTACACCTAGGACATCTTCCACCCATGATCCTGGGATGTTTGTGTTTAACATAATGTAACTGCAGATGCTGGGTCGTTAATAACTGCTGGACATGAGCAGCGTTCTCAGAGTGCGAACACAATTTTTCCCTAACAAGTAGTAAAGTGACTCTGCGAAGTTGAACTCAGAAAGAAGCCGCTGTTGCAATAGTGGATGCCCTGGAAGATCTCAGCTTGGCTTTGGAGTAGAGTCCTCATGGGATGGAAATATAACCGATCCTGTTATCTGTGGGTTCCATACTAGTTGAATCTGCCTCCTCTCTAAGATTGATTTGTGCCTCTGAAACCAGTGGTTGGGATCATTCGCAGACAGGCACAGAGTGGTTACGAAGATTGAGTCGCCTGAAGCTCACGTTCCTAGCTGAGCTGAGCAGGGAGGTGTTCTTGGGCCTTGTTTCAGCTCACGTGCTGGAAAGTGTCCTTTTCATGGTCTATTTAGTGTTCCTCTTTTGCATTTCCATGCTTTATATAGATGATGTACTGTTTAGAACGGTCCCAAGCACCATGTTGAAGTCTCATCTAGTGTCCCTGAGCTCGAGAAGAAAATCTGTGTGTTAGGGAGGCGTCGCTCAGCATCAGTCACAGCGAGCCCAGTGTCAGCGGGTCAACAGTGGGCATCAAATAGGGCAAGCAGAAGCACACACTAAGCCAGGAGACATGTTGATGTGTGGCTAAAAATGCTGAGATCGGGGCTGTGCTGACCCCCAGGCCTCTGCTCAGGGCTTCAGTGTCCTCCAGCTCAGCGTTGTGGCCACTTCACATGCTTGGGAGGAGTGGACAGGGACAGCGTCCACACTGCCCTGTGGAAACGGCATTGCTCGGGCTGACTTCACTGTCGCCACTGTCATCTGTCCCACTTCCGTACCGCTGTGCTGAGACCGCCGGTGCTTAGGTGTGTCTGTGAGGTGCGATTGTCCCAGGGGAGCTGAGCAGGGTTGGAATGTGGCAGACCAATGGCAGCCTGGGAGGAACAGGTCTGTGTCAAGGATCCTGAACTCCAGGATTAAAACGAAGTTGCTTAAGTCAGGGTGTCCTTCATGAGTGATCCCCCGTATCTTTGGTGACATCCTCGCTCTTTAGCAGCTAATGTGTTGGCAAGGGGTTGATGGCAGGTGGCAGATCAGGTGACAGGCCACTCCGGTGCTCTCAAGGGCTCCTGAAGACCGCAGTGTATCAGAGAGCTAAGCACAGTGTGCCCGGCACAGGCAGCCTGTTAGGGACACTTGTGTGGTGGGGACGAGTCTGAACCCAGACAGAACAACTCCAGTGAGCCTCAGCGGGGCTGTCTCTCTCCCCATAATAGTCTTAAGGAAAAGATCCTCAAGGGGCCAGTGGGGCTGCACAGGTACCTTCTGCGGGGCCAGTGCCGACCTTCAAAATGCGGATGGCTGCAAGAGCTCAGACCAGGTGCTGTCAGGACATATCAGGACAGGACTGTCCCGGCATGCTGACGTTCTGTAGCAGACCACGCACACCCCAAGGGCTTGGTTCAGGAGGGCACAGCTTCGTCCCGGCCCCACTCTCGTGGCTCCTAGAGGCCCTTCTGGGAGGACAAGAGGCTGTCCGTAGACCACAGGCAGATTGCGCACCACTGAGGAGCGTGAGGGGTGGGTAGGAGCGGGGGCTGGCAATTCATGGGATGGCACCACCTGCAGTGTCACTGTGAGCAGGCCAGGAGACCCTGGTCAAGGGCAGTGACTGGTCCTCAGTGTCCTCTTCCATGAAGTCGGCATCCCAAGAGTGGCAGTTCGGAGGGTCGAAGAGGTCCTTAGCACAGTGCCCGGCAGGTGACAACAGGCACCGGGGACTGCGCGTGGTTCTGTGGCCCAGCCCCCAGGTGCCTTCCCGGGACTCTCACACGTGCAGCTTCTGAGTTCTTTCATGAATGACAAAGATGCCGATGCCGATGCCCATGGCTCTGGGCCACGCTCAGGGCACCTCTTAATTGGCATTTGAACAATATTTCTGTGGGCAAGATCTACGTGCTGCCTCACCGCGCACCCAGGAAGGCACACGCTTCTGCAGTGGGGACAGAGGACAGAAATGCTGAGGTGACGCACATCAGAACGTCCTTTCCCTTGGTCCCTCTGACCGTGATGCCAGGGTTTCTCTGCTGGCGCGCTTCGGCCACCATCAGAGGCATGCTGGCCTGCTCACAGAGCGAGCCCCTGCTCCAGAATCTGAGTGTGGTGGCCGGGCTGGACACCAGCCGACGCCGAGAGCCAGAGATGCCCAGGGCCGAGCGTGGCTTAGCCCCTTGCTCCGTGAGTGACTGCATTTCTCTGAGCCTCAGTTCCTTCATGTTCTAAATGGGTGTCATGAACTCTTGCAGGTCGCTGTCCAGATGGAGTGAGCTGCAGACCCTCAAGTCCCTCCTGCACATGGCCCTGAGCCAGTGCTGGGGGTGGGGGGGTGGGGGGTGGGGCCTGCATCAGGAGCACCCGGTGGGCACTGAAGGGAATTCAGCGTCACAAGGGTGGGTCTGCTGGGCGGCGGCCCCGCGGCACCTCAGGGCAGTCCTCTAGGTGGAGAGGGGGCAGGGCACAGTTTCTGGGGCCACTCACCAGGAGGTGTGGAAGGGCCCTGAATTCTGGTCTCTTTTCCTCTTTTCCCCTCCCTTTGATGCTGCAAAACACACCAAATGCGGCACTTCCTGAGTGTCTCTCGCTCTGTTTTTGCCCTGACCACAAAAGGAAATCGGGACTCTGCGGGCGCCATGGCTGTGTGGCGGAGGTCCTTGTATGTAGTGGCGTTTCGCTTCAACATTTTGTAAAGTACTCTAGGTGTCAGTTAAAGTGCTTGTACACACATGTGCACACACACACACACACAGCTGTGGACATGTATTTTACACATATTGAAGCCTATATTCAGTTGTCTTTATTGAAAGACTAAGAATTCAAGTTCCACCAAACAAAATGATAGTGTCGTGATTTGGGAAAGGTGTGGCAGAGGAGCTCCCAAGCCCATGCAGGGTACTGAAACCTGAGTGGAGGAGCCACTCCAGAAGACAGATCTGTGGCACCTCCTGTCATGGGTGTGGGGGAGCAGGGCTGCCTCAGCCCTCGACGGGAAGCGGGGGACAGGTGGGAGTCCTGGGTGTCACACCCTCCAGGGGGGAAGTCTGCCAGGCAGAAGGTTCAGAGCCCCAGAGAAGGGCTTGTTTCAAAGCAGAGCTGTTGGGCGGCTGGTGTGGCGGGGTGGCAGGGCCCTGGCTGAGCATGCATGAGGCCTTCGGTTCCGTCCCAGGCACTGCCTAAAATCAAATTAAAATAGAGCTGTGGGCACTCAGAGCCGCGTAATAAGATGGGAGACAGGTAGATAGAGCGGCATTGGACAGTGACCACCTCACAGCAACCGCAGAGAAGTGAGAAAACTCTCAGCCAGGTGTGGCAGCATCGATGGGGGTGGGGCATTCAAAATGGTGAGATGAGGATGGACGTCACAGACCGCAGCACTGAGAAAGGGCTACCGAGGCGGGCTGCTGGTGTGTGTGTCCAACCAGGCACGCTGAGGGTTCGTCCTGCGTGTCTTTTTCTATTGACTTAAAAATAAGCCCCATTTAGAGATGGCACTGAAATCATTTAGGAAGGATGTCCTTGATTTCACTGCGCAGGGGGCTAGGTGGATGATTCATTGAAGAAATGGGCACATTTATGGGCACAGCTTTTATAACTGTGCCCTAAAATGTTTAATTGCAAAAGATTTTCAAGTAATTTTTTCTAATTTACTAAAAAAATATATATATATATATTTTCATTTAGCTTTTCGGAGTTGAAGCCTGCATCTGTAAGGAGTGATTATTATCTGAGCTCATGTGAACTAGAGCATTTAGGCCCAGACCCTCCACACTACGTTACATGGAAACAGCACTCCTGGTGTTTTATTCAGTCCCACTCAGCAGCCCCTCAGGGTGCCCCAAGACTGTGGTGTTGCTTTAAAAAAGGAAATACAGGGACAGCTCCGTCAACAGGGTCAACGACTACAGTGACTCTTCCTTGTGTGAAATTTGTTAAGAGAGGAAAAATCGAGGAAGCTCAAGATGGTTTTCAAAAAGTCAAAACAGAATCTGTGATCCAAAAAAAAAAAAAAAGAAAACAATCAATAAATGCCAGTTTGAAACTATGTATGACAGGCTAGAAAAAGAGCCATTTAGTCAAGAGTCTGGGCAGATGAGGCCAGTTTAGGGGAACAGGAGCCTGGCCCACAGAACCAACTAGTTCCTGAAGCCCTTTGAGGCCTGGAAGCTGCTGTCTCCCTGTTACAGGTGAGGACACTCAGTCACAGGAACGCCGGCTGAGTGGCTGGACGTGAGCCGCAGCCACGGGAATTGAACGTGGCTTTTCCCTTTTGGAGGACGTGGGCAGAGCCAGAGTGTAGGGTCAGGGGCAGACAGGACATTTTTGGAGACAGACTTTTTTTTATCAAGAGAGGGATTTGGAATGTCCTTAGGAGGAATCAAGTGACTGCAGGAGGTCACGTCTCGACTTCCCAGAGCTTCTGAGGTCTGCGGCTGGGTGTTCAGCCGTGTCCGTGGACTGCTCCCTGGAAGCAATTTGGTGAGTCTGGTGCTTGGGACAGGGAGGATGGAATTAGGTCACCAGGGGGTCGCTCGCTGCTTGCCAACAGCCACACGTCCTAAGCCAGGGGGTCTAACAAGAATCAATCAATGCCTCAGGGAAGATGCACGACATATTGGTGACTTCCATGCTTTCTTCGAAGTTTTTCTAAGCAACTTAGTGAGACCTGTCTCAAAATAAAAAAAATTAAAAGAGCTGGGCGTGACTCAGGGATAGAGCACCCCTGGGTTCAATCCCCAGTACCCTCTCAAAAAAAAAAAAAAAAAAAAGTTTTTCTAGAAAAGGTAGCTAATCTGTGAGTTAATTAATGGACACATTTTTTTTTAGTTGGTGAGGATGAGTGGACTGAGGATGTTCTGCAAGGCACCTAACGGGAGGTGGGGGTGGGGGGTAGCTCTGGTTGGTGGTGTTTACCAATTTCCGTGGTGTAAATACTCCTGTGCTCAGTTTCAAGCTGCTAATAGCTCTTAGAATTCCTGAAGACTTAACAGTCAGCTTTTTAACCTCTGTGGTCCGCACTCGGCACCAACCGACAGCAGAGTGGGCATCGGAAGACAAAAGGCACAGTCGTGCAAGGCTCACAGCACCTGCTTCCCCAGTCTCCGGTGCCCGCGACAAAGAAGCAGTTTTCCCAAGGCTTTGCTGGCTCACGTGTTTCTGAATCTCTACACTCCCCTTGTGTGGCAGTGGCCTGTCCCTTCCAGCTCAGCCTTTGTCTTTTGGAAATGGGTAGCATGAAGCATTTCAGATAAACCCAGAAGTGGAGAGACCAGCATAGGGTCAGTCGTGCAGGTCCTCTATGATGGCTGCATGAAGCCCTTCCTTTACTTTTATTTGGGGGAGAGGTACCAGGGATTGAACTCAGGGGCACTCCATCACTGAGCCACATCCACAGCCCTATTTTGTATTTCACTTAGAAACAGGGTCTCACTACGTTGCTTAGCACCTTGCTTTTTGCTGAGGCTGGCTTTGAACTTGTGATTCCCTGCCTCAGCCTCCTAAGCGGCTGGGATTACAGGTGTGTGCCACTGCGCCTGGCTCCTTCCTTTACTTTTAATGAGACATTTTCAGTTAGCACCTTTATTTCATAGAAAAGTGGCTGCTTTTTTTTTTTTTTTTTTTTTTTTTAAGCTAAGGATTGAACCAGGGGTGTTCTACCATGTTCTACCTCTAAGCCACAACCCCATCCCTTTTTATTTTCTTGTTTTGAGATAGGGTCTTGCCAAGTTGCTACTGCTGGCCTTGAACTTGTGATCCTCCTGCCTCAGCCTTGTGGTGGCTGCTTTTATGCATCCAGTTGCTAAGTAATAGTACTTAGTAATTAAATTAAACACTGGTCAGGGTGTTCATGTGAAGGTTTTTTGTAAATGTGACTCATTTCAAGAGGATAAGCACTAATATTCTGGCTGGGCCTCCTGAGATCAATGAAAATCCTTTAGAGTAAAACAGGCTGGTTGGAGGCAGAGGAAATTCTGCCCCAGGCCTGCGGCATCAGCTCCGGCCTGGGCACTTCCAGCCTGCTGCTCTTCCTGTGAATTTCAGCCTTGCCAGGCCCTACAGATGCACAAGGCATTTCCTTAAAATCTGTCTCTCGTGCAGGTCCTACTGGTGTGGCAGAACCGCTCTGGTACACCATCATCCCACTAAACAGAATTAACAATGCTTTCTTGCTATCATATGACACTAGTCTAATTTAGATTGTCCCACTTGTCTCCTAAATGTCTCTCTCTTGTTTTTTTGCAAATGGTTTGATGTGATTAAGTCCCTGTCAGATGCATGAATCATGTGCTCAATGGGTGTGTCTCCTGTGCCTTTTCATCTGGACTGGTCCCCCTCTCTGTCTCCCATGCCTTCTAATTGCTCAGGCGGCAGGGTCCGTGGTCTGTGGGATCCTGCCTTATGGGTTTCTCTGTTTGCTGCCTCCTTGGGCTGCTTAGCTTCTCCTTTTGAAAGGAATGATGTGTAGCCTGAAGTTACCTTCAAGGCTGTGCCAGGTTCATGTTCATACCCTTCCTTGGGAGGGGCGTGGGGGTGCCATGCTGGGGCACTGGTCCTGTGCCGGCTGCCACGTCAGGGGCTCCAGAGGGCAACAGCCTGACCCCTCCACGACCTTCCTGTCAAAGTCATGTCATGCTGTTCCTTCTTCCTCACCCTGGCCTGCTGTTCATCCCTTCACTACTTTCCCTGATTGAAATACATTGAAATTATCCTGTAAAGAACTTTCACATACAAACCAAGGATGACTAGTTCATGTGAGATGAAACTAGGAATGGAAAAGTGAACTGCTGACCGCAGCGAGGCGTCTGGGCTCTGTCCCTGTGGTGGTGGCCATTTCTTTGAGGAGCAGGGAGAAGGGCTTTTTAGAGGTATCACATGGTTCTTTTTTAATGAAATTGGCATCAGACCATTTATTTATTTTGCTAGACAAGAATTTACAAACATTTAACGTCGTGTGCATGGACTGATAAAAAACAGGATGCAAATGCAGAAAAGAGCACAGAATGGAATATGGTAAATGACATAAAAGGGGAAAATTATTTCACTTTAGAGGATACCAGGAAAGGTCCCCAGAGGAGGCATTATTTGGAGGCGACATATTGTATATTGATATCAGGGGAATAAATAAAATTTTCTTTAAAAAAAAAAAACAATTAGGTAAAGAGAAAACAATATTTTTAGCAATATGCAGAACAGATAAATGCAGTCAATTTTCCTCTGAGAAATCATCTTCTACACAGTATTCAAAAATATCAATAACATCATAGCTTCTGATTTGCTGTTAAATAGAGAATTATCAGAGTAATAGTACTTTGTCTTCCTCCTCATCTTTTTCTTCCTTCTTTTCTTTTTTCACAATTTCTTTAATTTAATTTGTTATACATGACAGTAGAATGCACTTGAATACATCATATATAATGCAGTATAATTTCTCATTTCTGGTTATATATGATGTAGAATCCCATTGATCATATAGTCATAAATGCACACAGGGTAATAATGTCTTTTTCATTCTACTTTCCTTCCTGCCACCAATATACCCTCACCTCCCTTCACTCCACTCTACCTAATCTAAAGTAACTCTGTTCTTCCCTAGCCCCCCACCCCATTGTAAGTTATCATCCACATATCAGAGAAAACATTCAGCCTTTGGTTTTGGGGATTGGCTCATTTGTCTTAGCATGATATTCTCCAGCTTCATCCATTTACCTGCAAATGCCATAATTTAATTCTTAAGTCTGAGTAATAGTCTATCATATATATATATATCTACATATACATATATATATATGTATGCCTGTGTGTGTGTGTGTGTGTGTGTATGACTTTTTTTTTATCAATTCATCTGTTGAAAGGCACCTAGGTTGGTCCATAGTTTAGCTATTGTGAATTGAGCTGCTATAAACATTGCTGTGGTTGCATCACTGTAATATGATGATTTTAAGTTCTTTGTATAGGTAAAAACCAAGAAGTGGGATAGCTGGAAATTCATTTGGAAAAATAAAAGACCCAGAATAGCCAAAGTAATCCTTAACAAGAAGAGTGAAGCAGGAAGCATCACAATACCCAACCTTAAACTATACTACAAAGCCATAGTAATAAAACTGGCAGGGTACTGGCACCAAAAGAGACACATAGACAAATGGTACAAAATAGAAGAGATGGAGACAAACCCACATAAATACAGTTATTGCATACTAGACAGAAGTGCCAAAAATATTCACTGGAGAAAAGATAGCCTATTCAATAAATGGTGCTGGGAAAATTGGAAATACACATGTAACAAAATGAAATTAAACCCCATCTCTTATCCTGCATGAAACTCAATTCAAAGTGGATCAAAGACTTAGGCACTAGGACCCTGCACCTAATAGAAGAAAAAGTAGACCCAAATCTTCATCATGTCGGCTTAGGATCTGACTTCCTTAACAAGACTCCTAAAGTGCAAGAAGTAAAATCAAGAATCAACAAATGGGATGATTCAAACTAAAAAAGCTTCTTTTCAACAAAGGAAACAACAACACTAAGAGAGAGCCTACAGAATGGGAGAAAATCTTTACCACATGCGCCTCAGATAGAGCATTAATGTCCAGGATATATAAAGAACTCAAAAATCTTAACACCAAAAAAACAAATAACCCAATCAATAAATTGGCTAAAGAACTAAACAGACACTTGACAGAAGAAGAAATACAATCCATCAATAAATATATGAAAAAATGTTCAATGTCTCTAGCAATTAGAGAAATGCAAATCAAAACTACCCTAAGATTTCATCTCACTCCAGTCAGAGTGGCAATCAACAATAAATGTTCGCAAGGATGTGGGGGAAAAGGTCCACTCATACTTTGCTGGTGGGACTGCAAATTGGTGTAATCATTATGGAAAGTGGTATGGAGATTTCTCATATGATCTCTTGAATTTACACTCTTAAATATTATATAAACGTCTTCACATAGTTGGTGGACTTTGATCAATTACAGCCATTATTTGTTGCTAAAATTGTCCCTTCTGTAGCTCCTCGGAACCCTGGGATGCTGGCTTTTGGCTCCTTGGTCAAGAACCCCATCATCTGTAAGGGCTTCTTTCTTTCTGCATAGCAAACACCTAGACGCACCTTGCACAGTTCCTCCCCAACAAGAAAGGGGAACTGTGCTAATAATGCTCACTGCTCCTTCTTATTGTTCCCCAGCATTTTCAGGGAACAGAACTTGCAACTATGTAATTTGAAAAGAAAGAAGTCATAAGTTTAGAGTGTTATTTCTTATTTAATTTTAAAATTTGCAAGGTTTTTACTTTGATTTTATGCCTGTATGCACTTAAGATTCATGTTCTTAACAACCTTAAATAATTACATAGTTGTTTTGTGGAATATATATGTATGCACAAACATATATTTATATGAATACATTCTTTAAATGCCGATGTTAATACTAAGGCCATTGAATAAGTTTTAAGTTTTCTTTGTAGTCCTTTCCATCCTAAAAATACATTCACTAAGAACATAGAGTCAAAACATAATGTCCTAAAATCCCTTGGAATAGTTTTGCAGTGTTTATGATTCCACCTGACACACAGTTGGATTGTTTATTTTTCAATTTTCATGGGTTTCCTATTTTGTAAAATTTAATTTGAATTTTTGAATAGTTAAAATGCTGAATTCAAAAGTTTACACACACACACATACATACATACATATATATATATATATATATATATATATATAATATACATACACACATCTGTACATACACACACACATACACACAATATCAAAGCAGCCTCAGAGAAGTCTCCTCACACCTGCAGGTTTCGCCCCTTTTCTTCTAGCCCCTTTGGTAACCATTTCCCCCAATCTTGTTATTCATCAGTTCAATTGTTCTTGCCCCTGGATCATGTTCTGGAGTTAGCACTCCACATCAGCATCAAGAGCTCTTCTCTCGCTGCATGTTCCATCTTGCAGGTTTTTTTTTTTTTTTTTTTTTTTTTTGGACCAGGGATTGAACTCAGGGGCACTCGACCACTGGGCCACATCCCCAGCCCTTTTTTGTATTTTATTTAGAGACAGGGTCTCACTAAGTTGCTAAGAGCCTCGCCGTTGCTCAGGCTGGCTTTGAACTCGCGATCCTCCTGCCTCAGCCTCCCAAAGTGCTGGGATTACAGGCGTGCGCCACCGCGCCCGGCCAAAATATTTTTATTTATTTGCTTTAGTTGTACACAATGCCTTTATTCGTACGTGGTGGTGCTGAGGATCGAACCCGGGTCGCCCACGTGCTAGGTGAGCGCTCTACCGCTGAGCCACAATCCCAGCCCCATCTTGCAGGTTTACCTCGACTCACTAACCATTCCCATATTGATTGTCACTGGAGTTATTTTCAGTCTTACTTCTAGAAATAATGCCACAGTGAGTGACTGTCATCTTTGCCACAGTGTCTCTGGCTGGTCTTCTGGGAACAGGAGGTTTTAGGGTGAAGGATGCGCAGTCTTGCTAGGCTTTCTTGGCCTCCCTCCCTAGGCATGGGACAGCGAGGCTTCCCTAGTCAGTAGTTCTCACGATCACCTGTTCCACTACCTGCTAGTGTACAGAGTGTGCCATTGCACACTTGGACAGATGGTATCCCGAGGCAGTTTTAATTTATATTTCCTTTGGTATGAATGACATGGACGATTTTTTTTCATGTTCAAAGGGCATTTTAATTTCTTCTTTTCTCAACTGTTCGTAGTCTTTCCTGTGTTAGGTTGTTTTGCAGTTGGGCGAGTTCTTTGTTCATTAGGGCTATTTATCATTGGCCTTTGATATAAGTCACATTTTTCACCCAGTTTGTCCTGTATCTCTTGAATATTTTATGATGCTTTGCATATTAATATTCTATTTTAAACTTTATATCGGTATGTTCATTGATGTTGAATGAATCAATCTCGTAGTGTTTTAGAGGCCTATTTATGGGCTCCCCACCCCAATGCTGGGTTATGAAAGGGTATGTACGCTGTCACTGATTAGTTTTTACGTAGACTCCTGATCCATGTGGCATTGATTTCAGTGGACAGTGCAGCACATGCATCCAGCCTTATCTCCACCGAGAGGCCACCCAGTGGGCCAGTCCTCTCCACTGAAAGGTCACAGTCCTTTCCTATGCTAGGGCTCCACCCAGCTTACATTTTTCAACTTCAGTCTCTTCCATTAGTCTCTGTTTTAATTTTGGAGGTTTTGTAATATATTTTAATATCTGTAGATCTTTTCCATTAGGCATTTTATAATTCTCTTCCACCTCCAGGAAAAAAAATAAACATGTTGATGTTTTATTTGGATTATGTTAAAAATTATAATTAAAGTTCTAGCTGAATACATGGAATTATAGCTGACATTCATTTGGTCATGTATTTAATCATTTTGTTGTAAATGGAGTATCTTCTCCCACTGTCTCCTCGTGTTTTTCACATTTATTTTTTTTGCTATAAATGTAGTTTGCTGATGTTTTTCTCTTCAATTTATATCCTGCTATTTGACTAACGTCTCGTGTTATTAAAGCTTTAATGCACTTCTGAAGTCTCAGACAGATGGACCTGAGCACTCAGATTCCCTCATGCCTGCCTCCTCCAGTGCTCGTGGTCTGAGTGCGTCCTCCTGTACCTTGTGTCACTGGGTGCATGTGCCACCGTGTCCGATGGTGGCAATGGCTGGGCTGTTCTCCTCACTCTGGGAGGAATATCTCCAGTGTCTCCTCATGGAGAAAGACCCTGGCATTTGGACTAAGATCTTCACATTTACCTGATTACATTCAAGGCTAAGAAGTAGCCACCCACTCCTCTTGTACTTTTTTTTTTGTTTTGTTTTGTCAAGAAAGAATTTTGTCAAATGCCATTTTGACATTTTTGAAGATGAATTTGAATCCCATGGGTCTATTAATAGAGTCAGTTATAGGTAATAATTTTGATTGTTTATTGTAGTCTGTAGCATTATAAAATGCCTGTATCTATCTGTTTGTTTTTAAGTAGTTTGTTCTGATTTCCCAAATGTCTGACATCAAAATCAAAACCCTGTTTAAATTGTACTGCTTTTGCTTGGTATATCCTTTCATGTCCTTTTATTTTTAATCTTTCTGTCGTGTTTGAAGTGCCTCCTGAACGCAGAGCAGAGTTATCACTACATGGTCTGCAAACGTAGGTCTGATAGGTGAGGTAGAGACAGCTGTGCTTCTCCATGTGCTGGATGCCCATGGTCTCAGTTATGCGCTATCCGGGCACCCAGGGACTTGCATTCATGTGCGCCCAACAGGCACACACTGTTCCCACTTGGTCTGCATGCTTCACTTTGACTTGTTTATTTTTGGCAGGAGATAGTTTCCTTGGTCCCTTAGAAAGAAGTGCATTTTGTCTTGTTACCTTTAGTGATACCATTCTGCAGCACCTTTAGACCCATTTTGGTAGGAATACCAAAGCTGGTAACTGTTGCTGCCTGCAGCTATCGCCGCCTGCAGCAACAATACCGTGGGAAAGAATTTGGAAACAGACTGGAAAATGAATAGGCTCTTTATTCTTGCTTCTTCTAACTTCTCTCTCCGGCTCCAACAACCTCTCCAACTCCAACCACCCCCTCTAACCAACCTCACCCAGCTAAATACTTTTTGCCTTAACAAGTATACACGTGTCAACAGCTCAAACTTACAGGTGCGTCACATAGTTTTCACGGGCAGAGAAAGATTCTTAGATAAATGCGTGAATATCAGGTGAAAATACTGAAAACACCTCTTATGGCTCTCAGCTAGCCGCCATCTTAGCTATCTCCTTAGTAGGGCTCTTACATTTCTCCCCTTTTATTTTAAAAGAGGGAAAGCTCTAGGGCGTCTACATGTGCAACCAACATTCTTACCCTTCATCAGATAGTCAAGGCTGTGCTCTTGACTCCTGTCTTGTTTGATATGTTGGCCACATGAGACTTTCCCGTGGATGGGTGACGACCCTCACCACATCCGGATCGACTGTGCCTGTCTTAGGTTGTCCCCCTCTGGGGATCTTACCCGTCATTAACTACAAGCCATCCAATTGAGCCAACCAAACATGAGGAGATGCTTCGGTTCTAAGTCGGCAAGCTTTGCACTGATGAGTCAAGTTCCATAGCGTATCAAGTTTTTTAAACAAATCAGCTGCCCTAAGTTCCATTAAGTAATGCACTGAGTTCTCTAGACAAATACCTGCAAGGCATTGTCCCACGCTATGTCCCAAACATAGAAAGATTTATCAAAATGTCCATTTGCTAACACATTGATCTAGGAGGCCTCGTGCATGCAGAGCAGAAGCCACACTGCTGGTGAAGTTGTTTGATGCTTGAGCAGCAGGGATGCTTGTAGCGATTGCGATCCCTAGAGCTATAGCAGCAACCATCTTTTTTATGTCTAGACAATGCCACTGGCAAATCTTCAGGGCCTGCTACCTAGAAACTCAAGCATCAATCATTAGAGGAAAGGCAGTGCCATTCCAGCACTGAGTCAAGAAGTGAGTTGTCAAACTAAAAAATAGAATTATTAGATCAGGTAATTGAAGTTGATTTCTGCTCGCACACATTGCTGCTTGAACTCCCACGAACATAAGCTGGCAAAATATCACATTCAGAATGGATTAAAGAAAGACTGAGTGTATTTAGCTGACAAAATATTATATTTCAGATAAATTAAAGAAAAGCAAAGAGCATTTTAGAAAAATAATTTGTTAGCTGGAACCCCTGAGCCTCTGCATACACAGCAACCTTCCATGAATATACCTGTTGAAACAATTTAAATTAATCAGCTATTTAACAAATAAAGTTAATTACAAATAAACAATCCCATGTCAAATACCAAAATATCAGGTTTTAAAGTATTAGTCATATTCTTTGCTGAAGAGAAGTCCTAGAGACACCTATAAATTAAGATTGAAGGTACCTTCACTTTTTAATTGTTTACCCAATTAGAATACTCTTAACTTAAATGAATTAAAGTTATTTGGATCCATATATATATATATATATATATAAAATTAATTTTCATGAGCGCTTGGTTTTTGTTATTTGTGACGTCACATTGGACAGACGCACAAACATAAAGACATATATTTGTGACGTCACATTTACATGAAATCTAGACAAGCGCACAGACATAAAGACATATATAAAAAAGAAAAAATACAATTGTGTGCACACTAAAGAGAGATCTTCTTGTCCCGGCCGGGAGGAATGAGACTTAAGTTGTGAACTTATTGAAGGACTCTTTTAAGGGAGTCATTCCACAACAACTTCATCTTGGTCCTTTTGATTTGGTACCTGTTTTATTAATCTTGATGGTATCCATACTGGGAGGATTCATGCTGTGGAAAAACACAAACAGATCCTCTCCCCCAAATTAATACTGGATCTGGGCCCTTCCATGTGCCTGAAAGAACATCCTTCTGGTAAACCAAAGGTTTATGTTGTTGGTGTTGATTCCATTGTCTGTCTCCAGCCGAATATCCTTTAGAATCCAAAGTTAAAAAAATTAAAGTAAAAAGGGCAACGGCTAATCTATCTTTAGGATTTGTCCAATTTCTTTCTTTTTGTTTCAAAAGCATAAATTTGAGTGTGCTATTAGCTCATTCAATTATACCTTGGCCTTGAGGATTATATGGGATACCAGTCTTATGAAGTATATTGAATTTGGAGCAAAACTGTTTGAAAGATGAGGATGTATATGCAGGGCCATTGTCTGTTTTAAGCATTTTGGGAATGCCCAGTGCAGCAAAAGCTTATAAACAATGAGATGTAACATCTTTAACTTTTTATCCAGTATGTAAGGAAGCAAAAATCATGCCTGACCATATATCTATGGTCACATGAATAAATCGCAATTTTCCAAAACTTGGCTCATGAGTGACATCCATCTGCCACAAATGATTGGGCATTAATCCTCTTGGGTTAACCCCATAATATGGATTGGGCAAATGTGTCACACAAGATTGACAATCCTTCACAATTGTTTGAGCTTGATCTTTAGTTATTTTGAAACTTTGTTGTAAAGTAGTACTATTAACATGAAATTGAGAATGGAATGAGGTAGTTTGTTGGACTGCTGAAAATATAAAGATTGTTTGAGGGAGGGCATCAGCCTTTTGATTACCTTCATGGAGAGGACCCGGCAAATTAGTATGAGCTCTGATATATCCAATAAACAAAGGTTCTTTACGTTCCCATAGAAGGTTTTGAATTTGAAAAAACAATTTAAAGGCTGGAGTATGAGGTGCTATTGGACCTGCTAGCTCCAATTTAGGGACAGCGTGTACAATATAGTGGCTGTCTGAAAAAATATTTATGGGCTGTTCTTTAAAACTTTCAAGAGCTATAATAATAGCTTCAACTTCAACTAATTGAGCTGATTTATGGGCAGTAATATGAATCATATTTTCTTTTTGAGTGACTACTGCAGTAGTACTGTTGGAGGACCCATCTGTGAATACATTTAATGCCTTAGGAATAGGTTGATTTTTTATTACCTGTGGAAATATAATAGGATGATTGATACCAAAAGATAATATAGGAGACTTAGGAAGATGGTTATCAAAATTTGCAGAAGTAGAGCATCTAACTATAGCCCAATCATTATCATTGAAGCACAAATATTCAACCTGTGACAATGAATAGGGAGTAATAATAGTAGCGAGGTGAATGCCAGATATTTTAGTAGGAGTCTTAAGTCCTTGAAGAATAAGTTTAGCCACCACGGTGTATAAGACTCAATTGTACTTTTAGGAGAGACTGGCAAATGTATCCATAATAAAGGCCCCTGTTGCCAAAATACTCCTGTGGATGTATATTGTGAAGAAATAATGATCAATATCAGCGGTCGAGCAAAATCAATTCTATCACAATGGGATCCTTCAATGGCCTTTTCTACCAACTTTAAAGCTTCCCTAGCATCAGGAGTCAATGTTCTCGGTGAAGATGGATCAGGGTTCCCGCGAAGGGTATCAAATAAGGGTTTTAATTGGCCAGTGGTGAGGCTTAGTGTAGGGCGAAGCCAATTAATGTCTCCCAGCAATTTTTGGAAATCGTTAAGAGTGGCTAAATGTTCCTTATTTATTAAAATTTTTGAGGCCTAATAAAAGTATCCATAATTTGGAATCCTAGATATAATATTGGAGATCTAGTTTGAACATTTCTTCAGCAATGTTTAGTCCATATTGTTTCAAGTTTTCTGATATATCACTAAATATGGTGAATAAGACTTCTTGATTAGGATGAGCAAGCAAAACATCATCCATATAATGGAGGCACATAAGCTTTGGGTATTTGTTCTTGATAGGCTGAATAACTTTATCTACATAGATTTGACATATAGTGGGGCTATTAGCAATTCCCTGGGGTAAAACTTTCCATTGGAATCTTTGATCAGGGCCATCATTATTGATTGAAGGAACTGAAAAAGCAAACTGCGGCATCCAGAGGATGTAGAGGAATAGAAAAAGAAACAATCCTTTATATCAAGAGTTATAAAATGGAAATTTTTAGGAATAGCTACAGGATTAGGAAGTCCAGTTTGGTAGGGCCCATAATTTGCATGGTTTTATTGATTTCTCTAAGATCATGTAACAATCGTTATTTTCCTGATCACAAATATGGGGGAATTCCAGGGAGAGGTAGAAGGTTCTATATGTCCTGCTTCTAGTTGTTCTTGGATTAGTAGGTGGGCTGCTTGTAATTTCTCTCTAGATAGGGGCCACTGAAGGACCCAAACTGGCTTATCAGAAAGCCATGGTATTTTCAAAATTGTTTTCTCAGTGGCTCCTAAAAAAAAAATATCCTTTACCTTTTTGATGATGATTTTTTTAAGCTTAATATGGTTAGGATTACCCTGTATATTTTTATTTTTAACACCTGTGGGCTTGGTTGCGAGGTGTACTCCCATTTGTTGCAAAATATCTCTTCCCCATAGGGTAACTGGCAAGCTGGACAAAACATAAGGCTGAAATGTTCCTTTATGCCCTTCATCATCCTCCCATTTTAAAACTGTTGCACTTTGTTCTGGGCTGTTAGTATATCCCAAGCCTCTTAAACTGGTTTGAAGCCTTCTGCAGAGACCAGTGCTTGGGCCATTGTCATAGGTTGATGATGGAAGAGTCAGCCCCAGTATCAATCAATCCCTCCATCTCTATACCTTGAATTTTTAATTTGCACATAGGCCTCTGTGAACAATCCTGAATCCAGCAAGCCATAGGTCCCAAACCAGTGGAACCAAACCCTCTATTACTCCTATTTTGAGGCATACTCTTAAATGAGTCATGTAAACTGGGAAGGAGAAGCAGCTGAGAAATTCTATCTCCTTGGTTAACAGAGAAAATGCCTGTAGGTGAACTAAGCATAATCTTAATTTCTCCTTGGTAGTCTGAGTCTATTACACCTGGAGTCACTTGAAAACCTAATAAGCTTTTAGAGCTTCTCCCAAGGATAAGTCCTACAGTTCCTGAGGGAAGAGGTCCCCTGACTCCTGTGGGAATCAGTTGAACCCCATTTCAGGTGTTAGCACTATCTGGGTGGTGGAACAGAGGTCTAGTCCTGCACTTCCTCTTGTTCCTCTAATGAGGGAGTCAATGGGTAAGAGAGATTGTGTCGAGGAATCATCTGGATGGATGTTTGAGGATACTCTTCCTCTAATGCCTCGTACATTTGTGGGCCCCAGGGCATTGGGCCCCGTGTCCCGTTTTTTGAAATCCTAGACAAAATGTTTCCATAAATATTGAATTTAGATCGAATTTATTAGCCCAATGGTTTCCTTTTTTACACTTGGGGCAGCGGCCTGGGGCATGATATGAGCTTGGTCTTATTTCTCTTTGGGGATATTGTCTAGAATAACTTGATTGATTATAATAATTTTTAGGTTGAGCCCTTTTTGTCAAATTTTGGGGGGAAGCACCTCTCATTGCTGTTGCAATCACATTTCCTGTGACAAAGGCGTCATTTATATCTTTACATAATCTTATATATACTGAAAGGTCCCTTTTAGATTTCCATGGTCTGATAGCGTCTTGACAATATATATGCCAGCTGAATGACTAATGGCATGGCTTGATCAACGTCTCCAAACACTCTACCTGCAGTTTTCAAAAGCCTATCAGCAAAGTCAGCATATGGCTCTTTAGGTCCCTGAATTACTTTAGACAAGCTACCCTGTAAGTCACCAGTTCCTTGTAAAGTTTTCCATGCCTTAACAGCTGCGGTGTATATTTGAGCGTAAACTCCAGGATCATATTGAATTTGAATCTGTAAGTCAGCAAACTGCCCTTCTCCAGTTAACATGTCTATGTTATGGTCTGGAAATCCTGCAGTCACATTTCTTGCAGCTGTTTCCACACAAAACTCCTGGAACTGTGACCTCCAAACCAAGTATTGTCCCTCGCTCAATACTGCCTTACATAAGCCTTTCCAGTCTGAGGGGGTTAAAGTTAAAGTGTTAAGGGACTCCAACATACTCAATGTGAAAGGAGCTTGGGGCCCATAGGTCATTATTGCTTCTTTGAAAATTTTTTATTGTTTTGAAGTGTAGGGATTGGTTGTACCTCTGCCCATTTTCATTTTCAAATACTGGCAGATGCCAATGTCCCTGCGGGTTTTGACATTCGAGGGCCCGTAAGCGCTCAGATAGGTGGTTAATCTCTGCCTCAAGGACATGCAAATGCTCAGAAATACCCCTCATGGTTTCTGTAATTGATTCAACCCATGAGGGAGCAGAGGGCACAAGTGGTTCCTCTACTTGATGGTCCTTTCTGGTCTTAACTGACTCAGCGGAGGAGGCTGTGCTTTCATGGTTATTTGACTTCTCCTCACTACTATTATTTTCATTAGTAGTAACATCCTGAGTTCCAGGTTCAATTGAGAGCACGTATTCCTCAGCTATTTCTAATAAATCTCGGATAGCTTTAGCAGCTCGGATCTTCGTCATTTTTGAGTTCACATCAATACTATCCTTACTGTTCCTATCTGACTCAGCGGAGGCTATGCTTTCATGATCACTTTCCTCCTCACTATCAGCTATATCAAAGAATTCTTCCATAGCCTTTATCACTCGGGTCTTGGTTATTTTTGAACCCATCTTTAGAGACTTCTCAGTTCTTACCTGCCGATTCTGAAATCCCGGTACAGGCCACCACTTGTTGCCGCCTGCAGCTGTTGCTGCCTGCAGCTATCACCGCCTGCAGCAATGATACTGCGGGAAAGGATTCGGAAGCAGACTGGAGAATGAATAGGCTCTTTATTCTTGCTTCTTCTAACTTCTCTCTCCGGCTCCAAAAACCTCTCCAACTCCAACCACCCCCCTCTAACCTACCTCACCCAGCTAAATACTTTTTGCCTTAACAAGTATACACGTGTCAACAGCTCAGACTTACAGGTGCGTCACATAGTTTTCACGGGCAGAGAAAGATTCTTAGATAAATGCATGAATATCAGGTGAAAATACTGAAACACCTCTTATGGCTCTCAGCTAGCCGCCATCTTAGCTATCTCCTTAGTAGGGCCCTTACAGGTAACCTCAGCTGCTGCTCTGGAGCTGCTTATATGTGGAGATTTGTCTTCTGCCTTACCTTGCTCTCAGGGTTGCCAGGAGAGTAAATTAAAGATGCAGAGGGGTCTTTGGAGAATGTCAACTGCTAGATAGACAAAAACAGACAGAGAAAGAAAAACAGATGAAGGGAGGCTGATCAGAAGATGGTGCGCTTTCCACCGTGCTAAGGGTTCCTGGTACAAGGTGAATCTCCCTTCTTATCTCTCTGTTTACCAGTTGTCTCTGACTTATCTCTATTTCAGGCCTTGGTGTAGAACAGACTCATTCATTATTGAGTGCCATCCTCTCAAGTTCAGAAACTGGAACAAATCCATCAATTCACTTTCTATTCTGGAGCATTGTTTTAAAATGTTGCTCCCCAAAATTGGCTGAAAAACAAAGCCATTTTTCTTCTTAAAATGAGTACTGTACTTCAAACATGTTTTCAGTGGATTTGTTCCCATTTTTAATACCCGGGCAACCAAAAGTGCACCTCCGTCGTACCTTTTTCTAGGCAGGACTCCAAAACTATGGTATAAAAAGCAAAACAGAACAATAAATAGTTCCAGCTCCACACGGAGGCTGTGCTCCTGAACATGAATTGGAAAAACAAAAGCATAATGGAAAATCTTTATTCCCTCGTTGAGATACATAATAACCAACATTAGGACCTGGGAGGAAGAGGTAATTGACTTTCTCTTTGAAAATAGCCAACTCAATGTGGAGTATTTAGTTTCCAATTCCCAATGGAGAAAACAGTTTTCAAATATTTCAGAATTCCAGGTATAGATTTCCCCCTGATTCCTGCCTCACGCCTCCCCTCCAAAGGGCTCCATGCACCACTCCCAAACTCTGGTGAACATTGTTGTTCTCACACAGTCCTGCAGAAGTCTTCAGTAGAAGTGGTGCTCATTCATGCAATGCTATAAAACAAAGATTTGTTATGAAAATTGTAGTCCAGTGAAAGTACATTGACCCACAGTAAAGAAAAACAAAATTCATGCATTTCACAAATAATTCCAACCGCAAGGCTGACATCCTGCGCTCCTGGGTGCTTCTATGCAAGGCTACACTCTGCATGGGTGCGTATGTGCCCTGTGTTCTAGCTTTCACGTAGAAGCTGTCCTTTCCCACGTGTTTGAAGTTCTGCACATGCATTTGCTTAATTGCCTGCACAGTTCATCTCCCTGGAAGGCGGGAGATTTGGTTCCTTGCACATTTGCTGGCTGTTATGATCACGGTGCGATAAACTCCCCTTCTGTGTGGAGCATTGTTTATGCTTTTAGACTTGTTTATTAGTATCAGTTACAGAAATTGAAATCACTGTTTTACAGAGTATTTATAACATTCTAGAGTGTACTTTGCAAAGAAGTTTCAACATTTTATAGTCTGCCTCTGAAATTAGGAATCCATTCTTTCTCTCTCCCTCCCTCCCTCCCTTCCTCCCTTTCCTTCCTTCCTTCCTTCCTTCTTTCTCTTCCTTTCTTCCTTCCCTTTTTCCTTCTATCCTCCCTCCTTCCCTCCCTCCCTCCCACCCTTTCTTTCTTCCTTCCTTTTCTTTATTTTGTTTTTAGCACAAGCTTTAACCACACTGCCGACTTCCTTAGGCTTTTTTAAGAGGTGCACAACCTAACGAATGTTTGTTTAAGAGTAGTTAAGGAAGAGGGAAATGAGCTAAGCCATTATGAGTATGCTTACATTGCTGCCCTTGGTGACACTGTGCTAGTGAGGAGACACTGGCTCAGCCCTCCACGTGTAAACACAGTTATATTTAGATTTAAAAGTCTGTTTAAGACAAGCCATCGGAAATCACATACTGTTCCACTAAAATTTGTAGTACTGCTAAATACCCTTAAACTATGGACATTTGATGAAACAAGTCCCCAATAAATGTGATATCACTCCTCATATAAGATCAAAAATGTACAGTTGCCCATTGACTAAAAGACAAACCACAAAATTATGTAAGGTATAATTTTTAAAAATTATATATTATGTGTAAGACATAAAATTATATATTCCAATAAAACAAAGCACATGTTACATCTAATATATAATAATTTACAGCTTGTAATTGTGTATTATTTAGAACAATATATTACAATTATATACTATTATATAATTATATAATGTAGTATCACTATTATATTTCTATAATGTAAAAGTTATATAAGTGCTTAGGGAACTTTTAGTAGGAATAAAATTTAAAATAAATAAAATTTTATCTGGTTTTCCCATTTTTTTCAAATGAAATACATTATTTTATAGTTTTAATGGGCGTTTGTTACATAGACAGTGTTTGCTTTGAAATTATTCACAGTTTAGAAAATAATGAAATTCAGGACTGAGGATATACCTTAGTGGTAGTGTGCTTGCCTAGCATCTGTAAGTCCCTGGGATCAAGCCCGAGTACCAAAACAAAACAAAAACAAGAAAGAAAAAAATTTAAAATTTCCTTCAGTAGGGGTATTAATCATAATTTGAAATGGAAACAAGACACTATTATGTTTATTTTTGAAATAAAAGTCAGTTTGGGGAATTACAAATTATAATATTGATTTGAACAAAGGAATTCACCTTGAAGAGCTAACTAACTGCAAGGCCATGGTGCTTATCAATCACCTGTTAAAGGTACAGATTGGAGGAGACTTGATGGGGAGTTTCTTGCACCTGAGAAAATTGGGAATTACTGCCAGTAAAGCCCAGAGCTTCAGAGAATGCAAATGTATTTATATTGCTAAAGTAGGACATTCAAAATAAATATGTGTACACTCCATAAACCATGATGATCTCAACAATGTGGATGATAACTGAAATACTATTGCAGTAGGTTTCAAAGATTAATGTTCTTTTATATTGATTTTCAAAATTTAGATATTACTACTATATGGGAACACTGTTTATTTATTTCATTTTATTTTTTCAGTGCTGGGGATTGAATTCAGGGCTTCACTTTGCCATTGAGCTACATCACTAGCTCCCAAAACTGTTTATTCTTAATGAAATGTTTAATGTGCCTCATTTCTTTACAGTGTTAAAAAAAAAAGATGTTAGTTTTAAACACAACCATCAATGTTGCAAAGAGAGTAATTCTTGAAGTGTTGATGGTCTAGGTGGAATAATCTATTATTTTCCACTTTAATATTCATTTTCCCTAGGATGTCTGCATAATTGATATAATTCTTTTCCTTTTATGTTGAAATCTGATAGGGCTCAGTCACATTGGATTTTAAAAAGAGATGTGTTTATTCTTCTAATTTAACAAGATTGATATTCTGTGAGGGGATCTCTCATCTGCAGTCCACCTGGTCGTATAAAACAGCCATTCTCAATGGGTGGGGCCCCTGCCGATCATTTAGCCAAAGCTGGGAACTTGGAACCCTAGCCTCTCAAGCCCCATCACAGAGCAGTTGAAGCAGCCGCTGCCCAGGGGCGCAGCAGCCTGTCAGCCACACTGTCCAGGTGTTTCTGATGCACGTTACAGCTTAAGAACCAGAAATGTCAAATTGTCCCACAAAATGGCCCTCCTTAAAATTAACTTTATCCATCTTTTGCATTGATGTTTCATGATGTTAGGAAGTAGATTGTGCTGGAGACTTTGGAGGAAGACCCTGGCGTGGCAGTTAGCTTTGGTAGTGTAACCACCCACCCCAGAATTCAGTGGTCTATGAGAACGTGTGGGCTGTCTTGGGCATTCTGGTCTTGGCCGGGCTCTCCCCTCTACTCTGTTGGGCTGCTGGCCCATTGGGGGCTGGGTGGTGTGGTTTGCCATCGACTATGGAGTCTCCTCTGTCCCCTGCCTGGGCTTACTGCCCAAAACAAGCGGCTGCTGTGACAGAGCTTGTGGAGAATGGCAGGAGTGTCCGGAGCGTCACAAGTGGCCCTGCGGCCCTCTATCTATGTTCTCTTGACCGCTCTGAGATCCAAAGGAGGCCGTCATCAGGGGTGGAGAGAAGGACTCTGCCCTTTGTGGAAAGACTAGTAAAGTCACCTTCTAAAGGGAAGAGGGACAGGCAGGGGTAACGTGTTGCAGTCTCCTGCCTCTGAGGATCAGCATCTAGGGTGATGGCTCCCAGACCAAGGAGCGCTGGTCCTCTGTGATAGATGGGCTACCCTCCCCCCCAGAGTTTCCACATCCTGAGAGAAGCAACCTTGTTTCATTCTCCAGGCAGGATGCTTCTTCCCCAGACAGGATGTATCTTCTCCAGACAGGATGTTTCTTCCCCGGGCAGGATGTTTCTTTTCCCCGGGCAAGAGCCAATAGGCTTAAAGTTCGCCCTGTTCTATGGGCAAAGAGCCTATGGCGTTGGGGTTGCTCTGGTGCACCTCCCACCAGAAATCCCTATATAGGGCCCTGTTTGAGAGACTCAGAACAGACACACACAGAGACATACAACATCAGCTTGTTGCTGCTGAGAGGAGGAAGCCACTGCAACAGCTCCAGACCCATTGCCTCCAGTCGACGGCAGCTGCCCCAGCCGACAGCTCCAGACCCATCGCCTTCAGCCCCACGGCCGCTCCCAGCTGACAGCTCCAGCCTCCAGCCAGACAGCAGCTGCTTTAGCTGATAGCTCCAGAGATCCTAGCCCGTGCGACCAAGCACCCATCTTCTGTCGAGAGCTTGCACACTCCCCTCTCCCTGACTCCCCTCTCCCAGCACCTCTTCGACCTTTGACCAGAGCACCTCTTTTCTGGTTTTGCTACCAGCCACAAAGGCTGTTGAATAAATCTCTTGGCTGCATGGCTGTCCCCGGTGTGATGTTTTGCCCTTCACTCTGTCCTGTAGTCCTTGCAGGTCCAAAGCAGAGACCACAGGACTGTCTGGATTTCCCCTGACTTGGAGGAGTAAGACCAAGTAGTTGGAAAAGAATGCAGTGTGTTCAGTAGCAAGTCATCCTATAATCAGCAAGAATGTACTGTGTTTGCAAAAGTCAAATAAACCCCCAAATTGGATGAATGTAGCATGTAAGAAAAATTAGGTAGAAGGGAGCAAAAATATCCACTTCATTCCAAGCAGTTTCCTCCCTGTGGCCCTGGGTTTCCTGTGCCCTTCCCATCATGTGTTCTTCCAAGATGTGTGCTGCTTACCCCACAGAGCCTCCTTGCTTGGGCATAGCTGGTTATGTCCTCTAGGATGCTGTGGTGATAGTGGTAGTTGTATGAACAGTTACCAACCTGATGCAATTCTGTAGCCACTGATATTGTGACAGTGCTCCTCGTAAGTACAGGAACAGAGCAGATGTGGGAAAAATCATGGTCTTGATGAATGAGCTTTGGACCAAATATTACCAGAGTCTTTTATCTTATTTACAAGCACAGCATAGCAGTTTTGAATAATTCATATTACACTTTAAGTTAGTAATGACATTAATGAACAGTTTTGTACAGTAATTTATATAATGAGGGAGCAATATTTACTTGCATTTCAGATAATTTGCTAATGTGGAATTAAAGTACTGATTTGCAAACCATGATCAGATGGAGTCCACCAACATATACTTTGTATTTTTTAGAGACACCTTTTTTTTTTTTTTTCCCTCCAATATATGTTTAGGAAAAATGAGACCTATTTTGTCTACTTTCAATCTTTTCTGAATATCAGCTCTCCAGTTCTCCTTAATCCCAGCCAGCCTATTTTAAATGACTTTTCTAACACTGCTCCTCTCTAAATGAATTGGTGTGTATCTGTCAGCTATTGACATAATAATGCTTTTAAACAAATGAGCCTAGGTGGTTTAAGTCATGAGTTCTTTCTCACTCAGGCCTGGGCGTGTCCTGGCTGAGCCTCCCAAGGCTGCAGGCAGTTTCTGATCTTCCCAGTAACGTCTGCATTCTGCACGGATGAGGAGGAGTCACAGCATCAACACAGCAAGAGGACCAGGTCAGATGTGCACGCCCAGACAAGGCCCTGCTCCCACCAGGCCCACTCACAGTCACTGGCCACATTCATCATCAGGGGCCAGGCCTGTCCTCTGTCCACAGAGGGAGCTGGAGCAGGGCGAGCATCATCAACTGCAGTCCGAGGCTCCTAGTCGCAGCAGGGCGAGTCAGGGGAGTCTTGGTGTTGAAGTTCATTCTCATAGAGGTGCACCTGCTACTGAGGAATTTGTTGCATTTTTCATTCCACCTGTTGACCTCAGACCCCATGTTTTGAGAGCACTGTGAGACTTGTCTTTTCTAACATAATTAGCCTTCAAGAAGGGAATCCTTCCGGAAAACCAAAGGTCGAATGTTTTCTGTAATCAGTAAAAGCTAAGCCATAATAAGGGGGGAGAGGGGAAAACAGAAGTTCAGTGGAGCACACAAAGGGGACTGAAGGGGAGTGGGGGAGGGGAAGTGGAAGGACAGTGGCGTGAACCGGCCGTCATTTTCCTATGCACATTTGTGAAAACACCACTGTGAACCCCACCATCGCGTACATGCACGAGACGAGGGCCCTGATTAGAATAAGATATATTCCACGCATGTATAATTATATCAAAATGGATTCCACTGTCATGTACAACTAAAAAGAACCAACGAAATCTAGAAACAATGAAAACGGGGATCCTTTTTGGCGGCAGCAGTTCTGAAATGGCTCGTGTGTTTTTAGGACTGCATTGGCAACTGAAGAGTCATCGATGCCAGTGTACGTTCTTACGTTAGCCCCCAAATACAATAGGCTGGTTAGTTTTGTGATTACTTGAGAACGTAAATTACAAATAAACTGAAAGTTTCAGACAGTACCTAGAAGATTAATATTATATCACATTAATAAGTCAAATAGCTTGAGTACACTGTCCACAGCAAGTTAAGGTCTCTTTTTTTTTTCCTCTGTAAACTAAAGATCTTCCACTTTGCCTTCTGTTCTCTTCTGTGCCTTTCTTAGATTCTGCTAAGAACAACAGATAAGCAGACACCTTGGACTCAGTGCGGCTTTCACGATGAAATTTTTCTTTCTTTTTAAGTGAAAATATAAGTGTTTGGCTTTGTCGGGATTAGAACTCTTGAGGGAGAATCTATAGACGTTTATGTTAACACCGTGGCTGGAGTGTGACGTTGGTTAAGTGATCCTGGTTGGCTTCTCTCTTGGGGGCCCTCTTCACCATGAAGGTGTTGCCAGGAACCCCAACACAGGCTCATGTGGGGCTAGGTCTTCTTTTTGCACATTAGTGTTTGGCTCTTACTGAGATTAAATCACAGCTTCTGGTCTTCGCCGTGGACCTGGCCTGCCACACATGAGTCAGCGTTTCTTGTGGGGTTGGGCAGTAACTACTAGAAGGTTCCTGGCCCCTCTTCCCTTTGAGGGAGGTGAGCGGGGGGCACAGACATGGTCTGGAAGGGTGGTGGGCATTCCGAGTTCATTCTTGGAGGGTCTCCTCTATCACTGAAGATCAGGTTCCCCACGCCTAATAGAAGAAACCTTCCCATCTGCAGTGGTTACCACGCCTCTGTCGAGTTTGTGGGAAGACTGGAGTTAGGAATTTGAAGCTGGGGTGGGGTGGGGGGGAGGCTTTGTGGTGGGGTCTGTGGCCTGGATCCTTACTGCCCACAGTCCCCCGTCCAGCCACATCTCAGGGCAGCCGGGGAGGCCACCACAGGGCCCCCGGCATTGGAGAAGCATTCTCCTTCCTTTCCAGAGTTCCTCCTGGGGCAAGGCCAGCACACGGCTACCTGGCTCCCCCTGGCTGAGTCTGGCCATGTTCCTCCCTGCCTGGAAGGGACAGCTGAACGGGGGCGGGAGGAGCTGGTGTGGGAGGCCACGGCCTCCACACCATGCGGGCTGTAGGTTTGTCTTCAGCAGACGCTGGACCAGATGGTCGGGACTGCTGCTGTGGTGGTTCTGGAACCCCAGCCTTCTAGTGGCACTCGGCCTTGCGTCATGGTTGTGTGATATTTAGCCTTATTGTAGCTCCTTGCAGCTGCCTTGAACCTGTGATGACGTTTCCACGAACGCGCCTTTGGCACAACTGAGAGTTGGGTGCGGCTCCCAAGTTGATCAAACCTGGTTGAAGAAAGAACTAGGGAGTTCATTGCGTTATTCCTTTGTCCGTGACCATTAGGAAAGATCATACTTGGGCTATGAAAGAGGTTCCTAATAGTCTTGGAGTGGACGTTCATCAGTTAAAATTTGAATTCTCTTTGGTGTGAGTTCGAGTGATGGGTGTTGGGTGCGCTGTCCCAGCAAGTGGAAAGGTGTTTCAGTGCTGTCTCTAAGATCCCATGGGAATCGTTGTTTGATTGTTCGTGACTGTAGCGATTGCTCTCAGAGATCAATCTCATCTATGATCATGAAAACACATGAAGCGCAGAGACTGGCACCATCCTTATAAATCTGATATGTTGCCCGAGCCTGTGAGGAAGCACAGCAGCAGAGGCAGGCTGTCCCCTCCTGCCTCCTCTGTGGCAGAGAAACCAGGTGGGTACTTGGAGGACAGGCACTCTTCCCAGCTGCTGGTTCGTGGCATTCCGTGTTTTGAGCTTAGCTTATTGCTGTTCACTGACTCTCCTTTACATAGAGCCGGTTGGCTAATAGCTGCAGCCCTGTGGAATTGCCTGCCGAATGCCACAGAGTGTTCGATTCCGCCTAATGTGGTTTTTTTTCCCAATATTTTTATTTATTTGCTTTAGTTGTGCACAATGCGTTTTATTCAATGCATTTTATTTGTACGTGGTGCTGAGGATCGAACCCGGGTCGCCCACGTGCTAGGCGAGCGCTCTACCGCTGAGCCACAATCCCAGCCCCCTAATGTGTTTTAATTAACCAGAACACAAGAAGCCAAGCAGTGTTCTTAGTATGTCTAACCTTATGATTTTCGAGTAGCAGTTGAGTAACACTTGGAGGAGAGTCATAAATCTCTCAGACTAATTAATGGAAATGTTTTAAAAATACTGGCAGATGAAAGTCACAAACATGTCAGTCCCCAAGTTGTTTCTCAGCTACTGATTAATAAGAATAGGTCAGTTGCCAGGTTTTAATTTCTTGATTAAACGGCATTTACAATATTTCTGTTTTATCAACATTCCCTACCAGTCAATTGGTAATGCATTTGACACTTTATATCACTTATAGGAAGGGTTTCAAAGTGCAGATTGTTAAATGTAGCTATCAAACATCAAATTATTTGATATTATACTAATGAAAAGTTATGAGACTATGATATAGTAACTGAGGACGGTCATTACCAAGAATACCCCAAATTTCTGAAGTGCCTTTTGGGTCAACCTGGTGACGTCACCTCGGTGTGTTTTGGTGCTTGCCTCTCCCTGTCTGCGCCCTCTGGCCTCAGGTGCTGCTTCCTGGTGTAGATGGCGGTGGCTTGAAGCAGGCTCCCTCTCCTGTCTGCGGGTTGGGCCAGAACCCAGACGCTCAGCACATTGTTCCTCTGGTCTTCTCGTTGGCGGGTGTGTGCTACCAAGAGACTGCAGGGTGGTGCAGTGACGCGGGGACAGTGGGTGCCCAAGACGTGCCCTGCTGTGGCAGCCAGCCTGGGAGGACAGGCGGTGAATCCCAGAGAAGCATCGGGGGGCCGTGTCGGGGAGAGCTTCGTGACACCCAGATGGGGCCGTGGGGTCTGCGAACCTGAGGTGCAAGTTCAACTCTTTCTGTTCCGTTTGCTGCTCTTTCCTTTAGGCTGA
Organism: Tamias sibiricus; assembly: GCA_025594165.1. Lineage (NCBI taxonomy): Eukaryota > Metazoa > Chordata > Mammalia > Rodentia > Sciuridae > Tamias > Tamias sibiricus. The sequence continues at coordinate 167,269,992 of CM046662.1, read as the reverse complement.
TATAAGTGTATTTTCAATACACAGTTATTTGAATACACATGCTGATGTAACGGGCTGTTGAAACCCCGTGCAGCGCCTGTGCCCTGCGTGCGGGGTTGGGTCTCCTCTCACCACGTGCACCGCTGGATTTGTCTTAAAGTCCCCGTGAGTGTCTCTGCAGCTGCGCAGAAGGTGTCGGGGGAGAGCAGGTGCACGTGGTGTGAACACTCCTCCCAGCATGCCTGGCCCCTGCGACTCCTCTGGCTCTTCCAGCAGTGTCACCTCTCCTCACCGGCATGTGAGGGGGCTGTTGCCCAGGGCGCTCAGGTCACATTCCCCAGAGCATCTCTTCTGATGGGGCCCCAGCAGGGACCAGCCTAGTTCCAAAGCTCAGATGCTTCAGCTTGAGGCTATCCTGCCATTCTTCATGTGGATGACCTTGGGCTGGGGGCATGAAGAGAGATATAAAAACAAAGAGGTACACTGGAAAAGAGTCAGCCAAGTATGGAAAAGTCCTTATTTCCAACACCACAAAGAAAGGATGATGTTTTAACTCTTGCCTGCCAGAAAAATCCAGGGAATTTCAAAGGAGGAAGGGATTGTGTCACAATGAAGAACTGAAAATGTTTCATGGAGGTGGTACTTTTAGAGGTGGGACAGGATTTCAAGAAGGAAGGACAAATGCTGCAGGAAGTAGCAGCACAGCAAAAAAAAATATGAATAGATGAAGAAATTGTGGTATGCATACAAAATGGAATATTAGTCGGCCATAAAGAAGAATGACTTCATGACATTTGCCAGTAAGTGGATGGACCTGAAGCCTCTTGTGCTAAGTGAAATAAGCCAACCCCTGCAAAACCAAAGGTCAAATGGTTTTTGTTGATATATAGAAGCTAAACCACAATAAAGGGGGGAATGGGAAGGAGAGAAGTAGGTTAGACAAAAGGGAATAAAGGGAAGGGAGGGGAATAGGAATAGGAAAGACAGTAGAATAAATTAACATAATTTTCCTATGTACACTTGAAAATACCTCAGTGAATCCCACCATTGTGCCCACCCACAAGAATGGGGTCCTAAATGGAATAAGATACATTCTATGCTTGTATAATTATGTCGTAATGGATTCTACTGCCATGTATAACTAAGAAGAACCAACAAAAATTAAGTGACACAGCAGAGCGCGATGGTGGACAGGTCTCATGCTGCCGCGTTCTTCCCATGGCCACTGGGTTCTGATGTGCTTTATAAGGACGCCAAAATAAGTCTTTTTTTTTTTTTTTTTTAACACAGGAATGTGGTTGGAGATTTTGAGTAGAGAAATGACATATGTGAACAGTTTTCTAGAAACTTCTTTCTGAAAACTCCTCTCTAACTTTTGTTATTTTTCTGCATGGCACAGATACTTCACTGATCTGAAATGCTTTGGACTAGAAATATTTTAGGCTTGGGATTTCAACACAGTTGCTATACATAGTGAGAAATGTGGAAGGTGAGCCCAAACATAAAATTCCCCATGTGCACGTCTCGACGCTCATCGCCTGAAGGTAACTGTACAGCGTGTTAGCGCAGCTGCGTTGGGACGGCACCGTCCACCTGCAGCATTCAACGCACGCTCAGACGTTTCAGATTTGGGCCTTTCAACTTAGGATACTCAGCCTGCACCAATTACTTTCTGAATACAAACATTCATAGTTGGTTGTCATTCTCAGTAACGTGAGCTGTTGTGGGACTGAGGCTGGGTCAGAACGGCTTCGTCCTTGTCCGCAGAGGCTCTCTTGGTTGGAGCCGCGAGCTGCTGTGTGTGTTGTCTGAGTCCCTGAGAGCTCTGTGCCGAGAGGCCTGGTGCTGGTTCTCCTCCAGGCCCACGTTCCCTCCCTCCTTTCAGCTTTCCCTATGAGGGTCTGACCTGTGAGTGGAGCCACGCTGGACAGTCCAGACCAGACCACGTCCACCTGAGTGCCATTGACTGACCCCCAGCCATGTCACAGTGTAAGAGCCTTAATGAGGAGGTAGCTACGATGGCGGCTGGCTGAGAGCCAAAGAGGAGACACCTAGTTGTTTTCTCCTGACCTTATTGTGATCAACTAAGAATCTTTCTGTGCCCGTGAACACTGTGTGACGCACCTGTAAGTTGAGCTTGTGACACATGTATACTTGTTAAGGTGAAGAGTATTTAACCAGGTAGGATTGGACTTGGGGGTGGTTGCTGGAGTTGGAGTTGGAGAGAGAAGTCAGCAGAGAAGCAAGAATAAAGAACCTACTGATTCCCAGTCTGCCTCCGAATTCTTTCCCGCGGTATCGTTGCTGCAGGCGGCAGCATCACAGGGAACAGAAGAACCTCCCAGCTTAGCCCTGCTCACTTCCTCACCCACAGAATTGTGAGATAAATAAGCCATTGTGTGAAGCCACCAAGTTCAGGGTGCTTGTATGCAGTGGTAGGTAACTGGAGTGGACAGTGTCGGTGCCCCTCAGCGCGGGGCGTCAGAGCTGGGAGGGGGGAGGGGGGAGTACCAGCTCTCTTTATGTGTGTCAAAAAGAAAAAGAAAAAAAGAAAAAAAAGCTGCTTTTACATTGGACATAACTGAGTCAAAATAACCATATCCAGGTAGCAGGAGTTAGCAGGCGTCAGGAGGAAGGGCTGAGGGTGGGCAATCAATGGCACATTGGGTGGGCCAGAATCTCGGCTCTCACTGGGACGGCCAGCAGACGCCCCGACACTGCGCCTGTGGTCCCTCCTACGAAAGGGACTTCCTCCATACAGTCTTCTTCAGCTCCGACGATGGCATCCTGACGTCCCTGTGGCCGGGCTGGCCATCCTGGAGCCCTCGGTGGCGGGTCCTTTTCTCGACTCGCCACGTGGAGCCCAGTGAGCTGCGTGTCGCGGGATGTCCAGCGCCGGGTGTCCTGCTGTCCTGAGAAAGCCACCTTCTCCAGCCGGTGGCTCGCTTTCCCCTGTCCCTGAAGAGCCCCCAAGGCCTCCCTCTACACGCATGCTCCTCATCCAGCAGAGGGTGCCTGGGGGCCACACGGGTGAGCCCAGGTGTGGCCGGCTGCTCAGGAGGCACTACGGGGCAGGCGCAGCCTGTGGCTGGCTCAAAGTCCCTGAGTGTCGACACCCTGGTTCTTCAGGTGGCAGCGACAGGCGTCTCTCTTAGTAGCATGATCTCCTTCATGTCGAGACGTGACCTGCAGGCTGGAAGGCGCATGCATGTGAGGGTGATGGTCTAGCAGCTTGATCCAAGTCTTCACGCCTGCACAGATACGTGGTCGGAGATGCATAGACAGACGCCAGTTCTAAGTTATTTTACAGAAAATTCCCTTCCTCAGAGCTGGGAATGAGGGCGCTGGGGTGGGCTGACCACCAGGCAGTGTTACCTCCACGTGTCTTTAACCCACGTGTGTCAAAAGGGCTACACATTTTGACGGATAAGATACGAGACACCTAGACAGTCTTCATTAGTACCTCAGTGGAGAAAATCTTAGCAAATATTTTCTAGCCTTGAAAATCACCCCGAGACATGGGTTCTAACTCTCTTACACAGCTTTTCCTCCTCTGAGAACTAAGAGCCCTATTATCCACAATTCATAAAATGTGTTAAAAGGAAGCTCTTGACTACTGATACTATGTCAGATTATTAGTAATACCGGGCCATTGTTTATCTGTGTCTGCTTTGAAGATTCACAGCAGCCTGATTTTATTTTTTTCTGGGTGAAGTCCTCAAGCTGGGCCTCCAGGTTTTCTTTCACGTGTAAACTCAGCCGATGGAATATTAATTGTATTTTTCTTCATAGAGTCCCAGACTTATGGACAACAGGACGTGAGTAACATTTATGGAACATTTTCTACAAGCTTGTCGATTCTAAATCCCTTACAGACCGTGATGTGTTCATTCAGTTCAGCAGATCCAAAGAGAAAGGGGGTGCCATCTGCCCTGTCTGCAGGCGAAAGGGGCCCAGGGCATGAAGTGACGTGGCAGGGCTGCACAGCTAGTACATGACAGCACCTGCCCATGAGCCCTGGCAGGCGGGCCTGCCCCAGAGCCTGTGTCCCTAACCACTGTGCTACATTACCTCTCAGCTCATGGTCTGGAAGACAGGGGAAAACAGCCAAGTCCCAGGAAACCTGCATGCTAGAGCCCATTTAAGGAGGTTGAAGAATCTAATGACTGGCATTTTTCCTAACTCAATTTCTTATGTAAAAATGGAGTTGGATCCGAGCCAACCATGTTTGAGGAATGAAAACTACGCATAGCCCCACGCAGAGCGTGCGTGCCGGGGCCCTCGGCATTTTCTCCCACCCCATGTGGCAGGTGCTTGTCTGGGAACAAGAGACAGCATGAGCACGGTGCCCACCGGCGGCGGGTGAGTGCAAGCCAGGCTGCTAAGCAGATGGTGGCTCTGAGCCTGTGCCCTGCCCCGCCCGGGGCTGTGCGCCCTCTCAGGACAAGACACCCATCACCATGGAGAAGCTTCTGGACGACCACGGCTTTCCTTCCAAGGCTTGGCTGTGAACTTGCCCAGCCTTGAATGAATCCTCGGGCTTCTGCCTCCAGAAAGAACCCTGCTGTTTGGCAGTGTGTCCTGATAAATGGATTTTCTTCTCACTCAGAAGAGATGATTTATAGGCTCTTTCTAACAATAAGCTGACTTTTCAAAGGAACAATTTCACTTTTGCATGCTTTTGTTGCATCCTTTTGAGAGGACCGTGCCTCCTTCCCGTCTCTCTGTAATCACTCCACGCTGTCGCGGAAATAAATCATGCCTCCGTGGCCGTTGCCTTAATGATGTTTTCCTACGCATACAGGAAATGGCCGTTTCTGAAATGTGTCTTCGTTTTCAGTTGGCTACATGGTGGTGCAAATTGCTACCACAGGTCTGGGTAGGAGTGACTGGAGATTAACTAACACGTGGCCCCTTAATGGGAAGAAGAGGCAAATGGAAACTCCCAAGTGTGTAAGACGCAGTTCTACAAGAAGGACAGGGGCAAACTTCCCATTTCATTTAAATGTTTCAAAAGCACAAAATTTGAATTACATTTAGTGATTTTTGTGTGGTGTTGATTATTGTGACAGTTATCTTCTCGGAAAAGAGTAAAAATTTTCAGTATGTTCTATAAAAGTTTGCATGGACTTGGTTTAATCAGGTATAGGCCTAAATTCAAATACAAACAAATAAATCAACAGGCTTTGGAAGAATGCATGGGTTAGTATCAAGTTTGAGGAGACTGGATGTTATTGGCACTTAAAAAGGAGACGGGACATGAGAGCCTTACAGGAAATATGCTATGGAAGTCTCAATATAGGGCTCTTGTAAGGGTTTCTCCGTCTGAAGAAAGTGAGGATAGGGTATTCCTAAAGAAAAGGTGCTTGGTGAACATATTAGTCAGATTGTCGTTATTATAACAGAATACCAGAGGCAGGCTGAATTATAAAGAAAAGATGTTTATATTACTTAGGTTGGAAGTCCAAACAGTATGAGTAGGCTCTGGCAAAGGCCCCTGTGGCTGTATGACATCACGGTGGGAGCGTGTGTATATCTCTGTGTGATTTCTCTCTCTTTCCTCCTAAACCCCTAGGACTCAACCATGGGGGCTCCAATATAATGACCTTATCTAGTCTAATTACTTCCCAAAGGTCCCATATCCAAACACATGATAGGATTAGGTTTATATTCTCTTGATATCATTAGCATAGGACTTTGGGGATTAAACTCTTTCATGTGTTTGGGAAAATCATATGCAAGCCATGGTAGTAGAAGAGAAGAAAAACATTCTAATATAATTTTGGCAGATTTCATATTAATTTGACAGCTATAAGGTAAATCAGATTTATGCATTTGTATGGCTTGTGAAACTATGGTTTTGTGATTGCTTGTAAAAGTTTGTAAAGGATTATAATTTTTCCTTTTTGACTATTAAAAAAAAATTGCTTCTTTTGAAAAACGGTATTATGTCACCAATAGCCTAAGCATGTTTTTAATGGAAAAAGGGAAAGGTTAGTAGGGTTGTGAGTGGGGAATTGCTTGAATTCAGAAGTTAGCACCCAGGACAAGGCGTCTGAAGCCATGCATTCTTTCAGACCCTGCTGCTGCAGGAGTTCTGTTGCTTTGTGACTTCAGGCCAGACATTTAAACTCCTCATGTCTTAAACACGAAGAGCCCTGGAAACCAGATGCTAAAATGACTGTTTAAATAAATAACGCCTTCAAAAATGTTTGGGTATTTCATGTCCGGGAAAGGCTATGCAGTTTTTAAACAGCATGTAAATGCTTGCGGAGGGTCCCAGCCCGCGGCGTTTGACTAGCCCTGCTGTCCCCACAAGTTGAAGACAGACGACAGGGCAGGTCCTCCTTCTCACGAGGATTTCTCCACTAGAGGAAGATGGTCCAGGGAGCGGCTACCTTCGTGACTTTATTTGCCTTTTAACAAACAACATTCATTGATTGCCTGGTTATAAAAGTGATCTATGCTTTTCCAGAAAAATTGGAATCCAGCAGAAGGCAGAGATTGAAAAACTGAAATGGCCATTCCTAAGTGCCACGGACTTTGGACCTTAAGACCTGGAGGCTTCTGATTCACGCACACGCGTCTCTGTATGGGCACATTTGGTTTTGTATATTTTTAAAAATGTGGTCATAAAATTTATAATATAGAATTAATATTCTTTTCTAATAGACAGTAATCTCCATGGTATTCTTCTAACACTAATGGCTGCATAGTTTTTCATTCTGTGCCATAACCTGGTAGCAGTCTGTTAGTGGCTTACAGTCGTCTGCTCTTAAAAACCTGCTGGTAGACACAGGTCCCCAGTCACTGCACCAAACAAAATCCTGCACGTGCTCTTGCCAGGGGAAAGATCGTGCAGGTTGAAAACTGTGGCTTTAGTTTAGGTGATTTTTTTCTGTTTTGGTGGTTGATTGTTCACATCCTTTCTCATTAGTTTGTTTCCTTGCCTGCTCATCCCAGGTTAGTTTTCTTGTGTCACATAAGAAACATTCTCCCATAAACTCTCTTTCAAATTTTATTGGCATTGCCTCGTATCTGTAAATTAATTAGGGAATAACAGCAGATTCACAATAGTAACACTTCCTGTGTAATAACGCAGTGTGACATTTTGTTTATGGAGTTCGTTTTTCCTGATGTTGGTAAACCTGTTGTTCTGTACACAGTGAGTTCTGTACATTTACATTCTGCTCGCCTCCAGATTTAATTTATTTTAAAAATTTGCATGAGGAAATTTTAACCAAATTTCCTCTGTCAAAAAATTATGTGTGTGTGCGCGGGCTGGGGTTGTGGCTCAGTGGTGGAACGCTGGCCTAGCACGTGCGCGGCCCAGAGTTCAACCCTCAGCACCACGTAAAAATAAATAAATGAAATAAAGGTATTGTGTCCAACTACAACTAAAACATAATATTTTTTTCAAAAAAACTACGTGTCTGTGTTTGCAGTTAATTTTGTGTATATTTTAAGTAAATGGCCAACTTAACCGTTGCATTGATCTTAATACTCATTCACTTATTTTGATTGGTCTAATAAACACAGTTCTTCACGATTCATCTTCGGAGAGTCCTTCTCGTAACTTTGCCTGCTCTCATCGCTGTGACTGGGCCTTGGAGAGGACTAAGCATCACGACTGCTGTGGCTTTCCCGTCTGGTTGTCGTTTTCACGATGTGCCTCTTGGATTTCACTGAGTGCTATTCTGATAGTTGTTCTGGGTCGGAATGTCATGGCGTTGCCTCAGCGTGCTGTTCTCTCGTGGCTTGCATTTACATCTGCATGCTTCCTCTGTTTTGTTCCTTCTGATTCTGTGTAGATATTTTCCCTCACTTTTATACCAGTTTCTGGATGGTGGGATTCTGTGTGGATTTTCAGTATCACCTTTCCCTCCTAATCCTCACAAGCTTCCTGATTATTTGCTATTGATTTCTGCTTTGGTTCTATCGAGGTCAGAGATCACGCTTCACTTGGTCTCCAGGCCTCACTTTTGAGATTCATCTCACGGGCCCGCGTGCGCTCCACGTTGGTGAATCTGTGGGTGACTGGAAAGACCGCGATGTGTGTTCTTGGGTGCACTGTGCTGTGTAGACCCCCGGGGCAGCCGGGCAGCAGCACTGGCCAGGGTTTTCCTCATCACTGATTTTGTGCCTACTTATTATGTGACGTTATTCCTTCCTAAAGAGAGAGCATTCCTAAGTCTCCAGCTGCAGTTGGGCCTTATTTGCCTTGACGCAATTAGCTGTGTTTGCTCCTGGGGTCTGAACCTCTGCTGCCACGGGCCTGCCCAGTTCAGGGTCTTACACTTTCCTCATGAATCGACTCATCTTCATTGGGTGACATCCTTTTAAGATTCCTGGTAAAATGCCCCATTCTGAGGTAATCCTCAATGAAAGACAGCCACTGTAGTTCTCTTTGGGTGAGGGTTCACATGGTGTGTCTCTTCCTGTTTTGTACCTGGAAGCCCACGTGGACAGGGGCCCATCCACCAGTTCTTGGGCATCAGTCAGCCTCTGGGGCACCGGGGAGTGGGGAGAGGGACAGTGGGATGCACTGGGAGCCACGTGAGGCTCCTTCTGGCCCCGGAGGAGGGGCGTGTTGCAGGTCCAGGTGGTGGTGCTGGGGGGGACGGCCCCACAGGTTTTTTTTTTTTTTTGAGGCAGAACAAGCAGGACTCATGCATGGAGTGTGATTGGAGGGGAGAGGCGAGGTCAGGAACAGTCCTCAGCTGTGGCCGCAGGACAGAGCCTGCCCTCTCCTGAAGTGGGGAAGACGCACCAGGACTAAGTTGAGGGAGAAGCTGCAGAAATGCTTCAGAGACCACGCGTCCAAGGCAACTCTGAGACAGCCGGGTGGCAATGTCACCAGGAAGTCACGCGTCCAATGTGTACTTCTTCCCACAGCCCTCTAGCATGTGAAGAGTCAGACTGGCTAGAGAGCGTCCTCCAAGGTCACTGTCGTTACTTTCTTTACTAATTGCAGAGAGGGGCGAGCAGATTGTGGTGTGGAGGGGAGAGGTGTGCGTCTCCTGTCTCTGCAACGCTTCTAGTATCCCTGTGAGTTCAGATATAAAAGTGCTTCCTGAAAACCATAGAATTTTATCTGTGCAAATCCTTCCTCCACACCCCATCTACCTGGTGAAGCCCGCTGGGCACCTTTCCTGTTCTCACACTTATCTCCACTTCCTCTACCAAGCTGCAGGGTTGGAACAGGAAGGGGTCTTTTCACAGGAGAGACTTGTGGTTTCCTCTAGAAGGATCCGCATGGGAAGAGGCCGCGTCAGGAGGCAGAGCTCCTCCAGTTGTTTTCTAGAGCTCAGAGGACTTATTAGGTATGTGCTTGGTCGTAATCTGAGTTCTCATCCTCTCTTCCTCTTTTGTTTCAGTGTGTTGTCTGCGGGATTCTAGGTCTGTCGTTTTTAAAGGAATTACTAGGTGGAAAGTTGCACCTGTTTTTGTTCTAAGGGACAGAGTGTACAACCTTGTGTGGAGGCTAAGCTGGAAATGCAGGCTGTGTTCTCTGGGCGCCTCTTGTGTGCCATCAGTCATGAAGCAGGTGCAGAAAGAGCCCTACCTGGCAGCAGCCTTGGCCCTGGCAGGCCATGCCCAGCACCTTCACCAGGGCCAGAGGCAGCAGGAGCTGGTTGTGAAGGCACTGGAATTTTGGCTTGAGAGAGCTCTTAAAGCTTTTTAAGCTTTTAAAGATTCACCCTCATCTGGTCCTCCAATTTCCTGTGTTTCTGTGGTTTTAGATAAAACACCTTTGTCCAAAGCATCGTTTGAGGCTGTAGAACTGGAGCCAGTCTCTGTGAAACCAAGAGCACTGGCTGGGGACGAAGCGTGTCATCTTTGTCCAATCATTGCTTTACTCTTAACATCCAGTGAGTTAAGGAAATCGATGAGCTATTTCAGTTCCATCAATTATGTGCACATATCCCAGCAGGCACTGATTGCTTGTGAGTGTACACAGCTGTGAACCGGAGGGAACTTGGCTTACTTCATGCCATCTTTTACCCCATTTGGTGCCTGGGAGAGTACAACAACAAAATGTCATGACTCGAGCATAAGTGACATGGTGTGGCATGTCTATGCCTTTGTATGTTTGTTTCACGGATACTGCAGACTCAGGCTCATCTCTCCTTCTTGGGCTCTGCAGGTGGTTTATCCTGCGCCCGGTGGTGGGCTGGGTTGTGCTGGTCACTGAACAATGGTTGCACTCCAGGCTGAGCCGACCGACCATAAAGTGACTACCAAGGCTCGGGACTCTACCAGATCAGAGGCTTTGAACAAACTTGTCAACTAGCGTCTGCACAGCCAGTGACCACCATCTGCAGTTGGAGCAGCATCTAAGGAAACAGAAATCCCCATGAAAATGTTGCTATCTTTACGTTCTACAACCATGTTTATGGGCTAATGCGCGTGTGAGTGTGTACGTGCGGAATCCTAATGCTTACAAGATGTATTTAAACCAGTCAGGAACTCAAATATCTGTGGCATGGATGGTGTGCCTTTGTTGCTCAATCAATGTTTACTGAACTGTTTGGATGAAAATGGAAACACATTTGATAAGGCAATGTTGTTTTGTCAGCTAATGGCTTGTGGCAGCTGATCCGAAGGCACACAAAGGCACCTCTATTTGCACGGATTATTCAACACAACGCACAACTGATGATGTTTTCCTAAAGGGAGAGTCTCTAGCCCGAAATAATTTGGTACCAGAATTATGTTTATTTTGCGCGGATGACACATTGGAGTAGTACAAAGGGGTGATGGATTTTACAGTAAGCGTCCATGGCTGTATTGAAACACTATAGTCCTCTGCTTGATCAGAGCTGCTTCTTAAATGACCAGGACATTTGATAGCCATCTGCCACCCAGCCTGAGAACATGGGTGTTTTCAACTTGATGTGCTGGAGTATCATTTACAGTAGTGAAGTGCACCCTGAACTTAGAATTAATAGGACCTTTAGGAATTCAATATCTACTTCTTATTTCGTAAAGGGCTGATGTTTTCATATGCTATGTAATTGTCAGAGTCTGGGTGATTAAAACTTAGCAGAAACCATGATTAGATTTACGATGTGTTATTGGAGCTGTTCTTGAATTCTAAAGTGGGTTCTTATATCCTTGTTTCATGAATATATGTCATGTGTTGGTGCTTGTAGAGGTTCAAGTTCAGCATGAGGTCTTACAGAACAAAAGTACAGCTTTTCAAAAATGGGCACCTTTGAAGAAGACTGATGCGGCTGGAAGAAATTGGCCATGGTGCTGTAGATGTGTTGGATTGGCATGTTCTTTGTTGCTCAGGCGCTGGGATCATAAGCTTATTTACTCATGTGTAAAAATAAAACCCAGCTACTACCTCCAGAGCCTTCTAATTTTAGCTGTGGTCTCACAGCTTAGAGAATCTGTTCCATCAATATCACTCACCTTGTTTGTTTTTAGAATGGTGCAATCACTTAGGAAGCTGGTTTTAAAAGAGGCTCTCAGCGTCATGATTGAGGTCAATTATTATGGTTCTAAGTGCTTCCATGTGTGCATTTTCCTTCCGATTCAGAAATGTATAAGATTCGAATTTTTTTTAAAAAAAATGCCGGTATAGTGGAAGCCTGTGGTCGGAGACTTTACCCCTTGGGGAATCCTGCAGAGAACGCTCTCATTTTCAGTGATTAAAATCTCCAGTGTCTTTCAAGAGCAATTTGCCTTCTGTCTTGGGAAGACCAGTTGCATTTTAAGTTGGCATCAACCACAACGCTGCAGGCATTTCATTTCGTGAACACCACGCGGGGCATCGACTATTGGAGGTAATGAGTTTGGGCAGCTCCTTTACCGCACAGCAGTCTGCACTGCTCCTGGGGGTGACCTGGGATTTGGATGTTCCAGGACCCCAGAAAGATGACACAGGTTGGGGGTGGGGGGGTGGATGGGGAAGGGCTGGAAGGCGGCAGGGAGGAGGCATTTCGAAGGCGCTGCCGGCTGGGCCCATCCCTTGCCTCCTGCGCCCCCAGGGGAGCACGCTGCTCCTCATCCTGGTCTCCTTCCTCTGGTGAGCAGCTCCTGCCGTGTCTTTTCCACTAAGTCCTGAGCCATACACAAGGGGCAGTACAGCTTTCTTTGACTTTGTGAGGCCTCAGTGGTCTGCAGTTATCCACCTCTTATCCGGTAACGGCAAGTACCAACCGCACATTGCTGGAAATTTTACAAATGGTTTTCCTAGACCACATTCCTCTTATGGGTGAAGAGACTCAAGTTCCAGAAAGTTAAGTGGTGCTCCTGCAGGACCTCAGTACGCACTTCTCACCCATCTGTTCACGGGCGGAATAGGCTTCGTCTTGACAAAATACAACACAAAGGCAATTAGAACAGCCCCAGTTCTGTCCCATTGAGATGCTACCGTATTGAAGCATGACTGCTGATGCCACCGCAGGTGTTTCAAGTGACCAGTTAAAAAAATGACTCTGCAGCATCCAGGATGTACTTGTCATCTGATAATACCCGATTAGAAAATCAACTAGGGAGAAACCGATGCTCGGGATGCACCAAATCACGACCTTTTGGAAACAAACTCCATAACAGATGTCGATCACCTTGAGGAAGACGATAATGAGCTCGTCATTGTGCCTACTGCTGTAGAAGGAGCCGGAGGCCTGCTGTGAGGGACAGACCCGTCCCTGGACTGCCCAGAAAGAGGCTGCCTTCTCAGCACATCCCAGACCCTCGCTCCTGTCCTCTCCACCCGCACCCCAGCCCTAACCCTGTGGCCAGTCCTATTTCACTGGGAAGATTTTAAGAATCTGAAGCGCTTCCACCAGCGTTTGCTTCTAGGCCCCCTCCTCCCGCGTTGTGCACTGTGACCTCCTGGGGGTCCGGGTCCGGGCTGCCTGCCCCTCCGGGGCCCCAGCTCTCCGGTGTTTCCGCCACCCAAGCTGCATTCGCTGTTCATCCCTTTCTCTCACACAACCCCAAATTGCCCCTCTCGCCGTATTTTCCCTCGCAGCACACTTACAGCTTATTTCTTCATCTTAAAATGTGAACACTGCCGTCCCTTCCTCCCCTCCGTGCTCTACACGCCCTCTCTTTTATAACAGAGCTCTTTGAGAGAGTTGCCTGTGCTCTCTGATCTCCATTTTCCCCAGGCCCCATGCAGAGCCGGAGTGCATGAGGCCATTAACGCAGGAAGAGGAGCCAGGAGAGCGGGAGCCATAGTTTGCTCACTCAAGGGAAACTGCTCTCATCAAGGTTGCCTTGCCAAGGTCAAGGTCACAGACCACTGCCGTGTTGCTGAACCCAGTGGTCTTTCTCAGTCTTCCTGTGTGGGCTCACACAGAGGATTCCTTTTTTCTCTGAAGCTTAGATGGATGGGGTCCCACAGTCATTTGCAGCTTTTATAAATCTAAGAGAGAAGACACAGGCGCATGCCAGAAGAAAATTAAACCTAGGCTACCAGTTGGGAAAAATACTTTACTCTCAAAGATTAATAATCTTAGGGTATAGAGAGATTTTTCAGTTTAAATAAAATATTGGAACCCCAAGCCAAGCAGCGCGGCTCAAGCCTGTCATCCCACCTACTCAGGAGGCTGAGGCAGGAGGACCATAAGTTCCAGGCCAGCCTCCGCAACTTAGTGAGACTCTAAGTTGAAAAGGGCTGGGGGTGGGGCTCAGTTGTTGAGCACCTCTGGGTTCAATCCCTAGTGTGTACACACACGCACACACACACACACACACACACACACACACGGGAATAGACAAAGATGTAAGTGTAAAATCCACGGAACAAGGAAGATATGAGTGAAAGAAATTAAGTTCAGAATTACTGATGATAAATTCAAACTAACATGACAGAATTATGACACTTTCAAATCAGTGAGGGTTGTAATGCCACGCAGAGGTGGCGTGCAGTGTGCTGCAGATGGAGTGCTGGTTGCTACACATCCGTGGAAGGGATTTGAGCAAAATTTTCCTTAACTCTTAAAATGTGCATTTCCTTTGACACATCAGCTCCACATCTGGTGAACTATACTGAGAGCATAATTACATAAATATTCAAAATGCATAACTGAAGTCTTCTTAGAAGCAGTCCACAGTAGAGAAGTGTTAGATTTTAAAAATATCCATGGTGCATCTATAACCATTATAACATGAAGACCTCTTGACATCCCACTCTTGAGAGATCATTACAGAATCATAGGTATAGCACAACCCCTTATTTGTTCTGCTTAGAGAAAAGGTGGAAGCATGAATATCCAGATGATAGGAGGATACCAGTGGGTATGGATGCCAGAGATACTTGTGTTGATTTTCTCCCTCATTTCAATCATCTATATTTATTGTAATGAATATCTATAGCTAGGAAGATAAACTAATAAAACTGAAAAAATACCCACATTTTTATTTGTTAAGGAAGTTCTGTAATTGAAGTTCTAAGTGTGAATACAAAGTGAAAAGGTGGTTTTATTCAATAAATGTAATGTGAGGGAAATCTAATCAGGGACTGGAAGCATCGTCTCTAGGAGCAGGGGAGCATTCAAAGGGGGGATGCCAGACTTTATCTCTTACAAGGGTGCTATTTAAATTAAAAAACTTGGCTGGGTGTGGTGGCACATGCCTTGATCCGAGCTACTGGGGAGGCTGATGCAGGAGGATCTCAAGTTCCAGGCCAGCCTTGGCAACTTAGTGAGACCCTGTCACACACACACACACAAATAAAAACCAAAAAGTACTGGGGATGTATCTCAGTAGGAGAGCCCCCCTGGATTCAATCCCAGTAATACACACACCAAAAAACAAACAAATAAATAAACAAAAATAAATGAATTAATTAAAAATCTTCATTCAGTACTGTATCTGCTAAAGTTCTCACACACGTAGATATACACACATACACATACACAGATATGGACATAAATGCACGTAGTTTGAATGATCACGCGTGCAAGACTTAACACGGCACACACGTACATACACACTACTGACCCGCACAGCAGGACATTTCAGTGATTGACAGACTGTGGATGCAGGCGTGGTCCCATCAGAAAACTCCCTAGGTCTGGTGGCATCAGCCTTTGCAAGGGCCTTACATATGCAGAGGGGGTGGGGGTATACAGGTGCGAGCAGCCTACTGTGCGCTGGCCATGTGAACGCAGAGCACAGCAGTCATGTGCAGCCCATCAGCCTTGATGCTGGTGGTAAATGACCAGGCTGCTCCTGCACCCTGTGCTCGCTGTCTCTGGGAGGCGCGGTAAGAGGCGCTTCGCCCGGCGAGTGGCCCCGGCATGCAGGCTCGTGCGTGTACCTCTGTGATGTCTGCCTGGGACTTGTTTCTCAGAACGTGTCCCAGCATGAGGTGACACCTGATGGCACACACACCTTTATCTGAGTCTTCTGGCACAAACAAACAACAAACAAACAAACAAACCTGGTGCTTGGTTTGCAAACTTTCTTCCTATGTGAGTTTACTGGAGTTATTTAAAAACGGGAAGTCTGAGGGCAGCTGTGAGCAGCCCCGCGGCCGCACCTCGGGGCGATGGGTTCTGTGGAAACCCACCCTGCTCTGGGGAAGTGGTGGCACCTGCAGGACCACGCTCAGCTTCACCTCCTTCCACGCAACCACCCTCGCCTTCCCGCATCCTGAGGTTTGAATGACATTTGACAGAGAGCGTTGACCTTGGAGCACATGCTGCCATCAGGACCCACTTGAAGGCAGGCGCGTTCCGCGTGGGCCAGGGTCAAGAGGAAGGCGACACAGGCTCCTTGACGGGCCAGTTCCTAGAGGGCGGCAGCCAGGGGGCCTGGTGGGGGGGAGAGGATGTGCCCCTGGGTCTGGCTCCAAGACGGGGAGGTGTGACCTTGAGCACAGACTTTGAAGTGTTAGTTCTAGTTCACGGCCACTAAGGGACTTCCTGTCTTGAAGACCCTCCTACCAAAGGGCTGCCCAACTGCCCAGGCGATACCAGCTCCCGCTCCCTGCTCCTGTGTCCGAGCCAGGCTCTCCTTCTTGCCGGTCTCTCCACCATGGTCCCCGAGACTGCAGGGACCCTGTTGGCAGCTCCATGCCCCCTCTCCCCCTGCAGGCTGGTGCCCTTTCACAGACTCCTGTGGACAGATGACCTGTCTTTGCTGGTCACTTGTTTTGAGAAAGTCTCTCCTGTAGGCCGGAAGCTCAGTGGAGGCAGACGCGCCCCAAGCCTGATTGCGTCTGACCCTTAGAGAGGTCAATGTCATGACTTGTCTGGGACACGGGTCCCCGTGGGCACAGTCCCCAGTGCACATTCACTTCGTTCCCTGTCAAAGCACCGGGGTCCCGAGCAAAGCGATGCTTTCATTCCTGTTTTCCCCCATGACCTTGGAGGTGACCTGCTGAGGTCTCAGTGCTAGGAGAGCATAGGAAGTTCCACTTCTGATGAGAATAGCCAGCTGGCCTGAAACCCTCTTTAAAGTGGCGATTGTTAGTCAGAGTCTTAATTGATTCCCATATGAAAGGGAAATGAAATTGCATCCTTATGTAACACATTTAGACTGTTTATTTAGATATATTTTTATTGGAAAACTCTGAGTGGTGTGGGTGAAAACTTGTGTATGCAAAACACATCATTAAAGAAGCTTTGGAGTGTTTGAGTTCTTAGGGAAAGGAAAGAAAAAAACCAGAAATACCAATTGTGAGTGAGTCTGTGGTTCCTTGAGGGAACCCAGGGGGTCTTTCCAGAGTTTCCAACAGGCGTACGAGCCCGTGGGTTGCCAGATCCTTCCTTTGCAGGGCCCCCAGTCCTTACCCCCTCGTGTTCCCAGGAACAGGCATTTCCCAGCGGAGCTCTCCCTGGGTTCCTGCCTCTGCTCTGTTTTTAACCCTGCCCTCTCAGGGCTGCATGGAGCAGTGCTGGGGAGAGCAACAGAAACCAGAGGGACACGTGGGAGGTGGAAGTCAGGTTCCCAGAGTGCCAGGGCCTGCACGCCGAGGTGGCCTCTCCTGAGCCCCTTCCTCAGAAGGCAGGGATCCTCCACATCCTTTCCCTCCACCCCTTCTCTTATTTCTTCTCAGATCCCAAAGCCCCTTTTTAGGGCCTGGCCCACCATGCCAAGATTCCTGGGAGAGTTTAAGTTCCTAATAATCTCTTGCCTAAACTCTCCTTGGGCCTACTTGTGAAGCCTCAAAGGGGCCCATTGTGAGCTTCCTCTAAAGAGGGAGTCTTTTATCCTCCATCACCAAAGGACATTTTGAAGCTGCATTCACTTGCACCGAATCAATTATGCAGGGCGTGCTGCCTTCCCAGGGGACCGTTTCTGTAAGGAAAAAGAGGACGACCTCTCTCCCCCGCCCTGTCCAGCGGGACTCTCAGAGCTTCTCTCCATCTCCCGTTTCCATCACAAACCGCGCACCTCGGCTTACTTTGGATCTCCTGCTTTGGAGAGAAATTTTCCAGAATCACAGCCTGAGTCTGCGAGGGCCACAACAGTCCTCACGCAGCGGCACACTTGAGCCCAGGAGAGCACGGGCGTGCCCCGGCAGACGCCTCCCCAGAAGCCTGGACTGACAGGTTGGGTGCCGGCCTCTCTGGGATTCTGGGATGGCCCGCGCAGGTGCAGCCCTCTGCTCCGCTCCTCCCTGGGCAAATCCTCAGTCGGGACTGCCAACACATTTCTCTGTCCCTATCCCTCAGCCCTTTTAGGGTCACTGTGCTGCTACCGTGACATGGGATTCCATCCTACCCCAAGGCTGGCTCTGGGTCCTCAACCTCATCTGGGCAAGGGACACTTAGGTTATAAATACCTAGGACTCTTCCAGTGTGCAAAAGGCTAGCTTTAAGGCGGTGCACCCGAAACTGCCTTCTCTTTCTCGCTGCGTGCGTGAGTGGGATGTCAGCTCTCTGAGACACAGTCACGAAGACCTGAGCTGCTGAGTGGGACGAAGGCAGGTGGTGACAGGCGTGGAGGCCAGAGCCTGCACAGCTGGCGCTGGACTGCCCTTCTGTCGTTCCTGACTTCTGTGCTTCTCGGGTGAACTCTGAAGGCAGCCTTAGCATTTTATTTGGTGCAGAAGTCAAGACTCGGAGGACCGAGGGGTGAAATGTATCACTTTTGTTGGCCAGGAACACATACATCCAAAAGCAGGAAATCTGGTGTCTGATTGGAAGTTCACTAGGATGAGAGAGTAAGTGGGAGCTTTCACAGGCCAAAATACACACTCACAATTGACGTCGCCTCTTCTGCCCTTGTAGGAGAGTGGGAGTCGCATAATCTGAACAGCTTCTGTGAGAGCTGCTCTTTTGCTCTGCTAATGCCATTATTCATGTCTTTCTGCAATTCTGATATTAAATGGAGCTATGTTCACGTGAGAATATTTAGATGTTCACAGTCTATTGCTGCTGATTCCAGTCTGTCCCCGCCCACGTCCAGCTGCAGATGGACTAGAAGGAAAGGCTGTGTAGGGCTGTGCCTGTTGCTCCTGGCCTCGATGAGGTGAAGGTCGAACCAGATGAGCAAAGTGGCACTGGAGGCGCTGGTGTGTACCCAGATAAGGGAGTGTTCCTCTCCAGACCTTCTTGCTTCTGGGTGAAAAAGAGGGATAAAGTAGAAAAGCCCCTTCTAGGTAATGATCGCATATCCTTGAAAGGCTGTAGACAGCCTGTGTGTGTGTGTGTGTGTGTGTGTGTGTGTGTGTGTGTACAGATGTCTTTCAAGGCATGTGAACTTCCTGTTAAAACCACAATAAGCTGAAAATACCATATTGAAAATGCATGCAGTCTTCCTAACCTACCAAACACGGCAGCTCAGCAACATACCTGCGGAGAGCACGTGTGACCCGCGGGGTTTGGGGGCTGCCGGGGACCTGCCCTCACTGCCTCTGTCAGCATCTCACGGGAGCTATCACCACATGTCAGTGGCCCAGGGAAAGGCGGAAATTGGAAATCGGAAGGACAGTTTCTCCTGACGCCAGTGGCAGGGACCCAGGGCCTGCAGTGGGGGAGTTTGCAGTGCCGTTTGCCAGGGCCCTAGGATGGCTGTGCAGCAGGAGGCCCAGGTAGGCTGGACACAGCTCAGTAGCCACCCCGTGGCTGTGGCGGGGACGCGACCACCTGGTGAACAAGCACTGGGTGAGGAGCCCAGAGTCCCAGGACTCCCTCGTTCCCAGGGCGCTGTGCATCCGCGCCAGGTTCCTGGGCTGGTCTGCGTGGAGCAGCAGTGCTGGGAGAGAAGTGTGGTGGCCTTGGTTTCTCAGGTGGGTCTTGGGCAGGGCTTGGGGGGTGAGTCTACCGTGTGCTTTGGCTAAAAGGGAGGAGACCCGAAGCTTTACGCTGGTTGCAAGGATCTGAGGGCACACACTCTGGCTTGGTGGTGGACGGGCAGGCACAGCACAGGTCTCTGAGGCTGCAGGGCAGGAGGGGACCCTCCCCTCTGAGCACCCACAGGATGAGAGGATGGGGGGGAGGGGGTGCGCCGGGGCGGCGGCTGCTCTCTGTCTCCCGTGTTCTTCGCGGGGAGAGACGGAGACAGGTGGGAAGGGATGGGGTGAAGGGGGGGCTTGGAGCTTCAGGATGGAGATCAGGACAGCTCAACACTGTTGGGAGACATAGAAAGGTGCTGATTCATCCACGCAAACAAACAGAGCCTTCAAACTCAGACACGCCTGCTCCAGGGGCAGGCAGGTGGAGGCAGGAAGGAAACTGGGTGGATTAAGTGCAGATCCGTAGGCTGGCCCAGGCCCGTCTGCCTGGCAGCCGCTTCCCCACGCCCAGGCAGGAGATTGCAGGAGGGGCCTCTGGAGAAGCCAGACTGCACAGAGGAGATGTCCCTTTGCCTCCCACTCTGTGTGGCACGGCGTGGCAGTGCCCCAGCAGTTCGCCGTGTGCACACGGGGCTGCCAGGCGCACAGAGGGTGCAGGCCGCAGCCAGCTCCCCCATGCCAAGGCCTGTCCTGGCTCTGCTGGCTGTCCCACAGGAAGAGAGCCGCTCCACTCCGTCCACCCTGATGAGGGACGCGGTTCTGGGTATGGACTTTGCTGTCCCAGCTCCCCAGGGCAGGGAGACCCTGCTGAAACCCAGGCGTGGCCAGATCGCTCTCCAGCCAGGCACTGCAGTCCCCCTGCTTCTGATCCAGCGTCAACTCTTGCCACAGTGAACGCGTCCGTAAGGGCTCCGCCTCCAGAGGCTCTCGCTCGCGACTCTGTCCTTCTGTCCAGCCTGGCACCCGCGGTCTACTTTCAGGTCTTTGGGTGTGACTCTGTGCTTCTCGTAGTTTTTCCCTGTGAGTCACAGCTGAGCCAGGTGACTCCCTGTGCTCGGGTCTCCCCCTCCTTACCCTGGCTCTCAAGCAAGGCCTGCATCTGTTTCCAAGGACAGCCCCAGGCCCGGCAGAGGGCGAGGCAGAGGTGGCACACCAGTGGACAGTCCTGTTAGTGTTTGTAGCCACCTGCTGCAGAGATGTCCTCAGGCTCCTTTTAAAGTCCCGATGAGGACTGGGTGATCTCTCTTCTGGGTTTCCAGCCAAGGGCAAACTGCGTGGAGAGCCACCAAGGTGTCGAGTAACAGCACTCAACAACAGGGTGTTAGGAACGAGAACAAGAAAGAAGCAGACTTCATTGCAGCCAGGCGAGCTTGCAGCCTGACTCACTGAGGACAGTGGGAAGAGGAGGGATGAAAACCATGAGCCCGCTGCTCTGCACCCAGCCTTTCTGGGAGAAGACGGACCCGCCGCCCTGTCCCTGCGCCAGCTTTCCCCGGGGAGGCCCGGCGTGCCCTTTGGGAGACTGCCCAGCTGTTCTTCAGCTCTCTCCTCACTTCATTTTTACTATTTCTTGCTCAACCCTTCCCCGTCCTCAAGACAGAACAAAGCTCAAGCAAGACTATATTTAATTTCCTGGTGACGTGCGTTGGTGCCGGCCGCTCGGAAGCCATGGCTGGAAACGAGCACACACGCACACGGGCATCAGCCCTGACCACTGCACCCCATAGCTTCATGGTGCTCTGCGTCACATTCCACCCATGAATGGGACCGAAGTGAAAGAAGTTAAATCTACTTCACAGAAACGTGTACCCCATTCATTGGCACCAGGACTTCATCAAATTCACTAGCATGTGTTCCCATGAACTCAGAAACTAAGATAAATTAACCACTTTTGGGAATTAATACTTTAAATAAAATGTCATTATCCAAGAATAACAGCTCTTAATACCTGGAATTTTGATTTTTCCCCAGGGATGACATTAAATATTTGCTAGGGATGACAGTAAATTTTATGTGAAATGACCTAAACCAAATATGTTTATGCGTTTTTTTTTTTTTTTTTAAATCGTGAGTACAGTAATTTATATCCTTTTTTGACAGTAAATACTCTTCTTCAATAGTATTTTATTTCCAGTGTGGTTGGTTGCATTTTATACATAAACCTGGCAAAACAGCACTGTGCCCTTTAAAATTCTCTGGAATTTTACACGAGCATACTAAATCTGAAGATTTTGACATTCTTATCTAAAAAAAGTTCATGGACTAGTTTTCATTTCCTCAGTTTAGGAATAGATTTGGAGGCAGTTTCAATGAATTATTTAGCCAGTGATTGGAGTTTTCACTCACTTCAGAAAAAGGAGTAATCATGCAGAAAAATGCCTGAGTTTACAAAATGGTTCTTTCACAGTTACCAAAACCTGTGTGTTTGTTCTCTGTTTGGTAGCCCGTGGTAAGGGCAGTGTGTCCTTCAAGAATTCTGCACGATTGTCACTTTGCCAGAGACAAAATGTGAGTGAGATGGTTACAATCTAAAAACCAAACCAGAGAAATATCAGGACTGAACCACTGCATGTTTACTTCCATGATTTCTTTCATAAAATATATGACTTTGAGGGCAAAAGAGAAGCATGAAGAAGAGCATTCTTTTAAAAGAGGAAAAAATAAAATGCACACTAGCACAGACGGTAACTCTATGTATGAGTCAATTTTTTGGTAGCACCACAAAACCTGAGGCTGGCTATTTCAAGTAGAA
The DNA here is from genome assembly GCA_025594165.1 of Tamias sibiricus. NCBI lineage: Eukaryota > Metazoa > Chordata > Mammalia > Rodentia > Sciuridae > Tamias > Tamias sibiricus. The sequence goes on along the minus strand of CM046662.1, from coordinate 167,248,051 downwards.
AAGAGGTTTATTTGGCGCACAGTCTTGGAGGTTCCAGGGTGTGGTGCTGTCATCAGCTCACCTCTGCTGAGGACCTCACGGCAGATGGCATCTCAGGGTCAGGAGCACATGTGAAAGGGTGAAGTCTCAGGGAGAGACAGAAGCAGACAGACTGGGGAGGGGCCTGCCTTACCCTTTTATGACAGTTCTTCCCTGAAGACTAATGGGTATCCCATGAGGATGACCATAAGCCCTTCTGAGGGTACTGCCCCCAATGACTCAGCCATTCCCATTAGACCCCACCTGTTAAAGGTCCTGCCACACTGAGGATCATGCTCCCAGCCTGTGAACCCGTGGGGACACACTCAGAACCTTTACAATTGGTAGCACTGGTTTAACTTGAAAGTCATTTTCTTAGTGCATTCACACATGAACACGCCCAAAACCCAGTGTATGGATAGCTAAGATGGAGAGATGCGGCAGGTGGACATCAGAACAGACAGATGATCGGTCAGTGGCTGATGGGTAGCTAGATGAGCATGAGCTCCGTGGACAGTTCACAGCACCACCGGCAGTGCGCGTAAAATCCCCACCCCAGATCTCCAAACCACACATTAGGGGACCATGAAGTGACTTTGGCCCTGTGTGGTCGCACCCTTTTAGTTTCATGGGTTCTTCTTCTGACAGTTATGGTCTACTTGGACTTGAACTTAGGAGTGATCTGTTTAAAATGGTGAGTGATATGTGTATATTCTTGAAATTTAATTTGTAACTCCTCACTGTCAGAACTTCTTGCAGAAGTGATGAGGATGAGGATTGAAAATGTTCTTTCTTTTTCTGCCCCCTCTGTGGCCCTTTGAGACATGACCTTCCCTCTCTGCCATTGCAATGGAAAGTAGCAACACGTTCCCAGGACAAATCTGTGCAGATACATTTCAAATTTCAAAATGAAACAGAAGGATTTTCAATAAACTATGTGTTACTTAAAATCAATTAAGAAAAGAGGAATCATCAAATAACCATTTGAGATATTTGGGAAAAGAGAACTTACCTTTAAACAGACTCTGTTATCAGGAAAGTCCATTCTAGGTCTGGATGATTTTTGCAATGTTTATCATCACAAAATAGGGAAAGAATATCTTTCCATCCCATTTTTATGACTCTAGCATAATCCTGATCATCCAACCTGATAAAGAAAATGCACCAAAAATACTCCTGAGAAATATCATGGCAGTAGATGCAAAATCTCGTGAAAAATACTGTGAATTTCGACGTGTCGTATATGACAAGCATGATCTCAGCGGTGGCTGACACTGTGTCCAGGTCTCCATGTTCCAGGTACCCCTCGGAAGCTTATGTCATCCCATTCACTAGAAAACAAGCTCGTAGAGTCTTTTCTCACACAACTGGTTGGTTAATAGCAGTGCCTGGGCCATTGCCTGGTGTAAAACGCCACCAAGTTTGTGGAATACATGAAGGAATAAATTCCCAGAAACACATGAGGTATAGCATGTCAACAGGGATTAAGAAATGTTTTCAGGGTTACAGATAGCATTCATGACTATTTGGAATATTTTTCTAAGACTGTAAAAACTTTCCACATTAAAAAATCTAATATCATTGAATTTGTATCTTAATCTATCAAAAGGTAAAAGCAGAAGGTCATTTTGATACATGCTCAAAAACAGTTAAGATAATTCAATTCCAGTTCATAGGAGGAAGGCTTCTTTGGAAATAAAAATCTGGAAAAAAATCATTTTAGTAAATTTTTTTAAAAGAGTTAACATTTTTATAAAAATAGCCAACACCAAATTGAAATTCTCATTTAGATGACCAAAGGAGAACCCTCTTGGGTAATGTTGTACTTATCTAAAACTGTTGAATGAGGGGATAAATGAAAATATATAGAGATGAAAGAATAAGGACAAACTACCATTAATTGTGTCTATTCTACACTGACCTAGAAGTACTTATGACTGGGTGATCCAGGCCAGGCTCTTTAACCTGTCTAAGCATTAATGTTTAATCTCTCAATTTAAGGATGTTAATACCATATACTTTAGAAATTTGTGAAAATAAATTGGATAATGCACACATAAGATGACTCTTTTATAATAGTGGGCAAATAGTATGTCCTCAGTAAATGTTATTCCTTTTTATTATTACCTGCAGAGAAACCAGAGAGACTCACTTGAAAACCATTAGTGTTAATGGAGAGATTCCATGAGTTAGTGTACTGAGAGTTGATGGGAAAGCTGAGTACCTCCCCATACAGAAGTAATAAAAAGCCAGCATAGCAGGAGAACGGTAGCCCCTTTTACAGCAATGCTGTAAGTAGGATATATTGTTATATTAACTATATGTAACATATTACTGTATCAGAGTCAGCATAAAAAATATTCAAAATCCCTTGGAAGAACACTATAAAACTTTAAGGAACATCATAAGAGGAGGTATTAATGAATCAAGAGACATAGCTTATTCCCACATATGAAGATTCAATGTTCTTCAAAAATGTCTCTTATTTCCCTAGTGTTTAATCTCTAAACTGGATGCAGTCTCAATGGAAATACATATATAAGTGTGGAAGATTAATCACCTGTCACTAATATTAATATAGAAGATACTAGACAAGAATAACCAGGGACATTATATAAAGCAGATCCAGACAGTTACTTGCACTTCTGTGATATTAGAAATGTGTGAAAGTTATAATAATTAAAAAGATTAGGCTACCAGAATAAAAATAGACAGATGGCTAGAACAGAAATAGTTATAAGTATATCTGTATCATTTCAAATCACTGAGAAATAAATTTAAGCCTTCAACAAATAGATGTCACCTAACCTATTTGGGAATAAGAACAGGAAACTACAATTTCCAGGATGGTACTTCCATTCATGGTCTCATAATGTAAATTTCTCCATAGATGCTCCATAAACTTTCACATCAATAAGAAGAGTAAACGAAACCATCCATATTCATCCCCGAAGCGTTACAGAGAGGGGACAGATTCATAAACACTGTGAATCTGTCTGACAGCAAGCGGACTTTTACGTACAGCTCCCTGCAGAGTCAGCTGTAGAAGTCATGCCAATGTGGAATCAGGGGGATAGTGCATAGAAAAGAGGAAAGGATAGCGGTAGCCTGGGAGCTGGAAAATAAAGCTAAAATCATCCCAGACAGAAGTCCCACCTGATTAGGAAAGTACTGAAACTTGGAGGAGCAGAACACTGACTCATGGGGAATTTACAGAAAGCAATTAGAAAGTTCCCAGGAGTGGCAGTCTTGGAAAGATATTGCTCTTTTGGCAAGGAGATGGGGGAGAGGGAGGAGAAATGCATAATGGTGGAAGGAACGTAGAATGAAAGTGGAAATTAAAGTCATGCTCAAACAAAAGAATAAAAAATCGGGACCCATTTTTCTTCCTCCCAAGAAGCCATTGATTAAAGTGTGTACTTCATTGCATGGAAATAAGAAGGTGCCTCATTCCCATTCCTGCCTATGGATGTGTGGCATTGTATTCTTAGGAAAACTAAAGATATTTCTCACAACTGGGACTTGGCAGACAGCATCCATGCAAAACTTCTCCAAGAAGACATCAGAAAACACAAAGGGAAAGCCACACAAAGTGGAGTTGTGAAAAATGTTATACTCCACTCCAAGCTGATTCATATTCAAAAGAAATATTTTCAAATCATTTGTAAAATTTCAAATTAGAAATTCAAAACTACAGTACAATAATAGATACAAAAGATCAAAGAGAAATGAAATAATAATTGACAAAATTTAAGGGGAAAAAATGAAGAAAAATACAAAGATGTATAGGGAAGAATGGATTTCATAAAAACAGAATAAAGGCTATTGAGGACTTGACAATTACCAGGAGAATCAAGATAAAATCAAAAAGAGAAGAAATTAGCTAGAGAGAAAAGATAGATATAGAAGATAGGAAAATAAATTTCAACATTTTTATAACTGGAGTCCCTGAAAATGAAAGCAATACAATGAAAGGCCCTCATATTTAAGAAAAACAAAGATTTTTTTGGAAATTAGTGAAGGCCTATGTCTATACATTTAAGGCCCTATCAAGCACTTGAGAAAATGGATATAAAGTAGTCAATGTCACGACATTTCTGATAATTCCACTTTGGTTGTAAAGATAAGAACATGCCCCCTGGGTGTTCATACAAAATGAATCCTTAATTTCATAAGAAAGAAAATCAAATGGACATAAGTATTCTTTACAGACTAAGCAAGTCAGCATATTTTTAAAATATGACAATATTTTAAAAACTCATGGACAGTCTTTTTTTTTTTTTAATGTAAGCTCAGAATTTTGTATCCAGCCAAACTATCTTCCAAGAATCCTGAATCCAAGGGACTTCATACCCTTGAGACCTTCCTGAGCATCCACAAGCACACTGTTCTCAAAGGCTCTGAGAAGGGGAGGGTTGGTTGCAGAAAGGAACTCAGTGCACGTCTTGCTTTGGAAGCACAAACCTTGCTTACAAACATCAGCAAAGACAACACACAACCCCCCAAAACAAAACAAAACAAAAACAACAACAAAAACCCAAACTAAATTTTCCTTAGTGAAATAAAGCATTTGATTTTGGCACAAATTTCTTATCTTAAATTTTTTCATCAGTTGCCAATCTGTGGACCACACGGTAAATATAACTACTCAACATACTGTAATTAACATAACCTGCTAGACTGATTTGTAAGCTTTTAGTCCTATCAGTAAATGTAAACGAATTGTGTAGTCTATGAAAGAAAAATCTTCATATCAGCCCACAAAACAAAACCCAGCTCTCTTTTCATTGCATATCAGCTGAAGTGGCTAAGGAGAAGGAACTCCCAATCCTCTCCCTGTCTCCTGCGCTGTGTCCCTTTGACGTGCCCATCACTGTAGGACTTCATTGTTTTTATGCACTCCCTTGCACTCTGAGACCCCCAAGCTCATCTGCGCATTTCCTGCTCTATTCTAGAATCGGCCATTCTTAGATTCTGTAAGGAGAATCAAAACAGAAAGAATGTGAACACCCAAGTAAGTTAGTATTGGATTCTAATCTACCACATAAAGTAAACATTCGCTGGTCCACGCTGATATAAATTAACAACCATGCAGATAAATGAGTGAGGGCGGTCACATCTTCCCTGCATCCCGCACCGCCCGCTAGATGCTCTGGGCTGCCTGTTTGTCTGGGTCCTGCTGGATCACCAGCCCCATGAGCCTGAGATGTTTCCTGGGCTCTCCTGTGTCCGGCGTGGAGCGCAGAGCTGGATGCAGTGGGCAGCCATTGTTAATGCACCGAGACCACGCTCAACCCCACCTCTACCCAGAGCCTTTGTTTCTTCATTTCCCCTGGATTCATGACAACACTGTGGTATTTTTCATTATTCTTAAACCTCCACTCTGAAGATTTTGAAAGCGTCTGGCCATGTGCTGAGTCACATAGTGAGCTGCTTCGCCGTTCAGTTGCGGCAAGCACACTGTGTGCAGGTGCCACCGCGCACAGGTGGCCGCGAGAGGCCAGTGCCTTTTCTTCTGCTCACTCTTCCTGGTGATGTTTGAACTTTCATTCACGTCACTCAGGCTGAACCCGAAAGTCCCATCAGGTCAACAATCGTGCGTGTGCTCAGAGGCAGGAGAGGGTCCCCCTGGGGTGCAGGTCAGAGTCCCACCCAGGTGCTGACACCTGCTGTCAGGGACCTGGGCATGGCGCTGCACCGCCTAGGACTGCACAGTGTGCCCAGGACGGAAACACAGATGGGACGCTGTGGCCAGGTGGAGCGTTTCCAGGCAGAGGCGAGGTCAGTGAGCAGGGGGCACGCGGTGGCGCAGGAGCCCCGTGGCAGGTCCTGGCTCAGTGAGGATGGCATTTCCAGGAGAGAGGCAAGCACGATAGGAGACATGAGGGGGTTAAAGAGCAACATGAACACACTGATCTTTTGGGTTGCTTTCATGGGAGTTTACAGCTCCCCCACATAGACACGTAACTGTGCAAATGACGTTGAACTGTGGCCGTGTGCTGTCCATGAAGAGGTGAATGTTTCACCTTCTGGGATGAGAAAAGCACCAGGTAGATTTTCAGAAGCAGTATCAGCCTTCCATGCTCCGATGTGATGCCCTTTGACCCAGCTCCTGGGCCAGTGTTCCAGGTGTGTGGTGAGTGTGTGTCCATTAAATGACAAAGCCAAAGTCAGTTATGAGCCAGAAAACAGAAACAAAATAAGTGCAATGGACCCGAGCACAAACCCAGACCCCAAATCTTAGAATCTTGAATCAAAATATTTCTTTACATTGAACCTGCGGAGTTGTGAGATCCTCCGAGTGTGTGATCTTCTCATTTTGTGACATTCGTATTGTTCTCTGGAACATATTGCCTATGCAAACAGGAATTCTTATATACTTACTGATGTTTAGATAAAAGTAGGATTTTTATCACCTTAAATATAACTATGGTTCAGCCAGAGGTTGAGTGCAGTGTTTCCTCATCTTTCAAGGGATTTTAAAGAAATGCAAGGATTTTAAAGATTTTGCTTTTTAAAGAAATGCAAAGCCTGCTAAACTGTGTACTTTGTCACTGGTTTTCACCATACCGATGATCCAATTGCGTTTCTTTCCATAGCATGATATCTGTGTCATCATAGGGTGACTTAAGCTCAGAACGTAATGCTGAGAGTGTCAAACAGCACTTAGACCACATTCTGTGCCACCCAGGGGTTCCATAGGAACAGGAGAGAGCTGTTGGTATGGCAGGTGGCGGTGTGTGACTACTGTCCTGGAACAGGCCTGTTCTGAAGACTGCCCATGGGCACCAACTGAGGAGAGATCACCGTCAGGTTGATGGTAGGAGTAGCGGGCTGTGCAGGAAGGAGTGGATCTTTCAAGAAAGCCTCACCAAGCCCGTGTAGACGCCAGAATAACCCGTTTTCGTAGCTCAAGGATACACATTCTTTCAACAGAGATTTTCCTTTTCAGGAATAAAAGAGAAAGCAAACAAAAGCATGTAGGCCTTGGTGGGTCTTTTTGTGGTGAGAGGCATTGTACAAACGCAGGGCTCCAGTCGGTACCGATTTATGTAGATGTTGAATACACAAGTATAAAACAGTCCCCAAACAATATTTGTTTTTTAGATGAATAATTCACTCATTTTCCCTGCATGAGTTTTTCTCATCTGAAGCACTGGCCTTTCAGATTAAATAAATATAATATTTCAAAAGAATATGGACATGAATATTCATAAGGACCAAAACAGTGAATATAAATAAAAGCCCTTTTATATAACATTTTATTTTATTTTTTACAAGGACCTTACTCTTTTTTTTTTTTTTTTTTAATTCACTTTTGAGCTGAATGTCTTCAAAGTAATTTTCCAGGACACCATTGCTTCTGCAAAGCCTGGTATTGAGAAAGCGATCTAGCAATATTTTCATCTAGCAATATTTTCCTGTATATAAACAGGAGATAAGGTAGTGATTATGGCACACACCATTAGCCAGAGATTCAGTCCAGCCTGATACAGCACTCAGTACAGTATTTGTCTAAACAACTGGAGGAATGTCAAATAAATGAAATAAACCGAAATAAAATTATGTGGCCTGAAAACATATGGCTACTTCATGCACAGAAAGTACAGCAGGCTATTTTGGGGTATTTTACATATTGGCCAATGATTTAAAAGTCGTAAGAGCCTCCTACAAGCCTCATCTGTATTATTATATACTGGACACACAAGCAGCAAAAAGTATGTTATCCAAGTTCCTTAAGGGAAGAATGAAGCAGCCTCCATTTGAACAGAATGAGAAAGATAAATAAAAATGAGGATACAGTCATTCTTGCCCAAACAGCTGGTTCAACAGAAGTCAGGTTGCTGTGGCAGTCAATCAGTTCATTCTGCTAATGGAGTTGCCAGTATTCCTATCTAAGTGATCCCTGAGACTAAGGGCAAAGTTCATTGCTCTCTGCTTATAACGCTAGCTACGCAAGGGCTGTCTCTCTAATTTGCTTTCAACTCGTGGGCTCAGAATAAACCCACAATTGAATGGCAAGCTACTGTATAATTTAAATCTGAACATTAGGGAAAGTGAAGCTAATGCAATTGCAACGCGAAGGGTCACAAATGTGTCATATAATCATTGACTGGTGACCACGTGCATGTTGGAGGGGTGGGAAGCCCTTCAGAGGAGGGGTGGGCTGGTGCCATCCTGGTGTGCTCAGAAGGAAGGCCAGTGAGGTGTGAAGTGAGTCCCCTTTGTACAAGTCTATGGTCAGAAAGTATAAAGTCATGTACTCGCTTCTGAAACAAATTATTTTTAAAAATCATCACAAAGCAGATTATTTTCTCCTAGTCTTGGAGCTACTAAAAATAATAAGTGTAACTTTCAAATGAATGTCATTTTGCCTCAATGCTACCAAATGAGTATGTTGTTGTCTTTGATGAGAAAAAAAAATTTTTTTTGAGAAAAACGGCTTCCTCACATTAGGATAGGTGTTCTGGTAGAGTGGGCGGGGTCTCGGGGTGGGGCCTCGGGGTTCTTTGGAGTCTGAATTACAGGAGAATGCCCTGGACTGCTCACCTGGGGCTCCTTCACCTTCAGGGATGCTGCTGGAAGCCCACTTCAGCCTCCCGACTGTGGGCAAAGCACGGAACTCCTTGGCACCTTGTTTTCCCACTCATACAGTATGAAACACCTTTCAATAAATTCTGCTCATAACGTATTTTGAGAGAGACAAAAGATCAGTGTTAGGCTGAATAACATACTTTCTCTATACAAGTATTTCTAGGACAGTGCCACTTTTTCTCAGGTCCTCTCTTGTTTCTAAAGATTTATCATGTGATTCAAGAACTTGCCAGGCGCAGACAGTTTTGGTAAGCGGTTGTCTTAGGACGCGTATTGACCAGCTGTTATTCCAGTGGACCGACATTATCCAGAGTCCGGGCTTGCCTGTCCCAAAAGGCAGTGACTGTTCTGTAGGTTTGCACTGCAGTACCACCTCACTTCGGGTATTGGTGGTTGAATTAGGTTTCTACTCTGACGTGCTGAATGACAAGTAACCACCAAACCCCAGCACCTTATAGCTATAATAATTTTTGTCCTATGTCCTCTAAGTCTTCACACTGGCGGAATTTGCTCTCTGATAGATAAATTTGTCCAGACTCAGAAAGTATGGTGGACACCAGCTCTGCACTATGCGTGTTCAATCCAAAGCCCAGTTGAAGAGTTGGACTTTCCCAACCATGACCTTCATGATAAAGGCCAAAACACCAAGATGGTGGCAGAACATAGATTGAGGTCCTGTGAAGCCTCCGTTCCAAACGGGCATGCTGTGGCATCTGCCCATATTTCATCCTCAATGTGCGTCCACAGTCAGTGGGTGGGGAGTACACCCATTGTCTGAAGTCCATGAATGAGTGAGTGAAAAGAAAGAACTGTGGACAGGTGACACATTCCATCACGTCCCAGACATTAGGAAATCGAGGGAAATCCAAGTAAAATCCCCCTGTGTTCTTGTTTTTGTGTTGACCAAGAGACCAACATCCAAAACAAGTCTTTAGTGATCTGAATAGACACTGTGGGAAATAACCTAATAGTGTGGGAACAGTGTGCTGTCAATCCTGTCACAAGGACAGCAATTTAAATGCTTTAGTAATGATAATGGAGATCATAGCCCACTTTCAGACAAAAGACTGCTTGTTAATTATCTGTGGAGAGTTTAGAGATTGCAACCCTATACAAATCAGGCTTGCAGATGGACCCAGCAGTCCCTACATGCATAAAGGAAAACACAGAGGTGAAGGAAATAGACATAGTTTAGACGTTGGTTTTCACCCCAAGAGACTTCAAGGGCTGTAGGACAGGGACCTGTGCGGTCCTCATGTGTTGATCAGCTTCCCATCACTGTGCTGAAATACAGGAGATGATACACTTGGAAGGAAGACCTGTTTGGCCTCTGTGTCCGAGGTTCCTTTTCACTACTGCTGGGCCCCACAGCCTTTGGGTCTGTGGCAGGACAGCACATCACGGCGAGGAGTAACAAGGTTACCTCACAGTGGCCAGGAAGCAGAGAGAGAGACAGGAAGGGGCTGGGTCACCAAAGTCCCTTTAAGAGCAGACCCCCATGACCTAGCTTCCTCCTACTTAGCCCCAGCTCCTAAGAGCACCCCAGGCTCCGACCATATCAACACTTGGGCCCCTGTGGGGCTTTCGAGACCTGTAGCACCTTAATGGCTGATAAAATGCCTCCTGCTCTGTAAAGTTAAAATAAATACAGGAGAGTAAATGGAAATGTGCGTGGTAAATGAAGAGAAGAAGACAACACCTACAGCTGGGTGGGTATCCAGCACCAAGCCAGGTATTTCTCCACTGTTCTCTTTTTCCAAGCTTTTTAAAATGCACGAAATACCTCCTACCTACTTTAGATGAAAAAGGCACAGTGCGAGTTATTGTTTTACCTCTTATTCTATCATCAATCTAACTCTGCACAAGATTTTCAAAAGAAGAATGAAAGGTACCCTGTGATTCATGATTTCATCATTACTCTCTTGGAACTGAGGCTTTCTATCAAAGAACATAATCTGTGTTCTCTTGCTTAATAATATAACATTTTACAAAATGCTTTCACATTTTATAGAATTGATGTTGAGAATATATTCTTGGACTAAGATAACTATATAGAAACATAAAATATACCATAGAGCAATAGTCCTCAACATGCTCCTGAGTTATTTTTTTTATCTTATTTCATAGTCGTAAAGGGGTTTTGTGTGTATTAATACAGCTACTATGGAGAGAAGTGTGGAGGTTGCTGAAAAAATTAAAAATAGAGCTACCTGATGATCCAGCGATCCCACTCCTGGCTATGCATCCAAAGGAAGGGAAACAGCATGTCGGGAGGCATCTGCCCTCCTCCCGTCTGCTGCTGCAGTGCTCACAAGAGCCAAGGTGGGACCCAGCTTCCATTAGCAAGTGAATGCATGAAAAGAAGGTGCCACATGTATGCAGTAGAACAATAGCCTTTAAAAAAGATGGAACTCTTGGCCTTCCTGACAACAGAGGAACCTGGAAGACTTAATGTTAGGCACAGAAAGACAAATAATGCATGATATCACTCATCGGTGGAAGTTAAATAAGTCAATCTCACAGGAAGAGTTACGTTGCTGGTCCCCAGGAGTTGGGTGGGCAGGGAATTGGGAAGATGTTAATCAAAGGATACACAAGTTCAGTTGGACAGGAAGAATATGTTTCAGAGATTCACTCTATGACATGGTAACTAATAACAGTGTGTTGCATTCTCTAAAATTGCTACGAGAGTAGATTTTATGTTTTCTCACAACAAAAACATGGCATGTGTGTGAGGTAATGCATATGTTGATAGATTCTACTTAGATGTTCTACAACCTCTACATATTTCAAAATAATATGTGCACACTACATTTTTAAAGGGATTTTTGAAATTGCATAAAATCAATTTCCAAGAAATAAGTACTGTTTGTACAGCCAGAAAAGTGAGATTTTACTTAAAATATTCAGATACTGACAAAGAGATGCTATTTGATGACTCGCATAGTCACTTCTTCTTCTTTTTTTTTTTTATTCAAAGTTGTTGTATATATAACAGTAGGATGCATTACAATTCGTAATGCACATATAGGGCACATTTTTACATATCATTGTATACAAAGTATATTCATACTATTCATGTCTTCACACTTGCATTTAGTGTAATGATAGCCATCTCATTCTACCATCTTTTATTTTTCCCTTTATACCCCCTTGCCCCCTTGAAGGAGCCCTAATTAGGAAGGGCTGTTGCAGCTAGCTGGAAGCCATGGGTTCCACCTGATATGTATGTGACGCACCTGTAGGCACCCGCAAACCTGAAGGTATATAACCGGGTGAAAGCGGTCCGAGTTAGGAGAACGGAGAATTCAGTCAGCCGGGCAGTCACTCGGTCGGTCAGAAGAATCAGAGCGGCCAGAACGTAGGCAGAGCGGTTACAGAAGAGAAACCAGATAGAAGAAGTAATGACTGGTCAGAGTTAGGCCGAGGCTCCCGAGGAAGACAGAAGACAGAAGACAGAAGAAGGAAGAAAGAAGAGAGAAGAAAGAAGCTCTAAGCTAAAATCTTTCTTTCCCTCTCTAAGCTCTAAGAAAGTAGAAGTAAAAGTAGTAAAAGCTATACTCTGCCTCCGAGAGTTTTTATCCCGGTTTACGGTACCAGGCAGCTTACACCCCCTCCCTTCCCCTCCCTCCCCATTGACCTTTCTAGGGTTCCTCTAATCCTCCAATGTTCCCCGACCCAACCCCACTGTGAATCAACCTCCTTATATCAGAGAAAACATTCAGCATTTGGATTTTTGAGATTGGCTAACTTCACTTAGCATGATATTCTCCAACTTCATCCATTTAACATGGTCACTTCTTTTACCTCTCCTGAAATAAGAGCTTTCCATTGGGAAAATAGAGGCAGTATGGGGTAATGACCACCAGGGGAAAGCGCTGCCCAGGGACCACACATCCTCAGTTTTTGTTGGTCTGATCGATTTTGCTTATTAAGTAGCAATAAAGTTGAGGAGAATGATTTTAATGGTCTTTAGTTTAAAAATCAAATCGTTTCAGACACATCAGGAAAATCGGTAACTAAGCCAAAAGATGCATAATTATTCCGGTTTCACTGAGCCATTTGTTTGGCTGGTGTCTGTGTAGCATCAGACTGAGAAGCACCGTATGGTTCTGCAGACAGTTCAGAACGGAAAGCATGGCCCCTGTCCCCTTTCTACCCAGTGGGCACACTGGAGTCTCCATGCGGTGGTAGCCTCCGTGGCAGGAGGGACACTGACGCCTCCGGGGAGGTGTGGTCACAGGCACTCCATAGCCTGAAGGGACCAGGGAGCAGGGATGGGCAGTGCATCAGGGCATACAGTCGCCACCAAGGAGCTGGTTTAATTTTCAAGACTTCTTCTAAAGTGGTTCTAATGATTTAAAGCCCATTTGGAACTTTGAATGGAGAAGACACAGTTAGAGTTCTGCTCTTCTCTTGTTTTTGTTTCCTGTGATAGGAAATGCTTGCCACCCCAGGTGCCACCGCATGGGGAGCTGGTACGTGGCACCAAGCCCGTGCACACGTGGAGTTACCCATGGCTAGAACCTGTCTCATTAGTCAGCTGCCCCAGGCTTGCCTGCTTGTAGCATTCACGTGTAATCACACCTGAACGTTTTATTCCTTCCTTCTTCCTTGCAGCAGGAGATTTTTGTTTTTTCTCTTACTGAATACTATTTTCAGAAACAAGGAAACATCTGGACAGCATTTTTGTCCCCAGAGGGCCTACATATGTGTGAGGGAAGACAGAAAATAATTAAAAAAAAAAAAACATATGTATGATCATTCTAATTCTAAGGAGAGGTGAAGAATGCACAGTGCTTGGTCAGCTTGAGAATAAATGCAGGTGGCAGTTCAGACAGCGGAAGCTGATGCTTGAGTTGTAATGCCTCAGTGACAAGAAGAAGCCAGGCAAGGGAAGATTCCCCGAAGAACATTTGGGGCAGAAGAGCTACCAGTGCAAAGGCCCTGAGGTTGTCCAAGGAATGGCACAAAGAAAGGTAGGAAGGACTGTGAGTGGTGGTTATGGACATTGGTGGGATATGAGATCGGGGACATCAGTCAGGTCATGAGGGACCTTAGTGGCATGGTGAAGGCTTTGTATTTTTCCTAAGTGTTATAGAAAGCCATGGGAGAGGTATGAATGAGAAACAGTAATGTGACCAAATGGAGCTTTTAAAAATGTCACTTTGGCTTCTGTGTGAAATATTTGTTTCAGGAGACATTAGTTTTAATCAAGGAGGTCATTTGGATGCTTTGAGGGAGTTTGGGGGTGGTTGTGCGATTTGGATTGAATTATAGCCACAGGTGGAGGAGGATAAATGGGTTCATGATGTCTTCAGGGATGGAAGAACAAGGAAGAAGAAATTATTAAGGGCATCTTCTAGGTTCCTAGGTTTGGGGGCTAGAGGTGCCGCTGAGTGCGATGGGAAGAGTTCTAGAAGGACAGGGGCTTGTTTGAGGTTGGGGGATCAAATATCCCTTGTGAAAATCGCAGCCACATACCCTGGACCCCTATCTGCCATCCAGAGTCCCCGTTTGCTGCATTCCTGTGAAGAATGGTCACAGCAGTTTGGCTGCAGGGTCCGCCTGGTCCCGCATGGCATATGAGCATGAAGTTGGGAACTGGAGCTCAGAGCTGAGCCAGTGGCCCTCATTCTGAGACCCCCGAGTGAAATCCTGGTGAGGCCTGGAGAAGCTGGAGTGGTTGAAAAGAGAAGGGGACCTGCGCAGGCTCTGGAAGCTTCTAGAAGCACCCAGGCCTGAACTGCTGCAGAGTTCCTCTGAAGTCTTGGGTCCAGACATCTGGCTGAAAGCACAGCGAATCCTTTCCCTGAGTTTTGTGCTGGTGGGTGGGCCTCCAGTCCTGACCTGGGAAGGGGTGGCCTCTCCCCTCCGCGCTGCAGCTGGGGTTCCATGGCCTTTCAGCGGGTGGAAGACGTGGGTTCACCAAAGTCTGCGTACACACGTCCAGCGCCTGTGTCTGCACAGCGGGGAAGGGAGCCTGGGGAGGAGGAAGGGAAGCACACGGAACCTGCAGACTGGGAGAGGCTCAGAGACTCCACAGGGCCTCACGACACCAGGGTCAGCATGAAGCTGGGCAAGGCGGGGCTTCACCCACTAAGCCAAAGAGAAGACGCTTTTGCAAAGTTTGTGGTATTTGTACGGAAATACAAAATAGGCACTGCCTAAAGTAATTGTATGTGAGTGAGACCAAGGAACAAAATAAAATACTAATCTAGGTGCAAAGGTAAATATTTGGCAGATTTTTTTAAATTTTTATGTTTTTATTTGTGGTGGTGGGGATTGAACCCATGTCTTTCAGCATTCTAGGTAAGCACTCTATCCTGAGCTATGTCCCTAGCACCACATTTGTTTTAAAAAATCTTAAAGCACATTTCTGGCTATATAACTTTCTAGTTACACTTTTCAAAAAGTTATAAAAGTGCTTCCCACTTGTAAATTATATATATAAACTATATATATATATATATATATATATATATAGAGAGAGAGAGAGAGAGAGAGAGAATCAAAGTCATCAACCCTCAGACGTGAAAATAATATCCAAGGAGGAATTTTTGACTTTGAATATAGAACTTATCTCCCAGAATGCTCAGTTAGGTTAATATAGTCGAAAATTCCATCTTTTTGATTTTGATTTTTAAATTGACAAACTATAGTTGCCTGTATTTATGGGGTACAAAGTGATATTATTATTCATGATATTATATAGAATGATCAACTCAAACTCACTAACACATCCATCCCTTCAAATACTTAGCATTTTTGTGATGAAGATGCTCAAAATTTACTTTGTAATTTTGAAATGTTCGATACACTGTTCTGTACGATACTTACTACACTGCACAGTATTTCCCAGCATTACTAAAAGAAGCTTCTTCCTCTATTGCTTGAGGCTTTGCACCTGTCCATCACCACCTGCTCCTCCAGCCCCAGCCTCTGGTGACCACCATCCTACCACTGCTTCCTAAGTTCAGTTGTTCTGATTCCGCACATCAGTGAGAATGTCCTTCTGAGCCTGGCACATTTCACTCAGCATAAAGTTCTCCAGTCCCATCGACATCGTCACAACTGAAAAAAAAGTCCTTCCTTTTGGAGACTGAATAGCATTCCGTTGTGCATGTAGACCACGCTTCCTTTCTGCATTCATGCCCTGATGGACGGCGGGGGGCTGGTTCCATGTGCTAGGTGTTGTGAACAGGGCTGCAGAGAACCTGGGAATACAGGGGTCTCTTCACCATCTGATTTCAAATAGTTGGGGTAAGTACCCAGAGCTGGCGTTGCTGGATTATTTGGTGATCAACTTCTAGTATTCTCAAGAATGATTATGCAATTTTCCACAATGGCCCCAGTAATTTTTATCCTCACCCACAGTGGATAGGGATTCTCTTGTCTCCACATCTGGCCGCCACTTGCTTTTCCATCTTTTGATGATTGCAGCGCTGACAGGGGAGAGGCCACGGCTCATTGTAGTGTCAATTTGCATTTCCCTTGTGATTAGTGATGTTGAAAACACTTTTTCCATAAATCTGTTGGCCAGTTGTGTGTCTCCTTTTAAGAATGTCTAAAGAATTCTAGGCCAGTGCCTTGGTGCACACCTGCACTCCCAGTGACTCCAGAGGCTGAGGCAGGAGGATCACAAGTTCAAAGCCCATTTCAGCAACTTGATGAGCCCCTGAGCAACTAAGCTAAGTAAAATATAAAAAAGGGCTGGGGATGTGGCTCAATGGTTAAGCACTTCTGGGTTCAATCCCTGGTACACAAAACAACAAGAACAAAAAGAATGTTTTATGAATTCTACCTTTTTTCCTAGGTGATTTCTACTAACTTTTTTTTTTCATTTCTAGTTTTACTCTCCAAAAAGAAGATACAATGGTATAAGATCTATACCCCGATAGATATTACAGATAGAATGGTATTATTCCTATGGTTTCTCAGTAAAATATGTGTCTTTGAAAATTAAGATACTGCTTAAAATACTATGGTATGCCCAATTTCTCAGTTCTGTTGGAGAGGGAAGTGATTTGAGTAGCTCAGCTTCTGGTTACAAAATACTTACATTATGTTCACAGAGATGTTATTTCTCTTAGCATTATTAGCATAACAAAAATAGAAAATCTTTCTCTTATGGTGTATTTCTCCACAGAACTGCTGTGATTTACATAACTAATCCTGATTATCCTGCTGATTATGCATGTTCAAGCATTCTGGAGAGAATGGAATGAACAGCAAAGCTTCATTGAGACATTAGCACTGAGGGACTCTTGAAGGGGAAACCAGAGGTTCCATCTTTTAAGCTGCTACTGGCCTCGCTTTTTCTTGTCATGGAGCCATAGTCTGAGGCCCTCGGGCTTGTACCAGAGGACTGAGACATAGGGGAGGGTGGGACAGCACCAGCTCTTGTCTGCAGGGAGTCACGTTGGGACAGGTCCTGGGTTAGTGCTGCTTATGGCGTTCATTAACTCCCCTTCATTTTCAGTCCCGTTCATGGTAATTTTCTGACAAAGATGTCTAAAAAGTTAATTTTTATCAAATTACCTTGGATTCCCCAAATGTAGGTAATCTTGGCGTTGTGGACACTTACTTGTAATCTCTGACTTGGGAATGGAGTCCAGGGTGTTCAGGACTTGAGATCTAAACTCTGGCTTGATCTACAGCATCACTTTGATCTCATGGGTTGAATTGTGTCCTAAGCCTCAGTACCTGTGAATCTGACATTACTGGAAAATAGGGTCTGTGCCTATGTCCTCAAATGAAGATGAGATCACACTGGATTTAGGGCAGACCCTGAATCCAATGGCTGGTGTCCTTAGCAGGAGGGAAGTGTGGACAGAGGATGCCATGTGAGAGCACAGTCCCCCAGGAACGGGAACAGGCCCTGAAATGACGATGGCAGAGCCTGGGACATCTGCTCCTTGAGAGCCTGGTATTGCTGGAAGCCCCTGGGATTGGCCAGGAGACAGGTGTGCAGGAGATTCTCCCTGGGATCTTCCGGGAGAACCAGACCTGCCAACACCATTCTGGAGTTTGACTCCCCCAACGGTGAAAGCTTTTGTTTTGTTAAGTCACTCAGTATGCGGTAGTTGCTATCACAGATGCAGGAAAAGGGTACACTTGGCACGTGACACAGAAGGAGTCTGCATCTCTGAAGCTTCTAGACCTCTGAATCTAGCTAGCTCCCTCCAGCCTGCCTTGGAAGAGAGATAAAAAACCATCCTTTCCAGCCCACCATTCCCTTGCACAGTTCCGATCGTGCCTTTAAAAAGCTTCTGCTCAGGACCTCTTGAGTCCCGGGAGACTTATCAGGGAAGGAGCTTCTGCTGCATGTTAACCCAGGAGCGGGTGAACTTGGCCGAGCAGATGAACTTGGCCGTGCACAAGAGCTACCCTATGAGTTAGCGGGCAACCACACCCTTTCTTCATGCCACCTGAGTTTTCACTGTGCCCGTCTCTTTGAAAGTGGCCTCCTTTGGAAGAGCTTCTGTGGCTGGGGGCATTTGCAGGAGGCCGAGTGGAGTGGAGTTTCTCACTGTTCCAGCTGCTGTGCGGGTGAGGAGCGGGGAGTGGGAGATTCGCGTGGGGCCAGCTCCTCTGGGCGGAGCCAGAGCATCTGCAGAGGAGCAGTCCAGGGAATCCCTGCATTGTCACGTGAGTGGCTGACAAGTCTTTGTGGCATTTAGTCTAGGCTGATTGTCCCAAGCCCCGGTCATCCCTTCCTTCTGCAAATGAAGGCCAGCTTCATGCCCCCTTCGGTCCTGGAGAAGGCCCCCCTCCCTCTGCAGGACCCCAGGTGCAGGAGCCCTGTTTGGGGAGATGGCTATGATTGCGGTTGACTTCGGGCCATGGAGTTTTGGACATTGCCACCTTCCGTAGTCTCACGAGACTTGGCCCCGGATCTCGAGAGACTTGGGCCGAGCGCGGAGCGGGTCGGGGCCATTTTGGTTGTTGGTTGTTTGCTGGTGTGTGGCACGTGTTAGAGTTGTTAGAGCCAGAGAGAGAAACTGACAGAATAAAGATCCTGTTTGTTTCCAGTCTGCCTCTGAACTTATTCCCGCGGCTTTGCTGCTCCAAGCGGCCATCGCTTCAGGCGGCGACACCCAGGGCTCATTCCTGCGGGAGGGCAGAGGAGGATGAGCTGCACAGCAGTCTGTGTCCTCTCAGAGCAGGGCCTTCAGTCCGGTGTCTGCAGCTGCCTGCCACAGGCATCCCACCAGGGTCTGTACAGTGAGTTTTTAAATGTAATTCATCTACTAAATAGAGAAATGCTAATTCAAAAATCACCATGTCTGTGGCTAACAGTGAGGTCAGTGGGCCAAGGAGGGTGGCAGGATGTTTCCTGAGATGCATTTGGTGAGTAGATTCTAATGAGGTGATGTGATTGGGGTCATTTTGGGATGTATAATAGAGCTTTTCATGCAGACTTCAAATATTTATGGAGCACTCCCATGCACCAGGTACTGTCCAAGGCGTTGAGGTCTTGGCTATGAGTGAAATAGGTTCTTGTTCTTGAAGGGTCATTATCCTTCCTGTGTTCCATGGGGAGAGAATCGATAAATAAGTGGGAACCCCAAGCATGATCATACTTGGCAAGGACCAAGGGGTGTGGTAGGAAAATTGGCCAGTGTGTGCAGAGTTGTTGGGGGTAACCAGAGGAGGTTGTCATCCAAGGAAGAAACGTGGTAGACCTGTGTATTCAGAGCATGAACATGGCAATCGTGCACTGGATTAGAGAAAGGAAAATGTTGGAGAGCCAGTGAGATCAGAAGGAGCATGCCGAGACGGAGAACAGGCACCTGTCTCAAGGGCAGCAGCAGCGAGGAAGTGTTTACTGTCGTTTCCAGTGCGTCTATTGCTGTGCGACACTCAGCGACTTGTAAGAAGGTAATAATATATTCATATCTATGCACGTGAAAAGATGCCCACAATGAACAGTTACGTGAAAAAAAAAAATCTGTAGAGTACTGTATATAAAACATCTGATTTTCATAAGCATCATATCAACAAAACCAAAAAATTAGAGAGAGAGAGAGAGAGAGAGAGAGAGAGAGACTGACTGACTCAGGGACTAAATGCCACAAAGACTTATCAATCACTCACATGACTGCAGGTATGTTTGGATCACCTGAGGGGCTTCCTTCCTCTCTTGGGGACCCAGGATGGAGAAACTCCAGCACCATGGTCCCATGATTGCCAGGTAGCCAGCAAAAAGTACGCACTGGCTTTTAAAGGTTCTTCCCAGAAAGGCCACAGCACTGCTGCTGTGCTTCCTTGATCAACACAAGCCACAGGGCCTCACCTAAGGGGAAGCAGATGGTGAAGTGAAGCTGTACCCTGTGCCCGAAGAGTCCTAATGGTTACCCAAATCATGGAGAAAGGTCGAGTGGACACAAATGAGCAGGAAGACACTCTGCTTCTGTGTTGAGGGAGGGGAGAAGAGCGAGTGATTTAGACCAGACATATTTCTTCCCAATGAAAAGGCAATGAGCCCCCTTAGTGAGGAGAATGGTGGACAGGGACAGAGAGACAGAGCCCATATGCTGAGCTTGAAAATAAGAAGACACGTTTTTATCATGGATTTGAAGGAAAGCGTGGTCAAAGGTGACCCCCCCCCCCCCCCCCGCAACAATGGTCTGCACCTGAGTTATTGGCAACCAAGCCATCACAGGCATAAGTGAGTTACCCTGTGAGAGGAACAAGTTTAAGAACGTGAAGAGAAGCCCATAGCTAGTTAGAAACTGGTGGAGCTTGGGGTTCAAGTCGGGAATCTGTGGGAAGATGTCTGTGTCATGCAAAGGTAAATGCAGGACTGCAGAGAGGAGACACAATTGAAAGTGCCTTGCCGGAACCTCAGGTGTTGCTGCCCCCTCAGAAGTCGCACTCACCCGGGCACCTGGGCAGGGTCAAAGCCTTCAGATGAGTGGCTCCTCCCTGTGCCTCTGGACAGTGGTACCTCGAAGGGGAGGCTCTTGTCCCCATGGTAACATGGAAAATGGAGAGCGCATTAGACTTTTTAGAGCGTTTTTACCCACACATTTTTTTAGATGTGCCAAACCCATTTTAGTTTTACATATGGCCAATTGAAGTTATGTTGAAAAGCAGGCTTGGAACACCCCAGAACCCCCTGAGATTGATAAGATGTGAAGAACAGTCTCCCCACAGGACTGAGAGTGAGCTGGACTTCCTTCCACCCAGTGCTGCTTGGGCGTGACGGAGGCACCCCACGCTGAGCCCCCACTAGCTCCCTGAGTGTGAGTTAGTGCCGTTTGTTTAATTAACCTTCAGAAAATTCACTTTGCCACCTAAAACTGAGCGTTTCACAGGAGCTACTGTATTCGGAAACTAAAAGTCTAGTCTCTATTTGGGTATTATGGCCAAGACTTCCACGTGTCCTTTTAAAGTGCATGTGTTTGCAGAAGTTCATATGAGTGGAAATCATGCAATGATTTGAAAGCCATCCAAAATCAAACTGTTCAAACATGTTGATATTTTCAAATAAGCACTAAAGATGCTTTCATTATAAGGATAAGATGTAGTTGCAAAAGAGAAGTTCCATTCTGTAATGACTATCAATTTTGATATCTGAAAATACTCATTTAATACCTCTTGGAAGATATACAGTTTTTGCATCAAATGTTAAATGTAGGAAAAACAATATATGAATTGAAAATATGTCCTTTAAATTTGATGAATATTAGAAATTCCAGTCAATTAATTTTCTTATTAAATTTTGACTAGGTACCAATTTTTTGCATTTCTGAAAGAAACCTTTGCTGTAACTGAACAGTTGTCACCAGGGCTGGAGTAGCCTATGGATGACATTTGGTGATGGCCAGAGATGTTTTCAGTTGTCACACCTGTGGGGCTGATGCAGTGCCTCATGCATGGAGGCTGGGGTACTACTGCTCAGTGTCCTGAAAGGCACAGGACAGAGACTCATCCAGCCCCAAAGGTTGACAGTGCTGAGACCAAGTCAGCCTGCTCAATAGGAGCTATTCTGTCACTCAACATTTCAAACACAAGGTTCCTATTTCCACTCCTAGTTTCCAAGCATTTAGTCTACGTCGTTCTCTAATGCATGATTTTGCTAAATGTTCACCATAAGTCATTCATCATAACTGATGCTGTGGACATGCACTGCACGCTTAGCATGTAGACATGAAGGAAAGATGAGTGTGCCTTTCGAAGATCACGAGATGATATTGTGAGTATTCTGAGATACGTCTCAAAACAGGTCGTCCTCACCAGGAGCATCTGGAGTCTGGGGCACAATACCAGGTGCTGTCTGTGGATCTGAGCAGCCGCGAGCAGGGCCCTCAGAATTGCAGAAATGGTCAGCAGGCGCTGGTGGCTCTTGCTATGCATTTGTTTTTAAGTTTTAGTTTATCTCTTAATTATTGATCTTTGTATCTACCAGAGGAAGGAACTGTTGTGAGCTGTATACCGAGAAGAGAGGGAAGACTTGACCCTGGGATTTGTGTTTGGGTTCCGGCATTGACCAGTTGTGAGCCCTCTGTCTGTGGGTGGTGGGTGAAGCTCTTCTATAAAAGGGCCGAGCTTATGACACCTTGCGGTGCGACTACACAGACCGAGTTCCTCGGTAGGACACAAGGTTTCACACAAAGACCATGTGTAGAAAGAACAGTGTCTTGATTGAAAATACTTCCTGCAATTCGATGGATATTAGTGGTTTCAAAAAACTGATTTCGTCCATAAGCTATAGACATATCTTTGCTACACCTTGTGATTCTCCCCCAGGCCCATGGGATGGATGGTGAAAGGCCTGAACATGAGGTGTAGGAGCCCTGTTTGGGGAGATGGCTAAGATTGTGGTTGACTATGGGTCATGGAAATGTTTGGGCATTGCCACCTTCCATAGTCTCACGGGACTTGGCCCGAGATCTCAAGAGACTTGAGCCAAGATTGCTGATCGGGTCTGCGCCTTTTGGTGTGTTGGTTGTTTGTTGGTGTGTGTGGTGCATGTTAAAGTCATTGTTAGAGCCAGAGAGAAAAGTTATCAGAATAAAAAGGCTCTTTGTTTCCAGTTCGCCTCTGAACTTCTTCCCGCAGCTTCGTTGCTCCAAGCGGCCATCGCTTCAGACGGCAACAATGAGGTGCTTAGTAAATGCTGGTGCTACTTATTAATGGTTTTGGAATATGATTATTGGTTCCAAGAATGCTTTCTGTGTATTCTCTCCCTGGAAACATGACATGAGGGGGGTGTCTCACCTGTCTGAGCAGATCACCGTTCATTTTGTGAAAGCCTTCAAAAGCAATGGTTGTCTCTCCCTTCTGCAACTTGCACCTCGGTACATGAACTATCTTAAGGCCTTTTTTCTTTGGGGCCTTGGTTTTACATTCCGTGCACAGGATGGAGAAGGGAATGCATGCCACGCTAACTAGCAGTGCTTTGCTGCAACACATCTCATGGTCTTTTATTTGGAAGAGGTGAAAGAATAAATTATTTTCCAGAATAGATGAAAACCTGTTCTCCAACGTGTTTCGACCTGAGGTTACTTATAAATATAGACTGAAGACGGGGAGCAGGGGCTTGAGGCAAGGTCCACACAGACCCCTGGGCTTCCTGGTCACTGGTGGCCTTCGCCTTGGCTGTCATCCTGGGACAGCAGCAGCAATGATTGGAGAAGGCGATTCGGAGTCTGCCTCACCCTCCCCTCAGGGTGGGCTGGGTCGGGAGGTGGCCCCTACTCTCAGGATATGCAAACTGTGAAGTGGCCACAGGTGGGCGTGGCCAACTGCCCCTGGGTGTGACGTGGCTGAGCACCACCTGTCCTCCACTCCCAGAAGTGGCTCCCAAACCTTCCTCGTCATTCCAAAAGGAAACTCCGTACTCCTCAAGCAACTCCTCTCCATTCCTCATCTCACCCCAGCCCAGCCCTGGCAACTGCCCCTCCGCTCTCTGTGTCTATGGGTTTACTGATCAGCCTGGTTCGTATGAATGGAATCATGCAATAGTGGCTTCTCCAGGCCCCCCCACTCTAGCGTGTTCTCTGTCTGGGTATGCCTGAACAGGCTTCCCTTGTATGGAAATGCCGGATGCCATTTATCTGCCTGAGCCTCCATGGAGAGGTGTGTGTCTGCTTTGGCTGGGGTATGAGTGTGGCTATGAACACGTGTCACACGCACTTGTTTGAGTGCCAGTTTCCATTTCTTTGCGGTTCCTGCCTCAGAGTGGACCTGCAGTGTAAGCTGCCTGTCGTGGCCAGCCACAGCGCCGCGGTAGAAAAACTCGGAGGCAGAGTAAAGCTATTACTACTTTTACTTCTACTTTCTTAGAGAGAGCTTAGAGAGAGAAAGAAAGATTTTTCTACTTTCTTAGAGAGAGCTTAGAGAGAAAGACTAGAGAGAGATTAGAGAGCTTTCTTCTTTCTTCTTTTCTTCTTAGCTTAGAGAGAAAGAAAGATAGAGAGAGCTTAGCTTAGAGAAAGATTATTTTTTAGAGCTTCTTTCTTCTTTCTTCTTTCTTCTTTCTTTCTTTCTTCCTCGGGAGCCTCGGCCTAACTCTGACCAGCAATTACTTCTTCTATCTGGTTTCTCTTCTGTAACCGCTCTGCCTACGTTCTGGCCGCTCTGATTCTTTTCTTCTTCTCCGACCCGAACTCTTCTTCTGACCGACCGAGCGACTGCACGACTGACTGAATGAATTCATTCTTCGTTCTCCTAACTCCGACCGCTTTCACCCGGTTATATACCTTTAGCTTTGCGGGTGCCTCACGTGCATTTACAGGTGCATCACATACATATCAGGTGGAACTTATGGCTTCCAGCTGACCGCAATAGCCCTTCCTAATTGGGGCTCCTTCACTGCAGGGTCACGTGGCTATTCTGTACTTGACCTCCTCTGGAAGAGGTTGCACAACAGCTGAGCCGCCTCTGTGCCTCTCGTGCCCAGGTACCAGGCACTGACGGCGCAGGAGGAGCTGGGCATCTGTGCCCAGGCACTGCTCAGGCTAACCTAACATCTGCAGTGGCTTGCATACCAAAAGTAGGAGTCCTGCCCTCTTAAATAAGAACTCTGTCCTGCCACAGCAGTGAGTCCCTTACTGAAACCCAGTGAACTTGTCTCGGTTTGCTGTCCCTTTTGTCACATCATTATTTCTTTTTTTTTTTTTTTGGGGGGGATAGTTACTGGGGATTAAACTCAGGGGTGCCCTACCACTGATCCACATCCCCAGCCCTATTTTTTGGTTTTTTGTTTTTTTTTTTTTTTGTGGTACCAGGGATTGAACTCAGGGGCACTCGACCACTGGGCCACATCCCCGGCCCTTTTTGTATTTTATTTAGAGACAGGGTCTCACTGAGTTGCCAAGTGCCTCGCCATTGCTGAGGCTGGCTTTGAACTCGCAATCCTCCTGCCTCAGCCTCCCAAAGTGCTGGGATTACAGGCGTGCGCCACGGCGCCCGCCTTATTTTTTGTATTTTATTTAGAGACATGGACTCACTGAGTTGCTTAGCACCTTACTTTTGCTGAGACTGGCTGTGATCTTGTAATCCTCCTGCCTCAGCCTCCTGAGCCGCTGGGATTACAGGTGTGTGCCATTGCACCTGGATACATCATTATTTCTTTTCCTTTCTTCCTTTTTTTTTTTTTTGGTGGTACCGGGGATTGAGCTCAGGGGCATTTGACCACTGGGTCACATCCCTAGCCCTTTTTTGTATTTTATTTAGAGACAGGGTCTTACTGAGTTGCTAAGTGCCTCGCCATTGCTGAGGCTGGCTTTGAACTTGCAATCCTCTTGCCTCAGCCTCCCAAAGTGCTGGGATTACAGGCGTGCGCCACCGCGCCTGGCTCCAACATTATTTCTTACTTGGGCATGTCATTTTCTGCTGCCGTCAATGGGAAGGAAAGCGGAACACTCTATAACCCTCCTGTCTCCCCACCGCAGGTGTCCTTTTTCCTCTTCATCATCTTCGTGGTGTACACCATGCTGCCCTTCAACATGCGGGATGCCATCATCGCCAGCGTCCTCACCTCCTCGTCCCACACCATTGTGCTGAGTGTCTGCCTGTCTGCGACACCTGGGGCCAAGGAGCACCTGGTCTGGCAGGTGAGTCCCCTCAGCATCGAGGACAGTGACCTTGCCCACCTCTCAGGGGATGGAGTGGAGGTCCTGGGCTTCCACCTGGTGTGCTGTCATCTGGTACCTGGAAGCTGCTTCCTTTCTCCCCTTGTTGCTGTCCCTGATGCCCCCTCCATCATCCGGGCCAGTAGTGGCTTAGCCACTAGCAACAGTGAAACTAATATTAGCAGGAAAATTGGGTTGGAGACTTCAGTTTGGTGATCACTGAATGGTGATGTGATTTTGATGGTAAAAAGGCATTCTTACTATAGATTGCAATTTAGCACCCTTAGTTTTAGATTGAAATAACTTGTACAATTATATCCATAATTCTCTCCCACCTTTCTCTTTACATAGGACAAAAATATTCTCCATTTCTCAATCTTCTGGTAGGTCTGTGGGAATTTAAAAAAATGTAGTTTTTAAAAATGCTGCAACAGCAAATTTTGCTTTAGTAATAAGTAGAATTTCAAAGAAGCCATTCTATTTAATTAGTTAAAAGCATTTTAAAAGCTACCAATTTCCTGTTATGTGCATCCATAAACATAAGGGTCATTGATTTGGAGTTCTTCCTAACACTCACTTTTTTTTTTTTTTACCTGTAAAAGGGCTGTTTTATTTTGCTCTGTGAGGGTCAGTTGCAACACATGTGTCTGTGATATAAAACGCAGCGAGGTAGAGCGTTATGGTTATGAATAGCACTGCACCATTGGAAAAGATATTTTACTTTTATATTCTTATGGTGCTGGGATGGAATCCAGGGCCTTTTGCTTGCTAGGTAAGTGGTCTGTCATGGATCTACATCCTTGGCCCAGGAATGAGGGGTTTAGACATGGCTCACCTGAGCCCTGCAGGGACTAGGAGCCAGTTTTTGATGCACTTGATGAGATGTTTAATTTGAGAACTTGAGGTGGAAGTGGAAGCTCCCCCTTGAGCCTGTCGTCTTTCCCTTGGTTTGAAAGGTTTCTAGGGATCCCGTTTCTCAGTATTCATTTCCTAGTGCTCATCATAAGAGCGTGTTCATTAAGAGACTGTACATTACACATCTCTCTCGGGGTGCGAAGGCAGCGGCCCCTGACTTTACCTGGTGCAGAAGGGTTTTGCATTGGCTTGTTCTGCTATTACTGGGAAGCTCCCACTCCCAGGAAGCCGAGGACAGATGAAAGACAGATTGCTCCTGTTTCAGTCAGCTTGTTTGCTACTGTGACTAACAGACCTGACCAGAAAAATTGTAGAGAACGTTTATTTAGGGGCTCACAGTTTCAGAGGTCTTAATCTAGATAGCAGGCTCCATTCCTTGGGGCTTGAGGTGAGGCTGAACGTCATGGTGGAAGAGTGTGGCAGACAGGAGCAGCTCACGTGGTGATCAAGCAGAGAGAGACTCCACTGGCCAGATACACATATATACCCAAAGGCACGTCCCCAGTGACCCACCTCCTCCAGCCACACCCTACCCGCCTCCTGCTACCACTCAGTTATTTAATCAGGGGATTAATTCACTGATTGGGTTAAGACATTCATGACCCAATCGCTTGGCCTCTAAACCGTCTTGATTGTCTCACACATGAGCTTTTGGGCATCTAAACCATAACAGGCCCTTTGTGCCTTACACCTGACATATCCCAGTGACCCACACTTTCTGAGGCACAGATGGAGGCTGCCGGTACCTAATCGAGGGGAAGATTGACGATGCAATGCTTTATGTTTATTGTAAAATATTTGATTGGCAAACATTGCCTAGTTTCAAGGCATACAGCACAATGATTTGACATATATATGCATTGTGTAATGATTATCATCATCAAATTAGTTACTTCCCTCACCGCCTGTGTTA
The DNA here is from genome assembly GCA_025594165.1 of Tamias sibiricus. Classification (NCBI taxonomy): domain Eukaryota; kingdom Metazoa; phylum Chordata; class Mammalia; order Rodentia; family Sciuridae; genus Tamias; species Tamias sibiricus. Next base: position 167,220,523 of record CM046662.1, on the reverse strand, counting down.
TAAAATAGATCACCAGAACTTGCTTATCTATCTCTGACAGTTTCTACCTTTCGATCAGCAACTCCTCATTTTCCCCACCCCTAACCTCTGGCTGCCATCTTTCTATAAAAAAAAAAAAAAAAAGAACAATCCAGCCGTGCCTGAGAAGATGCTGAGAAGAGCTGCTCTGTACAGGAGCGCTGTCCTGCTTTGCCCTGTCTGCCTCTCACAGTCCACTCTGTGGGTCTGAATGAGGCCTTTGTTTTTTTCCCCATAAATTCCACCCTCCCTCTACTTGGGTCATTAACCTCAACATCAGGTGGGCACATCCAGGTCAGGGTGGTGGGTATGTTTTTGCAGAAGCAACAAGTACATGATCTGCTCAGGCAGTTTACATTCTGGAAATAACTGTGGGAAAGACCTCCTTTGACTGGCAGCAGGAGCCTCAAACCCTTCACGGCTCACAGCACCTTCAGGGGTAGGGCTCCCCTGGAACACACCCTTGAACATGGTGTGTACCTGTCTCTTCATCTCCTTCATGAATAGACGAAGTGTCTGCTGGTGTGGATTTAGTAGGAAAAAATATTGGAAAATAATTTTATACCTGCCCGTAAGGATTAAGTAGGGTTAAAAAAAAAATAGAGGAAAAACTAAGTGTTTTACAAAGAACTGTTGTGTTCTAAGTCATTGCATACTGTATTGGGCTGGGTTTTTGAGAGCAGTTTTATTTGCTTGTCTTAGCAAAAGCAAATTGGGAAAGAATGTTAACCTTAAATTTTTATTTACTATTTTCAAAAACCAACAAAGAAAAATACTTTGCATCGGCAGATAGCCAGAGATAGGTTTATTAGTAGGAAACTCAAAAAGAATAAAGATGCTTCCTTCCATAGACTTTCATTAAGAATGATGTGGAGAAGCAAACAAGAGCATGCAGTCTGCTGTCTGCACCCCCCAGAAACCATTTCATAGCGATTCCAAGAGCTGGGAAAGGTGAACTATGGCAACCGCTGCAAATGGAAAGTTCGTAGGTAAACATCAAGGTTTGAAGAAAAGAGCTTTCACTGCTTTGGGCCACTGCTGGAAATAGACCCCAAAATACCACTGGCTTGAGGTTGAAGAAAAACACTCTACTGGATTCTTTTAATGCACAGTGCATGTAGGTTAGAATGGTGTGAGGGAGGCTATGTGGCTGTGGTGTCATTGTTCAAAGAGCACTATGTCAAACACGCTGCACTGGCCTGAAGGAGGAGGCTGTCCATCACTGGGGGTCAGTAAGCATCAACCTGCCCTCTCACCTTCAAGGGAGGAGTAGCTTTTACTTAGCAAGGATCCATACGAAGAATTTGGTTTCATTTATATATTTGAATATTGGAAAGCCACTTAGCCTGTGTAGTGTGTATCTGTTAATCAACATGTTGACTTAGGAGAAAATCTTGTCCTCTTTCCACACCATGTAACAGAGCTCACTGTCCTTGGGAAAATTATTTTGCCAGCCTTTTTCTTGAAGTGTGCTGCATCCTCAGGCCGGAGGAAATTTAGTTAATAATTGTAAAGTAAGGATGATAGTCCCCACCACATTTTAAAATACAAATCCTAATACATTTTGTAACTTTTATTTTGAAACAATGATAGACTTATCAAGAAGTCAGTAATACAATACAGAAAATGATATCCTGTGCATGTATGAATATGTAACAATAAATCCCATCAGTGTGTACAACTATAGTGCACAGATAAAAGACGTGGAAAGGAGCTCGGTGGTAGAGCACTTGTCTAGCATGTGTGAGGCACTGGGTTCAATTCTCAGAACTGAACATAAATAAATAAAATAAAGGTCCATTGACAACTACAAAATGTTTTTTTAAATGTGGAAAAAAATAAAATAAGTGAAAAGAAAGGAAAAAAAAGAAAATACATGTTATCTCAAAAACCTATTAAAAAGTTAGTAAAACTAAAAAGCTTCTTCTCAGCAAAAGAAACAATCAGCGAGGTGAATAGAGAGCCTACTAAGTGGAAACAAATTTTTACCACATGCACATCAGATGGAGCACTAATCTCTAGAATATATAAAGGACTCAAAAATCTTAACATAAAAAGACAAATAATCCAATCAATAAATGGGCCAAGGAACTGAACAGACACTTCTCAGAAGAAGATATACAATCAATCAACAAATACATGAAAAAATGTTCAATATCTTTGGCTATTAGAGAAATGCAAATCAAAACCACTCTTAAGATTTCATCTCACACCAGTCAGAATGGCAGCTATTAAGAACACAAACAACAATAAATGTTGGAGAGGATGGGGGCTTGGTGGGGAGGCACACTCATACATTGCTGGTGGGACTGCAAAATGGTGTAGCCAATATGGAGAGCAGTATGGAGATTCCTTAGAAAACTGGGAATGGAACCACCTTATGACCCAGATATCCCACTCCTCGATCTATACCCAAAGGACTAAAGAACAGCATATATACTACAGGGACACAGCTACATCAATGTTTATAGCAGCACAATTCATAATAGCTAAACTGTGGAACCAACCTAGATACCCTTCAGTAGATGAATGGATAAGGAAAATGTGGTGTATATATACACAATGGAGTATTACTCAGCAATAAAAGAGAATAAAATCATGGCATTCTCAGGTAAATGAAGTTGGAGAATATAATACTAAGTGAAGTTAGCCAGTCCCAAAAAGCCAAATGCCGAATGTTCTCTGATCTAAGGAGGCTGATTCACAGTGGGGTTGGGACGGGAAGCATAGGAGGATTAGAGGAACACTAGAATGGCCAATGGGGAGGGAGAGAAAGGGAGGGGGCAAAGGGTGAAGAAAAAAATAATGGTAGAATGAAATGGATATCATTATCCTGAGTGCATGTATGAAGACATGAATGGTGTGAATATACTTTGTATACAACCAGAGATATCTAAAAATGTGCTGTATAATATGAAATGTAATGCATTATATATTATAACAACTTATATATTATAACAACTTAGAATAAAAAAATCTACAAAAATATGATTGTCAAAGGAATACATAAAAAGTAAACATAGGCAGTCATCAGGAAAATGAAGTTAAACCACCACAATAGGATGACAGTTTATATCCATTAGAATGGCTAGACGTAAAAAGACAGATAATTACAAGTATTATTGAGAATACAGAAAAGATGGAACTTCATACACTGGTGATGGAAATGTAAACTGATGAAACCATATTGGAAAAAATCTGGTGATTCCCCCAAATTGAACAGTTATCACTCCTAAACTCAACAGAATGGACACATGTCCACACATATACAAAAGCTTATATGTGAATGTTTATAGCAGCATTATAAGAACTCAAATGTCCACCAACTGTTAAGTGGATAAACAAAATATGGTATATCCATACCCTGGAATATAATTCAGCCATAAAGGGAATTAACTAATGATATATGTTTCAATGTGAATCACCTTGAAAACTATGAGCAAAAGACAGTTACAGAAGACCACATACTCTATGGTTCTGTGTCTAGTATAAACAAATCTGTAATAACAGAAAGTACATAGAGACAGGAACTAATTTAGAGGTTATTTTAATTGTTTCAGGGTTAGTTGTGGAGATTGGAAAAAACAGGGAGTCATTGCAAATGAGTAGGCCAATTTTGTGTGTATAAAGGATCTAAAATTGATTGTAATGATAGTTGCATAACTCTGTGGACACACTAAAAATATTGAATTGTATGCTTTAATGAATAAATTATATAAAACACATACACACACACACACACACACACACACACACACACACAAAAGAAAAGTTAGTAAAAGCAAGTTGCCAATCGGATACCATATCACCCTGGTGCTTTAGTATTTTCTGCAGTGCCGTCCTCCTACGTAGTCATGATGGACTGTCAAAATTGGGGAATTCAGATGGCCATGTGATTGCCATCTGACTGTCAGCCCCTGTTCAAGACCCTCTGGGCTTCCGTCCAGAACAGTCCGTTAGTCTTTCTGGGGTGTTCATGATTTTAACACCTTTGGGTAGTGCTGGCTTGGTATTTTGTGAAAGGTCTCTCAGCTTGAGTTTCTCTGATGTCCTCATGCGCAGGTTCGGGTTCTGCATGGTTGGCAGGGACTGGTCACGAGGAGTATGTCCCTGTAGAGCTGCATCCGGGTTGCAACTACCCAGTCTTAATCCCACTGTGACTTCCGGTTTTGTCACTGCCCACCAGGCTATTCCACTTTGAAATTGCCCTTTTCCTCTTTCTTATTAATAGTTATTTTAGGGGCAGTTACTTGAAAACTATGCATATATCCTGTGTTTCATCAGACTTTCAATTTGTTTGTTTGTGTGTATATGGTTTGTGCCTCCCTGTTTTTACTGTTAGATAGTTTATAAACCCTTGCTGTTCATTTGCATAGCCACCTCGTCTCAGATTTGTCCAGGGGCACCTCGAGCCTGGCACCTGAGTCCTTCTGACATGTCCCTGTCATCTTCTGGGCACCTCCTTGCTTTCTATCACAACAAGGTGTTTCAGGCATCTTGTTCTCACCTCACCTCTAAAACCAGCCATCTTTCAGAGGGCCCTGGTTCTTGTTAGCGGAGAAAGCCATTAGCAGCAAGGTCTGGGTATAAAGTGCTCCTGCTGCCCAGGAGGTGTCCTTACACCAAAGGCAAAGTCCACGCATATTTCTGCTCTATTTACTTTATTGTTATATATTGTTACATGCACTTAGGTCTTTTTAAAAAAATGTGTTTTTCTTTTATTAATTAGTTATACATGACAATAGAATGCATTTGTGCACTGCGATAGATCATACATAGATGGGATATAGTTTCTCATTTTTCAAAGTGTACATGTTGCAGAATCATATTGGTCATGTAGTCACATATAACTCAGTTGGTAAAGTGCTTGCCTTGCATGCACAAGGCCCTGGGTTCAATCCCCAGCACCACAAAAAGAATACACACACACACACACACACACACACACACACATATATATATATATCTTAACCACTATGACTTTACATGAATATTTCACTTTACCAACAGTGAAAAAAACTGAGCTTCCATGTTTCTTGAAGTATTTAATGATTGGATCAATCGCAGGTCCTAACCTGTCTTTTATCTCTCAGCCCATCCCCAGAGCCTCTCTCTTGGCCGCCTTTCTGAGTGCCAGGTCCAGCGTCCCCTCTCCCCATGCCTCTCCTGCAAGCAGGTCCACCCTGCCCCCCAGCTCAGGCTCTGACACTGGGTCCATGTGGCGCTGCCCTGGTGTGTGCGTGCCTTTCTCCTGCTCAGGCTCCGTCCCCTGTGGCCACCTTTCCCCACTCCCGGTTTTGTGGCCCCTGGACCAACACAGCTTCCTGCTTCCCATTGTTCTGTTGGTGTGGACGCTGCCTCATTGGCCTCGTCTGATGGCCTGAGGACCGAGTTATTCAGCAAGGAAGGCAAAGGCAAAGGAAGAAAGGGGGAGAGGCGGGGCAGGGAAGAGAAGGAGAACGGACACGTTTTGAACGTCGCACTTATTAGTGGGAGAGGAAGAGATTGGTTTCAATTGCTCTGTTTCACTCTGCGCTGGTCTCTGCAAGTTTTCTCATGATTATTTTCTCTTCGTCATTCTGTTGGCTTTCAAAGAAATGTGTCGTGATTTCCCCCCCACGATCTGAGATTCTGAAGAAATTCCACAATCCCTTAATAATGAAGGTAAGAAAATATGTAAAGATCAGGACATGTACAGAAGAGCAGTTTCATGTAGCCCACGGAAGAAGAATAGATTATTTCCAGGTGATAAATTTAGTGAAAGCATCAGAAGCTCTCAGCAATTCATGATTAACTGGAAAACAAGAATTTTACTTGCATTAGTGGGATGATATGCATTTGACCAAAGGTTTCATGAGAGAAACAAAGAGTCTTTTTGCTTACCTTTATATCAAAGCAAAGGGAAATTGGGGCCAGGAAGACAGATGAGCCTCATGCTGTGGTGGTTGCCTCCTGTCTGGACCCTGGGGAGGTAGGAGCCTTGGAGGAGGTTAGGAGGCTGGAGTCCTGCCTCCTGGCAGGGGTAGAAGACCATTGTCATTGGCAGCCAGGAGATCGTGCTTCCTGGCACTTGGGTTGTATGGATTGTGCATTTTGCCTTCCTGTCCTCTGCCTGCTGGTGCAGGTGAGTACCACTGTCAGCCCAATGCAGAACCACCCTCAATGACATTTCACCTATTCCTGTTTCGTATCATGACTGCATTTTTGCATTTGAAATTTATTTAATCTTCTTACACTTTTAGGCCTTTGGTATTCATAGCACATTCCAAATTTTCATTTATCTTTTATTTCCCCATGAGAAAGGGGGTGGGCATTTGATTCTAGATTTACTTCAGCAAGCCGATTATATGAAAATCTGTATTTATTAAAGAAGATAAGCTAAGGAGTGCCTTTTGGTTTTCTAACAGGATTACTTAAATGTTTGGAAATTTTATAGGATCCTTTTACACTGAGAATGCTTTAATATATTTAAGTTGTGATACAATGGGAAAAATATTTTTATTGTACTTAATATAGCCAATCATCCATGGCAAGTGTGTAATCAATAGTAATGCAGATTTGTTACATAACCAATTCTTTTTAAGTATAATTCAGGAAGTGTATATTGGAGTCTGGAATTAAATTGCATTTTGGATCTAATCTGAGAAGCTCAGAGGAAAAACAGCAGGTTACCAGCTGCCTGGTTTCTGGTTGTGGAGGAGACTAATTGCTAGGAATGCGGATCTCTGTTCTTACTGTTTTGTCTTCAGAGCAGTACAAAGCATTATTTTTTTCCACAAAAGATAGAGATAGAGAGACCGTGCTACTGCCCATTTGTAGCACATAAAGCTATACCTTGTGTACGGTTTGTACCCTCTTCGAGCGAGTTATTGCATACCTGTTCTCAAGGCACTGTGATTTGGAAGGAATAGAGGTGGGAAGAGAAGAGGTAAAAATGGCGAGTCGATTGATGTGACTGAACCCTAGAGAAGCCCACGTGCCTTTGGCATTTCTGCTCTTCCTCCCCCCCCCCCAGCCCTCACGATCCCTCCACATCCCCCACCCCACCTCCACCCCCCCTGTGCGCGCACACACAAATCCTTCCCTCAACGGCCGGAACTCAGCACTGGTGGTCTGCCTGGGAGAATCGTGGTAGCTCAAGTGCGGGCGATCGACTCCCATTCAAACCGTTCTGGCAATTTTGGAATGAACGTGTGAGAAAGCAAGAGGCAGACTTTCTGTTGGGCTGAACTGGTGAAGTGAGGCCTGTGTCCAGCCTTCATGGGCTGTGAGGAGCAGAGGGACAGGGAAGCCTATCAGGACATGAACTTGTTCCAAGAGACTGGATCAGAGGATCACGGGAAGGAAGGACTGTGAGAAAATGAAATGGCAGTCATCCAGAGACGGTCTCTGTGCTCTCCTTGATTCTGCCACCTGGCTCATGGACCCTGTTCATTCGGAGCAACAGACTCATGTCAAATGGGATACCTCATGATGGGCGTGTGGCCACGGCACCTTCTGGTGACGTCTCCCCTCACACCTCGGAGGCGATTTTCCTCCTGCCTTCAACACATTGTGCACCTTTGCCCACTGCTTACAGATCTGAGGCTCTGTCCATCCTGAATGTCGTTGACTGATGGGGGTGGGGAGTGGGCGAGAGCTATGGCTTCCAGCCTTCAGGAACCCTGCAGTGACTGCTCTTTGAAACCCCTAAGAGGGGTCAGGTGGGACCTGCTGTGCCCTGGAGGGAAATGTCTGCTGCTGGGTGAACCCGAGGCAGTGGCAGAGGACAGCTTGCCCTCAGCGAGAGTGACCCTCTGGTTGTAAGGGGTGCTCTTTAGTAAAGGAAACCCAGTAGGCTGCAGTGGACAGAGGGTGCACGTGTCCTCACAGGGAGACGTTGCACAGAGAGGCGAAGCCGGGGCTTCACCTAATTATCTGCAGGATGGGAATAACAACGAGGGCATCTTCCAAGGGCAGCAGGGAGAGTGATGTGAGGTGGACAACAAGAAGGACTTACTGGACCAGGCACAGAGTGCTCCGCAGCATCGGGAGTTGAGCATGACAGCTGCCTGGTGGTCGACTCACGACACCCCCTGCGTTCGCACAGTGCAACAGACTGAGCTGCTGGGGCTGAGGCCCTTTCTGGGTTTGCAGCAGTCATCACAGCTGGAGAACAACGAAACGGATGAGAGACCCTGATGACCAGGCTCTGGGTGTGTGATTTCTCACGTCCCTCTTAGCAGCTCATGGTCATCCAGACGTGGCAGGGAGCATGCAGTGGGGGGCAGAGCAGGCTTTGGGGCTTCAGGTAGAATCTGGGTTTGACCCCATTTGTGCTTTATAGCTGTGTATGGTGGACATGGGAGGGGACCACCCAGACCCCCTCCAGGAGAGATTGGCTGCCTAGCATCTGGGGTACTGTCAGCAACTGGCTATCAACTGTCAGACCCTTTGGAGACTGCTGGAAGAGACCCACCCACCCAAGGTCATGTCCTTTTCAAGCTAGCCCATGTCCATGCCTGATGGAGTTGAACACAAATTCCTTCCATTCTGCCCCAGTGAAGGACAATTCTGAGAACAGCCCATTTTGCACCAGAGCATCCCTGGGTTTGTCTGAGATGGGGCTGTGCTGCAGCACAACTTCTCTCTGTCCATTGGTGCTCCTTTCCCTCCCCCTGGGCATCGAAGCTGAGGACACTCCCTAATAAACTCCAAGCTCCATTTTGGATGTGAATTCTGGAGCATGAGCATGCCCTATTCTTTAGCCTACTCAGTGTTCTCACCTGTAAAATGGCAACAGCAGCCCTGTCATGTGTGGTTGCTGGCCTTGGTGCTGATCAGGTTAGACAGCACATGGAGAGCCTCTTGTGGACCTAGGCTGGTGCCTAGTCCCCAAAGAGTAGTAGACAGCAGTAGCAGCAGTGACATATTTTGCTGTTTACATGGTTTTATAGAAGCTAAGAGAAATGGAACATAAAATACTTTGAGGAGTATAGTTCTAAACAAAGTCCAAATAACCATCTGAGCTGGTAAGACAAGAATTGGATGGTGAATATGTGAGACCCTCAGAGCTCAGTTGAACCCACTGACTATCCTGTGGCCAGTTGAACCCCGACCCAAGACAACTGCACCTTGCTGAGACACTAGATGCTCAGAGTACACTGACTGGAGGAGAAGGGTATTCAAGGTTCTGTGGTCCTCCAGGTCCATAAAATACCTGGTTTTGGAAACCCTCAAGACACAGCTCCCCAAACCAACCCCTTGGCAGGAACAAGTGGAAGGAATACAAGAAGAGGCATGTCCAGGGTCACTGGCCAGTGGCACATCTTGCATGGCCATGCCACTCCTCCTCTGGACTGTCCGTTCCTTGGAGAAGCACCCTTCAGTGTCCAAGCAACCTTGAGGGTTGTTGTTCTCGCCGTACTTTGACCAGCCTCATCATACCTTGATAAGTTGGAAATGACCACCTTGTCAATCGGCTGGTGATCTTGAAAACAGGAACCTAAACAGCCCCATCAGTGTGATTCTCTCCCACCACCCATCTGAGATACTGTGTTGGTCTACCAGAATGGCTGGAACAAACTACTACTACCTTCAGTGCTTAAAACAAGAGAAATGTAAAAAATCAGACATATATTCTCTTGCAGAAATGGAAACGCTGGAGTCGGCAGGGCTGGTTCCCCACCCCCCCACCCCCCCCCCCCCGCTGGTTCTGAGGCAGAATTGGTATACGCTTCTCTTCTGGCCTTTGGTGTTGCCAGCGAAACTTGGCATTCCTTGACTTGGGGCTCCAAAACTCCAATCCGTGCCTCTTTCTTTACAGTCTTCTCTTCAGGCTATGCCTTCTCCCTTTGTCTCTGCATCTTTTCTTCGCTGTCTCTTACAGGAAACAGGTTCCTATATTTAGGGCCCATTCTAAATGCAGGATGATCTCATTGCAACATTGTTAACTTAATTACATCTGCAAAGACCCTTGTTCTAAAAGAGCCATATATTGAGCTTCCCAGTGCACAGAATTTCAAGAATGGAACTTGTGGCAGATGCCCGCATGCACTGTGGGGTCTCCTTGTCTCCCTTGGTGGGTTGTGGCAGACATCTCCACTTAGTTTGGGGCCATTCTTTAAGGCTAGAGAGTCTGCTCAGTGCCCTTCTCCTTTCTGTTCAGATTTTGTTAAGCTGTGTGGTACATGATGCACGAAGATACCTTCTTGGGAGATATTTATAGTAATGTAGAAAAAATAAAGCAAACCTGGAAGAATTCAGTGAGGAAGCATATGGGAATTTCACCCTTGTTTAAACAAAACTAGCATCCACTGGGAAAGCAAAAAGAATTCTTGCCAGATGACTGCGGATAGGTAGGACAACTGAACATCTGTCCACGGTGCTTTGCCCGTCTTAAAAATAGCAAGAGAGAAGAGGGGAGATGTGGAGAGAGAAGAGGAGGGAGAGAGAGAGGGAGACGACTCAGGAGGGGGGTTGTTAATGACTCCACTTCTTAGAACGACTCGTGAATTCTCTCTTTGTATCTGTTTGATCCTCTTAGCTGTCCAGGTATATAAGCACATTATTTTCAAGTAGATTTTACCTTTCTAATTTTAAAAACCTCCTTTTCTTTCTGATTGCTTTACTGGGTAACTTCAGGTGGAAAATAACATCAAGTCTGTGATAGTAGACACATTTTTAAAGATTTTATTTAGTAGGACGAGTATTTTTCCCTTTAAGTCATATGTTGGCTTTTGAGTTAAGCTAAGAAATCTTATAATTTGAAGGAAGTAAGCATTGATTTTTATTCAGAGAAGTTTCTCTCTCTCTCTTTCTCCTGCCCCCCCCCCTTTTTTTTTTCCTTAAAGAGTGGATATTTGAATGGTTATCAACAGAATCTTTTTTTAATCACCCCTGGACAAAATAGTGTGGTTTCTTTGTTCACATAATATTGAACGATTCTAAATTTCCAGAATTCTCCTCAGTGGGTTATGTTGTTTCTCTCTGATTTGCTGCTTGATTCTGTCAACCAAAGTTTGCTGAGGATTTTTCATCTGTCTTGACAATAACAAGAATGGCGGCTTAGGCAACCCTGATGGTTCACAGTGGTGGATGCTCTGTGAGCCCTACTTACTTCTAAACTTCTCCCCTCTCAACTACTCATCTAGACTGGAGTGCACAGCATTCTCTGTTTTTTTCCTGTGAAAACTATTCTGTTTAGACTTACTTTTGCTCCTGGAGTTTGTTTTGGCCCCAAAATACATTCTCTAAAAATTCAATCTCTTTCATTCAAAGTCTCAACTGTATTTCACAGAGGAGTAATCTCTCCATGATTTCCATTTTCTTTGTATTTGAGTTTACTTTTCCCTGGCTAGATTCTTATTTTTGGAGTTTCTATTTTCTTCATTTATCTAGCTGACCCATCTAGCTACCATTTTGTTTATTTTACTTTATTTCTCCAAAAAGCAAGTTTGGTATCTATTTATTATTTTTATTGATTTTCTGGGTTGGGGTTATTCTCTCAGTCTTTTTCAAACATGGTTATTTCTTAGATTGTTTTTTTTTTTCCATATTGTTTTGTTTTGTATTCCCAACCTCTGTGTTAGATACTTCATGTATTATTTTCTTCTCATTCATTTACATAATTATCGAAGACTATACACTTCCCTTTTAAAATAGCTTTAATTCTGCACTTCCTATGTGCTCACTGCCTTTATCTCTCTATATTTTTTAATTGGACTTGCATATCTTTCTTAACACCGAGAAGGTTTCACTCTTGTTTTGTTTTCAGGCAACAAGGAACTTTCTTTTATGTCTTTATTTATTTTAGTTTTATTGCCTTGACATTAGAGATGGTCACCTGGCAGGGTGGAATAGGCCTATTATTCCACTGACTCGGGCGGCAGAGGCAGGAGGATCACAAGTTCCAGGGCAGCCTCAGTAACTTAGCAAGACTCTGTTTCAAAATTCAAGGTTAAAAGAAAGAAAGGAAGGAAGGAAGGAAGGAAGGAAGGAAGGAAGGAAGGAAGGAAGGAAAGAAAGAAGGAAGGAAGGAAGAAAGAAAAAAAAAAGGCTGAGGGTAGCTCAGTGACAAAGTGACCATGGGTTTAGCCCCTAGGACCAAGCCCCCCACCCTAAAAGAAAGATTAGAGTTCATCTATGCTCTTTCCAGTTTTTTATGTGCTCTTAGTAAGAGCTGCCTACTGCTGTGGCCCTCTACTGCTGATCCTCCTCATCACCAGAATGTGCTGATCATTTGCCTGGGAGGATTTGTGCCTTAGTGACGTCCCTTCAGTCCTGAAGCGTCCCCTAGCCCATGGAGATGCTGTGCTCCACGGACTCAGCATGCTGGTGGTCGGTGTGCCCTGCTGGTGTCCCTCCTGGTCCAGCCAGGGGCTCCTGACAACACTCCTACAGTCGTGAACTGTTGGCTTGGCATTTGCAGCTCGGTGGCCCTTGGTGGCCCATCCCCACTGAATTCCGCCACTTGTGTCAGTGCCCTAGTGTTGCCTCTTCTCGGCCTTCAGCCTGGGCCCAGCTGGCCGCAACCATCACTCCCACGTTGGGGGCTGGAGTTCCTGTTCTTTATTTAATTTTATTAAAAACACGAATCACACATGTGTTTCCCATTCTCTTTTGTGTTCTGGGTCATTTCTAAGTAAAGAAGAGGAAATGTTGTCCTCATGTGTCGAACTGAAGCACAGTCATTCTTAACCTTTTCTTTGGCTTCTTAAAAATTCACCTGTATGCCATGTCTGAGCAGTATATTCACCTAAGCCGGGAAGAGGAAAAGGGACGAGGAAGATGAAGAGAGAGGACAGAGGAATACTACTCCAAGGGTCCCAGCGCGGGACAGCTTTCTGGATTAGTGCAGGTGGGCAGGTGTGAGTCCCTGTTAGTTAGACCTTCGACATGACAAAGGCCTATGCCCCAACCCTTGAGGATGCCTGCTTCTCTTCCCTGTCGGGCTTCAGCTGTCAGAAGACAGACGTGCTTTGGAGTAGACAAGAAGCAGAGTGGAGGTGGCAACAGAGTCAGCATCCCTGACCTAAGTGACCATTGGCCAGTCACTGACCCGGAGAGGAAGGTCACAGGGAAGGTCACAGGGAAGGACGGCCCCCAGTTATTTGTCATTGCCACAGTTGGTGCAGAACCACCACATCGTATTCCAGTGTGCTTATTCGTTTCTGTCCTCCCTACCTTCTTCTGTCACACGTGTCCTGGGTCTTGAGATGAGCTGAGATCTGCGGCAGGAATCGGGAGCTTTTTAATATTGTCATGTGTCTGACACCAAGTGCTCATGGTATTAAATGGGTGTGCACGTGACTGAATCGAGGAGCGACTGGGCACACAGAAGTGTGACAGAGCTAGACGTTGTCATCCAGGCATCTCAGATTGTACGTCTGGGGAGCAGCGCGCACTTCCTTTGCGCTGTGTCTACCGTCTCTGAGCCTGGCAGCGGCGTGTGAAGTGGGTGAGGTATCGGTGTCCTTCAAGAGTGACAGCCATCCAGCACCCTCAAACCTCGTGGCGTCATCCTGTTTTCTTCAAGAGAAGCCAAATCTTTACGTGGATTTTAAAGAGCTCTTTCCATTTTAAAGCCTTATGGAGGAATTACTAGAAAGACACAAAGTTGATTGAAGAAATAGGAAAGCAGATACACAAAGAAAAGTTTAAGAATCTGGGATTGCTTGTTATTGGCAGAGAAAATGGATTAAAAACAAACTGCTTCCAGTGATGCAAACATTACCCGTAGGCTGGAATGTGAGAGGCTGGATTCCACACGGCCCCGGAGAAGTCTTTCTGTGGACCAGGAGAGGTTTAGGCATTTTAGCTGTTTAGGCAGAGAAGGTCACTGATTCAATTTCCTATGTAATGCAGACAAGAAAAAAAAATTTTTTTTAAATACTGGAGGAGAAACCTAGGGCACTTATTTGGCATCAACTGCCTTATCCACCGCTCAGAAACTTTTCTTGGTGAAGCCCCTAATGATATGAGCTCTGGGTCTTGGACTCTGACTTCAGGCTTATGAGAGGTGGAAGACCGTGTTTCTTGGTTTGGTGTGAAGGAGATTCTCAGGGCCTCCATTTGAGAGCTCCTCCTGCTTTTTGCAGCCTAAGAGGACCCAGGGCAGGATGACCTTCTAGTGGCACCCCAGTGGACACGTTTCCACACTCAAACCATCACTGAGGGGCAGATTTGACCATGGTAATGGAGATGATGGGTCTTGAGTCAAAGGATAGATCCCAGAAGAGATTACGAGGTGACCTGAAAACCCTCACGGGTGCAGGTGAGATACACACCTGTCCCTGCCACACCCCGCAGGTCCTGGGAAGCTGGTTCTGAAACGCTTGGTTCCGTTGATAACCATTTTCATTGCCCACTAGGAAACCTCCTCAGGTACCTGGGGACCATGCTGTTCCCCTGTAATGCCCTGAAATATCACTGCAAACTAGTTTCCCAGCGTTGCTGCTTCTGTTCCTGGTGTGATCTGCAGTGTGTTAAAACTGTTCTGATAGTTCTACTACCTGGCGTTTGTATTACTGCCTCATCAACGGCTGCTTGGATTTTTTTTGTGGAGTTTCAGTCAGGCATTGGTTTTTCCTCATAAATAAGATTCCACATTATTAAGTTTATAAAGAGTCATTTCTGAAGAAAACACGCATTAAACTAAACATATAGACTGCCCAGTTATTTCCTTTCCTTCCTCTGACTGTATCCCATATGGAATTTAAAGAATTTTGTGGGTTTTGGTTAAGCAGCTGGGTAGGAGCACAGACATTTTATCTTCTTGTTAAAAGTAGACTTTTACAGGAAACCTTACAAACTCTCTTGAGGTTATTTTTGAACCAGTTTTAAGATTCTCATTTTTTATTTAAGGTGTTTTCAAAACTAATATTTATAACATCCACAAAGTAAAAATATTTCCATTTTATTGCTGGCCTTTTGACTTGCATATAATTTGGAATTCACTCTGGTGGCCTCTGGCCCAGTTCTCAGTATGTGTGTGTCCTAGTGTGAGTCAGCTCACTGGGGCCACTGCAGCATCCCCCAGGCACTCAGCGGGGCTCCCCAGTCTTGACTCCACACCTCTGCAGACAGCACCCTGCGCTGGACTTGGCAGTCTTGACTTGGCCCCACCTTGTCCCTTTCTCCATCTCACTCGTCCCCATGACTGTTAGCCCAGGGTCTGTCCCCTGATCGCTGGCTCTCTACTCTCCCCAATGTCCCTTTCCTGCGACTCATCTCTTCCTGGGTCTCGACTCCTCATCACTGATTGCCTGGGTTGCTGCAGGAGCCTCTAGCCTCGCCCACATGGCCTCCCACAGCCTACCTGCCTCTGTGATCCTTCGTAGCTTCTTATCATCTGCAGAACAGCGCAGCCCAGGGGTCTTGGGATGCGGGGGAGGCCCTGGGGGATGCAGCCTCGCTGCTCCTACAGCTTGCCCTCCTCCTTCCCTGGCAGGGACTCTGAGCTCGCCGATAGGTGCCCAGCCACTTGTAGATCCCCAGTGTTGCTTTGCTGGTATCTGTTCTGTCCTCTCTCTGGAGCCTCCCAGTGTTGTCACCCAGCCAGTGCTCGAGAAAAAGCCTGTGTGCCACTCAGAGAAAGTCCTCACTGACCCACAAGCTCGTCCCAGAGCCTGAGCAGGGTCTCCTGGGACAGCCCAAGGCTCCTCTCATCCGATGGCGCTGGACTATTCCACAGAGCTCCTTGAGAGAAGGCACGCTGTCTCTGACCTCTGACCCACAGCAGGCATTGCTTGCTGGACTTACAGAAAGCTTCTGTCTGTCGTTGCCAACGCTGTGAGCCCGGAGCTATGGAACTCAGAGAGCTTACTTGAATACTTAAATCCTATCCAAGCAAAAACATACATTAAATCCTTTTGTGAAATATATTTTACTAAATTTCCCACACCTAAAAGACATATTAACCCTTTATAAAAATAGCATAATGCCTAATGGAAGGAACCTGAATTTGGAGTCGAAGAGCTCTAAGCTCCAATCCAAGCTCTGCATGAGTTGGTTGTGTGAATTTAAGCAAGTAATTTAGCGTCTCTGACCATCTGTTTACTCATCTGTAAAAGAGGACCAATCACAGAATTGGACTGAGGATTAGGGATGGAGTGTAGGTAATTCCTAGCCGAGTGCCCAGAACATGTATGCAATAAATGGCAGCATTTATTAGGTTGGCTTTCTGGTTTCTGGATTTCTTTCCTCGCCCTATCCCTTTCCTTCCCTTCTCTCCCTGCCATTTTATTTTTTTGTTATTTCTTATTAACATGCACATAATCAGCTTTTAAGGTTAGTAGAGAACTTCTGCTTGAGATATTTAAATGAGAGAAAATATTTGCATCAAACAAGATGTCTTGTGGTGATTTTTAGAACAGTTAATGGATGAATCATGTAATCCTTAATGAGAAGGAGTGTAACCTTACCAATTAGAGCAACCATTGAATGTCCAAAGCTGTGGAAAAGCATTATATACTATGAAAAAGTGAGCATAAGGAGTAGTTTATCTTTTAAAAAGATTTTCTTGGATAAATATTTGAACGAAGTTGTATTCTTTCTACAGATCAGGTAACAATTTTGATACATCTTGTGTCTTATAAATTTAGGCAACTCTTTCAGTTGGTGTCAATTGCAAGTTCATCAATGTATCCAGTGGACATATTTTAAGCAACTGCTACATTGTAGCACCTTTCTACCCAAAGGAATACAATTTTGAAAAAAGACAAAACAGAACCCCTCAAGCACATTAGCATTTACTAGGAGAGCTATAAGTAACACTGACCCCTGGAAATATGGATTCATACCAATTTACAGAGGGGGATTTTCTTTATGATTAACTTTGCCACCAAATACCTCACAATGGTCCAGACATCTGTACTCCATCTGTGCCTAGAACTAGACAGGGCTTTCCCCCCCACACTGGTCTCGCCAGTCACTTGACCGTGAGGTTGTCAGAAGGGCTCACGGGGAAGATTCTGAGCCACAAAGAAGGACTTGTGTGTGCTCTAGTGCAGGGATTCATGGTCTATTTCTGGGAAGGGCTGGAGAGCAAATATTTTCAGATTGTGGGCCATCTGGTTGTGGTGATACTTCTTAGCCCTCTTTCAAGTCACGAGCAACTCGCAAGCAAAGGATTGTGGCCGTGATCCATCACAGAACTTGACTTACAGAAACAGGTAGTGGCCAGATGTGGCCCGTGGGCCTCTTCCAGAATAATAATCAGCAATCTTATTTACAAGCCAGTTATAGTAATGCATCACCCCACAGAATTTTTATATGTCTGCTTTTAACATTCTGTTACTAAATAAAATTAATTATTTATTTAGAAATTTATGTAAGATTCAACTTCTAAAACAACATTTCCCTTGGAAATACACTCCCTTCTCTTTTTTTCCTGGAGCCTCAGAATGAGTGCAGTTGTGTGGAATCCCTAGTGAATGGAGGCTGGTTTTCACTTAATTGGTCTCAACACCTCTACTGTGGCGATGAGACAGACACAGGATTTTGATCCTGTTCTCCTCGCTGATTTCAGCAATGCCCCAAATGTGTCTGAACATCCCATGCTGGATTTCAAGCAGATGCTTTGGATTTCATGCAACACATTTACATTTTTCAGCACTGTGGAAGTGTCTGGGAAATTCAGGCACACATGCCATAAATGTTCAGCTGGTAGGTACTGCCGCACATTTCCCCACGTCTCCAAAGATCAGACGGAAAAATTCTGGGACACTGTGGTCAGCATTTCTCGCTGTCCTGGCTGGGGTCCCTGCTTTATGGATAGACGGCTGGTGGTGAAATAAGACTGCACTTCACTCTGCTGAAGGACTGATCCTTCCTGCTCCTCCTGCATTCCTACCTCTGCTCCTTTCTTTTTATTCAGTCCAAATCCAGAGAGGCACTACGAAAGAGCAGAGATCCGTTAGGAGAAGAGGCTCTCCAGGACGCTCGTCCAGTGCTTTGTGGTCATCACGGCCGTCTTCCCGCACAGCTGTCGGCTTTCCTCCTCTTGGCCGACAGTGGTCTCGAGTGCTGGACCAGTGTGCACTGTCCATTCCCAGGAGTTCTGTCATTAGAGGCCGTGCCGTTTGCATCTGCATGCATTTGTCCTTTCATGAAATAACCAAGTGATGCGGAGTGATTTTGGCTTCTGACACGATCCACTCTCAGGAGGTCTTCAAAGACTCTTGAGAAATGCTGTTTCAAATGTCTGAAAGTGGAGCCTACAGGGTTTTCATGCTCTGCCCAAAGCTGGCATCTAAAAATAAAATGTAAGCTGGCTGGCAGCATGAGAAGTGCCCAGATCAGCAGATGGTGTGAGATGGGAGACTTGTAATATGAAAATATATTCACGAAAATACACATCCCTTCCCATTTATTAAAGGTCTGCTGGGAACACTCGCTGCTGGTAGATGCAGGGGCTGCTCGGTCGGGAGCTGTTGGAGACAGAGCTCTGCACCTCAGCAAGGTGCGTGATGAGCTCCCGCCTGAATTCCTCAAGGACAGGGCAGAGACACTGGCTAGAAGGCAGTGACCCTGGAGGGCCCTGGCCATAGGGCAGGCGGCTCCACGGTGTCCAGAGACCCCATTCAACCGCATGGAAATCCTCCGCTGGACCTTGCAGAGGGCGCCCAGGCCCTAAAAAAAAAAAAAAAAAAAAAAAAAAAAAAAAAAAAAAAAAAAAAAAAAAAAAAAAAAAAAAAAAAAAAAAAAAAAAAAAAAAAAAAAAAAAAAAAAAAAAAAAAAAAAAAAAAAAAAAAAAAAAAAAAAAAAAAAAAAAAAAAAAAAAAAAAAAAAAAAAAAAAAAAAAAAAAAAAAAAAAAAAAAAAAAAAAAAAAAAAAAAAAAAAAAAAAAAAAAAAAAAAAAAAAAAAAAAAAAAAAAAAAAAAAAAAAAAAAAAAAAAAAAAAAAAAAAAAAAAAAAAAAAAAAAAAAAAAAAAAAAAAAAAAAAAAAAAAAAAAAAAAAAAAAAAAAAAAAAAAAAAAAAAAAAAAAAAAAAAAAAAAAAAAAAAAAAAAAAAAAAAAAAAAAAAAAAAAAAAAAAAAAAAAAAAAAAAAAAAAAAAAAAAAAAAAAAAAAAAAAAAAAAAAAAAAAAAAAAAAAAAAAAAAAAAAAAAAAAAAAAAAAAAAAAAAAAAAAAAAAAAAAAAAAAAAAAAAAAAAAAAAAAAAAAAAAAAAAAAAAAAAAAAAAAAAAAAAAAAAAAAAAAAAAAAAAAAAAAAAAAAAAAAAAAAAAAAAAAAAAAAAAAAAAAAAAAAAAAAAAAAAAAAAAAAAAAAAAAAAAAAAAAAAAAAAAAAAAAAAAAAAAAAAAAAAAAAAAAAAAAAAAAAAAAAAAAAAAAAAAAAAAAAAAAAAAAAAAAAAAAAAAAAAAAAAAAAAAAAAAAAAAAAAAAAAAAAAAAAAAAAAAAAAAAAAAAAAAAAAAAAAAAAAAAAAAAAAAAAAAAAAAAAAAAAAAAAAAAAAAAAAAAAAAAAAAAAAAAAAAAAAAAAAAAAAAAAAAAAAAAAAAAAAAAAAAAAAAAAAAAAAAAAAAAAAAAAAAAAAAAAAAAAAAAAAAAAAAAAAAAAAAAAAAAAAAAAAAAAAAAAAAAAAAAAAAAAAAAAAAAAAAAAAAAAAAAAAAAAAAAAAAAAAAAAAAAAAAAAAAAAAAAAAAAAAAAAAAAAAAAAAAAAAAAAAAAAAAAAAAAAAAAAAAAAAAAAAAAAAAAAAAAAAAAAAAAAAAAAAAAAAAAAAAAAAAAAAAAAAAAAAAAAAAAAAAAAAAAAAAAAAAAAAAAAAAAAAAAAAAAAAAAAAAAAAAAAAAAAAAAAAAAAAAAAAAAAAAAAAAAAAAAAAAAAAAAAAAAAAAAAAAAAAAAAAAAAAAAAAAAAAAAAAAAAAAAAAAAAAAAAAAAAAAAAAAAAAAAAAAAAAAAAAAAAAAAAAAAAAAAAAAAAAAAAAAAAAAAAAAAAAAAAAAAAAAAAAAAAAAAAAAAAAAAAAAAAAAAAAAAAAAAAAAAAAAAAAAAAAAAAAAAAAAAAAAAAAAAAAAAAAAAAAAAAAAAAAAAAAAAAAAAAAAAAAAAAAAAAAAAAAAAAAAAAAAAAAAAAAAAAAAAAAAAAAAAAAAAAAAAAAAAAAAAAAAAAAAAAAAAAAAAAAAAAAAAAAAAAAAAAAAAAAAAAAAAAAAAAAAAAAAAAAAAAAAAAAAAAAAAAAAAAAAAAAAAAAAAAAAAAAAAAAAAAAAAAAAAAAAAAAAAAAAAAAAAAAAAAAAAAAAAAAAAAAAAAAAAAAAAAAAAAAAAAAAAAAAAAAAAAAAAAAAAAAAAAAAAAAAAAAAAAAAAAAAAAAAAAAAAAAAAAAAAAAAAAAAAAAAAAAAAAAAAAAAAAAAAAAAAAAAAAAAAAAAAAAAAAAAAAAAAAAAAAAAAAAAAAAAAAAAAAAAAAAAAAAAAAAAAAAAAAAAAAAAAAAAAAAAAAAAAAAAAAAAAAAAAAAAAAAAAAAAAAAAAAAAAAAAAAAAAAAAAAAAAAAAAAAAAAAAAAAAAAAAAAAAAAAAAAAAAAAAAAAAAAAAAAAAAAAAAAAAAAAAAAAAAAAAAAAAAAAAAAAAAAAAAAAAAAAAAAAAAAAAAAAAAAAAAAAAAAAAAAAAAAAAAAAAAAAAAAAAAAAAAAAAAAAAAAAAAAAAAAAAAAAAAAAAAAAAAAAAAAAAAAAAAAAAAAAAAAAAAAAAAAAAAAAAAAAAAAAAAAAAAAAAAAAAAAAAAAAAAAAAAAAAAAAAAAAAAAAAAAAAAAAAAAAAAAAAAAAAAAAAAAAAAAAAAAAAAAAAAAAAAAAAAAAAAAAAAAAAAAAAAAAAAAAAAAAAAAAAAAAAAAAAAAAAAAAAAAAAAAAAAAAAAAAAAAAAAAAAAAAAAAAAAAAAAAAAAAAAAAAAAAAAAAAAAAAAAAAAAAAAAAAAAAAAAAAAAAAAAAAAAAAAAAAAAAAAAAAAAAAAAAAAAAAAAAAAAAAAAAAAAAAAAAAAAAAAAAAAAAAAAAAAAAAAAAAAAAAAAAAAAAAAAAAAAAAAAAAAAAAAAAAAAAAAAAAAAAAAAAAAAAAAAAAAAAAAAAAAAAAAAAAAAAAAAAAAAAAAAAAAAAAAAAAAAAAAAAAAAAAAAAAAAAAAAAAAAAAAAAAAAAAAAAAAAAAAAAAAAAAAAAAAAAAAAAAAAAAAAAAAAAAAAAAAAAAAAAAAAAAAAAAAAAAAAAAAAAAAAAAAAAAAAAAAAAAAAAAAAAAAAAAAAAAAAAAAAAAAAAAAAAAAAAAAAAAAAAAAAAAAAAAAAAAAAAAAAAAAAAAAAAAAAAAAAAAAAAAAAAAAAAAAAAAAAAAAAAAAAAAAAAAAAAAAAAAAAAAAAAAAAAAAAAAAAAAAAAAAAAAAAAAAAAAAAAAAAAAAAAAAAAAAAAAAAAAAAAAAAAAAAAAAAAAAAAAAAAAAAAAAAAAAAAAAAAAAAAAAAAAAAAAAAAAAAAAAAAAAAAAAAAAAAAAAAAAAAAAAAAAAAAAAAAAAAAAAAAAAAAAAAAAAAAAAAAAAAAAAAAAAAAAAAAAAAAAAAAAAAAAAAAAAAAAAAAAAAAAAAAAAAAAAAAAAAAAAAAAAAAAAAAAAAAAAAAAAAAAAAAAAAAAAAAAAAAAAAAAAAAAAAAAAAAAAAAAAAAAAAAAAAAAAAAAAAAAAAAAAAAAAAAAAAAAAAAAAAAAAAAAAAAAAAAAAAAAAAAAAAAAAAAAAAAAAAAAAAAAAAAAAAAAAAAAAAAAAAAAAAAAAAAAAAAAAAAAAAAAAAAAAAAAAAAAAAAAAAAAAAAAAAAAAAAAAAAAAAAAAAAAAAAAAAAAAAAAAAAAAAAAAAAAAAAAAAAAAAAAAAAAAAAAAAAAAAAAAAAAAAAAAAAAAAAAAAAAAAAAAAAAAAAAAAAAAAAAAAAAAAAAAAAAAAAAAAAAAAAAAAAAAAAAAAAAAAAAAAAAAAAAAAAAAAAAAAAAAAAAAAAAAAAAAAAAAAAAAAAAAAAAAAAAAAAAAAAAAAAAAAAAAAAAAAAAAAAAAAAAAAAAAAAAAAAAAAAAAAAAAAAAAAAAAAAAAAAAAAAAAAAAAAAAAAAAAAAAAAAAAAAAAAAAAAAAAAAAAAAAAAAAAAAAAAAAAAAAAAAAAAAAAAAAAAAAAAAAAAAAAAAAAAAAAAAAAAAAAAAAAAAAAAAAAAAAAAAAAAAAAAAAAAAAAAAAAAAAAAAAAAAAAAAAAAAAAAAAAAAAAAAAAAAAAAAAAAAAAAAAAAAAAAAAAAAAAAAAAAAAAAAAAAAAAAAAAAAAAAAAAAAAAAAAAAAAAAAAAAAAAAAAAAAAAAAAAAAAAAAAAAAAAAAAAAAAAAAAAAAAAAAAAAAAAAAAAAAAAAAAAAAAAAAAAAAAAAAAAAAAAAAAAAAAAAAAAAAAAAAAAAAAAAAAAAAAAAAAAAAAAAAAAAAAAAAAAAAAAAAAAAAAAAAAAAAAAAAAAAAAAAAAAAAAAAAAAAAAAAAAAAAAAAAAAAAAAAAAAAAAAAAAAAAAAAAAAAAAAAAAAAAAAAAAAAAAAAAAAAAAAAAAAAAAAAAAAAAAAAAAAAAAAAAAAAAAAAAAAAAAAAAAAAAAAAAAAAAAAAAAAAAAAAAAAAAAAAAAAAAAAAAAAAAAAAAAAAAAAAAAAAAAAAAAAAAAAAAAAAAAAAAAAAAAAAAAAAAAAAAAAAAAAAAAAAAAAAAAAAAAAAAAAAAAAAAAAAAAAAAAAAAAAAAAAAAAAAAAAAAAAAAAAAAAAAAAAAAAAAAAAAAAAAAAAAAAAAAAAAAAAAAAAAAAAAAAAAAAAAAAAAAAAAAAAAAAAAAAAAAAAAAAAAAAAAAAAAAAAAAAAAAAAAAAAAAAAAAAAAAAAAAAAAAAAAAAAAAAAAAAAAAAAAAAAAAAAAAAAAAAAAAAAAAAAAAAAAAAAAAAAAAAAAAAAAAAAAAAAAAAAAAAAAAAAAAAAAAAAAAAAAAAAAAAAAAAAAAAAAAAAAAAAAAAAAAAAAAAAAAAAAAAAAAAAAAAAAAAAAAAAAAAAAAAAAAAAAAAAAAAAAAAAAAAAAAAAAAAAAAAAAAAAAAAAAAAAAAAAAAAAAAAAAAAAAAAAAAAAAAAAAAAAAAAAAAAAAAAAAAAAAAAAAAAAAAAAAAAAAAAAAAAAAAAAAAAAAAAAAAAAAAAAAAAAAAAAAAAAAAAAAAAAAAAAAAAAAAAAAAAAAAAAAAAAAAAAAAAAAAAAAAAAAAAAAAAAAAAAAAAAAAAAAAAAAAAAAAAAAAAAAAAAAAAAAAAAAAAAAAAAAAAAAAAAAAAAAAAAAAAAAAAAAAAAAAAAAAAAAAAAAAAAAAAAAAAAAAAAAAAAAAAAAAAAAAAAAAAAAAAAAAAAAAAAAAAAAAAAAAAAAAAAAAAAAAAAAAAAAAAAAAAAAAAAAAAAAAAAAAAAAAAAAAAAAAAAAAAAAAAAAAAAAAAAAAAAAAAAAAAAAAAAAAAAAAAAAAAAAAAAAAAAAAAAAAAAAAAAAAAAAAAAAAAAAAAAAAAAAAAAAAAAAAAAAAAAAAAAAAAAAAAAAAAAAAAAAAAAAAAAAAAAAAAAAAAAAAAAAAAAAAAAAAAAAAAAAAAAAAAAAAAAAAAAAAAAAAAAAAAAAAAAAAAAAAAAAAAAAAAAAAAAAAAAAAAAAAAAAAAAAAAAAAAAAAAAAAAAAAAAAAAAAAAAAAAAAAAAAAAAAAAAAAAAAAAAAAAAAAAAAAAAAAAAAAAAAAAAAAAAAAAAAAAAAAAAAAAAAAAAAAAAAAAAAAAAAAAAAAAAAAAAAAAAAAAAAAAAAAAAAAAAAAAAAAAAAAAAAAAAAAAAAAAAAAAAAAAAAAAAAAAAAAAAAAAAAAAAAAAAAAAAAAAAAAAAAAAAAAAAAAAAAAAAAAAAAAAAAAAAAAAAAAAAAAAAAAAAAAAAAAAAAAAAAAAAAAAAAAAAAAAAAAAAAAAAAAAAAAAAAAAAAAAAAAAAAAAAAAAAAAAAAAAAAAAAAAAAAAAAAAAAAAAAAAAAAAAAAAAAAAAAAAAAAAAAAAAAAAAAAAAAAAAAAAAAAAAAAAAAAAAAAAAAAAAAAAAAAAAAAAAAAAAAAAAAAAAAAAAAAAAAAAAAAAAAAAAAAAAAAAAAAAAAAAAAAAAAAAAAAAAAAAAAAAAAAAAAAAAAAAAAAAAAAAAAAAAAAAAAAAAAAAAAAAAAAAAAAAAAAAAAAAAAAAAAAAAAAAAAAAAAAAAAAAAAAAAAAAAAAAAAAAAAAAAAAAAAAAAAAAAAAAAAAAAAAAAAAAAAAAAAAAAAAAAAAAAAAAAAAAAAAAAAAAAAAAAAAAAAAAAAAAAAAAAAAAAAAAAAAAAAAAAAAAAAAAAAAAAAAAAAAAAAAAAAAAAAAAAAAAAAAAAAAAAAAAAAAAAAAAAAAAAAAAAAAAAAAAAAAAAAAAAAAAAAAAAAAAAAAAAAAAAAAAAAAAAAAAAAAAAAAAAAAAAAAAAAAAAAAAAAAAAAAAAAAAAAAAAAAAAAAAAAAAAAAAAAAAAAAAAAAAAAAAAAAAAAAAAAAAAAAAAAAAAAAAAAAAAAAAAAAAAAAAAAAAAAAAAAAAAAAAAAAAAAAAAAAAAAAAAAAAAAAAAAAAAAAAAAAAAAAAAAAAAAAAAAAAAAAAAAAAAAAAAAAAAAAAAAAAAAAAAAAAAAAAAAAAAAAAAAAAAAAAAAAAAAAAAAAAAAAAAAAAAAAAAAAAAAAAAAAAAAAAAAAAAAAAAAAAAAAAAAAAAAAAAAAAAAAAAAAAAAAAAAAAAAAAAAAAAAAAAAAAAAAAAAAAAAAAAAAAAAAAAAAAAAAAAAAAAAAAAAAAAAAAAAAAAAAAAAAAAAAAAAAAAAAAAAAAAAAAAAAAAAAAAAAAAAAAAAAAAAAAAAAAAAAAAAAAAAAAAAAAAAAAAAAAAAAAAAAAAAAAAAAAAAAAAAAAAAAAAAAAAAAAAAAAAAAAAAAAAAAAAAAAAAAAAAAAAAAAAAAAAAAAAAAAAAAAAAAAAAAAAAAAAAAAAAAAAAAAAAAAAAAAAAAAAAAAAAAAAAAAAAAAAAAAAAAAAAAAAAAAAAAAAAAAAAAAAAAAAAAAAAAAAAAAAAAAAAAAAAAAAAAAAAAAAAAAAAAAAAAAAAAAAAAAAAAAAAAAAAAAAAAAAAAAAAAAAAAAAAAAAAAAAAAAAAAAAAAAAAAAAAAAAAAAAAAAAAAAAAAAAAAAAAAAAAAAAAAAAAAAAAAAAAAAAAAAAAAAAAAAAAAAAAAAAAAAAAAAAAAAAAAAAAAAAAAAAAAAAAAAAAAAAAAAAAAAAAAAAAAAAAAAAAAAAAAAAAAAAAAAAAAAAAAAAAAAAAAAAAAAAAAAAAAAAAAAAAAAAAAAAAAAAAAAAAAAAAAAAAAAAAAAAAAAAAAAAAAAAAAAAAAAAAAAAAAAAAAAAAAAAAAAAAAAAAAAAAAAAAAAAAAAAAAAAAAAAAAAAAAAAAAAAAAAAAAAAAAAAAAAAAAAAAAAAAAAAAAAAAAAAAAAAAAAAAAAAAAAAAAAAAAAAAAAAAAAAAAAAAAAAAAAAAAAAAAAAAAAAAAAAAAAAAAAAAAAAAAAAAAAAAAAAAAAAAAAAAAAAAAAAAAAAAAAAAAAAAAAAAAATCAACTCAAATAATCGTCCCACAGCCTGTACAGCAGGGCACATCACCCTTCCTGTTTCAGAGTGGAACCTAGGCAAAGGTGGCTCAGAGTGACCCGGTGTGTGAGTGGAAGATAAAGGACTCAGACTCAAGCAGTCTGATCGGAGAGTCCATACCCCAAAACAGTGGGAATACATTGGGGCCCTCCCTGTTCTCTTTTAAAAGTTTAAAACAAGCCCTTTTTCTCAAAACTCACACAAAGAAAGCATGATCTTAGAAGGATACAGGGCCCATAATTAGATATGCCCCGTTATGATTCACAGGAAAGGCAGTTAAAGTGTTAGAGAAGGAAAGGGAATTTTCCAGCCTAAGACTGAGCCACGTCCAGTCTCCCTGTTCAGTTCTGATATGTGAACCCTGTGCACAGGCGCCGACATGTCGAAGGAGGAGTTTGGAGACAATGACCTCACAGTCCACTCCTGTACTGTCCTTTCACGGTCAGGTTCAATGAAGGTATTCATCTTCATAAAAGCCAGGCTGCAGGAGAGTGAGCGGCAAAAGATCCTGGCCCACCAGGAAGCCAGAGAAGGTTCTGCAGTGGTGAGGTTGTGGGTGGAGGAGCTCCAACGTTTCATCATCCTAGAAAACATTCAGCTAGAGAAATTGATAAAGTGACCCCAACAGGAAAGAGATCAGGGCAAGTGCATCCCCCAGGCTCAGGCAAAGGTCTCTTGGCCTCTCTTTATTCTGGTTTTCCGTATGTGTTTTTCAAGGAAACAAAATCACAAAAATCCAAGAACCACTCTGTTTATGTTGAAGGACACTTTGAAAACCAGAGACCCCTTACATGAAGCAATGACTGAAAAGACAGACCATTTAACAGATGAACAAAACCCGAACCGCTACCTCACAGGTTCCTGATCTCAGGGTCCACCTCCTTAACCCACCCATGAAACTGCACTTGAACTTCCCATCCACTGGCACTTGCCAAAACAGTAGCCTTTGTAACTATGTGGCGTGTGACAACTGCTCTCATGAGGCTTCCTGAGACCCTAACTGACTCAGTAACCAAACCAAGAGGCACAAAGAGCAGCATCCATTTAAATGCCAAAGTGCTACACCAGACAAAATACATATGCCATGTGTCCCTTTAGTTATTCTAAATTTTTGTTTAGACTGGATAAGAATTTATCAATTTTATTGATCTTTTTCAAGAACAAGATTTTAATTTTCCTGTACCATTTTCCTGATTTTGGTTATATTAATTTATGCCCTAATTTTTTAAATGTATTTTTTTTTTCTGATTTCTTCAGACTTAATTTGCTTAGCTCTCTCTGGTTTCCCAAAATAGACATTTATAGTATATGTTTTAGATTTTTCTTTTTTTATATATGTAATTTTAATACTATGAATTTCCCCATGAGCACTGCTTTAGCTGCATCCCACAAATTTTAATAAGCAGAATTTTCATTTTGCTCAAAATATTTTTTTATTTTGTATTATTTTTTTAATTTATTATTTTTATTCTAATTTATTATACACATTTGCAGAGTACATTTAATTTCATATTACATATAAAGAGCACAATTTTTCAAGTTGCTGGTTTAATATAAAGTATTTTTACAACAATTGTGTCTTCATACATGTATTTAGGGTAATCAAGGGGATAGGAATAATGGCAGACTGAGTTATCCATGCTCAAAATATTTTTAAAAATTTTCCTTGGAACTTGTTCAAGTGATGGATTATTGAAAAGGATGTTGTTTAACTTCCAAATAACTGTGGGCCTCCCAACTGCTTTCCTACTATAGACTCCTAGTTTAATTCTGTTATGAGGAAATAACATTTGTTCTGAAAATATATTTTGTATGATTTTTATACTTTTATATTTATTGAGGATTGTTTTATGGCCTGGAGCATGGTCTGTCATGGTAAATATCTCTTGGGTTTTGAGGAAGTTTATTTTTTTGTTGTGAGGAGGAGTGTTCTGCACATACCATCAACATCAAATTAATTGATTAGCAATATTTAAGTTCTTCAACCCTTACTGACTTTGTTTACTTGATCTATCAGTGAAGCATTAAAGTACTTAATTACAATTATGAATTTATCTATTTTTTCTGTTCCATATTTTTGCCTCAGTTTTGACTATTTTTTGGAGGCATAGGCACTTAAGATTATTATGTGTTCTTGGAACATTGTCCCTTTATGATAATATAATTCTACTGTTTATTTTTGATAATCCTTCTTATTCTGAAGTCTGATTTTTTTTCTGAAATTAATATAGCTATGCTAACCTTTTTTTGACTAGCATTAACATGTTTATCAGAGTTCTCCAGAAAAACAACCAGATAAACACACTCCACACCCACACCCACACCCACATTATGAGATTTATTTCAAGAAATTGGCTTACATGGTTGTGGGGGCTGACAACAAATCTGAAATCTGTAGAACAGGCTGGTAGGCTGGAAACTTTGGGGCAAGAGCTAATGCTACAGCCTGAAGTTAGAATTTCTTCTCTTTTGAGGAAACATTAGTTCTCTCTTAAGAACTTTGATTTTATAAGGCCCATATTCATTATCAAAGGTGATTTTCAAAAATAATTTAATGCTATTTTCACAACATACATTTTCATGTTTACAAGAAAATGTAAGATGGTAAAAATGGAAAATTTAAAAATATTTTGTACTGAAACGCAGTGAGATCCCCATGGGTTCTGTTAATAACATTTGGCATCAAGTCACTTAAAAGGAGTCTCAGATTTATTATATATTTTATGGTATGCCTTGTAGTTTTTGTAGTAATTGCACATTTGCACTGAAACCATTTTTAATTAGTATGCACTTGCAAATGGTGTACCACATTGAATAGGAATCAGAAAGTAAGCAAATTATTCAATCAATGATTTCAAAGTAATTTCTTTATTCCACTTAATCTTCTTCTCTCCTTATTTTATGTTTTCATTTTACATAATGGTGTGATTCATTGTTAGATATTTGTATATGCCCACAATAGAACAGTGTAATTTGGACAATATCATTTCCCAGTATTCCTCCTATCCCATCCCTCCTTCTGTCCCTAGTCCCTTTCCTCTACTCTGTTGACTGCCTTAGATTTTCATGAGATCCTCCAACACTGATGATTCTTTTTCTTTCTTTCTTTTTTTTTTAACCTAGATTCCACAATGAGAGAAAATATAAGACCCTTGATTTTCTGAATTTGGCTTATTTCACCTACTATAATGTTCACAAGTTCCAATCATTTTCCTTCAAAATGCATGACTGCATTCTTTTTATGGCTGAATAAAACTCCATTGTGTATATATTTGTCACATTTCTTGATCTGTTTTTCCATTGACAGACACATAGGCTGGTTTCATGGTTTGACTACTGTGAATTGTGCTGCTATTAACATGGGCATGCATGTACCATTATATTATGATGACTTTAATTCTTTAGAAAAACTACTGAGAAGTGGGATAGCTGGTTAATATGGTATTACTTTTCTAGAATTTTGAGGAATCTCCATACTGGTTTCCATTACTGGTGGTACTAATTTACAGTCCCACCAACATTGTAAAGTGGTTCTTTTTCTTCACATCATCTCCAGCATTTATTATTGTTTGTATTCTTTTTAAAATTTTTAAATTCGTTTTAATTAGTTATATATGACAGTAGAATGCATTTATGCACTTTGATATATCATACATAGATGGGATATATTTTTTCATTTTTCTGAGTGTACATGTTATAGAATCACATTGGTCATGCAGCCACATGTATACATAATGTAATAATGTCTGTCCCGTTCTACTATCCTTCCTATCCCCACATCCCCTCCCCTCCCATTTCTTCACTTCCCCCTACCTAGTCTAAAGTAACTCTATTTTTCCCTAATGCCCCTCACCTTATTGTGAATTAGCATCAGCATATTAGAGAAAACATTCAGCCTTTGGTTTTTTGGGATTGGCTTTTTCGCTTAGTATGATAGTCTCCAACTCCATCCATATACTGGCAAATGCCATAATTTCATTCTTATTTAAAGCTGAGTAATATTCCATTGGATATATATATATACCACATTATCTTTGTCCATCCCTTTATTGAAGAACACCTATGTTGGTTCCATAGTTTAGCTATTGTGAATTGAGCTGCTATAAACATTGGCATGGCTGTGTCACTGTAGTATGCTGATTTTAAGTCCTTTGGGTGTAAACCGAGGAATGCAATAGCTGGATCAAATGGTGGTTCCATTCCAAGTTTTCTGAGGAATCTCCATACAGATTTCCATAATGGTTGCACCAATTTGCAGTCTCACCAGCAATATATGAGTGTACCTTTTCCCCCACATCCTCACCAACATTTATTGTTGCCTGTATTCTTGATGTTTGCCATTCTGACTGGAGTGAGATGAAATCTTAGAGTAGTTTTGATTTGCATTTCTCTAATTACTAGAAATGTTGAACACTTTTTTTTATATATTTGTTCATTGATTGTATTTCTTCTGCCGTGAAATGTCTGCTCAGGTCTTTAGCCTACTTATTGATTGGGTAATTTGTATTTTTGGTGTTAAATTTTTTGAGGTCTTTATATATCCTAGAGATTAATGCTTTATCAGAGGTGCGTGTGGTAAAGATTTTTTTCCCAATCTGTAGGCTGTCTACTCACATTATTTATTGTTTCCTTTGCTGAGAAGAAGCTTTTTAATTTGAATCTGTCCCATTTATTGATCCTTGATTTTACTTCTTGCTCTTTAGGGGTCTTATTAAAGAAGTCAGATCCTAGGCCAATGTGGTGCAGATTTGGGCCTACTTTTTCTTTTATTAGGCACAAGGTCTTTGATACACTTTGAGTTGATTTGTGTGCATGGTGATAGATAGCAAAACTGGAAATTCATATGTAGCAAAATGAAATTATTATTTGTATTCTTGATAGCCGCCATTCTAACTAGAGTGAGATGGAATGTCTGTAGTTTTGGTTTGCATTTCCCTAACTGCTGAAGATGTTGAACATTTTTTATTTGTTGGCCATTTGTATGTGCTCTTTTGAGAAGTGTTAGTTTAATTCATTTGTCCATTTACTAATTGGGCTATTTGTTTTGGTGAAGTGAATATTTCTGAGGTCATTATAAATTCTGGATTATTAATCCTCTGTCAGAAGAGCAGCTAGCAAAGATTTTCTCTCTTCACATTCTTGTTTCTTTTGCTGGGCAAAAGATTTTTAATTTGATACATCCCATTAATTAATTATTAGCATTATTTCCTGAGCTTTAGGGATCCTATTGAGAAAGTCTTTGCCTGTGAGCTGTAACTCTCAGTTGTCTTCAAGGAGTTGGATAGTTTCTGGTCGAATTTGTAGGTCTTTGATCCATTTTAAAGTTGTTGTTGTTGTTTTTGAAGCTTGGGAAATAAGGATCTGGTCTTACTCTTCTACCTGTGGATAACTGGTTTTCCCAGCACCATTTGTAAAAAAGCTGTCTTTACTCCAATGTATGTTTTGGGCACCCTTGTCAATGATCAGATGACTTTATCTGTATGGGTTTGACTCTGTGTCTTCTCTTCTGTGCACCATTGGTTTACGTGTCTGTTTTTATGTCAGTATCACACAGTTTTTGTTAATATAGCTCTGTAGTATAATTTGAATTCAGGTATTGTTATGCCCCTAGCACTATTTTTTGACTTAGAAATGCTTTGGCTATTCTAGATCATTTGACTTAGAAATGCTCTGGCTATTTTAGGAAATTTTTTTTCTAGTTCTACAAAGAATGCCATGGTATTATTTAGGGATTGCATTGAATCTGTATACTGCTTATTAATTCTGCCTACCCATGAACATGGGCGGTGTTTTCATCTTCTTGTGTCCTCTTCAGTTTCTCTCTTCAGTGTCCTATAACTTTCATTGTGGAAGTCTTATACCTTCTTGGTTAAATTATTTCTAGATATTTATTTTTTAAGACTATTAGAATTGTTTTCTTGGTTCCTTTCTCAGAACCTTCACTGTTGATGTCTAGGAAAGCTATTGATTTAATAACTTGTCAATTTGTTCATGAGCTCTAAAAGTTGTCTGATGGATTTTTTGTGGGGGAGGATCTTTTAGATATAGGATCATGTTCTAAGGAGAGTTAGTTTTCCTTTTTCTATTGGTATCATTTTAATTTCTCTTTCTTGCCGGATTGCTCTGGGTAGCATTTTAAGAAGTAAGTTGAACAGGAGTGTTGAGAGTGGATATCCTTGTCTTTTTCTGGGTTTTAAAGGAAATGCTTTAAGTTTTCCCCCATTCAGTAGCACATTAGTTTGGGTTTGTCATATATAGTCTTTATGATGTTGAGGAAATTTCCTTCTTGCCCCAGTTTCTTCAGTGTTTTTATCATGAATGGATGCTGAACTTTGTTGAAGGCTTTCTCTGTATTTATTGAGATGACAATGTGGTTTCTGTACTGTATTCTATTGATATGGTTAATTACATACATTAAATCATCCTTGCAAATGTGGTATAGAACCAACTAGGTCATGGTGTGCAATGTTCCTAATATGTTGTTAAATATGATTTTAGTAAGGATTTTTTCATCTGAGTTCACTGGGGATCTTGGTCTGAAGTATTCTTTTCTTGTATTTCTATCAGGTTTTGGTATGACAGTGATACTGGCTTCATACAATGAATTTGGAAGTGTTCCAGTGTTCCATCACTTTCTATTTCATGGAATAATTTCGGGAGTGTTGCTATAAGTGTTTTAAAGTTCTGATAGAATTTAGCTGAGAATCTACCTGGTGGTGGACTCTTTTTTGTTGTTGTTGTTGGAAGTCTTTTTATTACTGCTTCTATCTCATTGCTACTTATTGGGCTGTTTAGATTCTCTATGTTCTCTTGATTCAATATTGGTAGGTTGTATGTATCTAGAACTGTACACAGTTATTTTAGGTTTTTCACTTTATTGGAATATAAGTTTTCAAAATAGTCCTTAAAGATCCTCTTGATTTCTATGGTTATTTCTCCTTTTTCACCTCTAATTTTATTAATTTTGTCTTCTATCGTTTTTCTTTGTTCTTTTTCAGTTTTGCAAGGACATAGCAATCTTGCTTATCTTCTTAATGAACCAACTCTTTGTTTTAGTGATCTTTTATATTTTTAAAAAATTCTCTTATTACATTGATTTTGGCTCTGATCTTGATTAGTGTCTTCCTTCTACTGGTTTTGGAATTGGTTTATGCATTGTTTCAAGAACCTTGAGATGCATCATTAGTTTGTTTTTTGGGATCTTTCAAATTTTCTTATGTAGACATTCATAGCTATAAACTTTCCTCTTAGAACTTCCTTCATAATATCCCAGAGGTTCCAATATGTTGTACTACTATTTTCATTTGATCCTAAGAGCTTTGAATTTCTCCTCTGATTTCTTCTACCACCCATTCATCATTCTAAAGTGTATTGTTCAACCTTCATATGTTTATACAGTTTCTGTAGTCTTTTTAAAGCATTGATTTCTAATTTCATTTATTTCCTTTATGATCAGATAAGGTGCAATAACATATGAATTTTTTTGTATTTTCTATGAGTTACTTTGTGATTTAAAATATGGCATACTTTGGAGAAGATTCCTTGAGTGGCTTAGAATAAAGTATATTCTGCTGTTGTACATTGTATGGAATATTCTATAGGTGTCTGTGAAGTACATTTGATTTATAATGTTTTTAGATCTCAAGAACCTTTACTGAGTTTATGTCTAGATGACCTATCTATTACTGACAGAGGTGTGTTGAAATTACCTGTAAGTTTACTGGGGTCTATGAATAGTGTCCACCTTATGCAATTAGGTACACCAACATTTGGAGCACAATTTTTTGTTTGTTCGTTATATCTTCTTGTTGGAGTGTTCCCTTTACCTGTATAGAGTGCCTTCCTTCATCTCTTCTGATTAATTTTGCCTTGAATCATACTTTGTCAGACATGGGAGTAGCTACCCCTTCTTGTTTTTTGGCTCCATTTGCATGGCATATAAATTTCCATCCTTTCACTTTCAGCCTGTGGCTGTCTTTCTTGTAAGATGAGTCTCTTGCAAACAACATATAATTGGGTCTTGTTTTTAAATGTATTTCACAGCCTATGTCTTTTTAATTGGAGAGTTGAGACGATTTACGTTCAATGTTATTATAGTGAGAAGTTTAGTCATCCCTGCCATTTTGATGTATTTAAAATGTTTAATTTGTTGCTGCTTCTCATTTGCTTAGCTACTCTTCAAATGAGATTTATCCACTTCTGAGCTCTGATACCTCAGGGGTTTGCTTTTGATTTCTTCTATGTGTAATCTTTACTTAAGTGTTATCTGTAGCATTGACTTAGTGGTCATGAATTCTTTTAATTGCTTCTTATCTTAGAAGATTTTTGTTTCTTCTTCAATTCTGAATGACAGCTTTGCTGAATGTAGCAATCTCACTTAAGAGTTGTTTTCTTTCAGGGCACATTACATACTATCTTGGATTTCCAACTTTGTGCTAAGAAATCAGAAGCCATTCTGATTGGCTTGCCTCTAAATGTGATCTGACATTTTTCTCTCAAGACTTTTTAAAAATTATTCTTGTTCTGTATGTTAAGCATTTTAATTATAACATGTCATGGAGAGGTTCTTTTTTGATCTTGTGCATTTGGGGCTTTGAATTCATCTTATATCTGGATGTCTATCTCATTCTCAGTGTTTAGAAATGTTTATATCATTATTTCCCTGAAAGAGTATCAATGTCTTTAGTCTGCATCTCACAACACTCTTTGATTTCAATGATCTCTTAACATTATCCAGAGTTCTTGTGTATTCTTTTCTTTAATACTATGTGAATGTTTAAAGCCAACCATTTTGTTTTCCAGCTCTGGAATTCTGTCTTCAGCATGGTCTCTATTACAGACTTGCAACTGGCCATTTTGTTTGGTTTATTGTCTTTCATTTCCAAGATTTCTATTTGGTTCTTTTTCAATATTTCTATCTCTTTATTGGATTTCTCATTCATATCCTATACCAACTTTTTTAATTCACTTAATTCATTCAGTTGTCTTTCTGTGTTCTCTTGGAATTCCTCATTTTTATTATTATTCTTTTGAATTCTTTTTTTAAAAATCTTTTATTTATTTATTTATTTTTTTTATAATAGTACTATGCATTATAATTCATAATAAACATATAGAGCATCTTTTTACAAAACACTGTTTGTATATAATGTATATTCGTACCGTTCAAATCTTCAATCATGCATTTAGGATAATGGCATCCATCTTATTCAACCACCTTTTCTTTTTTCCCCTCCATCCCCTCTTGCTCTCTTCCTTCCCATCCCTCCCCATTGAACTTTCTAGCATTCCTCTAATCCTCCTATGTACCCCGACCCAACACCACTGTGAATCAGCCTCCTTATATCAGAGAAAACATTCGGTATTTGGATTTTTGATATTGACTAACTTCACTTAGCATTATATTCTCCAACTTCATCCTTTTACCTGCGAATGCCATTATTTTATTTTATTTTATTTTTTTCCACTTCAATATCTTTGGAGTTAATGCTATTATTATCTGTATCATCAAGGATAATTTTCCATTTCAAGTCCCTTGACTTAGTCACATGTTCAGAGGCCCCTGTGCCACATAAGAGAGCATCCTAAGTCCCAAGCATTGGGGTGTGGAAGTTATTGGAGGATGCCATGGCTCAGCCCAAACCCAGGCCCAATCTGTTCTCCATTCCTGCACTCATGTCATGTTACTCTATCTTTCACAAAGGGGTAAGTAAGGTGAAGGGAGACAGGGATCATTTTGTAAGGGATGTCCTTGCAAAAGTGAGAAAGGGGAGTCATAAAGATAAGAAAATAAAAATCAGGTTAAATTTGAGACTGATTTCTGTGGAGAGAGTGCAGATCATCCCTGAGTGCTTGATGGATAGCACCTGTGGACAGGCCTAGACCTGTGTGCCCAAGTCTGTCACCATGCCGCTCTGCCCTGGGTCACAGGACAGACCCTGCAGGTCTCAGACTCTGGGCTTGCTGGATTCCAGTTAGATCCAGGCCACTGGGCTCTGATAAGAGGTTGGGAGACATAGGTAAAAAAAGCAACAGTATTTCTCTCTTTTTATTTTACTTTATTTTATCTTATTTTTTTGCTTTCAGAAGTTGCCTCCCTTCTATGGTGCCTTCCCCATCACTTGTTCCACCCAGTGACCTCTGGTATCTGCTGACATCTCCTGCTTCCCTTCCCCTGCAGCCTAAGACCAGAGGCAGGGATGATGAGCTTCCTGTCTCTAATCTCTGGGTTGCCTTACCCCTACTGCTTCACTTTGCCCCAGGAGTGTAGCATCTCTGGGTTACCAGTTACCTGTATTCAACTCTCACTATTTAAAAATGGTGCGTATTAGTTGTCTATTGCTGCTTAACAAATTGCCCCCAAACTTAGTGACTCATTACTACATTTATTATCTCACTGTTTCTGTGATCAGGGACCCAGGCATGGCTTAGTGGGGGCCTTCGATTCTAGGTATCTCTTGAGACTCCAGCTGAGGTTGTAAACTGGGGTTGCAGACTTCACAAGGCTTCACTGAGACCACCCTCTCACAATATCATTCTTATGTTGTTGGCAAGTCACAGGCTGTTGAGCTGAGCGTCTAAGTCGCTCCTGGGCTGTCAACTGGGATCTCACTTGATTCCTCGCCACTTGGGGCAGTTTGAACAGGACATATTTCTTCTTCATGCAAGAGAGAGGAAGCAGAGTGACAACAAGATGACAATCACAATCGGCAACCTAGTCTTGGAAGTGGTATCTAACCCATGGCTGTCATCCTGTTCTGGTCATGGGGAGGAGGTCACTGGACCCACATTTGGGGGAGGGGATAACACCTTGGCACAGACACCTGCAGGAGGCTATCACGGGGCACCACCTAGCAACCTGGCTGTGTGGAAGGTGTTCCTTTGCTTCCATGGTGATTCGTGGAACCATATTGGATTCAGCCAGTGGCTTCAGTCTCCTTTGATGGGCAGTGTCTCTGTTTCTTTCATTTGTGAAAGACTAAAATTCTGGGTTAGAGAGCCTGTTCCACCATGGCATGTTTGGTGCTATCCTGGTCACTTAAAGATGAAGGGCAGTTTCATCTCCCTGTTAAAGGAAGTCATGATGGTGTGCCCTCTGTATGCTTTTGAGGCAGAGGAACAAGTGCCCATTCTGTTCTGGAAGTCTTGCAGAAATTCTAGTGAACAATACCATGTCTAGATCCATTTGATCTCACCTCAATAACCACAGAAATGGCAGTTTAGAGAAGGGGTGTGTTTCTACTCTATGTATTTTAAATGTGTCCTCATCTTGTGCTTGGAAAACGTGGCGGCTTGTCCTTTGGAGGGCAGTTGCTTCTCCCTGAAGGTCATCTTGCCTTAGCCATTCTAATCCTTCTGCACACAAGCAGTGGTCCCGCTCCAGCTGATAAGCAGCTCTTTTGCACATTCATTCTTTCTGCAATTGCATTTTGCCAGTAATCCCCACCTTACGAGTAGTTCTGTGTGGTGATGGAAGGCTAGGAGATTGGCTGTGTTATCAGAGCCCCTGCAGCTGTTCCATGTGAGGTGCACGCTCTCAGTTGTTTCAAAAGGGATCACTGCAGATGATTGAGGAATTTTCTCCTTCTGAATTATCATTTTCCAGAACCATTGATAGAAATCACTTTTTCTATGTTAGGAAGCCATCTGTTAAGGATGAGCTTCCTCCCTTTTAGCACTGCTGACCCATATCTATTAAAATAAATACCATTAAGCCCTTCCATTAATAAACGTGAAATGTGAAATGTCTTCACACAAGGTCATGCATAAGGCTGCATTTTCCCATGCTGATCCCTGTGGTCAGTCCTCTCCATAGGATAGGAGAGAGAATAGAATTCGAGTGCATCTACCTCTTTCTCATGGACCTTTGTTTTCCTAGTACCATGCTCAGAATTGCCTTTGAATAAAGAGTAAAGCACGAATAAACACATCAACAATGGTGGAGGTCAGGATTGAATGACATTCGTGGGGGACTACTGTGTAGACAATTAGCATCCAAGTTGTCCAATGTGTTCTGTTTCATTTCACCCTGGTACTACGATCCCTGCCTCCTTTTCACTGCTGTGAAGCCCGAGGGGCTTGCTCAGACTGCTTGGCCTGGGAGTGCAGAGCTGGGATGTGGGTCGGGCACACGTCCCTGCTTCCCGAATCCACTACCAGTGAACCCCTTCCCCACCCCACCCAGCCAGGCATCTGTGTCTTTCTAGAATATTCTGTGAAGCTCTACACTTGCTTCCTTCCCTCACTTCCTTCTCCACTTAGGAGTGATCTTGTAAAACCAGAGTGGCTCACACCCGTCCCACCTGTTGCCTCTGTTTCAGCCTCCTCTCCTTCTGCAGGTTCAAATATGCACGTGTCTTGAGCGGATCCTGCCTCCTCCTCCTCCTCCCTCCCTCAGGTGTCAGCCTTAAATCATCACCTCCTATAGGAAGCTGACTCAGCATCCCAATCAAGTCTCTTGTGACCCCTTATGGCAAGAGTGGTGAAGGGTCTCCCATAGTTTTGATTACAGTTTTTCTTTTATTGGTGGGTTTGTATCGATTTCCCATGTTTGCACTCCACCCTAAAAGCTCTTGGGCTCATCAGGGTGGGGTCCACAATCACAAT
This sequence comes from Tamias sibiricus, assembly GCA_025594165.1. NCBI lineage: Eukaryota > Metazoa > Chordata > Mammalia > Rodentia > Sciuridae > Tamias > Tamias sibiricus. The sequence goes on along the minus strand of CM046662.1, from coordinate 167,182,251 downwards.
ATGGTATTTATGTGCACCCCAGCTGCTTCCAGCAATGAAAAACCTCATGCAAGCTTGTCACCCAAGGGACGGGTGTGGAGTGTCATGCCCAGGAGTGCATAAATGTAGGACCCAGAGCAGAGACCTCTGCCTTCCTTGTTCTCTTCATTCATCCATCTAGTGCTGTGGTGCCTGGTCTTTGATAGAGACTCGTTTTAGGAATTTAAGAGAAAATTCTATGTCCTCAAAGATGTCCTCCTCTATCGGACCAGACAGACAGATGGATGCTCAGATCAAGGCGGTTGTGCACCTTCCCTGCTGCGCAGTTCATCTCAGGGCGGCAGTAGGGTCTGAGGGGCATGGGTGGTGGATGCCACTCAGGAGGTCTTGGGCAGCTTACTGGAGCAGACCCCAGTCTGGGTCTTGCATCCACATCCCTCCTGGGCAAGGGCACATGCCGGAAGGCAGGCATGCCTAAGAAGGCCAGAGCCAGCCAGGTGGCCCTGGTGTTGCAGATGAGCAGATGTGGGCTTGCCAGGAATTCCTAACCAGCCTCCAGAGTCAGAGGGTTTCCCACTATCAGCGGCACACTTGAGGTCCCTTGTCTTGAAGCTGTCTCTCCCTCTCAGCTAGCATATTTTGTTCTAAGAGGACATGTCAGCTGATGCCCAGCTGCTGTCTGCTGCCAGCGGCTGCTCCTGTGCTTTTGCTTTTTCACATCTCGCTGCTCCTTCCTCACCCTCACCGCGCCAGCGGTCCTCAAGCAGGACCACACGCGCATTCATTCTGGAGGGCCTTGCTTTCAAGCTTGCTGCGTTCGTCACCCACGGGCAGTGTGGCCCTGTTTCCCTGTGCTCTGGAATGGATGGCTCTTCATTATGGGAATGGTCCCCACCAATCTGCTCCACTTTGTGACCTCGATGGAAGGAAGTTTCTGTAAACCCCAGACTCTCCCTCTGGGGATCCAGGCACAGCCAACATAACCACCGCAGCTCTCACCAACACATGCACCTCTCAGGGCTGAGCCCGGCGCTGGGGAACAGCATTGGTGAAGCTGCCTTCATTTCCTGATAGGACCGGATTAAACCGCGTGTCACCTCTGGCATGCAGCAAGGGGGTTTTTAAATCAGGAAGACAGTTTTATTTGGAAAGTTATGGAAAGTTCAAGTATTAATGGGTCAAGTTTGCACAATCAATAATTTCTGTTAAATTTTCTCTTGGGTAAAAAGAGGAAAAATTAGCAATATCTTCTTAAATGGCTCTACTTGGTAACTATATTTACATATAGTATCATAGGTAATAAAAATTAATATAAATTAGAAATTATATAGATACACACATACCACAAATGTCAAAGCCAATAGTTAAAAAAAACTGTATGAGGAAGAAAATAATTGTGGCAAGAATGAAAATTTGGGGCTGGGGTTGTGGCTCAGCGGCAGAGCGCACCCGCCTCGCACGTGTGCGGCCCGGGTTCAATCCTCAGCACCACGTAAACATAAATGCATTGCATTGTGTACAACTAAAGCAAATAAATAAATATTAAAAAAAAAAGAATGAAAATTTGCTGTGGATTCCTCTTAAGACAGCTGGCAGAACAGCATGGTGAATCTACGTCCTCCTGTGTTGTGTGTTTATGTCTGCTTCACCAAATTCCATTCCAGTTTTGCACCAATGGCCCCTAATTATTCTGCCTCTTCAAGGATAATCCACCACAATCTCATCTTTTGCCCGTAACTTTAACGATTTCTTTTAATAGCAGCAGATTTGAAATCTTTCTTCAGGCTCGAGCTCTCTAATTGCTGAAATGCATTGAAAGTGCGGTCAAGTCAAGGCAGTCTGCCCACATTTAGGCCCTATAGAACTTTCTTGGCTACTTGCCTAGAAACCCCACACCATCTGTGATTTGCATATAAATGAACTTTGCAGAATTAAAAATAAACATGCAACCATAATATTTACTTGTCTGCCTTTGTTCCTTGCGGTGGGAGGAGAGGTCGTAGGCTGAGCACATTCATTTGCAGTGAAACCCTAGGCTTGAGCCACGCTCACTGCACCTGCACTTAGCAGCAAAGAATTTACAGGTGGTGGTTTTGTAGGCGAGGGTGATGGTACTGAAAAACAAAGTGAGAAAGGCCTATGTGAAGACAGTAGTGCTACCTGGCAGCCATAAGCTCTGTCCTGTTGCAATTGTCTTGCAATTCTTACAAAGGGCCATAAATGCCATGAACCTGGCACACGAATCAGGAGGGGCAAGGTACTGCTGCTGTAACAAGTGGTCTTTACACCCCATGACATATGTCCGAAAGGTTTCATCTCGAGTGGGACGGCCCGGTGGAACGGTGGGACAGTTTAGAACTGAGTGGACCTCCGTTTCCTCCAGTGACAACCAGGAGCTCTCTGGCTATTGAAACTGTAACCAAACCTGCTTTGTTTCTGTGAAATTGACCAAGACAGGCTCCAAATTTTATTAGTGTATTGTCATGATACATAATAGTGAGGTTCATTTTTACATATTCATAAATGCATGTGGCATAAGGGTATCCATGTTTGACTATATCACTGTTCTTTCCAATTTTATACATAACTAATTAACCAATAAAAAATAAACACACAGAAGGAAAGCCAGTAGAGTGCTGGGGATAGGCATGAAGACATGAATTTTTAAGGTACAAAAATATCGTGTCTTGATTTTGCTATGAAGTCTCCTCTGCTTACTACTAAGAAAATCAACCATTAACTAGCTCCCAAAGCCTGTCCCCAGGAGTGTCATTAACTATGAAACGTGAGCCAGTCTGAGCACGTCTCTGGGAAACATGATGCTCGTTCTGCAGGAAGATCTCACTGGAGTGACGCTGATTGGCTTTTGTGACAAGGAAGGGCAAACTTGCATTTATATGAACTACTTTGGACATGCACGGTCAACAGCATGACTACTCACCCTGTTAGCGGGACCCCAGGGGAGGTCTGCGGCCCTGTCGGCCTCAGTGTCGTCATCCTCCGCCCTAGTGTCACTCGCCCTGTCAGAGTGTCTTCATCCTCCGCCCAGTCTCCCTCAGCCTCCCAGTCACTTGTGTGCTTAAACTGCCTCCACCTTCTGTAACTCACCATAGACGGTGCGTGGCACGCCCTCTCTCCTCGTCCTCCTCTTCCCTCTCTGGTTACAGAATCCTATTCATCTTTAAAGACCCAGCTCAAGAGGGATTGGCCCTCTCAGGTGCTGTCAGAACTTCTTTCTTTTTTCCTAAACTGTAGCTTTCACCACATTCAAAACCTCTGCCAAGGTTTCGACCTCTGATCTTGTCTTTTTTATTTATTTTATTATTATTATTATTATTGTTATTGTTGTTGTTTTTAGATATACACGACAGTATATATCCACATGGCGTACGACCATTGCAGTTAGGATCCCATTCTTATGGGTGTACGTGATGTGGAGTTACACGGCTCATGTATTCATATAGGAGCAAAGGAGAGTTATGTCCCAGTCATTCCACTGTCTTTCCTGTTCCCCTTCCCTTCAGTCTTGAAGGATCAGTGTCCACTGCATCGATGTCCCTATGTCAGGGCTCTGAGCTGCTTGGGACGAGAGTAAAGGGAGCAATACTACTTTCATGGCTGTCAGGATGCCTCCTCCGCGTGGTCTTTCAATCCTCCTGACGGTCGTGTAAAGTAAATGTTATTATCCCCTTTTCAACACTGGCAAACTGAGGTGTAGAGAGTTGAAAAGATTCAACCAAGTTTCCCCGGCCAGGAGAAATGGAGGTCCATGTTCCTATTTTGCATTTTACTCTCAGTGGACACGGGCTTCCACCTGAAGACTCACACAACGGGCTTAAAAATAACAATGTCTATACTTTTCTTTTAGGAGTAAATTGTAAGTTTGCCATTCATGGGTCATTTTGCTACTCAGAATATTTAAGGATACCCAGCTTATGCTAGTCACTATGGCTATAAGGGTGCTGTGATGACCAAGTGGCCAGTGCTGGCCTCTGACCAGAAGCAGTGTTAATCTCCTACCAATTACGGCAAATCATGGTTTTGGAAAAGGCTTATTTCAAGAGATGTTGGAGGCCACAGACCCCTGCATACTGCTATGTCTGTCCCTTTGAGTGCCCAGATGTCATTATTAAGTTGCATAGATACCTGGAAAGCCACCTCCTGTCTAAACCTCACCTACAATTATTCCTAATGTCTTTTATTATCTGTCTATGTGTGCAGCCCATGAGAGAGGCTCTATTCATGTTCATTGCATATACTTAACATTATTATCTGAACAATATGTTAGCTGAAAATAATGAAATCAGTACAGAGTCATATCCTTCAATTAAAATTGCCAACAGTGGCTTAATGAGAATTCTGTAATATTTGGAGGTAGATTTTAATAGTGCTATTGATTGGGAGGAGCAATAAATTTGTCATAATTGCTTTCAAATGAATAGAGCCTTTGATTAGACTCAGAAAAGGCTCTTTTCTGAGATGAGCTGGAGCACTGGTATAAACCTCTTTGAATAAACTGACTTCTGAAGGCAGAGAAAAACAAACTTTCCTCCTTAATCTACATTCTAATTGCATTGTAGTTTAAAAATCCATCTGAAATTGTGGATCTGAGGATCTAGTCTTTCATCCGTGAGAAGAGTGTTTTGATGGTTGACAAGACTCTTTCTTCTGAGATCTGTGCATGTGTCAACACCAAAAAGTACATGTCTCTATTTGTTGTAAATCTTAGTTTGCTTTTTCTTTCTTTCTGAGGGAGTAAAATCATCCAAACATCTATTTAAGAATGCTTAGAAGTGGGATATTCAATGTCTCACATGCTTAGAAAACTTTGAATACAGCACAATTTGGTCCTGTTAGAAATATTTTCTGAACATAAGACTTATTATGCATGTTCTCTGGTAGCTTTAGCTGAACTCCTTTTGATCTGGTCATGCAAGTCAGATGGTTAAAAGAGCTCTATAGACAAACGTGGTATTTTTTCCCCTTTTGTGGTGCTGGGAATTAAACCCAGAGCCTCACACATGCTAGGCAAGTGCTGTACCACTGAGCTACACCTCTGGCCCTCGAAGATATGTTTCATAATAGATTCTCTATATACTGTTGAGCCAGAAGTGTACCAGAATAACTTGGTTTTCGTTTTAATTCCTAGGAGATTTATAATCTCCTGTATTTTTAAAGGCTGTGTTTTCCTTGAGTTGCCTTTTGTAATAAGGACTTCATTGAGGCCCAATAGGATGGTGTAATAAGATTGTACCATTAGGGATGTACATTTTGTAACTTTTGATAAATCTGTGATCCTCTTTAGACACAAAGTAGTCAGAACAGGAAACACATCTCCTTCCCGAGTTCAGGGTCATGGGCTGTCCCTGCAGGTGTTAGTATTTCCCTGGCATCTTCTCTTCATGATAGGTTCTGTGTGCAAGCATCTGTCGAGTAGTCTCAACCTGTGTCAGGAGCATCTAGCTCCTATCATCAGGCTTCCTGGAAAGGAAAAGAGCAAAGAGAACCCAGTGAGACTGCAGAGGAGCTCCTGCAGACCCTCCTCCACCTGCTCATCAGATAAAACAGCTTCACTCATTTGGGTCTGGGGATGATTGTGAGAGGCAGCATGAAGACCCCACAGACAAACTGCATCTTTTCAAGTGAGCTGAGAGAGCAGGTGGGCATGGACTGTGGGTGGCCTGGAGCTTGGCGAGAGGGCTTCCCTTCACTGTGCGGGAACATCACCTTCAGAGGGTCCCATGGTGCCACTCTCCCCAGCCATTGCGTGGCAGGCCTCAAAGACCCCCCTGGTGGTCCAAAGCCCTCTTATCACGGTGTTCCCAGGGGTGCATAGAAATGGCAGCGCCCTTCCATCTGCATCCTAAAACAGAAGAGAAGACCTGGGCCAATAGTGAATATGAGGAGGCCGGGCAGATGACACAGTGCTCGCTGGTGTTACTAGGAAAACCCCCAACGGCAAGGAAGAATATGCCCTCGAGCACCTTGTGTCTGTAAGCGAAGGTTGGTGTGTAGGAGCCCTGTTTGAGGAGATGGCTAAGATTGTGGTTGACTACGGGCCATGGAGATGTTTGGGCATTGCCGCCTTCCGTAGTCTCACGGGACTTGGCCCGGGATCTCACGGGACTTGAGCGAGATTGTTGATCGGGTCTGTGCCATTTGGTGTGTTGGTTGTTTGGTGGTGTGTGTGGTGCGTGTTAAAGTCGTTGTTAGAGCCAGAGAGAAAAGTTATCAAAATAAAAAGGCTGTTTGTTTCCAGTTCGCCTCTGAACTTCTTCCGGCGGCTTCGTTGCTCCAAGAGGCCATCGCTTCAGGCAACAACATTGGTGTATACAAATAATGAAACAAACAGGTACATATGCATTGGTTTATTAGTTGTCTTAGTGCTAATAAGCTTTGTGCCAAGGCTGTCTATAGAAAAGGAAAGGATTAGTCAAAATTTGAACATGTTTATATTTTCTTCTTTCCAATTAAAAATAACTAAATGAAGGATTTGTCTTGTTTTTCTTCTTAAATAAAAGTGTTAATCTGAGCAGTTTCATCCTACATGAGAGAACATGAGTGTTCCAGTGACAATCTGAAAAGTGAGCATATTTGTGCATTTGTAACCATAATGAAGACAATATGCTATTCTTAATAAAGAAGTGGTTATTTGGGGATGGAAAATACATATTTGATTGTAATTAAAATCACCAAATGTTTACTTGCTGCAATGAGAGTCTAGGTGGGGTATGGCTAACACATGTGCATTTCCATACCATAGGTTTTTGCAAAAACAAACAAAAAATATATCCATTAAGCTGTTCATGAACTCAGAGATTCCAGATCTGATTTTGAAGGCAGAAGGTGTGGCGGCTGGGCAGCCAGTCCGCCTTCTCTCATCATCAAATTGGAATGTGCCTGCAGAGGAGTCCCTGGGTCAAGCCTGCCCTTGCTGTGTGGGCCCAGGCTTCCCTCAACCTCAGACTCTGGCTGCACTCAGGGGTCTCGAGGCCCTGGTTTGTAGTGGATTTCACAGGGTCTCAGGAACCTTCTGAATTTCTGTGAAATATTTTCAAATATATGTAGACATTTTAACAGTTTTCATTAGATATTCAAAGAGGTCAGTGACCGTCTGCAGAATGTAAAGAAACTAGGCAGTGTCTGAGCATCACTGTGGCTTCTTTCTAACCTGGACTTCTCAGCTCCCAGGGGTCAGCCCAGGTGCATGGGCCCCACCCTGCAGGATGCTCATAGGAAGGAAGGGTCACATTCATAGCCAGTTCATCCTCAGATCGAAGCTCATGCCTCTCTGTGTGTGCGTGAGGGAGCCTTGTATTCATCTGTGTGTCTTTCCGTACTTGGAAGTGCTTTAAAATACATCTGCAAAAACGTGTGTCCACTTCATTGTTATATAGAGGCCCTGGTGAATGCTACGCAGCCCACAGGTCTCTTCCTTGAAAAGGTTTTGTACAAGGTGGGAAATTGTTGCCCAAGGGAGGGAGGTACGTCTTTCACTCCGTTTCAGCCATTTATTCATTTATTCAACAAATGTTCATGGAGTACCTACTACATATTTGAATGGTTGCTTTCAAGTATCTATTCTAGTATAAATTATGAAAATTTAAATAGCACTTGATATTCAACTTGCTTGTGTTTTGAAGTAGGAATGCATTTTTGGAAAACTGCTCAGTCCTTTTGCTTTTATGTTGGTAAAAGTTGGTTGATTATAAGTTTCAATTGCTTAAACTTAAGTAGAAAACATACTTTGTTAGGTACCTATTCCTACATTATGGATATTCATTTTAATATAATTTCATATGTTCGCAAAGAGTATTTTAAATCTATAGAAAGCTAATTTAAAAGATGATTTTAAGATGCGAGAATAAGGTGCTTCCCAAGTATATATAGTTTAAGGACCTTTGCGTTCCTAGATATTGCAGCATTTGTATCTTATAAAAATATATTGAGGCTCAGTGGTAGAGTGCTTGCCTGGCATGGGTGAGGCCCTGGGTTCGATCCTTAGCACCACACATAAATAAACAAATAAAGTAAAAAAATCAATTGACAACTAAAAAATATTAAATATACTATATTATATATAAAATATCATATATAATATATATACTATATTATATATATAAATATATATTTAGTTATATATATATATAGTGGAATTTTCATGAATCTTCTTCATTCTCATATGATCTTTTCATAGTGGGAATTAATTTTTTAAATTCCAGTTCAATTCTGGAGGACCAGTGGTCTCCCTGGGGCACAGACTGAAACACACAGACATGATTCTTGGAAGGTGAAATCAATAACAAAATTCAAAGGAGTGGTCTGGGGTTGTGGCTCAGCGGTAGAGCACTCTCCTAGCATGTGTGCGGCCCTGGGTTCTATCTCGGCACCACGTAAAAACAAATAAATAAAATAAAGGTATTGTGTCCAACTACAACTAAAAAATAAATATTAAAAAAATTTCAAAGGAGTGCAGCCATATTTTGGATCATGTTAGTCTCACAGGTTAGATGTGAACTGTCCCATATGGAAAGCTGCATATGGCTATATAAAGTAAACAGACACTTCTCAGAAGATGATATGCAAACAATCAACAAATATATGAAAAAACATTCAACATCTCTAGCGATTAGATAAATGCAAATCAAAACAACTCTAAGATTTCATCTTACTCCAGTCAGAATGGCAGCTATGAAAAAAACAAACAACAATAAATGCTGGTGAGGATATGGGGAAAAGGGCACACTCTTACATTGCTGGTGGAACTGAAAATTGGTGATGCCAATCTGGAAAGTAGTATGGAGATTCTTAGGAAAACTGGGAATGGAACCACAATTTGACCCAGCTATCCCACTCCTTGGCCTATTCCCAAAGGACTTAAAAACAGCTTACTACAAGGACACAGCCACATCAATGTTTATAGCAGCACAATTCACAATAGCTAGATTGTGGAACTAACCCCAATGCCCATCAGCAGATGAATGGATAGGGAAACTTTGGTATATATACACAATGGAACACTACTCAGCACTAAAAGAGAATAAAATCATGGCATTTGCAGATAAATGGATGGAGTTGGAGAAAATAATGCTAAGTGAAGTTAGCCAATCCCAAAAAACCAAAGGTCAAATGATCTCTTTGATATGAAGATACTAACTTATAAAGACAAGAGAGGGAATGAGTGGAATGAAAGAGCTTTAAATAGAAAAAAGAGGGGTGAGGGAGGGGAGGGGGCAAGGGGATAGAAATAATGGCAGACTGAGTTATCCATGATTCCCCTAAATACATGTATGAAGACACAATTGTTGTAAAAATACTTTATATTAAACCAGCAACTAGAAAAATTGTGCTCTTTGTATGTAATATGAAATGAAATGTACTCTGCAAACATGTATAACAAATTAGAATAATAAAAAAATTAATTAAAAAATAAAATAAAATTTAAGGTGAACATGGAGAAATCCAGTTTCTCAAGCACGTGAGCCACCTCTCAGTTACTTACGGTGAGGTTAGCATGCTGCATAGGGCAAGAACGTGGTTTTTACTCCGAAGCCTGCTGCGTAGAGCTGTGCATTTAGACAGTTCCACCTTAGATAGAAGTCTTTGTGCACGTCTATTATGTATCCTAAGGTGCAGTCATCCATTCATCATTCAACAAATATTCGTGGAGAAGTCGTTAGATGCCTGCAACTGTTCCCCAGAAACAGGTAAAATAGTTAATAACCTTCCCATCCAATGATTTAAGCTCTAGAACATAAACCATTAAAAAAAAAAAAAAAAAAAAAAAAAAAAAAAAAAAAAAAAAGCAAATGAATGATTGAGCAAGTGAATGATAAATGAGCAAATTTACATCAAGAGCTCTGAAGAGGCATGTATCGCTTGGGTCCTTGTTTTGTCATCATTTTTTCCAGCAGTTTCAAGCTGGGATTTTTGCCAGTGATAACTTTTGCCACATGGGAGATTTTGACATGATGTGCTTAAGTCTTTACATTTTTTCCTTTATGCTTCATGCTTTTGTGAGAACTTCAAACCCAAAGAACACTAACTGGAAAGGGAAGACTCGTCATTTCAGGATATTAAAATTTTAAATTTCAGTTATACAAAGATGCTATTTTAAAATTGAAGAAGCAATCGGGACCAGAAGAGTGTGGTTGCAGTCAAAATTCTCTCGCCTATAAATCAGGAGGTGAATGGAGGATAAATATGCACACATATGTGGACAGAACACAAAATATGTTTTTCTAAGTGCATCTAAATAGTAAATCAACCAGGGAAGAGAGATTTCACCTTTCTGGCAATCAGAGGAGTGCAAATTAAACAGCACAGGTAAAATAGTTAAAAACCTCTTCATCAGTTAAAAACCTTACAGCCATGTTCCTGGTGGTATCTTAAAGTCTCACATGCCTGGAATAGGATTGCACGTGAAAAAGAATCAGAATGCATGTACTCTGCTGGCAATGAAAACTGGAAAACTCACCTTGGAAACAGGTATTAATGCTCACCGTTGAAGCAGCACTCACTTAATACCTGGAAAGTGTCTACCGAATGTTCTGGAGGAGACAGTTTCCAGAATATTCTATTCAGCATCCTTACGTTACGAATCCATCACTGGTAACTAAGTTTCCAACAGTAGGAAGGTGAGTAATCAGCTCAGGTTGCATTCACAGACAAAAGCCTTGGAGACTGATGACAGGAGCTAGGTCTTCATGCTCCTGCAGACTCAGACTTCTGAAACTTCAAACTGAGTGAGAAATAGCAAACTGCTGAATTCTGGGTATGTGGCAGGATGGCATTTTGTAAAATTAAAACATACCAAACAACTGTGTGTTTGTGCTGATGATCATGAAAGCAAAATAATAACAAAGAACTGGACATGGGGTGCTGCCCTTGAGAGGGCCAAAGGTCTCCTCATTTCAGGAAGTGGTTGTGTCTTTGTATAGGTGTTCATGGCAGGTTCACAGGTGTTTATTATATATATATTTTTTTTCTGTACCTTTCTGCTCTTCAATGCTTTCATTTTTTTTTAAAAGCAGTTAGACATGAGTAACAAAATTTTTCTGGTGTAGAGGAAGACAGTGCACTAGGGAAATCTTTATCCCCCACCTGTTTAGAAGTCACTTCCAAGTTTCTTTGGGCGTGTCCCTCCTTGTTGTGCACACGTTCCATATGCAGATGTCATTTTGAGCTTCACCTTTTGACATTTATGGCTTAACACTTCTGACTGGAGCTGGGCGCGTGGTGCACACCTGTAATCCCAGCACTTGGGAGGCTGAGGCAGGAGAATCGCGAGTTCAAAGCCAGCCTCAGCAATGGCGAGGCACTTAGCAACTCAGTGAGACCCTGTCTCTAATAAAATACAAGAAAAAGGCTGGGGATGTGGCCCAGTGGTCGAGTGCCCCTGAGTTCAATCCCTGGTACCAAAACAACAACAACAACAAAAACAAAAACAAAAACAAAAAAAACTTCTGACTGGGCATGATAGGGAAAATGACTGAATTCATTAACATCTTTCTACTATTCAATTTTTTATCATTTGCTTATTGTTTTTAAAATCATATTAGCATTCCTAGCTTTTTGCTCCTGTTGATTTTTAATAGTGCATGAAGAAAGGATAAGATTTTGATTAAGCCTGGCCAAAAAACCCATGCTTGGGCTCTTTCTGAATCTAGATACAGTTTAATGATTTTTTTTTACTTCTCAATAACTCACATTGGCTGTATTTATTTAACTCATATTGGCTGTATTAGACAAAATTAGGAGGTTGACATTTTTTTTTTTTTTTGAGACAGGGTTTTGCTAAAAAGCGGAGAGAAATAATAAATCTGTCTGCAGGTCTGTTAGAACCTATAAGCAACTTGTTAAAGCCCAGATGTGCTTGGTCTTTAAGCACGATTACTGCAACATAACAGGCATGGCCACAGGTGTCCACCCTTACAGTCACAGTCTGGGAATCCTGTGGACACCTGGCCCTGTGCTGCAAACTGGCACTCTTAGGATGAAGCCGTCCGCATCATTGCCAGGATAGCAGGATCGCTACCTTCCTTTACTCTCCTCTCTCCAACCAAAGTGAATCATTCAGTCTCTCTAAAGTGCCCATCTGGGCTGGGCCTACACTGAATCCGCCTCTCTGCCCGGCCACGTCTCCATTCCCAGGAACAGTGTGTTGCACACTGGGTGTTCATTTGTGTGATGTCTTCCTGCACACCCACAGCATTCTGTAGTTTTGTTTATAGAGGCCTTCAACATTTGTTGTTAACTTCTGAATATTTGATATTTTTTGTTGATTGTGAATAGCTTCTTCACTCTTTAAAATTATACTTTCTGATGAATTACTGCTAGTCTTTAAGAAAGACTCTCAACTTTGATATTTGTAGCTTCAAATGTACCAACTATTTGAATGCTCCAAATAATCCTATTGGATTTGTTCTATTTTTTTTTCCAAGCAGATAAACATGTCTGTGAAAAATCATGCTTCATAACTATTATGATGATTTTTCAGTATTTTTTTTAATTTATTTTTATTCTAATTTATTATACATGATTGCAGAGTGCAATTCATTTCATATCACATACAAAGAGCACAATTGTTCAAGTCGCTGGTTTTACATAAAGTATTTTCACAACAATTGTGTCTTCATGCATGTACTTAGGGTAATGTTGTCTAATTCATTCCACCATTATTCCATTTTCAGTATTTCTATCCCTTGTTTATTTATTTATTTATTTATTTATTTATTTATTTTTATTCATTCATTTTTTATGCAATTGAAGATAAACCTTTGGAAAGGCATGAAATTTCACTTCTGTGAGTGTCCCCATGTCATACTAAGGGAAGCCCCCATCTCTCTCAGCATGACCCTTGTGATGCTATTACTGTGATGACTTATCATTCATAGCCACTGGGCAAAATGACTTGTTTAGTGCCATTTTCTGTGCCGAACTGAAGATACATCAGTTCTCTCTTTTCCACTGCCAGAGTTTATATAGGCAGGTCCTTTGCATCATTCCCACCCAGGAATATGCCGGCAAACATGGCAGGCAGACACACACACACACACACACACACACACACACACACACACACACACAACTTTAAATAGTGGAAAGAAAACTGGGGATATTGAGGAAAACACGTTTCAAAATAGAAAATCCTATTACTTTAGCTAGAATTCCAAATCAGAAGCAAAAGCATATCTTCTCACACAGTCTCGGTGTATTTATGAACTGTTTCATCCACTCAACCCAGGAACCCTAAAGAGTCATTAGATTTGCTTTCCTGTGACCTCCAGAGCTGCCTTTACAGGACAACAGCAGGTTCTCAGGTCAGCGAAGAATGATGCTCAGGCCTTTTTGCCAGTTGCATTGCCTTTAAAATTTTTTATTCTATTTTGAACGTTCTGTTATCTCAGATTTAATAGGCTAATTTTGCTGTCCTGCAGATTGTTTTAAATGTGTCCCATTGGACTGACTTATTCATGTTCCTGACATTTAGGAGGACAGATTTAACCTTTGGTCTCTATTCGTGAAAGACATGATCTGTGATTTCTTAAAGGAGAGTTAAGAGGAATGAGCAGATGATCTGGCTTAGTGACACTGACATCAGCTGACGATCCTTGAGTTCCATTCCATCCTATCTTTTGCCTTTACGGCTGCCGGGAATCTTTCAGTCTCTGCAGTTCTCTGGCATCCAGCAATATGGAACTGCATAGAAGGTGAGCAAAGAATAAAAGACACCAGGGAGACCTAGTGACAGACCCAGGCCCCAAAGTGCTCCTGAGTCCTGAGGACAGTCTGCCATGCTTCCCTGCAGGCCCTGAGAGTCAGACTGGTGGACCTGCAGCAAAGCCACCTGAATGCTCAAATCAGCTCTGTGGTTCTTCACATGGAAACATCACAGTCCTCTTGACGGTGTGTTTGTAGCTGTCTGAACATGTGGAGGTAGCAAAAGACCATGAATATGAGATAGAATGCTTTCATACAAGTCCAGGTAACCTGAACAACAGCAGCACGTCCCTGTGAGGGTACGGCTTGGTCCTCCAGTGAAAGGCAGGACCTAAGACATGGCAGATGAGACAGCAGAGGCTCCGCATCCTTCCCAGTTGCTAGCTTTCTGGGGGAACCTGTGCTTCCCTTTAAGGGCTACTGACATCCGTGCTATTTCTGATTTACAGAGTATTTCCCTGAGCTCTCTCCTCAATGCAAGGTCTGGGGGAGCAGGGACCCCGTGTCTTCAACACCAAATCTGTCTACAGAGCCCCTCTCCTGTTGCTTATGTGCAAAATATGGTGGGTTGAGTAATCAAATAGTTTGGTGTTATCATTGATCTAAACAAAGACTGTTCTTGCTTTTATCTGAAAAATGCTTTCCAATCACATCCCATTCAAAGAGCGGGTCTTTTTTGAAATTGCCTATTTAGTCCAATTCTGATCCCTTGCTGCGTTGATGGCCACGTTTCCATCTGATTTCAAAGTGGATTTGATTAGAGAGATCGTTTGTTTGAGGATTAGTTCTATAGGACGTAGTCTTTGTAAGCATATTCAAAATGTTTTATCTCCCCCTGAACATGGCAGGTTTGTTTACTCAAAAAGCACTGTTTCTTCCAAAACACAGTTTATTGGGGGTAGTTTTCTGTTGATCTAGAGCCATTATTCCTGTTTGTGAACCGTCCTAACCATGCAATGTAAGGACACATCTGCAGGCTGAGTGAGAAGAGGAATTGAGATGCTTCTTATTGTAATGGGGGGAGAATTAGGAGTGATGTGCCTGCAGAGAAATGGACGGATTCATTGTCATGGAAATGGATGTAGTAGCAGGGACACTCTGCAGCCCTGCCAGCCCCCTGAGGGTATCACCTATTTACTTCCCACAGCAACACCGGGAGGCGCAGGGAGGGTGAGCAGTTAGCCCAAGGCCACCAGGTGACAGGAGGTGGAGCTGGGACCTGTCCTATGTGCAGGGTCTTAGTCTGTGAACTTCCAACTGCCTCTGCAGACACGTGTAGTCTCTCTCTGGTTGTGGTCATTGTTTCTTTGCATGATGGACTGCTTTTCCTGCACCTGTGAAGTTCCCGAGCCACACGGCCAGCTAAGGACCCTGGGCTCTGAGGAAAGCACCATATACATCAGTTGGTTGAGTCCCGGACAGTGGCACAGATAGCCCAAGAGAGCTCCGATGAACCATAGCAGAGGTCACCCAGAGAACATGGAAGGCTTGGTTCCATCCTGGATTCATGACAGCAAGAACCTGATGACAGGCAGGACCATAGCAAGAGACACCCTGTGAGCACTAAGTGCTGCCACAGGAGATGGCAAATTCCAGAAAGGTCAGTATTGAATAAAGTGCTCTAAGTCTTAAACAAGTTGGATTGCTAGTGGTCTTTCAAATATAAAAAGTGTTTCTTTATTTCTATTCTCCCACTTATTACATAGAGGCCCTGAAACAGGTAGAAATGAACTTCCACCCAGCAAAGAACCCCAGGGCTGTGGCTGCACCAGCCCTCGCCAGCGGTCTGCTCACAGGCTGCACCGGACAGAAAATGCCTTTGTCCTTGCTCCCGTTAGGGCTGGAACTTTAGCATTGGGAGTTAGTTGTGAGTTCATCCAATATTATTTAAGACTCTTTCAAAGCTCACATAAATGAAGGACTGGCAACACGTTAAGGCATTTATCAAAAGTGCTTTCATAACTGACTCCCTTGGTTATGATTAATTCTTTATGGCGTCCCCTTTAATATCGCCAGGGGAGAGAAATATGCCTTGATAAACACCATTTTAGGCAGTTTATGTCTTCTGATGTCAGATTGCTTCACAAGATTGGGGAACAGAATGTGGAGACCTCAACCTGCAAAACACTAAAAGTCATGCCCACACCCTTGTTACTTGAGCTGCAGAGAACATTAATTTCAAGTGAGTGGCTGCCTTCAGCCTGCTGAGGACAGGAGTCAGCTGGCTCTGTGACAGCATAGCCCGGCCCCTGCCAAGAGTGTTTGTTCACAGGCCCAAGTCTTCTCGGACACTCTCCAGACGAGCTAAGGTCTTGTGTCCAAATGGTCTTGGGGGTCAGGCACATATGTCCACTGTGACAGTGCGTGAAGGGTACAAAGGAGGATGTGAAGGTCCTGTCTCCTGAACCGCTGTGGCCAGCTGGAGTGCCTGAGCGCTGAGCCCCAGCAGCCCAGCTTTCCCCCAAAGCATCCCAAACAGCATGGTGGCTTGCAGGGACCGCCCGCCGACTCAGTAAGCCTGCACTGACACCACAGGCGGTGGCAGATGCAAGAAAGTGCAAGGCTGAATGAAGGCTGGTGCTGTGAACTTTTTCCACTTGACAATAAACAGCATCTCTGGTTCTCAGAAAGACACTGGAAACCTAATGTGGCTTTCTCCAAATGAAAGAAAAAGAAATCTTCTTTGTTTCTAATAATGAGCAAAGAGATACTTTACAAAAAGGATGTATTTTTCCTGGAGCGAGAGGAGCAACTACAGAGTGTGTGCATCAGGGAAGGAGAATTTGGGCTTAGCCAGGACCCTGGGGTAGGTCCTGTGTTCTGAGGGAGGCTGTGGAAGAGCCACCTAGAAGGCCATTTTTCTTCAGCATTAAGGGAGAGGGGCGCCATTCTTAGGAGTCACTGAGCTCCCCAAGCTCCAGATTCTTGCTCAGCAGGTTTGCAGGAATGAGCCCCGCTTTGTAGATGTCAGGCCTGGGCATCAGGAGGCCCTGTGTGTTGTAGGATGATGGCACTGGATTGAGGGGCCAGCTCTGCTTGCTCAAGAGCTACGTCATGTTGTGGAACCTGATTCCTCAGTGACAAAATGATGGAATTGATCACAGCATGACCTTGTGTAATGTCCGAGAATTCTGCCAGGAAATGGGCAAAACGCTATCAGGAATTTTCTAGATAATCATATATTTTGGCCTGGGGGGAAATACAGCAGCAGCAACTTTTCAGTACAGGTTATTTTGATAACACATGAAACAATTTCCTGTGACATTGTAAAATGCATTTTAAATAATTCTAAATAGCTTATGTGAATGATTCCATCACTAGCTGATGTTAAATCTGTAATATTCATTTCAATCTGTACCCGTCATTGACATAGTATTTTTCTAGTGGCTATTAGGATTGTTTCTGTCTATTGTTTGGATGGTAGCTTAGACAATTTTTTACATGTCTCCGTGGCTTACGTGCACCAATTTATTGCTGGAGGCTTTAATTTGGTTTTCCTGTCTGTGTTGCAGTGCCGGGTACTGAACCAGGGCTTCATGCTTTCCAGGCAGATGCTCCACTGCTGAGCTACCCCCAGCCTCAGTCCTTGAGGTGTAAGTGCTGCTGTGCCATCTGTGGCTTGCAGGAGAGTAGAACAGCTGTCTGTGCTCCTCATCACCCCTCTGAACCCGGAGGATTACCTACAAGACCTGTCCCGCACTCTGCTGTTCTAAGAGCTGCAAACATCTGCCCTGGATTGTAGCATTTCCTTAATCGTCTTTATACAGTGACAGCTAAAAACTGGTACCTTGAGACCTGTGTCTTCTTAACATTGATCACCAGGTGAATTGACGTGTTTTCCAAGGGTTGCTTCCGCCTTTACAGTCCATATTGTGTTAATCTGGAAGGTTCTGCCAGTCGGGGTATGGCTTCGTTGAGTTTAGCCCTTCAGGCACTTTAGAAATTCAAACTCCACCATCGTAATTTATGCCTAATGTTTTCCTCTCCCCCCTTCGGTCTTGGTTTTGTTGGGCTTCCTTGTACAGAAATATCTAACGTTTATATATTTCTAAATTCAATATACATTTTTCTTATTTGGTGAAAGCCCTTTCAAATCATTCATGATGCCATACCCTAGGAGCAGGAAGGAGACACCTCACCAGGATCTGACTCAAAACACATTGGATTTGCAAAACGTGGGTGCAGCAGACCCTTTCCCCCTCCCCCACACCTTCCATCTTCATCAGAGGAAGAGCAATCCCGTGCGTCCTACTTTCCATCCCGTTAGTTGTGTTCCTTCAAGACGACAGCACGCTGGTGTTTGGTTTTAATATTCTGTGACCTGATTTGAGAACTGTTGCACATCTTGTTCGTTTGGCAGTTAAGGTCGTATGTGAGAGAGCTCGAAATCAAAGCAGAGGTTTCCGTTTATACGTGCACGTCTGTCCCAGCAGCCTGTGCTTCTCAGCCAGGTCCCTGCCACACGGTCTTCTTGCATAAGGCTTTAACTACTGTTCATCGCAGGCGCTGGCTCTCCGTCCCTCAGACTGCGCGTGGCTCGCTCATGGGGGTCTCTTCATGAGTCCTTAGTAAATTATAAGAGGACCGTGCCTGTGGTGATCCTTCAGGCGGGTCTACTAATTAATGTGTTGACAGCTCTTCCTCTTGAAAGAGCCGTTTCTCTCAGGTCACAGGAGTTTGCCTGGTCTCACTTCCGGAGGTGTCTAGTAGTTTATGGTGGAATTTCTCATTAAGAGTGAAAGAGTCCGGGGGGAGGTGTTGGTGTGTGACCATGGCTATTGTTTCTAGAAATTCTTGGGAGAATTCCTTGCCAGAAAGGCCAGTGGTTTGTGCTACTACCACCAGACTGGAATTTCCTTCTTGGGGATGAAGCAGGAGAATTTTGTTTTCTAATTAAACCAGGGAACCTTCACCACCTATCTTAACAACACAGTTCATGATCAAAGGGAACTCTTACTTAGCTCTATTTAACTGACATCTGTTCTAGAAAAACGTCTTACTCTTTCCAGCTGTGTTGCTTCCTTTGTGTGCAAAGTTGTTTTTTTTTTTTTTTTTTTCCTTTCCTCATGTTCTCAGCTACGATGTCATGGATCAGGCATGAAGCTAAATCAACATCTGTATATTTCCCATCTTTCCAATTAAAATGGGGTAATAAGACCTGCAATGTCTCTCCACGGGCTGTTTGTCAAACAGACTGTGCTGTAACTTTGACCGCGATGTGCTGAAATAGAAGTCAGTTTGCTTAAGGTTTTGGGGTCTGCTGGATGGGTAGGATGATAGTGCATCCTCCAGGGTCCGTGGAAATGAGCAACCCCAGCGCCACGTGGGGAGCAGTGTGTGCAAGGTGCTGGGTAGCACCCAGAGCTTCTCCATTCCTAGGGAAGGGGGCAACTCATCCCCTCTTCTGGACATGGGAGGCCCAGGAAACCACATGCAAGCACAGAGATGTGAGCATGCACAGCATTCGGGGAACACCTGCTAACGGAGGCCTTACCTGATTGATGGACGTGTGTGCGTTTTTATGGAGGAGAAGATGGGCCCAGATCATAAAAACACATGATCTACAGCACGTAATCTAACCTTCATCACGGGACATAAAGAGATCATGACTCACTTTAAACAGCAGAAGGTCATGACCTACGTCTCCTAAAAAACTATGCCTAATTATCTACCATCCAAATACCGCATAGCTCCTGCCCTGATAGTTAGTTAGAATTATTCATTTTTTAGGTTACTCCCACTAGGAATTCTTACCATTTCTCATTTCCTGAGACACCAAGCAACTTGGCATACGTATTTTTTTTTAATTTGTTTTAGCTGTACACAATGCATTTATTTTTACGTGGTGCTGAGGATCGAACCCGGGCCACACACGTGCTAGGCGAGCGCTCTACCACTGAGCCACAGCCCCAGCTCCAAGTATATAATTCTAGTAGCTTGGTTTTTCACATCCCATGAACCTAACATCTTACCTAATTGTTCCACTGCACTGGGCTTGGCTTCTCAAGCTCCCGCCCACAGTGGCCGTTGAATTGCTCAGAGTTAAGAAGAAAGGAAAGATTGGCAATCCCACCAAGTGTGGATGTTGAGAATTAAATCTCACTTCCCACTTAGCCACATCATTCCAATCCTCACTCACAAAAGTGCAAGAAAGTTCATTTCAGTTTGAAGATGAAGAAGTTTCAATGGGCAAGGATTAATTATTAAACCATGAATGACCTTGGACGTGGAAGAAAGCTGAGATAGCTTCTAACCAGTCTTGTTGATTTTATAAGCGAAAGCTAAACAACTCTATTACGCTCACACAAATGGTCTTTTTATCCTTTTTATAGTTATATAGCTTCTGCTCCAAAATTTCATTCAAGTGTTTCCTTGTAAGGTCAAATTCCAAGCCACTTCCTATTTGTGATTGGTCAAGGAGCTGTGACCACAATGTCTAACAATCATGCATTTTTCAGGGACGAAATGAAAACATTGAAATTCACATCAAAACTTGTTGGTTCCTTGATATTTTGGCCTGAATAACTGAACTGTGGGTTTAATGCCATTCTAAGAATCTAAATTGGTTCAACTAAACTATTTTAGTATCCTGTAATGTTGTTGTAAATAATATAGTCTGACAATAAACTTTCTCTGCTGTAGCCTTGGATCAACCACTGTAGCTTAGAACTCTATGAGACTAGGAGAGAGCCTGGGCATGGCCTCCTGACCAGCCTGTCCCGGCAAGGTGAGCCAGGACCTTGTCGAGTCTACATGTGAACAGAAACACCTGAAAGTGGGCCAGAAATGAGAATGAGGGGAAAAAGAAACGCAGAAGGAAAGAATGCAATAAATAGCTGTGTAAGCCACGCACATCCAGGTTAAAAATAATAGTAATAATTCTTGTGTTTGGGTGTAAAAGGGAATCCCAAAAGGAATATCTAAATATATTTGGATACCACAATGTAGAATTGCACTCTTCATTCTATATGTGGCTCCTGGAAGCTTTGAGTCTTAATAAAGTCATTATAATTCAAATAGTATGTATATTTTCAAGTTAGTTTCATGGTAATAATAATCTGTTCCTATTTATTTTATGATTAAAATTAGTGACCTAGGGCTAAGTGGTAGAGTACTTGCCTAGAATGTATGACCTCTGGGTTCAACCTCCAGTAACACACAGAAGAAAAAAATGAGAGCAAGAAAGAGAGAGAGAAGCTAAGAAAGAAAGAAAGTTTTAAAAATCAAGAACAGTAGCTTATACTTAAATATATAGGGGCCAGGTGCTGTGGCACATGCCTGTAATCCCAGCAGCTCAGGAGGCTGAGGCAGGAGGATAGCAAGTTCAAAGCCAGCCTCAGCAAAAGTGAGGTGCTAAGCAACTCAGTGAGACCCTGTCTCTAAATAAAATACAAACTAGGGCTGGGGATGTGGCTCAGTGGTCAAGTGCCCTTGAGTCCATCCCTCGTTCCCCCCCCCATATATATGTATCTATGGAAGTTCCTCCACTTGTGTTGGGGCTACAGCCTGCTGACCCCACTGTAAGTTGAAAACATCACTGTTGACACTGTTTGACCACCGGAAGCGGCTGAGTGCCATCCCTGAGCATCCCAGGACACTGTTGAGCATTGTGCTCAGTGGCTGCCTGGGAGCTACGGCACCATGACAGCGTTGTGTGGCATTGCACTGGTGATTCAAGTACAGTGACATTTGACGTGCAGCCCTCGCACACCGTTGTAAAGTAAAAAGAGATAAGTGGAGCCCAGGGCTCTCTTTGTCGCGAGTGAGTCATTTCCATGGAAACAGTCTGCCTGGGTCAGGGTTCTCCACGGACCCAGAACAAAGAGCACACGCAGCTGTGAGTCGCTCAAGACAAGGACACGCGCTGAGAAGCATCTTTCTGGGTGGTTCCATTTCCAGTGTGAGCATCGCAAAACCTGCCTGCCGAAGTCCAGGTGGTGCGGGCCCATCCTGGAGCGGGGCCTTGGCGCGGGAAACCAGACGGATGTGGCTGCGGCCCGTGTGACACAGCAACCTGTTGGACAGTGAACTTGTTATTGTTGTTATCATTAGTAGTAGTAGTAGTAAGCAGAGAATACTCAGAAGTAGCAAAAAAAATATGTAGTGAACACGTAAACCAGTGAACGTCATCCATTACCCTGTCAAGTGCCACGTGCCACAGTGGTGTGTAAGCTGCCTGGTACCGAAACCCGGGAGGAACACTCTCGGAGGCAGAGTAAAGCTTTTACTACTTTTACTTCTACTTTCTAAGAGCTTAGAGAGGGAAAGAAAGATTTTTAGAGAGAAAGATTAAAGCGAGCTTTTCTTCTTGTCTTCTTAGCTTAGAGTTAGCTTAGAGTCTTAGAGAGAAAGAAAGAAAGAGCTTAGCTTAGAGAAAGATTAGAGCTTCTTTCTTCTCTCTTCTTTCTCCCTTCTTCTTTCTTCTGTCTTCTGTCTTCCTTGGGAGCCTCAGCCTAACTCTGACCAGTCATTACTTCTTCTATCTGGTTTCTCTTCTGTAACCGCTCTGCCTACGTTCTGGCGCTCTGATTCTTCTGACCGACCGAGTGACTGCCCGACTGACTGAATTCTCCGTTCTCCTAACTCGGACCGCTTTTATACCACCCGGTTATATACCTTCAGCTTTGCGGGTGCCTACAGGTGCGTCACATACATATCAGGTGGAACTTATGGCTTCCAGCTAGCTGCAACAGCCCTTCCTAATTAGGGCTCCTTCAGTGGTGGGGCTGCAGGCCGTGCCACTGTAGCCGTGGGTTTCTTCACACCAGCCCTGCCCGTGAGGGGTGCCCAGCGCCAGGCCATCAGCTCCATGATCATCCACCAGACCACCATGGCATGCACAGGCCTCTGCTGGCTGAGGTGTCACTCTGCTGCACGTGACAGTCTGTGCAGTATGGAGGGCTGAGAGACCTTTTTCAGTTGACCCCCTCTTCTTCTACCACGACCTTCCCATTAGATCCCATATTCGGGGGTCAAGGAGGTAAAACGCAGCAATGACCTTCACATGTAGAATGCCCTTGAGTTACCAATGAAGCTTGAAGTCATGCATCCATACAAATATATATGATATATATTATATAGATGGTATTAAATATATTTTATAATGAAAAAGAATCAGATATTCGACAGCAGGGAGTGGATTAACAAAATTTTGTTACAACCAAATAAAACTGTATGAACCTATTGAAGATTAATAATATTGGTAATATTTATTAAAATTAATGTGTGAAAAAATATGCTTTGAAATGATAGCAACAGTATGATTCCATTTTTGTAAAGAAAAAATTTCTGCATATGAATCCAAATTATTGGAAAGATGTATATCATGTGACTGTAGGTACATTTTAATATTTGTTGTTTGAGTTACCTGTTTTCCACACTTCAAGCATAAAATACTGTTTTAAGACACTGAATATACTCAGTGGCTCTGAAGGCTGAGGCAGGAGGATTGCAAGTTCAAAGCCAGCCTCAGCAACTTAGCAAGGCCCTAAACAACTTAGGGAGACCCTATCTCAAAACAAAAAAATAAAAAGGGCTGTGGATGTGGCTCAGGAGTGCAATGCCTGGCACTAAAAAAATAAATAAATAAATAAATACATAAAAATAAAACCACTCAGTATAATTTACTTAAATTTCAGGAAGATGGTCAATAAATGGCAGTCATATGGCCACTCTGATTTCAGAAAGATGAAGATGGAGAATCTTGGAGTATGAAGTGCTTTTACACTGTTTTTCAGTTAATTAATTTATTTTTTTTTGTGGTACTGGGGATCGAACCCAGAGCCCTGCACGTACTAATCGTGGACTGTACCACCGAGCTCCACCCCCCAGCTCATATTTTGCATTCCTTTTTTCATCAGGTAATTTTTTTTGTGCTTTCATTTTTAGCCATTAGTATCATGTTCTTCTTTAGTTTATTGAACTGAAGCTTATTTCATTTAAAAAACTATTTCTAAAATTCAGAACTTCTGGAGTCAGGCTAATGATATTCTGTTGCTATGCATACCTTTGGTAAAGCCATTCGTTTAAAATTTACTCTTTTGGAATGGTGCAAACTTGTACTAATCCAATTATAGATCAGTTCAAAAATGTATTTTAAATTGTGTTTCTACAATAAAATATATAGCATGGATTGCCCTTCAAAAAATGATCTAACTTCAGTGCTAAAAAATTCTTATTCACCATAAATAATCAATCCATGGGAAAACAAAATTGATGTTTTTAAAACAAATCACCTCTCACACAATATGGTAGTTGAGCCTGTTTGTGACTTCATGTGCCTTTGTATGTGTGTATTTTCGGCAAGTGGATATATTCTTTTTCTATTTTCTGAAGCAACAGGGAAGTATTTTTCAGGCTGGAATATTTCGAGACTGGTCCTCTGGGTATGGTGCTCTGGGTTTTAGGCTTCTTAACCAGAGGCTGTATGTTTTTGCAGCCTCTGCCTCCCCTCTCCTGGCCCCATTGAAGCAGAGCCCAAAATGTTTTCTTTCTGGCTCACTACGTTGCACACAGGCCCTCCCAGGAGGCGGGTGGCAGTAACAGAGCTGTCACTGGGCTGCCACAGATGGTTCTGTGCTAAATCTGCAGGCTCAGTTTATGACTCCTTGGGGGAGGAAGAGGCTGGCTAGAAAGTGCCTTCGTGTGCACAGCAGAGCTGCTGCTGGGGCGAGCCGGCCGAGCAGGCCCATCAATTACAGCCGCGAAGGCCTCCACTCCTCTCTCTTGCATCTGCTTTTTCAGATTGGCCTTTGGAATCGACAGGACAGTGACATGCTATGTGGTGTAGGTGAAACTGGCCTATAACATGAGGGGACTGTCTCATGATCCCGTGCATAGCTGGTGTTGAGGATTGCCAGGGTTCTTGAGTAAATAGCAATTGCTGCCCTTTGAGAGTGCCAGATACGAACAAAGTAATATTATTCAACATATTGTTTTGTTTTAAATGTAAGAAGCTGCAGCATTCCTACTTTATAGAGCATGAAACTGAGACAGATAGCTTCAGTTACTTGCTAAAGGTCACACAGCTTCTCTAGATGAAGACAGGAATTGAGCTCTTTTATCAACACCCTTCTTTGGCATCTTTAGAAGCTCTCCTACCTGGGACATTTATTCCAAGCACATCCCCAAACATTAAGTTGATCTTTTTTTTTTTAATATTTATTTATTTACTTTAGTTGTACACAATGCAATGCATTTATGTTTACGTGGTGCTGAGGATCGAACCCGGGCTGCACACGTGCGAGGCGAGCGCTCTGCCGCTGAGCCACAACCCCAGTCCCTATTAAGTTGATCTTGCTTGACAAGTAGAGGCAGCAAATTTACTTAAAGTTGACAGACTATCTTCAGGAAAATTGATATGTGAGTTGGTTAGGATGAGTGGATTTATCATTACTGAAAAGGCAAATTTTTTATGGCCACTCTCAATGTACATTTTAATTATGCAGTTCCAACTCTTCATACACCCAGTTCTTTCCTCATCAACCTGTATTGAATATTATTCTATGTTCCTTGAGTTCATGATGGGAAGTTTGTTATTGTTTTCCATTTCTCATAGAGTGTAGGATATTCCAAATATCGATCAGTCTCTACTAGCCAGGGAAATGGGATTGTCAAAGTATTGAAATGAGGCAAGGAAGCCTTTCTGAAGGGATGAATATTCAGACCTTATGCATTTCAGTGTGATTAGAAATAAAATATTACAGTAAAGGAAAATAGTATTTTAATTTAATATCACACATACGGTTCATAAAAGCAAGGTGGTGTTCAAAGCATGTGCACAAAGCTACTGTGCGTTCTGTAAAACACTTTGTTCTAGACAAATAGTATATTTGCAATATTCCAAAAATGATTTTACTTCCCACCAAATTTTCAATTAATATGCATACATATGATTTTGATACTCACCTAGTTAAACTAAGATCAAGATCTAACTAGGATTGAGACTTTTTTAAAAAAAAGCAAGGGTGTCTGTGATTTGACTCAAGGAATAGAGTCAATTGATGATGAATCTGTCACTGTGGGGCTGGAGCCAACAGTTGACAAGGTAGTAAGACCTGTGTCTCTAGTCACAACTCGGGACATCTGGAGAGACTTCTGAGAAGGTTCCCTATGACCACACGTGTGCTTCTCCCTTGAAAAGTCAAGGTGCATAGTTACCCTCTGACAGGAGGAAAGGGAAGCTTTGGGGGGAAAAATTTTTTTTTCTGACTCCAGTGGACAAGAGCAAAGAAAAACATTTGATAAGACGACTTAAATTTGATTGCTGACAAGAGTAAAAGGGAGGTGAATTCTGGGACCCATGGTGGGAGGAAGGGACAGGAGAGAAGGGAAGAGTCCTTGTGGCTGGGCTCTAGCCCTGCAGCTGTCAGGCTGGGCAGAAGGGCTGGTGGAATGCACCTGCTGCGTCTCTGGAAGGACTCACCTTTAGTTGTCAGAAAAGACCCCGTGTTCCTAGCAAAGCTCCCTCCCACTAACCGGAGTCAAACCCAACAGACGGGGGGGGGGGGGGGGGTGGGGGGGGGGGGGGGGGGGGGGGGGCTCCTTGCTGTGTCACGTGCGTCCTGCAAAACGTATGTGAACAGAACCTTCGTCCATCGAAGATCCAGGAAAGGAGAGGTCCTTCAGTGTGACCATCTGGCATGCTCCTTCCTGGCACTTAATTTATCTGAGAGCATTTTGAAAATCTCCCGTGTGAGGAGACCTTCCACAGTGTTGGCTTTTCCTTGATACGGTGCCGTGGCCAGAGTGAAAGGCAAGTCCCGCATGTGTCCCCAGGGCCTTTTATTCAGAAGGTTGCATACATGCAGTGCTGTGGCCCCTCACTGAGCATGCCCAGCTCTTTCTTCTGACCTTCCCCATGCCTGAAATGTCTCGTATATGTCCAGCTTGCTGCCTGTGTATTTTTTAAATAAGAAATCATTCTCTTTGGCAAGCTTTTTATTTGGGTGTGTTTTCCATGTTGTCATTGTTTTTGTTTAGGTGCCTTTGCAATAGACTGATTGATTGTTTGTTTATCTAATTTCTCTGAAGTGACTGACTGTTTTGGAATTGTAGGCATATTTTAAGACCTTGTTTTTACCTAATTCTAAAGCGGGAACCATCTTAAAGCTAGGAGACTCCTTTTCACTTCTAGTCTCCATAGTTGAACAGTCAGTGTGCCAACCCACAGTGCCAACCCCCTCCACCATTCCTTACACCTCTCTGTGTGCCCAGAAAGGAAGAATACCTTGCTGATTTGTGGTACAAGGTCTTTCATGATACAAGCCACTCTGAGTCCAAATAAGGTGTGCCCTGGTGAGCTCATTTGAAGGAACAAAGACATACAGTGGCCTGCCTTAGGACTAAGGCAACTAGGAATCCTCATAAATAGCTCAGATAAATTTTCCATCAGATTAAGCAATTCATTTTCTTTTGCTATAAAAATGTTCCCTTGCAATGGAAAACGCTGGAAGGTTACTTAGCCTCTGAACCTTCATTTCATCATCTTCCAGTGGTGTGATAGTTTTACTTCTAGTCTTGGTGGAGTAGCTGCTGTCAGAGCTGCATAAATAACCATGCAACCTTGGATAGAATATAAAGCAAGATTACCTGAAGGCATTGGGCAGTGGTCAAAAAGAAGCAGAGCCAGACTGGGTCAGTTTCTTGGAGGAAAAGAAGAGCACCTGGGGGAGTTTTCGTTATTTATGATTTTTGACCTCAGAGAAGACCCTAGTTGGTACCAGCATAGATGGGTAACAGTTAAAAGGAAATCTACAATTTTTCTGGACTGTTCCAGTAGAAGAAAGAATTCAAGAGTCCTCTAGTAGCTTTAACATGAGAGAGGAAATTCTCAAGGAGACGTTCACGCTGAAGAAGCACCCGGAACTCCACACAAAGTCTGCAGAGACCTCCACAGACTCTCAAGATGAGCATGGAGAGGACAGTGTCTCGGGAGTGTAGAGAGGGATCAGAGAACCCAACAGAGACTCCAGCTGCTGTCCACTGTGGGAGAGACTAGATTTGGAGTTTGAACTCTGTCAAAAGAAAACAAAACAACCAACAATTTTCAGAGGAATAAAACATAATCTAAGGTCTTTATAATGTGCCACTCATAATGCTTAGGACCCAAACTAAAATTAAAGAAATGAGAAAAAAAAAGACCACATTCAAAAAGAGAACCAATGTTGCCATTACTCAGAAGTTACAATTAGCAGGCAAGAATTTTAGAGTGGCATAATTAAGTACAAAAAAGGCAGCAGAATACAATATGTTCAGATTGAACAACAAGAGGGAAAACAAAAACAGAGAAATTATAAAAAAGAACCAAATCAGAATTAAGAACTGGAAATTGAAATGCATGATGTGAAATTGTTAGTGGCTGAAATTAACAGCATATTGGAAGTGATATAGAGGGTAATAAACTTGAAACCAGGTCATTAGAAAGTTTCCAATCTGAAGAATAAAGAAAAAAATGATCTTTTAAAGAAAGAAATCAGAACCCAGTAATCTGTGTGACATTAACAAAAGGAACAAAATATATGTAACTCATGCTCTAAAAGAAGAGGAGTGAGAATTAGACAGAAAAATATTTAAGACAATTATTGACAAATTTATCCAACATTTAATAAAAGATCGAAATGTACCTATTGAAGTTTCATAGTGCCCCGACAAGCTAAATAAACACCACCACTACTATACAAATCTTGGTCAATCTGATTCAAAATAAGATAAACATAAATTCTTGAAGACAGAGAAAATGACATGTCACAGGTTAACAACAGTATTGCTGACACTGTGGTGGAATCACTGGAGTCCAGAGTACATTGGAATGATGTTGTTACAGTGCTCAAAGATAAAGGACTTGTTCGAACACAACTCTGAAACCAATGAAAATATACTAATGAATGAAAATAAAATGAAGGATTTTCAAAATGAACCTTCAAGAGTTATTATTCACCCACAGGGCTGCACTGCAAGAAATAGTACAGGAACTGCTTCAGACTGAGTCAAAAAGTCACAATGGTGGAAACTTGGATTGCCAAAAAAGAAGTGTGAGCCTTGGGAATTATACATGTTTGTAGTTCTTTGAAAAAAAATCTGTTTTTATCTTTAAAAAAATACACATAGAAGCTTAAGATGGACATTTTATTAAGGATTTTGTAATATCTGTATCATGAGACATAAATAGTGTATAGTAGAATGGAAATCGGCCTACATAGGCCCAAGATTTTCATGTTATATTAGGTGGCACAATATTAATTCTAAATTAGCTTTGAAAAGTTAGGAATGTATCTTGGAGTCATGACACCAATACAACAATGTAGCAATAAATCAGGTATTAATGCAAAGAGGCATAACCAAGAATACAATACATTAAATAAAATGGCATTCAAAACAAATTAACTGGCCAAAGGAGAAAATAGGAAAGGAGGAATGTGAAGTATATGGGACCAATGCAATGTGATTAGGCAATACTAGACCTAAATACAGCCATGTTAATAATTATGTTAAAAGTTAATGGACTGAATGCATACTAAAGAATCTGAGAGTATCAGAGTGGGTAACCCACTTTACATGTGAAGGCATATAGGCCAAGATAAAAGATGTAGAAGATGTTCTACATGAACAGGCACCGCGAGGCTGGAGTAGTTCTGTGGATATCCTTTATGGCCGGTTTCAAGACACTGAGAATTTCCAGACACAGCTCCATAAGACAATCATGTGTTCATCACAGAGACCTAATAGTCATGTTTGTGCTTCAAATACTTGAAGATAGAACTGCAAGACTTAAAAAGAATAAGAGACAAATCCTCTCCAAATGATTGACAATTAGGGGACATGATAACACCAATCCTACACAAATCATTCCAGAAAAGAAAAGAGAACTCATTTCCTGAGGCCAGCATAACCCAGACACCAAAATCCTAATAAAGATGTTTCTTAGAAAGAAAATGATTGATCCATATGACGAGTGAATTTATGTGCAAAATCCTCACTAAAACTCTCGCAATTCAAGTCCACTAATGTATACAAAGAACACATCTTACCTATGTTAGGTTTGTTGTAAGAATGCAGGATTTGTTTTATCTTTGAAAATCAATCAATTTAGTTTACCATATTCACAGAATGAAGGGTAAAATCTATATGAATATCGCAATAAATGGAAGAAGCATTTGGCAAAATTCAACACCCTTCCACTAGGAAAGCTCTTAGCAGTTTAGAAGAGAAAGAAGCAATTTCAAACCAACGAAGGAGGGCATGAGAAACATACAGCTAATGTACAGAAATACTGAACGCTTTCCCTCTGACATCTCGAAGAGGGCACTTTCATTCAATATTTCACACAGGGAATAAAATTGAAGTGAGGCAAGCAAAAATGGCATGAAACAGGGAAAAAAAAATAGCGAAAATGGTCACTTGTCAGGGAGGACCAGAGGTTTCCCTTGATAATCCTGGGGAATCCATTGAACAACTAGTGGGGCAAACCCTTGACAAAGCCAGACTGAAGGCGAGGAGGTCACTGCACAGACATGGATTGTCTTTTATACAGTGACCAGCAAGCCTGCAGAAGGAAAGGAAGCCTGTGTTGCCTTCACGGTTTGTCAAAGCCATGAAATACACCATCCAAAGTCTAAGAAAAGACAGGTTGGATCTGCACATGCACCATTACACAGCTGCTGAAAGACGTTCCTAAAAGACCAAAGAAATGGAGCAATACACTTCACTTCATACGATTTACTGAAGAAGTAAGCTCAAAACCGTTAGGATGGAAATTTCCTCGAGATCGTCATATCATTTAATTAATCCCACAGACAAGCCCGAGAGGCGTTTTGTAGCAGTGTATAAACTGATTATGAAATTTATATTGACATCTGGAGGACTTATATATAGTATAGTCAGAGTGATCTAGAACGTTGAAGGACTGACTGCACGCCTGCTGGTACACTCCTGTGATGATGCCGGAGGCTCATGAGTTCAACGTCAGCCTCAGCAACTCAGCGAGACCCAGCTTCCAAATGCAAAAGTCTAGGGATGTGCTTCAGTGGTTAAGTGCCTTGGGTCCTATCCCCAGTGCCCCTCCCCCCCCCCCTGCCAGAAAAAAAAAAAAAAATTAAGGACCTACTTTGGTTAGCTTCTGTGGTCAAGCAGGTGGTTCTTGTATACAACTAATCGATAAATGGAACAGCACAGGGAAGGGCTATGGTTTTAATATGGATAGTGGCCCCCAAGGGTCCCTGTGCTAAAGGCCTGGTCCCCAGACAGCACTGTTGGCAGGTGGTGTGGACCTGTTGGAGGTGGAGCCTGGTGGGAAATACTGAGGTCAATGGGTGCGTACCCTCCAAGGGATCATGGGACGTTCCGCTGTGGCTCGTGATGTGATCACTCGCTCGACCGTGCGGAGCCACCTTCACCAGAGGCCTCAACCAAGGGGGGTTTCCTTGGAATGAAACTCTAGAACCCTGAGCTACAGCAAATACTCTTGATAAGTGGCCTGTGCCGGGTGTTTTGTAACAGTGACAGTCAGTGGATTATGGACAGAAGTGCCAAAGCAGTCTCCAGGGTAAAGGAAAATATTTTTAAAAAGACAGTGCTCACCTAACTGCCGGTGCATGTGAGAAAAATGAAAAGACCTGTGTCTGTGCTGGTCACCACACGTGGAGTTAACTCCAGACGATCATCTAGGAGTGGCTGAGTGCCATGTCTAGAACTATGAAGCTGCTGTATGGAAACATCAAAAAGCATCGTTGCTGCTTGCAGCTAAAGTGGAACATGAGTTTATTATACAGGATGGAAAACAATAACCTTAAAAGAACAAACTTTCCCATCAAAAGTCACAGTGAAGAACATGAGTAGGCAAGGCATACACAGGAAAAATATGTGCAAAGCATATGTCTGACCAAGGACTTCTGTCAAGAAACAATTCCAACAATTCAATAATTCAAACAAAAAGAACTCAACTGACAAGGGGACAAAAGATTTAAATAGGCATTTCACGAAGCATCACATATAAATATCCCATAAATGCAGGGAAAGGGCTTCAAATCCACCAGTCCACAGGGGCAGTGCAAGTTAAAAGCACCATGAGCAGCTCTGCTTGTACATTGGGTGGCTAAAGAACAACCCTGTCACCGTCAAGGTGTCACTTGATGGCCTGTCACCCAGCGTTGTGCATGGAGGCGTTGCCAGTTGAGACAAAGACGTGGCAGTTCCTTCTGGAGTTGGCCACACCTGCTCTGTGGCCCAGCAGGTCAACCTCTAGGTCTTTTTCAATAGCAGTGAAAATGTATGAACATGTAAGCCTTTGTAGAAAACATCTGTTGCAACTTTATTCAAAATAGGGGTGTCCCACAACGGGAGTGTGAGGTTACACGAGCAAGCCTTGGTGCCCAGGAGCACAGCTGAGCAATCACAGGGCACAGATGACTGCACGTACCATGTGGCAGATCACAAGAGCCCGATGGGAAGATGGGCAGGTCAGCACAGTGGTCCCCTTTGTGGAAGAGAGATGAGGAGGACTGGGAATGTGGTGGTTTCCATGCTGAAAGATGATAGTATTCTTTATAGTGTTTTTTTTTTTTCTCAGATGAATGAATTTGTCAGAAATTATTAAATAGTACCAGGGATCTGAGGATAGCATGACTATTGCTGGTGATAGAGTATTGCACACTGGACATTTGCTAAGCGTTGATTGAGGTGCTGTGACCACACACACAAAAAATAACTATGTTAGGTGATGGGTGTGTGAATGTGCTTGACTGTGTGAGTCATTTCACTTTGTATAGGTTTATTAAAATATCATGCTGTATGCCTTGAAGACACACATTTTCAAAAAGATTTATACATGTAACCATATGTGTGATTTTACCAGAAATGAATTATAACTGACTATTCAACTCTACTTAGTGACATGCTAAAAGTGTTTAATGGTAAAATATACTGTTCTCTTCAAGTTACTTTGAAATGCACAGAAAACAAGGTGGGTGATAGGTGGATAAATAAACAGAGAGATAGATACATCGTAAAGCAGATAATAGCATCCATTATAAATACCATTTTGGCCAATATGTTGGAAATTTTTCAAAGTAACATATTGGGAGGTCATTTATGAAGTGATCGATAAATAGTTGAGACAATTGAATGAACTGTGAGGAGTGATAATGAGATGTGGGAATAGCTCGCGTGGGTTTTGTAAAAGTTGAGTGAAGTGGTACAGGACAAGCTCAGAGGCACTCCTGGCCCATGCCTGTCTCCTTGTCACTACGGGTCGCACATCAGCGCCCCTGTCTTCCCTGACGGGCAGCCACAAGGTGGGTGGGGAGAGGGTGAAGCGGCAGCACCTGCCAGGCTTCACGTGGACTCTCCTGAGACCACAGCCAGCACCGTGAGATGGTCCAGCTCGTGTTTTAACCAAGGCTCTGAGAAACTCTGCCTCTTGGCTGCCAGTTGTGCACCTTGCCTAGTGGTAGGAGAAGCCAAGCTCTTCCCAGTACGTTTTTTAAAATATCTTTTTTTAAAATTTGCTCTTTTAGCTATGCATGGCAGTAGCGTGGGTTTTGACACGTCACATACGTGGAGTATGACTCCCATTCTGTGGCTGTACATGATGTGGAGTTCACTGGTCACGAAGTCATGTATGAATATGGGAAAAGTATGTCTGATTCATTCTTCTGTCTTTCCCATTCCCAATCCCGCTTCTTTTACAACATCTCACAACCCTGTCCCAGTCCGGTGAACTCCACTCCTCACCACTCCCACCCTGCCTTATTGTGAATCAGTATCTGCATATCAGAGAGAACATTAGACCTTTGGTTTGAAGGGGATTGGCTTTTTTCGCTTAGCATGATATTTTCTACAACTCCATTTACTGGCAAATGCCATAATTTCACTCTTTTTAAAAGCTGAGTAATATTCCACTGAGTATATATACCACATTTTCTTTCTTTATTCATCCGTTGAAGGACACCTAGGTTGGTTCCATAGCTTAACTATTGTGAATTGAGCTGCTATAAACATTGATATGGATATGTCACCATAATATGCTGATTTTAAATTCTTTGGCTATAAGCCAAAGAGTGGGATAACTGGGTCAAATGATGGTTCCATTCAAGTTTTCTGAGGAATCTCCACATTGCTTTCCAGAGTTGTTGCACCAATTTGCAGTCCCACCAGCAGCATATGAGTATACCTTTCCCCCTACATCCTTGCCAACATTTATTGTTACTTGTATTTTTGATAATTTCCATTCTGACTATAGTGAAATGAAATATCGGTATAGGTTTTATTTACATTTCTCTAATTGCTAGCCATATTTTCATATATATGTTGATCATTCGTACTTCTTCTTCTGTGAAGTGCCTGTTCAGTTCCTTTGCCCATTTATCAATTGGGTTATTTGTAATTTTTTTATATTAAGTTTTTTGAGTTCTTTATATATCCTGCAGATTAATACTTTATCTGAGGTGCAGGTTGCAAAGATTTTCTCCCATTCCGTAGGCTCTCTCTTCATGTTCTTGACTGTTTCCTTTGCTGTGAAGAAACTTTTTAGTTTGATGCCATCCCATTTATTGATTCTTGATTTTACCTCTTGTGCTTTCAGGGTCTTGTTGAGGAGTTCAGTTCCTAAGCATACATGATGGAGATTTGGGCCGACGTTTTCTTCTATTAGGCGCAGGGTCTCTGGTCTAATTCCTGGGTCCATGATCCACTTTGAGTTGTGTATTGTGCAGGGTGAGAGTTTGGGGTCTAATTTTATTTTTTTACGTGTGGATTTCCCGTTTTCCCAGTGTCATTTGTTGAAGAGGCTATCTTTTCTCCTATGCATGTTTATGGCACCTTTGTCTAATACGAGATAACTGTATTTATGTGGGTTTATCTCTGTGTCTTGTATTCTGTCTTTATGACTGTTTTGGTGCCAATTCCACGTTGTTTTTGTTACTATAGCTGTGTAGTATAATTCAAGGTCTGGTATTGTGATGCCTCCTGTTTCACTTTATATTTAGAAGACCCAAAAATCTCCACCAGAAAACTCTTAGAGCTCCCAAATGAATTCAGCAAAATAGCAGGTTATAAAATTAACACCCATAAATCAATTATGTTCCTATACATCGGTGATGAATCAACTGAAAGAGAAATTAGGAAAACTATCCCATTCACAATGGACTCAAAGAAAATAAAATATTTGGGAATCAGTCTAACAAAGGTGAAAGACCTCTACAATGAAAACTATAGAACACTAAAGAAAGAAATTGAAGGAGAACTTAGAAGATGGAAAGACCTCCCATGTTCTTGAATAGGCAGAATTTATATTGCCAAACTGGCCATACTACCAAAAGCAGTATACAGATTTAATACAATTCCTATTAAGGTTTTGAAGACGTTCTTCACAGAAATAGAAAAAGCAGTCATGAAATTCATTTGGAAAAGTAAGAGGCCCAGAAGAGCCAAAGCAATCCTCAGTAAGAAAAGTGAACCAGTGCTTTCTTCTCACCCTTTCCCACTGGTATGTTGATGAACGTGTGGGATTGTCCATCCTGAGCCTGGAAGACCTGGTCCTATCATAACAGAACTGAGACATTTCAGGAGCCCTGTTTGGGGAGATGGCTTGAATTGCGGTTGACTATGGGCCACGGAGATTTGGGCATTGTCGCCTTCCGTAGTCTAACGGGACTTGGCCCGGGATCTCGAGTGACTTGGCCGAGATTGCTGATCGGGTCAGCACCATTTTGGTGGTGTGTGCGGTGCGTGTTAGTCGTTGTTAGAGCCAGAGAGAAAAGTTATCAGAATAAAAAGCTGTTTGTCTCCAGTTTGCCTCTGAACTTCTTCCCGCGGCTTCGTTGCTCCAAGCGGCCATCGCTTCAGGCAGCAACATGACATATGCTTGGTGACTCCCTAAAACATAGATTCTTCATTTAGGGGAGAAGAGGGCCCAGCAGGGAAGGGAAAATGATGTGCTGGTAGGTGACCAAGACACGCCACACTGACACTGGAGGGCACCCCACTATAGGGTCAGGAGACCTACAGTGTGGGTGGCGGGGTCAGGAGACCTCCGCAGTGTGTGCTTCCCTTTATTCTCTGGTATATGGGCACTGATTCATCATGCTGTGAGCTGAGAATCAAAGATTGAATTTGCTCAGTTTAATTCTTTTAAAAAAACAACCCAATATTTTCCCTTTCCATCACACTAACAGGGTCGTTTTAAGTTCACAACTGTTCTGTGCTTATTGTTGCAAAATCTATAACTACAGCTCTCGTGGAACACGTGTTGGTCATTTCACTGATTTCTTAACATGCACCTTGGATTCTAGTAACTGTAGGTTAGGGGAATACAGACAAGTCTTATATATGAAGAAAGGAAGTGCAGATGTCATCGTGAAAGAAAAAGAGTGGTTCCAGCCTACGTTAGACAAAAATAAGCTTGTTGCCAAGTTCAGCCACTTTGGTTTATATTTTTCCTGTCTCATGACTGATAGATGTCATATGACCATGTTTGGAAGGGGAAAAACACACTGGCTTTGTTTACCTCAGTTTCTTTTCTTTTTGGGGGTGTGTGTGTGTGTGTGTGTGTGTGTGGCAAAACAGTATTATAAATTTTGATAAATTCATGATAAATCCGTAGAAGCAGTTTGGAATTTGATTTTAAAGCTCCCACTACATTATTGACCTGGAGATTGAAGCAGGTAATCTTTAGGAAGAGCCAGTCTGCAGGTCCTGAAGCTGTCTGCTGCCTGCCTTTGTGTCCAGTTGTCCCTCAAGCGTTGCACTGTTCCTCCCTGCCTGGCTTCCTGGGGTCCCCGGCACACGCCCACGTCCACAGAGAGAACTCCAGGTCCACTGCTGACTTCTGACAGCCACAACAGGGAGACGATGGCACTTAATCAAATCCCATCACGTTTGCTCCAGGGCGTCATTTCAGAGCAGGAGACAAGCTAATCAAATAAGCGGCTGACAGGGACTTTGAGTGTGGTGCTTCCCAGGGGATGTGTCCAGGTGGTTAACTGGCTGTCCTCCATTAGTCCAGACACAGCCATGGTACTCTCTGTGCAGGACTGTCAGAAGAAGGCCTGCAGCCAGGTGGCCTTGTAGATCTGTAGACCCCTGGTGCTCCCAGTGCAGTACAGCAGCCAAGTGTCATCTCGAAATGATGGCAAAGTGCAAGTAAAGGTAAACGGAGCCTCTGGGTGCATGGAGGAGAGCATGCACACCCACATCACTCTCACATCCTTGTCTTCTGTGTCTGTCTCTATGGATCGTAGCTGTACAAGCACCAACCAATTTATCTGCGGAGATTCTATCTACAATGGATGGATGGGCAGATGATAGATACGTACATGCACATTTACGTAAGTAGATGGGCAGAGAGACAGGCCAACACAGACAGTCGTCATCCACGTGACGAACCTGGCTCAGGAACGGCCTGCTGCGGGAAGTCTCCGCACACCTGCTGCGTGCCCGAGCTGGCCTCTGTCCTCCCGCTGATCACCAGAGTCCTTGCATAGAGCTTCAGCAGCTCCAGGCAGTGTCTTGCGTTTGATCTCTTCACGTGGTGGTTTCCCTACTCTGTCCCAAGGTATTGATCGACATGCACTATTTTCTCTTAAAATGGAACATTTTAGTATCGATTTTATTTTTACTTTCTTCAGGTCAGAAAGTCTTGCACTTATTATAAATCTGATACATGTACGAAGACAGAAAGAAAGAAGAAAGGAAACCAAAGGAAAGGTAGAAAGGCAGTCTTCCTCCCGGGTCTTCTCTTCTGGGGTCTGTGAATGGGCTCCCATGCCTTCTAAGAAGCGGTGGTGTTGTTCTTGGGATTCTGACGCTGACCTACATCTGTGTGTCTGGGATATGGGAGTTAACCAAGAGATGCCTGGATATCTTCATGGATGAGGCCTCTCCCATTAAGAACCAATATTCTTAAGATTTAGAACCAATGTTCAGATTGTAATAATCAATTTACAATGTGATTCTGGTTTATGTTATGGACAGAGAAGGGAGATATTTGAGAAGGAGCAAATAAAAGGGAATATAAATATTGGGGCATAGCAGGAGATATAAAAATATTAAGGGGATGGGTTGACTAAGGGAAGAATGGCCAGGTGTCTGGGTATTATTGAGATCTGTTCTCTCCTTCCATTAAAATGAGCATAACAGGACAACAGTGTTATTAAAGTTGTTGTGGTAATACTAGCCAATGCAATTAATTGACAGAAGGAAAAATGGCTACACATATTAGGGAAGAAGTGGAAATTTATTATTACCATTAGAATTTCAATTGTCATTATTATTACAAATGCTATGTTGTATATCAGAAACACTCAAGAGAAACAGCAAAGTTACTAGAAACAAGGTGAGAAGCCATTGAGATTTTCTTACTTTAATAGCATTCAGTTAGAAAATGTAATAGAGGAAATGATCCTATTAGAAATATTTGAAGATATATATGTTTCTAAATAAATTAATAAGAAAAATAGAAGACACAGATAAGAAAACTAAAATTCTTCCCTGAGGGAATATGGGCATACCATATTATTAGGTGAAAATAATAAGCATTATAGAAAGGTCAGTCTTTGCCAAATTCATTTATAATGCTGACATACTCAATTAAGATCCCAAAGGACGTTTCTTTTATTAATTTAATAAAATTAGTCTGAATTTTATTTGAAAAAATAAACAGAAATAAGAAATAATACCTAAGAAAAGTTGCCATCAATCATGGGTTAAGAATCAGCAGACAACTGGGCTGTGTCCATGGCAGTTGCTTTAGTCCCAGCTACTCAGTTGGCTGAGACAGGAGGATTACTTGAGCCCAGAGGTTCAAATCCAGCCTGGGTAGAGAAGGGGGGCCCCATCTCAAAAGACAAAACAGAATGAATCAGCAGACAGATGGATGGAATGCTATGCTTTTTCAGAAAGAGCCAGAGAATGTTAATGTTGGCCTTTGTGGGACAGACTACTCCTTGGTGCTCTAGCACAAATAGCAACATGTAAACAAATGACTATGGCTATGTTTCAATAAAACTTTATTTACATTGAAATTGTATATATAAATATAAATTATATATATATATAAATTATATATATATGTATATGAACAATATTTGGCCTTTTTTTTATGTTGTTGCTTTTATGTGTGTTTTTCTTCCTCAATCATTTAAAAATACAAAAATCATTCTTAGTTACAGGCAGTATAAAAACCAGCTAAATGCCTGATTTGGCTTTTACTTCATAGGTTTCTTTTGTTTTAATTGGTTCTTTTTAGTTATACATGACAAAAGAATCCATTTTAATACAATTATGCAAGCATGGAATATGTTGTATTCTAGTTAGGATACCATTCTTGTGGATGTACATGCTGGTGGGATTCACTGTGTTGTTTTCATGTATGTGCACGGGAAAATTATGTCAGATTCATTCCACTGTTTTTCTTTTTCCCATCCCTCCTCCTTCCCCACTGTCTCATCTATCCCCAACCCCCTGCCCTTGTTGTGAGTTAGCATCCGCATATCAGAGAAAACATTCAACCTTTGGTTTTTTTAGCATGGCTTATTTCACTTAGCATGATATTCTCCAGATCCATCAGTTTGCTAGCAAATGTCACAAAGTCATTCTTCTTTATGACTTATGGTTACTTTAGAGGTAGTACGCCATTTTGTGTATGCCACTTTTTCTTTATCATTCATCTGTTGAAGGGCACCTAGTTTGGTTCCATAGCTTAGCTACTGTGAATTGAATGCCTACAAACACTGATGTGGCTACGTCACTATAGTATGCTGATTTTAAGTCCTTTGTGTGTAAACCAAGCAGTGGATAACTGGGTCAAATGGCGGCTCCATTCCAAGTTTTCTGAGGAATCTCTATGCTGCTTTCTGTTTCTATACTCCAATGACAAATCACCTGAAAGAGAAATGAGGAAACCATCCCATTCACAATAGCCTCAAAAAAAAGAGGTGGGGGGATAAATCTAACAAATCTAACAAATACAGTGAAAGACCTTTACAATGAGAATACAGAACACTAAAGAAAGAAATTAAGGAAGACCTTAGAAAGTGGAAATACCTCCCATGTTCTTTTACAGGCAGAATTAATATTGTCAAAATGGTCATACTACCAAAAGTGCTATACAGATTCAATGCAATTCTCATCAAAATTCCAATGACATTGTTCATGGAAATAGATAAAGCAGTCATAAAATTTATTTGGCAAAATAAGAGGACCAGAATAGTTCATAGGTTTCTGACCGCTAGGACAGACTGAAGAGCAAGAAAATGTTATGAAGACATTTAAGTAATTAAGATATTGTAAAGGAGTCTTGCCAACCAGAGAAGAAGGTAAACACTACTCCATGAACCATGTTAGGAATTGGAGGAATCACTGAGCAAAACAGTCCTTCTAGACATTAGCCATCCAACAGCTAAAGTAAATTCCAGATGGAGAGTTGAGTGGGAAAAAAGCGAACTCATTAAAAGTAATGCAAACATCACAAGCAGCGCTTGCTGATTTGCAAATCCCTGTAATAGTCCTTAGAATGACAGTCTTTCAATCATCACACGATTGCCTTGACCTTTAGAGTGAATTAATAACATTAAGTTGGCTTGTGCCATCTGTCTTCCAGATTTACCCCAATTTAGTTTTTAAAGCATTTTGCTATTGTTATCTTATCCCCCACCCCAAGAAATCTTTAATAAAAGATTAGAGAAAATAGATGGAAAAACACATTATAACCAACATATTATGATCCCAGTTTTGTTGTTACAAAATATATAAAGACAAAAAGAAAAAAAAAACTAGAAAAATAAACCAATAAGTACTGGCAAAAAATTAAAAAGAAAAGAAAAAAAAAACTATGAACAACGAATTTGTGATGAAGAGGTCTTCTAAGCCTATAAGAGGCTCCCTCTGAGCTCTAAAGTCTGCCTGGCTTCCTTGGTGTTCCCTCTTGACTGTCCTCTGGAAACTGGGACATGTGTGAAGGGTTCCCATCTTGCTCCTCCAGAGGACTGAGATTAGCTGTGGTGTATACTGGTGTTGCAGAGATACCTGGTGCTCCCAGCACTCCTCATCCTTGGTGCCCAGACACGGCCCTATGGACGCCTGTATCCCCTCTCTCTCATATGAAGGAAAGCCTGGGTTGTCCAACATTGCAAAAAGGAATGGGTCTGTTTCCAACCCTCAGTCACATAGCTGCTCCATCTTTACCTGCGTGTAGGTGACAGCACCAGGTGGATCACTCTGTAAGCTGACACAGACCTGGCTTCTACACGGCTCCAGAATCCCACAGCTAAGTGAATATTTAGACTCTATCCACCAAAACTAAAATCAAAGCTGACAGGAGCTGTTGGAAATGAGATGAAAGGAAATGAGTCATTTGGGAGTCACTGTACTTCAAGGAAGTACAAAGGACAAAAAAGGCTGATAATGTAAAAGGAGGTCTAAGCAAGCTAAATCTGGAGCATTTGCACAGATGAGAGAATGGAGGGATTATTAATTGATACTGGAAATCCTTTAGTTTTACCACTTAATTTCTTTTACTCAGAAAATGATGGGAGCTTTTCTTGACAGATGTACCAGTGAACGGGATAAATTAAAGACATACTGCTGCGAAACTAGATTATATTTAAACATTGGCTATCCTTCTTAAGATTCTGCTTTTAAAAATAGTTTTATAGTTCTGCAAGTCATTCTAGGATCCTTATGTTCTCTTTATCCAAAGCCATATTTAAAGAATCTAGAGTTTTTTGTTTGTTTGGATTCGGGGGGAAATTGGGACCACATAAGGAAAGCACGATTTTTCTTTGTATAGATGATCTAATACTTTAAGAAAGTGCTGCCTGCTTTCATCACCACAAAAGGTAAAATATTATGCAAGATTATTTGGTATAATTTAATAATAGTACCAAAAGTCATGAACACTGTGATGTGAACAGAGGCAGCCACAGGGATCCCTAATATACATATGGTTATATTTAATACATAGGAAAAAAATTCAGTTTATTTTTGCTTCTGGGCATTTAAAAACTAGTTATTAATTTATCTCAATCATTCATATTCAGTACTCTCATTTATTTCTGTATTCTCTATTTTTTCATATTTTAGCATCAGGAAAATTGTATTCAAGCTGAAATATAAAATGATTATTGCTTAAATTTATAGTCCTTTTTATCTAAAGCTAGTTGCATTTTATCAACATGTTTTTTATTGCTATTTTAAAACCCATAGTACTATGTAGATTTTGAAGTGATTACCATTTGTGTTTGAAGTGGCTGTCATGATGACTAGGGGCAGGAGAAGAAGAGCCATGGATTTCTACGTAGGGCATCTTGTCACTCCCTAAAGCAGTGCAGATCACAGGTTTGGGAAGGTAAGATCAAATGCTGTGTGTTGATAGAACTACATCAGAAAACTCAGAGACCAAGCCCTTTCTTTTTCTTTGGTTTCTTACTCAGTGAAACTTGTTTGTAATTTAGTCTTCATGTTAGACTACTCTTTCAGCTTTTCCACACAGCACCCTTTTGTTATAGCTTCTAACAGAAAGGTGAAAAAGATGAAGATCATCTCTTCATTAAAATAACCAGATATGATCTTCCACATAAGAGAGAAATTGGTGTGGGTGCATGTCGCGAGGTCTAGATTTTGACTTTCCATATACAGGTCACTAACTGTGATCTTTCTATTTTAGTTGGGTAATTTCTAAATTAGGTTTACTATCTTCTAGACTGGTGTAATATTGAATATCCCTATCTAGCTACCTCAAACTACTAAAAACTACTGTTTGGTCATGTTCATGGAAATACATACAGCCGTCGTGTATAATTCTTATCCTACCCTCCATTCTCCTAACACCCTCCCCGAGCTACAGGGATCTAACATTACAGGGTGCCAGGTGTCAGATCAGGGCCCAGCAGCCAGGAGATCTAGGAGAGCAGCCCCAAGCACACTTACAGCAGAGGCCACTGAGCAGCACGTCCCTCTTTCACCTTTGTGACCTTCAGTTGGTGAAAATGGCCTCCCATGGACCTCATTTTTATGTCCCTGACTCCTGAGGGTCTGCGTGTGTTGCCTTCAGTACTGGGCTTGAACCCGGGGCTTCCCATGCTGGGCAAACAGTCTACCCCTGAGCCACATCACCAGCCCCCATTTGATGTTCAGTATGTGGTGCAAGAATCTCTCTCCAACCCTATCATTTGTCCTTTGTCTCTATTTCTGCTTTTTGTTATGTTTTGTTTAGGGTGGTTTTTTGCCGTTGTATTTAAAATCCAGGAACTCAGTCAGGGCTCTTTCTCGAATCACCTCCAGGTCTCAGTCTTGTTTGGGACAGCCTCCTATCCCCAATATTACAAAGAGGGTCTCCTAATATTCATGAGTGACTTTGTTCATTACTACAAATATAACCTATCTGAAAGTGGTTTTTGAGGATTATGGGGCCCAACTCTAGCCATGCTGCCTTCCAGGGGGAAGTTGGTATCAGTGGACAATTCCAGAGCGGGCAGTACTACTTCATGATGATAGTGGGTCAGCTCATCGAAGAGTGGGTTCAAGTAGGATATTTCAGTACCTACCTGAAAACAAAATGCAATTTCATCAAAAGGAAACAAACTCTGCAGGGACACGGGGGGAAGCTGCTCCTGGTGGAAACCTCAGAGCCCCGCCATGCCCTCGCCCACCTCAACTGCAGACAGCACGAGGTTCCAGCCACGTGCACATCTTCTCCTGGAGCCGGGGGAAAATGGTGACATTTACAGAAAAGAAAAATCTTGATAACTTATAAAAAAAATAAGAAAAATAATACCAGAGATCTTGCCTACGTGTTACCACAATATGCGGCATTGATGGAGAAGAAACACACAGGTCAGTAAACCAAACAGAGACTCCAACAATAAGTATGGAGAGGAAAAATTGGAAGTTTTAGAGCAAAGTTGAACAAGAATTCTAGGCTTCCTCTGGGGCCAGGTGGTGAAGAAAATCCTACTGGTGCAGAATTATACAGAACTGTACAAAACACCAAACACACCCACTCCCGCCCTCACACACAAGTACCTTTATTGAATAGTAGCAAAATATGACTTGTTTCCTTCAGAAAGCAAATCTCAATGAAAACGAGACTTCCTCATGGCGAAGTGTGATTTGCCATGTTATGTAAGATAGAATGCAGAGCTTGAAGTTTTATGTTACATTTCATTGATATTTTTGGCAAGAGCCTTTTGTATCCAGGAAATAGCATGCAGGCTTGTGGGGATTGGGGTAGGGCTGGGTACTGGCAGCACCCAGGGCGCCAGGGGGAACCGTGGAGACAGCTGCTCAATGCCCTCTGGGAATAAGCACTCATTTAGTGCATTGTAGGGCAGCATTGATCTTTTCCCTGCCTGCTACTCATAAAATTAAATGCATTTTATTTGTACACAAAGGAGAGTTAATTTCTATCAGCTGTGTCTACTCTGCATCTTCATAATGTGTGGGAAAAGTCCCTGTCACAGGAAGGCCAGCCAGCTGAAGGGCTAAGCAGGGTTCAGATAGGGTGGGTTGGAGTCCAGTCTTGTGGCTGCATGCAGGATGTGGTGCCCAGGGTGAAGAACATGGCTGGATAAATCCAGAGGGGCACCAATACCAGCAGACGCTACTGGCCTGAGAGTCTTGCAAACCTGGAGGCTCCCAAACAGGGTGGGTAGAAAGCACCCTGGCTCCCAGGGACTTGAACATGCCCTCAGTGGTCAACTTCCAGATTTTTATTAATTTGGAGATGCAAGCTTTGCATCCAAAACTATGAGGTGAATCATTAACCTAACTGCCTGGGTGTGCAGAACCATCATTGGGAGGTTTCAGGTTCAACTTTAAGTTGACTGTCCCAGTGTGAAAGTATCAGACTAAGA
Source organism: Tamias sibiricus (assembly GCA_025594165.1). Classification (NCBI taxonomy): domain Eukaryota; kingdom Metazoa; phylum Chordata; class Mammalia; order Rodentia; family Sciuridae; genus Tamias; species Tamias sibiricus. The sequence goes on along the minus strand of CM046662.1, from coordinate 167,137,705 downwards.
GTTATTTTTTTCAATGAAATTCCATGAGCAATATTCCATCTATAATGCTGTTCCCATCTGCAATCCCTCCTAAGCAGTTTTGGAATATTACCAAAAGTTACATTTCATTTGCAGAATGTTCCAACATTTGAGCACTTCAGTATTCAACAGAAAGTTTCTTATCTCATGAGTTCAACTGAAATCATACATTTCAGTATAATGTGTGAAACTAGTTCGTGTGCAGGACCCATGACAACCAAGTGAATTTGTCTTGCAGGGTTTTTTTTTTTTTTTTTTAATGTGTTCTGATTAGTTATACATGACAGTACCATGCACGTCTGCACTTTGACACATCAGGCATAAAGGGAGTATGATTTCTCATTTCTCTGACTGTACATGTTGTAGAATCACACCAGTCATGCAGTCATACATGTACATAGGGTAATAATGTCTGTTTCGTTCTACTGTCCTTTCTACCCCCATATCCCATCCCAACCCTTCACTACCCTCTACTAATCTAAAGTAACTCTATTCTTCCCTAGAAACCCCCCCTACTATGAATTAGCATCTTCATATCAGAGAAAACATTCAGCCTTTGGTTTTGTGAGATTGGCTTATTTTGCTTAGCATGATAGTCTCCAACTCCATCCATTTACCGGCAAATGCCATAATTTCATTCTTCTTTAAAGCTGAGAAATTTCATTGTGTGTGTGTGTGTGTGTGTGTGTGTAGCCAAATTTTCTTTATCCATTCATCTGTTGAAGGGCACCTAGTTTGGTTCCACAGTTTAGCTATTGTGAGTTGAGCTGCTATAAATATTGATGTGGCTGTGTCACTGTAATATGCTGATTTTAAGTCCTTTGGGTATAAACTGAGCTGGGTTTTTGATAGCTGTGTCAAATGATGGTTCCATTCCAAGTTTTCTAAGGTATCTCCATACTGCTTTACATAGGTAGAGGTTGCACCAATTTGCAGTCCCATCAGCGATGTAAGAGTGTGCCTTTTCCCCCACGTCTTCACCAACACTTATTGTTGCCTGTATTCTTGAGAACTGCCATTCTGACTGGAGAGAGATGGGATCTCAGTGTGGTTTTGATGTGCATTTCTCTAATTGCTAGAGATGTTCAACATTTTTTCATGTATTTGTTGATTGATCAATTGTGTATCTTCTTCTGGAAAGGGTCTGTTTAGTTCCTCAGCCCACTTATTGATTGGGTAAGTTGTTTTTCGGTGTTAAGCTTTTTTTTGAGTTCCTTGTGTATCCTGGAGAAGAATGCTCTGTCTGACGTGCAGGTGGTGCAGGTTTTCTCCCACTCTGTGGTTGTCTCGCAGGGGTTTTAACTGGCTGTTGGCTTGCCCTTGGGCAAGATCGCTCTGCACACAGAAAGCTGTGCTGTATGGACTGTTTTCCTATGAGCACATTCTCCTCTCTCCTTCCTGATTCAGCAACTGTGCTTAGGAAACACAAAAAGCTCACCCCAAGACTGCTAGAGCTGTGAACAAATTGAGCAAAGTAGCAGGTTATGAAATCAACATACAGACCTCAATAGCTTTCCTACACACCAACAGTGAATCTGCTGAGAAAGAAATCAGGAAACAATCCCACTCGATCCCAAACAGCATCATCAGAAACAAAACAAAGACACAAACAAGCAAACAAAAAACCCACCTAAGCCTTTGTGCTATAAACAGAAATGGAGTTGAAGACAAAGAGAAAGGATAGGATGAAGAAGAAAACAAATATTCAAAAGCTGTTAAAACTCACTCAAAAAGAAGAGAAGTGGATTTATTCTTATTTTGGGATACTGACCCAAACAGGTGCACAAGCACTGAAAATACCCATTCAGCACAGAGGAGTTAAGTACCCCAGACCCTCCCTCCAGCAGCTGGGGAAGCTGTGAACGCAGTGACACACAAGCAAGCAAAAGTGTGTGGAAAGCTAACAGCACAGAGCCTTGAGGCACCTTGGGGCCCACTGCAAATCCAGGTGGGAGGTGACGTGGCTTGGCCTCTGGTGTTGTGATGAAGTGGTCAGAGGTGTCCCCCATGGGGTGCATGTCAAAGGCTAAGCTTCCCACATGCCCCAACCTGTCGGATGAGGAGGGCCAGAACCACAGGCAGAACATAGGCCACCAAGGTCTGGGAGACGACTGGCAGATGGGGTGCAGATGGCTGAGAAGTTCCAACAGCTTTAGGAGACAGCCCCACAGGCAGAGGCCTTTATGACAATGGGCCACCTTGTCTTTAGATGTCCCAGTCCTTCTCTGTAAGCACTCAGGGACTCTCGTGTGACACTCTGCACAGACCTCCTTTGCACACTGCAGTCTGCAATTAATTATGGAGTTGGTAATGAGTTGACACACTTGTCACTGTACCCAACCAAACAGATCTTCCTGAGGGCAGAGGATTTGTCTGTCTTTTCTTCAGTAAAATGTTTGACGAATAAATGGAAAAAGAACAGAACTTCACCAGGAAGGTGGAGTTCTCTATATTTGGAAAACATTCACCCCAAAGAAACTATTTAAAATTATTTCAAAAAGCAATCCAAAGCTCTCATGTGAAGAGCTGTTTCCTCCACTCTCTTAAACCAATATTGTGAACCTTATTTCATAGCAGGAAGAAAGATAATGTCTAAGGAGGACAGAGCCTCAAGCCAATTTCAATGGACAGAATCCAGAGCCTGCTTTTAAGTGCTATGTGTTCATGCTTCTCCAAGCCAATTATTTGGAACAGTGGTATATCATTCTAAATTGCTCCCCCCCCCCCTTTAATCTGTCTTCTTTATCCTTCAAGGCAAAGTCGTTTACAGGGGATAGTGGTTTCCTTCATTATCTAATTATAATTGTTCTCTTCTAATGAGCACATTGCAGCAGGCTCCTGAACACCTGGTCACGCCCCTGCGCCAGCTCTTAGAAATACAGGAGGAGATGAAAAAACAACAGAGTGATCATCAAAGGGGAGGTGATACTATCTGTGCTTTTTTTAGTTCAATGATGCATTTTTTTATTGACCAAAGTCACTGCTAATTTTTGAGCATTTAAAAATATCTTACCAATATTTTAATGTAATGTCCTCTAAGTCTTTATTGGTGTGGTTTATGTGATCTTTTAAGCCTCTGAACTATGTAGAGGCATGTGAGTTTGCTGTTTTCAAACATACAGGCAGTGTTTTTATTTTTGTGTTTTATGAAGTGTTTTTAGTTTTCAACTTTGTATAGAAAACAAAACGAGGTCGATCCTTATGGAAACAGCCTCTGTTCCTTTCTTCCCTCTTGTGTGTCTTCACCCTGGAGACAGAAATTCCTCTCTGATAGTCAAAAAGAAAAGACGGAGTGCTTCCCATCTCCTCAGCAAGGTGCCGCCGAGTCGCAGACAATTTAATCTTTAAGTGCCAGCTACTCGTGCAGTCGTGTCAGAGATGTCCTGCGGCAATGTTGTTTTAGAAGTCCCCCTTCCCAGCCTTTTCAGGGGCTGAGGACCGCGGTCCCTGCTCCGGTCAGGCCTCCTCAGCCTCTCTGTCACCATCCCGCTTGACAGGCCCTGTGGCTCCTGTGTGCCTTCCCACGTGGGCACGTGTTTTGATGACGGCCAATGGCTTTAAATAAGTGAACTGCGGGGCTCGGTGGCGCACGCCTGTGATCCCAGCACTTTGGGAGGCTGAGGCAGGAGGATCGCGAGTTCACAGCCAGCCTCAGCAAAGGCAAGGCACTGAGCAACTCAGTGAGACCCTGTCTCTAATAATATACAAAAAAAAAGGGGGGGGGGGCTGGGGATGTGGCCCAGTTGGTCGAGTGCCCCTGAGTTCAATCTCTGGTACCACCAAAAAAAAAAAAAAAAAAAAAAAAGTGAACTAACAGAGTTTGGTCATTAAAGGAGTCGGGATGCAGTGGTTGGAAGAGGCAGGGGAGCCTGGGAGAGAGCGCCCGGGTCGCGGGGCAGTGGGCCACCGTGGGCTGGGCTCACAAGAGCAGCAGAGAAACGTCAACCTGGGAGGGACCTGGGTGCAGGCTGGCTGGTGGCCTCTGATGGCTGCAGTCTCACCTCCCTCCCCACCGTGGGCTTTGGCTTGCTTGTGCAGGACACTAAGGCCCCGGCGTGTCCCCAGCCCGTGGGCTGAGCAGTTAGACTATCTTTAACATGCATTCCGCGTGCCCTCCGGAGGCGCCTCCAAACGGTCAGCAGTGGCCGGCTTGCTGCCCTCTACTCCTTTGCTCCCTGGGCTTTCCTGTGTTTCCCTCCCTTCCATCCTTGCCCAGGTGGTGAGCCGTTTCTCACAGTGCTTCCTGCAAGGGGAAAGGAGAAAGTAACGTTTTAACATAGTGTCTCCAAAGGAGGAGCGGGGACACATGCCAGCTGCCAGGGGGAGGGGCCCAGGAACCAAGTGTGCCCCAAACCCCAGTCAGTCCCACCAAGGAGCGGCTTCCTCTCTTCCTGCCCAATTGGTCTCTAGAACGCAGCCATGCAAGATCCTTGACCTCGGTTTGCAAAAGGCTGCCTCCTCTTGGTGCTGGAGAAGATGTGAATGGCAGCCACCTGAGACATTTTTCGAAGCATTGTGCACTTTCCTCATCAGAGGCCACGAGTGGGGGGCTGAGCTGGGCCTTCTGGGGGCAGCGCCTGGGCTCCCTGTGGGTCGGGGGCAGCCACCTCCATCTCCTCCGTCCAGTGAATAAGCTCTAAGCATGGTGGTCCAACTGGTGCCCAGCGCCCGGTCGGAGCCGCGCGTCCCACAGGGCACCCCTGCTGCAGTTATCGCTGTGAACCGTAAGGCACAGAGGTCAATGTCGTGGGCAGTGTCTTCCCAAGGTGAGGGCCCACACTGCGGCAGTGCATCGGAGCCTTTGTTATTTCTCCAAACGAGTCCTTGCTTTATTTCAACTAGGAGTTAACGTGGGCCCGAACAAAAACAGCCAACTTCAGCCCATTTCGCATAAGCAATGCAAGTGAGGTGCCGGGAGGAGGAGGGACTGCAGGGACCCGCCCACAGCAACTTTTGGGGCTCCCCTGGGAGCTCAGCCCGGGAGACTTGTCTCAGGTCGAAGCTGTACACGCGCAACATCCAGAAATCTCTGTTATCTTGATTTTTAAAAAAAAACTGTCTGAAAGGCCAAGAAGCCCTATCAGGGCTTTGCTGGTCCCTCCTTCCCCTGCCAAGTGCTATTTCCGGTTTCTGCCTGAAGGCAAAGGAGAAGCAGGGGCCGGGGCTGCGGTCTGGGCTAGATTTAAAACAAATGTTCAGGCCATGCACAGAGGCCTTTCTGAGTAGTGGACGCACGGGGGCTGCTGGAGGAAGCCTTCAGGGGCGAGAGGCCGTGGGGAAGGCCCCAGAGCCTGTCCTGGCCCCTGCTCCTACCTGGGCTCGACCAAGGATCGCGGATCATGAAGCTCTCTTGCAGGAGCTGGAAGGAAGGGGTGAAGAACATGCTAGAAACACACAGCTACTGGGGACCCCTCAGTTTTTTTTTTGGGGGGGTAGTCAAGGACACGTGACTACTGAGCCATATCCCAGCCCAATTTTGTATTTAATTTAGAGACAGGGTCTCACTGAGTTGCTAAGTGCCTTGCCGTTGCTGAGGCTGGCTTTGAACTCGTGATCCTCCCGCCTCAGCCTCCAGAGCCTCTGGGACTACAGGTGTGCGCCACCGCGCCCCGTTTACCAGGGACCCCTCTTTTTTCACCACTTTCACTGGCTCAGACGAGGCTCGTTTGTGGCACATCTTTTGTGTGCTTCACACTTGCCTGGAGACGGGAAGCGCCTGCCCTTAACTGCAGTCCGGTGGAGGAGGCAAGCAAACCTCTGCAGGCCTGCTCAGCCACACTCGCCTGCCTCTACCAGGACACTGCACCCTGTAAATAGATGCGATGAGCAGTCACCATTACAATGAAAACCCGCTGGGGCGGGGCTGGGAGCTGGGCTCTGCTTCCTCCTGCAGCGGCCCCTGAGCTGCAGTCCTGGGCACTTAGGTTTCCCGGGGGCTGATCACCAGGAAGCCAGCAGGGCAGGAGTGAGAGGGCAGAGCGGGGGACGTGCCCTCAGTCAGTCGGGACCAAGGCTGCAGGCCACCACCACTGTGGCCTCGTAGCAATGGCTGCAAGGCAGGCCAGTGCCTCCAGAAAGCTGAGCTCAGGGCCAAGGACACCCTGGGCCACTCCAGGGAGCTCGGTCTGGCTGAGCCGGGAGATGTCCCCAAAAGATCATGTGTGAGGCAGTGCTAGAATGTTCAGGGGTTAGATGACCAGATTATGGAGCTGTGGCCCGATTAGTGGATCAACCAACCCGTGCATGTGGATCAACTGGGTGGTAACCGTAGGCTCGTGGGGTGGGGCTGGATGGAGTAGGGTACTGGGTGCCTTTGGGGTGTATATTTTGTCCCTGGCTAGCCGAACTCTCTCTTTCTCTCTGCTTCCTGGTGGCCACACCTTCCCCCAAGATGTTAGGCCTCACCTCAGGCCCAGAGTCATGGAGTCGGCTAACCATGGACTGAACCTCTGAAACCACGAGCCAAAATAAACTTTTGCTTTTCTAAGTTACTTTTGTCAGGTCTTTTGATCCCAGTGACCTAAAACTGACTAGATCAAAGTTAATACTTGATCTTGTGCCCGGGGCTTCTTAAAGCGCGCCTCTTGAACTACCAGCAACGTAATTCCCTTGGACATTAATTAAAATGTAGATTCCTGGACCATGTCCCTGTTGCCGCCTGAAGTGATGGCCGCTTGGAGCAACGGAGCCGCGGGAAGAAGTTCAGAGGCAAACTGGAGACAAACAGCTTTTTATTCTGATAACTTTTCTCTCTGGCTCTAACAACGACTAACACACGCCACACACACCACCAAAATGGCGCTGACCCAATCAGCAATCTCGGCCAAGTCCCGCGAGATCCCGGGACAAGTCCCGTAAAACTACAAAAGGCGACAATGCCCAAATCCTTATGGCCCATAGTCAACCGCAATTTAAGCCATATCCCCAAACAAGACTCCTACGCGTCCCAAACTGACCAGAGTTCTCTGGAGGTTGTTCCTGGAATTTGGGATTTTAAACGCACATCCCTGGCCTTCCTGTGGATAGCTAAGCTGGAGGAGCAGAGCTGGGGGTGGTGGAGAGCCACTGGGGATTGCAGGTGGAGGCTGCCAGCCTGGCCGTGGGGTTGAAGTCGTCTGCCATTGCACACGTGGCAGAGTTGCCCTCCGTGCCCGGGGAGCTCAGGAGTCGCGGTTGCCAGGGATGACTGCTGCTTTCCGGGGATGAGCAGCACTGGTGTGTGGCACGTTGGGTTCACATGTCATTGTCCCCACGCTGACACAGGAAGCATGGTGTGCACGTTGAGATGATGCCCGAGCTCACCCAGTGCCCCAAGCTCCTCTGAGAGCAGAGCTCTCCCACCCTCCGCTGGTCCTCGGGGGACTTCACCCACGAGCCGTAGCTGGACTGTCTGGGGCGAAGCTGCTGAGCTCTGACAGCTGACCGTGGGTCAGCGGCACCCGCCCGCTCTGGCAGACTCGGGGCCGTGCGCTCCTCTGCATCACTTTGGTCACTTCTGCCAGGTGGATTTGAGTAGGCACATCCTGGAGTCGGGGGGGGGGTGGCAGTTGGAGCTTTTTATGAGGATCCAGATTTGATTAAGAAGCAGAGCTGAGAAAGCAGGAGTGGAGAGGAGAACGAGAGCATTCAAGAGAGCTGGCAGATGAAACCCACAGGGCTTAGTGATAGTGGTTATGTCACGGAGTGTCCTGTTGTGAGTTGGGTGGCTGGGTGGCAGGAGTGATAACAAATACAGAGACGAGATGGGCCTTTCTGACTCTATGACAAAGTACCTGAGAAAATCAACTTAAAAAGAGGAAAGGTTTATTGGCTCCCAGTTTGGGAGGCCTCAGTCCACTTGCTCCATTGCGTTTGGGTCCATGGTGAGTGGGGAGAGTGCGGCAAAGCAAGCTGCTCACCTTGTGGCAGGTAGGAAGCTAAAAGGAGAGGAAAGGGCTGGGGTCCCGATACCTCCTCCAAGGGGACATCCTCAGTGACCTAACTTTCTTTCATTAGGCCCCACCTTTTAAAGGTCTCGCCCCCCCCCCACCCCCATACAGCCACTGGCTGGGACGAAGCCTTCAACACCTGGACCTTTGGGAAGGTGTTAGCTTTCTGTTGAGGCGACACAAGACCTGAGAGAAATCAACTTAAAAGAAGAAAGGTTAATTTGGACTCAGGTTTTCAGAGGGTTCAGTCTATGGGCACTTGGCCCTATCATGTCAAGGTCAGTGGTGGCAGAACTTCATGGCGGGAGCTCATGGTGGAACAAAGACGCTCACCTCCTGGAAGCTGGGAGCAGGGGAGGGGCAGGGACAGAAGTCAGCCTTCAGATCATGCTGTCACCTACAATGACCCCACCTCCCGCCCCTCCCAGGACGCATCCCCGATGACGTCAGAACCCTCTGAACACTCCTGTGTTGGGGACCAACCTTTCGGGGGACAGCTCAGGTCCAAACCATCTCAGGGAGACATGTTGTATCCAAGTTCTAGCACTGGAGTAAGAGGATCATTTTAGGGAGGGACGATGGGGAATTCCTCTGGTCACATTCTAGAATGTTCCAGAGGGGCCACCAGGGAGAGATGCAGGCCAGGAAGCTGGCTGTGACTGGATCCTGGAAGGGCGGGGATTCTGGGTTGGGGCACAGATTTGGGGGCATCACGCTGGAGGACTGTGCCAATCACAGTAGCCAGTGCGGTCATTTAGACGGACCAGTGAGGGCAGCCTGAGGCCTTAGGGTGATCCACAGTGCAGAGAAGGGCCGGAGTCTCCGGAGCAGTCAGGGAGGAGGACAGGAGGCTCGGAATGGACAGACGCCAGCAGGCCACCGGCACATCGCAGGGGAGGCCATGGGAGGCCAGGGGCGGAGGGCTGGTCCCAGGCGAGATGCCCACGGTGGGCGGGGTTTGAAGCAGAGAGTGCCTGGCCACAGCCACATGGTGGGCGAGAGGGGTGGGCCCTGGGGTTGCCGAGGCCCAGCTTCTGCCCGGCTGTGACCACAGATGTTGAGACCTAGACAGCCACAGGTGGAGCTGGGCACAGGGATGCCTCCAGGCCAGGCCTGAGGCCTGCAAGGAATGCCCAGGAAGGCCGAGGGCAGGAGCGGCCCCTCCACCAGCCCCAAGGCCAAGGACGGAGCCTGGTGGCCCCAGGCTCTGCCCAGGACAGTCCCCCATGACTGATCCCACTGCTTCCCTGCACCAGGGGTTCTGAGGCCAGGTCAGCACCAGGTCACTAATAGTTCAGGGTTAGACAATCACCCCAATGAATCCAGAGAGGGCCATGGAGGAAATTCAGACAGGGTGGACTCCATCACAGGAGGCCTCTGTACCATGCACAAGTCAGTTTGAAGCATCTCTAAGGTGTGTGGCGCTGACTCCATGTAGGGAAGGGGCCTCTGACAGACTCTAGAGCTCTGCACATCCCTGTTGGCAGCAAGGCCTGCAGTGGCCGGGAAAGCACTCATCCACCAGGGCACGGCCAGCAACGAGCGTCCTCCAGACTGTCTGTCCCTCTCTTCCCTCCTTGGGTTTCACACTGACATACTGTCCTTGCGTTGTCTCAACAGCGATACATGCAGTTAGCATCCGGTATTAGCCTCCCTACTGCTGCTGTAACAAAAGTCTATAAACTTGGCAACTTACAACAAATGCCCTTGATTCTCATAGTCAGAAGGTCAAAGGTCCAAAATGGTCAAGGTGATGGCAGGGCTGCACTCCTTCTAAGGGCTCCAGGAGAATCCTGCTTTCCTTCTTTCAGCTTCTGGCAGCCCCAGGTTCCTCAGCTGTGGTCGCACACTGCAGTCTCTGCCTCCTTCCCCAGGCCTTCTCCACTGTGCCTTCTCTTCTTACAGGGACACCTGCTGTTGGACGTAGGGCCATGCCAATCCATGACGCTCCCATCTCAAAACCCTGAGCTCAGTAACTTCAGTATGACTTAATAAGGTTCCACTCCCAGGCTTCAAGTGGACATGGTTTGGCATGTGGGGTGACTGGGTCCCCATTCAGCCCACTGCACCCAGGCATGTGACTGTGTGGGTTCACTTAGATGTCTTCCTTCTGTGACTTATGCATTTCCTGACCATAGGAGAGCTCCTTGCAGAGGGTCGTGTCTTCTGCTCCTGTTTCTAACCTTTCTAGCTGGCACAGCCAGCTGCCTCCCTGCTCCACCCTTCCTGTCTTGAACTCGCAGAGCCTGGTGCCCAGAGCAGCCTTGTAACCAGTCTGCTATTGACAGCGTCCCTTTGTTGGCCTCCAGCTCCCTCAGTGCCCCTCTCCCACTTAATCTCTCTAGGCATCAGCATCTCCACAGGAAACTCAGCCTGAGTCCCCTCTTACTGGCTTGCGAGTCTGCTGAAGGCGCAGCACACAGAGCTTTGATTGGTGCTCTTGCCTCGTTCCTCTGCTTTGCATCAAGCACGCTCCGTGGAATGGAAGCTTGTGCCACAACATGGGCGCGACTGTTTGCTGGCTCTGTTGAGCTGTCCTGAACATATGAGTCAGCCTTACATTTGGCTGCAAGAAGCAGGAAACCACAGAACAGAGGCTTAAACAAATGGGAATTCATTTATCTTATAAGAAAAGTGTAAGCTGCCTGTCATGGCCAGCCACAGCGCCGCGGGAGGAAAACTCGGAGGCAGAGTAAAGCTATTACTACTTTTACTTCTACTTTCTTAGAGAGAGCTTAGAGAGAGAAAGAAAGATTTTTCTTCTTCTTAGAGCTTAGAGAGAAAGATTAGAGAGAGATTAGAGAGAGCTTTCTTCTTTCTTCTTAGCTTAGAGAGAAAGAAAGAGAGAGCTTAGCTTAGAGAAAGATTATTTTTTAGAGCTTCTTTCTTCTTTCTTCTTTCTTCTTTCTTCCTCGGGAGCCTCGGCCTAACTCTGACCAGCAATTACTTCTTCTATCTGGTTTCTCTTCTGTAACCGCTCTGCCTACGTTCTGGCCGCTCTGATTCTTTTCTTCTTCTCCGTCCCGAACTCTTCTTCTGACCGACCGAGCGACTGCATGACTGACTGAATGAATTCATTCTTTGTTCTCCTAACTCTGACCGCTTTCACCCGGTTATATACATTTAGCTTTGCGGGTGCCTCACGTGCATTTACAGGTGCGTCACATACATATCAGGTGGAACTTAATGGCTTCCAGCTAGCCGCAATAGCCCTTCCTAATTGGGGCTCCTTCAGAAAAGAAGTCCAAAGGTAGGGCACTGCTGGCCGGGGTCCAGGAGATTAATGAAATTAGGGTTATTGTCTCCAGAAGCCCACTGCCTTTTCTCTCACAGTCCTAAGGAGGCTGCTGTGGAGCCAGCCATCTCATCTACATTAAAAGTAAACAGTGGGCTGGGGATATACCTCAGTTGGTAGAGTGCTTGCTTCTCATGCACAAGGCCCTGGTTCAATCCCTAGCACCACACACACACACACACACACACACACACACAAAAGTAAACAGCAAGAATAAAGAAGTGTCCCCAAAACTGCATCTGCTCCTCTTTATGGGGGAAATCAGAAGCTGGCACCAAGGAGGCTCTTCCTCCCCTGAAACCAGCTTAACTTATACCTGGTTCCGTCACCACCATCATAGGAGGCCACGGGGAGAAGGGGGGGAGAGGTCCTGACTGGCTGATGGGCAGTGCTCACGTAGCCCGGCCGGCCCTGGCTCTGGGAGCCTTCACTGTGCCACTGAATGGTGGCACTTGGTCCAACCCCAGCATTGGTGGAACAGCTGCTACTCGTGGGTGTCCTTAGCCCCAACGTGGATGCACCCCCAGCCAGGCCGCAGAATCTTTTCCCTTTAGATACGGGGGTGACCGCTGCTTAGATGGTGGTGCCAGGCACGCCGCTGGCCCAGTGGCCCCTGCCATCCCTCAGGCTGCTGTGGAGCCCACCAGGCTGGGGTGCACTGGTCAGATGGGGAAGGGCCACGCTGCCCTCCTGAGCTCACTGCCAGATGCCCTCCCACCTGGACTGATGCAGGGAGCACGTCGCGGGGGCCAGAGGAGCCCCCTGCTCACCTGGCGTCCGTGCTCTGCTCTGGGTGCGGGACCAGGGGCCATGTGGGAGCGGAAATGAAGGGGAACCCTGAAAACCAGGGTGCGGATAAAATCTCACTAAAACATTAACATTTCATCTTCATTTTCAGATAAAATATTACTTAAAGATCAATACTTTAATCCTATGTACCCCCTTCCAACAACACTGTGAACCAGCCTCCTTATATCAGAGAAAACATTCGGTACTTGGATTTTTGAGATTGACTAATTTCACTTAGCATTATATTCTCCAACTTCATCCATTTACCTGCAAATGCCATTATTTTATTCTCTCTTATATACTTTGTATACAAGCAGTTGTATGTAAAAAGATACTATACTTGTGCATGATGAATAAGTAAATAAATAAAAAAAAAAAAAAAAAAAAAAAAAAAAAAAAAGAAACATTGAAGCATTGAGATCTATAGCTTAATGATAGTTTGCTTTAGATCAGTTTTTAAGTTTGAAATATGGAAATTAATGATTTATGGGGTTCATGTGGAGTGAAGACTATAGGATGTGTCCCACTTTTTTTTTTTTTTTTATCATTTGTAGATTTATGTAGTCGAATTTTCAAGATTTTACCGGATGGGAAAAGTTCAGTTGAACTATTGCCTTTTGCATATTAAATGTTTACTGGAAACTGATTTTGTGAAGCACAAACTTGAGTTATGGTGGAGATGTGCATTTATACTTATTTGAACCCAAATTTGCTTTTATGGTTATGTCAATCAAATAAGCAGTAAGTAAACATCTTAGTTTTCTATCTCTCCCTCTTACCACATATTCTGTTTATCAAGAATTTATTGTTAATGTATATAATAAAGGAGGAAGTAAAGACCAAGAATAAAAAAAAAAAAGATCAACACTTTATCTGCATCATTAATGAAAAGTTGATTTACGTAAGAATCAGCTTTGCTGATGAAGCACGATCGCACATGGAAGCCGGAATCTGGCCAGTGACGACGTGCACACACTTATTGTTAGCAAAGGCTCCACCTGGCTGCATTCTCAGAGGCTCTGGCGTGTGAGCCCTTTATTGGTCCAGTCTTTCCAGGCTTGCTCGCAAATGCCGCCTCACTGGGACACTGATGTTCCCTCGCAGAGGAGCAAGCGGGTGACGTATGACTCGAGAACACCCACTCATCACCAGCTTCTCCCTGGAGGGTTCTATTTTCCATTGTCTCAGAAACTATGAAATGCTTGCTGTTTGCTTTCAAAATGAGACGTGCGCGCGTGCCGCTGGTCAGACCGCTATGATTCTGGAAGGGTGTATCTAGAGATGTTCTTCCAGAAGTCACAGGGACAGCTGTTCTCTGAGAACGTAACTTAGCGTCTCTACATACGGCCCTGGGTCCTGGCTCATCCTTTCTTGGCCCCGCTAGATGCCACCTGCCCACTCAGATGTGGCTTCTGAGGCTGGGTCTTCTCCACTGTGCCCTTGTCCCCCTCCCCTGCCGGCCACTCACCTGGCTTCCCTCTGGTTTACCTCACGTCCTCTTAGCCAGGTGTGACTGTCCCTCTGCACACCAGCAGGGGGGCCTCCTAAGGGAGTGGACGGGTGTCTTTCCCTGGGCTTGGAAGGGGAAGACGACAGAAAAGCTACCTCCTGTGGAGAAGGCTCAGCTCACGAGCATTCCCTGAACTCTCAGCCGTCCTCCCGGCCTGACCTGCTTCTTCCTTTGGGAACTCCTGGAGCTGAGTCGTCCCCTTTTTTCTGACATTAGTTTCTCTACTGGTCCTGCACAACATATTTATTCACTTGGGGAGATTTGTGTTAGAAAATAATAGCCTCAACTCTCCTGGAGAGAGCAAAGTGGCCTGTGGACTCACCCAGGCCAGCACACGTGCCCGTAAGTGCCCGGTGCAGAGCCCAGTGCCCAAGCTGCTGTGAGGAAAGATGCTGGCGGGGCTTTGTCATTCTTTCTAACAAGGAAGCAGAAGATGTATCCATATGGCGCTTACGGTTGACAGCATGATGTGGAATAGTCCAAGTCTCTGGCTCCCTGACCACAGCTTAGGATTTTGCATGAAGTTTGCATGATGATGTTTTCAGTAGATTCATTTGGATGTAAAGCATGGTGAAAAGATAGGTGCAGAGCTGGTGTCACTTGGCACTGCCCTTGAGGAGGACGTGTCAGCTAAGAAGGGCGAGGTTAAACCCCTGGCTGGTGGGGTTGTATATAAGTTGGCCTTAATTTGAAGAGTGATGTGGTCCGAGAGAAGAGGTGTCTCCGGGGAGATCTGTGCCCGAGGCACCTTGGTCCCCCGGGAGAGCTCACTCTTTTGCTGGGAGTGGCCTTCCCTCTTCAGAGGAGGCCTCAGGGGGATTCCTGTGAGTGAGGCAGACTTCCTCAGGCTTGGTGCTTTAGTCACCACTGGGACCAGAAGACCGGCAAGAAAAACTGAAGAGGAAGAAAATTTATTTGGGGCTCAGAGTTTCAGAGGTTCAGTCCACAGATGGCTGACTCATTGTTCGGAGCCCAAGGTGAGCGGAGCATCATGGCACAAGGGCACCAGGGACACCCAAAGGCACCCCCAGTGACCCACCTCCTCCAGCAGCACCCCACCTGCCTACAGTTATGTCCCAGTGGATTAACGGACCAGTTAGGTCATGGTGCTCACAGCCCAGTCATTCCACCTCTGAATGCTTCTGCACGGTCTCAGACGTGAGCTTCGGGGGGACGCCTCATATCTAAACCTTCACACTCGAGATGCTGACCGTCTGTAAGAAAGGCACAAAAGAATCATATTTGAACCCCGAATGCTGATGTATTAATTTATCATGAAGAACAAGACTTTTGGGTGCAAAAATTCTATGGAACTACTGCCCTTCTCTTCCTGTCACAGGAAGCCACCTGATCCCCAGGTCACCTGTGAGCATGGAGAGGACAAAGGAGGAGTCCTGACTTGAATTCCAGCACTGGGTTTCTGACCTTTGTCCATCATCACCCTGCGCCACTCAGCTCTTGGTAGCTGCGACCAAGACCTGAGAGACACAGCTCAGGGAGGAAGGACGCATTTGTCTCTGCATGGCTTCAGCCGGTCTCGTCTCTGGTTGGCCGTACCTTTCATGCCGGTGTCTCCTTCTAGAGCTGGGCTTTTCCATCTTCATGAAGGCCTAAGTGCTCGCTCCCCCACCTTTCTGCGAACAAGTCCTCCTGTAGATGTTTTGCTTTACCCAACAGACCCGAATAAAACCTGGAGGACCCAGAAGGGCTTCGTCCCCCTTCAGGTGACACAGCGCGGGCCTGCATGGTGGCAGGTCAACCCCAATTGGACAATGGCAAGTCCAAAGTCCTCCTGTCTTCTCCAGGCATCATTTGCACGTGTTTACTGAAGAACAGCAGACACATGCCAAGGCAGCAGTCGTCAAGGATAATATAAGGCCACCATAAAGCTTTCTCGTCAAATACGAAAGGCAGAAAAACGGACTGAATTGATCTGAGCCAAAAATTATATCTGAAGACAAGTCCATGAGGGCAGGAAATTTTGCCTTCTTTTGTTTACTTAAAATTATTGTCCCTGTTCATTCTTTCTTTCTTTTTTTATTTTTGCTAGTTTATTTTTTAATTAATTTATTTATTCTAATTTGTTATACATGACAGAATGCATTCCATTTCATAGTGCACAAATGGACCACAATTTTTCACGTCTCTGGTTGTACACAAAGTAGGGTCACACCATTCTTGTCTTCATACATGTTCTTAGGGTAATGATGTCCATCTCGTTCCACTTCTTTCCTACCCTCTTCCCCCGCCCTTCCCCTCCCTCCCCTTTGCCCCATCTAAAGTTTCTTCATTCCTCCCATGCCCCCCCCCAATTATAAATCAACATCCTCATATCAGAGAAAACATTCAGCCTTTGGTGTTTTCAGATTGGCTAACTTCACTTAGCATGATATTCTCCAGCTCCATCCATTTACCTGCAGATGCCATGCTTTTATTCTCTTTTAATGCTGAGTAACGTTCCATTGTGTATATATACACCACAGTTTCTTTATCCATTCATCTACTGAAGCGCATCTAGGTTGCTTCCACAGTTTAGCTATTGTGAATTGTGCTGATATAAACATTAGTGTGGCTGTGTCATCAACAGTTTGTGCATGTTTCAGGCTCTCAATAGCATTTGCTGAATCTATTTCCATGGTGGTGCATGCCTGTCATCCCAGTGGCTTGGGAGGCTGAGGCAGGAGGATCATGAGTTCAAAAGCCACGCTTAGCAACTTGTAGAGGCCCTAAGCAACTTACTGAGATCCACTCTCAAAATTAAAAAAAAAAAAAATTACCAGACCTTATAATATACTACAAAGCTATAGTAACAAAAATGGCATAGTATTGACACCAAAATAGACATGTAGACCAATGGTACAGAATAGAAGGCATAGAGACAAACCCACATAAATACAGGTATCAGATACTAAACAAAGGCACCAAAAACAGACATTGGAGAAAAGATAGCCTCTTTAACAAATGGTGGTGGGAGAACTGGAAATCCATCTGCAGCAAAATCAAACTAAACCCCTATCTTTCACCATGCACAAAACTCAACTCAAAGTGGATCAAGGACCTAGGAATTAGACCAGAGACCCTGCACCTAATAGAAGAGAAGTAGGCCCAAATCTTCATGACATCAGATTAGACCCCAACTTCCTTAACGAGACTCCTAAAGTGCAAGAAATAAAATCAAGAATCAATAAATGGGATGGATTCAAACTAAAAAGCTTCTTCTCAGCAAAAGAAACAGTCAATGAGGTGAAGAGAGAGCTACATTTTGGGAGCAAATTTTTGCCACACAAACGTCAGAGCACTAATCTCCAGCATATATAAAGAACTCAAAAAACTTAACACCAATAAAACAAACAACCCAATCAATAAATGGACTAAGGAGCTGAACAGACACTTCTCAAAAATATTCAATCGATCAATAAATGTATAAAAAATGTTCAACACCTCTAGTAATTAGAGAAATACAAATAAAAAAACTACTCTTAAGATTTCATCTCACACCAGTCAGAATGGCAGTTATCAAGAATACAAACAACAGTAAGTGTTTGTGAGGGTGTGGGGGAAAAGGCATACTCATATGTTGCTGGCGGGACTGCAAATTGGTGCAACCAATCTGGAAAGCAGTGTGGAGATTCCTTAGAAATCTTGGAATGGAACCACCATTTGATCCAGCTATCCCACTCCTTGGTCTACACCCAAAAGGACTTAAAATCAGCATACTAAAGTAATGCAGCCACATCAATGTTTATAGCAGCTCAATTCACAATAGCTAAACTGTGGAAGCAACCTAGATGCCCTTCAGTGGATGAATGGATAAAGAAACTGCAATACACACACACACACACACACACACACACACACACACATACATACACACACATATACATACACACACAGTGGAATATTACTCAGTATTAAAAGAGAATAAAAACATGGCATTTGCTGGTAAACGGATGGAGTTGGAGAATATCATTAAGTGATGTAAGCCAATCCTAAAATTAAAAGGCTGAATGTTCTCTCTGATAAGTGGATGCTGATACATAATGGAGGGAGGTATGGGGAAAATGGAGAAACTTTGATTGGGCAAAGGGGAGGGCGGGAATAAGGTGGGGGTGTGGGGGCAGGAAAGATGGTGGAATGAGATGGACATCACTACCCTAGGTCCATGTGTGAGTGCACATATGGTGCAATTCTACATCGTGTACAACCAGAGAAATGAAAAGTTGTGCTGCAGTTGTATACAATAAATCAAAATACATTCTGCTGTCATATATACATAATAATTAGAATAAATAAATAAATAAATTTTGAAAAATATTTAAAAGTCTGGGCATGTGGCTCAGTGGTTAAGTGCCCCTGGGTTCAGTCCCCAGTATAGAAAGAAAGAAAGAAAGAGAGGAAGGAAGGAAGAGAGAGGGAGGGAGGGAGGAAAGAAGGAAGGAAGGAAGAATATATTTCTATTTAGTACATGAGTCAGGGTAGCCACAGTTTTGCTGGAGTCAGTGATGTGGGTGTGAGGGTGTTTTTGCTGTTGTTCATTTGGAGTCCTTGCCCACACGTGTCTCTGTAGATCCGGTGTGAAGCAGTCAATGCGCACAACAGGACCCCGGCCCTCAGAACATAGGGACAGACAGTAGGCAGATGGACGGGTGCAGAACTGTGACTTTCAGCAGGCAGCACTGGGGCCGTGAGGGGAGGCAGGGCTGGCAGGAGCGAGAGACCTCGGAGAGCACGTCAGGAGCGTGTGGCAAGGAGGCAGGGGACCAGGAACCCCAGGGAAGAGGGGCAGAGGCTAGGCCGGGGACGTGGCACATTGGAGGACCCCGAGGAGGGCTTGATGCCCAGCGTGGACTGGGGGCAAAGCGTGGGTGGAAATGAGGGTGTCAGTGGAGGGCTCGTGGGGAGAGTCCAGTGTAGGGCACCCCCAAGACGCCACCTGGAGAGGACAGCTCTGCTGAGTCCAGGCCTTAGAAGAAGGTTCTGGGCCCAGGCGTGCCTTTGGCCTTCAGTGCTCTTTAGATGGTGTGAAGAAGCTGGGAGCAAGGGTGAGCCTGCAGCGGGGAGGGGCGACACCCCAGTGGACCTAGACGGAGCCCTGGGGGACGCCAGTGCTCGCACCAGAGCAGGTGCAGTCAGCAAGATGGTCACCCAAGGGCGCTGAGCCCAGAGTCACCTTCAGGAGAAAGGAAGGCCCCTGCCGAGCAGAGGTCGCTGCTCACAGTCAGTTCAGGAAAGCAGGGAAGGAGGCGTGGACGACTTGAGGTCACTGGGTCCCTAGCCAGAGCAGTCTGGGGTGTCTGGGGTGGTTTCACTGTTTGTGCGAGTCGGGGCCAAAGTACAAAGAGCATAAGTAGGTTTGTGCAGTGAGAACCGGGAAGAGGGAAGTGTGTGTGTGTGTGTGTGTGTGTGTGTGTGTGTGTGTGAGAGAGAGAGCATGTGTGTGTGAGCATGTGTGTGTGAGCATGTGTGTGTGTGATTGTGTGAGTGTATGTGTGTGAGTGTGTGTGTGAGAGTATGTGTGTGTGTGTGTGTGTGTTTGAGTGTGAGTGTGTTAGTGTATGTGTGTATGTTTGTGTGTGAGTGGGTGTGTGTTTGAGTGTGAGTATGTGTGTGTGTTTGAGTGTGAGTGTGTATGAGAGCATGTGTGTGCATTCATTTGTGTGTGTGTTTGAGTGTGTGTGAGCATGTGTGTGTGAATGTGTGTGTTTGTGTGTGAGTGTATGTGTGTGTGAGAGTGTGTGTTTGAGTGTGTGTGAGAGTGTGTGTGTTTGAGTGTGTGTGTGTGTGTGTGTGTGTGTGTGTGTGTGTGTGTGTGTGTGTGTGTGCGAGCGAGTCAAGGGAGACTGCTGCTAGGACAGGAGGAGCCCCATCTGCTCTTGGGAGTGGTTCCAAGAAGGAGAACCATGTGGTGCAGAAGTAGGTGCTCAGGGACCAATGGGCAGGCGGTGGCTCAGGGTCTCTGTGGCCTAGTGACAACTGAGGATCGAGGTGACAGTCCAGGTCTATAGGTTTTCTTATGTACTGAGAAGGACTTAGAAAGCATTTTTCTTGCTAGCTGTGGAATTTGGTTGTCAAATTTGTTCTAAATAAAGGACTTTTAAAAGCCTAATTTAAAATCGTGCCAGGCCCTCCGTTGCCGTTCCTCTCCCCGCTGATTCTGATGCACGGCACGGTGGTTTCTCATCAGCACCCTTCACCACAGTGATTGCTACAGAAACCCTTGAGGTGTGAAAGCCATTCCTTATAGCAGTCACAGAATTTCAATTTCCCTGTTAGGAAACAGCTCTCGGGGCTGCCTGTCTGTGGCCAGTCCTCTGTACTGCCCTGTCCCCTCCTGGTGGAAAGTAGCGTCCCAAGTCCTCTGCCTTTTCTGTAAACTCTCAGTAAACTTTTCTTGCTGCTTCTACTCAATTTTGTAATCCAAATAGCCTTGTAAAACCATAAGGAAAAAATATTAAAAGATTTCTCAAATAGTTAAATTGTGAGAAAGTAAATATGTCCCCAAATGGTCATTGCCTATTTTATATATGATCCCAAACTACAAGCCACAACAAGAGTTGTCCACTAGGGTGTCCACCTTAAAAGTTATGGCCCCTGGTCTGGTTCATCTAATAGTGTGGCTCTTGACTTTCTAGTGGGCAGGGTCATTACTATGGACTGTGTCCACTGCTAAGTGGAAGTGAGTATTTTACCTTTTATACGCATTCTTCAAAATTCTAGTCATCCTGGATGGATTTGTTTCATTGGTGGCCTACAGCACCCTCCACGCCTCCACTAGAAAGGCACTAGAAACGCCTGAGAGTTTGTTTGATCATGACGGCCCCACAGGAGGGTGGGGTTGGCCTTATTTTCTTCATGAGCTGAAAAGGCCTGAGAGAAGTTTGCCAAGAGAGCTGCTCAGTATTGATAAAGCACCGTAGCCAGGACAACAGCAAGATGGCTCTAGGACCTGGGCCTTGAGCCAGTTAATGTGGTAGAAGCTTGGTCATGTGCTACCCAGTGTCTCACAGCACCTTGGCCACTGTCCAGTGATGAGGGACACATTAGACACCATCTTCCAGAGAAGTAAATTGAAATGGAGTGTTGGCATAGACAGAGCTCTTAATTGAACCTTTCCTTCTTCTCCAAAACATAATGCTTCAATTTTTTTTTTTGTTTGTTTGTTTAACTTTGGAAGTGTTTCTCCTTTCTCCCAGTTGGATACCAGCAAGAAAAAGACAAACCTGGATCCCAACAAAAGATGTGTTTTCCACTTAGAAGTCGCCTGATTAGGTATTGAGAACGCTTCCCAGCAAGCCTAGGAAGGCACTTGTTACCCCCCAGGAAAGACCCGTCTTCACACACGCCAGTGAAACCGCAGAGGACCGGTCAGCGCTGTGTCGTGCTGCTCCTTACGCAGCACAGGGGCATGGGCGTCTCTGATGGGGTTTCCCAGAGGCAGCCCCTCTGATGGGACTGCTCTGGAGTGAAGCCCACCCTGGAGCAAAGGGAACGGGACAGGAGGGGGAAGGTGTGGGGCCAGCTGTGTGGAGGTGCTGGTGACGCCTCCCCTCAGCCTGACCCAGCAGAAAGCGCGGGAGTGGGGCTTCGGGCCCAGGGTCTGTTCTGCTGGGAGGGAGGAGGCAGCGTCTGTCCTGCGTTTGTTAGTCATGGGCTACTTATTGGCTCCTCGGGGACAGATGAAGGAAGATGGCCTGGAAGGAGAGAGGTGGAAACAGGAGGGGGCTCCGGTCCCCTGGGCAGGCCCTGGAGAAGGTGGCGCCCAGCAGCCCTGGGCTTGCAGTGGAGCTGTGAGGTGGGGAGCTGCAGAGCCAGGGGCCCAGAGAGCAGGGGTGGCGGGGCACAGACAGCTCAGCTGTGGACACGTGGCTCATCTGGTGGCATCCTGCCGTCAGCGTGCTGATCGAGAGTGCTCCTCCCTGGTGGACGAAACCCCTGCCTGGGAGGAGAGGGAGCTCTCCCCATGCCAGGGCGCACGTCGCAGCTCCGTCCTGGCACCCACCACCCAACACAGGGCAAAATTCGGGCTGTGGGGTCCCAGTGTGCTGCTCCAGACATGTGGTCACTCCCCTCCCTGCACCCAGGGAGGCTGCCCCTTGGCCCTCTGGCTTTGGAGTGGGTTCAGCACGTGGCAGGCAGGGCAGGGTCCCCAGTCACCTCTCCGCCAGAACCCAGGATGGCAACTCCTGCTGGGCTCTGACTCTCCTACAGCCAAACTTCTCCAGAGTCTAGCTTCTTGTTCCTTTTGGGTCTTTGTGTGGGGACAATACCTCTGCTATGAGTCCTGGGTACTTCTGAGCACCCTGTCCTATTTGTAAATCGTTACTTCATGAGGCTTTTGGTTTTTATCCACGCCATCTTTTGGGGCTGAGACCTTGACCAAAGCTGGAGTCACAGGGTCCATTATTAGATTGTTGCTTCTTATCTCAGAGGAAGACTAGTCAGCATGGAGAGCATGTCCTTGCTACTAGTTAAATACACCTTTTCAGGTTGACCATGGAAAATGTAGATAGCCAGTCCACCATGATTCTAATAACATGTTTTTAAATTTTATTAGTTAATAGATTTAGTTTGTTGAAAGCATTTCTGTAGCGACATGGTTTCCAAACAGTGTGCCAGGGAACCCTAAGGCACTCCAGGAAGTTTTAGGCATTCAAGGGAAATACAGCAGCACCCAGCATCTATTAGACACGGTGCAAGCCAGTAGCTTGAAGTGGTCCTGGTTCCGGTGTTCAGTCATACTGCACTCCTTTGTTGATGGCATGTCTTTGCAAAGCTGGGTTTTTGCTTGTTGCTGTAAGTTAAAGTCAGGACAGGCAGAAATTGGGTGATATAGGAAATGGGGTGGTGGTGGTCTTAAATCAGAATCCAAGCTTTGTGAGGTTATGAAAGCTCAACAGCACATTGGCTACTGACAGACCTAGTAAGACACTATGGTTGTTTAAGAATGAAATAAAATATGTTTTAGGTTGATGTTGGGAGGTGCTGTTTCTTGCAACAACTATGAACCTAGAAAACTGGGAACCTCTGCTGTAGTGGTTTTATTTTTTCAGGTAAAATTTAAAACTAATGTTTGAGAAAATATGCTCAGTTCATCAGGAGTCTACCTTCAACCACAAGGGTCCACATGTTCTCCTGCGACAACTAGCTAATGAGGGTCCCCAGTGGTGGAGACGCTGGAGGCAGTCACCCTGAGGTGAGGACCTTGTGGCTGCAGTTAAAATCTCAGCTTATGCAATGGTGATTAGGCCACGAGAGCTGATCTGTTTGAAATTTTTTTTTTTTTTTTTTTTATTGGCTTGTTTTGTCACATCTATTCCTGTGGTGTTGCTTTCTTGGGTGGAGGATACTAAATTTAATTGACTATAAATCAAGGCCCAGCAAATGCTTGTTGAATGGATAAAGTAATTGAATCAAGGTCTGGGCTTGTTCCATATAAAATCATTTTCAGTGGTGGGTGACATTTCTTCAAGAGGTACCAGCCCCACATTTCTAAGACATCTCAGCTTTAATTTTGAAACAGAGTCTTTGGTGATATATAAATAAATTGCCTTTAAAACTTGTTATCATTGTTGGTATGGGTGGAATTGTTCCCCACAAAATTTACATGTTGAAACCTAATCCCTTTAGAGCATGACAGTATTCAGGAATAATGCCTTTTGGAAAGGTGATTAAGATAAAATGAGATATTAAAGCAGGCTCTAATCTCATTCATGCACAATAAGAAGATGCACAGCCACCACGGAGAGTCATCCACAAGAAAAGCCCATGTGAGGTGTTGCGGCCTGAATGTCCCCACCAGGTTTCACACTGAAGTGTAATCACCATTGTGAAAGTGTTCGGAGTGGGGTCTTTAAAAGGTGACGAGGCCATGAGGGCTGACCAGTGCTGTTACTAAAGGGCACCTTCAGCTCCCTTTTGCCCCTCTGTCCTTCTGCCTGTCACCACATGGAGACAGCGTGCTCCCTCTGGAGGACGCAGCCTTCGAGGCGCCATCTTGGAATCATTCTCACCAGACTTGTAGGCCTGGGGGTTGGATCCCAGCCTCCAGAGCTGTCCTCGTTGTCAGTCACCCAGGCACAGCATCCGTTCCATCAGACAGGATGGACGAAGATGCTAAGGTGGAACAAGAAGATGGCTACCTATAAGCCAAAGAAAAGCCTCAGCTCCAAATGGCTCCATCGGGACCTCGGACATGTAGCCTCGGGAACTGTGAGGAAATGAAGTGCTGTTGTGTGAACCACTCAGTCTGCGGCGTCTTCTCATGGCAGTTCTAGCAAACCAAAACAGGTGTGAGGCAAAGCCTGCTCCTTTGGACTGTGGTCACCGAGTGTTGTTGGCTGGGAAACAGGCTGCAGTCATGTCCCTGTGGGATGACAGGAGATGTCACTAATACATATACTGTGGGAGAAAATGACCAGAAAACAGAGTGGTGCCAGCGGGCTTACAACTTGCCTGTGTGTTCTTATAGAACATGGTCTACTGAAAGCACAGGGCAGGAGGGGAGGGCGGGGCCGAGGAGCCCCCAGAGCACCCTCTGGGGAGATACTACTTCAAGGTCAACTGAGCCTTTTATTTTATCAAGGGAAGCTGCTGTTGGGCATCCCTTTCATAATCAGCCTAATTAATGAAACAACTAATAATAGGACATATTGGTAATAGGAAATGGTTTTTTTTTTTTTTTTTTTTTTTCCGATTTGCAAATAGTTTCAGTTTTGCAGCCAAGCACTTACTTATCTTTTTAATCACAGTGCAATTCTGTGCAGCGTATTTTGGTCCAACTGGAAAGGACATTCCAATTCAAAATATACCTTGCAGGTCACAGCACCTGTTCTTCTCCTCTAGGAGGAGTCCACGACTGTTTGGCAGAGCTTGCAATCGTCACTCCCCACGGATGCTTCAGTTTAAGCTCACACCTGGGATTGGCCAGGCCATCCTGTGATCCTATTCCTGTACCTCTGTGAAAGCTCATTCTTCTATTGCCCTGTTGCAGTTGAGGTTTACTTGTTCCTTAGTCCTGCTTCATTCAAGTTCTACACTAGGTCCATTAACCTTCATAAGTGTTTTATTATTGAGTAACAATTAGCAGGGCACATTGTACCTCGTTTTTGATTCTAAATTTATCTTATGTGGATTATAGATGGGGTTCTGAGTAGATCACCATGCAGTTTGTGGATGAAGCAGCACACAGAGTGTAGGAGCCCTAGATGGGGAGATAGCTAAGATTGCGGTTAGCTGTGAGCCATAAAGATGTTCAAGCATCACCACCTCCATGATCTCGCGAGACTTGGCCCGGGACATTGCGGATCGGGTCAGAGCCATTTGGCGGTGGTTAGAGGAGTCTGAGTTGCGGGAGGAGTTGTTCTAGGAGCCGGAGAGAGAAGCTAGCAGAATAAAGAGCCTGTTCATTTCCAGTCTGCCTCTGAACTTATTCCCGCGGTTTTGCTGCTGCAGGCGGCTCTAGCCGCGGTCAGCGACACAGAGGTGGCTGTGTGCCCACAGAAAGCATGGTGATGGGGTCAGAAGGAAAGTGCCCGCCACTAGAGTGGGGCGTTATTTCCTCCTAAGCTCAGATGCCCAAGTTGGAGGACCCCATAGCCTTGGTCACCTTTTAAAATGACTCCGAACACCTGTTGGTTTTAAATGTCTGTGGATCAAATGTGGTGGTGAATAAGGAGGATTACGGATGGTGTTTGAATGACTCAGATTAATTAGAGAAATGATATGTCTAGACTAGTGAAAAGTCTGAAATAAAGTATATCAAAATTTCATTTTCCTTTTTTCTTAAACGTTTAAGTCCCCAGAAATCAAATCAGGCAAGTTTTCTATTGGTTAGTGTAGATCCTCAAGAGAGTTGATCTGAGGCTAGTAAACTTGGGGGTGTTCTTAGCATGCAATCACAGGCTCATACATTTTTGGAAAGCATTGAGACACAACACTTGAAATGTGTCCTCCTGTTGTATATATGTGGCTACTAAGAGGAAGAGGGTCTGGGAAGACCCAGAGACCAGAGTTGAATAACCCCTAGTGGGGAAGTGAAGTCCAGATAATCCATTGGCTGGCAAAGTACCTGGTGCCATCTTCCCAAAATTACGGGGCCAGCAGGCACCATCAGAAACCCTGTCACATCTGAGTGGACACTGACTTTAAGTGAAGGGCCATGCAATGATGGGTGCTCTCAGAACTGAACCTGGAGCCGTGCTGAAACAGAAAGGCGGAGAAAGATAGCCTTGCTTTGCAGAAATGACCTGCAGAATAGATGAACCTTGAGAAAGAAGTGACTGGCCCCATTTTGCATGCAGGAGCTGTGGACTATCAGTTACGGTGCCAGTGGCCCTTGCATTTTAACTTATCATAAAAGCTTAAGATTTCTCCCATGCAGAATTATGAAGTTCCATATGGTTTTTTAAAGATATTTTGTTGTGAACTTGATTGCTGTGTTCCTTCTTCATCTCTATCATTGTAACTACCCCAGACCGTTTCTTTGCTTTGCCTTCTCTCTTCCCATAGTGAAGAGGGGTTAAACCTTGTAGGTAAAATTGTTCTGGGTGCTAGAGTCAAAGCTGGAATATATGGAGCATAAACAGGGTGAGCTGGCCTCCTCTGCACAAAGTAGAGGGAGCCATAAGTCATGAATGGGGTTTGCGTGGTATTCTTCTACCAAATATTGAACATTGGAAACTGTTTTTCTCATTTCATATTTTAATCAAGATAACCAGCTCCCCCCACTGACTCCAAGTTTCCAGTCACTGAGCTGAGGAGTACAAGCTTGGATTTCTGCCTGGTTAATTCATCATCCTCTTCTTAAAAGGAAGCTGTGCTCTCGGGGACTTAATTTGAGAAAGGAACTTTCTCTCATGATGTTGGGGATCTTCTAAGCTCTGTCCTTCTGGTTGACTTTGGACGGCCTGTGGATGCACTTCTGAAGGAAGCGAGGGACTCTCCAAGTTTTCCTCCTTCATTTTCATCTTGTTCTTCTACTGGCCTGCATCTCTAGCCCAGAGGGCTCTGATTCTTTTGTCCAAATATAGCTGAAATGATAACGTGATGGATACTATTCAAAGACTTACCAACAGATGTAGTATAAAAGAGTGTGATGAAAACAGTCCTGACCAGCAGTACCATCTATTTTGCAATGGCAGTTTCCTGAGGAAATCAAATTGCATTTGACTCCTCATGTTCAATTCCACCCTTTTAACCCAAAGCCCTAATAACATCCATTGTTGAGGTTGTCTGTAAGCTGCCTGGTACCGAAAACCGGGAGGAAAAACTCTCGGAGGCAGAGTTAAGCTTTTACTACTTTTACTTCTACTTTCTTAGAGAGAGCTTAGAGAGGGAAAGAAAGATTTTTCTTCTTAGCTTAGAGAGAAAGAAAGATAGAGCTTAGCTTCTTGTCTTCTTGTCTTCTTAGAGTCTTAGAGAGAAAGAAAGATAGAGCTTAGCTTAGCTTCTTAGCTTAAAGTCTTAGAGAGAAAGAAAGATAGAGCTTAGCTTAGAGCTTCTTTCTTCTCTCTTCTTTCTTCCTTCTTCTTTCTTCTGTCTTAAAGTCTTAGAGAGAAAGAAAGATAGAGCTTAGCTTAGAGTAGAGCTTAGCTTAGCTTCTTAGCTTAGAGAAAGATTAGAGCTTCTTTCTTCTCTCTTCTTTCTTCCTTCTTCTTTCTTCTGTCTTCTGTCTTCCTTGGGAGCCTCGGCCTAACTCTGACCAGTCATTACTTCTTCTATCTGGTTTCTCTTCTGTCTTCTATCTGGTTTCTCTTCTGTAACCACTCTGCCTACATTCTGGCCGCTCTGATTCTTCTGACCGACCGAGTGACTGCCCAGCTGACTGAATTCTCCGTTCTCCTAACTCGGACCGCTTTCACCCGGTTATATACCTTCAGGTTTGCGGGTGCCTACAGGTGCGTCACATACATATCAGGTGGAACCCATGGCTTCCAGCTAGCTACAACAGCCCTTCCTAATTAGGGCTCCTTCAGTTGTCGGTCTTTCAATTTACCTTATGCCTTTCCTCCTGACACCACTCTGCACGTAGACAGATTTTCAATTAGAGGAAGATTCTAAGACACATCCCAAAGATCAATGGATGTTATTAGCCAAAGCACAGTGTTTTTAATCTTCACTAAAGGTCCTGAAACCAAATTAGGGAGTCACAAGAAGAGCTGAAGAGATAGGATTGGGCTTTTATGCACCCATGTTTTGAAAGCTACATTAAAGGAGAAAGAATTCCACCTGATCACCTTCTCCCCCAGCAAGAGCATTGTTTTATAAAAGCCAAATTCCAGGCTCCTGGGATACCCCAGCTTCTGAGTATTCATCTGTGACTCTTTATCGGGTTCTCATTTTCCCTTTTATTTTCCTTTGACTTATAATTGACAATTTTGCATATTGGTGCTCTGCTTTGTTTTAAGGTGATGACCTGTTTTGAATGTGGTGATAGTCTTTCTTCTCTGACACTGTGCCATTTGATTCATAGAGGAAAAGTGAAAACATCGAGTGATGACATTTGGCTCCCAGGAGCCCGGCCTCACCCCCAGTGTGTGTGGGCGTCCTGCCGTCCCCCGTGGCCCTTCTACTTGGCCACCCCATCACAAGATGAAGAGCTGGAATAGTAGCCCCTTTAAAATGCACAGCGTCTCAGCGTCCCAAGGGATCTGAGCTGTCACCTAAGCACTGTGGTGAATTTCTCAGATGTTTGAAGATAGAACTGGCCCCCCTTCCCAGGTAAAATAGTCTCAGATGGACCACCCTGTGGGCCACGTGACATGGTTGGGAGCAGTTGACATTCTTCTTACGTTCCTCGGAACGTGCACAGACACGTGGGCCGAACCTGTTAAGGGCTCCATGGGCATGTGGTCTCCAAAACGCAGCCTCTTAAAATAACTTTAAATGATGGCAGCCCTTTATAGCACCAGATACAAATGCTTCATGAAGAGAAAAATGTTCGCTTGTTACAAAGAAATAGGTGGCTCTTGAGAAATTCCTCAGCAGTACCTTGCCCCCACACCAGCAGAGGGTTTGATTGCTATGGACGTACTTGACCCGAGGCCTGGAGCTGGGCGGTGTGAGGCAGCCCAGGGGCAGCCTCAGAGCCAGCCTGCCCAGGACCTACCCCCAGTTGCTTAATTTTTTCCTTTGTTTCGATGGCTGTAAGATGGAATGCTAAGACGCGTCTGTCCTGGTGTGCTGCTTCTCGACTCTTCCAAGGTGGGAAGGTAGAAGGTGTGTTGGGAAGAGCAATGGCGACCACTAGGAAAGGCACCGGATTGCAGCTTGCTGGGAGACCGTGATTTTCTCAGGGAGCAGTAACAGGCGTCTCCTGAGAATTGCTGAGAAGTGCTGACAAATCTCGCCACATTTAAACCAGGCAAAGACAGGGAACCAGGGAGCAGTGAGAAGCAGGCCTCTTTGTGACATCTTGGCACAGATTCCTGATTAGGCCCCATGCACACCTTTAAGGCCTGGCCTTCTCCTGTGGGGTAACCCGACTGGTGTGATCACCCTAAACCATTTGACACACACCTGGTGGAGGCCAAGTTCCCACTCCCGTTTCCTGACAGATGTGAGAACAGGTGAGTGAAGCAATGAGGTAAAAGAAGACATCAAGGCAGTATGATGTTATAAAACAAATCCAACATTTTGAAAATAAGATTTTTTGTCATAGGGTCTCTTTAAGCCTTCTAGAAAACAAAATGCCTTGATACTATTGTTGAAAAGAAAATCTTAATCTAACCTCACTTCCTCTGTGCCCCAGGTTTTGCATAAAGTCATATGAATGCACCACTTTGAAAGAAAAATACTTTAGGACATCAATATATTTATAAATATATGTCATTATTAAAATATTAGGGTCAATTCTCTTAACCTCAGAGTATAGTACTACAGAATAAGACCAGGAATCAGATTAATATTAATAATTCTAGTAAGTTTCCCATCAGAAAAGAAATCCCATATTTTATTGGGAATTAAAGCTCTTAGTTGTTTGTTTCTTAAACATTTTTCGTTGAAAACAAAAAATGAATCAGTGAATATATTCTATCCAATTATCTGTAGCCAGGAAGGGCTGAGATTCCATGTTGTTCGAAGCCGTGTGGCTCAGAATGAATGACCCCTACGTTCCCCCCAAGTCCCATGACGGGGCAAATTTTCAGTTGTAACATGTCAGTCTGAGAGCACTGGCCAAAAGACAGGCAGAGAGGCCACACTTCTCCAGAGAGCCTTCTCTTGCTTTGTGTAGTCTTTGTTTTTAGAATGTGGAGGAACGTCTTCATAGACAACAGCGTTTGTCTGTGTAGCCACATGGGCTCTGAGCATGACAACCCTGACTTCAGTCCGACGAGGGAGCTGGCCACGTGAAAAGCGAACCTCTCGCTGGCTCTGGATGGAGCCAGAGGTTGAGGCTGATGCCCACCTAGAGTGGCCGTATCCCTCCGAACGCACCCACAGCAGGGCTGCAGCAGGGCATCCCATCAGCTCGATAGGAGCACATCCCTCCCAGTCCAGCCAGGGGGATGGAGAGGCAACAGGTGGGCAGAGGGACTCTGGGGGGAAGCAGGGACAGGCAGTTCTTGCCGTCCCAGCACAGGGCTCCACACTGAGGGCAGTCATGAGTGCTCCGTTCCTGCTCCATGCTGGCAGGCCAGGGGACAGGTGACAGTGTCATTCAGCTCCATTGCTTGTACCTGGTTCTTATTTGGGAGGTAATTTTATTTTTTGAGAAAGAAAAATGGGAACCCTGATGGATAACCAGTAAGCTGTTTCACTACTGCGGCTGCACCTAGTAAGGAAGGAGCTGGTGTTTTCTAGGTCTGAGCACTGCCGTGGTGGGTGCACCGTTCTTCCACCAAGTCCAGCAATGATGGGGTCAGAAGAATCCCCAGCAAGCCAGATACTCATTTTGCAGAAACTGTATCCAGCACCCAGTGGTGTGCCATGGACAGGGTACCACAATGAACCTCTGTTCAACTGGCAGAGCCAGGACTTCTCACCTGCTCTAGGATTGGCCTTCACTGAAGCAGCTGTCAGTGCACGGCAGTGAGGAGAGAGCCCCCTATGGCCTGGAAATGTGTGGAAGACACACCGAAGGCTGTTGCATTGCTTCAGAGCACTGAGCTGCTGCACACATGCCTCCCTCAAAGAGCACGTGTGTTACACGCGCATCACCTGAACAAGCCACAGGTGGCACTCGGGCATAGAGATCACACATGTGGGTTCCACACAAATCACACAGAGGTGGTTGCATCTACACCACGTGCGTGCACGCGTCAGCCACAACACCACGGCAATGCCCAAAGCTACTGTTTCATCATCCATACTAGCAGAGGGGGTCAACGTGGAGGCATAAAAGGACATTTGGGAGTGAGGTGGGAGGGTGTGAGATGTAGGGGCTCCTCAATCCCTAGTGTCTGTGAAATGCAGGGGTTACCTAGGACAGCACCAAAGGACCCTTCTAGTCTGCAGGGTTCTTGAGCTCCTTGTCTAGGGCGTGTGCATTTAATAAGAGAGGCTCAGCTCATCTGCCTTTCCATTCTTAGCCCTGTCCAGCTCTGCCTCCTCCATCCTCAAAAGGCATTCCCCAGGGATTTAGGAGCTCAGAATCAATATCCCTTTTGTCTGTCCAGAACCTATGATGAGGTCAGCGAAGGCACCGGGAAGATGAGAAAATAAATTCATATATATATATATATATATATATATATATATATATATATATGCTCTCATTACTGTTAGAGCTGTGCAGAAGACGAGGTCTTGCTAACATGCCCCTGAGTTAGCCCATCCCCCCTTCTCCTGCCCCCAAATGAATTTCTTCCCCAGCACAGGGCGAGAGGCCTGTCTGGTCTATGGCCTGGCTGAGGACACAGCACCTGAAGCTGACCGACCTCTTCAGGGAGGAAGACCCTCGAGGGGCGAGAGGGACCACATCCTACTTACTGGGCATCCAATCAGATGAGCTCCTCCAGCTCCAGTGAGGAAAGGGAGCCCACTCTACAGAGCGAGGACAGCCACGGCTCTCAGGAAGTCCCTGCCCGGGGAACCCTGAAGGCTCAGGCATAGGGCTGCCCCTCCTGCCCCTGCCCACTGTGTCGGGTGACTGAGGTGGGACTTGATCTGTGCTGGGGAGACTCTTAGAGAGGAGCAGAGGACCTTTGGAAACAGCGCTCCTGCCTCATTGTTCACACCACGAGCCACCTGTCTTGGATCAGAATCGTGGTTGTGTAGACGTGGGGCGGTTTTATCCAGGCTGTTTGCCTGTCCCGTGGAAGACCTGTAGGCCCAGCCCTGACCCAGGAGAGCTTGCCCTGTGCAACCATGTGCTGCACAAGAAGGGCACCTACTGAAAATGCCATTGTCACACTGTGCTGCGATGACATAAAGGACTATTTCCTGAGAGTGATTGTGTAATAGGTATCAAGAACATAAGATACACATGGCTTTGACTCAGTGTATGTTTAGGAATCAGGTCTAAAGAAAGACCAAAGAGGAAGCCAGAGCTGCGTGCATTTGACATAGTCCTACTGCTTCCAGGATGAGAGATACCTGAGGCAGGTCTGTGCCCACCCACCTGCCTCTGTCACCATGTGCTGGCGAGGTCACGGCTGTCCCTCAGCAGTATTGGGCATCAGTTTGACATCTACAGCATGATGCACCGAATATCAACACAGGGAGATCTGAACCATAGGAACAGAGCTAAATGATGCTGGAGTCGTAAAGCTGAATGTATCTAAGTACGCAAAATCCTGTTTTCACAGAATTTACAGACTCTCAAAAAAATGTGATTAAATTGTTAAACTAGAAAAGCAAACCACCAAACCATATTTGGAACAAAGTCTGGCCTTTTGGAACAGGATAGAGACCTTGACCAAACCAAACATGGCATTCATTTTGAGGATACAGAGGACATGAGGTAGAGGGACGCGGCTACACAGACAGCAGAGTGTTTTGTTCCAGGACAGGACAACTAAAGTTCTTTTCACATTTTTTTTTTTTTTGTTTTTTTTTCTGTTTTCCTTTCAAATTTTTGTAAACACAGATTGTTTCTGTCATCAAAAGAGTAACAGGTTACATGTGTTGAAAGCCTACCTTATTCCTCTGCAAACAAAAGAGCAAGTGTCAGTCCCTGCAGGGATGTCACATGTCACCACGATGCCGTGTGACAGCCATGAACTCGCCAGCACTTAAAACAGGTGCATCGGGCTGGGGTTGTGGCTCAGCGGCAGAGCACTAGCCTAGCATGTGTGTGGCCCGGGTTCGATCCTCGGCACCATATTAAAAAAAATAAATAAGAGGCATTGTGTACAACTAAATAAATAAATATTAAAACAAAACAAAACAACAACAACAACAAAAACAGGTGCATGTTGGACAGCATGGCTCTGGGACAGACCAGCGTGTCTATTTCCTGCTGAGGCTGAAGAGGGTGGCCTGCAGCACACAGGCCTCCTCAAGGCCTCCAGGCAGGGCCTGCAAAGCCATCCATCAGTGGCGGGATCCCTGACTGTGAGGCAGGAAGGGGCAGAGTCTCCAGTGGAGATGGTGCTTTCTGTGGAGCAGATAAGAACGCTGGTTTGGAAACAGGCTAGATTAAGCTCGTTAGCTGTTTGTTTGAACACCATAGCTCACAGGTGCTTTGCTTTCTTTGTGTCAGGAGTTAGGAGCCTGGCCCTACTGAGTGACTCTTTTCATCCCTTCAGATCCTGGCCAACGTGATCATTTTCATCTGTGGGAACCTGGCCGGAGCCTACCACAAGCACCTCATGGAACTTGCTCTGCAGCAAACATATCAGGACACGTGTAATTGCATCAAGTCCCGGATCAAGCTGGAATTCGAAAAACGTCAACAGGTAAGATGTGTCTTTCATTCTCCGTCCACACTATTTTGGCATTATTGTAATGAGGATGTTACCGCCAATGCTGAGTATGAAGCACATTCATTTATGAGCATGATAAAGAGACCAGAGTGGCTGATTGCCCATGCAAGCCCTGGGCTCGGGACCTGGGGAGTGATAACAGATGAGCAGCCTGCAGACCCAGTGACCCAGCATCACCCCCACACATACCTGTCAACGGCTGTCACCCACAGGTGGGGACATTGAACAGTAATAATGCTTCTTAAGACCTCACTGCAGCTGGGCCTGATGGCACGCCTGTAATCCCAGCACTTGGGAGGCTGAGGCAGGAGGGTCACGAGTTCAAAGCCAGCCTCAGCCATGGTGAGGTACTTAGCAACTCAGTGCAACCCTGTCTCTAAATAAAATACAAATAGGGCTGGGCATGTGGCCCAGTGGTCAAGTGCCCCTGAGTTCAATCCCTGGTACCAAAAAAAAAAAAAAAAACCTCACAACCTCACTGCTGCTTAGTGTTTGCTGCCAAGACCTGCCCCAACAGAAATAGGGGCCTCCTGGCTTCCACCACACCCACACAGCAGGTGTCTGGCCCCTGCAGCCCACACTGGATAGAGGGTGGACATCCTGAGGGAGGAGACTGCCCTTGGGAGGAGGCCTGGGTGAGGGACTGGGGCTGCAGCTGTTAGCAGCAGGACCAGGGCAATTGTCAGGGGAGATGGATAGAAATGTGCGTCAGGGGACCGCATCGACCACGATGAGACATTACAAAAGTGACCTGTGGAGACCAGTGGGAGGTGAAGGGGCGAGGGGTGGTGCAGCCAGGAATGGCGGGAACAGGAAGGACAGATCTGTGTTGGGGCAACTGTGACGAGGAGGACTTATCATTGACGGCCCTGTGGACAGTTCTGGGTTTTGGGGGGTTTGTGTATTTATCACAGAAACCCCTCGGTGGAGGTGACAATCACGAACTCATGATGGCTGTGACCTGTGTTCCTTTCCTCTGTGAGCACCTGTCACCTTACCTCTGCTCTTAGCAGTGTTTGGCATGTAGCAGATGCTTGATGACTGTGTTGAATTGTATCAAATGAATCCATTCTTAAAACTTCATAAGAATGTATCATGGTGGGGAGAACAAAAACCAAGTCCCTTTAATGTCGGTGCTGGACTTTTGTTTGTGCATGGACTGATGGATAGTAGTTGGACTCCTTTTCTGAAACAGGGATATTATTAATTCATTTGTTTAGCAAATATTTATCAAGCATAGAGTTTGTGTCAGGTGTGGGTCTAGGCACTGGGTCTGACTGGGGACACACTTTCTCACTGGTATTATTGGCAAATATTGTGCTTCTGTTTGATTAAATTGTGTTTTGTCTTAAGACCCTCCTGTATAGCAAAGGCATTCAGTACCTGAAGCTTAATTCTTTGGTCTCAATGTATGTTAAATTCTGGATGCAACATTAAGAGCCATAGACAGTTATTTACTTGGAACTGTTCTCAAGTTTTTCTTGACATATTTACATTCAGTGAATGTTTTACATCTGGGTTCTAGAAAATTCCACAGTGTCAACAAGCAGCACTTGTTGTTCATAGTTGGCACCACTGTACCGCATGCCCTAAAGTTCAAGTGCTGTAGAAGAGATGGCTGTCATGTTCAAACAATAGAGAGGACATCAGCTTTCTCCTGACAGATGTATTTAACTTTTATTTCCATCACCTCCAGAATCTGCTTCAAAATAGCACCAAGGCTACAGAGAACTGAAATCCCAAGTAGACAGATTATATAACCTAATGGTATGAGCGGTTTTGACAAAAGCAATAACTCAGGCTACTGGCCTCGCTAACTCCTTTTATTTCTCTGAAGTCACCTGGAGCAGCCAAAGCATGTGGCACCCTTGTCCTAGTGAGCAGAGGAATCCAAGTGGTCAGACAGGACACATCTCGACTTCAGTAGTTCCAGGACTGTGGTGTCTTAGATGCATGAGACTTCAGGGGGTGGTCATGAGAGACTAAAAGGGTGTATGTTTGCTAGTTTTCAAAAGAAGCTGATTCTTTTAAAATAAGGGAAAGGAACCCTTCAACAAAATTAGAATCTATGTGAAAGATTTTTAATAAAATAATTTGACACCTAAAGTGTGCTTGGTCTCAAAAGTTGGGAGTCTGCTTCCAGAGACTAATGCCTAGAATGGAGTTCTTTTCTAGTTAAAATTTCAGAAAATATGTTCCTAAAATGAGAATAAATATGCATGCTTCTTTTTTTGTTAGAACAACATGAAACTAAATAAGAATAAGATATCATCTTGGTTGAAAAATATCAATAAGACAAAATGTGATAGATTTAAAGGAACAAGAACTGACCATTGGCAAGCTATGTGGCCTTGAGAGGGGAATCGTCCCCGAGGTCTTGGGTTCCATGTGCTATTTCCCTGGGATCCCACATGCTACTCCCTGCCCACCTCCCTTGCTGCATCCATAGTAACTATGGCAAACAGTAACATCCTTTTAGGTCCTTAATCCAGGAGGGCACATGCTGAGCAGCCAGAAAACGGTGTGTTTCAGTCATTGGATAAATCAATACCACCCAATTTAGTGTTCTGTATTGCAGTTTCTCAGAGTGAGTTGACGCTCCCAAGAGGTTGAGAGGGTGCCATCTTGAATACCTCCCTGGCCTTCTTCCAAGGCTCCACTTTCTATAACCCTTGCAGAGGAATTCAATGGGCAGGTGAGCTGGGGATCCACTCCTCTTCCACCCTGGAGGGGGCTATAAACAGTAAGTACTCTTGGAAATTGTCTAGGGATTCTGAACACTTCCCAAAGTTGCCCAACTTTATACTTTCTTTTCTTCAAACTTCATATTTTTTTTCCTGGAAAACAATTTCTAAACATTACAATCAGTGTTTTTGAATAAAGTCGCTATTTGTACTATAAGATTCGTGGGGAAAAAAGATGAAGAATGTCAGTAGAGGTTTCCTCAGAGTTGCATTCCTGCCCCAAACAGGCCCTCATTTGGGAACAGCTACAATCATGATTTTTACTACCTAGGAAAACCAAGACATTTCAGTAGAATTGAAACCACCTTGTGGGGCTGAAGGTGTTCACCCCTGTGAGTTTTGACATTTATCTGGCATTTCTCATCCTGTGGGAAAAGCCAGAGCCCCTTCCTGAGTGCTGTGCTGTGTGACAGATGGCTCTGCCAGGCTTGGGACAGCAGTGAGTGTTTCTCTCTGGAGTATGTAACAGACTCTGAGGAATTGATGAGGGCTGGATTCAGAGCAAAACAAGAGCCTTGATTCCTAACCACCCAGGCAGTCGGAATTAATGTGGCCTGTGTAGAAGTAAAACCTGGTTTGCTTTTTTTATAGAAAGAGAATAAAACACCTTCAATTTGTGTGTGGTCTTTGCTTTAAAGAAATTGGAAGGATATTCTACATGGTATCCCTTAGCATGGAACCATCCTGTGGGTTGAATATGAGCGTGTGGATGTTCCAGTGAGTCTACCAGGCAGTGAGGGGCAGAGACTTCGCGTGCACCTGGGTTCTGCACCCAGCATGGAGTTCAGTGAGCCCGTTGGGTTCCTTTCTGCCCTTGGATGCAAAATTGTTTTCCTCTCTATTAACTTACTTCAAAACAAGCAGGTGGTCCTGGCATGACCATGGTTGGGCAGATGATGAATGCATCATCTTTATCCTAACATGAGAGCAGGTGATATTATAAATGTGCTACACAACTCATTTGCATGGTAAGTATTTTTCCAGTTGCCTTAGAGTTTATTTACACTGCAAGGAAAAGGTCATAATGTTTTCATGCAATACATATTTGGTTCTTTAAATAACAATTGCGACAAAAAGCAGAAAGACTAAAGGAAAGCTGAGCTTGTGATCCATACAAAACACCAACATTTGGAATTGAACTTAATTAAATATCTCACTTTTTGAAATACTGTGAAGCAACACACAGAGGAATGCCTTAGGTGGTCATAGGAATGCAGATTAAATAGGAAAAAAGTCACACTGGAACTACTCAATTTCTTTAAAATCACTAAGGAGAAAAGCAGCCCTGAACTTCCTCACTGATATTACACAATTACTATACTGTACCTTGACTTAAATCCAAGAGCAAAAGTTAAGACACTCCTCTATTTTTGGTAAACAAGTGCATGGTAAACTTAGATGACTTCCCTCCTGGTTTTACCTGGGAGTGGCCTTTTTAATATTTTATTTAAAAGACGACAGGTTTGGCACTTTAATACTTGATATCACCAATGTTAAGATTTCTCAGATTTCTCCTGTTTATTTTATGCATCAATTTGTGTAACAACCTCATTCATGTTGGTCTTCAGTGTCATCCACTCATCATCATTTCCATAAGAACATTGTGAACCAAGCCAGCCTCAGCAATGGCGAGGCACTTAGTAACTCAGTGAGACCCTGTCTCCAAATAAAATACAAAAAAGGGCTGGGGATGTGACCCAGTGGTCGAGTGCCCCTGAGTTCAATCCCCGGTACCAAAAAAAAAAAAAAAAAGAACATTGTGAACCATGTCTACATGGAAAATTAAATCCAGTTCACAGACATTTTCAAAGGTTTGTCTCGTGTTTCCACCGATACTTTCATTGGATCTAAAATGCCAAGATCACTTTCTGAAGAATCCACACGGCATTGCACAATGTCAACAAACCAGTGTGTTGTCGGATCCTCCAATTAATTTGATTTAACTCCATAGGTCACAGTAAATCTCATAGCTGAAGACTGGTTATGAAAACTCTCCTTTTGGAAAATTACATTGTCAGCAGCTTCACCTCCCTTAGATACCCAATGGAAAGATTTCCTCATGATATGCTGGTGTAGCTCTTCACTATAGGGCTGGTAGAACTTGGAGAAGACAGGATCACCTGGATGGGTGGGTGCTGAGGGCCAGGGCTGGGTGGGCACATCAGCCTGGTGCTCAGGATCACCCCCTTCCAGTTCTGCACCGGGCTGGGCGAGCGCTATACCGGGGAGCTGCATCCTCAGCTCCTTGTCTTCCAACTTCAGAGGTCTCAGTGCACAGGCAGCTGGCTCCATTCCTCAGGGCTGAAGGTGAGGCTGACTATCATGGCAGAAGAGTATGGCAGAGAGAAGTAGGTCACATGAAAATCAGGAAGCAGAGAGCGATAAAGCACTCTTGAAACTGTTCTAGATTTGTGCTACTAAACTTTGGCCCATTTTTCATTAGGAGAAAAAAATAACAGAAGAAACTAACATTTCAGCCAGTTCTCATATGGCTATTTCAATCCATCAGAAAGAAGCTCAAGAATAGCTTTGATAGTGTGCACCATGTTGCATCATAGAGATCCCTTAAATTCTCACAAAGCTCAGATGTTTTGCTTCATTGAGAAATCCCAGGGCAAATTGTTTCAGTATGCTGCAATTTATGGGTGCTTTAAAATGAGGAATGAAAATCAATTCCAGGGAGCCCTGTCAGTAATCCTTCAGTCAAATCTGCAAACTTTTCTAGTAAGTCCTTTAGTTAGAAAGATTAAAATCACTGCATCTTTTCAAAGATTACACTGCAGGCTCTGTTTGGATCTGGACCCTGCCTCCTTTAAGGAGAAATCAACACTTACAGGTCTAAGACCAAGGGAGTGAGGAGGGACTCTGTCAAAAATCACTGCCAAGTCTTGATGCCTAGTGAAGTACTTAAATGCTGGAGATGTTAGGGGCTCACACAAGAGTGTCAAAAAAAAAAAAAAAATCAGCAACTATTTGTTTATTTTTGGTAGAAAGACATTTTGCTCTAAAGGATGAAATTAAAATAAAGTTACAGTGATTAATCAAGCACAGATTCTTTTAATGATTAAATGTACACAAAAGACTACTTAAACCATTGCAGTAAAAAAATCAAATGGGGAACTATACCCTCTAGAAGTTTCTGTGTAAGAAAGTCGAGCAACACCCCTGCTAAAGGCCCTGCTGAGGAAGCCAGCTCCTGACCTGCGTGGCTGGAGGCACCTGGGAAGCAGTGATATTGCTCCAGATTACAACAAGCTATCTATGTCAGTGACACCAGAGAGACCCCAAACCCCAGAAGTTGCACCCTGAAAAGGGCACCGGTTTTGATGGTGCTGGGGCCCCTGCCAGTCTCCAGTATTCCGTGGAGATTGCATTTTACATTCTGATGAGGCTTGTTGATGCTAATGGGAATGCAAAGGACAATCTCATGAAAAGACTCAAAAGTTCTGCATCAACTGATGTGAGTAAAGGAAGTCCAGCACAGAAGAATTGGAAAACAAGCTATTCTGATTTCACTGTTTCTTCTTCTGATACTTACCGCTTTCAGGAGAAAAGGTGTCTCTGCTCCAAAATCAAAGTGTCAATTATTCCATAATCGCCATATTTCTCTCCCTGCAAATGTAATCACAGTTACGCTACTCTGTTTTAAAATGGGGACCAAAAGGGGCATTTTGGATTTGATATCATGGGGCTGATAACTAAAGTCACACATCCTGCATATTTGATACGATAGTGCATGAGCACAGGTGTCCCCAACTGACTGTGACATCAGCTGATGGAATTGAGGCACCCCCCACACATCTTCACCAAATTGAAAATTAGGATTCATGACTGCAGTTTTGTTAACTGTGTGTCTTCAAAAGGTATTACTCTTAGGGTTTTCCTTTTACAGTTATCTGAATGTTCTTGGGACCTTGGGAAATTTATCCTAGGAGTTTTCTAGATAGATAAGACATTTATTATATTTACACATCATAGAACACTGAGTAAATGTGTGCTCATGGATATGAAATTCCTCCTAAAGCCTGATGTTTTCATAAACATGAAACTACGTAGGACTATATAATATGCTCGGAATGAAATGCAAAGAGCACAGGAAATAATTATATGCATATCAACCCATGCCTACACTTTTCAAATTAAATAGTGTTTTCACATAGATTCTTCCATTAGTTGCAATATCATGTAGGACACGGAAGAGCCTGGTTCTCTATTAGAATTCCACACTCAGTTTTCTTTGACATGTGTTGAGGATTGTCCCAGCTGTAGGAAACAGTAGCACCCAAGACCGTAGATCCCTGTCTTCTTTGTGCCTTAATTCTAATGGCAAGAGATGGACTGAAATTGACCAAGCCAACAGTTTCCATGGGAAGACACAGCAGGCTGAGGCATGGCAGGGCAGGCTGAGGGCCGTGCTGGGAGGGCCAGTCTGCACTCCTCCAGATGTGGTATTTGAGTTGAAATGTGAATTGCGGAAGGTCACAGCCCAGTGAGGACCCAAGGCGAAATGCCCTGATCAAAGTAAGGGGGACTATCCTGGTCTTGAGGCAGGAGCCACACTGGCCAGGGGAGCTGTGGTGGGAGAAACAAGACAGCAAGGCAGGAGCAAGATGGCGTGCTCCAGGGAGCACCAAAGGCTGGGGTGCTACCATGTGCTGGTGGGAATCCCTGAAGGGCTTCAAGAAAGGCACTGATTTGAACTGAGCAACATTCTTGAAGGATCCTCTTGGCTATTACTAGAGGTCAGGTTGGGGAAGGAAGGAGTGTTGGTAGGACCCATTGGAAGCCACATGTCCTAGTCCATTTTCTGTGGCTATAACTGAATGGCACAGCCTGGGTGATTTATAATTAGTATAAGTTCATTTAGCCAAGGTTCTGGAGGCTAGGAATGCAGCGTGGACATCTGGTGAGGCCCTCCTGCAACAGCATCACAAATGGCAGAGGGTGTCACAAATGAAACAGATCAGGTGCCAGCTCAGGTTTCTTTCCCTTCTTAGAAAGTCACGAGCCAGGCAGAACTAATATTGTCAAAATGACCATGCTACCAAAAGCACTATACAGATTTAATGCAATACCAATCAAAATCCCGATGACATTCCTCATAGAAATAGAAAAAGCAGTCATGAAATTCGTCTGGAAAAATTAGAGACCCAGAATAGCTAAAGCAATCCTTAGCAAGAGGAGTGAAGCAGGTGGCATCACTATACCAGACCTTAAATTATACTACAGAGCAATAGTAACAAAAACAGCATGGTATTGGCACCAAAACAGGCTGGTAGACCAATGGCACAGAATAGAGGACACAGAAACTAACACATATAATTTTAGTTATCTTATATTAGACAAAGACGCCAAAAACGTACATTGGAGAAAAGATAGCCTCTTCAACAAATGGTGCTGGGAAAACTGGAAATCCATATACAAGAAAAGGAAATTAAACCTCTATCTCTCACCATGCACAAAATTCAACTCAAAGTGGATCTAGGATCTAGGAGAAACAAGAGTTAGAATTAGACCAAGAGATACTACACCTAATAGAAGAAAAAGTAAGCTCTAATCTCCAACATGTTGGATTAGGCCCCAAGTTCCTTAATAAGAAACCTGTAGCATAATAATTAATATCAAGAATCAATAAGTGGGATAGATTTAAATTACAAAGCTTCTTCTCAGCAAAAGAAACAATCAGTGAGGTGAATAGAGAGCCTATTCATTGGGAACAAATTTTTACCACATGTACGTCAGATAGAGCACTAATCTCTAGAATATATAAAGAACTCAAAAATCTTAACACCAAAAATAAAAATCAATAAATGGGCCAAGGAACTGAACAGACAGTTCTCAGAAGAAGATATACAATCAATCAACAAATACATGAAAAAATGTTCAACATCTGTGGCAATTAGAGAAATGCAAATCAAAACCACTCTAAGAGTTTATCTCACACTCATCAGAATGGCAGCTACTAAGAACACAAACAACAATAAATGTTGGAGAGGATGTGGAGAAAAAGGCATGCTCATACATTGTTGGTGGGACTGCAAAATGGTGCATCCAATATGGAAAGCAGTATGGAGATACCTTGGGAAACTTGGATTGGATCCACCTTATGACCCAGCTATCCCACTCCTTGGTCTTTACCCAAAGGTCTTAAAAACAGCATACTACAGGGACACAGCCACATCAATGTTTATAGCAGCACAATTCACAATAGCTAAACTGTGGAACCAACCCAGATGCCCTTCAGTAGATGAATGGATAAAGAAAATGTGGTATATACACACAATGGAGTATTACTCAACGAGAAGAGAGAATAAAATCATGGCATTCTCAGGTAAATGGATGGAGTTAGAGAATATAATGCTAAGTGAAGTTAGCCAATACCAAAAAGCCAAATGCCAAATGTTTTCTCTGATATAAGGAGGCTGATTCACATTTGGGTTGGGATGGGGAGCATAGGAGGATTAGAGGAACACTAGAATGGCCAATGGGGAGGGAGGGGAAGGGTGGGGGCAAAAGGGTCAAAAAAAAAAAGATGGTAGAATGAGATGGATATCATTACCCTAAGTGCATGTATGAAGTCACGAATGGTGTGAATATACTTTGTATACAACCAGAGTTATGTAAAAATGTGCTCTACAAGTATAATATGAACCGTAATACATTCTGCTGTCATTTCTAACAACTTGGAATAAAAAATAAATTAAAAAAAAGAAAGAAAGTCATGAGCCCCATCCTGGGGGTCCAGTCCTCATGGTCCCTGCCTCCAAATACCATTAGTCTGTGGATTTAGGGATTTAGTGTCCAACCCATGAACTTGGGGTCACATTCGAACCACTGCAGTATGGAGCAAAGAGTAGCATGGGTGGAAATGGGCAGATGCAGGTGGCATTTTGAAATTGAACCAATAGGAGTTATTTTGAGATTCAATGTTGGGTGAGAGAAAAATAACCCTAGGGTTTCCTATGCTTTGGATTGAACATCTGGGGACGGGTGATGTGCTACATATAAGGTTTTAGTCTTTGGTCATAATACTTGTGGGAGATGGGAAGTAGAGGAGAAACAAGAGTTGAACTTCAAACAGTCAATTTTGTGGTGCTTGGTACGTCCCAGGGAAGATGCCAAGCTGGTAGCTGTAAGTAAAATCTGGAGCTAAAGATGAATCCTTGGAATTCGTGAGCATATCGTTACTGTTTAAAGCTACAGGTTCAAATGAGATCCCTCAGGAAAGGGTATGATTTGAAAAGGATCAGGGGATCCAGGACCAAACCCCAAAGCAAGCCAGTGTTCAAGCAGCAATGGAGGAGGAAGAACGGGTGAGAGTCACTGAGAAAGGTCAACTGATTATACAGGTGTTGGGGTTTTGTGGTTCTTTTTTTATTTTTTATTTTTTGCTTTTTTCTCATTTGGTCTTAGGATCTGTTTTAGTCAGCTTTTTTGCTGTTGTGACTAAAAGATAAGAACAATTAGAGGAGGAAGTGTTTATTTGGGGGGCTCGTAGTTTCAGAGATCTCAGTCCATAGGCAGCTGGCTCCATTCCTCGGGGCTCGAAGTGAGGCAGAACATCATGGTGGAAGGTGTGGTGGAAGACAGCAGCTCAGGACGTGATGATCAGAAAGCAAGCCCAGAGCTCTGCTTCACAACGACAGCATCACACCCCCACACACACCCCAGGGACCCACCTCCTCCAGCCACACCCTGCCTGTCCTCAGCTGCCACTCCGTTAATCCCTATCAGGGCATTCGTTCACTGATGGGTTAAGGCTCTCATAGCCTAATCATTTCTCCTCTAAACCTTCTTGCATCGTCTCACATGTGAACTTTTGGGGGACACATTTCTAGACTACAGCAGAGTCTTTCTTTTAGGAGAAGCTGTAACTGTATCCCTGCCCTGGCATAGCTCCTGGGACTTGACTGTGGGGTCTGCAATGAGCCTTTTATGGGATACTTCTGCATCCT
Organism: Tamias sibiricus; assembly: GCA_025594165.1. Taxonomy (NCBI): domain Eukaryota; kingdom Metazoa; phylum Chordata; class Mammalia; order Rodentia; family Sciuridae; genus Tamias; species Tamias sibiricus. The sequence continues at coordinate 167,093,601 of CM046662.1, read as the reverse complement.
AGCAGGGGTCCAGCCTGTGACCAGGTGTCCTCTCACAGAGAACTTGTTTCTACTGGAAAATGCCCCGTGGCTCTCCTCTGTCCTGTGTCCAGCTTACGCCTATGAAGATAGCCACCGTCTAGCAGATCTCTGATGGCAGAGGCAACGCAGGGGAGGCAGCTCAGCAGAGCACGTCAAATAACATGAGTGGTCTAAAAAACTTACAGACCCCAGAGAGGGGAGGGCAGCAGGCAGCACGTCTCCCAGGCCAACAGGAAGTGGAGAGCTACCCAGAGCACTCCTCTGGACACACACACACACACACACACATCCTGTGAGAGGAAGCCATTGCTGGGGTCCAGAGCATTATCCCGGAAGGTATTCTGAGGGGACCTATAATTGGTGCCCTGGGAGCCGTACGCAGAAGCTTCATATGCTCAGAGGGGTCACAGTGACAGGTGTGAGGTCCGTGGGGTGCATCCGATGGGTTGCATTTACATGTCCCAGTGTGAGGAGGGAACAGTGGTCACAAAGGGGGAGGTATAAGGCAGATGTCTGTATTAACCACCTTGAGGAAGTGGAGGAGCTGACAAAATGGTATCAACAGTAAATGAGTCCTGCTTATGACACAAGAAATGGTGGCTTGTATTTAACAAGAAACAAGTTTTCATGCCAAGGAAGCATGAAACCACAGGGACAGGATGGGCTGCACCAGCAGGAGCCAAGAGCACAAGGCTTACAGGGACAGGGTCAACCTAGTTGCATGCTGAAAGAGTCACGGTGGGAAGAATGTAGACTTGTGACTACTGATCTGGACAAGATGGCAGTCACCAGGGGCCTAGATATTACCACTTTGGTGGCAAAGAGGTGGCAAAGTGAGTGAGTTCAGATGAAGAGAAAGTGAGAGGAGTGAGAGGAGAGGATGGCAGGATCGACATTTCATTCTTCCTCTCCTTCTCCTCCCACCAGGTCTTCTTTCTTCCTTCCTTTCTTTCCTCCTTCCTTCCTTCCTCCCTCCCTCCCTCCCTCCCTCCTTCCTTCCTTTCCTTCCTTCCTTCCTTCCTTCCTTCCTTCCTTCCTTCCTTCCTTCCTTCCTTCCTTCCTTCCTTTCTTTTTCTGGACTAGAGAATTTTGACTTTACTTTGCAATCCACAGGGAGCTGAGTGGTGTGCATCCAGCAGCCACACACAGCAGGTGTTCTAAAGGGGTCAGCTCTTAGCAGGGAAAAAGAGCCAGAAATGCAATTCTAGTTGGTTTGCTCAAGGTGTTTTGGTTTTTGTTTTTTCGTACCCAAGAGGAAAACCAATGTTATGTTACCTTTTTTTTTTTATTAAAAAAAAAAAGTTCTTAAAATTTATTTTCTTGCTGGGCATGTGTAATCGTGCACACCTGTAATCCTCCAGACTCAGGAGACTGAGGCAGGAGGATCACAAGTCCGAAACCAGCCTCAGAAACCTAGCAAGACCCTGTTTCAAAATAAAAAAAAATGAAAAGGATTGGGGATGTACTTCAGTGGTAAAGCCACCCCAGGTTGAATCCTCAGTACCAAAACAATAAAATAAAATGACTCATTGATGCATTATAGTTACACATTGCAGTGGAATTCATGGTGGTGTGTTTATACATGTATGTAACATGGTTTGGTCAGTTTCATTCCTCTGTCCCTTTCCTTTCCTATCCCTCCTCCCCACACCCTCCATCCCCTTCTTCTTCTCCACTGGTCTCCCTTCTGTCTTCATAAGACCACCCTATAAGAGCCCTACTAAGGAGACAGCTAAGATGGCGGCTAGCTGAGAGCCATAAGAGGTGTTTCAGTATTTTCACCTGATATTCATGCATTTATCTAAGAATCTTTCTATGCCCGTGAACACTATGTGACACACCTGTAAGTTTGAGCTGTTGAGACGTGTATACTTGTTAAGGCAAAAAGTATTTAACCGGGTGAGGTTGGTTAGAGGGGGTGGTTGGAGTTGGAGAGGTTGTTGGAGCCGGAGAGAGAAGTTAGACGGAAGAATAAAGAACCTATTCATTTCCAGTCTGCCTCCGAATTCTTTCCTGTGGTATCGTTGCTGCAGGCGGCAATAGCTGCAGGCGGCAACACCACCCTTTCTTTTTCCCCCCTTATTTACCTCCAGCTTCTGCAAATGCATTGCATATTTTAATGCAATATCTGTAGCAATAGATTTAAACCAACTATTCATTGCTTCTACTGTATTACATCATTTTCTTACATGTCTTTCTTTTATTCTGAATCATTGATTCTAAGGGAGGGATGGGCAGAGGGGTTGGTTGACTTTTCTAGAAAGGATCTGAGTGTCTGCATTACTCAATAATCACAGGCATAATCCATTCTATATACAAGCTAACATTTTGGTAATAGCTGTTAGGAAAGGCTTTAACCCAGACAGAAACAATGAAAATGTGTTATTTAAAATAGGGAAATAACAACATGGAACCCAGAGGGGAACAAATGCTGGCAAGATTGTAGGTCACATGAAGAGAATCAGTTAAGAGAAAAACTCAAGCCTGGACAGGGTTTAACTGCATTTTAGAAGCACAATGAAGTTAGATCATGAATCAGACGTTTGAAAGAAACCCACGCACCCTCCCATTCAGAACCCAGCACAGCGCCCCCAGCAGGCTGCATCTATCTGGACTGTCCCAAGGTTGGGAGTTTCACCCGCGAGAACAATCTGCATCCTCAGAATCAGAGCGAGTTCAGGCCTCTCTGCTGAGGATAAAAACCAACCTGCAGCCAGTGGGTCCATGAGAGCTGAAAGTCAGAAGCCAGAAAGCCAAGTGCAGCCCCCGAGCATGTCCTGGGGTTGCAGGTCCTGAGGCCCCTCGGCTCCCCAGCCCGCAGTCTCTGCCAGCGTCCACTGGGGAGGCCCAGAGAACCTCGTGTGGCCTCACCTCAGACTTTGGACGTCTGCTTCTCTTTCTCTCATGGCCCTGTTTTCAGCACCTTTCTTGTGTGACTGATTATTTGAGAAATTAATACTTAATTTTCTAGGAAGCTAGTATGGAATAAAATCACAAATCTCTCACCACTGACTGTAGAATGAATCCGGGCCCGTGTGATGGGATCTCAGGCCCAGTAGGCCATGCAGAGGCCTCTGTGCTGAGGAAAAGGACCCTCCCCAGGGGCAGGCTTGTTTGGTGTGCGGACTGTTCCTCTGGGAACTCAGAGGAAGAGAAGTGCATTCGAACAAAACCAAACACACCTTCGGATGGCACGTCCCAGGTGTGAGGAGTCCCCAAAGCCAGAGCCCAGGCCCCTCCGAGGGCTCTGCCTGTCGGCAGGCCACCAGGGCCAGGAAGGCGCCAGTGACTTATGTCAGCCAAAGCACTCAGGGGTCACCATCCAGAGAATGGTCCTTCCACCAGGTCCGCCTGGGTCCCCTTCCCGCAGTCCCCAAAACAGACTGTGGGCTCTTTGGTGGCAAGAGCTATCACTCCACATTTTCCTTTGCAGTCTGGGCTGTTATCCAGAATGTTAAAGCCATATCTTCCAACAGGTTGTACTCCCACGGTTTTAGCAGTGCCTGGAATCCGGAGCAGCCCAGCACTCTCTCGGGAAGCCATTCCTGAAAGTCTTCCTCCATGTCTTCTGAATCCCATGCAGACAGGTGCGACCTGGGGGCGCCTCTCCCACGACTGTCCACCCAGGTGCTATCAGACTCTTCATGACGAGGCCCCTCCACCTCCACTCCCCAAACCTCGCCTGGTCGTGGTGAAACTTCAAACACTAAACAAACATGAAGATCTAGAATTCCTGGTTCGCCCAGACCTTATCCCTCCCTCTAACAGTCCCCACTGTGGTTTTGCCTATTGTGTTTCTATGAACTCCAGCTCTTTTATCCTCATTGTTAGAGAAGCAGTCAGTCTCCTCTAGGAGGGAGTGTCACAGACTTTGTGTGTTTGTTACGAACAATGCAACTTTTAGGACAGAGATAGAATATAAGCTTGAAATCGTCTCAGCCTGTTCACGTGAGCCAGATCTGCTGGCAGTGTGCGTTTAAAACTCGCCATTGCAGAAAGGCTCAGCTCACGAATGCAGTGGTGCTAACTGTTTGCAGGGTGAGCGATCTTGAAAACAGGGTGAGGTTGTGACGTGGATGGGCCTGATACTCAATGTAAATGCTATTTCAGACCTTTTATGGTGAATTTTATAAACAAAGTGAGGGGGGAAAGGGTTTAGGGGAATAGCAGGCATCACAAACTGTGTATCAGTACACCGAGAAAAATGTCAATAACAGATTCTAAACACTAAAAAGACAGGTCAGGAGAACCCAAAACCTAAGCTCTGAAAACCTAACACTTTCTAGTGAGCAGGGCTCCTGAATTATGCATGGCATTTTGAATGCTTTGTTGAAAAACAAAGGAAAAACCTTTCATTAAAGAGCAATGTACTCTGTCAGTTGATATAAATGAATATAAAATGTGGCAAACTCCACGTGAGACAGAATTGACAGCTCTCTCAAAGTTGCTTGACGAATAATGGGAAAAATTTCAAACTTGTCTTTAAATAAAGTTTGCTTTTTATATGTCTTCATGAAAAATGTTCCTTTCATTTCCCATGTAAATCAGCATTTACAGCCGCTGTCTTCTGCCTTTTGTGACTGTTGCATTTTATTTTATTTTTGTTTGGGAAATGAACAAAATAAGAATGAATCCTAGAGCAGGCCAAACCAAGGATATCGTTACGCAGAAAAAAAGAAACACACCCATTTTTTGGTACGTTGTGGGTATTTCCTCTACAAGATGATGAGTTTCATCATTTCATTTTTTCAGAATCTTTCTTCACCCATGGAATTGAGAGTTCTGGGCTACATTTTCCTTCTAAGTCTAAAGAAATAATAGCCAGTGCAATCGTTTGGGAATGGGTTTGGGAAACTTACTTTTCTGACGTGTCAAAGAAAATCTTGTGCCTGCTGCTCAGCTTCTCCTCCTTGAGGCCCTGTTGAGGAGGGAGATGGGGCCTTCAAGTCTTGACCATCCATGTCACTGTCTCTCAGACCCTTCACGCAAGAGAGCCCAGGGCAGAGACCCAGGTCTGGTGGCCTGGCGTCTCATCCCTCTCCCAGGGAAATGCTCTGGCTCCAGGGAGGCTAGGGACCTGCACCCCCCTCTGAGGCCCCTGCCCTATCAGGAGATCAGGCGAGAGGCCCAGCCGCTGTCCAGGTTGAGGATAACGGGTTCGTGTTTCATGACGACCACTGCCTCTTACGTGTGCCCCGAGATTCTCAAGTCTGTGTGGACCTTCATCTAAACCTTTGTCTCATTGGTGCTAAAACTGGAATTGTGCAAAACACAGATGGAAAAGGCACATTACCCAGCACCCCACACCTCAGGATTGACAGACGATCCCAGCGAGAGACGGGAGCACACTCTTGCTTTGTGGGGGTGCATCATCTTCCTCTGCTGCGTTCCGTGAGGAGGTCTCGTTAACATTTTAGGCAAATTGAACTCTCTGCTGCTCGAGGGTGCCTCTCTGCATTCTTGCCCATCTCTTCACAGTTGTAATTGCTGTTTTTCTCAGTGTTCCTTCTATCTTGCAAGATTTCCACCACCCTTCTTTTTATTATGTTTTTATTAAAATTAGATCTTTCTTCGACATGTTTGTTTTTCTATATAGAATGTGAGACTGCTTTTTTTCAGGTTTCCAAATATACAGTATTCCTTTAGTCTTCCAAACCCCAAATGCTGTATTTCTGTGTAAAAATGTACCATACATCAAGCAATGAGCTTTTAGGTTTTCTTGCAGAGTTCCCACGGGGCTTTAATAATTTCGTTCTGAAATGTGTACAGGTCCTTGTGCTCCTGCACCATTTTTTCCTGATTGTAATCAGTGCATGTGATTGGGATGGGCATTTGTCTTGGGTCCAGATATTCAGGAAATTCTCTCTTCATGCCGGTAGTGCCTTCCGCCTGAACCCAGATGGAGGTGGTGCTCAACTTGCGCTGGGTTAGGTCCTAATGAACCCATCGCAAGCTGAGGATGTCGTGGGTGAAGACACATTGGCCATACCTCACGTAGCCCACGTGTGCTCAGGATGCCTACGTCAGGCTGCGGCTGGACAGAATCATCTGACACACAGCCCGTTTCCTAGCAGTGCATTCAAGCTCACAAAATGTAACAAATACTCTACTGAAAGTGAACCCCAGGCAGGTTGTGTGGGAATGCTTCCCACTGCCAGAAAGTTAAAACATCCAAAGTCGAACCACGGTAAGTGGGACCCACATGAGTCTCTTGCAAACCGCATTCTTTGTTGCTCGATTCCAAGACTCGGGTCTGTGCTCAGTGACGCCAGCCTGCTGGACACTTTGCTCTTCCTGTGCTTACAGCAAAGGAGCAGCATTTATAGAAAGAATTAAATACCCAAAACATTTTTCTAAATGTGCCTGATTAGTGATTATCTAGTGTCTTTGAATATGTCTCTTCTAAATCATGACGTTTTGCTTTTGCATCCAAATCTGAATTTACCTTACTCTGGAGAGATGCATGTGGTCCATTGGCCTTCGTTGTCACAGTTATTTTACCTTCTGTGTTCTGGTATTTAATATTGTCTCCTGATCTTCTTTTAGCAATGAAATTTCATTTCCTTTTTCCTTTAAAATATGATTTGCAAAGTCTTCTATTATTCCTAACATTTGGATGTTTTGGAATAGCCTTACCAGCATCGTAACATTGTAATGGTCCTTCATTTGAAGGGCCCAGTGCTGTGCGCCCCGGGTCTTCCCTGCTGATAAACGTTGCAGAGTATTTCATGTTAAAACAAATGAGTAAACTAAGAAGGAAGTTGGCTTTTCTGAGCTCTCCCATGGATGGTGTCTTCCTCCTTCCCTCCTCCTGCTCACTGCTGAATACATTCCACTCCGCCCATACAACTAAGTGCCCTGTGTGTCCCCCTTCAAGTGAATGCTCCTGTGGCCATTTGCACAGCTACCTGCCTTGTCCAGTTCTCATGACCCTGACTCATCAAAGCCCAGCCACACAGTGTCATCACACTAATCCTCCCAAGGCACAGATAATACTGGGGCAGGGCTGAGCCCGCAAACCAGTTAATAATGCAGTGTCCTTAACAGATGTCCTTTGAATTGTTACTGAGAGGCGGGATTGCATAATTGTTTGGAGTGTGACACTGGTTCTGTGCTCTTTAGCTTTCATCCTTTGGTACCCGTTGACACCTGTGTGACCTCAGGCAAGTTATTGAACCTTTCAGGTCCTTATATTTTTCATCTATAAATGAGAAAACATGACATTACCTACTTCAGTTGGGTTTTGAGTATTCTATTTTTTTTACCATCACTCAAGGGCCATCTTCTCATTCAAGTCAAATACGTACTTGAATTCCACATGACCAAAAGAAGTCCACAGAAAGCACCCAGTGTTTGCTACCAGGTGGAAGGCAGCCAAGGCCCCTGTGATGTGTCAGGGGCCTCACTGGGAAATTCTCAGGAGTGAGATCAATGCAGAGCCAACATTTGCATCTTTTAAGACCTTTGGAAGAAAAGAGCTGATATCAAGCCAGGGAGACCAGAATGTGCCTCTCCTGCCTCAGATTCTGAAGAGGAAATGTCGAAACCTGGTGAGAGCAAGGGACGCTGGGCCCTTGTCACCAGGGAGACAGTGGCCAGGCTTGAACAAGAGTGTCAGGAGGCAGGAGGTGACTCATGGGGTCCCCAGGTGTCCAGTGAGGGAGCAAATTCCTAATCAAACTCATTTCCTTCTTTGAGTAGAAGGAACTAGTAAGCGGTGACTTGGAGACCTTTCTTCAGGCTGAAGATGAATGAGGACATGATAAGACGCTGCAGAGCCAGGGTCTTTGGCTACTGGGCAGGTGCTCCATACACCACGGGAGACTCATTGCTATGCGACTGACATTGTAGTGTTGAGGACACAGAGGAATCCAAAACTGAGACACAGAGAAAACTAGGTTAACTGCTACGGGCCAAGGGTCAGATTAGCATTTCTCATAAACAGCACCAGATGTCAGAAGCAGTACAGCAAAGATCTCAAAAACATTGGAGCAAAGTTCTTCGCAGGTCAGTGTGAATGCTCAGTGAAGCTACCATCTGTGTGTTTAACGCAAAGACTTTTAGGTGCACTGGGTTTCAAAAAATGCCACTTCCACACATTGGCTGTGACAAGGTCACTCAAGGATTTCCTCCAGCAAGACAAAAGTTCATTCAAATAGAAAAAGGTTTGGGAATAAGAGAAATTCTGTGAGCACAGAAATTAGGAAAACTTAAGAGATGAGACTAAGTAATTATCATTACCTAATACAAAAATGTCATTAAAAATAATAGCAAAAGCCTGATAACTTTAAAATCCAATGTTTTAACCCAAGAAAACAATATATATATATATATATATATATATATATATATATGTGTGTGTGTGTGTGTGTGTGTGTGTGTGTATACACACATACATGTACACACATATGTTTATATAGAGTGTATCAATTATTTTAAGTATTGCTTGATATATGTGAGTATATCCTGATACATGGTGTTTCCCATTGCTTTATGCATTATTATTTTTAAGCATTATTGCTTTATGTATGTCTTCTGATGTGTGTACACATGTCTATGTATGTAAATATGTATGTGTGTGTGTGTGGTTTATGCCATGGCTCTTAGTCATAGTAATTTTTTTTAAAAAAAAATATTTATTTATTTGCTTTAGTTGTACACAACGCAATGCATTTATGTTTACGTGGTGCTGATGATCGAACCCGGGCCACGCACCTGCTAGGTGAGCGCTCTACCACTGAGCCACAATCCCAGCCCCAGTAAATGTTTTTAATTTCATAAAGCTTTTAAGGAGAGAATTAGATTTTCATATTCATCCAAGTGGATCTTGGGTTAATAAGTTTGAAAAACGCTCCTCTGCCTGTAATTTAGAATTCAGTGCAAAGGCAGAAAACATGCACTGTTTATATATGGGCAAGACATTCACTTCAAGTAAGCAGTTTAAACTCTGAGTGCTTCACATTTCTCTTCTATCCATGTGTGATAAAGTTTCAACACAATGACCAGGTAAATAGCGCTTCTTACCTTTACACTGTGAAGGCCAGTGTCCAGCAAAGCCCTCCATACCGCAGCTTGGTGCTGTTGGTATTTCCATTTGCTTAGCGACTTGAGAGACTTGAGTCATCATAAATACTGGACCACATTCCACAGAAGAATCTCGTGTGTGGTGTTGCCGCATCAAGGCACAGAACGAGAACTATGAGGTCTAAGCCAGCGCTCGAGTCACATGGTGTGTGGTTGGGCGACGCATGGCCAGGCAGCACAACTCGAGGACAGGTTCTACAGGGCGCGCTGCTCCTGGTACGGCTGTGTTGGCCACCTGCAGCATGCCGGCACCAGGCACTCGGCCCAAGCATTTCCAGGATCAGTAACTGCAGTCCCTGCAGAAGGGCATTCATCCCACCCAGAGCCCCCCGAAGGCCTCCCTTGGCCTTCTAGGGCATGCGTTGAAGGGGGTCAAGTTCCACCTGATCAGGCGACACACTTGGTTGGTCTGGGTCTCTCCATGCCTTGGTTTCCCATCTGATGTTATCTGGTCCACAGGATCATGAACTGTGTGCACATAGGAGATCAAGAACAGCGCAGACTCAGCAAGCTAGAGAGCCTGTGGCCCCTGGGCCCCTGGAGGATGTGGGGAGATCTTTACCCTAAAGGTCGCCTCTCAGTTTCCACATCATGCGAGTTGGTCATTTTGCACAGAGATTCAGCTATTGTATAAACTCTTCAAAGCACCCCTAAACATTTGGGTAGCAGTAGCTACGACATAAACTTTGGGAATTTGCAGTGCTTGACACCAGCTTGATGAGGTTAAGGAGGCAACGAGGGTGATGAGCCCATCAGGCTGTCACTATCGGACGTTGGCCTCTCCCTCGCCTTCTCGTTCCTCTGCACCGTCTTTGCAAAACTTGAGAAATTTAAACGTCCCTAGCTGCTGCAGGTAACATTGAGGTTACCTGATATTCTCATTTTCTCTCTCCAAAGAAATATTTCAGACTTGATGCGGAACCGGCCCTCTCCCTTCCTTCCTCTTTGTCCTCCAGAGAGTCTGGGGAGGGGCCAGGTGCTGAGAGCAACTAATATGCTCTCCGGGGCTCAGTTTCCTCCTGTGTAAAATGAAGGCTCTGGACCTATCATACATAGGTTTCCTTTTGGCTTAGTGGGCCATGATTTTACATTTTTCTAATATTGTTACTTTGTTCATTCATTTTTCACCTTCACTGTATCTGCAGTCTGGCTGTGTTTCGAGTCATTTTCCCTTAGGCTCTTCACTCTCCTATCTGGGGACATTTGCTTCCATCCTGTGGGCACGATATTGATTTCTTAGGGCACAATACTCTCATCCTTGCTCTGTTTTTAATTGAAAATACTCATGTATGTTTGTTACCAGAAACTCTTCAGGGAAAAGAATAAGGATTTCTTATGAAATAGTTATTTTTGTATTTGTAAGGAAGAGCACCACTATGACATAATAGAAGTAAATACTTAGAAGTGTATTCTACCAGTAATATTATCAGGTGATGATCTAGAGCACCATATTCTTCACTCTGGTGGTTTCAGGTCATGAGCACCCACTAAGTCACATTTCTCAACAACACGAGAATGCTTACTCTCCTATAATGTAAGATCCCAGGGATAGAAAATCCAGCTTACCCTGAGAATTAAAATAAATAAATGTATAATGAACTAATCTTAAGTTGTAAAATACATAAGATGTTAACTACAGACAAAATGAATTAAGAGAATTTTGTGGCATTTAATGGAATTTTGATGTGCAAAATAAATTATTTTAAATTAGTGAAGCAAGCCCTTTCTACCATCATAGGCATAATACATTTCTTATCAAGTTCTCAAAAAATAATGGGACTGGATAAAGATCTTTTCCTTATGGTTATAGTTTAAACAAACAGTGATAGGTCAGAAGATAAGTTACTGGAATGTATTGAACACAAAACTCGTCTAATAAATTTGCATCATCTGTAATAAACCACTTTTCTGGTTAGAAAATACTATCAGTTTTATGTTTTCAAGGTCACATGAGTGGGATACACATTCAGAGACAACCTTTGCTGAAAGCACTTCTTTGTCCTTTGGTCAACAATATGATAGCTTTCAACTGTGCAAAACATACAACAGTGATGTTAAATTTCCTATGTTTCTTTCCATATGGACAACCATTGAGTAAAATGTCCTCCTTGATTTCTCAGAACCACAGATATTGTGTTGATGTGGAATAGAACATGGATATACAATAATTTCTGTTGTTTACATTCTGATTTCATCTCAAAATAAGCATGAGTAGCTGAGCTTGTTGGACGCTGTATTTCTTTATGAGTGCATCATCAGTTTACAGAAAACACAGCTAAACCCCCAGTGTTTACCATCAAGAGTGGTAAATTTAACAAATTCTTGGAGTCTGGCATATCTAAACATAGCCTTTGCTAAGCTACATACTATTATATACATTTTAAGGGACCAAGCAGAATGAAATAAGAGTTTTTCTGAGGTTCACTCTGTTGCTGACAGGGAAGAGCCTAGTGTGTGGCCTTCAAGGTAAGGAGGACTTCACAAGACCTCGCTTGCTTGACATCTCTAAATGCGGGTGCCAGATTTTAGGTCTCCAATTTGTTCTCTGCAAAATGGAACTTCTGATCTTCCCCCTCACCCTCTAGCATTTCTTACCTTGATAAAAGGAACCACGTCCCCTTCGTTGCTCAGACCAGCACCCTAGGAGGAGTCTTGCTTTGTCTTGAATTCCTCGTATCCAGACCATCTGCAAATATCGATGCTCTACCTCGGAGGTGCATCCAACCCAAGTACTCTCCCCCTGTCCTTTAAGTACCCTAGTAGTCCAAGCGACACTAAGCCTTCTGAAAATCCACCAGTGTTGCCCTTCATCTTAGCCTCCGGGAGCAGAACCTAAAGCCTTTGTCTTTAGAATGGTCTACAAGGGTGATCTGGGGATGGAGCCGAGTGCTATTCTTTGCTTAGAATAGTCTACAAAGCCTCAAATGTTCTGGCCCAGGTGAGTCTCCAGCCTCATATTCTACCACATCTCTTCTTTCATTTAGGATGTGGGGCTCTATGCTTTCCTTCAGTCTGGTTGAATTTGATAGTCACCGTTGCCTTTGCTCCCTGTCTTTCTGGCAACAAGTCTCTGCTCCAATATTCACCCCTTAGTAATGACCCTGCACCCACAGTTCTGAGCCAGCACCACCATGACCCACCACCCAGCCTGCACTGATGGTCCATAGAGGTCACCAATATCAAGCTTGGATAGCATCTTATCTGCTCTCTTTTCCTCTCTCTCTTTCTCCCTCTCCCCACCCCCCTCCGCACCCCTCCTAAATTCCACAAAGAAATGCAAGTGACCAAACATAGCTGAAAAAATACTTGGAGAACACATTTGGAGAACTCACTCTTCTGGATTTCTGGAGGATATAAAATCAAGAAAGTGTGATAGTGGCACAAGGATCAACATATAACTCAGTGTTAGAGAGTGAATGTCTAGAAGCAAACCATTACACTTATAGCCAATTGATTTTTGACAAAGTGCCAAGATTAGTAAAGGGATAAAGAATACTATCTTCAAAAAACAGTGCTATGATAGTTGGTTATCACATGAAAAAGAATACAGGTAGATCTCTGCCTCACACTACATACAAAAAATAACTTAAATGGATCAAATATTTAAATGTAAGAGCTAAAACTGTAGAACTTTTAGAAGAAAACATAGCCATCGATATTCATGGCCCATGGTTAACAGTAGTTTCTTAGATATGACACTAAAAAATAATAATAGAAAAAAAATAATGTTAACTTTATTAACTTTTGACAACTTTTAACACTTTAAATGAAACAGTCACCAAAGTTCAAGGACAATCCACAGAATGGGAGAAACTATTTTTAGTCATATATATGATAAGGTACTTGTAGCAAAAATATATAAAGAACTAATACTTCTGTTAAGGAGAACCAAAGTATCTTCATAAACATTTGTCTGAAGAAGAAATTCTAGCAGCTAATTCATACATGGAAAGGTGTCCTACATAATTAGCAATTTGGGAAATTGCAACCTAAAACCATAATGAATTGTCACTTTATATATTTAAGATGGCTCCAATAAAAAAGACAAATAATAACAAGGGTTGACAAGAACATGAGTAAATTGGAACTCTATACTCTGCTGGTACAATTATAAAATAGTGCCCTTGATTTATAATTCCTCCAGCAATTATAATCCAGTAACTCCTCCAGTAACACATAGTTACCATAGTAACCAGCAATTCCCTTCCTGCATATATAACCAAGAGAAATGAAAATGCATGTCCACACAAAACTTACACATGAACGTTCATAGTGGTGGTACGCATTGCTTACCACTGCCAATCCAAATTCATTCCTCTAGAAATATTGCTACTTATTCCATCTCAATGTCAATGATTCTCCCCTCAGTGTCAGGGAAATTGCCATTACCCAGTGGTGGAAAAGCACAATTTTGCCTAAACTCATGAAAGGACTCCTCTTTATATGTAGGTTAATACAGCATTATTTATTGACGCCTGTCAATATACCAATTACTTTTATCAATATACATCACATATATACTTTGAAAACTCACACTGTACCCCATCCATGTACAATTATTATGTGCCAATTGAAATTTAAAAGCAGTTAAATTCTAAGAGTATCACCATAATCACCATCAAACCACTTCCTTCAAAAACCACTGGAAAAGCTGTGTGCAGTACTAGGGTGCTGGGTAATCTTTCCTTTCCTTCTTTTGTCCACACCTAAACAAACACGATTATGCTATCTGGGAGTGCTGTTCATGAGGCTGAGCCTCTGCCATGTCCCTGGGGTGACTTGCAGTTAATGTTGTCACTACCCTATGGCCTAGTTGTAACCTCCCCCAAGTGTAAATGCAAGTACACACACACACACACACACATTCACAGACACACAAACACATGCTCCTCCTCTCTTCCTTGTCCTCAAGTGTACAGACTTAGAAATAACAACTGTGTTCAACAATGACCTTCATTAAAGGACCGCAGACATTACTGTCTGTGTTTTGCACAGTATTTGCATTGTGTGAATGTTCTAGTATCATTGCTGCTGTTGTTTTCAATGAAAGAATGATGAGAGTGCAAAAAGGGATTTCTTTCCCTAAAAAAAAAAAAAAAAAAAAAAAAATCAGTTCTTTAAAGCCTCATGGAATAGGGTCAATTTAAAAAGAAAATAGAGTTGAATACAAAGACATTTTCCCACACCCTAATAAAATAGCCTTGAGCAAGGCTGTGTGGTTCCTGGAACAGAAGTCATTCTTCTCTGTTTGTAGGACACTTGCCCAGGGAGTATTGTTTGCATAAAAAGATGCTGATGGGACAATTCACTGACAAGATATTGCTCAGAGTTAAGTTACCACTTCTTTGCTGCTTGGCAAAGGACAAGGCTTGCAGAGAGAACTGGCGCGCGGCTTGCTGAGCAGCCCTGCCGCTTCCTCTCATCCTGGTGGCTCCGTGCAGGTAGTCACATGAGACCCGGAATCCAAGTGCTCTGCTTTAAAGTTGTTTGTCCAGCGAGAACACACAGGGAACCTTGCAAGAAGTGCAATTTGTTTAGTGACTGCCTCTTCTAGTAAATAAATTTTATGTCCACTAATAAATGTGTCTTCCTGTCTCCACCTCTTTTAAAAGTCATTTTAACCTGCAGAGATTTCCAGCCCTGAGCGGAATATATACCAACATTTATTACACACATAAAAACTGGCCAATGGAACTATAAAAGGTGAACATTTTAAATCATTCTCTGGTTACAGCTATGGGCCCTGCCTTTGTCTTTCCCATTAAGTAGTGACGTGTATAAAAATATTAAGCCTTTCACATTCCAGAAAGGAAAGCAAAGAAAATAAAAACAGATAGACACAGACTGAGAGATTGGTTGAAATTGCTATTTTCCTTGCTAAATGAAAATCCAGTCTTTGAGTGTTAACCATAAAATACTTTTTGCCATTGATCCTTCTTAAGATGTGGTGGTATAATACACTTTAAAACAATGCATCTAAATATTTCTTGTAGCTAGGCTTTAAGACAGCGTGTTTTGGATATACTACCTGAAAACTGATGTTGTGTTCTCTATGAAATTGTTATCAGTGTCGCTGATGAAATTGAGCTTTTGCACAGCGTCCACATAATCCCAACTGTCCTTTCATCCGATAAATACCTTTCTACACAAGAGGGGCATGAGGTTCAATGAGGCTGTCCCTACGTGACTGCAGGTTTTGGGACCCTGCTTTTACTTTGCTGAACACCTGTGTGTGTGTCTGTGTGTGTGTGTGTGTGTGTGTGTGTGTGTTACTTCAAGCCCGAGAGCCTGGACGGGTTCTTCAGGAGCATCTGGGAAAAGCCATCTCCCTTGTTTCCACCAAGTGATCCCTTCTCATGCTTGGCTCACCTTGACCTTGACACACTGGTTCTTCACCACATGTAAACTTCTCAGGGAAATGTGTAAAAAAGGGCAATAAAACATCACCTGGATGGAAAAGAAAAGTGTTTAAAAAAAAAAAGAGAGAGAGAGAGAGAAAACATTTGGCGTTTGGCTTTTGGGGATTGGCTAACTTCACTTTAGCCAATCCCAAAAAGCCAAACGCCAAATGTTTTCTCTGATATAAGGAGGCCAATTCACAGTCGGGTTGGGATGGGGAGCATAGGAGGATTAGAGGAACACTAGAATGGCCAATGGGGAGGGAGGGGAAGGGAGGAGGCAAAAAGGTGAAGAAAAAAAAATAAAGATGGTAGACTGAGATGGACATCATTACTCTAAGTGCATGTATGAAGTCATGAATGGTGTGAATATATTTTGCATACAACCAGAGATTTGTAAAAATGTGCTCTATATGTGTAATATGAAATGTAATGCATTTTGCTGTCATTTTTATACCAACTTAGAGTTTTAAAAAAAATTTTAAAAAGAGAAGAAAAAAATGAAGGGAAATGAGTGTTTTGGATGGTTACAAAGAGCAACATCCACAATTCCCAATTCCCATTTTTCCCATGTAACTGTGCCCAGGATGATGCTGTTTCAATTCCCTTGAGCCACCGAGTGGCAGGGTGTGGCCAGGGAAGGCTCACACCCACAGGAGTTATTTTTTTGTACCAACTCTAAATTACTGAGAAATCTGGATTTCAAAATACTTCCTTCTCTGCTCCTTCCGTTTCCCACAGCAGCTTTCGCACCCCAGGCTGCGGGTGGGCTCTGCATCCTGGGCCTGGGTTTGGCTGGCGCGAGCTGTCCAGAAAGTTGAGACTCCCAGGAAGTAGAAAGCAGGAAGCTGAGTGCCTGCCCCAAGCTGCAGTGGGTAAGAGTGGGTAGGAGGCGCCGAGGGCTTACGCACTCCCTGGCATGTGGAGATCAGCAGACAGCAGGCAGATTATTACGATTATTTTCTCTCTGCCTTGGGGTCGGAACACTGCAATTGCTTTGAGAAAGATTTGCTGACTGATTGAAACAAAAATTGCCTTAATCACCTCCTGAAATGGAGGCCATTTTTGTCACATACTTAATGAACGTAAAAATATCCTCAAGTTGTTGCCGCCTGTAGCTGTTGCCGCTTGCAGCAACGATACCGCGGGAAAGAATTCGGAGGCAGACTGGGAATGAGTAGGTTTTTTTATTCTGCTTTCTCCTCTGACTTCTCTCTCCAACTCCAACAACAACCCCCAACTCCAACTCCCTCTGGTTAAATACTCTTCACCTTAACAAGTATACACGTGTCACAAGCTTAACTTACAGGTGCGTCACACAGTGTTCCCGGGCACAGAAAGATTCTTAGTTGAATACATTTAGGTCAGGAGAAAACGATTAAACGCCTCCTCTTTGGCTCTCAGCCAGCCGCCATCTTAGCTACCTCCTCATTAAGGCTCTTACACTCAAGTGTATTTTTCACTATCACCAGAGACAGATAGATCCAAAGTTGGAAGTTCTTATTATCACCTAAGATGAGGGAATCCTGGCTTCTCCGGGAGAAGCGAGTTTGGGAAGGAGATTAAGACTCCAGTGAGGAGTTTGCCAGAACTCCAAGAGGGGAGTTGAGAAGGCACGTAGTGGATGGCGTGTAGAGGCCACGGTCACAGGCTGGGCTGGAGATCCACTCCGGAGGTTTGGTCATTCAAGGTCCTAAGACTGGACATGGCCACAGAGGGGCCCTGCATTCAGAGGCTCAGGAGAAAAATAGGAATCAGCAAAGGGCAATAAGCGGAGAAGGCCCTGCAGCAGGGGGACGGCCAGCTGAGGACGTGTCCCAGGAAGGAGGAAGGCAGTCAGCCATGTCTTCCGCGGGGGAGTTCTGGGGGGGTGGCAGAGAAACCTCGCCGTGCACAGGGAAGCCAAGAAGGGGCAGCGGGGTCAAGAGAAGGCTGTTTCCAACGTGCAGGAGAGCCGGGCCCAGTCGTGCCTTCTGTAGTCTCAGCTACGTGGGAGGCTGAGTGGGATGATCTCTGGAGCCCACAAGTTCAAGACCAACCTGGGCACCATCGTGAGCCATTGTGTAAGAAAATTTTTAAAAAATTGAACATGGGAGAAAAGAAACGTGCGTCCACTATGGAGTGATCCAACAGAGAAGACCAACGGACGATGGGCCACTGGAGCCCGTGTTGGCTCAGGAAGAGGTGATGGTCCCTTTGCCATGTGAAGGTGTGGCACTTACGTGGGAGGAGAGCACAAGTCCCGCTCTTGCAGGCGGAGCCTGGTGCACAGGTGGAGGTGCTGGCAGGTGGGAAGGGAGCCTTCTCAGCGCTTCTTAGATCGCTCATGTTCCTGTCTCCTCATTGGCAAGCTTATTGCTTCCACTGCCCTCGGCACACCCCACCTGGGTGTCTCTGCACCTCACATCCGGGTGCCTGTGCACACCCCCAGGGTGCCTCTGCACATTCCCCTTGGCGTCTCTGCACACCTGCCTGAGTGTCTTTGCACACACATACACACCCTTGTTGTCTCTGCACACACCCCACCTTGGTGTCTCTGCACACACTGCTGGGTGTCTCTGCACCCCTCACCTTCCTTACCTAACACCCATCTGCAATTTGTAATGCTTTATTTGGTTGTGTTTCTTTGTTATTGATGGATGTTTTTAGGGTTGTGTCACTGAGAGTCCTCCAGAGAAACAGAACCAAAAGATATATTGATACATAATATATAAATGCACATAAGATGTATAATTTATTGTATATGTCATATAATATATATCATATTACGTGTGTGTGTGTGTGTGTGTGTGTGTATTCCAGAGTGCAACTTCTGTATGGCATATATATGATGAGAGTTATTCTAATTAGAATAACTATAATTAATTGAGACTATGGAGGAGTCCTATGATCTGCCCTTTGAAATCTGGAGACCCACAAAGCCAGTGGTGTGATTCAAGTCCAAGTCTGAAGGCCCAAGAGCCAAGGGAGCTAGGGGTGTGAGCCCCAGCTCAAGGGTGTGAGACGATTCATGTCCAAATGACGTTTCAAGCCAGAGGTCACCAAAGGACTGATTCTTCCATATTTTGCCCTGTATGTCCCTCAGCAGACTGGATGAGGCCCACCCACACTGAGGAGGGCAGTTCACCTTACCAAGTCCACCCAGAGCACCCTACAGACACACCCAGAAATGTTGAATGAGGGCACAGGGGCCCAGTTAGGCTAATGCAGAGTTAGCCACCAGGACCAATTACCATGAAAGCACAAGTTAAGTTGTCAGAAGAGACAATCTTAGGGATTGAGGCAAAGCAAAACCAAGCCCCTATCCATGTGTGTCTGGTCACCAT
This sequence comes from Tamias sibiricus, assembly GCA_025594165.1. NCBI lineage: Eukaryota > Metazoa > Chordata > Mammalia > Rodentia > Sciuridae > Tamias > Tamias sibiricus. The sequence goes on along the minus strand of CM046662.1, from coordinate 167,074,772 downwards.
TTGGGAGACAACCCCACCTTCACAAGCTTTGGAGCTGGGCCAGCCCCACTTGGGAGCAGTGTCCTGGGACATAGGATGCTGGGGCCTTGTCCCACCGAGTGCTTAGAGCCGCTCTGGCACAGACACTCTCCTCAAACGCAAGCTGCTCCTTTTGCATACGTCCCTAGATGTTCTGCAGTCGTTTTGTTTTGACTATACTCCTTAGGACACTTTTCAGTCACATTTAAAACAAATTTAACCAACAGATTGTGCATGATAAGCCCAGTGGGAACATTAATTGGAATATTGGATTCATTCAGCAGATGACAATGCTGTATATGGTTATGAATATTGTTTTAGACTCTCCTGTCAAAGTGGACCTGGGCCCTTCACTGTCTGGGTAGCTGGGCAGGCAGGCGTCCACCTGCTGGTACCTGAAGGGCTGGGGTGCAGACTGCCAGGTGGCAGCATTTGGTCACTTGGTGGCAAAGGAAGAAATAAGGCCAGGCGGATGTGTGTCAGCATCCTTCAGAAGGAGTAAAGTAGATCCCCGGGTGCAAGCACAGCTGGGTACAGAAAAGCCCTGATTTTATCTCCTGCGATCTTCTGTGACTCACTTGTCGAATCTGCACCTATGATATCATGCTGTGCCCAGTGAAGTGGCGTGGACGCTGTTGGTCCAGGGCAACACCGAGTAGGCGTGGGTGGCGGACAGGGAGTGGGCCTGTCCAGTTGGCGCTTCCTTCCTTGTGGGTAGTTTCTTATAGGTGAGCAGATCAGGGCAAACTCTGCTAAAAAAAAAAAAAAAAAAAAAAAAACATCCAGGAACTGTGTGTGGGGCTGTCACCAGCAGTAGGTGCCATGCAGGAGCCAGCAGGCTTCAGATGCCACAGGACGACAGACAGCGGTTCTCCACTCCAGGTGCAGGGCTACGCCTGCCTCCTGTGACTTCCACCTGCCCCCACCACAGCGTACAAGTGCGTCTTTATAATGTTGAACCAAAAGCAAAGTGCTTAGCAGGTAGCATCCTGCTCTTTTATCTCTTCTTGAAAAAGTGCTGAAGACACAAGCAAGGTCAATTACTCAGATCTCAAATCAAGGACCAAAGGCCATGCCCGCCCTGTGCCTTCTCAGCAACGCCCCAAGCGTGAGGGACACAGACAAGGGTCAGGAGTCTGTTCAGAAGGGCACCATCTGGACCCTCACTTTCCTCTCTCAGCTAAAGGCCAAACGCCCCAATTCTCAGCAATTGATTTTCCTGCAAAGTCCTAAGGCCAGGAAAAGGGGCAGCCATGAATATGGAGAGAGGCCTGGGCACACGCACACCGTCGGAAGCCTCTCTCATAGCCGCATAGGCCTCCGGGTGAGCAACGGCCACCGTCCTCTGGTTCCCCGTGGTGAGCACTGGGGTCTCTCTCAGGCTTCCTCAGGGGCTCTTCTAGGTCCAGAGAGGCAGATTTCTCAGGCAGCTCGCTGAAGAGCTTTTCCCAGCATGACGTTGGGTCAGCCCCGCCAGTGCCCAGGTGGACTGCTTTGCACCCTGGATGCCACTGGAAGAATACAGCTACCTTTTCTGAACAGAAGTTTCCATTTCCATATCAGCCCCCAGCCCCTCTCTGTCCCCAGACTTCTCCCAAGAACACGCTCCAATCATCCCTCACCTTTGCTCACTCTTGGGCTGTGCTGTTGCTTGATGTGTTCTCTTGATTTTTTCCCTACAAGTGTCTATTTTCCCTTTTCATCAGGGGAGAGAATTGTATTTACTGCACTATTTCTGCTGAAGACTCAAAGCTAAGAAAACAGAGTTATTAGCTTTTATTAATCCTGAGCAGATTAGCCAGGGTTCTCCAGAGAAATGGAACCGATAGGATGTGTGTATATATAGAAAAAGATTCATTTTAAGGAATTGGCTCACACAGTTATGAAGGCTGGCCAGTCCCGAATCTGCAAGGCGGGGCTCCTATTGCAGTTCAAGTTCAAAGGCTGGGCTGCAGGAGGCCCTCCTGGTGGAGGTCAGCCTTTTTCTGTTGAGTAGAAGGCAAAGGAGCAAATCATGCATATCTGAATGGACTGTGGAGGGCCAGCAACTTAAGTGTTGTTTTTTACTAGACAAATGTCACAGAAACATCTAAAAAAATGTTTGACCTTATATTTGGGGCACCACAGCCCAGCCAGCTTGCCCCTATGTTGAGAAAATCATACTAATTTTCATTAGTATTTCAGTTTAAAACACTAAAATTGGGGCTGGGGACATATCTCAGTGGTAGCGCACTTGGCTAGCATGTTCAAGGCACTGGCTTCAATTCCAGCACACACACACACACACACACACACACACACACACACACACACACACACAAACAACAACAATAGAACAACAAAAGAGCGCAAATATGTATTTCATGCAAAGAGTGTTTTGGAAACTAGAAAGAAAATTTCAGTGTACCAATACTTAGATTCTGAGATGAAAGAAACAAGAATTTCCATCATCTTTAACTTTACAAGGTACTTTAGTCTGATTTTTCCTTGCTGTGACCAAAAGAAACAACAAGAGCCAATTTCAGAGGAGGAAAAGTTTATTTGGGGCTCATGATTTCAGAGGTCTCAGTCCATGGACGGCCAGCTCCATTCCTCAGGGCCCGAGGTGGTGGAACATCATGGCGGAAGGGTGTGGTGAAGGAAAGCAGCTCAGGACATCTCTCCGGAAGCAGAAAGACGAAGCTCCGCCCACCAGGGACACAATATAAACCCCAAAGGCACATCCTTAGTGTCCTGCTTCTCCCAGCCACACCCTGCCTGCCTTCAGTGACCACCCAGTTAGTCCATTCCAGTAGATTAACGCAGTGGTCGGGGTAAGGTCTCATAAACCAAACACTCCACCTCTAAACTTCCTTTCATTGTCTCACACAGGAGCTTTTGGGGGACACCTCACATCTAAACCATAACACGGGACTTGCTTGTCAGCATCCGTTGTCTTCTTACTTTGTAGCTGTGGCTGCTCTGCAATCCAGCTCCAGTTAAATAATGTGTAATTTACATAATTATAGCCGTCTCAGATGCCATTTGGTGTTGGCTAGTGTCTTCCCTGTATGAGTGTGTGTACATACGTGTGTTCCCTCGAGAACCTCACAATACCCGGATCCCTGTTCTCAACTTGCTGTGTCCTGGCCTCTCCCAGCCTTGGGATAAGAATGGCTGAAGTCTGGTGGAACTGATACCCAAATCCCTGACTGTTCCTCTGGTCAGTGCGGGAACCCACAGCTCTGTGGTTTCTCAGTTATACTCACCAGTTAATCCCCAAACATCCATGGCTTGTAACAGGACCCTTGTGGGACCCGGATATTGAATGACTAAGGACAAATAATGCCTTTGCCATGAGCCAGCTCCATGCCGTGGCCTAATTTATAGGAAATAGTTTCCTTAATCTTGTGCAACTTGTGCAAATGCGAACCTCCTGGGAACGGTCAGGGAACTGGACTTCATGTTCCCAGCCAAGGGCCCAGCCACACTCAAGGGCACTCGGGGACCTTCACTTATACACCCCAGCTTTCCCAATGTCTGTGTGGCTTCTCAAACTTGGCTATAATGGGAGGACCCAACAGGCCTCTCTAATGCAGTGATCAAAACTTGAACTACTTATGTGAGTGTAACACTTAACTTGCATGTCTTCAGTCTTGATGATAAGTGGTTGCTGGTTTTGTCCCTAAATCCAGGTTAAGATACCTAAAAATGCAAAGAAGTGTTTGGGAAGAAGGCAAGGGGGGCCTTGTGAGACCCTCCCCAGGAGGTGAACCTCATCCTAGGTCACCACTGCTGCCTACAGAATCTACCTATCTGCAGCCCCAAGCTCACAGCACCCTCTCCCCACCTTCCTGTCACCTTTCGTCCCCTTTCCTTCTAGACCTCCCTGACATCCTGTCCACCTGGCTGACACTATTACCCTCCGCTGGGGGGTCTGGCCCAGGGCAGCCCTTCTGCAGAGCAATAGTCAGTAGCCCAGCAGAAGGAGCAGTCTTGGTGTGTGCCTATAGGATTGCCAGTGAACCCCAACGCTGGCATTTGACAGCTGTCTGCTCTCTGCATGCCCCATGCCCTGTGTTCTGTGGCATCCGAGGGGCCCGATAAAGAGCCCCCTCGTCACCCTGCCTGAAATCAGAGCAACAGAAACAGGAGTGAGACAGACGGTGGTCAGAGCCGCACCTCTGTTGTTGATGCCACTGCCTTGGAAGGCCTGGCTTCCATCGGGCCCCAGCTGAATGAAGCCAGCTGGCATCTCTCCCTGGTAAAACCCACCAGACGCAGGACCCTGCCCCTGGAGACTCTCCCCAGAAACATAGGGGGACAAGGAGCAAATGAGAAGGGGTGCTGTCAGAAAGGGAAGAGGGGCTGCGTGCAGAACATGCTCAGGTCCTTCTCCCAGACTCTCCAGGGCCCTCTCCCGTGACATGTGAGGCAGAGGCCTGGCGTGGACAAGGCTGGAAACGCTGACCTTGCTCCTTCACATGTGCGTAGCCAGGCAGTTAGAGTCTCCCAAGAAACAGAGTCAACAAGATGCGTGTCTGTCTGTGGACAGAGAAGTTGAGGTTAAGGAACTGGCTGATGCAATTCTGAGGGCTGGCAGGAGAACATCTAGATGGCAGGCCCGGGCACCGGAGATCCAGCTGAGAACTGTTGGGACATGAGTCCGAAGCCTGGAAACTCAGGCAGAATTTCTGTTGCAGCCTGGAGATGGAAGTCCTTCTTTGGGGAACCTCAGTCTTTGTTTTCAAGTCCCTCAGCTGATTGGACAAGGCTCACCCACCTTGTGAAGGGTCACCTGCTTTACTTAAAGTCAGCTGGTTTCACTGTTAATCTCGTGTAAAAATAATGTGTTCACAGCAACAACTACAATAGTGTTTGCTCAAACAAACCTGGGAGTGATAGCCTAGCCAAGCTGATGCTTAAAATCAACCATCGGAGCATGGGGACTGGGACGGGATGCTCGGGGGTGGTGAGCGGGTCTGAGAGTCAGACCTCGTCTGCACAGCACCAGGCACCTTGGTCCTCAGGGGATGGTCCTGGGTGAGGCTTCCCCTGGGCCCCAAGGGTGTTTCTGTGGTTCCTTTGGATACCTGGAGTCAACACAGCTCACTCGGTCAGGGAGACTTATGTCTAAATCCTTGGGCACTAAGCTGTTTTTGATTGTACACACTTAAGGGTAAAAACTGTTAACCCTTGGTATGTTTATCTGTCTATTCATTAAGCACATATGCAGTATTTTGTGGAAAGTTGTTCCTGGTATCCATGAGGGATAGACTCCAGAATCTTCCACAGGTACCAAAATCTTTAGACACTCAATCCCTTGTTCAAAATTAGATGTAGTATTTGCACATAACATGCACATTTTTCTGTGTTCTTTAGATCATCTCTGCATTAATCATAATGCCAATGTACCATCAATGCTATGTAAATAGTTGTTATGCTGCATTGTTTCAGAAATAGTCACAAGAAAAATTCTGTGCATGTTTACTACAAATACAATCTTTTCTGCCTGAATGTTTTTGATCTGTGGTTGGTTGAATACCTACAAATGCAGGCCATTATAAACTACAAATCAGAACTAAGGATAGACGAGGTTGGAAAATTAAACCTTTTAAATGTCTTACTTTTAACAGTTCAAAAACACCGTAGACCTTCTTCTTTAATGTTTTGGTGAGAGCCTTATGAAGGAATCTGCATTGTTAACAAGAGAGGGAAAGAGAGACAGAAGGACCATGAGATAAAAAAGGAAGGAGTATAAAACAGCAGCAGCAAATCCTTTCCCACCAATGATCATATTAGGTGTGAACAGACTAAACTCCCCAATGAAAAATTGTCTTAAAGAAAATTTTGATTGACACCTAGATAGGGTGCTGTTAATGACTGTATTTCAGTTTATTCTGAGCCTTGGTCTTCCTGGCCACATGACCCAGTGATGGAAAGCTTCACGGCCAGGCCTCCAAATCATGGTGCCTTGTTTTCAATTGTGTACAGTTGTGTTCAAGTTTTTGACAAAATTCAGGTGATCACTTTCCCTCTTTCCTGATCAATCAGTCTTCTTGCAATTCAACCAAAAGTTCTTACATTTTAGTTTTTTTTTTAATTTTATTTTATTGGTTCTTCTTAGTTATATATGGCAGTAGAATCCATTTCGATAAAATTACACAAGAATAGGATATATCTCATTCTAATGGTGGGCATGATGGTGGGGTTCACTTAGGTAATTTTATATGTGTACATAGGAAAATTATGTTAGATTCATTGTACTGTCTTTACTATTCCTATCCCCCCTCCCTTCCTTTGGTTCTCCCTTTGTCTAATCTACTTAAGCCATTGGTTTGAGACTCATGGAATCTTTATTTGGAAAGTTTTCTTTTTTATAACTGAAATTAAACATTCTATTTTGAAGGTATATAACTATAAAAATGCAAGAGATTTTATATCGATTTTGACAATGAAATCACAGAGACATTTCTAAATACATGTTTTTCAAATAATTTCTCAATAGCCTGTGTTCTTATTTCTAAAAATATGGTTTCTCCCTTCGTTGTTAAAATGGATCATCTTACTCAGAATGGAGAGATTACATGTGTGCGTGAGTTCAAAAATATCCCCTAGCTAGTATAATACTGGATATTCTTTGTCATAGCAGGAAAAGTCAATAACAAATTTGGGTTATCATAATTTGGGGGAAAAGGAAAACACCTCTCTCCTCTTTAAATGTGATGCTTCTTTCAGGACTGTGCACAGGACAGCCAGAAATCCCCTGCATGGGGAGACGTTGAGCATCTTCTTTCTACACGTGGACTCGTCACTCTGTGAATGGCCATCTGTCCACTGGTAATAGAAAGGTTGCTGGTCTAGCACACAAGAACTCCACAAAGAAAAAAGACTACAGATTGCTGGGAGACAATGATGGAATCAAAAGCAGAATAAAATGCTAAGTGAAGTGAGCCAATCCCAAAAAGCCAAATGCCAAATGTTTTCTCTGATATAAGGAGGCCAATTCACAGTCGGGTTGGGATGGGGAGCATAGGAGGATTAGAGGAATACTAGAATGGCCAATGGGGAGGGAGGGGATGGGAGGGGGCAAAAGGGTGAAGGAAAAAAAAAAAGATGGTAGAATGAGATGGATATCATTACCCTAAGTGCATGTATGAAGTCACGAATGGTGTGAATATACTTTGCATACAACCAGAGATTTGTAAAAAAAAAGTGCTCTATATGTGTAATATGAAATGTAATGCATTCTGCTGTCATTTATATCATCTTAGAATAAAAAATAATTTAAAAACAAGCAGAATAGAACTCTTTAGGTTAGGATAGCATCATTTCCAACAACAACAACAACACACTATCCACTCTTCCACAGCAATCTGTGTTCTGGAAGCAAGAGGCCATTGTGGGATCTCTTCCTCCCACGTCAAGGTCACAGGCAGAGGTGCAGCTGAGACGCCTTCTTCCAGCTGCCGAGTGCAGAGAACAGCTGCTGCCTCTCCCGCTGCACAGCTGCTGCCAGCCTCCAGGAAGCTGGTCAGTCCCTCCACCCTCCCCGCAGACAGATGTCCCGTTGGTGCCCAGCCACCCGGCTGGCAGCTCAGCACTGCAGCTGCAGGGCTTCCTGTTCTGCTTTCAATTCGTAGCACTGGGACCGTGGGTGTTCAGTGGCATCTCACCTGGTGTGGGACTTGTTTTGTGTGAGGTCTAAAAGAGCTCCCCCAAGAACGCCATCCTCTTCCCCCACAGCCACCATGGTGGAATGTCTTCCCAACCCTCCTTACCTGCGTGACAGCACTCACAGGTCACCTGTGCTTCCGTGTCAACAGAGCGCAAGGGGAGCAAGAGAGATTCCAAGCAACCTGTCTTTGCCACCCTCCTCCAAAGCAGGCTGGAGTCTCAGGGAGAGACAGGAAGTGAGCCACAGTTCGCCCCACCTGGCTGCTCTAGTTGGCCAAAGAACTCAGGGCAGTGAATCAGCACCTGCCCATATTCAGCTTCAATTAGCAATAGATAATAACATGTTCTTTTGTGTATTAATATGTTAAATTGGGTTAAGCAGGCATTTAGAAGCCTAAGTGAGAAACCCAGGGATCCAGAGGAGGTAGAGGTTATGAATGTATCCATCTGTGGATCTCTTGGTTTTTGCATCACTAGCAGAATTCTTGCTACTACTGAGAAGTATCATCTTTTAAGTGGCTGCAGGGGATGGAGACATGCACACATCTTCCAGATTGATAGATTTAGCTGACAACAAAATGAAAGAGTTCTATACACCAGCGCAGCCACTGCCTGGGCATTCCACAGCCAGCCTAAATGGCCCAAGAAAAGCACTCTTCCTAGAGCCATGGATACAGTCCCCGTTCACTCTCTGCCTGGGCCCAAGGCCACCCTCATTCTGTGAAGCCTCCAGCCTGGTCCCCAAGGCTCCCACACCTACCAGGGGACCTCAAGAATGTGGATTTTAACTGAGAGTCTCTGAAAATTGCCGGGATTGCTGAGTTATGAAAGGGGCCGAGTTCTAAGCTATCTTCCTTTCGGGCCCTAAAAGGAAGTTTTTCCTGCCTGCAGGAAAGTATAACTTACTCGGCGAGAATGAGCTTAAGGACAGAAATCGCTAGGTGCCTTACCTCTGTTTATTTGAACAGAAAACACGCCACACCTAGGGAGTCTTGTATATAGCACGCGGGATGCCCGAAGAACTCAAATTTATTGAACAAGCATTGACTTAAATAGGCCTAGAACTAACCAATCAGCAAGCAAGGCGGTTCAGTCTCTCACGCTACGTCATAGCCACACCCCTTGGTTTAGCCCCGGTCCTTTAGGGCGTGGTAAGCAGTCAAACCTTGCCCCTTGGCAGACATAGTCCCAACAGAAAATGTCTGTGGCTTCTGCCTTGGGGCTGAGGGGAATCCCATACTGGGGGAGACAAGGTAGGGAAGGCTGTTTCCTCTGGGTTCTTAGGATGAGCTTGGAGTGAAGCTCATTTTCTATGACTGATTGGCACACACGGGTTCTAGGAGATCAGTGGGAGCCCTCCATAGATACAGCACTGTAGGGCTGGTAGAGGGAGCTCAGGCCCAAACCCTGGGCAGGAGGGGTGGTGGTAGACAGGATTCTGGCAACAGGGACCCAGAGATCAGAGGAACGCTTGAGGCCAGAAACACCCTGTCTGGCGTTTCATAGATCCTTGAACTCTCCCGTGGAAGGAAGTGGTGCTATCTGGGAATTGCTTACTCTAAACTGGCATTGTGTACGGGCGGCGTGGAGGCCATTCAGCCAGTCAGCACGTGTGACTCTTGGGAGAGTCCTCTGCGGATCTCTGTGGCCTACGAGAGTCGTCCACTCCTCTGACTCAAGCTGAAAGCTTCCAGGTTGGGCATGCCAAAGCCTTATAAATTAGAGATGTTTTTTCGAGGTAAAACTAGTACTTTCTGTTTATGGAAACCATAAAAATTGAGGTTATATGAACATTTCAAAAGAATCTCTTCATAAAGCTTTCTAATAAAAAAAAAAATTAATGGCAAAAGCTGGGACAAAATAACCCAAGGAACATAGCCATGATTCATTCAGGCTAAAAGATGTGTGGGGTTTTTTCCCTTCTCGCTGCTGAATTGAAAACTCATTTCTTAAATTGTAAAGGATATTTCTGTTCTCCAGTAAGACTTTCACTTTCAAAGAGGGCCGGTACGGAAGGACTTTCTTTTGTCTGTGCCAGGCTTGACTGGCCGCTGTCCTCCTTTTCTTCCCCTCTTGGTGTGTGACAAGGCACCAGGCGATCACTGGTGGCCCCGGCATGTCTCACCTGGCTGTCCACCAAGATAACTTCTGACCCAGCAGCCAACGCTTTCCTCCCAGCCAGGGTTGATCTCCCACTTTTGAGCCTCAACAATTTAATCTGTTGCACCCTGAGTGGGCACCCAGGCTTGCAAGAACTCACACGCCCCAGGCTCGTAGAGATGGCTGCCCTGAAAGCAGGAAGCAGGTCACCTGGAACTGACACGGAGCAACTCCCTGTCGTGAAGAGGACACCCGGTGCCGGTGGGCTCATGCCGTGCGTGTTGGAGGCCAGGCAGAGCTGCACCTGTGCCTGGGGGCAGGGGACTAAGCAAGTGAAGCCCAGGGGTGCTGTCGTGACGGGGACCACACTGCTCCCCGGTGCACCAGCCCCCTCTGTAGAGGCCACAGTGGCACACTGCCTGTCCTTCCCATGGACGGTCCTAGAGGGACATTTCCCCAGTTCCTTTCTGCTTCCGTTGGTGCCCAGCCCCATTTCTGTCACTCTCCATGGGGTCTTGACCAGTTGCTTGGTAGATATTGCTCCTTAAAACGTCTGGGTCCATTTGTGCGTTTTGTTGGTTGGTTGGTTTGTTTGATCCTCAGGGGAAAGTTTTTCATCACTTTTTCCAAGTTCTAGGGAAACCCACCTCCCTGTGCACCCAAGCGCCTTCGAGGCTGGCGGGGAGGAGGAGCCTGCGTTAGTTTAGCACCCACACTGTGGCAGGAACGTTTGTGTTTTTGTTAGGATGTCACTGAGAACACACAGGGTGGTGGAACTTCATCGGTGTGACCTGTAACAGAGCTAGGATTCCCACCTGTGGAGCCCAAGTCCCCGCAGCTGTGCTCCGTGTCTGTCATAGGGTGTCGGCCTGGCCAGTGGCTCCGAATGCCCTGCCCTCTCCTACACCGTGGAGGCCGAGCTCCGGGGTGAGGAGCCTCAGCCTCTGGACTGGGCTCAGCTGACAGTGCTCTCCTGACTTCCTGTGTCCCTGTCCTTCCTCTCTTACAATGGTTTGCCTGGGGAGTTGGTCCCCCCAGGGTCCCCTATTAAAACATCTACCAAATTCAACCGCCAACCTCACATCATGGACCTGGTTCCGCTGTGAAGAGCAGGTATCGTCCACCGTGTCTGCTTGGGCTTGGTCTCTAGCAGGGTCCTGGGAATACACAGATGCATCTCGAAAGGTGGCTGGAAGAAGGACCACTCATGGCAGGAAGGATCAACAGATCAACAGAAGGGTTGGAGCACGTGGGCGAGCTAGGTGTCTCCCAAGGTGTCCCAAGGGGAGAGGTGCACCACAGCGAGTCCCAGGCGGTGACGTGTTTCTGAGGAGGAAACAAGTACAATAAGCAAAGAAAACAAGGGTGTGACAGCAGGCATGACTTACAGGGCAGGGAGGGAAAGCACTGCACTGCCACACAGACCCCCAGGGAACACGGACCTGAGGCCATCGCAGACCAGGAGTCCCATGTCCCTCCTAATGGCTCACCTGCTCCACACTCCAGCAGGCGTCTGGGTCTCCATGTGTGCGATTCATGGTCTTGTCTTCATACTTTGAGCACAATCATATTCTTCTCTAAGGTGATGAAATAACATTCTGCGTCCTGTTGAGGAGAACAGAGCTGTTCTCCGGACCGGAAGGGACAGGTCTGCGCTCGTGTGAGTTGTGCATAGAGCAGCTGTCTTCTGTGCGTGACAGTATTACGGGATACCCTCTTCCACGAAACAGGACGGACTAAATTTTCATGGCTGACTAAACAAATTCAAACTAAAGAATTCCATACATGCAAAGGATAGACTTCCCCTGCTTCCAGAACTGCAAGTGTCGACATAGGTGTTTCGTTGTTTAAGCTGTCTAAAATGATGATGGCTACTTTAACGTGTCCACTTGGATAGACTGGTCAGATGGTTGGTCAAACACTCATCTAGATGTTTCTGTGAGCATTATCTTTTAGATGAGATTAGCACTTAAATCAGAAGCTATTAAATCAAGCTGATTAGCCTCCATTATATGGATGGCCTCACCCAAGCAGTTGAAGCCTTTAAGAGAAAAAGACTGAGGTCCCTGAAGAAGAAGAAATTGCTTCTGGAAAGCCTTTCAACCAGAGCTACAGCATCACCTCTCCCCTGGGTCACCAGCCAGCTAGACTACTATGCAAAATTTGGACTTGCCAGCTCCCACCATCATGTGAATTGGTTCCTTAATATAAAATTATTTAGATAGTTAGATAGAGATAGACAATAGATAGATAGATAGAGATGCAGCATCCTATGATTTCTGCTTTCTTTAGAGAACTCTGATTAATATACCTGGTAACTTGAGAGAGGATTAGAAATCAGGAGTCTAACATGAAGGAATTAAAACAGTAAGAACACATTTGAAAACAATGACTCATCAAGTAAGGGTAGCATTCTTACTAAAAATCTGACGCTTGGGGGGGGAAATAATTGAGCAAAACAGGAAGAGAGTTTTTTTGATTGTTTAAAGAAAGGAATATGACATTGCATTTTATTGTGGTCAGGAACTTTGCCAAAGAAGGTTTTCTTGCACTGGATCCCCAGTCTTCCAAGCTGAGCTGGGCACGGGAAGGGGCCTGTGTTCTGAAGCTCTGACCCGGGTGGGTGAAGTGTGATGGGAGACATGAGGGGGACCAGCCAGGGTGCTCAGTCCTTGCTGATTCTGGAATCCATCACAGCAGCACAAGGGGAGACGACAGCCCAGGTCCCGGGGACTTGGGATCATGGGCCGTGGAATTTAGATTTACCATTTAGATGGGTGTTTTTCAATTTGGGTTGGCACTGGTTAGTGGGTTACAAAATCAGTTCAATGGATTCCAACCAGCATTTTAAAGGAAAAGAATAGTGCACATTTCATGTAAAAAGAGTAAGGTTTTGTTTTGTTTTGTTTTTTTGGGGGGTGTACAGCAGGGACCAACTGTTCCATCTATTTCTACATATTCTCAATGCATGTGCACAGGTCTTTCGTATGTGTATTAATCCTGATCACAGGTGGAAAGCCACTGCTGAACTGTGGGACCACTGAGGAAGTCAAAGACAGGAGCAGCTTCTGCATTGGGAAATGCAGTGGTTTCAGTGAGGGTGGGGCTGGTTGGGGTGGGTGTGGGATCCTAAAGCTCAGGCTTTACAGGCGCTAGAAAGCATCATGACCATTGCCAACCCTTGGGCTTCCTGTTGCAGTAAAGTGTGGTGCATGCCATTGCCACACGTGAGGCTGGCACCTAGCCACCCACACCTGCAGTGGAGGACGTGTGGCTGGTGTGGTCTGTGTTTGCCTCGTGTTGGGTTCTGATACTTATTGTATTTATTTTCGTTCCATGGCTGCTCAATTAACCTAAAAGTAGGCCGCGTAGACCATGAGACGCGTACAGCAAGGCAGACACAGCCGGGGCAGGCCGGTGGCTTCTGACCCAGTGTCTACAGCCATCCGAAGGACGGAGGGCCCCCAAGTTTTGAAGACAGTGATGGCCCCTGCCACCTTCCTCAGCTTCCTCCTTCCTAACTTGTTCCATGCTTACATTTTAAAAGGCCATGGTAACCAAGTAGTGGGACGGATCGGATGTCTCAAACGTCATTCATTCAATGCAGATGTCGTGCAAGACACTTGATATCTTTTAAAAAAAAAAATTCTCATATTTATTTGAGTGACATCACAGCTTTGTCGGAGACCTGTGCTACTGTGGTTTTATTTGATGTTGTAATAGAAAGGAAATCTCACCCACAGCCAAGCTCTGAAGCAAACCGCTCCCCCCATGTCTGCTCTTCCACACCCCAGTTAATGACATCTCTGAGACTTGATGTGTACGTTGTGCTTTATTTATTTTTGATGAACTCAATCCTTGATGGGATTTTAATTAGTTAATTTTTAATAATACAGATAAATGATCAGCAAGGGAGGAATTGGGCGATGGGAATGAAATGATCCTAAGCACTCCGATTGCTCACAGCAACAGCAGGCCTCTTCCTGAAAACCCCCTCTCACATCTCCTCCCCTTGCACATCAGACACTGGGAAAGGTTTCGATTCCTCTGCCTTTGGGTAGAATATTGTTATTAAACGTTCTGCTACACATCAAGATGTCTGTGATACTGGGAGATAATGTCGAGGCATTTCTTATTTCTCAGTTATTTTGGGTATTTCACTGTGATTTATTTTGACACTTTCCCAGGGGTGGGTTGCTACAGAGCAAAATGCAGTAGAAAGTGAGTGAGTTCTGTGGTTTTCCTCTTGAATGATGCTCTCAGGAGATGGTGCTCCAGTGAGCCTGGGAATGTTCCAGAGGAAAATGGAGGAGGGCTTATGTTTGATATTAATTACACATTCGAGAAATAGCTCGCTCTCTATCCCAGGGCCGCCTTGGAAACTTCTTCTTGTTCACTGTGTGTCTACTGGAGACGCCCGTGACAGCTTATGAATCAAACTAATTGTAACTCTTACTTGGTTATGAAAAAAAATGACATGTGCGTTCTTCTAAATTAAGTCTTTCTCACACAAATTACAGGTTGCCTCTGTAGATCAAGCAACATGTATTCTGAATTCTGACTGCCGGAGCGTTAGCTGCTGAGTCGGGGAAATGAGACGCTTTTGTTTGCAGCTTCGCTCCAGTTGACTGTTTTCCTGTGTGCTTTGTGTGAAAACAAGTGTCATAGGAGTCTCCATCTACCAGCTCCGACGGCAAGGACAGGGAGACTTTCAGTCCAGCCCCTTCGTTTGAAAGAGTTGAAACTGAGGCCCAGAAAGGATAGTGAGTAACCTGGGACCCCACTCAAATCTGTGCCAAGCTCGGACTTGAACTTAGAGCTCTGGTTTGGGGACCTTATTTCCCTGCTCCATCCTGAATCCTGCCTTCACATGCGGCCTGGAGGCCACCAGCCACCTCAATCTGATGAGTCAATACCGTCGAGGCTGGAGGAGGGTGTGGGGAGCTGGGACTCACACTCAGACTTGCCGACTGTGAAGCCTGTGCTCTGACCACCGCGGTCTCCTCCTCGGCTGAGAACTCAGTAATAATTCGGAAATGGTTATTTTCCAAGCAGGTCTATTGATGACTCTTATTGTAAATTCCCACATGTCGAGTACCATAGGAGAGATGGATTATGGAAATCATCATAATAATGCCCTCAGCATGAAAGGTACCACCACTGTGGCCCTTAATTCCATCGTGAATGACAATTCTGATGTTTCTTAGGTGTTTTTGTGTGTGAATTTCCAGAGAACTTTCTCTTCCCCTGGACGCATCGAACTACAGCCTGTGGGCAAATCCAGCCACCATCTGTGTTTGTGTGCTTGAGGACTAGATCTTTTTCCATTGTTAGGAGTGTGTGTGTGTGTGTGTGTGTGTGTGTGTGTGTGTGTGTGTTTAAACATTGCTAAATGGCACTTGAAGATCATATGAAATTAAATTTCCATTTTCTGCAGATGAAGTTCATGGCCGCCCTGGTGCACCTGCAGGTGGGCTCTGGCTGCTCCAGGCTGGGCTGGCAGAGGAGCGGTTGCTGCCGACCTGGTGGGAGCTCATGCTTTAACCCTGGCCCTTTTCAGGAGAAGCTTGGCAGCCCCTGCAGGCCCTAAGCTGTCTGAGGGGGCTCTGTGTCCCTGACGAGCCCTTCTGGGTCACAACTCCACCCTTTCCCTCGGAGGCATCTGCTAGCATCCCATACCTTTGCAGAGGAAATGGCTTCCTGGAGATGCCGAGGTCACAGGAGGATGTGGTTTTATTGGCCCAGTCACTCCATCGCATGCTTAAGTGAAACTGAAATTCAAAGGCGTGCGGTGCCATGACAGGCGGTGTGACCAGATGTCGGCAGCAGGCTCTGTCCACCTGAGCACTCTGCACATCTGGAACTGGACGCTTCCGAGCGTGGAACCGCCCTGGCTCTGCTGCAGGCTCAGCTGGAGGCCAGGAGGCTTCCCCAGGCTCTGTCACGCGTTCCCTGCTGGGAGGACCAGGGCTGCGGCTGCTGGTTCAGAATGAAGTCCTCAGCAAAGCCGATAATCAGGAGGAGCAGGACAGAAGAACTGTGACCGTGACAGCTCTCCATACCTGAGGCCTCACAGGGGGCCTCCGAGCTGAGATCAGGACAGGCAGCCCCAGAAGGCACATCCTAGAGATGTTCCATTGTTCCCGAGACTCTCTGTGGGTCACTGGGCTTGGTCTTGGGGTTCCTACCATTGACAACCTTGCATCATGGGGTTCGCAAGTTCCCTGACTGCCTTGACCCCCACCTGTCCAATGAGAGAGAACAGGAAGCAGGAAGATGAGGTGGGAGGAAGGGCTGCTCCCTGAGCTCCGCCTCTACTGGGAGGGAGGGGACACGGGAGTAGTGTCAAAGTCTCAGTGTGCCTGTGGCCTCCCCTGTCCACTATCAGTGTGACGCTGCTGGTGCTGGTGGTTGTGGGGATGCCTAACTTATTTGGCGTCTGCGGAGATACTTGACGGTAGCTGGCACACCAGACTGCCAGGCCTCTGGCCTTCACTTCCTGTCTTGTCCCCCTGCGGGGGAGATGGGCTCATTCAGCTGTTTTGGAGTTGGGTGGGGTGGGACAGCCCCAGAAGCCTTGGTGGCAAAGGAGAGCTCCCTCGGGGACAGCTAAGCTGGGGTCTTCTGATGTTGGCCTGTGCACAGCCCCTGGAGGGCGCCTTTCTCATTGCTACGAAGGACAGATGGGATTGAAATCCGTCCTCAGCCTCGAGGCCTTCGTTTCTAACCAAGAGAAACAGCTCCACCTTACTTTTTGTTCCTGGTCTCTCTTTACCACACCTGATTTTCCTGTCCCTGAGTCAGGAAGTCAAGTGCCTTTTGGTCTGCCTCTCTCCAGGCTCCTGGAGTCAGTCGAAATCCTCTGACTCTGTAGGCTCAAGGCCAAGTGTAGCCCCATCTTGTGCTCAGCCCTGGAACCCTCTCTCTCTTCATGACCTTTCGGTTGGGACATCTATTATAATACTGGACCACGCCCACTTTGTAGTTTGGTTGTATTTGGTGAATTTTCTTTTTTACATTTTCTGAATATTGAACTATTTTAAGAGTTACTGAGGGACAGAGGTTCTGCCCCACGGTTTTGATATAACACCGAGATTTGGCCAACTGTTTTGTTCATATCCTTTAGGGTTAACAAAAACTCAAATCATAATTACTGATCATTAAATAGGTGAAATAAACTTCTAGAACTGTGAGGAACACGTAGGTAAAATGCAATATTACTGTCTGCTCACTCCTTCCCCCACTGAGTGCTTTGGACCACATCTAGGAGGGGGAATGTAAATGAAAGAGTTAGCAAAGGGTCGTCAGCACTGCTGACTCTAAGCCAGTCCTGACTCAGAGAAAGAATGAGGTGCATGGGCCTGAATGTCAAGGGTGACTCCAAGCCCGTCGAAGCTCTCACACAGATGCCCTGCATGCCAGCCCCTGCCCCGAGACCCTGGTAAACCTTGTTCCTTCAACCCCTCAGCCACTCCCTAGGGAGGGAGGGTGTCTTTCATTTCTTTTTTTCTTTAAATTCAAAGTTGTTGTATATATAACAGTAGCATGCATTACAATTCATAATACCCATATAGAGCAGCTTTTTACATAACACTGTATACAATGTATATTCATACTATTCATGTCTTCAATCATGCATTTAGGATAACGATATCCCTCTCATTCTACCATCTTCTTTTTTTTCCCTTCACACCCCCTTGCTCCCTCCCTTTCCCTTCCTCCCCATCGACCTTTCTAGTGTTCCTCTAATCCTATGTTCCCTGACCCAACCCCACTGTGAATCAGCCTCCTTATATCAGAGAAAACATTTGGCATTTGGATTTTTGAGATTGGCTACCTTCACTTAGCATGATATCCTCCAGCTTCATCCATTTACCTGCGAATGCCATGATGTCATTCTCTTTAATTGCTCAGTAATATTCCATTTCTTTTTACATAAGAGGTAAGAGTGGATCCCAAAGGAGAATTAAGAACAAAACAAAATACGAAATACAGCAAAAGAAAGTGCGCCAAGGGAGCCAGCCACCCGCTCTGCGGAGTGACACTGATGAAATGGCCGAGCGTTGTACCAATGGGGCTGCCTCAGAAGAAGAGTGCAGAGGGAGGTTTCAGGCTTGCAGTGTCTTAGCGGTGGTAGAGGGGACCCGTGAGCATGCTGGGCATTGATACTGGTGCACTTTTGCCGGTACCAGGTTGATCCGCAGCCCATTGCAGCTGCAAAGCGTGCAGGTTCACGGCTAAGAAGGCTTTGGTCGCAAAGACCATCGTGAACACAAGCATTTATCAGTGTGATGTTTTCAGGTATTTCACTTTTTAAATGCCAGTTACTTTGAAAACATTTTTTTTTTTTTTTTTTTTTTTACTCTGTAGCTTTACAGTATTGAGTAAATGATAAGTTAGGGGCAGAGGTATTGTTTTATGTGAGTTTCTTGTTTTTGATTGCAAGTTGTGTAAACAGCCTGGGGACCAGCTATTGCGTCAAGAGTCCAAGAGCTTCTCTGGGAGATCTTTGTTGCAGCAGAGCGGCATGCCATAGGCAGAGGAATCCTGCTTTGAGCAGTGTGGCATGGTATGTTCTATAAATGACCGGAACAGTATTTCAGCCAAATCACTCGGTAGAGAGAGAGCCTGCCAGCGACTTCACGGGCTGGTTGGAGAATTAATCACGAAGCAGGTGTAAATGCCATTTCATTAATTTCCTCCTTTTCTTTCAAAATTGCTTACTGAAGGAATTCTCCTCAATCATATCTGATTTTTTGCTTACTTTTATTTTCTTAACAGAAAGTCAATAGGAGTTTAAAAAAAAAGCATTCTTTCTAGTTCATATGGAATCATAACTACTATAATCTCAAAATAAATGGGGAATGACTCATCGCTTTTGTAGACAGCTGCTTAATTTCCACTCTTTATTGTGTTTGTTTTAAGGCAATTCTAAGAATTATTTGCCAAGTGTTACTTTTCGGTAGATGCCAAAATGCAGGGCTAGACCAGCACATGGTAGCCATCCCACCTCCTCCCCAAAGGCCAGGCCCTCTATCTTACCCTACCTGGTGTAAGTCCAGCCCGGGGCAAGTGTTCAGACAAGAATGAGCAGATGAGAGACCAGTGAAGAGAGAACTGGACACCAGCAGAATTCACAGGAGGTCACCTTGGGATCCAAGAGAACTGAGCCTGCACGTGAATTCAGAGTTTCTGGGTCACCAGTTCCTGGGTCTCCTCTTCTAGTGAAGCCTCCAGATTCAGCGTAGAAATGACTTAACCTTTAGAACCAAGAACACTGGAGGAGTCTGTGTCCAGTGGGAAAATGCCATCAGCTTTTCTCCATCCTGGAATCTGAGAGGACTGGTGACTTAATGTGACTAACAGTAAATTGGAAGTCACCCTATGCAAATCATGGATCCCAAGCCACGGGAGGACCTGAGATCCCCTTCCGATTTCTGGGACAGTGGCCCCGAGACCACCAGTGTGGAAGCCAGTGTGTCGCCGCCTGAAGCGATGGCCGCTTGGAGCAACGACGCCGCGGGAATAAGTTCAGAGGCAGACTGGAAACGAACAGGCTCTTTATTCTGCCAGCTTCTCTCTCCAGCTCCAACAACAACTCCAACACCATCCACACTCCTGCAACCACCCAATGGCGCCGACCTGATCCACAATCCCTCAGGCCAAGTCTCGTGAGATCATGCAAATGGCGCTGACCCGATCCACATTGTCCCGGGCCAAGTCTCGCGAGACCATGCAAGGTGGTAATGCTTGGACATCTTTATGGCTCACAGCTAACTGCAATCTTAGCTATCTCCTTAATTAGGGCTCCTACACCAGTGTAACCTACGCAAGGAGAATGAGTGCCCAAACTTGGGAGAGAAACCAAAGCCCAGGAAATTGCCCGCAGCAGCCGCCAGACAGGGCCATCTCAAGGGCCTAGCCAGTGCTCCCGCTGAAGTCACATGACGACCTACAGAAGAGTCAACACCTGATCCCTAAAACCATGAGGAAAACCATTGTGGTTCCAACCCACTAGTTTGGGGGAGACGGTTTTGTGGCAACAGATGACTGAGATACGTTCCCAATCCAAACAAAACTTGGACTCAATCAGTGTTTGTGCACAGCTGGTGACAGCAACACATTGTTTTCTTTAGAAATCACTGCATACAATTCAACATTCTATCAGTCGTTGGCTTTGTACATGTCAACTTAACACTCTTAACAAACTGTTTACTGCTTAACAAAATATTTTCATTGTCATAACAAAGTTGAGAATTTCCAAGTTTACCTATGGTGATGTGCTTATTCATTAATCAATAAATATATTTTTTTAATTTAGTATAGAATTTTCTCATTTGCCATGGCTTTCCTTCCCATGCTGATCTCAATTTTTGTTTCCTGGCAAAAACAAAACAAAACAACACAAAACCAGAAACCAGAAAATGAAAACCCTTGCCTTCTTTTCGCTTTGGCAGGGCCGCAGTCCGGTTCATAAGTGCTTCATTCCCTCTTGGGCTCTCCCATGCCGCATTCTGGGCTGTGCCATTCCGTCATTTCAGGGAGCTGCAGCCCGCACAGGAGGAGCCTTCACCCGAGTAATTTACATGAGCACTTGGACTTGCACCCGCAGAATGCCAAACAGGAGAGTGCCGCTTGCTTCATCCACTCTAGTACGATCGGAAATCAGAAGAACAAGAAAATACGTGAACCAAAACCCTCTTCCTTCTCCACAGTTCCTCTATGAATCTATACATGCAGAACCCACTAATGCATATCATGACAAAACTAAAAAGTATAATGCACATAGGCATAGGCACACACACACAGAGCACATGCGCGTGCGCACACACACACACACACATCTACCCATCACTTCTTCTAGTGGAACAGATACAGATTTTCAACAATTTTCAAACCCAAAATTCGGAATATGTTCCCATGTGTGTTGCCAAGTTCAAGGTTGCCCCACTCTTCCTCCCAACGCCTGATGAAATGGAAGAGACCTACAACCGAAAGAGACAGCAGAAGTGGATGTTGACACTCTCAGCCTCATGCTATTCTGACTTCTGTCCTTAAAAACTCTGACCATCTTATGGGCTTCTTGATGGAAATCCTGATCACGGTGCGATGAGGCATGTGGCCGCACCGTCACGCTCCCGTTCCTCCGTCTGCCCAGCGAACGTTTATCGAGTGCCCACCTCGTGCCAGGCTCTGGGTCCGGAGGGGCGGATACATGGAAGGGGCATATCCTGGCTCACTCCCACCTGAAGTGGACAGGTGGCTTTGGTGAAGTCCAAGGGCCACTGCCAGGGTGAGCCCGCAGTGCTGAACCGGCTGGAGATGGGGAGGCCCCCAGGACGGCTGTCGGGGAGGAGGTGGGATGTGACTGGAAGCACGTCCGAAGAACTGGCGAGGACCTTCTGACACGGCAGTGCCAGCCACGCGGCTCCCAGGGGCCAGTGCTCTCCAGGCTGGCGCAACACAGACCTCACAAGAGCCGGATCATGGGGCCAAGGGAAGAAGGAGGAAGAAGTGAAGGAAGGCGGTCGTGTGGTGCATGGAGTCTTGTCACATAGTGGAGGGCTCCGTCATTGTCCTGGGCCCGGGAAGCGTTCAGAGCTGACCTCATTTGGCTGCTTCACATTTTAGAAAGGAGGCCTGCTGCAGAGGAAGGGTGCTGGAGAGAGAAGGCCGAAGGGAGGAGGCTCGGTTGGGTGTGTCCCTCAGCGATGGGTGACAGAAGAGGCCAGGGACTGGGAGTAGCTGTAGGGTCGGAGACAGAGTGACGGACAGGAGCCTCTGCCTCACTGGATGTGGAACCATAAGCCAGAGCAAGTTTCTGCCTGGACAGGCGGACGCATGGTCAGCGCTGACAGTTAGGAACACATGGGGAGGGGCAGTTGGAGGGGACGGGGACAGTTTCCATTTGAGTTCCCTGCATGTGCAGAGAACACTGTGTGTCTCCAGTGCCTGTTCTCTCCTTCCTCAGTCATGGAGAAGCTTTGGGGCTGGGCGGATTCCACCCAGAGGAGAGACCTGTCACAGCATCCTTTAGGGAGGGGATAGCCCCAGTGACCTGTGGACAGCGGCAGGTGACTTTGAAGAGGTGATGATGGGCCTCCAAGTGACAGCCTGCAGAGGGTGCTCTTCCATGCTGGAATGATAGAGGCAGCAAGTAATGGGAGTGACAGTCCAGGAAGCCCAGGTGGCAGAGGGGCAGAAAATAAGGGAGGGGGAGGGACAGTGGTGGGGGAGAGTCAGCAAGTTAAAAACCCAAAGAAGGGGTCTTATCTTTAGGGCGATGATCCTAACCACAGGGAGATGTGACACCATGCAGTGTTGTCCCAGTGGACACCGGGGATTCTGTTGGCCTTCATCTGTAGGGGAGACTGAGGTCTAGTCTAAGTCTCATCTGCTGGATAGATGCTGCCCAACCTCCCCCAACACGCAGGAGAGACCCCAGATGCCAACAGCACTGATGGTGAGGAGCGTGGCTCAGAGGTCGGGCAGACAGCATGAACATGTGAATTGGAACCGCAGGGCGTCGGAGAGTGGCAAGGACTGTGGTAAGCTGCAGTGACGACATCGTATTCAGATGTGTTCAGAGTCTTCAAACACGCATGCAAACATGGTCAGGTCATGGCTGCCCAGCCAGGCTCAGCCCACAGGCAGACAGTTAGTGGGCTTCCTCTGGATTAAACTATACCCACAGTCCGAGACTAGAGCAAGAAACACTGGATCGAATTTGCTCCTGTGTTACATGTATGATCTAAGCTTGAGCCACCATCACATGTAACAGGCAGGAAGCTCTTCCACAAGATGTTTGACTTCATGAATGGTTTATTTTTCTTTGTCAGGCAGTGAGGTAGATGAGAATCAATTTTTTTAATATTTATTTATTTGCTTTAGTTGTACATAATGCAATGCATTTATGTTTACATGGTGCTGAGGATCAAACCCGGGCTGCGCACGTGCTAGGCGAACGCTCAACCACTGAGCCACAACCCCAGCCCCCGAGAATCACTTTTTTAAAATGAGTATATGATATGATTCTTTCTAGAGAACAAACTATCAGTGACACTTGGAAGGAGGGGTCCCTGAAAGAAATCTGTGATTCAATTGCTAGGAATGTGTTTTCTGAAAACAGAGATCAAGCTTGGAGATATCCTGTATTTATAGAGTCATTCATACAGGTACCTGAGTCAGGCACGTGGTCAAGCAACAGAAGCAGAAGAGAGCTTTTCTTCCTCTTTTTCTTTTTATACCCAGGATTGAACCCATAGGTGCCTAACCACTGAGCAACATCCCCAGACCCATTTTTATTTTTTTATTTTGAGACAGGATCTCACTAGGTTGCTTACAGCCTCACTAAATTGCTGAGGCTGGCTTTGAACCTGCGATCCTCCTACCTCAGCCTCCCGAGCAGCTAGAATTGCAGTCATGCACCACTACTCCTGGCAAGAGTGTTGCCGCCTGAAGCGCTTGGAGCAACGGAGCCGCGGGAAGAAGTTCAGAGGCAAACTGGAGACAAACAGCTTTTTATTCTGATAACTTTTCTCTCTGGTTCTAACAACGACTAACACACGCCACACACACACACCACCAAAATGGCGCTGACCCGATCAGCAATTTCGGCCAAGTCACTCGAGATCCTGGGACAAGTCCCGTGAGACTACGGAAGGCGACAATGCCCAAATCTCCATGGCTCATAGTAAACTGCAAATCAAGCCATCTCCCCAAACAGGGCTCCTGCATTTCCCCCTTTTTGTTTTAAAAGAGGCAATGCTCTAGGACGTCTATGTGCAACCAACATTCTTACCCGTCATCGGATAATCAAGGCTGTGCCCTTGACTCCTGTCTTAGGTTGATATGTCGGCCACATGAGACCGTCCTGTGCGACTGTGCCTGTCTTAGATTGTCCCCCTCTGGGGATCTTACCCGTCATTGGCTAACCAGCCATCCAATGGAGCCCTTTAGGATCGACTGTGTATGATGACTAACAGCCGTCCAATTGTGAGGAGATGTTGCGGCTTTAAGGCGACAAGCCTTTTGGTGATGAGCCAAATTGCATAGCATATCAAATTGTTTTAAACAAGTCGGCTGCCCAAACAGGGCTCCTGCACAAGAGAGATTTTATTCTCGAGTTTTGCTATGGTTTGGATCTGGACTGTCCCCCAGAAGGTCATGTGTTGACAGCACAGTCCCAACACAGCCAGGTTCCGAGGTGGCACTGTTAGGAAGTAGTTGGATTGTGAGGGTTGTAATCTCATCAGTGGGTTAGTCTAGCAAATGGATTAATAATTAGAGTGGACTTCTGGGTGTGACTGGAGGAAGTAGGATTGTTTGTGTCCCTAGCCCCTTCCTGTCCCTCTGTTTCTGCTTCCCTGCTGCCATGCCCCTCTTTCCTCTTCCATGGCCTTCCACCATGGTGTTTCTAGAACAGAGTCAGCCAACAGTGGACTGAGACCTCTGCAACCATGAGTCAAAATAAGTCTTCCTCACCTAAGATGATCTGGTCAGGTATTTTGATCACACACACACACACACACACACACACACACGCCAAAAAAAAAATCATTTAAGTTCAACTTAATAAAATTCTAGGGCTGTGACGGCCTTCAGCTTTGTGCTATGAGGAGTTTGAGGAGCAAGGCTGTTTGCATCTTTATTGTCACTGGAGGAAGCTCAGAGCATTGCTTGATTAATGCAGCGGGAAATCGTGTGGTTCTGTTGCCTCTCTTTTCTCATTTATCATTCTCTCCACAGAAAGTTGTGCAAAATTAATGGGCACATCTCTGGGCCCCAACAGCATCAGGGCCCCAGGGGACAACAAGTGTTTGAGGACAGGCACAATATTTAGAGGGGTTCCCTCCTGGGTTGTGTCTTTGGGGGTCACATGGAGCCCTGGATCAGGACAAATAAGCAAACCTTTTAAGACTTGGACAGTGCTGGGAGTCCTGGGCTCACTTCCCCAGGCCAACGGCCACCTTTGCATTCTAGGAGGAAATGCTCAGACCCTCTTCAGGGACAGTCCTGTGCTCAGGAGAGACACGTGAAAAATACCCTCAGTCACTGTCTTTTCCAAAACCTTTTTGATATTAGCTGTGATGTGCTTTGTGCCCCAACTCTTTTAAACTTCATTTTGACAAACAACAATTACATGTGTTTACAGGGCCCACCGGGGTGTTCTAGTACATCCACATGCTAAGGAAAGACCGGAGGCTTGCTCAGGCAGGGCCTCGGGCTCGATGGGAAGAGACTGGGGCTGCCGAGGGTGCAGGAAGGTAGTGATACTTGTCCTATCAGCCATTTTACTTTGGGATCTAAGCCTCCAACTTCAGCATAGTCAAAGGAAAGGACCTTTCTCTCCACTGGAAATGAGGAGACTCCATCACATTGGGATTGTGTGGGGGTAACGATCCCTGTTGCTAACTGAAGCCAGGTTACTTATTCTTGGGTGTGTTCATATATGTTGTCTTTCTCCTGTATATAATTTAGTAAACTAGTTAAGAGCAGTTCACCACTCTCTCTCCTGGTTCAAATTCCAACTACATTACCTCCTTGAAGTGTGACACAATCAGTTCACACCTCCTGTTTGGTCTTCACCTTTCCTATAGAAATGGAGCAAATAACTGTACCTACCACACTGGGTTGTTGGGAGAATTAAGTGAGATAATACTTACAAATGTCCTAGACTGGAAACTGGTACACGGAAAGCAATTGAAAGATATTTATTAGAGTGGAAGAATGAATTCTGCACTGAGAATACAGAATCTGCATTCAAGTAGGTCAGGTCTGAAACCGAGGCGCGGTGGAGGAGGGTTCCCGTCCATGTGAACAGAGAGGTCTGTGCTCTGCAGCCAGCAGCTCCAGGTGCCCCAAGCATGAGTGTTTAGACCTCCTTCCAGGCAAAACTGAGCAGCAATCTGTGAGGGCCAGCCCCCTCCTGCGCCTGGCCTCCTACTGTCGCCCCGTCCCACCTCGTGCTTCCCATCAGCTCACTGTGGTTCAACTCGAGCTCCTGGCTTGGCAGAGCTGCACACCACAGAGGAGACCCTAAGTCCCCCCGGGATTCAGGGATGGCCAAGGGGGGCTGGCTTCCGTGCCCTGGCACTGGATGCCGGTGCACTTTCTCCTGTGCTCTTCCTGGAACCCCCACCCCCGAGGCTAGAATGGTGGCACTGTGCTGTGACAGTCTTAGGATGGGAATCCCAGGCCAGCTGGTGATAGCCATGGCTCTTGCATCCAGTGAGAATTAAAACTTTGATTAGCGAATAGGGACGATAACACTGTGCATCTAGAATAACACTGCGACCAGGGCTCGGAGTGGGTGAATTCTCACTGCTTCAGCTTTCAGCCAGAGAGAATCTTTCAGAGAAGTGACGCATGCTTTCTACTGTGGAAGAAGAAATGCAAATGAGTGCAGAAATGTCCCCAAATTTGGTAGGATGACTTCCTGCACAGTGTGCTTCCTACACCACTTGAAGCAAGCCCATCCCCTTGGCCCAGCCCTCTCCTCCAAGGCCCGTAACGCAGACCGTGCAGGGTTGGCAGCGTGGTGCTTCAACATTGTGACGACCTGCCCTGTGGGTGCGTCACAGGCTGGTGGCCTCAGCCTCCTCTGCTGTCAGTGAAGGAGGGGCATCAGTGGTTCACAGCCCGGCTTCCCAGAGCTTGTACCATGAAGTCACAGCTCAGGGGAGAAGAGGCCTACACGGGTGGGTAAGCTGAATCTCACCAAGTCAGGACAGCTGCGAAAATCCTGTGCACACAAGGACTGAGGACAGGGGTTAGTGTGACCAGCACTGTAGGCATTGTGTCTGTCCCCCAAGATACAGTGTAATGTGGTAAGTACTGTTCCCAAATCAAAGTGGCTGGCGGGCGTAATGGTTTCCCACTTAGTCCTGTCCAGTGTGGATGGCTGCGGCCTTCCAACATGAAGAGTCTCTGTCTAGGACACTGCTGGTGCCACAAAGTTGGGAAGCGAAAGCTTGGTGAGTCCTCCTCTGGCTCTTAAAGCTTATGTGTAGAAGGAGCACACATCACTGCTACCCTACTCCGTGGGTCAGTCGGGGTCACACGGCCCAGCCTATGATCAGTGGGACAAGGGAACTGTTATGGTTTGGATCTGAAATGACCCCCAAAAAGCTCATGCAGCGTCATTCAGAGGTGGAGAGATGTGATTATGAGAGTGCTGCGCTCATCCGTGGACTCCTTCATTTGGTGGATTAACGATGTGCATGACCTGCTGTGTGGTAAGCATAGAAAGGTGGGGTGTGTCACGGGGCGTGGCCCTGGGCCTGGACCTCTTCCCAGCATCCTCCTCGCTCTGGGCTTCCTGCCTGCCCTGAGCTGAGCCGTGCCCTGCACCTCTCCGTTCCACAATGACGTCCTGCCTCCTGTGGAGCCCGGAGCAATTAGACTGAGGCCTCGGAGACTGTGAGACAACATCAACTTTTCCTCCTGTAAGTTGCTCTTGTCAGGTCGGGTCACGGCAACAAAAGTCTGACTAGCACAGGAGGGAAAGGAGAGACAGCCAGCACGTATTTCGTAACAATAATTCAGTCTACTGCAAGGACTGTATGTATATAACTTTGTCACTTGTCTAATTTTCTATAGCACGTGGCTGCAGTCAGTGGTCACATTTGGATGTTAAAATGTTTGATTTTGCTCCCGAGACCCTTTCGTCAATCTGTTGTCCACGTGCACGGCTGTTTATCTCTTGTTACCATCTCCTCCTGTTGATGGTCTTATCAGCACGCCCACCTTGACCTTCTTCATGGAGGTATTCCAGAAGATGGTGCCCGGCCACCTGGGCACCAGGCCTTGGATCTCTGGTCAAGATCCAGGACTATGGCCGGTCTCACTTGTCTTCTCCACAAGGTTGCTCGATTGGCACTGCCATTTCAGGGTTTCCTTGTCTGTGGCTAGGTGATGTTGTAGGGCAAGTCTAATGACATCAGCTTCACTCCGGAGTACTGTGCCCTTTGACTTGATGGGGTCTGAGCGTGGAGGTCTTATGGGTCTGATGAAATTCCCATTTGAGCGAGTTATTGATGTGGGTGCAGTGTTGTATTATGCTCAGGCTTCAGGGGTGCCCCAGCCTGAGACCCCAGCTGTCATCCTGCTCTGGGTTCCTGCTGTGCCCTGGTGTCCCCTCCGCTGGCTCTAAGGAACATCATTAGCTTTCATCATCTCTCAGCCGAGGATTGAATGATTTTTTTGCCCTTATGAATGATTTCCATTTCACTAGAGGCTATATTTTAGAGAATTGAATTGACAGTTGATGGTAAACAGTTCAAGTCTGGAAATTCCAATTTACTGTCATCAGTGACTATAGACATAATTTATAATTCAACTTGATTAGCACTTTCTTCTAGCATCTTAACTGGGTAGGAATTGCATGTGAGTGGTAGATTCATTCTTTCCAACTTTCTTCACAATGTGCTCTCTAAAAGCTTCCCAGTTATTTCCATGAACTTACAGATCAGAGTGGATGGCAAAAGTAGCCTGTGGTCCTGCAGTTGGAATGCACAAGGTTTATCTGGACTCCCCAGGTGACCACTACCTCACTTGAATCTCTCTGATCCTTATCTTTCTCTATTTTACCCCCTGGTTTTTGTTAAAATTGTTTCAAAGCTGGGCACAGTGGCGCACGCCTGTAATCCCAGCACTTTGGGAGGCTGAGGCAGGAGGATCACGCGTTCAAAGCCAGCCTCAGTTCAAAGCCAGCCTCAGCAATGGCGAGGCACTTAGCAACTCAGTGAGACCCTGTCTCTAATAAAATACAAAAAAAGGTCTGGGGATGTGACCCAGTAGTCGAGTGCCCCTGAGTTCAATCCCTGGCACCACAAAAAAAAAAAGAAAGAAAGAAAGAAAGAAAGAAAGAAAAGAAAATTGTTTCAATGAAACTGTAGTATGTGACCAGGGTTTTTAAATGAGAAAGAACTTGCTGTTTGCAAAAGAGAATGGCGATTTTCTGAAGTGCATATTGATTTTAATTTGCACAGTGCCTTCTAGCTCTCTAGATGGTGAGACACACACAGGCAGCTTTCCCTCTGCACCGGGACAGAAGCACCGGCCACAAGCGTCCCACCTTTGCATTGGTCCCTCTCCTCTCTCTCCCTACTCCCTGGGTGCTCTTCCCAAGCCCCACCCACAGTCTCCTCCCTGCAGGCTTGCTCTGGGTCCCCTCCCCTGGCCTCCCCCGTCCTCCAGAACTTGCACTTGCTGTTGGCACCACCCCGTGAGGTGTGATTGCTGGGGTTCTGTCCTCAGTGGGACACTAATTAGTAGGCGTGTGCAATAGGATGTGGTTGTCTCTGAAACAGGGGTGTCAACTTCCAGAAAGGACCAGCCACGGCAGTGTGAAGTGCTGGAATCCACATAGACGCGGAGGCCCCGACTCCCCTACTCCAATAGGCTCTTTCCCAGCCACTCTGACTGGGGCTCAGAGGCTGATGTGATTTGATTGAAACGGCAGAGAAAAGGTGACGATGGTGAAGAGGCGCACAGAGAAGGCGCTCTGCTTCTCCCATGCCAGAGCTCTTTCCGCTACAAAAAGCTGCTCTCCATCCGATGTGAAAATGATGGCCTCTTTGCTTTGTTTTGTTGCGTAATAGTCAAAAGAACACAAAGCAAGACCTTTCACAGGAGCACTCAGTGTACTCAGTGTGTTTGATTGACGGGTATGAGGCAGATATTCTAAGAAGGGACCCAGGAGACAGACACGAGCTTCTCTGGGAAGGGGAAGGAGCAACGTTGGCGGTGCTTACTAGAAAGCCACTTTGGGGACCTGCCGGTGGTGCAGGCTGGGGCAGGTGAGGATGCCCGGCTCTGAGAGGCTGCGAGAGAAGGTGTGAGCTGATGTGAGCTGGGGGCGTCCCAGTGTGTCCACTTCCCTACCCCTCAGGTACCTTCAGAGTGCAGAGCTTGTAGTATTTTCTTCCACATAGGCACTGCGCCCCTTCAGGACAGGGTTAACCCACAGACGGGTCATGGAGCCACACAGGGCCCAGCAGCTGCTAAGGTTGCTGATATTTGGCCACTGTGGTAGCCACTTTCTTTGGGAAAGAGAAGGATTTATGACAACACCCCTTCTGTTCATTGCACTGGTTTGGCATCCTGATGGGATCAGATTAAATTTAAAATGATTAGAGATGAACATTCTGGCCAAGAAAAAAATTTATAAATTCTTATGAAAGGAATATTTCAGCGTAATCTTCTCTTTGAAAGATTCAACAACTTTAAAGATTTATTATATGCATGGATTATTGAAGGGACAGGTGTAATACACATTACTATGCCTTAGCTCAAAATTTAAGCACAGGTCCTCTTTGCTTACAACCTTCTCTCTCTCTCTCTCTCTCTCTCTCTCTCTCACACACACACACACACACACACACACACACACACACAAATAGTATAAAATATAGTTGTTGTGTATCTGCTTTGCATCATTATATTGGAAATACTTTGGAGCTCAGAATGCCATGGACTTTGATCAACAGAATATTGAAATTTACTAAATTCACTATGAAGGTCTTTCATAAAGCTCACTTAAAAAAAAACAACAACAACAAATGAGTTCTAGTGCAAATCAAAACTACTCTAAGATTTCATTTCACCCCAGTCAGAATGGCAGCTATTAAGGACATGAACAACAATAAATGTTGGAGAGGATGTGGGAAAAAAGGCACACTCATACATTGCTAGTGGGACTGCAAAATGGTGCAACTGTTATGGAAAGCAGTATGGAGATTTCTTGGAAAACTGGGAATGGAACCACCCTATGACCCAGCCATCCCACTCCTGGGTCTATTCCCAAAGGACTTAAAAACAGCATATTACAGTGACACAGCCACTTCAATGTTTATAGCAATACAATTCACAATAGCTAGGTTGTGGAACCAACCTAGATGTCCCTCAGTAGATGAGTGGATAAAGAAAATGTGGTACATATACACAATGGAATTTTACTCAGCAATAAGAGAATAAAATAATGGCCTTCGCAGGTAAATGGATGAAGTTGGAGAATATAATGCTAAGTGAAGTTAGTCAATCTCAAAAATCCAAATACCAAATGTTTTCTCTGATATAAGGAGGCTGATTCACAGTGGTATTGGGTCAGGGTACATAGGAGGATTAGAGGAACACTAGAATGGTGAAAGGGGAGGGAGGGGAAGAGAGGAAGCAAGGGGGGATGGAGGGGGAAAAAGAAAAGGTGGTTGAATAAGATGGATATCATTATTCTAAATGCATGATTGAAGACTTGAATAGTACGATTATATTTTGTATACAGTGTTATGTAAAGATGCTCTATATGTGTATTACGAATTGTAATGCATACTAGTATTATAAATACAACAACTTTGAATAGATAAAAAAAAAAACCTAAAAATAAAAACAACAACAAAAAAATAAGTTCTAGGAAAAAAATTTATTCCTACTGAACAAGAATTGGATGTTTAATAAAAGAGCATTGAAACAAAACCCCCAAACTAAGCCAAGTTACTCACTGGATAAACTTTGAATATACCAGAATTAGCCAAGTTCTCTGTCATTACACAAGCATTTCTAACAAGAGGAGGAAGCGTGGGGTATGCCTCTATCAGCTTAATGGACAACTTGACTTTCCAAAAGTATCCTGAAGGACTTTGTCCATTGTACTTTGGAAGATAATTTCGCTAAGTGATATCTGGCATATTAAGCACCTAAATTTGTGTGTTGCTTTCAGATAATTTGGCAGAACATGCAGCTACATTAGAAAAAGCTGAAATATTAATGGACATATTAACCTTGTCAGATTACCAATTGGGTTGAAATTTGTCCTGTGTGCCAGAATATTGGGCTTTTGTTTCTACGGTGACTTCCCCGGAAGGCAAAGGAAAGATTAGGAGCTTAAAAGTCTATAATATTGGAGTTTTCTTTCAGGTCAGAGATGTTTTTAAAGGGAGAAAGACAAATTTAAAAGAAAGATTTTAGATTTCACCACGGTGAGTTCAATCCTTCCTGAGGTTCCTGTGGCCCAGGCCTGGGTGGGCCCAGAGACTGGGTCCTATTCCTGAGCCCACCGGAGGCTGTGCCCTCTGCTGGCGGTTCCGGAACCACAAGGTGGTGGGGAAGCCTCTGGTGCGGCTGGTTGTCTGTTCCCAAAATCTTTATCGCTGTCTAAATTCACTCGAATTCTTTAACACAACAAAGGGGGAAAAAAAATCGCTTTACATAACATGTGAATTTTATTTTCTTACCGCTTATAAAAAGTTGGTCATCCCTCTACATTTGGGTTTAAAATGGAGATCATCATTTATATTTGGTCGCTCAATGAGGCTGGGGGTGGGAGAGACGTACTATATTTGACTCTCCTTTTTTGGTCATGGAATCTGTGTCTTTCAGGAGGTACTGGCTCTTTGGGGTTTAGCATAGTCTTATGACAGAATCTAAGAGGAGGAGGGATGAGGCCTGGAAACATCGTCACCCCTAGGCTTATGCCAACTGGGCCCCAGGACAGGATCTGGGTGCAGTTGTGTGCTTGGAGTGCTTCCGGGGGCAAAGGTGAGGGAGTGGACACGGAGGGAGGCCACTGGTTGAAAGGGGCCTGGGAATGGTGGCAACAGGAACTCCACCCTCCTGGGCCCTCTGAGGGACAGCAGAACGGGAGTGGGCAGATGCTCAGGCTCCTCAGCTAAGACACGGGAAGTGTCAGAGGTGGCACCCAGCAACCTGCAGTGCCCTCCCAGGGAGGCAGAGGGGACGGTGCTGGGCTGAAAAGCTGGCCATAGTGGGCTTTTCCTTTGTTAGGCATTTCAAAAGTAGAGAAAGACAAATTTAAGGAAAAGGGTCCTGCCTGACTCACCACGGCCAAATGTAGGGTTTGAGTGGAGGCTCCCCCCATGGCCCAGCACTGACCACCAAGACGCGGTGTGACTGCCCCAGTGTGGGGACCCCAGCCCGAGTCCAGTAGGATGCTCACCACGGGTGCTGCCAGGGGCACAGACAGTGCGGGAGCCCACTGCTGGTTAAAATGCAGTAGAGGAAGCTTGAAAATTCCTCTAGGATGACTACAAACTTTTCAGAGATTGCCCTTCTGTGATAACTGTTCTAAAAATGCACTTGTCTTGAAGAGACTAGGACAATGCCACTCTAACTGAAATAAGTATACACTAAAGCAAGTACAGTATGGCGCGTGAATATTTCTTACTTGCTGGATTTGCCGAATTTAGAGAAATACACAAAGATTCACAAAAAGCTCGTGGGCTGCGTCTTTGTGATCTGCTTGCAGTTTCTCATAGATGGTGTTTGGCAGAGGCTGATATTTCTTCTCATTTTGATAATAATTTTGCATCTCTAAAGGAGACTGGGTGTTCATCACAGAGGAAATGAAACATTGGAATACATGTGACTGCGTTTCTTAGGAAGTGTGGAACATCAGTTGTCTTTCCAAAGTGCAATAAACTTGCACTTTATCTCTCAAATGAACAAGTAGGAGGAAATGAGGGTTTTTATCGTAGACTGACCACTAGTTTCTAGGATTTTAATATCGTTCCTGCTTCACTATTTTATAATCAAAATAGATAAATAGATTAAATAATATCCTTGGGGAAATAGCTTTGCCTCTCTCTATTCTTAAGTGCTGAAAAAAACTCATGCTAAGACCTTAAAAAAATAATAAATAACATAATAGCGTAGTTTGACCTCAGAAAATTTGATTTTTTTTTTTCTGTCAATATGTATTTCTAGCATCTGCATTTTCACTGATAGGAAAGAGTCCCACGTTGGCCTCATTCCAAGTCAGTGATGATGTCCAGGACCACGTGGCTGTCTGCATGGTTGTTTGAGACCTGTCCCTTCTTCCTTCCCCACCGTGTTTTAGGAGCGGCTTCTGCTCTCCCTGCTACCCGCTCACATCGCCATGGAGATGAAAGCTGAGATCATCCAGAGGCTGCAAGGCCCCAAAGCAGGCCAAATGGAAAACACAAACAACTTCCACAACCTGTACGTCAAACGGCACACTAACGTGAGGTACGCGCTCCGCCCGGGGCCTTCTGCAGCAGTGGGAGTCCGCCTCCTGGCCAGGGGCAGTCCCCTGGGGGCCTGGTTGCATCATCTCTGCTTTCTGGCCACTGATCCTGGGCAGGTGGAGCAGGTCCACCCCATCCATCCCTCCGGGCCTCTCGGGGCCATTCAGATAAGAAGAGGTGGTCCTCTTGAGTGGACTGAGTTGCCGTCCATGGTTGATGATTGTTCACAGAGGCAGAGAGGTGGACAGTGGGTCCCTTACTCTAGCAACCCCAAGGCCAGGTTGCAGTGTGATGAGGGGAAGTGTCCCTGGCTTTCCAGGCACAAGGACTGATTCCCCAAGGTGGGATTTGGGGGGACCGGGCCCATGTGAAGACACTGCGATCAGGAAAGCAGGGTGTTCTGCTGTCCCTCAGGAATGAGGGGTTTCTGGGATGGCCGACTAGTGACAAAGGCCACAGGGGACTGATGTGCAGCTTAACTAATTTATCATGGAGGTCCTGCTCTGCCAAGGCTGGAGTGGTCCTACTGGCTTCTCCGGGGGTCACCCCAGCATCGTAGCACCTAGGATGCTAACCTGCTATCACTGTGGGTTGGGGCCAGACCTGAGAGGCCTCAAAGCTGGTCCAGGAGGCAGCACCAAGACTGGGGGACACAGGGGCAGACCCCAGTCCCTGCGGATGCTCCACAGAGTTAACAGGCCATCTCACGGAATAAGAACCATGTTGAGGCCTCCATCTCTCCTGGCCTCTAGAGGGGATCTGTGAGGGGCCCTCACCTCAGACTGAAGAGGGGGGCTCCCTGCCCCATCTCCCTGCAGAGCCAGGTTCATCACTGGGTTCCATGCCCCTCCCATTCTGAACTTCTTCTTTGGGGGATTTGTTCTTCCATTCACTCATTATGTTGACGCGATGCTTTCTGTGCTAGTTAATAGTCATCCCAATAAGTAACCTCTGCCTGTATCCACCTCGTTTGTTGTGCTTCCGTGGTGTTAGTTGAGTTGTCAGAGAGGGTGCTTGATCAATAGTTCAACAGCAAACACCACCACAGCTGAAATTGGTCGAGCATCTACAGGAGTTGGGATCTGGCCAGTGTACCCCTGAATCCAGATTTTTCCACCCCGGGCAGCTGCCTCTTGGACCAGCTGCTTTAGGTCAAGGCTTTGATGAGAACAGACTTAACTAAAACCTGAATACATTGCAAGGGTAAATTTAACTTGACATCAGAGCTTAAAAAAGTTCTATTGAGTCAATAGTAGGTATGACTCAAGCATACACAGATATAAACACACAATAACAAACTTACTTTGGGAAAGAGATTATAGAAAAATCAGTCAAGTGTGAACTAGGTGAGCACCAAGGGATAAGTGATAGAGAAAACTAAATGTTTGGAGAAAGTACATATGTGCTAAGGAATGCCTTCAGGTTTGTAAGCCCTTTGTCTATAAAATTAATAAGAAACACTCAGGTATCCGAATACATATATTATGCCAATAGCTCCTTCTGGGCTTCACTGTGTGAAATGCCACAATGCCCCTCCCACCACAGGAGATATTCTTAAGATACTTATTAGGCGCTCAAAACATGTCAATGCTTTGACTTGTTTACCTAAACAGGATCCCCGCAGTTCTTTAAGTAGCCATGTTTGAAGGAGTCCCAATTAGGAAGGGCTATTGCGGCTAGCTGGAAGCCATAAGTTCCACCTGATATGTATGTGACGCACCTGTAAATGCACATGAGGCACCCGCAAAGCTATATAACCGGGTGAAAGCGGTCGGAGTTAGGAGAACGAAGAATGAATTCATTCAGTCAGTCGTGCAGTCGCTCGGTCGGTCAGAAGAAGAGTTTGGGTCAGAGAAGAAGAAAAGAATCAGAGCGGCCAGAACGTAGGCAGAGCGGTTACAGAAGAGAAACCAGATAGAAGAAGTAATTGCTGGTCAGAGTTAGGCCGAGGCTCCTGAGGAAGAAAGAAGAAAGAAGAAAGAAGCTCTAAAAAATAATCTTTCTCTAAGCTAAGCTCTCTCTATCTTTCTCTCTCTCTAAGCTAAGAAGAAAGAAGAAAGAAGAAAGCTCTCTCTAATCTTTCTCTCTAATCTTTCTCTCTAAGCTCTTTCTAAGAAGAAGAAAAATCTTTCTTTCTCTCTCTAAGCTCTCTCTAAGAAAGTAGAAGTAAAAGTAGTAATAGCTTTACTCTGCCTCCGAGTTTTTCTCCCGTGGCGCTGTGGCTGGCCATGACAGGCAGCTTACACATGTTACACCCAGGAGCAAACAGACCTGTATAAATGACTGAGAGCACCCCAGGCCCAGGCAGTTAGTGAGAGGTCCTCGTGCAACCTATATTAGTTATCAATTGCTGTATAGAAATCATCCCCAAACTCAGTGGCTTAAAACAACCATGGACTTGACCTCCCAGTGTCTGTAGGTTAGGAACTTGGGAGTTGCTTATGAAGATGCTGTAGGCTCTGCTCTGCCGTGAGGACACAGGCCAGATGTTGGCCAGGGTGCTAAGGGCCAGTCTCCAGTGGGGCTGCTTACACAGTTGGCCAGCTGATGCTGGCTCTTGGCTGGAGGCCTCAGTTCCTCCAGTCCTCTGCCTCTGTTGCTTGCGTGTCCCCACATCCTGGCAGCCCAGTTCCTCCAGAGCAGGAGTTCCAAGAGATCAGATGGAAGTTCTGTGTCTTTTAGGACCTAGATGTGGGAGGTCATTCTGCCATATCCTATTGGTTGCACAGGTCAGCCTTCTCCAGTGAGGAAGGGCCAATACAGAGGTCTGACTGGCTGGAGGTGAGATGTCTGGGGCCATCTTGGAAGCTGGCAGCCCAATGGTGCAAACTGCCTGCCTGCATTTCGCTCACAAACTGTCTGGAATGTATTTGTAATATTAGTTTAATTTAAATTTTCAAAATATATTTAGGATCTAAAGTAACTTAAATCTTAAAGACTTGCTTAAATAACATGGTATGCCAGTTATTTTTAAAAGAAATTTGGAAATATGGTCTTTTCATCCTAGAACAGGGCATATATAAGCAAAGGAGCAGACTCGATGCATAGGTAATGCAGAAATGCAGAGTTCACTGAATACCAGAGTGTTTGTTTTTAATTAGAATTATTAGGTTTCTAGAGAGCACGAAAAAGATCAGTTATTGCTTCTTAGTTCTCCTTTGACCATTCATTCAGAAAATGTCTTTTTTTTAATTCTACTAATAGCATTTGCTCTTTCCTCTCTAAAGAAAAATAATAACACTGCATCAGACTAAAAACTCAACTCCCTGTCGCATCCTGATTCTCCATGGCCTTTCCCTGAGTCTTGCCCACCAGTTCTAAAATGTTCACAAACTAACCATATCTTAAAAAAAAAAAAAAAAAAAAAGTTCAATAAAATTAATAAAATAAGAACAAGCACACCTCCCTTAATATCATGCACCATCCAACTCTCTAACTACCTCTCTTTCATAGCTCAAATTCTAGAAAGATTTTGCTGTACTCTCTGATCGCCTTCCTTGTTTTCTCTCCCTGCTGAAATTGTCACCCTGGGAACTCCAGCCACAGAAGTAACTCGCCAAAGCCTCCCAGCTTGTCTGCATCTGCATCCCAGTGACCACTTGGGTGCTCTGACCCCAGTGACCTGACCCTGCACTTAAAGAACGGGCCCATCCCTTGATCTCCAGGGCACTTCATTTCCTTAGTTTTCTTCCTATGTTCTCCTTTGTGACTTTCTGAGTCTAGCCTCTCCTGTAGGTCAGTGTGGCCAGGGCTCTCGGAGTTCCTCTGTTCTCTCCAGTCCTCCCCAAAGACTTTAATCCCCATGTAAATGAGGCTAAGACATGAACTCTACTGGGCCATCCATGCTTGGGGTGTCTGAGACAGCACCATCAAAATAACACAACCCACGTTGAGCTAGTCATCTCCCCTAAAGCTTGCTGTGATCTGCACAGATCTAGGTGCCTAAACCCCATCTCACAGCCAGACTAGTCTTCATCTTCCATGCTTCCTTCTCCTAGATGGCCCCTACCAACATGCAGTTAATGACATCTGGTCCACTCTCCTTCCACATCTGTCAGCTTCTCTCCAGTGCCCCCCAGGATAAACAGTTAAAGACCTTCCTCAGGGCTCTTCTGGATTCCAGGGAAATGGTCCTAACTGACCTGCCTGCTTCTGGGTGTACAGCCAGAGGGACCTTTACAATAGAGTTGACCTGTCAGGTTCCCTTCCTGTGTGGCCTCATAGTACCCTGTCCTTCTCTTATCAAAATTCTTTCCACATTAGGTCACAATTGCCGGCCTGCTTGTTTTCTAAAATTTCTCTGCTGCCAAGTAACCTGCACACCTGCTTAAGGTATCTACAGCTCACTCATCACAGGGCTGCTTTGACCACCCCAAGTTTTGACCACAGGAACCAGTGTGGACTTGTGAACAAGAGGAAGTAGAGTCGGCGGCCTCCTGATTCTGGTTTGGGTCGGACACGCTGTCTCTGAATGGGCAGACTTAATCCTTCCTTTTGGACCACAGTTCAGGGTCAGCCATCCCTGCCTGCCTCTACAAGGGAGCGTGGGAGACGTAGGAGAGGGTTTCGGGGCTGTCTAGGCAGAATGGAGAGCTGTACCCCACAGCCTTGCTTTCCCTAGATCTGTCAGAGGTCTCCCAGGCTGCTGTCCATCTCTCAAGGTGGAGCCATGGGCTGTGCTGAGCTCAAGGAGCAGGGATCCTGCCCTGATGTGGCAGGACCCCTGCTGCTTGGTGCTACATTATTTTTTTGTTTTGTTTTTACTGTGATACACTATACATAACATTTATAATATTAACCATTTTACACGTACACTTTGGTGAGATCAAGCACATGCATAATGTTCTGCAACCATCTCCACCATCTACCCCAGGACATTTTCTTCACTCAACAGTGAACTTCTGTCCCTGTTGAGCCACACACACCCTCCCTCAGCCCCTGTGGCCATATTCTGCTTGCTTTCTCTCTGGTTTGGCTACTCTGGGAACCTCACTTAGGAGGAGTCATGCACTGTTTGTCCTCTGTGCCTGGCTTTTCTCACTTAGCATGATGTCTTCTAGTGTTGCAGCGTGTGTCAGAATTTCCTTGCCTTTACCAGCTGATTCTCTGTTTTCTGCATACACCATGTTTTGTCTATCCATTCATCTGTTGATAGGCATTTGAGTTACTTCTATCTCAGCTGTTGTGAACAGAGCAGGTTTGTGGACATGTTTGTTCAAGTCCCTGATTCCAGAGCTTTGGGATGTGCAACCAGAAGTGGGATTGCTGAAGCACCTGCTATCCATCTAGTGCTTGGAAGAGGAAGCATGTCATTTTCTATGGTGGCTTCGCCTGTACGCCAGCGACATACAAGCTTCCAGTTTTTCCACATGCCCGACCCTGTTCTTTCCTGCGTGCTGCTTTTGTTATCTAAGAGCCACACAGTGCCTATGAAATGCTCATTGTTTTTCTTTCATGGTGCATCTGAAGCATATATTCCATCTCAACGTTCAAGCACCAGCAGGAATTTAGATTCCTTTATAAGAACTTTCTACAAGTCAGAAAACTGCTGCTGTGTAGAAAAGGTAGTGGTGCACCCGTGGCTGCGGTGTGCCCCTGTTCTAAGCACAGGCCTGGGCAATCTCACCGCAGACCCCTCCGCTCTACACCACCCAGGAGGGAACCGTGCAGCCGGTCCCCACAGTGACAAGCCTGGACTCCTCAACATGTAATCCACACACCCCAGCTTTCTTTCCCAGCTCTCTGTCGTGTTCCTTTATAGAGCTTATCCAGAGTGTAGGTCGATGTTGATTGATGCCTTCATTCATCCGATGCACCAAGCCAACTGAACTCTGAGATTAGGAAGAATTCCTGTGTCTGCTTCATCCTGGCAGGTGACAACTACTCCAGAATCACTCGTTAAGTAATCTTTTTTAAAAAGAAGATTATTGCCAGGCCTGGTGGCACACACCTGTAATCCCAGCAACTCAAGAGGCTGAGGCAGGAGGATCAGAAGTTCAAAGCCAGTCTAAGCAACTTAGCAAGGCTCCAAGCAACTTTTGGGACCCTGTCTCTAAATCAGATATATGATGACTAGAGATGTAGTTCAGTGGCAAAGTCCCGTGGGTTCAATCCTCAGTACGATAAGTAAATAAATAAATATCATCTCATCTTTTTTCTTTGCAGCACTCCAAACAGGATTGAGCTTTCCTATTTTGTCCATCCACCTTAGGAATTTTATATATACATCATGTAATAGTTCAAGTAATAGCATGCTCAGTTGTCACCAGAGTTTCACAAGTGTGATGGAGGTTAGGATATTCAGCATATAAACAGAGAGGAATGGTGACCAGAGAGGCCAGGACGGGGCATGGGTGAGGTGGGACTTCTCTCCCCAGTAATTCTTCATTTTAACTATAAAAACTGAACACTAAAAAAGCACTTAAATGGGCAATTGAACAAAGGTATCATATATTCTCTCTCCAAGAAAAGAACATCTCCCTCACGAAAATACAAAGTATAAAAGACATTATGCTCTTGTAATGGAAAAATTGTTGTGATTTTCTTAGCCTGCTAAGCCTTAAGCCTGTCCCCACCCGTGTTCCCGCAGCATCCTGTACGCGGATATCGTGGGCTTCACCGGCTGGCCAGCGACTGCTCCCGGGGGAGCTGGTGCACATGCTCAACGAGCTCTTTGGGAAGTTCGACCAGATCGCCAAGGTGAGGGGGCTTCCCTCCCCACGAGTGGTGGGAGACCCCGCTTTCTTTCCCTCCATCCTGCTACCCACATCTCACTTTTCTCAAAAAAGCATCCTTTAGGAACATTGTTTATAAAGTTGGTTGGTTTTTTTTTTGATTAATTTATTTTTTTAACTTTAATTATTTATTGACTTATTCATAATGCACAAGTATAGCATCTTTTTACATACAACTGCTTGTATACAAAGTATATAAGTACAATTCAGATCTTCAATCATGCATTTAGGATAATGACATCCATCTCATTCAACCACCAATTTTTTTTCCTTTCCGCCCCCTCCTTCCCCCCTTGCTCTCTCCCTTCCCCTCCCTTTCCTTTGACCTTTCTAGTGTTCCTCTAATCCTGTGTACCCCCATCCAACAACCCTGTGAACTACCCTTCTTATATCAGAGAAAACATTCAGTATTTGGATTTTTGAGATTGACTGATTTCACTTAGCATTATATTCTCCAACTTCATCCATTTACCTGCAAATGCCATTATTTTATTCATAGTGCACATATATAGCATCTTTTTACATACAACTGTTTGTATACAAAGTATATTTGAGGAATTTTACTCAGCAATAAAAGAGTTGG
Source organism: Tamias sibiricus (assembly GCA_025594165.1). Lineage (NCBI taxonomy): Eukaryota > Metazoa > Chordata > Mammalia > Rodentia > Sciuridae > Tamias > Tamias sibiricus. The sequence goes on along the minus strand of CM046662.1, from coordinate 167,033,679 downwards.
TTGGTTTTATTTGCTGTTGAGCCTTGATGAGTCTCAAGCCTGTGTTCAGAATACAAAAATGCCACGGCATCTGATTCTCACAGGTTTCCACCTATGTTTGAAGCTTCTGCTTGTGTGTAGCACAAGCACACACGTGGTCAGCAAACCCATTCAGCGTGATGAGATCCCACTCTCCGTTCTCTGGACTCCATGCTGTTGGGAGGGACTCCTGTGGGCATTTCCAAGTCCAGGGGCTGCTGAGGTCCCTCTAGCTCGTCCACCACAGCTACCCTGTGCTTGTGTTGTTAATGGGACCCTGGAAGACCACCTAAAATAGGACACGTGCTGCACTGCATGTGCTACCATCTTGGTTCCTTCCCAGGCTTGTGTGCTACTTGTGCAGAAGTGCAAGCTCAGGGCTGGCCTTGCACACGCTCATGTGTGGGAGATTTCATGTAGGAGATTATGGAGGCTATCTAAAACTGCCCTGAACCTTACTTGCTGGAACTTGGGGGGTTGCTTGAGGGACTTGCAGCTCTTTCCTTCCCATGAGACATTTCCAGTCAGCCTAATTCTTTTGTTTGTTTGTTTGTTTGTTAAATTTTTTTATTTAATTTAATTTGTTATACATGCTTTAAGAGTGCAGTTCCTTTCATATTACATATAAAGAGCACAGTTTTCCAAGTCATTGGTTTTACACAAAGTATTTTCATACCATTTGAGTTTTTATACATGCACTTAGTATATTGATGTCCAACTCCTTCTGCCATTGTTTCTATCCCCTTGTCCCTTTCCCGCCTCTCCCCCTTTTTTTCTATTTAACGTTCCTTCATTTCTCTCATCCCCCCCTCCCTTGCCACTATAATTCAGTATCATCATAGTAAAGGAATCAATCGACCTTTAGTTTTCTGGGATTGACTGACTTCACTTAGATAACCTATAGAGGAAAACCAGTTTGCATCACAGCAGATTTTTCAACCCAGTCAGCCTAATTCTATGAGTTGTTCTCAAAAAAAAAAAGTTCACGATACCTATTTATTAGTTACTTCTATGTGAAAGGGATGGTCCTGGACTTAGTTTGCTGGGTGGTTGAGCTCACTGTTTAACAATACAGAGCCTTCCAGCCAAGCGTCTTGGGAAGAAATCTGGCCTGCAGATGTTGACGCGATCACTCTTGGGTGCAGCTTCCCAAGTCTGTCATTTAGGCTGCCTGGCAGCTGTCACTGGGGATTTCTAAAAATTGGTGAGATAATAGCTCTTTTTGCCTCCTTCACCAACACAAGGAAGAGCTGAGTTTTATGGGTGGTCATTTATGGAAAGAAAACAGCTGAAACTTAAACAACAACTTACAGTTTTTCATTAACAAGAGGTCATTGCTGGAATACCTTGTTATGAAAGGAGGAAACATCCCAGCTGTGACTGGTGGTAGCATGACACCACTGTCCACAGGATAGTCTCTGCTCTCTGTGAGTCTCAGAGACAACATTTTCTCTTTTTATAGGGACAATAGCGATATTGGAAAGGGACACACCCTACTCCAATATGACCTCATTTGAACTAATTGCATGAATTCTATTGCCACATAAGATCAGATCCAAGTATTGGGACATATGTCAACATATGAATTTGGAAGAATGCCACTGATTATGCTTAGCAGAGGTACTCAGTGTGACTTCCTCTAACCAAAGGGGCAGAGGAATGTCTAGGCAAAATCCAAGTCCACACTGGGTCAACTTGGTCCATCCATTGTAGTTCAAAATGGCAGCCCACTTTGGACACCAGTTCATGGCTCACAGCTGGACAACATGGACATAGAGAGCACCATCAGCAAAGGTAGCCCAGTCCACTGAGCAAACAGTATGTGAAGTTCATCACTTTCAGCCAGTGAACTCAAGATCATTGCCATATACTCCTACTAACCCTCATGCTTTCTAGACTCAGGATGTCTATTTAAGCAGTGTGGGAGGGAAGCCTGACTCATAAGTGATTGTTTGCCTTTTTCCTATTTATGATATTGTTATTGGAATTGGTAGTACTATAAATAAGCACAAAAAATATGTCACAGCTTGTGAGCTATTAGGGAAAGAAATATGTCAAATCTTCAAATATTAGGGAAAGAAATATGTCAAATCTAACTTATACTCAAAAGGAAAAAGATGTCATGTTCCTGATATTGTTTGAAATTGTTCAGTTTATACACAAGCCTGTGTTAGCATCAGAGGAAAAATTTTGTGTTTGGAACATCTTTGTTTTAAGTTTTCTTTTACTGAAGTGTCTATATGCTGATGGAAAAAGTTAGAAATGGATGGGATGTAAGATTGATGCATATATGAGTGTAGTTAATCTAAATATTTCAATACAAATACAACCCAAGTCATTAGAAAATTAGTTGTTTATAGGTAAGAATCTACTTCAGGCATAAAATAAATGAAGAAAACTGCAGCCTAACAGGGAATGACATAAGATTCTAAGTCCAACCGAGTTCTGCTCTGTATCAAATGCTTTATTTCCCCCTCCATGTTTGGAGATGTTCAAACTAAAGAGAATAATCCTGCTGTTTCCTCCTCTGCTTCTAATAAATGTGATGTTTTCTCTGTTCTCCCTTTCCTTCCCCTTCCTCTTGGTCATCCTGATTTCCAAATGGGCACGGGGTGAGGGTCGGCCATTCTTGCTGGTCAGGGAAGGGAAGCCTGAGTTCTCATTTCTCTTCCCCACCTGCCCCATCTGCCGGGACCGTGTCATAAACCAGCTCTGGATGGCATCCGGTGACTGAATCATCACACCAGTGTGTGGTGCAAATGGATTCTGTGATTTCTTCTTCCAGGAGAATGAGTGCATGAGGATTAAAATTTTAGGAGATTGCTATTACTGTGTTTCCGGACTTCCTATCTCTCTCCCTAACCATGCCAAGAACTGCGTGAAAATGGGACTGGATATGTGTGAAGCCATAAAGTAAGTGAACGGCTTAGGAAGTTGTTTTTTTTTTTTTTTTTTTTTTTCGTTGACATTTAACCGTTTTGAGTTGTAATTCTCACCTGAATCTATTCCTGTTTTTCCGTCTACTGTTGCTAAATGCATTACAGTATATTTAAATATAAATATGCAGTTACCCATTTATTGGTGTGTGAGTAGTGCAGCCCAAAGTAAAACTTCTGTAAGTTTTGGCTTTTGTCATTATTAGCCATATGGAAACTAAATTGGAAATTTGTGGAAAGACACTATTTTGTTTGTTTCAAAGGTGATGTTTTAAAAATCTAAATATTTTCTTTGAACCCAAGGAGAAAATCTGCACTGTGGCATCTCTCCAATTTCTGATGAAAAAATGTGATTAAAGAAAAAGTGGTTTTTACCACAAGACTGCAATTAATATAAAAATCCAATCCAGAATTACTTCATTTAGTCAGCAATGCTCAGCTCTATGAATGTAGTTTTAATTCATGTCTGTTTTATGCATTATGTCTATAGTTTATTTCATTGTATAGCTAGAGAAGATTTGCTTAGGATAATAATATCAATACCATTGGCAGATACAGGGTAAACACAAGGTAAAAGGTGATTTTTGTTGGCCATACCATCCTGTTTCTTTAGTGATGCCCTTTGTAGAATCTATTCTTAAATGGTAAAATCTTTGTTTGTGGATTGCAAAATTTATGGACATTTTATTTGGATTTTTGAATCATCTATCTCAGTCAAGAGACTTTTTTTCTTATCCTCCACGGATTTTTTTTTTTTTTTTTAATCTTAAAAGGGTTGAAAATATGTGCTTGCTGTTCTAGCTCCTTCCTTGTCTCAGGGTTAGAACAAGTAGGGCCAAGTGGAAAGTAAGAAGCCAATGGTCACTGTGCTTGCCCACCGTGTGTGCTGGCCACATGTTAAAGTGACTAAAATGGCAGTAGGCAGATTTCTCCCTGCTGTCCCGGGAGGAAAACAGATCCCCAGCTTCAGCCCCAGAGGCCACGGTCTCCCTGAGGGGAGGAGACACCCGCATGTTCCAACCAGGTCCACAAGCTCAGTAGCAGGTCACTGTGGTGCCACCGGGCAGAACAGGAATGGGAGGGAAATAAAGCAAGAAGGGAGGAGTGGTCACTGGGGACTCTGTTCCCCTACCCAGCATGCACTACGCGGAAAATAACTGCTCTCTACTTGCTTATTCCCATAAACAAATCCTTTGCTTGGTGCACAAAAAATAGACTTTTTTCTAAAGTAACGGCTCTGACTCCATGTGTCCAGGTAGATGTGAATCTAGTCAGTGGAACTAACACACTTTCTTAAATTTATAACCTGGTCTGGAGGCAACCTCAGGGTTGGTTTCAAATTCAAGGGGAAATGGATTCTATTGGAGGAAAGCACTTTCCTTGAAGAAAAGCATCTTTCTTGATCTTCTTTTCAGACAAGTGTGGCAAAGATTTTTATGAAGGGCAGAATTATGCCTATGAACAACTTTGGATTCAACTATCCATCATTTTTCTCTGAAGCTTGATTTCTGCTTTCAAATTAATTATTTTACATTTCCATAACGTAAAGATATTTCAATGTGCTGAAGAGCTTTAAGGAGGAAGAATCCTCATGGCTTGTCCCAGTTTATAAGAAATGCCTTTTTTATTACATTATTTTATGTCTACGTAATGTGTCATTCTCTATTCTCTATTATATTGAGATATTTCTGTTATGTTTGGCTTACACCACTGTCACATATGCAGTTCACTGATGTCACATACACTCAGATGTTGTGCAAAAATCTTCCTCCAGAGCCTTCTACTACTCAGTCAGAGGCTCTGCACCCTGGAAGCAGTGACTCCTGCATTCCCTCCCAGCCCCTGGCCATGGCTGTAGTGTTCACTACCCATCTCTCTGATTGGCCTGTTTGGGGTGGTTCACGTGAGTGGAATTGTACAGTGTCTGTCTTTGGTGTTCAGTTTCTTTCACTGAGCACCGTGTTTTCATGCTGTGGTGCATCCTGGGACCTCACTGCTGTTGTAGCAGCACAGCCTTCCCTCATACACACACACACGGCCATGTTTCCTTTGTCCATTCATTGTTGAAGCTTGAGCACTACCTTAACGTGTCCAGAATGACAGCAGTGTTAGCAGGATTGAGGAAACTCTCCCCAGCACTTGCTTGCCTTGGTCTTTACGACTCTGTGTCCCAGTGACCTGCCAACCACTGACAAGGGACTCAGCTTCCTTCCTCTATCACATGTCACCTTCCTGTCTTATGGCTGTCATAGCCCCAGTAATGCTGGGGACAGAGTGAGCATCTCACAAGTTCCAGGCACACTGTATGTGCTCTTGTGGCCTCTCGTATGAGTCTTTGTCTCATTTTGTCTCTCATTTGTGTTTCCATTTATTGAACCATAGGTGGGTATGAATATAAGAATTTTATCTTTTTAAGCTAGTGGAAGGATGCTTTTTTTTTTTCCCCAGGAAGCCATTTGTTTTTACATCATGAGCCTGTTTCCTTTATCACTTTTAGCATGCCCAAGTGATACCATTTCATCACGTAGCATGGCCTGCCGTTTGGGATGTTAACGATGCATTTTACTAGGACTCACTGTCTCTTCCTCTTCACTGGGTGCATTCAGGCCTGTTGCTTTCCTCCACATTCTCTCTGGGGTTAGTTTCCTCCACACATCCAGGGTCATCTTCCTGCACTCTTCTCTTGCAACAGGACTTTAAATGAAAAATGGATTGAGCTGGAAGAAATGAACAAGCATTGCCCAGCATTTCCATTTTCCCTATTGAGGTTCTTCACTTGTCTCTGTTAATGAGTTAGTAATACAGCCCTAAAGTGTGTCTAAAACAAATTTTTAAATTAATTTCCTTTGCAGGATATGCCATGCATTATTAAAACTTTTTCAAAAGTATTTCTTCTCTTCTTAATTAAAGAACATGCACAATTGAAAAGCCTTAATCTCATGATTTTTTAAAAAATCTTTATTCAAGCTAATGTCATTACCAAACTCTCAAATAAGCTGTGTTCTCTTATTAGCAGAGTATCCACTGCGGGCATGCACCGCAGGAAGCACTAGAATTGCAAACGGAGGCTAAGGCCATTTCTGAGGCAGTGTCTAGGACTTTTGTAGCAGTATGCCCAGCAGGGGCAGTGCATGAAAACTAGGAGTTTGATGCATGTTATTTGACCAAGTAAAACTACAGCCCAAGTGCTAGGTCAGCACCATCTGGCCTGATCTGGCTTCACCAGCCAGAGATTAGAGCTAGGGTCTAATCTGGGAGTGGCTGAGAAGAAAAGCCCTTCCTCTTGGCTCAGAGCTGCGATCTTCGATCTTCTGCCACAGGAAGAATTCGTGGCAGTATTTCTGACAGCCTAAAAAATTCTGAATAATGAAATGCCAGGGAAATGGGCCAAGAGTGAAGGCAGAGAGGATGTTACTGAATTGTGATATCACTTCCCTTCTTTTTAGGAAAGTGAGAGATGCCACTGGGGTTGACATCAACATGCGCGTGGGCGTGCATTCCGGGAACGTCCTGTGCGGCGTGATCGGTCTGCAGAAGTGGCAGTATGACGTGTGGTCACACGACGTCACCTTGGCCAACCACATGGAAGCTGGAGGGGTCCCCGGGTAAGGCCAAACCTTGGATTTCTGTCTTCAAGTTGGCAGCACAATTAGAGGGGGACAGGTCAACAGATGTAGTAACCGCTCGGTCTTTGATGGCTTCACTTGCTACACTGGTATCACGTTACTCATGTCCAGTGGCTTCTTAGAATGATCAAAGCAACAGGAATTCTCAGACTGGGGATGTGGCTCAGTGGCGGAGCCCTGCCTAGCACGTGCAAGGTCCTGGGTTCCAGGCCCAACCCCACAAAGAAACGAAAACAAATACTCGAACTTTCAAGTCTTGATTCCGTCAACAGCAAGGACTATGGGTATCAGATGCCTAACTATAACTATAACCTTTACATAGTTGCATATTTATGAATAGAGACTGTGTTAATGATGTTCACCAGTCCAGACGGGGTGTCTCTCCAGTGCTGGACACTACCTGGGAGAGCAGCACTGTCAACATAAGCAACTGTGGCACCCACCCATCTTTGTTAGAAATTGGACAAAAGAACCTCAGTGCAAGGGCTGTGGTCTGGAGAAGCATGAGCCCAAGCCCTGAGAAAGAAAGTCTGCACTTCATGCTGCTCAGCACTTCTGCTGAACACCTGTGACATGCATTCTGAAGACAGCCTCACATACAAACACTCCATGTGATCACATTTTTTCTCTGCTGTAATTCACTGCATCCCCCCCCCCCCCGCTTGCAGGATCCTGTGAATGCAGAGAAGGGCTAGGTCTTAGTAGCTCAAGGCCACTAGCAAGGCTCCTATGCAGTGGTGGACGGAGCATAGGCTTTAGCTGTAGTCGGTCCCCCCAGGAACGTGTCGGTCTCCTTCCTTTGGAGTGAAATTGTTGCTGAAGTCACAAATAGAACACCTTTGTTCACACTTGTCCTTTCATACCTTGACTGTGCTTTTAACGTGTAATTCCAGACGGGTTCACATTTCCTCTGTCACCTTGGAGCACTTGAATGGGGCTTATAAAGTGGAGGAGGGAGACGGTGACATTAGGGACCCCTACTTAAAACAGCACCTGGTGAAGACCTACTTTGTAATCAACCCCAAGGTCAGTACCATCATGAAGAGTCTATGATTAGCCTTTTATTCCTGTGATCAACAGGGAGGAGGGGCAAATTAGTGGCATAGGTGTTTTTAGTCAAGAACCAGCGTAACTCCTTGCTAGTCTTTGCCTCAAAAATGACTTCAAACGCATTCAGTGGCTTAGCCATGAGAAATGGTTTGTAATCATGAATTCAGGTGTTTATTAAGGGAACCCCTTAACAAACACCTGCGATCATGCCATCCAACATGGACTGTCCTTCAGATAGGCATCAGGGGACACTGCCAGGGTAAGGGTTAGTTTACATCCTTGCAGGCAAAGAAAGATCATAAGTAGGAAAAAAAAATTATTGCAATTGAGATAAAAAGAAAAAAGGGGCTGTGTGTGGCGGGGGAGGGGGGCAGGGGATGGGGCACAGGGTGTTGGTTTGGGCGGCTGTGTTTGCTGGTCACATCAGCCAATGTCAGTGGCAGCGGATGCTGCCCATGAAGGGCCCACAGGGGGCACCGCCTGGAGACCCATCAGTGGGGAAGTTGAATTAAGAGAAAACATTTAACATGCCTTCAAAAGATGAAGAAATCCAATGAGACGAAATGGGAATGGACACATAAGGAAAAGCGAGGAAAGAAATATATATATTTTTTTATATCAGCAAATCTTATGCATCCATTTGGGTGAGAATGTGCACGTGTGTATCTGCATGTTTCCTTGCACACTGAAAGAATCCCCTGTTGTTGTCCGAAGCGATGGCCGCTTGGAGCAACAAAGCCACGGGAAGAAGTTCAGAGGCGAACTGGAAATAGGCTTTTTATTCTGATAACTTTTCTCTCTGGCTCTAACAACGACTTTAACATGCACCACACACACCACCAAACAACCAACACACCAAATGGTGCAGACCCGATCAGCAATCTTGGCTCAAGTCTCTTGAGATCCTGGGCCAAGTCCCGCGAGATCCCAGGCCAAGTCCCGTGAGACTACGGAAGGCAGCAATGCCCAAACATCTCCATGGCCCGTAGTCAACCGCAATCTTAGCCATCTCCCCAAACAGGGCTCCTGCATTCCCCATCACCTGGAAGACAGCCAGCCCTAGGAGCAGGAAGGAGCTCTCCTAGCCAGGTGAGGCCAGAGCAAAGGGCTCAGAGCCCTCCGCTCTGCTCCCTCTTCTCCCTTCCTGCCAAGAGATTGGTACCACGGTCATAGATAAGGCTCGGAAGCCATGAGGGGTTGTGTAACAGCTCCCAACTCACACAGCTGGCGAATGGTAAAATCTCAGCCAGAAACACTGCTGAACCATGAAAACCAGTATCTCCGAGTCAAGGTCAAGGTGGTGGATCTCACTCACGAGAGCATAGCATCCCTTTGGACTTCCCGCTGGCTTGATGATTGATCTGGAGGGAGATCAAGCAGCAGACTGTGGGGTGACAGAGGGATGCAGAGTTGTGTGCAAAGAACACTGTGTTCATGAGAGACAGCTTAGCACAAGGAACACCCCCAATCCAGTGACCCCTTCAGAAAAACACAACCATGAAGAAAAAAGCCAAGGCAGATCAGCACGTTCTGTTGAAGACTTTACTTTATAAAAATGTCCATTATTGCATTTATAGTTTTTTCCTAACTTGCAATGGAAGGTAAGTTTGACTCTCTGGAATAAAGTCACTCAGCTCAGGTAGCTTGTTCCCCCGTCCCACTGAAGGTGTTGAGGGCAGAAGCCAAAGAGTGTCGCTGGGCAGTGCTGGAGGAGCAGGGTCGGTCAAGAGAGGGTGGAGCAGGAAGGAGCAGGCACAATGGGGCTGTGGGGCAGCAGGTGTGACGCAGAAGCCAAAGAGTGTCGCTGGGCAGTACTGGAGGAACAGGGTCGGTCAAGAGAGGGTGGAGCAGGAAGGAGCAGGCACAATGGGGCTGTGGGGCAGCAGGTGTGACGCTTTGTCTCCTGTCCCAAGGGAGAGCGACGGAGTCCCCAGCACCTCTTCAGGCCTCGCCACACCCTGGACGGAGCCAAGATGAGGGCCTCTGTCCGCATGACCAGGTACTTGGAGTCCTGGGGCGCGGCCAAGCCCTTCGCCCATCTGCATCACAGAGACAGCATGACCACCGAGAACGGCAAGATCAGCACCACGGTGAGCTCGCTGCTGCCTCCAAAGCACTAGGTGCTGGGGGAGAGCTGGTTCCCCTAACAAAAGGCTGGCATCTCCTGCCAGAATAGCTCTGGTCGACCGTGAAGCCAGCTTACCACCCTCCTGCAGGTGACCTCCAAGGCCACATTACTCAGGTTCTAACACACAATGACTTTGCACTTCAAATTTATAACCCAACACAGCATTCTTCACAACTGATAATAGCCGTCAACTGTGACTGAGCTCTTCCCTAGGCCATTTCCTTTTTGTGTCCTTAAGCAGAAAGCTTTGAGCACCTCCGTACAGAGGTAAAGGCGGGGCCTGCTCCCAGCTTGAGTAGCACTATCAAGACTGAGCCCAGCTGCACTTTCAGACCCTGAGTAGCCACACACACTCCACTGCTGGGGCTCTGCGCTCCCTGCACTCCAGCTTCCAGCAGAGCAAAGCTTTGGAGCCCCTCAGAACAGGGGTGTGCACAGTAGGACAGCTGAAGGGGCGATGGGAAGCAGACCAGCAGAAGCAGGGGAAGTAAGCACAGTCAGGCACTTAGAAAGTACCACTGGTCTTGCTGGATCCCAAAATCACCCCTGAGGACAGTTTCATGTATAATGGCGTTAACTGCATTAGGGATGCAATTGAGATAAAAAGAAAGAAGGAAGAAAAAGATGGAAGATGTTACATACTTCTCATTGGCTGATGCAAAGAAACATACCAGGCTGTCATAGGAAAGTGAAGTTTCTGCTCTCCCTTGCCCCACCACCAACGTCTTATAGTGACATCCAAGCCACCAAGTAGGGGTCAAGCATTCTTGTTTTGTTTTAATTATATTTTTCTCCCAACTTGCCTTGATCCTTTTTAAAATAAAAAAAAAAAAAAAAAAAAAAACCTGCGATCCAACATGGACTGTCCATCAGATAAGCATCAGGGACACTGCCAGGATAAGGGTTAGTTTGCATCCTTGTAGGCAAAGAAAGATCATAAGTAGGAAAAAATTAATGAAGATGATCATTTCAGGTGCTGGTGAGGACCACCATGAACATGAAATTGAGTGATGTCGTTGAGAGTGAGCAGGGTGGCTACTCCCGGTGGGACAGATGGGAAGTCTCAGGGACAGAGAGGACCAAATTGGGGCAGTGGTGGCAGGGGAGCAAACACAGTGTCCCTAAGATGGAAATGACTGTGCTGTCTGCTGGCACAGAGGAGGCTAGGTGGCTGGAGAGTTACCAGCAATGGGCAAATGAATGTCACTGGGAGGAGACAGGCTGAGGTCATGAGCCGATATCTCATTCTCAGTGAAATGGGAGGTTGTGGGGGACCTTGAACAGGGAGAAGCACGATGGATTGGTGCTTGGGAAAAAGAAGCAAGAGGGCAGGGCTTCCAAGTGAGAACAGTGCCTTCTTACGCTAAGGTTTTAGCAGCTGAAGGAGTAAGTTCAAGGTCTAACTTGAAAGCTGAGCCAATGAGACCTGGTGTTGGATAGGATCTGTGTGAGAGTGACGAGCAACTCCCAGTTGGGAGACTGGTAATGTCATTGGACTGGATGATGCATAGGAGGATAAGGTCAGGTTCATGAGATGGAAAACTCAAAACTTTGCTAATGGGCATCCTCAAATCAATTTGCCTTTTTGATAAGTGCAGGAGGGAAACAGATGATTGGAAAAGCATGTCAGGAACTCCTAGGAAAGGTCCAAGCTGGAGATGAGCAGAGAGTGCCATTTTAGGTGATGTTTGAGGCCATGGAAGTGGAAGGAATCATCAAGAAGAGAGTGATCCAAGGAGAGACCCAGGGCACCTGGGGCCTTCCAACATGTATACCTATTAGCAAAATTACCCAAGGACCCTAGTACCCAATTGCCAATGAAAATTTTTACTGCTAGCTTTAGCAATTATTTGGAAAATTTTGTCTCAGTATTGCGTTTATTATCAGTGCTCAGGGCCAATAACTCAGTCTCCATGGAGATTTATTGTTTGCCAGCAATTAGTTGGTGGGTTGGTTGGTTTTTAAGAAATAAGAATGATTTATAAATATTTGTCGGTGGTTTTCCAAGCAGTTTCTCATGTATACCTGTCAAGGAAAAGGTCTTACTTCTCTGAGTGGTTTTTTTTTGTTTTGTTTTGTTTTTTGGGAGACTGTATTTTTGCTGTGATTGCTCATTTCTTATTAGTCTTTATTGTTCTCTGACTTCAGAGTGACTCCCTGCCTGTGGGACCTCAGGAACAATTTCAGTCTGACTTTAGTCTAATGAGACATACTGTTGAAAATGTCTACTCTACGACTGGGCTGGAAGTTGTGCACAACCTGGAGGACCTCTTGCATGAACGCAGTTTCCCTAACTCTGTGGTCTCACCTGTGATGGGTTCAGGGCCAAGGTTTTAATCACCTTAGCATAAGTCAGTACTGCCATCTTAAGAAAGTTCCATGTCTGCTTAATGCGTGGAGCCGGGACCACTTTGGCTCAGCTGTGTCTCTTTCTCATTTTAGAAAGATGCCACTGTAGTGCTTACTGATACATTAAAGGGTGGAACAACTGCCGTTTCTTTTATCTAATCCCCTCTGCAGAATTCCATCTACTCCATGTTGAATAATGCATTGTTTTAACTTATGTAACAAGGCGTGGAGAGCAATTACTTATTTCTAAAAATCTTACTTTTTTTTTTTTTTTTTTGTCTAAATACAATTCCTAAGCTAACCTTTGAAATCAAAGCAGCAAATACAAGTTTCAAAACTTCTTTGCTCCAACGTTCATTTACATTTCCCACTGCAAATGTTCCGAAGTGGATTTTATTCCCCTCATGTCTCAAACCAATGCTGGGCAGTGAGTTCTCCACCTGTGAACTCGGACCAGCGTCTTCCTTCCACACCTCTTCCTGGAACTTCAGAGCTCTCTGTGGAAGTCTTCCTGTCACCCAGTGTTCCTTGACTCACACACTGAGCCGATGGCGCACCATTTCCCAACAACTCAGTTCAGACATAAGTATCCATGGTAGATTTTGCCATTACATTTGTGTTTTTAAAGCACCTTCTAATTTGTCTGATTTTCACGTGATTTTAAGTGGCTGATAGTAACCCTAGTAATGGTCCCCTTCAGGCTATTGTTTAAAATCAAATTTACAACATCAAAACATAAAGATTTGGGCTGGGGATATAGCTCAGTTGGTAGAGTACTTGCTTTGCATGCACAAGGCCCTGGGTTTGATCCCCAGCACCACCAAAAAATTAAATAAATAAATAAATAAATAAATAAAGATTTTTTAAAAATCAGGTGATGACCCTGATACTTCCAACATCTAGAGTTTATAAGATGATACTACACCCCAAATATGAACAGGGCTTTAAATCTTGATTCATATTTACAATTGAGCTCTTTCTTCACACAGGCAATGATTTGTTGTATAAATGATACTTGCCATGATAAAAGAAGAAAATATAAAATATAGCATTATCATTGCAATATTTTTTGAAAGACATTCTTAGTAACTAATAAACTTTGTTTTTTTTTTTAATGTAGGATGTACCAATGGGTCAGCATAATTTTCAAAACCGCACCTTAAGGTATGGTATCTATCTTTGACTAACTTTTCAAGACTTCCTGCTGTTTACTGATTTCTGAGACTAATTATCATCAACTATAGTCATTTCAAAGGCTTCTTCTAAAAGAGCAGCTACTTGTGAAAAGCCCTACTAAATGGCTTCCAGCTTCTAAGAATAAGATTTTTATTGTCTTGTTACTAGAATTAGGAGAAGGAAAGGAAAAGGCACCTGTTAGTCATCTTAGAATGTTCAGTTGTGTTTTCTTAAAATGACTCTTCTAAATACCAATATGCAGCAAAAAAATTGAATGGTCTTAAAATGAGCACTTTGTTTAAAAATCAATTTTCAGGTTGAATCCTGAAGGTTAAAACAAGTCTGCCCTTTCTATAGTGAAATGAGGAGCTGCCTGCCCTCCCCAAACAGAGAGAAAATGCCCCACAAGTGTCCACAGGTGCCTGTCGCTGTCCACGATGAGAATCACATGCACTTCCCGTTTGACCCTATGTTCCTGTCTTTTGGCCTCAGAGTTACTATAAATCTGGTTCAGGAGTTCACCAAACTAACACTAGGAAGCTAGAATAAAGCCTGCACAGTGTAGGCCCCAACCTCACTCTACTCACAGAGGTCAGTTCATGGGAGGTGTTGCTAGTTTTGCAGAAATGAAGCAACAATGGGAGAGCCAACGTATTTTCTTGTGGAAAGAGCCTTGTATCCAAGTAGAAGCGGAACGCACGCAGAGGGTTCCTTGCCCAAGTGTGGCAGTAGTGCACCTTGCTGCAGAATGCCACTGTGTGGCTTTATATGTAGTAATCAGTTCTAACTTCTGTTTCCCGCAAACTGAAATTTTAACATTAAAATGTAACATCTATCACCCTTATGACTTATGCTATAAGAATAATAGGGTTCTTCTGAAGGAGCCCTAATCAGGAAGGGCTGTTGCAGCTAGCTGGAAGCCATAAGTTCCACCTGATATGTATGTGACGCACCTGTAGGCACCCGCAAAGCTGAAGGTATATAACCGGGTGAAAGCAGTCCGAGATAGGAGAACGGAGAATTCAGTCAGCCGGGCAGTCACTCGGTCGGTCAGAAGAATCAGAGCGGCCAGAACGTAGGCAGAGCGGTTACAGAAGAGAAACCAGATAGAAGAAGTAATGACTGGCCAGAGTTAGGCCGAGGCTTCAGAGGACTGGTCAGAGTAAGGCCGAGGCTCCCGAGGAAGACAGAAGACAGAAGACAGAAGAAGGAAGAAAGAAGAGAGAAGAAAGAAGCTCTAGTCTTTCTCTAAGCTAAGCTCTATCTTTCTTTACTCTACTCTAAGCTAAGAAGAAAAGCTAAGCTCTATCTTTCTTTACTCTAAGCTACTCTACTCTAAGCTAAAGAAGCTCTAAGCTCTACTATATCTTTCTTTCTCTCTAAGCTCTAAGAAAGTAGAAGTAAAGTAGTAAAAGCTTAACTCTGCCTCCGAGAATTTTCCTCCCGTGGCGGCGCCGTGGCTGGCCGTGACAGGCAGCTTACCAGGCAGCTTACAAATGGTGGTCCGTCCGGGGCTCGGCAGGCAGAGAAGAAAAGCTAAGAAATAAGGAGAGCAAAGAAAAAGCATAGCCTCAGACTCAGTTGAGACCAGCAAAAAGAGTAGAAACAAGTAGCATAGCCTCTGACAGTTCAGTTAAGAATTAAGCCGAAGCCAGTTGGCCAAAAGCTGAAGCAGATTAAGGCCGAAGCAGAGTAGCCAGCGAAAAGCCGAAGCGAGCCGGCCAAAAAAAGCCGAAGCAGAGTAGCCAGCCAAAAGCCATAAAAAATATAGAGAAAAAGCCTTGAGCTTTAGTATAAAGAAAAAAGCCATGAGCTTAAAAGAAAATAGAGAATTAAATAGCATGGTAAAAACCATGCAGAAAAAAAGCCATTGAGCTTTGGCAAGAAAGCCATAAAGAAAAATAAAGAAGAGGAAAAAAAAAAAAAAAAAAGTCAAAGCCGCTTATACAATTGTGCTTAACTAAGTGCGTTAGCTGCTCCTCAGCAGTAGGCTTCCTTAAAGCCACAGCACCTTCTCAAAAAGGGCTCAAATATCCACCCTTTCAAAAATAAAAGGTGAAAAGCTAGGTAGGGACAAGAAAATAGAGAAAATAAAATAGAGAAAATAGAATTAAAGCACCTTTTTAAACTAAAGGGAAGGAATATGAAGGAGCCCTAATCAGGAAGGGCTGTTGCAGCTAGCTGGAAGCCATAAGTTCCACCTGATATGTATGTGACGCACCTGTAGGCACCCGCAAAGCTGAAGGTATATAACCCGGTGAAAGCAGTCCGAGTTAGGAGAACGGAGAATTCAGTCAGCCGGGCAGTCACTCGGTCGGTCAGAAGAATCAGAGCGGCCAGAACGTAGGCAGAGCGGTTACAGAAGAGAAACCAGATAGAAGAAGTAATGACTGGCCAGAGTTAGGCCGAGGCTCCAGAGGACTGGTCAGAGTAAGGCCGAGGCTCCCGAGGAAGACAGAAGACAGAAGACAGAAGAAGGAAGAGAAAGAGAAAAGAAGCTCTAGTCTTTCTCTAAAAGCTCGCTTTAATCTTTCTCTCTAAAAATCTTTCTTTCCCTCTCTCTAAGCTCTAAGAAAGTAGAAGTAAAAGTAGTAAAAGCTTAACTCTGCCTCCGAGAATTTTCCTCCCGTGGCGGCGCCGTGGCTGGCCGTGACAGGCAGCTTACATTCTTCGACTTTTGAAGCATTGTTTTTAAGTGACATATACTGTACTAAGAAGCACTTAATCTAATGGACCCAGAAGATAGCTTGGCAAAGGCAATAATGTGCTAGTGCATGTGTGAGCCACTGTTCCCAGAATGTCACAGGCTTCCTGTCACTTTATGTTCCACATCTCTTTTGGTATCTGTGTCTCTCTGCCTACGACTCTGCTTTAAGAGTCTATTTTTTGAAGTACAATGAGAAATGCCTCACGGGACCCCCATATTCTGGGATGAGCGCAGCCAGGAACATGGTGACCACAGCTCTGTCCACCCACATGGAGCTGTGGAAACACACTGTGGAAGGAGGAGAGCAAGGTCCAGTGGCTGAGCAGAGTGTCCACAGGCACGCGCCGGGGACAGGAGGCCAGGTTTTGTGCGGGCTCTGGGACCTCAAAGCCTGCTACCTCACCACCACTCTGTCCTACTGGCTGTGCTAAGGGTCTCTTCAGTCCTTCCACTGTGGGTGCTGACCTCCAGTGGCCTCCAGGGGAGAGTGCTGCTCTGGTCACACTCATCTGGCTTCCTGCCACTTTCTGGCTTGGTGACATGGACTCATCAGCCTCCCTGAGACTCGAGCCTGGCCCAGAACAGGTGTCTTGTGGCTTTTTTGTACCTCCATAAGACAGCCCAGGTATGGGGGGAGCAAATCTGGGAAGGAAGCTTGAGAGAAAGAATATGACAAATTGGAAAGAGGGACTGCGGTGCAGAGCAGTTGGAAGACCAATCATGGGGTCAGGGGTAGGTGTGAGCACATGAAATCAGCTGTGCTGATAATCTGAGGAACAGAGTCCTCAAGATCTCCTGGCAGTCAAGATCTCCCTCAGGATGTCTTATCTCAAAACCACAGACAAGGAAACCATGGGTATGTTAGAGTCCTCGTGCAGATAATTACTGAATTCAGATGATGCATAACACACGCCTTTTTTTGGCTGTGTCATATGTCCCACCTAGGATGCTAGACTCTGTGTCAGCATTATCTGAGCTGGCCCTAAGAAGATTAGCAAAGGAAACACGTTTGTAAGCCTGAACATCGTATTTTTGTGAGCCTCAAGGTACGGATGGTTCCTTCTTAGACTTTGCAAGACTTTGTGAAAAACACAAAATTGAAGTAAAAAAAAACTAAAGTCTAGTTGTGGAATTGATAAGTAGAAATGAAGGGCTGAAGGTTGTAGCTCACATTGCTTGGGTTTCCTGACCCATGAGTGAGGATACTATGATATGGAAATTCTTTGCTCTTTAACTATAAATGAAGGGTCTGGCATCAGTGGTAAGACACATGCTGAGCAAGTACCAGGCCCTGGTTTCCTCCTCAGCACCAAAAAGAAAAAAAAAAAAAAAAAAAAAAGGATTAGAAATCAATATATCTTGTTCAAATGGATTGCAATTTGATAGGCTAAAACCTCTTAATTCCGTTCTCTATGTCTATGGGTGGATCACTTAATGTCATTTTGGGTTTGAGTGAGACTGCCCTCTGCAAGTCCACAAACACAGGACCTGGGATTGAAAGACCTGTTCATCTCATTAATGACAATCCTGTGAGATCTAATTACAGATAAATGATAAATTTGACGTTACACCCCTAAGGCGATGCTTACCTATATTGAGAGGCAATTCTGATTTCAGAAAGGTGTTATTTTTATTCCAGAGTATAACATCTATTCATTTAAGAATTAACCAACCAAAACACACAAAATCTTCACCTGTCCAAGACAGAGGCACAGCCTTGTTCAGCCAGTTGGCGAGGGCCAGGCTGAGCTGCCAACCTTTGCAGTAGATATTTAACTTTTAAAAATAGGAATTGGTTCAGTTTTCTCCTTTACATCATTCTCATGAGAATTGTCGAGGTATCTTTAGGGAGCTCTTACTATTAGTTGGCATAATTCATTTAGACAACATCTCATGGCTAAGAATTTTTTGCTTCCAAGGTGAAGTCTGCGCGTGTCAGTGGGTTTTCTGTGAGCAGCGCTTTTAACAACTGAGGAACATTGAAATGCACACAACGAAGCATCGATATGCCAGAAATAAAACTACGTCTGCAAATTCTTGAAAATCTGACCAGGGAAAACCTGAGGGAGGGATGCCTATTTTATCAAACAAGCCAGATTCTGACAGGGGAGTTTCCAGAGCGGGTGTGCTCTGCCGGTAGTCACAGCCGGAAGGCAGCAAGTCAGGGCCGAGCTCATCTCAGGGGAGAGAGCTCTTTTCTCTCAGACACCACACATGCATGCTTAGCATTGATTTTCAAAGCCTGGTGCCTTTCACTCTCTGAACACTAAGCCAACATCTTACCGAACCAAATACTCGACTCAACTCGGTGAGTCTGAGGAGTGGGTCTATGCTGATAGAGAAAAGCCTGCTCATAGGCCACTGTCTTTCTTCTTTTTTCACTTTATTAACAAAGTTAGACAGAAGTTTTGGCATCCTAGGAAAACAGGCCTGATATATGCTTTAGTACTGATACTCTGACCTTTTCCATTTAGAACCAAGTCACAAAAGAAAAGATTTGAAGAAGAATTGAACGAAAGAATGATCCAAGCAATTGATGGAATCAATGCACAAAAGTGAGTACCTGATCATCTTACATTATCTCATTTAAAACCCTATTATTTAAAAATAATGTCATATTTAAAAAAAAAAAAATGTTTCATGCTAGGGTCTGCAATGCTTATCATGACCAAACCGAGTTTTCTGAGACAATTCATTGAGTTGGCCTTCCTGATAGCTTTTGTTGATAGTATTTCTTTCATCTTTTTTAAAAAAATTAATCCCTGCCTAGAAAATATTTGCCAAGTCAATTACTAATAAACAACATGAAAGGTCATCATAGAACATTCCAGCCTCGTGTGTTCAGCAAGCAATGTTTATAAAAGCGTCGTAGGGCTTCCATATGGGGACATCAGCAGACTGCATCCTGTGACACTGTTCATTCAAGATGCGTCGATTCCTCTGTAGAGTTGGCGAGTGTTGAGATACCCACTGTTCCCGATCCTGGGAGGCTGTTGGAATCGGAATTCACAGTAAGCTGTGGGAGGAAGACTCATTCATTCAGCCTGTGAAGTCAGAATTGCTGCTGTAGTTTTAAATGATCTAAGAGATGCAGAGAAAAAATAATTTAAAGGCAGCGTCAGCTCCCACCGCCTGAGAAGAGTGATTGCATTCATCCGTCTTCACGTTCTCCAGAGGTCGCTTGTCACAGAGGCACCATGAAGCGCGGGGGGCAGGTCACTCTATATGGTTCTAGCACATATTATGGATCATTGCAGAACTGAATTATAGTGGACAGCGGTGGGTCTACCTGAAACCATCCCAGAAAGGTTTACATCTTTATAGAAACCTACTTGATTTTGATCCTGAAAGTCGACTCTCGGAAAGTGTGAATGATTTTCACCTAGAACTCTCTACTACCAACATAAAGTTACAGGGCCTCAGTTAATACACGGCTTTGCAAAATTCACATCTGTTCTAGATTGTTCCATATAAAGATTTAGACTATTTACATAGATTATGAAAGATCACATGAACAGGTATGTAAGGGAGTGTGTGTGTGTGTGTGTGTGTGTGTGTGTGTGTAAAGGCATATGCATCCATGCAATGCAGCATTCTGATCAGGCGAGAGCTGCCGATCAGGTATGCTGGAATGCAGACCATCACCTACCTGTGCTGCAGTAGACAAAGTCTCCCCACTTCCCAGAGCTCTTGGGGCACACAGCAGTGCCTAGACAGATGGTCTGCTTTCTCTGGCACCAGGACCAGTGTGAGAGCAGCCTTACCTCCACACCAGTCAAAATGTTGGCATATCACAAACCAGGAAGCAAATGATCCCCCGTGTCCTACCAGCAGCTAACACCTGGGGGAGCATCCAATTTCAACAATGCAGGGGGAAGGACCTCATTCAGTTGATACTCTGTGACCCCTAACCTAATACAGGATGTTAGAAGAAAGGAAATCTTGACAAAGCTTAGCTGCCAATAATAATAGCAACATTAAAAACCTGGCCTCTAAAGTCAGCCTCCACCTGTGCTCATGTGAAACTCCTGCCTTCCTGAACCCACCATTAGTGCATTCCTACTAAAGGAGTCCTTAGAAAGTATAGTCATGGCCGGGCGTGGTGGCACACGCCTGTAATCCCAGCACTTGGGAGGCTGAGGCAGGAGGATCGCGAGTTCAAAGCCAGCCTCAGCAACGGCGAGGCACTTAGCAAGTCAGTAAGACCCTGTCTCTAAATAAAATACAAAAAAGGGCTGGGGATGTGGTCCTGTGGTCGAGTGCCCCTGAGTTCAATCCTCGGTACCAAAAAAAAAAAAAAAAAAAAAAAGAAAAAGAAAGAAATACAGTCATGGCTTTATTCTGTTACAGTTGCTTTTGAATTGTCTGTTGTCTTCGCATCACTTAGTATTCAAATTCATGTTTCGTTGACACCTTTGTGTTTTCACGCGTTTTATTCTAAAGTTATATCTCAGGTTGATGTAACTGCTTCTGTAAGTGATTTTCCAACATCTTTCAGAAGTCAAATAGAGAAAAAGTCCAGGTGGTGCTCAAAATTTTAGTAAAAGGATGATTTTCTAGATGGAAGCTTTTATGCGTATATCTTTAATTAGCATGATAACACTTTGTTATGGAATACTACAGACCAATGGCTAACTCCTCTTGTTTCGTTATGGCTTCCCCTGATCTTTGAATGCCCACTGAGGACTCAGCAGGGGCTCCTGGCCTGGGGTATCATTCAGGGGTTTTCTGCTCTTGACGCGACTTCGTTGCAGATTGTTCTCTGTTCCTTCACTTACCCATTTATCAAGCATTTGTAACAAGATGAGTAGTGCCAGTGTTTGCTCAGCGTGAGACAATCAGCACTCAGGCCTGCCTTCCCTGGGCGTGTCTCCATGGGGGCGGGGCCAAAGTTCTCTGAGGGTGGTCCTTTGAGGCCACTAACCCCATCAGGAAAGGCCCCGCCCACTGGTCCCTTTCAACCTCACCATTGCCTGAGAGGACATCTCCCAATGCAGTCACGCTGGAGGTCAGGACTCTAGCACAGGAACTGAGCAGGGGACAGGAGCATCCCACCCACAGCAGCAGGAAAGTGGCCTTCTGCTTCCTGGTCCCTTGGCGATGACAACTTGCATTCTTATATTCCAGAAGACTCTCTGTGAGGATGTGGGTGTGCCTCTACCCATCCAGTCAAGATTTTGTCTAGACTTTTTTTTTTTTTTTTTTTGGCCTTGGCCAAATAAACAAAAATTTAAAATCTTGGTACAAATTAACAGGGAATCACTTATAGTCTAGTTCAGGGACAGGGATGGAGTTACATTTCTTCATGCCATGGACCACTTGTGTCAGAGAACGTGAAGAACACACACAGAGATTTCCCTTTCTCCTCTTCCCCGCTCTTCCCTCCTCTCTGCTTTCTCCGTAGTTCTCATTTCCAGAAATAATATTTGACCTTATCGGCCAACAGAAATCTTTCAACTTCAAACAACCAAAGCACATCATGAAATCTCTGAATTTTTTACAAGTCTGTAGTGGAAACTCAGGCCACCTCAGAGAATTCACATAGAAACCTAAATCTGAGCAGGCATGGTGGCACACATCTCTAGTCTCAGCAGCTTGGGAGGCTGAGGCAGGAGGATCGCAAGTTCAAAGTCAGCCACAGTAACTTAGCAAGGGCCTAAGCAGTTTAGCAAGACCCTGTCTCAAAATTAAAGAAATATATAAAAAGGGGCTAGGATGTTGCTCAGTGGTTAAGCAAGCCCAATACCAAAAAAAAAAAAAAAAAAAAAAAAAAAAAACGAAGATCATATCCTCCTTAATTCTAAGACGTAGGTCCCTCTCCCAGTGCTTTGGGGAGAAGCCACAGATCAAACTGCACTGCTGTGGGGGAGGGAGGCCAGAGCATGAACTAGCTGGGATTCATTCATGTCCCCAAGCACTTCTGGCTTATGAAGCAGAGTGTTGGGTGGTGAGGACACTGGACGGGAAGTCCCGGTCCTGCGCACTTGCTGAGCACCTGCAGGACGCCCGTAACTAACCGAAGAAGCCCAGGCAGGAGCTTGGAGCCTGCTCGTGAGGGAGGAGCTAGCTTTAGTTCCACTTCATCTCTTGCACTCAGTTGTTTTCCAAGCTTCAACTATCCAGGAGCATTTTGAAATCTGATTTTTCTGTTTCTTTATTGAAAACATCTTTAGCAAGTGACCTGCACATCTTATTCATATTTTGATTTACATACAGTTCTAGAAGTGAGAGGGTTAAAATTTATCTTAAATTTTACTTTCTGGACCTTTAACTTTTTTTTTTTTAGTTTATTTTTTAATTGTTCTTTTAGGATATACACGACACTAGAGTGTATTTTGACATTTCATCTTCAAACTAGTCTTCTACGAAAGAGCAATAATATAGTTCTGTATCTAGTACAATAGTGACAAATACCAAAAATGTTATTTCCCTGATACCTGAGATTTATAACATTGAATGGAGCCATGACATTAAATCCAGATTTGTAACCGTCTCACTTTCAGTGGCCGCCGTTACAAACAGAGTCGACTTCTTGCCTCAGTGAATAGTGCAACGTGCAGCCTGGGGTTACTCAGGTAGACAGGGTGTCATCTGGCCGGGAGAGGGTGAGGACGGCCCAGGGCCTCCAAGCAGACGTGGGACTCCCCTCCTCTGCCGGCTGACCCCCTGAGTGGGCAGGTCCCTGAGGATGCTATGAGTGAGTCACATCTAGCGACCTCCCCTGCAGGCAGAAGGCGGGGTCACCTCTGAGGGCACACTGACTGGCCCCAACCAGCTGCTCCTTCTGCTGGTCCTCAAAGGCCTTCGCCTTCTGTTTCGGTCAGCTTTTTTTTGCTGCTGTGACCGGAACGACTGTAGAGGAGGGGAAGTTTTATTTGAGGGCTCATGGTTTCAGAGGTCTCAGTTCCTGGAAGTCCTGCACCGGGCCTCAGGGCTCAAGGTGAGTCTGAGCATCACAACAGCGCAGTGTGGCAGAGGGACGCAGCTCACATGATGATCAGGAAGCAGAGAGAGACTCCACCCTCCAGATGCAAAATATGTAGCCCCTAGCCACACCCCCCAGTGACCCACCTCCTCCCGCTACCCCCCACCTGCCTCCAGGCACCACTCAGTGACTGAATTAAGATCACAACCCAGTCATTTCTCTTCCAAACCTTCTTGCATTTTTTCACATGTGAGCTTTTAGGGGACACCACATCTAAACCATAACACCCTCTATCTTTCTACTACATCTCAGGAGGTCACCAACCACAGAAATACCACCAAGGGACTAAAAAAATACTACCTAAGAAATTTGCATGAATTGATAATTGTTTGAATAGGTATAATGTTTTTTTTTTTCTGGAAATTTACATAAGACATAAATTTTGCTCTAGTGTCCTAACATATGAGTTCTTGGTATATAAATAGAAATATAGGTATAGATGTATACGGATGTACATATAAATATAGATATATACAGTTTTATACAAGTATAGACATAAACATATGTATGTGTATATATTTGAGATTATTATATTTTCCAAAATCCTAGAAGTTTTTATTTGAGGATAATAAAAGTATAAATTCCTCAGTGACTAACAACCCATTCAGTATTTCCAAGTACTTTTTTTAATGCACAGAATTGGAATTTTCTTATATTCTTGCCTTCATGGGCAGAAGAATGTGCATCTCCCTATGTCACTTAATTTTATTTTGGAGAGTGTACTTCTAGTTTGTAGCTTAGTGTGTGACTGTGTCGGGCATTATGCGTACAGCTTCTGTCGTAGCACGCTGGGTATCTCCGTGTGACTTGTATCCACTACAGCACTCTAGTGAAAGCTTTTCTCCTTACATCCTTTCCCTGTTCACAACTCTTTCTTAAAACAGACCTGAAAGTTGGTCATTGTGGAAGAACATAAACTTCCATGGGATTCTCCTTTTTTTTTTTTTTTTCCCAACATTGGAGAAACATATATGTATGTATTCAGACACTTTATGTTTGCATCAGCAGATTCTCATTATGTTAGGTTTTAAGTTTAAAACTGCATTTGAACATGATTTTTCCTTTCTCAAGGTTTAAATAATGATAATGAAGGGATTTTCAGACAGTGTGGAAGAGGCACGATCTCCTCACCTAGGCCCCAGGCTTTCTGGCTCTCTGCACATCAGAGGGATGTGCTGCTTGAACCATGTCCCTGGGGAGAGGAAGCTCCCGTGTGACTTCAGGGAAACTTCAGGGAATCGATTTATTGATGTGCTTGAATCCTTCTCATAGTATCTCCCTAGTTGCTTAATCTGGACAACTTGAGTTTCAACTTGACCCGGCAGTGGTTTGTAATACAGGACCTTCTAAGGAGGACAAGGTGCAACTGCAAAATGTTATATTTGCACTTCCTGCTAACTATCTCAGCATTCCATATCCAACAAGTTGGTATTATGCATGTTTTTTTAAAAAAATATTCAGTTTGGGATGATTTCCAATCAAGGAAGAATGCAAGTCATTTCATAAAAAGTGGCTCCAGATGTTTGGTTGGAGCCCTGGATTCATGATGACTGTTCTTTTCATTTCCAGGCAATGGCTCAAGTCGGAAGACATTCAGAGAATCTCACTGCTTTTCTATAACAAAATTCTAGAGAAAGAAGTAAGCCTCTTTTTTTACTCAAAATCAATTGGTCTTTCTGAATTGGTAATTTTGAATTCCTTCATAAGTTGGGGTTCATGTTTTTTGCATGTGGTGTTTAAGCTGCTTCTATCAGAACTCCTTCTGGCTTCTGTGGTTCTTTTGTGCATGCATTGTTTCAGCGTATCTCTTGCCACTCAGCCTCCCTCTTTGGCCTCTCAGCCTGCCCAGCACTCTGGGTAGTAGATGGTGGCTGCAACATGTCTGAGATCCGGGGCAAAGGGAGGGACAGCAGCTAATGCCTGGCTTCCTTGATGTGACGTTTTCTCAGAAAGGCTTAAAAAAGAAAGCAAAATCCTCCCTGATGAATTTTCAATGGCTTTACACAAATTGCTTTAATATTTTTAACAAAAATGACTCTACCTCCAATACCTGTTCAGGAAAATTAGAAAACCCACACTTTTAAGTTTTGTGGCATGTAAATGTTTTCTCATTATGACTTTCAAGGAGCTGTTTCAAGGCATAAATAAGAAGCAGACGATTAGTTTTTACACATGGAGCTTAGCATGGCCTTGCTAAATGACTTCAGCAATTACGCAGGAAGGATAGTCGTTCTTCTAGGTTAACTTTACGTCACCCACCCTTTGTTTTGTGTGGGTCCAGAGAAGGAGCAAGATTTAGAGGTCATCTCATTCATCCAACCATAGAATTAAAGACTTACTTTGAGCAAAAGTGATTAATGGCAGCTTTTGCATCACTGTATTAAAATTCTATTCAGAAAATCAGATTCATTGGTTCGTGGACATTAAATGAAAATATCGAGCATCAAAAGTCCTTCTAAAATTCATCAGGGTTGGAAATTACAGGTACACTCAAACTTTCCTTTTCATTTGTGGTCAAGAAAATCATTTTTCTACATCTAAGTAAAGGATGTAGTTGGTGTAGCAAATTGAAGCTTGATAAAATGGGTTTTACTGACCACCTTAGCCTGGAGTGATGGTAACAGATACGAATGGCTGCTTGTTTAACTGTTCCATTATTCCTTCCTGATGGAGGTCCATTTCCCTTGTTGATACCAAAATGAAATTCCACCTCACATCTCTGAACAAAGCTCTGAAGAAGTTAAAAGACAAGGATGTAATTGAATGCATAGGATGTAATCACATTTCAGCATTTATGCTAATATGACCTCTTCATCAGCATGTAAATCATCCTGACTGTTCAGTCACAAAAGTCACTAGAAAAAAAATTCTAGTACAGAGAAGGTAATCATCATTAAAAATATGACCTTGGCTTCTATTCCTAGGAGCACATATTTGCAGATGCCAATGTTAGGGCAAATTTTAGAGTGCGTGGAGAGATGAAGTCCTGCCCTCCCTAGCCTGCACTCCGGGTCCTCAGGAAGGGGAAGGCCGCAAGACCTGGGCAGAGACACCAGCAGGCCTCCTGGAGTCCATCACACTGAAACCCCCAAGCACGCCTTTCTCCATAACTTGGGAGAAAGATAATGCAAACTGACAGTGTTTCAGGAGGTTTCAGTGGTGACATCGTCACCATTTCGTTTCCTCTAATTTCATTATAAACCCTCTCTGGAAGGCGGTGTAGGTTTGTGCATGAATGGGAACCTAGATCTAGTCCACCTGAGGGATCTCCCTGGGCGTGTGATCACGCAATTCCCCTGCAGTCCCCTCATTCAAACCAGGGACAGCAGTGGCTGTGAGCTGCTGTGAGGGTGTGTGAGCCGGGACCTGAGGCCCCCGGAGAGGCGGGCATGTGTCAGGGCGGCGTGCCACAGAGACCGCATCTCACCTACGCCCAGTGCCCGTGTGCCTGCCCAGGTCAGGCAGGCAGCCCAGCCAGGCAGCTGGTGCTAGTTGGTCCATGGTCCTGGAGGGCTGGGAGAACCCAGGGCATCCCTGCTGACGGTGCTGGACTGGAAGGAAGGGCATGCCCAGGAGCCAGCCCACAGGCCTCCCCTTACATCTTCAACCCCACCCAGCCAAGCAGCACTGACATAAGTAATCAAACAAGATGCTAAATGTGGTGCTATTCCTCAAGCCTGTTACAAGTGTGTGAAAATGGCACAATTCTGGGGTTCCTTCAGTTCGCCCCCTCAGATTCCCAGCCAGGCACCTCTCTCCTTAGGGCAGTGATTCAGTCGCATACAAATGGATGTCTGAATCGTGGTGTCTGGAAGTCACGCGGTTCACGGGGAGGAAGCTCTGACGGCCTGATGCTGCGATCTCAGCTCTCCAGCGAGGTCCTGCCGGGTGCTGGATGCTCTCAGCGCCTGGGCCACCAGAGGCAGCCCTTCTCGAACAGAAACCTAACTCCTGGTTCCCTTGTCTCCCTCAGTACCGAGCCACGGCCCTGCCAGCCTTCAAGTATTACGTGACTTGCGCCTGCCTCATCTTCTTCTGCATCTTTATTGTGCAGATTCTCGTGTTGCCAAAGTAAGTACCCCAGGTTTCCCTTGGGAATCTCACTGTGGACCCCTCTCCCGGAGCCCAGTTGTGTTCAAGGATGTGAAAGGTGCTGATTTTCTGACGGTTGTTTATCACGTTGTCAGGGAGGAAGGGTAACTCCAGGTCTTGGAGGCTGAGTACCCCGTGAGCTTTGCTTAGATTCAGAAATACTTAATTTTCAAAGTGGACATATTGGTCCCCCTCAGGGATTTTTTAAAACCTTCTTACATGTGACCTTCTTACATTGCTCTTGGTATTACTCTGATGCACGATTTAAGAAATGTGCAAACACTAAGCCAACACGATCACCTTCAGGTGTAATTTCTAATTAACAAAGAACATCACAGTGTGCTGAAGGACCAGCACTGCCCTGGGCACACATGCCCGCCATCCACTGTGATTCAGGTCCAGGGAGTCCCGCTTCCCTCTCTTCTGTCTTACGTCTACCCTCCGCAGTCGTCTTTCACTGTTCCAGGTCTGGGTCCAGCTGGCCGCTCCCAGGAGACTCTGGGTACAGAAGAGAGGGTCTGAGCACACCAGATTCCTTGCTCTGAGGTAGATCCTTGCTTGTCCTACCTGCTGGTGAAAACCCCTTCATTCTGTGAGGCCTCCATGATCTTCTCGCTTTGCTTAGATTCAAAAATACTTAATTTTCAAAGTGGACATATGGATGCCCTTCTTAATGAGATGCACCTTCTTAATGACAGCAATACACACCAAGCAGCTTTCTCCCAAAAATCTGATTCTCACTTTATAATCTAAACAAAAGGGAAAAAAATTTCTTGTCCTTCTGACAAGAGATATAGGGAAAAAAATTCTGGAATCAACTTTCTTTCCCCTTGTCAGCGCCGATCATGTAAAATCCAAAATGATATTTTCTTTTCTTTTAGATTTTTATATTTGTTCTTTTTAGACATTTGTTCATTTGTTCATGACAGTAAAATGTATTTTGACATATCATACATACATGGAGCGCAGCTTCCCATTCTTGTGTTTGAACATGACATGGAGTTTCACGGTTGTGTATTCATATATGAACATAGGAAAGTTAGGTCCGTTCATTCTACTGTCTTTCCTATCCCCATCCCTCTTCCATTCCCTTCATTCCCCTTTGTGTAATCCAAAGTCCTTCTATTCTTCCCTCCCCACCCCCCTTATTGTGTGTTAACACCCATATATCAGAGAGAACATTCAGCCTTTGCTTTTTTGGGGATGGCTTATTTCACTTAGCATGATGTTCTCCAGTTCCATCCATTTACCTGCAAGTGCCATAATTTCATTTTTCCTTCATGGATGACTAATCTTTTATTGCAAAACACCATTTCAATCCAGTGGGATTCAGCTGTTTGATTGAACGTAGCTCCCATGGCACAGCCAAGCTGCCTGAATTGGGCTGTACTTTAACTCATGAAGATGCTCAACAAGCTGGAAGGAACTGCTATGTGCCCCCCATCACCACCCCCACGCTCCAAAGGGTTTTATTCTGGGCACAAAGCCATTGCAATGGCATTGACAAAAGTGTTATTCATATATGTACAAAGAAAAGTGTTATTCATATGTGTACAATTCCTCAGATATCCATTCTGTTTTTGGAGGAGTTACCACTATATTTCCTCTTACCCCAAGGATGAGCTTTGGAATATATGGGCCAAAGGAGCCCTTTTTCTAGACTTGCAAAATCTTGAGTGAGACCTCTCAATAAGTGGATGAATGCATTCATTTTTCTCCATCTTCCCATCAGCTGAGTACCTCTGTGTTCTCTACATCATAAGTGACATAAGATCTGTCCCTCAGTGGAAAGAGTTGGGAGAGGAGAAAGTGACTGGGGCATTTTTAAAGATGCCTCCAAAGAACTCAAAAAGACTTTCAGAGAAAAACAATATTCTGGGGCAGGTGGGGGGGGGGGGTGCTGGAGTAGTGGCTCAGAGCACTTGATAGAGCACTTGCCTAGCATGTGTGAGGCACTGGGTTTGATTCTCAGCACAGCATATAAATAAATAAAATAAAGGTCCATTGACAACTAAAAAGCATTAAAAAAAAAAAAAAAAAGAATATTCCATGTGATTTCACTTTTAAGAAGCACGCCGAGCCGTGTCCTTGCTGTCTTGGTGTTGGTTTTCTGGTCTCTCTTCTATTGTGTTGCACCTCTATGAGACCACAGAGGTCCAATTTCTCACACTTCATCACCCATTAATTTGATTTTTTTTCTTGAGCACAAAGTGCACCCTCAAGCTTGATCCTTGTGAAATTGTGCAGGTTGCATTTCCCCAGGGTGTCTGCAGAGAGAGGCACCAAGGAAAACCAGCTGCTTCCTCCTGCAGAGCTTCCGGGTTCCGGATCTGTCTCACAGCTACAGTTGCAAGACCCTTTCTCCTTCGTCTGCCTTTTGTGTGATTTCTCTCTTTTCTTTTTCTTCCTAAACATTTTTGCTATGAATATTTCAGTGATACAGAAAGGTACACAGAGTAATAAGTCAGCACACCTGTGTCCATCATCCAGGCTTCGTTAATGTCATCCCTGTGTCCTGTTTACCTCAAATGTGTTTTTTGCTTCTGGGGATTGTTCACTGGTGGGCATGGACCTACCTCTACCATACCATCTTATCTTGTGTTTACTTTGTTTTTCTTTGGTTCTTTCTCCCCTCTTTCCTGACTTCTAAAGGGTTGATCTAGTTATTTTATTCTTTTATACAAACACACACACACACACACACACACACACACACACATCATATCTTTATCTCCTTTATTTCACATTTTCTCTTGAACCTAGACTGGGGGTAAAATTGTAAGTGAACTTTTATTTACCTTCAGTATTACGATAACATCTTTCCATTGCATTCCATTTCCTATTATTGCTGATGAAATGTCTTCCGTTGGTCTCATTATAGTCTATTGTAGGTAATCTATTGTTCCTCTCTGGGTGCCCTTCAGGATTTTATTTTTCCCTGGACTTTTACTATATTGTTTCTAGCTGTGAATTTGTTTTTATGTACCTAAGTGACTAGTTGCAATTTTTCAATCTTTGATTTTTTATTCTTAAAAATTCAGTGCAATTCTTAAAAATTCTTTGCCTTTACGCATTGCTTCTTATTTTTTGTGTAATCTTGCCTCCTGGGGCTCTTTTTAGCAATATGTTGTTTTTTTTTTTTTTCATTCTATGCTGCAGGCATTGTAATTTTTTCCTCCAAGTTTACAACTCTGCCCTTTTTTTTGCATTAAATTCAAGTAAATTCCTTATCCATTTTGAGTTTATAATTTCAATGTGTGTGTGTGTGTGTGTGTGTGTGTGTGTGTGTGTGTGTGTGTGTTTATATCTAAGAAGTCTATTTGGTCCTTTTTTTAAAACTTGACTTTTAATAAAATTTGTCTATATTTTTCCTATGAATTTTTATTTCCTACCCATTTATTTGCAGATTTTACACATATAACATGGGAATATCACTGGTTCCATTCTGCTATTTCTCATTCATAAATAAATGTGTGACTTCTGCCATTGGTCTGTCTGTAGGCTCCCTTTAGGTGGTGCATCTCCAGTGTGGTCTACAATTTTGACTGTGAGTTCATCAACAGCAGGGCTTTGGTCGTCAGGGATAACATATTAGTAGTTGTAAAGACATCGCTGTGGGATAGTTTTTGTTCTAGGCTCCTTAGGGATTCATGAGGTCAAGTCACAACCTTGTGTTGAACCTGTGGTCAAGGTTCCTGCACTAAGTTGGCCACGTGAATTTGGATCAACCTCCCTGGCCTGGAGCAGGATTGGGGAATCACAGTTTTCATAGATGAGTTTTTTTCTACTCATGGACCCCAAAGATAGTCATCTACCCTGCAAATTACCCTACAGACAGAGTTTTCTGTTTTCTCTTTCCTGGTGGGAGAGCACTTCTTGTCTCCTAATTTTATTCAGAACTGAGTTCCTTCCTAATTCATCAAATGCCTGGGAGATCAACTGCCTTGGGTAGAAGTGAAACTTCACATGCAGCCACAGGTATCTGCTCCTGGTACCTCCTGGTCCATTTAGCACGGACGCCTCTCAGCATTCTGTCTGTGGAAACCTGCTGTGTACCTACCAATTTCTCTGTCTTGCTCTCATCTAGGTGGAAAATAATTCTGTTATATTTTAGGAAGCATTTTCATTAGGGTAATGGTGCTTCTCCCTTCTGCTGACATTCCCTTACTCATTTTCTTAGCTTGTGAAATTATAGTTCCATTCTGTTTTGTTGGTTTTCTTTCTTTTTGATTAATTGTGTGTATGCATTTGTAGCTTTTTAGATTTTTAATTGACAAATAATGATGGCATGTTTTCATGGGCATGTTGTGAGTTTTGATATGTGTATGCATTATGTAATGATCAAGTCAATGTCCTCAGCATATTCATCATCTCAGGTTTATTCAAAAGGGGAAGATGCAGAGTGAGGGAATGAACGAGTGACTAATGACAGAGGGATCTGTTACTTGGGGAAAATCACAAAGCGAAGTCCTGTAGAAAGGGGCCTGATATCATTCTTATTCAGTCCATAATTTTTGAATCTGATTCTAGTTTTAGAATTTAAATAGGTGACAATTAAACTATTAAATGGCTCTTCCTTTTGAAATTGTTTTTCACTCTGACTGCCTTGTACTATAACTTTATTAGAAGTGGCAGCTACTTTCAAAAAATGATCAAGCATGAAATGTTTCTATATGTTTTAGTCATTTTATTCATATTGACAGAAAATCTAAATGGTTATGTTAAATCAAGAATGAGGACAGTTTTTTAGAACAAGGGTATAATTTTTTTTCTAATAAAGTTTAGTTAAACACCATGTGTTTCATTAGCCCAAGTAAAACTAATAATGATATTTTACTTAAGAAAAATGAACAGCCAAATTATAATGTTAAATATCTTAGAACTATTATTTCTTGGAACTTTGATTTTCTGATATCAGTTTCATTACTCATTTCAATACTCAATGTGCGGTAATTCCTTAGTGTAATGATCAAGTCACTTTTGGTTTGTTATTATACCCTAAAAGTAAAAAAAAAATAAAAAGAAGACAGTTTTAGCCGGGTGCGGTGGCGCACGCCTGTAATCCCAGCACTTGGGAGGCGGAGGCAGGAGGATCGTGAGTTCAAAGCCAGCCTCAGCAATGGTGAGGCACTTAGCAACTCAGTGAGACCCTGCCTCTAATAAGATACAAAAAAGGGCTGGGGATGTGGCGCAGAGGTCAAGTGCCCCTGAGTTCAATCCCCGGTACCAGAAAAAAAAAAAAAAAAAAAAAGACAGTGTAATAGTAGCATCATTTGTATCCATTGAAAGCAGACCTGATTGATTTTCTAAACACAAATGATGGAGAATAACTACTGGGCAGGCAGTTTGTTCTGGTGAGTAACTCAGTATGTGGGGTGGGCGGCTGGGCAGAGCAAGTCAGGAGAGAGTCATGGATGGTGGGGTTGGAGAAGCAGTGTGAGAGGGCAGGTCACGTTGGTGGATTTCTTTGTGGGTACTGTGGGAAGCCATGGCAGATTCTGAGCAGAAGACGTGACCTATGATTGGACAGGGTTGTCCTTGTTCTTTCAGGGGGCAGGGAGGACATAGGAAGACCAAGTGACATATGAGGGTTTGTACTGGCATGGCTCTGGGGGGTGGTAAAGTGTGGCCCAGCTCTGGGATACATTGTGAGGAAGGACATAGACAGTTCTTGCTGTGGGGTTGGTTACGAAGAACATGAGAAGTTCAGTTTTGTCGTTTTTATTTTTGTTTATCATTTGAGCAACTTGAAAAAACAAGTAGCATGTATAGAAGAGAAGAATCTTAAACAGTGGAGAGAATGTGGACGCTGGGGCTCACGTGTGTGTGTGTGTGTGTGTGTGTGTGTGTGTGTGTGTGTTCATGTGTAACACAGGTGGTGGGGTTTTAGGGAGGGTGTGTTCGTGGCAGGAGATGCATGGACATATGATCTGGAGAATTTAGCACTTAGGTAGAATTTAAATCTACAGGATTGAGATGAGCTCACCTAAGAGTGAGAGTAGAAAAAGAAAACTTGGCCTTTCCATGGAATAAGGTGTGTGTGAAAAACCAAATCTTCAGTCCTCATCATGTGAAGGCGAAGTTGCTTAGTCAACCAAAGGTATCTCTTTTTCCCTCTTGCACATCTTAGGACCTTCCAGTGGCCACAACCTTTTGAAGCTAAAACCTCCCATCAGGGTAAAGCTACTCTCATAGTGGTGAATATTTAAATGTCTTTTCCTCCTTTTGACTTTCACATCTGTTTCTTATTGAATTCCCTTTCATTTTGAAGTTACGTCATTTAAAAAGCAGGAATTTTTATTATTGCATGCTGACTTATAATCAAGCACTTTCCTCTCTCAGTTATTTTCATCTTTGCTGAATCTCCTGGGACAGACATGAGCAGAGGCTTTTCAGAGTCAGTCTCCCTTGGGTGGGCCAGGAGGGCGATGGGGAAGAGTGGGTGTGAAGTAAATGTACCAAATAAAACCCCACGGAAGGACACCATGATTTATTTACCCACAGCAACAGCTTAGGAGAAGTTTGATTTGCAGGTTTTCGGGGAGGGGTGTACCTGTGGGGTTTTTCCAACAAATGAACATTTCATCCTGCTCGGGGCCATTTTCTGCCAAAAAGGAAAAAAGAACAGAGACAGGGGAAAGTCGTTCCTGTCTCAAATCAGACATCGCCATAGAGGTGACAATACACTTGATTAAAGTGCCAAAGTCAAGCATCATTGCAAAAAGGTGTCATTTTTCCTGCCCCATGACAGGGAAGAGACAAATCTGCTGTTCAACCAGTATATAAATCAAGTATGCTGGAGTATTTAAAAGAAACATCTTTGCAACCAGAATGTTAATTAAAATTGATTAAGTTACACAAACATCTTGGTATGCTTAATGGGCCTGAACAGGCTTTGGATAGAACAGGCAGGATGACTGGTGATTCTTGTCCCCCGGTGTCTTGGTGTGTGGACGGCTCTCCAACGTGCCTCAGACTGCGTGGCCTGCGTGGCTCATGCACAGCGGAGATTCACCTCTCACAGTCCCAGATGACAGAAGCCTGCAGTCACAGTGCCAGCTTGGCTGGCGCTGGGGAGGGTCGTCTTACAGTCTGCAGGACGCCGTCTTCTCCCCACCTCCTCATGTGGAGGAAGAGATGGCTAGCCCTCTGGCCCATGCTATAAGGACACTGAATCTTGTCCCCTAGTCACCCCCCAATGGGCCCACCTCCAGATACGATCACATTTGGGATTGAATTTCAACACAGGAGCTTGGGGACACTCAAGAATCCAGTTCGTAACAGCCTGGCAGCAGGCTATACTGGGGTCATCTGAACAAGAACGCCAGTGTGGCCTCCACTCCAGCGCTGGACCCCCTCTGGCCAGGTGGTCAGAATCCCAGGCAGTAAGACACTTTTCTATATTCAAGAGCATGTCACCTACAAACATAGTTCCCCGTGCTTCTTTCCTTTCTGTTGTATTTGTATTTTATTTTGTTTACTTTTGCCTAATTTTCCTGGCTTGAACCTCCAAAGCAATGCTGAGTACAAGTAACCCCAGCACAGCCCTTTGTCATGCATGATCTTAGGACGGAGGGTTTGGCCTTTCACTCTCAGATAAGTTCACTGTGAGTTTTTAATAGGATCCCTTTATCATAATGAGGAAATCCCACCTTACTCATACTTTGTGAAATAGTGTTGGATTTTGTCAAACGCTGTTTTTGTGGCAATTGGGATGGTCATAAACTTTCCCTCCTTTATGTTGTTAATATGGTTTATTATATTGGTTGATTCTCAGATATTAAGCCAACTCTCATTTATTGAGTAAATCCCACATTTTTGTGGTATAAAAATTCTTTTACATGTGGCTAAATTTGGTTTGCTATTATTGTGTTAAGAAATTTTTACCTATATTCTTAAGAAATATTGGTCTCAGGTTTTGATTTCTTGTGAGCTTTGTCTGGTATTGCTATCAGGGTTATACTTGCCTCATAAAATGAGTTAAGAACTGTTTCTTTCTCTCCTATTTCCTGGAAGAGCTGGTGAAGAATCTGCATTAATTTTTTTTTTAAATGACTTCAATAATTCACCAGTGCAGCTATGGGCAAAGGCTGTTCTTTGCAAATAGTATTTATTTAATATTATTTTTAATTTTTTAATTAATACATCAGTTTCTTGGCTTTTATGGGTAAATCTAGTCAGATTTTCAATTTCTTCTTGAGTCAGTTTGTGTATGTCATAACATAGTTTTAAAAATGATCATCCCTGCTTAAATAGACATCTGTCATGCACCCCACCAATACAAAAGGAGACAGATAATAATATCAGTGACATTGTTTTCCTATATAAGCCCCATGCCTTAGTAGATCCTGAATTTTGAGGAAAGATCAAAATAGTGATCTTCAGATATACCCAGAAAAAAGATAACCAGCTGTTCTTTAATGTTCTTCACTATAGCTAGTGAAATAAAGTCAAGGTGAACTAAAAACATTCTATACGTAAATGAAAAGCTGAGGGAATTCACCACTAGTAAACCTGCAGTGAGAGAAATGAGAATGGAAATTCCTCAAATTGAAGTGAAATGCTGTTAGACCGAAACTTGAAACTGCAAGAGAGAATGCAGAGCCCTGGGCATGCTTCGTACGTGAGGAACTATAACAGGCTGGATGTCAAAGCCAGTGGCTTATCACAAACATAAAAATATGTGCAGAGAATTCTGAGGGAGGAGAGAATGGGTTACGTTGTTATGGAGATGGTATGTATTTTTTGAAGTGGTACAATATTCATGCTCAGTAACTTCTGATAAGAATGTATGCTTCAATTCTGTGGAGACATCATAGCATAGTGACCCATGCATACCTGTGTTGACAGCAGCACAATTCACAATAGCTGGACTACGAAATCCAGCTAGGTTTCAATCAACAGATGAATGGATAAAGAAAATGTGGTTTATATACCTAATGGAGTTTTATTCAGCCATAAAGAAAACTGAATTTATATCATTTGCAAGAAAGTGGGTAGAACTTGAGACCATTTTGTTAAGGAAAAAAGCCAAACTGAAGAAGTCAAGAGTCATATTTTTCTCTCATGTGTGGAAGCTAGAGAGGAGAAAGGAAAAGGAAGTTGGGGAAGGAATGGAGATGTCATGAAAAATTAAAGGGAGATCACCTAGAAGAAAGGGACCCGGGGTAGAAGGTGGGGAGAGGGGGAAGTGCTGGAGACTGATATTGACCAAATTGCATTGTTACATTGTGTGCATGTCTCAATATGTAACAACAGATCCCAGCATGTACAACTATATTGCACCAATAAAAAAGTGTAAGAGGAGAAAAAAAAAGAAAGAAAGAAAGAAAAAAGAAATGTATATTTTAATTCTTGAACAATAATTAAAAAATAAAAGAGTGGGCTAGGGATAAGCTCAGTCGGTAGAGTACTTGTCTCACATGCATAAGGCCCTGGGTTTAATCCCCAGCACCACTAAAATAAAATAAAATAGGTATATCTATTTTTTTTTTTTTTTTTTTTTTTTGGTACCGGGGATAGAACTCAGGGGCACTTGACCATTGGGCCACATCCCCAGCCCTTTTTTTTTTATTTTATGAGAGACAGGGTCTCACTGAGTTGCTAAGTGCCTCGCCATTGCTGAAGCTGGATTTGAACTCATGATCCTCCTGCCTCAGCCTCCCAAGTGCTGGGATTACAGGCATGCACCACCACGCCCGGCTAAAATAGGTATATCTAAAAAGCCAATAGAGGAACATTTTAAAATACTATGAATATATTCAATTAATGAAAAATAGTCATTAACAAAAAAAAGGAATGGAGGAATAAAAGGAAATGAGACAAACAGAAAACTAATAGTAAGGTGATAGATTTAACATAATAGCAAAAAAAATAGTGGGCTAGACCATACAAACAAAAAAACGTAAGACAAATGACAGTAATAGGATTAAATTCAAGTATATGAAATCTATAAAGACCAAATACATCAAATAAAAGCAAACCAAACCACATACTGTCTGAGAGATGAGCTTTAAATACAAAAGGCAGACATGAGGAAAGTAAAGGAAGGAAAATGTATGATATAAACAATAAGCACAAAATTACTGGACACATAGTAATATCAGACAAAGTAGACAAGAAGACAAAGAAGTAGTAACAAAGATAAAGAAAGAGGTTAAATAATGATCAAAGGTCAAGTCATCAAAATGCATAAGTCATAAATGTGCTTATGCCTAATAAAAGAATTATATAATCCATGAAAGAAAAAACATCAAAGAGAGAATAAGGCAACTCCATAATCATAACTAAATATTTACTATGCCTTTTCCAGTTCTTAGTGTGCAAACAGGATGTAGATGACATTATCAACATTGTCGAATGCCTAACTACTGTTTCATAGAGCACTAGACCCAACTGCAGAATACTGTATCTCAACTACTCAAGTCAAGGAGCACTGACCAAGATATAGCCTGTGTTAGGCCAGAAAAACCTGAACACATTTGAGAAGATTGAAGTAAGTTTTAAACTAAATAAATAAATCTTATAGTCTGCTATTTAACCACCCCAAAATCGAACAAGGAATCAATAACAGTAGAATATTCAAAAACATTCCCAAATATTTCAGTATGAGAAATATGGTTTCAAATAACCCACAAGTCAAACAAGAAATCACAAGAGAATTTTTTTTAATGTTTTAATAGCCAGAGGTAATATATTAAAATGTGTGGGATACAGCTAATAGAGGAATCAAGGGGAACTTATTGCTTTAAACTTCTTACACTAGAAAAGAGGAAAAATCAAATGTCTAATGTCGCAGATTAGGAGGCAAGAAAAAGATGAGCAAATTAGAATCAAGCAAGTGTAAGGAATAGATAGAAAAAATTGGTGGTTGAATGAGATGGATATCATTATCCTAAATGCATGATTCAAGATCTGAATGGTACTTATATAATTTGTATACAAGCAGTTGTATGTAAAAAGATACTATACTTGTGCATGATGAATAAGTAAATAAATAATAAAAAAATTAAAAAAAAAAAAAAAGGGAGAGAAAACAACAAAATGGAAAACGAATAGTTAAGATGGAGTTTTAAAATAACAGCAGCACATGTAGCAGACTACAGCAAAGGACCAAGGACAGTGAGACAGAGAACACAAACAAACAGCAGACTGTAAGAAGGTGAGATTAAATTCCAGCATATAAAATGCGAAAAGACCAGCCAGGTCAAGTGAGAGCACACCAAGCCACATGCATCTACAAGAGATACGTGTCTTCCTAGAGGTGTGGGGGGCTCTGCATGCCTAGTGTAGGTTATATCTTGGTCAAAAGAGAAAAACCAATAAAGCCCAAACCTCATTCTTTGGGGGGAAAACAGTGTTTAAAAATTCCTAAACCACTAGTAAGTCTAAGAAGAAGAAAGAAGAAGAGAAAGAACAAAAATTACCTAAAATAACACTATGCAGTGGGGGAGCTCACAAGAGTTCTTCAGACAGAAGCAGGAGAAGCCTGAAATGTCATAAACCAGCTGACTGCAAAACAGTTTATAATTCAGATAAAATGGGAGGATTCTTTGAAAACACAACAAAATATGTAAATGGTTATGTATCTATTAAATTTATTGAATTTGTCTTAATTTTTTTTCCCATTAGAGAAGCTTTATATC
Organism: Tamias sibiricus; assembly: GCA_025594165.1. Lineage (NCBI taxonomy): Eukaryota > Metazoa > Chordata > Mammalia > Rodentia > Sciuridae > Tamias > Tamias sibiricus. Next base: position 166,994,967 of record CM046662.1, on the reverse strand, counting down.
CAGATAATTTCTGTGTGAATCCTACCAAATATTTTAAGATAACAAGATGGAAGAACAGGTCAACTTGTAGTCAGTGTCTTAACCATGAATGAATGGAGAAGGTCCTGTCCGTGGCAAAAGGCAGACAGGTCAGGGCCACAAAGGAAATGCTGCATCTACACTATGTACAGGAGATCTTGCTGTGATAGAAAGACAGAGGAAGGCTAGAAATAAAGGTGGAGAGTAGAGGATCCAGGTAGAGCTTACAGAATAAAGGACACTGTAGTAATAAGAATTTCTGACAATAATAGAATTCAAGGGAGAGGAAATCCACATGTGAAAAAAAAAAAAGATTTTATTATGGAGCTGTCTCTAAGAAAATGTAACAATCATCAATCTCTACATACTCCAGAACCTTTTTGAAATAAATAAAACAGAAATTACAATGTTCAGCTCTATTGACAAACTCACAATCCTAGTTGAAAAAGTCCACACGACTCTAGTATTGATAATCCAAGTTAGTCAGCCTTTTGGGATTGGAATAACTCATAAAACTCCCCTAATATCTGTATTTATGTATTTATTTATTTATTTATTTTTTTTGTGGTACCGGGGATTGAACTCAGGGGCACTCAACCACTGGGCCACATCCCCAGCCCTTTTTTGTATTTTATTAGAGACAGGGTCTCACTGAGTTGCTAAGTGCCTCGCCATTGCTGAGGCTGGCTTTGAACTCGCGATCCTCCTGCCTCAGCCTCCCAAAATGCTGGGATTACAGGCGTGCGCCACCGCGCCCGGCCCCTAATATCTGTATTTAGAGAGCATATTTGTTACCAGCAATAAAGAAGCTACATATCATTTTTAAAAATCTACATGAAGTAGTGAAGTAAAGCACACTTGGCATCCCCCAGAAGAAAATTAAATTGTCAACATAGAAATAATAGAGGGTACCATCTCTGGTCAAATTTAATGAAAGCAGGCATGGCAAAGAGCAACCAAAAATAATCTCCTAGTGAAATTTTAAAATCAGATTTCTGAATTATTCTTGTATTAAAAGGACATGGAAATTGAAATCAGAGGCTTCTCAGAAAAGAGTGACAATGAGGAGCTATCATTCAAACCCTGCAGGATTTGCTTAAAGCAGTAATTATTGGAATATTTGTGTCCTTGAATACATTTATTAGAAAATACAAAAGAATGGCAATAAATGACAGTGAGGAGAAAGAACAGTGCAACTTTCAATAAGGCAAAAAGGAATTCTTAAAGTTGAATTTGAAACTAATAATACAGAAAATGATCAGGAAGCATAGCCTTTAATAAGAAGCCAAAAATTCATTCCTTGACATCAACAAACATGTAAGTCTATAAAACACTGATCTAGATGAAACAAGAGAAAAATGGCATTAATACAAGAAGTAATCCCTTTAACTATGGGCACTTTAAATTATAAGACAATAACACGTAGAATATTACACATTTGAAAATGTAAATGATAAATAGTTTTCTAGGAATATTGTCAAAACTGACTCAAGAAATAGAAACAGTAAACATGGCAAAATTCTGACAAGTTTAGTCCTAAAACCAGAACCTGAGTCAGGAATGCAGTTGCGTCAACATAAATCCTGACTAGACTGCTTAACAGAGGTATGACTTTAGGCAAGTTTCTCAACTTCTTGGGTCTTCAGTTTGTCTTTGGAAAAAATTAAATAGGAATAGTAACTGTTATATAGGATTATTATGAGGATAAAGTGAACTATGCCTATAAAATCTACAGTACAGCCCTTAGTATGTAGAAAATATTCAATAGGCTTTAGCATGCATGCATCATCATCATTTCCACCACTACCACCAACATCATCACCACCACCACCATCACATCATCACCCCAGTGCCATCATCATCATCACCATCACCATCACCACTATCACCCTTATCATCACCATAATCATCATCATTATTACCATCACCACCATCATCACCATCACCTTCATCATCACCATCATCCTCATCATCACCATCACCCTCATCATCAACATCACCATCACCACATCATTACCATCACCATCACCATCATCATCACCATCACCATCACCACATCATTACTATCACCATCATCACCATCACCATCACCATCACCATCATCATCACCATCACCACATCATTACTATCACCATCACCATCATCATCAACATCACCATCACCACATCATTACCATTACCATCACCATCACCATCATCATCACCATCACCATCACCACATCATTACTATCACCATCATCACCATCACCATCACCATCACCATCACACTCATCATCACAACACCATCACCATCGTCATCACCATCACCATCATCACCAACCATTACCAACAACTTCTCCATCACCATCAAATAATTTTAAATAGTTTTAAAGTTGAACTTTACCAAACCATCAAGAAGGGACCGTTCATGAAGCAGTTCCAGTTGAGAAAAAGTTGTAATGTTACTGAGCTCAGCCGTATGAGGCCAGCATTATCTTGACACTGAGGAAGAATTAGGAGAACATAGAGTCAAACAGAATCTGTCAGACCTCTTATATAAAACTGCAGGAGATGGTGACAAACCAAAATTCATCAGATGGATCATCACATCCCCCTTCAGTCACAGGACTAAGGACAGGAGCTCTCACACCAAGAGCTCTGAACACACCTCTGTCCTCCCTAGCCTACAACCCAGGCTGGAGCCTCGGAGAGCATGTGTTGGGACTCAGTCCATCTGAGACCAAGGGGCTGGGAGCCAGGGCCTCTGTTGGCTTCTGACAAGGAGCAACATTGGAGTGATGTGGGGTGGGAGAATGTTCTAGATAGGGGAAATCTGGCAACTTCTAGGCTGTATCGGTCCAGGGCAGGGATCACATCTCACGTTTTGTATCATGGCACCTCTTAGGAGCTGGCCCATGAGAATGGTCAGTCTGGGCTTATTTGATATACGTCCACCCTCCCACCAGTCTGATGGTTACTCATAAAATGTAATTTTTATGAGAAAAAAATGTAATTTTTATGAGATAAAAAAAAATATTATTTTCAGGCCAGATATTTGAAAGCACTGTGAATCACATCCAGGACATGACTCAGTGCCCCCTACATGGCTGGGTCAGGCTCAAACGTTGGTTTGAACTTGAGTTTCTGTAGCTCTTGCTTATGTGTGCTTGACCCTGTGGTCATATCTCATAATGGAGTCGGCGTCTGGGGTGTGACTGAGTGAAGGCTTCCTGTCATGATCGCGACGGGGACATGACCCAGTGCACTAACGGCTCACTTTGTTTCTCTTCTCCTGGGGCTCACAGCCTGCGCTTGCAGGGCGATTTCAGCTTAGTGCTGAAGGCATCTGCTTGTTCCATTCCACAGTGGACGTTTGGGAGTGTTGCTCCTCTTCTCAGTGCCCGGTCTTGTGTTTCTTCACTATCTCCAGCCGACCTCACAGGCACAGGCTGTATTGTGGCCTCAGATGCCACCTGCCCTCCCCTTGGATGCACCATTTGCATTTCATCTTTGAATGTCTGTTATGCTTCACCCCTATTTCATACGCCTGATATTTTTCTCCTGAGATTAAATAAAGTTTAAAAGGCTTTGAATTGTTTAATTATTTAAGGACCACTCCGAAATGTAGATGAGTCCCAGTCAGGAGGCTGTGGCAGGAAGTTGGCAAGTTCAAAGCTAGCCTCAGCAACTTAGTGAGGCCCTAAGCAACTCAGTGAGACCCTGTCTCTAAATAAAATATAGAAAGGGCTGGGAATGTGGCTCAGTGGTTAAGCATCCCTGGGTTCAATCCCTGGTGCAAAAAAAAAAAAAAAAAAAATGAAATGGATATGATTCTTGTAAATGAACCTGTAACCTGCAGTGACAGAATTCAACTTAGTGGCTGTTCTTCATGTGACTGCAGACTTCCTTGTGCATTGGCTCAACGGAGCATGCAAAGGGCAGGCCTTGTGGAATCTTGGGAGAACCTCAGTCAATTTAGATGCTTCTGTGTTGAACACAGCTAAGTCTGGTTGGGCGGGATTGAAGAAGGGGGGACTCCATGTTTCCCTGGGGGAAGACGGGGGATGAGGCATGAAGTCTTTGAGGTCATCATGGCAAAGCTGCCTGATGCAGCATCTGCTGGGACATCAGTAGCAGAACAAAGGCCACTGAGATAGAGGATGTGGCCAAGCATGGCACCATAAGCAAGTGACTTAGACATGTATATATACATCTGCATTTTTTTTCTCCCCCACAAAGAACTGATGCTTCTAGGGCAGTTTTGGTAAGTGATAGCAAATTGATCAACCACACATTTTACCATGGACTTGGGTTTCATTTGTTCTACCTCCATTCTCATTCCGCAGAAAAGCTCTCAAGGATTTCAGGGCTCACTCAGTTCAGTCCTAATCAAGCCCTGAGCATTCCTGGTGGCTTTCCAGAACTGCAGGCTCAGTGTCCCCTAACCTGTTGCCTTTTGTTTCCTGATAGGACGACCATCCTGGGTGTTTCCTTTGGAGCTGCGTTTCTCTCTCTCGGCTTCATCCTTTTTGTCTGCTTTGCTGGACAGCTTTTGGTAGGTACTTCAAATATGGGACTTCTCTGAAAACTATGTTCATTTTATAAAACTAGATTCTTGTTTAAAACATTCAGATGCAGGGTGCTCACTGATTTACATTTCAAGAGTGCCGTTCCCAGCCAAGGAGCATGTGCCCTCAGATGGGAAGACCAGCACTAAGATGCTAATTTGAATAACATTTAAAATGTTGGATGTCACACCCTAAAATAATGTTTTTGCTAGTTGTTTCTGTCAACATTTTTTTATCATCTGCTTTACGTTTTCTGAGTATCCACACCAGTGAATATAAGTGTAAGGGGAAACTTTTTTTGTACAGGGGGGTTAAAATTTGAACCAAATTCATTTTTTACATCCACTTTCAAGATATAAAATTTTGGAATATTTGAAAATAACAAATGTTAAAATATCTTACTTTAGTATTTTAATTTTAGGCAACTATTATAAACTTTTATAGATTAAATACTCATTCTGGATATGTGTTAAATCTCAGCTTAATAGTTTTTATTAGTTTATTTATTTTAATTAGGTATATGTGACAGCAGAATGTATTTGGATTCATTGTACAAAATCACAGCACAATTTTACATTTCTCTGGTTGTACACAACGTAGCATCACACCACATGTGCAGTCATACATGTACCTAGGGTAATGATGTCCATCTCATTCCACCATCTTTCCTGTCCCCATGCACCCTCCCTCCCCTCCCTCCCCTTTGCCCAATCAAAGTTGCTCCATTTTTCCCATGCCCTCCCCACCCCAATTATGGGTCAGCATCCACTTATCAGAGAGAACGTTCGGCCTTTGGTTTTCTGGGATTGGCTGACTTCACTTAGCATAATATTCTCCAACTCCATCCATTTACCTGCAAACACCATAATTTTATTCTCTTTTAATGCTGAGTAATATTCCATTGCCGATGTATACTACACTTTCTTCATCCATTCATCTATCAAAGGGCATCTATGTTGCTTCCACAGTTTAGCTATTGTGAATTGAGCTGCTGTGAACATTGATGTGTCTTGCCTGCATTAATATACTATGATAATTTTAAGACCTTTGGGTATAAACTGAGGAGTGGGATAGCTGGGTCAAATGGTGGTTCCATTCCAAGTTTTCTAAGGAATCTCCATATTGCTTTCCAGATTGGTTGCATCGATTTGCAGTGCCACCAGCAATATATGAGTGTACCTTTCCCCCACATCCTCACCAACATTTATTGTTGTCTGTATTCTTGATAACTGCCATTCTGACTGGTGTGAGATGAAATCTTTTTTTTTCTTTTTTTTTATTTATAATAGTAGTATGTATTACAATTCATAATGCACATATATAGCATCTTTTTACATACAACTGTTTGTATACAAAGTATATAAGTACCATTCAGGTCTTCAATCATGCATTTAGGATAATGATAATTTTGATTTGAATTTCTCTAATTACTACACTTTTTCATATGTTTGTTGATCACTTGCATATCTTCTTTTGAGAAGTATCTGTTCAGCTCCTTAGCCCATTTATTGATTGGGTTGTTTGTTTTTTTGGTGTTAAGTTTTTTTGAGTTCTTTATATGCCCTGGAGATTAGTGCTCTATCTGACGTGCTTGTGGAAAAAATTTGCTCCCAAAATGTAGGCTCTCTCTTCACCACATTGATTGTGAGTTCAAAGCCAGCCTCAGCAATGGCCAGGCACTTAGTTCTCTTTGCTGAGAAGAAGCTGAGTTTTTTAGTTTGAGTCCATCCCATTTATTGATTTTTATTTTATTTCTTGTGTTTTAGGTGCCTTGTTAAGGATATTGGGGCCTAGTCCCACATGATGAAGATTTGGGGCTACTTTTTTTTCTCTATTAGGTGTAGGGTCTCTGGACTAATTCCTAGGTCCTTGATCCACTTTGAGTTGAGTTTTGTGAAAGGTGAGAGATAGGGGTTTATTTTCATTTTGCTGCTTATGGATTTCCAGTTCTCCCAGCAGCATTTGTTGAAGAGGCTATCTTTTCTCCACTGTATGGAAATAGAAAAAGCAATCATGAAATTTATCTGGAAAAATAAGAGACCCAGAATACCAAAGCAATCATTAGCAAGAAGAGTGAGGCAGAAGGCATCCCAATACCAGACCTTAAACTATACTACAGAGCAAGAGTAACAAAAATGGCCTGGTATTGGCACCAAAACAGACATGTAGACCAATGGTAGAGAACAGAAGAGCAGCACAGGAGACAGCAGTCCCCAGGGACAGATTGGTGCTTCCTCTTGCTCACTGAAGATGGATCAAAACAGAGAGGGCCACTCTGAGCCAGGTTTCCAGCAGAATCTATGGGCATTCTCAGGAGAAGCCTGAGAGATATTTTTTAATCATACACCTTTCTTTTATTAGTGCATTATAGTTATAAATAATCGTGGGGTTCATTTTGACATATTAATAAATGTATATAACATAATTTGCTCCATGTCAATCCCCAGTACCACCCCTCGCCCCCTCCTATCTCTGTCTAACCACCTTCTTCCGCTCTCTTGGTCTTCCCTCTGTTAAATTTTTCAGTTTTTTTTAGTGCATTATAGTTACACATAATACCAGTGTTCTGTGATAATAATGTATTATACAAAATAAATAGGAATAATATTTAAAACATCTGTCAATAGATTATTTTGTGTGAGGTCAGAAGTCATAGACAACACTATACATAGTCCCATATTTTCAAAATCATGATTTCTTCTGCCAGCTAGACTTTGACAGCTCCTGTAGATGATTTGAGCAAGGGGGCAGACTCCACCTCCCGGGTTTGCACCACACCCACAAGGCCACACTGGTCTCTTTCTGCATGAGTTGATACTTCGTCTGCTTCTCCATTGCAATGCAGTGGCTGCTGATAACCACATCATTAGGGTACCATAAGCACAGAGGCCTCTTCGGGCCTGTCCCCACTTCAGGAGCTCTGAGGAGCGGTGACCCTGGAGCCCCATGCCATCTGTTGCTTTCCAGTCTGATATGCCTAAGTCTTTTGGCCAACATGGGTTAGGGTTCCTAAGTGTGCCTCTGCCTTTTGACATGCCCCATGCCTTCCCTGCCTTGAGTTTGCAAATTTTGGTGGATTTTGTTCCCTCCAGGATAGTTCAGATCTCTCAAATTGCACTGAAAACTCTCCCTGAAATGGAACTGTGGTTTATGATTTACTCAAGTGCACACCCAGTAACCCATGTCTCTGAAAATCCCTGGGGACAGTGTAGGCTGTAGAGAGAGAGGTCAGATTGGAGCATGACCCACACTGAAGGACTGGGTCGGGTCCTTGTCAGAGTTCTACAGTGCTTCTTATGCAAAGGTGCCTGGTTTTCCCTGTCCCCAGAGTCCTTCCCTGGGGTGGAAGCACAGGGCTCCACTGTCTCTTCCTCACCCACAGAAGCCTCACAGCAGGTTTCTCAGGCCCTCCTTGTGGTTCCGTTGAAAATCCCAACCTCCTTCTAATGAAGGCCACTGACGGCCTTGTGCCGAAGAAGCCTTGCTTTTCCTTTTCTCTTCCAAGGGCTCTGGTTTTAGGTGGGGGGTGGTAGTATATATTTAGGGTTTCAGGCTCATTTTTCTTCCCACTAAGTTGTTATAGAAAAGAAGTGCAGAGCTAAGGCCCAAAAAAGAATCTCAAGAACAATTCTGCTGCCTTCGTGGGAATGCTGCTCTTTCGGGTGCCTGCCCTCAGCCTGCGGGAACCCCCTCCCTCTCACACCTGTCAGAGCTCTTGCTTCATCCTGTGTCCCTGGAGGGCTGTCAAGATGGCATCTGCAGCTCCAAGTCCCCTCCCCTTCCCAGGGACCTCCCAAGACCCTGGCACCTATGTGCTACATGCTAGAAGAGGCCTTTGCCTCTGTGGTGTCTCAGAGAGAAAAGTCCAAATTTACAAATGACCTGGTACCTACTTCCTGCTTAAGAAGCCTATGCCACACCAGGGCAGGGTGGCTGACCTTGAAGGCATTTGCTCTTCCTGAGCTTGGGTCAGTGGTTCCATGAATGTGACACCCCTGGGACCGGCTGCAACCCTCTGCCCACGTGTAATGCTTGGCAACTCCAGGAAGGAATTCTCAGCCCAATAGGCGTTCACGCCACTCGGTGAGGCCTTTTAACTGTCCACATTCAGCATGTCAATGTACGGTGGTTTCAGAAGGCTTAGGTGTGCTTTGTATTCGACTCTCTCTGTTCCTTCCAAAACTCTGGATATTCCAAATAGTCCACAGTGGAGCTGGAGAACACCGCTCCAGCTAACTGCTCATTCCTGGCCCCTTGGAAGCCTGCCTCTGCTCTGAGGTCTTAGGATGATTGGCATTTACCTACGAATTAATTACTGAGCTGAGGAAGGGGTGCTTAATGGCCCAGACTTACCTTCTACTTACAGACGTTGTTCACCTTCTAAGAATGTAAATGCCAAAGGCAGAATCGGGCTGGTAATGCCAGCGTCAGATTCTCTGCATGGAGAGTTAGAGTCAGCGTCTCCCCCAACAGTGGTGGGGTGAAGGTAAGCCTCGCTGGTTGGTGCTTTTCTTCCTGGGGCTTCATCCTTGTCACCCTCTGTGGCACAGAAGGTGCAGCATCAGGAAATCAAATTGGTCACTTCATAGCTGGGTTTAATGAAAAGAGAAAAATATCAAAATGGGCAAAAGATGAGGATGAAAATACAATGCAGATTTTGTTCTGTTGACAGGAGAACCATTAAGATCTTTGTTGTCCAGGTTCTGAGAAGAGCTCCAGGGAATTCCTTTCTTATCATATAACCTCCACACACAGCCCAGCCCTTTCCTCTCTGCCCCTCCACTGCCACCAGAGCTTGCCCAGGCCTCCTGCAGGAATGCCCCCCACCGTGGTGCCCACTCTCAGTGCAAGCCCCTGGGGTCTGCTCAGCCGCCCACCCTCCTGGAAACCTTCTTGGAATCCACCAACCCAGGTGACGGGCCCTTCTTTGGGCACTATGAGTCTTAGGCCTGTGCCATATAGTCTATCCCTCACTTCACAACACCTCATTTTGACCTCTAATCTTTTTCCTGTGTTGTTGCCCTCACTTTAAGACAAGAATGTTTTCCTAAACTTGCTTGCTACCTCCCACTGGACCTAGTAAAAATCTGTCCACGTAAATGTGTTTAATAAGCAGATGCTGAGTAAGCGCCTGCCAGGACTTCCAGTTATTTCTGTGGGCCTCCTCTCCCGGGCTCCATGGAAGTCCCCCCTCATTTCATAGGTGCTTAGGTGGCGTGAGAGGGGCCCCAGGGGCCCTCCTCCTTCTGCACTGAAATCCCTCGCCCGAGTACATTGGCATCCTCCACTCTCCTGAGCTGCAGAGCCCACCTCTCCCCACCAGCCTCCTGGCACTGTCTGCTGGGCTTCCTGTTGGAGTCCTTGCTTGACTCTGTTGCAGGATGGAGGGGTCTGCAGTGCATTCGTCTCAGCTGGACATCGCTCCCTGCAACACTTGGGACACTTGAAAGGCAGCATAAATATTTAACATCAGAAAGCTTGAAGGCATGCCAGGTGGCTCCTATGTGTATGTCCTGGTGCTGCTGCTCAGAGAGCCCCCCACCCTTGTCTCCACCCAGGTCCGACCCCTTCTGAGCGCCATGCTCTGGCCCAGTTGCATCCCCGCTCCCTGGCCTGCCGCCTGGTGTCCCCTACACCAGATCTGCGTCACGTGCCCCCCGAGATGCTTTCCATTCTGTTTCCAATTCTGTTGTGAACTTTAGAATTATGAAACTTGAGAGCAGAAAGGGAGCCAGAGGCAACCCTGTCCCACCCTCAGTTTTTGTCTGAAGGACTCAGGGACCGAGAGGGTCACGCCCTTACCTGAGTTCATTCCGATGACTGAGAATAAAAGGTGCTTCTGTGAAAAATAATGCAAGAGGATCCATAATCAGATCTCTGAAGGTTGGAGTGGATACTCGGGGAGGAATCGCGAGTGTGATGAGGCGGGCCTGCACGGACTTCCTACCTGGATTAGAACCCTCAGACTCAGTCCAAACCGCCGAGGTGGGCGAGGTCTCCCTAGTGGTCCTGATTCCAGCCAATCACAGTTTGTAATTAACACCTGTTGTATTCAAAAGGTCCACTTGCTCTGCCAGATCCTTAGCGTGTACTGGCTCATATGACCTTGCAAGAGTCCTTGGAGGGAATGTCCATTCTACAGTCAGTGACAAGGAGGCTTTCTGGTGCAATGCAACCTGTCCGGTGGCATACAGTAAGTGGGGGTTGGAGCCAGAATTGGAACCAAGCTTTGCAACCTTGTGGTGGGAGGCAGGTTCCAGAGGGCCAGGCAGTGTGACGTCCAGCAGATGAGATCCAACAGCAGACAGGGAGGTCCATACTCACGGACAGGGGCCAGGGTGGCACAGAGATTGCCTTGTAGTGTCCTCTGAGTGCCCACTGATCAAGTCACATTGGTAAGAGAAGGTAGGCACACACAGGCCCCGATTACTGCTCTCCTCCAACCTAGTTTTCTAATGTATGTTCTTCTGCTTGAGGTCCAGATTGTTTAAAACTGGGTTCTGGGAAGCATGTAATTGCATCTTAAAATATATTTGATAAAGTGGAAACAAGAACATTAATTTATAATTGGATTTAGACTTGAAAATGTTCTAGTAAGAAAATACTCAATGATAATATCTTATAAAATGTTTCTGTGTGCATGAAAGTTCTTTCAAAGTATTTTCATATATATTATTTTGATAATGAAAACAATCCATTTTATCTAGGTGGAATCTGAAATTATAATAAGAGATTCAAGTTCATAGTTTCATTACAGTCAGCAATAAAAGGACAATTATAGTCGTCATCACAGTAATAATAATAGGTGCACAGTTACTGTCAGATTTAATGTTCCAAACTACCTGAGATGGACTTACATCTCTATACCAGCTACAAGAGAGTGGCTCTCACTAAAAATACCACTATAAAAAAAAAAATCCCTAAACCCAAAATTCATCTTTAGAATAAGCCTGCCAGATACAGCGAATGAAAAAGCTAGAAAATGTCAGAAGAAGATTTTCCTCCCAATGTTGTTACCCTGTTCTTTGTGTAGCAGAGACCATGTGATGCCGGTCTGCCCACCTCATCCCAAGCAGAGATAATAGCACAGGGACAGGGGTCATATTGGGGAACAGAAAGTAGGTCGCGCACCAGTTAATAGGGAAGCTTTCTACCCTGCGGGAGCGCTTTCCCTTGGAGGCTATTTTCTCTAATGTCGGTACACACTTGCAGCCTCCCTTTGGCTGAATTTGCTGGTGTCCTTTCCCATCCTCTTTCCTTCAGCTCCCCCTTGTCCATCCATGGATTTAGGTGTTTCTCTGGTAAACAACATTTGGCTGCATCTGATCCAAAGTCTCTCTCTTTTGCTTAGCAAGTGTAATGCATTTACGTGTATTATAATTACGGCTGCAGTCTTGTTTTGCTTTTTTTTTTTTTTTTTTTAAACCCACCATGTGTCCTCTTGGCTTTTACTTATTCTTTCTCATCTTCTGCCTTCTCTTGCCCGGTGGAGATCCTTCTCTTTTATTCTCTCAGATAACTTGGAATTGAAATATTCTAGTCTGGTTCAGTTGCCGGCTTGGTCTTGGTGATTTGGTCTTGATTTTAGTTATTGCCCTAAAGCCTGGAGCCTGTGCTTCTGATTTACCAGATTCATCCTGGGGCGCTGTGCAGCCTCACTCTGAGTCTGACCCTCTACCCGTTTCCCACGCTAGCGTTGCTTGAGCGTTTCTAAACTAAGTTGCTGAAACCATTCGTTTATTGTTATTCTTGCCGCTGTTTAGCAATTTTCTTTGCTCAGTGCTCCTTCTGAATGCCATTTCTCCTCCCAGGACTCAGTTTCCCTATTACAAAAATGCTTTCTTTCTGTGAAAACATGTGCATGATAATCAATCAACATCTTATTTTTTAAGTTGTTATTTTTTCTAATTGTCACAATGTTTTCTAACACTTTGAAATCACAAATGCCTGTTTTCCTGGCATCTGTTATACTGAGAAGTCTCCTGCCTGTCTAATTCCTGTCCCTTGGTAGAGGACATCTTTCTCTGTGGTCATCACAGGATTAGATCTTTGTGGGAAACAGACTCCCGTGTTAAAGTGGGTTCTCTCATTCTTCCTGTTGGACTCAGAGGGTCTCCTCTACCGGAGGCTCACCTGCACCAGGTCATTGTCCCCTATCTCCTCTTGACTCTCTTTTCTATTCTCCAACTGTGATTAGGAAGTATTGGGTCTCCCCATTGTGTATTCCGTCTCAACCGCTTTTGTGTCTTCTCTTCTTTAGTCTCCTGTGCCACTTTATGAGTCGTTTACTCAGATCATCTTCCCTCCTTCGCATAATCATTGAGTCTAAGACCTCAACACCAACATGACCCTCCCGAGAGAGTCAGTGTGACACCTTCTGGAAGCAGTCCTGTCCTTCGTTTCCTCCCACAACTTGCTGGTTTGGGATGGTGCCTAACCTGCCCTTGGCACCTCAGTCTTGCTGTATGGCTTGTTTCCATCGGTTGCAACTCGGGCAGGTCTTGGGCCCCCTCTGCTCTTCCTTGGGCTCCCACTGCCTTACGTGGTTCATGATATTTCATCCTGAGGTCATGGTCAGTGGGAATCGCTGCCTGCCTGGACTGGGCATGCCCCTGCCCTCTGGGGCATAACGCATCATTTACAAGTTCTTGCTTCCCTGGAGGCCCAGGAACTTTCTCTGGGTTTCCACCTGGCTAATAACCCATCAATTTGGGATTCTCATCATGAAGCAGACAATATAACCTCCAACCCAACATCTACAGTTAGAGTTCACGTTTGTCACTGAAGCGGATTGGTACTTTGCTGGGCTGGTAAGGAGAATTATTCTGGTCTTCTGCATGGAAGAAGCAGCCTTTTGAAGCTGCTGGCTTTGTGGTGGGGTCTCAGTCCCAGCGGCTCATGATTTGTAGGCCCATGACAGTGTTTCCTTTCCCTGTGGGCACTGAAAGCACCCGCTATCTGCTGCCACACATGTCTGCCCAGGACTCTCTTGGCTGGCCCTGCAGATCAGAGCCTCTCACACTGAGCTCTCACTGTCTCTGTCCTTGGTGAAATCTCTCTGGGTCCATCCCTAAGGTAGTGGTGCATTCAGCAAGCATTTGTTGGGTCCCTCTGCTTCACAAACACAGCTCTGGTGTCTGAGGAGCAAAGGCCACTGTGATGCGGGCATTGTCCTCAACCAGCTGTACCTGTGGCCAGAGGCAGGCATTTAGCCAAGACAGTGCCATGAGGAAGGTTTGTGTGTGTGTCCCACAGTGCAGAGGTGGCTGAGGAATGCGGCTCACCCAGGGCGTGAGGAAGAAGCAGGTTGACTTTATAAAAATATGATGGATTGAAATAAAGAAATCCTCCTACAGGAAACTGAAGTATAATTAATAATCAAAGTACACATGAGTCTGTGTGACACTAAATGTTAGGAGGAGTTAATGCCCCAGCATGTTCCTGCAAGTCCCAGTGGTGGGCCTCAGTCCACTAAATGCCAGAGTAGACGTTCCTCCAAGGAAATACTCAGGAGCACATGTTTATAGGACAAACTTAACTACTGTATTTTTGCGGCAACATTTTAACATGGGGTTTACTTTTCTAATCTTAATAATGTCTTCCTCAGCATCCTGATGATTTTATAGCTCTTCTGAGATTCTTTTGTTGTTGGTATTCAACTTCACTTTATATAAGCAACTCCTGTTTTCAGATGTCTCATCTTTAAGATGAATACTAATGGAATTTTGAGTACAATCTACTTTTTAGATTATTAAGTTTAGAGGAATTAAATTTAACAGAAAGAAGCTACCAGTTGTTCCTGATGCAAGATGTTCAAATTAAGGAAGGCGGGGAGGGAGGGAGAGGCGGGAGAGAGCGAAATATTTTTGGTAGCGTTGTCTTTTCTTGGTTTATTTTAAAACCTAAATAAGGTATCTGAGCATTTCATTTTCTTGCAGAGGATCTGCCCGTAGAAGCTTCATCTTGCACCTTTTCCAGGGCATGGCGCTGTCCATCCTCCCCAGGGCTAATTCTGCAGTAGGTTTTCCTACAAGTGCATTTTCTGTCTTCTTTTCATCTCCTGCTATATTTAGTGCCAGTCCTGTGTTTGTTAGGAGGTGAGGTGGCATTAGCAGTCAAGAGCTTTTCTGAAGACCGACAGGGAATTCGCTGTAAGTTAGGGCCAATCCTAAGACACAGGGGCTGATGGTCAAGGCCAGGAGGGTCCGGGCAGAGCGAGGGCAGTAGTTAAGCCTCCCTTGGGAGCCAAGACTAGACTGCCCTGGATCACAGCAGGCATCGTCCCCATTTCAGCTGATGAGCAGCTTCTGAATGTTACTAACTGTTCCTTCTGGATGTTACTAAATGTTCTCATTCCTAATGTTTAAATAGAATGGCCGGAGCTTTTTTTTTTTTTTTTTTTTTTTTTTTTTTAATACCAGGGATTGAACTCAGGGCACTCGACCACTGGGCCACATCCCCAGCCCTTTTTTGTATTTTATTTAGAGACAGGGTCTCACTGAATGGCCAAGTGCCTCACCATTGCTGAGGCTGGCTTTGAACTCACAATCCTCCTGCCTCAGCCTCCCAAGTGTGGCCAGAGCTTTGATAAACTTATTTTTTCCCACAGAGACTACATCTGAATACTTAACCAAAACAGAATGATGTGAACTAAATCATGGCATGAAGTCACTTTTGCAGAGAACTGCAAACGGAGTCCCCAAGCTCCTCTTCACTTCCTCACGTCCCTTCACGTCAAGGCCTTGGTCTTGAGCCTCCTCTTCTTCCCATCCTTGGCTTCTTCTGTTCCCCTGTTGTCTTCCCCTTCCTTGTCCTTGCCACCAGCAGAGCTGACTGGCTGCCAGACTTCAGAACAGTGTACTCACACTGCCCCGGCCTGCTCATGTGGACGCAAGTGCAGCCACCTGCCTCCCTCACCTGGAAATGATGGTTTTTTTTTTGTTGTTGTTGTTGTCTGACACATTTAAAGATGATGACACAGGGGGACACTGGGGCATGTGGAAGACTAGGCAGGACAGTGAAGCCAACCGTGTGCCCCTGCACCCTGTCCTGAGCCCTCGCACTCGACCAAGCCCGTGTGCCTCGTGAGCAGCCCCGAGTGTGGCTCACGTGTCATTGCGGGCTGCGTGCGCGTCTCCCCACCTCTGCTGCAGTAGACAGCGGACCTAGGAGCAGCGTAACAGCCTCCTGTAGGCGACATATTGGGTGAGATTATCACTATATCTTCTAAAATTTCAAAGCAACTTGTTTTAATTTCAAAAATATGTCTGTGTAGTACCTAGATAATATTTTACCTAATTGACTGCAAGATGGAATCTGAGCTAGATTGAAATTTTCTCCTTGAAGCAATAGAGCATTGTATTTTCTGCTCTTAAGGTTTGCAGTGTCATATGTATTGAAAATTTCTGTCTGTAGACACATAAGGATTGATTCGATAATTTTGCCCTGAGAAAAATACTGATCCTAGTCAATAGGATGCAGACATGTGAATAGGATCTTGAATTGCAGAACCAAAGCAAACTCTGCCGTCCTCTGGCAGACACTGAGCTAGATGAGGGTGCTGTTCCATTTGGGTCTCATTCTTCAGACTTCATCACAGCGTCTGCTGCTCCACACAGATCTGATTGTGTTCTGTGCTGTTAATATCGCTAGAAGTAGCAGGAATCAAACAATGATCATATACCTTCTCGGGTAGGTGTTCTCTGACTTCATGGCCTTCTAGGATACTGCCTAGGTCAGAGCACTAAGGGCTATCCCTTTTATTTGTTCTTTTTTTGTTGTTGTTGTTCTGGGATTGAACCCAGGGGTGCTCTACCACATCACAAGTCTTTTTTCTTTAATGATTTAACCTGTCTTATTTTAGTTTATTTTTTATTTGTTTTACTTAGTTGCACATGACAGCATAATGCATTTCAACTTATCGTACACAAATGGAGTGCGACATTTCAATTCTCTGGTTGTACATGGTGTAGAAATTCAATCATACGTGTACCTAGGGTAATGATATCCATCTCATTCCACCATCTTTCCTATCCTCATACTCCCTCCCCAACTTCCCCTGTGCCCATTCCAAAGTTCCTCCATTCTTCCCACACACACCCACATCA
The DNA here is from genome assembly GCA_025594165.1 of Tamias sibiricus. Taxonomy (NCBI): domain Eukaryota; kingdom Metazoa; phylum Chordata; class Mammalia; order Rodentia; family Sciuridae; genus Tamias; species Tamias sibiricus. The sequence continues at coordinate 166,978,296 of CM046662.1, read as the reverse complement.
TGGATAAGCATCCACTGATCAGAGAGAACATTTAGCCTTTAGATTTTAGGAATTGGCTTACTTCACTTAGCATAATACTCTCTACCTCCATCCATTTATCTGCAAATACCATAATTTTATTCTCTTTTAATGCGGTGTAATATTCCATTGTTTATATATACCACAGTTTCTTTATTCATTCATCTATTGAAGGGCATCTAGGTTGGTTCCACAGTTTAGCTATTGTGAATTCAGTTGCTATAAACATGGATGTGGCTGTGTTACTATAGTATGTTGATTTTAAGTCCTTTGGATATAGACCAAGGAGTGGGATAGCTGGGTCAAATGGTGGTTCCATTCCAAGTTTTCTGAGGAATCTCCATACTGCTTTCCAAAATGGTTGCACCAATTTTCAGTCCCACCAGCAATGTATGAGTGGGCCTTTTTCCTCACATCCTTGCCAACACTTACTATTTCTTGTATTCTTGAAAACTGCCATTCTGACTAGTGTCAGATGAAATCTTAGAGTAGTTTTGATTTGCATTTCTATAATTACTAAAGATGCTGAACACTTTTTCATATATTTGTTAATCACTTGTATATCTTCTTCTGAGAAGTGTCTGTTCAGTTTCTTAGCCCATTTATTGATTGGGTTGTTTGTTTTTTTGGTATTAAGTTTTTTGAGTTCTTTATATATCCTGGATGTTAGTGCTCTATCTGATGTATGTGTGGTAAAAATTTGCTCCCATACTGTAGACTCTCTCTTCATCTCAATGATTGTCTCTTTTGCTGAGAAGAAGCTTTTTCATTTGAATCCATCCCATTTATTGATTATTGATTTTATTTCTTATGCTTTAGGAGTCTTGTTAAGGAAGTCAGGGCCTAATCCAACATGATGAAGATTTGGGCCTACTTTTTCCTTTATTAGATGCACAGTCTCTGATCTAATTCCTAGGTCTTTGATCCACTTTGAATTGAGTTTTATTGATGGTGAGGGATAGAGATTTAATTGCATTTTGTTGCATATGGATTTCCAGTTTTCTCAGCATCATTTGTTGAAGAGGCTATCCTTTCTCCAATGTATGTTTTTGGTGCCTTTGTCTAGTATGAGACAACTACATTTATGTGGGTTTGTCTCTGTGTCTTCTATTCTGTACCATTGGTCTACATGTCCATTTTGGTGCCAATATAATGCTGTTTTTGTTACTAGTGCTCTGTAGTATAGTTTAGGGTATGGTATTGTGATGCCTCCTGCTTCACTCTTCTTGCTAAGGATTGCTTTGGCTATTCTGGCTCTCTTTTTTTTTTTTTTTTTTTTTTTTTTTTTTTTTTTTTTTTTTTGTTATTTTGAGACAAGTTCTCACTAAGTTGCTGAAGCTGGCCCCCAACTTGTAATCCTTCTGTCTCAGCCTCCTGGATAGCTGAAATTACAGGTGTGTACCACCATGCCGGAGTCAGAACATTAAAGGGCAGTCTACCAGAGGCCAGATTTAAGGCCACCACCAACCCCTATCTGAACCTCGCACTTGGTTAGCAGCATGATGTGCAGATCTGGCCCCAGGTCGCTCCTCAGTTGAGCACATTCTGCCACCAGCCGATGGGGTCCCTGCTCCTGGGGTCCCTGGTGCCCAGGGCAGTGCTTCTTGAGATCCCCAAAAGGCTTTCAGAGAAATCGTGGGATTCATAGACAATCAGCCCAAGAAGTGAACCTAAAACATTGTCCTGCGTCAGCGTCAGCGGGCTCCTGGGTTACAGACAAACTTCCTTCCTCTCTTACACCCGGACCTGGAAGGGGAGAAACACCATAGCAGGAAGGAGGAGAAAGAGAGGGTTTTATTGCTGTTGTCCAAAGAGCCATAAAGCAAGTAGATTTTAGATCACTAAAATATTTTTGAGAAATGTTATATTTTCTTCATGGAAATAGTTAAGAGTTAAGACTTTGAAGTCCATTCCCAGTGCCCCCAGGTAACTCATTTAAACCTCTGAAAAGGACGAGGAGGCTGGTACTGCCATGATCCCCATTTTACAGACACAGAAACTGAGACCAGAGAGGATGATTAACCTGCAGAAAGTCTCACAGCTCTCTGGGGTTGAACCTGGACCACGGGCTGGTTCTTGACCCTCTAACCACCTCTCACCTGTGTTAATGTCATTTAGTTCTGGTGTCAGCCTTTAACTTATGGCAGTGCTTTTGTCAACAATGGTTTTGGTTTTGTTTTTACTTGTTTATCATTTTTTTTTTTTATTTTTAATCTTTTCCTTTTTATCGATACATTATAATCATATATAACAGCGGGGTTTGTTATATTCGTACTTGCACACGACAATACTGTATGATCTGACCAATTTCGTTCCCAGTACTTCCCCTTTCCCTCCTCTGCCTCCCCCTGATTGCCTTTTTCTATTCCTCTGGTCTCCCTTCTATTGTGTTGTTGTTGTTCTAATTAGTCATACAAGGCGGGAGAATGCATTTTGACACATTGCATACAAATGGAGCGCAGCGTCTCTGCTCTGGTTGTAACGGTCCCACGTGTATATAGGGTGATAATGTCTGTCCCACTACATAGCCCTTCCATCCCCACTGCCCCACCCCTCCCCTCAATCCCCTCTGCACAATCCAAAGTTCCTGCATTCTTCCCTTTCGCCCTCACTATGGATCAGCATCTGCTTATCAGAGAAAACACTCGGCCTTTGGTTTTTGGGGATTGGTTTATTTCACTTAGCGTGATGTTCTATAGTTCCATCCATTTACCTGAAAATGCCATAAGTTCATTCCTCTTTCAGGCTGACTAATATTCCATTGTATGTCTGTACCACATTTTCTTTTTCTACTCATCTATTGAAGGGCACCTAGGTTGGTTCCATAGTTTAGCTATTGTGGATTGAGCTGCTATGAACATTGATGTGGCTGTGTCACTATAGTAAACATCCCTTTACTTCTCTGCTTCCTTTACATTTTCTTTCTGAATCACTCCTAAAAACATTGTTGACAAGTTTGTTTGTTTTTTTTTTTTTTTCCTTTTTATTGGTGCATTAAGTCCATTGTCAACAATGTTTTTTTAGGAGTGATTCAGAAAGAAAATGTAAAAGAGGCAGAGGAGTAAAGGGATGTTTACTAGTGATGTTCAGGAGTACTTTCAGTTTGAGTTTTACTGATGTCACACTGGCCTGCCATTGGGTTCATGGAGCGGAGCAAGTCCAAGGGCGTGATTTCTTGTGATTTTTTTTTTTTTAATCATCACCTTTTTGTGTTTCCAGGACTCAGAGTCTTGGGTCCACAGTCTCCTTAGCATAAAGGGTAGAATGTAGATCCCTGGAGAATTCTTAGGCACTGCTTGTCCTGCCACATGACACAAAAATCCCCCAGCCTGCAGGACTCTTGTCAGCCACGCCTGGGGGGACTCTGCATCCGCCATCTCTCCTGCACTGAGGTGAGAGTCCTAATGGTGCCCCGTGGGAAGGTGGCCCTCCGGTGAGGTGTGAGCTCATCACTAGAGCCACAGTAGTGGTGAGGGAGCCCTGGATGTCATTCTGAAAGGCCTCCACTCCTTCTTGTATCCAGAAAGCCTCTCCTACAACCATGCCTACCCAACCAGCAGCAGGAAGCAGCCCACGGTCTGTCTGTCCTTCAGCAGGTGAATGGATAAGCAAACATGGTGGACACTCAGCGGAAGTTTATTCAGTCAAAAAAAAAAAAAAAGAAGGAAATTGTCATGGATAGTACAGTCTGAGGAACTGGGAGGGCATGCGCTGGTAAAAAATAGTCAGCTCCTGAAGCACGCATGTTACATGACTCTGCTTACAGGAGGCCTCTCCAGTGGTCAAAGTCACGGAAAATGGGAAATGGAAGGGCAGTGGCCAGGGTTGGGAGGAGGAAGCGACGGGGAGTCCTTGGTTGACAGGTTCAGAGTTTCAATTTTACAGGATGAAAATCTAGATACGTCACACTACAGCGTGAACACAGATAATATTTATTACGCTTTAAAGTGGTTTAGAGGGTAAATTTAATAATGTGTTTCTCTACATGGTTAAAAATTATTTAGCAATTTTTTGAAAAGAGGGTTGGAAATTTTCTGAAAAGAGTTTCTCTGTGTGGGAGAAAGACTGACAGACAGGATGAGGTGAAGCCAGCCCACCTCACACCATCAAGCTCCATCTTTGTAGGGTTAGGCATCAAACTAAGTCTGTGGTCTCTTTGTATTTCTTTTAGGGTTTTTTGGTTTTTTTTTTTTTTTTTTTTTTTTTTTTTTTTTTACTTTTCCATATATATGTTTTATATATATATATTTATACCAGGGATGGAAACCGGGGGTGCTTAACCACTGAGCCACATGCCCAGCCCTTTTTATATTTTATTTTGAGATGGAGTCTTGCTAAGTTGCTGAGACTGGCTTAGAACTCACAATCCTCTTTCCCCAGCCTTCCAAGGAACTGGGATTACAGGCATGTGACACCGCACTGGGCTCTTTTCCATATTTTTATTGGTGTGTTATAATCATGCATAATAGATTCATTTTTACATATTCCTCCATACAAGTATAACAATGTAATTTGGTCAATTTTGTGGTCTGGTTGCAGCCTTACGATCTGCTACTGCGGCAATACAAGGGGTGGGAGAAGCGTTCATCTGTTTCTACATAAATCAGCTGAATTTATAATCACCATTCCAGATGAGATCCCGCACATCCCCCAGAGTGGTTTGATTAGCTGACGTGTTTCTCCTGCCAACAGAATTGCTTAAAAACATAACTTCAGGTTGATTTTAAAAGGCATACAGGCCCCTCATACCTTTGTGTTAGAAATGCAATCTGTTCTTAATGTGTAACAGTGATACAACATGATTTTAATGAAGTTTGTGGCTTGCTGTGGGTCCCCAGGGGAGGGTGGAATCTGCTTGTTCAATTCATGGACGGTGTTGACGCTCCTTGAGGTTTTAATCTCCATCGTTAACAACCTTGCGAGAACACGCTGAACCGTAGGCTTTTCTTTTCCTTCCTCTCTCCTCCCAGCAATGCAGCAAGAAGGCCTCCGCCTCCCCTCCTGTGGCTCTGGAAGTCCTCAGGCATCATTGCAAACCGCCCCTGGCCGCGGATCTCCCTCACGGTCGTCACCACGGCCATCATACTCACCATGGCCGTGTTCAACATGGTAAGCCCAGGGGCTCATGCCACGCGGGGCTCGTGCCAGGCCGGGCGTTCTTGCCTTTCATGGCCTGTCCTGGTGCAGTCCTTTGGTGACACCTATTGCTGTAGCTCCCTTGGTGACACCCATGGCTTCCTGCCTATTGAATTCAGTGTCTATCAGCTGGAGCAAATTTCTCCAAGGAAAAGAATGTTTCCACAAGTTGCCTGGAGAGAGAGGGTGGCTTCTTAGGGCAGCACCCATGTCCTTCCTCCAGGTGGCTGCTTGGCCGACTATAGAAGTCACAAGGAAAGGTCATCAGGGCAAACAGGAGGGCTGTTAGGACCATCACACTAAGAGGGTGCAGCAGACGGGGTGTCCTGCCCAGGACGTTAGAAGGCTGATTTCAAACCCAGCTCCTGATTTATGCTGTGAGCTTTGGGCAGATTTTCCTTAAGTGTCAAAGGCTGTGTTTCCACTTCTGGAAAGTGACAGCCAAGACTTATCCACCAGGTGCTTCTAAGGATGAAGTAAGCTGAGTTCCCACCATGGTTAGGACATATGCTGGGCATTTTATCATTAGGGAACCAGTGGCCACTCTTCCCATGCCTACATCATCATTACTGGTGTCTTCCCCAAGATGGCACTTAGGCTTGGGGACACATCCTTCTTATTATTCTATCATCATCATCATCATCATCATCATCATCATCATCACCATCACCATCACTCAGAAGGGGCCTTGACACTTTGCAAGTGATTGGAAATGCAGAAAAAGCATGAGAGTAGCGTGAGTTCTTGTCTTCCAGAAGCATAAAGTTAGGTTGAGGTGACAGATCACTTATGATTTAATAATAATATAGTTTCATAAAGGAGAAAGCAGTGTTTGCAAAAAAAAAAAATTATTTTGCACATAAATGCACAAATGTGTCCCAGGGCCATGGCTAGACGCTCAGGACCCAAGGCATGCCCTGCCTTCCAGGAGCTCCGAGCGGGGTACAGAAGGCAGCCAGCTGGCGGGCCTGTTGAGGAATCCTCCTGAAGCACCCCAGAGGCAGCAGTGGAGGCACACGGAGGGGGCAGGAAGGCAGAGCAGGCCTGCTAGGCTGAGCTCTGAGGCCTGAGGGGTTCGCCAGATGGACCTGAAGGAGGTCACGGCCAAGAGAAGGTGGACAAGAAGTGAGGAGACATGGCCCTCAGACCTAGACCGAGAGCAGAAATTTGCAGAAAGAGTAATGAACAATAAGGCTGAGGGAGTGGATGCTGACCCTGGGTGTTTGCACAGAGTCAACCCTCAGCACCCTGCAGTAGATCACACAGCTGCTCCCAGACTCCTGCAGATTCGGGGGAGGCCAGGGCCTGCAGGACCAGATAGGCTGGAGCCCCAGCACAGGCGTGGAATGGAATCTCCATCCTCTTCATCAGAGAAGCTGTGGCTTGCCCTCCTCCACCCTGAAGACCTCATGGGGGCCGTGGGCAGAAAGGCAGGTAGGCAGGGGCCTTGGCTGAAGACGTGAAACCCGAGTGTTCCCCCAGCAGGTCCCCCACGCTCAGCCCTGTGGTGTATCTGTGCATTAGTCCTGCCCTGAACTCTGGCTCCCCGGAGAGCACGGTCAGCTCTGAGCAGTGTGCTCGATCAAAGCTGCAGGAGCCAGCTGAATCCAACGTGAACTCCACCCAACAAGGAGGGTCAGAAAAACAGCACTCTTGAAGGATAACAGGGTGCGTGGCTAGAGTCCTGAGTGGGTTTTGCAGCCACAAAGTGGCGTGTCCTTTCCACTCAGAAGTGTCTGCGGCAATGCCTTTATCATCACACCTCCTCATCTCCCACCTGTGCTTACCTGTGCACATCAACGCGCTTCCTCAGAGTCTCCCTTCTTCCCTGGCCAGTGCAGGAGCCCTGTTTGGGGAGATGGCTTAAATTGCGGTTGACTATGGGCCATGGAGTTTTGGGCATTGCCGCCTTCCGTAGTCTCACGAGACTTGGCCCGGGATCTTGCGGGACTTGGCCCGGGATCTCGAGTGACTTGAGCCGAGATTGCTGATCGGGTCAGCACCATTTTTTGGTGGTGTACGGTGCGTGTTAGTCGTTGTTAGAGCCAGAGAGAAAAGTTATCAGAATAAAAAGCTGTTTGTTTCCAGTTCGCCTCTAAACTTCTTCCCGCGGCTTCGTTGCTCCAAGCGGCCATCGCTTCAGGCGGCAACAGGCCAGTAGCAGCGTGTGCTAGTTATAGCGACAAGACATTTGACATGATATCTGCATGGGAAGATATCTCTTTGAGGAGATCTTTGTTTTCTTCATAGTCTCAAACATCCTAAGGAAGTGCATTCTCTGTAAGGAGTAGTCACTCATTAGTTCCTAAATGAGTGAGTGAATAGGTAAGTACCTAACCTTTAGAAAAGAAACCATTGGCTTTTTTGTAAAATCCAAACTCAGGGTTACTACCTAATTTTTGTTAGGAAAGTTTCAACTGGGAAACATCTGATTTCAAAGCTAACCACATGTCACCTGGGTAATTCGTAATGACTGACAGTCGTTTAGTGGCTGTCTGTAAATGTTTGACAAGCACAGCACTTAGGAGACCTCTCTGCGGCAGCTGTGATCCGTCTAGAGAGAGGTTGGTCTTCAGTACCAGAAGGGAGCCTTCCACCGTCATCCTTCCTCTCAAAGAGCAGAGTCCATTGCCAAGGGAAGTTGAGAATGCCACAGAAGACACTTGCAAAGGGTAACAGAAGACCTTTGAGAGGGAAGGAATAAGATTTAGCTCCCGCACCGAGCACCCTTCTCTGGGGCAAGGAAATGGCTTTCTTTCCCATCCTGTCCTTCCATGCAGAGGTCGGGGGGACCAGTGGTCTTTTCCCTTGGCCGTTTTTAGTGGTACCTGGTGCACTGACATCAGGGGCTCTGGTCCATGCAGGTGCTCTTGTATTCATGTCAAACAAAATCATAAAATGGTATGGGAGCTGACATTAGATATGGAAAGGAAGTCATCTTACCTAGGAGTAGCGCTGCCTTATGATTAATTAATCACAGAAGGGCTTGTCCCTGAGGCTGTGCCTTTGATCACATCAAATGGTTTACAGGGAAATGCCCTGCAGCTCCTCTGGTCCACCCAGCCTCCTGGCCTCACCCCCCACCAGGTGGTGCCCACCAGCTTCAGATCACGGGAGCAGAGCTGGCAGGTTAGAAGGCACCCCTGCGGGCGCAGTGCATGGAAGGTGGTCTTGCCTCTCGCCCCCTCTCAGCTGGGAAAGTAGACACCTCCCCTGGGGGTGCCTGCAAAACTCCTAAGTTTTCTCTTAGGGACAAACCAAAATACTTTGGCTTTCTTTCCTTTTGTCTGTTCTTAATGTCTGCTATTCTTTGTTGTGTAATAATACGTCTGACATAAAACGTCTCCCTTAACCCTGACAAGCGGGTGATTCAGTGGCATCAGGACATCTGCAACTCAGTGCAGTGGTCACCACTCTGCACCTCCAGGCTCGTGCATCGCCCCAAGCGGGAACTCTGTCCCCACGAAGCATCGCCACTCCTCCCTCCCCTGTCCCTGGTACCCAGCGTTCCACTTCTGTGCCTGTGAGTTAGCCCATCCTATGGGTGGGCTCACGGGGGAACCCTGCTTGTGCCTGGCTCTCTCACGCAGCACTGTCCTCAAGGGCTCGGTTTCCTATTGAGGCCCAGGCTCTGCAGCAGCGAGCCTCAGTTTCCCTACATTCCCCTGCAGCTTCTGCCATTACCCTGTTTGCCTCAGAGGGAGGCTGCTGGGGATAATCTGAGATGGCCCGAGCTGCCCATGACCTCCCTCTCTTGCCTCTCTTGGTGACTGTGGAACTGGGCCCCTCTCACATTGAGACTTTACATCCATTTTTAGTATCTAGTATTTTTTTTTTTTTGAGCCTGCATTTTAACAGCCCTTGTAAGAGCCAGGGCCAATAAGAACAGTGTGTCAGAGGACCAGCTCTTAAAATTTCATTATGACTGATATTGAACTACAAAGGTAAGGGTCCAGTTTCATATGAAATAAATTGTGGGATTTTTATCAGGATATTTTCAACATTTGATGTTCATCTGTTTGATACCAAATATCTCAATAAAAAGTGGAGAAAACCAACTAGCTATCCACATTCTTTTTCATACAGGTTCTTGATAACAAGTTGCAGGTGCCTGGTGGTTGTTCCACTTGAACTTGGGCCACTGCGTAGCACTTGTGTGAAGCTGGACAGCCCTGCCAGGGCTTGCTCTGACCCTTGACACTGCCATCCTGTGATTGCCCTCACCATCACGCAATTTCTTCTGAGCAACTCCTAAGAAATGTATTACAAGTAAATCTTTCATGAATTTGTGAGCCAGCCAAGTTCATTCCATTGAACTTCGGACTCCATGCAGATGACGGGCACAGTGCCATCAAGCTTAATGCACCATATCGATCATGTGCTGACTCTTGGACAGGCTCTGAAAAATATGGTCCTGATACATTTTTAATTGCCCGGGGAAATGTGAAATTCAGAAGTGAAGTATACACAGTGCTTTTATCACTGAAGAGGGTGTCCTGTTCTGAATGACACCTTCATCTTCCCAGCCACCACTAGGACCAAGCACGTGCAAATGGCTGCAGCAAGGAGTCCCCGGGTAGCGCTGATGCCGAGGTTCCCCGTGTGGAGACAGAGGGGAGGGTCAACTCAGAAGAAAGGAAGACAGGGGATTAGAAGTGGTTTGGCTTAGGGATACTCAGGAAAAGGCAGCCAAGGGGCTGCAGAGGCTTTGCACAGAGAAGCCAAGTTCACTGCTATTGTGCAGCACCCATGCCCAGGATACGCAGGACTTAGCACCTCTTCTTACTTCTTGAGATTCGTTCTGTGGCAATTACATCAAGAAGGTTTTGTTGATCATTTTAAGACTCTGCTTAAAACTAAGCATGGTATTCATCCACCAACCTAAACAGTCTCCTTTGATTAGTCATTTCTTGATTCTTTGCTGTGATAGAATTTTGGTCATATTAAATCTAAAGCTAGAACATTTTGAAGCCCAATATTTGCCAAGCAATTATTCCATTCTTTTTTTTTCTGATTTTTTCCCCAAAGAATTGGCACATGTGCATTTCTACTATGCGTTGTGACACTTGTTATAAATTCTTTAGCAGTAAATAAAGAAATCTACTACATTTCTTTGATGTTTAAATTAACATTTTCCTAAGCCTTACCAGATGATGTAAGAGGTAAAAGTGCTATATCTAGTGTTAGTCCTGGGACAGAAGAGGCTTATCCCCAAGAACATTCTGAATAAACAACCTTCCTGTCTGCCTACGTGAGCTCAGGTGTTGGCCAGTATCTCTGCCATCAAAGGAAACAAATCAGTAGACAAAAGCCACCAGAAACAATCCAGGGAACTTTTGTTTTTCCAACTTTGATTATAATTACTTAGCCTTTGCAGAACCACAGCCTTTGCAGAACCTTTGCAGAATCAACCTCCTTTCTTGAAATCAAAATCCATAGAACTTTATTAAGTCATTTAGTGTGTGAACCAAGAAGACACAGTTACTTGCAAGAAACTCATTCCCAAGGATCTGGTTTTCTTGGAGAGCAGAATGTCGTACATGTGGCCATGCCAGCTAGCCTAGCACTGTGTCCTGGGCTCTATGCATTTATTTAATATTTCATACAGGTGCTTCTGTTTTCTTTAGCATCAATCCTGGCATGCTCTACTGAATGAACATTTATTTACTTACTGGATAGAAATTCCCAAGGCTTCCAACAGGTCAAAATGGGAGCCCTAAGCGTTTTCAGTACAAAGACACTGTCCCATGCCCTTGAGCCACCCTGTTCCTGCACATGAGGACCCAGCCGTTCATTAGCAGTGCCTACCTGCTATGTTTTAAATCTCATTTGCACTAACTCATTGAGAACACCTTTCTCTTTGCAGTTTTTCCTGAGCAACTCCGAGGAAACCATCCTCCCCACTGCCAACGTGTCAAACACAAGTTTTCCCACCTCAAACAACCAGGCAGCGATTCTGCGTGCACAAGGCTTATTTTTCCTGCCGGTAAGAAAGTGGCACTTGTCACTCCTCGCGTTGTTTTCTTATATGCTGTAGCCTGGACAGTCATATGTCAGCAGAGGCTTTCCTTGGAGGTCTGGCCTAGACTTCGCCCCTCTTTCTCAACTTCACTCCCTGGGCTTGTGGAGGGGGTCCTGAGTTGACAGATACAGTGGTCACTAGCGTCCCAGCCCACATCGGCAAGCCCAGGGTGTCTCGTGACACTGCTGCTAACCTCGCACCTTGTTCTCCTGCCTGCCCCACTACTGCCAGCATGCACCTGTCCTGTGGCATCCGCGGGTGTGTCTCTGAGTTCCTGGGTGTGTTGCTCGTAGGTTTGCTGATCATTCCAGTGAATTCGAGTTACCCCCCAACGCTGTGGTGATGGGGTCCACAGCCCCCACTCCAGCCTCTCCTGTGATTCTGTCCTCAAATCATTCTTGCTCGTTCCTTTTGACCAAAGGAACTAGACTGAAATGCCAAAACTTTCAAAAACAATCAGTCTTTCTAGTGGGGAAAAAAATAAAAGTTAAATCAGTCACTTACTACTTAATTTCTTTCTTTCATGATTTTGTTTAGGGGGAAAAAAAAAACATTTAGACCCCCCTCTTCATTTTCTGAATAATCATCTAAAGGTAGCGCAGGGTCTTCCCATTAATTTCTGTCTCCACCAGTCAGTATGGAGAATGCAAGCAGACTCTTGGGGACTGGATTGGTAAGTGAATGCATGCACTTCCAAGATCACCTGCCAGTATTTTCAACTCCATCAGCTGTGACAATCGATTCCCCATCTTCCTTCACTGATTTTACCCTTGATATTTTGCTTTTACCCCTTTTCTCATCTCACCATTTTAATTTCCTGGGAATCCCACAGCTCTGTGTACTAAAGCATTGGCCTCTGGTGTTATTTGAGGTTCCTGAAGCTGAGGCTGGTCCACGGGCAAGATGACGAAGGTCTGGCAGCGATGTCCCCGGGGTTTGGGAAGAGGGGAACCATAGCTTCATCTATTGTCCAAGGGGTCCTTGTTGCTGCCTGAAGCGCTTGGAGCAACGGAGCCGCGGGAAAAACTTCAGAAGCAAACTGGAGACAAACAGCTTTTTATTCTGATAACTTTTCTCTCTGGTTCTAATAACGACTAACACACGCCAAAAACACACCCTAAAATGGCGCTGACCCGATCAGCAATTTTGGCCAAGTCACTCGAGATCCCGCAACAATCCCGTGAGACTACGGGTGGCGACAAAGGCCAAATCTCCACGGCTCATAGTCAACCGCAATTCAAGCCAATCCCCAAACAGGGCTCCTGCAGGTCCTGCCTTCCAGTTGAGTGTCACCGTGAGCCCTGGTCAGGATCAGACATTGTCTTTTCTACTTGAGTTGCGGGACAAGTAAGAGACAGGATTCCCTGTGAGGGTGTGCTGGCTGTAATCCCCAGGGGGCAGTTGGGAGCACTCTGCCTTATGGAATGACAAATATTTCCTGTATGGTCTGCCTCCTCCTCCTGGAGCCGGTGACATGCACATGATCCGTAGCCCAGTGGGGGGAGAGCGCCAAGTAATGCTTCCCAGCCTTCACAATTTAAGTTTGAAAGTTTAAAGGAAAAATGCTTTTTTTTTGGTACCGGGGATTGAACTCAGGGGCACTTGACCACTGGGCCACATCCCCAGCCCTTTTTTGTATTTTATTAGAAGCAGGGTCTCACTGAGTTACTAAGTGCCTCGCCATTGCTGAGGCTGGCTTTGAACTCGCGATCCTCCTGACTCAGCCTCCCAAAGTGCTGGGATTACAGGCGTGTGCCACCGCGCCCGGCTGGAAAAATGCATTTTTCATAGAAAAGAAAGTACAGCCGGCAAGAACAATTTTTAAAGTCTCTGTCCAATATGTTTGGGTAGAACAGCTCACCATCATTAAAGGAATAAGACCATCACTATGAATTCCACTTAGGTTTGTCTATTAGCTTTGCAATTAGAATTAATAATTAGAAACCCAAGATGGGAGAGGCAGCATCTGCTTAACCTGAAAAGAGACGAACAAAGTGTACAGCAGAGTCTTGAAAATCTCAGTAGGATTTCGTAGCAGGCTTCCCTCGTTCCAACCGCCAAGTCCTTGGAAAGCAGATGCCGGTCAGCTCTGCCAAGGAGGCACCTGTCCACGTGTGCGGTCTGCAGAATTATCTCAGGAGCTCAGAGGCCCTGAGGAGCCTGGAAGCACCTGGGCTCCCTCCTTGAGAGATCTCCAAGGACACCGGGAAGCCATGTGGGGGTGGCCACACAAGCCCTTCGCTCAAACCCATGCTACATCACACCTGAGGTTGGCTTCAGTGGAGCTGAGTGTCCCTTCCCTGCTGGGAGCAGCAAAAAAGTGACCTAGCTCTTCCCAATGCCAACCATACTGGCCACCAAGAAAGCACAGACACAGGTGGGGTCTTTGCCCTGCAACACTAATTTTGGAAATTTGTCTTAAAGATGGAAAGGTTCACCCACAGAGGTGTTTGTCAAAATGCTCATATAACATTAGCCACAAAAAGGGGGGGAAAAACCCTCAAAAGTTACCAAAAGCAGCCGGGCGCAGTGGCGCACGCCTGTAATCCCAGCACTTTGGGAGGCTGAGGCAGGAGGATCGCGAGTTCAAAGCCAGCCTCAGCAATGGCGAGGCACTTAGCAACTCAGTGAGACCCTGTCTCTAAATAAAATACAAAAAAAAAGGGCTGGGGATGTGGCCCAGTGGTCGAGTGCCCCTGAGTTCAATCCCTGGTACCAAAAAAAAAAAAAAAAAAAAAAAAAAAAGTTACCAAAAGCAATTTTTAAATAAATTTTGTTAGAATCACACTGTGAAATTCACCCAGACTTTATGATAGAGGTTGTAAAAATATTTAGTAACATGTAAATATATATATTCATGAAAAATTATTAATTAAAAAGTATTATCTAAAACTTCCAAACAGCATGATCATCCATTCCTAAAATAATAACACTGACTATTATTAGTAGCAAAAAAAAAAAAATAGTAAGACTGGAAAGACATGAACAAAAAACTAGCAGTGTTAGCTAAACACAGATTTGGGGATTCTTAGAGACCTCATTTTTCATCTGTTCTTTTTTAACATCAAATGTCTTGTTTCTGTAGCAGGGAGGAAAGGTCATTTTAAAATGCCAAATGCAGCAAACCATAGAGGATCTTTGCCACATAAGCTCTTCACGCCTCAGTGGGCATTAGGAATGTGCAATGCTATTTCCTCCACTACATTGCCTCGTGAAGTAGATATTATTCAAATTCCCATTTTGCAGATGAGGAAACTGAGGATCATAGCGACTTCAGTAAACCCCCATGACAAAGCAACTGTTACTTGACATAAAACATAAGCTGATTTCATCAATTACATCAAAAGTAGTAGTCACTAGTAAGTATATCCTAAGAGGAGTCAGTTCAGTGGCCAGCTGCCAGAACTCCTGGCCACTGAGCATTCTTCCTGGTGGCTTGGATGGTGTGGAAGGGACAGCTGGTCCGCAGGGCTCCCAGCCTCACCTTCTCTCTCTCCACGCATCCCTCTTGGCTATCTGCAGCTTCCCAAGCTACCTGTAATGACAGGCCACATTGTGCACAGCTCTGAGCATCTTTGAGAGGCTAGTTAATGGAAATTGGACTACTGCTTGTCATTAGCATAAATATTTTAGGAGATATTCCTGACATGTGGGTACTTTCCCAAAGCCTCAGAATGAATTTTAAAATGTGAGATCTTGAACATATTTTTATAGGTATTGACACATATTCCAAATTAGGGATCCTGTGGGAACCTGCTCCAACTCCGCAGCCCTTCCAAAACCCACACATGCCCATCGATAGAAGCACACTCTCACAATGCAGTCGTTACGTGTTCTTCCTTCTCATTCCATTCCGTGATACTGGTTGAAAACTTTCAGTACGACAGTGGTTTCCAAGTGTGATTTTAGTTGCAGAACTCCTTTAAAAGTCAAAACTTCCAAAGAGCCCCGGGTTGTAACAATAATAGCTCCCCCGGGGCAGGTGCTCTTCTGAGCAACTGTTGTCATATTTACTTTTCCCCAGAGTTTGCCAAGGTGGGGTCTTCATACCTCCTGAGAGTGACATGAGGAAGAAACGGGTTTGCCTTAATTGTCAAATGCGCCCCTTGGCCCATCAGATGGGGCAGGAGCGCCACCTGGGAGCTTTGGTGTTTTGCTGGTTGGGGCAACTGCAGGGCTTCAGAGAGTGGTTTGGGGTCCTCCTGATCCCCGACCAGGGCGCCACCGGGTTGCAAACCAGCAGTTCTCACACTCCTTGTGGGAAGCTTCATTTGTCTTTGTTTACTTAATTTCCAGTCTGTTATGGGCTAATGCTTTTGAAAAAATAGAATGATGAGTTACCAGAAAAATCAACGAAAGAAGAAAACGTAGGTGATCCAAGGCCGCGTTCCTAGACTCGGTGACAGCAAGTGTGCTCTGTCACCTCACCTCGCGGGTTCCCTCCCGCTCTCCCGCGCCCACGGCACAGCTGAGCAGGGCGGCCTGGGCAACGCGGACCACAGGGGTCTGTGGGAGTCCTCGGACCTGCCCAGAGGTAGACGCTTGGTGGCTCACCGACGGGTCTACCTGTGGTGAGGTCTGGTTTCAGAGCAGCTGCTGTGCCCTCTCTCCACCCTCCTGTGGGACAGGAGGGGGACACTGCTGTGTTGTTGCCTGAAGCAATTGTCGCTTGGAGCAACGAAGCCACGGGAATAAGTTCAGAGGCAGACTGGAAACGAACAGGCTCTTTATTTTGGTAGCTTCTCTCTCCGGCTCCAACAACAACTCTCGCACACCAAAACCACACTCGTCCAACCAACCGACAACCAATGGCGCCGACCGGATCTGTCAAGTCTCGGCTCAAGTCTCGCGAAATCCCGGGCCAAGTCCCGCGAGACCACAAAAGACGACAATGCCCAAACATCTCCATGGCCGTAGTCAACCACAGTCTCAGCCATCTCCCCAATCAGGGCTCCTACACTGCTGCACAGGTGTTCCCCCTGCTCTGGGGTCTCCTCATTTTACTACGCCAGCCTCAACAGTCCCCTGGGGATCCTTGTCTCCTCTTGGTCCCTCTCCATTCTCCGGTAGGTGGCAGTAAGGGTCAGGACAGTGCAGAACTGGCATAAGGTAACTGTGCTGAGGAACTCGTGCTTCCAACACTCAGTATCCCTTACAGTCCTGCCACCCCGGTGACAGTGGCCCTGAGGCTCCCATGCACAGGGTGCTGTACCTTCCCCAGGAGTGACCTGTGTGATTTGGGGGACTCGCCAACCTTCCTTTGGAAGCAGGAATGCCAGGCTCAGGGCCGCCGAGCGTCCAGCCCGCAGGTGCCTGTGCTGGACCGAGAACCTGATGCCAGGGAAGCTGCTGTGTGATCACCGTGGCTGCCCTGTCACCCTCCCCTTCCCTAGAGCAGAACTGAGGGGCTGACATCGGCGGCCTTCCTCTAGCTCCTCAGAAGTGACCAGGGCTGGAGATGCAGGCGACCAGGGCAGTCGACACCAGGCTCTGCAGAGACAGCACCGAACTGGGTAGCTTACAGCGGGGTGATTTTAAAGAAGAGGTTTATCAAACACCAACCTGACATAATTGATTGACATTGTCACTGTGCTGTTCCAGGAATACTCAGATAGTGACACGCCCCTGGTTCTCCAGATCTCCATGATGCAACCAGTAAAGGCTCTCTGGGAGCGGCAAACGCTGCCCTTTAGCGGGACCCTCGTAGAGCGCAGGACTCCAGTTCTGTGCTTTAATGTCTCTGTTCTTTGCGGTGACATGCATTTTACAACGGAGACACTGTGACAAAGGCCAGTCAGGTCCCTGGCCCACGTCCCCAAGCTCCCGAGTGATGGAAGCAGGACTGGGCCCAGAGTCCACAACACTTGTCACAGCTGTCTGGGGGAAGGAAGGGGCCCAGGGTGGCAGCTGGGTGTTCTGACTCCCTCTGCTGCTGGCTCACCCTTCAGGGGGTTCATGACTCACCTGACCCCACTTTTAGTCTGAATCCTTCCTGTTTCAGATAGGCCCTCTGATGTAAAATTTCTTTTAATAAATTTAATAAAGCCTAGACAGGTTTCTTAGGTTTTCAACAGACTTGACTGCAATGGTTTATGTCCTCCTCGTGAATTAAAGAATCAAAAGGCCAAAAAAGATCCTATGTATTATACTTTTTAAAAATTCCCTAAATATAGAAAGCATCATAACTACTTTAATTTTCAAAAAATAAATGACGTTTGCCTATGGAATGTCCTCAATGTAGGTTTAAAAAAAAAAAAAAAAAAACACGTATCTTTGAAAAGTGTTTGGCAATGTATGTGCTTATTTTTATTTATCATGCCAGGTTGGATCAGAAAGCTGTGGAATGAGTAATTTTCATAAATCAAATGTACTCAGGCATTTAGCTCTGGCTCAGAGGCAGAAACAGGTGCCTGCTGTCATAGCCAGCTTGCAAATTGACCCCATGAGCTTGACCTTGGCCCCCAATTCGATGGTCAGCATCTCCCTGTAGAGAGAGATCCTCAGTGACTGTGTGTCCTGTCTCCTGTCCTAGTACTTCATCTACAGCTGCATCCTGGGGCTGATATCCTGCTCAGTGTTCCTGAGGGTGCATTACGAGTTGAAATTGCTGCTCATGACGCTGGCGCTGGTGGGCTACAACACCATCCTGCTGCACACCCATGCCCACGTCCTGGATAACTACAGCCAGGTCCTGTTTGAGAGGTGAGTGCTTGCTCTTCCCCTTCTTTTTTTTTTTTAAATATTTTTATTTATTTGCTTTTAGTTGTACACATGCGTTTTATTCAATGCATTTTATTTGTACGTGGTGCTGAGGATCAAACCCGGGTCGCCCACGTGCTAGGCGAGCACTCTACCGCTGAGCCACAATCCCAGCCCCTCTTCCCCTTCTTGTCCCTAGTTCTCTCATGGGGTTTTGATAACAGGAGTGTAGAGGGCAGATGGACAATGCCAGTGTCACTGATACTCCAAGAAAGCTGGCTGAAGGGATGGTTCAGAGAGATGGTGTGTGTTTTTACTATGGATTACCTAGAACACATGTCATCCCATACACTTAGAAAGTGTGAAGTGGCGAGGGTCTGCACTGTAATCTGAACCACAGGGCTAGGAGCAGGCTGTTGACATTTTGGACTGAATGATCTCTGATGTGGGGACTGTCCCATGCACTGACGGACGGCCTCTACTCACCCACTGGATGCTGGTCACCATCCCTCTGCTCCAGCTCAGCAACCACAAATGTCCCTAGAAATGTCCAGATGTCTCCAGGAGGGCAAAATAGCCCCAATTCAGAACAAAAATGCTGCAAAGTAAGTAGTTATATTTATAAGCTATAGTGCTAAATGTCTCAGTAAAAATTTCCTAAAATACCATTGTAGGCAGGGGAAACTGCCTGAAAATCTTTGATACCTAAGAAACTGACTTCCAGGACAGAAGATCATGTCAACTCTACCAGCCTCAGGACCAGGGTGGCCAGAAGGGTCCTATGGGGAGGGCTGGCCTATCAGGTGTACTCAGTCGGGTTTGTGAAGTTCTGTTATCCGATTACTTCCATCAGCTTAGGGTGAGTTTTAATCCCCTGCTTGAAAAGGACATGTTTTAATCATCATGATGGTCTCCATTTCCCGTCTCCATAACAACACATTTTATGTCAGGTTTGCTGACAGACACCCAGCTTCAAAGTGTTTTCTGAATTTTTCACATTCTCTTTGTCCTTTAACATCAAATGAATGCCTTAAATATTTGCATAGGTGTGTTGCTTCAGAAAGGTTTGTGCTGACAGCCCAAGGCCACTTGTCCTTTGTGCAGAAGGAGCCCAGTGCAAGCTCCTTCAGAGGCACCACTGCGACACATTCTCTTCTCCTGATTTAATTTCCACCCTCCTCCACTGTGGAACCCTGACGGTCTGTCATCACGCTGAGGCCCATGGAGTTGTAAAAATGCAGAAGTGTATGAAAAAAAAATTATGATTCCCCAGCCAAGATGAGAATGAAATCAGAAGATAATTTTCCTATAAATTCTTAACTCGCCAAGCAAACACGCTTTAATATTTCTCTACTGTGTGCAGAGAGCCTGTATCATATTCCTAAATGAACGTAGCCTTGCTGATCTTTGCATAAAGCTGATGATGATGCTACTAAATTCCCATTATTAATTTTAAAGTGCTGTAATGTGTTCCACATTCGAAGCAAAAGAAGAAATCAGATTAGCAAGTTTTTGATGGGGACAGATGACTTCTGGGGACACACCACGTGAGGCACATTAAGAGACACAGGATCCCTGAGCAGCAGGGGTCATGTCCGTGGAGGAAGAGGAGAGTCTAAGCTCAGAGCCTCTTATTGTAGCCAAAGCCTCTCTTGGTTTGGCCTTTAATGACCTGGAGCCAAAGGGGGCTCCTGTGGGGTGCCTCAGTGACACCTTCACGTCCCCCAGCACCGAAGCCAGCACCCTCTTCAGGGGACGCAGCAGTGTCATGGTTCCTAATTCCCTCAGGATTCCTGGCACTTCCTGGGCAGTGCCTGTGTGGGCTGGCAGAGAATTCCAGAGCCTTCCTCTGCTGGAAGAGCAGTGTCACTGACACTGGCAGAAGGACACGCTACCTCAGGACCCACAGACCTTCTCTAATGTCAGCCCAAAGGTCGCACCAACAAGAGACCCTGGAGAGCAGGAGTGGAGGACCCCCACTCCCGATTCCTCCCGCTCAGTGCCCACTGGAGACTGCCCCGTGACTCGTGCCCGCTGCACAGCCACAGTCAGCGTCCCTCCAGCAGGGGCTGGAGGGGTTCCCTCATCCTGGACCCGGTGTGCCCAAGCTGACGCGACTCTCCCAGATAAGAAAGCAGATGCTTCAGAGGACTCTGCTGTTCCAGCGTGGTGCCCAGAGGGTGAACGTCACCAAGCCAGGTGCCCGTCGAGGAGGTGCTGGCTGAAAGGAGGCCAGCAGCACCACTTTCCCATGGCCAGTCCGTGACACTGAAGTTGTGGCACTCGGCCCGATCTCTTTACTGTCCTATTTCTGGGCACCTCGTCCCCTTCTCACTGCTGACGTCCTGCCTCTTGCTCTGGTCTGCCTGGGCCCTGCGCCTGGCTGTGGCAGGTCAGCATCCGTGCTGCCCACGGAGGCCCCGGCCTTGCTCCTCAGTGGCGTGGAGTGCTCTCGTGACCCACCCTTAGCTTCTGGCTCTCAGCTCACATACACCCAAAGACTGAGCCTCTCCTCTGTCTTGGTCCCTGAAGAATCAGACAGGTCTGCGCTGCCTCCTCTCTGTGCTATAGAGGCCAAAGACTTTAACACTCCCTTGAATCAAGCAAAACAGAAGATCTGCACCTACTTCCATGATGCCGGCATGCAGGAAGTGCTCAGCAAACTCTGTGGATGGATGAATGGAAGCAGAATGTGCTCCTGAGCACTGCAGAGGACCTCAGTGGTGGCCACGGAGTCCCTCTCCCCATGCTTCCCTGACGACAGAGCCCATCGCGGCTATTCAGGACATGTCTCTTCAGCAACCGCGTCAGTTTTTGCTGATGTCTTTAAATTTCATAAGGACGTTTGGAGAAGGCATCTCTGCCTGAATGTAGTGGCAGAAACTGATCACACCGTTTGGACAGCGCGGCTGTCCTGTATGAGGTCGCCATGACCCTGTGGCAGGGACCTTGAGTGAACCAAATCTGACATGGATGAGCAACCAGCCAACACGACAATACAAACCAACAGG
Organism: Tamias sibiricus; assembly: GCA_025594165.1. Classification (NCBI taxonomy): domain Eukaryota; kingdom Metazoa; phylum Chordata; class Mammalia; order Rodentia; family Sciuridae; genus Tamias; species Tamias sibiricus. The sequence goes on along the minus strand of CM046662.1, from coordinate 166,957,410 downwards.
GCGTGTTTGCCTACAGTGTCAGCAAAGCAAGCAGGAGAGAGAGGGATCAGAAAAACTCGAGATCAGCGAATGATTCAGAATGGCATCAAAGATACTTTCACAGATTTGTGAACATGGTAATCAGACGTTTCAGAAGGAAAATAAGATGGCTTTGAGAGGGTGTGCCGTCAAAAGTCCATCGTGATGTGATGTCTCCAGCATCCTAGCGCTTGCCCCACAGGGTTCCGAGGAGCCGCCTCGTGGTGAGGGAAGGACAGAGCTCTGTGGGTTCAGAAGGCCCAGAACTAGATGTTCCCTAGTTCCTAGGTGTTTTCCACAGTCTTCCATATTGTCGGTGGTACCAGACATCTTACTGAATTCCTCACAGTTCCAGCTTCTATAACAGGTCACTTTCTCCCCAAGTTCATAGCTATTAAAGACCCTGAGTGCACTTCAAGCTTGGTGGGGCGTTAATGACAGTTGATATTGCCGGAGGTGCTTTTGTCTCAAAAACACTTCCTCTTCCCATGACAGAGGCTGGCTACAGAGCCTGCAAGATGCTGTCAGATTTTTATGAGCTTCTTTTCTTGCAGAACTGGAAGGTCTCGGGGGATGGGGTGGTACCATTTCACCTGGACCCAGGCATTCGTTTGACTTTCCAGAAGGCTGGAGATGTACTTTCAATTCTAGAAAGGCATGGACAATGGGGAGCTCCTCTGAGGATCTAACGAGGAGCCCTGCAGACTGCCCTGCTCTGTGATGGAACTTTAGCTAAATAAAAGAAATGTTCTGTGGGGACATATGGATGCACGCTTAAGCAGAAGTCACATCCAGGATCTCGGCACTGTCACTGTGGGAATGGCTGTGTGGCCCCACCTCCCACCTCAGCTCCCTGTCCAGGAGAGCCATGGAGACGCTCGCATCTCCATGTATCATCGAGAGCTGTGCGTTAAGACCTTGAGTGTGGAGCGCTTCCACTTTCCCTGTGCTTCCCTGTGTCTGGGAAGTCCCAGTGGCTAGAACTGGAGAAACTGTGATATAGTTTGTCCAACTTGCAATTAATCATACTGAACTCGAATCTTGAAGAACCGTGGAATTCATCACACCCAGGACAGGAGAGGGGATGACTGCAGTTCTGTCCCTCCAAGACAGTTGTGGGTATTGCCAAGCACCTGGAACCCTCTTAAGTGTTCCTCTTTTAAATGAAAAATGTAGTCCAGGTTTACATTCTCCTTTATGTTCAAGTTAATATCAAAAAGTTTTTAAATTACTTTCTAATTTAATAGCTCAGCTTTCTCCATCCTGCTTGTCTCTGCCACTCCATGCCATCTTCAAAAAAATATAAAAGTGTTTCCCTGTTTGGCAGCAGACAGGGAAGAAATTCCTGCTGCCCGACTTAGACAATGAAGCACCTTCACTCAAATTCTACCCAGCTGTCTTTCCTTCTTCAGAAAGCAACTTCAGTAATTAGCCTCTTTATCCAACCCGAAATAGAAAACATTTTGTGACCTGTACTCCTCTGCCGGCAGAGATCTGACTTCTAGGCCTCAGCTTTTGTCTCGCTTGACTTCAACTAGGGGGCAGATCGTGCAGAGCCTCTGCCCACAGACTGTGCAGAATGCCGACCTCCCTCCATGGGCTCTTCAAGCGAGGACGCTAAGTGCATGCACAGCCCGTGGCACCAGATCGCATTTTCAACAGCTCTCCTTAGAACCACTCTGCTTCACAAAATGAACCATGGCTGTGTTAATCAGGGAGCCTTATTGTCTTCGTGGCTAGGGGCGGCACAGCCTCTCCAGCCCCATTTACATGGCCTCCTGATCTGTGTTTGTCCCCAGGGCTCTTCTCTAAGCATGAGTCTGTCCTGGTCACGGCTGTGTTTGCAACAGTGGAACACGGGCCGCCCTTGGGGCATTCGCATAGGATGTTGGCGAATCTGTGTCCAACCAGTCATGAAAGAGTCTAGAAACTCCGTAGGGGAGCTGCCCCACTCCCAAGCCAGCACATTGTCCCTCAGTTCCTTGGTGTTACTGAGCACTCTGTGCGTGCAGTGTGGGAACCCTGGCTGGGCTGCTGTCCTCTGCTTCATCACCATCTGTCGGTGGGCTTGGACATTGGTGACTCAGGTGGGGAGGAGAGCCCCAAGGTCCCCTTGGGATGCTGTACACGGCACCACTGAAACAGCAGGCGGGACCCCGGTGATGAAGGACCCCATGCATCTCAGCAACCCCCCACCCAAACCAAACCTGGATGAGGGAGCAGTGATGTCAGGGGCCGCCTCTATTTTCCCTTATTCATTTGAACTCCCGCATGTTTCCTGGGGTTGCTTTGCTTTGCTCTGACAGTCCTATCCTCTGGCCAGGTGGCCTAGTCCACAGCCTGTGCCAAGTCAGATGCAGCAACTTCATCATATTACACAAAATCCCCCTTGCTGCGTCACGTGACACGAGGGTTCCTGAGAATCCAGGCCCTTCTCGTTGGCAAAGTCGGGGGTTTCCTAACTTAGTGGTGTGGCACAGGGAGCATAGAAAGCCAACAGGTACACCTCCTAAAGACCCCCGAGGGTGAGGGTGGGCAGCGGCAGGGGCAGTGCCTCTGTATTGGCCTCAGCTTTATATCATGGGCCTGGGGGTCAGTGTCCCTCCCCAAGGTCAGACTAATTCTATCCTCTGGTGAGCTGAGAAAACCTAATTTTGCTGCAGTGGGACTGTTCCTGTTCGTAACAGCACAACAGAAAATAGGTTTCTTTGGGGACTTTCCTTCTTAAAAAATTGAATTTTACTTCACCTAGGAAACTGCAAAGTTTTAAAAGTAAGATTATGTTTGTGTCTGCATGCTGGACAGCTTTCCTCGTGAGAATAATACAGTGTCCTGTTTTCCTCGCCTTCGTTGCATTTAGGTCAGTGGCTGTGTCGCCAGGTCGTTCCTCCACCCTCTCAGCCTCTTCCTTAGGGCATGTTGCTCTTTGGGGCTCCTGAAACTTGGGGGCCAGGAAGGTTGCTTGGCACCAGCCTCGGGCAGAGGGCCAGCTGCACTACCACAAGCTGCAGGCGTGTTTGGGAGCCCGAATCCCTGGAGTCTAATTTTCAGATAGAAAGAAAACATACAGGGCTGCCCCGTGACTGCCCTGTCCTCCTGCTGGAAATCTCAGTTAGAACCTTCTAGTTACCCCGGCTGCTTCCTCCCCACTTCATTCTCAGCGATGGCAGCACCCGACATGCCAGAGTCCAGAGCAGACCTCACTCTTCAAACACGAGAGCGAGACAGAGACCGAGAGCTCGGGCACAGCTGGCTCTCATTTCTATATAAAAGGCTAACCTGATAGGGGGTTGAATTATGTCCCCCAAGAGAAGACATGCTGAAGTTTGAACGCCCTGGTTTCTCAGACTGTAACTTACTTGGAAATAAGGGAGTTGCAGAGGTCATTAAGCTGAGGTCATGCCAGAGTGAAGTGGACCCCCGATCCAGTGTGGCTGGTGTCCTCACAAGAAGATGGACATGGGAAGAGACAGACACACTGGGTAATTACCATGTGGGCACAATGGCAGAGACTGGAGCCATATAGCAGCAAGCCAAAGGGCTCCAGAGATGGCGGAAAGTCCCAGAAGCTGGGATAGGCGGGGCAGGGAGCCCTACAGGTTCCAGAAGCAGTGTGGCCCTGCGGGCACCTGGATTGCAAACTTCCAGCCTCCAAAGCCACGGAACAATGCATTTCTGTTGGTTTGAGCCACCCAGCTATGGTGTTTTGTTACAGCAGTCCTAGGAAACTCACAGTGACCAGTGGGCAGGACGGGACTTGGGGAAGGTGCCACAGGGTCTTGGTCATCTCTTCCAGATCCCCACTGTGCACCCCCTTCCTGCCTACCTCTCCCACCTACACCCAGTCTACAAAGAATTCTAGGAAGATGTGGAATTTGTCACTCAGACTTCAAGAGCCCGAGCAGGATCTACCAATGTGCAGCCTTCAGCGGGGATAAGACCTCCAGTAGATGATGGCAGCCCCCTTTGCTAAAATAAAAGAAATTTTTGAGAAATCTGAGTAAAATCTCAGAAAGCCCAGTAGAGCCCTCCTAGTGGACAGAGAGTTTCAGAAGAGGTGTCCGCACACTGATGCCCAGTGATCTGCCAGCCATTTGGGTCTTGCTACCTCTGAGGCCCCTTTAGGGTGGTGTTTTCCCGTCCTCTCCCCAGACCAGCAAGGCGAGGCTCCCCTTGTCTCTTGCTTCCTCTACATTCTACTTTCACCCTCCACTGCTTTAAGTCAAGTGCAAGATCTGGGGGGCAGGTGGGGCAGGTTACTCTCCCCACAAACCAAGGTTCAAATGCATTAATGTGGAGAGAGAGTCCCCAAAAATGATTTCCCCCAGCAGGGGGCTTGTGAACGTTTTCTGTGTGTTAACTGAAAAGCCAGCCAGGTCCCGAGTTGCATAAGTGGGGCCTAGCTCTGACTTGCCATCTCTGTGTGTTTGGGACCCCTGGTCCCTTAGTGGGAATGGAAATGGGAGCTGAACTTGGATTCATTGCATCGGTGAAGCTCTTTGTTTGGGGCTTATAATAGTAACAGGTGGAGACAGGGGGATGTCATAGTTTCTTGCTCTGGGCCCTTGGAATTGCCAAGTCATGTGACGCTCATGAAATAGCACGAGAACCAGAAACTCAGCCTGCACCAGTTTTAGGGTGCCAGTTGCTGGGCACTGCTTTCACTAGCCAGTCAGTAGTGTCTTTGCAGTAAATGTAGGAGTTCAGTGTTGCTTTTAGACAGCGCAGCTGAAATGACTGTCACGGGCCCAGAGAGGTAATAGCTCCATTTCATAACGTCGGTCCTGGAGAAAGGCTATCCATGCCACCCCTCAGAGACAAGCGAGCCGTGCCCCTGCTGGTGGAGGAGTGTGGACTCCTCCAACCCACAGCAGGTGCAGGTTCCCTAGGGAGGAGTGAGCCCTGGTGCAAGCACAACCATTCTGGAAGATTCCTGGGTTTCCAAGGCCATCAGAGCTTGGCACCGAGTGATCAGTGATCGTGTCTCCTCGCCCCCTTAGGAGACCCTCCTCTCCATGTGGGTCTTTCATTCCGTCCAGGAGACTTGCTGAGCTGTACTTCCTCATCTTTTTCTCCAGCTCTTCCCAGCCCCACCCTTCCCTTATCATCCTGCAGTTAACACTAAGCATTGCATCGTGAGTGCCACTGATGAGGAGCCTTCTCTGTGTCACTTGTGCCAGGTTTATTAGTGTATCTGCTGCACTGCCCTAAGGCAGGCATCAGGACCCATTGACAGATGAGGAGACTGAGCTGTTGACAGGTTTGTCCAGGGTCTCCAGCTCAGGATCCAACTCAGGCTCTCCCACCTCACAGCCCACCTGAGTTCTTCAGTTTCACACCAAGTCCTCTTAGCACCTCATCCACCTTCCAAACAACACACACACACACACACACACACACACACACACACACAAAAAGCAAGGACATCCAAAGCAGGAAGCGATGGCCTGAACCCCATTAAACCTATTCTATGCTGCTTCCGTGACAGGTGCCCTTCTATTTTCAGGTCTTCCTTGCAGTTAGATGTGGGAAATAATCACTTGTCAGCTTATGCAGGACTCCCCTGGGAAGGGTAATGCAGGACTCCCCTGGGAAGGGCAGCAGACTCTCCCTGCACCAGCACACCTGTGCTATCAATTGTTGGCTGGGCGTGGCCAGGGATGAGTGACAAATCACTCATTGCCTGGACCTGAAGGTAAGGAGGCAGGGTATGGGCTTTCCATCTCTGATCCAAAGTCATATGAAAGTGAGTAAGAACTGGCTCGAGCTAGAAAGTCTCGTGAAACTGCGTGATTCATAAGTGGGAGGAGCTTGTAGAAAACAAGTTCCCCATACCTCATAGGATTCATAGTTTCAAGCATCTGTGTCTTTCTGTGAGCACTAATGAAAACACTGAAGAAGCCACATGCCACTTATCAAACTGATCCCAAAGGTATGCAGAAAATGATGTTAATATTCTACTAGTCCTTCCTTTCACATTTGTTAGAGTCTAATGAAGAATAAGAGTTTGTATTAGGTCAAACCACCCAGGCCCTGAGTGTCAACTGAGGCCAGGGTAGCTGAGAAGAGACAAGGCCTCCAATGCAAGCTCCCCCACCTTTGGTGTCCTGAACCTCTGAACTTTTGCCTGAAAACAGATGGCTCCGAATGGAGTCCTACCTTCTGCATACAGAGCTCAGCAGATACAATGGCCTCCTGGAGTCCCCATGTATACAGGAACCTGCTTCTTGACCCTGCTGGTTTCTACAGAAGGAGGTCCCTAAACATCTCTGTATGGACTAGGTTTGGTTGTGCATGCTTGTAATCCCAGCAATTTGGGAAGCTGAGTCAGGAGGATTGTAAGTTTGAGGCCAGCCTCAGAAATATACTTAGGTCTTAACCAATTTAGTTAGGCTCTGAACAATGTAGGGAGATGCTGTCTCAAAATAAAACATATAAAAGGGCCAGGAATGTGGCTCAGTGGTTAAGGGAACCTAGGTTCAATCCCTGGTGCAAAAAAAAAAAATCTCTTTCTGATCAATGTGACTTTCATTGTGCGGAGTGCCCTGGAGATAGAGAAAAAGTTCCAATGGATGGAGGAGGAAACTGACATGAACCCCTCTCAGCTAATGGATGCAGGCTTTAAGGCCATACCAGGAGGTACAGAAACTAAAGCCAGCTCTTGTTGTGTTGGCAGCCCCCACAGAGACGTCATCAAGGAAGCTTAAGGACAGCATGGGAAGGGCCTCCCTCCATTGAAAATATGCCACAGTAAGAACAGGCCCAGCAGGAGCCCCTGGGTACAAGTGACAGTGAGGACTCACATGAAGTTTATGATATTCTAATAAGGATAACAGTGACAAGTCAGGCTCCAGCACAGCCTGTGCTTCAGCCCCTAGAATGCAACCTGGGAAGTGAAGACCAAGGCAGAGTGTCTGTGTGTGCCAGGTTCTCCACCGCCGCTCCTGGGTGAGGTCTGCTGTGTAAACTAAGTACTCAGATGAGCCTCTCACCCCAAAAGCCATAACTCCACTTGCAAGAGCCATCAGAACATGCACTGATTCAGTCTCCACTTGCCATCCAGGAAAACAAACAAAAAAAAAAAAAAAACAGCCTTCTGTGCTGGAGGTCAGCTAAAATGTGAGTGAGGCTATGTGGGCCAAAGGGACAGTGAGGAGGACGATCAATGTCATCACAAACAAGATGTTGTTTAAGGAGGAGGTCACCTGCCCAGGAAGAAACAGGACCCCCTTAAGAGAGAAGGCTGAAAGGAATCTAGCTTCTTGTGGACAAATTTGTAAAAACAGGGATGGAATTGGCTTTGCCAAATACTCTGTAATACAATCTAGCCTTGCTTGTTTAATATGTAAAAAAAAAAAAAAAAAAGAGTCTATATTAACTTGGAATTATTTTTCTTTCTTGTGCTCTCAAAATGGGGAGGTTGTTTTTGGGTTTTTTGTTTGTTTGTTTTTTGTATTTTGATGCACTCTCGTCCAGAGATACCTTTGACATGTGCATTTGGTGGGGTAGATCCTAGACACACACTGGGGATTCTGAGGTTTGTTGGTACTTGGATTCTAAGCCGTGTGTGCAAGTTGTTTTGGTGTTGATGTCTGTCGGCTGTTTGTTTGCTTTTTCAATAGACCAGGCATTTGGAAGGACCTGAAGACCATGGGCTCGGTGTCTCTCTCTATCTTCTTCATCACGCTGCTCGTTCTGGGTAGACAGGTAAGGAGTCTGCGCCTTATGGAACGTCTCTGAGGTGCTGATTCATAACACTCCGCAGGCGTGCATTGTAGTTCTTTCATACAAACGCTTAAAAATCAGAATCATCACATAGGAGAAAAGTAGGAAGCACAAGGTGTGGGTTAGATACGGACTGCGGGAAAAGCCCCTTTTTCCACAAGAGGTAAACATTGGGAATGGTGGAAATATGAATCAGCCGATTTCTTGTTAAATCCAAAAATAAATTTTGTATGTGAATAAGCCTCCAAAAGCATCCCTTGTGGCTTCCAAAGAGCTGATAGTATTTGGGAAACACCCTTGGCGGGGTTTCCACTTGTATGTCAGGATGGATCGGGTGCTTCTTCTGTTTGGAGGTGATGCGATACTTCCGCTGCTATTTGCAACCACTCCTGGAAATACGGTTCTCTGTTAAAAATTTTTATTTTATGATGCAAATGAAACTGTTCCTCCTCTCTGGGGCCCTCCACCTCCACCTGTTCTCCTAGGAGAGGCTGAAGAGGCAGAATTTTAAGAAATACTTTTCTTCTACCTATGCACAAGACCAATCACCCACAGAATACGGTACGGTACTTATCTGAAGTCAGGCGGCTGTGCCTCTGCCAGCATCTGCTCTGAGTCCTGTGATATGATCAGGGCAAATGCCATTTGTCAATAACCAATTAAAAGACAATGCTGATCGAACTGTGTGCATTATTAAACAGTTATGTTAAACCCGTGGCAAATATCTGAGAGGCCCTCTGAGACCTGTGAGTTTGGACCTGGCTTCCAGTTCCCCTGCCCAGAAGCTGTTAGGAATTGCACAGATGGGCAGAACCTGCATCTGTCCATCTCATCCCCACATCTGGAACTGTCCTACCCACCCAGTCAGTGTGATCTGCGTCTTTCCCCAGGAGCTAACCCTACAGGAGCCCTGGCCATGCTCCCTGGGCTCAGCTGGCCTGGCCTGCTCCCAAGCTGTGGAAGACCCCTTCCTTCCCGCCCAGCCCCTCCGTCCCCCCTCGCTCTGCCTTTGGCATGTTCTCCTTTCTGCTTCCTGGGGCGTGTGGCTGGGCAGGCTGCACCAGGCTTCTCTTCTCATCACTGTCCTGGTTTCTCCTGAGCCTGCTCACTGGTTGGTTGGTTTCTCGCTACTGACCGATTTGCTGCTCTTGCTCATAGCACAGACGTGTCCTCCCTCAGAAGCCCCTGTGATTAGATGGTGACGCACAGGCTCCTTGCAGAGCAGGCCCTCGATGACCATTCCTCAGGGGCCATCATCCCCTGGTGGGACCACCCTTTGTCCATGTCTTGCTGGTCATGCTTTGTTCCTGTCCCTCCTGCAGAATCATCACTAGGATCATTTCACCACAGCACATTAAGAACCTGGAATCAAATGAAATGCTCCTGTTTTCTTGTCATCAAGATGCCCAACATTCCATGCCCGACATAGTGGTGCTTGAGGCCAATGGCTGATGAGAGGTCATTCTCTTCAATTGGTTTAATATAATCAATATCATACATATTGATTATGATATATTCAGTGTTGTGGTTGAATATTCGTTGAACACAACTGTGTTGGTGCCATTACTGTAGCAATAAGTACTGTGACCATTTAGAGGCCTGGGAAGCTGTTGTTCCCGAAAGGAGGACTCACTCTTCATGGTCACTGGGCCATGGCTGGTTACCCATCACCCTGTCTGAGTGTGGCACTGTGGAACAGCCAAGGTGGGCGAGGAGGTGGACCTTTGTCCACATCCTGAAGTGAGTTATTAAGGCCCTGAGTCCTCTGGGCTAGAACTTCGATGCAGGGCGTCTGTACAGCTGTCTAAAATCACTCATATGTTACGAATGACTTCCCCACTTGGAAATAGGGCTCTTCATAGCCAAAACATTCATGGCCCTGAGTGTTTCCTGATAGGTTTACTAAATGATAGTGTGGACATTTCCAACTTATTTGCATTGTCATTTGTCCCAAGGGTCACCCTGCCCCATGACCATCTTTTTTGAAATGACAGAGATGAGCTTGCTTTCTGAGCAGATTAGTACCTGGACTATCTACCACTCCAGGTGTCTAAGTAACATTAATGAAAACACCACACATCTCTCATACAAAGTCTGTAGTACCACCCTCCACACTAAAATCGAGTCTAGGATTGAAGCATTAGCCAGCTCAGGGTCTCTTCCGATGGAGGGAGAAGCTGTGTGTCACCTGCATTCAGCAGAAGCACTTGGGCTCTGGGAGGCTTCCTGTTCCCGGTGGGGTGCGGTCACCATGGGAAATGGGCAGTTGGCCTGACAGGGAGGGAGGCTGGCCACATCTTGGGGGAGAGCTCAGAGTCCAAGGGTAAGCAGTGTGGCACGCTGCCCTGTAGCCCAGCCCAGAGACTCCTTCTTTGGACTTACAGAAAGATGGAAAGGGCTCCAGCTCCTCGGGAGTTTTCAGAACTAGACAAAGCATGGAGCCGCCCTGAGACTGCACGCATGTGACACCAGAATGAGGTCCTGGGAGCTCCAATGGTGAGGTCCTCGGAGCTCCGAGAGGCCTCCAAAATGTGTGGAGCAGCCCCAGACAGAATCCAGTGATGAGAAGAGAGGCAGGTTCACTGAGCAAGGCTGAAGGCATAGGAAGGCCTGCGGAGTTGACCGGCTACTGCACTTGAGGTGGCCCTGAGAGCCCTTCAGCCCACTGCTCAGCACTGGACAGTCCCTAGGCAGGGCTGACCTCTGCCAGACCCTCATAGGCCTTCCTGTGTCTCTGTGACTGAAGGAGCCCTAATTAGGAAGGGCTGTTGTAGCTAGCTGGAAGCCATGGGTTCCACCTGATATGTATGTGACGCACCTGTAGGCACCCGCAAACCTGAAGGTATATAACCGGGTGAAAGCGGTCCGAGTTAGGAGAACGGAGAATTCAGTCAGCCGGGCAGTCACTCGGTCGGTCAGAAGAATCAGAGCGGCCAGAACGTAGGCAGAGCGGTTTACAGAAGAGAAACCAGATAGAAGAAGTAATGACTGGCCAGAGTTAGGCCGAGGCTCCAGAGGACTGGTCAGAGTAAGGCCGAGGCTCCCGAGGAAGACAGAAGACAGAAGACAGAAGAAGGAAGAAAGAAGAGAGAAGAAAGAAGCTCTAATCTTTCTCTAAGAAATCTTTCTCTAAGCTAAGCTCTATCTTTCTTTAAGCTAAAAGCTAAGCTCTATCTTTCTTTACTCTAAGCTACTCTACTCTAAGCTAAGAAGAAAAGCTAAGATCTTTCTTTACTCTAAGCTACTCTACTCTAAGCTAAGAAGAAAAATCTTTCTTTCCCTCTCTAAGCTCTAAGAAAGTAGAAGTAAAAGTAGTAAAAGCTTAACTCTGCCTCCGAGAATTTTCCCGCGGCACCGTGGCTGGCCACAACAGGCAGCTTACATGTGACAGATCTCCCTCACGCTCCTCTCGTCCTTCTAGGATTTGGGGATCACCCAAGATCCTTAACTTAATCCTTCTAGGATTTGGGGATCACCCAAGATCCTTAACTTAATCCTTCTAGGATTTGGGGATCACCCAAGATCCTTAACTTAATCCTTCTAGGATTTGGGGATCACCCAAGATCCTTAACTTAATGACATAAACAAATACCTTGTTTCCAAATGAGGCCACATTTATAGATACCAGCAGTTAGGACTTGAAACTTGGGAATACTACTCAGTTCATTACAACTGGGTTAGGCTAGAAACATTTGTCTTCCTTTGGGGTCTTTCCACAGGATTTTCTATTATAATAGCTACTTATACATGAAGGAGAGAATTCTAAAGCAGATTGCATTGCTTGGAAGGTAATAGGATAGATAGGCAGATAGGTACACAGATAGGTAGATAGATTAGAAGATACAGATACATGATATAGAATTGCTAGATATATAGATAGCGATACAAATTAGAGAGTGTTTTAGTTTCTGTTATTGTAACAAAAGCACTAAAGCAGGTTAACTTTATAAATACAAGAGAGGGCCCTCCTAACTGCATCACATCATAGTGACAGCATAAATGTGAGCAAGGGATTAGATCAAAAACAGGAAGTTAAGGTCCCACAGTCCCTTCCAAGGGCAAACTCACAATATCTTAAGGGCCTTCCTCTGAGGACCAAACTTCCAGCACATCAACCTCTGGGGGACACATTGAAACCATAAACCATAGCAGAGAGGTAGATAGAAAGATAGATAAGGGAAAAAAACGTCACTTTTGCCCAGTGCAACTGGTTCCAAAATACTGATCTCCTTCTAGTAAGAGACCAACAAAGGCCTTGCCTATGCCGTGGTAGCAGCCTCTTGCAAAACTGGAGTGACTTCTTGGTGTGGTTCAGGAGCCCTTCAGACCCACCTGCAGGAGGTTGCTGGCCGAGTGGGCTCTCGCCCTGGGGCCTGATTTGGGGTGTGCTCTCTGTGTCTTCTCAGTCCTACCTCCCCACCCGATTAATTCTGTTGCTTTAGTTTAAAATCCGCCACATCACTGCTTTACCTACCCGAATCCAAGAAAATGGTCTGTTCTTCTGTTCTCCAGGTCAAAGGGCCTTTCTAGTGAGTGCATGGCATGGGCTCTGTTAGGACAGTGGGTGGTGAACTTGGCATTAATGTAAAACCTTGACTGTAAGCAAACCTTCGAAATATCTGGCTTGTAGTTTATTTTGAAAATGTCTCTCTACGTGAGATAAAAATAAATGCCACACCAGAGGAGGAGGAGGAGTGTGTTTGGGTATATCACACACAACATGGCTGATAATGAGCATTGTTCTTTTGGGTTCCAAAATGCGGATTTTCAAAAACTCCCATTTGTGCCTGAGAGGACATCTTTCTCTCGCTGTGTATATGTGTGTGTTGTTATATTTTATACTGTCAGTGTTCTAATTGACCAAACCAACAGAACTAACAAGACACTGCATGTAGCTCTTCTTTGCATTTGTTTGTCACTAACGTGCCCTGTGTGCTGAAGTACACCCTCACCCCTAAGCCCTGCTCTGCCAGAGGGGCTCAGCCAAGGCTCTTTTATTATAGTGAATTATTACATCCCAGGAAGCACAAAGTGATGCCAAGACCAAAGGCACCCTTGTTGGTAAATAGGCTTCTCCACTTCTACAATATAGTAATAACTGACATTTTAAAAAGTCATATTTTAGCACATTATAAAGCATGAATACATATGTTCTCACTAGCAGGCACTATTTTTTTTTAATATTTATTTATTTGCTTTAGTTGTACACAATGCGTTTTGTTTTTACGTGGTGCTGAGGATCGAACCCGGGCCGCGCACGTGCTAGGCGAGCGCTTGATATCATCACATGCTTTTGTCTACATATAATGACATTCTCTATGTACAATGCAATCATCAATGAAAATCCATATTTTACAACAAACACTTAATTACTTAATTTGTGTAGGGGCAAACTGACTCACAAATACTAAAGGCGAACTGCTAAAATGAACAGCATTTTTTTTAATGCCAAACATCCAACAATTCACTCTTTCTACTTTGGATCTTTTGTTTTTTATCATTAACATTCTACTATGCAAAAAAAAAAAAAAAAAAATGAAGCCATCTTTTATTACCATAACCCTGGGAGAAGCCTCACTGTCATTTTGACCCACAAGCCACGCAAACAGCTCATTCCTGGCTCCTGTAGCTTGTGTGTCACTTCACCTGTTTTGGCAAAACCGTGTGAGAGGCTGATTGAGGGACATTTTGGGGGGAACAGAGGGCTTTGTGGGGAGGGTGACAGTTCTGCTTGGGGGTTCTTTTTACGGTTTTGTTTTGTTCTTTTTTTTTTCTCTTTAAAACCTCCACTCTCTGGCAGGACACGATGCCTATTGTTTCTTTACCTCTGTGTCCTCTTGTAACAGAATGAATATTACTGTAGGTTAGACTTCTTGTGGAAGAACAAGTTCAAAAAAGAGCGGGAGGAGATAGAGACCATGGAGAACCTGAACCGCGTGCTGCTGGAGAACGTGCTGCCCGCGCACGTGGCCGAGCACTTCCTGGCCAGGAGCCTCAAGAACGAGGTCAGACCACGTGGGCAGGGGCTGGGGCGGGGCTGGGGCGGGGCTGGGGCGGGGCTGGGGCGGGGCCAGGGCCGGAGGAGGAACTCGGCTGCGGTCGGGACTCCGCATGCGTGTGCACAGCTGGCGTGTTTGTTGGTTTCACGAGCACACTGATTGGTCAAGGGACATCAGTTGAGAATAGTGCCCCAGAATCACCCAGTGTCTGAGCAGGGGTTGATTCATTATGCAAGATTTCATGTAAAGTTCTCTATGTGCGTTATGAGGTGCTGCAGTTCCAAATATGCCCTCCCAAAGTGGCTACTTCCCTCTCCTGATATTGGGATGGGGCGGGGGGGCTCCTTCTTCACCAGCTATGACGGAGCACAAACCAGGGGGCCTTGATCAACCATGCAGCCTGCATGCCCAGGGTGCCAGCTTCCCCAAGAGCCTTTTAAGGAACTTAGAATTTCAGAGATAATGAGATAATTGGTGAGACCCGCTGGATTTAGAAGTCATCCACACAAGGACAAAGACTTGAATCTGTCCATTTGAATGGATGGAAATGGGAATTTCACGGAACATTTGCAGGAATAGATAGTTAGCTACACCTGAAAAGACCAGAGTGTCATTGAAATGCTGAAAGGTTTATGAAATGAAGCATCGTGGGGATTGTAAAGATTACAAGTCGCGGGGCTGGGATTGTGGCTCAGTGGTAGAGCGCTAGCCTAGCACGTGTGCGGCCCGGGTTTGATCCTCATCACCACGTTAAAAAAAAAAAAAAAAAAGGCATTGTGTACAACTGAAGCAAATAAATAAATATTAAAAAAAAAAAAGAAAAAGATTACAAGTTGCAAGAGCAATCCACAACTCTGCAGATGGACTTCCGTTGGACAGCACGCACAGGAGCAAGGGCTGTGTGCATATCCCAGGACTGCAGAGACTCGGAGCTCACTGCACTAGGAGATCGTCACTGAGTTCAGGAGTGGACAGAGAGGGTAGCAGAGGGAACCCATTGACAACCCATTAGTAGATGAGCTAGACCCTGGTGATACCAGAGTACAAAGCAGCATGGCATGGGACAGCACTTCTCTGTGGCATGCATGTGTAGTGGACATTGAGAACGTGGTGTAGGTGCTATGTGTCACCACTGTCATCTCCCGAGAGTGTGCAGGGCATGGCAAGCCTGCTAGGCTGTGCCCTTAACCATTTCCTCCCCTGGTATGCTCTACACTCAGGAGGTATACCAGCAGCCTACTCCCCTGTTCATCACAGGAAACAAAATCACTGCACCTGTGAGGAGCCGTCTGTTGTCATTAGCAACACAGGAGCCAAATGTGTCTGTGCATCTAGTGTCGAGTCGGTTCTGAGTTCAGCGCCTTCTCCCTCACGTTGCCTGTGGTCCAGTTGGCTTTGCCCTGGATGTGGAGATGAACAGGACAGAGCAGCCACCCTCCTGGTTCCTCCTGGGGACTCCAGTGTATCATGTCCCAGGACACTGCGAGTGCAAATGCCAGGGCCCCGGATGGCCCCCTGAGCAAGGGCTTCAGAATCCGAACTAGCTGGGAGCTGGGGCCAGGGAGGGAGCGGGGATGGGGAGAAGATTCCAGGCTACTAGGGGCTACTCTCCCCCTGGCACAGGGAGAGCGCCTCGTGAAGACTTGGAAGAGGCCATGGGGCAGACAGGAAGAGGCAGTGGTGAAGGCCCCAGCCACAGGTCTGGCCCTCCCACAGGGTTGTCCCTGGGCTAGCCTGTCTCGCCTATCAGCCTGGCTTATTCTAAGGCTTCCTCTTTAGAAATAACCCGGAAAGCCCAACTGAGGAAGAAAAGTCTAGAGCTATACGCCGTGGGCCCACATCTGAGCCCCAACTCTGTCCTGGACGCTCTTGTGACCTTGAGCCGGTTTCTTCTGGGGTCAGAGCCTCCGTTTCCCCATTTGTAAAGGGAGGGGAAACATGCTTTACTGTGCAGTGGAGTCAGGTGGGGTGTAGTATGTCTGCACGGTGCTGTGTGCAGGGGAGGTGGCATTTCACAGAGTGGCATTGCACAGGGCCCATGGCCACGCAGGTGAGACCCAGAGCAGGGACCGCCTTGTGCCTGCACGACCCTCAGGTTCTCCGAGGGAGGGTTGACACTTCTCTCTGAGTCTCCTAATTAGTGCTGCCGTCTGAAGCATTAGAAAGGCACACAGCGTCTCCTGCGGCCCTCACCTCTCAGGTGGCTCCATGTCGTGGGACAGGCTGGCCCCGCCTAACCCAAGTCCTGAGCTTAGAGTCGGGGCCTGGCTGAGCCCTGCCCTTGCTACTGCCTCAGTGCATGTAGGCACTTTGGGACCTTTTCAGGGACAAAGTGGAAATCAGCTCATTTAGATGAAAACAGCTCTGTGCTTTGCTTCCTCCTTCATCTAATAAAGAAGGTCCCCGGGGGCCTTGCCATGGCCACCTCCTTGTGTTTACCCAGGAACCCACCTTTAAGCTCTGAGGTCATCTCCCCTGTGGATGGCCAGTGTCTGTCTGCTGCACTCCTGGTGGGGCTCTCGAAGGTGGCTCTTCCTCCCCTGGGGGAACAGGATCCCCAGATGTGCTCCTGACCATGGCCAGCCCAAACCCTCCAGGGAGATGCACAGCAGCACAGCCAAGAGGCACCCCCAGACTCTTCCTGGCACAGATAGCTCCATGTCTCACAACAGCCACATGAGAGGCATTTGGATTTCTCTCAGGACCCAGCCACTGTGTGGCCACTCAGGAGGGTGGAACAACAGACGCTGGTTCCCAAAGTTGAGACAGTGCACCAGAGAGACACTCGGAAGTGACGAACTCCTGGCACAGCTTGCAGGTTGCACCAGTCATCTAATGCAGATTCCCATTGGCTGTAGTATCCCATGTTTTCTTGCTAATTTTCCTTTTTGTTGGTCAGGGTAAGTATTGGGGCAGGCAGCTGCTCAGGTGGACACTGTCAGACTCAAGGACTAAACAATGAAAAGCCTCTTCAGACAAAGTCACAGCACCCCTGAGCTGTCTGCTTGGAGACACAGCCCACCCTGCCTCCCGGGGCAGGTTTTGCTATGCAACCACCAGATATCCAACGGCAAACGTGGGGCGATGCTTTGAGGACGTCCCTGAGGGGAAAGCACTGAAGGCAAACGGGGGTCTGAACAAGGAGGGTCGTTAGCCAGGTTGTGAAATGTCCGAGAGGCCCACAGTGAGTCTCAGTAAGGGAGGGGGCTTTGCTTCTTTATGAAAACAAACAACAAGGTTACAAAGAGACTCCTCTGAGCACATCAACCTCGCAGACTCCTGCTCCTGCCCTCTGTGGAAGGCATCCTGTGGCCAACGGAATTCCTGTCCTAGTTTGACATCGTCCCTAGCTAGAAGAATCCATTTTCTTGACCTAACAAGGGAACCCTAACCCTGAAGGGCTGCCTGTGAGTGGCCCTTCACAGATAAACAGGGCCGCGGCCTGTGTTTTTGAAGAGTCCAGCTGTCTCTGAGGTCCTGCCCTCCACAATGTCAGCACCAGGCCGGCGCTCCCTGCTCAGCTGTGTCTGCCTGAGACAGTCCGAGCAGAAGCTCCAGCTGTGATGGACCGGTGTCCCCTGGAGTGGTGTCACTTCCGGCAGACCCTAGCAGGGCAGCAGGGTCCCCTGTTCCTGTTAAAACTGCCAGCTCCTGGGTCCAGTGAGAGCCTCCCTCCACCTGCTGGGCCCTTCCTGGTGACTGAGAGCCACGCTCTTGCCCCAGGCCCAGCACCTCTTGGCTGGTGGGCCTGAGCTCCAGTCCTCGCAGAGGCTAGTGCTGCTAGTTTTAGAAGCAATAATTCACATACGACGTTTTGAGCCGTGCTGGCATGTGATCAACAGTCAGACTTCGCCATCTTTTAAACAAATACCTCGAGCGCTTGCAAAACTTGGAGAATCTTTGTGCCTGGGAATTTATCAAAAGCTTTCAGGGCAACTTCCTTCCCCGCCCTTTCAGGGCCTAAATAAAGTGGAGATCAAAACCCAATGTCAGCTGGGCGCGGTGGCGCACGCCTGTAATCCCAGCACTTTGGGAGGCTGAGGCAGGAGGAGCGCAAGTTCAAAGCCAGCCTCAGCAATGGCGAGGCACTTAGCAACTCAGTGAGACCCTGTCTCTAAATAAAAATACAAAAAAGGGCTGGGGATGTGGCCCAGTGGACGAGTGCCCCTGAGTTCAATCCCTGGTACCACAAAAAAAAAAAAAAAAAAACAATGTCATCCTTCTACAGCTGGCATTGGAGACAAAGCACTCCGGGCAGCTTCTGCGTCCCTGGGTCCCGCTGGGTGGGCGTGGAGGGTTCACTGCCCCTGGATGCAGAGAATGAGGGGTTCATGGGCACCAGCCTTTCAGCCAGGGGCCACCAAACTCACGAGCCCACTTCCTTGGGATGTCCTTGCCCTGAGCCTGAACAGCCTCCGGGACCAGAACCCAGAAGTCAGGGCTCTGGGGGTCCCCAGGGAGGCAGCATCCATGTCCCTCTCATGATCACCTCTTGAGTCAGGGGCAGGTGCTTGGGCATCTTTCACTCCATGGTTTTCCAGAACAATCCTAGGAACAGTAGCATGCCTATGTCATGACCTATGTTAACAAAGAACCCTTAGCCTCTCGCTTTATTCTCCTACCCACTGCACGTATGGACAAAAGAAATGAATTTCCCCTCAGAAATAGGGAGTCAGGAATGATCCAATCACTGTAACTATCGAGTCCACGCAGCTTTTATTTGGATGAAATGCCTCTGCGGGGACTGCACGGGACGGCTGGTGCCTGCGTTCAGCTTTGCGGGCTCCTCCTCCTCCTCCCCTGGGCACTTGTTGTACTTACGACTTCCTGAAGCTTCTCTGTCAGCTGTTGACTGTCCTGGCCAGGTTCAGCCCACAGACCCTCATTCAGGCTGGGAGCAAGTGCCGTGCCGGGAGCCCCCACTGTTTTAGGTGACCTGCTCCATCCTCTGCACTATGGGCCAACAATGTTCCTGCCGCTTCTTGAGAAAGCTGCATTTTGTCACCCAATTGACCCTTTGCTGAATCCCGGTGGTGGGGGTCATGCATCACTTTGAGCCAGACAGCCTTCTTCAGAGACTGCCAAGATTTGATCAAAACAAGATGCCACTTCAGGCGTTTGGGGAATAAACCCCACGTGCAAACAGTGCTCCCTCCTCTGATAACCACGAGGGCTTTCCAGGACCCCAAGTCCAACCCCTAACAGCACTCTGTCTGCATGGGAAGGATGAGCCAGATTGCACTTGGCTTTCATGAGATGCTGCTCTACTTTCTAATTGTCTAGGTACTAGCTGACAGTCGGGGACACAGGTACTAAGTAGTCCCTGCATAGATCAATGGGAAAGGTCTGAGTGTAGGAGCCCCTGTTGTGCAGCCTGGATCAGTAAGAGGGAGCACTGCACTGTTGGGAGGTTTGGAAACCCAGGAATTAGTGAGGCCCCAAACATTTCCTAGAACATACCGGGCTCCCTCCAGCCTGCAGAGAAGCCTGGGGCTTGAGCAGCACTGGGTGCAGTTTGTTGTTGGGTCTCCATATTTGCTGTCTCTCCAACCGGACTCTAATCTCCAGGCGGTGATGTTCACCTCTGCATCCTGACACCTGGTGTTCCCTACCTGTCATGGCAGATCATCAAGGGACAAGTCCAGGATGTGTGTGTGTGTGTGTGTGTGTGTGTGTGTGTGTGTGTGTGTGTAACAGGCTGTTGATGTGAATTTCAGCCTGTGATACCAAGAGACAGGAAGTGCTAAACAGTGCAGGATTCACAGATGCCCTGCTTGAAAGCCAGCTACAGTTCTTGACCCTTCAACATGTGGCCAGGAGATTAGAAGTTGGAAGAGGGTTTGGGGACAGAATGTAGTGAGAATGAGCCCCTTCCTGAGGGGGACAGTGGATACTCTGTCCACCTCTTGGGTTGAGAATGGGCCAGAACCTCTCAGTCTGGGATGTGCTCATGACTTGTGTCTCTGAGTGGTCCTAGGAAGCTCTGGCACCTGGAGGATGCCAATGATGGGTGGTAGTGAAACCTGGAAATGCCAGGGCAGAGGCTGATGGTGGCCCTGGGCCAACAGAACGGGAGTTGTGGTTGGGACTGTGACTGGGCTGCCAGGATTGGAGGGGCAAAGAATACTGAATGTTGCTCAAGAACCAAAGACGAGAAGGAGAATTGTCATGGGGTCTCTCAGATCCTGTTTTATAAAGCTGTTTGGAAGGGTGAGCAGAACTCAGCAGAGAAGCCAGAAAAACAGCCCCAGAGCCCAGGGTGGCGACTAGCAGGAGGAGCAGGCACGACCTCCATCACATAGGCTGGTGCAGCGTCCAGGGACAGGGAAGGCAGCAGGGAGTTAACAACATAACCGCCAGGAGGAAAGCCAGGCGTGGGTGCCCAGGGAGATGCAGTCCTGCCCCATCAGTCAGCCATGCCATCATACTCCGGGCAAACGCTCGACACCTGAGCTACAGCCCCAGCCCCACTTACATCTTTCTTCCCCCATTACTACCCTGAACGGTTTGCAAAATCCCGTTTGCAAGATAGGGGAGTAGAAGAACCAGGCAGAGAGAATAGAAGCCAACTGTGAGCCTTTCCATCCTGTGTCTGGCCCAGCCTGAGGAAGGCCAAAGGCCACACACGCTGAACCAGGTCCAGCTTTGACAGCTCATTGGACTTGATGCTTAAGCAGCTCTGAGAGGACCTTGGGTTACCCCGAGTAACAAGAAGAGCCTTGGGATTGTCCCAGGTTTTCATCCCGGAAAGGAGAAGAACTAGCCACACTCAATAAACTGCCAGGGGCAATGGGCATAGAAATGCTTGCTTTGCGGCGACCTGTTGCTGCCTTGTTCGGTGGCCTGCTTGTATGTGGATGAATATTTGTCAGGCTGAGGCTCACCCCTGGGAAACAGATTTGGGATCTGGCAGGTGAAAGAAGACGGGGGCACAGTTAGGGTAATAGAGATGCTTTATTCAGAGGTGGCAGCACCCCAGCTGGCCCACCTGCCTCTTCCCATAGGCCTCTTTTATATGCCAGCCAGACAAAGAAAGCCCAATGCCAACAGATTACATAAATGGGTAGTTGCTCAAAAGCAAATGTTTATGACCTTGAGTACATAAGCTGAATCAGGTGTTTGTGACCTTGGCTACATACTAACAACAGTCCGCTTGGAGCCTCAGCAAGGGAGCCTAACTGTAGCCATCTTGGGCCTGCTCTCCAAGAGAGAAAGGACATCAAAGTCACTTTCAATTCCAAAGCTCAGTAATACTTTCTGGTAGCTATCTGCTGACAGCGGTCACCCATTCCAGACCCTGAATCTCAAAACCTCCTCAAGGGTTGCCCACCTGTCTTAGCCCAACCCCCAGATCTCTGGATGTATGAGGAACTCAGGTCATCCACCATCCACTACACAGTCCTCTCTAGTCCCCTGCCCAATCCAAAGACCAGGGAGACCGTGATGAGTTAAGAGTGTGGCTCCACACCCTGCAAGTTTTGTAGCTCCAGAGAATTCAGAAAGCATAAAAGTCCCCTTGCTTTCAAGTACTTACAGTCCTGTGGAATCCCTGAGTCTCAGGACCAGGGGACCAGGAATCACCCCAGGGGCTGAGGTTTAGCTGGATAGTGGGAGGACGTTGCCTCTGCCTTCTTGGAAGACCCGTTGATGATTCTCCCACACACATTCCTGTTAAGAGCTGTAGACTGAGACGACATGGCAGATCCAAACTGCCAATCAACTCAGTCCTGCATTTCATTTTTTTTCCCCACCCCTGGACACCTTCAAAACTCAAGGGGAAAAGAGAAAGATAAAGGGACAAGGCTTGCAAGTGGTGGGGGGCCCAGACTACCCCCAAATCCAGGTAGCATAGCCATGATCATCTGGGAGACTCAGGAAAAAGTGTAAGTGTAGACTGTACGAGGGAGGACCCCACAGTCAGGGGCTTGTAACATACCCTCTCTGAGCCCCAGTTTTCCTATCTGTGGGTGAAGAATGACAGCACAAGCCTCCTGGGACTCTGGTCCAAAGTGAGTTGCTGCATCCAGAGCGATCAGAAAGGCGCCCATGCAGTCCCGTGGGGCTCTCGGTAAGTGCAGGCTCTTACTGTGCTAGTGCTTGTCACCTTCGCCCTTCTGAGGGTTGCTCTGGACAGTGTCAACTGACAGTGGTGAAATGCAGGGTTCAGAAAACGTGTCCTGGCTTGCTAAATATACCCCTTTAGTTAAGAGCAGGATTTAGCGAAGTTTACACTACTTTTATAAAATGGACGTTTCAAACTAAATCAGGCTCCTGGGGCTGCCCTGGCTCCCTGGCTGTAGTCAGCATGACGGAACCCGGTTGTCTTCCAAGGAAGTGGAGGTTCACAAACAACTTTGCAGAGAAAAAAAATGCAGGTCTGCACAACAAGCCAGCTGGACGGTACTGAGTGTGGATAGAAAGGAGAACCGGGGCTCCGCTGACCCCGGGGAGCGCAGATCTGAGGCGCAGGTGGGCGCCCTCTCAGGCTGGTGGGCCCCGAGAACAGGAACCCGCAGGAGCCTCGCTTTCCCCAGAGGCTGCTCTTCAGCAGGGGTGCCCTGGCCCTGGTGTGTGTGCTAGGAGACCTCTTGGGGAAGACGGTCCCCGAGAGGCCACCAAGCCTCAGAGCTGTAGTGCTACTTAAGTGCTCACTCCCTGCCCAGGGATTCGTCTGGGTGTCCCATAGCAGAGTCACGAGTCACACCCATGGAGTGTGGACGCCCTCGCCCCGCCGGCACACACCGGAAGCAAGCTCCCCGCTGGTTCCCTCCGAGGTTGGCCATCTTGCTTCACAGAACCCGTGGAATGTTCTGGGCAGAGCAGGACCTTCCTGTGCTGCACCGTGACCCTGACCCGGTGGTGCCGGGCTGTTCCGCCTATGCCCTCGTGAGCCCGTGCCAGTGGGGGGCGGATCCCCCATGCCTGCTCAGCACCGAGCCCACCGGACAGCCCTTCCTGTCTGAAACCCTCCTGAGTCTGAAGCTGTCACTGTGTGTTGCCAAGTTGTGGGAACACCTTGAATTGTGTTCACACGATGCTGCAGTCCTGCTCCTGCCTGTGGCTGAAGGGCTGTGCCTCTCTCTAAAATCACAAAGAGGGGCTAGGATTGTGGCTCAGTGGTAGAGCGCTCGCCTAGCATGTGCGCAGCCCGGGTTCGATCCTCAGCACCATGTAAAAATAAATAAAGGTA
This sequence comes from Tamias sibiricus, assembly GCA_025594165.1. Taxonomy (NCBI): domain Eukaryota; kingdom Metazoa; phylum Chordata; class Mammalia; order Rodentia; family Sciuridae; genus Tamias; species Tamias sibiricus. The sequence goes on along the minus strand of CM046662.1, from coordinate 166,934,478 downwards.
TTGTGTACAACTAAAATAAATAAATATTTTTTAAAAAAATCACAAAGATAACATACACTAGGAAAAAGTGACCTGAGTCACACTCGTTTTTTCTGGCGTAATTTATAACTTGCTTGGTGAGTTTTATCTGGTCTTTCCAAGAGGCAATAAAGAGAAAAAATTATTAAAAAAAAAAAAAACTCCCATCCAAAGAACATCACTAAACAAGTTACTTTGGGACAGCACAGTCATCTGGGAAATGACTTTGTTTCCCTTCCGTCGTCTGAAGGACACTTTCCTAGGCCTGATTCCATGGCTGCTTGTGATCAGAGACGTGGAGACGACAGAGCTGGGACAGGGGCCACCCCGGCTGGCTGGTGGAGTGGGCTCTGTCTCTGCATCCGCTCATTAGAAGCTTCACCTCCCTCGGGGTCAGGGGCTGGGCGGGTCCTGGGGAGTGCGACACCCAGGTGATTTCTTCTTCTTTTTTTTAACTTTGCTCTTTTTTTATTTCTTTTTTTTAATTTTAAATTGTTATATAGGGCAACAGAATTACAATCCATATTATACATATAGAGCACGATTTTTCATATCTCTTGCTGTACACAAAGTCAAGTCACGGCATTAGCATCTTCATACAGGTACTTAGGGTAATGATGACCATCGCATTCCACCGTCTTTCCTACTCCCACGCCCCCCCTTCCTCTCCCTCCCTTTTCCCCTTTGCCCTATCTAGAGTTCATCTAATCCTCTTGCCCTTCCCCCAACCCTGCAGCATATTATGAATCAGGGAAATCATCTGGCGTTTGGTTCTGGGGATTGGCTGATTTCACTTAGCATCATATTCTCCAGCTCCATCCATTTTCCAGGTGATTTCTTCATAAATCCAAGCCTAAGCCAGCACTGGCCTCTGGAATATTTGCTTCCTGGTTTCCTGGTGCTCACCTCTTCTTCTTCTCCCGGCAGGACTTGTACCACCAGTCCTATGACTGTGTCTGCGTCATGTTTGCCTCCATTCCGGATTTCAAAGAATTCTACACAGAGTCAGACGTGAACAAGGAGGGCTTAGAATGCCTTCGGCTGCTCAACGAGATCATCGCGGACTTTGACGATGTAGGTACTGAGAGTCACCCCTCAAGGGCCGAGCAGGGCCCAGTCCCCCATTTCAAGATTCCAGTGCATTTGAGTGAACTCAGTATAGTAACTGCCTGAAGACGTGTCCTTTGGCTTGATTTCTGACGGTTGGAGTTAAGACGTGTGCTGTATTTAGGCACTAATTTGGAAGAGACAGAAACATTTGATTTTATTTTTTTAATTTTATTTATTTTTTATTTATAATATTAGTATGTATTACAATTCATAATGCACATATGTAGCATCTTTTTACATACAACTGTTTGTATACAAAGTATATTCGTACCATTCCGGTCTTCAATCATGCATTTAGGATAATTATATCCATCTCATTCAACCACCTTAGAAACATTTTATTTTTGAAACTAGGGAGAGCGACCAAAATCTGTATCCACCACACTAGTAAAATTTCTAGTAAGTCTTGATCTTCAGGGAAAACATTTTCCCATCCTTTTATATGTTAAAATATAACAAATCTATTTATTATAGTAGATTATTGGCATGTCTGTGCACACTTCAAGGTCTTTGTCAGACATCAACTTGAGCTAGGTATGAATGACATACTTTATCATTGACAAAGCAATATGTGGGCGGGATAATGCATCATATTTTAGAAAGGACAAAGTATATATTTTAGAATTTGAAATAGGTGTCATTTTTCAACTTTCAATATCCTGTCTACCTAGAGAATAATGTATTCTATTTTCTGGGAAGGACAAACCCATCTCCCATTTTAAGGGTATTGCAACTATACTACTCTTATCATTACCATGCAATCTAGAGGGACAATGACATCCATGAGCATATATTCAGCTTGATTCATGGAATTTTGAAATACAGAAATGAGATTATGGAACACAATGGTTTTCAAATCAACCTCATTCTTTTTTTTTCTTTTCTTTTCATCACATTTTCTTATTGGTGCATTATCAGACAAACCGAGTTCTAAATGTCTTTGGGTCCTGTGTGTTTTCTCCTACTGCCATCCTCAATATGTGGTTCCAAGTCATGATGACCAATGATTTCTACCTTTATCCCTGGTGCCTAGTGAAGAGAGGTAGCAAGATAGCTTCAGCTGTCCCTCAGGAATTCAGCCTGAGCTGACGGCAGGTGGCAGTGGGTGTGTGGATATGCAATCCAGGGATTTGCTCACTGGCTTATGTTCTTTGACATGTAACCTTAAAAGAACCTTCTCTGAAAGCAGGAGTACTGAGGAAAGGGTAGAAAGGGCTTCTGGTCTTTAATTGCTGCCATTAATTGGAGCCCTGCTCTCTGGAGCAGATACAGAACCTTCCAGAGTTTCCATCCACCCTCCCTCTTCCCTACGGTCCCATCACAAGCCCTGAAGTCATGGAATGGGAAGAAGTCTCGTGGGAAGCAGGCAGCCAGTACTAGATCCAGAAATATTAGGGCTGATGGAGGAGGCTTTCTAGATCTTTCCATCTGAGGACAAAATCCAATCTTCAGCACTGACCATTGGTCACAAGTCATCCTGACCCAGCAGGGAAGACTTCACTCACTGAATCATAATTTCATGTTGATACTTTTCAATCATTGAGACAGAAAATTTGAGACCATCATCACTTGCCTCATATCTTACTCTGGTTCCTTCTCTAGCCAAGGTCACTCACATTCACTGGTAGCAACTCCCTGTGCTCAGTTCCTCCCAAGGTCGTGCTCTTGTGGATTTCCCTCAGCAAAGCCCCAGGTCAAGGTGGTGGCGGTGGTGGAGACAAGCCTCCTTAACTTTGCTGTGCACTAGAGTCTGAGAAGGGCGTGGCGTCAGGTCAGTGCCAAGCTAAGTAACTGAATGACTGTTCTTGTTTGCAGCTGCTGTCCAAGCCGAAATTCAGCGGCGTTGAAAAGATCAAGACCATCGGCAGCACGTACATGGCAGCCACGGGGGCTAAGCGGTGTGCCCAGCCAGGAACATGCCCAGGTACAGACGCGTCCACCACCGCCTGTGCATGCCAACCTTGGCTCTGTGCACAGGTCATCCTGGAGCCACAGAGACCCAGAGTGTCCAACCTAAGCGCAGTGTTCACGGTCCTATGAAAAAGAGAATTATGGAGGCTTCGTAGGGTCTGAGGGTCTGTCCTCAGGATCCGGGTTAAAGAACAGAGAAAAAGCCAATCAGTAGCTGATGAGAACAGATAAATATGCAATGCAGGGGAAGATGACAACTATGTATCTAAAGGACACTCAGTAAGGATGGCTCCTGGTCCCTTTGTTTAAGCAGTGCAGTTAAAACCCAAGTTGATCACATAGGAATTTGGTTGAAAAGATGATTTGGGCAAAATCGGGTATCTGCACTCCACTGGGGACCCTGAGAGGTTGTCTTCATGTCGTATCTGCATGTAGACAGGGGTCCATAAGCAAGCCCCGCCTCTCCCCTCTGGACAGTGGACTCTCTGACTCCCAGCACAGGTTTTCTGTGCAGCCTGGCCTCTGCTGGGTGCAGCACAGAGGGACAGAAGTCACCAGAACTCAGCTTTCTGAAGGCAGGTAGATTCCAAAGAGGGGAGCAGCCCAGCCCCAGGTTCTCATCCTCTCCCGCCACACCCGCCTCCTGTGGAAGGAGCCGGAGGGCATGCTATAGGAGAGCACTCCCCCCCGCAGCGGGCAGGTCCCCACTTCCCTCCTAACAGTCCTGCGCAAAGAACAGGGGGTGGAAGTTCTGCCTCCAGTTGTAACGCTCCTGTTCTCCCAAGCGAATGGGACAATACGTATCCCATTTGTCCTCCTCTTCAGGTGATCGTTTTCAGTGTCACGTCTCATGGGTAGGCACTGCTGCAGCACTAAGTGGAAGAGGCAAAGGAAACAAGCAATCCCAGAAACCTTAGCGAGATCTTCCTCTTCTATTCTGAGCAGCACCCTCCCAAGCCAGCTTGGAGCCCGAGGCACAAGAAAAAACAGGGCATCCTGGGCGTGGTGGTGTTTAAATGTTTGCAGTACTGAAAAATGGTGTATATTTTTTAATGCTTAAAATACCGAGAAATTACAGAGGAAAATATAAAATGGAGGTTTTTAAGTGTTACATTGTTTGAATTTTAAATCCCTAAGAAAAATAATTATTATTTTACTTTACTGACTTTAATGGAAGCAAACTTACACTTTTTCAATGCCTTTAAAGTCCTGGAAAAACTTAGCCATTAAAAAATAACACGAGAACATGAATGCAGGGACAGGCAGTTTTTTTTTTTTTTTTTTTTTGCCTCAGGCTCCAAGGTGCTCCCCACAGCACTGTTGGGACCCGTCTGTCCTAGTCTACATGACTGTCATAGCAGCAGACCGCAGAAGAGGCCTTTCTGTGTGCTCACTGCTCTGAAGCTGGGGAGTCCAAGGTGGAGAGGATATACAATTCAATCTACAGCATTTTCTTTAAAACTTCATTATTTCAGTTCATCCTGAATTTTTCTGCATTAATTTTGATTTTTTTTAATTTTTATTTTTAGTAGTATGTATTACAGTTCATACTATACATATAGAGCATCTTTTTACATAAAACAGTTTGTATTCAAAGTATATTCACAGCATTCAAGTCTTCAATCGTGCATTTAGAATAATGATTAAATTTGATTTTTAAAATACTGCATTAGAACATTATTTGTCAAGATTGCTGGGCTCTTTGGCGCCCCCTAAGGCCTACAGCTATTACCAGCAGTGGTCCTGGGAATCCAGGAGCCGCGTTGTCTCTGCAGGAGAAAATTTTAGACAAGATATGAAATGTAATCAAAATATAGCAACGTTTATTAGGAAGTAAAGCAGTCCAAGGAGGGAGAGTGGGTCATCTCTAAGAGGAGAGAGTGATGATGTGCCCCTTTGCTGCCCAGTTTTATGGGGGGGGGGTGGTCTTAGGGAAGTTTCTAGAGACCCGCCCAGGTACCACCCCTCACCTTTTGACTGTGACAACAGAATTGCCTCAGATTTGTAAAGTCCCTACTGCTTATGATTTTACCCATAGGGTTGGGACTGTACCATATGTCATGAAAATGATATGCTGACATTCCAAAGGCAGCCCTCAGTCACTGTGGCCCACACTGACTGGTTCTAATTGGATAATTGGAACTTGCATTTTTTTTACAGATTTAATGATCAGTGGTTATTGCTTTTAGTTATCCTGTCTTCTTGGGTCTTGGAATCTTTGGTCTCTATGAAGATCACAAAGGTCCTCTTTCAGGGTAAAGCATTCTTACAGACAGGGAGGAGTCTGGGGACGTGGATCCCTTCAGATTGTTTGAGGAATGTCACATCCATTCTGTTCACTTAAGCCACAGTAGGCCACGATGGCCTTAGATAAATTGCCTTTTTTTTTTTTTTTTTTGGGTATCATACATTGTCTATATTTTTATTGGTTCACATTAGCTATATATAACATTGGTCACTTTGACATAATTAGAAATTCATGGAACATAATTTTCTTCTAATTCAGTCCTGAGTCCTTACCCTACCCCCTCCAGGTTCCCTTCCATAAAACAGCTTTGTACAAGAAAGCGCGTGGAGGGCCTGCAGGCCTGCAGCATCGCCCCTACCTCCCTGCTCCTGCCGCTCACCTTGAGCTGAGCGCACTGCTCACCCCACCCTGATCCAGCAGGGACCAGGCTTGGTGCCTCACCCGCCACTCCTGCCCTAGACCTGCGCCCCGAGTGGGATCTTCGTGATTTCCATGAAGATATCCCACATCCAGAGTGGGAGGCAGCCCGTCCTCCCTCCTCCAGCCCACCACGTCCTCCTGCTGCTCCCCCCACTGCTTCCTCCAGACCCTGGCCTGCAGGGTCCTCGGGAGAGGTCTCCAGCCTTCTCTCTCCTGTTCACAGACGCGCTCTGTGCACTGACAGTCCATGTTCACTGTCTTTATCCTTTTCCTTCTATATGTTTCCCTAATCCCAACCCCATAATCCTGCCTCAACACTGCCAGAGTCAGACATTCCACTCCTTTTTCCTTTTTTCTCGGTACCAGGGATTGAACCCAGGAGTGCTTAACCAGTGAGCCACATCCCAGCCCTTTTTAATATTTTGTTCAGCGACAGGGTCTTTTGCTGAGTTGTTTTAGGACCTCACTAAATTGCTGAGGCTGGCTTTGAACTCACAATCCTCCTGCCTCAGCCTCCTGAGCCACTGGGATTACAGGCATGTACCACTGCACCCAGAAGCTATTCCACTCTTGATCAAAACTGCTTCCAAAGTGCAGAACCCAAATCTGATGGCCTCCTCCAAGCACTCATCCTCCAAGCCCTGTCTGTGGCCCCGGATACAGATAGTCCTCACAACGCCTAGAAATCCTCCAGTTCCCAGCCTCCTCTGCCTCTCCCACCGGTGTTCCCCCTCTGTAGGACAAGGCTATGTTCTCTCTCCAACCGTCTCCACTCCTTCAGGGATCCCGCCTGAGACCTCCTCCACTCCTCTGCTTCTGTGACCCCCACTGAGGTCATTATCCACTCTCCTGACCACGAGGCCACCATGGGGCCAAGCTGGGATGTCACTTGCAGCTTCCTCTAGACACCCAGATTTCTCACTTTACCCTGTCTTCTTCTCACACCCCCCCCCAGCCCAGACAAGCCTGATTGCACACTCCAGCTGCTGCCCGGCTGCTGCCCACCCCTCCTGCAGGCCAGGCACCAGGCTGCACCTGCTGGGCTTTCCCTCTGAACAGCTCCAGTCCTACCTGCTTTCTTGCCCACCCCCAGCCTGCACAGCAGCACCTGCCATGGTGGCCCTGAGCCACCCCATGGTCACGCCCACGCCTGCTGTTTCTGAGGGCAGCCTGAGCTTGCCATTTCCTCCAGCTCCCCCCTCCCATGATTGGCACACACTGAGGATGTGCCAGCCCACCCGGGAGCCTTTCCAGATCTTGCCTACCAGCAGAACCAAGGCTCCCCGACCTCCTGGATAGTTTCCTACACCCACCCCAGGAGCTGTGCGTGCCCGGCCTCCCATGTCCAAATTCCTTTTTCCTTTATATACCGGTAGCATCACATGGGTGGGTGGGTGTGTGTGTGTGTGTGTGTGTGTGTTTCATAGCCACTGTGCAGGTTAGAGCAGATGCTTGGCCTGCCTGGTATCCCCTGAAGCCCCCAGAGGGGTCACTGCACAGCTGTTACACGAGTCTGTTCCACAGATGAGTGGGCTGCCCGTGTGCAGGTCCCTGGCGTGTTGCACTTGCTTCACCCTCTTTCACAAACCTGCCCCTCCCAACCAAGCCCTCCCTCTACTTTTTCCCCAGACATTGGTGAACACTTACTGAATGCCTTTTGGACCTTTATGACAAGCCTAGAGGCAGGAGGTAAAGCCCTGTCCCTGTCACACAGGAGAAACAGAGGTAACCAACTTACCCAAGGTGATGGAGAGAAGAGGGCTGTAGACCTGGCCCTCGAGGTGAAGGGCTCCCACGTGGGGGACCCTGACAATGTCGCCCCTCCTCCTCTTCTCCCGGCCCCTTTGCCAGCCCTCCCCTACATGCCACGGCCATCCCTGCACCCAGCTGTTCCATCTAAGACCTTCCAGCCCTGCCTTAGCCAATCACTCTTGGCCAGGAACCCAGCCCTCTGCCCCCATCAACCACACAGTGCAACTCGCCTCCCTGGGCCTGAACTGCCTAGTAACGCCACACACCAGGCACCTCTGTTACCAGAGAGGTTCTGAGGGTGAAGAAGAAACAGCATGGCTTTTAAATGAGCATGCGCACTACCCTCATAGCCAAGCTCCTCACCAGGTTCCTTAAGGAGCATGCGCACTACCCTCATAGCCAAGTTCCTCACGTCAAAGGTTCCTTAAGGAGCATGCGCACTACCCTCATAGCCAAGCTCCTCACGTCGCAGGTTCCTTAAGGAGCATGCGCACTACCCTCATAGCCAAGTTCCTCACGTCAAAGGTTCCTTAAGGAGCATGCGCACTACCCTCATAGCCAAGCTCCTCACGTCGCAGGTTCCTTAAGGAGCATGCGCACTACCCTCATAGCCAAGCTCCTCACGTCGCAGGTTCCTTAAGGAGCATGCGCACTACCCTCATAGCCAAGTTCCTCACGTCAAAGGTTCCTTAAGGAGCATGCGCACTACCCTCATAGCCAAGTTCCTCACATCGCAGGTTCCTTCCACATAAAGTGAACACCCCCAGTTCGTAAGGCTGTTGGGAAGATGACATTAACATGAAAACTATGTCATAGACTCCTCGGACGTGGTAGATGATAATAAAATGCTCATGGCAATAATGAGACGGTGGGGTTTATACTCTCTTTTGCAGATTGATACCATTGCCTTCTCCAAGTGAAGAGAGATAAGGCTTTTTTGACATAAATGAAAACCATTTGTCGTTATGATACCCATGCAGGAAATTTCTACTCAATACTAGCTATTCGCAATCACAGCTTTTAATTAGAAACTTAGAAAGGTCGACCTTAAGTGCAATGACAGCTTTTCTGGAAGGAAAGTTCATTACACTTGATTGGGGGAAAATAGCATGTTCAAAAAAGGTTAAGGCTAAATTAGTTATTTTATACAAAATGAATGTCACTTATTTCTTTATTAACTTCCCTGAAATGAGCTTAAGAGTTTGTTTCTCTAGTTTAAAACAAAAACAATTTATTGCTTAAACAAATCTTTTTGTAACAAAAGACGTTCAATTTGCAAAATATATGGCTTCCCAAGGATTAATGAGATTTTCTCAAATACAAACATTATCTGAATAACAGCCTTTTGAAATTTAGCTTTCATTTGTAATTACCTCTGCACTTCCTATTTGCAGGAGTAACATACTTATCCATCCAAAAAATAAGTGCTTAGGAGCCCACCAGTGACCAGGCAGGACAGAGCTGCGGCTTGCTTCAGCTGCCCCTCATTTACATTTTCTGAATGAAACAGTGACTTCTAAGCATAAAGACACTGTGACTGAGAGATGACATTACGTGTCAGAACCGATCACTGTGTTTAAAAGAAGCAGGGATTTGTCAAGTAATGAAGTAGCCTGCGGATCGCAGGCCTGCAACCTGACCTGCTCTGGGGTCCCATGAACACACGCCCTGCGGCCCAGATGTTCGTGGTGGGCCTCGGCAGTGAGAGAAGCAGGGGGCTTGGCCCCCTCAGTGGTCCTTCGTTTTGTCCCTGGGACCCCACTGTCCTCAGAGCCCCTCCCTTGCAGCGACCAGCTTGTTCCTTTCTGTGGCCTTTAGACTTCAAGCCATGACAGCAAGCTTGTTGTGACACGTATATATATTTTTGACTTACAAAGTACTTTTCAACAGGCATTTCACTGAGCAACGATTATTTCTGGCTTCTCCTGAAAGTTGGGGTGGGGGGCTGTCTGCCTGACCTTCATTCCCTGTGACAACCCGTGACAATAACCAACTGGGGCAGAAGCAGGTGCTACATTTACGCTTGGCCAGCTCTTCTGGCTGTCACAGTCTCCACCACGCCCTGTCACCTGGAGGCTTCTGGGCTCTCCAGAGCCTCGCCTGCTTGACCTCACGGGGTCTTCCAGGCCTATTGTACGTGAATGTCTCTTTTGCCTCCTAATTGAAGGTCAGAGCCATCACTAGTTGTAGCAATTACGTGAATAGTTCTAATCTTTTCCAAATCAATTCTAGTGGGAACATTTTTTTTTTTTTTTTGGTACTAGGGATTGACCTCAGGTGCACTTGACCACTGAGCCACATCCCCAGCCCTTTTTGTATTTCATTTAGAGACAGGGTCTCACTGAGTTACTTAGCGCCTTGCTTTTTGCTGAGGCTGGCTTTGAACTCAGATCCTCTTCCCTCGGCCTCCCCGAGCCACTGGGATTACAGGCATGTGCCACCACACCAGGCTCTAGTGTCAAAACCAAAGTCCAGGATGCAGGCTTTCATTCAAGCCCATGCCTACACCACACTGTTGCTGTAAGAAGCCAGACCTCCAGCTCCCGTTCACTATCTCAGACATCTTAATGCCCCTTCCAGTAGCACTTTGGAAGGAAATAACTTGCAGAGACAGACACAGAGGAGGGAAGAGCAGGGAGCAGGAGGGAGTAGGGGCCACTCCTTATCAAGGACCCTGGTGCTGCTGGTCAGGTGTTATAATGACTCTTAATATTTGCAACTACTTTTCAATTACTCTATTTCCTTTTCAAATTATCATTGTATTTAAACATCATTTAACGTACACTTAGTATCTGATTGCTTACTATATATAAACAAGTGGGCAGCAGGCCTGGAGCGCCACCCTGTCCATGGTGCTGAGTCCCTGGTTGCGAGGCCACTGCAGTGAGTACTCCTCGCACTTCTCCCACTCCCTCTGCCCATGGCCAGATCCCAGGCTCCGTGTGAACCACCCCAGGACTCTTGCACCTGCTTACCCAAGGTACTAGCAAGCCCAAGCTGTCTGGCAGCAATGGAAGGAAACATTTCCTTCCACCTCCACCTCTGGGTCTCTGCACGTTAGGAGCCGTCCAGTCTGACTGTTGGGGATTTTGTTTAGCAGTCTGGTGATCCCCACCCACCCCACCCCATGCCTGGTCTGGGGCACCTGCTGAGGAGGGACCTCCCTCGGCGTTCAGAGTGGGGAATGAACAGCGACAGCAGTTCCAGGGCAGGGTGAGCAGGGGGCTGGGAACCTCAGAGAGACTCCGCGGGGCCAGGCGGAGCAGAGGGCAGGGAGGAGGCTTCCTAGATCTGCCACTGCCAGGACCCCAGGAGCAGAGGTGCTCACGATTGAAAGTAGCCAGCAGCCCCCGCCCCGGTCCCTCTGCTGGTGAGAAGGGAGTCGCACAGGCCTCTGCTGAAACAAGCGCTGCCCCAGAGCTGCGGACCTTCACACCACACCAAGCCGTCACCAAGTGTCGTCAGTACAGAGGAATGTCTTTTTACTTGTGTGCTGTTAAAAGGCAGCTAAAGGGGCTGGGGTTGTGGCTCAGCGGTAGAGCACCCGCCTAGCACGTGCGTGGCCCTGGGTTCGATCCTCAGCACCAAGTAAGAATAAATAAAATAAAGGTTCCTCGCTGTGCATCCTGAGGCTCTCAGAGAAACTGGAAGCATCAGACACTTGGGTCATCGTCAAAGTCCCCATCAGCACGGGATGCTCTGAGTGTGGGAAGGGGGGTGCCGAGCCAGTGTCCCCCAAACCCACATGCTAAAGGCCCTGGTCCCAGCTCACCGTGCTGTTGAGAGGTGGCAGGATCTTTAGGGAGAGGGGGCCTAGCGGGAGGAGGTCAGGTCACTGGGGACATGCCCTTGAAGGGGATGTGGGGACCTGGCCATCTCTCACCTCTCACCTCCTGGCTGCTGTGCAGTCACGCACACTCCTGGCCCACAGCTATGGGGCCAGGTGACCATGGACTGAAACGTCTGAAATCATGGGTCAAAGTAAACCTTTTCTCCTTTTAATAGTCCATCTGGGGTATGTTGTCATAGTGATGGGAAGCTGCCTAACACACCTGTCGATCTCTTCCTCCTGGATGCCTCTCACATGGGCGGAGGGATGCTCTTCTCCATCACAAAGGGATTTGGATGACCCAAAGCCCTGGGGATGCGGGCTGGATGTGCTGCTTGTGTCAGTTCACTTCATCCTAACCACAGCCCAGTGGGGTAGAGAGTTACCGTCCCATTTACTAGTGAGGAAGCTGAAGCCCAGAGAAGTCAAGTGACTCAACCAAAGTCACACAACTAATGATTGCAGAACCCAGTTTTGCCAGACTCAGGCAATATTCACTGAGCCCCTTCCTTGGGTGAGCAGAGCATCACAGCAAGCAGTTCTTCCTGCTCACCCGGAGGTCTGACAGCTCTCCAGAGAGCTTAGAGATCTAATCAGATCTTCTGGGAGCCCCAAGCGGAACAAACCACTCCTTAGGTCACAGCCCGAGTCCGCTGCAAAATCATGCAAGTGGGACTTTGCATACCAGGGGTCTCCCAGCAGGGAACACAGAGTTGGGCATAGAGCACAGCAGGAAGAAGGAGGGGCGTGTCCATGTTAGCCTAAGAGGTCCCCTCCGTCGTCACCAAATAGTCACTTGACTTCAAGTCATCTCAGTGACTATGCGGTTGTCCTGCTGTGTAGCTGGAAGTCAGCTACATATTGGGAGGTATCTAGCAGAAATTATTTGGGTCATGGGAGAAATAGCTGCTCCGTACTTCCATCAAATATTTATCAAGAGCTCAGTTAGAAGGACCTTTTAAAATGAACTGAGTTCTTCCAGAGACCAAACATATTCTTTTTCTAGGCTTTCCTAAGCCCATGTGAGTTATTGACATTGGATTCATGCCCCAGTCTCCAAACTCAATCTGTTCTTATTACTGGGGTCACTTAAATCCTAAGGTTTAAACCTGCTACAGGAAAACAGATGTGGCAATGACTCACCAGAGAGTGGAACGTGTCTGCGGCGCTTTATACCAAACCATTTCTCCCATGGCCAGTCTGTCCTCCTGAGGGGACAGGGGCAGTCCCTACCACACATGCTCCCGCCTGTTGATTCAGCAGCCTTTGCTTCCTGCTAAGGAGCAGGATGATTTGCCACTCACCACACAGGCCCCAGAGCCCACCATCCCCACAAGTCATGCCAGCAAGCCTGGCTGTCCCTAACAAGTGACCCTGCACCGCCACCAGAGTCAGCGGACTGTCGCTGTGTGGTTCCAATGACTTCACTGCTTTTCTCCCATGATTTTATGGGGAGAATTCACAGCAAAAGCACTCTTTTGTTATCTTTTTCTAGAAGATACGATTTACTTGAGGAAGGGAAGAGATGCTTCTCTGGATGAGGAGCTTACTTCCTCGTGTCCACTAGGTTTGTTGTTCAGTGCTGTGGCAGTCGGGTTTTCGCTCCTAGAGGTCGGGGTGCCACTCGTAGACAGAGGCGGGGGTGCTAAGCCCGCTCTGATGCACGATGGCCCCCGGAACAAAGAATGCCCAGGAGTGTGAGCAGGGGCCAGGCGGGAGGAGCCGTCCCTGCCCGTCCTTGCTGAATCACTCTGCAGATCAGGGCAGTGACCCTTGCGTGTCAAGGTCCCCTTTCCACCAGTGCTGCTTGGCTCTCCCCTGCCTGCGGCTTTGAGTGCTTGGCCGGGGTCCCCTGTCTCCTCGCCGCTCCCCACCCCTGCGAAGACTCTGAGTGTGCCTTGGTCACACCTCCCTGGAGAACGCGCCCCAGATGTTCCTTCCTAGGCGCGCCCCCACAGGCGCATCAGTGCCCCCCCACGGAACCGCCAGCTCTGCCCCTGGCACCTCTCACCATTCCGTGGCTGCCCCTCTGCCATCCCAACCTTACGCGTGCTTCTCCCGTGTCCTGTGTCCTGTGTCCCGTGTCCCGTGTCCCGTGTCCTGTGTCCTGTGTCCTGTGTCCTGTGTCCGAGACCCGCTGGGCAAAGGCTGAGGCGAACACAGAGGGCTCTCCCGGCGCCCACCGTGGCAGGGCTCTCAAGCTCTGAGGTCAGGGCAGACAGGCGTGTCCCCACCCAGCCACAGGCGCACGGCAGGCTGGGCGCTCCAGCCCAGCCCCGAAGACGGGGCAGCTCACGGGCCTCTGAACCAGTCTGCTCTCGGAACGATCTTGGTGCACCTGGTCATTCAATGTGGGGGCGGCAGAAACCCTCAGAAAGTCTGAATTTACCCCACTGTCTGAATCACTCACAAATAACAATACAGAATCATTTTTTAAACTAAATACAGAATTGAATAAAACACAGAAATTCATAAAAGATGAATTCCAGAAATAAATACGATGGGTGTTGTAAATTAGTAACAGGAATCGTAAGTGAAACTTGATAGTAAATATACGAGGAATTCCCCACTAGCTTCCGTGGAGACTTTGGATGCTCCTCCCTCCAGCTCTGTCATCCTCTTGTCTCCATGGAATGACGGAACGCTCGGAGATGGGTAGGCAGGAGACTGTCACCCCTGCGTGAGCTCGCTAGGGCTGCCTTGACCAGGCATGAGAGGACAGGTGGGTTGGGGCCGGGCTGGCAGGCTCAGCAGCAGCAGTGCACCCCTCATTCTGGGGGCTGGGAATCTGGAATCTAGGTGTGGGCAGGGTGGGTTCCTCCTGAGGCCTCTCTCTGTGGCCTGTAGGTGGCGACTTCTTCTTGGGTCCTCACAGGGCTGTCCCTCTGTGTGTGTCTGTGTCACCTAATAATCTCTTCTTAAAAGACACCAGCTTGCCAGGTGCAGTGGCACACACCTGTGATCCCAGCGGCTCAGGAGGCTGAGGCAGGAGGGTCATGAGTTCAAAGCCAGCCTCAGCAACGGTGAAGCACTAAATGATTCCATGAGACCCTGCCCCCCCCAAAAAAAAAATACAAAATAGGGCTGGGGATGTGGCTCAGTGGTGAAGTGCCCCTGAGTTCAAACCCTGGTATCCCCCCACCAAAATGAAAGACACCAGCTGCATTAGAGAAGGGCCCACCCCCGACCTCATTTAGTTACCTCTTTGAGGACTCATTCCCACACAGACAGGAGTCACATTCTGTGGTCCTGGTTTAGGACTTCAGCAAGACTCTGGGCTGGGGGACATAATTCAGCCCACAAGACCCTCCCGCTCCAGGCATTCAAGGGTGAAAAGAGGACGGGCATTCCCAAAGCCAGGGCCTGCCGCTGGAGAAGAGCTGTCCCTGGGAACAGTGGCCATCGTCCTGCGTGGGCCTGACCCGTGGCCAGCCCCCTTTGAGCTTGTCAGTGTGGCCTTCAGATTGGAGCCGGGCTTGTGTGGGAGCGGTTTCCGTGTTGTGGAGTTCTTTCTTTTTTTTAATATCTATCTATTTACTTTAGTTGTACACAGTGCAATGCATTTATGTTTACGTGGTGCTGAGGATCGAACCCGGGCCGCGCACGTGCGAGGCGAGCGCCCTGCCGCTGAGCCCCAGCCCCAGCCCCGTGGTGTGGAGTTCTGACCGTGTCTGCACGCGTCTGCTCTCTTCCAGGAGCCTGAGCGGCAGTACCTGCACATAGGCACCATGGTGGAGTTTGCGTTTGCCCTGGTGGGCAAGCTGGACGCCATCAACAAGCACTCCTTCAATGACTTCAAGCTGCGCGTGGGTAGGTGGTGCCAAGAGATGGGGAACGCTGCTGCCCCTGGTGGCGCTGGAGTGGCACAATGGCACATGCATCTTGAGGGGAGCTGGGCGGGATCGCAGATGGAAGGTCAGGGGAAGCAATGATCCCCTACAGCACTTTTTCTGCGAATTAGAAAAACCACCTCCTCTGGTGGGACCCGAGTTGCAGGCACATGGGTCAGCAAGTGCAGAGTGAACTGGATCTATCTCCACGGGCCCTCTGTTAACCAAGGTCCAGTCTGCACAGCGCAAAATGGATAGCCATCCAGAGGTGCAGGTGCTGAAACCGACTGATTGAAGGCTGCCTTGCTGATTTCATAGACTGCTACCAGTGAAGCTAGAACCTGCCACTGACTATAATGTTCCTCCAGATTCCAGATAAGTAAAAATATAATTAAAAAGTGCATATTAGAGTTGTTGAAATACAGTCCCACATTCCCACGTCACAACCTACAAGAACACCAGATGTGTCCTAGGTTCTGAAACACTCATAGCCTATATTAGGGGAAGAAAAACAATAATTTTTAACGTACATAAAAGTAATAACTTTTGCCGGGCGCGGTGGCGCACGCCTGTAATCCCAGCACTTTGGGAGGCTGAGGCAGGAGGATCGCGAGTTCAAAGCCAGCCTCAGCAATGGCGAGGCACTTAGTAACTCAGTGAGACCCTGTCTCTAATAAAATACAAAAAAGGGCTGGGGATGTGGCCCAGTGGTCAAGTGCCCCTGAGTTCAATCCCTGGTACCAAAAAAAAAAAAAAAAAAAAAAAAAGTAATAACTTTCGCTTCATTGAGAAAGGAAACTTCTAGATTTCTAAAAAAGTTCTTAACTTTAAGTTGATTTTTTTAGCATGCTACAGGATTACTTGCCATTTACAACTTCTTATTTAAAAAAAAAAGTGTTTTAAGCTGTACAGTTGGCACACAGCTGCCTGTAGCCCCTCATGATTTATAAAAGCTTCTTTGACAATTTCATGATTTTCTTGGCAACACGTTTTGCTGCTTTCAAAAGTCCATATAAAAGTAGTTCCTGTGGCAAGTTCCATCTGTATGGTTTTTAACTTTCTCTTGCATACAGATTTCAACTTTGGGGAAAAAATCTAGATATTTAACACTGTTTTTCCTTTGCTGTACATGGAGCCTGAATTTAAAAACCTGGAAATATTTTACATCTTTAGCAAATGGGATTCTCTTCTCTGTATGTGCTATTGGATGCCAGCATTCAAGCATGCTGTTTTAATACACTTTCTCACCTCTGTGCACAGTGAACTTTTATCAGAGCTGTGCCAAACACACCGTGAAGCAGATCAGGTAGGCAGCACACTGTCCTGAACAGTAGGAAATACTGTCCTCAAACTTTCATACTACTCCTCTGTACTAACTCTTTCGATGTGACTGTAACAAAATGCCTGAAGCTGGGTACTTTATAAAGAAAGGAGATTTACTTAGCTCACATTTGGGAGGCTGAAAGTAAAAGATCTGGGAGCCCCAGCCAGTCAGCCCATGGTGAGGGCCTCATCACAACAAGGCAGGTGGCATCATGGGAGTGAGAGCTTACGTGGCAAAAAAAGGAAGGGAAACCAGAGAGAGGCTCAAGAATTAGACTTTCTCTTTGGTAAGAAAGGCTGTCTGCAGGAGCCCTGTTTGGGGAGATGGCTAAGATTGTGGTTGACTTTGGGCCATGGAGATGTTTGGGCATTGCCGCCTTCCGTAGTCTCACGAGACTTGGCTCAGGCGGCAACAGCTGTCATGGGAACTCACTCAGAGAGACAGCAAACCCTTCCAAAGGCAGCACCCCTGGATCCAATTACCTGGCACGAATCCCCGCCTCTTAAAGGCCCCACCACCTAATATTGAGGACCAAGGTTTTGACGCAAGGACTCTTGGGAATGCATTGGCACCACGTCCAAACCACAGAACTTTTTGAAAAAGCTATTGCAGAAAGAACCTTCTTCATTGTCACACATGTATGGACCAAAATGATCCCATCCTGTACTGCAGCACGGGATAGGACACCTGCGGGTCACACGTGCTACATCCAAGACAACCGTCTTAATACTTTACAAGTTAACAGGAGCAACTGAATGGCCGCCCTCACCAGGGGCCTGGCGAGTGCTGCTGTTCGCTGATGACTGACTGCTGAGTAGCGTCTGTGTGCTCAGCCCACACCTCGGCCCTGGGGCCTTCTAAGGAGGCCTCCAAGCTGCACTTGGCCGGAGTCTTCCTTTCCCCAAACCCTCGTCCTCTCCCATCATGTGACTATCCTGCTTGACCTCGGCAGGTGCCTTCAGGTGGCACTTCACAGGTAGAAACTCTGAAGAATAATATCGTCACCAAAAAAAGCACAAAGAAGAGCTCGCCGCACCCCTGGCGGTCCCTGCAGCCCACCAAGCTGTAGTATCAGTTGTTAATCGGAACCGCAAACCAGGCACACTCTGTCCTGGTTACAGACGGCCTTGCCACCAGCAAAATCAATGTGGGCTCTCCCCACCCCCAGAGCTGCTGCCCAAGCAGCCAAAAGAAAAGCTGGTGGACGAGGGGATGGACCCCAGGCCAGTGTCCAGAGCTGAATCCTGAGGGCTCTGACCCATGGGACGGAGCTGGAATAAGCCACCTGGGCTCCGGCTGCCTAAGACAGAGTGAGTTTTACTGAGTACTTCAGAGAATCAAAGGGGAGTGCACTTCTCCCCTCTTTCGTAGCTGTAAGATTCTATGCCACAGCATTTGGTTGGTTTCCAAGGCTGGCTTTCCATGGAAGAGAGGAAGCTTTGCCTGAAAATACCAGTAAGGAGGTCACCAATCAGAAATTAAATTTCTCAGAAACACCCTCATGAATTAGTGCAGTCGGAGCAGGGTGAGGGGTCCAGGTTCAGGAGAAAATGCCAGGGAGTGGCAGAGGTCTTTATCTCTGGGCGTGGCCTTCCTCTGCCAATCCTGCAGCCACGGTGCATTTGCACTGAGTTCTTGGGGCACGTGTTTTACTCAGCTTTGTCACTGCTGTGACTAAAGGACCCAACCAGCATAATTGTATGGGGAGGAGAAGTTTGTTTAGGGGCTCACAGTTTCAGAGGTCTTAGTCCATAGACGGACAGGTTCCTTCCTCAGGTGAGACAGGACATCCTGGTGGAAGAGTGTGGCAGAGGGAAACAGCTCCCATGGTGATCAGGGGACAGAGAGAGAGAATTCACACTCCAGATACAAAATATGTACCCCATAGCCGTGCCCCAGTGAACGACCTCCTCCAGCTACCACTCAGTTACCCCCATCAGGGATTCATTCACTGATTAGGTCAAGGATGTCACCCAATCATTTCTCCTCCAAACCCTCTTGCATTGTCTCACATGTGAGCTCTTGGAGGACACCTCACATCCAAACCGTAAGAGCACAGCATCATCCTGCCCTTGGAACGGAGCTGGGAGAGGACCCAGGCCTCCCCTGTTGGGAACGTTGATTCAGTGTTTGAAGCTGGCTCCTAACGTCAGGTGCTGTCTCGAAATCCCATTCAGTGCCAAAGTGCGGCCTCCACCCACATGTCAGCATGCAATACCCAGGGTTCTGTACCGCCGCTGCCGCAGCGGGAGATCTGCAGGAGCCCTGTTGTCCTTTTCACTGAGGCAGCCCAGGGCACCTGGTTGTCTGGGGACGCAAAACCCAGATGTGCCAGGATTCTGATAAATGCAGCGGTCCTTGGCCAGGGGTGGGCTGGCTGGATCAGGAGAGACCTCCTGGATTCTCAGCGACCTCTTGGAATGCCATAGTTGGCGAGGCTCAGGCCCCAGCGGGTTAGTCTTCTTCACTCTGATGAAAGCAGAACAGGAAAGACCAACCACAAGGGGGAAGAGACCGTGGCATGAAGGGTGTGTCCTGTGTGTCATGAAGGGTGGCCTCTGTCAGCCTCACTCTGACCACCCTACCTCGTCCACCAAATGCAAGACGCCCGCCGCTCCACCCCAGACTTGTAACCTTTCCCCATTGTATAGTACTAAGGGCCAATCATTTTCTCACATGAAAAATCTCTCCAAATATGGATTCCATCCAAATCTTTCCATTGCACTAAGATGCTTTTCAATGCTGATCTCTGTAGAATTCTTTACGAGCACTAATGCAAACTACAAAAGACAGTGGAGCCCGATTTGTTAGTGGAAATTGTTGGCGCCTGAAGCGATGGCCGCCTGCAGCAACAAAGCCGCGGGAATAAGTTCAGAGGCAGACTGGAAACGAACAGGCTCTTTATTCTGCCAGCTTCTCTCTCCAGCTCCATCAACACCCCACCACGCAATCCACGCTCTTCCAACCACCACAAAATGGCGCCGACCCGATCCACAATGTTCCGGGCCAAGTCTCGCAAGACCATGGAAAGGTGGTAATGCTTATGGCTCACAGCTAGCCGCAATCTTAGCCATCTCCTTTATTAGGGCTCCTGCAGGAAACAGCACTGCCGAGGTGCTCCCCCGGAATCTAGTGGGACGGTATCAACCCGCAAGCCTCTGAGAGCGACCACATGCCCAGGAAGCACGTGCTGGAGACAGGGGAGTCTGGTTGTTAGGAGCAGGGGCCGTGGGGCCCCACTCTCCTGCCTGCTAACTGTGAAGCGGGGTGCCTCTGCCTCCTCCCTTGGAAGGTGGAGGTGATGACAGCCGAGCCCACCTCACAGGGCTGTCATGGCGATCAGAAGAGTCTCTCCATGCAAAGCACGGGGATAATGCATCAAGTGGGAAATGCCGTGCTAGTGTGGCTCAGGTGGTTGTCACTGTCCTTGCCATTTGGCAAAATACTGGCGCTAACCCAAGAGTCCAATGGTGGCCCAATGGCCAGTAAAGTGCAGTACACCTGTTCAGCATGGCCACTTGGAATTGAAATGTACAGCGTTCAAGATTAAAGTTAATTATTTAACCACTGGGAGACCATATGATGAACCTGTCTTGCCCAAGATTATACAGCAGCATAGAAAACTACATTGCAGTGCTGAGTTTTTTGAAGCATAACAGTTTTCTCTTATAGAATGATGATACATGGCCATATAAACAGGAGTCAGGATCTAGAGGGACAAAAATGGACACACCTAAACGTTGTATTAGTTTTTTTAAATATTTATTTTTTAGTCGTACTTGGTATTTTATTTATGTATTTTTATGTGGTGCGAGGATCAAACCCAGGGCCGCTCAGTACCAGGCAAGCACTCTACCACTGAGCCACAACCCCAGCCCCAAGTTCTTGAGATGATAAAGTTAGTTAGAGTAATTTGGCTGCTTGGCTCGAGTTTCATGAGTTGGGCTAATGTTTGTTTAACAGTGTTGACTCAAGTAGGGCCTTAAAGCTTTCCTGTTTAAGTCCATTGCTGTCATTCAGATCTCTTCTACCCAACTCTGATGTGTCACAGGCATTAACCATGGACCTGTAATAGCTGGTGTCATCGGAGCCCAGAAGCCACAGTATGATATCTGGGGCAACACCGTCAACGTGGCCAGTAGGATGGACAGCACCGGAGTCCTGGACAAAATACAGGTGATTCCCTCTCCTTTCATCTTTGACCAAGTTTGTCCTCTTGGAAACCCTCAATAAGTACAGTGGTAGTGTTAACTATATAATAATCCAAAGGGAAAAAGTAAAATTAATTAAACCGTTCATTGAGGAAATATTTGTTCTACGTTTTCTGTTAGCAACGACAACAAAATTCTAATAATATGTTTTAGTCAGCTTTTTCACTGCTGCGACCACAAGACCTACCAAGAACAATTTTAGAGGAGGAAAAGTTTATTTGGGTTTCACGATTTCAGAGGTCTCAGTCCATAGATGGCAACTGCATTGCTCTGGGCCCAGGATGAGGCAGAACATCATGGCTGGAGGATGTCGAGGAGGAAACAGCTCAGGACTTGGTACTAGGAAGCAGTGAGAGAGCTCTCCCCATCACAGACCAAACATACACCCCAAAGGCATGCCCTCAGCCACACCCTACCTGCCTATAGTGACCACCCAGCTCACCCCTATCTGTGGATTAGTGCACTGGTCCTGCTAAGGCTCTCATAGCCCAATCATTTCACATCTAAACCCTCTTGCATCGTCTCGCACGTGAGCTTTGGGGGACACCTCACATCCAAACCATAACATAACATAAAGGCAATTGCCTTCAGGAAAACAGTTGTGGTCCAGCAATGACTACATGGCCGTGTGGTAGCCCAGAGCCTTAAGGACAGGAGCGGTGCCCTCCTCTCCTATTCCTTCCCCCAGTCCCAGCACCCAGAAGAGGGCTTTGGCAGGGACAGGGATTGGGATGTGCAGCTGGAATCACCTAGAACCTGTGCCCTGCCACTGCCCGCCCTCCTGGGAAAGGGAAGCCCTGAGCTGGAACTGGAAGGAGGAGGGAAAGAGAAAACTGGCAGGAGGTGAGACATGAAAATGAGGTGGCGTGAGATGGCACAACTCAGCCTCGCGTTGGATTTGGAGAGCCAGAAATGACCAGAAGCTCTGGGATCCACCCAAGGGAGAAAAAGGGGAGATCTAACAAATTCAAGCAACCATTACAGAAAAATAAAATTATTTCATGTTAATATTCCCATTGTTCAAAATCAATTTCAGCCATAAAGTAGCTATCATTACACTAACACTGATCATATTCTAGGGGGAAAAAAAAAGAATTCTAAATTGCTGAAAAGATAATAAGAAAAGTTCTGTTATTGGAACCTGTTGAAACTGACCCCAGGGCTGGGATAGAGCAGTGGCCAGTCTGGGACGGAAGGATCAGGGGAGCGGGAGAGGCAGGGGAGCGGGGGTGGGGCTCTGGGCAACCCGGCCCTAGAGTCCTCTTTAACTGATTCCCAGCCACTGCCCACAGTCCCCCGCGCGCAGAGCCCTGCTGTGGCCGGAGCGGGGTGCTTCGGGCTCCTCGCACAGTGCATGATGCGCAGGAGGCAGTGGCTGGCCTTGGAATCACAGCGGGGTGGCTGCCGCTGTTCAGTGCCATCCGAGAGGACCTCCTCCGCTCTTCTGCGGAGGGAAGGCCCAGTCTGTGGGAGCAGGAGCTCAGGACACGGGCCTGCCCGTGAAGAGGGGAGTCCTAGAGCAGAAGGGGAAGGGAGCTCCAGGGCTCCTTCAAGGTCACAGGGTGGAGGGGGTCTTGGAGCAGGCGAGGCCACAGATGGTTTACAGAGGAGGGGTATCCATTGTACTTAGGGGGGAAATGAAGAAAGAGGGGCACAGGGTGGAGTCAGGAAGCTGCAGCTCTCTTCAATGCTTGAAGAACACCACTAAAAAAACAGGATAAAAACAACTGTATTTTCCCCTGCATTATTTTATGCTGTTGGGTAATATATGCAGAATGATAAACACGTTCCCAAGGTTGAAGTGTCACTTTAAATGTATTTACATAAAGCCAACATCGTTTTTGTACTGTGGTTTGGAAATTGGGCTGAAATTTTGGCTACAGATTACCTTTATTTTTCCCATCCTCTGCCCCACGCCCAAACCCACTCAATGTGTTTTGATAAATTGTGGACTCTGACTAGATCTTCCCTGACATGGTACTGGGTCCTCCTGAAGCCTGGTGCCATGATGACAGGACACCAGCACATTATCTGTTCCCCACGGAGGACTAAGTCCATCGAGTCGTGCAGAAGGTGTCTCAGTGGACAGTCTGGGGACCGAGGTTTTATGGTCCTCATCATCTTCAGAATCGCATTCCTAGAAATGAGTGAAAACCAATCTGTCTGCCTTTGGGTGAACAAACACCAGTGAGCTGACTGCCACCCACCAGGACACAGGCACCCCCTGGGCACAGTGTCCAACACCTAGGAAGAAGCACTGAGTTCTCCAAGTGAGAAGGAAGGGTGTGCGCGGGTGTGTGTGTGCCCACCTGGGTGCACGTGGGCTGAGCTTTCTGTTTGCCTCACCCTCAAAAAGCAGTGGTTTTACATTTTGCCCCATGTATGTTGCATTCTGGAACATAAATTCCTGCTAAAGGGCATATGCGTACGAATGTCCCCGGGCCACATAATCATGGTCATCCTCTTTGAGGATTTTGATGAATCTCTGTGCTGTGCTTCAGCTTGGCTAAGGTCCCCAAGTACCATTTACTCCACCATCATCAAGAACGGACTTTTCATTAAACCTCTGCTCACTCACCTGCCTCTCATGCTGCTCCAAGACAGCTTAGATTTTTATATGAAATGGAGCCAACGTTAACCTCGAAGTGTTTGCCTTCTTCCGTTCTGATTACTAAGTCAAGAGTTGCTTCAAAGAAATCGAAATTCCAACCAAGAGAGGGCAAAGATTTAAACAAATGAAAAAGATAGAAAAGTAATGGGACGGATTAAGAGAGAATTCTCCTAGACCCTCCCAAACCTGCTGGCCATGGCCAAGGGGCAAGAGGAAGCTGGCTTCTCCTGAGATCCAGCTCAGGGTAAACTTGCAACATCTGCAACCTCTCCCTGGTGGGCTGAGAAGTAGCGCTCCTCTGACGGGGGCTGCAGCTGTGGTCAGCACCTGTGGACACTGCCCAGAAGCCCACCAAAGAGGAGTCTGGCATCTTGGCAGCCTAGTCTCAATGTTCCCCAGTGGTACCAAGGCTTCCAGAACTTTCTACATGAGCATCGCTAGACACTGATGGTGCCCAACAAAGGTCCAACAATCCTGGAAAACTGGGGCTCCTCTCTGTTGGGGTTAGACAGGCATGTCCCTTCCAAGGACACATATAGGTTTTACGGACCCGTGTGGTCCCCACCGTACACTCAGAACACTCAGGAAATCAGTGGTAGTCTAACACGCTTTACAACTCTCCAAACAGTTTTCCAGCACTTGGGTAAACAGGTACCAAAACAATCTAAGTGAGGCTGGTGTGGACCGCTCTCCCTCACAGAGACCCTCAGTCCCCCAGGGGCCCAGGTCTAAGTGGAGTCGGAGCTCCCGTGTGTCTCTAAGAGTAGGCTTCCTTCTCCTGAGGGTGCAGCTCACTCTAGCTCCAGTGGCCTCTTCTTACACGTGTGTGCAAAAGCAGTAGTGAGAAGCCAGGAAAATATCACTCAGCTTTAATGCTAAGACCACGAGAAAGCGGCTCCTGGGCCTGAAGAAAAGGCGCTTTTTTTTTTTTTTTTTTTTTTTTTTTTTTTTTTTGTGGTACCAGGGATTGAACTCAGGGGCACTCGACCACTGGGCCATATCCCCAGCCCTTTTTTGTATTTTATTTGGAGACAGGGTCTCACTGAGTTGCTAAGTGCCTCACCATTGCTGAGGCTGGCTTTGAACTTGCGATCCTCCTGCCTCAGCCTCCCAAAGTGCTGGGATTACAGGCGTGCGCCACCGCGCCCGGCTGAAAATGCGCTTTTTATTTATTTGTTTGTTTGTTTATTTTGGTTCCAGGGAATGAACCCAGAGGTCCTTGACACTAAGCAACAACTCTAGCCATTTTTTTTAGATTATTTATTTACTTATTCATAATGCACAAGTATATCATCTTTTTACATACAACTGCTTGTATACAAAGTATATAAGTACCATTCAGATCTTTAATCATGCATTTAGGATAGTGATATCCATCTCATTCTAGCCATTTTTATTTTATTATTTTTATTCTAACACAGTTCAAGCAGCATCTCTTTAAGTTGCCAGGGCTGGCCTCAAACTTGGATCCTCCTGCCTCAGCCTCCTGAGACACTGGGCTCACAGGCATGTGCCACCATGCCCAGCAGAACGGGCTCTTTTTATTAAAAGCATCACACCCCCCTGTGCCTTCCGCTCACGGCCCTTAGAGTGGCATAGAAAGCCCTCTGGCTCAGCCGCCCATCCAGCTCCCCCCAGGCCTAGAGCAGTAACAGCTTGTGTTCCCATGAGCACAGGCCCCTGAGGGCTCCGAGGAGCCTCTGCCACCGCCCCATGGCAGCGTCTGCCCTCAGGACCTCTCTCTGCCTCCCCCAGCACCCAGCCTGAGGAGGCGGCCCCTGGCCTGTGGGCATGGGCCTCCGGCTGGCCCCCACCACTGCACTGTCCCCTGGGAGCATCCACACCAAAACCAAAGCTCTGTAGTAACGATGCCGTGCTGCGCCAAGCGTCTCAGCTGAGCCAAAGCTGTGCAGCGCAGGAGTGCCACCCACATGTCCGCGGTGGACCGGGGCAGTGCTGCTAGGACCTGAATGTGGTCCTGCAGTTGGGCCACCTCGTGCGCATGGCAGGACACAGTGAGTGCTGTCAGGAGCAGGTGCAAGCAGGGGTTCCTCCAGGAGCAGCCTCGTCAGTGCAGGGGCATGAGGAAGCTTCCAGGACCCAACCCAGAGGGCCACTGTCACCCTAATGCACATCCCCTGGCTCTCTTAGTTCCCAGTCACTTCAGGGGACTAACAAATAAAAGAGAGGCCACTACAGCAGTCCACTGCGCTGCTCAGGCCTTTTCTCCCATCTGTATTATATACTCAATGGACTATTACTCGGCTTTAAAGAAGAGTGAAATTATGGCATTTGCCAATAAATGGTTGGAGTTGGAGAATATCATGCTAAGCAAAATAAGCCAATCCCACAAAACCAAAGGCTGAATGTTTTCTCTAATATGTGGATGCTAATTCACAATTCACTAGGGAAAAATAGTGTTACCTTAGATTTGTATATGAAATGGAGGGAAGGGAGGGAGGGAATGTGGCGATGGGAAATATAGTGGAATGAAACAGACATTATTACTGTATGTATATATGTGACTACATGACCAATATGATTCTGCAACATGTACACTTAGAAAAATGAGAAATTATATCCCAACTATGTATATCACAGTGTATAAATGCATTCTACTGTCATGTATAACTAATTAAAACAAAGTAAAAAATTAAAAAAGATGTTTCCGAGAAAAAAAATACATTGTTAGTATTTACGACTTTG
This sequence comes from Tamias sibiricus, assembly GCA_025594165.1. Taxonomy (NCBI): domain Eukaryota; kingdom Metazoa; phylum Chordata; class Mammalia; order Rodentia; family Sciuridae; genus Tamias; species Tamias sibiricus. The sequence continues at coordinate 166,908,508 of CM046662.1, read as the reverse complement.
TATTTAATGAAATGACGTTATAACAATTTGTGAGCATCATCCTAAATCCTAGCACCTCAGCATTATTTTGATTTGTTGTCTTTCCTGTGGTTCTCGCCTATCCAGATACATAATTTCACAGGTTGAAGTTCTAGCCAACTTGATGAGCTCCAGGCCCAATTGCTTCCTATGAAAGGCTTGACATGAGTGCATTGTTCCATCCATGGTGTCGATCGTGGTAGCACCATAGGTTTCTCTTTTTTTTTAATATTTATTTATTTTCTTTAGTTGTACCAATGTGTTTATTTGTACTTGGTGCTGAGGATCGAACCCAGGCCGCGCAGGTGCTAGGCAAGCGCTCTACCGATGAGCCACAATCCCAGCCCACCATAGGTTTCTTAACGCTGGAGATGACTTGAATTTTGAGGTGGTTTCCAGTTTTTGCTATCCCAGCACTGAATTCAACACGGCTGCCCTTAAAACTGGCCTTCTGGTGATTACTTCCTCTTCCTGCTAACTCGTGGGGGCCAAGGGGCCCTAGGCTCTCCTGGCTCTCCCCCCTGTACGGGAGTGGGTTCTGACACCCTCCATCTGTCCTATGTCCTGCAGGTCACCGAGGAGACCAGCATTGTCCTACAGACACTCGGATACACCTGCACGTGTCGGGGAATCATCAACGTGAAGGGAAAGGGGGACCTGAAGACGTACTTTGTGAACACGGAGATGTCCCGGTCCCTCTCCCAGAGCAATGTGGCGTCCTGAGGCGTCGCCTCGTCCGGGCAGGAAGACTGTGTTTCCAGGAAGTTGCCGCGCACTTTCTGACCATGACTCTTGCCCCGTCTTGGTGTGCGTGCCCTGTCCCGTCCCGTGGAGCCTTTGCAGACTCGTTCCTGTGACCCAGTGGCATACCGTTTGGTGTCTGACGTGTGCCCAGATTGTTCTGCCACTTGCACTGTGCTTACTCCTAAGCAAAAGGAGAGAGAAGAGCGGCGTGGAAGGAAACCTCCAGAGAGCTGAAAGGGGAGAGAAGTGAAGCAAACACAAATTCTTAAGGCAATAAAACTGGGGGGTGTATATTATCTTCTGGTGCATGTTCTTTTCTGGAAAATACGGTAGCTCGCCAACTGCATCTGCTAGCCGATATTCAAAAACACAGTATTTGTGAATAAGTTGATTCCGTCACCCCACATGGAGTCTGTACTCACCCACCTGCGTCTTGTCTCCAGTGGTCATCCGCGGGCCCCAGCGGGGACCCGGGGCTCTGTTGTGTCTCGCGCCAGTAGCACGTTGCCATCCATCACCAGAATTAGTTCCTACAGCCTAGGACCAGTTTTGTACCAAACTCGTCTGATGTTTTGATGCCATTTGTCTTTTGTAAGGTTAATTCATTAAAAGTTTTACGTACTTTGGCTTAGAGTGCCCGTATCTCTTCTTTCGCTTCCTTCTTTCTCTGGTTTGCTCCAAGATGCAAGTTTGTTTTCTGTTGCTGCCTGAAGCGGAAACCGCTTGGAGCAATGAACGCCGCAGGAAAATTCAGAGGCAGGATGAAAATGAAAAAAGGTCTTTTATTCTTCTTCTCTCTCCGGCTCCAGCAATCACTCCAAACGCTCTAACTCCAACCACCACCTTCTTCTTCCCCACACACACTAACTAAACTCACCCAGTTATATACGTATCGCTTTAACAAGGACACGTGCTTACAGCTCAAGCTTACAGGTGCGTCACGCAGTGTTCACGGGCATACAAAGATTCTTTGGATAATGTATTACTATCAGGTGGAAACTAGAACATCTTTTATGGCTCTCAGCTAACCGCAATCTTTAGCTATCTCCTTGATTATAGGCTCCTTCAGTTTTCTGTCATTCTCCATCTCGGCCCGGTTGTTTCACAGAACGCTCCAGAAGCCACAGTTGAGATACTCTTGATAATTCCGAGGGGGACAGAGTGATACAAATCATCCATGACACTCCCCCTGGAGGAATGGAAAGTGCCCCGTGGATCCAATGGTCTAGTTCTAAATTCAGCACCTCTTGAGAATATTTTCAGGGGAAAACATTTTAAGAGCAAAAAGATTGTACAAGCTACAGAAGCCCCTCTGTCCCCCAGGCTCCCGTCTATGGTGAAACTTTGTTAGAGCTAGCAGACTCAGATGGCATGGGAGGAGTCTGGAACCAGCTCTGTTAATCAGCATCTCACCAGTGTGAGAGAGCAGCTGCAGGGCTCCACCAGCTGCCCGTCACGTCGGAGGTGGCAGAAGGGGACAGGGAGCCAGGGTCCATGCATTGGTCAGGAGAGAAGACCTGGAAGCATTTGGACTTGCAAACCCACCACTAAAGTTGTTTTTTTTTTTTCCTTTTAACTTTAAGAAATCATACTTCTCCAAATGGTGAAAAATAGAGCAATCAATGATGCTTAATCTAATGTTTAAAAGTAAAACTTCCAGTATTGGTCTGGTTGGACAAACTTGGTTTCTTTTTGTAGTTCGCGGCACAAGTCTGTAAGACGCAGAGGACCCAGATGTAGTGCATTAGTGAGGATCTACACGTATGTACCGGTCTCTAGTCTGGCTCCTGGCTCTTATTTTTACTGGCTGTGTGACTTGGAACACATCACTTCGTTCCTCTTAGGAATATTTTCCACCTTGATAGCTCATGGGATGGGGCTGTGATTAGAGGAGCTAATGACTATAAGGGAGCCTGGCAGGTACCCGGGCTCCTGCCAAGGTGCTCACAGCATGCACCAGCTGCCGTGCCAGGCCTTGGACTCAAAGCTCTCCTTCATTACCCAAGTGTGAAGCTGGCATGACTTTTTCAATTTTCTGCCTCTATCAGAAATTTCTTGATCCAGTAATCACAACTCAGCCTTGGCCTTAATACACCTAAATCTCTCCAAAGGTGATTGAAGCAAGAAAAATATTGTGCAGGCATTTCTCTTCCCTCTAACTGAAATCTGGGCTAAGATACCGGAGAGTTTCAGTGAATTCAAATTGGCCTCATAATTTGCAGTGATGGTCAGGAGAAGCACCTGGTGGACTCTTTCCTGCTTACATTCTCCATCCTAGGTCACTTTAGTTCACCTGCCCTGGTAAACACCTAGAGCTGGGCAATTCACCCTATTCTCTAAGACAGTCCCCCACATACGCTGAACTTGACTTGGTGGTGAAAAGAACCCACACTGAGAATTCTTTCCTGTAGCTGTATCACCAGTCTGACCAAACAAGAGACTCTGAAAGCAGTTGAAGTCCTTGCCAGAGTTCTGTGCACAGGGGCCTGTCCAAGCAGGGGCCCACACAGCAGCACTGGTATCACCTGGAGACGTGTTGGAAATGCAGATTCCCAGGATCCTGCTGAAACTGCTGTGTTGGAAATCCACCCCCACAGCATCTGTGTTTCTGTTAGCAAGCTCCTCAGATGACTCTGCTTACTCGTGCAGCCTGAGACCTCCTGCATTTTAAAAATGAGAAGAAAGCTAAGAGGAGCCCAGGCCCTTGTTCAACGTTGTACAGATGCTCAGTGGCCAAGGCAAGACCGGGATGGGAAACTGCTGTTTCTGAGATCTCAAGGACAGACACTCCTGGTGGAAGCTCCTTGATCTATGAGCAACTGAAAACATCCCTGCAAGCAAAATGCAACCCAGAAGACTGGTGGTGCACCTCCATCAGCCCATGCCCCCAACAGTGCATCAGGGGAGAGCCCTCCTCAGCGCTCTCTGCCACCTGTAGGCCTCACAGGAAGTCTTCTCTCATGAGTGACACCTTGAGTCCCGCCCCCTTAAAGCCCCAGTGTTTAACACATCTGTTAAGAGATTTCTGTCTGAGATTTGTTGTCAATCCCCTAACTTATTCTTTTTCCCCACTGGGTGGGCTTTCCTGAGCCAGCCCCTCATTCTGCTCTCTTTTACCCACATACATCCAGCCGGTGGGGAACATCACTGAACAATGGTGGAAATTTCATAAGTGAAAAGAGTCTATTAACATAAGAATACCTTCTCTTGGGTAAGATTACTTCAGTGGGCATTCCTTTATTGGCTTTAAGTTGTAAAATCAGAAGGCCAGTAGAAATACATTCAACTTCCCATTAGTGCCTAACGAATGTGAGATCTTTTAGAACCTTGCCCAATTCCATCCCTGCTTAAAAGTGAGCCATAGGTTAAGGGTATAGGTTCTGACCCAAAGAAAATGAAAATAATTTAGTTTGACATTAATTTATTGAGGTCACTTTATACTGTTTTATTGAATAGACTGAATAAAAATGATTTGTACAAATTTCTATAATTCAAATTTTATGTACTTTGTAAGTTATTGTAAATATGGTCTAATGTGCCCAAGGGCATCACAAATAAACTATTTATGTTTGTTTGAAAAAATAAACATAAAAGGCATCTACACTGAAAACATTTTCAAGAAAAAAAAAAAAGAAATATTTAGGAGTCACTGAGCCTTGAAATTGCCAGCCATTCAGTATCATAAGCCTTTAGAGAACCCTCCTGTCAGACTCAAACAATAAAACCAGGGGTTGGGGGATCTGCTTTGAAATTACTTAGATCACTTGCCCATTAACTGCCAAACCGTGAGAAATTTAATAATGGTAGATGAGCGATGATTTCTTCCTTAGGATCCATTAATTAAAAATACAACTGATATCTCAGCACTTGAGTGAGTTTCAAATTGTCTCCAAAGTACCAAAGCAAATGTTCTCAACTTAGATTAAAAGCAGCTGCTTCCAAAAATGAAAACTGTTTAAAATGACAGTCAGGGGCTGGGATGTGGCTCAGTGGCAGAGCTCTTGCCTAGCATGCCAGAGGCCCTGGGCTCCCTCCGCTGCACCCAGACGACAGCTGCAGCAGAGGTCCTGAGGCTGGGGGTGTGCACACACACAGCGCAGGCCTCAGCCCAGCAGCTCACTGACACACAAACTTGTCTGGGTGTGGAAATTCCACTTTTAAAGTGAGGAAATGTAGGCTTAAATAGACCAAAGGACTTGCCTTAGACCACAGGGTGAGAAAATGCGGCGACCAGAATTTTCTCCAAGTCTGGTGAACACCAAAGTCTGGCATCCCCCAGCCTTTGCCTGCTTCTCCCTTGAGGGGTGACAGCGGACCACCCTTCCTGACTGGGTCTTTTGTTCTCAGTTGTGTAAGATTTAGTTATTGGAGGCCCAGGCCTCTACGAAAACAAAAAATGACATACGGAGAGTTCGATTGTTCTGGAAGGCAGTTTCATTGGTCTCCTCTTGGGGAAGGGAAGACATGAGGGCCACTTGTTCCCCGCAGAAGTGGTGACCATCGGGTTAGAAAAGCAGCAGCACACCTCTGTATGACCGCCCACCGCGAGGGGCATGCACAGGTGGAGGACCAGTGACAAAGCCAGCCATCAACCAGGGACCACGTGCTCCTTTTATTCACGTGCTCACAATGTCACAGCTCCAGTGACATTTACTACAGGATAAATACAGGGGACATCCCCACGCTAGACATGCTCAGTGCTGCAGGTGCTGGCCGGGTGCTGCCCCACGCGGCTCACCTGCTGGTCCTTCCCACTGTCCCCGGGCAGCCCTGGAGCACCGAGAGGTCCCGCGCAGGGAGAGGAAGCTCCGGGTGCTGCCCCGCCCCGCCTCCCTGCACAGCCTGGGGGCACCCTGGCGAGCCGTGCAGGTGACCGGGGACTTCAGGCTGGAGCGATGTGCCCGAAGCCCGGCTCCTTGAGGCTGGGGATGTCATTCTTCCTGTAGAAGTCGGTCTCCACGTGGTTCACGTGGTTGTAGCCCCGGATCAAGGGCTCCAGGGGCTGGTGGATGCGCTTCCCGTAGACAGAGGACATCAGCACGCCCACGGGCCTCTGCTGCTCCTGGAAGGGACAGCGCTCTTGTTCCGCACTCCCCGTGCTCACCGGCACCGCCAGCCACCCGTCAGCACCCAGGTACCCCCCAGGTGGGCCCAGCAGGGGCCTCTTCCCTACACAGAGCCTCCCCAGCTTCCACACTGAAGCAGAGGGTCCTCTCAACCCATGTCAGACCTGCACCCTCCTTTCAGGACCCTCCAGTGTCCTCAAGTCATTCAGAGGAAATGGCAAAATCCCATCCTTGGGGCAGGTACCCCTGACCTCAGCCTCCTGCTGCTCCTCGTCCCCTCCCTGGCCTGCTCGCTCCTGGCCCTCCTTGGGCCAGCCTTTCTCCCTCCCTTCCTCCCCCTCCCCAGCACCCAGAGCAGCGCTCTCCAGCCTCTGGGCCTTTGCTCTCACACATTTCTTCTTCCTGGCCACGTCTCTTCTGCTCTGCAGGGCCCTTCACACCACCAAGTCTGCAGGTGTCGCTGTCCCCCCCCACCTGTCCCCCTAGATGGCTTTCTTTCCTGCAGGTACTCTCACCACCTACACTCCCGCTCATTATCTCTCTGCTTTCTGATTTTCTGCCTTGAGGTCAGCTCTGAGTGGCTGGAGTTTGTGTCCTGCTCCCCTTAAGCTCAGTAACTCCTGGGGGCAGCCCAGGGTAAGGAGCTGAGCCTCGCTCTTCTTCCCATGAGAAAGGCACTAACTTCACTACCAGCTCAGAAGCATCAGTGTGACGAGAAGCAGCAGTCAGTGACTCTGATGTGGTACCTGCGTCGCCTCACTTCATGTCAAGATAAAAGAACTATGAAGTGTGGTATGAAGGGAGTATAAATAAAACAGATACAGGCAAAGATCTGGTGATCCAAACAGAGGCCCCACCTGCAGCACTTATAGTGCAGTTTCTGCGCAAGGTATCGCAAAGAAGATCACACCCACCCGGCACCTACTTTTATAAACCCACTGTGCTCAGATCAGACTTTGTAAGACAATGGCAGAGCGTGGAAAGGTTGCGGCAGGGTCCACCCTGAAGGCAGACGGGCCTGACCAGGCTGAGGGGGCACAGCCCCTGGCATTCCCTTCTGCCAGGACCCCCACCCTCTCACCCCGCAAGACTCACCAGCTCTGCTGGTCACTGCCTGTGCCGTCCACTGCAAGGTAGCTCCTCCTTTTCTGAAAAAGGTGGGACCATAGCAGGGGAGCCGCCCTGTGTGTGGCGGGCACGGTGGCATGGTAAGCGAACTTGGGAGAAATAGTCTGCAGTGCGTGACTGCACCCCTGGAAGAGTATGGAGCCAGGCCCAGGGGCTGAGCAGATCTGCTCCTGCTGTTGGAAAAAATTTCCCGGGTTTTCCCTCCTTAAATTGTTAAATTTCACACAACCAAATAACAGGATCAGAAAAATGAGTACACAAACCATATGTCAGAATAGAAGGACTGGAAAATAAGCTTAGTCTTAGCTTCTTAGCCCTGTAAGATAGAAGAGGCTCAGAAGGCGACATGAAGCAAGTGAACACAATATTAAATCGATGTGGGTACACACACAGGCACACGCGTGTGTGCAGGTCACACATGGACATGTATCTGTGTGCATATAAACACACGTGAACATGCCTGTAGCCCATGCACACGTGCATGAACATGCGTGCTCGTGTGTGTACACACATGTACAGATTTGGGTTGATCAGTTAACTTGTGCCCTGTCTTGATCTTACCTCCTCGTTGATATGGAGACCCAGACCTTTCGCGTGTTCTCGGTCATCCCGGTGCAATCTCTGGTTATAATCTAAGCGCCTCTTGAAAACACAATCATAGAGGGAAACAATCCCTATCTGGGAATGAAAAGGGAGAAAGCCACGGGTTATTGGAAGGCTGGGCGGTGTGCCTGAGGGGCACAGTGACATGTGGGGGGACAGGTCAGTGCACCAAGCAGAGCCCCACGTGCCCAGACGCAGGGAGAAGCCCAGGCCCCACCAGCAAGAGCGGGACGCTGAGCAGCCCAGGACGGAGCAGGGGCTTCTCCACGGCCCTTCTCCTCGATTCCCCTGTGCTCCCTCTCCCTGCCTGACGGGGCCTCTCAAACTCCCTCCCATCCGCCTCCATCTCCAGAGCTCGAACCTGCAGGAGTAACAACCTGTCTCCGTCGACTCAGGCTGCTGTAACAAAATGCCCTGGGCTGGTGCTTTAGGAACCACAGGAATTCCCTTCTCAGTCTGGAGGCTGGCAGGTCCAGCGTCCCGTGGTGTCTGCTTCTGCTTCATAGGTGGCACCTTCTTGCCATGTCCTCACATGGTAGAAGGGGCACACACACACCCTCGGGCTTCTGTCGTCAGGGTGCAATCCCACGCATGAGGGCTCTGTCTTCATGACCCGATCACCTCCTGAAGGCCCCAGCCCTCCTACCAGCACATAGGGTGAGGTTTGGGCACATGTAGGGGACACAAACACAAGACTATTTCTATAGATGTGTGTCTAAGGATGTGTGTGTATGTGTGTGTGTGTTCTTCATTTCCACTTTTTTTGGTTATTTCCCAAATAATCTATTGTAAGCTTATAATGCTCGAAAAAACTAACAGTACCTGAATGCTAAAATAATAAGACCACACAGGACTTATCCTTTAAATTACCAGATAATTGAACTGTTCTACATGCAAGCCCCTCTCTTGAAAGACAAAAATATTTTCTATAGTCATGTGGTAGCTACAGTACTTTGTAATTCGAATATATGCTGTGTATAACATATGTACATAAACATGCATCGCATGAACATACGCATCACGTGCATCAAATGTCCCATGCCCTCATGCACAACTTTGGTGTGTGAGGAAATGACCCCACTGGACCTGCAGGATCTCTAGGTCTTCATGCCAGCTTCTCTGCCTTGTTTGGTACCTAGTAAGGGAAGGCATCCACACAGCAGCTGCTCTTTAATCTCCACATCACAAGCTGGCCCAACGTCTGTGACTTCAGCTGCCTTAAATCCCGCAGCACCAAACCCAGACCCACCGTCTCCATCTGGGAGCATCAAGCCTCTGACTTAACGCTTGGTTGGATTTTTTTTTCCCCTGGTAGTGATGGTAGAATGATTTCCTCCCGCTGCAGGACCAGGAGGTAGCAATCAACAGTGACAGTGGCGTGCCACACACCCTATGGTGTGCGGGGAGACACAGCCAGGCTTGCTCACCCTGACACAAGCACACAGAGCTCCTGGCAGCGACGACGGGATCAACCAGAGCCTGACGGAGGCCCCCGGTCCCTCGCGGATCCTGCACAGGTCACCTGCCAGGCGCAGCACACCGGGCTCCTGCTGGGAGTGGGATGTGACTCAGATGTGCCACTGTCCCCATGCAGTGGGCCGTCTAGTGGGGAGCAGGGTGGTCTTTTAGAATCACAATCTGAAGATTCCTGAGGACTCTCGCGGCAGCAGTGTGACCCGTGAGGCCCTCGGTCAACCACCGCTGCCACCCTGGCTTGCCTGATTGACCCTGGAGGAGGGAGGCGACCTCCGCCCGGGCCGTGGCTTCTGCCTCTGCCTGGCGCTGGCCATTGCATGTGTTCACAGCGCACAGGCTCTCCTCACTCTCACTCCCTCCACCTCTGGTGGTGCTTGTGCCAAACTGCGCTGGCCTTAACGTCCCCTGAAGACAACCCAAGAGTTAAAAAATGCTCAGAAGAAGGCTGGAGTCAAGGAGGGATGGGCAAACCATGCAGCATTTAGTCCCATGAAACCTGGCTGGTGGCTGGGGAGGTTCCATCATGTCAGAGATGGACTAGAAACTTCAGTGAAAAAGCAACCCTGGCCGGGCGCGGTGGCGCACGCCTGTAATCCCAGCACTTTGGGAGGCTGAGGCAGGAGGATCGCGAGTTCAAAGCCAGCCTCAGCAATGGCGAGGCACTTAGCAACTCAGTGAGACCCTGTCTCTAATAAAATACAAAAAAGGGCTGGGGATGTGGCCCAGTGGTCGAGTGCCCCTGAGTTCAATCCCCGGTACCACACACACACACACACACACACAAAAAAAAAAAAAAAAAAAAAAAGAAAGAAAAGAAAAGAAAGAAACCCTGCAATAAAGCACCTCCTATGCACAGAGGCGATGAGAAAAGACGTCACAAAGGAAATATCGATCACTTTAACAATATGAAATTAGACATTTGCTTATCAAACAAAGGCAAAGCTTTTTTTTTTAAAGCCCATTTTAAGAGGTGACAGAGGACTCTCTCTGTCTTTAGCACATTCTGCAGGACATCCCTGGATGCAGAAGCTGCTGCCTGCAGAGTCAAACTGAATTTTTCTATCATTGAAAAATCAGGACAAAAAGAAAAAAATATTATTAGCAGGCAGGCAGCAGCACTGAGCTCTGTGACTGTCCATTTCCAATACCTCATCAAGGCCAAGCACAGCTGACACCAACGAGTGCCCTCAATAACCCAGAGGAAGCCCAAGACACGGCCCACCATGCGACAGTGGCTGGGGGCAAAGTCCAGAGGCAGCCTGGCCCTTCTGCCAGGGAAGGTTCCACCTCCCAGACCTCCCCTGTGGGGTCTGGAGCTCCTGGCCAGGCTGGGAAGAGGCCAGCAGGAAGGAAAGGGCAGTAACTTGATGCCTGTCACCCTCATGCCACCCACCACACACAATCATTTAGGAGGTCACATGGGAGTTGGGCTCTTGGGCATGATCTGGGTTTTCCGTTGTCTCTGGACTCCTTCCTGATATGGCTGACCCTGCGCAGCCAGTGTGCAATAAGGAGGACTGAGCGCCCACCGCCAGGCCACCTCCTGGCCCACAGTGCTCCCGTCAGGATACAGCGCCACCAGGAGGGGCAGCACTAACAGCTGGGGAGGCAAATCCCACCCCCGAACCTCCGGCTGCACTTTCTTCCCCCTCGAGCTTTCAAGCAGTCCAGCCCTTCTGAACCCAGCGGTTCCGGACCCCTGGAGTTCTGGCCTTTTCTTGGGAAGCAGTCCCAGAAAATGGAAGGGTGGACTCAAGCAGAGAGTCCAGCGCAATCACTGTTATCCGAAAGAAAAAGAAAATATTAGGTCAATTTTTTTTTCCTACACCAAAGAAACCTAGTATAGTATATAGCTTTACAGGAGAAAAAAAAAAAAAAAAAAAAAAAAAAAACAAAACAAAAGCCCATTTCTTTTCTTTCTAGTCAGGTCTCCTAAAACACTATGAACGTGATCACTGTCCCTGCCGCCTGTCCCAGCATTAGTTACCCAGAGCCCTGGACATCTCAGTCTTTATTAGGAGCCTCGCTGCTGCTGGGTGTGAAGCGATCAGAACCTCAGATTGCTTTTCTTTGGGTGGATTTTGCATATTCAGAACTTTCCAGAGCAAAAGTGAGTTTTTCTATCATTGAAAAATCAGGACGAAAAGAAAAAGATATGATTAGCAGGCAGGCAGCAGCACGGAGCTCTGTGACTGTCCATTTCTAATACCTCATCAAAGCCAAAGTGTGTCTTTCCTGGATTTTAACTATTAGTCTTATTTTTTTCTTATTTCATTCCTTTATAGCCTCAAGTAAAAACCAACTGGAGTTTAGATGCTATAACAGAGCAGAGCATCTGAGACTCTTGGTATTTTGCAATTAAAATCGCTCAAGGAATTACTTCTATTTCACACGATATGGATTTACAAAAAAAAACAGCAAAACAGAAAATACTCATTTTTCTCTTGCAATGGCTGCCTTTGTCCCTTTGTGTCTTGAGCATTGTTAAAAGTGTAGTATGGCCTCACAGTAGTTGGTGCTTGTGCCCTGGCACCGATTTCTCTCACGTGGCCCCTAGGCCTGACACTGAGAGGTCACTGCAGTGTGGAGGCCTGTGTAGACGCTGTAGGTGGAGAGGGGCCTCCAGTGTGCACCCCCACGGCACAGGGGGTCACTCTTGCTGTGTTTGTATGTGGTCTCAGTGTCCATCGAAGGGTTCTGTGTTGACATTTAACCCCCATCATAAAAGGCACCCCCAGCAACTAAGAGGGTGTGAGCCTCTCACTAGGTGCTAAGAGGTGGGGCCTTTGGGAGTGAGTGGATTAGATAAGGCCATTTGGCTGGAGGCCCAGGATTGAATCCTGGTGGCTTTATGAGAGGGAGACAGACCAGAGGAGACCACTGGCCCATTCCCCATCACCTGGGATGCCCTGAACTGCCTTGGGATTCTACCAGCAAGATGGTCTGGGACCTCCAGAACTATAAGCTAAATAAACTTCTTTCCTTTATAAAGTTACCCAGCCTTAGGTATTTCATCACAGTAATGAAAACTGGACTAATGCAACTACCGTGCAAGGCCTATCCTTAGCCTTCAGGATAGAAATGGGGAATCCCCCCTTTTATGGAGTCTACAGTTCAAGAATGAAAATAAGCCCAATAAGTAAAAACTACCATATACTAGAAATGGAATAAGAGAGGCATGTACAAAGTAGAGTGGCACAAAGCAAGGCCCTGCTTGGGCTGGGGTGGGCAGTGGGTGTGACAATCTGCAAGACAGGGACCACACCACGCTTCTGTAGCTACAACTCTGGGAACAACCTCTCTGGGTGCTGCGGGTCGGATTCTGTAATGGTTTGGATCACAAATGTCCCCCAGAGGCCATATGTTACAGGCTGGGTCCCCAGAGGGGCACTACTGGGAGGTAGGATCAAGTCTTAACCCTCCAGGAATTCAAGGAGTGACTTATCTGGAAACAGGGTTGTGGAAGATGAGGTCACGCTGGGGCCTCATCCATTAGGACTGGTGTTTTTCTGGGAAGGGGAGATTTGGACACGGGGTGTGCACAGAGGGAAGAAGGGGCGAAGAGACCTGCTGCTTCACGCCCCCAGGTCTGTGGCGCTCGGCAGCTCCTGCAGGCCCACCTGGCAAGGGGAAGTAGCCATCCTTAGAGTGGCTCAGAAGTCAGAAGGGAAAAACATAAAGGTTACCACAGCAGGCCAAAGTGACGTGGACTCTTCAGTCAGAAGCACCTAGGACAGTTCCGTAGAAAGAATCCAACAAAGCAGATAAATTGCCTTTCATTATATATATATGGACTGAAAATACCGATATCCTGGATGGTTTGATTACCACTACCAGAGAGAGAAAGAGACAAGCTGTCTGCAGCGGCTGGAGCCGCGAGGCTCCTGCAAAAAAACCGCCTGGGCGGTGCACAGGCCGTGCGAAACAAGGTCAGGGTGAGGAGACCGCGCTACTGCTGCAACCCCAGCCAAACTCACTGCACACTAGCGTGAAACCGGCGATAAAAACCAGCGATAACAGCCGGCGGGATTGGTGCTGGGGAGCCACGGGAGACCGCGGGTCCACACACCAGTTCGAATCCACACTCCGCCTGACGCGACCCTCGGTGTGGCTTCCCGGTGCGATCGGCAAGGATACGGGAGTCTGGGAGTCTGCGGAGCTACTGTTGACTGGAAGGAGAGCGCCGCCATCTTTGAAAGCTGCAGGGGCTGGTCCTGACAAAGGGGAGGAGACGGAGAGCGACGGCTGCATCCACCCAGGGACTCTACAGCTCTCTGAAGACAACACACAATTGGGTGAGACTTGGTTGGTCAGCAGGGGAAGGCGTTTCTGAGGCTGGCACAGCAGCCACAGGGGACTGCAACTGTGGGTGGGCTTGGGGAGGTGGTGCCTTCTGGAAGATCCCCCTTCCCGGCGCCATTCATCTGCTGACACACACGGTCCCCCTGGGCCACTCCTTCACTGAACCGTGCAGCCGCTGGCCTAGGATGCAGCCTTGATTTCACTGACAGGATCACAGACTGTGATCCAATAGCAATTGGTTTGAACTGGAAAGGAAAAAAAGAGGGGGGCTTCCCAGGGCCCGTTTTGTCTGAGACTTGGGGTTTGACTTTTTTTTTTTGTTTTGTTTTGTTTCCCTTTCTTTTTATTGGTCTGCTTGATTTTCTGGATTGCAGGGAGGGGTTTTTTTTTTGTTGTTGTTGTTGTTGTTGTTTGTATGTTTGTTTGTTTATTTTTCTTTTTCTTTTTTTGGCTTTGTTTTGTTCTGCTTTTTTTTTTTTTTTTTTTTTTCCTTCCGCATTGATTGTTAGTGTGTTTATCTGCTTCCGCTCCCTTTTTTCTTTCATTCTTTTACTCCTTCTCACCCTTGTATCTTTTCTTCCTCCTTCATCTTTCATGTTTACATGCTGCCAGTGCATACTAAACAGAGCCAAAAACAAGTTATACGCAAAACTTGGGATTTCTAGAACCGGCGCAATTGAATTGGGTAGCAAAGTGGTGTTATATACAGTTTACTCTCTATTTCCTTGATTCTCTCTCTCCTCTCTCTTACACCAATTCCTACTCTTTATCATTTTTTTTCTTTTCCAACTTACTATATATATAAATTGATCTTTTTACCTAATTGTCAACCCCATTCTCTTTCTTCCATCGTCTACTGATACTAAACCACTTCCACTAAACCATTTCAATAGATATCTCTTTTCATACTTTCCAAGAAAGAACAATTCAAGACACTTCCTTCTTCCCAAACATAACACCTCTGTATCCAATACTTGAAGCTATAAAACCCTATCAGAAACGTACAGAGTAAATTGGAAATAATATCTGGGATAACAAAATCTGTACATTGTGACCAAACTTGGATTTTCTGAATAGAAAGTGTTAGGTTTTAAAAGTATAAAGGAATTATAAGGTGATCTGATAGCATTGTACTACAGGAACAACATAAGGCTTTAAGGTAAAATCGAAACAGTCAAGGTCCCACAGTGCAGGAAGAATAGACACACAAGCAACATGAAAAAACAAGGAAAGAAAATGACACAAACAAATCAAGATACCTCATCGGCAGATGTCATGGCAAGCACAGTTGGTCAAATGCCAGAGATGGAATTTAGAAATTACATATGCCAAATGTTTATGGAACTTAAGAATGAACTCAAAAATGAGATGAGGGAGCAGGTACAGGAGGCAAAAGATCATTTTGACAAAGAACTCCAAAAACAAATACAGGAAGTAAAAGATTACTTCAATAGGGAAATAGAGGCTCTAAAGAGAATCCAAACAGAAATTCCAGAAATGAAAGAAGCAATAAACCAAAATAAAAGCTCAATTGAAAACATCTCCAACAGAATAGACCATCTGGAAGATAGAACCTCAGACAATGAAGACAAAATATATGTCTTAGAGAAGAATTTAAACCATACAGCAAAACTTGTTAATAATCATGAACATAACATCCAGGAATTATGGGACAGCATAAAAAGACCAAACTTAAGAGTGATTGGCGTAGAGGAAGGGGCAGAGTTTCAAGCCAAAGGAATGAGTAATCTATTTAATGAAATAATTACAGAAAATTTTCCAAGCTTGAGGAATGAAATGGAAAACCAAGTTCAAGAGGCATACCGAACACCAAACAAACAAAATCTCAACAGAGCCACACCTAGACACATTATAATGAAAATGCCTAATACACTGAGCAAGGAGAGAATACTAAAAGCCACAAGAGAAAGGAAGCAAATTACATATAGGGGGAAACCAATCAGTTTATGTTCAGATTTTTCAACCCAGACCTTAAAAGCAAGAAGATCCTGGAATAGCATATTTCAAGCTCTGAAAGAAAAGGGATGTCAACCAAGAATCTTATATCCAGCAAAATTGAGCTTTAGATTCGAAGATGAAATAAAAACCTTCCACGACAAGCAAAAGTTAAAAGATTTCACAACTCGAAAGCCAGCACTTCTGAACATCCTGGGCAACATATTTCATGAAGAAGAAGAGAAAGATGATAACGAAAATCAACAAAGGGAGATATTAAACTAAAGGAAATACCAACCAGAAGAGAAACCAAATCAAGCTAAAGACCATAAGTCAAATAAAAATGGATGGGAATAAAAATCACATCTCAATAATAACCCTGAATGTTAATGGCCTAAACTCGCCAATCAAAAGACACAGATTATCAGAATGGATTAAAAGAAATGACCCAACAATTTGCTGTCTCCAAGAAACACACCTCATAGAAAAAGACATCAACAGACTGAAAGTGAAAGGCTGGGAAAAGTCTTATCACTCACATGGCCGGCGGAAGCAAGCAGGGGTTTCCATTCTCATATCAAATAAGGTAGACTTCAAACCAAAATTAATCAAGAGGGACAAAGATGGATATTTCTTATTACTTAAGGGAACCATCCATCAACAGGATATAACAATCATAAATCTGTATGCCCCAAATAATGGAGCACCTACATTCATCAAACAAACGCTTCTTAAGTTCAAGAGTAAAATAGACCACAACACAGTTATTCTAGGGGACTTCAACACACCTCTCTCACCAATGGATAGATCATCCAAACAAAAGCTAAACAAAGAAACTTTAAGCCTCCTCAAAACAATTAACAATTTAGACCTAACAGACATATATAGAATATTTCATCCCTCAGTAAACGAATACACATTTTTCTCAGCAGCACATGGCTCCTTCTCCAAAATAGACCATATATTATGTCACAAGGCAACTCTCAGCAAATATAAAAAAATAGAGATACTACCCTGCATGCTATCGGACCATAAAGGGATAAAATTGGAAATCAACGACAAAACAAGGAATAAGAAAAACTACTCCATCAACTGGAAGCTAAACAACATGCTACTGAATGAACAAGGGGTTGAAGAAGACATCAAAGAGGAGATCAAAAAATTCCTAGAGGTAAATGAGAACACAGATACATCATATAGAAATCTCTGGGACACTATGAAGGCAGTAGTAAGAGGAAAATTCATTGCACTGAGTTCATTCCTTAAGAGAAAAAAAAAACCAACAAATAAATGACTTAACATCACACCTCAAAGCATTAGAAAAAGAAGAACAGACCAACACCAAGAGCAGTAGAAGACAGGAAATAATTAAAATCAGAGCAGAAATTAATGAAATTGAGACTAAGGAAACCATTCAAAGAATTGACAAAACTAAAAGTTGGTTCTTTGAAAAAATAAACAAAATTGACAGACCCTTAGCAATGCTAACGAAAAGAAGAAGAGAAAAAACTCAAATTACTAACATTCGTGATGAAAAAGGGAATATCACAACAAACACCTCAGATATACAGAATATAATTAGAAATTACTTTGAAAACTTGTACTCTAATAAAATAGAAAATACTGAATGCATTGACAGATTTCTAGAGTCATATGATTTGCCTAAACTGGATGTGGAGGCTATACATAATTTAAATAGATCAATTACAAGCGAAGAAATAGAAGATGTCATCAAAAAGCTACCAACAAGGAAAAGTCCAGGACCTGATGGGTTTACAGCTGAGTTCTATAAGACTTTCAAAGAAGAACTAATACCAATGCTCTTCAAACTATTTCAAGAAATAGAAAAAGAGGGAGCTCTTCCAGACTCTTTCTATGAGGCCAATATTACATTAATTCCAAAGCCTGGCAAAGACACATCCAAAAAAGAAAACTTCAGGCCCATATCTTTAATGAACATAGATGCAAAAATCCTCAACAAAATCCTGGCAAATCGGATACAAAAACATATCAAAAAGATAGTGCACCACGATCAAGTGGGGTTTATCCCGGGGATGCAAGGCTGGTTCAATATTCGGAAATCAATAAACATAATACATCACATCAATAGACTTAAAGACAAAAATCATATGATCATCTCAATTGACGCAGAAAAAGCATTTGACAAAATACAACACCCCTTTATGTTGAAAACACTAGAAAAACTAGGAATATCAGGAACATATCTTAACATAATAAAAGCTATTTATGCAAGGCCCCGAGCTAACATTATCTTAAATGGAGAAAAATTGAAAGCATTCCCTCTAAAAACTGGAACAAGACAGGGATGTCCCCTTTCACCACTGCTATTTAACATAGTACTGGAAACTCTGGCCAGAGCAATTAGACAGACGAAAGAAATTAAAGGGATTAAGATAGGAAAAGAAGAGCTCAAATTAGCACTATTTGCTGATGACATGATAATCTACCTAGAAGACCCAAAAAACTCTACCAGAAAACTTTTACAACTAGTAAACGAATTTGGCAAAGTTGCAGGATACAAAATCAATACACATAAGTCAAAGGCATTTGTGTACATCAGCGACAAAGACTCTGAAAGGGAAATGATGAAAAATACCCCATTTGCAATAGCATCAAAAAAAATAAAATACCTGGGAATCAACCTAACGAAAGAGGTGAAAGACCTGTATAACGAAAATTATAGAACACTAAAGAAAGAAATTATAGATGAACTCAGAAGATGGAAAGACCTACCTTGCTCTTGGATAGGTAGAATTAATATTGTCAAAATGTCCATACTACCAAAAGCATTATACAGATTTAATGCAATTCCTATCAAAATCCCAATGTCATTCTTCAAAGAAATAGAAATAGCAGTCATGAAATTCATCTGGAAAAATAAGAGACCCAGAATAGCCAAAGCAATCCTGAGCAAGAAAAGTGAAGCAGGGGGCATCACCATACCAGACTTTAAATTATACTATAGAGCAATAGTAACAAAAACAGCATGGTATTGGCACCAAAACAGACTGGTGGACCAATGGTACAGAATTGAGGATACAGAGACTAATACATTTAATTACAGCTATCTTATATTAGACAAAGGTGCCAAAAATGTACAGTGGAGAAAGGATAGCCTCTTCAACAAATGGTGCTGGGAAAACTGGAAATCCATATGCAACAAAATGAAATTAAACCTTTATCTCTCACCATGCACAAAACTCAATTCAAAGTGGATCAAAGACCTAGGAATTAGATCAGAGACAATACACCTAATAGAAGAAAAAGTAAGCTCCAATTTCCAACATGTTGGATTAGGCCCCAAGTTCCTTAATAAGAATCCTGTAGCGCAAGAATTACTACCAAGAATTAATGAATGGGATAGATTTAAACTAAAAAGCTTCTTTTCAGCAAAAGAAACAATCAGTGAGGTGAATAGAGAGCCAACTAATTGGGAACAAATATTTAATACATGCACATCAGATAGAGCACTAATCTCTAGAATATATAAAGAACTCAAAAAACTTTACACTAAAAAAACAAATAACCCAATCAATAAATGGGCTAAGGAATTGAGAAGACACCTCTCAGAAGAAGATACACGATTAATCAACAAATACATGAAAAAAATGTTCAACATCGCTGGCAATTAGAGAAATGCAAATCAAAACTACTCTAAGATTTCACTTCACTCCAGTCAGAATGGCAGCCATCAAGAACACAAGCAACAATAAATGTTGGAGAGGATGTGGGAGAAAAAGGCACACTCATACATTGCTGGTGGGACTGCAAAATGGTGCAACCGTTATGGAAAGCAGTATGGAGATTTCTTGGAAAACTGGGAATGGAACCATCCTATGACCCAGCCATCCCACTCTTGGGTCTATTCCCAAAGGACTTAAAAACAGCATATTACAGTGACACAGCTATCTCAATGTTTGTAGCTGCACAATTCACAATAGCTAGGTTGTGGAATCAACCTAGATGTCCCTCAGTAAATGAGTGGATTAAGAAAATGTGGTATATACGCACAATGGAATTTTACTCAGCAATAAAAGAAAATAAATTAATGGCATTTGCAGGTAAATGGATGAAGTTGGAAGACATAATGCTAAGTGAAGTTAGTCAGTCTCAAAAATCCAAGTACCAAATGTTCTCTCTTATATAAGGAGGCTATTTCAAAGTATTGTTGGATGGGGTACATAGGAGGATTAGAGGAACACTAGAATGGTCAAGGGAAGGGAGGGTAAGGGAGGGAGCAAGAGGGGAGGGAGGGGGGGAAAAAAAAAGGTGGTTGAATGAGACGGATATCATTTTCCTTAATGCATGATTGAAGACCTAAATTGCACGAATATACTTTGTATACAAACAGTTGTATGTAAAAAGATACTAAATATATGCACTATGAGTTGTACATATTAAAAATTATAAAAAAAAAAAAAAAAAAAAAAAAAAAAAAAAAAAAAAAAAGAAGCTGGGCTCTGGGGGCAGCTTGAGTTTGAGTCCTGGACATCCAATCACTGGCTGTGTGACCACTCTAGATCTCTGTGTCACCATCACTGTCTTTCTCATCATGATGTTTTGAAGAATAAGAGGATATACCAGGAGGAGTAAAATTGCTGGCACATTGTGTATGTTCAGTACAAGTAGGCATTCTTAGTATTGGCATATGATAATGACTATATAATCATGTTTAATTTGAATGTTCAGAGAATGAAGTATTTTACAACTGATTAAGAAGTAAATAAAAATTTCTATTTGTTAAAAAAACTTTGTAACCATTACTATAATACTTTTAAAAATAAATATACTCATGACATTTCCTACCAAAAAAAAAAAAAAAAAAAAAAAAAAAGAAGCACCTAGGAGCCAGTGTCCAGGGACTCGTGCATCTTCCCATGGAGGTGACAGTGTCCTGTGCAGTGGACACTGAGTGGACCCTGATCAGAGCCACCCAGCTGACCCCTGCTGGACATTTAGCACACGGATGAAGCCTTGCTTCATGCTGCTGTTTCAGTCAGCTCTTTCGCTGCTGTGACTAAATGACCCGACAGCACAACTGTAGAGGACATGTTTATTCAGGGGCTCACAGTTTCAGGGGTCTTAGTTCATAGAATGCCAGGTCCATTCCTCGGGGCTCGAGGTGAGGCAGGACATCACGGCAGAAGAGTGTGGCAGAGGGAAGCAGCTCACGTGGTGATCAGAGAGCCCAGAGACTCCACTCTCCAGATACAGAATATACACCCTAGAGGCATGTCCCCGAGGAACCACCTCCTCCAGCCACACCCACCTGCCTCCAGCCACCACTCAGTTAATCCCATCAGAGACTAATGCGCTCATTGGGTTAAAGCATGATCCAAACATTTCTCCTCCAAACCTTCTTGCATCGTCTTCCATGTGAGCTTTCAGGGGACGACATCTCACATCGAAACCACAATAGCCCCTGAGGGCAGGGGCTGCTCGGTACCCACCATGACCAGTGCAGGTGGGGGAGTGGAGAAGAGGTACCAGCCTCCACCTGCGGCCCACAGGACCTGCCCTGGAGCTTTGGGCTGCTCAAGTGCCCACTGCCTCCTCCCTGCCTTGGAAGCTGTCTCAGGTGTCACACTCTCTCGCATGAGCCACAGGTGTATGTTTTTGAGCAAACTGAGACCCGAGCCCCTCGATCTCTCCTCCCTTTCCAACCATGGTAAATATAAATGCACTTTCCATTGTCGGTTTAAATGGTGTAAATTCTACGAAGAAGAATCAAGTAAGAAAATAAAAAGGAGCCCCTTTGTAATAGGACTGTGACGGGAGCAATGCCACGTGCAGGAGCCCTGATTGGGGAGATGGCTGAGATTGCGGTTGGCTGCGGGCTATAGAGATGTTTGGACATTGCCGCCTTCCGTGGTCTCACGGGACTTGGCCCCGGATCTCACGGGACTTGGCCCCGGATCTCGCGGGACTTGAGCCGAGATCGGATTGGGTCAGCACCATTTTGTTTTGTGGGTTGCAGAAGCCCTGATTAAAGAGTTGGCTGAGACTGCGTTTGTTTACATGGAAATGCCCTGGGCATTGCTGCCTTCCGGGATCTCGCTCGCGGGACTTGGCCTGGGATCTCTCAGGACTTGGCGCGAGATCTAGAGGGACTTACGCCGAAGGAAAAAAGCTGGCTGGCGCCATTCCCTTTTGGGCGTGTGAGACTGTGTCCGAGAGAGAGCGTGCGGGTTTAACGCTATTTGTGTGCATATGTTGTAGCTTCTTGAAAGAGTGCGTGCCGTGGTTTCTTGTGAGAGTGTGTGTGTGTGTGTGTGTTGTTAGAGGTTGCAGAAGCCAGAGAGAGAAAAATAAAATAACTTTTTCATTCCTATCCTGTCTCCGAGTCTTCTCCCGCAGCCCGCTGTTCTAAACGGCAGATTGTTACCTGCGCTGACAGTGGGTTTTCTGGTGGTGCGTGTTAGAGTCGTTGTTAGAGCCAGAGAGAGAAGTCATCAGAATAAAAAGCCTGTTGGTTTCCAGTTTGCCTCTGAACTTCTTCCCACTGCTTCGTTGCTCCAAGCGGCCATCGCTTCAGGCGGCGACAGCCACGTGCTCACCCAACACATTTCCTCTTCTGGAAAAAACCCAAGAGGCAATTGCCGGTGTCCCTGTAGTCCTGCTGCTCTGCGAGCACGAGTGCCTCTAGGCCAATCCACACAACCTGCTGAAGTCCCGAGGCTCTCTCTCCTCCCTCACTGTCCGGAGAATTCAGAGCACCCAACACAGCACTCCAGAGTCCCTGGCCCTGGCAATAGAATTGCCACCTGGGGAAACACACGTGATGGACTGCAGGTGGGAAGCAACAGGCTCCTCTTACGCTTCCCTCAGTATCAGCAGGAGTAGTGCTGGGATGGAACCCATGGGTGCTCTGCTACTGACCTAGTCCCCAGCCCTTTTCATTCTGAGGAAAGATCTGGCTAAGTTGTGAGGCTGACCTTGCACTTGCCGTCCTCCTGCCTCAGCCTGCTGGGTTGCCAGGAGGACAGATGTGCACCACTGCATCTGGCACCTGTATCATCTCGAGTCCAGCGGTGCGCCTGTGCTTAATCACCCCTGCTGGAGAAAAAGACCCGATTAATTCCCAGTGGTCGCTGGCTGCTGTGGTGGGACTATTCCCCATGGCCAGTTCCAGGCTGCCAATTAAAGAGAGTTCAGACGCCATGCTGAAAATGGGCTCGTGTGACCCAGGAAGCCCGGGCTCCGGCACTCACCCCACTGGGTCAGCCTCGGAGGGCTCAGGGTCCGAGTGCTGCTGGCCCTCCTTCTCCTCGACCAAGACAGAAATCAGCCTCGGGTGGGCGATGCCCGTTTCCTCCTTTCACTATCCGCAGCACTGTGACCACCTCGTCTTGAGCACTTCAGTCCTGTCAACCTGTCCGGGGACGTAGGAGCCACTTGTAAGGCTGAGAATCCCCAAGGTGATCCAAGACTGTTTCGTTGGATTCATAAGGACCTCATCTTACTTCTGGTTAATCCAGAACAGTGCCTTGGAGTGCGGGGACGTGTGAAGCCCAGTGGTTATTTTCATTAATTTTAACGACGTTTGAATTTCACGTCTCCCAGGGCTGCAGCGTGACAAGGACAGCACGTTGCCATTCCCGAGAGGACGAGGCTCACCTGTTCTCTTTGGTCTGTCTGGGGCAAAGATTTTGTTTCCTCGTCCAGTGCACGAGTGTTGCACCTTTGGGGAATTTCATGACGTTTCTAAAGATCTGAATGTTTGACCCTTGAACTGAAGTCTGCAGAACTCCTGCCTGACGTGTATCTGTTTCCCACGGTGGTGTCTCCACGTCTTGCGTCAGTGTTGGGCCAACTTGTCACCAGCGGGAGTCTTGGGGACTGTGGAGCTCTGTGTTGGCTCTTCCATGGACTCCAGCACCCGCCACACCCTCTCCCCAGCACTTCCCATCACAGGGGCTGAAGCTCACACCCCATGCTACGCGTTTCTCTTGGTCAAATCTACTCGGAAAAATGCTCTTTTTTCCCCTCGTGTCATTTGTGTATTATAAACATCTGCAATGGCTTGGATGTGCTTCATGTGTTAGTCAGCTTTTCATTGCTGTGACAAAATCCCCGAGAAAACAACTTAAAGCAGGAAGGGTTTATTTCAACTCATTGATACAGAGGTTTCACTGCATGATCAGAGGGGCCCATGGATCTGGGCATGAAGTAAGGCAGAATGTCTTGGTGGAAGGGCAGGGCAGAGGACAGCGGCTCAGCTCCTGGCAGCCAGAAGGCAGAAAGGGAGAGGGACAGAAAGAGGGAGAGAGAGAGAGAGAGAGAAGGGGGAGCAGGCAGGAACACTATTCGCCCTCACAGGGAATGACCCGCTGACCCATTTCTTCCACTCGGCCCCACCTCCTACAGTCCCCGCACCTCCCAATGATGCCATCCCAGTAAGAATCCATCAGTGGATTAACCCACTGATGACGTCACAGCCCTTAATGACCCAGTGACTTCCTAAAAACCCCACCTCTGAATATTGCTGCACTGGGGACCAAGCCTTCACACAGGGACATTTGGGGTCTCTGTATATCCAAACCATGACACTCTGTCTCTCCACAGATAGTCACGGGTAGGGAACGTGGCCCCCAGGGTGGCAGTAATGGAAGACAGAATGACACCTTTATGAGGGGGGCCTGGAGGTTCTTTCAGAAGGGATTATGGGACTCCAGTCTTTCTCTCTGCTACCTGGCTTGAGATGTGACCATTTGCTCTGACTTGTGTTCTCCCCATTTCTACCCAAGCCATGAGGCAATGCAGCAAGAGGCAGTCCTTGCCACAGCCCTGCTCTGCTGTTTTGACTTTCAGCTTTCAAAAGTGAGCTAAAGAAACCTATTTTCTTCATAAATAGGCAGTGTCAGGTGTTTTGTTATAGCAATGGAAATCTGCCTAATGCAATCCCTTAAAGGTGGGTGAATTTAAACATGACTAAGATATACTGTTCAATGAAAAGAAAAAGCTTCAAATATATATGCACTTATTTGTGTGATCTGTATGTGAAAATGTTCTTGTAAAAAAAGTCAGGCACATCAGTGCACACATGTGCACAATGGAAATACACAGTACACCTGCTCACACAGGTGCTATAATTGGTAGGGATACTTAATCTCCCCATGGAAGGACACGCCTGCCTCTCCCCTCACTCATTCTTCCCTCATTGCTGGGTTTGCAAGTAAAACTGATCCCGGAACTCAGCCCCAGGAGGAAGACATTCATGCCACTCTGCTGGCCTTGGGTTTCCCAGGGGCAGATTCTGGGTAATAAAATCCTCAGCACCACATAAATAAAACAAAGGTATTGTGTCCACCTACAACTAGAAAAATATTTTTTAAAAATGCAACTAGTATAAATGAGAGAAGCATCTGCCCAGTCACCCTCTCCCAGGAGAGAGTGAAGCCCAGGACAACCAAGACAGCAGAAAATCCACACAGAAGCCACCACCGAGGCTAGGAAGCCTATCTTCTAAGCAGGTGACTGACGCCTGTGTTTTAAAACTTTGCTTTCCATTTATTCAGTCCTCATTCATTCATGTGGCAGGTATTCATAGCACTCCAGGGGAGGCCACAGGTGCTGTTTAATTGCTCAGAAGATAGCGGTGATAGAAAGAAATCCCTACCCTCGTGCAGCCCATATTTAGTGGGAGAAAAACAACAGTAAGATATCCAAGGGAAATATTTAGTAGGCCAGATACCAGTAGGTGCCAAGGAGAAAAACAGGCATGGAGAGGGACAGGAGCTACGTGGGGAGGAGTCGGCTTCCTCCTGCTAGCGAGGGCCTCAGTGGAGGGCACTGGGCCTGAGGGCCTGCTGCCCGGCAGAGAGAAAGCTCCTGGATTTTAACAGGCGACCAGCCACAGCACTGAGTTTGCCCTCCCTTCACAGCCCCTTAGGAGAGGGGCTGTGTGCGTGTGGCAAATGTGCTGACCAAAGTGAAGAGGAGCCACAGGGGCCCAGGGTGTCAGGGAACAGACAGATGTGACTAGTAGGGCACGAGGTTAAGGGAATAATTCTATAAAATGGGCCCACCATGCTGACCCCCACGTGCTTTCTTTTCCAAGAAGCAATTACCTGCCCCGCCTGGCCTCAGTGAACAGGCTATGTGTGTCACGTTCCTCAGCAAACTACCTGTTAACTGCAGGGGAAATGCAGGCCTAGAATAGTGTCAATAAGAAAAACCCAAGTTACCCTGAAGGAAGAGACTTCGTGACCCTTTGCTCAGACCGTATCCTGAAATTCTGGAAGATAAGGATAATTCTACCTAACATAAAATCTATAAGAATTTATGGGTTAAAAATCCAGTAAGAACCTGTCAGCTTGGGCCAAGGTGACCTAGAGTTGTCATGGCAGGCACTTAAAAGTCTGATGCCACCCTGCTGTCAGTCAAGTCAAGAGGTGGACCTGGGCAGGACTCTCTGGAAATTTCTCTGGGATCCCCAGTAAAACTGGAGTGCAGGAGAGGCACGTTGTCCCTCTCCTCTCTGAAAGGACCCACTGTCTCCCTTGAGAGTGTCCCCTTTTCTCTTTTCCTGTCCCTTCAATAAACTCATGCCTGTTGCTCTGAGAGATGTCTGACATTTTTCTGACTTGATTGCAAGAATTAGAGTTTGAAGGGGTGGGTCTTCATGCTGCCTCAGTGTCTCTGAAGGGCCCAGCGCAAGGGGATCTCATATATATTGAGCACCTGCTGTATACAGGACCCCTGAACAATAGGCCTCCACCCTTATATTCATCAAGTGCTTGCTCCTTGCACTGGGCAAGGGAACCACAGTCACTGGGAAGGCGGAGCAAAGTCCCCCCTCACTTCCACGCTATTCCCACAGTGCAGAACCCCACCAGCTAATCCCACCAAAGCTCGAGGGCTGCATCGTAAACCTCCCTTAACGCAGGGCCTCTCCACAGTCCACCCTAGCACGGGACAGCATATTCAAAAATTGCTTAGCCTTTTTTTATTTTTTAAATGTAATTCCCAGACTTTAAGGAATTTAATCAAAACCTCCACAGAAGGGCATTCTCCTTTGACTCGCCTCTTCCATTTCAGCAGCAAAAAATGCTGCACCAGGCAGACGTAGAAAAAGTAATTTAAAACCGCCATTGAACTGATCTGCTTTGCTGCTGCTGGAGCCGTATTTCACAGGAAGGGGCGTGCTGCTGGCGCTCCCCGGGGAGCAGTGCCGGAGTCCACCACGTCTCAGCCGGCAGCTCAGCTCGAGAGGACAGATTTGTCTTCCAATTCAGGGGCATTACCAGGGCTTTCAGTACGTGTGCAGCCTTCAGCGGTGAATGGTGAGGGCTCCCTGGGGTGGGCCATGCTGGAGGGCTGGGAGCCACCAGAGGGAGGCGCTTCCATTCTGCCCTCACCTGTGTTAGTCTCAGACAGTGAAGGGACGTCAGTGAAATAAGAGGCTGGCCCCGGGGCCCAGCACTTAGGGGAAGGGAATTCTAACAGTCACGAACAAAGCAAGGTCGCAGCATCTATGCTTACGATGGACTTACTCTGTGCCCCTTTGCACCCACTAATTAATTCTTAGAAGAGTTCTATGAGGTTGGCTGTCTTGTGGATGATATGTTAGTCAGCTTTTCATTGCTGTGACCAAAATACCTAACTGTAACAACTTAGGGGAGGAAAAGATTATTTGGAGCTCATGATTCCAGAGGTTCAGTCCATGGTTGGCTGATTCCATTGTTCTGGGCAGAACATCATGGTGGAAGGGCATGGCAGAGGGAAGCTGTCATTGTGGTCCAAAACCAGAGAGAGAAGGAAAGTAAGGAGCCTGGGACAAAATATATAATCCCCAAGGACATGCCTCCAGTCACCCACTTCCTCCAGCCATGCCCACCTGCCTCCAGTTACCACCCAGTATGGTAGTCCTTTCAAATTATTAATCCACCAATGGATTAATCCACTGACGAGGTTACCACTTTCATAATCTAATCATTGAACTTCTGAAATCATGAGCCCCAAATAACCTGAACATTCCTGCACCTCCTAACACATGAGCTTTCCAGGGGACAACAGGCCATAGCAGATGGATAAAGTGAGACAGAGTGTTTGTGAATTTGGTTAGTCCACATAGCTAGTAAACATGGAGCTACGATATTTGCAGGACTCCACAGCCTGTGTTACTAGCCACTACATGACCACCATAAGGGTTACATAGTCATTAACTGTCTCAGTCCATTCCAGCTGCTATAACAAAATATCATAGACTGGGTGTCTACACACAATAGAAATTTATGTCCCACAGTTCTGGAGTTTGGGAAGTACAAGATCAAGGTATTGGCAGATTCAGTGTCTGGTGAGGGGCTGCTTCCTGGTTCACAGATGGTGCTTTCTTGCTGTGTCCTCACATGGCAGAAGGGGCAAGGAATTGCCCTGGGGCCTTTATAATAGCACTGACCCAAGCATGAGGGTTCAACCCTCCTGATCTGAGTGCCTACCAAAGGCCCTGCCTCTTAATGCTGCTACTTTGAGGGTTAGGATTGCTATATATGGATTTGCGTGTAGGGAACACAGTTTCACACCATAGCTCGGGCTTGAGTCCTAATTCTGCAGTGTTCCCACTCAGCTTGAGAACAGCCTGAGATGGATTTAGGTGAGCTGCTTTCTCAGGAAGCCTGTGACACAGAATTCACCTTCTTTACTCTAAATGTTCTTATAATCAGAATCCTGCAGCTGATTAAGTACCAGTTCATATATGCTTGAGGAGTGGTAGCTAGCTTGTCAAAAGGCTGGAACATGCCTTTTATTGTTTTGTTGCTTTTGTGACCCTTTATTTAGGTGTTAAAATTCTGTTGCATAACTTTCTTTCATGTGACACTAAAGACTTCAGGGCTTGAATTTTATTTACTTATTTTTCTGTGACCCCACCTAGCAAAACTGTGATAAAAAAATATTCCCCCAAGAATCACTTGGTATTAATTTGTCCTTCGTGCCACCCCTAGCTCCCTGAAAGCAGTAATACAACAGAGCAGAGGGTGGGGAACTTTCTCTGTAAAGGGACAATTATTAATTCTTTCAGGCTTTGCAGGTCACATGTTTCTATGAAAAACTAATCAACTTGGTGTGATAGCCAAATGGGCATGAGGTTGTGTTTTAATAAAACTTTATTTTAAATAGGAAGTAGAGCAGATTCCAACCCCTGAGTCTTGATGTGCCAGACCCTGTATTAAAGGCGCACACTTTCCGGTTTGCTTCTGATTTTCCAAGTGACAAGGACCCAGTCACTTCACCCCTCAGGTATATTTCCTTACTTTGAACCCCAGGAAGGTGAAGCCATTTATTACACTGGTAAATTTAAGAAGAATAAACTGGGCCTCCCACGCTCAACTTTGTTCCCTTTCCCTTGGCCACATCTGGTCCATAGGAACTGGGGGTCCTGCTCTGGGTCCCTAGCTGCTGTGGCTGGGTGGATAAATCAGCCCAATTCTAGCCAGTTCTGAGCTGCAGTATCTTCAAGCCCATGTACCCAGAGTCCTGCAACCTGGCTCTTATCTCTGACAAACATATACCTTGTCCCTCACTTGTTTGGTCTTTTATCATAGTTCTTCACAGCATCAAAGTGGCATTTGACAGAATCCCTCAGAATAGTGTGTTTCGAATTTTTGCTTTATGTCCAAATGCCAGACTAATTTTATATTCTTTCAAAAAACATCATAGACCTTAAAGACATTAGGACTTTTTTCTTTCTTAGCTATTTACCGCATATTGTACATTAATGCTATTCATTAATCATAAATTAATTGGCTATCATACAGTCATTGCATTCTTAAAATGCAAAATCTATTTAACAAGTGAAATTATTTACAGATACAGGTCTTTTAAAACATTGTTCCTGGGGGGGGGGGGGGGGGTCTAGGCCTGTGGCTCAGTGGTACAGCCAGCATTTGACTAACACAGGTGAGGCACTGGGTTCGATCCTCAGCACCACATAAAAATAAATAAATAGGGGCTGGGATTGTGGCTCAGCGGTACAGCGCTCGCCTCGCACGTGTGCGGCCCAGGTTCGATCCTCAGCACCACGTAAACATACAATGGATTGCATTGTGTACAACTAAAGCAAATAAATAAATATTTAAAAAATAAATAAATAAATAAAGGTATTGTGTCCATCTACAACTAAAAAATATATTTAAGAAAAAACATTGTGCTTGGGAGGGAAACTGGAGTCCATGGTGGCCTCGAGGCTGGAAATCACAGCTCTAAAACCTTGGGAGAGTCATCAACAGGACTGTAAGGACAGAGCTGATGGCAAATCCCCACTTTGTTCTACCTGTCTGTCCTTCCACATGGCTCAAAGGCAAGCGAGGAGCTGTCATTACAGGAGACGCTCCCAGGTGCAGGCTGGGGCTTGTGGTTGCTGTCCCGGTGTGCTGCAGATTGGAAGCTTCAACAACAGACGCGTGCTGCCTCACGGTGCAGGCACCCCAAGGTGTGGGATGGAGGCGTTGGCAGGGTTGGCAGAGGCTGTGTGGGAAGCCCTGTGGAGACCTCCGTCCGAGACCTGCGCATGGCCTCTGCCCATGTCTCTTCCTTCACCTTATCTCCCTCGGTGCATGTCTGGATCTGAGTCCGAATTTCCCCTTTTCATGATGACACAAGTCACACTGTAGTAGGGTCTACCTCAGGGACCTCACTTTAATTTGATTACCTCTGTAGAATCCCATCTGCAAATAAACTCACATTCTGAGGTATGAGGGATTCGGACTCCACAAGGAGATTTTAGGCAACATCCTTTGACCCCTACAACCAGGGACAGCTGCTTCTGTTTGGAAGGCTAAGTTCCATGGTGTACTCTGACACTTTGTGTGAAAATATGTCAGACCTGATTTGGCTGAAATTTATTTGGGCTCTGGGGCTGTGGGTGGGATGGAGGAAAGGAATAATGTGTTTTGAGGGGATACCTTATACTTTATGAGGGAACGACCTTCCTCTGGCACACCTGGTTAATTATACCCCTTTTCTGGGCCACTTGTACAACCAGGATAGTAAAGATAAGGAAGGCCAGGTTCTGAGTTATCTCTGATCGCTGAGATCACAACCAATGTCCCTTTTCAATAATGACACCCTGCATCCTGTATCCTGAGCAACAAGATACCCTGGAGACATTTACCAACCATGAGAAGAAAGGAATAGATGGCCCCTGACAAGGTGTGAACTTGTGGCTGTTGCCGCGTGATCTCCTTAGACCTGTGGAGCCTTTCACCAGGCAGGTGGAGGCTGGGGCCAGGCCAGAACATGATGCCCACGCCCAGTCCAGCTCTCAGCAGGCTGTTGGCTAGATCGCTCACTTTTTTTTTTTTTCTTTCTTTCTTTTTTTTTTTTTTGGTATGCAGGTGGCAGGGGGGTTCCCATGCTCTGGACCCTCTAGGTATTGTCCCTGGGTCAAGGACTTGTTTCCACTGCTACTCTGGGCCCACCTGCCACAAACAGACCCTAGTCACTGTTTTTTAGGGGTCCAGACGCCTAGCAGCTCTTTCTCCCTTCCCGGAAAAGCACCCTAGGCTAACTCACCGCACGTGGCACAGGAACATTCACTCACACCCCTCCACACGCCCCTCCATCCCACTCCTAGTCCCTGCTGGAAACACCCCCTCACACACCAGGTTCTGTTCCTGTCCAACCTCCTTCCCAAGGGACTTCACCTTACACCGATGGTCCTGTAGTCATACTCTTGGGACTCACCTGCCTGGAGGAGGGACAACCTCCCTCTGCTGCCCATTAACCATTCAGCCCTCTGGGTCTTTGCAAGCCCGGCAAGGCACTGCCCTTCTGCGAAGCCCCGCCCCCGGCGCCCACCCGCTGACCCCGACAACTCTGCCAGGCTCCCAATGCGATGCAGCTCGCCCTCAGCACCACCAGGGGACCCGTGCAGAGCGCAGCCCAACCCCCTCCCCACAGGGCGACCTGCCTCAAGGACGGATCCTTGGCTGTGACCTCACTCCCAAGGCTTCTCTGTACAGTGAAGGCCCGCCCCAGATCGCCTTTCTCGGCGGTGAAGCGCACTCTAGGGCCCCCCTCCGCAGTGAAGCCATGCCCCCCACTCCACTTCCTCCGCAGTGAAGCCCCTCCCGAGGGTCCCTGCCAGAGAGTTCCCACCCTCTGATCTTGAAGACCCACCCCTGACCCTCCCCAGCAGTGAAGCCCCACCTGGGTCACCTCCTCAGCAGTAAAGCCCCTTCCCAGCCCCGGTCCTCAGCTGTGAAGCCCCCGCCCCAGGCCGGCTCCTCAGCAGGGAAGCCCCCCGCCCCAGGCCCGCTCCCCAGCGGTGACGCCCCGCCCCGGGACCCGCCCATCTGTGAAGCCCCGCCCCGGGCCCGCTCCTCAGCTGTGTGAAGCCCCGCCCCGGGCCCGCTCCCCAGCGGTGACGCCCCGCCCCGGGACCCGCCCATCTGTGAAGCCCCGCCTCAGCGGAGACGCCCCGCCCAGGCCCGCTCCTCAGCTGTAAAGCCCCGCCCCAGGCCCGCTCCCCAGCGGTGACGCCCCGCCCCCCAGCGGTGACGCCCCGCCCAGGCCCACTCCTCAGCGGTGACGCCCCGCCCCGGGCCCCCGCTCCAGCTGTTAAGCCCCGCCCCGGGCCCGCTCCTCAGGTGAAACCCCGCCCCAGGCCCCCGCTCCGGCTGTGAAGCCCCGTCCCGGGCCTCTCCTCAGCAGCGAAGCCCCGCCCCAGGCCCGCTCCCCAGCAGTGAAGCCCCGCCCCAGTCCCCCACCCAGTTGTCACGTCCGCCCCAGGCCCCTGGCCCAGCTATGAAGCCCCGCCCCAGGCTCGCTCCTCCGCGGTGAAACCCCGCCCCAGGCCCCCAACCGAGCGGTGAAGCCCCGCCCCTAGCCTCTCCTCAGCCGTGAAGTCCCGCCCCAGGCCCCTCCTCAGCAGTGAAGCCCCGCCCCAGGCCCCGCCCCAGCGGCGAAGCCCCGCCCCGGCCTCTCCTGGACTGTGCGCCCAGCCCCCGCCCTGCTCCCTACCGGCCGCCGCAAGCGCTCACCTGGCTCGGGCGGCTGAAGTAGCTGTGCTCCTTGGGGTCCTGGCGCCGCGGCGGGACGTAGCTGAAGGAGGACAGCGCCGAGATGGGCGGCGGCCGGGGCTCACCCCGCAGCGTTGCGGCGGTGATCTCCTCGTCCTCCTCATCGCTCCCGTCCATTGCCCCCTTCGCAGCCATGGTGCGTCCTGCCCGCCCAGGGGCGCAGTCCGAGTCCTCGGGCCAGGTTGCCCAGCGCCCGCGTTAGTCAGTTGCCTGGAAACCCGAGCTTGGCAACCAGGCCCCAGGGACTGCGAGAGGGGGGAGGGGGCGGGGC
This sequence comes from Tamias sibiricus, assembly GCA_025594165.1. NCBI lineage: Eukaryota > Metazoa > Chordata > Mammalia > Rodentia > Sciuridae > Tamias > Tamias sibiricus. The sequence goes on along the minus strand of CM046662.1, from coordinate 166,875,902 downwards.
GCCTAGTGCGCTGGCCACACCCGGGAGGGGGTCCAGCTGCTGAAGCCAGAGGGAGACACTGCCGGACCGCCCACGCCCACCCCGTCTTTCCCTATGCAGTGTTTGTTGCTTTACTCACAGGTCACTCCTGTGGCAGTTAATAACCACAGGGCCCCAGGAGCTGGATATGGCCTGGAGACCAGCAGCCCCTGCTCCTGGGGAGCCTAGGCTCCAGTGGTGCAGACAGAAGAAAGGTGAAGATGGCTGGCAGAGGGTCTAGGGCTGCAAGGTCCAGTAGAAGCATTGAGAGCCACCTGTGTAATTCTACATTTGCTAAATAACCACATTGAAAAGTTATCAAGACACAAGTAATATTAACTGCCCTATTTAACTCAGTATGTCCAAACATTGTCATTTCAGCATGTGGCACTAGCCACGTTTTAAGTGCTAAATAGCTACACGTGGCTAGTAGTTACTGCATTGGTCAGTGGTGGTGTAAACCACCCGAGAAGTTAATCAGTGTAATTCAGAATCAGGCAAAACTCAGCTGCTCTGTGGGTGGGGTTCTGGAGACTCTGCCAACCTGATTATATTGGCTTGAAATTTATTGAGCTGTGAACTTATGATTTGGGGGGTTGGGGGGGTTGGGGGCTCGGGGGACTGGAGGTGGTGGTGAGTTAAAAAGAAAGGTAACATGCTGACTAGTACTTGAGAAGCACACTCTAACCAGAGCGACAAGGCCTGGCCTGAGGAGCAGATACTGAGATGAAATGCAATGAGGAGTAGGCTTATGAGAATCTGGAAAGTACTTTCAAGGAGGTAGAAGGGCAGTATGGCACCTGAGTCTGAGCGCATGGTGATGTGGTGAAGGGATGTGTTGAGGGTGGTGTTACTTCCTGCAGGAGTAGGAGACTGGCAGGAAGTGCAGGTGGGCAGAGGGGCAGGAGTCCGGCTGAGAGGTCTGTGGGACAGTGGAAGGAGCAGCGTCCTGCTTCTCCTTCACTGTTTAGGCAGGAATCTCATTTGCAATTCTTGATGCAGGCTGGTGGCTTAAGATGCCCCTCTGCCCAGGCACCCGGTGGTACCTCTGTGTAGAATATTCCCCGGGCAGGATTTAAGGCTCTCATGTCCGTGGGATCACATTGCTTTCTTTGTCCTCATAACACATCAGTTTGCTCCACTGGCAGAATTCATGAGTCAAAGATCAGACACCTTCCCACAATGTTCCCAAGCCCCAGGGAGACATATCAGTGTCATTGGGACCACCAGAGAGGTGGACATTTCTCTGGTGTTCAGAGATCAAACTCTTCTCCTCATTGTGAAGTGAAGGGGATGGGGGCTGTCATCTTTCTCCCATGGCAGAAGTCATGGAGCATGACTCATGATTTTCTGTCCTCATGAAAATCAGAAAGAAAAAAAAAAAAAAAACTTCTATAATCTGCCCCTATTGATGTCTCTGACATCTCTCAACCTTTTCAGAGATGGGGCATGAGAGGTCTACTGAAGGTCATAGACTTTGCAAGCCTTGCATAGATCTGGTGTCATTCTTTGTAAAGTGGAAGTAGTTGACACCAATTACCTTGGGAACTCAGCCAAAATTGAGACTGAACTCATTTCATTGCAAAATCCTTTTACACAGCCATATATATGTGCATCTGTTAGCTTCAATTTAAGCAGGTGTCATTTTGCTTTTATTAAAGGAAAAATTACTCCATGATATTTGCTAAAGCATAGTCAGGAAGGATTTCCCCAGCACTATCACCATATATATAGGGGCCACTGCAGTGGGGATTTGAGTAGAGGAGAGAGATCCAGACAACTCCAAATACAGTACAGGCAAGTGGGAATTCATAGCCAATAAGCAGGGCTGGGAGGTCTTGGGTGAGAAATGACTAAGAGCAAACATCAGGGGCAGGTGGATTCTGACAAGACTGAACTAACAGGATTCCTGCTACAGACAGGCCAGGGAGATCGGGATCCTCTGCAGGATGAGGAGTCTGATCAGATGTGAAGGAAGGGGATTCTGGCTAAGCTGACTTAGCAGGGTTCTTTTGCTGAAACTTAATTTCACAAGGAAGTGCACAGATGGGCGTAGGAGACTAATGTTTGGCCAAGCCAAACCTCTCTGTAGCATTGTGTCCTAGATAGAGAGTTCTTGGGGGTAAGGCTCCCTGAGCCCTTTCTTCTTGGGTGGCTCAATTCTGGCATTCAGTAGGTACTCAGCAAATGTTTGGTGACACATGTGTGCAGTTACTATAGATTGAGTTTCTTCTAAAACATGAGACTAAACAAGGGCTTGGATGCTCTGGGTTTATTTGACAGGTGACTCCAGGGAGCAAGAGTGAGGAACCAAGAGGAATGAGAAGCAGGAGAATCCATATCTGGATGGCTTTGACCAAATCACTGCTGAGGGCAGGTGGTGCTCAGCTGTGTCCAGACCTTTCTGAGGAGCCTAGAAAGCACCACAGTATTCCCTGCATCAACACGGATGTGTGTCTTCTCTCTTGCTCATTCTCCTTGGTTGAGGCTCATCTCTTGTTTGCTCCCAAACTTGACCTCTGCCCTGTGCTTCCATCTCCTTGGTGTCAGAGAAGTGCTGGGGCTGACAGAGAAAGGCACAGAGCAACTGCGTGAGGTGAGATGCCACAGGATGTGCCACTGTCCCATGGAGTGATCCAGCAGCACTGAGAGGATGCAGGGCAGGCACCAGACATGCGTCACACAGTAGGGGAACAAATATTGGTAGTTTTGACTATTGAGAGGTTTTAATTCCTTTACAAATATCTTTCCCCACATGCTCATATGTATTTCAGGTACATTAGTGGAGTACAAGGTTAAAAAAATGAGTTTAAGTTTCTCATGTCTGTAACTTGTACTTTCAAAATTATATGGCAGGAAAAGGAAGGACAGAAGAAACTTGCAAATCCTTCTTTGAAAGGAGGCAAATCAACAGGATAAGGACAAAGTGGGATCAGATCAGCCTCAGTGTTTCAGATGCCCACCCACCACCGCCACACTGTGGATGTGCGGCATCCAGATGTCACACCATACCCTGGACTTTGCACTCAGAGTGCCAGGCCTGTCCAGTTTCCCTCACTAAGCTTGCTCAGGGCTGACGTTCGTCTCCTTTCCCACTCTCTGCCCCAGGCGCACCACGTGCTCACTAATGGCTGTGTGTGCAGCACTGGGATGCTGATCTACCAGGACTGCTGCTGCCTGCATCCATCTCCCCTATGGAAGGTGTGAGCCAGTATTTTGCAGGGGCATCGTGAGCTTCGGGAGATGGGCAGTGTGCAGGAATTCAGAAGGTGGGAGTCCACACTACAGCTGGATGCCTGTGCAGTTTCTCTGGACATTTGAGCAAAATGGAAGTGCTTAGGAGACTTGGTTAGAAGCTCCTTTTCTGTTAATCTGAGGCAGAGGAGGAAAAACCAAAGGTGGCGGTCGTCATGTCACTTTAGGTGTGACTTAGGCACATCTTGCACGGCACATGTGCTATTCATCCTGAGTCTTCATCAACTCAGACTTTGGAAGCTGGGAAGACCCATAGAGCTCATCATACCAGTGAGAAGACTGAGATGTGGGGGAGACTAAGTGACTGGACTCAGGCAACTTGGCCAGGGGCTGCTCCTCTGAAAGGCACATGAAGTACATGCAGAGCGAGGGGCTGGCTAGGGAAAGACGCTTCCTCCTTAGGGCTCTCAGGCCACTTTGAGGCAGGCCATGGCCTGGATGCGTGATGCTCTAGACACTGACTCACAGTTGGCAGACAGAGCGGCCTCCTCATTCTGCCTTGAAAACCTCGTTGACTGAGGAGGAGAGGGAAAGCAGCCTACGATCGCAGTGTAACAACTCTCCTCTTCCAAACATCTTCTGTTGGAAATGCAGAGGTTTTTAAATTAGATTAATGTCTACATTTTGAATTTAAAGCTTTTGCAATTATTGTTTTAGGATTGCACTGTAAACTCCTTTAAGTGGCCCAGCATAATTGGACTTCAATTCACAGACTCTGACATTTCTTAGAATGAATTGAAGGAGTACTTCTCTGCACTTGGTGTCTTTTACCATGATTCCAAGTAAGCTAGATGGGCCTCGAAACACTCATGTTTGGAGTAGCTAGGGGAGACTGCTTAGTCACTCATCCCAGAAAATTGAAAGGGCATTACGAAGTTGAGGGTGACTTGCTGGCATTAGTTTGAGATCCGTCAGTGCCACGGAACAACGAGGACAGCAGCATGACAAGGAAGCCATTGTTGATCCTTCAGAACCATAACTGGATCATGGACATGGGCAGTGGTCTGTGGTGGGGCTGAACAGACCTTTGCCTCACTTGATGTCTCTTCCCTGATAAAGAAACATAAACGTTGTGAGTAGATTTGCAAAACATTTTAATCTTTTTTCCAGTAGACTGACTCATTCAATTGAAGGATGAGTCCCCATGGTAACTTTAAGCATTAAACTTATGAATTGAGAATTTTAAATGAAAACTTAGTTTTGGTTTGATTCCCTTGTTACTTTTGAAATAAAAATGTGATTTTTTTTTGGTGACACCTAAAATGAAAACACTGACAACTCTAGCAATGTGCAAACCCCCCTCATTCTGCAGTAATCAGGGTCCTTAGAAGAGACTTAATCCTGGGTCTGAGACAGGAAATGGGTAAGAAAAGCCATGAACATTCTGTTCTACAAAGAAAATTTTGAAAATTATGACAAAAAATATGACAAGGTCAAAGGACAAAGGCTAACCAGAAGGGTACCCCGCTGATCCAAAATGGGATAATTTAAGCATCAAAAAGAGATATGCAAAGAACTGAAGCACATCAATCATATAGAAGTTCATGAAAACATCCTAAAACAAACAAAAACCAGCTAGACTTCCAGCCCTTTATGCCAAAAATTGATATAGGATCAAAGCATTTGTTTTTTTTCTCTATAATCCTTATTTCAGGGTACACAAATACTTGATGGGAGATATTTCTTCTTTATAGATGAATACAAGGTAGTTAAATGTAGAAGGAATCAGAATTAGTGAAATGATGGATTCAGGTCACACAGATGCTGAAATCATTAGGGGAAAGGTTGATGTGTAACCCATGTCGTCAGATGAGGCCCATGATATAGGAACTCTCTCATCAGTCTACATCAGTGAGAGAGAGGCAACCAGACATCAGATTCCATCAGAGAGCAAATACACAGCATGCCTATGACACCTCTTTGCTGAAGAAATTTAAACTGAATTCAAGCAAGCTTCTGGACATAGCTTTCAATTCAACAGGAAACAAGGTAGAGGAAGAAGTTAGACAATAGTCAAACAACAATGTGGACATCCTACAAGGCATCTCTTCTAATTATTCCCATAAGTTAATGACATGAAAACTAGGCTTTGGTGGGGCAGTTACAGACATCAGAGGCTTATGTGGTGTAATAGACAATAGCCAAATGTACTGTGAACTCTTTGGATTCTGACTCGAACAAATCAATGAATTATTTTTGAGCCACTGTAGGAAGTAACCATAATGTAATGTTAAGCCACTGTAGGAAGCCTAGAATAAAGCCCAGACATTAAATGGTAGGGAGCAATTATTAATTTTTATTAGTTGTAATAATGGATGGATGAAGTAAAAAAAAAAAAAAACATTTATTGGTTTTAAGTGCATATTGAAGTATTTAGGTAAAATATGATAGTTTGAATTTTTTTAGAAACATTCCAATGGAAAAAAAAAGGGGGGTTGTTGGAGAGAAAGGGAAAGAATAGATGAAACATGACTGGAAAATTATGGTAATTTTCATGCCAAATAGAGGGACTCATGTGGATCCATTATATAAATCTTTCAACTCTTCTGTGTTCAAAATTTTTCATAATAAGAGTTAAAAACAGTAGGGTTATTAGGAGATATTGTTTCATGCAAACATCAGATCCCAAAATATCAGTTCAACCCACAAATAGTGTGAATTATATGCCAGAGACCGTGGGAGTCATCCGGGAGAGAAATGTTTTTTTCTGAGATGGGATAAAAAGTACATAAAAGCACAATTTCTTTTGATGGAGCTCAACAGCCAGAGAGCATCAAAATGAAGTTAGGTTTTCTCACTGGAGCAGCATGGGAAGCCGCACACCAGAGGAGCCAAGAGGCATCCAGAGCCAAACAAAGGGACAGAGGGTTCTCCAAGGGCTGGGGGAAGGGTACCAGGCAATGAAGTTGGGCTGGAGAGACTCAAGCACAGGGAATTTGTAATGTCGCTTAACACAAAGCCTGGCTGGGCATCAGACTCAGCATCCTCAAAGCTACAAAGAGAAATGTTCTGTCCTAAATTTCCACATCAGCAATCCTGTCAGATATTGAGAATACTTCTCCATGTCAAAATGTCCCAGGTGGCTCAGATCCTGCAGACATTAGCAGGCCCCCCCCATTTTCTTGATCAGAGTTCAAACAGCACAGGTTTTGCTAACCACAAAAGCCTCTGCCGTAGGCTGCAGGGAACCCTGGATGTACTGAGCAGCAGGTCATTTTCCTGCCTGCAGCCCAGTCCTGGTGTGCATGTGTCCCCAGGCCTGTATAACTGAGAACGGAAGCATCCAATATCCACTGAGTACTGGCCACTGCCCAGGCACTTGGCCAAACAGCTTTCAAGGTATCTCATGCTACCCCACTACATGACGTATCCAGACTCCCAACAGATCTGGATGCATTTCCAGTTTGGGGAATACCACCTTCAGAGGCTGATCTGCCTAGTTCACTGACAAGAAGCCAAGCTGCCTCCCTGGATTTGCACATCATCAGCACATGTAGCTTTTTCAAAGGGAACTACCACTATCTTGTTTTCTGAGAATTCACTCAAATGTAATGAATTCTGCTCCCTCGTAGTTTCTCTTCTACCTGAAAAATATTTACCAAGTGTCCACATGCCCCCAAATGATCCAAGATTTGGGAGGATATTTGTCTTCAAGGTTCTTCCTGTCCCCATGGTAGACATCTCTTCATACCAGGGCAGTATTTGTGCTCTCCTGTCTAGGCCTGGTTCATGCCAAGAGGAAGGTAAGGAAAATGGTCTGTTTTGTCCATGCAGAACTGCCACCATGCAACCGCCCCCCTCTCACGCCCCCATTTCTCTCTCTCCCTCTCTCTCTCTCTCTCTCTCTCTCTCACACACACACACACACACACACACACACACACACACAGGACCCATTCTCTCCTCCAGGAACAAGGATTTCAACTGCTGCAGCCCAATCGATGTTATAAACTTTGCTGCCCCCTAGTGTCAGGTGGAAGGAATATCAGTACTGCTTTGCTGCTTCGAGGGTTATGCCTGCAAAACAGGTTTTTTTTTCACCCATTTTTATTTGCTTTACTTTTGAAAGCTAACTTAGCAAGGTCATGCCTTATTCAGAATTGTCAAACACACAGTACAGAAAGCTACCAGTTTGGATATGCACATTCACTCCACTTTTACACAGGTAGACATGAAAATTCAGAGGCATGAAAATCCAATTTATGAGGACTTTGCTTTTTGACAGAGCTTGCCAAGTTCACTTCTACCGATGAAACCATCAACCCTGTATCTAGTAGCCTAAATTACTTCCATAAACATATGTACATTTGCAGGAAGTTTTTTGTTTTCTGTTTGAACAGTGCCAGAATTAGGCCTAGCCCCTTCCTTGGCACTTCCCCTTTTGCCTTGTGTGGATCATCACAGCCAGAGACATTGTGCCTTCAGACAGACCCTCCTTTCTTCCTTCAAGATTCAGCCTACAAATAGCTCCAAGCGGCCTCCTTCCCATCCCAGAGTCTCGAGCGAGCTCCTGGGGGTGCCGGTGGGCTCAGCACTCTCCTCACCTGCTCTCACCTGTCTATGTCACCCAGTCCCCAGCCCTGCAGCAGGGGCTTCTTCCTCCCGGCCTGGAGCTCCAAAATCAAGTGTCAGGGTGATGAATAAATGGCATGGGCAGGGGAGGCCCCAGGAGACAAAGGCTCAGCGAGGTTGTAACTAAAACTGCAGAGGGAGGAACATCAATTCAGATGAAAGCCACCAGGAGAAGAGGTCACCGTGGATCAGGACGGAGCAGCATTCTTTCTTCACAGTAGTTCTAACAGATTATCACTGCATGTTTGTGGGTAAGTCTCTTTCCCTCTAACCTCTCCCACAGTTCAGGGATGAGCTGATCATGGGGAGTTCAACGGTGCACTGAGACGGGCAGCCCTGGCTGGCTAGTAGGAACCAGAGCTCAAACGAGACAAAACTGGCACCGGGCTGGATTTCAGCAGGAAGGAATTGTTAAAGGGGTTCCAAGGCCTGAGCAGAACTTGGGTCCAATGTCAAGAACACTGGCTTCAGGAAGTCTAATTGCTGTGCAAAAGGGTAAACCAGCTAATCGCCCCAGTCTCAGAGATGAGAATCCTTTCTGGTCAGACCCCAGTGAGTGCCAAGGTTATCTGGGAGGATGGCTCCTCGGAATCTCTGGCCCCTCTCTGCAACCATGGCATACTTCTACAAGGGACCTGAGAGCTCAGCTGGTCTCCATTTCCTGTTCTGCAGAAAGAGAACCAAAGCTAGAGTGAAGGGCACAGCAGGCCCCGCGGAGACCCAGACCCTGCCAGGAGCGCAGGGGGCTCCTCTGCTGGCACGCCCTGAGCATGTTGTATGTGGCCACTAGTCCAGTCCTCGGTTCAGCTGTGTCCCTTATTATGTGAGTGTGACCTTATCTGACATTGGGTCGTACAGACGTGATCAAGTCAAGATGAACTCATCAGGGTGTCTTGGTCCAACATGGCTGGATCCTTGTGAGGAAGCCGTGCACACGGCCACGCAGGGAGAATGCGTGTGCAGCAGACGTGTAAGAGGAAGCCATGCACACGGCCACGCAGGGAGAATGCGCGTGCAGCAGACGTGGACAAGGGCGTGCAGCAACGGGGACACACGGACACAGTGGAAGACAGCCATGTGAAGACAGAGCAGGTCAGCGCTGCTGCCCTTGACCAAGGCACACCTGGAGCCACCAGAGGCCTGAGGAAGCCAGGAAGGGTGTTCCCCAAGAGCCCACGGGGAGAGGAAGGCCCTCCAGGGAGGAAGGCCCTCGCGGGGCACCCTTTCTGGCTTTGTCCATTTTCCATTTTCCTTCTCCTTAACTGTATCAATTCCACTGACAAAAGTATAAAAGCGGGAGATAAAATTCCTTCTTTACAATTGCTACAAAATGAAGGACTCTAAAGACGACATTTTCATTTAACAAACAATTACAAATGGCGGATTCAAAATAACATGTATTCATTATATTCTTTTATTGTACTTGATTATTTCTGTTTGAGGTATAAAAATTCCTATGACACCAGTAATAAATTAATTTTAAGTTTACCACCTGTAAAATTATACGTGGTATCAGGAAAACCTCTGAGCCTTCTCAGATCACCAGTCAATAAACATAATTCTTCAAAAACGGCTAATTCACTAATTATCTTCTTAAACTGTGTCCCTTAAAAATAAGCTATTTCACTATGTGAGTCATGAAGCCCAAGTTCTTCCTTGTTACCAATGAACAGTGGAGTTTTCAGGAAAGAGCTTGCTTTGTAAATATTCCACCAATTCTTGTCTGGACTTTAGCACCTCAATCTCATGATAGGGCACCTGTGAGGAAGGACAGTGTAATGGTCATGATATGCCTGTTTCCCACACCTGGCTCTCACACCCTACCCCACACAGGACTAGGCTAGGAGGGCAATGGCCACAGCGGCCTCTTCCTCCCGTGTGCCCATGCCCAGGGCAGTGCTGGCACGATGGATACACAAGTGGGTTGTCCATGTAAGAAAAATCTCTCAAATTAGAACCCACAATGCCTACCAAAAGCAAGCAGGAGACCTGGATCAGGTGCTGAGAGGGAGCCAGCACTGAACTAGCGAGGGTTAGGTGGGCGTGGCAGGGAGTGGATGAGGGCCAGGATCCAGGCTCAGAGCTGGAGAAAAGCCTGGCAGTGAGGGAGCAAGGGTGAAGGGAGAAAGGGGAGAGGGGGAGAGGGCCTGGGGAGGGGGAGGGGGAGGGAGAGGCCTGGGGAGGGGGAGGGGGGGAGAGGGCCTGGGGAGGGGAGAGAGGGGGGGAGAGGGCCTGGGGAGGGGAGAGAGGGGGGGAGAGGGCCTGGGGAGGGGGAGGGGGGGAGAGGGGCCTGGGGAGGGGAGGGGGGGAGAGGGCCTGGGGAGGGGGGGGGAGAGGGCCTGGAGAGGGGGAGAGGGGGGGAGACGGGGCCTGGGGAGGGGGAGAGGGGGGCGAGAGGGCCTGGGGAAGGGGAGAGGGGGTGAGAGGGCCTGGGGAGGGGAGAGAGAGGGGGGGAGAGGGCCTGGGGAGGGGGGAGAGAGGGGGAGAGAGCTGGAAACTGGTTGTGGGCAGACTATGGAGGGTTTTGAGTGCAAATTTAGACAGGAATTTTTACTTTGTCCTGTGAACAGTGAAGACACATGAAGGCTTTGTTCACACACTGTATTGGAAAAATAAAGCCACACCGGGAATGGTGTTTCAATAAAAAGGGTTTATTAGGGCCACACGAATTGGGAAAGGGGGTTAGGGAAGGAACAGCATGGAAGAGCAGGGAAGGGGCAAGGGAAAAGGAAAGGACAAGGGGCGGGTTCAGTTCGGGCAGCCTTATGTAGGGCACTCATGGTCAGTCTAGGCTGCGGGAGGTCAAGGGGTGGGGCTTGTGTCAGAATCTGTCCAGATTGGGCACCTGAGACGCCTGGGAGGTGTCTTGTCTCGAGGTACCTGGGTGGTGTGGCCTCCCTGCCCGGAATCTAACATTCTGCATGATTAGTTTTAACAAATCATCTGTGGCTACGTAAGAGGTAGTGCAAAAGTCACCAAATAGGAAACTAGAGAGATCAGGGACACTGTTTACCTTCCCCAAGGACCCCTCCCAAGAGACCCTCTTAAGTAATCTACAATGAAAACACAAAGGTCTTAACCATTAGGATGGATGAGGAGCCTGGTCTTAAGGGGTCACCTTGTCCGTTTTTATTCATTAAATCAGAGAGAAATTAAAAGAAGATGTTCCAATGGTATAGTAATCTTAAAAGCAGAGTTAAGCATAGCTTATAAAGAATATATGAGCTCTACTTTTGAAAAATTTCAGTGCTTTGAAACTCCATTTCAAAATAAAAGACAGAGATTTAAGACTAATCAACAAAATCAAAAAATTTAAACTAGATATTAATGTTCTTGGTCCACTGTTCTTTCAGACCACTTAGTACTGGTAAAATTAACTAAAATGGAGAGTGAGACTAAAAAACCCTTGAGCAGAGAATGCCAGGAAGGTCTTGAAAATGAACCCAAGCCTTGCTTAAGTTACAGATGTAAGCAACAGTTAACTTGCGGTATTCCTTTTTAATGCACATAACAGAGAAAAGAGAACTACAACTCAAACCTTTCAGCAGCATCCCAGGAATTCATATAACTATAGATTTTCCAACAAGACAGATCAAGCAGGGCAATTGCAGACCTATAGCCAATGGACTCTTTTCATTTGGCTTCCCTATGTTCACACTATAAAGTCCTGTTCACACTCCCTGGAGGGAACTCCAAAGTATTCTGGTTTGGCGCTATCTGATTCAAGAATTTCTATTTACTCAAGTAATTGTACTCTGAAGGCACAATTTGAAACTTTGCCTGGAAAAAAAAGCAAATTTGAATTTAGAATTGCTTGTGGAGAAAAATAATAGGTGACACCATACCTGAACAACTTGGTAACCCAGTAAACGTAGATGTCTTTGTTTGATAGCTTCTCTTCCTAGTAAGTGTTTGCTATTAGAGCAAAATCTTTTTGGACCATCAATACACAGTGCTACTCTGAGAAATCGAAGAGGAGAAAAACTAAATTTAGGAAACAATTAAAACTATTTATAAATTTGTAGATATCATAATTTACTTGGGATTTGACTAGTCTTATGCAATGACACTATTTTAAAATAAATCATGAATGTCTTTTAATCTGTTGCAAAAATATTCAAATTTATTAACATTTACAAAATATTACGAGGACTTTTCAAATATGATATGCTGGAAAGTAGTATTTTAATTTCCAGAATTATGTCATTTTTTTCACCTTTAAAGAAAAATATCAGTTTATTAATGTTGACAAGTCCTCTAACCTTAAAACCACAACAATTTCCTTTACCTTTTATGGATGTCTTCGTCAACTGTGAATGGTAGCACAAATCCTTCTTCGTCTAACTTAATTTCAACATCTGGTGAGAGAAGAAGGGGAAAGTTCTTCTGTGATACCCTCACAAGTACTCTGCTCCTCACTCTGATTCTTCCTACACTGCATTTATCAGTGGGCGGAAGGCTGCAAAGTAATGACCACAACCAACAATGGTGAGAACTTTAATTTCATCGGCTCTGTGATCAACCAAGTCAGCCTTAAATTAAGAAGGCTCAACCACACTGAAGCAAAGAGTGGGTTCTCAAGTGATGTGTGCATGACAAGAACCAGGCACATTTTCTTTTCCCCTTTTGACAAGTGGCAGGATCCTTCACTTCAAAAAAGAAACCCCTGCAAGCTAAGGAGTCACACTGTGCACCTCAGAACTTTCTGCTGCAGCCTGCGCTGCCTCCGTGGTAGAAGCTTCCTGTGCTCTGGCGTGTGGTCCTGGAGCATGGACGGACTCCCTGTCCTCCCCTCTGGCATGCTGCTGTTGCTTGTGTAAAAAGAGCCCAGAAGAGGGTGTGGAGTGAGGTGTGATCATTGGAAGCCTGTGAACTGCTCTCCTTCACGTGTGATTTTCTCTCACTGTCAATTTAGAATTGTCAGGGCAAAAGGACTTAGATTCTCTACTAAGCAATATCCAACAGAACTCTCCACAGTAAGAAATATTTATATCAGCACTGCCCAGTCTGAAAGCCATAAGCCACACGTGGTGACTGAATACTTCAAATGTGGGAGTGTGACTGAGAAACCGAGTTTTTAGCTTTTTCAAAGATTAAATCACCATATACTAACGACTGTTGCACTGAATAGCACAAGCCTGGATCATAATGGCAGCTAACACTTACTGAGCATTTACTCTGCTCCTGGTATTATAATTTCATTTAGTCTTTGAACAAATCTTCGAGGTCACTATTCTTCTTTCTCTCACTTTACAGATGAAGCAGTAAGCAGGAAAGGTTAAAATACTCTGCCTAAAACATTCTGCTACTATGTGGTTAATATGGGAGACTCAAACCCAGATGGTCTTGCCTCTTTAGCCTTATGCTGACCCCTGCTTTTAGGGAAGTTGTATGGCTACTAAGTCCCATAGATATCCAAAGAGGATAAGCTTCCAACAGAATTCCCTGCACTACTTACCTATTGTGTAACAATAGGGTGTTAACACTTTTGAAGCAAAATATGATCTTGCTCCTAAAAGGTCAATCAGTCCAATCATCACAGATTTATAAAGCTGAAAATCCACAGGGGTCTCCAGGGAGCAGCATGGAGTAAGAAATGATTTCACTTGGTACTGAGGAAGTAGTTTGGGACCCTAAAAATCATACATGCAAATATAAGAAAGAAAAACAAGATATAAAACAGATAATAAACTGAAGCCTCCCTGGAGATAATAGTTCATACAAAATTACTTTATTGGGGCATGATATTTTTTCCAGGACTTAGGGCATATGTCTTTCCTGAAATGACAATGCGTAATTCTTGTTACAGTTCAAAATACCTTTTAAATGTGTTTAAATAATCTCACTGGTCACCATAAACCAAGAGATAGTAGGGAGGGAGGGAAAGAGAAGAAACAGCAATGCCCAGAGTTCAAAGACATCTTTGGAACTCCTAGAATTGCTTTGCAGTCCAAGTACTCACTTCATGTTTTTAACAGTGGAAAATGAGATAAAGATGACATTTTTAGCTTAGTAAGGAAAGAACAGTGAGGTAATAAATGCTGGCTAATTGTTGTCCATGTGGAAAAGAACACAGTTAAACTATCCTCCATCACAGACCACAACACATCCCAGTCTATAAGACAGTGAGACAGTTAGGCATCCTTGAACAGAAGGACAGAAGTGCTTAAGTGTGCTTACACACACACACACACACACACACACACACACACCTGCACATATATGTGAGATAACACATATGTTGATTAGATACTACTTATGCTAATAGACATTATGGAATGACTGAATATGTGCATATTTCAAAACAACATGAATAAGATACATGTACATTTTTATTTGTCAATTAAAAGACCTAAAGGTGTATTGAAGACATAAGGAAAATGTAATTTTTAAAAATTAGTAAGACATTTGTGTTGACTTAGTAGTGGTGAGTATTCTTAAACAAAATAGGAAATCCAGAAGCAACAAAAAAAATATTTGACTATCAAAAACTTCTGTACAGGGCTGGTGTTATGGCTCAGTGGTAGAGTGCTCGCCTAGCACGTGCAAGGCACTGGGCTCAATCCTCAGCACATAATGATAAGTAAATAATATAGAGGTATTAAAAAAAAACTTTTGTATAGCAAAATGACAACATAACAATATTAAATTAAAAATAGTAATAATAGGAGCTGGGCACAGTGGTGCAAGCCCGTAATCCCAGCAGCTTGGGAGGCTGAGGCAGGAGGATCGCGAGTTCAAAGCCAGCCTCAGCAACAGCAAGGTGCTGAGTCTCCAAATAAAATACAAAATAGGGTTGGAATGGGGCTCAGTGGCTGAGTGCCCCTGAGTTCAATTCCCAGCACTCCCCCCCCAAAAAATAGTAATAATAAAAAATTACAAACCAGGAGAAAATTATGTGTAACATACATAATAAACAAATATTTCATGAGTCATGAAGAAGAAAAGACAAACGGAAATGAGTAAAGGTGCAGAAAGATAATTCATTGAACATATACGTGGCTCATAAACATTTGAGAATTTGTTCGACTTCATTAGTCTCATTAAAATGCAATCTAAACTTTTGACATGACAACAACAACGGCAGGGAGAAAAGGAGCTAATGCTGCAGGAGTTGGGGAGACAGGCCACCTCTGTTCAGTGCTGGGGAAACAGGACATCTATGAAGAGTAGGGGGAAAATCTGTCAGGATCAATCAAAACAAATTCCAGGAATCCATTTTACAGACTGAAAGAACAAAAAGGTAAGACATACAACAATGTTTACTATGGCATATGCGCATGTTGATAGAGTTGATAAGAGTTGAAAAAATACAGGAAGTGCTTTTATAGTGGAAAAGCAGAATGAATATCCTGAAAGATCATGCCATTCTTAAGAAAGCATTTGTTCTACATGATGGGACTCCAAGAATGCCCACAATATCCTGGACACAAAAACAAATTATAGGGTTTGGGGTTGTGGCTTAGCGGTAGAGCGCTCGCCTAGCACGTGCGCGGCCCGGGTTCAATCCCCAGCACCATGTAAAAATAAACGCATGCTGTACAACTAAAGCAAATAAATAAATATTTAAAAAAATTATAATTTGTTGAGTTAGGCCCATCCCATAGAGAGAGAAAAACTGGATGGTGTTTATGTATTTGTATATATTTGGGTGCAGAAACTGCAGTTAACATTGTTCCTTCAGGGATGGAAGAAGATGGGGAGTTACTATAACTTATCTTAGTATATTTGAGCTAAGCTATTTTTTAAAGATAACAGTGGTTTTTTCCATCCTATTCATTATTCCCCAAGTCAGACTTTCTAATATTGCATTAGGAGTATGGAGGACCAGGCAGGGGATGGGCAAGACTGGTGATGCAATCTCCAATCCTACACAGGCATGTGATAGTCATGGGGACGATCCACCTTAAGCACGTTCTAGAGAAGAGTGAAATTTCTGACTTGGCTTAAAATATACTGAGAAATAATCTAGGATCTGTTCAGTCCAACGATTCACACTTTGATAACCACAGCTACAGGAAGTGCTAAAACCCTGTACAAGTCTCAAGAGTCCGGAGTGTGCGCCCGCAGCGCTTGATGAGACTTGCCAGGCAACCCTGCTGGTCTTTCTAGGATAAGGCACAGAAATGGGGCCAACTGATCAAAGAAAAGCCTATCTGGTGGCAGCTAACACCAGATCAGGGAAAGTTCTGCTTTTCAGTGAGGGTACCGAGAGACCTCAAGTAAAGGAACTTTAAGAAAACTGGCCCCATAAAAAAATAAGGCCACACCATTCATGGTCATGCTCTTACCTTATAGAAAGGGCACTCAAGGACTGAGGTCAGGAAGAGTTGGGTCAGTTGTGCCATACTCAATCTGTCCAAATGTGACTCTTCACCTGAAACACAAAGCACCTCTGTCATTGTTCTGCTTGAATTTGGGTAGGGTAGTGAGAGAGCGAACATTATGAATGTAAGCCATTACATTCATGACTTCAAATGGCTCTAGGGAATGAACTTGTAAGAATTAACAATGTCCTCTTTTTGCCATCATTGAAACTGACTTCTAAGAACCTAAGCTCTTAGCTACATATTATAAATACTGGGGACAAAATATATTTGGATAATTAGCAGAACGATTCTTTTAACCATGGAAATACAGGAATTTGACATATTTGGATTCCTTGAATTAAGATGAACAATACCAGGCTGGGGATATGGCTCAGTTGGTAGAATGTTTACCCCACATGCACAAGGTCCTGGGTTAAATCCCCAGCACCACATAAAAAAAAAAAAAAAAAAAAGTAATAAGTTTTAAAACATGGTAGAAAGGTCAGACGTTTCACTTTAAAAAAAAAAAAAAAAAAAAAAATGAACAGTACCATCCTTTTAAAATAAGCTGCTCACTCATCAAAGGTTCTGCACTACAGTGGCTTTTATCATTGCCACTATCATGTCCCCCAGGAACACTGCAGTACCCCAGCCAGGCAGCAGTCAGGTTTATCTGAGGTTGCTTTCCTCCCTTTGCACAATGTCCTAGCTCTCTTTAGCCCAAACTTCCAATCTCACTTTCAAATGATTATGGAAGAAAAGAAGGCAGATCATTGCTGTGTAAATGGTAGCGAGGTAACCTGTAAACATTACAAGTACAAAGGTTAGTTAGATACAAGTGTCAGAAAGTATAACCAACTTGCCTTGTAGCTTTTGAAGAAAAAAAGGGCTGAATATTTTATCCATGAAGTTGACTGGATGGTGCTCTATCAGTGAACACGAATGGAGAAGTCTCAATAATGTTTTGGGAGGAAAACAACTGAAATGAGTGAACAGCACATGTTCTAGCTTCCTAAATAAAGCAGGTGCATTTGGTGGCAAATAATTGAGTTTTCCAAATGGCTCAATCAATTCAGAAATCTGACTAGGTGATAATTTTTCTGATTGGCTAACAAAAGTTTCTGCCACTGCATTGAGGATAGGTTTTGAAAGAATCAGCTTCCTGCTGCAGTACTCCATGATTTTGCCGACAACATCAGCATCCAAGGTGAGACAGAATGCAGCTACATGCTGCTCTAGGGCTTTAATAAAAAACCTGTCATTGTGTCCAAAATATATGAAAGCCTCTATGACTTTCCTGAGCTCTTCATTAGTGAAACGGGGAATGTGCCTCACAACATATTTACCCAATTTTATAACCAGAGGAAGTGCCTGAGCTTGATCTAGAACCACCAGAGCAGTAAGCATTTGGCTAATGGATTTAGGACTCAGGTAGGAAACTATTGAAAGGGAAAAGTTGTTTATCATATTTAAAAATGTCTGGTGTTGGTCCACTTTTTCAGCACATGCCTGCAGTATTCTATAAAGGGCCACAATATCCTCTGGGGTAAACGCTTCCAATTTTTCACTTTGCAGCTGACAGATAATCAGTTCTAGTGTCACACAACCTGGGTCTTGCAGTCTAATCAGACTCTCCCCAAGAACACAGAGATCATGCACTTCCAGGCCACCTCTTTGGAGACGATTCTGGCATTCTGCCATGAGATTCAGGATCAAGCTACTTTGAGTATCCACGTGCAACAAAATCAGAGCTTGCAAAGCAGTCACCAAACCAGAGTTTGACAGCTGTGAGGGGTCCTGTTCAAATCGAAAGCATAAAGCTTGAAAAACGCTACTCTCTAGTATTTCTTTGGGCAGCCTTTGATCACCACCTTTTTTCTCCACTTCAGAGATCCGCTGTAAAGCTCCTGCAGCCATGGCATCAGGCAGAGTCTCCAGTGTGCTTATAAAACCCAATACCTCCTCCGATGAGGTGAATTCGTTTAGTCTCCTGTAAAATATGTGTTCGTCCTCATTTTTAAGATTTTGTTCAAGCCTGTTCCAGTCATGTCCCTGAGAGAATGCTGGCTCACCAACTGGATGAAGTTCATTTCCGTTTTGTGACTGGAACTTTTTACAGCAGGCATGATGGAACTGGATCCTGAAAGGCTCACACTGTACTGAACAGAACCAAGGATGCAGATGCTCTTTGGATACCTTGTGAACATGATTTATAGGGAGATTTTTCAGGGCAGCCAGAGCTCCGTGTATCCGAAAATCAGATAAATGGCAGAAGTTCCTCCGCAAGGTAATCAAAGCCATGCCATGTAATTCTCAACTCTTCTGGACTTGTAAAATAAAAAGACATGATCAAATACAAAGCACATGACTCATTCTATGTCAATGTCTGTGAAACAAAGGATGGGTACCCCAAAGTAGGGATAAATAAAAATTTCCCACTAGGATAGAAGTACCAGAAAGGCAGGTCTCTGTGTCTTAGAGCTTAGGAAAGTGACTGCATCTAACAAAAATAATTGCTATCACTTTCCAGGCACGGTTCTAGTTGCTTTATAGGTGTACTCACTTACACAAATTATGTACTTTTGTCATCATCTGACAACCAAGGAAGAAAGTGAAGCACAGAAAAGTTACTGTGCCCAGTTTACATGGCTTGTGTTAAGGGAAGGGCCAACTTATGCTTTGAGCATAAACCTGCAGATGGCTGACTTTTTTCTTCTTTTTCTCTTCCACTTTTCCTCCTCCCTAACAACTGGGGGGAAACAATATTAACACTTTTCCTATCCCAGGCTAAGGAATCCTGTTCTCCACTGCCTGGAAGAATATCACTGCCCACAAGAATAAACAAACTCCAAACCTGGGAACTGGAGCAATGCCTCTCTCAAAGGCATCTGCTGGACATTAAGTAATTAAATCTACTGACAGCATTTGGATCCCAGCCCTCGTGTTCCTTTAAAAGCCCTGTGCCCCCCTGGCAGGGGGAATTACAGCCTCCCAGACAGGAGTCCTCTGTGCGCCTCCTTTGCTAGCAAAGCAATGAACTCCTTCCTTTTTCTCAAAACCTGTTTTCTTTAGACAGGCAATGGAGCCAGGACGGGTTAGTGGCAAGATGGGGGGGAGTCAAAGTCGGGAAATGAGCTCTTAGCAGCACCTCCGCTGGGCTGGTCCAGGGTAAGGATCAGTCCGGCCAAAGGCAGAGCTGTTCAAATCAGGCGGGCCAGCTCGGGGTAGGCGGGCAGGGCAGGGCAGGGGACGCGAGACTCCACTGCTAGGATGCGTCTCGCTGCGCAGTCGGGCGGTCGAGACCGAGGAGGGACGAGGGCTACCCTGGCAACCGGAGAAAAACAGAGTAAACCATCCCACTGAGGAAGGCCAACTAGCGGCCGGGGAACTAGGGAACCGAGCGCGAAGGGCAGACGGGCCGGGAGCCAGGTACGCGTCCTCCAGCGAAGAAAGGACCCCACGCGCAGAGCGCCCGGGACCCGGCGCCGCGGAGCCTGTGGTTTTTGTGCCGGGGGGCGCTGCACATTAAGGGCGAGCGGGCAAGACAGCGCACAGCCAGCCGAGCAGCGCAGGCGGAGCACCGTGTGGACACCTACCTGGCTCCGCCCGCACCGCGCTACAAGCAGCGGCAGAGGCTGGACCCTCGTGGGTCCCCGTACGTGAACACAGCAGCAGAAAGGCACAGCTTGGCGCATGCGCAGGCTGCAGATCTGGTCCAGTACCACCCACATCCAGAGTTCTGTGATTGGCTCAAGTCCCCTCCGAAGCTTCCTATTGGTCATGAGTATCGAGCAGGCGCACTTCGGTTACACGCATGTGCGCGAGTAGACAAACACCCGGATTTCGCTACGCTGGGGTCTTGCCTCATAGGTGAGCACCTGGCGGCAGCGCTTCCCAGTTGTAGGTCTAGCTGGGAAGCAGCAGAGGTCCCCGGGGGTCTGCGCGAGTGGTCCCCTGGCCGCGGGGCGCGGGCTGGGAGGTCGGCTCGGGTCCCGGGGAACGCTGTGTCGGCCTCTTGCACCGGGGGCGCCGGGGCGTGGGGCCTCCTTCCGCCGCGCCTGCGGTTCTGGAAGCTGTTCCGGGGCCCGGGAGCGGGGCGTGTCGGGAACCTCCGCAGAGGCGCGGGCTGGCGCCTGCGTCCCAGGGCGACGAGGGGGTGGCGGGTTGGAGCCTCCGAGCTTCCCCCGGGACTGCGTGCGGCCGTGGTGTTGGGGCTGTGGACACCACGTCTTCGCAGCACTCGTGAGCCTCGCACGTGCGGGTCTCCGAAGTATTCGCTTGGCCGTTCATTCACTTAGCTAAGCACCTTAGTGCTGTTCTGGTTCCTAAGAACACCTCAACGTTAATGTGAAAGGGTTTTGTTTGTGGTTTAGATAAGCTAGCGGAGCATGAAACTATAGGTGGTTTGTTTACCAAAAGCCAGTATTTTGATCGGATGTCATGTTTGTCTATAAATTGACGAGGGTTAGCCACTTTTTGAATGAAAAAAAATCTGTGCATGTCCTTTACTTTACCCCTGGTTGACTCTTCAGGCGGAAAAAAAAAAAAAAAGTTCAGATGGGAATATTTTTTCTTTGCATTACCATATGCACTTTTGATACTAAAATGACAACGAATACTTTGATTAACACAAAGATGGGTAAGACTTTTCTAAGTGATATTGTCTTAAGCATTGCTGAGGTGCTTTGTGT
This sequence comes from Tamias sibiricus, assembly GCA_025594165.1. Taxonomy (NCBI): domain Eukaryota; kingdom Metazoa; phylum Chordata; class Mammalia; order Rodentia; family Sciuridae; genus Tamias; species Tamias sibiricus. Next base: position 166,855,057 of record CM046662.1, on the reverse strand, counting down.
ATGTCACATTCTTTACCAGGTAGGTAGTATCCTAATTTAAGGACTAGGGAGCTAAGATTCACAATATTTAAGTAGCTTGCCTACACGTGTTCACTTCTGATTGACAGTTTGGGGGCCCAAAAGTAGCTTGACCTCATAATCTGATTTCTGAACCATGAAATTAGAACTTTAATCTGTCTTCTCCATAATTTGATGAATTCTCTCTTATTTAGGTTTATTTAAAATCAGTGCAAAGAAATAAATTTAGAGAAGACTTTCATATTGTGTGAATGTTGTTTCAATCCTTTGTGAAGATTGAGGTAGAATTAATACATTAATACATTCAGGTTGTTACTACTTTATTAAGAAGAAAAATCCTTTTTCCTGTTTCTGTTTTTCAGTGTCACTCTCATAGTTACATCACATGCCTTGTGCAATGAGGAGGTTTTTGTTATTATATGCTACACAGCGAGGACAGGCAAAGGCCATAGCAGAAGAAATAAGTGAGCAAGCTGTAGCACATGGATTTTCTGCAGATCTGCACTGCATTAGTGAGTCAGATAAGGTAAGAGCTGTCACTCCGGTGGACTTTACAGTATTTTATGCTTTAAATATTTTGGTTGGGAAGTGATGCTTATTGAAGAAAGTTGCTCTATACCACCTTGATCTTTTATTTTATTTATTTATTTATTGTTTTGGTACTGGGGATTGAACTCAGCGGCACTAGACCACTGGGCCACATCCCCAGCCCTTTTTTGTATTTTATTAGAGACAGGGTCTCACTGAGTTGCTAAGTGCCTCGCCATTGCTGAGGCTGGCTTTGAACTCGCTATCCTCCTGACTCAGCCTCCCAAAGTGCTGGGATTACAGGCATGCGCCACCGCGCCCGGCCCACCTTGATCTTTTAAACAGAAATTTATTATTATTAACTATTTTCACCAGCCTTTTTTTTTTACAGAATTATACATATAAGTTAGGGTAAATGATTTCAAACTGAAAAAAGCAGCTACTTCTCAATAAATGGTAGCAGTAGCATCCGTTTATGTATACCTTGTTTACTCTGTGGTGGCTCTTGAGAACAAAGGAGGTGTGTGTATTTTCATGCATATTTGTGCTTTCCACCTCATGAACCTCAGAATCTATTCTGATTTCCCCCAAAAGAACTTGCGATTCATGTTAGAGTTCCTCCAAGTGAAGGACCACCTAGATTCTTTTGTGAAATAGAATTTCAAGTAATGGTGTAAGGATCTGGGAAAAACCCTGCTGCTTAAGGTCAGGGACTCCTTGTTTGTATATTTAGTCTCTGCTGAAATTCCTGCCTTATGATATATAATACTTTGTTCTTCTTTGAGTTAGTCTGAGATCTCCAAACAATACTGTCCCAGACAGTTGAGGTGGTAACAGCAGGGGCTGTGTACCATCAGAGGATAGGTGAATCCCTGAACACTCAGGTTCACTTCACAACTTGAGAAGTATCTTGCCAGTGTCCTGTCACTCAAATTCACAGCCTCTGGTCCTTCATGTCAAGTTCACAATACTAGTCAGCAGAACAGGTGAATTATAAATTCAGCTTTTAGAAAGAGACTCACCTGGTTTCTTTAGGCAGCACTGCCAGAGTGACTCCAAAAGCTCTCACAGAAAGGGGGTTCCCTTTAGGAAGCCACCAGACAGTAGTCTTGTCATTCAATGATAACATAAATTCAGTGTGCTATGATGGATTACAACCTGAATCAGTTACTAGGTACTAATAGTATCATAAAACGAGCCCTAATTGGGTCCATGGGGTTGACCCCTCTGGCTGGGTCAGGGTAGCTCTCTACCTTCTCATTCACGGCAGACCTTGTCAAGGTGAGTCAACTTATACAAATTGTGTACAGAGTTGGACACAGAACTTGTGTAGTGTCTTGTGAGCATTTACTGGCCTAGGGAAAGGTTAGCTCAAGTCCTTAACACAGGAGTGAAAAATAAAGCGAGACTGAGGGTTTAGCTCAGCAGTAAAGTGCTTGTTTTGGATACATAGGGCCCTGGATTTGCTCTGTGGCACCACACCAAAAAAAAAAAAAAAAAAAAAAAAAATTGAATTTTTTGGACCCAAATTAAATAGCATTTATGAGCAGTAGAGTCCATGGAGTCATAAGAAGAAAGAGTGGTCCACTCGAAGTGTTTAAATTTACATTGGTATTAGAAGAAAGAAACCTGGTTTCTTAGAATTGGGATTGCTGATGACCTCGGTACCACTGCTAGCAAGCTCTGCTCCCTGGAGCCCTGAAGGAGTGAGTTGGTCTTGACAGCCAGGTCCCTGATGGCTGGGGCAGCACTAGTGTCTGTGTACCTCTCTGCCTTTGTGTCATATGTGTCGCTGGGGCTGTCAGAGCTGCTGTGTTTTCATTGTAGTCTGTCTGCTGGAATATTCTGTGAAGCTTCCTTGCTGTCCTGCTGTTTTAATCCTAGGTGCTTGCTGTCTGTTCTATTTCTAAATCCACCTCCCCCTTTAAAAAATATTTCTGCTTGCTTTTTTTACTTTGTTATGAGAAGTCATTCCCACAGAATTAGTTGCCTCTCCTGCTGGGCAGCTCATCCGGGTTTTTAGGCCCATCATCTTGGCTCCTAGCTGGGCTTATTTGCCTTACAGATCAGAGCTCATGTTTAACATTTGCCGCAGAGCACCATGGCAGAAAGGTACTTGTCTCTTCTCCGATTTTCCTGAAAAGTGTTGTACTAGATGGAAGCCTGTGATGGTGGGTTCCCTCTGGCGAGCTGTAGAGACATGGGCTTTCTTAACCTCTTGATCAGCATCAGCAAAACAAATGTGTGGCTGCATTAAGAAATATCTTACATTGCATAACGTGATTAAACAAGGGCACCGGGTCATTGGGTGAGGACTGATCACTGTGGTGTGCATCTCTAGTTCCTTGGAAAGATGAATAATTGAAAACAAATGCAAGATGGGTAGAAACTGGGTCATTGCCTTCTCTCTCGCTGGTGTGTTAAATGATAGGTGATGTAGCATTAGGTCCTTGACTTGATATCCTTGTTTTGTAGTATGATCTAAAAATGGAAACAGCTCCTCTTGTTGTTGTGGTTTCTACCACTGGCACTGGAGACCCACCTGACACGGCCCGAAAGTTTGTTAAAGAAATCCAGGACAAGACACTGCCTGCTGATTTCCTTGCTCATCTGCGGTATGGATTATTGGGTAATGGACTATATTTTCTGATTTCAGTGTTATTATTGACTTTTAACTCTGGTTTTGTCAAAACCATGAAATATAATCAAATGAGGTTTGTCTATTTTTTATGTAAATATTATACATACACAAAACATGTAAGTGTAAATAATGTGCTACCGTGTATGAATGCTTTTTCAGTCTTTACCACACATCTCTGGGGGACCTCCCAAGTAGCTTTCTTTCTTTTTCTAAAAATATTTATTTTTTTTTTTAGTTATAGTTGGACACGACACCTTTATTTTATTTATTTGTTTTTATGTGGTGCTAGGATCGAACCCAGGGCCTCGAATGTGCTACCACTGAGCCACAACCCCAGCCCCCACCGGGGAGCTTTCTTAAGCAAGGGTGCACATCAGATTCAGCTGTGAAATACTTTCAGATTATTAGTGGCTGGGCCTCTCCCCAGACCTACTGAAACAGAATCCTTCATTGCTGTTTTACTGTTTAAAACAACAAAAGCAAGCCTTAAAAAGCCTGAGGTGATTCACTCACTGTCTAAGAACCCTTCCTCTAGGACAGTGGTTTTCAACTCCAGCTGCACATTGAATCAGCTAGAGGAGATCTTGATAGTTCCTTTACTTGGGACATGTCCAGTAAATCTGTTTTCTGAGGTAGTGCTCTGGTATTGGTATTTTAAAAGCTCCCAGGTGATGCCTCCGGGGTTAAGAAAACTGGCCTGGGCTCTGTGGAACCGTTCGAAGAAATGAAGATAAAGGATCGGGAGGACCAGCCTGGGTGCTGAGGGCCAATATTCCTGGCTTGTGTTCAGTGTTGTTCAGCTTTGAGGGTTATTTTGGTGGGAGGGTGTTTAGAAGGATGGATTGTGCTTTGAAAAACAACTGATTAGAAATCTGAGACTAACCTCGGCTGTGAACTGGCGTTTAACATGTTCACGAGACTACGTTCTAGCGTTTATGAATTTTTTAAATTGAAGTTTTTTCCAGTTTTTGTTTTTAAGAGCTAGTACATGTTGCTTTGATATTTTCTCAAAAACATAAAAGTCTATACTTATGGCTAGCCACTCATTCTGTTGAATGTTGGGACCATGTGTGGACCCAGCAACTTCTCATCTCGTTATTTGGAAAGAACAGGAGATAATTAAATAACTGAAAATTTAAGCTTTGAATTTTAAAATTCCAACTGAGTGAAAATTTTAGTTTGTTTTCTTACAGAAGCAGTTCTTATTTCACCTAATAGGCATTTTATAGAAGCTGCTCATCTGCGGCAGATGTGCCTCTGTGCTTTATATCAGAAGTCATAAATGCTAAAAAGGGCCAGAGAGTAGGTATAAATAGCCTTTGGGGGCCATGAAATTTTCATCACAGCGCTGGACTCTGCTGTTGTAGCCTCAGAGCCACCTTAAGCAATATGTAAACAGACGGACTTGGCTGTGTTCCAGCAAAACTTCATTGTAGAAAGGCTAGTGGGTGGGATGTGGCCTTATTTAAAACAGGATAGTGGAGGGGGCTGTGGTTGGTAGACGCCTGCTTAGGATCAGATGTGTGCAGATAAAAGATACTGTGGTTTTAAAACCTGTGTATTTCTTGGAACAGTGGTATTTATGTGTTTATAGTACCAGTGTACCTGGTACATTTATGTTCTAAAATAGAGGAAGATTTTCTGTATATTTAGTATTACTCAAGAAAAATAGTCACTGTACATTGTTTCTTGCCTTACCTGTGACAGTATGAAATAGTTTTGTTTCTAGATGTTTTATTTGTCTATTTGCACACTATTATCCATTTGGACTCTCTAGGTTTGGGTGATTCTGAATATGCATACTTCTGTAATGGAGGGAAAGTAATTGATAAACGACTTCAAGAGCTTGGAGCCCGGCATTTCTATGACACCGGACACGCAGACGACTGTGTAGGGTAAGGGCGACATGCTTCTGTTTACTCCAGTAAAATCTTACTCAGACGTGGTGAAAGTCGGTGAGTTTAGAGAATGTGTTGTTTTTGGGTTTAGCGCTCATGCTTGGCCTTAAGGATCTTTTTATAATCTTAGCTTTTTGAGTGCCAGGATCCAAGAGGGCCAGCCAGTGTTTGGCTTTCCTGTTTTGCTGATGTGTGTGTGTGTGTGTGTGTGTGTGTGTGTGTGTATTCCTGTCTCATCCTTCTCAGTCTCTGTTAATAGAAAGAATTAGGAAAAGTGCCCCAGCACAGTTGTCCTTATCTTGAAGTGTGATGAGGTTTAAAGTCAGGGGCCTGAGCAGGTCAGGCATCATAGGAAGACACATCAGAGGCCTCAGCCCAGCTGTGTGGCCAGGCTCTGTCTCTCACTATCCTCATGACCTTTGCCCACCCTGCTAGTCAGAAGTATGTGTTCTCTGTTCTCTTATTCTTGCTTTTTGTTTGTTTGTTTTGAGATGGGGTCTTGCTGTGTTGCCCAGGCTGGTTTCAAACTCCTGAGCTCAGGCGATCCTCCTGCCTCAGCCTCCTCAGTAGCTGGACTTGAAACACTTAGCACCATGCCCAGCTTCATTCCTGTTTTTGCAACTCAGTATTCACCCTGTGGCTGCCTTTCAACTCATCCTAACATATTTATTCAGAGGTTTTATAGGTGCTGTCCTATTGCTGCTTCGTCTAGATAACAGCATGCAGACTTTTTTTGTTGTTTTTTTTTTTTACTAGGTGCATGTGCTCAATGAATTTCCATTCACTGTGTTAATAAATAATCTGTTCATGAGAAATGAAAAATCCAGCAAATGGCTTGCCTTCCTGGGTAGGAGGATGGTGGGGACTCCTCATGTGTCCCCTTACCTGGCTCTTCCAGCCCACTCTTCCTTTGTTTTCTGCTCTGTGATGCTCTGGATTGTTTCCAAATCAACGTGTTCTTCATTGTGACAAAACCATGTGACATTTCTTTGACTGTTAACTTTTATTTTGACCTTTTTTCCTTGCTAGGCCTCCTTGACTTTAAATGTGTGGTCATGTGTGAGCTCTGATCAGTTGCTAATACAGTGCTTTCGTTAATTCCTCAGGCCCAGCACTCACATTTCACGTGTCTTTAAAGGCTCTTTTTCTTTTTGCCCGTTCATCAGCTTAAGTATTAAAATGTTTGAACATGTATCTCAGTAGTCTGTGGGTCTTAAGTTTTGACCCTATTTGAATTTTTCCTTTTTCTAAAATTCAGATCTTTTCCACAAGCCATCCTTACCTCGTAGTTACCATCATGCTGAAGGAGTTGAGACGCAGGCTGCCGTCTCGACACCTGGGTCACAGCCTTGGTCCCCCACTGACTGACTGCAGCCGTGGTCACTTAAACTTTTTGTGCTGAGGTTTCTTCCTCTATGAAATAGATAGTAGTAGTAGAATGAAAAATGCCAAATCCAGCAAATGGCTTGCCTTCCTGGATAGGAGGATGGTGGGGAGCTTCCATTAGACGGATCAGTGCACGTTAGCCTCTTAGAACTGTGCCGTCATAATGAATGCTGGCTTTCTCAGTTATGGATGTTGTCACCTTAACATTTCTGAGTTATGAGAATGATGTGTCACTGCTGAACCCATAGTTTTATAAACTTGCTTTTACAAAGGCTTGTGGGGATAAATACAGTGTATAACCAAATTTTAAGCTGTGTGCCTGTAAACACCTAATAAAGACAAATTGTAACTTGAGTCCTGAGAAGACAAAGTTCTGAAAAGTGTCTTTTCTTGATGGTTGTCTATGAACTAGAATTTGATACCTCCATTCATTTGGGATGATGTGATAAAGAGGTCATTTTCAGTGTCCAGACACAGTCTTCCTTCCATTTGCTTTATCTAGCCTAAGGGAATGTGAGAATGTTATTGCTGAGTTACACTTCCTTAGTAATAGTTAGATTGCCACACTTTAAGAATTTAAAGTGTGCAGAATGCATGTGGCATTCTGCCGAGTGGAGGGGTCCCATCCTTACCCGTGCTGTGTTCCAGTGGACACTTGAGCATTTGTTTCTTCTCTCTTTCATCATGTGCCAGTCTAGAACTTGTGGTTGAGCCTTGGATTGCTGGACTCTGGGCTGCCCTCACGAAGCATTTTAGGTCAAGAGGAGGACAAGAGGAGACGAGTGCTCTCCCAGGGACATCAAAGGCCTCCTTGAACTCGGCTCCTGTGAAGCCAGCACTGTCACACATTGAGTCACAAGTCGAGCTTCTACGATTAGATGGTTCAGGAAGACAGCATTCAGAGGTTTTGGAACAAAATGAAACAAATAGAGGTCAAACAAATGGTTTGATTGAAGACTTTGAATCCTCACTTGTCCGCTCAAAACCCCCGCTCTCACAAGCCTCTCTCAGTATTCCTGCTTTACCCCCAGAATATTTAGAGGTGCATCTACAGGAGTCTCTTGGCCAGGTGAGCAACTTTACTTTATGCTCTGTGCTATAGTTATGCGACTGTGGGCATGTGGGCATGGTTTTTTTGGGTTTTTTTGTTTGTTTTTTAAACAAAGGTCAACAAACTGTGACTCCCCTGTCAAATGCCTCTCCTTTGTAGATAAGTTTTGCATAAAATTACCTTCAAACTGTGTCTGAGGCATTCATGAAGCATAAATGAACTTTTTGTGTAGACGTGGGTTCCATCTCCCACATAGCTCTTCATAAACCTGCGTATGGCTCAGTCGTCTTCCTCACTCGCCTAACATGAGGAAGGCCCTGGGTCATACCCACAGCACTGAAAAAACATATTCGTGTGTGTATAAAGATGATTGTTTATTTTAGAAGAAGATATTTCATTATGTATATGCAAATATACATAATACACTAAAAAAACATATTCATGTATATATAAAGATAATCGTTTATTTTAGAAGAAGATATTTCATTATGTATATGCAAATATTCCAAAATCCAAAATATTTTTTGTCCCAATAATTTTTGCTAAGGAATTCTCAATCTGTATTATGTTAAGGAAGTAGGTGGACTATTTTGCAGAACTGATTTTTTGCTTTTTCGTCTTAAATATGAGTCAAAGGTGAGTTTTGTGAGCAATGAAGAAATTACCTCAGTAACTAAACTTAAAGGATTTATTTACAATGTAGTCTCTTTCCAGTGTGAATTTTTGATGATGCTTTATCTGGAGATCATTTTTTTTCTATTATTTATAGACATGTCTTTGTTATGTTAAGTCCCAACATTTTTGAGTTTCAAGTTGACTGATAGCTGATTTTTCTGCACTAGAGCTATTACATGGAACCCTGAAATTTCTTCAGTGTGTTTAAAATAAATTTACAGTGCATGAACTCTCTCTCTTTTTTTTTTTTTTTTTTTGTTGTTGTTGTTGTTGTTGTTGTTGTACTGGGGATTGAACTCAGGGGCACTCGACCACAGGGCCTCATCTCCTAGAGTTCCATGTGGACATTCTTACATAACTCACACCTTTAATGCAACTATCACTATTTCTAGTTGTAGTTTTATATTTTTAATAAGACAGGCATTTGAGGAACGGTTTGAGTGCAGCTTCTTTCTAGTACCTTAGAGCTGCTTTGGCATTCAGATAACTTTATACATAAACAACTATGGGTTGTTATTTTTGTGCTTTTTCTTTGTTATTTTATGAATCGTATAAGTAAGGTCTTGTAAATTCGTGTTGATCAGGCTTGGGGACGGATGCACTGCCTCTCAGAAGGCATGCCTGGATTGGGGAGCAGAGTGCACAAACATACTGTAAAGTAGCCCCATCTGTGGACCCAGGGCTCGCACATGGCAAGTGCTGAGCTACCTGCACAGGTAGGAGGAGGGTCCTTTGAGTGTCTTCTATGGCAAGTGTCGTTGTGTAGACTCAAGTGACAAGTTGGTAAGGTAGTTAAAGGAGACATAAATCTGCTGAAGCAAATGCTCCATGTGGAGGTGTTGCCTCTAGTACCAGAGGGTCTCCTGGCCAGGTGGTATGCAGCAGAGCCTCCTGTGGGCACCTTCCCTTGACCTGCTACAGAGCCCTGTCCTGCTCCAGGCCACTCGTAGCTGGCGTTTGCAAGGCAATAGCCCTTCCCAGTATGGAGTGTTCTGCCCCAGTTCCTGAGGAGACTTAGTAGATATTCTATTCTGCTTCTCCTAGGGAAAGTGAGGTGAAATGAACACTAGTGTGGCCTTTACTTAGGAGTCCTGACATGTCTTGATATGCAGACTCTTGGATCCCTAAAAATTATAGTGTCCTTTTCCATTCTCAGGTCCTTAGAGGGCACTGGTCTTACTGAAGACTTTGATACACTAGCCACTCCTTGCTCATGAAGTCTGCCTAGCACATGCCACCTGCAGGGTGAGCCAGTGTAGTGCCTTGCCTTGCAGGGAGCACTGTCATTGCCGTGGGGCACAGTTGTGACTGTATCGTCTGTTCCAAGGGAGAGGGAGCTGGTTCTGGCTCCCTTGCAGAAAGCGAAGGAGCATGTGGGCCTGAGGCTGTGTGAGTTTGTTCTGTCAAACCTGCCTGGAGGCCTCAGTGGGCTGCTGTTTGAGTTTCCCCTATTAACTGTCATCAGGGTCCATCTGGCTATTGTGGAAGCCCGATTGGCGCGAGCTGGGGTTACGATAGAGACTGTCCCCTGCATACTTCGGTTTTGCAAGGGTAGTGTTGGCCTTGCTGGTCCTCCCAGGACACTGCAGTTTTCCACTTTCTGTCTTGGTGAGGTAGGAGATGGTGTCAGGTTCGGAGGCTGCTTCTTGGCGTTCTCCACAGGCCAAGCACAGCTGGTACTGTGCCAGCTGCTGGGTGACCACTGGAGGTACAGGACCTAGGGGACTCTGAGCTGGGCCTGGGCCAGGGCTCCATTTACTACCTGGCCCCCACAGGGGGCTGTGAGGACACCTTGGGTCCCTGGGTGATAGTATCAGTTTGGACCCTCTTGTAGCAGATCCTGAAATGTTGGGCATTTCCCTTGGCCCAGTGTACATTTTCCTCTGGGAGAAGGACTGGAGGTCGTTTCCAAGTACAGTTGTTATGTCTGGCCTCTCCCTAGGGACCCACCTCCTGTGGTCAGTGGAGTCCAGAGCTGGATACTGGGCTGGGATTTTAGGCCTTTTCTGGGGGGGTTGTGTGCAGCTTGCTGGGCGTGCCGCCTTGGCATTTTTATCGTCAGGACTGGTCTGGTGTGCTTGTTGGCTGCTCGTTTGAGCTGCCCCTCGGGATGCGTGTTCTCCGTAACCCGCTCTGGTTCCTGGGGGCAGGTGCTCTGGCTGCCTCTCCGCCTCTCCCCTTGCTGTGACAGTGCCCACCTGTCTGCTTGCTCATTGCTCCCACCTGCCCTCTGCTCTCTGGGGGTGCTCCTCTCCCGTTGTTGACACCGGCCCCTGCGGAGGCCAGCTCTGGACTTGTGGTGATGCTGGTGTTCCTGTCAGCAGAACAGCCCTGAGGGCTTTGGCGGTGTTATGTCTTTCAGTGCTCCCCTGGGCCATGTCCCGTGGGTGGTGGGCTCTGCGTCGCCATCCCTCTGCCAGGGCCCTCCCAGCCTTCTGCTCCCTGGCGTGGCGCTGTGGGTCTTTTTGCCTTGCTTGGGGTAGCCGCGGCCTTTTTTTCATTACTTCTAGTAGCTGTGCTGTCGGCACAGTCACATCATCTCTAGGGGCCCTGCGGGGGCACTGCAACCCGTGTGCGGGGAGAGTGCTCCCGGTTAGAAATTCCCTTACCTGCCTTTATGTTCTAGGACCTCACACTCCATCCCGTGTGCCCTCTCCTGGTCCTGTCAGTGCTGCCACATGTCCTGTGCTTTCCTTGGGGGATAGTCCCTGGCCTGCCTTAGCGGGTCCACACTGCATCAGCCAGGGGTGTGTGGTGTGCTCTAGTTACTGGCACACCCAGGGGAGGAGGTGGGGTGCAGGGCTGGGGCACGGGCACATCCTGAGCAGAGGCTCCTGCGTCACCTTGTGAGGAAGGGAATCCTTGCCCTTGGTGCGAAGCTCTGGCCACATCAGGGAGATTGGGATCCAGGAGTGTCTTGAGCTGTCAGGTCTCCGTGCTTTCAAGTCCAGTCTGTCCTTACTCCTCTCTTCCTTCAGGGTCATGGGCTGCAGGAAGTGCAGGCCTCTTTGTGAGCTACTGAGGATGTTCTGTGGCCTTCACACCTAGTTCTTAATCGCAATTAATTGCTTCAGCTGTTTGCATTTTCTCTGAGTGTGCACCGAGTGTGCAGTAGCCACGTGTCCTGGGGTCTTGTCAGCGCCCCTTCCCGCTCACCTTCAGCCCTGATGCACCTCCCGGCTATGCCTTTGCTTCCACTCTCCTCTGTCCGCCTCTCAGGTGTGTTGCTACCTTAGGCCAGGGCTCTCTGTCCCGTCTGTTGGCCAGTGTGAGGGGGTCTCCCTGTCGCGGAGGCAGGTGACCAGCTCCAGGTTCCCACCGAGCATGCTTTCAGATTACGCTCCACCAGCTGTTCAAGGAATGGGCAGGACTCCCAGGAATCAAACTACGGGGTGTTTTTAGGCAGCCTCTTGGGGACCTCAGTTATGAAACCAGGCCTTGGGAACAGTGACAGATTGAGGTGGGACACAGTCTCAGCGAAGGCCTGAGCCGGTCTCATTGGGTTTTCTGGAGCTGACTGGCTCTGAGCCTTGTCCTGAGATAGGGCGCAGGTGACAGGACTGGTGTGTCTGCTTCTGGAGGGAGGCCTGGCTGCGGGCTGGGCAGGGCGCGCTCCCTGCGGCAGGCCTTCTGAGGGGCGAAGCCTGGTGCCCCAGCACGCCTGCTAGCCAGAACTACTTGGTCAGCACTTGGTTAAGTGTTGTTTTCTGGTTTTAAGCAGAGATGATCAAGTTAGAAAAGGAATGGGGGTAGGACAAAGAATTGGGTTTCTTTGCATTTTCTTAAGACCTGTGTTATTTAGTAAATGAGCCACTAGGACGCATGTACCTACTAAAATTTAAATTAGTGAACAGTAATTAAGATGAAGAATTCAGTTCCTAAGTCACACTCTTCACAATTCAAGCCCTCAGTAGCCACCTGACCACACTGCCCAACAAGAGGGCATTCCTTTGACCGTACTCCCAGGCACGGCCACCCTTAAACATGGGTCCTTTACTCTAGGACCTCCGTTTTGAAGTTTTTGCGCATGTACTATTTTCCTTTGCATAATGTGTGAGGAAGACCATGAGACCTTTATGTGAAATTGCTAGTACTAGTATTTTCTGTTTGTATTTCAGAAATTCTAATTGCCGTGTTAAGTACACGTGAGCAGCTCTTGTGAAAAGTTAGATCTGTCTATGTCTGTACCCGTTTACCTTAGAAACAAATACTGAACAGCCAGGAAGCTTTGTAAGATCATATGGATCTCGCAGGGTCCCTAGGTGAGAGAGGGGTGTATTTATACATTTAGCTACATTTGTCACCATTGTTTCTCAAGGAGGAAAGCCCAGCACCTGTGACTTCAGGGGATCTAGTTTTTCAAGTTCCAGTTTCAAAGGCAATCCAGCTTACTACAAATGATGCCATTAAAACCACCCTGCTGCTAGAGTTGGACATTTCGGTAAGTCTCAGAACTTTCTTCTCCACACAGCTACATTGTCAGGATGTGCAGGGAACCATGTGATTCTTGGTTTCCAACACTGAGGAATGAGAGATCTCTGGAAGGACGTTTCATGACGGGCATCAACACTGTCCTTGTGTTTGGATAATGTTGAATAGCTACACATTTCCTTGAACATGTTAATAGTACATATTGCTGGATATCTGTACTGTGTACGCTCAGAGTTTTTGCTTTTTATTCTGATATTATATATGTTTGTTATGTAAAGAGGCAGGGTTGCCAGGTGCAGAGTGGCCTGTTTCCCTCTGAGGCAAGGAATGTGAAGTTGCCCTCTCCTGTCCCTTCCCCCCCACAGGGAAGGAGCAGAGTGAGGAGAGGGAAATGGAAAACCAGCGTGGTGGACTTCCTTAGCTGCTTCTGGTCATAACCCGTGCATGCCCACATGTGTTTTTATTATGGGAATCTTTACACAGATGGTTTAGCACTAGGGTACCTTACTCCTTAAAGAGTGAAGAAGGTCTGACTTGCATTCTGTAAACATGTAGCAGTGGGGGGAAAACACTGGATGATTACTGGATTTCTCTTTTAGAGTAACTACTAATTAAAAGTGTGGTTGCTTCATCAAGTGATCCCATTTGTTAATTTCTTTTTTGCAGTTAGGATACCTTTCTAGGTTCCTATATTAAGATAGTAATGTAATGAAATATTTTTGTTCTCTCACACCTAAATTCTTTTAACTTATGTAGAATTCTTTCATTTTGTTTCTTCTCTAGAAAAACAGATTTTTCCTATCAGCCTGGAGATGCCTTCAGTGTGATCTGTCCAAACAGTGATTTGGAGGTTCAAAACCTCCTCCACAGACTGCAGCTCATGGATAAACGGGAGTACTGTGTCCTCCTGAACATCCAGGCAGACACCAAGAAGAAAGGTGCGTCCTGTGCTGGGCTTGCTGGGGAGTCACTGGTTGTGGGCTGCAGCTGTGTCCCCAGAGTGCCAGCATCCTGTGCGATGGCTGCTCAGATACTGGGGCTGTGTCGCCATTGGGGACCCAGCACTAGTGCTACCATCGAGGAGATGTGTTCATTTTCTTATTTTCTCCTTCACGGACCTTTCTCTTGTCTTCATCTGAAAAGGAGCCGCCTTGCCCCAGCATGTTCCTGAGAGGTGTTCCCTCCAGTTCCTTCTCACCTGGTGTCTTGAAATCCGTGCTGTTCCTAAAAAGGTATTTCTCCATCTTCTCTGTGAGACTGTTTTAAATGTGCTTAGAACTTACTAAATAGACCTGCTGTCTACCCTTTGAAGGCTTGAAACATGGCCTACACAGCATGCCTTTAAACTAGTTCCCAGGGAGATGTGGAATCTTCATATTGTCATCGGCAAGTATTGTTATGTTACGTGTATGGATTACGAAGAGATTTTAAAGCAGGTCTTTTTCTCCCTGCGTTTTTGCCTTCGTGTACTGCGTTAAGCACTGATGGGCCTGGTGCTGTCCAGCTGTGTGGTGCTCCTTCTTCCCTCTTGATGACAGGAAGCGTATGAGAAGCCTGCTTGCCACCACCTAAGTTGCTCTTTTTGGGTGACACCATTTAATTACTCGTTGCTGAATCAGAGTTCTTCAGGGAAGATGGAAGGCTTGCAGTAGGTTACATTGGCCTATAGGCGAATTCTGAGCTAGCACTATCCACTAGGGGTCAGTATTTTACCAGGAGTTATATTAAGAAAATTCTCCTATTTCTTCTAAGCACTTCCCACAAGTGAATTTTTTTTTTCTTTTCTGGTGGGGGAATACTGGGGATTGAACACAGGGGACTGGGGTTAGCCCCGAGCTTGCAATCCTCTTGCCTCAGCTTTCCAATTTGCTGGAATTATAGTTGTGCTCGGCCATTCCCTGCTCAAGTGGGTATTAATGGATAAAGTTTTCCAGGCTGTGTATTGACTTGGATTTTACTGAGCGTAAAGAGTGCTATTAACAGGGCAATCTCTCCCCAGTGTGGTTTTTATTCTGTTTTGTTAATGTGTTTACTGCATTTCTAGTCTTTAGGAAGCAAATCTGTCTCCTCAGCCTTCTGTCCCATGTGCCTGTCTCCTGCCTCCCTTGCCTTCATGCCACCCCACACCTGTGTGGACATCTTACTTCCCTGCTTGTGTGTGGCCAGCGTCACCTCTGCTTCCTTTCTGGAAGCCTTGGACTGATGAGAGGCCCCTCTTCTGGGCATGCCTGTTGAGTACTCAGCCAGTTGCAAACCCCATGGAGAAGTATTAGGGGCCCCTAGTCCCCAGTACCTTGCTCACACAGTGCCTAGCTTATAAACAGTGCTAGGAACAGTCAAATAAATGCTGAGTTAGGTTGTAATCATCTGCCAAGACGAAAAGTCTATGTTCTGAGATACAAAAAATCTTGAGTTAGAAAACTTTGTGGTCATACTCTGATAGACCTGATAGGCAATTTGAAATTGTATTTGTGACTGATTACGTTGCTTAGGATAGAGCAAAAGTGACTAAAAATTGAACATGAGAATAGCATTTTCTGAGCAGGCCAACATTAAAGCAACTAATGAATTCGGTTTTTTTAACAACATTCCTGGTGATTGTCTCTTTCCTTGTGTAGCTGGGCACCCGCCCCCGGCAGATTCTTACTTAATATTCTCAGTCTGCATTTTGTCTTTGTCTTTTCCTTGCTTAGCTGGAGTAGACCCAGGTCCTGGCGTGTGCCAGCCCATGTACTCCACCCCTGAGCCCACACCCACGCGCCCCCAGCTACTCCTTCTGATAGTTGGAACTGCAAAACAGCTCAGCTGAGTGCTTCCTTTCCTCAGGCGTTTCTGCGGGCCCTTGTTGAGTACACCAGGGACAGTGCCGAGAAGCGGAGGCTGCAGGAGCTGTGCAGTAAGCAGGGCGCCGGGGATTACAACCGCTTCCTGCGGGACGCTGGCGCCTGCTTGTTGGACCTCCTGCTGGCCTTCCCGTCCTGCCAGCCGCCGCTCAGGCTTCTGCTCGGTGAGTCCTCGCCGCCCAGCCCCTGGGTTCCTGATCTGATGCTGTGCCCATGTGGCGCAGGCAGCTTGCTGCTCGAGTGTCTGAATCCCGTGCAGAGGTTGTGCCCATGTGTTGTGGCTGACAAGTGGTGATGGATAGCATCTGGTCTTCAGGGAGCAGTGACATCCATGCTGCCTTCCGGGAGCCAAAAGTCCCTCTTCCAAGCCTTTTGATTTCCTTATGTTTTTCATCTATTAATGTCCCTATCATTTTCTTTCTTAACATAACCAGTCTTAATTTTTTTTCTTGGAATTCGTCATTTGTAATGCATTTTTCCGGGAGGTCCTTTTGCCAAATTTTATCTAAAAATGAGCCAACAGAAAATGATCTTTGTCAAAGATTCTGAGCGCCATATTTAATGGCCAGAAGTTGACGAGCCATGTACTCTGTAGAGTGCAGGTGTGTCCTCATGGCTGCCCAGGTGTAGGGTCCTTCAGGAGCAAAAGGGGGCTCCTCTTGTGCTTGTGCGAGTCCATTCCTCAGGAGGACAGGAGGCAGGCTCATCACAGGTGTTTCAGATGCAGGTGGTCCCGCAGAGCGCCCAGCCCGGCCTGTCGTCTGGCATGTCCTGTGTGTCTTGTGACCCCAAAGCCTGCCTCAGTCTCTTTAGTACTGGGCCAACCAGGAGCCCGCTGACCCTGCACAGGGAAGGGCGCTGTCCCGGCAGGTCAGGCTTGCTTTCTCTTCCTAGTTGGTGTTTTTCCACTTTGATTCTCAAAATGGTAAAAACGTGACATATGTATACTCAGTCCACCGCCCTGCCCTCAGGCTGTTGCCCTGCTTTTCAGTTAAGTTTTAATGATGGCAGTCAGGTGCAGATCACAGATCAAAATACCACCTGAAAATTTTAACTATGTTAAAAAAAATTACACTGGGGCCTATAAAATTTAAGTTTTTTTCCAATTTTTTAAGAAAAATTAATGTATCTAAAGCTTAATGTTAAGGTGAGCCCTTTAAATACTTATTAGAATTCTAACTCATTCTAGATGGATTATTTCAAAGTTTTGCTTAAATAACTATTAAAATGTGACATAATACACAAATTTCAAAGTTTATTATTGTTCAATTCAAATATTAACAACTTAAATTGCTTTTATATGGGCTGGGATTGTGGTTCAGTGGTAAAGCATTTGCCTTACATGTGTGAAGCACTGGGTTCAATTCTCAGCATTGCATATAAATAAATGAATAAAATAAAGGTCCATCAACAACTAAAAAATATTTTTTAAAAATTGCTTTTATAAGAGCACCACCTATTTATCTTGAAACCACTGAGTTTCCAGAATTTGGTTTAAAAATGTTTACAATCACAAACACTTGTTTTTTAATTGTATGAATTTATTTCCTTTTTTGGTTATCGTTGTTTATTTTTTTTTAAGTTGTAGATGAACCCAATATCTTTATTTTTTTTTTAATGTGGTGCTGAGGATTGAACCCAGTGTCTTAAACGTGCAAGGCAAGTGCTCTACCACTGAGCTACAGTCCCAGCCCTATATTTCCTTTTTAAACTATTTCTTTCCCTTAAGTATTTTCAATAATCCTTAAAATAGTGGTCTCTGATTCTTTTGAGATCTTGACTCTGTTTCAGATCTGAATATTCTAGACATCTCTCCTGAGAAAATTGTACATACATATAAAGTTTAATGAGTGCCTGGTGTGGTGGCGCACATCTATAATTCCAGTGACTTCGGAGACTGAGGCAGAAGAATCTCAGGTTCTAGGCCAGCCTTAGAAACTCAGGGAGTCCCTAAGCAGCTTAGGTCCTGTCTCAAAGAATAAAAAGGGCTGGGTATGTATGTAGTTCAGTGGTAGAATGCCTCTGGGTTCAATCCTCAGTACAAAAGAAAAAAAACGTTTAATTAAAGTCTTAACTCTGAAGCCCATTCATGGACCCTATTTCTAGTATCTTTTGGTTTATCAAACCAGCATTTTGGTAGAAATACTTATTTCAGAGTAAGGCAATGCACATGTGGAATTAAAAGGAAAAAATAGTGACTTAAGCACAATGAATAATTTATAGTGCTATAAAATATCACTTACAAATAGAATGTAAATTATTTCAGATACTCTCAAAACAGGAATCAATTTTAGGTCTTTAATTTTTTTTTTTAATGAGGTTATTTTCTGTAATAGTTAATAATTGCTTGTTTTTTATTTTTTTCCAGAACATCTTCCTAAACTCCAACCCAGACTGTATTCATGTGCAAGGTATTAATATTTGTTAACATATAGCATCTTTTCCCCCAAATTTATGAAACTCAGAATTCCAAACCCTTAGTGACTGCTAATTCACTCAGTGGAAAGTTGGCGTCTCTTGTGCAGGATGAGACCAGGTGTGGGGAGGCGTGAGGAGGAGGAGCTGCAGGACTCCTGTCGCCCAGGAGCCTGTGGTTCAGACCCTTGAGTGGCTTCCTGTCATCCGCCCCTGCTCCTCCCTCAGGGCAGTAGGCCTCTGGGCCCTCCTGTCCCTGGGTGACACAGAGGGCAGGGAAGAGAGTCCACCTGCAGGAGGTGCATGGTGAGCAGGGCACAGAGGCCTGCCCACCTCCCTGCTCCGCCTCCCCCCGCCTCAGGCCCCTTCCGTTTCCCCTGGTGCTTCCTGCTGCTCTACGGTGACAGAGCGAGTAGAGATTGATGAGCATTTAACAGAACATGAAAAGAAATATTTTGTGTGTGTGGAAATATGTTTTAAAGATTTTTTTCTTTGAATTTTTCGTTTTCTGGGTGTATAGATTTTAGTTACTTTTAAATTTTATCAATTTAATGATATATGGGATGTTTGTCAAGATTTATCTGTGTTCATATGGTAAAAGGTCTTTGTAGACACTGCAGGGATTAATCTTTTACATGGAAACCCTTAGGGCATCTCATTTTTTATAACACTCATCTTGTATTGAAGACAAGCAAATAAAACTAGAAAACTTTGCTGGGTGATACTGCAGAATGGGTGGTGGGACGGAGAGTTGGGGAGGAAGCCCTGCTCTTCTCTGAGGAGTTGAGGTGGATCAGAGCCCGTGAGGAACTGTCCCCCCACTGCAGTAAGAACAAAGACGAACTTGGCCCACACGTGTCAGTCCTCATGCAGAAGTCTTCTGTGTCTTTGCAGCTCAGGCTTATTTCACCCGGGAAAGCTTCATTTTATTTTTAACATCGTGGAGTTCGCCTCTAATGCCACAGAGGTGGTTTTGCGGAAGGGCGTGTGCACAGGCTGGCTGGCCACGCTGGTGTCCTCGATTCTTCAGCCAAACCCTCAGGTGTCACCTGCAGATGGCAGAGAAGTCCTGGCTCCTAAGGTACTAGAGTGCAGTTTCAGCTTTGCTAAAGTCGTTGTCTTTGTCTGACTAGAAGTCCTCTCTGCACTGTCCATTGCCATTGCATCATTGCAAAGAAAATGGGTGCTGTGCTTGAGTTTTAAAATCTCTGTTGGAAGGCAGAGTAGCACTGCTCACTTTGGCTCACTCTTAGCGAGTCCATGTTCCCTCAGTGTGTACAGCATAGGCTCTCTTCAGTCTGTCTGTCCTCATTTGTCTCGTCGTGGGAGAATGGGAGAAGAGCTGTGTGCAGGCTGCTGGCCGGGAGCCGGGGAGGGTGGGGAGGAGCCAGCAAGGACTGAGGGTGGGGGGCAGCTGCACTTCACTCCTGTGCAGAGGAGCAGCTGGTACTCTCTGGTTGTGGCAGGAGGATGTTGCCTGTCCCTGTTTCTTCTCTTTCGTCCTTGTGGTGTGTGGGATTTGAATCTCTGCCATTATTGGGGAAAGGGTATGGTGGGAAAGCACTTTTGAAACACCTAGGGTTATATAATCTTATGGACATATTATGAACACATTTACACTGGGACTTAGTGACATCTGAGTGACAACACTCAGCACGATCTCATTTGCAACCACATGCATAGAGAACAATCTAAATCTCCCACATTTGCTCAAAGGGTGGCTGAAGTAACATTCCAGGCTTCTCGGGAAGCCTTCGGTCTCTGTGATGATGAAGAAGTCAGGGTGTCCTACGTGGTGTGTGACAGGTGTGCTGTCTTTAATTTACCAGGGCGGGAAAGTTGGGAGCCCTTAGGGGCACACTTGAGGGGCCTGAGGAGGACTGCTGGAATCGGCCCCTCACTGCTACTTCCCA
This sequence comes from Tamias sibiricus, assembly GCA_025594165.1. Classification (NCBI taxonomy): domain Eukaryota; kingdom Metazoa; phylum Chordata; class Mammalia; order Rodentia; family Sciuridae; genus Tamias; species Tamias sibiricus. The sequence goes on along the minus strand of CM046662.1, from coordinate 166,835,258 downwards.
TCTGCTGCCGCAACAGAACCGCTTCACTGTGTTCATTGAACATGACGGGCTCACCATTCCTCAGCAAATAGCAGGAAACTCAGACTGTCTCTTTTATGAAAAAAAATACTAGTACTGACATAAAAATGCCACTTCATGATTGTGTAAAAATAGCAGATGGTCTCCAGACAGTTAACAGTCCATAGCATAGGACAAGCCACGTAGCTCGGAGCCTGTCGTGGACTGTTCCCGGGGCCCCATTGCCTCTCCCTTCTCCTTTCTGTAGTTAACAGATTTTTATAGACTGCTCAGGAAGCCAGTGTGCGGGCACGGTAGGGACAGACAGAAAGGATACGATCCTGTCATGCTTAGTAACGCCGCTGTGTGTAGGAAACGTTGGGTTGGCCTTGGACCTAAGACACATTCCCCCTCCGCGGCAGACTGTACTGTTGTTCACAGAATCATCCCCTTCCCACAGTTCTTTCATCGGGAGGAGGGACCCTCTCCCACCCGCTGTGAGCCAAGAGGGCATGTGAAATGATTCCAGATAACATGGTGTTGCTTGCTTCTCTGTCTTTTCTGCTGTAGGGTAGGCGTGACCAGGCAGGAGGCCATTCCTGGTCAGTCTCACTTACAGGAGACTGGCGCAGAGCTGCAGCCTCAAGTAGGAGGAGCCAGAAGCAAGTGCTGGGTGCTGGAAGCCACCGAGGTTTCCTTGCGGCCAGCTGACAGACGGCTGGTCTCCTTGACATCCCTGGAACATAGGAGGTGTGCTTCCCTCTTGGGGGTTTTGCACTTGCTCTTCTCTGCCAGGCCCGGGCCCCAGCTTGGCTGCCTCCTGGTTCAGGTCTCTGCCCAAGGTCTCCTTGTAGATCCAGGCCTTCTCTGGTGTTGGTGTTTGAATTGGCAGCTCCCTGCCATGCCCATCGCTTCCTTACCCTTTTCAACTTTTCTTCATAGGACTTGCCAGTGCCCACCTTTCTATAGATGATGTGTCTATTGTATTTCCTCCCATCATGTTCCATGAGAATGACGACTTAATCTTGTCCATCTCTGTGTCCCTGGCGCTTGCCATGTTGAATCCTTTAGTAAAATTGTTAAGTGAGTGAGTTAGGCTAATGGAATAGTAGATTCCGTTTCACAAGAACTGAACAGTAAGAACAATAATCAGACACAGCTCTGCCAGTCTTCCACTTAGAAGGCACGTGTTCAAGCTCCTCATGAGCTTCCTGTGGTCTGCACTGTGAATTGGAGCAACACTATTGCCATTACGTTGGGTACCGTGGAACCTCAGTGTCACTCAGTGTGCCTTTTGCATGACAGGGGAACCTCTTTGCAGACTGTCTGGCACATGATTTGAAGGAAAATCTTCGAAATTTTAACAAAAAAAGTTTTTTTTTTTTACTACATCACTTGTGTTGGTAGTTTTACAAAATCATGATGCTGGGTAATATTGGCTGTGGAACTCCGCAACAGTAGTTCTGAAGGGTCTTCGGAGTGGTCCTTAGTGTCTGATTTTTCTTCCTTGTTTGTGACTACATCTTGTCATTTTCAGTGGCTGTTCATGTGTAGATATGAAGAATCGTGTCTTCATAGTTGTGGTGCATTTGTCCATAATACATGTGATTTATCGCCTACTAGAAAGCAGATCTTATCCATGGGCCTTGAAAAATAGTTATCTCATCAGTATCCTAAAAAATACAATTTTTTGTCATCTTAAAAACTTTTTCATATGAATAGAGAAGAAATTTACAAGACAAGTGTTTATTCCTCTATAGTTTCAAATGTGTTCATGGTTTCAGTAAGCTCTAATTTTGCTATTTAATGATGCCTTAAAAGGGGAATTTGCACTTTCTGATTTCCTAGGCAGAGATCGCCTTGGTGATACATTCTTTCCTGGGTTTTCTTTCAAACTGACCACACTTGGTTAAACGTTACAGATCTCCATCTCTCCTCGAGCAACAAACTCCTTCCACTTGCCAGCAGACCCTCCACCACCCCCATCATCATGGTGGGCCCTGGAACTGGTGTAGCCCCCTTCATTGGTTTCCTGCAGCATAGGTAGGTGCTTGTTTTGTTGGTAGAGAAACGTATCCCTTGAGATTCAGGGCAGAAACATAATGTCTTCTTGTTTTCATCAGTAGTTTTTAGAATAATTGAACTTTGGTTGTAAATTTTTTATTTTAAAAATCATCAGATGTGTGACAGCATAGGCACTTGTCACCATGGAAAAAGTAAAACAGTATGTTTCAGAGTTTGCTTCAGACTGGGGCTTCCTTCTTTGCTGTGACTCTGGTTATGCTTTCAGCTGCACTGTGGTTATAGCACATGCACTTGGGGCTGAATTTCAGGCACACTTTCATACTGTGGTGGGGTGCAGGCTCTCCTCCTGTTCCTGGATGAAATTGTCAGTTAACAGATTCAGTTACACCAAAAAGTTCAAAGTTAGGCCTCAGCCACCAGCACATTTCAACAGAGTGGTCTTAACTCAGGACGGAGCTGCTGGCTGTGACACAAGCACACTGCTCCCCGTGCCGTGAGTTAGCGCTGGCCCTCCGTGCGCTCCCCACATGTGGAGTCGTGTCCTTTGCGTGGCCATTGTGTTGGTGCTTGTTTCAGTGTTCCCTCGAGAATGCAGGAGTGCAGGGAGGTGCACTCAGGTGCACTCGGGCTCACTGCTGCGTCTTCTCTCAAAGCTGGTCTCATGCACTCTGCCTTTTATGCCCTGTGCTACTTTTCCAGCCAGTAAGAATTACCTCATTCATTAAATTTGCTACAAATGTTATTTAAGGTAAGAATCACTGTAGATGACAGGCATGCTATTTGAATTGCCCTGTGTGTGGTCACGTGTGACTCAGGGACGTCCCCCTGAGACATGCTGCTTTTTGTGGTGTCTGCTGGATTGACCCCGGCAGCCTTTTCTGTGGCAGTGAAGCGTGCTGGTCAGTTGCTCCGCACGCTGTAAGGAAACGTCTGAGATGACCAACTTGGATCATAGTTTTGGAGGTTCCTAATGGTTGGCCCTGTTGCACATCATGGCCCACGTATGTGGTGACATGAAACTGCCTACCTCCTGCCCAGGAAGCATGTGAGGAAGAAGGAGGGATGGAGTCCTGAGGTCCCTTTTAGAGGTATACAGCAATGACTGAAAGACCTCCCACTCTGAAAGTTCCACCGCCTCCCAGCGTGCCACCCCAGGGATCAAGCCTCTACCACATGGTCTTTGGTCCAGACCAGGACAGGGTGTGGCTCAGTGGCAGAGCATTAGCCTGGCATGTGCAAGGACCTGGGTTAGATCCTCCAGCATTACAAAAACGCGGAGATCCAAACTCTAGTCAGTGCTGACAGAGTGGGTGACCGGTGAGTGACTGCACAGGTGCATTCTGCAAACTCGAGTTTGTTGGGGGTCTTTTCTGATGGAGATTTGTTTTGCATATTTTTTATATGAGACACCTAAACTCTCTTTTTCTCTTAGAGAGAAACTACAAGAACAATACCCAGAGGGAAATTTTGGAGCAATGTGGTTGTTTTTTGGCTGCAGACATAAGGACAGGGACTACTTGTTCAGGTACTGTGCACTTCTGCTGCTGTCAGTGCAGCCACTGGGCACACACTTCTCCTGTTCAGCCTTCTTCCACTTTTAACTCTGACCTTCCAGTGACCCGTGATGTGTTCTGTTTCAGAGAAGAGCTCAGGCATTTCCTGAAGCGTGGGGTCCTGACTCACCTGAAGGTCTCCTTCTCAAGAGACGCCACCCTGCAGGAGCAGGACGCCCCAGCCAAGTACGTGCAGGACAGCCTCCAGCTTCACGGCACGCAGGTGGCCAGGACGCTGCTTCAGGAGAAGGGCTGCCTGTACGTGTGCGGGTACGTGGCCGGCGGGCTTGGGGGCTGGGCAGGGAGGAGCTAAGAGGCCAGCAGTCCAGCTGGCAGGGAGGAGCTGCCTGGTCCTTGAGCACAGGAGGAGGTCAGCACACATTCCCCAGCCACGAGTTGTCACTGCCAGGGAGCGATGGTGACATGCATGCTGTCAGCCAAGACACGTGCTAGGCTCTGAAGAGTTAAGTTCACATGAAGGCGTTGTTTAACTTAATCTCGAGATTGACTTTGACGTGGATAAGGTGGTGGTTTCACCATTGAGCTAAATGGGGGAAAGTGTTATTTCCACTGAGAGAATGTGGTTTTATATATTAGGATCCTTTTTTTTTTCAAGGCATAATTTGTGGTGTTGACATAAGCTGGGAATTGTTATATTATTGAGTTTTTACCCACTTTCTGAGGCAAGATCTGTTATAGAACCCTAAGAGTGTCAGAAAATAGTTTTTCTAAAAATTAACTACCTGTTGTCATGAAACTCAACAAATTTCTGCTGATTAAAAAGTAGTTTTGAGCTCACAAATGTACTCCCATCCCAACGTGCATATGTTTAGCATTTAACACATTCTGTAGGTGACTGAGTGAGGCTATTTTTTTTAATTGATACACAAGATGAAGTACTGTCAGAATGACCCAAAATACATATAATTTAAACAGGTTTGATGAGATAACACTTTTCTACTTATCTTTTGAGACGTGTCTGATGATTTTTCTTCCATTTTTCAGTATTCACTGTTTAAGAAAAAAGTAAAGCTGGCTTTGGCTTCCTTTGGCTTCCTTTGACTGGCTTTGGCTGGCTTTTGCTTTTGATCCCATGGCCTATTAATAGATTTTTGACTCAGTTGAGAAGCGCTGCAGGAGCTCTAGACATTGTGGTGGTTTAGTTTTCAGTTGAACTTCAGCGAGGTTCTTGGTTTTCATCCTGTTCAGAGAGGAAGGTTCCATCATTGTTCAGATATGGGCTGGAACTTAGAGACACGTGTGAGCAGTACACACTGCGGTAGCTGTGCAAGCGTACAGAGAACTGGTGGGTGAGGGCTTGGAGAAGAGCATAGGTGTTCATCTCGTGGCCTACAAGTAGCCCTTCCAGTTACTGATGCTTAGCTTGTCACCCCAGTCGGGGGACTTGAAGGCATTAACAGCAGTGTCCAGAGACAAGGGTTCAACGTGAATCCCTTGTCTTTTAACAGTGATGAGCAGATGGGCCGTGGCACAGGACACTGAGGAAGGAGCAGGCCTGAGCCAGAGCCAGGGCTTGCTTCCCAGGAAGGAGGCACGCGTGGTCATGGGTCCAGAGGGGAGGCTACAGGGCAGCTGCAGGGCTGGCAGCCTGGCAGCCAGAGGTGAGCGAGGGCAGCGCCTGGGGTGGCATCCCTGGGGAGCAGTTGACAGGAGAGCACAGTGAGCATTGCGGTGGCTTCCAGAGACTCCTCTCAGAGTTCTGCTGTCGGCCAGGTGGGCTCCATTCCAGACGTGGCAGCCTGTCAGAGTCCAGTCCCGCGGTTTCCCGCCCCTGGCAGACGTTGGGGCGCCTGGAGCTTCGCCATCTGAGGAACAGATGGGGTGGGTGGGACGCGTCCTGCCTCAGGCAGCCTGTCCTCCTTGGGGAAGCCGCAGAAGCAGGGCGCTTTCTGCAGTGGACAGCGGAGTGCACAGGAGGCCTCCCCTGTCACCAGCACCAGCGTGAGGCAACTTGAAGCTCAGGCGGGGCCTCGGTGACCGCGAGGCTGGCTGCCTTCAAGACCACAGGTCCGCCGAGCCCCTGGGAGAGGGGAGCCGCAGGCTCCGGCACATGCTGTGGCTTCAGGGAAGCTGTGTGGTGGCTGTTGAGCCGTGGAACCACGCAGTTAGCTCTCGCTGTAGTGGGGAATGGTGGCTGCACTGAGGGCCTGGTGTGCGGTGAGCAGGCGGGAGGCCTGGGAAGTGTGGGAGAAAACGAGGGAAGGACGACGAGGGTGGGGGCCGGGCACTGCCTGGCGTGAAGTGAGGAGCGGCTGCTGAAGAGGCCTGTTCTCAAGGGAAGCTGTCACGTTCCTTCTAGAGATGCTAAGAATATGGCCAAGGACGTAAACGATGCCCTGGTGGAAATAATAAGCAAGGAGGCTGGAGTTGACAAACTAGAAGCCATGAAAACCTTGGCAACTTTAAAAGAAGAAAAACGGTATCTCCAGGACATTTGGTCATAGAAGTGGAGATGAAAGGAAGACAATGAAACATTGTTGGCTGAAGATACTAAACAGCAATTTTACTGAAGGCAGGATTTTGAATTTTTAAATAATTTTTGAGACTCTTTCTTGGAGGAGGTGGAGTAGAGAGCGATCACTTGGCTTAGTGAGAGAAGCTGATGTGGTCTCTGCATTCCCCCACCACGCCTCCTGTGTCCTTGACCCTCACCAAAGTGCCCAAGCTGAGGGTCAGCCCTCACCGGCTCACCAGTGCCTCTGTGCGTCGGGAGACCTCGTGCCTGCATGGGGCTCCACGTCTGCGTGGAGGGCTTCCAGGTGCTGCGTCTGGCCGTGGGAGCCACTGCATGACGCTGCGAGCCTACATTGCCCATGTTTTGTTCGATAATGAGAAAGTAATTTATTGCTTTTATATGAGGTATAATCATAAAGGATATTTGTGTTCATATATTTAAATTACACATGTAGAGTATGTCTGTTGCATGTTTATGTAATTATCAAATGGTTGCTTATTGCCAAACTATATTTCTGATAAAAATATTTTAAGGTAATCCCCTATTATAATGTTGTTATTTATGGTGCTAGAAATGTGAAATATATTTTGAAATTCTACTCTGGTCTCTGATGTTTTTTATCACAATTATTTTTAGTATCACAGTTCCAGAATCCAGGGGCAAGTTTTTCCAAATAATTGGTTTTTCCTCCATGATATCACATGAACTATTGCCTAGGCTTAAAATACTGATTTTATTAGTAGCCTTGTATATTTTAGATTCCTTAGATCAAATTCTTTCTTGAAATTTATCAAAACAAACAAAAAGAGGATATGATAAACTTTTTTCCTGGGCTTTAGTACTTATTGTCTTTTTATTTAATAGCTTAGCATTTATAACCAAATCTGTCAAAGATCTCTGGTTATTTTGAGAAATAAAGATCTGAAAGAAAAAAAAGTGAAATTGTGACATGTGACATAAATTTCTAATTGTATTCTCTAATTTTGTATATATTCACTTTCATTATTGCACATTTTATATGCAATATAATGGAAACCAATCTAAAAAACAAGGGGTTGGAAAACATACCAAGCAAATACTATACTATGCACATGATTATATGTGTAGGTTGTATACGTTAGCCAAGATGAGACTTGAGGCAAAACATTAAAATGGACAAAGGGCAGTGCTCCTTATTAAGATACAGCCATCAAGAACTTACCTCTGCCTGTGGGTATCATCCGTAAGTCCATGACTCAAATCCTACCCACCAGGAGAGCCTGACAAATGGTCAGTCACAGTTGCTGTTGGAAACTAACACAGGCCAGTCCGTTATGCAGAAGGTTCAGGTTATTTGTGGATCCTGTTGGACAGCAAGTTCAGGTGGTATTGATCAGCTGCTCCTTATGGCCTCACCAGTGGAAAACAGATTTCAATTGAAATGCTACCATACAGAAAGATATTTACTGAACAAAGATATATGAGCAATCAGGCATCAGACAGCCCAACAACTCACTGTAGAAGCTTGATGAGACGCCAGCTGTCCCTTCAGGTGATCCTGCCACATTTATTCAAGACTGAATAGGGACAAGGTTTTGTTCCTTTTATCACCATGAGCCATCCTCTAACCTGATAGCTGAACAGAGCTATTTTAGAGGTGGTCCTCAGACACCAGTCCCTGGGTCCTGCTAATTTTTTACCTTGTTTATGTAAGGGTGGGGAGTATTCTATTATATCCAATTTCCATACCTTAGATTTCGCTGGTGTTAACAGTGAGGCCATGTTCAAATGCCTTATTCTAACAAGTCATGATTGTACCCATTATTTTCAACAACATATATCATGCTGATCAGTGATTATATTATTAGGGGAACTTATCGTGGTCAATTCTGCAATATGGCTGTCTTGATGAGTGTTCTCACTGCAATAGAGGCTGCCTGTCTGTGGCATAGATCTGCAGTATGTATGAAATATATTGAACTACCAGATAATAAGAGAATTTGGGTTTCACCATGAGCAAACTAAATATGCTGCATTTCACAAACTGGGCACCCAGCTTGTATGTTGGTTTCTCACACACTTGGAACATTTTTAAAAGTTGACCATGAATTGGGCCCTGAAGGCAGACTTGAATTGCATAAACTAAGACATTGTTTATTGACTCTTTAGATCAAGGCCACAATGAAGAATTTTGAATGCATACAAAGGTTTGATGATTTAGAGTACTAAATACACGCAGATGCAGGCAGATCGATACCCAGGGGGATTGCACAAGAATTTGAGCCTGTTCTGCCAGGTACTGCTTAGTGCTGTGACATCCATGACTGCAGCAGATGACACACCTGTTCTCAGGGAGCTTATGTTCCTAAGTGGAGGAGAGGTGAAGTAATGACTAGGTGCACATCACATGGTGTCTGAGAAGGCGGAAAATGCTGTGGGGAAAGGTGGGGGTGGAGGGTGTGTGTGTGATAGTGTTGAGGAAATGGGTAAACTTGGGGAAAGTTTCAGAAGGGTTTCTGGACCAAAGAGCCAGCTATCTTTTCTTTTTTTCCTGATTTTTTTTTTTTAGTTCTTAGTTATACATGATATAGAATATATTATGACATAATTATTAAAGCATGGAATTTAATTTGTCCTAATTCAGTCCCCAGTATTCCTCCTTCCTTCCTTCCATCCTCTGTTCCCTTCCCTCTACTGGTCCTTCTGCTGTTTACTTATAGTTTTGATGTCCTCATGCAGGGGGAGAAGCCAGAACAAGCCCGAGGTAGAACTCCCTGGAGTGAGAGGAACAGCAAGGAGGGCAGCAGGTCAAGACAGAGCCACAAATGGGGAGAGCAGTAAGCCATGCGTGTGGAAAAGAAACCAGAGGTCTGGTGGTGTCTTGCCTTGTGGCCATTGGCTTTTTACATGAGTGCTGCTGGGTCCCGAAAGCTGCATGGTCCCCCTCCTATCGCAAAGGGTTGACTGGCTGTCATAGTTGAGACTAAGGGGAAGCAGCCCAGGGAAACCACTTAGGGAGATGAGATAGCCCAAAGGATTAGATCATCAGATTGGACCTGCAGGCCCGACATCTCGACCCTGATCAAGCCTGGCTAATAACGTGGAGGCTGCAGGCACTTCCCAGGACTGCCTGTTGCTCACTCCCTAGCTGCTGCTTGCTTCCCTGACCTTCCCCTCGACAGATTTAGTGTCTGATGTGTATGTGTTTAGATCATGGCATGGCCACATTTTTTTAAATAACTATATTTTTAGATTGTTGATGACCTTTATATATTTATATGTGGTGCTGAGAATTGAACCCAGTGCCCCACATATGCTAGACAAGTGCTCTATCGCTGAGCCACGACCCCAGCCCACATGTCCACATTTTATATTAAATACTGTCTATGTTATTAGGTGAAAATTGACACAGCAAATATAATATTTTGTGGAGTGCCTGCCCCCATTAAATTATGGCCCAGTTTTAGTCACAGTGAGTGCCGGAGACATAACCATATATATCTTGGGTAAAGTATTCAGTACTTAACATCAAATGTAATTTTATTAAGAAATTCAAGTGAGAGATTAAGCACACCCACCAGTATGCTGTTTAGAAGAAATGCATTTCATGATGCAGAAAGTTTAAAAATAGGGAAAAGGATATGCCACGCAAACTGAAGGAAAGCAGATGTAGTTAGGAGCCTTGAGGTGAGAAATATTACTAGAGAGTAAAACCTGAAAATCCTAATATGTATGCACTTAATGTCAGCTTCACAACATATAAACCAAACTTGTCAGAGGTTAAAAAAAAAAAAAAAGTCAAATCCAAAATCAAAGTTTGGAAATTTGACATATCACTCTTAGTAGCAAAAAGAACAAATACAGAAAGTACTCATTACCCATATGAACAATTTAAAGGATTTTTAACAATAGTTAACCCACAGGACCTAATTGACATAGATCAGTAATGACAACAACTTAAAAATTCTCTTCTGGTTTGCATTGACTCTTCATCAGCATAGACCAACTTTCAGAAAGATAACAGCTATACAATGATTTAAAAATTAAGACAGAAGACAATTACATGACATTAGAATACTTCCTAGATACTTGGAGAATAAGCATCACAAAGTTACTCCCCTGAGTCAAAGAAAAATCACTAAGAGAATTACAAAGTACTTTGAAAAAAATGGCCATACCAAAATTTGTAGTAGTCTTCTGAAGTAGTGCTTTGAGGGAAATGTATAGGTGTAAATACTGGGTATTATAAACTTAAAAGTCAATTATATCAATTGTGTATAATTAAAAAAAAATAGTCAATGATATAAGATTTCACCTGAGGGATGCTGATTCATAATAGGGGGGTGGGGAATGGAGAAACTGATGGCGCAAAGGAGAGGGAGGGGAGGGGAGAGAAGGGGGCAGGAAAGATGGTGGAATGAGATGGACATCATTACCCTAGGTACATGTATGACTGCACATGTGGTGTGACACTACATCATGTACAACCAGAGAAATGAAAAGTTGTGCTCCATGTGTGTACAATGAATTGAAATGCAGTCTGCTGTCATGGATGACTAATTAGAACAAATTTTAAAAAATTGATTTCACTTTAGGAGATTAGGAAAGGAATGGCAAATTAAACATGAATAGGGAAGGATTTAGGAAAGGTTAGAGAAAAATTCGATGAAATAGGAGAAAAGAAAGTTTAATAGAGCAAAACAGCCTTGATATAGCAGAAAATCAAGGGAAAATTCTTATTTCCTATATGAGAAATGAAAGAGGGAACATTATCACATACCCTGGAAACTTGTGAAAAAAATCAGAGAATATAATAAACACTCCTATGCCCATAATTTGAAAATTTAGATGAATTTGCACAGGTTCTCTAAAGAACTTCCACTTATCAAAACTGAAAGAAATAGAAAAACAATACTTGTTGCGTCAGTCAGATTTACGTTACTGTAACAAATTCCTGAGATAATCAGTCTATTGAGAAGGAAAGTTCATTTTGGCCCTTGGTTGTGGAGTTCTCAGTCCATGATGGATGGGCTCTATTACTGGAGGCCTTGGTGAGGCAACACGTGTGACTTGGAGTGCCTGGTGGAGTAAAACCACGTACCCCCTGGCTGAGAAGTGACAGAGAAAAGACTAGGCCCCACAGTTTCTTTGAGAGCCCACCTCCGATGACATGAAGACCTCCCACTAGTCCCCACCTGTTGTTTCCCCACCTCCTGGTAGCACTGGACGCTGAAGATCAAGCCTTAGTATGTGGGCCTTCAGGGGACAAGCTACAGCATTTGTAGTTTTCTGTACCTATTTGAAGGTTGAATTTTATCAAATTAAGAACCATCCTAACAAAACTGCAGGAGAGTACTTCACTGTTGGTCTCCAGGTATTTTGGAAAAAATGAGGACCAGCCTTGGTAAACTCTTCTATAAAGTAGAACATTTTCAAACACATTTAATGCAAGCCCTGTGGGTCTTTTACAACTCTTCAAAGTTCATTTTAGCAGGAAAGCAACTGTAGAAAATACATAGAGGGATGTAGCTTTAAAAAAACAATAAAAAACAAGGCCCATAGTTTTGTAGTCTTCTGCTCCAAATAGGTGGAGGAAAAAAACATATGATGAAGTTCAATTTTTCATTCTTGATAAAAATATTCAGTAAACTAGGAACTTCTTTGATTTAGTACATGAGACTCATAGATATCTTACAGCTCTTCATACCTAATGCACACTTACTTAGGTTTGGAACAAAACAAGAATGTCTGCTGTCATGGCTTCACTCATTGGCACACAGGACATCGGCAGTGGGATAGGATAAGGAAAAGAAGTAATATATACATTACTAGAAAATGAAAGACATAATTGTCATTATTCATGTTATTATTTGCATAATTGTAGAAAATAAAAATCTGTAAGCAGACTATTGCAGGATTGTGTGTGCAAGGTCAATACACAAAACTTGAATTTTTATTTCTAGCTACTAGCAAAAAATAATCAGAAAATAAAATACTACCTATAGCACTGTGTTAGTCAAGGTTTTCCAGGGAATTAGAACCCATTGGATGGATGATGGGTGGATGGATGGATGGGTGGGTGGGTGGGTGGGTAGGTAGGTGGATAGATAATGTGTTAGTCATCTTTTCATTGCTGTGATGAAATACCTGACAAGAACAACCTGGAGGAGGAGGGATTTATTTTGGCCGATTGTTTCAGAGGTTCAGTTTGTGGTCATCTGGCTCCAAGGCAGAATATAATGGCTGAAGGCTGTGGCAGAGGGACTCTACTTAGGTCATATTAGCCAGGAAGGAGAGAGAGAGAAGACAGAAGAGGCAAGGCTGGAGAGAAGATGAACCACCCCAAGGCAAGCCCCTAGTGAGCATTCAGCACTTCGTCCATTTCATGGATTAATCCACTAAAGAGGTCAGAAACCTCATGATCCAGTCACTGCCTAAAAGCCCCATCTCTAAACCGTACTGCTTTGGGGACCATGCTTTCCTCACATGAGATTTGGGGGGGCATTTCAGATCCAAACCGTAACAGATACATAGACTTACTAAGGGATTTCTCATACAGTCTACGGAGGCTGAGGTGTCCTGCCATCCGCCACCTGTAAGCAGGAGGCCCAGGAAAGCCCATCAGGTGGTTCCAGTTTTAGTCAAGGCCCAAGAAGCAAAGGGCAGTGCCAATATCCCAGCATCCAAGGGCAGGGGAAGAGGAGGCCCCAGCTCAAGCTGAGAGGAGATTTGCCCTTCCTCTGTCTTTTCGTTCTATTTGGGCTCTGAAGGACTGGAAGGTGCACTCCCACACTGGTGAGGGTGGTCTTTGCTCAGTCCACAGACTCAAAAGCTAATCTCTTCCAGAAACACCCCCACAGACTCATCTAGAACTAGCATCCCTTAACCCAGTCAAGCTAACACACATAACCAATCACAGACACCAAAGTGCCAACCACCCAGTAATAAATTTAACAAAAGATGTACAGGAATTCTACACTGAAAGCTATAAAATGTTAGTGATAGAAATGAAGGAAAACACAAAATAAATGGTATGAATCCATGTTCATAAATTGGAAAACTCAGTACGGTTTAAGAAGTCAAATCTTCCTAGGTAGATCTATAGAGTCAGTGTGCACCCTCGATCAAATCTTAACCAGCTATTTGTTTTCTTTTGGAAATCAGCATGCGTATTCTAAAATGTATATGGTAACACAAAGAATAAAGAAAGGTCAAGGCAAAAAAGAAACTTGTTAAAATAAAAATCGTCTTATTGACCAAAGAAACAGAAAGAGAATAAATATGTGTGTAGAATTTTTATTTTAATATATAAACAACAATAGCAAAATATTTAAGCCAGACATATTGATGAGATGAATAAGGAATAAATATAACCTTCCTCCTTACCCTTGCTTTTTCCAATGGTTAGAAGTAACTTATGTTTAGTTCCAGGTAACAGGCATTTGGCAAGCTCATTCTTTCCTGACACTTTCCCCTTGTCGCATCATTTTTGATAATTGTACTGTACCAACCATCTCTGAGCCTTCTACCGTGCTATGATGTCTCTTTTTTTTTTAAACATTTCTAAAGCATGCTGCTTTTTAAAAAAAAAAAATATTTATTTATTTGCTTTAGTTGTACACAATGCAATGCATTTATGTTTACGTGGTGCTGAGGATCGAACCCGGGCCGCACACGTGCTAGGCGAGCGCTCTACCGCTGAGCCACAACCCCAGCCCTATGATATCTGTTTTGAAACACATACCCAGGTGCCTGTGACTGAAGGCAATTTGTGGTCAGCCTCCAGCCCAGTCTGCAGAGACGGCTGTGGAGATCATCATGGCCTGGGCAGGGAGGATGGGTTTACAAAGGTTTCAAAAGCTCCAGTGGAAAAAAGAAGGCAGGTCTGTGGGCCTGTGAATATCAGAGACTGTCACGAGCTGTCCATGGGCTGGCTGTGTGTGGACTATGTCATGCATCACAGCCTAGTGAGGGGATAAGTCTGGCATTGGGAACTTCCCATGGCACCCCCACAGGGCTGACCCCTTGAGGTAGGTGAACTTCCCCCTCAAGCTCTGCCAAAGATCCCACACAGCACCTGAGATGGGTGTGACCTGCCAAGATGCCAATCAACCTGCAGACTGCAAGACATCAGGAAGCAAAGACTCAGCCCTTGAAACCTTATCCCTGCCTTTGATGTATCCCTTAAATAAACCACCAGAGCCATCTTTTCTTTGTCTAATTACAGCACCCATGTGGACTAGATCTATCAGGGGCTTTGCTTTTGTAAATATATTTCTGACTACTTGTGTTGTTGTTCACTAATTATTTGAGACTTCAAGTTTTAGGGTGGCTTACAGCCTCCTGGGCAGGAAGAAGAAATCCCCAATGAGTCACTGGCCATTGCCCTCATTAAGAGACTATTAGCTAGAGGCCATGGCAGGGGCCGTGGGCATGGTTGTGATGGCCACCAGGCACTTGGAGCCACTGGGGGCCAGGTGTAATGGAACAGAAGGTAGGTAGCGCAGCTGGGGGTAGCAGGAGCCAGTCCGGGCCCAGAAGATACCTCCCAGGGAGAGGGCAAGGTACAGAGAAGTGGAGAAGCAACTTGGAAGAGAAATAAGAATCACCCCAGAGAAATCAAATTACCTGGTAAGAGATTTCCTAAGTGTAAGTATCAGAGTTTCTCAGAAGGGTGGATGATCTCGGTTGTGCCTGGACTTCCATGCGTGATTACCAGGTGTGGCCCATCCAGGGATGCTTGGCCAAGAAAATGCACAGGACTGAAATCCGGCAATGGCGCCTTTTCCAAGTCTTGCCCCTTAGAGAAGGGGTGTGCCCCAGAGGGAGGTCTGAGCTTGGCTGATAGCGCGAGGGCAACCAGCCAGGTGAGCTAGCGCAGGACCTGAGAATCACACCTTGCTCAGGGCAGAGCCTCCAGTTCCCTGCCCCACAGGGTCCCAGCTTTCCCTTCTGTAACAAGGACGGAAGGATGTTGTTGTCTGAAGCGATGGCCGCTTGGAGCAACGAAGCCGCGGGAAGAAGTTCAGAGGCAAACTGGAGACAAACAGCTTTTTATTCTAATAACTTTTCTCTCTGGCTCTAACAACGACTAACACGCGCCACACACACCACCAAAATGGCGCTGACCCGATCAACAATCTCGACCAAGTCACTTAAAATCCCGGGCCAAGTCCCGTAAAACTACAAAAGACGACAATGCCCAAATCTCCGTGGCCCATAGTCAACCACAATTCAAGCCATCTCCCCAAACAAGGCTCCTACAGAAGGACACCTGTGTCAGGGGCTTGTTTGGGGGTTAAAGGAAAAAATATGTGAAAACCTTACTTAGAACCGTAATTGGCCCATTGTAATCAGTGTCCTCCTTAGCTGTGATTTCTTCTCTCTTCCCTTCTGTCTCTGTACCTGTCTCTACACCTCTATCTAGGTTTCTTTACTCTTTATATTTTCTTTCTTCCTTTCCTCTTCTCTTTGTGTGGTAATATGATATAATATAGATCTCTATAATATGTGTGTGTATATGTATGTGTGTATATATATATATATATGTGTGTGTGTGTGTATATATATGTGTGTGTGTGTATATATATGTGTGTGTGTGTATATATATATACATATATTATATATATATATTCTTTTGTCCCCAGTTATTGACATGGAGTTCCAAAAACCTTTGTGATTTACTAAGTGATAGCATTGATTAGGAACACCTTGTTTTCTAATATCTGGTCTTTTATCCCAGTTTCCTGACACAGAGCTCCTAGTCTCTTGGAATTTCCTGTGTAAAGAGATCATCTTGGTGGTCCCCACATAAACTTCAGGATGAGAGCTGCTCTCCACAAAGACCATGACACGATTCCATGTTGGAAGTTTTAGCTAGGGAGAGGGACTGGAGATCCGAGCCGTGTTTAATCAGTCAGCCCTATGTAGCGAAACCTCCATGGAAAGTCCTACAAAACAGGGTTCCTTGGGCTTCTGGGTGGTGGACCCGTGTTGGTGCTGGAAGGATATGCCTCAGAACTCGGGGCTCTGCCGTAGTCCTTTCCACCCCTGCATGTCACCCTATACCGTGCTTCCATTTGGCAGTTCCTGCGTTTTATTCTTTAAAATAATCCAGCGATAGTGAAGTGCAGGGCTCCCCTCAGTTCTGTGAGCAGTTGTAGCAGATGAGGGCTTACGGGAAGCCCTGATTTGTCATCAATTGGT
The DNA here is from genome assembly GCA_025594165.1 of Tamias sibiricus. Taxonomy (NCBI): domain Eukaryota; kingdom Metazoa; phylum Chordata; class Mammalia; order Rodentia; family Sciuridae; genus Tamias; species Tamias sibiricus. The sequence goes on along the minus strand of CM046662.1, from coordinate 166,819,022 downwards.
TAGAGGTACAGGTGACAACCTGGAACTTGTGACGGGTGCCTGCAGCCGGGACAGTCTTGTGGGAACAAGACTTAGCTTGTGGAGTCTTCAGGAACTCTGTTAACTGTCAGAATTCAACTGGACGTAGGACACCCAGTCGGTGTCTGGAAAACCTGAGAATTGGTTCTGTGAAGGGAAAACCCCTCACATTGGGTGTCAGAAGTGTTGTGAATAATAACGGTTTAATTTTTTTATCCTGGATTAAATTTCTTAGGAGCAACAGAAAGAAATACAGACATTCCATTTCTATACACCCAGATTGTGACTTATAAATTTAAAACTTGCTACTTAAGAAATAAACAACCACCTCAATAAGCCTTAAACCTGGATTTTCCAGAGCAGCTTCGATGTGCCCCTCTAGCCTCCCATTGCCTCCAAGTGCCCGGGGTAACCAACTGTTCCCGGACCTCAGAGGCACCACCTGCAGCCTGGAGGCTCCAGCAAGCTGGGCCTTCTAAGATGGGCTTAATATCCTCCTAATAATGCAGGATCCTATTTCTTCGTTCCAGGAATTTATTTCATTGCATATGACTTGACTTTAATTGAATTTTCCTGAAATGTTCTCACCAAACACTTCCATTTAATCTTTAATCAGTCAGATGGATAAAATGAAATACTTAGGAGGGTACCCTAAGCACATTAATAAATTTCATAAATTTAAGCTTTAAATTCTCTAAGCACAGCATCATTTCTTACACTTCAAAGTTATTTTGTCTTGGATATATTTTACCATGATGGTACGGTACTAAGCTTTCTATCCACTCTTTTATTTACTTACCTACTTAAATTAAATACTTAATTCATTCCGTTTAGATAAACTTCAATTATGGGGGTGGTACATTTGGTAATAGAAGATTTAATTCTGCTTCCGGCTGTGTTTGAAAAGCATCGTGGTCCCACAAGAGGAAAGCTTGCAGGGTCTGGAGCTAGAAACGTAGGAACTGTAGCTCCGTGAAGGGAGTCCTAGGAGCACGGGTCCTGGGCCCAGCCACACGCTCAAAACCTGCCTTGCACACCAGTTTGTGTGTCTTTGCACAAGTTATTCCATGTCTCTGGGCCCCAGTCATTAAATGGTGAATAAGACAGCAACTCACACATGGTTATGCGAGTTCAATTAGTTAATTTGTGAAAAGCCCTTGAAATATATAGCTCCTGGCATCCAGTGACCTCTATATAAAAACAAACCACTATGATCATTGATACCAACTTTGTATGTAATTTTTGTTTCCTGTTAAACACCCTTTTTTTTTTTTTTTTCCCCTATAAAATGAAGCCGGGGTATAAACTAGGCTCACCCCGGGTCCACAGGTTCTCCTTTCATTTTGCTCCATTCACGATGACTGTTTCGGATGTTCAGACCTGAGAGAGAGTTCACAAATATGCATGTTTTGAACTGGCTCTGCAGAACCAGAGCAGAATGAGTTCAGCCTCTTGTGATGTGGGTGCTCTGGAACACCCCGTTGGCCTTGGGGGACTGCCCCAAGTGTTGAGGTCCGGTCCCTTCTGATTTCTCTCCTGTGATTCACAGCCTCGTCCTCTGCCTCACTCAGGTGGTGTGCTTTGCCTCGTGTGCGAGGACATCAGAGTGACTTATTTCTATCAAAGCCGAAGACTGAGATAATTTAAATATATTTGTAATATTTGAATGGCTAGGACGCGCCTTCCCCACTTGGAAGGGGCATTGACTCAGTGGTTAACAGAAGCGATGCTCCTCACGCCGACACTAAATCAGTTCTTCTGGGCTTTATGTTTTATTTAATGCTAACATTTTTCTTTTTAAATGTGGTTGGTTGACATTTCATGGAAATCCAAATGCTGCTTTTGACACCCATTAAATTTTCATGACTAGAGTTTCTGATGTGTTTTCTCAAGTTAGGACAATTTTTATTTTTAAAAGTATCCTTTTAGTGGGAGAGAGACTGTTAAGCTTGAGTTGGCTGAAATAGATTGAATGTATTTTATTGAGTCTGAGCAGTTTCTCTTCCAGAATTTATATATGCTGTTGGGGGTACCAGCATGTGTCACCCACTGCTCTGAAGAGTGGCATGTTCAGAGAAGAGAGAGTCCAGTTCAAACTGGGGTTTCCTGGGCTGCCCACTTGGCCCTGCTCCTGTAAGGGTGCTGGTCAACCCAAGTGACAATCACAGTGTCAGAAAACCTCCTCAGGTCTCATCAAGGAGTCACTGAAATTCTTTGAGATTCTTGTTCCAGTTTTGCAGATGAGGTGGCTTGTGTCTTAAAAAGTAGAACTCTATTCTCTAAGACCACGGGTGTAGACAGGTTTCAGACCCAGTTTTGGGGGGCTCCAGGTCCATGATATGTTATGAAAAAACTTCTCATTCCCAAAACTGCTCATTCACAGAGTGCATTATGCCTAAATGCCACCTGCTCAATGGCCAAGCAGACCTTGCTCCTTCCAAGGAGCCTGCGGGGTATTCTTAAGTCTTTGAAACACTTTCAACATTTTAAAAGCAGCTTTTTGAGTTCACTGGAACACCTTGGTGAGATTTTTAAATTGAAATTCCTTGAATCAACAGACTTCAGAAGGATTTGAATCTTTGTCACCTGTGGCTCACATCAAAGTGGCACTGCCCTCCGTTCCATGAACTCTTCTGTAATGTTCTTCAATACAATTTTATAATCTTATCCATACACGGTTTGCACATCTTCTGTTAATGTTATTCTTAGAAATGGTAGACAGTCTATTATTCCTAAATTACTTTTTAAAAAAATATTTATTTATTTGCTTTTAGTTGTACATAATGCGTTTATTTTTACGTGGTGCTGAGGATGGAACCCGGGCCGCGCACGAGCTAGGCGAGAGCTCTACCGCTGAGCCACATTCCCAGCCCCCTGAATTACTTTTTAAAAACTTTAAACAAGTGTGTTGCTAGGATTTGAAAATATAGTTTGATAAAATGATTTAGATAAGATGAATCATAGTAATTTAGACTATTCGTCATATAATATTTAATAGCTTACTAGACCACACAATGATATTGTTGTAGAATCAATTCTGATGTGATTTTAAAAAGTCAAACTCCAGGCTTTATTCCAATTTCACTGTTTTTTTTTTTTTTTTTTTTTTGTGGTGTTGGGGTTGAACATTGAACCCAGGACCTCTTCGGTGCGAGGCAGGTGCTCTGCCGGGAAGCTACTTCCCAGGCCCAGTTTCACTTTTTCCACTGACATTTTTCTGTTCCAGGATTCCATTCAGGGGTTCGTGTAGCGTTTATTCCTGTTGCCTCTTTGGTCTCCTCTGGTCTTTGATGGTTTCCTAATCTTCTTTTCTGACCTTGAATCTTTGTTTGGTTTTTGGTACTGGGAATTGAAACCATGGGCTTTACCACTGAGCCACATCTCTAGCCCTTTTTGTTTTTTTTTTTTTTTTTTTTAATTTTGAGACAGGGTCTCACAAAGTTGCTTAGGGTCTCACTATGTTGCTGAGGCTGGCTTCGAACTTGTGAACTTCTGGCCTCAGCCTCCCAAGTCCCTGGGATTACAGGTGTGAGCCACCACGCCCAGTCTTACCTTGAAGCTTTGAGAGCCCTGGTCACTTTACAGGTTTCCCATTTGTGCTGTCTGATGGTGGTTGTATTTTATCAGTTTATCAATTAAATGTTAATACAGGTGAGATGGGTTTTTGAGGTTTAGGGAGGAGCATATTTCCCTGCTGTACCCCCTGGTTAATCACTGGGGTTAATCTTAAGCCTGATCACTGGTTAAGGTGATGCCTGCCAGCTTCCTCCGCCTTGATGCTGAGTCAGCCCACATTCAAGGAGAGGGAATCAGCTCTGCCTCCTCGAGGGGTATCTACATATGTCATTTTAATTCTTTTGTAAGGATGCTTTGTCTCGTCCCACTTTATGTATTTTTTAAATCATTTCTTTGTGAACTCACAGGTGTTTATTTAATGCTTGATTATAGTCTGCGCCCACATGATTTTGCTGCATTGATGGGTCGTCTCCAGCTACAGTGACGTCTTTCAGGTTGGCTCTTGTGTTGCTGTGACATGAGCTGTTTCTTTGTTCATTTGGCTTTGGCTTTCAAACTTTCTTTGATTTTTTTTTTTTTTTTTTTTTTGGTACCAGGGATTGAACTCAGGGGCACTCGACCACTGAGCCACATCCCCAGCCCTTTTTGGTATTTTATTTAGAGACAGGGTCTCACTGAGTTGCTAAGTGCCTCTCCATTGCTGAGGCTGGCTTTGAACTCGCGATGCTCCTGCCTCAGCCTCCCAAGTGCTGGGATGACAGGCGTGCGCCACCATGCCCGGCCCTTTCTTTGATTTTTTGAAGATATCGTTTCACCTGTATTAACATTTAATTGATAAATAGAAGTCTGTTCATTTCTGGTGTGTAATGTAACATTCCAAAGTATGTGTGATTTGTTTATTCCTGAGCACTTCCAAGGTGCACCAGGATTACCTTGTGTCTTCCCCGCTCCAGTGTTAGAATCAACCATTTCTCCAAAGACTGGAGAACACTGGTGACTCCAGTGCCCTTCTGCACCTGTCCTTTTGTCTCTTGTATCCTGTGACGTGACTGGAGTCGCACAACATGTAGCCTTTTGGGTTGGGCATCTCTCACTTACTGAAATAACATTTAAAATTACCTGTCTCTCGTTGTGGGGATTGACGGCTGGTTCCTTCACCTTGCTAAGTAGGACCACTGCCTGGGTACACTGCAGTGTGATAATCCCTCCCCTACGGAAGGACACATTGGCTGCTTCTGGTTTTTGGAGATTGTGATTCAGCAGCTGTGACCATGGAGATGACTGTGTGAATGGAACTCTTCGGTTCTGGGTAGATGCATATGATTTCTGGGCCCTATGCTGTTTTTCTTTTAATTTCTGAGAAGCTGCTGGACTTCTCCCAAAGTAGCCATCTCGATTCTGCATTCCACCCGCAATGAATGGGCATCTGCGCCCTTGTTTTGAATGCCCTGCAAATGGGTGAGTGCGGTCAGCATTGCTTCCGGTGCAGCCTAGTCTCTAGCCCAGCATTGCCACGTGTTCCCGCATTTGAACAGGTTCAAGGGTTTAAATGGTGTGCAGAGATCATAAACACGAAGAAACACAACCAAGTTACTTCAGTGCCCTGTGCACACTGAGGGAGGGTGGGTCTCCACCTTCAAGTGCTTTGAAATCTGAGAATTACTGTGGGCACAGGAGTATTCTCTGCTCTATGGGGTTTTTTCCCCTGTGAGCATTTTTTTCTGCTATAAAATTTTAAATCAAGTAAATCAGATGTAAAGAAAACATTTTCAACAAGCCAGAATTAATCCTAAAAATGATTCAGTGAAATTCCTACTTTAAAATTGTTCCTTGAAGATCAGTGCACAAAAGATTTGGAGAAAACAACTAACTGTGCATTAAGAAAATACAAGCAATGGGCATTTATGCAAGAAAAAAATGTCAGATTTCAAGAAGTGTTGGGACTATGTCTGCCAAGGGATAAAGATTTGACTGCTTACCACACCTTTAAGGACCGGGGCTAAACCAAGGGGTGTGGCTATGACGTAGCGTGAGAGGCTGAACCGCCTTGCTTGCTGATTGGTTAGTTCTAGGCCTATTTAAGTCAATGCTTGTTCAATAAAGTTGTTCTCCGGACATCCCGTGAGCTATACACAAGACTTTCTAGGTGTGGCGTGTTTTCTGTTCAAACAGACAGAGGTAAGGCATCTAGCAATTTCTGTCTTAAGCTCGCCCCGCCGGGTGAGTTGCAATCCTTCTTGCAGGCAAGAGGAATTCCCTTTAGGGCCCAGAAAGGGAAGCAACTCAGAACCTGGCTCTATTCATAACTTGGACCCCGGCAGGTTGGCGCCCAAACGTGGGGCGGGAACAAGGAAAAAATTATCGGTGAGCTTAATAAGGTTAGAGACACAGCGTCTCTTTCGCTGCAGAAATCCCCTTTTTATTATGGGACAAATCTTAACATTCAGGAAGTCAGGAGACCCAGCCCTCGAGGCATGGCGAGATATTTTGAGAAAGCAAGGTCTCCAAATATCTGACGGTCAATCGGAGATGATCTGGAGTTCATTAAAACGGGCGGCTCCCTGGCTCCCAAAGTCTGATTTTGATTCTTGGAAGACTTGGGACGAAATAAAACAAATTTTAAGGGACCAAGAAATCAAGTACGGGGAATCCCCACCTCCGGGAGTTTATCCAGTTTTATCCGCCCTAAAAGCGTACTCGCTTTTACAAGAAAAAAACAAACACCTAATTTTTCCCGGTCCGCGAATTTAAAGAAATCTCACTCCAGGGAATTAGAAACTACAGCCCCTCCTTTAGAGAGTTCTAACAAGGTCCCTGAGAACAAAGACCTCCAACCACGTGGCTCGAAACTTTCTAAAGGTGATCGGCCATTTTATGAGTTAGCTTTTATTAAGCCTTTGGCGCCATTACCATACCAAGAGGCACCAGCGCCCTCTAGTGGGCTTTCACCTGTAATGGCATTTCCAGTTAATTTAACAAAACTTCCTATAGCTAAAATCACTCAAAAAGCTAATAAAAATCTGGCCACATTTATTGAGAAAGTAGAAAAAGGCCTTCAAAAGAAACTTCCACCTAATGACCAATTTATAAAAAATGTTAGTTTGGAAAGAAATGACCACAAATCACAAGCTGGCCTATGCTAAGTTAAAAGATAAATTTATAAAAAGATGGATTATTACCACCAAAGATGTGGGTTCAACAACTCACCAGTCTCAGATATTAAACACTCCCATTAATGCTCGTACTAAGATATTAACAACAGTTTTAAATGGAAAAGAAACCTATTTTAAATACAGACGACAAGGCTATTTTAAAAAAGACTACCCCAATGGTCTTGGTCGGCCTCCAGAATGCTCCCCTGGCCAGATCTCAAAAGATTTAACCTTAATTATTATTGATATTAAAGATTGTTATTTTTCAATACCTCTTCATCCAGATAATTATAAAAAATTTGCATTCTCTGTCCCATCAACCAATTGTCATAAGCCAGATGAAAGATATGAATGGATAGTTCTCCCTCAAGGTATGGCTAATAGCCCAGCCTTTTGTCAATATTATGTTTCATGTCTTCTGTCACCATTAATGAAAAAATCACAGCTTACCTTATATGTCTATATGGATGACATCATCCTGGGTGCTACTGATGTCCAACAACTAAACTCTGCTTACTTAACCCTTCGAGAGCTCTTAGAACAAGGAGGATTACACATATCCAATGATAAAATACAAACTATTCCTCCCTTTAAAATATTGGGGACAAAAAATTAGCCTAGACTCGGTTTGTCCTCTCAAACCCCAACTTCTCATTCAAAAATCTTATTCCTTGACAGAGTTACAAAAGCTATTAGGAGAGCTAAACTGGTTAAGACCTTGGCTTCATACCTCTACTGAGGATTTATTACCTCTCTTTGAGTTGCTACAGGGAAAATCCCCCTCTGATGTGATTTTACTAGAAGAGAGTCATCTGTCAATATTACAAAAAGTCCAAGATGCCCTCAATTCAGCCCAATTGGCTCGATACCAACCAAAGCAACCTCTATATTTATGGATTTTCTCAGGTGCTAAACTCCTTACAACTGTGCTCACCCAGATAGGAAATCCATTAGAATGGATACATTCCTCTGTGGGAGGAGCACCTCGAGTTTATTCCCAATTAGATCAATTAGCAGATCTTGTAATAAAAGGAAGAGATACATCATTGAGGCATTATGGAAAAGACCCAGATATTTTAACAATTCCTTACCGTTTGTCAGATTTTGAATGGATACAGAGAAACAACCCTAGAGTCTCCTATGCATTAGAAGGATTTCTAGGAAAAGTTGACTGTCATTACGGGTCAAGCAAATGGACTTCTTCTTTCCCCAAACTGGAGTGGACTCCCCCCATCTTGTTTTCTAGCAAGCCACTCCCCAAGGCAGTAAATGTCTTCACAGATGGAGGAAAAGAAGGGTCAGCAGTTGTAATATTTCACCCATCCTCAGGCCAAAGGACACAATACTTTGAAGCAGTTACTGGTTCTGCTCAATTTAAAGAATTATATGCTGTTGCATTAGCCTTGACCCATGTCCAAGAGCCTATGAATCTTTTCTCAGATAGTTTATATGTAATTAACCTATTACCTACTCTAAATGCCTCATATATAAAGATAGATAATAATCCTATCACCCCTCTGATGATCCAGGTTCGATCCCTGTTAAAGGGGCGTAATGAACCTATGTTCCTCCAACATCTTAGGGGACATCAAGACTTATCTGGGCCCCTATCTGAGAAAAATCAGGCCGCTGACCGTTTGGCCACCACAGGTGTATTAACAGTTACAGTTCCATATCAACAAGACCTTCAGTTAGCTCAAGGTCTTCACAACCTTACTCATTTAAATTGGAGAGGTCTACATAATAAATTTCCTTTAGTTCCTATAAAAGATTTAAAAAAGATTATAAGGACATGTAAATCTTGTTTGCCCTTCTTACAGGTCCCACCTCTCCAGTCCCCTGGGGTAAATCCCAGAGGCCTAAGGCCCAACGCTATCTGGCAAACTGATGTAACCCATTATGTGCCATTTGGAAAATTAAATATATATATTTATGTCCATAGATACTTATTCACATGCTTGTTGGGCCACGGCACATTCTGGAGAAAGGGCTAAACATGCTGAAAGTCACTTTTTACAATGCTTTGCTATTCTTGGATTGCCAAAGCAAGTTAAAACTGATAATGGACCCTGTTTTGTAAGCAAATCATTACAAAAATTCTTCCAAACTTGGCATATTAAGCATACCACAGGGATTCCATATAACCCAAAAGGACAAGCCATAATAGAAAGACATAATAAAACCTTAAAAGACCAATTAATAAAACAAAATGGGGGAAGCAACCCCCATGACCAGTTGAAAACAGCTATGCTTGCTTTAAATATTTTAAATTTTTCCAAACAGCAGCCTCTATCTGCATTTCAGAGACACTGGTCTAACCAAACGCCTTATATAAAAGTTGAGGTCCGATGGAAAGACCCATTAACTGGAGTCTGGAGAGGTCCTGATCCATTAATAAGTGCTGGCAGAGGTTTTGGATGTGTCTTCCCAATGGGGGAGCAAAACCCTATATGGGTGCCTGCCAGAGATCTCAAATATTGCCAATCTGACCAAAATGACTACCCAGGAGCACAAGCTCTTGAGGAGTGATCCTTTCTTTTTTCCACAGAAATGAAAAAAACCGTGACAAAGCTCCTGTCGTGCTGTGATTAAACTTCTCATCACATCCGTTTCAAAATTCATCAAAGACGCTATCCTGGACTCCTTCTTTGTCAACATCTCAACCCTCTGCGATGAGAGAAGAAGGACTGTGCCATTCCTGTGACAATTATCTGGACTTTATGCTAGACGACTTCCTTTGGACTCTGAGAGAAGAGCACTATATCTTAGGACAATTATTTAGACTTTGTGCTGGACGGCTTCCTTTGGACTCTAAGAGAAGAGTCCCATTCCTGTGACAGTCATCTGGACTTTATGCCAAAAGGCTTCCTTTAAACTGAACTAAATAGATGGACTTTCTCTTTTTGGTGAAATCCTTGCTAAATGGGTAGACTTTCTCTTTTGGTGAAATCCTTGTTAAATGGGTGGACTTTCTCTTTTTGGTGAAATCCTTGCTAAATGGGTAGACTTTCTCTTTTGGTGAAATCCTTGTTAAATGGGTGGACTTTCTCTTTTTGGTGAAATCCCTAATTGTCATTGTCTTTGTGTGCACCTTTAGCCCTATAGAACTGGCCAGATACAGCTGGGTGGTCTACTGTCACGCTGAGCTATAGCCCTATAGGCTTGGCCACGGTCCTTAACAGGATGCAGAGGTATGCCATCCAGTCAAGCCTTCCCAAAGGTGACTGTCATGTCCCGTGTGCTCCCCTTGGCCACCTGCTGGCCCTAGGCACGTCCACCTAAAGTGCTAGAGTGATAGCCAATAACAGGTAAGATTTTTCCCAAAGAGGAGAAGTCGACCTAGACGGGCACACTCTCTATGAGTTGGTCACCCTAAAAGATGGGACATCCCATTTAAAAATAAATGGAGAGACCCATTTTTTAAATAAACAAAAAAAGGGGAATTGTTGGGACTATGTCTGCCAAGGGATAAAGATTTGACTGCTTACCACACCTTTAAGGACCGGGGCTAAACCAAGGGGTGTGGCTATGACGTAGCGTGAGAGGCTGAACCGCCTTGCTTGCTGATTGGTTAGTTCTAGGCCTATTTAAGTCAATGCTTGTTCAATAAAGTTGTTCTCCGGACATCCCGTGAGCTATACACAAGACTTTCTAGGTGTGGCGTGTTTTCTGTTCAAACAGACAGAGGTAAGGCATCTAGCGATTTCTGTCTTAAGCTCGCCCCGCCGGGTGAGTTGCAATCCTTCTTGCAGGCAAGAGGAATTCCCTTTAGGGCCCAGAAAGGGAAGCAACTCAGAACCTGGCTCTATTCATAACTTGGACCCCGGCAAAGAAGAATAAAAGATGCCAGCCAGCCTTGCCCTTCCAAAAGGAATCACAGGCATGCTTGAATATCTTGGTCATTTCCTCCAGGATTGGACACTTCTTCTAAAGCAGGGAAGTAAACATTCTCCACATTTGTTAACATTCAGCTGTTTTCTAAGTTCTTTTTTGTTGTTGTTGGTGGTGGGGGCAAGGGAGGACTGGATGCTTAACCACTGAGCCACATCCTCAGCCCTTTAAGTTTTTAAATTTTTTTTTTTTTTTTTTAAATTTTGAGACAAGGTCTCACCAAGTTGTTTAGGGCCTCACTCACTTGTTGAAACTGGCCTTGAACTTGCAATCCTCCTACCTCTGCCTTGCACATCACTGGGATGACAGGTGTGTGCCACCATACCCACTCAAATTCTTTTGACAGAAGACAAACTCTAGAAGTTTCTACCTACTAGAGAAATTCATGATGAACTTCCTGGTGAAAACATCTGAGGGAAATTCTTCAGCTGCAGAGACATTTGAAAACCATTAAAATCTTTCTGAAGAAACAAGCATTTCAATTTCTGGAACTTGGTGTGAAATGTGTTTTATCTCTGACAGACTCATTCTCACATTTAAGACTTTTCCTAACTCTTAATGTATTTATTATGTCATGTGAAAAAAACTTTTTGATAAAGTGTTTTTCAATTAAATGTGGTTACAGATAACAAATCTTGGCATACATTTATTGAATATGAATACACAAAGATTAATATTGACCACATCTAGATGCTATGGGTTGAGCATATACAATGAAATTTAGCTTATTAGCATGCCAGACTAATATATAGGTATAAATTTCCCTTCTTGTTAACAAGTGAGTTAATACAATTAAAATATTGCTTTATATCTTTTTAAATTGTAAGTATTTATTTTTACTTGGTTAACTGGCATGATTCTATAGACATAGATGATGTTCAATAAAGAGAAATTTTCTGTTTCTTTCCTACAATTATTAATATATATGTGTCTCATTACGTAATTCCTATCAAAAATAGTGTTGACACCCCAGGAGGTGGATGGTAAGCCAGGATGTGTGTTGGTGCCAGAGGTTTTGGGGTGGCACTGCTGACCTACCACCTGTCAGAGGGAGGGAGCTACTCCTGCAGCAGGTAACTCTTTGTCCTGGGAGAAGAGCTTTCCATCTTGCAGGAGGAAGACTGGCTTTAAAAAAATAAAATGAGAAAATAAAAATATTTAAAGATCTTACCATTTTCTTACAGAAATTGGAAAACAGAACATTCCCTATTTCCATCATTTTTCAAAAGTGCCCTTTTTCATTGTTTAGCATCGTAAACACCTGAAGACTGGCCAGTGGTTAGTGTGAGGTTGCCAAAGTGGGATTTTATGACTGTGATAATAGGAATCAGACAATGAAGGGATTTGGTTCACGACGTTCTGTTCCTTGTGAGTGGTGATTTGGCCACGTGGGTTGCATCAGTTCTGATGGATCAGTCTGCCAGCCGTGAAAATCAAAGAAAAAATGAAGTTGTTCGCAGTTACACATGCATTTTCCTGAAGCCCCTGCCTTGGCTAGCAGGAGCCAGGAGGCTTGGAGACTGAGGTGCTGAGCTCCCAGAAAACCGTTGCCACCACCTCATTCATTCCCTGAGAAGGCTGCCTGGTCTCTCTCGAAAAGAGACTAAAAGTCACACCAAACGGAAGAGGATACGTATGACAGTATTTAAGAGGATACGTACGATAGTATTTCTGTGCATATTAGTCACTTCCTAATTTCTGGACACTCAACTCTTTTATCTTCGGTATGCAGATGCATCTAACCAGAGCTGATCTTGTTGTACATACTAGAACATGAGCCAAGACAAAGGCAATGTCCTCTGCCAGCGTATGAAGGACCTGGCCCCCAAATGACATGAAACTGTCTTTATGGCTGCAAGTTCTGCCCCAAACACTGTCCACACTAATTCTTTGTGTGTGTGTGTGTGTGTGTGTGTGTGTGTGTGTGTGTGTGTGTTTTGACTTGGACACTCTGGGTAAATAACAAAAGGGTGAGGCTTAATGACATTGTCCCTTCTTCTGGCCTTCCCAGGACCAAGAGCTCTGCATTTCAGCCTGTGACGCCTTGCCTGCGTTTCGAGGAGATCATGAAGTCTTCATCAACGCTGGAAGTGAAGAGGGAGCTTTAACCTCGATGAAGGGGAATTTTGACAATGGCTCCCCCACCGGATGGCTGAGCACGTGTGAAGTCCACACACAGTCAGCCTTTGGAGTTTGCAGCAAGCATTCCACCGTGTCCACTCGGGGCAGCTCCTGGAGCAGCTGTGTCTTGGCGGAGGGCGTGCTCGAGTGTCAGAGGAGCGTGCCTGTCCACAAGGTCATTCTGACGTTTTTTTAACTCCCCTGGCAGGAGCCCAGCTGTGGTGTAGTTCCGGAACAGACATCTGTCTCCACAGTCCTTGATCCAATAGCAGTTAACTCAGTACCTTTCTCCAGCTCTAATTCACTTTCCAAAGGTCAGCAGGTGAGAAGACAGCTTCAGAAAGGGTCTAAATCATGTTCCTATTTTTTCCAGGTGGATGACTCTAACAAAAGACCGTGACTCCATTGTGTACAAGAGCACTTAAATCCTGTGTGTATTTCAGGGGGTTAAGACTTTTTTTTTTTTTTTTTTTTGGCTCCAGTGTTTTCAAGCAGGAAGTGAGAACATTGTACGTTCTTTGTAAGAGCTTTCTGAACAGAGCATGTGAACGACTGTCACAAGAGCTTCTGCAGCTGAAGGACTTTGCCACGTATGTAGACTGTGTTCTCATTTGTGTCCTTGTGTAATTCCAACTACAGATAAATATGCTAGTATCGTAGCAGGTCGTTGCTGATCGGCATTTTCTCCTTATAACAGTCAAAACGGGATTGACTGGCAGGGATTCGCGTGGAGCTGTCCTAGGAAGGTCCAGAGGGTGAATCTGTCTGATCTGATGACCTCCGGGGCATGCAGCTGATGAGGCGGGAGGGTCTGATGCTCTGACGTGCCTCGTTAACTGCAGACCCAGCGCCCGCCATGTTCCAATTCTTTGGAACCAAGTGGTGGGACATTAAATCTAAGAGACCAGGAAAAGCCAACGGGAGAGCCTGCTTACCCAGCTTGTCCCTAGAACATCAGATCTGCAGTCCACTTGCTGCCTAAGTAACCGGGTGTGGCTGGAGGAGGTGGGGCCCCGGGGCCTTTGGGGCTTACGTGTAGTCCCTGGTGGTGGAGTCTCTCTGCTTTCCTGTTGCCACTTCCTGAGCCACTTTCCTCCTCCACACCCTTCCACCACGGCATTCTCCTGCCTCACCTCGTGCCCAGAGCTATGGGTCAGCCCTCTGTGGACTGAGACCTCTGAAACCACGAGCCCCACGTTGCTTTTCTTCCTCTGTGTTGTTCTTGTCAGGTCTTTTGGTCATAGCAGCAACAACAACAAAACCTGACTAAAACAGAAATGAGGCTGAGGAACTCAAAGCAGTCCCCACTGAGCAGAAATGTCCTGGCTCTCGTAGAAGCTCAGTCCCTCCTTAGAGTGCCCAAGAGCCGACCTCAACTGAAGGCCCAAGTCAGTGCACCTGAATTAGACCCTGAGCGCCCCGTTTTTTCTTTGTGATAAGGAATTAAAAGGGCCTGGGAAGCACATTTTTCAATGGAATTGAATCAGCCAGAGCGCATAACTCTTTAACCAGGATGCCAGGGGGTGAGGCCCCCCTAGGAGTGTTTCGCCTTGGAGAAGAAGTGGGCCTAGGGCGGGGGGGGGGGCCTTCTTACAGAGCAGTATCCAGGGCCCCAGCCTAAGTGCAGCTAGTTCTGGAATGAAGACTGTTCTCAAAAGAAGCAAGACTGTTTCTGGGGTTTCTCGGCTATTTGTGTTTAGCAAGAGGGAGCCATGGGTCAGGAAGATGCCAAGGCCACGTCCCAACCCTTCTGGTGTGACTGCCAAACCAGTGAATGTGAAGCAAGCCACACGTGGTGTCTGTTCCTGGAGTGTCTCTGAGGGGGACTCTGAGGAACATGCATGCTCTTCTCCTGACGGCCCCCAGGACCTCAGTCTGGAGCCTGAGCGGTGATGGGGGGGTCCCCACATTCCCATGGCAAACTCTCTCGCTCTAGTTGACAGAACTGACTCATGTCCAGCCATGTCGCCCACGGACGCCCTCGCGGCACCCCGGGGGAAGAGTCCTTCCACAGAGGCTGTGGGAAAGGACAGCTCTGTGACCTTTCCCAGCCTCTCAGCACAGCTTATCTGGGAAAGTGGGGTGGTCGGACAGGAGTCCCCGAGGCTGGAGAAATTCAGCTGAGATGCCCTAGGGGGAGCTGTGCCGCTGTCTGCGCAGGGCCTTGGTGGAAGGCTCTGTGGCCCAGCTGGGAGCTGCGTGTCCTGTTCCGTCTGCAGCCATCCACCAGATGCTCCTTGAGCGCCCGCTACGACTCTGTCCTCAGTGGGTGCGCCCCAGAGAGTGCCCAGTCCTGGGTGGGAGACAGTTGTGCAAACTGATAAACAGTTAGGGACTAAATCCTCAAACAGCTAGGTAAGTCCCAAAGTAACTGTACTAAGGCTGCTTGACCCTCTGTCTCTTCAGTCGCTTTAGGTGCCACACCAAGCCTCAGTTTGTTGAGACTCCACAGTGCAGAACCGCCCATGCCTCTTGGAGAAGAGGCTGTGTTTCCAGACCTCTGGGCCTCTGCTTGTCTGCTGGGCCACCTCCTGTCCTGCATGGCGCAGCTCAGGAACAGCCTGCCTGGAGCACCTGCCACGATTCCCGTCGGGTAGCTCTTGCCTGGCGTGACCACTGCATCTTGTCACCAACCCTCAGCCAGTGACCGCCCCGGTTGACAGCCTGCACGGTGGCCTCCTCACTGAACGCTCTGTTCCTTTCTGGCCTGGGCCACATCGCTGCCTCCTAGACACACTGAGAGTGCGCGGTGGGTCACCCAAAGGTGTGTGCTGAAAATGGAGTGAAGGACCCAGGCTGGGCTCTGGCGGCAAGAAGATCAAGTAGCCACTCTGTTTCCTCGCCGTCTGACCCCCCAAGTGGCAGTGGCCTTTCCCGGTGTGCAGGGTCCATGCTGAAGCAGAGGCGAGGTGGTGAGTGGGACCCTTGCAGGAGGCCCTGCTCTCCTGTGGCTTCCCTGCAGGCAAAAGCATGGTGGCGTCCACAGTGACCGACCTGCACACACACGGGTGGCTGTGAGAAGGTCAGGGGGTGGCTATCAAAGTGACAGGCAGGAGGGAGGCAGAGCTGTCAGGGGTCAGCAAAGGGGAGACAGAGGAGGCTGTGTGGGGGGGAGGCCACCAACACCTGGGGCAGCAAGAGGGAGGTTCCTGCCACTGTTCTGATCCCCCTGCCGGTGTCTGGGACCCCAGGATGAAAGGCCAGCTTGAGACAGATGGAAGAGGTTGCTGAGAGATGCAGGCATCAGTGAGAAGTGGCCCCAGGCAAGCGCTGAGCTGCGGGGCCGAGGCCTCCTTCCACTTGCCCTACCAGCCGGGGCAGGTTTCCTCCTTCTGGAACCTCCCGGGCCAGTGGAAGGGACGGGAACGCAGCGTGTGTGGCGTCTGCTTTGCGCCTCACTCGTGAGAGATTCAGGAGCTGGATTCCGTCCCAGAAGCCCAGGCCTCTCGCCTTCCCAGCAGCCCATTCTCTCCATGTTCCTGCTGTGTGGGGCGTTGTGGGGGGAGGGAAGTATTATGGAAGTAGAAGGGCAGATTGGGGGAGGGACCCGTCAGTTTAGGTCACTCACAAATTGGTGAAAGTGTTGAACAGTGGGTAAACGAGGAAACGCCACCGGGGACAGTACAGGTACCAGCTTCCCGATGTGAGCTCGCCGGTGTGAGGAGGGAATGGCAGTGAGCAGGCACGTGACAGGCTGTCCTAGTCCAGGACAAGGGTGAGGCATCGCTGTCACGCACATGCACCAACTGCACACGCACATGTCCAGCCACGGTGACTGGATCAAACTTCCAGAAGCTTCTCCCCTGCAATCCTCAGAAGTGAGGTTCTGTCTCTGTAGGCCACCGGTGCTGGCGGGTGAGACGGGTCAGACCTTATTCTAGGACCAGTAGGTAAAAGCAAGCAATTTATCCAGCGACAATGCTCTAGGATGCTTAGAAAGAAAAGATTTTTTTTTCCCCCTCTGTTTGCTGAGATTTAAATCAGACTTTGCCCAGAAAACCAGCCACCTAAACCAACAAGGCGGCCTGCATTCCAACTCCCTGAGCAGTAACAGAAAAAAATAAAAGCGCATTCCAGGAAAGAGCCACACTAAACAGATTCAACAGAGATTTAATAGGCACTATTTTTCCCCTCTGTGGAAAATGTGCTCCTATTGAGATTTTTCAACTTAGCTATTTTTAGTTGCATGAGACACAAAGACTATATGATCGTCATAAAGATGTCAGCTGGTCCCCATCTTCCCCGGGCACCTGCAGGAATGATTCATGTGCTCAGTGACAAAGCATCTGCATATGGAAACGGTCATCCATTTTCTGTATGTTATAAAAACATGAGTTATCAGTGCAGCAGAGAGTGTTTTTATCAGTATGTGGCATTGACCCAGGGAGGCCTGAAACCTAAAGTATAAAGAAATGGTAACTCATGTGACATCAGCACTTGCTTAGGTACAGCTTCAGTGTTGCAGTAAACACTTCTGGTGTTTGTTGGTGGCAAGGTCCCACCTGTCCCAGGCTGGGAGCCCTCCAGCTGCACAGGCTCCTGACAAAACCAGGAAAGGCCAGCCAGCTGTGAGGTCCTTCCCATCCTGTGCCACTGAGCAAATAAGCTGGAAGTGAAAAACCAAAGGGGTTGTCAGGGAGTGGGGACACCCATGGAAGGTTCTAGTAAGGTCCACCTAAATCGTCCAGCTCTCGGTGCTGAGCCCCTGGACTCCCGTGTAAGGCATTGCCTGTGTGTTTGGAATCCAAGTGCACTTAGGAGTGTGTTGGGCCCAGTTGACGATGAACCCAAGAGAGGGCAGCCTGGGTTCACCGTGTCCGGCTGCCTCTACCTCGGGAGGCAACACAGACGCGTTTTTCTCAGTTTGTTGAAAAAAACAAACTTTGCACAAAAAATCATCCAGTGGGACCAACTGGGTGTGGCCTCTCCTCCAGCTTCTAGTCCATCTCTCAGGGCTCTGGGCCCCTGCAACACAGTGTCCAGGAGCAGAATGGAGCATGGTGGGCAGGGGAAGGCTCGGGTTTGGGGGAAGACGAGGGTATCCAGCCTCTACCATCTGTTGTGGGTGAGGCCCTGATGGGTCTCCTGTCTCCTGAGGCTCAGCTTCCCAGGGAACCTCTCAGCCACTCAGGGGTCTGTGGGGAGCAGGAAGGATCAGGAAGGACCCTGGGGTCCCAGCATGTAGTGGGACCTCGGTGACTAGTAATCAGTGACCTTTGACACCAGTGCCAGAGGGGGCTGGTGCCGGTGGGAAGGCTCCCTCCTGAGTGGTGAGCGTTGGGACAGGCATGAGGAGCAGAGGGTGCAGGAGAGCTGCTCGCTGGCCTCAGGGGAGGAGGCCTGGGCGGTTCAGGGGCAGACATCCAGGCCCTGGGTGTGGGGACAGCCCTCCAGGCCCGCTGGCCCTGAGAGCCCTGAAGACATTGCTCTGTGGCCAGGGACGCTGGCCCAGGTCTGTGCTGACGGCCAGCAGGCTCCCACGCCCCCGCCCGCGGCCACTCAGCCGCCGCTGCCACTGATCAGGCCATGCCTATGTGGGTGTCCAGCTCCACGGAGAGCGCCCCTCACTCCTGCCCTGTCCTGCCTCCAGGGACTTAAATTTGTTCAGGAGGGAAAGGAGGAGGGAAAGGAGGAGGTGAGGAGGAGGGAAAGGAGGAGGTGACGGGGAGGGAAAGGAGGAGGTGATGGGGAGGGAAAGGAGGAGGTAAGGAGGAGGTGAGGAGGAGGGAAAGGAGGAGGTGACGGAGGGAAAGGAGGAGGTGACGGGGAGGAGGGAAGGAGGAGGTGACGAGTGACGAGGAGGGAAAGGAGGAGGTGACGAGGAGGGAAAGGAGGAGGTGAGGAGGAGGGGAAAGGAGGAGGTGACGAAAGGGAGGGAAAGGAGGAGGCGACGAGGAGGGAAAGGAGGTGAGGAGGAGGGAAAGGAGGAGGTGAGGAGGAGGGAGGGAAAGGAGGAGGTGACGAGGAGGGAAAAAGGAGGAGGGAAAGGAGGAGGTGACGAGGAGGGAAAAGGAGGTGAGGAGGAGGGAAAGGGGAAGGAGGAGGTGACGGTGGGAGAGGGAAAGGAGGAGGTGACGGGGAGGGAAAGGAGGAGGTGACGAGGAGGGAAAGGAGGAGGTGACGAGGAGGGAAAGGAGGAGGTGACGAGGAGGGAAAGGAGGAGGTGACGGGGAGGGAAAGGAGGAGGTGACGAGGAGGGAAAGGAGGAGGTGACGAGGAGGGAAAGGAGGAGGTGAGGAAGAGGGAAAGGAGGAGGTGACAAGGAGGTAAAGGAGGAGGTGACGAGGAGGGAAAGGAGGAGGTGACGAGGAGGGAATGGAGGGGAGAGGTAGAGAAGGAAGAGGAGCTTGAGTTCTTGGAAGCTGCCCTCCAGGTTCAATGGGCCCCACCTTCAATGGGCCCCACCTGATCACGTGGGGCTCAGCAGCTCCATCCTTGGCTGCCTCCTCACCTGCTCACCTACTGCCAGCAGCACCAGCAGGTAGTGGGACCTCAGAGATGGTCCCAAACCAGGACCCTCATCCACCCGGTCTCTCCTGCCCCTCTCAACCAGCAGCACCAGCCCCATCAACACCCTGGACAAGTATGAGTGGGTGGAGGACGTCAAGGTGAGGGATTGGCAGTGATAGCTGTCAATAAATCTCGGTGGTGGGTGCTGGTGATGCGTTGGTGGAGGGTAAGGGAACCTGTTCGGCTGTGCTTGGCTGGAGGAATCATGCTGTGACGCGTTGGGCACACAGACCATAAAGGAACAGGGAAAATGCAGGAAATAAAGGTGCCCCGTGTGGGGTGGGGTCTAATGCCCAGCTCTGCCAGGGGTCCGCACCACGCCTCTGCCTGTCCACAGGGTCAGACAGCAAGCAGTCCTGCCAGGACCTGGGTGTCATTTTAGATCTTGACCACCAGGTGGCAGCATGACACAACTTTTGCATGATCTCCAATTAACCCTTCAAATCTTAAATTTTTGAGTCCCCAGTTTTTTGTTAATATAAAGCAGTTCTTCAAGTTGTTGGTATGAGGTGGGATATTTTGTCATTTTTCCTCAATGGACTACAAAGCCACCCATTTTAAAACCAGATGATTTGAGCTGATGGCCAGTCTCCTTGACCCAGGATAAAGGGAAGAAAAGGACATTCACTTTGAACTCTGCGGACCTGGGTAAACCTGGGCTAATGCTGGAATGAAACTTGATTTTAGTGGTAAGAAACATCTTAGATAAAAGCCTGCTCCAATGCCAAATTCATAGTCTTGATCAATCTGATGAATTAGCGGCTTCTGTTTTTTGTCCGTGATTTTCCAGGGCCCTAAAGCCTGGCTCCGTGACTCTGCTGTCCTGAGGCTTGAGGTGTGATGTGATGTGTGATGCATTGCAAGCACACCACAGGCCAGGATTGCCTAACTAGCATACGGCCATCAGCCTTTGCCAAGAGCATTCATGATGCATGAAGCAGGGTCTGCACTCACATGACCCCCGTGCATGCTGTCCCTTGCTGCCTCTGGGCCAGGGGAGGAGGAGCCCTTTCCTTATCCCATGCTGCCTCCCTGTCCACCCAGCCTCACCCAGCCCACTTCCGCCTTCACCTTGAGAAGGTCACGGTACCCGAGAGTGAAGGATGATGACCTCCGTGTTCTCAGCTGTAATCATTACGTAGCATTTCAGAGTATTACACGGCCATTCATAGATGTCTCCAGAAGAACAAAAGATAAATTACTACAAACAGCTGATACGTGCCATGCAGCAGCTGGTTGAATGATTATTGAAAGTAAGAATAGGATGGAACGTTGTCATCCAGTGCCTCTGGGCATCTGATGAAAGGCCTGAGTAGACATAAATACGTGTTCTCACTGATGAATGGAACTTCAGGTGCAAGAAAATGCAGAGATCTCGAGAAACAGACTCTTATTAGCATATGTGCTTCTACTGTATACAATTTAAAGGAACAATTTAAGGAAAGTGTTGGGACAACACATGTGTCTTAGGTTTGGCAATGAATGTTGTAGATTTCCTATGGCAAAATTTGCAGAGGCAATTTTTTTTTTTTTTTTTTTTTTTGGTACCAGGGATTGAACTCAGGGGCACTCGACCACTTAGCCACATCCCCAGCCCTTTTTTTGTATTTTATTAGAGGCAGGGTCTCACTGAGTTGCTAAGTGCCTCGCCGTTGCTGAGGCTGGCTTTGAACTTGCGATCCTCCTGCCTCAGCCTCCCAAGTGCTGGGATTACAGGCGTGCACCACCGTGCCTAGCTGCAGAGGCAATTTCATCCTGCAATTAAAATGAGGGTGCTGAGTGGATCTGCAGGTCTGTGGACTGCCCGGGAATGCCTGCTCAGCCTTCCTGTGGAGTGGGGCTTGCCACTCAGGTGTTCCTGGCACGTCTGGAAGATTCCTGTCTGAGCGCACCTACACAAACTCCACGGTCAGCAGGTGCACCTTGCCAGATGGTTTCCTGACTGTCACTAGAGTGGGTTTTCCCTGGATGCTTCAGTTCCTCTCATCACTTCTCTGGGGGAAAAAAAAAAATCACCATCGACACACTGGGGCTCTTGCATTACTGACCACCCAGCCCAATATTTCCTGAGCCCAATTGGTAACATTATTTTCCCAAGGAAGGAGATTATTAATATTTCAAGAAAACCTCACTGGACTGTGGACAAGCTTTCTACATGGCAACCAAGCTGGCGTTCGATTAATCACATGCAACGTCTGGGAAAACACCTCCGCCCCAACACAGCCTTCCCACGTGGAAAGTACTGGGGACTGCCGAACGTTCTCTTTCCTCTGTCTGAAGGGAATTATTCTGAATTTTTCTCTCCAAACTAAAGTCCATATATTATCCACTTTGCCTAGTATTCCCCCACGTCCCTTTTTGTTTTTCTTTTGTGGAAATCCATCCAGGACCCACACATGACATTTATTTATCACATCTCCTTAGGCCCCTCTGGGTGGTGACAATTTCTTAGACTTCCCTTGTTTTCGTTGACCTTGGTGGTTTTGAGGAGCACCGGTCAGGATGGCAATTACCATTTGTCCTGTATTTTTATGACAATTATTTTGGGGTGTGAATTTGGGGAGGAAGACCATGGAGGCATCTCCCCCAGATCACATGGGGTACACACATCATCCCGTGACTGGTCACTGTGGTGGACCTTGATCACTTGGCTGGGTACTGCTTGCTAGGTTGCTCTGCTGTGAACCTGTCTTTCCCCCTTACCATTGTGAAGGAAGCCCTCTCACAGCCCACACCGAAGGAGTGGGCATCACTCCCTTCCTCCTTGAGGTACACCGGCTACATAGTTACTGGAAGTAGTCTCTTTTTTTTTGTTGAGGGGGCTTACCAGAGATTGAACTTGGGGACACTGGACCACTGGGCCACATCCCCAGTCCTATTTTGTATTTTGTTTAGACACAGGGTCTCGCTGAGTTGCTAAGCGCCTTGCATTGTTTTGCGGAGGCTGGTTTGAACATGTGATCCCCGGCCTCAGCCTCCCGAGCCCCTGGGATTACAGCCGCGCACCACCATGCCTGGCAGGTACTGGAAGAATTCTACAAGGGAGGTTCATAGATTTAGCCAATTATTTATTTATGCCCATATACACTCACAAGTGCTTTATTTTATGGTTTATGCTGCACACAAACATGATCTGAATTATTTGGCTGCCTCACGTGGCTGCAGCTCTGGCCCTGGGTGCCCCCCCCCACCCCTGTGCCTCTCTGTCACCCCTGCTGCACTGTGCCCCCGATTTCTCCACAGTGTCTTATTTTCCGACGCAGCAGGATGCTCTGAGCTTACATCTCGTATTTCCTGCTCTTGACCTAGAAGTGGCCCTCCCTCCGTGGAGCTCCGACTCTGTTAGTAGGAGTGGAACTCTAGGCCAGGGTCTGGGTCCTGCAAGCCTGTTGCTCCCGAGGTGCCTGCTTCCAGGCCCCCTCGTGGACAGGGCAAGGAGCACGCCGTGCCATGGGTCCCCTGCCGCACCAGCGCACCCGTGCCACCACGAAGTGTCCTGTCCTCCGCTTGTTGAGTCACCCTGCTCTCCAAGCCGCGTGCACCCTTGGTCTTCTTCTCCATAGTGTCCCCTTCTCCGGGACGTCGTAGCACCTGGATCACACGGTTGTGTTAGGGCTTGGGTCTGAAGTGTCCCGGGAAAGCTCGTGTCTCGGAGGCTTGGTCCCAGCGCGGCAGTGTTCAGAGGTGGGGCTTTGGGGGGGTGATGGGTTATGAGAGCTCTGCCCTCATGGTGGGTCAACCCACCTTCGATTCCCAGTGGACTCTTCAGCATGGCGGGAACGGTAGGAGGCGGGGTGTGGTTGGAGAAAGAGTCTTGGGGGGGGGGGCATGTCCTTGAAAGATGTATTTTGTCCCCAGCCTCTTCCTCTCTCTTTCTGCTTACTGGGGACTGTGAAGTGAGCGGCTTTCCCCAATACACGCTCCTCGCGCGCACCCTGATACTCTGCTTCACCACGGGCCCAGAAACACAGAGCCAAGTGATCATGGACTGAGACCTCTAAAACTACGAACCATAAGCCTTTCCTTTTAAGTTGTTTTTCTGAGGCTTTTCGTTACAATAATAACTAATTAGAACAAGTTTTTAAAAAGCTAACACAAGTCTATAACTTTTTAAGACTAGCTTCCTTCATTTTGCAAATAGCATTAAAAATTCATCCGTGCCTTTGTATGGCTAGATGGCTCACTTCTTTTCATCACTGATTAATCATTGTGTGGATGTACCATGGTTTGTTTATCCATGCGTCTATCCAAGTACATCTTGGTTGCTTCCAGTTTTCCAGTAGTTATATAAAAACTGATAACATTTTTGTTTTTCTACTGGTTTTGCATGGTCATAAGTTTTACCATTAGTTGGAAAAAGCCTAGGGCACATCTGCTGGGTCTTCTGATAAGGCCGTGGTGAGTTTTACAAGAGCGCCGCATCGTCTTCCTAATGGCTGTGTGACCTTGGCACTGCCCCCAGTGAACACCAGCAGTTTCTGTTGCTGCCCATCTCACTAGCAATCGGTGGTGCCAGTTTCTGGGGTTTCGACCATCTTAATAGGTGTGTAATGGTGTGTCATTGTTATCTTTCAAATAATTATTTCATGGAAGAGTAATTGGTTTAGAATAATTCTAGGTATATTCTATGTATATTTTATTAGTGCGTTATAGTTACCCATGACAACAGGATTCATTTTAATGTAACTGTACATGCATGGAATATGATTTGCTCTAATTCAGTCCTCGGTGCTTCCCTTTTCAGTCTCCTCCTCCCTCCCCCATTCCTTCTCCTCTCCTCTTCTGGTCTTCCTTCTATTTATTTATAGTTTTTTTAAGTTGGTGCATTATAGATGTACATAAAGGTGAAATTTACTGTGGTATATTTATCTATGTACATAGGATCATTTGGTCAGATTCATTCCACCATCCTTCTCTCCTCCTACCCCTCTTTCCTCCCCACTCAATCACTTCCTCTGTTCCACTGGTTCCCTTCCATTTCCATGGGAGTCCTTACCCCCACACTTCCCCCCTTATTTTGCACACGAGAGAAAACATCTGACCCTTGGACTTTCCGAGTCTGACCTCTTTTACTTTGAACATCATTTCCCAGTTCCACCCATTTACCAGCTTATGACATGATTTCATTTTTCTTTGTGGCTGAGTAGAACTCCGCTGTGTCTATGTGCCACGTTTTCTTCACCCGTGCACGCGTCGACCGTCACCTGCTATAACCTGGCCATCCTGCATGGAGCTGCTGAAGACACTGATCTGGCTGCATCTTGAGAGTCCTCTAAATAGCTCAGCCACCTGCGGAAGGGCTTCTGCTTCCCCATCACTGCACCCCTGTTCCCCTGGGTGCTGCGTAGGCTCCCATCTAGTCCTGTCACCTGGTACCAATCTGCCCTGGGACCCCCTGTTCTTCTTTAGGACCAGCTGCTGGGGATTTCTGCTGAGCCCTTCTGGGGACATCTATCACACTGTTACCTTTTTGATTCTTTTGACTTTTTGATTCTTTCTTCTTACGAGAAGTACAATTAAAGACTAATACTTGTAAGCTGCACCAAGTAATTTAATCCCTCTAAAAGGAACCTGATGTCAAATGACATTAATCGCAGTTTAATTTTCAGGGTTATTTCTGGATGCGATTGAAGTTGGGCTGGCTTTTATTAGGAAGCTGGCTTTAGACCTACATTTAAATTCTTTGAAAGACTTTTTCAGGGTTCTTTCTCTAGACTAGAGGAGCCACTACCTAGTACAGATCTTAACTGCACTAACACTTTACAGGAAGGAGAACAAACTCAGGAGGCTCCCCAGGTAGCTCCTGGACTTTGCCAACACTGAGGGCTTTGTCAGCTCTGAATCATGTGGACACAGGGCCTTCTGGGGCTGGGTCAGTCTCCTCTGCACACAAGAGTCCCCAGACTCATGGCCTCTGCCTCAAAACTCCCCCTTCTCTCCAGGCATATTCCTATGCTTCTGCCCCTTCAAACTTACCTGAGGCATCTCACCTTCCCTGTGGTGTAGGGTCAAGTAGAGTCTCGCTGAGTTAGCTTCAGCATCAGGGAAGGGAAGGGCGTTTGTCTTGTGCATGGAGCAGTGGGCAGAGACTCCAAAGGGACTGAGGAGGAGTTAGAAGCAGTGGATGGAGAGAGGGCATCCGGGCCATGGAGACACCTGTGAGCTGTGGGTACAAGACTGGAGAACCCAGAGCTATGTTCACTTTGACCTGAGGTTCATAAAATGTAGAAAGACTAAGGATCACCCCATGAGTTGCAAGGTAGGAGGAAACATTGGCAGACCAGGCATCATTCTGGAATTTACTTCTGCTATCCTTTCCTGTTGGTGCCATTGATAATAATTGATTTATAGTTGATTTAAGGATATTTTCTAACTCAAAAATTATTGAACCAAAAGACAGTTTATTTGTTTTGAAACTACAAAAGTAAAAGTAAATACTGCTCTAGTTCTGCTTCCTTTTCTTTTGGATGTTGAGAACAGTGAATGAGCTACATGACGCTGGCCTGCTACCCTGTCTGGAAGGCTGAAGTGCTGGCAGTCACAGGCTGAAGTGCCGGCAGTCACATCCGAATGACTGTGCTCCAGACTGTTCTCAATGGACTCGTTTGAAGATGAGTTAAGTTTTATTCATGTTTAGCATAGCTTATTGTCACAAATGTGGTACCAGAGCATCAGGAGTGGAGACTTGTTCTCTTCGGCCAACCTAGCTGACGGGGGAGGGTGGCTTGGAGATCGTCAACGAACCCTGTTCTCACTGACTGCATGGCTCCTGGTGGAAGTCACCTCCGTCTTTTCTAAAGACTCTGCAGTGCAAAGTCAAGCTCATCGCCCTGAAGAGTCGAGTTCATGTCCAGCTCAGGTGAAGCCACCGTCCTGAGTGTGGTGAAAAGAAAAAGCCAGCCAGGCAAGAAGACCTTCAGACCGGAAGGAAGAGAAGGAAGCAGACGGAAGTCCTTCGCACACTGCTGGTGCAGGGAATCAGCCCCACCCTCCTCAGGTGTGAGCCAGGCAAGGCGGTAGGTGCCTGTCACCTTATCCCATGGCCTTGGCAGTCAGTGGCCAGTGATGGAATGTCCCTCTTTGCTACTCAGCTTCTTGGCAGTTTAGCACAAAGCACTTCAACAAGTTGAAGACAAGTCAGAAGAGTGACCCAGACTCCTGAAACTCCACACCGCCCTTCTCTCCTGTGGCTAAGAAGATGGCCTCATTAGCCATCGTTAGCCTCTGTAAGGATGAGAGTTCGATTTCTGTAAAAGCTCATCAGGACCTTGTTGAAGATGATGACTTATCATTTCATCTGGATATGATCACCTCCAAGTAAAGGCAGAGAATCGATTCCATATACTTTAAGAAAATTGCTCTTTAAATACAGAAAGAATGTGACCTACGAAACCCGGGTCACTGCCCACTTCAGGGACGGACGGCACAGGTGGGAAGGCTGTTGAGAATGTGGGTGACCCCGCCTGGCCTTTCAGGCTGACATCACTCTAGCTTCACGTCTTCCAAAGGAAGCAAACAGCCCCCTCCTCATGCCAGGGCTTGCTCATTCTGCAGTAGGAGCTCCAGGTCCATTTGGCTACCATTACTTCACAGGAAGTTGATAGGTAGTGAAAAGTCAGACAGAGGCAGGTGACAGTGGCACGTTTGGTGAGCAGCCAGTTGAGAACTGCCTAGAAATCATCTGTTCTTTAAAAGTCAGCTTCACACTGCTTCGCACGCTTACAGAAAATGCCATGCTTAGCTTCAGCTAAGAAAACCAGCGCGGTACTTCCTGTGAAGTTTGTGCCAGGACTGTAAACCGACGTCAGACTTGAACCTCTGCACTTAAGGAAAGTGCAGTGTGGACCCTCCATCTGAGCCTCTTGCTCCACACTGTAGCTGCACGTCATCTTCAGAGATGACGCCTGCACTTAGAGAAGGCACGTGGTGACGCCTTGGTGCCCGCCCCTCTCTGGGGCTCCCAAGGACATGGCTAAGGGCTCAGTTGCCTGCTGTGTATTTGGAGTAGTTTTATTTTACTACTGGGTTTCCTCTAAAGCTGACATCAATCCTTGGTGCATGTGCAGGAAGTCGCCAGCCTCACCTTCTCACGAATTTCATTTGAAAAGTGCCGTCTGCATTAGTCCTGGGGAAGCACGTGGGGTGACCTGGCCTCTGCCTCATCTGAATAAGGAAACAGTTTTGGTTGCACTGTTGGCATGCCGGCATCTTGCTGGGCATCTCCTCACTGGTTCCTTGGACACACTATATAGCTTTTCAGTCTTTATGCTTTTAATTTTTATGGTTATTCAGAATCTTGGAGACATGAGCAACCCACATTTCCAGTGGACGTCACCTTTGTCTTTTCTGCTCATCACCTGCTGGTCTTGAACGCTTCCTGAGAGCCATCCGGCTCTCTGTCTCAGACCGTTGCTTACTGACACCTGACAGAGGCATTGTTTCCAGAAGCCAGTTCACAACA
Organism: Tamias sibiricus; assembly: GCA_025594165.1. Classification (NCBI taxonomy): domain Eukaryota; kingdom Metazoa; phylum Chordata; class Mammalia; order Rodentia; family Sciuridae; genus Tamias; species Tamias sibiricus. The sequence goes on along the minus strand of CM046662.1, from coordinate 166,791,353 downwards.
CTGACTGTGGCAACCCCGGGCAGGGGGCTCCTCCCCTCCTGCGCTGGATCAGTGACGCAGGATCAGAAACCTTCTGCAATCCATCAGTGGGCTCCAGCTCACCAGCTCATGCCTGCTCCAAGCCTCACGTCTGAGGAAATGAATGCACTTACAAGATAAAACCAGGTATGAGAACAGCAGTGGAAATGTGCCCACTCGTTGCTCTAGGTGAACAATTTCCATATTGCAAACCTATTCACTTAAACATTTTTTTTTTAATGAAAAGTGATTCTGAGTCTGGCTAACAGTGCCACAATCTTCCTGAAAGAGCGTCCCCCCAATTTCATGTGTCAATGCTTTTGAAAGCAAAAGTAAGAGAATCCTAATTCATGTATATTGTAAATTGCATTAGAATTTTGTACTTATATTTTATGTATATAGTTTGTCTCATTCAATCAATGTGAGTGTTATTAGAAATTAATCCTACTGCTTAGGGAACCATTTAATGGCATTTTTTCTTTATGTACCATCATTGTCCCTTGTCTCCCAGATGTGCTAAGGTCAGTTGCTTGGTTGCTACTTGTTCAGCTTTAAAAAGTGCATTTATCAGGGCCAGACTGCTCATGGGTGGCTGAATCCTCTCTGGAAAGTGTCCTGTGTCGTTTTCATAGGACAATTCTCCTGAGTGGGGGACAGGACAACGGGGTGACCAGTCAGCTTTGTAATGACTCTGGGATGTCACCAGGAGTGTCGAGACCTGTTGAGTAATGACAGATGAACGGAGTGTGTCTTCTTACCTCTCTCCAGCACACCGATTCCATTCTTCCTTGAACACAACTTGCATTTTAAGTGAGCTGCTGAGTAATTGGTCTTTGTGAACACAGTGACCAGGACTATTTAGTAAGAGCCATATATGTGTAATCATAACCCCATTAGGAAAAAATCATATATGCATACACATATGCATGTATGTATGCAGTTTATATACACATATGTATATATGATTTTCCATTGACTGATAATGAGGGACAAAATTAAAAAACAAAACCCCAAACTATGTTGCACTAATGGAGCTCCTTACAGTGGTTGAACCACTCTGTGAAAACTCCAAGAAATGGAAGTTGGAATTTTGAAGACTCCCAGTAGCAGGTTCCACGTCCTGGTCAGTTCAGAAGTGAGCTGGGTGAAGTACGTCTGGACACATTGTCTTTTTGGTGACTTGTTTTTTCAGCTTCCCTTTGCAATTCTCCGTGTCTTTATGGTAGACTTGCATGGTCTCGCGTGATGCATCAACGTTCCGAGGACTCAGGAAGTGTCTCCTGGTGGGGAGAGAGCGCGATCCAGGGAGATCTAGGAGCCTCCAGCTGCCCTCAGCGTCCCAGGACGCTGGGCTGAATGCAGAGCAGAGGTGGGGTCTGAGGGAAGGGGTGAGGGCCTTCATGGACAGGAGGCCGCTGGAGGGTGCCGAGGGGAGGTGAGCGGAAGGAGCTGCACACAGTGTGCTCTGCTGGAGAGGGCGAGGAGCGGGTCGTAGGGCGTGGCGAGGGGAGGTGTGTGCGCGAGCCAGGGCGCAGGAAAGTGTGTGCGCGAGCCCGGGCACGGGAAAGTGCTGCCCAGAGTCGAGATGTCACGCCTGGGCCTGTCCTGGTGGAGCCTTCCTGGGCGGTGACATCATCCAGGTCTTTAGGTACAACAGAGTGGGGAAAGTTGCTAACGTGGGATAAATGGGGACACTTCAGCCGTCTGGCGCTGGAGGGACGGGGTGCAGGTGCGCTTGCTGGCCCGGGGAGAGCCCCAGCGCAGAGCCGCGGGGTGAGTGCAGGAGCTTCCTGGGCAGTGCCCACGAGAGCTGGGACGTCGTCGCCAGGCGGCACGGGCGTCCCAGAGAGGACCGCGGAAAAGTTGGCCACCGTTGCCTGATCTGTTCCCCGGGAGCCACAGGAGGAGATGCTCTGTCTGCTCCTGTGTGCAAGATGGGGAGGGGACCGCGGCCTGCAGCCCAGCTGGTCACAAGGGGGAAACTGGAAGGAGCCCCTGGGGAGGGGCGGGGGCTTCAGGAGCTTTCTGCACAGCAGAGTCGAAGCCCTGAGGAGACAGAAGGTCGCAGAGATGGAGGTGACTTGGAGCGGAGCGGATGGCGAGGTGGCTGTCAGGACTCCAAGGGAAGCAGGCTTTCTTGGGCCCCACTCCAGGCAGACCCGTGGGAATACACAGGCAGGGTGGTGGTCGCACTAGGATCACCCTCTGTAGGGGACAGCGTGAGGGGGACTGTTAATAATTCTGTTACACTCGGGAAAAATGCAATTCCGACTTGTGAATGCTTTTCAAGAAACTACCAGTTTTATTTTTCGGATTTATGGGTGATGGTCAAAAAGGCTCCCCATGCGTGAGAGAGCTCGGGCCTCCCCCCCAGGCCCTGGAGGTTACACCTGGGCTATACCTGGCTGTACTCTATGTATAGAGTTGGGTGTTCTCCATATCGTTTCTCCTAAAGCGTCCAAAATGTTAAGTTGTTCTTCCAAAAAGGTTAAAAAAACAAACAAACAACAACAAAAACAAAACAACAACAAAAAGTGTTGAGAGACCTTCAGCCTGTTTTATACGAGAAAACTCAGAAGGCTGGGAATGTTTCCATACTGCACTGTGTGTTAGCATCACGAGGAGGCGTTTCTATTGTTTGTAGTCACTTTGCTTTTAAATGAAGTGGTTGTATTTGAAGACTTGATCCTAATTGTTTTAAATCATAACAGAAAAGTGATAAAACCTGGCATTTTCTATAATTAAAAACTCAATCCATTAATTATTATGCACTTTGAACTCCTGATTAAATAAGGCAAAAGAACCAAGTTCCTACATCAGAATTTAAACATCTCACCTTTTCCCACTTTGGTGAATGAGTCAAGCTATGGAAACAGCTTCATTGTATTCATTTAGCATTTCAAATAGCATTGACCTCTAAAAAAAAATCAGTCTGCCTGTGCTATGAAATATATCCAAGCAGCCATTGTTATTTTCCTATTATATAAAGAGTAATTGTATTCATAGCTACCCTTCCTGACTTCCTCTCCTCGCTCCTTACTCCCTCTTCTTTTCTTTTCTTTCTTTCTTTCTTTTTTTTCTTTCTTTCTTTCTTTCTTTCTTTCTTTCTTTCTTTCTTTCTTTCTTTCTTTCCTTCCTTCCCTCCTTTTTTTTTTAAACATTTATTCATTTACTCTAGTTGTACACAATGCAATGCATCCATGCCTACATGGTGCTGAGGATCGAACCTGGGCCGCGCACATGCGAGGCGAGTGCTCTGCCGCTGAGCCTTCCTTTCTCCCTTTTTCTCCTCCTCCTCCTCCTTCTCTCTCTTCTCTCAGCATCGAGGTGAGCTTTCATGGAGTTCAACTGTTTGATGCTTGTACATTCTCTTCTGGGATTTGGCCAGGTGGGACGGAAGACAGAAGGCAGGGGTGCAGGTCCTGGTAGTTGGTAGAGAGATGGGTGGGATCTGAACTGTGTCGGGAAGGAGCTGGTGACCGGTGGGGCTGAAGTTGACATCTCATATTGAAGGAGCCCTAATTAGGAAGGGCTGTTGCAGCTAGCTGGAAGCCATAAGTTCCACCTGATATGTATGTGACGCACCTGTAGGCACCCGCAAAGCTGAAGGTATATAACCGGGTGAAAGCGGTCCGAGTTAGGAGAACGGAGAATTCAGACAGTCGGGCAGTCACTCGGTCGGTCAGAAGAATCAGAGCGGCCAGAACGTAGGCAGAGCGGTTACAGAAGAGAAACCAGATAGAAGAAGTAATGACTGGTCAGAGTTAGGCCGAGGCTCCCAAGGAAGACAGAAGACAGAAGAAAGAAGAAGGAAGAAAGAAGAGAGAAGAAAGAAGCTCTAATCTTTCTCTAAGCTAAGCTCTAAGACTCTAAGCTAAGACTCTAAGCTAAGAAGAAGCTCTCTTTCTTTCTCTCTAAGACTCTAAGCTAAGAAGACAAGAAGAAAAGCTCGCTTTAATCTTTCTCTCTAAAAATCTTTCTTTCCCTCTCTAAGCTCTAAGAAAGTAGAAGTAAAAGTAGTAAAAGCTTTACTCTGCCTCCGAGAGTTTTCCTCCCGGTTTTCGGTACCAGGCAGCTTACACCATATGCCTGGACATCTCCCAGCCTGTTCCTCCACAGCATCACACGACTGTCAGTGACCATCTCTCCTAGATCTCTCCATTCTGTGTAGCCTCACTCTTGCCCCAAACCCCTTTTCTGCCCTTCTGCCCCCTCCTCTCCCAGCCCTGCTTCCTCACCTTGGTGTTCACGGCGTTGAAACGAGCAGGTGGACTGGCAGCCGGTGGACTCAGTCTGAGAGCTGCCTCCTGGTCATCAGGTCTGGGCTGGAGGGCGAGGCTCCCCAGGCCTGCTGGGGTCAAGGGCACAGTCCGTGTGAGACCTGCTCCTCTGGAGCTTCCCCTTGCAGAAGCCGCCCGGCGGGCTCTGCCTGTCTGTCCTTGGTCTGCTGCTGTCTGGTTCAGCCCCCAGGCGAGCAGCACCAGGGGCCCTCACATTGCTGATGCACTTCTTGCAAAGCTGGGTGCAGCAGTCTCACGTGGGAGGGTGAGAGGGGTGCAGGAGAGCCCCTCGTGCTGTTCAGGGCTGGGAGACCCGTGCCCAAGTGCCACTGAGTCAGGCTGCGTGAGCAGCATCTCTCATGGGATCGTGGCACACGGGCCCAAGCCTCCTCCTGCAGCTCCAGTGATGGACAGCACAGTGTGTAGAGCAGTCCAGCAGCTCTGTCCTGCAAGCATGGCTAACCTTATCTGATCAGCTGTGATGGCACAAGTGTCCTAAGACAGTTCCCCAAAGGACTTACTGTCCCCTGAATGCATTTGCATGGCATGGGGGCCAGAGAGAAGATAATTTCAGTCTTGTTTGATTGGTATTTTCTAATTTAGTAGCCCTAGTACTTAATCTTCCTTGGTAAAATGGGAATCTAACATGATTGGGTAAGAAACTGATGAGGGATTCTTTAATTCCACCGTACTGTTGTCCTCTTCCTTGCAGACAATCAGGCTGAAGAACAGGGCTGAGAAACGCTCCTTCTGTGTGTGGAGGTGTGCAGGTGCCCACCTGGAGGGCAGGTGCTCTTTGTACCTGAATAAGCTCCAGAGACCACTGGACACCTGCTGATTGCTCTGCAGACCCTGACATGGGGCGTTGGGAGAGGTCACTGACTGGTTTTATATGAGAACTGCAAATTCAATAAAGAATGAAATGCTAAAAAATAGGTGTGGGGGGTCTGAGATGAGCATGGTGACAGCCGGGGACGAGAGAAAAAGACAACAAACAAACAAAATTAAAACAAAGTACATGCTTAGCAAATATAAATTATACTTTGTATACTAACAGTGTTATGTGAAAAGAGGCTCTCTATGTGTATTATGAATTGCAATGCATTCTACTATTACAAATACAACAACTTTGAATAAAAAAAGTAAAAAACGTTGAACATACTGATTTTATGTAATTAACATATTTCTGAACTTGTAAAGTTGACACAGTGGCTGAGGGAAGCTCAGGAGACATAACTTACTGAGAAGACAAGCAGCATCTTCTCAGTTTGGACTTTTTTTAAATTAATTTTTTATTCTAAGTTGTTAGAAATGACAGCACAATGTATTACATTTCATATTATACTTGTAGAGCACATTTTTATATATCTCTGGTTGTATACAAAGTATATTCACACCATTCATGACTTCATACATGCACTTAGGGTAATGATATCCATCTCATCCATCTCATTCTACCATCTTTTTTTTTTTTTTTTTTCTTTACCCTTTGGCACCCCCCCCCCCCCCGCCTCTCTCCCCATTGGCCAGAGAAAACATTTGGCATTGGGCTTTTTGGTATTGGCTAACTTCACTTAGCATTATATTCTCTAACTTCATCCATTTACTGTGAATGCCATGATTTTATTATAATACTTCATTAATACCACATTTTCTTTATCTATTCATCTACTGCGCATGTCAGAGCACTAATCTCTAGAATACATAAAGAACTCAAAAATCTTAACACCAGAAAAACAAATAACCCAATCAATAAATGGGCCAAGGAACTGAACAGACGCTTCTCAAATACTTGAAAAAGTGTTCAACATCTCTGGCAATTAAAGAAATGCAAATCAAAACCACTCTAAGATTTCATCTCACACCAGTCAGCATGGCAGCTATTAAGAACACAAACAACAATAAATGTTGGCGAGGATGTGGAGAAAAAGGCATGCTCATACATTGTTGGTGGGACTGCAAAATGGTGCAGCCAATATGGAAAGCAGTATGGAGATTCCTAGGAAAACTGGGAATGGAACCACCTTATGACCCAGCTATCCCACTCCTGGGTCTATACTCAAAGTACTTAAAAACAGCATACTACAGGGACACAGCCACATCAATGTTCACAGCAGCACAGTTCAGTGTGGACTTTGGTTCAGCACTTCACAAGAGAGCCCCGATGCAGTCATTCCAGAGAGTACGGAACAGCTGCTTATGTTGGAAAGCTCGGGGCGGGGCGGGGCGTGTCTGATGCAAGGGCAGGTACTAAGGGGTGCTGGGGTTCCCTGACGATGGGGAGGAGGCACATGTTTCAGGGTGGCCCAGCCTGCTGAGGGCACAGCTGTGTTCGTGCCAGAGGGGGGCACCGGGAAGAACAGCAGGGCTCCCTGGCACCCAGCTGCAGTGCAGGGCACAGGCCAGGGTGCACAGTGAGGAGGGGCCTTGAGCACCTGAGGGTGTGTGTGGCGAGCGGTGGCCAGGCTGGGCTTTCCCATCAGCCCAGGCCCCCTCAGCAGCCCTGGCCTCACTGTGGACAGCCATGGCAGCACTGGGGAAATGTACTTCAGTGGTTAAAAATGGGAAGAGAAACTGAGGTGGTATTAAGAAAAGAGTAATACAGAGAGAAAGGCCAAATGCTTGCAGCAAGGCCAGCCCCGTCGATTATGAACTCCGTGTGTGGCACTGCTTCGGAGTGGCCTTTTCACCCTGAATAAATTGGAAGGAACTTGAAAACCAGCTCTTGGCCACAAAGTGCCCGAACAGTAGAAATGGAGAAAAGGCACAGTCTCAGCTTGAAGGGCCTGCACTGAGGTGTGTTGCTGCCTTCTCAACGAGGTCGGGGTGCTGGAAAGTCCCCCTCTCGGCTGGGCCGAGTGAAGCAACTGCAGAGAGCTCAGGCCACCAGCTCTCACTAACGCAGGGGATGTCGGGTTGTCCCTTCACAAAGGTGAAGCTGAGGATTCCTGTTCTCCGCCCTCCGCAAGCTCACAGTACAGTCAGGAGAATAGGCCGTAGGGATTGATGGCCGCCACGGCCTGGTCTGGCTGGGAGCTGGTGGGGTCATTTCGTACACCGTTTTGTCTTTGAAGTGAATTCAGTTCTTTGGAATAGTTTGCATTTTATTAGTTTGAGAAGATTATGACCACACATTCTGAAGCATCCTTATCTGAGCTGTTGTTGTATTCAGATTTTTTCTTTTAAAAATTATTTAATCTATCATTCACCATATAAATATTGGAGAAGGAAAAATGAAAACTTTCATGTAATTAACATTTTCCTGAACCTGTAAAGTCGACAGAGTGGCTAAAGAAAGCTCAGGAGACATAATTATATCTCACCTTTATATTTACAGCTAGACCCTACTAGGTAAGATATTCTATTTGCATATTGGCTTTTAAATTTTTCAAAAAGCATTCTTGCCTTTTTTATTTTTATTTTTTGGCACCAGGGCATTTAACCACTGAGCCACATCCCTGGCCCCTTTTTTATATTTTATGTAGAGACAAGGTCTCACAAAGTTGCTTTAGGGCCTCTCTGAGTTGCTCAGACTGGCTTTGAAATTTGTGATCATCCTGCCTCAGCCTCCTGAGCCACTGGGATTATAGGTGTACACCACCTTGCATTTCAGAACCAGAATCCTGAAGATAATCAGAATAATCTGGTAAGTAGTGAAGGAAGCTCATAACTGAAAATAGGAATGAAGATCAGTTAGTGGATGTGAACAGGAGGGGACAGCCTGGGCTCTAGCTCCACCTCTGCCATTGCTGTGGCCTTGGGACGCTAACTAACGTCTCTGCCTCTGCTTCCCATCTCTAAAATGGGGACAGTAGTAATGCCATCGTAGCGGGACAGATTGATGATTCGTTGAATGTATATAGACAGACCTTGTCTCTCTCTCCCTCGCTCCATATGTATCTATATATGCTGTTATGGTTTGGATGTGAGGACCCCCCTTTGTCCCCCAGAAAAGCTCACACGTGAGACAATGCAAGAAGGTTTGGAGGAGAAATGATCAGGTTACAACCTTAACCTAGTCAGCAAATTAGTCCCTGATGGGATTAACTGAGTGGCAGTGACCCAGGCAGGCGTGGGGGCAGCAGTCACAGGGGAGGGGAGTGGGCCCAGGTAGGGGAACAGGCTCCCTCCTGTGGCGTGGCTGGAGTAACCGCCTCCCACCTGTGGCAGCGGGGCGGGGGCACCTGCTGGAGCCCCTGGGGCAGGTGGGGGCAGGGAGGAGAGCCTGCTGGTGCCCTCGCTGCAGGAGCACAGGGCTCCAGCTCCCTCCTGCTGTCCCTCTCCCAGGAGTGAGCCGGCCAGAGCACGTCAGCGTCTCACTGGACGTGAAAGGCAAGTGCAGGAGCCCTGATTGGGGAGATGGCTGAGATTGCAGTTGGCTGCTGGCCATGGTCGGGCATTTCTGCCTTCCATGGTCTCGGGGGGGACTTGGCCCGGGATCTCGCGAGACTTGAGCCGTGACTTGGCAGATCTGGTCGGCACCATTTTGGTGGTGTGTGGTGCGTGTGGGAGTTGTTGTTAGAGCCAGAGAGAAAAGCTACCAGAATAAAAAGCCTGTTTGTTTCCAGCCTGCCTCTGAACTTGTTCCCCTGGCGTAGTTGCTCCAAGTGGCCATCGCTTCAGGCAGCTACAGGCAAGCGTGCGTGGCTGAGCTCTGGTCGGTGTGGGACCAGCTGGGAGGGTCTGTCCTCCCGCAGAACAAGACAGCCCCTGCACGTGCAGGAAGGAGGTCTGAAGCCCTTCCCACAGCTGAGGCCACGTGGGCAATGGCTGGACAGATGAGCACCAGCGAGGCCGACGTTTGGAGGCATTGTAGTAAGTCCAACCAACGCCCACGCCCAGGGGTGACCGAGGTCACCGAGAGGCCCACGCGGAGTTCTTCTCACGTGCTCTCCTCTCCCCGTTCCCCCATATCTGCTGGTCTTCCGGCTGGAGGCCACTGGTCAGACAGACGGAGTGGCGGCTTCCGCACATCTGACAGCTGGGGAGGATTGGCAGCTACCTGGGTGAAGGTGATGCAGCAAGAGCCCACAGCTCCCAGCCCCGCAGTGCAGACCCGGGCCCCTTGCAGAGGCCACCTCACGGGAAGGTACTTTTCTCAAATTTCCAGTCGTGATCTAAGCTATGTGAAAGCAAGAATTTGGAACCTTAAGCAGCTCTACAGTGGCTGGTGGCCAGCCTGTGCCCAGTGTTCTCAGGTGTGCAGGAGCAGGTGAGGCGTGGGGGGGTCGTCTCCTCTGGACAGGCTGGGCACGATGGGGGAGGAGCCTCCTGGAGCCTCTGCTGTGACCTGCTGGGGGCTCATGGACACCCAGGGCATGGGAATAGCAGGCTGCTCACCGGCAAAGGCGGGCACAGAGCACTTCCTGAAGGGCAGAGATGGCGGTGAGCAGCTGCACATTTTAGGCAAAATGAAGAACATTCGAATGAGAAGAGAGATGTTAAAAGGATCAGGAAGAGGCCCTGTGGAGGGCTTGGGTGACTGTCCCCAAACAAAAACAACCTTCCTCCCTGATGGCTTCAATTCTTTTGTCACGTTGTGGGACACTTTCCTTTTACATTAAAAAATTCATCCTGGAACAACTGGAGGTGGGGCTGGCGTGGCTGTGGTGTGGAGGGACCTGGTTTCCTGAGCTGTTGCCCTAGAAGTGGCCGCCAGCCCCAGTCTAACCCCAATCCAGGGCTGCTTTGAGGAGCCAGCACCTGGCGACATCCCTGGGAGGGTTCTCCATTTGTGCCCAAGGGCATAAACCACAGCACAGCTGGGAACAGGGTTTATTATAGAGAGAAAGAGGGGAGGTGGCAGGTGTGTGGAGGGAGGAAGGCCCCTTTGTCGGGGGACAGGAGCTTTGGGTCAGCCTGTTGGCAGTCAGCAGATGCCAGCTCACTAGGCCTGGAGGTGAGGATGGGGGGACTTGGCCACGAGCCAACTGTCTCATCTATCTGAAAAACCGTCACTGTTAACTTCAACATTTAGTCAGGCTGTTTTCTAGAAGATTTTCAGAAGGCAGGTTTCACCAGTTTAATAAAATTAAGAGGGGTCTTATTTGGGGCTGTGTAGAATTTTCAGAGATTATCAAGGTCATCCTTGGTGAGAATACCATCTGGAGCCAACAGGTAGATATTATTCAACTCAGGTGGAGACCGAACTTTGCCCAGTGTGCCCAAGTGAATTCTGCGAGTGGAAAGAAAAATTAGCTTCTTGGAAAGTGTGGAGGAGGGATGGAGTTCCGCAGGCAGGACATTCCAATCCTGAAATCGCCCTGCCAGACCTGGACATAGATGTCTAAAAACGTTGACAGTCTGAAGTAGAAAGCCAAGTTGATATCTGTAACTCTCAACTGGACTCGTTAGGAAGAAGATTGGCAAGTATTGTCTCTTTGGGAAGAATTTCATTTAACTTCTAAATTACATCATGTTCTCCCTTTTGTGATAAGATGGGCTATGAGGGAGGAAACCATTTCTTATGAGAAAACTGTCCACATTGCTTTTGTCACCTCCAAAGTACTGTGACAGAGGACCCTGAACAGATATGCACAGAATCGCTCCAAGGAAAACAAAATTAGAGAAAACATTGTGATACCAACACTTCACCACCGAGAATGGCCTATGAAAAAATGCCTAAAATCTCTGAATAAACTGAAGGTTTTGCTAACTACACGGAAGGCAAAGAGGTTTTGTCAAGGAAAGCATTTTGTTTTCTGTGTTTAGTCTGCTACTGCTTTATTGAGTTGCATAATTAAAAATTAAAATGAGCCGGGCGCGGTGGCGCACGCCTGTAATCCCAGCACTTTGGGAGGCTGAGGCAGGAGGATCGTGAGTTCAAAGCCAGCCTCAGCAATAGTGAGGCACTTAGCAACTCAGTGAGACCCTGTCTCTAAATTAAAAAAATACAAAAAAGGTCTGGGGATGTGACCCAGTGGTCCAGTGCCCCTGAGTTCAATCCCTGGTACAACAACAACAACAACAACAAAAAAAAATTAAAATGAAGAGTAAGGGAAGTCTCTGGAGGGTGACCTGCAGGTAAGTACTGATTAACAGACATGAAACCTTTGAGTTTCCTGTGCACTGTTTTTTTCTTGCACAGAACTTAGAACCCGTACTATGAAGAGATACAGCATTAATTTTGGACACTGAGAAAAACAAGGTGCTTTTCAATAGATGCATAGGAAGGTTCGTGTATACCCAAATTCCTTGGTCAGTGGTCCTTCCAGTAACCGTGGAATATTGTGGTTTAGATGTGAGTTATCCCCCAAAACTCACATGTAAGACAATGCAAGAAAGCTTACAGGTGAAATGATTGGGTTATGACAGCCTTCACTTAACCTGTGCATTAATACTCTGATAGGTATTAACTGGGTGGCAGGCAGGGTGTAGCTGGAGGAGGCGAGTCCCTGGGGGCATGGCTTTGGGGTTTATATTTTGTCGTGGTGAGGGGAGTCTCTCTCTCTGCTTCCTGGTGCTCTGTCCTGAGTGCCTTCTTCCTCCACACCCTTCCACCATGATGTTCTGCCTCACCTTGGGTCCAGAGCAATGGAGTCAGCCATCTATAGACTGAGGCCTCTGAAACTGTGAGTCAACTGAACTTTTCCTCCTCTACGTTTCTGTCAAGTCTTTTAGTCACTGTAGTGTAAATAAAGCTGACTAAAACATGAGGCACCCATGAGTCCCTGGACCATCTTCTGTAGGCGATGTCATGTGGACTCCAGCCGGTGGGAGGGGTCATGCACAAGAAGTGCCCTGCCCTCCACCTCTGAACATACGCATGCTCAAAACAGGCAAATGCTGAGGGTCTGGGGTCCAGGTCAAGTACAAAAGCACAGCTGAGACTGCAAGAGGAAGAAATGAAACAGGCACTAACATGAGAGGGGATTTGAATCCAAAGCCTGAGAGTATTGAACATGGGAGCAGGACCTCCCTGAGGGGGCCAGAGACTGACCTGTCTTAGGCATTAGGCATCTGTGTCCTGTAGGGCAGTAGCCTCTTGAGTTGTGATGGGGATAGAACCAAACTCTTTTTATATAAGGCCAGACTATAAGGATAGAAAACCTCACCCACAAAACCCTCTGCCCACTCTCTCAGGTTCTGTGCTCACGGGGTGCTCTGCTTGTGAGCTATGTTTGAAAACAAACCTATAGGAGAGAGCCGCTAGCCCTGGATATGCACCCTCTTGGAGTTCTTACACTACTTAGTGCTAAACGTGTTGAGAACTAGTCTTTATAGACTAAAGGCTGCCATGGGCCCATCAACATAAGGCTCAAAAGCAAGCCCACAAAGAAACACATGGATCTAAAGAAACTTACCTGGAGACCAAAATGAAGTCTACCATTTTTATAAAAGCTTATAAAAACATAACACCCAACCAACACAAAACTCATACTTTCTGGAATGCATCTAGATCTACTGAACATGCAAATAAGCAGAAAAAAATATGATCTCAAACCTGGAATAACAGCAATAGTTAGAAATGATGGCATTAGCAGTTAAAAATGTTAAAGAGCTACTGTAAGTAATAAGGAAAGAAGGCTTTCTAGAAATCCCCAATGGTAACCAGAAAAGAATAAGTGCAATACTGGAAAGTGAAGATGAATTCACAGGATACACACTGTAGAAGAAAGAGAAGACCCATAGAAATTATCTGAAATGAAACAAAGAGAGAAGAGATTGGAAAAAGAGTTGAACAGAACAATGGTGGCCATACTATGTGGTTATGTAGAACTGAAACCTCAGAGAAGGAGACCAATCTTGGAGACAAAAAGTATTTGAAGAAATAAACGGCCAGAAATTTCTGAAATTCAATATAAATGATAAATCTACAGAACCAAGAAGGTTGACAAAACTCAAGCAGAATAAAAAGCAAGAAGGTTACAGCAAGAGTTGTTGCAATCATATTTCTAAAAAACCAGTGATAAAGAGACCATCTGGAAGCAGCTATAGCAGCAGACAGCACATGCAGAGAAACAAAGATGGCGTCACTTCCTGTGAACCAAAAGTCTTATCAGAAGCTTCCTATCAGAGGAGCTGGTGTCAGTATTCTCAAAAAGGCCAAGGAGGAAAGGAAATATTAATATTATGGCAATGAGATGTTTTTTAAAAATCCCATACGGAATTCAGAGAACAAGCACAATATTTGAAATTAAAACTTTCTTGCTGTATCAGAGGAGCACACTTCTTGTCAGACAGAATCTACATAAGGCAGGAGAATGAAGGACTACTTTTGAAGAATTGGAAGAAAACAATCATTAATACAGAATTCTAATTTAAACAAAAATACGTTTTTTTTTAAGTAAGCCAACCTATAGGTGTTTCTTCTTGAAAATTGTCTCGGTCAAACAAAAGCTGAGAGAATTCAGTGCCAGTTGATCTGCACTAAAAATGAAAACTCTTTAGGGAGAAGAAATGAGAAACATGAAGCTACAGGAGGGAACGGGGACTGGGGGCCACTGGAGACACTCCGTGTGTGGATCACAGTGGAGGGTATTACGGTCAGTTTCAAAGTTCTTCAAAAATCTAAGTGGGTTAAACCATGTCAGAAAGCGTGAGACCACAGTGCACACCACGTGAGGTGGCAGACACCAGTTGCTGTTGTGGGTCCAGAGTAGACCATGGCAAGTGTCGTCCAAGTGTCTTCCAAGTCCAACACTGCAGAGGTGGCTCCGTGGGGAGAATACCATCTGCTTAACTAAGGTGCCGGCACAGGAGGAGATGGACATGCAAAAGATGAACCTTGATGCACACTTCATGGTAACATGAAAATTAACTCAGAGCGGATTGCACTCTTGAATTCAGGAGTTAAGACCCTTAGAACAAATGAGAAGACATCTTTGTGATGTTGGTTTAGGTACTTGTTTCTTTCACAAAGGACATAAACAATAAAGTAAAATGGTGAATTGGATTTGATAATTAAAACCCTTCTGTTATCAAAAATGTAGTTAAAAAATGGAAAGGCTTCTAATGTGTAATGATCCAGTCAGGATCATAAGAACTTTCATCTCCTCGAACATCAATCATGTCTGTGTGGGAAAGTTTGTGCTCTTCTAGTTATCGTGAAATACATCTGAGACTGTTACAGATAATAATTACCCTACTGTGCCATAGAAGCCAGTATTACTTAGTCCTTTCTGAATGTTATGTTGTCCCTTTCTCTAACTTCTTTCCATCTCCTCTCCCCTCTGCCCTTCCAAGACTCCAGTGAGCACTATTATGCTCTCTTCTTCTCTGTGATGGACTTTTTACATTCTACAAATGAGTGAGATCGTGTGTAATTTGTCTTTCTGTGCCGAGCTCATCTCACTCAACATTATTACCTCCAGTTCCACGCTTACTGCTGCAAATGAAAATATTTTACATGGCCTTCAAACCTGTTTGAAGATGTCCCCCTCCCCTCCCTTATACTGTGTAAATTCTGTTCAGATTGTAGGTGTGAAAATATATATTCCTGTCTATAGTGGGTTGAATGACACCCCCCCCCATTAATGTCCACTTAGAACCTTAGAACTGGTCTCACATGGAAATAGGAGCTTTGATGATGTAGTTGGCTAAGGATCTCCAGGTGAAGTCATCCTGGATCAGGATGCACCTGAAAGCCCACTACCAGTGTCTGCGTGAGACGAGGAGAGGACGCAGGGACACAGAGGGAACACCGATTTCTTTAAAAGAGTTGAATTATCATCAGAATCTCGATTTCTTTTAAGAAGGTGCTTTCTGGTAACTTTTTATATCAATAGGGATAGTAAAGTTAAAATAGCTGAATTTTATAGAAGATTTTGAAATTATGTAATATATTTTTTCCAATAAGAAAGTACTTTATAAGAAAACATACACTGTTTTCTGAAGAGGGACAAACACTATATACTGTGGTTTTCAGCTCTCGAGGTCACAGAGTACATGAAGAATTATATTACCTTTAATTTCAAGCTCTTGTGAAAATTACTCTTGGCCTCATAGAAATTATGAAATGATAGGCGCATAGAAATTCTACATTCCTAAGAAATGAAAACTGTTAAGCTCTCAGATTTTCTGAGACTATTTCCTAACACAATAATGGAGGAAAACCTGAAGACGGAAGGCATGGAGTTTAAAAACATCAGTTACTAACTTTATACTGCTCGTAATTCTACTGTGCGTTCACTCCAGTGCTTGGAGACTTCAAAGAATAGAATTGACGCTAAGACAAAACTTCAGGGGGGGGGGGGGGGGTGGAGGGGACTGAGCTCTAAATATGGGAAAAATATTAAAATCATAGCAAAGGTAAGGATCTTTTTCTTACATTCTTTTAAAATGTGATATTTATAAATTAAAATAAATGTGGAAATAGTGGAAGGTAAAGCTGGGACATCCCAGAGTTCGAAGCTGCCTTTGCTAAAAGCAGTGACTCTTCATTTGGCCTGGAGATGCCCAATGGGTAGTTGAAAGCAGGAGAGAGCCTGGCGTCTCTGTCTTCATTCTGCATCTGTCTTTGGATTTTGCTCAGCTCTGGATGCAGGCACACTAATCATTTAAGGAGTGTTCATCTAGACATTGGTAATGTATGGTTTAGTAGCCCTGAATTTATCTAACCCATCTTATCCCCTTGAAGACTGAGGACTCCAAGGCAAGAGTAACTAAGGTCTTTAAAGATTCCTGCTCGATGTCCTCTGGAGTGGCACCATGAAGCTTCTGGTCATGCCCTGCACATCCAGAAACAGGGAAGCCTGTCCCCTAAGCCGGAGCAACCACCTCATGGGGCTGGATTTCCCCTTTCAGGATCCAGGTCTGCTAGACAAGCATCCTGCACAGCAAATGGAGATAGCCCCTCAAGTGATCAGGCTTCTCTGGAAACCATCCACAGAACCAGAAGGGATAATTATCATCCAGACCACTGCCTGGCCAAGAATGCTCTTGCCCCTACCCCAATTCTTCTGTTTAAACTGGAGCTCACGTCAGTTCCTGGGACACAGGGCTGGATGCTAGAGCTCGCTTCTCCTGCCCAGCGTGGCCATGCTCAACAAAGTTCCTTGCTTGTTTTCACCATTACCTTTGGTGTGGGGTCAGAGGCTGGACCTGATTTGTTCAAGCCCAGGTGGGGACACTGGCCTAAAACTCTGGTACCAGGGAGAAGGAAATTACAAATGAAGACTTTTGGATTAGAAATGAGGAGATCAATGAGAAAATGCTCATTCTAGCATTGTCCCCAGCCAACCATGGTGAGATCTTAGACTAACATCTTAGTTTCTGCTTTTAAATTTGACAAGCGCTTTGTGTTTTTCTTTCAAAATATGTATTTTGTTTTTAAACACCTTATTTTGTTTTATGATGCCCCATCTTTCCTTATCTCTCTGCAGCAATTATTTTTACATGATTCTGTTGTGTTCCCTGAGTTGTCTCTGCATTTTCCGTTCTCTATTTGTCACCTTTCATTGTATATTTCCTTAAAATCTTAAACCTTCCTTGGTCGCCTGTTCATGTCCAAGAGGGAGACACAGACAGCTGCAGGGACATTCAGTGGGCATGGACAGGGCCCATCAAGAGGTGGATTTCATCACAGGGTGGTCACACATGGCTCCAAAGCTTTTATTGTGGATGCAACAAAAAAAATATAATATTTACGTGTGGGACTTTTAATTGGGCAAGTGTTCCCCAAGAGAGGAATTCTGCTTGGGGGTGGGTGGGGTAGTTTAAGGGTCTTTCTCAGCATTTTTAGTCAGGCAGGGAGGAGGATTGGGAGGATTCTGCATTTGACGTGGAGATTTCCTCTCAGTTTCCCTATTTCAGAAGGACCTGCATTCCTTAGTGATTTTTGGTCCCTGAGTCCAGGCGTTTTTGGTTCAATGGCAGGAGGTAGGACTCCAATCTTCTGCTTCTCTGGGGCCTTGGTGTTCCTCTGGTGGTGTAGTATGGGAATATGGTTGGAAATCTGATTCCTGTGTAGACTTTTATCCAGTCCCTGTGTTTCTGTCCCGTCCACGCCCCATCCTTGCTTCCTGGACCTTTCTGTGGCCTGTGGTGAGGATTCACTTGCTTCCTGTGTCTTTGGCTGCCTGTGCCTGAGGACAGCATCCTGGAGACTTAGGGTGGTGGTCCTCACCTGCTGTCCACCTTCCAAACTTCTGTGGGTGCTTCCAGTTATATCCTCTCTGGCTTTTGCTTAACTGTCATGTTAGAGGTGCCGGAATGCAGTGTAGGCAAATGCGTGTGCTCCGCCGTCTCAATGTCTACTCGGATCTTGAAACTACAACAGCACACAGACCAGAGTCCTCTGCCCTCCTGTCCCCGCATATTGACCACATCTTCCAAGTCAGACCGTGGTATCGAGACAGGCCCATCTTGACATTCCCACACTCCTTGCTCGTTCCTGTTTCCTCTTACCTGGAGCCCTCGTCCCCTTTCAAGTCTGTCTTATCCTTCCAGACTCTTCCTTGAAGCCTTTTCTGATGAAATAAATTGAAGCTAAGACAAAACTTCATGGGGGTGGAGGGGGATAAACTCTAAATATAGGAAAAATATTAGAATTATGGCAAATGTAAGAATCTTTTTCTGACATTCTTTTAAAACGTGATATTTATATATTAAAGTAAATGTGGAAATACTGGCAGGTAAAGTTGTTGCAACATCACAGATAATTAGAAGCTGCCTTTAATTTTAAGCCCTTATGAAATTAAGCCTGATGATTTCATTTCTTCTCCATAGGACTAACAACTGATCTCATGCTGACACATTCTTTACTACTACACTGGCCTATGAACAGCCCTCCCAGTTACCGAGTGGCCGGACAGAAACTACCTTCTGCTTATTTATATCTCCATTTCCCCAAAGATTCTCCCAGTTTTACAGAATAATATTAGGAAATGATTGTCTGAATTGCTCTGTGGGATGCTGAATTTATTTTAAAAACACGTGCATTCAAAACTGTTTGAAGATATGCCCTTAATTTCCTCTTATTCTCTGCAAATTCTGTTCAGGTATTCCTGTCTGTAGGGTGTCGCCAGCTGCCTGGCTGGTGAAATGAGCTGGGTTCAAAGGAGCTGGCTGCAGCAAAACACTGGGAAACCACACAAAACATGAGCATGAGTTTCTAGGGTGGGACTGCTCAGTGACCCCAAGGGTCAGCTCCACACTGGATAGCGCTGGAGGAAGCAAGAGAGAGAGCGCATCTGGAACCCCCAGATTTATTGGGGAAAGACATTCGATAGAATATTCCACCCAATTAAGGCAAGGGATTGGATTTCGAACGGTGGAGTCTTGCTTGGTGATGTTTTGGTCAGCAGATTGATTGACATCTTGGGAAGTCACACCCATCTCAGGTGCAGTGTGGGATCACAGGCAGAGGGAGAGGAAAGGCACACTTGTGTCGCATAGCCTAATCAGTGCACAAAACCAGAAAAGTCCCCTCATATGCTCAAATGCGCATAGCTCACACACACAGCCCACGGATGGCTCATGACAGTAGGGGGTGGGTTCCCCCCAAATTTCGTGTCCACTTAGAACCTTAGAACTGATCTTACTTGAAAATAGGACCTTTGATGATGTAGTTGGCTAAGGATCTCAAGATGAAGCCATCCTGGATCAGGGTGCACCTGAAAGCCCATGACCAGTGTCTGTGTGAGACGAGGAGAGGACGGAGGGACACCGAGGGAAGATCTCGTGAAGATACAGCAGAGATTGAAGTGACACTGCCCAAAGGCAAGGTCACCTGAAACACTAGACACTGAGGGGGCCAGGAAGGAGCCTCCCCTTGCACCTTCACAGTGAGCATAACCCCGCTGCCACCTTGGTCTCAGACTTCTGGCTCTGAGAACTGTGTGAGAATCCGGGCTCTGCAGTTTCCAACATCCACATGTGTGGAATGTGTGACATCAGCCCTCAAAAGCTAACTAACACACCACCGCAGAGGCTTGTTTCCATCTTGTTTGTAATTTCAGTAAAAATGCTCAGTTTGGGGGCTGGAGATGTAGCTCAGTTGATAGAGTGCTTGCCTCGCATGCACAAGGCCCAGCACCACACACACACACACACACACACACACACACACACACACACAGGTTAAATACTTACATACTGAAAGAATTCCTTGCTTAAAAAAAAAAAATGCTCAGTTTGGGTCGGAGCCATAAACAAGGCAAGTCAGAGATCACAGGGCCAGGACCTGAGGTCTGAGACAAGGTGTCCAAGACAGAACCCAGTTCTTGGAGCAGGTTCTGGAAGCTATGAGACAAGCAGAGTCAGGGCTCCAGGTCACATGACCAAAGCGGGCAGCTGGGTTATATGCTATGAATCTGAGCCCTGGGGGTCAGCCGCATTCCAGTGAGAACTCAAGATGGCAGAAGCTCAGGGTCCTGTTGGAGAGGAGCAGCGAGGACACCAAGGAGGCAGGTGGTAAGAAATCAGAGCAGAACGAGAAGCCAGATCCTCGAGGCAGGCTGAAGGAAGCAGGAGGCTTTGGCAAACCAGTGCCAACTCCTCAAGAACCTAACCCAGAGAAGGCGGATTCATACTCACTGCCACCCTCTTTGTGATTACGTGTGTTCATGTACATGTGTATAAAAAAACTTTGGAAAGACAGATGCCATCTTAAATAACTTTCATATATGCGATTTTCTTTCATGAGCAGCCGTTGATTTTATAAGCAGAAAAATAAGCTATTTGTTTAGAAAACAGTGATGAAAGAAATAACGCTAGCTAATTCTAGAAAACAAATGCATGCAATGCAGAAAGATAACAATCATTTTAAAAGTAAGAGGAGAATGGTCATTTTGACAATATTAGTTTTACCTATCCATGAACAAGGTAGATCTTTCCATCTTCTAAGATCTTTATTATTTTCTCTCTTTAGCATGCTGTAGTTTTCATTGTTGAGGTCTTTCACTTCTTTTGTTAAGTTGATTCCCAAATATTTTATTTTTTTGAGTCTATAGTAAATGGGGTAGATTTCCTAGTTTTTCTTTTTGAGGATTTGTTGCAGATGTACAGAAATGCCTTTGATTTATGGGTATTGATTTTATATCCAGCTACTTTGCTGAATGCATTTATTAGATCTAGAAGATTTCTGGTGGAATTTTTTGGATCTTCTATGTATAGAATCATATCGTCTGCAAATAGTGATAATTTGAGTTCTTATTTTCCTATCCGTATCCCTTTAATTTCTTTCATCGGTCTAATTGCTCTGGCTAGGGCTTCAAGAACTATGTTAAATAGGAGTGGTGAGAGAGGGCATCCCTGTCTTGTTCCAGTTTTTAGAGGGAATGCTTTCAATTTTTCTCCATTTAGGATGATGTTGGCCTGGGGCTTAGCATAGATGGCCTTTACGATGTTGAGGTATGTTCCTGTTATTCCTATTTTTTCTAGCATTTTGAACATAAAAGGATGTTATATTTTGTCAAATGCTTTCTCTGCATCTATCAAGATGATCATATGATTTTTATCTTTGAGCCTGTTGATGTGATGAATTACATTTATTGATTTTCTTATATTGAACCAACCTTGCATCCCTGGAATAAAGCACACTTGATCGTGGTGTACTATCTTTTTGATGTATTTTAGTATTCAATTTGCCAGAATTTTATTAAGAATTTTTGCATCTATATTCATTAGAGATATTGGTATGAAGTTTTCTTTCTTTGATTTGTCTCTGTCTGGTTTTGGAATCAGGGTGATATTGGCCTCATAGAATGAGTCTGGGAGTGTTCCCTCTTTTTCTATTTCATGAAATAGTTTGAGGAGAGTGGGGATAGGAATAATGGCAGACTGAGTTATCCATGATTACCCTAAATACATGTACGAAGACACAATTGTTGTAAAAAACACTTTATATAAAACCAGCAACTTGAGTAATTGTGCTCTTTATATGTAATATGAAATGAAATGTACTCTGCAAACATGTATAACAAATTAGAATAAAAAAAGTCAAAAACTTAAAAAAAAAAATAGTAAGAGGAGACCCAAGAAATTTCAGTGAGTTGCATGGGCTATAAAAAGCATGATGAATGTCAGTGGAGGCTGTACCAGGTTGCTGTGTGCACTGGTAGTGCTCCTAGAGAATTAGGGAGGGAAGTGTCCTTGAGGGCTGACCGTCATGCTTTGAATCAGTCAAGTGTGCAGGTCAGTGGCTCATGAGCCTTGTTAGGAACCCGTACAGGTGCAGGAGACACAGATGCACATGCCCCTTCAGTCGGATGAAGAGTGAGTCAGAGGCACCTGCTGTCAACATCACCGCCTGTTGTCACAGCCTCCCACCTGGCCGCCTGGGACCAGCAGCCCACACACTCAGTGGACAGGCTGCCAAGCGAGCTGCAAAGTGCATGCTACGTTCACAGACGTCCTGTGCGGGAGATCTGGATGCAGGAGCCCTGTTTGGGGAGATGGCTAAGATTGCGGTTGACTACGGGCCATGGAGATGTTTGGGCATTGCCGCCTTCCGTAGTCTCATGGGACTTGGCCCAGGATCTCGTGGGACTTGGCCCAGGATCTCGAGAGACTTGAGCCGAGATTGTAGATCAGGCCGGCGCCATTCCTGCTCGGGCGCGCGTGAGATGAGACCTGAGAGAGAACGGACGGGGTTAATGCTATTGTGTATATGTATTGTAGTTTCTTGTGAGAGTACATGCCTTGGTTTCTTGTGAGAGTGTGTATGTGGTGTTAGAAATTACAAGAGACAGAGAGAGAAAGATAAAAGAATTTTTTCATTTCCATCCTGTCTCTCCGGCTCCTTCTTGCGGCGCCGCCGTTCCGGGCTGCAAATCCCTTTCCGGCTGCAACATCTGGAGAAAATCCCACAGACCTTCTGTTTGTCTCCCCCCCCCCCACCACTCCCATTAGGCAGGAAGGGGTTTGGTGCCCTTTCCTCCATCTGCTGTGTTTGCAGCTGGGACCTAAAAGTCACCAGTTGGGGGGATATCGATAGAGGTGGACTGCCCCCTGGGAACCTGTGTGGGGAGGGCCCTCTCTGGGCACCTCCTCCATCGGCAGGGTGACATGCCCCTTAGCACCGGTTGCTGGGAGAGCAGGACGAGGCTCTTTCACTGCACACTCCTCCCTTAGGGCCCTTTAGAATTCCCTGATTTTTATGACTTGAGCATTATTTTTACCAATCACATTTTCAAATGGCCTTGTGTGCGGCTTTCTATTTGGCATTTGGGAGATTTTTCTTACATACTTTTTGTATGAATTTAGGACTTGGCCTATTAAAGTTTAGTGGCTTAAGCATATTAACCTATCATGTCATGATAATAGGCCATTTCTAAAATGAATGTTTGTTTAAAAAATATTGCCAGTGTTTTCAATTGCCTGGTATATAGGATTTTTATAGGTTCATCTCTCTCTCTCTCTCTGTCTTGCAAAGGGTAGGATGCCCATCTCAGACTTGTGAAAGCAGCAGAGGTTTATCTGCTCCAGGGCTGTGGTTGCAGTCATGCCTCTGAGACACACATGTCTGCACTCTGTTCTGCTGTCCCCTGCATTCTCCACTTCATACTGGCTCTTGAGTGGCTTCCATTCACAGCCCGCCATCCCCACTCTAGGGACTCTTCACCCAGGCAGTATCCCTGGTGTCACACCCTCAATGATACCCACAGGAGGACGATGTATCTATCTGACCGTCAAAAGCCTGGGCTTGATCTCCATATTCTGTTCCTGAAACCAGAAAACTTGACACGATTACCAGAGAATGGGAAAGGCAGAATTGTCTGGCTGGCCAAGGTCAATGCCCACATCTAAAGGTGGTGAAAGGTTTGACAGAACCCGGCTGCCTTTGATGGAAAATTTGTCCCTGCTTTCTCCATCCAAGCACATGCCTGTGAATTGGTATTTATTTACCGGACACAAAGTACACCATCAAAGAAAAAAGAGTGAGATTATAATAATCTTTTCCATGTTCTTAATGCTTTGTATTTTATTAAGGTTCCTTCCACATCATTTTCTTTTGGCTTGAAAATAACCTCCTGATTGGATATTATAGTAGATGCTATTTTATCCTCTATTCTGCAAACAAAATAGCAATTCAAACTGATTTGCTGCTATCCCAGGCCCTCGGTCAGGAAGCCACCCAGGAACATTGGCACTTAACAGGGAGGAGCTTCAGATGCAAGTGAACCCAACATGCAGTGGAGAAATTTCCAATTTTCTTAACACGCGAACTGAGACTTTAGAATGTGGCCAGTTTCTCCATTCTGAATGACTTCAAACTTAAAACATGCAATGGAGCTGTACTGACAAGTTCACATGGTGTGATTTATATTTACATGCACAGTTTAAGTCAGACTGTCATTTTCTGGTGGTACATGGGTACATCTATGTGTCTACCATATATCCATGTGTTTGAAGAGTCTCCACACAGCAAGGCCTGCAGAATGTCAGGAGTGAAGGAAAGCAAGGAGGATTCATTAATTCTAGATCTCACTGTGGAGAAGGAGGCGAGGTCGGATATGACAGATGTACAGATATGTCTGATTAATGCTGGCTAGAAGTGTGCTAGTAAACACCCAGAAATAATGACAGCAAAAATGATTGATTCATGTGCTCAAATTCTATATTATCTTGTTCAAGTAACATTTAAGGGAAGTTATTCGGAATATATATGTCTACAATTTTTTAATAATAATCAATCTCTGCTGGGTCTTGGGGAGAGGTAGACGTAATTCCCTATAAGCATTTTTATTAATATTTATAAAACACTCTTGGGGTATATTTTTAAAGACCACACACCTTTTATTTTTCTGGCTGAGCTGCCTCCTGAGGGGTCCAGGGGCCAGACCCTGTCTTGCTTTTGAACTTTTGTCTCAAAGGAGCTGAAGCCTTGGACAGTACAACTGTACCATGCAAAGGCTGCAGGACTGTGGTGTGTGGAGATGAGGTGGACAAACACAAGCTCCCCAGCTGCACCTAGCACATGGCTCTAAGCCCTGAGCCCTGTGCAACGTTTGCAGGATACTGGGTCCTGCAGAGATGGGACTGGAGCTTCCACGAGACCCACTGTTCTGCTTAGAGAGGAATGCGACTAGAGAAAAACCATACATTTTTGCCTGTTGAAAGTGCTTGGACATGGCATTTGCTCACAGTGAGGATTTATCTCTTCCACTGTTGCCGCCTGCAGCAAGGAGACTGCAGGAAAGGAATTGGAGGCAGACTGGGAATGAGTGGTTCCTTTATTGTTCCTTCTTCTTCTCTCTTCCTTCTCTATCTTCTCCCTCCTGTTCCTCTCTACAGTCTGGTTAAATACCCTTTACCCTCACAGGTGCATTAGTTCTCATAATAAGCATACACGTGTCTCATCACGAGCTCAGCACGCAGTGCCCACGAGCATGGAAAAATTCTTAGCCAATTACTATAAAGGTCAGGTGTGAGTTGTCTGACAAACAAGTAAGCGCCATCTTAGAGCTACTTCCTCATATATCAAAGGCTCTTACATTCCACCTTTCCCCAGGACAGAGAGAATCTGCCGATGATTGGCAGGGGGCAAGAGGCAGAGGATGAGGGAAAGAGAAAGAGAACGAGAAAGCAGTAGGGGAAGGCGGGGAAATCAACGTGAAGGCAAAGATGCCTCTAGTTCTTAAAGACTCTTCCAGTCCACGATTTAAGGAACTCTGTGTTTTGGAAATGGAATGGGTATTAAACAAAGAAATCAGCTGCTCTAAGCCTGAAGGGAGTCTGGTAGGGCTTTTATCTAATAGCAAAGCTTGCAACTTTGTAGACAGAATAAATGCCTAAGGAACCAATGCTTAGCAGTGTGTGTGTGTGTGTGTGTGTGTGTGTGTGTGTGTGTGAGAGAGAGAGAGAGAGAGAGAGAGAGAGAGAGAGAGAGAGAGAGATTGAGATTGCAAGCCCAAGTGAGTGCCTGTGCTAAGGGTGGCACATTCCCAGCACTGCCCATGAGATTCTTCTACATTTAGACCAGCTCCGAAGGCTTTTCTCCAAGGCTGTCTTTTCCCAGGACAAGCAGTTAGCTGGGGAGAGGCCAGCCCCATCTTTGCTCTTCACCTAGCTGACAGCTAGCACACCTGCAAATAGCAAATATCACCGGGCACAACCCCACAGAAATGACCATTTTTGTTTCCAAATACCACATGCTCTTCTGGGCAGTCATTTAATAAGAGGTTCTTAAATGTCAGAGAAACTGGGTAAGAAGAATGTTTAGAAAAATAATGTATTCCAAAACCATATAAAATATTTTAGTGGATTATTTTGAAGACTATTTCATAAATATGTATATTCTCATAGTGAAAGATACTTTTAAAAATGTAGATGTGGCAAATGTGGCTGTGAGCCCAACATAGGATAAGTGTGTATGTGTGTGGAGTGGGGAATTCTGTGTTCCCAAGACATGGTACCAGGGATGCGCAGGGGAGGCTCATCTGGAAAAGCAACCCCTCCTGTAGAATGTGAATGGAACCAGAAGCAGCTGGAAATGATGGAAAGAGAACAGCCAGCAGGTGGGTGGGTGGGTGAGTGATGGAATCATATATATGAAAATACTCTGTGAAGGAGATATGCAAACATTTACAACTAGGAAAATTATATGTCAGTGTAAAAAATAAATTCCACTCATCCAAGAGTGGTGACAAATTAAATAAGCTGAGAAGACAAACTAAAAGGAGATTTAATCAGGAAAAAATATACAGTCTGGGTCATACAAATTATCAGAAGAATGAAATAAAAATCTAAGACCTGCTTAGTGGAGGGGAGTAGACAGAACCTATGCCCAGCCCTGAAGAATTGCATGGGTTTGTCTGGAATGTTCTCTAGTAGCTTCTGCCTGCTTTCTGAGTCACAATATTTGAATTGAAAACCAGTAAAACTGACTGTTTGTATGTTACAGTTCATAATTTCATAGCTGTATCAGCTCAAAACGTTAGTCGGTGTCCTTTGACCTCCGTCTCCCTAAGGGCACCCTCCCAGTCTCTGCTGCCCACCATCAACCCATGCTCTGCTTTTGCGAGTTCGGCATGTTTAGATTCCATGTGTGAGACCATGTCATGTTTGTCTTTCTGTGCAGGCTGGTTTCACTTAGTGCAGTGTCATCTAGGTATGTCCATGTCACGAGCAATGGGATATAAAATTCCTGTTAGGTAAGAGGAACACATTTAAGATCTCTACTGTGCAACACAGTGACTAGGATTAGTACCAACGTATTGAAGTATTGCTTCCTTTCCTTTCCTTTTTCTTTCTTTCTTTCTACTGGGAATTGAACCCCCCATTTTACCACTGATCTACATCCCCAGCTTCTATTTATTTTATTTATTTGTTATTTTGAGACAGGGTCTCACTACGTTGCTGAGGTTGGCCTTGAACTTGCTATTCTTCTGCCTTAGCCTCCTGAGCTGCTGGTATTACAGGCATGTGCCACTGTGCCCAACTCAATGTACTTTTCTTGAAAATTGCTAACAGAGTAGATTTTAAATGTTCTCTTGACAAAAAGTAAGTATATGAGGTAATGATTATACTAATTAGCTTGATTTAGCCATTTCACCATGCACGCATATATCAAAATAACATATACATGGTAAATGCATACAATTTTAATTTGTCAATTAACACTATTTAAAATAACAAACCCAAACAAAATTGCTAATCTACAACAGAAATGGTGGCCCAGAGTCACAGGGGTTTTATTTTTCAGTATGCCCAGGACTTGTGAAAGGTCTTGCTGGTTTCCTTAAAAGTGATTTCCTGCTCATGGACAGATGTGGCAGCTCCGTCCCTCAATGTCCACCAGCATTCCATAAAGGAGAGGGCATGATGGGAACTAAGAGGAGTCAGAAGAGGCTGGCCCCCACCAAAACATGAGGTCCTCAGAAGTCTGCAGGGCTCTGCTTCACCTCATTGACTCGGACCCCTAACCTCAGGGAGAGTTGAGAAATGTAGTTTTGTGCCAGGGGAACATCGCAACCTCAAACACCATCAGACTGAGTAGGAAGAGGCTGAGAATGGGCAGTGTGAGGACCTAGGTCTCACCGCACAGCCCTCTCACCCAGGGACACTGACGATCACCGTCTTCAGATAAAGAAGTGGGGTGTGGATTTGAAATGCTGCATAACTGAGTTCCTCTCTCTCAGCATCACTGAGAGCTCATTCTCCCATGCAAGATGTTCTGGAGCATTCTGTGACCATTTCCAATGGCTTAAATTAATTACACAAATGCCTAACATCGGTTATGGAAATTTCAGTGGTTTCTAATGGTCACTGTTGAAGAAGACTGTTAGGAATATCGTCCTAGGTGGGTTTCGTGGGCACTCTTAAGATATACTCCTGTAAATGAAGGTGCATGGTCAAAGTCACGATGTTGTTGCTAGATTGCTCTTTGGCAAAGCGCTCTCCAGCTACAGCAGGTCAAGCTGCCCCCTCCCAAGCACAGAAGCAGCTTCCCCTGTGAAGGAGCCCTAATTAGGAAGGGCTGTTGCAGCTAGCTGGAAGCCATAAGTTCCACCTGACATGTATGTGACGCACCTGTAGGCACCCGAAAAGCTGAAGGTATATAACCGGGTGAAAGCGGTCCGAGTTAGGAGAACGGAGAATTCATTCTGTCAGTCGCGTAGTAGCTCGGTCGGTCAGAAGAAGAGTTCGGGTCGGAGAATCAGAGCGGCCAGAACGTAGGCAGAGCGGTTACAGAAGAGAAACCAGATAGAAGACAGAAGAGAAACCAGATAGAAGAAGTAATGACTGGTCAGAGTTAGGCCGAGGCTCCCGAGGAAGACAGAAGACAGAAGAAAGAAGAAAGAAGCAGCTCTAAAAAATAATCTTTCTCTAAGCTCTATCTTTCTTTCTCTCTAAGCTAAGAAGACAAGAAGAAAAAGACAAGACAAGAAGACAAGAAGAAGCTAAGCTCTATCTTTCTTTCTCTCTAAGCTAAAGTAGAAGTAAAAGTAGAAAAAGCTTTACTCTGCCTCCGAGAGTTTTCCTCCCGGTTACGGTACCAGGAAGCTTACACCCCTGGATTCTCTCTTAGTGTTTGCCAGTTTCACTGATGAAAACCACCTGGAATTACGAATGGTTCTGGGAAGGTACATGCATGTAGTTAGAGCAAGGTGAGGCCCCGCTGCAGGACGGGTGTGCTCCGTCTCAGCTGGGAGATCATGAGCCTGTGCGTTCAAGGCCGGGCTGGAACTGCCTGGAGTCTTGTTTGTTCATCAGAATGGCTGTCACGTGGGACCTCAGCAGACCTATGCCTGTGATACCTGCTGGTGGCTTCTCCACGTGGCCTGGGCTGCTTCTCAACACGGCAGCTGGGTCCCAGGGGTGGGTGATCACTGGGCGAGAGGCCCAGGCCCAGAAACCACATCCGTCACTTTTACCCTATTCTATTCATAGAGGTGGTCACTCGTCTGCCCAGGTGTAAAGGAAGGAGAAATAGACCACCCATGGAGGGAGGAATGGCAGAGTTCTGGGAAAAGGTGGGGCGGGGGGACTGGAAATACCGCTGCAGTCTCGTTTAGAAAACCTAGTGTGTAGCACTGATGGGAGTCGTGGGTACCCTCTGTGTCTTGCCACCTACCTGTCACCCTTCAGGGGACTCTCGATGTGTTCCTCTGGCTACCAATGTTCTATCCTCTCTTTTTCTGAAAATGCAGTTGCAGCAGTTGAGTCACTGTGGGGTGAGAGCCAACAACGGGGTGCAGAGGGGTCGGAGGGCACAGTAGCACTTGAACCTGAACATGGCCCCAGAGCATCCCCGGCCTCTGGTGCACCAGAGTGAGCTCATGTAGAAGTCCAGCCTGCCCTCAGGACATTCCTGCTGGAGTCCCGACTTTAGTCTCCTAGGCCTGCTGTCACGTGGCACGGTAGGCTGGGTGGGTGACCTGACAGAACTTGGCCTCGTGATTCTGGAGGGCAATGCCCAAGAGCAGGGTGTGGGCAGGCTGGTTCCTCGGGGGCCTCTCCCTTGGCTCGTGGATGGCGTTTCCTCTGGTGTCCCCAAGGTGCATTTGTGTCCTCAACTCTTCTTATAAGGACACCTGTCACACTGGGCCTGGGTCACCCTAAAGACCTCAGTTAGCTGTCCTCATTTCTCTAAAGGCCTTGTCTCTAGTTGCATTTGGAGCTGGTGGGAGTCAGGACTTCAACGTGGGGATTTTGGAGGGTGTACCTGTAGCTGTTGTCACTGCAGGGAGTTTCGTGACACTGGCCTTGTAGGATCCTCTGGAGTCACATTTCTGTCTACCTTGTGGACGTGTTGAGTTTCATGATCTTTGTTCACCAAATTTCTCCTTTGCTGGATCTTTCTGTCTGTTTATAATACCTCAGTCTGTACAGACTCTAGGACAGAAATGAATAAATACAAAGCAAGTAACAGTGGCAATGGAAGAAAAGCGTCCCCAGTGCTAACGTGGGTGGTTTCATCCCTTTGCTCACCGAGGCCTGACGCTCACTCCTCGAGCACAGCCCTCCCTCTGGCCCCTTCCTCAGCCCCGGGCTCCCCTCAGTCTCCCCTCATGGATGGACAGTTGCCTTACCCTCGAGCTATGGTGAGCTGGTCCCAACACCATGTGCTACCTCACCATGACTCCTTCTTCCCTTTCAGGAGAGCGTTTCCCAACTTCTGTGATCCCAGGGACCCTGCCAGGGTCACTGTGCTTTTCACAATTTGTGGCTCCTCCTGGGAACGTGATTAGATTGCACGTTCTGCCTCTTTGAAAGTGAGTGTGACCTTCGGACTTGCTTTAGTCTCTAAACTGAGACCTTACAGAGACCAATCTGGGTCCTTTCTCAGAGGTGCAGAGTGATGCTAGGAGAGGGTGCCTTCGTCTCTGAGTTCCTAGGTGGTGTCAGTGTGCAAGCTCAGAACCACCAGGACCTTTGTGCCTGCCGGCTGGAGCAAGAGCACCCGAACAAGAGACCACCAGAGAAAAGCAGACCCCAGAGAGGAGGGTGGGGTGGGTTCTGCAGATGTGGCTTTAGTAGGGGGGCTCAGGAATCAGCTCTCTCTCTCTCTTTCTCTCTCTCTCTCACACACACACACACACACACATACACACACACACACAGCCAGGGTATGTGTGTGTGTGTGTGTGTGTGTGTGAGAGAGAGAGAGAGAGAGAGAGAGAGAGAGAGAGAGAGAGAGAAAGGGGGAGAGAGAGACAGAGAGGGAAATAGAAGGAGAGAGAGGCGATACTCCTTGCTTGTGTGAGAGTTAGAACTGAGTTTCACAGCCACACTGGTTCCCACTTTCAGCCTCTGCCTGTTAAATTCTTTCAATTTAAATCCACAGGACTCTTCTAGGTTATTTTTCTTAATGACCAATTTCATCTAACTCTGTTTTGCTTAAATATTTCCTATGCTTCTTCCTTTTATTTATTTATTTTTTTTCTGCCCTCAGAATAAGTCCAGGCTTGATGGGTTTGGGACCAGTCACAGTGGCCTTCCTCAGCAAGCCCGCTCTCCTGACACTCGGCAGGAACCTGGTTCTGGATCTCACCATGTTCTTGTCATTTACCCAAACATCCCTAACACCCCGTCATGTCCAGCCTTTGCCAGCTCATTCCCCCATCTGACATGCTTAACTCCATCCAAGGAATTCTCACCTGTTCTTCCTGACCATGATCATCAGACATTGGATATTTCTTTACTTTCTAGCCTTAATATTTGGGGATAATATCTAGCCCATCAGTTGTGAGGATAGCTTAATGTGTTAGGAGAAGTGAAAACTGGTACTTCTGGATTGCTGACTGTGACCTTGGGGACTTGAGTTGTATGTATCTTCGTGGGCTAATTCTCAGCAATGTCACCTTCATTTTGTGTTGTGTAGAGATTTGTTTAGAAAACCAGCAGGAGTTAATGTGTAAGAACACACATGGGGCCAAAATAATTTTTCTGTACTGAGTACTGAGCACTTTAGTAGTCCTGACCCCTCATTGTGTTGTTTTGTGGGTACTTATGTGCACATGCTCTCTCACAGGTTGTACCTCTTCAAAGAAGAGGTGACATACAAAGACTGTGGTGACATACAACCTTCAAGCACCTACTAGAGCCATATCTTGGGCTCCATGGGGCCTCAGCATACCCCACCGCGTGAGTCAATGGACCACAGAAGGCTATGCTTAACGAATAGCTGCACCTAACGTCTAACAGCGCTTGCACTTCAGTACTGTAGATTTTGGGACTTTGTATCATTAAAGGAACTGAATTCCATGTTTTTGATATCACCTTTTGATTTCTGTCACCTTATACTTTTTCTCCCGCATTCAGTTGCTATGGACTGGAGACCTTTCCCTTCGTAAAATAAACACCAGACCATCGCACTCCAGCTCTGTTCCCACTGCTGCTTGGCAGCCGGATTGTGCTGCCTTGGGGCGCAGCCCTCCTTTGGTCTCTGTGGAGAGTGGAAGCCCCCCCCCCCCGCCCCCAGGCCGTGGCTTCACTGCAGTCTTCAGAGAGAACGGCCATCTCCGGAGCCTGCACGCTGCGTTCCTCGGCCATGTGATCCTCTCCCACCCTGCGGGCGCTCCTCAACTGCAGGAAACCTCTGGGCGCAGCTGCAGGCACCTCATTCCAACGTCTTCCCCGCAGACAGAGGCACTCCCATCACACTAAGGAGCTCTGGGGTGTCTGCTGTGAGCTCCATCAAGGCCTGCCTGTCCCCAGTGTGATGCACGAGCAACCTGCCGGAGCCCCCCATGCTGGATCATCGTCAGGTCCCCCCTCCTTCCAGCTTGAGGAGGCGGAGGCGGAGTGCAAGGGCCCCTCCAGGGTTCAGGTCCTGCTGGAACAGGGGGATGGGCCTGGTCGACGTCCAGCCTCACGCTCCTCCATCTTTTATGGAGAGTCCTGGGGTGGAGTCTCCTGATGCGTGTTTGTCCTAACACAGGCAGTGTGAGGGTCCACGAGGGTTGTCTCCCTCTTACCCATGTCACTCAGGTCCCCATGTCCCTATTCCCCCATTTGGCCAAGCGCCAGGGATGATGTATCTGAGGTTGGGCGGAGTCTGGTGTGCCCCTTGTCGTGACGGCAGGCCTCCCGGCTGAACTGAGGACAGCTACCCACACAGCTTCTCCTTGGGGTCTGCACAAGGCACGGGGGAGCTCTGCTGAGCCCTTGGTGTTGGTTTGTGGCTTTTATAAAGAACGGGGGCTTCTGACATGAGGGGCTGGTGGGCTGGGCCAGGATGTCTCATCCGCAGACTGCGGCGCACTATTGTAGCATGGAGCATGGGCTGGGTTCTTTGTCTCATGAATTTGAAAAATAAAATCCATGGATACAAGGGTGAGAACAAGGTAAGAGGATTTATTAGAGCAATAGAAAGCAGAGCTCCCAAAGAGGAAGGGGTCCCAAGAGAGGGATACCAAAGAGTGGCTGTTGTCTGGGGGTTCATGCAGATGTGTGGGCTTAAGGAAGTCAGCCCTGCCCGATCCTGGGTAAAGCACTCAGCGCCCACGAGGTACTCGTGCTGCCTACGCCAACCAGGACACCAACTGGGGATTTTCCTTCTCTGCAGAGGCACGGACCCCAGTCACGTAGGTCCCGATTTTAAAATAGCCTTTTTGTAGTTTTCTTAGTGAACATCTGTAGGTGCCGTTAGTGCTCTGCTGCCCAGGAAGTGACCCAGGGGCCATCTCCCTGTCCTCCCAGCCTCTCTTCCTCCTGACGTGAGTCACCACTGTCTGTTGTGACAAGTGAAGAATAATAGCTTTTGCCTCTTTCATGTTCTGGAAGAATTTTCTCTCTCATTTCAAGGGAACCCTTCATGGATTGTTACTGTCCTGCTGAGGACAGGCAGGGGGACTGAAAGGCGACCTTTTCTACTTCAGAAGCAGGGGATCTCCCACAGCTGGGCGTTGTCTGGGGAGTAGTTTGGGATTCCGTGGTGATCACAAAGTGCCAATTCATTCTGTGTCAATGCAGTAATGCAGGGGAGACCCCTGGCGTCCTGGCAGAGTGCCGAAAGTGATACCCTAGTTCAGAGGAGGACCAGCTGGCTTCCCAGGGAGAGTGGGGAAGGAAGATCTTCCTCCAGGTCTCCTGAGTTCAGCAAAGTGGTGAAAAGTGGCTCTTCAGACAGAGCAGATCCCACACAGGTGCTTTCCTGCTACTTGAGCAGAGGTGGAGATTTCCCTGTGCATCCTGAGTTCACACACGGCTGCCCATCAGGCCCCACAGGCGCTGCTTCACGCACACACAGACTCTTCCCGCCGGCAGCCCCATGGGAGCCTGTGCACTGGAATCCACTGAAGTAGATAAAAACTGATTCTTAAAATCAAATAGTTCATCATGCTTCAATTGTCTGGAGATTTGTAAAATCTTAGGAAAGCAATGTTATTAAATGTTGATTTTTAAAATAATACCTTTTCTCTTTGACCTCTTTGCTTTCAAACAGAATGCTCTCTCCGATATGCGGATGCTAACCCACCACAAGGGAGGGTGGGTGGAGAGAAATAGAAGTCCATTGGATTAGACAAAGGGGAACGAAGGGAAGAGAGGAGGGAAGGGAATAGGAAAGATGGTAGAATGAATCAGACGTAACTCTCCTATCCTTGTATATGAATACACAACCAGGATAACTCCACATCATGTACAACCAAAAGAAATAGGAGGCTAATTAGAATAAGTTCTACTCCATGTATGTATAATATGCCAAAATATACTCTACTTGCATGTATATCTAAAAAGAACAAGTAATAATAACAATAAAAAGAAGTAAACCTTTCCTCCATCTCCTGTGATGGTCACATTTCTGCCAACAACACTCATCAGGTTGAATCCAAGAACCACATTTCTGCAGAATTTAGAAAGTTAAACAGTCAACTAAAGAAGCCAGCTTTAGCCTATAGATTACTTTTTTCTCTATACTTAGAATCTAGTATTTCCTCTTTTAGGCTGTTATTTATGTCATTTCTTCTTATATCTACTGCATCTAACAAGGTCTGTGAAACACCAGAGGTCTTCTCTAACAACTATGTTAAGAAAACAAATAAGAGACCATGGAACAGGAGAACGCTGTTTTCCACTTTTGATACTGAACACGTGTTAGAGTCGTGTTATAAGAAGTCCTAACCCCACAAACGTAAGGCAAACGTGCAGGAATTGCAGGTCGATGTCTTGGGACCACTGCTGTACATTAGCACCCTGCAGATACCCAGGACCAAATTCATCAGCGATGGCACCAAGAGTGGGCAGTGTCCTGACTTTTATAGATAAAGTAGTCTAAAGTTGTGCCACTTTAAATATTAGGACTTCTGTTTAGTCAGAGGGAAAGAACGTGCGTAGCAGAAAGCGGATGTGAAGATGCAGAGAACTGGAAAGCCTGCTAGCACTTGTGCCACATAATGATGCTGCTGGTGACGGTGACGGCATGCTCAGGTATTCGTTTCTTCCCCGTGAACAGGACGACACAATTATTCACAAGTGGAACAGCACTGTCGGACATTAGAGAAAAAAAAATTTAAAACTTTTAATCACACATTTTTCAGAATTAATGGGCAGTTTCCCTAACACTGTCCGCCTTCATCACCTGATTAGACTGCCCAGGTGCTCAACCAGATCGTCTGTAATTTACCGCTGTTTCTGGTAAATTACAATTCAATGAAATTAAGCTGGCCTCAGCAGAACCCTTAAGAACCATAAGTTCAGCACAGTGCTAAAATTTACCCCCTGAAGCCTACTCTGAAAGAGTCTGTGTCACATGTTAATGTCTATGAAAATGCACACGTGACAGCTCAAGTGAAGAAACCAGGTCTCCAGGACACATGAAGCCAGTGAGCTAGAGAGAATCTGGGTCCAACAGGAACATCAAGGAGACGTTGGCACGAAAAGCAGCTTGCA
This sequence comes from Tamias sibiricus, assembly GCA_025594165.1. Taxonomy (NCBI): domain Eukaryota; kingdom Metazoa; phylum Chordata; class Mammalia; order Rodentia; family Sciuridae; genus Tamias; species Tamias sibiricus. The sequence goes on along the minus strand of CM046662.1, from coordinate 166,756,335 downwards.
CTAACAATGGTAGCAGCTATTTTGTGGTATCTCTGTCAAGCAGGAATGTTTTCTGGTAAACCTGTACACAGGTATAAGAACATCAAGAAAAACTGAGCTATCGATTACTCCAATAACATTAATTTGTATACAGAAATATGACAATTCAAAGGCGGCCACTAAGATTGGGGTGGGCAGAAAAATATCCCCTCAAAATATGTCCATATCATAATCCCCAGACCTGAGAGTCTATAATGTAATGTGGCAAAGGGGAATTGAGGCTGTAGATGGAATGAAGCTTGCTACCCAGTGGACTTTAAGTAGTTAGTTATCTTGGGTTAGTTGGAAGGGCCAGTAAAATCACAGAGGTCATTGAATGTGGAAGAGGGGAGTAGAAAAGTTTGTCAGAGTGAAAAAGAGATTTGAAGATGCTATGCGGCTGTCTTTAAAGATGGAGGAAGGGGCCCCAAGTTCAGGTGAGCTAGGAACAAATTCCACCCTAGAGCTTCCCTAGGGAAGAAGCCCTGGTTGTCATCTTAATTTTGATTCAGAGACCTAGTTCAGACTTCTGAGTTTTAGAACTCTAAGATAGTAAACCAGTGGTGTTATTAGTCATGAAGGTTGTGGAACTTTGTTACAGCAGCAGTAAGAAACTAATACAAAGATGGGTTCCTACTATTGTAGAACACTAGGCAATACTGCTTCAAACGAACTAGAGAAGGAGCAGACCCGAGTTCACTTTCAAGCACGAATTCTTACTTCTGGTCAACACCGACATGATGTAAGAATGTGCTGGGAATGGATGTATTCACGGTTGGAGGGATGACTTCGTGTGGTGGTAGGGGGCTTATCACGGTAAGGACATGACAGCGGGGACCCTTGCAGCCACCGGAGAAGCACAGCCAAATTAGGCCCTATCCTGGAGGGAGCGTGGGAACATGCACGTGAGAGAGCACTTTCCCCACCCCAGCAACTCATAAATAAAGCAAATCCCAATGAAAATGTGGGCTGAAGACCTCGAGTATGGGAAATGGCTACAGATACGAACATGGATTAAATAGTAAAACAGTCACAAAAAAGATCAAGTGGATGGAGGGGCCCGGCTCGGGAACTGTGCAATTCTCCAGCAGGAGTGGGGGCGGGAGCAGGGCGGGCTGTGCCCGGGAGGCTCGCGCTCTCCTGTGGAGACGGGGTGTCTCAGGGCTGGCTTCAGAGCCAGCTCTGGGAGTGCACTAAGTTCCTGCCCCGTGGGGGTGGAGGCGGGAGAAGGCATTCCTCTCCAGCAAGAACCCCAAGGCAGGGGGGGGGGGCACAAGTTCAGCTCTTCGTATGTAAACATCTCTCTTTTACATGCGGAGTCCTTTCCCTTTAATTTTTTAAATATTTAACAGATGCATAAAACCATCCATATTTATGGGGTACTGGGTGATGCCTTGGTATGTGTATACGTTGCACAGTGTTTAAATCAGGGTCAACATCTGCCTCCTCAAACATTGATCATTGTTTGGTTGTTGTTGGAAGCATTCAAAATCCCTTCTTGGAGCTTTTTGAGATGCACGCTCTGCTGTCATTTTCTAAGCCTCTCCTTGGGGGTGCTTCTCGGGGCCTCTGGGTGACCTTTCGATTGAAAGTCTAATCAAAAATGACAACTGGCAGGGAGCATGCTGGCCGAGGAAGGAATGGCCTTTGGAAGACAATTCAAAGAGTATTTTCTGTCGTTGATTAAACAGGGAGAGAGGTTTCTTGCTCCTTTTATTTCATGAATACACTGAATGAGAGACCAGTCACAAAGTGACTCCCCAAGACTTTCCTCCGCTGCACTGGACGGTGGAGGAAGGAAGGTTTCAGAAGCAGCGCCAGCTCTGGGTTGGAGGGGAGCGGACACAGCTGTCACCTGAGTGGATGTCAATGCACAGCTGTGCAGACACCGAGTGGGTCCACAGCAGGCAGCACTTTGCCACCTTGAGGTCACACAAACACAGTGCTGCATACTTTTTGTTGGCTTTATAAATTATCATTTAGTCCTTAGGAAGAAAAAAAGGCCATGCGGCGTTCAAGCTGGAGAAACCTGCTAGGATGTGACAGTATGACTTTTAACCAGCAAGCCTGCCGACGATTCCATTTCCATCCCTATGCTGCTGTTGGAACTGAAACCATGCGACGTGACTTTTGCTCTTTAAATTTTTGCATGCATTGAAACTAATAATCTTTTATGTCAAGGGGCATTGTCACAGTCCATGTGCATAAGTACGTGGAAAATTATACAATATGATGATCAGGTGCAGGTGGGGTCATTAAAACGCCATTAAAAATGATTTTCTTGAGACATGATATTTGTACATCTTCATGGAGTGCATTATGGCTGCTTAATACACGCATACAATGTGTACTATTCAAATCAGGGTGATAAGCATGTCCATCTCTTCAAATTGTAATCACTTGTTTTGTGTTGGGAATTTTGGAGTCTTCTGTGTGAGGTATACACAGTGGAATATTATTTGGTCATAACAAAGAATGACATCCGGTCATTTGAAGAAACATGGATGAAGCTAGAGGTCATTGTGCTAAGTGAAACCAGTCACACCCAGAGAGACAAATCCCACCTGTTCTCACTCACTGTGGAGACTAACAGTCAATCTTAGAAGAGTGGAATGGAATAGTGGCCATGGGGGATGGGGAAGGACAGGAGGAGGGGATGGAAAGACTTTCAGTAGGGGACCAGTACAACAGTGGGGGGGGGAATTGCTTCTGGTTCGTCATTAACACAGTGACTATTGGTTAAAACCTCCACTTTGTCATGGGTAGACACTATCTTTTCAAACACGGCCCCCTCCGTCCATCCTGCTAGTATCCACATAGAAAAAACAGTTCTTTTTTTTTAATCAAGAGTCCTTTCCAACATGAAAACCCCAAACCATGCATTCCTGCAGTCATGCTGTCCCACGCGCTGTGCTCCTGCAAGTTCCTCTCCTACGGCTAAAGTCACGGTTTTGTACCCCAGAGGACTTAGAATAATACAGTAATTTGGTTGGCAGTAGCTTCAATAGCCATTAGGAATAGTGGCAACTGCTCAGAGATTTTGAGGAATTCTAACATTTTTAAGTTTGTTAATTGATCTTTAAAAATTCTATTTTAACTGTGGAATCAGCAAGGGACTTTATAAAAATATTCAAGATCTTGTAATGTTCTGCCCATAGAGAAGTGGTCACTTTTATACAGAAGAATTGCAAAGAAGAGTCCCCGCTTCACACCTACTGAATTGCAAGGGTGAAAATTAACCTGTTCTAAATTTCTTCATTTCATTTAACTCACACATTTATAAGCAACATACATATATATAGGCTTTAATTAATAATGTTTAAGAAAAGAAACAGCAGTTTATAAAGGATTAAATTAGGAATTTCCAGTTTCAGAAAATAGACATTAATCTGGTTAAATAAAGGACACAGAAACATTATTTTGAAGGCTATGATTGAAATAATGATTTAAAGGAGAAGGCCCGTCAGCAGGCTCAGTGTCTTGAGGGACCTCGCTGGGAGGTGCTGGTCCAACATGCCCTTCTATTCCAGGGTACTGGTCCAGGTAGGGGTGATGGCTCTGGTTTGGTTCACATGTCCAACAAGGGGGGTGGTTCACAGAGTCATGACTAGAAGAAGGAGCAGCAGACATCACAAATGACGACAAATGTCTGTGAGAGTAAATGAGTAGGTTTCAACAAAGAGGAAAAACCATGACGAAAACATTCAGAATCACACATTTCAATTTTTGGGGGGAATGGGTACCAGGGATTGAATTCAGGGGCCCTTGACCGCTGAGCCACATCCCCAGCCCTATTTTGTATTTTATTTAGAGATAGGGTCTCCCTGAGTTGCTTAGGGCCTCTCTTGCTGAGGCTGGCTTTGAACTCAAGGTCCTCTTGTCTCAGCCTACTGAGCTGCTGGGATTTATAGGCTTGTGCCACTGGCACATAGTTTAATTTTTGAAAGTAAATTTCCATTAATTCACAATGAATATTAACTTCAAAAGGAATTTCAAACAAAGTACACTTTGTTCAACAATTGAATTTCTTATACTGCCCAAGTAACAGGAAGATGGTGAGAGAGATTGTATATTTTGCTTTGAAGTAAAGGTTGTTTTAAACAATGTACTTTAAAATATTTATACAAAGTGACTTCACTGAGACAGAAGGCACAAGGACCAATAGCTTGAAGCATCATCACAGGTAAAGAGCAGGACAGGACCACGTGCAACTACTCTGTTACTGGAATATCTCTTTTGTTTATAAATTAATCTGAGAGAGTAATATCACGTTAGGAAAATCAACAAACAGAAAGGCTTCATTAAGAAGCAATGAAAAATTATGCTGGAAAGAATCTCAAGATGCAAAGATCTGTCTAGTACTCTAAATCTGGGAGGCATCATTTTGGAGACAGAAGGTCAAAGTGAAGGCAGAAAATCTAATTGTTATTGTCCATTTAAATACTCAGGTCCCAGAACATCTGTCACACTGCAGCCATGCAATACAGATGCTTGAAGATCAACCACAGAGTCAGCAGAGCTGGCTGAGGAACAAGAGAACAGCACTCAGGACCCAGTCCCATCACCGGGCCTAGCCGGCCACATGACTGTGTGCCACCTTGAACACTTTGGGGGCTAAATTTTATATGATGGAGTTGAATTAGATTTCCTCCAAAGTCTTTGTAAAGAGGCTTAGTAAGTGGACAGCAGTCACCATAGCACGGGGGTGCTTCTAAATGCCATATACCCGCAGGCCCAGACTTGAGCTTTAAGTAGAGGTTATATTCCAAATCTGGGGTTCCCTGTCTGTGACACTCTATTAACTATTTTTATCATCATATTCTAAGTGCCCATTTTAGTCAGCTTTGTATGTCTGTGACCAAAAGACCTGACAAGAACAGCTCAGAGGGGGTAAAGTTTATTTGGGATTCTGGTTTCAGAAGTTCAGTCCATGGTTGGCCAACTCCATAGCTCTGGGTCTGAAGAGAGGCAGAATGTCGGGGTGGGAGGGCGTGGCAGAGGAAAGCAGCTTAGTTCAGGGCAGCTGGGAAGCAGGTAGAGAGCTCCGCTCACCAGGGACTGATAAACCAGCCTAATTCCATCTTAAGACCGAGAGCCATCCTGTCAAAAAGTTATGAAAGCCCACTTCAGTTTTCTATGAAATGCTAGGATTCCTATTTGGCTTGAGCTTATTTTAATGTTTTGAATTGTCTGGCATTCATGCCCAGGCCTTGAGCTCACTCAGGCCTGGCTTTCCTTGACCAGATAACAACTCTCTCTCTCTAAAACTAACGGTGCCTCATAAACTTTTGATGTGGGGTTTGACTATACCCCCTCCCTTGGAATGCAATGCCATGTAGATTATTAGTTTGCTACGTGCTTTTGAATTACACATGTCTGACCTTATTAACTATAAGTTCCCAAATTTTTTTGTAACTCTTTAAACTATAAAAACCTTGTCTTCCCTGAAAACGGGGCTGACCCCAAGACCAGTGTTTAAAAAAAACAGCCACTAGCCAGCTCTCTTTATATACATACAATATAAACTTGCTTTAATTTAAAATTAAAGTTAGCAGTCTTTTCTTTATGTCTTACATCAACGGACAATAAACACACCCCAGTGGGATGCCCCCAGGGACCTACTGTTTCCAGCCACACCTTATCTGCCTACAGTTAACCACTCAGTGAATCCATGTCAGTGAATTAATCCACTGATTAGGTTACACCGATCATAGTCTATTCATATCACCGCTATAAATTCTTGCATTGTCTCACACACAAGATTTTGAGGGATACCTCATATCTGAACCACAATGCTGCCATACTTGTTCCCGTCGTGCCCGGAGAACGGATCCCCCAAAACCACCAAGGAGTCCGGAGTGCATGCAAGAACAAAGAGCCTTTATTCGGGCTTAAGCTCGGACTCTCAGACCTCACCAACACAGTGGATCAGTACTGAGAGCCCAGAAATGAGGAAAGACTGAGTTTTTATAGGGATAGAGGCAAGGAAGGGGAAGGGGCTCTCCTGATTGGCCAGGGGAGCCCATGCGTACCTAGGTGAGTTTTCATTGGTGGGTGTCATCTCCAGAGCTATGGAATGTGCTGACTGTTCACTTCAGGGCCCTGCCATTGCCCTACTTTATTGTGCCCGGGCTAGCTTATCATATCCAGGCTTATTCCTTCCTTGTGACAAGAGACTTCCAATACTTTGGGGCGGCTGATAACAAAATGGGGTCACAGCGGTTTGACTTCTATTGTCTGTAAGCCAAGCATTTTACAGGAGCAACAAGAAGCAGTTAAACTGAAAAGAGGCTTGGGGCTGAAAAAGGAGGGTCCCACAGTTCCAAATTCTGTGCTCTGATTTCTCAAGCCAGTAAGGCAGCAGGTTCTTCTTGAGTTGTAGTGACTTCAGTGGCAGCCTGTAGGCCTCTTTTAAGGCAATGAAAGAGCAAGCCTGGAACACACACACAGTGCCCTCCTTTTTCCCGGTGCCATTTGGTCACTCTCCAGTTCCTTCAAGGAGTTGTTTTACACACACACACACACACACACACACACACACATACATTTTTGGTACCGGCGGTTGAACTCAGGGGCACTCGACCACTGGGCCACATCCCCAGCCCTTTTTTGTATTTTATTAGAGACGGGGTCTCACTGAGTTGCAAGTGCCTCGCCATTGGTGAGGATGGCTTTGAACTCGCGATCCTCCTGCCTCAGCCTCCCAAGTGCTGGGATTACAGGCGTGCGTCACCGCGCCCGGCCTGTTTTATATTTTGTCCAAAGTTTATATAATCATTCTCAGGAAAGTTGGCCCAATATGAAGTACTTGGCCATCAGAGTCTAAATTAAGTAAATGATTTTTTAGGGAAGGAGAAGGAGGAAGTGGAAGAGAAATGTTTTTCATCTCTCTCCAAATGGAGATGCACCTGTGATTTCAACCTTTGTGGCATCTGAATGGAACATCAAGTTATTGGGCTTTTTTCCTGATATCGGCAGGAGTTAAGATAAAGAAGAAACTGCTATGAGGACTAGACTTCAGCCAAATTTAGGATGTTTACAAGTCAGAGAATGGAAGCTGTGTAAACATCTCCCCCTGAACATGGGAGAACTGGTTCTTGATGTAGCACACCTGGATTTACCCCCTCATACCTCCCAGAGTCACCGGTAGACAAGAATCTCTGGGAAAGTGAGCCCCTCACAAGCTAGAAAACTGCTCAGAATTGAAGCAATCAGGTTTCTGGACTTGTGCTGAGCACTGCGGGCTACATGTCTTTCTCAGAGATATTTAAACATTTCTACTTTACATGAGGATGGAATTGGCCTACTTCACTCTTAGGAAGCAAGACCTGGGGACCCCAGATCAGTTTAGGCTGCATTGACAGGCACAGAATGAATCCGTAACCTCCCTGCCTTTTGGCTAAACCAGGACACTTTTGGCACTTGTATCAGTCAGCTTGGTGTCACTGTGACCAAAATACCTGAGAAGCCAGAACAACTGAGAGGAGGAAAAGTGCCTTTTGGCTCTGGGCCCAAGGTGAAGCAGAACACCATGGCAGAAGGACAGGCAGAAGATAGCTGCTCAGCTCACAGAGTGTGGGAAGCAAGAAGAGAGAGCCTCAGGAGCCTGGGACCAGGGACAAGATGTGTCTCCAAGAGCACACTCTCTACGTCCCCCAGCCAAGCTCCACCTGCCTACAGTTACCACCCAGCAGCAATCCGTTCCAATTATTAATCAATTTGATTAACCCACTGAACAGGATACAGCTGTTATAATCTAATAATTTTACCTCTGGACATTTCTGCATTAAATATCATACACTTTTCAGGGGAAATACCATATGAAAACCACAACAGCATTAGTGATAATTGTGCCAGAATAATTGAGAATACTGAGGATGTCTTGGAAAAATGTGACCTGTGGCCCTCCTCCCAGCGAGGCCCATTTCTGCTTCTCCCCCCCCACACGCCCCCTGAAGCAGTGAGAGTGTAGCTGCCTGAAGCGATGGCCGCTTGGAGCAACTACACCGCGGGAACAAGTTCAGAGGCAGTTATTCTGGTAGCTTTGCTCTCTGGCTCTAACAACAACTCCCCCATGCACCACACACCACCAAAATGGCGCCGACCCGATCTGCCAAGTCACGGCTCAAGTCTCTCGAGATCCCGGGCCAAGTCTCGTGAGATCTCAGGCCAAGTCCCGCGAGACCACAGAAGGCGGCAATGCCCGAACATGGCCCGCAGCCAGCCGCAATCTCAGCCATCTCCTCAATCAGGGCTCCTGCATTTCCCCCCTTTTGTTTTAAAAGAGGGGATGCTCTAGGACGTCCATGTGCAACCAACATTCTTACCCGTCATTGGATAATCAAGGCTGTGCCCTTGACTCCTGTCTTAGGTTGATATGTCGGCCACATGAGACTGTCCCGTGTGACTGTGCCTGTCTTAGGTTGTCCCCCTCTGGGGATCTTACCCGTCATTGGCTAACCAGCCATCCAATGAAGCCCTTCAGGATCGACTGTGTATGATGACTAACAGCCATCCAATTGTGAGGAGATGCTGCGGCTTTAAGGCGACAAGCCTTCTGCTGATAAGCCAAATTGCATAGCATATCAAATTCTTTAAACAAATCATCTGCCCTAAGTTCCATCAAGTAACACAGTGAGTTCTCTAGACAAATACCCGCAAGGCATTGTCCCGTAAAGTCAAAAACAATGAAAGATCAAAATATCCACTTGTTATAACATGTTGATCTAGGAGGCCCCATGCATGCAGAGCAGAGGCCACACGGCTGGTGAGGTTGTTTGATGCTTGAGCAGCAGGGATGCTTGCAGCAACTGAGATGTTTGTAGCTGTAGGAGCAGCCGTGTGTTTCATGTCTAGACAATATCGCCGGCAAATCTTCAGGGCCTGCTACCTATAAACTCAAGCATTTATTATTAAAGGAAAAGGTAGTGCTATTTCAGCACTGAGTCAAGAGGCGAGTTGTCAAGCTAAAAAACAGAACTAATAAATTAGAAAATTAACGTTGATTTGTGTTGACACACATTGGTGATTGAGCTCCCGTAGGCATAAGCTGGCAAAATATCATATTTAGAACAAAACAAAGAAAGACTGAGGGTATTTAGTGAATTAAGGATAGAGTAAAGAAAAGTTAAAGGCGCTTTGGGAAAATAATTTGTTAGCTGGAAACTTCGAGTCTCTGTAACCTTGTATGATAGATTATCTGTTGAAATAACTCAAATTAATCAGTTATAAAACAAATAAAGTTAATTACAAATAAACATTACTATGTCATAACACCAAAACATCAGGCTACACAGCACTAGTCATATTGTTGCTAAAAAGAGATCACTGGGACACTTATAAATGAAAATTGAAGGTACCTTTACTTATTAAATTATTTACCTAAATTGAATACTCTAAAACTTAAATGAATTAAAGTTATTTGGATCCATATATATATATATATATATATATATGTATATATATATATATTTATAAGTGCTTAGTTATCTGAGACGTCACATTGGACAGACACACAAGCATACAAACATATATTTGTGACATCAAAATTACATGAAATTTAGACAAATGTACAGACATAAAGACATATATAAAAAGAGAAAAAATACAATTGTGTGCACACTAAAGAAAAATCTCTTTTTCTCGGCCGGGAGGAACGACACTGAAGTTGTGAAATATTTTGAAGGACTCTTTTAAGGGAATCATTCCATGTCTTCATCTTGGTCTTCTTGATTTTGTGTCTTTTTTATTAATCTTGATTGGTCAACAACTTCATTTTTATTTTTTTTTGATTTTGTACCTGTTTTATTAATCTGGATGGTATCCATATTGGAGAAAATTTGTGCTTTGGACAAACACAAACAGATCCTCTCCCCCAAATTAATACTGGATCTGGACCCTTCCATGTACCTGAAAGAACATCCTTCCAGTAAACCAAAGGTTTATGTTGTTGGTGTGGATTCCAATGTCTGTCTCCAGCAGAATAACCATTAGAGTCTAAAGTTAAAAAATTTAAAGTAAACAAGGCAACTGCCAATCTGTCCTTAGGATTTTTCCAGTTTCCTTCTTTCTGTTTTAATAACTAACTTTCAATGTGCGGTTTGCTCTTTCAATAATGCCCTGACCCTGAGGATTGTATGGGATGCCTGTTTTATGGGATATATTGAATTTTGCGCAAAACTCTTTGAAAGATGAGGACGTATATGCGGGGCCATTATCTGTTTTAAGCATTTTGGGGATGCCCAATGCAGCAAAAGCTTGCAAACAATGAGATGTAACATCTTTAACTTTTTCTCCAGAATGTAAGGAAGCAAAAATCATGCCTGAGCATGTATCTATGGTCACATGAATATATCGCAATTTTCCAAAACTTGGCTCATGAGTAACATCCATCTGCCACAAATGATTGGGCATTAATCCTCTAGGGTTAACACCAAAATGAGGATTGGGCAAATGTGTCATACAAGATTTACAATCTTTTACAATTGTTCTGGCTTGCTCTTTTGTGATTTTAAACCTATGCTGCAAGGTGGTGCTGTTGATGTGAAACTGGGAGTGAAATAAAGTAGCTTGTTGGAGCGCTGAAAGTATAAATATTGTTTTTGTAAGGTCATCAGCCTTTTGATTACCTTCATGGAGGGGACCAGGCAAGTTAGCATGTGCTCTAATATGGCCTACGAATAGAGGTTCTTTTCTTGCCCACAAAAGTTTTTGTGTTTGATAAAACAATTTAAAGGCTGGAGTATGAGGTGCTATTGGTCCTGCTAAGCTCTAATTTTGGGACGGCATATACAATATAGTGGCTATATGAAAAAATGTTTACGGGCTGGTCTCTAAAATTTTCTAGAGCTCTTACCACAGCTTCCAATTCCACTAGTTGAGCTGATTTGTGTGCAGTTATGTAAGTCATATTTTATTTTTTAGTGACTACTGCAGCAGTACCATTTGAGGACCCATCTGTAAATACATTAAATGCCTTAGGAATAGGTTGATTTTTTATTACCTGTGGAAATATAATAGGATGATTGATACAAAAAGATAATATAGGGGACTTAGGAAGATGATTATCAAATTTTGCAGAAGTAGTGCATCTAGCTATAGCCCAATCATTATCATTGAAGCATAAATATTCAATCTGTGACGATGAATAGGGAATAATAATAGTAGCAGGGTGAATGCCAAATATTTTAGTAGAAGTCTTAAGTCCTTGAAGAATAAGTTTAGCCACCATGGAGGTATAAGACTCAATTATACTTTTAGGAGAGACGGGCAAATGTATCCATAATAAAGGCCCTTGTTGCCAAAATACTCCTGTGGGTGTATATTGTGAAGAAATAATAATCAATATCAGTGGTTGAGTTAAATCAAATCCATCACAATGTGCTCCTTCGATTGCTTTTTCTTTAAAGCTTTCCTAGCATCAGGAGTCAATGTTCGCGGTGAAGATGGATCAGGGTCCCCACGAAGGATGTCAAATAAAGGTTTTAGTTGGCCAGTAGTGAGGTTTAGTGTAGGGCGAAGCCAATTAATGTCTCCCAGTAGTTTTTGGAAATCATTGAGGGTGGTCAAATGTTCTTTATTTATTAAAATTTTGGGGGGTCTAACAAAGGTATCCATGATTTTAAATCCTAAATATAATATGGGTGATCTGCTTTGAACTTTTTCTTCTGCTATATATAATCCATATTTTTTTAAATTTTCTACCACATCACTGAATATATTAAATGAGATTTTTTGATTAGGGTGGGCCAGTAAAACATCATCCATGTAATGTAGACACATGAGGTTTGGATATTTATTTTTAGTGCGTTGGATAGCCTTGTCCACATATATTTGGCATATGGTGGGGCTATTAGCCATTCCCTGCGGCAAAACCTTCCATTGATATCTCTGATCAGGGCCATTATTGTTAATAGAAGGAACTGAAAAAGCAAACCTGGGGGCATCTAGAAGATGTAGGGGAATGGAAAAGAAACAATCCTTTATATCAAGAGTAATAAGATGGAAATTTTTTGGAATAGCTACAGGATTTGGAAGTCCAGGTTGAGTAGGGCCCATGACTTACATGGTTTTATTAATTTGTCTAAGATCATGTAACAATCGCCATTTTCCTGATTTTTTCTTGTTCACAAATATGGGGAAATTCCAGGGAGAGGTGGAAGGTTCTATATGTCCTGCTTCTAATTGTCCCTGAACTAGTTGGTGGGCCACTTGTAATTTCTCTTTAGATAGGGGCCACTGAGGGACCCACACTGGCTTATCTGAAAGCCATGGTATTTTCAAAATTATTTTCTCAGTGGCCCCAAAGAAAAATGTCTTTTTACTTTATGATAATGATTTCTTTTAGGGTTAAGCTTACCCTGTACTTTTTGATAATGATTTCTTTTAGGGTTAAGATTACCCTGTAGATTTTCACATTTAACACCTGCAGGTTTGGTTGCAAGTTGTACTCCCATTTGTTATAAAATATCTCTTCCCCATAAAGTAACTGGTAGGTTAGGTAAAACATAAGGTTGAAACTTTCCTTTATGTCCTTCATCATCCTCCCATTTTAAAACTACCACACTTTTTTCTGGGAGGTTATTATATCCCAAGCCTCTTAAACTGGTTGAAGCTTTTTGCAGAGGCCAGTGCTTGGGCCATTGACGTACATTAATGATGGAAGAGTCAGCTCCAGTATCTATTAGTCCCTCCATTTCTATTCCTTGGATTTTTATTTTACACATAGGCCTCCTTGAACAGTTTCAAACCCAGTAAGCCATGGGTCTTGAGTCAGTAGAACTAAATCCTCTATTGTTCCTTTTTTGAGGCATACTCATTTTAGATGAATTATGTAAATTTGGAAGGAGAAGCAGCTGAGCAATTTTATCTCCTTGATTAACAGAACTTATACTTTGGAGTGAGCAAAGCATTATTTTTATTTCCCCTTTGTAGTCTGAGTTTATTACACCTGGGGTCACTTGCAAACCTATAAGCTTTGAGGACTTCGCCCAAGAATAAGTCCTATAGTCCCTAAGGGAAGAGGTCCCCTGACTCCTGTAGGAATCAGTTGAACCCCCATTTCAGGTGTTAACACTATTTCGGGCGGTGGAACAGAGGTCTAATCCTGCATTTCCTCCTGATCCTCTGGAGAGGGAGTAGATGGATAGTAGGGATTGTGTCGGGGAAGCATCTGAGTGGATGCTTGAGGATACTCCTCCTCCAATGCCTCGTACATTTGTGGGCCCTGGGGCATTGGGCCCTGTGCCCCATATTTTGAATTCCTGGACAAAAGATTTCCATGGATGTCAAATTTTGAATAGCATTTATTGCCCAATGATTTCCCTTTTTATACCTGGGGCAGCGGCCTGGGGCACCGTATGAGCTTGGTCTTATTTTTCTTTGGTGATTTTGCCTAGAATAGCCTGATTGATTATGATAATTTTGCCTGGAATATCCTGATTGATTATAATGTCTAGGTTGAGCCCTTGTGAAATTTTGACAGGCAGCATCTCTCATAGCTGCTGCAATCATATTTCCTGTAACAAAGGCATCATTTATATCTTTACATAGTTGTATATATATGGAAAGATCCTTTTTATTTCTCCATGGCCTGATGGCTTCTTGGCAATATTTATTAGCATTTTCGTATGCTAATTGTACAACTAATGGCATAACTTGATTGACATCTCCAAACACTTTACCTGCAGTTCTCAAAAGTCGATCAGCAAATTCAGCATAGGGTTCATTAGGTCCTTGAATTATTTTTGATAAGCTACCTTGCAGATTGCCAGGGCCTTGTAAAGTTTTCCATGCCTGTAATGCAGCTGCATAGATCTGAGCATATATGCCTGGCATATAATATTTTTGAGCCTGTGAGTCTGCAAATTGCCCCTCTCCTGTGAGCATTTCTACATTCTGATCTCCAAACCCTGCAGCTGCGTTTCTTTTAGCTGTTTCTATACACAGTTCTTGGAATTGCGATCGCCAAACCAAGTATTGTCCGCCACTTAAAACAGCTTTGCATAGACTTTTCTAGTCTGAGGGGGTTAAATTAAAGGTGTTAAGGGCCTCTAGCTCTAGCATGATCAGCGTGAAAGGAGCTTGTGGTCCATATGTCATTACTGCCTCTTTGAGATTTTTTATTGTTTTGAAATCTATTGAGAGGTGGGCCCTCTGTTCATCAATTTCAAATACTGGCAGTTCCCAGTTTATCTGTGAGTTACCCTCGAGAGCGCATAAGCGCTCAGAAAGACTTTTTATTTCTGTTCCTATGGTATGCAAATGCCTAGTAATACCCTTCATGTTTTCTGTAATGGATTCCACCCATGGGGGAGTAGAGGACACGAGTGGTTCCTCTACTTGATGGTCCTTTTTCTTGGTCTTTTTTAGTTTCTTTTCCCTCATTTTCTCAGGGTCACTTTTAGTAGATTCCTCACTACTGCTAATTTCACTGACAGCAATATCCTGAGTCCCAGGTTCAATGGAGAGCAAGTATCCTTCAGCTATCTCCAATAAGTCTCAAATAGCTCTAAGAGCTCGGATTTTTGTCATTTTGGGGACGCTTCTAATACTCTCCTTACTGGTCTTAGTTGAGTCAGTGGAAGCTACGCTTTCATGATCGCCTTCACATTTTTCTAAATTCTCCTCACTAACGACAGACTCAGCTATATCAAAGAATTCATCAAGAGCCTTGTACGCTTGGGCCTTAGTTATTTTAACTGCTCTGACTAGAGACTCTTGCGAGGTTCCTCAGTTCTTACCTGCCGTGCTGAATCCCCGTGCGGGCCACCACCTGTAGCTGCCTGAAGCAATTGCCGCTTGGAGCAACTTCGCCGCGGGAACAAGTTCAGAGGCAGACTGGAAACAAACAGGCTTTTATTCTGGTAGCTTTGCTCTCTGGCTCTAACAACAACTCCCACACGCACCACACACCACAAAAATGGCGGCGACCCAATCTGCCAAGTCACGGCTCAAGTCTCTTGAGATCCCGGGCCAAGTCTCGTGAGATCTCAGGCCAAGTCCCGCGAGACCACGGAAGGTGGCAATGCCCGACCATGGCCCGCAGCCAGCCGCAATCTCAGCTATCTCCTCAATCAGGGCTCCTGCATGAGAGGATCAAAATCCAACAAACATGGTTCCTGCCAGGAACAGTTCTGGTTGGCGTATCTTATCTCCTGCAGGTGCTGAGATTTTTATTCTCTTACCTTGCCATGTTAGGGACTTCTGGGGACATGGGTTCTGTACAGATGTGCTGTCTACCTTCCTATGATTTTTATTCCAAACCAACAAGAACTTCTCCCAGCAACGCAGCTCTTATTCTTTTCCTGGACCAAGGCAGCTGAAAGCCTGGGTCTAATGCAATTCTACCTCTTAAAATTTCTCTCATAGTCCCATTTACTTGGGACTATTGGCATGAATTCATGTCTTTAACATAATGTGAAAAAATATGTCCTAAACATAAATTACAGAACTCAAATTGAAGCTATTATCCCCAGAGATCCCCAGGGGCAGTGGCCAGGTGAGTAGCTGGGAACCACTACACTTCCCAATTATGGACCTGCATTTACACTGCAGTTGAGAATTCTCCAACACCATTAAATAAAATTCTTAGACATCCTTGATGCAGCCTGGAATACTTTCCAACTTGAGCAAAGAGAAATTATTCTTTATTTTTGTTCTTTCAACATAGAGTAAAACGGAATCCAATGTTTGAGTAGCTTGCCTAAGTTGGTAATTCCATCTTAGCATCCTTAATTTTTCAATTTGCAGTGATTGCAGCCACTACAGCAGAGGAAAACAAAGTGCTTTCACGTGTGGAACTATAGAATCATGCAATGGTAACAGACTGAAATGCATCTAATTAAAATATTCATGCCCACCCATTTCTATTCCACTACTGTTCTGTATGATTTCCTAATTATGCTGTTTCATTCAAATTATTGTACTTTTTAATTCTCTAAAAGGAAACCAACTTAAAAACTATTGATTTAGAAGGTACATTAAAAAGTCTTCAAAATTATTCTTACCCAAGTACACTTTTGGCCAAACTTTTAATTGAATACCTTTCTTTCTCACCTGATTTAACTGTAGATGTTAGAACTGGGGTCACCAGCTCCTGCCCGGAGGTTTTGTTTGTTCAGTGCAGTGTTAGTAAAATAAATTGGAAAGCCGGGCTGCAGAAGGGCCATTGCTTCTCGAGGCAGCTATCGACCCTCCCCTCTGTGACCTTGTACTCAGGGGATTCACACATTCAGGTCACTTTCCTGGACCCGGGGACGATAGAAATTAATTTAAAATTTCAGAGAGAAAGACAAACTCAGAGGGAGAACTTTATAAAGCTATAATAATACAATCTCCTGTGGACCGGGAAACAGAAACCTGGCTAGGAAAGAGGTGTCAAGTTATTCCTCCACTTCCAGAGCCCATATTTGTCACCCACCTCACCAGAGACCGTGTGGGAGGCAGGAACCTCACGCTGGGCTTAGGCTTTGGGTTAGATGACCTGACAGTGCTCCCTGGCTCCATTCCTTGCTAATGTAGATATGTTACGTAAATGGATCAAGCCTCCGTGAGTGAATTCCTCTGCAAAATCGGAACTCTCACAGCATCAGATTGGGATGAAGTAAGATTAACTAAAGCAATGGAGGCCACAGAGGAGGGAGAAACTGAGTATATGAAGAGACAATGGTCAGAACATGGGTAAAAATAGAACTGTTATCCATGATCTGCAGCAACCAGCCCAGAAAACCTAATGTTGTCTACACCAACACCCTGGAAACCAGTGCGTTCTCTATAAGTAAACCTGTAAAAAGTCACATCACCCTTGGTGGCAAAAACTCAGGAAGCCAAACAAAAATCCCCATAGCAATTGGCCCCCAGTGGTCAGTCTCCCTAATAACTGTCTCTGATTCCAATGTAGGACAAATCACAATAAACTAAATATGTCCTGCTGACCAATCACATGGAGGTTCTGTCCTACTAAACAATCACATGGAGGTTCTGTCCCACTAACCAATCACATGGGTGTCCTGTCTCACTAACCAATCACACGGATGCCCTGCTTCTAGATAACCCCTCCTGCACCTTCCCCCTGTTAAGGAGCCTGCAAAGTCTCCCCTTTCTCCCACTCTAGCCCTTTCCTGCTGCTCTCCCTGCCTCTGAGCCCGTTTCAAGCACAAGAGATTCTCCCTATAGCAAGCTCAGAATGAATAGGTTGCGCTTATTCTCTTTTGGTTGGTCATTTATTTTCGCAGTATCACTCAATAAATATTATGATCGAAATAACTATAAAATAATTATTGCATTAAATATCAAATCAATGAATCACAGGTAATGAAGGGCAGATGAACACACGCTGGAACCACGTGTAGAAAAGGGGGTTTTATTAATCAGCCAAAGGGACACGTGGAGGGGAGAGGCAGAACCTGCGAGAGAAGAAGAAGGAGAAAAAGGGAGGGTTTCAGTCCGGAGAGCGCTTAAGTAGTGAACTGGTGGACTGAGGGACCCCCCCAGAGGGAACCCCAGTTCCATAGGCTGCCGGGTGGAAAGGAAAACCTGTGTGTAGTAATTGGCTCAGTAAGGCACCTGGGGTGTGGCCAGCAGCAAGGCCAGCCTGAGGTGCTTGGGAGGTGTGTCTTGTCTTAAGGTGCCTGGGAGGTGTGGCCTCCCTGCCCGGAATCTAACAGGTAATACATTTCCAGCGCATGCTCATAGCTCAAGTTCTGTTCTGGTGTTTTGATGGAATGATTTTAATTGCGTATTTAGTGATAGCGTCGTCTGAAATGCGTTTTATTTTGCCTAACGTTGATTTTCTTAGTAAATCGTGGCTGAAGATTCCATGGGCTTTGGGGTTCCAGTGCACTGGCTGGCAGGGTTGGGTACTTCAGTGCATCCGATGTACTCCTCAAACTTCCCCAGGGATGGACTTCCCAATCTACTACGGGACAGCCCGCAGAGGGGCAGTGTCTTTCCCTGCAGACAGGGCATCTGTAGCCTCCCTTGGTCTTCAGGCTCCTCACAGACCTTGGAGGAAATTGGTTTGGACTCTTTTTTTTTTTTTTAAATTCTCAATTGTTACAAATGACAACAGAATGCATTACAATTCATATTACACATATAGAGCACACTTTTACATATCTCTGGTTGTATACAAAGTATAGTCACACCATTCAAGTTTTCATACATGCACTTAGGATAATGATATCCATCTCATTCTACCATCTTTTTTTTTTTAACCCTCTTTCCCCCTCCGTTCTCTTCCCTCCCCATTGACCTTATGCTCCCAGTTCCAACACCACTGTGAATCAGCCTCCTTATATCAGAGAAAACATTCAGCATTTGGATTTTTGGGATTGGCTAACTTCATTTAGCATTGTATTCTCCAACTTCATCCATTACCTGCAAATGCCATTATTTTATTCTCTTTTATTGCTGAGTAATATTCCATTGTGTATATATACCACACTTTCTTTATCCATTCATCTACTGAAGGGCATATTGGTTGGTTCCACAGTTTAGCTATTGTGAATTGTGCTGCTGTAAACATTGATGTGGCTGTGTCCCTGTAGTATGCTGTTTTAAAGTCCTTTGAGTGTAGGCCGAGGAGTGGGATAGCTGGGTCATAAGGTGGTTCCATTCCCAGTTTTCCAAGGAATCTCCATACTGCTTTCCATATTGGCTGCACCATTTTGCAGTCCCACCAGCAATGTATGAGTGTGCCTTTTTCTCCACATCCTCTCCAATATGTATTGTTGTTTGTGTTCTTAATAATTGCCATTCTGACTAGAGTGAGATGAAATCTTACAGTTGTTTTGATTTGTGTTTCTCTAATTGCCAGGGATATTAAACATTTTTATATATTTATTGATTGATTGTATATCTTATTCTGAGAAGTGTCTGTTGAGTTCCTTGACCCATTTATTGATTGGGTTATTTGTTTTTATGGTGTTAAGATTTTTGAGTTCTTTATATATTCTAGAGATTAGTGCTCTATCTGATGTGCATGTGGTAAAAATTTGTTCCCAATTTGTAGGCACTCTATTCACCTCACTGATTGTTTCTTTTGCTGAGAAGAAACTTTTTAGTTTGAGTCTATCCCATTTATTGATTCTTGATATTAGTTCTTGTGCTATAGGAGTCTTATTAAGGAAGTGGGGGCCTAATCCTGACATGATGGAGATTAGGGCATGCTTTTCTTCTTCTTGATGCAGTGTCTCTGGTCTAATTCCTAGGTCCTTGATCCACTTTGAGTTGAGTTTTGTGCATGTGGAGAGATAGGGGTTTGGGCTCTTGAATGTATTCCCCATAAGGCTTTCTTGCTCATTCTGGGTGATGGTGGAAGTGGGTACAAATTGATTAAAATTTTTTTTCATTAGATTTTTAAAATTTTAATTTGTTATGTATGACAGCAGAATGTATTACAATTCATATGCACATATAGAGCACAATTTTTCATGTCTCTGGTTGTACACAAAGTAGAGTCACACCATTCGTGTGTTCATACATGTCCTTAGGGTAAGGATGTCCATCTCATTCCACTGTCTCTCCTACCCCCATGCCCCTCCCTTGCCCTCCCTCCCCTTTGTTCTATCTAGAGTTCATCTAATCCTCTCAGCCCACCCCCACCCCAATCCCATTATGAATCAGCATCCTTAAATCAGAGAAAACATTTGGCATTTGGCTTTTTGGGATTGGCTAACTTCACTTAGCATGATATTCTCCAACTCCATCCATTTACCTCCAAGTGTCATGATTTTATTCTCTTTTAATGCTGAATAATATTCCATTTCTGTGTGTGTGTGTATATATCTATATTATATGCTGATATATATATATATATATACATATATATTGTATATATATATATATATACACCACATTTTCTTTTTTTCATGATTCATTCTAGTACTTTAATAGGTTCTGACTTTGAGCTGTGCATGTCTAGATTTCTGAAGAATTTCCTTTCAGTCCAGTTTTCCTCTGATGGGAAGAAAAAGCACAATTTTCCCCTAGGCTTTGCTAATGGCCTGGTTCTTACCTGCTTTGTCAGTAACTGTGGGAGGTCCAGGGGTCAGGGCTGTGTGCTCCCAATTCTCAGGGGACCCTGTGGTCCTCTACTCATACAGACACACTTGGGGCTCACAGAGACCTTCCAATGATCACAGCAGTGGCGGCGGGGGGGGGGGGGAGACGATTCACAAATTCCAGAGGAATTTTTCCAGAGGAATTAGTCCACATTTTACCCTGGATGTGTGTTTAGCCACTTATCCTCTTTGTAGCACAATCACAGCTGGAAGTGGTGTGGAAGACCCTTGGCTGCAGACTGACCATAATCCCTGTTACAGTCTGTCTGTGGTCTTGTCCCCTCCAAGATGCATGTGGAAATTGAGCCCCCAAGGTGACAGAGGGGCGATGTGGCCTGAGGGGGGCGGTGTTGAGTCACAGCCCTCTGAGTGACTCTGAACTCTTCAACAGGCTGAATTGAGGGAGCTCACTTCCTGGTGCCCTTCTGCTGTCCCCCATGGGAGGACATAGCCAGCAGGCCCTCCGGACACCACATGCCACCACCTGGGTCTCACTGTGAAAGGTTCATTTCCGTTTTTTATAAATTGCCCAGTCTGTGGGACACAGTTACAGCAGCACTAACAGACTGAGGCGACCCCCATGGGAAAGAAAAGCAAAGAGCAATTTGGTTATCAAGGAATCTCTTGCATAAACACAAGCCCAGAAGAAAATAAGACACATCACTGAATGTGGTTTTAATAGCGTCAATGAAATGGTGATAATTTATAACGGTAATTTAATTAGATTGTTGCTCTTAACAATGGGTGGCCTGGAAGAGCAAGTTGCAAGTGAAAGTAATATAAATTTGCTGTTAATTTCAACCTCAAGTTCTAGCAGAGGAAGCCCTAGACAGGGGAAGAGAAAGGGTGTTTTTTTTTTTTTTTTTTTTTTTTTTTTTTTTTCACATTTTTTAATTGGTGCATTATATTGTTCAGTGATGGGATTTGTTGTTACATATTTGTACATGCACAGAATATAACAATACAATTTGGCCAATATCACTCCCTGGCACTCTCCCCTCCCTCTCTGCCTCCTGCCCCTTGGTCTTTATCTTCCACTGATCCCCTTTTGATTTTCATGAGATCCCTGCTCCCAACCTTTGTTTTCCCTTTTCCTCTCTGGCTTCCACATATGAGAGAAAACATATGACTTGTAACTTTCTGAGCTTTACTTATTTCATTTAACATTATAATCTCTAGTTCCACCCATTTTCCTGCAAATGCCATAATTTATTTTTATTTATGGCCAAATAAACCTCTGTTGTGTATGTATGCATACACATGGATAAAGAAAATGTGATATATATATATATATATATATATATACACACACAAGAAGAAAACAATTTTCTTTATCCATTCATCTGTTGATGGACACCTAGGCTAGTTCCATAGCTTGGCTATTGTGAATTGTGCTGCTGTAAACAGGGGCATGTGTGTGTCATTGTAGTAAGATGACTTTAATTCTTCAGGATAAATACTTCAGGATAAATACTGAGCTGGGTCAGATGGTGGGTCGATGCTTAGTCTTTTTTTTTTTTTTTTTCCAAATTTATTTTTTATTCTAAGTTGTTAGAAATGACAGCAGACTGTATTACACTTCATATTATACTTATAGAGCACATTTTGACATATCTCTGGTTGTATACAAAGTATATTCACACCATTCGTAACTTCAGATGCCTAGTCTTTTGAGGAGCCTCCATATTGATTTCCATGGTGGTTGTACTAGTTTACAGTCCCACTAACAGTGAAAAAGTGTTCCCTTTTCTGCACATACTGTCCAGCATTCATTATTATTTGTATTATTTGTAACTGCTATTCTGATGGTGTGAGACGAAATCTCAGTGTGATTGTGACTTGCATCTTCCTAATCGCTAACGATGTTAAACATTTTTTCCATGCATATTTTGGACATTCGTGTTTCTTCTTTTGAGAAGTGTCTGCTTAGTTCATTTGCTCATTTAGTGACTGGGTTTATTGATTTTTAGTGTGAAGGTTTTGGAGCTCTTTATGTATTCTAATATTAATCCTCTGTCAGGAGAGTAGCTAGCAAAGATCTTCTCCCGTTCTGTGGGTTGTCTCTTCACATTCCTAATGGCGACCTTTGCTGTGGAGGAATGATGTTTTTCAATTACCATGACAGGCGGTGCAGTACTTTAGATTAATAAGATAAACTGTGGATCTGTTTTTATATGATCACACGCACAGGTGTGGGAAGGGGGGAGGTGAGGTCCATTTCTGTAGGGTCAAGGCTCGAGGCTGTGAGGAGAGCGACACCCAGGGCTGCCCTGGGATGACAGCCCCTGCGCGAGCTTCTCTACAGGTAGATCCACTCGGCTCCAACCATGCCACCAAGTTGCCTGGGGAAGACGGAGGCCTGCTCTCCTCTGGCATTGTGAGCTGCACCTATCAACCAGGTGGCTTTCTTGTCAACATGAGAATGTGCCCGGTCAGAAGGCCCTGAGGTTATCTGTGTTTCTAAATGGACATTTTCAAGAGAGAAAAAATCGGCTGTATCAAGTGAGTATGCGAGAGGACACACAGGAGGCTGAGTTCAAGCTCACGGCAGGGCGGGGAAGAGGGAGAGGGCGCCACAGAGGGCAAAGGCAGTGTTGGCGCCACACGAGGGAAAGCAAGCGGCTGGGGTTTCGTCTCTACTGTGACTCACAGGACCCAACAGACACAGTCACCTGATTTTTTAAAAATTAATTAATTAATTAATTCCAATTAGGTCTGTATGGCAGCGGGATGCATTTTGATTCATTGGACACAATTGCAGCACAACTTTTCATTCCTCTGACTGTGCACGCTGTAGCGTCACACCATATGTGCAGTCATACATGTACCTAGGGTAATGATGTTCATCTCGTTCCCACCATCTCTCCTGCCTCCATCCCCCTCCCCTCTCGTCCCTCATCTGACCTCATCCTGATGTCACATGAAAGACAAAGTGTATGCCTCATCAGACGCTGAGCGTGGTTATCTTCCTGATACAAAACAATGCAATGTGATGCGGAACATTCTTTAGCAATACAGACAGTTTTGCATTGATAGGAACACAAGGAAAAAGTGAGATGTAGTTTAGATTCGGTTTTTCAAACCACGACCACAAAATTGATATGCAGACTGAAGGGCAAAAATCACACCGGAGACAACCGTGCAGCCAAGAGATTTATTCACCAGCCTTTATGCCTGGTCGGAGGTAGAAGAAGTATGGGGTGAGAGGAGTCAGGGAGAGGGGAGCGTGTGAGCTCTAGACAGAGGGTCAGTGCCTGGTCGTGCTGGTTGTGGTCTCTGGAGCTGTCTCCTGGGCAGCTGCCGTCAGGCTGGAGATGGTGGGTCTGGAGCTGTTGCAGTGGCTGCCTCCTCTCAGCAGGGATGAGCTGTTGTGTCTGAGCTCCAGGCAGGCAGGAGCTTTAAATAGGGATTTCTGGGGGGGGTGTACCAGAGCGACCTTTAAGGCTATTGGCTCTTTTCCCAGGGAATAGGGCGAGCTTTAAGCTGAATGGCTCCTGCCTGGGGAAAATGAAACCAGGTTGCTCCTCATGGAAATTCCCATGGGGGAGGTGGCCCATCGGCCCAAGCCTGTCTTTCACAGACTGAGGCAGGGAGATATCCTGGTGGCTGAGAGTGGTGTCAGTGTACTTACACATGTTGTATTTTTTTTATATTTGTTGTGCTTGAGCTCTTTTGTGCCACATTGGGGGAGACTAGAAAGACTTATTATCACTTTAGGGAGGGGTCTGCAAAGGCACCTTTTGGATCAGACCAGCTGGATGTCAACGTGGCAATCACGGAGGCGGGAATACACACTGAGTGCAACTGGGAGGACCCTTTCTCAGACAGAAGGCAAGCAAGAGCATACTGGCTCATAGGACAGGAGGTTCCAGCTTGGCCTGGCTGGATCCAGGAGCAGTGGGTAGCTCAGTCTTTTCATCTTCCACCTTCCCAGTCTTCTGGACGGGCATTATTCTTAGGACCATTCTCTCCGTGCTGCAGCCAAGTGGTCCTCATTTAGTTGGAGACAGGCTTGGTTCATGGTAGATGTGTGTAAAATAGGGTGAATGATCCCTGAACCACTGGGTTTTACAAGGGCAAGTGACTCACTGTAGATAGTGAACCCAACATGGTACCTGCAGGCATTCTCTGTGTGTATCACCATCCTCATATGGTCTCTATAATATCATGGATATCATGGAGGGAAATTAGACACTGTCCTCCTTGCAGATTTTAGAAGAATGTACCTCCTTGTAATGCACACAGCATCGAGGGGCGCAGTGGCGCTCTTTCTCAAGTTCAGTGCACAGGGGCAGCTCTCAGGTGGGTCCTGGGTGCCGCTCACTCTCTCCCAGCTCACTGCTGCTGTCTTCTGCCCACCCTCAGGGCTAGGCCCCCAGAGCACAGAGAGGCAGTGCTGGAGGAGGGGCTTTCTTTCCAGGGGCTCACCTGGGGCTGCGACCCCTGCACGCAGGGGTCAGCTGCGCTGAGGGTCCTCTGAGGATCACAGCTGCGGCCTCTCGACACTGTCAATGTTGTGACTCCTAACATATTTTTATTAAAAAATATTTATTTATTTGCTTTAGTTGTACACAATGCAATGCATTTATGTTTACGTGGTGCTGAGGATCGAACCCGGGCCGCGCACGTGCTAGGCGAGTGCTCTACCGCTGAGCCACAACCCCAGCCCAAACTCCTACATATTTTTAACCTACACCCAATGCCAAATCTACAGTAAGAAAATCAAACGCTTAACTACATCCCGATACAAAAGGAGCTGCAGAAGCCACTGTGGTTGGTCCACCCACGTTGATCACAGCCCTTCCTTCTTTCTAAGGAAAGTCCTGTCATTTGGATAGCCAGGTGCTCAGCTCTTAAGTTCAATTTCTTAGGTTTCCTTCGAGTGCGTGGTGACCATTTGACATAGTTCTGGCAAGGACATATCATCAGATTTTTTTTTTTTTTTTCTAGTGAGACTCCTGGGAAACTACTTTTTATTTTTTTCCTGGGAGATGACACGGTCTTTTTGACCCCTTTCCTCCATTTAAAAAAAAATATATATTTACATTATTTATTTATTTATATTTATGATCACTTCCTCCATTTTTTGGTGCCTGGAATAGAGATGTGATAGCTACAGGTAAAGCAGCCGTACTGCAAACATGAGGATGGAAGCCACACCCAGGACTGCAGTGTAGGAAAGAAGGAGGAGTTCGGCTTCCTCCAGACAATTTGGAATTACTCTTCTTTTCCAGAACTGCATGATGCTAGTATTCATTTTTCTGAAAGAAATGAGATTTGCATGATTCAACTTTTCATGTTTATGTTCCTTGCAGCTGAAAAAGACCCTCACAGATACCAAGTGTTATAGTTTAGAGGTGTCTCCCAAAGTCTTATGCGTGAGACATTGCAAGATGGTTTAGAGGTGAAATGATTGGGTTATGAGAGTCTTAATATAACCAATGCACTGATTCTCTGATAGGGATTACCAGGGTGGTAACTGTAGGCAGGAAGGGTGTGTCTGGAGGAGGTGGATAATTGGCGATGTGCCTTTGGGGTATGTGTTTTGTCCTTGTGACAAAAGTCTCCTCATGTTGGTGGCTGTGTCCTGAGCCACTTTCCACCACACTCTTTGGTCATGATGTTCTGCCTCACATCCAGCTCAGAGCAACAGAGCCCACCGTCTATGGACTGAGACCTCTGAAATTGGGAGCCTCAAATAAACTTTTCCCCCTCTATAATTGTTCTTGTCAGATCTTCTGGTCACAGTGGCAAAATAGTTGATCAAAACATCAAGTGTAAAATATTCCAAGAGAATATTAAATTCTGGGAATTGTGTAAACATTATGAAAGATGCAAGTGAAAATCAGGCCACAGAAAAAGAAACCTTCAAGACCTACACACGCACACTCTTGTTTTCTGTTGCTATTTGATCACTGAGCATTAGGAGGCACGTCAGATAAAACAGTATGCTTTTTTCCTTTTTCTATTTCTCTTTTGGGGACAAAGGGAGATAGAACACTAGCATTTTCCTAGAAAATTTGTATCAATGCCCCAATTAGAAAGAACCGGCACCCTAGTGCTTTTCTTTATTGTCCTAGGGCAGGAACAAATGACTTTCTATTTTGCCTTGTTTTTTGTAAAATTGCAAGGATCTGTGAACATTGATGATCAAGGTGTGAATCGGAGGCCAGTTGTACCTGCATTATAAATGTGGACGCTGTCACTGGGAACAAGAGCTGCTCACTCCCAGGCTAGCTGTGCAGTCTGAACTGGGCTGTCAAGGTCTCTGTGAGGGATGAGCTGGGCATGGAGCTTTCTACACGGTTCTGGTTCTTTCTTTAAAGCACCCATGGAGCATGCTTTCAGGAACGGACTGTGGGACAGTGCAGACGACTCAGCCATCACTTCACCACCGATTCTGGTCTTGCTGGCTGCAGAGGAGGTGAGGGGTGCACCTTTGCTCTTTGCTTGTGTCACGCTCACCTCTTGAGTTCTAAGAGTGGGTGTGGGGGCAGCGGGTGGGACACACAGCATCAGGAATTTTGTCTCCACCTTTCTCTTGGTTTCACAGGTGCCCGAACCCTTCATAGGAAAGACAGAATAAGAGGCTGGGTGGAAGCACACCTCGTTAAAAACAAACAAAACAAGACCAAAACCCCAAAGCCCAGAAAAGACCCGAAAGGAAGCTGTTTAAATAATAACTTTCAATTTGACGTTTGGTTAAAATGGTGATTCGAGAGACCACGGAAAGCAGGCCTCTGGGAGAGGCCAGGAGGAGCTGGTGTGGGAGCCAGAGGACTAGGAGGGGGTGCAGAGGAGCCTCAAGGTCACCTCCACTCATCCTCTGAGAGCAAGAAGGAAAGGACACGTGGAAGGCAGCCATCCTGGAGGAACTGTTTCCCGTGTAGGGTCACTCAAGGGTGGACGACGGTCCCCTAAGTCGTGGCCACTGCCCAGGCGGCCGCCTGCCAAACCACACGAGAAGGGAAGGGGCAGTTGACACGCCACTGGGGCGACCGTCTCCAGTGGGTCTCCTGGAAGGAGGCACTGAGACGCTGCCCGGGGACCGAGGTGTCCCCAAAGTGGCCAGCTGCGAAAGGAGAGAAGGACCTGGGCTTGGCAGGGGAGGAGCCCGAGTCTAACGTGACCAGCCCCCGCCCGTGGGCAGCAAGGTGGGAGAGATGCGCAGGCGTCCTGCGCCAGGCGGGCCAGGTCCCCTCCCCTCCTGCGGGGCCACAGGAGCCGGAGCACAGTGGCCGTGGGGCCCATCCTGTGCGGCTGGGTCTGCGGCAGGGGTCTGGGGCCCCCTCCTGCCTCTGGCCAGTGCGGATGCCCTTCTTATCTCTGACTGATCTCTGAAACTTGCCATCTAACTGTTCCAACAGTGCGACTTCCCCTGCTTCACTGTGGCCAGCTGTTTACACACAGGCACTCATGCTTGCTGTCACTTAAGAGGAGCCGTGGGCCAGCAGGTCAGAAGCCGCTGTGTTCACACATCTGTGGTGAAAGCCTTCCTCATATTTCGACCCCCTCCCCCTTTTAAAAACCTGTCCTTTGGGTGGGTGGTGAGTGCTTACCTAAGAGGGCAGCCACTCCCAGGTGGGAGGCTGGGGCGCAGGTAGAAGCCCCAGGGCAAGGCAGTTGGGCAGGCTCCAGAAGAAAGCCTTGCCCGCTGCCCTTTCTGTGGCCCAGAACATGCACAAGCAGCCCTCCTGCGACCTGGGGCTGGGGGCAGCATGCAGAGCATCGGTCAGGCAGGGCTTGGGTCTCTGAGCCGCTGGACCTTGCTCCTGGGCTTCTTAGTTGAAGAGAATAACCTCTAATGGGTTGATGCCCACCTTGGGGGATTTGGAGCAAAATCACAGCTGCCCCTCTTTTGCCACCCTGAAACCGCTTTTTACCCGAGACGAGTTCTTGCTCCCCGAAGGCTGAAGAATAACGTGGAAGAAGCACTCTGAGGCAAGCGTAGAGTGGAGAGTGGACAGCTTTATTGAAAGGATAGCAAAAGACTCCCCCAGAGGGAGAAGGGGACCTGGAAACCAGGATTCCAAAGGGAGGAGAGGCTTTCTCCCTTTTATATCTGAAATATTTCTTTTGTCCCTTTCATGTTCCCTATCTCTGTCCGGCCTGGGACAGGAAGGTCAAAAAGATGTGACATGGAGGGCCCATGGTGGGTGTGAGATTCACAGGAAGGGCTTAGGGCTGGTTGATTAGCATCTCCATTTGCTGGGAGCTGTTTCATTAGCATTCCTTAAGATGGGCCCTAAGCTTGGGAACATTAACCATCTTATCTCCCTTAGAGTTGCTCTGTGTTTTTCCAGGACTCAGGCTGACTCATTTTCCTTATGGACTCCATGTTCTTTATGAAACTCGATGTTAGACCCGATTTGCCTGACGACACTCACTACCTAGCTTTAAATCCGGCTTCAACCCCACCAAGTCGTGGAGTGATAAACCACCTCAGCGAACGGAGCCGCCACTGGTGGAGAGTTTTTCTTGGTTGTTCAAACTGTTTTTATTTCCAGGCTCTAGTGGGAGAATGGAAGGCTCTGGAAATTGTTTGATTTCTACCTCCTGATGCTGTGGCCTTCCACCTAACACCAGAGAGGACCCGGGAGGCAGGTCCCCCTTCCCCATCCTGCAGAAAGCCCTTTCACACTGGAGCTGGGCCACCGCGCTTGCCGATCTCCTCGAGACAGCTGAGCCAGGGCCAAGGTCAGCTGCTGTCTGGACCCAGCTGACCCAGGGAAGGCCCAGCGTCCTGGAACCAGAGGGAGGTGAAGGCGCCCAGGTAAGAGGAACTCCAGAGAGATGGGGAGGCCACCCTCAGCCTGGTCTCGGGCCCTGGGACAGGCAGCCCAGGACACAGGAAAGGAGTCGGCCTCCTGGCAACTCAATAGTAAAACAGGCAGACAGATTTTACATAGCCAGGAGTGGGGTTCCCAAATTCTCACTCTTTAAGGAGCACTGAATGTGCCGGGGACATTGGTGAGATTCTCATTCAGAGTCTGTCCCCATTTTCCCTAGGCTCCAGGGACATTGTGCTGCTGGCCACGCCGTACCCTGAGGGGACATCCTGGGGGCCTTTAGGCCAGAGAAGAAATGGACCATGAAATGCAGAATCAAACAGAGATGGCAGGTGTGCTGTGAGGAGCCGGGACGGAGGGTAGAGCTCTTACCTGGGTCCTGTGGAGCGGGGGCTTGAGGCAGGAAGGAGTGTCTCCAGGAGGGACACTGTGCGCAGGGGTGGGGTGCACGCTTCAGCTGGGTGCTAAGAGACTTAGTTCCCTTTCTGAAGATGGAGTGGTGGATTCTTACTGTCTTTAAAAGTTTAGAAAAGGAGTTACCACTCTCCATGCAAAAACTGCCTGCTATTGAATCAGGCCTCCTAAACACACTCTTAATGCTTCACTGGTGTAAACAAGGGAGGGATAGAGCCATGGTCAAGGTTGAAGAAACGGATCCTCGTCCCTAGCAATCAGGCAAATGCAAATCAAAACCACACTGAGATTTCATCTCAGTCCAGTCAGAATGGCAATTATCAAGAATGCAAATAACAATGGGTTGGCGAGGATGTGGGGGAAAAGGTTCACCCATACATTGCTGGTGGGACTGCAAGTTGGTGCAACCACTCTGGAAAGCAGTATGGAGATTCCTCAGAAAACTAGTAATGGAACCACCATATGACCCAGCTATCCCACTCCTCAGTATATATCCAAAAGATCTAAGATCAGAATACTAGAGGGGTACAGCCACACCAATGATTTTAGCAGCACAATTCACAAAAACCAAACTGTGGAACCAACCTAGGTGCCCTTCAACATATGGATGGATAAAGAAGATGTGGTATGTATACAGAATGGAGTATTACTCAGCCATAAAGAAGAGTGACTTTATGACATTTGCTGGTAAATGGATAGAATTGGAGATTATCATGCTAAGTTGTAAGCTTCCTGGTACCGAAAACCGGGAGGAAAAACTCTCGGAGGCAGAGTTAAGCTTTTACTACTTTTACTTCTACTTTCTTAGAGCTTAGAGAGGGAAAGAAAGATTTTTCTTCTTAGCTTAGAGTAGAGTAGCTTAGAGTAAAGAAAGATAGAGCTTAGCTTTTCTTCTTAGCTTAGAGTAGAGTAGCTTAAAGAAAGATAGAGCTTAGCTTAGAGAAAGACTAGAGCTTCTTTCTTCTCTCTTCTTTCTTCCTTCTTCTGTCTTCTGTCTTCTGTCTTCCTCGGGAGCCTCGGCCTAACTCTGACCAGTCATTACTTCTGTCTTCTATCTGGTTTCTCTTCTGTAACCGCTCTGCCTACGTTCTGGCCGCTCTGATTCTTCTGACCGACCGAGTGACTGCCCGGCTGACTGAATTCTCCGTTCTCCTAACTCGGACCGCTTTCACCCGGTTATATACCTTCAGGTTTGCGGGTGCCTACAGGTGCGTCACATACATATCAGGTGGAACCCATGGCTTCCAGCTAGCTACAACAGCCCTTCCTAATTAGGGCTCCTTCATATTCCTTCCCTTTAGTTTAAAAAAAGGTGCTTTTGTTCTATTTTCTCTATTTTATTTTCTCTATTTTCTTTTATTTTCTTGTCCCTACCTAGTTTTTCACCTTTTATTTTTGAAAGGGTGGATATTTGAGCCCTTTTTGAGAAGGTGCTGTGGCTTTAAGGAAGCCTAATGCTGAGGAGCAGCTAACGCACCTAGTTAAGCACAATTGCATAAGCGGCTTTGACTTTTTTTTTTTTTTTTTTTTCTCCTCTTCTTTATTTTTCTTTATGGCTTTCTTGCCAAAGCTCAATGGCTTTTTTTTTTTTTTTTTTTTTTTCTGCATGGTTTTTACCATGCTATTTAATTCTCTATTTTCTTTTTTTTAAGCTCATGGCTTTTTTCTTTATACTAAAGCTCAAGGCTTTTTCTCTATATTTTTTATGGCTTTTGGCCGGCTCGCTTCGGCTTTTCGCTGGCTACTCTGCTTCAGCTTAATTCTTAACTGGCCTCAACTAAGTCAGAGGCTATGCTCTCTTGTTTCTACTCTTTTTGCTGGTCTCAACTGAGTCTGGCTTCTTCATTTTTTATGGCTTTTGGCCGGCTCGGCTTTTCGCCGGCTACTCTGCTTCAGCTTAATTCTTAACTGGCCTCAACTAAGTCGGCTTTTGGCCGGCTCGCTTCGGCTTTTCGCTGGCTACTCTGCTTCGGCTTTTGGCCGGCTACTCTGCTTCGGCTTAATTCTTAACTGGCCTCAACTGAGTCAGAGGCTATGCTTTTTCATTGCTCTTATTTCTTAGCTTTTCTTCTCTGCCTGCCGAGCCCCGGACGGACCACCATTTGTAAGCTGCCTGTCACGGCCAGCCACGGCGCCGCCACGGGAGGAAAATTCTCAGAGGCAGAGTTAAGCTTTTTCTACTTTTACTTCTACTTTCTTAGAGCTTTGAGAGGGAAAGAAAGATTTTTAGAGAGAAAGATTAGAACGAGCTTTTCTTCTTGTCTTCTTAGCTTAGAGTTAGAGTTAGAAAGATAGAGCTTAGCTTAGAGCTTAGAGTTAGAGTTAGAAAGATAGAGCTTAGCTTAGAGAAAGATTAGAGTTTCTTTCTTCTCTCTTCTGTCTTCTGTCTTCCTCGGGAGCCTCGGCCTTACTCTGACCAGTCCTCTGGAGCCTCGGCCTAACTCTGGCCAGTCATTACTTCTTCTATCTGGTTTCTCTTCTGTAACCGCTCTGCCTACATTCTGGCCGCTCTGATTCTTCTGACCGACCGAGTGACTGCCCGGCTGACTGAATTCTCCGTTCTCCTAACTCGGACCGCTTTCACCCGGTTATATACCTTCAGGTTTGCGGGTGCCTACAGGTGCGTCACATACATATCAGGTGGAACCCATGGCTTCCAGCTAGCTACAACAGCCCTTCCTAATTAGGGCTCCTTCACTAAGTGAAATAAGCCAGTTCCTAAAAGTTTAAAAAAAACATCAAAGTTTTAATGTTTTCTCTGATTGGTGGAAGCTAGCCCAAAATAAGAAGAAAAAACAAATGAAAAAGAAAAAAAAGAAAAAAAACTGGCCCATGACTGTCACTGAGGAAGGGAGGCTGGGGTGGGTGGGTGGGGGAGTGTGCTGTCTTCTAGGCAAGGGGTGGGCCAGGCTGGGGAGGGACATCCAGTAAGCCACCCAGAGCCAAAGACCATCTCTTCCCCAGGGAGATTTCTGCACATTATTATCATTTTTAAGACAACTATCACGTAATTGTAAGTGCAGGCTGCACGCTGGATCCTGCTCATTTCTACCCCTCCCCACCCTGAATTGTTCCCATAGAGCCTGGGAACAGTAGAGGGGACCCTAAACAGTGACAGCCCCACCTGAGTGCAGGGACTGATGAACCCCTGTTAAAAAGCAAGAGCAGCTGACCACAGTAACTCAGCTACCCAGGGAGCAAGCACTACAGCTGCCCCTGTGCAGTGGACAGGACCTGTCACTGCCTAAAGCGATGGCCACTTGGAGCAACGATGCCGCGGGAATAAATTCAGAGGCAGACTGGAAACGAACAGGCTCTTTATTCTGCTAGCTCTCTCTCTCCGGCTCCAGCAACAGCTCCAACACCATCCACACTCCTGCAACCACCACACAATGGCGCCGACCCAATCCACAATGTCCCGGGCCAAGTCTCGCAGGACCATGGAAGGTGGTAATGCGCAAACATCTTTATGGCTCACAGCTAACCGCAATCTTAGCTATCTCCTTAATTAGGGCTCCTGCAAGGACCCCTCCAGGCCTCCTCGGTGCGTTTCAGGAGCCACCGTAGAACTTACAGCGTGGGTCCTTGATTTAGAGTCTGATAGTAACTCCTAAATTTACCTTCTAAGATACTAACACAGTTTAATTCCCTTGGTCCTCCCCCCTACACACACACACACATTTGTGCTTTTGCTACTCTGGATTTTAATTTTCCAGGTATTTCAAAGCCAATGCATATTCCTATCTTACTTTAGGTTCACCCACAAGTTGTAGTTTTTCTTGCTTTCTGTGACTTCTCTGTAGTTTTCCTTCTGGAATAATTTTGTTTAGAAGTTGTCTTTGGTTACAGATTCTACCAGGTTTTATTGGTCTGAAAGTGTCCTTAATTACTTTGGTCTACAAAGGATGCTTTTATTGCTATGGGAATCTAAATCGGCACTGTTTCCTTTCAGCACTCTGATTTCTGCATTGTCAGATTTTTGGGCTCCCTGTTTCTGCTGAGAGGTCTTGAACATGCAGATAGGAGCCCAGGAGACACATGGGACATGGTGCCAAAGTTTAGCCACCGGCGTGGAATTGGAACTCGAAAATTGGAGAATAAAAGGGGGAAAAAGGGAGAGAGGGAGACAATATTTAGACTTTTTTTTTTTTTTTTTTAAATGAAGGCCTAAAACTTCAGTAAACTGATGGCAGACATGGGAACAGATGGGAACACACAGTCAACCCTGAGTGTGGAGAGAAGTGCCCAGGGCAGCTGTGGGGACAACAATGAAAACAGAGAGAGCTTAATGAGAGCGGCCTTTGTTTGGAAGACACCAAAAAACAAAAACAAAACAAAACAAACAAACAAACAAAAGCTTTTTATTTTTCAAAGTCTTCCTAGTTGTTCTTGGTGGGAGAGCTGTTCTGAAACAAGCTAGTTCACAATTGCCAAAAATAAGAACATACACAGGTAGTTTTTTTAAAAAGGCAGCCAGCCAATGGAAGTCAGGTGCTGGGAATGTTGGATTCCAGGCAGGAGGCCACACCTCCCCAGGTGCCTTGTGAAAAACTACAGCTCCCAGGATCCTCAGCGTGACCAAAAACCTGACCAGCAAGTCCCCTGTCCACTACCACTACCTCCCCCCCCCGCCCCTCCCCCCGACCTCTGCTGGCCTATAGGACAAGGACTCACTCCAAGGGGGTTTTATGGCCCCTACTCTATTTAAGCCAGCCCCGGACTGAAATCTCTCTCTGTTCCCGCTCTCTGTTCCTGCTCTCCGTTCCCGCGTGCTCCAGCTCCCCTTCGTTCCCCGCGGTTTGTCCCCATCCCCTCCACGTGTTTCTTTGGTAATTCAATAAACCCCTTTCCTTTTCCTATACGACAGTTCGAGCGTCCGTCCCTTCCTGCAAATTTCGCTAACAGGGAAGATGCCAAGACATTGAAAAGCAGGCTGTTTATGTGCCTCCTCTGTTCCCAGCCCTCACAACCTCACTACCGCCAGCAGGGAAGGACCCTGGGTCCCTGGCCAGGAGGGGCCAGACAGAGCCAGCCTGGGAGTCAGATGGCCTGGAGCAGGTTGGACTCTGCCAAGTGGGGACTATGGAAGCCTGGAGGCTCACCCTCCCTCCCTCCCTTCCTTCCTCCCCTCTCCCTTTCCTTCCTTCCTTCCCTTCTTCCTTCCTTCTTCCCTCCCTCCCTTCCTTTCTTCCTTCCTCCCTCCCTCCCTTCTTTCCTTCTTCCCTCCCTCCCTTCCTTTCTTCCTTCCTCCCTCCTTCCCTCCCTGCCTTCCTTCCTTCTTCCCTTCCTTCCTCCCTCCCTCCCTTCCTTCCTTCTTCCCTCCCTCCTTCCTCTTCTTCCCTTCCTTCTTCCCTCCCTTCCTTCCTCCCTCCCTCCCTTCCTTCCTTCTTCCCTCCCTCCCTTCCTTCCTTCTTCCCTTCCTTCCTCCCTCCCTCCCTTCCTTCCTTCTTCCCTTCCTTCCTTCCTCCCTCCCTCCCTTCCTTCCTTTTTCCCTTCCTTCCTCCCTCCCTCCCTTCCTTCCTTCTTCCCTTCCTTCCTCCCTCCCTCCCTTCCTTCCTTCTTCCCTTCCTTCCTTCTTCCCTCCCTCCCTTCCTTTCTTCCTTCCTCCCTCCCTCCCTTCTTTCCTTCCTCCCTCCCTCCCTTCCTTCCTTCTTCCCTCCCTCCCTTCCTTTCTTCTTCCCTTCCTTCCTCCCTCCCTCCCTTCCTTCCTTCTTCCCTTTCTTCCTCCCTCCCTCCCTTCCTTCCTTCTTCCCTTCCTTCCTCCCTCCCTCCCTTCCTTCCTTCTTCCCTCCCTCCCTTCCTTCCTTCTTCCCTTCCTCCCTCCCTCCCTCCCTCCCTTTCTTCCTTCCTTCCTTCCTCCCTCCCTCCCTCCCTTTCTTCCTTCCTTCCTTCCTCCCTCCCTCCCTTCCTTCCTTCTTCCCTCCCTCCCTCCCTCCCTCCCTCCCTCCCTCCCTCCCTCCTTCCCTCATCTCTGAAATATAACCAACACTATGGTTTAGATCCTCAGTGCCTCCCAGGGACCCTGGGATAAAGGCTTGCTCACCTTCCTCTTGAGGGGTGGTGGCACTTTTAGGAGGTGGGGTCTGGTGGGAGGAAGGGAGGTGGCTGGCGTGTGCCCTGGAGGGGTTGCTGGGCCCTGCCCTCCTTCTCTTTGCTTCCCTCTGCCATGACTTGATGGCCCTCCGGCACCACAGGTCACAGCACGTGGTGGGCCAAGTGACCAGACACCTCTGAAACCACGCACCAAAATAAACCTTCCCTCCTTAGAAATTGGTTATCTCAGGCGCTTTGTCACAGAGATAGAAAGCTGTGTGCACAGTGAATAGTGGCTGTTTCTTTGCCAGGTTGAAGTGTAGATCAAAGTCAGGACAAGAGAGAAGCCAGGTGCTGTTGCCCTTGCCTGTCATCCCTGTGACTCTGGGGCTGAGGTGGGAGGATCACAAGTTCAAGGCCACCTCAGCAACTTAGCGAGGCCCTAAGAAAACTCAGTGTCAAAATATTTGAAACCCTGTCTCAGAATAAAAATCTGAAACCACGTCTCAAAATAGAAAATAAAATGAAACTTAAAATGATTGGGGATATAAATCAGTGGTAAGTAAAGTGTCCCTGGGTTAAATCCCCGGTGCCAAAAAAAAAAAAAAAAAAAAAAAAAAAAAAAAAAAAAAAAAGAATGAGAGTAACATGAACTTCATATAAACTTTCTTATAAAAAGAGGATTCATAACACATTTTACTTTTCTAATTATACTTAAGTTATTCAGTATGGAGGACAGAAATCTCTATATGCGAAACAAAGTCAAATATATTCCCTAGATAATTCCATATACTCTGTGGAACCAAGGCTATTTAACATGTTCATTTGTTTTTTGTCTGCAAAGTTACATGGACTTTAGGGGCCCAGGGAGAAGATAAACTCCTTTGACTATGTTGACCTAAGCAGGGGCGTGGGTGCAGCTGGCTGTGGCCAGTCTGAGGACATGTGACACGAGGTACAGCTGCACCCCAGGCCTCCTTCCCAGAGCGGGCCCTGCAGGGAGGGCTTGGAGTCGCAACAAGCCACTGCGGAAGCTCCTGGGAAGTCACGAGGGATGATGGCCGGACCCTGCATGTCGTGTTCTAGAGGAAACTCGACGCAGATATTCACGATCATCAGTGCTGATGGCAGCCTACTTCATGGACACTTAGTGGAAATAGCATCCTTAATACTAGCCAAAAGTAGTGGCACCGCTCTGTTGATGTGACGGTGTGAGTGACATTTACCCTTCTGTGCATGTGGGTGAGTGGAAGATGCGTTACAAAATGAGCCTTTCACGTCCTAAGTTGAAAGGAAAGAGTTTACAGAAACATTTGTGTGAAAAGAAATAAAAAATTGCAGGTTAAGGAGTCACAGAGGCGACTGTGTTCCTTGTGAGAACAGGTGTCCCCCTGCCTGCAGCTCCTGGGAGCAGAGTGTCATGGAGCAGACAGAGCTGAGGAGAACCCCGCAGGGGAGTTCATATGACGGGCAGGGAACCAGGTGAGATGTGGTGCTTCTCAAAACCTGGAAGCCCAGAACTCAAAATCCTGACATCTGGCATTTTCTAAGAAACTGGTTTTTATGGCTGTGTCCACAGAGTAAAGTCTCTTTACCAAACTGCCACCCTAGGGAAAAATGGTAGGAGTGCTCTTGTTGTGTTGAGGTTATGGAAAGCTGTTTCGTGTAAATGAATTGGGTACTTCCCATAAAGGAAACTGAAAGAAAACTAAAAAAAAAAAAAAAAAAAAAAAAAAAAAAAAAAAAAGGATATAAAATAGAAGCAGCATGTAATTAAAATAACCATCATAACTTAAATTGAAATAACAAAATAAAAATTCTAGGAAAGGCAGATGCAAGGAAAGTTTGAAAAAGCAGAAAAGACAAAGAAGAGCTTGTGATATGGAGGCTGAAATAAAGTCACACAATCTTATCAGACTCAACTGAGGTGAGAAAAATCCAAAGGATTGGTCAATGGACTGACTAACATTAAGTAAAATTGTAATCAATATTCTCTCTTAGCTCCAAGCAATACCTTGCTTTCATTTGTTGTTGTAAAACTGGTGGAATTACATTACTCTTGTTCTGAGAAAAGAATTAGCAAAACAATCTTTCTTTCTTTCTTTCCTTTTTTCCTTTTATTTCTTTCATGCACTGCCATACCCTGTCTATCAAAACATTTCTTATCAGCCTGACCAGAAATTTTCAAAAGCTATTGGTCTAACAAAGTTTTTATTATAAGATTTTCCATTATTTCCTTCATGCTTTTTCTTTTAGAAAGATACTGTTTACCAAGAAGAAACTTCAGCCATACAGGAAAAACTGTTTTCCCAGTAAATTTACAAAAGCCTCAGATTCCCAATGGAATCAAGATTATCTTCTTCTTGCTGCCACCACCTTAATATAATCACATGCTTATTGGAACACTACTATTGGCACTCGACAATGCCCTGTTTTCCCCACATGGGAGTAATGATGTTGATTGTCACCATTTAAAAAACATACTTGCTGATTCTGCCTGCAAAATGTAACCTGCCTCAGAGACCTCCTCCACTCCCTCCAGGGCTGGTTCCACACACACCCAGGTGGCCTAGGTGCTCTCTCCTCCTCATCCCTGCAGGGAGGCGCTTTCCTCCTCCCCATCCCTGCATCAAGGTCCCATCTCTAGCCCTGTCCTTACATCAAGGTCCCATCTCTTCCTCTGTTCCTGCATCAAGATCCCGTCTCTCCCCTGCCCCTGCAGCGAGGTCCCGTCTCTCCCCTGCCCCTGCAGTGAGGTCCCCTCTCTCCCCTGCCCCTGCAGCGAGGTCCTGTCTCTCCCCTGCCCCTGCAGCGAGGTCCCGTCTCTCCCCTGCCCCTGCAGCGAGGTCCTGTCTCTCCCCTGCCCCTGCAGCGAGGTCCTGTCTCTCCCCTGCCCCTGCAGCGAGGTCCCCTCTCTCCCCTGTCCCTGTAGTGAGGTCCTGTCTCTCCCCTGCCCCTGCAGCGAGGTCCCCTCTCTCCCCTGCCCCTGCAGCGAGGTCCCTTTCTCTCCCCTGCCCCTGCAGCGAGGTCCTGTCTCTCCCCTGCCCCTGCAGCAAGGTCCCGTCTCTCCCCTGCCCCTGCAGTGAGGTCCCCTCTCTCCCCTGTCCCTGTAGTGGGGTGCTGTCCTCCTCCCCATCCCTGCATCAAGGTCCCGTCTCTAGCCCTGTCCCTACATCAAGGTCCCATCTCTTCCTCTGTTCCTGCATCAAGATCCCATCTCTCCCCTGCCCCTGCAGCGAGGTCCCGTCTCTCCCCTGCCCCTGCAGTGAGGTGCTGTCCTCTTTCCCTCATACCTGGTGGCAGCATGCAGTCCTTTCTGATCCGCCTGCTTCCACCAGTCTCTTCTGTGTGCTCCCTGCTAAAGAGCACCTGGGGTGACCTTTTCACGCGGTATCTAGATCCCGTCATCTGGTTGCCTGTTGATAACTCCACAAGAACTCCCATTTTATGAGGGTTAAAATTAACAACCCCTGACGTGCCTTTGAAGCCTACATGACTAGGCTTGGCCCTCTCTTGGCCCAGTCTAGGCTCTGTCCTTTGTCACTCCAGTCCAGCTGGAGTGGTTTCCGGCTCATCTAAAGAGACTGGCATTTGCTTGGCCCCTAGCTGCATCCACTGACTTTCTGCCCCAATCCCTTTCCTCCTGCCGTCTCAGCATAAGGAACACCTTGGCAGGTGTCCTTGGCCCCCAGTCTCAACCAGTCTTCAACCCCAGGTATTGCTTTCATGGATTCCCATTCTTCTAATTTACAGGACTTATTACAAATTACATTAAAAAACATTAGTTTTATTGTGTCTTTAATATCTGTCTTCCTTATTTGATGGAGATTTCTTTGAAGGCAGGGATCAAATTCCTTTCGGTCATTAAGAATAAATTTTTGGCCATGCCCAGGGCCATGCATCATTTCTCTAAAGATTGCTTGAAAGAATCCACCGTGAGGAGTCCTCAGCCACTCTAGAATGTGCTTCCAGGCAAGTCCAGTGATTCCTTTACGCCAGGCACTGATTGCTCTTTGGACAGATGGCGAAATACTTGAGTCCCATTGACGTCTGTGTGGCTGTAGAGATAAAGATCCCCATTTTACAGCTGGAAGTCGAAGTCAGAGATAACTTTTCACAAGTTACATAAAAAGTGGCCAACTCTGGTGTCAAGCCAGTTCTCTTGTGTTGTGAGTCTAGTACTACCCTTTGCAGCAATGACCTGCTATTGCACATACAAGTATTGATCAAAGTTTGACTCATTTTTCCTAGCTACCACCCTGCCAATATTCTGATTACCTTAATAAATAGAGACATGAGAATCCGCGTGGCAGCATCTCCTTCCCAAGCAGCTTCTACAAATTCTGGTGCCCTGGAAGTCTATGAAATGCTGAAGAAAACTGAAAAACAGCCATGTTTCTTCGCCAGACACTATGGACATAGTAGCACACTCCCCCAGGCATGCAGAGGGGGAGAATCCTCTCCCTTTTCCAGAAATGAGAAAAACTGAGGCTTGTGGAATTGGAAATTGCCCTTGGTTGCATCTGATGAACGTGGAGGTTATAGGATCTGAAGTTAGCTACTCATCACCTACTCCAAAGCTCTACCTAATCCACAGAACGACATAATATTAGGCCTCAGATGGTAACCCTTCTGCCCCCAACTGATTTCTCCAGTAAAACAAAATATACTGACATCTTAACAAGAAATTTTCATATCGCAAAAATTATTCATATGCACACTGCCCCTAGATTCCTTGGCAATATTTACTAATTATTCTGCATATTAAGTACTGATGATTCATCTTTTTGTTCCTGAAATACCATCACCAATTCTGATGAGATGTAAGGCAAACTTGAGTTAAGGCAACCAGCAAGGTGGTATTGGTTTGCTGGGACTTCCTTAGAACACACCCAACTGGGTGGCTTCAGCACATGAACTTGTTTTCTCCAAGCTCTGGAGCCTGCACGTCAAGCTGTCAACAGAGTTGGTCTCCCCTGAGGCCTTTCCTCACTTGGACACTTTCTCACGTTGTCTTCACGTGACCTTTGCTATGTGCATGGAGAGAGAGGCAGGGAGAAACCCACACATCTCTGTATTCCTCCTCATAGAAATGCCTGTGTTCTTTTGGGTTAAAGTCCCCACCTCAGGACCTCATTCATTAACCTTCTTTACCTCCTTAAACATCCTTTCTGAAAATGCATCACTTTGCGGTTAGAGTTTCAACATGGGCATGAGGGGTACTGTCCATCCACAACCCTGGCTCTCTCATTTGCTGGTGGTGAGTTAGTTTTCACCTTTCTACAGATATAGCTCTTCTGAGGACTGTGCCTCACCAGGGCCAACCCACCTCTGAGAGAACACAGGAGAAACGGAAGCCTTCTGAGAGTTCACATCCCCCCAGCTGAGCTTTGGGAGTCTAAAGTGGACCATGTTTACTTCGCTCATTTTTTGTGCTGAAAATTCTTTGTGTGCTATTGATTTGGGGGAGATGTTAGGATCAAGTCTTCCTTAGCATTGGGGCTAGTCAATATTTGTTTCATCACATATTAATTTGTGAATTTGATCAAATAGCATCTTCAAGGGTTGGTTTCAATTTTGATACATTATAGCATTTTTAAGAAATTTGTTTCTGTCTCCAATCACAAAGATTTATTTTAAATGTTTAAGTTAGATTTTTGAAGTTTGGGTCATTCTATTTTAATGTGAATTTGATATTTTAACCTACTTTGGGATATCATTGAAGGCCTGTGGCATTTTTGAATTTGTACTCCAAGAAAGAGATGACTGTGCAAACGTTTTTCCTTATAGCAATTTAAAAGGACACTTAGCTGCTGGTGACACAGAAATCTTTTTTTGACATGATACTTCTACGTATGGCAGATTTCAAGGTTAGGGAGTCATTCTTGTTTCTGCATCTCATAAGATACATTTGAGAACGTCGTCTCAATTCCAGAAATACTTCTAGAACATCAGCCAATGGGCAAGCATGGTGTTGGTACTGCCAGGGATGTGTGAGCCCTGCCTCTGTGACCTGCCACTGAGTCCAAAGGAAAGAGCATGGTCATGTTAACCACGAATGTGCCGCAGTGAGGAGCCACAGAGGACGAGATACCCCTGGGGATGCTGGTTCTGGCTGGGACGCGGGCTTGATGCTGGGGCAATGTGGCTGTTCCATTTCAAAGGGAGGGACCCAAAGCCCAGGGGTGGGAACAGCCAGGCAGGGTAACTTCCTGCAATCTCAGGGGGTCTTTACTGTGCTGGGAACTGAGGCTGAAGAAGAACTAGGGAGCCAGGTGTACAGACACTCACCTGTAATCCCAGCTAGTTGGGAGGCTGACGTAGGAGGATCATAAGTTTGAGGCCAGCTTCAACAAAATTCTTTTTTTAATTTGTAATTTTTAAAATTTTTTTCTTTTATTATAAGTTGTTATATATGACAGCAGAATGCATTACAATTCATAGTACACATATAGAGGACATTTTTACATATCTCTCTTGAATACAAAGTATATTCACACCATTTGTGACTTCATACATGCACTTAGGGTAATGATATCCATCTCATTCTACCATCTTTTTCTTTTTTAACCCTTTTGTCCCTCTCTTCCCCTTTCTCCTCATTGGCCTTTCTAGTGTCCCTCTAATCCTCCTATGCTCCCCATCCCAACCCCACTGTGAATCAGCCTCCTCATATCAGAGAAAACATTCGGCATTTGAATTTTTTGGGATTGGCTAACAGCTTTGGCCAATTAGTGAGGACCTGTTAACAAAACAACAACAACAACAACAAGCAGAAGAAAAAGTACTGGAGATGCAGCTTGGTGGTAGAACGCACTCAATCCCCAGCACTGCCGAAACAACAGCAACAGCCCCAGCAAGAACTAGGGAGAAGACTGTGAAGGGACTGGAGCATGGGGTGAAGAACACGAAGACTGCAGGACCCACCACTTGTTGGAGGTACCAGGTGGTCACGTGGGATGGTCCCCACCCCTGAGGGGCGTGCTGGTCTCAGGAGGAAGATCAACACACGGTGATGGAGCCGGTGAGGCAGGTGTGCTCCCAGAGATGCTCAGGAGGGGTTGGGAGAGCCCAGGTGGAAGACCGGGAGGGTGTCCTGGTAAACCATGCAGAGAGGGACCGGGGTGTTCAGAAACAGCGTGATTCTACCACCATCAACAAGAGCAGATGCATTTCCCTTTCAAAGCTACGTTACAAAGTAGAACACCGAAGCTATAGGTTTTCCTTAGTTTATGTTCTTAAATCTTTTGTTCCCTAAATGATGTCTGTTCATTCATGATTCCAACAATTGGCTTTCCCTAATCGTAGGACAGAATATTATTTTTAATCCCCTTAACTCAAAATGTTCTCAGCTCAACAAAATGAATGGTGTATGTCAAAGTTGAAATTCAAAATGTCAAAGATACAATTCACTACTTCTGTGATGAAAAGCTCTTAGTGAGCTGCCTTTCAATGGGAATTTTCAGTCATATTAATAATCCATTGTTTTAAACACTGGATAAAACAGGATTTTCAAGTACAGAAAATATTCAAATTTACTTTTTAAAAGATGGTGAACAATTCCTGTTCTTTGGTTTGCTGTTGTATAATCAGAGCCTGTCGGGATTGCTGCGTTACTTCTTAATGGGGCCGAGGTCTAAAGCTACCCCCCTCTTTGGGCCCAAAAAGGGGGCTCCCTCTGCCAGCAGGAAGAGTTAAAGTAGCTTACCTGGCGAAGATAGGCTTAACGGGCAAAAGTCGCCGAGTGTCTTACCCCCGCCTGATTGACGGACACCACGCCCACACCCGGGGAGTTTTGGTAGAAAGCAATGCCAAAAACTCGGTTTATTGAGGAAGTTGGACGGTCTTATATAGGACATGGGCCAATCAACAGAAAGATCATAGGGACACATAAGGAGCATGGGCAGATGCCATTGGCGGAGCCATTGGCCTATCCTTGGGGTGGTTTCAGTTCTCACAGCCACGCCCCCTGCTTAGCCTAGGTCCTGTAACAGGGCGTGGTAATGTAGCAAGCAGCCAGAAAGCAGTATAAAGTCCCGACGATGACAAGAACCTAGTTTTAAAAGCCCGAAGCTGACCTGAACCCCTGAGGCCTATTGTCACCTCTGCCTCCAGCTCAGTGGTGCTTTTCTAGGTTCCAAACCCGTTTCCTCTCCCCTGGTTTTGCGACAGGAGCAGTGTCTGAGACGGGACTTCCTCTGCAGGAGGACTCAGCGGACCAGCGGGAAGCACATGGTGCCACCAACAGGGAACCCGAGCTCTGTCATCAATGCACAACAGTCTGCTTGGCCTGATTGTGTCACACACTTCAGTCAGCTTGTCATTAAACGATGGCCTGTGAGAGGGGAAAGTCCCCTGCTGACTGTAGTACAACCTACAAGCGGGAGAGGCCCCTTGTCCTGAGCCCACATCCTACTTAGGCATTCCGGGCCTCCCAACAGGGGTCTGGGCACCAGGAGAGAGGGCGAGTCCCAGCAGCTGGCCACAGAGGAGAGAGCTGGCGCCTGCCTGGAGCAGGACCCACGCCCCCACCCCCCTCAGGGCGGTCAGGAGCGGCCCCCTCCCCTGTGGCTGTGCAGGTGCTCCTGGGGAGACACTGGGTGCGCGAGCAGCACCGGGGCCCCAAGGTTCCAAGCAGAGGCAGCTCCTTGGGACTGTTCTGCCCATTTTTTTTTTTTTTTTTTTTTTTTTGGTACTGGGGATTGAACTCAGGGGCACTCGACCACTGGGCCACATCCCCAGCTCTTTATTGTATTTTATTAGAGACAGGGTCTCACTGAGTTGCTAAGTGCCTCCGCCATGGCTGAGGCTGGCTTTGAACTCGCGATCCTCCTGCCTCAGCCTCCCAAGTGCTGGGATTACAGGTGTGTGCCACCGCGCCCGGCTTGTTCTGCCCATTGTTGTGATGGTTAGAAACACAGCA
Organism: Tamias sibiricus; assembly: GCA_025594165.1. NCBI lineage: Eukaryota > Metazoa > Chordata > Mammalia > Rodentia > Sciuridae > Tamias > Tamias sibiricus. The sequence goes on along the minus strand of CM046662.1, from coordinate 166,712,095 downwards.
ATCAGGTTGCTCTCACCACTCCAAAGGTGCTTAAACTGATCTAAATGGCCCTTTCTTGATACATCATGAGCATTTTGATGAATCATCACATGGTCAACTCTCCCACGCTCACAGAATGCCCCTCGGGCTGTGGTGGCTTTGTGTGCCCTGTGCAGCAGTGCCAGCCCTGGCTCCAAGGCTCAGGACCGAGCGGAGGTCTGGAGTCTGGATGGAGCGGACATGACGCAAAGGACGGCCCCTTACCAGCCCCACACGGCAGGTGAGCCCTGGAACCTCCATGACCCTCAGTCTCCTCATCTGTGAGGTGGGGCCACAGGGTTCCTGACTCTTAGGGTGTTGTACAGGTCAGGGGAGAGAATCATGTGACCATGTGGGCAGAAGACAGCTCCCAGGAAGGGAGGGGCCAGGCACAGACATCACTGACCTTGCTCCAGCAGAGGCCGATGGCCTTTTCCAGTCCCCATGGCCCCAAGGAGACCTTGGGTCCCTGAGGAAGGGTGAAGCAGACGCAGCAAGAGCTCGAACAGCAGAAGCAGAGGCTGAGACGTGCCCAGGTGTGGCCAGCGAGGAGGCCATTTGTAAGCAGTGGCCCGAATGACTCGAGGGGACTGAGGCTTTCCCACTTTCCTGGGGCAGCTGGACCAGCGCCCTGCAGACTGGGCAGCTCAAAAGCAGAGACCGGTTTTCCCACAATGGTGTTCTGGAAGTCCACGACCAGGTGTGGGCAAGATCGTCCCCTCTGGGCTCTCCCCCAGTCCCTCTCCCTTGCTTTCCTGCTGTTTTCTCTGCACCTCTGTCTGTGTCCAGATTCCCCCATCCTAGTTACACCAGCTGGGAGCCCACTCAGGGGCACTGAACTCAGGGGCACTTGACCACTGAGCCACATCCCCAATTCTATTTTGTATATGATTTTGGGACAGGGTCTCACTGAGTTGCTTAGCACCTCACCATTGCTGAGGCTGGTTTTGAATTTGTGATCCTCCTGTCTCAGCCTCCCAAGCCTCTGGGATTACAGACATGCACCACTGCACCCAGCTCAGTGATTTTCTTTTTTAATTTATTTATTTATTCCAATTTGTTATACATGACAGCAGAATGCATTTCAATTCGTAGTACACATATAGAGCACAATTTTTCATTTCTCTGGTTGTACACAAAGTAGAGTCACACCATTCGTGTCATACGTGTACTTAGGGTAATGATGTCCATCTCATTCTACCATCTTTCCTACCCCTATGCCCCCAACTTCCCGTTCCTCTCCTTTGCCCTAACCAAAGTTCCTCCACTCCTCCCATGCCCCCTTCCCACCTTCTGCATTATGGATCAGCCCACATATCAGATAAATCATTCGGCCTTTGGTTTTTTTGGGATTGGCTTATTTCACTTAGCATGGTATTTTCCAGCTCCATCCATTTACCTGAAAATGCCATGATTTTATTTTCTTTTATTGCTGAGTAATACTCCATTGTGTATATATACCACAGTTTCTTTATCCATTCATCTATTGAAGGGCATCTAGTTTGGTTCCACAATTTAGCTATCGTGAATTGTGCTGCTATAAACATCAACGTAGCTGTGTCCCTGTAGTATGCTGTTTTTTAGTCCTTTGGGTATAGACCGAAGAGTGGGATAGCTGAATCAAATGGTGGTTCCATTCCAGGTTTTCTAAGGATTGTCCATACTGCTTTCCAGATTGGCTGCACCAAATTGCAATCCCACCAGCAATGGATGAGTGTGCCTTTTCCCCACATCCTCACCAACACTTACTGTTGTTTGTATTCTTAATAGCTGCCATTCTGACTGGAGTGAGATTAAATCTTAGAATAATTTTGATTTACATTTCTCTAATTGCTAGAGATGTTGAACATTTTTTCATATATTTGTTGAATGATTATATGAAAACTACTGAATGCTAAAGAAAGAAATTAAAGAAGACCTTAGAAGATGAAAAGATCTCCCCTGTTCTTAGATATGCAAAATTAATATTGTCAGAATGACCATACTACCAAAAGCACTCTACAGATTTAGTGCAATTCCTATCAAAACCCCTATGACATTCCTCTCAGAAATACATAAAGCAGTCATAAAATTCATCTGGAAAAATAAGAGACCCAGAATATCCAAAGCAATTCTTAGCAAGAAGAGTGAAGCAGGTGGCATCACAATACCAGACCTTAAACTATATTACAGAGCAATGGAAACAAAACCAGCATGGTATGGGCACCAAAATGGTACAGAATAGAAAACACAGAGACAAGCCCACATAAATACAGTTATCTCATACTAGACAAAGACACCAAAATTATATATTGGAGAAAAGATTGCTTCTTCAACAAATGGTGCTGGGAAAACTGGAAATCCATATGCAAAAAAAAAAAAAAAAAAAAAAAAAATGAAATTAAGCCCCTATCTCTTACTATGCACAAAATTCAACTCAAAGTGGATCAAGGACCTAAGAATTAGACCAGAGACCCTGCACCTAATAGAAGTAAAAGTAGGCCCAAATCTTTATCACGTTGGATTAGGCCCCAACTTCCTTAGCAAGACACCTATAGTGCAAGAAATAAAATCGAGAATCAATAAACGCGATGGAGTCAGACTGAAAAGCTTCTTCTCAGCAAAAGAAACAATCAGTGAGCTGATTGACAGGGACAATTGAACAGAGAGCCTACAGAACGGGAGCAAATTTTTACCACATGCACATCAGATAGAGCACTAATCTCTAGGATATATAAAGAACTCAAAAAATCTTAACACCAAAAACCAAATAACCCAATCAATAAATGGGCCAAGGAACTGAACAGACACTTCTCAGAAGATGACACGCCATCATCTCAGTGATTTTTAAGGTCACAATACATTGCCAGTAACAACAGTCACCACGTAGTGCAGTGCCTCTGCCTCTCTGGAATGTCGTCCTCCTGTCCGAAGGTCTGTTCCCTTCCACAGCATCTGTGCTCCTTCAACCCTGCCAGCCCCTGGACACCGCCATTCCACTCAGCCTCTGTGGTCTCAGCTCACCTGAGGGTGTTTCCATGCACAGAGTCGTTCAGGTGGATGCGTCTGCAGGGGCAGGAGCCGGGGAAGGCCCTCTTCTGCCATCCTGCCTCTTGAGGCCCTCTGGGAGGACGCTGGGCCTCCTGGATTTCCCCGCGTCTGCCTTTTGCCGTGGAAGGTTACATGCTGACAGCTTTCAGGGGTGGGGTGTCCCTGTCCACTCAGCACACACATCAGAGCCTCTGGACGGTTCTGACGCATGCTACGTACTCACCACGTGCTGCGGCTGCATCTCTACTGAAGTACAAGGGTTACTGCTCTGTTTTCTCCAACAGACACAGCAGGATTTCTGCGGGACCTTTAGGGAAGGCTCTGCAATGGCTACACAGCCAGACGTCCCTATCTATCTGTTCTTCCAGAAGCCAGTATTACCCATCTTGGATGAATATTTGAGCATATAATCTCAGTGGCACACAGCCGACTATGTTGCAGTTAGAATTTACTTTAAGCCCCAAATGTCAGCTCTATGAAATCATAGTATTCAAAAAATCTATTAATGCTAACAGTATCTAATTGTGTTGTTTTTACTTTTCCTTTTATGGGGAGTGTCCCCGATGTATGCTGTTGAAATGCATTTAAATCAAGAATTCACTTATATATATTTTCAAATAACAACATATGGGTGAAAGAATTGCCTGTCAGGTTTGATTTTACACCTTTTTGAGGCCTAGTATCTGTCCACAGTCCAGAATCTGTTTGTATTTCCCTGAAGCAGGACTTCTGGGTTTGGCTCATTACATTCTGTGATTGTCAGGGTTTTCTGCCAACAGATTCAGGCCGTATGAATGATAACTGCAACTAAACAGTGAATTTTCCCCTAATCATGTTCTCTTGCAACTCTGAGAATAAATTTAGTTGTTGTATGATCAATGTTAAAATAAATAGCTTTACGTTGGCTCATTTTGCTTTCCATTTCTTAATAGTTTTTTATTTATTAAATGACCATCTCTTTTATTATTTTTCAGCAATGAAGGAGCCCTAATCAAGGAGAGTTATTTTTCAGCAATGAAGGAGCCCTAATCAAGGAGATAGCTAAGATTGTGGTTAGCTGAGAGCCATAAAAGATGTTCAAGTTCCACCTGATATTCATACATTATTCAAAGAATCTTTGTATGCCCGTGAACACTGCGTGACGCACCTGTGAGCTGGAGCTGTAAGCACTTGTCCTTGTTAAGGCAAAATGTATATAACCGGGTGAGGTTGGTTAGTAGGTGTGGCTGGCGGAAGGAGTTTGTAGTTGGAGTTTGTGGATGAAGTTCGTGGTTGGAGTTGGAGAGGTTGCTGAAGCCGGAGGGAGAAGAAGAATAAAAGACCTTTTTTCATTTTCATCCTGCCTCCGAATTTCCTCCCGCAGCGTCATTGCTCCAAGCGGCAATCACTTCAGCTAGCAACACAGCAATAAGAAAATAATCACCAAAATAAAGATTTACATTTGTGGTGGCCAATAAATGTTTTGCATAAGCCTAAGGTGTGGCACAGGGCGGGGTTAGAAGGGCTTTACTGGGTGGGTGGTGTGGGGAGGAGCCACCAAGGGCCTGCAGAGTGGCTCCTCTCTCACCTGGGTCTGAGGGTGAGCAACCCCACGGACAGCAGTGTTCCCCGAGAGCCTCTGAATCAGCCCCCAGAGAGGTTCAGCCAGGAAGGCAGCTCCTGTGAGCACAGCAGCCCCGAGGCCTGTGTTAAGAAGGGGAGGTCTAGCCATTCCCTGGCAAAACGGATGGAACTGAAGGCTATCATGCTAAGTGAAATAAGCCAGTCCCCCCAATCCAAAGGCCGCCTGTTCTCTCTGATATGTGGATGCTAACACACAACAAGGGAGAGTAAGGGGGGAAGCATAGAAGTTCCCTGGATTAGACAAAGGGGGATGAAGGGAAGGGGGCGGGGAAGGGACTAGGAAAGACGGCAGGATGAATTGGACACACCTTTCCTCTGCTCACATATGAGTCCACCACCAGTGTCACTCCACACCATGGACACCTGCAAGAACAGGCTCCTAACTGGAATGGGTGTGATGGGTCATAGCATAATGGGTCAAAATACACTCTACTGTCATGTATATCTAAGAACAAGAAATAAAAAATATGTAAATAAATAAATAAATAATATATATTTATATATATTTATAAAATATATTTATTTATAAATAAATAGAAATAAAAAATAATAAATAAATAAATAAATAAATCTAAATAAAATAAATAAATAAATATGTAGCAAGTGTTTTTTTTCAGTGAAATTGTAGCATGAACATGAAGATGTGCTGATCCACTCGGTCGTTAGCGGCTTGCAAAGTCAACACAAATAAATAAATATGCTTTTTTTTCCCCAAGCACCGAAAGAAGACAAAGATGAAGAAGAAGAAAAAAGAAAAGACGACACAATGACAATGACGACAAAGAAGAAGAGGAAGGAGGGATGGTCTAGGGAGGGCGGAAGTAGGGAACACTTTGGGGAGTGACAGCACTGAAGACAGAGAACAGAGGCCCCATGACTGGGGAGGTGACCCAGAGAGAAAGGAGGATGTTTAGGAGAAAAATTGAAGATGAAATTAAAGGTTAAATTGGTGTCAAGTTATTATAATTTGAATATTTCCGTCACCCTAGAATCCATACATTAGATTTTAACTCCCAAGGTAACAATAATCATAGGTGGGGTCTCGGGGAGGCAATTAAATCATGAAGGAGGAGACACGTGACCTGGGAGAGCTAGCTCCCTTCTCTCCTCCACGAGAGGACACCACTTGAAGTCTACAGGTGGCAAGCTGACATAGAGCCTTCAGCAGAACCTGCCCAAGCTGGCCTCTGGTTCTTGGACTTGCAGCCTCTGGAAGAGTGAAAAATAAATTCCTGCTGTTTACCAGCCATACAGTCTGTGGTTCTTTGCTAGAGTCCTCTAAATTGACCACAAGCTGAGTAGAAGTGGGGTGCTGTCTGAGTAGATATCATGTTTTTGAAGGAGTGGGGGGAGAAAAAAGAGAAGAAAGGAGAAACAAATGGAAATTGTTAGTCATAGTGCTGGGTACTGAAAATACTGTCTGATTTAACTCTCACCAATCTTGAGGTCTTTTGCCCCTTTTTACAGAAAACAAGAGACTGGGGTTCAAATCTATGCTTATCGGTAATAGACAATGTTTTGAATTCCACTGTTTGAATTTTGAAACTGCTGAAAATTTGAAAATTTGGCAGGTCCACGTTTTGAAGCAGCCCTGTCCAGCTTCAAAATGCCAGTTTCTGCCACAAAACTGTTCTGCAGAAAACGGACAGGGTTTCACTTCTGCTGGCCTTGGTGTGCAGCAAGATCAGAGTAGAAGAAGTCAGAGGAAGGCGCCCTTTGATGAGGAGGGTAGTGATTATGGTGACTGCCACTTACGGTGACATGTATGTGCCAGGTGCTTCCTCCAGCATCTCCCATCCTTCAATAATATGCAAGTTAAGTAATATATGCTTTTTTTTTTTTTTTTCAGTGATGGAGAACTAACCCAGGGCCTCTGGTGGGCTGGCAGGTGCTCTACAACTGAGACATACCCTAGCCCCTATATATTAAAGAAATGAGAATCAGAGATGTTAAGGATGTAGAACTACCCAGGACAAAGTGGAAATTCAAATTTGGATCCCATTGACTCCAAAGCCATAGGTTTTATTGTCTCTGCTGCATTCTAGGGCATTGCTGAAATATTCAGAGGAGCTGTCACAAGAGCAGTCAATGCCAGGGATCAAAGCAATCATCTTACAAGCTGGGTGTACCAGGATCAACTCTCTGTACCAGAATTTTCCTTGGGCATGGCAATCAAACTCTCCCCCACCCTTTCTTCTTTCACTCCCATTAGAATGTGGAAGAAACTACTGAACTCCACCCCTGCAACAAGATAGTGATTCTCTGAGAGGGTGAGGAAGGGGGAAGACTTCACATCTGGAAATCACAGTTCTGAATATAAGCAGTAGAAACCATTCTTGACATCTTAACCAAAGATGGAGTTTACTGGAATCCCACCAAGTGTTCAGAGAAAAGGCTGGAGGTCAGGCCTCGAGGCCTGGACAGGCCTCAGGGTGGGCCGGCAGCAGTGAGCAGACCAGATGTCAAGAGGTGGGAAGAGTTTGTTTGGTCCAACATCACCACCCCCTCCACCAGCACTATGATTGCTCCCTGGCCCGGGCAGCTCCCACGGTGTGTGTCAAGATAAAGTCCTGGAGAGAACATTTGATTTGCTACTTGGTCAATTGCTTCAAACAGCCTTATAAAATCAACTTTAGAATATGGGGCTGCTTTCAGATGTAAGGTTTTCACCCAGGTCTTCAGCTAGATGGATGTTATTATAATGGATGTTATTATAATGAGTTCCCTGGAACCCTGATCAGACCAAAATCAACTTATTGCCACGTCTGATTACAAATACATTCATCTTGCAACTTTGCTGGTATGTGAATTTCAAAGCAGCTATATGCACATTGAGTTATTTCACTTTCTTTTGCTTTTGTGGGGGCCATTCCTACAGCTGGCTTCCAAACGGAATTCCAAATGGAATTCATTTAAAATCACTGCCACTGGCTGACTGTTAGTAGTGCTTCTAGGGGAGGAATGGGAGGCTGAGATGTTATTCTGGTATTAATTCAAAGTCATCTGAAAATTTGATTTCTCATAATGAATCACACCAAGCTGGAAGCATGATACATTTAATTATAATTGACTTTGTGTGGGCATTGCAGCCATTTACATAGTCACTGAGTTCCATGAAATAGTTTATTTTAAACCAATTTGAGTGTTAAAACTGAGGAGGAGAAAAAGCATATAAAGGAAAAATAACTGATTTTTCATTCCTTAAAAGGTGATCTGGTTTCTGGACAAGCCCTTCTATTCACTAAACTTCCTAGATCAGTCCCGTGGCTGCTCTTCTTTAGCAATGTACATTGTCCACTTAATTAGAAAAAAAAAAAATCTGATTCAAATTGTGAAGCGTTTTTGGTATTTTTAATGTGCGAAGCTACCCCTAAGGGCCTTGAAGAGGAAGGAAGCCCCGTTGTCCACACCTGGTGGTCCATGGTGGCCTCCGTGCTGATGAGTCCTCTTGCTCTGTGGAGTTAAAGGGACCTCGTCTGTCTTGTCTTTATTCCGGCTTTCTGGTCCACAGCCCAGGTCCGACCAGGACTGACTTGCAAGGATGGGGCTTTCTATGACCTGGGGCTTCAGCAGCCGTCATGCCCACCTGGACACAGGGAGGACTGTGCCTGGACACTTTCCTGGGGAATGAGAAGGGATTCCATCCTGAGCCATTGGCAAGCGTCTCTCTAGGTCCCATTTGTACCCAAGCTGTGTCATCTCTATGCTAATCGCAAACAACGGAGATGGGCTGAATCTGATTTAAGTCACTAGGACATGTGAACTTAGGGACATGTTGGGCAAGTATTCAATCATATTCTGAAGCATGTTGGTGGATGGAGCAAAAGGAAGAAGGGAAGAAGAGCAGAATCAGCTTTTGATGCTGGGCTGTCTGAGAAGCATTTGCTCCAGTAAAATCAGGGTCTGTTGAGGAGTCAAATAGAGATACTTATAGAAAATGTGAAGAGGCATGGTGCAGGAGCCCTAATTAAGGAGATAGCTAAGATTGCGATTAGCTGTGAGCCATAAAGATGCTCAGGTATTACCACCTTCCATGGTCTCCCGAGACTTGGCCCAGGACATTGCAGATCGGGTTGGCGCCATTTGCATGGTCTCGCGAGACTTGGCCCAAGGGATTGTGGGTCGGGTCGGAGCCATTGGTGTGGTGGTTGCAGGAGTGTGGATGGTGTTGGAGTTGTTGTTGGAGCCGGAGAGAGAAGCTAGCAAAATAAAGAGCCTGTTCGTTTCCAGTCTGCTTCTGAACTTATTCCCGTGGCGTCGTTGCTCCAAGCGGCCATCGCTTCAGGCAGCGACAGCATAGATATATTGCTAGCTCTGTGATTAGGTCTCGTGGAGCCTGTGCCCCTGAATGCCAACCTGCAAGTGCTTCTCGGGCTGTTTTGACCCTGGGTGGTAGAGGAGGCTGGAAGGAGTTGGAGTTGGGTATTTCCCTTCCCCAGTCAGTTCCCAGGGGTTTAGGATCCACTTACAGTCACTCTTGAAGGTTGTCTTTAAACAGAAAGAGATGTTCTGGAGTATTTAGAAGTGGCTCTGTCCCCTCCTGCCGGCATGTTCGGATATTTGCCTGGTCTTTAGCTGATGAAGAGCTCTGGTCGCAGCTCTTGGGGTCTGGGGAACCCTGGTGATGTGTGCCCTGGAGTTCTTTGGGTCTGACTTGTTCCCCGTGAGCCTCCAGCGACTCGCCTGCTGTGTCCAGGAGTTTCCAAGGTGGGCCTGTCTCCCGAGAGCTGTCTGCCAGGGAGTCTGCAGGTGGTTCCGCACAGCCGGCTCTCTAGTTTTGGAGACAGCAGGGTGCTCTGTTCCCACGCTTCTGAGGGATCTGAGAAGAGCTGCCGAGCTTTGGGTTTGTTTAGACGGTCACCTGTTGTTTAAGTGAAATGAAAACTTCAAGCTCTTTTTCACAGGATGGATCAGGTTTTGCTTTTTTTTTGTGTGTGATGATTTCTTTGTTTTGGGGGTTTTTTTTTCCCCTGCTTTTATATTTGTGATTTTTTTCTTCAGCTTACCTGGCATTACATTTTCTCTTCTTTTTCTAGATTCTTAAGTTGTAAGCACAGGTAATTACTTTGACTCTTTTCCTCATATAAGCAGAAAAAGATATGCTTTCCTTCTAGCTTAGCTTCTGGAGCATTCTGTAGAGTTAACAGAATCATTTTATCTATCATTTATTTAGCTCTTTTCAATGCTTATGATTTATTCTTTGACCCATGTGTGCTTTGGAACTGTGTTGTTTAATTACCAAATATTTAGTTTTCAAACAGTTCAATTGTTTTCTAATTTAACACTGTTGTGGTCAGCAAGTGGACACTCTAAAATTTTAATCCTTTAAACTTATTAAAAGGTGTGTTATGATCCTGCGTAGAAGTCTGAAGCAGATAAACTCAGCATGTCGAGGAGACGTCTGCTCCCCCAGGTTCACTCAGGGCTGTTCACAACAGCCAGGAAACAGAAATGATCTAAATATCCACCAGCCGAAGCAAAGGTAAAGAGAACGCGGCAGGCTGTACACAACGGAATGTCATTCAGTTTCGAAAAGAATCAAATCCTGTCCTTGTGACCAGGTGGATGGAACAGGAGATCACTTTGCTAGGTGACACAAGCAGGCACAGAAAGACAAGTGCGCACGACCTCACTCACGCGGGGCATCTCAAAGGCTGACCTCGTAGGAGGGAGAGAGGAGGGCGGCCTCCAGCGGCTGGGGAGGGTGGGCCAGGCGAGGACCACTTAATCCACAGCGCCAGTCACAGTCAGGAGTAGGAAGTCCTGGTGTGCTATGGCCAGGACAGTGACCACGGAGAGCCAGAGCGTGCCGTAAGTCTCAAGAAGCCGGAAGGGAGGGTTCAAAGTGCTTTCACCACACGGGGGTCATAGACGCTGGGGGAGATGGGCGTATTTAGTCTGATTTAAACATTATGCAATGTTTCCTGCATCAAAACCTCCACCCATTAATAGGGACAAATTTGTGTTGTTATGTATCAGTTAAAATAAATTTTATTAATAAACTATGTGTTATGATCACTTGTGAACTTGAAAAGCATGTGCCCTCTGCTTTTTTGGGATGAGGGGTTTTGTAGACGTCACTTAGGTCCCATTGGTTGTTGGTGGTGTTTGGTTTCTGGGTGTTCTAGTCCTATTGCTATGGTTTCTGTCTAATGTGCTATGATGGAAGCCGAGATGCGACTGTTAGTCACCCATTGTGACTGTGGAGTGGCCTCTATTCTTTATTTGTGCCAGTTCTTCTTGCAGGTATGTGGAAGCTCTGTCACAGGTACCTGCAGGTGTAGAGGGAGCCTCTCATCTTCTTGACTCATGGGCTTTATCATTAGTGTCTTTCTCCTCCATGGCCTCGAAACCACTTTGTACGACCTTAATGTATCTTTTGCTAGGTTATACTTAGTATCTTTCTTTCACTCTTTTATTGTGCTTTTGCATTTAATTTATATACCTAGTACTCAACATTTAGCTTTAGTGTCCTGTCTTTTTTTTTAATATATTATTTTTTAGTTGTCAATGGACCTTTATTTTATTTATTTATATGTGGTGCTGAGAATCAAACCCAGTGCCTCACACAGGCTAGGCAAGCGCTCTACCATTAACCCATAACCCTAGTCCAATGTCCTATGTCTTAATGAAAATTCTGAATTACTGTGTTTTGAATTGGAATTTTACATAACTCATTGAAGTATTTTCGGCTCGTTTGGAATGCATCCTTCCTAAGTATTTACTGTGTATCACATCTGTATTCTCTTTTCTTCTCCTTTCCTACTTTTCTGGGGATCGATTGATTGACCTTTAGAACTCCATCATATCCCACTCTTGGCTTATTAGCTGTGGGTCTCCCTGCTTCCCCGATGGACATCTTAACGTTTAATGAGCAGTCTGGGCTGAAGCACAGTCACCTTGCCAGGGTACGCCTCCATTTCCCCCTGCCCGTTCTATTTGCTATTTTGTCTCTCCACACGTGCCTCAAACTCCAACACACATTGTTATTTTTGTTCTAGACCAACTTTTTTCAAATTGCAACCCTTGAAATTCATAAACTTTTTTAGGCTGTTTATGAACTTTCACCTATTTTCACAATAATTATGAAACCTTATTTAGCTTTTTACTCCCATTCTATCACAAGCACATTTTCAGTTTTACCAACTGCATAATATACCTTATTGTAACAAATTGAATATGAAAACAGGAGCATCTAGCTGTCTTAAATGAGGCACTAAAGAAATTGCAAAAATATTAAACAATGCCACTCTTCTTACTGATACTTTTTGTTATAAAAGTTGATTTTCATTAGAGATATTATTTTGTGAACATGTATAGGTTTGTTGTTATTTTTAAAGTATTTATGATGTATATGATTATATATATACAACACATATATATGTATACTTGATTTCTCAGGTTTGGTTTCCAATGGGTTAAATATATGAGTAACAAAATATCTTTGTTATCGTCAGTAGGATAGCTGTAAGATAACTTTTCAGAATTATGATGTCTTAGCTTACATAACAACTATTTCCTCCATTTTACCTTGCTTCATGTGAGCACCCATTTCCATGAAGTGTCATGATTATCCAAACAGAAGAAAGTTCTTTAACTTTACATTGTAAGGTTACCAGCAGTAAATTGTCTTTGCCTCTATTTGTCTGAGAATGCCTTTATTTCATCTTCATGTTTAAATATCTGTAGTAGGATTCTCAGTTTAAAATTTTCTTCTTTTACAGAGATCTGTGGGTGAACACAGCATGAGCCCCCCCATCAGTCCCTGTTCAGAAGATAGTTCCCCGACTTCTGGGAATGGATGCAGGGGAAGGCCCACGTCAGCTGGGTACTAAGAAAATCAGGTGGTGGAATGAGTGGTAAGAAAGAACATTACATTCATCTTTAATTTAATGTGCTAAACCTGCCTCCCCCCCCCCATTTTTTTTTTTTACCAGTTTGTGATCCATCTATAGAAACTATAATATTTCAACTTCAGTTCTCTTATAATAAAAGTTTTCATTTTTGCCTGGATCTCAAATCTTTATGAACTCTTTTTGGGACACTTACAGCTGTCAACACCTGACTATTGGAAATATTTGTTAAATTTAAAATCTTAACTCATGTTAATGATAGTGTAATTTTTGAAAAAAAGATGGAAGGAAGTAGTTTGGTAATTTTTTTTTTTCCTGGTACGTATGCAGCTAACTGCAACACCAGTAAGCCTAAATAGAAAATTGCCATTCTTTACAGGATGTCATAGAGATGATATATTACTCTGGTATTTGATTACAGATTTTTTTTTTAGAAATGTTGAAGTGGACTAATCTTTTATTCTTTGATACTGATGACTTTAGAGCTATTTTAACAAGAAATGCAAATTCTAAAACCAGAAGGAAAAATACAAATCCAATTATTAGAAGTGGGATGTTTGCAGTATCATCTAACGCCAAACAAAGTCATGACGAATGTTGAGTAAAATGTGTCCTTTGACGTAAATCTGTGTTGATCAGAACGTTGGCCATGCATAGGAGCTGGAGGTGTCTCCTTCAGAGGGGCAATGCTTTGAAGGAAGGGCGGGGAACTGTTCTGGTGGACCTCCGGTCCTGTCAGCAATGTGTTCCAGGGTTTCCTGCCGGTAACTCTCCTGTTGATGGGAGTCTAACACTGGACTGTGCCTTAAAACCCTGCAGACTTTTCTCCACGTGCCCTTTGTTGCCAGCAAAGGCGTGATCTTCCAGGAGCACGTACGTCTGCGTCTCCCAGGCTTCTTACTATCTCTCTCAGTCCACTTCTGCTGCTGCGCGTCAGACTAGGTGATTTAGAAGTTACTAGAAAGGTATTTCTCACAGTTCTGGAGGCTGGGAAGTCCAAGATCAAGGTGCCAGCAGGTGCCCACAGATGGTGCCACCTGGGAGTCCTTGCATGGCAGGAGAGATGGGAGGGGTGAACAGCTCCTTCAAATCTCTCTCATTAAGACCCTGAATCCCATAAAACACCTCCTAAAAGCCTCGCCTCTTCATACTATCCCACTGGTGATTAAGTTCACACATGAATTTTGAGGGTGCACATTCAACCAAGTGCCCAGCTCCGTTCCCCAATCCCTGTCCTCCCCACCCGCCTTCCCTGCGGCCCTACACAGTTCCACTCAGCCCTCTGGGCCCAACCTCATGACCACGTCCTCCATGGAACCTTCTCCGAGGGTGCAGATGGGGTTGGTGCCCCTCTTTTCCCTTCAGTGCAACACCACCACCGAGTAAGGGTGAGTAAGGGCATCCCTATTATGGTCCAGATTTTAGATAAAAATGCTTTCGATTTTTCTCTGTGTAGAATGACGTTTGCTTTTACAATCCTTATCAGATGATTCTAGCATCTAGGTTATTCTAGCATTTGTATCTGTTGTCTTTTTTCATTCAAGGTGAGATCTTCCTGGTTCTTGGACATGCAAATAATTTTCAACTGAAATCACATCATTTTGACTGTCATGTTAGAAGACTCTGAGTCTCATTTGAACAATATTTCAGTAGATGTCCCCTTACACCCTCCAGCAGGGAGAAGGATACCTTCTCAATGTTGCCAGGTAGGGCTGGAAGTCCGGGGTTTTCCCCTGACCTCTGTCGCCACGCTGGCGGTGGGAACGAAGCTGCGGCTGGGGGCACAGGAGTTTGGTCTTCCTGCTGAGCCTCTGGTGGCTGGGAGTAGGACAGGTGCCTCTTTTCTGCTCCTATAGTCTCTGCTGATGCTGTGGGGGTGGGTGGTGCCTCATCGCCGCTGATCAGGGGTGAAAACCCTGTCTCTCCACTCAGCCTCCTCTGATGTACTCGAGTGAGGCCGGAGGAGAGGGACATCTTAGTGCCACCAGGTGGGGTGCAAGCTTTGGTTCCTCCGTGGTCTCTACTTCCATCATTGGTGGGAGGGCCTTAACATCCCACAGGATGTCCCCACTCCCTCTGGTGGGGCATCTCGCTCCACGGGTGGACGTCTGGGCCTTGGCAGTAGGGACTGAGAGCGGGGCTGCAGGTCTCTCTGTTGGCAGTAGAGTCGTCACCATCTGAAAGATTTTGGTCTCACTGGGCCGCCCCTTTTCTGGTCCTTTGTCTAGAGAGAACAGGCTTTGTTTGGGACTTTTTGTGTCTTCCCACTTTTGCTGGCTTCTCTACTGCCCTGTCTGGGATCCGTGAGGAAAGAAGAAAGGCTGGGGAGCTCGCCACCTCGTCCTCTCTCGCTGCCCGAGTCGCTGCTGCCCCACCTCCTTGCCCTCACCTGCGGGGGGTGCCTGTGTTGAACAGGCAGGGTTTGCAGCTGTGTGCGGCAGGAGGAATAGGAAAATGTCCTCCTCTACTCCATCTTCCCAGAGCAGACGTCCCCTGCGCTATTATGAAGTCAGTTTGAAACTGATTTAAGAGAAAATTATTTAGAAACAAACTTTGAAAGAGTGGCTTGCCGTACAGAATCTACCTCACCTTAAATCAGGAATTCGTCATCCTGGATGAACTCGGCCGTCACCTGGGAGCTTAATGTCCAGGGCCGATCATGAAACCAGTACACCAAAAATCTCTTGTGGGGCGTGGTGGCCAGGCCTAGGGAAATTTTGCTCCAGTATGGATTTTTCTGTGTGAGTTCAAGAACATGGTTCTCAGCGGTGTCTGTGGAGGTGGCAAAGCAAAGAAGCAAAGATTCATCTTAATTGTCACAAATGCACCACATGTGAGAGGTGGCTGGTCTCCATGGGAACAGAGCCCAGGCTCTGTGACTTCGAGGGTAGCATCAAATTAGTGCTTTTTGGTCATATGCACTTCCAGCTGTAATGAATGTTCGTTCTCTCCCTCTCTTAACAAAGAAGAAAGCCCTGCTTCTGAAAAACCATTCTCCTATGTTATTTAGATGCTTGCAACAAAGGGCTAAAACTCATCAAAAATGGAGGAAGCTCTCCTCAGACCGTCCTCGAATATGTCCTTGGCTCCCAACGCCCAGATTCAAAACATATGTTCAGAAGCAAAATCAGAGAATTTCAGAAATTTCAAACTGATCAGAGGCTATTGTTGGGTGCCCTAGACATGAGTGTTTTAAGAAAAGGAAAAAAAAAATAGGAAGAGGAAGAGGTGGAGGAGGAGGAAGGAAGGAAGAAGAAGAGGAGGAGGAGAGAACAGAGCTACGGCCTGGACATGACGGTGGGAGTAAAGCTTGCTGACCCCAATTCTACTCTGGCCACGTCATCATCTCCACCAAGCAAGAGGGTGTCCAGGACCATACAAACCAGAAATGTCCACACTGGTTTTCACATTGACCAAGAAACACGTCAGGTCCCATGAAACAGCTCCCTGTGACAGTGGCAGGAAGGGAGGGGCACCTAGGCACCACGCCTCGACGGGATGAGGGACCCCTGGCAGGTGCAGCAGATGGAGTGGGGTCCAAGGTCTGTGGCCCTCAGGTGGCAGCAGACGCTGCAGGTGAGCTGAGAAATATACCTGCGGGACAAGAGTTCGTGCATTGGTGTGTGGTTTCTACACCTGACAGAGAGCTGGGGAGTCCTGGTAACATGTCACCCCAACATCAACACCACCTGTATCTAAAATGTTCCTTCCAAATTTCAGATGGGTCGACCAGTTCTCATCCTAGCTTTGCTCCACGGTTAAAGTCTCCTAAATCATTTCACCCCACACCTCCTTTCCTGTATCCCATAATGCACAATGCAACTATTTGACTCCATTTTTAAAAAAATATTCATTTACTTTAGTTGTACACAATGCGTTTATTTGTACGTGGTGCTGAGGTTCGAACCCGGGCCGCGCACGTGCTAGGCGAGCGCTCTACCGCTGAGCCACAACCCCAGCCCTTGACTCCATTTGATAACGCACTCCAGGGTTCAGAAGCCGGCGCCTGTCCCCTACGTCCTGATACAGGGACAGTCAGTGGGCATGCGTGGCTCTGTGGCAGGACCTTGATGGTAAAAGTACTTCCTGGAATGTTCTCAGCACCTGGGAGGCCAGAGATTGACACGAACTTTGAGTTCCTCTGGGAGGTGGGATAAACCCACCCTTCAGGTCTGCTCAGCACCTTCTGTCTGCAGGTGTCCCAGAGGCTCTTGTCCCCACCTGCTCCTCTGATCAACCGTGCCTGTCCTTGAAGGAGGAATGTTTCCCTCAGAAATAACAGTGAACGAGTCAGACTGGCAAAGACCTGAAAGAATAACGACACCTTATGGTGGCACAGAATGATTAAACAAGAATTAAAGATTGATTACAAATTTAAATGTCACATATTAAAGCTTGAAAATTCTAGGAAAAAAAAAATTCAGGCTCCTTTATTAAGATACGGCAGTTGGAGTTTTTCTATGCAGGTATTAGTGGTTCAAATATTAGAAGAATAAGTGGTTAAATTCATCTTTAAATACTAAAAGATTCTTTATATTATTAAAACTTCAAAATTGGTGGAGAAATCAAGACAAATATCTGCCACATCATGACATCATGATAACTCATCTTCCAAACTGAACTGAAATCAAAGCCATTATTAAAAAGAGGAGAAACCATATAAATGGGAAATGCTTAAAAGAAGAACTCTAATTGTTGACATTGCATAGTTAGTGAGATCACAGAAATTATAAAAACTGTTAAAAGCATTGGCAGGAGGGGCTGCAACTAGCACTTTTATTTTGCTAAGATTATGTTAAGTGACGGGAAATTTATGAGAACTTGGACCTCTCACCAAAAGATGTGCTCACTCACATCTTCTCGCCTCGAAAAGGTATCCCGGTGCTCAGAGAGGTACAAGAAAAGGTGACCACCATGGTACCACTTGTTAGAGAATTGTCTGTCCACTAATGACGCACTGGCTGAGTGAGTTGGGAGGTGCATGTTTCCCACAGTGAGGGTCAATCAACCAATCAAGGCACAGTGGTGGGTAGCTGTCCTCTGTCCCATCCCTGGAGCTCCCAGAGCCCAGCTGCTGTTTTGTGGACTGATGGGGGAACAACTGGTCACCCCTGCTCTACCTGGTGCCTTGGTATGAGAAAGACCCTGAGCTGGGGGTCAAGCTCCCACAAAGGGGGCTGCACCCCCTAAAGCTAGCACTAAGGTTTCTACCTGGACGGAAGATTGGTAACTTAGAGTCTGTAATAAGTGTAGTTACAGAAAATAAAGTACATTTCTTGCACAGCTAACTATGAGACTTCCATCAGGTGTGGGAATGGGGGCATTATGTGGACCCAAGAAAGGTAATGTCAGGATTCTCAGGAGAGAAAACTGCCAATTAATTTGATATACAGGATGACAGAATTTCATTAGCATAGTTGTTCTACTTACATTTCATATAAGCAATAAGAAGCAAAGTCATCCATATTATAATAATGAGAGTGGATGTTTATACAGTGATGGTTTGTGGAATTTCTCCCCTCTCCCCACAAATTCAAATGCATTCAAGAGAAACTTTCATGGTGTCTGGAAAGAAGAATCACCAAGCAATAAATTCCAGATTCTGGCCACTTAGCAGGTGGCTCTGGACTCTCAGCACCTGCACATCTGCTGCTGGTTGGTCCTGCTGACTCTGGGCCCAGCCCAGACCTCTAGAACCAGAATCTGCACTTCAACCACATTCCCACTGGTTCCTAAGTCAATGCAGGTGTGCAAAGGCCCCTGCCAACATGCCAGTGGTAAATGGCAATTACACTTGGGTCCTGGTGTTGGAGCAGGAAAATAGACCAGAGCAAGTGACTCCTCAATTTGCATGAGTCAAATCAAACATAAACCTCAATTCTTACTGCACCTTAACGTCCCCTAGGGGAGACTTAACCATCACCTCTCAACCTACTTTGGAGTAACTCCGTCAATGCTGCTGGGACAGGGGCCATCAGATGTGTTCTTCTAAACTGTCCAGGAGACTCTTAACATGCAGGTGGTGTTGAAAACCCCAGGCCCCCACCATGTTGCTTCTGCTCCTTCTGAGTGCTCATGGAATCACTGGCAAATACAAGTTCCTTCCATCATTCCTTCGATCATTATCCACTGGTTCTCTTGTAATGACACTGGCCACCCAGAGCATGCAGCGTCCACGAATAAAGGAACTTCTCATTCCCTCTGGCTGTGCCAGCCATTTTGTCCCACAGTTTGTCCTTGGCACGATTCTGAAATATCTGACATCTCAATGTATGAATCATTTTCTCAAAAATAGATGCTATTCAAACTTTGAGCTGTATTTAAAGTTTTTTCACCCTGTTCTTACTGCTTCAAGTACCTCCCACTACCAGAGCTCATGTAGTTTTGGAGTGCTTGTGTCTGGAAAAAATCAGAGGTGCTTTGATGAATAGTTAATGCTAACTGCATACTTGCTAATGGCTGAGCCAGTCTGATGGTGATACTTTAGAGTAGGTGGGGAAAGGTGTTGATTCGAGCAAAGACAGCAGGACTAATTTAATGGAGTTGCATTTAAGCAAAGGAACAGACAGCAGCCCACACTTAACTCTGAAAAGTTAATTTAGTCTGGCCTTAAGTACTTTAATGTGTGATTCTGTTGGCAAAATTCTATGGCCCAATTCATGCCAAACCTTTTTTTGTATTCTTGAAAAGCCATGAAATATGCAAATAGCCTGAATGCTTTCATAGTTGGCAAGTATTATAATTGAGTTCAAAACATATGAAAAAAACTGGCCAATTAAATAACTGGAACAAGGCAGACACGAAAGAGGCAAGGAAAAAAATCATTTGTATGAAAAGATGCAGAGGCTGTTCTGTAATGGAAATTACATAATGGGCTTTATAATGCAGGGAACTTAATGACTGACCTCAGTTCACCTTGGCGTTGGATTTTCAACCCTAGAGCACAGCCACATGGGAAAGAGCAAGTTCCAGATGTAGCAGTGTATTGGTTTCATGCTCAGCATGGTTTCCAGATTCGAGCATTGATCAGAATTTTGATAATGCTGGCTTCCAAGAAACCAGAGGAAGACCATAAGAGACCTTAGGTCTGACAACCTGAAGAACTGCTTCTCCTCAAACAAACATTTTGTAGAACCACAGTGCATACAGCACCAGGACCTTCTGCGTACTCTGTGCTGGGACTTCCTGCTCATCCAGGGAAAAGGTGCCCTGGTCCAGTGTGCTGCTCTCAGGACACAGGTGGTGTGTGCTCCACCTCGATGGCATCTTTTCTGAGGAGCTGATCTGGGGAACGTGGTCTCATTCACCCTGATTTCCTCTGAGGGGTGTTCAAGCAGCTCTTAGTATCCTTTGTTGACAGAGGTCAAGGGACGACCTGAGGTCACTTAAGAAGTATTGCAGCAGACCCTGGAATTGTGGAAAAGCAGAGGCTGAAAGAAACGAAACAGGCCATCTGCACAGCCACACGCCCTCCACCAGTGGGTTCAACTTTGGTTTTTCCCCGTCAGCGTTCTTCCTTATATACGAGTGGAAGAGTTAGTGTTCATTCTTACCCCGATTTTTCTTATTTCATGTTGCCTTATGCTGTAGTTTGGATATTAAGTGTCTCTGAAAATCTCAGATATTGGTAGCATGATATGCAATACAAGAATGTCCAGCAGTGAAGCGATTAATGAAGGCTGTAATTCATCTGTGGATTAATCCACTTGATGGATTGATAATTTGAATGGATGGCTAGGTGGTAACAGGCTGGTGAAGCATGGCTGGAGGAAGTAGATCACTGAGGGCATGGCTTTGGGTACTATATTTTGTCTCTGGTTCCTGCAGCTCTCTCTGTTTCCTGGCTTTCATGAACTGAACGATGTTGCTCTACCACACTCTCCCACCACCCAGGCCCAGAGCAATGGTGTTGGCTGACCATGGACTGAGACTTCTGAAACCACGAGCTCAAAATTATACTTGTCCTCCTGAAGGTGTTCTTGTCAGGTATTTTGGACACACACCTTATGTGATGTGTTTTATTTAATTGGAACTTCACATTAAATACAAGTTTTAGAAACATAAGTTTAATCAATATTAAAAGATGAGACTCTCCTGTGGTTACAGTGCTTGACTATGAAATTAAACCCCTATTTCTCACCATGCACAAAACTCAAAGTGGATCAAGGACCTAGGAATTAGACTAGAGACACTACACTTAATAGAAAAAAAAAAGTAAGCTCTAATCTCCAACATGTCAGATGAGGCCCCAAGTTCCTTAATAAGACTCCTGTAGCGCAAGAATTAATATCAAGAATCAATAAATGGGATAGATTCGAACTAAAAAGCTTCTTCTTAGCAAAAGAAACAATCAGTGAGGTGAATAGAGAGCCTACTAATTGGGAACAAATTTTTATCACATGCACGTCAGATAGAGCACTAATCTCTAGAATCTATATAATTAACTCAAAAATCTTAACAACACCAAAAAAACAAATAACCCAATCAATACATGGGCCAAGGAACTGAACAGACACTTCTCAGAAGAAGATATATAATAAATCAACAAATACATGAAAAAATGTTCAACATCTCTGGCAATAGAGAAATGCAAATCAAAACCACTCTAAGATTTCATTTCACTCCAGTCAGAATGGCAGCTATTAAGAACACAAACAACAATAAATGTTGGAGACGATGTGGGGAAAAAGGCACACTCATACATTGCTGGTGGGACTGCAAAATGGTGCAGCCAATATGGAAAGCAGTTTGGAGATTCTTTGGAAAACTGGGAATGGAACCACCTTATGACCCAGCCATCCCACTCCTCGGTCTATACTCAAAGGACTTAAAAACAGCATACTACAGGGACACAGCCACGTCAACGTTTATAGCAGCACAATTCACAATAGCTAGGTTATGGAACCAATCTAGATGTCCCCGGTAGATGAATGGATAAAGAAAATGTGGTATATATACACAATGGAGTATTACTCAGCAATAAAAGAGAATAAAGTCATGGCATTTGCAGGTAAATGGATGAAGTTGGAGAATATAATGCTAAGTGAAATTAGCCAATCCCAAAAATCAAAATGCCAAATATTTTTTTCTGATATAAGGAGGCTGATTCATAGTGGCGTTGGGATGGGAAGCATAGGAGGATTAGAGGAACACTAGAAAGGTCAGTGGGGAGGGAGGAGAAGGGAGCAGGCAAAAAACCCCACCTTGCTCCCCCAGTGCTTTCTTTGGGGGCTTCCCTGATCCAATAGCATTACAGGGCAACAGGGTTGATGATCATCTGAGAAGTTCAGATCCTTTCTCTGATTTATCTGAGTTTATCTAGTGTGACTATACATTTTCTGACATGAAAATAAAGATATATACGTGTGTGTATGTATAAATGTATATCATGCACATCACATGGGATAAGTTTAGGTATTGTCAAGAATGTGATGGGACAGAAATGGAAAATGAAATCACAGTAGCAAAGTGATAGTGAGGAGACAAGGACTGGTGACCTGGAGCTGACACAGTACCTGGTGTGAATGTTTAAAATCAGAGCACAAAACGCCTCAGGCTGAGCCTCACAGCCATCTGCAGTTGGGGGTGTCAGCTGTGTCTGGCTTTAACTATGTAGACGAGGAGGATGGAAGCCCAGAGAGTCCCCAGCTCAGCTGTGATGTGGAGGCCTGGAAACCACAGGGCCTTTGCTCCGACTGCATTATCCCTGAAACTCTCTGAGCATAGCAAGTGTTTGGGAAATGTGCTGGGTAAACTGACCCTTGGTGTCAGCTCTGCATATAAATAATATTTTCTCTGGTTTGAAAGACTGCTTTCCCATTAGAGTGATTCTCACAATTTCACTGTACATATTTCTTTTTGTCTTTGAACTTAAGCCAATGTTTTAATATTATTTTACATCTCTAAGATACTGTTCTTTGATTTCAAATGAAATTATTTCTGAAATCAACTTTCCCCATGGAAATTTCCATAAAAAGCAACCTGGTTTCATGTTCCCCAGGCAGGAGCCAATCGGCTTAAAGTTCGCCCTGTTCCCTGGGAAAAGAGCCAATAGCGTTAAAGGTCGCTCTGGTACACCCCCCCCCCCCAGAAATCCCTACTTAAAGCTCCTGCCTGCCCGGAGCTCAGACACAACAGCTCGTCCCTGCTGAGAGGAGGCAGTGCTGCAACAGCTCCAGACTCACCGTCTCCAGCCCGACAGCAGCTGCCCCAGCAGACAGCTCCAGAGAACACAGCCGGCATGACCAGGCACCCACCCTCCGTCCAGAGCTCACACACTCCCCTCTCCCTGACTCCTGTCTCCCACCAGAGCTTGCACACTTCCATCTCCCTGACTCCTCTCTCCCCATACTTCTTCTACCTCTGACCAGGCATAAAGGCTGGTGAATAAATCTCTTGGCTGCACGGTTGTCTCTGGTGTGATTTTTGCCCTTCACGCATCAGCACCTTGCAGGAAAAGCGGAAATGGCGACAGATTCCTGGGAAGCAGTGACTCTTTATGGTAGAAACCCTTTGAAATTAGGGTTAAGATGACTCTGGTGCAGGGCAAGCTCCAATGAATATAGGAGAGGCTCTTTGATGTGGGTAGGTTCAATTGCCTGCCTTGGGTCCTTCCCCATTCAGTGGGACCCCTCCACCCTCAGGTCACCAGCATCCTGTGATTGTACTACTTCCTTTTCTTCCTTCAGCTTACTCAGACTAAACTGCAATTGACTGATAAATGGATCTTTGTCCTGGCTGTTGAGAAATATTTTCACAGTAAGAGAAACCAACAAATGTAATCCTCCAATTTTTCAGAATTCTATTTTAATAGACTGTGTTTTTTCTTTTGTTCTAATCAGTTGTTCATGACAGTAGAATGTATTTAGACATATCATACGTACATGGAATATAATTTCTCATTCTCTGGTTGTACATGATGTAGAATCACACCAGTCATGTATCATATATATACATAGAGTAATAATGTCTGATTCATTATACTATCCTTCCTACTCCCCCTCCCCTCCCTTAACTCCCTTCTGCCTAATCCAAATCACCTCTATTTTTCTCTAGCCCCCACCACCCTTATTGTGAATTAGCATCCACATATCAGGAGAAGCATTCAGTCTTTGTTTTCTTGGGATTAGCTTATTTCACTTAGCATGATAGTCTCAGGATCCACCCATTTACCTGCAAATGCCACAATCTCATTCTTCCTTGAGGCTGAGTAATATTCCATTGTGTAAATACACTACATTTTCTTTATCCATTCATCAGTTGAAGGGCATCTAGGTTGGTTCCATAGTTTGGCTACTGATCTTAAGTCCTTTGGGTATAAACTGAGGGTGGGATAGCTGAGTGAAATGTTGGTTGAGCCCTACTTTATTGAGGAATTGCCACACTGCTTTCCAGTGTGGTTGCACCAATTTGCAGCCCCCCCCCAGCAATATATGAGTATACATTTTCCCCACATCCTTGCCAACCTTGACTGTTGCTTGTATTCTTGATAATTGCCATCCTGACTGGAGTGAGATGAAATCTTAGAGTAGTTTTGATTTGGATTTTCTGGATTGCTAGAGATATTGAACATTTTTTTCATGTATTTGTTGACAGATTGTACTTCTTCTGTGAAGTGTCCAGTTCCTTAGCCCATTTGTTGATTAGGTTGTTTTTTTTTGGTGTTGAGTTATTTGAGTTCTTTATATATCCTGGAGATAAATGCTCCATCTGAGGTGCATGTGGTTGAGATTTTCTCCCATTATGTAGCCTCTCTCTTCATGTTATTGATTGCTTCCTTTTCTGAGAAGAAGCTTTTTAGTTTGAATCCACCCCATTTGTTGATTCTTAATTTTACTTCTAGCACTTTAGGAGTCTTGTTGAGGAAGTCAGCTCCTAAGCTGATGTGGTGAAGATTGGGTCTTCTTTTTCTTCTATTAGGCACAGGGTCTCTGGTCTAATGCCTAAGTCCTTGGTCCACTTTGAGTTGAGTTTTCTGCAGGGTGAGAGATAGGGATTTAATTTCATTTTGCTACATATGGATTTACAGTTTTCCCAGCACCATTTATTGAAGAGGCTATCTTTTCTCCAGTGAATGTTTTTTTGGCACCTTTGTCTAGCATGAGATAAGTTCATTTATGTGGGTTTGTCTCTATGTCTTCTATTCTGTACTGTTGGTCTGTGTGTCTGTTTTGGTGTCGATACCATGCTGTTTTTGTTACTATAGTTCTGTAGTATAATTTAAGGTCTGGTATTGTGATGCCTTCTGCTTCACCTTTCTTGCTAAGAATTGCTTTGGCTATTCTGGGTCTCTCCTTTTTCTAAATGAATTTCATGATTGTTTTTTTCTAGCTCTACAAAGAATGCCATTGGGATTTTAGTAAGAATTGCATTAAATCTGTATAACACTTTTGGTAGTATGGCCATTTTGACTACTAATTCTGCCTATATTAATTCTGCCTATCCAAGACTTTCTTGTGTTCTGTAAAATGGAAGATCTTTCCATTCCATTCTAAAGTCTTTTTCAATTACTTTCTTGTGTTCTGTAGTTTCATTGTATAGGTCTTTCACCTCTTTTGTTAGATTGATTCCCAATATTTATTTATTTTTGATTCTATTGTGAATGGGGTGGTTTTCCTAATCTCTCCCTCAGTTGATTTATCACTGAGGTATAGGAATACGTTTGATTTATGGGTATTGATTTTATTGCTATTTACTGTTATTTTGATGAATTCATTTATAAGTTCTAGAAGTCTTCTGGTGGAGTTTTTTGTGTCTTCTAAATATAGAATCATGTCATCAGCAA
The DNA here is from genome assembly GCA_025594165.1 of Tamias sibiricus. Classification (NCBI taxonomy): domain Eukaryota; kingdom Metazoa; phylum Chordata; class Mammalia; order Rodentia; family Sciuridae; genus Tamias; species Tamias sibiricus. The sequence continues at coordinate 166,686,787 of CM046662.1, read as the reverse complement.
ATAGTGATAGTTTGAGTTCTTCTTTTCCTATTCATACCCCTTTAATTTTTTTCTTCTGTCTAATTGCTCTGACTAGAGTTTCCAGGACTATGTTGAATAGAAGTGGGAAAGAAGGCATCCCTGTCTTGTTCCAGATTTTAGGGGGAATGCTTCTAATTTTTCTCCATTTAGAATGATGTTGGCCTTGGGCTTAGCATAGATAGCTTGTACAATGTTGAGGTATGATCCTACTATCCCTAGTTTTTCTAGCATTTTGAACATGAACGCACCGATTATGGTTTTTATGACACTTGTATTTTCATGAAAATTTTCCTTAAGGAGCTAATATTGTAGTGAAGACATGGCATCCTTCCTATCACCAATATTGTAAAGGTGTGGTTTCTCTGTTTTGGCCTCCAAGGCAAAGATGTGCCAACGCGAGGAGGATTGCACTCCACGCGTGGTAACGGGGCCCACAATGGCATTGCAACCCCTGCCTCCTGCTCTGCGAATCCAGGCAGTTTGCTGGTGCTCCCTCTGGCCATGCACACTGTGTGCACGTTTACCTGCCCACCCTGACAAGGCTGAGCGTGACCAACTGTTGTGAGCACAGCCAATACCTAATGGGTCCAATGGCTTATGGACACCCACCTTGATTCTCACCCAAGTGCGCCGCTCAGCATGGGCGGCTGCTCTTGTGTGGAGCTGAGGAACAGGGAGCGGTGTGACTGCTGGGCTCTCAGTCCCTGGTGCTTGCAGATTGCATTTAGTTAGGGTTTTACAGCAACTGAGCGCAGTCACCACGTATAACCCGTGGGCCCAGCTTGAACTGCTGTGCATTCAGAACACGTCTTTCCTGGTGGGTCAAGGGCAGACTTGATTTAATGAGGTCTTTGATGTTATCTGAAGATTGACATTTTATATTTTTGGTGGACTAGTCACAAAGGCCAGAGAACATATATGATGCAAAGTTTCTGTAAGCCTCAGGAAGCAGCCCTGCACTGGTCCAATTATGTATCATGGAGAGGGTGGAAATCACCTGCCTACAGAAGAAATAAAAAGCCCCATTTTACTGAGAATTATCCTTAGAGATAATTAAGACTTTCATGCTCCGGAGAAGTAGGAACAAGAGTTCTGCTAGAGTCCTAACTCTGGCGACTCGGAATGTGATCTCGTTTGGAAAAAGGCTCTTTACAGAGGAAATCCAGTTAAAATGGTCATGAGGGTGGGCCCTACTCCAACATGACTGGTGTCCTTGAAAAAGAGGAGACATGTGGATGCAGCCAGGCACCCAAAGAGGGAAGATACTGGGAAGAGAAACAGGAAGAAGTCAGCCATCCATAGGAAGGGAAGGCTTGGCTGATTCTCCCTCACAGCCACCGAAGGAGCCCTGCTTGCCCACAGCCTCCTTTCTGCCTTCTATCCTCCCAAACTCGAAGACAACAGATTTCTTTTTTAAACCATTTAGTGTGTGACAGTTTGCTGCAGCAGCCCTGGGAGTCATTAGGTTAGTGCCCATTAATGCACTGTGACCTCCTCTTAGCTTGATTGCATTGCAAAGATCCTGCTCCCAAGTAAGGGGACGCTCATCCGTGTGTAGGGTCCGGATGGCCACATGTCTTCTTTGGGAACACAGTTTAATCCTTTACAGTGCCTTGTTTCCCATCACCAAGTACCAGAGTAAAACAATCTCTAGTACAACTATCCGGTACAGAAGGTGAATGGCTTGTTGTTGCGTGTCTCCAGCAGGTCAGGTTTTAGCGCTGGTTTTAATAGTAAGCTATTTTAAATATAGAAATTATCCTTTCTGTTGCCCCCAAGAGTTTTTAGCCCGAATTTGCTCATGACTTTAATTTTTTGAAAAGTAGGTTAAGGTCTAGGATATCAAGATAGCTCTGAACAGGAAGGTAGGATGGCTCTGTATTCAGAACTATCTTTTCATTTACCTCTTTTGTGTAGAACTATCTCAGATGAGACATGCTTAGAGACACTGCAGTTTGAAGAGTCAGCGATCAACTGAGTTTACGCCGTTTATCTTTGTTAGCTTTTCCTTTGTCTCGTTTGTCTTCCAACAAGGCTGTGTCAGTGAGGGGTGAGGGGTGGCCCCATGTCACAGCTGTGGAGGACACAGTGCTTTCAATGTGGTCAGTGGTTAGTAATTAAAGAATGTGCCCTTCTTTAAAGACTTTCAGTTCTGAAAGATTACTTAGAGAGTGCCACTAAGCTTAAATCGTCTACCTTATCTAGAAAGGAAATACAAAATAACTAAATGTGTTGTCTGGAGTTCAAGAACTTAAGAAAAGCCCAGCCCGTATCTGTCCAGTTACTTTAATTTACCAGTGCTAAGTTGGTCTTTGCTGAACAGCCTGAGTTAAAGGGAAACCTCAAAGGCATATCCACATGGGGTGTGTGTTGGGGGGAGCTGGTGTCCCCCAATAGCTATAGGCTCTGGAGTCTGCTAACAGTTCCATGTAGTTTATATAGTTTCATATTACAGAACAGCAATAACAAACTGGAACTCATTGGCCACCTCTGGCCCACTATCTGTGTTTGTAATTAAAGTTTGTAATTAAACACACAGACACACGTGTGTGTTTGTGTGTTGTCTGTGGCCACTGTCGGGCTTTATGACCTCCTCTTAGCTTGACTGCATTTGCAAAGATCCTGATCCCAAGTAAGGGGATGCTCCGACGTGTGGAGGGTCAGGTGGAGTAGTTACGAAGACTGGTCTGCAAATACTAAAGCACTTGCTATCTGGTCCTTCACAAAACAGGTTTCTGACCCTCCATACGGGTCTGCAGCCCTGTGCCCAGATACCTGGCTATTTTATTCTCTGCTCCCCAAATCGCACTTGGATAGAATCACAAAATCTTGGAGATCCAAGGGCCTTAGACATCATCTAGATCAATACTCATGCAAATATACAAAAACATAACTTTGAAATAGTTTTAAAAAGTGGATTTCTCACTCCATGAAAGTGAAATCTATGAAGTGGTTCAGAGCAGGTCAAAATGAATGACCTCACTCTTTCACCAGACCTCCTCAAATCTGTGACACAGCTTCAAGGTCGTCCTTTAGTCTCATCGGTGGGGGACTGTGTCCGCCTATAAAGTGATTCTCTATGGTGGACTTTCAGGCCCTGGGCTGCCCTGGTGTCCTGGTTCCCTGTCCTTGCTAAAGGCTCTCCCTGGATGGCAGAGCTGTTTCCTGTGAACATTCTTATTGCAACTCGGTAGCCTTTGTCTCCTAGTGCAGACCTCAGGAGGGCTCTTGTTTTGTCCTTTGTTTTAGGCTGATGAGAATCCCTGAGTTCCCAGTTAAGACAAGCTCCCTCCAGTTCCTGATCTGGGTTCTAGCCTGAACGTGTTTTTATTCCTGTGCTGAAGTGCATCCTATGAGTGCCATGTCTAACTAACTAAATACTAATAAAAACAGAAAGCAGAGAAATCAAAATCATTGTGAAAAATTCTCTTTTTCAAAAACTGGTCTTGATTGTTACTTTCAGAGCTGCAGGTTGCTGGGTTTGCTGATGCCAGCATCACTCAGATGCTGAGTGATCCACACACCACTGCTGCTCACACTCTGTGGTTCTTTTAGGTCTCCTTCCTGCTGTCATAAAAGACGTGTGTTACAGTTTAGATTGTGCTCAATTTCAAATTAAATGAAGTAGGGTGTTTGGGTAGTGTGCAGATTATTCTAAGAAATAATCACATTTACACTTATTTCTACTCTGGGAAATATTAGGTGAATTGGAAACAGACCAACCGACCATGATGCAGTGAATTTTAAAGTAGGTCTTGCTAGAGGGACATGCTGTCACTTCCAGTCACGTACACATTTCTGTCCTGCTGATAATTGCAAATTAACACAACACATGGACTCGGTCCCTTGACACCTGTGAGAACCCAAGGTTTGGAGGATTGGCTGCTTGAACATCAAGCTGGTTCTAGAAAGCCAAACAGGACATGCATAAAAAGAAAAGGCAGTCAGTATGAGCACAAACACAGATAATAACAAATATTTTAAAAATCACTATGCCAGCCAGGCACGGTGGCACATGCCTGTAATCCCAGCACTTGGGAGGCTGAGGCAGGAGGATCGCGAGTTCAAAGCCAGCCTCAGCAATGGCGAGGCACTTAGCAACTCAATGAGACCCTGTCTCTAATAAAAATACAAAAAAGGGCTGGGGATGTGGCCTAGTGGTCGATCCCCGGTACCAAAAAAAGAAAAAAAAAAATCACTATTCCAGGTTGGGGGAGGGGGCCCTCATGAAAATCAAAGGCAGATAAGTAGAAGGAAGGACTCAGGGGAGGGAGGAAGGGAGGGAAAGAGGAAATACTGGGGAATTATATTGGCCAAATTATATATATAACATGTGCATGTGTGAATATGTAACAAGAAATCTCACCATCATGTATAATTAGAGTGCACCAATAAAAACATGGAAAAAAATTTTTAAAAAGTGCAAAAAAAATGTCATTATGCCTCAGTGAAGGGGATTTATGAGGATGCAAAGCTCTTGCCTTGCTGGCTGCAAGTACTCTGGGCCAGAAGCCCCCACAGGGCTGCACTCATGGCCAGCTGACCCTTTGCTTTGCAGTTGACTGTTCCTCAAGGGCAGAAACCAGGCCATTTTGTGCTATGATTTCCATACCTGCTATTTCTCCCAAATCGTTCTCTAGAGAAATAATCTATTAATAACAATCTAGTAATAATTAGATTAGCAAAATCCAAGTGAAAAAACAAATGCCAAGGAGAATGGTAACTAGCAGATTACAGGTGACCTTAGCAGGATTGATTGTAGGAAACAGAGTGGAATTAGAGAATTGTCATTTGGTCAATGAATGGAAGAGGGGGCTAGACACAATGGTCCCCAAAGGCCTTATGAATTTGACAGAAAAACGGAGAGAGACAGGTCAACTGTTTAGGGAGGATGGAGGATGCAGCTTAGGAAATGGTTGCTTTAAAGGTCGTGAGAGATTGAGTGCATTTCTTATACTCATGGAAAGAGGCAATGGGAAGGCAGAAGGATGGATACCCTTAGAAGCATGAGGCGCACGGTAATTTAACCATGTGTCAAAGCAGCAGGTGAAGGAAGAGCCTTCATCTGGAAAAGGGCTGACTTCCTCCATGATGGAAGGAGGTGGATGGAAGCTGGGGATCCAGGAACGTGACTTCCTCCTTCACCCGCCCATGGACATGATGCAGGGACCCCACTCGGAGCAAGACAGTCCAGCAAACGCACATGCAGCTTGTTGTCTTCATCGTGCGCTAAAAGCCCCGGGTGGGGATGATGGGCCTGGTGGATGGGTCTGGGTCCAGGAGGGAGATCCACCAGTGTGGCTCTTAATGGCCCATGAAGGGCAAGACACCTGGGGCCTGCCTCTCTTTTGCCCTGGTGCTCCTCTTGCTGGGCACTCCCCTGCTTTTCTTCACCTCCACAGTCCAGAGGAGAGAGCAGATGAGGAGGAACACCAGAACAGAAGTGCCTCGGGAGACAGCCATTCTCTTTGAACAACCTGAGCCTCCCGTTCCTTCCCTCCCTGCCTGTGGACGCTGCCTGGGAGGCCTTCCAATAGAGGGGCCCTTCCAGGCCTTGGCTCTGCTCCTGGTGGTCACCAAGAGGAGAGACCTTGTAGGAGCCCTAATTAAGGAGATAGCTTTTTTAGATAGCTTTTTTAGCTATCTCCTTAATTAGGGTTCCTACAAGACCTGAGGATGTCCAAGTGCAAAGATCAGCAAATGCTAGCCAAACCAGAGAGAAAGGAGCGATGACCATTTATTTGCAGAGGGAGGGAGAATAAGATCTGTGTCTCAAAGAAGAGAAAATTGGGTATAAAGAAACGAAGAAGAAATGATTCCCAAAGGATCTCGCCCAGCGTCTTAAACTCTATGAGTGTTAATCTTTACAGGGAGGAGTCTACTGGTTGCAACATTGTTTTCCAGCAGTGACCTTGACTTTGAATATAATTCTGGCTATTCTGGGTAAAGAGGTAAGAGTGAAATTTGGGACAGGGGGACATACAGGACTGTAAAAGCTGGTCTGCAGGGTGGGGAAGGCCATGGCAGGACATGTGACGTGTTAAGGGAGAACAGTGGAGAGTCCCTGCTGTGAAGCCATGTGCTTGCCATGTCCACTCATTCACTCCTGAGCATGTTGGAGAAATGGCTGTCCTAGACACATCCTGAGTGTGTCCTGTGCCCTACAGTGATAATCCTTGTACCACAACTCCCTCTGTGTCCTCTAGGTGTATCTGGTACTGTAGTGGGGCAGCTAAAACTAAATTATGACACAGAGTACTGTGAGACGATGGTTAGAATGTGGTGCTTATTCCAGCCTTGGGTGAGCAGAAGAGCTTATCTGAGAAAGCCACTCTCACCTGAGGACTCACACTACCTCTTATGAGAAACTAGTTAAAGTGCACCAGGTCAGAAGAGGAGGACAGAGTATAGGTAAGTGCAGGTGCACTGGGGAAACCGGCCTTGCTGGAGGGCAAGGATGGCTGGAGCCCAGCATTCCAGGAGGTGCCCAGGTCTGCAGAAGGAGCAGAGGAAGCAGGGCTGCATTTGTCTCCAGGGAGATGGGAATCCTTGATCTGTTGCATTTTAAGAAATTTCTGTTGGGGCTATCTGGGGGAGATTGGAAGAAGACAATCAATTGTTCAGGAGGACAGGTGAGAGGTGACTACTACCATTGCCTTTGAGGAGGTGGAGAAAGGTAAGTATATTTGGGCACATAACAAAGGAAGAATTGACAAGAGGGATTTTTTGGAAAACCTGGCTGTGGCCAGTTTCACTTGCAGGCACGCATGTGATTAAAGGTAGTCATTGTCCTTGACCAGGATGTTTGAATTCTATCAGATTAAGTTAAGACATTGGGAGTGGTGTGGTAGTGAGGTGGTCACTGCAGTCCGCAGGCATTTACACAAGGGTAGCTCTCAGTTAAACCCAGCGACTGAATATACGTTTGGCTCAGAGGGATAATTCCTATATTAGCTTCCCTTGGTCAAGCATCTGCTAGGAGTTTTATGTGTTTGATCTCCTGCTCCTTAATATACATATTTCCCAGCTTGTGAATAAAAAGGCAGAATCTGTGGGAATAGAGCAACTTTCTGTTTTTACAATTTTAACTGAAACGACCATTGTTAACACACACCACAGTATGTATACATTGATGGGATCCCTTGTCACCTTGCTCTGCAGGTGGATGTAAACCTTGGGAGCAGATTTGAAGTCAGGATGCGAAACCCTCATGCCCGTGGGTGACGGCAAACCTCCTGGCCATCCCGTGTGTGCGTCCATTCCCTGGTGGAGACCATCTGGTTGGCTCCTGGCTCTGTCCACCCTACTCTCACTGAGGTCTGAGCAGGAGCTCAAAACTGTGAGAATGAGCCAGCTGTGCCTGGCTCCCTCCTGTCTCCTGTCCCCTCTGAGGGTACCTGCCTGATGGTACCACAAGTCCTGCCTCTGGCCTGAGCAGGAGGAGGGGGCGTTGCTGGGCTCCAGGGTCCCCAGCGTCTTTTCTCCTTGCTCTGGTCCGTGTTCCCAAACAGCCCTTATCAAAAACAAGGGTGACACTCCAACGAGGCATCTGCCCACTTCCTTTAGGATTGGTGCAGAGCCCAGGAGGGACAATGGGTGGACTGGGAGACCCAACTCCTGGGCCACCCCATGGCCCCACCCCCTGCCACGGTCTGGTGGGGCATTCTGTGCTATGGCCACACATTGGTTTGTGTGTCTCCACGCCCGTGATACAGGTACAAAAGGCTGGCTTCACCCTGCCCCAGGTGGCGTCATCACTTGCCTATGGCTGAAACCCCAGATGTCACCCCTTGGCTGAATGCAGAAGAGCATGCGGGGCTTGGTGGGGACACAGGAGCCAGCTGCATGATGGCCGTTCTAGCTCCAAAGCCAAGAGCAGCGGCCACCACTGGTGTGTCCTCTTCTCCATTTGCCTGAGTCCCTTAAAATTCCTTCAGAATACTAAAGGCAATTTGTAGAGCATTGTTACAGTTGACATGTAAAATGCTGTAAAATCAAGACGTCGATGTGCGGTGTTTGTTCGGAGCAGGTTTTCTTATATTTAACCCTCCCTCGCTGTCATCTCCTTTTCATCTTTCCTTTCATGTAACCTTTATCACTGTCATTTTCTTTTTGTGGAGCGGTTTGCCTCAGTAAACAATGCACTACAACACATTGGGGATTGAGTTTATTTTACTCTCAATTGATCTTACTTTAGGAATTTTCTGCAGCAAACGAGTAAAAAATTGCATACTAATTTTTAACAAAAGTTTTCTTTTTATCACAATTTTTGTTGCAAAATGTTGTGATAAGGAAAGAAGAGTGGGGAACCAACCCAATCAATATGTGTAAACTTTGACCCGAATCCTACAGCTTCGAGTGGAAATGAGAAATATGAGAACTTGCCCTCTCTAGTGTTAACTCCCATAAATGGTCGATAAACTAAAATCACACAGACTCTTCAGACCTTTGTGTTTTTAAAATGTTTTCCTGTGGCCGAGGGAAGCTGAGTCTCACTGTGAGCTGCAGGTGAGTTGGGTCCTTCCTCGTCCTTCAGTCATTGATTTAGGTTGAGGGTTTGTGAAGTGTCAGAGCTAAGTGTCTGGTCCTGACATGACCACCTCTCTTGGATGGGACAATACCAAGTGTGCACCTTAGACACCAACCCCGTTTGCAAGAATCACCTGTAGTGAATTATCAAGATGTGATTCTAGCCACATATGTCTACAGATAGTTTCTGATTGTAAAAAATAAGACAAAAATATTTCAATATAAAGAAGTAAAACAAACTCCAGTGATTTAAGTTTTCCTCCAGTATGTAAATGGAGGTGGTGTCTAGGGGTGACAGACAAGCCTTTGCATTTTCCCCAAAGCTCCCAAAGGCCATTATAAGCAGGGAAAGATGTGTAGAAAAGAGTAAGATCCATTTTGCTTGTGTTGAACAATTGTTTCCCCAATGAAAACATTTTTCCTAGTGACATAAATACAAAGACATTTAAGCCAAATGCACAAAGAAGGAGCAAATCTAGAAATGTCAACGTTCAGTGCAGGAGCCCTGTTTGGGGAGATGGCTTGAATTGCGGTTGACTATGAGCCGTGGAGATTTGGGCATTGTCGCCTTCCGTAGTCTCACGGGACTTGTCCCGGGATCTCGAGTGACTTGGCCGAGATTGCTGATCTGGTCAGCGCCATTTTGGTGGTGTGTGCGGCGCGTGTTAGTCGTTGTTAGAGCCAGAGAGAAAAGTTATCAGAATAAAAAGCTGTTTGTCTCCAGTTTGCCTCTGAACTTCTTCCCGCGGCTTCGTTGCTCCAAGCGGCCATTGCTTCAGGCAGCAACAGGTGGCGGCCCGTACGGGGACTTTGGAGCGGACAGGTAAGAACTGAAAGGTCTCTAAAGATGGGTTCGAATATAACTGAATCCCAAGTGATAGAGGCTATGCAAAGACTCCTTGATATACCTGACTCTGTTCTCAGTGAGGAGGATATAGAAAAAAGTGAAAGTGATCAAAAAAGCGTAACTTCCACTGGGCCAACTAAGACCAGTAAAGAGAGTATTAGAAGAGTCCCCAAAATGACAAAAATCCAAGCTATTAAAGCTATTCGGGAGTTATTGGCGAAAGCTGAAGGATACTTGCTCTTAATGGAACCTGGGCCTCAGGATATTGCTGTCAGTGAAATTAGCAGTGGTGAGGAATCTAGTAAAAGTGATCCTGAGAAAATGAGGAAAAAGAAACTAAAAAAGACCGAGAAAAAGGACCGTCAGGTAGAGGAACCACTTGTGTCCTCTACTCCCCCATGGGTGGAATCCATTACAGAAAATATGAAGGGTATTACTAGGCATTTGCATACCCTAGAAACAGAAATAAAAAGTCTTTCTGATCGCTATGCGCTCTGGAGGACAACTCACAGATACATTGGGAACCGCCAGCATTTGAAAAGAAAAATGGACAGAGTGTCCATCAGTCAGTAGATTTCAAAACAATAAAAAATCTCAAAGAGGCAGTAATGACTTATGGGCCCCAAGCTCCTTTCACGTTGAGTATGCTGGAGTCCCTTAACACCTTTAGCTTAACCCCCTCAGACTGGAAAAGTCTATGTAAAGCAACATTAAGCGGGGGGCAATTCTTGGTTTGGCGATCGCAATTCAAGAACTTTGTATAGAAACGGCTAAAAGAAACGCGGCTGCAGGGTTTGAAACTATAATATAGACATGCTCACAGGAGAAGGGCAATTCGCAGACTTACAGGCTCAAACAGATTATGACCCAGATGTATATGCTCAGATAAACACAGCTGCCTTAGAGGCATGGAAAACTGTACAAGGACCTGGGGATCTACAAGGTAGCTTGTCAAAAGTGATTCAAGGACCTAATGAGCCGTATGCTGACTTCGCTGATCGACTTTTGAGAACTGCAGGTAGTGTGTTTGCAGATGTTGACCAAGCTATGCCATTAGTTGTTCAATTAGCTTATGAAAATGCAAATAAATGGTGCCAAGCAGCCATCAGGCCATGGAGAACTAAAAAGGATCTTTCCGTATATATACAACTATGTAAAGATATAAATGACGCCTTTGTCACAGGAAATGTGATTGCAGCCTCAATGAGAGGTGCATCCCCTCGAAATTTCACAAAGGCTAAACGTAGACATTATAATCAATCAAGATATTCCAGGCAAAATTATCATAATCAATCAGGCTATTCTAGGCAAAATCCCAAAAGAGAAATAAGACCAAGCTCATACCGTGCCCCAGGCCGCTGCCCCAGGTGTAAAAAGGGAAATCATTGGGCCAATAAATGCCATTCAAAATTTGACATCCATGGAAATCCTTTGTTCAGGAATTCAAAAAATGGGGCACGGGGCCCAATACCCCGGGGCCCAGAAATGTACGGGGCATTGGAGGAGGACTATCCTCAAGCATCCACTCAGATGCTTCCCCGACACAATCCCTACTACCCATCCACTCCCTCGCCAGAGGAACAAGAGGAAATGCAGGATTAGACCTCTGTTCCACCGCCCGAATAGTGTTAACACCTGAAATGGGGGTTCAACTGATTCCCACAGGATTCAGGGGACCTCTTCCCTCAGGGACTGTAGGACTTATTATCGGGCGTAGTCCTAAAAGCTTATTAGGTTTGCAAGTGACCCCAGGTGTAATAAACTCAGACTACAAAGGGGAAATAAAAATAATGCTTAGCTCACCCCAAAGTATAACTTCTGTTAATCAAGGAGATAGAATTGCTCAGTTGCTTCTCCTTCCCAATTTACATAATTCATTTAAAATGGGTATGCCTCAAGAAGGGAACAATAGAGGATTTTGTTCCACTGACTCAAGACCCATGGCTTGCTGGGTTCGAGACTGTTCAAGGAGGCCTATGTGTAAAATAAAAATCCAAGGAATAGAAATGGGGGATTAATAGATACTGGAGCTGACTCTTCCATTATTAATTTACGCCAGTGGCCCAAGCACTGGCCTCTGCAAAAAGCTTCAACCAGTTTAAGAGGCTTGGGATATAATAACCTCCCAGATAATAGTGCGGTAATTTTAAAATGGGAGGATGATGAAGGCCATAAAGGAACATTTCAGCCTTATGTTTTACCTAATCTACCGGTTACTTTATGGGGAAAAGATATTTTGCAACAAATGGGAGTACACCTTGCAACCAATCCTGCAGATGTTAAATGTGAAAACCTACAGGGTAATCTTAACCATAAAAGAAATCATTATCAAAAAGTACAGAGTAATCTTAACCCTAAAAGTAATCATTATCATAAAGGAAAAAGATATTTTTTTGGGGGGCCACTGAGAAAATAATTTTGAAAATACCATGGCTTTCTGATAAGCCAGTGTGGGTCCCTCAGTGGCCCCTATCTAAAGAGAAATTACAAGCGGCCCACCTACTAGTTCAGGAACAATTAGAAGCAGGACATATAGAACCTTCCACCTCTCCCTGGAATTCCCCCATATTTGTGATCAAGAAAAAGTCAGGAAAATGGCGATTGTTACATGATCTTAGACAAATTAATAAAACCATGCAAGTTATGGGCCCTACTCAACCTAGACTTCCTAGTCCTGTAGCTATTCCAAAAAATTTCCATCTTATTACTCTTTTTTTTTTTTTTATGAGTGAAAATATTTATTTGCTAATTTAATGAGAGTTACAATAATCTTAGTCTCTTTTGGTGGTGGTGGTGGCACATGCAGGGACATGTACTATTTCTGAAAAGCTCTCATGGATGATGTACTTTGTTTTGGAATATTCAGAAACTTCAGTTTAAGTGTGTGGGAAGCCAGAAGTATTTCCAGTTAAATTGTAGAGGATTCTTTAGCAAAGATTCTTTTTCTCAAAATACAGGATAATCGGTTTAGGATAAGACTTCAAAGTTTCTTTATTTCCAAACAGAATTTTGAACTGTCTTTCTTAGCTTCCAGCATAACAAGGGAGATTATAATTTGTTCATAAAGGCTGTGGATACTGTCCTGTCTATAGTTCATCAAAGAGACGCCTGGATCCTCTTGGGACACAGACAGAGCTAAAGAAGACACATAGTATGATGAAGTATCTCAAGTCCGAAAGTACACTTTATCCTTTTTTGTCTACCTTTTTTCCTAAATACAGTTGTCCCCTCTTAGTTGTGGTTTTGCTCTCTTCGATTTCAGTTACGTGTGATCAACTGCAGTCTGAAAATATTATGTGGAAAATTTCAGAAATGAACATTCACATAGTTTTATTTCAGTAAATGGTTATAATTATTCTATTTTGTTAATGGTTACTATTGTTAACTTCTTCCTGTGTAAAATTTCATCACATATACATATAGGAAAAAATTTCATTGTAGTTTCATATCATATACATATAGGAAAAAAAAGTGTACGTAGGATTCAGTACTATCCATGTTTGTAGGTCTCCCCTGGGGGTCTTGACATATACTCTGTAGATAAAAAGGGGACTACTAGACTTTGTTTCTTCCTTTGCCTCTATTTTCTGATCATTGTTGTACTGGTAGAAGGCTAATATACTGTTAAATTCATACACTTCTTATATACAAATATTTTCCTTAATGGTCAGCAACATAAGGCTGCCTGGTTTCCATCCCATTTTGAGATTGTGTGTATATATATGATACACACACACACACAAACACACACACATATGTATATATATATATATACACACACACACACACACACATATATATATATATATATATATATATATATATATAACATTTCCTTGTCTGTCAGAAATTTGTCTTTCTGCAATTCTCACCAGTTGGATCTCATGTTGTCATCTGGAGTGACAAAGATTTCCATGCTCTTGAACTTGACAACTCTCAAGATGTAGTTATTATTGAAAGTCAGTTATCTGTAGATCTCTTCCATTTCTGCATTTTTTCAGTAAAGGCAAAGATGACATTTTGTTCTTTTGGAAGAGGTTTGTTTAGAGGTAATATATCCCTTCTCCTAGGAAAATGGTTCAGCAGGTTTGCTTGCAGCCTATTATAACAGACTAGGATATCCTAAGCCCAAAGTTCCTCTCCTGTAAAGCAACCCACAGGGTGTGCAAGTGTCACCTGGCCCTTTTTGAGTTTTCCTATGGGAATTAGAGCTTAAGAAACTGGCCCAAGAAAATGCTGAATCTATGGTTTCTTTTTTTTTTCTTAATTTCTTTTTTTAAAAATTTTATTTTTATAATTTTTAATATGTACAACTCATAGCGCATATATTTAGTATCTTTTTACATACAACTGTTTGTATACAAAGTATATTCGTACAATTCAGGTCTTCAATCATGCATTAAGGAAAATGATATCCGTCTCATTCAACCACCTTTTTTTTTCTCCCCCTCCCTCCCCTCTTGCTCCCTCCCTTACCCTCCCTTCCCTTGACCATTCTAGTGTTCCTCTAATCCTCCTATGTACCCCCATCCCACAATACTTTGAAATAGCCTCCTTATATAAGAGAGAACATTTGGTACTTGGATTTTTGAGACTGACTAACTTCACTTAGCATTATGTCTTCCAACTTCATCCATTTACCTGCAAATGCCATTAATTTGTTTTCTTTTATTGCTGAGTAAAATTCCATTGTGCGTATATACCACATTTTCTTAATCCACTCATTTACTGAGGGACATCTAAGTTGGTTCCACAACCTAGCTATTGTGAATTGTGCAGCTACAAACATTGAGATAGCTGTGTCACTGTAATATGCTGTTTTAGGTCCTTTGGGAATAGACCCAGGAGTGGGATGGCTGGGTCATAGGATGGTTCCATTCCCAGTTTTCCAAGAAATCTCCATACTGCTTTCCATAACGGTTGCACCATTTTGCAGTCCCACCAGCAATGTATGAGTGTGCCTTTTTCCCCACATCCTCTCCAACATTTATTGTTGCTTGTGTTCTTGATGGCTGCCATTCTGACTGGAGTGAAGTGAAATATTAGAGTAGTTTTGATTTGCATTTCTCTAATTGCCAGTGATGTTGAACATTTTTTCATGTATTTGTTGATTAATCGTGTATCTTCTTCTGAGAGGTGTCTTCTCAATTCCTTAGCCCATTTATTGATTGGGTTATTTGTTTTTTTAGTGTAAAGTTTTTTGAGTTCTTTATATATTCTAGAGATTAGTGCTCTATCTGATGTGCATGTATTAAATATTTGTTCCCAATTAGTTGGCTCTCTATTCATCTCACTGATTGTTTCTTTTGCTGAAAAGAAGCTTTTTAGTTTAAATCTATCCCATTCATTAATTCTTGGTAGTAATTCTTGCACTACAGGATTCTTATTAAGGAACTTGGGGCCTAATCCAACATGTTGGAAATTGGAGCTTACTTTTTCTTCTATTAGGTGTATTGTCTCTGGTCTAATTCCTAGGTCCTTGATCCACTTTGAATTGAGTTTTGTGCATGGTGAGAGATAAAGGTTTAATTTCATCTTGTTGCATATGGATTTCCAGTTTTCCCAGCACCATTTGTTGAAGAGGCTATCCTTTCTCCATTGTACATTTTTGGCACCTTTTTCTAATATAAGATAGCTGTAATTATATGTATTAGTCTCTGTATCCTCAATTCTGTACCATTGGTCCACCAGTCTATTTTGGTGCCAATACCATGCTGTTTTTGTTACTATTGCTCTATAGTATAATTTAAAGTCTGATATGGTGATGCCCCCTGCTTCACTTTTCTTGCTCAGGATTTCTTTGGCTATTCTGGGTCTCTTATTTTTCCAGATGAATTTCATGACTGCTATTTCTATTTCTTTGAAGAATGACATTGGGATTTTGATTGGAATTGCATTAAATCTGTATAATGCTTTTGGTAGTATGGACATTTTGACAATATTAATTCTACCTATCTAAGAGCAAGGTAGGTCTTTCCATCTTCTGAGTTCATCTATAATTTCTTTCTTTAGTGTTTTATAATTTTCGTTATAGAGGTCTTTCACCTCTTTCGTTAGGTTGATTCCCAGGTATTTTATTTTTTTTTGATGCTATTGCAAATAGGGTATGGTGGCGGCCCGTACGGGGAACTTCGGAGCGGACAGGTAAGAACTGAAAGGTCTCTAAAGATGGGTTCAAATATAACTGAATCCCAAGTGATAGAGGCTATGCAAAGACTCCTTGATATACCTGACTCTGTTCTCAGTGAGGAGTATATAGACAAAAGTGAAAGTGATCAAAAAAGTGTAGATTCCACTGGGCCAACTGAGACCAGTAAAGAGAGTATTAGAAGAGACCCCAAAATGACAAAAATCCAAGCTATTAAAGCTATTCGGGAGTTATTGGCGAAAGCTGAAGGATACTTGCTCTCACTGGAACCTGGGCCTCAGGATATTGCTGTCAGTGAAATTAGCAGTGGTGAGGAATCTAGTAAAAGTGATCCTGAGAAAATGAGGAAAAAGAAATAAAAAAAGACCGAGAAAAAGGTCCGTCAGGCAGAGGAGTCACTTGTGTCCTCTACTCCCCCATGGGTGGAATCCATTACAGAAAATATGAAGGGTATTACTAGGCATTTGCATACCCTAGAAACAGAAATAAAAAGTCTTTCTGATCACTTATGCGCTCTGGAGGACAACTCACAGATACATTGGGAACCGCCAGCATTTGAAAAGAAAAATGGACAGAGTGTCCATCAGTCAGTAGATTTCAAAACAATAAAAAATCTCAAAGAGGCAGTAATGACTTATGGGCCCCAAGCTCCTTTCACGTTGAGTATGCTGGAGTCCCTTAACACCTTTAGCTTAACCCCCTCAGACTGGAAAAGTCTATGTAAAGCAACATTAAGCGGGGGGCAATTCTTGGTTTGGCGATCGCAATTCCAAGAACTTTGTATAGAAACGGCTAAAAGAAATGCGGCTGCAGGGTTTGAAAACTATAATATAGACATGCTCACAGGAGAAGGGCAATTCGCAGACTTACAGGCTCAAACAGATTATGACCCAGATGTATATGCTCAGATAAATGCAGCTGCCTTAGAGGCATGGAAAACTGTACAAGGACCTGGGGATCTACAAGGTAGCTTGTCAAAAGTGATTCAAGGACCTAATGAGCCGTATGCCGACTTTGCTGATCGACTTTTGAGAACTGCAGGTAGTGTGTTTGCAGATGTTGACCAAGCTATGCCATTAGTTGTTCAATTAGCTTATGAAAATGCAAATAAATGGTGCCAAGCAGCCATCAGGCCATGGAGAACTAAAAAGGATCTTTCCATATATACACAACTATGTAAAGATATAAATGGCGCCTTTGTCACAGGAAATGTGATTGCTGCCTCAATGAGAGGTGCTTCCTCTCGAAATTTCACAAAGGCTAAACGTAGATATTATAATCAATCAGGCAATTCTAGGCAAAATCCCAAAAGAGAAATAAGATCAAGCTCATACCGTGCCCCAGGCCGCTGCCCCAGGTGTAAAAAGGGAAATCATTGGGCCAATAAATGCTATTCAAAATTTGACATCCATGGAAATCCTTTGTTCAGGAATTCAAAAAAACGGGGCACGGGGCCGACAAATGTACGAGGCATTGGAGGAGGAGTATCCTCAAGCATCCACTCAGATGCTTCCCCGACACAATCCCTACTACCCATCCACTCCCTCGCCAGAGGAACAAGAGGAAATGCAGGATTAGACCTCTGTTCCACCGCCCGAATAGTGTTAACACCTGAAATGGGGGTTCAACTGATTCCCACAGGAGTCAGGGGACCTCTTCCCTCAGGGACTGTAGGACTTATTATCGGGCGTAGTCCTAAAAGCTTATTAGGTTTGCAAGTGACCCCAGGTGTAATAAACTCAGACTACAAAGGGGAAATAAAAATAATGCTTAGCTCACCCCAAAGTATAACTTCTGTTAATCAAGGAGATAGAATTGCTCAGTTGCTTCTACTTCCCAATTTACATAATTCATTTAAAATGGGTATGCCTCAAGAAGGGAACAATAGAGGATTTTGTTCCACTGACTCAAGTCCCATGGCTTGCTGGGTTCGAGACTGTTCAAGGAGGCCTATGTGTAAAATAAAAATCCAAGGAATAGAAATGGAGGTATTAATAGATACTGGAGCTGACTCTTCCATTATTAATTTACGCCAGTGGCCCAAGCACTGGCCTCTGCAAAAAGCTTCAACCAGTTTAAGAGGCTTGGGATATAATAACCTCCCAGATAAAAGTGCAGTAATTTTAAAATGGGAGGATGATGAAGACCATAAAGGAACATTTCAGCCTTATGTTTTACCTAATCTACCGGTTACTTTATGGGGAAGAGATATTTTGCAACAAATGGGAGTACACCTTGCAACCAAGCCTGCAGATGTTAAATGTGAAAACCTACAGAGTAATCTTAACCATAAAAGAATTCATTATCAAAAAGTACAGAGTAATCTCAACCCTAAAAGTAATCATTGTCATAAAGGAAAAAGATATTTTTTTTCGGGGCCACTGAGAAAATAATTTTGAAAATACCATGGCTTTCTGATAAGCCAGTGTGGGTCCCTCAGTGGCCCCTATCTAAAGAGAAATTACAAGCGGCCCACCAATTAGTTTAGGAACAATTAGAAGCAGGTCATATAGAACCTTCCACTTCTCCCTGGAATTCCCCCATATTTGTGATCAAGAAAAAGTCAGGAAAATGGCGATTGTTACATGATCTTAGACAAATCAATAAAACCATGCAAGTTATGGGGCCTACTCAACCTGGACTTCCTAGTCCCGTAGCTATTCCAAAAAATTTCCATCTTATTACTCTTGATATAAAGGATTGCTTCTTTTCTATTCCCCTACATCCTCTGGATGCCCCCAGGTTTGCTTTTTCCGTTCCTTCTATGAACAATAATGGCCCTGATCAGAGATATCAATGGAAGGTTTTACCACAGGGAATGGCTAATAGCCCCACCATATGCCAAATATATGTGGACAAGGCTATCCAACCCATTAAAAATAAATATCCAAACCTCATGTGTCTACATTACATGGATGATATTTTATTGGCCCACCCTAATCAAAAAATCTTATTTAATATATTCAGTGATGTGGTAGAAAATTTAAAAAAAATATGGATTATATATAGCAGAAGAAAAAGTTCAAACCAGATCTCCCATATTATATTTAGGATTTAAAATCATGGATACTTTTGTTAGACCCCCAAAAATTTTAATAAATAAAGAACATTTGACCACCCTCAATGATTTCCAAAAACTACTGGGAGACATTAATTGGCTTCGCCCTACACTAAATCTCACTACTGGCCAACTAAAACCTTTATTTGACATCCTTCGTGGAGATCCTGATCCATCTTCACCACGAACATTGACTCCTGATGCTAGGAAAGCTTTAAAGTTAGTAGAAAAAGCCATCGAAGGAGCTCATTGTGATAGATTTGATTTAACTCAACCGCTGATGTTGATTATTATTTCTTCACAATATACACCCACAGGAGTATTTTGGCAACAAGGGCCTTTATTATGGATACATTTGCCTGTCTCTCCTAAAAGTATAATTGAATCTTATACCTCCATGGTGGCTAAACTTATTCTTCAAGGACTTAAGACTTCTACTAAAATATTTGGCATTCACCCTGCTACTATTATTACTCCCTATTCATCATCACAGATTGAATACTTATGCTTCAATGATAATGATTGGGCTATAGCTAAATGCTCTACTTCTGCAAATTTTGATAATCATCTTCCTAAGTCCCCTATATTATCTTTTTGTATTAATCATCCTATTATATTTCCACAGGTAATAAAAAATCAACCTATTCCTAAGGCATTTAATGTATTTACAGATGGGTCCTCAAATGGTACTGCTACAGTAGTCACTAAAAAAGAAAATATGACTTACATAACTGCACACAAATCAGCTCAACTAGTGGAATTGCAAGCTGTGGTAAGAGCTCTGGAAAATTTTAGGGACCAGCCCGTAAACATTTTTTCAGATAGCCACTATATTGTACAAGCCGTCCCAAAATTAGAGTTAGCAGGACCAATAGCACCTCATACTCCAGCTTTTAAATTGTTTTATCAAATACAAAAACTTTTGTGGGCAAGAAAAAGAACCTCTATTCGTAGGCCATATTAGAGCACATACTAATTTGCCTGGTCCCCTCCATGAAGGTAATCAAAAGGCTAATGAACTTACAAAAACAGTATTTATACTTTCAGCACTACAACAAGCTACTTTATTTCACTCCCAGTTTCATGTCAACAGCACCACCTTGCAACGTAGGTTTAAAATCACAAAGGAGCAAGCCAGAACAATTGTAAAAGATTGTAAATCTTGTATGACACATTTGCCCAATCCTCATTTCGGAGTTAACCCTAGAGGATTAATGCCCAATCATTTGTGGCAGATGGATGTTACTCATGAGCCAAGTTTTGGAAAATTGCGATTTATTCATGTGACCATAGATACATGTTCAGGCATGATTTTTGCTTCCTTACATTCTGGAGAAAAAGTTAAAGATGTTACATCTCATTGTTTGCAAGCTTTTGCTGCATTGGGCATCCCCAAAATGCTTAAAACAGATAATGGCCCCGCATATACGTCCTCATCTTTCAAAGAGTTTTGCGCAAAATTCAATATATCCCATAAAACAGGCATCCCATACAATCCTCAGGGTCAGGGCATTATTGAAAGAGCAAACCGAACACTGAAAATTGTGTTATTAAAACAAAAAGAAGGAAATTGGAAAAGTCCTAAGGACAGATTGGCAGTTGCCCTGTTTACCTTAAATTTTTTAACTTTAGACTCTAATGGTTATTCTGCTGGAGACAGACATTGGAATCCACACTGCAGGAGCCCTGTTTGGGGATTGGCTTGAATTGCAGTTGACTATGAGCCGTGGAGATTTGGCCATTGTCGCCACCCGTAGTCTCATGGGATTTTGTTGCGGGATCTGGAGTGACTTGGCCGAAATTGCTGATCGGGTCAGCGCCATTTTAGTGGTGTGTTTGGCGTGAGTTAGTTGTTAGAACCAGAGAGAAAAGTTATCAGAATAAAAAGCTGTTTGTCTCCAGTTTGCTTCTGAAGTTCTTCCCGCGGCTCCGGTGCTCCGAGCGCTTCAGGCGGCAACAGGTGGCGGCCCGTACGGGGAACTTCGGAGCGGACAGGTAAGAACTGAAAGGTCTCTAAAGATGGGTTCGAATATAACTGAATCCCAAGTGATAGAGGCTATGCAAAGACTCCTTGATATACCTGACTCTGTTCTCAGTGAGGAGTATATAGACAAAAATGAAAGTGATCAAAAAAGTGTAGATTCCACTGGGCCAACTGAGACCAGTAAAGAGAGTATTAGAAGAGACCCAAAAATGACAAAAATCCAAGCTATTAAAGCTATTCGGGAGTTATTGGCGAAAGCTGAAGGATACTTGCTCTCACTGGAACCTGGGCCTCAGGATATTGCTGTCAGTGAAATTAGCAGTGGTGAGGAATCTAGTAAAAGTGATCCTGAGAAAATGAGGAAAAAGAAATTAAAAAAGACCGAGAAAAAGGTCCGTCAGGCAGAGGAGTCACTTGTGGAAGTGACTACACCCCCATGGGTGGAATCCATTACAGAAAATATGAAGGGTATTACTAGGCATTTGCATACCCTAGAAACAGAAATAAAAAGTCTTTCTGATCGCTTATGCGCTCTCGAGGACAACTCACAGATACATTGGGAACCGCCAGCATTTGAAAAGAAAAATGGACAGAGTGTCCATCAGTCAGTAGATTTCAAAACAATAAAAAATCTCAAAGAGGCAGTAATGACTTATGGGCCCCAAGCTCCTTTCACGTTGAGTATGCTGGAGTCCCTTAACACCTTTAGATTAACCCCCTCAGACTGGAAAAGTCTATGTAAAGCAACATTAAGCGGGGGGCAATTCTTGGTTTGGCGATCGCAATTCCAAGAACTTTGTATAGAAACGGCTAAAAGAAATGCGGCTGCAGGGTTTGAAAACTATAATATAGACATGCTCACAGGAGAAGGGCAATTCGCAGACTTACAGGCTCAAACAGATTATGACTCAGATATATATGCTCAGATAAATGCAGCTGCCTTAGAGGCATGGAAAACTGTACAAGGACCTGGGGATCTACAAGGTAGCTTGTCAAAAGTGATTCAAGGACCTAATGAGCCGTATGCCGACTTTGCTGATCGACTTTTGAGAACTGCAGGTAGTGTGTTTGCAGATGTTGACCAAGCTATGCCTTTAGTTGTTCAATTAGCTTATGAAAATGCAAATAAATGGTGCCAAGCAGCCATCAGGCCATGGAGAACTAAAAAGGATCTTTCCGTATATATACAACTATGTAAAGATATAAATGGCGCCTTTGTCACAGGAAATGTGATTGCAGCCTCAATGAGAGGTGCTTCCTCTCGAAATTTCACAAAGGCTAAACGTAGACATTATAATCAATCAGGATATTCCAGGCAAAATTATCATAATCAATCAGGCAATTCTAGGCAAAATCCCAAAAGAGAAATAAGATCAAGCTCATACCATGCCCCAGGCCGCTGCCCCAGGTGTAAAAAGGGAAATCATTGGGCCAATAAATGCTATTCAAAATTTGACATCCATGGAAATCCTTTGTTCAGGAATTCAAAAAACGGGGCACGGGGCCCAGTACCCCGGGGCCCACAAATGTACGGGGCATTGCAGAAGGAGTATCCTCAAGCATCCACTCAGATGCTTCCCCGACACAATCCCTACTACCCATCCACTCCCTCGCCAGA
Source organism: Tamias sibiricus (assembly GCA_025594165.1). Lineage (NCBI taxonomy): Eukaryota > Metazoa > Chordata > Mammalia > Rodentia > Sciuridae > Tamias > Tamias sibiricus. Next base: position 166,664,582 of record CM046662.1, on the reverse strand, counting down.
GGAACAAGAGGAAATGCAGGATTAGACCTCTGTTCCACCGCCCGAATAGTGTTAACACCTGAAATGGGGGTTCAACTGATTCCCACAGGAGTCAGGGGACCTCTTCCCTCAGGGACTGTAGGACTTATTATCGGGCGTAGTCCTAAAAGCTTATTAGGTTTGCAAGTGACCCCAGGTGTAATAAACTCAGACTACAAAGGGGAAATAAAAATAATGCTTAGCTCACCCCAAAGTGTAAGTTCTGTTAATCAAGGAGATAGAATTGCTCAGTTGCTTCTCCTTCCCAATTTACATAATTCATTTAAAATGGGTATGCCTCAAGAAGGGAACAATAGAGGATTTTGTTCCACTGACTCAAGTCCCATGGCTTGCTGGGTTCGAGACTGTTCAAGGAGGCCTATGTGTAAAATAAAAATCCAAGGAATAGAAATGGAGGGATTAATAGATACTGGAGCTGACTCTTCCATTATTAATTTACGCCAATGGCCCAAGCACTGGCCTCTGCAAAAAGCTTCAACCAGTTTAAGAGGCTTGGGATATAATAACCTCCCAGATAAAAGTGCAGTAATTTTAAAATGGGAGGATGATGAAGGCCATAAAGGAACATTTCAGCCTTATGTTTTACCTAATCTACCGGTTACTTTATGGGGAAGAGATATTTTGCAACAAATGGGAGTACACCTTGCAACCAAGCCTGCAGATGTTAAATGTGAAAACCTACAGGGTAATCTTAACCATAAAAGAACTCATTATCAAAAAGTACAGAATAATCTTAACCCTAAAAGTAATCATTGTCATAAAGGAAAAAGATATTTTTTTTCGGGGCCACTGAGAAAATAATTTTGAAAATACCATGGCTTTCTGATAAGCCAGTGTGGGTCCCTCAGTGGCCCCTATCTAAAGAGAAATTACAAGCGGCCCACCAATTAGTTCAGGAACAATTAGAAGCAGGTCATATAGAACCTTCCACCTCTCCCTGGAATTCCCCCATATTTGTGATCAAGAAAAAGTCAGGAAAATGGCGATTTGTTACATGATCTTAGACAAATCAATAAAACCATGCAAGTTATGGGGCCTACTCAACCTGGACTTCCTAGTCCCGTAGCTATTCCAAAAAATTTCCATCTTATTACTCTTGATATAAAGGATTGCTTCTTTTCTATTCCCCTACATCCTCTGGATGCCCCCAGGTTTGCTTTTTCCGTTCCTTCTATGAACAATAATGGCCCTGATCAGAGATATCAATGGAAGGTTTTACCACAGGGAATGGCTAATAGCCCCACCATATGCCAAATATATGTGGACAAGGCTATCCAACCCATTAAAAATAAATATCCAAACCTCATGTGTCTACATTACATGGATGATTGGCCCACCCTAATGAAAAAATCTTATTTAATATATTCAGTGATGTGGTAGAAAATTTAAAAAAATATGGACTATATATAGCAGAAGAAAAAGTTCAAACCAGATCTCCCATATTATATTTAGGATTTAAAATCATGGATACTTTTGTTAGACCCCCCAAAATTTTAATAAATAAAGAACATTTGACCACCCTCAATGATTTCCAAAAACTACTGGGAGACATTAATTGGCTTCGCCCTACACTAAATCTCACTACTGGCCAACTAAAACCTTTATTTGACATCCTTCGTGGAGATCCTGATCCATCTTCACCACGAACATTGACTCCTGATGCTAGGAAAGCTTTAAAGTTAGTAGAAAAAGCCATCGAAGGAGCTCATTGTGATAGATTTGATTTAACTCAACCGCTGATGTTGATTATTATTTCTTCACAATATACACCCACAGGAGTATTTTGGCAACAAGGGCCTTTATTATGGATACATTTGCCTGTCTCTCCTAAAAGTATAATTGAATCTTATACCTCCATGGTGGCTAAACTTATTCTTCAAGGACTTAAGACTTCTACTAAAATATTTGGCATTCACCCTGCTACTATTATTACTCCCTATTCATCATCACAGATTGAATACTTATGCTTCAATGATAATGATTGGGCTATAGCTAAATGCTCTACTTCTGCAAATTTTGATAATCATCTTCCTAAGTCCCCTATATTATCTTTTTGTATTAATCATCCTATTATATTTCCACAGGTAATAAAAAATCAACCTATTCCTAAGGCATTTAATGTATTTACAGATGGGTCCTCAAATGGTACTGCTATAGTAGTCACTAAAAAAGAAAATATGACTTACATAACTGCACACAAATCAGCTCAACTAGTGGAATTGCAAGCTGTGGTAAGAGCTCTGGAAAATTTTAGGGACCAGCCCATAAACATTTTTTCAGATAGCCACTACATTGTACAAGCCGTCCCAAAATTAGAGTTAGCAGGACCAATAGCACCTCATACTCCAGCCTTTAAATTGTTTTATCAAATACAAAAACTTTTGTGGGCAAGAAAAGAACCTCTATTCGTAGGCCATATTAGAGCACATACTAACTTGCCTGGTCCCCTCCATGAAGGTAATCAAAAGGCTGATGAACTTACAAAAACAATATTTATACTTTCAATGCTACAACAAGCTACTTTATTTCATTCCCAGTTTCATGTAAACAGCACCACCTTGCAACGTAGGTTTAAAATCACAAAGGAGCAAGCCAGAACAATTGTAAAAGATTGTAAATCTTGTATGACACATTTGCCCAATCCTCATTTTGGCGTTAACCCTAGAGGGTTAATGCCCAATCATTTGTGGCAGATGGATGTTACCCATGAGCCAAGTTTTGGAAAATTGCTATTTATTCATGTTACCATAGATACATGCTCAGGCATGATTTTTGCTTCCTTACATTCTGGAGAAAAAGTTAAAGATGTTACATCTCATTGTTTGCAAGCTTTTGCTGCATTGGGCATCCCCAAAATGCTTAAAACAGATAATGGCCCCGCATATACGTCCTTATCTTTCAAATAGTTTTGCGCAAAATTCAATATATCCCATAAAACAGGCATCCTATACAATCCTCAGGGTCAGGGCATTATTGAAAGAGCAAACCGAACACTAAAAATTATGTTATTAAAACAAAAAGAAGGAAATTGGTAAAGTCCTAAGGACAGATTGGCAGTTGCCCTGTTTACCTTAAATTTTTAAACTTTAGACTCTAATGGTTATTCTGCTGGAGACAGACATTGGAATCCACACCAACAACATAAACCTTTGGTTTACTGGAAGGATGTTCTTTCAGGTACATGGAAGGGTCCAGATCCAGTATTAATTTGGGGAAGAGGATCTGTTTGTGTTTTTCCAAAACACGAATCCTCTCCAATATGGATACCATCTAGATTAATAAAACAGGTACCACATCAAAATGATCAAGATGAAGTTATTGAAGAATCAAGATTAATAAAAAATGTACAAAATCAAGAGGACCAAGATGAAGGTATAGAATGATTCCCTCAAAAGAGTCCTTCAAAATATTTCACAACTTAAGTGTCATTCCTCCCGGCCGGGACGAGGAGATCTCTCTTTAGTGTGCACACAATTGTATTTTTTTTTTTTCTTTTTATACATGTCTTTATGTCTGTACATTTGTCTACATTTCATGTTAATGTGACGTCACAAATATATGTTTGTATGTTTGTGCATCTGTCCAGTGTGACGTCACAAATAACAAGCGCTTATGAAAAAAAATATATATATATGGATCCAAATAACTTTAATTCATTTTAGGTTAAGAGTATTCAATTAAGAGTAAATAATTTTAAAAATGAAGGTATTTTCAATTTTGATTTATAGGTGTCCCTGGGACTTCTCTTTAGCAAACAATATGACTAGTGCTATATAACCTGATATTTTGGAGTTTTGACATAAGATTGTTTATTTGTTATTAACTTCATTTGTTTAATAGCTCATTAATTTCAATTATCTCAACAGGTAAAAGATTGCTCTGTATACAGAGACTCAAGGGTTCCAGCTAACAAATTATTTCTCCAAAGTGCCTTTACCTTTTCTTTAATCTATCTTTAATGCAGTAATTACCCTCAGTCTTTCTTTGTTTTGTTCTAAATATGATATTTTTCCAACTTATGTTTGTAGAAGCTCAACCAGCGATGTGTGTGAACAAAAATCAACTTTAATTTTCTAATCTAATTATTCTATTTTGTAGTTTGACAACTCGCCTCTTGACTCAGTGCTGCAATAGCACTGCCTTTCCTTTAATAATTGATTCTTGAGTTTCTAGGTAGCGGGCCCTGAAGATTTGCTGGTGGCATTGTCTAAACATAAAAAAGACGTCTGCTGCTACAGCTGCAGGGATCGCGGCCGCCGCAAGCATCCCTGATGCTCAAGCATCAAACAACCTCACCAACAGTGTGGCCTCTGCTCTACATACATGGGGCCTCCTACATCAACGTGTTATAACAAATGGACATTTTGATCTTTCATTGTTTGGGACTTTACGGGACAATGCCTTGCGGGTATTTGTCTAGAGAATTCAGTGTGTTACTTGATGGAACTTAGGGCAGCTGATTTGTTTAAACAATTTGATATGCTATGCAATTTGGCTCATCACCAAAAGGCTTGTCGCCTTAAAGCCGCAACATCTCCTCACAATTGGACGGCTGTTAGTCATCATATATAGTCGATCCTAAAGGGCTCCATTGGATGGCTGGTTAGCCAATGACGGGTAAGATCCCCAGAGGGGGACAACCTAAGACAGGCACAGTCGCACGGGAAGGTCTCATGTGGCCGACATATCAACCTAAGACAGGAGTCAAGGGCACAGCCTTGATTATCCGATGACGGGTAAGAATGTTGGTTGCACATAGACGTCCTAGAGCATTACCTCTTTTAAAACAAAAGGGGGGAAATGCAGGAGCCCTGTTTGGGGAGATGGCTTGAATTGCGGTTGACTATGAGCCGTGGAGATTTGGGCATTGTCGCCTTCTGTAGTCTCACGGGACTTGTCCCGGGATCTCGAGTGACTTGGCCAAGATTGTTGATCGGGTCAGCGCCATTTTTTGGTGGTGTGTGCGGCGCCTGTTTGTCATTGTTAGAGCCAGAGAGAAAAGTTATCAGAATAAAAAGCTGTTTGTCTCCAGTTTGCCTCTGAACTTCTTCCCGTGGCTTCGTTGCTCCAAGCGGCCATTGCTTCAGGCAGCAACAGTTCAGTACACAGAAGAATTTGGTGCCCCTTCCTCAGATGGGCACATGTACAGGCACATGTGTGTGCAGTGTCTGTGCCATTGTGCACACACACAGGACGTTCACTTGGCATCACGTGTAATGCACACATGTATTAAAGCATAAACACACAAGGGGTATGGAACATAGCAACCCAAAATAAAGAGACTCAAAATGGAACACGTATCCTTCTGGGTGCTTGTAAAAGTAACTGGGCATTAACCAGCTGCCAACATTTAAGCTCAAAATTCTATTTAATGCAAGATACTTACTAGATAAAAAAATAAAGTTAATTTTTGTGCTATTTGGAATTACCATCTCTTGCGGCTGGGGACCTAAGCCTCATTCTCCAGTTTACCGCCCACTAAGCAATCTTATCTTCCTGGCTAAGGCAGTTTTGGGAGCAGCAAGTTTTCCTCAGCAGCAGTGGTTTTTCTGACTGTAGGGAAGAATGCAACATCCTCCCCCGTCTGCAGGTGCAGCAGCTGGTTGCAGAATACAGAAAGCCAACAGCCAGTAGTCCGAGTAATTCAGAGCCAGTGAGTGTGAAAAGAAATTGAAACGGTTGCAGTACAGCTAGGGCAATAGGAAAAATTGCTCTTATTTTTACTACTCAGACAAATGTTGTTCTGCTTAATGGCATCTAATTTATTATTCATCCACGTAGAATTAGCTTGTTTACTTCTATCTTTGTAACTCCTGGTTTCATATTTAAGTTGACAACTTGAATTGGACTTTTCTTATTTTATTTTCTAGTCGTTGTGCAAAATTTTTTTCATACATTCCAGAGACAAAATCCTTGTGAACTTCCAAGTACTTTGGTAAAAGCACTTCACTTGATCTATATTCCATGAATCCTGAATGTACTGTCTTGGAAGGCTGACATTTTTTTTTCCTCAACAGATAGCATTTATTGATTGGTTTTATCATCTAAGAACCACTAACTCAGTTTATTTGCAATACATAATGAATCAAAACCAGTTTAAATGAAAACATTTGTTCTGAACACCATTGAAGAGGTGCTTCCTGTTGTCTAGAAAGCACAGCCATCCCAGCTGGGCGTGGTGGCACACGCCTGTAATCCTAGCACTTGGGAGGCTGAGGCAGGAGGATCGGGAGTTCAAAGCCAGCCTCAGCAGTGGCGAGGCACTTAGCAACTCAGTGAGATCCTGTCTCTAATAAAATACAAAAAAGGGCTGGGGATGTGACCCAGTGGTCGAGTGGCCCTGAGTTCAATTCCCCGGCACCAAAAAAAAAAAAAAAAAAAAGAAAAAAAAAAAAAAAAAAAAGAAAAGAAAAGAAAGCACAGCCATCCCAAAGCAACACTAGAATCTGATAACTGAGTACACTTGACTTGATAAGGGGAAGACACTTCAGTGTCCCTGTGGTGTCTCACTGTTACCTACCTTTCTCTTGATGCTTTGCAGCATATTCCTAATGCAGACAATGCTGGGCTGCCTTTTCTGAGGCTGGAGGAGGACTGGTGCCTGTGTAGCAGTGTTAGTGGAGAAAGAAGGCTAGGTCCCTCACGGGAACCTAGATAATTTCCCAGAGGTGTCAGTAACACAGGGAAGGTGACTTCCAAACACATACTTTTCAATTGAGAGGTTTTTAGAATCCTGTGTTCCTATTTTAAGCCAGTGAGAAAAGACCAAGGCTAGAGTCTCTGCTGTAGGTACAGTCCTTTTATAAAATGGAAATACCCTGGCTACCTAACATGTTAGAGAAGACGGCACAATACTTCTCAAGTATTTGCTAGGGATTTCCCCTTTGCTTCCAGGTTTAATCTTAAAACCTGGGGCAAACCACAACGATGACCGAGGCCAGGGTCGAGGATGGAAGGTCTCATCCTGATGCCCCAGGCTGCAGCACAGCCTCACTGTCATCCTCGCCGTCACAGGAACACACCCAGGTGGAGCTGCTGTCCTGACAGCTCTCAGCCTTGGTCTACTCTGTAGCAGAGGAGCGTTCTGATGTGAGATGCGATGCTCAGAGAATGAGGCAGATGCCCCATCAAGTTAGCAGCAGGCACTGCCGCATGGGGACAGCGGTACTCTAGGACGACGCGCCGCCCAGCCCTGCTCTGCCTGAGGGTCCCGTCTCTGCAGCGCCCCCACAGTCGGCTCCAGGTACTGCACCCTGTCTTCCCGGGAACCGCCACTGTTCCTGTCCTCGGTGACTTGGCAGAAGCCCCAGCTGCGGTGTCCCAGGCTCCCTGCTCCTGGGCAGCTCCGCCAAGCCCGCCGTGGAAGGACGGCTTCCCCAGGGGAGGGGGATGCTCTTCCCGCAGGACAAAATGTGGCAGCCAGCTCCCTGGGTGGCGCCGCCACACAGCTCGGTGCCCGTCGTGGTTTTCTGCGGGGCCAACAGAGCGCATAAAGGACCCGGGTGCCTGGGTGCCGCACTGCTGCTCCGGTGGCTCGAGCAGGTCCGTTGAGCAGGACCTGCAGTCCGCAGACAGACTGCCCAGCTGTTGGCCTGCGGCGCCCGGCGCCGGGTGCTGCGGGCGAGGGGCGGGGCCGAGAAGCGCGGGCAGAGAGGAAGGAGGCGGCTTCCCACCGAGCCTTCCACGACCAGGGAGGGGCCTGGTTCACAGTGACCTGCGTCCCACCGTGGGGGCTGCGGGCTCAGGTTCCTGGGCAGGGTGAAAGGTCAGCAAGACAGCGTGCGCAGCGGGCAAAGGCCAGGTCCAGCTTCCCTGGGACAGTGCCCCTGGGGTGGCCTCTGCTCCCCCTGCTCAGCTCCCCCCCCCCCCACACGCACTCTCAGTCCAGGCTCAGCTCCACCTCCACCTGCCACCTGCTCGTCACACGCGCATCTCTCACGCCCTCCCGACATACTGCTCACAGCACGCTCACGCTCACCATCCTCACACCCACAAACGCAGGCACGCACACCCAGGTTTTCATAGAGACTTCACACACACACACACACACTCACTCACACTCACACTGCCCTGCTCTGTGGAGTCCTCCGCCCTGAGTCTCAGCCCCAGCTGGCGGGGCCTGCCCTGTTAGGAGCTGGGGTTCCGCGTTCTCCTTCCTCATGGCCGTGCTCACGCCAGGCGCCACCTTCACCAGGTCAGGAGCCCTGGGGCTGGGAGGTGCACCCATGTGCGGGCGTCTCACACCAGCCCTGCGGGGTGCACTTGTGAAAGGCCCTGTGCAGTCTCATCTCCAGGCGGCCTTCAGCGTGAGGTTCCAGCAATCCCGCCCCTGCAGGAGCCTTGGGTGTGACGAGGGACCACTGTTCTTCAAGGCCCTGCACCGTTCTCAGGTAAATAAATGCTCTCTTTCCTGCTGATGGGAGGAGAAGCCAGGGCTCCTGGGAGGCAGGGAGGTCCTCTGGGGACCAGGAGTCATGCGTCAGGACCCGGCTGTGCCCCTCCAGCTGGGTGGTCATGTGGACACCCCAACACTCCCCCAGGCCTCTCCCCACCTTTCTCCCAGGTGACACTGGGGTTGAGAGCCCTGCTCAAGCTCAGCTCCAGGACACTTGGTCACACCAGCTACTGGGGGAAGTCAGGCCCAGCGAATGTGCTCCTGCCCTCGGCTCCTCCCAGCTCATCGCCATCTGTGGCTCCCAAGCCTGGCCTGTGGGACATGAGGACAGCCCCTGACGTTGAGTCCCCTCCCTGGGCATCCGGGCTCCACGTGTGGGTCTCCTCTGTGGAGTGGGGCCCTCAGTCCACCTGTGGGATTGAGCTCGGGGCACCCGAGTCACTCTGAGCAGAGAGCGGGCCCTCCCGTCAGCAGAGGGAGCTGGGAGAGAACAGCCGGAACCTCAGGGGAGCCGGGCCTCCTCGGGGCAGAGCTGCATGTAAGGACCTGGACCCCAGTGTGAAGTGGCAGCCACAGGGGGCTGGCAGGGCTTACAGGAGACGCTGTTCTGCTGTGCGTGGCTATCTGTGGGATTTGTGACACACACCCTGATACAATGAGCCATGGGGTATGAGCGAACTTGGAGTTGGTGTCCTTTGTTTCAAAAAACAAACCAGGATTTCAGCCCCAAAGACCAGAGTATGACATTCACAGACATCTTCACCTGCTGGGAAAATGTGGGAAGATTATAAATAAACTCCCAGAACCTCAATTATTCACATTTGGGCACTTCACACATTTTTGAGATGATGACATGTGACATAGCACATGACAGTGGCTGGGGAAATATCACATGCCACATAGAGCGTTTGTCATGCTTGTAGTAAAGCCCAGGTTTGCAGGTATGATTTAGACATCTTGATTTCTGAGTTGGATCCCGTGATTGTCTCAGGGTTTAATAACCTGTCAAAAGTGTGATAGAGAAGGTAATGCGATTTTAATTTTGTCTGCTTGCGTGATGAAGCTATTTCATCGATTCCCCTTAGAGTCCTAAGCAAAAGGAGCTGTGTTTAGAGATGCTGCAGCATGCCTTGCCCAGGTGGACGTGGTTTTGGGTGTGAAAAATCCTTATGGCTGCTATAATTCAGGTCTTAACTGTCCCTCCAAAGGCCTTGTGTCAAGTCCTCAGCTTGGTGCTATTGAAAAGTAGAGAAATGTAAGAAGTAGGCCCTATTGGGAGGTCTTCCAGGCACCGGGACATGCCCTGCTGGGGACATTAGGACCCCAGCCTCGCTGTCTTTGCTTCCTGGCTGTCCGGAGTCATGTGCCTTTTCTCCTTCCTAAGCTCCCCATCACGTTGTGCTTCCTCGTCACAGCCCCAGAAGCAATGGAGCCAACCAACTATGGACTGTGGTCTCTGAAACCATGAGGCAAAATAAACCCTTCCTCTTTTTAAGTTGTTTATTAAGGGCATTTTGTTACAGTAAGCAAAAGCTGACTAACACAATGGTCATGGGCTTCAATGTTTCAAATTTTGAAGTGTCAGGTCAGATACTTTTTTTTCCAGATAAATGTTAGACTGTAATCATCTTTACCGTATCAATTAACATAATCAAAAGGAATTTTGCGTCTGTCTCTTTATTGTGGTGTGTGCTATTTGGGAGTCATGGCTATGTTGTGTTAACTCTCTTATCCCAGCTTTCCAGCAGGCGCCAGGCTTCAAGATCATCCCAATTAGTGTCCCACTCACATTGATGAGATGATCACATGCATTCTCGCATTGATGGTGGTTGGGAAAATGTTTAGTACAGACTATTTGTTATGCTTCTAAGAAAGTCTCCAATTTGGAGGGTGTAATTTAGATGTCCTAACTCATCAGTGGAGTACTGGAATTGTCTCATGGATTAGTAACTACCAAAGGTGCTACAGAGAAGGTAGCAGACTCCAATCCCGGATGCCTGCCTGGTGACAGAGCACATGGAGTGTCCTGAAAGTCACAGCAGGAGCATGTCACAGAGGATGGTCACACTCCTCCATGCTCCTCCAGGTGTTTTATAGGTGTGGAGTCTTTTATGGTCATGGTCCCAAGTGATGTCAAATTTTGAAGTGTCAGGAGGGAGGATATATTTTTTTCTGTTAAATGCTAAGCCTAACTACCTTTTAATATCAATTAACGTAATCAAAGCTAACTGTACAATGGTGTGGGCTGTTTGGGAGTTATAGCTACGTCACCTTATCTCTGTTATCCCAGATTTCCAAGCACACATCGGGCTTTAAAGACACATGAGGGATAAGCAGAGGACGAATGTATGGAATCCGCTATATTCCGGTGATTCCTCACGATCATTTGTGTTCCTGCTCGAGAGCTGCAGCAGGTCAGAGATCTGCTGTCCTGACCCCATGCTTTGTTGCGAGGAGAATGAAGCCCAATGGTGCAGCCCCCAGCCGAGGCCAGACCTCAGCACGTGTCTAGAAACTGTCCTGAGGCCCTGGAGCAGCCCTGTGCCCCACCCTGCACCAGGTCCCCTGATCACCCTGGAGTCTCGGGAACGTACCAGAAGTGAAATAAAGGGACACGAGTCTTGGTGCTGAGCCAGCCCGCGATGGAGAGGACTGTCTCCCAGCAGCCTCTCCCGGGTGCTGTGGACAATGCTTGGGACTAGAAAGCCAGCCTCGGATTTCTCCTCTGAGGCCGCAGGTGGCCCAAGAGTTCAGGCCTTGCCCCGGAGTGTCATTTCAATAAGGCGCTTGGTGTCGCAGGCTAAGGGACTGTCCCTGAAGAAGCGTCAGGACCCAGCACACCCTTTCCCAGGTGAGACAGGCGCCCCTCCAGCCCACGGAGAGACGTGTGCAGAGACAGGGCCCTCCCGCAGGTCCCTGAGCCCCAGCCGGACAGGAGCCGCCTGCCTCGCCTGCTGGTGACCCCCGTGCAGACGGCGCTGCCACTGGGACACGCTTTGCAGACTCGAGTCACCTCCGGCTTCCAGGGCCATCCCAAGCACCGAGCACGAAGCAAACGCCTTAAACACGCGGCAGGTGCGGAGCGAGGGGATTCGCCGCCTGGCCCGGCCACCGGCTCCTCTCGCCTCTTCCTGAGAGCACGTCCGCGGGCGAGCCCGCTCCGTGGGGCTTCGCCTCTGCCTGTGAATCGGTCCTCACGTCCTGCCCACCACTGCGCCCCCAGGTCCAGCAAGTGGCAGCCTGTGTCCCCTCCACAGCTGAGGGCGTCGGCTGAGGCCCAGGTGGGGGCAGGTGGGCCTCCCCTGGTGATGGCCACCTGAGCCAGAATCCCTGCCCTGCCTGGGGCCTTGGCTTCCTGGCTCTGCGGCAGTTTGAAGCTGTCCCCGCCGCCCTCGGAGCCTCCCCTTCCTGCGCTCCCCGGGGACGGCGTCACGTCTTTCCTGGCTTCAGCTGTGGCTCAGAGTTGCCCAGTGTCGGCAGCAGCTGCCACAGTCCCCTGAAAAGGCAGCCGCGGTCCTGCTGGGAGCCGCCGACTGGCCTTGTCTGGCTGCCACGTTGAACCAAGGGACCTTTTGGGACCATATTTTAATGTTCTTTGTCCCTTGACGCTCAGCTGTGTCAGACCCGGGGGCTTTACGCAAGGCCTGGGCTGGTGAGGATCCCAGGGTCCAGTTGTGGACGAAGACCCAGGTCAGAGAAGAGAACAGCCCAACCTGTGGCCACTGCACACACCAGGCAGCACCTGCACGGGGCTCAGAGGACACCTTCCTCCTCTGTGAGAGAGGCGAGGTCTCAGACCTGCTTCCCATTAGAGCGCCACTAGCTCCCTTGATGGGCAGGACTACCCCAGGTTCCCAGGGCTTTCTGCACCCTCTTGCCCTCATTTCCCAGCCAGAACAGAGGTCGAGGTTATTTCCATCTACAGTTAACTCCAACCTGCAGAATCGGGAATTACACAGTCCTTTACCTGGGAGACGTTTATAACAATGTTGTTGTTTTTTTCTTTTACATATTTTTCAGTTGTAGATGGACACAATACCTTTATTTATTTATTTTTATGTGGTCCTGAGGATCAAACCCAGTGCCTGAGATGTGCTAGCAAGCACTCTGCTACTGAGCTACAACCCCACCCCTAAGAACATTTTCTTTAAAATAAATAGCAACGTTTAGGGTCTGCCTTCTTCTCCCCCCACATCCAATATTAACAAACTCCCAAACCATGGGTGGATTCCCTCTTTACATTAACCTGGCCTCCTGGCTGGACTCCCCTCTTGAGGGGCCGTGAGCCTGTGGGAATGTCATCCTACAACCTGCCACATATTACACCCGTTCTTATTCTAAGAAGCTAGGTCCCCACTGAGAAGTAACAGACAGATGTGAGTGGTGGGAACGTGAGGACAAAGGGACAATTTGTAATCTGAGCCCACTGTGCTGATACCCACCCCCACCATGCTTTCTTTTAAAAAGCAATTTACCTGTGGCCCTGACCTGGCTGAAGTCAATAGGACATGTTTCGTTACTCAGCAAACAACCCACTATCTGCAGGGGAAATGCAGGCCCCGAAGGCTCCGCACTCCTGATGAGAAGAACAGTTACCCCAAAGGGGAGCCTTTTATGACCTTTATGCAGAGCAGATTGCAGGACTCAAGGAGACAGGATAATTAATCAGAAGCAAAGCCCCTAATGATAAAATCTGTAAGAACAAGTTCTTATTAGAATTGGTCAGGACCCGACCAGGCAGAGTTTCCTTCAATCTTTAGCAAGGCGTTATAGTAGTAAAATTCTTCCTTCCGTGGGGTAAGACACACACTGTGGGACCTTGGAAGTCTGATGCAATTCTGCTATCAATCGAAAGATAAGAGGGAACTAGGAAGCACTGTCCAGAAGTTTCCCTGGGAGCCCAGTAAAACTTAGAGGGTAGGAGGGGTGCATCATCCCTCTCTTTTCTGAGAGGATCTCTTTTAGATTGCAAAAGAACCAGTCACCGAGGACATCTGTGGTCACCTCAACTCCACAGATGGCCTTTGGCTGCAGTGCCCGCTGCCCCCACTCCCCTGAGCCCTTCATGGTGACGCCTTTCTTGTGTCCACCTGCTTTGGTCTGGGAGTTGAAACCTGCTGGAGGCTAGTCTTCCTGAGAGCTGCCAAGAGTGGTCACTGGGGGACCCCTCCCACCTGGTGGAGCTACCTGTGTGACCAACAGGACATGGTGAAAGCAAGGCTGCATAACTTCTGAGACCTAGCTCAAACCCCCAACCCCAAACCCAGGTTCCTGGTGAATCCTCAGTGGCAGTGCTGTCGGGGGAGGAAGGAGCACGTCATATTTTAAGAGAGGGCGTGATAAAGGGAAGGCTTTGTTTTATCTGTCGCACCCGATGATTCTCCACCACGTAGAGAGTGCTGGGCTTGGGACAATTTAGTTAAGCAACAGAGCATTGCACTATCTGTCTGTCTGTCTGTCTGTCTATCGATCCATCTCATGCCTGAGGTTTTGGCCACTGCAAAAAATAAATACTGCTTATTTGAATAAATAGTGGATTTACAGCTTAAATAATTATTTTCAATTCTTCAGAAATCCACTTATACAGTAAAAACTTGACATCAGGTTTCTTGACAAAAGTCAAGGATACTTATCGATTTATAGAAGCAACTCTTAACAGGGACTAGAGAAGTGCGTCTTGGACTTTGTTCTTTCAAATCCTTTTTCTGAGGCCTGCCTCTGGAAGGCCCAGGAAGACCGTGGCATTCAGATGTTTCATAGCATGCCAGGGATCATTCTGGACCTGTGCTTGCTAGTGATATTTGAGAAATCATTGCTATAGTTTCTGCACTTAGAATTTGGCATCTTTCTCAAGCTTGAAGAAGCAAAGCTTTCTCTTTCAGCATTGTCTCCTGTAGGGGTTTGTACTGAAAAGATGACCCTGGATGGAAACAGGAGGTACCTTGCAGGCAGGAAGGTGTGGGATGGAATTTGAATCTGTCCTAGTGTAGGGGACAAGGTTTTCCATCCTGAATCAACCTCTCCCTCCCAAGTATTCACTACAAAAAAGTGAGTGGAATTGCCCTACTTTTTCTTCTATTAGGTGCAGGGTCTCTGTTCTACTGCCTAAGTCTTTGATCCACTTTGAGTTGAGTTTTGTGCAGGATGAGAGATGGGGTTTTAATTTCATTTTGGTACATGTGGATTTCCAATTTTCCCAGCATCATTTGTTAAAGGGGCTATCTTTTATCCAGTGAATGTTTTGGGTGCCTTTTTCTAGTATGAGATAACTCTATTTTTATGGGTTTGGCTCTGTGTGTTCTGTTCCATACCATTGGTCTACATGTCTATTTTGGTGCCAATACCATGCCATTTTTGTTACTATGGCTCTGTAGTATAGTTTAAGTAAGGTGTGGTATTGTGATTCCTCCTGTTTTACTCTTCTTGCTAAGGATTGCTTTGGCTATTCAGGGTCTCTTATTTTTCCAAATGAATTTCATGATTGCTTTTTCTATTTCTATGAAGAATGTCATTGGGATTTTAATAGGAATTGCAATAAATTTGTATAATGCTTTTGGTAGTATGGCCATTTTGACTATATTAATTCTGCCTATCCAAGAACATGGGAGGTCTTTCCATCTTCTAAGGTCTTCTTCAATTACTTCCTTTAGTGTTCCATAGTTTTTATTGTAGAGGTCTTTCACCACTTATATTAGATTGATTCCCATTTTTTTTGATGTTATTTTGAATGGGGTAGTTTTTTCCAATTTCTCTTTCAGTAAATTCATCACTGCCGTATAGGAACACATTTGACTTATCGGTGTTGATTTTATATTCTGCTACTTTGCTGAATTCACTTATTAGTTCTGCAAGTTTTCTGGTGGAAGTTTTTGGATCTTTTAAACATAGAATCATGTCATTGGCAAATAGTGATAGTTTGAGTTCTTCTTTTCCTATTCATATCTCTTTAATTTCTTACTCCTGTCTCATTGCTATGGCTAGAGTGTGGGACCTGAGTTCCTTAATAAGACTCATAAAGTGCAAGAAGTAAAATCAAGAATCAATAAATGGGATGGATTCAAACTAAAAAGCTTCTTCTCAGCAAAGGAAATGATCAACAACGTGAAGAGAGAGCTCACAGAATGCGAAAAAATCTTTCCCACATGCACCTCAGATAGAACACTAATCTCCAGGATGTATAAAAAACTCAAAAAACTTACCCCCCAAAAGCAAATAACCCAATCAATAAGTGGCCTAAGGAAGCAAACAGACACTTCACAGAAGGAGAAATACAATCAACCAACAAATACATGAAAAGATCTTCAACATCTCTAGCAATTAGAGAAATGTAAATTAAAGCTACACTGAGATTCAGTCTCAGTCCTGAATATATAGGAATGGCAATTATCAAGAATGGCAATTATCAAGAAAACAGGCAACAAGAACAATTGGTGAGGAAGTGGGGAAAAGGTTCACCCATACATTGCTGGTGTGACTGAAAATTGGTGCAACCATTCTGGAAAGCAGTGTGGAGATTCCTCAGGAAACTAGAAATAGAACCACCATTTGACCCAGCTACTCCACTTTTCAGTTTATACCCAAAGGACTTAAAAATCAGTATATTACAGTAATACAGCCACATTGATTGCTCAAGTCACAAATAGCTAAGCTACAGAAGCAGCCTAAGTGCCCTTCAACAGATGAATGGATAAAGAAAATGTGGTATATATACACAATGGAATATTACTCAGCCTTAAAGAAGAATTAAATTATGGCATTTGCTAGTAAATATATGGAGCTGGAGAATACTATGCTGAATGAAATAAGTCAATCCCCCAAAACCAAAGACCAAATGTTTCCTCTGATATTTGGATGCTAATTCACAATAAGGGTGGTGGGGGCTAGGGAGGAACAGAGTTACTTTAGGTAGAGGGGAGTGAAGAGAAGGAAGGGGGTCTGGGAGTAGGAAGGATATTAGAATGAATCAGAAATTATTACCCTATATACATATATGACTACATGACTGGTGGGATTCTACATCATGTACCACCATAAAAATGAGAAATTATATTCCATTTATGTATGATGTATCATAGAGCATTCTACTGTCATGTATCTAAAAACTACAAATAAAAAATTAAAAGTGAGTGGAATGGGAAGCACTAAAAAAATAACTCTATTCCAGGCCAGATTATTATTTCCTAAGAAGTCATATTGTAGCTGCAGGAAAAGGAAACAAAGAAAAACTCATTTACATATCATACTTTCTATAAGATACTTTTCTCACCGGCATTCACTAGTCCTAATAGCTTAGGTCATTTACTACTTTTAAAAAATTTCTTTTTAAAAATGAACAGCTTAAAAAGCAGTACTTATATCATTTTTAAGCAACTGGCCTACCATCTCCTGGTAAATGGAGGGCAATGTGTTTTACGAAATGATCCAAACAAAATAGTAAACTGCTATTATGAAAAAATAGAGTCCATCACCTCTCTTACAGTATACTGTAAAGTTTACTGTTGGGTCCCTGGTTGAGTTCTCTTTTTCTGTTCCCATTGCTATAGTAACTAACCCCATCCTATCTCATTTAAGGAGGTGGTCCTTAGAATGAAATTTAATCTCATTTTCCCATTAGTCTCATTTCCCTCCCATGCATCTTCCTCTTGGTGTCAAACTGGTCTTTCCTAATCTCATTTGACCATGGCACGTCTACTTCAAAGGGCTCAGGTGGTTTCTTGGAAGCACAGTAAAATGTGCTTATCCATAATGTGTGCAACAGGCCTATTCTTGCAAAACTCAGCTGCCCTTCTGCGGTGCCGTCCCCCACCTTTACATCCTTAGGAGAGCCCTCGCTCCTCAAAGCATTGTGCATATCCGATCTCCCAGCTTTCTCTGTGCTGTTCTTCCTGTCTGGAATGTACACTACTTCCTTTTCTACAGCTCTAATGTGTTATTGTCTAACATGAAGTTCAAATGCCACCATCTTGCAAAACCATAAAGCAGCCACGTTTACTGGATGAAGTTTGTCCTCTCTTTCCAGGCTGTTCCCACGCACTTTGAACAAACGCTTGACTACGCCTGCATGTTGGAAGCCACTTAGTTATTGTACCAAGTCCCCCAGAAGCCCAAGGTGAGCACAACCTACCCAGATGTTGACTTCTCCCCTGTGCTAGAACACTCTCTGGAAGCCTTCTATGAGCATGCCTCTCTCCCTGACTGGCCAGGATTCTTGAAGGCAGGGAGCATGCCCCATTCCACAGTACCATGTTCCATAAGTAGGTGCTCAACAAATATTTGTTGAACAGTTTTTATTCTTTTTACTTTAATAACTCTGACCTCGTCATTATACTATTGCTCTGTACACATCTGCTCTAGGCAGTGATGCTCTTGCTTCACTGTGGAGTAACTGTTAACCAGACTGGCATTCTGTCGTCAGGTTGCAGACTGAGCTGGGATTTGCTGTCCTGGAAGCCTGCTGCTGCGGCTGAGAAACTGATCATGACAGGAAGCCGCAGTCCCACCCCCTGAGGACATGCCATGGGTGGCGTGCATCTCTAATTCCCTCTAGAGTAAGCAATCAAAAGCCCACAGAAAAGCTGTGAAGCCCCGTATGATCTGGCTTCCAAAACCACACAATGTCAGTTTCACAGGGTTCTCCACATGGGCTAGCCCTGACTCCACACTGGAACCCCACAGGTGTAAATCCTGGAAGGTGGTCATCACTGGAGGCCATCCTGGGGCTGGCCACTACGTCCTGTTCTCTGGCCACCAATTATTCACTTCTGTCTATGTGAAAAAATACACCCACCTCCTTCCAAGATGCCCCGAGTGCCCTCCCATTAACACATTGGTGGAAACCCGGCATCGTCTCACCCGAGTCCAGCTCAGGTACGGCAGAGGTGCTCCAGGTGAGGTTTCTTCCATGTAGTCCTCGAGCACAGCCCTCTGACCTGGAGACCACACGGGTGACTTCTCCTTGTGTGCAGTACAATGCATATAAGATCTTGATCAAAGTGATTGACTCCAAAATTGAAGCTAAGGCTGTGAGTGCACGGGCTGTGCCACAGCACAGTACAGAGTTGGGAGGATCAGTGGAATTTGGGTGCTGGTAAGTCAAAGAGGTTTTGGAATGGGGCTACAGAGAGAGGAAGCTGGGAATTTAGGATGGTGGCTATTAGCGATCAGCACTCTTGAGATTGGGATTATGACTGTGTTGCAATAGTTGGTACCAAGATCAGGACCCTGTGAGTGAGCTGATTAGTTGGTTTGAAATAGAAGTTTATCAGAGAAGAGGAGATAAAGAAATGGAGAAACCAGTTTTTATAAGAACCATATTGATAATTACTGAAGAGTTAAGTCCGGGACAGTTCTGGAGTAGTAATGGAGGGTGGTAGTGGATGAGGTGTTAGATCCTCAAGAAGGAAGGGTTAGCCAGGGGTTGTTGGAACATAAAATATTCTGAAATGCCCCATTCAAGTTTGAGGGTTCCTGGGAAAGAGAGTGGGTGTGATGTGGATATGGTAATGGACAACTCAGAACAAGGGGCCCCACCTCAAGTCCAGGCCCAGGGGGACTGGTGACACGGAGGGTGGAAAGATCTTATCTAGGGCTGACCCTCCTCTGCAATCAGACTGACATGTTTGAGGACAGCACTGAAACACTTTTTAGAATGTACAATCTACAAGCAAATATTATCCATTTAGATAGATAGATTGATAGGAGAAACAAATAGTATAATTCATTTTTTTCTAGTTAAGGCATTATCAACTGTACACAAAATTTGTGTTTTATTGCAGTTTTTGTATGATTGCTATATAACAAGTCTGAAATCCCCATGGTAGGTGGTAAACAAATACTTGCTGATTGGTGGATAGATGAATAATCTGAAATTGAGTGGAAAACTTAATGCCACAGAGTATTACAGAAAACCAAAGGTAAATATGATTTTGAGAAACATGCAGATTCACAGCATTTTACTTTTAAAAGGGAGTCAGAAGATTGTGGAACTTTCTAACATTTAGAGCTTTTATAAAAACAGAATGAATTATCTTATGTGATCGGGAGTTTCCTCACCTGACCTGGAACGGACATTCCGTTGAGGACTTTGGAACTGGAATCCAGGTAAGGACTGGCTTGAACATTGAGTTTCCTTGGAACAGTTGAGCAAGACCAATATTCCGCTGGTCTTTGGCCTCTGTTGCATCACAAGCATATTCTCAAAGGACCAAGGGACCTTGGGGTCACCAGTGGGCAGAAGCGGTACAGGTGAGCCCTGCGGTTCTCGGGCTTCCTCCCGGGGCCAACTCCCAGGCCACACCGTCCACCGCACACTGTGTCCCCACTTCGGCCTGGACCATCCACGGGCTCAGCTGGGGCACGCTGTAGGGTGCACTTCAGCCAGACTTCTGGAGTCCGAGGTCCACCTGCAGGGGCCAACACCCTCCCCATCCACAGCCTCTCCAGCCGGCATCTGGCCTCACCTTCCACATTACCCCCATGAGGAGACTCCTCCACTCCATGCCCTCGTCCACACCTCTTCCACCTGTTCTAAAGGGTTCCCTCCTTCTCCTACTCTCCAGCTCTAACAAACAGAAACACAAAGTGACCTCTTGAGAGCAGAGAAAGCCTCTGACTTAGAGAGCCTAGGTCCTCCTGACAATGGAGGGTAATTTGAGTGCGTCCTGCTTCCATGGTGTAGAGACTTGCATGTTCTCTTCAGATTGTTTGTGGTGTATGACCAGACTGAGAAACAAGGCCATCCAATCAAAAATATATTCTTGGAGTGATTGTCTTTGTGTGTGTCCAGGTGTTGGTGAAAGATTTTAAATTTCTGTATTATCGGAAGAGTTCAGGCTCTGTTGAACCTAACAGACAATAACAGAAACCTCATTCTGTGCTATTCATTTATAGACTTGTCACAATGAGGTGCGCTGCAAAGAGTGGCAACTTTGACAATAAAGAGGTGAGAGAGTCTCTTTTTACTTAAGCTGAGATTCAGAAGACATTCAGTATCTTTTGAAAATATGGCAGAGTGGATAATGACTGTTTTTTCTTGCCTCCCAAGGTGGATGGAAAATGAGAAATTAAAAAATGAATTCTAAGAGCAAAAAAACAACCCAGAATATCCTGTCAGAAAGCACATAATAAACCTGGCCTATTCTGCATGTTTTTTTTTTTTTTTTTTTTTTTTGGTTTTCAAATAATTTCTGCACTTGAATTCTGGAAAAAGATTTCTGCAGAGTGAGGTCACAGTTTTAATTTAAAACACAGTGACCTGTCCAATCTCATTGATTCTACCAGACCAGGCTACATCATTATAGGTCTTCAGATACAAAACATTGTTTCTCTCATTTTTTATTCTGTGAAATAAGAATGTTCATTTAAATCAGTTGGTCTAATAGAAACATAATGTGACACATTATATTTTAAATACAATTTAAATTACAAATGTGTATTTAACATATTGAATAATTAAAAAGAAATAGGTGAATTTTAATAATATATTTTATTTAGCTCAATACATCCAAGATATTATTACTGCAACCTGTAATCAATAGAAAAATAACCAATAAATAAAGGTTTTCTGTTCTTTTGCTTGCACTAATTCTTTAAAATATGGTAGGTATTTACACTTACAGCACATTTCAGTTCAGACCAGTCACATTTCAAGTGCTGAATGACCTATGGAACTCACAGCCACCACATTGGATAATGATGCATAGATGGTCCCAGGGCCATATTTGGTCAGAACTTGTTGTTTAGGTTCAGGTCTTTGGAAGGACTGTTTTTTGTTTTACTTTCTAAATTATCCTATTTCAAACAAAGTATCAGGAGGTGCAATAGTTGTGAAAAAATAACTACCAGAGTTTGCCAGTCCTGACTGCATGCCAAATAATGCCCTTAGCATTGAAATTACATTAGCTTCTTTCATCCTCAGGAGAACGTGAGAAATGAATACCATTGATCATACCTATTTTAGAGAGGTCACAGCTGAGACACAGGGAGGCTCAATTAATTGTTCAAGGTCACAACCAAGGTGACAAACAGAGAGTTCAACCCTCCCATCAGCTCCAGAGTCTGTGTGGGATCTGTCATTTTGGATTCTGCAGCTTGGGTGGGACCGTGGGGCAGAGGGCATCTGGACTGACCGCTCAGGGCTGGAGTGTGGTCAGTCATGCAGTTCTTCCTGGAGGCTCTGAGCTTCAGAACGCCCTCTCAGCTGAACTTGGTCCAAGCATGCTGGAGTCCAAGGGGCTGTGTGGACCCACAGACTGGAATCCACGCATGTGAGCACCCTTGCCTGGTTCTTCTCTTAAGTCTCTTCCCCAAAGCCAACGTATGAGGAGGTAATGTCTTGAGAACCACCCTATGCTTCTTATTTGAACATTTTCTTCTTTGAATTTCAAGCTTCCGATGACTCTGCCGCTCACTGTCCTTTTGTAAAAATCAAAGAGCTCTGGTCCATTCAGGGAAAAGGCTGATTAACTTTTACCTTACAATTCCAGTCCTGATAAATGTGGAGGCACACCTAGAGGCTGACTTTCAGTCAACAACAAAGTCCCTTCGCCAGGACAGCGACATTCTCTCCATGTTGGCAGGCCACCATGTTAGTTTGTTACCCTGGACTCGGAAGCGACACCGTTCTCTTTAACTGCCTCTTCTTCGTATCCAGTACGTCCTACTCCTGGGCCAGGAGGCGTTACAGCATTCCTGAGCCATAGGGGTTGGCTTCGGCACAAGAGTGGGTTCAAGGGTTAATTTCCACAGACCATAGTTCCTAGGTTTGGCCAGTGCTTGATATGGGTTCCCTGGGGGTCCATCTGTGATTCAGCTCTCTACAAAAGAATTTAGAAAACAGAAGGCTGATTGGACATACCCAGGGAGTTCCTGTAATTCTGGAGACTACAGACTGAATATGGATGTCATAGCTTAGATATGAGGTGTCCCACAAAAGCTCACGGGTGAGGCAATGCAAGAAAGTTTAGAGGTGAAATGATTGGATTCTGAGAGCCTCAACTTAACCAGTGTGTTGACCCTCTGATGCACTGGGTGGTAAATGTAGGCAAGTAGGGTACGGCTGGAGGGGTGGGTCACTGGGGAGCGTGCCTTTGGATATATATTTTCTGAGCTGAGTTTAGTCTCTCTGTGCTTCCTGGAGCTATGTCCTGAGGTGCTTTCCGGCACCACCTCCGTTTGCCATGGTGTTCTGCCTCACCTTGGGTCCATGACAATGGAGGTGACCATCTACAGACTGAGACCTCTGAAACCACGAGCCCCAAATAATTTTTTCTTCCTCCAAAATTATTCTTGTCAGGTCTTTTGGTGGCAGCAGCCCCAAATCTAACTAACACAATAGGAGAGTTAGAAAGGAAAGACAAAAAAAGAATGGCAGATTGAAACAGGCAAGTGATATTCATTAAAACCACCAAACACATTCCAGACTTATTATGCATAAGAAATGCTCAGAGCACTGGGCGTAAAGAGGCTACTTACCAAAGATCACAAAGGCTAAATGGTCTTTTCATTCCAAACCCTGATTGCAAACCTTCTACCTCTGACTTCCTTCTCTCCGGAGGCCCAGTCCAGGGGGTCCTTGGGAGGAAGGGAGGTGGCCACTCCAGCACCCCCTCTTAGACCTCATTCTCTACCTCGGCCCACTTGTTCCTTTAGCAGTGCATCACCTGGGACCTTTATTTATCAATTTATTTGGGGCGGTCTCCTCTACCATGCCTGAGTTTTATGAATACCTATAGACTCTGCAGGTCTTGCTAGGTCTTGTTCACACTGTCTGTAGCACGGGCTCATCACAGGGCCTGGTAGAGAAATCAGCTGCTCTCGAATACTGGACGAGCACGTACCAGGAGGACCACTATCTGGGCATACTGTGGGGGTCTGAGGAGGGTTCCCAGACTTTAGTCATTCTATCAACCTGGGCAAGAGACCGAGGACTAATACATGATTTTATCTTCTCAAAATTTTCATTTTATCTCTTGTTTTAAGGGAAGTGTGATATTACACAGTTCAAAAAGCATGTAAAATCGCAGAGATAATATTAACTTTTTCAGAAAAACACATTTAACTCTAATTACATTGGGTTTAATCTTAAATATTGCTAAGCAGCCTAGACCAAGATGTCATTCCCAGTCATAATTACTTTTCCAATAAGCCCCATGCAACGTCTTACTTAAGAATGAGTGTTATGGTTTGGGTATAATGTGCCCTCCTGCCAAACCTCATGTATGAAGCAATGTAGGAATACACAGAGTGAAATTAGATTATGCAAGCTATAACCTCATTAACAGATTAATCCATTTGATGCATAAATAATTTGAATGGGCTACTTGGTAGTAACTGTAGGCAGATGGGGTATAGCTGGAGGAATCAGTTCACTGGGAGTGTGCCTTTGGATTATATCTTGTCCCTGGCTCCTTGTTCTCTCTTGTGACCATGGTATCTCTCTGCCAGGTGAGTACTTTTTGCTCCCTGTCCCTCCCTCTGCTTCCTGGCTGCCAGGAGATGAGAAGCTTTCCTCCACTACGCCTTTTGCCATGATGCTCTGCCTCCCCTTGGGTCCAGAGCAAGGGAGTCATCTGACCATGAACTGAACCTTTGAAACTCTGAGCCCAAAACTAGCTTTTCCTCCTCTAAGTTGTTTGTGCCAGGAATTTTGGTCACAGCAATGAAACAAACACACACAGTATGTACACAGCAGCCTGGTGCGAATGCTCTAGATTACTTCCCATGTTTCACATGATAATTGGTGAAGATCTTCATGTCTTGAGCCCAAACAAATCATGTTGTATAGGGAAGTGCTTTTTTATGCAAAAGGTTTCCTAATGAGCACATGCTCATCATAACTTTCTATTTTAAGATATGCAAGTAGTCCTCCGTTTATGATGGTTAACATTATAATAAATGCATCATAAGTTGAAAATATCCTAAGTAAAAATACCTCAAGTAATGTGGCCCATCTAACGTCTTAATTCAGCATAACATGTACTAACTAAATGGATATAATCTTGATTCCTGCCTCTCCTGATATCCCTTGCTTACTTGCAGAATGTGAGTACCACCAGAGACAGTGTTGATGCTGCTGTCCACAGATGCACCCCAAGTTCCTGGAGGAGTAAGCACTAATAGATGCTTGCTGAGTGAGCACGTGACTTCCAAATCAAAGGCTTATAGGGGTGTTACTACTTTAAATGCTTTTATCAGAAAAGGTTTTTTGAAAAACAATTCACTTTACCATCTAAAAGATAAGAAAAAGAAACACAAATTATGACCAGTAATAGTAGAAAGATGGAAAATCAGAATTAAAGATCAAACACAATATTCAAAACTGGTGAGGAACAAAGAAACTAATTTGTGCCTACATAGTCGTGGATAATGAAGCTGCAATGTAAATTCCAGCTATAAGAAACAATCCCCAAGAATATAGACACCTAAGTCTAAAACTAATAATTTAAGAGTTAAAAGTCCAGATAATTTTAACACATGAGCTATAAGAAGAAACTGATTGATAGGCATATCTGACTAATATGTTTTCATAAAAGATTTTGCACAAGGATTAATTATTAATGTTAAATAAAGAGTGTTTTAATGTTTTTGTTGAACACTTAATGAGTCAACTACAATATAAAAGTCTAAATATTAATTTTCACAATAAATTTGAATAGGATATATTTATTTCCAGTTTTAACAAAATGAAAATCCAGCAAAAAGTCATTTACAAGGACACATACCGAAAATAAATAATGATATTATATGCTGAGTTGTTAGAAGCACTGGACCAATCATTTTGTATGGATCAATTCATTTAATGCTCAAAATGGCATTATAAGGAAAGTATAATTACTGACCCACAAGTTTGACTTCAGACACTATACTTTTAATAGCTATACTATATAAAAGTAAAAAGTAAATGCATGGTAAAAGATCTATCAGGAATAGATTATAAAAGGATGAATAGGTTGTCAGTTGTAAAATCAGAATTCCAGGTGAAGGGCATTAAATAGGACAAATGAAGATGAAAATCATAGTCCATGAAGAACATGAATAACTCATCCTACAACTACTAATAGAATTTCTAAATATACAAAACAGAAATTATGAGGTATTCCAGGAGAAATTTATAATACAGTTTAAATGTTATGACGCTCAACTTTATTCAAAAAATAATTTTTAAAAGCTATAAATATAAGTACAAGTTTGATCTAATAGATGCACACAGCAATTATCCTGTCAATGGATTAATATCAATAATATATAATTAACATTTAATATTTAGTAAAAATAAACAACCATTAGAAAAGCATACAAAAGAAAAACAAGAACATAAACAAGATACTAACACATCTATGAAACAATGCTTTATCTCCTATTAATCAGGGAAGAAAATTACACAATAATATATATATATTATATATAATATACATGTTACTATATATATATATATGTATATATATATATATATATATATATATATATATATATAATTAGTTAGTTAGCCCTTTGTATCTGTGTTTTCTGCATCCAACCTTGGATCAAAAACGTTTTTAAAAATTGCATCTGTTCTGAACTGTAGACTTTTGTCTTTGCCATCATTCCCTAAACACAGAGTACACTATTTGCATAGCATTTACTTCCTATTAGGTATTACAAGCATCAGGAGATGATGTGAAGCGCACAGAGGAGCTGCATGACCTTTACTAAGCAAGTGCTGTGTTCTTTCCTTTGAGGGCCCTCAGCATCTGCAGTTTCTGGTATCCTTGGTGGGGCTGTCTTGGAATCAACACCCCATAAACCCCAAGGGATGACTGTACATATCCACCACATTGTTAAAAATAAATTGATTGTGGATATGAA
Source organism: Tamias sibiricus (assembly GCA_025594165.1). Classification (NCBI taxonomy): domain Eukaryota; kingdom Metazoa; phylum Chordata; class Mammalia; order Rodentia; family Sciuridae; genus Tamias; species Tamias sibiricus. Next base: position 166,638,304 of record CM046662.1, on the reverse strand, counting down.
GATGAGGCAGTGCAGGAATGGACAGTTTCTTTCCTGAGTGGATGACTGTTTATGGACTATTTAAAGAGCAATCCAATGGAGTCCATCAAAGATTAGATGTGCCCATCCAGTGACCAGCACTTCTGTGTTAGTGCCCATCACACAGGTGAATAGACCGTGTGCCCCAAGGAATACGTACAGAAAGTCCTTTATGACATTATTTGTATTAATGACAAATTAGAAACCACCTGAATGTCCGTAAGGGGATGGTTGAAAGTGTGAGTCCACCCATATCATGTGGTGCTATGCAGACAGAGGAGGGAGTGGGGGTGAGCTGGATGCACTGTCAGGTGTTACCATAATTGCAAAGTTATTTTGTTGTTAAAAAAAGCTCATATGCACATATGTGTACAAAGATGCTTATCTCTCTGCAAATACATACCATGTGTTAGTGTTTGTGAACTAATGCTTAAGAGTCGTTCCTTATGGGGAAGAGATTACAATTCACTAATTGTGTAAAGCAGGAAGCGTACAGTATAGATTTCTCTTTTTACTTCCAGTCTGAATAGTTTCATTGTCTTACAGTCAGCAAAGCATCATGTGTTATTTTTGTAAGTAAAATAAAACATGGATATACTCCAAAACCCATAAAATATTACCTGAGCAAGTTAAAAGTCTTTTATATTAACCTTTGATTTTACATTTTTGAAGAAATTATATTTTCAATATTTATTTGTAAAGCCTTTAAAAATTTTAAGATTGTTAAAGTTTATTTCACCACTGAAATAACTTGCCCAATCACATTTTCAATTCTTTTGGATGATTATTTACTTTGCATTTTTGAGGATTTATTTTCAATTTTACTAGGTAAAGTCACTCTCCCATTTTTTATCACCTTGTCTGGCCACATGTTTATGGAGTAAGTTGTCACGGTAACGAGATAAAGACTCCAACTGAGTGCTCTGCCTAGCCACCAACTTGCAATCCTCTTGCGTCAGCCTCTGGAGTAGATGAGATTACAGGCATGTGTTATTTTTAATTGGCCTTGTAATAATTGTAAATATTTTGCCTATCATGTGCAAAGACCATGGGTTCGATGACCAGCACTGCAAAAAAAAAAAAATATATATATATATACACAATTATGGGGTATAGTGTGATGATTCAATATATGTATATAACGTATAATGATTAAATTGTGGCAATAGGTATTTACCTATAAAAAACAAAGACTCCAATTGAGGAAAGGAGAAGGTAGGTTTGCTCCTGTTGTGTCCCAATAGTGTACCGAGTGCAGAATTAACCTTGGAACTTGCAGCCACCCTGCGTCTATTTCATCAGGTCCACATTCACAAGAGAGGGACTTACAGAATGATGGGTGACGTCTTGGGCTGTATTAAAATATGCCTTCATTTTACTCAGCAATAAAAGAAAATAAATTAATGGCATTTGCAGGTAAATGGATACAGTTGGAAGACATAATGCTAAGTGAAGTTAGTCAGTCTCAAAAATCCAAGTACCAAATGTTTTCTCTGATAAAAGGAGGCTAGTTCATAGTATTGTTGGATGGGGGTACATAGGAGGATTAGAGGAACACTAGAATGGTCAAAGGGAAGGGAGGGGAAGGGAGGGAGCAAGGGGGGGAGGGAGGGGGAGAAAAAGAAAAAAAGAAAAGGTGGTTGAATGAGACGGATATCATTTTCCTAAATGCATGATTGAAGTCCTGAATTGTATGAATATACTTTGTATACAAACAGTTGTATCTAAAAAGATGCTAAATACATGCACTATGAGTTGTACATATTAAAAATTATAAAAATAAAATTAAAAAAAAAAAGACGCCTTCACAGCAGGGCCAGTTGTCCCTTCAAGAACACCCCCAATCCCTGCCCGAGGCCACTCACCTGGACACCTGGACAGAGTTCCATCACTGGCTTCAAACCCAGACCCCAGGAACCTCCTTATCCCCCGACCCCCACCCAGCACTGCAGACCCCAGGTCACCCATAGTGTGACGAGCGTGGCTTCTTATTCTTTGTTGGTGAATTTGTTCACTCATTCCATAGACTCTAGTGTAGCCACAGTGTGCCATTCCTGGCTTTGAGTGCCGGGAACAGACATTACATCTCAGGTCCCTCCTGGAAGTTCCTGCCCCTGTGACTCAGATACAAGACCTGGGGATCAGGGTCTCCTCACTCCAGGAGTTGTACATGAGGACGCAGAGCATGGAGAGCATTTCCTGTAATTAGTCCCCCAGGGACATCTCTTTCTACTCCATTCTCTCAATTATGTGTTGCAGGGCTTGTTATGATGCGGTGACTTTGCTCAGGAGCAGGGGGAGGAGCATCCCTCCATGTGGGGACCAGGGGATGGACTTGCTGGAAGAGGCTGACCAGGAACAGAGTTGGAGAAGTTGGAAGAGGGAATTTCTGGCCCAGGGAGCAGTGTGCAAAGAGTGTGAAAGAGAGCGTGTAGGGGCTTTGGGGTGTCTGGGGGCCACAGGCGTATGCCAGGGTCAGATGCTCAGGGTGCTGGGTTTCTCTCTACCAAGCAGAATTATGCAAACCTACTTTCTGTCTTCTAACACAAAAAGCAGCAGAGCAACAGAGCATGACACTAAGATAATAGAATAAGCTAAGATTGATTGTCTTAAGCTACCTAGAGAGAGGATAGGCAGAGGGGTACTAAGGGCAGAAGAGGAGCCCAGGACCAGCTGGTGCTTTAGTCAGCTTTTTCACTGCCTGACTAAAATCCCTGATCAGAACAATTTTAGGGGAGGAAGAGTGTGTTTGAGGGCTCCTGGTTTCAGAGGTCTCAGTTCGTAATTTGCCAGCTTGTTCCTGGTAGCTCAAGGTGAAGCTGAACGTCTTGGAGGAGCAGTGGGGGAGGGAAGCAGCTCATGTGACGACCAGGAAGCCGACAGACTGCAGTTGCCAGACACAAAACACATGCCCCGAAGGCAGGCCCCCAGTTCCCACCTCCTCCAGGCACACCCTAACCACCTTTAGTTACCACTCAGTTAACCCCTGTCAGGGGATTAATTCACTGATTGGGTTAGGACCCTCACAACCCAATCGTTTCTCCTTGAAACCTCTTGCACTGTCTCATACCTGAGCTTTGGGGGACACCTCACATCCAAACCATACCGCTGGCTTTCAGCACGAGCCACAAACAGTGTGGAGAACTTTCCACACTAGGCCAGTGAGTTTGTTTTCCATTCTGGAAGCACTAGAGGTTCTGATTGATAGCAACTCGATGATTTATTTAGCAGCCATTCACAGAACATTTTTCACATTTATTTAGTATTTATTTTTTATATTAAAATTGGTGAATAAGTTCAAAGCCAGCCTCAGCAATGGCGAGGCACTTAGCAACTCAGTGAGACCTTGTCTCTAAATAAAATGCAAAAAAGGTCTGGAGATGTGACCCAGTGGTCAAGTGCCCTTGAGTTCAATCCCCAGTACCCCCCAAAAAAAACCAAATTGGTGAATAATAATTGTTTATGTGAGCAATTTACAATATGTTACTTTGAAATATGTACACATTGTATAATAGCTAAGTCAGGCTAAGAGACAGACGCAGGTTACTCAGAATTGTGCCTCCGAGTGTGCCATTGCAGGCACGATTGCCCATCCCCTAGGAAATGTTAGGGGCCAGGCCTGCACTGAGGCCCCTGTGGTGTGACCTTTCTTGTATTGCCCCTGGGGACGCCTGAGGGGTCATGCTAATGGGGGATGTATGTATCACTTCAACTTTAAATTTTTAAAGTTTTGCGTTTTATAAGTTGTACTTTTTAAAATTTTTTCTGTACTTGTTCAAAAGTTCACAAGTCATCTATCCAAATATCATTTTGCAATGAATCAAAATCAGAATAGGATCTTTTCCCTCATTCTTCAGAAAGCAAATCCTCTTTATTCAGGGCTCCTCTTCCTAAAGCTCATGCATCAGCCGGCCTTGCTCTCAAGGCTCGCGCACCAGCCAGCGCTGATTTTGAGCCCGTCTGGAAACAACAATGGTAACAAGGACAACTTTGGAGGAAAATCTGGCAACCCGGAATCCTCCCTCCTGTGTTTCAGAAACAGTCTGCTGCGGTCTTTGAAGAGACAATAACGTGGCCGGCAGCGTGGAGGGCACGGGGGCATCTCTCACTCCTGGCTGCTTCCTCACTCACCTCAGCCTTCCCACAGTGCAGGGCACCTCCCTGAGGGTCCCAGCCTGTCCCATTCCCTGTGCTCTACTACATCCAACTACCAGAAAGCTGGTGGGAGCCAGAAACACGACCAGACAGAAAACCACAGCTCTGTCCACTTGGCCGAGTCACCAGCTACAGGAGCCCTGTTTGGGGAGATGGCTAAGATTGCGGTTGACTAAGGGCCATGGAGATGTTTGGGCATTGCCCCCTTCCGTAGTCTCACGGGACTTGGCCCGGGATCTCGCGGGACTTGGGCCGAGATTGCTGATCTGGTCGGGGCCATTTGGTGTGTGGGTTTTTTGGTGGTGCATGTTAAAGTCATTGTTAGAGCCAGAGAGAGAAGTTATCAGAATAAAAAGACTGTTTGTTTCCAGTTTGCCTCTGAACTTCTTCCCTCAGCTTCCTTACTCCAAGCGTCAGTTGCCTCGGACAACAACAACCATCTCCTCATCCCTCTGCAGAGTCTGCCCAGGTAAGGAGCTGCCAACCCGCTGCCATACCCCTCCGTCCCCACCTCCAGCTGGTCTCAATGCTGCTTCTGCTAATAGCTTCTCCGTTAGTTCCCCCTCCTCCATTCCCACACCCGCGGCCTTTCCTCTGTCTCCCGACATCCCACGGCCCCCTTCCACCCCAAATTCTGCTAGAAACCCACCTGACAGGGACACGTGATCACACGCCTCCACCGCCTTAATCCCATCCAAGCCTGTGCATGTGGCACCCCCAGACTTCTTAAGAGGGTGTTTCCTATCAGCAGGGCACCTGGGTCTGTCGTGTGTGTGTGTGTATGTGTGTGTGTGTGTGTGTGCGTGTGTGTGTGTGCACATGAGAGTGAAGTGTGGAGAAGGCCTGTGGCTGGAGCACTAGGATTTAGAGACTAAAGTAGAATGTCTTAAAGTGCAACTGGTGATACACTCTCTAATCAAAATGCTTTAATGAGTAAAATGAGCAAGGCTACAAATCACTTGATAAGAACAATAGATCAGCCGGGCGCGGTGGCGCACGCCTGTAATCCCAGCACTTTGGGAGGCTGAGGCAGGAGGATCGCGAGTTCAAAGCCAGCCTCAGCAATGGCGAGGCACTTAGTAACTCAGTGAGACCCTGTCTCTAATAAAATACAAAACAAAGGGCTGGGGATGTGATCCAGTGGTCGAGTGCCCCTGAGTTCAATCCCCAGTACCAAAAAAAAAAAAAAAAAAAAAAAAAAAAAAACAGAACAATAGATCGATTATCTGCCTCGCTACCTGTCCCTAACTCCTACATCACAGGTTATGGAAGCAGTCTGAACTTGGAGGAGGAGGGCCATGGCCTGGCTTTGTTTTACTTAGGGGCTGATCCCATGCTGTCCCAAACCCTTCTTTACTATGTGGCAGCAGTTCCTTTAATGTCATCCCGACCATATTCACTAGCTTCAAACATCCATTCAGTTTAAAATCCCAGTCTTAATTCCAGGCCAAAGTTTCTCTCTTTTGTGGGTGACTAGCCTGGTGGCTCCAGGGACCTCACATGGTGGGTGAGGTCTGGCCTGCTCTCTGGTTCTGTCTGCTCCAACTCCAGCACTGTTACCAGTGTTACAGAGCAAGGGGACATACACAGTACTGGGACAGCTCTCCCCCTTACCTCTGCAGAGGCAAACTCTTCTGATTGGGGGTTCTGGGGAGTAATGGATGGGAGATGTCAAGTTCATTCTTGTTTTTGTGACATAGTGCAAATCTATCTCTGCTGGATTCTGTTACCTAATGGCCATGCAGGTCCTTGTGTATTGGGGTACATGCTCTGGTTTCTTTTCCGGGGCATGGATGAATTATTTTGGAATTCAGAAAATAGTGCCCAGAATAAGGGGAAGTGGAGATCTCGGGATGATTGCCCAGGACAGCTTGCCCAGATCTTACTAGGCATTAAATATGAGGACAAGGTTCATGCAAGTCTCAGTGCCCCAGCCATCTCTGTCCCCAGAGTGAGTGAGTAGTTACAGTGAAAGCCTTTTCACCGAGGAAGCTCATGGTGGTGGTGTCTGGTGGAAGCTGAAGGCTGAGATGATAAGGGGACCACGGTGGCACGCCCATGGTTACACATGCAGGTGCCTCTCCCAGCTGACATAGTCCGGAGCCCTCAGAGCCCCTGCAAGTGCACTGCACGTGCACCTGGGGGGAGGAGTCTCCAGTGCGTGCTCTCATGCTTGTCCATGTACCGAAACCATCTGGAATGACCTGTCAGCTGCCTGTCCTGTCCCTGTCATATGACTCTCAGGGGGTTACCTGGGGGAAGAGATTGAATTTCACTATTTGTCCTTTTATTTCATTGGAATCTTGTACCTCCTGTGTTCATTACTGATTCAAAATGGTGGGGGGGGGGGAGAGAGAGGGAGAGAGAGGAGGTAAAAGTGTGATAAATGGCATATTGACCTGCTGCCTTAATTAAAACCAACACTAGAGAATCTCATTTGCATATGAAAAGACACCCTGATATTATGGGTGTGTACATAGACTCTATAAATGCAGCAGTGTTTCAGTTCTATTTTATTTTGCTTATCTGCAACTATGCCAAGTTAAGGGGTTTTTAATGCAAACCCTTTCAGGTTTTCCCATAAATAAAAATATATATGAATGCTATCCTTTTTTCTTTTAATATGCTCAAAAAGATCCTTGATTTATGCACATATTGCTAAAAGGAGCTAAGGGAAATTTCTTCTCTAAGTTTTTCCAATAAAAGTTGCCTTTGGAGCCGGGCGTGGTGGCGCACGCCTGTAATCCCAGCACTTTGGGAGGCTGAGGCAGGAGGATCACGAGTTCAAAGCCAGCCTCAGCAATGGCGAGGCACTTAGCAACTCAGTGAGACCCTGTCTCTAAATAAAATACAAAAAAAGGGCTGGGGATGTGACCCAGTGGTCGAGTGCCCCTGAGTTCAATCCCCGGTAACCACAAAAAAAAAAAAAAAAAAAGTTGCCTTTGGCTTGAAAACAGCTAGAGGAATTTTTAGTGAATATTTTTAAAAGTTAGATGTGGAAAAGAACAAGAGTTGAGCATGAAGGTAATTCTTCAACCATAGCTAATGGTATTCCACAAATCTGTCATGCAATTCAGAAGTAAAACACAGGCAGAAAATTAGACTATAGAACAGTCCAGGGAGAAAATGGGCCATTTTTAGTACAAGATGTCTTTCTAATTCTAACTCAGTATTTCAAATTTATTGACTGATAGATCTAAGCTCACATAAACCTCTTCTTTCCAGAGCTGAAATATAATTTAAAAAAATATGTTTTATGGTAAGGAAATATTCTAAATAACAAAGAAAAGGTTAGACGGTGTATTGTAAACAATATTCTGGGATCCGCAGGCCTACCTGCTGTTCTCTTTAATAGTGTATGTTTGCACTTAAGGTGATCCCAGACACGTCCTTCAACTGCTTAGTAACAGCTTTAATGTATAGATATGCAAAATCTTTCAAAATCAATCCCTTGAGTAAGGTCATCTGAGATGCTTCCATTTATTTCTGTGACGTTTTACAATGAATTAATCGGACATGCATCTCTGGACACGTTTCTATTCAGGTAAGTGCATTTTTATACTGGATTAATATATATCCCTACCTGTTGTACTGAAGAAATGTTTTTCAAATTTGGTTCCCGTTATAAAGAATCAGCATCTTAGTATCTTCATATCAAACATTCGACCTTTGGTTTTTTGGGATGAGAGGAATGAAAAAACTTTAAATAGAACAAGGGGGGGGGGACGGGGGAGGAGGGCAAGGGGATAGGAATAATGGCAGACTGAGTTATCCATGACTACCCTAAATACATGTATGAAGACACAATTGTTGTAAAAATACTTTATATAAAACCAGCAACTTGAGAAATTGTGCTCTTTATATGTAATATGAAATGAAATGTATTCTCTAAACATGTATAACAAATTAGAATAAAAAAATGGAAAAAAGAGAATCAGCATCTTGTTTTAAGCATGATACTTAGACTAAATATATTCAAGAGTATCATAAACTACACAAATTGAAGAATATAAGTGTCTTTGAATTTTATCATTGCAAACTGCTCTTTGGACACCAGATGAAAATTGCTATTCTTTGCTAGTCTGTGAGTACTTGCAGACCACACATTTGAATCCAAGGAAAGTAAGTGCATAATCACACAGGAGGGGAGGGTGGCTCATGCGTAGGCATCCTGGTGTCTACACTAGAGAGGAGGAGAACTGAAAAAGTTTACTAATCTGCCTTTTCTTTTACCAAGTGCTGGTATTTTGTGAATCTATACTTCACTTCATGGCTTTGTTGATCTCCATCCCTGTTAGCAGCACAAATCTCAGAACTCCATGGAATTCAGACAAAGTTCCCTTCATTCAAGGCTATGAACAAAGGCTGCAGAGAAGTGTTAGCCCAGGACCTGACTGATGTTAGTGATGTAAACAAGCGGTCAGAGTTTGGGTCCTGACAGATCGACTGTAGATGCAGGACCTTGAACGAGAGAGATGACAGGTGCTGTTTCACAGATTTTTCTTTTTACAATTCAGTGGACCCTCTAAATTAGGGACAGCAAAGTTCTTCTGTAAAAACTAGTAAGTATTTTAGTTTTGGTGGGCTAAGAGGCAAATTGAACGTATATGTGAGTACTTAGTCATATTTCAGTAAAACTGTATTTGTGTAAGCCAAAGTCAGAAGGTCAAGGGTCACATGTTTTCTCTCATATGTGGAAGATAGAAAGGAAAAAGAAAAAGAAAGGTGTGTGTATGTGTGTGTGGGGGGGACCTGGGATCTCAAGAAAATCAAAAGGAGATCAACAGAATAGAGGAAAAGGACCAGGGAGTAGGAGCAAGGATGGGAGGGGAGGTGCCAGGGAGTGACATTGGCCAGATCATATTGCTATTTTGTGCGCATGTACGAATATGTAACAGCAACCCCACCATTATGTACAACTATAATGCTCCAATAAAAATGTAGAATTAAAAAAATACTATATTCGTGAACACTGACTTCAGAAATTCACAAAATTCTCAGGTGTCACAAAATAATTTTCTTCTTTAGACTTTTTTTAATATTTTTTTTTAGTTGTAGTTGGACACAATACCTTTATTTTATTTATTTATTTTTATGTGGTGCTGAGGATGGAACCCAGGGCTACGCATGTGCTAGGTGAGCGCTCTACCATTGAGCCACAACCCCAGCCTTGTTTTGTTTTTTTGTTTTTTTGTTTTTTTTTTTGGTACCGGGGATTGAACTCAGGGGCACTCAACCACTGGGCCACATCCCCAGCCCTTTTTTGTATTTTATTTAGAGATAGGGTCTCACTGAGTTGCTAAGTGCCTTGCCATTGCTGAGGCTGGCTTTGAACTCTTGATCCTCCTGCCTCAGCCTCCCAAGTGCTGGGATTACAGGCATGCACCACTGCGCCTGGCTAACCCCAGCCTTTTTAAGCCATTAAAATATTTAACAATTTTTAACTCAAGGATTATAAAGAAAACAGCTGGGCATGATGACGCATGCCTGTAATCCCACCAGCTTGGGAGGCTGAAGCAGGAGGATCACAAGTTCAAAGACAGCCTCAGCAACAGCGAGACACTGAGCAACTCAGTGAGACCCTGTCTCTAACTAAAATACAAAATAGGGCTGGGGATGTGGCTCAGCGGTCGAGTGCCCCTGAGTTCAACCCCTGGTAACCCCCCCACCACCATAAAATAATAATAATTATACAAAAACAGGCAGTAGGATGCACGGGGTCTCAGGTCACAGTTTGCCAACCCCTGCTGTGAGTGGGGAGCCCAAGGCAGGGGTCCTCTGGTTAGAAATGCATCTCTGGAACCTTTGAAAGGTCTAACTGGGAGCCGTTTCACCCAGAACAAGTGAGCTGTTTGCTATAATCAGTGCTATAGTAAGATTTACTTTAGCATTTATTTTTCATATTTTATGCTTACTAATTTTGTGACAGGGCATTAGAGAATGTTTTTAAATTAATAGAATTTTCTTTTTCAAGCAGTTTTAGGGTTACAGAGGGGACAGAGACATCCCCTGTACTTTTGGCCCACCTCCATTTTCTTCTGTTAACACTGGCCTCTGGTTTGGTGCATTTGTTATAACTGATGATTAAAGATGGATACATTGGTATTAATTGAAGACTATAGTTCCTATTAGGGTTCCTGTATAAGGTGGCATAGCTGCACTGAAAACATTGAAAGGAGGGATGCTGTGGACGCATCAGCATGTGCCAAAGCTTTGTTCAAGAATAACATTTGCACTTTAGGTCAGGGTGGGCAAACTTCCTGTCAGTCTCCAGACAGTGAGTATGCTAGGTCTTGTGGGTCATGGGGTCATCACGGCTGCTCCGCTCTGCCCCCGTGAGGTGAAGGCAGCCATTGAGAGCACAGAACAGATGTGCTAGGCTGCCTCAGTGGAGCAGCAGCTGCCCCGGGCACCTCTGGGTAGGCCATACCAAAATGCCCGTCTTCTCCCAGGACAGCCCACGGCCATTTCAATGTCATTATCTGACCCTGGTGGAAAACAGCAAAGTGATTCTGGTTTCAGTATGAAGCAGACCTTGAACAAGAATGTAAACAAGAGGAGCATTATTTCCACCCAGTGAGAGCTAATGATGGTTTAGACCAGAACTTGGCCAGTGGACCAAATCCAGCCCGGACTTGGTTTTGTACGGCTAGAGACTTACAAGTGGTTGTTACATTGTTGACATGTTGTAACAAAAACAAAAGACCATGCAACAGAGACCACTGTGACCTGGGAAGTCTAAGCTATTTACTCTCCGGCCCTTTATAGGAGACATTGCTGGACCTCTGTCAATGCAGAAGACTGAAAGTGGAGGCGAGAAGACTGCATATGCTGGGAACTCAGAGGTGAAAGAAAGGGCTCAGGCCTCCTGGCTCCTGGCTTCGCTCTCTGGTCTAACTCAGCTCACTGCTCGGTGCCTCCAGTCTGCGGCACGCAGTTCCTCCCTGGCTCTCAGTGCCCAGCTGGACGTCTCCCTGAGTGCCCAGCTTACAGATTCTCCTTTCTCCTCTACTCATCATCTGCACTTGGATCTCAAAGTTGAGAAGTTCAGGGCTGGGGATGTGGCTCAGCGGTAGAGCACTTGCCTAGCACGTGCGCAGCCCGGCCCGGGTTCGATCCTCAGCACCACGTAAAAATAAACACATTGTGTACAACTAAAGCAAATAAATAAATATTTAAATTAAAAAAAAAAAAGTTGAGAAGTTCAGGATGGACATTCTTCATTTCCTCCCCGAAACCTCTTCTCTTCCACATCTTAATTAATGAAATCCCACCTTCCCTTCATGTGGCCCCAAGTCTATGGGATCATTTGCTTGTTCACATCCAATCCATCTGCAGACCCCATTGCTGCTCTTCCAAAGAATGTCCATGATCTAACTACTTCTCAACATTTCCCTCACTACAACAGGTCCACGCCATAGTTCCTTGTGTGAATGCTTCTCATTGCTACTCTTCTTTATTATTATTTCAATTTGCTATCATTTTTACAGGCATATAGAATAAAAACACAAAAATTGTATAGCATATCTGTGGGGCACGATTGGATGTTTTAATACATGTAAACACGTAATGTTCAAATCAGAGTAATCATATCTAGTTCTTCAAGCATTTATCATTTATTTATGATAAAATCATTCAAAATCCTTTTCTTACAGCTTTTTGAAATATATAGTAGACAGTGGCTATCTATAGTCACCCTCCTGGGCAAGAGCACACCAGAACTTCTTATTCCTACCTGTAATTTACAGCCCACGGATCAAACTTGCCTGGTCTCTTTGCAGGAATCACCATTTCACTCTCAACTTCTGTGAGATCACCTGTATTAGCTCGCCCGTGAATGAGGTCATGTGGCACTTGTCTATTTAAACCTGTCTTACTTCACTAAAAAAGTGGAAGGGATTTCATTTGTTTTTACACCTCAGTAGTGTTCCGTGGTGGACATACACCACGTTTTTTATCCATTCGCCCACTGGTGGACACTGGGTCGCGTCAGTTTCCCAGCTACTGAGAACAGTGCTGGGATTCGCATGGGAACGCAGGCGTCTCCTTGACGTATGAACTTCATGTCCCTTGATGTACCTTAGTACCGGAATGGCTGGGCCGTGTGGTGGTTTGACTCTTAGTTCTTTGAGGTACCTCCATACTGTGCCAAGCTTTCCTTTTCTCCGCATCTTCCCCACCACTTACCTTTTGCCTTTTTTACCATAGCCATTGCATTTTCTTTTCTTTGTGATGAACATGTATTAATCGTACTTATTAGCGGGGTTCACTGTGATATTCTGGCCTGAGCACACAGCATGCACTGGTCAAGGCCATTCCCCCATGTCCACCCCTTCCCGGCCCTTCGCCATCTCTAGTAACCCACTCTTCCTGCAGTGAGGCCATGTCTCGCCGTGGCTTTGACTTTCCCTCTCTGATGACTAGTGAGGTTAAGCATCTTTCGTATGTCTGTTGGACATTTAGATGTCTTTTTTTGAGAACTGTCTACTTGATTATATTGCCCACTTTTTCATTACTATTATTTTGCTGTTGAGTTGACTTCCGTCTATGCTGTGGATATTAGCCCCCTCTTATGGCCTGCATAGCTGGCAAGACTTTTCTTTTACTTTTTGGCTGTATCTGCATTCTAATGACCACGTCCTTTTCTGTGTGGAAGCTTTTGAGATTGCTGTGATCCCATTTGTCCATCATCACCTGTGCTGTTCGGGTCTTGACCAAAAAAGGCTTTTCCCATTCTGATGTCCTGAAGCATTTCCTGTATTTTTTCCCTAGTTGCTTCATAGTTTCAGGTTTTTAATTCATTATGAGTTGATATTTCGCCTGGTGAGAGACAGGGGTCTAGCTTCATTCTTTTTTTTCTATTGGTTCTTTTTAGTTACATATAACATTAGGATTCATTAGTTTTGACATAACTATAAAAGCATGGGATATAATTTGCTGTAATTTGGCCCCCAGTCCTTCCCCTTCTCTCCTCCCTCCCCCTTTCTGTCCTCTACTCCGCTGATCTTTCTGCTATTTACCTATAGTTATTTTTAATTAGTGTCTTGTGTGTTTACATAAGGGGGAGAGTCACTGTGGTGGATTCATACACTTACACAGGAATCCTTCTACTTGTGGATGTTCCATTTTCCCAGCACCATTTAAAGACAGTCCCTTCTCCTGCGTGTTCTTAGCTCCTTGGGGGAACAAGAGTTGGCTGTGCACAAACAGGATTCATTTTAGGCTCCCTGTTCTGTTCCGTTGGACCGTGTCTGTTCTGAGGCCAAAACCATGCTGTTTAGATTTCTACCACTTTGTAGTACATTTGGAAGTCAGGTAGGATACTGGTTCCTGCTTTGTTCTTTTTGCTCAAGATTGCTTTGGCTATTTGGTATTTTCATGGATTCATACAATATGCAGATTTTTTTCTTTTTTTTAGTTCTGAGAAGAATGTTATTGGCATTAGGAATTTGATAGTAATTGAACTGAATATGTATATTGCTTTGGGCAGTACGGACATCTTCACAAGTCATTCTTCCAATTGTGAACACAGGGTGCACTGGTCTTTTGACTCTGGCTAGATTTATGCCTATGTTTTTTTTTTCCCCTAGATATTATGAATTGGATTGCTCGCCCCATTTCCCCTGAAAGTTCTTGATGATTCTTGGTGTGCCAGGTTCTCTATGTATTGAAGGATCAGGTATTAATCCCAATTTGTGTGATCTGCATTTTCGTGTCTTTGAAGAAATTCTCAACAGGCTGCTTATTTTCTAGGAACCTAGAGTCACTTCTGCTATTTCAGCTCTAGATGGCACCCCAAGCCCAGGTTCGCCATGGTGCCACCGTGAGCGCGCTGTTGCTGCCTCAGCACTAGTGGGCTACCCAAGCCTAGGTTTGTCCCAAATCTGCAGCTGGAGTGCTGTTCAGTGTGGCGTGTCCAGGGAAGGCAGTCTGTCTCCACAGCCTTTCCACATCTCCTCCACAGTCACGGGCCTGAGAGATCAGGTGCTGTGGGATTATGCCTGACTAGACAGTCAGGAGGAACGTGTCCCAGGCTCTTAGACTCTGACTTGGTGCCCACTTCTGTCTCTTCCTTCAAGCAAACACTGTCCTCCCTATGTTGTGTGACTGAGGTTGGGGGAGGAACAGGGTAGGCAGTCCTGTGGCCACCAGTACCACAGTACTGAGCCATGCTCTCTACCCAGAGCCCACACGGCCAGCACAGCATTAGGGCAGGCCAAGGCCCCCACTGCTATGGCTGTTTATAGCTCAGGATGACTCCTGGCCCAAGAGTGCTGCCGCCAGCCACAGGTGATGCTGGCCCCAACAGCAGCCTGATAGACAGGGACTATGAGTCTCTGCCAGGCACCAGGTTTGTTATGGAAGCTTCTCTGTGGACAAGTACACGGGCAATGAAGAAGTACCCACTGTTGGTTTCGCCAGCCTGGCACTGAGTTCCAAGGCAAATTCTGTGCTTACTCCCTTCTCCTCCACCAGCGAATGCAGTCACGCTCCATGCTCTGCTCCCTGAGGTTGGGGTGGTGTTGGTGACACAGACCCTTGACCACTAAGGCCGACACTAAGCTGATTGCACGTGGTCTCACAGCTACAAGTTCCCGCCATTTCAGGGATGCCCTGAGGCCCGCTCCATAGCTGGGGCGATGGACACTGAAGCCCTCTATCTTGCTGGGGCACAGGGGTTGTTTCCTAGTGTTATGGCAGGCCTAGAGGTGCCATCTAAAAATGCTGGCCTGTTTATGGGACCCCTTGACTTCTGCCTGGTGTTGGGTTCAGCATGGTGGGGCCACCACTGGGCTCCAGGAGGAAGCCCTCACCAGCTTTCCTGTTCTGCTCTCCAGTGGGCGGAGGCTTGCTCTCTTCCCTTTGCACTCGAGGCTGGGAGCCGGTGTGAAGGCAGTCCTTGGGTCTCCTGACTAATGCCATTCCAGAAAACCAGTCCATGGGTGCTGCCTGGAGGGCAAGTTTGGGGCTCTGTCTGGCACTGGGTTTCACTAAGGCGGGCCTGGTATTCAGTTTCAAGTGCAAAGCTTGGACTTAATTGTTTTCTTTCTTCCCCAATAGGTAAGTCCCTCTCTGTGTTGCTTGGAGATGGGGGTATGATAATGTGGGGAACTTCTGCTTTGCTTTTTTTCATTGTGTTTTTTCTTATTACACTAAACCAGGCACTATGGTCTCTCGCCTGGCTTCCGTAGCTCTTGTGAAAGTAGTTTGGCTCATGTGTAGCTGTTCAAGGTGGTGTGTCTGGGGAGATGATGGCTTGTAGGATGTGACTCAGCCACCATTTCACTTTGTAAGACAATTTTTAAATTTGTTTTGATTAGTTCTACATGATAGTAGAATGTATTTATGCACTGTGATATATCATACATAGATGGGATATTATTTCTCATTTTTTTTTAAGTATACATGTTGCAGAATCATATTGGTCAAGTACTCAGCTTTAAAGAAGGGTGAAATTATGGCATTTGCCAGTAAATGGTTGGAGGTGGAGAATATCATGCTAAGTGAAATAAGCCAATCCCACAAATCCAATGGCTGAATGTTTTTTCTAATATGTGGATGCTAATTCACAATAAGGCGGGGGACACTAGGAAAAAATAGTGTTAGATAAGGTAGAGAGAAGTGAAGAGAGGGGAGGGAGGGGATGTTGGGATGGGAAAGATAGTGGAATGAAACAGACATTATTACTGTATATATGTGACTACATGACCATTTCACTTTAACTCCTCCTCATCACATCCTTGATTATTCCCCAGGCCTTTAACATCAAATTCTGTTACCAACATGCCAAACAGATTGTCCTATAAAAAGCTAATTCAAGGCAGGACTAGAACAGCAAAAATAGAAAACTTAAATAATCATATATGATGATTTATTATGAAGCTGTAATGAGCCTGCTGACCTCCACCCTAGTGTGACCAGGCTCAGGTCAGTCCTGCTGACCTCCCCTTTAGTGCAACCAGGCTCCAGTCAGTCCCACCGACCTCCAACCCAGGGCAGGAGAGGCAAGAATAACTCCTCCCAACTCCACTTGAGTGCAGGCTGGCCAAGGACAGCCCTGAGGACCTACACTTGTGTGTGGCCAGGCTCAGGTCGGTCTCGCTGACCTCCACACTAGCAGGGCCGGCCCCAGGTCAGTCCTGCTTGAGTGTGGCCAGGCTCATGGCAGTTCCAACAAACCTTCCCCTGAGCGCAGGTGTGCCCAGGTCAGCCCAGCCCACACCTGTGGAGCTCAGGCTGGGCAGTTTTACTGACCTCTGCTCAGAGGACTGCCTCTTCCAACCAGCAGACCACCACAGGAGCTCAGATTCAACCAGTTGGGCCCACACCAAACTGCGTGGGACTCAGACCCAGGTAGCATACATTGAGGGACACCGTCAGGTTCTGAAAGCCCAGTATTAAGGGGAGGGACAGACAATCTGCATGGATACTAAAGAATATAGGGTAGAAACTATAATATCTCAGACCTACACTGCAAGAAAGGAAGGCAAATAGACAACATGAAAAAACAAGGGAGGAAAGTATCCCAAACAAATCAGGAAACTACAATAACAGAACCCGTACTGAGCAAAGTTGATGAAATGTGAGAGAATGAGTTCAGAAGGTTCATAATTAAAATGATCCGTGAATTAAAGAATGACCTAAATGAGCAAATACTGGCAAAAATTGACCACTACAACAAAGATATAAGACAGCAAATACAGGTAGCAAAAGATTACTTCAAAAAATAGATAGAAACTCTGAAAAAAAAAGTCAGAAATCCTTAAAAATAAGGAAACAATTAATCAAATAAAAACACAATAGAAGGCATCAACAACAGACTAGATCAACTGGAAGAAGGAACTTCAGACAATGAAGACAAAGGATATAATTTTGAAAATAAAGTTGACCACACAGTGAAGATAGTAAAAAACCATGACCAGAATGAACATCCAAGAATTATGGGACAGCAGCAAAAGACCAAATCTAAGATTAATTGGGATAGAGGAAGGCACAGAGTTTCATACCAAAGGAATGCACAATCTCTTCAATGAGATAATATCAGAAAATTTCCCAAGCATGAAGAATGAATTGGAAAACCAAATACAAGAGGCTTACAGGACACCAAATGTACAAAATTACAACAGATCCACACCAAGTCACATTATGGTGAAAATGCCTAGCATACAGAATAAGGATAGAATTTTAAAGGCCACAAGAGAGAGGAATCAGATCACATATAGGGGGAGACCAATTTGTATCATGGCAGATTTTTCAACTCAGACACTCGAAGCCAGGAGATCATGGAACAACATATACTAAGCTCTGACTGAAAGAAAAGGGATGCCAACCAAGAATCTTATACCCAGAAAAATTAAGCTTTAGATTTGAGGATGGAATAAAAACCTTCCATGATAAACAAAAGTTAAAAGAATTTACAACTAGAAAGGCAGCACTACAGAATATCCTTGGCAAAATATTCCATGAAGAGGAAAAGAAAAACAATGATGAAAATCAGCAGAGGGAGGTATTACACTAAAGGAAAACTAATCAGAGGAGAAACCATGTCAAGTTAAATACCAAAAATAAACAAAAATGGCTGGGAATACAAATCATGTCTCAATAATAACTGTAAATGTTAATGGCCTAAACTCGCCAATCAAAAGACATAGACCAGCAGATTGGATCAAAAAAACAGACCCAAAAATATGCTGCCTCCAAAAGACTCTTCTCAAGTTCAAGAGTAAAATTGACCACAACACAGTTATTCTAGGGGATTTCAACACACCTCTCTCACCAATAGATAGATCATCCAAACAAAAGCTAAACAAAGAAATCTTAGGCCTCCTTAAAACAATTAATAACTTAGACTTAATGGACATATATAGAATATTTCATCCCACAGTAAAAGAATACACTTTTTTCTCAGCAGCACATGGCTCCTTCTCCAAAATAGACCATATATTATGCCACAAGGCAACTCTCAGCAAATATAAAAAAATAGAGATACTACCCTGCATGCTATTGGACCCCATTTACAATAGCATCAAAAAAAAATAATAAAGTACCTGGGAATCAACTTAACAAAAGAGGTGAAAGACCTCTATAAAGAAAATTATAGAACACTAAAGAAAGAAATCATAGAAGAACTCAGAAGATGGAAAGACCTACCTTGCTCTTGGATAGGTAGAGTCAATATTGTCAAAATGTCCATACTACCAAAGGCATTATACAGATTTAATGCAATTCCAATCAAAATTCCAATGTCATTTTTCAAAGAAATAGAAAAAGCAATCATGAAATTCATCTGGAGAAATAAGAGACCCAGAATAGCAAAAGCAATCCCGAGCAAGAAAAGTGAAGCAGGGGGCATCACCATACCAGACTTTAAATTATACTATAGAGCAATAGTAACTAAAACAGCATGGTATTGGCAACAAAACAGACGGGTGGACCAATGGTACAGAATTGTGGACACAGAGACTAATACATATAATTTCAGTTATCTTATATTAGACAAAGGTGCCAAAAATGTACAGTGGAGAAAGGATAGCCTCTTCAACAAATGGTGCTGGGAAAACTGGAAATCCATATGCAACAAAATGAAATTAAACTTGTATCTCTCACCATGCACAAAACTCAATTCAAAGTGGATCAAGGACCTAGGAATTAGACCAGAGACAATATGCCTAATAGAAGAAAAAGTAAGCTCCAATTTCCAACATGTCGGATTAGGCCCCAAGTTCCTTAATAAGAATCCTGTAGCGCAAGAACTATTACCAAGAATTAATGAATGGGATAGATTTAAGCTAAAAAGCTTCTTCTCAGCAAAAGAAACAATCAGTGAGGTGAATAGAGAGCCAACTAATTGGGAACAAATATTTAATACATGCACATCAGATAGAGCACTAATTTCTAAAATATATAAAGAACTCAAAAAACTTTACACAAAAAAAGCAAATAACCCAATCAATAAATGGGCTAAGGAACTGAAAAGACACTTCTCAGAAGAAGATATACAATCAATCAACAAATACATGAAAAAATGCTCAATCTCTCTGGCAATTAGAGAAATGCAAATAAAAACTACTCTAAGATTTCATTTCACTCCAGTCAGAATGGCAGCTATCAAGAACACAAACAACAATAAATGTTGGAGAGGATGTGGGGAAAAAGGCACACTCATACATTGCTGGTGGGACTGCAAAATGGTGCATCCGCTATGGAAAGCAGTATGGAGATTTCTTGGGAAAATGGGAATGGAACCAACCTATGACCCAGCCATTTTACTCCTGGGTCTATTCCCAAAGGACTTAAAAACAGCATATTATAGTGACACAGCCACTTCAATGTTTATAGCAGCACAATTCACAATAGGTAGGTTGTGGAACCAACCTAGATGTCCCTCAGTAGATGAGTGGATAAAGAAAATGTGGTATATATACAAAATGGAATTTTACTCAGCAATAAGAGAGAATAAAATAATGGCATTTGCAGGTAAATGGATGAAGTTGGAGAATATAATGCTAAGTGAAATTAGTCAATCTCAAAAATCCAAATACCAAATGTTTTCTCTGATATAAGGAGGTTAGTTCACAGTGTGATTGGATGGGGGTACACAGGATTAGAGGAACTCTAGAATGGTCAAAGGAAAGGGAGGGCAAGAGAGGGAGCAGGGGGGGAGAAGGGTGGAAAATGGTGGTTGGATGAGATGGATATCACTATCCTAAATGCATGATTAAAGATCTGAATGGTACTTACATACTTTGTATACAAGCAGTTGTATGTAAAAAGATGATATACTTGTGCATTATGAATAAGTAAGTAAATAATCTAAAAAAAAGAAACTATAGAACTCAAAAATACAATAAACAACTTAGACTTAACTGACTTATATAGAATATTTCATCCTTTAAGAAGCAAAAACACGTTCTTCTCAGCAACACATGGATCCTTCTCTAAAATAGACCATATACTACACTACAAAACAAATCTTAGCAGGGCTGGGGTTGTGGCTCAGCGGTAGAGCACTCACCTAGCACGTGTGCAGCCTGGGTTCCATCCTCAGCACCACATGCAAATAAATGCATTGTGTACAACTAAAGCAAATAAATAAATATTAAAAAAAACAACTCTTAGCAAATATAAAAAAATAGAGATACTACCCTGCATTCTATCAGACCATAATGGAGTGAAATTAGAAATCAACGATAAAATAAGAAATAAAAGCTAATCCAACACCTGGAGACTAAATAATATGCTACTGAATGAGCAATGGGTTGCGGATGACATCAGAGAGATTAAAAAAATTTTAGCGGTGAATGAGAACACAGATACAACATATCAAAGTCTCTGGGACACTATGAAGGTAGTTCTAAGAGGAAAGTTCTTTGCATTGATTTCATTCCTCAAAAGAAGAAAAAGTCAACAAATAAATGACTTAATATTATATCTCAAAGCTCTAGAAAAAGAAGAGAAAAATCTAATACCAAAAGCGGTAGAAGATAGGAAATAATTAGGGCTGAAATCAATGAGATTGAAACAAAAGAAAAAATTGAAAAAAATGACAAAACAAAAAGTTGGTTCTTTGAAAAAATAGATAAAATTGACAGGATGACAAAGAGAAGGAGAGAGAAAACTCAAATTACTAACATATGTGATGAAAAAGGAAATATCACAACAGACACTATGGAAATACAGGAAATAACTTGAAATTATTTTGAAAACTTGTACTCTAATAAAATACAAAAGACATCAGCAAATTTTTAGAGCCGCATGATCTGCCCAAATTAAAGCAGGATGATATATACACACACAATTTAAACAGACCAATTTCAAGTGATGAAATAGAAGATGCCATCAGAAGCCTACCAACCAAGAAAAGGCCAGAACCAGGTCGATACACAGCTGAGTTCTACAAGACCTTCAAAGAAGAACTGATACCAGTACTCTTCAATTTATTTCAGGAAATAGAAAAAGAGGGAATACTTCCAAACTCATTCTATGAGGCTAATATCACCCTGATCCCAAAACCAGGCAAAGACACACACAAAAAAGAAAATTTCAGACCAATATCTCTAATGAACATAGAGGCAAAAATTCTTAATAAAATTCTGACAAAACAGATACAAAAACATATAAAAAAATATAGTACACCACAATCAAGTGGGGTTCATTCCAGGGATGCAAGGATGGTTCAACATGGAAATTAATAAATGTAATTCATTATATCAATAGACTTAAAGATAAGAATCATATTATTATCTCAATAGATGCAGAAAAAGCATTAAAAAATACAGCACCCCTTCATGTTCAAAACACCAGAAAAACCAAGGATAACAGGAACATATCTCAACATCATAAAAAGCTATCTATGCAAAACCCCAGGCCAACATTATTCTAAATGCAGAAAAATTGAAAGCATTCCCTCTAGAACCTGGAACAAGACAGGGATGCCCCTTTTCACTACTTATATTTAATATAGTAATTGAAACACTGGCCAGAGCAATAAGACAGATGAAAGAAATTAAAGAGATACAGATAGGTAAAGTGGAATTCAAATTATCACTATTTGCTTACAATATGATTTTATACCTAGAAGACCCAAAAAATTCCACCAGAAAACTTCTAGAACTCATAAATGAATTCAGCAAAGTAGCAGAATACAAAATCAACACCCATAAATCTAAGGCATTTCTATATATCAGTGACAAATCCTCTGAAAGGGAAATGAGGAAAACTACCCTGTTTACAATAGCATCACAAAAAATAAAATACTTGGGAATCAACTTAACCAAAGACATGAAAGACCTCTATAATGAAAACTATAGAACACTAAAGAAAAAAATTATGGAAGACCTTTGAAGATAGAAAGATCTACCTTGCTCTTGGTTAGGCGGAACTAATATTGTCAAAATGACCATACAACCAAAAATGCTATACAGATTTAATGCAATTCCATTCAAAATCCCAATGACATTCCTCAAAGAAATAGCAAAAGCAGTCATGAAATTCATCTGGAAAAATAAGAGACCCAGAATAGCTAAAGCAATCTTTAGCAAGAAGAGTGAAGCAGGTGGCATCACTATATCAGACCTTAAATTATACTACAGAGCAGAGCAATAGTAACAAAAACAGCATGGCATTGGCACCAAAATAGACTGGTAGACCAATGGTACAGAATAGAGGACACAGAGACTAACACATATAATTTCAGTTATCTTATATTAGACAAAGGCGCCAAAAATGTACATTGGAGAAAAGATAGCCTCTTCAACAAATGGTGCTGGGAAAACTGGAAATCCATATGCAACAAAATGAAATTAAACCTCTCACCATGCACAAAACTCAACTCAAAGTAGATTAAGGACCTAGGAATTAGACCAGAGGCACTACACTTAATAGAAAAAAAAAGTAAGTTCTAATTTCCAACATGTTGGATTAGGCCCCAAGTTCCTTAATAAGACTCCTGTAGTGCAAGAATTAATATCAAGAATCAATAAATGAGATAGATTCAAACTAAAAAGCTCCTTCTCAGCAAAAGAAACAATCAGTGAGGTGAATAGAGAGCCTACTAATTGGGAACCAATTTTTATCACATACACATCAGATAGAGCACAACTCTCTACAATATATAAAGAACTGTAAAATCTTTACATAAAAAAAAAAAAAACACAATCAATCAATTGGCCAAAGAACTGAACAGACGCTTCTCAGAAGATGATATACAATTAATCAACAAATACATGAAAAAATGTTCAACATCTATGGCAGTTAGAGAAATGCAAATTAAAACTACTGTCAGATTTCATCTCACACCAATCAGAATGGCCGTTATTAAGAACACAAACAACAGTAAATGTTGGCAAGGTTGTGGGAAAAAAGGAACACTCATACATTGCTGGTGGGACTGCAAAATGGTGCAGCCAATATGGAAAGCTGTATGGAGATTCCTTGGAAAATTGGGAATGGAACCACCTATGACCCAGCTATCCCACTCTATACCCAAAGGACTTAAAAACAGCATACTACAGGGACATAGCTACATCAATGTTTATAGCAGCACAATTCACAATAGCTAAACTGTGGAACCAACTTAGATGCCCTTCAGTAGATGAATGGATAATGAAAATGTGGTATGTATACACAATGGAGTATTATTCAACAATAAAAGAGAATAAAATCATGGCATTCGCAGGTAAATGGATGAAGTTGGAGAATATAATGCTAAATGAAGTTAGCCAGACCCAAAAAGCCAAATGCCAAACGTTTTCTGTGATATAAGAAGGTCAATTCACAGTGGGGGTTCGGACAGGGAGCATAAGAGGATTAGAGGAATACTAGAATGGCCAATGGGTAGGAGGGGGAAAGGAGGGGGCAAAAGGGTAAAGAAAAAAAAAAAGATTGTAGTATGAGATGGATATCATTATGCTAAGTGCAAGTATGAAGTCATGAATGGTGTGAATATACTTTGCATACAACCAGAGATTTGTAAAAAAGTGCTCTATATGTGTAATATGAAATGTAATGCATTCTGCTGTCATTTATATCATCTTAGAATAAAAAATAATTTAAAAAATAGAAATGTAATGCATTCTACTATCATAACAACTTAGAGTAAAAATAAATAAATTAAAAAAATAAAAATATAAATAAGTCTTGTTAAATTGCTAAAAAAAAAAAAAAAAAATGAAGCCTTAATGAATGAGTTAAATAGACCAATGAGACAGAAGAAAGAACCCAGAAATTGCTTATCCATAGAACGTCATGCAATTTGTGATACAACTTTGCCATTGAAAGAAGCAGATGTTTTGAAGAAAAACAACAACAAAAAAAGATTTACGAGACTTAGCTGTTTGTATGGATATAAAACACATCGATCATATAGATGAAATTATATCCAAAAATCAATTTTGGATATGTTGTAGCATTAAATAGTGAAGGTAAAACAATAAAACTTTTAGAAGATATCAGAATATCTCCATGACTTTAAAGTAGGTAGAGATTTCTTAAACAGAACACACACACACACACACACACACACACACACACACACACACACCCAAATATGAATCATAGAGAGAAAAAAGCAGTAAGTTGGGCTATGGTAAAATTATAACCTGTCCTCATTAAAAGGCATCATTTAGAGGCTCATGTAACCCCCACACAGGAAGCAGATCAATGCAATATGTGACTGATATACAACTGGCATATTATTATTATAGATAATATGATGCATTATTACAAATCAGAGGGAAAAGTGGTACAAAGTGTAGTAGGAAGTTGGCCAAAGATGTGCACAGATAGTTCACAAAGAGGCATATCCACAGGGTCAAAAGCATATGAAAAATATGTTCCATATCTTTCCTGTATTTTTCATATCAAAATACATAGATCATAATGAATGAAATGAAGAAGACAAACAACATTCAGTGCTGGATCTGAGCCAGTGGAATTCCTGAATATTGCTAGTGATATAGATGATACGATTGCCTTGGAATTTTTGGAAAATTGGTGTCATCTGCTTTATTCATCAGTCAAAATGCTTCAGAACTTAAAGAGGAGAAGGGCTTATTTGGGGTCAGAGTATGCAGGTCTGAGCCATGGTTCACTGGCCCCATTGCCTGTGAGCCTGTGGGGAGGAGGTGCATTACGGCAGAGAGAGTGTGGGAGCAAGAGCTCACCTGGGGGAGCCAGGAAGTGAAGGAGAGAAAGAGGAAGTCTTCGAGAGCATGCTGCATGTCTGGGAGACTTCCAACAGCCTCCTCCTAAAGGCACCATCAGCTCCCCATAGAGCTGTTGACTGGGGGCCACGCTTCTAGCATATGAGCCTCTGGGGAGCACGTATGCAGACCAGAGAGTGTGCGGAATCTGGCCAAACACGGAGTGCACTCCACGGTGCTGCAATTCTCCTACTAGGAATTATCTATCCCCAGAAAATGAGTGAACAAATTCACCAAAAGGCACGCACTAGAAAGTCAGGGTAGCGTCTTTCCTTATAGCTTCAAGTTGGATAAAAACAAGTGACCATCTTGCAATGGAAAACATACACAAATTGTGGTACAGTCTTGCCATTGAATAGCATACCGTACTGATAATGACATCCTGAAGTTAAACACGTGAAACATCAACACGTCTCACAGACCAATGTTGGGTGAAAACAGTAGAATATACGTGGGAAGGTATGATTTCATTCCATTTGTAAATGCAAAAATCTCATAAACACAGCTGATACAAACATATGTATCTATGCACATGGGTCTCTGCAGTGAGAAGTCAGAACGGGGAGTCCTTCAGGGCCAGTGGAGCCCAGTGTGAGTGCTGACTATAAAAGCACATTCACAATGAGAAAACCAATGGGGTCGCACACTTATAAGTTTAGGAATTCTGCAATTTATTTATTTAATAATCCAGTAACGAGGCACTTCCACTTTCAGTCTAGGTGGAACCGCTGGGGCTAGATTGATCTTCCCACCTGACCCTAGGGGGACACTCGACCTAGTCTCATTCCTGTATTAGGTAGTGGCTTCCTGGTGACTTCCACGTGTGCTTCTTAGTGTGGAGGGAGGGCTGTGAGCAGAATCCGTCAGACGCCTCCCCTGCCCGTCTTCACTCTGGTGGATGGACAGAGATAAATTCATAAGCAGACAATACTCCATACTGCCAGGTGCTACCAGTCACACCCTTGGACTGTGATCCTTCATGGGGAGGGCATATTTGAGCTGAGGAATGAGAATGAGAACGTTCTAGACTCCAGGGAACAGTGTGTGGAGCGTGGCAGGATCAAGAGCCCTGAGGAGGTTTCAGGCTGGTGCACTTATCAAACACCAAGAAGGCCAGGCGGCCTGGGAGCTCAGGAAGGGTTTCTGCACACGGTCTTGGGCAGAACGACTTCCTGGAAAGGTCTCTGCTCTTGAGACCTCCAACTGACTGGACAAGGCCCACCCACATTGTAGAGGGTCATCTGCTTTACTCAGCTGTCACTGACATTACTGTCACTGATGTCAATCACATCTATGAAATGCCTCCCTGGCAACATCTAGGCTGCTGTTGGACAACACAGCTGGGCATGGAGAGGACCAGCCGTCCTCTCAGTCAAGCGAAAGGCGTTACGCTGAGGGTGGCGTACACGGAGGTGACCTTGTAGCTGTCTCACTGGCTCTTCACTTGGTCCCCCGAGCACTCATCTCTCCCATGAGGTCATGGTGAAGGAAAAGGCGGAGGCTGCAGACGGAGAAGGCCACTTCTGGGCAAGTGGGGAAAGGACCTGGGGCGACACCAGGTGAGATGGAGCTAGGGCTCTGGTTGGACCCATGATCGGGTTCTGCCCTCTGCTCGCTCTGTGCAGGCTGCACCATTGCCTGCAATCTGTTTCCTGTGCTCATGGGAAGGTAGTGAAACCTGTTCTCAGGACTGCAGCGGGGGTGAAGTGTGGAGTCGTACCACAGTGTCCTTCACGTTCTGGAACATGGTGGAGGGAGCCTCATTCTAGTTTCCCCTCTCCCTGTGGGGCAAGAGGGAGATCATGAACTGCCTGAGGCTCACTGATATCACCTCATTTCTCACAGGGGCCATGGCTGCAGCATCAGGGCCAGGGCCCCTCTCCCTGGAGGCAGCCCCAAACCCTCACTGGGAGCTTTGAGGTGGGTGTGAACGCCATGGCACAGGCAGCTGTGACAATGTGTCATGATCTGGGGGTGCTCCGTGGTGGAGGCTGTCCTTATTCCTGTGAGCCCGCTGTCCATGCGGGTAGCATGCAACTGCCTCGTGCACGGTCATTGCACAGACTCAGTAGCAAGAGAGCCTCGGTGCTCCTGGCTCCTTCTCTCTGGGCCCCTCTGTGCTGGGCACTCTTGCCCTGCAGTCTGTGATTCTCTGTAGCTGGGAGAGGTGAGGGTCTCACCTCCCTGTTGATGGCCCTCTCAAAGGATCCAGCAGAAGCCTGGCCCCTGTCCTGGGAGTGGAGACAGGGCTGGCCCGATGGCCTCTCAGCTGATGTGGTTAGACTAATGTGTCCTTGGTGCCATTTGTGCCTAGGTCGAGTTTCTGAGAATCCCAATTCTAATCGGGATGTGAAGTCCCCATTCTTTTTAAAGAGGGTGAAGTGGAATTGTAGTTGAGGGGTTTGGGGATTGTGTTGTTGTGCTTTTGGCAACTTCCAGTGATCAGAAGTGACAGTTTGAAGACTAATTATTGGATGTTTTAATTTCTCATCACCTGTGCACCATTTTTCATGCTGATATGAAACCTTTTGTTATTAAACTTCTGCAAATTAGCCTAGATAACACATCAGTCCCATGAAAACATGGACCTGAGTGTCAGTCACAACAACCACTAATTAATTCCTACTAGAGAAATCGTGATGTGAGGGGCCTTCGGAGACTCTGTGAGCAGCTACAGTTTCTAGCACTTTCCCCTTTGTCTTTTTTTTTTTTTTTTTTTTTTCTCTCTCTTTCCAAGTTTTCAGGCTGCTGGAGGCTTGGACTGTAGGTGGGACAGTAGGTGTCTAGATCCGGGCCTGCTGCCCTCTTACTGAGGAGGCTGGGGGGAACATGTACTCCATAAGCTCCCAAGCAGATGCTCCCTGTCAGGCAATGATGGAAGGGAAGACCCATGATGAATTAGGGAAAGGACTCACGCTTCACAGAGCTCTGGCTTCATGTTCTGAGCAGAATCACTGCAGTCTGCTGCATTTCCAAGTTAAACAAAATCATGCCTCCCTCGCACACAAAAGACAGCACATTCTCCCCAGACAGTTTCTGAGCAGGTCTGCAAGATGTGAGAATGTCACTTTGTGGAAGAAAGAACGTGTCTGAAAGCCATCGCTACAAGTTCCCTTCCCTCCCACCTGAATCCTGGATAGATAGGGATGACTTTACCCTTCTGTGTGTGATCATAGACACTTTCTGTTGCTTACTGAGCCAGATGATGACCACAGAGAGAAAGCTGGCAATGGGGACTAGGGAAGCTTTTATTTTAATATTTTCAGCTCTAGATACAGAGACCAGAATTTCAAAGGAGAATACGGTAAGGCTGTGGGTCTGACATCTATCAAAACACCGGAACCTCCCTGAAGCAAAGCGTGAAGGTGATTCAACAGCAACACAGATTAAATCCCCAAGGTCATCAATTTAATTTCTCATTATTGTATAGAATTTCCACCTGGAGGATTCATAGAGAATTTCAAAGACTCCCAATAGATAAGTAACAGATCTGTCTTTGCTTACGGACCAGGAAAACATGAAATTCCAAATTCCAACCTCTTCAGGATAACTTCTCCCAGATATACTCAAGTGTATCTTAGTATGATAGGTTAAAAAAAAAAATTCCACCTGAAAACTTCGAGAACTCCTAAATGAATTCAGTCAAGTAGCAGGATATAAAATCAACACCCATAAATCAAATGCATTTCTATACATCAGTGATTAATCCTCTGAAAGACAAATTAGGAAAACTAACACATTCACAATAGCCTCAGAAAAAAAAAAAAGAAAAGAAAATAACTTATGAATCAATCTAAGAAAAGAAGGGAAAAACCTCTACAATGAAAACTACAGAACACTAAAGAAAGAAATTGACGAAGATTTAGAGGATGGAAAGATCTCCCATGCTCTTGGATAGGCAGAATTAATATAGTCAAAATGGTCATACTACCAAAATCATTATATAGATTTAATGCTATTCTTAGTAAAACCCTAATGTCATTCTTCATAGAAATAGAAAAAGCAAACATGAAGTTAATTTGAAAAATAAGAGACCCAAAATAAACAACGCAATCCTTAGCAAGAAAAGTGAAACAGGAGGCATCACATGAATCATCTTAAATTATGTTACAGAGCCATAGTAACAAAAACAACATGGTATTGGCACCAAAATAGATTTGTAGACCAATGGTACAGAATAGAAGACACAGAGACAACCCACATAAGTACATTTATCTTACAATAGACAAAGGCACCAAAAACGTACACTGAGAAAAGATAATCTCTGCAACAAATGGTGCTGGGAAAACTTGAAATCCATACATAGCAAAATGAAATTAAACCTCTATCTTTCACCCTGCACAAAATTCAACTCAAAGTAGATCAAGGACTTAGGAATTAAGCCAAAGACTTGGCACCTAATAGAAGAAAAAGTAGGCAATAATCTACATCTTGACAGCTTAGCACCTAACTTCCTTAACAAGACTCCTAAAGCTCAAGAAATAAAATCAAGAATCAATAAATGGGATGGATTAAAATGAAAAAGCTTCTTCTCAGCAAAGGAAACAATAACGTGAAGAGAGAGCTTACAGAATGGAAGAAAATCTTTACCTCATGCACCTCAGATAGAGCATTTATCTCCAGGAAATATAAAGAATTAACAAAACCAAATAACCTAATCAATAAATGGGCTAAGGAACTAAACAGACACTTCACAGAAGAAGATATACAGTATGTCAACGGATATATGAAAAAATGTTCAACATCTCTAGCAATCAGGGAAATGCAAATCAAAACTACTCTAAGATTTCATCTCACTCCAGTCAGAATGGCAAAATGGCAATTATCAAGAATACAAGCAGGGGCTGGGATTGTGGCTCAGCGGTAGAGCACTCGCCTAGCACGTGGGCGACCCGGGTTCGATCCTCAGCACCACGTACAGATAAAATGTATTGAATAAAACGCATTGTGTACAACTAAAGATAAAATGTTATTGAAAAAAAAAAAAAAAAAAAAAAAGAATACAAGCAACAATGAGTGTTGAAGAGGATGTGGGGAAAAGGCACAGTCATACAATGCTGGTGAGACTGCAAATTGATGCAGCCACTCTGTAAAACAGTATGAAGATTTCTTAGAAAAACTGGAATGGAACCTCCATTTGACCCAGCTATTCCACTTCTCAGTTTATACCCAAAGCAGTTAAAGTCGACATACTACAGTGACACAGCCACATCAATGTTTATATCAGCTCAGTGCACAATAGCTAAACTATGGAAACAACCTAGATGCCCTTGAACAGATGAATGGATAAAGAAAATGTGGTATATATACATAATAGGATATTGCTTAGCCTTAAGGAAAATGAAATCAAGGCATTTGCAGGTAAATGGATGGAGTTGGAGAATATCATGCTAAGCGAAATAAGCCAATTCCCCAAAACCAAAGGCTGAATGTGTTCTCTGATATGCAGATGCTGATACATAATGGAGACGGGCATGGGAAACATGGAGGAACTTTGGATTGGGCAGAGGAGAGCGAGGGGAGGGGAAGAGGCTTGGGGTGGGAAGGGTGGTAGAATGCGATGGGCATCATCACCCTATGCACATGTATGTTAGCATGAATGGTGTGACTCTGCATTGTGCGCAGCCAGAGACAGGAGCAGCTGTGCTCCACTTGTATACAGTGAGTTGAAACACATTCTGCTGTCATGTATAACTAATTAGAACCAATAAAAAAATTTAAAAAAAAAGCATAACTTGAGTCAACAGGATGATTCCTCTTGTAAAGAAAATACGATAAGTTCAGAAGGAAGGGGATTGACTTCTGGTTCAACTTACTGTGCAGAAGCAAAACTCCAGCTGAACTCAGTGGCATCCAACTGTGTCACCTCCTGCTGCCCCATCCTCGTGACCCTCCAGGAATACTGAGGGTGGTCGAGCGCTGGACCACGTGTCAGGATCATCTGAACAACTTTGGGGGATGGAAACTTGAAAACTTGAACTCTTCATGGCCTTCTTCCTCCCCCAATCCTTAGGGTCATGGCCCTAGAGGCCACTGGTGTCCTCAGTGTATGTTCCCTAAGGAGGATCATAGAAAGACAGGACCTCAATGGACCCATCAGGGGAGAATGTTCCCACAACCAAAGGTGTTTTGCTGTCTTTGCTTCAAAAGGGTGGCTGTGTGGTTGATTTAAAATTTAAATAATGGAGAGTCGTGTTCCTACACTCCCTCTGTAGGTCACCATGCAGAACAGCATGGCCATGAAAACCATGCGGATTCTGCAGCACCCCAGCAGCTGCAGAGGTCATTCCCATGGAGTTGGAAAGGCTGAGATTGTATGACAAAGCACATGCTGTCAAGTAATGGGGCTCCAGAGATGGCCAGATCTGGGCTCAATTTCCAGTGCTGCTTGTTAGTAATCGTGCATGAATTTCCACAGTGTATTGCTCTGTAAAGAAATGAAATAGGCTAGAATCCAGTGTTGTCCAAAAATTAAGTGTGATAGTGTATGTGAAATGATGCCAGGTAAGTAACACACTGGGTAAAAGCCATTTGCTTTATCTGATCATAGCAGTAGCTCCAGGGGAGAGGCGATATAGACATTGTTGCAGAATTAAACATTGCCACAATTCTACATGCTTCCTGGAGTCAGTATCAGCTAAGATATTTAACTCTAAGGACTTCCAGTCCTTCAGAAGCCAAACTCTGGCTAACAAAATTTGAAACTATTTTGAGTCCAAGAGAAATATGGAACAGATCTGGGGAGTTTGGAATCCCACCATAGCAAGTGTCACTACACCCCTATGGTCTTCCTGTGATAAAGCTAAAGATAGTTCCCAGATAGAAAAATATCTTTCACATACAAAATATTAAAACTGGAGGAAATTTTTTATTTCAGTCTATTCCATAGACTACTCCTCACATGAAGAAGGGCCGAGTGGACTCAGGGCTTAGCCAAAGGGAAAACGTGATTAATGGCCTCCAGTTACAGAAGATTCATGATGTCAGAGACAGAAAGGGGCAGGGGGCCCGAGGGAGCGTGGGGACAGTCCTAGATGTCATGCAGATAAGTGTTGGAGTTTCACTGGGGCAGTTTATAAAAGTAAAGTGAGGAGTGAGCTTGGTGGAATTAGGATATATGCACGCACAGACAGGTCACACAAACCCACTATTCTGCATGATTCATATGCAGCAATAAAAACAAAAGAAAGGCAACAAAAGCAAAACAAGGCTCCTTTTCATTAATGTCTCTTTTCTAAGAACGCCCCTGTTAGGCGATTTCCTCTCTAAATCGTGCTGTTTCAAATGACGTGTTCAACGCAGTGAGCTCCGTGTCCTGGCTTTTCCTACCAGTGGAGTCTGCTGTCCTGTTAGCGGCCACCTCAGCCTGTTGAATCCTCACGTTGTAGTGATGTAGTGAAGGTCAAATGCGCTATCACATGCCAAGGGTCTGGCAATTATTCAATTAGCATTGCCTTGAAAAAAAAATCATTTGGAAACCTTAGCTTCCTCAAGTATTTTGAACACTGTTCACACAGTGAAGGACTCAGACAAACTAGAAATTTTGAAGGACACGACCTGATGGAAGGGAAAGCCAGAGAGTGCCCAAGGGGCAGCAGGCTGGGGCAAGTGCCCTGGGACTTCACACTGCAGGCATTTACAGGAGCTCACCGTGATGGAAGAATCACATTTCCTCTTATTACTGCATGGATGTGGGTTGGAATAGTCCTTTTTGGTGTACATTTACTTATCTCTGACTTTTTCCCCCACTCAAACGGCTTCTCAGGACAGGTGCCCAGGAGTAACCATCCTGGCTACTTTCCCAGCATTCATGGCATCACATAGACCCTGTGCTTACTCCCGTCCACTTTATCTCTCTCTCTTCTTTATAACCCCCTGCTGAGAAACCCCCCGCCATCAGGCCTTGGCATCCTCCGGGGCTCAGCAGGCTCTGGCTGCAGGTCAGCCTGCCCCTCTGTCTTCTCTCATTCTGAAATTCGGCAGCTGGATCCAGAGACGGAGCCATCTCTGCTCCCTTTCCTTTGCAAGGCTGCTGCTGGAGTAGTGTTTTCTTCAGGATGCAGCTCACACATGATGTCCTCTTCTTGTGACGCTAGCACCAGCGCGGCTTCATGTCTATACGCATTGATCCACTGAGCTTGCAAAATGTCAACGCTCCAGCTCTGTTATTTATTAGTAAGAACACTGCTACTTACTTATTTACATAATCTATTTTTTTTTTTTTGTTAGCTGACAAATTATAATGGCATATATATATGAAGTGCAAAGTGATCTTATGCTGTATGACTACAATACGGGGTGATTAAATCCAACCAATCATGTATCCATCACTCTGGTATTTACCAATTGTTATGGTGAGGACATTTTAAATTTATTCTCTTGGCAATGTTGAAAACTACACAGTGCATTCTTATTAACTATACTCATCAAGCTGTCAAATAGATCACAAAAAATTTATTCCTCCTGTTCATGTGCAAGTTGCACCCTTTGGCCAACATCTCCCCACTCCCCCAGACCTTCAGACTCTGTCTTTGTGCATTTCATTGGTGTAGATTCTACTTTTAGATACTCCTCACTCATCTCTGAAGTAGCTGCTTAGTGATGCCATTCACATAGACAAGCCAGGCTAAACACTTGATTATTTTTCTCTAGTTTATCTAGAATTTAAGACAATAAATTGGTTTCTGTCATCCTCTGAAGATGATCCATGCTTTATCATCTTTTCCCAATAGAGTTTTTGGAAGAATAATTTGTGCACATTAAAGACCATGCTTTTTAGGTGTGTTGTTTTAGGAATTCCGTCAAACATAGAGTCATGTCAACACAAACCATTTTCGTATAACTAATGGAGTCAAGTATCTCTCCGTGTATTTTATTGCCAGCATATATGTGCTTTTCTGAAGTGTTTGTTCAGATCTTTTGTTCATTTGAAAATATTGGTTGATTTTATTACATGTAATTTTTGAGAGTTTTTCATGTGTTCTGATTACGGGTGCCTTAAAATATTTAATATGATTCTTCCATTTTCTCTTTGTGGAACTTCTACCATGAATGGTATTACATCATTCAATACTGAGGTAAAGTTCATGAAATAATTTGAAAGAATAAATTCTCTGAAACAAAGTTCTTAAATAATTTTACCTTAAATTTCATTCTGGAAAACAACAACAACAACAACAAATACAACAATGTGCTGCTACGAAAGCACTCTGACTGAAGTAGAAAAAAAGTACACAGGAAAAATGAGGCAGCTGTGTCAAAGCCCACACAGCAGAGGAATCAGCAGGCCACGTTTAAATTTCACTCTTTTGATATGCCTATTAATGCCTTTTAAAATGAGGCTCACTGAGATATAACTTACGTAGTGCAAAATGCGCCCCTTTCAAGTGTACAATTAAATGGATGCTACTACATTTGGAGTTGCCTGTCATCATATCTATTTTAAAGCATCAACTCTGTTAGCCCCTGGATGGCTCTAACAAATGACCATAAACTTCATGGTCTAGGACAAAAAGTTCATT
The DNA here is from genome assembly GCA_025594165.1 of Tamias sibiricus. NCBI lineage: Eukaryota > Metazoa > Chordata > Mammalia > Rodentia > Sciuridae > Tamias > Tamias sibiricus. The sequence goes on along the minus strand of CM046662.1, from coordinate 166,603,908 downwards.
TTCTCACACTTCTGCAGGCCAGGAGTTCAAACCCTTCCTTTCACTGGACCTGAATTGAGGAGTGAGAAGGGAGGCCCCTCCCTGGATGGGTTTAGGATCACAGGTCCTTTGTCCCCATTCCTTGGCTTGGGGAAGCTTCACTCTAGTCTTCAGGCCCAGATCTAGTCTTCTCTTAGTGCTCCATCTTCCCGTGGCCGCCTCCTTTGTGTTGAATCAAATCTCCCCCAATCTTCCTCTTACAGAGATATGCATCCTTCAGTTCTTGCCAGGATAACCTAAGAGAATCTCTCATCTCAAGATCCTTAGCTTAGTCACATCTTTTGCCATAGAAGGTAAAATTCAAAGGTTCTGGAGATTAAGGAGTGAGAGACACTTCTTAGTACACCCTATCACCTTAGAAAAAGACCTGGTACCTATTTAGTGTCAGCCCTGATTCCCAAGCCCAGCCCTAGGCAACCATGAGCTATTTCTGTCTCTATGCAAACATTTAGTGTTCGGAGATTTTTATGTGTAACAGGTATTTGATTGATACTGAATCTGATACAATGAGATGTACCATCTGTGTTTGTGGATTGTCATCCATTTAAATTAATTTGTCTGAGGTGAGCAACATGGCCAGACTGTGAAGTTACTGGTGAAATACAAAACTATAAATAAAAATATAATGTATTTAACCTAAAGTTCATGCAATGATTAAAAATTTAGCATAACACATCAAATATCACAATGGGATGAAGCAGAAATTTCTCATTTATTTTCAATCTCTTAAGTACAGGTAAAATGTAGGCCAATGACTTTGGGATAGAAATACCAATTTTGCCTTAGACTATAGGACAATGTTATTTTCATCTATGTGATGCCATGTAATCCTTTACATTTTCACTTAAAATGTCAATCAATATCAAAGGAATGTCAATCACAAAAACAACTTAGTGTCCTTTATTATGTAGGCAAATTCTTCCAAATTTTGCCTACAAAACCACCAAAGATCAAAGCATTTTCAGAAGGGTTCAAGGAAAACACAGATATTTTATGCAGTATTTGTTCATAATATATACAGATTTGTTCATTATCCAATAGAATAAGCCATGTGTGAATGATGTTCTTTTTGAAGGAAGTTGAAGTTATCAGTGGGTACAGTGATCTAACATCATACTCCTTAATACTTATTTATGTTCATTGTCAGGCTACTTGCTTTGGTCTCTCAAGAGCTTTGCTATCTAGGAAATTAAGAAGGCAGGACTCAGATGTTTTTGTTTACCTTTCGTTATTATTCATCCTTCTACAATTCACCTAGGATAAGCAGAACCATTTCAAATATTTATGGAATCTCATGACTCCATTCCTGAAGGCTTACTGCGTAGGTGTGTGGGCTGCTGGCTGCATCTTTATCAGGTAGGCCTGAGGTTGCCCCTAACTGAAACACAGTTTCATTGGCCTATGCTCATTTTAGAGAGTGGTCTTTGATTCAAATCGGCACTGCTGCAGGTGCAGTGATGCAGCTGCATTAGTTTCCTAGGGCCACTGAAGCAAAGTGCCAACGCTGCGTACCTGGAGCCCCAGGAAGGTGTGCTCTCACAGTGACGGGGCTGGCAGCCTGGAGCAAGGCATCCCCGGGTGGTTCCCCCGCGTGAGGCTGGGAGGGAGACTTCCATGCCTTCTCCGGGCTTTGCAGTTCACTGGCTTTAAGAAGCATCACCCCGATCGCCTGTTCCCACAGCATCTCCCTGTGTGTGTGTCTCCACATTTTTCCTTCTTGCAAGGACACGGGGCATATTGGATCTGGGGCCCACTACTTGTCTTAATCAGTGACATCTGAAATGACCCTTGTTCCAAATGTTACACTCTGAGGTATTGGTATTGGGACTTCAATGTAAACATTAGGGGAATGTAAAATAACTCATCCCACGGAGTTATCAATCATGCAGTGTATCCTGGGAAGCAGACTTGTGGCTGTCAAACATAACTGATGGCAACTGGGGAACTGACTGCTCCTGGCGGTACACGTCAATGCCACAGCAAAACACATCACCTTTATGACCTCAGTTCCACCTTTGCAGGAAGAAAGTCTTGGGATCCCCTCAGGTTCCTCCTTTGAGGAATTCCCATGGCTTCTGTGGTTTCTTTTGCTATTCCAGGCCTCCTTCCTGAGACACAAAATGCCAGGTGCTCGAGCTTTCCCAGGCTTCCCAACTTCCCGTAAGCCTGGTCTGTGCCTCACGTGCCTATTCAGAAATCCGACCAGCATTTTGAATTGCATTTCACTGTTACATGTTTGAAAACCCCACGTATGAAAGGTTGCTTTGTGAAAATTAAATTATAATTCCACAGTAAATTGCTAATTATGTGAAAATGTGCTGCTCTGATCATCAGCCGGTTTTATGAACTTTAAAACACACTCTGCCTAAAATTGTATGATAATGCTGTCTACAACGTAAGTCCATTAGTGCCAAGCTTATTTTGGAATGGAAAAATTATGGGGAAATATATGATCTATAAAATATTTTGCCCCAGGTTGAATGAACGACTACCTCACACCACACTGTAGAGCTCACTAACAGTGCTCAAACCACACACACACACACACACACACACACACACACGACACTCATGAGACTGGAGACAGTTTGGGCAGCTCTCCAGAGCAGTGTCTGTTTAGGTAATAGCTCAATGGAAGAAGAGATATGCAATAAAACTGATTAACCTTAACCAATAATGGCTCTTTGGGGAAACAGTACATGTATCCTATAACATATATATATATGTTTTATATATATATATATATATATATATATATATATATATATATTTCCTGCTGTTCAACTCCTGTGATTTTCAAGCTGGGTAAATTAAAATCCATTTTGTAGGTGACTGGATAATGAAAGTGATGTGAATCTGGGTAGAATTCCAGGGATTATAGAGGGCAAAGGAGGTAACTGAATTACTACAGTGTCTATTTAAGATACCTTTGGGTGTGTAGGCAGGTCACTGTTCCTACTGCAAATACCCTCTTGGAATTTTCATTCATTCATTTACTTAAACATACCATATTTTCAGTGCAAGAGACAAAAAATCAGCTCTTGAAACCCAAGGCCAAAGGCAGGGATTTATTTAATATTTAAACTGCTTTCAGCTATAAAAGTGATATTACTTTCCTAGTTTAAGTAAATTCCTCACCATCTCACGGCTAGTTGACTTAAATAGAAGTTGGCTCACAAAAGGATTCATTTTTTTCTTAGATGTTTAAATACTTCCAGAAGAACATTGGGTAACAGCAAATTATTTCAAGTAGTTCAAACCAAGATTCATTTACTTTGATAGCAAAAAACATAATATACACATATTTGTAGACATTTAAAGAAATGTTAGTACGTGTGATGTCATGATATTCAAGATCATTTACTCTGCCCTCCTAAAATTGGTATGTTTCACTAAGGACATCAAAACCTTTTTCATCCTTTTTTTGTAAGGTTTAACTCTCCACAAATTCCAGAAAAATAAGGCCATTCTTTGTAGGCTAATGGACAGTATGAAGGATAATAAAAGACAAAGTATGATATATTAGTTCAATACAAAAGTATAATAAAATTAGGAAGGATTTAAAAAAAAATTTAACTAATATTTTTTGTCCTGGGAAAACTGTAACATATTTGAAGAAATAGAATATAATGTCTTAAAGATTAAGAAAAATCTAAAGCATCAGGCTTATGATTATATCTAGGAAACATAGTTCATGTTGTATATTGAGATGCCAGGATTATTTTAAATTAAATATCAAAGTGGATTAGAACTTTTATTTTTGGTTGTTTATTTCTTCAGCTCTATTCAGTGATATCACCATCTCCCTTTCTTCAATATGAATGATCTCTGGGAAGTGCCTTTCTACCAAGATCTACATCCCAGTCTCTTCTTGCACCTGGACAGGTACCCGGACCTGTTCCTGCCTGCTATCAAACACAGCTAAGAAGCATATGTGTAAATATCACAGTAAATCCCATTAATCTGGCCAATAAAAAATGAAATAAAAGTAATAAAACCCCTGGGCAAAGACTTTGTATCAACAAGAAGAATGAGAAGCAGGTGTGCTATGGTGGGACCTGTGATGTCCCTCATAGGCGCCTGTCTTAGGAGCTGGTCCCCAGCCCATGGCCCTATTCGGAGGTGGTGGAAGTCTTTGGAGGTGAGGCACAGGGAGGAAGTTGGGTGACTGGGGTCATGCCCTGGAAGGAGATATTGAGACCCCAGCCCCTTCCCCCTCTCTCTTTCTCCTGGTTGGCCTGGGTGGTGGGCTCCTCCACCATGCTCTCCTGCCGTGATGTACTGGTATGCTAGGCCCCAAGGCAAGGGGGCCAAGCCACTGTGGACTGAAACCTCTGACACTGTGAAACACAGTAAAACTTTCCTCCATACAAGTTCATTATCTCGGGCACATTGTCACGGTGGCAGAAGACTGATCGACACAAGGTGTGTGCTTCTGCTCTCCCAACCACCCTCTACTCAACAACGCAGAGGACTCAGGTCCCCCGGGAAAGGTAGAAACAAGATGAAAGAGCATGGACCCCTGAAAGTGTGCAGTAAAACCACACAGCAACCCGGACGACACGCTTGGTGCTGTGAGGTGCGTGACCACCCCTCTCTGGTCAGCTCATCTGCACCGCTGCCCTTCCTAAGAACTCCCGTGTTGCCAGCAAGGCCAGGAAAGGCAATGCCCAGAATCCTTTCCTTGTATGGCTCCAGATTAGAAGTCACCAGAGGAATTTAGTTGCCACTGGTCTCCTGAGCAGAACCAGGGTTGTTATGGCTTCCTGGAGACCCTCGGGGGGCTCCCACATTGCTACCATAGAGAAAGGAGTAGGTGGGAGCTTTCCAGTGAATGCTGAGTGCTGGGGCAGCTTCCCAGTGGAATTTTGAGGGTGACTTTCTTTAGAGTGTCAGGCTGACATGGCCTGGGGCCAGTCCTCTAACATTTCCTGATCTTCAGCAGTCACGTGAGACTTAGATCCTTCGTGGAACCCTTCACACCAGAAATGCTTTGAGTGGCTTCTGCCAGCCTTGCAGCCCTGCAGACCACAAATACGTCTCCTCGTGTCAAGTTGCCGATGCTCTCAAGACTGACTGCGCTCACGTGGGTTCTCCCTTTTTTAAATACAGCCGTCATTAATACAGATTGTTTGGCTTTTCCTCTAAGCCTTTTACACTGTGGTTCTAATTCACACTATTTATGGAAATCCTTAACCTCCATTTCATAGAAATAACATCTACTTGAGACACAGGCCCTCTTACAATTCTCAGTCTGTAATCTCTTTCCATGTTTGAATATTAATGAGATAGTCCAGTATCTTAAATCCTAGTACTTATGTGGAATTGTTTTCTCTGTCAGTGGAAAGTAATCTAAAGGCACCAATTGTTTAATTATCCCAATGCTCCTTTGAGGTAGGCAAGAGCTGGGGAAGAGAATAATTGTTGATGAATTTATTTCAAATCCCAATTTTCTAATTTATGTAGTAGAAAATGAGAGTTACCCTTACAAATCAATGTCTCTATGAAAATAGTAGTTTCAAGAAAAAAAAAAAACCTATATTGTATGTATTTTTTAAAACATGCAAATAAATAATGGGCTTCACTTTTGAGTAGCTTCAAAGGACAAAACTTTATAAGAGAATAAAAGAATCAGTACGAATCTTGCTTTAATTACAGGATACAACAAGTTGCTGAATATAAAATTGATATAAAAATCAGTAGCCTAACTGAACACAAGCAACACTTAGTATATATAATGGAGTGAAATATCCTATTTATAATAATAATATGAGTAGATAAAATAACTCAATATGAGCTTTACGAAGTATGTACACAGTGAAGAATAAAACTTATATAAAAGCTTCTAAGGGACACAATAGCAAAAGCATGTCCCATCCCTAGACTTAAAAATGTAATATGTCATCAAGAAAACTGTCAAGAAGTCAATTTTCTCAAATTAGCCTGTATGTGGTGTAATATTCAATTCTTACCAATGCATATGTGAGTGATATTGTTTTTGTGCACATATAAACTGATTCTAAAGTTCTTTGGGAAAATAATTGTGTGACAATCTGTAGAGTGCTTCCAAAAAGAAAAAGTAAATAGTTGAACTAATTCTACCAGATACTGAAAACAGAAATCAACGGTAATTAAAATAATGAGACATCAAGTGCATTCAGAGCTGAACAGGCAATAGAACATAATTCAGAATCTGGAAACAAACTTAACAACCATATGTATTTTTTTTTAAAATAGAGGTACCCTTTCAAATCAATGAGAAAATATAGATCATTAAATAAATGTGATTGAGATAACTTCCTAGCTGTGTGGAAATAAACATAGAATCGCCACCACACCATTTATACTAAAATAAATTTCAGGTATATCAAAATTCTCTTTAAATTCAAACCATAAGCATATGATTAAAATATTATTAAAGAAATGCAAATCAAAACTACTCTAAGATTTCATTTCACTCCAGTCAGAATGGCAGCTATCAAGAACACAAACAACAATAAATGTTGGAGAGGATGTGGGGAAAAAGGCACACTCATACATTGCTGGTGGGACTGCAAAATGGTGCAACAGCTATGGAAAGCAATATGGAGATTTCTTTGGAAAATGGGAATGGAACCACCCTATGACCCAGCCATCCCACTCCTGGGTCTATTCCCAAAGGACTTAAAAACAGCATATTACAGTGACACAGCCACTTCAATGTTTATAGCAGCATAATTCACAATAGCTAGGTTGTGGAACCAACCTAGATGTCCCTCAGTAGATGAGTGGATAAAGAAAATGTGGTATATATACAAAATGGAATTTTACTCAGCAATAAGAGAGAATAAAATAATGGCATTTGCAGGTAAATGGATGAAGTTGGAGAATATAATGCTAAGTGAAATTAGTCAATCTCAAAAATCCAAATACCGAATGTTTTCTCTGATATGAGGGGGCTAGTTCGCAGTGTTGTTGGATGGTTAAAGGAAAGGGAGGGGAAGTGAGGGAGCAAGGGGGGAAGGGGGGAGAAAAAAAATGGTGGTTGAATGAGATGGATATCATTATCCTAAATGCATGATTGAAGATCTGAATTGTACTTATGTACTTGTATACAAGCAGTTGTCTTTAAAAAGATGCTTTACTTGTGCATTAAGAATAAGTAAATAAATAATTAAAGTAAAAAAAAAACATATGATGTGATTAAAATTTACCTTGAAATAGGGAAGGCCCTTCTACCCATTGACAAGAGGTCTGACATCCACTCTAGCACCCCTGGACCTCGGTCAGCGTGTGCATGAGGTATCAGAGCTCCCTTGCCTCAGGATGGGCACTGCTGTCCCCAGGTGGCTGTTCCACTTCCCCGCCACCTCCTTCCCTCTTGGGTGTTGCCTCCTGTAAGCCTATAGCTAAGAAGGGAAATGGGGCTTTAATTCACTCTTCCCACCTCCTTGGAAGGAACTTGCCAGTTCTTGATAACGAATGGTTTTGATCTGGAAATTTTCTGAAAAAGCTCGTGTGTTAAACAATGCAGTAACGTTCAGAGGTCACAGAGCATGAGAGCTCTGAGATCATGAGATTGATCCATTTGATGGATTAATAATTTGACCAGACTGTTGGGTGGGACCTGCAGGCAGGTGGGCATTGCTGGAGGAAGGAGGTCACTGGTGGCGTGGCTTTGGAGACTATATCTGTCCCTGGCCTCCCCCCTACCTCTTCTTTCTGCCTGTCATGAGCTGAGAAGTTTTCTTCCACCTTGCCCTTCTGTTTTTCTGCCTTGAAGCTGGCTAACCATGGACTGGATTCTCTGAATCCGTCAGCCAGAATAAATTTTTCCTCCTCTAAGTTGCCTGGGATTTTGGTCATAGCAATGCAAAGCTGACTAATGCATCTGCAAAAACACTATATGTCATTAGGTTATTCTGTCAAGTGTGACAAAATCTCATTAAGTTTCGTTCATGAATGCAACTAAACCATGTGTTTCTAAAGTATAATTACACATGGAAACTGTTTACCTTCAGAGATAAAAGCCAAGCCAAACCCCTTAAGCCAATCTCATTGCTACCAAGTGAAGCACATCCTCCTGTTCAGCTGGAGCTGCTTCTGGACTAACAAGTCTGCAAACTTGGAATGACAGGGACTGTGAAGGCTTTCAGTATAGCAAGGAGCTCAGCAATCACAGGTGCCAAATTCCAAAAGATAATGGATGATTTTGAATAATGGATACTAGTTATTTAAAGTATTGCCCCTTCAGGATTTTACCTCTATACTGTGTAGTATAACTGGCACATTAGCAGCGTACCATCCTTCATTAGACCGTAATAACTAAAGTGCTCTTACTACACCTAATGCCGACATGCTCCATAATAAGTACTGTGCACTAATGGGTGGAAAACATTGTGGAACAAGCCTTCCATCTGCCCGGAGCTGCAAGGCAGGCTCTGCTTCCTAATGAGGCAGGGAGGGTGCTGGACGGTAACTGCTTCAGCATCACTGGGGTCTTCTCTATTCTCCACTTCCCTCAATAAGAGAAAAATTGAAGCCCTTGTAGGGAAAAGGATAGAAACAGCAAATACCACTGACTCCAAGCAAGGCAAGAAATACGAGCAGCCACATTACAGAGATCAATCATATTCTGACCTACTTTGACACGTGGATTAAAATGTCGGTGAAGATGGTCCTCAAGTGTATATGGTATGTGCTGTTGTACCATGTGTCATTAATGACAGGAGATGTGGAAACATTCTAGGGAAGACTTACTGCATCTGTCGCAACATTTTTAATCTCTTACTTTTTATTAACATGCATTGTACATATTAATGGCATTGAGTGTGATTTTCCATATATGCATACAACTTTCACTGATCAAAATTCAACTTCCCTTCATCCACCCTTTCCACTTTCCCAGCACTTATCAATTTCACATTCAGGTCATTTTAAGCTTCTGCTTAAGAGAGAGAATGTGCAGTGTTTGTGTTTCTGTGTCTGGCTTATTTCATTTAACATAATATCCTTCTGTTTCATCTATTTCGATGAAAATGACAACATTCCCTGCTTCTGGTAGCTGAATAATGGTTCATTGTGTTTGATGCCAACCTTTCTTTATTTATTACCTCCTTTTGGAACACCCAGGCTGATTGCACATCTTAACTGTTGTGAATAGTCCTGCAGTAATTATGGAGGCACAGGCTTTGGTGGGCTGATTTCATTTCCTTTGGCTATACCTGCAGAAATGGGACAGCTGAGTCACATGACTACATCTATTTCTAGTTTTCTGAGGAAGCTTCATACTGTTCTCCAGATGGACTTCGCTAATTTGCATTTCTACCTACTGTGTATCAGAGTTACTTTTCCTCCATATTTTCATCAGCACTTGTGATCTATCTATCTATCTATCTATCTATCTATCTATCTATCTATCTATATTTAATAATAGCCAATTCTAATAGGGGTGAGATGGTATCTCATTGAAGATTTGATTTAAATTAATGATATTTGGTTTAAATTAATGATTTCAATAATGATAGTGAAGATTTTTTTCCATATATTTTTTGGCCATTTATTTTTTGAGAAGTATCTATTAAAATCACTTTTTCATTTTTTAGTTATCCTACTTGGATTTATTGATTCTTCTCGAGACCTTTATTACTCTGAATAGTAACCCCCTGGCAGATGAAAAGTGGGCAATTATGGTTTTTCATTTTGTCAGTTGTCTCTCTGCTCTGTTGATTGTTAGCTCTACAGAAGATTTTTAGTTTGATAAAATCTCTTTCATTGGTTTTTATTTCCTGTGCTTTGGGGTTCTGTCCAGAAAATCATTTCCTATATCAACTGAAGTATTCCCCCTATGTTTTATTCTGGTGATTTCAGAACTTCAGGTTTTATGTTAAGGTCTTCTGTCCATTTTGAGTTGACTTTTATACAGGTTGAGAAATAGGGGTCAAGTTTTAATCTTCTATCTGTATTCCCAGCACTCTGTATTAAAGAGGCTAGCTTTTGCCATTCTTTTTGACATCTTTGTAGAGAATCATCTGACTATAGATGTGTGGCCTTATTTCTGAGACATCCGTTTTGTTCTATTGATCCATGTGTCTGTTTTTATGCCAACATATTGCTGCTTTTGGAACTACAATTTTTGTTCCAACCAACAAGAAATGGTTAAAGTTCTAATGAACTATTAAGTAATATAAACATAAGTGGGTGGATTCTGTGAGCATGAAGATTAAAGTTTACGGCTTAGTAATTATTGAATAAAGGAGGCATCATTTTTAGTTCATTTTATTGCAAGGTCATGAAGAAGATTCATATATATGTATATTCAGAAAAACCTACAAAAATTAAATTCCTCATATAAGGAGTTTAGAATTTGAGGTCTACATTTTTATCTTCTTTAATGATGGCCTCTATGGTATTTTAATAAAATACATGTGCTGAAATCAGCTTTGCCTATTTTTCAGAATACACCTTGTTTTACATAGGTCTGTATTTTGTTTTTATTTTTGGAAAATAGGAAAGACTGGCTTTAATACATACAGAACGAGCTAGTAATGAATGGCCCACGTGATAAGATCTGAGATTTGAAAATGGCTCCATGTTTCCCAAAATATTGCCTAATGACCTGTTAAAGTCCATGGAAGTGGAGTTCTCTCTGAGAAGGACCACTGAGGACCAGTCATGCCAGCCACTGGCTCGTCCCCAGTGCCACCTTCCCCTCCTAGGAGGACGGTACAAATTCTGCTAACAGGCAGGATGTTGAGAAAGCTGAACACGGTGTGCCAGATCTCCTACAGGGTGATGGAGACCACCAAGGCAACTCTGGGCAGTCACAGGTATTTGGATTTTTGGAACTGAATATCTGACACACTACCTGTGAGAATACCAAAGAACAAAACAGCTCTGCGCTAATTTTGGCTTAATTTAGCAACTGCTGTTTAGCATTCTTGGCACCTGAGTTTGATTAACTATCTCACCCAAATCCACATGGCTGTCGACTGGACCAGATGCTGCACCCATATGAAAATGTGGCCCATCGTCATAACAACGCCCTGCCCAGTTTTCAAGTAGGGCAAAGTCCTGGGTGTGGTGACCACGAGAACAGTGCAAGGACACAGTCTGAGGACCTGGAGTAGCTGACACAGAGGCTTCAGCCCAACCCTGAGCAGGCTGGAGGATGCGTCAGTGAGAAGAATGACCACAAGCTACAAGATGCATGTGGAAGAACCACCACCACCTAAGGAGCTGCCCATCTGCTACTGTCCTACACCACAAACACCTTGTCCTCATACAGGAGGTGACTTTCAGTGACACGCGGAAGAAGCTCAGCCCAGGAAAGAACTGAGAAGGAAGGACACCAGCTGGATGTGGAGTGGGAGCAGCATGCGTGCTCCAGGGACGCCTCCATGGGGTCGTCCATCCTGGCCCACTGCCCCCCCTGCAGCGCACTCAGGAGGATTAATAATCTCATTATGTTGTGAGTATCCCAGTGAAATAATCCACTTTAGCTTAATTGAGTACGAAAACTAATTCCCAGCACTGAGAGAGTCACAGTGAGAATCACTCCTGACTTTTTATTCTGCTTGCCTAGTGTATTTATTTACCCCAGATAACTCTATCTGGGGATAGCATGCCAGATTAGCAGGCATTGTAAGCATCATTGTTTTAGCAAAGTCAAAAGAGCAAAGGGGGCTTTGCACGTGTAGCCTCAGTCTGAGTCTGAGTAGAGACTGATGCTCTCTGTGGCTTATACACACTTTCCCTCAGTCAAGATCATCATGCTAAAGCTAAATCACCCAATTTGGTTCCACTCAAAGAGGGACTTCTGACACTATTATATTTTGGAGATGCTTTCCCTTTTGCGTTTTATTGAACTGTGCATTTGTTTATTTGCATTTCAATCTCGCATACAGTAGGAGTGTGACTTGGCTGAACACAGGGAGACAGAACACAACCTTGCCATTCACAGTCTGCAATGAACGAAGTCAGAAAGGTGCTCCAGATGGAATGGAGGCTGAGATTTCCTGGGCCTCAGTGTCCTGTGGGGTAGCCAAGCCCCGAGGAGGTGGTTTAGGAGGCTGGAGGATGAGGGAGTTGCCTGGGGCTCTCTCCCCTATCCCAGTGCCCTTCCGGCTTTCCTTGCAGGGTGTGGAGGGTTTCAGGGTCAGACATTTTTGCTGGGTCCTAGACCTATGGCGTGGTCTAACTATTATTATTTCTTAATGTTCATTCTAGTGGGATGCAGATTAGGGTCTCTTGTAAATGGTTACAGAGGACTTATAGAAAACAGGTGGGGTAGGACAGAATGACTGGCAGCTCTCACTAGAGGAAGCCGAGAGTGCCAACCCCTGTGCCTGTGTGTGCCCATCCTCCGTCTTTTTGGTCACCCATCCTAATGGCTATGGAATGGAGGGATGGGACATCTCTTAGTCAGAATCTGTCCCTGTATTTGGAAAGGCTCTCCTGGATGGCTCCATGTTGTGGATAAAGGCTTTGATTTCTTGCCTTTATCTCTGGAGTCTTCTTGATATCGGGCTGTGCGGTATTTCTCATCCGGGGATTTGAGCTCAACCTCCAACCCGTTAATTCGGGGCTGTGAGTCTGAGATCTCCCCAACTTGGGATTGAGCTGGACCCCCCAACCTGTTAATTCAGGGCTGTGTGGGCCTAAGTTCTTCCAAACCAGGAATCGAGCCGGATCTCCTCCTGCTAATCCAGGGCTGTGAATCTGGGTTCTTCCTTGGTTGTGCAAATGAGTTTGAGCCCAAGCTCCCTCCAAGCCTGGGGGTCTGAGCTTGGCTCCTCTTTGCTGATGAGATGCCACTTTTATGTGACCACAAAGAATTACCTTTGTCCTTGCTTTTGTCTGTGCTCTTTATGTATTTCTATTGTATGACCACCAGGTTCTAATACATTTAATTATCAATAATAAAACCAGTTCAATGGCCCTGTGGAATATAAGCCAAAAACTAGCTAAACCGGCAAAATGAGCCCAGTTTAAAGAAGATACTAGGGCAATATAACTTTATGAGCAGGCATACCTAGAGTTGAGGAATTTTTAACATTAGCTTTAAGATTTTTAGAATAATTTCCCATGTCTATAGATAAGATTAATCAGTAGTATGTACTTAGGATAATATTTGATTTTCCCTTGGAAATTCCTGAAATTCCTTATTGTAACCTTTTGTAGTTAATTACTGGAAATTCTTTATTGCAACCTTTTTATAGGTAATTCCTGAAATTCCTTATTGTAATTTTTTATAGTTAATTACTGGAAATTCTTTATTGTAACGTTTTATAGTTAATTATTGGAAACCTATTGTAACCCCCTATAGTTAATTACTGGAAATCTTTATTGTATAGTTAATTCCTGGAATCCTTTATTGTAATCCTTTATTGTAATCTTCTTTACCGAAATTCTTTTATGTAACTTCCTAAAGAAAAAATGTGAATTACGGTGCTTGCTGGATGCATAAAAAGCCATGCTGAGAAAAGTAAAATCAGAAGAGTAGAAGGATTTCTACAACCTGTCTCGTGTGTGGATTATTTTTGCCCTCCAGCATCGGTCGGGCTGACCTTGACATCTTTGCTGAAGCTGAAGCGGGCCTTCAGCAGGGCTGCATTCCCAGGGCTGACTTTTTGGAAGAATCAACTATTTAGAGCCATTTATAGTTACACAATGATGGATAAAATGTGCAAAGAGCCTCCGTGTGCCATCCCCCAGTTTCCATGTTGCTCATACCTTTACTTAGCAGGGCACACTTGTTACGGCTAATGGAGCACTACTGATGGCACGCGGGTCCAGTTTTGTCCTGGCTCCCACACTTGCGTCCCACAGGCCCCCTTCTGCTCCAGGATCCCGCAGTATGTTCCCTCATCGTACCCGTTGGAGTCCTCTCGGCTGTGACAGTGTCTGGATTTTCCTTGGTTCTGATGACATTCATGGGACTGGTCAGGTTCTTTGTAGGGGGTCTCTCGCTGGGGATCTTTCTGCTTTTCTTCCCATGGTCAGACAGGGGTTCTGAGAGTTGTTCTGGGGAGGACGACAGAGATAAGTGCCGTTCTCATTCCCCGACACCAGGGGCCACGTTGTCAAGGTGACTTGAGCTGCCATTGACCTCCATCGTGCGTCCACTCTGCTGTTCTTCCGGTTCCTCTCTGTGGAGCAGTCCCTTTCCCCGTTTCGTATCCCATCCTCATAAGGGAAGTAACCACGCACGGCCCACAGGCAGTTAGGCACCACCTCTTTGAGGGCAGAATACCTACATCAATTATTTGAAATTCTTCTGCCCAAAACAAGACAAAAAAGAGATTGTCCCTTCTCCTCCATTAATTTATTTATTCAATTGTTTACATCAGTACAGACGTGAGGGGTTTTATTTGATACTTTGCATTATAAGCCAATACAATTCTTTTTTCTTGCTAAGATTATTGCATCTTCATCACTGGGAGCTCGCTGGGTTTCCCTAGGACTGGTTCTCCACCATCAACAGCATGGTCAACAAGATGGAAGACTCAAGGTCCAGTGTCCAGGACACAGTCAGGAGGGAAGAAGTCCGCCCTTCCCCAGCTGCCCCATCCCTGTGTTTCCAGCCTCTATGGCCCACGGCTCTCCGTGTCTTCTCCAAGCTGTCACAACTCCGGAGTCAAAAGTCCCCTTGACTGTCAGCACCCTGAGTTCACTCCGTGTCTTTCCCTCAGTACAGCAGGTGAACAGGATGCAGATGAACTCAGGTGTCCCCACCTAGGTGAACCTTCCGGCATCAGGGAGCTTAAAAATTGCAATACAACCACTGAGTTTAGACAGCCCTCTGAGGATATTAGCAGTTATGCCACCATAGTACCCACAATCCATTTTGAAAAAAATTAAATCTTCCTCCCCACACCTTTTCAGAAGGCCTGAGGGATCGAGGCCTACGTCTTCACTCTAGTTTTATTTTTTCTTTGTTATCTCAAGGTTCATACTTTGCCTGGGCAGCATTCAGAAGCGGGTATTGAACAGACAGAAAGCCAATATTCTTGAGAACCTTTCAGGGCCCTTAGGCCAAAATGACATTCTCTTAGTTTTCTTTGAATAGACTTTGACATCCTTCTCTTTCACAAAAGAGAAGTCAAAGTGAAATCTGATATTAAAAATACATAGCTTTCTCAGCCCTTTCTATGTCTTTGTGATGATCAGATTTTTCTGACCCTTTTCAGCAATGCTCTTAATATATCACAGAATAAATTCAGAAATGGGAAGTTTAAATTTAGGAGCTGGAGCCAGAAATGCTAAGTACTCACGAGACAGTTTGCCAGAAAATGGACTTGCCTCCCACCTGCCTGGGAAGCCCCGGTCCCCAGCCAGCTGTAATTCACCTCAGACAGGGCTGGACCCACTGCCCGCCCTAGCCATTTCTTACAGCAGTTCCAATGTTGCAAGCCGTGAGAAATGGTGTTGGATTTGACGTTTTTAATAAATTTGAAGTACTTTCCTAAAATGCATCTGAATTCAGATTTAATTAATTACACGAATGACCTAAATGTGAACATTATTTCCTGCTCTTGATATATTAAGCTGAGCAGAAGAATCCCAGTGGGAGAAATGGAGTGGAATTAGGTCCACATTGTTATTTCTGAAAGGCTGATTTACTTTGACCCTTTTTAGCTCCATCACTGGAACTAAAATGATATCCACTGAATTGACACGGCATTATTCATGACTATAGCATGCACGTGGGAGATGCTTCTTTGGGTAAAGTTTTCCTAAATCAGAAAAATCTTTGCTTTAAAATGGTGATACCATGATCATTTTAATATTACTTAGAAGTAGACAATGTATAACATATAATATATACATATAGAATAAATGTATTTATTATTATATAATAGGCTTAACATTTTACCAAATTATAAATATATTATGGAGTATACCACAAATAAATTTAATATATAAAATAACATGTTGCCTCACAAACCAGATGTAAAACAATAGTAATCTAGTGCTTCTAAAGTCAATGTTAACTAAACATAAAATCATTAATGCATAAGTGATTTCATATCACTAGGTAATTATAAGACAAAGAAGTTAAGTATAGTCCACTTTATAACCTTCAATAGCTGTGAAATAATGTTATAAAATGTAAATGAGCATGTGATAATGAAGTACATATTGTCAGTGGACAGAATATAAATAAATTATAGCTCCTATTTTTGTGGTGACATGGAAAGATCTTAAAATATATAACGAAAAAAAGTTCCACCATAAAGCAATGTCAGTTGGACAGCATTTATGACAAACAAGATTAGGCAACATATTTTATAATTATAGGTGTCAACACGGGCCATTGTAATGCACGCTGTGTTCCAGCAGCAGCTTGAAATGGGCAGTATTTGGCCCAGATGTTTGTTCCTGTCCTCTGGTGGCAGAAGTCAGTCTGTCCAGCAGAGCTGCAAACTTGACAGTCCTTCTCTATGAAAGGTTTGGAAAAGCTGTCACCTGTGAAGCGTGGGAAGCCATGTATGCACCCAACGATCCGGGGCTCTGCCTGGGTGACAGACTTAGCAATAAAAACACAAGGTCCTCACTTTAATTTGAACTTCAACTAGGCAATGATAAGCAGTTGATGACTCAGGGTTGAGGACTCAGGTGCGAGGGAACGCTCTGAGGCCTGCGTTCCCTAAAGTCACAACTGTGTCTGTGGAGGGAAACCACCTTCCACAGATCTGTGAGAATGCCCTACATACGCTGGACACACCGGACTCGGACCAGGGTTCTCTTTCTGGCCTCAAAGCCCACGGTGCTGATTCATGGTCAGTCGAATTGGAAGGTGCGCTGAGTCCAAGGTCATGTCCCTGTGCCCCACCTCCCTGACTGCTCCTCCAGCCTCCCTGTGAGCCTTCACCAGGTCCCTGCTCTGCCTCACAGGTCAGTCAGCCCAGCCCAGGCTCAGCCTACCACAGACCAGACAACAAGGGCACCTTTTCCTAATGGAATGTCGTCTTCCCCAATGTCTACGTCTAAGTCTTCGTCGAGGTCGGTTAGACTCAGTTAAAAACTAAGTTTCTCCACCTACAACAAATTCCTTGTCTTCTATTGCATCCCAAAATTCAAACGTGTATATGGTCAAGGACTAGTTCTTCTTATGTTTTTGTATCTTACCTAATAATTCGTACTTCTTTAAACTTCATCAAATATTGATTTACTGTTAAAACTAGTTAAGTAGTAAATGAGTGACTATGTGTATACACAGATATTTATTAATTAACCAATGGTTAAATCATATGAATAAACTGTAAAGTCACTGATTTGATACACTAGATGTGGTTCACTGCAAGACAACCGTAGTGACAGGATCTGATTAACATCAACACAACAGTGAGTTGTAATAAAAATATGGCTCAAATGCAGTTTAGGCAAATCCTTTGTAGTTTTAAAATATCTCAAGATTCAAGATTTTTGGTACATCAATTTTTAAAGATATTTGTTTTTATATAAAATCAACAGGAGCATGTGTATCCATTTCAGACAAAAAGGAGATACCATACCTGTTCTAGTGGACACTCTGTTAAGGTGACCCCTACCCTCACCTCTGGTGATCACTCCCTTTTCAACCCTCCCTCTGGGAGTTGTCAGGACAAGTAACCAGAAGAATGTGGAATAGATGCTGGGATATGCCTGGCTATGGCACGTGAATATGTTACAGAGGTTGTAGCATCATTGCACAGAGAGAATCTCTCGTGCAGGTTTCCCAGAAGCAAGCTACCCTGTGAACTGTGTATGGGTCAGGGGGCTGCTTGAAAAGTAATTGAGATGCCCCAACAGGCAGCCCATCAGGAATGTGAATGCTACCAGCAACGATGTGACCCAGGAAGGCAACTACACCTCAGACAACCTTCTGGAAGAGATCACAACAGCAGCAGGCTCCTTGAGTGCAGCTTTGGAGGACGCTGAAGCAGAAAACCCAACCACGTCACGACGGACTCCTGACTGGTAGAGATAATATACGTGTGCTGTTTGCATCAGAACCAGGATGTGCAGATACATAGGCAGCTCTTCCTTCCTCGGCATCCACACGGGATTGGTTTCAGGACCCCTCCTGCCTGAGGATGACATACTCTCAAGTCCCTCATAGAAAATGGCATAATATTTGCATACGGTGTACATGCATCGTCTCATAATCTTTAAAAGATCTCTAGATTACTTATAATACCTAATGCAATGTCAATGCTACAGAAATGGTTGTTACCTTGCACATTTAGGAAGTAGTGATTTTAGCAAGTAATCAGGACAGATCCAATTTTTAAAATATATTTTCAATCCACAGTTGGTTGTGTCCGTGGACATGGAACTGCAGATGTGGAAATCTGGCTCTATATGATCTATGCATGCAAACATTAGATAATTGTCTTATGCAACTGTGGGGGACTGGCATTCTAAAATCAGAGCAGATCACTAGCAGACTGGATCATTTCAGGAAGGAGCAGATGTGCAGTAGAAATTTCTTCTGGGAAATCTGTTTTACTGTTTTCTTTTCTTTTTTTTTTTTTTTAAATTTTCTTTTCGTACCAGGGATTGAACCCAGGTGTGCTTCACTGAGTCACATCCCCAGCCCTGTTTTATTTTGAATTTTCCATGGATTCCGCAAAGTTCCACGAGATAACCATGGAATAAATCCCACGTTTTCAGTTCTGTTTCTGACCCAGGTGTCATTTCAATAAATGACTCAGATGTTTATTTTTCTCTAACTTCTATGTTCAGGGCTGTACATATCTGAGAAACATACTACTAATCTGCATGAGAGTGTGCAAAGAAGAAATTCAGTTTTAGAAAATGTGCCAATTTTGAAATCTCTCTTGTGGACGTTATCTTAACTCTCTGGGTTCGTTCCAAAGGAAGCACAGGATCAGGTTTGACACACACCTCCCATCCATTGTGTTTACAAATAAAAGCCTGAGATGCATGCAGGCCACCAAGGGTAATGTCACATGCTTCAGCCGCCTTGAGAGGCCTCTCAGTGTTTCCTTCTCCAGTCTCTTTTCTATTTCCCTTTCTCAGCGTTTGCTCTACCAGAGTGTTGGGAGGGAAAACTTATGCTCCCCCCCCCCCGCCTTGAAATAAGCAAGAATTCTAAAGAACACTTGTTCATGATGATAGTTTTAAAAATCTTATTAAAATTAACAAGAATTTAATCTATTTGTTCTGACATGCAGACGCATGTCGGTACACATTTTTATTGTTTTATTTTCCATTATGGAATGTTATTAAGAATCTTAGTTTATTTTTGTGCATAACTTTAAAGACTGTCAGAAGAGTTCAAAAACTTTATGAACATGTCTACATTTGAGGACTGTATAGTGAGTTGTTTCCTAAACCAGCAAGATGAAACATAGAATTATCTGCAGGTTAACTTTTTTAAGGATAAAAAGAAAGATTTGCAAAGTGAATGAAAGCAAAGATTTATAGACTCATCTCTCAGAGAAAGATTAGCAAGAGAGTCTGCTGTAGCTGACAGAAGAACTAAGGTTTCTAAATATACAATGTATCCATTCGTGACTTCATACATGTACTTAGGGTAGTGATATCCATCTCATTCTACCATCTTTTTTTTTTTCTTCACCCTTTTGCAGGAATGGTGTGAATATACTTTGTATACAACCAGAGATATGTAAAAATGTGCTCTACATGTATAATATGAAATGTAATACATTCTGCTGTCATTTCTAACAACTTAGAATAAAAAAATAAAAAAAAATAAGAAAAATTTTAAAAAATGTATGCATTGGAAAGTTTCTAAAAATAATACCTGACCTCCTGGAGCCCTCTTGACCAGCATCCTCTGGGCTGCTTTTGGTGCTGGTGAAACTTGGAAGGCGCCAGTGTTGATAGAATTGCATCTCTTATTGTGCCTGACCCTGTCTTATTGGACCTTTCCACTCCCTGCTCCCCACCAGCCCAGTGGTGAAGGTTAGGAAGGTGGGACAAGAGAGAAGGACAGTATCTGTTATGAATATCTAGACAGTAAGTGATCCCATGCACCACTGTGGCAAGCACTTGTGGGATCCGTGGCTGACGCTCAGGATGAACCAGGGGATCCCTTATTACATCCTTTCTCACTGCCTTTGGGAGTGTACCACCATCTCTACTGCCCAAAGAGGATGTAGTCGGGGTATAGGAGAGCCCTAGACAGGAGCATCTTTAGGCAGAGCAAAGTGGAGGAGACTGAGATGGCCACTTTGAATGTTCAATGGCAGCCCCATTAGAACATGTGCCTCAATAAAAGTTTTAGAATCAAATTAATCAAATTAATCAGATTTTAGATAATGTATCAAGATAAAATATAAGTTTCAGAGTATTAATACCAATTTTTTTGGTAAAAATATTATCTATGGGTTAGCATCCATACAACAAGGGAGGTTGGGGAGGGGAAGCCTAGAAGTTCATTGGATTAGACAAAGGGGAATGAAGGGAAGGGAGGGGGAATGGGAACAGGAAAGACAGTAGAATTAGCTGGACATAACTTTCCTATCCTTATATGTGAATACACAACCAGTCAAATTCCACATCATGTATAACCATAAGAATAGGATCCTATTTAGAATAAGTTATACTCGATGTATATGTAATATTTCTAAATATACTCTACTTTCATGTATATCTAAAGAGAACCAATAAAAATAAAAAGTGTAAAAAAATATTTATCATTACAAATTATCTATGTGGGCATACAAGATAGACACAAATGTAACTTATCACATGTAACTACCCTGTGTATTGAAATATTCTGACACATAAGGGTAAAACCTGAACTCACGGTTCCTCTCCAAGGGGAGAGGGCACGTGAGGGGGGACTGTCCACCTCAGCTTCTAGTGTTGCTGTGTCATTTGCTGTTTTACAATCTACACCTGTTAATTGATGAAAAATAAGGAAATTGCAACATAGGTCTATTATTTTCAATAACCTATCAAGGGTGTCAAAGTACTGGAAATACTCTTACATTCTCTTAACACCCTTTAATGATGATAGCTGTTGGTTATAGTTAAACACCAATTAATCACCTTGCGTCCAAGGTGTCACAGAAGCATAGACTATGATGGTTATAGAACACCTCCTCAAGTGTTCTACACCTGGGAAATTGGTCACAAAGTTGAGATTAATTTTATATTTTCAATCTGTTTCTTATTTTAGGACAATAAAACAGTGATAATTCAGTAATACAAAGCTGAAAAATAATTGTAAGACTTTGCATAGCTGATTTCCATAGTAGACATGTAGGAATTAATTCAAAATACTATGCTGTTATCATTTTTTACTTTTTAATTATTAGTGCCACAGTGGTTTAGTCCTCCCAGTGAGGTCGTGATTTATAAAATCTGCCTTCCTCATTTGCTGAACTGTTGGCTCCACGAAGAGTAAAGATTAAATAAGGAGACACTGCATACTACCCTGTCATATCATTACAACCACATTCAGCAAGATCATGAACAGTAAAGACTCCAGACATTCAAAGATATGTCCCCCCAATGTCGTGGCGTGGACCTGAAGTGTCTCCCAGAGGCTCAAAGGTTGAAGGCTGCCCCCAGTGCAGTGGTGTGCAGAGGTGGGGAGGTGACAGGATCACGAGGGCTCTGACCTTGTCAGTGGGTCAGTCCATCAATGGATAAATGTCATCAATTTGATGACTTTGGTGGTAGGTGGTGAAACTTTAGGAGGTAGTCCTAGTTGAAGGAAGTAGGTCACTGGGGCCCACCCTGGAAGGTTATTTCTTATCCTTGGACTTTTCTTTCTCTCTCTCTCTCTCTCTCTCTCTCTCTCTCTCTCTCTCTCTCTCTCTCTCTCTCCTAGCTACCATCAGTTGATCAGTTTTCTTCTGTTACAGCCTCCTGCCATGAAGTTCTGCCCCACCTCAGACCCAAAGCAATAAAACAAACCAATGATGGACCGACACCACGAGCCAAAATAAATTTTTGCACCTTAAGTTGCTTTTCTCAGGTATTTGGTCACAGCAATGAAAAGCTGACCAAACAAGAAAGATGAACTTAGTAAAGAAAGCTAGGGTGTATTAGAACAGCCAGATTTTGGCATTTTGTTGAAATGCATGTACTTATTTTTTGGCAAGTTACTGGTACTTTGGGCTTCATTCCTGCCCTAGAATTTATCATGTGAGTCAGATAAACCTGAGGCAATGGAGATTAAGCACACTCCAAAGCCTCAAGTTGAGTAATATAATGCTACTTAATACTATTTACTTTTAATGAATTTGTACCTTTTTCTTTTCTAAAAAAATTAATATTTTAACAATATTTAATTGGAAGAGTCTACCTAAAATACAATATAAAAATGTTTTGTTGCTCCAATAAAGCCATCTTAATAGTACACAAAAATCTAGTATTTCCTCCTTCCCATTCTCACTTTCTTACTTCCTCCCTCTCTCCTTCCCTCTCTCCTTTCCTTCCTATCACTGTATTTCTGAAACCATATATTTCTCTAGCAGTGATGCTGTTGGGCTTTTTTCTTACTATTCATGAGAGTGTCACTTTCGTGATTACAGGTGAATGTTGTATTTTTTTCTCCCCATTGTGACCATGCTGCTGACATCTGTCCTGTGAGGGACAGCTTTAAGTGCACCGATTAAACCTGGGAACAGCCTGCCGTGTTTTGCCATTGCTCTCTGGGCAGCACCGCTGGACATGCAGCCTGTGTTTCTGTCTCTCAATGACTCAGCCTTTCTCATTTCACCTGTGCAGGTAATAACCCCAATACAGTTGGCTTTAACAACATTTTATGAAACATTTTCAAAATGATAAAATAGGACATAAACATTACATAAAGTTGAACACAACACAAAAAAAGTACTCTGAAATTTGAGTGAAATTTTAAATTTCTTTCAATTTCCTTGAAAACAAAATCTTGTATATGAAATCAGTTTATGTAAAGTAAAATCTTGTGTTCAAACCTTCACCAAATGTAAATGGAAGAATTTCATACACTTTTAAAACTACTATTTCAAATATATAGCTACCCTATTAAATAACATATGCATTAAATACTCAACAAAGCTTTCTAAATAATAATAAAGAAATTAAGGTAATTAAAAGTAATATGTTATAAAAACTGTCAGCAGGTATGACAATAAAAATTAGAGTAGCAACAACATGAACTTCACTATATGAATCAAGTAGTAGCAGCAATTAACACACATGGTGTTAAATGTACTGTAATCGATCATTCAAAACATTAAAAAATAAAATTAATTAACAACCTAATTAAAAATTAAAAAATGTAATATGAAGAACGTAATCACATGTTAAATTTAGGACACAAGATGAAAGACAGTGTGAAGGTATAAAAAAGAATGGTTTTAAGAATTTTACCAAGAAACAGAAAAAGTGGGTAGGAATCACTCATCCCACTTAAATGTCTTTAGTTTAGAGCTGAATGTTGACTGATGATCTAAGCTGAGTACCCTGAAGCCTCTTTAATCTGCATTTAATATTAATTGTGAATTTGGAGAAATACCGACTAGTTTAACAGACATTAATGATTTTTTGTAATTGTATTACATAAGACCTATCAGTCAGTGGATGTGGACAGAAAATTGATTTTCTGAACACGTGTGGAGGGTTTGTGTCGATCTTGTCACCTGACTGGTCTCCTCCGATTATGTTTATGGATGATGATCTTGGAATTGGTGATATTTATTTTATTGATTTAATGCATCACTGAGTTCACTTCTCTGATGATTTTTTTGTCTTTGTTTACCATATTGTCTATCCTATTTGGGGGAAATTGTAAAAACTGGTCAATCTCAGATTTTAGTGATGTCAGAGAATGGTCGAGCAGATAAATTCATGAGTGGGTCATCACAGATTAGATGTTCTGCTCGTTATCGACTTCCATTTAGTCAAGATGCAGTTTTAGACATTAGCACAATTTAATCATCTTTTATCCATTGTCACTGAATATCAAGTTTTGGGAATGTGACTGAGAAAATAGGATGGAGCCAAGTCCACTGAAATCTTCTGTGACCTAGATTTTTTTCTGGGAATCCCACATGCTGCTCCTTTGCCCAGCTCTACTTCCACATGGACAATTATTATTTAAACTCAGACCTTAATAGCAGATCATCTCAACTGCATAGTTCATGATTTTTCATGGAAACTAATGAAAATCTATTGGACAGAACCAGAAAAATCTCCATAAGTAAGGCATTCTTAAGAATAGCAATGTAGTAGTATTCAATTTATATTATAATACCTGTGCGGGAGTCCTCTGCAATTCAATGTAATGAAAATCCTGATCCCAATAGAATGGGGAAAACAAGATGAACTTTACTCTTAACCTCCCCAGAGTCCAGAGTTAACCCGTTTTTTGTTAAATTACACCCTCTCAAAGAAGAGAGGAGGACCATTCTTAAGCATTTTAAAGAAAATTCTCCTGTACATACAAGTAATAATAAAAATTAAAATATTCCAGTCAATATTATGGCACTTGCTCTACATAAATAAATGTTCAAGATAATGTAGGTTTCTTTTTACCAGCTAAAGCGAGGAAAATCTTCAATAGCTGCCCCACACATTAAATGAAACAAGAGCTGTTGGTTCCTTGGATAATTCAGAGGCTTAAAGACAGGATGATCACATCTGAGGATTTAATTCCAGCCCCTTTGACACTGGCCTGTAATAGTCCTTAGGGAAGTCTTTCAGTTCCTCGGGTGTTTCTGGAAGGTTCTATGAGTGAAAGTGTGAAAACACTAATAGCTGTATTTTGTCTCCTAGTTAAAGTTAGCTAAAAAAAACCTGGTCAACATATATAAATTTAAAGCATGTATTCACACTTTCAAAATGATCCTTAAAATACAAGATTATGCAAAGAATTAATGAGCAGCCTGAAAGCAGTATTTTGGCATGTTGATGATGCTATAAAACTTGAGTTCCTATTCTACTCCATGATGACTTGTGGTCGACAAACATTTTGTTGACTCCTTTCTTTCATTCTTCATGAATGAAGTTGATTTTCACACTAAGCTTGGGAAAAAACGTGTCTCTGTCTGGACAGTTTTGAGTCAGTTGTCCATGTAGGACTTCATCAAGTCCGGGAGTCCACCCTGGAGGAAGTGGCCCTGGAGCCTCTTCTCTAGCAGTTGGGCTGGTGACTGCGTTCCCAGTGACTCACCTGCAAGCCAGCATCAGCGGGGCACACGGACGTGGCCCTGGATTGGTTCACAAACGTTTCACTCATTGTTCTTGGTGGGGAAAAGGATATATCTCTAGAAGAACTTTGCTTTAAAACTTAAAAAAAAGTATGTAAGGACAAGCTCAGAATGAAATCGAAAATTACAGGACAACGATTCATGTGCCAGGAAATTGGCACTTTCCCTTCCTGGCACTAGAGAGCACCCACTGACAGCAAAGCCTCCACCAGAGACCTGGTGGACTGTGCCCCTGGAAGGGCAAAGGCAACGTGAAAACAAGACTGAATTCTCCATCTTGAAAATGAGAGAAAAGACTTATCTCCTCCTCCCTTTTCTTAAAACACTTACTATAGAAAATTAGGAACTCATTCTCTGAAATATTTGTAACTCTTTTACAAAGTTAGATATACTTGTTGATGCATCTGTAGCCCAGGCATGTCACCCTGAAGGACCTTGGGGGCATCTTTTCAGAGTGTCATCAAGGAAGGTAGCACGCCCTTTTTTTCTGGGAGGATAAGGATCTTGACTGGAGTGGGTGCCCTGCTCCCAAACTGCATTTTGTCATGGTGATGTGAGAAGTTTGTTTTCCCTTTGGGTACAGGAATTAGCTAGCACAGATGGCCACTCCAATTACCAAGTGTATTTAGAATATATTATACGTGACAAATGGTACTGTCAGCTCCTCTTACTTGAGGACTAATTATTGTTTGAACGAGAACATGAATGGATTGGATTGTGTCTGCTCCGCTGTATAAATGTGTGAGAGTCTTTGTCTTTGCAGTCACTGCTAAAGTCTTCCATGTGCATCACATTCTGATTTAATGCTTGTTCATTAATAAAATTGTTTTGTTTCTTTTCTACCTATGTGGAAGAGGTTTTCAGAGTTGGGAGGATGTTTTATTTTTTATTTGTATTTAATTTATATGTCTGCAACACCTCCGTTCCTCCATTGGAACTCTGACCCTTAGGCAAGAATTCAACTTAGAAGTGAGCAAGTCAAGGCAGGTAAAACCTGAGAGCAAAACAAAACCAAAAAGCTTTCTAACTGGTGAAAGTGGTGGTAATTCCATCATCCCTTCTCACAGGCAACGATGGAGTTTCAATACATTCACAGTACTCCTTCTCTTGGTAGCAATCCTGTCTTGCATTTCTAAAACATAATGGGTCCCCCTTATTGCTCTAATGAGCATGGAAGTTTTTGTGGGTTGAATTATGTCCATCCAAAGAGACATGTGGAAGTTCTAACTACAAGCACCTTAGGATATAAGCTGATGTGTACGTGAGCCACAGTGTGGTCCTGTTGGAGGAGGGTGAGTTGTTTTGTCCAATATGGCAGTGCCCTTAGAAGAAGGGGGAGCCCCACATGTGACCTGTGGATGTCACAGGGCTGCAGTGCAGGCCAGGGAGTGCCAAGGCAGACAGCTATCTCCTGAGGCTAGCAAGCAGTCAGGAAGCATTCCCCTAAGGTTTTCAGGGTGAGCATGGCCCTGCCAACACGTGCGTAGGACTTCCAGCTTTCGGAATGGTGAGAGAATGCAGTTCTGTTGTCTTGAATGAGTTTCCGGTGCCTAGTATGGCAACCCTAGGGAACTAACTCAGGATTCTTTTCCACTCCAGTTGGAACCTACTGATATCACAAAAGAACTTCATTGGTTTGAAATAATCTTTAGCCTCCAATTCAAATACTCAGATCACATACGTATCACCTCTGGTTTTACAGGAAACGGCTCTAATGCAGTATTTGATTGAAATCTCTATTATTTAGAAATTTTAAAATCCATTCTATTTTCGTATTTTTAGGAACCAGTACCTCTCTCCATCCACCCCAGAGTCTTTTTTATTATACAAAGATGCCATGTCACACTAGCACATACATCAGCTTCCTCCTGTGTCGATTGCTGCAAGGACGATGCTCACTGTGTGATGACACTCTCCCCTCACTACATCCTCTGGAAAAGACTGGCACGCAGAGCTTTTCTTCAGTCTCCTTCTGATGGGGCTGGGCTTGGTCAGCAGCACAGGCTGTGGGGAACAGCAGTAGCATAACTATTTCAGAGCCCCACTGTGGAAGAGTGTCTCTAATGGAGGGAGCCCGTCAGTTGGTCCGTCCCTACCACTAGAAAGCTGCTTAGACACGCAGAGGAGAACCCTGGGGCAGAGAGGAGGGGGCACTGCATCTTGGTTCATTTTGTGCAACTCCAACAGAATACCAGAGACTCGGCAATTTATTATGAACAGAAAGGTTTTGGCTCACAGATCTGAAGGTTGGGACATCTGGCAAGATTCCCATGACAGAGACCCAGGCCATTCATGAAGGTGGTGCTCCATCACCCACACCTTCCTTTAGGTCCTGCACACCAGCAGTGGTGAATTGGGAGTAAAGTTTCCAACACATGAGGTTTGGGGACACAAACACCCCAGGCGGGGAGAAATGACACTTTCATCAACTGATATTCACATTTTAACAGAAAAAATTAATTGATAATTAATTAATAAGTACATTATTCCACTTAATAAGGAAGATTTTATTCATCCCACATTCTGAATTAGTAACTATATCATGTATATGTAGATAATTTGGGGATATAAAAAAATAAATTGTTAAATTTTAATTGCGTTTTTTAAAGAAAACAAAATTATGGAAATAACTGGCTTTTGAAGGTTTCATTAACATAATTCATTGCACACACAAAAAAACACCCAATTGAGCCACCAGCCAACCAGTGGCAGTCGCTCCTGGCACAGTACTTCTGAGGACTGGAAACCAGAATCTCAGCACGAGAAATGGCCAGGCTGGGTTCCAGGTCACAGCCATGGGGACACAGCGCTTTCTGAGCCCCTGAGTCTCCTGTGAACGCAAGAACTAGCTCATGAAACTCAGTTTGAAAACCAAGCTGGTAAACCATCCAAACCTGATGAATTGTGCTCCAAAGAAAGCAAGAAAGAAGATCTGTGGACTTGTTGGTCTGTTTTTGTAACACTCTGCCTGATTTTCCAGCATTCTTGAATCAGATGAGAAATTTGTAATCCAAACCTGGGGCCTTGCATGCAGATGTCCCAGCATGCAGAGTCCTAGCAGACAATCCTGAAAATTTAAAAAATGATCCCTCTTCAGTATTTGAGACCAAGTAAACGTCAGCTTGTGGAGAGCTGATTCTCACCAGCAATTGCAGTTTTGTCCTTCAAGATGGAAAAGAAGACTTGCCAGCTACCGTCGGGGAATCTGGGACTTTGTGAACCTGTCATCACCTAACATGGGGGAGTCCTCCTCAGGAGCTGCAGGGCACTGGGCACCAGGCACAGCAGGGAAAGGGCGTGGGAATCCTAGGCAGTGGACCACACGCAGGACGGAGAGCGCTACAAGAGAAAGCAGCAGCTCCTCCCCACCTCCTGCCCCCAGGGATGGCAAGAAGGAGGGAAGAGAAGACAGGTTTACAAAAACAAAAACCTGAGCATGTTGTCTGCTGTTTTGAGAATTAGAAAATCTCCATTTATCATATTTTAAAGATAATATTTTGCACATGAAAAAATTATAAAGTGTTTTCCTTATCCATCTGTAAGCTGCCTGTAATGGCCAGCCACAAACCGCCGCGGGAGGAAAACTCTCGGAGGCAGAGTAAAGCTATTACTACTTTTACTTCTACTTTCTTAGAGAGAGCTTAGAGAGAAAGATTAGAGATAGCTTTTTCTCCTTCTTCTTCTTAGAGCTTAGAGAGAAAGATAGAGCTTTTTCTTAGAGCTTAGAGAGAAAGAGAGAGAGCTTGAAAGAGAGAGATTTCTTCTTTAGAGAGAGAGAGAGCTTAGCTTTTAGAGCTTCTTTCTTCTTTCTTCTTTTTTCCTCGGGAGCCTCGGCCTGACTCTGACCAGCAATTACTTCTTCTATCTGGTTTCTCTTCTGTAACCGCTCTGCCTACGTTCTGGCCACTCTGATTCTTTTCTTCTTCTCTGACCCGAACTCTTCTTCTGACCGAGCGACTGCATAACTGACTGAATGAATTCATTCTTCTCCTGACTCCGACCGCTTTCACCTGGTTATATACCTTTAGCTTTGCGGGTGCCTCACGTGCATTTACAGGTGCGTCACATACATACTTATTATCAGGTGGAACTTATGGCTTCCAGCTGACCGCAATAGCCATCTCCCTAATTGGGGCTCCTTCATCCATCCTTCTGTGTGTTATTGATACTACCAATTATTGGTTACGAGTCCTGCTCCATCACATGTTGAAATATAACATTAGAGAAGCATGCAGAGGCAAGCATATAAAGCAGGGTTTGTTTAAAAGGTGGTAACATAGACTTCTCCTGGGAGGGAGAAGGGGGACATAGCTGCTTGCAGGAGCCCTGTTTGGGGAGATGGCTAAGATTGTGGTTGACTACGGGCCATGGAGATGTTTGGGTGTTGCCGCCTTCCGTAGTCTCACTGGACTTGGCCCGGGATCTCGCAGGACTTGAGCGAGATTGCTGATCGGGTCTGTGCCATTTTGGTGGTGTGTGTGGTGCGTGTTAAAGTCATTGTTAGAGCCAGAGAGAAAAGTTATCAGAATAAAAAAGCTGTTTGTTTCCAGTTTGCCTCTGAACTTCTTCCCGCGGCTTCGTTGCTCCAAGCGGCCATCGCTTCAGGCAGCAACAGCTGCTATCCTGGTGTCCCAAGAAGCAAGGCATTTTGCCTTTTTATATGTCCTAGGCTTCCTTTGTTCTGCTCTCTTTTCCTTATCTCTCTCCTTCTTGCATATGGTGACTAGGCCCAGGAGATGCTCAGGTAGGATGGCCAAAAGTGAGAAGCAGATGGGCAGGAGGGGCCAAATTGAAGTGATCTGGGCAGGCAGGGGGCACAATTAACAACTCCCTGTAGGGAGGGACAGTCCTGGGACAGGCTACCTTAGTAACAGGTTGGAGCAGGGGCAGGTAATCTTGATAAGGGTGGAGGAAGGGCTCTGAAGGAACTAACATTTCTACTTCTCCATTCTCTGGATACGACCCTTGCCTATCTGCCTGTCTAATTCTGGCTTCATTATCATCACTGAAAAACATTTCTAAGCATGTCTAAGCATTTGTTTTTCTATCAACCTTTCAGGAGTGTTAGTTACAAAATTCATAGTGTTTTCCTAGCATGCAGAAAGCCCTGGGTCCAATTCCCAGTAATACAAGAACAAAAACAATGATAATGATGACTTTTAAAATAAGCCATAACAAGAAATGATCTGCAGCATTAATATTTTGTGTCATTTACAAAGCCATTTCATTTTAAAGTTAATTCAATAGTAGAGAAAACACATATAAGTTAAACACATAGGTTCATAGGTAAATTCACAGGTGTATTCACAGACTGATATAAATTTTAGATCCTAGATAGATAGATTTATGATAGATAAATAGATATTTTGTTGCAACTGTTGTTCAATGACTAAACTCCATGGGCAGGTACCACTGGGAAGACCTGGGTTCAATTACATGATTGCTAATGAGTTCTTGTGTCAGTAGAATGAAAATAATACATATGTCACTCTTAAGCTTCTAATGAGGTTTAAAGACAGCATAGGTTTAAAAACACTTAGTATTTGCATAGGTCCCATTTATTTGTGTCTCTTTTGTAATGAAGGTGACAAATAAATGAGATAGTGGTCAGAACAGATTACAGAGTCAAGAAACAATAAATCAACATACACAATATTCATTATTAATTGGTTTCTTAACAACTCCAGATTTTATGTGATTGAGTTGTTTTTTTTTTTTTTGAAGAGACAACATAAAAGCCAAAATACTACATAATTTTTATTCATATAAAACCAATGTCTGAAGAAGTTTAGCATTTCAAATGGAATATGTAGCAATAAGCTGTGCCCTGTGCCCTGAATGCCACCAAATGCTGCTAAGGATCTTAAAAAGGTGCACTAAGTGCAGAAATAGTTTGTGAATCTGAACAATTAATATGGTTTGCTTGTTTTTTTTTTTCCCCTGCAGATTCAATGCAATCCCAACCGACATCTTAGCTGTCCTTTAGAAGAGATTTGAAAATAGACATGCCTATATAGTCAAGTGATGTTTCCGCAATGGTGCTGAGGTAATTCAAGAAGGAAAGAATAGTCTTTTCAACAGAGAGTGCTGGAACATCTGGGTGTGTGCAAGAAAGGGTAACGAGCCTCCACATTTCCCCAGCACTACCTGCAAAAAGTAACTGGAAATGAATCATGGACCAGAACACAGTAGGTAAAACTGTGGAAATTAGGGAAGGAAGGAAGCATGGAGAATAATGACCAGATTTGACACAGTTTCCAAGTGATAAGGACAGAAGAACAAGCAAAGAGCCCTGATGTATGTAGCACTTCTGAAGCATTTTAAATCAAGAGGGGCAAAAAATGGGGTAGTGGCCATGGCAGGTTATAGAGTCAAAGGTCAAAATATAAGTAAGCACATACACACACACACACACACCCCCCCCCACACACACACTTATACAAACATACATACCCACACACACATGTATATGCTCTAGATGATACTAACACAAGAGTGATTTTTTTTTTTCTTTTTTTGCAATTGATCCACTCATGAGCAGTTTGAATTGTGGCAAGTGTCTTAATTTCTTGCCTTTCTTCAAATGCAGAATGGGATTTTGCTCACGGAGGTGTAGTGAGAACTCAGTTAGAGAAGGTAATGATGGGGTGCATCACAGGGAGTCGTCCCATGGCAGGCCTCTGTACGCCTGAGTCTGTCTTCCATCCCTCGCCCTCCAGTCAGTGTGGCCATGTGCCATGGACGCACGTCCACCCAGGGTGCAAATAGGCAGGCAGAGGCGTGCTGGACTGGTGAACAGGGCTCTCTCTCAGTGTCCTCGGAAAGGTCCTGGGCCTCCTAGAGTGCTCCAGGTCAGTTGAAGCTAACTGGTTATGAAACCCCTCAGAAGGATTATTTTTTTTTTTCCCTGAAAAGCTTCCTCTGCCTGTCAGTTTATGGGCTTTAGGTTTTATTGTACTGCCACCTCAGACTGACATTTGATTATTGTGTCTGGATAGAATTGCCATGTCCATTATGGAACTGCACAAGTAACCTTTAGCTGATAAGCCATCAGATAAAGTCCAGCCTTGTGATTCTCCTCCTTTGGCTGGGCCCTTGTCCCTTCCCAAGGGGCTAACTCCAGGAACGTGGGGTTGGTTGGGCTGAAAGGACTCTAAGGGCCTGGGGCCTGTGTTCCCAAAGCACATGTTTTGAGAACTATATATTCTAACATATTTCCCAGAACACTTAGTTTTTTTAAAAAATATTTATTTCTTAGTTATAGTTGGATACAATGCCTATACCTTTATTTTATTTATTTATTTTTATGTGGTGCTGTTGATCGAACCCAGGGCTTCACACATGCTAGGTGAGCACTCAGCTGCTGAGCCACAACTCCAGCCCATTGCTCAGTGTTTAACTGCATAGTTCAATGAATTAAGTGTCTTCAATTGTTCTTCTCCTGCTTATTATCTTTCTAATAGATATTAATTATTTTGAATCCCTTTGCCATTTTTATTACATTTGATCAAGAAAGTTCTAATTAAATTTTCTAAAAATTCATGGTGTAAAAATCAAGATATTTCTTTTAATATTTTTATGTGTTTTCATAAAATGAGAGGAAATTATGAAGGAAAGTACTATCTGAATAAAAATATCAATATAGTGTATTTCTATTTATGTTAGGGGTATATATGCATATTTATGCATATATTTTAGAGATACTATTTTCTGTTTTTCGATGAGTGAGAGCTTGCTTATCCTGCCAAGTTCTTTAATGTGAATTTTAATGTAAACTCCTTTTAAACATTGAAATAGGAAATGTTGGTTGATACCATTATACTAATAAAAAATAATTACTGTGTGTTTGTGCTACTTAATTAAAATACCTTTGTAGTACATCCCTAGGTGTGATACAAAAGAACACCATTATTATATAATGCTCAGGTCAGAGGTTGTCTGGGTTGGCTCAACCCTGGCACAGCAGCAGTGGGGCTGAGCCATACCTGGTAAGGTGGTGGTCCAAGGACAGCCTCTCCCTATAGATATGGAGCCAGATGGCTGGGGCCCCAGGTCTTCAGATTGCAAATGTGCATCCAGATCTGAGTTAAGTGAATCGTCAGGCTGGCTGTGCATTGACTCCCACATGAGACTGTTTAAATCAGCATGCCTTGGCATGTTAATGGATTGGTCTATTTTACTAGAGAAGACTCTATGATGGATGTTCACAGGGGCATACATGTTAAAATGCTAACGTGTACACATTTGAAATGTAAGATTTCATAATTTTATTTTGGATAAAAGTTTGACCTAGAAACTCTTATGTCAATGCAGAGTCAAATGTGTTCCGTTGAGTTCCTGGGTTCCCTTGGAAGTTCATTCGGTCCTTTTAATATAGCAACAAAGTGTCATGCCTGTGGAAAATCTGTCATTATAACAGACTATCTAACTATTGCCTTACGATGTTTCATGTTACGATAGAGAAGTTGAAAGAAGCAGTGGAAGGTAGGGGAGGAGGGAGGTGGAGAGGGAAAGAGGAAGACCCTGGGAATAAAATGAGCAAATTATGTTATTTGCATGTATGAATATGTCACAATGAACTGCACTATTATGTATAATTGTAATACATGAATAGAAACATACTTATAAGAAAAACATGAAAAACATGATAAAGAGTTGTATATGTTATCTTAATAAAATTTTATTTTCCCACATATAGGCCTTTTTGGACATAGGAAATTCATATAAAATGTCTGATTGACTAAAATATGTATATTTTTAATAATCTACCTTACATAATATGTTTGTTTTCTGTCTTTCATTTGTTCTTTTAGATATATTTTATCTTTTTGCAAGTTTAATAAAAAATGAGCTGGTGATTCTTACATGTGAGGAACATATTAGTATTGATAGCTAAATTTGTACTTAAAACCTTTTGGGGGGATTATATACTTTCTTTTATGCTCAAATCCATAGGAAAGTACAAATCTGAACATGATGAATCAAGAGAAAATTGTATCTCCACACTTGACTTTTTTATTTATCTATTTTCTTTAGTCTACATGGTCATCTAGGAAATTGTAAAATTAGCACAAAACAAAACTCTTTCCAGCAATATGGGCAATAAATAAGGATAAAGCCTCTCGTATCCCATGTGTTATGAAAGATCATTGGTGTGAGCATGGTCTATAGCATGGGGCTTTAGCTTCAATAGATACATCTCAGAACCAGTGTGAAAGAAAGGATGTTCCCTCCAGCTGGGGGGAGCCAGGGGCACAGTGTGGCCCATGCCAGGCCCTCTGCACAGTCTCCAGCCCAGGAAAAAGTTCAGGGTAAAATGGGAACAAAGGCGGGACCTCACTTTAACCCTTGAATTCCAAGGTGAGAAATTTGAAAATTCTTTGTTGACCTACAGTAAAATTATTAAATGAAAAGTTTAATAATATATACTAAGAGAAGGAAAATATGATCAAAGATACACACCAGAAGGACTAGACAGTGTGTGCTGTGTGTTGGAACAGAAGAGAAAACAGAGTGGAGAGCTAATACAGGAAGTACTGTAGTAGTTATCTCAGGCAGTGGTCTCTGAATCGAGGTTCACGGGCCAACCCAGATGGTTTTAAAATTTATATGCACATTTTTCTTTAAATCATCCTTTCAAAACTCATTTTGTGCCTGTTTCCTACTGTAATATAGTAGCACTTGTGCATCATTTATGAGTTAATGTATCCAGGCACAACCTAAGGGATCCCAATAACCATTTGTAGGCAGGAAGTGGGATCTGAAGAGCAAGGGTAGGGTGCAGTGGGGACAGTGAGGGGAAGCATGGACGCAAGAATGCTCTGCAGGGGAGGTAGCAATTTGCCTCAGGACTGCTCTGACCTTTGAGATGTGAAGTGGCAGGGGCGTGCTGGTGTTCAGGTGTGGCAGCATTTCTGTACACTAATATCTAACTACTTGGAAAAGAAATAAAGAAAATAATTCCTTTTACGATGGTTTCAAAAAATCAAATATCTGCAAATAAATTTAACTGAGGAAGTGAAAAATATGTCTACTGAAAACAATAAATATTGATGAAAGAAATGGAGGGAGACACAAGTAAACAGAAAGGTATTCCACCTTCATGAATTGGAAGAATCAATATCATTGAAAGGTCCTAACCACCAAAGCAATCTACAGATTCAGTGCAATACCTATTAAAATGTCAATGCATTCCCTACAGAAACTAGTAAAAACAACCCTTATGTTTGTTTGGAACCTCAAATGACCCCAAATAGTCAAAGAAATCTCAAGTAGAAAGAACAAAGCTGGAGGCATCATGTCACCTGACTTGAAATGATATTACAAAGCTATGGTGACCAAAACAACATGGTACTGGTATAAAGATACACACATGAGTCAATGAAACCGAATGGAGAAACCAGAAATAAACCTAAACACCAACAGTCAACTGGTCATCAACGAAGATACCAATGGGGAAAACACTTAATAACACTCTTAAAACACTCTTAAAGGGTGCTGGGAAAACTGAGTATCCACATGAAGAAGAATGATACTTGGCTCATCATTCACTAGTTAATAAAACAAAGTCAAAATGGACTACAACCCTAAATGTAAGGAATAAACCTATGCAAACCCTAGAAAAAAAAACATGGGAACTGCTTCATAACATTAATCTGGGCAAGAATTTTTTTTTGGCTAAGACCTCAAAAGAACAGGAAATAAAAGCAAAAGTAATCTAACAGGATTGGATCATCCTCACAATCAACAAAGCAGAGACAATCTACAGAATTGGAGGAAAGATTTGCAAATTATACATCTAAACAGGGTTTAATAACCAGAACAAAGAAGGAACTCAAGTGAAAAGCAAAAGAGAACAAAAAGTTCAGTTATATAATGGGTCAAAGATCTGAATGGACATTTCTCAAAAGAAGACATACAAATGAGTTACAAGCACATGAGAAATGAAAATAAAAAAAAAAAAAAAACTTAGTGAGATATCACCCTATCCTGGTTAGAACAGTTATTATCAAAATGACAAAAGATAACAGATGCTGGTGGGGATGTGGAGAAAGGTTAAATACAAGGTGAATTTATTATAATCGTTATGGAAAACAGTATGGAGGTTCCTCAAAAAACTAAAAGTATAAATAACATATGATCCACTGATCCCTCTACTGGGTATATATCCAAAGGAAGAGAAATAAGCATGCTGAAGACATACCTGCATTCCTAGGTTTATTACAAACCCATTCATGATAGTCAAAATATGGACTTACTTGACCATCAACAGATGAATGGGTTTATAGTAAGTTTTTATATACAGTATAATACTTGTTAGCTACAAAAGGATTGGAATCCTATTATTTGCAACAACTTGGTTCAGTCTGGAGGACATTATAGTAAGTGAAATAAGCCAGGCCCAGAAGGACAAACATCCCATGATCTCACTCAGGTGAAAACTAGAAAAATCCTGCAGAAGTTGAGAGCAGAGGAGTTGTCACCAGAGGTTGGGGAGAGAAAGAGGTGGTATGGGGAGAGATGGGCAGTGCACACCATTTGGGCCCAAATGGGAGGAACAAACTCTGGTAACCATTCTATGGAATAAGTGGTAACTACCGTTAACCATCAGAACTCTGTTTTCAAATTCACTAGAAGAAGGAGTTTGGATGTTCTCATCACAAAGAAGTAATAAAAGATGGTGGTGGATTTGCTGATTACTCCAATTTAATCACACTACACAATGTATACCTGTGTCAAAACACCACACATTATCCCATAAATGTGTATAATGGTTATATGTCAATTAAAATGTATTTTATAACAAAATATTATTAACATGTCAAATCAATAAACAGAAAATAGAATCAATTATATTCCCCCATAAACTACCTTATTTGTAGATTGTCAACACTCCTTGATCAAGATATCGTAAACTTCTATTTCCAAGAAGCAAGTGTGTGACTTTAAGAATGGGCAGACCTTTATTTACTTAAGACAATCAAATATACATTAACTATACTTACTGTCCAAAGCTGAATTTAAGCATATATTTTGTACATTCCAATATTAAGTTTCAGATGTATTAAATTCTAGAACAATTTGATTAGTTTGACCTTGGTCTTTGCAGGACAGCAAAGGCTCAATGTAGTTGACAAATTACTTTTCATTTAAGAAAAGTTTCAACTTGGGCTTCTTTCAACTGGTGTATTTCTTTATTATGTTAAAATAGAAATGAATATAAAATATTATAATTTACATTCAATTCTTCAGAGGCCAACTCTAAGAGTTCCTTTACTACTGAGACTCAAGGTATGAATACATTTGGAATCCAGTCTAACCGCCAGAGGATACTCAAAGCTACGCTCACTATAGAGATCAATTGAATCCACATTCTTCTCTTCTAAAGCATGACATACATGTAGTTCAAAAGCTAGCTTATAAAAGAAAAGCTAACATGTCAGAATATTTAAAACACCAGTTGGAAGAACCGGGTGAGTGTTGATGCTATCTGAAAATAAAGTGGCTAATCCCTGAGATGTCACAGGCTCTTTTGCCAATAGGAGAAAGGGCTGATGGATATGCAAAGCCTATGGGAATGCTTTTTGTTTCAAGAAACCAGGCTTCTTCCTAATCCTTTCAGGATTTGGGTCTGATTCCATCTGAATCATGAAATTTTGCATTAACGCATGGCCCTGAATATCCGATTATTTGTGACCCTGTACTCTTGAGCTCATGCAAATGTGAGTTCTCCTCCTCAGTCCCTGGAATACTACGTTGGACCCAAGCAAGTGTGTGCTTCAGCACAGGATCAGCTCATTGGCAGCCCGCAACATGAACTCTACCCAGAGATGCATCAATTCCCCTCCCCTAACACTGAAAGTCCATTCATAAAATACTTTCCAAGGCTGCTTCTCCAGAGCCATCTTGAGGACTTTTCAATTAGGGTTTTGAAAGAAAAGTGGCACAGGAGTAATCACACACACCTGGGATGAGAAGTGGGTTTATTGTCAAGATGCCTGACAAGGCTGCTCTGTGCACAGAGAGGGACACTAGCAACAACGCCCCCTTGGACGTTACCTTTTATAGGCTAGAACCATGGCCTCGTGTTAGGGGTGGACTTAGTCTTGACTGACATGGTAAGCATCCCCCGACCTTGTGGAAGGCAAGTTTGTTTCTTGGGAACAGAGACAGGCAGTTTTCCTGTCAGAGAAGGGAGAACAAGAAAACCAGCCTGTCCCTTTATCTCCTCAAGGAGAGAACAGGGAAACCAGATTGTCCCCATCTCAGGGGCTGGTAAGTTGTCTCCTATCTCTCAATGAGAGAACAGGGAGAGACCAGCACGTCTCCAGGCTGGTCGGTAGGTTTTACCTTGGGCTAGTTTCTATTTCTTGATAATAACAACAGTATTCGTAAATGTGGGTGGGGGAAGGAAGATGGCTATAATTGTACCAACGGGTTTGAACGTCACTATTGTTCCAAGGTTACGTGGTCTGTATTTTCCGTTTTCCTCATCACTGTGTCAAAGAAGAGTTTGCATTATTTTCCTAATGTGGGATGCTCCTTCTCTCTCAAAGAATCTATTCCAAAAGGCTTTCATGAAGTGCCATTGCAAAGCAAAGAAAAACAAGAAACCAAAGCACTTTCACCCTTAATTATTTCTGAGAATTATACCTCTAGCAGCAATATGTTTTCTGCCTGATGTCTTTGACCTTTGAGAAAGCTCAAACGATCTCATCAAAGTTTGGATGAGATTATTTTTGAGACTCAGTAAAAAGGGCGAGTGTAAAAGAGAGAAAGAGAACCACAATACGTAGCAACTTTCTCCCTGGCACTGTCTCCTTCCCAAGTTTCCCCAGGGTATCTCTGCTGTGCCTGAAATTCCACCAAGTGTGGTGTTCCCATTCCTTATTCTTGAACTAGGCAGCAGGCATCTCCTCTACTTTGCGACACAGTATCCTCACCATTGTTGGAGGAGCAGTCTGGTTAGCAGACCCTTCTTACTTTAGGAAGAAACAATAAAGTGAAGAATGGAAAGCTAGGCGTCCTCCCTCATTGCCACCATTCTTGGAAAGCAGAGAGGAAGCCAGTCTCCTTTATATGAACTTGAGATAGGGAATAAATTTCCTCATTATCTTGCATCAGCAAAACCGTATTAAACAATGAGTTGAGGAACATGGTATATCACCATTAACAGGGATGAATTCCAGGAATATGAGGGTGAATTAGTTTGAAGAACTCCATTAATAAAGTCCATTATATAGGAAGATCTAAGTGGAAAAGTTCTGTGCTAGACTTTATAGATGCAGGATATATGCTTAGCATCTTTCATATTGCAACACGCCTTCATGCATCAAATAAGAATTAGCATATTTATACATATAAATATTTTTATACCTATAAAGTTATATATTTATACACATAAATATATTTATACATATAAAGTTGGACAAAATGGTAGAGGCATAGAAATTAGAATCAAAGAGACAAAACTTTGTATATTATAAATAATAAGATTTTATATTTAAACATTCATAAGAATCAATGGAATATTGCCCTATGGTAAGAAAATAGTAGTAAAAGAGCAGATTTATATAATCTATAATCAGCCACTTGGAAGGCTGAGGCAGGAGGATTGCAAATTCAAGGCCAGCTTTGGCAATATAGTGAGACTGTGTCTCAAAAAATGACTTGGGGTTGGCTTGATTGTAGAGTACCTCTGGTTTCAGTCCTCAGTACCAAAATTTTTTCTCTATATTCTATAATCAAATTTTAATAATGAATAGCTATTGATATAGTTATATATAAAACAAGTAGAAAATATATTAAACTTGCTTATTATAGCAAAAATTACCATACTACTTAGAAAAGCAAAATAGCTAGACTTAAAATAAAACTTTAAACTCAAACTCTCCTGAAAAACATGAATTAGAGCCAAACAAACATAAAGACATTCAGGGTCTGTTTTCCTATATGACCTCTTTTGAGACCATGGCCCTCTTCCTCTGTGACTCTACCCACGTCCTGGCACAGCCTGCTTGAACATAGTAAGTGCTTGATAAATCTTGTTGATTTGGAGATTGGCTAGATGTGCAAATACTTCAGCATTAAACAACTTGGGAAGTGCCAAATGACTGAAGTTTTGTACTCTTGGATTTTTTTGAGGTACATAACTGACCTGTAAACTATGCACATATTTATTGTATGTAACAAAATGAAAGCTATTCTCCCATATTACAAATGATTTCTCTCTTTTTATATCAAGGTTTTGCTTCAAAGTTCCTCTAGATAATATGTTAACCTAATAGTCAACATATTTCTTGAGTAATGCAATCAAACTTGATTTACATCTGTTTTCTACTTTTGTGACAGACTGGTAACTCATTTTGCATGCTAACTAAAATGTGTCAACTCTAAGGTGTTGACCTCAAATTCCTCAATTAGTCCTGGTCAAAACTTTATAGGGGAATTATGATCTGATTGCGATTAATAGCCCAGCAATCCCAGATTCTCTTAGTGGTTATTTAAAGAGGTAATGAAGCTTAAATGGGATTGTAAGGGTGAAGCTCTATTTCCATTAGACTTGTGTCCTTACAAGACGAGAAAGAGACACAAGATCTCCCCCCCACCCGCTTTCTCTTTCTCCATGCACATTGAGAGAGCCATGTGAGCACACAGTGAAATCTGTCCATAGGAAAGTCAGAAGAAAATCCTCATGACAAATCCTCCCTGCTCACACCTTGATCCTGGACCTCCATTTTCCTGAACGGTGAGAAAATGAATTTCTATTTTTTTTTAAACCATTCCCTGTAATATTTTGTTATGGCAGAGTGAGAAAAATACAAATTTTGTGTCCCGTGTTGCTGGAAACCCTTTTGTTTTGAAATTAGTTTTGATGTTTTTCATCCTTTCTTAAGCGTTTGCTGTTGAAAGCCTTAGTTCTACAGACTGTGCTATCCTGGAGAAAAGATGCAGACTGAGGGATTAGGAGTGCACCCTTGGATCAGAGGTGGCACACACAGGGCTCTTAGAAGCTTCCGCCCTCCCAGATCCTAATAGACAACAACAAAACCCCCTTGACCATCAGAATCCTGCTGAACACAGGTAGTTACCTGGTGAACAGATGAACAGTTCAGCATCAGGAAAAACTTGGTTAGCCTTGGTCCAGTGCTATGACAGGGAGACTTGGAAGTGACATGCTTTTCCAGAACGGATCGCACATGTAAATTTAAGGGGGAAATCACAAAATCATGGAAGAACCCCCTTATGGGTTTGTGTATAGAATAATAAAGGAGTTAAGTAGGAATTTGATATGGTCCCTTAACTTTTTGTATACTAATGGTTCATATCATCCCTAGAACTTTGACAGCTGTCAAATTGATGGTTCTCAACCAATCACTTCATGAACTCTCAGTGATTTTCCAGCAACTCAGTATTACCTGCATCCACCTACACTAAGCTTCATGGGAGAACTCACCCCTGAACTTGACTTTCACCACGTACTGTTTTTCCAGAAAGTTGTTAGATTGCTGAGAAAACAAAACTTTCAGCTTGATACTTATTTAACCAAATTCATGTTTCTAATTAATCCACTACTCTCATTTCTTTTTACTAAATAGGTAGAGGTGGTCTCTTCATCATTTCTTTTGCACTTTTTCATCTTTTAAAAATGTTTATTTCTGGCTTATTCTCAATGGAAAAATATGAATTTACCTTATGAAA
The DNA here is from genome assembly GCA_025594165.1 of Tamias sibiricus. Taxonomy (NCBI): domain Eukaryota; kingdom Metazoa; phylum Chordata; class Mammalia; order Rodentia; family Sciuridae; genus Tamias; species Tamias sibiricus. The sequence continues at coordinate 166,562,005 of CM046662.1, read as the reverse complement.
CATGCATGAGATCCATTCAACACAACTGAAAAGGCCAAAATGATTCACCCACCTATTTTTACTCTACCAATAGAAACAGATTGCAGATTTACTTCAACCCACCAATGGAGCTAAATGATGATGTATTTTTGGCATTTGCACAATGAGAGAAAATATGAAAATATCACCATATGTAGCTTTATCTGGACAACCAGGAAAGTGGTCTTGTTTTTGCCAAAGACTAAACTAATTTCATAGAAAATTTATTTAAAATCCAAAAGGAAGTTCATAGCTTTAGTTGGGATTAAGAATAAGATAAAATCAAAGTTAACTAGCATATATATCATCAATGATAAATTTAAAATAAAGTAGAAAAGAATTCCATTTATATAAGAAATGAGGATCAAATTTCTAAGAATAGACCTCACAAGGAATTGTCAAGACTTTATTACAAAAAAGAGTGAAAAACAAACATAAAAATTTCCTGGGTCTGCAAAATACATTTGAATAAAAGGAGAGAATATTGTGCTTGAATTTGAATTTAAGATACCATGAACCTGATAATCTTCCCCAAAGACGTCTGACTCATTTACACCATTGTACTAAAAATCTAAAACGTTTTGGAAGGCTGATTCTAAAATATATGCATAAAATCAATGCTCCAGCACAGTTGGACCAAAAGGGCAGAGTGCCCCAATCACAGTCCCAAAGTGTGTAAGTCAAATCTGCTTAGCTTTGTAACTGAGATAGATAAAAATAGCAATTCCAGAGAATGGGGCGTAGATGTGAACTTGGTTTCACACACAATAGAATTGTGTGGGTAGTATTGTTGATGTCTTTACAATTGGTGGGTCCTGAACTTCAGTGGACAGGCTTGATGACCCTGGAATATCCACCGAGGAAAAGATCTTTCCTGACATCTAGCAGAGAAGTCAGTCATACGTGGATTGAAAAGAAAACATTGCAAACACCAGGTACAAGGGAAAACACAGTTTTCCATTCATTCGCAGTGATGATGGACCACCAGTTTATAGCATGCCAACTGTCCTCCTAAACCAGAAAGTCTGGAGTTAGCCAGGAACCCACATCTCGAGGCCGAACACTGCTCAGTGCCACGTTTCTCCTTAAAACATTTGCTGACCACGCTTGGAGTCTGAGTGGTCTCATAGGAAAGGAACAATTGGAAATCCAGGATGCCTGCCAAGGACAGGGTTTTCTAGGTACCTCCAGGACTTTGTTTCTTAAAGAGTATGCCCAAGGTATAAGAGCAAATTAGAGTAGCTGCACCCTCACAAAAACTAGGTGCTTCTCTTCTTCAGTCTTCTCTAAGTTCATTCAAGCTCTGACTCACCATGGAGATTGTCTTCTGCCCTGTGCAGTAACTGAAGGGGCTGAGAAGTGAGCTTCTCATAGTTGGTCTCACAAAGGGGTCCAGACCTTAGCAGGTGCCTTGAGTGGCACCAGCCTAGCAGTGAAGGCAAACTACAAATTGCCTGGTATTTGAAGACACTGAATGTGGGATTTTAAAGTTGCATTTATGATGTGTGACCCTAGTGGCTGCCAAAGAAAAACAGACACCTTCTCTGGAGGAAATCATATTATTAAGAAGCTCAAATTGCCTCTATAATTTCCCTATGCAATGTCAGTCATTCAGTCAAATATCAGGTCATGAAGAGTCATGAAAAATTGACTGAAAGCCAAACTAAAATAAAACAAAACAGTATAAAATTTTGAAAAGCTGTGATTAGACTGTTCACAAAGTAGAGGGCAAAGTGGAGCATTTATGACTAGAATTAAAACCTGTGAAAAATGAACTGAAAGTTCTAGAGCTAAAGAATGTTATAGAACAAATGAGGAATTCACTTAAATCTTTAATTGCAGACTTGATACAGCTGATGAGAGAGTTAATAGCCAAGAGGATAGAATATTTTTACAAGTCCAGACTGAAATCAGAATATAAAAACTAAAAAGAGTATCAGGTACACGCAGGAGAGGTGAGCACGCTCTTCACGTGCCTATTGGAAGTTCTAGAATAGAAGACGGGGGCAAATTTGAAGTGCTGAAGGGCAAAAAACCTTCCCAAACTGAGAAAAGATTTTAACATATATATTCAAGAAGTTCTACAAATTCCAAGCAGGATAAATGCAAAGGAAACTACCCAGAAGTCCATCACTGTAAACAAACAGAAACAAATTTTCACAGAATCTAGATGGGTAAGTTTCCCATCAGGAGAAGCAAGGAGAACAGTGGCTAATGCTGTTTCTTGGTGGCACCTGTCTCTTAGAGGACCCACCTGCTCTCTCCCTCTTCTTTTTTTAAATTATTTTTTATTCTAAGATGATATAAATGACAGCAGAATGCATTACATTACATATTACACATATAGAGCACTTTTTTACAAATCTCTGGTTGTATGCAAAGTATATTCACATCATTTGTGACTTCATACATGCACTTAGGGTAATGATATCCATCTCATTCTACCATATTTTTTTTCTTCACCCTTTTTCCCCCCTCACTTCCCCTTCCTCAACATTGGCCATTCTAGTATTCCTCTAATCCTCCTATGCTCCCCATCCCAACCCGACTGTGAATTGGCCTCCTTATATCAGAGAAAACATTTGGAATTTGGCTTTTTGGGATTGGCTAACTTCACTTAGCATTATATTCTCTAACTCCATCCATTTTCCTGCAAATGCCATGATTTTATTCTGTCTTATTGCTGAGTAATATTCCATTGTGTGTATATACCACATTTTCTTTATCCATTCATCTACTGAAGGGCATCTAGGTTGGTTCCACAGTTTAGCTATTGTGAATTGTGCTGCTATAAACATTGATGTGGCTGTGTCCCTGTAGTATGCTGTTTTCATGTCTTTTGGGTAAAGACCAAGGAGTGGGATAGTTGGGTCATAAGGTGGTTCCATTCCAAGTTTTCCAAGGTATCTCCATACTGCTTTCCATATTGGCCTCACCATTTTGCAGTCCTACCAGCAATGTATGAGTGTGCCTTTTTCTCCACATCCTCTCCAACATTTATTGTTGTTTGTATTCTTAATAGCTGCCATTCTGACTGGTGTGAGATGAAATCTTAGAGTGGTTTTGATTTGCATTTCTCTAATTGCCAGAGAGGTTGAGCATTTTTTCATGTATTTATTGATTGATTGTATATCTTCTTCTGAGAAGTGTCTGTTCAGTTCCTTGGCCCATTTATTGATTGGGTTATTTGTTTTTTTTGGTGTTATGATTTTTGAGTTCTTTATATATTCTAGAGATTAGTGCTCTATCTGACGTGCATGTGGTAAAAATTTGTTCCCAAATAGTAGGCTCTCTGTTCACCTCACTGATTGTTTCTTTTGCTGAGAAGAAGCTTTGTAATTTGAGTCTATCCCATTTATTGATTCTTGATATTAATTCTTGTGCTACAGGATTCTTATTAAGGAACTTGGGCCTTAATCCAACATGTTGGAGATTAGAGCTTACTTTTTCTTCTATTAGGTGCAGTGTCTCTGGTCTAATTCCTAGATCCTTGATCCACTTTGAGTTGAATTTTGTGCATGGTGAAAGATAGAGGTTTAATTTCATTTTATTGCATATGGATTTCCCGTTTTCCTAGCACCATTTGTTGAAGAGGCTATCTTTTCTCCAATGTACATTTTTGGCACCTTTGTCTAATATAAGATAACTGAAATTATATGTGTTAGTCTCCCTCTTCTTGAGAGCACTTTCTTTCCCGATAGACTTTTCTATACCTTTGCTACTTTTTGTAACTTGACTGAAATTTTCTCCTGCAATAACAGAGAAAGAGAGAGAGGGTGTAGGGGATATCACTGCTTTCTGATGCTAGAAACAATACAAAACACCTCTGAGACAATGACCTCAGCACCGACCCTTCAGGTGGTGAGCACATCCTCCAACCCTCCAAACTTGAATGTGTGAGAGAGGATTTCAGAGAGACAGAAGTGAAATAACTTACCACCAGTTACTTTGTGCTAAAATATTTTCTAGCTGAAGTTTTTCAGGAGAAGGGTAAAATTCTCTTAGTTAGAAATAGAAAAGAACGATAAACATTGTTGAGATCCAACAAATGGGATTATATTAGAGAAAGAGGAAATCGCAAGGGGTTGAAAATACCCATGGTGTGAATGTGTGACAGCAGTGAGGGAAAGGTCAGGGCCAGTAAGTGAGGTGGAGAGTTCCAGAGGATCCCCGTCCAGGAAGCAGTAACAAAGATGATCTTCACGAGCGTTAGTGAGCCAGGACATCCATAGAATGACCATTAACACAGTAAGGAGAAGGTAACAAAATCAGCCTGCCAGGGTGTGTTGGGGGGATAGAGTAATAATCATAAAAATTAACAATGGGCAATAGAGAAACCTGAACAGACAAGGGCATCCCCAGCTATTCCGGAGGTGGAGATAGGAGGTTGGCTTGAGCGTGCGAGTTAGAGACCAGCCTGGGAGACATAGTGAAACACTGTCTCCCAAAAGAAAAGTGAGATGAAGAAGGTAGATTTAATGTAAGCATATTATTACTTATCAATAAGGTAAAATATGAAAGGATAAATAGTGCAAAGAAAAGACAAATATTATTACTTTACAAAAATGATAACACTAAAGCATGTGTTTCTTGCAACCTAAACTTATTCTTTCTGTGAGAGAAGAATGAAGAAATATACGTACCATATAAATATAGATCAAATAAAAGCTGGAGTATCAAAACTAATATCAAAGTAAAACTAAAGGGTAAAAACATTACAAGGATATTTTTTAGATGGAAAAAATATTAAATACATTCAGAGTATGAAAACATGCCAAATTTGTATGCACCGAATAAAATAGACTCAAAATCTCTAAAGTGAATCTGAACATGAAAAATCAGACAAAGGATGAACCACATTCACAGTGAGTTATAAATTCACCATCTCAGTAATTGCATGTAAAAATAGTACAGGGATGAAATTTAAACATTGTGACTAAAATTTACTTATTATAAACATAAACATACTTACAGAATCATATTACCCAAACTGGGACAGTTTAAGGAAATCAGGAGGAATGTTTGCAACAATTACACTTGGATAGGAAGCACAGGCATAGATTGGATTATCCTTCAAAAGATATGTCATCTGGCACAAAAAACATTTCTATCAAGTAAACACAGACTAGTTATAAAATTTGAGTATGTGATGAGACTTAAGTGATCTCCAACATATATGAATATTGAAGCCATACAAATAAATTTTGGGCCTTTTAGAATACATTAGTGAAGTGTGCTGGAAATTTATAACCATCAGGACAATAGGATCTTCCCCAACTGGTCCTGGCTGTGGCACCGGAAGAACACACTGAGAAATGCAGAGGTCTCCGAGGAGGCTGTGCCAGGCCACCCACGGGTCTCTGGATCTCCACTGCAGTCTCAGGTGGTCAAGTACTGCACTGGTGGCCTTCACTGGGACACTCCCTCCTTCACCTGCACCTCCACAAAACTGTCTGTGCCCTGCAGCCCTAGGGTCTGTGCCGAGGCCTGCTGTTTCTCAGACTACTCCATCATCCAAAATCCCTGGGTTTCTCCAGATCTCTTTTTCTCTACTGATGAATGCAAGCCCTTACCCATGGCCACCTCAACAAGCAGCCAGCCAGCTACCTATTGTTTTGGTTCTGTGTTGTGGAGAAGTAGGCAATGGCTAGGTGCTTCTAAACTTGAATCACCCCAAAATCAACTTTAAAGAAGGTAAGATTAAAAATAGTATCAACACTCCAACACTTAGCATTAAATCTAATAAAAGATGTGCGAGATTGTTGTATTGAAAATTGGCAAACATGACAAAGAGACCTTAAAAGATCCACATAAATGGAGGTGTAAGTGATATCCATTAATTAGAAGACTTATTTTACAAAGATGCCAATTCTCAGATTTACAGCCATAGAGTCACAGCAGTCTCAAAAATTGTTAGTTACTTTGTACAAATTAATTTTAAATTTATGTGAAAATGCAATGAGCCTGCAAGAGCTCAGATGTCTTTGAACAAATAACACTGCAATATTTCATAAATGAGTACCAGCATAAAAAAACAATATGGCATTGGTACAAATAAAGAGAAGCAGACCAGTGGAGGGGAGTAGAAGGAAAATGTCACGTATACACACACACACACACACACACACACACACACACACACACACACTTGATTTATGACAAGGTGCCACATGAAAGCAATGGGTGAAAGGTGCTTTTTATACACAAGTCTTTGCCAATTGTAGACAAATTAAAAAGCCCACAGGGGATAAAATAATCTCAGCCTCTCTCCATACCATAGGAAAAAGCAGTCATAAGTGATCGCAGATCTAAACATGAGGAGTGAAGCCTTGAGCCTTCTCGAAGTAGTAGACATGGGGGAATGGCCCGGAAACTAGGGTGCCGAACACGCATAGGCAGTAGAGCTACACTGAGTCCCCACCTGCGTTCTACTGTGAACGACATGCAGCAAGGTTGAGATAATGGTCCCATGAATCCACCTAAAGAGTTCACTGCATTTCTGCCCTTCGTGTTGTGCTGTCCTATCTTCACATGCATCTATCCCTTGGTCTGTCTTTAATATTTTTATGCATTGGGGAGTGTATTTCAAACATTCATATGCAGTTTCCTAAGCTTATGTGCAAATTCTGCACATGCCTGTCCTTAGCTAGATTCCAATAGTTGTTTATAGTTTCGCGTATGGCTTACATGCAATAAAATGTGTAAATCTTAAGTGTATATTTGCTGAATGTTGACGGACGGTTGCATCTGGGGAGATATTAATTTTACCCTACAGTATATGGAGACACTGAAATTCATTTCCAATGTCACGCTTATATTAATCACAGATAATTGCACAGAGACATAAGGAAAAGCCAGCAGGAAGAGCTGGAATCAATATGTGAGAAAATATATCTGAAATTCAATAATTTAAAAAGGCAATGGTGCTCATATTTTTTCTTCTATTTCTTCATTAGGATTATAAATGTAATGGCTTTTATTGTAACTAGAATTCCATATGGAAAAGATAAGGTTATTAATCTGATTTATCTATCAATTACTCAATGTTTTTAGTCTATACAAGTATTATTAAAATGCAGGTTAATGAAACATGCTTTAAGGCTCTAAAAAACTCGAATGATTTGACTAAACTTTATTTTGTAGATCATAATTGTAGTATTGGCACAATAAAGCCACTGTGTAAGGGCAATATGCACATTGTTCCAAAAGATTCTCCTTGGCCTCAGGATGGTGTGTGGCCGATTTGCTGTGTTGTACCAGGTAGGTTAGCTCCGAGTGCTTGCTGTGGTTGGATCATGAATGTCCTCCCAAGGCTCATGGGTTAAAGCCTTGGTCCCCATCCTGTGGTGTAGCTGGAGGTGGTGATGCCTTCAGAAGGTCGTGAATAGTGGAAGGATCTGGGCCACTGGGATCCTTGAAGGATCCTGGCTCCTCCCCTCTCTCTGCTTTCCTGCCCCCACAAGGGAAGCAGCCTCCTCTGCCATGGGCTCCCACCATGATGCCCTGTGCCTCCACAGACCCAAAGGAACAGGGCCAAAGACCATGGACTGCATCCTCTGAAACCATGACCCCAAATAAACCTTTCTTCCTTATAAAAAGATTATTGTAGGCATTTTGTCACAGTGACAGGAAACTGATTAACAAAGTGCTCTACTTAACTTTCAAAGTCACCCTAAAGTAGCACTATTACAAAAGTGCCCAACACAATTTCTCATCAGTGCATGAGCACTTTAAGCATTATTGATATTAATTAACTACTGGCTTCGTGAACTACCTATATAACTGGTGGCAGTTAGCAGCTTATTGTTTTGCAGATGCGCTAGCTAGTAGATATCAAAGCACATGAATCTCCTTTCAAAGAGTAACAATTAACTTGATCTCCATTTGTATTGAAATCCTAGAGAAATAAAGATCTTGTTTTACTTCTCGAAAAATAGTTTCAGGGCCTTAGCTCTTATAGAAACAGTTTGTTATAAAAAGGGCAATTTGGGGCTGGGATTGTGGCTCAGTGGCAGAGTGCTTGCCTTGCGTGTTTGAGGCACTGGGTTCAATACCACATAAAAATAAGTAAATAAAATAAAGGTATTGTGTTCATCTACAACTAAAAAAAATAAGAAGAAAAAAATAAAAAGGTAAATTTATTTCAAGTTACTTCCTATCTGAGAAATTTATCATCAGTATGTATTAAAAACAAGCCAAACGACAAAGTTCCCACTTTTCCCTTTGTATGAAACAGAGATTTGTTTAATTGGGTCTTTTCTGTGGATAATTCTATCCATTTCCCCTATCAGAGAAGTTTCCTCATTTCTTCTTCATGACTTCATTCTTGGCTCTTCCTTATCTCTCCTCTCGATCTCCTGATTACCTTGTGTCCAGGCGTGCTGGGAAGGCATCTGCCTGGGACAAATTCACCAGTCACATTTGGGGAGATTTAGCTGCAGCATGCACACTCATCATCATAGCTAGGTATTTAGGATTCCTCCTCCTGTTTCTTTTCATGTGTATTTTAAACCTAAGTCACTGTCTGCTCTTGAGATTTATAAAAAACAAAATAATAATAATAGTTAAATGCCCTAGTCATTGGGCCAGCAATGCCACTGTAATGGGCTCCCGTGATAGATGGGGTGGAAATTCCATTAGTGTCATGAGCAGTGTCTTCAGGGATGCTGTATTTTAGGTGTATGAAATAATGCCTAGCATCGCCATCAGAAGAGCAATACTTCTTTATTAGGATGAAGGATGCTGGAAGTCTTCAAGGGAGAGCTTCCCCTTCCCAAAGTTGAGATTGCAGAACTTTCCCATGGTTTTCTATTCAGATCTGTCTCTCTCTGCTTTCCTGCCCCTACAAGGGAAGCAGCCTCCTCGGCCATGGGCTCCCACCATGATGTGCTGTGTCTCCACAGACCCAAAGGAACAGGGCCAAAGTATAAGGAGTGTAAGTATAAGGAGGACCAAGATCCCGAGACTTGCCCAAAGGGGGTCGAAGTTCAGTTTTTCATATTCAACACCAGCAGCTCTGAACAAGCAAAATGCCCCACATCATCCTCATCACGGAAAATCCAGAGCCATGAGTCGTGATTAGGATTTGGAAAGAAGTCCTGGGGTTCCCTCATGAAGTCCTTTGAAATTGCATCCGGGGAGAATTGGAGTGCCTTCCCAGCACGCCTGGACACGAGGTAATCAGGAGATCATGAGGAGAGATAAGGAAGAGCCAAGAATGAAGTCATGAAGAAGAAATGAGGGAACTTCTCTGATAGGGGAAACGGATAGAATCGTCCACAGAAAGGAAGAGGCTCAGGCTGTGCGTAGGGGCGAGCTTCCCTCAGGCCCACCAGCCGCAGCGCTACATGGTTATTGCTTCAGATTGCAACTTGCTGTCCTACTTTTATGTTCCTTCATTAATTTCCCTGCAGCTTCTCTAAGCTTCAAGTGTTAGTTTTGACAATTTACTTTCTGACAAAAGGTCAGTTGAAATTTTAGAAAAGCTCTTACCCAATGCCTGACATTAAATCTCCAGCTGCTTTGGGGTGCTGGGGTGCCTCCTACACCAGCCTTGGCCACCCTGGTCAGTGTGCCCACTCTGGCTACCCACTCCCCCTTTGCATGGTCATCAAGTGACTCCCGTGTGAAAGGGGTAGGACTCTTTTAGTTCTTGCTCCTTGAACCTGGTGAGGTCAATGTCCACTTGCAGTGGACAGGTCACTGATTGCACTGTCCCTGAAACAAGCCACCCTACTCTCTGCTGCCACCCACTTCCCCTCAAGGCTACTTCCTCTCTGTTCCTGTGTCCAGTGCCCTCTGACCTTATTGCACAGTCCCCACAAAGTGACGCCTGTTCTCTCTCACGATGTCTCACGTCCTCCCTTTGGGATCCCTTCTATTCAGAACCACTTCACCCTTGAAACCTCTGTGAGGGCTGAACTTGGGCCCAACACATTTTGCCCCTTGAGAAATATAACAGCCTGCACTAGTGAAGAGCAGGGCTTTGCAGCCTGGTCACTGGGGAGGAGGCTTCCAGCATGTCAATGTGACAGGCGCTCCAGGTGACTATGACAGGCTGCATGGCCCCAGCTAATAGCCACAAGGTGGATGAACCAACATGGAGATGTGGAGACATGGGCATGACCACATGGAAGATCCCGAGTGCCCTGGGACCATCTACCAAGCAGCTTAGTCGTAAACGAAGGAGGTGTCCATTTGAGAGGACAGAACTACTGCAGAGCCTTCTAAAGGAAAGAAATAGCTCCAGACACAAAACCTGCGTTTAATTTTATTTATTCCTTCTTCAGAATCTGTGACAGATAACAAGTTGGATAGTGAGTCATGTGTTCTCACATAAAAATCTATTGTATTTTAGTTCAATAAAACAATGATTGGCTATTTAAAAGTAACTATTTTCAAGATTTTTGCAAGCACTGGTTTCATAAAACATCCAGCAAAGCTTTCTTAAACAGCCTTCCCTGGGCTCTTTCCCCTGAATTATTTATTGAGAAGATAAACACATAAAACTCACAATCATTTTTTATAACATTCTTAAGCCCTAAACTTTTCATTCCCAATGGAAAAAATATCGTTCAACTTGTAAGTATTATTCACATTTACCCTTCTCTGTGATACCTATGGAAAAAATTATTGTGTTAACATCAGTGGATGCTGGTTATGAAGTTTCTATGGAATCACCAAGTTCTAGAGTTGTTGTTCAAGGTAAAATACCTTTAAGTATTACGAATGGCTTTCACCTCCAAGTCCAAGCAACAACAGACACCCGTGCACAACAGCACTTACCTTGTACTGTCTGGGAAAGGCACACTTAATATACTCTTTCAAATTTCTATTTTTTTTTAGTTATAGATGGACACAATACATCATTTTATTTATTTATTTTTATGTGGTGCTGAGGATCAAACCCAGGACCTCACACATTAAGGCAAGTGCTCTACCACTGAACTACAACTCCAGCCCCATTTAATATACTTCTGACCTCATCTATAGGTATTTGTTCATATCTATAAAGACGAATTCTGTTATCACTTTAATGTAATTAAGCAAGGGGACATTCTTCAAGATATATTGCTTTGTCTCCAGTTTTCTGTTAACTCAGTATAAAACCCAACTCCACATGATTAAAAGCCCAGAACTGAGAGTAGATGTAGAAGTATATTTACACATTCATTTAATCTTAAATTAAGATGACATTTTTGTTATATTGAAAACCCATCCAAATAAAAAGGAGGATAATATTTTTTCTGGGTTAAGATACAAAACTACATGTTTGATTATTCAGGAATAGATTGTATCACTCTCAGGATATTAACACACAAAGATTTTTCTCATCATTGACTGATTTAATGTGAAATACAGTGAATTATTTTAGCAGGAAGACTCAAAAGTGATTATTAATCGTAGATTAATGCTTTTTAGTTTTGTTTTTTCCCCCACAAAATCATATTTGCACTAAAAATTACCCTGTTTGATACTTACATGCAGCTGACCTGAGACTTTAGAATCTCTACAAAATGAACGGTTTTTACATAGTTATATGATGTGACTTTTTCATTTAAAGCTCAAGACATTTGTGATTATAGTGCAATACCAGTAAAAAGAGCAGGTGAGCTGAACCTAAATATTGTCAGATGTGATGTGCTTTTAAGCTAAACATGGTAAAAGTTTTGATACCTACCATGCAATCAGAAAATGAAGGGAGCCCTCTACCTGGGTATATTTATGTGCCCAAGATGCTTATAGAATTCATTGGTGGATAGTGGCTTCAGCTGAGCCAAGATATTTATTAAAAATCAAGAACTGACAGTTCTAGAACACTTGGAATTAGAAGAATTGGTCCTTGTGATTAGGAGGTACACAGAGGTGTGTGTAATGATAAAGCCCAACTAGTCTAATTTGAAGACTAACCTTTGAAGAATGATTTCCAAAGATAAAACACCGCACACCTTCTAAATGCCATGCAGTACACCCCCAGAGTCCACTACGCTGTCTTGAGCACAAAGCTGGACCACACTTCCCAGATTCCTGCAATTAGGTGCCCCGTGACTGGGTCCCTGGGGGCATGTTGACAGACGTGGTGTGAGCACATCTAGGGTGACTCTTTGATGGCAGTCCGCAGCACTAGGTAGTCTGCCCCACGGGTCCTGCCACCGACTGCCATGGCAAGCCTCTGTTCTAGCCAGCGTTTTCGCTGGTGTGACTGAAAGGCCTGACAGAACAACTGTAGAGAAGGAAACATTTATTTGGAGGCTTATGGTTTCAAAGGTCTCGTCCATAGACAGATAGCTCCAGTCCTCGGGGCTCAAGGTGAGGCTGAACACCGTGGTGGAAGAGTTCAGCCAAGGGAAGCAGCTCACATGGTGATCAGAAAGCAGAGAGAGAGAGACTCCACTCACCAGATACAATACGTATACCCCACGGCCACACTCTGGATGCCCAGCTCCTCTAGTCACACCCTACCAGCCTTCAGTTACCACTCAGTTAATCCCGATCAGGGGCTTAATTCACTGATAGGGTTAAGACTTTCACAACCCAATCATTTCTCCTCTGAACCTTCTTGCAGTGTCTCACAGGTAAACTTTTGGGGGATTCCTCACCTCAATACTGCAACATCATCACACCCTGGGAAACCACATGTTGGAGACAGCAGAGGAGACTGTTACATGAGACAGAACTCAGTGGACTCTAGCAGACTTTACACTTGGATTCCCTATTGTGATAATAGTTAGAGTATTCTGACACAGCAGATATAAAAGTTCACTGCAAGGCTAAAATATTGAAGCCACTTGCAATTTTTGTTTAAAATTGTCTATGCATGTGGAAAGTAAGTGACTAAGTGACTTTTTTTTTTTTTTTTTTTTTACACTTTCCTTGAAAGTGTAAGCCTGTGCTTGTCCTGCGGTTGCTGGAGGTCAAGGTCATGTACTTCCTTTGGGCCACTGGTCTCTAAACAGCAACCTATTTGAGGTCTCCAAAGTCACACCCCATTACCATGCAGAGAAATCCCCAAAGCTCTTCAGGTGAAGTACAACTGTTTGTCTTGTTCCCCGGCTTCCCTGATGTCCCTTCCCTCCTGGGGCTGGTGTGTGCACTCTGGGGAACTGTCCTAAGGTCCTCCTGCTTCAAGACCTTTTGGTGTTGCTTTCTCCCCCTTCACCTTTGCCTTCCTGGCCCTCACTGACGCCTGGAATGTCATATTCCCAGAGGCCCTTTCCTCACCTCCCAGGCTAGCTGGTGTCACCCACACCTCCTCCTTGTACCCTCAGAGTCACCGCAGCTCGGGTGTCGGTGCATTATTTCACAGGGACCGTTCCCCATGGCCGTGAAGCTCTATGTAGGCAGTGGCTGTGGTTGTCTTGCGATTTCTGGCATTGGCCCTTTTAAAAAACAAGGGTCAGAAGCAGAGTCCATGGCCTTGGGAGGGTCATCCTTTTGCTCCAGGAGGTCCAGTGATAGATAGGCTTGGGCCGATGGGCCACCTCCCCTGTGGAAATTTCCATGAGAAGCAACTTAGTTTCATGTTCCCCAGGCAGGAGCCAATCGGCTTAAAGGTCGCCCTGTTCCCTGGGCAAAGAGCCAATAGCATTAAAGGTCGCTCTGGTACACCCCCCACAGATATCCCTACTTAAAGCTCATGCCTGCCCGGAGATCAGACACAACAGCTCGTCCCTGCTGAGAGGAGGCAGCCACTGAGACAGCTCCAGACTCACCGTCTCCAGCCCGATGGCAGCTGCCCCAGCCGACAGCTCCAGAGACCACAGCCAGCGTGACCAGGCACCCACCTTCCATTCAGAGCTTGCACACTCCCTTCTCCCTGACTCCTCTCTCCCCATACTTCTTCTACCTCCAACCAGCCATAAAGGCTGCACGGTTGCCTCCAGTGTGATTTTTGCCCTTCATCCAGGAGCAACCATGGTCACCACAGGCATCTACAGCCCTCAAGAAGGGGAGACCAGGCCACAGAGATTCTTCTCTGCTAGCCTTCCCCTGCCCCAGGACATGGATGTAGAGCAGCCCGTGTAGGGAGCGGGTCCCAAGCTTTCCTCTCAGGGAGTTTCTGCAGCTCAAAGGGGGACGGTTCCTAAGTCCCCACTCCTGCTGATTTCAGGATCCTACTGCTTGCTATTGGGATGGGACACTGTGCTTCATTCCCCTTCATGATTTCCTCTTGACCCTCGTTCTAAGCTTGTCTAAATGAGAGGTGTGACAACAGAACAAAGGCAAAAAGAATCTTTCATTGAATTTTTATTTTCAACATAGTGTACTCTGAGAAACATGGCAAGGGGACCCTGAACAAATTTAAAAACAGGAGAAAACACTAGAGCAGGCTGGAATACCCTTCCTCTGGATGGCCCGGGACTGGGGGAGTGGAATGGAATTGTGATAACAGAATGGTCCCTGGAGACCTGGGGGCAGAGAATGAGTCAGGAAGGATGACCCAGAGAGAGAGAGACAAGCTGCAGAGGCAGACCCGCATTCCCCCAACACACGGGTGACTGTGCTTGCTCCTGGAGCAGCAGGCTGCCCTGCCGTCTTTTCTCAGTGTCTGGAGACTTTCTCATCAGGATCCCATGCGACACCAGCTCATAGGCCATTGGGAGTGAAATCTGGACCTTTGTTCAGATTACTCCCTGGACCATGTCTCCAGATACCAGTGACCCTCCCGAGAAGGAAGATGGCCCTCCAGAGCTGGCCAAGTGGTAGGGTGTTGGAGGTTATCTTTGAACCAAAGCATCACTGGCTTGATCCAGGATTCCCTGTGGGCCCATCAACCTTCCCCACTGGACCAAGGAGGCCAGGATGCAGGCCTTCAGTGGAATGTTCTTCCTTTGTGAATCTAGCGGCTGCCTCCAACTTCTGTTTCAGAGTCCCATAGCTTATATAGGCAAAGATGGATGCTCTTTTGTTCTCTATCTATGTCACTATTTGAATTCCTGCACCATTAGCATTAAAATTGTTATAAGTCACTGAACAGGTAAATTGAAAAGGGAAAGAGAATTTCTCCAAAAAATGATGAAATAGTAATTGTGTAGGGGGAACGTATGAATTTTCAAGATGGTTTCTGAAAAATTTCTTCTCTGAATGTCAGGGTTGGTTAGCTACCATCTTTTTGAGTTCTGAGCTAACCTAAGTGAAAAATATATTGGAAATCTGTGGGATGACACACCTTCTTACTTAATGAGAGCACTGTGCCCCCTGCAGGAAGCTAGCTGCCCCAGTGTTCACGCCACTAAAAACCACCTCACGGCGTCATGTACCATCAATACCTCCCAGTAGCCCAATTTCCCCTCTGAGAGCTGGTCTGAAATCCACAACCAAACTGCACAGAATTGTCTACACCTTCTGCTTCTTTTTCTGCATTTCCTCCTCCATCTTCAACTCTCTGCAGAGTGGCTTCTGCTCCTCCTTCCACTGGAACCGGGGAAACAAGGCCACCTAGGGCCCTGGATCATTGAACCTTGGGGGTATTTTCTCTGCTGCCGCCTGGGCTTGGTGCCCTTCCTCAAGCTGTCCTGTGGTCCTGAGGCACCGCCTCTACCAGGCTCACCTCTGCCTCCCTGTTTCTTCATCAGACTCCTCTGCATCTCTCTCAGCAGATGCCGTGTTTCCAAAGGTTTTGATCCTGCCCTTTATTTTATTTTGTTATTGTATGTACCCTTGCTTCAACCTCGGGCAGCTCTGGTGTTAACTACCATGTGAGTGCAAGGGTTCTCAAATATCCTTTGTCATGCAGACCCATAACCCAAGTACCAGGCCCATATTCATGTTTCTCTGGCCCTCTCTGGACTCTATTCAAACTCACACTCTCTGTCACTGACCTTCTCACGTCCCTCATCACTGCTACCTCCACTCCCCACCCAGAACTCCGTCCTATAGCTCCCCCCCACAATTCCTCATGCTCCTAAGGTGGGGGTGGGGACACCCTCTTCCATCCTCAGTCTTCTGTGTCCTGCCACATTGCACAACTCCATCACGAGGCTTCCTGGAGATGTGATGGCAGTGTTGGCTCAGGTGCTCGGTGCACAGCCTGTACAGCTACACGGGGCTCTAGGATGTTCCTCCCCCGTCACCAACATTTAGATAATCACCCAGCATGTTTAACTTTGCTGCTGGAACATTTCTTACATCTATCCAATCTTTGGCAAAGCCCAGGGTTATCTTTCTCTTGGACTATGGATCCAGCTCTCTGACTCATTTCTGTCTCCTGTGCTACCCCTTCCCACTTTCATAGTCGGTCATATTGATTAACACAGACAGTGCTGTTACTTAAGCGCCACTGTCCTCCCATTGCCCAGGAGATAAGGGGAAAACCACCTTGCTTTCAAGCGCTCCAGATGTGGTCCCTCCTCCCCCATTCCCTCCATATGGTTGGGGTAGGAGGTGTCCCTCAAAGTTCCTGTGCTAATGCAGGAATATTCCCAGGTGATGTGATTAGACTGTGAGAGCTGTGACCCGATCAGCCCAACCAAGTTTGAAGGGACTGACTGGAGGGTAAGGATAGGCAGGTGAAGTGGGCTTGGCTAGAGGAGGTGGGACACTGCAGAGTCCCTGGAAGGGCTTCTCTGCCCTGTGGCCTCTTCCCCCTCCCCTCTGCTTCCCAGCTCAAGGAGCTGCCACTGCCCTTCCACCATGGTGTGCGGCCTCTCTTGGGCCCAAAGTGATGGGGTCAGCCGACCATGGACTGAGCCTCTGAAACAATGAGCCCCAAATAAGGTTTTCCTCCCCTAAGTTGTTCTTTGTTGGGCATTTTGGTCACAGCAAGGAAGAGCTGCCGAACCACAGGATCAAGATCTGATGGCTTCTTTCACTATTCCTATGGTACCAAGCTCTCTCTCTGCTGCCTGTGCCCTGAGCAGTCTTCCCCCGCCCACCCTTCATGAGGGTCCAGATCTCAACCATGTGTGCTTCAGACCCCAGGCAGACTTTTCCCACTTACAATTCTCAGCACCTTGTGCTCCCCTGGTAATAACACTGTTGCCTTTTATGGGGATTACAGGATTTGTCTCCTGTCTTCCAGTAAGATGGGTTCTCTGGTCCAGTAGTGTGTCCCCAGCACCCAACACAACACTGGGCATATTCATAGTGGGATTGAGAGGACTTCTTAGCAAAAAGTCTTATTAACTTGTTCATGGAAATTGTGTTTGCTCTAGAATCTTCAGAATTGTATACGTGCCTTGTATTTCTATTGCACAGTATCTTTTTAGAACATAGAACATGTTTCTCATGCTCCTGATTGTGCTGTTTTCCTGGTTGGATTCCATTTGTCCTTTCTGGAGGAGCCAGACCAGCCTGTCGGATGCCTCCTGGGACTGTCTGTACTCCCTGCACAAAGCTGAAGATTGCCCCTGCTTTCCAAGGAGCTGTCAAATTCCCTGGAGAATGTATAACCAGAAGATTCTGAGATAAAACTTTCTGCAGCCTGAGGATCTGTGAAAATCTCTCATCAAAGTTTAGGAGATAAAATAATGCCAGAAGCCAAATCACACATCTAAACACTTTCTGTTATTTTATTTCAGGGAACATTTTGTTGCATTGTTGATTCAGACATTTACATGTCAAAATAAATGAATTTCTAATAAAGCATTTGCATTCAAGAGGAGCTTCCTTGCACTTTAAAGTAGAGATGCACTTCCCTGCAATTAATCAACAAGTGTACAATTTTATATTTGGTCACTGATGAATCCTGGACATACTTATGACAGGAAATGAGAAAAATAAATGATACAATATTATGAACTACTCTTCTGAGACAGGAAAACAGAATACAACACTACAACCACAGGATAATATGCCATATGTCTCTTTACAACATTAGGCATTTGGACTATTTAGGAGTCTGTAGCAATTATAGGCTAAAATTCATAGTTAGTAAAGATGATTCTTTCTTATAAATAATCTGCTTCTTCCTCCTCCAATATGGAAATCAAGTCTCAAGGATTTCAATGAGAAGTAATTCTACATGGAAACACAAAACACTTTCTTTTCCTCAGAAAAGGAAGCACAGAATTCTCTGCTTATAAAAACAAACAAACAAACAAACCCCTTCTATTGTGGATTTGAGTTCTGATATTGTAAAATTTAACATTTTTAAAGCTGAGGTTTTATTTACTCTTCAGAAACTCATTCTTTTCATAATGAATATAAGAGAAGTCAGTTTACTTATCTAATTTGTGTCTCTGGAGTCACATTCCACATTATTCCAATAAATACAGGCTTTTGCATTTTTGTAGTTTTTCTTTATATATATTTTAATTTAATTTAATTTAATTTTTTTTTTTTTTTTTTTTTTTGGTACAGGGATTGAACCCAGGGGCACTTGCCCACTGGGCCACATCCTAGTCCTCATTTTGTATTTTATTTAGAGACAGGGTCTCACTGAGTTACTTAGGGATTTTCACAGTTGCTGAGGCTGGATTTGAACTTGAATTCCTCCTGCCTCAGCTTTCTGAGCCTCTGGGATTACAGGTGTGTGGCAAAACATCTGGCCTTATTTTTTTTTTTTTTTTATTTTTGATCAGCACAATAATTGTGCACGTTTATGTGGTATGAAATGATTTTTTCACTTATTTATACTTTAGATAATGTTTAAATCAGATTTCCCATCAATAGCAGCAATTTCTTAAGTACGGTGTGTGGCAAGTGTAACATTGTGTGAAGATTTTTGGGTTGAAGACATGTAAAATCTATTTCTCATCAATGTTGACCCAAATGCATTTTTATTTACCTTGGTCACTACACATTGCAATAAGTCACTGAAACTCATATTTCTACAATCTGACTGAAACTCTGTACACCTAGAGGAACGTTTCTCTGCTACCATCAACATCTGGTCTCTTCCCTTCTGCTTTCTGTTTCCGTACAATCAACTTTTTAAGATCCCATATGTATTTGTCTTTCTGTACCTGGTTTATTTAACTTAGTGTGATATGCTCCCATTCCATTCATGTCACAGATGGCAAAAGTTCCTTTTGTTTTAAGCTCTAGAGTATTACATCTACTTTTCCAGTTCATTTGTTGATGGACACCTGGCTTGCTTCCATGCCTTGTGATTGTGAACAAAGCTAAAACAAGCATGGCAGAGCCAATGACTCTTGCATATGTTGCTTTCAATTCCTTTGAATATTATTGAGATATCAAATATTTCTTTAAAAGTTCAATATTATGCTAAGTTGTATATCTTAAATATATGCATTTAATTTGTAAATTACACTTTAATCAAGATGGTGGAAAAGTCCAGCACTTGAAAAGAATCACAAGTGGAACCCTACCTGTGAAATTATGGATGTGAGCTAAAGTATGAATGATGTGTATGGGTATTAGGTAATCGTGGGCTTTTGGAAATGTGTGTTTTTTTTCAACCATTGCCCAGGCCATGAGTGATCCATCTAGAAGCATTTTGCTATAGATGGAGTCATTTGGGGGAAAAGAGGGCCCAGCTTTTTTATCTGATATTCTTCAAAGCATTGAAATAACTCTATCAAGAAACATACCATCGGTGGAAAGCCTGGGTTGGCATAGGCTAGAAGGCTCATTCCAGTGCTATTGAGCCCAGGTGCCCAAGAAGTTGATGAAGATGAGCTTTCCTTTCCATACACTTGCCGTTGATGTCTTTACAGAACAACAGAAACTCCATTTATGGGCCCTTCTTCCTCTAAATTTTATGCTTCTGAGTTCTACTTCTATGAAATCACTGTCGGCCATCCCATCGCTCCCATTTTTTACTGCCAGTGGGAAATTCTATGCACTCATTAACCCAGATTTTACATTGACTTATTAACATCCTTAATATGGGATTCTTAAAATTCACACTTACACAGATCATGCAAGTATTTCTACATTTTTATTTTTTAGAAATAAAAATATAGGAAAGTTCAAATAAGGAGAAAATATATCTTAATAGTATATCTCCTATATGTACAATTAATTGCTAATGTTTTGGCATACCAGATTCTGTTTTTCTCTTTAATTATTATCAAAGATCGAAACAATCTATAATTATTGTAGACCATTTCACTTTCTATACCTACAATTTCTCAAGTTTGTAACCATCTCTGCCAAGAGATGGTTAATGATAAGTTCATTTTATTAGGTCTTATGTTCTGAGCATGCTTTTAGTGTTACTTGTACATGGATTTTAATTCTTAACTTCTTATTTATATTTTAAATCTTGAGACATTTTAAAAATTTATCACCTAACTAGTCAAGCTTCATTGTTGAGTATTTTTTCCAAGAAAGGTTTCTGGAGTAATGTTTCTCATACATTTCAAGCTTGCAAATATTTGACATGTATATGTCTACTCCACCTTTGCATGTATAATTATTAATGCATACTAAGTAATATAGTTTATAATGTATAAGTCTTACATAATTGTATAACTTTGAATGTCAAAATCTACCTGCTTTTTCCCTCACACTTTGCTCCTGAGGTCTGTTCATATCTGCATGGGGACAATGTCTGCTTGGTTGGACTTCTTATGGTATTTCATGGGACTTATCTACACATATTTATTTATCTACTTCTTACAGATAGAGATCTAAGCTATTTTGTTTTTTAAATTATTATTTTAAACAATCTATAGGAAACATTCTTCAACTTCTTTCTTTAACAATTGTCTTTATGTAATTGTGTGAAATCTCTTTTGGGTACAGTAGCCACAGATTCCATTTAGATTGGGAAGATCCTGATTTGCATCTGTGGTAGATCCATTGAAGCCTTTTCTTTTTCAGCATCTTTGTTCATGCAACTACAGACTTTGGAGCATAATCCTTGGGTATAACCATTGATTTTTTTGTTGTGTAATTACCCTATTTTCTAAAATTCTCTCCAAAATTACTGTATCAATTTACAACCCTACTAAAATTTTCTTTCTCCATAATTGCCCTACCAGAATCTGACTGGCATGATTTTATAGACTTCTGGCTATGAAGAGGTATCAAGTAATATCTCTATAAGAAATAAAATTCTCTCTTAGAAATTTTAAGGTCAAACAACCAATTCTACCTATGCTACTAAGAATTCGTAATTCCTTGCAAAAATCATAATCTTAAGGTTTCTGATGATGTAGCTACTTGTTTATGTTTGTTTTTTATGTTGGCATTTTACTGACCATTAATGCATTCCAGATGCAGACTCATTAACGTATGGCTTAGAAGCTAGTGAGGCACCTTCTGTTTTTTTTTTTTTTTTAAAACTTCTGTTTGGCTTTTATTTATTTATTAACAGCAAACCAATTTTATAAATTAGTGGATTTCACTGTGACATTTCTTATAAGGCATATATTGTGCCTTGATCAAATCCCATTCCCCTGTGTGCTCTTCTGCCCTCTTCTCCCTCTCTCCCCCACTCCTCCCCTTTCTAGTCTCTAATAGCCCCTCTTCTTCTTTTTAGTCTATTTTTTGTTTGTTTGTTTGTTCATTTGCTTTTTTTTTCTTTTTTGTTTTTTTTTCTTTTTTTTCGGTACCAGGGATTGAAATTTGAACTCAGGGGCATTTGACCACTGAGCCATATCCTCATCCTTATTTGTATTTTATTTAGAGACAGGGTCTTACTGAGTTACTTAGCACCTCACTTTTGCTGAGGCTAGCTTTGAACTTAGGATCCTCCTGCTTCAGCCTCCTGAGCAACTGGGATTACAGGTGTGGCCACCACACAGTCTTTTGAGTCATCTTTTATTTTTTAGTTTTCACATGTTAAAAAGAAAAAGTGATAGTTGTCTTCCTGCGTCTGGCTTATTTCACTTAACATGATGTTCTCCAGTCCCACCCACTCTGCAAATGACATGATTCCATTATTCTTTATGACTGAAAAATACTACATTGTGTATTATATTTTAAAAATCTATTCACAGGGTTCCTAGGACGGTCAATACAGCCACAATAAACATGGGTGTGCAGATGTCTTCTCTGTAAACTGACTTCATTTCTGTTGGATATATAACCAGGAGTAGTACAGTTCTACTTTATGACAGTTCTATTTTCAATTTTATGAGGATCCGCCAAACTGTTTTTCATGGTGACTGTACTAATTTATATTACCACCAACAGTGAATTAAGTTTCCTGGTTTTGTAAATAAAGTTTTATTGGAACCCAACCCCATTCCTTCCTTTACATATTATCCATCTGTTGCTTCTGAGATATAATGGCAGAGTTACAACAGGGACCATACGACCACAGTCTAAAATATTTCCTTAAAACATTGGCTCACCCATGATCCAAACAAGCACAAGCAAACTTTTTTTGGCTATTGTTTATAAAAATAAAAATAAACTCCGTGAGCCCTTTCTATCTTTGGTTTCATGACTCAAATTCATCCAAACCCAGAAGGAAAATATTTTTAAAAACTGTTCTGGGGAGGGAGGGGATGTGGGGATTGGATATAGTGGAATAAAACAGAAATTATTGATATATATATATATGACTACATGACCAATATGATTCTGCAACATGTACACTTTGAAAAATGAGAAATTATATCCTATCTATGTATAATATATCACAGTGCGTACATGCTGTCATGTATAACTAATTAAAACAAAAAAATTAATTAAAAAAGCTGTTTTGTACTGAACATGTACAGATCTTTCTTGTCATTATTTCCTATACAATATAGCTTAAGGATTAATTAAGTGGTATTTACATCATATTAAGTGTTATAAATAATCTAGAGATGATTATGTTTATATTAGAAGATATTTCCTTTATGCCATTGTAATAAGAAAGATTAATAAACAGTATAAAATTAGAAAAAAAAGATATTTTTTATTATATAAAATTAGGAAAAAGAGATTTTTTTATTATGTAAATGACATTTCTTAATACGGAGAATTCCTTTAATACATAGATAATTCAAAGGACTTGATTCAGAAGCTTGTGATGCAAATGAGGATACAAAGTGGTTATAAATTCTCTGCTTCCTGCTCATCGCGTGAGATGCTTTTTTCTGCCATACCCTTCTACCATGATGTTTAGCCTCACCTCAAGTACCGAGGAATGGAGCCTACTCTCTACAGATTGAGACCACTGAAACTGTGAGCTCCCAGATAAACTTTCCCCCTCTAAAATTGTTCTGGTCGGATCTTCTAGTCGCGGCAGTGAAAAAGCTGACTAAAACAGATATTGGTACCAAGAAGTGAGGTCATTGCTGTGATAACCTGACCATGTGGTTCAGAAGCTTTGGAGCTTCTTGGAACTGGATGGAGAAGTTTTGAGATGGGCAACAGTGCAAGCTGACAATGCTTTAGACTGTTGTAAGTAGAGCTTAGTGGATGATTCTGGTGGGAGCGCAGAAGACCAGATTGCCAGTAGGACCGTGGACAATCCAGATGGGGCTGAGGAGGGTTTAGAGGGAAAGGAGGACACTATTGGCAATTGGACTAGAAGCCATTCATGTTATGTTCTGGCTGAGAAGTTGTCTGCATCTTGCCTGCGTCCTGAGACTTTCTGTGAGGCTGATTTTAAAAGCGATAGACTTCTTAATCTGGTAAAAGAAATGTCTATGCTGCATAGCAGTCAGGTGGTGGCATGGATATTGCCTGTGGCCTTCAGCTAAGTTTATTGTGATATTCAGGAGCAGAAAGCAGACCCTAAAGATTTGAAAAACTTGTACTTGAAAGGTGGGAGTAAAACTGGGGCTAAGCAAATTGCAGTGTTAAAAGCATTATTGCCACTTAAAAGATGCTAAAGAATTTGCCAAGAGACAATGAGAAAGATGTCTTGAGGGCATCTCAGGAGCTGGCAGGACCACACCCATCTCAGGCTCCCAGGAGTGAAAGTAAAAATTCTCTTGAGAAGAGACCAGTGGGGCATCCTTCTTGCACGAGGGGGCTTAGGAAGGTTGATCAACTGATGGCTGCTGCAGCCATGGTCTCTGAAGACTTTTCTACTGTGGAGATGGTGGAAGACCTTGGCCTCAACCACATGGTGCTGGTTCTGCCGGAATGCTGGATGCTGGAGTTAGGGGGTCCTGGAGGCGTTCAACAAGATTTCAAGGGAAGGCCTTGGAGGCCAGGCAAAGGGCCCCAGGGTTGGAGTCCCTGCAGGCATTCCCTTGAGAGAGAGAGCCAAGAGTGGAGGCGAGAGGATGAAGCCAACGCTGAAGTGGGGACACCTGAGATAAAAAAGTGCCAGTAACATGGGACATGTAGCAAGGCTACAGGAATTAGGCAGAAACGAGCCAAGAGAAAGGCACTTGGGCTGCCACCAACAAGGCCGAACATCACTATTGTACCCAATTTGCAGGAAAAAATTCTCACAAGCCACTCACGTAATAGCCAATGAAGCCTTTATTCTGGCCAGGGCCACGAACTACGTCCAGCACAAAGCAGGATAGTAGAAAATGGCGCCTGCTCATAGCAAGGGCAGGGTTTATAAAGCACAGGGTTAATACGCCCTCAGGCCCTCAGGTGGAGAGGTTTTAAGGGTGGGTCAATGGGCCATCAGGTGGAGACAGTCCAAGTCCAGTTTAAGTCACCTTTGCTTATTAAATTCCCCACTGGTCTTATCGGGGAGAACAAGTATTTGTTCTCTTCCATAATCTGCCATCCCCATGGTTGGTTGAGAAACCAGCAGGCAGAATTGACGAGAGGAGACTGAATGTGAGACTGAATGCCGGCACTGGGGACTCCCCTGAAAACAGGCAGGAGGAGGGGTGATATTGACGGTCCTAAAGCTCCTCCTGGGAGGGGCAATCCCTGGAACGGGTTATCTTGGCAACAGGTTGGGACAGGGGCAGGGTTGAGGAAGGGCTCTGAAAAAATTAACATTCCAATTCTTCAGTGGACAGTTTCCCAACAGTCTTCAATTTCCCCGGACTCATTCAAAATTGGCCTTTTTGATCCAACCTGACTTGATTTACCTATATATACTGACTGCCTATGAAATTCTGGCTTCATTTCCCTTCTAATTTTAAGAATTCCTTACTACTCTAAGGGAATGGGACGATGACCCGAATCTGGCTTCTTCGAGCTGAAAGAGGGCGATGTGATGGGGCAAGTAGTTGGAGTTCCCTTTTTAGAAGGCAGGTTGGATTGAACCCTGGGGAAGGTTGTAAAGTCAACAGGCATGGGAGGTTCTATGAGAGAAACAAAAAAAACATGAGTACTGAATAAATGTTGCAGCATCTGGAACATCTCAATGTATACCATGAAGATGATAGCAGTCAATAATTTCTCTCCAGGAGGTGTGAGGGCTGAGAAGTTGTCCCCATATTAAGGCCAGACTGGACATGGCCTTTATTTGGGAACATAAATCTTTAACATGCACAGAGTTATCAGGAATGTAAATACAACATTTAATGTTACAGATGTCTATCCAGATAAGATGGTAGTCAAGATACTTAATGTCATCTGTTCCTATAAAATCTTTCTACTGGTATGACCTCTGTGTCTACTAGTAGAGAACCCTTTATTTCTGTTACTTAGGGCTAGATAATAATACTACTGAATATTAAGCCTACCTGTGTAGGTTAAGAAGATCTGTGGGCCTTAAACTTACTAAAAACTTTTGACTTGGCAGTCATTTAATAGCTAATAGTTTTTTTTATAGTTACTAGGCATTCCTGCCTAAGAATCTCTTTTTTAGCCTCCAGTCATACTAATTCTTGGGGCTAATACAAGTGTGTATCCTAAGTTACATTTAACTAGTATTTCTTAAATGCCAAGGAATGGTTGTGTTTCGGTTTTAACTGTTTTTGCTAGGTGTTTAAGATGAAGCAGGTCAAACCGACTTTTGCTTTTATCTATTTCTAAGAGTCAGCTGATTTCTGATGGGAATAACTCTTGGGGGAACTTGAGAGCAGCTTTTCTGTTCTGCTCAGTGCCTTTTGCGCTCGGATGGGTCCAGGTCGTGCTTGACCTTGTGGCTTCCCTTGGAAGCACCAGGGATGTTTCTCTCTTCTCAAAGGACCCTCCTTTTTGGCTTTCTCTTGTCCAGAAGTCTCATCGCCTCCTTGCTCAGGAGGCCATGTGGCCCAGAGTTGCAAAGTTCTTTAGAGAAGTTCCCTGTTCCCTGGATCAGACCGACTCTAAGGACAAGAGCCAAATATTGGTTTTCTTGGCCGTTTTAATTTAACTTAAAGTCTTGATCTTAAACATATAGCAAGTTAGTCTCACCAATCTTAAATTAAGAGCACTGGGCTTTACTTTAATGCCTATAACCTTACTGCCATTTACCCTTCCCATTAATTGGGGTTTGTACCATCCTAGGTGATTGCTTATTGTCTTAAATTAACCCAGGTTGTGTTCTTGAAGCAATACCTCTGCAAAACATTAACAGGCAACTTTTAGACCGTTTACAAGGAAAATACAAAATAAAATTAACAAGAGTAAAAACACATTTAGTTTGTGTAATAACCATTTTGAATTTTGACTGAGTTACATACTACGACCCCTGTTTCTTAACAAGAGTCATTATTTTGACCATAACGTTAAACAAATTGAAGTTTGGCCTTCCATGGAGCCACTCTGGCATGCAGTAAAGGTGGAAGGAAGAGCCTCATTTTAGGCAAGGTGAAGCTCTTTATGAACCTTAGGACAAGTGTTCTAGTTCTGAAGCTGATCTCTGCTTTACAATATTAACCTTTATACAGATTAGGCTCTCATGAACTTAAAAAATAATATAAATAAAGCTCTAATGTATTATCTTTATAAGCCTAAAATTACCGAACAACTCAGGTTTGGAGAACACCAACTTGATATAATGCTCTTTTAGAGCTTTCACCTCAAGGCTTGTATACCTGAAAGATATGAACACATTTAATATACAAAGAAGAGTAGTACTCCACCATAATTACATTGATGTTTTTACATTAATCAAGTTTCTTAAAGAAATAACATTATAATATTTCAAATAGTTGTCATTCAACCACAGCTGTATAATTCTTAATTTCTTTCAGATTACTTGCTCAAAAAGCCAAAACTTAATAAACATAATGTTATGGGTAAATTAATGTTTTAAGAAATCCTTGTCCTATTACCACATAGATTAAACCTTGGTTTATATCAGTATATTAACATTTGACCTTAGGAAAAAATCTTAAATAGCTTTTCCTGATTGTTTCACTTAAGTGATCATATCTACAACCTTCTAATTTCTTTCTCGTTTTCTAATTTTTTTGCTCACAATTTCAAACAATCCTTGTAATAATTTGAATTTATGCAAACTTTTTATCTTAACAAAAATATTGTTATTTACAGTACTCCCAACAGAAACAGCTGAAAGCTTTCAGCCTCTGCATACACAGAAATCTTTTATAAACCTTTATACAGAATCACACACATCTGTTAACCACTTCACAAAAACACAATGTTCAAGCATATAGAATTATACGTGTTGGAACTTTAACCTTTTTCAGTGATGACAAAGCAACCTTAAAACCTTTTTTTTTTCTTTTTTCATTTACCAATTTATGAAAACAATTAATAATGTTACCCAATGGAATTCAAGGAGTTACTTGACAACATATTTAACAGTTAGCATTTTAACCTTGAAAATTAATCAGATGTCTAACAAAGTTACTCACAAATTGAATTTTCTTATATTTACACCAGAGAAGACACACAATGAAAAGGCAGAAAAAAACCATAGAACACAGAACAAGACACAAGGGAACAAGAACCAGGCGCCAAACCAGCCAGGGAGCAGTGCAACGTCTTGCTAATGCTCTGGACAGGAGTGCGTATGTGCCTCATCAGGCGCCTCTCTGTCCCCAGTAGGAATTCCCGACCAGACCAGTACCAGAGGACAGTGTGACATTTTGCTACTGGACAGGAGTGTATGTGCCTCACCAGGCACCTCACTGTCCCCAGAAGAGATCTCAAAACCAGATACCAGAGGTTATGGGGGCGCCACCTACCTGTGGAGGTTTTCTCCACTGGATACTTGCTAATTCTTTTGGTGCGGCAGTTCACTCCAGTAATCCGAAGGACCGAAGGCACATCCCGGGGCCTTGGAACGTCTCAATGTGCGCACCCCGTGGGGCGGCACTCCGTCCCGGAGTCCCAGAGCGAAGGTCCACTTCAGAATTTGTGGTGGTAAAGAAAAGACCACCAACTCCAACTTTAAATCAAATTAAAGCAAGCTTATATTGTGTACACAAAGAGAGCTGGCCAGCGGCTGTCCCTCCCAAACACTGGGCTCGGGATCAGCCACACAAGAAATAAACAGACACAAGAACAATAGACAACCAGACTGGACCACACAGGGAGGCCCACCAGACAAACAAACTGGGCACCACACAGAACGAGATTGGCCATACAGGGAGGCCTACCAGGTGGACAGGAGCGATGTCTTGCCCAGTCCCAGAACCAGATTTGGGCCACACAGGGAGGCCCACCAGGTGGACAGGAGCAATGTCTCGCCCTGGGATTCGGTGTAAGCAACTGCTTCCAGTCTGACCTTGTCCCCCAGAAGAGATCTCACCAGACAGGTAAGCAGGTGGTTTCGTAGAGGCATCCGGAGACCGAACAGTAGTCCTCTCAGGGCGAGGCTGAGGAACATCTCTCAGGAGCTCTCTCCTCCCCCAAGAAGGAGTCTGAGATCGGGCACAGAAGGCCAAATTTGGGCGTGAGGGCAAGGAGAATAAAGAATCTCGCTGGGGCCTCCAAATGTTGTACCCAATTTGCAGGGAAAAAGTCTCACAAGCCACTCACATAATAGCCAATGAAGCCTTTATTCTGGCCAGGGCCACAAACTACGTCCAGCACAAAGCAGGATAGTAGAAAATGGCGCCTGCTCGTAGCAAGGGCAGGGTTTATAAAGCACAGGGTTAATACGCCCTCAGGCCCTCAGATGGAGAGGGTTTAAGGGTGGGTCAATGGGCCATCAAGGGTGGGTCAATGGGCCATCAGGTGGAGACAGTCCAAGTCCAGTTTAAGTCACCATTGCTTATTACATCACCATGCCATGTTACCTAGATTCTGGACAGACCTATAGGACCTGTTTGCCCAGCTTGGTTTTGGTTTTGCTTTGGTCTCGTCCCTTATTTCTATGCCCCTATTTTTGTGAATGGTACGTTTACTCTGTACCTTTATTTATTGGATGCTTGTAAATCACTTTTGATTTTACAGGAGCTCACGATGTGAGCTTGCCCTGAGTCTCACAAGATACTTTGGACTTGAACTTTTGGGCAATCTAGGAACTGTTGAGACTATGGTGACTCTTGGAAATGAACAAACTGCATTTTGCCTTGTGAGGTGGTCATGAGTTTTTGGGGCCAGGGGTGGAATTTTCTGATTTGGATGTGAGGTATCCCCCAAAATCTTGCACGTGAGACAATGCAAGAAGATTTAGAAATGAAATGAGTAAGTTTTGAAACTTTTAACCCAATCAGTGAATTAATCCCCTGATAGGTTTAACTGAGTGGTAAGGGAAGGCAGACAGGGTGTGGCTGGAGGAGGTGCCTCATTGCGGCATAGCTTTGTGTATCTGGAAAGTGGAGTCTCCCTCTGCTTGCTGATCATCATGTGAGCTGTTTCCATCCTCCACACTCTCTCTGCCATGATGTTCAGCCTCACCTCCAGCCCCAAGGACTAGAGCATGCTGTCTATGGATTGAGATATCTGAAACCATGAGCTCCCAAATCAACTGTTTCTCCTCTACGATTGTTCTGGTTGGAGCTGTTAGTCACAGCAGTGAACAAGCTGGCTACAACCTGGTGCAAATGCTCACACCCTCGCATCTGTACCTTGGAGCGCCAATGTCAACAATGTGACCTTTTGTTCTTGAAGAACCAATGGCTTTATCAATAGCAGGAGAGATGCCTGAGAATTGTTCTATTTCACTTTTTAGTATTTGTGAACTGGAGGGATGGAAAGACCAAGACTGGAGCTAGAACTGTGGCCCAAGAGGGTGACGAGGTGAGGGGGCACAGGCAGGCCTAGGTCACGAGAAGCTCTGCAGGCCTTGGGAAGATGCTCTGAGAGCATTTGGAAATGGGGTCTCAGTGACCTAGTGACAATTCTAAAAGATGCCTCTGGCTGCGGCAGAGGGCACTGGAGAACAAGAGAGGAAGCAGAGGCCAGGAGAGGCAGGAGGCCAGCAGGTCGTCCAGGCGAGGGAGGGACGCTGGGCCTCTTCAGATCACACGTGTGGTCCCTATGGCACCTGCTCAGGCTCACAGGCAGGAAAGGTGGCTCACGAGTAAACTTTCCTGCAACAGAGGCTGCCAGCGATGGAGTTAGCTTTGATTCTCCTTCATCATTTACACCACAGCTTAGATGCTGAACATGTGTGTCAAAAACTAAGGCAAGTTGATTTGTATGACCTCATAATTGTAATGGCCCTGAAAAAGGATGTTCAGACCACTAAAATTTCATGGAATTTGGTGTATATTACATACATTTGTTTGCACATGTATTTATGTGTATTGTACATTCATATGTTTATGTGTGTTGTACATATCTTAGCCTTATAGAATGAGATTTCTTTGTTCTAAATCAGATGGTAAAATGTTTTAATTAGTCCAGGAGAAAGCAAAAAACTGGGTTGTGAAGATTCAGATGCAAATCCATAACATTTTAGAAAAAGTAACAGAAGATACAGCAGAAACTAATAATTTTTGCATTCTCATTAATGTATCATCTACTGAGAATTAATTAAGTACTGAACCATTTATGAATAAACGGTAAAATTCAATCAAATTACACAAGAGTGACTAAATGAAGGAAAACAATAACATTGTAGATATGTCCATGGTCCTCAAACTAATAAAAATGTTAATACAATGGATGCACTGGTCATTTACGAATCTTTGGGAGTATAGGACAAAATGTTTCTAAAATATACACAAAAGAAATGTCCTAAATTTCTAGAACAACCCTGGGAGAGAAGATAAGAAGGATTCACCCAACCGTGTAGACGGGAGTGTCCTAAAGACACAGGGGTGAGACAGAGGGGCCCCTTCAAGGCAGCCCTTCTCAGCAGAGACCGTGTGGCCTGTCTCAGGGAGTGGTCAGTGAGGAGATGTTCTTGGTGGCATCACTGGGAGGGGGGAGTGTGCCACTGGCATCCAGCTGTTAGATCCGGGCATATTGCTAACTATCCCGAAACACGCATTCACGCCCAGTGACAAAGAGCATCCAGTCCAAAACACCAGTCGTGCCAAGGCTGAGAGACCCTGCACACAGAGGAAGAGGAAAATGTCCCCGCGCTTCTGATAGACTGAGAAAAGGGGAAATCTGGACGGGTCTCCTGAGAAAATAAGTTATTTCATTAATTATGGTAAATATTTTAAAATGTCTCCAGTTGGGCAAAAAGTTTAGAGTATTAGACAGAGATATGACATTATTGTAGAAAAATGGCATATTAAAAAAAAATTCTTTGTTGACAAAACAGGTCTGTTATGATTGGAAATGAGGTCCCCCCCCCCCCCCCGCATAAACAATCCCTGTCTTAATGCAGGCGTGTTTGCAGGTGAGATCATTAGATTGTGAGAGCTGCGGCCTAATTGGTCCACCCTAGTTTGAAGGGACTAACAGGGTGGAGACTGTAGGCAGGTGGGGCATGGCTGGAGGAGGCGGGTCACTGGGCTCTGCCCTGGAAGGGTGCATCTGTGCCGCAGCTCCTGCCCCACTCTGTCCCCAGCCTCCATGACGGGAGCTGTGCTCCTCCATGGAAACCCTCCCCCTTGGTGTTCCGCCTCACCTTGGATCCAAAACAATACAGTTGTCCAGCCGTGCACTGAACCTCTGACACAATGAGCCCAAAACGAGCTTTTCCTTCTCTCGGTTGTCCCTGTAGGGTGCTTTGGTCACAGTGACAGAAAGCTGACTAACACAAAGCCCCACAGTAATTGATTGATAAAAAAATAAAATTGATAATAATTGATGATAATATATGATTGCTTCTTTAATAAAAACTCATCAGAAATATCTCAGTGACCACCAGACACAGTTTAAAATTTTAGCCTACTTCCTCTTCATGAACTAATAGCTCAGTATTACCAGCCTCTTCTGGCCCCTTGGTGAGGTCAGCTGCTCTGACCCAGGGGTGCTTTATACATCCTGAGCTATCAGCACACTTATGTTCCCTAATTAAGTTTCTTCTAAAATCTTTTTATGCTACTGGATGAAGAGATTCTCCTAGGGTGACGACCGTGCCCTTTGCAGTTTTGCCCCAGCACTGAGCACAGTGTCTAAGCAGCCGGGCACGTGCTTGTGAGGGCATGAAGTGATTGACCTTCATGACTGGCATGCGATCACTTTCCCTGCCCTCCCACAGGCTGCCTACGATGGACTCCTTCAGTCACATCTACAGCTGCACACTCAGATGTATTAAATAGAAGTTCATTTCTGCTCCTCAACTCTCAGAGACTTGTGCAAGACTCAATAAAATTGACAAGTGACAAATTCTGAAATAAATGCAGCTTTAATCATGCAACTTAGAAACCAGTAATCCTATGATCCAACAGATAGCATGTGCACACACATGCACACATCTCACAAATACCTGAGTGTATGACACAGTCCCGAGGGAGCTTTCTATTTGCATGTGTGTTGCTGCCTGAAGCGGAAACCGCCTTGGAGCAACGAACGCCGCAGGAAAATTCGGAGGCAGGATGAAAATGAAAAAAGGTCTTTTATTCTTCTTCTCTCTCCGGCTCCAGCAATCACTCCAAACGCTCTAACTCCAACCACCACCTTCTTCTTCTTCCCACACACACTAACCAAACTCACCTAGTTATATACATATCGCTTTAACAAGGACACGTGCTTACAGCTCGAGCTTACAGGTGCGTCACACAGTGTTCACGGCATACAAAGATTCTTTGGATAATGTAGTACTATCAGGTGGAAACTAGAACATCTTTTATGGCTCTCAGCTAACCGCAATCTTTAGCTATCTCCTTGATTATAGGCTCCTTCAATTCCCCCTTTTAGTTTTAAAAGAGGGGATGTTCTAGGACGTCCATGTGCAACCGACATTCTTACCCGTCATGGGAGTCTAGGCTGTCCTGACTCCTGGCTTAGGTTGACATGCCGGCCACATTAGACTGTCCCGTGCGACTGTGCCGTGTCTTAGGTTGTCCCCTTCTGGGGATCTTACCCGTCATAGGCTAACCAGCCATCCAATAGAGCCCTTCAGGATCGACTGTGTGTTGACTAACAGCCGTCCAATTTTTAGGAGATGCTGCGGCTTTAAGGCGGCAAGCCTACTGCTGACGAGCCAAGTTTCCATAGTGTATCAAGTTCTTTAAGCCAATCAGCTGCCCTTAGTTTCATCAAGTAACGCACTGAGTTCTCTTAGACAAATACCCGCAAGGCATTGTCCCATAATGTCCCAAAATAATGGAAAATCAAAATGTCCATAAGTTATAACACATAGATTCAGGAGGCCCCATGCATGCAGAGCAGAGGCCACACTGCTGGTTAGGTTGTTTGATGCTTGAGCAGCAGGGATGCTTGCAGCGACCGTGGTCCCTGCAGTTGTAGCATCAGCCGTCTTTTTTACATCTAGACATTTCCACCGGCAAATCTTCAGGGCCCGCTACCTAAAAACTCAAGCATCCATTATTAAGGGAAAGGCAGTGCTATTCCAGCACTGAGATCAAAAGGTGAGCTGTCAAACTAAAAAAAAAGAATTATTAGAGTAGAAAATAAAAGTTGATCTCTGCTCACACACATTGCTGCTTAAGCTCCCACAAACATAAGCTGGCAAAATATCACATTCAGAAATAATCAAAGAGAAACTGAGGTGTTTACTGCATTAAAGATAAAGAAAAGCTAAAGGCACTTTGGAAAAATAATTTGTTAGCTGGAATCCTCAAGTCTCTATATACACAGCAATCCTATACCTGTTGAAATAATTCAAATTAATCAGCTATTAAACAAATGAAGTTAATAACAAATAAACGATCCTCTGCCGGAACACCAAAATATCAGGTTATACAACATTAAACATATTCACAGCTGAAGAGAAGTCCCGGAGACAACTATAAATCAAAATTGATTATCATTATAATTGATTATCTAATTAAAATATTCTGAACTTATATGAATATCTATTTATCTATCTATCTATTGATTATCTAATTAGAATATTCTAAGCTTAAATGAATTAACGTTATTTGGATCTATATCTATCTACCTATTTTTTTTTAAGCGCTTAATTATTTGTGACGTCACACTAGACAGACGCACATATAAACATATATTTGTGACATCACATTAACATGAAATTTAGACAAATGCACAGACATAAAGACATATAAAAAAGAAAAAAATACAATTGTGTATACACTGAAGAGAGATCTTCTTGTCCCGGCCGGGAAGATGAAATTTAAGTTGTAAATTTAATGGAGGACTCTTAAGGGAATCACTCCATACCTTCATTTTGGTCCTCTTGATTTTGTACTTGTTTATTCAATCTAGACTCCTCAATAACTTCGTCTTGATCCTTTTGACTTTGTACCTGCTTTATCAATCTAGATGGTATCCATATTGGAGAGGATTCATGCTTTGGAAAAACACAAACAGATCCTCTCCCCCAAATTAATACTGGGTCTGGACCCTTCCATGTACCTGAGAGAACATCCTTCCAGTAAACCAAAGGTTTATGTTGTTGGTGTGGGTTCCAGTGTCTATCTCCAGCCGAATGTCCATTAGAATCTAAAGTTAAGAAATTTAGGGTAAACAGGGCAACTGCCAATCTGTCCTTAGGATTTTTCCAGTTTCCATCTTTTTGCTTTAGTAACATATTTTTAAGTGTCCGATTTGCTCTTTCAATTATTCCTTGTCCCTGAGGATTATAAGCGATACCTGTTTTGTGGATAATATTGAACTTTGTACAAAATTGTTTGAAGGATGTGGATGTATATGCAGGGCCATTATCTGTTTTAAGCATTTTGGGGATGCCCAATGCAGCAAAAGCTTGCAGACAATGAGATATAGTATCTTTAACTTTTTCTCCAGAATGTAAAGAAGCAAAAATCATGCCTGAGCATGTATCTATGGTGACATGAATAAATCGTAATTTTCCAAAACTTGGCTCATGTGTGACATCCATCTGCCACAAATGATTGGGCATCAAACCTCGTGGGTTAACCCCATAATGTGGATTGGGCAAAAGTGTTACACAAGATGGACATTCTTTTACAATTCTACGAGCTTGTTCTTTTGTGATTTTAAATTTTTGTCTTAAGGTAGTGCTGTTAACGTGGAACTGGGAATGAAATAAAGTAGCTTGTTGTACTGTAGTAAATATAAATATTGTTTTAGTGAGGGCATCAGCTTTTTGATTACCTTCATGGAGAGGACCAGGCAGATTAGTGTGAGCTCTTATGTGACCTATAAATAAAGGTTCTTTTCGTTGCCATAGGAGATTTTGGATTTGAGAAAACAATTTAAAAGCTGGAGTATGTGGTGCTATTGGACCTGCTAGCTCCAATTTAGGGACAGCATGTACAATATAGTGGCTGTCTGAAAAAATATTCATAGGCTGTTCTTTAAAATTTTCCAGAGCTATTATTATAGCTTCGAGTTCCACTAATTGAGCTGATTTTTGATTAGTGATATGAATCATTTTTTCATTTTGAGTGACTACTGCAGCAGTACCGTTAGAGGATCCATCTGTAAATACATTAAATGCTTTAGGAATGGGTTGAGTTTTTATTACCTGTGGGAATATGATAGGATGATTGATACAAAAGGACAGTATAGGAGATTTAGGAATATGATTGTCAAAATTTGCAGAAGTAGAGCATCTAGCTATAGCCCAATCATTATCATTGAAGCACAAATATTCAACCTGTGACGATGAATAAGGAGTAATAATAGTAGCAGGATGAATTCCAAATATTTTAGTAGAGGTTTTAAGTCCTTGAAGAATAAGTTTAGCCACCATGGAGGTATAAGACTCAATTGTACTTTTAGGAGAGACAGGCAAATGTATCCATAATATAGGTCCCTGTTGCCAAAATACTCCTGTTGGTGTATATTGTGAAGGAATAATAATCAATATTAGTGGTTGTGCAAAATCAAATCTATCGCAATGGGATCTTTCAATGGCCTGTTCTACTAATTTTAGAGCTCTCCTGGCCTCAGGAGTTAATGTTCGCGGTGAGGATGGATCAGGGTTCCCGCGAAGGATGTCAAATAAAGGTTTTAATTGTCCAGTAGTGAGGCTTAGTGTAGGGCGAAGCCAATTAATGTCACCCAGTAATTTTTGGAAATCATTGAGGGTGGTCAAATGTTCTTTACTTATTAGAATTTTTGGGGGTTTAACAAAAGTATCCATGATTTTAAAGCCTAAATATAGTATAGGTGATCTGCTTTGAACTTTTTCTTCTGCTATATATAATCCATATTTTTTAAAATTTTTTGTTATTTCACTAAATATATTAAATAAGATTTTTTGATTAGGGTGAGCTAATAAAACATCGTCCATGTAGTGTAGACACATGAGGTCTTGATATTTGTTTTTAATGGGCTGTATAGCTCTGTCCACATATAGTTGGCACATTGTAGGGCTATTTGCCATTCCCTGTGGCAATACTTTCCATTGATATCTTTTATCAGGGCCATTATTATTGATAGAAGGAATTGAAAAAGCAAATCTGGGGGCATCCAGAGGATGTAGGGGAATGGAAAAGAAACAGTCCTTTATATCAAGAGTTATAAGGTAATAGTTTTTTGGAATAGCTACAGGATTAGGAAGTCCAGGTTGGGTGGGTCCCATAATTTGCATTGTTTTATTAATTTGTCTTAGGTCTTGTAATAGTCTCCATTTTCCTGATTTTTTCTTAATTACAAATATGGGAGAATTCCAGGGAGAGGTGGAAGGCTCTATGTGTCCTGCTTCTAATTGTTCTTTAATTAATTGATGGGCCGCTTGCAATTTTTCTTTGGATAGGGGCCACTGAGGGACCCAAACTGGCTTATTAGAGAGCCATGGTATTTTTAAAATTGTTTTCTCAGTGGCCCCTAGAAAAAATGTCCTTTGCATTTTTTATTATGATTAGGATTTTTATTCTTAACACCTGCAGGCTTGGTTGCTAGGTGTAGCCCCATTTGATGTAAGATATCTCTTCCCCATAGGGTAACTGGCAAGCTGTTTAAAACATAAGGTTGGAATGTTCCTGTATGGCCTTCATTGTCTTGCCAATTTAAGATTACAGCACTTTGTGCTGGGGTATTACTATATCCCAAGCCTCTTAAACTGGTTGAGGCTTTCTGCAGAGGCCAGTGCTTAGGCCATTGTTGTAGATTTATGATGGAAGAGTCAGCTCCTGTATCAATCAGCCCCTCCATCTCTATACCTTGAATTTTTAATTTGCACATCGGTCTCCGTGAACAATCCTGAACCCAGAAAGCCATAGGTCCTGAACCAGTGGAACCGAATGCTCTGCTATTTCTATTTTGTGGCATGCTTTTAAAAGAACGATGGAGAGACTGGGAATGAGGAGCAGCTGTGCGATTCTGTCTCCTTGATTTACGGAGATGATGCCCCTGTGTGTACTTAGCATTATTTTAATCTCTCCATTATAATCTGAATCAATAACCCCTGGTATAACATTAAAGCCTAATAAACTCTTGGAACTACGCCCAAGGATTAGTCCCACAGTTCCTGAAGGGAGAGGTCCCCTGATTCCCGTAGGAATCAGCTGAACCCCCATTTCAGGTGTCAGGACCATCCGGGCAGTAGAACAGAGATCTAATCCTGCACTTCCTCTTGTCCCTCTGATAAGGGCGTTAATGGGTAGGAGGGATTGTGACGAGGAATCATTTGGATCTGAGGGCATTCCTCCTCTAGTGCGCATTCCTCCTCTAGTGCCTCGTACATTTGTGGGCCCCGGGGCATTGGGCCCCGTGCCCCGTTTTTTGAAATCCTTGATAAATCATTTCCATATATATCATATCTGGAATGGCATTGATTGGCCCAATGTATACCCTTTTTGCACCTGGGGCATCGGCCTGGAGCGCGGTATGAATTTGATCTTATTACCCTTGGGGGATATTGCTTAGCATATCTTGGTTGATTATAATACTTTTGTCTGGAATATCCTGTTCTAGGTTGAAACCTTTGGGAATTTTGAGGGGAGGAATTTTTCATCACTGCAGCAATTACGTTGCCTGTGATAACAGCCTCGTTAATGTCTTTGCACAGTCTGATATAAATTGATAAGTCTTTTTTACTTCTCCACGGCCTTATTGCATCCTGGCAATATTTATTAGCATTCTCGTACGCTAATTGGATAACTAGAGGCATAGCTTGCTCCACTTCGCAAAAAACTCTAGATGTTGTTTTTAAGAGTCTATCTACAAAATCAGCGTAAGGTTCGTTAGGCCCTTGTATAACTTTTGATAGGCTGCCTTGCAGATCCCCTGTGCCTGATATTGTCTTCCAGGCTTTCACAGCTGCAGTGTGTATCTGGGCATACACACCTGGATCGTATTGTAGCTGATTTTTTAGTTCAGCGAACTGACCCTCCCCTGTGAGCATATCTATATTGCGTTGAGGGAAACCTGCTGCAGCATTTCTCTTTGCTATTTCTGAACAAAGTTCCTGGAATTGAGTTTTCCAGATTAGGTATTGTCCCCCACTTAGTACCGCTCTGCATAGACTTTTCCAATCTGAGGGGGCTAAGGTTAGGGTGTTAAATGACTCTATCATACTTAATGTGAACGGAGCTTGAGGCCCATAGGTCATTACCACCTCTTTAAAATTCTTTATTGTTTTAAAGTCTAGGGACTCGTGATATCTTTGTCCCTGTTCATTTTGAAATACTGGCAGTTCTAGGTGCTCCTGTGGTCTATGTTGCTCGAGAGCGTATAAGCGCTCAGAAAGGCCGCCAATTTCTACCTCAAGGGCACGTACATTCTGATCAATACTCCTTATTGTTTCTGTTAGGTATTCTATCCATGAAGGAGCAGAGGGCACTAGTGGTCCCTCTATTTGACGGTCTTTTCTCTTTTTTAATTTCTTTTTGTTCTTTTTATTGGAGACTGTGCTCCCTGAATCGCTTTTTGATTCCTCCTCACTACTAGCTTCATAATTCCTAACTGGCTCAGTGGAGGAGACCGTACTCTCATGGTTTGGCTCCTTGTTACTATTATCACTTTCACTAGTATCCTGAGTTTCAGCTTCTAAGGAGAGTACATACTCCTCAGCTAATTTTATTAAGCTTCTGATGGCTTTTGCAGTTCTTACTTTTGAATTTATATTACTGCTCTCCTTGCTGGTCTCAACTGAGTCAGAGGATATGCTTTCTTGTTCACTTTTCTCACTATCCTCTGAGTTCTCGCTATCAAAAATTTCATTCGTGGCTTTTATAAACCAACTTTTTGTTATATTCGCTCCCATATTTTTAAATTTTCTTTTATCTTACCTTGCCGCCGAATTCCCCGTACAGGCCACCACTTGTTGCTGCCTGAAGCGGAAACCGCCTTGGAGCGCCGCAGGAAAATTCGGAGGCAGGATGAAAATGAAAAAAGGTCTTTTATTCTTCTTCTCTCTCCGGCTCCAGCAATCACTCCAAACGCTCTAACTCCAACCACCACCTTCTTCTTCTTCCCACACACACTAACTAAACTCACCCAGTTATATACATATCGCTTTAACAAGGACACGTGCTTACAGCTCGAGCTTACAGGTGCGTCACGCAGTGTTCACGGGCATACAAAGATTCTTTGGATAATGTATTACTATCAGGTGGAAACTAGAACATCTTTTATGGCTCTCAGCTAACCGCAATCTTTAGCTATCTCCTTGATTATAGGCTCCTTCACATGTGGATTTATCACATGAAGTCTCCACACTCATTTTTATTTTAATTAGGAATAAATTTTTCAATATCCTAACTACCTTTGAAACAAAGGCATGTAAGACTAAATATTGATGGTCCCACATGCACTTTAAACACTGTGCATAGCAAAATAAGAATACGTTTGAAACAGTAGATAGGGATTGAAGGTGGTTTTTATGTTTAGAGTCTTCAGTAGTTCCTATAAGTGAAAACTTGATTTTATAGCATGAGAAGGCCTAAAAGCTGTGTTGTTGCGGTGTGGTGAGGGGTGCATGCTCCCGTGAGAGCCAGAAGGTAACCTCATGGCTCAAGTGAATGGTTTCCCACAATGACTGGTTTCACTGGGCAACCAGTAAAACTCAAAGGGCTACCAGTTAGCCACCACAGCTTGTTATTTTCAGAATACAAGTCTATTTCCAGCATAGCTCATTTACAGGAGGCAGGTAAGAAAAGTACACTTGCTCTGGGGTTTCAGAACACATTTTACTCCACTGTCTCAAGATCTGCCCCCACTTTGTTAGCAGGATGCAGATTCCCTCTGGGTTAGTAGCCCGAGCCCCAACATAGGTTGTTTTTCTAACAATTCTCCTTTAAAGTTGTTTTACAGAAAATATGTCCATGAGCTCTCCTGAAGAGTATGCACTAATGATCAGGAGGCAAACTTTACTTCTTTACAATACTAAAATCTCCACCGAAGAAGAGCTGAAGCTTCTTTCCACAACCTGGGAAGTGTGAGGGGGCATGACAGACTGTGCTTGTGCCCGACCTTCCCACCCTGAACTTGCACTCCTTGCCCAACAGCCTGCAGCTTGCCCTTGCTTCTGGGAGCCACGACTTTGGGAAAAAATTCACATGGAATCATAAATTGGCTCTGTGTGACAGTTACTCTTGATATCCTGTACAACGAGGTTCCCAGAAAGAGGCAGACCCATCAAATCCAGAGACTGCTTCTGTAAAGGCACCAGAAGCAGTGTGGAAAGTCATGTGGGTCAGGTTTTGGGCCAGGTTTTGGGGAGGGTGGGATGAAAAACACAACTAAGCAACTAATTATCTTTAAAACCCACTAAGCCCCCAGTTTTCAATTCTGTAAGGATTTCAATGAAAGTGATACAGGTGCACTATAATGGGTTGGAAACCATAATCTAGACCTTATATAGTATGATATTAATTAATGTTACTGTGTTAAAATTATTATATTCTTTTTATTATTATAATGTAACTCTATTATGTGTTATGTAATTATATTATGTAATGGCTATTTAATTTCATGAGCATTCCACACCTGGGAAGATGGGACAAAGTGTGGAAATCATTAAATGCCAACTTCTTGTGAAGGATGTCCTGCCCATTGGTATTCCCAGCAAGCTAACCTGGGCGCTTGCATTAGGACTTCTCCAAGGGAACCTGCCCTGGCTCTGTAGTGGGGATGGAATGCAGGGCTGGGCTGATGACAACCTGGTAGTTCGTCCTTACCTATAAGAGTTGTTGGGACTCTATTCAGCATATTGTGATCAAGGACTCAGCTGTAGCGAATAGGGGGGCTTGTGGAAACTTAGAGCAGAGGATGAGTAAGGAGAAGGCAGAACAAACACACTTAAGAGTCAAAGAGGTCAGGTGGAATCTCCCCAGATAGCACCCCCTCGGGCACCCAGTGGGGAGCTCCTGTACTGAAATCACCATCAATTCCCTTAGACAGTGAGATTAAAAGTAATGTGAATTCCATATTGTTAAATGCAAGCAAGAGAAATTTTGTGGACTATGACTTAGTATTTAGGTCAGAAAATACTATTTTGAAATTCCACATAAGCCGATGTTCACTCCCAAATTATTCTTCATTTTAAGACACCATGTTAATTATAACAATATCTCACATATCACGCTGTGCATTCATAATAAAGTAAATTTTTTTTTCCAGAATAAAGCATGAAAAACATGACCCTTAGCTCTCGTATACCAAGTCAGATCAACATTGTCAATACCTCAAGCAATTATTCTGGCTATTAGTTCTTATATTCCTATTAACTATAATTTACTTTTTAACCACAGCTTTCCTTTACAATTAAAACTCAAGTCAATGGAATCTGCATAGAAACAAATCACTCCTAATTTTAAATCTCTTCTAAGATTTTAAATCTACTAGAAATTTTAACAGCCTCAGGAGATAGTACTACAGAAGTAATGACAAGCCCACAAATTTTGCACTAAAAATCGTTTGGATATTGAATATATGACTTGGCATTTTGATGATAACTGTCAGTCATTATAATTATTCTCATGACCTGAAAGAGCGGCCCAAGGCAGGATGCAATTCAGCCGCACAGAACTGAGGTTTTCATCTGAAGCTACTGGGAGGGGAGATGAGTCCGTTTAGCCAGCTCATGGGGAAGGGGAGGAAGCCCTAGAGAAGGCTCCCTGCTCCCGGGAAGATGATGATTGGTGTTACTCTATAAATCAGCTCTCAACCATTGTCCCTCCCACGAGAAGACGTCCGCTGTGTCCAGCATCTGAGCCAGGGCAGGCCTAGCCTCCCCCAGAGGACACTCGCACACCCAAACCAGAACTGCATGTCAGCACGTGCCCCGTGCACTGGCAGGAAGGCAGACCATCTGCAGAGTCTTACGGTAGACCACTCTAAGGGCTGGGAATTTAAAATGCCGTTTAGGATAGTGTCTCCATAGAGTAATTCCCCTAATCAAATGATTATGGCAAAGTAAATAAGACAGTGGATGATCAGAATGGGATTCCCTTATCCCTCCATAACTAACTCCTGTTTCTTCAAAGCAAGCCATCCGTGTGTGATGCATGGGGACAGATCCAGACCCAGTCTTTAGCTCTACAATCTTACTTCTGTTGGTTTGCATTTGGAATGTCCCCCCAAAGCTCATATGCTCAAATCACCATGCCCAGGGCAGCGAGACTCAGAGGTGGGGCTTGGCTGGAGGAAGCAGGTCCCTGGGGTGTGGCTCTGGGGACCCTATGTTCTCTGCCCCTTCCTCTGCTCCTTCTCTCCACGCTTCCCAGCTGCCACGTACTGAGCACTCTCCTCGGCCATGCCCTCTTGTCATGATGTTCTGCGCTAGAGCCAGACCACCAGGGACCAAGACGTCTCTGAAACCATGAGCCAGAATACACCTTTCCTACTTTAAGTGGCTTCTTTCTGGTATTTTTGTCACATTCATGAAAAGTTGACAAGCACAAGGCAGATCCAGACCTCGTCATTACCCAAAGCCACCTGCTCCTCTCTGGTCTTAGTTTTGACTTTCCTTTCTACTCATCTCATATCTCGGTCCACTCTTTAAAATGCAAAATCCGCTTAACTGTTTCGGGCGGGGGGGTCTCCATCTGCACGTGACAAGGTTAGCCTTGTTAGTGGCAGACCTTCCTGTCTGCTGTCTAACCTGAATAGCTCAACCTAAACTGGGGGGAAATCGACGTGTTTCCCCCCCCCACTCCCCGAGCAGCCACCACAACAGAGGTGACAGGGAGAGGCTGCCATTCATGCCAGGCTTTGGACTAGGCTATAGTTGGCATCCCCTAGGTGGGGCAGAAGGAGCTGAGAGGCGATCCATGCAGACAGAGGGGCCTCCTCCTGCCTGTGCGTACGTTCAGTTGTAGAGGGAAATACTGACATTTAGAGAAGACGAGTCAGTTCTTATTTATTTATTTATTTTTATTCGACGTTGTTATAAATGACAGCAGAATGCATTACATTTCATATTATACTTATAGAGCAGATTTTTACCTATCTCTGGTTGTATACAAAGTATATTCACACCATTCGTGTCTTCATACACGCACTTAGGGTAATGACAAGTCAGTTCTAAATGAACTTGGGAGGATTCGTCCCCCAGTCTCCAGTCTCCTGGGGGAGGCCCTGTGGCAGGACCTACAATGGATGCCCTGAGTAGAGACCCCATGGTCCACTTCCCAGTGGGTGGTCAGGGAAAGGGGACAAGCCCAGATGAGGGTCGCTTTGAGCTGAAGATGAGAACAAGATGGGTTCATAAAGTCCCAGGTGTCCCAGAGGGTGCAGCACTAGGAGACAGGACGATGCTGGGGACAGCACACGGGAGGGAGCTGGTTTTGCAGAAAGTGCGGGCGTCCTAATGCTGTGCCTCCAGGATCCTGGTGGACGCTGAGGTAGCCCCTGCGGGTATGCGGTCAGAGGAGCGGCAGCACCAACAGGATGGGTCACCAAGGAAAAGGCCAGCTGAGGCTGGAACACATGTACAAGGTGAAGTGCTGTCTCCATGCCCCTCTGCAGAGGAGCCTGGAGATCTCAGCCTTAACCCTGTCCCTCTAAGCTCAGCTCCCCAGAAAGAGATTGCATTAAACTGCAGGGTCTGTTACCATGCAGCTTCTCCCCCTTCCCCAGCCAACCCCCGAACTTCACTGTGCACTGGAAAGGTCTGAGGTGAGGGTCTCATGA
The DNA here is from genome assembly GCA_025594165.1 of Tamias sibiricus. Lineage (NCBI taxonomy): Eukaryota > Metazoa > Chordata > Mammalia > Rodentia > Sciuridae > Tamias > Tamias sibiricus. Next base: position 166,517,818 of record CM046662.1, on the reverse strand, counting down.
ATGCAGAGTCAGACTCAGTCCACTGAGCTGAGCTTGGGTGTTGACGTAAACACCCAGTGCCCATCTGCTGGTCCTTGGGCCACGCTGAGTACCATGGTAGCTCACTCCTAGGGTCAGGATGCTGCTCCCCACATCTGCCTTGTGTTGGCACCTACAGGGAGAGAAGTTTCCTAGGGTAGCCCAAACTGAGCATCTCCGAGAGAGAGAGAGAGAGAGAGAGAGAGAGAGAGAGCAAATTCCATCTGTTGAACAGAAGAGAGCACAAACCCGACTCAGCAGCACCACGGTCTCCTAGCCGTGAGAGACCAAGCACCTGGGGTGCCCATATTGTGGCTGAACTCACTGGACTGGGGAACAGATGTGGCCAGTACAATAAAACCCTTCTCCCAAATTGGAGGAAACCTGAGGTCTGTGTTCCCTGTGGTCACCTGGCCTGGTCATTCTCCCTGGAATGAGGATCCCCTGGAATCAAGGTTCCTTGATCTGCTGAAGAATCAAGAATCTTCTGTCTGGAAGAGGCAGACAGAGAGCCTTCACCCTTACCAACCTCAGGGTGGTGTGGGCTCGGACCGATCCTGAGGGTCATCCCTTCCAATCAGGTCATGGGAGGATGAGGAAGTAGAGACCTCAGGAGGCTCCAGAGCTCTCTCTGGATTCACATGTTGGGTTGAGACGTGCCCCAAGACCAGTGTCACAGGGTGTGGCCCTCCTCCCTAATTCACCACCCTAGATGTCAAAGTCGCTGCTGCACTCTGGATTTAGTAAGATGCCTTTAGATCATCAGAGAAACCTTAAAACAATGTGCCCCCCCCCCCCAATTAGAATGCAAGGGCAAGCTTGATTCTTATAAAATAATCAGTGTTAAGGACAAGGGTTGGGATACAACACAGGTATGTGATGAGAGGAAGTGAACGGCCCATAGTCTGACCACAGTGGAGCAACTGGGGCTAGTTATGAACAGAGCGATTGTGTCTCCCCAATTTTTGTATTGAAATCTGATGCTGGTGCAGCGGTGTTTGGAGGTGGGGACTTTGTGAGGTCATGCGAATAGGAGGGGGAAGCCCTCGTGAATGGGATTAGTGCCCTCTTGAGAAGACAGAGTGGCAACTTGCTCTCCTTCCCCAACGTAGGGCTACAAGAAGGTGGGCACCATCTGCGGGGTGGAATGAACCCACATCAGAACACACAGGATCGCAATCTGACACTTCAAGCTTCCAGAACTGTGAGAAATAAAATCTTTTAAACTACCCAGCCTGCGGCACTTAGCAGCCAGAGGTAATATACGGCTGAAAGCTGTGAGCATCATGGTGGCCAAGCCGGCCTCCACAGGGAGCCCAGAGCTCCTCTCTCCTCACACCCCACGCTTACTGAAGCCAATTAAACCACCTGATCACATCCAGATGGGGCGACTCTGCAGAGACCTCATAGTCTCTTCATGAAGCTCATCGACTTGAAGTGTGCTACAAAATAGAGAGGAGTCAATTCTATCCCCACCAGCTTGGGTAACTAGCATCAGCTTACTAAGGGGAAAATCCACAGGAACAATCTCTGATTTCAGCAGGAATGATCTCACCACAGTCAGGAAACTCTGCACCTCAAAACATCGCTTCCAAATTGAGCCAGTTACTTTATTCCCTAAGCCATATGCTCATTTCTTAGCTGAGCTACCCGGTGAGTGGTTGTCAAGAGCTAAGATCTGCTAAATTTGTTTATTTTTCTTTTCTCTCAGCTTGAAATTAGAAACATATGTTCATCACCTTTGCATATAACTAGTTCAGCACGAACCGTTTTCCTCATTTAATTCAGAGCAGATCAGTCCAAACAGTTATCATCTCAAAGTTTGGCCTGCAAAAAAATAAAATAAGATATGCATGGCTTATTTTATTAATTGTGTTTCTTTACCAACTCACAAATGAGCTCAATTAACTAAAATATGGCCATGCATCTTAATGTCACATCAGTGTGCCTTCAGGTAGGAGGCACTTAAGGCTTTATTAAACTTGTGGAGGCAACAGGAAGAGCTCAGAAGAGCTGTCACGTCCTGGAGTTTGTGTCTGAAGTTGGGGCTCCCAGTGGGACCCAGGACTGTCCATACCTGCATTCAGTCTTCCACCTGACCATGGCTGCAGCTCAGAATAATTGCCTGCTGAATACAGCTCCAGGGGTGCCCTCTGGAGGTATGGGGGAGCTGGCACAGAATTGTTCCTGGGTTAGCCCAATGGACATGGGGCATGGAGGATGCTACCAGTAGTTTCTCTGAAGTGTGTGTGTGTGTGTGTGTGTGTGTGTGTGTGTGTGTGTGTGTGTGTGTGTGGGGGTGACTCATGGGTAATGAACATTATCAGAAAGTTCACAGGTCATTTAGGAATGTTTTGGGAAGGAGATGACCACATCTTGATCCAAAATTGATGCTGTAGGTTAGGATTTTGTTATTGCTTTAATGAAGAAAGGGAAACTAAGATGAGAAAAAGAGATAAACAGTTATCACTGTATTGGATTCCAGGAGCTGAGAGGAAAGGGAAAGGAGATTAATTATTCTTCACGTACCAAGCTAACTGTGCACCTCCTATTGATCTCTATCTGTCTTCGTGTGTGTGTTTTATATATGTGTATATATATATATATATATATATGCATATATATACATATGTGTATATATATATACACATATGTATATATATACATATATATAATAGAAATATATATATATATTCTACATATATAGTCCTATACATGCTCACACACATATAGATGTATGCATTTTATTTTATTATTTAGTTCTCACAGAAACCTTTTAAGGGACTTTGAGCAACTTATTTGTTTCCAAAAATGGAGGCTTAGCGTGTTGTTACAACTCATGCAAATTTCTGCAGATATTACGTGCACAATAAGAATCATATGTCTCTACCTATTTGTCTGCCAATCATCTATCCATATCTACATCATTGTCTATCAAGTCGTTGTCACCATTTATCTTGTGCCCCTGATCTATCAGAGTGCTTGACATAACAAGAATTCCATAAATTGCTCCTACCAATCATACTTGACTGGCCACCAAAATGCAGGTATCCTTTCCACCTCACTCAATCCTCACCTGAAAATCTGCTTTCACTATTTTTGCCTCAGGTTTTTAAGTCTAATGTGAGATTTACTTCATAAGGCTAGGAGATAATGCAGTGGCCTTGCTCTTGCCCTGGAAAGCAAGAGTCTGCGTAAATGGATACAAATAGATTTCTGCTGACCTTGAGCCTGGAGGGACAGGGTTGGTGAGAATGATGGGTTGTAGAAGAATAGGAAGGACAGGGCCTGTGGGTTACTGAAGAAGTGTGGACCACGGGAGCATGGTGATATTGAAGTCCAGAATCTGTATAATAGGGCTGGGGATGTAGCTCAGTTGGTAGAGTACTTGCCTTGCATGCACAAGGCCCTGGGTTCAATCCCCAGCACCACAAAAAAAAAAAAAAAAAAAAAAAAAAAAAAAAAAAGAATCTGCACAATAAATTCCTTGGGCTTGTTCTTGACTTTGGAGAGTCAGGGACTAGTGAGGAAGAGAGGCCCAGGAGAAATGACATTATACGGCCCCATTTCAATGCCACGCTGTCTTTCACTCATGTAGTGAGCACTCAAGTGCTGAGCAAGCACTTGGTGGTGGGCATCATGCTGGGTGCTGGTGACAGGGGTGAGAGGCATCTTTGCTGCCTTAGGAAGCTTCTGTTCTAAGAGCCCCTGGGTCAGATTACTTCAGCACAGCCACCAATCTGACAGGCTTCACTTGGGAGCCCATAGCAGTCCAATATTCCTGGACTATTTTAGAACCTGACCCAGCTGATATTTTTATATGAGGTTCTTCGCTCTGATATTAATATCAGTGATTAAAATTATAGCAACTTTCTGACTGGGTCAAGTGTGGTTTCAACATAGACACCTATGGGAAGATTGTTTAATCTTTCCTCACCTCAGATTCCTCATTTCTAAAGCGATTATAATATTGGCATATGCTTCAAAGACCTGGTATAAGAATTAAGTCAGTTAATATATGTTTAGCACAATGTCCTGAACAGAGTGAATGTATTGGGCTTTGTGATAGCTGCCCCCAAAGATATTCAACTCCTAATCCCCAGAATTTGCAGAGGTGACTTTGGAAAAAGGGTCTTTGCAGAATGTAATTAAGTCAAGAATCTTGAGATAAGAGAGCTTGAGATAAGGTAGGCCTTAAATCCAACGAGAAGTATCCATATAAGATGAGGAAAGGACTCATGCAGAGAAGAAGGCAGACAGAAGATGAGACCGAGACTGGAGTGATGTTTGCACACACCAAGGAATGTTGAGGACTACCAGGAGGCATGGACCAGATTCTCCTTCAGAGTCTCCAGAGGGAACCAATCCTGCAACACCCTGACTGCAGACTTCTGGTTCCGAGAGTTGTAAGAAAATAACTTTCTGTTTATTTAAGTCATAATATTTGTGCAAATTTATTATGGAAGTCACAACAAAACTAATGTGTGTGTACGTACTCTTTGCTGTTAAGCTATCTAAGAGGTATGACTCCCTGAGCTCTCAGTCTCAGTCACCTGACTCTTGGATGCTCACAAACCCCCCAGTTCCTGGTTTTGCACTTCAGCTTTGACCCATTTTCTTGGCCCTTCTGCTGGTGGTCCCATCTCACTTCCTTCTGTACCTGAATGGGCTCCATGGTCCATACACCCCTGCTTTGGACTTTCCCACTGTATGGGCCAGACTGTATGGGCAATGACCAATCAGACTCCATTTTCCCCTGAGACTCCACTTCATGTAAGAAATGCTTCTACCAGGAAAAGCCCCTCCTCTGTACCCATCAACAGTTGCTTAGTATAGCACGTTTGGCAACACAAAATGGCAATTCTTATACAATGTAAAAGTGTTTTCTCTTTGGTTCCCATTTTTCTTGGACAATGTGTCACGTCAGAGATTGATTGTCTAGATGTTCGTAACCATTCTTTAACTTGTACACAACCAGGGATGTTTTGGCCCACTCTCTTTTCTGCTTATGATTTTAGATCTCATGATGCTTGTTTATGGTTTGGAATCATAGCAACAGCCACTTATGCTTTAATATGGTTTTAGACTATAAAAGGTAGACTCAAACCCTAGGAGGGGGTCAAAGGGTATAGACTTGCAGTCTACCCCTTAACAGGGAAAAAGACTCTTGCCTTTCTCTTTGATAGAGGCAATGTATACATATTTGTATATTTTATATGATGCTTCTAGTTGGATAGAAATTTAAAAATTACAAATCTGGTTTGTTGAGATTGTGGTGATTTCCTCCAGGGATTTGCTACCACAGGATATGTTTATCTTCTCAAACTTATTCTAAGACATATTTGTGCACTGTTCTATGCTGCACTTGGAAATCCCTTCTCGGAGGTTAGGCAAGCCTGGGTTCTCAGAGAACATGTGGGGCTCAGCAAGAAGCAGGAGGAACCTCCATCTCCTCACTCCTCCAAGTTGTGATTAACTTCTTTGCATCTGTTGCATGAATTTCTCTGTGCATCCGGACCTCCAACTGGTGAATAAAGTTTTTGTCTCCTGCTTTAAGATCGACTTGGTGGTTTATGGCCATCTCCCCTTAACACCACCAACTTCAGTTGTAAGACACACCTCTACTAGACACTGTCTTATCAAAGTGTGGCCACTGATGAGCTCTTGCCAACACCACCTGGGAGGAAGTGACGGGAAGCAGAGTGGAAGGAATGACTTTGACTTCTCTGCTTTCTCTTTCCCCTCCTTCCAGCTAGAAGTCGAGGACAGGGATGTCCTATGAATGGCCACTGCCCAAGCAGAAGCTCAGGTTCCACATGGAGGGCAGCTGCCTATTGATCAGAAACAACCCCAGGCAGCTGTGTAAGAGAAGACAGTGCAATTCTACCGTGTACAAAGAGTTGTGTGTGGGGAGTTACTCCAGTTGAGTATCTCAATTAGGATTTAAAATATATATATATACATATTTTTAGTTGTAGATGGATACAATAGCTTTATTTTATTTATTTATTTTTAAGATGCTGAGGATTGAACCCAGCCCCTCACACATGCCAGGCAAGTGCTCTACCACTGAGCTACAACTCCAGCCCCCTCACTTAAGTTTTTAGTGTTCCAGCTGGCTATCTGAACATGCCATTTCTTTTGAGACTAATTCTTCAATCCTTTCTTTTAGTTGACAAATGTTAGGCTTATAAGGTTTGGCTTTAGAACCACAACAGAGGTGAAAAGTTAATTAGCACACACTCTGTGAAAAGCAGAGGGTGACAGTAAACCCAATCGTATACATCAGGAAAAGCAGTAAGCCCAATCTTATAAATCAGGAATATTTTGTGTGTGTGTCAAGGATAAGAGTAAACATTTTCAGCTTTCGGTCTTGTAGATCTCTATTGCCTATTCTGTGTGTGTGTGTGTGTGTGTGTGTGTGTGTGTGTGTTTATTAAACAATACATTAAAATGCAAAAGTCATTCTTAGCTCACAAGCTGAAGAATAATGTACCTTGGACAGAATTTAGCCCATGCATACAAGGTACTCAGTCTCTGCTCTAAGTGACTGGAGGACGTAGGAAGTGAATCTTGTACTGGTGAGTAAGATCCCTCCAGGGACCATGAATGAATGCCTTCCTCTTGAAGGTTATGAGCTTCTCAGTGGTGAGAATTGGGTTTTATGCTTTCATCTTAACCATTATTTCACTTAATATGGAACTTTTAATTTCATTCAGTTTTGGCTTTTCCCTCCAGTGTTCTATGTAAAACTTTGTTAGACACTCTACTTAAGTATAAAATAGGTGTCCCCCCAAACAAAATTGAATTCAATACAATAAAATTTAACTAGCTAATCTGAATTATACTGGAAAAAAATTGCAGTAACAATTTTGAACTGAAAACTAAGCATTTTATAAAAGATAGCTCTGGTGTGGTCCCCTCCTACCAATAGCCATGGTTGCCCTATTGACTATTTATGTCCCCATCAATTATTAATATTTAATTGTGGAAACTTAACAGGGAAAAAGACTCTTGCCTTTCTCTTTGATAGAGGCAATGTATACATATTTGTATATTTTATATGATGCTTCTAATTGGATAGAAATTTAAAAATCACAAATCTGGTTTGATGAGATTGTGGCGATTTCCTCCAGGGATTTGCTACTACAGGATATGTTTATCTTCTCAAACTTATTCTAAGACATATTTGTGCACTGTTCTATGCTGCACTTGGAAATCCCTTCTCGGAGGTTAGGCAAGCCTGGGTTCTCAGAGAACATGTGGGGCTCAGCAAGAAGCAGGAGGAACCTCCATCTCTTCACTCCTCCAAGTTGTGATTAACTTCTTTGCATCTGTTGCATGAATTTCTCTGCAGGAATTAACACAGAATTACATCTGACGAGCCAAACCCAAAGCACCTGGTTGTGCTGAAATGTGCAACACAAAAAGTCATTTTGCAAATGCAACCAGTACTGACACCAGTCTCTTTCCATTAGGTCAGCAACTGGGAACCCAAAGAGCTCATGTGTACCGAGACACCATAATGGCATCGGAATCTGCAGAATTAATACATGAATCCACAGCAGATGTGTTTGCTGAACTAAGATCTCTGTTATTTTTCTATTTTAATCTTTGCATCTTGCATCTGTTTTTTCTCAGGTCAGGCTCTGGCAGTAGCTGCCTTTGAATTGCTACAGCTTTCCCCAAGGAGCTTGCCTCTCTGCAGTAATACCTACATTAAATTGAATCCATATTTTTTTCTTGAATAAATACAACTGGATTGATCCACAGTGAAGAAAAATTATGATTATAACAAAAAAAAACCCCATCAAAATGGAATCAACAGTAGCTTTGTGACTTACCTGTAGTCAGAGTTCTTAGTAACAACAGAACTGCCCCAGAGTGCACATTGCAAAGCTCTCTGAGAATGAAGCTCTTTCTCCGGATTTGTATTTTTTATGCATCTGCTTTGTCTGTGATGTTTAATTTTTGTCTGGAAATTTTCTTTCTAACCTCTGTAGCTGATTCGTATAGGGGGGAACTTTCATGAATGCACTGCGGGTGGGACAGAAATTTTTTTACCCAATGAGACACCTGAGGTTGTTATCAGTATCTTCATAGAACACATTCAGAACAAACTTAAAAATATTGACAGCTTCTACCCAGAGATAGTCTCACTACTGATAAAGATTTTACAAAAGAGAAAGCTTGCTAATTAAGAGCCCCAGTATCACAAGTCTAATTAACAGTGGTCACTAAGATGACTCAACAGAACCAATTCCACTATCCTGAAGGACCCCACTATTAAGAAACCTGTGTTAGAACATCACAGTTCATATGGCAACTGAATAACCTATTTTTGAAGGACAATAAAGTATTATATTAGGAAGATTGCTATTGCTAATCTTCTAAGTCTCATTAACTAAAGCATAATTTCAATATATAATGTTTGAGTAAAAACAATGGTTTATATATGCAAAACTACATTTACACATATCCTGGTTATTCTTAAATGAGTGTTTCAGTAGATAGCACTAAACTTTATCATCTTCTCTCCGAAACCAGACGTTCTCCCTGAGCTTCCTCAGTGTATAAATGATGCCCACTTTCTTGGGCATTCAGTTCCAGATTCCGAACGCAGGGTCACTCTGGCCCATTGCCAGCCTATTGTGTGTGCTCTGCGCAGTCTCCTGCCTCCGTTTGTTTCTCTAGTTAGGTGATCATCCTCCCTCATGTGCACGATTGCACAGGCCCTTCAGAGCTCCTCACTCTCCAGGCGTAAGCAGCCAAACCCACCTAGAGTGCTGCTGCTGTAAAGGAACCTTCTCCGTGCGCCAAGGGGATGGATGTCCTGTCCTCCCAAGACTTCTATTATATCTTCAAGCATTTTTGGAAGATTTTTTATTATAGATCACTGTCCTTCTCAGGCACAATAGATGGGCCACACAAGGTGCTTCAGATTATACCATCCTCTTCTGGGAAGACTGGGACAGCGTAGGTTGTCCCCAAACCCTTATTCTCCTCACCCAGACATCCCTGCACTTTCCGTTGACTCAGTTCTCCTCAACTCATGGATCAGTCAATCAAGGTTGCTCTGCTTTGGAGAGAGACTGACTATACCATCAAAACAGCATCGACAGTGTCTCTTTAGGAGGTGATCATGAAAAGCAGGTTGAGGAACAACGCCATAGTGCTACCCTCACCAACAAGGTTAGTAGGCATGGGCTTTAGCCACACGTCACAGTGAGCATCTGGCATTATGTCCAGCTGGACCCACACAGCCTGAGATGCTGTATCCCAGCCATTGTTGGCCACTGACAGGAGGAAAATTGTTATGTTATAGCCCTGTGCTATGCATCATAAGGACCAAAAGTTCCTTTTAAAATTTTTCTTGGTGAAGTGGATTGAAAGTCAATGTTTTCATCAAAATGAGCAACACTGGCTAAGAATTCTGTTCAAGTTCTTCCTTCCTTTACAAAGGAATATTAATTAATGAAAAACGAATGCAATAATTAACAAGTGAAAAAATACTTCACTAATATTAATGGTAGTTACTGTTTGAACCCCAATTATGGACCTTTCATGAAGTTGAAATTCTTCTGTCCAGTTTTCTTGCTAAGCCACAGAACAACCTTGTGAGAGTGCATCATTACTTTCACTTAATAGTTGAATAAACTAAAACTTAGAAAGCCCAGGTGCCTTGTTGATGGTCAAAGAGTTAAGGTTTGAAAATTAAGATTCACACCTGGGTCTCTGTGATTTGAAATCCTATAGTCTCACCCACTTGATAGCAGAAATGTCATCCCTTAACCCTACCAAAAGCAGAGCCCAGGAGGTGATGGTCTGTGTTAAGGGTAGATGGGCCCCCAGAGATCTGGAATTGGGGGCTGCCTGGCAGAGGTGGGGAAGGGAGATGCCAGAGTGGGTATTCTCCACACACAGAGCTCATCTGAGGTGAAAATGGGCATTATGGGAACATAGCCCGTAGCTAAATTCTAATGTAAGACAAACGGCTTATTTCCAAGGATCACAATATCTGTAAACTACCCAAACGTCTGTGTTCTTACAGACAAACACGAATGCTGAATTAACCATGTTTATTTTTAAAGATTTTTTTTTAATAGCTTCATTTTATCTATTTATTTTTGTGTGGTGCTGAGGATCGAACCTAGTGCCCCACACATGCAAAGCAACTGCTCTACCACTGAGCTATAAGCCCAGCCCCATGAATTCACCTTGTTCAACAGACAATGCTTACCCAGTAAATGCTGCTTGATCTCTCAGAGTTAGCTGTGCAGACATCAAAAGGCCATCGTTGGGCTGGGGTGGTGGCTCAGTGGTAAAGCGCTTGCCTAGCACATGTGAGGCACTGAGTTCAATCCTTAGCAACACATAAAAATGAATAAATAAATAAATGAATGAATAAATAAATAAATAATAAGTAAAGGTATTGTGTCCATCTACAACTAAAAACTTAAAAAGATAAAATAAAGCAAAGGCCACATAGCACTGTTGAGTTAGTCCAGCATGAGATAAGTTGTGCCCAGAAAGAGTCGTCCATCCCAACGCACCCAGAGGTGGCCCATGGGTGACTGTAGATAGGTGAGGGACTGAAGGGAACCGATCAGCAGTGTGACACTGTGCTGTGAGCTACGTCACTCAGAGAGGGGCCACTGATAAGGGGAGAACTTCCTGTGCTTGTGAGTTCTCTGGGGCCTGGCATGTGAAGTCCCCACACCACCTAGAGAACAGGATCCACAAACAGGGCGGCCAACTCCCAATACAATCCCCCCAAAATCCAAGGGAGAGACTAAGGCGGCTCCTTGCAGCAAGCTAACCATACTGTTCACCTGAAGTCAAGTCACAAAGGCCAGGCTTTCCCACATTCTACAGGGACAGGCTTCATCAACTTGTGACATGTCACCTGGATTGTGACTTCCAGTGACCCTGCCTCTTTCCACTAAGACTGTTGGGAGCCCCTCAGGGTCAAGGCACTGCTAAAGTCCCCAGATGTCACTTGGTTCTCTCAAGGACTGGTCATAAGTGATATCTTATTAGTGATGCTGAGAGGGAAGTTCTCTTCCCATGGTCATTTAGAAACAGAAACCCAAATTTCAGCTCTGCTGGAAAGCCCAGAGGGCTATTTTTCTGGCTGTGATGCAAGGGATAGTGACCATCTGTGTATTCAGATCCCCCAACAACAAGCTGTTATGAGCATTTTCACGACATTTTGAAAAATGTCACATGCTGTTTAAAAGTGTATCCAAAATCTGTTAGAGAGAGAAAGAGAGATACCTGTAGTCAAATTATATATCTTGAACATGCTGAAAAAGTTCACCACCCTTGGAGACTTTGCAATGTTTTCTCCCCTCTCTCCATGTCTCTCTCTGCCCCCTAAAGTCTGTAGCAGCATTCCCCAGAACCAGCAGCATGACCGTGAGCCGGTACGCCGGGAGCGCTTGCTATAGTCTAATTAAAATCGTTAGTAGTCGTGGTTTGCAGAAGACCCTCAGATCTTTCATATTAAGAATCCCATCACAAAGAACAAAGATCTTCCTGACACAGATTGGGGAATTATCCAGAAAGGTCAAAGCCGTGTATTTTAGAGGAGTCAGTGTCATCAGCTGCCCTCTCACTGCGTGGTCCAGGGGTGTGGACACTCTTGCGCCGGCACCAGCTGGGCTCCTGCGTAGTGCAGTGCAGCTTTCTGAGCCTGCTGTGCCAGCACAGACGTCAGGAAGAGCTCTCTGCACAGGAGGGGCTATCGGGGAGTTTCTAGGGCCAGGAACCCGGGTGCAAAGACACCTGAAGGAGGGCTGGGAATTCCCAGGGCTTCCGTCTCTAGCAGGACAGGTCTTCACCTTGACCTTGTCTTTGGTGGGGACTGATCCAGAGGGTTGTTGCTCAGAAAAATCCACAAGTGCAACGGCTCATATAAAGTTTAAATTAGCTTTCCTTCTCCTTGGAATTAATAGAGCATCGTTTATATTTCTGTCCATTTCTCCAGGCTATTGAAATACACAATGCTTTAAAATTCATTGTTGGTACTAATGGGAAATCATGTCACTGAAAGGAGTCACAAAAATGGTGCATTAAAAAATGAACTTTGCCGTCATTGGTTAATGATGACATATTGAATTATTGAATTGTGTAAGGACAGTGGGTGTCATATGCTGCTACCAGATATGACTGAGATGTGAGGTGAAGTGTTTCTTAATTAGATTGTCCATCACACCACGTATACATTTTCCACAGCATCATGCCACACACAGAAAAAACACACAGTTTTTTTCTATAAATTTAAAAATCAGTGAGTAAATAAATATTGAGGAAAACTAGAAAAATAAATTGGACGGAAAGTCAAATATGGATTTCTTTGGAAAATCAAGAGGAAGAAAGCTGATGCAAATGCTGCAATAAAGCACGTCTACAAGTAATTCTCCCTATTTTATTCTAGTTTCCTATTTGTAACACCAGGATTTAGTTTTCAGGTGAACAAATAAATTTACAAAACACGAGTAAATTATTGTACACCTCTATTAAAAACGTTTGGCCTTGGGTTTATACAGCATCTCTGATAAAGTAAATGAGGTTGGTGTTCTCAAGGGTTAAAAGAAAACTTCAAGCTAAGCTTGGTGGTTAAAATATATTCATGTGAACATGAGCACCTTCTTTTATTCTCTTTTATTCTTACATTCATTTTCCACGCTTTCCAGATGAGCTCGGGGTAAATTAATTAGACCTGCTTCCTGCTGGGAGAGTCCTTTTCTCATTATTCTCTTTCTGCTCCTCTCTCTTCCTGTTGACACCAATAGACCGTGAGACCTAAAATAGATACTAATTATTTTCCACCTTTACCCCTCACTGTTCAAAGTAGTGCCTGGCTGGCTTGACTAGGAGACCCCATTAACACAGAGCTCATTAAAAGCCACAGAGAACCGATGAACTCACACCAACAAGGATTTGGTTAAGTTAGAGGTATGAAGAACACAAGGCACAATCGCGAAACAAATGCCATAGAGAGATATTTAACCACGACATTTTTAATTATAGAAGAAGAAGAAAATGGTGGCTGGTGCATTGCACAGAGAGGTGACATCTGCCCTGGTGGGTATGGAGATCTTCTGATGCCTTTTTAGATGAATTAGCACCATTAGTAATTGCTTGACTGTTGGGTCTCACACCAACTGTCTCACAGCAAAAGAGATAAAGCATCAGAGAAATTATGTGGAAAAATATAGTAGATTTGGTAGGTACCAGTAGTGACAGAATTTTGTGAAGATTTGTGACTTCAAAATTATCTGGTACCCTAAATTATACCCCAAGAAAAACCTTCACCTCTGTGTTGAGAAGTTTAGGAATACTATATTCTTTGAGTGATAAACTAATTCCCAACAAAATAAATACTCTTCATCTCACAAAAGAAAGAGAAGTGACGAGGAGGAATCCAGAAATTTACTGACAATATTTTAAAATGGGGATCTTTTGCTATCTTGTAACAAAGAATATTTTGTGATCTGAGAATAAAATGAAACTATTTTGTTCACATGATGTTAATAGGCATATCAGAACCAAGTAGCATATGTCCTGATGGTCAATAATAATCTATCATTATTTTTATGATCGGAATTTACAAACTTGGACCTGAGGTTAACTTTTGCCCAGTGCTTTTTAAAAAATATATATATCTTTTAGTTGTTGATAGATGTTTACTTTATTTATTCATATGCAGTGATGAGAATTGAATCCAGTGCCTCACACCTTCCAGGCAAGTGCACTACCGCTGAGCCCCAGCCCCAGCACTGCCCAGTGCTTTTTTGATACTTAGTGCTAATAATGTGTCTATGCATAATATAATCAGTGTGATGATTAATTTCGTGTAGTAGCTGCCTAGGTTGCAAATTATCCCAATATTTGGTCCACCATTATTTTAGGCATGCGGGTGTATTTTGAAAGAGATTCATGTTTAAATTGTTAGAGTAAGTAGAAGACCAGAATGTAGAGTTCTGTCCTCTGACACAACTCAAACTGGGACCCTATCTGCTCTTCCTGGTTTGACAGCAGCCTACCTACCTCTGGTCTTGAACTAGCACTTCAGCTCTGTGGATTTGGGACTCTCCAGTCTCCATAATCATCTGACCCTCTTCCTTATAATAAGCACACGCAGTCACACATGTACACAGCCATATACTTCTGGTTAGGTCCACAATATCCTAGGCTTCTATATTTCTGAAGAACCCTAATACAGTGAGCATCTCTGAATTAGTAAAATTCAGATTCACAGATGGCATTAAAATTTCACCATGCAGGCTTTTATAAAGCCTAAAGCTAGGGGAACAAAATTAATTGTGCAAACACCTGGTTTTAATAAACATAATAGCATATAATTCATTATGTTGCCCTGTCATTTATAAAGAAGTAGCATCATCTTCTAGACCCAATGTCCTTCAACATTCTTCTTTACATAAATAGTCTCTAAAGTAACTTTAAAACATGATTGTCCTCTCAACAATTTTATGTTAGCATTGAAAAGGTGTTATCACAATTTTAAATATTTGCAAAGGATATATATATATATATGTGTGTGTGTATGTATATATATATATATATTAGATATACTACATATGAGGATTAAATCTGTTTTCACTAAAATTACTTAAACTGCAGATTTTTACTTCTTTCCTTCTTCAAAGGAACATTCACTGCTCAGACCAATCGACAATGCCCATCATATTTATTTAATCAGACTTACATTCTTTCATGTTTTGTTTTAAGATGTCTTGTTACTTCTGAATTTTATTCCCAAGAAATAGGTAATCTTTATCTCTTATAAACAAATGAATAGATTGTCTTTATGATAAACAAATGGAGAGAGAGATACATGAATATTTAGATGACAGACACAGATAGACAAATGGATTGAGAGGTGATGATAATGAATACAGATAGACAGACCAACTCGGGTCTTAAAGCGATGTGTTTACCTGCTCAATTCAGCCTAATGCTTCAATATTGCTCACTGAATTTCCTCTTCTTTGTCCTCATGGATTTCTTCAGCAGTGGAAATCCCACCTCACTCTTGGGCTTGGTACTGGAGGTCTGCTCACCTCTGAGCTGTGCACTGGAAGACCAGGGCGAACAGGGCACCTTTACCCCATCAAGAGGGAGAAGCACTGTGGTCGGAGGGAGGGGGGATCTGTAGCTCTTCACAGGTGCACAGGCATGCATGCCATGTTCAGGAGACACCTGGGAAATGAAACTCAGGCTGTGTTTACCCCAGTGGGACAAAGCCTTCTTGACCAGTGTCAGCAAAACGCATGCTGCGTTCCTGAGGTTCCTGAGAGGTGTTCCACACAATAAGGGCTCCTGTCCCCATATGAGCCGAATGCAAACAAGCTAGTCACAGTTTCTGCTATCTCAGGAGAAAGACGTTTTAAAGGGAGACGTTTAAAATGCTGATAATAAATAAAAAATGAATGCTGGAAATAAAACCCTGGGCCAATCTTTTTTCATATTGATGAACACCAAAATCCCCAAGAATCATTAGCAAATTGAAGCCAATGAGCTAAAATGAAGCAGGATAAAGCTTCAGGACCATGTTAAGTTTGTAGCAGGAATTCAAGTTTGATTTAGCAATGGAAAATGAAAAATACACAGCAAATTAACAGGTTAAAGGAGAAATATAATACGAGCATCTCAGTTGATGGAGAATTCATATCCTACTAAATTCCCTGTCCATCTTGATAAAAAAAAATGCACATTGAAAATAGAAAGAAAAGTTTCACAGTGAAGTTTATGTAATTCAGGGAACAGAAAATCCATGTAACATATAAGTAGCAAGAAGAAAAATAAAGTTCATGAACTCATTTTGTGAGTTTCATTGTAATCTTGATAGAAAAAATAAATTTAAAAAATATAGGTCAGTTTCATGTATAAGCATAGAATAAAAAATACCCTACATAAAATACTAAACTAAATCCAGTAATGCATGTAAAATAAAATATTATGATTCAAACTTTTCCCAAGAATCTCAGACTCTTAACATTTAAGAAAAAAAAAACCCTTAATATTGTGTTTCACATTAATTAAATGAGAAAATTATATGATCATCTGAAAATATGCAGAATCATGAGTTTCAGAGGGGATTCATAAATACACCTTGCCATGTGTGTTAAGTATCATCCAAATTTTCTATCAATATGAACAGTCCTTGGGAGAATGGCAGAAAGGTGTAGAAAAAGTGAACTTGATCGTTATTGAATGAGTTGTTAGGTATGTAGTGTTTAATAGGACTGTCTCTTTACTGTTGTGTATAGTTACACATTTTTTCATAATAAAGTAATTAAAAAAAAACAAAAAGCCCTGACATTTTATAGTATCAAGGAATTTTTTTTCTCTATTAATGAACCCAATTAAAAGCCCAAGATTATGTAAAATACAAATTAGTGACAACGAGGCTACGTGCTTTTCCCCTTAATTGCCTTCTAAGTGCTCCAGGAAGATGTGGAATGTTGTCATAGGTGTCACAGGAGCACATCTCTCTGGAGCTGATTCTTTTCTTGCATTGAAACTTACAGGCTGCAAAGCCGGGCCCCTGATCTCCCTTTCCCTACGTGACGTAGCTGGCATCAGTGAAGGGCCCTTTTCCGAGTTAAGGGCTTGAGTCAAAAGCTCAATTTCTGGAACGTCTCATCTCGGGTAGTGCTTTGTTGGCTGGAGGCCACGTTCCTGCTTGTTTTGTTTGTTGATCTCCTCCGCCGAGAGGAGTGCCTTCTCCGGGGCAGGTGCTCAAGAAAGACTCATGATGTGAAAAATGACAAAATTCTGGATTCCTCTGGCATTCAAAGTGTCCCATTTTCCTATGTATTACATTTTTTTCTACAAAAATGCTTTGCAAGTAGAATACAAAGAGATCTTTTACTGTCAAAGGACACTTTCCTCTAGCTGCTTAAACTGCACCTGGGTATACACTTGAGCCACACTCTCCTCTGCAGCAGAGGTGGTGCCCGTGGTGGGTTGTAGGAGCCCTGTTTGGGGAGATGGCTATGATTGCGGTTGACTTCGGGCCATGGAGTTTTGGACATTGCCGCCTTCCATAGTCTCACGAGACTTGGCCCGAGATCTCGAGAGACTTGGGCCAAGCGGGGAGTGGGTCGGGGCCATTTTGGTTGTTGGTTGTTTGCTGGTGTGTGGTACGTGTTAGAGTTGTTAGAGCCAGAGAGAGAAGCTGACAGAATAAAGATCCTGTTTGTTTCCAGTCTGCCTCTGAACTTATTCCTGCGGCTTTGCTGCTCCAAGCGGCCATCGCTTCAGGCGGCGACAGTGGGTTATCTGACATGAGCAGCCTGGAGGATGTCTCTGTCTCCACTGGCCTTCAATTGCAGTTTGTCCCAGAAGTTTCCAGTCCTCTGAACTTCTGAGCTGCATTTGCCTGTGGACAATGACATCATGTCTTCAGCGACGGAGCTGGAGTGGAAATGGACAGAGGTGAGTGGTGCTGAGGAGAGAGGCTGCATGCACCAGATGAGTCTGACCTTGCTGCAAGCTGCCTACTCCGGCCATGGCTGAAACCACAGGTAGGCCACCAGGCCCTGATACTGGATATGAAGGAGTGTGAGTGGTGCCTGCAAATAACTATTTTTCTGTTTTTCATTCAGAGGAGTAAATTGAAAATATCCACTTGCTTCCACGCTGAATGCAAAGAGAAAATGAGAGGCACTCAAGCAGAAGGGCCACCAGAGCCAGCGTTGCCGGGAAGCCCTGCACAAAATCAGTCCCAGAAAATGGGACTCTTCTTGGACAATTGGAATCTTTGTCTACAACTTCAGATTTCCCTCAAAAGCTAAGGACCCAGTGGCTTTGTAGGAAGTAGAAACTCTGGGGAAGCATCCTTGCAGGAATAAATGAGCTCGTGGTCCTGTTAGGTAGCAGCTAGCAATGAGCAGTGACATGCAGGGCAGGTCACGGGTGTTCTTTAATTTACTTTAGGGTCTTCTTTAAACTACTTCCAATGTGGAAAAGAAAGCAAAGGACAGTAGTTAATTTGTAGAAAATAAACAGAAGCAAAGGAGCAAATGGGAAAACATGTCAAGAGAAAAGGATTAATGGGACCAGCTCTTGACAGGGTCCCCTGAGGTGGGTGTGAAGCTAGGAATTATGGCTGTACGTGTCTCCATCTGTCTGTCTGGGAAGGAAGATTCCTTTAGTAGTGCAGGCACACTCAGGTAACTTCTGACCAGCTACTCACCCCTGTGCCCACATTAACATGGGACTGACTTGTACATGAAGCCCCCCTAAATAGGATGGCCACCATGACAGTTCTGGAGAGGACCAACTAAGGTCAAAAACAACACTGTCCAATGTGAAGGAGTTAAACCGTGATTGGCAAAGCGCACAGAGGCGGTCCCCAGCTCTCCTGGTAAACAGCAAACAGTAATAAGTTTTGGAACAGTGTTGTCTGTTTTTCATTCCCTGCTTAGTGATGTCTCCCTCCCTCCCTCCCTCCTCTCTCTCTCTCTCTCTCTCTCTCTCTCTCTCTCTCTCGTGCTCTCTGCTTGAGCCTCACTTTGCTTTTAATTTACTTTCACTTATAATAAAGTTCTCTTGCATGGTTTCTGGTGTCTGACTTTAGATTTTCTTTCATCAGAACACAAGAACTGAGGTTGGGGGTTTCAGCTCCCTGCTTTCCTGTTACAGTCCTGCACTTAGGGTTTGGGTGCCCTTCCCTACATACCAGCTGTGAGAATTCTCAGGACAGAGGTCTGTTTGCTTTTGTTTTTAGTGTACCTTGGAGAGTTTTGTGAATATAGACTATTCCCGGCTGCCTGAGGGATGGATTAGAAAGGATTTTAAGAAATGCCAGTGGCAGTATTGTCACGGCAGCCCACGCCATCTCTAGCCCCTCCATAACATCGGCTGCTCTCTCTGCAGCCCTGAGCTCTGGGGACAGCAGAGCCACCTCAGACCCTTTCTCTGAAGGACAATGTGTGCTGATTCAGTATTGCTTCAACTCTAGAGTCCCAGGAGGAAACACAGGCCCTGGCCTTGAATGAGGTGTGGAACAGCGCTGTTTGCACTAAGTTGAAACGGATCGTATTTGCAAAGGCTGTGTCTCGCCCACTGAGCAGCAGCTGGTGTGAAACACGGGAAGCACCCCTCTGTGGGTTCTGAAGAAGGGGACCTTGACAGGGATTGCTAAGGACAAGCACAGCCTTTGCAAACCTTGTGGAGGTACAAGTAGCTAGAGTCAGCGTTCACCATGGGGTGGACTTGGACCTGTGAAGCTGTCCAGTAGGGGCACATCCACTACCTTTAGAACTCGTGGTATGCCTTTTTAAGGGTCAGAACACAACGTGACATGATCTAGCTCTTCAACAAACTTTCTGTGTCAGTACGGCATTGTTAGCTATAGAAGCTAAGTTGTTAAAGAGATCTCTGGAACATAGTCATCTCAATCTCACCAGTTGACATTTTACAACTAATTAACGCCTCCCTGTTCCCTTCTCTCAAGCCCCTGGTAACGGCCATTCTAGTCTCCTTTTCTGTGACTGTGAGTACTACATAGTGTCCTACAGATTCATCCATGTTGTCAAAAATGGCAGAATTTCCTACTTTTTTTTTTTTTTTTTTTTTTAACGTGGGGGCTGGAGTTGTGGCTCCGTGGTAGAGCACTTGCTTGGCATGTGTGATGCACGGGTTCAATCCTCAACACCACATATAAATAAATAAATAAATAAAAATAAAGGTCCATCAGCAATTAAAATATATGTATACATATAAAATGTTTACAAATGTATGGCAGTCCATTGCACACAGAGGGCGCATTTTTCTTGATTCATTACTCTGAGATTTGGCATTTCAGTTGTTGTATCAAATGGCAGGGTGTCCTTCTTTGCAAAGGCTGAACAGTGCTACATTGTACCTATGGCATACACTTCCTCCGTCTAGTCACCTGTCAGTTGGTTTCGGATGCTGGGCCATTGGGAACAATGCTGCAGTGAATAGATGTCTCTGGAACACGGATTTCATCCCTTTTGGATGCACACCCCGGAGTGGGAGTGCTGGGCCACAAGGTAGTTCTATTTTTAATTTTTGAGGAACCTGCACACCATTTTCAAAATTAGATGCATTCCTTTGTTTGAGTGCTGTTAACTATGGTGGCCCAAGGGGACGCTCACACCAGGTGACGAGGAAAGGAAGGCACCTTCCCTTCCTGCTGTGATTGCTTCTGATTTCTTGACCTTTGAATAATGGCAGGTGATGTGTCTGTGACCTGTGTCTGCAGAGCTGCTGTCACTTTTGAAAACGTTTGAACATTTGAACATACAGCTTAATAGTCCTCTTCAGTCCCTCCTGTCAGGACAGTGTCTCTTTAATCATCTCTCCAAAGCCTGCTGCCTGTTGTCCCTACCGTGAAAAGGTCTGAATTGTGATATTTCCATGAAGTTGCAGGAAGCAGGAGTAGCATGTATATGTACCAGGACAGAGTCAATCTCACGGGGAAAATAGACCATCACAAAGCCATTTATTTTTTCAGATCAGCAGAGGGAAAGATACTGAGTTAATGTCATTTTCTGTACTAAAAATATGCTTTTTATAGAAAAAATTAGATGTCTGTGGTTTTTATTAAAATTAGTTTTATAAATTTTTCTTTCATGTAATTGTGATAGTTCTTGGTAAGTAAAACTTGTTTTGAAATACGTTATCATAGAGCTGTGGAATAGTTCCACACAAAAACATCAACATAGAAGTTTGGTTGATTTCACATTTGAGTGGAAGGTTAAAAGCTGGTGTTTTTATACATCATTCACTCACTACATACTTCCAATGTATCTCTGTGTGTGTGTGTGTGTGTGTGTGTGTGTGTGTGTGTGAGTGTTTTGTATTATGTGTGATGCATATGGTGTATGTGGGGTGTGTGTGTATAACAGGTGCAGACTGGGAATAGTGTGCATACGTGTGTGTGTGGCTTGCACATGTGTGCATACATGTGTATGTGGTACCTGTGGTCTGTGTTGGATGGCATATGTAGTATGTGTCTATGCTGTGTGTACTGAATACACGTGTGTGAGTAGTGGTGATTGTGGTATATGTATGTGTGGCATGTGCGTCTGTGGCATGGAGGAGTTCCACGTGTGTGTAAATGTTGTGTGGTGGGGTGCTATGTATGTGTGTGCATATGTGCTTATGTGTGTGTGTGGTGTACGTGACGTGTGTGGGATGGCCTGTGTGTACAGTACGTGCACAATGTGGCCTGTGGTATGAGTCTGAGTGTGTCTGCGGCTGTATTGTGTGAGAGCTCACTTGCACACTGGCTTTTAGTCTAGCCGGGAGTTTTTTGCTGTGAGGTCGCAGACCTCTTGAGACCAGAGAAGAGCTGCTGGGGGTGAGGCCTGGAGGAGGGTGGAGCTGAGGCGGGCGACGTAGTGGGGTTCCCATGAGAACTTGGTGCCACAGGCTGACTTCTGCTGGCTGTGCAGTGACACGCGCCCGCCCGTCCACCTGTCCAATGCACTGCCCCCACTCTGGCCAGGTGTACACTGCACATCTGGCTAAGAGGCAGCACCCCCTCCCCACCCAACACAGCAGCCCTGGAGCAGGGGGAGCTTCGAGGGCAGGTGACGGTCCCCTCTCCTATGGCAGGGCTTTGTGAGGAGTAGCAGGAGGGTGCGTCTTCCAGCCATAGCACTGATAGCATTTCTCATGCTGAAAATCCATCACATTGGATCACGTCAGTCATCATTCGTCGTGGTGCTTGTCACAGAAGATGCTCCAAACGTGACAACATTTTGACATTTAATGAGGAATAAATGCTTGTTGGTGTCTTTGTTATTCTCACTGAAGGGAATGGATTCTCATTCAACATAGAACCTTGTGCTGTGTTGATATAGTCTTCCTGCAACCACTCGGCTCTGCATGATTTATAAAAGATTAATACCCAGCTCAATATATGTTATATCCCTCTTGAATAAACCAATAAACCTCAGAAAAGAGTAGGTATAAGGTTGGAGAGTACACTAGCCAAGAGGGGGTTGTTATGGAGAGACTGAGGCAGCATCGAGACCCCCTCTTCAATCCCAATTCTGCAGTCAACTCAGAAAGATTTCAGACATGTCACTCAGAATAACAGGAATGAGTTTACTGAAGGATAGGAAAAGGGAAAGGGGACACTCTCAAGAGAGAGAGTGGATCCTCCCAGAGGGGAGAGGGACAGTGTGCCTCTGTTGAACACTAGTTTTATTGGGGATACCAGAGAAGTTTTTTTTAAAGTCCCACCCAGGCCCACCTCTTGGCTTTTGACTGACAGCAGGGTGACATCAGACTTTCAAGTCCCCACTGTGATGGCAACTGCAAGTCACCTTAGCCCACGCTGACCTGTTCTAGTTTCTTACAGATTTTGCAATTTTAGGAGGAACTATCCTTATCTCTCAGAGTTTCAGATCTGGTCACAAAAAGTCTGAGTTTATCCCATCAACATTATCTTGGGCCTGCATTTCTCCTGTAGTTAATAGGTCATTTGCTGTGGAAGGTGACATATCCTGTCCACTGAGGCCAGGCAGGGCAGCAGGTAAATTGCTTCTTGGAAAAGAAAGCACATGAGGATAAGCACAGTGGGCCCATCTTACAGAACCATTCTCTTAATCTCAGTTCCCACCATTCACATCTATCTGTCCCCTAACAGAGTGACATTGTGATAAGGCTGTCTAGCCTCCAGTCTGCTAGAGGGACAGAAGCGTGTGCTCAGTGGGGTCAGAAAAGCCTTTGCCCACAGCAAGGAGGCCGCTGCCCTCTTCCTGGTTCACAGCCTCATTGTGCCACCTTGTCCTCTGGACCCACTGACTGTACCAGGAAGAACAGTAGCGCCCAAAGGTGCCCAAACTCGAATCCCCAAAACCTGTGATTATTGCATTACCCGGCAAAAGGGGATCAAGTTGCAGAAGGCATTGAGGTTTCCAATTCCTTGAACACCACGGGACTCTCCTGGTTGATCTGGATGGATTTAGTGTGATCACAGGCCAGTCAGAGCGAAGATGGAAGTGGAAGAGAGAGCAGCGGACACTGTGACCACAGGCCAGCCTTGAGATCTGAGGAGGGCCACTCCACTGCTGGCTTTGCGGATGGAGGGTAGGGAGGAGCCCTGGAATGCAGAATTGGAAAATGGACAATGTCACAGAAGGGACCACTCCAGGGTCCACAGACGGGAATGCAGCCTGCAAAGGCTTTGCTTCAACCCTGGGAGGCCCAGTCAGTCTTCTGATCTCCAGAACTCTAAGTTACTCAAGTGATGCTGTTCAAGTCACTCAGTTGGTGGAATTTGTGAGAGCGGCCCTGCAAACCAACAAGCTGCCCTGACGCTCCTGAGAGGATGCACTTTTTTCCTTTTGCTTCTTCACCGTGAGGAGGTAACCGCTCCTGCTCCTGCCACTCCGTCACCAGTGGAGCCCATGCAGGTGCCGCACAGCTTGCACTGTCCACACTCACCTGCTCCCTTGAAACCAGGACCTGCATTTCTGAGTGTGTCGAGTGATGTCTAACACTCACAGTGTAGGTCACTTTTGTCAGGACCTTACACTGTCTGCCAAGGGGATGGAAAAGGCTCTGGCTTTCTGGCTGCTTGCCACAGTATCACGCCCTGTCACAGGACCTAGGCTAAGCAGGGGGCGTGGCTGTGAGAACTGAAACCACCCCAAGGATAGGCCAATGGCTCCGCCAATGGCATCCGCCCATGCTCCTGATGTGTCCCTATGATCTTTCAGCTGATTGGCCCATGTCCTCTATAAGACCGTCCAACTTCCGCAATAAACCGAGTTCCAGCGCTTACTGACTGGACTCCCTGGTATGTTCCTGTGTCCTTTGAGGGTGGGGGAGGGACTATCGGCGGCCTTCGCTTTCCCAATCTAGTCTCTTCGTTGGGGTAGGCCTCTCTGGCCTCTTTTGCTGGACAAAAGAGGTCCATCCTGGGTATGGGGGGCTAAAGACCCCAACCCCTTATAACTTCGCGACAACTTTGTGCAATAGTGGCACATCCTGAGCCTGACATCACCTGCCTCGCGCACCCTGGAGCAGACTGAGCTGCTGTGTTCTGCCCGCGCCACCCCACTGGCCAGGCACCTTGCAGGGGGAGGGATGGGACTCACTTGCTTGCCACCATGCTGGAAGAGGCCATGCTAGGAAATCTGTGTCTAAAAAAATGTTCATTTTGCATGTCCATTCTTTCACTGACTCACTCAAAAGCAGCTCTCGGCTCTCTGCTATGTCTCAGGCTTGCAGAGGCAAATAGGTAAGGAACATATAGCTCTCGTGTCCAGGGTAATGTCCCCACAGGGCTTGTGAGGTGCTTAGACTTCCCTAGTTAGGGCCTTCAGGAATCAATGGGTGTAGACTTTCAACTGTCCAGAGTAAAAAAAATCCCTTAATAAGACCCTGAGACTTGTGAATGGTGAATTTTTATCAAATATTTTCAAATGAGAGATTTTATCTCAAGGTTCTCAAAGGAGATGCTGACATTTTTGGCCTGAGATACAATCTGGGATAGCTTTCTCTCTCTCTCTCTCTCCTTTCCTTCCTTTTTTCCTGTTCTCCACATTATCCTTGTTATCCTACTGAATGGTCTGGTCTGGGAACTAACTGTGTTGGTTCAGCAGTTTTTGCCTCAGGTCAACGAAGAGGTACCTCATGCAAATAAACAACAACGAATTGAAAGGCTCCATTAAGGGGGAGCTGCAGGGAGCAGCGATTCCCTGAGAGTGAAGGGAAAAGGTGGAGCAGGCAGCTGCCAGGCTCTGCCAACTCTCAGCCCCTCTCACCACCTTCCCTTGGATTGAGGATTTCTGCTGCCCGGTCCTCACTCACTGCCCAGCCTTGGGGTCTTGCTGCATGTCCCCCCCATCCCTCATCTTCTGGATGCCAAAAATGGACTCTTGGCTCTTGTCTCATCACAAGGCCACAGCCCGTCCTGAGCGTTGGGTGGCACTTTCTGATAGATCTATCTATCCTGCTATTCAGCAGTCAAGGTCTCCACATGATCTTAATATTTTCTAAGATCAGAAAGTTATAGCAAGCCATTATCCATAGCGTTTCTAGAGATAAAGGATCCAAGAACATTTAATGTTATGAAAGTTAAAAAAGTTTACTGTGACACACAGATCTGAGTCATTATCTTGTTTTATGCTTCACAAAACTGAAAAGTTAATATGATTTTCACTTTACAGTTTGATATCTTTATTTTAATTAAGTACTAGTAGGAGTACAAAATTCTTAGTAATTTCAAACCCAATATCTAAGTTCATATACATAAGGAACTTTTAATAGTTATAAAAATTTCACAGTATATTTTATAATGGTAAAATAATAAATTCTTTTAGGATATTTTTAAAAGACAAAAGCAAGGGCCTTACGTTGACCCCTATTTTTTGTTCCTCCTCTTTCCTTCCAAAGCTGCCCCTGCCGTGTCAACGGCTCTGCCTCCTGACCTCAGTTCTGCTCTTTCCTGGGGAGCCCACTGGACCTGCGTGCTCCCTAGAGGTCAGTGCTATGGGCTGAGATGGTTCTGTAGGCAGATCCTTCTCCAACCTTCTGTCTGGATCATGTCTGAGGACTGTGGACATGAGCTCACTGGCCCCACCCTGGCCATCACATGGACACACTCTTCCTCTGCCTGGGCATCTCACTGCTGCTCCCGAGCCTCCTCCCACTGCCTGCCCCTGGACCTCCTTGGCTGCCCGTCGTGCCCTGACCAGTCATGTCTTAGCCCTACATCATGTCCATCTCTGATCTGGCCTGCCCCACCCACAGCCAGGCCACGCTGTGATGATAAAGGTCTACAACATCAATAAGAATGAATCGTACTCAGATAAAGGGGCACCTCTGTGCAGAGGTGCCGAGGGGGGACACGTAGCTAGAGAGAGAAATGGGAAGTGGTGATGCTGAAGGTGGCTAATGTCCTCACAAACCTGTTGCTTTCCATTCTTCAGAAGAATAACTGACCTGTCCTTAGAGACTTCAAGAAGAATAATCTAAATACAAGGAACATAACCCGTCCCCACCTCATCTTAGCTACTTGCTTATTCCTGATCCTATTTACTAATAAGGTCACGTTCTGAGGTCCTGAAGTTCCGATTTCAACACATGAACTTGGGGCAGAATCCAAATCATCACATATGACACCCTGCCACGCTGGTGGCCTGCACACAGGTAGTTTCTAGAGGAAGAGACTGAGGAGTCCCTGTCCCCTCCTAGTGACCAGAAGTCCAGAGTCCTACTACAAACCTCAAGCCATCCCTGTGTTGTGGCACAGAGGTCCCCAGAATAAAGCCGAACAGG
This sequence comes from Tamias sibiricus, assembly GCA_025594165.1. Lineage (NCBI taxonomy): Eukaryota > Metazoa > Chordata > Mammalia > Rodentia > Sciuridae > Tamias > Tamias sibiricus. Next base: position 166,491,496 of record CM046662.1, on the reverse strand, counting down.
GGTGACCTGTGGGTGTGGCAGCTCCCCAGAGGGAGGCCTGGCTCAGGTTAGTAAATGTTTCAACCATGATAAATTTCTACTTAACGAGCAGAAACTGTGTTGGCCCTTTATCTGAATACAGTTGTCTCCACTGACATTCAATATTTAAAATAGGTTCCTGAATAATTCTCCAACTTGAGCTCAAAAAAAGCACAATCTCTACAATGCTATCAAGGATTCCTTGAAATACGCTTCCCAAACTCAGCAAAGCAATGCTCACAAACGTGTTTCTCTTTCCCAGCACAAGTCCCTACGTGCCAAGTTCTACAGAGCAGATGCCCAAATGTCGAAGTCTTAGTTTTATTACTAAAGCTCATATGAGACAGGACAGAAGACAGAGCTGCCTCCTGTAGCATAAATACCTGCACAATTGCTTACAGTGCTGTTGTTTCTGCATCTGGCAGGTCTCTGAGAAAAAAGACCCTGGAAGGTATGAAAACTTGGCCAAGTTAATAGAAACGTTTGCCACAGAGAGAAATTTTGAAAGGAACATATCCTAAATTTATCCAAAACTACTGATTCCCTGGAGGCCAATTCTATAATGCTCTATTATGGAAAATTTATACTTATGGGGCTGTTCAGCCGATATTGGCTATTAAACATCTTGCTGAGGCCCACTTTACGGACAAAACAAGACGACACTTTTTATGAAGTGGCTGAGATTACAAACCTGTAATTCAGCAAGGCCGAATATATGTAATTTTGCAAAAAGGAATTCAAAATCTTGTAATTAAAGGATATAATTGGCATCTGAAGTGAAAGTGTTTTCAACCGGAAGTTTCAAACCAGAAGTTTGCTAACCCACAGCAGGATTTTCAACGCAGCCTACATGCAGTGCGCCAGACTTGCACTCACCAGCAGCTTTTGTAAGCTGCCATCACCGGGGGCTCCTCTGCATAGGCCTGTCTCTGGTAGCCTTGGCCTTCACCAAGCAACAGTCCTGGGCAAGGAGCTCAATATTTCTGAATTTCTTGTTCCACCATTTATCACGTGAAGTGATGAAATCTCACGTCGTGTGGGACAGCCCTGAGGAGCGAGTTGCATAAATTGGGGACAGGTGCTTTGCAAACTCCTCTCCTTCCCCCAGACCTTTGGGCCTGTGTTTTCTTCTAGTTCAGCACCCACTCTCTGGACCAAGTTTAGGTCTCAGCAGTGATGATGTTGGCACTTTTAGAAGAACTATAACTGATTTCTGATCCACATTTCTCTTTCTGCCACCATAAATGTATCTACCTTCTTCAAAACTTTAGATTTTTTAGATGGATGGATATTGTAAGACAGTTAACAAGTAAGTTTGTCTTCCCAATCACTTTGACTTTTAATTTCTCCACAACTACACAGAAGAAAAGAGGTATTAAAGGTGGGTGAAAAATTGCACATCTACCCTGAGAGCAGATTGTCTTTTCTTTGATAGCTTCACAGAATTGGTGCTGACCTGTGCTCTAGGGACTGTGTGTTTATCTCCACGTCATCCCTGGACACACTGTGTCTGTGATTTGTCCACCTTCTGTCTCCTTTTCTAGACGCAGTCTCCTGAGGTCAAGAACTACAACTTCTGGTCCCTTTGCCCCACTGCACCTATCAAGAGATGCTCAGCAGATATTGGTCCAAGGTGACAATATTCCAATTAGGCAGGAAAATTATGAGCACAGTAAATAATTTTAGTGCTTTCTAGAGGAAGAGACTGAGGAGTCCCTGTCCCCTCCTAGTGACCAGAAGTCCAGAGTCCTACTACAAACCTCAAGCCATCCCTGTGTTGTGGCACAGAGGTCCCCAGAATAAAGCAGAACAGGGGTGACCTGTGGGTGTGGTAGCTCCCCAGAGGGAGGCCTGGCTCAGGTTAGTAAATGTTTCAACCATGATAAATTTCTACTTAACGAGCAGAAACTGTGTTGGCCCTTTATCTTAATACAGTTGTCTCCACTGACATTCAATATTCAAAATAGGCTCCTGAATAATTCTCCAACTTGAGCTCAAAAAGCACAATCTCTACAATGCTATCAAAGGATTCCTTGAAATACGCTTCCCAAACTCAGCAAAGCAATGCTCACAAATGTGTTTCTCTTTCCCAGCACAAGTCCCTACGTACCAAGTTCTACAGAGCAGATGCCCAAATGTCGAAGTCTTAGTTTTATTACTAAAGCTCATATGAGACAGGACAGAAGACAGAGTTGCCTCCTGTAGCATAAATACCTACACAATTGCTTAGAGTATTGTTGTTTCTGCATCTGCTTAACAAGTACGCAGGTGGCAGGTTTCTGAGAACAAAAATCCTGGAAGGTATGAAAACTTGGCCAAGTTAATAGAAACGTTTGCTGTATTCTTGAAAATGGCTAAAACAGTAGATGTTAACTGTTCCCATCTCCCACAAGTAAGTATGGGAAGCCATGCCTCTGTCTCTGAGCTTGACTTAGCCACTCTACAATGTATACGCATTTCAAAGTAACATGTTATAAATTATGTACATATGTAACTTTTAATCAGCAATTTAAATATAAAAATTAAATAATAAATGAATGGCAAAATGTTCTGTGAATGGCTGCTAAATGAATCAACGAGGTGCTGTCAATCAGCACTTCTAGTGTTTCCAGAAAGGAAAACAAACTCACAGGCCTGGTGTGGAGGGTCCTCCCCTCCGTCGGCAGCTCATGCTGAAGGCCAGGTTCCCCTGGTTGTACTCCCTGGTATTCAGGCTCGTGACAAGCCTCGCTGGTCACAGGTCCAACACATGACTCAGGTTCTCCTCTCCATTCTCATGTACTTCCATCCAACGCAGTCACTGAAACTTAGTGAAACCCAGGGGTCACGCATAACTCAGGAACTTTTAAATCTACATTGGCAAATTTATTTAAAGATATCTACAAAGTTCGAGAAACTGTAAATCAATGGACATTTGTGATCACAGTTAACCTAATATGGTGACATCTTGTTTATAAGATTCATGAATAAGTGCTCTACGTACTGTTTGCAAGGAAGACACGCTAAGTGTGTAGTAGGATGAACATGAATGACGGGCACAGTCACACTTTGTCAGCAGAAGCCTCATGCACCGTTCATACTTATGTGCTGTACCTGCATGTGACAGGCAGGGCAGGTTTGTTCACACCAGTGTCACCACAAATGCATGGGTAGTACATCATGCTGTGACATTAATGGCTACAACTACACCAGGTGATGGGTACCTTCCAGCTGCATTAACTCATTATTGTCATTGTTGTTGGTGTTGGTGGTAGAGATGGAGGTGGGATTGAACCCAGGGCCTTGCACATGACAAGCAAGTACTTAGTCACATCCCCAGCCAGACACTAAAAACTTTCAGGACCATCTTCATGCACATGACCTGTCATTGACCACATTGCTGTTCTGTGGTTCCTGTGTTCACAGAACGGAACCCACCAAAGGTTTGGGCTTTAAAGTTTTTGATTAATAGTACCTGCTGAAAACGAAGACTGCAGTTGGTGAAACCTATCCATAGTTTTGATTTTAAATTGATGAATTCATATTTTGTACAAGCATATGTTAAAATTTATGTATGGGGCTTCTGGGTTATCGTGAGCGAGTTCAAGCAGGTTTAAAGCACATGCCACACACACACACACACACACACACACACACACACACGAGTCTCTGCTTACACATCATTTGCAGACAAGAATAAAAACCTACTTTTCAGCTGTGCCAAGGACCCTCCCTCTTGTCACCTACTTCACAAATGCCACAAGCTCTCTTGTCATTTCACAATAAATGGGGCAGCATGTTGCATTGCGAGCAGGAAGTGGTGGTGTGATCACAGCTCTCCTCCTTTCCAGGGGTCATTGGCTTCCTCACTTTCTCATAAGAAATGAGGGTCGGTGGGCTGGGCCTGTAGCTCAGTCATTGAGCCCTCGCTTTGCATGTGTGAGGCACTGGGTTTGATCCTCAGCACCACATACAAAAATATATATATATATATATATATATATATATATATATATATATTTGTACATGCATACTTATATATATACATATATATATATATATATATAGAAAGAAATGAGGGTCAATAACATGCTAAGTTAATATACACACTATGCCACAGGAAACAGATTACACAAAGAAATGGAGGCTTGGTAAACTGGACGAGGCTAGTTCATGATTTAGGATAAAGGAATGAGAGCTGAAGCGGGGACCAGTGCCCCAGGGTCCCTGCTAACTTGCTCCCTCTCCCTTCCTCTCTCTCTTTCTCTATCTCTCCCTTCCATTCTCTTCTCTCTCTCTCCCTCTCTCTCTCATATTCCATTCCTCTGCTTCAAATGCAGAAAGAAATTTGCTAGGATCCAGAGATAAATAACATGTTCTGGGAAAAATAAAATATGTGTAGATGATGAATAAGAGCAGCCCAGACACAGATAAGGCAGGAAAAAAAAACATGAGAGATAAAGAACGACAAGTTAAAATTAGTTCTATTTAAGTTTTTAAAAAATAGCGGTACCAAACAAAAGCAAAAAACAGCTCATTTGTCATATATATTGGCAAAATAAAATACAGCTGGTGTCTCATCGAGTGCAGTTCATTCCACCTAGAAGAAATAAATAAGGCACTTGCCAGGGACCTTTCTTACTGCCTTCCTCCTCGGGCCCTTTGACTCCATTCTTCAAAACTAATTTATGAAGGAAAAGAAAAACGCACAAAAAGAAAATGCATCCATGAGAACAAGAGCGTGAGTTCACAGAGTAAGCGTGGTGTACTTCCAATCTGAATCTTGGGCTCACCCACCCGCTCTGTGTCCCACGAGGCCCGTGGCTGGGCTCCACATGCAGTGACACAGGTGACAGAGATCACACAGGTGGCATGAGCTCTCACCAGGTTGTCTGTAGGAAGCGAGGCTGGCCAGAGCCACTCAGGTACAAGAGGAGTTCTTCACCTGAACTCCCTCTCCAGGGACACTGAAAGGCGTTTGAGATGTGGAGTTAGGGGCGTGAGTTCCCCCAACAAGACCCACACCGCTGACCTGTTTTCTCCTCTGAAGGGTGGGATGCTAATGACCTGGGCTGTATCTGTACTCTCAGAGTCAAAAGCAAGTGAGAAGAGTACCGAGCTGTGTCTGGATGACGTCTTGCCCTGCTCACCTGTGCTTGGCGGGCCAGACCTCCCCTGAACCTCAGCACACGCCTGTGTTTGGGGACGGGGTCTTCAAGATGGTTTTGAAGTAGAACAAGCCCATTAGGGTGGCTCCTAAGGCAGTCGGAGCCATTCCTACAAGAGGGGGAAATTTGGCCACTTAAAACCAAGCACCGGGGAAGTGAATGTGCTGAGGGGGACTATGGGGACAAGAAGACACCACCTTCAGCCAACAGGACAGCCCTCAGGAGGAGCTGACCCTGCTCACACCTGGACCCCGGGCTTGGGATTTTCAGAACTGTGAGTACAACAAGGTGGATGTGCAATGTCTCCCAAAGGCCCTTGTGTTCACGTCTTCATCCCCAGCTTGGCATTATTTAGAGGGAGAGGAAACACTAAGAGGTGGGGTCTGGAGGGAAGTCTTCAAGTCTTTGAGGTGTGCTTTTTAAGGGGACAGAGGAACCCTGATCCTGCCCTTTTGCCTTTTGTACCTGGTCATGAAAAGAAGGAGCCTAATGCATCCCACACTGTCATGATGACGTACTGTGCCACCACAGGCCCTAATCGATTATAGACCAAACACCCCCACACCTAAACTGTGGCCTGAATAAACCTTTCCGATTTATACGTTGGTTATCTCAGGCATTATATTACAGTAACAGACAGCTAACAAAGAGAGAAAATAAACTCTCTTTTAAGCCACAGAGTCTGGTATTTTTTAAATTTTATTTTATTTTTAAAAATTTTATTTTTATTTATTTTTAATTGAGTCTTTTTAGCTATAGTCAAATTTATTATAATTATGCAAGCATGGAATATATCTTATTCTAATTAGGACCCCATTTTTCTGGGTGTTCACCATGATGGGATTCACTTAGGTATTTTCATATATGTACATAGGAAAGTCATGTTAGATTCATTCTACTGTCTTTATTAGTGTACCTATAAATGAATGTACAGTGCAAGTCATAGTACAAATGTTATTGTTGGTTTAATAAAACACACATCCCACATCTGACGTGTAACATAACTCATAGAATCAACCGTGCAGCCTCCTACCACATCACTTGCGGTCCTGCCTGGAAACGCACATCATTTCTAGGGCTTTCTGACCACAGATGAGTGAACTTGACTTTGAAGAGAACCACCTTTTCTCCCCTTCCATTTCCTGGCCTTCCACGCCCACCCGCGAGGGCGTGACCTGACCCCTAATTACCAAGTCGGATTTTCACATCCTCTAGCCCTGTGACGTGAAAGGGATTAAGAGGAAATGCATATTTATGAATGAAAAGAGCAGCGGTTAACCACGCTCCGCAGTATAATTAAATCTCTTTTCCTTAAAGCATTCAGTATTTTTCAGGTATCTTATACTTTGAGAAAAGGATACAAAGTGCCATTATTTACGTTACGTGATGCTAAAAAAGGAACACAAAATTTATAATTTCCACTACACAATACTAATTTTAAGACAATGCCCAGGTAATCTCATAATTATGTGGAAATAGAAATGGCTTTGCCCCTCAGATTTCCTAAAGCACCAAAATGTGATTTATTTTCATTTTTTCTTGCTGCCTAAAACCCTTTAAAAATTTAATCTCTGTTGTTGTTTTTTTTCAGAAGATGGATTGCTCGGGCAGAGGTTTGGGATCAGGAAAATAAGCCCCTCACTCCTCCCACCTATATTTCATTTCCACATGAATTGCCACTGACACCTGCCCCTTTCAATAACCACTAAATTTAATTATGGAGTCCCCCAAATCACAGGTTTGCATTTAAATTCTGAGCCTGGACCAAAACCTCCCCAAAGATTTCCTTCAGCCTCACAACTCTCGCTGTGCCCAAGGCAAGCAATTTGTTTTTATCCTCTTTCTTTCCACACCACCCTTCAAGAGATGACCTCAGAAATTTACCAACTTTGGAAAATGCCAAGCACCACAAGTGTTCAAGGCTCCCTGGTCAATGGTTTTGGAAATAAAATAAAGCAATTAAAACAAATGCTTACACTGCAACCAGCTAATAGTCACTACAGTTCTAAAAATTGGGATTGTTTTTCCTCCTCTTATTCAGGTCCCCAGATCATGAGGTTTATGTTGCAGCCTACCTTGACTTGGGATTGCTAGTCATGGTTGTCTCTGTGCCTAGAGATGTGGAGATCCTGGGGCACAGACTACCATGCTTCTGTGTGGAGTCACCCCTGCACCATCACCACCAGAGCATCTGAGCAGCAGTGCACACATCCAGGTAGTGGAGGACAGGAGAGTAAGGGAGGGAAGAGAGACTGGGAATGACTCCTAATGGTTGTGGAGTTTTGTTACTGAATGATGAAAATGCTAAAATTGATGGACTATGGAGATGGTTGTACAACTCTCTGAACATACTGAAAAACATCAGATTGTGACTTTGAGTGAATTCTACACTATGTGAATTGCTATGGTTCGCATGTGAGGTGTATCCCCCCCTAAAGCTCTTGTGTGAGAAAATGCAAGAATGTTTAGAGGAGAAATAATTGCATTATGAGAATCTTAACCCAATCATTGAATTAATCTCCATTAGGATTAATTGGTAACTGAAGGCAGGTACAGTATAGCTGGAGGAGGGAGCATTGGGGACATGCCTTTGAGGTATATATTTGTATCTTGTGAGTCTCTCTCTCTCTCTCTCTCTCTCTCTGATTCCTGATCATCATGTGAGCTGCTTCCCTCCACCACACTCTTCTTCCATAATGTTCAGGTGAGGACCTAGAGCCCCAAGGAACAGGGTCAGCTGTCCATGGACTGAGACCTCTGAAACCATGAGCCTTCAAATCAACTTTTCTTCCTTTAAGATTGTTCTGGTTTGGTTTTTAGTCATAGCAGAGAAAAAAGCTGACTAAAACAGAACTTATATCTTAATAAGGTGTTATATTTTAAAAGGAGAGAGAGGGTCTCACAGGTTTTCTGTTTGAACTCACTTAGGGGACGTACAGTGGGTCAGATGGCCAGGTGGTGACAGAGTTCTCAGGACACTTCCTCAAGGCTCTTGTTATCTATCCTCTCTGTGACCTATGTCCAGCCTGACACAAAGGGAGTATTAGAAACCAGGTAAGTGTCCATCATCCATCATCCAAGAGACATCTGCCCCACAAGACCTAATCAATGATAAGAAAAAATGGTGCTTTGTTCATGTTGCAGAAATGAGCAATATTGTAGAAATTGGCATTTTAAAACGAATGTCAATTAAAAGCTTGCAATGGCTCCATGCTGTAGTACCACGTTTGTAGAAAATACATCCCATGTCTTACTGAGCTTTTTAAAAAATGAAACCTAGACAGAGCCCAGAGGGAGGCCCTGTGGCAGTGCCGGTGATATAGATGGTCGGGGCCTTCGCTCCTTCCTGTCTGCTCAGCTTCAGGAAGGAGTGCAGTGTGCTAGTCATCTTTTCACCACCATGATCCAAATACCGGATGAAGACAACGTAGAGGAGGAGAAGTTTATTTGGGGCTCATGGTTTTAGGTCTCCATTCATGGTTGACTCATGGTGCAAGGGATTGGTGGGAGAAAGCTTCTCAGCTCAGGGCAGCAAGCAAGCTCTGAAAGTGAAACGGAAGGGGGGGGGGAGGGACCAGGGACATAGTCCAAGGTCACACCCCCACTGACCTTCTTCCTCCAGCCATGTCCCACCTGCCTACAGTTCCCAACCAGTAGTCCATTCAAATTATGAATCCATCAAATGAAATAATCCACCGATGAGGTTGTACCTCTCAACCTGATCATTTTACCTGTGAAGTTCCTACCATGCCTAACACATGGGCTTTCCTAAACCAGAACAGCCAGCCTCATCTCATTTCGCAAAGAAGAAGACATTTGACTCAAAGGAGCTATCTCTGAAGGATCAAGCATAAAGTGGTTTTGCTACATAAATTCTACTTGAAATCAACAGAAGACTCATGCATTTTCTCACAGATTGGATTCTTTGAAAATCTGATGCTGAGTTAAAGTCTGGGTAGCAGGTGCCTTCTAGTGAGCAACACCTGGGAAAAGAAGTGGATAGGGATAAGTCCAATTGTGGTGTCAAATTGACAAATTCTCCCCTAAACTCACAGAGAGCTCTGGAGCAGATTGAGACCTTTGGAAGTCCCAAGTCAGACTGGCATGGACTGGGCTCTCTTGCTCTCCAATGCCAGGCTCCACAAAAGCTTGTGTCTTCTGGTGAGGTGGCTATGTGCAGCTGGGACAGCCTCTGGAAGAGCCTATGTCAGGAGCCTGCTGCTGGCCACATGCTCCAAAGCCAGATGCCCACCCTTCCTGCCAAGGGAGAGCACAAGTCCAGGCAATCTGTACCCTCCAAGTCTTCCTTCATGGTCCGCCTCAGACTCCCCCTCTACCCTGGCCTGTACGAGGCTCCCCCTACTGCCTTCTTCTTCTAGTTGGTATCTGAGGGGACCTGCCCTCTAGGAATGCAGGTCATCAACTATAGGTCCACCTTTGAGGGTCTCATCCCACCAAACTGGTTTATCCAAACATTGCCTCCAAACATACAAACTGCTCCAACAGTTCTGACAAAGGAAATGCTTCCCATCCTCTTAGAGCTCTGTGCCATAAATATACAAGCAAAATTAAATAAAGGACACTGCATGATGAGCATAATCCTGAGCACATCTCAGCCAAAGCTGTTGCAAGAGTGTCAGAGAAGGGACAGGGAAACTGGATGGGCTGGGTGTGGCCTGCAGACTCCAGGCCCCTGCTAAAAGCCAGCAGGGGGAGCAGGGGACCAGTTACACTCAGCCAGACCTCAAACCCTGATGGACTCAGGGAATGACAACTCTTAGTAGCCACAGATAGGTGTCACGGGACTTCTAGGATCTTTTGAAAAATAATTATTCCTGAACTGTTTGGAATCTAAAGACAAAAACTCAATCTTAAAATATGGAGTTCCTTTCAGGAAGGCCAACCCAGACCTCAGCTATTCTCTGTTGTCTGTGGGGACGCTTCCCTCCTGCCCATTCCAAAGGCTATTTGAACCCCACCTTCCAAGACTGACTGGAGCTGCTGACACTGTCTCTTCAGGTAAATGCTCTTAACCCAGTTAGTTAGAGGTCTGAGAAAACAGTAAGAAAGTTGGGTCAAAGACCTTAATACAGGAGGAAACAAGGAAAACGTGATATCTCATCATTCAAACTAGCAGATATATCAGGAATGAGTGAATCACATCATATATAGAAAATTCACTTCGACTTCACATTAGGATGGTATTAATCCATTTTAGATCTGAATAATGTCCATTTGGAAAATTCAAGCATCTGAGAGAATAATAGCAAAATAGAATTATCATTCATGTATTTTTAAAAATTAATTACTGAAGGAAGCATTTTCCTGAGTAATTAATTTAAAATAACCCAGAGGCATAAGATCATAAGATATATATATATATATATATATATATACATATATATATATATATACATATACACACACACACACACACACACACACACACACACACATATATGAACAAAATCTCCAGTAAATAGATCAAATAAAATAAATATTTTTAAAAAGTTAAATGGCAGAATGGCAGATGCAAGTCGGACCTCAATAAAATCGCTAGATATCGATGGATAAAAAAAAAAAAAAAAAAATGCTATCAAAATGTAGCAATTGGGCTTGGGATAGCACTAGAGTGCCTGCTCAGCAGGCATGAAGACTGGATTTCATCCTGAGTACAGCAAAAAGAAAAAGAAGGGCTGGGGATATAGCTCAGTTGGTAGAGTGCTTGCCTTGCATGCACCAGGCCCAGAAAAGATAAAGGAAACATTAAAAAGCAATTTTTACATATGAATGCACAACCACTATCACTCCGCGTCATGTGTAACTACCACAGCGGGCAGTTCTACTGCGTGGACGTGCGATCTGTACAAATACATCCTACTGGGGCGCTCTGGCCAGCCCCTGGCTACCGCGTCCTTTAACCCAAAGTCTTTACCGCCCGCTCAGCCCTGCAGTCCCGGCCAGACCAGGAGGAGCCCTGCCTGGGCCTTGTCGTCCCACCCCAGGAGCGCAGGCTCCAAGTCGGGGGTTGGGGTGGGGTGGGGTGACAAAATGTTGTCCCTCTAGAAGTGGAACTGGCCCTGTGGAGCCAGGCCGGGCCGTGGAGCGCACGCGCGCACCTGCAGGGTCCAGGTGACGGATGCCCGTCGTAGGTGCCAAGTTGAAAACAAAGTGGAGGATCCAGCTGTGGTCTGCAGAGAGTGCCGCCGCTCCTCCCACAGCTGCCGGCGTGCCTGCCGGTCAAACAGGACCACCGCTGCCCTCTCCGCCAGCAGGACTGCGCGGTCGGAAGGGTGGGCAGGTGAGAGCGGCAGAAGGCTTTCTTGGTGCCCTTGCTCGCAGCCATGGTCGACTTGCTGTCCAGCGCCCCACGAGGGCCAGAACACGCCAGGGGACTGATTCTTCAGGTCGGAGTCCCCGGATCTGTGCTTCTTTGGGACAGTTTTAATTTTCAAAATTCTCTACAATTAAGAAGATGATTTTTTAGATACAGTTTTTAGTTGTAGTTGGGACACAATACTTTTATTTTATGAATTTTTGTGTGGTGCTGAGGATGGAACCCTCTTTCCCACTTCTGTGGTCTGTGTCACACACACTGCTTAAAAGTGCTCAAAAGGAGAAAATTCCAGGTGGAATGAAATTTATAATTTATCTATCTATGTACAAGGGACTATGGAAATAGTTCCATTCACAGGAGAGCTTTTTGCATGCTTCTGGTTGATCAGTTTAAAAGAGAGAGAATGTTATAGTAACAAATAAAATGCAGTTTAAAACCCAACTCTCATCCTCAATTTGTTGCTAATATTTTTTATGGGTAGCAGGAACAACTCATGACATCTTTATTTGATATAATGATAATTTTGATTTTAGACCAGTGAACAGGGTAAATAAAATCTAACTTTCAGGCATATGGAAGTTTGATTGCCTTTGAAGTTATTCTCTTCTCTTTGACTCATCAAGAAAATCAAAATCTGTACTTATCTCACAGTTAAATCATTGAGTGGTAAGGGACAGAGCCATTTTCCGTTCAGGTCAAATTATGTTGTTATTGTATATTTCAAGTGAAATACTAATGAGGAGAAACTGTTTACCAGTGTAGCACTGGATTAAAAAGTTAATCACACAGTGTTTTAATAGGTTATTTATTCTGTTAAAAATATATTCTACTGTCATGTGTAACTAAAAAGAATAATAAAAAAAACAAAAAATACAAACAAAAAAAAAAACTAGTAAGTAAGCACCGAAAAGTTACCAGGCATAGCAGCACACACCTGTAAAAAAAAATAAAAATAAATAATAAATAAATAAATAAATAATAAAAAGAGCAATTGTCAAATCGGAGGTTAAACAATATTCTCCTATATTCTATCTTCAGGAGACATTATTTTGTTGTTGTTTGTGGTGCTAAGAACCAAATCCAGGTCTCCATTCTAGGCAAGTGTTCTACCCTTGAGCCTCCCTCCAGCCCAAGAGATACATTTTTTATTGAAAGATACAAATTGACTGAAAGTGAAAGAATAGATGGACACAGCATGTAAAGGAAACCACAAGAAAGCTGGAAAAACATGTATATCAGACAAAACAGACTTTAAAAACCAACAAACAAAAGGTTACCTAAGGCAAAACAGAGAATTTTATCACCATAAAGGGTCAATCCGTCAGATCCATAAAACAATTATAACAGCATCAAAACACATGAAACTAAAGTTGAAAACAATGAAGAGATACACTGACAATTCAACAATATTAGTGGACACTTAAAGACCCATTTTCAATAATGGATAGAACAACTAAGCAGAAAATCAAGAAGAACAACGCTACAGATAAACCCGAGGAGAGAAAACTATAGAAAATTCTACCTAACAACAGCAGAATATGCATTCTTCTCAAGTGCACATGGAACATTTTCTGGGGTGGAATGTATTCTAGGCTTAAAGGTTTCAGTGAATTTAAAAGCATTTCAATAATACAAAGTGCATTCTCTGGCCACAATGGGATGAATTTAAAATAAACAGAAATTTCAGACATTTACAAACATATTTCTAAACAATATTAAACAACGCATTTCTAAACAACCAATGAGTTAAAGAAGATAACAGAAAGAAATTAGAGAATATTCTGTTTACAGGAATTTGGGAGATACTAATTGAGAGCAGAAGCTTGATTTTTGGAGAGAGATTTCATTGAGTGATAACTGAACTTATCTGTGGGCACTGAAAATCCTTGAATCATGGATTATGAGCAGGTAAGTTGCATGGGACACAAATTACATCAAGAAAGCTGTTTAAAAAAGGAAAGACAAAAAATGAGCATGATGACAGTTCCCAATTCCACCATGACTGAAGTGATGGCTATTTCTTCAAAAATGACAGAACGAAGAAAACGTTCCAGACTTATGACAAATATGTTCGTAGGAATTTTCTGGATATTTTGAAAGACTGGACTGATTAATGGAAATGCAAAAGTTCAAGTGAGGTAATAATGGTAGAAGTATTTCTGGAACTAATTTTCGATGGGAAGAAGAACAGAAGAAAATAAAAGAAGAAAAGTGATTTTAGGGATGCTGTAGTCTCATTTTGGAAATTTGTACTTGCAACAGGATTCCAGTCACAGTGTAATCCAGGAACCTGTGGACACTGGATTTCGTTTTAGGTAGGCTTAGACTTGCTTCCTTTGCTTGCAGTTCATTGGTAAGATCAAGTGGCACTCCACTCTGGAGGAACCTTCACACCAGCGGTCTTTACAAAGAAGTTTTCAAAGATATTTAGCATTGACATGAGAAGATATCACTGTGAATGAGAACGAGAGGAATTGAAACAACAGACACAGACCAATTAAATATGTTTATATGGGATTAGCTAAATACAGAGCATAAAACAGCATTGTTTACTCTGTTTAAGAAAATAAAAGCATATCTTGGAAATATCTGTAACAGGTGTGAGACAATAAAAATTATTTCAAAAAAATAGAAAAAGAACTAAATAAAATTTATAGAAAAAATATTTAAAAAAATAAACATTCTCAGAGAAATAGTTGACAAACATATGTAAAAATATGAATTGTGTTGGTAGATATATAAATCAGTGCGGTCATTCCATAAAAATAGAATTTAGTTTCCTCAGAAATTGAAAGTAGGATTACTGGATTATGTAGCAATGCTACCACTGGTATACATCCAGAGGGACTGAAGTCAGTGTGTTGAGGAAGGATGTTTCATCTCTCCTGTGTGTTTTGTAGCACTGTTCATAAAAACCAAAGGAGGAAGCAGCCCAACTGCCTACCAGCCTACCTATCAGGAAAATACGGTGTCCATGCACACCAGGATACCATGCAGCTCCTAAGAGAAGGAAATCCTGCCACGTAGACAACACAGATGAACCTGAAGGACATTTTTAAGTGAAAGAATACAGACACAGGAAGACAAATATTGCATGATTTTACTTACATGTGGAATCAAAAAAAGTAAAAACTCAAAGAAAGAGAGAAGAACGGTCATGAGCAGAGGCTGTGAAGGCGTGGATGTCAGGGTTCCAAGCTTCCGCCAGACAGAAGCGTCTGCTTTAGTGAACTATTGTGCAGAGTGTTTACAATAATCAACATAATGAACTGCATATTTCTCACTGAATTATATATTGACAAATTATAGTTACATTTATGGGTTACAAAATAGGGTTATATATTTTGTGTACAATGTGAAATGATTAAATAATAATTAAGATAAGGGCTGGGATTGTGGCTTAGAGGTAGAGAGCTTACCTAGCATGCATGAGGCACTGTGTTCTATCCTCAGCACCACATAAAGAAAAATAAAGCCATGGTGTCCACCTATAACTAAAAAATAAATATTTAATAAAATAATAATGAAGTTAACTTTTATCACCTCTAATATTTGACATTTTTATAATGAGAACATTTTAGATACTTGCTTAGCAATATTAAAATACATAGTACCTAATTATATATTCTAAAAATTAAAGATGAGATTTTAAAGATATTCACTACAAAAAAAAAAATTGATAAGCACATGTCTGGAGACAGAGTGACAGCAAGCTGAAGGTGCCCACAGCTCAATTATGGTAAGCAGACTAGGGTTAGCAAGGTTTCAAAGCTCCCTGTGGATTGGCAGATTTGAATAATACCTTGGGCTCAGGAGTGTCACCAAGGTCTTTCCCTTTAATTAGAGATGAAAATATTAATTTTTCCACAGATTCTTTTTAAATAAAATTTCTCTGATAAGTCCTTCTTGTCTCCCAAATTTTATTTTACTTTATATCATGTATTACATAAAAATATAATTATTGGGCTGGGGTTGTGGCTCAGCGGTAGAGTGCTTGCCTAGCATGTGTGCGGCCCAGGTTCGATCCTCAGCACCACGTAAACATAAAATGCATTGCATTGTGTACAACTAAAGCAAATAAATAAATATTTTTTAAAAATATATAATTATTCTGCATCATATGTACATATATACATGCACACATATTTAACAGGCATACATGGGGCATATACACACATATTTATGTCAGTATGGAGATACGTGATATATACTCATGCACACATATATTAATTCTGTCATTGAAAATAGCCACTAACTCCTCTGGGCCTGATTTTTTTTTTCCCTCGTGGAAGAATTTGAACAAGTTGATTTTAAAGAATTTATTTGTATTTTACAGATTTGGTTACACTAGAAGAAAATATAGGAAGGTGGCCTAATACTGGATGGTTACAGAACTTCTCTACTTATTACAGTTTTATTTTTTCAGTGAAGAGACACGCTGTAGTTGATGTCGTGTCCTTGCTTTTTCCTGGAGCTCATAATTTAATATATTTGCATAAAATGAGGTTGGAAAAGCTGGCTAATCTCCCTTTCCTTGTAATATACCTTAAGGAACTTTTTGATTAGTCTACAAGCCCCAGGGCAAGTGAGTGTTGATACTAAATAATGAGAGCATATGGTAGAAGGACTGATTCATTTGTAGTGTAGTAGTTCAAACCCCCTTATGGGAAAAGAAGAATCCATGCAATAATGTAAAAACAATCCCTAAAAGCACCTGAATCTTTTAAGCCATACATTATTTGATTTATCTTTAAAATCTCTTTCCAATTAAACATGCTGATACTTGGAATTAAATAAAAGCCTTGGAGGGTTGTCAGTACCTTTGCTTTTAACATAATTTAAAATGCAAGTTTTCAAAATAGTTCCTCATGATCCTCTGGATTTCAGAAATGTCTGTGGTGATATCTCCTTTTTCTTCTCTAATTTTAATGATTTGGGTCTTCTCTCTCCTTCTTTTGGTTAGTTTAGCTAAGAGTTTATCAATCTTGTTTTTCTTCTTCAAGAACCAATGCATTGATACTCTGTATTGAATTCCCCCCCCCCTCAGTTTCATTGATTTCAGCTCTGATCTTAATTCTGGTTCTGGAATTAGTTTATTCTTTCTTTTGCAGGGCCTTGATAGGTATGCCACATTAAGTTATTTATTTTGGATGTTTCTTTCTTTCTTTCTTTCTTTCTTTCTAATGTAGGTGCTTGATGCTTTGAACTTTGTTTTTTTATAACTGCCTTCTTACTGTCTCATAGATATTGATATGTTGTATTTGTGTATTCTTTTGTTCCCAAAGATTTTTAAAAATTTATCTCCTGATATTTTCTATGTCCCATTCCTCATTCAAAACTATATTATTTTATCTTCATGTGCTAACATATTTTCCATCTCTGAACTCATAATTGATTTCTAATTTTATTCTATTATGATCTAGTAAGATGCAAGGAATCACCTTTATATTTTTGTATTGACTAACACTTGATTTATGTCCTAAGTATGGTTTACTCCATGTGGAGTTGAGAGGAAACTGAATGTCGTTGTTGATGAATGAAACATTCTATAGATGTCTGTTAGGTCCACTTGATTAATATCTATGTTTTTAGGTCTCAAAGTCTTTATTTAGTTTATGTATTTATGATCTATCTATTGGTGAAAGAGGTATATTGGAATTGCTTAGTATAATTGTACTGAGACCTATATGAGTCTTTTGACAGAGTAGGGTTTATTCTATGTAAGGAGATGTACTAATATTTGGGGCATAAATATTTACAATCATTTTATCTTATTATTGGACATTTCCCTTAACCATTATTCAGTGACCTTTCTGATCTCTTCTGATTAATTTTGCTTTGAAATCTGCTTTGTCAGCTACAAGAGTAGCTACTCCTGCTTGCATCTGGTCTCCATTTGAAAGCACATGTTTTCCCTTTAGCCTCTGGATGTCTTTGCCTGTGTGATAAATCATTTATAATCCAACATGTGGCTGGATCTTATTTTCTAACCCACTCTGCCTGTCTATATTTTGCCATTTTAATTAATTTCTATTGTTTAATTCAGACATTGATGGTCTTTTATTTGGTTATTCTTCTGTTGAGATTCAATCATTGGCTTGCTCTGATGTTTCTTTTTCATTTCTACTGCATGTAATATTTATTAAGTATTTCTTCTAGAACTGGATTAGTAGTCATTAATTCTTTTAATTTTTATTTTTCTTGGAAGTTTTTTGATTTCATCTTCAATTCTGAAAAAATAGCTTTGCTTAATATAGCAATCTTGTTTGGCAACAAACTGAGTTATAAAAGTGATGTTGGTGGCCTCACAATACCTTATCTCAAATTATACCATAAAACTACAGCACAAAACCAGCCTGGTGTTGGCTTAAAACATAGACATGAAGATTGTGGAGTAGAATAGAAGACAGAGAAAAATTTACATAGATATCATCCAATCCTTGCCAATGGTGCCAAAAACATAAATTGGAGAAAAGACAGCCTTTTTATCAAGTGGTGCTAGGAAAACTGCATATCCACATGTAGAAGAATGAAACTACATTCCTCTCTCTCACCGTCCACAAAAAATTAACTCGAAGTGAATCAAAACCTACTAATTAAACCAGAAATACTGCAACAACTATAAGAAAACATAGATCACCAATACAACATATTGGCACACGCACCAAATTCCCTAATAAAACTCCTAAAGCTCAAGAAATAAAACCAAGAATCAGTAAGTGCAATGGCTTCAAATTAAAAATTTCTGCACAGCAAAGGCAACAATGAAGAGTGTGAAGAGAGAGCTTAAAGAATAGAGAAACTTTGCTGGTTATTCTTCCTACAGGAGATTAATATGCAGAATTTATGAAGAACCCAGAAAATTTACACACACACACACACACACACACACACACACACACACATACCCCAATCAGTTTTGGGGCAAATTAACTATAGAAACATTTTTCAAAAGAAGAAATGCAAATGATAAAAAATGTATGAAAAATTCTCAATATTCTTATGCAAATCACAGAACAGTTCACAATAGCCAAACTATGGAACCAGCCTAGGTGTCCCATAAATGATGAATGGATTAAAAAACATGGTGTATTTTCATAAGACATGAAGAAGAATTAAATTATATCATTTGTTGGTAAATAGATGGAACTAGAGAACATCATGCTAAGTGAGATAAGTCAAGCTCAGAATGTCAAAGGGCAAATGTTTTCTCGCATATACAGATGCTAGAAAAAAAATAAGGGATTTGTTAAAAAAAAAGAGCAAGAGGGGAATCTCATAAAAATGGAAGGGAGAACAGAGGAGTAAAGGAAGGGGTTGAGGAGGAGGAAGAAGGGATGGGAAGAGGAAGCACTGCAGAATGGAATTGAACAAACTATGTTGTGTGTGTGTGTGACTGTATCACAGTGAATCCACTTTTAGGATTAACTACAATGCACCAATTAGAAAATAGAGCAATCAAAAGAAGACCAATAGAGTAGAAGAAGTGGGGTGAGGAGGAGGAGGAGGAGGAGGGAAGGGGAGAACTGGGGATTGAAATAGTACTTTTTGTAATAAATTTGAAAATTGTTCATAAATGCATTTTAGGAAAAATATATATATACAGATGTTTAATTTCATATATGTACACACACACACACTGAATTGTGTAAACATCTGAATAACAGAATTACCATGGAAGGAACTGAATATGTACCAATATCTCTGGGAGCATCGATTCCGGATTCATGAGTAAATGCTGTCAGATCTAATCTGAGAATATAAGAAATGAGAATTATATGTCTCTGGTGCAGAATGTTTCAAAACGGGAAACTCTATTATAATGTAATTCTTCTAATTAGTAATTTGTTTCTCTCAATAGTACCTTAAAAGATGCTTAGCATGTACAAGGAAATTACATTGTCCCATTTATTGACAGTTACTTCTTCTTTTACTAGACACCACTTGCTTACCTTGGGGTGTGCATGAAGCCTCAATTCTCTAAATGTGGACACAGGTTCTTTTTTCCCAGGGCTGTGCTTCAGTGACCTTGAGCCAGGAGAACTCTGCTGGCTGAGTTCTCCCCACAGACGACCAGCAGTCATGCTTATGTTGATTCAAGTAGAACAACTGTTTTAATCAGCTTTTTTTTTTTTTTTATTGCTTCAAACGTAAATCCTGACATGAATAATTTTAAGCATGAAAAGTTTATTTGGGGGCTCACAGTTTCTGAGGTCTTAGTCTACAGACAGCTGGCTGCTTTCCTTGGGGCTCAAGGTGAAGCAGAACATCATGGTAGAAGAATGTGGCAGAGGGAAGCAGCTGACATGATGATCAGTAAGCAGAGACTCAACTCGCCCAATACAAAATATATGCCCCAAAGCCATGGCCCCAATGCCCACCTCCTCCAGCCACCCTACTCAGTTAATTTATAAGGGGGGTCAATTCACCGATTGGGTTAAGACCCACTTAACCCAATCATTTTTCCTCTAAATCTTCTTGCATTGTCCCACATGAGCTTTTGTAGGACACCTCACCTCCAAACCATAACAACAACCCTGCATGTACTTGTGCTTTCTACCGAATAGCCAACACCCTCCCCTGCCAGAAATGCAGCCACCTTTAATAAGCTCCATGAGCAGATCCCTCCTCAGTGCTGAAATGATTCATCTACTGCTCTGCCTTTACAGACAATGAACTCCCTAGGAAAAATACATGTAGTGGTACAACATTATAAATGATCTGATACAGGTTCAGAGAAGAGAATAGAAAATTTTGAAAGCATGAATGAAATTTTGGCTGGTATACTTTGAAACTCATCTATCACACAGAGGAAGAAAGCATGAAATGGGGTCCTCATAGATACACAGTGTCAATGCTTTAAACACGTTAGCTAGCTTAACAAAAGGAGGTGATGTTTGCCCATTATGAATGTTGACTGGTGTGGGCTCCATCAGGGAGGACCAGTATGAATGGATGGAGACCTGCTCTGCACTCAGACCCTGAGACATTGGGCTGTAACTGCTTTCCCCAACACTGAAAGGGAAAGAGTCCAACATAACCTAGCTGTGGAGAAAAAATATGTACAACACTTGGCACTGACCAGACACTTAAGTGGTGGATACAGCCAAGACCATTAGTAGAGACTAGTGAAGCTTCTATCCAACAATAATATAAAGACATGAGAGATAGATGGCCACCATAGACTACGAGGTTTCCACTTCAGATTTCATATGATGGCCATGGCCATCAACTGCTAATCTCAAAACAGATGGTATTGTAACTGAAGAGGGTAGAATGTGAATTATGTGTGCTACAGTTTGAAATGTAGCAAGAACTGAAATCACTAACTGGAAATCCTGTGGTAATATTTACTCTTTTTCTTCCTTTCTTTTCGATGGTGAATTCATGAGGACTCTAAGTACATTGCTAATCTCATAAAAAAAGTTAAGCAAAGAAGGAAAAATGTATGGTTTCTCTAGAAATAATTTTATTTCAAGTATGTAGCCATAGGAAGAGAACAATAAAATAAAATTATGTGAAATGAGTTATGTGTAACTTTTTAAAAAGCCCGTGGAAGATATTATAGAACATAATGTGATTTTTCTGCAGTGCACACGTACTACTTGGGCCAATTTATTCAGTCTCCTTCTTCAAACCTAAGAGTGGAACAAATGATGCAGAAACACAAGTCATTAGCATTAAAACGCAGCAATTTTGAAGACAAAAGGCAACCTCATTCATTTTGCACAGAAATATTTAGGGAAGCATTATGTGAATACAACAGGTATTTTGAAATGCTGGGCTTCAATTTTAACATTCCATACTGTGCTAGATGTCTTCAAGGAGTGATTAGGCTGGATTTATCTTTTTCTCTATGAAATTGATGAAGATGCCATTGTACTTTATAGCTGAGCATCAATATATTTGTTTCTGAATAATATTCTCTGCTGAAAGGAACCAGGGGTCCTTAGAATAATGGCTGATTCCAGAGCTGGGCCAGGAAAATCATAGGTGGGTCTTGTGAAAAGTGGAAATTCCTAGATGAGTCCTGGGAACTATCAAAGGAATCCAGGAACCAAGTGGAAGAGCAGTCTTGGGTGCAATCTGTAAATTTGGAGGCCTAAAATAAGTATTTATTTTAATAAATAGTGACTCACTGGATGAAATAAAATACACAAGCCTTCCCTGATATAAACATATAAACAGGGAAAAGGACAGCCCTTGACAGTAGTGCCAACTAATGAATACCGACAGAAAGATGAGGTCAGAAAATCTTCACTGAGTACTAAAGCTACCAGAGGTGAACACTTGAAGAACAGGAAATTTTCATACATTAAAATTGTCTATCCACCAATTACTTCTAGGGGGAAGATTTGGGATTCTACAGTGGAGAACTTTGGGCCTCACCTTTCAGCCATGTTGATAAAACTGACTTCACCAATTTTAGGACACATTGTTTTACATGCTTTCTTTCTTTTTTAAAAAATTAATTAATTAATTTTAATTAGGTATATACGACAGCAGGATGCATTTTGATTCATTGTTCACAATTGCAGCACAACTTTTTTTCTCTGGTTGTACACGAGGTAGCATCGCACCATACGTGCAGTCATACTTGTACCTAGGGTAATGATGTCCATCTCATTCCACCATCTTTCTTAAGTGAAATGCACTCAGAAGCCTGCAGCTTCAGAATATATAGGATCAAATGTATCAAATATATAGAAATGCATTGGAATACATATGTACTTCTCTCTTGTTAGGAAACCACGTTGCCAGTTTCATAACAAGGTGAAGTACGCAATTTTGGACACGTTGAAGTGCAATTATGTGGGTCGTGGTAACCTCAAACCTCAAATGACTCTTAGCATGGCTGCTGGTGGCTTCTCATGGATGATTGGTGTTGGCCAGCTGTTGTCAGGAGGCCTTTCTGTAGAGAAGTAGTTACAGGGCTCAGAGACTCCTTTCCCTGAGGAGGGTTGGGTGGAGAAGGGGCCGCGGCAGGGAGAGTTTCCAGTGGTAAATTCACAAGGCTACCAGTGCCTGAGTTTCAAGGCTGGCTCATCTTTCCATGAGGACCACAGCTGTCCCTGCTTCCTGCTGGCACAATTCTCTTTGTGCACAGCAGAGTCTTACCAAGTTTAGTGTGAGGTCAGACCTTTTCTCAGGCAAGACACAAAGGGGAGACTGCCAACAGCAAGTGGGGGTGGTGGACCACGTGGTTCAATGTAGTCTGGCCCAGCTCTGCCTTGCTTCCTGGCTGTGGGTTTCCAGGAAAGAGCAAGTAGGCTGCGCAGCTCAGTTCCCCGGGGTGGAACTGTTCCATGGCTGTCCACACTGTTTCATGGGACAAGTTACTCTGCTCCTAGTGGTCAGCCCTGTCCACTGAGCTTGTCCAGTGGAGTCTCCCTGGAGGGCCCAGAGGCAGTGCTGGCACAGGAAGGTGTAGCTCTCACTTTGACCCTCAAAGTCCCTCCTGGATATCCTCAGTGTCACCAGCTAGACGAGAGCCACAGCTCAGCTGAGGGCGTGCCGGGAGGTGCCCGGACCAGGCTTGCAGGAGCCCTGTTTGGGGAGATGGCTGAGATTGTGGTTGACTACGGGCCATGGAGATGTTTGGCTGTTGCCACCTTCCGTAGTCTCACGGGACTTGGCCCGGGATCTCGCGGGACTTGAGCGAGATTGCTGATGGGGTCTGTGCCATTTTGTTGGTGTGTGTGGTGCGTGTTAAAGTCATTGTTAGAGCCAGAGAAAAAATTTATCAGAATAAAACAGCTGTTTGTTTCCAGTTCGCCCCTGAACTTCTTCCTGCGACTTCGTTGCTCCAAGCGGCCATCGCTTCAGGCGGCAACAAGGCTCATTTCATAGATCCCTAATGATTAGAGACCCCCGCTGGTATCATAGAAGGGGCAAAGCTTTAGGCCGTTTTATTAAAGTGGTAAGGGAACAATGGATCTTCACCGTTGATCTCAAAATATTTCAAGAAGTGGCGGTTACCACTGAGCAAACTCAGGGCCCTTGAGGCCCTTCCCAGACCCTCCAAGGCCATGATTTGGGGTGAGTTTGGTTTTGGAGATGTGTTGCCACTATGTAAATCTCTGGGGGAAGGGTTGGGCAGGTGCAATAGCACATCCAACACCTGCAGAGTTTACTGGTCCTGGACAGCTCTCCTCAACTCTTCACCTAGCCGCGAAACCACACCCTGTGTAATTAGACCTTCCTCACGCACTTTATCTGTCTCTCTCTTTTTTAAAAATTGAACTCAGAGGCACTCAACCACTGAACCACTGTCCCCAGCCCTATTTTGTACTTTTTATTTAGAGACAGGGTCTCACTGAGTTATTTAGCGCCTCACTTTTGCTGAGTCTGGCTTTGAGCTCACAATCCTCCTGTCTTAGCCTCCCGAGCCACTGGGATTACAGGCATGCCCCACCACACTCTACCCTTTCTTTGTTACTTTGCCTCAAAAAACTTGCTACATGAGTAACTATGCTGTTTGCTATTTGCCCAAGTTTGTGGTCTTCTTCCTCCCCAGTGACGAGAAGCAGGGACAGTGCCAGTCAGGTCCACTGTGTCCCCTGACTCTTCTTCAGGACCAGGCTCTCAGTTTGTTGCTCTACAAATACTTCTAGAATGAAGAGTGTGCTGAGAGCTTGTTGCTCAGGTTTGTCCCTCTCGTGGGGTGGCGGAGAGTTCTGCATGAGCTCCTTCCAGGACACTTGATTTTCAGGAGCTGATGTGGCCCCGCTCCTGTCAGAAGACTGCTGGGCGCTCCCTAGGAAGCAATCCTGGCATAGTGATCAGCTGCCCCTGCAGGCTGAAGCATGGGAACTGTCCCAGCTGGGAGATGTGGAAGGAACAGAGATAATGGCCTCCTGAGATAGCCCCAAGCCTGGCTGCTGCTGAGGGCCACTCCTGTCCACTGGCCACATCTCTCTGAAGTCCACAGGCCTTTCCCAGGTACATAGTCGTCTAGGAAAAGAGGTCTGAACTAATTATCTGCTTAGCAGAGGAAGGAGCAGGGTGGCTCTCACCTGTAGTCCCAGCAACTCAGGGGTATTGAGGCAGGAGGGGAGGAAGTTTGAGGGCAGCCTAAGCAAGAGCTTGTCTCAAAATAGAATTGAAATGAATGCAGTTGAAGCTCAGTGATAGAACACTTGCCTAGCATGTGCA
Source organism: Tamias sibiricus (assembly GCA_025594165.1). NCBI lineage: Eukaryota > Metazoa > Chordata > Mammalia > Rodentia > Sciuridae > Tamias > Tamias sibiricus. The sequence goes on along the minus strand of CM046662.1, from coordinate 166,466,839 downwards.
AGGCCCCTGAGTTCAATTCCTGGTAGTGAAAAAAGAAAAAAAATTGAAGAAGCTTGGAGAAAGAATCTAAACATTCTAAACTACTATAACTCCACACGTGTTTGACTCATTTGCTACCCATAGTTACGGCTTCCTTATCTCACAAGTACGAGAGAAGATGGATTTCATGTCTCTTTCACTGTAAAATTATGGAATCGAAGGACTGGGTAATGAATGGAACTCTAGTAGCCTAGGAAACGTACTCTGCTAAAGCCAGAGTGTCAGAGGGCTTCTGGGGAGATGATGTTCAAGCACAGAGAGAGGTGGGTGAGGGAGGCTGAGGTCTCATCCATGTCATAAAGGCAGGAAACCTGAGGAATTCATATGATTTACTATTTTCAATGCTGTTATCTATAGAAAAATATGGACCAATACTGCAATCTAATAAATGCAAGGATGCACTTTGGTGGAAATATTAATATTCTTCCATGTCTTATATTAAGGAGACTTATATGGTAGAGATTCGACATAATTTGATAGTGTAACTCTAACTGCTACCAAACAGGAAGATTACTTTCTATATATTTAATGTGATTTTACATTCTATAATATGATTTAAATTACATAATTCCCTTTGCTGGGAATGGAAATCTACTTGCTTTGCCAGAAATACATACTCATTATTTGTCAGACAGCCTCTTGGGGGCAAATGAAAATAGATGTAGACGGTCTAAATCGTATCAGGTAATTTCACTACATAATTGCGATGGTTATATAGTAGATTGGAATTAAGCAGCACATGAGCATAAATATTAAGTAGTTCTGCTTGTTCCATTTTACCTAACACTTTTTTAAAAAATATACATCATCAGGGGCCTCAAAATAAATCAACCCGACTAGGATACATTTCCTGAGTTATATAGAAATAAAGATCCCCATTCTTATTGCTTTCATTTAGAAATGTATTCAATTAAATTTCTAGTTAACTTACTTGATCAATAAATGCATAAACCTGGGGATATGTTTCCCATTAGCAGCTGTTGTGAGAGTTCTTTTGTAAGATGAAGTCATGTTGAAGTAGGGCAAACGGGAAAGAGAATCACCGTGACTATTCCTCAAAGGGCTGACAGACCCACAGAGGTGGACCTGCCACATCCCTGTCCTCTGCTGTGATAGTTGGGACATAAAGGTCTTAGTCTGGGTGTGCAGGTAAATTCTATGCTTAACTCTCATATTTCCTGGTCTTTGTAGCATGTGTGTCCTCGACTGCCACCCACACGCTGGAACACAAAGGGCTCAAACAACCAGGCTCTAGAGGCTGCCCCAGTTGAAACTTCACAGGAAATTAGGTTATGAACTTCTGTAGCATATTGTTTCCTGAGTGGACCAAACACTTTCACACTGAGTAACTGATTAATATTTGGTCAAATAATGTATCAAAGAACATGACATACATTGATCAACTGTTAAAAAATGATCTTTTAAATAAATGCTCAGTTCAAATGACTGTTAAAAAACAAAAACAAAAACAAACAAACAAAAAAACCCAAAAACATAGTATAGCTAGACAGCAGCTAGAGTAGAAACTCTTATATTGGACAATCATTATTACCTTGTCAGTTTTTCAATATTCTCAGATAATCTTTTTCTAGCTGTTGGTCATTTTGTATCTGAAATTTAATATCATGTTACTCATCAGGCCATTTTTAGATAACTAAGTACAATGAAATATGTTTTACTGACCTTGAGGATTTAACAATTCCCTAGACATCCATTCTATGTGAAGGAGGGGCTTCTTCTTGGGAGGGTGTGTGTTCACTGACTGGGTCGAGATACCCCATCCTTCAACTGGAGACAGACAACATCTAGGAGTCAGGAGAAAATGATGACGTTCCCAGGGCTGTCACTCACTGCGTGTGAACCAGGCCAAGGCCTTTGACAGTGTTCCTTCCTAATTCTTTATAACAACAAAATGAATTAAAATGCCTGTTTCCCTATGATTAGCAACAATTATGTAAACTTTTACACTGAGTGCCTGTAAAGGAAGAGCTAGGCTGAGAAGTTGGAGGTGGGAGGCCGGTTGGGGTCCCAGGGCAGCAAACTGCACAAGCAGTGAGCAGGTGGAGGGTTAGTGATGGCAGGCAGGCGGCAGGCTGAAGCCAAGCAATGGCTGGAACAGAAACAATAAAGCTCCAAGTCATCTGATCTCGCCCTCACCATCCAATGCCAGGCCCTAGCTGCTGCACACCTGCGTACCAGGTCTGCAATGGAGCAGGTAAAAGTGATCAAGTTAAAGTGATCAAGTTGCCATTGCTGCTTCAGTGGGCAGGAGTGCAACGTCTGGTCTGTGGATAGGGGCCAACTTGAGGCAACAATCTGCAAACAGCTTCATTATAACAAAATGGATATATTAAGGGGAAATAATTGCACACAGAATAGATAGCACATTTTTAAAAACTTCCTCATTAAACCCATAATAACTACCTGGAAGTGAACTGATTTAAAAAGAGATGAACCTCACTTCGACCCCCAAAGCCTTGGCATCTAAGGAGCTGATGAAAATTCCCCAGGCTGGACTGTAGTGTGAAGTTGGCCAGCCCCCTGGAGATGAGCTGGTCCCCCTGCCCCACCCAGGGTGCTGTGCTGCTCATTCTGCTGGAGGGGCACTCAGTGCAGCAGGAGCGGGGAACCGAGGTCTTTGCTGGAGTCTCCCAATTGTCAGGCAAGAATGCTCAGGGTTTCCTAGTGAATTCCACTGGTTGTCGGTGACGAGTTCTGCTCCCCCAAATGTTGAAGTTTGAAAATCAGAGAAGCACACCGAAGTAAGCATATAAAGCAGGGTTTATTTAAAAGGGGTAACATAGACTTCTCCTCAGAGGGAGAAGAGGGCCATTGCTGGTATCAAGTATCCCAAGAAGCGAGGCAGGTCTGCCTATTTTTTTTTTTTTTTTTTTTTAATGTCCTGGGCTTTCTTTGTTGTTCTCCTGCTCTCTTCCCCTCATCTCTCTCCTTCCTGACCAGGCCCAGGAATGCTGGGTGGGATGGCCAAAAGGTGAGAAGCAGGTGGGCTGAAGGGGGAAGGGTGGGACAGAGCAGCCCAGGACACAGGAATTAACACCTTTATAGCTCCCTGCAGGGAGGGACAGTTCCTGGGACAGGTGACCTTGGGGCCCGGGCAGGTTCTTGATAAGGATGGAGGAAGGGCTCTGAAGGAATTAACATTCCAATCCCTCAGGGACAGTCTCCAACTTCCCGGGACTCACTCAAAATTGGCTTTCTTGATCCGACCTGACTCGATTTACCTCTCTATACTGACTGCCTGTCGGATTCTGGCTTCACTAGTCTGGGAGCCCCTTGGCCTTCTTTCCATATTTGTTTTTCCTGCTATATTATATCCTCCTGCCTTCACTGATCAGATATTAGGTGAGGGTCTGTTACACACCAGATTTCAAAGGTAAGCAAAGCAGGGTTTCCTTCCTGGAGGTGGCCACCCAACTGAGGGAGACCCATGGCTGGGACCCTGTGATGTAGGTCCACCCACAGGGTGCCGTGGTGAAGCAGGGCAGCCCATCTGAGTGGCAGAGATCAGGCACAGGTTTCTGAGCTTCTCCAGATGAAAGGAAGAAGATGACCAGGCAGAGGAGTTGCAGCCCTAGGACAGAGGGTGAGGATGGTGCCACGTGTCATTTGAGCCAGCTGCCCCATTGGAAACTTCAGCTGAGGAAGCAATTCCCACACTGGCAATACGCCCCATCTTCAGCACCCATCAGCTGCTGGGATTGCTAGTAGTTGCATGCTAACTTTCTGGAGCACCTGGTCCCCAGGTGAGAAGGTGTTGTGGGCTGTGGGTGTGTGGCTTCACCTGCCCATTCCTATGTGCACAGAGATGCAGTTGAACATGGATGACTGCAGGGTTCAACATACATACTGCGAAATGCAGCCCCCTGCTTCAACCAGAGGGAGAAGGAAAGCTGGTGGGAAGAGGAAGGAGGAAAACAGCCAGCAGAGTAGAGGTAGGCAGCGAAGCCTGGAGCAGAGGGGAAAGCAGATGCTGCGGACCAGGGGCCGCATTCCTCCAGAGCTTTGTGCAGTGGGAACAGTGAGTAACTGGTGTCTGCCACTGCATAGGAAAGGAGAGAAGCAGGAAAGAATAGAAAAAAATGGAGGAGGAGGGAATAAAGAGCCCTTTAATGCCTTTCATGGCTTAGAGTGTTATGTTTTTAATTAAATTTTTTTTAGTATATTCTCTTTTTTAATTATTTTTTTATTCTAAGATGTTATAAATGACAGCAGAATGCATTACATTTCATTTACGCATATAAAGCACTTTTTTACAAATCTCTGGTTGTATGCAAAGTATATTCACACCATTCGTGACTTCATACATGCACTTAGGGTAATGATATCCATCTCATTCTACCATCTTTTTTTTTCTTCACCCTTTTGCCCCCTCCCTCCCCCTCCCTCTGCATTGGCCATTCTAGTATTCCTCTAATCCTCCTATGCTCCCCATCCCAACCTGACTGTGAATTGGCCTCCTTATATCAGAGAAGACATTTGGCATTTGGCTTTTTGGGATTGGCTAACTTCACTTAGCATTATATTCTCTAACTCTATCCATTTTCCTGCCAATGCCATGATTTTATTGTGTCTTATTGCTGAGTAATATTCCATTGTGTGTATAGACCACATTTTCTTTATCCGTTCATCTGCTGAAGGGCATCTTGGTTGGTTCCACAGGTTAGCTATTGTGAATTGTGCTCCTATAAACATTGATGTGGCTGTGTCCCTATAGTATGCTGTTTTCATGTCTTTTGGGTAAAGAAAAAGGCACACTCATACATTGTTGGTGGGACTGCAAAATGGTGCAGCCAATATGGAAAGCAGTATGGAGATACCTTGGAAAACTTGGAATGGAACCACCTTATGACCCAGCTATCCCACTCCTTGGTCTTTAATTAAATCTTTTGAGAAAAGTGTTGCAATCACAGTTCATAGAACACAGATTCAACAGTGGAAAACAAAGAATTGCTACTTTATTAAAGTCTGTTCATTAAATGTTTTATATAGTAACCCTTAATGCTAAAGCAAATGTGAAGAGACAGTTACAATCTCCACCATGTGAGTGATTAATATTAAGATAATCATATCATAATTAAAGATTCCATATGGGCTCTGAAGCAAGAGAAAAAGTGGTGTTACTCTTGAAACCTAGTGAACTCATATTCCTAAAATCATGAAAAGTTGCTAACACTGAGATCCTTGCTGGTATATTTAAGTTGTAGATTGTTTTATTCTTTTGAGTGTTTAAAACAAAAATTAAAAATTTTCTATAGAAGTTAGAAATTATGTGTTCTCAGCCAAAATATCACAGTTCTCCCAAAATCCTCATTCTTTTGATCTTTTAATGCTTATGTAGTAATCAATTAAGCTGAAAACCATTGTGCATACTCAAGGGGTGCTGTGTGGTATTTCCCCATGTGGCCACATCATGTGAGGTTTCAGCCAGGGCAAACGTGTCGGTCTCATCTTGCCTCTGCACAGGTCACGGGGTCCACACAGAGGTGATCATGAGCAGGGCAGGAGTGGGTTTTGAGAGAGTTCCTAGCGGCGGAGTTTTCCACAGAAGTTAGGAATCGCTGGCACGCCTGGTGTCCCCAGGCCTGCGTTTTGCAGGTAATGAGAACACCCAGAGGCAGTGAGAGAGGCCATGCTTTTCAGCAGCCCTTTTTACCCTCCCTGAGGTATCCCCTCTGCCCAGCGCAGCGAGCACAAGCCCACGTTGAGGGAGATGATGGTGCTGGCAGGAGAGGACACGCACTGCATGGGCACATTCACTGTGGTCCCCTTTTACTCCTGCCAACCCGGGTTCCTCTGTGACCCTCCGAGGAATACAAACCGGACACAATGGGACCTACAGCCAGCAGGATCACAGGCCCACAAATCCACCGGACATTGGCACCCACACCTCTTCAGATCACCCCAGCTGATACCAACTGCCCGAGGGCTCACCACTGCATCTAGAGCAGCCTTGCGAGACCACACAGGGAACTGTCCCACGCACCTTCCTCCATCACTGCCTTGGCCAAACAGGGGCCAGGTATGGTGGGGGCCCGTCAGTGAGCCTGAAGCAGAGATTGGATGAAGGGAGAGTTAGAAAAGAAAGGTGGAAGTAAGTTCTGAAATGCTATTATAAAGCACCTTCACTATTGGGGTGTGGCTATGAGGACTTTGATGCAGAAATTGTGAGTCTTCACTCTTTGAGGAACCTGGGGAGCATATGTGGTGATCAAAGCCTGTTCTGAACGGTTGGAGGCGATTTGGATACACCTGTGCTCAGGAATGGAAGGAAGAGGAGGCTGGGGAGCAGCTGGAGGAATAATAGCAACCTGGGTTAGCTGAGGGCACTCACAAGGTGGGGCATCAGGGTGAGCAGCGGAGGCAGCGGTGGGGCAGAATTCACTAAAGGTGGAGAACACTCGTAGACCCGTGCAGACCTGTGGCCCTGGAGACGGGCGTGCAGGGGAATGCTGGATCAAAGGTGACACCACCGAAGTCAAACCCAAACACCAATGGCCGAAGTCATCTCCGTGACAGCCCAGGGCTGGTGGGAAATGCAGGGTTCAGCGCAGACCCTGGGTGTGAGGAAGGGGAGGGTCCAGGTCAGCCAGGCTTGTGGGACTGGGTTGAAGGCTGGGATTAGAGATGATCTGCAACCTGTGGATATGGATAAAGTGTCCTGTTCGGGTGGGGGACAAAAACTGACAGGGAGGTCTTATCTTTGCCGTGAACATGTGCAACTGTACATGTGCTCAACAAAGAGTTATAAAACCATGACATAAATGCAATTACCCCCAAATTTTAAAACTTTCACTGTTAGATTTCAGATAGACTACACCAGTTGGAGCTATTAGATTTTTCTTGTACAGTTATGGTAAAAACATCACTTTGCATAGTGTGTGATACACCACACTAACAGAAAAAAGGATATCTCAACAGATGGAGGAAAAGGATTTGATAAAATGGAACAACCTTTTCTGATGAAAATCCTCAACAAATAGGAAAGGAAATAATTTTTATCACCCCACTAAAGTCTACAGCCAGCATCATAATAGGTGGGTAAAAGCAGAACACTTTCCCTCTATGATATGATACAAGGAATGTTGCCCAATCACCAGCATTTCTAATCCACAGTGTGTGTGATGTGGGTTTAACAGGAGCCCAGGGATTAGGGCTGGGGCTAGGGCTTTGGTCTCGTGAAACCTGCTGATTGTTTAACAGCCTTACATGCAGGACAGATGGCTTTGGCAATGGTCATTCCCCCCAGGAATTTTCAGTTCCATGCAAGTAAAATTTTGAAAGAATAGGAGGAAAACACAACTATGAGTCCATTAAAGTGTCTACTTTAAAATCTCAAAGTAGTAATGGAATTTGATACCTGAACTTTATAGAAAATAAAATAAGCTAACTTATCTGTTGAAGTTATTACATGTAAAGGTTGTTCAGCTAAAAATCCTTTATCAAGATGGCCGTTGGTAAGGCTGTAACACTGAAAATAAATTGAGTGAGATGTCTATGCTCTTTGACTCTAAACAAGAGACAAAACCCCCAGCGACTGAGATTAGGTCTGGCCTGGGGAAGCTCTTGCTCTTTCCCACATCCCATCACCTTGTCTGAGGAGCTTCCTTCTTGGTGGAGGGAGTCATCTTTAGCTGGCCAGAGGGGGACACTGCAAGTCTGAGGACAGCCAGGCCCTGACAACATCTCAGGGAGCAGAAGGGACTGATGGGGCAGGGACTGGCCAAGGAAGCATGGACCTGCATTTAGACTTTGCCTACACAGTTGTCTCCCCCCAGTTAAAAATGCATAAAATGTACACAGGGGAGCACACCCATACATGATAGCATTGCAATACACTTTCCATGCCCTAGTTCTGGGATGCAATGTGAGGCTGCTGCAGCTACGGCAGAGTCAGAATTACACACACTGGGCCCAGGTGAAAAGAAACTGCTAAATTTGTGGTGTTTAATGTACATCTCTGCAAATGTGCATACATTTAGGAATACTTAAAACAGCCTTTTGTGCATAATAACTATATGTGCACATACACATATTTACACGTACAGGTATACATATATACACATACACACACATACATACATGTATATATCTGATCTCGTATTCTTTCAGATAAGGCTCAGGCATTTCAAATCAATGATGAGAGTATCAGAGTTCCTCACCTACAGATGCAGAACTGGAGTTCTTCGTCTACACTGGCAAGTCTGTGACACAAAGCAGAGCCTCCACTTGTTTTAGTGAATGTTGTGACAGTTGATGTTCATTCCCTATAGGGGCACATTCCTCCAGAAGTATCATGTAGGGCATTGGGTCTTCTTTTATTGCCTCTCTTCATAGTGGGTAACCTGATGCTTTGATGTACACGCACATAGTGAAATGATGGCCGAAGTCAAGCAAATTAATCTTTAAGTTTCTGCTTGTTACTTTTTGACATCAATTTGCTTCTGTTCAAAATAAATAGTGTTTATTGAGTGACTTGAACATTCATAGAGATCTAGGTGTGAATTGTAATTCAGTCAAGAGACGACAACTTTTAGTTGACAGCCAACGAGATATAACCAATCACATACAAAAAGTCAAGGAAATGACTAGATGTGTTATTTATTTGTGAAACAAATAAGATTCTTAATAAACTTACTAACGCCAGTTAGTAAAATAAGAGGAAATTATACCAACCTTTTTGTATCTATACCTATGTGTCGCTATCACCCACTTGATATAGTTCAAACCTTAATTCTGTCTGATTGTGAACTAAAGCTTCTGATCTGTACCATGAAGCTTAAGATATGAGTTCAATATAGATTAAATAAGAAGGAAGCATCAGGATGGGATCTGGAAGGCAGTAGGCAGAAAATAGTTGTTAATGCTGCAAAGTGAAGGGCCAAGTTACCTCTATGCTGATGGGGAGGCAGGAGTGGGTTGTGACAGAGCCAGCTCAAGGTTGCATCATCACGTCTCTGGCCCTGGCCATCCCTCAGGATGAGGCTGATCATCTTCCATCCCTGGTCACTAGTGGCCACAGGGCAGACTCTGGCTGTGGACTGAGGGACTGAAGTGAAGTCCCAACAAGACTCAGAGATGGAAAGGTCACAGAGCCCAGAGGTTGAGATGGATTTTTTCTTCCCAACAACTTTCCTCATTTTCAGGAAGACAACGTCAGATTGCAGTGAAGATTTCATCTTTGACATAATCTCTTTGATTCAGAGAATAGAGGAAAGATTTGATTTTGTGTGTGTGTGTGTGTGTGTGTGTGTGTGTGTGTGTGTGTGTTTTAAAGAACAAGGAAAAGAATGCTCCCCCCCATCTTCAAATGGCCGGATCTCATATATCTAGCCCAGAAGGAAACCCTGAGAAAACTCAGGCAGAAGACCCTCCAGAGTTCCCTTGGGACTCAGAAGTGGAGATGGAGGAAGTCAGGCACTGTGTTTCCCATTTCATAGACCTGACCTTGGTGAAGGGTGAGGCAGGCTCTCCCGGGAGAAAAATATGATGTGACTAAACACCAATGGAAGCTCTTATGCCCCAGGTTGTTAGGAAGGAGGTGGAGGCTGAGCAGATTTCTATAATCTAATCCAGCTGTTCTTCGAGTTTCTTTCTGGGAAGAACTGCCTGAATTTGTGGTGCCTCTGGCATGTAGCTGGTTTTGCATCTCTGAGCAGTTAACTAACTAGTGTGGAATCTGAATTTCAGAGCCTTATACTCTAACTACCTAGCTAGCTCACCATGCACAGATGTGCATAAAAGCACACTTGCGCCTGCTGAGCAAAGGATTTGAAGTTTTCTTCTCAGTCCCGTTGTATTGTACTTTAAGTCACTGCCTGCACAATTTGGAATTGACGTAGGAGCTTATTTGAGAACATTTCTATGTGAGCATAAATAAAAGTGAATTCTACAAGCTTGTTCAACCCTGGCCTAATTTACAAGGTGATCAAGACACATAGCACTTGATGGGATGGTGACCTTGTGTGAGAAACCATCATGGATGAGACATACATTGAAATGGTCCATTTCATTATAATTTTCAAAATTCAATAAAAGCATCCTGAAATTTCTATTACTTAGAAATAAATATTTTTAAATAAGGAAAATAAAATCTGTATGTTTTTCTCCAATGATAGTGTATATCTGAAGCCAGCAATTCTGTTTAGCATCTTCCTTCTTTAGAGATGTTTTCCATAAGAAGAAGCCACAGTCTAACCTCTGGGATGTCAAATCCATCTTTATTCATGCACAGTGTGGTTCCTGGAGATGAGAAGACATCTGTTTTAATTTATCCTGAGGCCCTGGTTAAAGAATGTCTGGAAGACAGTGGGGAGAGGGAGTCTCCTTTTCAAAGAAGCACCCTCATGACCTGAAGCTGTCACTGGCACTCAATGCCCAGGGCCCTGGGCCATGCCTAGAACACAAAGGCACTCGTGGAGCTGGGGACCCCACGGGGGTCAGTCTCTGCTCCTGAGAGGGTGCTTCTAAGATCTAATGAACGTGGCTTCACTTAGTGTGGTGTTTAAGTCTTTTCCAAACACCCCAGAGCAGTCCATGCGGCGCTTGCTGAAGAAAAGGTTCACGTCCCTGGGGGAATCTCAGAGGTTCAGTAGGTGAACTGGGAAATTTCACTCTGGAGATATTTGCAGTTATTTAAATTTCAATATTTCTGAATATTAGAAAAAAAAAATTTGGTAATGTTATAGCCTGTGTATCACAATCGCTGCTCTGGGATTATTACCACCAATACCAACAGGTGGGGTAGTTGCTCCATATTGGTTGTTTTAAAGCCAAGCAAATAAGAGCATTCTGTCAGTATTATCAATATGGCCAAGAGGCTGTGAGCAAATGGACAATTGAAGTCAATTTTTTGAAATGATCTTCGCTTTACAAATTCAGCCACACACTCACCTGTATCCCTCGAGCACCCAGCCCACAGCCATGTCCACCAGCAGGGCCACTTTCCAGGAGGCATCTGGTCTACCTCACATAGGGCTCCGGAGGTCTTCATTCTTCTAAGTTGAATCACAGGCAACTGCTGGGGATACTACAGTGAAAACTCTGTCTCAAAGTAGCTTCAAGCAATCCTGTGAAGCAAACCCTTTTATCACCAAGTTCCAGGGCAATTCTCCCACAATGCAATTCAGTCCTCTCCTGCACCTGTTGTATAAGGAAACAATAGAACGATACAAACGCGTGAAATCTTATTTTAAGCCAGCATCATAAAGCCCTTTCCCTCTCATGCCAGATGTTCTCAGAGGTCTTATAAGTCTCTTTTATTTAGATAAAATGCAATATGAAGGCATCATCATGTTTGTTTGAATTCTCATGCTTTTTTTTTCCAAAATGACGTTCACTTTAATTCCCTTCTAAGAAGCTATGAATTTCCTTAGAATAATTCACTTGGTGTCTCTGGCAGTCCTACATGCTCTCCAAGCCTGAATGCAAGAGGACTCATCTTAGGTTAATTACACTCCGTGATGTGTGCAAGGGCTTGTTAGGGTTACAGAGCAGGGGCCTTGACTGAGCAAACCTGCAGTGGGGCTGTGATCACCCCTCCGATTCTGCAACTTTTCCTGCCATACAGGATAAGAACTGTGTCCTGCCACCAAGTAAAGTGAGAAAGCTGCTACCACACCTCCTCTGAGGTAGCTCTCTAATGGAGAGTGCTGGAAGTGCTGGAGATTGCAACTCGGATGTGACAGCAGCCTGATGTTGCCAACATCGGATGCCGCTCAGGTGGCACTTCCTGCTCCTCTTGGATGGAGCTGAGACCCGCAGGCCTCCTCTGGGTGGGCAAAGGGATGACTGGGGAGCTGCAAAGCAGGAAAGGTGCTCTGTCCAGCAGAAGATCCCAAGAGAAAGCAGAGAAGATGGGTCTGTTTAGGTTTTCCTCTCACATATGAGAAAACTTCTAGTCTCCCATGCAGAGAAATTTATGGGCGAGACAGGACTCTTCCTCCAAAGCAAACTTCAAGCTTCACTGAAAAACACTCACTGCTCCCTCCAACGCACATCCCCAGTGTGCTTTAACCTCCTACTTTCTCAGCTCATGGGGCCCAAGGTCACTAGGTGTGGTGCTCTCTCTTTGGGGGGTGGGGATAAAACAGTCAATCATGTCAACCCTAGAACCACCATGATAAACCCACCGTGTGTACCACTTCTCTTTCTGAGTGTCCTGTTGTCGCCGGAAAGGGATTTGCAGCCCAGAATGGCGGCGCCGTGGGAAGGAGCCCAGAGACAGGATGGAAATGAAAAAATTCTTTTATCTTTCTCTCTCTGTCTCTTGTAATTTCTAACACCACATACACACTCTCACAAGAAACCAAGGCACGTACTCTTACAAGAAACTACAATATATATACACAATAGCGTTAACCCGTCCGTTCTCTCTCAGGTCTCATCTCACGCGCCCGAGCAGGAATGGCGCTGGCCGGATCTGCTGAGTCACGATGGCTCAAGTCTCTCGAGATCCTGGGCCAAGTCCCGTGAGACTACGGAAGGCGGCAATGCCCAAAAATGTCCATGGCCCGTAGTCAACCGCAATCTTAGCTATCTCCCCAAACAGGGCTCCTGCAGTGTCCCATATAGATGGGAAGCACCAGTGGGCAAAATGGATCTCTCTCTCACAAGCTCCTGAAATAAGCCTGAAGAGTAGAATAATTTAAATAACATCAATACTACTTTAATTCATAATTTAAAAAAATTCACCTCTTATTGTATTTCTTTTTCCATGTCATATTGTTCAAAGTAGTCCATCATCAATCTTTAGAATGCAATTCAACAATGAGAAATATACCAGCCAGGTGCACACGCCTGTAATCCCAGCAGCTCAGGAAGCTGAGGGAGGAGAATTGGGAGTTCAAAGCCAGCCTCAGCAAGAGCGAGATGCTAAGCAACTCAGTGAGACCCTGTCCCTAAATAAAATACAAAATTAGGCTGGGGATGTAGCTTACTGGTTGATTGCCCCTGAGTTCAATCCTTTGTACCAAAAAAAAAAAAAAAAAAAAAAAAAAAAAAAAAAAAAAAAGAAAAGAAAAGAAATTATACCAATAATTTGCATAAAGACATTTCAGTGATAAAGCCCAACTCCAAATTTGAATATTAATCATCTCCTATTGTAAAAATTTCACAAAGAAGTTAAAATTCAAAAAATACATACCCTTGAAAGTTAATTTCTTTAGTGTAAGTTTCAAATATCGTGCTTTTGAAGTTACATATCCAAAAGAATTAAATTCTGCTTTCTTATTATGCACAGTCTAATGCACAGGGATTGTGCTGGCTTTGTAAATGTTTAGGAATGTGCTGTATTAGAGTCTGAACTGCTGTCTCTGCTCTGAGGTCCTACTTTCCCCTTACCTTTCAGAAAAAGAAGCACCAACCCTGCTGGCTCCATTGGAAACTTCTACCCACTACTTAAAGATGAAGTGATACCAGTCCTCACAACATCCTTCAGAAAACGAAGCAGAAGGAGCCCATGGTAACTTATTTTATGATGCCAGAATTACAGCAACAGACAAAACAAATAGATTACAAGAAAACAAAACCATAAACTAATATTATTCCTGGACATACAGGAATAATTCTCAAAAATATTATCAGATTGAATATGACACTATGAAAAAGAAGTATACACCTCCACCAGGTGGTATCTTTCCCAGATACGCAGGACGTCCCCTTCTACAGAATAAAATTTGCATGATTATATACATTGATGGAAAAAAAGGATTGAACGAAATAAAACTCCATTCATCATAAAATGGGCTGTGTTGGTGCAATAGGCAGAGGAGCGGAGCAAGGGGCAGAAGCTCTTCTGTGGGATATTGCGCAGAAATGTTTGTGTGTGTTGTGCAAGCCACTACAGCATTTCCTGACACCAAAAAGGTTGAAGCCACCTAAGTGAGCTTCCATCAAGGACTAGCTAAGTCAACCCAACACGTGATGGAATGCCATGAACTACGACTACACTGTATGTGTACATTCTTGTGTTTGTATATGTATGTGTGTGCATAAGTCATATGAATGCATTACCAAAAATTAATATGAGCTAGAAAATGGGCCTGAATCCTCCAAGACTTAAAAAGAGAAAAACACGTACTTATGTGGGGGTAAATGATGTTAAGATGTTAAGATCGCCATATTTTTTTAAAAAAATGAGATGTATATATTTTATTTCAAAATATATGAGGTAGTGTGGAAATTTTTTATTTAAATTATATTTCCATTTGGATAAATCAAAATGAGCATGGAAAATGCACTTTAATGTACCATAGGGACATTCCAATACTTGCTTTCTCATTTTATTCTTTTTTTTTCCTTTTTTAGTTTTATTTTTTATTTATTTATTTTTTTACATTTCATATTATACTTGTAGAGCACATTTGTACATATCTCTGGTTGTATACAAAAGTATATTCACACCATTCGTGACTTCATACATGCACTTAGGGTAACGATATCCATCTCATTGAACCATCTTTTTTTTTTCTTCACCCTTTTGCCCGCTCCCTTCACCTCCCTCCCCATTGGCCATTCTAGTATTCCTCTAATCCTTCTATGCTCCCCATCCCAACCCGACTGTGAATTGGCCTCCTTATATCAGAGAAAACATTAGGCATTTGGCTTTTTGGGATTGGCTAACTTCACTTAGCATTATATTCTCCAACTTCATCCATTTACCTGCAAATGCCATGGTATTCCTTGGCCCATTTATTGATTGGGTTATTTGTTTTTTGTTGTTGTTGTTGTGTTGTTTGTTTGTTTTGGTATTAAGATTTTTGTGTTCTTTATATATTCTAGAGATTAGTGCTCTATCTGACGTGCGTGTGGTAAAAATTTGTTCCTAATTAGTAGGCTCTCTATTCACCTCACTGATTGTTTCTTTTGCTGAGAAGAAGCTTTGTAATTTGAATCTATCCCATTTATTGATTCTTGATATTAATTCTTGTGCTACAGGAGTCTTATTAAGGAACTTGGGGCCTAATCCAACATGTTGGAGATTAGAGCTTACTTTTTCTTCTATTAGGGGTAGTGTCTCTGGTATAATTCCTAGATCCTTGATCCACTTTGAGTTGAATTTTGTGCATGGTGAAAGATAGAGGTTTAATTTCATTTTGTTGCATATGGATTTCCAGTTTTCCCAGCACCATTTGTTGAAGAGACTATCTTTTCTCCAATGTACATTTTTGTCACCTTTGTCTAACATAAGATAACTGAAATTATATGTGTTAGTCCCTGTGTCCTCTATTCTGTACCATTGGTCTACCAGTCTATTTTGGTGCCAATACCATGCTGTTTTTGTTACTATTGCTCTGTAGTATAATTTAAGGTCTGGTATAGTGATGCCGCCTGCTTCACTCCTCTTACTAAGGATTTCTTTAGCTATTCTTGAGTCTCTTATTTTTCCAGATGAATTTCATGACTGCTTTTTCTATTTCTATGAGGAATGTCATTGGGATTTTGATTGGCATTGCATTAAATCTGTATAGTGCTTTTGGTAGTATGGTCATTTTGACAATATTAGTTCTGCCTATCCAAGAACAGGGTAGATCTTTCCATATTGTAAGGTCTTCCATAATTTCTTTCTTTAGTGTTCTGTAGTTTTCATTATAGAGGTTTTCACGTCTTTGGTTAAGTTGATTCCCAAGTTTTCTTTTTTGTTTGTTTTGCTTTTTTGATGCTATTGTAAATGGGATAGTTTTCCTTATTTCTCTTTCAGAGGATTTGTCATTGATATATAGAAATGTCTTAGATTTATAGGTGTTGATTTTGTATCCTGCTACTTTGCTGAATTCATTTGTGAGTTCTAGAAGTTTTCTGGATCTTCTAGGTATAAAATCATATCAGGAAATAATGATAATTTGAGTTCAACTTTACCTATCTGTATCGCTTTAATTTCTTTCATATGTCTTATTACTCTGGTCAGCATTTCAATTACTATGTTGAATAGAAGTGGTGAAAGAGGGCATCCCTGTCTTGTTCTGGTTTTTAGAGGGAATGCTTTCAATTTTTCTCAATTTAGAATGATGTTGGCCTGGGGCTTAGCATAAATAGATTTTACAGTGTTGAGGTATGTTCCTGTTATCCCTAGTTTTTCTAGTGTTTTGAACATGAAGTGGTGCTGTATTTTGTCAAATGCTTTTTCTGCATCTATTGAGATAATCATATAGTTCTTATCTTTGAGTCTATTGATGTGATGAATTACATTTATCAATTTCCAAATGTTGAACCGGCCTTGTATCCCTGGAATGAACCCCACTTGATCATGGTGTATTATATTTTTGATATGTTTTTGTATCCGTTTTGCCAGAATTTTATTGAGAAATTTTGCATCTATGTTCATTAAAGATATGGGTCTGAAGTTTTCTTTTTTTGATATGTCTTTGCCTGGTTTGGGGATCAGGGTGATACTGGCCTCATAGAATGAGTTTGGAAGCACTCCCTCTTTTTCTATTTCCTGAAATAAATTGAACAGTATTGGCATCAGTTCTTCTTTAAAGGTCTTGTAGAACTTGGCTGTGTATCCATCCTTGTCCTGGGCTTTTCTTGGTTGGTAGGCTTCTGATGGCATCTTCTATTTCGTTGCTTGAAATTGGTCTGTTCAAATTATGTATATAATCCTGCTTTAATTTGGGCAGATCATACGACTCTAGAAATTTGTCGATGCCTTCGGTGTTTTGTATTTTGTTGGAGTACAAGTTTTCAAAATAATTTCGAATTATTTCCTGTATTTCTGTAGTGTTTGCTGTGATATTTCCTTTTTCATCACATATGTTAGTAATTTGAGTTTTCTCTCCCCTTCTCTTTGTTAGTCTGGCTAAGGGTCTGTCAATTTTATTTATTTTTTCAAAGAACCAACTTTTTTTGTTTTGTCAATTTTTTAAATTGTTTCTTTTGTTTCAATTTCATTAATTTCAGCTCTGATTTTAATTGTTTCTTGTCTTCTACTGCTTTTGGTGTTGGATTGTTGTTCTTTTTCTAGAGCTTTGAGATAAAATGTTAAGTCATTTATTTTTTCACTTTTTCTTCTTTTGAGGAATGAACTCAATGCAATGAACTTTCCTCTTAGAACTGCCTTCATAGTGTCCCAGAGATTTCGATATGTTGTGTCTGTGTTCTCATTCACCTCTAAGAATTTTTTAATCTCCTCTTTGATGTCATCTGCAACCCATTGTTCATTCAGTAGCATATTATTTAGTCTCCAGGTGTTGGAGTAGCTTTTATTTCTTATTTTATCATTGATTTCTAATTTCATTCCATTATGGTCAGATAGAATGCAGGGTAGAATCTCAACTTTTTTGTATTTGCTCAGAGTTTTTTTGTGGCCTAGAATATGGTCTATTTTAGAGAAGGTTCCATGTGCTGCTGAGAAGAAAGTGTATTCTCTTGTTGAAGGATGAAATATTCTATATAAGTCAGTTAAGTCTAAGTTGTTTATTGTATTTTTGAGTTGTATAGTTTCTTTGTTCAGCTTTTGTTTGGAAGATCTATCCAGTGGTGAAAGGGGTGTGTTAAAGTCACCCAGAATTATTGTGTTGTGGTCAATTTGACTCTTAAACTTGAGGAGAGTTTGTTTGATGAACATGGATGCTCCATTGTTTGGGGCATATATATTTATAATTGTTAAGTCTTGTTGGTGTATGGTTCCCATGAGCAGAATATAGTGTCCTTCTTTATCCCTTTTGATTGACTTCAGCTTGAAGTCTACTTTAATTGATGTGAGGATGGAAAGCCCTGCTTGTTTCCTCAGTCCATGTGAGCGGTAGGATTTCTCCCAACCTTTCACCCTCAGCCTATGAATGAGTCACTTGGAGGTAGCATATTTTTGTGTCTGTTTTTTTTGATCCAATCTGCTGGTCTATGTCTTTTGATTGGTGAGTTTAGGCCATTAACATTCAGAGTTATTATTGAGATGTGTTTTGTATTCCTAGCCATTTTTGTTTATTTTTGGTATTTAACTTGACATGGTTTCTCTTCTGATTGTTTTTTCCTTTAGTGTAATAACTTAACTCTCTCTGTTGATTTTCATCATTTTTTTTCCTCATCTTGGAATGTTCTGTAGTGCTGAGGATTTCTGTAGTGCTGGCTTTCTACTTATAAATTCTTTTAACTTTTCTTTATCATGGAAGGTTTTTATTTCATCCTCAAATCTAAAGCTCAATTTTGCTGGGTAAAAGATTCTTGGTTGGCATCCCCTTTCTTTCAGAGCTTGGAATATGTTGTTCCATGATCTCCTAGCTTTGAGTGTCTGAGTTGAAAAATCTGCTGTGATACGAATTGGTCTCCCCCTATATGTGATCTGATTCCTCTCTTTTGCAGCCTTTAAAATTATATCCTTGTTCTGTATGCTAGGAATTTTCATTATAATGTGTCTTGGTGTAGATCTGTTGTAATTTTGTACATTTGGTGTCCTATAAGCCTCTTGTATTTAGTTTTCCAATTCATTATTCATGCTTGGGAAATTTTCTGATACTATCTCATTGAAGAGGTTGTGCATTTTTTTGGTTTGAAACTCTGTGCCTTCCTCTATCCCAATTACTCTTATATTTGGTCTTTTGATGTTGTCCCATACTTCTTGGATGTTCTGTTCATGGTTTCTTTCTATCTTCATTGTGTGGTTAACTTTATTTTCAAAATTACATACTTTGTCTTCATTGTCTGAAATTCTTTCTTCCAGTTGATCTAGTCTGTTGGTGATGCCTTCAATTGTGTTTTTTATTTGATTAATTTTTTTCCTTCATTTCAAGTATTTCTGACTTTTTTTTTTCAGAGTTTCTATCTCTTTTTTGAAGTAATATTTGGCTACCTGTATTTGCTCTCTTATATATTTGTTGTAGTGGTCAATTTTTGCCTGTATTTGCTCATTTAGGTCATTCTTTGATTCACAGATCATTTTAATTATGAACCTTATGAACTCCTTCTCTGACATTTCATCAACTTTGCTGAGCATGGGTTCTGTTATTGTAGAATCCTGGTTTGTTTGGGGTTCTTTCCTCCTCATGTTGTCTATTTGCCTTCCTTTCTTGCAGTGTAGATCTGAGTTGTTACAGATTCTTCCCTATATTCTTATAATATCCTTGCAGGTTGTCTGTGCCTCCCCTGAGTGTTGGGCTATCAGAGCCTGTCACTGTTCCTCAAAGTATGCTACCTGGGACTGGGTCCATGCAGGTTGGTGTGCACCGAACTGGTTGAATCTGAGCTCCTGTGGTGGTCTGTTGGTTCGAAGAGGCAGTCCTCTGAGCGGAGGTCAGTGAAGCTGTCCTAGACTTGTCTGAGATTTGTGGGTGTGGGCTGGGCGAACCTGGGCCCACCTGTGCTTGGGCAGAAGTTGGTGGAACTTCCCTGAGCCTGGCCACACTCAAGGGAATGTCAGTGGGACTGAACTGATGCTGGCTGCACTGGGGTGAAGGTCAGCGGGACCAACCTGGGCCTGGTGGCACTCTAATGTAGGTCCCCAGGACTGTCCTGTGCATGCCTGAACTCAAGCAGAGGTGGGACTGGCTCTCATTTTATTCTTATAAAGAATAACTTTTGCCGGGCGCGGTGGCGCACGCCTGTAATCCCAGCACTTTGGGAGGCTGAGGCAGGAGGATCGCGAGTTCAAAGCCAGCCTCAGCCATGGCGAGGCACTTAGCAACTCAGTGAGACCCTGTCTCTAAATAAAATACAAAAAAGTTCTGGGGATCTGACCCAGTGGTCGAGTGCCCCTGAGTTCAATCCCTGGTACCAAAAAAAAAAAAAAAAAAAAAAAAAGAATAACTTTAGTTTTTTGTTCTCAATTTTGGTATCAGTTAACAAATGTAACTTCCCTGGCAACTATTTGTTAGGGTATCCTTACGCCAACTCAGAGTCACAAAACAATGTGGTTAGTCACTAGCTTTAAATTATTCATATGTATTAATAAAATGTTTCAGAAACCAATGCAAAAATTCATTTCTGAGAATGCTAAAACCCCTGGAATAAGTAATTTCGTAGAAAATAGAAGGCTGAAAAGCATATTTAATGATGCTGTCAGAGTTTGAAATAACCCCGGAGAGAACATAAACATCTCCAATATCTATAAGAAGATAATGAAAAAGGGGAAAACATGAAAACCATTAAAATACAAGCCCTTCTGCATCTTTGGAAGATAACAACAAAAAGATGAACCTGGCATTAGCCAATTTGGATGATGTATTGGTGGGACATAAAGGATTAGCTGAACAATATTTTACACAGGTCCTCATACACGTTTTCTCAGAAAGAATATAATTTTAAGACAAGTTGTTCTAAGAAATAAAGAGTAGCATTCCAAAATCAAACCAGAATGCAGGAAGCTAGTGAACTATGCAGGGGATACTGACCGTAATCAGTATCATCACATCATAGGAAGCACAGTCTGGTGTTGGCCAGTGGTGTAGGTTGGCTTGGGTGGAAGGAAGAAAACACCAGTGAGACACCAGTCTGGCTCTGGCTCTGTCTCTAGTCCCCTGCACACAGATGAGAGGGGAGCAGACCCTGTACTGCCTAACTACCCAACACCCCAGACGGCTGTGGGATTCTTTACAACGCTGGCAAAGCAAAACATCAAAATCTGAAAGTTGACGGCATTTGAACCCAGACTCATATATATCAAGTTAAAGAGAATCTTCATGAACCTCTTTCTGAAGCCACTATAATCTAAAACACATCATGTGTGTATCTCATGTCCAGGAAATCAGTGAAATGTTATTATCTTAAAAAATAGCCATTTCTGAGGGAGGGAAGGTAAGAAATAGAGAAGGCATGTAGTGCAGATTAAACAGCACTGCACACGCATTCACACGTACATAATACAACTTTTTGAGTCTAAAGCTGACCACTATTGAATGGTAAATGGTCTATTCATGCCTTCTGTGCCCAATCTTCCCTTCCATTTGTAGGGCACTTGTAACCATACAGATTTTCATTGTTTTCCTGCATAAGTGGCCACAACTAAAATGTGTTGCAAAGTAAAACAGAATATTTGTAAATTATTTGAGTAATGCATACATGTCAATGTGATTTTATATGTCAACGAACATTGTGAATTAATCATTTACTAATTGCTTCACTTTATATCAAATGCCTATTGAGCCTTTGGTCATTGAGTTACATCCTGGGCATACAAAATGGGGGGGGGGGGCATTCCTGCCTTCAAAAGCCCCAGCACCTCACTGGGGAAATGAAAAAAAAAAAAATCTAGTAATTCCAAAACACAGATTGCCTGTGGCTGGCAGGCTTAGGAGAGGCTTCCTTAAGGAGGTCAGACCTGAAATGTGTTAGAAAAGGAGACCACAGAGATTGAGATGCAGAGTGAAGAAGGAGTAAACTTACCAGGCAGAAGCAGTGCATACAAAGGCTGCCGAGAAGAGGGATTCTGGACTCTTAGCGAAGCTTCTGGCATTGACAAAACGGGGAATGAGGGTTTCAAAGAGCAGAATGGGAAGAGATGATCATTGTGTTTTGTAAATATTTGCAGTATTTAGAAATGCAGGATCTTATTAACAGTGTCAAAACGTTAAGGGAGATAAATGAACCAGGTTACAAATGGAGGAAGTGAAACCAGAAACAAAACAAAACAAAACAAAAACAAAACAATAACAACAAAAAAACAACCTACTAGTATCAATGCAAGATGTGATAGAGTGAGGAACAGAGGCAAAGCTGTGGTAGTGAAAATAGGGTTGTGTTGAGAGGCACACGGGAGGTTTAATCAGCAGGAATTGAGACTGATCCATTTGGAGATATTGAAGAAATGGAGAAGCCAGGACGATGAGCAGGTGCCCAGACTGTGATGAGCAGGTGCCATGTGCCAAGTAGGCAGTGCAGAGGTGTAGTGTGAATGTGCCCCACAGTTCACGTGCTGGAAACTTCATCTCCAGTGCACCAGCGTTGACAGGTGGGAACTTGGAGATGTGATGGGGTCACAGGGGCTCTGCATTGATGGATTAATACCCATCCTGGGAATGGGTTAGATATCATGGAACTGGGTTCCTGATAAAGGTCACGCCTGGCCCCTTCCTCCCTCACATGGGCACATGCACTGCTTTCCTTCTCCTTCATCAGATGCAGGCTCTTGACCTTGGCCTATCTAGGCTCAAGAACTACAATAACTAAATCTGTTTTTTTTTTTAAGTAAGTTACTCAACCTCAGGTATTGTGTAATAGCAGCACAGAGTGGACTAACACAGGAATAATCACATATAGGGTGGTGAAGGATGGAAGGCCATCACATGGGAGCAATATGAGGGTGGGTGGGGAAGGAGGAGGAGAGGCCTTGAGTTCAGGTTTAGACATGTGAAGTGTCTGCCTGCTGTGGGACATGCATGAGAAATGACTAAATGATCTGGAAGATATTTCATCCTGGATTCAGGGTTCTTAAAGGAAGGGGTGTGACAGCCTTTACTAAAAGTGTGAAGAGTGCGAAGGGAATGGAATCTAGGCTATAACCCTAGTAACTCCCATCTAAAGGTGGAGGAAAAGAAGTCTTCTAAAAGAACAGGGAAGATTCAGAAGGAAGACCGGGGAGGACCGGTGTCCTTGTGTCTTCCAAGTTGAAAGACAACAGGTTTTGAGAAGGAGGCTAGGTCAGATGGTCAATTCCTGTTGTGGACTCGTGTGAAATAATAAAATCCAGGGGCATTCAACAAGCTGGAGGGCTCTAGCAGTCCTGGGGGCATAGATGTCTGTGGCTCCTCCATGATTGGTAAAGAGCTGAGACAGCTGCAGGTCCTAGCATCTGAACATTGAAGCGAATGCTTTGAGGGATAGGCAAGACAGAGGTGTAGAGCTGAAGATTGTTTCTGAGATGAGGATCCACAAGGACCTAGGCACAGGCTGACGTGGGCCAGTGGAAAAGGGCGGTTGAAGACACAGACAGGGGGGGGCAATTACCAGGGTCGTCCTGCATCAAGAGCACAAGCCAGCGATCAGTCCCTGGGTTGGGGCAGGCTCCTGCACCCAACAGAGGAATGGAATGAGGAGAATGGGCACTGCTAAGTGGTGACATTGATAGAACTGGGGACGACGGCCAAGGGATGGGGAAGTGTTTGTCAGCTCTTCTGTTTTCTTTGTGACGTCCTCGTAGATGAGAGAACTTTCTGAGTCAGACTGTGGGGTGGAGCGTGGTTGTGGGGAATCACAGGAGTGATGGGATGGTTCTCAATAGGACACCATAGAGCAAGCCATCAAAAGTCGCAGTGGGCATGCCTGGCAGGAACCAACACCTTCCACCTGTGACCGTGTCATTTTAGAGGCTCTTATCTGCAAGTATATATGTTATTCTGCTCAAAGATCTGAGTCTAGAGAGGGAACATTTGGAAAGACTGGGCTCTCCTAAGAAGGGGTTTTCTGTTGGGGTGCATAGTGAGTTTGGAATTGACATATTAACCCCAGCGGGCCATGTAGTGAAACACCTGGTCCAGATGGACAGGAGGGTAAATAAAATAGGAGGGTCAGAGAAGGAAGTAGGAATACGTGGGCTTGGGCATTGTAGTAAGTTTGGAAATGGTGGGAGAAGGGAGCGGGAGGTCTGGGCATCTGCAGAGGTGTAGCTAAGTAATAACAGTTTAAAATCCCAGTAGGCAGGTTTTAGTAAGCTTCATATTTAGCTGTGAGAATAGGCAGAAGGTGACATGACCCTAGCCTCCCCAGGCCCAGGTGACTGCACCAGGGCTGGACATGTGACCCTAAAGCCAACCATTGATGGTTAATCATGTTCCCTGCCCAAGACTAAGAAGGACTAAGAGCTGCAGACACTGGTAGTGACAGATGCTTGAGCTGAAAGGTGGTTTCATCTCTGTACTACAGGAAAGGTGGTGGGGAGCAAGTGCTGTGGTAGGTCACGTGACCACAGAGACGGGTGGATGGGTTGCTAATGACTCTTCCGGTAGCTCCATTCTCCCTGAGGTCCCATGGAGTCGGATTCACCATGAAGGTCACGCAGCTTCAGCACTGAGTCCCTCACATGCACAGGCCCTTTGCATGGACTAGCGATGCGTTCACATAGGGACAACCTTGAGTGAAGTTCATAAGCTAAGGTCTCGTCACCACCACTGGACAGAGCAGCAGCACTTTGGGCCTGTCTCTGTCACACTTCACTCGTTGATATGCCATAGATGTTTAAGGGACCGGCTGGGAGAGGTCTGACTGTAGAGCAGCACTTACACTCAGTCTGTGTGTGTGAGCAGAGTCTGTGGGGTCGCCAGTCCCATCTGCACAGTTCTGTCCTCCTTAGCCACTGCTGAGGCCGCAGCGGATGTGAACTTGGCCAGTTGCTCCCTGGTCTGGAAGCATGTGGCTGCTGAGGAGGAAGGAATGCTGGGAAGACATGGAGCAGCTGGTCTGAGGGGCATTCTTGGACCCCAGGTGTGAGAGGATCTGGCAGAGGATCTAGACTCAGTCTGGCCCACTTACAGATGGAGTCCTGTCTTCCTAGGTATAAATTTAAGAACACAACATAGAGAACAACAGACATATGAGTTTTTTTTTTTTTTTCTTTTTGATGGGAATTGCACAAACTAGAATTTATCAGAATTTTACTTTGCATATAGCACTAAACTATGTTGCTTTGCCAAGTAGCTAGGGCACCTTTAATAAGTCACATATGAAAGAAGATTGATAGGGATTTTCCCAGATTTCACAACTATCCCCAATTGACCTGGTATTACCTGTAAGATGTGAAGTTGAAGTAAAAGCTTTAAGCTATTAAAGACATAAAGTCTAATATCAGCCATTTTAAAGAAAAACTGAATTATTTTGACAAACTCTGTAGATAAAATGTTGCAAAGTGGTTGTAATGTGAAAAAAAAAAAGTGATTAAAGAGCATATTGTCAAAGATCACAGGGAAAGTATTTTGGAGTCATCACAGCCAATTACAAGTCAAACAGTATATTATTGTTCCAGTTCTTATGTTATTCTGAACATTTAAGAGCATTTTAATATTTGTATTTTTATTTATTTTAAAATTCCATATAAACATATTTTTTTCTATTCTTAATTCTTTATTGTTTGTAATTTTTCTTTAAAAACTCATCCCCTAAAGTTGAGTTTCTGCAAAACAAATTGCAGCATAACTTAGTGTGTAATGAGCAGGAATCTGACTTAAGGAGTCTATTTTTTTGTCAAATACCTGGATCTGCCCTGTTCCTTACTATACCCGCCAATCACCCTGCCCTTTCACAGCTGGAGAATCTCTGATAAGAACCAGCCTCTCCAAGGAAGGATTCTGGGTGGGATGGTGGCCCAGGATGGCCTTGGTACCAGGGAGCAGGAACAGAGGTGTGCAAGTTCTTAAGGAGAAGACGGGCCCAAGAGACTCACGTGTAGGATGGGTCACTGATGGGTACTAGTGTGATTATCAGTGAACCACAACCCAGATGGGCCTAACTGAAGATTGGCATTGTGCTCTAAACTTTCAATTCTTGTTTTTTTTTTTTTTTTTTTTTAAATCATTTTATCAATAATAGACGCCTGCCATCTACTAGGCACTGCGTCTGTGTATGGGTTGGTGCCTGTGTGTGGGGGCCATGGGTAGGTGTGCTGGGTTTGTATATTTAGTGTTCATTCAGTCATCATTTATCTCTTCTAACTTTGTTAATCCTGTGGCTTAAAAGTTTGAGGAAATATTGATCAAGACAAGAAAACATCAATATGAATCAAAACATCAGCAGATCTATATAATAAGGAGAAAACTAAAAAACTAAATAAGGCAAAAAGAAAATGATGCTTCCCATTGTCAACACATTATCAGGCATTTAATACAAGAAGATTTTAAATATTTGGACATTTGCAGGTAGACTTTTCACCTTTTGTCTTCTGGCATTAGAGGTAACTTTTTAGGACATGTCTAATGAATATCATACTTACCACCCCCTGCTTGTGTCAACCTATGAAGCCAGTCACACACACAGTGGCACCAGGAGGACTTGCAGATATCCTGCTGTGAACTGTCTGGTGTGAAGGCAGCTTCAGTATGAGGACGATGACTAAAAATGTCTAATTGAATTAGAACCCTAGGCACATGATTCCCATCAATAATTAATATGTTGTTGGGTCAATAAGATAGCTGGGCTGTGATCAATATTACATCATAACACAGTAATTGCTGAGCACTTCAATAACAATTTTGAAGATCCAAAATGGATTGTAAACTTTTATTTCTCAAAACAGGTCAGCGTTTTGCTGATAGATGAATTGGTGTCTATAAATGCTTAGTTATTGGCTCAGAACACTGAGAAATCAGTGACAAAACTGGGAATACTGTTCCTGTGTTTTAGAATCTAGTGCTGCACAAGTTCTACAGGGCATTTGTTAGTAGTAACTACAGGCCTAGGTCTGATTGTGGGGAAGAGGGCAATTGAACTCATAGCAATGATTCTCAAAGTGGGGTGCCCAGAACAGTATCAGCTGAAGATGGGTTAGATAGCAAACCAGGGGCCCTTCCTGGGCTTACTGAATAGGTGATTGTGTCTGAATAACCCCAAGTCTGTACTTTAACAAGACCACCAAGTGTTTATAATACTTGCTAACATTTAAGAATCAAAGATAGCTAGGAAATAATGAATATAATAGAGAAAATGGAGGTCATATGGTGCTCATGTCTAGCTAATTCTTCTGTTATCCACCCCCTCCCCAAAGAAGATGACTGAGATTCCTAAACAAAGACCAATAGAATCCAGATGAATGTTTACAGACTAAAAGGAAAAATAGATAAACTATAATTATATAGATATTTCAAGGGAAAATAACAGCTTGTTGGATTCCATAAGCTCACAGACAATTCAACTGTGGGTAAATCAAGGGCAGGACACTTAGCTGGGATCTGAGGAGTGAGAAGCAGTTACCCCAGTGGAGACAGGCAGAGGTCCATCCAGGGAGAGCATGGAAGTTTTAATGGAGATTTGAGGAATAGAATAAGGAGGGAAATGGGGTTTCAGGAGCCAAAACATGAACAATGAGAGGCGAAGTTTTAGGAGTAAATAGAGGCCAGGATACAGGGCTCATTAGACCTTAATTCTCCCTGAAAATATAATAATAAAGAAAGAAATAGGTTATTTTTTTTTTTTTTTTTTTTTTTTTTTTTTACTTTTGTGTTTTGATGTCATTTGGGTTGCTGCATTAAATGCATGCAGGGGATAAGGATAAAGGTGGAGAGAACAGGCAGGGAAATTATGTAAACCAGGAGAGAGCTGATAGTGGTTTGAATAAGCTGATGATGATTCTAAAGGAGTTAACATGGGCAAAAATATGCTGAAGTGAAATCAGCAGCTCCGGAAGATTTATCAGAATTGCGAGATAAAGAAGGAAAGGTTAAAGATGACTCTGAGGTCTCTGACAGTGCACACCGGGTGGGCACGATGCCATTTACCTGTGTTGAATTACGAAACACACAACAGGTTTAATTCTAACAAGCACTATAAGCCTTTCCCTTTTGAAATTGGAAGCCCATCTCCAGCTCTGCTCACTACTGGGTGAGATTGTACAGAAGTTACTAACAGGTGGTGTTTTGGTCTATCCTCATAAACATCAGCTTTATTTGATAGCTGGCCTGGCTGTTAAGTCTTCTCTTCCTTTTGGTGAGAGGCTTTGCTACATCTGAGAACTCTTGACCTGTCTTACTATCTCCTGTGGTGTGAGACTTGGGATGGAACCCCCAGGTGTGGCTACCTGCATCTAGGTAACAACAGGAGGCAAATCAGGTCATCCCTCTGTTGCAAATGCTGCTTCTGACCCTGGAGCTAGTGATGTGAATGAAGCTCTTGGTGTCTACATGGTCTTTGTGCTTTACCTAGGGCTGTAAAATGTGGGTGTTTGACTCTACCCCCACCTTGGCTTAAGTGGTCCCCTTTCACTCTCTCCTTTTGTTTTCTGATTTCAAAATTCAAATGGTTAAACCTAATTGATATATGGTACTATTAAGAAGAGGTGCCTAAGGTTAGAGCCCTTATGGAAAAAGACCTGGACAGGTGCCCTGTTCTTCCCACCATAAGAGCACTCAGCCAGAAGGCTCAGCTAAGAACCAGGAAGACCTGCATCAGTCCCCAAATCTACCAGTGCTTCAATCTTGGACTTCCCACCTCTGACATTGTGAGAAATTTCTATTGTTAACAAGCCACCTGGCTTATGGTATTTTGTTATAGCCACCCTAATGAACTAAGAGGGGAGGGTTGAGTCAAAGAATCAGGAATTATTTTGTGTCCAACTGGACAACTTAGTTTAGCAAATTTAACTCTGAATGAATGCACGGGATGACAAGCGTTACTTGTGATTAGAAGATTCTGACATCCTGGTGACACTGGTGTTAGACTGGTCTCATTGAACTTTGGAGCCAACATATGAACAACAATATCACTTTTTAGTCATTTTTTAAAAGTTGGAATAAAAATTGAACAAAGAGAATCAATTTTGTAACCTATATAAGAAGTCACACTCTACAGATTGGCACATACACCCCGTCACCAGCCTGTAACACATGTGCGTTCAGGATTTTGGATACACTCTCCTTAAAACACAAACTTCAGAGCAGATGCCAGAGTATCATTAGCAGATTTGTGTCTTCTGGCTTTCTTGTGTTGAGAAATATCAGAACAGGCCCCCATGGTAAATGGGGGAAATATTTTGTGCAGGCTACATGTTCACTATCAGTTTTCTCAAAATATGGAAATTTAATTGGGCATGCACTTTCGATTTTAAAGTTCATCAATACTAGAGGGTTTTATTGCCAAATAAAAAAGTGTTAACAAAGAGTAAAAATAAGTAAATGCTAAGTCTATTGAACCCAGAGAGTTCAGGTTACAGTTCATCTGTTATTCAATGTGTTTAATAAAGTGTAGTCAGTTGATCAGAGGCTAATTTCCCTGAGTAAGAGAAAGAGGGAGCACAAAGAAAAGGGCCTACTAGGTGACATTCTTCTAAATAACCTGCACATCTTAGATTAGAAGCAGGAGGAGCCAGGAGCAGGAGCATTTTTAACCACCCTAATTGGTGCTGATGCAGACAGTTCAGGGCACTGCCTCTGGTGGGGCAGGAATGGGGACTGACAGGGAAGTACTCTGTCCCCAGCAGAACAAGCACAGAGAATTCCAGTGACCTTAAAATAACTTTCAACATCACAACATAGTCACAGAGCTCAAGGAAATTGCTCTGGAGTATATAGAAATTTTAGGCCCAAAAGCTGTCATTTGTAAAAAGGTTTGCAATGGTGTAATCATGTGAATTTGGTCCCTTCTGCCATCAAGTTGGATTTTATTTCCAAATATCACTGAAAGTCCAGTTCTCTGAATCTAATTCTATTCAAGTGGGACACTGCCTGACTAAATGCAGGAAGAAAGAGCTTTGATTGAAAGCTGTCTTAGCATTGGTACTGGCATTTTCTATCCCCAAGCTATAACCAAGATCCAAGGTTTTGATTAAGGTCTCGGCCACTTTCATCCTCAAGGTAGATAGATGTAGAAAGAGAGGCTAGAATTCAAATACATCATTGAATTTGCTCCCTAACGGGGTTAATAACTATTTCCAATCTAAAAAGAACCCTGTATGAGGTCAAGTATAGAGCATAGTTTAAGTTTTCATTGGGGACTTAAACCTCCTAAGAAAGTCCCGTCGTCTTTTTCATGTGTAGATAAGTGTGTGTGGAATACTTATTTCCCAAGAACTCCTAAGGCTGAACAACACACCACCAGTTAACCTGAAGAAAAGAATCCTCACATTTGGCAATAGTTTATGTCTTTTTAAATAGTTTATATTCCTTGAAAATTTGATCAGGACTTTTTTTTTTTTTTTTTTTTTTTTTTTTTTTTTAATTTACATTCTAGGCCTGTCCTGCAGGAGTCTGGGGAACCCAAATGCAAACAGTCTTCTACAAAACATTGAATTCAGAAACCCCATGGCAATCAGCCAAAAGCCATTTTTCTCATCAAAGGCTAATATCTACTGTTGCATTTTCCATGCTATTAAAATGGTCCTGAATGCTTTAAACATATTACCTCATTTGTGTTCACAATGTCAATCAGGTAGTACTTTCCCATTTTATGCAGGTGAAGAAATTGAACTTCAAGAGGAAAGTATCTTGCTGAGTTTGCACTGTTGGTGGAGTGACCTTCTACAGGACAACCGTCTTTGGTCCTAGATCAGTTTATTCCTTTTCAAACCTAACTCTAAAAAGTGAAGATATCATAACACAGCTGGAAAGACAGAATTTCAGCACTAAAAACTCTTATTCTGTTTAGGAGAATACACCAATTGTCAGATTTTCAGGGATCTGATGTTATTACCTAGGCCAAACTTCATGAAGTTAGATTTTTTTTAAAAAATTGCATTTTCAGGTCTCATTGGTAAATTCATTTCATCTCAGCTTGAAAATTTGTCTCACTCAGGACAATGAAGCCTCTTTATTCTCATTCCAACTCAATAATCACCCTTTATATTTTCAAATGGGCCTGCCTTCACGAGAGGTTTGTTTATTTACTGAAACCAGGGCTTGGAACATGCGAGGCAAGTGCTCTCTCTCTCTCTCTGAGCTTCGTTCCCAGTCCCCAGAAGAGTTTTCTCATTTAATGAACTTGGAGTATTGTAACCACGTGTTGTCAGACGAAAAGTTCTCAATGTCGATGATGACGTTGGACTGTGACTTTTTTCCACGAAGCCTGATCAGAGAAGGAGTGCTGACGAGCCACTATGACGCGCTCCGGTCTGCCCAGAGATGGCGTGGTGTCGTAACAGCTTGAGGAGACGCTGCCTGCTCCAGCTGTGTTCAGCCTGCCTGCGTCGGTCCCTTACAGCCCTGTGTCCTCGGGTACCCGCAGAAGAGTCCAAAACCAGAGGCAAACCTAGCTTTCTGCTACACGATGCATTTGAACACACATGGTTTGGGGACTTTTGAGACGCCTAGTATACGCGGCAGCACTGATGGCTAGACTACCTGCAGCACAGTCCACCCTATCTAGTCACATTTGTCAGGCAGTGGGGCGTGTACCTCCCCCACCCGGCAGGATGTCAAAGCTCTTGGAAGTAAAGGTGCCTCCAGGTAAGGCGTCCTTGGGGACATAGTCTGCCACAGAGGCCTGTGGCTGAGGTACGGCTCTTCTACTCATCCTTGGTGGCCCCTCACGTAGTTCTCTATGTTAGCTGGCTTTCCATTGCTGCAACAAACTACCTGGGGACGTCAACTTATGAGGAGGAAAGATTTATTTCGGTTTGTAGTTTCAGAGGTCCCAGTCCAAGGTCACCTGATCCTGTTGCCATTGGGCTTATGCTGAGGCAGATGGTCATAGCAGGAAATGTGTGGCACAGGGAGGTGCTCACCTCATGTTGGCTGGGAAGAAGAGAGAGAGAGAGAGAGAGAGAGAGAGAGAGAGAGAGAGGGAGAGAGAGAGGGAGAGAGGGCCCAAGGTCCCAATATCCCTTTCAAAGTCGTGCCCCCGTTTACCTAGCTTCCTTCTGCTGGGTCCCTCCTCCTTACCTTTCCATCACCTCCCGATGACTCCGCAGGCAGGCGAGCAGGCCTTGAGCCCCGGGGCTTAGGGAGGTGTCCCCGTGTTGTGTTCTCACGTGCTGTCACATGCGGAAGATCTGCCTTGGCGCTGACGACGAGCTTGGCTCCTTGAGGATGGACACAGCATCTTGAAGGCTTTTGAGGCCTGATGGCATGCGGCCTGCCTGGCACAGGAGGGCTCTTACTGCTCACCTGAAGCAAGTGGACATCACTGCGAGTTTTACTGAGATGCCCCTGCCTTCCAGATGCCATGGAAGTGAAGATGTCTCCGTGTAAGGCACTCTCTGGGACATCGTCTGCCGGGATGCTGCTTCATTCTGTGTGTAAGTTTTAACTCCTTTGATCCTTTGTTCCGGCTGTTTAACCTGGGACAGCATCGCCCTCTTTGCGTGTTTCCATGGAAACTACAAACAATTTGTGTGAAGCCTCTTGAACACTTTACAGTCCATGGGAGGTAATTGATAAACCCCATGACCATTGTATAAACTTCATTATATCTCATCAATACATCTTCTGTTCTCTATGGAGCCTCACACACAGGTAGAAATGAAATATATATTTAATAATGGGAGCTTGACCAGCACACTTTAGTGGGTTAATTAATTAATGGTGAAGGAATGGAGACAAGAAAACCTTCTAGAAAAGATTCCCTGTCATGTACTGAGCTCTCCCAGTGAGGTGCTCTTACCTCTGTGGCACAGCTGGCTCAGGGTCGGGGTTCTACAAGACACCTGGCAGGGCAAGGGAGTCACCGTGTAGCAGGGGTGCAAGGGGGTAATTCCAGGAAGTCCTTGCACACCATTGTGCAGGCAGATGCAGAGGTGGCTCTTCAACTTCTGTTTCAGGTCATTTCCACTTAAAGGCAGCTTAATGTGGGTGGAGAACCCCGCAAGTTCTTTTTTTTTTTTTTTTTTCTTTGTGTGTGTTGGGGGTAGGGGAAGTGGGTGATGTAAGCATTTTCACCGAGCTACTTAATGAAACATGAAAATAATCTTTTCCGTTCAATTTTAAAATATCCCCTACGTACTTTTCTCATTTGGCCCCAAACAATTATTCTCACTGAAGTCTGTGTTGTACCATGAGAGTTATACGGTTTGTCTTACTAAGAGTCTCATTGTGCATCTATGGCCTCATCCATTTCACCCCAATTCCAAAGCTCTTCCCTGCCCTGAGGATGTGCTGGGGGATGGCTGGTGGTGGAAAGAGCAGGGAGTTCCGCAGCCTGGAGCCTGGAGCCTGGCTGAATCGGAGCAGGCGAGGCTAAGAGGGAGAAATGGGCCTCACAATGATGAGCTTGTGTGGCCAAGAAATACGTTCAGTCAGTTTTTGCATCACTGTGGCTAGAAGACTTGAAGAGAACAAAATAAAAGGGAAACATTCATTTCTGCTCATGGTGTCAGAGCCTCAGTCCCAGGTGCTGACTCCAGAGCCCGGGCCCCAGGTGAGGCAGGATCATCATGGCGGGAGGGTGTGGTGAAGGAAAACAGCTCTGGACACAGAACCAGGAGGTGGGGGGGAGGAGAGAGGGAGACAGCGAGCGCTCTCTGCTCACCAAGGACAAAACATAAGCCCCCAAGGCACCCCCAGTGACCTGCCTCTTTCAGTCACACCCTACCTGACTACAGTTACTAACCAATTAATTTAATCACTGGATTAATCTACTGAATATGTAATTACTCTCATTATTTAATCATTTCACCTCTAAGAACTTTTAGATTTTTTCACATATGAGCTCTTGCGGGACACCCTATATCTAAACCACAACAACAATCCAGTGTCAAAAGCACTTTGAACTAGAGAGTTACCTTCTACCTGGAAGAAACCAAGACTTCTGATCAAAAAGACTGGAATCAGGGCCTGGCAATCCTCAGAGGACCACGTGGTCAATGCTCTGTGCTTGGGAAGCTGATATGTTCATGAATCCTAGGTACAGACACGGCCCCTGCACACCAGAGCCCAGGGGAAGAGAGGGCGCCTCGGCCCATCAGCAAGCTGGGGTGGCAGGTGGCTCCTGGCTGGAAGATGGGAGGTTCTCTCTAGTTCCTGAAGAGGTTGTGCCTGCAGGGCCAGGAAGGCACTCCGTGTGTGTGTGTGTGTGTGTGTGTGTGTGTGTGTATTTGGTGTGTGTGGGGGTGATATGTGTGTGTGTATGTGTGGTGTGTTTTTGTGTGTGTGTGTGGTGTGTTCGATGTGTGTGTGTGGTGTGTGTGTGTGGGTGATGTGTGTGTGGTGTGTGTGTGTGTGTGTGTGTGGTGTGTGTTTGGTGTGTGTGTGTGGTGTGTTCGATGTGTGTGTGTGTGTGTGTGTGTGTGTGTGGTTGTGTGTGTGTGTGTGTGTGTGTGTGTGTGTGTGTGTGTGTGTTGTGTGTGTGTGTGATGTGTGTGTGTGGTGTGTGTGTAATGTGTGTGTATGTGTGTGTTTGGAGTGTGTGTTATATATGTGTGTGTGTGGTGTGTGTGTATTTGGTGTGTGTGATATGTGTGTGTGGTGGTGTATGTGTGTGTGTGTGTGTGTGTGTGTTTGGTGTGTGTATGTGATATGTGTGTGTGGTGTGTGTGTGGTGTATGTGTGTGTGTGATATGTGTGTGTGTGTTTGGTGTGTGTGGGGTGATATATGTGTGTGTGGTATGTGTGTGTGTGTGTTTGGTGTGTGTGTGAGATATGTGTGTGTGTGGTGGTGTGTGTGTGGTATATGTGTGTGTGCTGTGTGTGTTTGGTGTGTGTGTGTGATATGTGTGTGTGTGTGTTTGGTGTGTGTGTGGTGTGTGTGTGTTTGGTGTGTGTGTGATATGTGTGTGTGGTGTATGTGTGTGTGGTGTGTGTGTGTGTGGTATATGTGTGTGTGTGTGGTGTGTGTGTGTGTTTGGTGTGTGTGGTGTGTGTGGGGGTAATATATGTGTGTGGTGTGTGAGTGTGTTTGGTGTGTGTGTGTGATATGTGTGTGTGGTGTATGTGTGTGTGTGATATGTGTGTGGTGTGTGTGTGTGTTTGGTGTGTGTGTGATATGTGTGTGTGGTGTATGTGTGTGTGTGTGTTTGGTGTGTGTGTGTGTGATATGTGTGTGTGTGTGGTGTGTGTGTGATTTGTGTGTGTGTGTGTGTGTGTGTGTGGGTGATATATGTGTGTGGTGTGTGTGTGTGTTTGGTGTGTGTGTGATATGTGTGTGTGGTGTATGTGTGTGTGTGCGGTGTATGTGTGTGTGGTGTGTGTGTGTGATATGTGTGTGTGGTGTATGTATGTGTGTGGTGTGTGTGTGTGTGTGTGTGTGTGTGTTTTGGTGTGTGTGTGATATGTGTGTGTGGTGTGTGTGTGTGTTTGGTGTGTGTGTGTGATATGTGTGTGTGTGGTATATGTGTGTGTGTGATGTGTGTGTGTGTGGTGTGTGTGTGGTGTGTGTGGGTGTGATATGTATGTGTGTGTGTGTGTGTGTGTGTGTGTGTGTGTGTGTGTGTGTGTGTGCGTGTGTGTGGTGTGTGTGTGGCTTTCTTTTGATTCCAATGGCAGACTCAGTTTCCTTCTTCCTCAGGCAGCAGCTGCCAGGACACTGTCCTGTTGGGATGTCCACTACTAACACCCTGCTAAAGAACTGGCGCTTCACAAAGGCATACTCTGGTAGTCAGAAAACCTAAGAAGATGGTGCCAGTGCACACAGCGGGACTGGAGTTGAGATGTGCCAAGGAAGAAAGTCCACCGGCCAGGCCAGCCAGAGCCAGCCAAGGCACAGCACTTTGCCAGGTTTCTATGGAAACTGCAACTGCTTAGCTCACAGGAAGGTAATCAGAGCCAGAGGAAAGCCAGAGAGACTTAGGATGGAGTTAAAAATGGTGACGTTACCTGTACAGTGAATTTCCTCAAACGTCCCTTCCGTGTCTAAGTCCCCTCACAAGACTCCGAATGGTTCATCAGAGATGTTTCCATCAGTCGTAGGAGCTTTGGAGATGTCAATATCCTGAACATCTGGGGCCAGTGCTCCGGAATCAAGCACCTTCCCTGGAGCAAGCTCGAGAAGTCTGACACATGCTTAGATGCATTTTTATTACCCTGAGATTCGACTTGAACGCTGCCCATTCTCACTTTTGACAACACAATGATTAGGGGTTATTGGGCCTGTGTATGTGTGCATCGTGCCATCAGAATGGTTCTGCTTTTCCCTTTTTAAATCACCTGTGTCTCTCCGGGAGCATAATGAAGCCACCTCTCGGGGAAAGTTCCTTCCACCACCAGTTGCCTTCCAACCTGAGAGTAGGTTACGCGTGTTTCAGTTTCAGAAGTGAGCTTTACCTCACCTAGAAGCCCCCGAGCCCTTGAAGCACCTTTGAAAGCCTGACCCCTGTGGATTTCTTGGTGAAACTGTGGTTTGGAGTTAGGACTGTGTGATGGTCAGCCACTCAGGAGTTGTCATCACGGTCAACACCTATCTTCATTCCATCGACAGCTTATGACATGGCCCGTCTTTCATAAGATCATACGTGGTCTTCCTTTTCACTTTCTGCCCAAATTTAACACATGGGACTCCATACATTGGTGCCCAGGGATCATCGACCCACTTAGCGGGCCCATGGGCTATATCAGCAAGGGACAGTGAGCAGGAATAACGGAAAGGCAGGATGGTGGAACTGCACGTGTTTCAGAACTGTTTCTTCCCCAAAGGGTTCTCGTCCTACGCTTCACTCCAAAGGTGAATTAGCCTGAACAGCAGCTCAAGAGGTTTGGGGGGATGGATGGAAATTATGATTTCCACATCTTTGATCTTCAGGAAAAAACACTTGAAGGACGAAATAACTTTTCTCTAAAAAGACAGAAACTGTGCTCAGTGGTGAAGGGATCAGAAGAGTCAATCAACTGTGTCAGCTGAAGTATCTGTGCTGGGAAATTCAATGATCACTCATATCATTCAATAACACCCCATAACCAATCAATAAATTAAAAAAAGAAAACAAACTGCATAACCCTTGCTACAGATAAGGGTAAACTGGAGATACCACTTAGTCTGAGAGCCGAGGGAAACTGGCCATTGGATTTGAGATTTAGACTGCATTTTACACCTAGTTCTAGGGAGTACCAGACTGGGAGTGGGTGGTCCCAGGGCCTGGTCCACACAGTGGTAAGACCTGGAGCATAAAGGAGCCAAGGTGTCCTTGTGCCTTTCCTGAGCAGACCCACCGTCAAGCAGACGAGAGCAGAGTGCAGCTGAACATGCCCACAGGTGACCAGAGGAGTCATTCACTTCTTCTTCTTTTTTTTTTAATGTGTATTTATTTGTTTTGGTTGTACACAATGCCTTTATTTTTACATGGTGCTGAGGATCGAACCCGGGCCATGCAGGTGCTAGGCGAGCGCTCTACCTCTGAGCCACAACCCCAGCCCTAGTCATTCACTTCTGTGACGTCCACTGGGATCTATTCACAGGAATCCACAGCGAGCAGAACCAGGTATGCCTGGCCGTCCACATCTACGCAGACACAGCTCCGTCAATACCTCCATAAGTTTCACCATATTACTAAACCGAGAGTTTCCATGCCAGACTGCAGGACAAGTCAGTGGTGCTGTCATGACTTGCACGGCATGTCAGCGCAAAGACCCGGATGGCGAAGACGGCAGAGGGAAGGTGAGGTTTTTATTTAGGTAAAGTATGCATTGAGAGCAGTCAAAATAAAGCACATTTCCCAGTTAAAAGCTAAAATGAATCATCTGGGGAGGGAAAAGGGGCAGTTCTCCCTTTGAGAGTGAAGGGAAGTAAACAGATTGCCAAATCATGTCTTGGAAGCACCAAGCTCAGTTCACCGAGGGGAGAAGCTGGAAAACACTGCTCTAAAGAAGTGTGTTCCTGACAACAATCAAATCCAGACCTCGCTCTGAGGAAGCAGGCTGGCCCTGCTGGCCAGACAGCCCTGTAAGAAGGACGGTTGGCAACACTATAGTCACAGCTTGCCCTGCTGGGGGCAGGTGGCCTCCTCTGCACCTGATCCGCCTCCTTTCCCAAGTGACAATCCCCAGGTCCCTAGAGTTCTCCAGGGAGAACTTTCCGTCCTTCCTACCATCACTGCCCTCAGGGAGGTCCAGAGCTTCTGCCTGGTAAGGGCTCAGAGGCAGCTGTCTGGACAGGGAGGAGGGCTACAGTTCTCATTCTTATCTCAGATGTGTTTTGATCAAACCCCTTTATATTACAGGTTTATGTGGCTTGGTGCGTTCTGAGTTAGAAGCAAGTTTCTTAATGTCCTCTAGCTAAATACTCCAAGGAAGATGCTTTTGGCTAAAGAGAAATGTACTGGTTTATTGAAACAAAGGAGACCTCATACTGTGGAAAACCTCGGGCATCTCTGTGAGAGGTGACTTGGGAAGGGCTGGAGTTTGAATGTGTGGTGTTAGAAATGGTTCAAGGAACCATGATTGTAGTCGCCGGAAAGGGATTGCAGCCTGGAACGGCGCGGGAAGGAGTCCGGAGACAGGATGGAGACGAAAATATTCTTTAATCTTACAAGAAACTACAATATATCTATACAATAGCAATAACCCTGTCTTTTCTCTCTCTGGTCTCTTCCCATGCGCCCGAGCAGCAATGGCGCTCGCTCGATCTGCTGAGTCACCGTTCAAATCTCTCGAGATCCTCGACCAAGTCCCGCGAGATCCCAGACCAAGTCCCGTGAGAGTACGGAAGGCGGAAATGCCCAAAAATGTCTATGGCCCAATAGTCAACCGCAATCTTAGCTATCTCCCCAAACAGGGCTCCTGCATTTCCCCCTTTTTGTTTTAAAAGAGGTAATGCTCTAGGACGTCTATGTGCAACCAACATTCTTACCCATCATCGGATAATCAAGGCTGTGCCCTTGACTCCTGTCTTAGGTTGATATGTCGGCCACATGAGACTATCCCGTGCAACTGTGCCTGTCTTAGGTTGTCCCCCTCTGGGATCTTACCCGTCATTGGCTAACCAGCCATCCAATGGAGCCCTTTAGGATCGACTGTGTAAGATGACTAACAGCCGTCCAATTGTGGGGAGATGCTGTGGCTTTAAGGCAACAAGCCTTTTGGTGACGAGCCAAATTGCATAGCATATCAAATTCTTTAAACAAATCAGCTGCCTTAAGTTCTATCAAGTAACACACTGAGTTGTCTAAACAAATACCCCCAAGGTACTGTCCCATGAAGTTCCAAACAATGAAAGATCAAAATGTCCACTTGTTATAACACGTAGATCTAGGAGGCCCCATGCATGCAGAGCAGAGGCCACACTGCTGGTGAGGTTGTTTGACATTTGAGCAGCAGGGATGCTTGCAGCGACCGCGATCCCTGCATCTGTAGCAGCAGCCGTCTTTTTTTATGTCTAGACAATGCCACCGGCAAATCTTCAGGGCCCGCTCCCTAGAGACTCAAGCATCAATTATTAAAGGAAAGGCAGTGCTATTCCAGCACTGAGTCAAGAGGCGAGTTGTCAAACTAAAAAATAGAATTATTAGATTAGAAAATTAAAGTTGATTTCTGCTCACACACATTGCAGCCCGAGCTCCCACAAACATAAGCTGGCAAAACATCATATTTAGAACAAAACAAAGAAAGACTGAGGGTATTTACTGTATTAAAGATAGATTAAAGAAAAACTAAAAGCACTTTGGAGAAATAATTTGTTAGCTGGAACTCTCGAGTTTCTGCATACACAGCAGTCCTTTACCTGTTGAAATGATTGAAATTAATCATTTATTAAACAAATGAAGTTAATAACAAATAAGCAACCTTATGTCAAAACACCAAAATATCAGGTTATACAGCCCTAGTCATATTTTTCGCTTAAGAGAAATCCCTGGGACACCTATAAAACAAAATTGAAGGTACCTTCACTTATTAAATTATTTACCCAATTAGAATACTCTTAAACTTAAATGAATTAGAGTTATTTGGATCCATATATATATATATATATATATATATATATATATATATATATATTATATTCACAAGCGCTTTGTTATTTTTGATGTCAGACTGGACAGACAGACGCACATACAAACATATATTTGTGACGTCACATTAACATGAAATTTAGACAAATACACAGACATAAACACATATATAAAAAGAAAAAAAAATACAATTGTGTGCACACTAAAGAGAGATCTCTTCGTCCCAGCCGGGAGGAATGACACTTAAGTTGTGACGTATTTTGAAGGACTCTTTTAAGGGAATCATTCCATATCTTCATCATGGTCCTCTTGATTTTGTACCTTTTTTATTAATCTTGATTCCTCAACAACTTCATCTTGATCCTTTTGATTTGGTACTTGCTTTATTAATCTAGATGGTATCCATATTGGAGAGGATTCATGCTTTGGAAAAACACAAACAGATCCTCTCCCCCAAATTAACACTGGATCTGGACCTTTCCATGTACCTGAAAGAACATCCTTCCAGTAAACCAAAGGTTTATGTTGTTGATGTGGGTTCCAATGTCTGTCTCCAGCAGAATAACCATCAGAGTCTAAAGTTAAAAAATTTAAGGTAAACAGGGCAACTGCCAATCTGTCCTTAGGATTTTTCCAGTTTCCTTCTTTCTGTTTTAACAACATAACTTTTAGTGTGCGGTTTGCTCTTTCAATAATGCCCTGACCCTGAGGATTGTATGGGATGCCTGTTTTATGGGATATGTTGAATTTTGCGCAAAACTCTTTGAAAGATGAGGACGTATATGCGGGCCATTATCTGTTTTAAGCATTTTAGGGATGCCCAATGCAGCAAAAGCTTGTAAACAATGAGATGTGACATCTTTAACTTTTTCTCCGGAATGTAAGGAAGCAAAAATCATGCCTGAGCATGTATCTATGGTTACATGAATAAATCGCAATTTTCCAAAACTTGGCTCATGAGTAACATCCATCTTCCACAAATGATTGGGCATTAATCCTCTAGGGTTAACACCAAAATGAGGATTGGGCAAATGTGTCATACAAGATTTACAATCTTTTACAATTGTTCTGGCTTGCTCCTTTGTGATTTTAAACCTATG
Source organism: Tamias sibiricus (assembly GCA_025594165.1). Lineage (NCBI taxonomy): Eukaryota > Metazoa > Chordata > Mammalia > Rodentia > Sciuridae > Tamias > Tamias sibiricus. Next base: position 166,426,309 of record CM046662.1, on the reverse strand, counting down.
CTGCAAGGTGGTGCTGTTGACGTGAAACTGGGAATGAAATAAAGTAGCTTGTTGTAGCGCTGAAAGTATAAATATATCTTTTTGTAAGTTCATCAGCCTTTTGATTACTTTCATGGAGGGGGCCAGGCAAATTAGTATGTGCTCTAATATGGCCTATGAATAGAGGTTCTTTTCTTGCCCACAAAAGTTTTTGTATTTGATAAAACAATTTAAAAGCTGGAGTATGAGGTGCTATTGGTCCTGCTAACTCTAATTTTGGGACGGCTTGTACAATATAGTGGCTATCTGAAAAAATGTTTATGGGCTGGTCTCTAAAATTTTCCAGAGCTCTTACCACAGCTTCCAATTCCACTAGTTGAGCTGATTTGTGTGCAGTTATGTAAGTCATATTTTCTTTTTTAGTGACTACTGCAGCAGTACCATTTGAGGACCCATCTGTAAATACATTAAATGCCTTAGGAATAGGTTGATTTTTTATTACCTGTGGAAATATAATAGGATGATTAATACAAAAAGATAATATAGGAGACTTAGGAAGGTGATTATCAAAATTTGCAGAGGTAGAGCATCTAGCTATAGCCCAGTCATTATCGTTGAAGCATAAATATTCAATCTGTGACGATGAATAGGGAGTAATAATAGTAGCAGGGTGAATGCCAAATATTTTAGTAGAAGTTTTAAGTCCTTGAAGAATAAGTTTAGCCACCATGGAGGTATAAGACTCAATTATGCTTTTAGGAGAGACAGGCAAATGTATCCATAATAAAGGCCCTTGTTGCCAAAATACTCCTGTGGGTGTATATTGTGAAGAAATAATAATCAATATCAGCGGTTGAGTTAAATCAAATCTGTCACAATGAGCTCCTTCGATGGCTTTTTCTACTACCTTTAAAGCTTTCCTAGCATCAGGAGTCAATGTTCGCGGTGAGGATGGATCAGGGTCCCCTCGAAGGATATCAAATAAAGGTTTTAATTGGCCAGTAGTGAGGTTTAGTGTAGGGCGAAGCCAATTAATGTCTCTCAGTAGTTTTTGGAAATCATTGAGGGTGGTTAAATGTTCTTTATTTATTAAAATTTTTTGGGGTCTAACAAAAGTATCCATGATTTTAAATCCTAAATATAATATGGGAGATCTGGTTTGAACTTTATCTTCTGCTATATATAATCCGTATTTTTTAAAATTTTCTACCACGTCACTGAATATATTAAATAAGATTTTTTGATTAGGGTGGGCCAGTAAAATATCATCCATGTAATGTAGACACATGAGGTTTGGATATTTATTTTTAATGGGTTGGATGGCCTTGTCCACATATATTTGGCATATGGTGGGGCTATTAGCCATTCCCTGTGGCAAAACCTTCCATTGATATCTCTGATCAGGGCCATTATTGTTAATAGAAGGAACTGAAAAGGCAAACCTGGGGGCATCCAGAGGATGTAGGGGAATAGAAAAGAAGCAATCCTTTATATCAAGACTAATAACATGGAAATTTTTTGGAATAGCTATAGGATTCGGAAGTCCAGGTTGAGTAGGGCCCATGACTTGCATGGTTTTATTAATTTGTCTAAGATCATGTAATAATCGCCATTTTCCTGATTTTTTCTTGATCACAAATATGGGGGAATTCCAGGGAGAGGTGGAAGGTTCTATATGTCCTGCTTCTAGTTGTTCCTGAACTAGTAGGTGGGCCGCTTGTAATTTCTCTTTAGATAGGGGCCACTGAGGGACCCACACTGGCTTATCAGAAAGCCATGGTATTTTCAAAATTATTTTCTCAGTGGCCCCGAAGAAAAATGTCTTTTTCCTATATGATAATGATTTCTTTTAGGGTTAAGCTTACCCTGTACTTTTTGATGATTTCTTATAGGGTTAAGATTACTCTGTAGATTTTTACATTTAACACCTGCAGGTTTGGTTGCAAGGTGTACTCCCATTTGTTGTAAAATATCTCTTCCCCATAAAGTAACCGGTAGATTAGGTAAAACATAAGGCTGAAACGTGCCTTTATGTCCTTCATCATCCTCCCATTTTAAAATTACCGCACTTTTTTCTGGGAGGTTATTATATCCCAAGCCTCTTAAACTGGTTGAAGCTTTTTGCAGAGGCCAGTGTTTGGGCCATTGACATAAATTAATGATGGAAGAATCAGCTCCAGTATCTATAAGACCCTCCATTTCTATTCCTTGGATTCTTATTTTACACATAGGCCTCCTTGTACAGTCCCGAACCCAGCAAACCATGGGTTTTGAATCAGTGGAACAAAATCCTCTATTGTTCCTATTTAGAGGCATATTCATTTTAAATGACTTATGTAAATTTGGAAGGAGGAGCAGCTGAGCAATTCTATCTCCCTGATTAATAGCACTTATACTTTGGGGTGAGCTAAGCATTATTTTTATTTCCCCTTTATAGTCTGAGTTTATTACGCCTGGGGTCACTTGCAAACCTAATAAGCTCTCAGGACTTCGCCCGATAATAAGTCCTACAGTCCCTGAGGGAAGAGGTCCCCTGACTCCTGTGGGAATCAGTTGAACCCCCATTTCAGGTGTTAACACTATTCGGGCGGTGGAACAGAGGTCTAATCCTGCATTTCCTCCTGTTCCTCTGGCGAGGGAGTGGATGGGTAATAGGGATTGTGTCGGGGAAGCATCTGAGTGGATGCTTGAGGATACTCCTCCTCCAATGCCTCGTACATTTGTGGGCCCCGGGGCATTGGGCCCCTTGCCCCGTTTTTTGAATTCCTGAACAAAGGATTTCCATGGATGTCAAATATTTTGAATAGCATTTATTGGCCCAATGATTTCCTTTCTTACACCTGGGGCAGCAACCTGGAGCACGGTATGAATTTGGTCTTATTTCTCTTTTAGGATTTGCCTAGAATAGCCTGATTGATTATGATAAATTTTGCCTAGAATATCCTGATTGATTATAATGTCTATGTTGAGCTCTTGTAAAATTTTGTTAAAAGGCCCTTTTATTTTGAAAAGGAAGAGTATGTGGTAATATATGATGAAATTTTCTATTTCTTAATATAGAATTTGAAGCTATTTAATGTCTGATGAGCTCTTAAAGAAATAGCAATTTATAATATTTTAAAGAAACTTTGGTTCTCTTCCCCACATAGACTAGAACTTCGGTTTATATCAGAATATTAACTTTTAAACCTTAGGGAAGAGAAAAACCTTCAATAGCTTTTTCCTGATTACTTCTTCATATATACTCACTTAACCAACTCACAGAGGCCTCTTACCTCACTTACATAAACCCTCTTACTTCATCACAAAAAGTCTCTCTTATCTTGAAACATATTCTTTTCCTTCAATTTAATATGGTTTCCATACCTATAACCTTCTGATTTTACTTTCTCTCACGTGATATCCCTTTTTTCTGTTTCACCCTTTAGAGACAATTTTTATAATAATTTGAATTTATAGACAAATTATTTCATCTTAATAAAAAATATTTTGTTATTTATAGTACTCTTAACTGGAACAGGAGAAACTTTTGAGCCTTTGTATATAGAGAAGTCTTTTATAAATCTTTGTATATAAAATTACTTTAGGTTCTCTGGCAGCCATTTCATGAGAAACACAATGCTTAAGTATATAGAATTGATTATACCTGGTTGGAACTTTAACTCTCTCAGTGATAAAAAGGCAACTTTAAAATTTCTTTTTTTTAATTTACCATAATTATCGAATAACAACCAATAATAGTCTCTAAATAGAATTTAAGGAGTTATTTAATGGCATATATAACAGTCAGCATCTTTACCTTGCAAAGAAATTAGATGTTAAACAAATAAAGTTATTTATAAATGAGCTAATCTCATGTTAAATTGATTTTACCTATTTTTCTTTGCTAGAGGATGAGTGGCCTGCAACAAAGGGTTATTAAGGCCATTAACAATTAGCTTTTAGACCAACCCTGAAGAGAATTGTGAGTTAAGTTCTCATATTAGAAGCACCTTTAATATATTTTTATATGTTTTATTTAAGTTAAATTGAACTTATAATTCACGTGAATTAAAAGGTATTTGGATCCACTTAAAAACACTTTTGATGAGCAGCTCAATTTTGTATTTGCCAAACCTTATATCACTTAAATGACATATGGAACATATACATATAGACATACAAACATAAAAGACAAGTGTGCACACTTAATAACAATAGCAAAAGGCCTCTGTAGCTTTTGTAGATGAAATCTCCATTGCAATGGTATAGATGTTTAATTAAAACTCTATAATTAAATAAAAAACAAAACTGATCAAACAATATCAACTCAGATGTATAGAATTAAAGTTATGAGCTCAAAAAAAAAATATGTATATATATGTTGATTCTAAGAAAAAGCAAAAGTCTTTAGATAAAATGACCAGCCGGTTAATGGAAAAACCCAGGTAAAAGACACCTTTTATCTTATGTTTTTTCTTTTGGGGCTTAACTTGATGTGTTTATCTATTTGCCCTTTTAACGTAAGTCTTGATGTTGAGGTCCTGGAACAGTGAGAAAACTGCCTTTTTTGTTAGTTTCATAACATTAAACAGTGATTTTTTTAGTTAGCTGATCAGTAGAAGCATTTCCTGTGCTTAAAGAACCAAAGAGATTAGAATGTCCCCGGATATTCATGTTGATAATGGCTCTTGAGAACACTTTTTAGGAAATATAAATTTAACAAAATTTCTCCATGTTCAATCATAATCAAAAAAAAACCAAGGCTTAGAACCTTTTGTACAACAATAGGAAATTTTGTCTGGTAAAAAGTAAGGCATATCTAATTTTTTCTGACATAAAGTGGGGACTATTTTTCACAAAAGCCTGGCAGGCATGACTGAAATGTCCTGATTGACTGCAAGTGAAAATAATGTTCTTTTGCCACGGTAGATAAGTAAATTTATCATCTATTGAAGCATTATTATATCTCTTTAAAAAACTTAAACAAGTTACTTCCTAGTATAGTGGCAACAAATAACAATACCTTAGATATGGGTAGGAGTTCATTTATCTACATAGGTTTTAATCATGAAATTGGCTAAAAGATCCTGTTTTTCTAATGGGTCTAGCAATGCTGATAGGTTGGGGTTTTTCAGAAAGCATTAAGCCTGTTTTTTTTTTTTTTTTAATATTATAGCCAAATGACCTGTGAGCCTTTTCTTAATAAGTTTTGTCTATAAAAGTAAATATTGTTTTGGAGTTAAGCTTTACTTTGTTCTATTGCCAATAAAAAGGGGATGTTATACATCTGTTTATAGCAGTTGAATTAACTAGTTTTGACTTGACCGCAAGAAAAACATTGTCCTTTAGTGGTATTATCAAAAGATTTCTTAGGAGCAGGATTTGAGCCATATCTCTTTAAAAACTGTGAATATGTCTGGCCCTTTAGGGCTGCAGCAGTAATGCTATGCCTTGAATATGGGCTGGGGTACGGTAGTATCCACACATGTCTTAATAAAATCAAGGCAGCATCTCTCACAGCTGCTGCAATCATATTCCCTGCAAAGGCATCATTTATATCTTTACATAATTGTATATATATGGAAAGATCCATAATTTATTATGGGAAAGATCCTTTTTATTTTTTCCATGGCCTGATGGCTTCCTGGCAATACTTATTAGCATTTTCGTACGCTAATTGGACAACTAATGGCATAACTTGATCAATGTCTCCAAAAACTCTACCTGCAGTTCTCAAAAGTCGATCAGCAAATTCAGCATATGGTTCATTAGGTCCTTGAATTACTTTGGACAAGCTACCTTGTAGATCCCCAGGTCCTTGTACAGTTTTCCATGCCTTTAAGGCAGCTGCGTTTATCTGAGCATATACTCCTGGGGTATAATATTTTTGATCCTGTACGTCTGCAAATTGCCCTTCTCCTGTGAGCATTTCTATATTATGGTCTCCAAACCCCGCATCTGCATTTCTTTTAGCTGTTTCTATACAATGTTTTTGAAATTGCAATCGCCAAACCAAGTATTGTCCCCCACTTAATGTTGCTTTACATAGACGTTTCCAGTCTGCGGGGGTTAAGCTAAAGGTGTTAAGGGACTCCAGTATACTCAACGTGAAAGGAGCTTGGGGTCCATAAGTCATTACTGCCTCTTTGAGATTTTTTATTGTTTTGAAATCTACTGGCTGGTGGTCCCTCCGTCCATTTTCATATTCAAATACTGACAGTTCCCAACGTATCTGTGAGTTACCCTCGAGAGCACATAAGCGCTCAGAAAGACTTTTTATTTCTGTTTCTAGGGTATGCAAACGCCTAGTGATACCCTTCATATTTTCTGTAATCGATTTCACCCATGGGGGAGTAGAGGACACAAGTTCCTCCACTTGATGATCCCTTATCTTGGTCTTCCTTAATTTCCTTTTGTTCATTTTCTCAAAATCACCTTTAGTTAATTCCTCCTCACTACTACTACTCTCATTGGTCCTAACTGACTCAGTAACATCCTGAGTCCCAGGTTCAATTGAGACCATGTATCCTTGAAGTATCTCTAATAAATCTTGAATAGCTTTAGCAGCTCGGATCTTTGTCATTTTGGGGACACTTCTAATACTCTCCTTACTGGTCTTAGTTGACTCAGCGGAATCTATGCTTTCATGATCGCCTTCACTGTTTTCTAAATCCTCCTCGCTAACGACAGACTCATCTATATCAAAGAATTCATCAAGAGCCTCGTACACTTGGGTCTTAGATATTTTCGAACCCATTTTTAACCGCTCTGACTAGAGACTCCTGCGAGGTTTCTCAGTTCTTACCTGCCGTGCTGAATTCCCCGTACGGGCCACCAACTGTAGTCGCCGGAAAGGGATTGCAGCCTGGAACAGCAGCGCCGCGGGAAGGAGTCCGGAGACAGGATGGAGACGAAAATATTCTTTAATCTTACAAGAAACTACAATATATCTATACAATAGCGATAACCCTGTCTTTTCTCTCTCTGGTCTCTTCCCATGCGCCCGAGCAGCAATGGCGCTCGCTCGATCTGCTGAGTCACCGTTCAAATCTCTCGAGATCCTCGACCAAGTCCCGCGAGATCCCAGACCAAGTCCCGTGAGACTACGGAAGGCGGAAATGCCCCAAAATGTCTATGGCCCAATAGTCAACCGCAATCTTAGCTATCTCCCCAAACAGGGCTCCTGCACATGATTTTGCTGGGTAGCCACTGCCACAAAGCAGGAGGGGTTTCTGTGACTGGTGCTCCCTGAATCTTACCTAGTAGCAGGCAGAAGCAGTGATTAGCTGAGAAAGGGTGAATTTTGTCCACATTTTGTGGTTTGAACAACGTTCTTATTTTTTCTGTGTTCAGATGGGATTGCACAGGGGGGTCTCATTCTTTTCTTGCTCCATCATGCTCACGGAGTGACCTTGTCTGCGGCTTGTGTTTTGTGAACTTGAACATGTTCAACGGCAGGTCCTCCTAGCTTAGCTGATAAAAAACAACCAGCCTTCACAAGATTCTTAATTGCTTCTGGTTTATGATGATTATGGAAGGACTAAAATCCCTCCAGTTCATCTAGGGGAATTCTTTGCTTCCAACCAGCTTGCCCGCAATTTGACCTAGCATTCCCCCTCACCTCGTGAAATAGCGAGTGGGTGCCGGCGCACACACTGGTCATTCCCCACACCTCTGCAGGGCTATCCCAGCTCACCCCCTTCCCCTGTGGCAGTCTCTGTGGCCAAGTTCCTTTAGGTGAAGAGCCAGTGGTCCCAGGTCCCAAGGATCACAGACACTGGGAGCCATGTTAGCAGGCTGCTGCAGGCAGGAGAGATTTCAGGGTGAACTGGTGTTTAAGAAGTTTCTCGTCCCTATTTCTTCTCACAGCCATAGGGGGTAAGGCCCACCAATTCCAGGTGCAGAGAAGCACTTCTGGAGAGAGCAGTGGCCTCACTTTTCTACAGGGATCATTCTTAAATTAGGATTCAGCCCAGACACAGGACTGATCCTGGTAGTTTGGGGGTGGGGTGGGAAATATTTAGTGACACAAATGAATGAAATGAAATGGTGCAGTTTTAAGGAGAAAAACAATGAAAATTCACAGCAGGCCAGAAGATTTTCAAAGTCATTACATTTGTTTATTCTGTAAAATATGAAATTTATTTGTAGTAATTGATCTGAAAGGGAACATGAGGTGGAATTTATTTCTGATATTCGGGTACCTAGCAACTCAAATAATTCCCCAAGGGGGGAGGAATTTTAGTTGAGATACTGCAATAAACGTGCTCTGTGGATTAGGTGAGTGTCCGGGTGGGTGCCTCAAGCTAAGGCACCTTCGTCCTTTGCTTCCTGTTCTGCTTGTTTTCCTCTCTGTGCGCCCTGCCCCGTCCCTCTCCAGGTATTGTGCATTTGGGGGAACTGTCTTTGCAGGATCTCAGGGCCGGCATCAAGGGCTTCAGACGTGAGAGCCGCTGTGTGGTCATCTCAGAAGGGCGGAGTGAACTGAGGACCCCGTCCCGCGTCTCTGCACTTCTGGTGCTGCGCTCACTGAAACTGGGAACAGGAGCCGCCACTCCCGCCCCTCAGCCCACTACTTCCTGTCTCAGTCCACGCTCAACTGTTGGTAATAGACCCTGGGGGCCTGCTGTTTACATTTTACTGTGGACATGGTTTCCTCGGGCAGGGTGGCTGGGGTTCTGCTTACAAATGACAGCTGTGTGTGACACATTCTCACGTGCCACCTCTCCGGTGCCTGCACCCCACGCCTGCAGCAGTCCCTCCACTCTTTTTTTTTTTTTAAATTATTTATTTACTTATTCATAATGCACAAGTATAGTATCTTTTTACACACAACTGCTTGTATACAAAGTATATAAGTACCATTCAGATCTTCAAGCATGCATTTAGGATAATGATATCCATCTCATTCAACCACCATTTTTTTTTTCCTTTCCCCCCTCCCCCCTTGCTCCTTCCCTTCCCCTCCCTTTCCATTGACCATTCTAGTGTTCCTCTGAGCCTATGTACACCCTTCCAACAACACTGTGAACTAGCCTCCTTATATCAGAGAAAACATTTCGTATTTGGATTTTTGAGATTGACTAATTTCACTTAGCATTATATTCTCCAACTTCATCCATTTACCTGCAAATGCCATTATTTTATTCTCTTTTATTGCTGAGTAAAATTCCATTGTGTATATATACCACATTTTCTTTATCCACTCATCTACTGAGGGACATCTAGGTTGGTTCCACAACCTAGCTATTGTGAATTGTGCTGCTATAAACATTGAAGTGGCTGTGTCACTGTAATATGCTGTTTTTAAGTCCTTTGGGAAGAGACCCAGGAGTGGGATAGCCAGGTCATAGGGTGGTTCCATTCCCATTTTCCCAAGAAATCTCCGTACTGCTTTCCATAGTGGTTGCACCATTTTGCAGTCCCACCAGCAATGTATGAGTGTGCCTTTTTCCCCACATCCTCTCCAACATTTATTGTTGTTTGTGTTCTTGATAGCTGCCATTCTGACTGGAGTGAAATGAAATCTTAGAGTAGTTTTGATTTGCATTTCTCTAATTGCCAGCGATGTTGAGCATTTTTTCATGTATTTGTTTATTAAATGTGTATCTTCTTAAGCAAGCAAAACTCTGGCCACCTCTTAGCTTGCACAGGCTGTTCTGATGCCCCACAGAGGCTTGCTGCTGTGCCTTACCACCCCCAGACTACTAGGGACCCGGATTGCTGTTCCTGCTCTGTGAAGTCTCTCTCAAGGGTGCTGGTTTCTCCGAAAGCTTTGGTCCTTTAAGGCATCTATAAGGGTCTGTCTGAGGACTTGGGCCACATGTACTACAAATATTTGCTCACACGTCTGTCTTTTCCAGATCAACAGCAAGCCCTACACAACCTGTGGGAAGAGACATAATTGTTCCATATTTTACCAGAAATATATTTTCCTCATAGTCAGCATAAGCTGGGATTTTATTCTTCTAACGTGTCTTGCCATGATACTTCAAGCATCCCCCATCTGATAATTTGTAACTCTATAATTTTGTCACAGCTTTTGTGTATTTTGTTCTACCTTGTTTCTTTCTTTTCTTTTCTTTTCTTTCTGTTTTTGTTGTTGTTGTTTGTTTGTTTGTTTGGCACTGAGGATTGAACTCAGGGGCACTTGAGTACTGGGCCACATCCCCAGCTCTTTTTTTGTGTTTTATTAGAGACGGGTCTTATTCGCCATTGTTGAGTCTGGCTTTGAACTCATGATCCTCCTGCCTCAGCCTCCCAAGTGCTGGGATTACAGGTGTGTGCCAACGTGCCCGGCTACCTTGTTTTCATGAAATTTTGTCATTCCTTTTCAGATTTCAAAGGACTCTTCATATTTTTTTCCTCTGTGGGAAAATATATATATTTGACAAGAGAATCAGAATGAGAGACCTACAGATCCAAAGCTGAGTCTTCAAACTGCTTTCGGGCACGAAAAGGTACTTAAGGTTTGAAAGAGGAAGGAGGTTTATATGCATTTCCTTGTGTTATTTTAAAAAAATTGATTTCTTTTTTTACGATCAATAAGTTGAGTCAAGACAGAGGCCATATAAGGGCTGAGTTGGTGACCTAAACTTCCCTTGAACTGCTGAAATATATCCTTAATATTCTCATTCTTTATCTTCCCTTCCACAAGAGAGGAAGTAGGCGTCAGATCTCCAGTTTTTGTGATAGATCAGATTTGTTACAAAGAAGCAGAGATCACAGACCAAGGCACTAAAGGGGACTCTTGGGGCTCCCAGGCATGTCTTACATTTTCCAGGGAAAGACAATGACATTTATCTAATGCTGCCAGAACTACCAGTCTGAGGTGGTCCATAGCTTCAACATGAAATTGCTATATGGCTTTTAATGACATCCTGTATTTATCAATCTGGATTTGGGGAGTAGCTATGATATAAAAGTAGGCCTGAGCAAAGTTCAACAAAGTGCAGGAGATTGGGAAGGTAATAGTCAATGCATCATCAACCACAACTGTTAGTGGGAAAGATTCGAGTGAGTTTAGATACAGATAGTTCATAATTCTATCAACTCACATAAAGATGTATTGATGAAGCTGGTCAGAGTCTTCAGTAGTATGACTGAGCCCAAGGACATTTTGAGCATGTTTGTAAGGTACTTACAATTGATGTTCTTTTTGGCTTCACTAAATAATATGCAAGGCATTATAGTGTTCCTGGCCCATACTCTTTCTTCCACCCCAATTACACACTTAATATTTGGCTTGAGATTCAATTAGATATTTGTATAATATAAAGGAAAACCCCTCCTAAAAAAGGAAATAGTTCAAGCAGTGATCAACAAAGGTCAATTACTCTGGGCCTTTGGAAAAGCTAACAGAAAGAAGATATCACAAAGGAAGAGAGAAAATAGTCTACAGCAAAGAGGGGAAAAATAATTCTATAGATGCACATTATACTCCATTTATGTGTGATGTGTCAAAGTGCATTCTACTATCATGTATGACTAATTAGAACAAATTAAAAAGTTACATGTGCATAGACTAGCAATAAAAAAAGATGACTTTTAATGCCTAGTAGAAGATACGGTGGTGTCTAAAGACAACAAGTGGTGGATTGGAAGAGAACAAGATCTAAGAGAGGTGTATTACCTCTCAGAAGAAGATACACGATTAATCAACAAATACATGAAAAAATGTTCAACATCGCTGGCAATTAGAGAAATGCAAATCAAAACTACTCTAAGATTTCACTTCACTCCAGTCAGAATGGCAGCCATCAAGAACACAAGCAACAATAAATGTTGGAGAGGATGTGGGAAAAAGGCACACTCATACATTGCTGGTGGGACTGCAAAATGGTGCAACCATTATGGAAAGCAGTCTGGAGATTTCTTGGAAAACTGGGAATGGAACCATCCTATGACCCAGCCATCCCACTCCTGGGTCTATTCCCAAAGGACCTAAAAACAGCATATTACAGTGACACAGCTATCTCAATGTTTGTAGCTGCACAATTCACAATAGCTAGGTTGTGGAACCAACCTAGATGTCCCTCAGTAAATGAGTGGATTAAGAAAATGTGGTATATACGCACAATGGAATTTTACTCAGCAATAAAAGAAAAACAAATTAATGGCATTTGCAGGTAAATGGATGAAGTTGGAAGATATAATGCTAAGTGAAGTAGTCAGTCTCAAAAATCCAAGTACCAAATGTTCTCTCTTATATAAGGAGGCTATTTCAAAGTATAGTTGGATGGGGGTACATAGGAGGATTAGAGGAACACTAGAATGGTCAAGGGAAGGGATGGTAAGGGAGGGAGCTAAGGGGAGGGAGGGGGAGAAAAAAAAAAGGTGTTTGAATGAGACGGATATCATTTTCCTTAATGCATGATTGAAGACCTGAATTGTACGAATATACTTTGTATACAAACAGTTGTATGTAAAAAGATACGAAATATATGCACTATGAGTTGTACATATTAAAAATTATAAAAATAAAATTAAAAAAAATTTATGGAAAAAAAAGAGAGGTGTATTAGAAAAATGTTACATGCATTAAAAGATGACTAGAAGTAAATTGGAAATGTTAAGATTTTAAGCTTTTGTATCTGGATGAAGCTGAATTCAATGGATTTTTACTGTGTTAATCAGGAAATTGTTAAAGAATAGAGCAAATAAATACTTTAAAACCAACTAACCAGCTGCAATTGTATTTCCAAAGATGGCAAAGGTGTCTCCAATCCCACATGAGTTTTGCAATGTGACTTTGCCATCTTGACCTTGAAATGGAGCCAACACTCATCCTAACTCTGGGCTGACCCAATGGTAACATTGTACAATAGACGGTGGTAGGAGAAATGTTCTGAGACTTCTGAGCCCAGACATTAGGCAGACCTGGAGACTTCTCCTTTCATCTTCTAGGGGAAGTGGGCCATGGTGGAAGAAGTTGACATACTTGAGATGGCCATGCCACAGAAGACCACAGAACCATGTGAAGACATCATGAGGCCAGTCCAAGGACCTGTCCCACAACTCCAGCTGAGCAGCTGACTAGCAGCTGACAGTGAGCCACAGGAGCGAGGCCACTGTGGAACTGTAAATTCTAACTCCAGTGGTCACCCAGGTGACGTCATATGGAGCAGAGAGTTGACTTATCCCCACTGAATCAATACTATTTTAAGCCACTACATTTTGCAATATGTAATTGAGTCCCTCTAGCCTCAGCAGACTATGCACACAGAGATGGATATTAATAGTGATTGGCCCAATTCTGTTAGGTCTGTTATCCTTTACTCCATTTGATTTACTTAAGTGCATGCTAAGAGAATGTCTCTGTATTAGGAAACCACTCCATAGATTTCAAATAGAAGGAATTCGATGCAGGGATTTGTTACACATGAGATGGAGGAGGGAGGACACAGAAGAGAAGCCACATCAGGTATTGCTATGCACTGAGGTGACTGCCTTCCCTGTGGCTGAGTGACAGGAGCAGATTGGGAGGGTTAACAGAATGCAGAACCTGAGGTCATCTTAATGCAGACTGCCTGGTGGAAGTTGGGGCCACAGAGGGTGAGGCTGAGCAGCAGAGAGTGTAGCCATAAGGAAAACTCCATCTTCCTTTAGGTCTGCTCATTCTTTCCTTAACTCTTTGTCATTTTCACTGGACTGAAGTATGACTGCAGGAAACGGTGAGTAGAAAATTGGATGTGTGTGTGCTGAACCCCATGTTGACTGCGAAATTATCCATCCTGAGGCAAGGAAGATCCGATGTGGGTTTCTAATTACACTAGTCTTTCTCCCGCTCTGAACATCAGTCCGTCCACGTACAAATGTGCTTGTAGTGGGCATAACCTCTGGGCACAGTGCCAGGCACATCGGACATACATTTTAAATGTGTTGATCTCACCACGCTAGAGCCACTCTGTCCTTAGGAGCACGGACAGGCCGCTCCGCAGGTTGGAGCCCCAGATTGCATGATCACATTCCCTGTGGAGGAAAGTGGAGGGACCAGGCTTTCTACAGCCATTCATTTTACTCTTTATTTCCTCAACTCTTTCTTCCTTGACTTTTCTCTGACATCTTCCCAGAAGCTTCCTAAGTCCTCTTTGTCTGCTCTCTTTAAAACTCTCTTGTTCAAGTAAACCCCACCGAGGGCATCCTTTTTACTGTGTTTCCTGTGGCGTGCACCCTCAAGCAGGCCAGAGAGTAAGAGTGGCGCCGTTACTGGGACACCTCAGCACCCTGTGGGGAATTAGCCTCTCCATACTTCAAACTGCAGGGTGGGGGGGGGGGACAGAAAGAAGAGATCAAGCTCTCCACCAAGAATCCAGAGTAGGACAGGACGATGTTGGGAGCGACTTATTAAATTCCTCTTTCCCCAGATGCAGTCATTAAAAGGTGCCTCACAGCGATGGATTACTGATAGTTTTATTCCCCCTCTTTCATACGCAGTAATCACTTTACACAAAAATAGAGGTCAGTCAATAAGAAGACCTTTTCGAATGAATGATTAACTGTGCCAGACTCATGTTAATCAGGATTTCAGAATCTTTAAAAACACACCAGCAATTCCATTATTGGGCACAATGGTAAAAGGACTAAAAAAACCTATGATTCAAAACATGTGAGTTTACTAATGTCTAACCACGGAATCAGTTGCCTTATGAAAACATACTTGATTAATATAAAGCATCTTCTTCATTTTCCTAGCTTTATATTTGGGTGATAAACTGATATTTGCATTGTATATTTTATTGTTTCATTTTAGGAGCTAAGCGCTCTCTCTCTCTCTCTCTCTCTCTCTCTCTCTCTCTCAGTGCCAGAGTTTGAGCCCAAGCCAAGAATGCTTGGCCACATCCCAGCCCTTTTTCTTTATTTTTATTTTGAAACAGGGTCTCACTAGATTGCTTACAGCCTTGTTTAGTTGCTGAGGCTGACTTCAAACCTGCAATCCTCCTGCCTCAGCCTCCCCAGTGGCAGGGATTGCAGGCATGCACCACCACACCCAGCAGAGCTAAGCTTCTTGATCCAGAGAAACGTTGGGAATGTTTGCAGTAAAAATATTCTGTCCATTTTTTAATGAAGCCAACACTGCTACATTTATTTCACGGTTGAAATTCGTGTTGGCCTCTGGAAGTACCTTTACTGATCAGTCTAAAGAGTGAAGGCAAAACTGGGAAGACCTAGGAGGAAGGGAGTGGCACGGACCATCACCCCCTGCACAGGCCGCGCTTCACGATGAAATGAAGTCGTTAATGTGACACATGGGACATCTTCAACTATGAGATGGCGGTTTTCTGCTGTCTGGTTTTCCTCCTTCCTTAGTGCTGGCGTTGTCTTGTGGGGACTGAGGCAGGAATGACAGAAGGGAAATCTGAACTGCTCTCTCTGTGTGCATTACGAATGCTCCCTAAAACACTCCTGCCAAGTGCTCATTGAATAGGAAAACTCAGAGCGCCCTACTGACATCCCCCAGGTCACAAGGGACATGCTGTCCTTATAGTAACCCCACTGAGCTGTCCCACCACCACCCATATCTCTGTCCTCTTAAATGCAAATGACATAACTGCAAGTGAGAAAAGAGTCTGGGTGCACAGAAAGCGGAGCTTCTATGGCACCAATACAGGCCTTGCATGATGGCTTTCTGTGACACAGTAAGATGAGTATTTTATTTAATGCCCCCTTCATAGTCATGATGCTACCAGGTTTCTAGTGACCTGCATGGCCATCTTCTTGGTTAAATATGTCAGAAGATGTCTCTCCATTCTCATTATAAATGTTCTTCTTTCCTTTAAAACTTAAGATCAATATAATGCTAAGTGAAGTTAGTCGATCTCAAAAATCCAAATACCGAATGTTTTCTCTGATATAAGGAGGCTGACTCACAGTGGTGTTGGGTCGGGGTACATAGGAGGATTAGAGGAACACTAGCAAGGTCAAAGGAGAGGGAGGGGAAGGAAGGGAGCAAGGGGGGATGGAGGGGAAAAAAGAAAAGGTGGTTGAATAAGATGGATGTCATTATCCTAAATGCATGATTGAAGATTTGAATGGCACGAATATACATTGTATACAAACAGTGTTTTGTAAAAAGATGCTCTATATGTTTATTATGAATTATAATGCATAGTACTATTATTAAATAAATAAATAAAAGATTAAAAAAAACTTAAGATCACACAAAATTCCAAGCAATAGGTTAAAAAAAAAAAAAAAAAAAAAAGCAGAAAGGAAAAAAAAAATCAAACTGTCTATTCA
Organism: Tamias sibiricus; assembly: GCA_025594165.1. Lineage (NCBI taxonomy): Eukaryota > Metazoa > Chordata > Mammalia > Rodentia > Sciuridae > Tamias > Tamias sibiricus. The sequence goes on along the minus strand of CM046662.1, from coordinate 166,410,109 downwards.
AAATGAATATTTTTCACAAACTCCAAATATTAGTAGCCTTTTAGGCCAATCATGGAAACAATGGTCTCTCCAGTTGCTCCCTCTGGAAGGCCTGGTCTCTACCTCTAGCAGGTGAGGCTAAAGGAGTCCAGCAGCACGGAGTCAGGCAGCATCCCCATCCAAGTGGAGCCGCCATTTGCTTGGACTTTGTGCTGGGAATTTGAGTTCGGTTTTTGCCTAGAGTTTCAAGGAATCCCTTAGTGTAACTTGCTGGGGAGTCAACATCATCTGGTTTTACAAGTGAAAAATCTGAGCCCTTCAGGGTAAGTGGCCAAAGGGAGCTTCCTACAGTGGCTGAGCTCATGTTTGGAGTCAGAGTAGCTGGTTTCCCAGCTCCTGCTCTTTCTACTATGCTAGGCAGTGCCTGAGGCCAAGATTTCAGCGGCAAAAGAGCAGTCAAGCCGTCAGGGAAACCTTTAATTTTTTAGCACCGCCATCTTTACCCTGCCTCAGAGAAAAGAGAAGGCACCACGAACAACAAAAGCAAAAATGAAAAAGGATAAGTCCAGAGGGCCAGTGGTTTGCCTCCCAAAGGAATATATCATCAACTTCTATGTGAACACTTTTAGCTTTAAAAACTTTAAAGGGTCAAATAAATGCCGTGGTGAAATGGATAGTGAAATTATTCTTGTTGGAATAGAAGCAATACTTTATTTTATAGGGAAAAGTTACTTGTGCTTATCTCATCTGTGACAGTATACTTTCCTATACCAAAAATAAGATGTTTGATTAGATGATTATTTATTCTATGTAATAGACATGAGCAGTAAACATATTTGAACTTAAAAGATATGGTGTTCTCCTTCCTGCTAGTGGCTAACTCCCAGGTGGGAATGACATTGGCAATCATTCAAAAACTTCATGCATGTCAAAGCTGGGAACTGCGATTCTTCTCAAGCTTGAATTTTTAAGGTAGCTAGTGGCAACCCCAGTTTCAACTGAATTACAAAGTTCTAAGGAAAATATATTAGTTAAATATAAAAGGAGTACAGGGAGTGTTCATTTCGAGTTTGACAGTAGTCATTGCCAGAAAGAAAGCAAAAAGCTAGATTTTCCTCTGAAAATGACTGGTTCTTGGTTTCCCAGATCCTGATAAAATATTCTAAAGTAACATCACAGAAAAATAATTCTTAGGGCTTGAGAGCAATTTTATCATTCCAGAGGGGAGCTTTTCTGAGCTGCTCTGGTTTTCGAATCATTTTGGCTTCACCTTCAATAGGATTAACACTGTCACTGGAAAACCAATTTTAAGGGTGGTCTGTTTTCCTAGGAATTTTTAATAAGTTACATGTCTTCAAAAGGAAGGAATATTGTTATTTTACTAAACTACTACTGGCTTTATAAAAGGCATAGATATACAAGTGTGAAAATGAAGTTGGGGCCGCCTCCTTCGATGCAGAAGGGGCTTTGAGAACGCCCTGAGCTACCCCTCTCCTTGCGTGGAGTCCTGTCATTTGGTGCTTTTCTTTGCCTCTGTGTGACAATACCTCTGCTGGGGGTCCCAATATCATCATCCTCAAGCTCATTGTGTTCCACGCACATCCCTACAGATCTTCCAATTTAATCAAAATTGGTTTTAAAAAAGTCAGAGTTTAATAGCTCTATAAGTTTATGCGTAAAACTTACCTATTAATTTATCTACAGCCAACCTCCATGATAATTGGAGAGCACAGCTTTGACTTGTTCTGGGAGTGGGTCAATATGCTAAAGGGACACAGCTCCTCTGACTCTGGTGGCACATTTTAATTGGGAGGGGAGTAAGGATTCAGGAAGAGAAGATCATCTACCTATCTACGACTGAAAGATTCATGCCTTCCCTTCCCAGTGATTCCAGAGATGGAATTTAATCACATCCCCAAATGAGTGTCAGACTTCATGCATGGAGAGTAGAGCCATGAATTTTGATGAGCTCACCAACATATTACTGCTAGAGGCTTGAAAATATTTTCTCCACCAACTTATATCACAATGCAATATTTGTTTCTATCTATAAAACTTTGGTTTGTTTATTTACTTTGTTTTTTACGAGTAATGCATTTAAACAAACGCTGTGATTTGACCAATTTTAAGCACATAATATGCTTGAACATTTTTTTTAAACTGGTCTACCTGTTTTTAAAAAAAATTTTTTTTAGTTGTAGATGGACACCTATCTTTATTTTATTTATTTGGTTTTATGTGATGCTGGGGTTTGAACCCAGTGCCTCGTGTGTGCTAGGCAAGCACTCTACCTCTGAGCTACAACCTCTGTCCCTGCTTGGATATTTTCAAGCCTGTTTGAAAAGCATGAGAGCTATATATTTCCTTTATTTCACATAAATTTTATTTTACTTATTTTATTAATAAAATGCATAAAATAACACAATCCAACAACTGAAGTGTGTATGTGTGATTGTTACAGAAATGGACTTGTGCAATGTTTTTCTCCCAAGAGTCTCTAGTGTTACATCTCGTGTGTCTTCATCTCCCTTACGGTTTACCTTGAGGTTGCTGAGCACCTACATAATGTGTGCATTGTAAGGTCCGCCAAGAGCAGGAGGCTACACAATAAGCAAATGGAAAATTTGCTAAAAGTCTTCATGGAAAATCCCCCGTAATGATTTGATCAACTGAAATGTACCATGTATTGAAGTGCAATACCCACACAAGTACTGTGGGTAACAATATATTATTTATTGTACCGAAAATTATGAACAACAATCCAGGTTCCTTTGATAACACTTTAAAAGGACTTATTTTATTTTACTATTTTGTAAAAACACAAATAAAACAGAGTAATGGACACATAGCGACTAGTGAGGGGAAAGAAAACAAGGTTAAAAGTAAAATGAAAATCAGGACACGGCAATCCTCTTACCTTGGATGGCCGCGATTCACCTTGAAGAACACGATCTGCATTGCTAGTATACATCACATAATGTATTTGGCGATAGCTCTAAATGAATAGGGGCCATTTTTCAAAACCTGACACAGTGGTTTGGACATGAATTGCAGAGAGTTAAATATAGAAATAATGCTGATCAGCAATGGTCCATTTCAAAAATCAGGCCTTTCCCTTTTGTTAAGTTGGGGTAATTTACTACACGACAGATGTCAGCCCTCCAGAGGAATTCTACACCCTCAGGAGTGAATAATGGCTGGGCCATAACTGACTAAAAGGTAAGGTTTGATATCGCTCACGAATTGTTCCTGGTATTCAGTGGGGAGAGGGGGAGTGTGTCACAATGCGATCTGATACCTGGAAAAAGGAGAGAGGGAGGGAGGCAGGAGTGGACAGGGAGCCTCTCTGTGGGGTAGCCCTGACAAAGTCGGAGCCTGCTGATGGGCAGTCCAGGACCAAGGAACCTGTGGGAGGAGCTCTGACCAGCAGCAATGACCCTGTCCAGGAACTCCTCCGGGCTTGTGAGTGGGAGCACAGGAGGGAGCACGGCCTGAGGGCGAGCTTCGTGGAAGTAGGGGACTTCTCAGCCAACTCTGCCCCTTATGATTGGTTGTCTAGAAGCAAAATCTGAGCAGTGTATCCCATGGCCATGATAGAAAATCAATGTGTGATAGAAAATCAAAATGCAATAACATGTAACGGAATTATAATGACATCAATTCTAAGTAAGTATAAACCTCAAGGTATCCCAAGAGCGAATAGCTAAGTGACAGAAATTACCTACTAAGTACAAATCAACCAAGGCAAAGTGAGTTAATTACTAAGCACACTTGCTAACTTTTTTTTTTTTTTTTTTTACAGTTAAAAATACAGGTCTTAAGGCAGAATTTGAAAAGCAGGTTTAAATTTTGTCCACATGATCTGATTTAAAATGGACACCTTTATTTTTATTTTTATTTTCCTCAAAATTATTCTTGAACATCTTTGGGAATCATTTGTTGGTTGAAGTCATTGGCCCATCACCAAAATGTTTGAAGTTTCAAGCAAAACCTACATTTTTTTTTTTTTCTTTAAGGATTTACCATTCAGAAGCTCACAGAGGCATTTCTTTATGGTCACGTGTTCACTTGGCAAAGGGAATGGCCATCTGTGGCTAGAGAAAAAGTGGTTTTTAATAAAAAGGCTGATCCTTCCTCACTGTGTAATATCTTCAGGCTACATGACTGAATGACAGCGAGGGACGGGGACAGGTTTCCACAGATGGTCCTGCGAATCTAATAAACCTGAAATGCCAGGAAGGCAGCTTCACGCCTGGTGCTTTAATGCCTCTTAAGTGTGTTTGCTTTTCAGATTGTCTTCCTTCAAAAAATCGTTGCAACTCCACTCTGAGTTATACCATAAGGAAAAAAGGATGCCAGTTTAGATAAAACTGGAGGGTTCTTTTATTTAAACACTATGGATAGTTACACAACTGGGAAGAAACACTTAACCAGAAGAGCTAGGAGCCCCCAACCACGAGCCTGCCCCCAGAACTCAGTACTCTCCCCCATCCCTGGACCACAGACTCTAAATACATCAACTTTCCAGTCAAAGCCAGAGGAGCTCAAAGGGAGTGGGCTAGTGTTTTAAATGATATTTAAACATCTTGACAGGTTTTACCAACAGAGTTTAAGTGTGGTACTGATGCATAAAGCAATAAACAAATACTCATGAAAACTGCATGGATAATAATTGTGATATACGTATCACCAACATATATCATATACATATAATGTATGTATAAATATATAAGTTATTACATATATTTATATTATATATATATAATTTTAAGAATATAAGAATATAATCTGTGTTCAAACCAGAACTAGAGGTAGCTAGTTTAAATTTTTAATTCCAAAAACACACACATATTGAAATTTGTGCCACTTCACTTCATATTGTTTCATCTTAGCTGATCAATTCCAACTAAATCATGGTCATTTAAGACAGCCAAAATTTCTTGGGCTTTCTTGAACTGGTACTCTATACCTCAGCTGAATTTTCTTGTTTTATTCTTGGTCTTAAAGAGGTCTCCTAAAGCTGAAGGAGTGCCCAAGTGTGGTACCTGCATCTCTCTTATGACCACCATTTCTCCCCTGATAGGTTTGCAAGCTTTAACATCTTCCCAGCTTCGTCAGAGGTGGGTCAGGTCACTAGGTAACTTACTCTCAGTGTTCAGGAGCTCATGCATCAGACTCAAGCACTAAGCTGGAGCAAACCAAAAATGAACCCAGTTCAAAAGCATGGAAGCACCAAGCTCAGGAAGCTGGAATTTGTGGTTCCTTTATCTGTGAAGGTAGAGGTGAAAATAGAGTTAGGATCAGAAATGGAGTTGAACCCTTTTCCTTATTAGAATCTGTCCCTCTTTAAGATCTCACCCAAAGCAAGCAATGTTTATCTCCTATGCTGTCCCGGAATTTTGTGACAAGCGTACCTTTCCACAGAAACCACATCATCACTGTGGTCTGTGTTGAGTCCTTCGTTTGGGAAGCTCAGCATCCTTGGGCAGATTCAGAATTCAGCCATAATGGCTTGGTCAGGACCTGTGCTCCTGGCCCTCGCATCTTCAGGTTGCCTGGACACAGTCATGACCCATGTCGATGTTTGTTTCCCATCGACGGCTGCCCCTCTGATTCACCAGAAGAGCTTCTGAAAAATCAAGTCCCTGCCAAAGGATTCCTCTTGAATGAACTGAGTAAAAGTAAATATTCAGATAGTGCAACCAGTGCCTGTAAACCACTGTCGATACAATCTTGTGCAAAACGTACCCGCCCCCAAACCAAAACAGCAATAGAATTAGGTATATTTGGTTAAGTATCTTAAGTCTCCAAAAGCATACCCTTTCCCAGCCTTCCTTACAGGGCATTATCGAGTACACTCTTATATTGAAGGGCTAAGAATATTAGCTTTTACAGTTTAATGATTTTAGAAATGTATCACATTTGCATTTCTGCATGAACTAGTATTTCTAAAAGCTAAACTCTTATTTTGGAATTATTATTTTTTTATTCAAACAACCAAGACTACTCCTGAAGTGTGTGCTTTAGTGCTTTTGCCTAAACCATCTTCCCTTTCTGCATTTTAATCCTACATAACGTGATGGTGAGAAAAATCTACCTTTCATTAAAAAATGACAGTTTTAGACTCACACCTTTTAACATCTGTCTGTAACTGGGTGTCAGTGAGAAATATCCTCCCTAAGCTTCTTTCAGTGAATGAGATCCACATTACAGAGAAAATACTACCAAAAAAAAAGAAAAAAAGAATTTTTCTTGGAAGCATTTGTTTGCAAGCATTTGCAAGGATTTGCTTGGAAGAGAGTGCAGAAAAACACTCACACTCGCATGTGCTGGGACTGGCTGAGCTCTGTGAATAAAAGCAGTTATTTCCCATCCCCCTCTGCAGCTGCCCTCCAGCAGGTGGGGAGCTGCACACGTGAATGGTGCTTCCCAGTCCCCAGAGCAGGGCAAGCATGGTGTCCTGAGAGGCAGGTAAGGCGGGTCCCCACCTGGCCAGGTGACAGGCACTAAAAAGGCCCTCCCATCACTTTGAAGACAACCTGGAAGAAAGGATTGTCAGGGATCCATAGTCCATTTGAAGGTGAGCTCCAGGTAGAAAGGGGCACAAAGATACTTCAGCAGAGTCTAGCCAATGGGTTTCCACCAAACTAAGAGCATCTGGGCTCCATCACTTACTGACCACTGAAGGAAGACCAGACAACTAACTCATAGAACATGAGAAACTGCCAACCTGGACTGAGTTAAATCAATGACCTTACTAACCTCCCAGGCCAATTAGGATTTCATAACACTAGTTTTCTTTTTCTTAAAGCCCAAGTTCAACTTAAAATGAACATTTTGTTCTTTTACTAGAATTTAAGCAGAGAAAATTCCCTTTAGCAATACGAGTTTCCTTGATGTTGTATAAGCTTTTTAAATTTCCAGTTCAAGTTAAAGGTAACAGGAATGTTATTTGTTGTAAGTAATCTAACTCAATTTGTCCATGTTCTAAACATATAGAGAGGCAAACACACACAATTAATAAAATAAACACCCAAAGTTTGTACTTTTGTGCACACACACAATGCACACACAAGTGTGCCGTAAGGAAATTGAAAATTCCTTCCAAGTAGAGCAATCCAGGGGTGTTGCCAGGTGGCTTGAAGGGATATATTTACAAATCACAACTTGGGGATAAAATTGGAGGGGTGTCACTTGGGAGTCTCCTCTGTCTAGAAGCACTCCTCTCTCCTGGAAGCACATCCAAGCTTAGGTCCTCCTTAGACCTCCCCACCCTCGTTCCCAGCCTCTCTGCTCTCCCTGCTCATTCCTGGGTCACATAATGTCTCTATCTTGAAAATCTCCACTGACCTCATTGATCATTCTTTATTTGTATATTAATCACATACTTTGCTATTTATGGGCTTAGTTCTAATAATCATTCTGATTTCTGATCAAATGGGTAGTTCACCTAAAATTTACCACTATTTGATAAATTTGGCACTTTGGCTAAGTTATTATTAGATGACTGTATTTTTTTCCATCTTAGAAATATTTTAAATATTTGAGCACTTTCTTCTTCACTTTATTATTTTGGAAATTCATCAAATTTGTCACATTTCAAAGAGTAATCATGTCTTGATATTCTTTATTGCATAACAATTGACCACAATCATAGGAGCTAAAAGCAAAATCCATTATGATCTCACACTTCCCCTGGGCCAGAGGGTGGGGACAGGTGAGCTTAGCTCCTGTTCTGGCTATCACCAAGCTGAAACCAACTGTCATCTGCAGGCTTCACTGGGGAAGAAGCCATTTCTGCCCAGGTTCATTGCTGTCCTTGGCAAACACCATGGTTTTGTGTCTGTACTGCTATGGACCTCGCTTTCTGTTAGCTGTCAGCTGAGGGCTGCTCTTAGGTCCCAGTTGTCATGAGTTCCTAGATTTCTGGAGCTGCTTGTCCAACATGGCCATTTGCTTCATCAAGCCAACAAAAAAATCAGTTTCCCTGGGTGGAACTAGAGACCATTATGTTAAGTGAAATAAGACAAACTCAGATGTGTTTTCTCTTATATGTGGAAATTAAGGAAAAAAAGGGAAAGAAAGATGGGGGTGAATCCCATGAAAATCCAAGGGTGATCGATAAAGGAAAGAGATCAGGAGGAGTTTGGGGAAGGGAAGTGTTGGGTAAGGATATTGGCCAAATTATATTGTTACATTCTGTGCATGTATACATATGTAATAACAAATCCCATCATCATGTACAACTATAATGCACCAATGAAAATTATGGAAAAAGAAAGAGATGCCTTGTGAAGCTATGTCATGCCTCAGTGGGAGGAGCACAGCACTGGCTCCTCGCACTACTGGATCAAGAATGGTGTGACCTGCACACCTCGTGTAAAACAACTCCCGCCATGTTGCTGGGCCTGGGAGGAGGCAGGACCCTGGACTGCCAGCATACCCTGGGTCTGGGATTGCTCATCATCACCTGTCATGCTTGTCAGTTCATAAGGTTGAGTGGGTCCAGCCTTATTCCCCCAAGCTCACCGTGCATCCAGACACAATGCAAGATTTGAAAAGATAGCACGAAAATTAGAAAAAAACTGAACAATTTCATTTTTTTAGTAAAGATGCAAAAATTCTAACTACAAGTAAATGAATAATACAGATATTATAGCATGAATCCTATGGTGTGTACATATAGAATGCTATATAAATATTGTTGATAATAGCATACAACACGTATCTAGCATTTATTCTACAAATGTGAGAACGGTGTGTAACATCATCTTAGCTACGCAAAGAAGCAAATCTAAGAACAGAGTGCATTTGAAAATATTGATACCCATTCCTGCTTTTTTTTGTTTTTAAGTGAAATGATAACTATTTACTATGCTTTTCAATGCCTGTCTCAAACCAACATCACCAATATGTTATTCTGGAAATACTAGTCAATATGATTAGATGTGAAATGAATTATGAAGTATGATCTTGGAAGAAATGTGTTGAAATCATCAACGTGTGCAGATGGTATTTTGATGATCCTGAATATGCAAAAGATTTTATTGCAAAACTATTGTGGACAAGAAGTGAATTGAGTGAGATGGGTTGCTTCAAAACACACATGGTGAAATCAATAGCTTTCTCCTAGTTCATCTGGTAGACAGAGCAAATGCAACTTCCAGCTCCTTCATAAAATTCCACTGAAATGACAAAGAGTGTGTGTGTGTGTGTGTGTGTGTGTGTGTGTGTGTGTGTGTGTATGTGTAAAGTTGATAACCACACTAGGAAAATTATGAGGTCATGAGCTGCAGAATTTTTGAGTGCTTTTTTTTTTTTTTTTTTTTTTCCAGTAGTGCTTGAAAGAAAATGGGATCAGACTGCTTTGTAGAGGGCCAAGTAGCTCAGGCCAAGCCACCGCTGCTTCAAGGAGCCTCTCTTTCCCCAAGCTCCAGGGAAGTGCTTGCTCCCTGTCATCCAAGTTGCAGGAGAGGTGTGGGCCAAGTGCAGGCAGGAGAATTATCAAATAGTGATAGACACCTGAGCCTGGGAATTTGCCACACGGGGCTGGGATCATTTCCCACTGACTCTGTTTCCCCAACTCAAGCACCGTGTCTAGAATATAGCAGCCAAATTATTAATGTGTTTGACAGAATACATCAATGTGACAATCTAAAATGTCAGGATGAGTGTTAACGAACACCAGTCTCCTCCAAAACCATTCTTGGCACCCAGCTCTGCACAGGGAAATGCTAATGATGCTTGTCAGGCTGGCCACAGCTTCCTGTGCCTCCACCAGGGAGCCTGCTCTAGTCACTTGATTCACTCTCCCTTCCTGAGCGCTCCCTACCTCTAGGCCTCCCCAGTGGCTTGATAAGTGTTCTGTCCTCAAAGGGGTCTCTGCGATACACAGTGCTTACGGCATACAGTCATGCATCACAGTTGTTTTCCACAATTATTTGCTTACATGAGATTTTAAAAAATATAAAAGTAGAGCTTGATCTCCCTTTGAGTTCTTATCAATGGAATTAAAATTATAAATGTGCCAGCCTCAAATTTGTGTTTCTTTTGGGTCACGCAGTAACTTTTTGCCCTTAATTGATTCAGTGTGTGACATTGCCAGGACTGCAAAACATGGTGTTTTGCAAAAGAGCCATTAAGCAAGTCGAAGACATATCTCTCCAGAGTAAAATCTATGAATACCTATGCTATTTTTAATTTTAGTACAATCCCACAGGGTGACTTTCAGTTGACATTTCAGGAATACACAGGGCACTCTGTGCTTAAATGCTATGTGGCTTTCTTAACAACTGCTTCGCAAAACAGCAAAGGACAAAAGTTTATTTTTACCTATTTATCTTGTTTAAAAAAAAAAAAAAAAACTACCTATGAATGACAGGGATAGTCAACAAGACTGTTAGGTTTAGATATGAAGTGTCTTCCCCTCAAAAGCTCATGCCAGAGAAAATGCAAGAAAGTTTGGAGGTGAAATGATTAGATCATGAGCAGCGTGACATCGTGGGTGGATTAATCCTCTGATGTGGATTCACTGAGTGGTAACTGTAGGCAGGGAGGATGTGGCTGCAGGAGGTCTGACAGTGGGGACACGCCTTTGGAGTGTGTGTGTTTTCCCTGGTAAGAGGAGATCTCTCTGTTTTCTGGTGCCATGTTCTAGCTGCTGTCCTCTTCTGCCCCAAAGTCCTGCCTCAGCTTGGGGAGAGGGCCATAGAGTCAGCTGGCCATGGACTGAGACCGCGGAAGCTGTGAGCCCCAGATAAACTTCTCTTCCTCTAAAATTGTTCTTGTTAGATCTTTTGGTCACCGCAGTAAAAAAGCTGACTAAAACAGAGACTCGATTGCAGGGAAAAGAGGTATAAGAGAGCTAAAAGAGAGATTCAAATGGAAATTGTCAGAGAACAGAGATAAGAGAGATGTCTTTAAATTGGAAATATTTTCAACAATACATTAGTATTTTAAAAGGCTAAAATTACTGGGTGTGGTGGTGATCGCCTGTAATCCCAGTAGCTCGGGAGGCTGAGGCAGGAGGATCGTGAGTTCAAAGCCAGCCTTAGTAAAAGCAAGGCAGTAAGCAACTCAGTGAGACCCTGTCTCTAAATAAAATACAAAATAGGGCTGGGGATGTGGCTCAGTGGTCGAGAGCCCCTGAGTTCAATCCCTGGTACTCCCTACCAAAAAAAAAAAAAAAAAAAAAAAAAGGCTGAAATATCTCCTTTAACTTTTATGTGATATAAATAAATAAATAAATCACCACTTATTTATTTATTTGTTTGTTTGTTTGTTCTATAGTTGTACACAATGCCTTTTATTTTTACGTGGTGCTGGGGATTGAACCCAGGCTGCGCACGTGCTAGGCGAGTGCTCTATCGCTGAGCTACAACCCCAGCCCTAGTCACCACTTATTAAGAGTTGGACTTGGTTCATTATTCAAGAAAATAAGTCGGAATTGGATCAACTTGTTACTTGGTTTAGAAGTACTTTTTTCAAATTGAAATTAACTTTGTTCAAATAAAAATTCCTGAGTCACCAAAATTAGACTTATGAAAATATGTAGATAAAGAAAACAAATATATTGATGGATAGCCATCTGATACATACAATAACTACTTATCCACAATATTACACTGAGTGTCAAGTGATGTACTGGAGGAGATCCCAGCTTGAGTTTGTCAGCTTGGACTTGCCAATGACTCAGCTTGTGACTCCATGGGGTGATGTGCCTTTTCTTAGGCACGTGTGACTTGACAATCTTGAATCTTCCATGCCTCCTTTGGGTCACTGCAGCTCACCCAGAGCAAGGGATGTTATTTGTTGCCTGTTTTTGTTTAGCCAACAAATTTACAATCAGACAGTCACATTGAACCAACAGGAGACTAGCTACCATGATCTTTCAAGCTATTTTAATTCTGATTACTAATAAAGAATAAATTTTGACTATTTAGTTTTCCATCAACTATTTCTCCTGTAGCTACTAATTGGAATTTTGAGAGCATTAATTGTCTTTTTTAGGGTCTGCACAGTAAGAACGCAGCCTCGTGTCCATGTGACCATTGTGTAAGAGCAGCTTCTTCTCAAGGAAACAGTAATTTGGTTAATATATATTTACTTACTATGTAATCAGCACTGTTTTAGAGCTATACACAATTTTTTTCATGTCACCAATATAACAACCACTTGTATAAAGTAGGTATTATTGCCATCATTAAACAAATGAGGAAACTGAGGCTCTCAGTGGAGAAGTAACTTTCTGAAGGCTGCATCTGATCAGTAGCAGAGCCTGGTCACCAACCCTGGTGTATGTGACCACAAAGCACCAGCTCTTAGTCTTCCTCTCTACTACCTGCACACCTGTGTCCACCTTCCCCAAACATATTCCATTGTGCCTCATCGTTCTTGGAATTAGGACAGATACCTTTAAAGAGGTCCAGGCCTGAGCTTCCTTCCCAGCTCTATCGATCCTGAGCTCTTCGTGGCTCCCACTGCTGCTGTTGAAGGCCTTTGCACATGCTGTTCCTTTAACTTCAAGAGCTCTTCCTTCTCTTTCTGCCCCTGCTTAAACCAACCTACTGTTTCTATCACAGCCAGGGTCAGGTTCCTCAGAGGGACTTCCCAGACCTTTGACTATGTCAGTGCTTTTATTAAGGTCCCTGAGACATCATCTGCCAATGCCTGGCCTCACTTATCCTGGTTGTCACTTCCCATGTGTTGGTGTGACTGCCACCTGGTGCCCTCTTGCCTGGCAATAGAGCCCCACCCCCCGCCCTGGGGTGTGTGGCTGTGGCTACCTTTTCTTTTCCAGCACAGGTCTCAGGAGCAGAACACAGCAGCTGTGGGGCATACACCTGTCCAAGGAAAGCACAAATTGTTATATGTCATGTCATGGGGAGCGATGCTTCATGTTTTACTCACCTACAGAAGACAAAGATCCTATCATAAATAAATAACTAGAAAGAAAAGCATGGGAGTGGCAGTTAAGCCATGAAGATGGAGAATAGAACACTTTTATGAAAATTGTGTAGTGGAAATGTTTGGGAGGGTGGTACCCCTCAAATTTCAAGGAGAGGCCGTTCCAGCAAGCCTTCATTGCTAATCACGAAACAGCTCCTGAAGCCCTGGAGCAGGAGCTGAGCCCTTGATGCATGGCTCATGGGAAATCTGACTCACACTGTACCAAATATAGCAAATGCACAGGGCCTTCCATCACAGCTAATATCCCCCACACCTCATTTCCTGTAAGCTGCCTGGTACCGTAACCCGGGAGGAACACTCTCGGAGGCAGAGTTAAGCTTTTACTACTTTTACTTCTACTTTATGCTTTTTCATTGCTCTTATTTCTTAGCTTTTCTTCTCTGCCTGCCGAGCCCCGGACGGACCACCATTTGTAAGCTGCCTGTCATGGCCAGCCACGGCGCCGCCACGGGAGGAAAATTCTCGGAGGCAGAGTTAAGCTTTTACTACTTTTACTTCTACTTTCTTAGAGCTTAGAGAGGGAAAGAAAGATTTTTAGAGAGAAAGATTAGAGCAAGCTTTTCTTCTTATCTTCTTAGCTTAGAGTCTTAGCTTAGAGTAGATTAGAGTAAAGAAAGATAGAGCTTAGCTTAGAGAAAGATTAGAGCTTCTTTCTTCTCTCTTCTTTCTTCCTTCTTCTGTCTTCTGTCTTCTGTCTTCCTCAGGAGTCTCGGCCTAACTCTGACCAGTCATTACTTCTTCTATCTGGTTTCTTTTCTGTAACCGCTCTGCCTACTTCTCTTCTGTAACCGCTCTGCCTACGTTCTGGCCGCTCTGATTCTTCTGACCGACCGAGTGACTGCCCGGCTGACTGAATTCTCCGTTCTCCTAACTCGGACCGCTTTCACCCGGTTATATACCTTCAGGTTTGCGGGTGCCTACAGGTGCGTCACATACATATCAGGTGGAACTTATGGCTTCCAGCTAGCTGCAATAGCCCTTCCTAATTAGGGCTCCTTCATATTCCTTCCCTTTAGTTTAAAAAGGTGCTTTCTATTTTCTCTATTTTATTTTCTCTATTTTCTTTTATTTTCCCTACCTAGCTTTTCACCTTTTATTTTTGAAAGAGTGGATATTTGAGCCCTTTTTGAGGAGGTGCTGCGGCTTTTAAGGAAGCCTACTGCTGAGGAGCAGCTAACACACTTAGTTAAGCACAATTGCATAAGCGGCTTTGACTTTTTTTTTTTTTTCCTCTTCTTTATTTTTCTTTATGGCTTTCTTGCCAAAGCTCAATGGCTTTTTTTCTGCATGGTTTTTACCATGCTATTTAATTCTCTATTTTCTTTTAAGCTCATGGCTTTTTTCTTTATACTAAAGCTCAAGGCTTTTTCTCTATATTTTTTATGGCTTTTGGCCGGCTCGCTTCGGCTTTTCGCTGGCTACTCTGCTTCAGCTTTTGGCCAGCTACTCTGCTTCGGCTTAATTCTTAACTGGCTTCAACTGAGTCAGAGGCTCTGCTCTCTTGTTTCTACTCTTTTTGCTGGTCTCAACTGAGTCTGAGGCTATGCTTTTTCATTGCTCTCCTTATTTCTTAGCTTTTCTTCTCTGCCTGCCGAGCCCCGGACGGACCACCATTTGTAAGCTGCCTGTCATGGCCAGCCACGGCGCCGCCACGGGAGGAAAATTCTCGGAGGCAGAGTTAAGCTTTTACTACTTTTACTTCTACTTTCTTAGAGCTTAGAGAGGGAAAGAAAGATTTTTAGAGAGAAAGATTAGAGCAAGCTTTTCTTCTTATCTTCTTAGCTTAGAGTCTTAGCTTAGAGTAGATTAGAGTAAAGAAAGATAGAGCTTAGCTTAGAGAAAGATTAGAGCTTCTTTCTTCTCTCTTCTTTCTTCCTTCTTCTGTCTTCTGTCTTCTGTCTTCCTCAGGAGTCTCGGCCTAACTCTGACCAGTCATTACTTCTTCTATCTGGTTTCTTTTCTGTAACCGCTCTGCCTACTTCTCTTCTGTAACCGCTCTGCCTACGTTCTGGCCGCTCTGATTCTTCTGACCGACCGAGTGACTGCCCGGCTGACTGAATTCTCCGTTCTCCTAACTCGGACCGCTTTCACCCGGTTATATACCTTCAGGTTTGCGGGTGCCTACAGGTGCGTCACATACATATCAGGTGGAACTTATGGCTTCCAGCTAGCTACAACAGCCCTTCCTAATTAGGGCTCCTTCAATTTCCCACCAAATCAAGCCACCGGTTCATGGTATTCAAAACTTCATTGGGAGCGGTGAATGTTTAGAAAGTCAGGTTGACATGAGAAGGTGTTTGAATTGAACTTTCAAAACTGGCTGATGCGGCTCTAAGGTAACAGTGGTGGGGATGTTGATTACATTTGGGTCTACATACGGCTTGCCAGGATCTGCAGATTTAAGATTCAGATTAGCTTTCAAAGTAGAAACCAAATGTTTGTAACAACCATGTTACAGGAGAGATAGAAGTGGTACCAAGCCAGTATTGGCAGTAGATGGAATATTGATTTATACAAGATAAGAAATCTGGAAGCAAGTTAGATAATGGCAAACTATAAAATGCCGCATGGTTTACATATAAATTAAAGTATTGAATGAAGATATGATTTTCAGGCTTTAATAATTTAAGTTTCTTTTCATCATTTATTGCTTGTCTGTCATGATGAATATTACATTTTCATTCCCAAATAATATACAATTCCTATTCAGGAAATTATAGTTTTAAAACATATAAATATGAAAAAATACTACATATTTACTTGAGATGTAGATTTTTTTTATTTCTATAACATTGTCTGACATTAAAAACTTCACAAAAAAATTTTTTAAAGGTAAACTGACACAAATATGGGAATGTGTGTTTTGCATTCATTTGAACATTCAAAACTGGCCAGATCAAATCCTACTGACCACCTCACTTGTTTTTTATATATATATATATATATATACACACACACACATATCTACTTTTTAGGATAATGATTTTGATAATCTAAAATACTTTTTCATCCTTTTCATTCATGTAAACCTCATCATTTTTCTATTAGTGATCAATCTAATACCTCCTTGCTATTGCATTCCATCTAGTTATTTATTACCTGTTAATTAGTTTTAGAACACATATAGTTAGTATTACTCTGTCAGTGACACACACCGGGACTTTTCAACACATGGGAAGAATCTTTGTCTGGGTCTCACGGCGTTACGTGGAGGAGCACATTCACAGAGAGCCTCAGAAATGAATGCTTGCGTTTGCCATGGATCTCAGGAGCTGCTCCCAGGGCATGAGGAGCCGAGTACCTGGGAATGTGCACAGAACAGACTTCTGCATAAACTGCTCATTACTGCCTCAAATACAGCCAGGCTTTCCTATCTCTGGCTAATAACAGGTGGATTTTCAACAAAAAGCCTTGAGAAACTCATAATGACAATTATGGAATCACTCAGGTTCTGAGGGTGTGGGTGGAAATAAATGTGTCCTCAGCAAAGGTGGCCTGGACCAGGAAATGAGTGAAGAGACAAGTGCCCCAACTGCACTGGTGAGCTGGGTCTCTCTTCCTGGCTGGGCTTTTTGCTCGTACTTCCCTCTCTTTTTTTTCTCCCACTTTTGTCCTTTGAGGTTCCCTTATTACTTTCTCTGCATCTGCTGCTTTGAGATCAGGCTCCAATCAATTCCTTAGAGTCTTCAAATGTTGATCCTGTGTATCACAATGCAGCTCTGTAGGGTATCGGGAGAAACAAACGTGCTTCTTACATAACCTGAAAACCTGCTGCAGTTGTCATGATCAGTTGGCAGCAATTTTTAACTTAACTAAGCACTGGAATCACTGGAGGAGCTGTTCAGAATCTGCAGATATATATTTTTTTCCTCTTTCAGATTGATGTGGATTTAAAATAAAAGAATAGTAGCTATTCCTTTTCTGTAAACCCTTTTTCTTTATAATATCCAAAATATTGCAAATCATGAGATCTGTTAAATACAATTTGTGTTGTGGTTTAGATATGAGGTGTCCCTCAAAAACTCATGTGTGAGACAATGCAAGAAAGTTTGGAGATGAAAGTATTGGATTATGAGAGCCGGAACACAACCAGTGCATTGATCGTCTAACAGGGATCAACTGAGTGGTAACTGTAGGTAGCTAGGGTGTGGCTGGAAGAGGTAGGTCATTGGGGACATGCCTTTGGGGTATATACTTTGTTCATGGTGATTGGAGTGCTTGTGCGTTCTCTCTCTCTCTCTCTCTCTCTCTCTCTCTCTCTCTCTCTCTCTCTCTACTTCCTGGTGCCATATTCCCAGCTGCTTTCTTCCCCCACACACTTCTACCATGGTGTTCTGCCTCACCTTGAGCTCAGAGCTATGGAATTGGCTATCTATGTACTGAGACCTCGGAAACCTTGAGCCCCCAAGTAACCTTTTTCTCCTCTAAAATTGTTCTTATCAGGTCTTTTGGTCACAGCAATGCAAAGGTGAACAAAAGACTGTCTGCACAATATTCCCATGACTTAAGGTGGTTAAACACTCATCAGTTCATTTCCTTAAAGAAGACAGTGTGGTACAGAAATCCAAATGCTGGGCTATTGCATCAGAATGGTTGGTTTGTAGTACATTTTGTACTGCTACCTCAGTATACCTGAGACGGAGTAAGTGAAAAAGAACATTTATTACAGTTTTGGAGACTGGGGAGTCATAGATCACGGGTATTTCATCTGACAAGCATCTTCTTGCTATGTAATCACTTCACCCTTTGGCTTTCTGCCATTCAGTGGTGGACCAAGAAGATCCTCATCAGAGGAAGAGAAACAGGGGAAGGGAGAGAAACACTTGGAATAATGAACCAACCCCTGTGATAGCAACATTAATCCACTGTTAATGACCTTACCCCCCTCTTACAGGTCACATTTCACAACAGTGTTGTGTATGGAATTGAGTTTCCAGCCTGTGAACTTTGGGGTGCATGTTCAGACAGTAGCAGGGTGCCAGCTTAGTTGTGCCTATGAGTTGGCATGTGTGATCTCTCTTAAGTGCCCAGCCAGAAATATGGGTGGTGGTGGGATGGCTGGGCAGAGCTCAGAATTGCTTTAAAGGTGCAACTGCTATATGAGATTTAAGATGTCTATTAATGAATCTAATGAATTATAGAAATAACTACATTATAATTTAAATTATAGTTCTCAATTGTGTAGCAACCCATTGTAATCTTAAGAGACATCAACATAAATGAATAATATAAAAGTTAACCTTATTTCTATAACTTGCATATTACAATGATTAATTTTAAATTGCAATACATTTCCTTCTAAGACTGAGAATGTAACTAAAAGTTGTCTATTTCCAATGACTTCACAGGTATTTGAAGTGCTTTAAGTCTACTATTTGCAGAACCTAACTATTTCTTAATAAACTCTTAACAAAGTTGACAGTTTAGCATGTATTTTGAACTTGATAGAACGTATTGAAGACTGCCTACATCAGTAATAGTGTTCACAATTTTGATGTTATAATTATATAATTGATTTTTTACAAAAGAAGTGTCATGTTACCTTAAAGTATATCTTACATAATAAATTATATTTTACCTTTAATGCATCTCATACAATTTATTTAAAATTAGAATTTTGCTGCCAATTTTCAAAATGATTTTGTTCAGAGCACATTCAGCATAGAAATTCACTTAGAGCTGAAGAGAGCTGTGGTATTTCCAAAACCTATCATCTTGATTTATTTTAATTGCATGTAGCTCAGCATATGGTGGTTGCGTAAACACAGACAATGTTGAGAAAAAAAAGATAATTTGCTTTTCTAAAAAAAACTCTCCAGAAATAAGTAATTAAGTTGGATCACTTGCTAAGGTTTGAGTTCGTATTTTAGAAACTTTTGAAGTTCATGCAATTCACATGACTTAGCATTTTTTTCTTTCCTTGAACAAATGTGATTTTTTTTCAAATTCTTTACTTATTTAAATTGACAGATAAAATTGCGTGTTTTTATGGTATACAACATGATGCTTTGAAGCCTGTGTGTGTGTGT
Organism: Tamias sibiricus; assembly: GCA_025594165.1. Lineage (NCBI taxonomy): Eukaryota > Metazoa > Chordata > Mammalia > Rodentia > Sciuridae > Tamias > Tamias sibiricus. The sequence goes on along the minus strand of CM046662.1, from coordinate 166,391,132 downwards.
GTGTGTGTGTGTGTGTGTGTGTGTGTGTGTAGATCAATATAGATACAGCTATATAATGGATTGATTCAATCTAGACAATTAATAAAAAATTTAACCTCATAGTTACTCTTTCTGTGGTGATAACACATCACATCTGATTCCCCAATATTCCTAAAAAATGCAACATGTCATCATTAGCTATTGTCACCACCTGGACTTTCTTCCTCCCTTCCAGCTCCAATTTTGTTATCTGTTGAGTAGCATCTTCCCAACCTTCTTGCCTGAGCTACCCCAAACTTTGGTGGCCATCATTCTCCTCTCTGTGTCTATGCAATCGACTTTTTAGATTCTTCATATGAAAGACATTATGCAGTCATTGTCTTCCTGTGCCTTCCTTATTCCAGGTCGCATTATGTCCTCTAGGTTCCTCACGCTGCTTTTCCTTCTGTCTCAAGGCTGACTAGTATCTCATTGTGTGTCTATCACATTTTCTATGCCCATTCATCAATTGATGGGTGTGTGGATTTGTTTCCATGTCTTGGCTCTGGGGTGAGCACTTCAATGAACATGAGTGTGGAGCTATTTCTTCAACGTATTGATCTCATTTCCTCTGAATACATGCCTCGTGTAGGGGGGTTCTCATGGTACTTTTATCTTTCATATTTTGAGGATCACCAATATTATTTTACATAATGGCTGTAATAATTTATGTTCCCACCAACATTGCACAAGTTATCTTTTTTTTTTTTTTTTTAAATATAATGGCCAGTTTTAATGGGGTGAGGTGATGTCTCATTGTGCCTTTGATCTACATTTCCCTGATGTTGAGGATGTTTGCATATGCTTATTGGTCTTTTGTATGTCTTCTTTTTGAGCAAAGACTATTAAGGTCTTTTGCCATCTTTAAATTGGGTTGTGTGTTTGTTTTGCTACTGTTTTTGGACTTCCTTATATATATTTTGGGTATTAACACCTTGTCAAATATATAGTTTTGCAGATATTTTCTCCCATTCTACACGTCGCCTCTTCAGTCTGTCAATTGCTTCCTTTGCTGTGATGATGCGTTTAATTTAACGTAATCCCATCTGTCTGTGTTTGCATTTGGTGTCTGTACTTTTGAGATCTATCCAAAAACTATTTGCCTGATCATCATCATGGAGCTTTTCTTCTGTTTCCTTTTAGTTGTTTGAATAGCTTTGCATGTTGCATTTATATCTTTAATCCATTTTTATGACGAGAGGGTCTGATTTCATTCTTCTGCATGTAAATATCCAGTTTTCCTAGCATGATTTAATGAAGAGGCTGTCCTTTCCCCGTTGTGTGTTCTTGGCACTGTGTCAAAAATCTGTTGACTGCAAACATATGGATCTATTTCTGGGCTCTCTACTCTGTTTTCCTGGTGCATCTATCTGTCTCTATGTGAGTCCTGTGCTGCTTTGGTTAACAGCTTGGCATTGCATTTTGAAGTCAGGCAGCGTGATTCTTCCAACTTGGTCCATTTTTCTCAAGACTGTTGTGTCTGTTGGGGGCCTTCTGTGCTTGCTTGTGAATTATTTTAGAGTTGTGTTTCTGTTTCTGTGAAGAATGCTGCTGATATTCAAAGAAGGATGGCCTTGAGTCTCCACACCACTTCGCACAACATAAGTTCTTCCAATCCATGAACACAAGATTCCTTCTTGTGCATGTGTGTCTTTTTCAATTTTTTAAATCACTGTTTAATAATCTTCTTTGTAGAGACCTTTCATCTTTGCAGCAAACTTTATTCCTAGGTATGTGGATTTTCATACTTGTTGTAAATGGGGTTGCTTTCTTGATTGCTGATCAGATAATTTGCAGTGGAGATTTTCTGTGAACTTCATTAACCTAAAACCATGGTGAAACCCTGAGGGACAAGCCAGTGCTGAGAGAAAGCACAAGTGTTCCCAGGAGGCCTGCCCTGCCCAGTTTCATACTGCAAAAATTTACTTTGAAATAGTTTTATTCTAGGTTCTCTGCTCTGTCTCAGGGTTCATCATTATCAATTATTAATTTGTTATTACCTAGGAGATATTATTTTAGTGGTCCTACTAATTGTTTACATTCTTTAAAAACAGAAATTAACATTTCTCTTCTAAATATTTAATTAACTTCTTTGGCCAATTCCCGAGCACGACTACATTAATGGTATATGCTGGCAAAAATAGATGTTGTATCAAAATAAATACTATGGAAGGAATCCAATCCAGACACCCTTGTTCTCCACTGGCTTCATATTTCAATAAAGCCGTGGGCAGAGTGCCCGAAAGGCCACGAAGCATGTGTTGCTCTGGGATGGACAGCTTCCTCGGTCTCCTTTCTGGGGGTGTCAGCTGGGAACACAGCAAAAACAGACCCACTTATGGCTGCGTCACGCTTAAAGAAGTGGCTGTAGATCTCTTCCTGCCCATCTGCCTTTTATCTCTGTGACACAAACAGAGCCAGGAGTACTTCACTTTTCTGTCCTGTGTACACTCCTTTTTTTTTCCCCCCATTTTTGAATGCACCTATTTCTACAAAGAACTGGGTAAATGATTCCCAAGAATGAGACAGATCCCTTCCAGGTTAAGGTGGTTCAAAAGAGGCTGGTTTTCTCCTCAACCTCACCGGGATGTCACACCCAGTAGAACCTTACCAATCATAGATTGAAGATAAAAGTGTCTCCATCAGCCAGGTCCTCTGCCCATCATCCATCTTGTCTCAGGACCAATCAGGAACATCCCTGTGGGATTGTTACGAAGGTAAAATATTTTCGGAGGGTTAAACTGCTGAAATGTGGGGTTCATCTGCCACAAGAGCTAACATGACCTAACAGACTCTTGCAATCACGTGCCAACTCTGGTTAGGGAAGATGGTGTTTTGGAATGTGCTCAGGTGACCTGAAGCCTCACTGGGTAGATATGAGAGGGTTTGCAGGGACAGAGTGGGAACCAGCAGGAGCCAGTCCTAGTCTTCCTGGGTTATCCCTAGCCACATGGGAAACCTGGTGCTCAACGTGTTTTTCAATCTTGACTCTAGCTTTATAAAAAGTGGGGGGCAACCAACTTCACTGAATCTTCCTTCTCTTCTTGCCTGCTGCATTCTAGCAGGGATTTGTGGAATCACTACTAACAAGGAACAAATCGTGTTCAAACTAATAGAGACACCACTGACATTTCATAAAGTCCATCTGCGTCAAAGAAATATGTTTTCATGGCTAGTGCATTTAGAGGGGAACCTTTACGTGAATGTAGTAAGATATTGTTCCCCAAGACACAATCCTTTTTAATTATTTTCATTTGTTTTAATTAGTCATACATGACAGTAGAATGCATGTATGCACTTTGATATATCATATATAGATGGGATATAATTTCTCATTTTTCTGAGTGTACGTGTTGTAGAATCACGTTGGTCATGCAGTCACATACATAAATAAAGTAATAATGTCTCTTTCATTCTACTCTCTTTCCTATCCCACATTCACTCTGCTCCCCTCCCTTCACTTTCCTCTACCTAATCTAAGGTAATGCCATTCTCATCTAGTGCCCCCAGCCTTGTTGTGATGTAGCATACACATATTAGAGAAAATATTCAGCCTTTAGCTTTTGGGGATTGGCTTATTTTGCTTAACATGATATTCTCTAACTCCATTTACTTACTGGCAAATGCCATAATTTTGTCCTTCTTTAAAGCTGAGTAATATTCCATTGAATATATATGCACCACATTTTCTTTAACCATTCATCTTTTGAAGGATGCCTAGGTTGGTTCCATAGTTCAGCTACTGTGAATTTAGCTGCTATAAACATTGATGTGGGTGCATTACTGTAGTGTGCTGATTTTAAGTCCTTTGAGTATAGACCAAGAATTGGATATCTGGGTCAAATAGTGGTTCCATTCAAATTTTCTGAGGAATCTCCATACTGGTTTCCATAGAGGTTGCAACAATTTTCAGTCCCACCAGCAATGTATAAGTGTGCCTTTTTCATCATATCTTTACCAACATTTACTGTTGACTGTATTCTTGATGATTGCCATTCTGACAGGAGTGAGATGAAATCTTAGTTTAGTTTTGATTTGCATTTCTCTAATTGTTAAAGATGTCAAACACTTTTGCATATATTTGTTGATCAATTGTATTTCTTCTTCTGTGAAGTGTCTGTTCAGTTCCTTTGCCCATTTATTGATTGGGTTATTTGTGGGTTTTTGTGTGTGTGTGTGTGTGTGTGTGTGTGTGTGTGTGTGTGTGTAAAGTTTTTCTGAGTTCTTTATATATCCTAGAGATTGATGATTTATTGGAGGTGCATGTGGTAAAATTTTCTCCCAATCGGTAGGCTTTCTCCTCATATTATTGATTGTTTCCTTTGTTGAGAAGAAGCTTTTAAATTTGAATCCATCCCATTTATTGATTCTGGATTTTAGAAGAATCATATGATCATCTCAATAGGAGCAGAAAAAATTTTTTGACAAAATACAGCACACCTTCATGTTCAAAACACTAGAAAATCTGGGGATAGTAGAAACATACCTCAATACGTAAAAGCTATATATGCTATACCCAAGACCAGCATCATTCTAAATGGAGAAAAATTGAAAACATTTCCCCTAAAAACTAGAACAAGACAAGGATGTCCTCTTGAAACTCATCATCCTTGAAACTCTAGCCAGAACAATTAGACAAAAGAAAAAAATTAAAGGGATATAAATAGGTAAAGTAAAACTCAAACTATCACTATTGGTTGATGACATGATTGTATATCTAGAAGATCCAAAAAATTCCACCAGAAAAGTTCTAGAACTAATAAATGAATTCAGCAATGTAGCAGGATATAAAATCAAGACCCATAAATAAAACACATTCCTATACATCAGCAGTGAATCCACTGAAAGAGAAATTAGGAAAACTACTCTATTCACAATAGCTTAAAAACATACCTGGGAATCAACCTAACAAAAGAGGTGAAAGACTCGAACAATGAAAACTACAGAACATGAAAGAAAGAAATTGAAGAACACCTCAGAAGATGGAAAGATCTCCCATGCTCCTAGATAGGCAGAATTAATATTGTCAAAATGGCCATACTACCAAAAGCGTTATACAGATTTAATGCAATTCCTATTAAAATCCCAATGACATTCTTCATAAAAATAGAAAAACCAAGCATAAAATTTATTTGGAAAAACAAGAGACCCAGACTAGCTAAAGCAATCCTTAGCAAAAGCTAAGTGAAAAGTAAAATAGGAGGCATCACAATACTAGACCTTAAACTATACTACAGAGCTATAGTAACAAAAATGGCAAGGTACTGGCACCAAAATAGACTTGTAGATCAATGGTACAGAATAGAGGACACAGAGACAAACCCACAATCCTTTTTATCACGTCTGAAAACATACTTGCTTTCCTGGGGTTTTGCAAGTAGCAAATTAGAGTGAAGAGCTTTTAAAAATTCATTTCAATGTCTTATTATGATTAATGTATGCTGGGAATTCTCTGCAAGGAAGCGACACCCAGTGCTCCAGCCACCTCCTTTAAAGGAGCGACAAGGCTTGACATAGCCGGGTCAGTGGATAGTACCATGGTCAGCGTCCCACACTGGGCAGGAAGGACCTTTTTGCGCAGGCGCAGGAGGAGGCAACCCCGAGGGGGCCGCCTCCGCACCAACGTCCTGGAAGCGCAGGCATCAGGTGGTAGGCAGAGGGACTGCCTCCCAGACCCCTGTTTCACAGGGTCGGAGACTGACTGACTCCGGAAGGACCGAAGCTGCTTTGGGAGAAACAAACAATTGTTTATTTAAGTGGAAACGTAGAAAAATGGAAAAGTGGTTGTTTGCATGTCTCCTGCCCTTCTGGAGCCTTCCGCTAGATTTCTTTTCTTCTTTTCTTTTTTCTTTTCTTTCTTTAAACTTTTTCTTTTCTTTCTTTTTTTTTTTAAATTATAACATATTGAAAATCTTCATTTCATTTTTCTTGAATTACTATTTTCAAAAAGATAGAAAATTTAATACATGAAAAGTATGCTTTCATGTATATTTTTAACTTATTCAGAGTGGTGATGCTATGAATGATTTGTTTACAATCCATGTTATCTGTGAAGACCAAAGAGGTTGGTGCAGTGTTGTTGTTTTTTATTTTTTAATTTTTAAAATTTAATTTGTTATACATGCTTTTAGAGTGCATTTCCTTTCATATTACATATAAAGAGTACAGTTTCCCAAGTCATTGGTTTTACACAAAGTATTTTCATACCATTTGAGTTTTTGTACATGCACTTAGTATATTGATGTCCAATGCCTTCTGCCATTGTCTCTATCCCATTGCCCCTTTCCCTCCCCTCCCCCTTTTTTCTATTTAACATTCCTTCATTTATCTCATCCCCTCTCCCTTGCTACTATAATTATCATCATAGCAAAGGAATCAATTGACCTTTTGTTTTCTGGGATTGTCTGACTTCACTTAGCATTATTTTCTCCAACTCCATCCATTTACCAATAAATGCCATGATTTTATTCTCTTTTAGTGCTGAGTAGTGTTCCATTGTGTATATATACCAAAGTTTCCCTATCCATTCATCTATTGATGGGCATCAGGGTGTTTCCACAATCTAGCTATTGTGAATTGTGCTGCTATAAACACTGATGTGGCTGTGTCCCTGTAGTATGCTATTTGTAAGTCCTTTGGGTATAGACAGAGGAGTGGGATAGCCGGGTCAAGTGGTGGTTCCATTCCAAGTTTTCCTAGGAATCTCCATACTGCTTTCCAAATTGGCTGCACCAATTTGCAGCTCCACCAGCAATGTAAGAGTGTGCCCTTTTCCCCACATCCTTGCCAGCATTTATTGTTGTTTGTGTTTTTGATAGCTGCCATTCTGACTGGCCTGAGATAAAATCTTAGAGTGGCTTTGATTTGCATTTCTCTAATTGCTAGAGATGTTGAACATTTTTTCATATATTTGTTGATTGATTGTTTATCTTCTTCTGAGAAGTGTCTGTTCAGTTCCTTAGCCCATTTATTAATTAGGTTGTTTGATTTTTTTGGTGTAAAGGTTTTTGAGAGCTTTATATATCCTTGAAGTTAATGTTCTGTCTGATGTGCATGTGGTAAAGATTTGCTCCCATTCTGTAGGTTCTCTGTTCACCTCACTGATTGTTTCTTTTGCTGAGAAGAAGCTTTTAAGTTTGAGTCTATCCCATTTATTATTGTTTGGTTTTAGTTCTTGCACTATAGGGGTCTTATTGAGGAAGTTGGGGCCTAATCCAACATGTTGGAGATTTGGACATACTTTTCCTCTATTAGGTACAAGGTCTCTGGTTTAATTCCTAGGTCCTTGATCCACTTTGAGTTGAGTTTTGTGCATGTAGAGAGATAGAAGTTTAATTTTATTTTATTACATAAGGATTTCCAGTTTTCCCAACACCATTTGTTGAAAAGGCTGTCTGTATTGGCTAGATTTCTGTGTGCCTCCACTTCTCCAAAATGACAACACCACCATCCAGTTGTGTGTGTGCACACACACACACACACACACACACACGCCTACCTCAGAGGCACCTTTGTAGTTATTTTCTTAAACCCTCTGTCCAGTCTGTTATCCCATCTTGTTTGCGTGGTCTTCCAAAGACACTCAGAATCTGACCCTTCATCATCTCTGTTGCAACCAGCCTGGTCCAAAATTCCAGGACCTCTTGCCTGGAATTTTGCAGTAGTCTTGGGGGATTGTTTTTGTGTTTGCTCCATCTTTGTAGTCCTGCGGTTTGTAGCACAAGTGAAGACCTGATAAACTTAGGAAACTGGGGGTCAGCATCTTTCACTGGGTTCCATCTCATGCAAGGCAAAAACAATGGCCTGTAAAGCTCTCTCCTCACCAGGTCGCTCCTGGTTCTGCTCTTCTCCCTCTTGGCTATCCCACTGGCTTCCTCCACCTTTCTGGGGTACTCCAGGCACACCCACACCTTGGGCAGGGGCTTGGCTGCTCTCAGGGCTTTAAGGAGCCTTTTCCCAGCTGGTCCCACGCTCTCTTCCTTCTCCCCCAGAATATGAACAACCCCCACACTCTCTGCTTCATTTATTCCTTAAGAACTGCCACCACTCTAGGCTGCCTATTGCAGCTGTTTTCTGTGTGTCGATTTGTATGCTGCTGTATATGAGGCACTTTGCAGGACCTGGATGGAGACAGCAGTGAGGATGCCAGGGCCACTGACTTTCTAAAAGGGTAAGCAGCTGTCTTGCTTTGTACACAGTGGCTGCATTGTCTAGTGTCGCTGCCTGAAGCGATGGCCGCTTGGAGCAACGACGCCGCGGGAATAAGTTCAGAGGCAGACTGGAAACGAACAGGCTCTTTATTCTGCTAGCCTCTCTCTCCGGCTCCAACAACAACTCCAACACCATCCACACTCCTGTAATCACCACACAAAATGGCGCCGACCCGATCCACAATCCCCCAGGCCAAGTCTTGCGAGATCATGCAAATGGTGCCGACCTGATTCCGCAATGTCCCGGGCCAAGTCTCGCGAGGCCATGGAAGGTGGTGATGCTTGAACATCTTTATGGCTCACAGCTAACCGCAATCTTAGCTATCTCCTTAATTAAGGCTCCCACAGTCTAGGACCAGTGCAATTCTGATTAGAGAATGCCTTTTGAAAGTACAGTTCTCTTGGAAGGAGCATGTAGCTATAGAGCAAATTATTATTATTTTTCCTGGTACAATGATCCACAGGAAATTTCCCTTCCTATTTATTAGACCACCTATGAAAAGTGGGTCATGAAATGGAAACAGATATAAGTTCTGTTTTTCCTGGAAACATTACATTTTTCCAAAGGGAAATTATAAAAGAGGAGCTTTGCTGCAGGAGATTCCCCCATATAAAATGTACAAAATACCTTAATGCATTAGCATGAATCATTCATCAAGATCTTTATGAAGTACTTTGGGCCCAGTGGAACTGAAACTGTAGAACAAAAGGAGAGTTTCTTCTCTCCAAGAGCATTGGCCCTGGAACCTTCACTGCTGCCTCTGAATATGACTTTTAGGAAAGAGAAAGCCCACACCAAACTGCCACCGCCACTGATTTCTTTAGGGGTCATCCCTCCTAATTTCAGGACATGGGAAAGTCCACCCACCTGTGAGATAAATGAGAACCAAACCAACCCTACCAATAGGCCCTGTGTGGTGCGTTACTCAGGATGCCATGACTGTGATTAGGTACCCAAGAGAAATCAACTCAGAGAGGGAAGGCTGTGTTTTGGCTCATGGTTTCAGAGGTTTTGTCACTTGGCTCTGTTGCTTCTGGGCATGTGCCAAGGCAGAACATCATGGTAGGGAGCAATGGTCAAGCAAAGCTGCCCAACTCACGGCAGCCGGGAAGCAAGATGAGAGAGAGAAGTAGGGGACGGGACCAATCATAACCGACAAGGGCACAACTCCAGTGACCCGCCTCCCTCCGCAAGGCCCCACCTCCCAGTGGTCCATGAAGCTGTGACTTCTCCAACTGACTAGTCCATTCTGAGGCGAGAACCGTCATGACCCAGTCACCTCCCAGCACCCCACTCTGAACACTGCTGCACGTGAGCCTTTGGGGGACCCGCACAAATCCTGACATTAGATCAAACCCAGAGCTCCCCGTTCCTCTGCCCCTGGGGTGAAGGCGGACTCTGGACTTCTGCTTACGAGGGCTTCGCCGCGGTGGCTGCCAGCTCAGGGTGTAGATGACACACCCACACCAAGGACCTGAGGCCCTGAGTCCGGGTGCTCTGCTCAGCCCCACGGGAAGCCAAGGGAAGACGAAAGCACATCCGGGTCATGTGAATATGAAAAGCAAGACCTTCAGCTCAAGCTCACCATTTTTGCACATCCTGAAATGGGAAGAGCCAAGAGCCATTTAACTACACTTGAAGCCTGTGAATATTCATCTTGAAAAATGAAGAAGGGCTTCTATTATGATTGCTCCCTAAGAACATGGAGAGGCCATTGGAGACAGAAATTAAGTACTCTACCTACTAAAATGAAAAGTAGAGTTTTCAGGTTAATTTTAAAGCATTTAAATGTGCCATATCTGAAGACCTCTGGGCGCTCTGCTGAGTGTAGAATTCATGGCCTCCCTCTCAGGATGCGAAGAAGGGGCCAACATACTCCTTAAATCCTCACCTTTGTTTCTTTTCCATAAACAGCAAGAAATATTGATTTAGTGATATTTTTCCTGAAGAAAGTATTATCACAGTATTGTTTTAAAAGTTTTGGGTTACCCTAGTGGTGCATCCAGATTTCTCAAGCAAAATGCATAGAAACATAAAATATCGCAACACAAATACACTATTCTGAATATTTTCCCATCCTCATCCTCCTTGAGTGGCTCCCCAGACCATCTCCCTTCTTCACAGTTCCACTGATGCCCCTGGAGCACACACCTCTGAAGGGCACTGGCAGCCCCCCACACCCTTTCAGCTCCCTGTGCTTCCTGTGCAAAGCTGTCCTGGCAGAACCCAAGCTGTTTGGTTCATTTCCAGAAGGCAAGTCTTACAGTCATTAGTATTGACTTCTCTGTCTGCAAATGACAGCCACTAATTCTAATCGCAGCTAGATGGGTGGCTTTTTGGAATTCCTATTTGTCTGTCTCTGGACTCACTGCTCTGAGAATTCTATCATCACCATGCCTCTCCACACCTGCCTTACAGATAATTTTCCCTTAGGGAGTAGGAAGCACTCCTTCAACACTGCCTTATCTGCCAGACCTGCTATGCAGGGTGATTTTAGCCAGGTTCGAAACACATCCTGCTTTATCCATGGGAATAAAAATCCCAGCCTGAAGTGATCTGGCCCATGTAGAGTGGAGCCTGCCTGCGGCCATGGAAAGGGCTGAAGTTTCCTGAGGTCCAGGGCAGGATCTCAGCAGTTCCAAGTTTAGTAATTACTATGGTGAGGACAATGAAGGGGATCCAACGTGGTCACAAAGACACCCAAGCTTCCCAGACCATTCTAAGACCAGAAGTGCAAAAACAGCCAGAGACAAACCAGCACATCCCTGTGGCTGAGGCTTGCTGGGAAGGCCACCGCCCCTGAAACAACTGGCCGCCTCTCTGTGTCGTTCTGCACTTCCATGGAAACAGCTCTGAACTTGCTAAAGGCAGCAATAAGCCTGAGCTCAAAGACTGCGCAATACCTAGCTTTCCACAGACCCATTTGTAGTTAGTGATTTGTATTGGTGAGAAATGAAAATATGCTAAAAATGGGAACAGACTCAAAGGTGTTTTGCATTTCCTGCTTTTCTCTTTGTTTGGAAATGACAGTAGTGCTTGCAGCCATCTTGCAGCTAAGAATGTCAGGTTTATAATGTCCACACAGAAGGAGGGAAGGAGATTGATTCCCTAGTGGTGCAGGAGATGGCAAAACTACTCTGGACTTTCTACTCCCATAATTCATTTATGTGACAGAAAATACATCATTGTCATTCCTTGTTCATGTAACCAGCAGACAGAATTTCTGTGTGATCCAGCCTCCCATAATGACACTCAACCCCCGGGCACACACACATACTTGTGGATGGACACACACACACACACACACACACACACACACACGGCTGACCAGTTTTTACTCACTGACCTCTTCTGAGGGCTACCTTAAGACTCTGTGTGCCTCAGATAAATCATTTATAAAGTTCTTAGTATATAACCAGGTTTATCCACAAAGTGACCTGCTTTAGAAGACTAGAATATGGAGAAAAGAAGCACTCGGGCACATGAGGTATCAAAAACAGAGGACTAGCAACCATGGGCAAAGAAAAGAGGTATATCTGGAAACATCAGATTCCCAAACTGTGCATGATCTATGATTAAGCAATATATAAGCCATGCAAATAAATATTTATCAAATTTGGAAGGCAGACAAAAATAACGAAAATAATTTCTTCAGTTCTTGTAGTTTTACAGTTGAATATTTTAAATTTTTATTTAAAGTTTTAAACACTAAATTAGTAAAAATAAAATATTTTTGTAAAAAAGAATGGACAAATCTATTCTGTTCTACATTCAAGGGTTGACCGTTAATTACATGAATGTATAATCCACATAAACTACTAATATCTGGTCAGAAGACTAAACTGCTGAGGTAGCAACTAAAATCACTGGAGCTGCTTTTCTCTCCAGCTGACACCAGATTCATTTTGTCGGCTAATGTTTAAGACATGGAATGGATTTTCTCTGGTGACTTTAGGAGATTTCAGATATGAGGAATGCTTAGTATTGTAAGCTTCCTGGTACCGAAACCCAGGCGGAAAAACTCTCGGAGGCAGAGTGAAGCTTTTACTACTTTTACTTCTACTTTCTTAGAGCTTAGAGAGGGAAAGAAAGATTTTTAGAGAGAAAGATTAAAGCGAGCTTTTCTTCTTGTCTTCTTAGCTTAGAGTCTTAGAGAGAAAGAAAGATAGAGCTTCTTCTTAACTTAGAGTCTTAGAGAGAAAGAAAGATAGAGCTTAGCTTAGAGAAAGATTAGAGCTTCTTTCTTCTCTCTTCTTTCTTCCTTCTTTCTTCTGTCTTCTGTCTTCTGTCTTGGGAGCCTCGGCCTAACTCTGACCAGTCATTACTTCTTCTATCTGGTTTCTCTTCTGTAACCACTCTGCCTACGTTCTGGCCGCTCTGATTCTTCTGACCGACCGAGTGACTGCCCGACTGACTGAATTCTCCGTCCTCCTAACTCGGACCGCTTTCACCCGGTTATATACCTTCAGGTTTGCGGGTGCCTACAGGTGCGTCACATACATATCAGGTGGAACTTATGGCTTCCAGCTAGCTGCAACAGCCCTTCCTAATTAGGGCTCCTTCATAGTATGATAGAGGGGCTTGAGAACAGGGCGTGGGAGTCCTGTGGGTGCTTCATCCTACACTCGTCAGAAGGTTGCCCAGAGCCAGAGTATGGAGGAAGATTTAAGAGGGTGGAGAACTGGGTTCTGCTAAGCCTGCTAAGCAGGGTCTGTGACTGTTCTGGATCTTCTTACTAAACACTTATGGAGCACATTTTCCTACATGTAACACAACTCAATTTGTGACCTGCTTCCTCATCCAATGTAAAGGTTGTGTGAGCAGAGGAGACCTGTATGTAGACCTTACCAATCTCTACTTATGTACTTACAAAGGAAAACATGCCAACTTCTCATGGAAAGCAAGACCTCTTACCTCCAAGCTCATATAGGGACTTGTTACCTATGAATGTATCTTAATTTTTTGTCATTAAAAATAAAAAAAAAATAGAAATGTGCCTCAATAAAAAACAAAAATCTTCTTTCTAATGATCTTGAGACACGTAATGCATTATTGTTAATCATATTCACACTGGTGTGACATGAAACAGTGGAGCTGATCCCTCCACTCAGACTATTACATTGGGTCATTGACAAACTGTTCCCATCCCTCATTTGCTCAAAAGATACCAGCAGTTATGTATTTGGATCTGCTAATGTCAGTTAAAACAGGTGCCCATGACAGATATCATCAACATTGAAAAAATGTTTAGACATGTCCCCAATCCAGTTCCTCAGTTTACACCACTCAGAACTGAATTTTGAGTTGGAATCTTCTTTAGAAGGAACAAAAAGTTTAATCAAAGTGTTCTCCCATCACAAACTTGTGGTTTGGATATGAAGTTTCTGCAAAACCCCCCGTGTTATGCAGAAATATTCAGAAGTGAAATTAGATTATGAGAGATGTAACCTAATCAATCCACACAAGTTTGAAAGGACTAACTGGGTGGTAACTGTGGCCAGGTGGAGCATGGCTGGAGGAGGTGCATCACTGGAAAGGTGCCTCCTCCCTGTGACACCCCCCCACCAGGAGCAGAGCAGCATTCCTCTGCCACAACCTTCCACCATTATGCCTGCCTCACTAGGGCCCAGAGCAATGGAGTCAGCAGACACCGGACTGAGCCTCTGAAACCATGAGCCACAGTAAACTTTTCCTCCGCTAATTCATATTTCTCATTATTTTGTTCACAGCAACAAAAACCTAATTAAGAGACCTATCTAATAAGAGCTCAGCTTTATTATTAGGATCAATTGTTTCAGGGCGAGTGAACCCTCATATATAAAGCCAAACCTTTGCCTAAATTAAAACCTGCTATTTCAGTTTTCTGGTCCTTCTGCATCATGCTATGTGGTATGTTCAAAGAAACAATTACTTGTATTTAGTACAATATACTTTTTTCCCCTTTTTATTTATTCAAAGTTCTTGTATATGTAACAGTAGCATGCATTACAATTCATAATACACTTATAGAGTACCTTTTTACATATCAATGTTTGTATACAAAGTATATTCATACTATTCATGTCTTCAATCATCCATTTAGGATAATGATATCCATCTCATTCATTTAATCCATTGATTATCATGCTGTCTCAACATGATTGGACACAAATGATTAATCATCTCCTCTTGGGAGATTTCATGCTGCCCAAGAAAGATACTGGCTTCTGGGTTTGGGCATGAATAAATATGTCTGTTCAGATTGGACTCCAAGAGGAAGAGTTTTTGTTTTTGTTTTTGTTCCCTAAAGGGGGCCTTGGACAGCTCTAACTGGAACTGCATTCTTGAGGTAATTTGCATTCCACCACCCTTAGTGGGCTGGAGGAGAAGTGCGGAATGAAAGATTTCTCAGTGGTTCTAACTATGTTCTACCTCAGCTATTCCAGCTCTTCCTCCTGGTTGACATACGTGGTTTCCAGCATCTTAGCCCTTCTATTAAATCTAAGCTTCTGAGCTCTTTGACTACCTTGTTCACAGTGTCTTAAGTGAATTGATGGACAGGCTCAAAGAGCAAATATGCTTCTGCTAGGTGGCCCCAACATCCACCTGCACTGTGGGCAGAGACTGAGGTTGCAACGTAGGCAGTGCCAACAAGAGTGGAGCACATGCCCCTCCACTGCATGGAGGAGTCTCCATGGTGTCACAGAGGCCTGGCTCCTACCTGACCACTTATGAGACTTAGGGCAAGGACCCTCTGAATGTGTCTTACATTACTGTTTGAAGCACAGCTGAAAGCCAAGTCCAAATGCCACCCTCCAGGAGAAAAGAATTGGCCGGCATTGTAATTCTGCTGGGGAAAGGACACCCATTCCACTCCAGCTGAAGCTTCCTTGCATTTCCTATGGGGGAGAAAAACAGGGGACGGGGGTCAGCGTTCCAGGAAATCGCTTAGGAACACTTCAGCTGAGGAAGGAAGATGGAGTCAGTGGGGAGGAAAAGCATGCTCTCACTCCTAAGGGGAATATAAAGACACTGGTCTCCTGGAAGTTAGGAGTAGAGCAGGGTTACCAGAGATTGGAGAGATTCGGCTGAGGGAGGGGTGGGAAGAGTTTGTCAATGACACAATGTAACAGTCTGAGTGGCGGGATCAGCCCCACTGTTTCCTGTCACACCAGTGTGAATATGATTAACAATCGTGCATTATGTGTCTCAAAATAGCTACAAGATTTTGAATATTAAAGAAATGATAAAGGGATCAATGAGTAAGTTGAGGATTAAAAAATTGAGATCGTACAAATGTGACTACTTGTATAGGGACTTGTAGGCCAAGGTAAGAAATCTGATATTATTCTAAGTGGAACTGGGAAAATTTTGGTAGATGTAGGAAGGGATAGGTGGTCCAGTTTGGGGTAATATAGTCCCATGGTTCTAAGACTGTCCTTATGTTTCAGATTACCTGCTTATGTTACTGGTCTTAGTTTCCATGAATCTAGACCATGTGGCCAAAACTTTTTTGTTGCCCATGATTTCTTAGAATTAGCAGCATTACCACCTGCTCAAACCCACTTAACATTGTCTGAGGGAGTTCTTGCTTCCTTAAGTATCTACAAAAACAGGGAGAAGTAATTGGATCCGAGTCTCCCATGACTACTATATCCACTGATCCTGACTATCCCTGGGCTGGACGCTCAGCCTGTCTTCAGTGAGGACCATGCGGCACAGAGATTTCCTTCCTACCTATCTACCTCTCTTCCTCCTTCGTCCGTTCGTTCGTTCGTTCCTTCCTTCCTCCTTTTTCCTTTCTTGTTTTAAATTATTTATAAGAAATATTTTCTCAGAGATTTTGTTTCTATCTGTGCTAATATTCTAAAATCATCAAAATAATAGTTAACAAAATGTGAAATTTAATTGAATAAGTTGAATAAAAAATTACAGCAGGCCAAGCATTCTAGCACACTATGGAGGGTGATCTGGATTTAAGTTTATTTCCTCTTTTCCTCTTTAACATACATTTCAGATGATTCTTCTCTGAAGGTAAAATAAATCAAGTCTATTAAATTATATGAAGGTTATGCATTTTAAAAAATAATTTTATACTGTTCTGTTCATTTTTTTTCCAAATGTGTTGGGGGAAATGTGACTTTAGTCCCCAAGAATAAGCCAGTCGAGGTGCCAACACTCACAGTGTTGCACCGGTGGTGAAGTAGTTCATGCACTGCTCAGCACCTCACACCTGCTGAGATGCGAGGGGTTATTGTGGAGTCTCTGAATGAGATGACCTCCTGGCAGGTTATTTATCACTAAATATCAAATATCCGTGATCCAATCTGAACCCCATGGGAAGGGAATGTATAGATTCTCAAATTCTTACTTGAAAGAGACTCCTGAGCAGTTTAACCCAACAAGATCAGCCTTGGGAAGCAGAACAGATCAGAGCCCGGCTGAACAGAAGTGGGAGGCAGATAGTCTGAAATATCAAGAATTTCAGTCCTTTGGGTCTCTGGGAATCACATGTGCCTGCATGGAGGCAATGTGTGGTTCATACGTTGCAAGTGTCTTAGCTACAGGGCAGGAGAAGTCTCAGGTTACAGCATCAGATCCTAGAAAATCAGTGTTCATACCATAGAAAACAAAGCACTAGAGGAAGGCAACCGTTGCTGCCAAATCTTAGGCAGGTTGCAGGAGGAGAAGCCTCATGCATTCTATCAACTTTAGCCATTTGACTGCAACCCCAAACCACCAGTATCCTTGCCAGGGAATACCTGCATACACAGACGGTGCAATCCGTGTGCACACATGATCTGCTTTTAGGACACCGTGATGTTTATGCATGACCAGGATTAATTATAACCTCACACACATGAAGTAAGCCTGGCTTTGTGCAAGTTGTCTGTTCCAGAGGAAAGAGAAGAGTTCCTGGACATCACAGCCTGGGCGCTAGGACAGCCAGATTCTCTGAAACTTGGTGCGTATCAGAATGAAATGAAAATCTGGCCAATCCACACAGTATTGGTTCCTTGCCCCAGCTGCTGCATATGCAGAAGGAATGGAAACTTTGCATTCCTAACACACTCCCAGCAAGGTTGAGTGGTTGCTCTTGGGACCACACTGTGATGATCAGGGTCTTAGAGTGGAGGCAGAGAGGCGGATTCCAACAGATCATCAGGCAAACACCTGGAAGAGCCCTGTAGAGGGATGCTGTGGCATCCCTGGGGAAAAGAAGAACAGTAAACATGACGTTCCTAAAACACCCCTTTCCATTCCCAAGAACCTAGTCAAGTCAAGGGAGCAATGACAGAGAATCTGGGACAGAGTCCTCTGATAAATCTCATCGGGCTTTCTCTTGTGTATGGTGGGAACTATGGCCAGTTAGTGCTACCTGTAGAAAGCTGCGCTCCTGCATGCCGAGTTCCTTAGGATGCGGTCACAGAGTGGGACAAAGCCAGCTAAGCCAATGACATCACTGCTTCTCCCTGAAGCAACTGGCACAGAATCGAGGGCCCTGTACAGAGGGTGGATGCCACTCCTCCAGCCATCCCCACTGGGGGCACTGTTTTCTGGAGAAGCACCATGAAAGATGAAGGTGTTGTCCCTGGACCTGCCCCATAAGCATTGTCCACTAAACCTATGTTTTCTCATCCACCCTTGGTATTTTCTTTGTCTCTCAGCTACCTACCCTGTACCGTAGCACAAATGGGCTATTGACATTACAAACGTGCAACATACTGAAGGCAAGATAAACCCAACACACCAAGCATGCTTCTTATTTGATGGATTTGAAGGCGATTTTTATCCACCTCATTGAATCCTCACATACCTAAGGCAATTGGTATTAGGCTCATTAATCAGTATTTGCTTGATAAGTAGGTGAATGAGAGGACCCAGTCTGGTAGTAAAGCAATAACAAAAATAAAGGAGGGGTTGTCACACCACTAGTGATTCGTATGCTACCTGAAATGTCTGAAGTCCAGGATCAGCTTGCAATGGGAGGTTCTCAGACTGTGATTTCCGTTATTCATCCTCACCCTCCTGCATGCTGGATTCTAACCTGCAGATCTGGGAGATAACAAACAGGCATTCATCGAATCTGGTAAATCTGTGTTAATCTGTTATGCAGCAACAGAAAACCAATACAGAACAACTAAAGCCAAAGTTCACTCTTTTATCATAACAAAGACATTTTTAAATAACTTAGTTTGAAAATTAAAAAAAAAAAATCATCAAGTTTCTTCTGGACACCCAATGATTTTTACTTTATTTTTAATTGTATGAATATAGCCACGTTTTGGCTTTGAGCATATTAATAAGAAATGGCTAGAATAAAGTGTTTTTCAATAATCTCTTCATAAACCACCAGCATCCTGTGGATTAATGGCTGCTTCCTCCACTCATAGCATGAATAGGTGGTAAATACCACAATCCCTGCTCCTAAAAGGGAATCATTTCCTGGCCAAGATGCTACAGCTGCCTACCTATAATAGGAGGCAGAGCGAACACCCTGCCCCAGGTTGGCGACACACACTCTGTAAGCTCTGACAGGTGGTCTGCAGGCCAGCAACACTTTGCTCCGTGCTGCTCTGGGTCCGCTGCTATAATCAGAAGCTGGATTGGCTTGATAAGTATGTGCCTGGGTGGTTACTGTGGAGTGGGCTGGGACCAGGCTTCTGTTTTCTTATTTTTAGTCATTTGCTCAAGCGGATCGGTAAGCACGTGTTGTATTGGGAATGAGCTCTGCAGGCAAAGGAGAGGCTTGGGGAGAAAGAAGAGAGGATGAGAGTCCAAGTCAGGGTTGGTCTGCGTTTTGAAGGGTGGTGTTGGTACTGAATTAACAAAAAGGAGGCCCATCTTCCAACTGTCCTGACCTGAAATCCCAGAAGGCCTTGCTGTGCACAGCCCCGGGCTTTCCGCATTAAGGTGTGGTAACAGGTCAGTCCGGGAGGCCGTTCCAGGATGGGGTTTGATCTGTTTTAAGCCTTTTAGGCTCAGTGTCACCTAAGGAAACAGCCACCTGCAAAAGCAGGGGAACGAGCTGTTAGGACCACTCAAGGCCCAATCCATCATGTTTTCTGGGCCAGACGCTAAGACCTTCCTTGCTGGAGCCCTGTTTGGGGAGATAGCTAAGATTGCGGTTGACTATGGGCCATGGACACGTTTGGGCATTGCCGCCTTCCGTAGTCTCACGGGACTTGGCCTGGGATCTCGCGGGACTTGGCCCAGGATCTCGAGAGACTTGAGCCGTGACTCAGCATATTGGGCCAGCGCCATTACTGCTCAGGCGCGTGAGATGAGACCTGAGAGAGAAGGGACAGGGTTAACGCTATTGTACTTTCTTGTAAGAGCTCCTTCCCGCGCCACCACCGTTCTGGGCTGCAAATCCCTTTCCGGCTGCAACACTTCCTCTGAGTAATCCAGGGGAGAACACGGAGTTTCAACAGAGTGCCCGGTGACAGGCCAGCCTGGGGCACCTCGGCAGCCTGGTGAGCGCTGCTGTAAGGCCCTGGGTACATCCAGCCTCCCACTGGCTGCTCTCCACATCCCACAAGTGACGGGAAGCTGACAGAGAAGGCTCTAGCAAGGTGTGAGAACCTTCCAACAGTGTCAGTCTCGGGGGCGAACCTCAGTAACCCGGCTGCCTCAGTACCCTGAACCACAGAGCACAAAAGAAAAGACACACATTCAAGAAATTAAATAACAGTTTTTACTAGTCCCTGCGATCCAAAGACAGCCCAAGGGGTGCAGAAGCCCTCGAACAGGAGACATTTTATAAAGGTGTAGAATTCTAAGCAAGCCCTGCTTCCAAAGAACACATTTAATTGCCTAATAACATATTAAAATAAAAGATGTAAAACTGAAGGAAATAATTATTTTCCTGTGAAGACAGTATTGAATTTTATCACATTTGAAATGGTTATAATTGGGTAATTTAATCATTTAGGCTTCTCTCGCTCTCAGTGTAACTGCATCACCAACCTCCAAAAAAGTCCTCACTACTCAGAGTCCAGTCATCTACAAACAAACCATTGAAAAGGGATATGATTCATTTGCCTGCAAATTATAATAACCCCCAGGCAAAGGAATCCACAGGCACTTATTACCGGTTGTTTTGGGGAATGAAATGCAAATTTCCATCATCTCTTCAAGTGATTCACTGTCCTCCTCCTCAGAGTGTAGCTCTGCATTATTTTTTTTTACTAGTATTGACAAAGATAATTGACAGAGACATACTGTTTTCTGAAAAATCAATGAAATAGTGCTACTCCAGCTCGAGTCTGAATCCTGAGTTAAGACCGCCTGCATTTCACATTCTGAAGTTGGCATTGTCTATTGTAATGGTCAGGTGAAGAGGCCGGTACTCAGAGCGCTGTGGGATTCTGTTTCCCTGGGAGTCCCCTGAGGTAGGATCTTGGACAGGAGGAAGAATAATAGCAGGAGTCTGCTCTGCTCTGTTTCCTGAGGGGTCAGAACCCTGTCCCTGGGGCAGCCCAGTCCCTCCCAGGCCCCCAGGGGGATGTACCCCTTCCTTGCATGGCTGCCTTTCTCCCTGGGCATCCAAGTTTGCTCAGAGATCATGCATATGCCTTACCCAGTGATCACCCCTTGGGCATGGAACAGAACACTATGGCAGCACAGGACTTTATTATCCCAGAGGAGGAAATTTGTCTGGTGAGCAGCCGGTGGTAGGAGTGAGCGGAGGGTTGTGGGGTACATCATGGGACCGGTGCAGTTTCTGGGAAGTTTCATCTGAGGGGACTTGAAAATGACCAGGGTGGGGAGAGCAACCCTGACTCCTGGAGGGAAGAGCTATGTGGCCCACGCAGGGTCACACAGCACAGGGGAGGGGCTCTCCATGCAAAGGCAGGGGGAAAGCCAGCCTTAGCAAACAGACCTAATTCTTTCATTCATCTCTGACAACTTACCTCTCTGGTCCCAATGACGTGAGGCTGGCACATCCCGTATGGTGTGGTCACATCCCTGGCCATCTCCAAGGAAGCTGTTGTGGAAATTTCAGGATTGCAACGAGGGAGACTGTGGTCTGAGGATCACACACAGTGGCATGTGAGAGGCACCTCCCAGGATGTCCAACTGTGTATGTCTCTTTATGTGTGACTTGGGGTTCAGTGACTTCACATCAGTAGCTCAAAACTTTCACACCAGGAAAACAGACAGAAACTAAAATTTACCGCTTCTCCTCTCTGTGTCTTCCTGCCCCCATCTTTTTCCTGATTCTCTTCCTCTTTTTCTTCTTCTCTTCATCCTCCTCCTCCTCCCCTTTTCCTCCTCTCTCTGTTTTTCCAGAGACAGGTTTAAAGGTCCACCTCTGCTTGCCTGTCTTTGTCACTTCATTCATCGTAGAGAAGTTGGTGACCCACAGGAAAAGAAGGTTTGGGCACAGAAAGCAGAACTGAAACGACACACAACAGGGTGAGACAGAGGTGAGACCAAAACCACAGCTGGAGCAGGTTCTTCCGGAAAAAGAGAACACTTGACAATGAGATGCACAAGACTCCAGCAGAGCCAGGAGGCAGGCACTGGGGAACAGCATGGCCTGTGGGCTGGAGGGGGTGAGAACACACCAGGGAAGACACCACGCCTTCTGTGATGGAGACTGCCCTGGAGCCACACTTCCGGGAGGACATGCCAGTGAGCACTGATTGCTACAGTGTGTCAGATGCTGTGCATGTGGGAATACCATGGTGGAAAAGGCTAAGCCCCCACCTCCACGGAACCCACCCTCCGGTGGAATGGAGCCAAGAGGTAATAAAATATTTAATTATAAATAAATCTAAATTGCAAGTGTTTGACACATTCTCATAAAATCCCACTAATTTTCTACCCCAACCAGCCACTGTTTGCTTCCAGATCATGGAGCTGTTGGAGACGGGGTTACTTAGTGGGGACCAAGGAATCTGTTGCATAGCCTGATACAGCTCTCTCTGGCCAGGTCTCTGTGGCACTAACCCTTCTCAAGGTCCATTTTATGTTCTGAAAAATGGGTCAAACAGTACTGTGCAGAGCTATTGTAAAAATAAAAGAGAACCGACAGGACTTTTCCTGAACGGTACCTGAAATATGTTTGAGCCTGAGATTCCATCAACGCGTTGTCTCAGGAAGAACTTGGACAGTACCAAGTAGAGGGCTCATTTTCTACCGGTTAACACTGGCCAGAAGAAAACGGGCATTTATCACAATAGCTCTGCACAGCACTGTTAGACCCAATAGGCCTTTGCGGCCCCTCCAGAACCACCTAGAGCACACGTTGAGCCCTTACTCAAGGTCTTCAGCATGCGTCCCCGGGCGAGCTGACTGCTTCCGTGGCCTGTGCAGCTCACTGAGCTGAATGGATGTTTTGTTAAAACCACCCCCAAATCCTGTGCACCCCCATCCAATCACACTGTGAACTAACCTCCTTATATCAGAGGAAACCTTTGGTGTTTGGATTTTTGAGATTGACTAATTTTACTTAGCATTATATTCTCCAACTTCAACTAGAATGGTCAAAGGAAAGGGAGGGCAAGGGAGGGAGCAGGGGGGGAAAAGGGGGGAAAAATGGTGGTTGAATGAGATGGATATCACTATCCTAAATGCATGAGTAAAGATCTGAATGGTACTTGTATACTTTGTATACAAGCAGTTGTATGTAAAAAGATGATATACTTGTGAATTATGAATAAGTAAATAAAAATAATAAAAAAAAAAAAAAAAAAAAAAAATCTCCAACCGCCTTGTTGGAGGAAATTGTGCCTAAGGAAGCACGTTTTTATACTCCTTCTTATGAACTCACGAGAGGAACAAAGGATGATATATGGGTCAAAAATGGATGAGAAAAAAATCCTGAGTCAGGCCTTGCTGAAAGGCCTGCGAAAAGGAAAACCCCAAACCAAGAAAACTGAATATTTCCCTGCTGATGCGGACTTGCAGTTCCTATTCAACGCCGCTTCCTTGACACCTTCACATTGGTCCAGGGTGATTAGAATATTACGATCTCTCATATTTGAGGAGATCATAAATGATTTTATGAATCTCAGACCTCTCGTGTTTACCACAGGAGCTCTGCCTGTAAGCACAGAGGGGAGCCCCGAGGTCCCCAAGCACACTTGGAAGACACTGCAAAGTGCTTAAAATTGGCTCCCTACATCCACTGCACATGTCTTTGCTTCAAAACATACAGCATACATATTGTGCTTTGACTGTGTGAAACAATACTCCATGAACATTGGCATGTTTATTGAAAATTCTCTGAATCTTCTAAAACAGCAAACATAACAAGTCTTCTTCACCAGTCACCGGATCTCACCTTCCTCCAAACCCACAGCCCTGCAAAACCCACACGTGGCTGAACAGAGCCTACACTGAGCATGCTCCGAAAGAGGTCTCAAAGCCCTGAGCATGAAACTTAGCTACACCCTGAGGGCAGTGCTGTGTCCCCACGTGGCCACCAGGGTGCACTTCCCTCCCAGCCTGGAGATGACTTCTCTGTCTGCCCACTGGTCAGCACGTGTGTGCTGAAGCCACCTGATGAACTCCTCAACCCCAGAGGGTGAAGGAGCCCCTCCTAACCTGTGGCCCACACACTCTCTGCTTGGCCCTTGTAGGTCCAGTTCCAGACTCCAGACTCGGATCCCCAGCCTGCCTTGAGGTTGGACCCTAATCCAGACAGAAACCTGGGGTGGGGGTCTCCCTAGAGAGGACTGCCACTGTTCTCCCCGAAAATCCCCTGTGCATACTGCGCCCCTCACCAATTCCAGCTGTGCCTTTGCTCGTGCAGGCACTGTTTGGCCTGGCTGTGTCGCTGGTGTCAGACCCCTTCTGTGACCCACTGGTCCTCCTGAGACACGATGTCCTCAGAGTGGCACCCACAGAAGTAAAGGCCCAGGACTCAGGCCCTGGTAGCAGAGCCAAGGCAGCTGCACATCAACCCGGGGGTCAGCTGCAGCTTTGATGGGCAGCATCTTCCTCACACAGGCCAGGGCTGTAGAGGGGGACATCGGAGATAGCCCCTTACCCCCCAAACTCATCTTCCCTTCCTGGCAAATGCCTTTTCCTTGAATTCTGCAGAAATCTAGATCTCAACAGGGGCCTTTCTGTTTTATTTCTCTTTCTCAATCTTTCTAGAAAACTTGGCAGTCACTCTCAGATCAGCCTGTCTAGTGTCACCGTGGCCCAATCTCAGTCCTGTCAGGCTTCCTCCTTTCCTAGTCTCATTCTCACCAGTGCATCCCCTGCAGACTTGTGTCCCCAGAGTCGCAAAGGCCACTCACCTTCAAAATCAATCCTTGCTCTCCTTCTGCTGGAAAGCTCAGGTTGAGGGTCCACAGAACTCTAATATTCCCGTCTGGATGACACCTCCCTCATGTGCCATGCCCCTGAATGTCACTAAGCGCAGGCAGACACCACCTATGTTCTGCATCCAGCTCTCGGCCCAGAGTGCAGGTGCTTAGCCTGGTGAAGACTATTTCCTGGCAAGGTTGTGAACACCCTGCTCCAGCTACAGAGAATCCTTGAAAGGTATTAACGATTGCACTGTGGTTTGAGAAGCAATGGTGCCCAGCCTGGAGATGGAGGAGGAACAGGCTGTGAGCGATGGACCGTGCAGGAAAAGACAAGGGAAGGACTAGTCAAAGCAGAGGCAGGATGTGGGCCAAGCTTCTGCCGCTACAGGCCTTCTCCCAGCTGCCAAGCCCCAGAAACGCACAAGATACCGTAGGTCTGCGGGATACTGTGGAGTCACAGCCAGGACAGCAAGGCCAGTGACCACAGCGCACACACCACAGGCGAGGCTACAGATGACTTCTGACTAGGCCTCTGATGGGGGTGGGGGGCAGTGTGGGATTTTATGGGTCACTAACAAACTCGTTCTTTAGCCAAGAAACAAGAGGCACAACACCAGGAATGGTGTGCACAGTGCAGGCGATGCAAGTCCTGCAGCCGGGCCCAGGGAGGACACGGGAACCCCGTCAGGCTTGGGTGAGTCACGTACTCGAGTGGCTGGATGCTACCCCGGCAGCAGGAGTCAGGGGAGTGTGGAGCCAGAGACAGGCACCACAGCAGGTGGGGACCAGCTCTCCAGAGGGTGTTGACAGGAGGAGCTGCAGGACAAGCTGACAGCCTCACAGGTGTTGATGCTGTGGCACTTACAACATCACTACAGGAGGCAGCACGTGGAGGTTGAGGTCCTCGGATAGATCTCTACAGGGAGGAATGAATGGGGAGAAGCTGTTTACGGAAAGACCAGCAGGAGTCTACTATGATGCTCAAAAAGATGTAATAAAGTCCAGAACAAGGCTGTGGCGGTGGCAGTGACAGTGATGAACATCAATTTCTTTTCCAAAGGGCATCTAAAATTGCATTTTCTCAGGTGAAGCCCCCTCCTCTGTTGTCCAGATTCAGTGCTGTCGCACCAGGCGGTCTCCAGCACAGAAAGGAATGGGTCCCCCGAAATCACACGGCACGGCAGCCCTGCCCAGAGCTTCTGAAACATACAGGTGAATAAATATCCAGAGCTTTCTCAGGAGACCCCCAGTGATTGGATAAATCAAATCCTCCCAGCAAAGAAAGGAGGGCAAACAAACATATTGGAGGCAGGCAAAGAGGGACCAGCTCACAAGGTACAAAGAAAATAATGAGAGGGGTTTTATATCCTGAGGTGATGGATCTGGAGCTACAGACAGGGGGAGGGATAAAGCTCTAGGAACGGACGAGCTGCAGAGAGAGGAAGCCAGCTCTGCACGTTTAATTTAACAGTTCAGGAAATCCAGCTTCTGTTTGCATTTGAGCATGGTGGTGTGCCTTGCTATTCTCAGGAAATCATTCTCTCTAAGAAATCCTGTGCTGTGACTGTCTTGCCGTGGGAATGCCCCCCACTGTCGGGACCTTACACTGTCTGCCAAGGGGGTGGAAAAGCTCTGGCTTTCTGGCTGCTTGCCACATTACCACGCCCTGTTACAGGACCTAGGCTAAGCAGGAGGCGTGGCTGTGAGAACTGAAACCACCCCAAGGATAGGCCAATGGCTCCACCAATGGCATCCGCCCATGCTCCTTATGTGTCCCTATGATCTTTCTGTTGATTGGCCCATGTCCTCTATAAAACCGTCCAACTTCCTCAATAAACCGAGTTCCGGGGCATTCTACTGACTGGACTCCCCGACGCGGCTCTGAGTCTTTTGAAGGCGGGGAGGAGGCCTCTACTTTCCCAAACCAGTCTCATGGTTGAGGTAGGCCCCTCTGGCCTCTTTTGGTAGACAGAAGAGGTCCATCCCGGGTACGGGGGGGGGGGGGGGGGGCTATAGACCTCAACCCCTTTTAATAATCCGACACCCCACCAGTCATTCCTATTCCCTTCCCCCACCGCTGCTTCCAGCCACAGCAGACAGAGAACTGGACTTTCTCTTTCTCAATACCCTTCACCTGGGAGTGGCCCAAAGCCCATGACATGAGGCATGTGAGGACAGGGTGCTAGGGCTTCAGGGAAAGCTCTTTCTTTCTGTATAAAATAAAGGAGATTTCTTACTGCCTTGACAACCCTGTTTCCTTGGAAAATTGTTATGAAAGGATGCAATGTCTGGAGTTGTGGAAGCCACTGTGTAGCCGTGAGAGAAAAGCAGGGGCATCTCAGAGACGCTGACTCTGGCACTGCCAGCAAGGCCTGCTGAGTCGACCTGGAGCCACCTGCTCCTCTTCCACGGAGCAGCTCACGTGCTGTGGTCCAAGCCACTACTCCCTGGGCTTCCAGTCACCTTCAGGTGAACAAATCCTGATATGATACCCTCCTGACTGAGGGTCACAACAGGTATTGTCTGTGTCACAAGTGGTCCTGTCCCCCAGCCAAGAAGTCCCATGTACCCAGGCATAGCCCTGATGGGCCTTCTGCACAGCTACCTTCTAGAAAGACACACTTATAGAATTGAAAAATAATCATAGCAATGAATAATTACCTTCAATGCCTCAATCAAAACACTTTATTTCCTGCCCTTAAATGTCAGTTATACAGCATGCCTATCTTATAAAACAAACACAACTGTTTCATAACATAAGTTCCAATGGCAAGTGACCTATCAGTTGATAACTGTTCTGTTTCCTACTGTGTGACAAGTGATCTGCTTCAGAAATTGGTACGTTTTCATCTTCCATTCTTCCTTCCTTCTTCCCTCCATGCTCTCCTCCTCCTTTCATCTTCATTATTCCAGAAAAAAAAAAATTTATTCAGAGCCAGCATGACAAAGATGTCCTGATCTTCAACAATCAGGCAGTCTAAACAATCATGTTTTAAAAAGAGCAGGTTTTTCATTTCCACAAATATCCGCCTTGCCACGTTCTTACAAGCTGCTTCATGTCACGTGGTTAGCAGGCAATCTGTGTCAAGAGATCCAGTCACTACAAAATGTTCAGCCAGCACTGGGAAGGGGCCGCCTCTCTCAGGAAGATGCGGTTCTGCAGCTCAAGTGTGGATCTGCGTTGAGTTCCACTGACCCACCATCTTACAGGTCAATATATGAGATTTTAGTTACTGAGGTGGAGAAAGTTTCTTGTAGGTCTGGAAACATCTAGATCATAAATCGAAAAAAATCCATCTGTCAGTTTTTTTTTTTTTTTTTTTTTAAGATATATGCTTAATTCCACCAGCCAGAAATAATAAATAGAAGAGCTTGAATTTAAATTTGCTAACTGGTCTCTTGAATTTGCTATTGCATGTCTAGCTCTCAGAAAGGTGTTTTTAAAACGCCTACAACTGATTTTTAAAGAACAGTACTACCTTGCATAGGCACCTCCAACAGGAAGTAAACAAAAGAGGCTCAAGTGAGCTGAAACTCAGTCTGTTACCTGGTCCTGATCATCTGCATGGGATTATACCATGCGGATGCCAATAAAATTAATTTTAAAACATGAAATAGATAGAACAAAAAGAAAAGCTGTTTGTAAGTGACCAGGCACCACAGCAGATGGGAAGTTTGGAAAATTCAGAATTCTTTAAGCTGCAGGTCTGTTGTTTAAGAGCACTGTATGCCCTATTGAAACAGGACCACTTATTCACTTCATAATTCACAGAACAGCTAGCTTTGACTAGACCAGATGACATGTGTATGAAAGGCCAGCTTTCCTGGTGTTGGGTGCTGCTCGTCACCAGCGTGTGGCTGTGGCTGCGCATCCCCAGCCAGGCCAGCACTTGTTCTGCGTGTCACAGATGTTTATCAACCCACCCAGAGCCGTCCTCAAAGGGGGGACGGAGGGGGGCGGGAATAAAAAAAAATTGGTGGTTGAATGAGATGGATATCATTATCCTAAATGCATGATTGAAGATCTGAATGGTACATATATACTTTGTATACAAGCAGTTGTATGTAAAAAGATGCTATACTTGTGCATGATGAATAAGTAAATAAATAACTAAATTTAAAAAAAAATAAAAAAAAAATAAGTATCAGTGGAATGAGCTCAATTGTTGTAGGAAAGATACAAGTCAGGTCCTCAGCGCCATATGAAAAAATAAATAAAAAAGGTATTGTGTCCGTCTACAACTGAAAAAACATTAAAACAAAACAAACAAACAAACAAAAAAAAAAACACGAGTTGGGCTCCTGAGAGCTCCTCTGTTTCATTTCAGTTTACAGAAGCCTGGTTTGTGGGATGTATCATTAAACTAAAAGAAGCAATTGAAATAAAATGGCTCTTACCTATGAAGGGAAGGGAATGCGGCCAGGACAGGACTCTGCTTTGGAGAAGGACGATTCTCACTTGGGGTTCCCAGGGTGAGTACCTCATCTTCGCTCACAGGGAACAAACAGCTCTTGCTTGTGATGCCCCAGTATTTGTCATGGTCCTCTTTACACCCAACACCCTGCGTGCATCGACCTCTCGAAGACAAAAGCTGTCAGGATGTCTTCCAGGCAAACCAGAAATGAAGACTGTTCAAGGGCCGGGGTGGGAAGCATCTGGAGTGGGGGACCTCAGGGTTCTCAGTGCTGTTCTTTCTGTTTCCGTTTTGTGAAAGCCTGAAAGGAACAGACTTCTTCGAGCCTGAGCTGCTGCAGAGGTTGGGGCCTCAACAGCCCAAGCCAAGGACCTGGAGGGCAAGTGCCCTACCTCCAGCTCCTCCTTTCACTACCTGCAGGAAGGTGGGAAGTTCCTGGCTTGCGGATGCTCTGTTCACTTGTTTCCTAAATGGAGCTGCATGTGTCCGCGTGGACCAACTACCCGAAACAAACAATTCAAATACAGTTCATGGCACAGAGTGTAACTGAAAACTACATTGTTATCATTTACTAGCTTTATACCTACATTTCACTATCAATTGCAAAATGCATCATACTTAATCTTATATTCGCTAGGGAGGGATAAACTGGCCCTTCATCGTCTTCAGGATAGGAGGGTCAGCATGTCACCTGCATCTCCGGTGGTCTGCTACTGCCTGTCTGCACCATCCACCAGGGATATTCTTAGGTTCGATCAATTCTGATGCACAGAACAACCATGAGCCACACCTGGTGCCAAAGGACTTCTGCTTACTCAGGACAGTGACCGCAGCCCACCAGGTAAGAAGACGACTCTCCCGGGCATCTGAACATCTTGCACATCTGCCCAGGACTTCTTATTCAAGGTGTTGCTGTGTGTGAGTGAGGAGTGGAGGGCTACTTGGCTCCGAGCGCTCTGCAGCCATACTCTATGATAGAAAGGGTACCCCTCCCCTTTCTCCTTTAAAGCTAGTTTGATGCTGAGACTTTCAGTAGATGGCACTTAGAGAATGTCACCGGGTAAAGGTTTCCTGCAGTTCCCACTTGGGGTGGGGAAGGTTGTAAACTACCTGGTACCGAAACCCGGAAGGAAAACTCGGAGGCAGAGTAAAGCTATTACTACTTTTACTTCTACTTTCTTAGAGAGAGCTTAGAGAGAGAAAGAAAGATTTTTCTTCTTCTTAGAAAGAGCTTAGAGAGAAAGATTAGAGATAGCTTTTTCTTCTTCTTCTTCATCTTCTTAGAGCTTAGAGAGAAAGAGAGAGAGCTTGAAAGAGAGAGATTTCTTCTTTAGAGAGAGAGAGAGCTTAGCTTTTAGAACTTCTTTCTTCTTTCTTCTTTCTTCCTCGGGAGCCTCGGCCTGACTCTGACCAGCAATTACTTCTTCTATCTGGTTTCTCTTCTGTAACCGCTCTGCCTACGTTCTGGCCGCTCTGATTCTTTTCTTCTTCTCCGACCCGAACTCTTCTTCCAACCGAGCGACTGCATGACTGACTGAATGAATTCATTCTTCTCCTCTCCGACCGCTTTCACCCGGTTATATACCTTTAGCTTTGCGGGTGCCTCAAGTGCATTTACAGGTGCGTCACATACATACTTATTATCAGGTGGAACTTATGGCTTCCAGCTGACCGCAATAGCCATCTCCCTAATTGGGGCTCCTTCAGAAGGTGTGTGAAAACCCCTGGAGAGCCTGCCAGCCAAATGTCCAGACCCTGGGTCCTTTGCGACCGGTGGCCTTGCTTGGTGATGGCCTTCACACAGATGTCTTGATGAAGAAGCCCGAGCTGCCCATCACCTGATCACTAAGAAGACCTCCTGCTCGTTGGTGCCAGTGTTCTCTCTGAAAGCTCTTATGTGGCCTAGGCACAGCCACTGTTTCTGAATGTCACCTATTGTCCCTCTTACAAGACCGTTCCCTGACTGATCTGTGCGGTCTCTGTACACAGAAGGCCCTCCGCCTCAGCTTCCGCAGCCTCTCTGTACAAGTTTCTGGTCCTTTGCAGAGGGGATCTGTCATTTCCCAGGTCCATCGGAGCCCCAGCTTGGCAACACCGAAAACTCTGTGTTTATTTGGTGGTCAATCCTCACCTTCTTCAGTGGTAAATAACTTTGTCCAAGTTCATCCATAGACAGTTTCCTTATGATGTACAGTCTTTTATCAAAATGATCAGTTTATTTTATCACTCATACCTTTTGAACTGGTGGTATAATTTTAATCTCTACATTAGGCCCAGACTACCTAATAAAATAAATAATAAAATAACAAGCGGTATTAGTAGACAGAGATAGTGTCTCCCTCTGGGGCAGGGGTTGAGTTGCTTTGCTGCCTGGTATTGAAGACAATGTCTCCTTCCAAGGAAAAGATTGGCCACATTTTCTTGCTGCCCACATAGAAGATTGGGGCTTCCTACGCTCTGGGTTCCTTGGCTGTGATATGAGTTCTGTTTCTGCGTATGTGGCATCTACCAATGTGCCCCCTGGGGTCTGGTGAATTCAGAGCCTGTGGGACTCTGAAGGTCAGTGGCTCCTGCTGTGTCTTGAGTAATGCATCTCTTGGTGTCCATCCCAGGAGTATCACCTCTCCTGCCACCATCTATACAACTCTGGCTGGCTAGCTTGGCAGTTTCTAAGTAGAGAAAGCGTCAGGTGCTTGACGGTTGTTGACAGCTAGCAGTGAGGAGTGAGGGTCCCGGGGGAGTCCAGCGGCAGTGCACATCCCTGTCCTGGGAGACATTAGGGAGCTTTATCCTCTACTTGAGCATTCCCTACCTCTGCACCATGGCTTGGGTGCAAGGAGGTGACATTCATATTTGGTGTGTGAAGTTTCATACTTGGCTTATATTCTAATCCTGCAGTAGCTGGTATCTCTTGTAGCGACGCCATACTTAATACTTGCAGGGTCACTGAAGACCATACCATTTCTCTCAGTCACTACAGCCTGGCAATCCCAGAGTTACAGGTGCTTACCAGGCATTTCTAGGGTTCTCCTAAGCCAATTGAAAATTTCCGGGCAGGAATCTTTTTCCCACAATACCAATGCTGTGTATGACATCACTGAAATTCTCCCTTCATCTACTATCAGATGCTTATGCTGTAGGAGAGAAGGTTCCACTATCCCACACTCTAATTGCTTGTCCTCTGTCATCCTCTGCAAACTGAGCTTGCTGTTCTAAGTTCTATTGTGTCTGCCTTTCTGTCTGCTGAGCATAGTAAGCTTCCAAGCCTCTCTGTGTTTTCACCCCTCCTTGAAACAGGTGTCTCGTGGGTCTTTTCCTTTCTTAGCTGAACTGCTATGCAGGTTTAAAGATCATCATCATCTAACTGAACAAGATCTGAAAGAATGAAAGAGCCTTTCACAGATCGATGAACACCAAGAAGCATGCTTCAAAGTTACTGAGCAGGAGAACTCTGTACAAGGGTTTGGGGAGTATGACATTCTGAAATACAACCTTCCAGCAAAACAGCATGTTTGCTGACAAGAGGAGGGCATGGTCCCTGCATCATTTCTCTGGGAAGTTGTACCATTTCTATAACTTAGTTCTACCTGGGGTACGCTGGGATATTCCATAAAAAGGAGAACAGAGCATTGAAAAAAATCATGGAAAGAGGAAATCCATGATCATTCAAGACAAATAAAACTTTTCTTAGGTGGGTTTCCTAAAACGCAGTCCTACCAGCTCTGAATTCACCAAGTCCCAGAGGCTGATGAGGCTGATGCTGAGCAAGCAGAGGCGGGGATTGACAATCACAGCCACGGAACCCACAGCTTAGGCAGCCCCAAAACAAAGATGATTTTTAAAGATAGGTTTCACCCAAAAAAAAAGCTTTGTCCCAGTTAAACCAAATTAATGTCAGTGATGCTCCAGCTGCCATAGCCTCGTGGTTTGGCCTCAAGAGAAACCGCAGCATTTGCAGGAGCCCTGTTTGGGGAGATGGCTTAAATTGAGGTTGACTACGGGCTTTGGACATGTTTGGACATTGGCGCCTTCCGTAGTCTCACGGGACTTGGCCCGGGATCTTGCGAGACTTGGCCAGAGATCTCAAGAGACTTGAGCGAGATTGCAGATGAGGTCTGCGCCATTTGGAGGTTAGAGGAGCGTGGATGGCGTGTCGGGGTGTAGTTAGAGCCAGAGAGAAAAGTTATCAGAATAAAGGGCTGTTTGTTTCCAGTTCGTCTCTAAACTTCTTCCCGCGGCTTCTTTGCTCCAAGCGGCCATCGCTTCAGGCAACTACAAGCATTTGTTTGTTCAGCATTCCTTTCGGGTTGTGACTTTGACCATCTGTTATGTGAGCAGCTACAGGAGAGCATGCAAGACTCTGGGCAGATATAATGCAGTACTGAAATTAAACCGACCACCACAAGCTGTCTTAGCAACCCCTGTAAAATGCCCACCAACACAAGCCATCTCTTAGAGGAATCAGCCAGAAGCCCCGTCCCATCTCTGCACAGACCTTGATCATAGACATGGGTTTGTTTTAGGAGTTCATGTTTTTCCATTTTCAGAATGTTTGGTTGATCCTAAGTTTTCCTGGGAGCTGTCTGGAAACAGCAGCTTTCTTGGGCGTAAGTTTCTCCTAGAAGCAGAGATGGTATCTAGCGCTGCTCAGATTTGGACCACAGACTTTCCTGGTTTGCGTTCTGCTCTGGACAGGTGACTGCCTGCTTTAGTGAGCTCATCTGCACGTTTACAAACTGCATGTTTTCTCACAGAACACCCACCTCCATGGAGTCATTGTGCTTCTCTTATAGTCGCAGGAGATGAAGCCGAGGGCAGCCCGGCATCTCCAGTGGTGGCTCCTTTGTCTAGTGTCTCACCTGGGCTTTACCTTCCTCTTTACAAGTGCAATGGTTTTCATGGAAGAGAGATTAGCTTACTATCATTGGGATCCCATATCAAATTGCACCCCAAGGAAAAAAAGGAAACATTTGGAGATACTGTGGACTAACCTGCATAATGGTTTTTGAGGAATCTTTGGGAGGTGGTTATATCATGAGTCTGGGACCCCCATGAATAAAATTAATGACCATTTAAAAGAAGCCCCAGAAAGCTTGTCTACCCTTCCTGCCATGCAAGGATGGAAGAAGACAGTGCAAAGACAGACATGCGTTGGGCAGAATATGTAGCCACTAGGTCAGCATCGCCCTAGAGCAGAGAACAAATACGTTTACCACAAGGACTGCTCCCTGCCCACCTACCTCAAGCTTAACAGGACTTAAAAGTCAGTTTCAAAAGGACCCAATGGATTCTAAGTAATGGTGTCCTAGAACAAACTCAATAATATGTATAGATACAAAAATCTAGCACCAACTGTGGTTCACAATGGTAGACATTCAACACTTTTCTTGTGAAGAATGAGGAAATATGATAAATAGTGAGGAAAAATCAAGACATAAGAAAAGACACAAGAGTCATATGAGCCCTCATAAATGTACTCCATGTATCGAATAACTCAGGAAAACAGGGACAATAAGGGTGTTAGAGGAAAGATAGATGAGAATGGTGGGAACATGAAGTTAAGAGAATGATTCTATAAAATGGGCCCACTGTGCTAACCCTGCATGCTTCCTGTGCCAAACAGGAATTCATTTGCAGATCAGCCCGGCATAAGTGACATGTTGTGTCACATTCCTCAGCAAACTGAGGCAAGGGAGGAAGGTCAGGCATCAGTGTAGGTGATGGGGGTTGGAGGTCCAGAGGGTGATGACTGTTTATCAAAGAGAGAACCACGGATTGTTCACCTGTGTGATTATGCTCCTGGGCCCTGGGCTGCTATTGATTAAACCCATGTTCCTGCTATCGGTCACGTACATGGAGAAGAAAGAGAAGGCAATAACTAAAAGGGGGGCCTGGAGTCTATGAAAGAGCAAGACGCACCATCTTCTGCAGACACCTCTGGGACCCCTTCTCTTGGGAGAAGTCAGTCTCTGTCCCTTTTGTAAATAAAACTTGCTCTTTACTTGTTATCTCTTGGGTGTTTAATTTCCAACACTGGGGAACAAGATCAGTTTCCCAATCTCCAAGACTGGTATCAAGAAGTGGATTGAAAAATATGCAAAGACTCAACAAGAAATTTTAGAATAGAAAATACACAATAGTTGACATGGAACTAAAGGAGGATATAATTAACAACAGATTAGACATGATAGGAGAAAAGAGCAATGAATTTAAAGACGTTGCTGTAGAAATCATCTCAAAGACAGCAGAAAAAGAAAATAGATGGAAGAAAATGAATCGCGTGTCAGCGTGCTGTGAGACAACCCTGAGCCAGGCACAGCCACACACAGTGGCTGAACAAGATGGGGATGAGGAGAGGCCGGCTCAGAGAAACCCCAAGAACAGGTAGACACAATATGTGATGCAAGCTCCAAGCCTATGCATCTGAGAAGTCCAATAAACGCCAGAAAGGAAAGCCACACAAACCAAAGCACAGCGCTGTCAGATCACCGAAAAAGGAGGTAATCAAGAAAATGTACATGTATACAACAAACAGAGTGATAGAAGACGTTTTTCATATAAAGTATGCAAACTAGGGGACCAGGCACTTGTACAGAGATGAAAGAAATCCTGTCAATCATTGT
The DNA here is from genome assembly GCA_025594165.1 of Tamias sibiricus. Lineage (NCBI taxonomy): Eukaryota > Metazoa > Chordata > Mammalia > Rodentia > Sciuridae > Tamias > Tamias sibiricus. Next base: position 166,355,615 of record CM046662.1, on the reverse strand, counting down.
TATTGTTGTTTACCAGCAATATGCTCTTCAAAATCAAAGACCAAAAGATACTTCACACATAAAAAAGAAAGAAAAAAACAGAGAATTTATCATCCAATGGATTTTATTCAAAGAAATACTAAAGAACACAATATTAACAGAAGAAAGAAAATGGGATAAAATGGAAAGTTGGATCTAGACAAAGCAATAAATAACATCAGAAATGGTGATACAGAAATAAACATGAAGGACTTTTTTTTCTTATTTTGAAATCTATTTGTAAGGATGATTGGACATTGAAAGCAAAAGTAGGAACCAGTTTCAGTGAAATTCATAGCACAAGGACAAATAAGATATATGACCAGAATGATATAGGAGAAAAGGAAATATTATATAAAATATTTGTAATCAAATATTATAAAAGATTTTTAATACATGAATTTTGTAAACAAGCAGGGGTTTCTATCCTCATATCAGATAAAGTGGACTTCAAGCCAAAGTTAATCAGAAATGACAAAGAAGGACATTTCGTACTGCTTAAAGGAATTATACATCAAAAAGACATAACAATCATAAAAATTTATATCCCAAACAATGGAGCCTCTGCATACATCAAACAAACCTGTCTCAATTTCATGAATCAAATAGACCACAACACAATAGCACTGGGTGACTTTAACACACCTCTGTCACCAATGGATAGAGTCTCCAAACAAATACTAAACAAAGAAACTATAGAACTAAGTAACACAATCAATAATTTAAACTTAAAGAAATGTACAGAATATTTTATCCATCAATGAGCAAATATACTTTCTTCTCAGCAGCACATGGATCCTTTTCTAAAACAGACCATGTATCTTATACCACAGAGAACTCTTAGCAAATACAAAAAATAAAATAAAATTGAAATAAGACCCTGTATTCTATAAGATCATAATGGAAAGAAATTAGAAATCAAAGATAAAATTAAAAATAGAAGCTAATTTAGCACCTCAAGACTAAATAATACACTATTGAATGATGAATGGATAACAGAAGAAATTAGGATTGAAATTAAAAAATAATTAGAGGTAAATGAGAGCACTGATACAACATGTCAAAATCTCTGGGAAACTAGGAAGGCAGCGTGAAGGGGAAAGTTCATTACCTGGAGCTCATTCATTAAGAGAATAAAAAGTCAACAAATAAATGACCTAACATTACATCTCAAAGCCCTAGAAAAAGAAGAACAAATCAACATCAAATGTGGTAGAAGATAAGAAATAATTAAAATCAGAGCTATAATCAATGAAACTGGAACAAAAGAAAGAATTTAAAAATTGACAGAAGAAAAAGCTTATTCTTCTAAAAGTAAAAAAAAAAAAAAAAAAAAAAAAAAAAAAAAGATGAAGCTGGGCGCGGTGGCGCACGCCTGTAATCCCAGCACTTTTGGAGGCTGAGGCAGGAGGATCGCGAGTTCAAAGCCAGCCTCAGCAATGGCAAGGCACTTAGTAACTCAGTGAGACCCTGCTTCTAATAAAATACAAAAAAGGGCTGGGGATGTGGCCCAGTGGTCAAGTGCCCCTGAGTTCAATCCCCAGTACCAAAAAAAAAAAAAAAAAAAAAAAGATAAACACTTAGCTATGCTCACAAAGAAACAGAGAGAAAACTCAAATTACTCAAGTTCGTGATGAGACAGGAAATATTTGAGGGACATTAATAAAATACAGATGATAATCAGAAACTATTCTGAAAACTTAAATAAAATAGAAAATATTGATAACATTGACAAATTTCTGGAGGCATTTGACCTACCAAAACTGAATTAAGAACTGAATTAAGAGGACATAGCCAATTTGAACAGATCAATTTAAAGCAATGAAATTGAAGATGGCATCAGATGTCTACCAACTAAGAAAATCCCAGACCAGATGGATTATCAGCAGAGTTTTACCAGACCTTCAAAGAAGAATCATCACCAAAACTTCTCAGATTTTTCCATGAAAGAGAAAAGGAGGGTACCCTTCCAAACTCATTCTATGAAGCTAGTATCACCCTGATAACAAAACCAGACAAAGACACATCAAGGAAAGAAAATTTCAGAACAATATCCTTGATGAACACAGATGTAAAAATCTTTATAAAATTCTAGCAAATAACATATGAAAACATACTAAAAAGATAGTGCACCATGATCAAGTAAGGTTCATCCCAGGAATGCAAGTTTGGTTGAATACAGAGAAATAAATAAATGCAATTCATTACATTAATAAACATAAAGACAAGAATCACATAATTATTTCAATAGATGCCAGAAGAGCATTTGACAAAATACAGCACTGCTTCATGTTCAAAACACTAAAAAATCTAGGGATAATGGGAACATACCTCAACATTGTAAAAGCTATCTATGCTAAACCCAGGGCCAACATCATTCTAAATGGAGAAAAATTGAAAACCTTCCCTCTAAAAACTGGAACAATGCCTTCTTTCACCACTTCTATTCAACAGAGTCCTAGAAACTCTAGCCACAGCAATCAGAGAGAAGAAAGAATATAAAGGGATACAAATAGGTAAAGAAGAACTCAAATTATCACTATTTGCCAACAACATGATTCTATATTAGAAGTCCCAAAAACTCCACCAGCAAACTTCTATAACTCATAAATGAATTCAGCTAAGTAGCAGGATATAATCATAATACCCATAATCAATTTCACTCCTATACATCAGTAATGAATCAATTGAAAGAGAAATTAAGAAAACTATCTCATTCACAATAGCCTAAAAAAAAAATCTTGGAATGAATCTAACAAAAGAGATTCAAGACCTCTACAATGAAAACTACAGACCATTAAAGAAAGAAATTGAAGAACATCTTAAAAGACAGAAAGATCAATAAACGGGGTAAGGAAATGAGCAGACACTTCACAGAGAAAGAAATACAATCGGTCAACAAAGACATGAAAAAGTGTTAAAACATCTCTAGTGCTCACAGAAATGCAAATTAAAACTACAGAATGGCAATTATCAAAACTACAAGCAACAATAAATGTTGGTGAGAATGTGGAGAAAAAGGTACACCCACATAGCCGGGCGCGGTGGCGCATGCCTGTAATCCCAGCACTTTGGGAGGCTGAGGCAGGAGGATCGCGAGTTCAAAACCAGCCTCAGCCATGGCGAGGCACTTAGCAACTCAGTGAGACCCTGTCTCTAATAAGATACAAAAAAGGACTGGGGATGTGGCCCAGTGGTTGAGTGCCCCTGAGTTCAATCCCCGGTACCAAAAAAAAATTTAAAAAGGTACACCCACACATTGCTGGTGGGACTGCAAATTGGTGCGACCACTCTAGAAAGCAGTATGGAGATTCTTCAGAAAACTAGTAATGGAACCACCATTTGACCCACTTCTCGGTATGTACCCAAAGGACTTAAGATCATCACTACAGTGATGCAGCCATATCAATGTTTTATAGCAGCTCAATTCACAAGAGCTAAAGCTATGGAACCAAACTAGAGCCATTCAACAGATGAAGGGATAAAGAATGTGGTATATGTACACAACGGAATATTACTCAGCCAAAAAGAGAAATGAAATATGGCATTTGCCTGTAAATAAATGGAACTGGAGACTATCATGCTATGTGAAATAAGCTAATCCCAAAAAAACCAAAGCCCAATGTTTTCTCTGATATATGGATGCTAACTCACAATAAGGGGAGTGGATAGGCAAAAATAGAAGTATGTTGGGTTAGACAAAAGGGAATGAAAGGAAGGGAGGGAGATTTTGAGTAGGAGAGTTAGTAGAATGAATTGAACATTAATTTCCTATGCTCATATATGAATATATGGCCAATGTAATTCCACATGATGTACAAGCAGAAGAATGGGAAATTGTACTCCATATATGTACAATATATCAAAATACATTCTACTCTTATGTATAAAAAAAGGGGAACAAATAAAAAAATTCTAACTATAGTAGAAATAGCATATTTTTATTCAAAGGTAGGTTTTTAAAAGTTAAAATGTGTATTGTAAAGCCTAATGCAAAAATTAAGTACTTGAACTGAAAACCAATAATGGTGATAAAATGGAATTATATAATTATACAAGCATTGCAAAATAATCCGGTAATGAGAAGATAGGGCAAAACCCACATGCATAAAATAGAAAATAAATATCAACAATGATTTAAATTTAAGTGAAGAATTACAGTACATGTTAATGGTCTAACACAGAATAAAAGAGAGATTTCCATGTTACATGCAAACCTAGAAACGGCTATATGTTCTCTACAAGAGACTGAGTTTAAGTATAAAGACACAGACAGGCTATAAGTTAAAGGATGATACATACTTCTCATACAAATATTAATTGATCAAAGATTTATGGACATACTAATGTCCTAGTGGCTATGTTAATATTCATGTAACTTTTAGAACTAGAATTCTGTTATTGGGGAAGAAAGGAGAAATTATATAAGCTGGGATGGTCAAGTCAATGTGAAGTTATAACATTTATGAATGTGTGCATATCACGACAGGCTTGGAACAGACGCAAAGCAAACAGAGCTGAAAGAACACGTTAAAACCCACAGTTCCAGCTGCAGATTCCAACACTCCTTTCTCATAGTTGATAGAATAAGTGTAAACAGAGAATCAGTGACGACATAAAGGACATAAACATTCTTCGAATAAACTTGATCTCAAGGAAATTTCTATAAATGTCATTTTTTTTTTCAAATGCATGGGCCACATTCTGGAGTACAAAATAGGTATAAATAATCGAATACAATAACAATCAGACAAATTTGCATCTGTGATCCCATCAATTAAAAACAATTGTGTATTAATGAGTTGATGATTTGATTCTTTTTAATTCAATCATTAAATAGAAATCAATAACAGAAAGATCTGAAAAAGCCAAAATATTTGGAAATTAAACAGTATGCCTATTAATAACTCCTGGGATAAAGAAGAAATCACAGAATACCAAATTTCATGTCCTGTAGCTAGTGTGGTGAGTAAAATTTGGGGCGTAACATGTGCTAGTGCTTGCTCAGATGTATCCCTCCAAAATTCTTGAGTTGAAACCTCATCACCAAGGTGAGGGGGCCAGAAGGTGGATCTCTGGAAGGTGGTCAGGTCTTGAGGCCTCTGCCTTTGTGAGTGGAATCAGGGCCTTAGTGGAGTGAAGGGAACCGTCCAAGCCCTTTGCCCCACCACCTCTTCTGCCATTAGAGGGTCCTGCAGCAATGCACCCTCTTGGATAAGGAGAGCAGTCCCCCCAGTCACCCTCTAAGTCTTCCTAAATAAAAAGAGAGAATGAGAGCAGTAAATGAAAAGCAAACAGAGAATGGGAATGTGGAAAAGATATGCCAAGATGATAATCTTTCGCCAAGTATGAGTTGGAAAGTCTGAGTACTTTTATTCAAAGTAGCAAGCTTCTGTTTGACCATACGTGGGCAAGGTGGGCTTCACAACCTTGGAAAGAGAAGTGTCAGCCTTAGGAAGGACAGGAAATGTCAAAGGGCTCATCAATGCTAGGAGACCAAGTCAGCCCAGAACTCTGCACTTCCGGTTCATTTGGTAGGTGCCTTTGGAAAAGCACATTTCTGACTGGTTTAACTTCCACCTACGCTTCCACTTTAGGAGAGAGAATTCAGTTACTCCTGTTTCAAGGGTTGAAAATCCGGCCTGTTTAAAAGACAGGACTGTTTGCTGGGTGTGTAACTCACCTCCCGTCAGTCTGTGGAACACAGTGCACACTCTTGGCCTTTGGGCTGCAGTTCTAAGGACAGAAAGCTCCTCTGTTCTCCCTCAAGTAAAGGTCGGGATCTTGGTTGTTGATTCAGGGAATGTTTTTATCATGGAATTTATAAAGTACCCACACTCTTCATCTTTACATTAGGAAACTTGTGTTATATTTGAAAAACAAAGTTATAATCACTGCATTTGAACATTCTAGGCAGGTATAAGAAATAGAAATTGTCTTCTTTATTTAAAGTCAAAAAGTTTATCCCAGAGACCCAACCCATAATATAAGATAACATTTTTATAAAATGCTCCATTTCTCAGCTTGCAATTGCAATTCCTGGAGGTCATAGATGATTATTTATATGTCCTCCAGGCAGACTTTTGATGGATTAATTCCTATAATCCTTCATTTTTCCCCCACCTGTGTTGTGCATCGTGTTTACACTTGATTGCAGAACTTCTGATGCCAAGTGTTGGGAAATGTATAGTTTTGTGGCCGTCTGCACATGATTATGTGTGCTGACATTTCTTCTTTCTCAGGAGGAAGCTCTTTGAACAAAATCTGACATTTTCACCCAGCCAATCTTCCACGTTTACTGGCTCTTCACAGGTATTTGAAAACACTGAAAGCACATTTCACATTTCCATTCTGAGGAAGATGCAATACAGTGCTTCATCTGGGGTAATCATGAGCTTCTTCCTCACTGAGGACCAGTTGGAAATATAAGTAAATGCATTCAGAAACAATGGTGCAATTACGGAGTTTATGTGGTGACCTTTGTATTGAAGGTCAATAATAATTTGTTGCTTCCATGGTAACCTGTCACATAGAAATCCTCCATCATCTCCACCAGGCAATGCATAAGGCAGTCTCTAAGGAGGCACACGTGACAGTGAGAGCTTCCTGGGCTTAGTAGAATGTGAGTGACTTTCCCCAAAGTGTAAACCAAGAGAGGAGAAGGCAGGGGGGGAGGGGCAGGTCTCCACCCATCATCTAGCCCTGAGGTTATGGGAACTGACTCGCTTCTGAGGAGGAGGGTGGTAAGGGGACATGGAGAGTGGGCATCACAGTTGGGATGATTTGGGTTCCAACTAACTGTGAAAGAGTGGGCACATGACCCCAAGACCCACATGTTCAAGGCTTGGTCCCCCGGTGGCTTAACTGGGAGATGGCAGGATTTTAGGAGTTGGCATCTCATGAGAGGTCCTTGGGTCATTGGGGACATGTCTTGAAGAGGACTGTGGGACTTCCGCCTCTTCCTCCCACCCCTCCTCTCTGTTGCTTCCGGGTTGCTGGGAGGTGAACGCTTCTCCCCACCACACACTCCCTGCCATTGCTACATGACGCTCCCTCCAGAGGCCACAAAGCAATGAGTCCACCCAATCAGACTGGAGCCTCTCAAACTGTGACAAAAATAACCCTTTTCTTATTATAAATTAATTATCTTATGTAGTTTGTGATAGTGGTAGAAAGCGGACGAACAAACCAGCTTAACCCAGAGTAGACTTTGGATGTCACACACGGACCAGTCCCAGGGAAGGATGGCTCCTGGGCACAGGCTCAGCCCTGCCTCTCTGCCGGGCTGCTGTTCCTGTTCTCTGGGAGCCAGCATCCCTGCCACAGACAGCCTCCGGTGTGTGGAGGCCGCATTCCAGATTCACACACCCCAGCACTCACAGGAAGGGCGAGCCTTTCCTTCCTGCCCTCTCAGGAACAGCTACCTAGGAGCAGGTACACGCTTCACAGGAGCTCTCCATGTCTCCCTGGCCAGAACGTACAGGCTTTATACCAGTTGTACCAATGAAAATGCTTGGCAGAAAAGTCAGTGCATTTCCTTGTTCGACTGGGATTTCAGTGGCTTCCAAGGACACAATCCCAGGGCTCATTCTCAGCCAGCAGCACCCACCCCACTTTATTCGTCCCCCCTCTGGGCCTCTCTGAAGCTTCACCCCCAGGAAGTCTGAACCTGTGGGAAAGTCTCTTCCAGGAGGCCTCTGCCTCTGTCTCGGCCGTCCTGGGGGGACTGACCTTCACTGCCCACAGCCAAGCTGTCCATAATGGATCCTAACATTGGCCTTGCTTCCCCCCTGCTCTGTCCCTGTCCTCCTCTCTCCCCTTTCCAGGGGAATTGTATATGCTAAACCATTGTCTTAACTCTCTGTAGGAGAAGCTCAAGCTAAGAGCTCATGCCAGGCTCGCTCCTCACAGTCCACCCCCATAATGCACAAATGCAGTTCAAACCAAGGATTGAGACCCTGTGTGTGTCTGAGGCTTTCAAGAACTTGCTGCGTCTTCATGCACTCAAGTCAGAGCTGGGATGGAATCGGCGCACCACCCAGCTGCAGGGTGCTGCTGTCATCAACGTGACATCTCCCTGGTGTGTCTGTAGTCACTGCCTGCACAGGTGCACGCAGCTGCTCTGGAGACAGTGGCTGGCGTGGCGTCCTCTCCCAGGCACACCGGATACTTGAGGCTCCCTCGACGATCCTCATTCCACTGGACTCTCAGTTACACACACCCAGTGAAGCCACAGACGGTTACCTGCCTTTCTCAATGGGCAACTGGCTTTGTTCAGGTTTTAGTTAAGTTGATTCACTTCATCAAATTTGTGGAGAATCTTATCCATCTGGAGTAAAACAGATTGCTATAAGCATGTTGGTATTTATGTTAATATTAGGAAACTGCACTCTGTACTCTGATAATTGTTTTTCAAATATTAGAACGGGCTGCAGAATGTGGTGGGGAAAGTGGTCTACTGAATGTACAATTGAATGATTAAATCAATCACACCATTTCGTAATCTGCTCTACATGAGACACAAAAGCCAATTAGATGCATGCATGAATGTGTGTACATGTTGTGCCTTTGAAAGCTTCGGAACCAACAGCAGCTATTATCCTGGCTCTGATTTCTTTGAATGGCAGAAAAAATAAAAGATTCACCTCCTAGCATGCTAATGCATGTGCTCCCAGTATGAATAAATAAATATAGCACACAAAATGGGGAATGGTTTAGTGGAATAACAATAATAAAATTGCTGACCTTGGACACTTTTTGCACTTTGTAAGCCATGGAGCTAAGTTCTTTAAATAACCCAACAAGATAACTGCTGCTCCTGATTCTGATTTAAGAAAATTAAAATCACGGAGAGATCAAGCCACATGCTCAAGGGCACACACAACTGGGAAACTTTGGAAACCTAACTGTTCAACCCGTTGTGGGGTGGAACATTAAAATACCATGGGGATTTTGAATTAATGAGCATTATATTAACAACAGAGCTTAAAATAGGATTGACACATTTTAAAATAAGGTGGTGTGCATAGAGATGTAAGCTATTCTGTAGGTATATGATGTTTGCTATGGTTTGAATAAGCACAGTGTCCCCGAAGCTCAATGAGTTGGACCCAGAGCAGGTACACTGGGAAGTTCTGTGAATCTCTGGGAGGTGGGTCCTGTGGGAGGGGCTGAGGTCATGGGACATGCCTTCGGAAGGTTTGTGGCATCCTGCTGCCCTCTCTCCTTCTGCCTCCTGGCTGTGAGGAGTGCTTCCTTCTCACATGTGCCCCTGCCAATGCTGGGGCAAAAGGTGCTGCCTGCCAAGATAAACTTTTTTTTTTTTTTAAGTTTAATTGCTTCAGGTGGTTTGTTGTGGTAACATAATGTTGACTAACAAGGTGGTTTTGACATGAACCATGTGACAAGATGCATTTCTCATAGTTCTCAGTGCAATGTCCTATTTATTATTGCTTTTGTAAAACTGGAGTATATGTTATACCTACAAACATATAATCTTTAGTTAACACGTCTGCGACTGAATTGATTAAACAACTTGCAAAACAATTTGAGAAAATCCATAAAAATTTCAAAGGCATCACATGAGTTTGAAGAGCACTGGATAGCATTTTGGTAGTGTACTGAATGTTCAAAGCACCCCCAACTAACCACTACAGTTTTGCAAGAATGATCTTGAGAAAGTCTTTTTCAAGTCTAAAATAACCTTAATAAATCTTAAAATGATGAAACATATTTCTCCTTATGCCACAAATTAGTCTTAACTATTGAAATACCATCAATGCCAGAAGTTGGCTTCCCATTTTGAAATAAATTATCATCACAATGTTTAAATATCTTCAATTTGAGAATGAAATCATTGTTTTTCATATTTTTTCATAAATGAAGAAAAATAAACAACTTGCTGGGAAGGCCTAGGGTTCATTTAAGAATTAAGATTTCTTTTTCAAAAGCAGTTTGAGCAAACTGAGGATCTATGCAGCTTAAATTCAAAACTGAAATGCCCATTCTCAGAAACCTCAGCAAATCTGTACTGGTGTTGCTGTTGACAGCTTCACTGCTTCAGGTGTTACTTGTTTGAGACAAATTCATTTGATACTTTTCAGAAAATACAAAAAAATCAAAAAGACTGAGGATAAAAGTTATCAAAGCTTCTCTTTTTGGCCTTTTTAAAAGGCTTGTTTTAGTGCAAATTTGCCCTGACCACCTAATTTTCCAGGGCCTTTACTTGCATTTTTTGAATTGGCCACAGCATTCTGGGGATAGAAACCCTTGGTGTGAGAAGTGGAAGATGTCTCCCTCTGCAGACTGAAGGGTTTCAGATAATGGACAATTTTCCCTGAGCTTCATTTGGGGAATCAGGACCATGTAAGGACATTTTCAAACGCATTTGGTAATCCCTACGTGCTAAACAAGAATAAAGCGCTTAGCTGTTATTATTTCCATCATAATGTTGATGAACTTACAATTACCAGTTCCCTTCATCCTCAGTGGGATTATTTGACAGTGGGCAATTTAAAATTCACCACATCAATTTTGGTTGACCTTCATGGAATCCCTTTAGCAGCAGGTAGGGAAGACTTTCTTTTTGATAGTTTTAGGTTTTCCATGGTTGTTTCTCTGGATCAGGAAGATTTATACTAATTCCATGGTCCACATCAAGATCCTACTTTTGATCATAGCCATTGACCCAAGCATTTTACCTTCTGTGTAAAATTTCAGCAAAGGATCTAGTTATTGAAATACCAATACTGTTTCTGTGTTTGGAATGCCCTTGGTACATCTGGCCCAGCATCTATTTCTATTCTTGAATCTGTCTGTTAAGCTTTGAGAGGTACTTTGCCTTATACCATGTTGGAAAGTGCTATGGGTTGGATATGCAGTGTCCCCAAAACACCTTTGTGTTAACACAGAAATGTTCTGCAGTGAGATGGTGAAGTTATGTGAGCTGTAACCTGATTGGTCCATCCTGGTTTGAATGGACTCACTGGTGGTTGCAGGGGTGGTGGGCTGGAGGAGGGGATCACTCTTCCCTGGAAGGCTGCATCTTCTCTGAAGCACCTCCACCTCTCACTCTCTCCACACTCCCTTCCTGGCTGTCAACCTGAGCAGCTTTCCTTACCTGTGCCCGTCTGCCATGGTGTTCTACCTCACCTCTGGCCTACAGCAATGCAGTCAGCCAACAGTGTACTGAACCTCGGAAACTAAGACCCCACAATAGACTTTTCTCCCTCTAAGTGGTTCTCACAGGTTTTTTTGTTTGTTTGGTTGGTTTTTTTTTTTTTTTTTTTTTTTTTTTGGTACCGGGGATTGAACTCAGGGGCACTCGACCACTGGGCCACATCCCCAGCCCTTTTGTGTAATTTATTAGAGACAGGGTCTCACTGAGTTGCTAAGTGCCTCGCCATTGCTGAGGCTGGCTTTGAACTCATGATCCTCCTGCCTCAGCCTCCCAAGTGCTGGGATTACAGGCGTGCGCCACCATGCCCGGCCTCTCATAGGTATTTTTAAAACAGCAATAAAAATCTGACTAACACTAGTGGAAGAAATTCTATTATCTAACACAAATTCAAAGATTTCTTCCTCTCCTAGGTTGAAATTTGTAAGAATTATACAAACCTCATGCTTTATATTTATAATAATCAACTTATAGTATTTTGCAATAAGAAAAATCCATGCTCTCTATGTTTTTATCTTCAATTTATTTTCTTGCTATTGATAATCCCCTAATGTTCCTATCACAGTTAATTAAATAGACGTGATCATAATAAATGAGCAACTTAGAATTTAAGAGGGATTTTTCAATAACAAACCGAAGTAATGAGAACCAGAAGGAAAACTCAGGCTGAAGTGTTTCAAACCTGCCATCTCCAGCTTCACTGCCTTAGATGCTCACAGCAGCTACAGGAAGGGGGATCCACACCCTTTACTCAGAGGAGGAGACTGAGGTTCAGAAAGCTCACTTGACTTGTAGTACAGCTAGATCTTGGCAAACAGAGGATCCGATTCATGACTCCAGATGAATATATTATATACACTCATGCTGTTTCTAGACAAAAGGCCTCTTGGAAATAAACATATGCTAGGGCTGAAGATTTATAAAATTGGAGCTAGAATATACTATTATGTTAATAACATATGTAACATATTGATTATGTTACAAAGTCCATGTGACTTTCTAAGTAATGTTCTTGAACATTTGAGATGATGCATTTTTCTAAGCAATCCAAAAATTCTAGTGCATCATTAAACCCGTCTATATTCCTCAGTTGACCTAAGCCAGGATGACAGAAGGTGGAATAAATAAGAAAAGCTATGTGAAGAATCTGACATTTTTACTGTTCAACCATAAGGAAACAGACTGCCTGTGCTTCAGTCATGCCTGCCAAAACGTAACTTCTCATAGAAAATGCTCGTGGGTTCCCTAAGTTCCCCCTGGAGGAGTCTCATTGGAGACTTGCAGGATCTGAGCTCAGTCATCCCGAGCAGAGAAGCAGGAGCAGCAACAATGGACCTTTTGAAAAGAGCTTGCACAAGCGGAATTTTATTGGACTGTTTAAAGTGTTAAAAGAATAGAAAAATAAAATCTTAATCATGATGTATTCCACCTGAACTGGCACTCACTTTGACTTCACAGTGGTAGCCAATCCGCACAGTGTGTGAGGTCCCTCCCGTGACCTGTGCCTATATGTGGGTGCAGAGTGAAGAACTCCCTCCACGTTCCCAAAGCTAGTGCAGTGAGCAGAGTTAAGCAGTGTAACATTTTTGTCAGCTTAAAAATCAAAACTGAGGACTCCCTGGAACTGGCCACCCCATATTGCACATACTTAGTTCTGGAAGCTTATAGGGTATTCTGACCTTCCAGGATTTCCTCTGGACACTCCTATTGACAAGAAAAATCACATGATTCAGCACCCAGGCTTTGTAGAGCACCTAATATTTGCAGAACAGGGACTGTGTGCAGTGTACCTTGTGTGTGCAAAGCATCTAGTACCTGCACTTGTGGGTTCAGAGCACCTGGTGTTGGCAGAACACCGACTCCATTGTAGGGGGAGTGTTCTTACTATAGAAAATAACAGTAAAAAATGAGGGCAAGAGGAATCTTTAGGAGATGATGGTTACAGTCACAGCATCTGTTCTGGTGATGGTTTCTGAAGGAGCCCTAATCAAGGAGATAGCTATTGCGGTTAGCGAGAGCCATAAAAGATGTTCTAGTTTCCACCTGATATTAATTCATTATTCAAAGAATCCTTGTATGCCCATGAACACTGTGTGACGCACCTGTAAGCTCGAGCTGTAAGCACTTGTCCTTGTTTAAGCTAAATGTATATAACTGGGTGAGGTTGGTTAGAGGGTATGGGAAGAAGAAGAAGGTTGCTGGTTGAAAGGAGTCAGAGCGGTTAGAGTTTGAGAGGTTGCTGAAGCTGGAGAGAGAAGAAGAATAAAAGACCCTTTTTCATTTTCATCCTGCCTCCGAGTTTTCTCCCGCGGCGTTCATTGCTCCAAGTGGTTCGCTTCAGGCAGCAACAGGTTTCGTCTGTGTATGCTTGTCTCCAAACATTTCAAGTTTTACACATTCTGTGTATACAGCTTTTTTGTGTGTCAATCATATCTCTATAATTATTTTTGAAAAAGAATATTTCATGCCTGCAATACACATGGTGGGTGCTGATTCTGGACTTCTCTCTTTAAGGTGGATTGGAGGTGAGCAGGAGGCTCCTGACCATCAGGCCTTCCCACTTTCAGTCTCTGCAGTGGGCCTGCTCCCCGGGGGGGGGGGGCTTGTTGCGTTCAGAATGGTTGCAGAGGACAGGGGGTAGATGTGGTCCTGGTCATGCTGGGAGCACATAGACAAAGGGATACAGAGGACAACAAAGAAAACCATAAACTCACAACACAGGACAGACCTCCTGTGATACAGACCATGTATGCCCCATACCATGATGGTAATAATTAAGCTCCTCCAGGAACCCCCTACCATAATTAGGCTTCTTGTCAACAAGATTTTACACAGAACGTCAGCAGGATGTCTACAGAGAGCATGGTGGTTTAAAGCTTCCTCTTTCTTGAAAATGCCAGGTTTTCAGACAAGAGGTGTGATAGAATCTGTCTCAAAGAGAGCTTGTTGCTACGCTAAAGACACTATCTCTATTTTCTTGATAAAAATTTGTAAAAACTTTGTGTAGCCTAAGAGTATGGGACAAAGAGTAACTATTAAGTAGCCACCTGTTACCGCCGTTTACTGGTGACAAGTTCTGCTCCCCCAAATGTTGAAGTTTGAACATTAGAGAAGCAGGACGAGGCAAGCATATAAAGCAGGGTTTATTTAAAAGGGGGAACAGAGCCTGGCGCCGTGGCGCACGCCTGTAATCCCAGCACTTGGGAGGCTGAGGCAGGAGGATCGCCAGTTCAAAGCCAGCCTCAGCAATGGTGAGGCACTTAGCAACTCAGTGAGACCCTGTCTCTAAATAAAATACAAAAATGGGCTGGGGATGTGGCCTAGTGGTCGAGTGCCCCTGAGTTCAATCCCTGGTACCCAAAAACAAATAAATAAATAAGGGAACATAGACTTCTCCCCAGAGGGAGAAGGGGGCCATTGCTGGTATCCGGGTATCCCAAGAAGTGAGGCAGGTCTACCTTTTTTTTTTTTATATGTCCCAGATTCCTTTGTTCTCCTGTTATCTTCCCCTTATCTCTCTCCTTCCTGACCAGGCCCAGTGACCAGGCTCAGGAATGCTGGGTGGGATGGCCAAAAGGTGAGAAGCAGATGGGCTGAAGGGGGAAGGCAGGATGGAGCAGCCCAGGACACATTAACACCTTCATAGCTCCCTGTAGGGAGGGGCAGTTCCTGGGACAGGTGACCTTGGTAACTGGTTGGGGCAGGGGCAGGTTCTTGATAAGGGTGGAGGAAGGGCTCTGAAGGAATTAACATTCCAATCCCTCAGGGGAGAGTCTCCAACTTCCTGGGACTCACTCAAAATTGGCTTTCTGGATCCGACCCGACTCGATTTACCTATCTGTACTGACTGCCTGTCAGATTCTAGCTTCACACCCATGGTCATGTAACTGTTCCAATGAGTATAAGTCTAAAAGAATTTTGAGACTTGGGTCCAGAGATTTTTAGGCCTGAGCTCCTCTGGACCACGGCAGATTAAATAAGCCTGCTTCCTGCTAATGTTCAGGTGTCTAACCTCATCTGTCCTACATCAGCTATGCAGTAAATTAAAGGAAAAACAAGACAAAACTCTCCAAATACAGTATGGGTTTTCTAAACATACCCTTTATAAGGCCGGATTAAAATTATTAACTCAATAAAGACATTATTCATTATGTAAATATATAACACATATGCTTCTATAAATTTGTGCAAATAGGTAGTACATGCTTTATACTCCTATAAATTAAAGACAGTATCATCACAATAATTTTAGAATAAGTTCCAGCCTATCTTTTATTTAGGAAGTTATATTTTAAAATATATTTATAACTTATGATGCTGCCAGACAACCATTGAAAAAGTTCCAACAAATATCCCGTAAGGAATTAAATTCCAGTCTTTAAGAAGTCCTCATAAATTTTAATTTTCAAACACACTCTAAGTATATCACTGTTTCCTACTTTCAGCTACATACTCAGAGTCCTCTTTACCCCTATAATCAGCCTTATTACTCTGTTCTATTTAGTATTTCAAACAGAAAATTCATCACAACTAAATTTCCAATGTAAAATATAAAATAGAAAAGGAATTCTCCAGTTTACTGTCTTTTCAAAAGGTAGGTTTGTACCAATATAGTAAAATATTGTGAAGCATGTTCATGATCTGAAGGGTAATTTAAATTTCATCGTTTGTGTCCTAAGTGCAGGTTAGACTTCTAGGGAACATATTACTGTTTCTCCTGCTTCTTTCCCACAATCTCCCCCTTTAGAATTAAGATTCAAAGTTCATATGGCCAGGGCTGAATCAGTCACCTGCAATGTCGTTGTCATTTGAGGCTTAACCCTGCAGGATGCTGTGCAAATGGAATTCTGAAGGTCTTCTGAATGTCAGTGTCTGCGAACCAAGATGAACACAGGGCATGGACACAAGCCCAGCATAGGCAGGGCAGAAGACCCTGTGGGTCCTTGTTTCTTGTACATACCACAGGGAACACTTTCCTGAGGTGATAAGATGACATTCATGCCAACTAGTAACTGCAAGCAGTCTGGGGCGGGGGTGGGGGTAGCTTCTTGAGAACAGACCCAGGGAAGTCAAAATTCCTTTTCCTTCAATTCAGAAAAACTTCCTGGGAAAACATCAAATGAAGGTTAATTGAACACATTCACAGGGTGAAGCATCCAGAGTTTGGGAGATGGAGGGAAGGTAGAAATGTCAACAATGAAGCAACAACCAGAAAGACACTGAAGGAGCTGGAGTTACCTGTTGCCACGGTGTACTGAACATGGGTTCCAGAAGTGTGTTTAAGAAATCGAGTAGGTCCTGGAGGGTGGTATATCATCTGATGGCCAGAAGCCCTCTGAATGCAGGAGCTGATGGTGATTCAGGGTGAGGTCTGGGCGCACAGACAGGTGAGGCCACCAGGTGGAGCAGCTTCGGGAGCAGACAAGCCAATCCTGGCTCTGGAACTCTCCACTGAATCAGAACGGTGGAAATGTCCAATTCCAGATAAGAAGATTGAAATTTAGCCTAGTTTTGGAGCTAAAGTCAGGAATATGTTGAAGTTAGAAGCAGAAGGAACCAATGAACAGAGACCAAGGAAATTACGTTCATGAATGCAGGCGTGCCCGCTCGGCGTGAGGTGTCCGTAGTTCTGGGGATGAATGTGTCAGGTGAGGTGTCCTCACAGGCATGGGAGGAGGTGCAGTCTCCATCAAGAGGGAGAGACACCGAGTAGCAAGGTAAGTGTGAGTGGTGGTCCCAGGAGACAGGGGAAGGGCTTGCACATGGGGTTTGGCAAAGATAGAAATAGCAATTTTCCAATTTGTGGACGTTTTGAGTAAAATAAACAAATGAACAAATAAACAAAATAACAACAAAACAGCATTGTACCAAGTCAAGGTCTCCCCTTGAATAAAGGATACATATTTAGTTTCAGAGAAAGATCCCTTGATGTGTCAGAGAGCCGGGACATTGACCAGGCAAATACTCCCCTTATAAAGAAAGCCCACTGCTGCAAACCCTTCAACTTTGGAATAACCTACTGGTTCTGTGTCACTATTCTCTCTTTTCATTTTATAGTTCTAAGATAAAAGGAAATGGTAGTCTTCCTTCTCAAATACCATATCCTTCCATCACCCCAACCCTCACAGCTCAACCTTTGGACTTTGTCATTTTCTCTGTGCCCTCCCGTGCTAGGAGAGGGGGAAGTGTTTTTCTAATAAAGAGAGTAGTTTCTGCCTAGAAGTTTGGAAGCCAGGAAATAAAACTGTCAAAATGAAATTGAGGCTGAAGTTGATTGAAAGAATTTGACCTTAGGAAACACACGCAAATGTATGTAAAATAAGAAATACATACTGACTACTAAGTAAATATTAACATAACGCTTTGGCGCATGAAGAGTTCCTGGAAGGAATTGGGATTTCTTAGGAGAATACTTTTGGAAGATGTAGGTCAGGGAAACAGTTTCATATCAGAATTCTTGGCATTGAATGGCAGACATTCCTGTGTGATTTCTCTCCCTATAACAGGAAGTAGAAACAGCTGACACTGACATTTAAGAGAAGCGGAATCCCTGGGCTCCTGGACCGAATTCAGTTTCCATAAAAGAAGAAGGAGAGGGAGGGAGAAGAAAAATATTTCTCTAAATTGCTCATAAAATTCTTGACTTTTAATGACAACAGGGCAATGAGCTCCAGAGAAAAATAACCAAAGTGTACAGGTACCTTCTTATACTTGTTTGTTGTCGGGCTGACAGGCCATAGCCCCCAGGTGCCTTAAATTGGCCACGCCCCAGGTGCCTTAGCTTATCCAATGAGCCTGAGCTTTAACTTCCTGGAAGTGCCCATCTCTCATGAAAATCCACATTTGGTGGGGGCTCTGAGTCCCTACCCTTTCTGATCCTGGGAATACTAGCCTCTCCCTGGAAATTATCCCCAGGGCAGGCTTGCCCTATCTGAGCCAATCCAGAGCCTACAAGTCCCGTTTCTGGCCCTCTGTAACCTGAGTCGCTACTTAAACCCCTGCCAGGCCTGAACTCATCCCTTTTCCCCTTTGCCGCCTTCTTCTCCCCTTTGCCGCCTTCTTCTCCCCTTCTCTCTAACAGGAAGTTATAGGGAGATAAATCACACAGGAATGTCCGCCATTCAATGCCAAGAGTTCTGATACAAAACTGTTTCCCTGACCTACATCTTCCAAAAGTATTCTCCTAAAAAATACCAATTCCTTCCAGGAACTCTTCATGTGCCAAAGCGTATGTTAATATTTACTTAGTAGTCAGTATGTATTACTTATTTTACACACATTTT
Source organism: Tamias sibiricus (assembly GCA_025594165.1). Lineage (NCBI taxonomy): Eukaryota > Metazoa > Chordata > Mammalia > Rodentia > Sciuridae > Tamias > Tamias sibiricus. The sequence goes on along the minus strand of CM046662.1, from coordinate 166,337,138 downwards.
TTGTGTGGGTTTTTGCCCTTCAGCCCACACCAGGACTCTTCCAAAAATACTAGACATACTTTTACGGCTAAAAAAAAGTCAAATATGAAATAAAATCAAAGCCACAGGGTCACCAGCCGGTGCACATGGCGAGGGAGTTCAGGCAGTATCTATTAGACGCCTTTCACGGTTGTTAATAACTTGCCTCCATTTTATTTTTCTCTTTTAAGCTGTCTTTTTCTTCACGTCACCCCTCTACAGTCACCTACAAAACAAGCCACCTTGGGATCTAAGGGGTCACCCTCTGAATTGTAACATCTTTAAGAAGAAAGGGCAGCAGAGCAGAGAAAGTGCTGTGTCACCTCTGTCCCTGTGTGTCTGTGGTCACGTTGACGTGGCTTGTTTTAGATTGCTGCTATTTTTTTAACTTATGCATAAATATCAACACATTGGGTGAGTTCTTGGATTTACATCTTCCATACCTCTATGTGCTACTGATGTTCACAAATAACTAACTAACTAAATTCTACCAGACCTCTGGGCCTTTGGCATCTTAAGGTATTGAAAATCACAGATGAATTTCAGGATACATTAAAAATTGAAATCTCAGTTTTGATATCTGGTGACTGATTCTCATTTTGCACTTAAAACCATCATTGTTTCACTCTGAATCATTCATTTTCTATAACCCCAGTGTCTGCTGAAAGAAATCCCTCTCATAATCCCATTCGAACTAGATTGCCCAAATTGAGTCATTTTGGATTTTATATTTGCTGATGCTCTAAATTGTGCTTAGTTTTTATCCATCTCATTCATTAATTTTTCTTCCATCAATAAAATGAATAATGAATGCTACTGCCATAAACACTTTAAATATATAAACATGCCTACTAAGCTAGCTATCGCAATTTTCCCAAAAGACTTTTATGCAGAGTTGAACACAGATGCATGTGTTAGTCAATTTTTTTTTTTTTTTTTGCCTCTGTGACAAATACCCCAGGAAAATAACTTAAAGGAATAAAGGTTTATTTTGATTCAGGAGGTTTCCACCCATGTGGACTGGCTCCCTTGTTTTGGGCCTGGGGTGAAGTAGACTGACATGGCAGAAGAACATGACACAGGAAAACTGCTCAGCTCAGTACTTTCCTTAAATGGTATAAATTATTGAACAAGTGTCAAAGAAAACCTGATCACAAAGTCAAGAAACTGCCCCAGGCTGTGCTGTAGGAGGAGAAAGTTGAGTATATTTGTAAACCAAAACCAATGCCAACAAAGGAGAGGTAGAAGGGATAGGAAAGAGACTCAGTGGATACCATTTTAACTGTTCTCTCTCCTAGTTACCCATACCCGATGTCAGTCACGTTGGGGGGTTCAGTCCTCTATCCTGCAGGGTAGAAGAGGTCTTTGATTAAACACTGCACTTCTATCTCCTAGGCACTGTCAGCGTTCACTGTAGTGGATACTGTGGTGTGCCCCAGACCCCACAGACTCCGACCTTGAAGACTCCAGAAGTCACTCCCCATGCTGACTGTGTTTGCAGTTTATGGTTCTCAGCTTGGGACAGGGTGGCCAGGGGGGATATATAGGCATTGCCATCTTGCCTGAATGCCTGATAACTCTGCAGTTCTCTCCATCACATCGCTCACTCCCTGTGAGATAAGGTGAGCTCACACAGCTGAGCTCTGCCCTCTGCCCAGTCCTCCATCTTTCACTCCTTCACGGGCTCAACCTCAAAGGTACATCCCTACACACAAAGCCTACACACAAGCCTACGAGTCTGGTTCCAGAGGAATTCAGTCTGGAATATGTGCCTTGCACCAGTGAAAGGTGAAAGCAGGCTTCCATAAAACAATTTGGAATCTTTGGATTTGGTTAATCCCAGTACAAACTCCTATCAAGACGCCAGGCCTTTGCTTTGTCATCTATTTTTGTAGTTATCTCTATTTACCAACTAATAAATATTCCTATATATCTTCCACATAATTCTGCATACTTACATATATCTTAGAAACATGCCTACGTATCTTACATACCCATGCGTCTTGCATAAGACAGCCAGCTTACCATTATTCCCCATGTGTCCGGAGGCTGTTTCCAGAAGACATTGACATTTGAATTGGTGGACCAAGCAAAGGCTCAGGCTCATGCCAATCCAGCAATGACCTGAATAAAACAAAAGGTAGAGAAAGCTGAATTGAAGTCTGCCTGTCTTGTCTGCTGAGCTGGGACAACAATCTCCTGCCCATAGAGCTTCCCTGCCTAAAGTATTCTACCCAGAGTGAAGTCTACACCACCAGCTATATACCTCTCAAGCTCTCAAACTCCAACCCAGGCTTCCTGGGTCACTCATCAGTGAACAGCACATTGTGGACCTTATCTCTGGAATCCTGTGTATCAGTTCCTTACCTTGTCTGTCTGTGTGTCTGTCTATCTCTCTGTCATCTTTCTAAATATCTAAATATCTATCATCTATTATTTCCTACTAGTTCTGTTTCTCTGGCAAACCCAGACTAGTGCATTATAAATAGAATTCTTTTATGTGCAAGACATATACATGGGATTGTGCTTCCTGCTTCACCTCTGCTTTTTATAAAGTTTACATTCTGATTTATTTTTAAGTCAGTAAGTATAAATCTGTAACTGAATATAGTGAATGCACCCTATGGTGAGTGCAAGGCTAATAAGCCCAACCAAGAAATAAAAGAGCAAGGAAAGGTTTATTACCTGCAGCAGGTAAGGGGTAATTCTTAGAGCCTCCCCAAGCACAGAAAGCAAGGGTTTTTCGTGGAGAAGTCATGGGAAAGACTCGTCATCCCGTGTAGAAGTAGCCACACCGCTGAGCACCCTCAGTTTGAGATCTTCATCACACATTTTAAAAAATGGTGATGAGAACAACTCTGTGTTGCCGCCTGAAGCAATGGCTGCTTGGAGCAACGAAGCCGCGGGAAGAAGTTCAGAGGCAAACTGGAGACAAACAGCTTTTTATTCTGATAACTTTTCTCTCTGGCTCTAACAACAACTAACACGCGCCACACACACCACCAAAATGGCGCTGACCCGATCAGCAATCTCGGCAGAGTCACTCAAGATCCCAGGCCAAGTCCCAGCGAGATCCCGGGCCAAGTCCCGTGAGACTACGGAAGGCGACAATGCCCAAATCCTATGGTCCATAGTCAACCGCAATTTAAGTCATCTCCCCAAACAGGGCTCCTGCAACTCTGGGCAGAAAACTTCGTGTTATCATGAGCAAAGCTGACTGCAGACACTTTTGGTAGATTCCTTGTGAGTGTCTATAGAGGGCAACATCTGAAGCAGGCAAACAAGCACACAAAAATAACCACTTCGGATGGTTAAAGGCATTCAAAGTAGCAGGAGTCCCTTTGTCCCTGCAAGCATCGGTGATTGCCCCTGAAAGTAAATGATGAGCAGCTACAGCTCTACCTCAGTCTGCCAAACATGGCATGACAGGAAAGGGCATCAGATTGTGTAGAAAATCACCTATGGAAGGAAATTTAGACGGTTTTCAAATTTAATTATGAAAAACAGGGATGGAATGAACATCTTTGCCCAAATTACCTGGAACCCGGGAAGAATAAGTCAAATTCTGAGTTGAAACGTGGGTGTGCTGTTCCCAGTTGGCACCAGTTGACAACATGGCCATGCCTGCTGACACCCTCGAATGCCAACAGTGGCATGCCTTTACCCTCTTCTCTCTGATAGAGACATGAAACAGGATTTCCTGAACTCTGTGCCGGTCTGCCTCCTCTAAAACTCAGCACCTGAGAAAACAGCACAACACCAAATGGAAACAGTTTAAGTTGTTTCAAATGAAACTGCTGCAATAACCTTTCTTTCTTCTAATAATGTCGATAGTTATACACATTCTCAAGATTCTACTCAAAGCTTAAAAATCTGCATGTCTTTTTCTATCCAAACACAAAAACTCATTCTATAAAATAATATATTTTCCCTTGTGGGAGATATTTTATACCATCAGCAAACATTTGATGACCTTGATATTTATTCTTAAGAATACACTAATGAAATGTGGTTAATTACTTCCATGTTCTAACAAAAATCATTACTTTCAGAAGATAGATTTTTAAAGTGAACATATGGGAATTCATAGACTGCCAGTTGCAATACACATCAGGAAACCAGGGACCATGGCTTTCTTAACTTCACTTTATTTTACCTTTTGTGATGAAAATAGCTAATAAAGTTCTTGTCATACTATTTTAAGTGGAAGAACTCTGATTATGTTTATTTTGTATATTATCCTGCATTTTTAAGTACCAGAATTCAGAGAAGGTTATTGGTTAGAAACCTAACATTTAAAGCTTAAACATTTACTGAGATTATGTTTTAGAACTAACAGTACATTTAGAGGAAGACATAGTACTAGGATAAGGATATATTTCTACTTTTCTGGATATTTTCTGACATGAATTCATGTGTCTTTATATTTAAAAATACTTAGTTCTGCTTCGCCAACTGAATGACGAGAAATGGTGACATCCTGTGAACAAAGTGTAACAATTTTTCCTTGTATCCTTGGAAAGTTCCTCAGTCCTTTCAGTGTTATATTATGTAAGTGTAGCCGACTTTCTCTGACTTGTCTCCACTGCTGGGAGTTAACAGGTAGGGACCAGGGAGGCTGCTAACCCTCTTTCAACACTCAGGACAGTCTGACAGCGAAGAACTGTCTGACCCAAGGGTCAAAAGTACTTTGGGGGAAAGAAAATATGGTCTAGATAATGTAAAGCCTACAGGCAAATATTTTCAAGGCTAATTTGTTTTCTTGTTTCATAGTCCCCTCTGAGATTCAACATGGTTGAGCCATTATTGAAGTGAGACACCAGGAAGGGCAGACTGAGCGACCCACCCTGTGTTGGAAGACATTACCACATGCAGACCTGTCAATCTGGCAATCGCCCGTTGCCTCCTTTGACAGGAAGGCAAGGTCATGCTCATGGCCAGATGATGCTTCCCAGAGGAAGTAATGAGGCAAGACCTGTGCTTGGGTCCAGCCTATCTTGACGTGGGTGGTGAGTCCTTTACCTTGCAAAAGCAGCATCCACCACACCCGTGAGAGCACCCATGGGTGCTGGAAAAGCATCCAGTCACCCTAATATTTTATATACCCCAAAACAAAATAATGATTGATAGATTGGACTTTTGTTTTCATAAATATGAAAATGTAAAATTTTGACTACATGATTCATTTATAAACCCACAAACTTTCCTGGAAATATGGCTTTGGGGCAGTATGACAAAGCTGGCGTGGATCAAATCTCCACTTGGGCATAATGAGAAGAGACATGAGGCAGAGCAGACACATTAGCTAAACCCATACGAGGAAAATAATAGAGTGAAGTTTAAAAATTGTAATTCAATGCAGATATGAATATCGTATGCCCAGGGAACACTCCAGGTAACGTAAATATGCAGAGGTTGAAGGTTCAAATAACACAGCTCTCTTAAAGGCAGGTAGGCATCATTACAAGAGCTAATGTATGCAGGGATTTCAAATATAAAGCCCTGGTGGTTTTCACACATAATAATGATCATGACAAAACATTGATTTTACTGTGAAAATAATTTTTAGGGAACTAAGATAACTTTAGGCAAAATTTAAATAAAATTATAAATGTAAAATATTTGAAAGTGATATTTTATGCTTATTTAGAGACTGTTTATATACCTATAAATCTGAGTGTGCATGTTTTGTTTGAAATAAATCTTATCACTCTATACTGATTTATTCTTATCCACAGTCTCACATTTAGACATAAACAAGGAATAAATGCAAGTTCATCTTCGTCATCACACTAGTGGAAACTTGAAAAATTCAGAAAACTAAAAGAAGGGCAGAAGAGAGTGGAAGACAAAGGCCAGGCATTATGAATGTGAACAGGCCAACTTCCACAGCATCTAAGGTCATCAATCATGTGCCCCACTGCTAGCCACAAAAAAGGGTTTTGTGTATTTTTTAAACAAATGTGACCTTTTAAGCTCTATGATTTATTAGAGTCCAGGATCAAACAGTCATCAAGAGATGTTAGCAGCTGAATTGCGGCTGTGTGGGGCTGGTCCTGATTTTGTCCCTACTCTGTGAAGTGTTGAAGGGGAAGCCCGCTGTAAACATTTCCAGTCCCACTAGGGAAGCGATAACTGGGCTATTTGGACCCCTTAGGTGGACCCATGCCTGGAAGTTTATGTTCCATCCAATTTCCTCAACTCTGTTCTCTCCATATCCACTCCCAAGCCAAAGACTTTCAGCCAGGAGAAAGACAAGATACGCATCAGCATTCCCAGCCCCTCAGAAAGGAGCTGGGTCACAGATCAGCATGCAAAAATGTACTTACTCCACACTAAGGAACAAGTGCGGGGGTTAATGATCCCTGGACCCAAAGGCCAAAAACACCTCAAAGAAGGATTATTTGAGAAAACCACCATCAAAATCCCAAAAACCTGTGCAAGTGCCTCCAGACTAGAATTCTAACAAGAAGTCGATGGAACCAGTTATCTCGCAGCTCCTAACACCATCCACATATGTCAACTCTCCACATTAAAATGCCTCCTAGAGCAGAAAATGGCTTTACAATACAGAGCAGATCACTAAATGCAACACCTCTGCACCTCCTTCCTCCACTGGATCATTCTCAGGAAGGGTTGTTACCCTTGGGCCACGAGACCAGCACACCTCCGATCAACAGTATGAGCACAGCTCTGCTCTGCACCTAAGACAGCTGGGGTGCACCTGCGGGGAGGTGAGTGACAGGCTTGTCCTCAGCTCCAGGGCTCCACTGCCCCGACATTGGCTGCATACAGGAAGCTTCAGTGCATAAATGCTCCCGGGGCCTCTCACAAGGAGGAGGGGGGTTCATAAATGAATACATGGGAAACCATTAGCCTCCTTACTAATCAAAGAAAGCAGAATAAAATCTCCAGCGTGTCAATTAGAGAGCCACAGTTTAAAGAAAATAACCTAACTCTACTACAGATAGAGGGAAAGGAGTATTCTGGTGCATTTAAATTAGCCAAACTCTTTGAATTGGTGATTTACAAGGGTATGAAGAATTAGGAAAATGTGCCCAGCACTTTGGCGCCCATCTCTTTCCAGAGACTTGGGAAGCTGAGACAAGACGATCACAAGTTTAAGGACAACCTCATCAATTTATTGAGACCCTCAGAAGCTTAGTATGACCCTGTGTCAAAAAAAAAAAAAAAAAAAAAGTATGTGTGTGTGTGCGTGTGTGTGTGTGTGTGTGTGTGTGGCTAGGGATGTAGTTCTGTAGAAAATTGCCACTGGGTTCAAGCCCCAGTGGGGGGGAATAATCAGGAAAAAAATGAATACTTGTTGATTCACTACAGAGTTTTTAGTCTGGAAGGAATAATTTGAAAATAAAAGGAAGAAAAAATATTTAACTACAAATATGTGCTTGTCAATTTTTTTGTATTGATAAATATTTGAACCTACCAATATTCCAAAAAAAAAAAGATACTCAAGTGAATTATGGTGTTATGGCTTGGATATGAGGTGTTCCCCAAAAGCTTATGTGTGAGACAATGCAAGAAGGTTCAGAGGAGAAATGACTGGATCGTGAGAGTATTACCCAAATCAGTGAATTAGTCCTAGATAGAATTAACTGAGTGGTAACTGCAGGTAGGTGGGGTGTGGGGAGGAAGTGGTTGATTGGGGGCATGGCTGTGATAAGAGAACTAAAGGGACTCCCTCTTGTTCTTCAGCAGCCCTCTTGGGAGCTCCGAGAAATAGTTCTGTTTCTCAGAAGTAATAGAACACGGAAAGTTCTGCCTGTGTACCCATTAATTGTTACCTAGCATAACATACTTGGCAACACAAAAATAGCAATTCTTACACAATGTAAAATTGTCTCTTTGGTTTCCATTTTTCTGGGCAACATACCTTGTCAGAGACTGACTGTCTAGACGTTAGTAACCATTCTCTAACATGTACTCAACTAGGGTCATCTTGACCCCATTCCCTTCTACTTGGTCATTGCTATACCAACCTGGAAAGTCCCATGGGAAATATTATTGTACCCATGGCTTTGTCTTGCTAACTGCCTAGATTCAGCTTGCTTACATTGGCTGAAACCCTGCAATTGAATATTCCACTCTCTGCTCTGTGATTTTTCTCTTTATAAACCCTTGAAAAATCACTGCTGGTGCGCCATCTTGTCACACTGTGTGATGTGTGAGGATGGTGGCAGCTGATCAGCTTAATAAAGGCTTTTTATTGGCTCAAGTGTGACGTGGCTTGGAGTTTTAATTGGCATTATGCTGGGTACGACATATTTGGTACAACATGGCTATAGGGTATATATTTTGTATCTGGAGAGCAGAGTTTCTCTCTCTACTTCCTGGTCACTGTGATGTGAGCTGCTTCCCTCTGCCATATTATTCCACCATGATGTTCAGTCTCACTTCGAGCCCTGAAATAGAGCCAGCCTTCTATGGAATAATACCTCTGAAACCATGAGCCCTCAAATAAACTCTTCCTCCTCTATAGTTGTCTTGGTCAGATCTTTTAGTCTCAGTAGCATAAAAGCTGACTAAAACATATGGTATATCCATAATGCACAGTTGCATTTTGATTAAGAGATTGTGTAGAGAATCTGAAAAAGAAAAAAATGGATTATGTTTTGTTCATGACTATTTAAGCATGCATTTTGTAGGAGATTCTGTATAAAAATGAAGTGGTATTAAAATATGGACTTTGTCAGCCAGGCACAGTGGTGCACTCCTGTAATCCCAGCACTTGGGAGGCTGAGGCAAGAGGATCGCGAGTTCAAAGCCAGCCTCAGCAATGGCGAGGCACTTAGCAACTCAGTGAGACCCTGTCTGCAGGAGCCCTGTTTGGGGAGATGGCTTAAATTGCGGTTGACTATGGGCCATGGAGATTTGGGCATTGTCGCCTTCCATAGTCTCACGGGACTTGGCCCGGGATCTTGAGTGACTTGGCCGAGATTGCTGATCGGGTCAGCGCCATTTTGGTGGTGTGTGTGGTGCGTGTTAGTCGTTGTTAGAGCCAGAGAGAAAAGTTATCAGAATAAAAAGCTCTTTGTTTCGAGTTTGCCTCTGAACTTCTTCCCGCGGCTTCGTTGCTCCAAGCAGCCATCGCTTCAGGCGGCAACACCTGTCTCTAAATAAAATACAAAAAAGAACTGGGGATGTGGCCCAGTGGTCAAGTGCCCCTGAGTTCAATCTCCGGTACAAAAAAAAAAAAAAAAAACCCCCCCCCCCCCCAAAAAAAAAATATATATATATATCCATGTGATTATATTTGTTAATAAGAAAGGACAGCAGTTGTCCACATACCACAAGGTTGGTGTTTACATGTTTACAGTCCCTGGCAGCACATGCACTTTTCAAGAGTGGTGACATATACCAGGAATTCAACTGTGCATTAAATCAGAATTTTTACAGAAATTTTCATTTAGTTCACCAAACTCAATTTAAATTTAGATTTTGGTATATTGTTCAAGCTGCGACTAGGTGACCTAGAATTCCTGACCCTAACAACTCCATTTCATACTCTGCGGAGCATTTTCTGCACATCTATTCAGTCTATTGCTTTGTCACATGTGTGTATATGGCACCATGTAACACACAAGACGGGTAAATAGGGTGGCCAGGCAGGAAAGTTGGGTTGTTTCACGTTATTCTGGGGGTGTGGGGGAATGGTTGGAATAGGAAAAGTAGAATTGCAGTTTTGGTAGGAAAGAGACATTTTCAGCTTCACTGTTGATTTCCCAAGAAGCATTTCGATTTTGTCTGAATAATATTAAAACTGAGCATCCACAATCAGGGCTCCTCCCAGGAAGCTGCCTCCTGTCTGGAATGACGTTTTGGTCCAGTATGTTGATCTTCCAAGACACACACCTTAAGAGTGCCCCCTTGGCTTGGATCTCTGCTTCCCACTGTGCTGTCTCAGAGCCAGCAGGTCCTTGTTCCCTTTCCACTGTTTCTGTGCCTTTTAAATACACCCAAAATGAACCTCCAGCTGTTCTGGAAGGCACTAAACTGTCACATCATCTCTCCAGGTACTAATCCTTGCATTTATTAGTAGTCACTTCAGGGCTGTGTGTGTTTTGAGTGGTTTATTGTTTCCCTCGTCTTGCTATTCATAGTGTGAGGCTTTTCACAATGGGAAGTTATTCAATAAGCATTTATGGCTTCATTGCATAAAAACCTATGTGTAGTGTGTGTGTGTGTGTGTGTGTGTGTGTGTGTGTGTACACTCATGCATATGTTTATATAGCTGCAAACAGAGGAAATATACCAATGCGTGTATAGACACTCGCTTATCATTTCTCAGTAAACATTTTTAACATTTGTACATAGACTCCATATTTGTTTCTAATTATTTAAATTTGGTAACATAGCTAAAGAAACAGCTCCATCCTTTTTGGATGTTGTAGTTGACTTTACTTGTTTACTATTTGTTAAAAAAGTAACACATACCATCGTACAAAGCGTCATTTGATTTTATTGAGTCATTTTTAGGTAAAACTCTCAGGGTTTGGCGTATAGCTCAGTGGCAGAGCAAACATAACATTCTCAAAGCCCTGGGTTTGATTCTCAGAAATAAAAGAAAAAGAAAGAAAGAAAGGAGGAAAGAAAGAGAAAGAAAGGAGGAAGGAAGGAAGGAAGAAAAAAACCCAATGTAGTGTTATATGATGTTAAAGGTGTGGATTTCTTCTTTATGGCTTTAACTATACATGTCCATATCTTTGCAAAGGCTTTGTTCCCTTCATGGGCCTGTGCTGTCTCCTGGGTGGAAAAACCAATTTTTTCCACCCACAGGAGAAAACAAGTTATTTGATCGTATAAGGAACTTGGGCACAAGAGTCCTACTAACAAACTTTCTCTAACCAATTATATCAAGCCATCCAAATGCAATAAAAGCATTTTTAGCTAAGCTCAGGAAGACTCAAAAGGCTAGAGCACCATTGTGATTGCATATTGTAAACTTATTGGATAGGTGGGACTACCATTGCTCCTGAATCCCGCAGCTACCTCCATGGTGCCTGAAATGGGCATAAGAAATACATAGCATTGCTTGGAATTGCAGACATGGCTGAGGTGTGATTATTATAAGCATTAAAGAACTTCCCAAAAGCTGTATTTCAAATGTCAGCGTTTATTTCTGTGTTGATACTATAATTACAGCGATAGTGGTTATCTATCTATCTATGAATTGGGCTTCTAATTACAAAGAAGGTCTGAGGTGTCTTATTCCCTGATCCATGTAAACAAGTGCTTTGGAATCCATTTCTTCAGGTAAGAACTACATCATTAAAATCATTTTTCTAAAAGAAGACTGAAAATCTCAAGAAAACAGAATAATATTTCTAAGGAATATTATTCACAAATTGTCAAGTTTGAACCTCTCGCTGGAGAGTTTATTTTCCTCAGCTGCTGCTTCCATGAAACTGGAATGGTAACACCCAACTCAGTCTGCCTGCAGCGTTCAATTGCACTATGTGTTAAATGAGAACAAGTTTCTTTGCGATGGGGTACACATGGCTCTTCTAATTTATGCCTATGCATAATTACAAATTACTGCATATCATGGACCCGCAGAAGTGTCTGAAAACATTTCATATGGAAAATGGTAAATCTGAAAGTGCCACAGGCTCATTATTTAATGAAGCAGGGTGGAATGCTACATTATTTTCCATTAAGTGATGCAAAGCAGCTCTGCTAATACATCAGAATCAGTCTGGAACAATCTTTTCAGCCATTTGTATGTTCCAGGCACAGTGGCACATATTGAAGACACAAAGAAGAATACAAATGAACTGGCTCTCCAGCGAGGGAGACAAAGCACACTTAGGGATACGATGACCAACAGGACCTAGTGAGGGAGAGATCTGTTAGAGGAGTTCCAGGGAGTTCAGAGAGAGCTGAGGGGGCGTCCAGGAGAAGACGAGGCTTCAGCTGGCTTTGAATGAAGATTACAGCTCTACTTAGTGTGAAGAGCATCTCTAGTCTTGGGGACCTCGGGGACCACAGGCTGTAAAGGCACAAATGGGTGAAGCAAAGAGCAGCTTAGGGCTATGCAGGCTCCTCAGGATATCAAAGAGGCAAGTGATGTGGGAAAATGGTGGTTGGGGTCTTAAGGATAAAGAACTAACTGCAGCACACAGGATCCCGGATGTGCCACAACTAAAGTCAGGAAAGCATAAGATTAGCTCATGAACCTGTAGGTATGCAGTAAGTAGGACTGTAAATAATATTGAAACTGGTTCCTTAAAATAAGGACACTTAATAAATAAATATGTATTAATTACAAAACACCTGTTTATGCCTATTATGTCAATAAATAGTTTAGTGACTTGGTTTAACAAATTAAAAAGTATTCACCATAAGCCAGGCATGGTGGTATGCACCCATAATCCCACCTACTTGGGAGGCTGAGACAGGAGAATCACAAGTTCAAGTCCAGCCTTGGTAACTTAGCAAGATAGGTCTCAAAAAAATAAATAAATAAATAAATAAATAAATAAATAAATAAATAAATAAATAAATAGATAAATAAAATAAATGATAAAATAAAGATGTAGCTCAGGGGCAGAGTGCCCCTGGATTTCATCCCCAACATCCCCCCCACCTCACACACAAACACATAAGCCAGAAAAAACCTTTTCACCATATTCCCCCTGAGTTATCTTTCAATGACACAGTTTAAAATGCAATGAAAGAAGTTCACATTTCAATTTGCTTTTAGTAATTAATTTCATTAGTTGATGCCATCAATGATAAACTAATGATTTCTAGCTAAAATGTTAACCGGTGGTTAGAGCTCTCTGATTTTCCTGAAAAATATGTTTATAAAGTGATTCTGTTGTGAAGTTTACAGGGATGTCTTCGGGAAAAACTTAACAGTGAGATAAAAGCAGTTGAAGGAAGAGAGGACATTTGAAATAACCAGGCTAAATGTGCTTTTGGAAATCTAGCAATTGCAGCCATGGACATCTGCTCTGGTTTCTGACCCAACAGCCAGCCTGCTCCACCCCTCATGCATCCAGCCCTGGGCTATGTCTCTGCCTTCCTGTGGCCTCTGTCATCGCCCCCATAATCATGTTCATCTCCCTGTGTACTTTCCCAAGATCAAATATGAAGCTGTCTGGACAGGCCAAGTCTGCTACCATATTTTCTGTAATATTCTATTCTAATATAGTTTAGAACGTTTTAGATGTTTTACCAACTCATTAATGATTTTTTTTTTTCTTTTTGGTACCAGGCATTGAACCAAAGAGGCAACCTCAGCTCTATCAAGAGGCCAAAAGCAGGACAATGGGGTCACAGGTCGCAGGGATTATCAACAGCCCAACCAGATCCCTGGACGAGTCAGGGTCTGAAGTGAGTGATGACCAGTAGAATCTGTGTCCACGTGCCCCAGAAGAAAATCAATAATCACCAGTCATTTCATTCAGGAAAAGCCTTGCACCTTAGGAATCTTTACTCTCTATAAGATACAGGCAATTGCAGGTGTCTCCAAGTGACCTTCCCAATAACGCCACTCCTTCACCAATCAGGGCTAAGAACAAAGCCCTAGTTACACATCCACCTGTCTTTTGCTTTATAGGAAATTCTCCTTATAGTTTAACAGACAGAATCAGAAGACACAGGAGAGTGTGCAAGGTCAGAAGCAACACCTGGAGCAGGCATCAGGGGGTTGTTTTAATTCTTACCTGGGGCTTTTAAGATGCCTCCAAACTCAGATGAATCTCTCAACGAAGTTCGAGTTCTGAAGGGCAAAAGCAGCCATCCAATGTGCAGATATTCCACCTGCTGCATGTCTGTATGTGTTTGCATTATGCACCATCAAAGGTCTTTCACTCAGAACAATGGCATTCAATTTTCAAAGTCTTTGTGCTCGATAAAATTGCATTCCGTGTAGTAAGCACTACATAGACATTCACTCGCCAAGACAAAAGGATAGCTATTCTAATTCACCTACACAGCTTGCTCTCGTATTTTCCATAATATTCTATTCTAATATAGTTTAGAATGTTTTAGATGTTTTACCAGCTCATTAATGATTTTTTTTTTCTTTTTGGTACCAGGCATTGAACCCAGGGGCACTTAGCCACTGAGCCACATCTCCAGTCCTTTGTATTATTTTATTTTGAGACAGGGTCTCACTAAATACTTAGGGCCTCATTAAGTTGCTGATGCTAGCCTCCAACTTGTGATCCTCCTTCCTCAGCCGCCCAAGTCATTGGGATTACAGGCATGAACCACTACGCTAGGCCATTAATTCATTCTTGATTTTGTTGAAACTTCCTTTTGTTGAAAATTACTGTATCTCAGATGTATGAAAATCACTTAGTTGGATCCCATCATATTTAAACAGTTGAAACCCCCTGCCACCTGCAAGACACAGCAGGCTCTGGAGCTGTGTCTGAAATACCCAGAAAGCAAGCCCACAGCTCCCAGGAGGACACCAGGGTGGCTAGACCACTAGACCCAGTGGTGGAGAGAAGGATTTGCTTCCACTTTCCTATGTTTGTTGTTACTGGTTGCTTCACTCACACAGTAGCTTGGAAAGAGGGAAAGGTGTTTCTATGTGTGTTTAAATAGTGTGTGTGTGTGTGTGTGTGTGTGTGTGTGTGTGTATGTATGCATGCATGTAGGGCTTAATTTGTGAAAGGGAGGGGAAGAGGTATGTTTGGAAGTGACAGTACAGGCTCCTTCCAGAAGATACTGCAAATATATTGCCTTTTTTTGTTTGTTTGTTTGTTTTAATGGAGTAAACATTCCTTCGATTGCAGGAACCCTTATTTCATGAAGCTTTTGAACATCTTTGGAGCAGACCTAGCAATTTTTATTCATAATTGGGTACTTTTTCCTCAGAAAGTATACTGTATAATAACAAAGGCCAAAACCATGAAATAAATAATTGATGAGCTAGACTGCATTAAAATTTTAAAAACTTTTGCTAAATCAAAGACACTGTACAAGAGGTGAAACTAAGAACCACAAACTGATGAAATACTTGCAAAAGACTCATCTAAACAGGACTCTTCTCCAATACCTACATATAACTCTTAAAACTGAACAATAAGACAACCACCTGATGAGAAAATGGGCAAAAGATGTAAGCAGACATCTCATGAAAGAAAGAATGCACAAGGAAAATAAGCATATGAAAAGACACTCTCTTCCATTAAGGAACTGCAAATCAAAACCATGAAATATCATCACACACCTATTAGAACAACCCAAATCCAAAACATGAGCAACACCAAAACTGCTAATGATGTGAAGTCATAGGAGCTCTCATTCTTTGCTGGAGGGAATGCAGAATGGTGCAGCTACTCTAGAAGACTAGTAGTTTCTCACAGAATCAAATATCTTCTTACCATTTGATACAGCAATTGTATTCCTTGATATTTGCCTAAGTTACTTGAAAACTTAGGTCCATACAAAAACCTGCATACAGATGATTGCCAAAGCTTTACTGATAATTTCCAGAACTTGGAAGTGACCAACATGTCCTTCAGTAGGTGAATGGATTAAATAAACTGTGCCAAAACCACATAGTTAAATATTTGTGCTATAAAGAAATGAGCCGTCAAACCATGAAGAGACCTGGAGGAACTTTGAAGGTATGTCATACATTCATTCAAACAAGTACAATGCATAATACCAAAACCCAAATCCTAATGCAAATTAAGTCAGTGTAATAATCATCATATGCAGTTTCATCAATTGTAACAAATGTACCATTCTAGTCAGGAACACCAGTAATGGGGGAGTCTATTTGGGTGTGAGAAGCGGACCATATGGAAATGTCTATGATTTACTTGATTTTTCTGTGAGTGTAGAACTGTTCTAAAAACAGTAAGGACTTTTAATAAGGTCTACAGGAGTGTTAGAACAATAGACGAGTTTTTTTTTTTTTTTTTTTAATCTTTTTAGACATTGATGGGCCTTCATTTTGTTGAGAATTGAACCCAGTGCCTCACACATGCTAGGCAAGCGCTCTACCACTGAGCCACAACCCCAGCTCCAGTAGATCAGTTTTGAAGCTCTTACAGATTTTAATTTTAAAGACGAATCTCTTTGGGAGTAAAGTTAACTCTTAACTCGAAAATATTTTAGTTCAAATCCATGGTACATATTAAGCATGTTTTATTTATGCCAAGATTTCACATTAGATTATTATCTCCCTGAGAACAGGGCGAGGGCTGCATGGCCCATTATTATATACCTAGTACCAGGGTCAGCGCTTGGCAGGTATTAGGTTCAATAGCACCTTGATGGGTGAACTACCTGAAGAAAAGCAATAGTTTTTAAAAGCTAAGCATACAGAATGTCAGTGGCTAATGCAAACAGAAATGCAAGATATTGAAACTTGGGAAACATATTCATTTGGAGGGGATAAGACGGATTTTGTAAAATGGGTCCATGTCAAAATATCATTCTAATGTTAATGTGATTCATGCTGATTGACTAATGATGTGCAGCGGGGGAGATGAAGGCCTGGTGGGAAATCCTGAAATTCCTTCTTTACTCTGATTCCCTGAACAGGCATAAGCTGGCTTCAGAGACTATTTAATTAATAAGAATGCCAACCTATTAACTCTACCTTTGAAAACTTCACCCTTTCAGGCAATAATTACTCTGCAGTTACCTCATTTCCATACTAATTTTCTTAGAGGAGTTAGTTTTGTGTTCTAAGTGGCACTATTATAGGATAACTGAATTAATGGTGTCCAGATACATGCTTGCGCAAATGGAGGAAAAATAATTTTTTAATTGTACCCTTTTTTCTTCCAGGTCTACAAAGAAAAATGTCAATCCCATGCTTCCTGTACTTGTATACAGCTAAATTTCTTCTCATTGTCTATTTATTTCTCTCCCTAACCAGTTAATAAAGCAAAACAAAAGAAGCACCTAAGGGTGAATCCATTCACTACTGTTTAATATTGCAACACTTTGCAGGAGTGGAGAAAAGGATCTCACCAGGATTTAGGCATCATGTTTTTCAACTGTTCCAGAAGTCCTTCCCTCTGTTTGACTAAGGTCTAGGGGGCTTCTTCTGAACATAGAACTCTGACTTCCTTTTTCCTAGAGCACTGACTTAAGAAAACTTACAAGTAAAATTTTCTCTGCCCCTTTGAAATGCATGTCTGGTTAAAACCTTCAACCCTGGGCCTCCTTTCTCCAGGACATCAAGGCATCCCTTTGAGATGTTTATCAAGAATAGTATTCACAATAGCTAAACTGTGGAACCAACCTAGATACCCTGCAGTAGATGAACAGATAAAGAAATGTGGTACATATACACAATGGAATATTACTCAGCATTAAGAGAATAAAATCATGGCTTTTGCAGGTAAATGGATGAAGTTGGAGAATATAATGCTAAAGTGAAGTTAGCCAATCCCCCCCAAAAAATGCCAAATGATTTCTCTGATTTAAGGATGATGATTCATAATGCACTGCGGGGGCGGGGGGTTATTGGGAGGATTAGATGAAATTAGATGAACTCTAGATAGGGCAAAGGGGAAAAGGGGAGGGAGTGGAAGGGAGGGGGCATGGAGTAGGAAAGACTGGTAGAATGTGATGGTCATCATTACCCTAAGTACACTACACGTATGAAGATGTGAATGATGTGACTGCTTTGTGTACAACCAGAGATATGAAAACTTGTGCTCTATATGTGTAATATGAATTGTAATGCATTCTGCTGTCATATATAACAAATTAAAAAAAAAACAGTAGTGCCTTAAGATCACCTTCTCTGACTTAGTGGACACCAGTTAACAAATACTCAGGGTCTAATCTCAGAGCAATGCATTGCAAATCCAGGACTGGCTAAACCCAGGTGCTGGACACACCCACTGCTCCCAAGGCCCTCCCAGAATTCCCACCAGCACCAGTGCCCCTCAGCTGCCAACAACCCTCCCACTCCATCTGAGCAGCTTGGTTCAGGCTGGCTGTGGCCTTCCTCCCAGTGCAGCAGCCTCAGATAGAAGCTTCTTGCCCTCGTCTGGGGCAGTTTTTGCTTTCACACAACTGATGATACTCGGGGCAAGCTGCTTATGCTCTGATTCGAATTCCACATTTATAAAATATTATGCCCAGAACCTGACCTATGTATCTCCTTTTATAATTTGTCATGAGGAAAAAAAAAATCATAGGTGTAAGAATTTGAAAAATACAAAACACTGCACAGGGAGCATAGTGCATATGGTTAATCCATATGATTCAATAGTTAAGAGCTACTTTAACAAATTTAATGTGTCGATCTAAATAAAAAAAATAAGAAAGATGTTCTCCATGGAATAATGACACTGATTTGGGAACAACAGAGCATTGCAATGGGAATGTTGTGCAAACAAACCCTGGGTGTGTTCAAGAAGAGGCAAGAGGAGAGGCTTACAGACACACGGGAGGAGGACTGCATCAGACCCTCTGAAGCAGCAACCCTAGAACAGAATGACTGAGAGGGTGGCATTGCCTGAGGGTGCAGAACGTTGCTGAAGAACATCCCTGCAGAAGTGCTTCCTGTGTGAGCTCGCAGGGCCTCTGTGTGAGCCTGTGGCTCAGGCAGGGTCGGTCTTCTCTGGTGACTTCTAGCAAGCAGTCATGTAGGAGAACCCCTCTTTCTTAAACTTCAGCTTTCTTCACTTTTCAGGGGAAGGGTGCATTCGACACAAGCAACTCCGTGTTCATTCTGACAACTTGCATACTCTCTCACAAGTGGTTAATTTTATCAATTAGTGAGTACAATGATTAAAGTCTGGTTTATCTACTAAAACCCAGTGACGGGCTAACAAATACGTGGCATCTACCTAAAATGAGTTGACACCCCCATATTGACATGAAGCTTTCTGCTTCTTACCAATGAAGAGAGGCAATGAGTGGTAGGGGAGTGGGAGTCTGCCACATTTTCTTAGGGGAGAATCGCAGGCTCTAATAACCCAACCATTCCAGTCCTGGACTTCTCCTTCTGTTCCTGAAGATGGGCAACAGGCCCATCAGGGTTCTGCCAGTCTGACTTCCCTCTACACGGCAGCTGTGACACTAGAATACTCACCCCAGGTGAGATGGATCAAGTGACCATTCTATGCCTGTTACAGTCTGGATATGAGGTGTCCTCCAAAGCTCATGTTGGGCCATGCAGCAATGTTCCAAGGTGAAGTGATTGAATGTGTTTGAGAGTTCAAGGTCAGGTGCTGGAAGGTTTGTGTCTGGCAAAAATCTGTTTCCTGGTTCTTAGGAGGTACCTTCATGCCATGTCTTAACACAGTGGGAGGGACAAGACAGCTCTCCGCTCCTCATACATAAGGACCCAGCTCCTATGACCTAAAGACTTCCCCAAAGTGACCTACTTCTGCCATCATATTGGTGCTTAATTTATAACTTGAAATTTGGGGGACATGAACATTTAAACCATAGCACCTGGTTCCATATGTCATGGCCATGCTTGGTCCAGAGACCTAAACGGAGAGCTACATTTTCCTCATCTGTCATGAGGAAACTCTCAGGATTTATAAAATGATGAAGAATCGTTACAAAACCTAGCATGGTGCCTAAAGCTCAGTAGAAATTTGTGTAATTGTCACTTTTATTACATTGTAAAGTATAATAAAAGAAACAGAATTGCGCATTATCTTTAAACTCTATATTCATAGAATGAAACATACAATTTTTTGTTAAAATTCAGAAAATATTTAAGATAATTTATTTTTAGGTCCATTTGTAAAATTAATTTTCCAAAACGAAATCATCCTGGATGCTGTTCCCGTCAAAATATGTTTCAAACCAAATTACTGCTGTCTTATTGTCAGTAGTTGAATTTAATGTTGGTCTTTTATCATGCTTACTGAAAGTTAAAATTAGCCTTTTTCAAAGTATATCAAGAAGTATGTTCATTAGTCAGGTATGACTATTTTAATCATGAAAAAGGTTATTTCCCCCAATTAACATTGGTAAATAAGGTTTTCCCCTTTTTCCTTTAGAAGTATACCTAAGAAACAAATGGGGAAAAAATTGCTGGTACAAGGAGCTGAGCTGCCGGAACCCAGACTTAACAAAGCAACTCAACAAAAGGGCCAACTGCCTCATGCTTTGCAAACCTGATTCCCATTCTGGCAGCAGAAACCCTCCAGATGGCCCAGGCCTGGGTCTTCCTGTGAGCTACCTCGTGTCACACCCGCTCCCACCCACTCACACGCCACCAGCATCAAGGGAGTCATCCTTAGAACTCAGAGCTCCAGGTCTCAGCTGCTGTGTTCAAATGGGCTACAAGGTGGAGGAAAAGGCCTCCCCAAGGAATAAGTGGTGAGTTCATGAGGGGCTCCCAGAACGACAACTTACTGGAAAATGGGGGCAGTCAGGGCCCCAGCGTCCTCTGCTGCATGACCTACTTGGGGAGGCCATGGGATCCTCTGGAGAAGATCCTGGATGTGGAAGGTGCTGCCTTCACTGTCCCTGTGGGGCAGACACAATGTGGTGGAGACCACAAATATGTGGGGAATCACCTGCCCCTTCTTGCTGCCCGGGTGGATGGATCTCTCTCTCTCTCTCTCTCTCTCTCTCTCTCTCTCTCTCACTATTTGCCCTTTTCTCGCATGCTTTTATTCATCCCAACTGCTGTAACTTTTCTTTTTTTAAAAAAAATCTGGATTGAAATTGTACATATTTAAGGCATACAGCATGATGCTCTGGTGTACGTAGGAGCTGGTTACTGGAGTCAAGCTACTTATCACTTCCCTCTCCTCAGCTTGTTAACTTGTTGAGGGGGTGGGGACACTCAGGACCTGCCCTGAGCGAGCCTCAGGTGTACAGTGCAGAATTGCTAGCTGTGGCCCAGGCTGTGCAGTAGATCTCCAACACTCACTCCCCTATGTTACTGAAACTCTGTACCCCGGGACACACGTGTGTCCACATCCCCACTCCCCTCCAGCCTCGTCACTCCTGGCAATCACCATTCTACTTCCTGTTTCTATGAACTTAACCTTTTTGGAGTCCACATAGAAGTGGTCATTCAGTATTTGTCTATTTCTGGCTTATTGCACTTAACACTATACCCTACAGATTCGCTGAAGCGGACACATGCTTTCAGTCCTGCGTGACAGCACACTGGATCTGTATGTGACTCTACTGCAGCTTCTTTTTCCATTCATCACCAGTGGACTCTCGGGAAGACTCCTAACTTTGGCTGTTGTGGGTATTCTGCAGAGGGACATGGAGTGCGGTGTCTTCTTGGAACGTTGTTTCCCTGTGCTCTTCAGCATTTATTTGTGACCTGGTCCATGACCTCCCGTACTCTGTTTGCTGGGTGTGTATGTGCCTTGTTTATAAGCTTGGGGTTGTGGCCTGAATATGGCCTCTGAAAAGTGTGGCGTTGGAACCTCCATCCCTAATGCAGCAGTGGCAGGGGTAGGGCCTGCTGGGAGGTGTTTAGGTCACAAGCTGCCACCTTAAATAATGGATGAATGATGATTGGAAAAGGCTTCAGAATGCCAGTTCAATTTCTTGCTTTCCCTCGCATGCCCTTTTGCCCTTCCGATGACACAGCAAGGTGACCCTGGTCAATGACAGTCCCTCAGTCCCGGACTTCCCAGGCTCCAGGACTGTAAGAAACACAACTCTGTGTTTTATAAATTACCATTCTCTGGCTTGCTGTTATAGCAATGCAAAGTGGACTAAGACTTGACTACCAGAGAACTGAGGTGCCCGGAACAGCCCAGAATCCTCAGGCTGTGAGTGAGGAAGAGCAGGGTCCTTTCAGCTTGCCAGTGAGGGTATGCAAGCCCTGTGGCTCTGTCTGGTTTCCTGTGGTGTGGCCCTCACTGCTGCCACAGCATTTCACGTGTCACCTGACCCCTCTTACTTTCCAGTCTCGCCTCACCTCCACCTTCCTGTGCTCTGGCCTCGATCCTCCAGGAAGTACATGAGCCATGACTGCCCCAACCACCACGTACAAGTAGCTGCTTTCCGTGAGAGGCCTCCCCAACCACGTCTCGCTGCATCCAGGACACTCCTGTGTCCTTGCTGTCACTGCTCAGAGAGCAGGAGTCACCTCAACCCCACTCCACACATTCCCAGGAAGATGCTCCCACCTCCAGGTATCCAGACTCCTGGGCCACAGCATTCTTTCTTTGTTGGTCTTTGTCTCCCTACAGGGCAAGTCTCTTTGGACCAAAATGGGATGTGGTCCTTTCCATCTCCAGGAACTGGCCTCATACCCTGCACACAGTGGGTACTCCTTGAATGACTGTCGTAGTTATGCACCAAATCGATTTGAAACAAATACACTATGAAATACAAAACAACCATTAGGAACGCATTTTTCTTGAAAATAAAATATTAAGACAAACCAACAGGAAGAAAGCCCATGTAATGTGGGTGGCATTTCTGAATTCCAGGTTACCAGGACACCACCATGACTCTGCAGAGTTTAGTCGGGGCCGCATTGAGAACGCTCAGAAACACAGGACGGTGGTGACTCAGGTCAGTAGTGCTGAATCCAGTTCCGGTGGACTGTTGGGAAGCAGCAGTGCCACTGAGCCTTTCTGTGACAGAGGGCAGAGCATGGTCCATACCAGGGATCCAGAGATTAGAGAACACAGAGGAGGACAATCCCACAGAGCATTTTGTTTTTGGTGCTATTTCCTAACGACATTCCTAACAGTTCTAATTACCGATTTACTTGTCCCGTGGCTTCTGCACTTGATCTCAGGCTGCATGGCATGTAGGAGCTTCCTCCTGTGATGTGTGCACTGGCCACCCTGGTGGTCCAGAGATCAGAAGACTGGACAAATGGATGTGACCCTGGAATGGGGCAATGGGGTAATAACTGTCAATGTGTTTTCTAGAGAGTCCTGCTGAATAATTTCCCCATTGTGACCTCGAATGGCAGTTATGACATTGGTCAGGGATGAGGTGAACCAACACACAGATATGCTTTTTCAATTCTCCAATTTAACTGGACTTCAAGTCTTTCAGAGCCCAAATATTCAGGAGGGAAATAATGTGATGGACTTGTTTCAGTACAATACTTGCAGTGAAATATTCGCCATATATATAAATATATCGTGAGTATATAAAGCCATACTCACGTTCTATCCGTTGAACTTGGTATGTGCTCTCCAATCAAAGTAAGTTGCTATAAAAATAAAAGCTAGAGAAACATAAGATCTTAATAATGCTTAAAAATTCTGACATGAGCAACACAAAAGGAAAACTAGCACTTTGTGTCGATCAACAATTCAGCTCCCCAGGGAGAATAAAAGCAAGCAAGCAACTGGGAGCAATAGAATCCGTCCTGAATGTTCCGCTCTGTGGACTGGTGCAGCTGTCACAAGGATGTTCATGATGTACCCGGCACACCTTCCTTAGATCATGAAATTAAGTTTCAAAGAATGTGACAGAATAAAACAACACTGAAATGTAAGTCCCACAAGCCATAATTCCAGGGTGTCAGAGATAAAGTAGTTTTTTTTTTTTTCCTCTTGATAAGTCATTTATTCTTTTTTTTAATTCTAATTTGTTATATATGTTTGCAGAGTACATTTCATTTCATATTACATATAAAGAGCACAATATTTCAAGTGGCAGGTTTTATATAAAGTATTTTTACAACAATTGTGTCTTCATACGTGTATTTAGGGTAGTCATAGAAAACTCAGTCTGCCATTATTTCTATCCCCTTGCCCCCTCCCCCTCCCCCTCTTTGTTCTATTTAAAGCTCTTTCGTTCCGTTCCTCTCATCCCCACTCCCTTTCCTTTATAAGTTAGTATCTTCACATCAAAGAGATCATTCCACCTTTGGTGTTTTGGGATTGGCTAACTTCACTTAGCATTATTTTCTCCAACTCCATCAATCTACCGCAAATAAAATCATGATTTTATTCTCTTTTAGTGCTGAGTAGTGTTCCATTGTGTATATATACCAAAGTTTCCCTATCCATTCATCTGCTGATGGGCATCAGGGTTGGTTCCACAATCTAGCTATTGTGAATTGTGCTGCTATAAACATTGATGTGGCTGTGTCCCTGTAGTAAGCTGTTTTTAAGTCCTTTAGGTATAGACCGAGGAGTGGGATAGCTGGGTCAAATGGTGGTTCCATTCCAAGTTTTCCTAGGAATCTCCATACTGCTTTCCAGATTGGCTTCACCAATTTGCAGTTCCACCAGCAATGTAAGAGTGTGCCTTTTTCCCCACATCCTCGCCAGCATTTATTGTTGTTTGTTTTTTTGATAGCTGCCATTCTGACTGGAGTAAGCCAAGGAACTAAACAGACACTTCTCAGAAGATGATATGCAAACAATCAACAAATATATGAAAAAATGTTCAATATCTCTAGCAATTAGAGAAATGCAAATCAAAGTAGTTTTTATATTCAATGATAATGATACAGATACAATTCTGCAAAACTTAACCTAACACCAGAGTAAGTACTATTTGAAGTTCCATGTGTTGGGGAAGCAATGTGGTGAAGAGAAAGAGGCAGTTAGTTCCACATAGAGTTCTTGAATTCTCATTTTATTCCATGAAATCTTAGAAATCATCACACCTACCCAACAGGGAGGGACATAAAGGAAGTCACCATTAGAAGCTGCCATCTGCCACTCATCTGCACCAGGGAGCACGACTCCTGGCACAGGTTCCAGGACACAGGGCGTTTTCTCGTGGCCACTGAATGATTATCCCTTTTATGGAAACCTTTGACCTTGGTTTGTTCCTGGGAACAGTCCTCCTTTCTGCTTCCTTAGACCATTTGTTTGCAATCAAGGAAAACCCAAATTACCCTCTGTTAATAAGCTGAATTGGATGTATATACAATTGATAATATCAACTTCTGGCAAGGTGAAATGAAGGCATATATCGCCTCCCTCTAGAAATAACCTGAAATCTGGGACAACCATCATTGTCATGGCAGTTGCATGTGTGCACACACGTGTCAAAATGCATCAGGTTACTATATATATATATATTACTATATATATATATATATATATATATATATATATATATATGCACTGGACAGTATTTGACGTGTGACAACACAATGATCCTGGAGAGAACAGAAACACAACAGATGAGCCCTACTGTTGCACCAGCTTCCTGCCTGAAGAGTTGGCAGGCTGTGACTTGGAAGCAGAATCCACATGATGTCTGGTGGTTTCTCCTAGTTGATGAAGAAGAACTAGTAATTAAGAGAGGCCAATTTGGCAGAGATCTAAGGGTGGGGTGCCTGAGAAGAGTGCTATGGAGAAGGAGCTCTGGCCTTAGAAGGTGGTCCTGCCCGAATACCAGTCAGTGCACACAGGAAAGGAAAGAGTCACCCACAAGGCCCCGTGGTGCACACGAGGCCAGAAAATGTCCCAGTGCGTGCCAGCCAGAATGATAACTTAGGGGTTACTGGATAGAGAGGCTTGCCTCAGGAGTGGAAGTTTAGCTCTACCCTAACTACAGTTCTGGTCTGACATGAAGATTAGAAGTAAAACTTTACTTTAGAGATCAAATTATTTTTAAGTACTTTAGAACTTCCTACAACTAATTTCAAGTGTTTAGGTTTTTGAATATCATGTATGGAAAAAGATAAAATATGTGATTTCTAGTATCCCAAAAAAATTTTTCCAGGCATTCAAAGAAGCAGGAGAACATGACCAGTATGAAAAGTCAGTAATCTAATCTGACTCAGAAAGACATGTGTGATAGGATTAGATGTTAATGCCATTTAAAGCATTGTCATGACCTTATTCTATATGCTCATGAAGCTAAAAAAAGATGGGACATATTAAAAACGGACAAGGAGACTGTTAAACACACATACACTAATCAAACTTCTATAGATAAAGCCACAAGCTGAAATTGAAAAATACACTATAGAATTAGCAGCATGTTAGATACTGTGGTAGAAAATATCAGTAAAGTTGATGATACTAACGATTGTTCAGAATGAAAATGATATAAAACAGAGTAATAGATTATATACAATGTGTTAATGAGATGTAGGGTAAGTTCCAAACAGCCTGATATGAATGTATTGGTGTCATCAAAGAAAAAGTTGGGGTGAGGGGTTAAGAAAAGAATGCTTGAAAAAGTAAGACCTGACATTCTTCCAAGTTTAATGTGAGCTATCAGTGCGTAGATCTAAAAAGCTCCACAAATCCCAGTTGCAGGAAATACAAAGACAAACTGACACCAAGACACTTTGTGATCCAATGTCATAAAGCCAGAAATAAGGATCACATCTTAAGATCAGCTAAGTAAAAGACATCCAGCACACAGAGGAGCAAAGATTACAGCCCAGACTAAGAGACAGTGGAACATCCTTAAAGTACAAGAGAAAAGAGGTCAGGCTTGTATTTCATTATGACTGAAAATATCTTTGTAAAATGTAGGATAACAAAGATATTTCCAAGTTATTTTCTGAAAGGCTTTGTCACCAGCAGATTTGCATTTCTAAAATATTAAGCAGATTTCTCCAAAGGAAGGAAGGTAATACTCACGGGGATTCAAGGTGCACACATAAAAAGGAAAAGCCCCAGAAAAGGCAACAACATGAGCAAATAGCTAACATCTTTTCCTATTAACTCAATGTTTTTGTAGTGTTTGCATATTCAGAGAAAAATCCACAACAAATTGTGATTTATAACCAACATGAAAGCAAAACATATGTCAGAAATAGCACAAATACCGGGTAACAGAGTAATGGAACCATGCTGACCTAAGATTCTCAAATCGTACATGAAGTAATATAAATATCAATTAAGTTGGATAAGGTCCAGAGGAAGACTTTAAGCCCTAACACACACAGAAGTGCACACACACACACACACACACACACACACACAGACCTAATACACCAAGAAAGACTGTCAGGTGAAATCATGGAAAATAATAAATCCTAAAAAAGATATAAAATGAAAAAATGGAATGAGAACAGATGAGACAAATTAAAATGTGAAATGGTAGCCTAGACACACTTTGTCAATAATCATATTAAGGTGAGTGGTTTAAACGCAGGGATTAAAAAGGCGAGAGGCAGCGCTGGAGCGGCGGGCGTGGGAGGGTGCTTCTCCGCTTTCTTCTGTCTTAGGGGAGGGACTCTTTTCCAAGTTGGAAGGAAGCGAGAGAAAACTGACACCCAGAAGGGTTTGCTCCGGTTTTCTAAATAACGTGGAGCCTGCTCCTGAAGCCACACTTCTCTCAAGCAGCACTTTAAACGGAAGGTGCCTCTGATGTGCCCCTCAGGAAAGTGTCAAGGGTGGGAACTGCGTCCACAGTGGCGGTGCTGGCTGCATTTTGGCTCTTGAAGGAAAAGGCTGACGCGCTTCTGTCGCCCTCGGGTTGCTAACAGAGGTGCAATTCTGTGGCGATTTCACCTTGTGACTTTTTTTCCCCCCAGTTTAGTTAACAAAAATTGATATCAACATAACAATTGTCTATATGTACATAAGTTGCTTTAAATCAAGATTAAGAAATATATACAAATATATTTTTTCTATAGAGATGATGTTTGGATTAGAGTCCTGATTATCTGAGAAAGAACTTTGCTTGTTGATTTCCCCCTGAGATATTATGGGAACTTCTAAGGGAATGATGCTGTAGTTATGTGTAAGAGTCAAGAGATCTTATTTTCTATGGATGCAACGTTGGGCTAACATCATTAACATATTTTCAAGTATTTTAATTTGTTTCGTTTAACTCCACATGTATCCAATTCTGGCTTTTAAAATAACGAGATAAGCATACAAGGCATGAAACATTCTGCAATTGATTCACTTTGGACACCTGTGAACTGGTTCAGTTGCTGGTGATGCTGACATATTGGTACTAGGGCCTCTGAAACTCTTTGGGGGAATCAGAGGTGACTAAATAGACCTTAAACATGAACTCCTAGCATCAGAGGGGTGGGTCTCCCATGAATGACAGTGGGTATTTATCGAGGACTTGAATTTTTAGCCATTGCAAAGTTTGAAGACTGTATGAGAATATTTCTGCTTTCAGAAATTAAGAGATACAGTGGGAAAAAATGATTGGTTCTAACAGACATTTGTCATTGTTAGCTTAAAAATAATTTAAAATGGTACTTGCAAACTTTCCATGCTTACATGTGACTGTGCAGCCTGCTACCTTCTTTATGTTTCAAAAAGTGAAATAGCTAATGCTTAGGTAGTATTTACAGCAAAAATCACGATCCCTTGTGTATATTCTGGCCTAAATCTAGATAAAGCTTCAAATCTTGAGGGAAAAGAAGATCCAGATAAATTAATTCTTCCAAATTACAGAGGTTAGGAGAGAAAACCAACTCATATTTCCTCTAAGCTTCACCTTTAAAAAAAAAAAAAAAAAGCAGCAGAGGCTTTAAGATATGAGTATATATAAAATTCATTGACTTTATTTCTTACTTACTTTTTCTGAAAAACATTGGTGCTGTGTGCTCCGACTGTGCCGAAATCATACCTGTGTGTGAACTAAGCAACTCCATCAAAAAGGGCTACCTCTGGCAAGGTGAGGAGGTTCATTGTGGGCTCCAGGGCTACCATTCCAAAAAGCTTAATTACCTTATTTCAAACTGCACAGGGCGGGTGGGTAGTATTTGGGTCTTTATTTGATGTCCCACAGCTGCATCTGAGAGACAGGTTTAGTGTTTGTCTTATCACTCCAGTTATTGCAAGTGGAAGAAAACCTTTTGTATCTGCATCCATTCAGTTTCTGGGCTTTATCAGTGAGGTAATGATGAGACCCCTCCCCACTCCTAGGGCAGCTCATCGCCATAGCAACATATGTACAGTTCATCAATTCAGCAGGTCGTTATCCCAAAGCAGCAGACAGCTAATATATGACAAAAGTTCTTTCTCTTAACTTGTAATTGAGAAAATGAATTAAATTGGTCTTGACCTGGACACTCAGCATTACATTTATGTAACAGAAAGGGAATTCAGAGGAAAAAAGCAAGTCTTCTTGGCTAGCACATGCCTGAAAAGATTTTAATTAACTCAGTTATCAGATTCAACCAATAGCTTCTTTCTAGGAAAACAAAAAAAATGTTAGACAGCTTAGGCATTCCTGGTCATAAATTAAAGCAACTTTGTTTTATCACAAAGGATTATTTTAAACTATAGGCCTAAACCCTCGCACTTGGCATATAAGTCCCCAAGAATAAGGCCCTGGATGGACACAGTCTGTCCTGTTCATGTGATCACGCTGGTTTCCAGAACAATGCCTGGCACACAGTAGGTGCCCAAGCAATGCACATGGTTCGCTGTGTGGTCCCAGTACTTGCAGGCCGTGTGGCCAAGAGCAGGATACTCATCTCCCTGCGTCTCCTTTACCATTGAGGCCACTAAATGTGTCTATCGGTGTCAGTGCCGCTCAGGGTATGCTTTCTAAGAATCACTCTTGTCATTACCTTCTGCTGTTTATTCTGCAGACGAAAAGTCCCACTCAAGTTTTGTCTGAAACCAGCCAGCTCCCTGCCTCTGTGGGCAGTCACCTCACATAAGCCGTGAGGGGAAAGGATAACGGACACGGACGGCGGCCTCTGCTGTTGCCCTGAGAAACGAAACACCCTTTAAGCACTCTAAGTCGTAGGGTGATAGCTGAAAAGAAATTTGCCACTACATTTCATGTGAGTGGAAACCAAATTGTATTTAAAACAAAAGTGCCATCGATGGAGTCCTCGGGGTATCCTTTCTAAACTCTCATCTACCCTGGACTTAAATGTAACTCCAGCCAGACTGAAAATCACTCTGCTAAGGAGGCCACATGCGGTTCCAGAGGGAAATTACTTGCCTTGGATTTATTGTATCTAAATTACAGCACTATTACCCAGTTGCTAACATGGGTAGCCTTTCTCTGAATGTCACTAGGCAGAAGACAGAGTCCAAATTACTCCCACCCTGGGTGGTGAGATTTATGCTGTCTGAGCCCGTTAGTGTGGGTAGGGATGACTGAGGAAAATCTATGCAAAACACTTTTACACATCATCAGTTTGGAAGAAAAAAAGGGAACTTCTCTGGAGGGAATAAGAAATTGCCACTTTTCTGAGTGGCTGCATTATCAATAATGAGCTAAGCGCTGCTATTTCAAGCCATTTGGTTGCTAGTTGTCTCACGCTTTCTTCAGACGTGAACTTACCCATTTTCATGCTTTACAGATACTCTAGAACCTTCACTCCTGGCCCACACCTTTCTCTTTAGCTTCAAAGAAGCATTTCCAAAGCATTGTCTGACCTACCACATGCAGCAGGGACTCAGTGAATCCAAAAGAGAACTCAGTGTCTCCTCTTCCGACCAAATGTCTGTGTAGCAGAAATCCTGAATTTATGGGTTAGGAGAAAATATTCATTCGGCCTATCCCGCCTGTCCGCTCCGTCTCCTGTCTCTCCAACCACAGCTGCAGCTAACCCAGCTGGGTTTTGTGTCCTGTGTCTTCTCCCGGGAACATCTTTCCCCCCCTTCTCCACCGGGCACCATCCCCACGTCAGGGCTGGTGTCCCTGCCTCTGCTCGGGGGCTGTTCTGAACCCCCAGGCCAGCCCACTGCTCCCAAGTCCGTGTGCTCATCGAAGGTTATTTCCATTCAATTAAGGTAGTGCATTGGGTCAAACTGCAGGATGAATAACGCCTGTTTCTTCTATGCAGAGGAAACACATACAAATGAACATTCCTTGGCCTCAAGAGCCAAGTCTTATTCTTGTCGGTAATAGCTGTCCATCAAGGTTTATTGAATGAATCCATGAATATTTCATAATTTTAAAAGTATGCCTCAAAGTTGATTTTTCAGCTCAGGGTTGAAATCTACCTGTATTTTTTTTTCCTTATTATCCCTAAGGAATTTCATAAGAATAGCATTAAGTGATCCTACCTTTTTACTTTGACAACTTGAGGTGTCCAGAGTACTCAAGATGCCCCTACATTTCTAGGCACCTCTTTCATTGTCTCCTCCATTGAGAGGTGAGGAGCTGATGGGGTTGAGGGCAGCAGCAGAAATTCTAAGCCCTTCAGAGCAGATCCCAAATGTCATAAAAGCAAAATTCTGTCTGCTTGTCAATATATCTCTTTCCTGTGGCCAAGGAGACTTTGATAATGTCTTCCAAACTCACTGATACTTTATGTGACTTATAT
Source organism: Tamias sibiricus (assembly GCA_025594165.1). Lineage (NCBI taxonomy): Eukaryota > Metazoa > Chordata > Mammalia > Rodentia > Sciuridae > Tamias > Tamias sibiricus. The sequence continues at coordinate 166,306,021 of CM046662.1, read as the reverse complement.
AGAAATGAGTAAAAGGACTGAGTCTTTGTCAGTTTGGCAGAGAGATAATTTCCAACTGCCTAGGTGTAGATAGTATTTCATGAGCCTGAGCCCAGGAAACAGTTAACAGAAATTATGAGAAGGAGCTTTGTACTTCCTAGGCATGAAATCAGGGCTTGGGAATGAAGAACATTTCATATATCTGAGGGGCAGGAAAACCGTGGCTGTAGAAAGGGGCAGGTATGTCATGGGCTCCCTGGAGAGAAATAGGTCTAAATTGTGGAATTAAAAAAAAGATAGAATATGCAACCACTAGGAGTGGCCCAAGCAACTGATGCAGATTCTAGAGCCCCTCAGCTTGCTGGCTTCAGTGGTGACTTTCCAGGGTGGCTGCTCAAATCTTTGCATGGTACAGAGTTGCTTTCAATCTGTGCCACGCGGCATTCCAGCCAGTCCTGGGCAGAAGGCAAATTATGAGTCTTACTCAAATTCACGGTTTTCCCTAACTGGGATTTGGGTGGCAGCAGAGGCATCTGGATCCCGACACCATTTATATGCCCTTTAATCATGAAGGCCAGTGAGCTGGCTAGAGATAGAAGGCCAGGGGCGAGAGGTCAGAGTCTAGAGAGGCACAGGAAGGGGTGGCCACCACCCACAGGAATGGCACAGGAATGGTCCTTCGCTTCTTAAAGTGGGCATGTGTCATGGGGCCCAGGACCATGCTCAGACACTAGAACAAAAAATAGGCCACAGGCTATGAGAGGTGTCAAATGTACATCACCAACAAGATGTTTTAAAAGTTTCCATACTGTTTAAATGATATGTTTTTTGAACAAAGCAAAAGTTATGTTTTAACACAAAGAGCAGTAGTTCATTATGAGGATTGCCTTTTAAAGACCCAATGTACCAAACACAAGTCAAGGCCTCTGTGGTTAAAACTATTCTTCACTTTGAACCAATGTTCTATGCTAAGGACAAGGTCAGATTTTTAAACATTAATTAAATGTTCATATCAAGTCTCTAAATGAAACTCTAAATCCAACTAATTAAGCTTAGAGAACACGTATAATTCTAAGGGTCAGATTTCTCCCCCCAAATTTCAGAAGGATATTTAGGGATTCAAATTATCAACTGCTAAAGATTTTAACCTTGGCTAAGTATGTGAAAAATTCTGCCTGCAAAATTCTTAAAACTAATTTTTGACAATTAAAACCATCTTCTACTGTGCTCAAATCTGTATTACTTAAGTGCCTCTTGTTTATTATAGACAATGTTCAATATTTTAACCTCACAGTGTAGCAGCATTTACATATGTTTTCTTGTTCAAAAGGAAATCTTCATTCTTATCCAAATTTTTCTTTCCCTTTTAAATCAATTTTGATTCTGAAAGGGTTACATATTTTGCTGGTTTATTATTATATCATTGTGGGGCTTAGGATTTAGACAAAAAACAGGCTTAGGGTCATAATATGAACATCATTATAATCTCAAAATTGATTTCAAATGTTAAACATATTTTAGGCTTTGCAGATTCCAGAATAAATAAATGATCTGATGCACTTACACATCAAGGTTTTTGATTCTTAGATTTAGCTAAATTAATGTGAATAAGGGTGGAAATGTTAGATAGTAAATGGGTGAGTTAATATTTTCTTTCTCTGCATCCCAACCATTTATCATCCCTTAGTACTTATTAAAGTTAACCCACATAGAAAAATGAAAAAAAAAAAGTAATTTTCTCCCCTTTCACATGTACTTTTATTTGTTATCCAAGGATCAGTCCTTTATAACTTTTATTTTCAGGAATTCTTATCTTTAGGTAGTTGGAAAGGTGAATGCTAAACGTCTTCCTCATGAGTGTCTCATTAGCAAATCTCATGATTCAGTCTCTCCTAGAAGGCACTTTCCTATCTAGAAGGTGAGCCAGGGAGGGTCACTGGAGAGCTGTGCTTCTCCTGCCAGGTGCTCCCAGAGACATGGGCTCCCCACTCCTGAGCATTATTCCAGCCTGCATATTCCATAATGCCTTTGAAAATTGTGTGTTAGCTTATAAAATCCTCAGCAGTGTGATTTAGCAAGAAAAATTCCATTCAAAAATCATCAGGCAGAATCCCTGAGATGTATATTTTGGCTTATGACATGTTTCCAAAAAAAGGGGATGAAAATATGATAAATAAAAACAGAGATGCTGTGGTAACTGTCTCATTGTGGGATTATTATGCTGCTACTTTTTAACCAACCAAAAATTAACAAGGAAGAGAGGAAAGAAGGGAGGGAAGAAAAGAGGGAGAAAGGGAGGGAGGGACGCATGTGAGGAAAATATATGAATTCTTATGCTGTATATATTCAAGTGATGAATATTGTTTTCCACATTCCCAGGAAATGTCTATGTTTAGATTTGTCTGCTACTAATCACTGCACCACTGTAAAGCTGTTTCCTCAAATTGCAGCATACTGTAGGAACCTTGAGTGTACTGAGTGGTGACCTGGAGAAAGTCCATCGCTCTAATGGATTTCAAGTGGGCACTACAATAGTAACAGTTAAACGCACTTTTCTGGTGCCTGTAAATAAATTCTCCTCTCTCTCTCTCTCTCTAATTATTTGAGGAGATTTCAACTGTCATCACCTCTGCAAAGGTTTATTTAAAAAGCAAATGATAGTTAATAGAAAAACACACAAGAACAACTGAAGAAAAATTCAGACAAATACATATTTTCATATGGGTACAAAAATTCTTAACAAAATACTAACAAACTAATTCCAGGCACACTCAAAAACAAGTATACCCTGTGGCCAAGGAACTCATCCTAAGGATGGGTATAAGGTAAGAGTGACATCAAAATTAATTAATGTAACATGCTGTATACATGGAAATAACGGTAAGAGAAACATGACAGTGTCCTTGCAATTGATATGGAAAAATTAGTTGACAAAATCCGACATTTATTCATAATGGAAACAAGTCAAAAACCCATGATAGAAGAGAATGTCTTCAATCTGACAATGATTCTCTGTGAAGGAAACAGACCTGATGTGAGACTTAATGCTGAGAAATGAGATGCTTCCTCTCTAGAATTAGGAAAAAATCAAAAATATTTCTACATATTATTTCTACTCAACTTTGTGCTGGGGGCTTTTGCAGAGAAAATAGGCAAGAAAATTAATGTGGGTGTCCAGACTATAAAAGAAAAAGTAAAGTGATCTTTCTTTACGGTTGAGAGTACCTTCTACAGAGAAAATCCTAAGGAATCCACTAAAAATTATTAGATCTATAAAAGGGATCAGCATAGTTGCAAGACATAATATGAAGGCATAAAAATAGATCATATTTCAAGACACAATCTAAATAAGAAATTAAGGAAACTCCATTTGCAATAGTACCAAAATGAATAAAATTCTTTAAAACAAATTTAACTAAGGAAGTGTAAAAGTTATGCTTTGAAGACTAGGAAACTTTGTTGAAAGAAAACAGAGAATATAGGAATAAATGAATAGACGCCCATGTTCATGGAGTAGCAGAGTGAACAATATTAGGATGTAAATACTCCCCACATTGATGTACAGATTAAATGAAATCCCTATAAAAATTCCAAGTGTCATTTTTTTTCAACAATTGACAAAATGATCCTAAAATTTATATGGGTATGAAAAGGACTCTGAATAAGAAAAGAATCTTGAAAAAGAACAACAAAGTTGGAGGACCCCAACTTACTATTTTAAAAACTTGCTACAAAGTATAGTAATCAAAACAGTGTTTTCATAAGAATGGAAGTACAGGTTAATGGAGAAACCTGATGGCCCAGAAATGAAGTCCATTTTCAACAAAGGTGCCAAGGCAAATTCCATACAGAATAAAAGGTCTTTTCAGCCAATGATGCTGAGATTTCTGGATATCCGCATGCAAGAGAATGAATCAGAGAAGTATCTCACACCATATTTAAAAACTTAGCTCAGTTTCACACACATTATTACTGTATGTATATATGTGACTACATGACCAATATGATTCTGCAACATATAGACTTTAAAAAATGAAAAAGTGCCTGCAATTATCATTCAATCTAAAGAAGTTGTGTCAAAATTTGTATCAAGCATGAGTTACATGAAAAGATGAACCCAACAATTTGTACTTCTTTTGTCTACCTGGGGCAAATTTCAATCGGTACCACTCACAGTGAAGTGTGAGAGGGGAGGTTGGAAACTATGGATGTAAAGCAAAGAAAGGCGGAGAGAAGAAACCAGAGCAAATCTTATGGAATTCGATTGCATCCCACTTAGGATAAACTGGGATACTGACAAACTCTGTAAGTACTGAGCTTCATCTTATTATGTGGATTGGCAATTAGATATAAGCTACTGAAGTCACTGAGAAACCATATTTAAGTTTAGAGCATATTACAATTCAGGAGCTGATTTCTTGATTTAATCGAACACACCATCTAAGACATATGTCATATTGCTTTTAATAATATTTTTTTATTTATCTATTTATGTCTGACAATAATAATAGTAATTAGCTAATTTCACTCTTTGAGTTTAGGTTAATTAGGCATGTCAGAGGAGGTGGAAAAAAGCCCGAGTTTATTTTAAATTTGGCAATAAGATGATATGCAAGGCAGGAAAACTATAACAGATAATTTAGATTTGACTCTATAGCTATTACTTAGTAGAATTGCTGATCTCAACATTCATAAAATTATTTAACTAAAATTAATTGAACTTCATGAAAGTCTCTATATTTCCCAGTTTTTTTTTTTTTTTTTTTTTTTTATGCATAGTCCCTTACATACAAGAAACCATGTAAAACAAGCTCTAAATTCAGTTTGGATTTACAAATCCCAGTGAGAACCAATCATTTGAACACTACCAACCTTTCTCATGGGAACTTTTGTAATTTAATGCTTGCTCATGACACCCAGGTAGCTGCAAATTGCTTATGAATATTGAGGGAGGTAATTGTTCATGGTGATGCAAACCAACTGCCTAATTTTCACTGTCCAAAAGGCTTTCATTTGGATCACAGCGTCCTGGTTTCCTCTCAAGTGTTCTGTAGCAAAGTCGGGAATGTTAACAACACTGGTCCCTGGCTGGGCAGCGTTGCTGGAGTTGAATGGTTTCAAAGGCGGGAGCGGAAGAAACCTCACAGGGAGACAAAGTCAGAATTGGGGCTTCAGCATTAGTTTAACTGGCTGTTAATTTTTGGTCTTACATCCCAATGTCTAGCATTCACAGAAAGTGATTTGTTTCTTTGTTTCTCCTATAAGTTCATATTGGAAATCATAGTATATCCTAATTGTAATAATGTTTGATAGCAAGCAACCAAACCAACTGTATGTAAAATACCTTTGGAAAGGATGAGAGGGAGTGTGGGAAAGACCGCTGGTTGCGTTCCCTCCATGGTGTTCATGGCAAAGCCAAGTGGAAGACGCAGGTGAGTCTGGACCCTACCCGCAATGAGGCATCTGCTTTCTTCCCTGAGGTTACAGTGACCGTGACCCCTTATGCTCCCAAGAACAGCAGCCAGTCAGGGATCCTTTATTTGGATGTTGAAGCCTTTCTTCTCAGTAAGACAATGTCCACCTGTAGTTGTAAACTTTATGTAAGTTACATCGATAGACTCGAATGTCTACGAAAATGGTCAAGGTTGCAGATTCCCCAAAGCTGAAGTACTTAAGAGTGGGATTTCAGCTTTACCTTGCGCTGCTTAAAACCACTAAACATCATGGATTTTAGCCATTGCCCTTAGAAACTCTTCTGGCATGGCTTTTCTCACTTCTCCGTTGTTGTGATACTGAAAGTTTGATCCTCACCCCTGATGCTGAGCCAATAAGAAGGACAAAGTTTTGTGAGAACAGAAAATAGAGTTTTACTGTTTTGCTAACAACGAAGAAAAGCAAGGGACCCACATCACAGAGACTGCCCTCCTCACTGCGGGGGATAGAGGGCTTTAAAAGGGGGTGAAGGGCTATTTACCAGGCATCACTGCCAGCAGATATAATTATTGTTTAACCTGTATCTTGGAAGGAGCTGTTGTTTCAGTTTTCAGCTTGAGTTTATTTTTGTGAACAGTGAGTGGGCAGGTAATTTGGCTTAAGAGAGGAAGAAGGTTAATCTTGCTTCCCTGTGATTATGGAGGGGAAAGAAGAGAAGAAGACGGGAAAAACATCTCTATTTAAAAATAAGTCATCAGTGGTCAAGTGGCAAGGTTATTATTTAAAGCATGAGGTGGACCCTCTTACAGTGGGGTTTTCTCATGTGACGCCCCCTGCACCCCACCAAACAGACACACTCCCCTCCTCCCCCAACTCACACCCTCTGCAGACTGCCTCTGGTGCTTCATTCTAGGGACTGACTCACCCTCTCACCTGAGTCCTCCCTTTTCCCTGGGCCTTTTTGCTCAGGCTCTAGGTCTGTATCTCAGAAGAGCAGGGATGGCACTGATAAAAACAGACTTCTCTCCTAGGCCTGGGGATGGAGGTCCTGACCTCTGTTCGCTCCTCAACTCACCTGAGCTCCACGCTAGACAGCTCTTCTCCAGCTACAACACAGAAAATATATTTCCAAAGTCACGACAAGTTTGAAATTTAGTAGACCACTTCTCTTGTCATCTTGCACAAATTTAATTTCAGGAAAAACACCATTGGAATTTTGATAGGTATTACATTGTGTCTGTGGATTGCTTTTGACCTTGATTCTTCCAATCCATGAACATGGGATTTCTTTCTATTTATTTATGTCTTTGTCAATTTCTTTCATTAACATTTTATGGTTTTCATTGTACTAGCTTCTCACTTCCTGGTTTAATTTATTCCTAAGGTTTTTATTCTTTTTAATACTATCATAAATGGGAGTATTTCCTTGATTTCTTTTTTAAATGAGTTATTATTACTATAAAAATGCAATTAATTTTGTTTATTAATCTTTATACCCTGAAATGTCACTGGATATCTCATTTTTAGTTCTGTTCGTTATTGTTTTTGTTGAATCTTTAGGGATTTTTGCTTAGGATAAGGTCAACTGAAAATGGAAATAGTTTCCTTCTTCCCTTCTAATCTTGATGCTTTTTATTTATGCTTCTTGTCTGGAAGCTTTAACTAATACTAGCAGTACTATGTGAGAGTTTGCATCCTCGCCTTTTATTGGAACTTTGAGAAAAGTTCCTGCAAGATTTTCATAAAAAGCTATTATCACACTGGAAATTTTTCTTTCAATGTTTGTTGTGTTTACTTTTGATCATGAAAGCATGTTAAGTTTGGTCAACTGCTTTTTCTGCATCTAGTGGTTTTCATTTTTCATTCTGTTAGTGTGATATATCACATTGATTGACTTGTAGATGTTCAAGCAACCTTACATACCAGCAATAAATCCCATTTTGTCATGGCAAATAATCTTTTGGATATGCCCTTGACATTGGTTTGCCAGTATAGTATTTTTATTAAGAATGTGTCTCTGTTCATGATCCATATTTACCTGTAGCTTTTTTCCCCTTTATTCTATTTTTATTTCTTTTCTTCTTGATGGTGTTTTGTCTATCTGACTTTGATATCAGGGTGACACTGTCGTCACGAGCTGAGTTTGGAAGTACTCCCTCCACTCCTAATGTTCTAATAGCTGTTGAGAAGGATTGCATTAGTTCTTTAAATGTTTGGCAGAATCTAGCTAAGAAGCAATCTGGTTCTGGGCTTTGTCTTTGCTGGGAAGTTTTGATTACTACTTTACTATCTTCTGTTCTTTTATTATGTAAGCTATTAAAACTAATTACTTTTGTCTTTATATAATTTCTGTCAATGTTCATATTCCAAGTGATTTTCAGTGCCAAGTTACATTTAGAGAATAGAAGTGGCTACTTGTATTTTTAAAATCTGTAAACATTAATATGGATATATTGTAGCCAATATATCCAACTTTGCTTGACACTTTTCAACTTGCCAGAATTGGTAATAAACCAAGCAAAATCATGGTGGCAAGGATGATTGGTGAAGCAGATAATGGAGCATGCCACAGTGAAAAGGAAGAAACTTGACCTTCATTTAACAGCCGAGATGCGTGCTACCCCATGCACGAGCCTCCAGCAGCTGACCTGCTGAGGCCTTTCTAATATCAGCACCACAGAGTTCCAAACAGCAGAGAGGATGTTGAAACGACAAGAAAGGCCACAGTGTTATTTCCAGGCACTTCTGAGTCAAGGCTTTGATGCTACTGAATGACACACAAGTTCACCAACATTTTTCATTTATAACATGGTGGATGCTGCTCCCACCACACTTCCCAGTCTTGTTCCTACAAGTTCTGTTTTTATTTCTGTGTAGTATAGTCAGCACTCTGCATCATGTTGCTGTTAGCACATGATTCCTGCCTCCTTATAGTCAGCCCAAAGGATATAAACTTAAATGAGCCCTAGAGTTCACAAATACAGCACAATTTTATGTTAAATATTTATCAAATATATAAACTATCCTGAAGAAACACAGAGATCTGTACTTAGGGTCACTGCATAGCCCTGACCTTTTTTACTTGATTAATAAAGACCTTGCTTGGAGTTCAAGGAAATTGCACATTAGAACTGAACTTCACTGTTGGGCAGATATCTTTGCAACAGTGTCTCCAGCAGCTCTGAAGCCCTGATGTGGAAGGATGTAATAGAGGAGCTTTATTCTGTTTTATCCAAGATGCAGAAATTCACCTTCAAAGTACAATAGAGCTGCACTATTATTACCACTCCCTTCAAAGAGAGGAGCCTAATGTAATTCGCAGCATCTTTGATTTGGTGTAATGGAGTTCAACAAACAGAACAAGAACTAGGTTCAGCTCCATGGTAGAGCACTTGCTTAGCATGCATGAGGCCCTGGGTTCAAACACAGAAGAAGAAGGAGGAGGAGAAGGAGAAGGAGAAGGAGAAGGAGAAGGAGAAGGAGAGGAAGAAGAAGAAGAAGAAGAAAAGACTATCATGGAATCTATCACTCCCAGAATAATCGCAGCAATCATTTAATTTTATGTGTATCCTAGCAGATGTTAATATAGACAAGATGGCAGCGAATGGTGCATGGCCAAAGGCATTTGTCACCATCTGCTGACATCTGATCAGTCATCAAGCTGAGGTAGGTCTTCTGGTACCCAGGAATTATCCTTCCTCCTTGGCCTGACATGGCCACATGTGTGCCACGTTCCTGGAAACCAATCTAAACACAGCCATGGGCAGATCCCAGATACAGCAGCAGGTGAAGGCAGGCAGGTGGAGTTGAGCCATGTGAAAGATGTACACAGTAGTAGCAGAAAGGCCAGGAGAGGTGGTGTTCTACAAGGTAGGCAAAAGAATGTTCCCAAGTTACACCTTCATTTTGCATTTGTACCGGGGAACTAAGTAGTTGTTGGTATATATGACTCAGTATATAGTGGGATATTATTCAGTCATAAAAAGAATAAATCATATCATATGCAGAGCATGGATGAAGCTGGAGGTCATTCTATCAAGTGAAATAATCCAGACACAGAAACACAGGAACCCACGTGTTGTCACTGTTTCAAACTGATTCTTGCCAAAAATGGCTTCTTCTTCAAAATGCATTGCAAATGCTGTAAGAGCTAAAATGCAGAGACCCATAAGTGAGTTTAGACATAAATGTTGTCATATAAAGGAGTGTTGAAATCTCAATGTAGTCTCTCTCTCTCTCTCTCTTTCATTCAGTACCAGAGATTCAACCCAAGAGGATTTAACCATTGAGCCACAACCCCAGCTCTTTTTCATTTTACAATTTTATTTAGAGACATAGTCTCACTAAGTTGCTTAGGGCCTCACTAATTTGCTGAAGCTGGCTTTAAACTCTCAATCCTCCTGCCTCAGCCTCCTGAGCTGCTGGGATTACAGGCATGTGCCACTGTGCCCTACTTCAATGTAGTTTTGATTTGCATTTCCATAATTGCTAGAGATATTGAACATTTTCTTCATATATTTGCTGACAATTTTTATTTCTTCTTTTGGTAAGTTTCTGTCTACTTATTTTGCCCATTTATTGATTGGATTACTCTTTTTGTCATTAAATTTTTGTGTTCTTTGTATATTCTGGATATTAATGCCCTATCTGAGAAACAGGTGCAAAGAACTTTTCCCATCCCAGTTACAGCAGCATAATTCCCAATAGCCAAGCTATGGATAAAAACCTAGGAGTCCTTCAAGAGATGAATGGATAAATAAACTGTGATATATAAGCACAATTGTGTATTACACAGCCATAAAGAATAATGGCATTATAACCTTTGCTGGTAAGAGGATGGAACTGAAGAATACCGTGCTAAGTGAAATAAGTCAGTCCCCAAAGCCAAAGGTCAAATATTTTCTCTACTATGTGGAAGCTAATTCAAAATAATGAGGAAAAATATCAAGAGGGAAAGGCAAAAGAAAGGGAGAGGAATTCCATAAAAGCAGAGGAAAGATCAGTAGCTTAGATGAAAAGGATTAAGAGGGAGGAAGGAGGAACTGGATAAGGGAAGAACAGTGAAATGAATCTGACATGCATGAACATTCCACGTGAAACTCAACATCAAGTATATCCACAAGCACTAAGTTAAATATATATATAAATTTCAGAAAGATCAGTAGAGTAAAGGGAGAAAGTGCTGGGGGCTGAATTATAGCGAATTATATTCCATGCTTTTGTGATTATGTCAACATGCATCCTAACATTATGTGTAACTAAGAAGAACCAATATAAGAAAAAGTGATGAAGTTAGACTTGTGGATCTAGTCTAAGCGAGCTTAACTGCTGTCAGAGAATCCAGCTTCTGCAGGACCCCTGATGCTCCTGCCTGTGCCCCTGCATGGGTTTGGAGCAGTGCTGTCTGTGGAGCGCCATGCAGCCACTCCGTCACTATGGAAATGGAATAGGTCATATTTCATGAGCATTTTCCCTAGATAGTCATGAAATGTTCTTTTATTTCCACCTACAGGAATAATTGTAGGAATGCTTCCATGTGCTATCTTACAGTAGAAATATTTTGTTGCATTATCTTTGAGCCAATCATAAATTAAATTACCACAATGATTAAAGGATTATATTTTACTTGACAATTTCACCAAAACAGCAATCTACAGTCACGAATTAGCCAAACTAAAACAGTTTCACCAAGAAAGACTTGTATTATGAAAAGTTAAGAAGCAATAATGAGGATGAAAATATTATCGTTTCAATTAAAAGTATTAGCAAAGTGTGAAAAGAGAGACATTAGGACTTTATGCAAGATGCATGGGGGATGACAAGGACCTGTGAGCAGCAAGGATTTTGCTGGTTTCAAAGGAAGAAAGATACAAATCTGGAGACTGTAATGGAAAGTTTCTAGGTTAAAGCATCAAACGAGGGGATGGTAGAAAACTGCTTGGAGAAGGGCAAGGTTCCCACCTGTGGCCAGGTACAGGGTGTGGACGAGTGTGTCTCTGCCCTGCACCACGTCGACGGCCACGTGGGTGAAGCGGCTGTTGTCCTCCATGAAGGTGGGCCCTGTGGCCACCGGCTGCACCACCTTGTGCATCAGAATGAACTTCTGAGCATCCTGCAGGCTCCTCTCCGTCAGGTTCACATACAGGCCCTGGTCCACGGTGCCACACTGCAAGGAAACAGGCCCTGTCACTGGAACCAGCCTCGTGGACACACTGCTGACGGGACCATCCCAGCACAAGGTGAGTTGGAACCCGAATCAGCCACAATGCAGGACAGAGTGCACCTGACTTCCCCTGCCTGGAGTCGCTCTCAGTGCAGGTTGGAACTCACTGTACTTGAGGAGTGTCTCAACTCCATCATGAAGGAACAGAAGAAGAGTTAAAAATACAGAGTGGAAATTGTTGCTGACTTTAATTTGAACAGCGGATGTGAAGAAATCCCTCAGCATATTTGAAGTCACTTGGGAGCTGCTGGTCTAAGTGCATGTTATCATACCTGCCTGGTAAATCAGGTAACCACACTGAGGATGCAGCAGTAAAGAACATCACATAGATTTATTGCTTTCCCTTTTGGAGCAATGGGCCTTTAATTCCACAAGGAGAGACATATGCTGGTTTCCTCTGGAAAGTGCATAACATTGTAATATCATTCACATAGATACGAAAAGTATGTGCTTGCTTTACTGCCTGATGCTATTCCAAATTTAATATACAACAAAATTAAAGAAAAAAATTACTGAAAATTTTGAGAAATATCCTGCCAAAATGTGAAAAGGAAAATGAAATGAGTCAGATAAGGGAGGGGAAAAAGGAGGAAACGGGAAGAAGAGGAATAAAAAGAAGGGGAAATTTTCAAGTTGAGGAAAAATATTAATAGAAAAAGAGAGTCACTAAGGGGGGAAAAGAAGCCCTGAGTCCTTCTGAGAAGCTGTGGCGCAGAGGCTGGCAGGACCCAGAGTCTGGTGTGTTCTGACCGGAAGCACTAACATGGGCCTACCTGGAGCAGAGCCCTGAATCAGAAACCTCTAACCTTTCAAACCTCATTTTCATTAAGCTGAAATCCTAGTGCAAATAATGACTCATTCTCATCAAAATTTCAGATAAGTAGGTTTTATGAAAATAAATTTTCCTGTCTACAATACTATAAAAATACAATTTTTAGCATTACATTCTAATACTTGGTTTTATTTTTATAAATACTTTATTGGAGTATGTTTGACATACAAAAAACTGTACATATTTAATATCGACAATTTGATGAATTTGGAGATAAGTACACACCCGTGACACCATAACCATTACTTAAGCCATAAACCTATTCATTGCCTCCAGAAATTTCCACCTGCCTTATAATGTATTATTACTTGATTATTATTTTTGTTAAGAACACTTACCAGGCCAGGCACAGTGGCGCATGCTGTAATCCCAGCACTTGGGAGTCTGAGGCATGAGGATCATGAGTTCAAAGCCAGCCTCAACAATGGTGAGGCGCTTAGCAACTCGAAGAGACCCTGAATACGAAAAAAAAAAAAAAAAAAAAAAAAAAAAAAAAAAGGCTGGGGATGTAGCCCAGTGGTCAAGTGCCCCTGATACCAAAAAAAAAAAAAAAAAAAAAAAAAAACCTTACCGGAAGATCCACCCTCTAGATGATCAATCAGAATTAGATGCTAGATGGTCTGTTCACCTGATCCCTTAGAGCCTTTTCACTAAACCCATGAGATGCCATTGGGAGGAACTGACATTAAATCAGGTATTGAGTCTGACAAGTAAAACCCCTTTAACTTCAACATTCTCCAATTCTTCAGTTTTATTCAGATCATTTTTATAGCATGCAGAACATTTTATCAAGTACTGCATATATAGTACTTGAAATATAATAGATTTTCCCTCTAATTCATTATAAGATCAAGTGTTTTTAAGTGCAGTATATATCATAACCAAGTGGGATGAATCCCTGCTATTCAAGTTTGGCTTACCATACACAAATAAATCAATATGAAACACTGCGTAAACAGAAAGAAAGATAAAAAAAACACATGATCATCTCAATTGATGCAGTAAAAGCATTTGACAGAATTCAGCATCCTATCTTGATATAAATTTTAACAAGCCAGGTATAAAAAAGTTCCTGGATATAATAAAGGCCATTTATAAAAACCCCATAGCAGATATCATAATTAATGGGGAACAAATGAAAATTTTTTTACTAAGACCAAGAACAAGGCAGAAATTTCGCCTCTCTCACCACTTGTATTCAACATGGTACTGGGACTGCTAGCAAGAGCATTCAGACAAGAAAAATAAAATAAATCCAAACACCAAAAGGAAGAAGTAAAATTATTTCTATTTACAGGTGATATGATCTTATATGTTAAAAATTCTGAACATATTCTCTCTGTCTCTCTCTATATATATGTACATGTATATATATATATATATATATATATATAAAACACTATCTATCTATATATATAACACTCTATCTATCTATCTATCTATCTATATATATATATATAGAGAGAGAGAGAGAAGTAAAAAATGATTTAGTAAAGTCATAGGATAAAAAAATCAGTAGTATTTCAATGCAAAAATGACTATTTAGCAGAAAAAGAAAATAATCCTGAAGGTATGGAGAATGGAAATATGAAGGAAAAGGGACCCTAGTATACCCATGATCAGAATATATACTGGCCCATCCATTATGGAATATAGTATGGAAACTCTTAAAGAAATTAAATGTAGAACTGCAGTACTATATGACTCTACCGTCTTTTTTTCTTTTTTCCTGGTTATGGACCCAAAGGAGATAAAATCAGCACCTTGTAGCATTTGATTAAATATCCTGCATGCCACAAAATAACAGGGGAAAAAAACTGAATGATTTGAAAATATTGAACTCAACTGTATTTTACTTTCCAGTCCCAATAACTGATTCAATGTCATGACCTTTGCATGACATCCGAAGGTCAGATGAAGAGGCTTCACAAGGCTAGGTCAAGTAGCCCTCCTGCCCTGGTTCTGGCTGACGATGATGCTACATGTCATATAGTGGCCCTGGGGTCACGTCTCAGGACATAGAAGGTGAACAAATCTCACAACTGCTCCCATGTGCCTTAAAATTCATAAGAGTTGATGTGATACCACTTGAATAAATTTACCATAAGAAAATTATAAATGTTTAAGAGGATGTATATACTAATTAACCTTGGGTTGATCACTACCAAGGTATATACAAATGAAAACCTGACACTGAGCCTCATAAATATACACAAATAATGTGCTGATAAAAAAAAGCAAAAAGTTAAAAGGAGACTTTGGGACAAAACAAAGCAATCAATAAGAGAAAGCTAGAATGAACTTTCTAGTTATATCAGTAGGAGTTCATGCTTATATCTATTTGTTTATCTATCTGGAAACAATCATAGAACCATGTGTATACAAGGGTGAGTATACACCCTTGTATATACACATATATTATATACACATATACACATATATTTATACACATATACATATATATTTGTATATACAAATGTATATACAAATGTAATATATGTGTATATACAAATATACACATATATTTCTAAGGTCTGTCCCTTAGAGGGCTAGAATCATTGATGTCTGTTATCAATGACCCCAGAATCCTAGGTTGTGGTTTCAAAGCACCATTTTCCAATAAAAGCCAGGGTTCCTTAGATAAAGGGCTGGTCTTATGACTGTAAAAGGAAAAATGAAAGATTGTCTGGGATTATCTTGTAGGTTCAAAAAGTAAGTGCTCAAGAAATAAAAAGAATGGATAGGAATGGAGCCAGGTCCAAAGGACACCAGGGTCTATCCCAAACAGCCCCCCAGTGGCCAAAGCTGGGACAATTTTGGCCACAAAATAAATCACAAAGAATTGGATTATAACATTTTAACATAATAAGTATATAATAATATTTAATAAAATATTAAATAAGTATTTATAAGTATTAAATTAAATAAGTATTCATATTGATATGTAATAAACACACATACATATATACCCATGCATATATACATAGGCCTAAATTAGATCATATGAACCGTATAGTTCCATATTAGCTAATATGCTCTAGCAATAAACATTAACATATGAGTGATGTGTTTGGAATCAACTTGTTGGCATGCAGAGACTCTTGCACTATTATGACATTTCAAGTAAATCTGTCTAATATTAGGTTCAGTGTTTTATTGAAAAAAAACTTTTGGCCAACAAACAGAGAACCACATGTTCCGCTATGTCTCTTACCAGTGACTGAGGGTATAATGTGGCCTTGATTTTATAGTAAAACTTAAATTTCCTATCATTGGAGATTTACACATAGTTGTAAGAAATAATACTGAGAGGTCATTTATGTCCAGGGATCACTTAAAAATCTTGTGTTAGCTTTTTTTGTCATTGTGACCAAAATGCCTGAAAGAACAACTTGGAGGATTTGTCTTGGCTCTTGGGTTTAGAGGTTCCACTCCGTCCTCAGCTGGCCCACTGCTGTGGACCTGAGGTGAGCCAGGACTTCATGGCAGAAGGGCATGGCAGAGGAACAATGCTCAGCTCAAGGCAGCGAGGAAGCAGAGAGAGAAGGGACACAGAGGCCAGGGACAAGAAGACCCTTCTGAGGCATTGCCTCTGCCCTGCTACTTTAAACTGTGCCCCACCCCCTGCAGCATCCACTGCCTCCCAGTCATCCCTTCAGTTCTCAATGGACTAAACCACTGATGGGGTCAGAGCCCTGGTGATCCAACAATTCCTGAAAGTCCCACCTCTGAACATTGCTGCTCTGGGGACAGGAGCCTGCAACACATGAGACTTTAAGGTGCGTTCCAGATCCAAACCTTAACAAAACTGTAGCATCGTTTCACAGACAGAATAGTGACAAGAATGCATAATGCAGTCCCATCACCAAAGGATCTCTCCTGCTGCCTTTTGTAGCCATGTTCATCTCCTCCCTGCCCCTACCCCGAGCCCTGGCCCATTAATCTGTTCTCCATTTCTACAATTTTACCATTCCAAGAATATCATTAAAAAATCATGTGGGGTGTGTGTGTGTGTGTGTGTGTGTGTGTGTGTTTCATTGCAATTGGCTTTCTGACTTAAAACTCAAAAATTTCCCTGCAGATCCATCCATGTATTTTAATTTATTAGCAGTTTGTGCCTTTTGATTGCTGAGTAGTTGTTTTAGTCATCTTTTTTGCTGCCGTGACTAAAAGACTGGACAAGGACAATTTTAAGGAGGAAATGTTTATTTAGGGAGCTCACAGTTTTAGAAGTCTCAGTCATAGACAGCCAGCTCTAGGTGAGGCAGGACATCATGGTGGAAGAGTGTGGTGGAAGAAACTGGGTCACATGATGACAAGGAAGCAGAAAGAGGGACTTCACTCACTAGATACAAAATATAAGCCCCATAGCCACGCCCCCAGTGACCCACCTCCTCCAGCCACACCCTACCTGCCTACAGTTACCACCCAGTTAATCCCATCAGGGGATGGATTCACTGATTATATTAGGGCTTTCATAACCCAATCACTTCTCCTCTTAACCTTCTTGCATTGTCTCACACGTGAGCTTTTGGGGGACACCTCACATCCAAACCATAATAGCAGTGTTTATGAGACATTTGCCAAGTATGTAAATGGTATGCCAAAACAGTTTTCCCAGGTGACAACATTATCACCAGCAAAATTTGTGTGATCCAGTTCCCTTGGATCCTTGTAGACCCTTGGTATTGTAACTATGTTTTGCTTGATACATTCTCATAGGTGTGCAGTGATAATCTCACGGTGGTTTTAGTTTGCATTTCCCTAATGTTAATAGATGTTGTATGTCTTTTCATGTGCTCATCTACCATTAATATATTATTGTCTTTGGTAAACTATTTTGTTACATATTCTGCCCATTTGTTAATTGTATTTGTTTTTGATTTTTAATATTGCACATTAAGAGTTCCTTAAACATTCTAATTAGCATTCTTGTAGATAGCTTGTCTTTTAAATTCTCGTTAAAGGGTGTTTTGCTCAGAAAATGTTTAATTTTGTTTATATATATATTTTTCTTTTTATAAATCATATTTTTAGTGTCAAACCTCAGAAGTCTTTGCCTAAGATAATAAATAACTCTCCCCTAGATGGGCTTGATAATAGAGTGGAGGTCACAGAAGATGAACTCAAGGACAGATTGATTGAATTTGCCTGACATGAACAACAATCAGAAAAATAGGCTGGGGAAAAAACAAAAAGAGGGAACAGAGCCTCAGGGATCTATGGAACACTAACAAAAGACACAACATATTCATCATTGTAAGCCCGGAAAGAGATAAGAAAGAATCTGCAACCTAAAGGACACTTGAGGAAGTAATAGTCGAAAACTTCCAAATATGGCAAAACACCACAGACTGAAAAAAAAATTGAGAAAACCAGATCAGATTCACTCAAGGGAATCTATACCGAGACACATTATACTCCAACTACTCTAAACCAAAGTTAGAGAAAAAATCTTGAGTGCAGCCAGAGAGCGATGAAATTTTACCCACAGAGATCACCTGTTGGGTAACGCTGTCTATATCGTCTGAACTTGGGCAAGACAGGAGAAACTGGTCCAAAAATTTTCAAGGGCTAAAAAACAAAATGCAACTACCTCATTTCAAAGCAAGGGGGGAAGGAGCCCGGGTGGGCTGCCTTCAGTGTCCTCTGCTCCTGGGGCTCCAACGTGTCCCCCTTCCGTTGTACCACCCAGAGTCCTCCTCTACTTGGTCCTCAGATGGTTCCAGGTTTTATGGTTTTCCCTTATCAAGAACCTGCTACCTCAACCTCACTGGAAATCTTGCGGCCTTCATTTTAATACTGGTTTACTCCTTCACTTGTTAACCTGGGAGGAAGTCCAGGGCTAGGGAGGTCCTGGTTGTCTCTGCAACCGAGAAACAGAAAATTTGCTAAGTGGGACGACTTTAAGTCACTTCTGGTAGAAATGTCCAGAAATCCCCACTCACCTCTCTGTAGCTTCAGGAAAGCAGAGAAATAAAATGTCCTTCCCCCGGTCCCCAGAACTTCATCTTGTGTGACCAGCACCACCAGGTCTATGGTAACAGAGGACAGATTGACACTTGCCACCTGGAGTGCATGGAGGAGGAGCAGGTCCACAGCAAAGGGACCTGCAGAAACTTGTAAGCTGAAGGCCACATTTTGTGCCTTGATTGAAGTGGCGCTTACACGTGGTGTACCGTGGCTGACATCTTCTCCACTGTACAGTTAAATAAGAAAAATTGTGTTACATGTAATTTATACTTCAAAAGCATAGAAAAAAGTTAATGAAATTTTAAAAAGTATTAAAATTGAAAAGCTTCATTTCTGTAATATGCCAATTTTTCTTTACGGGTCAGAATTTTTCTAGAGCAATAAGGGTTATTCATGTTTCCTTTAGACAGCACCTGTTTTAAATATGGTAAATGGGGACAGGGTCCCTGTGAGCAGCTTCAGCGTCACCCCATCTTACCCAGCACACCCTGCTATAGCAATCATGGCAGATTGGGTGGCCTACACAACAGATATTTATTTTCTCCACTTCTAGAGGTTGGGAGTCCAAGGCCATGGTTCTAGTCCATCACTACAAGTGAAGTCTCTCTTTGGGACTGAAGATACAGCCTTCTCTCCATGTGAGGCCTGCTATCTTTTCATCATTTTATAGGGGCACCTGCCCTGCTGATTAGGGACCCATGCTGGTGACCCCATTTGACCCCTGCTACCTCCATCTTCCAGCAGAGTCACATTGTGGGTTACAGTGTCTGTACTTAAATGGGGGTTGGGCATTTCAGTTTATAGCAACACAGAATATCATCACAGAGCCTAAGTTTTTTTTTTTTTTTTTTTTTTTTTTTTTTTGATGGGGGGGGCTACCAGGGATTGAACTCAGGGGCACTCGACCACTGGGCCACTTCCCCAGCCCTTTTTTTTTGTGTGTGTGTTTGTGTGTGTGTGTGTGTGTGTATTTTATTTAGGGACAGGGTCTCACTGAGTTGCTAAGTGCCTTGCCATTGTTGAGGCTGGCATTGAACTTGCAATGCTCCTGCCTCAGCTTCCCAAGTGCTGGGATTACAGGCGTGCACCACCACGCCCAGCTGAGCATAAGTTCTTAATTATGGCAATAAATATGAATCCACACTCCGGAAACTGTGTTACTCAGTTCTTAAGTTAACCTGACACCACCAAAAATAAACAGCATTTGCAATACATTTTAGGAAAAAAATGCATATTTCTTTCCATATTATTAATCAGTAGAAAATAAACACAACTGGTGACATAAAGCAACTGATGAATGAAAGATTTTTTTTTGAAAATTTGAGACCATAGAGCAAAAAAATCAAATATCATGTATTTTGATTTGTGTTTGTTTTATGCAGGCCATGAAAAAATTTGTCTTCATAGAAATATTTGAATATATTTTGGAAATGATTCTTAAGTAGTTTTAGCAATAACATTTGTGAAAAATGAAAGAAAATTTACTTACACTTTTATTTCAGTACCTGAATTTACTTTAGCAGTTAGAGTTATTGCAGTGTTCAGAAACAAAGACTCCTGGGGACATGACACTATCTTGCACTGTGGGCTCTTAGCACTGTGCCTGGCCTCTGATTGTAGAGTCAGGAAACTCCATATCTTAGGAAGCAGAGCTTCTTGAAGCAAAGCCAGCAGCATCCTGATCCTTCTTCAAAGACAGAAAATAATAATAATAATAATTAAACCCACCACTGAAGGAACCCGCAGATAGCACCTAGAGGTCTGCATTTACAGATATGTTGTGGGAATGGGAGGCTTAAATCTTACTAGGAGGAATGGAAATGGTTTTCCTTTCCTTATTTAAATATTTAAAATATATTTCTTGCTAAAGTGCAATTTGCAACAAATCTGATTTTTGTCACTTCTGAGTCAAAGAAATCATAAAGCAGGCATTGTCTTCTATAAACATGAGTGAAAGTAATCCGAGGGGGCCTTTGCATGCCATTCTTATGACTGTGCATGCAGGGGATGTGCGTAGAGTATGCGTGTGCCTGCACGTACGCACAGAGATGAGGCTCCCCACAGGTGCCTGGCTGGGGTGCTCCTCATGAATTAAAGTTTCTGTAAAACAAATGTGTAGGCAAGAAATTACACCTAATTTAGTAATTAGGTTTTACATGTTTTTTTGTTTTCTAAAATGGTTACATAAAATTAAATCTCTGAGATTCCTCAATGAAAAATCCCACATTTATGAAAGATTCATAAGAAAAGTGGAAGAAAACCTTGTGCTGCTCGCTAGCTGATGGTGTGTCTAAGCTTCTTTACAACATGGCTAATTAGTAGTTTATAAAATTATTTCATTGAGCACGGCCTACAGTGGCTGATTTTGATTTTAATTAGAAATGGATATTGTTGTTTTTTAATAAAAGTTCACAAATAGCATGTAAGGGCCTAGAAAACTTTTCAAATGGATATTGTTGTTTTTTAATAAAAGTTCACAAATAGCATGTAAGGGCCTAGAAAACTTTTCAAAGATGATTAGGAAAGATAATTTTGCATACATTAACTGGAATTAAAAGATTCTGGGAGCCTTTTACACCTATAAATTCAGTTCAAAGTTCTAGTTTAAAAAAAAATAAGGCTTAATGAAAGAATCTATTGGACTACAGCATTATTTGTTTCTTATCAAATGCCCTCTCCAACATTCAACTGGAGAGTAATCGAGTTCATTGCTTAGACCTTCAGGCCCACATCTTGGAGTGGGGTCTGTTATTGAGAAACTCAGGGGCTGACCTGGGCCAGGGTGAAGAGAAGGCCGAAGCACCCAGATGACGTTTCCAAAGTTCAGAGCTGAATAACTGTGACATGATGTTAACTAGAATAAAATCGAAGTAATCCATACAAATTTGCTAACACCCCTGGACTTGAGCATTTTATAAACAGGGTGGCCGTACGATTTATAATGCAACCTGCAACACTTTTAAAAGGAGCGACAGAATGCTGTAATCATGCCAGGATAGTTAAAAGTGTAAATCCACACTTCATCCTAGTGTCAATCTTCAGTAATTGACAAGTTACCGCGTCTCCGATGCAATGTGTCACTGACAGGGCACTTTTGCATTCCAGTGATGACCCAGAGCATGAGACATGGCTTGCTTGCATGGCATTTTGTGTCGATTTCATGCTGGATGCTACGGCTGTGCCCGTGGCTGAGTGTACCCAGGCTGACCCCTTGCCTTCATGGTGTTGCTCTGGGGAAGGGAAATGACTGGTAAATAGAGGGCCGTGAGGCCTTTCTCATTTGAAGTGGAAAGTGGAAACTCAGATGTTTTCAGTGACTTGTTAACCAAGAGCTTTCATTTCTTTGTGGTTTCTCAATTTTCAGACACTCAGAGCTTGATGAATGACAGGGAAGGAATTGTACACTGTTTTTAGAGCACCAAGGTAATCGATCCCTTGGTGTCTTTTACCCAATGCGTATAGAGATGAAGAGATGGGTTAAGTTTGTCACGCAGAAAATTCCCTTTTGGAATTTTTAATCA
The DNA here is from genome assembly GCA_025594165.1 of Tamias sibiricus. Classification (NCBI taxonomy): domain Eukaryota; kingdom Metazoa; phylum Chordata; class Mammalia; order Rodentia; family Sciuridae; genus Tamias; species Tamias sibiricus. The sequence goes on along the minus strand of CM046662.1, from coordinate 166,284,060 downwards.
TAGCTTATTCATGCTTTCTCCAGCCTTTATCATTCAAGGACATTCCTGTGAACCTCTCCAATTCCCCATATTCGTCCCCATGCTCAGATCTATCATGGTCAGCCTCACAATGGCAACCCAGTGTAATGATTGACAGTTGGATTCAGGGAGACTAAGGAAGGTAGTGCTGCTGATGTCTCTTAAATGTGGAGACTCCACAGGGCAAGCCAGGAGCAATAAGAGGAGAATACCTGCAGGCTCTGGAGTCCACTCTGTTTCCAAATCCTAGACACTGTGGGCTCTGGCAGGAGGTTATTCTCCTTAAACGATAGCTCACTCATCTGCAAAAAAAAAAAAAGGACAAGGCCAAGTGCCTTGGAGAATGGGGGAAGGAGAGCAGATGGCATGTGTATGAGGTGTCCCATGTACCTGGAACTTTGTAAAGAGCGTAGGGAGGCAACTTCTTTAAATGACTTCTGACTGTGGAGCAGTCTGAAATGCTTCTACTGCACCAAGGAGAAAATCTTGCTAGAACTTTCTGGTGAAGCCAAGTAAGGGCTGAAGTTCAGGAAGAGGTGACTCATCATGAGCAGCACACATGGCTTCATTTGCTGGACGTGCCTAGAACCCTGTCTCATCGCCCTGGCAAGTGTGGCCTTTGTGATTCAGAACTTGGCCCTCACTTTGTGCTTACTGATTGTGAAGACAGGCCACAGTTCGCAGTGACATCCCTTTTTAAGCACTTTCCCTGGAGATAGAACACATGACCAGCCTGTTCCTGGCCTTTGCTTTGATTTTGCAATCCTTCTTCATATGTGCTAAAGTTTGGGTATTTCCTACATGAAAATATGTATTTCACTCCTCATTTCCATTTGTCTCCAGTTTGCTCTTTCTGCGACCTTCACTACTGTTAATAAATTTTCTGCATTAGCAACTGTCACTGGACCAGGGAGCACATACTGCACTTGATTCACACTTCAGGGCACTGGGCTCTGAGGGGTCTCCCAGCACAGTCGTCCCAGCCTGGCTGTGATCAGGCTGTTGAACGTTAGCTCTGCTTCTGGGGGGCATACTAAGCCCCAAAGAACCCTTCTCTTCATGGCAAGCAGCAATGATTTCCCCCTGAGTTAAGCATAGAGAAGATTTCTTTCCTTCAAGTAAATTACCTTTAATCACTAGAAAGCTAATGATTGTTATTTTTTAAACCATAATATAGTCTATTTCCTGCTTCAAAGCATTCAAATCTGGAGTATTTAAGCAGGTTTAAGAGTCTCCTTTATTTAAAAAAAAACATAAAAGCTCATAACACAATTTTATTGAATAAGAATACTTGAAGATAGGTGTTAAGTAAGTAGATTTCATGCAAGTTCATTTCAATATGGAATCAGGACTCTTAGAAAACAGTGGAGTTCACCATGACAGCTCTGGACAGGCTAATGATGGTTGTTTTACAGATGGAAAGCAAATTAGGATCACTTAGTGTAGAGAGAACCAACGTCCTTGTGAGCTATTAGACTGTGAAGCAGTTTTTCTAAGATCCGTCTGACTTCTCACTCTGTTGACAGCACACGGTTCCTTGCAAACTCAGGAGTCCCACTTTGCATTATAATTTGGAAGTGTCACTCTTGTTTCCTCAATTCCCCTCTATGTGAAGGTAAGTTTTACATCTCTGTGAGGCATTATCCATTAAATATTTACTTCTTTTTAACAATCCTGGCTTACAGAGTCTTTTAAAGAAAGGTGCTCACTGAACAACCTCTTTGGGTATTGAAGCAGGAGAGGTTCCTCCCTAAGCACCCACATTTGTTTTAACAGTGATTTTGGCACAGAGAAGGGATCAGCTTTGAGACTCAAATTCATTGTTAAACACGTAGATTGGCGTTCCTGCTTCCTGTAGTGGTATGTCTGAATGATCCCACGGCCCTCGATAAATAACTGATGAAAAGCAGTGCACACAGAGGTTACAAAGAAGAGTGGAAAGCAGGATCTGTCAATTGTCCCATCTCTAATTCATTTTAAAAGGATCAATCTGTTGTTTCCTTCTGGGTCATAAGTGGGGCTGTTTTCCTCTACTGGAACTTTCGATATTTCTGCTGATTCTCAAGATAATTTGTTCCCACTCATCCTAAAATCATCGACGGGGGTTTCAGATTTTGAGGAAGGTGCTGAGTACGTAAATGAGTAAGATGTCACTCGAAGCCTCGCGGAGTCTATACAGCAGTCATCGATTCTTCGGTAGTCAGTTTTCGGTCACTGTGATAAAATAAATGAGATCATCAACTTATTAGGAGTAAAGTCTTACTTTGGCTCACAGTGTGAGAGGCTCCAATCCAAGGTCAATTGACCTACTGCTTTTGAACCTGTGGCAGGGCAGAGAATGGTGGCGGGGAGCATGTGGTGAAGCAAGGTGCTCACTTTACGGCAGGTGAAAGAGGAAAGGGGACAGCGGCAATAGCCCCTTTAAGACCACCTTGCCAATGACCCCACGTTCTCCCACCAGGCTCCACCTCTTAAAGGTGAGGACTGCCAACAGAACCAAGCTGAGCACTGAGCTTAGGGGCCATTCTGGATTCAAACCATAGCAGAATCATCCAAAGAATAGTATTGCTTAGCACAGAGCTGAGCTCTTAGGAGAGTCCAATGAGCAAAATACAGACATATAACTTTTTTTTTTTTTTTTTTTGAACATGCATTTTAGAAATAGGAGACAAACAATAACAATCATAAAAGTTGATAAATCATGACATGTATGAAAATGGTAAACACTACGGTGAAAGTGGGAAGATCACGGGTGCTGGGCGGAGAGTCATGATGTCAGGTAAAGTGGTTGAGGGAGCACTCACAGGAAGGAGCTGAAGGAGCTGGCCAGCTGCACACTGGTGGGAACTCTTTTCAGGCAGACAGAAGAGCAAACACAAATGTCTGGAACTTTGGAACCACACTCAGGAGGACAGGATGTCTACAGTGGGTGACAAAAGTGGGGAGTATGGAGAAATGACAGAGAAGAAATGGGAGACCCAAGGGCAGGATTTCAGATTTGCAAACTTACCATAGAGGGTGGTTATAGGTTTCGAGCACAGGGTTTCCCAAGAGTTTTGGTACTATGGAGGGAAGTAGCCTAATTCAGGGTGCTATAAAAAGGTCGAAGTGACCTATCAGAGACTGGACAAAAGTGAAAAGTCATTGGAGCATTAAAGGAGGAGCTGGAATTACCCAAAGGAACAAAAAAGAACTGAAGTCAAAACTGATACTATTTGCAAGGCAGCAGAGGTAGGAATGAACAGGGCACATTCTGAGCTGACACGTTGCTCCTCAGAGGAAAAGAGGGGACACTGGGAGAGATCCAGGAGCTGAAGCTGGAAGAGCAGGGTGGTTCCAGAGTGGAAAGTCCAGAAGGAAGAAGAAGAATACAAAGCTGAAGAAAACAGGGTGGGCACTAGGTAGGCCTCATGTGCCGAGGCCCTCCTAGTCTTGGGGGTCAGCAGACCTGTCCCAACATCTAAGTGGGTGTGACTATGCACTTGTTATGTACAATGTTTGTAAATGGCCTTGGGCCAGGTTGCAAGATGGAAGTGTCATATAATAAATTATTGTACCTGAAACTCAAATTTTAGACCAAAATTTCCTGGTTTCCCACAGACACGTTTTTGTACCCAGGAAAAATACTTATGTTGGAGCTTGAAGATGTCATGGTTGGGATTATAAGAAGCTTAGTGTACCCATACTCAGAATTTCCTGAAATTGGCTGGGAAGAATACCATCCCTTCCAACAAAATGCATGTGCCATGAGGAACAAGTTTGCCTAGAGGATCTGAAGTCACTAAATGCCTCCCAGATCAAAGCGACCCATTAATATCCGAAGACACATTGTTTGCACTCATGGTAGTTTCTGTGACTTTTCTAAGACTGTGGTAACAGAGTGCTCTTTTGTAATTCTTTCAATGTAACTTTTTTTTTTTTTTTGGGGGGGGGGAGGATCCCGGGGATTAAATTTAGGGGCACTAGGCCACTGAGCCATATCCCCAGCCCTATTTTGTATTTTATTTACAGACAGGGTCTCACAGAGCTGCTTAGTGCCTTACTGTTGCTGAGGCTGGGTTTGAACTCCCGATCCTCCTGTCTCAGCCTCCTGATTCACTGGAACTATAGGCATGTGCTGCCACTCCCGGCTCAATTCAACATTTTGAGAGACTAAAGCTGATACCACTCTCACCAACCAAGTATATTTTGCCTAAGAAATGAGATGCTAAGGATCAAGAAGAGATTCAAAAGACAGCCCTTGAGTAGAATGAAAGATGTCCCTTAACTTTCCCTGAGGCCACAGGCAGGAGGAGAGTTGCATGTGAATGTAGGCAACATTCTCAGCAGTTTGGGAGTGAAACGCATATGTTTTGGCTCTGAAAACTCATGTGTTGACGTCTTGGTCCCCTATGCTGATATATCCAGGGTGGGACTTTTGAGAAATGATTAGATAATGAGGACTCTGACTTCGTCAGTGGATTAATCCACTGATAGATGAACAGACTACGGGGAGGTGGTGGAAATTGTAGGCAGGTGGGCATGGTTAGAAAAAGTAGGTCAATAAGGGGTGCCCTTAGGGACTATATCTTGTCCGTGGCCCTCTCTCTCTCTCTTTTTCCCTTCCCAAAGCTCTCTCTCCCTTTCCTGGCTGCTGTGAGCTTAGAAGCTCTCCTCCACCATACCCTCCACCACAATGTTCTTCCTCACCTTAGATCCATAGCAATGTAGTCAGTGAACCATGGACTAAAGCTTCTGAAAGTATGAGCCCAAAGTGAACGTTTCCTCCTTCAAGACTTTTGTGTCCTGTATTTTGATTCCTGAAAAACTGATTAAAACCATGTGACAGATTGATGGTGCATGCCCTGATTCTCTCTTTGTTTCTGTAATCACACCCTTTTCCATGTCACTGCAAAGGGGAAAAGGAACGTGCCAAGCATCTTGCTAGTACTGGATATTTGTAGGGGGCAGGGCACTGGGAAATGTCCAACAAAAGGTGTTCTGTCCCTCACAATCCACTAGCAGCTCTAATGATAGTGAAGTTGCCTTCCCGAAGTTCTGAGTCCTGCGAAAGTCTGAACACTGGTTCCACGAGGCTCCTCTTGAGAAAGGGCCTAATTGGAAACAATGTATGTGGGTCCAGATTTATACATGGGGGAGTGGAGGAGTGTCGCCGCCTGAAGCGATGGCCGCTTGGAGCAACGAAGCCGCGGGAAGAAGTTCAGAGGCAAACTGGAAACCAACAGGCTTTTTATTCTGATAACTTCTCTCTCTGGCTCTAACAACGACTCTAACACGCACCACCAAAAAAACCCACAAACAAAATGGCGCCGATCTGATCCGATCTCCGCTCAAGTCTCGCGAGATCCCGGGCCAAGTCCCGCGAGATCCCAGGCCAAGTCCCGTGAGACCACGGAAGGTGGCAATGTCCAAATATCTCTATGGCCAGCAGCCAACCGCAATCTCAGCCATCTCCCCAATCAGGGCTCCTGCATTTCCCCCCTTTTGTTTCAAAAGAGGGGATGTTCTAGGATGTCTATGTGCAACCAACATTCTTACCCATCATTGGATAATCAAGGCTGTGCCCTTGACTCTTGTCTTAGGTTGATATGTCGGCCACATGAGACTGTCCCATGCGACTGTGCCTGTCTTAGGTTGTCCCCCTCTGGGGATCTTACCTGGCATTGGCTAACCAGCCATCTAATGGAGCCCTTTAGGATTGACTGTGTATGATGACTAACAGCCGTCAAACAAGCCTTCTGCTGGTGAGCCAAGTTGCATAGCATATCAAATTTTTTAAACAAATCAGTTGTCTTAAGTTCTATCAAGTAACACACTGAGTTCTCTAGACAAATACCTGTAAGGCATTGTCCCGTAAAGTCCCAAACAATGAAAGATCAAAATGTCCACTTGTTATAACACGTTGATGTAGGAAGCCCCATGCATGCAGAGCAGAGGCCACACTGTTGGTGAGGTTGTTTGATGCTTGAGCAGCAGGGATGTTTGCAGCGAATATCTCTATGGCCCGCAGCCAACCGCAATCTCAGCCATCTCCCCAATCAGGGCTCCTGCAGAGGAACAAGCTCCGGTATGAAGAAGGAACCCAAGAAAAGAAAAGTTCCAAGATGAGAAGCGTGGGAGAGAAATCAGGCATACGGGTGTGGAGTTCTCGTGATGCAGGCGTTTATAGGTCTGGAAGAGAAGGGCGTTCTGAAATGAGGAGGTGCTGTCAGGTAGGGTCTGAGTCAGCCGTAGCTGTGCAGCAATGCTGCCAAACCCTCCTAGAGTAAGTGCTGCAGAGTCTCCTTGAGTCTGGTAGTTAGGCATTGTTGATACAGGGGAACAGGCTTAACTAAGTGAGGGGGAGCCAGAGGGGAAAGGCAGGGGTAAGAACAGCAACCGGGGTATGCAAAAGTTGTTAAAAGCAGTATTTTAAGATCTCTCTCTCTCCCTCTATCTTTCTCTCTTTCTCTCTCTCTCTCAATTCATACAAGAACAGATGGCAGATGATGGAGGAGAATACTTGTTCCCTCTCCTAAGGTTTATAGAGGAAATATATATTCATTCATCTCACTGGAGGAAAGAGAGGAAGACTTGGAGCCCTTACCAATTCTCTCAGCACCTCATGCACCCATGTGCTCTCAGCAGCTCTGCAGCAACAAGTCTGATTTGAGCTTTGTTTTTATGGACTCTTGTGCCTTGCCATCTATTTGATCAAAAACTTAGAAAGAGAATACATAAGTTTTATTCACTGGCTTCTCAAAAACAAGAAAGAGGTGAGTTGTTTTTGTTTAGTCTTATTTGATGTACTGCTTGAGAATAAAAGGTGCTGCGTATGTTTTTAAATTAGTTGATAGGAAATTTCCACTATAGCGGAAATAGTTAGAGTTGCAGCAGCAAGAAGAAATAATCAAAACAACAAGATCCTTAACCAGGAGAGAGCACACAGAGAAAATGGTCAGCCATGGGCCAATAGCAACCGTCTTCCTAGAGGAGGCCATGGGTGGTGCAAAGATACCCTTTGCAAAAAAGGAGGAGGCCATGGGCATGTGGGTGCCTTGCCAGTGGGAACCTGGGTGCCTTCCAACATCTCTAAGAAGGAAAAGGTAAGGACAGCAGCTGAAAAAGCCAAAGGAACTGTAGAGCGCAGAGGGGAATCCAGGCCTTTCCCTCTCACATTACTCCACTACTGTCAGAACTTCCTATACTTTCCCACGTAGGCAGCAGTCCTTACAGCACAGCCTGGAAGCTGCAGGTGTAAAGGGACTTATTCCAAACACATTATTCTGTTTTCTTTGTGGACAGATCAATTCCTGTTTTGTTTGTTTGTTTGGGTGTGGTTTTTTTTTTTTTTTTTTTTTCAGGTATGGAACCTCTCCCTCTGGTGGGCCTGGGGTAAAAACGCAGGTTTACTCCAATCATGGGGTTCGCTGATTCTTTTGACTTTGACTTTTAGAAGGATGGGCTGTGACACTAATGGCCAAGAGAATGGTGGTCTGCTGGGGGATTGTCTATTAAAAAGAGACCCACAGAAGAAAGTGTCCCTCTTGGTTTGATGGATGTGACACCTGAAAGGGCAGCATTTTTCATTCATGGAGGAAGCTCATTGAGGACTGAGAGGAAGAGAGCAAAGTGCAAGATGGAGTGCATTCGAAGTCCCTGTGGCTACTGTGGAGCCACCAAGTTGACATCAGGAAGTTCCAGATACCCAGAATACTCATTATGCTCTTGTTGGAGAATTTTGAACTACCAACAGCCAAAAGTATTTTAAGTGATACGATAGTTGAATATTTCATTAAAATATTGGTTATTTTCCTTACCTGAGATGTAATAAAGAAGAAAACATAAGGGAGATAAGTGGATGAGAGATACCCTTTGTAAAACTTTGATTTTTACACATTTTATTTTATTTTTATTTTTATTTAGTTGTAGATGGACACAATATCCCCATTTCATCTGTCCTTATGTGGTGCTGAGGATCAAACCCAGGGCCTCATACATGCAAGACGAGCGCTCTACTACTGAGCCCCAGCCCCAGCCCCAGCCCCATGATTTTTACACATTTTGAACAATATATATTTTATTTAAAAACTTAAAAGATGACACCCTGTGAAAGAGAAAATAGAGCTCAAATCTACGCTACATCAATATTTAAAATTTAAGTTTTGTTGATTTCCAGTGTTTCCAGTTCTATGATGTTGGAGAAACGGTGTTCCTTACACAAAAGAACCATGCAGTGCCCTTTCATACATAATGTCTTAGTATTAAATTTATATGGTTTTGACTTGTTTAATTTTTTTCTTTATAAATTTGAAAGTATGTCCCTAAGCACTAAGGAACTGGCATTACAGAAACAGAAGACTAAAATTGCCTTCTTGATGAGCCATTGCAGTTCTATTCTGCAGTGAAGAAGGGAGCTAAGACATCCAGACATTGGGAAATGATAGGATAGTGTTCCAGGAAATCCAGAGTCTTTGAAGCACAGAGACCCCTGGGCAGTAAGAGGAGCTGTGGAATTAGGGAGATCATACTCAAGTTATTCCACTGAGGATTAAGGTAAGAGGCCAAGAATTTATCCCTCATTGAAAACTCTGTTTTAGTCTCTTTGGGTTTCTTTAACAATACACCATAAATTGGAGAGCTCAAAATAACAGAAATTTCTCATGGCTGCAGGGACTAGACGTCCAGGATCAAGGGACTAAATGTCCAAAGAGGACACACTTTGTGGTTCATGGGTATTCCCTTCATTCTGTGTCCTCACATGATGGAAGGAGAGAGGATCTCTCTTGGGCCCCTTTATTAGGGGCCTCAATCCCATTCACACGAGTGTCACCCTCATGATCCATTCACTTTCAAAGACCTACCTCCTTATACCATCAGCGGAGGGGCAGGATTTCAACACCCAAATTCTGGGGGACACAAACTTTCAGATCACAGCACCTTTCAGTAATGATTAGTAGATGACATTTAACAGTATCTAATTGGGGCATTTGCTATACTCTGCAGAGATGACAAAATGCATGACAACAGTTTTCACTCTGGTTTCAAAGAAATAACTGCTCACAGTCATGTGTAGAGCATGAGCCTTTGCATCATGTGTGTGACTGTGTGCATGGTGCCTCTTTGCAGTGATTGTACTCCATGTCATTAAGCTGAGGAGCTCTCAAAAGGCACAAGGAGTGCCATTCCTTGGACTAGATCTCAATATATGGTTATTACTTAAAATACATAAGAGAAAATTGTAAGTTTTTCTCCTTTAATAAATATTTGACATAAATATTAACAGAAACAAAGGCCAAAATAATAGATTGGTGTGTTTTTATTTTCTGTTAAAGTACATCTCAAATTAGGCAGAGAGCCCCCAAATAATATGTTTTATATGAAAGACAAGAATGTGCAGAACAATGTGACCTAAATATTTTTACCCTGATGAATCCAGCTTCCCAAGTGCAGCTACTCATGGGTTGGCAGTGGTCTTTGGGGGAACCAAGTCTCTGAGGAGACTCTTCCCAGTTTGTACCGCCAATAGTCCATACACCACTGTAATAGGCACCACAAGCTTCAGAACCAAACTGAGTCCATGGCTTGGGTCCACCACTTGCTGTAGGTGTTGAGTGTACGCAACTCGCTTCCCTGTGCTGAGCGGCTCTGTTGTAAAGTGGAGCTAATGAAGTCGTCTGTGAGTTGACACTCTTATCACACTTAAAATAGTGCCTGACAAATAATAAAAGCTTCATAATGTTATCATCATTATTTTCCAGAAGTAGATATTAAGTAAAAATAATGAACAGAAAACAGTAGTTCATAGATAGTAGTTCTGAGATTTTACTGAACACTCAGGAATTTTACAATGATGTGTCTTCATTATATTGACGCTGAAGTACTACAAACAGGGTGGCTTACATAAAAGAGAGTTATTGTCTCGCTGTTCTGGGAGTTGGGAATCCAAAATCAAGATGTCTGCGGTGTTGGTTCCGCTGAGATCTTTGTGGAAGAGTCTGGTCCATGCTTTTCCTAGCTCTGGGTGGCTGATTGGCAGTTGTTCCTGGGCTTCTCGGATGCATCACTCTGACCACTGCTTTCGTTTTATTGATTTATTTATTTTTATTTATTTTGTTTTTTATTCAATATTGTATATATAACAATAGCATTCATCACATTTCGTATTACAAATATAGAACACCTTTTAACATAACACTGTTTAAATACAAAGAATATTCATATTATTCATGTCTTCAATCATGCGTTTAAGGTACTGATATCTTTGACATCATATTTTCCCTATATTGTCATCTGTTTCCAAAATTCCCCTTTATAAGCAAATAATCTCCAAACACAGTTACATCTGAGGAATTAGAGTTTTGCTATGTGAATGGGGGTGGGGAGGAGAACAGGGATTTAACCCAGAAGCACTTCATAACTGAGCTATATCCTCAGCTCTTTTTTAAATTCTTTATTTTAAGAAGGGTCTTGGTGATTTGTTTAGGACCTCGCTGAGTTACGTAGGTCAACCTCAAACTTGTGATTCTCAGCCTCAGCTTCCTGTGTGGCTAGGATTATAAGCATGTGTCACTGCACCAATCAAGGGACACAACTCAATGTATAATCACTACAAATTGGTATGATTATAGTTTTTTGTTGCTATAACCCCACTATCACATTTTCCCCATATGTCTATTTCATGTCGAATGTATTTTATTTTATTTATTAATTTTTATAGGCTGTTAATCCACTCCTTATCATAAATTTGGAGATATTTTCTTCCTTTGTATTATAAAATTTTTACTATTCTTATATTTATTGGTAGCTCTACACATAAGTAAAATAGGAGGAATTCAATCCATTTTAGAATCGACTGATTATTTGGTAAGTAGTTTGAAAATTGCTAGTAAAAATTGAATTTGGAGATCAAGTTGAAACTCAATATTGCATGCCAGTATTATTCCCAACAATGTAAAAAAAATTCAGGATTGATTATCTGTTATCAAACATTCATTCAAGTAGGTAAAATTAAAACTGGCACAGAAATGCATTTAAACTTAATGTTTGAAAACTATGGTTTTCAAAAACTTTGGTTTTTTTTGTTGTATTAGTCCGCATTTGGTGTTCTCCAGAGAAACAGACCAATAGATACAGATTGAATTTAAAGAACTGGCTCACTCCATCTTGGAGGCTCACATACACAGAATCTGCAAGGCAGACGAGTTGAAGACCCAGGGAATTGCTGACGTTGCAAACTAAGGTCTGAATGCTGTCTGGAGGCAGGGTCCCTTGTCCTGGGTGAGCCTCGTCATTTTCAGTGCTTTCACCTGATTGCATGGAGCCTACCCACATTGCAACAAGTAATCTATTGCTCTCAACATCTCGTGATTTAATATTAATATAATTTAAAAATAATCTTTTTAATATATTGGTGTTTGACCAAATGCTGAGTACCATGGCCTACCCACATTGACATAGAACATTAAGCAGCACAATCCTGTCTTATTAAATTTGGTGAGGACTCAAGAGGAAACCATGCTGTGTAGTTTATTCAGATAGAAGTGAAAGCATTGGCTTCCTAGGTTAATAATTTATCACCATCCACCACAAAATAAAATCTCAATCTAGTTTTAATATTCTTCCTGAAAAACAATTTAAAAGCATATAATGTGGTGAAAATAAAAGAGGAAAATAGCTTAAAAATTCACCCAAGTAGCCGGGCGTGGTGGCGCATGCCTGTAATCCCAGCACTTGGGAGGCTGAGACAGGAGGATCGCGAGTTCAAAGCCAGCCTCAGCAATGCGAGGCACTTAGCAACTCAGTGAGATCCTGTCTCTAATAAAATACAAAAAAGGGCTGGGGATGTGGCCCAGTGGTTGAGTGCCCCTGAGTTCAATCCCCTGTACAAAAAAAAAAAAAAAAAAAAAAATTCACCCAAGTAATTAGAACATTGCTATTTGACCACTAAATAACCTTATATTGTGGTTTGGAGTAAGCTAATGGCTACTTTCACTGCTACAGTGTATCCTGTGAACTCAATTAATACAAAATATGAAAACAATGTTTAATAGATTTCTTTTTTTTTTTAATTTTTTTATTATTTATTTACTTATTCATCATGCACAAGTATAGTATCTTTTTACATACAACTGCTTGTATACAAAGTATATAAGTACCATTCAGATCTTCAATCATGCATTTAGGATAATGATATCCATCTCATTCAACCACCAATTTTTTTCCAACCCCCCCCTTACTCCCTCCCTCCCCTCCCTTTCCGTTGACCATTCTAGTGTTCCTCTGATCCTATGTACCCCCTTCCAACAACTCTGTGAACCAGCCTCCTTTTTTAATGCTCTCTCTTTTTTTTTTTTTTTTTTTTTTAATTTGGTACTGGGGATTGAACTCAGGGGCATTCGACCACTGGATCACATCCCCAGCCCTTTTTTTGTATTTTATTAGAGACAGGGTCTCACTGAGTTGCTAAGTGCCTCACCATTGCTGAGGCTGGCTTTGAACTCGAGATCCTCCTGCCTCAGCCTCCCAAAGTGATGGGATTACAGGCGTGCGCCACCGCGCCCAGCTTAATGCTCTCATTTTGATAGGCCCAAATTCTCTTTATCAAACACATGGACAATTGCTGAGCTAAAGATTGCCTGCCAGACAAAGTCGGGTCTGGGCTCATCTGTGGTCACCTTGGGTCACTGCACCCAGTATTCCAGACATGGTGGAGTCCCTGCAGCTTGTTCAGTGGTGCAGACCTGGAACACTGCCTGAGACTCCCTTCTCTCATTCCCATCGTGTTCCTCCTCCTAAAGGCACCCACAGAGTCCTCCCTCTGTGTACCCGTCTCTGATTCGCCTGCAGTGGTATTCCCCATGTACTACCCAGCGTTGTTCATAAACCTCCGTGTGAGTGTGCACGCCATCTTGAACCGTAACCACCTCTACCCTCTCCTCCTAGGAGTGCTGTCCAACTTGGCTAAGTTTATGAACTCTATTTTCCTGCCACATCTCTCTCTTGACCTATGGATGAGCAAGGCTCTCCGAGGGTGGATGGCGCAAGGCGATTATCCTCCAGGGAGATGTGGCATAAAGACAGTATTGGGATGGTTTGTCGTTGTTTTTTCTGTCCTTGGAATTCTCTTTACATCTCATATGACCACTAAGACTAATGCAATATTTCTAGGGAATGAGACTACGTGTGTATAAACTGCAGCGAGGTGAACTCTGTGGTATCAGATGTGAAAGTACAAAGTCCCAGACAGAGTTTTCTCTGATAGACTTAGGATGGCTATGTTGCAAGGCCCTAAGACTCCAACCCCAGAAACCCCTGAGATCTTTTCTCAGAAGTCAGAACAGGCAAGGCAGGAAAATGCCTCTAGGTTAATTCTTCCCATTGTTAAAGGGTCCTTTAGATCTGCATATCTGATTAGAGGAAGGCTCTGGTCTCCCCCTGTAGGAATGAATTTAAGCAGAAATACAATAGTGCTTTAAAACCAGGCAGGAAAAATTAACTTGAATCAGGCAGATAAACAGGGGGGGGTGCGGAGGAGGAGTGGCTTCAGGGAGTCCATGGCTCATAAGAAATAAGTCAAACCTAGACTGGTTACAAAGCGTTCAGATAATGTGTGACCACCACGGTCTCCACAAGACCTTGAAATATGTTGGGTAAAAGACTAAATGTCTGGAATGTAATGCTACTTCCCTAAAATATTATGACTGTGATTTCCTTAACTTCTCTTTATTGTAACCACAAAAGTTAATGTATGCTGCCAAGAAATTTTACTATATAACATGCCATGAGAAAGTAAAAATGTGAATTCAGCCCCTGACTTGATTGTCTGTGTGCTGTTTCTCTGCTGCTCTCGCTGACTCCTCACCATCCGTTCCTACTCTACAACACCCTGTTGGAGCTGGTCTCCAGCATTTTCCCGTTCCTTGAGTATTTCAGGTTTATAGAAAAAGGAAGAATTTGAGAAAGCTTTGGAAAATGGAAGCCTACTAAATTCTTAATTCGTGTAATCAATCAGAAAGTGTTTTATGTCTCATGAACCCATATCTCACTCAAATCACCACAATGGAGAGTTTTATAGCTCATTCACCCTGCTGGAGCTAAGTCAGTTCACAGGCCTAGAGTCCTCTGAATGAAACGGAGATCTTACCTCCTTGAGGAAAGACTGTATTACACTGTCAGAAATTAATAGTGCAAATCTTCCTCTTGCTTGTCTCCAAAGGGACCTGAGATGATTTACCAGGGTAGCTGTGCATTGGAAGAGAGAAATTACTTTGAAGGCTCTAAATTGAGACTTATCATTGGGAATTTAAAATGCCATGGTCTACTATTGACATTTAGCTCCAGAAAGTATTCTATATTCATTCCCTGAACGGTGGAGCAAGGACCAAGGACCATTACTGTAGGTACAGTTGAACTGCTTCTATTTACCAAAGTTAATAAACTAAAAACAGTATCAGCCCCTGGAAGAAATGTAGAGATTAGGCCTCTGTCAAGGACCTAAAGGATGAAGGGGTTGTACAGGAGAGTGAAACTGCAGGAAAGGACAATGGAGTATCATCGGTTTAATTGTATGGCGACTCCAATTGTGGATGCTGTTCCCGTTATAGGTTATATATGGAAGCAAATTAATATAGCCCTTGGTACCAGGCATGTGGCTATTAATCTGGTGTATACTCTTAAGCTTTATGTTTTTAAGAAATGATACTAAAATAGTACTGCCTTCATCTGGCAGGATTAGCACAGTACTCTCTTACCTCAAGACCCTCGAGCCCTGTGCAATAATGTAGCCCACGGGGATCTTTTTTTTTTCCCCTTCAATATTTAAATTTGTTTTAATTAGTTATACATGACAGTAGAATGCATTTATGCACTTTGATATATCATACATAGATGGGATATTATTTCTTATTTTTCTGAGTGTACATGTTGCAGAATCATATTGGTCGTGTAGTCACATCTATACATACAGTAATAATGTCTGTTTCATTCCACTATCTTTCCCATCCCCACATCCCCTCCTCCCCTCCCTTCACTTCCCTCTACCTAACCTAAGGTAATGCTATTCTTCCCTAGTGCCCCCTGCCTTATTGTGAATTAGCATCTGCATATTAGAGAAAACATTCGGCCCTTGGTTTTGTGGGGATTGGCTTATTTCGCTTAGCATGATATTATCCAACTCCAACCATTTACTGGCAAATGCTATAATTTCACTCTTCTTTAAAGCTGAGTAATATTCCATTGAGTATATAAACCAAAAGTAGATCAAAGAATTAGGCACTGGAACAGAGACCCTGCATCTAACAGAAGGGGGAAAAAAAAAAGACCCAAATCTGCACCATGTCAGCCTAGGATCTGACTTCCTTAACAAGACTCCTAAAGCACAATAAGTAAAATCAAGAATCAATACATGGGATGGATTCAAATTATAAAGCTTCTTCTCAGCGAAGGAAACAATTAATAATGTGAGGAGAGAGCCTACAGATTGGGAGAATATCTTTACCACATGCACCTCTGATAAAAGCATTAATCTCTAGGATATATAAAGAACTCAAAGAAACTTAACACAAAATAATAATAATAATAATAATAATAATAATAATAACCCAATCAATAAATGAGCTAAGGAACTGAACAGACACTTCTCAGAAGAAGAAATACAATTGATCAACAAATACATGAAAAAATGTTCAACATCCCACTGGGATCTTGGTGCTTTCTCCATTCCACAGTACATTTTGCTGATGCTATACATTGCTGCTCAGATCTGGTGAGGACAGAGTACAAAATGTCATAGGCTCCATGACTAGAGACATACCTGAATGCCAGAAACAGAAATACATGCCTAAACATGCAAGGCCCCGCCATCTTGGTGACATAACTAGAGGCCCAGTGGCCTGGGGGCACATTGAGCTATTTCCCCCAAGGGGAAGTACTCTTTAGATTTTGTGGAGTGCTACTTTATCCTGATTAATGATGAACCTAAGGAGCTGTCAGTATTGAATGGAGATCAGATAAAAGTAATAGGTCCAGAGAGTCGCACAAGACCTCTGCTGCTGAGGTCTCATGACCCAGTAGAACCAAAGCACTTGAAGGTTTGTGAATGATGAGAAAGCTGCACGGCCTTCGGCCGGTCCCTCCAGAATCACAGTTCAGACCTTTAGGGTTGGGAACAGAGCTTTGTCTTCTGCACAGACACCCTGTTGTGGTATCTTCAGCCTGCTGCAGCACCCTAATTGAGAATGTCTAGAAAGTAACCCCTCCACCTGGCCTCCCCTCGAAGAGCTGGGAGACAGCTGAAGCAGGAGTAATGAAGCTGGGTGAGCGTGGCAGCTTTTGGTTTAAAAGCTGAAGTTATGTGGATACTCAAGACTGGGTCCACGCACACCTGAAGGCAAATGTGGCCCCGAAACAGAGACTGAGATCTGCACGCCCCCTTCTCCGCTGCCGCAACTGCTCTCAGCTCAAGCGCGGCCACACAGGGACTCCCTGACAAAGGGAGCTGGCCTCTGTCTTCTGGATGCTTCTGTACGATGTGCTGGCATGGCCTGAAAGGAGACAGCCACGGCCCTGCAGCCCCAATCTGGGACACCCATCAGTCGCCCTCTCTTTGGGAACCCTGAAGTTCTGTGACAAAGGAAGACTCATTCTGTGGCAGAACTTCAAGCAGTGCCACAGTTACTCCTTGTTTTCTGGAAGGAGAGGTTGTGAGAGGTACATGCCCACAATAGCTCATAAGTCGTCACCATGGATGGGCTACATGCAACTTCAAAGGAACAGATTTGGGAAATGGGTGACCAAGGAGTCTGTGGAAGAGGTGCCCGGTGGCCCTCTCTGCAGGGTCACAACATGAGGAGGTTTTTGTCCCATTATTAATGTAATGGCTAGAATGCTGGAGGACTGGGTAGGGGGTGAAAAGGGTTTAAATCAGTGGCTGTTAAGTTTAAGTGATTTTAAAAACCACTGATGGTTGTTAACAACGTAAGGTATTTTGATTTGCATTTCCTTACTGGTTAATAACATTGAGTATTTTTTTCCCACATTTGTTGGCCATGTATTTTTTCATTGGAGAAATGTCATTAAGGCAATTTGTCCATTTATAAATTGTATTGTTTTTCTATTGTTGGGTTTATCAAGTTCTTTCTGTATTCTTGATATAAATTCTTTGCAAACAAGCAGTTTGCAAATGTTCTCTCCCATTCTGTAGTATTTTGTAGGCTATGTTTTTACTCTGCTAAATTTTTAATTTCTATTTTCTTCCTTTTTTTGGGGTGCTGTGGGTGAAAACTAAGGCTATATGCTGAGCATGCTCTGCAGCTCAGTGCTCTCTTCCATTGAGCTACAGGACTTTCTTGGTTAGATATAATCACATTTATCCATCTTTAATTTTGTTGTCTGTAGTTTAGGGGTTATTTGAAAAAAAAATAATTGCTTATGCTAATGTTTTGAAGTGCTTCACATAAGTTTTCTTCTAGAAGTTTTATAATTCCAGGTCTTATGTTTCAGTCTTTAATCCATTTTAAGTTGATTTTTGTACAAGTTCAGAGAGAAGTCAAGTGTCAGACTTCTGTGCATGTATATCCAGTTTTCCCCGAACTACTAGTTGAAGAAACTGTCCTTTCTCCAGTTTATGTTTTTGGCAACTTTGTGGCGAATAGATTAGTTGTGGATTCATTATTTCATTCCTGGGATCTTTATTCTGTTTTATTGGTCTATGTATTTGTCTTCATGTCAGTATCATCAGGGAAATGTAAATTAAAACCACTGGTTTTATCAGATATATCATCTCTTTTCAGACAGGATAGCCATTATCAAAAAGACAAAAAACAAATATTAAATACTAGCAAGCATGTAGAGAAAAGGGAATTCTTATACACTGTGGGAGTGAATGTAAATTAGCATATGCACTATGGAAAACAGTGTGGAGGTTCCTAAAAAGTCTATCCATAGCAAATAGAATTAGCATATCAAAGAGCTACCTGCATTCTAATATTTACTTAGCACAATAGTTACCCAGCTATCTCAAGAAAATAGAATTAGCATACCAAAGAGATGTCTGCATTTCTATATTTACCCAGCACAATAACTAAGATATGGAATTAACCTAGGTAGGTGTGCATTGATTGAATGGATAAATAAAATGTGGCATATATACACAGTAGAATATTATTCAGCCACAAAGAATGAAATTCTATAATTTGTGGTAAAATGGATGGAATTAGAGGACACTATAATAAATAAAATAAGCCAGACATAGGAAAACAAACACTCCATGTTCTCCCTGATATTTGGAAGCCAAAAAAAAAAAAAAAAAATGTCAATCTGAATGTAGAACAGTGATTACTCAAGGCTCAGAAAGGTGAGCCAGAGGGGGAATATGGGAAGATTGGATAATGTTTACCAAGACACAGTGGAAAGAGAAATGAGTTCAGATGTTCTGCAGCACAGTGGGATGCACATAGTTCACAATAACCTGTCACATATTTTATTAACATCTAGAATAGAAGAGCTCACAGGATTCAAACATAAATAATTGACAAGGAGAGGGATGTGTCAATTACACTGATTTGATTAGTGCATATTTTATGCATGGGTTGAAATACTGCAAACATTACCCTTTAATTTTTGGAATTGTTACATGTTAATAAAAATTAAAATAGTTTAATCAATGCAAAGTTTCTCTCCACAAACACACAAAGTAAAACGTAGATGTACTGTGTATCTTTGAGAGGTTTGGGACATTTCTAATCTAGATCATGTCCACCAATCTTTAAGACTAAAGGTTAAGAAAAATCTCTTTAAAATGGTACATGTCACCGGGTACGGTGGCGCATGCCTGTGATCCCAGCACTTGGGAGGCTGAGGCAGGAGGATCACGAGTTCAAAGCCAGCTCAGCAATGGCCAGGCACTTAGCACCTCAGTGAGACCCTGTCTCTAATAAAATACAAAAAAAGGGATGGGGATGTGGCCCAGTGGTCAAGTGCAATCCCCTGAGTTCAATCCCCAGTACAAAAAAAAAAAAGAAAGAAAGAAAGAAAAAAATAAGAAAAAAAAGTACATGTCTATGAAAACTTGGAAATCAACTAATTATGGATTTCAAAGAAAAGTAAATGTACTTTGGAGATTAGCAACCAGTAAGTACTTGGTTAATATATTTTAATGCATCAGAGTCCATTAAGTTCCTTTTCCCTTCAAGCTCTCTATTTTATCACTGTTGCCTGTTAACACTCCATAATTAAAAGACACAACCTTTTTTAAAAAATTAGAGCATTATAATTATACATAGAATTTGATTTCATTTTAACCAACTATGCATGCAAGGAATTTTATTCCAATACCCATCTCCCCTTCCCTTACATGCACCCTCCCCCTATTATCCCTCCTCTACTAAACTTCCTCTCTTCTACATGTACATAAAGGTGAAATTCCCTTTGGTACCTTTTTATATGAATATAACATGGTTTTGTTAAATTCATTCCATTTTCCTTCCCCTTCCTTCCTCCCACTTTCTCATTCTCCTTCTACCCTACAGACCTCCCCTATATCTTTATGATATCTGATTCCTTCCCCTCTACCATCTCCTTTTCTCTAGCTTCCACATGTGAGCAAAACATCCACCTTTGATTTTCTAAGTCTGGCTTATTTCACTTAGCATGATTTTCTCCATTTCTATCAATTTACTGACAAATGTGATTAGTTCATTCTTTATGGCTTAGTAAAGCTCCATTGTGCATAAATACCACATTTTTCTTGATTCATTCATCTATTGATGATCATCTGGGTTGGTTCCATAATTTGACTCTTGTGAACTGTGGTGCTAAAAACACTGCAGTGGCTGTATTGCTACAGTATGCTGAGTTTAGTTCTTTTAGATGAACACTGAGGATGGGGATAACTAGGTCAGATGGTGTCTCCATTCCTATTTTTTTTTGTGGAATCTCTACACTGCGTTCCAAAGTGGCTGTACTAATCTGCAGTCCCACCAACAATGTATGAGTGTACATTTTCCGCACATCCTCACCAGCATTTATTATTATTCATATTTTTGTTCATTGTCATTCTGACTAGAGTGAGATAAAATTTTAGTATAGTTTTGATTTGCATTTCCTTAATTACTGGAGATGCTGAACACTTTTGCATATATTTCTTGGCCATTTTTAATTTCTTCTTTTGAGGAATGTCTGTTTAGTTCTTTTGCCCATTTATTGATTGGGCTATATATTTTTTGGCATTCAGTTTTTTGAGTTCTTTATGTATTCTGGATATTAATTCTCTGTCAGAGGAGTAGCTGGCAAAGATTTTCTGTCATTACATTGGCTGTTTCTTCACTCTCTTGTTTACTTTGATGTGCAGAGGCTTTTGAATTTCATGGCATCCCACCAGTCATCCTTGGTTTTATTTCTTGAACTTTAGGAGTCTTGCTAAGGAAGTCAGTTCCTGTATCTATATAATGGAGTGTTAACCTTCTTTTATCCTCATGCAATTGCAGGATTTGTGATCTAATTTCTAAGTCTTTGATCCATTTTGATTTGACTTTTGTGCAGTGTGAAAGAGAACTACATTAATCCTTCTGCATATGAATATCCAGTTTTTCAAGCACCTTTTATTAAAAAAAGCCAAGTATCAGATAGCTATAAAATGTGGTTTATCTATATAGCTCCTACTCTATTCCATTGGTCTTCATGTCTATTTTGATGCCAATACCATGTTATTTTTGCTTCTATTTCTCTGTAGTACAATTTTAGATAAGGTATAGTGATGCATCCTCCATCATTTTGCTTGTTCAGAATTGCTTTGGCTATTCTAAACCTCTTATTCTTCCAAATGAATTTTAGGACTGTTTTTTCTAGTTCTGTTAAAAATGTCGTTGTAATTTTGAGGGGGATTGCATTGAAAAAAAAATATATGACCATTAAACCTCTTATTCTTCCAAATGAATTTTAGGACTGTTTTTTCTAGTTCTGTTAAAAATGTCATTGTAATTTTGAGGGGGATTGCATTGAAAAAAAATATATGACCATTTTGACCATATTAATTCTGCCTCTTCAAATACATGGGAGGTATTTCCATCTTCTGAGGTCCTCTTCAATTTCTTTCTTCAGTTTCTGTAGTTTGAAAAGTAGAGACCTGTCTCCTCCTTGGTTAGATTAATTTCCAGGACTTTCTCTTTCTTTCTTTCTTTCTTTCTTTCTTTCTTTCTTTCTTTCTTTCTTTCTTTCTTTCTTTCTTTCTTTCTTGTTATTTTAGTCAGACATTTCTTTGCTGTGACTAGAAGACCTGACCAGAACAATTATAAGGGAGGAAAAATTTATTTTAGGGCTCATGATTTCAGAGGTCTCAGTCCACAGACGGTAGATTCTATTCCTCAGGCTTTGAGGTGAGGCAGAACATCATGGTGGAAGAATGTGGCAGAGGGAAGCATCTCACGTGATCAGGAAGTGTGTGTGTGTGTGTGTGTGTGTGTGTGTGTGTGTGTGTGTGAGAGAGAGAGAGAGAGAGAGAGAGAGATTCCACTTACCAGATACAAAATATATACCCCAACAGCATACTCCCCAAAGATCTACCTCCTCCAGCCACACCCTACCTGCCTTAACTTTCCATTCAGTTAATCCCATCAGAAGATTAATTCACTGATTGGGTTAGGATTCTCACATAAGATTTGGGGGGCACCTCACATTCAAACTATAACAGAAGTGATTGTGAAAAGGAGTGGTTTTCCTGATTTCTTTCTCAGCTGAATTGCTGTTGGAATACAGAAAAGATATTGGTTTTTGAATGTTGTTCTTGCATACCCTCTATTTTGCTAAATTCATTCATCAGCTCTAGAAGTCTTCTGGTAAAATTTTTTGGTCTTCTAGATATAGGATCATAACTTCTGAAAACAGGTAGTTTGACTTTTACTTTTCTAATTTGTGTCCTTTAATATCCTTCAATGCCTGCTTGCCCTGGCTCAAGTCTCAAAAACTATATTATATAGAAGTGGTGGGGGTGAACACCCTTATCTTTTTCCTGATTTTAGAGAAAAAGCTTTAGTTTTTTTTTTTTTTTCCATTCAGTATGATGCTAACTATAGATTTGTGTATATAGCCTTTATAACGTTGAGGTAAGGTCCTTCTATGCCTAGTATCTCTAGTGTTTTTAAAATTAATATTGCTATATTTTATCAAGGGCCTTTTCTGTATCTGTTATAATGATCATAGGATTCTTATTCTTAATTCTATTTAAGTGGCGAATTGTGTTTTTTGATTTGCATATATTGGACCAGCCTTGCATCCCTGGGAAGAAGCCCACTTGATCATGTTGTATTATCACACTGTATTATCTTCTTAATATGTTTCTGAATGTGGTTTGCTAATGTTCTGTTAAGGGTTTTTGCATCTGTGTTCATAAGAAGAAACACAACATTTTACAAATGATCTTAGAGAGCAACTAATCTTACTTCCCTTGTCCTGAGTATTACTGTTGAAGAAACAGACCCACAACAAAGTCAGGTGTCAGAACTATGACAGATTATCAGACAGAGAAACAAAAATCATAAGTAACATTTATGTTGTACTTATTTCCATTGTCAGAGACACCATGCAAAGTGCCTTATATGTATTCAATAAAGTAATTCTCACACAGTCCTATTAATATCATCTCGAAGGGAACTAAGTCTTGATGCACTTTTCCCAAGTCACAAGGCTGTCTTGTGATGAAAGTCCTAGGTTCAGGGTCTGACACAGACAGGTGGTAAGGGCATCACTTACAGTCATTTCCTTTCCTTTCCTCATTCCTTCTCTGTGCAACTATTTGATGTTGAAAAGACAGAACCTGATTTTCCTAACTTACAGACGTTTCTTTTCTTGAGCCTCACAACTGCCTCCCATGCTTCCTTCTCCCCCATCCCTCAACCTGATCAAAATTAGTTGACGAAGCGCCTCTATTTGACTAGATGCAACTTACTTATCTTTGTTATTTTATTATTTTTTGACTAAAAAAATCAGACATTTCCCTTAAGCATATCTCCATAAGAAAAATTACTTAAATCAAGTCCTTTTAAAAACTTCTTCCATTTTCTTCCCCACATTTCACTGTAATATATAATATTTTTACCAGCTTGAATAATTTTCTGCCTAATTATAAGAGTATATTTAATCCTTATTATT
The DNA here is from genome assembly GCA_025594165.1 of Tamias sibiricus. Lineage (NCBI taxonomy): Eukaryota > Metazoa > Chordata > Mammalia > Rodentia > Sciuridae > Tamias > Tamias sibiricus. Next base: position 166,260,918 of record CM046662.1, on the reverse strand, counting down.
TTTTCTTCACTCTGCATTTCATTTAAATGAGATTGGCCAACTTGATTTGACATGAACTAATAAACAAATATTCTAAAAGAGTATGGTTTACTCTTTCTTGAAGGAATCTGACAGTTGTTCAGTGGTTATTACCAGCAGTATTGTGCCTAGAAGAATATTGCAACCCCGCAACCAAGTCAGAGAAGAGCCTGCTTCTCCTTCCATGGAATAGCTACATTTCTTAACCATTTTATTATAATTACAGCACTTGGTTGTCGTGGGTAACTAACCCAAGCCTGGATGCAAAATAAACTAAGAACACTGTTGTGAGCAGTAGTACCTGGGAAAGGGAGTGGTTTCCTCCTCTTCCCTTTCTAGCCAGCTATTTTCTGGGAAACTAATTAGCAGCATTCACTCTTACCTTTTGGATTGCAAATAACTTCCCCTAGGATCTAACCACTTTCCTTTGAAGTGTAAACACCCCTTTGAAGTCTTAGGGCCCAAGCTTCTTATAACACTCTGCTTCTGCAAACACGTTTCCCACTTGAAAATACTTACACATATGTCGTTTTGAAATCATATATCATGTTTTTGAAACCCCATGTATAACCATGTATCATTGTAGACCAGAAAATTTGTAACACTAGATAACCTGTAAGTGCTGTGAAAAACTGGAGATGGGCACTCAGAAGCTGGAGAGCTGATCACCTCTGGGCCCCCAGGGTAAAATACAGTTTGATCTCTCCCACTCTTGTGTCCTTTGCTGCTTCTTGCCTGATTCCTGCAATACTCTCACTTTATCTTCTCTGTTTTCGGATCATCATGGAAAAGAAAGTTGTAACACTGCTTCTTGTAAAGGCTTCATAGATCCCCAAACATCAAAATTTCGAACGTGAATTTAATTATTCTAATTTAAGAAGTTACGATCAGTTTTCCCTGAAATTAATGAATAGGGGCTAAGTAGGTTTAGCATGAACTCAAGGAGATAACATTTGATCTGTGAACATGAATTAAGAAAATTCAACAACATTATGGATGAAAAATATTCAAAATGAGGGAACAGCCCATTTCCTAGTTTTCTAAACAAAGTGCAGCTTTAGGTGGTAAGGAGTTGACTTTTTCCAGTGACTTGATTAACTGAAAATGTGACTGGGTGAAAGTATTTATTTGATGAGGAGAAAGAAGTTTCTGCTATTGCAACCATGTGATGGTTGATCTGGATTACAAACTTGATTGGATTGTGAGAGGCCTAGAAAGCACCCAGGATGAAGACTCTTCTAAGTGGCTCTGAAGGTGTTTCTAGAGACCCTCTGTATGTGGGACAGCAAACTGAGAGGGGAGGTGCATCCCGAATGCGAAGGCACAGTCCAATAGGCTGGGGTCCTGGCTAGAACAGAAGGTAGAAGAGGAAGTTAGCAGAGGCAAGCCCTATTCTCCCTTGGCAGGTGTGTCTGCTGCTGCTGCCATCTCACATGTGCACCAGACATCAGTGTCTCTAGTCCTCCAATGTGGACTCCCACCAGCGCCTCTCCAGGAGCTTCCAGGCTTTCAGTCTTGGACTTGGGCAGCACCAGTGGCCTCTCTTGGGGTGAGGCTTCTAGCTTCTTGGGCTGAGCAACTACTGGATCTTTGACTTCCCAGACTGTACATGGTCCTTGTGGGGCTATTCAGTTTCAGATCCAATGAGCCAGTCTAAGAAATCTCCTTGTATGATTATGCACACATACACAACCTGTTGGTTCTGACACCCTCAAGAACTCTGGGTAATAAAAAGGACTCAGTTTCTACTGGATTATCCGCTGACTTTGCTCAGAAAGGACAGCAACATGTTGCTCTGAAGTTTTGTACAAAAAGAAAAAAGATCTTTTAGTATACCCAAAGTATTTTAAATTCTCTGAGACCTTATCTAATTTTTCAGTGGGGAAAATGAGGAACATACATCAGAGCACATGCACACATTTTTGTAATGAGAAATAGGTTCTGATAAAGACTAGGACATTGCACCCTTGGGTTATCAATTTAGAAATCAAGTTAGAAATTATCAATTGAGAGTTTTGGATTATCTCATTTTTAAGTTAGTTGTTGATTCAATTTTCAGCCTAGAAAATTCTGTGAAATATTCCAATATCCTTTGTGGTAACTGCTCTCATTTTTTTCAACTCACGCTCCTAGAGCTGCATTAGCTAGACCTGGTGAGTTTAATCATACTTTCCTCAATACAAAGTCTGTGAATATCTGTGAATTCTTTTGGGTCGATTTTGGCATTCAGCCATCAGGCTTCCTAAGACACTTTGGGAACCCGCATGCTTTTGAGTCAGAGTTTGCAAAGCAGTCACTAAACCTGTATTTGACAGGTTTCAGGATTCAAAATGAGATAAAGCAGCAAATGTTCTATTCTTTGTTATTCCCATTTGCAGAATTCTATCATGTTTTCCCTCCCCTTCCATTTCAAAAATTTTGTTGCAAAACTCCTTCTGCAGAGTATGAGGCAGTTACTCTAATGAAGTGAAATTTCATAGCCTACTGTAAAACATCTATTTGTCCATTTGTTTCATTTTTTTCCACTCTATTCTGATTATGTACTTGAGAAAACAACAACAAACACAAACTCATTTCCATTTTCTGAGCAGAAACTTTTTACAGTAGATGTGAGAAATCTCACCTCCAAAGACGCTGATTTCAGTAAGTAAGTAAGTAAATAAATAAAGGACACGGGTGAGAGTTGTGAACACGATGCACAAAGCAGCCAGAGCTCCACATGTGGCAAGACAGGCTGGATCAAAAGGTGTCTGTATAATAGTATCCTCATGTTGCCTTTAAAAAATACACAAGTGTAAGTCTAAACCTAAACAGACCTGGAGGGATGCGGGACGAACCAGGGTGACGGAAGTGAAGAGTCTCCTGGCTGCCCCATACTTGCTAGGAATGAAGGGATCCTCACATTTCACTGCCAATCTCCCAAGACCATAGAGACCCACACCTGTCGCCATGGAAACGCCAGGGCGGGGCGCCTGGTCGCTGAGCCTATGAGCGAGGGGAGAAGCGCCGCGCCCACGCTGGACGCGCTGTGATTGGCCGCAGCTACTCAGACGGAGCATGCTATTGGTCGTAGGTGCCAACCGCGGGCGGTTGGTCTGTGCGCGCAAGCGCAGGTCTGGCCTAGGGCGCGTGGCCCCGGGCTCCCCTGGCCAGGGCGGTGCAGCGGTGGCGAGGCCCCTGTGGCCACCATCCCGGGTTTGGCCGGCTCCTCTGTCACTTGCTGGGCAGGGAGACTCCTGAGGTCTGTGAGGCTGCTGCTTGCCCGCGTTGCCTCCCCTGCAGGGGTTGAGGCCGGTGGTCCTACTCGCTGTCTAGACTCCTGGGAGCTGGGGTGGCGCTGTCAGGACCACCGGGCACGCGTGATCGCGGTCTCGCAGACCCCCCCTCCCCTCGGGTGGCGGGTCCCTATGAGTAGCGCTTGCTGGACAGGGCAGCCAGGACAACAGCCGCTGAAGTGACAGACTGTTAGTGATTCTGTGCGGAAGGGGTGCACCCACCACGCCCCAGCAGCGTCGGGGTCCGGTAATAACTGTATATCCCCATGGCTGTACTATTTTAAAGACAGCGTTACTTGTTTATTTAACAGATATTGAATGTCGGCTGTTTGCCAGGTGCACTTTTTACCCCTAGCGTTGTAAAATTGAAATAGGTTATGCAGTGATTTTATTTTTTAATACATTACCTACCAAAATTATTATCCATTTCCTTTCTTTAAGGCTTAATTTGCCCGTACGTAATCAAAAAAGCATAAACTTAATTTTAACTACTTCTTGATGGCAGTTCAAAAGCCTAAATTATGGTTTTGAGTTTCATTCTTTCCTAACAATTTTTTTTCTGACAGTTGCCCATATTTAAACAGTGTGTTGAGTTTGGAAAGTGTATGAATAACCGTCTGTGAAAAGCATACATCAAATAGTTAATGTGTTTGTTGTATTGGAAATATTTTTCAGTGATAATGTATACTCTGAGCAAATTGGCATGTTTGCTGTATTTCACCATAAGATTTAGGATGAAATAGCCATCAGAAAACCTACAGTCCTAGTTGAATTAACTTTGTGATTATTGTTCAAAAAAGAAAGACAGAAAACAGCCCGTTTAGAAATAGTACATCATCACAGACATGGTCTAACTTCTTTTATCAGAGAGAGATTATTATCTCCTTTTCATAGATAAGGAATCCAAGACCAGGTCAGTTAATAGCTTGCTCAGTTACACATCTCATAAATTGCATATACCCAGACTCAAATCCTTGTAGTCTAACTCTGTATTCTGACTTTGAACTGCTATATTTCTAAATTCAGGGTCGATTTCTGTGTTAACCTTAGTTTAATGGTGATGTTCATATTCATTCTCTTTACCAAACCAGGGAGTTACTGCCATTGCTTCTAATTGGAAGACTAACTTGGCATTACTGCAGTAGAGGGCATACAGACTTATCAGACTCTATGTTGTGCCTATGTATGTTAATGAAGGGCATCTTCCTATTGCACATATGGAAACATAATCTTTGAAGGGCCAAAAGAATTCCAGAGAAAAATAGATAATTCTTTTCTAATTTTATTAAAACAATTTTTATTTCTATTTTTGTTTGGATATTATTGCACTCTTAAAGATTTAAGAAACTTGTTATCTTACAGGCCTTTTTGTTACATAATAAGCATTCTATTTTTTTTTTTCATTTTTGAAAGTTACATAGCATATAGCAAACAAATAGTTCTGCTCATCCCTTACAGACATGGTATAACTGATAATTCTTACACCTTTCTTAAAGGAATGGCCATCCCATGACCTTGTGTTGTTGTTTGTTGCTACAGGGGAATTGTTTCTTCTGTCTTTGTTTTTTTTTTTTTTTTTTTTTTTTTTTGTGGTACCAGGGATTGAACTCAGGGGCACTCAACCACTGGGTCACATCCCCAGCCCTTTTTTTGTATTTTATTTAGAGAGACAGGGTCTCAACTGAGTTACTAAGTGCCTCGCCATTTGTGAGGCTGGCTTTGAACTCACGATCCTCCTGCCTCAGCCTCCCAAAGTGCTGGGATTACAGGCGTGCGCCACCGCGCCCGGCTTCTTCTGTCTTTGGATACCCCCACCCAGTTAGTGTAGAATATTGATGATAAATCATACAAACACCTGCTGTTCTCAAACAGGACCACTCCTCAGGATGTCCTTGGGAGCCTTTTAGACTGTACATGTTTAAGCCCCACCTTCCTAGAGAGTTTGATTCAGTAACTTAATTTTGGAGCAAGAACTGGGGGTTTTGGTTGAAAACTATTGATGTCAGGTGACACAGGTCAATAACTTTTTTTTTCTGCTAATCACCTAGCCTTGAAGCCATAACTTAATTTTACATGTCACGTGAAGTGGCATTAGTAAGATTGTGGTGCACTGGAGATGATGGGAGTGGGCTTAGGATTGCTTATGGACTTGCAAGCTTCTTACCATGGGAGTTAGAGGGAATGTGCTGTGAAGGGGGAGCTCAGTAATACATTTGGGTTGAAAGTAGGTGTCTACTGGGTATCATGATGTTCTGGTCACCCTCTCTCACTGTTGCCCACTCATACTTCTGTACAAGTTACTGCCCAAGGGGACACAGGACCTGGAGAAGTTTTATATTCTAAATTCAGCTAATGTGTGTTTAGACTTCCCGTTTTACTATTTCAGACAGTTAAAGCTGTAGTTGCTAGCAGAGGCTTTTGTACCAGAAGATGACATGTGAGCTACTTCAGTTTTCAACTGTGGTTCTTCAAAACATATCTATCCCACCAGTGTCTTGTGAAACTTGAAGCCAAGAGAAGACATGTGAAAAAGACGGAGACTTGTCAGCTGGGTGGAATTCTGCCAAGACATGGGACACGGCCACTGAAAGGCACTGGCTACCCTGGGAGATAGAAGCTCAGAGGGACTGAGGAGAAAATGAATAATGAAAAAAAAAATTTTTTTTGCAAAGTATTGTGCCATGAGTTGCATCTTACAATCAGATTCTTCTGTTTAATGCATACTAAATGCCAGGTACTGTTTAGGTGTTGGGAGATAAAGGGTCAACAAGGTGGCACACAGTAGGTGCCTCTGCCTCAGGGCACCTACTGCGTTTGTGGGAAGCCACAATCATAACATGACAACACAGGGAAGTAAGTGCTATGCAGGGGTGCCTGAGAACACAGGAGGGGCACTTCACCCTGTCTTTTGAGTTAAATGAGACATTTACATCTTCAGTAAGCACATAGTAAGTCTTCAGTGAGTCTCTATTAGTAATAGCAACACTTATATAGCACAGTTTGCAGTTTTAAGTATTAAATCATTTTCTACAATCATATTCCCATATTACAGATAGGAAAATTGAGGTATAGAAAGTAAAGTGACAAAGATCTCAGAGCCCTTAAGTGGCAAAGTTAGTATTTGTATCCACATAGTTAGGCTTCAGTTTGTGAACTTAACACCAAGCTGTGCTTCTCTCCATTTTTTTCCCCGAGGGTTTTCCTTTCCTCCTTCCTTCTTATGCATGTGAAAAATGTATATCTATATCTATATGTGATTTAATGTGTGTGTGTTTATGTGTGTGTGTGTATGTATATATGTATGACTGACAACTGAAGCTTTTTCCTGGAGACGTATCCAAGCTGAGAGCTATGTCTATGTGAAATGCCAACTGAGGCTGGGAAATATTCCAAGCTGAGGGACAAGAGCAGAAGAGACTTGAAGGTGTAAGAAAGCTTGGTCCTTGAAGGACAGTCAGGTCTGGCAGTGCACCTTGAGAGATGATGGTGGGGGATGCAGGGTGACAGGTGAGCAGGGTGTGGATCCTGAGAGTCCTTAGACTCCTATTAAAGAGTTCAGGTTTTTCCGTGGGGCAGTCAGAAGCTTTTAAATGACTTTTAAAGTACTGGAAGCACAAAACTGCATTAGCCACTTTAGAGCTCTACCTGGCTACCGGCCTCAGGTAAGTGGTAAGATTGGAGGGACAGATTAGGAACCTGTGTTTTCCAAGGAATAACCTGGAGAGAACCCAGTGGTGATCTTAGAGTCAGAGCAAGTAGAATTCAGGGAGTTAAAAAAAAAAAAGATTTGATAAGAGATTTGATATAAATTTCTATATACTAAAAGGTTAATCTTTCTTTTGTTTCTTTCCTAGAGATGATAAATGATCATGGAGACACTCTTGTGGAAACAGCAAACATGGCTGGAGCTTAAAAACTAGAAGCAATGAAAATGTTGACAGTTCTGAGTGTCCTCCAGCACGTTTGGTGGTAAAACCAGAAATTAAAGGAAGAAAAGGAGGCCTTTTGAACTGAAGACTCCATAAAACATTTTTTTCTGAAGCTTACACTTAAAGAAAACTGGATGATATATTTGTATGGGGGCAGTGCATAAAGCCTAAGTAAAACGTAAAAGAACTCCTCCTGGTTCAATAGTACCTGGTCACCATCTGCCATCCTCTTACTGTGCCTACCTGCCCTGTCCTGCTCCAAGAATCCTGTCATTGGTAGACTCTCTGGGCTAAAAGACAGAACTCACCGCCAGGCAGCACCTCTGGGGAGCCTTCACCTCCCGGAGAACTTCAGAGATGTTCACAGTGAATGCTGACACACATCCATCCTGGCCAGACCCCCTGATCCATACCTAGACTCCAGACTAAATGGAGGGGTCTTGAACTCCCGGGAGTGTAGGCTGCCGGTACTCTTTGAATCAGACAGAAGGGATTTGGAATTCCTATAAGATATCCCCTTCAGAATCTATTGAAATGTTGATATCTTCATTAAATGCACAGACACGTACTAGATTACATATGAAGAATAGCATTTTTTTTTATTATTTATTTACTTATTCATCATGCACAAGTATAGTATCTTTTTACATACAACTGCTTGTATACAAAGTATATAAGTACCATTCAGATCTTCAATCATGCATTTAGGATAATGATATCCATCTCATTCAACCACCAATTTTTTTCCAACCCCCCCCCTTACTCCCTCCCTCCCCTCCCTTTCCGTTGACCTTCACAATAGCTAGGTTATGGAACCAACCTAGATGCCCCTCAGTAGATGAGTTTATAAAGAAAATGTGGTATATATACAAAATGGAATTTTACTCAGCAATAAGAGAGAATAAAATAATGGCATTTGCAAGTAAATGGATGAAGTTGGAGAATATAATGCTAAGTGAAATTAGTCAATCTCAAAAATCCAAGTACCGAATGTTTTCTCTGGTTCACAGTGTTGTTGGAAGGGGGTACATAGGAAGAATAGCATTTTAAAACAGTTATTGTCAAAGCTATTTTTCTGATAAGGAGCTGCTTATAAAATCCGTGTTTTGTGGGGCTGGGGTTGTGGCTCAGTGGTAGAGCGCTCGCCTTGCACGTGTGCGGCCCGGGTTCGATCCTCAGCACCACGTAAACATAAATGCATTGCATTGTGTACAACTAAAGTAAATAAATAAATATTTTTTTTAAAAAATCCGTGTTTTGTGAGACTAGAGAACTTGATTTTAAAATTTCATTCTGATATTTGTTAAGATTCACTTTTAACATTAGTTTTGGTTGACAAGACTTATGTCTAACTTCAAGCTCTGTAAAAGTTCATTTTATTTCAGGGCAGGTAAAAAATAGTCTGTGAAATGCACAAATATGCTTGATAGTAAATGGACTTCCACAGCTCTGTGTGGGGCGTGGCTGATACCTGTGTTACAGGCAGCAAAACTAGTGGATGCCTGAGCATAGGGCAAGTTATGGCACCGGGAGGGTCACCAGGGTTCAGTTCCACGCTGCTGTGCTGGGCTGCCTTGGGAAAGAGGTTACCCGAGAGTTGATGCTGCCTAAACTTGGGGTCCTGAATGGCTTCTAAGCCCACATGCAAAATAGCCTTGCTTCATTTCTTCCTAAAATGCAGACAAATATACAAACTAATTTGACAGTAGGTGAAAAACTGTTTACTTCAAATATATAAACCTTGATTTTTTAATAAAATTCTTAAATTGTGTCCCTTCACTTATTACTTTATTGTACAAGTCCTTGAAATAATGTCCGTAGCCCTTTCCAGTATACACTGTAAACAGTTAATTAAGATCATAACTCATGTAAACGCAGTGAATGAGGAGTTTGGAAATCCCAGTTACTGTCTGTCAGGTCGAGTCTCAGCCCTGGAGCCCTGTGCTTCTTATCCAGAGGCCACGGGTCGATGACGAGGTGAGGTGAGGGCCTGGTGTTCTGTGGGCAGGTGGGGCTGTTGGATGGGGTGGGGGTGAGACGCCGCAACTTGAGCCAAGCTGCAGGAGCCCTGTTTGGGGAGATGGCTTGACTTGCAGTTGACTATGGACCATAAGGATTTGGGCATTGTCGCCTTCCGTAGTCTCACGGGACTTAGCCCGGGATCTCGCGGGACTTGGCCCGGGATCTCGAGTGACTTGGCCGAGATTGCTGATCGGGTCAGCGCCATTTTGGTGGTGTGTGCGGCGTGGGTTAGTCGTTGTTAGAGCCAGAGAGAAAAGTTATCAGAATAAAAAGCTGTTTGTCTCCAGTTTGCCTCTGAACTTCTTCCCGCGGCTTCGTTGCTCCAAGCGGCCATCGCTTCAGGCGGCGACACCAAGCAGTGGCCATATAAACAGAGAAAGTGAAGAATTTTGATATGCAGAATGTCTAAATTACAGATTTGGTATTGTTCACTAGGAACAAATAACAGGCACTAAAACAAAAATAAAAAAACTTGGAGTCCTAAGTGACCAATGTCTCCAAACACCTGTGGAGCTGCTTCCTTCAGGCTGTCTTTGCCCAGGTTTCCTGTCGGAAGGGACTCCCTGAACATCAGTGCTCCACCAGTTCCTCAGGGCCACCCCACATGATATCATTTCAGCCCTCTTGCAGAAGGTGGGGGCAGGAGGAAAGTTAGGGTTGCTTGGTTAGAGTCATTACGGGGCCGCGCGATGCTCCAGCTCTCCCCCAGGGCTGCAGCCACCGTGGCGGGACTAAGGAGGGTGCCACGTCTGGCCTGGTACAGTCTCTGTCCCCCTGTATCCCTGAATGACTAGAGCAAATTCACTGCTGGCCCATGGTGGATAACGATGTGGATAGGAAACGGGGTTATGCTGAGCACCGGGGTTCAGGAGTTAATGATTAGGACGCACACCACCGGACCTAATGCTATGCAGCGTAAGCAGAGCAGCGCTGCCCGTGCTAGGTGCCTGGCCCTCTACCTGCTTCAGTTTTCCTTGGAGCACTCACAGGTTTGTGCGGGGCTTGTCATCTCTCCCCACTCTGTGCTCTGAAACCGAAGCTCTGTGCCAGGCCAAAAAAAGACTGTCAAGCCTGTTGGCAATTTATCAGAAATGAAGAAAGACTCTCTTGCATTCATCTCTGTTTAGGAAATCTGTTTGGAGTGATTTTGTACCTTTTAAAAATGGCTTTGCATTGTTCATGATGATACATATTAAGTGTTTAGCAGAAAGTTCTTATTAAGATCACTGAGTTTGTAAAATGAACCCAGCAGCTCCTCTGGACCGCTGCCCTGCCACGTTGCCTTTCTGGCCTGATGTGATCTTCATTACTGAACTCATAAGGACTCCAGGGGAGATTCATGCAGGGAGGTGAAAAACAGGAGTCTGTCCCTGCTTAGGAGCTTCTCTGGGTTTTTCTTTGAGCTGTCCTCTGTCTTCGGGCCTCTCTTAGCCCTGGGGGTTACTTCTGCTTCCTCCTAAAAGTCCTCAGTATAAGAGACACATAGACATATACCTGGGTTTACAGGAGAGAATTAAAGGAAGGTGGTCATTTTATGCTGAAAATGTCCAAGTGAACAACAGAACCACTGTGGAAGACCTGGTTTGTGCTTTCCTTCCTGGGGCCATATTTGAAGGAAATTGTGTTTCAGTGCTTCTCTAACCATGAGTGACAGATGTGGTGACAGCTTCTGGTGGAGACAGAAACCAAATATCAGTTACTATGATCCTGTCTTTGTAGGTGACAACTTGTTAAGTTTTGTGTTTTGTTATTTTTTTGTGTGTGTGGTACCGGGGATTGAACTCAGGGGCACTCGACCACTGGGCCACATCCCCAGCCCTTTTTTGTATTTTATTAGAGACAGGGTCTCACTGAGTTGCTAAGTGCCTCGCCATTGCTGAGGCTGGCTTTGAACTCGCGATCCTCCTGCCTCAGCCTCCCAAAGTGCTGGGATTACAGGCGTGTGCCACTGCACTCGGCTATGGGTTTTGTTTTAATACAAGTATTTGAATAGCTGATTATAAATTTTTGTAAAGTACAAAATTTAGTTCAACTATGAAACACTCTGAATAAAATCTTTAAATGGAAACTCACTCTCTCCTTTACGAAATCGTTTCAGACAATGACGAATAAAACAAGACTGTAACGATCGTCCCCAGTCACCACGTGGCCATTACCCATCATCCACGATGGTGCTTTGGGTGTGCAAGGCAGGAATGTGAAGAGGAAACCTGAGGAGGAAGGTTCCTGGGGAGAGGCCGAGGACAGGAGGAAGAAGTCCAGGAGATGCACCGTGTGGGGGGCCGTGGCTGTGCTGGGGACCTGCTCAGTGTTTCCAGGAGAAGGCAGGGACAGCTGGTCCTTCACTTTGATAGTCCAAGTACCACAACGGGGAAGAATCTATAGGATTCAACAACGTGCTCGTCAGTGACTGACAAGGAAATTCTTGTGGAGTGGTGGTAGGAGAGGAGGCAGGGCCAGGGTGGGAGCCCCCAATCATTAACACGCAGTAGACCTGAATGCCTGAATTTGGGCTCAAGACATCAAGAGCAAATTATTTCAAATGAGATCTTTAAATTTAGAGAGCTAGATAAAGGAAAAATGACATAATCAAGCGGGAAGAAAGAGAAAAATCTAGGCAATGACATAGTATTGTTTTTTAAGTGAAACCAAAATCTATGTTCTTTGAGATGATGAATAAAAATAATGAAAAAGTGTACACCTAAGAGCATCATCATCTAAAGGGGGACATAATTTTAGATTCAGGGGTTCAATTTTAATCGAAGCAAGTAAGCAGTGCTAAATAGGATGTGATGGGCCTTGGCACCCACTTTCACATCTTGGAGATGTAGAGGAGTCAGGGTCTGGAGCAGGAAGACAGCACCTGCTGGGAAGGGTGATTGAAAGGCCTAGAGCCAGACCACAGGAATTTGAAAACTGGCCCTGACCCTCACTATCTGTGGCTAGCAAGTTTCTCATATGTAAATAAGGATAATGGAGTCCTCCCCTCAGAGACGCATGCTGGCTGTCCTGCAGCTGCTCCTAGAACCCCAGGCCAGGCACTCCTGGGTCTCCTCTGCTCTGAGCTTGGGAGATTAATACATAAGCCTCTAAATCCTTTGGTTGATGCAACTCTGCTTAGTGGAAGTACACATCAAACTGGCTTATTACCTCAACACCATAAAACCATAATATTCGTTTTTAAAATACTTCAACTAATACAATAAACATTCCCACCTACAAAGGAGCATTATAAAAGTCATGGATGATGTCGTTGAGTCAATTCTTCCAGATGTTCATCCACATTTATTTCCTGCCCACATTGTTCATTTTTAAAAAATAATTAGTTGATACTTAAAGGAAATCCAAATAGGGCTTTTGAATTCCTCTTGATTTCCATAGCTAGAGTTTGTGATGAATTTTCTTAGGTGAGAAAGTATTTTGTTACAAAAATTATTTATCAAAGAGAGAATGCTGTTGTGGATGAGTTTAAGTCTGTGTCATTTATTAGTGTGATCAGTGGCATCGCCAGAGGTAAAGGCCCAGCTGAGCCTGTAAGGGAACCAGCTTCTGAGGCATGCTTGATCTGCCCAACTCAGCAATGCTCCTTATTGAGGGAGCTTAGAGTTCTAAGCACTATGCCACATATTTCTGTTCAAAACAAAAATGGGCCCTGCTGTCCAGACTTCTCTGACCTTAACAATGAGTCTTCCCTGTTTCCGTAAGCTGCTCTGGTATTCGCAGTCAGACCCTCATGTTCCGCCCTTGGACATGAACAGTCTCACACAATAACCAACCAGGGAAGTCCAAGACAATGGTGAAGTGAGACAAAAACAAGGTCATCCTGAAGCACGGGTGGCAAACATGCCTGTCACCACACAGTGCCTGCTGCTTTAACACTTAACATCTTTCCACTCCTGCTGGGCTGTCTTCCCTGCAGATGCAATTTGTTGAGGTTTCCAATTATAGAATTACCCTGGCTTTCTGACAACATCCAATCGACAGCGAATCCCTGCTCTCTTAGATGCTCCACCAAATCACTCAGCCAAAACCCAAGTCCTATAATAGGTTCGTTATAGCACCCCCTCACTGAGGCACCCCACGGCTCCCTGTGTGTTCCCTCTCATTGCAAGGAGTAACGAACCCAACCTGTTTAACTACAGGAGTATTCCTGGTGGGCTTTTGATGAAGGGCTTTGGCAAGGCGTATTATCTACTGAATCCTCACAGCAATTCTGTGACATAGTTACCATTATGCCCCTTGTCCTCAGGAGGAAGCTTAAGTTCAGAAGGTTAAAATATCTTGCCCAAATTCGTGTGGATCATAAATGGCTCAGCTGGGACTCACCATTAGGTCTATTGTGTTCTCAATCAATGGCCTTTAAACTGTAAGTTTTTATAATTATAATATTTTATTTGGATATAATATTCATTGTAACAATATTCATGGGAGTTATGATACATACTATAGTGAACCCCCAGGAATTTGTTACACAACTTAAGAGCAGGGAAGAATGTTAGATCTATTATCTTTGTTTCCTCCTGAATCAGCCCCAGAGGAGATGAGTGATTGTATACCCTGCCTGTCACTGCTGCCCTGGCTTTTCTTCTACCTTCCTTCTCTGTCCTTCTTCCTTCTTTCCCCCTTCCCTCCCTCCCTCCCTCTTTTCTCCTCCCTCTCTCTTTCCTTCCTTTCATTCTTCCTTCTCTCTCAACTCTTTCTTCTTTAGAATCTGTATCAAATTTACAAAATCAAAAAAAAAAAAAAATGCAGGTAAGAATACAAATGCATTTTATAATGCATCACTGGAGAATAACTTGTGAAACACCACTACCCCTGAGCCCAATAGTATGCATTTCCTGCAAATAAGACATTTCCTGTGAATTGCAATAAAGACATCAAAATCATGAAATGATCACTGCTGAATCCTTCATTTCCCTTCCGTCCTCATTAAGTTATCACTGATGGTATCCACCAGTCCCTCATCTCCTTTCCATCCTCCTGAAGTTATCATTGATGATTACTGGATTCTATTCAGTCCTAGTGAATCATTCCAGTTAAACCCTTTATGATAAAAATAATCAGCTCAGAATCATACTCTACATTCAGTTCTCATGTCCCTTTAATCTAGAGTTTCTCCCCAGCCTGTCCTTGACTTTCTTGATGATACTTATGAGGAATCCAGACCAGTAGTTTTCTAAAAGCTTTCTCAGTGTGAGTTTGTTCCCTCACACTTAGGTTCAACTCCTGCGTTTTGACAGAGGTGTCCCAGGGTGATCACTGTGTCCTTGCTTCATTCCATGGGATAGTGAGTAGCTTCACCTAGCTCTCTGTTTGTTTGTTGGCGTCCATTTGACCACGTGTTCGGGGTGGAGTTCCTGGGCTTCCCCACTGTACGGCTTCTCTGTTTCCCTTTGTGATATACAAGCATTTTGTTCAGGTCTTGAAACTATGCAGATAGCACCTTCTTCGTGCAATTTTGTTAAGTCTTGTCTGTATCCCTCATAATCAATTCCCAGTGCTGATTTTGACACTTGAATTTTTCCAGATTCGGTCAGTAAACGATCACATATGCTGGCTCTTTGTTCTTTTGGACAGGTTGCCATGAGTCTCCCAGCCCTTCCTTCTTTGATTTTTGGCCACCAATGTTCCAGACACATTTAGGATGTTTCCCACCTCACCCTCCTTGCATTCACATGGAGTCTTCTGCTGATCATCTGCCCCATCTGCTCTCTGCCATGCAGTCTGCTCCTCAGAACTTAGGGGTGCTGATGCTTGACTTTGTCGGAGAAAGTGTGTGTGTGTGTGTGTGTGTGTGTGTGTGTGTGTGTTTTAATCAGTTCTGTTTAAAAGTTCCTATTGATTCTTACATTCACAAATATCTTCACATTATCAGTTATATATGTTTTTTAAACCAAGGTGCTAAAGAATCTATTTGGGGATTTAATGACATTTTCTTTACTATTAACTTTAAGCATCTTTTCTATAGTACAATAGGAAAATATTTTTATTTTTTTCAGAAATATCGTAACTATTCTTTATCTCTTGCTCTTCAATGTATTGTTTAGAATCTTCTTCTTTTTTACTTTTTAAAATTAAATTATTTATTTATTCCACTTTGTTATACATGCTTGCAGAATGCAATTCATTTCATGTTACATATGTAGAGCACAATGTTTCAAGTCACTGATTTTACATAAAGTATTTTCACACCACATGTGTCTTAATGCTAAATGAAGTTAGCCAATCCCAAAAACCAAAGATGAAATTATTTCTTTGTTATGAGGATACTGACTTTAAAATTTGCTTCTTAAGTTTCTTACCAAAAAAAAAAAATTTTTTTTGACTGACTTTATTGAATCAATGAATCAATTTTTGGAGAATTAAAACCTTTATTATGTTACAACTTTCTGCCCTTGAGCAATTATTACTCTCTATCTATATAAATCTTATTTAAATGTCCTTCAATAAAATCTTATATTTTCATAGAGACTTTGCATATCTTTGACTAATGCTATGCTTAGATATAAAATGTCTCCCATTGTTTTTCAATTTTGTCTTTTGAAAAATTACATGGTCTAAACCACAGTTACTAAAGTATGTAAGGTGATTGGTTTTTCTGTTTCACTCTTGTATGTCTAGTAGACTTACTATACTTGGTTATGAGTTCTAATATTTTATTTATAGATTGTATAGATTTAATACAGAAAAAACCATATTATCTATAATTAGGTGTTATTTCTTGCTTTCCAATTTTCTTACACATTTATTTCTTTTTTGATTTTTTTGTTTTTCATCTTATACCATAGTATAGTAATTCTGAGACACTGACTTCGGTTATAGTAAGTATCCATCATATGTATGATTTTAAAAATATTTCTAACATTTTACCCTTTAATAATAATGCTTGGAAATGACAATTTCATTCTTTATGGCTGAGTAAAACAACATGGTGTATATGTACCACATTTTCTTTATCCATTTTTCTTTTGAAGGACACCTAGGCTGTTTTCACAACTTGAATATTGTGAATTGTGCTGCTGTAAACATTGGTATCCGTGTATCATTATAATATGCTACTTGAAGAAAAATTATGTCATTTGTTGGTAAATGGATGGAACTGAAGAACATCATGGTAAGTGAAATAAGCCTGACTCGATAAGTCAAGAGTCAAATGAGTTCTCTCATAGGCAGAAACTAGAGAATAATAAGCAATTTTAAAATATAGACTTTAAGAAAGTAGAAGGGAGAACAGTGGAGTAGAAAGGGGCTCTAGGGGGAGGAAGGGGGAAGGGAAAAGGGAGGAACTGTTGAATGAAATTGACCAAATATACTATCATGTATGAATATATTACAATGAATTTAACTTTTATGTATAACTATAATGCAACAGTTACAAAAACTACACATAACTTGCAGGAGCCCTAATTAAGGAGATAGCTAAGATTGCGGTTAGCTGTGAGCCATAAGCATTACCACCTTCCATGGTCTTGTGAGACTTGGCCCAGGACATTATGGATCTGGTCGGTGCCATTTGCATGGTCTGGCGAGACTTGTCCCGGGACATCGCGGATGGGGTCAACGCCATTTTGTGTGGTGTGGTGGTGGTTGTAGGAGTGTGGTATGGTGTTGGAGTTGTTGTTGGAGCCGGAGAGAGAAGCTAGCAGAATAAAGAGCCTGTTCGTTTCCAGTCCACCTGTGAACTTATTCCCATGGCGTTGTTGCTCCAAGCGGCCATCGCTTCAGGCAGCTACAATAGCTGGAAAGGTACAGGAAGAGATGGGGGAGGGAGGAGGGAGAGAAAAGGAATGTACTAGGAAGTGAAATGGAGAAATTCATGTCATAAACTTTTATGAATATATGAAAATTAACCCCTCAATTATGTACATCTATAATGCACTAAAAAAAAACTTTTAAAAGAATAATGCTTGCAATACACATATGATTGATTTTATCAGGCAAACAGATTCCTTTCTGTTCCCAGAATGCTAAACATAAATTTTTATAAATACATCATTATTTTTATTGTCTTATATGTGCAATTTTTCAAATAAATGATATTTTTCATCTGTTGAGATAGTCATATTGTTATTTAATTTAGTTATGCCTTTTAAAAAATATACTGTAAGACTCGTTTTGATAGTTTTTGTTTTCAATGATTACCTGCTTTATTCGAAATTGAAAGTGGCCTGTATGTGTGTGGGTGCCCTTTGGTTACTGCCCAGCATCCAGTCTACTCGTGCCTCCTGTACTATTTCAGGGACCTTTGCAGTCATCTTCTTAAAGTTTTGGAAGAGGCCAGGAACATGACCAGATGCTGAGTCCTGCAAGTCACCCTAGCAAATCTTAAAACCCGGGGCTGTCTTGGGGACCTCCAACCCAGTAAGATTTTCCTAGAAAAGTTCCCATATAACCTCCAGTTTCTGATTTACCATCATACATATGTTTATAGAGTTCACATTATGTTTTAAAATTCTCTTTATAAGCACTCTTATTCATTTTTTGTGTTAAGTATATCATATTTAATATTATTTATTTGGACTATTTCTCCTTGTGCTCAATTAGTTCATAGCACGTTTTTATTTTTTTTTATTTTTGGTACCAGGTATTGAACTCTGGGGCACTCTACAACTGTGCCACATCCCCAGCCCTAGTGTGTATTTGATTTAGAGACAGGGTCTCACTGAGTTGCTTAGCACCTCGCTTTTGCTAAGGCTGGCTTTGAAGTCCTGATCCTCCTGTCTCAACCTCGAAGCCACTGGGATTACAGATGTGTGTGTGCTACTGCTCCCGACACTCTTTAGTCTTTTTAAAGGATCTTCTTTGGATATGTGGACCTCTCTGTTGCAGCATTGCTTCCTGTTTCATTGCTAACTACTCATCGTTTTTTATTTTACATTTTCATTAACTTTTCTTATTTGATTTTAAATTTGACTTATACTTAAATCTTTAAATTGTCAATCATTTTTTCTTAAAACAAACAAATAAAACTTTACATTTACTTCTTAGTGCTTGTTTTAATGTTTCCCACCAATTTTGATTTGGTATGTTTTCATTACTGTTAAGTTCTATTTATGTTAAAACTTTATATTTCTTCCTATTTACAAATTGTGTGTATTTAGTTTCCAGATATATGAGATCATATTGTTTATTTTGTTGTTTACTTGTAATTTAATATTTTAAAAAATTTCAGGGAGTCATTAAAATTAATAACTTTATTTAGAATAGCTTATGTTCAATTGTTTTTAGATTCACATATGATTATGAAGAATTTTTATTCACTATCTGTAATGTGGACAATTTTTTATATATGCCTATTCAGTCAGACATTAATTATGTTTTTAAAATCTTCATTTTGCTTAATTTGGGGGCTATTCATTAGCCAATTATTAAAATATGTATGCTATATTTTCCACTACAGTACTTAAGCACATACTTTATAATTTGCTTATCTTTATCTATGCGAAATTTGAATCTATTCAAATAAGTTCTAATACATCAGAAGTTTTTCTTTCCTTCATATGAAGTGAAGTTTTTCATATAGTGACTCTTCCAATCTCTAAAAGTGTTTTATCTGAGAGCCTATTTTATTTGGATTAGTGTAGCCATTTCACTTTGTAATTTTAAATGTTACATTACCTAACACAACTTTCTACTTTCAACTTACTTCATGTCCTTGTATATTTTATGTCTCTTCTGGGGATTTTATCTGGACTTTATCATTTTCTAAATCTAGCATTTCTCTCAGGACCTCTTGCCCTGTAAAAGTTTTATTTATGTAGGTAATACCTAAGGATGCTTAACATATTAAAAGTTAAAACAGCAGGGCGCGGTGGCGCACGCCTGTAATTCCAGCACTTTGGGAGGCTGAAGCAGAAGGATCGCGAGTTCAAAGCCAGCCTCAGCAATGGTGAGGCACTTAACAACTCAGTGAGACCCTGTCTCTAAATAAAATACAAAAAAGGGCTGGGGATGTGACCCAGTGGACGAGTGCCCCTGAGTTCAATCCCCAGTACCACCAAAAAAAAAAAAAAAAAAAAAGTTAAAACAGAAGATTTAAAAATATTTATTTACTTCTTTAAAATTAGCATAAACAAATTAGTCTGATGTTTATATAAATAATATTTTTATTAAGATAACTATTTTCCAAAACCACAGAAGTTGTAAGAATGGCATCAATTACATTTTTGCAAATTGCTTCAATGTTTGTCTTCAGAGAAGAGAGAGGATTATCACACCTGTTCTGTATTTCATCTGCTGCATTACAAATGCATTGAAACTTCTGGAATATTCAACTGTATGCTCATAAGAGATGGGAGGGAAAAGGCAAATAACATCTTAGAATCATTGTGGAGACAGCCTGCGGACTTCCTGCTCAAGGAGTGTCCCTACATCCCTGAACACACACTGGCAACTGCCAACCTAATCTGACAAGTCTGACATTTATGTAGAGAGTTTGGACCATTAATTTTAACTACAAACTTCAATGTGTTTTTATGTCTATAATTTTCCTTTGTACTTTCTGTTTTTTTTTTTTCAATGTTTAAAAATTATTCTTTCTCCCTACCTTTTATTTCAAGAGGTTTTTTTTAAAATTGTGTATTTGCATATATCATCTTTCTTCCCCACAAGTGATTGTGGGGAAGAAAGAGTTACCAGCTGAGCCTGTGGTGTCAGCAAAAAGCAAGCTTTAATTCCATACATTAGAATTTATTAAAGAATAAATGTACTATTTTATTTTTTTCACCCAAATATAATAATCTTAGAATCCATTAAGCCAATTTCCCTGCCTAGCTTATGTAACACTGCTGTTCATTATTTTATTTCTGTGTTTTTAACCTCCCTTCTTCAAATTACAGCATGTGTGATTGAAATAATTATTGATTGATACAGATAGCGTTACAGATATATTAACAGGTATTCACAATGTTAAACATATGGTAAATAGATAGTGTATATTTACTGATCCTGTTGCATTTGACTGGGGAGGTCCTTTTTGGACAACTTGCTCCCAATCTCCCTCTTTCCCTCCCTTCTTCCCTTCTTTCGTTCCCCTCCCTGCTCTGGAGATGGGGCCCAGGACCTTGTGTGTGCTAGGCAAGTGCTCTACCACTGAGCTACACCAGAGCCCCCACTTTCTTTCTAAAGGATGTTACACCCCTGGCAACTGCTGCCCCTCAGTCTAGAGGCCAGCATGAGAAAGATGCTAGAGACCACATGCTGCAAGCCTAAGCTGGTCCAAAGAGGATAAGAGATATCACGAGAAAGTAGAATCTTACCTGCAGCCTGGATCTTAGCCCCAGAGCCCAGATTCTAGTCTTCCCCGTCTAACTTAAGGTCAGCTCATACATCCATGGGCATCAGAATACATAATCATTGGTTTAGGCCACTGCTTTGGGGATAGTTATTACAAAGGTATTAATAGCTATAGGTATTAACCCTCTATTCCTAGTTATGAGAGTTATAATTGCAGAGATTTCCCCTGGAGAGCCAATAAGCCCCAGTCACCAGCTGATCCTGTGGCGTCAGCAAAAAGCAAGCCTGGGAAATGTTCCTTGCTAAAAGGGTGAGCATGTGAACAAACAGCCTTGACACTGGACTCTGGTGCTAAAAGTTATCAAATGTTCCAGTACAATGGGTTTTCTGGGTGCCCTGGGATAGCCACAAAAGTGTTTCTAGCTCTGTAACTTTTTAGTGCACAGAGAAGCCTCTTGGTAACTCACAAGCCTTGAACAATTTGCAATCCCCCCACAGTTAAGCTTTCTGATTACGAGGCCCTATATAATAAACTTGCAGAGCCAATTCTGGGTCACTGTTCCTCCATCAGAGGGCAGTGTCCCACCTGGCCCCAGCTTTGCTTAAAAATATCTCTGTTTCTTTGTCTCTGTGTTTATCTCCATCACCTGTTGCCCCTACTGGAGATTGTTTGTTGATGCTGCGTGGGTTGAGGCAATTTCTGAACTGGCTTTCCAAGGACTCCTACTACATGTTGTGTTTCTCCGCCATCTTGGATAGGACTGACTATTGTACAGCTCTCTTAGAGTACGTGGCCAATGTCTGGAGGTTTGCCAACATCCATGATTATGATTCTTGGCAAAAAAAAAAAAAAAAAAAAAAGTTATCTTGCTATCTGATGTGTGCTTGAAACACTCTCTGCTCCTGAGCTGACATGAACCTAATGCAGAGAGAGGGGCACAATTTGGCAAATGTTGATCGATCCATGATCCAGGTCTCAACTCAACAATTTCTTTTTCCTAATCTCACAACCAATCTAGGAAGCAGCTGCTACCCCAACCCCAGAGCCCCTGCGTTCTGGCTGCTCCCTCTCCTCCTAGACAGGATTCTGATCTGCAGTCCCTGTAAGGCTTCCCATACTGCTCCCATCTGTGTCCCTGAGGCTCAGCCGCTGCTGGCTCTTCCGTCCGTTGAGTGGGTGTGTTTGAGAAAGTAGAAGCTGAACTGAGACATTCTCAAGAGTGACTTGGCCTGGAATAGAGAACCACACTTTGGTGGACGTGGTACCTAACTCTGTCCCTCTTCATTTTCTGATGGACAAAAAGGGTCGAATGGTGTGACTCTACTTTGTGTACAACCAGAGATATGAAAAATTGTGCTCTATATGTGTAACATAAATTGTAATGCATTCTGCTGTCATATATAACAAATAAAAATTAAGAAAAAAAGTGTCCATGCAGAAAAATGTGTCAATGAAAGCTGTGGAGCTTATGAAACAGAGTGGTAGTGGGCAGAAGGCCCAGGCAAGCCATGCCCTTTAGATCTTTGCTACTGAACATGAGGCTCAAACAAAATTTCCTTCCTAGCAAATCCCTGCCTTCTGGGGCTGCTGTTTGCAGGGGATTAGATTCAGGGTTAAAATGGCAGTACTCTGTTCTCCTGTGGATTTCCTTCTGCACGAAGGATGTTTTCTACCTTTCCTCAAGACCACTGTTTTCTCGAACTTTCTTTAATTTCTGCCCATTGCCCTCTCAATCTATTTTAAACCATCATACATTTTTTTTTCTTCACCTAATCTTTTGCGATAGATTTGCTTGTCATCTACGTTTGCATTTTTGCCCACGTTCTTTTCTCATCACCATCATCATCATCATCACTCTGAAATGGCCACATAATCAACCTATAAAACTCTGACAGTTAACAAACATGATATTTAATTCCATTTCATGTAGGGGAAGAGAAACTGGAATCTTCTGCCTTGTATTTTTCAGTCTTGCTCTATAGTGCCCACCCACACTTTGCTACAGCGGGCAAGAGATTTTCATTAACTAGTTTTCAGTGTTCTCATGTGTGAAGCTGAGAAGCTACAGCATGTGATCCACTAACTCAAAGACCAGCTTTCCCTGATGACGCTGTCCTACACAGTAACTGTTTTCTCGTGCGGAACCATGTTCTTCCAAAAATTATGTGAGGGCATCTGTGAAGGGTCCATGAGAAAACAAAGGCACGGTGAACCTTGCCATTGGAATAGAGAAGCACATGTTTGGTGGACTTGGTAGGAAGTTCAGGTGGGGAGGCAGAGTTTGCAGGGAGATGTAGGCCTGTTGGGTTCTGGCCACGTGGACTTGCTATCAGTTGCAACAAACAAGTGAAATTGTAATTAGAAAAAAAAATGATCTCGGAGAGGAAGCTAATGCATTAATTTTGGTCTGTTCTGTGGTTAGGTGACTCAAAACACTGTTTTACTCAAGCTTTAGAAGTAGAAAATATCATTAGAATTTTTTTCTTTACTATTCTGTTAGTAGAAGTAAATGCTAATGTGAAAGAACACCCAGAGGAAGACTAAAAAATCTAAAAAATAATTTTTAAGCCTCTTGGCTTTGGAGATATGCAGTCGGTCAACATGTGCTGGGTCTGTGTTGTATTTCAGTGGCAACACTGGCGAATGCAGAGCCAAGACCGGGCTCCTATTCTTCTTGGCACACACACCTGAGGAACGTGTTCCAGGGGACCCTCCCACCTCAGCTGTTACCATAGTCCCCTCACACTAAGGAGCGAGTACCATACTGCTCTTCGCATTGTCGATAAGGACATTTAAATGCATGTGTTTATTTTTTACAAGGATTTAAGGCAGGAAATGAGAGAAGTTAGATCCAGTTCTTGAAAAGAATTAAACACTAACGTTTTTTATTGCCTTGAGTGAATAAGCACACTTTAAAACATTTTGTGCTTCTAACAAATAATAGTGATTTTTTTTTTTCACCAGATATGTGAGGGAAAAGTACCGTTTGAACACCTGCTCTGGGGAATTAACAGATGGCAGCAGAGTGAATGGGGCTACGGTAGTCATTACTCACACTGGCACCCAGGTAGGGAGCATTTTGTTTCCTTAAAACTGATTAATCTGTACTAATTATTCACAGAGGAGTAAATATTTTTAAAAACCCAATTAAAGATATACTTTAATTCCTGAGAAAAAAGTGTCTTTTGCAATAAAATGTTAAACATATCCATGTAATTATGAAGCTTACAAAAGTTATAACACACAACTATACTCTGAAATCAACAACACCTCCCAAAAGATCCAGATAGATTCCATGCTCTGTGGTTTCTAACTAGACCCTCTGTGACCTCAAGACCCCCCCCCCCCCACATGTCGAAAAGCCCTCTCCTCTCTCCGAAAGGAAAAACTATAGAAGGGTTAACATTTTGTTCAGACCCAGACAAGAAGAAGCAAAGGGGATCATTATTTAGCTTTTGGAGGACAGATGATCATGGGTTGACGCTTTAGAAAAGATATTTAAGAGAATGATTTTGAAGAGGGTTCTCTTTTTGTGTGAAAAAAATCTCAATAAATGCCCATCCTTCTTATTTTTGTCCTTTGCTAGTGCCCCTGATCAGCTGGGGACATTCATATTAAAGGGATAATACTATATCCTGAGCAGCAGACTTAGCTTCAAAACAGTTCCATTCTCTTGTGGAAGTTCAAAGCTGCTGTCATCCAAATACTATTAATTAAGACATTATTGCTTCAAAAGAAGCACACAGAAAGAAGGAAAGGAAGAATGAAAAAGAAAAAGAAAAAAAAAAAAAAAAGAAGTACACAGGTCCATAAGGGACTCACATTGAGACAGCTCAGCCCTAAAACACCAGGTCCTGCACCATGGGTTTCCTCATGTGAAGCGTTTGGAAGAGCATGACCACGGAGCTCTGCCTCCTCTTCACTCACCAACTTCTGTTTCCTGATCTGTAATTTGCATTTCATAACAATAATAGGCAAAGGGCATTTTTCCTTTCTGAATAATTCATCATAGCTTTCCAGTGGCATGTTCCAGAAGGCCGGAAGGGAATCGGCGCTCCCTTAGACACAGCAGCAGGGACTCCAGGGGGCCCTGGTACGCAGATGCATCCACGCATCCTCTGAGCCTGGAAGCTCACCCGCAGAACTTGGCTTCATGGTTATGAGTTTGAATTATAGCTGTTGGTGTTTATCTGCTCAGCAGAGGAATGGATTAAAAGTTTTTAAAATGTTTTTATAGTTAAAAATTTATTGATTAAATATTAATTTTGGCTGATTTCTATGATGGTTCCAACAAAAATGACACCATCCTGTTCAAGTTCTACCTGATATCATCTCTCCATTATGACTGTTTTCAAACTCTGGCTACCAAATAAGCTATGTGCTATTTATTTTTTAAATCCTTGTAAAAGCAAATGGTTGATTTTGTGTAACATCTATAAAAAATAATATTCCAATTTAACCCTAAAGCATCTTTGAAATATCCTTGTTAAGCTAAATTGAATTAAATACTTTGATTCATGTTTGGACTCTACCACTTTCCTAATGTAAGGGCAAATACAAATTAAAATAAGAGGCTTAATTCTTCTCATTGAATATGAAGGAAACAAACCTTTCCCTTTCCCATTTCATAGAGTGTTGGGCACGTTAAGAACACGCCAGCAGATGGAAACTCTGGCTGTCTCCCACTCCCTGATACGTGGACTTGGCCTAGCCAAAGGGTGTTCCCCTGTTGCATGTCGAGAGGTCAGACCGCCACTAGGATAGGCTAATGGCTCCGCCAATGTGATCTGCTCATGCTCCCTATGTGCCCCTATGATCTTTCTGCTGATTGGCCCATGTCTTCTATAAAGGCCGTTCAACTTCCTCAATAAACCAAGCTCATGCCTTGATGGTCTCGAGTCTGACTGTCCTCTGAAAGGAGGGCTGTGTGTGGGCGGTCAGTTGGCTCTTACTGTTCTTGTTGGGGTGTGCTCCCCCTTCTCTTGCGGGTCAAGAGGAGTTGGGGGCTAAAAAACCCAACAATAGAGCATTTATTTTAAAAAATTTTGCAATTGTGAGTTTATTTTTCTATTTCTTTGAAATGTATTTATGTTTTTATAAAGGAATATTTTTTTTTTCCTTTTGCCAGCTTTGATTTCAGAAGTGTCCTTTGGAGGCCCTAGGAGCCACCCCTTTGAAATGCAATTATCCAAGACAGGGCCTTAAGTGGTGCACACAGGTATTTGGCCATCTGCCATCAAACCCTGCACTATCCAGACATCCCTCGAAGAGAAAGCTCTCCATCTGAAGGGTGGCCTCCAAATGCTTCTCAGTGTGAGGGTGCTGATTTTATGAAGCCAATACTGGAATAAAGATTTATCCTGGAAGGTTTACAGAAAATTGGTGGTGAGAATTCTTTTTCCTTTCCATTTCCAGGACAGTAAAATTGATAGCAAACTCTCAGTGCTACAAAGAACAAATCAAATATGTGTGTGTTTAGGTACCTGCTTTTTCTTAAACTTACTGAAGTTTTCTCCCATATAACATAATGTATCCATCTTTTCCCAATTAAAACAAGAAAAACAAAGCCTAACTGCAATTTCTCCTAAGAGTTATTTTGGCATATGTGTCTCCTTTTGATGTGTAGTTCTTTGAAAAATCCCAACAAAAGTAGGCTGAGTGCACCACATGGGTAGGAGTGATACCTGATCTCCAAGGGAACAGTGGTTTTCCTTGCCAATAACCTGAGTATGTGATGATGTGCAGCCAGGGCCTTATTTTACCAAGAATAAAAGCAGGGCGCACTCATAGCAAGCTCAGCATAGGGAGTGTTGGGAAAGCTGGCGTGGTCATTAAACACAGTATGTAGATGTGTTTGTTTCTGTTTCTTTTCACAGAAGTCAAGAGCCCTGAAAGTTCTTCATTGGAAATCAATTCCAAAGAAGTCATGCTTACCTTTATGCACATTAATGAAGGTCTAATTATTAAGTAGATACCAAGTGGGCTATGAGATTGCCAAGGGAGCTCACTTAGAAAACTCCACTCACATCCCACAGTGAGCTCAGCCCCAGGACATTAAAACTGAGCAATGTCTTCCATTGGACTCTAATCTGCACAGAAAGGTGCTAAATAAAATTGCATATTTTTCTTAGATTTAACTTTCCTTTATCATCGATTCACATCTTAGGATGATTCTGAAATTGGCGCCAGGTACCAACATTTACACTGAAATACTTTTTACAGAGAAATTAAAATTTTTTTAAATTTATTTTGATTAGTTATACATGAAAGTAGAATGCATTTGTGCACTGTGATATATCATATATAGATGGGATATAATTTCTCATTTTTCAAAGTGTACATATTGCAGAATCATATTGGTCATGTAGTCACACATATACATACCGTAATAATGTCTGTTTCATTCCACTATCTTTCCCATCCCCACCTCTCCTCCTTCCCCTCCCTTCATTTCCCTCTTACTAATCTAAGGTAATGCTAATCCTCCCTAGTGCCCCCCCCAACTTTATTGTAAATTAGCATCTGCATATTAGAGAAAACATTCCGCCTTTGGTTTTGTGGGATTAGCTTATTTTGCATAGCATGATATTCTCCAACTCCAACCATTTACTGGCAAATGCCATAATTTCACCCTTCTTTAAAGCTGAGTAATATTCCTTTGAGTATATATACCACATTTTCTTTATCCATTCATCTATTTAAGAACACCTAGGTTGGTTCCATAGTCTAGCTATTGTGAATTGAGCTGCTATAAACATTGGCTGTGTCACTATAATATGCTGATTTTAAGTACTTTGGGTATAAATCAAGGAGTGGGATACATGGGTCAAATGGTGGTTCCGTTCCCAGTTTTCTGAGGAATCTCCATACTGCTTTCCAGAGTGGTTGCACCAATTTGCAGTGCCACCAGCAATGTAGGAGTGTACCTTTTTCCCCACATCCTTGCCAAGAGTAATTGTTGCCTGTATTCTTGATGATTGCCATTCTGACTGAAGTGAGATGAAATCTTAGAGTAGTTTTCATTTGCATTTCTCCAATTGCTAGAGATGTTGAACACTTTTTCATATATTTGTTGATTAATTGTATTTCTTCTTCTGTGAAATGTCTTTTCAGTTCCTTAGCCCATTTATTGATTTGGTTATTTGTATTTATGGTGTTAAGTTTTTTGAGTTCTTTACATATCCTAGAGATTCATGCTCTAGCTGAGGTGCATGCAGTGAAGATTTTCTCCCAATCTATAGGCTCTCTCCTCACATTGTTGATTGTTTCCTTTGCCAAAAAGAAGCTTTTTAATTTGAATGCATCCCATGTATTGATTCTTGATTTTACTCCTTGTGCTTTAGGAGTCTTGTTAAAGAAGTCAGATCCTAGGCTGAAGTGGCACAGATTTGGGCCTATTTGTTCTTCTATTAGGCACAGGGTCTCTGTTCTAGTATCTAAGTCTTTGATCCACTTTGAGTTGATTTTTGTGCAGGGTGAGAGAGTTTTAATTTCATTTTGCAATATATGAATTTCCAGTTTAGCCCGCACCATTTGTTGAATAAGCTATCTTTTCCCCAGAGAATGTTTTTGGCACCCTCGTCTAGTATGAGATAACCATATTTATGTGGGTTTGTCTTTGTGTCCTCTATTCTGTACCATTGGTCTACAAGTCTATTTTGGTGCCAATACCATGCCATTTTTGTTACTATAGCTCTGTAGTATAGTTTAAGGTCAGGGATTGTGATGCCTCCCGCTTCACTTTTCTTGCTAAGGATTGCTTTAGCTATTCTGGGTCTCTTATTTTTCCAAATAAATTTTATGATAGCTTTTTCTATTTCTATGAAGAATGTCATTGGGATTTTAATAGTAATTGCATTAAATCTGTAAAGTGCTTTTGGTGGTATGGCTACTTTGACAATATTAATTATGCCTATCCAGGAGCATGGGAGATCTTTCCATCTTCTGAGGTTTTCTTCAATTTCTTTCTTTAGTGTTCTGTAGTTTTCATTGTAGAGGTCTTTTGCCTCTTTTGTTATGTTGATTCCCAGGTATTTTATTTTATTTTATTTTTATTTTATTTTATTTTATTTTTGAGATTCTTGTGAATGGAGTAGTTTTTCTAATTTCTCTTTCGGTGGATTTATCACTGATGTATAGGAATGCATTTGATTTATGGTTGTTGATTTTATATCCTGCTATTTTGCTGAATTCATTGATTAGATTTCTGGTGGAATTTTTTGGATCTTCTGGATATAAAATCATGTCATCAGCAAATAGTGATAGTTTGAGTTTTTCTTTACCTATTTGTATCCCTTTGATTTCTTTCTTTTGTCTAATTGTTCTGGCTAGAATTTCAAGGATGATGTTGAATAGAAATGGTGAAAGAGGACATCCTTGTCTTGTTCCAGTTTTTAGAGGGAATGCTTTCAATTTTTCTCCACTTAAAATGATGCTGGCCTTGGGCTTAATATATATAGCTTTTACAATGTTAAGGTATGTTCCTACTATCCCTAGTTATTCTAGTGTTTTGAACATGAAGGAGTGCTGTATTTTGTCAAATGCTTTTTCTGCATCTATTGAGATGATCATATGATTCTTGTTTTTAAGTTTATTAATAGGATGAATTATGTTTTATTGATATCTGTATGTTGCACCAGCCCTGCATCCCTGGGATGAATCTGACTTGATCATGGTACACTATCTTTTTAATATGTTTTTGTATGCAATTTGCCAGAATTTTATTGAGATTTTTGCATCTATGTTCACCAGGAATATTGGTCTGAAGTTTTCTTTCCTTGATGTGTCCTTGTCTGGTTTTGGTATCAGGGTGATTTTACCTTCATAGAATGAGTTTGGAAGGGTTCACTCCCTTTCTATTTCATGGAACACTTTCAAGAGTATTGGTGTTAATTTTTCTTTGAAAATCTTGTAGAACTCTGCTGAAAAGCCATCTGGTCCTGGGCTTTTCTTGGTTGGTAGGCTTTTGATGGCATTTTCTATTTCATTACTTGAAATTGATCTGTTTAAATCATGTATGACCTACTCATTCAGTTTGTGTAGGTCATATGTCTCTAGAAATTTGTTGATCTCTTCAATATTTTCTGTTTTATTAGAGTATAAATTTTCAAAATAGTTTCTAATTATCTTATGTATTTCAAATGTGTCCATTGTCATGTCTCCTTCTTCATCTTGTATTTTATTAATTTGAATTTTCTTTATTTTTCTCTTTATTAGCATGGCCAGGGGTTTATCAATTTTATTTATTTTTTCAAAGAACCAATTTTTTGTTTTGTTAATTTTTTCAATTGTTTCTTTTGTTTCAATTTCAATTATTTCAGCTCTGATTTTAATTATTTCCTATCTTCTGCTGCTTTTGGTGTTGAATTGTTCTTCTTTTTCTAGGGCTTTGAGATGTAGTGTTAGGTCATTTATTTGTTAATGTTTTATTCTTTTAATAAATACACTCAATGCCATAAACTTTCCTCTTAGTACTGTATTCATAGTATCCCAAAGATTTTGATATGTTTTTTCAGTGTTCTCATTTACCTCTAAGAATTTTTTATTTCATCCTTTATTTCTTCTACTATACATTTATTATTCAATTGTGTATTATTTAGTCTCCATTTGTTAATAGTAGTTTCTATTTTTTGTCTTATCATTGATTTCTAATTTCATTCCATTGTGGTCTGATAGAATGCAGGGCATTGTCTCTGTTTTTTTTTTTTATTTAATAAAAGTTGCTTTGTGGCATAAGTTATCGTCTATTTTAACAAAGGATCCGTGTGCTGCTGAGAAGAAAATATATTTGCTCGTTGATAGATGAAATATTCTATATATGTCTATTAAGTCTAAATTTTTGATTGTATTATTTAATACTATAGTTTCTTTTTATTTAGTTTTTGTTTGGAAGATCTGTCCAGTAGTGAGAGAGGTGTGTTAAAGTCACCCAGTATTGTTGTATTGTGATCTATTTGACTCTTGATATTGAGAAAGGTTTTGTTTGACGTACATACATGCTCCATTGTTTGGGGCATAAATATTTATAATTGTTATGTCTTGCTTACATTTGCTTCTCTTAAGAAGTATGAAATGTTCTTCTTTGTTTCTTCTGATTAATTTTGGTTTGAATTCTACTTTATCTGAAATGAGAATGGAAACTCCTGCTTGTTTACACAATCCAAATGAGTGATTAGTTTTTTCCCATACTTTCACCTTCAGCCTGTCTTTGCCCACGTGGTGACAGCATATTGTTGGGTCTTGCTTTTAAATCCCATTTGCCAGTCTATGTCTTTTGATTGATGAGTTTAAGCCATTAACATTCAAGGTTATTATTGAGATATGATTTGTATTCCCTGTCATTTTGATTTATTTCTGGGTTTTGATTTGTCTTAGTTTCCAATTTAGTTGAATGTCCCTTTAATGTAGATCCTCCCTTTGCTGGTTTTCACTTTTTTTTTTTTCACTTCATCCTCATGGAATATTCTGTTGAGAATGCTCTATAGTGTAGGCTTTTGTGTTGTGAGTTTTTAAATTTTTTTGTTTATCATGGAATGTTTTAATTTCACCTTCAAATCTGAAACTTAATTTTGCTCGATATAAAATTCTTGGTTGGCATCTGTTTTCTTTTAGAGCTTAAATACATATTATTCCAGGACCTTTTAGCTTTGAGGGTCTATGTTGAGAAATCAGTTGAGATCTTAATTGGTTTTCCCTATATGTAATTAGATTTTTTTTCTCACAGTCTTTAAGATTTTATCTTTATTCTCTGTGTTGGTCATTCTCATTATAATGTGTCTTGGTGGGGGTCTGCTGTAATTTTATACGCTTGGGGTCCTGTAAGCCTCTTGTATTTGATTTTCCATTCCATTCTTTAGGTTTGGAAAATTTTTTGCTATTATATTATTGAAAAGATTGTGCATTCCTTTGGTTTGCATCTCTGCTCCTTCACCTATTCCAATAATTCTTAAATTTGGTCTTTTCATGTTATCCAATAATTCTTGGATATTCTGTTCATGGTTTTTTACCATCTTCTCCACATGTTCAGCTCTACTTTCAAAATTATATAGTTTGTCTTCATTGTCTGAGGTTCTTTCTTCCAAGTGGTCTAGTCTGTTGGTGATGCTTTCTATTGAATTTATAATTTGGTTCAATGATTCCTTCATTTCAAAGATTTCTGCTTGTTTTTTTTTTTTTTTTTCATAATCTCTAACTCTTTATTGAAGTGGTCTCTCACTTCCTGTATTTTTTCTTTGATTTCACTCCTTATACTATCCTTTACTTCACATATCAATTTAACTATATACAATCTGAACTCCTTCTTGGACATTTCTTCCTTTGTGTTATCAGTAGTTTCTGTTGTTGAAGCTTCTTGGTGTGTTTGGGCCACACTTTATTCCCCTATTTTTTTTTCATGTTGTTAGTGTGTTTTCCCATCTACAAGTATGGATTTAAGGCAGGATAAATTCTACCCTGTAGACCTACAGTGTCCCTGAAGCACTTCACCTTTACTGGTGAGACCAATATCAACAGAACACAGTGTACACAATATATAGCCTTGAACCTAATAGCTCCCACTAAGGCATCTACAGCTTTCTCACATTAACCCAAAATAATGAGTTCAATAACTATCTATAGTACAAACAGAATATTTGATAAGATGACTTACAATTTCAAATGGTGGATGAGAGAACAGAGGTAGTGTAGGATATAATATTCATGAGGAAGGAAGAGAGAAGATAGAACTAAAAATCCATAGGAAGAGTGGAAGAGGAGCCGACAGAGATTGGCTATTGTTTGGAGAAAAGTTGGAAAGAAGATAGATAAGAGAGAGGAAGAATATGAACAAAGAGAAAAAAATTAAAGACATAAGAATCCAACAAAAATGCAAAACACCATTCATATATCCTTGTCCTCCACATACTGATGTATTAAAAACATTCTGTTCCAAATATGGTAGAGATTAGTGAATTAAAATATAAAATAAAATAAATCTTGCTGGAAAGTTGAACCGTCTCTGTCAGTGATCAAGATTTTCTCAGCCTTGTCTCTGATGTTTCTCGGGATCACCAAACCCAGATCAACCCTCAGAAACCCAGTCTCTATCCCACCAATCTGGGCTTCAGATACCTCAGTCTCAGCCATACTGCAGTCTCGGGATCTCAATGCTGCTCCTAATTGCAGAGAGACTCCCAAGGATACCCTCATGCAAAGGAGCAACCCCGAGATGCAGCAGCAATAAAGGGCCACCAGCACTCTCAGAAGGAAGATCCCAGGTTCCTCCAAACCTGCAGGTTCCCCCACACTGGACCTGCAGGCCCAGCTGGAGTCCCCAGACAGAGGCTCTAGTGGTGGTAAACCTGCTAGCTCCCAGGCCCCAGGCCCCAGTTGGTGTCCCCAAATGGGTGCAGCCATGTGCAATCAAACCTGGAGTCTCACCCAAAGCAGTCCTCTAGGCATGGTAGCAGCAGTAGTGGCAGTGGTTGTTGGCAGCAGGCAATGGGTCAGCAGTAGTGGTGGTGACAGCAGCAGCTACAACTGCCACTGTGGTGACACCTTCACCAGGTGATCTCTGGGAATCAGCAGCAATGTCAGCTTCAGTTGCTTCCAGGAGAGCAATTTCTTCTATGGCAGCAACACCCAGAAAGAAGTCCTGTAGGCGATTTTAGGATGGCAACAGTGGAATTAGAAGCAGCAGCAATGGCTCTAGCGGTGAAAGCGGTGGTTGATTGACAGGATCATTCAGTGGCAGCAGCTATGGAGGTAGTTGGAATTCATGTGTGACATAATTGTGGCTGTGCCCAGAGAAGAGACCTCTGGGCACGGCAGCTTCTGCACAGTGGCTTCTGCAGTAGCAGCTTCTGCGGCCTTTACAGGGAAACTAGTAAGTTATTGTTTGTCTTTTTAAATACATCTGTCCTAGTGTATACACTTCTAGAAAAATAAGGCTACGTGAAACTCCTACCTTCACTCAGCCATCTGGTTCTTTTTTTCCCACAGAAATTTTATGGAAAAAAAATAATTCTGAACACTATATGAGCAATTCTGTTTTCTTGAACTTTCAAGATATGTTAGCAAGGGCACAGGCCATTTAAAAATAATAGGAAAATAGTTATGTGTCCATTCCACCTAAAAAGAATTTCTCAGCAACATTTTATACATATATCAAATTATAATTTAAGCTTCATTTGGCATTGTTATTTTATTTTTTAACATTTATTCTTTAGTTATAGTTAGACACAATAGTTTTATTTTTATTTGTTTATTTTTATGTGGTGCTAAGGATCTAACCCAGGGCCTCGCATGTGCTAGGCGAGCGCTCTACTGCTGAGCCACAACACCAGCCTCTTGTTAGTTTATTTTTAATACACTTATCATATATTGATTCTGATAGAATGATGAGGTTTAATTTAATCCTGGTTGCTACAGTTTTGACTGCTCTGGTTTAATGGAAAGGTAAAGGGACAAGTTTCTTCTGATCCATGTTTCTGTTTCTCTCATGGGCCAGACTTAGTGTGGCAGAAACCATATGACATATGAAAAGAAGCAGGTCCCACAAAACAGCCACGTATCCATCTGTCCACCAGCAAGCATCTGAGAACTGCTGAATTGCATCTCTGTCCTATCACAGTGCAGAGACTGGAGATACAGAGCTGGCACTGTAGATCTTGACCTTGAGCATGTAGTGAAGGGCAGGAAGGCAGAATGCCTGGGAACACAGACCAAGGACACGTGGGAACGGCTGCGGCTGCGCAGTCCCAGAGGGAAAAGCAGGTACTGGACAAGATGTAAGCCAGATGGACAAAAGGAAGAATCATCTTGAAGACAGGTCAACTGAACTAGAAAAACAAAACTAGAAATGAATAAGTATGTAAACAATACCTATGGGCATTATGGAACACCAGGAAGTGAGCCAATATGCATATTATGGAAATGTCAGACAGTTCAGAGAAATGGACTGAAATCTTAATTAAGGATACATTGTCAGAAAACTTCTTAAATCTGGAGAGAAATCAACATCCAGATCCATGAAGGTCAAAGAACAGCAAATTCAATAAAACATGAAGTGTTTTTCTCCAAGCCACAGTATCATCAAGTTCTTAGACAGTTTTGAAAATAATAAGAACAATGTAGTGATTGGTGCTTCCAACAGCAGCAGAATACACATAATTTTCAAGCATGTGTGGGACCTTCTCCAGAATAGATCATAAAACCGTGCACATCAATTATCTATTCTGACTACGTGGTACAAAACTAGAAATCAGTAACAGGAGGGAATTGGAAAATTCACAAATATGTGGAATTAAACAACACACTCTTGAACTACCGATGGGTCAATGAAGAAATCGAACATGGAGTGCAGACGTCTCTTCAACACACTGATTTCGGATTATTTGAATGTACACTAGAAGTGGGAGTGCTGGAGTGCTGTGTTTAATTTCAATCTCAATCTCAGTTTTAGTTTAGTATTTTTGTTATTTTTTATTTTTTTAAGAAACTCCATTCTGTTTTCCAAAATTGCCATACTAATTTATACCAGCAAGAGTGTGCATGATTTCATTTTCTCCACATCCTCACCAACACTTGTTATCTTTCTTTTTAATTTATTTTCTGATTAGAGCCAATGTAACAAATGTGAGGTGATACTTCTTTGAAGCTTTAAACTTCACTGCATCTGTATGTTAGCCATTTGTATGCGTTCTTCTGACAAATGGCTATCTAGTTTCTGTACCCATTTTATTAGGTTATTTACTTTCCTGGGTACTTGTATGGATATGTTACATAGCCTGATTTGATTCATGTGCAATACACCTGTACTGAGATGTTACATTGTACCCCATGCAGATATGCAATTGTTATTTGTCAATTAAAATAAATTTAAGAAATTTAAGAGACAAGTGAAAATGAAAATGGCATATACCAAAACTCATGGACTGCTGCAAAAGCAGTTGTTCGAGAAAGATTTACAGCAAAAAAAGTCAACATTAAGAAAAAAATAAATCCCTAAAATAAACATCCTGACTTTCATGCAATAAACTATAGAAAGAACAAGCAAAAGCATAAAATTAGTAGAATGAAGGATGCAGTCAAGATCAGAGTATAAATAAATAAAAGACCAGAAAATATTAAGAGGGTCCTTTAATAGCAAAATGGACAAAAAATATTATGTAAACACGGCGCCGCCACGGGAGGAGGGTCCTTTATTTAGTACTCTGACCAGTCATTAAGCAAAATGGACAAAAAATTGACTCTAGTCGGACCGCTTTACGGTTACAAAAGAATAGGTGCGTCACATATCAGGTGGAAAAGCTACAACAGCCCTTCCTAATTAGGGCTCCTTCAGTGAATTACAAATAAATACAGTCTGAACTAAAGAGGAGACATTGCAATGGATATCACAGAACCAGAAAAGATTATGGGATGCATTCTTCTAAATATGCAATCTACCAAGACTAAATTATTAACAAAAGGAAAATCTTTACAGACCAATAAAAAGCATAGTAGATCAGTAATAAATAAAGTCCCCCAACAAAGATAAGCTTCAGAACTGATGCTTTATTGCTGAATACCAGCAAACATTTAAAGAACTAGAACCAATTCTAAAATTCTTCCAAAATGTTGAAGTAAAAAGAGTCCCTCCAAACTCATTTTACAAATCAAATATTATCCTAACAGCAAAGGCCAAACAAGGAAACTATAAGAAAAGAAAAGTACAGGACAATATCCCTGATAAACATAGATGAAATAAATTCTCAACAAAATGCTTGCATACCAAATTCACTAGCATATTACAAAGACCTTACTCCATGGTCAAGTGGGATTCATCCCTGGAACACAGATGGTTCAACATATACAAATCCACAATTGTGATTCACCACATTAGCAGAATGAAGGATAAAATCATGTGATCTTCCCAAGAGATGTAGAAAATAGAATTTGACAATATTCAATACATTTCCATGATTAAAAAATAACTCTCAAAAATTAAGTATAGAAAGAATAAATCTCAACATAATACACACCAAAGAGGACAGGCCAAGCTAGCATACTCAATGATGAAAATCTTAAAAGTTTCCTCTAAGATCAGAAACAAGACTAGGATGACCACACTGGCCACATCTATTCAACAGAGTTCTCTAAGTCCTAAACAGGGCAATTCAGCAAGGAAAAGAAAATTAAACACATGCAAATAGAAAAGTAAGAAGTGAAATCGTCTCTGCTCGTAGATGATGTGATCAGATATACGGAAAACCTAAGGCTGTCCCCTGAAACTGTTAGGGCTCATAAAGAAATCCAGCAGTGTTGCCTGCCTCTAGCCGGCACTGCTTCTCTTGTCTGTGCCACTTGGAGTCTAAAATCTGTCTGTGCACCCCAGTTTTGATGATTTTGTCTGTCTCCCGGACATCCCAATATTTTTCAATGCTACTTGAAGATATTTTTGTTTTTATATGGACGAAATTTCAAGCAATAGGCCTGACGTTCATCCACGTGCGTGGGTCACACATCCTGTGCTGCCCGTTTTGGAGGACAGTGCTCAGCTCTCGTGGCTGTATTTCCCAGCTCTGAGTTTGAGCAGCAGCTAGGGATATCATTTGGAAAAGCATTTTTATGCCTGAATGCAAAAGCCCTGATTTAAGAGTTGGCTGAAACCTCGTTTGTTTACATGGAAACGCCTCAGACTTTGCAGCCTTCCGAGATCTCGCTGGAGGGATTTGGCCTGAGATCTCCTGGGTCTTAGCACGAGATCTAGTGGGACTCAGGCCGGAGGAAAAAAGCCGGCTGGTGCCCTTTGCCTGCCAGAGCTCGTGAGAGTGAGACCTTGCCCGGGAGAGAGCCTACAGAGTGTTCGCTTTGTAAACACCGTTTTTGTGTGTGTGTGTGTGTGTGTGTGTGTGTGTGTGTGTGTGTGATTGTACAAGTGTGAGTTGCTAGCGCCAGAGAGAGAGAGAATTAAAATAACCTTTTCTTTTCTATCCTGTCTCCAAGTCATCTCCCGCCCCTGCGCTGTTCTAAAGGGCGGATTACACCTGAACTTGCACCTTCACAACCTATTTTAGAACTTAAACACTTATTTCCTAGGTAGTTGCAATGAGCCCCTCACCCATCCCTCCTTCCTTCAAGTTTTATTGCAAAGATCTGCCAAGATAACAGAAGAACATTGATCACCCTCCCATTTTCCATAAGACAAATTGCCTTCTCTTCCAGCACTGATATTCCTTATTTACAATTTGGCTCTGAGTGTGATTGCTGCTGGGTGCCTTCACACTCCCACTGTGCTGGCCCCCTCCCCTTCCCCATCACTACAGATGTTCCATGTGTTCCTGTGCACATCTCATCCTTGGTTCCTGGAATGATAACCATTACGGCTGTATGAAAAAAACAATCCTCTCCCATCCCTTGTGAGCAAATGCTATTTCTCCATGTCTGGAATTCAGTTTTCACTTTTCAAAGAAAAACATCCGAATTCTGGTCTTGGGCAAGGAGGTTCAGATCCAAACCCTTGGAAGGCAGAGCCCGAAGCCTGAGGGACCCAGAGGACGTTGGAAAGTGGGGCTCCTCGGACAGCCTGGAGCCACCTGCAGCAGGGACTCTCACCTGAGGGAGAAATGGTTGTCCTTTTTAATCCATTTATTGTGGGTCCCCTCTTCCTAGCAGGGAGCCTAACCCCACTGCCGTGGAGGATCATGAGGATGGGGGTGCTGAGGAAAACACACTCCAAGGATGTTGGTTTGGCCACTAGGAAGAGTTTTTGTTTTAATGGGCCTTGAAAAAATATGTTCACAATGGGCTTAGAATCGAACTCAATAACTAGATGTGTGTGTTGGGGGGTGAAGATGACTTTGGGGTGCTTTAGAAAAAGGGAGGCCATGCAGTGTGAGATTCAGGACCCAATTGGTGCAACAGCAAGAACGAGAGGGCCTGAGGGCTGGAGACCACAGCAGTCATGGGGAGACAGACGCAGGCCAGATTCAGGTGATTTCCAGGGCACAAAGACTGGATTGGAGAACCCAGGAAATATATTGAGAGGGAGAAGAATCAACCAGGAGGCCAGCATTTTTGTGGTGGAAATGACTGCCTGTGGATGTGGCCTATGTCCAGATAAATCACGGCCCCTCTCTAAATCCCTACATTTAAGTCCCAACTCTCAGCACCTCCGAATGTGACTGTGTTAGAAGGTAGTGTCCTTACAGAGGTGATTACAGTAAAGTAAGGTCACTGGTGGGTCCAGATACAACATGACTAGTTTCCTTATAAGAGGAAATTTGGATGCAGGCAGGGAAGGAAGCCAATGTGAAGTCACAGGGAGAACTCAGCCATAGGCAGGCCAAGGAGAGAAGCCTCGAAAATAAAACCCTTCCAACACCCTGATCTTGGGTTTCTAGCCTTAGGGCTGGGGATATAGCTCAATTGGTAGAGTGCTTGCCTCACATGCACAAATTACTGGGTAAAAATTCCCAGTACCACACACACATGCTGGGGGCCAGCCCCAGCCAGGGGGTACAACGCGAGCGCTCAGCGAAGTACGAAGGCAGAGAAGCAGCGATGGGGAAGATAACACACCGACACACGAGTCAGGCTGTGGAATCTTCTCTCTTTACTTTCACTTTGTTGTAGGTTTTAAGCACAATTTTTGGCAGTACATATTGTTTATACTTTCTTTGGTGATTTCATTACAGACATGACTTAATTTTTAGACATATTAAATTTCTTATTATATATATATTTCAAGGTTTTGAGGTCACTTGCACCTTTTCAAGGCCCTGTACATGACTGCCTAGGCATATTATAATTTCATCATTATTAATCTAATTAGTTTGGGTGAAAATTTATCTCTCACGGATTCCCTGAAACTGTTTTCTCTGCACACCATTCAGGCTGTCTGATAAAAGTCAACTTTCTCTGTCTGGGATTCCAAAGCACTATTGTTTTTCTTTTATAGCAGTTGTTTATAAAATCTAGAAACAGGGAAAAGAGGGAGGCAAGGCTGAATGTTAGCTCATGAAAGACTTTTTGCTCTAAGGGATTTATATCTACTTTAAAAGTAAGAGAATTTTATTTTTAATCACAAAAAGACTCTTAAAGCTTATTAACTAGAATTAAGTACTTATAGAAAAAAGTTTGTGTTACTCTTTTTAAGAAAAGATAAATGTACAGATTTAGTCTGGATCTAAATAATTGAAATAGCAATACCTGGTGGCCGTATATGTAAATAAAGAACTAAACAGTGATAAACCAGCCTAATTCCATCTTAAGACTGGGAGCCATCCTGTCAAAAAGTTATGAAAAGCCCACTTCAGTTTTCTATGAAATGCTAGGATTCTTATTTGGTTTGAGCTTATTGTCTGGCATTCATTCCCAGGCCTTGAGCTCGCTCAGGCCTGGCTTTCCTTGACCAGATAACAACTCTCTCTCTCTCTCAAACTAATGGTGCCTCATAAACTTTTGATGTGGGGTTTGACTATTACTCCCCTTTTTTCTTGGAATGCAATGCCATGTAGATATTAGTTTGCTACTTGCTTTGAATTACACATGTCTGACCTTGTTAGCTGTAAGTTCCCAAGATTTTCTGTAACTCTTTGAACTATAAAATCCTTGTCTTCCCGGAGAGTGGGGCTGACCCCAAGCCCAGTGTTTGGGAGGGGCAGCCCTGGCCAGCTCTCTTTATATATATACAATATAAGCTTGCTTTAATTTAAAATTGGAGTTGGTGGTCTTTTCTTTGCGTCTTGGATCAACAACAGCAAGTAGAAGTCAAAGTTAACTCTTTCAACACCATGATATCTTTCATGAAAAAGGAGAGGGCTTTATAGAAAATGCCACACACACACACACACACACACACACACACACACACACACACACACACACACACAAATCTACCTTGAGGCAATATATTTGTTTTCAAGCCACCCAGCCTGTGACAGTTGCTAGGAGAGCCCTTGCAAATGAATACAGGGGCATAACGTGCCAGAGGACAATTCTGTTCAGTCCTGGTGTCTGCAATGGCTGCAGTAGACAACATGATAGAGATTGAGACAGTAGATGTGGCTCAGTGGCCACAGAAGACCTGGGGCTGTCTCCAAACTCACACCAAAACCCAGGCTCCCTGAAGAATTTCCAGTTAAACAAACTCACATTTGGTTTGTGTGTAAGGCCCTGAAGTCTAGTAAACCACAAAATACTTTTTGTGGACCTAGGAAATATTTGTTAAAAACTGACAATGTTCGTGATTCAGTAAGAAAAGAATTGCTCAAAATTACATAATCTATGTAAAATTATTTTTAAAAGTATGTACATATCTAAGACCATATTTCAGGGCTCTCTGCAACTTTGCTCATTGTTGTTTCTGGGGGCATTTGTTAGGCATTTGCCAATGCTTGTGGAAGAATCTGCAGTTTGCAAAGTTACGTAAAGTCAAAGCACTGTTTAAATGTAACTTTATAAATTTTTTAAAATGTAGCACAGATAGCTATGTGCATGTTAAGAAGGAGATTAACAAAGTAAAGAACCCACATTGATAGAAAACAAAATATCATCTGCTGCCTGCTGAACCTCACCTCCTCACCTCTCTGTACAGTCAGGGCAAACTCCCAGGATTTTTTTTCATTAATTTTTTATTTGTGCACCATATGCATTCTCTGATCCTTTTGTGAGTTTATGAGAGAGTGTACAAAATCATGCTTCCTTGGGCACAATTTCCTTCAACAAAGAGGTTGGGCGCAGTTTTAATAAAACATTCATTTAGACCTGGGAGGGGCAGCACTTCAGGAGCTGTCGGTTCTTGACCCCCATCACTGACGTCACTACCAGAAACTCTCCGAGTGTCAAGGTGTGCTTGTTGTGTCCTAACACTAGAAATGCCCTTGATGACTTGTTAAGCCGAATTCCCTGGAGGCTCATATGTAAAGTCATGCAGTACAAATAAATGCCCAATCTTTGATGATACCGACAGGCAGAACAGAAGCAAGTTCTCTGCTCTCTCTCCAGAATTCACAGGCTCCTGTAACAACAGCCTCTCTTCTGCCCCTGCAGATGGCTCGGTGGTAAATGATGTCAGCAAATATGCCCATGTCTGATGGCTTTTTGTCATCCCTGCTCTCTTGTCTGTTGGTGACACTGGTCTGCTAAGCTTGGATAAGATGACGTAACACAGGACATTGCACTGGGTGACCACCACGATAATGTACAAGGTGTGTGTCCTGGGTCAAGCACCATTCTGCCACTTTCCATGTGCTTTTGTTTCATAGCAGGCCAGGAAAGTAGGTATGGCAGGTCCACTTTACAGAAGGGAAGAGAGACTGAGACCAGTTAAAGTCACAGGCGAGGACCCCTCCTGTCTAACGTGCTTCCTGCCCCTGCCACGTGGTACTGAATCCAGTCCTCCCTTGTCCTGGAGACGGAGGCTGAAGTGCAGAGGAGTGAGGAGGTCGGTGGACGACCTGCCAGGGGCCAAGCAGGTGAGGACAGTCATGGACTCGTGGTGAGTTATGACACAGAAATGCGGGTTCCATTAGCTGTCTTCCCACTAACGGGACCCCTCGAAGGAGGGGCTGTGAATGACTCTTTCAGCACAGCATCCCCAACACAGGGTAGGAGTGCGGCTTCACAGGACGGATCCGCATGTTAAAATGAAGGAGAGTGTTGAGTTTTCATTCTTGCAACCTCTGTGCTGAGAAGAGAGCCTGTGAGTGCGATGTATGCCACCAACACAGTCCAAGATGTGCCTGCTCTCCAGTCCTGCGTGGTTTTCTCTTGTTTCCTGGTTCTTTGCACACTCGATCACTCTGTCCCTATTGCAGAGTCCGATTCTCCCTTCTGGGCCTAAAATGTAACATAAAATTTGGGAAAGAGGAGGGATTATCTGGCCTTTGGCTTTGAGGTCACCCCCACCCCACGTCACAGCTCATTGTCTACTGGTTCACATGACCTTCCTCACCCTCCTTTTTCTTTAGAAGTCTGTGACCACCAGCTTCACTTGGCCATGCCGTGTGGTCTTTGTGCGGTGCTGCTCACTTGAAAACAGACACCGAGGCCCCTTGAAATTCCAGACGGGCACACAGCAGATCCTACTGAGCTCTTCTTGCCCAAAGGAATAGCAACCATGCCATGTTTTTGGGCTCAGAATCAACACACACTCATTCTCCATGGACAAACTCACCTATGGTGAGGGAACTGACCATGGTATGAAAGATGACCTTCCCTGCCCAGAGTCCAAGATGGGCAGGAGGCTCACCCTCACAAGGGAAGGCTCATCTGCAGACAGCCTCTCTTTCCTTCCTTCCCCCTCTGCTTTCAGACCCCACCCGTGGACCTCTGGGAACAGCAACACAGCTATTCTCTGAGAACCACTTGACACCTGTCAGTCTCTGTCAAGGAGCAAGGTCAAGCTGAGAATGTAAAGCTAGATGGTGTTAGTTCTGCATTCAGCTTGATGCTCCCTTAACACTATTTATTGATCTCTTAGTGAAGAGA
This sequence comes from Tamias sibiricus, assembly GCA_025594165.1. Classification (NCBI taxonomy): domain Eukaryota; kingdom Metazoa; phylum Chordata; class Mammalia; order Rodentia; family Sciuridae; genus Tamias; species Tamias sibiricus. The sequence goes on along the minus strand of CM046662.1, from coordinate 166,217,986 downwards.
GGATGTTGCTGCCAATCATCTCTGACAATGTCACAGGAAAAAACAGACTAATTTGTAAGGGTAAAAAGAATAAATAATGCCAACAGGTGATGAAGACTTACATTTTGTATTCAAAGACCATGAAATCAACCAGATTTCCATTTTCTCCAGCACTCTTGCGTACAATACGAACTTTACACCCTATCATTTTGTAAGTGGTTGCAGAGTTATACCGGGAAAGGTCAAAATGACTAAATGACATTATTATAACATTTGCAGTGATAACATTTGACTTTTTCCTTTTGGAAATAATTTGTTTGCTACAGTCCTGCATCTTTCCTTTTAAATATTGTTGAGGGGATTCAATTTGTTCTTTGGGGGATTCCACTTCAATAAATCACTTACTTCCTGAACATCCAGGACTTATATGTCTCTGGTGGCTTATTACATGCAGGGGCCATCAGGGGTAGTTATCTAATTTCTTAACTTTCCTGCCTCTTCTCTGAATTGCTCTGGTACTCTGCAATCCATAAGCTGCCAGATTAATGTGGTACTTTGCCCTCGGAGATACCTATTATTTTAAGGAGCGAGTCTTTCATGTTTGGAGAGGTTCATCTCCTCAGCTGTCTTTCACATCCAGGTAGAAGATGCAGGACCACTGGGGGAGCTATTCGGGACTTCTCCGGGTTCACAGAGCATTGGAGCAACATGTGGGACTTCTTGTTGCTGTTGTTCCCACGTTGCGTCAAAGCTTGTCCGTCACACGTGCATTCTGATCAGGCAGCCCAAGTGTCCTCTTAAATATTTTCAGGGAGGCCTGAGAGTCACAGATGCCATGAACCTGTGACCCGGGCAGTTACACAGGATCCCACACCCAGAAGGACCCCAGGCCCCCAGGCTTGGTGAAAGGTTCGGCTGTTGTCATCTTGGGTCTTAGTTTTGTTTTGCTTTTAATGAATTTTTAAAAAATTATGTTATTTAATTTTATTTTTTAAATTTATTTATTTAATTTAATTTGTTATACATGCTTTTAGAGTGCAATTCCTTTCATATTACATATAAAGAGCACAGTTTTCCAAGTCTTTGGATTTACACAAAGTATTTTCATACCATTTGGGTTTTTATACATGCACTTAGTATATTGACGTCCAACTCCTTCTGCCATTGTTGGGTCTTAGTTTTTAAAGAAGGGACTGCACATTTTTGTTGTGCAGTGGGCTTCAGAAATTCTGTACCCAGTTGTGCTTGGAGTGAAGGCTGAGGTCACGTCTGAAGCAGGCTTGGTGGTGGTGATACCACCCGTTGCCGGTGACGAGTTCTGCTCCCTCAAACGTTGAAGTAGAACATTAGAGAAGCACGCCGAGGAAGCATATAAACCAAGGCTTATTTAAAAAGGGGGTAACATCGACTGCTCCTGGGAGAGAGAAGGGGGCCATAGCCGGTATCCTGGAATCCCCAGAAGTGAGGCATTCTGCATTTTTCTATGTCCTAGGCTTCCTTTGTTCCCCTGCCCTCTTCCCCTTCTCTTTCTCCTTCGTGACTAGGCCCAGGAGTGCTGGGTGGGGTGGCCAAAAGGTGGGAAATGGGAGGGCTGAAGGGAGAAGCACAGGATGGAGAAGCCCAGGACACGTTGATTAACAGCGTTATAGCTCCCTGTAGGGAGGGGCGGTTCGTGGGACAGGTGACCCTGACAACAGGTTGGGGCAGGGGCAGATTCTGGATAAGCTTGGAGGAAGGGCTCTGAAGGAAATAACATTTCAATCCCTCAGGGACTGTCTCCAACTCCCCAGGACTCTTGAAATTGGCTTCCTTGATCCGACCCGACTGGATTTACTTGTCTATACTGACTGCCTATCTAATTCTGGCTTCAGTGGTTCCAATGGCTTCCACTCTGACTTTGCAGGAACATTCAGGTTTCCTCCACAATTCCCTTTCAGAACTCATGTCTTGCTTCCTGGGGATTCTTGTCCTCCTTGGGTGTTAGTGAGCTGGACCGAAAACCTCAGATGGGCCTGCTCCCCGGCTCCTTACAGCCCTGTTGCATGATGCTAATCTGCAAAAAGGCCACGAGGAACGCTGACTAGTTCTGGGGTCTCAAGAGACCCACGTGCAATGGTACTTGGCCTAGAGGAGGATTCGAGGGCCCACACCTTGCAATCCCATCAGTGAAGACTGCCCCCTCCTTGTGTTTACGTCTCCTCCCACTTCCATCCCTGTCCCCCCTGACTGTGTAGTGAATTTGCATAATATTCCCTGGAATATTATTTAACAAACAACATCTTAAGATGCAGCGCTCACACGTCTCTGCCAAGGGCTGTGGGCTTCAGTCTTGGGGCACAGGTCTCGGGAGCAGTCCAACAGCAGCTCAGTTTCTAACTGAGCAGATATTTACTCCTCGGCCCATTTCGGAGGCCCCATCCCTCCTACTGCCTGCTTTGCCCTCTTTTCTCTTTCCTGTAGTCATGCTCTTGTGTCTCTCCTTCCTGCCAGCCTCGCTCTCCAGGACCCTCTGGGAAGTCACTGCAGGGCTGAACGGCTGTCCCTTTGGTGTTCAGTGGGAGGTGGGAGTTCCTGCTAGCCATCTTCCCCCGTGGGCTTTGGGCGGCTCACTGAGATGCTAGGTTGGCACTCTTACCTTCAGTTCCTGTGTCCCTGTCAAGGAACTCGCTTCCCTGAAGACACCCTGGCCTTGGAATTCCCCCTGGAGACTGGAGTTGACTACACCTGCTTCCTACCACGTGTCCACGGGGCGGCTGCACGTGGCCGGGCCTGGAGGGTGAGGTCCGTTCTAGCCTGGGTATATGCTCCCAGAAAGAGCGTCTAGTCCCGATCACGTCAGGGGCTCATCACAGGACCACTGCACCAGACAACACACCGGGAAGCATGCTCTCTTTATGTTCTCACATTTAAAAATAGGTCCCCTCCTGAGCTCTCCCCACGTTCTTCCCTTCCTGTTTAAACTCTGTAATTGTCTCATGGTCGACTTTGTGATAAAGTAGTTCACCACAGTTGTAGTAATGAGTCCTTCATTTATCCTGGTTAATTTTTAATGTTAGAGATTAATGTAAGAACCTGTTTAAACATTTGCCAGAAGCTAAGAAAAATAATTTAAAATAATTTAGTCAAAATTCTGTAGAGAAATTCCTTTCAGGACCACAGTTCCTGGTCAATATCGCTTTTCCAAGGCAGGCAGGCTGGTCCTGAACTTCTGGAGCCAATCACCGTGGCCAGGTGTGTTTTAATGTGCAATAAAAAGCTGTACCCAAAGACCTATTTTACTGGAGTTCTTGGAAGATTGCTCTTGTTCTGCCTAAAATTTCCACAACTACTTGTTTTACTTTGCCCCATGTACACATTTTGTTCAGAGTGGACTATAACTGTAGAGTCAGGATGTGTGATCCATCCATCAAGCAAGATGCCAAAGTTGTGGAGTTGATTATTAATTTTTGTAAGATATTCAAAAAAATGGAAAATATATATGCTTGAATTTGCATAAGAAATCTTTCCTGCAAGGAGATATTAGAAATACAATATTGTTTAATTTTATGAGGGGAAAATGAACTTGGCACTTCCTTTGATTAATCACAGCTTTCTGGACTATCTGCATTAGTGGCCACTCGCTCGAGTTGTGTCATTACCATCGGTCTGTTCCCTAACCTGGTCTCCAGGCACGGGTTGCAACAGCCCCACCATGTCCAGAGTGGGCCTCTGCTCAGTCAGGAGCATGCTCCTTGTGGACGGGCAGAGGCCTCCTTCCTCCTGAGGAAACTCTGTCGTCTCAGTGCAGGCCCCACTGCCCGGACCTCAGCAGGCTGTCATTCCAGTAGGCACCATCGGGAGGCAGGAAAGCCAGCAGGAGCTCCTCAGGCTCAGCCAGGAAGGAGAGAGGGGCAGACCCCTCTGCTCCAGGGACGTTGTGTAGGAGTAGTTCAAGGCCCTGCCCATCGTGAGGAGGGCTGAGAGTTACAGATGTCCTCTCTCCGGTGGCAGAGGAAGAGAGACAGCTCTGTAGAGACGTTGCCATGTTTATACCTATGACAGGGAGCGCCTCTGGAATCTACAACAGGTGATCGTGTTTGGGGGAGCCCCTTTCCCTCTGGTAGCTGGTGATTTGGAAGATTATTCTTGTTCTGCCTAAAATTTCCACAACTACTTGTTTCACTTTGCCCCATGTACACATTTTGTTCAGAGTGGACAATAACTGTAGAGTCAGGATGTGTGATCCATCCATCAAGCAAGATGCCAAAGTTGTGGAGTTGATTATTAATTTTTGTAAAATATTCAAAAAAAATCGAAAATATACGGGCTTGAATTTGCCTAAGAAATCTTTCTTGCAATTGAGATATTTTTGAAATTTAATCCTTTGGTTCAATTTTACGAGGGGAGAATGAACTTGGCATTCCATCGGTCTGTTGCAGAGGCCTCCTTCCTCCTGAGGAAACTCTGTCGTCTCAGTGCAGGCCCCACTGCCCGGACCTCAGCAGGCTGTCATTCCAGTGGGCCACCATCGGGAGGCAGGAAAGCCAGCAGGAGCTCCTCAGGCTCAGCCAGGAAGGAGAGAGGGGCAGACCCCTCTGCTCCAGGGACGTTGTGTAGGAGTAGTTCAAGGCCCTGCCCATCGTGAGGAGGGCTGAGAGTTACAGATGTCCTCTCTCCGGTGGCAGAGGACGAGAGACAGCTCTGTAGAGACGTTGCCACGTTTTATACCTATGACAGGGAGCGCCTCTGGAATCTACAACAGGTGATCGTGTTTGGGGGAGCCCCTTTCCCTCTGGTAGCTGGTGATTTGGAAGATCGTTCTTGTTCTGCCTAAAATTTCCACAACTACTTGTTTCACTTTGCCCCATGTACACATTTTGTTCAGAGTGGACAATAACTGTAGAGTCAGGATGTGTGATCCATCCATCAAGCAAGATGCCAAAGTTGTGGAGTTGATTATCAATTTTTTGTAAAATATTCAAAAAATCGAAAATATACGGGCTTGAATTTGCCTAAGAAATCTTTCTTGCAAGGAGATATTTGAAATTTAATATTGGTTAATTTTACGAGGGGAGAATGAACTTGGCACTTCCTTGTCACTTCCTTGGTCCTTGTCCTTTAACCATTCAGGTTCCGTGTCCCACGGACCTTTGCCAGGGAAGGTACTTCTGTCTTCATCGGGATGTGGCTCCTCAAGACAGCAAGATGGCTGCCAATCTCTTGGGAGCATGCTCTCATGCCACCACAGGAAAAAAACAGGAAGCAGAAAGATGTGATTTGTTGACCTCTCTTTATTAGTGTTTTAAACAGTAAGTTCAGTTACCGGCACCCCAAACCTAAATTCCACAGGGGTATCATTAAGATATAACATTCTTAGGTTGACGGAAGCAGAGATGTCCTTGTATTTTACGACAAATGGTACTTACAGGTTCATCACAATACTGTGCTCTGCTATTCTGCTATCTCTAGGGGTCTGCCTGCATTGCATGGTCCACAGTGGTCTTTGGGGTCTAGTATTTACATCTTCTTTCATAAAAACAGGGAGAAGAAAGGAAGCAAGAAAAAATAAGTGTATGCATGCTTTGTCTTTATTTATTTATTTATTTATTTATTTATTTATTTTTTTTGGTATGGGATATTTAACCCAAGAGTGCATAACCACTGAGCCACTGAGCCACATCTCCAGCCCTTTAGCCCAGTTTTTATTTTGAGATAGGGTCTCCCTAAGTTGCGTAGAGCCTCACTAAGCTGTTGAGGCTGGCTTTGAACTTGCGGCACTCCTGCCTAATGCTCCCTAGCCACTGGGATTACTGGTCCCAGCATGCTTCATCTTTTCTGTGTTAAGAAAGAGTCCCACGAGCTGCTGATGGCTTTCAGCTTACCACTATTGTTCAAAACTCGGGGTATCATCCAGCATACCTGAGAGTTTCTCTGGGAAATGCAGTTCCTATTATAGGGTCTGGATTCCTACTGAAAATTCTATTACGATGGAGGAAGGGGAGAGTCAGCATTAGGATGCTCAGAAATTTATGTCATCATGAGGGTGGAAACCTTTTCTAAAAGCCCACAGCAAATTTTCTTTCTGCTCACAGTCAGACAAGATTCCCCTGCCCAGGTGAGGAGTTCCAGTGCCCATTTAAATTAGAATATGTCATCTTGCTAAGGTCACACACAGGGCCACAGCTGAGGAGCCAACACTACATGTCTGAAGGCCAGAAACGTCATCCTCAGTTGGTGAAGGCTCCTCATTATAGGCCTCTGGACTTGTAAATCTCTAGAATACACAAATAACTCAAAAAACCTAACACAAAAACCAACCAACACAACAAACAAATAACCCAATCAATAAGTGGGACAAAGAAACTGAATGAACACTTCACAGAAGAAGAAATATGATCAGTCAACAAATATATGAAAAAATGTTCAACATCTTTAGCAATTAGAAAAATGTAAATCCAAACCACACCAAGATTCCATCTCACTCCAGTCATAATGGCAATTATCAAGGATACAAGTAACAACAAATGTTGGTGAGGATATGGGAGAGAAAGGCACACTCATCACACTCATACATTGCTGGTGGCACTGCAAATTGGTGCAACCACTATGGAAGGCAGTATGGAGATTCCTTAGAAAACTTGAAATGGAACCGTTTGACCCAGTTAACCCACTCCTTGGCTTATACCCAAAGGAGTTAAAAATCAGCATACTACAGTGATACAGCCACATCAACGTTTATAGCAGCTCAATTCACTCTAGCCAAGCTATGGAACTAACCTAGGTGCCCTTCAACAGATGAATGGCTAAAGAAAACATGGTACAAATATACAATGGAAAATTACTCAGCCATAAAGAAGAGTGAAATTATGGCATTTGCTGGTAAATAGATGGAACTGGAGAATATTCCCAGGGGAAAACACCATTCCCAGGGGAAAAAAAGAACACTTTTTGATGACTTTTCTTTACCACTAATTTGTGTTCTTATAGCAACATGAGTAGCTTCCTTGGATCCTACAGGAACAACCTCATGTGGTACATTTGTAGGACTAGATAACACCACAGGTTTTTACAGCTGCATAGGAATGACACTTCCATTTTCTATTTTTCAAATGTCAAACTTGGCCTATAGAAAACTGTTGGATATCTGATGAAGCTGATTCTAACAGTTGTCTCGTCAATTCTGAGGGCCTTTGAGTGCTGATACTTATTTATAAATACAGGTTTTAAAGCAAATTCTGGAGAATCTTGAGAGTAAAGAATATCTATCTAAGCTCAAATAATTTCCAGGAAACATCAGGAAATGTTTTAAGACTAGAAAAACAAATGTTGCAAATGGAAAGAAATTTCAAGCAACACAAGTTTTTTTTCGTTTTGATTCACTGAAGCTCAAATCATGTGTCCTGGGCACCAAGTTAGACATATTGCTCTTCACACCATGTTAAAAATCCTCTAACACAAATGCAGACATGATCAAAATTTGTTGTATTATATTTAATAATAATATGCACATAAGATAGTGATGTAAATGTGTAGCTTTGATAACTTCAAAGAAAATACTATGTAGAGTCAAGGCAGTTAGCTTTAGAAACTTCCCATAACCAAACAGACAATTCACTGAACATCCTGAAGACCACATTGATGTACAAGCAACTGTTACCATCTAGGGATGCTGGGTTCATTGTCTCTCTTCAGCAAAGAATTAAAGAACAGGACACAGAGACAGCAAGCCAGCAGCAGGTTTATTGCAAAGGGGACAGAGAGAGAGTTAGACTGAAGAGAAGGGGGCTTCAGAGCCAGGAGTCTGGTGGCTTCTTCCTTTTATGGTCTGTGGAGTCTCCTCCCTTCCTTATCTCCTCCCCTGTCTACAGGGTCCTCATTAATATTGATTGATGCTCTCTGTCCAAGTGTCTGTTTTGGTTTTTCTATTGAATCCCTCACTAAGGAGCACGAGTATGGAAGTGTCTGTCTGATTGGGTCCCTGCTTGTGTCCACAAGCTCTGTCATCAAGCAGAAAGTGAACTTCTTCAGAAGACCCTCTCTGTGCCCCTTTTGTTCCGGCCCTGCCCGGACCACCTCCCTTGCCATCTCACCCTGGCTGCCCACACCCTTCCACATCTCCCTTAGGACAAATGGCAGGAGTAAAAACGTTCAGTCCATTTATTTCATGTTTCCAATAACCTCTTTTGTTATTGTTGTTTTTTCAATTTTCAATGTCAAACTGATGGGAATCAGCCCTGCAACCTATGTATAAGATTTTTACTTTCAATCTGGAGATTTCATCTAATTCCACTGAGTACCCAAGGAAGGAAGGAAAAAAACCTTAACAGATGTTTGGCATTTGTGCTCACTGGCTTTGCAGATTATCGAGTCCAGTGAAGTCCTCTGTTGGTGGCCTCCCTCCCTTGGGCCGTCATGGTCTTCCACCCATGCACGCTGATAGGATCAGGCCATTTCTTTCAAGTTTTCAAAATAAAATGAATCATAACAGTGGATGACTTATTTTTTAGATTGCAAATGTCTACATTGTCCTTTGCTTTTAATTCTGAAAAAGAAAGAAAGAACAAAATAAGGAGAAAGAAGTGTATGTCACCCTGACCAAATTCTGTTTCTTTCCAGCAGTTTAGACTGAATGAAACCTGGACTTTTGAGGGCAGTTTACTAAGATTGGCATCACAGATTGAGCCTGAAAAGAGAAAAATTGACGTCAATTGTAATTACCAGAACTTATGAAAATAGTTCACGGGGTATACTCATAAGATGGAGCTAAATAGTCACAGAAGGGCTGGGGGAAGTAGAAGTTATGATTTTAAACCTTTAATTAAAAACAAAAGAACAGTTATGCAACTGGCCAGCTTCAATGCTACTCCACAAGTGGCATTCTGTAAAAGTTGAAAGTTTTTTTCTCTAATGGATACATGAGCAGATAGCACCTAAATTCATGAGTTAATTTGTAATATCACGAAAAGTGGGACACAGAGTCAGCTCTTTTGCTACTGTGGCCAAAAAACCTGAAAAAATTTTTTTTTGATTGTGGAAAAGTTTATTTTGGGATTCACAGTTTCAGAGGTCTCAGTCCATAGATGGCCAGCTTCCTTGGTCTGTCTGGGCCAGAGGTGGAAGGGTGTGGTGGAGGAAGGCAGCTCAGGGTGTGGCAATCAGGAAGCAGAAAGAGCTTTGTCCAACAAAGACAAAATATATACCCCAAAGCATGCCACCAGTGACCCAGTTCCTCCAGCCACACCATATTTGCCTACAGTTACCACCTCATTAATCCCTATCAGGGCATTAATGCATTGATTTGGTTAAGATGCTGATAATTCAATCAATTCACCTCTGAACTTTTTTTTTTTGCATTGACACACACATGAGCTTTTGGGGGTCACCTCAGATCTAAACTGCAATACAGAGAACAATTTAATCTTCTAATAAAGATGCATTGGAGAACAAGCACTACCAAGGAAGAATGGCTTGAGGTTGTCACTGCATGAGTCACAGGGGTAAAAATAGAGAGGGAAAGATTTCATAAAGGAGCGCTGAGCAGAACCAAAATGTGTCTCTCCAGAAGTGTGATGTGGTAAGAAGAGGAAGGAGAGGAAGGAGCTTCCTGCGTGTTGAGCCAGAGACGTCATCCAGGTTTACACCCACCAGATGCCAAGTCCTTCAGGCCTTCTCACCTGAGCCCTCACCTGCAGAGCAAAGCAGCCAAGATTTAAATAGAGATGAGTGACTGGACAGTGTGTGCCCAGACACAAACCCAACCATGTTAGCATAAAAGGAAATGCAGCAGGCTGGAGTTTGGCATTTGAAATCAGCAGGTGATAAAACTTTATTCATCCGTAGACTGTGATTTTAAAACATGTCTATTTTACAGTTACACCAATTTAGAGATAGAGAAAAAAGGAGTGAGAAAAGGAAAAGAGCACATAGAGGGGTTGGGGAAAAAGAAAACAGCGAGAACATACCACAGACAGAATGGGTAAATGAACCACACAAAAATCAGAAACTGAACTGTCCAACACAAAGCTGGAGACAGAAAAAAGGCTTCAGGATTAAAGAACAGTTTTTAATTTTCTGTTTTTTTTTTTTTTTTTTTTTTTTTTTTCATTTTAGTCAAGTTAGGGCAGAAGACAGATAATGTTTAAAAATTATTTTATTTACTTATTTGTATGCAGAAAGCACCAAACTTACTTTGATTTGGCTGCATAGCATAGAAAGAAATGGAGATAAATATGTAAACCATCTGCTTCAGTAAGATTTCTTGCATGGTTTTCATATTTCGGTGGATCTGATATTTTGTGTTAAGGCTTCTTGGTGGATTTATTATTTTTTTCTTTTTTATGAGTGTTATTATTTGGATGTGAGGTGTCCCCCCAGAAACTCACATGTAAGACAATGCAAGAAAGGTCAGAGGAGAGGTGATGAGAGCCTTAACCCAATCAGTGAATTAATCCCCTGGTGGCCTGGTGGGATTAACTGAGTGGTAACTGAAGGCACCCGGGGTGTGGCTGGCGGAGGTGAGTCACGGAGGGCATGGCTTTGAGGTATATATTTGTATCTGAGTCTCTCTCTGCTTCTTGATCCTCATGTGAGCCGCTTTCCTCAGCCACCCTCTTCTGCCATGATGTTCTGCCTCACCTCGGCGCCTGCTGTCAATGGATTGAGACCTCTGAAACTGTGCGCCCCACAAAACCTGTCTCTTCTATATTTGTGCTGGTTGGGTCTTTTAGTCACAGTGGCAAAAAAGCTAACTAAAACAGAAATTGGTGCTGAGAATGGGGTTGTTTCTGTGACTAACTTGACCATGTGGTTCATAAGCATTTAGAGCTTTTTGGAATTGGTGAAAGAAATTTTAAGATGTATACCAGTGCAGGCTGGAAATGCTTCATATTGTTGGAAGTGGAGTTTAATGGCCCATTCTGATGGGAGCTCAGAAGACCAGAATGCCATGGGATCATGAAGAGTGAAGACAGGGTTCAAACAGAGGAAAAGGAGGATATGTTGGTGATTGGAGGAGAGGCCATTGTGGCATGTACTGGCTGAGAAGTTGTCTGCATTTTGCTTGTGTCCTGAGACTTTGATTTTAAAAGTGATGGGCTTCTTAATCTGGCAGAAGAAATTTCTAGACCGCATAGTATTCAGGGGCTAGCAAGGATATTGCCAGCAGCTTTTAGCCAAGTTTTATTGTGAAAGCAGAACCTAAAGATTTGAAAAACTTGAACTTGAAAAGTGGGATTAAAACTGGGGCTAAGGAAGCTGCAGTTGTTAAAGACTCTATTCCTCTAGAGAAATGCTAAAGTCTGCCCAGGGACTATAAGAAAGATGGCCTGAGGGCATCTCAGGAATTGGCAAGATCATATCCATCTCAGACTCCAGGGAGAAAAGTAAAAATTCTCTTGAGAAGAGACCAGTGGGGCACGCTTCTTGCACAAGGGGGCCTAGGAAGTTTTTTCCATATGCTCGGCTAGGCAGGCCCTCAGAGGCTGCTGCAGCCAGGGCCCTGGGGGCTTGGCTACCGCTGGAGATGGCAGAAGACCCTGGCGTCAACTGTGTGGTGCTGGCTCTCTGCAGGAATGCAGGGTGCTGGGGCGAGGGGTCATGGAGGATTCCACCAAGATTCCAAAGGCCTGGGAGGGCAGGCAACTTGCGGCAGGGTTGGAGTCCCCACAGGTAGCCCCGAGAGGGTGATGCTTGGAGACGTGAGAAGGAAGCCAAAGCTGCAGTGAAGACCTCCGAGGTCAGACATGCCCCTGCCGTGGAACGTGCGCCGGGAAGGTGGCTGGCTCCATCTCCCTGTCTCCGTGCCCTGTCTTCCTGCTCACTCTGCAGGCCACTCTGGGGACCTTGCCCAGGAGCTTGCCCTGGTCATTCCTTCTGCCTGGAGGACTCTGGCCTCTGGCCTCAGGGAGGCCATGGTTTCACAGATCTCTATATAAGGCCTGTCCCGCCTGCTCTTGCTAATGCCACTCGCTGTCACACACCACCTGTACATCTCCTGTCGGCCACTGTCCTAGCTAGAGTTAACAGGAGTTTTTCTTTTTAACGAGCCTGCGTCAGTGTAGTCTGCAAGAGCAGGCATTTCACAACATCAATAAAAAAAAAAAAGTCAATAAAAGAGGACCAGAGCCATTATCCAAGGAGCTTGACCGCAGCCCGATTTTGCACTACTGCTTATAGCATGACGGTGAAGAGATGCCAAGCTAATGGGTGCAAACAAATTTTGGTATGTGCGTCTTAGCTGCTTTTTGTGAGTGGCATCTGGCTAGATCACAAAAGTGTAATATGCAGAGTGAAGGATGTGACCAGCTGTAATAGTTATGCAGAGATTGAGAGAAAGACCCTAACCACGACCCCGTCCCGCGAAGGCTGGATTTAGTAACAAGCTGCTGGAACACATTGGCTGCTAAGTTTTACAGTCCTGCATATGTGGCCACCACAAACATCACCAAGTGATTTTCCACAGAAAGAAACTTTGTTTCTGCATCTCAAACGCTCCCCAAACTCCTTTTTCTTTCTTTAAAACAACTAATATTATCATTTTATTTTTATAAGTTCTTTTGATCTTTGCTATAATTTCAAATTTAAAGAAAATTATCCAGATTTGTGCAAGGGACATCCTGCTGACCTTTACCCGAGTTTAAGAACTGCCATTGTGCCCAGGTGCTTTAACATCACTCTGATATGTGTATACACATATGCTTGAATTTATTAATTTTGTTAAACACTCAAGAGCAATTTGGGCGGCATTATGCTCCTTTAACACTAAATATTTAGATGTAGTTTCTGACAACTATAGTACAATGATAAAAATCAGAAAATCTAGTTTGGGTAAAATAATATCATCTGATTCATATCTCGTATTAAATTTTTTTAAAGGCTTAAGTAATGGCATTTATAATTTTTTTCCTAACCTAATATCCAATACTAATTTTTTTCCTGGTCTTATTCAATCTGGAAAAACCCCTTGGACCATTTTTCTATCTTTTACTTTCTTAAACGTGTTTGAATAGTGTGAGGTAGTTATTCTGTAGGATACTCTGTTTCCGTGATAAATCCTCAGGGTTAGTTTCAGCACTGTGGTCACATGCCAATATGGAAAGTAAGCCTAGTAAACAGAACAATACAGAGAACAGTATTTACTTAAAATGTTTTTAGGTGAAATTTATGTGAAATGAAATAAAGACATCTTAATGCACAATCTGTTGAGTTTAGACAAAAGCATACACTTGTTTACACTGTACTGCTATGGAGATATGGAACATTAAAATTCCACAAAGAAATCTTTGTGCCTCTGCTCCACAGAATGTCTATTTACTGATTTCCTTTCTCTGGCATAGCTTAGTTTTGCCTGTACAAAAATAAAATTAAAAGTGCTTTTTAATTTGCACTCTTATGCTCAGTATAATGTCTGTGAAATTCGCTCAAGTTGTTGTGTATATCAACATTGTGTGCTCTTTCTTTTTTGCCGAGCAGTATTCTGTGTATGATTATACCACAGTGTGTTTGTACATTTTTTCTAGTATAGATACTTGGGTTGTGTACCAGTTTTGTATTGGTCAAAATTAAACCAAAGTAGCAAAAACGGTAGATCTGTAAAGTGATTCGTTATAGGAGGTGGAGTTGCAAAATCGTGGTGGCTGACTAATTGGTATGATGTAATCAAACTATCAGGAGGTTGCTGGCTGATCTGAGGAGGATTCATCAGGGGGCGTGTATTGCAGCAATTCCAGTGTTCACGCACTGTGACCCAATGCACTGTGACTATCTACTTAAGACAGATAATTATCTTTTGCATCAATGAACAGTAAGGAAGACTAAGGTTTGTGTTACTTTCACTTGCTCCTGTTTGGGATTCCTGACCTATTTGTCATTATTTCCCATGAGGATCTTCTCCTAGCATTTCTTTCAGAGCAGGTGAGTTGATGGCTCCAGTGGTTTCTGCTGTAGCTAAGCAGATTTTGGCTCTGACTTTTCACCTACCCATCCAAATTATGGTATGGCTGTTCGCTTTGCAACATCAATTCTTTAACAGGTAAAAGAACAGTCATTTATTTTGTTTCATTTTGTGTTTAGCTTTTTCTTGCTGTAGCTGCAGAAATCAAGCACTTTTTTAAACTTCCTTTTTTTTCCCCCTCCGATTTTGCCTTGGTAGTGATGATTCATTGTTTTGCCCCTTCCCCAGCCTCAGACAGCTTTCTTACCTGCTGTGTTCACCAATCAACCAGTCTCTAGCTCCAGGAGGCCTTCTGCTTAGGGCTCTCTGTACACCTCTCTCCTCCAGGTCTGCACCCAGGAACCCCTGGCAGCTTGTCTCCAAGATTCTCACCTGCGCCTGGGCAGCACAGGAGTCTGCGGGGCTCCCCTCTCCTCCCCGCCTGTGGGTGGCCTGGAAACTCAAGGCTGCAAACAGGGTTCACCACAGGGCATGTCCTGCTGATTTTTCATTTCTCAGGAATCACTGCTCCATTTTTAAAAAAACTGGTGCCTAATTTTTTAAACAATATTTCTCATATATTTTGAACAGGTTTTTGGTTCTTTAAGGTGGAAGATTAAATCTGATCCGTGTTGCTCCATCTTTCCTGGAAGCAAAATTCTGATCTGAAGTATTTTTTTAAAAAATTGATTCTGTTTTCTTTATTTGACATGTAATTTACTAGTATTGTGTTATATAAATATACACATATATTTATATTAAATTATTTTTATATTATAAATTTGAACTATTCATTGATAGCTTCGCATTATATATGACATTTGACTTTCATACTTTTGACTTTCCTCCGATTTTTATGAATTACAATAAGCATGCTTTCCATGCTGGTACATCACAGCATGGGATTTACTGTCTACTTATTTTCTTCCTTGACCTACAGTTCCTCTTTTTCCACATGTATCGTCTCATCTGTTCTTCTCAGTTGTCTCATCTGACTTCTTAGAGACACAAACCTTATCTACCTGGTAAATTTGTCTCTACATCTTCATCAGGAAGCTGCCATTTCCGTAGCTGGAGATGGCTTCTAGTCTCTTGTTGCCGCCTGAAGTGATGGCCGCTTGGAGCAACGAAGCCGCAGGAAGAAGTTCAGAGGCGAACTGGAAACAAACAGCTTTTTTATTCTGATAACTTTTCTCTCTGGCTCTAACAACGACTTTAACACGCGCCACACACACCACCAAAATGGTGCAGACCTGATCAGCAATCTCGCTCAAGTCCCGCGAGATCTCGGGCCAAGTCCCGCGAGACTACGGAAGGCGGCGACAGGCAAACATCTCCTTGGCCAGTAGTCAACCGCGATCTTAGCCATCTCCCCAAACAGGGCTCCTGCAGTCTCTAGTCATCAAATCTGTATTCCAGAGAGGCAGGAAGGAGGAAAGGCCTGGTGTCCATCCCCTTTAAGGATGTGTGCTTTGTTTTCCTGAAATTTTCTGTTCACGACTCATTAGCTAGCATTCGGTCTCAGGGAACCTCCTTGTCCGTCAGCTGGGCGTCCTGCTGCCCAGGACACATCCCGAGTTTCATCATCATGGAAGAATGAAAGAGGATGCTGGGTAGGCAACTGGGACCCCTGTGCAGGTCTACCTCACAGCTTATGTCTCACCTGAGGTGAGCCTGTCCTCACCCCCAGGTATCCACCGAGCACCAGGACACCTCCGGTCTTCACTCACGAAATCGGGTGTGGCTCTGTCGCCTCTTTGGGGTTTGGATTTTAAATATTTAGGCACGTGCACAGCTTGCACAGGCGCAGTCTCCCTGCATTCTAGGAAACGGGACTGTCTCATTTCTTTCCGTTGTATCAGGCTCTTCACCATGGATAAACCCAATTCTGTCTAATTTTGCTCATTTTTTTCCTATGGAGGAAACAGGATATATTTTGAATCTGGCTAACTACCCATGTTAAAATTGTCTTGAAAAGCAAGTCAGGACAATAAGCCTACCTCAAAGTCCTGCTAAGGAGCACTTTTTATTTTATAAGACAAAGAAACGGATGTCAGGTTGTGCTGCTTGTAATGGTGGTAAAATTTTCAGAGCAGTGACCCAGAGAAAGGCGGCCTTGAATGCAAGGAGATAGATGGCCAGCAGTGATTAAAGGAGTGGCTGTCTCTCCCACACAGATAGATCAATACTAACGAGGAGGAAGCCCGGGTTCCAGGTGCCGCACACGTGCACGGGCAGCGAGAGCCCAGTGTGCCGCCTACCCCAGGCTTTCTTAATGCTTGTGCCCTCAGACAGTCTCTGGAATTCCAACTGAACACGGGAACCCAGTGAATACGGAAGAGGGAATTCACAAGGATTAGTTCTGCTTTTATTTTATTATTTTTCTAATTTTTAGTCCTTCCATTCCTTTTTTTTTTTTTCCTCTTTAACACAAACCTGTATGTTTTATTTTACCAGAGAGAGCAGCCAAAAATAGTCGGAAAAAAAAAATCAGTAACCACATTATTTTCTGAGTTAAAGAAAGGGAAGGCTTTATTGCTCTCCAAAAGCAAACTCTTGAGAAGTATCATCCTGCGGCTTGGTAGCTCTGAGAAGGAGAGGTGAACGTTTATGTGATTTTTGACAAGGCATTAGAGGGCTTAAGAACTGCTATTTTTTAAAATGAAGATTATTGAGATAATTGTTGATTTGCAAGCAGTAGTAAGAAATAAGAGAGATACTCCATGAACATTCCACCCAGTTTTCCCAGTGACAGAACCTCATAAAGTATAATATAATATCATCACCACAGTACCAACCGTGCAATTTCCCACCTTGCTCAGATTTCCTCGTTTACCTGTCCTGGTGTGTGTGCACCTTCATGTGCACTTAGCTTCACACAGTTATCACATGTGTGGGCTCACAGTTGCTGACAAATGGCTCTGTCTCATAATGACCTCTCCTCTTGCCTTTGATCTCCCCTCCCCCACCTGCCCTGGCCTGTGACAATCACTGACCCATTTTCCATTCCTCTTAAAGTTTTTCTTCATAGAGTGTTTCAGTCAATTTTTTTTTTCATTGCTGTGACCAAAAGACCCAACAAGAACAATGTTAGGTGAGAAAAAGTTAATGTGGGGCTCATGGTCTCAGAGTGTCCCCATGCATAGATGGCCAGCTGCAGTGCTCTGGGCCTGCGGAGAGGCAGAACATCATGGGTGAGGAGGAAAACAGCTCCGGACATGGCAATCAGGAAACAGGAAGAGAGCTGTGCTCACCCAGGAGCAAACGTGTACCCTAAAGGCACAACCCAGTGACCCGCCTCCTCCAGCCACGCCTGCTGGCCCACACTTACCACCCACTTAATTCCTACTGAAACTGGAGTTTTGAGATGAAGCTGCATTCTTGTGCCTTGCCAATGTCTTTCTGGGTTCCTATATCATAAATGTGGAGAATAATATCCATGGACAATAGCAAAAGGGAAGAGTAAATGGAGTAGGGTTAATTTAAGTGACAAGAGAAGGGATAGAACTCTGGCAATGTGGGAGGGGTCCTGATGGCAGGAAAATACACTTGGAGATAATTTTATATTTGCAAGCAGTTGTAAGAAATAATAGGGCTTGGTACCCTAGCCAAGGGGCTTATATGTTTTCTGGATATGAGCATTGACCAAAATCTAGGTTAAATTGGTATTGAAAAAGTACCAGAATCATGGGCCAAAATCTATGGTGAGGGCTGGGCTGTAGCTCAGTGGCAGAGTGATTGTCTAGCATGTACAAGGCACTGGGTTCGATCCTCAGCACCACATAAAAATAAAGAAATAAAATAATGGTATTCTGTCCATTTACAACTACAAAAAAATTTCTTTTAAATCTATGTTGACCAGGCATTGATAAATTACCAAGACTACAGACTGTGAGTTTCAATCCTTCCAGTAATTTCCTTTCTATTCACCTCCACCTTCCACTTTCCCCAAGGCTCTGGGACAAAGGAGTCGGCTCTGTTGTTTCCCCAGGAAAAACTCATGGTCTTTGCAGTTGAAAAAGGTCTTTTAATATTGCTACCCTTAGTCTAAAGGTGGGATTTTTTTTTTCTTTTTTTTTTTTCTTAATTTATTCTAATTAGTTATCCATGACAGCAGAATGCATTTTGACACATTGTATACAATGGAGCACAACTTCTCTTTCCTCTTGCTGTACATGGTGCAGAGTCACACTGGTCGTGAGATCATATGTGTATATAGGGTAATAACATCTGTCTCATTTTACTATCCTTCCTATCCCCACAGACCCACCCCTCCCTTCACTTCCCTTTACACAATCCAAAGTTCCTTCATTCTTTCCTCCCCACTTCTCCGGATCAACATCACCTATCAGAGAAAATATTCAGCCTTTGTTTCTTGGGGATTTGGTTTATTTCTCTTAGCATGATATTATCCATCAATTTACCTGCAAATGCCATAATTTTATTCTTCTTTAAGGCTGAGTAATATTCCATTACGTATATATACCACATTTTCTTTATTCGTTCATCTGCTGAAGGATACCTAAGTTGGTTCCATAGTTTAGCTATTGTGAATTGAGCTGCTATAAACATTGATGTGGCTGTGTCACTGTAGTATTCTGATTTTAACTCCTTTGGGTATAAACCAAGGAGTGGGATAACTGGGTCAAATGGTGGTTCCAGTCCAAGTTTTCTGAGAAATCTACTGCTTTCCAGAAAGGTTGCACCAATGTGCAGTGCCACCAGCAATGTACGAGTGTACTTTTCCCCCCACATCCTCACTGCCACTTATTGTTGTTTATATTCTTGATAACTGCCATTCTGATTGGAGTGAGATGGAATCGTACTGTAGTTTTTGATTTGCATTTTTCTAACTGCTAGAGATATTAAACATTTTTTCACATATTTTTGACCATTTGTGTTTTTTCTTCTGTGAAGTGTCAGTTCAGTTTCTTAGCCCATTTGTTGGATTGGGTTATTTGTTTTTGTTTTTGTTTGTTTGTTTTTGCTGTTAAGTTTTTTGAGTTGTTTATATGTCCTGGAGATTCATGCTCTATCTGAGGTGCATGCAGTAAAGATTTTCTCCCAATCTGTAGGTTCTCTCTTCACGTTATTAATTGTTTCTTTTGCTGAGAATAAGCTTTTTAGTTTGAATTTATTCCGTTTATTGATTCTTGATTTTACTTCTTGCACTTTAGAAGTCTTATTAAGGAAGTGAGGTCCTAAGCAGACATGATGAAGATTTGGGCCTACTCTTACTTCTGTTAGGCTCAAGGTCTTTGGTCTAAGGCCTAGGTCCTTGATCCACTTTGAGCTGAGTTTTGGGGAGGTTGAGAGATAGAGGTTTAAATTCATTTTGCCACATATGGATTTCCAGTTCTCCCAGTACCATTTGTTGAAGAGGCTATCTTTTCTCCAATATATGTTTTTGGCATCTTTGTCTACTATGAGCCAATTGTATTTATGTGGGTTTGTCTCTGTGTCTTCTCTTCCATACCATTGGTCTACATATCTGTTTTGATGCAAATACCATGCTGTTTTTGTTACTATGGCTCTGTAGTATAATTTAAGGTCTGGTATTGTGATGCCTTTTGCTTCATTTTTCTTGCTAAGGATTGCATTGACTATTCTAGGTCTCTTATTTTTCCAAATGAATTTCACAATTGCTTTTTTCTAGTTCTGTGAAGAATGTCATTGGGATTTAAACAGGAATTGTATTAAATGTGTATAGTACTTTTGGTAGCTTGGCCATTTTCACAATATTATTTCTGTCTATCCAAGAACATAGGAGATTTTTTTATTTTCTAAGGTCTTCTTCAATTTCTTTCTTTCTTTCTTTCTTTCCTTCTTTTTCAAATTTTTTTAAAATTATTTATTTACTTATTCATCATGCACAAGTATAGTATCTTTATACTTTGTATACAAGCAGTTGTATGTAAAAAAGATCCTTCTTTTTTTTTTTAAGGAAAATGTAGGAGAAATATATTCTGATGAGTCCATTAATTAAACACAAACACACAAACATTGTTATGCTTTTGAATTAGAATAAATTACCAACAGTAGATTTAAGTAGAGAAACTATCCAGCTCAATTCACAAAAATATTAGTGCACTAAGAAAATGAAATATGAAATCCAGTAATTTAATATTACAGATATCATAAAAATCATTACAATAACATAAAATGCAATCAAATTTCTACACAGTGAGCACACACATAGTTCAGATTTTAATTATTAAATGTTTTCATTCATTTTAAAATAGGACATGCTATTTAAACATGTAAATATTATAGCATAATGGCATTAAGAAATACAGATAAGTCTGTTAGGCATACATTTAATTAACACTAGTTAGGTTAATTGCATTATTAGAATTTACATTTTTTCTTTGTTTTTGGGGAATTAATGTGTTTCTTTTTTAAACATATACATCTCTCAAAGGGGAATCTCTCTACTGTGTTTAAGCTGTTGGTATTTTTACATTTACAACTCCCTAGTATTTCTTCACCTAGCTTCATGTACTTTCTCCCTATGTGAACAAATTTCATAAGTAAGAAAACACTCAATGGAACCTACATATCATTTTGCCAAGTTTCATTTTCATGTAGTATCTACTTCTTTGGAACTTTGTCCTATAACCTCTAGCCTCTTTAGCTTCTCTACATTCTAATCTCTGTGTTCTATTTAGGATTCCTCTCACTGAATTTGTGCTTCCAAAAAAAATTTAAAGCATTTCTAGAGCTCATTTTATTTGTTTTCATCTCAAAGACCATATATATGTGTATATATATATATATATATATATATATATATATATGTGTGTGTGTGTGTGTGTGTGTGTGTATTTTCTCTTCTCTGATGTGCAAAAAAAATGTTGATATATATTTTCTCTCTAGTTGTTTATACTAACAATTTCTTTCTTTAGTATTCTGTAGTTTTCATTGTAGATGTCTTTCACCTCTTTTGTTAGATTGATTTCCAAGTATTTTATTTTTGGTCAGGCTATTGTGAATGGGAGAGTATTCCCAATTTCTTTTTCAGTGTATTCATCAGTGATGTACAGAAATCCATTTGATTTATGGGTGTTGACTTTTATACCCTGCTACTTTGTTGAATTCACTTATTAGTTCTAGAAGTTTTCTGGTGTTTTTTTTTTTTTTTGGGGGGGGGATCTTGTAAATTTAGAATCAAGTCATCAGCAAATAGTGATAATCTGAGTTCTTCCTTACCTATTTGTATCCCTTTAATTTATTTTTTCTAATTGCTCTGGCCAGAGTTTCCAGGACTATGTTGAAAAGAAGTGGTGAAAGAGGGTATCCCTGTCTTGTTCCAGTCTTTAGAGGGAATACTTTCAATTTTTCTCCATTTAGAAAGATGTTGGCCTCGGGCTTAGCATAGATAATTTTTACAATTCTGAAATATGTGCCTACTATCCCTAGTTTTCTAGTGTTTTGAATATGAAGGGGTGCTATATTTTGTCGCATAATTCTATGTCTATTGAGATGATCATATGATTCTAGTCCTTAAGTCAGTTGATGTGATGGATTATGTTTATTGATTTCAATATGGTGAGCCAACCTTGCATTCCTGGGATAAACCCCACTCAAGCATGGTGCACTGTTCATTTTAATATGATTTGTATGCAATTTGTCAGAATTTTATTGAGAACTTTTGCATCTGTGGTCATCAGAAATTTTGGTTTGAAGTTTTCTTTCTTTGATATATCTTTGCTTGGTTTTGGTATCAGGGTGGTACTAGCTCATAAAATGAGTTTGGAAGGGTTCCTTCCTTTTCTATTTCATGAAAAATTTTGACGAGTATTGGTTTTATTTCTTCTTCAAAGATCTTGTAGAACTTGGCTGATACTCCGTCTTGTCCTGGGATTTTCTTGGTTGGTAGACTTTTGATGGTGTCTTCTATTTCATTGCTTGAAATTGATCTGTTTAAATTGTATATAACCTCCTGATTCAGTTTGTGTAGGTCATATGTTTCTAGAAACTGAGATTTTCTATTTTGTTGGAGTATAAATTTTCAAAATAGTTTCTAATTATCTTTTGTATTCTAGTAGTGACTTTTGTGAAATTTCCGTTTTCATCATGAAATTTAGTAATTTTGAGTTTTCCCTCTCTTTCTCTTTGTTAGTGTGGTTAAGGGTTTATCAATTTTATTTATTTTTTCAAAGAATCAAGGTGTTATCTTTGCATGTGAACATAGCCTTAATTGGGGTCCATTACACTGATTACCTGACTGTTATCTATTTTTATTCATTATCAGTGGATTAATGTACTGATTAAGTCAAGGCTCTCATAACCCAATTATTTTACCTTTAAACTTTCTTGCATTGTCTCAAACATGTCTCTCGCATTTTGGGGGACACCTCAGATCTAAATCATAACATGGAGTCTCACCGTGTTGTCCAGGTTGGTCTTGAATTGATGGGCTTAACTGATCTTCTCATCTCTTTCTTCCAAATAGCTTGAAACTACAGGCATGTACCACTCTACCTGGTTATTCTTCATTTCTAAAAATTTGCAGTTTCAAAAAATACTATAGAAATAGCAAAAGCAGTCATGAAATTCAGTTGGAAAAATATGATGACCTGGATAGCCAAAGCAATGCTTGGCAAGAAATGCCAAGCAGGAGGCATCACAATACCAGACCTCAAATTATACCACAGAGCTATAGTAACAAGAAGCATGGTATTGGCACTAAAATAGGCATGAAGACCAATGGAGTAGAATAGAAGACACAGAGAAAAACACATGTAAATACAGTTACTTCATACTAGTCAAAAGGACCAAAAACATGCATTGGAGAAAATATAGCCTCTTTAACAAATGGCACTAAGAAAACTGGAAATCCATATGTAATAGAAGCAAAATTTAACCTTTATCTCTCACCTTGAACAAACTCAACTCAAAGTGGATCAAAGACCTAGAAATTAGACCATAAATCCTGTACCTGTTAGAAAAAAGTATTAAGCTCAACACTCCAACATATTCATGCAGGAACTGAATTTTTAAACAAGACTCCTAAAGTGTAAGAAGTAAAATTAAAAATCAATTAATGGGATGGCATCAAATTAAAAATATTCCTAACTGCAAAGAAAAATCAAAAGTGGGAAGACAGAACCTATAGAATGGTATTGAATCTTTGCCTCCTGCTTTTTTAGAGGGCATTAATTTTCAGGATGTACAAAGAGCTCAAAAAAAATCACAAAAAACCTCAAATAACCCAAACAATTAATGGTGAAAGGAACTAAACAGATGTTTCTCAAAAGAAGAAGTCTGAAAGGTAAACAAATATACGAAAAAATGTTCAACATCTCTAACAAGTAGAAAAATGCAAATGAAAACTACACTGTTATTTCATCTCACTCTAGTCAGAATGGCAATTATCAAGAACACAAGAAACAGTAAATGTTGGCAAGGATATGGGGGAAAAAGGTACACTCATACATTTCTGGTGGGACTTCAAATTAGTATACTGTATACTACAGTGACACAGGCAGATTGATGTTTATAGCCTCAATCCACAATACCTAAGCTATGGAACCAACCTAGGCACCCTTCAACAGATGAATAGATAAAGAAAATGTGGCATATAAACACAATGGAATATTACTCAGGCTTTACAAAGAATGACTTTATGACATTTGCAGGTAAATGGATGGACTTGGAGATTATCATGTTAAATGAAATAAGCCAGTCCCCAAATTCAAAGGTCAAATGTTTTCTCCGATTTTCAGAAGCTCATCTGAAATGGAGGGGAGGACAAAAAGAATGAGTAAATGTAAGAAAGAGGAGTAGGCAAAGGGGAATGAAGGAAAGGAGGAGTATTGTATAGGGAAAGCCATTGGAATGAATCTGACCTAACTTTCCTATGTACATATGAATATACCACAGTGAATCTCACCATTATATTTATCCACAAGACACTAATTTAAAAAATATATATAATAAATACCAGAAAGATCAATAGACTCAAGGGAAAGGAACAGGTTGGGAAGAAAGGAGAGGAAGGAGAAATACTGGGGATAGAATTAGAACAAATTATATTCCTTGCTTTTATAATCAAGCCATAATATATTCTGTCACATATAACTAAAAAGAGTCTAAGAAAAACATTAATAAGATTAAAAAATACTATACTATAGAAAGGGAATGTTAAAGTATATAACCTTAGGGTATTACTAGGGTTTTGCTCAGCATAAATCCCTGTAAATTCATCCCTGTTGTGTTGTATGTCAAAATATTTCTCTTTCATATTGTTGAGTAGCCTTGTATTCCTCATAGGTAACATCCATCTACTGAAAAACTGTCAGGCTGATTAAAATTTTGGGCTATTACACAAAGCAATAGTAATGAAAACAGCATGGTATTGGAACCAAAATAGATAAGTAGACCAATGGTACAGAATAGAAGACACAGAGACAAACCCACACATCTACAATTGTCTTATATTAGACAAAGGTGCCAAAAACATACATTGGAGAAAACACAGCCTCTTCAACAAATGGTACTGGGAAAACTGGAAATTCTCATGTAATAAAATAAAATTAAACCGCTCTCTCTCTCCATGCACAAAACTCAACTCAAAGTGGATCAAGGACCTAGGAATTAAACCAGAGACCTTGCACCTAATAGAAGAGAAAGTAGGCCCAAGTCTCCATCATGTCGGATTAAGCCCCAGCTTCCTTAATAAGACCTCTATAGTGTAAGAATTAAAACTAAGAATTAATAAATGGAATGAATTCAAACTAAAAAGCTTCTTCTCAGCAAAAGAAACAATCAGTGAGGCGAATAGAGAACCTACAGAATGGGAGCAAATATTTACCAGAAGCACATCAGACAGAACATTAACCTCAAGGATATATAAAGCTCTCAAAAACCGTAACACCAAAAAAAAAAAAAAAAAAAAAATCCAATCAATAAATGGGCTAATGAATTGAACAGACACTTCTCAGAAGATGATATACAATCAATCAACAAATATATGAAAAAATGTTCAACATCTCTAGCAATTAGAGAAATGTAAATCAAAACAACTCTAAGATTTCATCTTACTCCAGTCAGAATGGCAGCTGTCAAAAACACGAACAACAATAAATGCTGGTGAGGATGTGGGGAAAAGGGCACACTCTCACATTGCTGGTGGGGCTGCAAATTGGTGCAGCCAATCTGGAAAGCAGTATGGAGATTCCTAGTAAAACTTGGAACGGAACCACCATTTGACCCAGCTATACCACTCCTCGGTCTATACCCAAAGGACTTAAAAAGAGCGTACTACAGGGACATGGCCACATCAGTGTTAATAGCAGCACAATTCACAATAGCTAGATTGTGGAAACAACCCAGATGCCCATCAGTAGATGAATGGATAGGGAAACGTTGGCATATATACACAATGGAAGACTACTCAGCACTAAAAGAGAATAAAATCATGGCATTTGCAGGTAAGTGGATGGAGTTGGAGAAAATAATGCTAAGTGAAGTCAATCCCCAAAAAATCAAAGGTTGAATGATTCCTTTGCTATGATGATACTGTCTTACAATGGCAAGGGAGAGGGGATGAGAGTCGAATGAGGGAACTTTAAATAGAAAAAAGGGGGTGGGGGAGAGAGGAGGGGAGTGGGCAAGGGGATAGGAATAAATACAGAATGAATTAGACATCAATACCCTAAGTATATGTATTTAAAACATAAATGGTGTGAAAATACTTTATGTAAAACCGGTGACTTGAAAAATTTGTGCTCTTTATATGTGATATGAAATGAATTGCACTCTGCAAGCATGTCTAACAAATTATAATAAAAAAATTGGGGGGCTATTACAAAAAACATTATTACAAATGCTCATGCACTTATGTGTTTTGTTTAAATAAAATTTTCATTTTTATGGATAAATTCACTGAATATAGGTAGTTCCCTTTTGACTTTTATCACAAAGTGTAAAATCAGTTATCTAAAATAGCTGTGCCATTTTGCCCTCCTGCCAGCAGTTCATGGATAATCCAGTTTCTCATAGCTTCCCATCATTTCATTTTTGCCATTGTTAATATTTTAATGATTCTTTAGACATCCCGAAATGGCATGTACTGATAATCTCATCATGTTTTGAATTTGCATTTCCTTAATTGTTAATGATGGGCACTGCTTCGTTTCACATCCCTATGAGTCTCTGATGAAATAGTTTATTTTTATGTTTTGTAAATTTTCTTATTGGATTTTGTTCTACTCTTGAGAGTTCTTTATACAATCTGCACTATACTACCTCCTTTGTTTTTTTTTAATTTATAGGTTTATTTATTTTAATTATGTATATATGGCAGCAGAATTCATTTTGATTAATTGTACACAATTGCAGCACAACTTTTCATTTCTCTGGTTCTACACGATATAGTATTGCACCATATGTGCAGTCATACATGTACCTAGGGTAGTGATGTCCATCTCATTCCACCACCTTTCCTGCCCTTATCCCCCCTCCCCACACTCTCCCTCCCCTTTGCCCAAAGTTCCTCCATTTTTCCCATCCCATCCCCCCATTGTGGTTCAGCATCCACTTATCAGAGAGAACATTCGGCCATTGATTTTTTGAGATTGACTTACTTTGCTTAGCATGATATTCTCCAACTCCATCCATTTACCTGCAAATATCATAATTTTATTCTCTTTTAATGCTGAGTAATATTCCAATGTGTATATATACCACAGTTTCTTTATCCATTCATTTATTGAAGGGCATCTAGGTTGGTTCCATGGTTTAGCTATTGTGAATTGAGCTGATATAAACATTGATGTGGATGCATTACTGTGGTATGTGATTTTAAGTCCTTTGGGTATAGGCTGAGGAATGGGATAGCTGGGTCAATGGTGGTTCCATTCCAAGTTTTCTAAGGAGTCTCCATACTGCTTTCCATAGTAGTTGCACCAATTTGCAGTCCCACCAGCAATGAATGAGTGTGCCTTTTCTCCCACATCCTCACCAATACTTATTGTTGTTTGTATTCTTGATAAATGCCATTCTGACTGGCATGTGATAAAATATTAGAGTAGTTTGATTTGCATTTCTCTAATTACTAGAGATGTTGAACTTTTTTCATATATTTGTTGATCAAATGTGTATCTGCTTCTGTGAAGTGTCTGTTAGCTCCTTAACCCTATTTATTGATTGGGTCATTTGTTTGTTTTTGGTTTTTTTTTTTTTTTTTTTTTTTTTGTTTGTTTTTTTGGCGTTAAGTTTCTACAATGAAAACTACAAAACACTAAAGAAAGAGATTGAAAAAGACGTTAGAAGATGGATAGTTCTTCCATGTTCTTGGATAGGCAAAATTAATATTGTGAAAATGGCCATACTACCCAAAGCACTGTACAGATTCATTGTGATTCCAATTAAAATCCCAACATCATTCCTTATAAAATAGAAAAAAAAAATAATGAAATTCATTTGGAAAAATAAGAGACCCAGAATAATCAAAGCAATCCTTAGCAAGAAGAGTGAAGCAGGATGCACTACCATACCAAACTTTAAACTATACTACAGAGTAATAGTAACACAAACAGAATGGTGTTGGCACCAAAATAAACATGAAAACCAATGGTACAGAATAGAGGACACAGAGAAAAACCCACACAAATACAGTTGTCTCATACTAGACAAAGACACCAAAACCATACATTGGAGAAAAGATAGCCTCTTCAACAAGTGGTGCTGGGAGAACTAGAAATCCATATGCAACGAAATGAAACTAAAGCCCTATTTCTCACCACACACAAAACTCAACTCAAAGTGCATCAAGGACCTGGCAATTAGACCAGAGACTCTGTGCCTAATAGAAGAAAAAAATAGGCCCAAATGCATCACATAGGATTAGGTTCTGACTTCCTTAACAAGATACAAAATCAAGAATTAATAAATGGGATGGATTCAGACTAAAAAGTTTCTTCTCAGCAAAACAATGAGGTCATGAGAGAGCCTACATTTTAGGAGCAGATTTTTGCCACACAAGAGTCAGATAGAGCACTAATCTCTAGCATGTTTTGTAAGCGATTTGGGCATGTTCTCTTCTAGTTTGTTATCCTCTTAATAGCATATTTAACAAAACAAAAAGTTTCTATGTTGATGAAGTCTGGTTTATTGCTCCAATTTACATATTGTGCTTTAGGTGCAAAATAAGCATCGATCCAAACACAAGGGCATGGAACAAAACCAAGTGACAAACAGAAAAAAAACACAAGACCTGCTTCAGAGCATGCACTTCCACGGTCTCAACTTCAGGGAAGTGAGTGAGCAATGACGTGGGCTCAACAGGCAGGAACAGAACCACTTTCCACCAAAGCCACAGAGAGACCACAGGTGTCTTTCATCCTGTCCTCTTCCCAAATCGTGAAGAAATCTTGAGGCGTGAGAGCACTGGGCGCTCCCTGTGCTCCACTCTGATGTCTTATATGAGCACGCTTAATTGAAAAATGTCCCCAGCTTTAAAATTAGGACTACCAGCCTCTATTCTATGGATGACGTGTGGGATCATTCCATGGTTACTGAGCACATGCGACCCTACAGGCGTTATTTTTGGCCCTAGGGACACAGGAGGGAGCAAACCTGTAAGACATTCTGCTACCAGACAGTTGACCTGGCTACATGGTGAACAAAAGGCAAAACAAAAAATAAATAAAACTTGAAATGCATAGTATTGGGGTGATGGGAGAGGGAAGTGAAGTTGGGGAGGGGTCAGGATTGTAATTTTTCTCCAATCAGCCTAAGTTTATTTCTAGTTTTACTTTATTTTTGGTGCAAATGTATAACATTGTTATTTGAATTTTGAATCTTTAGGTAGGTTTTTTAAAAATATGGATTACTATTTTTTAAAATCATTTTAACTGTACCTTGATAAGAGGATACAGACCAAAATGTGGTAGTCAGGAAAGTCTTCCGAGAAGGCTGCATTCAGGTGAGGATGCAGAGAGAACAGGGAGCTGTGTGCTGCTGCCTGTGTGAAGGGGCCCGGAGCAGCCTATGGGAGACAGAGTCCCCGCAGAGGGAGCAACCTGGGCCGGGGAGGGCCCTGAGCACAGAGAAACCCTGTGTGAAGGGTGCCCGGAGCAGCAGGATCCAGCTCTAAGAAAGTAGAAGTAAAAGTAGTAAAAGCACAGCCCGGTTTAACGGTACCAAGGCAGAGCTAAGAAGGGCAGCTGCGAGGTAGCCATGGGATAGAGGCAACAGAGATGCTAAGAGGATTTTTTTTTTTTCAATATTTATTTATTTGCTTTAGTTGTACACAATGGGTTTATTTGTACGTGGTGCTGAGGCTCGAACCCGGGTCCGCGCACGTGCTAGGCGAGCGCTCTACCGCTGAGCCACAATCCCAGCCCCAAGAGGATGGTTTTGATTTGGAAAAGAGTCATAGTCCTGTTGGGAATAGACTGCATGAGGAAGGAACTAAGCAGGGACCCTCAAATCACCAAAAGGCCATGACCCTCAAATCACCAAAAGGCCGATGATGGCTTGGACCAGAGTGGCGGCCCTGGAGGCAGAGAAACGGGCAGGTTCTCGACAAGGTTTTGCTGGCAACAATTTGGATGTTCATCTACAAAAATCTATATGTTAAGGAAAACACCCAGCTTTTCTTGAGAGTATCATTACAGAGACTAGAGGATGGAAGCACAGTAGGGTGTCCAAGACCAAAAGCTCCATTTTCAAATTGTCACACAAACATCGTAGGAAGTGGGAGGTGTCCTCCAGCCATCCAGGCGGAGGTGTTGAAGAGCCGATCACTGTGCGAGTGGAGGGTGAAGGAGAGTGGTCCCATTGGATATACGAACTTGGGTATCCTTAGAGCGTGATATAAATAATGTAGACTATATTTCTATGAATTTATTAGTAGGCTGACATGAATTATGGCCTAGACCTCAGTGAAGAGCGCATAGCAAGTTAGCAAGAAATATCATGACGCACGTGAGATATATGCTCCATCCTCCTGGGCAGCCTTGGAGTGAATCGGAAATTGATATCCATGTGAATTTCACAGTGCAGGAAAAACTGCTCCTTGAGTAAGTGGATCCTGATGCTAATTTTTGAGTGTCTTAAAAATTTGCTTCGAAATTCTAGTGGTCATAAATTTTTTATTTGAAATTCAAGGTAATTTTCTTCTGTTTGTTGAAATGCTACCTCTCTAGATAGAACACATTCACAACTCTCTTTATATTATGATTCTTCATTTTTTTTTACTTTAAAAAAGTTGATGCATTAACATTACACATAATAGTGGCATTAATTGTGATACATTCACACATGCTGATTAATTTAATTGCTCCTTACTTCTCCTTGCCCTCTCTTCTTCCTTCACTGATCTTTTCCCTTTACTCCACTGATCTTCCTCCAATTTTCATGAGATTCCTTTTTATTTCCTTTTTCCTCTCTAGTTCCCATGCATGAGAGAAAACATATGACCCTTGACTTTCTGAGTTTGGTTTGTTAATATGAGGTTCCATCCATTTTCCTGCAAATGTCATGATTTCATTTTCCTTTGAGGTGAGTAAGTTTCCATTGCTTATATATTCCACATTTTCTTTATCCATTCATCTGTTCATGGACACCTAGGCTTGTTGCATAACTTGGCTGTTGTGAATTTCACAGCTATAAATGTAGGCAAGTCTGTATCACTATAGTATATGATTTTAATGCTTTTGGATGACTATCAACCAACAGTATAGCTGGGACACATGGTGTTCTTTCACCCACTATTCTGGAGAGATAATTGGCTATCAGAATTAAGAGCGGTGTCTGGGGCTAAAATCCCTGACTTAGTGTCTGTATTCTGCTGTTTGCTAGATCTGGGCATGACTTGATCCAGTCCCTTAATCTATGCTTCAGTTTCCCTTTCATTAGAATTGAAGATGGTTTTGGCATCTACCTTATTGAGCTTTGGGGAAGATTAGGTGATTTAAATGCAGCAAACATCATTGCATCACCTTTGTCTCTGACTCTGCCTGTCCCCTCATAAGGACCATGTGATAAGTCTCCATCAAACTTGATGCCCCCACAAATGTGCATGCAGACTTGTATTCCTCAATGACTAGTCATACCCCAAGACAGTACAGCAATATACAGGCTGCTTGTTTTTCACTGTGACTTAGCCTTCCTTCTACGAAGCTGTAGGATTTGTGGCCACTGCTGTCCACACAAGGTATCAGAATTCCCTGGGTTCCATTCAGAATCTTTCTCTGCCAAGCTCAAGATTGAGATAACACAAGGAAAAGTATGAATATGACTGACCATCAAAATATATTGCTCTTTCCCCATTGTTTTTAATTTTTTTAAATTTTTTAATTTATTTATTTTTATTCTAAGATGTTATAAATGACAGCAGAATGCATTACATTTCATATTATACATATAGAGCACTTTTTTACAAACCTCTGGTTGTACGCAATGTATATTCACACCATTCGTGACTTCATACATGCACCTAGGGTAATGATATCCATCTCATTCTACCATCTTTTTTTTTCCCTTCACCCTTTTGCCCCCTCCCTTCCCCTCCCTCCCCATTGGCCATTCTAGTAAAATGCATTACGGTTCATAATAAGATGGATATCATTATCCCAAATGCATGATTGAAGACTTGAATAGTATGAATATACTTTGTATACAAACAGTGTTATGTGAAAAGAGGCTCTATATGTGTTTTTAAATTTTTATGGCAACAACTAAAATTATAAAAATATTCTCTGCAACCTTCTAGCAATACCATTGGATATGGACTGATAGCCACTATTCAACATGTGACTGGGCACAGCGGTACAGACACCACAGTTAGAACTTTTCCTGAGTTTGGGACTCTCTTGCTTCTCAAAATACTCATTTTCATCAATGTGAAAGATGAACATGAATATAAAATTTTAAAAATGTAAAAATACCAAGCAGGAGTCTCTGACCCTATATCCCCAGCTCCAAACCTCAGACTTAATTGCTTCACAAGTCAGTATTCTCCTGCATTACATGAGTATCTTGATATAACATACCAATATAAATCACATTTTAAAAAATTTAGATAATATCTCTTGATTATATTATTGGAAGTTGTACTTTTTATTTTCACTTCTAATACACTCTTATTATAATTTTGGTACACACATATATGTGTATATAGGTGTGTGTGAGTTTAATAATAATATACATACCTAATCTATAGTAATATATACCCAAAGTAATAATATATATACTAGTAGAATGCATTATATACATATATATGTGTGTGTGTGTGTGTGTGTGTGTGTGTGTGTGTATATATATATATATATATATATATACACATATATACTAAACACATATACATATGTATACATTTTGGGAGGATTCTTTTTCCCTAGAATTTTATTCCCTTCCTGGTAAGCTGGCAGCACACTGAAGTACTGGAGCCTATATTTCCAATCAATTGATATTGGACTCATGCTTTGGACAATGGATATTGGCAAATAGGATGTTGATCAGGACCAGGAAATGGCCTGTGCAAGCGGTCTTGCACTCCAACACTCCTGTCACCACCATGCACATTCTCTGGGGAGCTCTGTCTTGTCACCAGAGCTCAGGAGGAGCATAGGCTGTGGAGTAGGTGCCAACTCACAGCCTGTGACCTTCAGCCACCAGGTGAGCCCAGCCGTTTGATCCAAACCAAGCCAATGTGAAGACTGTGCAGGTGGCTGTATGTTGTGCTGGCCACCAAGCTTGGGACAGCATGTCACACAGAATTACAGAACAGCAGATGACCAAACACTTTGGCTTTAGCATTTTATTAAATCGCTTCTGATTTTAAACTATTTTAATTTTTATTAGTGCATGACAGTTATGCACAGGAGTGGGTTTCATTGTGACATATTCCTGCACACCCAGAGCATACTTTGGTCAGTTTCCTTCACCAGTTCCTCCCCTTTCCCTTCCCTTCTCCAAAACACTCTTCTTTACTCCACTGGTCTCTCTTGGGTTTTCATGAGATCCCTTTTATTTCCCTCTCCAGTTTCCACAAAGGAGAGATAACACAGTACTCTTTACTTTCTGAGTCTGAGTTATATCACTTAGCACGATGCTCTCTAGTTCCATCAATTTTTCTGCAAATGATGTAATTACATTTGTTTATGACTGAATAAAACTCCATTGTATAGATACCACATTTTTTTTTTATCCATTCATCTGTTGACAGAAGTGTAACCTGGTTCCATAATTTGGCTGTTATGAATTGTGGTTCTATAACATCGGCTTGCATATATCTCTATAGTATGACAGATTAATTCTTTTGGATAAATACTGAGGCATGTGATAGCTGAAATATATGGAGTTTTCATGCTTAGTCTTTTGAGGAAAGTCCAAACTGACTTCCGTAGTGATTGTACTAACTTACACTGGCAGCAACAGCATATAAGAGTTCCTTTTACCCTCAATCCTCACCAGCATTTATTGGTTTTTGCATTTTTGATGATTACAATTCTAACTGGAGTGAGATAGAACAACAGTGTAGTTTTGATTTACATTTCCCTCATAGCTAAAGAGATGTGAAAATTTTTTCATATATTTGTTGGCAATTTGCACTTCTTCTTTTGAGAAGCATCTATTGAGTTCATTTGCCCACTTATTGATTGGTTGGTTGTTTGGTGTTAAGGATTTTTAGTATATTTTTACATATTCTGGATGTTAATCCTCTGTCAGAAGAGTAGCTGTCAAAGTTTTTCTTCCATTTGGTAGGCTTTCTCTTCACCTTTTCTTGTTTTATTTGCTGTGCAGAAGTTTTTTATTTGATGTGATCTCACTTATTGATTCTTGGTTGCATTCCTTGAGCTTTATAAAGTGCCATTAAGGAAGTTATTTCCTGCTTCTGTGTTTTCTTTTAGCAGTTGTAGCTTCTGGGATAATTCCTAGGTCTCAGTCCAATTTGAGTTAACTTCTGTGCACGGTAAGACATAGGGATCTAGCTTCATTTTTCTACATGTGAATATCCAGTTTCCCGAGCACCATTTGCGAAAAGCCTGTCTTTTCTCCAACATATGTTTTTTTTTTTTTGCATCTTCATTAAGGATCAGATGGCTATATCTGTGTTGGTTTGTGTCTGTGTCTTTTATTCTGCTCACTGTAGCTGGCCAAGATGGTGATCTTTGTAACTTCATGTAATATACATATCATACTGTTGTTGTTATATTGACTTTGTTGCTGTGGTCTTCCCATTCTGTAATTTGTGTATATCATAATCCCTGATTGTTTTGCATCCACCCTTGAATGTGGAGCTTCTTTCACCTGTAGTGCAGGTTGTCAGGGTTGATGGAGTGGGTATTATTCTCTAATGCCTAACATTAGTAAGTCTACTGTGCTTTCCTGTTTGATTCAAAGAGCCGAAAATCAATTGATCATCAAAATAATCAAAAGTAAAATTATTAATCACAGGCCAAGTTATATGTTACAGCTGTGTTTAATGCTTATACTGTTGTAAATCTCTTTGAGGATGCTCATTACAGGATTTTCTCTATTTGCTAAAAGTAGTTATAAAATATTCTTCTATACTTTCCTGTAAAATGTTTACTTTTTACAATTGAAATCATAATTTAACATGAGATTAATTTTTTAATGTTTACTTTTGATTTATTTCAAATGGGAAATTGATTATTCCAGGATCAATTTTGAATAACCTCTAATTCATCTACTGCTTCTGAAATGCCACATATACCATACGCTTTTGAATCTCTTAGGACATGGGTTACCTGTTTTATGCGAGGAAATTAGCATGAAAAAAATCAACTCATATATGCTTGTTTTAAATTAGCTATTTTTACTCATGGATTCATGTAGGCTGAATTAATTTCTGCATGTTACAAAATAACACGCTTGTTTCTAAGTGTTCTATAGCCTCATTGTCATTGCGATTTGCAATAATACTTGCCATTTCTATGTTGCAGTGCATATGATGCAAAGCTACTGGCTTACCTGTATTTTTCCTTGCATTTGATGGATTCTTAGCATCATTGTGCCCTGTCTTCTGTTGTTCCTGTTCAGTGTTCTCCTTCTGGACCATGATAACTTCTCAAGAAAATGGAATGCTGGCCTCTTTCTTTCTTTTTTTCCCCTCATTGTCATGATTCCTGGGAATTTGTTGCATGCAGAAATTATTTTATAAATATAGTGCATTTTAATGCTTTCACAATTGTTTTTCTGTTCAGCTAGGAAAAGGATAAGTTACTTTTGTTTGACTTCAAATTCAATTCAACCTGAGTAGGAGTAGGGATTTAGCACAGTGGCAAAGTACTTGCCCAGAACCACACACATACACAAAATTTAACCGGAGTAAGAACAGGAAAATCTCCTTGGGAAAAACTACAATTAAAAATCAATCAATCATGGGCTGGGGTTGTGGCTCAGCGGCGGAGCGCTCGTCTCGCATGTGCACGGCCCGGGTTCGATCCTCAGCACCACGTAAGCATAAATGCATTGCATTGTGTACAACTAAAGTAAATAAATAAATATTTTTTAAAAAATCAATTAATCTATCTATCTATCTATCTATCTATCATCATCACATCATATTTTCAGTAAATCTAATAAGCAACTGTGTTATCCATGATACCATAGGAACTGCCTGCACACTTGTAAAACTGTCAGATTCACACGCAGAAAAGACCGATGCTTTAGTAGGACAAGTTAGGACAGTGGTGGGGAAAAGAACAATAAGAACAAGAAGGCTGTACATGGGAGCAAAGCCAAATCAGGAGAAAGGAGAGGCCAGGGCAGTGTGCACGAAGACACCAGCCACAGGCTCAGCTGCCCCTGACCGGGGGTTCACAAAGCCTCTCAGAACCCGAGTTCTTTCACAGTTGAGTAAGGTACCCAGGGTTTTTGATTAGAATCCAACTGTCATTGACCTGATATAAAGAGGAATGACTGGATCACAGGCCGCCATCTGTGGTTTATGCAGAGTGGAAACAGTATGTGTCTACAAGGTGTTGTGGCCTCCCTGAGCACCAAGGGAAGGCTCTGAAGAAAGCCCGGAGGAGTGGGTAAGCGTTCACACCCACAGCTGACTCTGAATGGACCTGCGCTGTGCTCTGAGATGAAGGTCAAGAGTCCTTTCTGCCCACTGAGATGGCCTGGTGAGCTGGATAGAGCAAATGAAATTGAACAAATTCTCTGTAGAGGGAATGCATCACCAAGCTGACCACTCTAAAAGAAAACCTAGCGCTGTATCAGAAGAGATTGTGGGTAAGCCAAACCGTTTAATAGCAATGACCTATATGGGATGTTTGCAACCTAAAGAAATAAGAAGGAAGAAGAGATCAAGTAGTGATTTTTCCCCTCTTTTAATAGTAGTATTAGAATAAGAATAATGCAGCCCAATTTGGGCATTTTGTGAATAACCAAGATGAAGGAATTCAAGGAGGACTGAGCCTTCTGGTTGACAGACTTGTGATCAGAGCACAGCTCATGATTAATGTTTTCCAGAGTGCTATTGTCATATTCACTAGTCTCATTCTTATTTGTGACTTTTAAGGATTTTCCCCTTTAATTTTCTATATGTTGATAGTTTGATATTTCTGAGATTCTTTCCCTTCCTATATCCTCTCAATAACATTCGTGTGTGTGTGTGTGTGTGTATGTGTGTGTGTGTGTGTTTTCTCTTTTTTTTTTTTTTTTGACACAGGCGATTGAATCCAGGGGTGCTTAACCACTGTGCCACATCTCTAACCATTTTTACTTTCATATATATATATATATATATATATATATATATATGTATGTATATATATTTTGAGACAGGGCCTTGCTGAATTGCTTAGAGTATTGCTAAGTTGCTTAGGCTGACTTTGAACTCATCATCCTAGTGCCTCAGCCTCCCAAGTCACTGGGATTACAGGCATGCGCCACCACACCGGACCCCTCAATAACATTCGAATATATGTCAGTTTATTTAAAAATTGTAAAACAGGGATTTTTTTTAAACTTGTTAGGAGCAATTTAAAAACTTTTAAAATTCAGATACATTTTTAGGACATAAAATTATCCTTCTAAAGCAAACAATTCAGTGGATTTTTTTATAAAGTTGTGCGTCTGTGACCACTATCTACTTCTAAATACCTGAAAAACGCCAGCTTCCCTCTCTTTCGTGCTCGTGAAGTACACTGCTTTTCCTCAGCCGCTTCACGAGGGACCTACATGGTGGAGGACTAGGAGGCAGGGATGGAACAGCCCCACCACAGCAGATGTTAAGACAAGAACGACTGTTGGTCCCGTGGCCAACTGCAGGAGCCCTGTTTGGGGATTGACTTAAATTGCAGTTGACTATGAGCCGTGGAGATTTGGCCATTGTCGCCACCCGTAGTCTCACGGGATTTGTTGCAGGATCTCGAGTGACTTGGCCGAAATTGCTGATCGGGGTCAGCGCCATTTTAGTGGTGTGTTTGGCGTGTGTTAGTTGTTGTTAGAACCAGAGAGAAAAGTTATCAGAATAAAAAGCTGTTTGTCTCCAGTTTGCTTCTGAAGTTCTTCCCGCGGCTCCGTTGCTCCAAGCGCTTCAGGCGGCAACAGGTGGTGGCCCGTACGGGGAACTTCAGAAGCAAACTGGAGACAAACAGCTTTTTATTCTGATAACTTTTCTCTCTGGTTCTAACAACAACTAACACACGCCAAACACACCACTAAAATGGCGCTGACCAGATCAGCAATTTCGGCCAAGTCACTCGAGATCCTGCAACAAATCCCGTGAGACTACGGGTGGCGACAATGGCCAAATCTCCATGGCTCATAGTCAACTGCAATTCAAGTCAATCCCCAAACAGGGCTCCTGCAGCCAACGGGGCAGGAGGTGTCCCGGGACACAAGGGCTGCATCTGCAGGCTGAGGAGGGGAGGCCAGCCTTCTCTTTCTTCTCCCCACTCCCTGATAGTTTGATAGTTTTGATATTTCTGAGATTCCTAACACTTCCTTCTGGAGAGCAGAGCTGTGGATCTGAGTTCATACAGGAGCCCTGTTTGGGGAGGTGGCTAAGATTATGGTTGACTACGGGCCATGGAGATGTTTGGGCATTGCCGCCTTCCATAGTCTCACGGGACTTGGCCCGGGATCTCGCGGGACTTGATCGAGATTGCTGATCGGTCTGCGCCATTTTGGTGTGTTGGTTGTTTGGTGGTGTGTGTGGTGTGTATTAAAGTTGTTGTTAGAGCCAGAGAGAAAAGTTATCAAAATAAAAGGCTGTTTGTTTCCAGTTCGCCTCTGAACTT
Source organism: Tamias sibiricus (assembly GCA_025594165.1). Classification (NCBI taxonomy): domain Eukaryota; kingdom Metazoa; phylum Chordata; class Mammalia; order Rodentia; family Sciuridae; genus Tamias; species Tamias sibiricus. The sequence continues at coordinate 166,179,865 of CM046662.1, read as the reverse complement.
CTTCCCGCGTCTTCGTTGCTCCAAGCGGCCATCGCTTCAGGCGGCAACAAGTTCACATCTGTTTGGACTCAGATCTGTGATCCTGCCCTCTGTCCTGCCCTGGCTGGGGATGAGGCTGACACGTGGCCCTGTGTATGGGGTGCCATGGACCAGCTGCTGAGAGCTTTGACTGACAGCCTGAGCAAGGCGGGCAGATCCAAGGCTCCTTTGAGGCCTCTGGGCCTTACCTGTGCTGCTCTTACCTCTCCCTGCTGATTGACTTCTCTGTCTGACTGATGGACGTGCTAAGTGTTGACACTCCCTGATAAAAGGTGAGAACCAAGGTACCTGATTTGCTGTCCCAGTGCAAGGAACCAGCACAGAACCTATAACAACTCAATTTCCATCCAGAAGGAAAACGGACTCAAGAAAAATATCTTCCCACAGCTCTACATGGACATTTTTTAAAAATTCACAGTAAAGATTTAAATTTGAATACAATTGGAAAAATAGATATGTAATTATTAATATCACTTTCAAATTGTTGAATTTCAGATGAAAGAAAGAGCTCTGTGTTAAAATTTTAAGGATTTAAGCCCAGGCCAACAAAAAACAAAAATGTTTAAACATAAAGATGTACAGGTATAATTATTAGGCATTTTTTTTTCATAAATAAGTATGATAAACTTTGTAGATTGAAAAATGGCTATTGAAAATCAGAGACACCTTACCCTATTTTAATCTTCAGCTTTCTGACAAGAGAAACATTAACTGCCATTTTGCTTTGCTGTTGCAGCCTTTAGAGCCCAGCCAGCCTGGACTCTCTGCTCATCACTTCAAGTGGCCACATTGTATCTAGCCTCCTCATCTTGTGCTACAGCATCATCTCTGGCCTGTACTGCCACTAGCCCTTTTCTAATTGTAGCATTGTAATTGGTTTTTGTAAGACCCTTTCTACTATCACAGATGGAATAGCCTTTGAAGTGCGAAGACAGTGGTCCATTTACTCTGAATGTGTGAAAGGACCCCCAGTGGCAATACAAGGTCCAATCACCTGTCTATTCACAGAATGCACCCCTTTTGTGAAGCAGGAAGTGCCCAAGAAACGAAGTTGGAAGGCCCTGTATAGTAGTTTGAGTATATGAAAGTACCTTCTTGAGGTGTGCAAGGGACTTCTTGTACCTCCAGAGCCTTGGCAGGAACCATTGATGATGGATGTGATAAAGCTGGGTAAAGAAATGAAAAGAAAATTGGAAGAAAAGGCTGAAAAAGCCAGATGTGGGCACAATATCCCATCAGTTCTGATGTTGAATTACACGGGAGTTGCCATGCCTGTCATAAACCACTGGCTTAGAATAACCCTAGTCGACAGTGTTCTTAGCACACAAAGTGAGTTAGGAGGTTTGCTTCGCTTCTGTGTGATTTGTCCACTAAAACCAAGCTGCTTTTCCACAGGTGTAGTCTCATAGTAGTCAGAGTGAGTTGCACTAAAAGTGAGGAGAAAATGATTCTGTACTATTTTGTGCTGTTTGTACTGTGGTGAATTTGGTTTTAGGGGGAATTTAACTCTGATTTATTGCTTAAATTCTAAAATCAACTAAATTTGAAGAAAGAACCAAATATTTTTGTGATCTACAACCTATAATATGTTAACCTCAGTTATTTCTTTGAATACTGACATAATATCTTGAGAGCTTTGCAGAAACTGTTACTACTGGAAGTCAAAAATGCTTCAATATGTATAGACAGGGTCCATCCAGCTCAGGGATGTCCCTGTGTTGCATGGTCAATGAATATTGAGTCTCCATGAAAGCTGCTGTGGTACCAAGGTTTAACGTTAATCATGAAAAGAGTTATTCGGATTTTCTGCTGAGATTTAATTAATTCAACTGATAATAGATACATTACGAAAGAAAGGAATTCTGTGCAAAACATAAAATTTAATAAGAAATTTCATCAAAAATAGCATTTTGATTTGCAACTTTATTGCAAAATATAAAAACTTCATATTCTACGTTTGAATTATCCACAAATTTTTCTTAATGAGTTAAAATAAAAATATAATGTGAGAAGAATATGACATCCAGTTACTTTTATGTTAAATTTAATTAAACTTCTCAGTTTGCTAAATCATATAAGTCCATTAATATTGATCCCGGCATGTGTGATTCTTTTTCTTAGATATATGTTGAATTCCGTTGCTCTTCTAGATGCCTTCTTGTTAGTCATCAGACATGACTTACGTGTCTTTTTTTGCATTTTAGTCACATTTTAAATATTCTCATATTGTTTAATGGCCAGAAAAAAATAATTTGTTGATATTTGTAGGGAAATCTTGTGTAAGTAAAATAGGAGAGTATAATTTGAATTGATGACAAAATACACGGCCATTTTAGATCTTTTGTTCTGACCTTGGTGACCAGGGGCAGGGTGGGGGGAGTGGAGCTGGGAGGGGACTGCCGGTCCGCTCTTTGTTGCTTGCCCTCCTGCTGCACTGAGTGAGCTCAAGGAGTGACAGCCAGGTCAGGGGTCCAGAAGCCTGACTCCTGCTCCTGAGCACAGTCCCACCCAACCCAGGAGCAGGGCACCCCTTTCTCTGGTTTTAGGTTTTTCCGTATATTCTTTTTTTTTTGTTTGTTTGTTACCGGGGATTGAACTCAGGGGCACTCGACCACTGGGCCACATCCCCAGCCCTTTTTTGTATTTTATTTAGAGACAGGGTCTCACTGAGTTGCTAAGTGCCTCACCATTGCTGAGACTGGCTTTGAACTCGCGATCCTCCTGTCTCAGCCTCCCAAAGTGCTGGGATTACAGGCGTGCGCCACCGCGCCCGGCTTTTCCGTATATTCTGAATAAACAATGATGCAATTGTCCTAGGTGCTTGGGCTTTTCAGAATGAGTCCATTTACTTTTTTTGGTTTTAGTGTGTTTGTGTGGGGGGGAGGGGAGTCGTATTTGGCATTAGGGAATTTATTGTTTTATACTTATTTACGCATCGGGCTTACTTTATTTATTTATTTTTAAATGTTTATTTATTTGCTTTAGTTGTACACAATGCATTTATGTTTACGTGGTGCTGAGGATCGAACCCGGACCACGCATGTGCTAGGCGAGCACTCTGCCACTGAGCCACAATCCCAGCCCCTTACTTTATTTTTAGAAACAGCATTAGTTGGGGTAAGTTACTTTTTGTACCTTACAGTTTTTATGCTTACTTTTTTACTCCTGTTTTCTTTAACCTGAATGGGAAATTCCAAAGGTTTGTACAATATCAAGGAAAGTAGTATTCCTAAGGGAATTTCTCCTGCTTAGATTCCAGCAAAACAGTAAAGTATCCATTTTGTTCATTTTGTGTATCCAAGTTGAACTTGTGCTTTAAGCAAAAGTAGTGCTGAGGAATCCTAATGACCCAGGAGGTCAGTAAGGTCATGGATTTGTATAGAAAATCAGAAGAATGGCAACAAGATTTCTTGCAAAGGAGGCCTTGTTGTCCTTGGTGGGTGTGTCTGCAAACTGAACGTTCTGCCAAGAGGTGTAGAACAGATAGAGAAGAAACAAGTAGTTTATCAGAAGTAATGGGTGCAGGCATTCTTGCAAACGAGGTGCTTGTCACTCCCTTGGTGAACGTATCTGCAAACAGAACGTTCTGCCAAGAGACTAATCACAAAGTATGGCAACAAGAGTTCTTGCAAATGAGGCCTTGTTGCTCTTGGTGGGTGTGTGTGCAAACCAAACGTTCTGCCAAGAAATATAGAGTAGATAGTAAAGAAACATCGCTTGCAAACGGGGGTGTTTCTTTCTTGTTTCTTCTATATTGAAAAGAAGAGGAGCTCAAAGTGTTCTAGCCCTAACTAGTTTAAGATATCTTTAGGGAAAGTTTATCTGGCTGATTGCTGATTCGCAAATTTGCGTTCGTCATTGCTACTGGCTATTTGCCTTCATTGTCTGTAAATGTTTGCTGATGGTTAATTGCCTTCTTTGTCTGGAAATTATAAAAAGGCTGAGAGAAATAAAAAAAAAAAAAAAAAAAAAAAAAAAACAACAACACTGCATGCTGATGCTGTCTTGGAGTCTGACCTACGACAGATTTGGCTCAGTCAGGTTGGCAGTGCCTCAGATCATTGGTTGCCTGGTCTCTCTCCAGTGGTCAGTGAGTAAGGGAATCCAGGGGCTCTTAGTTCAGTGGAGACCCATGGTCTAAAACGCCCTATACTGCCCAGGTGTCCCTTTGTACCTAGAGTCCAGCTGCAGGGGGACTGTGAATCCCTGAGAATCCTTTCTCCCAGGTTGACTTCAGCATTGATGGACGGGCCTTCCTAGCACCTCTCACCCGGCCAGGTGGAGACGGGCCTTACCTGCCTCTCAGGACACCTCTCTTGCACGGCTCTGGGGAGTGGGGAGCACCATTCTCATGTGCAGCTCCTGCCCCCCTGGGGAGCAGGTGAGGAGGGGGCTGGGAAATAACTGCTTTCATTCACAGAGCCCCGTCAATCCCAGTCAATCCCAGCACAGGTAGGTAAATTTCTGCTTCTCCTCTTCCAAGTGAAGGCTTCTCCCCCACTTCTCTAATACCATCTCATCCAGTGAAGGAGATGGTCTTAGGGTTCCCCCGTAGGAGCCATATCAACGTCCCTCCCTAAAAGCCGGCTTAGGTATCTGGACTGATTATGCCCTGTGAGCACTGACTGGGCCTGAGAAGTTGTGCCACACACGTGATGCTGGGATCTGTGCTCACTGTGAGGAGGTGCTGGACTGCTGACATCTGTGCACACCAGGGAGGGTGGGGACAGGCTTCTATCAGCTTGTGCAGGCGTGGGCAAAACAGGGAGGGAGGGCTGGATTGAGACCTGTCAGCAGTTGTCGGACATCACAAGTAGTGGGACTCAAAGATTTAGGGTTTTGCTCACAAAACTCCATGTGTTGATGGTAGTTAAAAGTCATCTAGTTTAAAATGTCTTTTTTTCCCCCCCTAAAAGGCAAATTTTAGTATCATCATTTTGTGGAGGGAATGATTTAGCCATGGTCACTCGTGCTAACATTCACAGGAAGTAGTTTGGAGACATGAAAAAGAAGGAATGCTGTTGGACATGGAAAATGTGCTTGGCTTGTAGACAGACCTGTTCTCAGAGGGATGCTGATACGTAAAGTTCAAAACTTTCAGTCTGTAAAAGCCAACCCATTCTCATCTCTGTGATGCGATCATGGTGGCTAGGTGACATTCTGGAACAGACTCTGGGAAAGGATAAGGCTTGGGGATGACTAAGCACAAGCATAGATACAATACTTACAACAACATATATGTGTGTATACATATATATATATATATACATGTATACACACACATATATATGTGTGAATAATATTATATTGCAAATAATATTTTATATTATTATATATTTTAATTTATATATTTATTTTTATTTATATTTTTATTATATATATTTATGTTATTATATATTTATATATTATTTTGGCTACATGTACTGTATTTCCATTCGCCACAGTAACAGGGGGCTGGTTGACAGGTATTTTTGGTGGACCTTTTCCCATATGCAGTTTTTCTTAGCATTTGGATGCAGCCCCTGGTTAGAGAGAGGGAACACCAAGGAAGTTTGCCTGTCAATCAGCCTGGCAGCAGAGGATGGAAAATAAGCATCCCCATGAGTCAGGCTGTGTCCTGGCAGCCTGGAGGATGGAGGAGACTATGGACGGAGAGCGAGGCTCGCATTTGCTGGAGGACTATTGAGTTTCTCGTTGACAGGACTCAGAGCTCGCTATAGAGAAGAAATGTCTCTGATGGGAAGGTGTGTGCAGAAGGCCAGGCTTGGGCCGGGAGGGATCCGCTGTCTCACAGAGACCAAGCAGGCCCTTCTCGATGTGTGACCAGGTGGACAGGCTCAGCAGCACAAGGACCAGAATCTGCTTCCAGTGTGCTGCGATTGGTCCATTCTCTGATGAAAGGCATGGGTTAGAAGATAGTTCCCAGTCCGGCTCTGGTGAGAAACACAGCATGTGCCTGCTTCTCTCCCCGAGAGTCTCTTCCCCACCCAGAGCCTGTGACCCCTGTCCAGATGGTGTCTCCTTTCCTTCCTCTCCTGCACCCTAGGTCACGCACACCACCAGTCACACCCATGTGTGTGCTCTTGTGCAATGTGTTCCTGTAAGTTAAAGTTCACACATGAATCTTTTAAATGTATTATTAATTTTACTCATGTTCATTAAATTTTAATACCTGAATTTTAATTGAAATTTGTATTATTTGTTAAAAATTGTTCAATACTTAAGTTTATTTTAATGTTCAAAATTGTTATGTTGTTAAACACTTAAAGAGTCCAGTAATTCCAAAAAGGTTTCTTAAAAAAATCTGAAAGTTCCCCACCACAAGGTACACCCCACTTCCTTCTGCCCAAAGGCAGACACACTCCATTTTTTTTCAGCTGATTTATTAATCACTTAATTCCACTTCGCTAAGAATTGTTTATATTGTTGCTTCTTGATTTTTCAGTCATAGTCTGTTGACTTGCTATGATGAAAGATGGGAATTCAACTTTCTCGGATACATCATTTTACCTTGGCCTCTTCATTTCCCCACTTAAAAATTATTCTACATTTAATCTTCCAAATATACTTGCATCACGATTTTGTTTAGATTGATGTTTAGTGTTCCCGTTATTATTGCTCTATCCATGCTCTGTGTGTATGAATGGAGGACTGTCATTGGGTCTCTTCCTCGCCTCGGATTTGGATTTCCTCTGCCACTCTTCCTCCCATTGCACATATGTTTTGTCCAAAAGTTCTGACATACCCGGAATTGCCTGGTGTCAATTCCCCAGCCTCTGACCAGCTCACATGGACCGGGCTGCTTTACCTCTAATCCCGCTGCCCTGCTACCCTTAGGGGACCTACCTTCATTGTCCTCCTGAGAACCCTTCCGCCTCTCCCAGATAACAGATGGCCCATTTCCTGAATTTCTTTGCACTTCATCTTTTTTCTTCGATTGCTCCCTGGATTCTGTTTAGCACATTTTTTTTAGTAGCTTCCTAAGACAGAAAACAAAGAATGTACAACACTTGAAAACTTGTATAAGTCTTCTCTACAATCAAATTTGATGTGTAGTTTGACTTGCTGTAGAATTCTAAGGTGGAAATAATTTGAAATCTGGAAAGTACTAGTACCTTCTACCTCCTCTCAATCCTTTACACAACTGTTTTTCTCTTTGGAAGCTTGTTGAAGTTTATTTTTGTTACACTCTGCCCCGACAATTCACAGAGCTACCATTGGTGGACTCCATATTCCCCACCGTGTGGGACACTGGATGGGGCCTTCAAACCTGGAAACTCAGGACCTTCAGGGCCAACCAATATTTCAAAAGTTTTTACTGATGATTTTCTCCTTCCTATTTTCTCTGTTCCCTCAGCCATTGCTAATTGAATATCTGCAATCTGATTTATTCCAATAATATCTTTGGGGTCTGCTTTTGGTAATACTTTTAGAACTACTGAATTCATTTAACTACTTTGTAGTATTCACTGCATAAATAGATCTTGGTAATATTTGATAGGAAAAACTGTTTCTTTTGCGTTTTTATAAACAATGCTTCAGTGGATTTCTCTGTGCATAAGTTTTGTACCAGTGGTCAGGATATGCAGGATAGAGGATGGCCAGGGCAGAGACCTCCTTCTTCCTTGCCTCCATGGGAGTATCAACTCATCCTCCGAAAAACCCCTCTCTCTACATCCTCATCAGTACCTGAAACCATCAAATCCTTAAAGTTTGGCCAAAGTCAGAGTAAGAATTGTTTCTCTGTCAAATTTGCAAATACAAATTGAATATCATTCCATATATTAATTATAATGAAAGCGTCCTCTTCTATGAGGTGCCTACTTGTGTAACTTATCCATGCATGCTAAACTAACTTAAATTAATAAATATGATAAAATGTATTCATCAAAATATTTTTTAAAAAAAGCAAAATCTAAACTGCACAGGAACTGTGACTTATGCATAATAGGATTTCACAATTAAAAATGAAATATCTGGATTGGAGGGATACATTTAAATAAAATTTATTTGTAATTTCTCTCTCACTCCATTATTTCATATACGGGGCCTTTTCCCTGTTTAAATTAAAATGGCAAATGAGCCATAGAGGGGATTCACTTTCACATAGTAATCTCTTAGGCTGCGGCTTCATCATTAGTGGAACAGTGCTGATGTGTCTCCTCAGTATGACGATTCGTCTTCACAAGTCACAAACAAAAGCATATATTAAACATTTTTCTGCATTCCAAACAAGGAGAAGAAAAATTAAGCATCATCCTCAAAGCAGAAATAATCAGTATTAGATATTAGAGAAAAATTAGCAATGTTTCACTCTTTCTTCATGGATAAGTTTTATATTTTAAATGTGAATATTACATAAATTTTGCATTATTTTTCCTTTTACTGTCACATGAGGAACATTTTATTCTACATTATAAAATAATTTTACAACAGTGCTTTAAATGGCTTCATAGCCTTCTGTTGTAGGGCTATAGTACAATTTAGTGAAAAAGTCTGAACTTTCTATAGATGTATCTTGTATCTGAATAACCACTTTCAGAAATGAAAATAAAGACAAAATCATACCTTTGATAGCTCCAGTTACCAGTGATGAGTCCTGCTTCCTCACATGTTGAAGGGTAACATTAGAGAAGCACCCCAAGGCAAGCATATAAAGCAGGATTTATTAGAAAAAAAAAAAAAAAAAAAAGAAAGAAAAGAAAAAAGAAAAGGGTAACAGCCTGGTGTGTGGTGGCGCATGCCTGTAATCCCAGCACTTGGGAGGCTGAGGCAGGAGGATCACGAGTTCAAAGCCAGCCTCAGCAATGGTGAGGCACTTAGTGAGACCCTGTCTCTAATAAAATACAAAAAAAAAAAAAAAAAAAAAAAAAGGCTGGGATGTGGCCCAGTGGTCGAGTGCCCCTGAGTTCAATCCCTGGTACCAAAAAAAAAAAAAAAAAAAAAAGTAACAAACTTCTCCTGGGATGGAGAAGGGGGCCAGAGCTGGTATCCTGCTATCGCAAGAAGCAAGGTGTTCTGCCTTTTTTTATAGCTCTTAGGCTTCCTTTGTTCCCCTGCCCTCTTCCCCTCATCTCTTTCCTTGACTAGGCCCAGGAAATGCTTGGTGGGGTGGCCAAAAGGTAAGAAGCAGGTGGGCTGGAGGGGTTGGGGAGGAGTGATCCCGGCAGGAAGGGGGTGTAGTTAACCAGTCCCTGTAGGGAATGACAATCCCTGGGAGAGGTTACCTTAGCAACAGGTTGGAGCAGAGGCAGGTTCTTGATAAAGGTGGAGGAAGGGCTCTAAAGGAATTAACATTTCAGTTCCTCCGTTCTCTGGAGCGGACGCTTCCTTGCCTCTCTGCCTGTCTAACTCTGGCTTCACCATCATTCTTTCTTGACAAAAATTAACAAAATAATATTTAAGTCCCTGCAAATGCCTGGTAGAGAGCATGTTTTCACTGCTACTTTTTCCAATATTATCTGAACATCATTTTTATTCCCCATTCCCATATTATTCCAATAATTTGGAGCTCCTTTTGTTGATGATGACATGCACATACTCACATGGGTCACATATCACACTCGAGTTTTCCATGTCTTTGGCAGAGGGTTGTGTCCTGGTAGCTGGGGTCCAGCTTGCTGTCAGGGGAATTCAAAGACTTCCAGTTGCTTTGTTTGGATAATTCTGTGATCCATCAGGAAAGTGTTTGCCCTGTTAGTTTCCTCATGTGGTCATCTTGTAAGCATTAATGTTGACACTAATGTCAACATGGGGTGGTGTGTTAATAAGTAATTCTTTGAACTTAAGATGACGTCATGGGAAGTCAGATTAACACTCCTGACTTACATGATTAACGTGCCTTCATTAGCAAGGAAGGAAACTGAGCTTTTCCCCTGAGGAGTTGCCAGGATGATTACTGAAAAACTCAAGCACCATATTTCACTGAATCTAAAATACATGTATCTTCCACATTTTAACATTTAAAACGAGGATGATCTCATGCTCAATTGTGTCTTAAAATGCTGCTGGCTGTTTTGCTTTCTCAGTGGCATATATAATAGCTGCATAGCTTCTGTGCGATGGCTTCTTACATTCTTGGGCTGCGGTGCACAGCTGATGTGGTGGGTGCCATTGATAGGGCTCTCCATGCTCCCTCCTCTTGTTCCTCACTGTGAGATCCACTCCTACAGTGAGAGCTGACCTCGGAGACAGACCACAGCCAAAGTGATGGGATGCCATCCCCAAGCCCCTCACAAGAGACACGACCTCAGTCTCGCTGTAACCTCTCTCTGGCTCTCTGTCCTTGTCTGCACTGATGACTACACCACTTGACAAGGAGCTGTGGAAATCAGAACAAGGGGGATAATGTGGGGGACAGCTATATCTGTCCAGCTAGAAATATCAGAAATTTACATCATCTCCTGAGTAGAGAAACTCGTTTTGATGACTTATATAATCACTTACCTTACACCAATGCAAATGTACACAGGACTATGTAGATACAACATTTTTGTTGGTTCTTTTCAGTTACACATGACAATAGAGTCTATTCTGACATATTTGTAAAAGCATGGAATATATCTTATGCTAATTAAGATCCCAGTCTTGTGGATGTACATGATGTTGAGATTCACTGTGGTGTATTCATATGTGTACATAGAAAAATTATGTCAGATTCTTTCCTATTCCTATACCCCATCCCTTCCCTTCATTCCCCTTTCCTAATCCCCTGAATTTCTATTCTTCCCATTCCCCCCTTTATTGTGGGTTAACTTCCACATATAAGAGAAAACATTCGACCTTTGGTTTGGGGGATTGGCCTATTTCACTTAGCATGATAGTCTCCAGATCCACCCACTGACTGACAAATGCCATAAAGTCATTCTTTTTTTTTTTTTTTTTAATTTATTTTATTGGTACCTGGAGATTGAACTCAGGGGCACTCAACCACTGGGCCACATCCCCAGCCCTTTTTTGTATTTTATTTAGAGACAGGGTCTCACTGAGTTGCTAAGTGCCTCGCCATTGCTGAGGCTGGCTTTGAACTCACGATCCTCCTGCCTCAGACTCCCAAGTGCTGGGATTACAGGTGTGCGCCACCACACCCGGCTAAGTCATTCTTCTTTATGGCTGAGTAAAGCCATTGTACATATACCACATCTTCTTTATCCATTCATCTGTTGAAGGGCACCTAGGTTGGTTCCATAGTTTAGCTACTGTGAACTGAGCTGCTGTAAACATTGATGTGGCTGTGTCACCCTAGTATGCTGATTTTTACAGATGTGATGCTGAGTGAAAAGATGTACTCAGAAGAGGATACGATACTGTGGCAAGTAGGCAGAAAGAAGCTGTGATGTTAGAAACTGCAGCAGTACTTAATTCAGGAATGAGAAAAGGGATAAGAATTAGGAGTATTGGAATGATGATTTTGGGGGTAACTCCTCTGGTAATATTCTATTTCTTGACCTGTGTAGTTGTTAAACAGTTCTATTTTGTGATAATTCAGAAACCTACACACTCACAATTTGTTCAATTTTCTCATGCATTTTTACTTTGTATCTTTATTGTCTTGTCACTATGGAAGACAGAGGGCTGCAATGTTACAGAACACTTTTTTTTTTATTCTAATTAGTTATACATGACAGTAGAATGCATTTTGACACATCATACATAAATGGAGTATAACTTCTTATTCTTCTGGTTGTACATGAGGTGAAATCACACCAGTTGTGTAGTCAAATAGTCACATAGGGTAATAATGTCCAATTCATTCTACTATCCTTCCTATCCCCATAACCCTCTGCCCTTTCACTCCTCTCTGCCCAATCCAAAGTACCTCCATTTTTCCCTAGCTGCCCCCCCACCACATTATGGGTCAGCATCCATATATCAGAGAAAACATTTGGCCTTTGGTTATTTGGGATTGGCTTGTTTTGCTTAGCATGATATTCTCCAACTCCACCCATTTACCAACAAATATCATAATTTCATTCTTCTTTAAGCCTGAGTAATATTCCATTGTGTATATTTACCACATTTTCCTTATCCATTCATCTGTGAAGGGCACTTAGGTTGCTTCCACAGTTTAGCTATTGTGACTTGAACTGCTATAGACATTGATGTGACTGCATCAGCATGGTATGCTGATTTTAAGTCCTTTGGGTATAAACCAAGGAGTGGGATAACTGGGTTAAATGGTGGTTGCTTTTCAAGTTTTTTTTTTTCCTGAGTAATTTCTTACTGATTTCCAGAGTGGTTGCACCAATTTATATTTTTCTTTCTTTTTTTTTTTTTTTATTTAGCATTTTTTTACATACAATTGCTTGCATACAGAGTATATTCGTACAATTCAGGTCTTCAATCATGCATTTAGGAAAATGATATCCATCTCATTCAAACACCTTTTCTTTTCTTTTTCCTTTTCTCCCTCTCCCTCCCCCCTTGCTCCCTCCCTTACTCTCCCTTCCCTTTGACCATTCTAGTGTTCTTCTAGTCCTCGTATGTACCCTCCCATCCAACAATACTATGGACTAGCCTCCTTATATAAGAGAGAACATTTGGTACTTGGATTTTTGAGACTGACTAACTTCACTTAGCATTATGTCTTCCAACTTCATCCATTTACCTGCAAATGCCATTAATTTATTTTCTTTTATTGCTGAGTAAAATTCCATTGTGCGTATATACCACATTTTCTTAATCCACTCATCTACTGAGGGACATCTAGGTTGGTTCCACAACCTAGCTATTGTGAATTGCGCAGCTACAAACATTGAGATAGCTGTGTCACTGTAATATGCTGTTTTTAAGTCCTTTGGGAATAGACCCAGGAGTGGGATGGCTGGGTCATAGGGTGGCTCCATTCCCAGTTTTCCAAGAAATCTCCATACTGCTTTCCATAATGGTTGCACCATTTTGCATTCCCACCAGCAATGTATGAGTGTGCCTTTTTCCCCACATCCTCTCCAACATTTATTGTTGCTTGTGTTCTTGATAGCTGCCATTCTGACTGGAGTGAAGTGAAATCTTAGAGTAGTTTTGATTTGCATTTCTCTAATTGCCAGCGATGTTGAACATTTTTTCATGTATTTGTTAATTAATCGTGTATCTTCTTCTGAGAGGTGTCTTCTCAATTCCTTAGCCCATTTATTGATTGGGTTATTTGTTTTTATGGTGTAAAGTTTTTTGAGTTCTTTATATATTCTAGAGATCAGTGCTCTGTCTGATGTGCATGTACTAAATATTTGTTCCCAATTAGTTGGCTCTCTATTCACCTCACTGATTGTTTCTTTTGCTGAGAAGAAGCTTTTTAGTTTAAATCTATCCCATTCATTAATTCTTGGTAGTAATTCTTGCGCTACAGGATTCTTATTAAGGAACTTGTGGCCTAATCCGACATGTTGGAAATTGGAGCTTACTTTTTCTTCTATTAGGCGTATTGTCTCTGTTCTAATTCCTAGGTCCTTGATCCATTTTGAATTGAGTTTTGTGCATGGTGAGAGATAAGGATTTAATTTCAATTTGGTGCATATGGATTTCCAGTTTTCCCAGCACCATTTGGTGAAGAGGCTATCCTTTCTCCACTGTACATTTTTGGCACCTTTGTCTAATATAAGATAGCTGAAATTATATGTATTAGTTTCTGTGTCCTCAATTCTGTACCATTGGTCCACCAGTCTGTTTTGGTGCCAATACCATGCTGTTTTTGTTACTATTGCTCTATAGTATAATTTAAGGTCCGGTATGGTGATGCCCCCTGCATCACTTTTCTTGCTCAGGATTGCTTTGGCTATTCTGGGTCTCTTATTTTTCCAGATGAATTTCATGACTGCTATTTCTATTTCTTTGAAGAATGACATTGGGATTTTGATTGGAATTGCATTAAATCTGTATAGTGTTTTTGGTAGTATGGACATTTTGACAATATTAATTCTACCTATCCAAGAACAAGGTAGGTCTTTCCATCTTCTGAGTTCATCTATAATTTCTTTCTTTAGTGTTCTATAATTTTCGTTATACAGGTCTTTCACCTCTTTCGTTAGGTTGATTCCCAGGTATTTTATTTTTTTTGATGCTATTGTAAATGGGGTAGTTTTCATCATTTCCCTTTCAGAGTCTTTTTTGCTGATGTACAAAAATGCCTTTGACTTATGTGTGTTGATTTTGTATCCTGCAACTTTGCCAAATTCATTTACTAGTTGTAAAAGTTTTCTGGTAGAGTTTTTTGGGTCTTCTAGGAAGATTATCATGTCAACAGCAAATAGTGCTAATTTGAGCTCTTCTTTTCCTATCTGGATCCCTTTAATTTCTTTCGTCTGTCTAATTGCTCTGGCCAGAGTTTCCAGTACTATGTTAAATAGCAGTGGTGAAAGGGGGCATCCCTGTCTTGTTCCAGTTTTTAGAGGGAATGCTTTCAATTTTTCACCATTTAAGATAATGTTAGCTCGGGGCCTTGCATATATAGCTTTTATAATGTTGAGATATGTTCCTGATATTCCTAGTTTTTCCAGTGTTTTGAACATAAAGGGGTGTTGTATTTTGTCAAATGCTTTTTCTGCGTCAATTGAGATGATCATATGATTTTTGTCTTTAAGTCTATTGATGTGGTGTATTATGTTTATTGATTTCCGAATGTTGAACCAGCCTTGCATCCCTGGGATAAACCCCACTTGATCATGGTGCACTATCTTTTTGATATGTTTTTGTATCCGATTTGCCAGGATTTTGTTGAGGATTTTTGCATCTATGTTCATTAAAGATATGGGCCTGAAGTTTTCTTTTTTGGATGTGTCTTTGCCTGGCTTTGGAATTAATGTGATATTGGCCTCATAGAAAGAGTCTGGAAGAGCTCCCTCTTTTTCTATTTCTTGGAATAGTTTGAAGAGCATTGGAATTAGTTCTTCTTTGAAAGTCTTATAGAACTCGGCTGTAAACCCATCAGGTCCTGGACTTTTCCTTGTTGGTAGCTTTTTGATGACTTCTTCTATTTCTTTGCTGGTAATTGATCTGTTTAAATTGTGTATAGCCTCCACATCCAGTTTAGGCAAATCATATGACTCTAGAAATCTGTCAATGCATTCAGTATTTTCTATTTTATTAGAGTACAGGTTTTCAAAGTAATTTCTAATTATATTCTGTATATCTGAGGTGTTTGTTGTGATATTCCCTTTTTCATCATGAATGTTAGTAATTTGAGTTTTTTCTCTTCTTCTTTTCGTTAGCATCGCTAAGGGTCTGTCAATTTTGTTTATTTTTTCAAAGAACCAACTTTTAGTCTTGTCAATTCTTTGAATGGTTTCCTTAGTCTCGATTTCATTAATTTCTGCTCTGATTTTAATTATTTCCTGTCTTCTACTGCTCTTGGTGTTGGTCTGTTCTTCTTTTTCTAATGCTTTGAGGTGTGATGTTAAGTCATTTATTTGTTGTTTTTTTTTTCCTCTTAAGGAATGAACTCAGTGCAATGAATTTTCCTCTTACTACTGCCTTCATAGTGTCCCAGAGATTTCTATATGAAGTATCTGTGTTCTCATTTACCTCTAAGAATTTTTTGATCTCCTCTTTGATGTCTTCTTCAACCCCTTGTTCATTCAGTAACATGTTGTTTAGCTTCCAGTTGATGGAGTAGTTTTTCTTATTCCTTGTTTTGTCGTTGATTTCCAATTTCATCCCTTTATGGTCCGATAGCATGCAGGGTAGTATCTCTATTTTTTTATATTTGCTGAGAGTTGCCTTGTGACATAATATATGGTCTATTTTGGAGAAGGAACCATGTGCTGCTGAGAAAAAAGTGTATTCGTTTACTGAGGGATGAAATATTCTATATATGTCCGTTAGATCTAAATTATTAATTGTTTTAATGAGGCTTAAAGTTTCTTTGTTTAGCCTTTGTTTGGATGATCTATCCATTGTTGAGAGAGGTGTGTTGAAGTCCCCTAGAATAACTGTGTTGTGGTCTATTTTACTCTTGAACTTGAGAAGCGTTTGTTTGATGAATGTAGCTGCTCCATTATTTGGGGCATATAGATTTATGATTGTTATATCCTGTTGATGAATGGTTCCCTTAAGTAATAAGAAATATCCATCTTTGTCCCTCTTGATTAGTTTTGGTTTGAAGTCTACCTTATTTGATACGAGAATGGAAACCCCTGCTTGCTTCCGCCGGCCATGTGAGTGATAAGACTTTTCCCAGCCTTTCACTTTCAGGCTGTTGATGTCTTTTTCTATGAGGTGTGTTTCTTGGAGACAGCAAATTGTTGGGTCGTTTTCTTTTAATCCATTCTGATAATCTGTGTCTTTTGATTGGCGAGTTTAGGCCATTAACATTCAGGGTTATTATTGAGATATGATTTTTATTCCCATCCATTTTTATTTAAATTATGGTCTTTAGCTTGATTAGGTTTCTCTTCTGGTTGGTATTTCCTTTAGTTTAATATCTCCCTTTGTTCATTTTCATTATCATCTTTCTCTTCTTCTTCATGAAAAATGTTGCCCAGGATGTTCAGAAGTGCTGGCTTTCGAGATGTGAAATCTTTTAACTTTTGCTTGTCGTGGAAGGTTTTTATTTCATCTTCGAATCTAAAGCTCAATTTTGCTGGATATAAGATTCTTGGTTGACATCCCTTTTCTTTCAGAGCTTGAAATATGCTATTCCAGGATCTTCTTGCTTTTAAGGTCTGGGTTGAAAAATCTGAACATAGTCTGATTGGTTTCCCCCTATATGTGATCTGCTTCCTTTCTCTTGTGGCTTTTAGTATTCTCTCCTTGCTCAGTATATTAGGCATTTTCATTATAATGTGTCTTGGTGTGGATCTGTTGAGATTTTGTTTGTTTGGTGTTCGGTATGCCTCTTGAACTTGGTTTTCCCATTCATTCCTCAAGTTTGGAAAATTTTCTGTAATTATTTTGTTAAATAGATTACTCATTCCTTTGGCTTGAAACTCTGCCCCTTCCTCTACGCCAATCACTCTTAAGTTTGGTCTTTTTATGCTGTCCCATAATTCTTGGATGTTATGTTCTTGATTTCCAACGAGTTTTGCTGTACGATCTAAATTCTTCTCTAGGACAAATATTTTGTCTTCATTGTCTGAGGTTCTTTCCTCCAAGTGGTCTACTCTGTTGGAGATGGTTTCAATTGAACTTTTATTTTGGTTTATTGCTTCTTTCATTTCTGGAATTTCTATTTGGTTTCTCTTTAGAGCCTCTATTTCCCTATTGAAGTAATCTTTTACTTCCTGTATTTGTTTTTGGAGTTCTTTGTCAAAATGATCTTTTGCCTCCTGTACTTGCTCCCTCATCTCATTTTTGAGTTCATTCTTAAGTTCCCTAAACATTTGGCATATGTAATTTCTAAATTCCATCTCTGGCATTTGACCAACTGTGTTTGCCATGAAATCTACTGATGATGAATCTTGATTTGATTGTGTCACTTTCTTCCCTTGTTTTTTCATGCTGCTTGTGTGTCTTTTCTTCCTGCACTGTGGGACCTTGACTGTTTCGATTTTACCTTAATTCCTTATGTTGTTCCTGTAGTACGAAGCTATCAGCTCCCCTTATAATTCCTTTACACTTTAAAACCTAGCACTTTCTATTCAGAAAATTCAATTTTGATCACAATGTACAGATTTTGTTAACCGAGATATTATTTCCAGTTTACTCTGTATGCTTCTGATGGGGTTTTATAGCTTCAAGTATTGGATACAGAGGTATTATGTTTAAGAAGAAGGAAGCGTCTTGAATTGTTCTTTCTTGGAAAGTATGAGAGGAGAGTTCTATTGACGTGGTTTACTGGAAGTGGTTTGGTATCAGTAGAAGAGAGAAGATAGAGAATGGAGTAGACACTTAGGTGAAGAGACCAATTTATATATAAAGTAAGATGGAAAAGAAGAAAAAAAATGATTAAAGAGTAGAAATTGGTGTAAGAGAAAGGAGATAGAGAATCAAGAAAATGGAGAGTAAACTATATATAGCACCTCTTTTCTATCCAGTTCAATTGCGCTGTTTCTAGAAATCCCAAATTCTGCGTACAGCTTGTTTTTGTCTCTGTCTAGTATGCACTGGCAGGGTGCAAATATGAAAGATGAAGGAGAAAGAAGCGATGCCAAAGTGAGAAGGAAGAAAAGAAGGAACGAGAAAAGGAGCAGAAGCAAACAATCAAACACTCTGACAATCAATGCAAAAAAAGCAGAACAGAACAAAGCCAAAAAAAGAGAAAGAACAATAAACAATCAATAAACAATCTAACAAAAGCCAATAACACAAGCAGACCGACCAACAAAAAAAAAAAAAAAAAAAGTCGAACCCCAAGTCTCAAACAAAACAAAACGGGTCCTGGGAAGCCCCCCTTCTCTTTTCCCTTTCCAGTTTAAGCCAACTGCATTGGATCACGTCCAGAAAGTCTGCGAGTCAAGTCTGCACCCTATGTCAGCGGCCGCTCAGGGGGAAGATTGGCTCAGGGTGATTGTGTGTCAGCAGATGAATGGCTCTGGGAAGAGGACCCTCCAGAAGGCACCCTTTCCCCACGCCCACCCACAGTTGTAGCTTCTTGTGGCCGCTGGGCTGGCCTCAGACACGCCCTCCCCTGCTGGTTACCCGAGTCTCACCCAGGTGTGCGCTGCCTTCAAAGCGATGGGGCTCCCTGGATGTCTGCAGCTGTTGTCTCCTCCGTCTTTTCCCCTTTGTCTGGCTCAGCCACTGCACTTCTCAAAGATGGCGGCGTTCTCCTCCCATTCAGCAGCTGCTCCGCAGACCCTTGTGTCGGTCCAGATCGTGCGGGGGGTCGGCTTGGCAAGCAGTGCGAAAGAGTTCCACGTGGACACCGCCCACACCTCTAGGCCTCTTTTTATCCCTCCTTGCCGGTCAGTTTCAAAGCCGCTGGGTGGATGTCTCCTTGCCGAGATGGTCTTGGCCCCTGCGCCTGCAGCACGGACAGCGTTGTTTCGGGCTGTGGACCGCTGGGACTCTGTCCCTGGTTGTTGTGGCCCTGAGAACTTTGTATTTCGCTGTCCAGAGGTGCAGGAATGTCTCGGCTCCCTTTCAGTCGCAAAAGAACCGCCAGCAAAGCGCTCAAACTTCCCACTCCGCGTCCTTCAGCAACTGCGTCCAGAGAGCACCTCCCTCCTGTCGGCCATCTTCCCCGACCCCACCAATTTGTATTTTGAACCAAGAGAAAAACTGCCAAGTGCCAGATGTTGGCTAAAACTAGTCCCAGGCGCCCATTTAACTGCAGGAGGGCCAAGGACTTGGGTGTTCCCATTATAGAGAATTAGAACTCACAGATTGTGGCAGTGTTTACTCTGTTAGGCATTTCCTGAGTTGAGTATAAGAACCAGGATTCCATGCAGTTCACTAAGAAAACAGTATCTGGTTAAGAGCTTGTGGTCACAGACATGGTACCCAAATCTAGTCCCTTGCGTTAATTTAGTGTTCTTTTGACTGTGTTAGATACTTTGTTGATTTATAGACAATAGGTATGTTTTTAAGAAATCATCTTATATCAGGGTTAGGAGATTCAAAATGTTTGAGGAAATACCTCCTCACAGATCTGATATGGACACAGAAACAAATCTACTTGGACACAGAGAGAAATTAGAAAGACAGATGATCAGAGACGGACATTGTTCCAAGATAGATAAAACATGAAGAATACTCTCAATAACCTCACTGTTTGGTTGAAAATATGGGAAAATTAAATTAAAGTATTGGGGTTACACCATGTAATATTAAACATATACTTTTAAAAAAATTTTATTTTTATTCTAATTTGTTATACATGTTTGCAGAGTACATTTCATTTCATATTACATATAAAGAGCACAATTTTTCAAGTTGCTGGTTTTATGTAAAGTGTTTTTACAACAATTGTGTCTACTTTTAATAATAATATTAAACATAGAGCTATGTGGGCCCAGGTAGCCAAGGAGGGCTTTGGTAGGAAGGCAAGGTTTATCTGGGATCACAAGTATGAGAGAGATGACTGTCAGCAAGGTGGGTATTGAAACAAGAAAAGGCTGTTTGTGGGAGAGGCACAGCATGGTCAAGGGATTTCCTGGGACCTTGACTGTGCGGGCAGTACCGGGGGGAGGGTCTTGTGTGCAGGTGATGAGGTTGGCAGACAGCCCTGTGTGCCAGGGTGCATTAGTCAGGGGACAAGTGAAGGCATGAAGCCATCATGAACTTAGGCTATGGAAAAAAAGGAAGTACTTCCTGAGATCACTCAAAACCCCAATCAATAAATGGGCTAAGGAATTGAAAAGACACTTCTCAGAAGAAGATACACATTTAATCAACAAATACATGAAAAAATGCTCAACATCGCTGGCAATTAGAGAAGTGCAAATCAAAACTACTCTAAGATTTCATTTCACTCCAGTCAGAATGGCAGCTATCAAGAACACAAACAACAATAAATGTTGGAGAGGATGTGGGGGAAAAGGCACACTCATACATTGCTGGTGGGACTGCAAAATGGTGCAACCACTATGGAAAGCAGTATGGAGATTTTTTGGGAAAATGGGAATGGAACCACCCTATGACCCAGCCATCCCACTCCTGGGTCTATTCCCAAAGGACTTAAAAACAGCATATTACAGTGACACAGCCACTTCAATGTTTATAGCAGCACAATTCACAATAGCTAGGTTGTGGAACCAACCTAGATGTCCCTCAGTAGATGAATGGATAAAAAAAATGTGGTATATATATAAAATGGAATTTTACTCAGCAATAAGAGAGAATAAAATAATGGCATTTGCAGGTAAATGGATGAAGTTGGAGAATATAATGCTAAGTGAAATTAGTCAATCTCAAAAATCCAAATACCAAATGTTTTCTCTGATATAAGAAGGCTAGTTCGCAGGGTTGTTGGATGGGGGTACACAGGATTAGAGGAACACTAGAAAGGTCAAAGGAAAGGGAGGGGAAGGGAGGGAGCAAGGGGGAACGGAGGGGGAAAGGAAAAAAAATTGGTGGTTGAATGAGATGGATATCATTATCCTAAATGCATGATTGAAGATCTGAATTGTACTTACATACTTTGTATACAAGCAGTTGTATGTAAAAAGATGCTATACTTGTGCATTATGAATAAGTAAATAAATAATTAAAGTAAAAATAAATAAATAAAAATCAATATCTTATCAAGTATACATTTGTATTATAGTTATTCATAATAAACTGTGGTCTATCAAAAAAAAAAAAAAAAAAAAAAAAAAAACACGTCCCAAGTTGGGGCAAGACAGAGGGAACTTAGGTGATGCAAGATTCTGACGTAGGAAAGAGGGGACCAACAGAGAAAGGGCAGTTGCAGGACCCACCGTTGTTGGAGGGTGTTTTGGATACACACATTCTGAGGTGCATGTGCAACACTCCAGGTCAGTGACAGCTTGCACATTTCTTAGTTCTCTACATCATCCGGGGCCCTGTTCTCTCACTTTCCTCCACACAGAGGAAGAATTCAGGTGGGAATGTTACTATACTGTCCCCAAACTACAGATTCACCCTGGACCTCATGGAGGCAGAATGAGTCCTGGAGTTATCCCCAGGAATGAACTTGTGAAAATCGCAAGAGAGACTATCCTTTCATCAACTTATAATCTTATTTTTCAAATTCAAGGTCATGGTTTTGTGAATTTTTTTCTTCTTATATTTTCAATAAAAAAATTAGTGAAAAATAATGACAAAATTAATTTTTATTTCCTGTTTTCTTTGAAATTTCATAGCAAAATATTTGTCATATGCTACAGAATTTAATCATTTGAAATACATAATTCATTGGCTGAATATATGGAGTTGTATAATCATCAGAAAAATCTAATTTCAGAGTATTTTTATCACAAGAAGTCCCAAACCCATCATCAGCCTGTCAGTTTATTTTAATATTCTATTCAAATCATACTAATTACATAAACATTCATCCCATTTACAAAATACATATTTTAAGATTTAGAAATGAAGATATTCCTTCACTATTTGAAAGTAATTTAATTATTTTATTATATATTTTACATATAGTAACAATATCTGATTAAAAGACTCAAACAAATAATAAAGTAGGAAATCTAAATGGGACACATCAATATTCCCATTAAATGTAAATGATCTAAACAAAGAGATTGTCAGAATGAAATAAATTAATAAACCCTATATGCTATCTATAATAAAGTCATTTTTAATTTTTTTTCAGGGTACTGGGGATTGAACCAAGGGCCTCACACATGCTAGGCAAGTGCCCCACCACTGAGCCCCACCTGCAACCCCCAAACTCACTTTCAGTATAAAGATAAATTTAAGTAAAAGAGAAATGTTGAAGAAAAAAGATGTATAAACACTAATGAAGCAAGAGCTCAAGTGGCTATATTAATATTAGATCAACTAGACTTTGGGGGAAAAATTCCTACAACAAAAATGACATTAATAATAAAAAAAGTGCTATTCACCAGGAGGATATAATGATCCTATGCATGCAAGCACCAAACAATAGACTCAAAATACCTGATAAAAAAAAAAAAAAAAAAAAAACTTCTCTGCTTCTGTGAGTCCAGTGTGCAAACTCATAGAAGCAGAGAGTAGGATGGTGGCTGCCAGAGGCCAAGGAGGAGGCTGGGGGTGGCTAAAGGGGCAGAGATGTAGCTAGACAGCGGAAAAAGTTGAGCATAGAAGGTGATGGACAGGTTTACTAGCCAGATTCCATCATTCCAAATTGTAAGCATACATTACATCATCACTGCATAGTGCATAATTACATGATCTTGGGATATTCACCAAGACAGACTTAACTGAGTCACAAAACAAATTTAAACATGTTTAAAATATTAGAAATTCTAACTTGCTCTCTAACGATATTGCAATTTAATTAGATATCAATAATAGAAAACTGGTAGAAAAAAAACAGCACACATGGAAAATATATAAAATTCAATCAAATTGTTTTTACAAGGGAAGGATACACTTCTTAGAAATGAGCAAAGGTCATTCATCTAACTCACTAGAAAAAAAAATTTAAAAAAAAGAACAAAATAAACCAAAATCAAGAAGAAGCAAACACATAAAAATTAGAGCAGAAATCAATGAAAATGGAAACAGAAAAATAGAGAAAATCCATACACTAAAGTTGGTCTTTTGAAAAGATCAATATAATTGATAAGCCTCTTGCAATGCTGATGAAGAGAAAAAGAAAGCATCCAAGTTACAAACATCTGCACTGAAGAAGAGCCGTCAATAATGATAGCAAATGTTAAGTAAATTGCAAGAAAGCACCATGGATACCTCCCTGCACATAAAATCGATGAATTTGACAAAATTTTAAAATTCCTTAAACATTACAAACTACCAAAAGTCACCCAAAACAGACAGGGGCCCTGAATACTCCACTACTATAAATAAACTTGAGTTATTAGTTTCAAACCTTCTAAAAAAGTAAAGCTCTAAGCTTAGATGACTGCATTGGTGGAGTCCATCAAAGTTGGGAGGAGAAACCCTGGCTCTAGGCCTCACTTACTGAATGTGTGAGAAGCACTGACAAATTACCTTGGAGAGCAAAGAAGCTTCTTGTTTAAATCCATCCCATTTATTAATTCTTGATTTTATTTCTTGAGCTTTAGGAGTCTGGTTAAGGAAGTCAGGATCTAACTTTTTCTTTATTAGGTTCAGGGTCTCTGGTCTAATTCCTAGGTCCTTGGTCCACTTTGAGTTGAGCTTTGTGCATGGTGAGAGACAGCGATTTTATTTCATTCTGTTGCATATGGATTTCCAGTTTTCCCAGCACCAGTTGTTGAAGAGGCTATCTTTCGATAATGTATATTTTCAGCACCTGGCAACAGAGTGAAAGAACATCTTTACTACACACACATCAGAGAGAGCACTAATCTCCAGGATATATAAGGAACTCAAAAACCTTAACACCAAAAAAAATAAATAAACCAATCAATAAATGGGCTAACGATCTGAACAGACAGTTCTCAGAAGAAGATATATAATCAATCAACAAATATATGGAAAAAATGTTCAATATCCATGGCAATTAGAGAAATGCAAATCAAAACTACTCCAAGATTTCATCTCACTCCAGTCAGAATGGAAATTATCAAGAATACAAGCAATAATAAGTGTTGTCAAGGATGTGAAGAAAAAGGTACACTCATACATTGCTGGTGGGACTGCAAATTGGTGCAACCACTATGGAAAGCAGTATGGAGATTCCTTAGAAAACTTGAAATGGAACCACCATTTGACCTAGCTATCCCACTCCTTGGTTTATACCCAAAGGATTTAAAAATCAGTGTACTATAGTGACACAGCCTCATCAATGTTCATAGCAGCTCAATTCACAATAGCTAAACTGTGGAACCAACCTAGATGCCCTTCAGTAGATGAATGGATAAAGAAACTGTGTTACATATACACCAAAGAACATTACTCAGCATTAAAAGAGAATAATAACATGGTGTTTGCAGGTAAATGGATGGAGTTGGAGAATATCATGCTAAGTGAAATAAACCAATGCCAAAAAAAAAAAAAAACCAAAGGCTAAATGTTCTCTCTGATAAGTGGATGTTGATCCATAATGGGGGGAGGGAGGCAGGATTTGGGGAGAATGCAGGAACTTTGGGCAAAGGGGAGGGAGGTAAGGAGAGGGGTGTGGGGGCAGGAATGATGGTGGAATGAGATGGACATTACTACCTAGGTACATGTATGACTGCGCATGTGGTACAACTCCACATCACGTACAACCAGAGAAATAAAAAGTTGTCCTCCATTTGTGCACAACAAATCAAAATACGTCCTGCTATCATGTGTAACTATTTAGAACAGATTTAAAAAAGAGAGAGAAAAATTACCTTGGATCCCAGTGCTTCCCTGGTACCAAAACCAAGGAGGTGACTAAAAGAGAAAGGGGTGGGGACCATTACTCCTTAAGATCATGAACAGGAATCCTCAACAAAATATTAGCAAACTAGTTATTTGCCAACAAGCCAACTATTAAACACATCCTACGGCTAAGTGGGGAGTTGATAAAACTAATGCACTATTCATAAGAAACGATCAATATAATCTTCCATATTAATAGTGAAAAGAAGAAATGCCACACAGTGGAAGAAAAGCACTCCACAAATTTAACATCTATCCTTGACAACAAATGCCTCAATGACCTTTAAGTAACAGGTGACATCCTCACCTTGATAAGGAGCATCTACAAAACCCTACATGTCACATCATGTTCTGACCAAGGGCACAGGTGCCAAGCCAAAGAGTTCCCTGTGGCCAGAGCTGGAGCAACTTGAAGGGCAGCATCCACCCATCTACAAAGGAACGTGTGGCAGTCCTAACAAAGCCTAACATCTAGCTTTCCTCCGACCCAGGAATTGTGCTCCAAATTATTTACTCAAAGAAAAGGAAAGCATGCTAAGTAAGCGGCTTTCCCAGGAACACTCAGGGTAGCCTCATCTCTAATGGTCAGAAGCTGGAACGTGCCAGATGCCCATCAACTGTGTGCATCAGTAACTTGGGCACAGCCTTACAAAGAGCAATTAAATTAGTATCAATCATCACATCTGGTGGCAAAGAACATTGCATTCACATGAAGCTTCTGGTGAAGCAGTTATTAGCGAGGAAGATAATTTCATAATTAAATACCTTGTTATCAAAGATACAGTAATTGAACATATAAAAAAAAGAGTTTGGAATGTGTTTAAATCATGAATCCACTTTTTGTTTCTTGTACAAACTACAGGAAATACCAGAGGACTTGATAAATGTTATTGTATAAATTTACATTTAAAAATCAAATTCACACTCAAAGCTGATGTGTATGAAGAGTTAAATATTTTCAGGGAAATCAGTGCATATGCATCAGCATGTTCGGATGCAATGAAATTTTAGATTAATTTATCAGGTATTCATCCTGAAGTTGTCATGGCCTCCTTAATACTCTTCAGGAACATTCATATCAGCAAAAAGATTCTGCTCAAAATTAAAAAAAAAAAATCAGAAATTATTTGTGATCTTACATTTGCCAAGAGCACATGACATTGCTTTCAATTATGTAAAAAAAAAAATTTGCTAAAAATATATTTTTTGATGACCTAGCATAAGAAACTTCAGAAAAGTAAGGCTTAGAAACCTTATGCTCAATCAAGGTATCACATTAATGAAGTATTATTATTCAGCTATTACCTAAAATTATTACTCGAAGATATTCTTTTTACAATTTATGTTCATGTTACTCATGCATAAACATTACTTCTAATAAATGGATTATGGATAAAACATATTTACATAAATGTGTATATATTTTAATATCTTTAACTCAACATTTTTTCTTGCTGTTTGGTGGCCCCAATTTCCATTTAAAAATATTAAAAAAATTTTTTTTTTTGTGGTACCTGGGATTTCAGGGGCACTTTGACCACTGGGCCACATCCCCAGCCCTTTTTTTGTGTGTTTTTATTAGAGACAGGGTCTCACTGAGTTGCTAAGTGCCTTGCCATTGCTGAGGCTGGCTTTGAACTCACAATCCTCCTGCCTCAGCCTCCAAAGTGGGATTTGCGCCACCGCGCCCGGCAAAATATTAAAATTTTATATATAAGTTGTGCAGCAGCATGGGGTTCTGATGCACATTTATGTGGTAAAGTGATGACTACAGTAAAGGTAGTTAACACATTCACCTCCTCACACCATAAGCAATTAGTTAGTGATAAGAACACTAAAGAGTTTTTTTTGTTGTTTTTTTTTGTTTTTTTTTTTTTTAGCAAACTTCATGAACACAAAAGAGTATTATTAGCTATAATATCCGGACCCCATATTAGATCGCTAAAGCTTATTCTTCTCACATAAATCAAAACCATAATAAGATATCACACCTGTCAAGTTTAGCTGTTTTCAAAAAAGCAAAATAAACAAACAAAAAACATATTGGTGAGGATGTGGAGAAAAGGAAACACTTACCCACACTGTTGGTGGGAATGAAAATTAATGCATTCACTGTGGAATTAAGGTCCCTCCAAAAAAAATTCAAGTACCATCGGACCTAGAATTCCCACTTGTGGGTATGTCCTCAGTATGTTGAGGAGACATCTCTTGTCCTGTGTTGATTGCACCCTGGTTCACAAGAGCCAAGAAATGTAAGCAAGCTAAGTGTCTATTAAAGGATACATGGATAAGGAAAGTGTGTGTGTGTGTGTGTGTGTGTGTGTGTGTGTGTGTGTGTAATGGAATATCATTCAGCCTTAAAAGAAAGAAAAAAGAAAAAATCCTGCCACTTTGGACAACATGGATGCAGCTGGAGGATATTATACTAACTGAAAATCTTTAAAAAGTTGAATTCATGGAAGCAGACAGCAAACTGCTGGTGACCAGAGGCAGCAGAGAGGGTCCTAGTGGGGCAAGTGAGAAATGTTGGTCAATGGCCCAGCGCCATTTTGGTACAGGTTCCATCAATTATGCAGCCAGTTCTGCCTCTAAGTGCACAATATCCATACATGATATTTATTTGTTCATCTCAAACTTATTTCCTTTCCCTTTGGAGGCATTTTTACACTGCTCAGCTACCTCTGTATTGCTGCTTGAGTCCTGAGCTAGTGGTCTACTTCAGAGTGCTTGCTGGGGATGAATCACACAGGTTTACAGGTTAACACCAGTGACTGGACATGCCCTCCTCACTCCCATATGCTTTGCTGCTCGTGATAGAATTCCACACCAATTGATTCATTTGTTCATGTTTGTGGATATTTCTGTCTTCCGGTGAATACAGGAAGTTTAAATCCTTCTCCCAAGGTGAGTGTCACCCAATTCTTAGCATGACTCTGAGCTTGCTGAAGGGTGACCTTAGTTCTCCAGGTGCCATCCCCCAAAACTAGTTCTTGGGCAGCCTCAGTGCCTTTAATCTGAGGTCTGCAGGCTGAGATACTGAAAATCGTCTTAAGTACCATTTTGATACTAACTTCCCCATGCCCCAAGGAGAAGCTGGTTATTTGCTTACTAAAGTCACACCAGGCCTTAGTCCCTTCAAACAGTAAGAGAATTTACAGTTTGTGTCCTTGTGAACCATGAAGAAAGTATGTGGCAAGCATTCCACAGCCCACCTCCTGGTGTGTGATTGACTGTTACTACTACGTTGTGGAAAGGAGGTGGGGTGCAGGGACACGTGGTGGAGCGTGTTCCTGAATGGATAGGTGATCTCAAGCTAACTTATTGGAGGAGCAAGGGGGTGCAGCTGTGGGTGGCTGGAGGGACTGAAGTCCCTCCATATTCTCATGCTCACACCCTACCCCTGGCATGCCAAGCAAACCTATAGCATTACATAAAAGAAAAGGCAAAGTTGTTCTCAGACAAGACCCCAGTCCTTCCTTCCATCTAGACTGCTGTCCTAAACTCATCTTACAGAGAAACGTTGGAAACTCTTCTGGGAAGGGGGCTGATGGAAGGGATAGGGCAGGTGCTTCTATTCCTGGAGGTCTAATTTTTCCAGGGTTCTGTGACCTGGAAGGTCCTGGGGCTGGTTCCAGCAAAGGACATTTGCTCACAGCACGAAGACCCTGCCTCCCTGGCCTTCCAGCAGAGAACGTGGTCTCAACACAACCACCTAAGGTTTGCTCAGCATGAGGTTGGTCTTGCTCCCAGGCACGATTTGACTGCTCACAATGTTCTGTTCCAAAGGCACAACTGCCACTCTGCACTGAATGATCACCTGCGTGTTTTGAGCTAAGAAGCATCAAAGCCTTCCTCTGAGTACTTACCATGCATAATTTATTTTTAACAAATTTCTCATGCCATGCCTTATTATCTGGCTACACTTTGATTTATGCGACAAGACATAACGCCAATACCTTTTACTCAGCTTGCTGCACTGGCATGGAGTCTCTCCCTGTTTAAGACTTGGTTTCTTAATAGAGGAAACTGACCAGACAGGGTCTGAACACGTGGGGACTGGGAGGGACCAGTTCCTTCCTGTGCAGGATGAGAGCTTCGCCTCAGTTTCTCAGCACTCTGTCTCCAGGCAGGGCAGTGGCTCCTGCAGTGGTGGATTTGGAGAGAGTAACTGCAGGTGCCCTGCGGGGCTGGGTCTTTCCCTGCTCTCACCAGGACTGCCCAGGGTCACCTGGTTCCTTCACACTGAGATGACTGGACAGAAAACTGGGTCTGATTTTGGAATTAACTGAGCTCTCACACAGCCAAATTTTCCAATGTTGCCTCTATCAATAGTATGGGTTATATTTCGACACCTTTGTTGGTTTTTTCAATGAATTTTCAATATCAGCCTACACTACACATGAAGAGTATGCAGAGCATACACTACACATGAAGAAGAATGTGTAGTACACTTCTGTATTTCTTTACAAAATGAACTCTACTGTAGAACTACTGCAAGATCCAGCAATAGG
Source organism: Tamias sibiricus (assembly GCA_025594165.1). NCBI lineage: Eukaryota > Metazoa > Chordata > Mammalia > Rodentia > Sciuridae > Tamias > Tamias sibiricus. The sequence goes on along the minus strand of CM046662.1, from coordinate 166,150,469 downwards.
ACACTTCCAGCTCTTTATATCTTCTTGCTCCCTTCCAAAAATGACTTTCTCCTGCCGAAAAAATGACAACTATCCTGAAATCTAACACCATAGAACAGTCTAGAGAAATGAATCATATGAATTGAAGTGGACTACTATGGGCTGGATCCCTTTGCCCCATGTTATGCTTATGAGATTCATTCATTACTGTTGCAAATGGAAGTCTATTTTTAAAAAAAAATTATTTGTTTTAATTAGTTATACATGACAGTAGAATGCATTTATGCACTGTGATATATCATACATAGATGGGATATGATTTCTCATTTTTCTGAGTGTGCATGTTGCAGAATCACATTGGTCATGTAGTCATATATATATATATATATACAGTAATAATGTCTGTTTCCTTTCACTATCTTTCCCAATCCCCACATCCCCTTCCCTCCCCTCCCTTCACTTTCCTCTACCTAATCTAAGGTAATGTTATTTTTCCCTAGTGCCCACCCCCCCCTTTATTGTGAATTGTCATTTGCATATTAGAGAAAACATTCTGCCTTTGGTTTTGTGGGATTGGCTTTTTTCGCTTAGCATGATATTCTCCAACTCCAACCATTTATTGGCAAATGCCGTAATTTCACTCTACTTTAAAGCTGAGTAATATTCCATTGAATATATAGAACACATTTTCTTTATCCATTCATCTATTGAGGGACGCCTAGGTTGGTTCCATAGTCTAGCTATTGTGAATTGAGCTGCTATAAACATTGATGTGTCTGTGTCACTATGGTATGCTGATTTTAAGTCCTTGATTCACTTTTCTTGGTGTATCATTTGCCATGGTTTAAATATCCCATAACTGATTCTGCTTCCATTTTGGACAGTTGTAGTTTGTGGTCATTATAAATGGTGCTCTGGTGGACTTCTTTGGTAAGGACATGTGAACATATCTGTAAATTTCTTGATTTGTTCAGGGCTTGGGGAGATGTAAGTAGAAGGTGCCACTTACCCTGTTGGGATCCCTGGTATAGCCCAAATGTAAGACTTTTGGTTCATGTAGTCGGTTGAATCCCAGAACTCACATACAGCTGAACACTAAATTTGTCTGTTGGGTCAAAGGTAATTTGTTCTTCAGTAGCTTCTTTTTTGTTGTTTTTTGAAACTGTTTGTATGGTAAATATAATTTACACACATACCAAGAAATTCATTCAGATGCTTGTTAAAATAATTTAACATTGGAAGATGAGGCAAGAGATATCCTTTTCATATGATTATGAAAAACGTGTGTAATCTTGGAAGTCTTGCCTCTAGGCCCACCCTTTGTTCACAGATTCTGGCAGAAATGTGCCCTGAACGATCTGCCACCTGTGTACTGGTGATTGCCAGGTTCAAATGCACGTGTTGACCACATACCATCCCTACCCGGAGCTGCCCTGCTACATTGAGGTTGTCATTACTGCATTTCACTCATCTCAGCATTTTAGAACCAATCTAAGTCTCATCAAAATGTAAAACAGGTGAAAGGACTTCAAATGTGTACGTAAGAAAAGAAAATGCAGGGCTGGGACAGGAGACAAGCTTTCAATGCACCCCAGAGTGATCTTGCAGCAAGGGGGTCAGGAGTCACCTGTTGCCTTGTTGTTTTATTATGAGGATACAGTCCATACATTTCTGGTAAAAATATATCCTATGTTTTGCACAGATGGGGATTAAGACTGAGTTTCTAGATTTGGTGGACTTTTAGATCAGAAAAAACTTACCTCTGAAAGTGAAACAGGCAGAAATTGATGCTTATATAAGGAGATGAATGAATGGTGGAAAAAAATTCCCTGAGAGGTCATTTCTCCTTTTGCTGATGAAATTGGTACTAGATATCTGTTGGTATGCAGCCAATGATTGCCACAAATGTGTCATGGCTGGGTCCTTTCTTTAGGGTCCCTCCTGGCCTGCATTCTCCCCTGCAGGTTTCACTAGGGCAGGATGCTCTGCCACATGACCTTGACCATGGTCATTCATGACATGGCTTTTGCTTCCTCCAGGCCAGCAAGAACATGCTTATTCCCCCATGCAAGTTCCCAGTTCAATTTCCGGATCCTTCACTTGGTCAATAAGGCTCAAGACAACCTCCCTTACCTTGACTCAATTCAATTCAGCTGATCTGCAAATGTAGTTACCTGTAAAACCCATCAGTTTTGCCTTCAAACATAAAGAAAGGAAAGCAATCTGTCCATTCTACCAAATATGTAACCTAATCAAAGAAGTGACAGCTTACATCTGTCATACTCTGTTGGAAACAGTGACAGGTTCTGCCACCCTCAAGAGGACATGACTCAAGGGAGTGAATCCTTGAGGTGACACCTCAGAGTCCATTTGTCACAATTTTTCGCTGTTTAAATCTGCCACAATTTTATGTAGCTATTTAAATAAGATTTTTAAAAGGAGAAATTAAGGATCTTGGATTTACCCAGTCCATGGCAGAGAAGCTTTTTTACAGGTTACTTGCATAGACAACTGTTCCCAAATTAATGGGGACATCCCTTCAGAAAGTTATTTCCCTCTATTCTACCAATTCCTTCTCATCAGATGAACTTGTAATTTATATTTTGGTCTACTGAGTGAGCATTTCCATCACGAAAGGTTATTCTGTGAAAATGAATAATACCACCAGCCCTACTCCCATTGTAAATGATCTAATTGTTGTTCTGATTTCTCCCCATCCTCAAGCTTTGTTAAGCGAAGATGGTTCCTCCGGGATTGGCCAACTAGGGAGCGCTGTTTTGTTGTTGTTTTTTCCCACAGAGACCCACACACAAAGTACTATGTTTGCTGGGCATCACAGTCTCAGGTGGCAGCAGATTTTCTTCCTCAGCATCTCTCTGTGAAGTATGCCCTGGTGCACTAAAGTGATCTTCATATTCTTCTATGATGACAATAGTCTCTCAAAAGAGGCTTCTGGCAACGGGAACACCTTCTGCATAGAACTGTTTGTGACAAATGAGGGCGGTTGACAGAGAGGCAGATCCCTGAGGAAGATGAGGTGCCTGGGTGTGGCTTTCGTGTGTTTTAGTCAGCTTTTTTTGTTCCTCTGACCAAAAGACCTGACAAGCACAGTTTTAGAGGAGGAAAAGTCCGTTTGACTCCTGGTTTTAGAGGTCTCCGTTCACAGAGGGCCAACTCCACTGCTCCGTGCTCAGGTGAAGCGGAACACCTGGTGGGAGGTGTGAAGGAGGAAACAGACCTGAAATCCAGGAAGCAGAGAGAGCTCCCTGCAACAAGGACAGAATATGAACCCCAAGGGCATGCCCCTAATGATGGCCCTCCTCCAGCCACACCCTCCCTACCTGCCTACAGGTGCCACCCATCAATCGCAATCAGGGGACATGCACTAATTAGATTAAGGCTCTCATAACCCAATCATTTCACCTCTGAACTTTCTTGCATCACATCACACGTGGGGTTTGAGGGACACCTCATATCTAAACCATAACTAGGTGTTAGGCCCATGTAGAACGCTTTTCCTTTCTTGTCTGCTGCTGTTTTCAGAATAGGAACAACAGTTTTGGCTCCCTGCACCAGGAAGCAAGCCCCTGGAGAAGACCCAGCAGAGAGGACACTGTCCTGGCCCTCCCTGCATGCTACTTTATTCAATGTGCCAGAATGTGCTTCAGGTGCTTTGCACAGATTGTCTGAAAATCTTACTGGGAAAACTGCAAGGTAGGTAAAACTGTCCCCCTTTAAGAATAAGGAAAACAAGGCTCAGAGTACATTTACACAAGTTTCCACATAAGTAATGGATTAAAAAATAGCCTCACTGGGCTGGGGTTGTAACTCAGTGGTAGAGCACTTGCCCAGTATGTGGGAGGCAATGGCTCAATCCTCAGCACCACATTAAACAAACAAACAAATAAAAAAACAAAAAAAATAGCCTTGCCATTATGTTCATTATGATGATGATGATGCTAAGGGTTATTAGCTAATTGATGGTGGCTTCTTAATATGGATAAGATTATTCCAGAATGAAAGAGTACTTGGTGAGCTGAAATCAGAATGCAGCAAGAGGATTAAATTGGAAATTAGTGGAATTATTTCAGGCTGAGATGGAATATTTTTATGTTACTAAAAAATAGTCCTTTTTTAGTCACATGGAAATGGTCCTGGTAACGAAAATAAGGTATGAAATAACAAATGGTTTTTCCACTGAGCTGAATGGCGATGGCCAATTTTCATCTTGTGATTAGCTTTTTCCCCTACATTTTATGACACCCTCACTTTTAGGAGTTAATGATTAAAAGAAAAATGAAGACATAACAAAGGACAGGGCCCACTGTAGAACATTTGCCAAGAGTGCAGGACTGGACAAGGCACTCCACAGTTTCCCTGTAGAAAGGAGAACAAAAAGTCCTTCCTTGTTATTTTAAGGGATATTAATTATTATTTTCCATGATTATTATTAATATACATTATTACCATAAAAATGAATGAGATAATATTTACATAAAGTGCTCAGTGCCATTGAGCAGATAATTTTCCTTTGGATGGGAAAATTAGTTTTGGTTAATCACCATTTAATTCAGCATTGAAAATAAATTCTTTGGCTGGTTTCTTAATTCATTTTCCCAGAGACAATGACCTCTAAAATATCCCACCAGTTTCCCAAAGACCAGCTCTATTATGAAGCTAGCCTTCCATCATATTAAAGTTGCAGTGCATGCAAAGCTCTGCAGGAATTTCTGGAGTTAGAAGCTATTGCTGGTGCTGAAATGCTTTGCTTTTGGTAGTCACGTTGACAATGAACAGATTTAATGCCTTTCATCCTTAGGAGATCTTGATTAGTGATATATCCTACTCAGGCACTTAAAATATGAAAAAGAACTGAGCGTTATTATGAGTTCTAAGGATCCAAACAAAATTGAAATCGTCCTCCATATACAGACTTCCACGGGGGTCCCTTTAGATTAGAAATAATTATCACTCCCTCGAGGGAGAAGTGGAGTAAACTCTTTGCACCCTGAAATCTCTGTTTGCTTATACCCTGAGAACCAAAGGTGGGCTTGGGTGATGGGCTCCAGGACTCCAGTTTTGGTAATGAGACAGACTGAGGCAGTTCTCAATCAAATCTCGTGGCCATTCAGTCAGGTACAAAGGCTCTAACTGAACAAAGTTAGACTCAGAGAGCTACTAGGGGCATACTTTCTGAGGACAAAAACCAGTCTGATGTCTAATGATAAAAGTTAATACGCTTACATTACTGCAAAACCTTCTTACAAGTAACTTTTCATTGAAAGCTTTTGTAAGTAAGTTTTAATCCTTCAGCACTCTTGAACTGATATTTTAGAATATTGTTACTTTGAAAATACTTTTGTCTTTGGAATATGCTGAACCAATTCCAAGGACAGGAGGAGGCTCTCTGCTTCCAGCTGCCATTCTTACACCACCCCAGTGAGCTGTTAACCCAGCACATACTGGTTAAGCATCTACCACATAAGCAACATAAAAATGAATTAAACATAGCGCCTGCTTCTAAAGATTGCAGTGCAGTGGCCTTTATTGCAAATTATGATCCAAAACCTTAGTAGTTTTCTCAATGATTGCTCTTAGAATAAATTACTATTTTCAGTTTATTGTTAACTTAGATAGAATAAATGACTTCTCAGTCTGCTTTCCATATATTTTTCAATAACAAGTGTCATTTAAAAGAACTAGTAATATAAAATTACCAAATATCATAAGCAGATATTATATTATATTTCAGTGCTTGAAAATTTAAGAGTTATTATATCTCTTCACTATTGGAAGACAGTATATCAGTAAATAAAAATTCCAGAACACTATGACTTCACAAGGGGAATCTTCTTTATGATGGGAGAGAAAGGCTCTAACTATATGCAAAGATGGACCTACCATGGGAACCTGGAATCTGAGAGGTGGACCCACAGAACATCCTCGATGTTCCTACAAAAACTCACTTTTTGCAGGGGAAGGGAGGTAGGGAAGGACTGGGGATTGAATTGGAGAAAACTATATTCCATGCTTTTATAGTTATGTCAAAATGAAAGTTAATGTTATGTATAACTAAAAAGACACAATTGAAAGATGGATGAAAAAAGCATTCATATTCTGTGCTTTCCCCTCCTTTGTGGGCTCTTATGGAAGTGCCACACTTTGCACATGTGGATGAGGGGGTAGCCCTGTCCAAAGCAGATCTGTTCCCCATAGTTTGGCTGATGCTCCCTGCCCACCTGCCACTTAGGTTTGGAGAACAACTGGAAGAACTAAACACAATGTGGAATGTTTGCCTGTAAATTACTACCAAAGATAATTGCATTTATTTAAAATAAAACCTGCAGGACTGGGTTTGTAGCTCAATGTTAGAGCACCTGCCTAGTATGTGTGGGGCCTGGGGTTTGATCCTCAGCACCACATAAAATGAATGAATGAATGAATGAATGAATAAAAGGTATTATGTTCATCTGCAACTAAAAATGTTAAAAAGAAAAAAAGCCTGCAATGCACAATTATATTTATTCTTTTGAGAACTACGACTAGGTATTAGATTGGTTGTCCACAAAGTTAAAAAAATGAAAATTCAGTAAGATCCATCATAATACTAAGATTTTTGCAAATTCAAGAAGAATGACATATATTCAATATTTCATGAATACGATTGTCATAAACTGAAATTTGTGGAAGTAGATTTTTCTAGGCCTGTCTTTTATTTTCTGTATGAAGTTCCTCTGAGATAGTTAGAAATCAAAATCTGTTCATCTCCAAAGGAGGAAATTTTGTTTACTTTCTTTTATGGTTGGCAAGCTGGAGTAAACTACCAACTGGGCAAATAACATTTCTCAGGATGGTGAAGTAGTGAAAGAAGTAATGGAAATTTTTGAGATATTTGATTTTACAAGATGATCCAATATATGCAGTATTTTTGTAATGCTAAGATCATGTGGAATGTTGGGCAGGAACCTCTATATTGAACTGCATACACAATTTTCACCTTATGGGACAAACTCAGCAGTCTGCTGGCCTGGAGTTCTGCTTGAATCCTTGCGGCAGTCATTTAATGAGTGCATGTGAAGTGAACTTCCTCATCTTCACAAAGCTAGTGGGCAAAATCGCAGCTCAATTTTTATCTTATTAAACATTGCAGTTTGGAAACAAAGGGATTGAAATAGCAATAAATAATCAGAGAAGCTCCAAGTACAATCATACACAATCTGGAAACTCTCCAGTACGTTTGGTCTAGTGTTCTTTTACACTTGATTCTTAATTCCTATTAAAATCGTCACTTTAAGTTGTTAGAGAAAACCTGCCCCTAAGCTCATATTTATTAATAAACTTTTTAAATAAACATTTGTGAAGATGATTCAGAGTTCCCACATGCTCCATGCCCAGTTTTTTCTGTTGACCTCTGTTGACAACTATTAAAATATAGTTGTTGTAATCAGTAAACTGATACTGATGTATTTTTGTCAACGAAAGTCTGTGATTTGTTTCCTTGGATTTTACCTGTCGGGACCTTAACACTGCTTTCTGGCTGCTTGCCACATTACCACGCCCTGTTACAGGACCTAGGCTAAGCAGGGGGCGTGGCTGTGAGAACTGAAACCACCCCAAGGATAGGCCAATGGCTCCGCCAATGGCATCCGCCCATGCTCCTTATGTGTCCCTATGATCTTTTTGTTGATTGGCCCATGTCCTCTATAAGACCGTCCACCTTCCTCAATAAACCGAGTTCCGGCATTCTACTGACTGGGCTCCTGAGGAGACTCTGAGTCTTTTGAAGGTGGGGGAGGAGGCGTCGGTGGCCTTTACTTTCCCAATCCAGTCTCATCGTTGAGGTAGGCCCCTCTGGCCTCTTTTGGTAGACAGAAGAGGTCCATCCCGGGTACGGGGTTGGGGGGGCTGTAGACCTCAACCCCTTATAATAATCCGACATTTACCCACTGCCATTTTTCGGCTCCAGGACCACATTCAGAACATGACATTACATTTAGTCATCATTTTCACAGGCTGCTTGTTTTACTCAGCTTTTTAGCTGCTGTGATTAAAGGACCCGAGCAGAATAACTGTAGAGGGCTCACGGTTTCAGAGGTCTCCCTCCACAGAAGGCCAGCTCTATTCCTCGGGACTTGAGGTGAGGCAGACCACCATGACTGAAGAGGGTGGTGGAGGGAAGCAGCTCACATGAGGGCCAGAAAGCAGAGTGTCTCCATTTTGAGATAAAAAATAGATACCCCAAAGCCACTCCCCCAGTGAACCACGTCCTCCAGCACACCCCAACTGTCTCCAGTGATCACTCACTGATTAGGTTGAGGCTACGACCCAATCATCTCTCCTCCAAACCTTCTTGCGTTGTCCCACACATGAGTGTTCAGGGGACACCGCCTCTAAGTCATGACACTGCTGTGATTCTCTGTCTCAGCCACTCTCGTCACAACCTCAAGTAGAGGCTGGCACCATGCTGTGCTCATCCTGATCCCCTGCTGGCGGTGGACCCCAGGTTTCTCGGCCATAAAGCCACTTCCTCTCCCCTCCTTGAGACTGAAGTGTCTACAGAAATCATTCAGAGTTTTTTCCAAGGAAGTTTGTACTTTTTCCAATTTTGTCTTCTTTACGTGCATTTTTTTTTTTTCAATGTGGACTTGTGTTTATTGCATCATACGTTGGGTTGTACGACCTACTTCCTTATTAATGTTGTTGCTTGAGCTTCTATAGGTGCAGCTCAGGATCTCGCTCACCTGCGCCAGCTGCAATTCCTAGGAGCCCTTTCAAACTGCCTTCCACATCCTTCATAGACCCCATGAATGTAGGCTTCTCCAAGCATTTTTGTTTGTTTGTTTGTTTGTTACTTTCTAGCACTACAAGAAGTTCTATGATCTTCTATTATTTTCTCTGTAACAGTCCTAGAATCAGTCATTTTTCCCCCCTGGTTCCTTTCATTTGAGAATGGAATAAAAAAAAATAACAAGATCCAGGTGAGCAGTATGCTTTTTATTACTGGCAGTCATTGCCTCTAGGACCCCTCAGTTGACACAGCAAGGGAAGATATGTGTGCATACTAACCTGTATGTGCATACTAATCTGCATATTTGTATAAATAGGCATACATATGCATAAAGACACACAGAGAAATGTGACCTCATACTGATGGCCATCTTCTACCCAGCAACCCATGATGAGTCATTCAGGTCTTCTCGCTTTGCTTGTCTGTGGGAGCCTGGATCCTACTGTCTGGCACCACTAATTGTTTGATTCCAGGATGTATGTATGGTGGTTTCAAAAATGCTAACCGATAGCGTATACTTTAGCAACCAGAACTCAATGGTTATGTACAGTTTCCTTTGCCCTTAATCTTACAGATCCCCAGTGTTACTTGGATCAACGCCTGCCTCTACTCTTATCAATGACTTCGTTTAGTACATTTGTGCAAAATTAGATTCTTTTTCACAGTCTGCATTTTACCCTGAGCTCTCCTGGGCTCCTGAGTGATTTTTAAAGTTTGCCTACATTAAGATTACCCTATGCTAAAAAGTGCTCTGGACTTTGAGACATCCACAGTGTCCTATATCTATGGGTAAATAAAACACAAAAGGTTTCACTGCATTAAACACCTGCCTTGCTTCATCCAATCAGCCCTACCTGGACCAACTTCCCTGGCAACCACTGGTGCGCTCACCATCTCTCTAGTTTTGCCTTTTCCAGGAACGGAGGAATATAGTAAGGAGGTTTTGCAGATTGGCAGCTTTTTCATTTGCATTTAAGATAAATCCACATCACTACATGAATTGACAGCTCATTTTTTATCACCAGATAATTTTCCATTTGTCCTAGACTTTTTATTTTTTAAGATGTATGATTAATAATTGTGTGAAAGTAAGTTGAATGTGTGAGTCAGACCCCCAAGTTGTACATCCCTTTTTTTTTTTCCACCGAACCATATAAGTCCATCTACATGTCCTACAGGGATACCAAATATTTTGTAAATGAACAGGGGCCATTCTCTCTCCTGCCGGACCACATGGTAGTGGGATCTTGCCTGGGAGAATTAAATTAATCTTTTCTTTTCTATTTTGTCTTTTGAGTTTTTTCCACAGCTTCTCCGTTTTGAACAGTAACTTGCCCACAGCCGTTTACGGCCTTTTGCAGTTGGTGGCCCGTACGGGGAGGCAGGCAGCAGCGAGTAACACAAAGGGGCCCAGCCTGGCAGGCGGGCGGCACGGCGAGCGGCACGGTGAGTAGCGCGGCGAGCAGCGCACAGGGATTAGCTGTAGCGTGTGAAAACCAAGCTCCTTCAGACTGAGCAGCCGCCCGGCCTGGCGCAAAGCAGTCAGCTCCAGTGTCCCCTGGTAGGAGGAGGTATCCTCGGCAGGTAAGCACTGCCTGAACATGGGAGCAAATGTGTCTAAGAGCCACATAATAAGAGCCATGGATGAGTTTTTCGACATAGCGGATTCAATATATGGGGAGGAAAGCGATCAGGAAAGCATAGCTCCTGAGTCAATTAGTACCAGGGGAGAAAAATAATGATATAAATTCAAAGACAAAAGCTGCAAAAGCCATCAGAAAATTATTGAAGTTAGCTGAGAATTATGTACTTTCCTTAGAAGCGGAAATTCAAGATTCCAATAAAAGTGATGACAGTGAAGGACAAACCAGTGAATCTGAGAGCACAGTCTCCAATAAAAACACCAAAAAGAAATTAAAAAAGAAAAAAGACTCTCAAAGAGAGGAACCACCTGTGTCCTCTACTCCCCCATGGGTGGAATCCATTACAGAAAATATGAAGGGAATTACTAGGCGTTTGCATACCCTAGAAACAGAAATAAAAAGTCTTTCTGAACGCTTATGTGCTCTCGAGGGTAACTCACAGATAAACTGGGAACTGCCAGTATTTGATAATAGCGGACAGAGGGTCCACTACTCAATAGATTTCATAACAATAAAAAATATCAAAGAGGCAGTAATGACATATGGACCACAAGCTCCTTTCACGCTGAGCATGATAGAGGCCCTTAACACCTTTAATTTAACCCCCTCAGACTGGAAAAGTCTATGTAAGGCTGTATTGAGTGGGGGACAATACTTGGTTTGGCGATCACAATTTCAAGAACTGTGTATAGAAACAGCTAAAAGAAATGCAGCTGCAGGATTTGGAGATCATAATGTAGACATGCTCACAGGAAAAGGGCAATTTGCACACTCAGAGGCTCAAAAATATTATGTGCCAGGCATATATGCCCAGATCTATGCAGCTGCATTACAGGCATGGAAAACTTTACAAGGACCTGGAGATCTGCAAGGTAGCCTGTCTAAGGTGATCCAGGGACCTAATGAGCCATATGCTGATTTTGCTGATTGACTTTTGAGAACTGCAGGGAGAGTGTTTGGAAATGTTGATCAAGCTATGCCCTTAGTTGTTCAATTAGCATATGAAAATGCTAATAAATTCTGCCAAGAAGCTATCAGGCCATGGAGAAATAAAAAGGATCTTTCCATATATATACAACTATGTAAAGATATAAATGATGCCTTTGTCACAGGGAATATGATTGCAGCAGCTGTTAGAGATGCTGCCCCTCAGAATTTCACAAGGGCTCAACCTAGACATTATAATCAATCAGGATATTCCAGAAAAAATTATCATAATCAATCAGGCTATTCTAGGCAAAATCCCAAAAGAGAAATAAGACAAAAGTCATACTGTGCTCCAGGTTGCTGCCCCAGGTGTAAAAAGGGAAATCATTGGGCCAATAAATGCTATTCAAAATTTGACATCCATGGAAATCATTTATCCAAAAATTCAAAATACGGGTCACGGGGCCCAATGCCCCGGGGCCCACAAATGTACGAGGCATTGGAGGAAGAGTATCCTCAAGCATCCATTCAGATGCTTCCCCGACACAATCCCTACTACCCATCCACTCCCTCGCCAGAGGATCAGGAAGAAATGCAGGATTAGACCTCTGTTCCACCGCCCGAATAGTGTTAACACCTGAAATGGGGGTTCAACTGATTCCCACAGGAGTCAAGAGGCCTCTTCCCTCAGGGACAGTAGGACTTATTCTCGGGCGAAGTCCTCAAAGCTTAGTAGGTTTGCAAGTGACCCCAGGTGTAATAAACTCAGACTATAAAGGAGAAATAAAAATAATGCTTAGCTTACCCCAAAGTATAAGTTCTGTTAATCAAGGAGATAAAATTGCTCAGCTGCTTCTCCTTCCAAATTTACATAATTCATTTAAAATGAATATGCCTCAAAATAGGAACAATAGAAGACTTTGTTCCACTGATTCGAGACCCATGGCTTACTGGGTTCAAGACTGTACAAGGAGGCCTATGTGTAAAATAAGGATCCAAGGAATAGAAATGGAGGGACTTATAGATACTGGAGCTGATTCTTCCATCATTAATTTACGTCAATTGCCCAAGCACTGGCCTCTACAAAAAGCTTGAACCAGTTTAAGAGGCTTAGGATATAATAACCTTCCAGAAAAAAGTGCGGTAATTCTAAAATGGGAGGATGATGAAGGACATAAAGGTACGTTTCAGCCTTATGTTTTACCTAACCTACCGGTTACCTTATGGGGAAGAGATATTTTACAACAAATGGGAGTACACCTTGCAACCAAGCCTGCAGGTGTTAAATGTGAAAATCTACAGGGTAATCTTAACCCTAAAAGAAATCATTATCAAAAAACACAAGGTAAACTTAACCCTAAAAGAAAACATTATCATAAAGGAAAAAGACATTTTTCTTCGGGGCCACTGAGAAAATAGTTTTGAAAATACCATGGCTTTCTGATAAGCCAGTGTGGGTCCCTCAGTGGCCCCTATCTAAAGAAAAATTACAAGCAGCCCACCTATTAGTTCAAGAACAATTAGAAGCAGGACATATAGAACCTTCCACTTCTCCCTGGAATTCCCCCATATTTGTGATCAAGAAAAAATCAGGAAAATGGCGATTGTTACATGATCTTTGACAAATTAATAAAACCATGCAAATCATGGGCCCTACTCAGCCTGGACTTCCTAATCCTGTAGCTATTCCAAAAAATTTCCATCTCATTACTCTTGATATAAAAGATTGCTTCTTTTCAATTCCTCTACATCCTCTGGATGCCCCCAGGTTTGCCTTTTCACTTCCTTCTATTAACAATAATGGCCCGACAAAAGATATCAATGGAAAGTACTACTGCAGGGAATGGCTAATATACCCACCATATGCCAAATATATGTGGACAAGGCTATCCAACCCATTAAAAATAAATATCCAAACCTCATGTGTCTACATTACATGGATGATGTTTTACTGGCCCACCCTAATCAAAAAATCTTATTTAATATATTCAGTGACGTGGTAGAAAATTTAAAAAAATATGGATTATATATAGCAGAAGAAAAAGTTCAAACCAGATCTCCCATATTATATTTAGGATTTAAAATTATGGATACCTTTGTTAGACCCCCCAAAATTTTAATAAATAAAGAACATTTGACCACCCTCAATGATTTCCAAAAACTACTGGGAGATATTAATTGGCTTCACCCTACATTAAACCTCACTACTGGCCAACTAAAACCTTTATTTGATATTCTTCGAGGGGACCCTGATCCATCCTCACCGCGAACTTTGACTCCTGATGCTAGGAAAGCTTTAAAGTTAGTAGAAAAAGCCATCGAAGGAGCTCATTGTGACAGATTTGATTAAACTCAACCGCTGATATTGGTTATTATTTCTTCACAATATACACCCACAGGAGTATTTTGGCAACAAGGGCCTTTATTATGGATACATTTGCCCGTCTCTCCTAAGAGTATAATTGATTCTTATACCTCCATGGTGGCTAAACTTACTCTTCAAGGACTTAAGACTTCTACTAAAATATTTGGCATTCACCCTGCTACTATTATTACTCCTTATTCATCGTCACAGATTGAATATCTATGCTCCAATAATAATGATTGGGCTATAGCTAGATGCTCTACTTCTGCAAATTTTGATAATCATCTTCCTAAGTCTCCTATATTATCTTTTTGTATTAATCATCCTATTATAGTTCCACAGGTAATAAAAAATCAACCTATTCCTAAGGCATTTAATGTATTTACAGATGGGTCCTCAAATGGTATTGCTGCAGTAGTCACTCAAAAAGAAAATATGACTTACATAACTTCACACAAATCAGCTCAACTAGTGGAATTGGAAGCTGTGGTAAGAGCTCTGGAAAATTTTAGAGACAAGCCCATAAACATTTTCTCAGATAGCCACTATATTGTACAAACCGTCCCAAAATTAGAGTTAGCAGGACCAATAGCACCTCATACTCTAGCCTTTAAATTGTTTTATCAAATACAAAAACTTTTGTGGGCAAGAAAAGAACCTCTATTTGTAGACCATATCAGAGCACATACTAACTTGCCTGGTCCCCTCCATGAAGGTAATCAAAAGGCAGATGATCTTACAAAAACTATATTTATACTTTCAGCGCTACAACAAGCTACTTTATTTCACTCCCAGTTTCACGTCAACAGCATCACCTTGCAACGTAGGTTCAAAATTACAAAAGAGCAAGCCAGAACAATTGTAAAAGATTGTAAATCTTGTATGACACATTTGCCCAATCCTCATTTTGGTGTTAACCCTAGAGGATTGATGCCCAATCATTTGTGGCAGATGGATTTTACTCATGAACCAAGTTTTGGAAAATTGCGATTTATTCATGTAACCATAGATACATGCTCAGGCATGATTTTTGCCTCCTTACATTCCGGAGAAAAAGTTAAAGATGTTGCATCTCATTGTTTACAAGCTTTTGCTGCATTGGGCATCCCCAAAATGCTTAAAACAGATAATGGCCCCGCATATACTTCCTCATCTTTCAAACAGTTTTGCGCAAAATTCAATATCTCCCATGAAACAGGCATTCCATACAATCCTCAGGGTCAGGGCATTATTGAAAGAGCAAACCGCACACTAAAAGTTATGTTATTAAAACAAAAAGAAGGAAACTGGAAAAATCCTAAAGACAGATTGGCAGTTGCCCTGTTTACTTTAAATTTTTTAACTTTAGACTCTGATGGTTATTCTGCTGGAGATAGACATTGGAACCCACATCAACAACATAAACCTTTGGTTTACTGGAAAGATGTTCTTTCAGGTACTTGGAAGGGTCCAGATCCAGTATTAATTTGGGGGAAAGGATCTGTTTGTGTTTTCCCAAAAAATGAATTTTCTCCAATATGGATACCATCCAGATTAATAAAACAGGTACAAAATCAAAAGGACAAAAATGAAGTTGTTAAACAATCAAGATTAATAAAAAAGACACAAAATCAAGAAGACCAAGATGAAAACATAGAATGATTCCCTTATTAGAGTCCTTCAAAATATTTCACAACTTAAGTGTCATTCCTCCCGGCAGAGAAAAAGAGATCTCTCTTTAGTGTGCACACAATTGTATTTTTTCTCTTTTTAAATATATGTCTTTATGTCTGTACATTTGTCTAAAATTCATGTAATTGTGATGTCACAAATATATGTTTGTAAACTTGTGTGTCTACCCAATGTGACGTCTCAAATAACTAAGCACTTATAAAAAATATATATCTATGGATCCAAATAACTTTAATTCATCTAAGTTTAAGATTATTTAATCTAGGTAAATAATTTAATAAGTAAAGGTACCTTCAATTTTAATTTATAAGTGTCCCAGAGATTTCTTTTTACCAAAAAATAAGACTAATGCTATGCAGCCTGATGTTTTGGTGTTTGACATACAGATGTTTATCTATAACTAACTTTATTTGTTTTATAACTGATTAATTTGACTTTTTTCAACAGATAATCTCATACAAGGTTACAAAGACTCGATGATACCAGCTAAAAAATTATTTTTCCAAAGTGCCTTTAACTTCTCTTTACTCTATCTTTAATACAATAAATACCTTCAGTCTTTCTTCGTTTTGTTCTAAATATGATATTTTGCCAGCTTATGCCTGCGTGAGCTCAAACGATGTGTGTAAATACAAATCAACTTTAATTTTCTAATTTAATAGCTCTGTTTTTTAGCTTAACAACTCGCCTCTTGACTCAGTACAAAAATAACACTACTTCCCTTCAATGATAAAACCTTAAGTTTCTAGGTAGCAGGCCCTGAAGATTTGCCGGTGATATTGTCTAGACATGAAAAACACAGCTGCTACAACTGCAAGATCCACTCACTCCAAACATCCCTGCTTCTCAAACATCAGAAAACTTCACCAGGACAACTTCAACAACAACGTGGCCTCTCCTCTACATCCATGAGACCTCCTAGATCAATGTGTTGTGACAGATATTTTCGTTTTTCATTTATTTGTGATTTTACCAGACAATGCCTTGCTGATATTTGCCTACAAGACTCAATATGTTGTTACTCGATAAACTCAAGACAGCTGATTTGTTTAAAAAAAAAAATTTATATACTATACAATTTAGCTCATCAACAAAAGGCTTGTCATCTTAACAACATCCCCTCTTTTAAAAGAAAAAAGGGGGAAATGCAGAAGCCCTGATTAGAGAGTCGGCGGAGACCGTTTGTTTACATCGGAAATGCCTTCCGGATCTCGCTCGCCTTAAAATCTCACGGGACTTGATGCGAGATAGAAAAAACTTTTTACCAGAGGAAAGGACCAACAGGGGCCATTCTCTCTCCTGCCGGACCGCGTGGTAGTGGGATCTTGCCTGGGGGAATTAAATCAATCTTTTCTTTTCTGTTTTGTCTTTTGAGTTTTTTCCACAGCTTCGCCGTTTTGAACAGTAACTTGCCCACAGCCGTTTACGGCCTTTTGCAATGAACCAAGTTCTCTGAGTTCTTGTTTTATGATAAAAGTAATTTGAAGAACTCAATGAAATATTAAATGAATTTCTGTCGCTGCCCCCCCCACCCCATTTTATAATTAAGCACTGTTGATATCAACCAAAAACATTCTTCGTTTGAAAATGACTTGAAGTCATAGTAAGAGGCATTAGTAAAGAAGTCACAGGAGTCCAGCCCCGGAGGACGGGCCCAGACATGGGTGTTGTGGCTGGGAAGAGACCTGTTTCCATTAGCTCCACCCCACTGGAGGCGGAGCTAACTGAAGGGAGAGCCACACCCACCAGCGCAGCCCTTGCCCATCACCCTCCACCCATCCCTGCTCCCTGGGGAGGAGAGAACATGCTGGTGGGTCACAACTTATCTTCCCTCAGGAGCTCCCTGAAGTCCAGCAAAAGAGGATAAAAAGTAGCCACTAATGATTCTTCAATGGAAGGGTCTATTTAATAAAAAAAAAAAAAAAAAAAAAAAGGTGACATTTTTAACTTTATTTCTTCTATTTATTCTCCAGATTGAATGGGGGAAAGGTAAAGAGGGCACTGGTGATGTGGTTTAAAATGGTCAGGGTCATAGAACAAAGCCTATTCTGTCTTCACAGCTTAGTGAATTAAGTATTTTTTTTAAAAAATCAGGTGGCACGGTCCTCCAGGCACGTTCTGACGCCACGTGATTCAGAATCACTCTTTAAACCTCCTCATCCTTGATTTCACAAGCGCTGTGGGTTTTACTTCTTGTCCGTTCCCTGGATGTGTCAACGCCTCTCCCACACCACCCTGTTCCACTGACCAGGAGTGCTTGCCTGGAGTAGCATGATTTTCCTTTATCCTGTCTTCCTATTTCCAAGATGGCTCCTCCAAGTTACCTTCCATTCTACACCCACAATAACATTAAGAAGCGACACAAAGGAAATCAGCGTGATCAGTGTCTTTCTTAATCAATTCTATTCAGTGGCTTCTTCAGAAAATAAAATTAAAGGTCACTTGGATCGTCTGATTGGCTCCTGAGTGGCATCTCCATCCATTGCTTCAGTGTTAGTTTCTACCACTCGGTTAGTTCTCAGAACACCCCAGGTGCGCGAGTCTGTCGGGTTCTTGAAGCTCCAGCCTTGCCCCTCATCTCTCAGTACCTCACACCTGCCCTCTACCTGGGTCCTTCCTTACCATCTCCCCTGACTCACTCTTGTTCACCCTGCATGCACAATTGAGTCATTGCCTCATTTTCCCACACTTGAATTCCCACAGGCCAGGACTGCTTCTGAGAAGGTTTTCTGCTCTCTTCCACAGAACCATTTATTATGGTTAAGATTGTATGATTTGGGGTCTTGTATCTGCCTTGCTTCTGCACCACAGGAAGCCTGACTGCAGCATGAGGCAGAGGACAGAGACTGTGCCAGCCTCGCTGACTGAACCCTTAGGATATTGTTACTTGGGAATAAAACACTGTGTTCCAAGACATGACAGCAGCAGTGGCCTTTCACCTCCATGGGGAGCCCTTTAATCCCAAGGTGTTTCCTCCTCCTCCTCACGACCATTGTCTGCCTCCTACCTGAGCTGGTAGCACCATGAGTGTAAGTAAACCGATTCTGTAGACCAAAGAAAAGTTCTGTATTGTGGAAGGTGACCGCTCTGCTCCCAGCTTTACTATCAGTGGCCTCTCTGGTCCTGAGCGAAGCCCTAAGCGTTTTCTTGCACGTCTTCCTTTCAACAGAAAACTGACTCGGCTCCTTGGGGAAATAAGATACTGTAATCCATATTGGGTTTTCAAAGATGGCATTGAAATGCTTAGCAATTACTCCTTTGTGATGTAATATCGATCACAAACCAGTCATCCAATTGACCCAACAACATATTAATTATTGATGAAAACTGTGTGAGATTCAAATAAGAGCTTCGTGGTCATCATCTCCTGGTACTTTGAATTTGTCACCAGGACTGTGCACTGCCCGGCGATCTGAGTGTCCCCCTCCGTGTGGCTCTGTGAGTGTGTTGCTTCACAGCTGAAACAAGCCAGGGAACGACAGATCGATTTTATTAGGAAGTAAACCCTGTACTTGAGTGCTTCCCTGGGTTTCTCCTAGGAAATGACATACAGTAAAACATTTAAAACTATTGCAGTGACTTTGTCCATGTATCTCAGGAAAAACAAACAAACAAACAAACAAACAAAAACATTTTGTTCAACACTCCTCCTTCCCCAGGTTCTTACAGGTGCACCAAATCTCTTTGGTATTGAAGAGAGTTTTAAAGAATGTATTACGCACCACATGCTAGCCCCCTGCTAAGTAGATGCAGCTGGATGGACCAGACCACCTGATTTTATTTGTCTCATGCATCCAACTTTGTTAACAAATGATAGAGTGCCAAGAGATCATTGTTGCAATATAAGAGAGCAAGAAAACCCAATGATTTTTATGGGTATATAACTGAATTAAGGCTATTTTTCCCCCTTGGAGTTGAACTTTCTCGTGCAATTAACATTCCAATGTACAGAAGAATCAAGTTTGTTCTTGCGAGTTAGACAACATCGGTACCTACTCACAAAAATTACATTAGTTCAATAAAAAGAAATGATTCTGATAACTGATTGTAATCCAAGAGTGAAGGGGATGGCTTGCATCGTCGTGAATTCCTGGTCACTGTCAGATAACGATCTCAAACAACGTAGAAGGTGGAACAGGAGGTCTGACAACACTCCCACCTCCAAGGTCCCTGACCTGGGCCACAGCCGTATTCCCTGTCCCCAGATAATGCTCACAGCCAATTTCTGAGACAGATGTTGCCTGGAGCTACAGTTATCTGGAGTCTTAAACAGGGCGCAGGGTCCAACCTCAAAGTGGTCTTCTGGCACGGATGGCCAGGTGGACTGGTCACTGGCAGGAGACCCAGTTGCCCTCCGTTTGGGCCTCTGACTGCCTGGGCCTGATTCTCACTGCCAAGGAAATGGTCCAAAACCCAGGCAGAAGCCGCCAACAGCCTCATCGCCACTCACATGAATGTGGGAGGGGGCTTCACCGTGGCATAGGCCCCTTGGAAGACCTCTTGGAGGCTGCTCTGCCCTGCGCCTCGTGTTCCTGCACATCTTGCCAACAGATGAGCAGAGCTCTTTGTTTTGGACTCTCCTTGCAAAGACTCTGTGTGTAGCCGAGGAAGATGCAATTTCCCCTTCTACAGGATAAAGCAGACTGGCTTACACTCTGTTTTTTAAAAATTATTTATGTGTATATATATATATATTTTAGTTGTTGATGGATCTTAATTTTGTTTATTTACATGGGGTGCTAAGAACCCGGGGCCTCACACGTGCTAGGTAAGCGCTCTACCACAAGCCCCACCCTAGCTAATACTCTTCACATGCGGCATCTCTCTCTGAGGCAAAGCAGCGACGTGCTTACTGTCCAGTTCAGTAAAGCCATTGCTCTGGACTAAGGACAAACATCCTAGCATAAAACCTGCAGGGTACTGACGCTGAAGACCCCTTTCCTGTAATGCGATCCGCCGTGCCAGGCACCCAGCTGACCTCACCACAGCCCCCACTGTAGTTGGGGTCAGGGAACTGACACAGTCATGCTTATGGTCCTGCTTCTGTGCTGTGACAAAGTCCTGCAGGTCACTTCCTAAGGCCAGGGAATCTCATGTCTTCTCCCAGCATCCGTGAGACGGGCAAGCTGACGTGACGTCAAGTGAGTGCAGCAAAATATCAGAGTCTTCCCAGTCCTGGGCACTGTCTCCCAAGAACACCTCCCGCTCCCCAGCCCACACCCCATCCTCTTTCTGCCTCAGCCTGAAGCCCAGTGTCTGATCATCCAAATGAGGTCCAGGCACGAGCATGGACCCTCCGGTTCAGCTCTGTGAGGGCAGCTGAGCGGGTTTATCAGCTCAG
Source organism: Tamias sibiricus (assembly GCA_025594165.1). NCBI lineage: Eukaryota > Metazoa > Chordata > Mammalia > Rodentia > Sciuridae > Tamias > Tamias sibiricus. The sequence goes on along the minus strand of CM046662.1, from coordinate 166,129,755 downwards.
CAGATCCTAAAAACCCGTGAACTACAAAGGGAAGTGATTTACTAGCTCACCCAGCAGAGGCGGGGAGGTGGTGTCAAATAACCTCTCCAGACCCTTCTACTCAAAAAGGGAAGCAGGAGGCGCACCTGAGTCACGGCTCACAGCATTCCTGAAGTCCAAAGGGACTCCTAAAGCCAGCTCCCTGTCAAGGCTCAGTGCCTTTGCCTGCAATCTTGGCTTCAGTCTCTGGCTCTTGGTTTCCACACCTGAGTCATCCTTTAGGATAACGTATAGCTAGTGTTTGTGTCCAGCAGTTTTCTCGGTCTGCTTCCTGCTTGTAGTAGTGGATAAGTTCTGAGCCTTTTTCTCATCTTGTATTTACTTTATTCCCTTTAGTCCAAGCTGATGCTAGTACATGGAGTCCAATTGTGGGGACGCTTGGGCATCTTTTGTGAATTTGTCAGGGACTCAGTCCATTAGGAAACACACACACACATAAATCTCACTAAGAGTTCTTACCTTTTAAAATGTGGTATGTATAAACCATGGAATATTACTCAGCCATAAAGAAGAAGGAAATTATGGCATTTGCCAGTAAATGGATGTAATTGGAGACTATCATGCTAAGTGAAATAAATCAATCCCCCAAAAACAAGGGCTGAATGTTCTCTCTGATATGTGGATGATGATAACACAAAATAATGTGGGGGGGAGTTGGATAGCTGGGTCAAATGGTGGTTCCATTCCAAGTTTTCCTAGGAATCTCCATACTGCTTCCCAAATTGGCTGCACCAATTTGCAGCCCCACCAGCAATGTAAGAGTGTGCCCTTTCCCCCCACATCCTCACCAGCATTTATTGTTGTTTGTGTTTTTGATAGCTGCCATTCTGACTGGCATGAGATGAAATCTTACAGTAGCTTTGATTTGCATTTCTCTAATTGCTAGAGATGTTGAACGTTTTTTCATATATTTGTTGATTGATTGTTTATCTTCTTCTGAGAAGTGTCTGTTCAGTTCCTTAGTCCATTTATTAATTGGGTTGTTTGATTTTTTTGGTGTTAAGGTTTTTGAGAGCTTTATAAATCCTTGAAGTTAATGTTCTGTCTGATGTGCATGTGGTAAAGATTTGCTCCCATTCTGTAGATTCTCTGTTCACCTCACTGATGTTTTCTTTTGCTGAGAAGAAGCTTTTAAGTTTGAATCCATCCCATTTATTATTGTTTGGTTTTAGTTCTTGCACTATAGGGGTTTATTGAGGAAATTGGGGCCTACTCCAACATGATGGAGATTTGGGTCTACTTTTCCTCTATTAGGTGCAAGGTCTCTGGTTTAATTCCTAGGTCCTTGATCCACTTTGAGTTTTGTGCATGGAGAGAGATAAAGGTTTAATTTCATTTGTTTTCCCAGCACCATTTGTTGAAGAGGCTGTCTTTTCTACAATGTACGTTTTTGGCACCTTTGTCTAATATAAGATAATTGTAAATGTGTGGGTTCGTCTCTGTGTCCTCTATTCTGTACCGTTGGTCTCCTGGTCTATTTTGGTGCTAATACCATGCTGTTTTTGTTGCTATTGCTTTGTAGTATAATTTAAGTTATGGTATAGTGACGCCACCAGCTTCACTCTTCTTGCTAAGGATTGCTTTGGCTATTCTGGGTCTCTTATTTTTCCAGATGAATTTCATGATTGTTTTTTCTATTTCTATGAGGAATGTTATTGGGATTTTGATTGGTATTGCATTGAATCTGTACAGTGCTTTTGGTAGAATGGTAATTTTGACAACATTAATTCTACCTATCCAAGAATAAAGTAGACCTTTCCATCTTCTAAGATCTTCTTTAATTTCTTTCTTTAGTGTGCTGTAGTTTTCATTGTAAAGGAATGAGAGGAATGAAGGAACTTTAAATAGAACAAAGAGGAGGGAGGAGGGGGAGAGGGCAAGGGGATAGGAATAATGGCAGAATGAGTTAGACATCATTACCCTAAGTACATGTATGAAGACACAAATAGTGTGAAAATACTTTATGTAAAACCGGTGACTTGAAAAATTGCGCTCTTTATATATAATATGAAATGAATTGCTTTCTGCAAGCATGTATAACAAATTAGAATTCAAAAATTTGAAAAAAAAAATTTAAAAGGCAAAAAAAAAAAAAAGAAATGTAAATTAAAAAAAAAAAAAAGAAATGGAATGGACAGTTTGTGAGGTAACCATATATTTAGGTTTAGGAAACTTTGACAAATATTTTTTTCTAAACAGAAAAACTAATTCAAACTCCAAAAATATTTTTAAAATGTGGGAGGAGGGAAGAAGAGAAGTTCATTGGATCAGACAAAGGGGAATGAAGGTAGGGGAGTGGGGATGGAAATAGGAAAGACTGTAGAATGAATTGGACACAACTTTCCCATGTTCGTATATGACTACATGACCAGCGTAACTCCATACTATGTATAACCACAAGAATGGGTCCTAATTAGAAAAAGTTATGCTCCATGTGTGTATAATATGTCAAAATACACTCTATTGTCATGTTTATCTAAAAATTAAAAAAAAATTCTATTTCTTTTAAAAAATATTTCTTACCTTTTGTTTCTTGTATGGATGCTACAGTAAAAATGTCCTCAGGATTCTTAGAAATTGTGTATTTTTAATTCGCAGAATGGGCTACGAATGCCTGTGTATCCCTGGAAGGGCTTTGTCATCAGAGGCCTGTCTCACGTATTTCTGAGATATTCACAAAATCTGCACATTCGCGCCCTTGACTTCACCGTGAGCCTCATTTTTCGGATAGCATCCTGGGTGTGATCTGTGTGCGGAAGCCTTTTCTTTAAGATCTTGGCCATCTCCATGAGAGCCTGTTTCAGTTTGGACCCAGCAGGTGCTGGTTCCTTGGTAAGAATGGCTGTCTGGCTCATTTCTTGCCTTTTCCCCTCTCGCCTTTTGCACAGGTGCCAGAGGCAACCAGGCCTCCCCCGCCAGGACTCAGCCTAGCGGTGTCTGTAGCCAGGTCCTGCAGGTGACGCAGGCCCATTTCCTCTAGCTCCCGTTCTCTGCAGGAAGCAGTCTTGCTGCATCTTCTTCCACTGTATAATTTTATAAACAGGACCCCTCGGCTTGTTTCCCTCAATCTCTGCTGAGTGCCCACTGACAGCCTTTGAAGGCCACCGGCCCCTATCGACAGTGTGCTCAAGGCTACTGGGACCCTTGGGTGTGCCCAGCTTCTGCCCACTGCTGGGCCCCCGTGCAATCCCTCATGGTTCAGAATTATTATTGCACACGTATTGTTTTGTACCAAATCTCTGCTGGTTACCTATTTTTTTCTTTAACCAACCACCCCAAAATGCATGTCTTAGAATAATAAAAATGATTCTTCTATCAGGGTTTCTGATACTCCAGAATTCTGGAGCAGCTTGGGAGGACAATTCTGGGTCAGAGTCCGTGGAGTTCTGAGTAGACACTGGCTGAGGTTGAAATCATCAGGAAGTTTGGGGGCTCTTCCTCCAAGTGTTCTTCCTGACGTTGCCATGAGGTAGGTGCTGGCTCTTGATCGGGGTCCTCCACGCCTCTCTGCATGGGCCTCTCCAGGGGGACGTCTAAGGGCTTTAATAGAACCAGTGGATGATGCCTTTTATGATTCAGCCAGCTCCTATCGATTGATCACCAGGAACCAAGTCTGACCCCACTTGAGAAGGGGCAAAGCCACACAGACTACAGAAGGGGAGTGAGGGCCTCGGGAGCCCTGGCGCGCCCACCGCCACGCCTGCTGGCTGAGATTCTAGAGGTCTGGAAAGGTTCTCCATGATCCGTGAAGAAGCAAGTGGAGAGTGGAAGGTGACCTGGTGGGTGTTGTGACCAGGAATGCCGCCAGACTCCAGCGCTCGCTGGAGAGTCCAATGGGGAAACAAGACACTCCGCAGTTGGGTCACACACGTCTGAGCCATTTGTCTGTTTTTAGTGAGATTTTAAAATGTGAATTTTCCTGAAAATTGTTTAAATCGACTTTCTTACTTTGGAATGATTTCAAATTTACCGAAAAGTTGCAAAGACAATGCAGACTCTCCCCACATACCACTTGCTCAGTTTCTCCAAAGTTAACATTTCCTCTGACCACAGTACATTTGCCAAAACTAAAAAATGTACTTTGCCACGTTACTATTAACTCAATTCCAGACTTTGGATTTCACTAGTTTCTCCACGAATGTCCTTTTTTACACTGGAATCCAATCCAGGAAACCACATCACATTTGGTCAGTATGATTTTTAAGTGTGCTATTGCACTCTCAAACCACAGATTTCCTGCTTCCAGCTCTCCTGTACATTTCCTGGCTTAGAAAATCATTCCTGCAATTCTCCTTCCCTCTGTATTTTGTCTGTGGACTGAAGCATCTGATTGAGTTTCCAGGCACTGTGACCTACATACTCGGGGCCAGCTGAACTTGTGAGCGTTGGGTCCACAACCCCTACAACAGAGCATGTGCCCCCACTGCTCCAAGCAAGGAGGGTAGTGACCACCACACTGTCACGTGCCACTGCATGCCATCCCTAAGCGGTCGATCTTGAATGCCTTACCTGCCTGCCAAAACACTTCTGTCCCTTAGCACTGATATGGCACAATCTCATGCTCTCTTGATCCCCTATGTGTGTGTGTGCACCTATAAACATGTGTGATTTTTTGAATGCTCCTCTCAACCTTCCTTGCAGGCTCCCCTTTGTTCAGTTTTAATACTGGAGACCCATCCTAGATCCCAACCTCTATTCTGTTCTTGGTTAACGAAATGATCCCATCAACACCTTTTGCAAACTCCCCTAAGCTGCCTGCAGATGGAATGCATATATGGACATATTCCAGGTTCAGGTGTCTATCTGGGAGCACAAATACTCAAACAACTTTTAAAAACCTCATTATCTCAAATAAGAGACCCAGAATAGCCAAAGCAATCCTTAGCAAGAAGAGTGAAGCAGGCAGCAACACTATACCAGAACTTAAAATATACTACAGAGCAATAACAACAAAAACAGCATGGTATTGGTACCAAAATAGACTTGTAGACTAATGGTACAGAATAGAGGGCACAGAGACTAACCCACATAACTACAGTTATCTTATATTAGACAAAGGCACCAAAAATGTACATTGGAGAAAGGATAGCCTCTTCAACAAATGGTGATAGGAAAACCTGGAAATTCATATGCAACAAAATGAAATTAAACCCCTTTCTATCACCATGAACAAAATTCAACTCAAAGTGGATCAAGGACCTAGGCATTAAACTAGAGACACTGCACCTATTAGAAGAAAAAGTAAGCCCAAATCTCCAACATGTTGGATTAGGCTCTGACTTCCTTAATAAGACTCCTATAATGCAAGAATTAAAATCAAGAATCAGAAACTGAGATGGATTCATACTATAAAGCTTTTCAGCAAAAGAAACAATCAATGAGGTAAATAGATAGCTGACATTTTGGAAGCAAATTTTTACCACATGCACAACATATAGAGCACTAATCTCTAGGATATATAAAAAACTCAAAAATATTAACACTAAATAAACAAAAAATCCAATCAATAAATGGGCCAAGGAACTGAACAGACACTTCTCAGAAGATGATAATACAACCAATCAACAAATATATGAAAAAACTGTTCAACACCTCTAGCAATTTGAGAAATGCAAATCAAAACTACTCTAAGATTTCATCTCACTCCAGTCAGAATGGTAGCTATTAAGAACATGAACAACAATAAGTGTTGGTGAGGATGTGGTGAAATAGGAACACTCATACATTGCTGGTGGGACTGCAAAATGGTGCAGCCAATATGGAAAGCAGTATGGAGATTCCTTGGAAAACTGTGAATGGAACCACCATTTGACCCAGATATCACCCTCTTGAGTCTATATCCAAAGGACTTAAAAACAGCATACTACAGGGACACAGCCACATCAATGTTTATAGCAGCACAATTCACAACAGCTAAACTGTGGAACCAAACTAGATGCCCTTCAGTAGATGAATGGATAAAGAAAATGTAGCATATGTACACAATGGAATATTATTCAGCATTAAAAGAGAAATAAAACAATGGCATTTGCGGGTAAATGGATGGAGCTGGAGAATGTAATGCTAAGTGAAGTCAGCCAATCGCAAAAAAACAAATGCCAAATATTTTCTCTGATATAAGGATGCTGATTCATAATGGGGTTGGGAGGTGGGCATGGCAGGATTAGATGAACTCTAGATAGGGAAAAGTGGAGAGAGGGGAAGGGAGGGGGCATGGGGGTAGGAAAGATGGTGAATGAGATGGACATTATTACTCTAAGTACATGTTTGAAGACATGAATGGTGTGACTCTACTTTGTGTACAACCAGATTTATGCAAAATTGTGCTCTATATGTGTAATATGAATTGTAATGCATTCTGCTGTCATATATAACAAATTAAAATTTAAAAAAATAAATAAACAAACCCTCATTATCTCCAAAAAAACACATCTGTGAAGTTTAGTGACAAGTACCCAAAAATTCTTTCTTTCTAAAATTTTATTTGTATTTGTCAGAGCTGGGTAATTTCTTCTTGATGCTATTTGAACATTATTTTCTAAAGACACACATACAATGAAACTTCTAACATTTGTGAGATTTTTTTAACTCTTGTCCTTTTGTTTTTATTCATTTTCACTATTTTCTCAAAGAAATGCAAGTTATATGTTTCTATGTATTTCAATGTTCTTCCCAGGGACACGGCAGACTTTGAAAACACACTGAGAAGTTATCCCTGAACTTTAAACTTCATGTATTTCATGTGCCAAAAACTTTGCCAGGGTGTAACTCAACATTCTAAGCTTCCAAATGACCTCATACATATTTAACTTTCCTTAGGTTTAAAGTCACTCTAACCAATAGTTGGTAAAAAAAAAAAAAAAAAAAAAAAAAATTACATTTTAATTGGTACAGAAGTTTAGAACAGGTGCTGAAGATATTCTGCATGGTATTGGGAGGAAAATATCATAAGAAAGAGGAGTTAAAATTGCAATACAATAGTCTCTGTATATATCGATCACATTATGACTAAGCCAAGGGGTTATGTTTTTCAGAAAACTATTTTCAATTCTGTCCTAAATATTTTGCAGAAAAAGACATATTTCATATATTTAACAATGCCGAGGTTAGTGGAGCTTTCATTACTAAAGCAGGCATTCTTTCCTTATGCTTGCAGGGCACTGCCTCATTACTTTCTGTTTCTTTTTTGTATCTGTAATATATTACCATGACCTCAAATTCAAAAAATATAAATGGGTATACAATAAAAGTTCTCTTCGTGCAGCTACATTTTACAGGTGTAATATGTTTGCTTAAGCAGTCCCTCTGGAGAATTCTTAGGTGAGTCTGCTTGATTACCACAAACAACGCTCCAGTGAGGCACTGTGAGGAGTTTTACCTGCCTTAGGAAATATGGGCTTCGTGTTCCCAGATGTGGGATTATTAGGCCAAAGGCAGGTGTACTTTTGATTCTGGTAGTGTGTTCCCAACTGCCCCCTGTAGGAGCCGCTCCAACTGCCGTTCTCCCAGCAAGGCATGGAGGCTGGTTTATTTTGGAAATGAAGTTTGATCTTCTGTAACAAGTTTTTCCATTCTTCAAGAAGAATGCAGCATGCTACATTCATATAGTGATAACTTTCAGGTTCTGTGGCTTGTTCAGAGATTCTGCAAGGGCTCCAAGAGCCACCTCAATAGGACAGTTAGGAACTTCTGACCATTCCACCATGGGGGCGTCATGTTCCCACTAGGAAATCTGGGAAATCTCTGCAGGCTGAGGTTTTCCACCATGCAGTGAAATCTGAACCTCTTTGGAGGAGACACAGATTGTCATTCCTACTTACACTTGGACAAAGGAGAAAGGAAATGAGTAAAGAAGACTGTGGCAGGTACAATAAAGGTTCAGAGGTATGTCTGACATACCCCTGGTGTCACCTGTCCAGGTGTCTGTCCCTTCACTTCCTGTCTCTCATTTCCTGTGAACACATTAGTAATTGGTTCCTAAAGAAATCTGATATACATTAAAAGAAAAGATAAGGAGGAGGAAAACTTAAAATAGGAAAAGTAAAGGCAAGACTTACATATGATGTAAATTTAATATACAAACACAATTGATTAAAAGTGGACTGGGGGGGCTGGGGTTGGGGCTCAGTGGCAGAGCACTTGCCTCACACATGTGAGGCACTGGGTTTGGTCCTCAGCACCACATAAAAATAAATAAACAAAATAAAGATATATAACTAAAAAAAATTTTTTTTAAAGTGGACTAGGCAGACTGTTTTTGGCTCCTTAGCAGCTTAAACAGAAAAGGAAGTAAGATCAGTCTTATGGTGCATAGTGACTCCATGAAAGAAGACAATTGATCAGCAGAAGCACATTCATTTCTGGTTCTTAGTTCTGAGGCTCTTCCTTCAAGGTATTGTCAGTAGTGAATAACGTGCTCAGCAGGAGGTCCACAGCACAGCTCAGGACACTTTCTTGCTGTCCATTACACAGGAAAAGGCCAAGTGCACCTCAGTGTAAATCGTGCTGGCAAGGGCCTAGACATTGCATTAGTACCCAAAGCTCTCCAGGCATCTCGTTTAACCAAAGTTCACCTTCAGATCTGTGTTGGTGTCTATCAATCCCCTCTCAGATTAGCTTGTACAAGCTACGTAATATTTCCTTAGTCCCAGTTAACTCACCTCTTGGTAATAATACTTGTTACTTTGAGCTGATAACAATTTTTTTTTGAATCACGTGTGTGTGTGTGTGTGTGTGTGTGTGTGTGTGTGTGTGTGTGTGTGTTCATCTACAGTAAGGGAGCTGGTGATGGAAAGACCTTGATAATGATGGTGGTGTAGAGCTTAGATTTGCTCATTAGTAGTAGCACTTGCTTATGCTCTCTAACATGCAATGGAGAGCAGATATCCAAGGGTTATTAATTTCAGGGTTATTTATGGTTAGCTGAGCTTGAAATGGCCTGGCTGTCTTCTTTGACAAGTGGGGAGGGCTGGCAGGGCAGGTAGCTGCTCTGCATGGTAGACATGCGCGTGCCTCCAGAACCTCAGGAAACCACTGTCCTATTGGGATCGATCAGTGATGACTCAGGCCTTGTCTTCCAGCCACCTTGACCCTTTGTGAGGTTAAATTTCAGATTTTACTCAAGCTTAAAAAACACATTGGCTATTAGACTAGTCAATTTTATCTTGTATGACAGCAACTATAAAACAGCCTATAAACCCCAGTGCATGGATCCTTTACGTGGGTCATGGATCCGCAGGTCACATGGGCTGAGAGGGTCTGGGCTGAGCTCACTGATCTTGAGTGCGTGGCTTGCAGAAAGTTTCAGGTCCCTCTCCCTGTCTCCTTTCTGGGGCTCGGGCTGACTGGGGCACAAACACTCGAGGGGTGCTTTCTCCACACGGATCGCAGGGACAGTCTTCACAAGCACATTCAAATCCTCTGTCTCATCAAGTCCATTAATGGACAATGTAAGTCACATGACCAAGTCCAACACACTGCGTGGGAGGTACACTTCACTCACAGGAAAAGACACTGCATTGTTATATCCACCAAGAATCGACTTCAGCAGGAAGCAAAGAATGGTAACAAATCCTCCAATCCACCAAGACAGGATAGGGTGTTTAGACTTGATCCATTGTAACCAGTGGGTTATGAGCAAGAGTGTGGGCATCTTTAACTACACACACCAAGTTCATATGCCAGGAAATCACCCATCCCTAGAATGATCAGAGACATCCTATGCATTACGTGCCAGTGTTTTCAAGGCATAAGAAATTCCTCAAAAACATTTGATCTTTACAGCATTTGGGGCTTTGCCTTTCCAATTGAGCTAGTCTTTCTGTTTGCTGCATGCAGCCTGTGTGTCTGCGTGCTGGTGTACACACCCTTTGGGGTGGGGTGAGATGGTGCTGGGTGACCACCTGGCTCTGTTCAGGTAAGCAATGACAACCTGGCTTTCGTGGTGGACTCACTCAATTTAGATCATCAGCAATGCATGAGCAGTGAGAAATCGCCAGCAAGTTTTGAAAGATTCTCAAAACACAGATGGAGTGTCCCACGCTGTTGTCACCACGCTGTGCAAAGATGCAACCCAGAAGATTATGTCAGGGAAAACGAGGACTCAGTTCTAAGACTCGAGATCTGTTAATCAATGTGGAGCTCCTCCTCATGAGGTAGCGTGTGATATTCTCCAGGTTGGAAAACCAGGCTACACAACCTCTGTAGCCAGCCACTGCGTTACGTTCTGCCAAGTGACTGTTTGACAAACCCAGTGGGTCAGGACTTTCCCTTTACAACCTCTTTTCCCATATTGGTTCTATAAAATCATGCTTTATTAGAGCATTAATATCTGTCATCCTTCCTTCTCTAAATGTCAGACCCGTTTGAGAAATTGTCTAAACAAGTTATTTGCTGAGTTCCGTCAGAGATGAATGAACTAATGGCTTTTGACTTCAAGGGCCATGGTGTCAGCTGTTTTGAATATTCCTTTGACCACCTTCTTTGTGGAACATCACGGGCAATCCTTTTTCGTGGAGCAAGAACATGGAAAGGCGTGGATAAGGAATGGAACCTGGGATGCCAATGTCCCCAACTGGCAAGGCCCTTGGTGGGGGCTGTGACAGAGATGGTGACCCTGGTATGGCTGCCTTGGAGGAAAGCAATGGATGCCTGTGCTCCAAGTAACGGAGGAGATCCATCCTGCCCAGATTGAGACCCAAGAAGCAGAATTTCTTTTTTATTTGCTTTAATCGTATACAATGTGTTTTTACGTGGTGCTGAGGATCGAACCCGGGCCGCGCACGTGCTAGGCGAGCGCTCTACCGCTGAGCCACAACCCCAGCCCAAGAAGCAGAATTTCATTAACTGACAAACTCCTTGGGGCGAGAGGGAAGGACTCCAGGATACCTGGAGCAGCACTCCCAGTATTGCATGCGGCCAGCAGAGGCCCTCAGGGCTCAAATGGTCTCTCTTGACCTGTGCTGCATTGGCTTCTGCTCCCCACAGATCCTGAAAACACGAAGACAAACGAAATAGTCTCTCCTCTTCTAAATTCAGCCACATCCTTTTGTAAACCGTGATTTCTGCCAGCAGACTGTGAACCATTCTCCTCTCCTCACCTAAGTTCTTTCTGCTGTTTTTGAGCCATTCAATGGATGATCTATTCAGGGCATCGTCTTATGAGGCAGATGGTCCAGGTGAGAACAAAGATGATTATCTTTATTTCTGCAAATAAGCTATTGCAGTAGGTAAAACCTGCAACAAAATAGATATTTAAAGAAAAGAAAGGAAGGTGGTTTGGGTAGAATACTGCAGAGAGTGCAGATACTGCCCAGGTTTCTGAAGGACAAAAGAAAGAACAATTCTTTGCAAAACAGATCCTGACAGGCAGCAAATCTGTCAGGCTTGCTTACTGCCTCATCACTGTGTTTGGTAGTCTCAGGAGTTTGCAAATAAATGGCAAATACCAGGCACTGAGCACTTGGCAATAGCATCCTCAGGCTTAGAGTCCACCAACACTTCTCAGAGAAAAATAAAACAGTTCTGTTCTTGGATAAAATATCTAGAGCAAGTATTAAGTGGTTCTTCAAAAACTACATATTACTTTGATCAAGTGTAATGCCATTAAAAATAAAAAGCAAAAAGATGAGGCTGTCACCAGCATTTCCCAAATAATCAATGCAAATAGAAAAAGAGGGTTGTTGAACTCAGAAATCACAAAACTTGGATATTAATGTTAAAACCCACACAATTGTCTGACTTCAGTTATCATAAATTTTCAGGCAATTAAATTAAAAGAGAAAAACTTACTCAATTAGAACTGACTTTGACATGGCTCAGGGGCATTCAAAAATGACAAAATATGCAAAAATATGCCAAGAAAAAACGAGCGCCCTTGTAAAGCACAACCTTCCATTACAGAACATACTTAATATACTAAAATTCAAACCGTATAACGGAGTCCAAACTGAAAAGAACCAGGGTGTGTGTCTGACGACCTGGGTCCTCCTCTCCTCAAGGCCACCGGTCACACTGCCTGGTGGTCACCACTCTGAACAGGTCCTAGTTCCCTAAGTCTTTGGGTGGCTTTCACTGTAACTTCAAATATCATAAAATAAATTAATCTTTTATGCTGGCATATTTTATATTATGATTATCTCCTTGTAACACAAACCATTTCCCAGACCCAGATGAGAAAGAGAAGCAGAGAGGCCAAGGAGGGCCGAGGGAACAATGTGGGAATCCAGAGTGTTTGCACCATCCTCCAGTGAGCTTGGAGACACATGCCAACTAAATTATGGATTCGTTCAGACTGACTCTAGCTTTTCTCAAACTGGGAATTTAACACAGAGCTAAACAAATATCATGATTCTCCTGGGAGGAGTAATGTCTAGTTTACATAAAACCTGGAGCTTTCCTGCGGGATGAAAATAAAAATCTTACAGATCAAGTTTAGAAGATTACAACTTACAAATTCACTAATTTAAATCCTTCCCATTCTTAGATTATTATTATTTTTTTTAAATAGTTGCAGTGATACATTCTGCAGAAATTCAGGCCTGATGCTGCCTGGTAGGAGTGGCTGTTCAGAGTCACCCTCCTGCATCCAGCATTGGACTTGGGGTGGGCCAAACCTCTGGGACGCCTGCAGTCCTGGTGAAGGGCCGCCACGGAGCCACTTCCTGCTTTAGCCCACGGGGGTTTCAGAGGTGGTGTCGGTGGCGAGAAGTGGTGGCTGGTGTGTCCAGGGGCTCCTTCCGTGGTGATGCCAGAGCCCCTCCGGAGGGTGTGCTGCCTCCCTGCAAAGCCTCCCCTGCCTCCTCATGCCCGGATTCCCCCACTGTTTCAGCCCTGTAATGTACAAAAAGCTGGAATATGGATCGTTTTGCTACGGTGAGGGTGGACACTAACGGTTTTTAGTAAATTTTGGTGCAGAGGGGTATTTCATCTCCCTCTGGGATCTTATTTTTAATAGGATCACAGCTGGAGATCAACCTCACCTTCCAGGGAAAGTTTGTCAGAGGGTGGAGTAGGAAGGAGGGAAGAGAAATGAGCACAAGAAGGACCCAGGCAGGGTATTTCCTCTTTACATTTTTTTTTTTTCTAGAAACCATCTCTTAATGCTTTCTTTTAATGAGAAAGACCTGTATTCATGCAATTTAAATTTCTTATGACTAGTGATAGAAGTAATTTTTTCATATATATATGCATATATGTGTGTATGTGTGTGTGTGTGTGTGTGTGTGTGTGTGCATTCAAGCATGAAAGCACCAATGACTTCTTTCAAAGTGTCAATGTACCCAACAGTAATATGTCTATTTGTGTCTTTTCATGATACTTTGCAGGTCAAAAAGTCAAAATGATCCCTTTGGAAGCCTGCTCAAGAAAACCTATAGCATGCCTCCCAGTTTCATCTTTATCTTTGTACTCTGTTTCTCGACCTGTACTCCCTGATGCAGTTTGGATGTGACGTGCAGTACTTTCAGACCTAACTTAAGCTCCCCTTCTCCTTGCCTGCCCACTTTATTCACTTCCGTCTATTCCAATTTACCCATTCTTCAAAAACTAATTCAAGTCCCATTTCCTGAGAAACTGAGGACCTGTAACGAGGAGAAGTGTTGTTCTTTGTGAGTAGGGCATATGCCTTTGCTTCAGAATGTTGGACCTAGCTCCAACCTGATGTCAGCTTCTCGTGCTACTGATGCAATATGCCAATGAATCGGAGTGACAATCTAACTTTACCAGGACTCATGTTTACTTAATTCCCAGGTATCAAAATCATATTATAAGCTGTTTTATAGACTGATGCTATTAGAGATTTACAATGACTTCCTTTTAAATTTTGATGGATTGCACAAAGTATAATTTTATATACTATGAATGATTATTTATTTATATTATTGCCTTGCGGATAAACATGATGGTAAAATTCCGTGAAAGCTTTTAAAATCTCATGGGTAAAAACATGCAATTTACTCCTAAAATCAGACCTTTTTTTCTTAAGTTAGTCTTCTCATCAGATTCACAAAGGAACTGAATCCAGCACCACACCTCTGAAAGATCACTTATATAGACACTCCTAAGGGGATAACGACTGTGGCCCTCTGTGGTTTGTCTGGGACTCTGAGATCCCTGGTTGTCACTGCAGGAGAGTGCCATGTCTGCCAACAGGACTGTGGGTCTAAGAAAGTGAAGTTTCGTTTCATTAATTTGGATTTAGAAGAGATTGGGAAAATGCCCTTTTAAAAAAATATCAAATGCCACCTGATGCTGCTAAAGCTAATAATACTTGATAAGATTCTTCATGAGCAAATTTGAAAGAGTAGTTATTAATGATTATTTGTCAGGATTGATATTAAGATGAATTGAAATGGAAAAAAAAAAAAGAAAATCAATGGTGATCATAGTCTGCATTAAATGCCACTAATCCAAAAAGAAAGCAAACAGCAGATTTATTAAATGCCTTTCATCTAAGTAAGTCCAAAGACCTGTCCCAATTTGTAGAATTTTTTTTTTTTTTTAACAAAGATGCTTTACGATCTCTAAAGATCACTAAGTCACAATTTTCAGCCCTTAGACTGGGCTCCTGGGTGTTCAATTATTTGCAGATTTTTAAAAAACACATTTAATCCTCTTAAACCTTCCTAAGTGGAGGTTTCAGAGCCTTTATGGTTATCCCTTCCACTAGAGCTCAAAGCAATATTTGCTCTGTTGCCACAGGATTTAATTTAGAGTGGGTGGTTGCTTAAATCCATCAAGGGTAGTGGGGCGGGGAGAGAATGTAGTTATTTTCTCCTCTGGGAGATGAGAGCATGCGGTGGTGATAATTGGACATGTTCTGTCTTGGGTGGTCCCTATTCTTCATGCTAAAGGGATAGCACATTTTGGAAGCTTGATTTATGTTACTGTCTGGAAAATGCTTCCCTCACAGGGGACCCAGGCCAGGGGAGGGACAGTGCACTGAGGATTCCTGGTGGGAGGAAAGCATCATCTTCGAGTTAGCTCTTCTTATTGCCAATAGATTTATTTTTCCTCTTCCTATTTCTGAAGTTTCATTGCATGTCTTGTGAAAGCCAATGAGGAGAATTCTATTTTCAACCTCTATGAATTTTCTTCAGAGAATTTATATATCCCAAGAGAAAGAATGATTGCAACATTTTAGTGTTGGAAGCTTTTGTCTGCCTAAAAATCAAAACAATCAAACAATTCAAGTTTATGATCCCAGGAGCCCCTGGGACACACACCACGAGGTGACAAATCACTCACTGGTCAGACACGTCCTCACATCTGTGAATTCTCCAGCATTTTCCCAAATTGTCAGCAGACTGGCTTTCACACATGCACCGTGAGTCTAGGTAGTTAGATAAAGGATGGCTAATTGGCCTGGACGGACTGACTTTGGGACATCCTGGAGTTGTCCTCAGCAAGGTCCCAACTATGAGAGACTGGTAAGCTAAGCTCGGGAGGCCACAAGAATACCAGACCCTGGGGGAGACGATGACCAAGATTGTTTAAGAAGAAAAATAAAACACATGGCAGAATATTATTCCCCCATAGAGAAGAATGCAATCCTGTCATTTGCAGCAAAGTGGAGATGACTGTTAAGTGAAAAAAGCCAGCGACAGATGATAAGTACCCCGTGTTTGCTACCATATCTGGCAGCTACAAAGGGTTAACCTGAATGTAGAACAGTGACTAGCAGAGGGTGGGAAGTGCCGGGGTGTAGAGGGAGGCTGGGTCTCATCAGCACACACCGTGCGTCTGTGTAGAACGTCCACACTGACCCACTGGGGTCTACAATGATTGCACATTCATAGAAATTAAACAAATTAAAATAGCATTCAAAATTCTTTAAGAAACATCCACTGGGACTGTTCCAAGTCACCCTCCTTAATTGATACAGAGACAAGCCAACATAACTGGGTGGGTAAGAACCCTGGGTGAAGACAAGTCATCAAAATTATTTCTTGATATTTCATCTATGTCTTGTCTCTTATAAATATTCCACTGAACCTTTGTAATGGGGAATACTGAGGTGATGAGTTCCATTTTTGTACTGGTGTGGTCTACATTTTAAAGTAAAAGAAGTAATTTTTTCCTTTTTGTGAATGGAAACACTATTTAACTTTTGATAGGTCATAATACTTCTAAGTCTGGAGAGCAAGGGACGGTCCTATGAACATGACAGACGCAGGTGAATATTAGTTCTCAAATGGCCACGTAAGTTTGCTTACATAGATCAACTGTCTAGATCAAGTGTCTAGTACTTGCATGGTTTATCACTGCTCTGTAAAGAAAGATCTGCCGTGCAAAATAGAAGATCTAGGTCTTGCTTCGGGTGGAGAGGAAGGCTGATCCAGGCCAGGCGAGCACACCAGGACTTGGACCTGGACTTCACCACCTGTGGACACCCCGAGCTGTTCCAGGGCTGTCTCTACCCCAGGCTCCAGGGTCGTTTTCACTCAGCAGCAGCTGCCCCCAAATTCACTGCAGCCGTGTGTGTGTGTGTGTGTGTGTGTGTGTGTGTGTGTGTGTGTGTGTGTGATTTCTTCTACATGGAAGTCAATAGTTTTCACTTTTTTTTTTTTTTTACAATCAGTTGACTTTATTTATTTGAAGTTGTGTATATATAAGAGTAGCATGCATTATAATTCCGAATACACATATAGAGCACCTTTTTACATATCACTGTTTGCATACAAAGTATATTCATACTATTCATGTCTTCGAATATGCATTTAGGGTAATGATATCCATCTCATTCTACCATCTTTTTGTTTTTTTTTCCCCCTTTATGCCCCCTTGCCCCCTCCCTTCCTCTCCCTCCCATTGACCTTTCTAGTATTCCTCTAATGTTCCTATGCTCCCCGACCCAACCCCACTGTGAATCAGCCTCCTTATATCAGAGAAAACATTCGGCATTTGGATTTTTGAGATTGGCTAACTTCACTTAGCATTATGTTCTCCAACTTCATCCATTTACCTGTGAATGTCATTATTTTGTTCCTTTTTATTGCTGAGTAATATTCCATTGTGTATATATAGCAAATTTTCTTTATCCACTCATCTACTGAGGGGCATCTAGGTTGGTTCCACAACCTAGCTATTGTGAATTGTGCTGCTATAAACATTGATGTGGCTGTGTCCCTGTAGTATGCTGTTTTTGAGTCCTTTGGGAATAGATACACTAACTTCTTAATGATACCTAAAATCTCAAATTATTAAATTTTAGAACAATGATCAACAGTTTTCAAAAAACAATGTGAGCAACAATAAGGCAAATGTTTCTAGGGCATGAGTCACCGAAATTGGGCCTTAACAGGTTTCAGTTGGAGCAGGGACCTGTATTTCTAAGCAGTGCCTCTTGGCTCACACTCTGCCCTGGGCTGGTGCAGTTTTGGGGACAGCAAGTCAGGAGCTCTGTGCTGTTGGTCAGTGAAGGTGTTTATGGGGCAAAGGTTGATCATTTTGCAAAGATCATTTGTACACACACGCAGCTCTGCTTCCTGAGAAATACTCCCTTCGTGACCCACATTTCAGTCCACCTTGAGTTCCCTGATCAGCTCCTGGACTACCTATTATCACCTACCCTTCCTGCTGGACACAATTACACTCACTCCCCAATGCGACTGTCTCCTGACACATCTTCCCTCGCAAACTCTTTCTTGAGTTCAACACTTGTTGGTGTTTGCAGCCACTGTTTGGAGTGATTTTTCACCTCCTGCTTGTTAACTCTGAAACCTGGCTACCTCCTGAAGGCCCACTTTAGTTGCCGCCCTCTCAGGTGTGGGATTTCTACACCAGACCATCACAGCACAGGGTACAGGGTCCTCCTGGCTCCCCTCGCCGCCCCCAGGAGCAGTACTTCAATGCTGTATCTCCAGCTCTCGAAACCCTGCTATTGCCAGACCAGGGCATTGAGCCCACACTATCTTCCTGTCCTCTCTCCTGCTATTCCATGTCCTTTCCGGAAGGTTTTGGTTCCTGGCTCACCGGCTTCCTCTCTACCTTAAGTCCTGTGCTGACCTGTGATTCAACACCCACGTGCATGCGCCGTCTGAACCTTAGCCTTGAGGCTCCACCACCTCTAACTCTTCACTTGCTTTCTCAAATCTCCTGTTGTCATCCCCTTCTCAGGTCTCTCGTCAGACCTGCGCCATGTCTCAGGTGCAACGTGCTGGCATTTCATCATGTTCCGTAGGTCCCCTTCCTTCCAGATCATTTGGCCATCAGTCTTTCACTGCAAAGCATCATGAGCCTGACCCATTTTTCACTCCCTCGCCAACCCTCTGGCCCTCCTTCCTTACCCTCCAAAGTCTTCCTTAGAATCCCTGGAATACCCCTGCCTAATATTTGGCAGGCAATCCCCACACCTGGATACATTTGTCCATATTCCTTGTAGCACCTTTACTGAGAAGCAGCTTTGCTGGAGAACTCCGATGGCACTTTTATACTCAGAAATTGCACAGACACAAATGCACACCAAGTAACTAGTATTTGTGCAACCTGGTTTCCTCACCTCCAGGTGACAGCTTGCTCAGCCCTCTTCTTTCTCTCCTCCCTGATGGGATTGCACTTCACACTCCACAGAAAAAGCAGGAGCTATCTTGCGGCCGTACCCTCCAGCCCACAAACCTGCCCACATCTTCACCCATTTTCCTCTTCCTCATCCTTCATATCACAACTGATTAAATGTTATTTTTTTCCAAGAGGAGCCGGTCTCACCAGGAAGCTGTAAACGCATCCCCCATTACCTGTTACCTTGACTTGATTTCTGTTACCTTCCTCCTCATCACCGTCTTCCACCTTTGGCCCCCCATTACCTGTTACCTTGACTTGATTTCTGTTACCTTCCTCCTCATCACCGTCTTCCACCTTTGGCGGTGTTATTTCCACATATACGTGTTTGAGACAATCCTTCTTAAAGTAAGACAGACACAAAAAGACAAGGCCTTCCTTGCCTGTGTGTCTTCTCCCGCCTCTTCATAGCCTCCCTCTCTGAATAGCTGGCTACACACGCCACCCCTTCACTTTCTCATTTCCTATTTGATCCTCAAATTGCTCTTCTGATTTCTCGAATTAATAATTCACCAAAGCTGGGGCTATAACTCAGTTGGTAAAGTGGTTGCCTTGCATGCACAAGGCCCTGGTTTCGATCCCTCACACCAAAAGAAAAAAAAAAAAACAAACAAAAAAAAAAAAAAGAAGAAGAAGTCAATAGGGAAATGAAATAAATCATCATTATAAAAAAATAATAATTCACCAAAACGTCTCAAGGTCGACAGTGGCCTCCACATTGCCAAATGCCACTCTCTGGGTCTCCTTACCACCCTTTCATGCATTCAGCACAGCTGACCTTTCTGAGCTTGCTCCTCTTTGTCTCCTGCACCACCCCCTCTGCATCTTCTATTCCCTGTTCTCCTCTTCGCCACATGGGGGGGACTTGAAAACTCCATTTTTTTTTTAGGAGGTGGTGGTAATCAGGGACGAACTCAGGGGCACTTGACCACTGGGCCACATCCCCAGCCCTGTATTGTATTTTATTTAGAGACAGGGTCTCACTGAGTTGCTTAGTGCCTCGCTTTTGCTGAGGCTGCCTTTGAACTCGCGATCCTCCTGCCTCAGCCTCTGGAGCCAATAGGATTATAGGAGTGTGCCACCCCCACCTCCCGCTAGTGTCTTCTCTTGACATTGCATTCTTGGGTGGTGTCACCACTAACATGATCTAAAGTCATATCCATGTGCTCCTGGCTCTAAAATGGAAGTATCTGAGACACAGCTCATCACCCGCCTCATGGACACAACCACTTGGTGATTTCACAGGAATTGCCAGCTGGACGTACTTGAACCAGGGCTCCTGATCCAAGATCTCAGCACCCTCCTGGACCTGATTGTTTCCCTCTCAGCATGGCACACGGCAGGAAGACCTACCAACCTCTATAAGCCAAAGACAGGGAGGGGCAGGGGTGGAGGACGGCGACTCCCTGACTCCTCCACGGTCCCGTCTTTCATGTCTACCCCCACCGTCTCAGGACGCTCCATCTCTCTCCCCCGTCACAGCCCCATGTGCTCAGGGCAGTGGCTTCCCTGCGAGGCACCCCGTGACCAATGGCCGTGCTCATCCCCTGTGCCCTATTCTTCTTTTGTACATTTATATATATGTTTGAGTTTATATAAACACACACAAGCATATAAAAACACACACACACACACACACACACAACATATTTACACACACAAGGCCATGCTCTTTTTCGACTTAATTCTTCTGGGATTGCCCTGTGACTACTTAAAGCAATACCAGGCTCCTTAGCAGCCTCCCTGGTCTTGCCTTTGGGTGAAGGGGCCTCTTAAGGACTCCAGGCTTGGCCATGCCCTTGTCTCTGGGCACTGCTCTGCTCGCCTGGCTGACTCCTCTATTCCTGCTCAACAGCACCTTGAGATGAAGGGGTTACACCATGTGGTATGGTTCCAACTCCCGAATCGGTGTGAGTTTATGATATTAAGCCTCAAAGCTTAGAGGTGCACTTACTGGGTATTAGCTTGTGACCTTTGACATCTAGCACTGCATAGTAATCCTCTCATTTTAACACAGAAAAACAAGTGGCAGGAGGCCTTAGTCCAGGGAGGACCTGCCCCTCGGGAAGGGAGGCATCTCAACTTGCGGAAGTGTCGGGACCTGATGGTCATCAGTAGGACACTACGGGCATCTGGGAGGCACATTCTTCTGTATAAGTCACAATTTATGAAGGAGTTACGACACAATGCAAAATAAGACTTAAGAAAACATCAACTCTATTTCTCAAACTGTAGGACTTGTGAACCTATCCCTTTCCCTGTCATTGTACCTTGTGTCCCACTGTTGTTTACATTTTAACAAACAAACCTCTTCTACACAGTTCCCCGTATCCTCCAGAGGAGAAGCACCAACCGTGGTGTGATTGCAGTTCTTGCTGAGACCAGGCCAGGCACGTATCCTACCCATCGAGGTTGAGAACCTCTAACAAAGAGACCTGAAGCCCTTGGCCCCACGACGTTGTATTTCAAAGAAGCCTTTCAGCTTCTGGTTCAGAGCCAAGGTCCAGGTGCAGCAACACAGGTGTGGAGGCCAAACTGGCCAAGGCCAACGGAAAGCCAATTACAACCTCAGCAAAACCAACATGGCACTTGGATATGAGCCATCGGGTGTGACTTAGCAGCTACAGTTAGTGATGGAGACATCAAAATGCAGCCTGTCACTTGATTTGGTATTGGACTCCAGGAGACCTGCATGGACTTCGGAGTCCCCCCGAGGTTCTTCTAGTTCAGATGCAGGTTTGTCAGCCCCTTCTCTGCGATCCTCACCCTCAGCAAGCCTGGCTC
Source organism: Tamias sibiricus (assembly GCA_025594165.1). NCBI lineage: Eukaryota > Metazoa > Chordata > Mammalia > Rodentia > Sciuridae > Tamias > Tamias sibiricus. Next base: position 166,108,374 of record CM046662.1, on the reverse strand, counting down.
TGCTCAAGGCACTGGGGGAAATTCTGCCTCAATCAGGAGTTCTGGGTCAGAGATCCCTTTGCTATTGTGTCTATGTCACGTTCCCCAGTTGCCCCACCCCATGCTGGCCAGGACCAAGCTGCCAGCCGAGATGGTTGCTGACAATTAGTCTTACCTCATAAACCAACAGAGAACAGTCTTCATCCCCATTGGGGGACAGGGCTGCAGAGTGGGGTGATTTCAGAGCCCTGACAGTTCATTTGATTGGGAGACATTCACGCTCTCCAACTCAGGGGAGATTTGGCATGTGCTGCATCATGCAATTAATGTAAAATGGACCCTCACGCACTTGGCTTTGCGGGTTGGTGAGCCTGCTAGAAATCCTGAGTAAAGTATTTTAAGGAACATTATGGCTTGATGAAGGGGGAATTAAGACTCATGTCATTATGTAGCAAAGCATGAGAGTTTAGACAGAAAATTACAGAGGTTCAGATTAAATTATTTACATATAAAAGTGATTTCAAAGGCTGCAGAAAGCATTTGACATGACAAATAAAATAAGTTACAATGCATGTTAAAATAAGACTGCTCAGCAAAGAAAATAGAGAACAGACAACCCGCAGACTCTGAGAAATCCTAATTTGCCACTTACACATCTGACAAAAGGTCTGTATCTAAAAATCATAAGGAAACTAAAAAAAAAAAAAAAAAAAAACGCAATAGCAAAAACACAAGTAATCTGATTTAAGACATGAGCAAAGTATCTGAACAGACAATTCTCAAAGAAGACATGGTTTTATGAAAAAATAGATACATGCTAACAGGTTTATGAAAAATGCTCAAATCCACAATCATCAGGGAAATGCAAATCAAAGCCAGAATGAGATAGCATGCCACTCCATTTAGAATGGTTATTATCTCACAGACAAAGCATGTATATTGGATAGGGTGTGGAGGAAGGAGAGCTCTCTGTACTGCTGGTGGGAATGTAAATTAGCACAATCATCAAGGAAAATAGAACAGAGGATCCTCAGAAATAGAAAGGCAGAACTACTACAATGATCCAGCTGTCCCACTACTGGATCTATTGCTTTGATTCCCTGATGCAAACAACTTACGGGTGAGGGTTTATTCGGGGCTCACTACCCATGGCCAGCCAAGTCCACTGCTCTGGATGTGAAGTGAGGCAGAGCCTCACGGCCAGAGGAAACTTCTCAGCTTGTGGCAGCCTGGAAAGGGGTGGGGTGCAGGGAAGGCAGCAAGGATAAAATATAAACCCAAAGTCACGCCACGTCCTTCAGCCATGCCCCCCTTTCCAATAGTGACCACCCAGCATAGTGGCCCTTTTAGATTATTAGTCCATCTGAAAAATTAATCCATCAATTAGGTTACAGCTTTCATGAACTAATAATTTCCCCTCTGAACATTGTTACTCGCCTCATGAGCTTTTGGGGGGTGTCCTCATATCCAATATCCAAAGGAAATGAAATCAGGATGTCCAAGAGACATCTGTTCTCGCATGTTCACTGAAGCACCATTTATAATAGCTCAGATATGGAATTGACCCAACTGGCCCATCACTTGGATCAATAAAGAACACATGGTATAGTTACACAATGGACTACATTCATCCATAGGAAAAATGAAACTCTGTCATTTGCGGCCACGTGGATGAGCCCTGAGGACATTAAATTATGTGAAGTAAGCTAGGCACAGAAAGACAAATGCCACATAATCTCAGTCATGTGGAATCTAAAATAAGTTGATTTCATAGAAATTGAGAGCAGAACAGGGGTACCAGAGGCTGCAGAGGGCTGGAAAGGGGGTCAAGGAGAGATAAGTCACTTGGGAACAGTTAGATAGGAAGAATAAGTTCTCGTACTCTATTGCAGAGTAAGGTGAATATACAGAGCAGTAAGTATTTCAAACTAGCTAGAAGAGAGTTGGGATGAGCAGAGTTGGGATCGGAGTTCTGTCAGTGTTCCCATATACAGACCTACACATATACTTGCTTATATGTATATGAACACACACACATATAGAAAAGACATACTAGCCAATATTTGCTCTCAGTAGCTAATTTATAGTGAATCTCTGCTTCATGAAGGTACAAGGTGGACTGGAAGCAAGGCTTAGACTTTTGCACATTGATAGATAGGCTTGGGCTGATGGGCCACCTCCCCCATGGAAATTGCCAAGAGAAGCAACCTGGTTTCGTTTTCCCTGGGCAGGAGCCACTCGGCTTAAATGTCGCTATGTCCCCAGGCAGGAGCCAATCGGCTTAAAGTTCGCCCTGTTCCCTGGGAAAAGACCAATAATGTTAAAGGTTGCTCTGGTACACCCCCAACCAGAAATCCCTACTTAAAGCTCCTGCCTGCCCGGAGCTCAGACACAAAAGCTCGTCCCTGCTGAGAGGAGGCAGCCACTGTGACTGCTCCAGACCCACCATCTCGAGCCCAAAGGCAGCTGCCCCAGCCAACAGCTCCAGAGACCACAGATGGCACGACCAGGCACCCACCCTTCCGTTCAGAGCTCGCACGCTCCCCTCTCCCTGACTCCTCTCTCCCCATACTTCTTCTACCTCCGACCAGCCATAAAGGCTGCTGAATAAATCTCTTGGCTGCACGGCCGTCTCCGGTGTGATTTTTGCCCTTCATACATGGCTGTTGGTTCAGATTTGATTATTTTTTGTCAACCTTCACATCTGTGTTAAATAAAATTTACAGGAGCACACTGGTTTGGGTGGAGCTCCTGTCCTAAGCCCAACACCAAACCAAAACGCAACTGCTCATGCTGAGGTTCCATGCCAATAAGCCAAAGCTGAGTTGTTTATCTGATCTTCAAATAAATCAGGGGAGAAAGATAATAAACAAGTCCCGAACAGTCCAGTTTTAGTCAGCAGAGTAAGGGAGTCTCTCTGCTTTGACCTCGACAAGGAAAGGAACTTAATGTGCTTCTCATTCTTTTTCTGTTTTCTTCCACACCTTTCTGTCTATAAAGCCAGATCACTCATTATATTTGTAGAAAGTGGTATTGTCTTAATTTTAGAATCACAAATAAGAGCTAGATAAGAGGTTTAAACTTACTTTGTGGTAATTTTGTCTATTGACTCTTATTTCATCTGCTGAACTGTTTGATTTATCTGAATGTAATAGTCACACTCAACAAATTTTATTTTCTTTAAGAATAGGGCAGCTGCAATTCACAATAGCCAAGCTATGGAACCAAACTAGGTGCCCTTCAACAGATGAATGGATAAAGAAAATGTGGCACATATACACAATGGTATATTACTCAGCCTTAAAGAAGAATAACTTTATGGCATTGAACAGTAAATGGCTGGAACTGGAGACTATCATGCTAAGTGAAATAAGCCAATCCCCCCAAACCAGGGGCCAAATGTTCTCTCTGATATGCAGATGCTAACTCACAATAAGAGGGTGGGTAGCAAAGAATAGAAGTACTTTGGATTAGACAAAGGGGAATGAAAGTAAGGGAAGGGAAATGTGAATAGGAAAAAAAGTAGAATGAATTGGACATGACTTTCCTATTTATGATTACATGACCAATGTAATTCTACATCATGCACAACCAGAAGAATGAGAAGTTATACTCCATATATGTTTAATAACTACCATGTGAACCAGCTATCCCACTTCTAAGTTTATAACCAAAAGACTTAAAATCAGCATACCACAGTGATACCACATCAATGTTTATAGCAGCTCAACTGACAATAGTTAAACTATGGAACCAACAAAAATGCCTTTCAACAGGTGAATGGATAAAGAAAATGTGGTACATATACACAATAGAATATTACTTAGCCTTACAGAAGAATGAAATTATGGCACTTGCAGGTAAATGGATGGAACTGGAGAATATCATGCTAAGTGAAATAAACGAAATCCCCCCAAAACAAAGGCTGGATGTTTTCTCCGATAAGTGGATGCTGATCCACAGTGGCAGGGGTGGGAAAGAATGAAGGAACTTTGGATTGTGCCGAGGGGAGTGAGAGCAGGGGTGGGCTGTGGGGATGGGAAGGACTGTAGAATGAGGCAGACGTCATCACCCTATATGCACGTAAGATTCCACGACTGGTGTGACGCCGTTCCGTGTACTGCCAGAGAATGAAAAGCTGTGCTCCATTTGTGCACAACGTGTTAAAATGATTCTACTTCCACGTGTAACTAATTAGAACAAATTTTAAAATTCTGAAAAAATTAAAGGGAGGTCCGTAGACTAGAGGAAAGGGATCGGGGGTGGGAGGAAGAAAGGGAAAGAGGAGGTGCTGGGTGATGATATTAAATGAATAATACTGTTATATGGTGTGCAAGTACAAATAAAATGTGCCAATAAAAATGTGGGGAAAAATTCATTCTACTGTCGCATATAACTAATAAGAACAAATAAAACAAAAAGAAATACCCCCAAAAATAGGGCAGTTGGGCATAATGGTGCACACCTGTAATCCCAGTGGCTTGGGAGGCTGAGGCAGAAGGATCTCCAGTTCAGAGACAGCAAGTTATTGAGGCCCTTAGCAACTCTGCAAGACCCTGTCCCAAATAAAAAAAAAATAAATACAAAAAGCTGGATATGTATCTCAGTTGTTAAGTACCCCTGGGTTCAATCTCCAGTAACCTGCACCCCGCAAAAAATAGGGCAAAAGAATTGAGTAGGTTTCTAAAGGAAGCAAGTAGAAACCTATCATCAAAAGACCGAATTGCCTAAATCACAGGCCTGCTCCTGAAGGAGCAGGCGTCAGTCACCCAGCATTTGCTGAGACCAGCCAAGAAGACTCTGCTCCGTGCTCTGTGCAGCCTCCTGCGAGCAGAGAGAGCAGATTCCCTGCCCCCAGAGGAGCTGGACACTTGAAGATTCCTGACGGATGCGAGGGATACTCGCCTGTTTGGTCAAACAGGGGAGCAGCTATACACCAGGGTGTGTTAAATACCTCTAAATAGTACGAATGCTGCAACCAACGTGTGCACGTTTGCACAGCTCTACCTGCAAGGTCTCAAACTCCACCCTTTCCCCTCACCTGGGCCCGGGATGTGACCTTCTGACTCTGCTGTGGCCAGAGCAAAGATGTCCCCAGAACTGGAGAGTGAAGGGTGAATTCAGGATGTTTCCCGACCCCTTGGCTCATTTTATGTACTTTAACCCAGTGGGGACGCTGCAGGCAGTGTCCAAATCCATGCTTGTGCTTCTGTGGTCCGTCCTGACCCACCTGAGCCCCTTTCCTCTGTTCCGAGATGTCTTCAGGGACCTACTGTCCTCAGACTGCAGCGCCTCCCATGTCTCGCCAGCCAGTGACGTCCCTCCACCAAGAAGGAGGCTCCCCAACACGATGCAGGAAAGAGCAGGAGCTCCGCCAGGTGGGGCAGGATCTCAGCCACTCTGGGCTTTGTTCCCGTGCAGTCATTTCACTAGCAGAGCCCAGACGCTGCCCAATACGTCTCTGTTATCACAACCTCGCCAGCTGCCACGTGGATGAAGGATTTTTAGCTGAAGCAACCTTTACAGGTAATTATATCACCAAGAGAAGTTAGTTCATTTTTTTTCTATAAAGTTCAATTGTCAAGTTCCATTGTAGCTCTGAAATTTGAAAATAGACATACACAAAATGACTTTACGGTTGTTTTCTTCCTCCTATCTTTTGAAACATTTCCTAGCACAGAACTGAAAATTCCTGGAGGAATCACGACAGCCCAAGCCAGCTTTGCCGTAAGATCATGAATCCAGCACAGGTGTCTGAGGTTCAACATACCAGCCCCTCCCCAAGCCCTGAGCCTCAGGGTTCAGTAACACAGGGATGGAATGCATTGCTTCACCTCATGACTTGAAAACCTGCCTGGTCTGAAAATCATTTGTGAGAAATTGTGAGGCATGTAACTTTTCCAAAGGTGTTTATCACCAGAACTGTATAAGGGGACAAACCAACAGTCCCAAATGAGGTAAGCCTATGAAAACCTAACATAGCAACACACTTAAGCCTTTAGAAATAATTGCATCTGTGGCATCATTTTAGGATATTACTGACACGTACCAGATTTGCTGCACATTTTCATTGTAGAAATAAGACAATGTATCCATGTGAGGAGACCACAGAGGGCACTGTGCCCAGGGTGTTGTCATGGGGGGTTGGGTCAGACACACCTGGATTTAAGTTCCTGCTCTTGCACTTATTATTTCTGCCTCACTTACTGCCTGTGCTCCTTCCTCCCTCTGTTAGAGGAAATCAGCAAATGACTTTGTCGTAGGCAGATCGCAGGGCCTTAGTTCATCACGAGGCACTTGCATAGGCACCATGGTGGCCCTGGTCACTGCCAAGGACTCAGGCAATAGAGTAAGGCTTGAAGACTTAGAAAATGCTTTCTCTGAGCACTTATTTTCCTAAAGAAATCGCCTTTGTGGAAGGGTTTCATACAAAATATAAGGGGAAAAAATGAATTAATGACCAGTTTCTAAAGATTTAGGCATCAGTGAAACAGCCTTGCAATCTTGTTCAGAGAGCCTTTCCTATATTCTTTGTAACGACTCCTTAGAAATCTTGAGGAATAAATTTGATCGTTGTATAAAAATCCCTTCTATTTTAAAACATACTCCCGCCCCCACCCTGCACACACATTTAGGACAGCAAAACCAATGTGCATTACCACCGTGGCTGCCGGAGAGCACTGTCCAAGGGGACTGGGAAAAGGTGACATTGGCTCTCACCCCAGACTTTGGTGAGGGCCAGGCAAGAGGATCCCCTCCCAACAGCCACTCCAGGACCCCTCCCTCCAAAGCTGGACCCCCTGCAAGACAAAAGGGAAGAGTCACCAGCCCTCAGAGAGACAGAGGTTTCTGAATGAGTTAATTAAATTATCAACAAGATGACAGCTTAAACTGTGCTGAGACAAATATTTGGTTTTTCTACTTCTCGGAAGATAAACACTGGAAAGGGTGAAAAGTTAGATCCTGCCCCAAATCCAGGGGTCAGGAGTGTGGCGGGGTGAGCTATGCATCATGCGTTCATGCCGAACTTACCAACCCTCCCGCAGCAGCAGGAACTTAAGAGCTTGTCTCTACACGGAGTGCGTGACTTGTGCATCCGAGCGCTGCGTTACAAAGTTCACTCTGTAACTTCTACTGACAACCACAGAGCCTCCCTAAAGCAAAATCCCGCTCCTTGACATCAGATCGTGGTTTGTTTCTTGTCTAATGTTTTTCTAGAAAGCTTTGTTTCTGACATGACGGATTTGGAAGCAGATAAAATGACACAGCAGTTCAGGGGGCCACAGGTTCTAAGAAGGAAAGAGATCTCTTCAGAAAGGGAATGGAGGTGGGGTCCAGTAGGGACAGCTCTGATTGAACTGGTTTTCTAATGAATCATAAATATCCCAGCAGGGTGCCCTGAAATCCTGCTGTGCCCACGGTTTCCGTGGAGTTGGAGCGTGCAGGAGAGGAAAGCGGGGGACCGTGTGCAGAGATGACAGTCTGGTTCAACAAGCACTGGCCTGAGTCTTCTCTCCACCCTCACTGTGTCCAGCACTGATGTTTCTGGAGCTCCAGGCTAGAGAAAGCGCCGTGGGCTTACCTCTTTGTCAAAAGCACCGTGGACGCTGCCAATGACAGCGAATGAAAGACAGCCCTTCCGTTAAGCAGGTGGACTGTGGCTCCCGTACACAGGTGGGCTGTTAATCTCCTAGGACCACAGGGATGTGATGTTGGCTGGACTGTCCCCAGCAGGAGCAGGAGCCATGTGGCCTGGGCAACTGAGGACTCTGCCCACCACCTCACTTAACCACTTCCCCAAGGGCCGCCCCACTCTCTGCTAAAGGTCACCTCGAGTTTCAGTCAGACTCCAACCACAGGAGGACAAACAGCCTCAGCATGGAAGAGTCTGGAGACTTGGCTGCCCGGCTGACAGAGGAGGGGGAACCAGCTGAGAAGGGTAAGGCCGCCCAAATCCAGGGTCAGGACCTGCTGTCTGGAGGGCCACCTGGCCCTCCTGCTGGGCACCAGAGGGAGGCCTTCCTTCCTGGGAGGGAGCAGGCAGAGGCCCAGGCTGAGTCGAACCTGGGCTTCGTGTGTGCCTCCGTTTCCTGCTGTTCAGGGGGTCATGGCCTCGCGGAAGAACCAAGCTTGTCAGCTGGGTGACAGGGTCAGCATGTGTCCCCAGCAGTATGAGTCCTTGTGTGCCAGCACCTTGCCATTGTGGAACCCCCCTTTAGAACCCCACACCTCTTTTCAGTTTAACCGCTTTTTTGGCTTTTGTAAAATGCTTGGCTTAAGGATAACAGAAGCCAAACTGCTGTGACTCCATTTTGTTATCAGCTGCCTCAAACTGTTGCAAGTCTCCTGCCACAAGGCAAGAATAAGCCCGGGTATGATAAGCCAGCCCACGCGCGCACAATGAGATAAGGCAATAGCAGGGCCCTGCAATGGACAGTCAGCACATTCCATTGTTCTGTGGTCAGCCTCCACCAGTGAAAACCTCCTTCCTCATGCACGGGCTCCCCTGGCCAATCAGGTGAACCCCCTCTCTGTCCTTGCTTCAACCCCAGTGAAAGACTCGCCTCTCCTGAGTTCGATGCTCTCAGTACAGATCCACTGTGTTGGTGAGGTCTGAGAGTCCGAGCTTAAGCCTGAATAAAGGCTCTTTGTTTTTTTATGCACTCCGGATTCCTTGGTGGTCTGTGGGGTCCGTGCTCTGGGCATTACACCATCATCCTACAGGCTCACACCTCTGTGCTTGTGCTTCCTGGGAGGAGAGGGGCTGGTGGAGAGCAGCCCCTCTCCTCCCCCGTGATCGTGCTTCTCATTACTTCAAGCTGCGGACACAACACAAGCCTAGAGGCGTCTACCCTCCTAAGAAACGCATCCTGTGCTACGTGTGCTGGGGAATCTGAACCTGCCACTTACACACAGCAGATCATGTTGGGCTCTGTGGTCAGCACAGAGGAAAGATGGGCTCCTAGCCCTCTTTCAGGAGTTCTCAGGAACCTGACTTGAGTGGACTGAAGGCTGCTGTTACTTTTGTCCATGTTTCCGAGCCATCCTGGAGTTCCAATGACATTATTCTAATTTAATATGGCTCTGCTACCTGGGAGAGCACAGAATGTACCTTAACGTGCTTTCAGCATTCAGTGATTACAGTCTAAGCATTTAAAGATAAGACACACAAGAGTTTTAGAAATTAACTATCTTTTTTCTCTACCCTGATGCTTTCTCAAGGACAAACCCTGGCTTATCACACTTTTCTTCAAAGGCAGTTGTAAAGAATCCGAATGCTCCTGCACGTGGAACTTTCCACCACCTTGCTCAGCACTGGTCAGACTCCTCCTTCTTCTCTGTTCCTTTCCTTCCCCTTCTCCCTTCTTTTGCTCCTTCCTATTAAATAAAAAGGTAGATAACCAAACAGCTGATGGTGACATTCTCTAAGCCTCCCTGGATGAGCAAGGCTGCACAGGAAGATGCATTTCCTCCTGGTTCTCTGGGTACATTTGCTAAGATTAAACTCCCCTGTTGGATCCCTTTGCTTGGTGGTCTGGCAGAGATGTTAAGGAAACACAGGTGTTTGCCAAGACAGCAAAGTCTCTTTTGTGCATTTTGAGGACTGAGGTGGTAAAAACATTTAGGGGTATGGAAAGAGGCAAAGCATGAGTCACATAAATCAATATGAATCAGTAAGTGATTTTAGCACTCAAAGTTAGGAAACATAGATGTTTAAGATCCAAGGCTAAAGTTTCGAAGTCTTTTATATGTACATGACCATGAGTGAATTTATGAGAGAAGGAAATAAATGCATTTCCTTCTATATTACACAATTATTCTTGGATGAGTTCAGATCTGTTAAAAAGTGGTTTCTCATGGTCCCTGTAGGCTTTTACATTCTACTCAGGGTCCTCCTTAGGTGGTACCTGTGCAGCCAGTTTTGTCTTGTTTGGGTCACAATGACTGAAGCAGGATCGAAACGCACACAGGAAATACACACAGGGTTGTTTCACAATGTAAGTCATATGACATGAAAGTATACAAGCCATATAAACACACTTGGCCCAGGTGCTTTTGTTTATTTACTGAGCATCACATTTTAAAGGTATTAATCAAATATTAAACATAGGAAACAGTCTTTTAGAAGACCCTGAGGACAGAGGCATAGCTCAGTGGTGAACATCTAGAGCACACACGGACTCTGAAGCCAACCCCAGGACACACACACACACACACACACACACACACACACACACAAGGAAAAACATAAGAAAAAGAAGATGATTCTGGAACAGTCTTCAAAATAAATGGACTCTTTTAAAATAAGGAATTCTTATTTTTTTTATTACAAAATGACCATACAAATACTTTAAAAGCAATTATATACAACAACATACACATAATTGTATCATAGTTATATAAGTTGTAGAATTGTAGCATTTTTGATGATAATAGCACAAGTGAGGTAAATAAAGCAAAACTGTGTTGGAGTAGGGAAATGATACCCTTTGATAAATTGAATCCATCAAAATAACAACAAAGAACCAAGAAGTAGTAAGTTTAATATAGCAAATACCCAAGACATGCTTGTTATTCTTTCTTCTCTCAACTTTTTAGAGATATGTGAATTATATAGAGTAATAAGTACAACAATGTTTTGTTGGGTTGGCATCATTAATAGTTGGGAATTTTCATGTCGCACATTCATTAGAAGATAGCACTGTTAGGCAGAACACGTCCCTGAGCAATGAAGAATTCTGCTAGCAGATGCCCCTGAACTCCAACTGCCTGTCTTCCCTGGGTCTCCAGTCTGGCTACCCCAGTCAGAGCTTGCAGTCTCCCAATATCCAAAATCACATGAGTCAATTCTTCAAATAAGCCAACCCTCTGCCTATGTATCATCTATATGTCTATTATCTGTCTATCTATCTGTCTGTCTGTCTATCTATCTATCATCTATCATCTATCTATCTATCCATCATCTATCTATCATCTATCTACCCATCATCTATCTATCATCTATCTATCTATCTATCTGTCTATCCATCATCTATCTATCATCTATCTATCTATCTTCCATGCATCCACCTGTCATCTATCTATCCTGCTGGTTCTGTGCCTCTGGAGAACCCTGGATAATACACACATACACTGGCTTTTCTTGCCTTTTTGCCCCTTCCCTGCATTGCTCAATATCTCCTGGGACCCTCACTACCCCATTTTCTCTCTGAGCCCAGGACAAGACCTTCCCCTGCAGGAGTTTCAGAGAGCTGGCCGCACATTTCCTTTGCCTGCTCAGGAAGCAGGTTCTGCCTGCTGCAGCCCCTCCCTCACCTGCCACTGCTCTCCCCACCTGCCCCTCCTCACAGTGCAGCTCTCCTCCATCTCCTCTCCTCTGCTGAGCCTCCTCTTCTCTTCCACCATCTGAAATCCATCATTTTATCTGTCACACTCCCCTGACTCCAGGCATGTGAAACTCAGTTGGGTCCATTTAATTGCTATTGTAGTCAGCTTTTCCACCTGTGACCAAAAAATCTGACAAGAACAATTAGAGGAGGAAAAGTAAACATGGTTCCAGAGGTCTCACTCCAGAGATGGGCAACTCCATTCCCAGGGGCTTGAGGTGAGGCTGAACATCATGGTAGAAAAGTGTGGTGGAGGAAAGCAGCTCACGTGATCAGGAAGCAGAGAGGGCTCTGCTCATAAAGGACAAAATAAATGCCCCTAGGGCACGCCCCCAACAACCCACCTCCTCCAGCCACACCCTACCTGCCTAGAGTCACCACCCAGTTAATCCCTATCAGAGGATTAATTCACTGATTAGGTTAAGGCTCTCATAATCCAATCATTCGACCTCTGAGTTTTCTTGCATTGCGTCACACGTGAGCTTTGGGGGACATCTAAGCCACAACAGTTGCTGAGTTGGGTTGACATTAAGCCAGCCAGCTTGAGCTATTTGGAATCACTCATATGCTCACTTGGGGATAAAGTGGGTTTACCACCTCCTCTTCACAGGTGGCTTGTGGGTCCCTCCATTCCTTCCCATGATGCTGTGTCTGACTACACGTGCCAAGTTCCCATTTCCCGGCCTGTGTTTCCAGCGTGTCCTTGGGCATGCAGGCTCACAGCTTGGATGTGGCTCTGTTTTTCTCCGCGAAAGCACATGAAAAGTCACTTCCACGCACCATTTTGCCCAGCTTGCATTTTAACCTATCCCAGTGTCAACCCAGTGTGATCCTGGAATGCTCCATTCTCCCCTGGTCTGATCTTTTGCACACTCATTTCTGCATTGAGAAAGTGAGGATTTGGAACCTTGATATGAAATCACCACCAAGTTTGGGCCCCTAATTATCTCAGAAACCTCAGGCTTACTATCGATTTCTTTGCAGATACAAATCTGAGTTCAGATTCCTTAAGACTTACAGTAATTATGTTCTTAGGGATTAATTAATCAAGCAGGTAATCTGGCCTCCTCTGCAAGCAGTTTTTTGGAAGTTGCCTCATCTTTCGTCTGCAAGCCCCACGGTCCACATCCTACCTAGGAGGAGTTCCCTTGTTGCCTCTCTCGCTGTCCTATCACCCCCAGGCTCTGGAGGTACCAGACGCAGAGGCAGGAGCTGCGTCTTCTCTGTGAGCTTTCTTCCCTCCATCTCCTCAGGCCCTCTCCCCTTAACTTGGCCGCCTCATCTGTCAGCTCTCCAATTAGGATCCCAGTCCCTCTCAGCAAAGCAGGGGAGAGGGCTCTGCTGTGGGTGGGTCCAAATGCTGCAGCTGTCCATCCCTGCAATGCTTTCTCTGCCACGCTCAGTCACCTAGTCCGTTGAAAACCTCAGAAGAACTAAAGTGACACTATTTAGAGGCCTTTGGAGGAAGTTTGGAAGAGAAGGAGCTGAGACATGCTGGAAATCAGTGACTTGCCTCTCATGTGGGAGGCTGTCTTCCCAGGGCAGTGATGAGCCAGGACTGGCCAGAAACAGCTCAACACAGATAGTTAATATTGAGTGATTTTGCAAGGCAGTGTTAAGCCATGGCAGATTGAATCACCCATTGTGGGCATATTCACACCACAGAAAGCAGCAGCCTAAAAATCTGTTTCTGCAAGTGTTTATTCTAAAGAACTATTTGGTCAGCAGTAATACCCCTGGGTGTGAGTGCTCTGCTGTTTGCTAACTCTTTCTACAAAAATGACAGGTTTTCCTTAGGCTCTTCATGTGAAGCAGAGAAAGAGGGAGAAAGATGGCCAGGTTCTAGGGTGCACAAAACCCTCCATCTTCTGTCCCGACAAGGGTGGCCCTCTCTACCTGGTAACCTTCTCCCTTCTCCTGCACAATGTCCTTTCCTCAAGGGTTACAGACCTGAGAATCTGCCCTCCTAAGCTTTAGATGAGGCCGTGCCTTCGCTGTACAACAACGGCCTCTGCACATTTCCGCCATTGTTGGTCCCAGCCCTGGGAAAACTGGTTGACGGGTCTGTCTTAGTTAACTGTGGCTACCCTGAAGGCAGAAGCCCGGTGTCACTTACCTCTCTTTATGTACAGCCTCACTCTGCGTCTAAATATCACAGATCCTCCTTAAATGCTTCACGTGGAAAACCAAGAAGGGCAAAAGGAGAAAAAAATAACAAAAGAGCATGCACCCTGGGGACAGCCAAAGATGAGGATCTTCCAGTGGGCATCTGTGAGCCGCCAGGGGGACCGGCAGAGCCACAGAGCAGGTCAGACAACCCCGCCCATCTCTGGAACCATGAAGAAACACAGTGCACAGGCTACTTACACCCTAATTTAAGTTAGAAAATGTCCACTCCCTTTGTAAAAGTGACAATCGTTAGTCTAAGTGAAGTTTGTCTTAATTTGTTTAGGTGGTTTCCGTTATATAAGTTCAATGTAAGTCAGTAAACGACTTTTAAATTTTTTACTGTTCTACAAGCAAAACTGTCATTAAGTGTTCCCATTTTGTGGCAGTGCGTTTCCTTCAATGGCAAATTGATGGGGCCCTTTCAATCGCCTGGCTGTTTACTGTTAACTACTCCTTGTTACCTGGACCTACCTGCACCACTTCCTGCAGTGTGAGCGTGGGGTGCTGGGAGGGAACGGGCACAGGTGGGCTCTGCCATTTGCATCTCTTTGTTTCTCTTTCTCCCAAAGGTGGCTTTTCTTCTGCCCTCTCTTCTTGACCCTTACCTTTATCTATAGGCCTTTTGTTCTGAAAGCCAACCCCACTGATATTCACAGTCTGCTTTTCCCCAGCACACGTGATTGTGCACACTCACACACACACACACACACATGCAAACACACAAGTTGGTAGTTGACACCCCTCTGACCACTAATTAAAAATGCTATTGCACAACTCTCTCCATTCAATGAGTGAGAAAATCGAGAGGCAGACTCACCTGACTCAACTCAGCAGTGACAGAACTGCAAATGCCCTTCATATCTTCCTCCTCTCAGATGCATCTGCCTCTGGGCACTGAGGGTCTCTCCATCCTGGAGACAGAGCTCTGACTTCCCAGGAAGTGGGGGCGCTGAGTGGATGGTAAGGGAACAATTTCTCCCTCCAGTCAATGATGCTAACTAAGCCTATCACTTCTCATGATCCACAGTAGACTTTTAAATAAATCATAATTTTTGTGCATTTCTGGTATAGAGAGTGAAGAATGACTAAAGAAATTATATGAGAACATTTTTGGAAAATCAGATATTTCAATATTTGCTTCCCAATTTAGAAAGGATCGACACTATAACTCTTGGCACTTCTCATAGCTGTCTTCAACAGGAAGTAATGACATGTTTGGAAGTAAATTATTAATAAAAAAACTCAATTACACTGATTTTGATCTTATATGCCTGCATTTGAACAAAATCAGTTTATAAGCAACTATTAAAATAATCAAGTAAAGGTCATTCAACTCAGGGTCAACTTAAGGGGCCCCTGCTTCCTTTCTGAGGTGGTATGTCTTCTACTAAAACAAAGAAACTTGAAAGGATAGCTAAAAATAAAATTTCGCACCATTGCGAAGATCTTAAGATGAAAAAATCTAATGAAGAGATTTGTTTCTAAGTAAATAATATATACAGATAGCTATACGCACAACCACACATTCTCGTAAGCACAATTCCAAGCACACAGGCCCTGGTAAAGACTGCCACCTCTTTTCCTCTCTCCCTAGCTCTTTCTCAAGTATGCACAAATGTACAAATGCCATGATCTTAGTTTATCTTGAAATACTAAATGAAATGTAGTATGAGAAGTTAAAAAGGAAAGCAACAATAAAATCATATATGTAACAAAAATGGAGCTTGATATTAAGTCCGGTGGGACCTGAGTGCCCTGGCTCTCACAGTGGTGACCTGGACAATGACTGGGAAGTTGCCTGTCTTTGCCAGGCTGCACCAGCAGTGCTGTCTGCCAGCCCCTTGCAGACCAGTCACACATATTCTCTTTCCTTTCGTTTCCTTTTTATCTCGATTCTACATTTCACATTAGAAAGGAGTTCAACCTAATGGCTGCCTATGGAAGTATCTCTGGATTTATGCATCTATTGATAGAGTAGGTCACATGGAAATTTAATCTAATGTACACTTAAAGTGGAAAGAATAAAAACAGGCACATTCATTATTTCTGCATATCTCCAAACCAGACAAGCTCATGTTACTTGCGACTGAATTCTTTTGTAAAAAATGAGTATTAAGTAAAATGGAGCCTGCACCATAATTTAATGTTTCTGCTAATGTGATTCTTGATTCTAATCTGCTATAAATTCATTGCAATTATGTGGTGGAATTATTTAATGTGATTTTGCCTGTCTGAATCTATTATCATTTGTCCACAAGAAGCTGTCCAGCGAATACCAAGAATGTATATCACTGACAGGCAAATAGATTTCCTTTCTCAGCACAGTATAATATGTAATTTAAATTCATTTTCTGAGAATGTAAGATCACATTAACTATATAGAAAATAATCTTCCTGGTCAAGAGCAGCTGAATTTCCACTCTCAAAATACATCACATCTCCACCATATTAACAAGTTATTTTACTTTGGAAAAAAGGGGTGGGGGGAAGCACTGTTTATATTGGATTTACCCACTTATTTTTGTTGGATTCTAGTGTGTCTCAAGTTTGTCCACAACTCTTTTTTAACACTGGGCCAACAGAATTGGCCATGTGTGGCTCCATTTCTATCACAAGGGATCATGCTATAAACTGTGATACCCTTCTTTTTTCCTGGACTGGGAATTGAATGCAGGACCCTGTGCATCCCATACCCCCAGTCCTATGATAAATGTACAGTTCCTAGCAGCAGAAAAGTGGGCTGAAATGGTCCAAATATTGGTGTCCTATAAAATTAATTTATTGGAACCTGATGCCCAAAGGGACAGTATATTAAGGATTCAAGAATTAGGGAAGTGATTTCTTTCTTTGTGAATGGGATGAGTGGCCTTAAAGGAGTTTAAGACAGCCTCCTTGCCCCCATCCACTTCCACCAAGAAGATGCCATCTCCAAAACAGAGCATGAAGCTACACTGGACACCTCATCCACGAGTGCCCTGATCTTGGGCTTCTGAGCCTCAAGATCTGTGAATCGCTAATTATAAACTTCCCAGTTCTGTGTTTTGTGATAGCACCTTGAGAGGACAAAGACATTGGACTTTAAGCACCCCAGAGTTCCTTTCAGGATACTGTCCTTCTTTTCTGGATTGTCAAAGTACAAGACCTGCTCTCCACCCTACTTAGCCTATTAGACCATAGAGGCCAAAAGTTGTAAATAATTCCACCACAAAATTACACTTGTAGGAACACAATGTTTTCTGATATTTCACACAATTTCTTTCCCCAGTCTGTGTCTTTATGACTCAGAAACTAACAGTTCTCACCTCTCTCTCTTTTGCCATTGGCCCTAACACTATCTATCTGCAGACCTTTTCCTGAGAGCTGCCTATCTGGTGGAGGCCTGTGGACAGGAGTGGCCCTCAGCAGCAGCTGGGCTTGGAGCTGACCTCATTAGGCCCCCATCCAGCTCCTTAAAATCGTGTCTCTCCACCTGGAAGAGCTCTCATGCCCCCCCCCCCCCCAGGGAGCACGCTCGCCACCACCCTGGGGAGCAGTGTCCTAGAGAGCCTTCTGCTAACAGCCACAGCCACATCAGTGTCGCCGCCTGAAGCGATGGCCGCTTGGAGCAGCAAAGCTGCGGGAATAAGTTCAGAGGCAACAAACAGGATCTTTATTCTGTCAGCTTCTCTCTCTGGCTCTAACAACTCTAACACGTAGCACACACCACCCAAAACAACCAACAACCAAAAAATGGCGCAAACCCGATCAGCAATCTCGCTCAAGTCCCGCGAGATCCCGGGCCAAGTCCCGTGAGACTACGGAAGGCGGTAATGCCCAAACATCTCCATGGCCCGTAGTCAACAGCAATCTTAGCCATCTTCCCAAATAGGGCTCCTGCACATCAGCTCCTGAAACTCAGGTCTCCTGGAAGAAGCTCGTCCGGCACTTTCCACCACCACACAAGAGGGAGGCCTGAGCACCGGCTCTCAGCATGCTCTTCATTCTCCAAGTGTTTCTTGACCAACAAACTGTGAGCCGGGTACTGAGGAAGCGTCAGGGGACACAGGTGGACCTGGCTGGCACAGTCCCTCATGGTGGGGGGAGCAGCAGACCACCAACTAGTGAGAAAAGAGCAAATGATGTAAGAAAATAGCATCATGGGGGAAGAAAGACAGACTGAGCAAACCCCACATTCTATGTGCCTTGACTCTGAGAGGTGAGGTTTGAGCCAAATTCAAAGCGTGGACATAAGTTGTGCAAACTCTCACCACATTCACCTTTGCTCATTTCACTATTGTCAAAGTAGCCAAAATGAAGATCTCAAATCCCCAAAGTTACTACAGCCTGGGGGTGTTTGTCCTGGTGTTTCTCATTCCAAGTTCTTCCCTAGAAATCCCAAAGCCGCTGTTCCCACGCAGACTTTCCAGTGAAACGTGACCTCTTCAGAGTGATGGTCCTCACTTCTCAGTACCGAGCAGCCACCTCACCCTGTGTCCCGAGTTCTTGTTGGAACTCCAGAAACAAATGGCACGTCCTCCATAGCTTTCGTTTTCCCTGGTTGAAGTGCTACTTGACACTGCAGTCAGTAGCAGTGAATTGGGAAAATAAAATCGTCAAGAGAAACTAAGTGTGGAAACCATCAAGAATTCATTTCAAGCCAGGCGTGGTGGCACATGACTGTAATCTCCATGGCCCGAGTTCAAAGCCAGCCTCAGCAAAAGCGAGCCACTGAGCACTCAGTGAGACCCTGTTTGTAAATAAAATACAAAATAGGACTGGGGATGTGTCTCAGTGGTAGAGTGCCCCTGAGTTCAATCCCTGGTGCCACCCCCACCCACCAAAACAATTCATTTCAAGTAATAGAGTGCACTAAACATATTTGCATGAGTCTAAATCTCTTTAAGTGTGAATTAAAAGCATTTTGCAACATGATGCCACCAATTCCTAGACACCAATGAAATTCCTAGAAACAAAGAAAGACCTCTAAGACCACACAGTGGAGGATGGGTGGAGAAGTCCAGCCAGGATGGTGCGTGCCTCTACCTGTCAGTGTAGACCTCTGCTCAATGGTTCTGAGTTCACCGCTGTCATACAAGGAGGCTGGGCCTAGCCAGACATCTTCATCCTGGGCAGGCGCCCCAGGGGACCGTGCACCCGACACAGGTTCCAAGTGCAGAAGGTTTACATTAGCACTGGGGAGGCAAAGACTGATAAACATAAGAGAGCACCCACATTTCATTAGTAAATAGAATAATTAAATTGTGTAGATTGTGTCTTCATGTGAGAAATTCTGTAGAGGAGTGCTTATACCACATCAATGTGAATTATGTGGACTGAGTAAAACATTTCCAGAGACTATGTATAAG
Organism: Tamias sibiricus; assembly: GCA_025594165.1. Taxonomy (NCBI): domain Eukaryota; kingdom Metazoa; phylum Chordata; class Mammalia; order Rodentia; family Sciuridae; genus Tamias; species Tamias sibiricus. The sequence goes on along the minus strand of CM046662.1, from coordinate 166,089,494 downwards.
TTTCCCAAAAGAAGTCTTTAAAGACGGTTTGTTTAGATATGTCAATCTAAACAAATAAGTATGTTATGTAAATGCTGTGCACTGATAACTTTAAAAAATGACACGAGAAATTAAAATTGGGGATGCTAGCTCACTTCTGGGACAGAGAGGGAGTGAAATTGGGAAATACCAGGTCCTGGGGATTTTATGTATGTCAGGATGAATGGATGGTATGTGAGCATTTGTCGTACTATCAGAATTAGTTGTGTATGTTATATAAATGATTTCACCCATGGAGCACTCCAAAATGAAAATGGGTACTAGAAAAAGGATAAACCACTATAAGAGCTTTTACAACACAAAGCCCTGAGTTAGCCGGTGCATTTATGTACATAAGGAAAGAGAGACTGCACGTGTAGCTTCCAATACCAATACATTAAGCCTCTATCTTATTATAAAATGTTATTTTTCCCTCCAAATCTGTTATAAAGGGGGGAAGGAATTTCCTTAGTAGTTTGAAGTTAGCTTTAGCAGTTCTACAGACATTAACTATTGATCTGTAGCATCATATCCACTGAGCAAATTGACTAAGCCTCTTGTACAGATAATTCTGCTTCTCTTAAAATTATAAACTGCTTGTCTTGGAGCTCATTTTGATCACCAACCTTCTGCTAATTTATCAGAGAGAATGACTTCTCCACTCTAGTTAAAATGAATTCAACCAACTTATTGGATAGGCAAATATATCTGAAATATTTACTCTCTTACAAAGTTATTTTTCAAAGTTAAACAGCAGGCGACATAGATCACATTCACTGCAACGTGCGGTGCTAACTGCTTGTCTGGTAGAGATCTGATCTAGTGTTTTCTTGTTTATCTATGTGATTGTTTGCTTTTGCTAAAGAGGCCCTCCCTGAAAGCAGGCATCCTGGGAGAAGGTGTCTGCTGTGACATAGCTCTTGGAACAACATCTAGCCCTGGAGAGCCTGAACACATATTTGTTGAATAAATGAATGAAAATCTCTTCAGGGGCTTTATTGGCACTGGGTATACACAACAAGAGAGCCAAGCAAAGCCCCAGGCTACCTTGCTACACACAGAGAGATTTTTTTTAAAAAGATAATTTTGAATTAAAGTTTCAGTAAATCATAGAATTCTTCTTTTAACTTTATTTTTAATTTATTGGTTTTATTGACATAAAATTGCACGTACGTATCCTTTACAATATGATGTTTTGAATGGTATGTATATGTGCCTATAGCATACATATACAAAATGAAAGATTAAATTTGCTAATTAGCATTTGCATGGCTTCATAAGGTATCATTTTTGTGGTGGCAACAACTGAATTTCCCTCTGTGATTAGAAGATAATGTTTCTGATATTCTTAATTTGAGGGACCATCTGTTTTCACTGATTTTCTAAATAGTTAATGACCATTATTTTGGATGCCAAATATCAAATATTCTGTTTTTACAGACATTGTTGAGTGATTCTAGGGCTGTCCATTGGGATTATCACACACTTTACCCACACGGTACTACTGACTTTCCAGTGGGCAAATGCCTCCTCATTGTGTTGCCAGCTTCTGAGAAGATGGCAGCAGCTGGTAGCACCCCAAGCCTGGAAGGTCTGCCTTGCCTCCACCCCACATGCATGCCGAGAGTGACCTGGGAGGCTCTGAGCGAAGGAAGCAGCATCTGCAGACATTGGGGAAACCACGCAGGGCCACCTCGGAGGGCAGCCCAGGGAACCCAGATGGACCTGTCAAGGGCTTTGTCCGCACAAAATGGCAGGCAGGCCACGGCAAGCAGCTGCCCCGAGGCTTCGAAGCCATTGAACAGAAAAATGAGCCCGATGAGGCTGGGAACTGGGAGAACCTGGAAAGCTGCGCTGCTGAAATAGCAAGATGGGGGGCGGGAGGGGGGGGGCTCGAGATGAGGAGGCGGGTGTTAGACAGGACTGGCCGAGGTGTTCCAACGCTGGCCACAGTTGGGTTGTGCAAAACAGATGTTGTCCTGAATGATGTGGCCAGAAAATAAAGAAGGCTGGACTCAAAGTCAGATTCGACAATCTTTTTTTTTTTTTTTTTTTTTTTTTAATTCAGTGTTGTATTTGTAATAGTAGAAGGCATTACAGTTCGTAATACACACATAGAGCCTCTTTTCACATAACACTGTTTGTATACAAAGTATATTCATACTACTCAAGTCTTCAATCATGCATTTAGGATAATGATATCCATCTTATTATACTACCCCCTTTTTTTCACCCCCCATATCTCCCTAGCTCTCTCCCTTCTCCTCCCTCCCCTTTGACCACTCTAGTGTTCCTCTAATCTTCCTAAGTACCCCAACACCCAACACCACTGTGAATCTGACTCCTTATATCAGAGAAAACATTTGGTACTTGGATTTTTGAGACTGACTAACTTCACTTAGCATTATGTCCTCCAACTTCATCCATTTACCTGCAAATGCCATTATTTTATTTTCTTTTATTGCTGAGTAAAATTCCATTGTGCATATATACCACATTTTCTTAATCCACTCATCAACTGAGGGACATCTAGGTTGGTTCCACAACCTAGCTATTGTGAATTGCACAGCTACAAACATTGAGATAGCTGTGTCACTGTAATATGCTGTTTTTAAGTCCTTTGGGAATAGACCCAGGAGTGGGATGGCTGGGTCATAGGGTGGTTCCATTCCCAGTTTTCCAAGAAATCTCCATACTGCTTTCCATAATGGTTGCACCATTTTGCAGTCCCACAGCAATGTATGAGTGTGCCTTTTCCCCCACATCCTCTCCAACATTTATTGTTGTTTGTGTTCTTAATAGCTGCCATTCTGACTGGTGTGAAATGATATCTTAGGGTAGTTTTGATTTGTATCTCTCTAATTGCCAGTGATGTTGAGCATTTTTTCATGTATTTGTTGATTGATTGTATATCTTCTTCTGAGAAGTGTCTGTTCATTTCTTTGGCCCATTTAATTATTGGGATATTTGTTTTTTTTTTCGTGTTGAGTTTTTGAGTTCTTTATACATTCTAGAAATTCGTGCTCTGTCTGATGTGCATGTATTAAATATTTGTTCCCAGTTAGTTGGTTCTCTATTCACCTCACTGATTGTTTCTTTTGCTGAGAAGAAGCTTTTTAGTTTGAATCTATCCCATTCATTAATTCTTGATACTAATTCTTGTGCTACAGGATTCTTACTAGAAATTGGGGTCTAATCCGACATGTTGGAAATTGGAGCTTACTTTTTCTTCTATTAGACGTATTGTGTCTGGTCTAATTCAATTCCACTTTGAATTGAATTTTGTGCATGGTGAGAGATAAGGGTTTAATTTCATTTTGTTGCATATGGATTTCCAGCTTTCCTAGCACTATTTGTTGAAGAGGCTGTCATTTCTCCACTGTACATTTTTGGCACCTTTGTCCAATATAAGATAGCTGAAATTATATGTATTAGTCTCTGTGTCCTCAATTCTGTACCATTGGTCTACCCGTCTGTTTTGGTGCCAATACCATGCTGTTTTTGTTACTATTGCTCTATAGTATAATTTAAAATCTGGTATGGTGATGCCACCTGCTTCACTTATCTTGCTAAGGATTGCTTTAGCTATTCTGGGTCTCTTATTTTTCCAGATGAATTTCATGACTGCTTTATCTATTTCTTCGAGGAATGTCATTGGGATTTTGATTGGAATTGCATTAAATCTGTATAATGCTTTTGGTAGTATGGACATTTTGACAATATTTATTCTGCCTATCCAGGAACAAGGAAGGTCTTTCCATCTTCTGAGGTCTTCTATAATTTCTTTCTTTAGTGTTCTATAATTTTGTTTAAAGAGGTCTTTCACTTCTTTCGTTAAGTTGATTCCTAGGTATTTTTTTTTTTTTGATGCTATTGTGAATGGGGTAGTTTTCATCATTTCCCTTTCAGAGGCTTTGTCACTGATGTACAAAAATGCCTTTGACTTATGGGTATTGACTTTGTATCCTGCCACTTTGCCGAATTCATTTACTAGTAGTAAAATTTTTCTGGTAGGGTTTTTTGGATCTTCTAGGTATATTATCATGTCATCAGCAAATAGTGCTAATTTGAGCTCTTCTTTTCATATGTGGATCCCTTTAATTTCTTTTGTCTTTCTAATTGCTCTGGCCAGAGTTTCAAGTACTATGCTAAATAACAGAGGTGAAAGGGGGCACCCCTGTCTTGTTCCAGTTTTTAGAAGGAATACTTTCAATTTTTCTTCATTTAAGATAATGTTAGCCTGGGGCTTTGCATAGATAGCTTTTATGATGTTGAGATATGTTCCTGTTATTCCTAGTTTTTCTAATGTTCTGAACATAAAGGGGTGTTGTATTTTGTTCAATACTTTCTCTGCATCTATTGAGATGATCATATGGTTTTTATCTTTGAGTCTATTGATGTGATGTATTATGTTACTTGATTTCCCTATGTTGAACCAACCTTGCATCCCTGGGATAAACCCCACTTGATTGTGGTGCACTATCTTTTTGATATGCTTTTGTATTCGATTTGCCAGGATTTTGTTGAGAATTTTTGCATGTATGTTCATTAAAAATATTGGCCTGAATTTTTCCTTTTTGGCTGTGTCTTTGCCTGGCTTTGGAATCATAGAAAGAGTCTGGGATAGCTCCCTCTTTTTCTATTTCTTGAAATAAGTTGAAGAGCAATGGTATTAGTTCTTCTTTGAAGATCTTGTAGAACTCAGCTGTAAAGCCATCAGGCCCTGGGCTCTTTCTAGCTGGTAGTTTTTTGATGGTGTCTTCTATTTCCTCACTTGAAATTCATCTATTTAAATTGTGTATATCCTCCAGATCCAGTTTGGGCAATTTGTATGACTCTAGGAATCTGTCAATGACTTCAATATTGTCTATTTTATTAGAGTACAAGTTTTCAAAGTAATTTCTAATTATTCTCTGTATATCTGAGGTGTTTGTCGTGATATTTCCTTTTACATCATGGATGTTAGTGATTTGAGTTTTTTCTCTCTTTCTTTTCGTTAGCATTGCTAAGGGTCTGTCAATTTTATTTATTTTTTCAAAGAACCATCTTTTAGTTTTGTCAAATCTTTGAATTGTTTCTTTAGACTCAATTTCATTAATTTCAGCTCTGATTTTAATTATTTCCTGTCTTCTACTGCTCTTGGTGTTGGTCTGTCTTCTTTTTCTAGTGCTTTGAGGTGCGATGTTAAGTCATTTATTTGTTGGGTTTTTTTTCCTTTTGAGGAATGAACTCAGTGCAATGAATTTTCCTCTTAATACTGCCTTCATAGTGTCCCAGAGAATTCTATATGATGTATCTGTGTTCTCATTTACCTCTCAGAATTTTTTAATCTCCTCTTTGATGTCTTCTTCAACCCCTTGTTCGTTCAGTAAGATGTTGTTTAGCTTCCAGTTGTTGGAATAATTTTTTTTATTCATTGTTTTATCATTGATTTCCAATTTCATCCCATTATGGTCTGATAGAATGCAGGGAATTATCTCTGCTTTTTTATATTTGCTGAGGGTTGCCTTGTGGCATAATATATGGTCTATTTTGGAGAAGGAGTCATGTGCTGCTGAGAAGAAAGTGTATTCACTCACTGAGGGATGAAATATTCTATATATGCCCGTTAGGTCTAAGTTATTAATTGTTTTAATGAGGCCTAAAGTTTCTTTATTTAGCTTTTTTTTTGGATGATCTATCCAGTGGTGATAGAGGTGTGTTGAAGTCCCCTAGAATAACTGTGTTGTGATCGATTTTATTATTGAACTTGAGAAGGGTTTGTTTAATGGATGTAGGTGCTCCATTATTTGGAACATATAGATTTATAATTGTTATATCTTATTGATGAATAGTTCCCTTAATCAGTAAGAAATATCCATCTTTGTCCCTTTTGATTAGCTTTGGCTTGAAGTCTACCTTTTTTGATATGAGAATGGAAACCCCTGCTTGCTTTATTGGCCCATGTGTGTGGTAAGATTTTTCCCAGCCTTTCACCTTCAGTCTATTGATGTCTTTTTCTATGAGGTGGGTTTCTTGGAGACAGCATATTGTTGGGTTGCTTCTTTTAATCCAGTCTGATAATCTGTGTCTTTTGAATGGTGAATTTAGGCCACGAACATTCAAGGTTATTATTGAGATGTGATTTGTATTCTCATCCATTTTTATTTGTTTATGATATTTACCTTGATTTGGTTTTTCCTCTGGTTTGTAATTCTTTTAGTTTTATATCTCCCTTTGTTGATTTTCATTGCTATTTTTCTTTTCTGCTTCATGGAATATTTTTCCCAGGATGTTCAGGAGTGCTGGCTTTCAAGTCGCGAACTCTCTTAACTTGTGTTTGTCGTGGAAGGTTTTTATTTCATCTTCGAATCTAAAGCTTAATTTTGCTGGGTATAGGATTCTCGGTTGACATCCCTTTTCTTTCAGGGATTGAAATATGTTATTCCAGGATCTTCTAGCTTTTAAGGTCTGGATTGAAAAATCTGAACATAGTCTAATTGGTTTCCCCCTATATGTAATCTGCTTCCTTTCTCTTGTGGCTTTTAATATTCTCTCCTTGTTCAGTATAGTAGGCATTTTCATTATAATGTGCCTTGGTGTGGATCTGTTGTGATTTTGTACGTTTGGTGTTCGGTAAGCCTCTTGGACTTGGTTTTCCCATTCATTCCTCAAGTTTGGAAAATTTTCTGCTATTTTTTCATTGAATAAATTATTCATTCCTTTGGCTCCTTCTTCTACTCCAATCACTCTTAAATTTTGTCTTTTTATGTTGTCCCAAATTTCTTGGATGTTTTGTTCTTGATTTTTGACCATTTTTATTGTGTTCTCTGCATTTTTTTCCAGTTTGTATATTTTGTCTTCATTATCTGAGGTCCTTTCTTCCAGGTGGTCTAATCTATTGGTGATATTTTCCATAGAGCATCAAATTTGGTTTATTGCTTCTTTCATTTCCAGAATTTATGTTTGGTTTCTCTTTAGAACCTCTATCTCTCTATTGAAGTAGTCTTTTGCTTCTTGTATTTGTTAATGAAGTTCTTTGTCAAAGTGATCTTTTACTACCTGTATTTGCTCTCTCACCTCCTTCTTGAATTTGTCCTTGAGCTCCATAATCATTTGGATTATGTATTTCCTGAATTCCTGTTCTGTCATTAGATCTACTGTGCTTGCCAAGGAATCTGCTAAGGAGGTACGTTGATTTGTTTGGGACTTTTTCTTCCCTTGTTGTTTCATATTGCTTATGTGTCTTTTCTTTTAGCACTGTGGAACCTGGACTTTTTTTGTTTTTACCTTAAGGCCTAATGATGCTCCTGTTGTAGAATTTTATCAACTCCCCTTATATATACTTTACACCTTAAAACCAGACATTTTATATTCAGTTAATCACAGTTTGTTCACAATTTACAGAGTTAGAGAATTTAGATATTGCCTCCAATATATTCTGGGTTTTTATAATGGGGTTTATAATTTCAGTATTGGGTACAAAGGTGATATGCTTAGGAGGAAGGAGGGAAGGATATTGCTTTCCCCGCCTTCGGGAGTGTAATACTGAAAATCTATGGAAGTAGTTTAATAGCAGAAGGGGGAGGAAAGGAATTGGAATGTACACTTAAGTGTGAAGACCGATGTGTATTTCACCTAGTCTTATATAAACGTTGAGAGAAATTAGAAAATGACCGGGTAGTAAGAATTAATGAAAGAGAGAAGACAGGGTGAGTCAAGAAAAGAGAGAGGAGACTATATAAAACCCCCATTTGATGTACTATTCAGTTGCCCCAGTTTTAAGATTCCAAGTTCCTGTACACAACTTGTTTTCTTCTCTGCTGAGAATGTAGGGGCAGGGTGTAGATAGGAAAGATGAGGAAATAATGAATGAGAGGCAAGAGGGAATGAAAATGGGAAAGAGGAAAAATGAAGAGAGAAAAAAAAGAAAAAAAGAAAGAAAAACACAATACGATATATAGACACTAAAAAAAAAAAAAAAAAAAAAAAAAAAAAAAACCCACAAAGTCGAATTCACAAGTCTCAATTAGGCAGCTTATTCTCCTCCTCTCTCAGTTTGTTAAGTTAGCTGTTCGGCAGGTCTGCTCTGGCTGATGCAGAGAACTTTTGGGCAGGGTCAAGTCTGAGTACCTGTTTAGCAAGGAGTGATGCTGGAGATGGGTCTTTGTGTGGTGTCTACTTCCGTGCTCTTCCTCAATTGAAGGGTCGCAGAAGGTTGTCACACTGGACTGAGTTCCCCCACTGTCTGTTGAAGGTCCTCCCAGTCTCAGGTTCCTCCTTGCCTGTCCGCTGGCCTCCGTGCCGCTTTCTCTGGGACTTTACTGCTGAGGGTTGCATCCGGCCGAGTGTGGACTTGAACTGGCTTGTTGCCCTGCGGTCTCCCGTTGTAGGAGCCCTAATTAAGGAGATGGCTAAGATTGTGGTTGGCTGTGAGCCATAGAGATATTCAAGCATTGGCCACCTTCCATGGTCTCGCGGGACTTGGCCCGGGACATTGCGGATCAGGTCAGCGCCATTTGCATGATCTCGTGAGACTTGGCCCGGGACATTGTGGATGGGGTCAACGCCATTTTGGTGGTGGTGGTTTGGAGGAGTGTGGATTGCAGGTAGGAGTCATTGTTGGAGCCGGAGAGAGAAGCTAGCAGAATAAAGAGCCTGTTTGTTTCCAGTCCGCCTCTGAACTTATTCCCGTGGTGTTGTTGCTCCAAGTGGCAATCGCTTCAGTCAGCAACATCCGTAGTCTCCCAGCACTAATCCCGCCGGCTGTTTTCACTGGCTTCACGCTGGCGTGCCATGAGTGTCGCTGGGGTTGCAGTCCCGGCACAGCCTCTGGCTTTGTTCTGCACCACCTTTGCTCCTCCAAGTTGGTGTAGCAGAAGCCACGCGGCTCTGGCCGCTGCAGACAGCGTGTCTCTCTCTCTCTCCTGGGACGTGATATTCAAACCATCTAGGAGATGGGTATTTTCAGCCTATATATATATGATGAAGGGCAGTTTATCTGCTTTGTGGGATTCTTTCCACGGAGCTGCCCTGAAGTGTGGCTTCCTCTAATCTGCCATCTTGAATCCCAGATGCAACAATCTTAAAAGAAATATCATTAAATATGGGAGTAAAAACTAATGGGAGACTAGTGATATATCCAAACCAATTAGGTAATGTTTAGCATTGATTTTGATCCTCCTGTGCTTCTTCCAGTAACTGTAACATACATGCCCACTGACTATGCATTAGTGTCTTCATTCCTGCATACAATAAGCAATGGTTTATTGGTCACTGCCAACCATGTTCCACGAATGGAGGGCTAAATGTTGAATAAAATTTTGCCTGTGACCCCAGGAAGTTCATGGTGTCATTTGAATGATCCTTTTCTGCTATATTCTTGCAAAATCTTTCAGCATTAGATATTTGTAATTTTAATTGAATTTGATGCACGATTGGAATGCAAATATTCCTTATGTGAAATGCCAGTCTTATAGATAGAACAGCCACTTTAAAAAATAAGTTTAAAAAATGGCAGTATTAGCCACACCATCCTCTAGCAAATTTGTTGGGAGGGATGGAGTGGAGGAAAGGGAAGACTGTGAGAGGTTTGGTTGTCCCTGGGCAGAAATGCAGAGGCCCCACACAGTAAAGGGAATGGCTTGAAGTATTTCCAGGAAGGTCTGCCTCATGTTCAAAACCATTAACATTGACAGTGTACTTGAATCTTCATACAAGAATGTCAAAATATAAACATTTCGTAGCTTGGTAAGAGGATACTTGTAGAATCGGACTTATTTTTATAAAAACTAGCTGAATGAAGCAACAAACTATTATGGGATGAATTTGAGTCCCCAGTTCATATGTTGAATCACTAAATCTGAGTCCCTACCCTGGCATGTGCCCTTTCTGATTGTCTTCCCATAATTAGGAGGAGTTCGTTAGAGTGGATGCCTTTCTCTTAAGCGGTGTCTTCACAGAAAGGAACCGTCTGATTCAGACTCCTGAGGATGGAGCACTGGAGGAAGACGTCGCAGAAGCTACGAGAACGCGGGTCCTGCCCACACAGGTCCAGGAGCGAGGCCCAGCAGACGCTTCGCTGGCAGCCCCCAGTCCCTGATTTCACCCTGCCAGTCTCCAGACCTGTGAGACAACGAGGGCGTGTGGTTCAATGCAGGAGCCCTGTTTGGGGATTGACTTGAATTGCGGTTGACTATGAGCCGTGGAGATTTGGCCTTTGTCGCCACCCGTAGTCTCACGGGACTTGTCGAGGGATCTCGAGTGACTTGGCCGAAATTGCTGATCGGGTCAGCGCCATTTTTAGGGTGTGTTTTGGCGTGTGTTAGTCGTTGTTAGAACCAGAGAGAAAAGTTATCAGAATAAAAAGCTGTTTGTCTCCAGTTTGCTTCTGAAGTTTTTCCCACGGCTCCGTTGCTCCAAGCGCTTCAGGCGGCAACAGTTCAAGGCCCTGGTTTGCAGCACTTTATTGTGACACCCCTAGCAAACTGACAGATCAGAAACATTTTTCTATTGCAGACAGAACTTTGTTGTATAGAACATCAGAATGATGTTTTATAGGATGTGGTTTAAATGGACTATAGGGTGCATTGTGATCTTTACCAAGTTCATAGAAATCTCATGGGGTTCACGGTATTCACTCTCTATAGACGTCTATCAGGTCAGAAGTTTTTCAACCAGAATTTGGCACTGTAAAGTTTCTGGATTATGTTATTGCAACATATAGGTAGATAGAGAGTGGGCAAATTCATTTTGTATAGAAATATTTAGTGGAATATATATGTATATATAACTATAGTGTTCATAATATGTATAGTACACTATGTAATATAATATACTTTAATACATATCATCTATATAATATGTATCACATGTGTGTATGTACAGTTATATCCCACCAAATGTTTCCATTCAAAATAAACAGGTTTGCTTAAAATTTTATCTTCAAATTTTCTTTGTTTTAATGTCAATGATTTGTGTGCCTGTGACGTTTGTTCCAAATTCAGATTTGAGAAGGGGACTAAATCAATTGGCCACAGTAATGTGTGTGAGTGTAGAAAAATCGTGGTTTGAAGTACAGTGTCCTTGACTGGCATCTCTGACGATATGCAGGGATCTTTGCATACCATTAAACTGCATTGTCGTACCACCACTTGAAAAGATCAGTTCTGAGGAAACTCTACTTTTTCCACATTGCTTAATTTTTCTGAGATTACAAATGAACACAGAAGCATGCTGAAATTTCTATAATAAATGAGTAGAAACTAAATGGAATCACAGTCATTATCTGCAGGTATTGTTTTTAGTTTTTACCACAGCTGGAAATACTACCTTTCACATTTTGTCCTCTGCAGTTCGATATTATGGCCCACTCTGAGGCTCGTGCTACATGGTCTGAACCATCAAAATAAACTTCTACCTAAGATCTCTGGCTTTACATTCGGCCTCTGCTGCCTTCCATCTCTACAGTACTGTTTGATTGAAATCTCGAGTGGAATTATTGCTTTTATCCACCACTCTTCTGTGTCTTGAGTGTCAAAATGCTTTCTGTACTTCATCTCCATTCCTGGTCTGGATTTTACTCATCCTGTGTCAATGCCCAGATGAAGCGGTTTGAACTCCATCATTACCAAGTCAAAGTTTAAAACCATGATGTGCCAGAACTCCACACAGGTTCTCACCACAGCCCGCGGCAACCCTATTTGTAGGACTGTACAACATCTACGCTTGGCTGACAGGGCTCACTGCATGAAACTAGGTGGTGCATTCAGAGCAGCATTCCCAGGCCTGCTGGGATTTTCCTTCTGTGCCTCCTCTTTCCTGTGCATGTTTCAACACACATTGTATATCAACCCATTTCTTTTTTTTGTAAATAGCTACCAATTCTTTGCTTTCTACTTTTCATCCCTATAATTAATTGTACCAATCAATCATGTTTCAATAAATCTGTTATTTTCCTAAGGGTGTTCTTTTTTTCCTTTTATTCTAAGTTGTTATATATGACAGCAGGATGCATTACAATTCATATTACACATGTAGAGCACATTTTTACATATCTCTGGTTGTATACAAAGTATATTCACACCATTCATGTCTTCATTATTCTAAGGGTGTTCTTAAAGACACATTCTGCAAATTATTTGTTCAGTTTGTCACCGGATATGTGCATTTAGTACACTGAAGTCAGTAAACTAAAGTATAATTTTATATGAACTGGCATTGACACAAAATAGTCCCAGGTGGAAAGAACACTCCTGTGTGACATGGTCCCACTTAAATGACTTATGTGATGATGCCTAGCAGAACATCTTATGCATGGGAGGTGGAATTAGGGTGCTTTTCTTTCTTCTTTCTGAGGTTGGGAGTTAAGGAAGATACATCAACCCTATTATGTTGTTTTAGTCAACTTTTTCACTGCCGTGACCAAAGACCTGGCAAGAACAACTAGAGGAGAAACAGTTTATATGGGGGCTCACAGTTTCAGATGTCTCAGTCCGTAGACGGCTGACCCTTTTGCTCCAGGCCTGAGATGAGGCAGCCTACATGCAGAAAGGTGTTGGGGAGGACAGCAGGTGGGAGCACGGCACCCAGGAAGGAGGGAGGGCATTCTGTTCAACCAGAACAAAACATATAACCCAAAGGCGGGCCCCAGGGACCCACCTTCTCCAGCTGTACCCTAACATCCTACAGTTAACTGATTAACTCTTCCCACCCAATTAGCCTCTATCTGGGGATTAATGCACTAATTATGTTGTTCTCATAACACAATCATTTCATCTCTAAATTTTTTTTTTGCGTTGTCTCACACATGAGCTTTCAGGAACACCTCATGTCTAAACCACAACCTGTGTACTATTTGGGTAACTCAATCGCCAAATATTCTAGTGTCCTAGTGATGCTGAGTGTGGTCCTAGAGGAAAAGAATCTTTATTTTGATTCTTTAGAAAAGTTCAATCCTTTGGAGGCATAAATATATAAACCAATGCTATTTTAGTTAAAAAAATAAATAAATAGATTTGCACATAAATTGGATTTAAATGCCTCAAATGATCTTGTGAGGAATGGCTGGGATAAAAATGACTAGTTACGTGAATCATGTCCGTGGAATTCCCATTGTGGACATTTCTCTGCATTACAGCTGTCACAGACACTCGGCAGAGCCAGGATGGGAACAGCCGCTCCGTGGGCTGCCCGTGGCTACTGGTGATCTCTCTCTCACTCCCCGAGATGGTAGGAAAGGATGGATTCCTGAGCTGACTAAGAAAAGAAGGGCAGGTCTGCCAAGCTGCTCTGGAATCTCTGGGAACAGAAGAAATGGGACTGGCCTGGGTGTTTATTGAAGTTCAGGTTGGGGCCAAGGTGAGGACTGCCTAGCACCTGAAGCTCCCGTGTGTCCAACGCCCACATCCCACCAGCTGGCACTGAAGCAGGGAGGGCCTCCTTGTCAGCTCGCCCAGGCAGGGGTCACAGAGAGGCTCACCAGCTGCCAGCCACCAAACACGGAGAACAGTCAGACCCCTTGTTACACCAGCTTCATTTTGACTTATTTTTAGCATCTACTTCCTTTGTTATATTTTCACTTTAGATTTGCTAATATTTTATTTATGATTGCAAACCCATATTTAGAATTGATATTTGCATTAGACTTGCTAATCATTTACTTCCTACTTCGAAACCTATATTTGCCATCAATAATGATCTTTATTTTTGTAGATGGATCTTTGAGATTTTGGAATCGGATTGTGTGAGCTTAATAAAATGATTTGGTAAACTCTTCTTCATTCTCCCTACAGTACAGCCGTTTAATTAAATTAGTAAGTACTTGTTTCTTGAAAGTTTTATAGAAATGCAACCCTAAAGATCTTTTATACTATATTAATACTTTTCATAAAGTGTGTGCATTGTATGTTACATGTATGCAAATACCTGGTTACATATGAAAATAGATTGGCAGGTATTATGCCCACATGTATTCATTCCTGAACATCTTCAAACTCATTATAAAATGTAACATATCGTGCTCTTTTTTTTTTGGGGGGGGGTTTCTCATCTTGTTTTTATTATATGTTCTTTTAAGTTATACATGGCAGTAGAGTGTATATAGTGCTCTTTTGCAATGCATTGTTGTCATGTTCCTTTGATGATGAGTCTTATCATTATTTGTCCAAACCTTCTGTTCGTAACCATTTGACTTTGTGGAGTACACTTAAACTTTCTGAACACCAGTTTTCTTAATTTTTAAATGGAACTTAAACTTAGGATACCTACGCTTTCAGGGTTTTAGGGTTTGTTTGTTGTGTAACTGATCACCACAAACTCAGGGAAATAAAACAGCATGGGTTTACAATCTCACCATTTCCATGGGTCAAGTCAGCAGGGTCCTCAGCTCAGCAGGGTCCTGAGCTCATGGCCTCACCAGGCTGCGGTCAGGGTGGCACCGGTGTGGCCATCTCATCTGCGGCTCAATGTCTTCTGAGCACTTGTGGTCACTGGTACAATTCAGTCCCTTGCTGTTGAAGGACAGAGGCCCTTACCCTCCCCTGCAGGAGCCCTGTTTGGGGAGACGGCTATAATTGCGGTTGACTTCGGGCCATGGAGTTTTGGACATTGCCGCCTTCCGTAGTCTCACGAGACTTGACCCGGGATCTCGAGAGACGGGATGAGCGTGGAGCGGGTCGGGGCCATTTTGGTTGTTGGTTGTTTGCTGGTGTGTGGTACGTGTTAGAGTTGTTAGAGCCAGAGAGAGAAACTGACAGAATAAAGATCCTGTTTGTTTCCAGTCTGCCTCTGAACTTATTCCCGTGGCTTTGCTGCTCCAAGCGGCCATCGCTGCAGGCGGCGACATCCCCCCCATTTCCCTTCCACATGCACTCTCTAAGCAACGGAACCTTTTGTCTGCAAGGGTCTCAGGATATTCTATCCTGCTGGTTCTTGCCTCCTCTGGACTCCCTTCTGAAGGGCACAACTGATTAGGGCAGGTCAGCCTAGAATAAATCTCCCTTTTGATGACCCTGAAGTGAACTGATGCAGGATCATCATCCCACCTGTAAACCATGTTCGCCTTTTCCATGAAGGGAGGTGGGGCATCATACCCACTGTTCTGCATGCCGTCGAGGAACAGGGTGATAGAGGGCACGTGCATCCTGGAGGAGGACTTTACAGCCATCCTGGAATTCTACCTACAACGCCTCCTCTGCATTGGTGATATTGGAAGGTGACTAATGGTGATACTGTCTGTAACGTGTGCTGTAGAGTGCCTTGACAAGCCAGAGGAAGCTGCCAAGTAAACATCTCTCCTCTCGGGTCCTGTGAGTGGACTCTTGCTGGCCACAGCAAGGCTGTCTGCAGGAAAGAGCAAGGGCCTATGGTGGAAGGAAACAGGACTCTGCCTTGTCTCTATCTCCTTTCCATGGGACAGTCTTGGGGACGGATCGGGGCCTGGCCATTCTGTGATCTTAGAACACAGTTATCAGGGCATGGGGCAAGTTGGGGTCACTTTCCTACCTGTCAGGATCTACCTGGTGGCCCTCATTTGCTCTATGGAGGCCCACACCTGCTTGTGGAGGGGAGAGGTGGGAGCTGCATGCTGGGAGCTTTGCAGGAGGCAGCCCGAGGGAGGGGTTGCTCTTTTTTTTTTTTTTTTTTTTTTAACTTCATCACTACTGAATTATTATTATTATTATAGCTTCATAATTATACGTAGTAGTTGGATTCAACATGACAAACTCATACTTGTATAGATAGAAATCTATTTCAATTCACGATCCCTTTTCCCTCTCCCTCTTCCCTCCTGTCCTCCAATCCTCTCCCATTCTCCTTCCTCTACTCTCCTTGACTTCCTTTTGCTCATCCATTAATTTGTATTTGTTTGGTTCTTTATGTTATCCTGCTCTTCCCTCCCCATTTCCTTTATTTTACTCTAGCTTCTCCATAGGACAGAAAACATTCAACCCTTGAATTTCTGAGTTTGGCTACTTTCATGTAGCATGATATTCTGCATTCACATGTGTTTGCTGGCAAATGCCATAATTTCATTGTTTGTTGTTGTTGTTGTTGTTTTGCAGCTGATTAGGACTTCATACACACACACACACACATATGTATGTCGCAATTTCTTATTTCTTAGCCCATACATCTATTGATGGGCATCTGGATTGATTCAATAAGTCAGCTATTGTGAATTGTGCTGGTGCAAACATTGAGGTAGATGTATCACTGTAGTATTTTAGATCTTTTGGGAAAATACTCAAGAGTGGGGTATCAGGGTCAGATGGTGGTTCCATACATATTTTTTTTTTTTTTTTGAGGAATCTCTGTACTGATTTCCAGAGTGGATGTACTAGTCTGCAGTCCCACCAACAATGTACAAGTGGACCTTTCCCCCCACAACCATCCAGCATTTATTGTTGTTTGTATTCTTGATCATTGCCACTCTAATTAGAATGAAAAGATATCTTACCATAGTTTTGATTTGCATTGCCCTGATTGCTAGAGATGTTGAACACTCTTTTTTTTCCATATATTTGTTGACCGTTTGTATTTTTTTTTTTTTTTTTTGATGCCAGGATTGAACACAGAACCCAGATGAGCTTAACCACTGAACCACATTTCCAGTCCTTTTTATTTTATTTATTTTGAGACATAGGGTCTTTCCAAGTTGATGAGGATGGCTTTGGACTTTGAGTCCCCTGCCTCAGCCTCCTAAGCCACTGAGTTATATTTCTTCTTCTTTTCAGAAGTTTATGGTTAGTTCTTTTGCCCATTTATTGATTGGGTTATTTGATTTTTTGATGTTAGTTTTTGGAGTTTTTTTGTATATTCTGGGTATTTATCCCCTATCAGAGGAAGTACTGGTCTAGATTTTCTCCCATTCTGTAGGCTCCCTCTTCATGCTCTTAATTTTTCCTTAGTTATGCAGAAGTGTATTTTGATGGCATCCCACTTATTGATTCTTGGTTTTATTTCTAGCACTCTGGGGGTCTTGTTAGGGAAGTTGGATGCCCAGTTCCTATGTGATGAAGTGTAGACCCTATGTTTCCATCTAGCAGTGGTAGGAGTTCTGGAGTAACTCCTTTAGTTGTAATCCATTTTGATTTGAGTTTTGTGCAGGGTGGAAGAGAGGGGTCTAATTCCATTTTTCTTCCTGTAGCTATCCAGTTTTGCCAGTGCCATTTGTTTAAAAGGCTGTCCTTTCTCCAAGATGTTTTTTTGATGTCTTTTTCAAGGGTCAGAGGGCTATAGGTATGTGGATTGCCTTTGTGTCTGTTCTGTTCCATTGGTCTTCTTTCCTATTTGGATCCAATACCATGCTTCTTTTTGTTACTCCAGCTGTGTAGTATAATTTCAGATAAAGATGCTGTGATGCCTCCTGCTTTGCTTTGTTTTGTTTAATATTGTTTTGCTATTCTGGGTCACTTGTTCTTCCAAATTATTGTAAGAATTGTTTTTTCTAATTCTCTGAAGAATGCCATTGGTATTTTGATGGGATTACTATGAGTCTCTCTCTCTATCTTGCTGTTGATAGGATGGCCTTTTTGACAATTAATTCTGCCCATCCAAGAACATGGGATGCCCTTCTATCTTCTAAGTTCTTCTTCAATTTTTTTCTTTGTGTTTTGTAATTTTTATTGTACAGCTCTTTTGCCAACTTGGTTTGATCAATTCACAAGTATTTAACTCTTTTTGAAGTTATTGTGAATGGGATGGGTTTCTTGATTTCTTCCTTAGCTGAATCACTGTTAGAGTATAGATAGGAAAGCTATTAATCCATAGGTATTCATCTTGTATGCTGCTACTTTGCTAAACTCATTTCTAAGCTCCAGAAGTCTTCTGCTGGAAGTTTTTGGGTCTTCCAGGTATAGGATCATATCAGCAAACAGAGGTAGTTTGACTTCTTTTTCTATTTGTATCCCTTTGATTTCTTTTTCTTGCCTGATCACTCCTGCTAATGTTTTGAGGACTGTATTGAATAAGAGTGGTGAGAGTGGACAGCCTTGTCTTATTCCTGATTTTAGAGGAATGTTTTTAGTTTTTCTCCATTTAGCACGGATCTTGGCTTTTTTTGTCTGGTTTATTGGTCCAGAATTTGGACTTTTAGGTTTCTTGCTACAGGAGTTGAGGTTATAAAGTGTTACAAAATCTCTTTTTTTCAGACATAAATTGTCTTTAAATAATTTTAGTCCAACCATTTTATTCAATTAAATACAGCTATTTGAAATCAAGTAAAACTCTTGAACATAGATTAACTCATAGAAGTAAGAAGGAACCCAACCACAGAAGTTTGAATAGGTTTAAACCTGCTCTTAACTACACATATTTTAGAATTATTCCCTCACCCAATGCAGAGTAGCAGAGTAGCTCTCCCTTTAGACCTACACATTTTATTTTGTACTCACATATGTGTTCTTTGAACTTTGCATCTTCCTCTACATTGTTCTATTTCCACTAGCTGAACTGTGATAGCAATGCCACATGTTGTTTTGCAGTTCCCAGCTCTGCAGAACACTCTTCCTTCTTGGTCTTACTTAATGAGATACATTTGGTGGGAGGGGATAGCGCTGACTCCAGGGAGATCTTGGCCCAGGAAGGCTCCTAGTTCCTAGACCTACTGCAAATATTTTATTCCTCTGAGCCTAAGTTTCTAAATGTGCAAAAATAATACAATTATTTGATGGTGGTAATAATGAAACTATATTTAGTATTCATTGCAAATCCCATATTATAGGTGAGGCACCCAAGGCCCTGAGAGAGAAAATGATCTGCCAAAGCCATCTGGAGCAGAGGAGGGATGAATTCACCTGCCTCTTCGTACATTGAAAGTTTCAATGCTAAGTGAAGTTAACCAATCTCAAAAATCCAAAAGCTGAATGTTTTCTCTGATATAAGGAGGCTGATTCAAGTGGGGTTGAGACGGGGAGAACAGGAAGATTAGAGGAACACTAGAAAGTTCAATGGGGAGGGAGGGCAAGAGAGGGAGCAAGGGTGTAAAAAGGGAGCAAAAGAAAAAGAAAAAAGATGGTAGAATGAGATGGATATCATTACCCTAAATGCATGTTTGAAGACATGAATGATATAAATATACTCCATTTACTAACAGTGATATGTAAAAACGTGCTCATTATGTATATTACAAAGTGTAAAGCATGCTACTGTTTATATATGCAACAACATTGAATAAAATAAGGTGTTTGTTAAAAGAATGGAAGGAAGAAAGGAAGGAAGGAAGGAAGGAAGGAAGGAAGGAAGTTAGTTAGTTTCAGAGGGAACTGTGAAGCTTCTTTTCCTATACTAACTGAATTGGAAATGAGCTCAAATTTTCTTAAGGGAACTTTGGTATACACAATGTAGCAGGTGGTCCCTAGGCCACATTTGATTGATTCCTCTGCAGAGTAGAACAGAAGGATAAAGGTTCTCAATCTGACTGTCCCCGCTGGCACGCGGAGCTGGACACTTGGCGCTCAGCTGCTATCTTTCCCATCCCATCTACACGAACACCGAGCAATTTCTTTCTTTCAACAATTGTGTTTTTGTATTTAATTTTTGCAGTTCTGGGAATTGAACCCAAATACTCATGCATATTAGGCAGGCACTCAACCACTGAACTATATCCCTAGACCACAGAGCAATTTCTATACTCAAGGAAAACTGCAGCCACTTAGACCCCAAACCCCACTAGATGAGATTTCCTGTAATATAAATGAGCAGATGCTCCTCATTCCGACTCAGTCCAACATGTGTCAGCAATCAATGCGTTTGAAATGCATTCACAAAAGTTTTTAGAATTTTTTTTTTTTTTTTTTTACTAGTGAAATACATGATTTTGCCTAATCTGAGTGGCCTTGCAAATGTCCTCATACAGGCTGGCCCTTGGCTAATCTATCTATCTTCTTTTTTCTTTCTTTCTTTCTTTCTTTCTTTCTTTCTTTCTTTCTTTCTTTCTTTCTTTCTTTCTTTCTAATTCACACAACTGAGCAGTGGGTTTTCTTATTTTATCGATCTGCATTGTTTTGTAATTCATTTCTTTCTAAATCTTATCACAATGTTAACAATGTTGGAAATCTCTCCAGGAGCTTAAAGAAAAGAAAGGAAAATAACCAACTTCAATTAGGAAAAGCTTAGAAGAAAACATTACAAACCTTGCTGCCATCTTGCTTTGACTCTCTAGAAGGGAGAAGAGGAGGAGGCTGAGTAGGAGCAGGATGAATGGCCTGGGATTTTCTTATTCTAATTCATGTTGAAGGAATTCTTGGAATAATGATGATAGATAGACAGATAGATTAGATATTGTATGGTTATATATTAATGTACATACATATCAACAATATTTACTGGTTTTGTGCATTATAAATGGGACTTGCTGTTGTTCTGAATGATAAAGAGAAACTAAATTTTTCCTTTAATCAGAGTGATCATTCCAGGCAGAAAAAGAAATCACCAATAGTTTAGAAAATGTATGGCCGACAGTCAAGAAGACGCAAAAGTTCCTCCTCGACAGGACTAACCTTTATGTATGTTTCTTCTCTTGATCTGCCTTTTCTTAAAGCATTTACTATAAAATCTTCTAATTAAAAATTCTTTCTCTGTCCTTTTGAAATTTATTTTTAACATCCTCTTGCCGGTTTTGTAATGTCTTTCTCCAGGACCTGCAAGACCCCTGCCTTTGAAATACGATCATGAGGGAAGATAGAGCCCCTTTTCCATCTCAAAAAAATAATAATAAATAAATAAATAAAATGGCTGGGGGTGACGCTCAGTGTTAAAGCATTTGCTTAGCATGCAGGAGAGCCTGGGTTCAATGCCAGTTTTGCAAAAAGGAAAAATGAAAAATAAAAGGAAAAGAAAATAGGAAAGAGCCTACCAAAGTTGAACTCACACTGTGCTCTGGTTATCACTGCAATAGGGGTGAATAAAGTCATCTTTTACTGTTTAACTTTGTCAGTGTAATGTTTGCTTTGACGCTGGCTATTAATAGTGGCAAGAGAATTTAAACTTTCAGGAAACATTCACGGTACAGGAAAGGCAGAGCCCAGCTAACACTGTGAATCCACCATAATCACCAAGCAAACACTGAGAGCTGCTGAGGTCCCCAGAGCCCTTCCCAGTCTCTCGGAGGCTCAGGCCACCATGGGAAATGGAGAAGATGGAGGAAGCCACAGACTGAGGTGGAGGGTGGGTCCAGATCCTGTGCATGTGCCCCTTGGTCAGGAGAGCAGGACGTGTTGCCCTGGCAGAGGAGGCAGCTCAAGGGTGGAACCATTACCCACAGGAATCCTGCCCAGGTCTTTTGTTCTCCACAGACCCTTGAGGGACCAGCCCTGGGCATTCCCTTCTGGAGCAGCTCCACTTAGAAACCTGCCTCCCCTGGGTTTGTGGCCCCGGGATCACTCGGAGCTTAAGCAGACCTAGGCTTTTGTTCACAGCAGAGCCCAGGTATCTGAGGAGATAGACAGCTCCTGTGTGGGCGGGTTGAGCTGCATCTATTTGCAGTTGGCCAACTTATCAATAAGGGACCAGAATCAAAAATACGGCCCCTGGACTGAAGTCAAGGTTGGGATGTGCTACTTCTTAAAGGCAGTCCTAAACCTGGGCCAGCTACACAAAGTTCAGTTCCATAAACCCCTTGCTCTCATCTGCAGACAATCCAAAATTAGAGTCTGTGGTTTGCCTGGAGGTGGAGGGGAGACCACAGGCAATTCCTGTATTTGTCAGATGAGGATCCAGCCTTGGGGACACTAGGTGTGTTCCAGGAGCCTTCCCATCTTCAGCAGTACTTCCTGCCCCAGGTTTCAGGAGGCACCCGTTTTAATTTAGGACTGGGGAGTTGGGCTTTGCCAATAGTGTATAGTGAGGTCTTGTTGATCATTCTAGATACCGGTCCGGGGAGAAAGCTTCTGTCTCAACCAAGTAGTGCTGATTTATTTCCAATGTCTTAACATTTTTCTGTCAAGTCCGCTAAAGTTTAACAAGCACAGGGAATGTGTGAAGCCCCCCAACGCAAGAGAAAACAGCTTAACAAAATGCTACCACACCACAGGTTGCTCTGTTTGGGGACACGTGTGTCATAATAGGAAGTTCTGCTGTTCCACTTCTCATACCTCAGCCAGTCCAGTAGTTAGCATCCTGCACTGCCCCACCTCAATCTCAGGTGCTGCCTTCCAGGCCACGTGGAGAACTTTTTGTGCAGGTGACAATCCCACTGTGGTTGATTTGAGCAAAGGAGGAATGTACCAGCGTGTGGGTAGCTGAGCCATCTATCCTCAGCGGAGAGAAATGAGAGGCCAACGGACCCAGGGAAATGAGACGGTGCCCAGTCCTTCAGGGTGCCAAGTTTCCCACATTTGCATTATTGATTCCATCTCACAACCAAGATTTGATTTCTGGAAGAAAGAGATTCTGATTAGCCTCTTTTGGACCACATGCTCCCTCCTGCTGGGATAAGGGTGTGTATTTGTATCATGCATGCTTTGGGGGCAATAGAATTACCAGTTCTTTCAGGTTTACCTTTGAGTTGCCTCACTCTAGCACAGAAACCCCAACACCCTGGGAAAGCCCTCAGCCCAAGAGAACTGGGGACACCTACTCACTGGCAGGAGGGCTCATTCCTCAAAGGAAGACACAGGGGTCAGTATCAGACAAAGGCAGGAAATTTGTCTTGGCAAAAAGGTAAGGTACTTAGAACAGAAAAAAAAAAAATGTAGGTGTGATTACTAGACAAAGGAAGTATGAATAATGCACAAATATCTTGGATATTGACATCTGCATCTTTGGTTCTGATTTTGCCATAGCATTTATAATATATTCTGCTGACCTAATCACTAGAGAGGAAATGTATGTAGGCTTGGTTGTCCATCTCTGTCTAGGAGCCCCAGGCTCCTTTCAGAGGAAGGTGATCATTAATTACCCAGGAATGTGAGAACACTGCTCACTTCTTTCCTTGGTCTTTCCTTTATGTTTTTTTGTTTGTTTGTTTGTTTGTTTGTTTGTTTGTTTTGTTTTTGTTTTTTTCATTATTTCAAAATCAATTTCCTTCCAAAGAATGGATTTGGAGGACAATATATGCATGTTCCATGTTAACTTTAACATATTGCCAATAGATTCAGGCTAAACCCAGTCTAGTTAATTATTCAATACCAGGAGCAGACACTGTTCAGGCAGTGTAGACATGAACACCAGTGACACCATCATGGAATCAGTTTGCTTTGGGATCTGTGAACTACACTGTGCTGTGTTTCATGGCCAGTCTGTACCTCTGTCCCCTGCAAGCCACCCTCAAGTGGGCTGCAAGAATCCTGAGGACGGTTTCCAGGGACTGTTGAAAACCTGCTGCCAGTCCTATGAATCTTATGCTGTTCTCGTTCTCCTGGTTGCAGCCCATTAGTGAAATCTGTGCATGTGGAGGGCTCTGTGCATGCAGCATTATTACTTAGGATTTCTGTGACAGAATTGAAAGGTGTAGAAGACTAATGCCTAATGGCATATCAGTTTTATATTCTGTCCTAATCCCATCTGAATTCTCTGGCCTGTTTACCTAGAAAACTTGTATTTGAATACATGCCACCAATATAGCCACATCAGGAACACCTAGAACCACAGAATTGCCAAAGTCAGATTTAATTTCTGTCCACTGATGGTTGAATATTGTTTTAGTGAAATCATTTTCATATGTAAGGCTTATAAGAATTTATTCACTTTTACTTCAAGTTTTTTTTTTTTTTTTTTTTTTTGTGTGTGTGTGTGTGTTAGGCTAAACTTGTTGCTTCCTAATTGTCACAAAAATAAGTCTTTATGTTTTATGGCAATCTTTACGTTCCTTAATCCTAAAACCAGGCACATTTCAAATGTTTAGAGGCTACGTAATTTAATTATCCTTTCATTTTTTTTTGTAACAACGAAATGAATCATTTATTCCAATGATCAGCATTCAAAGGGTATCTCAGAAGTCATCACTTGTGATAGAAATGCCACAAAATTGATTTTTTGTGATTTTCCTGAATTCTATTTTAGAAAAGAGGAAAAGACTGTGCACATCACCCTAGGAAACCAAGGCCTAAGCACCGCACTTTTCTCTGTTGGAGCACACACAGTAAGACCAGGTTGGATAAACAGCCAGAATGTGGGCTACGTGGCTATGTTGTTCTTGTTTGCATTTTACTTCCCAAATATTTATAACTTGAAAGTGTTTAAAAATGCCGCAATTTGCCATCACATATCCTAGGCTTGAGCACATCACCAGGTGCAAAGAAGATATAACAAAAGTGTAGGAAATTGTATTTGAGGATACGTATTGGATTTTGCTCTCCAAAAGGAAAAGTTGAATAGTAAACCTCAGGACCTATAACTGTGACTTTATTTGGAAATAAGGTCTTTTCAAGTTACAGTGAGGTTGTGAGAGTTGGCATTACTCCAACATGACAAATGTCCTTAAAAGAAGAGGAAAATTTGGACACACACACACACATACACACAATGTCTTGTGATGGTGGAGGCTGAGATAGGAGAGATAAAGTTGCAAGCCAAGGAACGACAAAGACTGTCAGCAACCATGAGAACTAGGAGAGAATCAAGAAAAGACATTTTTCTTCTCAGTACAAAGCTATACCCCTAAACTCCTGGGAACGTGAGAGACTGAGGCAGGAGGATCCCAAATTAGAGGCCGGCCAGAGTACCTCAGGGAAGCCCTCTTATGGTTCAGATATTAGGTGTTCCCAAAAGCTCATGCATGAAACAATGCAAGAAAACTCCCAGGTGAAATGATTGGGTTAGGAGAGCCTTACCTAATCAGTGCATGATAGGAATTAATTGGGTGGTAACTGTAGGCAGGTAGGGGTGGCTGAGGAGGTGGATAGGTGGGTGCATGCCCATGAGGTTTATATTTTGTCTGTGGTGAGGGGCCCCATCTCTCTCTTTCCTGGTGCCAGATCTCCAGCTGCCTTCCTCCATTATACCCTTATGCCACAATGTTCTGCCTCACCTCAGGTACACAGCAATGGAGTCAGCCATCTGTAAACTAAGACCTCTGAAATCATGAACCCCAAATAACTTTCCTCCTCAAAAGTCGTCCTTGTAGGGTTGTTCAGTCACAGCAACAAAAAGCTCCCTGTCTCAAACTATAAAAAGGACTGTGGATGGATCTCAGTGATAAAGCACAGAAAGAGAGAAAGTGGGGGGAGGAGGAGGTGGTAGGAGGGAGGGCGGGAAGGAAGGAAAGAGGAAGGGAGCGGGCGGGAGGTGGGGGGAGAATCAGTCCTCTCCTGCAGATCTCAGGGAAATGCAGTGACACCTTGACTTTGGACTTCAATGCTCTGGACCTGTAAGGTTAAGGTACCCAGTTTGTGGATCTTTGGTACAACCGCCGTGGGAAACTGTTGGACCTTGTCTTTGAGGACAGCCACTACATGGAGATTAGTGGACCCCCAGCTGCACGCCAGACCCAGGGTTATTTTCAAGGACTTAAAGGCAAAGACAATGGATCTGCTTTCTTTAAGAATAAGTTTTCTGTATACTTGGAGGTTTGGAAAGAACTGGTCTTGAGAGCAGATGGGGGCTTGAAATACCGTGCTCTCTCTGGGGTGGCAGCACACTTTACCATAACATTGGAACTGTAAGCCTCTTTCTAGGATGCAGGATGTTCTTAAAAATTGTGGGTTTAAAATGAGGAAACCTAACAAGTTGCAGCTATGAAAACTACAGCTTCAGCTCCTGCAAGGAACAATTTCTGTAGGCTAGGAGATTGAGGGTGGGGTTCTGTTGTGGTTTGGATGTGAGGTGTTCCCCAAAAGCTCATGTGTGAGACAATGCAAGAAGGTTCGCAGGAGAAATGATTGAGTTGTGAGAGTCTTACCCCAATTAGTGAATTAATACCCTGATAGGAATTAACTAAGTTGTAACTGAAATAGTACGGCGTGGATGGAGGAAGTGAGCGTTGGGGGCATGGTTTGGTGGTATATATTTTTGTATCTGGAGAGTGGAGTCTCTCTCTGCTTTCTGATCACCCTGTGAGCTCCCTCCTCCGCCATATTCTTCCATCATGATGTTTGGCCTTACCAGGAGCCCTGAGGAATGGAGCCTGCTGTCTATGGACTGAAACCTCTGAAACCGTGAGCCCGCAAATAAATTTTTCCTCCTCTACAATTGTTCTGGTTGGGTCTTTTAGTCACTGTGGTGAAATAGCTGACTAAAACAGTTTCATACTCCATTTCCTCTGTATACACCATTTTGAAATCTCCTGTAGGCGTTGGAAAGACAGAAATCTGTGTACCTGATGGCTGTGTACTCTGCAGTCTCTCTCTCTCTCTCTCTCTCTCTCTCTCTCTCTCTCTCTCTCCTCTCTCTCTCTCTTAATGGTTCTTGAGTTTTGCACCACAACTTTGTGGAATTACCTCTTTCTTTCAAACGTGATATTTTTGATCTTGGGAAAGCATTAGTGGCAACTGATAAATGTCCCCATTTAAAATTACATTAAAGGCAAAGGCACCTCCTAGTCTCCTAGTTCTTTATTTAATTCCAGCTGTCACCGCATTCAACTGAAACAAGAATTTGAGGATCAATCAAACACTGTAAGGCTTAAGTGATTCTGGCATCCTTGCGACTTGCATGGATTGCTTTAACCTCCTACCTGTGTTGTGACAGGTAGCTCACAACGGATCAGTCCTCCGACATAGGCTCTCAATATTTAACATTAACACCTGCCCTAGGGACTTATAAACTACCCACAGCATTCTCTAATGGATCCTACAAGTCAAAAAGAGTTTAGCCAGCATTTCTCTCTTCCTTTAATGCAAATTCATCCCATTAGGAGCTTGAAAAAAATTAGAAAAGGCACAGAAACATTTACTTACACTATCATTGAGTAAATTAAAATTTAATAGAGAAAAAATTTAAGGCACACAAAATTTCCCTCTTCCATTTGAATCTTTGATGTATTCACTATAATGTTTTAACTCCAAACAACAATAAAATCTCAGTTTTTGTCATTGAAGAGCAGACTTGTTTCATTTCCAGCATAATGAAGGGGAATAAAGTTGATTAATGATTTCAAATTTACACTCTTCTCACCTCTTGAAATTCTTCATCCCATTACATGTTCAATTAAGTGACTTTGCCCCTTGCTGGGGAGGCAGGTTACTGCTCACCTTGTCGCCCCAGCATGTCTGTCCGCATCACAGATCACTGAGGCTCTCAGTGTGGCACCTTGACAAGATGCCTACCTGGGTCTGGAGCTGCTTCTGGCTGGCTTGCTTTGCCTGTGTTTCAGGAACTGCATCGGAAGAAAATGTACAGAGGCTTTTCTGAGCCTATGTGGCGAGATCAGGCAGTGACCTCAGCTGACCTCCCTGCTCTAGTGTCCTGCCTTTTGGAATGTGGTCAGACTTGCAGTCCAGGCTCCTCAAGAGTACCAGGTTTGAGTTTGTGAATGATTTTCACAACCCTGCCTCACCTCCCTGATGATCTGGCCCCATGGCTGCTGTCTGTTCTGGGGAAGAGTACTGTTTATTGTAGTACACATTCAACAATAGTGCCTTCCAGCGAATCATTGGTGTGTTTTGTGAGGTTGCTAGAGCAAGGGGCACTGTGGCTTCCTTTGAGCAACCATTCAAAGTCATGTTCTGCTCTGGGTGACAATGTTGAGATTGACTTATCTGTTATTTGTGCATCAGATTGGCAGCCTCTTTTCAGAGAGTTTTCCCTGAGCAGAATATTGGTCTGTTGGATAACTTCAGCAAGAAAGCATTTATGAGCAGTGACCCAGAGGGAGATGAGGAAGCAGGACTGGAGACATCATGGAGGAGAATCTCATGTGGGAGCCCAGATGAGTAAATGAAGGACACACAGGAGTGCAATGGCTCAGCAAGGCCAGTGTGCCACTGGAAGTGTCTGTGAGGAATAACCAAGGGGAAGGGGGAGAACTGCTTTCGATTTATCTGTCTTATTCTGAAAGTGTTCATCTCAAGAACCAACTATGTATGAGGCTCACATAGGTGCTGCGAGGAACACACTGCCAATTTCTGAGAACAAGCACACTGTCTAAGCACCAGAGGAGAACTTGGGTCCAAGTACCTTCTTTTTTTTTTAGATTATTTATTTACTTATTCATAATGCACAAGTGTATCATCTTTTTACATACAACTGCTTGTATACAAAGTATATAAGTACCATTCAGATCTTTAATCATGCATTTAGGATAGTGATATCCATCTCATTCAACCACCATTTTCCCCCCTTCTCCCCCCCTGCTCCCTCCCTTGACCTCCCTTTCCTTTGACCATTCTAGTGTTCCTCTAATCCTATGTACCCCCATCCAATCACACTGTGAACTAACCTCCTTATATCAGAGAAAACATTTGGTGTTTGGATTTTTGAGATTGACTAATTTCACTTAGCATTATATTCTCCAACTTCATCCATTTACCTGCAAATGCCATTATTTTATTCTCTCTTAAAGAAAATGTGGTATATATACAAAATGGAATTTTACTCACCAAGTACCTTCTTAGAGGCACAAATGCTGGAGAATGGAGGACAGCACTTGCTTTAGCATTCATAAGGACAGGCAGCTGAGAAGACACCTGGAGAGGTGCCGGACGCAGGTGTTGAAGATAAAGTGGATTTCACCATGCAGAAGTGGGAAGGGACAGCCCGTCTTCCAGCAAAGGAAAGGGACGAGCAGGATCTGAAGGCAGAAACATGGTGATCTCACACTGTGGCTGATGCGCAGGGTAGGTACTAGGAGGATCCCCACACACCAAGTACCTCAGGTGGTGTTGGTGGTGCAACCTTCACACTCACCGGCCTAAATTCTGGTGAGCTCTCACACCCAAACTAGAGCAAGGCTATTTTTTCTCTCCCAATCCGCATGACTTGACTTAACATTTGTACATTTTTTTTTTTACTGAGGTAAAAATTTAATAATCTAAAATACACAAATTCAGTTGCACAGTTTAGCAACTGGGTCCTAAAAATATAATCCACTGCTATGGGTATGAAACTTTTCTATCTTCTCACAAATTTCCATACAGCTGTTTCCCAATCCCCACCTCCACCCAGCTGATTAAAAAAATTTTTTTTATTAGTTCTACATAGGTAAGATCATACAACGTGGACTTATTTGTGTCTGGAAATTCTCACTTAACATTTTTCTATGAGACATGCATGCTGTTTTACATATCAAAAGTTTTATCTTTTTAATTGCTAAGTAATAACCTATTAAATTAGTGCATCATAATGTGTTCATCCATCCCCCTGTTGAGGGATCTTCAGGGTGTTTTTAATTCTGTGGCTATTGGGAGTTGATAGGTATTATTATGCAAGTCATTTTATGAAATATTCTCCAGATATTAACATGGGGATTGTGAAATGTGCCTATGTCTTGGCATGCATTCAAAGCAACTCTTTATTGCTGAGTGGTTTGTCACTAAATGAATTTGTCACATTTTAAAAATCGATCTACCAGTTGATGGTATCAGAGTTGTTTATTTTCTTTACTTACTACAGAAATGTATTATGAATACTCACATTCAGGTGTTTGTCTGTGGCCCTATGTTTTTTCCCTCCAGAGTAAGACTGAGGAGTGGGATGTTTGAACATATGGTAAGTATACATTTAGCTTTGAGAGAAACTTCCAAATTCTTCTTCCAAACCCACCGCATTCCTGTGTATTCCCATGAGCAATCCATGAGATCTCCGGCACCACCACACGAAGTAGTTGATCTTTTCAATTTTGGCTATTCTAATGAGCAGTGTAGAGCATCCTGCTGTGGTTTTCAGCTGCACATTCCTGATAACTAATGACGCTGGGCATCCTTTTATAAGCTGACTGGCCATCCACATATATTTTTGGTGGGAAGTTTGTTCAAATATCCTGCTCACATTTTTTTTTTTCAATGAAATTGGTTGTTTATCTTCTCTTATTGAGTAGTCAAAGTTATTTCAGCTCCTGAAAAGAAGTTCTTCATCTATTGTACCTTTACAAATATTTCCCTTCCAAATCTTGGCCTGTCTTTCATTAGGTTAAAATAGTTTTTCAAAGTGAAATGTTTAATTTCGCTAAAATCCAGTTTACCCTTTCTTGAAAACAATTTGTTCTTTCAGTAACTTTTCCTAAGAAAACTCTTCCTACCACCGTGTTGCAAGATAGTCTTGTATGCTTCCTTTCAAAATGATTTGATTTTACCTCTTATGTCTGGGTATCTGACACCCTGTGTTAACGTTTGTGGTGGTGCTTGGTAGGGGTTCAGGCTTATTGGATCTGCAGAATAGCCATTTCCTGTAAACA
This sequence comes from Tamias sibiricus, assembly GCA_025594165.1. Classification (NCBI taxonomy): domain Eukaryota; kingdom Metazoa; phylum Chordata; class Mammalia; order Rodentia; family Sciuridae; genus Tamias; species Tamias sibiricus. The sequence continues at coordinate 166,059,226 of CM046662.1, read as the reverse complement.
CGGTCCTTCCCTCATGGAAGATCTTTGCAATCTTTGCCAATTTTCAAAATATATACAGGTCTGTTTTTGGACACTCTATTTTCTTCTTTGTTTTTCTTTCCCTCAATATGTCTGTCAGTGTTTTATTCAAAGTCACTCAGGACCACATCTGCTTCAGTTGCTCACAGTAAACTTTCCACCTTTAATTGCCTCTCGGGTTATTGGTTCTCCAAAAAAACATGCTCAGATGAAGAACAGATCAAAACCACTCCAATGGGAAAATGAAGCTGGCCTCTCATATGTGATGGAGTATTTTAATTCTTTACCTGTCATTTGAATAGTATGAGATCATTTTCCCCATTTCATCTCCTTTCTCTAAGATTAAGTTCTTTGATTCAACATTTCTTACTTTTACAACAAATTGGGTCAAGCACATATACCATAAGGAAAAGTGCTTGGAGGCTCCATCAGGACGAGGGATTTGGGGACAAAGTAGCCCTCAGACTGGAGGAGGGGTGATTGGGGGTGGCAGAGCCTATCTGGTATTGAGCTGGCCTCTCCTGAAGGCACCTCAGGTGTTCAGATTGATTTTTGCTCTAAAAAACCTGAAATAATTTGTTCACATTATAATATTTCAAATATACAAAATAATGTAGATTCAGGAGATATTAAAATCATGGGACATTCCAGAGTGACTGCTATAACGTTGTTACCACCAAAGTCCACCTGGGTTTCGGGTACATCCAAGAATGGAATGAGGGCCTTGCCCTAGGCTGGCTGAGGCAGGTGCCCTGAAACTGCAGTTCTGCTAAGCAATCTTTTTTGGGGGGATAGGTACCACATTCAGAGACACCACAGTCCTTTCGCACTTTGTTTCAGAATGTAAGCTTGTCCAACTTGTCCAGAAAACAAATGAATGACACAAAAAGACTCCATCCTCCTGTGAATGACGCCTTTGATTATGGCGAATTTTGTCTTGGGTGACAGCTGCCGTACAGGCATTTTATTTGTAATACCTACTTCATGTCAGCCTAGATGTGCACCTGTGTACCGTGGAGGACGGAAAACGGAAACCATGATCCCTGTGAGCTTCCCGTTGCCTGTGAAGGTTGACCCCGAGTTCCACCCGCCACCAGATTACTGCTCATAGTTCTGAGTAAGTTCTATGGCCATCGGGCCACCTGACCCGCTGCACTTCCAATGCATGAGCTACCAGGCCTTGACGAGTGGCGGAGGCTCCTGTGCCCAGAGTCGCCAGAGGTGCCCACCAGGAGAGATGAGCCTCGGCTGACAAAGCAACCAGAAACATCTCCCAGGAGCACACGGTGAGCTTGGAGAACATGCCATGGATTTCTGGGAGTCAGAGAATCCCATCTAAAGTCGAGGAATTGCCTGGTAGATTTGCTTGTACTTTGTATTGTTTTACCTTAATTACAAGATCATTGACATTGACGAGAGAGTTCTAGAAGATCATAGCATTTGGCATTTTGCTGATGGACCCTGAGTTTGAGTTAATTCTGAAGATATCTCTTCAGCGTGATGTGGGAGGAAGACCAAATTGCATTTCTTACCTCAGGGCACAGTAGGAATCTGAAGGCCAGGGCCACCTTGGGAGGACACACCATTGAATAATGGAAGGGGCAGGTGTCACGGCAATCCAGGCAGAAAAGAAATACAAACTGGTGAAATAAGAGGCTCCTTTTCCTCAAGTAAACAATATTCTGGAAAATAAAAACAACAAACTAATTTTAGAAGGATTTTAGGCAGGAATAAAAATGAAAATAAATCACATCATAATGGTTTAGGAAGTTTGAGGGGGAAGGCATTTCTAGATGTATGAAATTATTTTCCTAATTCACATATATCCGTAAATTAATACCGAGTACAGGCAATCGTGATTTTATACATCTCTGTCTTGTTTTTTAGTATTATATAAGTATTGACATGTTTTACAGTTTGGAATGTGACTACTTGCAAACTATTCAGTGTTTGGGGGAATGTGTTCAATTATATGCAATGCACAGTTAGTACCCGGTCAGTCCCATGCTCTCCTCCCAGTGAGAAGCTGGCACTGCTACTTCTGAGCCTGTGACAGGGGAAGGCAAGAGTGCAGAATGCAGAGGTCAGGGACAGGCATCTGCCTTCATATGAAACTTCTCCACCTTTTCTCAAATACTTCATGGTGCCTTTGTCTGTGTGTGTGCCCACGCATGCCCATGCAGGCATGTGTATAAAATATACAGAAGCCTAAATGCAGCATAGGACAGCTCGGGTGCCCTGCTCATACCTTGAGCTCCACTTCCTGCATCCGTGGGCATTTCTGTCTTCAGAGTTTCTGATCACCAACCCCTGTGTGTTCGGTCACATTAGCTTTGCAGTTGAGTAATTAAGATAAGAAGGTGCAGTGCATGTTCTTCCTCTCTGAGGATTTTCCAACATTTTTAACCTTTCACAGAAATACAGATGAAGCAGCAGGCTCCCTTCTATGTCTTCCCACATACATCTTCAGTCTTTATTTATAAATAAAGCCTTAAGAAACCAACCAATTAAATGTAATATGGGTATAACATAAAATATGGCTGTGGTTATATAGAGGAGTTCCCTGGCATTTTTAAAACAAACCTGTGAAAAATATTTCGCTGCTATAGTATAATTATTTTTACATAAATTAAGTATTTTTTTTTCATGTCCAGTAATCATTTTTTTAATTGCTACACACGTTTCCTGTTTTGAAAACACTACCTTGTGTTTCTGGTGTTTTTTGTGTGGCTGGAATTATATGCTACTATTGCCTACCCTTTATCTATTATTGAACAAAGAAGGTATAAATAAACAATATGATACTGTGCGTACAAACACCGATGAAAAGAAAACGTGCTTGGTGTCACTAAGCCTATGAAAATATTGAAACAAATTTCATTCATAAATAGTGCACAATTCTTGTGAAAATTTCAACATGGCCCTATCAGTGCATATTGTAGTTTTATGTGAATCTTCTTTCAACTTATTGGACTGTTCAGATATCTCTATGCCCAGTGATGGAGATAAAAGAAGCAAATGTACCAAGAGTACAAAGGTGGTTTCAGGAGTGAGATGCAGGGGAAGATGGGGACATGTTGGTCAAAGAAGACACTTTGCAGTTGTACAGGATGAGAAAGACAGAGGCCTGATGGCAGCTGGAGACAGGCTAGGGACCCGGCATCACTTACTGGACCTTCATTAACAGAGAGGTCCAATCTCCAAAAGATAAGGCAACTGTGAGATAACGTGTCAATGTTTGACTAGAAGGATCGGTTCACTCTGTACATGAGTATAAAAATGTCATTGTATGTGTCTTGTATCTGCATGATAAAAAGGAAAAAAAACAGAATTTTGGAAATTATGTTGTCCTGGATGTTAGGGACCGAATCATGTCCCTCCAAAATTCACATGTTGAAGTTCTAACCCACAGTAGGACTACATTCTTACTGGGAATGTGACTAATTGGAGATGGGGTTATTAAAGAGACAATTAAGTGAAACAGGGTCACAAAGGTGGGCCCTGATCCAATGAGTGGTGTCTTCATAGGAGGAGATTAGGACACAGGCATGCTCAGAGCTGAGATCATGGGAGGACACGGGGGACCGCACCGCAGCCAAGGACAGCGGCCTCAGAAAGAGCCAACACTGCCCATACCCCAAGCTCAGCCTCCAGCCTCCAGGACTGTGAGAAAACACACTAGTAAATATAAACATGGGCTTAATTAAATACTCATTAAGCATCCATCCATGGTACTGAGTGAAGGCAGCCCTGGAAAACTGATGCAGTAGAAATGCTCTTGAAAATCAGCAGCTTGGCTCCCACACCAAGCACAGAAAGTGACGTGTAGCCTCAACCACTACATTGATTCTAGACAATGTACTGGGAACATCGACAGTACTGTCAACCACCTTACAACCTGCGTGTTGGATTGTGTCCAACAAAGCATTCTAGAACCGTAAACATATTTGTTCATATTATTATTAATATGCCCTTCAAACATATTCAAAACCTTGAACCTTGACCTTGAACTTGAAAGCTTAAATCTTTATACATTTTTCCATTAATTTATTTTACTATTGTTTCTAATAGTATTCTGTTTCTTGTGGTGTATTTTCCTTATCAGATCTATTCTATACTTTCTAGACTGAGAGCTTATTTATCTATTTTGCCCAACTTTTGTATATCAGAAATGCTTAAGTAGGAATAAACTGTAGAAGCAGGGATTTCCACTACTTCTGTGTTTGCACTTATTCTATGCTTGTTTATAAGGGAAGTTTGCATTAAAGGTAGCCATAATTTCTGTGAGTTATCACATTTATTGCTTTCTTCTATCCTTTCTAAATATAGAAAATTTAAATTAGCTGCAGGAAGCAAGAAATGACTGAAAATTGAGTCTGGGAAAGTAATAAATTGGAGATCGGGAAAAGTAGAATCAGGAGAAAGTACTTTACTATGCCATTTTTAAACCAAAGACAACTTTGGACAATCTTTTTTAAAGTTATATGCTTATTGCAGGTGAGAGACACAGCAATCTACTTTTTACCCTTTTAAAAATCCCTACAGCACTTGTTATGAAGACTGTTTTACATATTGGGGAAGATTTTGTAAACAGTTGTTCATTATCTCTGTAACAACTAGTTTTTAATCATGCAGATGCTTCTGGGTAAAAAAATAAATAGAGGTAAGATTGATTTTTAAACAACATATGCCACAACCATTAAAAACACCGCTTACTGATTGCTGACTTGTAATTTGCTGACCATGTTTGGTTTTGCCTGAGGAATAAGAAAAGTAGGAGGTAGAACATGTGTTATTGATTACTTTTCTTCAAGGAGGTTTTTTTAAAGTCAATCACCTCTGACTTAAACACTCTTTTTCTGACCTTCAAAGTAATTTATAATCAATGCCTATTTAGAAGTGAAAAAAAACAATCGCCTGGATATTTAGTGTATAATAACTTCAGTGTTGAGAGCCAATCAGCCATTATAACATGACCCGGGATCAATGAATTGCTGGGAAGAATGCTCAATCAGGTCGCTCGTCCTGTGGGCATGAGTCATTTTCCCTTTAAAATGGTCTGTGACCTTCTCAAATATGAAGTCTGCCATATGCCCTTTCTTTTGCCAATAGCTGTCTTTTGTGACAAACAATGACTAATTCTATAGTTTTTCTTGGTAATATAAAGGGCTGCCATTACCATATTCTATTTGCATTTGAAAAAATGGGTAAAAACTGACAAAAATCATAAGTTTAGAGGCAATTCCTAAAATAAAATAGATCATATATACTTTGTTAAGATTACCAATGAGTAAAGGAAATTCCGTGTATATATAATTCTGATGTGACTTAATCTATTTTTAAAAGTATAAAATTTTCTTTAAAATTTTACTTTTGGAGTTTTGAGGGGGTAATTTTGTCTCTAATTGAATTAATTCATTTGATAATTTGTTTTGTACACATATTACCTAGCAGGCTACCTTCTAGGTTCTGATATTTTACTTCAAACATGACAAATACAATTTAGGTTGTGCTAAAAGGAACAATCAGTCCTCTAAACCATGAGATACCCTGGCTCCTCCCTTTAGGGCTACAGACCCCTCAGCTAATTTGCCCACTTTTGTTTCTGGATAGGCATGTCACTCCTCTGATATGGATCAGAGATTCATATGGTTGCTTCTAGGAAGGGATCCTGGTTCAGGAGGGACATAGGAATTGTCTCAATGTGTACAAGCACGTGAGGATTTGCTCCTCTCCAACAAGCATGCAGTCTCTAAGGAATAAAAAACTTTTTAGTTCCAAATTTGTGTAGAATTCTTCAGGACCTGGAAGTTGCAAGCAGAACAGAGAATTCACAAAATAGATGTTATTTGCTAAATCTCAGTGACTACTTTGGAAGAGGGCACAAGCGAATGAGAGAATAAAAACAAAAGCAGGAAAAACAGAGACCTGCTGGGCTCACTGAGGGAGGTTCAGCTCCCTCAGCTGAACGCCAATAGGCAGCTGAGCGCCAGCAGGTGTGGAGTAGCTGGCCTGTGCCCTAGGCTGCAGACAGGCTGGAGGATGCTCCAGGGCAGGCTTGGCGTGTTTTCACAGCAGGGAGCCACTGACAGTCTCGGGAGTGCTGCATCCACTCCTTCCCTGAGCACCCATCTACTGAGAATTCCCAGCTGCATGGACCAGGGTCTAGGAAAAGAAACAGGAAGGCCAGCCCATGTGTCAGGGTCAGTGTGGAGACAGACACTGCTGTGTGGATGAGGACACAACCCAGGGGCCTGGTGACCACCAGGGTGACACAGCCAGTCTGCAGTGCAGACACAGATGGCTCTGAGCTCAGGTTGTGCCCAGCAGAGCCCAGAGCCTCACTGCCTGCCTCTGTCCATGGTCGATCCAGTGCTGGGTGGACAGAGAAGTGGAACCCGGGCGCCTAGGCAGGCCTCTGGCCGAATCAGATCATGAGTTTGAGAGGTGTTGGTGACGCCACTTGGCAATCTCTCAGGGTGGGTACCCAGAAGCAGAGGACTAGACCGGTTCTTTGAAGAAACTCTTAAAGAAATAGAAAATTGTCAGACTGGCTTTGGTTTTCTCCCCACTACTCAGTATTTCTTTTGTTCCTGGTCTGCTGTTTTGGAAGATGTGAAATTCAAAGTTATTGGGAAGGTGAAAATAAGTTGTTTTTATCCAAGTATATTACTAATTCTGTCTGATATATCTAGGTTTTTTTTGTTTTATTTACTTTTTTATTATTTTTAATTCTAATTTGTTCCGTAGGATAGCAGAATGCATTGCAATTCCGATTATACGTATAGAGCACAATTTGAGATGTCCAGTTTTTAAAGTGTACATCCATAACGGCTGAAGGAGACAGGTAGATCCCCAAATTGACACTTCTTTTAACAAACACCAACATCAATACTGCTGGGATCCAAATCTGCTCCAAACAGCAGATGTTGAATGCAGGGTCAGCAGGTGTCCTGAAGGTCCAGGTGGAGAGGTCGCGGGGTTTACAGCACACCTGTTTGCAGCGTGTCCTCTCTGCTTCTCGTGACAGTCCCACAAGATACAGGGCTTCGTCATCTCCACGTGACAGATGAGGAATGAGAACTTTTGAAAGATGAGGCTCCTTGCCTGGGGTGCTGTGGCTCAGTACGGGGCACGGCCACCAGAGACAGGGCTGTGGCAAGGAGGCCTGAGAACAGAGCCAGCCCCTGGCACAGGCTGTGAGCTGAGTCTGGTCCACCTTATGCAGGCCACAAGGAAGGCCTCCCGTGTGCTAAATAACTTCTGGATAGAAAACACTCATTTTCTGATACCAATTAGATCTTGTAATCATAGCAGTTGAAGCATTGTTTTTCTGAAACAAGGTTGGAGAGGACCACTATTCAAACCTCATCATATACTGTGTCCAAAATCACTTTTTATTCTGCACTGAATTGCAGATTTTGTTTCCTATCTCAGCTACAAAATCTAAAGCATTCTCTTCTTTTTTTGGGCCATGGATTGAACATAAGCACCATATTTAAAGGTCAGTGTGTGTTTTAACAACTCCATGAATATAAACTCGGCAAAATAGTGTGTAGTATTGGCTTCTAGGGAAACAGTAGCACTCAATACCTTTGGGGTATTTTCTCTTTTTAAAATTGCTCTCTGCCGTAGATTTGCCTGTAGCCTGATCAAGTTTTCCCTTTGTCCAGAATGTTTATCTCAGGGACAAGACACTTGCACAATTCAATTCTTTGACAGATGCAGAATCCAAAGGGACTCGGTGACGCTGCAAGGATCATGCTCCGGAGATGATGATCTCATGTGGGCGTTAGTAAGAAGAGTTCCAGGACTCAAGTGTTCTCAGTCCTCATCTGCCCCATGGACATAACGAAGCCCTGTACCTCATGGGGTGTAGTAAGAGGAGTTCCACAACTCCGCATCTGCTCTGCAGGCCTTGGTCGGGCTAACTCTCGTAGTCACAGGCGATAACACTCGTGAGCACCGCTTTTGCTGGATTTCCAAGTATCTTTTGGCATTATTGCATTCTAAGTTGGGGAAATACTTGAGAACATATTTTGTCTATTATGAATCTTTTGAAAGTGAAGTTTTCTGTATCAAGGTAAAGAATTATCTAGCTTTTTGTGTCGTTCAGTAAAAAATTATCCCAGATTAAATACTCACTACACCATATTTTGAATGCCTGCTGGAAACCTGGGCTGTGTGAGACTTTTCCCTGGCCTTCTCTACTTCAGGGGCCCCTGAAGGGGAGGCACAGGATTGTGTCACCACCACCACGGGTATGTGACATGTGGGCTCCTGTGAGCAGATGGCTTGTCTCTGTGGTGTCTTACCTTTGCAGGGAACTCACAGATGTGCTGTCTCACTGGACAGGTAGCTGCCTTCGTTGTTCTTTACTAACTGCACACAATAGAGAATCCAGCATCTTTTAAGAAGCTAAATGTAAGTTATGCCTGAATCAGTTGGAATGAAGGCTGGAAGACCCCTAAAGACAACTGGTATTGGCTGGGGACCAGATGGGGACCCTAGATGCTTCTGTCTGATGGGACCAGAGATTCTGACAGTCGAATAAGGAGGACCTCACTGGTCTTTCTTTCTAGAGAGTTCTCTCGTCTATTCTATCCCAGGCTTAACAGCCATCTGTCATAAGTACCAGAAAAATTCTTTTGCGTTTGAATCAATCTTCCTAAAGCTTTCTGTTGGAGAAACTATGGCACGAACACCACGAAGTTCCTGTGAGAGAGAATCCATTCCTTTCTGTGTGAATAGCAGAGACATCAACTCACTTTATTACTCATTACGTGTCAAAATGTCAAGGTTTGGGGCGTTTTATGTGACAAGCAGTTTGACAAACAACAATCAGTACATGACTTGGCACGCTTTCAGCATGAGCGATGGCATCAGCATTATTTGTCTGCTGGAAAATCTGCCCACCCTGCTCTGTGCCGAAGACACAATGCCTTGCATTAGGAAAAGGCAAACTTTGCCTTTCTCCAAAGCTCCGCCTCTTTTCCATGTACCATTCCTTCTAACACGGTCTGTGCAGGTGGGACATGGTATACTTGCCTTCAACTAGCGATACGATGGAGATTTGGCTGAAGTACGGACAATTTTAAAAGGCAGGGCAAGGGGACACGTGTGGCTCTACAGGCAGCAGAAGTCAGCCTGCGGCACCCGGTTCTCTGTGGGAACATCCTGGCATTGGCCGGAAGCACCTTCCTCCCCACCCCTCTCTCTCCAGCTCATCGTCTCTAAAGAGGTCTGCAGGTGGCTTTTCTCTGTGGCGTCTTATCTTTGCAGGGAACTCTTAGATGTGCTGTCTCGACTTATGCTGCGGTGGTGCAGCTGCACAGCTAGCCGCCTGCCCTCAGGAGGGAAGTCTGCTCTGCCTAAGCCCAGGCTTCTCACTGGCCCTTCACAAACAGAGACACTCACAGAGATGAGAAAGCACAACAGCACCAGCCAACACCAGGTTGCCCTGTGTCTCCTGCCTGGGGGGTTGGCCTTCTGAAGTTCCAAAATGAACTCCTGTGAGTTCCTTGAACTGTGTAAGCCCTGCTTTAACGTGAAGAAGTTGAACTTTTCCAGTAAATTAGCAAAACTGAAAAAATTTATACTAGAGGGCATAAGATAGGTGGGTGCAGATACACACATAGGCTTTTGCATTGGTATGGTGAGTGTTTTAAATTTATATGCAAGGATAAAATTAAATACGTTTTTTTTTCTAAGTTGATCTTTAGCATTGAACTATGTGACAGCCCTATAATAATTTATTTCAGAAGGAGTTTTATTCACAAACAATTGTCACATATACGACATAGGAAAGATAAGTAACTGGAATGATTAAAAATAGATATTTAAATCTTTCTAATCAAAGAACATATTTTGTTGTACAGAGGGTCTTAATATCTACTCACTGCCTTTAAAACTGCTGAACTTAAAAAAGAATAATGGCTCAAGTTATTTAAAAACTTCCCCTATAAGGATGCATCTGTGTCCTTGTAGATGTGAAACTACTTCTGCTTCCTGGGACTCTTATCAAAACACTACATGGCCCTTTACTTTCTCCAGAATTTAGATGTTTTGCAACATTTTCACGATTCTTTCCCTAGCTTACTAGAAAGAAAGCAGACATGGGGAAACCACACCAGAGATTTTCATGCTAACGAAGAGAGTTGAAGATGAATATTGCCTAAAAAGTAAATCTGAACATACAATAGTGATTCCTGGGGGCTGGAAGGGGAGGGTGATTAGATTTGACTCGGTGCCTGCTGTATGCATGTGTGGAAATAGTACACTGAACTCCAATAATAATGTACAAGTAATATGTATTAATAAAATGATTATAGACACATTTTTAGAAAGTATATTTAGTTGTATGTTTCTTCAGATTCTGGAGGATTTTCAAAGGTGACAGCACCTCCATGCACACAGGCCATGCTGTCTCTCCTGCCCTCATTCAGAAGATGAACACTAGCTGAAATCACAGGGGGACATTCTCCTCTTCTCCTGTTCATGTGTTGTTTCCATTGTCGTGGGATAGAGACCCGTGAGGAAGATGGTGTTAAAGCAGTTGAATGCATTGGTGACAGCCGTGTGTGGAGTAGCAGTGTAATGATCCCCCCCCAATCTGCCCCCACGTAAGCACTGGAAAACTGCCCCAAATGGCCTCAATCAACACAGTCAAGTTATCAACACCAGTAACGGATGGGGACGATACTAGCAACTTTCCAAATATTGAAAAAGACAAGGAAATACTTTGAATAACTGTATGCCAACAAATTTGATAACATAAATGAAAGATATGTTTGGTTCTTTGCCCATTTATTGATTGGGTTATTTTGAGGGTTTTTTTTTTTTTTTTTTTTTTTTGGTGTTAAGATTTTGCGTTCTTTGTTTAACCTGGAAATTAATGTCCTACCTGAGGCGCAGGTGGCAAAGATTTTCTCCCATTCTGTAGTCCCCATTGTCACTCATTGGATTCCTTCCTTTGCTCAGAAGAAGCTTTTTAGTTTGATGCCATCCCATTTATTGATTCTTTTTTATTTTTATTTTACTCCTTGCACTTTAGGAGTCTTGTTGAGGAGGTCGGTTCTTGAGCCAACATGTCGGAGTGTAGACCCACATTTTCTTCTGGTAGGTGCAGGGTTTCTACTTCCTAGATCTTTGATCCACTTTGAGTTAAAGTCTATGTTATGCCAATAACATTCATATTATAATCCCTGGGACCTGTGACTATTCCCTCATCTGGAAAGATGATACAAATGTGATTAAGAATTTCAGGACAGATAGATTATTCCTGTTATCTTTACAGGTCCTTAGTACTCCCTCCAGTGTCCTTATGAGACACTAAAAAACAGAGGGAGCTCACCCCCCACACACACACACACAACCAAAGAAAGGGATGTGACAACAGAGAAGAGATTGAAGTGATGTAGCCACAAGCCAGTGAAGGGAAGCAGCTACCAATAATTTGGAAAGCAGCCCAACAATTCTATAAAACCTTATAAATGGTCATCATATGTCAGAGCAATTCCATTCTTAGTTATGAAGTTAACAGAAAACACAAGCCCACACACAAGTGTGTACATATATGTTTAGAGCTTTATTCACAATATCCAAAAAGTGGGAAAACCTCAAATACCCATAAACTGCCAAGCTGATGAGCTAAAGGTGGTATATACCTACAAAGACCCAATATTTAGACACAAAAAACCATGCAGTCCTTATATCTGCAACTACATGGATGAGCCTTTAAAACATTACGTGGCATAAAAGAACCCAGAGCTAAAAGGCACCAGGTTTCATGTTTCCAGTTACTTGGAAAGTCCAGAAAGGCAAATCTGTAAAGACAGCAGGTTAGCTTTAAAGAACAGGGAGGGGCAAATGAACCAATGGCTTCACAGGTATGAGTCTTCTTTAAGGAGTGATAAAAGTACTCCAGAATTAGTGGTGATGGGTGCAAGACATGATTGTAAACACCGCCAATTCATCTACTTCTTGAAATTAAGTTTTAAACTGAAAAAGAATGGAGAAAGAAGACTTCTGGTTGACGGATGGTGATTTAAGAATTGCAAATAGCATCTTTAGCTTTAGGGAAAAAGAAACGTGTTCTACAACTAATTCAAGGCAGGGCTTCTTTTCCTTCTGGAGTCTAGAGTTCAAGAGATAATGAATCATCACTCACCCAGAGAAGTGTTGTGAGGCGTTTGTCTTCCCCAACACTTCACCGTTGCGTGGGCACAGCAGATATACCGGAGTGGGCTGGAGAGGACCTGGGACACTGTAACGTCACACTCTGACACCAACATTTGTCAAAGTCCCATCTAAGCAGAAAATGAAACAAAAACATCCGCTTGAATTCATGTTCTGTTTGTTGCTCAGAACATAGCATCACACGCTGGTTACGTCATAAAGAAAAGAGGCTCCCAGGCCTGGTCCTTCACCCAGGGGAGGCCTCAGGAGGGCCTCCTTGGGGGTGGAGTCTTGAGGGGCAGGGCATCCCATGGCCAGAGAGAGCTTTGGCCCAGCTGGCTTTTATAGCAACCCAGTCTCAGGGTAACCTGCTGACCCGTTAACCCTTTAATCACATGAGTGCATTAATCTGTGAGCAGTGAACCCTAATCACCTCTTAAAGCTCCACTTTGTCCCGCCTCCTAACATCTTATAATGGGCATTGATTCCAACATGCATTTCATCCACTTTCAAATGATAGCCAACGTGTACCTACGTACAAACTAGTTTTAAAATTCCCAAGTGATCACAATAGAACTCAATTCTATCCTGTGCGTAATCCCAGGTACTGCGTTGTGTTTGTCTGCCTGTGTGTGCACATCTGTGTGCACCCCTGTGTGCGTGCCCCTGTGTGAGGTACGTGGTGGGGGGCTTTTCTCCTGAAGCCTCTGGCAGGATTGGAGTGGCAGAGCCCCAACGGTCTGTGACCTTGGGGAGAAAGGGCCCTCCACTCCTCCTTCCTCAGGGTTTCCTCTTGCTCTGTGAGAACTAGAGTGTCGCCGCCTGAAGCGATGGCCGCTTGGAGCAACGAAGCCGCGGGAAGAAGTTTAGAGGCGAACTGGAAACAAACAGCTTTTTATTCTGATAACTTTTCTCTCTGGCTCTAACAATGATTATAACACGCACCACACACCACCAAAAAATGGCGCCGACCCGATCAGCAATCTCGGCTCAAGTCACTCGAGATCCCGGGGCCAAGTCCCGTGAGACTACGGAAGGCGGCAATGCCCAAATCTCCATGGCCCATAGTCAACCGCAATTTAAGCCATCTCCCCAAACAAGACTCCTACACTAGAGAAACCAGCACCTGGGGAAGACATGGAGGGGTGGTGGAGACACAGACTCACTTCCTTTTCTTGCTCCACCTGTGGAAGGCTCCAGTTAAGGGAGGAGCCTTGTGAGTAGTCCATAAAGCCAGACACTTTCCACTGCTGGACAGAGACTGTGTCTGCACCTCAGACCAGGTGCAGGCCCTGGGTCAGGGCAGGAGGAGAGTTGAGCAGACACAGCCCAGGGCCTGGAGTTTTCAGAATGCCATGGCCGGGTGCATAACTCTGCGGTCTCCTTTCACAAGTACTGGGGACCTGGAAAGGGCTGCTCACATAAAGCCTGTGAGGCCTTTACAAACTCAGTCAATTGTTTTGAAGGATGTATTTTTCTTTCTATGGAGAGAAAGATGATAGATTTCATCTATAGATAGAGAAAGATGTATATATGGCATATATACAACTTATAACATGCACAATATAATGTATATATATGTATGTATAAAGAAAATTTCATTATGTTTTTTTTCGACTTGATAGCAAAACTACCATCTCCAGAACGTTCATGAACCCAGAGAACTCCCTAGAGTTTATTTTCTTCAGTTACTTAATAAAAACAAGACAGAAGTTTAGATATTGGCTCCCTCAGTCTTTTCTCAGACCCCCTTCCATGAGTTGCTCAGTTCTCTAGGAACATGATGACATCATTTCATCTTCTTTATGGTGTGTTTCTCAAAATCACCTGAATACTTACCATAAATAACTATTGGGAGACTCAGGTGTTTCTTTGAATTATTTGTGTGGAAGACAACTCTTCTTTGAGGTGTTTTTCCTGCCAAAGAGTTGTAGAAGTTCCAAACTTAATAGTGAAGCTCAATGTTGACCTGGATGCACCTAGAAGGAGAGAAGTCCTCAGGAATCAGGTCCCTGATGGCTCCTGTGAACAGAGGCAGTGAGCTCTGAGACAGACTTATCCCTGTTCCAGGTACCTGCTGCCATCTGCACATCACCCCTCCAGGATGTGACCTTCCCCAACCCTGTGTCTTTGGTTGAAATCCCTTGCTGGGCATGGCTCTCAGCAGTATGTGGGCTGTCAGCTGCTGTTTGAACGTGGTTGAGTCAGAAGAGTTTCTTCTAATCTTGGACATGAGAAGTTCATGTTTCAAATTGGAGCTTTATCATTAGTGTTGCTTTGAAATTTTTTATTTCACATTTGGAGTTAGATTTGCAAAGACACAAAGCAGGGAGATCCGCCCGCACACCACTTGCAACCACACGGTGGCTGGGGGATGAGCTCTGGGGAGGACCATCTGGCTTCAAAGTCTGGCTCTAGCACTCCCAGTTTGCAAGCCTGGGAGAGGGACTGACGTTTTGTGAGATGGTCAGTTACACGCGTTGACATGACTGTGCTTACAATGCCCAGCTGCCTGGTCAAACAACAGACCCGATGTCACAGTGAAAGTTATGTATAGATGTATTTAAATCACTAGACTATGAGTAAAGAAGATGACCCTCTGTAAGGTGGGCGAGTTCCAGCCAAACAGTAAAATGCCTTAAGAGCAAAGATAGGAGACCCTGAAAAGAATTCTGCCTTAATTCTTCAATAGAAAAGCCCTGCCTGAGTTTCCCACCCACTGGTCTCAGGAGTTCAGACTCCAGGCATCAACATCAACTCCTGTCTAAATTTCCTGCCTGCTGACCTGCCCTACAGGTTTCAGACTTACCAGCCTCACAACCACATGAGTGAATTTCTTACAACCTCTGTTTTTGTTTTTTATATATACATATATGAATGCAAATGTGTGTATAGTTAATGCTTAAAAATACAAAGCATTTATTAATCCCTGGTGTTTAGTTTCCTGGGGCTGCTACAAAAAAATTACCACAAACTGTGTGGCTTAAAAGAGCAGGAATATGTTCTCACAGATATGGAGTCCACAAGTCCAAAATCCAGGCATGGGCAGGGCCTCCCTCCTCCCTGAGCCTCCAGGAGAAGGTCCTTCCTGCCTGTTCTAGCTCCTGGTGGCTCTTGATGTTCCTAGGGTGGTGGCTGCCTCACTCCAGTCCTAGTCTTTGTCTTCACATGTTTTTTCCTCTTCTTTCAGTTCCTTGTATTGTCCAGTTGACACTGGAATTAGGTCCTACCTGGATAATCCAGAAAGCTTTCTTCTCAATATCCCTCACTTCATTGCATATGCAAAGACCATTTTTCCAAATAAGGTCACATGCACAGGTCCAGGCATTAGACTCCAATATTCCTATATTCCTTCAACCCACTAACCTATCCGACTGAAAGAACAGAGAACATTCAGATTTTTATTCAGTAGAATTCTCAGTAACAGTACATTCAGATTTTTCTCCTCTGAAAGATGTGGTTCTAACCTCAATACAACATGCATTTTTGTTGGTATTCACATGTCTGTAGTTTCCCAGATCTATACATTATCTTCTCCAATGAGATGAATGAACACAATGTCTGCAGATTTTCCATTCTTAAAAAAATGCAAGGACAACTTCTTCTGATTTAGAGACACATCCCTGAATCCCCTTTCTGACCTTGGAATGAATATGTTTGAGACATAATTCTTCAATTTTTTTCCAAAACTAAACTCTTAGCTGACAAAGGCATGCAAAACAATTAAAATGATACATTTCTATTGCAAATTAGGGAACAAACTGTAAAGACAATGCTCAGATTCTCAGCCTTGGTGTCGAAGGACACCTGGTCTGGCACCCCCTTAGGCAGTGTGAGTCTCTGTGGCCCAGGAGGTCTCAATGTTTGCAAACCTTCTTCTAAATGCAGTGTGCTGGTGTTTTGAGCATGTTGCTCTTCAGTGGAGAGGGGAGCCTTCACTATGCTTCAACAAGAGTGGCACCTCCTAGATGTCCTCGAACATTCATCTGCTCCTAGCTGCACTGCCATGTGCCCCCTTGGAGTCCCCATGTGGGAGGAAGCAGTCCTGCAATGTGGCACTGTCCTCTGCTATGTGCCCCTGTCACTCTGATGGCATTCTGCAAACGTGGAGTCCATTCATATGTGAATCTGGGAGGAGCAGCTCTCTCCCCCTCACTGAATACCCTGCCTTTACCCCACAGAACCAATAGCCCAATAAACTGCCCACATTTTTCTCAATTTTCTTTGCATACTGTTCAACTTCAGGGCTGCAAATGCACAAGTATATTTTCTATGGATCCCAGAGAAAGAACTCTGGGGGCATTCAATGCAGAGGGTTTGCACATTTTATTACACAGGGACGGCAGGCTGGGGTACCAGGGAGGGCTGCCCTGCACCTCCAAGCAGGGAGGATGTGTGGGCTGGGTTACCTACCCACCACGCATGGGAAGTTCTTCAGATGTTTTATGAGTACCTTCCTTTACAACCAAGGTCACCCTGCTGTGATCCTCACCTGAAGACTGGACAGGAGGGGAGTAATGAGTTTTGCCTCCCCGTTTCCTTCCTCATCACCTTCTCTAGAGGCTTACTTATCACTGCAATATTTCCTGGGCACTGGCTTGTGTTCACCCTGACATATGCACAAAACAAATGGATGGAAAGTAAAGTCCAAAAAATCAGGATCAAATGAAAAAATAATAATTTTATGGGTGCAACCCTGAAATAGTCAGGGGTTGTGGATTATCACTCAGATTCTTTTGGTGCAATATTACCTCCAGTTCTTCTCCCCCATTTTGTAGATACATTGAGCTGTTGCGTGTAGAAAAGAATGGTGCAGACATCTCTGAAGAGAAGGGCCCAGAGGTCACACAGGTGGCTTTCATTTGTGTAGAGAATGGTCCAGGTTGACCCTCACAAACACCAGCTGTGGATGAAGAGTGTGAGACATAATGTTCCATGGGAGCATGGAAGGCTCTGGTCAAGGTGAGATTGAACTTCAGATGTTCAATCTCCAAGGAAGGCATCAGGACTTGACCAACCTGGTGCTAAGCTTTCAGAGCTTATCGATTGAAATTGAAGTAGGTCAAAGCAGGAATTTGAGGATTTATCTTTGTTTCTGTGGTGAACACCGAGATCATATGAAGGACTCCCAATATCCATTTCTTTGGACTCTTTGCCTTTACTTTTGATTTCATTCTTTGATTAAATCACCCATACGGCTTTTTTTTTTTTTTTTTTTTTTTTTTTTTTGCTATTTCAATCATTTATTTATTTATTTATTTTTAATTTTATTTTTATAATTTTTAATATGTACAACTCATAGTGCATATATTTAGTATCTTTTTACATACAACTGTTTGTATACAAAGTATATTTGTACAATTCAGGTCTTCAATCATGCATTAAGGAAAATGATATCCGTCTCATTCAACCACCTTTTTTTTTTCTTTTCTCCCCCTCCCTCCCCTCTTGCTGCCTCCCTTACCCTCCCTTCCCTTGACAATTCTAATGTTCCTCTAATCCTCCTATGTACCCCCATCCAACAATACTTTGAAATAGCCTCCTTATATCAGAGAGAACATTTGGTACTTGGATTTTTGAGACTGACTAACTTCATTTAGCATTATGTCTTCCAACTTCATCCATTTACCTGCAAATGCCATTAATTTGTTTTCTTTTATTGCTGAGTAAAATTCCATTGTGCGTATATACCACATTTTCTTAATCCACTCATTTACTGAGGGACATCTAGGTTGGTTCCACAACCTAGCTATTGTGAATTGTGCAGCTACAAACATTGAGATAGCTGTGTCACTGTAATATGCTGTTTTTAAGTCCTTTGGGAATAGACACAGGAGTGGGATGGCTGGGTCATAGGGTGGTTCTATTCCCAGTTTTCCAAGAAATCTCCATACTGCTTTCCATAACGGTTGCACCATTTTGCAGTCCCACCAGCAATGTATGAGTGTGCCTTTTTCCCCACATCCTCTCCAACATTTATTGTTGCTTGTGTTCTTGATAGCTGCCATTCTGACTGGAGTGAAGTGAAATCTTAGAGTAGTTTTGATTTGCATTTCTCTAATTGCCAGTGATGTTGAACATTTTTTCATGTATTTGTTGATTAATCGTGTATCTTCTTCTGAGAGGTGTCTTGTCAATTCCTTAGCCCATTTATTGATTGGGTTATTTGTTTTTTTAGTGTAAAGTTTTTTTGAGTTCTTTATATATTCTAGAGATTAGTGCTCTATCTGATGTGCATGTATTAAATATTTGTTCCCAATTAGTTGGCTCTCTATTCACCTCACTGATTGTTTCTTTTGCTGAAAAGAAGCTTTTTAGTTTAAATCTATCCCATTCATTAATTCTAGGGATCAAGATAGGAAAAGAAGAGCTCAAATTAGCACTATTTGCTGATGAGATGATAATCTACCTAGAAGACCCAAAAAACTCTACCAGAAAACTTTTACAACTAGTAAACGAATTTGGCAAAGTTGCAGGATACAAAATCAATACACATAAGTCAAAGGCATTTGTGTACATCAGCGACAAAGACTCTGAAAGGGAAATGATGAAAAATACCCCATTTACAATAGCATCAAAAAAAATAAAATACCTGGGAATCAACCTAACGAAAGAGGTGAAAGACCTCTATAACGAAAATTATAGAACACTAAAGAAAGAAATTATAGATGAACTCAGAAGATGGAAAGATCTACCTTGCTCTTGGAGAGGTAGAATTAATATTGTCAAAATGTCCATACTACCAAAAGCATTATACAGACTTAATGCAATTCCAATCAAAATCCCAATGTCATTCTTCAAAGAAATAGAAATAGCAGTCATGAAATTCATCTGGAAAAATAAGAGACCCAGAATAGTCAAAGCAATCCTGAGCAAAAAAAGTGAAGCAGGGGGCATCACCATACTGGACTTTAAATTATACTATAGAACAATAGTAACAAAAACAGCATGGTATTGGCACCAAAACAGACTGGTGGACCAATGGTACAGAATTGAGGACACAGAGACTAATACATATAATTTCAGCTATCTTATATTAGACAAAGACGCCAAAAATGTACAGTGGAGAAAGGATAGCCTCTTCAACAAATGGTGCTGGGAAAACTGGAAATCCATATGCAATAAAATGAAATTAAACCCTTATCTCTCACCATGCACAAAACTCAATTCAACGTGGGTCAAGGACCTAGGAATTAGACCAGAGACAATATGCCTAATAGAAGAAAAAGTAAGCTCCAATTTCCAACATGTCAGATTAGGCCCCAAATTCCTTAATAAGAATCCTGTAGCACAAGAATTACCCATACGGCTTTGCTGGGCCCCCACCTCCTTGTAAGGCACTGGACCAACACTGAAAAGGCTGCAGCTGAGGTGGGATGTGATTGGCTGCGGCTGAGGTGGGATGTGATTGGCTGCGGCTGAGGTGGGATGTGATTGGCTGCGGCTGAGGCGGGATGTGATTCCCTGGGGCCAATAGAGTGAGCCTCCAGTGGCTCTGCAGAGCGTTAAAGGCGCCCTCCTTGTTCATGGGCTCTGCATCAGGGCTGTGGTACCAGGAGTTCATCCTCTGTGGTGGTCCTCCTCCATGCACTGTCACCCTGCACTTTGTCGCTCTGCCCTTCTGAGCAAGGTGGGCAGCCATGGGCTGGTTTCTAGGACACAGAATGACCCACATGGTGGATGGAGTTCACAAACGTTGACTTCGGGGTCTGAATGTGAGAAGTGGGATTGGGGCCAAACTGCGAAATGTCAGGAATTAGGTGAGAACAGAAATCAGAGGGTGCAAGGAGATGGGCAAGAGGTTTGAAAGCCTGAAGGACCTGAACACAGGAAGCCAGGAGGAGGGACAGGAACCAAGTCGCAATGGCTGAGGTTCTTGATGAAGTCAAGGGAGAGGTTGTCAGTGTCACCAACAGTCAGAAATAAAGACACAAACTTGTTCTCACAGCAAACTCTCAGAACACAGGTGGAGGAAGACATTCCACTAGAAAACACATGAAATGTTTTGCTTTAGCTGTTGTAATGAGGATGGTAGGTAAACAGACTGACATTGCTGTTATGTTACTTCAGAGAATAATCCAAGGTGTTCTTGCACAACCATTATAAGTTAGACTGAAGATGATTACTTAGAAATCGCTCAGTTCCACCCTCTCCCCATTTTGATTGTTTTGGTATGATAGGCTCATGCAGCAAAATATAAGTAGATACATTACTTTTATTTGGGGGGATTTGGGGGAGTCATAGGAATTGAACTCAGGGACACTTGACCACTGAGCCACATCACTAGCTCTATTTTGCGTTTTACTTAGAGACAGGGTCTCACTGAGTTGCTTAGCATTTCACTTTTTCTGAGGCTGGTTTTGAACTTGTGATACTCCTGCCTCAGCTTCCTGGGCCACTGGGATTATAGTCATGTGCCACTGCACACTTTTGTTTTAAGAACACATAAAACATACATAAGCAGAACAAAGTCTTTGCTATTTCTTTTTTGTTTTGTTTGTTTGCAGTGCCAAGAATCACACCCAGGGCCTGTGTATGCCAGGCAACCAAGTGCTCAACACTGAGCCACACCCAGCCATTGTTCTAACACAATGGATATAATATTTTGGAAAAAATAAAGAATAATTCCTTTGGCTGTGAAAATAACAGGAGTGACTACTATAGGACTAATTGTTCACATTAAAGGTGAAAACTTAAGTGTTTTCAAATACTGTCTTTCAAAAACCAATGAGAAATAACATATAAGCCAGCTACTCTACTATGACATTTTTCTAAGATTCTTCAGAAATTCTGCTACAGTAATATATTCCAAAAATTTTATTTTGTATCAAATTTCATGGGCTATAGACAGAAATACTACAAAGTTTTTTAAAACAACCCAATACACATTTTTTTTAAATCAAATATCACATTTTGTGAAATTATTATTGATATTTGAAAGGGTAAATGGATTCAACAAGGCAAACTCAAAATCTCTGCTCTCACATCTAAAATTTGATATTAAGTAATGATGAAATATAAAGTTTCTACTTAAAGAGCAAATAAATAAAAGATAAAATACTTTGAATTGTGGACTGGATGTTTAAACTACCAAGTCCTGAGTAGCAGTTTTAAAAATGATTCTGTTAAATACTTTGTTAAATTATGTAGTGAGAAACTCTCTAATGTTAGGGATAATTTGCATTAATATGATCTCTTATGAATAGCTGATGTGAATGCAATTTGTATAAATTATATAAATATGTTTGAAAAATGCATTGTAGATATATTTGACATTTTTTTACAAAGTTAAAAAGTCAAAAACTCTATGGCCCAGAAATTGCATTCATAAATAAACTTTAACTCATCTTACTAGAAGTTCAGAATATTCAAGTGGTTGTTCATAAGGGCAGAGTGTCAACAGAATGATCGATCCCCACCCCCACGGAACATTAGTTTTAAAATGCATTTGCTGGAACTACAAGCAAAAGTGTGAATTAAATTTTAAAACAATATGGAGGAAAGAAAAACCAATATGGAAGAAGAGTTCATAAAGTATAATATTCTTGTACTGAAATAAAAATAAATTGTAATGAAACCGCAGAATATTCTTTGAAGCATGCACGTACACATAGCCAAACAACACAGAGCTTTTGAAGTTCCCTCCTGAAGGAGGTAAAATGCTTTTGTTGCTCAGATAACACCCTTTCCTTCCTGATCTTATTCTATGCCACATCTGGGTAGGTTCAGACCGCTGCCCCTTATGGGAGAAGAGTGAGAGACCTTCATTTCTTGCAAGTCCCCATGCATTCAAGACCTTGCTACATAGAACAGTGACTTTGATATCCTTCCCAGTGAACCACTACCAGAACTGGCATAAGTTGCGAGAGAAGGAAGTGTTCTCTCTGAAGAAATAATCATTTAGATGTTGTAGGAAGAAAATTGTCCTACACACAACACTGACCCCAAATCCTTGATACCATTTACATTGTAAACAGGTGGAGAGATCTTTGGTCTATCCATAAAAACAGACTCAAGAGTGGAAAGAGAGCAGTTCTCTCATAACTGTTACATGAAATCATTAAATTTTGCCAAAAATTCTCCAAGGAGCTCTTGCATTCATCTTGGTAATTTGATTACAAAATCATCTGGGAAAAAAAAATCTCCAAGAACAATGAGACATGTAAACCTCAAAAAGAAAATTTGCCATACCAGGTATCAAGGCACATTGCAAGCCCAGTGTACCTAAAACACTGTGACACTGATGCGGAAACAGGCCATCAGTCATTGCAACACAACCAAAACTATCAAAGGAGAATGTGAACATCTCTGTTATAATGAAGGTGAAAAAAATCATCATAAAAGTTGCATTTCAAATCAGTGATGCATAAAAGAATCACAAAAAATTCAAGAACATCCAAGTTATAAACATAAAACAAAGCTAAACTATAAATAGAAGAAAATGAAAAGATCTATCTCACTTTGAACCTTGGGATAGAACAGATACTTGTAATCAAATTACAGATGAGAGTTCTTTCCTTAAATTTTAAAGGAAACAAAGGCAGATTTTACATCATAAAAACATGATTAAATAGTGACAGAATCACCATAAAATTAAAATATGAGCTAAGGACCTTAAAAATGTTTGCAGTGTGTATAAAGTATTAATATTTACAGTGCATTGTAATCTTATAAATATATTTTTAAAAAACATTAAAATCTAATAGACCAGGGGAATGCATTGGAGACAGTGAATTTGGAGGGTAGGAAAAGAAACCCAAGCATTTGCAGCACAAACTGGATCCCACCTTCTGCCTGAGTGGGATGTCTGCACGTCAATTTCCACCACAAGATTTGCAAAATTGAAAAATGTAACAATGGCGCATCTAATTTTGTTGTCATAGTAGGAAAACAAGTGCCCTCATTCACTGAGCAGAAAGGTTGGTCCAGGACCTTGGAAGGACGACTTGGAAGAACTTATTAACATGACCAATGTGCTTGTCATTTGGCCTGTAATTTCCTCTTCTTATTATCAAATCTGAATACATATTCACAATGGAAAATGAAGCCAAGATATACACAAAACTTTTCATTATACCCTTGAATGTGATATGAAATCGCAGGGGGAAAGTACCGTGCTGTCCACCTGGAGGGAGTGGTTGTACAACCTGACCTCCACAGCAGGAGTCCCAGTGCAACACCCTCCCGTGGCCACCCCTGCTCAGATCCTAGAATCTTTTGAGGTAGTTATTTTAAAGTATGGCATATGTCCTATCCGAATTTTAAATACAGCATTCCGAGAGTTTTATATGGAAATTGTATTTATTAGTCAGCTTCTTTGTTGCTGTGACTAAAAGACCAGATAAGAATGATTTTAGCGGAGGAAAAGCTTATTTGGGGCTTATGGTTTCACAGTGCATAGACTGCAGACTCTATTCCCTACAGCTTGAGGTGAGGCAGCACACCATGGTGGGAGAATGTGGTGGAGGAAAGTGGCCCAGAACACAACCTCAGGAAGCAGAGAGAGAGAGAGAGAGAGATAGAGAGAGAGAGAGAGAGGATAAGCTCAGCTCACCAAATATATGCCTTAAGGCACATCCCCAAGGAGCCACCTCCTGCAGCCACACCCTACCACCTTACAGTCACCACTCAGCTAAGCCCTATCAGGGGATTAATTTACTGATTGGGTTAAGACTCTAATAACCCAATCATTTCATCTCTGAACTTGCTTGCATCTCCTTACACATGAGCTTTTGGGGGACACCCCATATATAAACTACAACAGAAATTATGTATACATGTGCTTGCCTGTGTGTATGTGCATGCAAATCTGTATACACACACTTATATACATGTAAGCATATGCATATACAAGTTATATATGCAAATTTATACATAACATAATTTTGCTTGCATGTTTTTTCCAAACATAAGATACTTTGATAAATAAATAGCTTTGTATTTTGTGCTTTTTTAGTTTTTAATAATTTTTGGAGATATTCTAATAATAATCCATAGTTTCCTTTAGTCATATTAAGATCAGTTTGATACATACTTACTGACAGGAAGGCACAGGAGAATGGCATGTGTAGATCTGTGCATGAATGCATTCATCTGTGTGTGCATCTGTGTATATGTATGTGTAAGTGCATATGTGTGCATGAAGTGCACCTTTGTATTTGTGCATGCATGTATATATGTGTGCATTTATAGGTCTGTGAATGCATGTATGTGTCTGTGCATACATATGTAAGTGAATATGTATGCATGCGTATGTGCATGTGTGGGTCTGTGTGTGAATGTATGTGTGTGTGCATGTGCATTTTGTGCAGAAATGTATGCATGTCTGCTCTAAATGAAACATTTTTTAATCATTAAATCAAACTTGAATTTCTAGAACAGATGCAAATTTGTCATATGCATTGTTATTTGATTTCTGTTTTAACTTGCTTAACTTTAACTTCGGTAATATTTTGTTTAGAATTTTTTGTTTTTCTGTTTCAGACAGAGAGTAAACTGTGGTTTTCTCTTCTAACACTGCCTATTCTGGTATTAGCAGCAGTAATTTTAAAACTCATCCATTAGTATTTTCTGCATGATATAACACCTTTTGTTATGTTTGGTTACTATTCCATGATTATTTGATCATGCCACTTATTTGTTAAATCATATTAATATGTGTTAGATTTTATTGTTAATAATAATAATAGTATCCCCAGCACAGCAAAAAAAAAAAAAAAAAAAAAAAAAAATCCATATAATTGTAATACTGATATCAGCCTTATTTTGGAGGGATATTTTTATTTATTTAACTTTAGCCCTGAGCACAAAAGTCTTTGTTCTTGTAATGTCATTCATTCTGTGCGGTTTTAATAAGGTCTGCATTAATGGGGTCTCGCAGCCAAAACATCACGTGCTGCTTTGAACAGTGAGGGGTAAAGGTGGAAAATAATTAGTGGCTATTTTAGACTTCAAGGTCTTGCAGTGACAATAGCAAGAGGGGAAACAGAAGCAGAGTAATGAGGAAAGGACTTTGCCCATCAGGGATTCTGCTTAATTAATTTACCCCAGCTAATCTGAAAAGAGCAGAAATAGGCTCAGGATGCCTGCACTTGCAGGCATGTACTTTTAATTGTTAGGTATTTTATTAGACGTTTTGCTTTAACCCTGTGAAGAACTAGTGATTTTTACGATGATGCTCTATAAGCCTGAAGCCAAGGTATACCGAGTTCAATCCATTCATTTTTGTACTTAACTAAATGATGAGCACTGACAATAAGGACATAAAATAGGACATGAAGTAGAGAAAGGCTCATGAATGGACCCTCTTCTCCAGTGATAGCATCGCCTACT
Source organism: Tamias sibiricus (assembly GCA_025594165.1). NCBI lineage: Eukaryota > Metazoa > Chordata > Mammalia > Rodentia > Sciuridae > Tamias > Tamias sibiricus. The sequence continues at coordinate 166,033,699 of CM046662.1, read as the reverse complement.
CCTCCCTGTTGGGCCAGGAGGCCTCCTTTGTGATTTTCAGCTAACCCTGTTTGTAATTAGCTCTGGTGACTCTCTGAAGTAGCAGTACTGGGATATCATAGTGCAGTATCATAATGAGGACTCCACTCGGATACAGTCAGGATCCAGTATAGTTTCATGGCAAGATCTCCAATCTGCTCTTTCACAGCTACACCCCTTCCTCCGCCTCTGCCTCTTTCTTTTCCCCCTTCTTCATTTCTACAATTTTGTTCTTTTACAGAAGGGGAAACACAGTGTGGGGATTAGCTTGTGTTTTTCACTCATTATCATTCTCTACTTGCCTGTCCCAGGAGTATGTTATTTTTATTGCTGAGTACCCCATTGAACAATTGCATTGCATTTGACTTAACCTTCAGCTACTGGAGACTGGGAATAAGGCTCACGTTGCCATAGCTTCTCTTTGTTCAGCTGTCCAGCCATTTGCAGTGCAAAGGTAAGTATAGTCCCAGAGACTCCATCCTCCACAGCTGCGCCTGCCCTATTTCCCTTCTACCAACTTTTTTTAAAAAATATTTATTTATTTGCTTTAGTTGTACACAATCCAATGCATTTATGTTTACGTGGTGCTGAGGATCGAACCCGGGCCATGCACGAGCTAAGCAAGCGCTCTACCGCTGAGCCACAACCCCAGCCCTCTACCAACTTTTTTTTAAAAATATTTTTTTTTTAGTTGTAGGTGGACACAATATCTTTTATTTTATTTATATGGTGCTGAGGATTGAACCCAGGGCCTCACATATGCGAGATGAGTGCTCTACCACTGAGCCATAACCCCAGCCCCTCCTTCTACCCTCTTTTGAAGCTTAACTCTTTGCTTATTTTGTTTCCTTCTAACAATATTTAAATATTTCCTGATTTAACTATTACTCATTCTATCCATCTCATATAGTAGCTCAAATCCACCAGGACTTTGAATGATATTATCAGCATCCCTAATTTTCCTACAGACTTTTCTCTTCTGCCACATTCAGACATTGATCACATCTGCATTTGTTAATATTTCTAAGAATTAAATGTGATTATCACCATAATCACATCTTCAACTTTTTTCCATAGATGAGTTTTAACATCTGAATAAAAAAAGCTTTCATCTAAATAGTATGATGATGAACACATAGTGTTTACTGGTTTCTCTTTATTTCTAATACCATACATCTTATTTGAGAGAGCACTATTTGACTCATATGAATTGATAACAATTACGTCAGGTTTTGATTTGTGAATTGTCTGGATTATGATTACCTTGTTCTCTGCACCCCAAATGCATTTTTTCCTGTGTAAAGTGACATTGGCTGCCCTTGCTGTGCTACAAATCTCTTCCAGCATGTGCTGCTCACTTTATCCAATATAAAACATTGATACCAACCATTTCATGAGCTTCCTTACTTTACAAACACTAGTGTCTTGCTTTAATTTATGTCAGTCGCTTTCTTATTCATCTCATAGCTGCCACTTTGATTTTTTCCCTTGAATGTCTCGATTCTTGGGTCCTCCTGCCAAGAGAATCAAAATAACCTGATTTTAAATGTTTTGGGTCAGAAGACAGAGAATAAGAACCCAATATTGAAAATTACTTGTTTTGTCTGTGCAATGTGCAAGATAATGTTTAGTACTTTACGTGGATTATCTAGATCCATCTTTATACCAATTTTCCGAATCATGTACCTTTAGTATCACTATCTTACCAACAAGGAATCTAAGCAGCTGAGGTTTAAGCAATTTATCCAAGGTCTTATATCACTAAGCTGTATGTGAATTAGGCAGTTTAACTCCATGTGTTACTCTCCTATAGACTATACTGCAGCAAGGTCTAAGTATTTTCAAGTCTTGTTTTATTCAGAGATAATCGTATGATTATAATTGCTGATATTAATATTAGAGTGAAAAGCTACAGATCAGGAGTCAACAGGGAGCAAGTCCCAAGTGTACCAGAAACTGTCCCCCAACACAGCAGTGCTGAGATGGTCCAGTCAGACATCATCTTGAAGGTACCTGAGAGGCTTTGCTCTGTGTCTTAGGCATGATGCTTTCTGCACAGGGCAGAGAGCTGCTATTCCTTCAGACGTGTCCTGTCTATCTTATTTTTATCCACTTTCTTTTTTTTTTAAACTATGCCTCTGTTAATGGTTTGCATAATCCCATGTAAGGAATGCTATCACTCTAAAGCCAATTTATGTGTAAAAGTCATAAAATACGTATCTGAAAGGGGTTTTGTGAGCCCTGTAGAAATTGCATATGTGTATCTGGGAAAGAGCACGTGCTTGGCTCATGATACCTCGATTTGGCTTCACTTCCTTTTCTTTCTTTCTTTTCTTTTCTTTTTTTTTTTTTTTTTTTTTTTTTTTTTTTTTTTTTTTTTTTTTTTTTTTTTTGTGGTGCTGGGGGATTGAACCCAGGTCCTTGTGCATGTGAGGCAAGCCACTTCCTTTTCTTCTCGGGCCATGGACAGTGGTAACTGCTCTTATCAGTTTTGCCTTCTGCATCCCAGCTCTCTTTAAGATGACTCTCACTTACAGCATTCCTTTCAAACCAGGATTTACGTGACATCTGAGTTTTCTGTTAACCTTCACTGCTCCTGATCTCCAAACCCCAGAGAACACCTGGTATGGCACGTACGGACCAAGGCCCAGGAGCTGACCCAGGAGAAATTTCTGCCTTAGCTTCCCTGGATTTCTATGGACCATCCTGAGAACTGTCTCTAGAGCAGGAGATTTTGCCACAGCCATGATCCCATTTAAGACAGCCCCGCAGAGGAAGAGTTCCGGGTGCCCGCTGAAGTCCCCCTCAGACATGAACTCTGGAACTCGCAGCTCAGCTGTCACCTCCACAAGCTTAATGATGCCGGAGGTATCTCCTACCTGAAGGCATCTCTGTTAATGGCAGTAGGAAGCCTGGGTTTCAGTTAATTGAGTTCATTGACTAGTTTGTAAAGAAACACAATTCATAAAACTAGTCATGCGTGTCTTTTTGGCAGGTCCATTTTGAAATGATAACTGTTTTGACTGATCTTCTCTGAATAATAATAAGAAAACGACTCATGCTGAACTAGCCTGATGCGGAGGTGATGAACATATGTTCCTAATTGTGAGCTGAGAGAAAACTAAAAATATGCGATTTAGCAAATGTAGTTCTTGACAACCACTCAGGACACTTCAGTGAAGAAATGTGCTTGGAGGGAATTCAGAAGTTGGTGTGGGGTTGAATATGAATTCTTTATGCTTGGAATCTCACTAATCAGGGAGCCCACGCCTTCTCAGATCAAGGTCGCGCCTTGACCTTCTCCTGAGCATCTCCCCACCAGTACATTAATGCTATGCATCCCTACAGCTGAGTACTGTGGGAATAGAATCTGCTCCCTTATCACACCTCAAGTTGACAAATTTCATGAGACTACTAGGTCCCTCAGAACCACCCCATCTGGTGGCTTGATTGCTTCAGAAACTGTGAGGGATGACGGGACAGGGGTGTTGATTGCCCTCTGCCCTATTAGGAAGTGTGGGGTCCAAGTGGAGGGGAAGGTGGCTACGATGATGTCTATCTTTTCAGCCACCGTACTTTTACTATCGATAAACTGTGGGCAAATGATTTCATTTTTTGGCACATCGGCTATTTTTTAGTCTTGGGTATATTATTACTTGTGGGTAAAGCTTGGCTTTGCAGAGTTATTAAACAATATTTTAAAAGATCTCTTCTACAACCGAGTCAGACTCTGCATTCTAGAATGTCTTTAGTATATCCAAGTGCACATTGAACTTGGAGGACCTCTAGGGAATGGAGGGAGTTGCATGGTAGCAACCTCAGGAGCTTACAGAAATCTCTTGCAGGGGAGCTGAGCTGAGAGGGACAGGGCTGGAGCTGAGATCTCCAGGCCCCTCTGCAGCTGGGACATGGGGACATCTCTTCACCTCAGACCCCATGCTCTGCTTCAGCCTCAGCCTCAGCCGGCCATTTGCTTCATGACCCACCCATTGATACTGCCTCCCCTTGACCAAACTGCTGCGGGCGCTGCCTCCCTGTCTGTAAACCCCTGCAGTCAAAGTCATTAAAATTCAGCTACCTTCCACCCCAGTCTGCTTCCTGCAGACAGGGAGGGCCAGGCATGTGGTATTTGTCCTCTCTTCTAATGTCCCCACTCTTCTGAGATGCCTGGGGATTCTGTGAAGTCATCTGGTTCTCATCTGCAGCTACAAAGTGAGGCTTGCCTGCTTCCCTGGAACGCTTGCAGGAATATTGACCTTGGGGTCTCTAGTACCATCCCAAAAGAACTTCCATATTGCCTTCCTTAGCAGGCTAGAGACTAGGGGATGGATCTCCCAAGGTCATGGAGTCCTAACTCTTCAGGTGGGTCTACTACATTATGCAGGATGACTTTGAAGTCATGATTATCTGCTGCAGCCTCCCAAGTAGCTGCAGAATTGTAAGCCCAGTTTGTATCTAACTCTCATCTTCTCCAAACTTTTCTGTTTCCTACTGGAGTCCTGTTCAGCCAGGAGAAGGCGCTGTCTGTCTGCACAGATCACCTCTCAGGTCCTTCTGCCCCACCTGAGGGTTGAGTTGAGTTGAGTTCACTCCTGAGCTCTGGAGTGAATGGCAGACTTGGTTCTCTCATCCACAAATAGAAGTGAGCTTGGAGGCTCTGGGTGGACTCCTGGCTGTGCACATGAAGACACTCTCTCTGAAGAACCCCAGGGCCCGCAAATGTGCTTGTTTCGTCTTTCTCCTAACTGTCCAGAGCTGTTCTTCCCACCTTGGCTGAAAATACCCTCTATGTAGTGCAGCTAAATTATTCATCACAAGTCTCCAAGTAAAGTCTCAAGAAACCAAATTTGCTAGAATGACCTTCAGTCCATCCACCTGGGCCTGCAGATATTATTCCAGTTAAAAGGCCTGAACAAACTTCCTTGGTAAATCTAGTGGGATTTTCAACGTATATTCTATGAAAAATAACTGAGAAAGAAAACCTCAATAGAAAAACGGTCTTTGAAGAGAATTAGATGCTTATTTGTGTTCCTGTCTCATTTCCACCAGTGAAACTGACTCTTGTGATCTGTGCCCTGATTTCACAGGCAGGAGACCGTTCCCACCGTGGTGCATGCTCAGAGGACCTTGATCACATCGAGCCTTGCTGGTCTCTAATGAGTTCTACGGAACGAGGCTGCACACTTGAACATAACAAGAGTTGATGGCTAACCAGTTGCCTTGGGGTTCTTGTCTTTATCCCAGAGAAACCAATCGTGGTGGGACTGAGCCACTCACATTACTTTCAAGCCATCAGGAAAGCCGTCACCTCTTACCAGGCAGCAAGAGAAGTGCTCCTAGGAAAACAGTTTTGTTTTTAAAAATGACAGGACATTCTGCATATAAAAATAAACTCCCACACTGCGTTTTGTATTTCCAATATATTCTTACTTCATTGTGCATCATCTGAAGTGTAAAAGTGATTTTTAATATCTATCTCTGTATATTTCTTACATTTAATTCTGGTAAAGTTCTAAAAATGTAAACGCTGATAAAGAAATTATTGTAGAGCCTTTGTGTGTCAGTCCATGGAATAACTAGATTACTTTCTTTAGGGATATGTCTTTATGTCAGCTGTTTCATAGGCACTTTTAAAGCTGCAAAAAGTATTAATATTTCATTTGACTGTAGGATTCCAACTTTCTTACAGCTGCAATCCCAAATGACCTTCATTTCAGAGTGGTCCCAGTGTCGTTTATTAGAATGGCAATATTGACAGTTCTAATAGAATGATAGTCTTTAGAAACTGGTAATTGAGAAGTAGCAAAGAACTCCAAAACAACCCATCTTAGGCTGAAGATTGTTTAAGTCATTATTGCAGTAGCAGGTCCTATGAAGGAAGTCAAAGAATCAAGGGAAAAGGATTACATTCCATTGTGGTAATGAATCAAAGGAATAAGTAATGTGCTCATTCAAACGTACTTGGTTTCAACTCTGCCTTGGTGCCTGTGCTCACTGCTGTGGGTAAATTTCTGGAAGCCACAGTCTGTGCAAGAAGGCATTCTTAGTTCAGCACAGAGTAGCTCAAATTCAGCAGTGTTGACATTTGGGACCAGATAATTTGGGTGGTGGGGGGAGAGTCGCTTGTGCAACACAAGAAGTTCAGCTGCTTCCTGGCCTCCAGCACCACGTGTCCTTAGAATCTCCTCTCATAGTTGTGACAACCTAACTATCTGCAGAGTTCACCTCATGTCCCCTGGGAAGCAAAGCCATAGCTGAGAAGCCCTCTCCTAATAGGATGGAGGGAGGTTGAAGGCAAGGAACTATGGGAAGTGCCAGGGCATCTCAGGGAAGCAGTGCACAGAATAACTGCAGGTCAGGGCCAGGAGAGGCAGAGAGGAAGAGGGCTTGTTTCAATGTGCGTTCCTTCAGTCAAAATAGGTTAAGTGTTTGACTCCATTTAGCAGGAAATGAGAAACCTCTAAGGCATTGTTCACAGGGAATGACAACAAACACCACCTTCATAATTCTCCAGTTTCTGTGTTCTGAGATTTGCAACTTGTTCATGGCTTTAGGACTGGGAAACATTCAGAGAAAAATACTGTCCTATAATTTCCCATTAGTGCTTCATGGGTTTGCTTTTCATGGCCATGCAATATAACCTACCTAGAGGTTTTTCTAACCAGCTTACACTGAGGTGCTATCTAATATGATACTCTCAATGTGGTGAGAAAAATTCCCCTACCTGGCACCCAAACTCCTGATGTCCAGACCCTAGCAACCCAGGTTTGCAACCTACGCTCTCTTCCTTCATACTGGTCCATTTATCCATGTCTTCCAGAGTCTCAGACTCTGACTCTGTAATAGTATCTTTATGTATTAGAATAAGGCTCCTCTCATTCTCTTTCAGAATTCATTTATAAATCTAAATAGTCTTGTACTATCATAAATTTTGCAAATTTTCCAATCTCCTCAAGAATTTTAGATGTCTACAGGAATTATTTTAAATATTTTACTTCAGGAAGGATGGATATATTAACAATATTTAGTCAATGCACCACTTACTTAGAGTTTTATTTCACTTAATTGACTTTTGAAATTCATACTCTAGTGAGCTAATGTACTTAGGATAATTCCTGACTATGTGATAATCTAATATTTATGCAAATAGTATCTTATTGCATTTTCTAATTACATTTTTTTGAATTGCTGTGGGTTTATTTTGATATTTATAGCAACTTTGTGGTCACGTTTTATAATTAGTCTTCCTGTTGATTCTTACAAGTTTTATATGTATAGTTAAGCATCCCCTGTAGAAAATGACACCGTTAGCCCTTTCCTCTTAATCTTTCTGTTGTTTAATGATTTTACTTTTTGAAAGGATATTAAGGAAAATATCCCAAATGGAAATCTTCACAGATTCAGCTATATTATGATTGAGAACATTGAAAAAGAGAAAAATGTTCAACCAATAATTTATCTTGTTAAAAAATTTAATCAACTAATGACATATTAAAACATTTCAGTGACTCCTAAAATCAATGTGGATAAAGAAAAATGATCAAGTAGATAAATTGTCATTATATCTGTAAAGAGCTTATAGTTAAAATATCCACCTAACTAAATTTGAACATATATTTCTATGCATATTGATAATGCAGAGATCATAGATATAAAAAGAATGGACACTTTATAACTCCCTACTGTGAAAATTTTAAAAATTAGATACAAAATTCACTGTCAAGACGATGTGGAAATGAAGATTTAGTGGGAGCATAACAAATTGGGATATAGTTTTATCCTAAACCTAGTGGTTAACCCCTAATAATCTTACATAATCCGTAAAACTAACTGTAACCAAGTTATAGTTTTGTTAGGGTCAGAAGTTCTGGTGGGGTGACTAGGTAATGATAATGTTCCACATACTTCAAAAGATAGAGGAAAGTAGTTTGAATGTTTTCACAGTAAAGAAATGATAAATATTGAACATTTTTCATGTATTTGTTGATCATTCATATTTCTTCTTTTGAGGAGGGTCTGTTCAGTTCCTTTGCCCATTTATTGATTGGGTTATTTGTTTGTTTGGAGTTAAGTTTTTGAGCTCTTTTAATATCCTGGAAATTAACACTCTACTGAGGTGCAGGTGGCAAAGATCTTTTCTTCCCATTCTCTGGGTTCTCTCTTCTTGCTCTTAATATTTTTCTGTGAAGAACATTTTTAGTTTGATACCATCCCATTTATTGATTTTTAAATTTTGTTTCTTGTGCTTTAGGAGTTTTATTCAGGAAGTCACTTCCTGTGCCAGTATGTTCCAGTGTTGGGCCTACCTTTTCTTCCTGTGGGTGCAGGCTACACTGAGATTCCATCTCATCCAGTCAGAATGGCAGTTATCAAGAATACATGGAACAATGCACATCGGTGAGGATGTCGGGGAAAGGGGACACTCATACTTTGCTGGTGGGACTGCAAATTGGTGCAATCCTCATGGAAAGCAGTATGGAGATTCCACAGAAAACCAGGAGTGGAATCATCATTTGACCCAGCTATCCCACTCCTCATTATATCCAAAGCACTTAAAATCAGCATACTACAGAGATGCAGCCACATCAATGCTGATAGCAGCACAATTCACAATCATCAAACTATGGAGCCAACCTAGGTGCCCTGCAATAGATGAATGGATTAAAAAAAAATGGTGTATATATATATACACGATGGGCTATTACTCAGCTATAAAAAAGAATGAAATTATGGCATTTGCTGGTAAATGGATGGAACTAGAGACCACCATACTAAGTGAAATAAGCCAATCCCCCCAAAAAAAAAAAGTTCGAATGTTTTCACTGATATGTGGAAGCTTAAACACAATAAAGGGGGAAAAAGAGAAAAAGAGAAATTCTGTAGATTAGACCAAGGGAACAAAAGGAAGGGAGGGGATAGGAATAGAAAAGACAGTAGAATAAATCTAACAAAATTTTCCTATGCACACATATGAAAATGCCTAAGTGAATCTCATCATTGTGCCCACCCACAAAAATTAGAATAAGATTTATCCTATACTTGTATAATTTAATAAAATGGATTCTTGCTATCGTGTATAATTAAGAAAAAACAATAAAATAAAAATTGAAAAAAGAAATGATGAATGTTTAGGAAAATAGATACAATTTAAACATAGAGATATTATTTAAACATTGATAGACTTAAACAACAAATATGATTTAAACATTCCACAATGTGTATGCAAGTGTAATACATCATGTGGTACTTAATATATTAATAGGTGCAATTTTTAAAGAAAAAAGAAAAAAAAATCTACTACCCATTGGTAATTGAAAAAATGGTGATTCCATTCTCAGGGAATATACCAAAGGGCATGAGCAGGCAATCCATCATGCATCATGGGAAGAAAAGGGGTGCTGAGTTGAATCTGGTCCACAGTAGGCATGATTCATAGCTGCCTCAAGCAACCCTGGATATCTGGTCACCTGTGTTTGGAAATTACACACATCTTCATAAAGACATCTAAAGAAAGCTCATTCTACCATTGCTGGTAATAATGAAAAATGAAAAAGCCTAGAGCTACCAATAAAAGAATGATGTATCATAGAATCGTACGAAGGGGAAGGAAGAAAAGGGAGGGGGATGGGGATGGAAAAGACAGTAATGAATCGCACACAACTTTTCTGTGTTCATATATGAATACACGACCAGTGTAACTCCACATCATGTGCAAACCCAAGAATGGGAAGTTATTCTCCATGCATGTATGATATGCCAAATACATTCTACTGTCATGTGTAACTACAAGTAACAAAAATTTTTTAAAAAGTGTACCTGTTGCCTGTTTATCAATATAGATTTATCTTCAAAGCAAATATGGGATTAAAAAAAGTCATATCTGACATGGGGATGGTTGTATCCATATGCATGTGTGAACAAAGCAGCACCACTGTGAAGGCTTGAATACGAGGTGGCCCCCAACAGCTCAATGCAAGAATGTTCAGAAGGGAAATGATTAGACCATGAGAGCTGTTACCTAATCAGTGGGTTAATCCACTTGGATGGATTAACTGGGTGGTAAGTGGAGGCAGGAAGTGTGTGGCTGGAGGAAGTGGGTCACTAAAGAGAGAGCCTTTGGGGCATCTCTTTTCCCCCCTGGTGAACAGAGTTCCCTTGTTCCCTGGCTTTTCTCCACCATGCCCTTCCCCTGTGGTGTCCTGTCCCACCTCAGGCCCAGAGCTATGGAGTTGTGGACCATGGTTTGAACCTCTGAAACCACCAGCCAAAATAACTTTTTCTTCTTTTAAATTTTTCTTGTCAAGTGCTTTGCTTACAGGAATAAAAGGCTGACTAAGAAACTTTCAAACTTCATATGAAAAATATTCATATGAAATATGGATAGACATAAGTCTAAAATGAAATCCAAAGAGAGATTTCCTTGCAGTGCCATAGATTTCTTGAACCGTCTTCCTCTTGCATAATGGAGGCTATTATCCTTTGGCAACATCTCCCCAGCTCTCTCTCAACCATCCTAGCCTCTGGTAACCACTGCTTTACCCTCCGCTGCTATGGGATGAACTTTTTCATATTCCACTCATGAGTGAGATCATGCAGTGTTTTCTTTCTGTTCCAGGGTGTTTCACTTCACATGATATCTGTCCTTCGGCTCATCCACGTTGTTGCAGATGGCAGGCTGTCATATTCCACCAAGTACTCCGACCCTCTCCAGTGGTTCTGTACCCACTCACCACAGCAAGCCTGGGATTCCTTCTTGGATTTTGCTCCAGCTGCCGTGGTACCCAAACCAGTGGCCTAGATTTGTACTTCACACTGATCGTGGGGACCCAGGTTAAATATTCCAGACTAAAGATTTTCATCTTTCCAAATGTCTTTTGTGTCTTGTTCCTGCCCAAATCACCTCTTCTTTATGAATTTTCAGAGCATCTGCTGTCACCTCAGGGCAATGTAGCTTTGGGACAGACAGTATATTTTAGGATTTGCTGTTTCCTGCGTGTGATTGGGGACACGTCTGAGGAGCTGAACCATATCTACAAGAGGGTAGGGCCAGAATATCTGGGCCTCCTGGGTCCCTAAACACAGAGTTGCAGATTGACTGGCAGCTTGTACTTCCCTGCCAGTATCACAGCCAGGATGGTTATGACCTAAACGCTCCCATCTACTGGGACAATATGAAAAAGCTGTCATCATAATAATGTCAGAAGCCTAATAAATTATCAAAACATATACACTTCTTCTAAATAACACGTATGTACACAGTCTTGATTCAAAACTCTGCAACTCAAAATAATTATGCCAGAGATTGAAATAAAACATTCTGATTTAAGAAATGGTTTATTACTTTTTAAGGCAGGCACATTATTTTTCTGTTAAAATCTGGTATTCAACATGGATACGATTTTATATTTGGTCATTTATAGATACTGGGCATGGTTTGTGAAGGAAGGAAGAGAGAAAGTGTCAGAAAATACAAACAATTCCTTTGGGCAGGAAAAAATACAAAAAGAACAAACCTCTGTAATATGCTGTCTCTGCCCCTGCAATGTTAGTTGTCTGCCGTCTAGAGTAAAAATAAGTTAAAATACACAAAGCTGGTAAATGATGAGTCTTTTCTCTTATGAATCTGGACTTCTTCCTCCCTCTGGGAAATTTAATCTCACAGATTTCATGGGAAGCACATTTTGAAATTAAAAAAAAAAAAAAAAAAAACTCCACTTTATTTTCCTCTGAAATCCTGTCACATGATTCTCTGCAAGAGCAAAAATACTTACATTACTGCAGACTCAGGTTTGGAAATTGCAAAAGTTCACTTTTGAAAAATAAGCTATCTATTTTTAATTTTTAAAACCACTCTTCTGGAACTCATTCTTTCTTATGAGAAGATTCTACATCACTTACATAGTGTTTTTGGAAATGACTGCTTCCTAAAAATCTTTAAAGTTTCTATTTCTGTCTATTTTTTAAAATATTACATATTTGGCTTTCTAAGGAAACACTTTAACATATTCAACTGATAGTAGTAATTTTTAAAGTGTCTTCTACACATCAAGTGCTGTGTTAGATTCTGGGGACCTACTAGTGATCAAGGCATCTCCATCTTCCTAGAAGAAACTAACACCTGTGTCAGCTTTCCATTACTGTGACTAAATGCCTGAGATAAACAACTTATAAGGAGGAAAGGCTGATTTGGGCTCACTGCTTCACAGGTTTCAGCGTATTGTTCCTCAGCCCTATTGCTTTGGGCCAGTGACAGCCCAGTTCATCATGGTGGCAATGCATGACAGGGAAAGCCTGTTCATCTCATGTCGTCCAGGAAGCACAGAGAAACAGACAGGAAGGGGCTATCTCAGTACTCCTTTCAAGGGCATTCTCCCAATGACCTAAATTTCTGCCACTGTGCCCCGCAAAGGATTCTGACACTTCCTAGTAGTGTCACAAGCAAAGCCTTTAACCCATGGGTCATTGGGGGACGTTTTAAAGAGCCCAACTCCAGCAACTGGACGTCACCATGAAGGGCAATCATGTTATAATGGGGAGGCACAAGGCCCTGGGGAACACAAGCCTGGGAGACTCTGCCTGGCCTGGGAGTCCACAGGGGAGAGATGTTTGAGCTGTGATCTGAGCCGTGGTCAGGCAGAGGACCACAGGTGAGGGACAGCGGATGCCTTTACGACAAATGAAGGAGGTCAGCGTGGCCTGATGCTGGAGGAAGAGCGACCAGGTCTGGAGGACTGGAGAGCAGGGCGTTTGATCCTTACCTACAGGACAATGGAATTAAAGTAGGATGGCAGCAGAGTCAAAGGTAAAGGGAGATATTAAAGCAATAGATATTAAGTAACAGGATCACGCTCTAAACATTACCCTGACTCCAGAGCCTGGAGGGCTATCATAGGAGGCAGAGCTGGACCTGTGGTCCATCCGTGGGAAAGATGACCATAGGCTTACCAAAAATCAGATGGGAAAAAATGAAGAGGTCTTCCAGAAGCAAAGCTAAACAGGGTGGCGATTGTGTGAATATTGGCAACGAGATAGAAGAATACATTACCCCATGTAGTTGCACAGGTTGTGCACTGAGCAACCCAACCCAAGGGTGCCATTTCTGACATATCTGCATGAAAGTCTCTGGACGAAGTTGTGCCATATGGTGGAGCGTAAGTGCCCAATGATGAAAGAGTACTCTCGGAAATGGAGTAATGGACATTCCACTTATCGTAAGGTAGAAGAAAAACCAAGTATGACGATAGGGTGACTAGGGGAAATGACCAGGTGAACGTAAGTAGTTCGAGTCTGAATAGAAATGGGCAACAGAGAAATGACATGTGGGTGGCCTTGATTAGAACAGCTTCCACTGTACTCTGGATTTTAATGCTAGAGAATGAAATTGAAAATACAGAAAGAGAAACAGGGACTGTGGGAAGTTCATTCAGTTCAAGTGAGGACATCAAGGCAATTAGGACAGTAGTGGTGTTAAAAGTCAAGGGAGATACTGAAGACATGAGCAGGATGATGCTTTTAGAAACTTAAGCAGCAGAGTCGAAGCACTTGGCTTCCTCCGTCAGCACAAACATACCATTCGCGGCTGTAAGCGTGCTATCCCACACCCTCCCGCGTGTTTGTTTCACTTGAGCTAGCTCAAATCAAAAGAACATAAACTGATGCAAAAGGATGTCCTGAGAAGGAATTTTCCAGAAACCATCTTGAAAATGCATACGTTCCCTAACGCAATTACTATTTTATCACTTTTCCGTTTTCAATTTACCTGTTCGGTGGCTCATAGAATTTTAATGCTAGTGGTATGGGAAAGTCAAATCGTGACACATATATGGGAAGGAAAGAACATCAATCTCATCCAAATAAGTTAGAGCTCTGCGGAAGCCAAATTTAGAAGCAGTAGATGGATTCTGGAAGGATAGGTCCTCCACCCTCCACGGCCTGGCGACCCCCAGACGGAGCTTGGAACACTCATGTACATAGAAAATCCTCCAGGTGCAGAGCTGGTGTGAAATCCCTCAAATTACAGGGGGAAATTGTTAATACATAGACCCGCATTTTTGTGGTATTCACGTTGACTGACTTTCAGGACGTATTTTACAAATGAATTCACTCTTCTGTCACGTGAAATACTTGATGGTATCAAGATCTGCCCACATAATGCACGGTCAGCAAGATTTGCCTATTTAACACATTTGTACTTGAACTGAAGTGCTTATACTTACCAGGCATTCATTATTTTCAATGAAAGGTATTTTTGACTACTCTACCAGTCTGCTTGAATTTTATTGTGGTATTACTGATAGTAAGATTTTTAGCATTCCTGCTGTTGGCTGAGCTGAGTCGATCCTTCACCTCCAAGGTGATGGTATTAGGTGAGCCTGTGGGAGGTGGGGAGGTTCAGATCAGATCGTGAAGTTGGGGCCTCCACGACAGGATCAGTGCCCTTATCATTAGAGACGCTCAAAACCTTGCACTTGGGCCTCTCTCTCTCTCTCTCTCTCTCCCATGTGATGACAACTGAAGGTGCAGCCATCTGTGAGCTAACTATGTTGGCAAGATCCAGGACTCCCAGCCTGGAGACTGCAAGACAATAAATTGCTACTACTTAATCCCCCGGTCTACGGCACAGTGATCTCACAGCCTGTGCAGATGAAGACAATCACTGGCCATGGAGATAATCCACGTCCTCATTAGCCTCGAGATGTGTTGTGGCTGCCGGCCCTGGGCTGAGGTATCTTAATATCACCACCACTGGCACGCTGGCCAGGTGATTCTTGGTGATGGGGCTGTCCTATGCATTGTGACCTGTTCCACCATTGCTGGCTTCTGCTCCATGGATTCCACCAGCAGCCCCTGCTCCTGCTGAGAATCACTCCTTGGGTTAATGCTTAAGAAAAACAATCAGCTTAGTCTTAAATACTCTTACTGTCTCACTCTTCTCATCTCAAATCCAAGAGGCCTCATCGGAACTAACAGTAAAAGCATACTGCTTCAGCCCATCGGCACGTGAGCCATTTTTATTGGAAGGAGTCACTGATTTCGATCAAGTTCTTAAAGGAGTCTAAGATGGAAAATACAAACAATGAAAAACAAAACAAAAAAATAGGTGTAAAGTGAATTAAATACAGTGAATTTAGCTAATAAATTTATCCTTAAGCCAGGCACAGTGGTGCATGCCTTTAATCCCAGCACTTGGGAGGCTGAGGCAGGAGGATCGCGAGTTCAAAGCCAGCCTCAGCAATGGCAAGGCACTTAGCAACTCAGTGAGATCCTGTCTCTAATAAAATACAAAAAAAAGAAATGGGCTGGGGATGTGGCCCAGTGGTCGAGTGCCCCTGAGTTCAATCTCCGGTAATAATAATAATAATAAGATATATATATATATATATATGTATATATATATATATATATCTCCTTAAGTATTCTTCTCTTAATTCTTAAGTTCCTTCCTGTTATGGTTTTCCTACATGTATAAGCCTTTGGTAGAGGATGTTCCTAATTGCTGTAAAAAATAACTACATACTGACTGTTTTATTTTTTAGGACAGAAGAGCCTGACTTATTTATTTTCCTTCATCCTATCAACCACCATTGATTGAGTGGCCAGCATGTGTGTTGTAGATGTGTTGAGGACAAGGAAGTGAATGTTTCAATCAAATAGGAAGCTTTTCTCCCAGCCCAGGTTTGGTGAGCCGGTCCTGAGTGTGTGTATTATTATCACTAATAACAGTTTTTCATGGAAACCAGATGGTTGCTGCTTCATCTCAGTCAGCTTGCAGATGCCTTCATCCCAGTTAGACTTGTCAGGAAAGTGGACACCTGTCCACCTGGTCAGTGACTGTATTTCCTTCATACTTGATGTCCCTGTTCCTCCTCCAAACTACTTTCCACAGACTGTTAACATTCCCCTGCCTATTGGTTCGCTTAAGGATAAAGACTCAATCCTCACCCTAACAAGAGGACCTCTTCTCTCTGGTATTCTTCATCTTTCTTTTCTGGTCCCCCTGGCTATATGCTCAGCAATTTTCTCCTATTCCTGAGGCCAAAGTTTCTTACCACTCAAGAGCTTCTCAAATGCCACACTGGCTTTCTTGATGAAGTTGTCTTTACTTGATTAATTCCACCAGTTTTCAGATCCAAGTATGAATGTTACTTCCTTAGGACAGACTTCCTGAGTCTCCATATTTGTGTTATCCATCTGTCTGTCTGTCTGTTTTTCTGTCTCTCTCCTCTTCCTATCCTTAGCTTCTTGAGGACACAGGAAATGTCCACATATTATACTTGCTACAGTGACCGGCATATAACATATAATCCATAAACATTTTCTATATAAATTAATTCTCTCTCCCTTTCTGTTCCTAAAGGCAAGACTGTTTTCTAGGTGAACAGGAATCTCAGCTTAGAGTGAAGAGAAGACTGATCTCCCTGAGTCCCTGTGATTGCCTGCCTATAACTCTGTTCTACGAAACCTGCTTCCTCCTAGCAGCTGTCAATATTTTGGCAAGTAGGAAGTTTGAATCATGTAAATATCACTGACGCATGAAGCAACCAGAGACACTGATGTGTATAATAAGGTGAATGGATCTTGCGACCAGTGTGTTGAGGGTGGCTTAAATAGGTGGTTCACATACTGCAACATTCTAATTACTTGTCATTTTTAACATTATTTATTTATTTATTTATTTTTCAGTACTGGGGATTGAACCCAGGGAGCTTCACCACTGAACTGTGAAACTAGCCCTTTTAATCTTTTATCTGGAAACAGGATCATGCTCAGTTGCTGAAGCTGGCCTCAAACTCGTGATTCTCCTGCCTCAGCCTCCTGAGTAGCTGGGACTGCAGGTGGGCACTGCTGCACCCAGCTGTGAATTATCATAGAGGATACAATACCGTAGTCGTGGATACGCAACAGGTGGCCATCTGGAGATAGAGCAGGGAGCTCATGGCTTTTAAGGATTTCCTTGAGGTGAGCTACATGTCTGTATCCTGATTATGGTGTTGAGTAATCAAATGCTAAAATCTGAAAGATCTAAATGGCCTCCCTCCACTAAAGCCAGAGGACAAGCAAAAAAGTGTATGATTTTAATAAGGTCTGACTGGTGCTGACAGTGTGATACCCATTTCATACTGTGACAATGGGCTGTGATTACGTAAGAGACTGTGAACAAGGAAGGTGAATGAAGCTAATGCAGGAACTGACCACGTTGTTTTCTCAAACCGATATGAGTCTTAAAGCATTTCAAGAAAGAAGCTTATTTTAAAAATATTCCAGAATATTTTAATATCATTGAAATTTAATAACATGTAGTTACCGATTTCATCATTTTAATATTAAAACATTTTCCTTATGATAGCTGAGCAAATAATAAAACTAAGTTGTAAATAGAATCAATTTTGTGACTGGGAAATATCTAAGCATGACAAGTATAAAAGGGAGGGTGATTGTAAACATTGTATTTATCTTGTCAAGGAATTATCCAGGAAACAAGTATCCAAAAGAAAAGGTAGTGAAGGAAGCTTTTATTTCCCCTTTTTCTTTCCTTTTCAATTTTTTCATTACTTTTCTTTTTCTTTCTTTCTTTTTTTTTTTTTTTTCTTTTTTTGGTGGGGGGTGTAACTAGGGATTGAACCCAGTTGTGCTTAACCAGTGAGCCACACCCCCAGCCCTTTTAAAAATATTTTATTTAGAGATAGGATCTCACTGAGTTGCTTTAAGATCTGGCTAAGTTGCTGAGGTTGGTTTTGAACTTGTAATCCTCCTGTTTCAGCCTCCTGAGCTGCTGAGATTCCAGGCGTGCACCACTGTGCCCTACTGAGGAAGCTTCATGAATAACTTCATGGAAAAAATGGACACAACACTTTAAGAACCAGTTACTTTAAATAACCAGTGATTTCTTCTATTAAAATAATATACAGGAAATTTCCAAGCTTGAACCAGAGAAACTATCTGATGCTGTATCTGCCGCAGGTCCTAAGGCTGCAGTTCCACATAAGTAAATACTCCTGGATTAGGTATTTTCATGTTCAAGTCCTTTTCTTCCTCTTGAAGCTTTTGCAATAGTTTCTCTCACAAATGGACGCCTTCATTATTTCCAACAGAGCTGCTGAATGAAATCAGCCCAGGGAATCTGGAGGTCTCCTGTGACAGGCTCATTTCCATTGTCTGATGTCATTTGGAGGCTTCCAGCCCTGCATTTGGGGTGGTGGCTTCAAGAGCCCTAACTGTCTCACTGACTTGCTCTCTGTTTGCAGAACTCTACTCTTCATCAGTGTGAGTTCACTGATTTCTCTTGAGATGCACATTTCTTTAGCTGAATTTAAAGTCCTTTAGCACCCTTCGGTTTACCCACAATGGAGTAGCAGAACCCAATCAGCCCTTCCAAGCCCTCAGAGACACAATGTTGCCCAGTGAACTAGTTTTGTTTTGGGGAACCTGGCCTATTCTGTTTCCTTTTCTCCTGCAACATCTGTAAGATTTTCTGATTTGATATATTAGCAGGCCAGCTTGGAGAAAAATGCCAAGAGTATTTCAGGATAATGTATAGGAAGGCTAAATATAAATAATTAATATATAAGGTGATGATTTTGTTATTGCCTAGTTTTTAGGAACATTGTTCTTTTTTATTTCTTTTGCATTTTAACATTTTTGTATAAGTTTTGTAATTCTACTTTCCAATGCAGTGAGATGTCAGCATCATTACTATATTTTCATTTTATGAAATAATTTTTTTTATTTGTTTAAAGAGACCTTTTTATCCACCCACATCACAACAGTCAGTCCATTGCTCCTCTCCCATAATAATTGATTCTAGTTAGCAAGGGATTAAAGAATTTATCCCCATGCAAATTAATATGAAATATTTTTTTATATTCTATATTATGAGTTTTTGTTATCCTAGACAAGAATATATTCATTTTTGGGGTGACAAAAACTATGCAGTCAAAAAAATTGGTGTACACACACACACACACACACATGCACACACAAATGTTTAGAATCTTTCTAAACACACTGGATTTTCTTTGGTTAATTTTGCAGAGTGGTGTGATGTATGAAACACTCTTAAAGCATATTAACCATGATTGGTCAAAAAGTATTTCATTCTTAAACATTTCTTTTACTTTTCTTTCCTTTTTTAATGTTTTTATTTGTTTTAATTAGTTTGCACTTTGACCTATCATACATAGGTGGTATATAATTTCTCATTTTTCTGAGTGCACATGTTGTAGAATCACATTAGTTATGCAGTCATATATATACATAAAGTAATAATGTCTGTTTCATTCTACTATGTTTCCTGTCTCCACATCCCCTCCCCTCCCCTCCCTTCACTTCCCCCTACCTAATCTAACGTAACTTTATTCTTCTCTAGTGCACCCCCCCTCTTATTGTGAATTAGCATCCGCATATTAGAGAAAACATCGGCCTTTAAACATTTCCTAATTGGGGGAAAGTACTCATTTTCACGACTTTTTCTACTATCCAAATGCACATCAAACAGTCTTCGAGTCTCAGCATTTGTTAATGCACTAGCTGTCAGCTGAATGAAGGTTGGCTTTGAGGACAGGAGGGATGAAAACTATTATGGGGAGAGGGGAAGGGAACTAATTCTGCCAGTGAAGGCTGAGAAAAAATGTCTCCTCAATCAAATGAAAAGTTTCATAACAGTGAGGCTGGTGCTGATTTTTCCCTTTTACCAGAGGGGCAGCCCTGTTAGTCACCCCTTTGCATTGTTTGAACTAGATTTGATTTTTGATGAAAGTTCATACTTAGGGAGAATTCATATTGGTTGAGTTAAAAGCAATGCTGACATGTCTATTTTGACTCTCTGAGATGTTGTGGGGGGAAAGTAAGAAATCAGAGGGACACAATCCTCCCATAGACCCAAGGAGGATGTCACAGGACCCAAGAAAAGGAAGTTTGAGGGACCAGGAGTATATGAGGCAGGCAGAAAGTGGGAGGCAGACCCTGGGAGGAGGTGCAAGGGCACGTTGGACCAGACTTTGCCATAGTGACCAAGCCGGGGCCTCCTTGTTCTGCACGCAGCTGAGGCCTACCAGGAGCCACAAGTGCCGCCAGGTGACCCAATGGTACTGGAGCCATTCGTTTTATCATGCTGGCTCCTTCACAGGGATTCTCAGGAAGTCATGAGAGGGAGGGCAGATGGAGAGACAGAGAGGCAGACAGAGAGACAGACAGAGAGAGACAGAGAGGCAGACAGAGAGGCAAACAGAGAGAGACAGAGAGGCACACAGAGAGACAGAGAGACAGAGAGAGAGACAGAGAGACAGAGAGAGAGGCAGACAGAGAGACAGACAGAGAGACAGACAGAGAGGCAGACAGAGAGAAACAGAGAGGCAGACAGAGAGAGACAGAGAGGCAGACAGAGAGAGACAGAGAGGCAGACAGAGAGACAGACAGAGAGACAGACAGAGAGGCAGAGAGGCAGACAGAGAGACAGACAGAGAGGCAGACAGAGAGGCAGACAGAGAGACAGACAGAGAGGCAGACAGAGAGGCAGAGACAGAGAGTCACTCGGACCCCCCAAACACTCAGGCTCAGGAGGGACGCGACTGTTGCTGCCTGTATCACAGTGGCTTGGATGTCATCTGACCCCACCCCAAGGTAGGAGGAGGGAACTGTGAGTAGAGTCATGGCTATTTGGAGAGCAGGGGACATCTCCAGGGACCAGGCCAGAGACAGGCCTGGAGGGGCTCTAGCAAGGCTCTCCTCCAGGGGTCTGCTTGGCCGTGTCAATCCCCTCCTCCTTCTGCCTTCAAGTAGAAAGGCGAGGAAGGACACCAGGTGCTCTGGGCTGTGATGGTGAGGTGGCTGTCCTTCATGACAGCTACTCCCTAAAGATGGTGGCGTGCAGTCTCCAGCTGAGATTGTGAAGACGTGCCATTGAGGAGGGTGAGCAGGTGTGGAAGGTGTCAGGAAGTGCAGTGGGAGCGACTTCTCGACTCGGCCACACGTGTGGTGGGTCTGAGCAGTACGGGCGCACCTGAGTCCCTCATCTGACCCTCAGGAGGGGTGTGTGTGTGTGGGTGTGGGTGTGCTAGCACACACGTGCAGGCACATGTGTGTGCGTGCTGTGTACATGAGCATGTTGTGTGAGTGTGTTACACGTGTGTGTGCCTGCATGCACATGTGTGTGTGGCTGTGCCTGTGAGAAGTGAGTGCATGTGGATGCGTGTGGGGGTCTTCACATGGCTGTGGGTGTGTGTGCGTGTGTGTAGGTGTAGACATATGCATGTGGATGTGTGTGTGGGTCTGTGCTCCTCTGTCTGCACATGCATGTTGTTATGGGTTAGACATGAGGTGTCACCCAAAAGCTCATGTGGGAGACAGTGCAAGAGGGTTCAGAGGGGGGATGACTGGGTTGTGAGAGCCTTAACCCGATCAGTGGATCAATCCCCTGATGGGATTAACTGAGCGGTAATTGAAGGCAAGTGGGGCACAGCTGGAGGAGGTGGGTCACTGGGGGCATGGCTCTGGGGTGTATACCTGTGTTTGGCCAGTGGAGACCTCTCTCTGCTTCCTGATCACCATGTGAGCTGCTCCTCTCCACCTCACTCTTCCATCATGATGCCTGCCTCACGTTGAGCCCTGAGGGATGGAGCCTGCTCACCTCTGAAACCGGGAGCCCTCAGATAAACTTTTCCTCCTCAACAATTGTGCGGGTTGGGTTTTTAAGTCACAGCAGCAAAAAAGCTAACTAAAACATATGTGTATGCATTGTGTGTGCATCCCTGTGTGTGTTCGTGGGTGTGCGTGCACACGCAGGTCACTCTTCTTCTGATCTGGAAAGCCCTCCTCTGTCATGTGTTTAGCTACTGTCTTCATTACATTTCTCACTCTGATACTATGTAAGGAAGATGCTGGAACTTCTGTTCTCTTATGTTTAAATTTTCCTTCGTTTTTTTCAGTTTAATGTTTGTGTGTTCTGAGAAAACCCCACACATATTTTCCAGCTTACTGTTTGTATTTTATTCTTAGATTATTTACCTTCCTATGTTTGTTACAATTTTTATTTCTAAGTCTCTATATGAGAACTTCTACTCATGGATACAGTACTTTCTTTTGCCTTGCTGGGATGATGATGATGTCAATTCTAATGCTTGTTCTTAGACTCGCAGTTCTTTTTAATGTGTTCTGTTCCACTTTTGGTTGTACTTGCCCACATCTCAGAGATATCTTTGGACAAATGTCCACCTGCCCATGGTTTAGCAAGGCATTTATGTTGCATATATGTTATGCACAGAAATAGGAACAATTTTATGATGTTTGTTTCTTTTTCCATACGTTACCTACTTGTGCACAAACACTAGAGTCTATTTATATTCCTTCCGCTGCCGCCTAGTTTTTCTCATATATTCAACAGAGATTTACTCTGGCTGGTTCACCAGTCTCACGGGAAAGCTGTTCCTCCCACATCCTTGGCATGGCCCACTCTTGTTTGCTTTTACCCTCTCCTGTCAGTGCTTGCTCTGCCAAACCACCTGTAGCTGTCAGCCATGTTTTCTGCCTGGAACTTTCCACCTGTGGTTTCTGTGCTTTGATTACTGTTGTAGAACTTCTTCTGGGTTATTTTCAGATATTTTACTGTACTTCAAACTTGTTCTCACTAACCCACACTTCAGCAAATTAATCCCCCTTTAGCACCAAATATACGTGAGCAGACACATGGACCCAAGATGACACAGCCTCTCTATATCTAGCTTGGGACATGAAGGCAGGCATCCTCTCGACTTCTGAGTGTATCTTAGTAATCCTGGGCATGGCCAGTGACAGGTGCAGCATCACATGACACCTCGTGAGACCAGACTGGACTACCCCAGGCCCCAAACATGTTGTTTAGGTTGCTCATTCAGGAAAAGAGAACCAAAGGGGTAACCTGTAGCGAGCACATGATCTGAACACACAGGAAGCCCTCTCCAGGAAGCCCCCATGGTCTCTCCTCTCCTCCAGCCCACGCTCACTCCTTCCTCCATCACACCCCTTCCCAGGGGCTCCACATCATTTGAGCAAAATTTCATTTTAGTGGGGACCTTCTTCTCTAACTCTGCTTTCCATAGGTGTGTTGGGAGGGCTGGGAATGAGTCTGTTATATACTTTCTCTGACACATTTATACCTGAGACACCATGAAGAAATTACGTAGCCTCAACTTCTTTGTGTAACTTAAGGCAGATTAATCTGTCATTTCTTGGAATGTATCATAAACAGTATTATTCAATCATAAGGAAACATCTTAATTTTTTAAATTATCAAGTGTTTTAAAAATTGTGTCCTAAAGTATACATACTTGTAAAATTAGATCCTATGTTTTTATTCTAGGCTCATATTACAGATGATACCCACCTACTATGTGAATGTCAACAAAGATCAAATTAAGTGTGTGAAAAGGAAAACAACATTTGGCCAGGGCTGGCTGCAGGGCCAAGTAAAAAACAAAAATGTACCTTCCTTATTCAAATCAAAAAGGAAAAAAAAAAGAATTAAAACACTAACATACAAAGTTTTTCAACATGTCTATTGCAATATCTTTCTACATCTGTTATGTGCCTTTTTCTATTTGTTGTTTAAGCTCATCCTAAGTAAAGAAAATTAAAATTTAAAAATTTCAGAAGACGATCCTGTCAATCAACCGCGACTTGCACTGCTGCCACCATTGCTGCTGCCTCTGATTCCGCTGCTGCCTGCCTGAGGTCGCCTGGAGGTCTTCTTTCTGGGCTACTGCAGAAGCCCCTGCTGTGCCTGGAGGTCTCTCCTCTGGGCACAGCCTCGGCCGCTGCTACCACGCCTAGAGGACTGCTTCGAGTGAGATAATACCAGGTTTCTTTGCACAGTGGTTGCACCCATTTTGGGACACCAACCAGGGCCTGGGGCCTGGGCGCTAGCAGGTTTACCACCACAAGAGCCTCTGTCTGGGGACTCCAGCTGGGCCTGTAGGTCCAGTGTTGGGAAGCCTGAAGGTTTGGAGGATCCTGGGGTCTTTTTGCAGAGAGTGCTGGTGGCCCTTTTCTTGCTGCTGCATCTTGGGCTTGCTCCTTTGCATGAGGGTATCCTTGGGGGTCTCTCTGCAAGTAGGAGCAGCATTGCAATCTTGAGACTGCAGTGTGGCCGAGACTGAGGTATCTGAAGCCCAGATTGGTGGGATAGAGACTGGGTTTCCGAGGGTTGATCTGGGTTTGGTGATCCCGAGAAACATCAGAGACAGGGCTGAGAAACTGTTGATCACTGACAGAGACGGTTCAACTTTCCAGCAAGATTCATTTTATTTTATATTTTGATTCACTTATCTCTACCATATTTGGAACAGGATGTTTCTAATGCATCAGTATGTGGAGGACGATGATATATGAATGGTGTTTTGCATTTTTGTTGGATTCTTATGTCTTTTTTTCTCTTTGTCATATTCTTCTTCTCTCTTATCTATTTTCTTGGATTTTCTTTCCAACTTTTCTCAAACCAACAGCCAATCTCTTTCAGCTCCTCTTCCCCTCTTACTATGAATTTTTACTTCTAGCTTCTCTCTTCCTTCCTTGCAAATTTTGCATACTACAGAAACTCTGTTCTTTCATCCACCATTTGAAATTGTAAGTTGTTTTAACAAATATTTTGTTTGTACTATAAATAGTTATGGAACTCATCACTTTGGGTTAATGTGAGAAAGCCATACATGCCTTAGTGGGATCTATTAGTTTTAAGAATATATATTGTGTACACCGGGTGCTATTGATATTAGTCTCACCAGTAAGGTGAAGTGCTAGAAACCTTCAGGGACACTATAGGTCTACAGGGTAGAATTTATCCTGCCTTACATCCATAATTTTAGATGGAAAACACACTAACAACATGAAAAAACAGGGGAATAAAGTGGTCCAAACATACCAACATACCTCATCAACAGAAACTACTGATAACATAGTAGAAGAGATGTCCAAGAAGGAGTTCAGATTGTATATAGTTAAATTGATATGTGAAGTAAAGGATAGTATAATTGGTGAAATCAAAGAATAAATAGAGGAAGTGAGAGACCACTTCAATAAAGAGTTAGAGATCATGGGAAAAAAAAAAAAAAAAAAAAACAACAGAAATCCTCGAAAGGAAGGAACCAGTAAACAAAATTATAAATTCAATAGAAAGCATCACCAACAGACTAGGCCACTTGGAAGACAGAACCTGAGACAATAAAGACAAAAATCTTGAAAGCAGGGTTGAACATGTGGAGAAGATGGTAAAAAACTATGAACAGAATATCCAAGAATTATGAGATAACATGAAAAGACCAAATTTAAGAATTATTGGGCTAGATGAAGGAGCAGAGACAGAAACCAAAGGAATGCACAATTTTTTCAATGATATAATAGCAGTAAATTTCCCAAAACTAAATAATGGATGGAAATAAATACAAGAGGCGTACAGGACTCCAAGTGTACAAAATTACAGCAGACCCACACCAAGACACATTATAATGAGAATGACCAACACAGAGAATAAAGATAAAATCTTAAAGGCTGTTAGAGAAAAAAAAAATCAAATTACATATAGGGGGAAAACAATTCGGATCTCAAACTGATTTCTCAACACAGACACTCAAAGCTAGAAGGTCCTGGAATAATATATTTCAAGCTCTAAAAGAAAATGGATGCCAACCAAGAATTTTATATCCAGCAAAATAAAGTTTCAGATTTGAAGGTGAAATTAAAACATTCCATGACAAACAAAAATTAAAAGAATTCACAACTAAAAAGCCTACACTACAAAGCTTTCTGAACAGAATATTCCATGAGGATGAAGTAAAAATAAAAATCAATCAAAAGACATAGATTGGCAGATGGGATTAAAAAGCAAGACCCAGTAATATAGTGTCTTAAAGAGACTCACCTCATGGGCAAAGACAGGCTGAAGGTGAAAGTATGGGGAAAAAATTATCACTCATTTGGATTGTGTAAATGAGCAGGGGTTTCCATTGTCATTTCAGATAAAGTAGACTTCAAATCAAAGTTAATCAGAAGAGACAAAGAAGGACATTTCATACTTCTTAAGAGAAGTATATATAAGCAGGACATAACAATTATAAATATTCATGCTCCAAACAGTGGAGCATGTATGTACATCAAACAAAGCCCTTCTCAATTTCAAGAGTCAAATAGATCACAATACAATAATATTGGGTGACTTTAACACACTTCTCTCACTACTGGACAGATCTTCCAAATAAAAACTAATCAAGACACTATAGAAGTAAATAATAGGATCAGCAATTTAGACTTAACAGACTTATATAGAATATTCCACCCATCAATGAGCAAATATACTTTCTTCTCAGCAGCATGTGGATCCTTTTCTAAAATAGAACATATCTTATGCCACAAAGCAACTCTTAATAAATACAAAAAGAAAGCAAAACAAAACAAAAAAACAGAGATGATACCCTGCATTCTACCAGACCACGATGGAATGAAATTAGAAATCAATGATAAGATAAAAAGTAGAAGCTACTGTAACAAATGGAGACTAAATAATACACAATTAAATGATGAATGGATAGTAGAAGAAATCAAGGATGAAATTTAAAAATTCTTGGAGGTAAACGAGAACACTGAAACAACATATCAAAATCTTTGGGACACTATGAAAAGGAAAGTTTATTGCATTGAATGCACTTATAAAAAGAATAAAAAGTCAACAAATAGATGACCTAACACTGCATCTCAAAGCCCTAGAAAAAGAAGAACAAATCCATACCAAAAGCAGTAGAAGACAGGAAATAATTAAAATCAGAGCTGAAATAAATGAAATCAAAACAAAAGAAACAATTGAACAAATTAACAACACAAAAAGTTGGTTCTTTGAAAAAATCAATAAAATAGATAAACCCCTGACCATGCTAATGAAGAGAAGAATAAAGAAATCTCAAATTAATAAAATATAAGATGAAGAAGGAGACATCAAAATGGACATATCTGAAATATATAAGATAATTAGAAACTATTTTGAAAATTTATACTCTAATAAAATGGAAAATATCAAAGACAACAAATTTCTAGAGACATATGACCTACCCAAACTGAATGAGGAAGTCATAGATGATTTAAACAGACCAATTTCAAGCAATGAAATAAAAAATGCCATCAAATGCCTACCAACCAAGAAAAACTCAGGACCAGATGGCTTCTCAGCCGAGTTCTATAAGACTTTCAAAGAAGATTTAACACCAATATTCCTCAAAGTATTCCATGAAATAGAAAAGGAGGGAACCCTTCCAAACTCATTCTATGAAGCTAATATCACCCTGATACCAAAACCAGACAAGGACACATCAAGGAGAGAAAACTTCAGACCAATATCCCTAATGAACATAGATGCAAAAATTCTCAATAAAATTCTGGCAAATCTCATACAAAAACATATTAAAAAGATAGTGCACCATGATCAAATGGAATTCACCCCAGGGATGCAGGGTTGGTTCAACATACGGAAATCAATAAACATAATTCATCATATTAATAGACTTAAAAACTAGAATCATAGCCGGGCACAGTGGCTCACACCTGTAATCCCAGCACTTGGGAGGTTGAGGCAGGAGGATCGTGAGTTCAAAGCCAGCCTCAGCAATGGCAAGGCACTTAGCAACTCAGTGAGACCCTGTCTCTAAATAAAAAATACAAAAAAGGGCTGGGGATGTGGCCCAGTGTTTGAGTACCCCTGAGTTCAATACCCGGGGGGAGGGGAACACACAAGAATCATATGATCATCTCAATAGATGCAGAAAAATCATTTGACAAAATACAGCACAACTTCATATTCAAAACACTAGAAAAACAAGGGATAGTAGGAACATACCTTAACATTGCAAAAGCTATATGTGCTAAACCCAAGGACACCATAATTCTAAATGGAGAAAAATGGAAAACATTCCCTCTAAAAACTGGAACAAGACAACAATGTCCTCTTTCACCACTTCTATTCAACATCATCGTTGAAACTCTATCCAGAGCAATTAGACAAAAGAAATAGGTAAAGAATAGGTAAAGAAGGACTCAAACTATCACTACTTGCTGATGACATGATTTTATACCTAGAAGATCCAAAAAATTCCACCAGAAAACTTTTAGAACTAATAAATGAATTCAGCAAAGTAGCAGGATATAAAATCAACACCCATAAATCAAAAGCATTCCTACACATCAGCGATAAATCCACTGAAAGAGAAATTAGGAAAACTACTCCATTCATAATAGCCTCAAAAACAAATAAAATACTTGGGAATCAATTTAACAAAAGAGGGGAAAGACTTGTACCATGAAAACTACAGAACACTACAGAAAGAAATTGAAGAAAACCTCAGAAGATGGAAAGATCTCCCGTGCTCCTGGATAGGCAGAATTAATATTATCAAAATGGCCATACTACCAAAAATACTATACAGATTTAATGTGATTCCTATTAAAATCCCAATGACATTCTTCATAGAAATAGAAAAAGCAATCATAAAATTTATTTGTAAAAATAAAAGACCCGGAATAACTAAAGCAATCCTTAGGAAGAAAAGTGAAGCAGGAGGTATCACTATACCTGATCTTAAACTATACTAAAGAGCTGTACTAACAAAAACAGCATGGTATTGGCACCAAAATAGACTTGTAGACCAATGGTACAGAATAGAGGACACAGAGACAAACCCACATAAATACAGTCATGTCATACTAGACAAGGATGCCAGAAATATTCACTGGAGAAAAGATAGCCTATCTAACAAATGGTGCTGGCAAAACTGGAAATCCATATGTAGGAAAATGAAATGAAACCTCTGTCTCTCACCCTGCACAAAAATCAACTCAAAGAGGATCAAAGACTTAGACACTAGAACAGAGACCCTGTGCCTAATAGAAGAAAAAATAGGCCCAAATCTGCACCACATTGGCTGAGGATCTGACTTCCTTAACAAGACTCCTAAAGTGCAAGAAGTAAAATCAAGAATCAATAAATGCAATGGATTCAAATTAAAAAGCTTCTTTTCAGCGAAGGAAACAATGTGAGGAGAGAGCTCACAGTTTGGGAGAAAATCTTTACCGCATGCACCTCTGATAAAGCATCAATCTCTAGGATATATAAAGAACTCAAAAAACTTAACACCAAAAATACAAATAACCCAATCAATAAATGGGCTAAAGAACTGCACAGACATTTCCCAGAAGAAGAAATACAATTGATCAACAAATATATGAAAAAGTGTTCAACATCTCTAGCAATTAGAGAAATGTAAATCAAAACTACTCTTAAAATTTCATCTCACTCCTGTCAGAATGTCATTCATCAAGAATATAAGCAACAAAAACTGTTGGCATGGATGTGGGGGAAAAGGTACACTCATACATTGTTGTTGGCACTGCAAATTGGTGCAACCACTATGGAAAGCAGTATGGAGATTCCTTAGAAAACTGGGAATGGCACAACCATTTGAAACAGCTGTCCCACTCCTTGGTTTATACCCAAAGGATTTAAAATCAGCATACTATAGTGACACAGCCACATCAATGTTTATAGCAGATCAATTAGCAATAGCTAGACTATGGAACGAACCTAGGTGTTCCTCAATAGATGAATGGATAAAGAAAATGTGGTATATATACTCAATGGAATATTACTCAGCTTTAAAGATGGGTAAAATTATGGCATTTGCCAGTAAATGGTTGGCGTTGTAGAATATCATGCTCAGGGAAATAAGCCAATCAATCCCACAAAACCAAAGGCTGAATGTTTTCTCTAATATGTGGATGCTGATTCACAATAAGGGGGCAGGGCACTAGGGAAAAATAGCATTACCTTAGATGAGGTAGAGGGAAGTGAAGGGAGGGGAGGGAGGGGATGTGGGGATGGGAAAGATAATGGAATGAAACAGATATTATTACTATATGTATATATGTGACTACATGACCAATATGATTCTGCAACATGTACACTTTGAAAAATGAGAAATTATATCCCATCTATGTATATCACAGTGCATAAATGTATTCTACTGTCATGATAACTAATTAAGACAAATAAAAAATAAAAAAAAAATATTTTCAGAAGAAATTTAACTAGTTTTATTCATATGTGATGTCAGTTCTAAATGCAAATACAAAAGCATTCGATCCATTTTCAGAGATTTCATATTTTGTAGCCTATACATGAATGCATGTATATATTGTGTTTATTAGAGATTTGAACACCTGTTTGCATTTGTTTTCACTTCTTGATGATCATGCATTCTACTAGCAGTGTGCGTTTGACTTACTAATGAGAAAGAGGGACAGAAAGGGTGTTGCTGCCTGAAGCGATGGCCGCTTGGAGCAACAAAGCCACGGGAATAAGTTCAGAGGCAGACTGGAAACAAACAGGCTCTTTATTCTGCCAGCTTCTCTCTCCGGCTCCAACAACACCCCGACACGCCGTCCACACTCCTCCAACAACCACAAAATGGCACCAATGATGACTCACAATCCCCCGGGGCCCAGTCTTGCAAGATCATGCAAATGGCGCCAACCCGATCCACAATGTCCCGGGCCAAGTCTCACAAGACCATGGAAGGTGGTAATGCTTATGGCTCACAGCTAACGGCAATCTTAGCTATCTCCTTAATTAGGGCTCCTACAAAGGGGGATGAATTAAATTGGTCCTTCTTTCCCTTACCTGGTACATGTTCAATTCTGGCCTAAGTGGTTGGCTAATACAGTAAAGTAACATGGGTAGAATGTATGTATTTATAAATATTTAAATATATATACATGTGTGTGTGTATTTATGTTTCTTGGTTTATTGTGCTTCTTGCAATGCCATTACCTTTTTTTCTGAGTTGGAATTAAATTCTAGTTCAATCCCCAGGTGTGGCTCCAGTGGCCAGCACTCCCTCCCCCGGCTGCAGACGCCATAGGCCCCACGCGCCTGTGTTATACCCTCTTTGAGTCCATCTGGGCTGCCACGTATGCTGGTCCCCAGGAGTTCCTTGCTCCTGAGGCGTCTGGAAGGCTCTTTGCAAGCATGATGACGAGGAACAGAGAGCACACGAGCTGCCTGTGGTATCTGCTCAGTCAGGTGCTCCATTGCCCTTGAAGACTTCACTAACAAATGTTTCAAGACGACATTATCAACCATTTCAGGACCGTGGCAGCCAGCCGTCAAGTCCTTTTTTCCTCCCACCGTGCAGGAATCCTCATGGTAGCCCGAGACTGCTATTCTGAAGAGGCTGAATGCAGGCTGGTTTCCAGCTGGCATCTGAGCCTTGAGCATCTCACTGAAATCAAGTGTGTGGCTCCTCTGAGTGTGGAGACCTGTCCAACAGCATGGGGGGCACACTCGTGAAACGAGCCCTGCACTTAACATGAAAAGTACTGAGTACATAGCATGGCACCTTTGCTAGCCGAGCCAAGGGTTCAGATAACTGTGAGTAGAGCCTAAATCCAAAGACCACTGTCTAATTAAAAGCAGTGAACCCATGTTCCTGAATAACTTCCTGCCTTTGAAGATCTTAGTGGTTATTTTCCTGCCTCTGCCGATGAGTAGAAAGCAAAATATTCTTCCTGAATCATAACTAAATCTGCCAGTTCCCCATAATTCTGCAGGCTTGCTTCAAGGGAAACTACATGAACTCAGCTCTCAAACTCCCTCTTTTCTGGAGCATTTTCGAATACGAAATCTGAAAGTGGATGCAAATCTCCTGGCTTTGACTTCCTTTAAGACCTTCAACGATCTCCATAGGCGAGCATAAGATATTGACTACATTCTGCAAAGCACATTTAGTTAATTTTGCATTTGGTTTATTATTCTCATTCAATGGTATGTAAAACAAAAATCAAAATATGTCTTTTTCACTTTATGTGTGCTAATGTTTTTACTTTGCTGCCTCCTATATATGAAGGGAACCAAACAAATGTAACACATGAGTGCCTCTCATTTAATTTTTCTCATAGCTTTTACCTCTGCCTTAAACCTAAAAGGTTAATAAAATACACCCGTTGCTGGGATACTTTTTTTGCCAATTATCAATCAAAATGAGCACATCAAAACAACCTTAGGGGTAATTAAATAGCATTAAAATTGAAGGCAAACAAGTCAGAAAATTGCTCTCTGTGTCAGCATCAATTCCTGTGACTTTCTCCCCCACGCAGCGGCTGTTCCTAAATCCCATGCTCAATCATTTCTTGCACTAAAGTTCTGTCTCCAATGCAGCCTGTTCACACTCAGGATTGCCATCTCAGCTTGTGCTCAGTAAATTCCAAATTGCACCTAATTCAGCACCTAATTGCCCTTGACTCATCCCAAAGACAGCTTTCTCAGTCTCCAGCCCTTGCGGGAAGGCTTGATATCTTTCTTTCCAAATCCTCCTCATCATTTTTGACTTACGAACGTCCTTTGTCCTCTGAGCCAGCCGGCCACCATATGTTCTCAGCTGATGTCTGAGAACTTGGCTGGAAGTTTGTTCCTTATGCTGGACATAAAATTTGTCTAAATGGCAAAAGTGGGTCATTGTGCCTAGACGGAGTGAATAATATATTCTGTGCTGAATAATTGGTTCTTTGTGAGCCTGAGGCTTTTGTATATGCCTGGCAGAGAACCTCTTCATGGCCAGCTGCTGGTAAAAGTGGGGCCCAAGCCTCTGGGATCCTCTGATGGAGGACACGACTTCTCACTCATTGCACTGCTTCTGGGTGGAGGACTGAGCTGTCCTGTGCTACTTCTCGAGAACAGGACTCTTGGGAGTTTGAGCCTTTTCTATTTGCTATTTCTTCCGGCATCCTGAATCTTAGGGTAGACTAGAGGCCACTCACACACTCACCCTCTGCTCCTTCTGTCCCACTACTTCCCAGTCATCCCACTCCACTTTATTTTTTTAAATATATATATATATATTTTTAGTCGTAGGTGGACATGATACCTTTATTTATTTTTATGTGGTGCTGAGGATTGAACACATGCTAGGCAAGCACTCTGCCACAGAGCCACAACCCCACTTTAGATCTTCATTTTACCTCCCACTTTGCTGTTTTTTTTTTTAAAAAAAAATGTTTAGTTGTAGATGGACACAATACCTTATGTGGTGCTGAGGATGGAACCCAGGGCCTCACACATGCTAGGCAAGTGTTCTACCACTGAGCCCCAACCCCAGCCCCTACTGTGCTATTTTTGAAACCAAAATTCTCACATGTATCTCCGTAGCTCTTGTCTGTCCACCTTCAAAATGGATCTGGAGATCAGTGCAATTCTTCAATAGAGTTCACTTCTGCCTCCACTACTCTATTCCCTTTGTCTCTGCTTGGTCACTAATTTTCAGACTGGGATCATTATAGGAATGTTCACCTGTGACCATGTGGCTCCAGTTTTGTATCTAATCCAGGTTTCACAGTTTTCCTGGTTAGATACAAATATGAACATGGTTCCCCCACTCAGAGCCTGCAGAAGGCTCCCTGGCTCACAGCCCCTGATACGTTGCAGGAGGTCCATCCTGCCAACCTTATTGCTCACCAAGTCTGACCTCACCCCTGTGACCACTAGTAGACACAAGTCACATCACACTGCTCCCTTTCTTCCTGATTGCATGTGAGAGTTTGATATTTCAGCTCTTTGTGAAAAAGGTTCCCTCTTACATGAATACCTTTACCATGCAGCAACTACTGAATTTTCAAGACTCACTTCAAGAGTTTCCTTCCTAGAGTCTCATTCCTGGTAAGCATTGACTGTTTTCCACATGTTGGAAGGATGGCTGGCATTGGACCCTTCCGTTATAAGGTGTGTGTATGTGGGTGTGTATACATGGATGTGTGCACCTGTGTGTGCAGTGTGTGTGTGTGTGTGTGTGCACTTGCGTGTGCAAGTACCCAAAGCCTTTCCTTCATAAGGAGACCAGTCTCCATCTTGGAGCCACTGGTGCCGGCCCAGGGATGTCAACTGGGTTATTATGCACACTCCTCTCACTACAGATTTACTTATACCAAGGAAAAGGGACTCTCAGGCATCAATCTCTACCATAAATTCAAAATAAAAATGAAACTCTGAAATAAAATATGTGCATTGTACCGCAGACAAGGTTTTGTTTCATTCCTTTTTTGATAAAGATGTATCCAGTCAAATCTTATGGTGTAATTTTCAGTAGTCAGATAAATAAGAAAGGTAAATGATTCATATTTGATTCAGGTGATGCTGTTTCTGATAGTGTTTTTATATTATCTTTCATTGCTCAGAGCAGGATGCCAAAATATCTCTAGTAATTTATTTCTGTGGTTGAATTCGAGTAAATCTAAAATATATTGCTACTGAGAGTAATACAAAAAAATAGGGCATGAGTAATCCTGACATTTTTACTTGTGTCATCTCCTACATGTTTCATAAGGTAAAATAACATTTTTTAAAATTTCAAAATAATAAAAAGTACAACTTTGGAACAATATATAAAACCATACCAGAAATGACAAGGAAGCATTTCTAGTCAGATACGAAAATGGAGTAATAAAAGCATTATAAAGCATTTGAATTCCGTTAAGTAAAGTCAATTAAAGGCTACACTTTTGTTCTGCAACCTCCTGGCCTAATAAACTGGTGAGCGGGTGTTGAACTTAGAGTTCATCCTGTGTTATCAGAAGCATTCAAGCTTTCCTCAGAGTTAAAAGTTTATTGCTAAATGCAGATAAATAATGAAGGGCTGAACAATCCCGAGGCCCATTAAGTAGTCATCTAGAAGAAATGAGCTTCACACTTTGAAAATAGATAACTGCTGAGATTCCAGAAATATGAGAGCTACAATGGGCCCTGAAAACCAGCGGCCTATTCGTAGGACCTACCCAGTTTTCCTTCCTATGGGCAGAGCACTCGTGTCCAAGGTGTCTCTTTACAATTACAGCTACAACGTGTGCTGGGGGATCTCGGGCTCCTCAGACCTGTCCCGTCCGCCCCAGCGCAGGAGGCGGCTCACCCACAGCTTTCTCCAGGAGCCCCCGCATCTGCTCAGGTAGCTGTGGGTTTCAGGAGAGCTGAGCAGGGTTTGGATGCTCCATCCAGGGTCAGTGGGGAATTGGTTCTCAATGAGCACTGACAGTGAAGCGGCCAAGGACCCAGAACCAGGGTTGAGCACTCTGTGAAGACACGAGTCGTGCATCTTTGTGCCTACAATATCCAGGACAGCCTATAAAATGAGGATTTTAATAGCAAACACTAGTAGAATGATGAACGAATGGAATTAATTTTATAGTGACAGATATTTCCAAAAACGGACAGGACCTCTGATAACCATAAAGAGCCCTGAAGCAGGGCTCCCAGCCAATCCATAGTCTCCCATAAAGATTGAATTAGGAAAACCTGAGACCTATGTCTATATTATCTATTAAACCCCCTCCAAGCAAGCCTCTGCCTACCATTCCCACAGGACAGTCTCCAGGATGAGCAATAACAACCACGTGCAAAAGTCCAGTCCCCTGCAGCGTGGCCGCTCCTGAGAGTTGATCACTGCCCTCGATGTTCTTTCTTCACTTGGCTTTGAAGAAAGACACCAGCTCTTGACTTCCTTGTTCAGCCTCTTTTGATGGCTGCTCCTTTTCTCCCAGATGTCGACTGCTGGGGTGGCTCAAGGCTCAGGCCTTGGTTCCCTTGGATTCTGTTACTAGCTTCTCCCTGGCTCCCTCTTCTCATGACTTGCGTGCCGCGTGCATGCAGCCGACACCCACGTTTACGTCACTGGAATCTCCTCTCTCCCTGGGACTCCCCAGGTCATGTCTGTGATGTCCCACTGCCCATTTCCTCTGGAACATCCCACACATTTTGGCCCTCAGTGTGTAAATGTGCACCGTGGAACCTGGCCGTTCCCCGAGGCTGCCCTCCCTTCCCCGTGTCTTCGGTGGTAATTCCATCTTCCTGTTCTGGTAAAAAGCTGGCATTCACTTTGCCCGCTTCCTTCCTCCAGCATGGCACAGCTAATCTAACAGGAAATAGTGTGTGGCAGCTCTGTCTTGGAAATGGATCTTCAGTTTGGCCATTTATTAGCACCTCCCTGACTATCATTTATGGTCAAGCCACTCTCGCTTCATACATGAATTACTGAAATGGTTCACACACAGCCTTTCTGGTTTTAACCTTGACCTCCTATGACCTACTTCCAACTCAGCAACCAGAATGATGCTGTAAAGACATACAATGATATCAAGCAAATTCTCTGCTCAAACACTCCAATGTCTGACTTTAGCTCGGATTGAAAGCGAAGTTCCTTATTACAAGAGATTATTTCATCTGCTTGTCCTCAGTACCTCCAAATCTAATTTCTTCCTACTCCATTATATGTATAATTTTGAATTTGCAAGCTATCCAGTTGCTGCCTTCTCAGTCAGAATATTTTCTAACTACTCTTATTCTAATTTTCATTCAGTTAACATGTGCTCAGTTATAATTCTTTCCCAAACTAACAATTGCTGAATGTAAAAATAGCAATAGTTTCCACTCAAGTCTTTTGTACATCTTTTGATCATATGTCTGTGTCATGCATGGTTTTTCATCGTGTAGCATAATTTATTAATTAGCTGAGGCTGTTTCTTTGGGGCTGTGGATTCCCTGAGCAGGGTTATTTGAAATGAAGGCAAAGAATGACATATGATCTCAGTATTCTATGAATGAATCTCAAAACATTGCGGTCAAAGTTAAACCTTCACAAGTTCAAATTAATATCACACAAATTAAAATGAAGCAAAATGATGCATACTGTTCAAATAAATTGCATAGTTCACCATGATTCCTCATGCCCACAAAACTAAATAAAGAACAAACATACCTCTCTACATTCTATTGGCATGAAGATGTGCTTCTAGATGAACAACCACCCTAATTTAGAATAGTAGAAATTAGGTCCTGTTACGTTTACTTGTTCCTTTAATGATCTTCCATATGTAATAAGTAACCCCAAATTCTGTTGCATAAAAAAATACTGTTTTTCTGGGCATGGTGCGGCACTCCTATACTCCCAGCAGCTCAGGAGGCTGAGGCAGGAAGATTGCAAATTCAAGGTTAGCCATAGCAACTTAGTAAGACCCTCTCTCAAAATAACACATAAAAAGGGCTGGGGATGTGACTCGGTGGTTAAGCACCCCTGGGTTCAATCCCTGGTACAAACAAAAAAACAAACTGTTGTCTTGAGAGAGATGCTGTGTCTCAGGAACTTGAGATGTCCGTGGTAGGGACAGCATTTGCTTGTGCTGTGATGTCTGAGACTTCCTCCATTGGGAGGTGAACACCTGGCTGGGAAACTCACTGTTGAGGCGGCTTCTTCAGCCCTCACAGGTCTGCCACCTGTGCAAGTTGTATCCAGGGTTCCAGAGGTAGCCTTGCCACCAGGCTTGGGCTGCTGGCAGCAGCAGAACAGGATTCTAAGAACGGAGAGGCGTGCTCCGTAAAGAAAGCTTCCCAGGAGCACCCCGCAGGGTTCTGTGACTCTATCTGACCTATCCCAGGAGTGAGGGTTGGTTTTACTGTACTCGCTTGGTTTCAAGGGGAGGTGTCGTGACCCCACTTCTGGCTGGAAAGAGTAACAACATCATAGTGTGTGAGATGTTGTGGAGGGGGATAGTGCTGCTGCCACCTTTGCAAAGTTCAACCCACGTCACTCAAGGGCTGTCTGCTTTGTGCTTCCAACTCCACGTGTGAATGGTTCCGTGTACACAGAGCACACTCAAACACCACGTGTGAAATCACACCTGTGCAAATGACAGAAACATCTGAAATCTGCACATCAGAGCCCCTGGGGCTGCCTGCCACCCCCTGGTTTATATTTAGTATATTTTATGTGAATCATTTATAGAAAAAAAATCTATGTTACACTATAACAATGAATTTGTTTAGCCTGTTAAGTGTATAGCAAAATTATCATAATGGAGAATAAATTTGGAGTCAATTATCTTTGTTTCCAACACAAGGTGCTAAGATAGCTTTTAAAATGAAATGAAACCAAATTAAAGGATTTACACTATAATGCCAATAGTTGGATGGCTTTTAAAAAATATGGGAATGGGATTGGGACAAGTGTAAGACGCTTTTGTAATATTGTCTTCTATATGCACTATGAAATGTGGTTTCACCAGAAAAACAACATATTCCAAGAAAACGATCAAACAACAGCCTGCTCCAAATGCAATCCTGTCCAGAAACAGGGAGAATTTCTCTAATCATTTCTGCTGACAGCAATGTGCTTTGTTTAGCCTGCAGTTAGTTTATTATATAGGATTTTTAAAATAAAACATGTAGTAGACATGAATGTACACAAACAGAATCCTACCATAGTTTCCTACTACTGAAAGAAAATCTTTTCTCTTTTTAGAAAGTTTCCAATCAGAACTTATAGCTTAAATGAATATATGTATGTAATTATATGACTTTCTAAAAATATAGTTAACTTTATAAAACATATAACTACAATCTATTCATTAAGGCTAAAAAACTATCTTTTAGATTGCTGTATAATCTAATAATATAGAACCTGCATTGGTCAGATCAAATAAAAGCAGTAACGACTAAAAATATGAAACTGTCATTCCATTAGGCACACATGATACCCAAGTCTCAACCGATGGAACAAACAATATCTTCATTCATTAGAAATTAAAATACATTTAGGTGTAAATTCATATAGTCTAAACACTATCTATCCTTTCAGGACTAATTTACAAATAATCCATATAAAACTCACACCAGTCCTGATTCTTTTAGCCTGATGTAATCAAGGGTACTTGCTACCACGTCTCCTTATCTGTATTTTATTATCATGTTCGACATGCTGTCTTGCCGCAGTCGGTATCTCTGCTACTGCCCTTCATTTTCACTGGGAATACAGGGTCCCATTCCTTGAACATCTTTCCATCTCCAATATTTAGTACTGTCAATAACAATTTTTTTTTGCTGAGTAATATTCCATTGTGTGTATATACCACATTTTCTTTATCCATTCATAAGACAGAATAAAATCATGGCATTTGCAGGAAAATGGATGGAGTTAGAGAACATAATGCTAAATGAAATTAGCCAATCCCAAAAAGCCAAATGCCAAATGTTTTCTCTGATATAAGGAGGCCAATTCACAGTCGGGTTGGGATAGGGAGCATAGGAGGATTAGAGGAATACTAGAATGGCCAATGGGGAGGGAGGGGGAGGGAGGGGGAAGGAGGGGGAGGGAGGGGGCAAAAGGGTGAAGAAAAAAAAAACATGGTAGAATGAGATGGATATCATTACCCTAAGTGCATGTTTGAAGTCACAAATGGTGTGAATATACTTTGCATACAACCAGAGATTTGTAAAAAAAAAAAAAGTGTTCTATATGTGTAATATGAAATGTAATGCATTCTGCTATCATTTATATCATCTTAGAATAAAAAATAATTTAAAAAAAATTTTTATCAAAAAAAAATAATGTTCAGGGAAAATTTATGGATAGAACGGTTGAAAGAATGAACATTAAGTTAGGTCTGATTCTGCTACCAAAATTGCCATAGTTACAATTAGTTTTTGAAGATATGTCTGGTAAAAC
This sequence comes from Tamias sibiricus, assembly GCA_025594165.1. Taxonomy (NCBI): domain Eukaryota; kingdom Metazoa; phylum Chordata; class Mammalia; order Rodentia; family Sciuridae; genus Tamias; species Tamias sibiricus. The sequence continues at coordinate 165,994,142 of CM046662.1, read as the reverse complement.
TTACCATATTAAGATAATTATAATTGCTCAGTTAGATGACTCAATAAAAATTGTGTTTCCATCACGTAGAACCTGGGTTTGTGGGGAACATCCAGGGACCAGGTCTGCAGCAAGCCATGGTGTTCTTCTACGTGCTGCTCACTAACAAGCGGAAGAGGCAAAGCTCACAGCACACATCCGGACACCCAGTTTCTGCAGTAAGTGACTCCACGCCATGCAACTTTTCTGTCCTTGCTTTGTTCCATGAATCAACACTGAGCTTCCCTCCAAAGCAAGAGGTGGAGATATCTTTCAACTCCTTCCTAGCTGCAGAAGATTCCACAGGGGAGAACATACCTGTGTCAACACAGTCACCACACGGGGACTTAATTTTTAACAGTTTTTGCTCTTTCAAATGTTGCTCAATAAACAGCTTTTTGTCGACATCTTTAATTTTTTGTCCTTTTTCTGTTTATCCAGCTTTGGGATAGACTCCCAAAAAAGGAACTGCTGATCACATGCTAACTTGTGTTCTGTTTTTCAAATACCTCTTTGATTAATAAATACCCAAGAGAGAAACTTATGAATAATAATCTGCTAATTCCTTCCTTCCTTCCTTCCTTCCTTCCTTCCTTCCTTCCTTCCTTCCTTCCTTCCTTCCTTCTCTCTCTCTGGAATCTCTGTACTCTTTCCCATGTAGGTACATCATTGTGCCAAAGGGTATTCTCCGCCTCCTCATCAACACTTAGGTTTGTTTATTTTTGTTTCTTTTGTCACCCTAGAGGTTGTGAGGTCGCAGCTCAAGCTGGTTTCAATTGCCGTCTCCCTGTTAGTTCGTGATGCTGAGCATCTTCTTATGCTCATATTGGTCACTGGTACATCTTCATTTGAGAAAATTTTTATTCAACGCTGTTGCCCATTTTTTTTTGTTTTTGTTTTTGTTTTAAATATTTATTTACTTTGCTTTAGTTGTACACAATGCATTTATGTTTTACATGGTGCTGAGGATCAAACCCGGGCCACACACATGCTAGGCGAGCGCTCTACCGCTGAGCCACAACCCCAGCCCCATGTTGCCCATTTTTTTAGCAGGTTATTTTGTCTCCTCTGTCACTATGCTGTGGAAGTTCTGTACATGTTTGAATATTAGCCTCATTATAGATGGGCTTGGAAATGGCCTCTCATTCCAAGGCTGCCTCTTGCCTGTGCTGTCTCCTCTGCTCTACGAAAGCTCTTTAGATTGAGGTATTCCCACTTGTCTATTTTTGCTTTGTGGACTCTGCTTTTAGGATAGGTCCAAGAAGTAATTGTACATTCTCTTTAAAAATCCCATTGAAGTGCTTATGAATCCACAGCCAGTACTGTGTGGGGTCCGTTATAGCACTCTGCCGATCTCATAGGGGATAATTCTACCACAGGCTAAATTTAATGAAAAGGCAAAATCATCTGACTACAAGCCATCCAGAATATGGCTTCAATCCTAAACACTGAGATTCTTGTCATTTACTGAAAGGTAGTTATTTTTTTACTTTTTCTAGGAACTGCTTGTTTATATATTTGCCTATTTTCTTATTACTTACTAACATTTTTCTTCCCTATTTTTAGAAGTTCCTCTTCTATTAGGAATGTTAATTTTCTGCCTAAATTGCACATATTTTTTTTTTCTGAGTCTACCTATAGACATTTTTTTGTTTTTGTGTGTTGTTTTAGTCATAAGAAAAGGCTCAAAATGGTTTTTTTTTTTTAGTCAAATACATTGTCCTTTATCATTGTTGCATTTGAATAATATGGAAATTTCCCTCAGAGCCAGGTTTAACACTTTGACCATGCTTCCTGGTAGCAGTTGTGTTGCTACAGTTCTGCACCTAAATTTCTGATTCATGTGGAATTTATGCAGTGAGTGGTGCAGCAAACCAGTTGTTTCTGCTTGGCTCAGTTTATACAATGCAGGTGCTAGCACTGACCAACAGCCGTATTACTGGAAACACTACTGCACATAATCTTATCTTCCTTGATGTGCTGTTGAATGCCACTTGGCCATGCAAGGTGGAGGACAAGGCATCTCCCTTTGCTAAAGGGTAGTGGTGGAGGAGGGGCTTCCCTCTACCCTCCAGGACCATCAGTGCTGCCCAGAAAGTTCTAGTTTTGCTCTGCACACTGTATTATCTGCTCATTCAACAAGAAGGGGCTGTTAACCAGCAAAGTTCTATCACCAGCAAGGAAAGCAAGAAAGTGGTTCCAAGACCCAGTCTTGCTGTTTCCTGAACCAGGGACCAGAGCTGGGGACATCTCTATTTCCTCCTGTTGTCCTTCAGACAGCAAGTATAGGATTAGCAATTTGTAACTCAGAAAACAAAATCTTTCCCAGAGAAAATGGCCATCAAGCTGAGGTGCTCCTCCTCCGTACTTACTCTGCAAATTCACTGGGGCTCAAGAGCAGACTCACCCTATCCTTGACCCAAAGTTCTCAAAGAAGGACAAGATATTGGATGAATTTGTATAAATAAAGTCAATGATTCCTAGACCTAACTCAAGGGAGCATATTTTGGTCATTTAGTTTTCCATTTAAACTTTGTTATGACATTCTGAAATGACTGTTTGAAATCTTTGAGAAAGGATAAAGTCTGCAAAATGAAGATATTGCAAATTCTCACTTGACATTGTAATGAAAAGAGAGAGAAGATGGGCTATGAGAGGTTTATATTGTCAATGACATTTCAAACCAATCAGAGAGGCTTCCAAACAGCTTAAGGGGAAACCTCTTCTGAAGTTTTTATGAATGGACTGCAAGGCTAGGTGTCAGCAGGGACGTCTCAGACCCAGGGGTCAGCAGTGGCCCCAACCCCAGCTCATGCATTGAAACCAGGCTGCTATTTGGGTTCCGCTTTTCATTCTTACGGATTCTAGAAGAATATGAATAGTTAATAGCTAAAACAAGTAAGTGTGAATCTAAGGTGAGACATTGTTCAACAGTGTATTGACTCTGCAATGCTATTTCATATTTTAGGAGAAATTAGAAAGAGATTACAAAGAAGCCAGGAAGCAAAGCAGATTTGATCAGAATCATTTTGGTGGTTAATGGAAGACCCTATTGTTAAACTTTTCACAGACACCCGTCTTCCCCTATTTACAGAGAAATTATGAAATTCGTTGTGTTTCCAGAATTAATGTTTATTGTCTGACTCTACCAGCATTCACCTGATTCTTTCAACAGATGGTTTAAATTATTAATCACTATTGATTTTCCTTTGTAATAAGTTTTGTGATATAAACATTAAATTCCTTAGAGGACTCGGTTTGTCTCTGGAATAAGCATTATTATTATCATTATCTTTTAATAGTTTAACCACAATTCTGAGCTTAAAATCCAGTATTTTATGAGCCCCAATTTATATCCTGAAAACTTACCATGAAAATTACAATATTATCTATCAAAACATAGTGTAATAACAGGAGTTCACCATTTGAAAAAACCAAGGCTAAACACCTTTTATAAGTTGATGACTTGGTTTTCCTTCCAGTGACCACCCAAGATGAGGGGCTTGCCATCCCATAAGAACCATTTTTGCACTGGTATAATTCTCTCAGACTTCATGAGTCAGTGATCAGTTCAGAATATAGAATAAAACAATTCATTTTATTCAATACCTAACTTTGTGTTTAAGATTTATGTCATGGTGAGATACCTCAGAATAATTACATAGCACCCCATGTTTTCATTATTTACTTGTCTCCATAGCTTAGCTATTGTGAATTGATCTGCTTTAAACATTGGTATGGCTACATTACTCTAGTATGCTGATTTAAACTCCTTTGGATATATACTGAGAAGTGGGATACCTGGGTCAAATGGTTGTTCTATTCCAAGTTTTCTGAGAAATCTCCATACTGCTTTTTCCAGAGTGGTTGCACCAATTTAAATATAGGAGAGTGTTACTTGTCCATTTTACCAAAAAAAAAAAAAAAAAAGAAAGAAAGAAAGAAAAAGAAAAAAATAAAGGAAAGAGAGGAAGAGAAAATGTATAAAATAAAAATAATAATTTGTTTTATTAAAAAAAACAGAGAACTAAAAGTCTTCAATTAAAAAATACTACTACATTTGGCATTAACGACACGTAACTCAAGTTCAGGTCACAGCTAGTCCCCATCTCTGGTACCCCCTATGGTCATTTCCACTCTCCTACCCAAACTTCATTTTGGCCATAAGATCATATATCCATCAGGAATAATTTTTTTGGGGGGGAACCTGATAAATTCAAATGAACCTACTTATATCTTTACATTATCCGTAAGCTTGTTGATTACGGTAAGTGTGTACAGCTTTTAAAAGGATCAACAAAATTGAAAAGATAAGGGGATGACTGAAAATGGGGAGTGTACACGGTTCTGGGGTGATGATCTCTGATGGCTGTGTAATTAAATTTACTAGAAATCAGTGGATGTATATTTTGGTATGCACATTTCCCACTGACAGTGCTGTTAATGTATATAAGTCCCAGTTAGAAGCATCGTCCCCCTGGATACAGGCTGTGCTGTCTCCGGCGGGTGAGGTCCCTGGTGGGAGAGCTTACCTGGTGCACAGCCCCAGGTCCTCTTTGGCCCACTCTCTCTCTCCAGCTCCTCGCCGTCCTATACCCCCAGTCTTATTATCATGTTGCTTTGTTGCTTTTATTACTTTTATTACTTTCCTGCTTTAAGCTTTTTAAAAAAAAAAAATTATGACGAATGGATTCATTTCAAATCCCTAAGACTGAAGCCCAAGAACTTACCAAATGCTTCCCTGAGCACACCCCCAGCTCGCCCCACCACCTCCCTCCTGTCGCCAGGAGGGGGGGCACGGCTGTTCTCTCTGGAGTCCCTGCTTTCTGTCCCGGCTGGCTGCATGCTCCTCTGCCCTGCGGCTGGCTGGAGGGAAATGTGTTGTATTTAATACATATGGTTTTCTAGAACGCACACAGATTATAAGCAACCTTTTATCCCATGGGGTGGACATTGGTCCCTTTACCTGGTAAAGACATTTGCTTTGTGTGAACGTTAAGGACCAAAGTGAGTAAAAGGGCAGGCTGAGGAGGAGAAGCACTCCAAGGTCAAGCCCTGGAAATGGCTTTCACTGGGCCCCACGACATCCAGCTCCCAGAGTCTTGGAAGGGAATGTGAAGACTACCTGCAGAGTCTTAGGACAGAAAGAGAAGTCACCACCCAGTCAGCTCAAAGCACACACCATGATCTCCCAAATGAGGGAAAGGAGGTCTCGACATTTGCAGTCTCCTGCAGTCAGAGGCCGGGGATGCAGAGCAGAAGCCCACCCTTGCATTTCAATAGGCAAATAAAACACCCTGGGAGGCCACTTCACGTAGGAGCACGGGAGAGGTAGTAAGAGGCTGTGTAGTGCAAGTCCTGACAAAAACACACCTGCCACCTCCCAGGGTTGGCTGTGTGTGCTGCAGTTGCCTGAGGAATCTACTTAGTGGCATTTTCTCTCACTTGGCAAAGAAGCTCCCCAAGTGGCCTGCGTGACAAGGTGAGTGCTTCATTTGTCTGAGCACATTTTTCAGCAAGGAAACCAAGATGTTTTAACTTTCTTGAAATGCACCTTTGAAAATACCATTTCTCGTGAAATTTTAAAAACTTTAATCACTTCTCTGGCCATCAAACACTTTGCCCTGTAAACAAGCTAAATTCCATTAATTAGCCTTTGAGCGCTTATACCCGTTCTCATAAGTGAAACAAAAGTCTATTTTTTTCTGACACTTCATAGATGCTTCTGCCTTGCTTTCTGATAGGTTCAAATAATGTGTACACACCATACATGAGTGCTATTCAGAAAATAAAAACACAGATAAAGGCCACCATATATCGCACAGGACAAACTTCCATCCTGAACTGCAGAATGCACGTTCAGCTACATAGACAAGACATGCACGTGCCATGTCATTGTCCCACTGCTATTATCCTTGTCCTGATGTGGTCCTCATTAGAATATGTTTAGTAACCAAACTGATGTTTCAGATGATCAGTGGCTTGAATGAGTAAAATGTCTGCAGGGTTTACAGCAGGATACAAAGGAAAATGACTTGTAGAAACAGAAATGTTGGAGCTTCCTCCCAGCACTGGGAAAGAAAGCCTGCAGAGCCATGACCAGCCAGGAAGGCTCCCGGCAGAAATGACCAGTGCAGGAGCCCTGTTTGGGGAGATGGCTTAAATTGCGGTTGACTATGGGCCACGGAGATTTGGGCATTGCCGCCTTCCGTAGTCTCACGGGACTTGGCCCGGGATCTTGAGTGACTTGAGCCGAGATTGCTGATCGGGTCAGCGCCATTTTTTGGTGTGTGTGTGGTGCGTGTTAATCGTTGTTAGAGCCAGAGAGAAAAGTTATCAGAATAAAAAGCTGTTTATTTCCAGTTCGCCTCCAAACTTCTTCCCGCGGCTTTGTTGCTCCAAGCGGCCATCGCTTCAGGTGGCAACAAACCAGCAGGTAGCCTTCCGTTACTTCTCCTGAAAGAAACAAAATGATATTTATTTTTAATGCATTTAAGCCCCCCAATTTTAGGAATATATTCTAACCTCTTTGATAATATATTTTTGACTTGATGTGAATACATCTTCACAGTGACATTTTTCAATACCTTTTTGTCAAGGTCTATGTAAAGAAGTGACACTAAATTTCATACTTTCTATCATCAATTTTGTGGCTACAGGATGTATATTCTGTGTATAGACTCATGAATCTGTGAATAAACATAAAGTGAAATATACACACCCCATTTTCACTTACATGTTTACTTTTTGACAACTAAAGTTAATGGGTTGGTTTAAAATGCCAAAAATAGTTTGTGGACAGTGCGGAGGTTCAATGCCATAGTAACTTTTTCATGTAATATCCTCTGCACCTGAGCATTTCACGGTGGTTCAATTATTTCTTCCACAAACAGAGCTGCCTGATCTCAAGAATATAATGAGATATATGAGGCTCAAGAATATCTTCTGTCTGTCCTTGTTATATTTATAATTATTGTGTAACTTTAACTAAAAAGAATAAAAGATTTAAAATGAAAACATAAGGCCTCTTAGGATTTTGTAGTTTCTCAGGATTTTTGTGGAAAATGTTAATTTCCTTAAAGAAATGCTTGAGTTACTAACGAAAAGAACTCAGGTTCTCACGTAGAAGCCAAATTATGAATAAATGCCGAACACCTATGGTACTCTAATTTGGAAATGTTTTTCAATTTCATTTACTCACATTTTGACTTATAGACACTCTCCACCAAATATCATTTGGAAGTCAGTATCTAAAAATTTACCACTTATCTAAAGAGTTGGTTTATTTTCAAGCCTAAATAACTTCTTTCATTTTTTTTTTCAGATAAGCTTTATCATGATTACATTTTATTTCTTAATGTTCTGAGTTGAAGTGGCAGGAATCCGCTGAACATGGAACCCATAGGTCTACAGTGAAATCACTCCAGGAACTCTGCGGATGGATGTGCAGCTTTGCTTCAATACTTGTGCCACTCCCCAACACAGACTATACAGGGAGGAAGTGAGGTGCAGAACTGTCTGCCAGTCCAGGAAAGCGAGGCGAGTGTGCGGTGGCCTCAGGAGCTCAGCGTCCCCAGGAGACACTCGATCTAATAAAGGTGACGCACAGAAGGAGGTGAGTCGTGCTGATTTGAGAAGTAGGGTCGATGACCATGAGCGTGAAGAGGACATGAGTCTACAGGAGACAGGACAGACAAACCTTTATGCTGTAAAAAAAAAAAAAAAAAAAAAAAAAATTCCATTAGAAGAACTCACGACAAGCAGCAGTTCACTCACCTTCTTCAGATATGGTTTATTTCTCTGTAGGCTGCCAGGGGTTAAATAAATGTTTTAGAAGGTCCTGACTAAATGCAAAATCCCATGGTTACTATCACAGGATGCACAAGTACAAGGAACATGAACACAGGAGACTTTCACTCTGCCTTGACTCCTTCTTCCTCAACATCACACAGATGCAGTGTCCTTCATGTGTGTATACACGTACAGACACACAAACACAAAAACATATGCACACTTCATACGCATGCACACACATGCAGATATATGTGTTCACTAAAGATGAATATATACAAAACACACACACACACACACACACACACATATATATATGGGATATTAATGAGTAGGTCAGTAGTTTTCTGTAATGTATTCCTGCGGTTTCCATAGCAAGGTTCTAGGCCTCACATAATGAACTGAGACGCAGTCCCTCTTTGTCAACTGTCTAGAATTGTCTGTATAGATCAAGTATTATCCACACACTAGATGATGGCTGGCATTTTCAGTGAAGCCATCTGGACATTGATTTTACTATATGGGAAGCCTTATATCTACAAATTCAAATCCTTTTATAGACATACCTCTACCTGGTACTTTATTTTTTTCTCTGATAGATTTTGTGGTTGATTTGTTTTAAGCCAAGGTTCAATTTTGAGTTACCAAGTCCATCCTCACAAGGCCATGAAATTCCCTCATTATTTTTCTAATCTCCAAGTGTTCTGTGGTTTTATCTTCCTTTCATCTTCTTCTTTCTCTTGTTTAGCAATAAGTTTGTCTGTTTTAATGATCATAACATATTTATTTCATGGTATTTTGTTTTTCAGTTATCAATTTCATTGACTTCTGCTTTTATGTTTATTGTTTGTTTCTGCTTGAGTTTAATTTTATATATTTTTTCTAGCTACTTAAGATAAGAGCTGAAGTCATGACTTTTAGATATTTCTTTTACCAATAGCTTATTACATCCTATTAAATTTCCTATATGTAATAGTTTATGAGTAGCCTACAAATTCTGATGTTCTATTCATTTGCTTTGAGTACAAATAATTCATAATTTCCCTTTTAATTTATCCCCAGTGGGTTATTTAGAAATGTGTTCATTTCCAAATGTCTGGGGGATGATTGTCAGGTACCTGTCTGCCAGTGCTTTACAATGTCATGCCATTTGGGTCAGATAGTACATTTTGCATCACTGAAATGCTTACAAGTGTATGGAGGCTTGTTAAATGGCTTATCATATGGTCTACACTGGTACACCTTTTATATTAACTAACAGTGAGTATTGTGATTTTTTTATGGAGTATTCTGGAAATATCTACTAGATCAAATTTGTTAATAATTTTTGATCTGTTTAAGATTTCCCTCTTCTTATTAATTTTTCTCTCTAGATGGCAAAGAGAAAATTATTGGATAACAGGATGGATTAATAGATTAGTAGGTGACTGTAACTTTTACTTTTATATTCCTTCTTTCTAAATCTTTGTAATTTGGTGTCAAAATGTTTGATTATTGTGTCATCCTGTTTATTTGATATCTGAGGTAATCAGGAATAGAAACAGAAGTGTGTTATCTCAATAGTCTTAAATCAAGTGTGTTTTAAAGAAAGGATTTTTTTATGGCCCAAGACCTTGATGCATTTATGTTAGCAAACTGGTGATTTAGAACTTGAGATATGGTGGAGGAATTTATGTCCCTGGGGGAGCCCAAGAGGGAGATGGGGAGTCAGCACATTGGCAGGAGCTACTCTGAGAGAGAGGAAAGTAACACACCCAGTGGCAGGGTGGCCAGCAGAGATGAACCGCCCAGGACTGGCTGGAATTCCCTGTGAGATGTAGAGCAAAACCTTTCCTGTAAATGACCCACAGTATGTTCACTAGAGTCTGATTTTATGCCCAATTCAGAAAAGTTTTGAGAGTCAAGTCCGAGTCACCTTGGTAAGGTCCAGATAAAGCAAAAATACAAGAACATGCCATCAGTTTTGGTCCTTGGAATAGGGGTATCTGAGAGTTTGAGGGAATTTGGAAAGCTTTAGACTTTACGAACTGGAAATTGCAACTACAATATTTTATCATTAAATACACTGGACTTACCTTTAACAGTGGATACAGTAGAAAGAAATTGCAAATCATGGAAAATATTCTGCTTCCCATATTTACCATAGGAAATCTCAACAGTGAGACATACTATCAACAACTTTGGAAAATTTGTCTATGGTTAGATGTTATTCCAGCTCTAGTTTTACAAAGATCAACATGTTAGTTTGTGCATTTGCTGACACCAAAGGTTCCATACACATGCTCAGAAGGATCCACAAGATTATTACAAGAGGAATTTGTGTTTAGCCAAGAAAGGCTGTAGAAACTTTACTTTTATGGTTTGAGTTTTGTTTGCAGCTTTGCATATACCCAGGCTTTAACAATCCATCACACAGATAAAAAAAAATCATTTGTAATCACTTAAATTTATTAAGCATAAAGAACATATACTCAGAAATGTATAAAGATAATTAAAATAAAAACTAGCCATTTAGAGGATACTAGGTCTGCATTATTCTATCTACTCCGCTGTTCTGGTAAAGGGACAGATGGACACTCCTCAAGAGTCAACAGCCTTCACTGAGCTCCAGGGTTTAGAGCTATGTGGTGCAGCATGTACGGCGTTGTGCTGGGGAAATGGGGGTGGCACACTGCAAGTAGCCATCAGGCCTACTCCCAAAGGAAAACCTGCAGAGTAGAGAGGAAAGAGAGATAAAAGACACAAGTAATAAAACAAATAAGTTCTTGCAAAATCTTGTAAAGAACTAATCTTCAAAACCTATGTCCCATTCGATCTGTGGGATTGGGGCTGGTACAAGAGTATAAATTTCCTATATTTGAAATTTGCCATGGAGTTTAAAAACAGGTCAGAGAGACATCCAGCATGGGGGGGGGTGGCTTAGCTGTGTGCTGAAGGCACTGCCTCGTGGCCCAGGATACACTTCTTAACTTCTGGGAGCCTTGATTCATTATCTAGAAGACACAGTGATAAAGGTGTCTTCCTGGCAGGGTGTCCTGGGACGTAGATGACATGACGCGTGTGCAAAAATGCTTAGAGCTACTTTCTGCACATGGTCTTCAATAAACGGTTGCTCAGATTATGAGGAAATTTTCCTACCAAAGGAGGTGGATTTAAAATCTGTTTCATACTGACTATATTACATACCTGTCTTGAAGATGTTCATTTTAATGACTTCCATAGATAGGTTAATGAGCCATAAAATAAGGAAAAGCAAATCATCAATACCTGAGCTCTACAAAAGCATGCAAAAAGCAGAAGCATGTAGGAAATGACTCAATGTCCATAAGAAATATAAATATAAAGAAAAACCAGGACTTGTTTTATGGTTCTGGGGATAAAAAGAATCTAGCCTAAGGCATCGATCTATATTATCATATTAATTCAGGAAAGTCTTGAGCAAATGTCTTTGTTACAGAGCATTTATAGCACAGGAATTCAAAGATATTCAGTTTACTCATTCCCACTAATCATTATATCAAATGAATGAATGATTATAATTCTTTTTTATTAATTTTTTTATTTGTTTTAATTACTTATACATGACAGTAGAATGCATTTATGCACTGTGATATATCATACATAGATTGGATATAATTTCTCATTTTTCAAAGTATACATGTTGCAGAATCATATTGGTCATGTAGTCACATATATACATAAAGTAATAATGTCTGTTTCATTCCACTATCTTTCCCATCCCCACATCCCCTCCCTCCCCTCCCTTCACTTTCCTCTACCTAATCTAACGCTTTTTTTCCCTAATGCCCCCCCCCACCGCCTTGGGCTGAATGTTTTCTCTAATATGTGTTATAATTCTTAATAAACTCCTTAAGAATAGGATGATTTACCAGACTGTGTCCTCACTACAGAGATCTTATAAAGACATTGACTTTTAAAACACCATGTAATTCTGCTTTAGACAATAAGCAAGAACCCACAAACTTAATTGGTAAGATGCAGATTATCTTTGTGATATTAAAGGCAAATACACTATCTTGTTAGTATGTATAGTCAAGAAAAGTTCAAAAGAAGAAGAAATAGTGAAATATACATTAATTGAATGCACTCTGAACTGAAGCCATCCAAAAGATCACTAAGTTCCCTAAAGTTAAATGTTTAAAAGAAGAAGAAATAGCGAAATATACATTAATTGAATGCACTCTGAACTGAAGCCATCCAAAAGATCACTAAGTTCCCTAAAGTTAAGGCATTTTACTGTGAGTTTAAGGGCATGTTACTGGCTAGTATGCAGCACCATATGTGCAGGCATGAAGCTGACTCCCTTGTTATTATGGGACATCTTTTTTCCATGCAAAGCCCCATTCCTACTTCTCAGTGAGTAAACTAAATGATAACTATCATTTTCACGTCTGAGTGGATTATCAGTAAAATCTATGAATTTAACTCATCTTTTTAACTCAGTTCTTGATTGACACACATGCTTCAAATTCCACCAGCCCTGAGGAAGGGACCTGTCAAGAGCTAGTGGTAGTTCTCAGCTCTGCTAGCCCAGGTGCCTTCTCACACGCTCCATCCTGGGAACTCAACGTGGTCTTGGGGTGTAGCAGACCTGGACCTCAGAACTTCCTTCAGGCCCACAGCAATTGAGGAGTCAGATTCCTGCGCTCATTTGTCCCGCGCAGTGGCGGGCTAGGCTACAGGAAAGGCGACCACCTGTCCCACATCCGGAAGTACTAGCCACATCCACAGGGAACACATTCTCACTACCCTGCTTCTCTCAGTCAGGGTAAACTTTTACCACTTTCAATTAAATTCTCCATGTATGTAGGATACAATAATGAAACAATTAAAGGAAGAATACTTGTGTTACTTGGGATTTATATTCTCCAAAATTCCAAGTTAATAAAATAAAATAATAAAATAAATAAATTCACCTCTCTTTGTGAATAGAACTCTGCCCAAATAACCAAATGGCAGGCCTCCCCTGACCACTGGTTTACCATAGGATACCTGTGAGTAAAGGTAAATGCTTCTCTTCAGAGCACTTTTCTCCACCCAACAACATATTATAATGTACATAGTAAGGTGTCATTTTTCTGTCTTTTCCACCAGCATGTTAGTCCCTGACGGGCTAACTGTGACTGTGTCTCTCTGGTCTGGGGCCACATTCTCAGAACCTAGGACAGACCCCAACACAAACAACCAGCTCAAAAACATTAACTGAAGGAGTCAACAGATGACACAAATGACATCAGTGGAGCAGGAAGGTGAGGATGACACAGAGGTCCTTCCCCCACTGCAGGAGCATGCTGGGGACCGCAGGTGATCAAGAAAGGACACCCACTATTAGGGCATTAATAGATTCATGGATCAAACCATGCAGGGTATGATGTGGGACAGTTCCATGGAGTTGTAACTCATGTACCAGAACTCCGCCCCGAGCGTGATCTTTACACAAGTCAGAGTGCCCGGCCATCCTCACCACAGTGCACGGTCAGGACAGCTCCTTCAACCCCAGATGACTCTCCATATCTGCTCCAGGCAACCTGAACCTTATTTCTGCCTCTATAATCGTGCCTTTTTTAATGAATTCCATACAAATGGAAAAATAAAATATTTCATCTTTGAGTCTATCTTCTCTTGTTTAGCATAATCTTCTTAATATTGATGTGTATTTGTTAGTCATTCATTCCATTTTACGAGTAGTGTTTCTATGTAAGGATATGCTTAATATTGTTTATCCCTTCACTAATGCAGGGCCTTGGTGGTGGTGGTGATAAACAACACTGTTGTGACTGTTCTGCAAGAGGCTTTGTGTGAGGCCATGGGAGTGGCTCAGTGGCAGAGGGTGTGCACAAAAGAAAAAATGACTTTGTGTGGACACAAGTTTTCATGTCTCCTGCACAGATTTCTCAGGTGGAATTGATGAAGCATTGCACAAGTGTACATTTAAGATTTTGAGAAGCTACCAGACTGTTTTCCAAATGCCACTTTACATTTACCATTTACGTTAGCGATGTATGATAGACTCGGGTTTTTGTGGGGTTTTATTTTTTGTCAGTTATTGACACTGTTATTTGTTATCCTAGTGCATTATCTGCTAGTCAGCTTTCTGGGTTGGGACTAAAAGACCAAATAAGAAGAACATAAAGGAAGGAAGATTTATTTTGTCTCACAGCTTCATATTTTTTTCCAGTCCATGGTTGGTCAGCTCCAGAGATTTGGGCCTGAGGTGGGATAGAAAATAGTGGCATCAGGGTGTGGCAGGGGACGGTTGCTCACTCATGGAAGCCGCCCAGGAAGCCGAGAGAGGGGGAGAGAGAATGTAAGGAAGCAACCTGGGGCAAGAAATGCCCCGAGGACGTGCTCCCCGTTACCCAGTCCCTCCAGTAGGCCCATCTCTTGGTTTCCACCACATCCCAATGATGCATTCAAATTATGAATCTATCAATGGAGTAATCCACTGATAAATGGAGTAATCCACTGATGAGGTAACAGCTCTCATGATCCAATTGCTCCCCAAAAGCCCCACCTCTGGACGTTGCGGCATTGGAGAGCAACTGGGGAACTTTCCAGATGTAGAAGGTAACAGTGTCGGTAGTGATACCGCTGTAGTTTAAATTTGTATCTCCCTAATGTCTAATACTATTTTCATTAGGTTATTAGTTTTTTTTTTTTTTTTTTTTTGTCTTCTTGGATCTTCTACACATTTTTTAACTTGACTTGTTTTGTATTGGCTATGAGTTTTTTTTCCAGATGTGTGATTTATTAATATTTTCTCCCAAAAGATTTTGATGAAGTTCAATTTATCAAAGTCATCTTATGGATTGTGTTTGTGATATCACGTCTAGAAATCCTTGCCTACCCTTAATAAAAATCTATATTCTCCTGTTTCCTTCTGGAAACTTCATTCATTATGACTATATTGCAATCAGTTTCCTCTTTACCTTTTTTTCTATTCTCTCATCTATATATTTTTTTTCTTTGTAAATTCTTTTCTCAAACTTTTGAAACCTAGGCGTCATTTGAATAGAGTGAAAACTACCTGTTCTGGGCTTTGGTTTTCTTTTTCTCTGTTGTGGTGAGAAATCTCTTTGCTGCAGTGGTAGCTTCCAGTTATGACAGCCAGGGTCTCCCAGGGGCCATGGAACAGAAAGGTCACCAATCAAATGAAGCTAGGTTCAGCGCACAGGGCACGTAATGAATTCTGAAGAGCGGGAAAGGCAGGCGGCAGGAACAGCAGAGGGACTGTGGAGGACTGAGCGTGGCAGCAGGAGGTCTGCAGAGCTGGCGAGGGCCACGCTGTCGAGTGCCAAGGGAGGCGACAAGCCATGAGGGGCAGTTAAGCTCTCACTCACTCACCAAGGGGGTAATGCCAGGGTCTGAAACCAGGGAACGTGCTGGGCTCGCGTTCCATTGCCCCTCAGGAAGGGCATGAGGCAGGGAGTCAGGCATGCTGGGGAGGACGGGCCTCACTATACTTTTGAGGGATCCCCAAACAAAAGACCCCCAAATTTTATGGATTCCCAAGATCTGAAAGAGGCTGAGGGGGAAGGACTTGGGCTGAAGATGTTCCAAGTGCTGCTCCAGAAAGGAAGAGGCATCCTCCAAGTTCTGCTCCTTCCCTTATGAGAAGGCATCAGCGAGGTGTCTGCGCCCACCTCGGTGCACAGAGACACCTAGAAATGCCGCAGGGGCACAAACACATCAAAGCCCTGATAGCCAGAGGGGCCTGCGTCCTTGACTGCAGCTCCGTCCAGGGGAGGCCAGGCCTTGTCTGTGCCCCACAAGTCCTGCCAGGTAGAGCCCTTACCAAGCCTTAGGAACCACATACAGGTGTGAATCCAAGGCCCAGACCTCTCTGTGGAGGGCCACATTTCTTCCCTTCCATGAAGCTTCCTCCAGTGCTGATGCTGTCCTTGTTGATCCGGTGACGCAGCAGAAGGAAGGGCCTGTGTCTGCTCCTCCGCAGCCACCACGTCACAGTCCTGAAGGTGGCAGGGGAGAACCCCAGGCTCATCAGTGACTGCTGAGCACAGCCAGCATTCTCCTGAGCACCCAGGGTGACACGTGTGGAGCCGCTGGGTCTCACTGCCAGGCCACCAATGTAACTTTCCCTCTGGGGGCTGAGATGATTATTATATTATTTTAAGATTGTGGAAAACCTACTTTTGTCTCCAAATATGAGCAACACTCACAGGTTTTGTTAAATTATTTTGATCATATTTAAGGAATACTATAAAATAAACTTTGATTTTTTTATTGCAAACTTTGTATAAAATTAAAACTAAAAGAAGGTATATGAGAGGAATCTTGCTACATATGCATTCAAAAGAGATTAGAATTTTTTTAAAACGTGAGAAAAAATCTAATTGTCATGTATACTTGCTAACTAGAAATTTTGTCTTATTAAAATAAAACAAAAATGACCATTCTTTTTTTAACCTAGATACCAAAAAATCTGCGAGGCATGGAATAAAAAAGAATCATAGAAAAGATGTTTAAAGATAATAGACACATGCAGTATCTTCTGTGGATAGCCTGGATTCATTTCAAGCTTTTTAAAGTAAATTTTAAGATACCATTGACAGTAAGAAAAATTAATACATACATGACAAAACATAGACATATATTTTTATTAATTTATTTTTTCTACTAGGTATATATGACAGCAGAATGCATTTTGATTCATTGTACACAATTGCAGCACAACTTCTCATTTCTCTGGTTGTACATGATGTAGCATCGCACCATCTGTGCCGTCATACACGTAGCTAGGGTAATGATGTCCATCTCATTCCACCGTCTTTCCTGCCTCCATGCCTCCTCCCCTCCTCTCCCTCCCCTTTGCCCAAACAAAGTTCCTCCGTTTTTCCTATACCTACCCCCCACTCCCATTATGGATCAGCATCCACTTATCAGACAGAACATTCAGCCTTGGTTTTTTGGGATTGGCTAACTTCACTTAGCATGATATTCTCCAACTCCACCCATTTACCTGCAAATGCCATAATTTTATTCTCTTTTAATGCTGAGAAATATTCCATTGTGTATATGTACCACAGTTTCTTTATCCATTCATCTTTTGAAGGGCATCTAGGTTGCTTCCACAGTTTAGCTATTGTGAATCGAGCTGCTATAAACATGGATGTGGCAGCATTACTAATTTATTTGGGTCCTAATATACCTTATTCTTGCTTCCACTGGAGGATAAAACAGAGTCCATACATAAACGTCCCAACTGGCACATCTACTTCTGAATCTGAGATTTTTCTTCTCAAATGTCTTGTGTTTTTCTAGGATTCATATAATTAATTACTTTTCCCAAAGTTGTACCATAATAGACATGGTAATTAGAATGAAACAAGAGTTGCTGTGATGATAAATGGCTTAAAATGATAAATTGCTTGGAACCAATTATAGGCAGAAAAGGATAAGGCTGTGATGAATGGGTAAGTGAGGGTAGCACTTGATTGAGACACAGCATGAGAGGCACGACCCCTCCACACCCCAAACTGAGCCTCGGAGTGCAGCTGGGGAAGTGCATGAGAGAAGATGAGATGCCTTTGCAAACTGTGAAGGAGACTGAATCCAGGGGTGCTCTATCACTGAGGTATGTCTCCGGCCCTTTTAAAATTTCATTTTGAGAAAGAATCTTGGTAAGTTGCTGAGCTGGCCTTGAACTTGCAATCCTCTTGCCTCAGCCTCCCGAGTAGCTGGGATTACAGATGTGGACACCACCAAGGGCCGAGCTTCTTATTTTTTTTTTTTTTATGTAAAATTATCTTTAAATTTTTAAAGTTAATTAAACACCCTCAATATAAAACTTAGTGAATCATACAGTATCAGATCACTGTTAACTTTAACTAATGCAAACTACATTAAGGTTATTAAATGAAATAAACTTACAGCACACATTTCAAATATATGGTGAATCTTAAAAGAATGGGCAATGGACGAGATTGTTAAAAAGAGCAAAAACTATTTTAAAAGCAATCATTAATTTTAATCACAAACAATTTTTATGATATTGGTTTATAAGCTGTTGTGCAAAATGTGGGAAGTAATCAGATGTGCATTGTTCTAAAAAGTCTAAATAAAAATTTACAACTCTTGAAAGTAGCTTGGCATGGGTAAATTAGAAGCTTTAAAATACTGGCATATTTTGATTTTCTGCATTTTTCCTTAACTCACCTTCTTACTTTGGTACTCACTGTGTCGGTTCTCTCCTGAGCATCTCATGGTTTGCAGCTTCACCATATGAAGCCACTGGTTTTGCAGCTCATTTTTTTAAACTTTGTATTTGTTCTTTGTACATGTTGTAGAGTTACACTGGTTGTATATTCATATGAGAACATAGTAGAGTTATTTCCAATTCATTCTACTATCTTTACTATTCCCATCCCTGCTCCCTTCCTTTCATTCCCCTTTGCCTACTCCAGCAAACTTCTATTCTTCCCTCTCCCCCAGGCTTATGGTGTGTTAGCATCCGTGTGTCAGAGAGAATATTTGGCTTTTGGCTCGTTGGGACTGGCTTATTTCACTTAGCATGACAGTCTCCAGTTCCATCCATTTACAGGCAAATGCTATAATTTCCTTCTTCTTTAAGGCTGAGTAATATTCCACTATGTATTTATACCACATTTTCTTTATCCATTCATTCATCTGTTGAAGGGAACCTAGGTTGGTTTCATGGCTTGGCTATTGTGCCATTGAGCTGCTATAAACATGGATGTGGCCACATCATGACAGTATGCTGATCTTAAATCCTTTGGGTATAGACTGAAGTGTGGAATAGTTGGCTCAAATGGTGGTTCCATTCCAAGTTTTCTGAGTAATCTCCATTCCGTTTTCCATAATGGCTGCATCAATTTGCAGTCCCACCAGCAATGTATGAGTGCACTTTCCCCCCAAATCCTTGTCAACCCTTACTGTTGTTTGCATTCCTGATGATTGCCATTCTTACTGGAGTGAGATGACATCTCAGTGTAGTTTTAATTTGCATTTCTCTAGTTGCTAGAGATGTTGAAGATTTTTTCATATATTTGTATTTCTTCTTCTGTGAAGTGTCTGTTCATGTTCTTTGTCCATTTATTGATTGGGTTATTTTTTGTTTTGTTTTGTCTTGTTTGTTTGTTTGTTTGTTTGGTTTTGTTTTTTTGTTTGTTTGTTTGTTTTTTTTTTTTTTTTTTTTTTTTTTGGTGTTAAGGTTTTCAAGTTCTTTCTCTATTCTGGAGATTAATGTTTTAGCTGAGGCCTGAAGTTCATTTCTATGACTCAGGAATCAATTAACTCAAAATTATCTGCACATGTGAATGGTAATAAATCAGGAAACTACTGGCATCTGAATATGTGGCATATATCATGAAAGATACAAAGAACAGGAACTCTCCCTTGTCCCCCTTCTCTTGCAAAGGTAGTGGCAGCAATAGATGGCACTGTCCTGATTCAATTTTACTCTAGGTCATCTGTCACCAAACACTTTCTTCTGATGGCATGAGAGCAAATTGTTAAGGCTTTGCGAGCCACATTCAGTCTCCACTACAGCTTTCTCAATCTGTCCTCACACCCCGAAAGCCACCATGGAGGGTGTGTGAGGAAGGGCTGGGCTGGGCTCCTGTGGCCCTGCAGCCTCAGGCAAAGCACAGAACTGGATAATAATACATAGGCAGCCACAGAAAACATCCTGTAGTCAAATGTGAATCAAAACCAGACAAGATGCTTGTCCAGATGGCCTCTGAGGTGCCAACATCACAGCTCGGCAAGCACTCGCAGAATCCAATAGGATCTGGAGAAAGGAGGCATACTCCGAAGGGAAGCCTCACTTGTCATCCAGATGTCTTCTGAGCCTAGTGTGAGCCAGACTCCTCCGAAATAAGCAACTGAAGCATTGCTGTCCTTTGGGTTGGTAATTGGAGCAAAGAGGAGAAGGGTGCCAGCGTGACCACCCCAGCCTCAAGAAGCCCAGTTTGGTAGAGGCACAGTTGGAGCTGAGACTGGAAAGATTAATAAGCATGTATAGATAATGAATGTAATGAAATCAAGAGCCAATATCAGTTTCTGAAAGGACTGATGGTCCCACAGATTCAAACTTGCATACTTTCCTTTTAAACTTCATAAGAGCTCGAACTTCATAAGAGTTCAGCACGACATGTCTGTTTAGGCACATGTCATTACTTGTCATACTGTTGATCACATGCTGGACGATGAACAGCCTCGGGGATCTATAACTAGTTTACTATTTGTAAGTTCATATATTTTTTTAATTTTTCTTTTAGTTTGTGTAGAAGTGTCACCATACGTCCAAGTTTGGTACATGTACAGGTGTGTTATGTTCAAGGTCAGTGCTCAACTGCTTTCAACCTGTTTATTGCTTTCTAAAAACTCTACCAAAACGTCTTCAGCTAGGACTTTTCTGCAACCTGAATATTTTCATTTCTCTTACTGATAGGAAGATTTTCTCGATTTCTTTTCATGACGAGAAGCATGCTCCTTTGCTTAGACTTCTGCCCCAGCACACACGAGGCACTGTCAATCCAGTGACAGTTGGACTCTTGGTCTCCACATCATGTGAAGCCATGCTTGAATACCATGTAACTGTCCAAGTAATAGTTTAATACTATGATATCCTTGACATTTTCATAGTGCTCCTAAAACATGCCTGTATGCTCTACTGTCCTTAGTTCTAGTAAAGGGGCCACAGGCCAATATACTGTGCTGTCCTTTTATAAAATGACATAAAAGTACCTCTACAGGAACTTGGAATCTTAAAACTGGGGCAACTGAATAGTACATCAAATGGGGGTTTTATATAGTCTCCTCTCTCTTTTTTGACTCACCCTGTCTTCTCTCTTTCATTAATTCTTACTACCTGGTCATTTTCTAATTTCTCTCAATGTTTACATAAGCCTAGCTGAAATACACATTGGTCTTCACACTTAACTGTACACTCCAATTCCTTTCCTCCCCCTTCTGCTATTAAACTACTTCCATAGATTTTCAGTATTAAACTCCCAAAGGGGGGGGGGGGGGAGAGCAATATCCTTCCTTCCTTCCTCCTAAGCATATCACCTTTGTACCCAATATCTGAAACTATAAACCCCATTATAATCACTCAGAATATATTGGAGGCAATATCTAACTTCTCTAACTCTGTAAATTGTGAACAAACTTTGATTAACTGAATATAAAATGTCTGGTTTTAAGGTGTAAAGTATATATAAGGGAAGCTGATAAAATCCTACAACAGGAGCATCATTAGGCCTTAAGGTAAAAACAAAAAAAGTCAAGGTTCTACAGTGCTAAAAGAAAAGACACATAAGCAATATGAAAAAACAATGGAAGAAAATGTCCCAAACAAATCAACATACCTCCTTAGCAGATTCCTTGGCAAGCACAGTAGATCTAATGACAGAACAGGAATTCAGGAAATAAATAATCCAAATGATTATGGAGCTCAATGACAAATTCAAGAAGGAGGTGAGAGAGCAAATACAGGTAGTAAAAGATCACTTTGACAAAGAACTTCATAAACAAATACAAGAAGCAAAAGACTACTTCAATAGAGAGATAGAGGTTCTAAAGAGAAACCAAACATAAATTCTGGAAATGAAAGAAGCAATAAACCAAATTAAATGCTCTATTGAAAATATCACCAATAGATTAGACCACCTGGAAGAAAGGACCTCAGATAATGAAGACAAAATATACAAACTGGAAAAAATGCAGAGAACACAGTAAAAATGGTCAAAAATCAAGAACAAAACATCCAAGAAATTTGGGACAACATAAAAAAGACCAAATTTAAGAGTAATTGGAGTAGAAGAAGGAGCAGAATTACAAGCCAAAGGAATGAATAATTTATTCAATGAAATAATAGCAGAAAACTTTCCAAACTTGAGGAATGAATGGGAAAACCAAGTCCAAGAGGCTTACCGCACACCAAACATACAAAATCACAACAGATCCACACCAAGGTACATCATAATGAAAATGCC
The DNA here is from genome assembly GCA_025594165.1 of Tamias sibiricus. NCBI lineage: Eukaryota > Metazoa > Chordata > Mammalia > Rodentia > Sciuridae > Tamias > Tamias sibiricus. The sequence continues at coordinate 165,972,333 of CM046662.1, read as the reverse complement.
TACTATACTGAACAAGGAGAGAATATTAAAAGCCACAAGAGAAAGGAAGCAGATTACATATATGGGGAAACCAATTAGACTATGTTCAGATTTTTCAATCCAGACCTTAAAAGCTAGAAGATCCTGGAATAACATATTTCAAGCCCTGAAAGAAAAGGGATGTCAACCAAGAATCCTATACCCAGGAAAATTAAGCTTTAGATTCGAAGATGAAATAAAAACCTTTCACAACAAACACAAGTTAAAAGAGTTCGCATCTCGAAAGCCAGCACTTCTGAACATCCTGGGCAAAATATTCCATGAAGAAGAAAAGAAAAATAGCAGTGAAAGTCAACAAAGGGAGATATTAAACTAAAGGAATTACCAACCAGAGGAGAAACCAAATCAAGGTAAATATCATAAACAAATAAAAATGGATGGGAATAGAAATCACATCTCAATAATAACCCTGAATGTTAATGGCCTAAATTCACCATTCAAAAGACACAGATTATCAGACTGGATTAAAAGAAGCGACCCAACAATATGCTGTCTCCAAGAAACCCACCTTATAGAAAAAGACATCAATAGACTGAAGGTGAAAGGCTGGGGAAAATCTTACCACTCACATGGGCCAAGGAAGCAAGCAGGGGTTTCCATTCTCATATCAAATAAGGTAGACTTCAAGCCAAAGTTAATCAAAAAGGACAAAGATGGATATTTCTTGCTGATTAAGGGAACTATTCATCAACAAGATATAACAATTATAAATCTATATGCCCCAAATAATGGAGCACCTACATTCATCAAACAAACCCTTCTCAAGTTCAAGAATAAAATAGATCACAACACAGTTATTCTAGGGGACTTCAACACACCTCTATCACCATTGGATAGAACATCCAAACAAAAGCTAAATAAAGAAACTTTAGGCCTCATTAAAACAATTAATAACTTAGACCTAAGGGACATATATAGAATATTTCATCCCTCAGTAAGTGAATACACCCTCTTCTCAGCAGCACATGGCTCCTTCTCCAAAATAGACCATATATTATGCCACAAGGCAACCCTCAGCAAATATAAAAAAGCAGAGATAATTCCCTGAATTCTATCAGACCATAATGGGATGAAATTGGAAATCAATGATAAAACATGAAATTAAAAAAAAATTATTCCAACAACTGGAAGCTAAACAACATCTTACTGAACAAACAAGGGGTTGAAGAAGATATCAAGGAGGAGATTTAAAAATTCCAAGAGGTAAATGAGAACACATATACATTATATAGAAATCTCTGGGACACTATGAAGGCAGTATTAAGAGGAAAATTCATTGCACTGAGTTCATTCCTCAAAATGAAAAAAAAAAAAAAAAACAACAACAACAAATAAATGACTTAACATCGCACCTCAAAGCACTAGAAAAAGAAGAACAGACCAACACCAAGAGCAGTAGAAGACAGGAAATAATTAAAATCAGAACTGAAATTAATGAAATTGAGTCTAAAGAAACAATTCAAAGATTTGACAAAACTAAAAGTTGGTTCTTTGAAAAAATAAATAAAATTGACAGACCCTTAGCAATGCTAACAAAAAGAAGGAGAGAAAAAACTCAAATCACTAACATCCATGATGCAAAAGGAAATATCACGACAAACACCTCAGATATACAGAGAATAATTAGAAATTACTTTGAAAACTTGTACTCTAATAAAATAGAAAATACTGAAGACATTGACAGATTTCTAGAGTCATACGAATTGTCCAAACTGGATCTGGAGGATATACACAATTTAAATAGATCAATTTCAAGTGAGGAAATAGAAGACGCCATCAAAAAATTACGAGCTAGAAAAAGCCCAGGGCCTGATGGCTTTACAGCCGAGTTCGACAAGACCTTCAAAGAAGAACTAATACCACTGCTCTTCAACTTATTTCAAGAAATAGAAAAAGAGGGAGCTATCCCAGACTCTTTCTAGGAGGCCAATATTACACTGATTCCAAAGCCAGGCAAAGACACAGCCAAAAAGGAAAACTTCAGGCCAATATCTTTAATGAACATAGATGCAAAAATTCTCAACAAAATCCTGGCAAATCGAATACAAAAACATATCAAAAAGATAGTGCACCACAATCAAGTGGGGTTTATCCCAGGAATGCAAGGTTGGTTCAACATACGGAAATCAATGAACATAATACATCACATCAATAGACTCAAAGATAAAAACCATATGATCATCTCAATAGATGCAGAGAAAGCATTCTACAAAATACAACACCCCTTTATGTTCAAAACACTGGAAAAACTAGGAATAACAGGAACATATGTCAACATCATAAAAGCTATTGATGCAAAACCCCAGGCTAACATTATCTTAAATGAAGAAAAAATGAAAGCATTCCCTCTAAAAACTGGAATAAGACAGGGGTGCCCCCTTTCACTGCTGTTATTTAACATAGTACTTGAAACTCTCTGGCCAGAGCAATTAGACAGACAAAAGAAATTAAAGGGATCCACAGAGGAAAAGAAGAGCTCAAATTAGCACAATTTGCTGATGACATGATAATATACCTAGAAGACCCAAAAATCTCTACCAGAAAACTTTTACAACTAGTAAATGAATTCGGCAAAGTGGCAGGATACAAAATCAATACCCATAAGTCAAAGGCATTTTTGTACATCAGTGACAAACCCTCTGAAAGGGAAATGATGAAAAGTACCCCATTTACAATAGCATCAAAAAAAAAAAAAAATAAAATAAAATACCTAGGAATCAACTTAACGAAAGAAGTGAAAGACCTCTTTAAAGAAAATTATAGAACACTAAAGAAAGAAATTATAGAAGACCTCAGAAGATGGAAAGACCTTCCTTGTTCCTGGATAGGCAGAATAAATATTGTCAAAATGTCCATACTACCAAAAGCATTATACAGATTTAATGCAATTCCAATCAAAATCCCAATGACATTCCTCGAAGAAATAGATAAAGCAGTCATGAAATTCATCTGGAAAAATAAGAGACCCAGAATAGCTAAGCAATCCTTAGCAAGAAAAGTGAAGCAGGTGGCATCACCATACCAGATTTTAAATTATACTGTAGAGCAATAGTAACAAAAACAGCATGGTATTGGCACTAAAACAGACTGGTAGACCAATGGTACAGAATTGAGGACACAGAGACTAATACATATAATTTCAGCTATCTTATATTGGACAAAGGCGCCAAAAACGTACAGTGGAGAAAGGACAGCCTCTTCAACAAATGGTGTTGGGAAAGCTGGAAATCCATATGCAACAAAATGAAATTAAACCCTTATCTCTCACCATGCACAAAATTCAATTCAAAGTGGATCAAGGACCTAGGAATTAGACCAGAGACAATACGCCTAATAGAAGAAAAAGTAAGCTCCAATTTCCAACATGTCGGATTAGGCCCCAAGTTCCTTAATAAGAATCCTGTAGCACAAGAATTAGTATCAAGAATAATGAATGGGATAGATTCAAACTAAAAAAGCTTCTTCTCAGCAAAAGAAACAATCAGTGAGGTGAATAGAAAACCAACTAACTGGGAACAAATATTTAATACCTGCACATCAGACAGAGCACTAATTTCTAGAATGTATAAAGAACTCAAAAAACTCAACACCAAAAAAAAAAAAATCCCAATAAATAAATGGGCCAAAGAAATGAGCAGACACTTCTCAGAAGAATATATACAATCAATCAACTAATACATGAAAAAATGCTCAACATCACTGGCAATTAGAGAGATGCAAATCAAAACTACCCTAAGATATCATTTCACACCAGTCAGAATGGCAGCTATTAAGAACACAAACAACAATAAATGTTGGAGAGGATGTGGGGAAAAAGGCACACTCATACATTGCTGGTGGTACTGCAAAATGGTGCAACCATTATGGAAAGCAGTATGGAGATTTCTTGGAAAACTGGGAATGGAACCACCCTATGACCCAGCCATCCCACTCCTGGGTCTATTCCCAAAGGACTTAAAAACAGCATATTACAGTGACACAGCTATCTCAATGTTTGTAGCTGCGCAATTCACAATAGCTAGGTTGTGGAACCAACCTAGATGTCCCTCAGTAGATGAGTGGATTAAGAAAATGTGGTATATACACACAATGGAATTTTACTCAGCAATAAAAGAAAATAAAATAATGGCATTTCGCAGGTAAATGGATGAAGTTGGAGGACATAATGCTAAGTGAAGTTAGTCAGTCTCAAAAATCCAAGTACCAAATGTTTTCTCTGATATAAGGAGTCAGATTCACAGTGGTGTTGGGTGTTGGGGTACTTAGGAAGATTAGAGGAGCACTAGTGTGGTCAAAGGGGAGGGAGGAAAAGGGAGGGAAATAGGGGGATATGGGGGTGTGAAAATAAGAGGGGCGGTATAATAAGATGGATATCATTATCCTAAGTGCATGATTGAAGACTTGAATAGTATGAATATACTTTGTATACAAACAGTGTTATGTGAAAAGAGGCTCTATGTGTGTATTATGAACCGTAATGCATTCTACTAGAATGGCCAATGGGGAGGAAGGGGATGGGAGGGGGCAAAAGGGTGAAGGAAAAAAAAAAAGATGGTAGAATGAGATGGATATCATTACCCTAAGTGCATGTATGAAGTCACGAATGGTGTGAATATACTTTGCATACAACCAGAGATTTGTAAAAAAGTGCTCTATATGTGTAATATGAAATGTGATGCATTCTGCTGTCATTTTTAACATCTTAGAATAAAAAATTTTTAAAAAACACTCAGAAAATTAAGATTAATAAATTATTTACATGAAGTCAGAAAAAAAAAAAAAAAGAATTAGCATTTACTACCAGGAGTAACATCTGGGGCTGAGTGGAGATTCAAACTCATTCATGTTCATTTCTTTTACTTGTATGTACTGATAAAATTACCCGTAAAGGTGACATATTGTTAATGACTAACTTTGGAAAGTACATGGTATCCCAATGTGTGTTGGCACTCTTGATGTCTGTATCTAGCAGAAACCACAACAGCTGTGTGTCCAACCCAGGAACCTCCCCTCTGCCAAGAGAACTTCCTGGGAAGTGGGATAGGTGCAGTGGAATCTGGCTGACACTGCAGGATTGGACAAGAAAAGTCAAAAGAACTCAACAAAAGCTGGAATGTAGACCCAATTTTACCCCATTCTTCTCATTAAGATTTTTTTTTTTTTTTTTACTATTTTTTACCATCTCAAGATAAGACAATTATTTTCACAATTAGGATATTCTCATAGCATGATGCATGTAAATATGGGTGCCTTTTAGATAAGTCCCTGGAAACAAGAAGTCAGTCACTGGACACCACCTGTTCAATAAGAGTAATTTTAAACTATCAATTGGAGCTCAAAAGGGACATTGATTGATGGTCTTGGCTAGGTCAAAGCAAGTCCAGACCATTGTGACTTTGCTCACGAATGCTGAGCCTTTCCGGTGTCATATTGTCACTTTAAACTTCCCTTATCAAATATGTTTCTACAACATATTTGTTGCTTTATTAAAGCAACTCCAAAAAGAAATGTACAGACATCATACTTGAGATGAAGATGAGCCAACAGCAAGGTGAAGTTCTGGGGAGCTATCAGCATTTCAAGGAAAGGGTGAGCTGCTGTGTTCCTGCCTTTTCCTGCAGACTAGACCCTGAGTCGGGGGGGGGGGGTCAGTGTCCACCCTGATGACCATGATCTAGTCCCAGGAAATCAGGGTCATCAGGAAGCCAGGCCAGTGTCAGGAGAGCAGTGCCTACTTTTCCTGGGAGCATTGTCTTGCCGCCTCCTTTCCTGCAAAGGCCTCATGCCTGGCAAACGTACGCTTCCCCTCTGTAGAGGCAGGAAGGTCACTTTCCAAGTGAGCAACATCTTGGGAAGCTATGAATATATAGAGATCGCAACAGCAAGCAAGAAGGAAGATGGAGTCCAAACACCACTGGTTCATATTGGAAGACCAAATCCCCATCGATCTAACAAGGAGCCACATGAGTTCACCAAGTGGAATCAAATTTGTGATTTGGGGTGCGATGATGTGTGAGAAACTGAGAGCACTGATTTCCAAATCAAGTTTGGATGTAAAATTCCTTTCACACTTTGACTTTGCTGGAACGATTTTGCTTAGAAGGCCCTAAGTTCCACCCCAAGATAGAGTCATCTGGGGTAAATAAATAAATGATCTGTGCAGAATAATGGTCAGAACGGTGATTCTGTTTCACTGCTGGGAAAGGAATTTTCTAATAAAAAAACAGAGTTAATGGGACACTTGGCTCATCTTGATGATACAAACTCACTTGATGAGCTGAGGGGAAGGTACTTAACCAGGCATGTTATCCCAGTTTTGTCTCATCATTAATCTCAATTGCCTGCCCCAGGACCCCCATTCTCTCACTCCACCCTGTCCCTCTATTGTGTCTTCATTTCCCTGGGCTGACATTGCCAGGCATGCTGCTGAGTTCTCCCCTGCATAAGAATGAGAGGGCAATATCGACCAGAGGAGGATGGCATGAACAGTAGGCAGCTCCTTAGACTGTAGTGGGATTTCCATGTTGATCCTACAAGTTTGGGTCTTACCTCTCTCTACTGCCTGACCTCTAGCCTCATCAGGGCTGATGCAGCTGCGTCAGTCCCTCTAGAATCCTACAACTGTGTCTTCCCCCTGTCTTTGCTGTCCCCTGTGCCATGCCTTTGCCCAACTTGCCAACCATGGAGGGCATTGGTAGCCTCATGGCTATGTTTTCTTGCAGATGCAGGGTTTGGACCGGTGGCCAGCTGTGTGACCTTGGGCAAGGCAATCACCCAGTCTTTCCTCCTCTCCTTTCATATTGTCAATTTAAGTTGACACGCTTGTGGGGTAGTGTGATAATCAGACACAGATACACAGTGTGTCATGATCAAACCTCAGCAGTGGACACTGGATCAACTCTTAGTTGTCTGAGGGGCTGATAGTAGCCGTGTCAAAATGCTGCTGAGAAATCAAGCCATTTGCATATGCAGAGGACTTGCTTATGTTTCTACTCAGGTTTTCCCCCCATCTCCATCCTCACTAAATTTTGTTTTCATCTCTTTGGGGCCATATTCAACTTCTTCATTCTTCAAGCTTATCTGTCTTTTTTCTAAGCATTTTATTGAAATCCCAGTCCCTCTGTCCCTCATTTCCTTAAACTCCTAGGGGACGTTGGTTCCTTACTTTGTACGGATATCCCTCTGTAACTGTTGAGTAGGCATCTGCACACTCCACCAACCATGGAACAAAAATATATTTTTAAAAATTTGCATCTGTAGTGAACATTATTCCCCAAGCATGCAGGATGATTATTTTAATAACATGGACAACGTAGTAAGTATTATAAGAAATCTAGGGATGATTTAAAGTATATGAAATGACTTGTAGGTTATATACAGATATTAAGCCGTTTTATATTAGAGACTTGTGCATCCGAGGATTTTAGTACTCACAGAGCATTCAGGTACTCATGCCCCTTGGACACTGGGGGATGACTGAACCCGATCCTCTTCCCAGGGCTCTGTTTCTGTCAGTCATTGGCTCCAGGCAAAGCGTCCGTCCATGGTGACGGTTCTCACCCGACTGGACTGGCACCGGATGCCCTCTTTCTTTCTCATGGCTTCAGAGGCTCTCTGTGCCGGGGGTGAGAACATGCTCACCTTCTTCTTTCTTCATTAAAAAAAAAAAAAAAAAAATCTGTCTGCAGCAGACATCAGAAGCCCTCCCGGTTTCATGAGTGAATGTTGCTTACAAGATGGAATATGACCTAGTCAATAATTCATGCTTCAGCATTAATAAAAGGTAAAATCTTGAGAAACATCTGAAAAGTAAGCCTTATTACAACCACTTCCGTGATGGGCAGCAAATAGGAATCGCATTCCTACAGATCTGCTGGATGTGCTGAGTCACACCTGGAGACAGGTGGTCTGTGCATCTTGTCACTTCTTATAACACTGTTTTCCTACCAGAGCCCATTGCAACATCATGCTTCATTCCTGCTAATGCAGTGGAAGTCAGCCTTTAGGAAGGAACTAAAAATACAGAAAGATTTCAACTTTCAAAAAATGTCGCCTGTGATTTACTAAATATATTATGCCACAAAGGCTGTCAGACAGTCGCTAAATTAGGCCACAAAGGAATTAACTACATTTGAAAATTCTCAGATAAACAGTATATCCAGACATAAAGAACTTTCTAAAAGCAAGGTAATTGTTATCGACCAGAAGTTCTTTGCTAGTTTTTTTCTGCTGCACTGCAAAGGTCTTTAGCTAAATCATGTGCAACTGCCACAAAACCCTGAGAACAGGTAATACTCTCACTCTCTGCTGCAGGAGGTGAGGGTGGTGCTCAGGCAGAGGGAGGGGCTGGTGTGGTCCATCCCTGGTTATACTGTTCCAGAGATGGTGAAAGGAACTTGGGGCCTACTTGTGGGAATTCCTGAGATATTTCTGGTCTTTAAAATCACATTACTTAACTTAATGGTTTTTAATCTACATAATTATGGACCTGAATATTATATGTAATGACTTTTTGTAAGATCTTGTACAAATCTTACTTTGGAACATAGAAAAAAATGATATTTGGTACGTAGATTTTATTATGTAGGGAAAAAAAAGTAATCATTATAGAAGACAAAAAGTTCGCACCACTATTATTAACCTGCTGATACAATGAATTTTATTGTTTTTTTGCATATTTTCTCCATTTTCTTCATATATTGATATAGAGTATCTCATTATTGTCAAGTAAAAAGACAATTTTCGCTTTTCTTTTTAATGCATAGTAATCCATAGACATTTCTAAAATTTCTACATAATCTTCTGTGTTATCAGTTTCAAACTAGTCATCCAATAAGACTTACTGAATTCTTCGTTCTTCATTGAATAAAGATTATAATTTTGGGAAAAATCATTTCCTCCAGAACTCTTTTACCCTTCTTGCATTTTTTTGCACCCAGAATGAATGATGTGCCATTTTCATCAAGAGCCTGTGTCATCTCAATGCCACTTAAAGGAACTATTCAAATATGCTGGAGTACACGGTTTCTCTGGAATTAGGCTAGTGCTGCATATTGGATTGCATCATCTCCTTTCTTCTACCTGAAGCTTTTAAACATAGGGCTAGGGACATGCCCAAAAGGAGAGGAAGATGGTCTTGTCCGACAAAGTCCATGATAACTTGTGGGTCATTCTATGGAATTTTCTTGTAAAACCAGTCCTGTAGAACATGTGCTCAGCATGTATATATAAAGTCCTGGGCTCAGTCCCCAGCATCATAAAGCTAGTGAACAGAAATAGTTCTGCACAGAAGCAGCAGGTGGTTTGTTCCATAGCATGTCTCTCATATTAACATTCAATCACTATCAACCCAGGACGTTGCAATTAATTAGTATTAGTGTTGTAATTATTATGGTAGAGAAAAGGATGACCTACCGCCATGCTAATGAAGACATTAGTTTTATAAAATTAAATGCTTGTGGGGATAATTTCAATAAATAATAAGGTTAATAATTTTAAAAATTAATAGTTAAACCAAATTATATAATTTTCCTACATTATGCTATTACTACCTGGAATTGAAAAATCTGTAATTGCTGGGGTTCTGTTAATATTAGAAGCCTTCAGCCTGGACCTTTCATTTGTCTACATTTACACATTTTTCTGCTGATATGTCTCTGTGTCTTATTTGAGGTCTAGAAAACTTCACTAGGGTCTTGGGCTTCACCTTTTTTTTTTTTTTCTTCCTTGAATATGTAATATTATTGTATAGTTGATTTTTCTTATGCTATTATTTTCTAGAAGTACATAGTTTATTTGCATTTATTACCTATCTATGCTTTTGCATGTTTATAGGACTACTTGAATAGTTTAAAGTACTTTTCTTGATCTTGTTAAGAAACCACTTTGCTTCTTTGAAGTGAATAACTGCACATAGGAGAGTTTCATTTGATATTTGTTGTGAACAAAATACTAGTAGATAATAAAATAAGTAGGTTGAAGTGCTAAGACAAAGAAAATAGCAGCCTGGAAGCTGCGGGACATCTCCTTGATGCAGAGGAACCCTGCCATCTTAGTCAATGAGAGATGTTGATGAGTTCCGGGAGGGCAGAAGTGACGCTTTCAACAGTCCAGACTCTTGCCAAGTCCCCTGGAGCCAGAATAAAGTTCCACAGAAGCACTCCTTCCCAGCACACACTGACAAGTGGGCAGGTGTCCTTCTCTAGTGTCCTTAGGTTTAACCTCAAGTAAAGAGGCCCCTGCTCTCTTTGGTCCTAACTCCCAAGCAGAATTCTTCATTTGAAAAAAATTCCTTCCAGTTTTTATTGCTAGGAGCCTTCAGCTCTGCTTTGTCCAAGGTAGCTGCTGCCTTCTGTGGGTCTTACCTGGTCTGTATTCTCCAAGTCAGTCACATTTGTGGGATCCAGATGCTGCAAAACTGGGATCTGAAACTGCACAGTCTTTTCTCTGGATTCGTAGGCTTCCAAAAGGAGGGGATGAGTAAATGGAAACAGCTTTCACCCTTTGATTGTATGTATACTGCAAATATTTATCTGGCTGTTTGATTTCAGTAGGGCTTTTGTTTATCTTTTGCTGCTTAAAACAAAATTGTGGTTGAGTCCATCTGTGTTTTCCTCTAGGGATTTGACTTAGATTAGAAACACCTTTCCCCATATGCATTCCTATAAATATTCTTGACTTCATTTTAGGGCATAATTAAATTGCTTGGAATTCATCTGATCATTTTGGCTCTTACTTTGAAGATGTGAAGGCAGAACAAGGGCCATATTTCATTCAGGGCTAATTCTTCCACACACTGAGGTGAGACTCTTGTGCGTACTCCATCCCATGACCTGTGAATTATGAGAATTTCTGGTCTGGCTATCAGAAATGAATGCTATTCCTGTCCTTGTGTGAGAGCCAAGTACAGTTCCCTCCAAAAATGTCACCTGGTTCTTTTTCCCAAGCCCTGGCATTTCCCCCGCATGCTTATGCTAATCTATGCTTGCTGGATACTGGAGGGGGTCCTCCAACCATCTTGTTCATTCTTTGGCTGATTGGCTGGCTCTCTTCTCCTCAGTACTTACTTAGTCCTGTGAACTCTAGCTGCCTTGGCTTTCCCCAAGATTCCCAACTCTATCTCCTCAATGCTACCAGCCTACCTCCAATTGGTTCCCAAGGCTTGCAAAATCACCTGGAAATACTTCCCAAGCAGCAAGCTGGGGAGTCTCACTTCATGTGCTTGCTCTCTGAACAATCATGACCTCGATTTTTAAATAAATGATTTGTATGTTTTGCTTTTCAATATTTTGCCTAGTTTTTTTTTGGGGGGGGGGGGGGTGTTTGTTTGTTTGTTGTTGTTGTTCTCATTTCAGGAAGGAGAAAAAATGTAGCTCCTTTCACTGTATTTTGGTCAGAAGAGGAATTTAAATGCTGCACTATTTTAATTAGTGTTGTATCTATTATGTTCTTAACATCAATAATTGTAGTTCATGTTTATCTCCCTTCAATTTTTAAAATGTCTTACCTGCTTATAGAAATTCGTAAATTTTATAAGTTCTTTAGATTTATATAGAAAGACAGTCCTTCTGTATATATATATATATATATATATATATATATATATATATATCTCTTAGTTGTCAATGAACCATTATTTTTATTTATTATATGTGGTGCTGAGAATCCAATCCAGTGCCTCACACATGCTAGGCAGGTGTTCTACCACTGAGTCACCACCCCAGCCCCAATCCTTCTGTATTTTTAAAGGGGTTCAGAAGTTCATTGGATAATTTAAGGGGAAATAGCTTCTATAAAGTAAAATATTTATGATACAAAATATTACATATGTCCCTTAGGAGTACTTTAAAATTTTATTCTTATATGTTTTGTATATATCTTACAAAATAATTTGTAGAGATATTTATCTACCTTTCATAGTCTTAAAATGGAATGTTAAAAACAAAGCAGGAAGCATTACACTACTTGACTTCAAAATATACTACAAAGCCATTGTCATCACAACAATGTGGCACTGGAAAAAACAAAACAACAACAACAAAAATCCAGGCATATTTACCAGTGGAGCAACACAGAGATCCTGAAGGTAAGCCCACCATGTCTGCAGCCAAATGATTTCAGCCTGGATGCTAGGAACACATATGTTAACTCATGTTTATTAACTTATTTTGATATGGAAATGTAATTGAATTGTGCTTATTAATTTTATATCCAATTAGAATAGTTATAGAAATTTTTAGGTAAGTTCTTTAGAATCTGTGTAAAGACAATCTTTTTGTATTTTATTATTTATTTGAAGTGTTACTCCGTTATTTATTTGAAAAACTTTTCTTGAATAATTTTGTTCTCTCTCAAAACAAGCTTCAAAAAAAATCATATATTTCTAACTTTTCAATATGTATTTGGCATAAGATTTTTATCTAATGAAAACAATTCTTTTAAAAGATTTTTTTTTACTTACTTTTTACCATGTCAATTATAAAACTGAAATTTGAGAAAATGTTATGGAAAATTCTGGCCTGCTCTAGTTATTTTCTACTTTAAAAGAAAGTCATGACAATTTATAATTTTCTTAATACAAATTATTTAGGGAGATTTCACATAAGTATTAAAATTTAGTAATAGTGCTTTTTATGACTAATATTTTAAAAGTTTATAACATAAGCATGGCAAGTAGATTGTATGTGCTAAGAATTTAAACTACATGTGAATAAGTTAACATAAATCTTTTGCAGTAGTAGAGCAAGTTGAAACAGATGGTTGGAGAAATACTTAAATTAAAATATGATTACCTAATGCTTAAAAATGAAAGTGGGTACAAACCGCAGGAACGATGAGATTAATACTCTTAGAGGGAATATTCCATTTGCTTTCAAATTTTTATAAAACTTTTTAAAATGTAATATTTATTCATTAGATGAGTTCTAGTAGTGATAATCAATATACCTAAAATTTTAAACTTATCCCATATAAATTTACTCATGCTTTAATGAGAATGTCAGGATAACAGAGGCCATCACAAACACTTTGGGGACAAAAGCTTAACCTGGGAGAGAGCATCCCTCTGACCCCTGAAGTTGAGGAATGCTGTTTCCCATGCCCGGGCAAGCAGCCACTGACACCCCATCAACCTGAGGCACCATAGGATGTTTCTCAGACTCGGAGACACCTGCAGAAGTTCTCAGAAATTGCCAAGAAGCTTCTGTGGGCTGTCCTTATCAGTAAGTGAGATGTAGGGGTGTAGTTGGGGCACCCCCTCTTCCACAGAAAATCTAAACTAACTTCTCCAGAAATCTTCACCATAATTGATTTTAGGACTGTCAGCAAAAGAGTCTCTATCTACAAAAGAGTTCAGTGTATGTAAACTTCCTATTTCCCTGTTGCTCTATTACTTGGCCACTGGCCTGGAAAAAAAATCAGCACTCCAGGTGCAGGACACCCCTTTATTTGCTTTTCATAAACATTTATCCCATATTGTAGTTTGTAGAAATATGTTTGCAAATACAAAATGTGATGAGATAAAAAAGAAAAGACAAGTTCTTTAACAAGGCCTCTGGCCTTGAGCTGGAGCTTCACAGAGATGTCTACATTTCTAATATAAGAGAAGTTACCAATTGGGCTCCATGGTAACAGCTGGCAGGGGAGAAAAGAAAGGGGAGAAGAAGCTCTCCCCTTCTCAAGTGTTGTCCTTGAAGGGTTAACTTGCCCAGAACAGTGAAAGAAAAAGCTGCTTTACGTGAACTTCTGCAGACTGTGAACTTCTGAGCCCTTCCCCTTATATGCTGGGTATAAAGTTCTGAAACTACCTGAACTCGGGGTTCAGGGGGATTGATTGATTACAGCGAAAGCTATACCCTCTGAACCTGGCTGCAGCCAAATAGAACTGTTTCCTGCTCTCTTTGGTGCCTTGCCTCGTCTGTCTCTACAACAGGGGCTTCTTGGGGACCCAGCAGGAGGCCACAGTGAACTTTAGTGTGCCCAGGAGCCAGACTCCAGCTCTGAGGAGGGGGCTTCTGCTTCTCTGTCACCTCCAGGCCTCTCCCCAGCAAACTCAAACCTACAACTAGGCAGGCAGCTGGCTCTTTGCTTCAGCGTTTATGAAGGAGTAGGGGAGGTGGCTTTAGATGTGGTTGGTGTGGTCTCCTGCACATGGCCATGCAAGGTCCAGGATTCACCCCTCAGCAGCCCCGCCTGCCCCTGAGCCTCCACTAGCCAACAGCAGTCAGGAGGAGGACACATGCACTTCCCAAGGGCAGAGGGACAGAGTGGCCTTTCTCACCTCCACTTGCTGTCCACTGACAGAAAGATGTTGGAGGGCCTCACCCAGCCACAGGGGATGCTGCTTTTGAGTGACTACTTCAAAGCCTGGAGAGAAAAGAGACATGGGTGAAAAGTCAGCTTAACAAATGAACATTTTAACAATAAGATTCACCTTAAACTTTACACTTGAAAAAAAAATACAGTGTCCAATATGTGACATGAAATCCTCACTGATCAACAACATAAATTATACTGTGCACACCTTGGATTTTCTTCTTCATTAATGTTTTTTTTTTTTTAAACCTTTGTAGCATGCTAGCACTTGTCCTAGGACACAAATATTAGTGCTAAAGTGATCCCTACTTTTATGGGATTTAAGCATTGAAACAATGTTTAACTCCTCTGACACCTACACCTGTCCTCGTCCTGAAGGGCATGGTCACAGTACTGGGTATTTACAGAGAACCGGTTCTCACTAACAATTGACTAAGGAGGATCTGAAGCTTACTGCTTACTGCAAAACCACATTTTTATAAGAACATAGATGAGACCATTTTTCAGTTTCACTCAATCACTCTTGACACACTCATTTGAAATTTTACAAATGTCTACATTCTATAACCTTGTTTTAATGAGAAAAACCTCTTGTTTTTCACTCATCGTGAAAAATATTTGAGGCTACCGAAACTTCACCTGGGAATTTTTAGTAACCAGTGAGAAAATAAACATTTTGTTTCCCTAAACACCTCCCACTAAGTTCAGTTTGGAAAGGGATTCGAGAGGATTCGAGTAAAATACTAAGCTAGGAACATGCCCTACAGTCTCTTTCATCTAAAAAAAAAAAAAAGTCTCCTTGAGTCTCTTCTTGAATGAATGAATGAATCACATGATTGACTGGCTTGTGTAATAGGTTTACTTCACTGTCTCTATACCAGGATTTCAGAAATCAGATGTTTTCATTGCTTACATGTAACAATGTCTGTCACATTAAGTTCTGTGAATGAATAAAAGTGGAAATTATTGTCAAATGTGCTGATCAGCCCTTTTCTTTTCAACTGAAAATGCTGATATTTCAAAAGGATCTTAGCTATGAAATCACACTACACCAATTTATTTCTCTGCATTTCATCTCATGCTATTGAAATTCTAATGAAATTCACACCACCGATATTATTCAGTCCCCTACCCTGTATTGAGTTTGCAATGGTACATGCATTTTTATCACAGAAAAACAAAGCCCTTGCAGAGCTAGATAGCATTGCGTTTCCCCAAACAGACATCACCAGCACAAGAGTTTTACAGTATTTTTCCAAGTCACCTACATTATTACCTATAAAGATTTAACCATTAGCAGCTGACTGAGGTAAAGCTTCTTTAGAGATTATCTTCAATTTGTTTAAAATTTGAGAACCATTAAGAGAAACACTGCCTAATGGTAGGCAGCAGTTATCACTCTGACAAAGATCTTTTACAAATCATATATTTCCAAGCAATTTTCTTGTTCTAAAATGAGCTTAGCACAAAAGGTCTCACCCCGTAGATGCATTATGTAAAATTTAGGCAAAGTGGATTTTAAAAATGGGATAAAACATGGCATAATAAAAGTACAATTCCATATAAGCTAAAATTTAAAGTAGTATCATAATTTTATTTTTGCAAACATATTTTCCTATACAAATTTCTGATGCACATGATTATAAAATGTAATTCACCATGCCAAATGAAAGTGGCACACAGAGACTTTGAGCATGGTCACCCCAGGGACAACTGTACCTTAGGGAAGTCAGGGAGCACAGAGTTCTGACCACTTTGTACTTTTGTGATGACAATGTGGAATGAAAGGCATTGCTAGGAAGTAATTACATGGAACTAAATGGGCGTGTGTGCACATGTTTGTGTGCGGTTTGTGACCTGATCTTTAGCACAGGGGTATCCTACAGGACAGTCAAGTAGGGAGATTCCCTAGTGTACTTGATACTGTGAATGAGTCTCAGAGTCCGTTTTTCATAAGAGATGGCAACATTGTTGACACTACTGATCCTGAACCTAATCAGCTTTTACATTTTTATTACAGCCATGGTAGATTTAGCCATTGGATGGATACCGTATACTAAAATGAGTATGACATATTAAAGACATTCAAATATAATTGAGATCAATGTTGTTATTGAAATCTAAAATGTAGATGGGCGTGGTGACCCAAGCTTGTAATCCCAGCGACATTGGAGGCTGAGGCAGGATGATCCCAAGTTCAAAGCCAGTCTCAGCAACTTAGCAAGGCCCTAAGCAACTTAGTAAGACTCTGTCTCAACATAAAGAATTTAAAAAGCTGGCGATGAGGCTCAGTGGTTAAGGACCTCTGGGTTCAATTCCTGGTACCAAATAAATAGATAGATAGATAATTTAACTGGTAATATTTTTGTCACTGGTGTATCTTTAATTTGGCACAAGGATACCATAATGATAGAAAAAGTAAAACTTCTTATTTATTGAGATACCTATACTTTTTCCCATTAACTGTAAAGAAATAAATTATTATGGGAGATGCAGAGTAATAATTAAGCCTATTATTTTTTCATAAAGGCTAATTTACATATTAATAAAGAAAAAATATAACTATGATTTGAAGGAGTTTTGCAAATCTTATTGCACCTGTTAATTGAAATTTGCTCACCAAGGAATTTAACTCACATTTATGTAATTTTATAAAATCATAAAAAGTGTAATCTTGTCCTTATGACTAAGTAAAAATGAATGTTTTTGTACCCCAGATTTTTTGGCCTATATCTTATCTACATTTTATAACATTTAAAAAAACAATGAAAATTCTTCTTCACTCTCGCATTACTTTAAAATATAGTATGTCAACTTCCCATCATTTGACAGATTTTTGGATTAATGTAATAATAGCTTCACATTGATTATGGTTTTGTATTTTTTACAGTATTTATACAAACTAGTAAAATTGCTTACTTCAAACCAACCAATTCAAATGATTCAAAGTCTACAAAATTATCTGGAGAGATATATGGTTCAAATTTATGTAAGCTGTCAGAATCAATACCAGTAGAATCTATGTGTACATGAAATCATTATTTAAAAAAACTGAAAAAATAATATATAAATGACTGAGCTATTCCAGGCTTAATTCTTCCCTTTCTACATATGTGTTTTATTCTCTAATAGAACTTTTTCACCAGCTCCTGAATATATTTCAATAGGAAATTTTTTTCATAAATTTAAATGTCAGACTCCTGGAGGACAGGATGCAATGTCAGTGCCCTTTAGCAAAACAGAGGCACCTGAAGAAACAGGGAGGTTTCAAAGGCTTCACATGTGTTAGTAATGTTAAATCTCGTCAAACTCTCAAACGGTGCTTATTTTTTTTTTTTTTTTTTTTTTTTTTTTTTTTGGTACCAGGGATTGAACTCAGGGGCACTCGACCACTGGGCCACATCCCCAGCCCTTTTTTGTATTTTATTAAGAGACAGGGTTTCACTGAGTTGCTAAGTGCCTTGCCATTGCTGAGGCTGGCTTTGAACTCGAAATCCTCCTGCCTCAGCCTCCCAAAGTGCTGGGATTACAGGCGTGTGCCACCGCACCCGGCTTAAGTTTTTTTTTTTTTTTTTTACATTTATAGTATTAAAAAATAACTTTTAAAAACATTATTTTGGTCTTAAATATCAAAAGTTGCATTTAGATATATATTTTATGATGCATGTTTTGTACATCTCTATGGCAGAATTTACTTTGTTACAAAGAAGGGGCCCACACTGAGTTTAAAATGAGACATTCTTATAGGTTATGCTACTTACAAAAATAATTATAGGAGCTGGGTTTGTGGCTCAGTGGTAGAGTACTTGCCTAGCATGTGTGAGGCCCTGCATTCGATCCTCAGCACTGCATAAAAAATAAATAAAATAAAGGTATCATGTCCATTTACAGCTAAAAAAATGTATATATATTTTAAAAAAATAATAATTATAGCCCTGAAAAGGGTATTTTACAGATCATGTATTTCCACATCATTTTCTTACTCTAATATAAGCTTAGCACAAAAGGTCTCACATAGTAGACGCATTATCTAAAAAATCCAGGCCATTTGGTTTAATGTTGAATTAATACAAGATAATAAAAATCACAATTCCATATACTCTAACTCTTAGATCAGTAGTATAATTTAATTTCTGCAAAATGCTTCTTCATACCTGAATTTCTCAAGCAGGAAAGTACAAAATGTAGTTCACAATGCCAGATGGAAACGGCTCCCACAGAATTTGTTCATGGTCACATGGGGAATAATGGTAGCTTGTGAAAGAAAGACTGGTGGAAATAGGAAGAGAGCATGAGGGGAGTAAAGAGAGAGACAAAAGGAGCTAAAAATGGGTAAAAAGTGTGTGAACTTTTTCTTTTTAAATTTTATTTTTTTCGTACTGAGGATTGAACGTGGGGCCTCATGCATTCTAGACAAGCTGTCTACCACTAAACCACATCCCCAGTCCTGTGTTTGGTTTTTGAAAATTGGTATAGTAATCCCCATTTCTGGTGAGCGCTCTGACCTCTCAAGTACCTGCATGCAAGCCCATGGAGAAGCCCAAGCAGCCAATGCATACGCTGCCCACCATTTACCTTCTCTGAGTAGCCCCAGCCATGTCTGTGTGGTAGGGACATCTTTATCACTCGGTCTCAACACTGGGTGAAAGGTCAGTCGGTTCCCGGTGGGCTTCCATCACTTCAGCGGAGGTGTTAGCTGCCAGTCTCTCAGATTTCCTTTGGAGATCATGTATCTTTTATTCTCTGGTTACTGTTACTTTAAAGACTTGCGTCTTTGCCTTTGCTTTTTCATCAGATTTATTTTGATGCTCCCTAGTGCTGTTTTTATTGTGTTTATCTTCCTTAGAGCTTTGTGTGACGTTTGAATGTAAGTTGATACTTTTTGTGATAATTTTGGTTTTTGCTTTGGACTCACTCTTCCTCTTCACTTTTTAAATTGTGTGTGTGTGTGTCTGTGTGTGTTATGTGTGTTGTGTGTTGTGTGTACATTTGGAAGGGCTGATAACTTCCATTCTATTAGGATGTGGAGCTGGGCTGACTTTTACTCTGACTTCCCATTGCTCCTTGGGTGTCTCTTTCCTGGATTTTGACGGGGATCTTGGTGGATGTCCACTGCTCTGGAACTCTAAAATATGATGGAAATTCAACTTTTCCCTTCAAAGATTATCCATTTAACTATTAGGCCCAGGCACCTTTACGATTTGCAATATTGTGTGAAGAACCCGGACATCCCCTCCCTGAGTGGGGCCATCTCGGCCCTCTGAGTGACTAAGGCAGAGTGTGACATATCTGTCACTCACTGAGAGCACAGTAAGACCCAGTTGTTGAAGGCCACAATAGTTTTGATTTCAGGAAACCTAATTTAAAGAGTGAAAAGAAGGCTGGAATTGTAGTCATTATTTTTTATATATTGAATTGATGATGCTTCTGAAACTTCAAAATGACCAGGGCCCAATAGAAAACAATAGGAGAAGACTCAGAGATTCAAAGCAACAGAGGTGGAATGAAGTTATAAATTTGAGAATAATCATCAAACTACTGGATAAAATAGTTAACACGACACTAGATGCGATGGCACATCCGTGTAGCCCCAGCGACTCAGGAGGCTGAGACAGGAGGATAGCAAGTTCAAGCCAATGTCTGCCACTTTCCAAGACTCTCAGCAACTTAAGGGGACCCTGTCTTAAAATATATTAAAAAAAAAAAAGTACTGAGGATGTAGCTCAGTGGTAGCCTGGGTTCAACTCTCAATACATAAAAAAAAAAAAAAAAAAGAAAGTATTTAATATGAGCATGGTTGTCCAAACAGGGCATGTGGAAAGAGAATAGCAGTGGACTAGAAGTGTAATTCTAGAGATTACCAGAAAGTTCAGTGAGAAGAAGAGAGAAGGGAGGGAAAGGGGAGGGGAGGGCAAGAGAGGGGAAGGGGAGGAAAGGGAAGGGAAGGGAAGGGAAGGGAAGGGAAGGGAAGGGAAGGGAAGGGAAGGGAAGGGAAGAGAGGAGAGGGAAGGAGAGGAAAAGGTCACTGAAATGAAGTCATGTGGGAAAACGGACATCAGTGAGAGAAAATGTACTAGTCAGATGGCTTCTGTTGCCCTGTCAATAAAAGCACATTTATAAATTTCTTTCTTAGATCAGAGGGAACAGTTAACTTATTTAAGTAATAGAAATAGCTAAGAAGGTGACTTGTTTCAGCCCAAATGCCTGAAGGAGTTCATACAAAGAATGCTACCCTGTTCTCTTTGGCCCTGGTCTTCCTTAGCTCTGTTTTCCTTGGCAGTGGGGAGACCATTAGCATTTTCTCATTCCAATTGGAGGGATTATTTTATTGTTGTAGAAGTTTCAGGGAAGCGCTGGGGTTCACTCTGATCAGGCCATCTCTGAACCCCATCAGTCTGGTGATTCAAGGCGCCCATGGTTTGTCTGGGCTACATGATCATCCCCCAGTTTCAGAGGTGGGCATAAAAATGACATGCCCTCACAATGCCCGAGGCAGAGTCTTCCCAGAAAACACACGTTGTCTTACAGAATGAGGAGCAGGAAACACACACATACACAACACCCACAATAAAAGTCACTCTTCAAGGAATTAGTTCAAGCCGTGGGAAATTCTACAAAAAGATTCATAAACTAGAACTGATGAGAAATAAGCCAATCCCATAAAACCAAAGGCCAAATGTTTTCTCCAATATGCAGATGCTAATTCACAATAAGGAGGGGGGCACTAGGGAAAACTAGCATTACCTTGAATTGGGTAGAGAGAAGTGATGGGAGGGACGGAGGGGATGTGGGGATGGGAAAGATAGTGGAATGAAACAAACATCATTACTGTATGTATAGATGTGACTACATGACCAATATGATTCTGCACTATGTACACTTAGAAAAATGAGAAATAATATCCCATCTATGTATGATATATCACAGTGCATAAATGCATTCTACTGTCATGTATAACTAATTAAAACTAATAAAAATTTAAAAAGAGAGAGAGAGAGAACTGATGAGTGTTAGTGGGTCATTGTCCCTCCAAATATTCTTTGTAAAGAAAATTAGGAAAATAAATGTTCTTTTCAATGCCTATAGTAAATGAAAGTGTTTCTAAAATAAGTTAACCTGTTCTGTGATATCAAATTACATTATTATTCCAACTCGGTAGACATTATTATTTTTGTAGGGAAGCTCCACACTTTTGCCTATTAGAGATGTTTGAAAAAAAATTTATCCCAAGTGACTCTTAACTAATGGGATTCCTATTCAAAAGTATTTGACAAAATACCTGAAATTTAGGTTCTAAAATGCCTAAAAATCATCTTTTCAAAGACCGATCTTGCCATCAAAAGAGAAAAATAAATGCATGTACCGGATCAATATTTGATGTTGTACATTATTTTATATTTGTTTTCTGTTTCAAAAATGTACTGAAATGTTTCTGTTTTCTGCCTTTCTAGAATAGTAAATTTTCAATAGATTTTTTTTCTTTTATAACATTACTTTAAAAAGAATTATTTGACATTGAATCCAACAAGAGGTTGATTTGGAAAAATCAGACAAGAAGGAGGAAAATTAACTAGACTCCCACGGCCTGGATGGCAGACCTAGGTTTTGTGTTTAGCAGCAGGGAGATATGTGCTTTCATAACAATTTCTTGATTAAATTTTCTCTCTCTCCCACTGTATTGTGCATCTTCAAAAAATTGTGAATGTCATTTTGGGACAGCTTGCTGCAAGTGCTTCAAATTATTTAATTAAGAATGGTATAAATATGCAAAGATGATTGGCATTTGAATATGGTGATGAACTTATATATTTCTTTACTTAGTGTCTCTCTAGTGGTGTTTTCAGTTTTCCTTTTGACACTTACCTGAGGCTGTAGTTTGTTCCATGACACACACTGCATTTCTTCTTCCGTATGCTCCCTTTGTGATTTGGTCTTCCCTTTAGTCCTCCTTATTGTGGATGAGAGGGGTTATGGGATGCACAGAAATAACATGCCTCTCTAGGATATCAAAGAAAATGCCCCTACAGTCTTCTTACTTCTGATATTTGTGGCAATATTGTAGCACCATCTGCCTTTCTGTTTGTTTTCAAGGAACGCACTAAAACAATATAGCACTTCTGTTCTTCAGGGCTGGAGGTCTTCCTAGGAACAGTAGTTAGACCTTGCAGTTAGGTAAGAATATGCACAGCCACAGCATCGCCTTGTAAAACAGTGACTGTTTCAAGGGATCACTGACATCAGATTCCCTCCCTGTATAGTGTTCTTTTGACGCACTCTATATCACCACTAGTGGTGCCTCTTTGAACAGATACTGTTTCCCAACATAATGCTGGAAACTGACAAATGCATCGTACTCTTGTCATATTCTACAAGTTCAGGGAAAGGTGATTTTCAGGGATATTTATTCAAGGCCTCCTTGTTATGACATTACATGTTGAACCAAGTAATATTTCAGTTTCATGACTCCATGACTTATGACAATATTATGCAAGAACTTTACACAGTCTGATGTCAATAGCTTCCAATTTTTCTTTTTTTCTTTTCTTTTTTTTTTTCTTTTAAAATTGAAAAAAAAAATCTCTAAGTTCCACCTTAGGCATGATCATATTTCATATGGATTTCCATATACACTGTTCTGACCTTTTATTTAGGACTTACTTTCAGCTTCCAGTAACAAAAACCTCACTGCAGAGGTCTATGCTCATGAGGATTTGTTCTCTTACAGCAAAGAGGTCTGGAAGTTGGCTGCTGGGGTGCAGGCTACGGCTCCACGGTCATCAGGGTCTCAGCTCACTTGCATCTTTTATATATGCTGCCACCATTAGCATGAGACTTCCAACCCACAAGAACAGCAAATGCACAGGTTAGCAGTTAGAAAGGAAACCCTCATATCCATCATGCTAACATTTCTAGCAGGAAGATCTCAGTCAGTAATTATTCCTTCATGTCAATGCCAAGTTAATAGTGAAAATAAGCACTGTTAAAAACACAGGTTTTGTTCACAAAAATTCCTAGAGTTATAACATTGAAGATGTTTAGAAAATGTAAATTTCCCCCAAAATCTTCTTCTAATAGGTGAAGTTTTTCAGAGCTAGGTTTGCAAACTTTGTCGTATAAAATTGTGGATTAGCAAATTGAAGAATCATTCCACTGGTAATTGTTAACTTTTTATTCTAAGAATGTCAGACTTTATATCTCAGTGCTGCCAAGAATGGTAAGACACTAAAATGACTGACACTATCAATAAGTTTTACTTATCTTCCCTTTTATTACCTATGTATTGATCATCCAGATTGCATAAGTACTTATCAGTGATTTATAATACATTTGTACCATTAATAATTTAACACAGCTTATTAAACTGATTTATTCATAAAGTTACATAGTTACTCATAAGATTTATTAAAATATCCATACCTATCTATATGCAGGGCATACGGTTTATAATGACTGACCTATTAAATAGTTATAAATTGTCAACAACCCATAGAAATGAATTTTCTTTAATGGCTGGTGATTTCCCAATAAATGGCTCATGAATGAGCTACTTCATCTTAGTGAAATATGAAGCCCTGCAATGAAAGTCCTGGTCAGAGGCAGCAATGGTCTCAGTGACAGCATCGCAGGTGACTCGTGACTTGCCAGCATGTGTCCTTTGTGCTTATTTCATAAATACATTATTAATGCATCAAGCCTGTCATTAAAATAAGGAGACTGAAATGCCAAAAGAGTAATAGCCTCAAGTTGTTCTTCCCACTTGCATAGGTTGTGCCAAGGAGAAAACTTAAAGCTACCATTCCGAATCTCACCAGACCAACACCCACAAACTCTTTAAAAATTGCTTTATACTGAAAAAAAACATGAAACTCGGTTTTTGTTTTATTTAGTTATGTGAGTCTTAGATCCTCTAAAGATTTTGAGGTGTCTATGACCAACTCTAACCCAATGATCTCCATAGCTCCTCTCAATATTTTCTTTATAAATAATCAAATTGTGTTATATGCATGTATAAATATGCTACCATGAAACTCACTGTTCTTTATAGTCAACATGCACCAATTTACAACTAAAACAAACAAACAAAGAAATGTGAGAGTTGCCTTCTCCATTGAGTTTGATTTGTTAGAGCGTGGATACTATGTCCACTACAGAAGAACCCTATTCTCACCCCTGCTGCCTATATGAGCACACCTGCTTCACTAGTGATGTTTCCAAGCAGTTTGGGTTTATTTGAGTCACCTTCAGTCAGTCAATTAAGTACCAACTCAGTGTCTGCTGTACTCAGGGCAGGACGTCCAGTCTATCCTGTCCTCTACTGGCATCTGACCCTTTAAGGAGTCTCTTATGCTGGACTGACCATCGTAGTGACCTCTGTATTCAGGGGGCAGTAGAACTCCACATCCTCATGACTTTCCCAGGGACTACTGAACCGTCTCCTGAACCCCTACATTCCTCACAGTGGCTCAGAGCAGGAGCTCCCTTCCTACCTCTGGTATTTCTACTTTCCTCTTAAGAAAGTTTGTCCGGGCTGGGGTTGTGACTCAGCGGTTAGAGCGCTCGCCTAGCACGTGTGAGGCCGGGGTTCAATCCTTAGCACCACATAAATGCATTGTGTACAACTAAAGCAAATAAATAAATAGATATTTTTTTTAAAAAAAGAAAGTTTGTCCAACTATGCATTATATCTGCCATAAATTTATATATAAAGTTTAAGTCAACTGCACGTAAAAGCCATTTTTGAAGGTAAAGAATAGTAATTTATTATAAAAGTTAGAAATGAGACCCTCACACACTTCTGAAATTTTTCACAATAGTTGATAACGTTGGTTGTCTTGATTCCTGAGGTTCTGAGTCTTCACATAACTTAATATCACATGAAAACCTGTGCTTGTTTTGCCTCTGTTTTACATGTTTACACTCACCAAATACAAACCATCTGCAGATAAGGGCCAGCTACTCTTCTGAAAATGAAAAATAGCACACAGATTTTTAAGTCCTGGACTATAACTTGGTATGTTTCCTCACTTCATTCCTAATTTTGCCTTTGGCACTTGTCCTATTGAATGAAGATATCTGACATTGATTAGACTTTTGTGACCTTAGACTAATCTTATTGGAGAAGCCAAACACTTCCAACAATGAAATCACACTGAGAAAATCCATGCAATCACCTCCTCTCTCTAGTGCTATCCGTCAAGTTCTGTTTCCTTTGGGAAATTGTTAAAAGGAAACTTACCATCATTTTGTGAGAGGGATTCTGAAAGGCAACTCTGCTTTCAAAGGCCATGGAAAGAAAGAATGTTGTGTATACTCTGCTCAAGCCAGATTGTCTAACTTGCCCATTTGTGGTTACAACCCGTTATGGTGCCATCAAGGTCCTGCCAATGGAGTACTTGCTTGGTTGTGCAGTTTGGTATCTATTGCCAGGCGAAGGCTGTAGGTTGAGAGATGGTGACATGCATGTATGTTTATTCACCTATACAGTCTCTGGCACAATAAGCAATGTATAAAAAGTGAAAAATGCATGTTCACAAGTAAGGAAATATTAAAAAATCACATATGCATATGCACACACCCCTAGTTTTAATTGGTTGATTTTGGAGGTTTTTTTTAAATAATTTTATTTACGCATAGTTATTATTTTTTATTAATTTGGAGTTGGTAAAAATTTGTGCTTTATGCTGACATTCAGCACAAAGGTTGATTCATTTAGCCAAGAATAGGTACTTGACTTTCTGTTCACGGGCACAGAGCAGCTCGACTTCCTCCTCTCAGTAGGTTCCTCTTCTACAGCAAAGGTCTTCACAAGGGCAATGCAGAGTAGACATGCCATAATGTAGCATTCTTGTTTTCTTGACACACTTTGTGCATAGTGAGAAGAGCTGTTTATTCATTATTTGTTAAGTACAGAGCTGTTTATTCATTATTTGTTAAGTGCTACAAAGGGCACAGATTTCTAGGAAATATCTTTCCATGTAAACTATTAAATATTGCCTAATATTAATAGATACATAAATGTTGAACACCCCTGCTTCTGTAATTATCACTGCTTTGTCAGTTGGGGTACACTTTTAATAACCTAGTAGATTCACTATTTTGATCTAAAGGAATCTTGCATTTATATTCATAAATCACTTCATAGATTTCTTTCCCGTAGTCCAAATTCAGGTATAAAGGGTAGTTTATATTAGCCTGGATTAACTATACTGTACTGAAATGGTAACTAACCCCCCAAATTTCAGTTGCTTAACCTACTTGGTTGAGGCCTATTTCTAGGCAGTTCCATAGATGCCATGCTTTGGAGCTGGGGCTATGCTCACAAAATCACCCAGGGGCTTCAACCAAAGCAACACTGACTTACCATCTTCTGGCCACATGAGACCTTCACAGTTACCAAGGAAGAAGGCACTACCTGGAGATCTTACCCTGGTCAAGGCCATGCCTATCAAATGTCACATCTTGCAGCCCATTGTCTAGAACTAGACATGTGACTCAGCAAGTGTCCATTTGGACTGTTTTTCTTATACCTGAATGGAGAATCGGATACAGGTCATCCACAGCAACCTAGAGTGTATTCCCATGTTTGTTATGCTCTAGAATTGTAATAATTCATACCATCTACTTCTTGGGAATTCTCTAAGATTAAATAAATTAATATGTATAAACAAAATAGGATCCAACACACAATAAGTCTAAAAACTGTCTGCTTTTTAAATCACCACACGAGTTAGTAGTGATAACAGTGGTGGTGGTAGAGAAAGAAACAGCCATGATTGCAATGGAGCCACAGCCATACTCCTCAGGTTTTTAATAGCAAAACAGCAGCATAAACCACAGTAGTGGTGGTAGTGGGTAGAGCAGGGGCAGCAGCAGCAGTATCAGTAGTGCAAGTGGTGACAGAGGCATGTGAAGGGCAAAACATGACACCGGGGACAGCCGTGCAGCCAAGAGATTTATTCAACAGCCTTCGTGGCTGGTAGCAAAACCGGAAAAGAGGTGCTCTGGTCGAAGGTCAAAGAGGTGCTGGGAGAGGGGAGTCAGGGAGAAGGGAGTGCGCAAGCTCTGGACAGAAGGTGGGTGCTTGGTTGCACCAGCTAGGATCTCTGGAGCTATCAGCTAAAGCAGCTGCTGTCTGGCTGGAGGCTGGAGCTGTCAGCTGGGAGCAGCCATTGGGCTGAAGGCGGTGGGTCTGGAGCTGCCGGCTGGGGCAGCTGCCATCGGCTGGAGGCGATGGGTCTGGAGCTGTTGCAGTGGCTTCCTCCTCTCCGCAGGGTCGAGCTGATGTGTCTGAGTGGCTTCCTCCTCTCAGCAGCGATGAGCTGATATGTGTGTCCATGTGTCTGTCCATGTGTCTGTTCTGAGTCTCTCGAACAGGGCCCTATATAGGGATTTCTGGTGGGAGGTGCACCAGAGCAACCCCAACGCCATTGGCTCTTTGCCCATAGAACAGGGCGACCTTTAAGCCTATTGGCTCTTGCCTGGGTAAAAGAGACATCCTGTCCGGGGAAGAAACATCCTGTCCAGAGAAGAAACATCCTGCCGAGAATGAAACAAGGTTGCTTCTCTCAGGATGTGGAAAACTCTGGGGGGCGGGGAGGGTAGCCCATCTATCAGCATGAATAGTAGTAGTAGAAGCAGCGGCGACTGCCACACAGGCCGAGGTAGGAGCACTAGCAGCACCAGAGGGACTCCTTGCACCAGTCCTTCCTGGATTGGCAGAATTCACACCCAGGTACCAACAGCTTCCTCGTTAGCATGCAGACCTCACATTCCATCTTCAGTGGCACCTGTTCTCACCTCCCTTAGACATCCAGCACTGCACTGTCATTCTTACTGTGGTTTCTTTGGGAGGAAGGTGTTGAATGTCTGTCATATTGTGATGGCATCTTCTGTCTCCACATTTCTCGTGTCTTCAGGCATAGTTAACATCTTGGGCACAGGGACCAGATTTTCTGGGCTTTCTTCAGTCTGCTTCAGTTGTAAAATGTGGACCACAGTTACATGACCTCATGGGTCTTCTTATGGGTAAATGAGCTGACCCAAGTGCAGTGCCTAGAACCCCAGCAAGCCCGGGAAACTGCCCTGAGATCTCTGTTCCTGTGTGTGGGGACACCCCCTTTCCCACACTGTGCATTTGAACCTGCTTCCTTTTAATCAGACTTGTCAATGATTCCTCTGATTCCTCTGTATTCAGCCTGTTATATTTTACAATCCATTTTCTATGAACTGTTTTGGTTTTTGTGTTGTTTTGTTAAAATCATTCAGTTGTGAAATTAGTAAATTTACTTTGTTTGTTTTCTCAATGCATACCTGTAGAGTTATGACTTCTTTCCCAATGTTGTGATTTGTATTCCCTTAATGGGTAAGAATGTACAGTATTTTCATGCCCTTATTGGCCATACATGTGTCTTCCTTGTAAGACATCTTTCAAAATCTTTTCTAATCTTTGTTGTCTTTATTGATTTTTCTTATTATCATATGAATTTTAGGTACATATATATTCTTCATATATTCTGGATATGTGGCTTTTTTCTCATCTAATTTTTGGCATTTTTAAAAGTGTAGACATTTTTCATTTATGCTTATTTCATTGTTCATAATTTATGCATGCTAAATAACTTCAGTGTCCCAAGAACACAGAGCTTTTCTTCCATGTTATCTTCTAGAGGACTTACTATTTTTGGTCTTCATTTATGTCTCTGATATATTTAAAGCAAACGTGAGATAGATGATCCTCCCACCTACCACAACATATAAGGATCTTTTATCATCCCAACGTCATTTGTTGAACAAAAATTCATCCATATCTGTACTTGATGCTCTTTTATTTTTTGCCCATCAGTTTGAAGTGTTTTGTCATTTCCTCCTTTGGTTTCTTTGGGCTTAGTTCACTCATCACCATCTTCTGCTTATTAGCTGTACCTACACCCAGGACTTGCTTTAGGGATTACTTTTTGCCTTTTACTCTAATTTTTTTCTCAAATTTTTTGCTTATATTTTTCTATGTAATACCAGTACTTGAGGGTGCATTAAACCACACTTATATTTATACCATTTTAATATTTTATGTTATTATGGTTGTTGTGTCTTTGCATATATTTTATGCACCACATGGTCTAGTTTCTATTATTGTCTAATGTAACTCTCTATGCTTAACAATGGATCTATTCTCTCTGTTGTTCTGATTTCATTCCAAATTTAATTCTATCTTTGATTACTTCACTTTTGTGAGAAAACTACTTCACCATTTCTTTTAATGTGTCTGAAGGTAATAATTATTTTCATCTCGGCTTTGTTTTGTTCTTATTTATTTTATCTTTATATTTTAGGAGATTTTTATTTGGTACATAATTCTATGTTGGAAATATTATTATTTTTTTGCCTTTTAATAATGTCCCTCCCTTGTCTTCTTACTTCTGTTGTGTCTGTTGACAATACCAGCTGTTGGTCACCATCTTTTTTTATACTCTTTTCATTGGTTTAGTTATACATAATGCTGGGATTCATTTGGACATAATTATACAGGCATGGACTATCATTTGCTCTCATTGAGTCCCCAGTACATCCCCTCACCTCATCTCCTCCCTACCTCTATTCCCTTCCCTCTATTCTACTGATTTTCCTGCTGTTGACTTAGTTTTTTGTTGTTGATGGTGGTGTCCTGTGTGCGTACATGGTGATGAGATTCACGGTGGTAGATCCATGTATGTACATCAGAGAGTAAGGTCTCAGATTCTTTCCACTGTTTCTTCCTCAACCCGTTCCTCCTCCCTCCCCCTTAATCGCCTTCTAGCCCACAAATCTTTCTTCTATTTTGATGGAATACACCCACACCTTTTCCCTTTCTTTTTTTTCCCTCTCTGTACCACTTATTTCGGTCTCACTTCTGCATATCAGAGATAACATTTGACCTTTGACTTTCTGAATCTAGCTTATTTCATTTAACACGATAGTCTCCAGTTCCATCCATTTACTAGCAAATGCCATAATTTTTGCTCCTTAAAAGCTATGTATATTTTTATTTCTGGAAACTTCTTGAATTATCTTTTTGTCTATCATTTCCAGAATTTTTAGTATTAGTCCAGTGTGGTTATCTTGTATGTAAGCTGCTTGTGTTCACTAAGTTTCTCAAATTTATTCATTGGTCTTGGAAAGTGAGATGTATTTCCTACTCTCGATTTGTTTCTTCTATGATTTTACTTATATGTACCAGACCTTTTGACCATGCCGCTTATTTTGAAATTCCTGATATTCTTTGATTCCAGGGAAGGATCATCATATCTGCATGTAGACAGTTGTATTGGTGAAAATCACTTTAATCCAGGCTAGGAATGAACTGACACAATATGTGTTTAAATTTTGAAAGCTTTTCTGGTTATCCCCTGCAGCCTCTGCATAGCTCCCCAAATGCCACACTTGCAACCCCTGATATCACATGATTCTAAATACTTTAGGGTTCAGCTCTGATTTCTGCCCTCCAGCCTTTATAACAGAAGCCAAGTTAAATCCATACTCTGACATTCAACTTTGGTCTGCTTGGCCCTTGTGTCCCTCACCTGTCGGTTCAAGAATTTAGCCAGTGCTTAGAGGGGATGTGCAGCAAAGCACAATCCCCCTGCTCAACATTTCTCTTTTCTCTAGGATTTTGGCCTGTCAAGCACAAATTGTCTAATTTGGTTCCAGTTATGCCTCTGGCATAAAAATCCTAGAAGAGCATTCTTTGGAGAAAAAGTATTCACACTGATAAAACTTTTGACACGTATTCCTAAATTATCCCTCATAAAAATTTCATCAATTCACTCTTTCACCACATTGCATCACAGAAAGCATATTTACTTCTAAAGTGATTACTTTCCACAGTCTTTTGCATCAACATTGGCATTAAATGAGGATGAACAAAATTGAAGGAGTGGTTTTGACTACAAGAAAATTCTCCTATAAATAAGAGAGAAAATGTCATGGCAGGGAATCTCTTTCAAGTTAATAAGAAAAGATAAACTAATGGCTTTCCCTGATGAACTCTAAGCATTGTGTTGCGACCACTGTAAATTGAACACTGGCCAGTGTATCCTACTGCAGAGGGTTTATACCTCCTCCCACAGTGTTGGGCTACAAGAAGAGCTAAACCTCTGCTTTACAGCTTTCACTATTTTTTCCATGGAGGCACAAGTGGGGTTGATGCGTTTTAATAAATTATGTATGATCGAAGTCCAGCCTGTTACCTATTCCTAGTCACCTATATTAGCTCCTGGTGTGCCGCACTTAATGAAAATGTGTTGAAGAATGTGGAGTTGGCAACATCAATAAAATCTTTAATCTAAAACATGTCATCAGAATTGTCCTTTTCTAAAAAACAAAAAAATCCTTTAGTGGCAAATAGGTTTCTCTTCAAGTCATTAAAAAAAAAAAAAAAAAAAGTTACTGGTGCCTCCAACACACAGACAGGCCTGGACTGGGCACAGAATTCTATTCTAATTGAAGAGTGCTGTAATTTATTATCTTAATTACCAGGTTAAACATAGTTCTCATATTTCTTTGCTTTTCTTCCTGCTTTATCCAATAGCCAAATTAGAAGGAAATATTGTTTTATCAATACTAAAACCAAAACATTAAAGAAATTCTGGGTTCATGATTCCTGCCCTAGGGTTCTCAGGACCTTGAAATGAATGTGTATGAGGCTGAGAGCAAACTGTGGATGCTACAAACTGGAGGAGAGGCTCAGACTGCAAAAGCTCCACCAGGCAGCGGAGAAGGCTGAGGAATCACTCATGACTCCCCTCACATCTCAGCCAAGATCTGCTTCCAACACCACGACAGCCTCCGGCCACATGGGGCCTGCTGGGATGAAGGTGTCCAGAGTGTCAGGTACCCCCTCACAAACACACTCTCCAGGCACGTGTTTTACAGGGCAATGGAGCCCAGAGCACTGATGAGACAATTAATCAAAATGTCATTCCTTCAAACTTCTAAATTACAGCATTTAATATTCTTGTGACGTCATGATTTTAAAGGGCCGCAGCTTCAGTTTTTTTTTTTTTTTTTTTTTTTTTTTTTTTTTTTTTTTTTTTTTTTTAGGATTAAATAGTCCCCCAAATTCTCAAGAACTTAATGTCTTCAGTGGTAAAAATTCCTCCTACATAGATAGAGGCATCAAGTAAAACAAAGGGAGAAACAAGGGCAGCCGTCCGTTAAATCCCTTGCAGGTAACCATCTCAACAATCGTGGGGATGCTTGCCTGTACCCCAACAATATAGACATTGTAGTCACTGTTTATTTCTTTGTTAAGCCAGGTGCAAAACATAGTCATATTGATAAGTATTGTTTTCAAAACAGGTTAAAATATAACATGGTACAAGTTTAGCCAAAGGAGTGTTTGAGCCCTTTAAATGAAAAGCTATGCGGAGTGGAGAGTGCATGAAGGGAAAAGAAGTAAAAGGAAAACAATATATGAAAAGCAATGTTTCCAAGCTGGGCTCTGGTGCACGTCTGTAATCCCAGCAAGCTCTGGAGGCTGAGGCAGGAGGATCTTCAGTTCAAGGCCAACCTCAGCAGTTTAGTGAGGTGTTGAGCAACTTAGTGAGACCCTGTCTCAGAGAAAGAAAAAAAAAAAAAAAAAGATGGGGGAAGAGCTGGAGATGTGACTCAGTGGTAAAAGTTTACCAGGTTAGGGCTGGGGCTGTGGCTCAATGGTAGAGTGCTTGCCTTGCACGTGAGAGGCACTGGGTTCCATCCTCAGCACCATATAAAAATAGATAAATAAAGATATTGTGTTCATCTACAACTAAAAAAACATTTTTTTTAAAGTTACAGGGTTAAACCCCCAGAATAAACAAACAAAAACGATGTTACAATGTTACCAAGAATATTATTAACATATTCTCTGAGAAACTGAGGATATCTGTCTAAATGACTGAAATTTGTAAATTTTATGTGAGTGGATACGTTTTCTAATGTTATTTTAGTTTTTTACAAAATATACACTTTAGTACATACAATATATTCATCTAATTTTTAGCTTGAAGAGCCTTAGCACATCACTAGTAATGGAGAGTCAGAAGAGAAGCACAAAGAACATTTTATTAATTTTCCTTTTATCTCATTTTTATCCTTCACTCATTCATACTATTGTGCTTGTGTTATTTTTTTTTTTTTCTGAACCATTTGAGGACATACTCTGAATGTCTTCTTTTTCCATTCATTACTTAAATATTCCCTAAGACCAAAATGTTCTCATATGTAACTGTGATATAGTTGTCATTTTAAAAAAAGTATAATTAAAAATGTGTAATGTGTACTTTTCACTTAACTGACAGTCCATATTCTAATCCATTCGTTTGCCTATTTGCCCTAATTGTGTTATTTTTAGCATTTTCTTCTTCTCTAACAGCTCTGCTTTAGCACTGTATGATGCTCCTTCACCTCTCTTTGGTCTTCTCTAGTTCTTAATACCGTCATCGCCTTTTCACTGATATTTTAAATGTAGGCCAGGTATTTTATAAATATTTTTCCAAATCTGAATTTCTCTGATGCATCTTCATAACCTAATTCAGTTTATGCATGGCCAGATGGACCAGACAGGATGTTGTGCCCACTGCATTGTGCCCATCACTCCCACTGGTGGTCCAACTACTGAAGTTTTGTCTGTTTTTTTCCAGTCTAAACTTGTTTTTCTTCTTGAAGCTTTCACAGTAAAAGACCTGGCTTCTAAAAATGTTACCACATTAAAATTATATGCTGTCTTACAGTATGCACAAAATAATTTCAGAAACTCTGCCCTTGTATAAGTGAAATAAAAAAGCAAGAAAAACTGGTAACAAGAGGCAAGATGAGTTTGCATGTGATATGGGTTGTTGAGAGATCTTGATTATTGCAAGTTTGGTCACTTTTTTTTAATCTGTTCTAATTAGTTACACATGACAATAAAATGCACTTTGACACATCGTGCATAAATGGAGTAATTTCTCATTCTTCTGGTGTACATGATGTTGTATTACACTTGTTAGGTAGTCATATATGCACATATTATGTCTAATTCTTTCTACTACACTTCTTACCCCATACCCCCTCCCCTCCCTTCACTCCCCTCTACCTACATTTTTAAGTGATTCTGACAATTTCCTTAAATAAAATTACCAATACAAGATTTTATGATACCAATTCCATATGTTAATTTTCTGTATCATTCATTTCTATGTCTTATTTTTGAGAGTGATGCACCTCATTACCCTCTCGGTGTCTTTGTAGATGAATTGTTTGGCTATCTCCGTGTAGCAAACCACTTAACTGTGGATTTAGCTCATGACTCTGTGGGTGGAAATCTAGGCTTGGCCCCGGTGATTCTGCACATCTTTGCTACTCTGGCTCAGACATCTGTGCTCAGCTGGAGAGACGCAGGGCTCTGGCTGGTCCCGCTGATCCTGCTGTGTATCTGGCTGCTGCCTGGCTGTTGGCAGGGGAAGAAGGGGAATGTATGTGTTCTTATCACCCAGAAATGTAGACACTGGTTATTTACAGGGAAGAAGAAATTTCCAAGAAAGCAAGCTGAGAGCACAAGACCTCTTGAAGCCTGGATTAGAAAGGGACTCACCTTCACCCTACCTCATTCCCTGAGCCAAAGTAAGTCAAAAGGACAGGCACTTTGAAGGGGTGGAGAAGTGGACTCCAGCCTTTGAAGAAGGATGGGGGGGCTGGGGTTGTGGCTCAGCGGTAGAGCGCTCACCTAGCAGGTGCGCGGCCCGGGTTTGATCCTCAGCACCACGTAAACATAAATGCATTGCATTGTGTACAACTAAAGCAAATAAATAGATTTTTTAAAAATTTAAAATAAAAAGAAGGATAGGGGATGCTGCATTGCAAAGTGCAGAGAGAAGAATTATATCTGATTTTATAATCTACCACTAGTTCCTTAAGTCTTTTGGTTAAAGCAAAATCAAACACAAAAAGAAAACAAAATGGACTTATTAGCATTAATGTAAGAAACCCACTGGTGTTTAAGAAAATGGTATGAAAATCCACATGTGAATTATATGCTCTTTTGCCTTGTGCCAAATTTCTTAGTCACCACTTTATCTTCCCAATTAGGTAACAGAAATATCAAAATGGGTCATGTCTTTTAGCAGAGCATATTTGAAGAATGGGAGCCAGCTCTGATATTATCACAGGCAAGCGATCAAAAGAAATTTTCATTATCTTACCTGTGTGACAATTAATTTAATAATAACATTAATGATTGCATGAGATGTTGTGATAAAAATCTCTAGTATCTAAAAATAAATGCTAGCCACATAAAACCTGTCCACGTCTTCACCATGTTTAAAATTGACATAGGTTGCTTTCAAGAACGGACTTTTAACATTTGTGGGATTCTTTTTATATTACTAACACATACAAAGGCTGTTAAAATAAAGAAATGTCATTAATACTTAAGAGAGATCTATCTAAAGTAACCTGAAATTCGTCAGTGTTTTCTATCAGCTTTTACTCGGCATTTGGAGTTAAAAGCAATCCCGACAACCCCAGCTCAAGCCCAACCTAAAGTAGCTTTGTAAGGATATTTTTCTTTTTCTAAACTAACGCCATTCTGAAACATCTTGAATCAAAAGACACTAAAGAAAGGTTAATGGCCTGTCCTGAGTCACCTTCAGATCCTCTGGGTGACACAGGCCTGAGGGGGCCCTGGCACCGGGGTTAACCGGTGACCTCCACTAGTCAGCCCGTCCTGCGGCTGCTCCTGCCTTGAACACACCTACACTCACTGGGTCCCGACTCCCCTGCTTGCAGGCCACGCCCAGTGTTCTCTAGCAATGGCCTCACTCTTCCTGCATAGGGGCAGGCCCTTCCCATGGCCTGTAGCCTATCCTCATGGCCTGTTGTTTGATCTTGCTGTGCTCATGAGTCTAGCAGGGAAGAGAGGGCACCTCAAGCGGCTCACAGCAGGAGGGTTAATGAATTCATTCAGAAGTGCCAAGGTGTCAGCGACAGTTAAGGGAACCCACGAGGAGTGGGGGAGAATCCAGGGGCTAGAGAGATTCTGACAGCAATCTTTCTTAGTTCTCAAGTTTGAAGGGGAAAGGGAGGTAGGTGTCAGGGGACCTGCAGCCATGAGGGAATGTCATCTAAGGCAGGAGCTGGGACTGAAGGTGGAAGAATACAGCTGCTTCCCAATGAGTGGCCTGGAAAAGGGACGAGAGGTGCAAAAGAAATGGGGTCACTTTCCCTCCAATTTCCAAATGCCCAAATCAACTAAGTGTAGAGAGCCCTGGGCACTGCGGTCAGTGAAGATCAGCCTCTGGACACAGGGCTGAATGCAGAGGCTCATAAAATGCATTAGAATGACAAACAGGAAAAGCTCACCAGAGTTACATTAATAAACATCTTTTCTGATATCATTACTCTAAGTGCATGTATGAAGTCATGAATGGTGTGAATATACTTTGCATACAACCAGAGATTTGTAAAAAAGTGCTCTATATGTGTTATATGAAATGTAATGCATTCTGCTGTCATTTATCACATCTTAAAATAAAAAATAATTTTAAAAAAATCTCTTCTCACTCGAACATAAAAAAAAAAAATTGAATGGGAGCTGGGAATAGAAGTTGGCTTGTAACATGTCTGAAGAGCCTTCATTGTAGGATGCTATTTTATGTGGATGTGCTGTAGGGAAGAGAAAGTTGGTAACAGCTACTGATTCTCACTTCTGCTGAAAAACCATATTCAAATACTTTGTCTCTCATTGTTCCAGCTCCTTCTTCAATGTATTAGAAAAAGTGGAATCTAGAATTATTTCTTGAAGGAAAAACTAGTCTCTGTACAAGGACTTTTGAATTTTCCAGGATATGTCACTTTGGGGAAGGGGATATTGTAAAATATTTGAAGAACTTGAGATACGTGTTGATCTGCTTTAGTTGTCATAAACAATAACACTACATGTTCAGTGGTTTAAGCAAGAGAAATTTAATTTCTTACAGTTCTAGGGGCTGAAAACCCCCAGCCCAAGCTCCCAGCTGGCTTTGATTTGGGGGGAGGGCTCTCTTCCTGTCTTGCAGAATTTTGCCATCTTGTTACCATCTTGCTGTGTCCTTGCAGGGCAGGAAACAAGCCTGGGCATCTCTGCCTCTGCCTCTAAGGGACCAGTTCCATTGGAACAAGGCTCTACCCTTATAGCCTCACTTAACTGGAGTCCCCTCCTCAGAGGCCCTATCTCTTTAATACACCTGCAAGGAGGATTAGGTACCCAACATATTAGTTGTTTCTGTGTGTGGTGGTGGGGGGATACAATTTAGCTCATCAAAAGGGAAAGAAAAATGGAATTCCTCTAGAATTATTCCAAACGTGGGGAGAGACAGGGAACTAGTTCATGGGTAGAATGGATGTAGACACAAATTTTATATCAACATATGAAAGAATATTCTAAGGAACTTTCCAAAAGTAACACCTACAGGAAATATGTCATCAGATAGAGTTTAGGAAGAAATTTAAGCACCAATCCGTGAGTGAGACATCAACTTTCCATGTGAAAACCCCACTCCACATCCAAGGGATAAGGATGTTCTATTTGGACCAAGATGAGGAGAGGTGTGCCCAATACCTAGTGCAC
This sequence comes from Tamias sibiricus, assembly GCA_025594165.1. NCBI lineage: Eukaryota > Metazoa > Chordata > Mammalia > Rodentia > Sciuridae > Tamias > Tamias sibiricus. The sequence continues at coordinate 165,934,382 of CM046662.1, read as the reverse complement.
AATTCCTCCTCCACTACCTCCTTTCTCTTTGAACCTCATCTGTTTGCCGGGGAGTTTTAGGTCTTGGTTTACTGATAATTCACAACACTCCTAACAGTTTGGAGACTCTAAGATCGCATGTGGGTTCAGTATGTGGAAATTGACCTTGGGTCACATGGGGCTATATAATACAATCCCTTTACCATCAGGAAAATCAACGGGTAAATTCACAAGGCTAAGGTATTAGGGTGCACAGCTCAGGGCGGTTTACTGACCACGGTCGTCATGGAAGTTGGATGACACTCCACGGAGCTGACATTGGAACTCTGCACCCATCAGGGAAGCTGTCTGCTACACTCAGGTTTTTGCACACGGGGTCCTCCCCCAGGCCTGGCCTGCACAGGGAGCAGTGTGGCAGGTTTAGTCAGACAGGAGCCTTACAGTCAAGGGTGTGTGCACACCTCCCCGCACAGCTTCCTCATCTGTTAGAAGGGACACCGCAGCACCTGCCACTGCTGTCCTGAGGATGCAGGACAGCCGGCTGAAGCACTGCCTCCAAGATGGGGTCTGATTTCAGCACTTTTTATTTTTCACCTCTCACTCTATAAAAATGCTCTTAAATGTGAATGCAAGAAACTCTTTTAACTATCTGTACCTAAAGAGATGGAAACTCTAACAATCTAGAGAATACATAATTTTGGGCTATAATATCTTATTCACAAAATGATATCTAGAGTAAGAAAAAAAAAGTGAATGACAGATCTCTCTCTCTCTCTCTCTCTCTCTCTCTCTCTCTCTCTCTCTCTTTCTCTCTTTCCCCCCACTTCTCTGTCTCCCTCCCTCCCTCTCTCTCCTTCATGCTGCTCACTAGAAATGGTAGGTAGCAGGCAGTCGGAAGGAGAAAAGTGTCATCATAAATCCTGGAAAATTCTCAGCTTGAATAATAACACCAGGATGGTCTTCTGTGTTTAACGTCATCACTGTGCAATTAGACATATGGGGTTAATACCGGTGATCAAATAACACAGCTCGCTATGAAATCCTTATGCTGTTTTAATATGAACCAGACACAAACACCTGCAAATGGGAAAACTTTACAACAGTGTTCACCCAATGTAGTGTGGTTTGGAGCAGTTGAATTCAACTCTATTGCTATTATTGGAGCCGAAGAGTTTTATTTTATTTACATTGAAAAATTTGAGCCTGGATTTAGCATTGTCGAAGGTTAAATAGTTATAAAATTTGCTTGTGTTGGACTACATGGTGCAAAGAGCTTCTCAAGCTTTGTTCCATAACTGCCTTTATCACCTTTAAAATGAATTGTATAAGTTCATGATAAATTCCATACGTTCATAGAAAATATAAAGTACGTGGTCTAATAACCAACTAACAAAAATTGTATTCCATGTGCAATCACAGTAGAATTGCCTCTCACCTGGACATTCACCTCTAAGGGAACCTTGGTCATAGAGGGGACCAGCCAGCCTCTTTTTGGGAAGGACCTTTTTTGTTTCTAGGTAACAACTATTGAATAAATGAGATCCTGGGGCATAGACTAAAGTATTGTTCAAGTAGCTAAGATTCATGCACAGCTGTGTTTACCTACTATCTGTCTATTCCTATCCTGGAGAGAATGAGAAAGACCACTTCTGACAAAGGTGTATTCATGTACTTTCACACACCAAAAAATAAACACATGAATCTTAAATTAGCACTTACCTTAAAAATGTTGTCATCAAGAATATTCACAGGTAATTAATTACTTTCTTATCCAGATGAAAACAAAGTGTACAAATATAAGTATTCTTCTAAGGTTAAAATAAAAGGAATTCTAACCCTGTGTTATCTTTAATTCAATCAGGAGGAAAGAGCTAGGAAGGTGATTCAAGATGGCAAATTAGAAAAGAGAGGTGCTATATGTAGGTAGAATTTGCCCTTGATGAAAGTACAATGTGACCTATTGAAATAGCTATTCTTCAGAGGCAGTTACAAAATAAATATAAGTTTGCCTTGGTCTCCAAATTATTTTGCATTTCATCTTTTTTTTTTTTCTTACTCAAGGTTTTCCTTTTTCATCCCTCTGCAAAATCCCATTAGTTTTGTTGGTTCTTTTCTTTTGTAAAGCCATCATCAGGTAAGATAAGCAGTGCCAACCACTGAGGAGGTGGCAGGATTTTTCAAGTGCAATTTCAAATACTCAACTCAGCATCTGGGAAACGAAGGCATTGCCCTTGAAACCTGAAAAATTAGCTCTTATAATGACATTAGATTTTCACACTGTTGTTGGTCTTGGTCTGTATTTTTCTCCCTGGTAGATGAAATATCCTTAAATGTTTACAAAATAAAATATATTTCTTAATTAAAATGCTAAAAAAAAAAGAGAGAGAATTACCCAGTTCTTCTAGATAATCACAAACACAATGATAAATAAAAACTGTACAAGCTAAATTGAAACTTTAGGGGCTAAGTGTTTTTAAGTATTTATTTTTTAGTTGTAGTTGGACACAATATCTTTATTTTATTTATTCATTTTTATGTGGTGCTGAGGATCGAACCCAGGGCCACATACATGCTAGGAGAGCACTCTACCACTGAGATACAACCCCAGCCCTAGGGGCTTAGTTTTCAATTGACATAATTGTACATGTTTATGGACTACAATGTAATAATATGATACATGCTACAGTGTGATGCTAATCAAGGTAATTAGCATTTTCATTTTGTAAACATTTATCATTTATTTGTGTTAGAAATCCCCAATCCTTTCTTAGTGCAAAATAAACTAAGAAAGGATCAAGGAACTAAATGTAAGATAAAGTAGTTTTAAAAACATATTTTTTGGAATGTTTGCATATTTAAGATGTTATAATTGACAGAAAACCAAGAAAGAGGAGAGAGAACTGGAGCATTTACTGAATTTTTTTCCTTAGATTTTCAGTGCAAGATTTTAAGCAAACCTTTTATGATTTAAAACAAATATGATAACACAATACATTATACAGACAGATATTTTCTGTTGAAATTGTAGGCATTAAAAAAGTGGCTCTTCCATTACTAAAGATAGTTGGATTGCTGTTTTAAGAATAGGTGTCCCTCAATAGATGAATGGATAAATGTGGGAAGGGACTTGGCTGGAAGATGGCGGACAGGAGAGACGTGGTCTCGGGAGTCAGTCACTAAAGGAGGCATAGTGGAGAGTTTGGACGAATTGCCAGCGGTATTCCTGCAACAGCGAGGGAGCTAGGACATTTGTGCTTCTCAGGAAGGGCGAGATGGGGAAATCCAGTGAGGGTGAGACTCCAGATCACCTACACTCGGGGCCCCGCACAAGAGTTCTGCAGCAGAGCCAGCTGTAAGGGTGCGGTAAGGCAAAGTCCCCGGCATCGGCAGCTTTCACACACAGTACTTTCATGCAGATTGCGGGGCAGGGCTACATGCTCGGGAGCATCACTCAGGTCTGAGAAGGTGCTTTGGGCCTGGGGAGAGGGATCACCACCATTTTGGAGGGGGGACCGCACCTGACGGAGAAAGAAACAAGGAAGAAAGGAGAAGCAGCTGCGCATGGAAACCAGCAGGCATCCAAGGAATATTCCAGTGCTCTGAAGCCAACACACACCTGGGTGAGACACGGACAACCAGCAGGGAAAAGCATATCTGAAGCCAGCGTGATGGCCCCCGAGACTCTGCAACTGTGGAGGAGGAACACAGAAAAGCTTCCCTAAATACTGCTTGACTGAGACTTATTTGTGGGTTTTATTTCTTATTGTTTTTTTTTTTTTCTCTTTTCTTCCTTTCTTTTCTTCTTTCTCTCTTTTGTCTCTTTTCTTCTTCCCTTATCTTTCCCATTTACACCCTGCCCTTGCATTCTCAACAAAGGCAAAAGCAAGTTTTATACAGGAATTGGGATTTCTAGAACTGGGGCAACTGAAATAATACATCGAAGAGGTGTTATATATAGTTAATTCTCTATTTTTTTGACTCACTTTCTCTCTCTTCTCTTTTTCACTAATTTATACTACTTTGATTTTTTTTTCTTTATTTTTTCTTCTCTCATAAGTTTTCATAAGTTTGGTTTATATACACATTGGTCTTCCCATTAAATTGTTCACTCCAATTCCTTTCCTCTCTCTACTGCTGATATTAAACTACTTCCATAGATTTTTCTTTTCACATTTCCTTAGAAAAAACAACTCAATAACCTCACTTCCTTCCTCCAAAACATATCACCTCTGTGTCCAATATTTCAAATTGTAAACCCCATTACAAATATACGGAGTATATTGGAGACAATATCTGAATTAACTAATTCTGTACATTGTGATCAAACTGTTATTATCTGAATAGAAATTTTTTGATTTTAAAGTGTAAAGTACTTATAAGGGGATCTGATAGCATTGTACTACAGGAGCATCATAAGGCTTTAAGGTAAAAATGAAATAGTCTAGGTTCCATAGCACTAGAAGAAGAATAACACAAGCAATATGAAGAAACAAGGGAAGAAAGTGACCCAAACAAATCAACATACCTCCTCAGCAGATTCCCTGGCAAGCACAGTTGGTGAAATGCCAGAGAAGGAATTCAGGAATTACATATTCCAAATGTTCATGGAACTCAAGAATGAAATGAAGGAGCAAATACAGGTAGTAAAACATCATTTTGACAAAGAACTTCATAAACAAATAAAAGAAGCAAAAGATTACTTCAATAGGGAGATAGAGGTTCTAAAGAAAAACCAAACAGAAATTCTGGAAATGAAAGAAGCAATAAACCAAATTAAATGTTCAACTGAAAGCATCATCAACAAATTAGACCACTTGGAAGAAAGGACCTCAGAAAATAGACAAAATATATATTATGGAGAAAAATGTAAACTACACAGCGAAAATGGTAAGAAATCATGAGGAGACCATTCAAGAAATATGGGATAGCATAAAAGACCAAATATAAGAGTGATTGGGGTAGAGGAAGGTGCAGAGTTCCAAACCAAAGGAATGAGTAATTTATTCAATGAAATAATAGCAAAAAATTTTCCAAACATGAGGAATGAATAGGAAAACCAAGTTCAAGAGGCTTACTGAATACCAAATGTACAAAATCACAACAGATCCACACCAAGGCACATTATAATGAAAATGCCTAATATACTGAACAAGGAGAGAATATTAAAAGCCACAATAGAAAGAAACCAGATTACATATAGGGGGAAACCAATTAGATTATTTGCAAATTTTTCAACCCAGACCTTAAAAGCTAGAAGATCCTGGAACAATATATTTCAAGCTCTGAAAGAAAAGGGATGTCTACCAAGAATCTTATATCCAGCAAAATTAAGCTTTATATTTGAAGATGAAATAAAAATCTTGCACGACAAACAAAAGTTAAAAGATTTCACAACTTGAAAGCCTGCACTTCAGAACATCTTGGGCAAAATATTTCACGAAGAAGAAAAGAAAAATAACAATGAAAATCAGCAAAGGGAATTATTAACATAAAGGAAATACCAACCAGAGGAGAAACCAAATTAAGTTAAATACCATAAACAAATAAAAATGGATGGAAATACGAATCACGTCTCAATAATAACCCTGAATGTTAATGGCCTAAATTCACCATTCAAAAGACACAGTCAGACTGGATTAAAAGAAATGACCCAACAATATACTGACTCCAAGAAACCCACCTCATAGAAAAAAAAACATCAAGGTGAAAGGCTGGGAAAAATCTTACCACTCACGTGGGCTGTGGAATCCAGAGGGGTTTCCATTCTCATGTCAAATAGGGCATACTTCAAGCCAAAGTTAATCAAAAGGGACAAAGATGGATATTTCTTACTGCTTAAGGGATCCATTCATCAACAAGATATAACTATTATTAATCTCTATGCCCCAAATAATGGAGCACCTACATTCATCAAACAAACCCTTCTTAAGTTCAAGAGTAAAATAGACCACAACTCAATTATTCTAGGGGACTTCAACACACCTCTTTCACCAATGGATAGATCATCCAAACAAAAGCTAAATAAAGAAACTTTAGATCTCATTAAAACAATTAATACTTAGACCTAACGGACATATATAGAATATTTCTTCCCTCAGTGAAAGAATATACTTTCTTCTCAGCAGCACATGGCTCCTTCTCTAAAATAGACCATATATTATGCCACAAAGCAACTCTCAGCAAATATAAAAAGTAGAGATACTACCACACATTCTATCAGACCATAATAGAATGACATTGGATATCATTGTTAAAACAAGAAATAAAAAAAGCTACTCCAACAATTGGAAACTAAACAACATGCCACTGAATGAACAAGGGTTGCAGAAAACATCAAGGAGGAGATTAAAAATTCCTAGCGGTGAATGAGAACACAAATACATTGTATAGAAATCTCTGGGACACTATGAAGGCAGTATTAAGAGGAAAATTCATCACATTGAACTATTCCTTGGTTGGGGGGGGGCAGAAAACAAATAAATGACTTAACATCACACCTCAAAGCTCTAGAAAAAGAAGAACAGATCAACACTAAGAGCAGTAGAAGACAGGAAATAATTAAAATCAGAGCTGAAATTAATGAAATTGAGACTAAATAAACAATTCAAAGAATTGACAAAAGTTGGGTTTTTAAAAAAATAAATAAAATTGACAGACCCTTAGCAATGCTATAGAAAAAAAGGAGGAGAGAAAAAACTCAAATTACTAGCATCCATGATGAAAAAGAAAATATCATGACAAACACCTCAGAAATACAGAAGATAATTAGAACTTACTTTGAAAACTTATACTCTAATAAAATAGAAAATATCAAAGTCATTGACAGATTTCTAGAGTCATATGGGTTGCCCAAACTAGATCTGGAGGCTATACACAATTTAAACAGATCAATTTCAATTGAGGAAATAGAAGACGCCATCAAAAAGGTACCTACTAAAAAAAGCCCGGCACCAGATGGGTTCACAACCGAGTTCTAGAAGACCTTCAAAGAAGAACTAATACCAATACTCTTCAACTTATTTCAGGAAATAGAAAAAAACGGAGCTCTTCCAAACCCTTTCTATGAGGCCAATATTACACTAATTCCAAAGCCAGGCAAAGACTCAGCCAAATAAAAAAACTTCAGGCCAATATCTCTAATGAATATAGATGCACAAATTCTCATCAAAATTCTGACAAATCAAATACAAATACATATCAAAAAGATAGTGCACCATAATCAAGTAGGGTTTATACCAGGGATGCAAATTTGGTTCAAGGTATGGAAATCAATAAATGTAATAGATCACATCAATAGACTTAAAGAAAAAAAACCATATGATCATCTCAATAGATGCAGAAAAAGCATTCAACAAAATACAACACCCCTTTATGTTCAAAACACTAGAAAAATTGTGGAAAACAGGAACATATCTCAACATTATAAAAGCTATTTATGCGAAGCCCCAGGCTAACATCATCTTAAATGAAGAAAACTTGAAAGCATTCCCTCTAAAAACAGGAACAAGACAGGGATGCCCCCTTTCACCACTGTTATTTAACATAGTACTTGAAACCCTGGCCAGAGCAATTAGACAGACGAAAGAAATTAAAGAAATCCAGATAGGAAAAGAAGAACTCAAATTAGTATTATTTGCTGATGATATGATAATATACCTAAAAGATCCAAAAACTCCACTACAAAACTTTTACAACTAATAAATGATTTTGGCAAAATGGAAGATTACAAAATCAATACCCATAAGTCAAAGGCATTTATGTACATCAGTGACAAATCCTCTGAAGGGGAAAGGAGGAAAACTATCCCATTTACAATAGCATCAAAAAAAAAAAAATACCTGGGAATCTACTTAATAAAAAATGTGAAAGACCTCTATAACGAAAACTACAGAACACTAAAGAAAGAAATTATAGAAGACCTTAGAAGATGGAAAAACCTACATTATTTTTGGATAGGCAGAATTAATATTGTCAAAATGACCATACTACCAAAAGCGCTATTATACAGATGTAATGCAATTCCAATAAAAATCCCAATGACACTACTCATAGAAATAGAAAAGGCAATCATCAAATTCATCTGGAAAAATAAGAGACCCAGAATAGCTAAAGCAATCCTTAGCAAGAAAAGTGAAGCTGGTAGCATTATTATTCCAGATCTTAATTTATACCACAGAGCAATAGTAACAAAAACACCATGGCATTGGCACCAAAATAGGCTGGTAGACCAATGGTCCAGAATCGAGGACACAGAGACTAATACATATAATTTCAGTTATCTTATTTTAGACAAAGGTGCCAAAAATGTACATTGGAGAAAAGATAGCCTCTTCAACAAATGGTGCTGGGAAAACTGGAAATCCATATGTAGCAAATTGAAATTAAACCTTTATCTCTCACCATGTACAAAATTTAACTCAAAGTGGATCAAGGATTTAGGAATTAGACCAGAGACAATATGCCTAATAGAAGAAAAAGTAAGCTCTAATATCCAACATGTCGGATTAGGCCCCAAGTTCCTTAATAAGACTCCTGTAGCACAAGAATTAATATCAAAAACAATAAATGAGATAGATTCAAACTAAAAAGCTTCTTCTCAGCAAAACAAACAATCAATAAGGGGAATAGAGAACCAACTAATTGGGAACAAATTCTTACCACACGCACATCAGATAGATGCACACTAATCTCTAGAATATATAACGAACTCAAAAATCTTAACAACAACAAAAAAAAAAACAAATAACCTAATCAATAAATGGGCCCAGGAACTGAAAAGACACTTCTCAGAAGAAGATATACAATCAATCAACAAATACATGAAAAAAATGTTCAACATCTCTGGCAATTAGAGAAATTACAAATCAAAACTAACATTTCATTTCGCTCTAGTCAGAATGGCAGCTATTAAGAATACAAACAATAATAAATGTTGGAGAGGATGTGGGGAAAAAGGCACACTCATACATTGCTGGTGGGACTGCAAAATGGTGCAGCCATTATGGAAAGTAGTATGGAGATTCCTTGGAAAACTGGGAATGTATCCACCTTATGACCCAGCCATCCCACTCCTGGGTCTATTCCCCAGACTAAAAGCTGCATACTACAGGGACACAGCCACATCAATGTTTATAGTAGCTCAATTCACAGCAACTAGGTTGTGGAACCAACCTAGATGCCCCTCAGTAGATTAGTGGATAAATATATATATATATATATATATATATATATATATATATATATATGGTATATATATACACAATGGAATATTACTCAGCAGTAAAAGAGAATAAAATCATGGCATTCTCAGGTAAATGGATGAAGTTGGAGAACATAATGCTAAGTGAAGTTAATCAATCACAAAAATCCAAATGCCAAATGTTTTCTCTGATATAAGTAGGCTGATTCACAGTGGGGTTGGGTTGGGTAACATAGGAGGATTACAGGAACACTAGAAAGGTCAATGGGGAGGGAGGGGACGGGAGGGAGCAAGGGGGTATAAAGGGAAAAAAAAAGAAGATGGTAGAATGAGATGGATATCAGTATCCTTAATTGCCGAAGGCCAGCTTCAGCAAAGATGTCAAGGTCAGCCCGACCCGTGCTGGAAGGGAACATCGACGAAATGAAAATAATCCACACACGAGACAGGTTGTAGAAATCCTTCTACTCGTCTCTGATTTTACTTTTCTCAGCATGGCTTTTTATACATCTCAACAAGCACAGTAATTTACATTTTTTCTATAGGAGGTTACATAAAAGAATTCCAGTAAAGAAGATTACAATAAAGGATTCCAAGAATTAGCTATACAATAAAGGTTTCCAGTAATTAACTATAGGAGGTTACAATAGGTTTCCAGTAATTAACTATAAAAGGTTACAATAAAGAATTTCAGGAATTTCCAGGAAAATATTATCCTAAGTACATACTACTGATTAATCTTATCTATAGGCAGAAGAAAGTATTCTAAAAATCTTAAAGCTAATGTTAAAAATTCCTCAACTCTAGGTACACCTGCTCATAAAGTTATATTGCCCTAGTATCTTCTTTAAACTTCAACTGGGCCTATCTTGTAGATTTAGCTAGTTTCTGGCTAGATTCCACAGGGCCATTGAACTGGTTTTATTTTTGATAATTAAATGTATTAGAACCTGGTGGTCATAGAGCAGAAATACATCAAGAACACAGACAAAAGCACAGACAAAGTTAATACCTAGTAGTCGCATAAAAGTGGCATCTCATCAAGAAAGAGGAGCCAAGCTCAGACTTCCAGGCATTTAGAAGGAGCTCTCGGGCTCAAACTCATTTGCATAACCAAGGAAGAACCCAGATTCACAGCCCTGGATTAGCAGGCGGAGATCCAGCTCGATTCCTGGTTTGGAAGAACTTAGACCCACACAGCCCTGAATTAACAGGTGGAGATCCAGCTCAATTCCAAGTTGGGGAGATCTCAGACTCACAGACCCAAACTAACAGGTTGGAAGTCGAGCTCAAATCCCCGGATGAGAAATACCGCACGTAATGCTTAATTAAAGACATGAATTGTATGAATACACTTTGTATTCAAACAGTGTTATGTTAAAGGGTGCTCATATATGTAATATGAAATGTAATGCATGCTATTGTTATATATACAACAACGTTGAATAAAAAAGAATTAAAGAAAAGAAAATGTTGTATATATACTCAATGGAATATTACTCAGCTTTAAAGAAGAGTGAAATTATGGCATTTGCCAGTAAATGGTTGGAGTTGGAGAATATCATGCTAAGCGAAATAAGCCAATCCCACAAAACCAAGGGCCGAATGTTTTCTCTAATATGCGGATGGTAATTCACAATAAGGTGGGGGGCATTAGGGAAAAATAGCGTTACCTTAGATTAGGTAGAGCAGTGGGTGCTTATTATGATTGACATGCACTGGGCAGTGGGTGCTTATGCACATATGCCATGTCAGTGTTTTATGGATTCCACGGTGGTGAGTACATGTAGTCCAGAACCCAGTGATGCTGTTCTATGTTCCTCCCAGTCACTGCCCCATCAAAGTGACCAAAGAAAAGGTATCAAGGCTGAAATTAAGGATTTGTCTTCCACCCATATGGTAGTCCCCAAATAAATGTGTGTCGGATTATTATAAGGGGTTGAGGTCTATAGCCCCCCGTACCCGGGATGGACCTCTTCTGTCTACCAAAAGAGGCCAGAGGGGCCTACCTCAACGATGAGACTGGATTGGGAAAGTAAAGGCCGCCGACGCCTCCTCCCCCGCCTTCAAAAGACTCAGAGCCCCGTCGGGGAGCCCAGTCAGTAGAATGCCGGAACTCGGTTTATTGAGGAAGTTGGACGGTCTTAGAGAGGACATGGGCCAATCAACAGGAAGATCATAGGACACATAAGGAGCATGGGCGGATGCCATTGGCGGAGCCATTGGCCTATCCTTGGGGTGGTTTCAGTTCTCACAGCCACGCCCCCTGCTTAGCGAGGTCCTGTAACAGGGCGTGGTAATGTGGCAAGTAGCCAGAAAGCCAGAGCTTTTCCATCCCCTTGGCAGACAGTGTAAGGTCCCGACAGATGTGAATTAACTGATCATAGCGATGTTGCCAATTGCATGGCAAAAGTCTGAGCAGAAGAAAGAGAACAATTCCCTTATCCACACTACCCAGGAAAAGAGAAACTTATAGACGTAGGTAAAAGAAGTCACTGTCTGCTGTGATGGAGCTTAGGCAACTGATGTGAGAACAGATGCTATGGTTTAGCACCTAGGAAGGCAATGTAAGGCACACTTCCCATGCGGCTGCATTTTTATAACCCACAAAGTGGGAGACAGGTAACCCTGCTGAGATGGGAGGGAGGGAGGTGATGTCAGAAGTTGGGTAAAGGAGATGACGGTGTGCAGTAGCCACCGCAGGGCTCAGGAACGTCGATCCCCAAGTGCAGGTTTCAGAAGGGTCACACAGTGCTGAGGGCCCATTTGAGATTGTCCTTCATTTAAACTGAAGTCAGCCAGCAGGATTGGTGTCTTTTTCTCTTGCTGCTCACATGCAGGTACTAAGAAAGTGGGCGTGTGGCTGATATTGGGATTTTTTTTTTTTTTATGTGATAGGGACAGAGAATGAGAGCAAAGAGGTAGTTACAGATATTTGTGAAAAGTTTATTATGGTATCAGATCAAATGATCTAAGGTGACCAAGCAGGAACTCAGGATGTGAGGGAGGAATGGGCAGAGGACACCTGGGATTCTGAGAAGCTGGAAGGACAGGTGGCAGGAGTCAGAACGTTATCATGGGGCAATTCCTAATGATGACAGTGGTTTTAAACGCTGCTGAGATGGAAACAATGGAACAAGACTGGAGGAAAGGGAAAGGTGAGACAGCTGGGATCTCTTTTCTAAGGACTTAATCCCATGCAAGTCCTCATGATCTAATCAGCATCCAGAGGTCCCGCTGCCTAATTCCATCACTTGGGTTAGGATTCTAGCACATGAAGTGCGGCAGACACAAGGAGTCATGTGATGGCACTGTAGTCACTGTGCCAAACCTTCAAGGAACACAGAAGATATTTGGATTAGTTCAAGCCCTTGTGAGCTTCTCGCTGTATTAATATTGTGGAGGGTGTTTGTGGGTGTTTGAGACACAGCACATTGGTGGTTGGACCTCCATTCCAATGATACTTGGAAGAACTGAGAAGAAGACTGGCAGGGACCCCTTAGCACACAAAGCCATCCACTTAAACTTGTAGAAGAGGCAGATACTCAGAGGCCACTGATGCTTACCTTGGTCAGCACACGGGGATGAACTTTTCTCACACCGCTTCTGATTCATCTTGGTATAGCAATCTCTTCACTTCACCGTATTTATTATAAAGTTAGCATCTTCCACCCTCCGTCTCCTTCCTCCTCCCTCTCTCTCCTTCACCTGACCTTCCAAGTGCCTTCCCCATCCAGCTAATGCTAGCACTGCACCCTTGGACATTAAATATTACTAGGCTAGGCCTAAGGAGATAAATCTTTCCACCTGAATGGACCGGAGCTATAAAAGAAAGAAGTTTCTGGAATAGGACAGAGAGGAGATCGAGTCAAGTAATTTAACAAAGAAAAGGTGCTGCTGCCACCAGCCTGTGGAGACACCAGGAGCTCATTACCTCTCTGCAGATCGAGGATTCAGCTGCACTCTGGTAGGACCACAAGGGGCACCTGCCGGTCTTCAGCTGCTGTGACCTCCAAAAGGTGAAGCACAGCTTTCCAAGCTCTCGGAGGTGAAAATAGAGAAAAGCAAATAAATCAGGCCAGTCACGTACACAAGGAGGCAAAGGTGATATTTTCACAAATATACAAGTGCTTTTTTGCACTCCCATTTTCAACTGTAATTGGGGTTGGCTTAAACACCTCAATGACTTATATGATGTCATTGTCATATACACGTGTTTTATATGATGTCACTATCATTTAATGAAAAAAAAAATTGGGAAAATATGTCTTCAGGTCCAATGCTTGAACCTTAACCCTTGAACATGTGTTCCTACAGACTTCCAGAATAAAGCTTTCATGAAGCATTGCATAGGCTTGGGGTATTTTTCTATGATCTGAAATTCTTTAGCTCTAAAATAGACTCTGTAATGCAGGCAAGTTAATAGAGGCAACATCATAGCACAAAATTTAGTTTTATCTCTGCAAACTTCTAAGAGATCCTTTTCAAAAAAATTCATTAGCTTTCCTTTTATTCTGCACGTGAATCTGTGCATATATAAATAGTAAAGGCAATTAAATAATTTTGATTTAAAGCCTTTAAAGTCTCCAGAATGTCAAGATCAAATCTTCAATGGTTTCATTATGCAAAACAATCACAGAGGCTGTCAAAACTGACTTTTGGTCTCATGGTTCTGAAATATCACAAACCATGCTTTGAGTTATCACAATAGCTCTTACTTGTGTTGTTGTTGTTTTGTTAGTTTGTTGTTTTAGTTCACTTTCTACTGGCTTTTCTTGATTCCAGTGTGTTCTTCCATCCAGGAATCTTTTCGGTGCTCTTTGGTGCGGATGCTGGTTTGGGAAGTTGCATAACCAAACCAGAAGTACCAGACCAGAGTGAAGATCTCGCTCATGAGGAGGCGACTGGGAGCTGTAGGCAAAAATCGAAGACATGTTCAAAAAATTTAAAAAAAAGAAAGACAAAAGGAATGACACATGGTCAGAGTGAGATAATTAGGGACCCCCAGGAAAATCAGGACCCCTTGGGATTAAGGGATTAAAACCTCACCAGGGAAACAAGGCAGCCCAGCCAGCTCTCAATCTTATGAGGTTAACAGCTGAACCAGAAAATTAGGAGTAAAAATGGACCATTCTTCAAAACTTTGGGAATGAGAGAACATGCCAGGAGGTGGGAGACTGAGAGGTCAGCTCAGCTTCCGAGATTGTGTGGTCACCAGAAAATCCAAGAAGCTGGAGCCCAGCTAAGCAAAGTCATGGAGACAAGGCCACCGAGACCTGACCAGCCTGCCCTGTTCTGAAAACAATATCAGAGTCTTTGCTAGAAAACAAGAGGCAAATTCTAGGCGGTGCAGGGCAAACCCAGTCATAGAATAGTCGCTGAAGTGCCCCAGGGTTACCTGCATCTTGCTAGCCCAGTGCACGTAGCACAGGTGGAGAGTGAAGATTGTAATGAGGCCTGAGACGTGTGAGGACGCAGGAGGACGGAGAGCGCAGATGGGACTAGAACCTCGCCTCTGCATGTGCTGGCATAGGGGACCCCGTTCCCACCTACGCAGTAGGTGCCTTCACAGCTGCACGCCTCTGTCCTTCCGTGCACCAGCCTCACCCTCTCGGTCAGTGCTGCCTCCCTTCTGGGTTCTAGCAGAAGTTCTAATAAAGACTTGCCTTCCCTTAGATTCTTTCCGGGTTCATTTTCCATTTCCACCTTCAGACCCAGGGATCCAAGCTCTGTATCAAAAAGAGGGCAGGAGCTCCCAGTGAGCAAAGCGGGGACGATCTGAGCAGGAAAGTAAAACGCTGGATTATAACCCCAAATATGAAATAAATATCCACGAATACCCACCAATATAAATAAATGATTGAATACATTTAAAATGGGGGGGGGGGGGAGACAGATCATGCATATGGAAAAAAATCCAAATAATTTATGCTGATGCTGTGCTCTAGAGGAAGTAGAGCACAACTCCCTGTTCCCCAGCTGTGGGCTGTGCACAGCAACTTTCTTTCAAGGAGGGGAAGAAAGAGTAATTTATAGTACAGAGGGCCTGACACACTCCCTCTGTCTGCACAGGTCCAAAGGAGCAGTGTGGGGCCAGCTTTGGCACCATGGGCCCCTGATCAGAAGTTCTGAGGATGGGGCTTTTCTGCTGTCTGTCCTCATCCCAAGAATCTATTACCTCTGTTAGCCTTGAGACAAATGTCAGGCAAACCCAGACAGAAGGGAATTCTATATAAACTGTCAAGGTCACCAACAAGTGAAGATCTGAGAAGCTGCCCCAGTCAAGAGAAGCTAAAGGAGAACTGACCTCCAAGTGCAATGCGGTTCTCCAGCTCCATTCTGCTTGAGAATCATTACAGTTGTCTTTGAAATTTCATGACTAGGTTGTACATTGGCTATCCTCACAAGACTACGTATAGAATCACGTCCTGCCCTGATTCTAATTGTCTGCTCTGACTTGTGCCTGGGCGACAGGACTTGTAAACAGGCCCTGGAGCTTTCAATGGTCAGCCAGGATTGAGAAGTCTCCCTGTTAACTATCTGCCCTGCAGGCATTAGCAATGATCCACTCCTCCAAATATGAACAGCTGACCACTCGCATCAGTCTCCACAGAGACCCTTGAGCATGCAGCTTCCTGCTGTTCTCTCCAGAAGTCAGAATGATCATCTTAAGGAGGTTTCAGGTCAAGAAATCCTAACTGATCAGAAGCAGAGGTGAATTACACTTCACTGTATGCGAATTCCAAGTGGCTGGAGGTGGAGAGAAAAGGGAGGGAAGCACCAGGAGACGATGATGCAGGGAAGCTGGAAGCCTCACGGGGAAAGAGACATCTAAAACAGGGAGAGCAGAGGATGGCCAAGAAAGGGCCCCGGAGCATGGGGACCACACATCAGGAGCAGGGTGAAGGAGGGGCTCAAAGCCAGCGCCACCTGCTGCCTGGATGAGGAGGGGTGGGGGACAATGACAATACAGATGAAGAGTTCATGTCACAGAAAAAATGAGGTCAAAGAAATCCAGGGCAGGCCCATGGGACTCAGTGCTTGTACTGAGAGCAGCTCCTCTAGAAGCTATAGATTCCTAGAAGCACAACATTGGAGTCGCTGCCTGGACAGCAGGACAGCAGGACACAAGCTTCCACTGGTGCTTTCTTTCTTCTTCTTTTTTTCTTTTTTTAGTATGTTTTTAGTTGTAGGTGGACACAATACCTTTATCGTGCTGAGGATCCAACCCAGGGCCTCACACGTGGAAGACAGTGCTCCACTGCCGAGCCATGCCCCAGCCACCTGCTGGTGCTTTCTTTTTTTTTTTTTTTTTTGTTGTTGTTTTTTTGTTTTGTTTTGTTTTTGTTTTTGTTTTGTCTTGTTTTGTTTTATTATATTATTTATGATAATAGCATGTATTACAATTCATAGTGCACATATATAGCATCTTTTTATATACAACTGTTTGTATACAAAGTATATTCATACCATTCAGGTCTTCAATCATGCATTTAGGATAATGATATCCATCTCATTCAACCACCTTTTCTTTTTTTTTTTTCTTTTTTCTCCCTCCCTCCCCCCTTGCTCCCTCCCTTCCCCTCCCTTTCCTTTGACCATTCTAGTGTTCCTCTAATCCTCCTATGTACCCCCATCCAACAACACTGTGAACTAACCTCCTTATATCAGAGAAAACATTCGGTATTTGGATTTTTGAGATTGATTAACTTCACTTAGCATTATATTCTCCAACTTCATCCATTTACCTGCAAATGCCATTATTTTATTCTCTTGTATTTCTGAGTAAAATTCCATTTTGTATATATACCACATTTTCTTTATCCACTCATCTGCTGAGGGACATCTAGGTTGGTTCCACAACCTAGTTATTGTGAACTGTGCTGCTATAAACATTGAGTGGTTGTGTCACTGTAATATGCTGTTTTTAAGTCCTTTGGGAATAGACCCAGGAGTGGGATGGCTGGGTCATAGGGTGGTTCCATTCCCAGTTTTCCAAGAACTCTCCATACTGCCTTCCATAATGGTTGCATCATTTTGCAGTCCCACCAGCAATGTATGAGTGTGCCTTTTTCCCCACATCCTCTCCAACATTTATTGTTGTTTGTGTTCTTGGTAGCTGCCATTCTGACTGGAGTGAAATGAAATCTTAAGAGTAGTTTTGATTTGCATTTCTCTAATTGCCAGCGATGTTGAGCATTTTTTCATGTATTTGTTGATTAATTGTGTATCTTCTTCTGAGAAGTGTCTTTTCAATTCCTTAGCCCATTTAGACACAGAGACTAACACATATAATTTCAGTTATCTTATATTAGACAAAGGCGCCAAAAATGTACATTGGAGAAAAGATAGCCCCTTCAACAAATGGTGCTGGGAAAACTGGAAATCCATATGCAATAAAATGAAATTAAACCTCTGTCTCTCACCATGCACAAAATTCAACTCAAAGAGGATCAAGTATCTAAGAATTAGAACAGAGACACTACACCTAATAGAAGAAAAAGTAAGATCTAATCTCCAACATGTTGTATTAGGCCCCAAGTTTCTTAATAAGAATCCTGTAGCACAAGAATTAATACCAAGAATCAATAAATGGGATAGACTCAAATTACAAAGCTTCTTCTCAGCAAAAGAAACAATCAGTGAGGTGAACAGAGAGCCTACTAATTGGGAACAAATTTTTACCACATGCACGTCAGATAGAGCACTAATCTCTAGAATATATAAAGAACTCAAAAATCTTAACACACACACAAAAAAAAAAACACAAATAACCCAATCAATAAATGGGCCAAGGAACTGAACAGACACTTCTCAGAAGAAGATATACAATCAATCAACAAATACATGAAAAAATGCTCAACATCTCTGGCAATTAGAGAAATGCAAATCAAAACCACTCTAAGATTTCATCTCACACCTGTCAGAATGGCAGCTATTAAGAACACAAACAACAATAAATGTTGGAGAGGATGTGGAGGAAAAGGCATAGTCATACATTGTTGGTGGGACTGCAAAATGGTGCAGCCAATATGGAAAGCAGTATGGTGTTAAGTTTTTTGAGTTCTTTATATATTCTAGAAATTAGTGCTCTATCTGATGTGCATGTATTAAATATTTGTTCCCAATTAGTTGACTCTCTATTCACCTCACTGATTGTTTCTTTTGCTGAGAAGAAGCTTTTTAGTTTAAATCTATCCCATTCATTAATTCTTGGTATTAATTCTTGCGCTACAGGATTCTTGTTAAGGAACTTGGGCCCTAATCCGGCATGTTGAAAATTGGAGCTTACTTTTTCTTCTATTAGCGTATTGGCTCTGGTCTAATTCCTAGATCCTTGATCTACTTTGAATTGAGTTTTGTGCATGGTGAGAGATAAGGGTTTAATTTCATTTTGTTGCATATAGATTTCCAGTTTTCCCAGCACCATTTGTTGAAGAGGCTATCCTTTCTCCACTGTACATTTTTGGTGCCTTTGTCTAATATAATATAAGATAGCTGAAATTATATGTATTAGTCTCTGTATCCTCAATTCTGTACCATTGGTCCACCAGTCTGTTTTAGTGCCAATACCATGCTGTTTTTGTTACTATTGCTCTATAGTATAATTTAAAGTCCAGTATGGTGATGCCCCCCTGCTTCACTTTTCTTGCTCAGGATTGCTTTGGCTTTCTTAAGGTGTGAACCATTCTCTGTCTGATGCAGCAATCTGCTGCTTAATATGCCCCCCAAGATGTGGCCATTCATTAGTAATGTTCCGGCTTCCGCTGTTTCCTCTTTGTCCAGGGGTTTCTAGGGTATGGCGATGTAGCGCCTGAGCCACGGGGACATGTGGGCACTGCAGTGGAGAGGCCTGCACAGGCGGGGTCTTAGAGCCGCAGCTGCCTCCGTGGGCGTGGGTTTGGTGCAGGTGTAGGCACCTGTGGGATGCATGTTCCAAATCCCAGGAAAGAGCTCTGGAAAATGACTAGGGAAATGTTACATTCAACCATGCTGCAGTGGAGGTGGGGATGATTTGTAGATCAGAAACATCAGGAAAAATGCACAGTGCTACTAGAAGCATTAGAGTGGTGCATGGTTACTGAGGAGAGAACTACAGTAGCACTCAGTGTCTCTGTGCAGGAGACACCAGGAGAAGCTTGTGCTCAGAAGAACTGTGGGGCACCCCGGATGATGGGGCCCACGCGCCATATGTCCAGGGGAGAGGCTGCTTTATCAGTGCTTGGGCCTTGCGCTTCTGCTCCACTGTTGTTGCCTGAAGCGATGGCCGCTTGGAGCAACGAAGCCGCGGGAAGAAGTTCAGAGGCAAACTGGAGACAAACAGCTTTTTATTCTTAACTTTTCTCTCTGGCTCTAACAACGACTAACACGCGCCGCACATACCACCAAAATGGCGCTGACCCGATCAGCAATCTCGGCCAAGTCACTCGAGATCCCGGGCCAAGTCCCGTGAGACTACGGAAGGCGACAATGCCCAAATCTCCATGGCCCATAGTCAACCGCAATTCAAGCCATCTCCCCAGACAGGGCTCCTGCACTCCACAATGAGAAGAGGCTCTTGACTGCAGATGGTGCAAGGAAATTAGTGGGGCTGGCTGCGCTAATGCCTTCCAAGGGGGACTTCATCACAAGTGAAGGGAAAGACAACAGGAGAGAAAGCAAAATCCTGTGGCGAATGCTAACATTATCATTCATGAGACTCTCTGAAGTCACTAATGGCTTCTGTGGAAAGAAAACAGTCTCCAAATGACTGAAAAGACAGCAAATTGAGGAGAGGACCGTTAGGGGAAACGTTAGGATAAGAGAACAATAAAACCTCATAAAGGGAGGAAATTTACATTTGTGGAGAAGTTTTCAGAACCGATGGATGTTAGGGTGATTTCTTTTTTATTCTGTTCACTTTTATTAAAATTTGCATTTAAAAAATTAACAAGTGGTGACCGTCCATCTCTAAGGTGCAACGTGACGTTTTGGTCCATGTTGAGAGCGTGGAATTGTTCAGTCGGGCCATGACACAGCCATTCCCTAACACCCTTCCCCATTGGAAAAACAGGTGCTGTTGTCACTCCTCTGTATATTGCCTGGCCTTGATCTGGAACTGAGGTTCTGGGAGTAAATGACAAACAATGACAGCCCCATTCAGACTGCAGAGCTGTGAATGGCTCATTCACTAAGAGGCCAAAACCAAACCTCTCCTGCTTCCCTGGGTGGCCTGGCAGAGCTGGGCAGGATGTATGCATGTCAGGGTCCCTCCTTCAGAGGACTGGTGTCAGAGGGAGGTGGCCTCTGCTGGGTCACTCCAGGACATCTGACTCTGTGGATAGAACAGCTCTGGGGCTTGTCTTCCAGACATCAGGTTGTAGAGATGTTTGTGTGCGTGCACGTGTGTGTGTCTTTGTGTTTGTGTATGTGAGTGTATATGAATATGAATGAAAAGAGAAGAGAAAGAGGGGATTGACTGTCTAGTCATCAGCTGAAATGGTTCATTTTGGGGAAAGACTAGCTAAGGAGTAGCCCTGGTCAGAGCTGGCCCACAGTTGACCGGCTGAGCCTTCTGGTCAGGTTTCTGTGGGCCAGGACTAGCCACAACCTTGCTGGGGGTGAGCAGGGTTGTGTGCCATGCAGGTCTGCGTTGGCAGTCTTGGAATGGGCAGAGGGGACAACCTTTCTTTATGCAGCGACCTGTAGTGCATTCACCTGATGTCTGTTCAGCATCCCAGAGCCCATCCTCACAGATTAGGAGAGCAGAGACAATTCTACAGTGTGTTTTATGACCCCTACGACTCAGTTTTATCATTTCTGCCTTCTCGTATGTTTCAACTTGGCAAGAGGGGGTGCACGGCTCTCCGCAAAGCCAGCTGCTCCACGGCGTGGTGTACCGACAAGAGGAAGGAAGGTAGGACACAGCTACCCCTGCGAAGGAGGAGAGCTCCCCCGTCCCGTGCGCCTGCTCAACAGTGCTTGAGAGTTGACGAGGGTCACAAGAAACGGGCATCTTATCTGTGTAAAAGGAGTCATGTGAAAAACCAGACTTCTAAAGCAAGCAGTAGAAGCATGGGAATTGACACATTTACACGTGAAGTTGGCAATAGTCCCAATGACCTGTGCTGGCGAGCTCATTTTCACAAGGTAAATGTCCCTCAGGAGGTTTCTTTCCTAATATGAATGATGCTTTAAAATCGCTTTCATAAATTCACAGCCATAACACCCAGAACATCCAGCTTTCATGTGACTAGACCATCATGAAGCTGCTTGTGTCAAATACACGGCACATCACCAATCCATCTGCCTGTGACTGGGACTGAAGCGGCCATGCTCTGAGGATGCCACGCCACCCTCTTTGGACAGTTCCCGAGGCCTGCCTCGGGAGGATGGGATGAGAAACGCCCTTGCCTTCTCCTGCCAGGGTCAACGCCATGGTTACTGACCTAAGCTCACCAGGTGAGCCAGCAGTCCTCCATCCCAACAAGGCCCTGGATTGCGGTCCTCTGAGGTGGCCCTGAAGGGTATCAAGAGTTTCTATGACCAGTGGTGAACTGCACTTCACGCTGCTCCCCAGACGGGCTGGATCCTAGCTGGTCTCCAGTGAGCTTCTTTGACCTCGTCATGTTCTGCTTGCTAGTGCAGCTAGTAGAATAAATACCCAGAGGGAGTATGAGTGAGGGGAGGCCTGGGGAAGGGATGGTGCTGCAGGCAGGGTGCTGGCCTCATGGCTCTTGGGACCCTGTCAGACTCTCACTCGGCGTTTGAGTGGCTTCATTGTCACCAGTTATTTGAGGAAAGTGAATGAACTTTATTTCAGTCATCATGCTAAGATATGATCAATGCATAGGGACAAGTATGAATCAAATAAAGTAGGTTATGTTGTTTAAAATAAGGAAAACATCACATCTTTCTCTTTCCCAGAGTGATCCAAAAGAACTCCTTACTCAGGCATTGAGCCTGAATGGAGGCCCGTGGACTGTGTAGGCCTAGGCCCGGGCACAGGATGAGGCCTGAGGTATCCCACTTGCTCAGAGACCTCGTGCATTCCTTGGGAAAAGCAGGGAGAACAACTCTCAGAGGCTGCAGATTGGAACGCTGGAGTGGAAATCAGGCTCCATAGGCAATAGTTCCTAATTCCTCCACATTCCAGTCCCTGAATTGCAAGAAACCTGTCTGGGGCGATTTCAATGTCCAGAGAAGATTATTTGCATCTCCAATATAGTGTGGGTTAAAAGGCCCTCAAAGAAAAATGGCATGTAATAGCCTGGACCCAGGTGGGCCCCACAGGACTGTGGGCCAGGGTGAGTTATTTGAAGAGTGCAAGAAAAATACCACCCCGCCAATAAGGACGGGCTCTTACGCTCTTTCGGGAGATGAGTTTGCAGAGAATGAATCATAAATACGTGTTCAGGTGTCAGTCAGGAAACGAGCTATTACTTTGTCCAACGTGAAGCAGCTGGGACTAGCAGAGCAGAATACCGCTGGGTGCCATGGCAACCGTCCAGACCAGGACTGAGCATCTCTCCCAAGGACAAGGAGGTCGGAACAGGTTTCTCTCTTTCCAAGTACGGAGGCTGAAGTAAAGTGGACCATTCTTTCCACCCACTCCGTCCATGGGTGCCACTCCTGAGAACATGCAGACTTCTGGAGACAGTGGGCAGGTCCGGGACCTTATGGAGACCCTACTTCAAGCCTCTCTCTTCCCACCCTTGCCATGAGAAACTAGGCAGCTTCTCATTTCCACAGTGACACCGCACTGATCAGCCTTGGCCAATGCTGCCGTGAAGCAAGACTTAAGGAAACTAAATGGCAACGCTTGAAAATAAAACAACTTTGAACAGCTCGTATTTTGCATATGGTGTGAGTTATTTGCTATCAAGGAATAGCATTTTCACAATTCTAAAAACCTTAATCATCCACCAATTCCATGGTCTTAGCCACAAAGAATTCTGGGTGGCAGGAGGCTAGGCGCTCCCCTGTGGTTAGTTCTTTGGTTCTTATCTTTGAGTGGGATTTTTCTTGAAAAAGGGAATATTTGGACTTGTTCAAACTTGAAAGACTACAATGCAGTTTCTGGCCTCAGACACAGTGATTGGAAATTGTGCCGTGCTACTTGCCCTCTGCCTCTGGGACAGCTGAAGTGGGAAGGCACCCTGTAGGCTAAAGGTCACCCAGGCTAATTTACATATAGACAGGTCTCTCCACATTGCATTGAAAACACTTGCAGAAATGGACCTCTGAACTTTTTCCTTCCTGGGCCCTTCTCAAACTGTGGGCTGTGTGTTCCTGTGGTTGTGGGGTTTCTTATCAGGTACAAGACATCTACAAAGCCTTTATCATATTGTGTTCTATATCAAGCATCTTTTTTTTTACTTTAATTTTTTATTTACTTATTCATAATGCACAAGTATAGCATCTTTTTACATACAACTGCTTGTATACAAAGTATATAAGTACAATTCAGATCTTCAATCATGCATTTAGGATAATGATATCCATCTCATTCAACCACCAATTTTTTTCCTTCCCCCCCCCTCCCCCCCCCCTCCCCTCCCTTTCCTTTGACCTTTCTAGTGTTCCTCTAATCCTGTGTACCCCCATCCAACAACCCTGTGAACTAGCCTTCTTATATCAGAGAAAACATTCAGTATTTGGATTTTTGAGATTGACTAATTTCACTTAGCATTGTATTCTCCAACTTCATCCATTTACCTGCAAATGCCATTATTTTATTCTCTCTTATTGCTGAGTAAAATTCCATTTTGTATATATATATCACATTTTCTTTATCCACTCATCTACTGAAGGACATCTAGGTTGGTTCCACAACCTAGTTATCAAGCATCTTAATTCACTCTTTATGCTAGGTAAGGACTTTCCTGTTAAATTGATAATCTGTGCTGAGGCACCTTTTCATGGGATAAGTCTTTAAATTCTTGAGATAGACTTGAAGATTGGGGTTACATGTCCTTGCTATTTTGTCTTAAGAGACCATTCTATTTCTCAAGTTTGGAGAGTTCTGCCCCACCCCCTGCCACACCTGCTCCCAAAATTTGGGGTATAACTTAGTAAAACCAAGCAATTTCCAGGAGTTTAGCCTAAGAGTCTTCCGTTTGTTGACACTCCTGTGCTTCTTTTGTCAATACTAAATTTTAACAATAAAATCTACCTGGTCCGTATGCTTTTAATGCAGGGAAGAATACTTTAGATTTTCCCTCTCAGTTTCATTGCAGTGAACAGGGACAGAGAAGATGATGAACACAGAATGGAGCTGCACGGGACCAGGTGGAAAATAGTATGCATATGCTTTGTATGCCAACGGTGTTGTGTAAAAAGGTGCTCTATATATGTAATGTGAATTGCAATGCATGCTATTGTTATGTATACAACAACTTCAAATTTTAAAAAATGTGTATCTGTTGATTTGCTGGAGAATTGTTACAAAATTAAAATTAAGCCACTGTTAGGAGATAATTCTCCTGTGTTTCTTGAGGTTTTTGCAAGTCTTGCAAACAGAGAGGATAGTTGGCTTTTCTCTGAAATCTCCCTTCAAAAATGTTTGTTTTACAAGCAGCTTTGCAAGACAGTGATGGGGGACGGGTTTCCTTGCTGCCTTGTAAATTAGACAGAAGTTCCCTCCAAACAAGGAGAAGCCATGATCACTGAATAGTATATAAGACTCAGGTTCCTGTTAGGATTTCTCTTCCTAGACAAAACCTAATATGTGTGCAGACATCACCTCAACTCCCAGCAGGAAGTGAAAAATACATGCTGATGGAACTGAGAATGTAGAACACAGAAACAGAGCTGTGGGGTTCAGCTAGCTGAAGGTTAATGCAGACACTGTCTTCAATTCCAAACATAGATTTGGAAACAGACAGAAAGGTTTGTAGTAAGGCACATTTCAGGTCATGGTTTTTGGTATGTTTTGAATTGACTGACACTGAATAGACGACTTCTTGAGATAATGTGTCTCTGGCTCATTGGCCAGGTGAGCTCTAAGGGGTCTCCTAATATTCCTTCACGCAGTGGCGGGGAACTGTGCTATTGGGAATCTGGGGTGCCGAAGGCCCAGGATTCAGATCAATTTGCTATGCACATTCTATAGCAGAGCACCGCAGACACTGCAAGCATCACACAGATTTACACCCAAAGCGTGTACCTGTGTTCCCATCACTACAACTTTCACAAAACCGTCACTGGTGGTATTTGTTTCTTTTTCTTCTTGATAAATAAGAGGAAACATTCATAGTAAATGTAAGATAATTCACCAATACAAATGTACCATGTGCCCTTTATTCAGGATTAACTTTAAGGATGATTCCAGTACAAATTTTGTTGGTGGTTACACAACTTTATATGATTTTCAAAACTCAGAAATAACTGGGCTGGATATAGTTCAGTGGCAGAGATCTTGCCTAGCAAACGCAAGGCCCTGGATTCAATCTCTAACATGGGACACGGGGGGGGGGGGGGACAATACTCAGAAATATACCCCTCTAGAAGTGAATTTTAATGAATGTTAATTAAGACAAAACTCTTAAGGCTGATTTCTAAAATTTCGTCCAGCTCTTATAGTCTTCATTTCAAGGAAGAGTTTTGCCTCCCAGAAATTGTTTTGAACATTTGAACAGTCTTCAAGGGTTTGCATTAGGAGGATCCCGACTCATTTAGGAGATTTCACTTATACATCACACCCTGAAAAAATTTATATTTCCAAGTGATTACACAATCAGCCTTCAAGGAATTAGAGTCATTTATTAAGTTGAAATATTTTTCCTGGGAGTTTGCAGATTTTTTTGTATTTATTTGGCTCTGGAATAATAATATATTTCTGAATTCTTTCCCCCTGATGTTAGGAATTGATCCCAGGTCCTGCGCATGCTAGGCAAGGGCTCTTGCACTGAGCTATATCCATCCAAGTTATATCTGAGTGCTGACAATTGTGTAAAGTTGTGTAATCGCCACCAAAATTTGTACTGGCATCATCCCTAAGTGATGCTTTTCATTACTTCTAGGAATCAGTGTAAATTAATTTTAAAGATAGTGACATTAATAAGCCTTTGTGTTTGTCTAGCACTATGAAAAATGTCTCACATGTATCATTACCCTTAAATCATCAAATTTGAGAGTTCAATTACATGGATCATTTTCATCTTTCTTCAGAAGAATGCAATTAATCTCTTTTGTGCATTGTCCTTTAATTGACAACGGCAGGACTGAGACTCAAACCCAGAACTGGGTCTCAGGGAGTCGCCTTCTCCACAGTGCACAATCACAGCCGTGGATTTTCTGAGTTCTTTCAAAATGCTCCTGAAGCTCATTCAGATGCTGGATAAAGTCTATAACCTCCTCAACAAGCAATGCAAGCTTACCCCTCTGCTGATCATATTAAATAGAAAGGAAATTCCCCCTTCTTTTGCTTAAGTGAGAATTTAAGTTCACTACACAGCCGCCCATGTGAAGCAAAGACAGCAGAGCTCCATTCGGTCCTGCGAACATTCTCACCTGTTGTGTCAGCTAAGGTCCCAGCTCTCTGTGACTCTTTCGGTAACGGTACCATAAGGATATCAGTGGCCCCCAGGGTTGTGACCATCAAGATTTAGGGAAGAAGAAAGCAATGAATAATTCAAGTTTCCATTCCCCAAAGTTGTTCAAATGATCCCAATATGTGGTCCAGAGTGTGACGGCCCTTATTATTCCCGGAGGGTCACGTGTGCATGGGGTGCCAGGAGGTGACACTGTAAGATGCCACCAAGTTCAGCTGGAGTTTTGCTTCTGTACAATAAATTGAACCTGAAGTCAATCTCTCCTTCTGTCTGCATCGCATTACTTGATCATGGACAGATTGGAGTACAGTGTTGCTGGGAGAGGTTGCTGGGAGCAGGCTGTGAATGTCATGCTGCGTCTGGTCTGTAAGAGAAGTTCTGTTGGTGATCCCTTGGGGGACTTTCACTTTGCCTGTGAACCCTCTGGGTGAGGATCTCAGGATACGACGGAAAACTTAATTATTGACCTTGGGAATATAGTTTGTGTTGCTATCAAGTCATCTTCATGGTATTGCTTTGTAGAGATTTAAAAAGTCTCTTCTCTGTGTTTTCTATAGATTCCCACAATCGTGTTCTATTTTTCCTTAGAAATGAATATCTCTGTTGCTAGTGCTTTGGAAATATTAAATATATGTAAAGTTTTCTTATTGCTTACTACTATCATCTTTTTCCTGTTATAATAACCTGATTTGTGAAGCAATTCATAAAAAATATGTTCACCTAAGATACAAAGAATAGTAAAATAGCCCCAATTCATCCAATTGGCTTATGTCAGAATTCTGGTGAGAAGGAAGGGAAGCTTGTAACTGTGGCTTTAAGATCCATTCCTTTTCCCACAGTGACATTCTCATGGTCTTGAAAACCTTACTCAGAAAATATCTGGAGCAAATGTGTTGCCCTTGTGTGTGAGGGAGGTGTTTCTTTTGTTTAATTTGCAAATTCTGCAGACTGCAGTGATTTTGCTCAGAACCTTAACATCAGAGCACTCCCTAATTCATCACTGGACTTCACTTTGACCATTCTCTGACAACTAACATCTGTTCAGCAGCTCTGGGGTTCCCACAAGGCTCCCCAGAGCCTCCCAGTGTGATGGCAGCAGACCCAGATCTAGATGCCCATGTGACACCCATGCAGCGGGTGCTGCCTGAACCCCAGCAGCCTGAAAACAGAGAAAAAAAGACAAGGGGAAAATGCCACAAACCATAACTGCTTTGAGTATCCTAAGACAAATAATTTCACAACTCTTCTTAAGAGCATTAATTGGGAGTTAATTAGTCATTGTTGTGACTAATATTCAACTTCATAATTTTATTTTTTATGGGACTGATGTGTTATCCAAGCTAATTTGCAGTTTAAGAACCAGAGGTTTCACATAAGCATGAAATATAAATCATTTGTGATGAAAATCTTTTTAAAACATCCAAATAATCAGTCTACAAGCTGCCCTGTCTCATCCCTGGGAGTCAGCAAAAGACAACCAAAAAAGAACTTGCAAGAGCTTCAGCTTAAATTCCATTTTATCCAAATTCAGAAATAGGAAGCAACTTTGATATCCTGATTGGAATCTGGATGCTAGAAAGTCGACCTAGGTACAGATGGCACCAAAGACACATTAGTCTAACCACATCAGCTGAGAGGCCGTCGGGCCAGCCCTGTCTCCACTCCCAGGACAGGGGCCAGGCTCCTGCTGGATCCTTTGAGAGGGCCATCAACAGGGAGGTGAGACCCTCACCTCTCCCAGCTACGGAGAATCACAGACTGCAGTGCAAGAGTGCCCAGCACAGAGGGGCCCAGAGAGAAGGAGCCAGGAGCACCGAGGCTCTCTTGCTCCTGAGTCTGTGCAATGACCATGCACGAGGCAGTTGCATGCTACCCGCATGGACAGCAGGCTCACAGGGGTAAGGCCAACCTCCGCCACAGAGCAACCCCAGATCATGACAGGGCCACGACACGACACGGTGTCACAGCTGCCTGTGCCATGGCCTTCACACCCACCTCTAATCTCCCAGGAAGGGTCAGGGGCTGCCTCCAGGGAGAGAGACCCTGGCCCTTGTGCTGCAGCCATGGCACCTGTGGGAGGTGAGGTGACGTCAGTGAGCCTCAGGCAGTTCATGAGCTGCAGTGACTAGGAGGTGGGTTCTCCCCCAGGGAGAAAGGAAACTTCCATCATGTTCCAGAAGGTGAAAGGCACTCTGGTGTAGTCCTGAGTGGCTTTACCATCTCTGTGACTGCACAGAGAAAACCAAGATTCCCTCAGACCAACAAACTCGTCCCATGTCACCTAGCTAAAGGAAATGGAGGTGTGTCTAAGCTCTGCCACCAACCTCCTGTCCCCGCTCTGGAGCCTGGCTCAGGCTGTGGACGCCTCTCTAGACTTCCCCGCAGTTGGCCAGCAGGGACTTGCCCCATTTGCAGCACCTCCAGATTTAATTCCTGTCCAGCACACGAGACAGTCAGGCTCCAAACCATGTGAAGTTCAGGGTGTCTGGAACAGGTCTCCAGTGCATCACAAAACACTTCCTAATCACGCCAAGATTGAAGAACATCAGGGAGCCTCATTTTGCAAGTCAGGCACCAGGAATTTAGTTGGATCCCTGTGAATTGCTGGTTTCAAATGTCTTTTCCTGGACAATTAAGGAGGGACCAGGTACCTTACCACACCTGTGTGTGTGGCGGTGGGGGGGGGAGGGGCAACCAAGGAGCTGGTGATAACAATTCTTTGAGTTATTTAAGACATGGTATCTATGCATCACAATACTGTGTTAGAGGGTCATTCACAGGAAAGTAAATCAAGGAAAGCGTTTGAGGCCAGCTCCAGGGCAGGAGGGCCAGGAGTTACACTCCCTTTGGTGATCACAGCATGCCAGGGCTCAGGGCATGTCAGTTTTGATCCACCTGTTACAAAGGTGCTCCTTAGGCTAGAAATAATGGTAGGGGGCAAGAAGACAGAGAGACCCCACAAGCTATAGACAAGGCCCAGGCACCGTGTGGTACTGGTTTGAACCTCGTCACTAGCACTCAGAATGTGACCGGTGAACGGACGGTTGACACGCGCCCAGTGCAGAGCTTACTAGATGGCCGCTGAGGCGACAGACAGGCGGTGCAGGGGAGAGAGAGAGCAGCTGCGCTGGGGCGTCTGCTTTGCTGCTAGCAGCCCCCGACAGGAGGAGGGTTTTGGAGGCCGCAGATGTGTGTATGAGCATGCCCAGGGAAGGGGTGGGGAAGGCAACCTGCAGGGCTGGGTTTACCCAGAGTGGGGTCATCCTTGACTTCCGTGTCCCTCCTGGCCACCCCGTCTCCTCGCGGCTTGCAACAGTCCTGGGTCCTTCCACATCCTCCCACTGCTGCAGCCCGGGACGTGCAGCCCCCGTCCTCGCCTGCTGGTCCTCTCTGTCTCTCTCTCTGAAGTTCCATATGCCAGTTTCCATGCAGCTCTGTGCTCGCCTGAACATGCAGCTCTGCTCCCATTACTTTGCTGCTTAACATCTCTCAATGGATGCCTCTCAGATTAGAGAAAATGCTGAGCCACAGCTCACAGCTCGTCACAGATCTGTGTGCCACCCACGGCCCTCCATTCTCTGGCCACACCACTGTCCCCTCCTGCTGCCTCCTGGCATGAGACCCTCTGCTTTTCCCAAGCTCCCTGAACCCCAGCCCACTCGTAGGACCTTCAGAGTAACTGCTGTTCCCCGCCGTTCTCTGCATAAGCTGGTCCCTTCCTATCACTCGATCACAATGTAAACGTCGCTCTTCTGTTGATCTGTTAGTTTGTTGTTTTACAGGTAGCTCCTCCAAAAGGAGTTAAAGTACATGAAAAAAGGCTTTGTTCTCTTTGCTCACGTGGGACGGTGCAGGCACTGTCTGGCTGGATGAAGAGCTATTTCCCTAACAGCTCACAACTACATGAGGCATAAAGCAGAAGTTGTTCAGAGGCATTGTTTTGAAGGCGCTATGTTGTTTTTTAAGAAACAAATGAATTCAGAAAGTGTCCAAATAACACTCAAGAGTCATCCGTGTGTCTCATTTCTCCTGTTCCATCACTTGAGTGGGCTCTAACAAATACTTTTTCTAATCTTTGAATCAAAATAATGCTGCTGTGACACCTCTCTGCCAAGTACTCTAATACACCTAATATTTTCCTTCTGTTTTGGATTGAGAAGCACTATCTCAGGATTTTCAAATCCAACTTGTCAGTCCTTGTCAAAAAACAGTCACTGAGCTGGGCTTGGTGGTGCACTCCTGTAATCCCAGCAGCTCAGGAGGCTGAGACAGGAGGATTGAGAGTTCAAAGCCAGCCTCAGTAATTTAGTGAAGCCCTAAGTAACTCAGTGAGACCCTGTCTCAAAACAAAATACAAAATAGGACTGGGGATGTGGATCAGTGGTCAAGTGCCCCTTAATTCAATCCCCGGTACACCCTCCCTTCCCCCCCCCCCAAAAAAAAAAAACAGTCACTAAGCATCATGCACCTCAAATAGAGACTTTTTACCGACGTGCCCCAGGTGGGAATCAGTGCACCTGCCATCATGGAAAGCTGAGGGGATGGATACCTGCTCAACTGGGGGCATTCCCCTCTCTATGAGGAAATGAATCACTCCCAAAATGTAAAATGGGGCCTTATTGGAAAGTCAGCCACACGTTTGCAGATGAATTGCAATATCAATTCATCTCAGAAAAAAAATAAGGAAATTGAGTAGCTAGCATTCCTTTCCTACTGCAAGGATAGAAAATAAAAAAATAAATAAATCTGTGGGCTGCAGATATAACTCAATACTAGAGTGCTTACCTAACCTGTGAGACCATGGGCTCTTTCCCCAGCACCTGACAAAAAAAAAAAAAAAAAAAAAAAAGAAAGAAAAGAAAAGAAAAAAGAGAAAGAGGAAGAGAAGGAGGAGAAGGAGGAGGAGGAGAAGGAGAGGGAAAGGGAGTCAGAGGAGGAGGAGAAAGTTAATTCATTGTAAATAATAAACAGAATGAGGTCTTACTAAACCAGCTATTTATCAAATTGCTTCTGTTGTCCTCAGTGGTCCACGATTAGCTTGACATAACTACATTGCCGGAGTCTGGAGGATGATGGAGGAGAGGAAACAGTGCTGAAAACAGCATTACCAGCTGGGGCTGTGAGCCCGGAACACGAGGAGGGGGCCAGCAGCCTCAGGACAGCATGGCTTACTACACCCAGCAGTGATTTACCTCAACACCTCTGAGAAAATGTGAAGCAACTAAACTTCAAAGAATTAAGGAGCATATTTTAATAAATTAACACAATGACAGGAGTTCTAAGAAACAGAATGAACTTTGACATGAATAGACGTGATGAAGGACAGAAGGAGAAAAGGGGACCTGTAGGCACTGGACTCCATCAGAACTTATGGGTGTCTCCATACATCAGAGACCTGTGCAGAAACATCGTAGAAGCTCACGTATGACAAGAGCAACTTCTGCGGCTCACACCTAAAGCCCCAGCATATACATCCACCCCACAAGCTGCGCTTTCATTCCTTTCTTGGAAATTCCCAATTGGCTGTCACATGACCCCTCAGGGGAATTCCCTGAAGAAAATCTTTCCTAAAGGAACTCAAGCTATTGCAACAAATTATTGTGAAATAATGATAATATATATACATATATGATTAAATTATATATATATGTAATCTGGTATATACATATATATTACATATTTCGGTAGCAACATCTGATGCTTTAATATATGTCTGAATGTTGCAGTGAAATCATATTGAGGCATCTTTGAGCACTTTTTCCATTAAGTGACTACAAGTAGAATTCATGAGGTAAAGAGAAAGTGCATATTTACATAGGATTAATAGCTTCTGTTGCTTACCTCCTACCTGTGTCCCAACTGTAACAAACCCCCCAAGACACAAGCCATTAAGGAGATGAAAAGAGAAGAAAGGGACCCAGGGGCCCACAAACCCCGTCCTTAAAGGAAAAGGAAACGTGATACAGTTACGCAAATATAGATGAGTTCAGTCTGTAAATAGCACCCCACAAAATATACTTCAGCCAATTATTCCTCAAACAAACCCAAGGTATTATAACATTTTGGGGACAATTATTGTCTGTGATGCCCACAGCACAGGCCACAAGTGTCTGAGACCCACGGTCCCCAGTCCCTGTGTGTCTGTTCCTGCCCAGACGGCAAGCTCCGCCTTGCTGGAAGGTGAATTTCACCTCTGCCTTCCTGATCCCTGGCACCATCTAGGCTCAATAAATCCTGAAGGATTCATGAACTTTCCATCTTGGACAAGGATGTTGGGCTTGATGACAGAAAAGTGGACCAGAAAGTAACGGGAGCAAGAGTAGAAGAAACGGAGTGTTGGGTGGGAGAGGCACAGCGAGGAGAGATGAGAGTGAGGAGATAAGCAAGGACAGAGTCTGCAGCTTTGTGGGTTAAGGCAAGGGACCTGCATGGGATAAGTGCCGTGAGAAGCCTTCAGAGTTTCCATGGGGCACACTTAAATTAACCACTTTATGATTGGCACATGGTGGCTGACTGGCTGACGGTTATTTTGTAAAGTGCTCTCAAACTGAAACAGTCCCAATTCATCTAAATACATCACATTTTCTTTAGAAGTAGAACTCGTGGGCATCTGGCCCACTCCCTTCTTATATTTTCAATCAAGAATTGTATTTTCATACAAGATGTTGAAGGGACGCAAGAAGGAAACTACAAGATGAACATTAATTCAATATAAATATGCACTTTCCCTTTAACTCAAAAACTCTACTTCTATTCACTTAATAGAAAAATTGTTCAAAGATGCCCCAAGATGATTTCATTGGAACTTTTAAACATAACTAAAACATCACATGGTGCCCCATAAATACATAACATGTGTAATTATTATTTGTCAATTAAAATAAGCATTGTAAAGTGACATTTCCTGTTACAGCAATCCACATGCTTTCTATAAGAAGTGTATGAAGAAGTGATTGTTACATCCATGCAATGCAATGTAGCACCAGGCCCCTGCTGGACCACCCCATGCAACAGCGCTGAGTGAACACCACACTATTAAGGAGCAGGAGGAAGGGGCGTGGTGGGGGCCGGTGAGAGCTGGGCTTAGTACAGTTCCACTTTCTTGATGTTGGTTAGAATTTTATTAGTTAGTGTCAGGAAAATGTGTATTTCATTTTAGGAACGTAGATGTAGATATGAGTGTAGAGGTTATTCACAGTAAGTGAATCTCAACTTCTAGGTTAGAGTTAGAATTTTTCCTCTTACAATAAAAACGACCCATTTCCTCCCTTCAGCTGTTTTCTAGTTTTATATACTGTCTGTATTAAGCTGCTGAAGTTCAAGAAAGATCTGTGGAATGCAATTAGATAGGTTTGAGGAGTTACTTTCATGCTAAACTCTTGTTCTTAGCCATTAGTAACTCTTTTAAAAACAGCCTTTGGCCTAAAATTTCTCTAACTAGTTTCAAGCCAACAGAGACTCTTATTTGGAAAGCTTGAGGGGATGGCGGGGACTTTGTTCCTTTCAGTAATTAATATTTAAACCCTTGTGGTTCTTAATTTGCTGAGAAAAATCTAATACTCAAACACATTTTGTACATAAAACATTGGCAAAGATTTACATCAAACTACCCTCAAGTTGAAGTCTGAAACAAAGAAACAAAAGCACAAAAGCATGTTTTTTCGCAGGTGGATAAGACGTGTGACTCTCAGTATGCAGCCAGTGAATCTCAGTGTGCATGTTTCTGGGACACATGGGTAAACACGTCTGTGCATGGAACCAGGCACAGCACTTCTAACATTTGCTCTGTTTCCGAGTTTGCAGCAATCCAATATGGCGCTTCTTGCATCTTTACACTTCTCTCTCTCCCCCTCCTTCCCTTCAGCCCGCTCTACCCACTCCATGTGTGTTTCTCTCTCACTCAGTGCTGCTTCTGGCTCTTGACCCCAGCAGCAGTCATTATTCACCTTACAATGATGACCCTTTCTGTGAGCATACTACTTTGAAAGGCTACTATTTTTCAGAAGCTTTACGTCCGCCTTTCTTATTTTAACCCACCCCATCTGAGATCCCTGATGATGCCAATTTTGAGCCATCTGAGAAATTTTCCCTATAAACTGAGTGGGTTCCTGGCTTTTCTCACCATTATCTCAGGGTATGTAGGTTCTGTCTCTGCATCAAGGGTCCCAGGTCAGCTATTAACCTCTTTTTTCCAGCATCCCAAACCCCTTTGCTATTGAGACCTGTCTTGATTTCACAACACTTGTGCCTTCTAAAACTGGTCTTAGTGGCGATTTCTACAGGGAGCATACTTAGCTCTTACCACTTGAATTCCATTTTCTGACTTAGCCTGAAAACTATGCATTATCTTTTATGTGACTGCAAAGCAGTTCTCTTTTGAAAATGGCTCTGAAAGGCTGAAATGGGCAAAGAAAATCTAACTATGACTACCATGGTTCATTGCTTCCTATTTTCGGCCAAAAAAAAGAAAAGAAAGAGCCCGAACTCTTCAAAGCTACATGTAATGGGCAGAATAGCATCTTAAATGATAAAACTAAGCATATCCCAAAACAGCAGTACAAATACAGTTAAGTTCCTGTGAATTGAAAATATTGAGTTAAAGAATCACTTAATGTCATACATATTAAGGGGCACAGCTAAAAGCTAACCCATAAAATATAGGAATCAAGATACAAGAGTTATCCAATACCCCAGTGTGAGGATGATGATTATTGCTAATGCCCCAGTTCTAAGGTATTTATGTTTTAAACCATGAACTAGAGGAACTTTGAAGTGAGTTTGTAATCCATTTTTTATTATCCAATTTGATTTTTCCTAAAAGTACAATTAGAAATTTATGAGGAAGAAATATGAAATCATTAAGGAGTAGAGTTGACATCAAATTTCTAATTTATGTACTTTCAAACATAGCCTTCTGCCCTTTTGATTGATTAAACCTCTCATTTTTTACTAATCCAAATGAACCAACACTTGAACTCTATTTGTTCATTGCAAAATGCATTGAAAATGCTTCTATATATTCCTTATTTATACAAAGATGTGATTCAAGTTAAATAATACTCACTTTTATAGGTTATGAATTAGTGATTTCATTGGTCTTCTATTTGCAGGGTTATGAAAGACTAAGCCCAATACAATTAGATCCTGGATGAACTGAAACAAATACACTTTAGATTTACTGGGGCTTCTGGATGCAGGGAAAATATCTAAAGAGCAAAAGGACAATTTTAAAAAGGTTCAGGGAAAACAGACATTGTAAAACCTGGTATTGCCCTGGGAGAATGCCAGTCACAGGGATGGTATTGGGAAACTACATGTGTGAATGTTGAAGACCTTGGTATGAGTTTCTTTCTTCTTCTTCTCCTTCTCCTCCTCCTCCTTCCCTTCCCTTCCCTCCTCCTCCTCCTCCTCTCCTCCTCTTCTTTCTTCTTCTTCTTCTTCTTCTTCTTCTTCTTCTTCTTCTTCTTCTTCTTCTTCTTCTTCTTCTTCTTTCCTTGGCACTTTGAACACCATAAGCATTTCTGTGATGGAGTTTAATCAAAAGGAGAAAATTTTCATATCACCAGTTACAAAAGAAAACAAACCACCAATGTGTGCTTGTCAGTAGAAACAATCCAAAGTGCATCAAAACTTCTTAACAGGTTCAGACATTAAGATTATATCATGGTGGAAAGTGTTGTGAATCTCTAATTCATATGCAACCAAATATTAAACTAGCAAGATAAATTTGGAAATAACCCAACAAAACCCACTGAAATGAATAATGCAATCACTTGTAATGAAAGCTCAGTTGTACATTTAATGTCAAACAAAGTGAAGAAATCATTGGTGGCTTGGGGATATAATTGAAGAAATTATGCAGAATAGAGGTAACAGATATAACAGACAAATCCTAGATTCTGTTGCAACCCACCACCAAACTTGGTAGCTTGAAAAACAATAATTTCATTATGCTCATGGATCCTAAGGACACTACTTCCTTCAGGATACAGCTGCAAGTAAGGAGGGCTTTGTCAGATCAATGAAGTAAGGGCCTCAAAACTAGGGGTACCAAGTTCAGACTGCTCACTAAAGGTGAATGTAATGGTTAATTTGAATTGTCAACTTTATTTGATTAAGAGATGCCAAGGATTAAGAAAGTTATGGGTGTGTCAATGAGGGTGTGTCTAGGAATGATTGGCATGTGGGATAGCCAACTGAAATGGAGATCCTCCCTAAGCTTGGGCAGCACCAACCAATAGGATGATAGCTTGGATGGCATAAAAGTTGGAAGAACAAGGAAGCAACAGCGGATGCAAGCTTGATTCTTCTTGAATGGGTTCTTGATTGCAGCTGAGATGGTCTGAGGATGTCAGACTCTCCCTTCTTCACTCTTCCAAAACAGATTCTCCAGAAGTCTTTGGTCTAGAACTAGGGTATCACTGTTGATTCCTCTTGTTCTGGGGCTTCATCCTCTTAGATTGCACAGCTGCTGGTTCTTCCAGCCCTCCAGCCTGCAGACAGCCATTGTGGACTATCCAGCTTCTGGTTGCATAAGCCAACCTAATGAGCTCCTTTACTTTTGGTTGATTCTGTTCCTCTAGAGAACCCTGACTAACACAGTGAACATAAATGGGAAGTGAACACTGGATAACAGAAACATAGCTGGTTAGTTGTCATCTATTTATTTTCACCACTTCTCAATTTATTCACATAAATTCTTTCTTTGGATCCAATTTTGTTATAACTTACATTTTCAACCTTTAAATGTTCAGAAGCATTCTATATTGCTTCCTCCAGCATCTTCCATGGAGTGGCGAGCACACACAGGGCACGGACAGAGGAGCATTGGAAAGACCCTGACCAGATCTATGGATGCTGTTCAAGCACAGACATGGATGAAGGTAAGGCGAGGGAGACCCAGGGCTGGATTTACCTACAGGGGTATCCAGCAGCAATGAGGGCTAGGTTTCAAACCAGTAAAAAGGAGATGGCAGAAGGCCAGGAAGAACATCTGTGGGTTAATACAGGATCGTTGGAATGAAACAAAGGGAACTGCCTGGGAAAGGGTATGTGAGAGGTATCTGGAGCACTACTTGGGGCTTGGTGGAGGAAGGGGTGGTGGGCAGGAGGCTCTCTGCTTTAGACTTGGGCTGAAGGGATGGTAAGTTAGTCAAAAGAAGCAGACTTGTGAGAGGTTTGTAATGGGAATATTTCCAGCATTCATGGATCCAGGAAGAACTTGTTCCCAGTGGTTACATGCAATGGTCAAAGTCCAGGGGACAGACCTGGACTGGGACCCACAAGTCATGGGCATCCTCTAAATCAGATGAGGTTAGCCAAAGAGATTCTAGGAATCAGAGCAAGAATCTGTTAGCAGCCATCAGGGCACACAGAAAGCCGTGTCTCTCCACCAGTGTGTATACAGATAAGTCACCTGCCCTTGGAGGAAGCAACCACCAGGATGTTTTTGAAAGACATAATGTGTCTTGGGGGAGGAGACTTGAAGTAGCACAAATTGGTCAATAAGACGAGGAAAAATGACCTGACTGAGGAAATCATTTCTAAAAAGTGAAGGATTTATTTAGGCTACTTTTGGGTGGGGAGTAAATTACTAAACAATAATTATAATTAATATTTAGAAATTTGTTAAGAATTAGTCTATTCTCAGACTGAAGGGCTTGGAAGCAGTTGGGAGCTAGCATCAGAATAGAGAGACAGCTTACAGAAGATGAGCTGCAGCACTGTGCTCAGCTAACATCTAGCACTTCCTACATCCCCCAGCCAAGCAGAGGGTCGTGGGAGAAGGTTCTTGTCATTTTTGCTGAAATTGTCTTCCCTTTCATAATGACCCTGAAGGCCACAGGGTCTAGGTGGCAGAGATGCAGGTTACAGGAAAGGTAGATCCACAGGCAACATGGGTAAGTGCTGCTAAACCACTACATCACGGGGTTTGTCAGGCCTGGGGGTGAATGGTGAGTACCAAACTCTAGAAAGATCTTCCCCAGCTGCAACTGAACATATCTAAACATGTTCAACCAATCTGAATCATAAGGAGTAGGTTTCCACTGGATTTAGTCCTATTTGTATATAATTTCCTTTACATAGAAATCTGCCTGCTTTTTGAAAGTCAGAGAATAACTTTGCACAAAACACCAGAGTGAGGGTTCTTTTGATGGAATGATAGGATTTGACCTGGCCCATCCTGCTAGTTCCATCCCCAGCCACCAAGGACCTGGAACCATGTCTTGTTCTTTATGTTTCCTGCAAGCTGCTGGCTGCACCCAGCTCTGCCTTCCTGGGTAACAGTAATGAACCGTGGGAGTGAAATAAATAGAATAGAATAGAAAGGAATGTCTCTGGGGGACTAATTATGAAAAATAAAACACCATGACTCTCTGTCAGCACTGGGAAAAGGTAAAGTTAAGAAACACGGAAGATGTGCATCACCAGTGAAGCCAGCCAGTCCAAGATGGCACCCTGTGGACCCAGAGGAGAAGGTCTCTGCTGGAGCCAGAGCTGGGGCGGATCCCTCTGCAGCCTGGCAGTGAGACAGAGCCAGGTGCACCTCGGGAGGGAGAGCCTGGTCCTGCAGAGCCCACAGCCCTGGGGCAAAGAGCCCAGCTGGAGGCCTGCGTTAGGTTCTGTGGTACAGGAATAAGGCAGGCTGAGCCCCCAGAGCCTGGGGTCTGCAGCAGTCCCTGCACTCTGCTGGGTGCAGGGCCCCAGGGCAGCTTTCTCCTCCCAGGCACTGCATCACGTGCAGTCCTACAGAGCGATGAGATCTGGAGAGGTGGAAGTGCTAAGACCACCCTGGTGTCTGACCCCCAGGGACAGGAGCTCCCAGGTGGTCCCTGAGAGGTAATGTCTGTTCCCAGAACTGGGAGCCAGGCCTGGCACACGATGGTACACACTCTCAAGGTGTACTGAATGAGTGAACAAACAAGCATACGTATGAATAATAAAAGATGCTCAGCACAGCCTCAGTGTGCTGCCTGCAGTGCTGTGCACAGGTGCCTGGACAGAGATGTTGGCAGGGCCTGTGTTCACAGCTGATGGTGAAACGCCATTCAGGTTCCAGGCTGGTGCCTCAGGAAATGTGAAAGAGGACCAGGGAAATGTGATGACCAGCTCTGCTTTGAGGTGTGGTAAGCAGCATCCTGATGGTGTCTTACAATGCCAGGAAGATCACATAGTTGTTTCCTATATCCTCTTTGTGTGAATATGCTTTAGATAAAACAGACCCAGGGTGAATTATCTGTTGAAGAGCTGCTCCATATTCAAGGTTAATTCTGCACTCAGCGTATTGACAATGTAACAGAATCAAATCTATCTAATCCTTCCCCCTGATGGAGTCTGGATGTTGTTACCATAGCAACTCAGCCCACAAATTTAATAATTAAATAATCCAATCACATTTTCATACAAAATAGGAAAACATCTTTACCTACTGGAGTTGAGAAATAAATCCTCAAAAGAATAAAGAAAAACCAGAAGCCCAAAGAAATAAAGCATAGTTTGGGCAGCTTATTGAACTAGAGAGATGTATGAAAGTTAAGTGTAAATTGTATAAGTATTTAAAAGTTAATGCTGCAAAAATAAAGGCTAGTCAACCACAACATGAATTAATAAAAGACATTTTATACGGCTTGACAGTGTCGTATGAGTTGTGGGGCACCTCTTAGCCTGGATTCTTCAGAGAAACAGAACCAGTACGACACATATGTTTCTACATCACGTCTCTGTATATCTGCACCTAAACATAAAGAGAGACAGAAGCAGAGAGAGATTTACTATAAAGACCTGACTTGCATGATTATGGAGGCTGAGAAGTCCCAAAATCTGCACCTGGAAATTTGGAGACCTAGAGAGTCTCAGGTCTTGCTCTAGTCCAAGCCCAAGTTGAAGCAGAAGAAAAGAAGCATTCCAGCTTGAAGATGAGCAGAAGATGAACAAGCTCTGCCTGTTTGTTCTACTCAGGCCTTCACTGGTATGGAGGAGGCCCACCTACAACAGGGAAGAAAATCTGTTTTACTCAATCCACAAGTCCACATGTTGATCTCATCCAGAAATACTCCCATGGACACACCCAGAACAATGTTTACTCAAACATCTGGGCACACTGCGATCCCCTTGGGTGGGTGCAAAACTAACTGTCTCAGGATATGTTTATGGTTTTTGTACTTTTTGTATTTTGTGTATTTAGGTGTACAATTTGTGGTTTGACATGCCTAATGAAATTATCACTATAGCCACATTAGTATATCCATCGTTTCACATTGTTATCTTGGTGTGTATGCAGCAAGATCAGCTAAAATTGACTCTTTTAGCAAAAACCCTAATAAGAATATGACTATGGTTCTCAAGTCATATATTAGATCTCTAGATTTGTGCATCTTAAATGTCTGCAGTGTTAGATCCTTTGACCAACATCTCCCCATATCTTGCCTTTTATGCACAGTGCTGCCTTGAATGTGGGAATGAAGATGTCTTTACAAGTAATGACGATTTCATTCTTTTGAGTATGTACTCAGACGAGGTATTGCTGGTTGTATGGCAGTTCTATTTTTAATTTCTTTAGGAACTTCCAAAGTGCTTTTCACAATAGCTACACCAGGCTCTGTTCATCCACCATGCACAGAGCTCCCTCTTGTCAATGCTTGTTATGTAATCTCAAGGAATGCACAAAAATTATTTGACAAAGTTCAACAACCAGTCTTGATAAAAATTCTCATCAACTTAGGTATAGAAAGAAGTTTTGTCAGTACAAAGAAGGTCATTTACGAAAAACACACAGTTGACATCTTATTCAATTGAGAGAAACTGAAAGCTTCTCCTCTATGTTTCAGTACAAGGCAATATCCCCATTCTTACCACTATTACTATTCAAAACAGCACTAGAAATACCAGCAAGAGCAATCAGACAAGAAAAAATAAATAAATTAGAGGCATGCAAATCATAAAGGAAGAAGTAAAATCATCTCTATCTGCAGGTGACATGATCTTACATATTTATGCTTTTGATTTATAAAATTAGTATGACAACATGCCACTTAAAAATCCTTTTGAACATTTAATTACATGTTTTCTAAAATATCTGCACTGTGTTCATACTATATTCATTTGTATATTTTTCATTTTCTATTAAAAAGGAAAAGTCCATGTTCACTCTCCTCACTCTTAGTTTCTATACACAACCAGTAAAATTCAGTCACTCCCCTCAAAATAATCACTTTTAACCTTTAAACTCTGTGTGTGTGTGTGTGTGTGTGTGTGTGAGAGAGAGAGAGAGAGAGAGAGAGAGAGAGAGAGAGAGAGATGTGTCAGAGCGTCTCCACCTTGCAGGGCCAACTTTTGGGGTTATATCCTCCTGTTTTGGGGTGCTGTCTTCTACATGATGTAGAATTTTCAGCAGCACTCTTGGCCTCTGTCCAGTAGATATCAGTAGCCTATCCTATTCCAGTTGTGCCAAACAAAACTGTTTCCAGACTTTGCTAACCAATATGACTACCCTAGAGAAATCTCTTTTTTTTTTTCCACTTCATTTCCTTAATCCTGTACTTATACTTAAATGAGTAATGACAACATGAATCTTCATAAAATAGCTTCTGAATTCATCTCACAGCTGCAATGGTAACAGACCAGGGAGAATTCCTTAGTACTAAGCTGCTGGGTTCATAATGCTTCATAATAGAATATTCAAGAAATCCAAAATAGTCACATCAGGACTGGCTCATGCCTTCTGCCAACTACCCCAGTTAGCATCTTTATATACATAATCATGAACTGAAAATTTTCAAGTGGGTGGAGTCTGTGCAATTTGCTGGAAAGTGGAGAATGGCAGAAAATAAAAACTGTATTTTTTCCAAACTAAGCTAGCCTCTTATGCATTGTTGAGACAATGGAATTAATCAGACATAACTTTCCTATGCACATATAAGAAAACATCACAGTGAATCTCCACAACATGTACATCCACGAGACTTGGATCCTAATTAGAATAAGATGTACTTCATGTTCGTATAAATATGTTGAAATTGACTTTACTGTCATATATAAATAAGAGAATAAATAAGTAAAAAATGTTGAATGTGAAAAAACGAACATAAATTAATACAATTTTAAGAAAAGTAGTCTGGAGAAGTGTAAGCACATATGCACTTTGATCTAATGAATTCTAGATATAAACTATTTTGGTGGTATTCTTTCACTCATGTAATATGTTATATCTACAAATATTCTCAATGAAGCACTTGCTCATGATAACAAAATGTGGAAGGCAACCTAAATATTCTCAGCAGGACTAAGTAAACTGATTACATCCATAAAATGTAACAGTAATACAATCACATTTCCTTGTATACCAATTTATATTTTATGTATTTTAAATTCTGTGCATATGTTATTCATAGAAAGATGAAGTATGAAATAATGAGTCAATATCCTCCAAGTATCTAATTATGTAGCAAAAGCCCATTAATATTGGAATCATCATAATTTAAAACATATTTTGTGTACATGTATGGTGATTGTTTTGGTTTTAGCCACCTTGGTCTCCCAAGATTCATTTCTTCCATTATAGGAATCTTCTGGTTCTGCCCACATCTCTCTGTCTGTTCTGTGATTTGGAAACTCATATTGGAGCAATTGTAGGTTTCATCTGACTTGTTTCCTGTTTCCTAGAGCTCAATCTCTTTTCAAGTATTTAAAAACCATTCTTTCAAGTATTACTACATTTTTATTGTTTTTCTAGGAAAAGGTATATCCTATTTCTACATCTTGGCCAAAGTGAAGCCTCCATTTGTAAAACAGACCTCATGATCGTCACCAGCAGGGAGGTGCCTCTCAAGAAAGCTCAGGTAGGTGACCCTTAGGCCTCAGGGCCAGCTCCCTCTTGCATCAGCCAGGACCACAGGTCTTGTCCATTGGCGATTCTGAGCCACATGCAGCTGACATCTTGACCATGAAGTATGTCTCACTTATTTATTCTTTTTTTCATTTCTGATGCTAAAGATTTGTAGTTTTTTCATATAGATCTCTATAGGTCTTGTTAGATTTATACCTAGGGATTTAATTTGGGGAAGTACAAATATAAATAATGGTCATGTGTGTTTTTAATATAGATGCTGCTTGCTCATTGCTGGTATAAAGGAAAGTATTTGACTTGTGATATTAACAATTTATCCTGCAACCTTGCTATAACTGCTTATTAATTTAGAAGCTATTTTATAAATCCTTTCAGAATTCCTGCATTATCATGACATCCGCGAACAAATTTTATCTCCTCCTTCTCAATCTGTATACCTTCGATGTCTTGTCTTGTCTCAGCGCATTAGCTAGAACTTACAGGGTGAGGTTGAAAAGGAGCCATCAGAAGAGAACTCCTCGTCTTGTTCCTGAAAGATTCTAATTTCTCAATATTAAGTATAATGTTAGCTATTTTAGCTGGAGGTTTTTTTGTTTGTTTTTGGCAGATATTCTTTATCCACCAGAGAACATTCCCTTCTATTCCTAGTTCAGAAAGTTTTTGATATATATGGCTGTTAAATTTTTCAAATGCTCTTTCTGTATCATGGAAAAGATGTAACTTTTTCTTTAGTTTCTTGATGTGATAGACTGCATAAGTAATTTTCACATGTTGAAGGAGCCCTTCATGCCTCAAACAAATTCCACTTAGTCACATAGTGTATGATTCTGTTAATGCATTGTTGGATTCAGTTTGCGAATATTCTGTTGAGGTTTTTACTTTTATGTGTATCCACAGATGTATTATATAGTTTTATCTTCTTGCAATGCCATTTCTGGTGATGATACTAAGGTAATGTGGCCTCATAGGGTGAGTTAGGGAGCATTTCCTCTGATTCTCTTTCTTCAGGTAGAGATGATAAGTAATTGATATAATTTCTTCCTTAAGTGTTAAGACAGAATTCACCAACAAACCCATCTGGGCCTGATACTTTCGGATTTAGAAAATTAGTAATTATTGCTAAAATTTCTTTTATTAATGTGCTCCTATTTAGGTTGTTCATTTCTTCTTGTGTGTGTTTTGGCAGATTGTGTCTTTCATGGAAGTAGTCTATTTTTATACATTATCAAAATTGAAGGCACAGAGTTGTTATATTCATTATCTTTTTAGATACAAGGGATCTGCATTGATTTCCTCTTTTTCAATTTAGTAATTAGTGCTCTTTGTCTTACTCCCTTAGTTAGC
This sequence comes from Tamias sibiricus, assembly GCA_025594165.1. Lineage (NCBI taxonomy): Eukaryota > Metazoa > Chordata > Mammalia > Rodentia > Sciuridae > Tamias > Tamias sibiricus. The sequence goes on along the minus strand of CM046662.1, from coordinate 165,889,480 downwards.
CTGGCTAGGGGATTATCATTTTATCGGTCTTTCCAAAGAAACAGCTTTTACTTTTGTTGATTTTTTTTCTATTGCCTTTCCTATTTTAAATTTTATTGGCTTTGGCTTTTATTTTTATTATTTCCTTCTGCTCACTTTAATTTTAATTTGCTCTTCTTTTTCTAGTTTCTAAGGAGGAATTTTGGTTATTGATTTTTTATATCTTTTTAATGTGTGAGTGTAATGCTCTAATTTACCTCTGAGCACTGTATTCATTATATCCCACAGATTTTGATGAGTCATATTTTAATCTTAATTAAATTTAAAATTTCTTTCAAGATTTTTCGTTGACCTCTGTGTTATTTAGAAGTATCTTTGTAAGATCCTAGTATTTGAGTATCCTCTAAGTACCTTTTTGTTTGTTTGTTCTAGTTTAATCGCATCGTGATCTGAAAGTACACATTGCATGACAGCTCTTCTCTTAAATTAACTGAGGTGTATTTGATGTCCCAGTCTGTGTTGTATCATGTCTCTCCCAGATGGTCCGAAGCTGTCAGTTGTACCCAGTTGATTGGAGGAACTGTTAAGTTCAACATCCTCACTGATTTTCTGCCTCCTTGCTGGAGCTCTCCATTTCTGATGGAAGGATGTTCAAGTCACCAACTCTAATGGCAAATTCATCTGTTTGTCCTTGAATTCTTTGTGTTTTGCCTCATCTGTTTTGATGATCTGTTGTTAGGCACATACAAATTAAGGATTGTGGTGTGTTCCTGGAGAATTAACCCCTTTGTCATTATGCAAGGGACTTCCCCTCTTGATCCTGAATATCTCTCCTTGCTCTGAAGGCTGATTTTTCTGAAAATGTGTACCTACTCCTCCTTTTTTGGTAAATGTTTGAATAGTCTATCTTTCTCCATCCCTCACTATTTATGAATATGCATACTCATATTTAAAGTGGATTACTTGTGGACACCATAGAGTAGGGTCTGTTTTTTTTATCTACTCTGACAATCTGTATATATATATATATATATATATATATATATTTTTTTTTTTTTTTTTTTTTTTAATCAAGAGTTGGACTCAGAGCCACATCCCCAGCCCTATTTTGTATTTTATTTAGAGACAGGGTCTCACTGAGTTGCTTATTGCTTCACTTTTGTTGAGTCTGGCTTTGAACATATGATCCTCCTACCTCAGCCTCCTGAGTCTCAGGGACTACATGTAGGTGCATGTGCCACCGCACCCACGGACAATCTGTCTTTTGATTGGTACCTTTGGACCATTAACAGTAAGGGTGATTATTAGTTTAGTTGGACAGATACCTACCATATTTGTTACATTTTCTACTTGTTTCCCTTATGCTTTGTTCCTACTTTTGTCCTCACTTTCTCCCTTTTGTGGGTTTAGTTGAACATTGTATGATCACATTTTCTCTTTTTGCATATCACTTATGATACTTTTTGGCTCTTTTAGAGCAGGTGCTCTGAGTTTGCAATATTTACAACTAATCTAAGTCCACTTTCAAATAGGACTATATCTTTTGTAGTTGGAGCAAAGAGCTTATAATAACAAAATGTTCCTAACTCCTCCCTCCTATATCTTGCACCTTTGCTGCATGCATTTCACTTCTATATCAGCATATGTAAGGAGGTCAGGAGGATCTGTAGAGCTCTAGGAACTAAAACTTATGAAAACAGGGGGACCTCTTTGTGACTGGGTCCCCAGAGCTTTTTTTTTTTTAATTTATCTTATTATTTATTTACTTATTCATAATGCACAAGTATAGCATCTTTTTACATACAACTGCTTGTATACAAAGTATATAAGTACCATTCAGATCTTCAATCATGCATTTAGGATAATGATATCCATCTCATTCAACCACCAATTTTTCCCCCTTTCCCCCCCTTGCTCCCTCCCTTTCCGCTCCCTTTCCTTTGACCATTCTAGTGTTCCTCTAATCCTATGTACCCCCATCTAACAACACTGTGAACTAGCCTCCTTATATCAGAGAAAACATTCGGTATTTGGAGTTTTGAGATTGACTAATTTCACTTAGCATTATATTCTCCAACTTCATCCATTTACCTGCAAATGCCATTATTTTACTCTCTCTTATTGCTGAGTAAAATTCCGTTTTGTATATATACCACATTATCTTTATCCACTCATCTACCAAGGGACATCTAGGTTGGTTCCACAACCTACCTATTGGGAATTGTGCTGCTATAAACATTGAAGTGGTTGTGTCACTGTAATATGCTGTTTTTAAGTCCTTCGGGAATAGACCCAGGAGTGGGATGGCTGGGTCATAGAGTGGTTCCATTCCCATTTTTTCCAAGAAATCTCCATACAGCTTTCCATAGCGGTTGCACCATTTTGCAGTCCCACCAGTAATGTATGAGTGTGCCTTTTTCCCCACATCCTTTCCAACATTTATTGTTGTTTGTGTTCTTGATAGCTGCCATTCTGACTGGAGTGAAATGAAATCTTAGAGTAGTTTTGATTTGCAGAGCTTTTAACACATGCATTCATCTACACTGAGCCTCCATTAATTTGTCAGTTAGTTAAGCTTTTTCTTAAATTAGCATATTAAAGGGGAAAATTGGTTAATGAAAAAAAAAATGTTGGTGCTCATTATGGTTTAAATGGGAGTTGTCCCCTGAAAACTCGTGTGGAGACAATGCTGGGATGTTCCGAGGGGAGGCGATGAGGTTATTATAAGATCTGTGACCTGATCAATGGATTAATCCATTTGATGGATTAATAATTTGGATGACCACTGGGTGGTAATTGTAGGCAGGTAGGTCTTGGCTAGAGGAAGTAGGTCACTGAGGCCATTTCTTTGGGGTTTACATTTTGTCCCCAGTGAGAGGCGTGCTCTCTCTCTCTCTGCTTCCTTGGGTATTGAACTGAGTGACTTTCCTCCTTTCTGCCCTTCTGCCACCATGTTCTGCCTCACTTTGGGCCCCGAGCTATAGAGTCAGTAGACAGACTATGGACTGAACTTTTGAAACTGTGAGACAAAATAAACTTGTTCTCTGCTAAGCTGTTCTTGTCAGTGTACTGGTCACAGTGACACAAAACTAAGACTGCGCTCTATGTAAAGAATCAGATTCATGCTTTACTTAAAAATGAGGCCATGTATGGGTATGTCATTGCTGACTCACCTCGTAACCTCTGTATGTTTAAAATATGTGAATTGAATATTCTCTCACTACTGTGTCCTTACCAGTCTTCCCCCACCCCCTCTCACCTGCAGGTGCACTTGCGCGTGCGCACACACACACACACACACACACACACACACAATGTTTAACTGAAAACCTAAAAATATACACATCATTTTCGAATTATACTGTGACAAATTAATTTAATAATCTAATTCAAGTATATTGAATTACTTCAGTTACCTTGTAAAATATATATAACTCATTAATTTATACTTAAAGTCTTCAGCTTGATTCTTTAATATAGTGAATAAATGTGAAACGTGACTTTTAAAATGACATCAAAACAAACCAGACTTTTTTCAAAGTAATAAAACATGAGAAACTTGAGAATAAATTGAGCTGAGATTTTGCTTGGAATTAAGATCAGTAGCAAACAGATAGTTCTTTTATCAACCTATCATCAAAATGCAGAAAGTTTAAAATTTCTTGTTGTCATTAAAATCACAAAACTTCATATCACAAAATATCATTGTACTAAAATATGAAGGGTAAAAGTGTCATTCTGCTCTTTGATTAATAGACTAAAACTATGTAAACACAATTTAATGTATAATACAAAACTTAGTGATAACATTAATCCACTCATATTTATTAACATTTTAATCTGAGATCATTCTCATCATTTAATTATATTTTTATTTTGTTTGAAGTTATGAAGTCTTAGTAACAATACCATTTAAAGAGGAACAAATCATAAAACTGCAATTGTTAGGATCGAATCATCAAGATTAATTTTATCATTAAGAAAAATGTTTGCAAAACTCATATATTATTATACCAAAATACACCTTTAGGCTTATATGATATGGGCTCTCTATAAGTTATCGTTTGAGACAGGACAACAAATTCAGAAAATTCTTGCATGACTTTTCCCCACTGACTAATTAGGGAACTCAGTGCTGATGCTGATGGAATTGTTTCCCACTTACATTTTCCCCCTGAGGGCATCTTGACAATATTTATACTTGAGTCATTAATTTAAATAGATTTGAATTACCTAGAATTTAAATTCAGACAGAACATTTTGACCTGCTCAGTGTTAGTTTCCCTGGTGATCAGCAGATCGATTCATGCAATGACTACCTTCAGAAAGGGCTTAAGGAAGTTCTCATTCACACACACAACACGGCAAAATATGATTAAAATTCAAGTGGGTGGAAAGAGTGGGCTGTTCTCTCACTTGTGCACCCCCAATATGTCATGTTAGTCAGCTTTTCATCACTGGGACCAAAATGCCTGACAGAAGCAGCTTCGAGGAGGAAAAGTTTATTCTGGCTCATGACTGCAGAGGTCTCAGTCCACGGCTGGCCAACAGCATCACTCTGGGGTGGAGGTGAGGTGGAGGATCGTGGCAGAAGGACATAGGTCAGGGAAGCTGCTCACTTCATGGCGGACAGGAAGCAGAGAGAGGGAGGAGCCAGGGACAGAACATACAATCCCCAAGGCCCTCCCCAGTGACCCGCCTCCTCCAGTCACACCCACCTGCCTACAGTGACCACCCAGTAGGCCATCCAAATTGCTAATCCATCAAATGGATTAATCCACTGATTAGGTCATGGCTGTCAGAATCTAACCATTTCACATCCTGCCTTATTAGCACAGGAGTTTTTAAGGGTCACCTCACATCCAAACTGAAAAAATGCGCTACTGACTGTGATCTTAAGGTGTTCATCTAGCACCTTCATTATATTTTTTTTTCTTAAAAACGTTTGTATAATTTTATGCCACTTTATGCATTTCCCAAAAGTATGGCAAAATTAAATTTTTCAAAAGATAAAAATCAGTTGTCTTGACAAAGGGGCAATTGCCCTTTTCTTTCCCAAAATTAATAGGATGAGGGAAACCCAGGAAATTTCACTAAACCTCTGCTGTCCCAAAATTTTGTTCTGTCCCTTTATCCACTTTGTCCACCAGTCGAACAATCATTCCCAAAATGCTCGGGATGCACTAGCGCTATGCTACTCTCCAGATTCACTGGTGCCACCGAACTGGGCCCAAGGCCGGGATTGCTAAAGAAGTGGGTCACTAAATGAATAGGGCAGACAATAAATGACGTATTAGAAAACCTTGAGGAGCTTAGAGGTGGAGAAGGAGAGAAGATAGGAAGAGTGAGCTCTACTGGTGTCTTACAGGGTGGCCTCTGGGCTGGGCTGGGCTGCACTCCTGGCAGACCGTGACACTAGAGGTAAGAGCACAGAATTTCAGAATTAAAGATGATGTTTAACTCTGTGATCCTGGGCTAAGAGCCTTTCAGCTGTTTCCTCACGGTGGGCAGTAAGTCTGGAACCTAGTTTAGTGGGAGTTAATATATGTTAAATCCACCGACTTTCCCTGTCCTGCCTGCCCCAACTTTTTAAAAATATACAGTGGTAAGAACACTTAACTTGAGATCTACCTTCTTAACAAATATGTAAGTGAGCTGTACAGTATTGCTACCTATAAGGCATAGTGTTGTATGGCAGATCTCTAGAACTTACTCATCTTGCATAATGAAAACCTTATGCCTGTTTAAAAACATTCTGCTTTTTAAGTCCTTTCAAATTTGATGCCTAGGTAAAGCATAGGTAATCTCACCTAATGCAGTAGCTCAGTCCTGAGCTAACTTAGACCTTAGCCCAGCCTCCTCAATGTCAGTGGCATGGGGGTCTATACTGAGCTATAAAACCAAGTGGTCTCCAGGAATACTTTAGCAAACCAGCATGGTGGGCTCTGGCCATTCCAAAAATATTACTGTGCTGATAAAAGGGCATTGTTATTCACTAAGGATTGGCCACCAAAGCTTCTGATCACAGAGAGACACAGTCATAGTTTTCTGTTACTACAATCATGTCCCAAAATTTAGGTGGAGTGTAAAGATGCTGAAGGCCAGCTTTAGCAAGGATGTCAAGATCAGCCTGACCAGTGCTGGAGGGGAATGTCGACGAAATGAAATAATCCACACACGAGACAGGTTGTAGAAATCCTTCTACTGTTCTGATTTTACTTTTCTCAACATGATTTTTTTATACATCCCAGCAAACACAGCAATTTACATTTTAACTATAGATTACAATAAAGAATTCCAGTAAAGGAGGTTACATTAATGATTTCCAGTAAGGGAGATTAAAGATTTCCAGTAAGGGAGATTATAACAAAGAATTCCAGTAATTAACTATAGAAGGTTACTTTAAAGAATTTCAGGACACTCCAGGGTCAATCAGGAAAAAACAAAATAGTTATCCTAAGTACCTACTATTGATCAATCTTATCTATCCTAGATATGCTGAAAGGTAAGGGAGAGTCTTTTACAGACACAAAAAGACCATTAGCTTTACAATGAGTAATGTTACACCCTGTAGGGAGGGGCTATTTGCAAAAGCTAATCTTAGTTATCTTTGCTAGTACAGCAAGCTTTCTGGCTAGATTCCACAGGGCCATAGAACTGGTTTTATTTTTGATAATTAAATATATTAGAACCTGGTGGTCATACAGTAGAAATATGTCAAGAGCAGTAGAAATACATCAAGAGCATAGACAAAGACACAGACAAAGTTAATACTTAGTGATCACATAAAAGTGGTATCTCATTGGCAAAGAGGAGCCAAGCTCAGACCTCCAGGCATTTGGAAGGAGCTTGGGCTCAAACTCATTTGCATAACCAAGGAAGAACCCAGATTCACATTCCTGGTTTAGCAGGCGGAGACCCGGCTCGATTCTTGGTTTGGAAGAACTAGGCCCACACAGCCCTGAATTAACAGGTTGGGGGTCAGCTCAATTCCAGGTTGGAGAGATCTCAGACTCACAGCCCCGAATTAACGGGTTGGAGGTCGAGCTCAAATCCCCGGATGAGAAATACCGCATTATAAAGACACTTAAATTCCCAAACTTGTGAGAGTTATTTTGTTTTTACTATAGATCTGTGTGGGTGAGCAGAGGAAGGGCCCACAAAGATGGCCATGCCCCAGTCTCTGAGTCCTGAGAATGCCATCTTGCGTGGTAAATTCAGAACTTTGTGGGTATAATTAAACTATGGGCCCTATAAGTCCTTCAAACAAGAGAATTTCTCTAGCTGTGTGCAGAGAAATATGATTATCCACAGAAGAAAGAAAGGTGTTATGATCTGGGTCTAAAAATGTCCCCCAAAGAGCTCATACTTTAGGTAACTTAGCAAAGTTCAGAGGTGAAAATATTAAATTATGAGAGCTGTAACCTCATCAGTATTTCGATCCACTTGACAGATTAATAATTTGAATGAACTCTTGGGGAGGTAATTGCAGGCAAGTGGCTCATGGCTGGAGGAAGTAGGTCACCAGGACCATGCCTTTGGGATTATACCTTGTCCTGCGCATGCTCTCCACCGCCCCCCCCTCCCTGTTTTCAAGGTTCCTTGAGCTAAGCTGCTTTCTTCCACCACACCCTTCTGCTACAATGTCCTGCCTCCTCTCAGGCCCAGAGCAATGCAGTCAACTGACCACAGACTGAACCTCTGAAACTGTGAGCACAAAGTAAATATTTCCTCCCCTAAACTATTCTTTTTTTTTTTTTTTTAATATTTATTTATTTGCTTTAGTTGTACACAATGCATTCGTTTTTACATGGTGCTGAGGATCGAACCCAGGCTGTGCACGTGCTAGGCGAGCACTCTACCGCTGAGCCACAACCCCAGCCCCTAAACTATTCTTGTCAGGCATTTTGGTCACAGTGATGAGAAGCCATCTAACACGGAAAGCAAGAGGTAGACAATGTTCCTGGCTTTGAAGATGAATGAGGAGGCCATGAGTAAAACACTGTGGCCACCTGCAGAAGATGGGAGACAAGGGAAGGGATTCTCTCTAGAGTCCCCAGAAGGCACTTGGCCTGGTGAGACCTGGACTTTAGCCCAGAGGGGCTGTGCGGGACTTCATACCTCCACATCCACAAGGTAACAGACCTGAGTCATTTTAAGCCACTAAGACTTGAGTTGTTACTTAAAACAGAAATTAGAAGCTCACACAATCTGGGAGAAGAAGGGTAGTTAGAAAGGTAGTTCCTCTTCACAGAGGAAGAGTAGCTAGGAGAGGAAGAAAGGATAGCTGGAAGACACATGGGACTGCATGCCCCTCATGAAGCGGGTGTGGGGGAAGAAGAGAGCATGTAGCAGTAGTCTCCACCCCGTCCCTGTCTCATGGGGACCTTGGCATGTGTGGAAACAGTGTCTTGAGTTCACACAGGCCAGCAGGAGGTGAGGGACCAGCAACCATCCCAACATACCTGTCAATCCCCTCTCCTCCCCTCCACATCTCCTACCTGATGCTATAGATGCTGGGATTGCAGAGCATCTCTCCAAGGCTCTGGAACCACCTAGGGTTGAAATCTCTACTCGGTTCCTTGGATGTGATCATAGACAATTTATTGACCCTCCCTGAGCCTCAGTTTTGTCATCTCTAAGATGGCACAACAAACAACATCCACCTTCTCATACTTCCCCTGAGGATGAAAGGAGTTGATTTCTTCAACTGATTAGGAGAATACTGGGCTCACAGTGGGGACCAGTAAACTGTCGCTGCCTGAAGCGATTGCCACTTGGAGCAACGACACCGCGGGAATAAGTTCAGAGGCAGACTGGAAACGAACAGGCTCTTTATTCTGCTAGCTTCTCTCTCGGCTCCAACAACAACTCCAACACCATCCACACTCCTGCAACCACCACACAATGGCGCTGACCCGATCCGCAATGTCCCAGGCCAAGTCTCGCGAGACCGTGGAAGGTGGTAATGCTTGAACATCTTTATGGCTCACAGCTATCTCCTTAATTAGGGCTCCTACAGTAAACCACTTTATTTCTTATTTTTCCATGGGAATTATAGCCCCCAACACTCATTTTAAAGGGGAAAACTTGGAGGAAAAATAAAAGCAGTCAGTCAAAAGACATTGACTTAGAGCACACAATTTTAAAACTGAAAGAACCCTAGATACTGTCTGATTCCAATTCCTCATTTTCTGAAGTCAGGAGAGAAATTGTTTGTTTCATGCTGAATGTGTTCAGTGAGTTAGCAGCCGGGCCCAGCTGGAATGGAAAATGTCCAGGTGCCTGCAGGGTCAATGGGCTTCGTGCTGCTCTGTGACCACGCTCTGCAGAATCTCCTTCCAGAATCTAAGTGGATAATTTATTTGAAAGCCCCCAGGGGAGGTCAGGAGAACAGACAGACCTGCAGAATGTACATTGTGGTGGGATATTCTTGCTGGTGTCTCTCTCCTATAGCTCATAGTTCTATTTCTAGTTTTCTGCCTACGATTGGAAGCAGGACAGATTTCTTATTATGCACTCTTCTGCCTTATGAAGAGCCACTAGGTTGTCTAATCACCTGCCATATCTCAGCCGAGATAAAGAAAAACACCAATTTTTAATACTTAAAGCCATTAACCCTCTTCAGCACACCAAGATGTGACAAGTCTATAATTTAAAAAAAAAAAAAAAAAAAAAAAAACTTTCTTATTTTTGCCCATTGCAATCAAGACTTCTGTGACCTCTGTGGAAAAATTTTAATGTTTTCCTCAAATACCAGGAAACAAAAAGACACAATCACACCTAGAAAAGAGTTGAAATTACATGGCCCAGTTTGCATTCTAGCCACATCACCAGGCTCTGAATAAAACAGAGATCATTTGTACAATTAGAACTGAGAGAGGCATCGGAACCCCCGACCCTGCCACCCAAGAAAGTCCTGCCCATTGAAAATGAGAGAATTCCTTTTGCTTTGAAGAAAATAAAATTTTATTTGATAGGTACTCTTGGGGCTGAGCGGACATCTAGCTCTGACCTCAGCTATACATATCACGGGTATTAAAAGTATCAAGATTGCCAGGATACACTCCTGGGCTTCCCGGGCCACTGCTGAGATGTGGTTGGGTGTGTGTGCACACCCTGGCCCCATCCCTCTTTGGTCCTACTTGGTCTGGGTCATTCCTGTGTACTTCCTAAGACCAAGCTCGGTTTTTGCTTCCTCCAAGGACCTGTGCTGCCCATCCTTGGAGCAGCTGGGCCCCAGTGAGACTCACACAGCCACTGTCATGGGCCTTAGCTCCCTGTGCCCTCCTTACATTGCAGCTGCCCCACTGGGCAGCCAAACTCCAGAGCTCAGGAGCTGAGGCTATAACCTCCATCTCCCTGGAACAGAACACAATTCTGGGCATCGTGGGCCTTTAGCTGAGATTTGGGGAAGTCTTGAATCAATCAAACCCCAGTTTTTTCTCCCATCTGTCTGTTGCCATGACCACAGATACCCTGAAGGCAGCAAGCCAACCTCGACTACCCGTGAAAGCGTTTCAGAACACAAGTGAAGAATCATCACCTTCAAGGGTAACATTCCCTAGTTTAGTAAAGCAGGGACATTATTGAGTTATTCCAACTAGCAGCAAATAGCTTATAAAACATCTCAGGGCAGATTAGAGTTTACAGTTTTACCAACCTGTAATTGACTAACCAGTACCCCAGGATCGGAATAAAGAAAGAGCTATTCAAAGATAAATTCCCAACACTCAACAAGACACAACTGTGACCTGCCATAGGTACATTATAAAGCCAGACCCCTGTCCTTGTCACTCGATGTTGGGACTCATGTCTGCCAAGGGGAAGGACTTTGGCTGCTTACCACGCCCTAGTAGGACCGGGGCTAAGCAAAGGGGTGTGGCTATGACGTAGCGTGAGAGACCGAACCTCCCTGCTGGCTGATTGGTTAGTTCTAGGCCTATTTAAGTTCAGCACCTTGCCAATAAAATCCGAGTTTTGGCGTCTCGCTTGCTATACAAAACTCCCTGGGTGTGGCGTGGTTTCTGTCCAACAGACAGATGAAGGCACTCAGCGTATTGTTGCCCGTTAAGCCCATCTTCACCCAGTAAGTTACTTCCTTTCTGCGGGCAGGAAGGAACCCCCTTTTAGGGCCCAAAAGGGGGGTAGCTTTAGACCGCGGCCCCATTCATAACTCAGCAGCCCCGGCAACTCGAGGCTTCAGAACATTACCTATCCTGAACAGAAAGACAGAAGGGTGAAAGAAGCAACTCAAGAAGCTCGCATTAAATATAATCTCACACAATAACTTAAGAACATTAATATTCTTTCATGTAAAAAAAAATCACGCATCCATAAAAAGCCTCCATTGTAGATGACTTAGGATATAACAGCAGGGGCAAGGTTCTGATGGTAATGGTATATGCCCCAGGACGCGTGGCAACACAGAGCCCATGAATAAAAGCCACATCTTTACCCACTGGCTCAGAGCAGAAGATGCAAAGGAGAGGAAAGAGAGGTGAAAGATTAGCATAATAGGAAGAAGTCCCTAGTTGGAAGGGCAGACAGCCAGCCTGGAATCAAGGCAGGGTTGAGGAGTTCAGAACCTTTCTTGCCTCTGCCCAGGGCACAAGGCAGCTCTAGAAAGCAAAGAAAAGACTACATCAAACAACTCCCACTGGGAGACTATCGGCAGATGAGTGCAGAAAGGGGGAGAGAGGGCCACGTGTGTAAGGCAGCTGGGGTACGTGTGTGGAGGATTCTCCCCCTAGGAGCCAAGGGACTGCATGGCCACCCCTCTCCTCGAGTGTCAGAAAGACTGCTTGCCTGCTTTAGGACATGGATGTCACAGTGCGGCCTCCATGAGGAAACCACCAAATAAGCAGCCCGTGACTGAGCCTGAATGGAAAGTGTCTTTTGATATTAAAAACTCTTGGTTTCCCTAAAAAATGCACAGCCCTGAAAGTCTCCTGGATTTCTTGTTTTCTAGTCTCTGCTGCCAAAATTGGATGTTCTCTGGACCCCTGTGATCATGTAAAACAACAGGATTTTTAAAATGTGGAATCAGGAAGATTAGAGGTTCTCCAGTCCCGGGCCAAGAGAACAATCAACACGAGGGAGTCGAGTTCCTGGTGCCCTTGTTTTGAATCCCCACAGAGCACAGGCAGTCATCAAATACAGGGAATCACAGAGAGAGGCAAATTAAATACCAATTAAGAGCTGTGTTTAGATGGTGGACCAACTGGAGGCAAGTTCTGCTTCGGTCTCTAATGAGGGTTGTGACCCTGTGGAGGCTGGCGATCATACCTAAACAGTTTCTTTTGTTTTAATTAGATAAAATAATAACAATGTTACACACTGGTTGTGAAAAGCCCAATCATAAAAATCACCCCTTCCGAATCCTCCCCGCCTTCAGTAGGAAGCTCGGTGCCACCTGGGCAGCTGTTCAAGTACACTGTGCCGCCTGGGAGTGGGGAGGGGTGGCAGGGCTGGGCAGGCTGCCTCCCTCAATGCTACCACCCCCAAGTGTTCCCAACAGTTTAATTCTGTGCTTTTTACTGGTTTTAAGCGTGAGCAGGAATGTGAGAAGGTGGTTGCTTAATTTTCCTATTCCTAGTGACCAGAGAGGGTTATAACATGCTCATTGGCTTTTTCTGTATCTTTTATCAATGCCTACTGTATCTTTTGTCAGTTATCTATTAGTTAGTTTCTATCGCTTTCTGTACCAGTTTTTAGAATCCTGTGGCTGGTTGCATATTTTAAGTACTGTCTTCCCAATTTGTTAGTTCACATTCTTAATTCTATTTTGTGATATTTATTCTAGGAAAAAAAGATGGAATTTTATTAATTTGTTTTGCTATTCTTACTTTTATCACTTTTGATTTCTATTTAGATAGTTATTCATTAGTACAAGGTTACACATTATCTTCTAAAATTTACCACATCTGTAGTTATTATTTTGTGTGCTGTTATATACATATTTTCCCAGTAGAATAAGAACTTGGCTTAATATTGGTTATTTTATGATACTATGCAGAATTCTCATACACATATTAAAGACTTGGTCGTTCTATCTTACAAGCAATGAAAAAGCTTTGGAGATTTTACTAAGGGAAAGACATAATTAAATATTGCTCCTAAATCTAAATACCATTCTCTATAGTGTAGAAAATGAGTTGAAGATCAACAATGCACATGTTGTTAGATGACCTCATCTCCTTGTTTCTCTGACATGAAATGCCCCTATTCTAAAGAAGTGTCTCAAAAACACTGTTTTTTTTTTTTTTTTTTCTTTCTTTTGTTTAAGTCATGTGAAACTGACCAAAAGCTAAGTTCAGTGAAAACGCTTCAAGGGATGGTATTAGTTTCTGAAGATGCAAGAGCTGTTGGAAGTTTCTAAGAAATCTGAAACCCAAAGATGCAAACAACTTAGGACAAACTCAGAACTGGATTTTGTATTCACCAGGATGTCTGAATTCTGCTCTTATCCTTTTCAGAATGACAAAAATTCAAGAAAGTTCACATGATAATTGCACAAATCATATTGTGTTGAATATCAGTTGGGGACTTTACCACCCAAGTGACACTCACAGGTTTACTCACAGTAAGAATTCAAATAGAGGGCATTTACTAGAAGAACAAGAGTTGCAGGAGTGAACAACATTGGCATTTTCACTGGGGAAAATTCAAAGTGATTTTTGTTAATGTTGGGATTCATGTTATCCTCCCTGATACGTTTATTGATTGTGTTCTGATTATCTTTTGCCGCATAACAAACCATCTCAAACTAAGAGGATCAAGACTGCTTGTTGCTACTTCTCACAATTCTGGAAGGTGATGGTTGAGCTGGACACTTTCCTCTTGGACTACTGCAGGTAGATTGCGGTGGAGGCTGGGGACATCACAAGGCCTCATGGCTCTGTGCCAAGCACCTGAGCTGGGGTGGCTGGAAACACTGGCCACTGATGAGGCACCTTTCTCCGCGTGGCTGACTTACCATTCCTGTGGCATGGTCTCAAGGTGGTCAGACCTCTGACACAGCAGAAGTCCCATGGTGTCCTGAAGACCTTCTATAACCGCATTCTCTTCGTTACTTCCAGCCCTACCCATGGCTAGGGCCCCTTAAGAGCGAAAACTGCAAGCTCTGCTCTCCAGTGCCACAAGGAAGTGGGGGGACTTGTAAGTGGGTGGGTGTGCTTTTATACTGAAGCATGGAGGAGAAGAGGGTGGCACTAAGGAGCATGAGGCTTCAGCCAGGGTTCCTAGCTCAGGGAGTAGACACCGTCCAGGGAGCCAGCTACAGAGGGACTGTCTTCATTGCTTTTTATATTGCTTGATATTCGGGGAAAATAAGACGTAAGATAGGTACCAGGCATTATCATTCCTTGATCCAAGTACAGAAATATCTAACATGTTTTCTGGAGTTGGCAGGTTAAATTTAATACTCAATGGAGATTTGAAGAAATATTATTTATTGCCGGGAGGACAGGTGCCAGGCAGTGCTCACAATAGTTCCAGCTATGGAGGGAGCTAGTGGCGCTCTAATGGGAAGCAGGTCTGAGACCTCGCCTCTCTCACAGAGGAGGAAGGTGTCCTCCGAGCCCCGTGCAGCGTGCTGCCTGGTGTGCAGTGGCCACAGGTTGGGCTGTTCTCTTCTCTGACCTGGGTCTTCGTCCACAACTGGACCCAGGAATCTCCTGGGATCCTCACCAGCCCGAGGCCTTGCGTAAAGCCCCCGGGTCTGGCACAGCTGAGCGTCAAGGGACAAAGAACATTAAAATATGGTCCCAAAAGGTCCCTTGGTTCAACGTGGCAGCCAGACAAGGCCAGTCGGCCGCTCCCAGCAGGACCGCGGCTGCCTTTTCAGGGGACTGTGGCAGCTGCTGCCGACACTGAGCAACTCTGAGCCACAGCTGAAGCCAGGAAAGACGTGACACCGTCCCCGGGGATCGCAGGAAGGGGAGGCTCCGAGGGCGGCGGGGACAGCTTCAAACTGCCGCAGAGCCAGGAAGCCAAGGCCCCAGGCAGGGCAGGGATTCTGGCTCAGGTGGCCATCACCAGGGGAGGCCCACCTGCCCCCACCTGGGCCTCGGCCGACGCCCTCAGCTGTGGAGGGGACACAGGCTGCCACTTGCTGGACCTGGGGGCGCAGTGGTGGGCAGGACGTGAGGACCGATTCACAGGCAGAGGCGAAGCCCCCCACGGAGCGGGCTCGCCCGCGGACGTGCTCTCAGGAAGAGGCGAGAGGAGCCGGTGGCCGGGCCAGGCGGCGAATCCCCTCGCTCCGCACCTGCCGCGTGTTTAAGGCGTTTGCTTCGTGCTCGGTGCTTGGGATGGCCCTGGAAGCCGGAGGTGACTCGAGTCTGCAAAGCGTGTCCCAGTGGCAGCGCCGTCTGCACGGGGGTCACCAGCAGGCGAGGCAGGCGGCTCCTGTCCGGCTGAGGCTCAGGGACCTGCGGGAGGGCCCCGCTCTCTGCACACGTCTCTCCGTGGGCTGGAGGGGCGCCTGTCTCACCTGGGAAAGGGTGTGCTGGGTCCTGACGCTTCTTCAGGGACAGTCCCTTAGCCTGCGACACCAAGCGCCTTATTGAAATGACACTCCGGAGCAAGGCCTGACCTCTTGGGCCACCTGCGGCCTCAGAGGAGAAATCCGAGGCTGGCTTTCTAGTCCCAAGCATTGTCCACAGCACCCGGGAGAGGCTGCTGGGAGACAGTCCTCTCCATCGCGGGCTGGCTCAGCACCAAGACTCGTGTCCCTTTATTTCACTTCTGGTAAGTTTCCCGAGACTCCAGGGTGATCAGGGGACCTGGTGCAGGGTGGGGCACAGGGCTGCTCCAGGGCCTCAGGACAGTTTCTAGACACGTGCTGAGGTCTGGCCTCGGCTGGGGGCTGCACCATTGGGCTTCATTCTCCTCGCAACAAAGCATGGGGTCAGGACAGCAGATCTCTGACCTGCTGCAGCTCTCGAGCAGGAACACAAATGATCGTGAGGAATCACCAGAATATAGCGGATTCCATACATTCGTCCTCTGCTTATCCCTCATGTGTCTTTAAAGCCCGATGTGTGCTTGGAATCTGGGATAACAGAGATAAGGTGACGTAGCTATAACTCCCAAACAGCCCACACCATTGTACAGTTAGCTTTGATTACGTTAATTGATATTAAAAGGTAGTTGAGGCTTAGCATTTAACAGAAAAAATATATCCTCCCTCCTGACACTTCAAAATTTGACATCTTTTGGAACTATGACCATAAAAGACTCCACACCTATAAAACACCTGGAGGAGCATGGAGGAGTGTGACCATCCTCTGTGACATGCTCCTGCTGTGACTTTCAGGGCACTCCGTGTGCTCCTTTACCAGGTAGGCATCTGGGATTGGAGTCTGCTACCTTCTCTGTAGCACCTTTGGTAGTTACTAATCCATGAGACAATTCCAGTACTCCACTGATGAGTTAGGACATCTAAATTACACCCTCCAAATTGGAGACTTTCTTATAAGCATAACAAATAGTCTATACAGCACTAAACATTTTTCCAACCACCATCAATGCAATAGTGCATGCGACCATCTCATCAATGTGTGTGGGACACTAATTAGAATAATAAAACTTCTAGAAATTTAATCTTTTCACATTTTCTGAGCTGGTAAAGATGTCTGTGAATGTCATAATCTGGTCTTTAAGCTAGAATCCTGCTCTCTTTTTGAAAGGAAGGATGTCAGTCCCAACATGGTCTATATTCAGTTCATGATTCACACAGGTGCACATAATGTCATCGTGCCATGGATCCCACGCATGGTCACGCACAGCAGAACAGCGTCTCCTGTAAGCCCCGCCAGCCCCCGTGGCTGCCACTTCACACTGGGGTCCAGGTCCTTACATCGCAGCTCTGCCCCGAGGAGGCCCGGCTCCCCTGAGGTTCCGGCTGTTCTCTCCCAGCTCCCTCTGCTGACGGGAGGGCCCGCTCTCTGCTCAGAGTGACTCGGGTGCCCCAGGCTCAATCCCACAGGTGGACTGAGGGCCCCACTCCACAGAGGAGACCCACACGTGGAGCCCGGATGCCTAGGGAGGGGACTCAACGTCAGGGGCTGTCCTCATGTCCCACAGGCCAGGCTTGGGAGCCACAGATGGCGATGAGCTGGGAGGAGCCGAGGGCAGGAGCACATTCGCCCGACCTGACTTCCCCCAGCAGCTGGTGTGACCAAGTGTCCTGGAGCTGAGCTTGAGCAGGGCTCTCAACCCCAGTGTCACCTGGGAGAAAGGTGGGGTGAGGCCTGGGGGAGTGTTGGGGTGTCCACATGACCACCCAGCTGGAGGGGCACAGCTGGGTCCTGACGCATGACTCCTGGTCCCCAGAGGACCTCCCTGCCTCCCAGGAGCCCTGGCTTCTCCTCCCATCAGCAGGAAAGAGAGCATTTATTTACCTGAGAACGGTGCAGGGCCTTGAAGAACAGTGGTCCCTCGTCACACCCAAGGCTCCTGCAGGGGCGGGATTGCTGGAACCTCACGCTGAAGGCCGCCTGGAGATGAGACTGCACAGGGCCTTTCACAAGTGCACCCCGCAGGGCTGGTGTGAGACGCCCGCACATGGGTGCACCTCCCAGCCCCAGGGCTCCTGTCCTGGTGAAGGTGGCGCCTGGCATGAGCACCGCCATGAGGAAGGAGAACGCGGAACCCCAGCTCCTAAAGGGCAGGCCCCGCACCAGCTGGGGCTGAGACTCAGGGCGGAGGACTCCACAGAGCAGGGCAGTGTGAGTGTGAGTGTGTGTGTGTGTGTGTGTAGTCTCTATGAAAACCTGGGTGTGCGTGCCTGTGTTTGTGGGTGTGAGGATGGTGAGCGTGAGCGTGCTGTGAGCAGTATGTCGGGAGGGCGTGAGAGATGCGCGTGTGACGAGCAGGTGGCAGGTGGAGGTGGAGCTGAGCCTGGACTGAGAGTGCGTGTGGGGTGGGAGGGGGGAGCTGAGCAGGGGGAGCAGAGGCCACCCCAGGGGCACTGTCCCAAGGAAGCTGGACCTGGGCCTTTGCCCTCTGCGCACACGTGTCTTGCTGACCTTTCACCCTGCCCAGGAACCTGAGCCCGCAGCCCCCACGGTGGGACACAGGTCACTGTGTTGCCGCCTGAAGCGCTTGGAGCAACGGAGCCGCGGGAAGAAGTTCAGAGGCAAACTGGAGACGAACAGCTTTTTATTCTGATAACTTTTCTCTCTGGTTCTAACAACGACTAAACACACGCCCACACACACCAAAAAATGGCACTGACCCGATCAGCAATTTCGGCTAAGTCACTCGAGATCCTGGGACAAGTCCCATGAGACTACGAAAGGCGACAATGCCCAAATCTCCATGGCTCATAGTCAACCGCAATTCAAGTCATCTCCCCAAACAGGGCTCCTGCATTTCCCCCTTTTTGTTTTAAAAGAGGTAATGCTCTAGGACGTCTATGTACAACCAACATTCTTACCCATCATCGGATAATCAAGGCTGTGCCCTTGACTCCTGTCTTAGGTTGATATGTCGGCCACATGAGACTGTCCCGTGCGACTGTGCCTGTCTTAGGTTGTCCCCCTCTGGGGATCTTACCCGTCATTGGCTAACCAGCCATCCAATGGAGCCCTTTAGGATCGACTGTGTATGATGACTAAC
This sequence comes from Tamias sibiricus, assembly GCA_025594165.1. Classification (NCBI taxonomy): domain Eukaryota; kingdom Metazoa; phylum Chordata; class Mammalia; order Rodentia; family Sciuridae; genus Tamias; species Tamias sibiricus. The sequence continues at coordinate 165,870,874 of CM046662.1, read as the reverse complement.
AGCCGTCCAATTGTGAGGAGATGTTGCAGCTTTAAGGCGACAAGCCTTTTGGTGATGAGCCAAATTACATAGCATATCAAAATGTGTAAACAAATCAGCTGCCCTAAGTTCCATCAAGTAACACACTGAATTCTCTAGACAAATACCCGCAAGGCATTGTCCCGTAAAGTCCCAAACAATGAAAGATCAAAATGTCCATTTGTTATAACATGTTGATGTAGGAGGCCCCACGCATGTAGAGCAGAGGCCACACTGTTGGTGAGGTTGTTTGATGCTTGAGCAGCAGGGATGCTTGCGGCGGCCGCGATCCCTGCAGCTGTAGCAGCAGACGTCTTTTTTATGTTTAGACAATGCCACCGGCAAATCTTCAGGGCCCGCTACCTAGAAACTCAAGCATCAATTATTAAAGGAAAGGCAGTGCTATTGCAGCACTGAGTCAAGAGGCGAGTTGTAAACTACAAAATAGAATAATTAGATTAGAAAATTAAAGTTGATTTTTGTTCACACACATCGCTGGTTGAGCTTCTACAAACATAAGTTGGAAAAATATCATATTTAGAACAAAACAAAGAAAGACTGAGGGTAATTACTGCATTAAAGATAGATTAAAGAAAAGGTAAAGGCACTTTAGAGAAATAATTTGTTAGCTGGAACCCTTGAGTCTCTGTATACAGAACAATCTTTTACCTGTTGAGATAATTGAAAATAATGAGCTATTAAACAAATGAAGTTAATAACAAATAAACAATCTTATGTCAAAACACCAAAATATCAGGTTATATAGCACTAGTCATATTGTTTGCTAAAGAGAAGTCCCAGGGACACCTATAAATCAAAATTGAAAATACCTTCATTATAAAATTATTTACTCTTAATTGAATACTCTTAACCTAGAATGAATTAAAGTTATTTGGATCCATATGTATATATTTATTTTTTTTTTCATAAGCGCTTGTTATTTGTGACGTCACACTGGACAGATGCACAAACATACAAACATATATTTGTGACGTAACATTAACATGAAATGTAGACAAGTATACAGACATAAAGACACATATAAAAAGAAAAAAAAATACAATTGTGTGCACACTAAAGAGAGATCTCCTCGTCCCGGCCGGGAGGAATGACACTTAAGTTGTGAAATATTTTGAAGGACTCTTTTGAGGGAATCATTCTATACCTTCATCTTGGTCCTCTTGATTTTGTACCTTTTTTATTAATCTTGATTCTTCAATAACTTCATCTTGATCATTTTGATGTGGTACCTGTTTTATTAATCTAGATGGTATCCATATTGGAGAGGATTCGTCTTTTGGAAAAACACAAACAGATCCTCTTCCCCAAATTAATACTGGATCTGGACCCTTCCATGTACCTGAAAGAACATCCTTCCAGTAAACCAAAGGTTTATGTTGTTGGTGTGAATTCCAATGTCTGTCTCCAGCAGAATAACCATTAGAGTCTAAAGTTAAAAAATTTAAGGTAAACAGGGCAACTGCCAATCTGTCCTTAGGACTTTTCCAATTTCCTTCTTTTTGTTTTAATAACATAATTTTCAGTGTTTGGTTTGCTCTTTCAATAATGCCCTGACCCTGAGGATTGTATGGGATGCCTGTTTTATGGGATATATTGAATTTTGCGCAAAACTGTTTGAAAGATGAGGAAATATATGCAGGGCCATTATCTGTTTTAAGCATTTTGGGGATGCCCAATGCAGCAAAAGCTTGCAAACAATGAGATGTAACATCTTTAACTTTTTCTCCAGAATGTAAGAAAGCAAAAATCATGCCTGAGCATGTATCTATGGTCACATGAATAAATCGCAATTTTCCAAAACTTGGCTCATGAGTAACATCCATCTGCCACAAATGATTGGGCACTAATCCTCTAGGGTTAACGCCAAAATGAGGATTGGGCAAATGTGTCATACAAGATTTACAATCTTTTACAATTGTTCTGGCTTGCTCCTTTGTGATTTTAAACCTACGTTGCAAGGTGGTGCTGTTGACATGAAACTGGGAGTGAAATAAAGTAGCTTGTTGTAGCACTGAAAGTATAAATATTGTTTTTGTAAGTTCATCAGCCTTTTGATTACCTTCATGGAGGGGACCAGGCAAATTAGTATGTGCTCTAATATGGCCTACGAATAGAGGTTCTTTTCTTGCCCACAAAAGTTTTTGTATTTGATAAAACAATTTAAAGGCTGGAGTATGAGGTGCTATTGGTCCTGCTAACTCTAATTTTGGGACGGCTTGTACAATATAGTGGCTATCTGAAAAAATGTTTACGGGCTGGTCCCTAAAATTTTCCAGAGCTCTTACCACAGCTTCCAATTCCACTAGTTGAGCTGATTTGTGTGAAGTTATGTAAGTCATATTTTCTTTTTTAGTGACTACTGTAGCAGTACCATTTGAGGACCCATCTGTAAATACATTAAATGCCTTAGGAATAGGTTGATTTTTTATTACCTGTGGAAATATAATAGGATGATTAATACAAAAAGATAATATAGGGGACTTAGGAAGATGATTATCAAAATTTGCAGAAGTAGAGCATTTAGCTATAGCCCAATCATTATCATTGAAGCATAAATATTCAATCTGTGATGATGAATAGGGAGTAATAATAGTAGCAGGGTGAATGCCAAATATTTTAGTAGAAGTCTTAAGTCCTTGAAGAATAAGTTTAGCCACCATGGAGGTATAAGATTCAATTATACTTTTAGGAGAGACGGGCAAATGTATCCATAATAAAGGCCCTTGTTGCCAAAATACTCCTGTGGGTGTATATTGTGAAGAAATAATAATCAACATCAGCGGTTGAGTTAAATCAAATCTATCACAATGAGCTCCTTCGATGGCTTTTTCTACTAACTTTAAAGCTTTCCTAGCATCAGGAGTCAATGTTCGCGGTGAAGATGGATCAGGGTCTCCGCGAAGGATGTCAAATAAAGGTTTTAGTTGGCCAGTAGTGAGATTTAGTGTAGGGCGAAGCCAATTAATGTCTCCCAGTAGTTTTTGGAAATCATTGAGGGTGGTCAAATGTTCTTTATTTATTAGAATTTTGGGGGGTCTAACAAAAGTATCCATGATTTTAAATCCTAAATATAATATGGGAGATCTGGTTTGAACTTTTTCTTCTGCTATATATAATCCATATTTTTTTAAATTTTCTACCACGTCACTGAAGATATTAAATAAGATTTTTTGATTAGGGTGGGCCAATAAAATATCATCCATGTAATGTAGACACATGAGGTTTGGATATTTATTTTTAATGGGTTGGATAGCCTTGTCCACATATATTTGGCATATGGTGGGGCTATTAGCCATTCCCTGTGGTAAAACCTTCCATTGATATCTCTGATCAGGGCCATTATTGTTCATAGAAGGAACTGAAAAAGCAAACCTGGGGGCATCCAGAGGATGTAGGGGAATAGAAAAGAAGCAATCCTTTATATCAAGAGTAACAAGATGGAAATTTTTTGGAATAGCTACGGGACTTGGAAGTCCAGGTTGAGTAGGGCCCATAACTTGCATGGTTTTATTAATTTGTCTAAGATCATGTAACAATCGCCATTTTCCTGACTTTTTCTTGATCACAAATATGGGGGAATTCCAGGGAGAGGTGGAAGGTTCTATATGTCCTGCTTCTAATTGTTCCTGAACTAGTAGGTGGGCCGCTTGTAATTTCTCTTTAGATAGGGGCCACTGAGGGACCCACACTGGCTTATCAGAAAGCCATGGTATTTTCAAAATTATTTTCTCAGTGGCCCTGAAAAAAAATATCTTTTTCCTTTATGATAATGATTACTTTTAGGGTTAAGATTACTCTGTACTTTTTGATAATGAGTTCTTTTATGGTTAAGATTACCCTGTAGGTTTTCACATTTAACATCTGCAGGCTTGGTTGCAAGGTGTACTCCCATTTGTTGCAAAATATCTCTTCCCCATAAAGTAACCGGTAGATTAGGTAAAACATAAGGCTGAAATGTTCCTTTATGGCCTTCATCATCCTCCCATTTTAAAATTACCGCACTTTTATCTGGGAGGTTATTATATCCCAAGCCTCTTAAACTGGTTGACGCTTTTTGCAGAGGCCAGTGCTTGGGCCATTGCCGTAAATTAATAATGGAAGAGTCAGCTCCAGTATCTATTAATCCCTCCATTTCTATTCCTTGGATTTTTATTTTACACATAGGCCTCCTTGAACAGTCTCGAACCCAGCAAGCCATGGGTCTTGAGTCAGTGGAACAAAATCCTCTATTGTTCCCTTCTTGAGGCATACCCATTTTAAATGAATTATGTAAATTGGGAAGGAGAAGCAACTGAGCAATTCTATCTCCTTGATTAACAGAACTTATACTTTGGGGTGAGCTAAGCATTATTTTTATTTCCCCTTTGTAGTCTGAGTTTATTACACCTGGGGTCACTTGCAAACCTAATAAGCTTTTAGGACTACGCTCGATAATAAGTCCTACAGTCCCTGAGGGAAGAGGTCCCCTGACTCCTGTGGGAATCAGTTGAACCCCCATTTCAGGTGTTAACACTATTCGGGCGGTGGAACAGAGGTCTAATCCTGCATTTCCTCTTGTTCCTCTGGTGAGGGAGTGGATGTATAGTAGGGATTGTGTCGGGGAAGCATCTGAGTGGATGCTTGAGGATACTCCTTCTGCAATGCCCCGTACATTTGTGGGCCCCGGGGTATTGGGCCCCGTGCCCCGTTTTTTGAATTCCTGAACAACGGATTTCCATGGATGTCAAATTTTGAATGGCATTTATTGGCCCAATGATTTCCCTTTTTACACCTGGGGCAGCGGCCTGGGGCACGGTATGAGCTTGGTCTTATTTCTCTTTTGGGATTTTGCCTAGAATAGCCTGATTGATTATGATAATTTTGCCTGGAATATCTTGATTGATTATAATGTCTACGTTTAGCCTTTGTGAAATTTCGCGGGGAAGCACCTCTCATTGAGGCTGCAATCACATTTCCTGTGACAAAGGCGTCATTTATATCTTTACATAGTTGTATATATACGGAAAGATCCTTTTTAGTTCTCCATGGCCTGATGGCTGCTTGGCACCATTTATTTGCATTTTCCTAAGCTAATTGAACAACTAATGGCATAGCTTGGTCAACATCTGCAAACACACTACCTGCAGTTCTCAAAAGTCGATCAGCAAAGTCAGCATACGGCTCATTAGGTCCTTGAATCACTTTTGACAAGCTACCTTGTAGATCCCCAGGTCCTTGTACAGTTTTTCATGCCTCTAAGGCAGCTGTGTTTATCTGAGCATATACATCTGGGTCATAATCTGTTTGAGCCTGTAAGTCTGCGAATTGCCCTTCTCCTGTGAGCATGTCTATATCATAGTTTTCAAAACCTGCAGCCGCGTTTCTTTTAGCCGTTTCTATACAAAGTTCTTGGAATTGCGATCGCTAAACCAAGAATTGCCCCCCGCTTAATATTGCTTTACATAGACTTTTCCAGTCTGAGGGGGTTAAGCTAAAGGTGTTAAGGGACTCCAGCATACTCAACGTGAAAGGAGCTTGGGGCCCATAAGTCATTACTGCCTCTTTGAGATTTTTTATTGTTTTGAAATCTACTGACTGATGGACCCTCTGTCCATTTTTCTTTTCAAATGCTGGCGGTTCCCAATGCATCTGTGAGTTGTCCTCGAGAGCGCATAAGCGATCAGAAAGACTTTTTATTTCTGTTTCTAGGTTATGCAAATGCCTAGTAATACCCTTCATATTTTCTGTAATGGATTCCACCCATGGGGGAGTAGAGGACACAAGTGGCTCCTCTACCTGACGGTCCTTTTTCTCGGTCTTTTTTAGTTTCTTTTTCCTCTCATTTTCTCAGGATCACTTTTACTAGATTCCTCACCACTGCTAATTTCACTGACAGCAATATCCTGAGGCCCAGGTTCCATTAAGAGCAAGTATCCTTCAGCTATCACCAATAACTCCCGAATAGCTTTAATAGCTTGGATTTTTGTCATTTTGGGGACTCTACTAATACTCTCTTTACTGGTCTTAGTTGGCCCAGTGGAAACTACGCTTTTTTGATCACTTTCACTTTTTTCTATATACTCCTCACTGAGAACAGAGTCAGGTATATCAAGGAGTCTTTGCATAGCCTCTATCACTTGGGATTCAGTTATATTCGAACCCATCTTTAGAGACCTTTCAGTTCTTACCTGTCCGCTCCGTCCGCTCCGAAGTTCCCCGTAAGGGCCACCACCTGTTGCCGCCTGAAGCGCTTGGAGCAACGGAGCCGCGGAAAGAACTTCAGAGGCAAACTGGAGACAAACAGCTTTTTATTCTGATAACTTTTCTCTCTGGTTCTAACAACGACTAACACACGCACACACACACCAAAAAATGGCGCTGACCCGATCAGCAATTTCGGCCAAGTCACTCGAGATCCTGGGACAAGTCCCGTGAGACTACGGAAGGCGACAATGCCCAAATCTCCATGGCTCATAGTCAACCGCAATTCAAGTCATCTCCCCAAACAGGGCTCCTGCATCACTGTGAACCAGGCCCCTCCCTGGTCGTGGAAGGCTCGGTGGGAAGCCGCCTCCTTCCTCTCTGCCCGCGCTTCTCGGCCCCCGCCCCTCGCCCGCAGCACCCGGCGCCGGGCGCCGCAGGCCAACAGCTGGGCAGTCTGTCTGCGGACTGCAGGTCCTGCTCAACGGACCTGCTCAAGCCACAGGAGCAGCAGTGCGGCACCCAGGCACCCGGGTCCTTTAATGCGCTCTGTTGGCCCCGCAGAAACCCATAACGGGCACCGAGCTGTGTGGCGGCGCCACCCAGGGAGCTGGCTGCCACATTTTGCCCTGCGGGAAGAGCATCCCCCTCCCCTGGGGAAGCCGTCCTTCCACGGCGGGCTTGGCGGAGCTGCCCAGGAGCAGGGAGCCTGGGACACCGCAGCTGGGGCTTCTGCCAAGTCACCGAGGACAGGAACAGTGGCGGCTCCCGGGAAGACAGGGTGCAGTACCTGGAGCCGACTGTGGGGGCGCTGCAGAGACGGGACCCTCAGGCAGAGCAGGACTGGGCGGCGCGTCGTCCTAGAGTATCGCTGTCCCCATGCGGCAGTGCCTGCTGCTAACTTGATGGGGCATCTGCCTCATTCTCTGAGCGTCGCATCTCACATCAGAACGCTCCTCTGCTACAGACTAGACCAAGGCTGAGAGCTGTCAGGACAGCGGCTCCACCTGGGTGTGTTCCTGTGATGGCGAGGATGACAGTGAGGCTGTGCTGCAGCCTGGGGCATCAGGATGAGACCTTCCATCCTCGACCCTGGCCTTTGTTGTTGGAGCGTCCTGCAGCTCTGTGCAGTGCCCACCACTGCTCTCACACTGGGAGAGAAACTACAAAACAAGAAAACTGAGACGTGGAATCTGTCGCTCTCTTTGAGATCCTTCTTTGCTATTGCGTGGCATTGGCTGCCACTGCTTTAGGAAAACTGCAAATCATACCTGTTCTTGGTCTATTAGGATCTGTATATGTAAAATATATGCTGCTGTTGTTGAGCTCTTAAAGAATGTTTCTTGTGATTTCTTTATTGAATCTTTATTGGTGTGATCTCATTGGTTTTAAGATTCAACACGGCATCAAGGAGAAAATACCTGATGGTGGTGTGAAAGGCCTGGTGGTGTTACTTCTAGCATTTTAGGTAAACAGGACGCCTTACATTCAGGATGTCACCTGCAGCAGGGGTTCCTGCCCTGAGCCTTTCTTAGAGACTTGAAGTAGAGACACTGGATTTTTAAAACCTTTTAATTGGATCATGTGGGTGAGGGGTCACCTTCCACACATGAGTGACACCTGTGGAATGTATCTGGGTCACCTGTAGAGGGCCCATCTTCCTCTTCTTCCACCATCACCCGTAGGTATGCACCAGCCTCCAGCTCCAGAATGGCAGCCCACAGATCCACAAGATTGGTGTGCCACAGTAAGAGCTGAGAAGGAAAGGAGGCGGACAAAACCAAGACTCGGGACTGAGCACTGGAGCACCTTTCACAGTTAGGTCAGCTACATTCAAATGAGGAGTGCTCCGCTGCTTCATGACAACAGTGTTTCGTATGCAGTGAAAGATGCATCTCCTTCAATGACGCTGAGAAGAAATATTTCCATTTAAGAGGTTTTGATGTTTTATATTGAGTAAAGAGAAATCGGTTGTTGGCTCAAAAAAAAGAAAATGGAGAAAACTCATTAATAAATGGTTAGACGAAAAAAAATGGTTAAACTGCCAAAATGGTGTCTATTCAGTATTCCTGGAATTTAGAGCAAGTGAAGTACTTTAAAAAACATCTGTAGCTATATGTAAAAACATGCATCCTGACATGTTCATAAATATTTCCTTTTTGGAATACATGAAAAATATAAATATAGCATTTTGTTCCTCTACTAATACAGGGCTAGAAACTAAGAAAAAGAGAAAGACCAAATTCAAATCTACCAATTTATACATTAGGAGGAGGGATTTATTGCAGGAAAACAAAGCACTGAGTTACCAATCGATGAATGATCAATCAAACCCCCATCTAAATACAGATATATTCAAGAAGAACTAAAACTAAGAGTATTTATTGTTCACACAACAATCATTTTATTTTTTTATTTAGTGGCTTAATATTGTCTAATATTGTTTTAGGCAACTCTATGTTGTCTCTCTATATTCTGAAACAAGCACTCCAATTTGAAGTTTGTGAAAGAATATTGTATTAGGGTTCTCTAGAGGAACAGAATTAACAGGACGCATAATAATAAAATGGGGATTTATCAGGTTGGCTCACACTACCAGCAGCTGGATAGTCCATAATGGCCATCAGCAGGCTGGAGAGCTGGCAGAACCCGTAGCTGCGCAGTTCAGAGGCTGAGGCCCCAGAACAAGAGGGATCAACGTTGCTACCCTCGCCTGAGACCGAGGCTTCCGGAGAGTCACTGGCAGAGTCTGCTTTGGAAGAGTAAAGAAGGGAGAATCCGATATCCTCAGACTATGGCAGCAGCAATCAGGAACCTGTCCAAGAAGAATCAAGCTTGCTTCTTCTGTTGTTTCCTTACTTATTCCATACAGGCCATCATCCTATTGGATGGTGCTGCCCAAGCTTAGGGAGGGTCTCCATTTCAATTGGCTATCCCACATGCCAATCATTCCTACACACACCCTCAATGACATACCCATAAGCCTCTTAATCATTGGCATCTCTTAATCCAATCAAGTTGACAATTCAAATTGACCACTATAAATATTAAATCCTTGCCTACACTCAGAAAAACCACCCCACTGGAGCAAATTCTCTACTCCTAAGATAAGCTTTGGATGCTGCATCTTTTCATCTGAGCATATGAGATTGCTTAATGGAAGGCAAACCACACTGCTTAGCTATTTCAATCACTTCAGAAGAAATGAAGAACAGAATTAACACATGTATTACCATGTGTGTTTCACTATTGATGTCATGACAAATCACCACAAAGTGAGACTAATAAAGCAAAAATGTCATCTCATAATTCTATGAGGTAAAAATCCACGTGATTTCTCTGTTCATGGTACCCCTCGTCTGAAATCAGGGTGTCAGAGGAGCTGTGTTCTGTACTAGATGTTACGGAGCTTGCACATCCAGGATCATTCTGGTTGTTGGCAGAAATAATTTTCAGTGGATGCAGAAGTGAGGCTCTGCTTTTCTAGCGAACTTGTGGTTGGGAGCCAGTCTCAACTTAGAGAGGACACCTGAGTTCCCTGGCTCATGACCCCTTCATCATCAAAGCCAAAGACAGCTCTCCTGTTTTGTGAACCTCTGCTACCCTATTTGCCTCATCTACCTACCTCAGATGGAGAAAGTTCTCTGTTTTAAGGGCCAGGAGGAGCTGACTGGACCCATCAGGGATAATGCAGGATGCCATCTCAAAGTCCATGAATTTAATTACATCTTGTAAATCCCTTTATCATGTAATCAAACAAATCCACAGATCTCTGGGGTTACAACAAGGACAGTTGTGGAGGGTCTTTATTCTTCCTAACTCTGGTGTTGGTTGTAAATAATACAGAAGGTTTAACAACTGTCCCAATATGAGCATGAAACATTTTGAAGTCAATATTAGAATTGTGCATTACCTCCCTTTCATCTTGACAAAAGTCAAATCAGAGTGGATCAAAGATCTAGAAATCAGACTAAAACCTCTGCAAGTGCCAGAAGAAAATATAGGGCCAACACTCTGACATATTGGCATGGGCACCAACTTCCTTAACAAGACTCCCAAAGGTCAATAAATAGAAACAAGACTCACAAAGGGGACACAACATCAAATTAAAAGGCTCCTGCACAGCAAGGGAAACAGGAGACAGAGTCTACAGAATGGGAGAAAATCTTTGTTACATGCTCCTCTGATGGGATTAATATCCATAATATATAAAGAGCTCAAAAAACTTAATACCAAAACAAAAACCCCAATCAACCAATGGGCAAAAGAAATAGACATTTCTCAAAACAAGAAACACAAATGGCCAACAAATACACACGAAAATATTCAACATCTCTAATAACCAGGAAATACAAATCAAAACTGCATTGAGATTTCATCTCCTTCCAGTCAGAATGGCAATCATAAAGAATATAAACAATAATAAGTGCTGGTGAGGATATGGGGGGAAAGAAACACCCGTCCATTGTTGGTTGGACTGAAAAGCAGGACAACCACTTTAGGAAGTAGTAGGGAGATTCCTGAAAAGAATAGAAAAAGAACCCCCATGTGCCCCAGCTATATGCCACTCCTTGGTATTCATCCAAAGGAGCTCAGATCAGCATACTATGGCAATACGGGGACATCAATGCAGGAGCCCTGTTTGGGGATTGACTTGAATTGCAGTTGACTATGAGCCGTGGAGATTTGGCCATTGTCGCCACCCGTAGTCTCACGGGACTTGTTGCGGGATCTCGAGTGACTTGGCCGAAATTGCTGATCGGGTCAGCGCCATTTTAGGGTGTGTTTAGCGTGTGTTAGTCGTTGTTAGAACCAGAGAGAAAAGTTATCAGAATAAAAAGCTGTTTGTCTCCAGTTTGCCTCTGAAGTTCTTCCCGCGGCTCCGTTGCTCCAAGCGCTTCAGGCGGCGACACATCAATACTTACAGCAGTGCAATTCACAATAGCCCAGTTATGGAACCATCCCAGATACCAACCAATAGATGAAGGAATTGATAAAATATGCCCTATGCACACAACGGAGTTTAATTCAGCCATAAAGAGGAATGAAATGATGGCATTTGCTGGCAAAAAGGGTGGAACTGGAGACCATCAAGCTGGAGAAATAAGTCACACTCAGAAAGTCAAAAGTCAAATGTTTTCTATCACATGCAGAAGCTACAGCAAAGCAAGGGAAAAAAATTATGTTGGGGGGGGGGGAGCGGTGGGTCACAGAGGCTATGACCAGAGAGGAGATCAATGGAGCAGAGGAAGGTGATTGAGGGGTTGGGGGGGGGGCGGAGAAATTGTGGAATGAAATTGACAAAATTGTGCTATGTATATATATTAACATATCATAGTGAATTCCATGTTTATGTCTCTAAAGCTTCAACTAAAACAAGAATGAATAAATAAATATAAGAAATACAGATAGTTTAGGGGAAGGGAGATAGAGAGAGGAGGAGAAGGAAAGAGGAAGTACAAGGGACCAAAATAGAGCAAATTAGATTCCACGCATGCATGATTATGGTTGGCATAAGCAAGAATTATGGGAGGCTGAATATCTCCAAAAAGAAAATGAATGGTCAGTATAAGAGTATCAGGGAGAGAGATTTGCAGTTAAAATGAGGATTGGGGGGAGAAGGGGGGAAAAATGGTGGTTGAATGAGATGGATATCACTATCCTAAATGCATGATTAAAGATCTGAATGGTACTTATATACTTTGTATACAAGCAGTTGTATGTAAAAAGATGATATACTTGTGCATTATGAATAAGTAAAAAAACAATCTAAAAAAAAAAATGAGGATCTGGAAGATAAACTGGTAAGCAGAGTTAGCAAGTCCAGCTGTGCTCAGGGAGTGTAAAGGGTCACATCAGTGCCATCTCCTACAGTGTGCAGGGTGAGTCCAGGTCTCCTGTGAACTGCTACCTGCATAATTTACCAACTACCTTAGATGAAGGGAAGAAGTTAGAACGTCTTGCCTCCTGGGTTTGGAATAATGCCAGTGTCATGGCGTCAGGATCTCTGGAGGCACTCAAAGACAATCACATTCACAACGTGAGCATATTTGGAAATGTGGAGCTGCTTAAAAGTTGGATCCCTCTGGGGATCTTCCAGACTTCCACCATTGTTGGAGAGTTGAAACGGACTTTTGGTGGCCAGGGAAACTCTGCAGTGTGTTTCCCCCTGTCTGAGTTAATATAGCCTGACCACTGCCAGGGGCCCGAGTCAGGTCTGACTCAGGGGTGACCACCAATAACGACTCCCTCCCCTCATTCCGGGCTTCCTCCGGATCCCTGGGTCCTCATCTCATTCTTCTGCCTCCTCTCCTCTCCCTCCCAGGACTCCTCGGTGCAGCTGTGCTTCCTATTCAGGGACAGCTTTATTCAGAGGCAGGATTCAGGCAGCAAAACTCTGGCAGGAGAGCAAGGGAGAGGCATCTCTTCGCCTGCTCCAGGCAGTGGCTGGACGTCCTCTGTATCCAGAAAGAATTCTGCACTTGTCCTTGCCAGAGAACCACCCAGTCCTGGGCTCCTGTGGCTCCTGTGGTGCTCCTGCAGCCCTCCTGCCAGGGTCCCCACACTAGGTGGCCTTGCCAATTTCTTTGGATTCTAAATACTTCCATTGTGTGTATAAACAATACCGTTCAAATTCTCTCACTTTAATTTGTTTAAAAACACACAAAATAGTTTCCTTTCTCTTCTTTAGATACTCACCGATGAATTACTTATGGTCAAAAGTCCCCCAACAAGTCCTAAGGAGAATTATATACTAGTGTTTCACTTTAGAGACTGTATTTCAATGATATCATTCCTTGAATTTAACATGAGAAGAATATCTACAGCATTAAGTGCAGAATGTATTTTAAACATGTCAAGGATGAAATAGCTATGGAATGCAAAATGTTTTATTTAACACTTTGGGCCAACAGGAAAAGGCAGGAAAGTCATTCATTCTTTCGTGTGCACATGGACACATCCACCCATTCATTTAGCAAACATTTACTAGCACCTCCGTGAATCAGAAATTATTTTTCTTCAGAGGGTGGATTAAGGATCTGTGCACAGGGATAGATGATAGTAAACAAACGAACAAACAAAACCTGTTTCTGCCTCCAAGGAGTTCAAATTCAACTGCAGGAGAAGAGAACAAATAATTGCAATGACTCCCACCCTTCAACCAGGTTCTCATTAGAGAGACAGAAATGTAATTTTGAATAAATATTATCTTCTGTGTGTTTACTATGACTGCAATTCGATTTTCTGAATATTCTGTTTGACTTTGCTAAGCCTATTTGATGTTCAAACTGCCAATCCTGCAAACCCTGCAACCTCACAGCTGTTGAGGGACTGAAATCTATGTCTTTGCATTAATTTCATTTAGCCTGTGAGAGATAAATGTGCACTCTTGCAAAAGCACCAGAGCTTCCACAGAGCAAGACCTATTTTTAAATCAACTGCATCATGTGTTTTTTTTCTCCAATTTCCTGAATATTTCCCAGTATAGCAATGCATTTAAGTTTGATATTTCAGACTTATCTTTGTGCCACCAAATGCACAACCTCATTTAATTTAAAATTAACTGAAGTCTAAGATGCAATCTACATCTTTCATGAAGTGCAATGACATGAAGCAAAATTCAAAGCATCACACAGTATGTGTGGTGGCGTGTGGCTCTCCTCCATTAAAGAGCCAGGAAATTCCCCCATGAGCAACAGCTCTGAGCATAATTTAAAAGAAGAGGGCATGAGGACACTTTTAGAAATCAATTATGTGAGACATTTAATGTACAGATGGATGATGGCCAGACCACAGATAAAAATAGAAATCAGACCCACAATCTGAAGCACCAGCCCAGGAGACCAATATGTCATCTGCAGGAACCAGCCTAGAAAACCAGCCTGCTCTTGGTAAGTCAGACTTGCAAAAGTCATATTGCTGTCCGTAGTAAATCCAGAAGCCAAACAAAAACCCCTGTTTGCAGGAGCCCTAATTAAGGAGATAGCTAAGATTACGGTTAGTTGTGAGCCATAAGCATTACCACCTTCCATGGTCTCGTGAGACTTGGCCTGGGACATTGTGGATTGGGTTGGCGCCATTTGCATGGTCTCGCGAGACTTGGTCCGGGACATCGCAGACGGGGTCAATGCCATTTTGGGGTAGTGTGGTGGTAGTTGTAGGAGTGTGAATGGTGTTGGAGTTGTTGTTGGAGCCGGAGAGAAAAGCTAGCAGAATAAAGAGCCTATTTGTTTCCAGTCCGCCTCTGAACTTATTCCCGTGGCGTTGTTGCTCCAAGCAGCAATCGCTTCAGGCAGCAACACCTGTTGTAACCAGAACAAAAGGGCAGACTCTAACAATGACTGGTGGCTTCCTTAAACTCTGTCCCTAACTCCCATCAGGACCAAGAAAAGAAAGCCAAGCTGATGGGCACACCTACCCAGTCCCTAGGTTCCCTGGTCCTGGCAGCCTAGCTGCAGCTTCTGATCTTCCCTGACATTTCACACCTCCACCAAGAGGCTGCCCCAGCCCTCTGCCTGCCTTTGAGACTCTGCCACACACAGGCAGCTCTCTAGCTTCCTGGATCAAACTGAGGATGAGTTCTATTGCTTTTCTCCTGTGGTTGCTCTTCGTGTATTGCCATGTATGATGTGCCTGCTGTCTCTCCCCACGTGCATTTGGTTTGCTGGATGCACTTACTACTCACCACTGTGAACAAGGCTGTTCCACCCAGGTCAGTTACAAGAGCTTCAGGTAGCCGCTTGTGAGTGGCTGTGAAGCCTCGTGCCACAATGTCTTAGCTCTAAACCTGAATACACCCAACAAACCCGATGAAGGTACAAGCAGAGGCTCCCTCCTGGGGTCCGTGCCACCTGGGCCAGGAAACAATGTAGGTTCCCTGGGGGAGAAGAGATAAAAGGATGAATTTAGAAGGTGTACAGAGAACAGCTCTGCCATCCCAGGGAGGAGCCTCAAGGACCGCGGCACCTTTGAAAGGGTGAGCAGGGTGCTAGGATGGGCGGAGCCTCATCCGAGAGGCCCAGTCACAGGGGAGTGAGTCGGTCCACCCGCAGCAGAGAGCAGAAGAAGTTCACAGCCAGTACCGCAGAGGTGAAGGGATCTGTGGGGGAGGGCAGGTGGTCTGCTTTGGCATGCTCCAATATGCAGAGCAAGGCCCAGCCTGTGGACCACGGATGGAGAAGAAATACAATTTCTAAGATCTCATGTGTCTCCAGCGTGTTATGATTCCACCATCTGCAGTTACGGCACTAAGACAATAAATTAGCTAGGTACTATAGGGAAAATACACATGTGGTGTTTTGAAATAAAGAGTCTAAATCAGTTGTGACTACCCGCAGACTCCAAAGCCCTCGGCTGCTGGGGACCGCTCTGACCCGGCTCCTCAGTGGGGACTTGGCTTCTGTGGAAACTCGGGGTCCACATCACGTGGGCAACTGCACCTCCTCAGTCTGCTCAGCACCACAAGGACCAAGGTCAGAGCCACACGTCCTATCCCCAAGTTCTCCCTGCTCAGGGACAAGGCCTCTCTGGGAAGTGGCCACAGGAGACCAATAGGCCAGCCGTGGGGGACGTTACTAGCTGAGGATGAAGGAAGGTGAGGACCAAAGAGGTCAGCATGCTTAGCCCGAGCAGATGACCTGGAGGAAGCTTTCATCCAGGTCTAAATTGAGGGAGATTGTGATATATAAAATACGAATTTCTTGACTTTGCCGACTTCCACTAAACAAACCCAGACAGACAGTGTTTGGACTTCAGGGACGAAGACTGCGCCTGAAAAATAGGAGAGCACATGAGACTCTCTATGTGTATGATTTGTGATGTATGAGGAATAAATTCCACTGTTTAGTCCAGATGAGAACCTGGAAGAGAAAAGGGACATGGCGGGGAGGACAAAGATGTCCCCCAACAAAGTATGGATTTTGGTTAATAATATTGTATCAGTGCTGGCATGTATTAGTGACAAACAGGGCACAGGAATTAGAAGGGTAACAGTGGGGAGAGTGGGGTGCAGCGTGCATGGGAACTCTACAAACTGTTCTTGCAACTTTTCTGTAAATTTTAAACTTTTGTAAAATTAACTGTTTATTTCAAGAAATTACAGTTCCTTAAAAATGAAACGACTGATGGCGTCCAATCTTGATTTCACGTACGCTAGGAATTTTCAAGTAAAAATGCCTCCAAAGGTATAAGGTAGCACAGGTTTCACTATATGAAATTTTAATGTAAATACGTGCGCTGGGAAATACAAATAAAGTGGGCACAGCTCAAACCATACAGATAATTAATTCATGATTGTGCTCAGTGTACTTTTTAAAGTGCTTAGAATCAGTCATTGACATCGTTACAACATAAAACCGTCTTTACTAGATTTTTTTTTTTTTTTTTTTTTTTTTTTTTTTTTTTTTGGTACTGGGAATTTAACCACTGAGCCACATCCCTAGCCTTTTTGAATTTTATTTAGAGACAGGGTCTCACTGAGTTGCTTAGGGCCTCCCTAAGTTGCTGAGGCTGGCTTTGAACTCATGATCCTCCTACCTCAGCCTCCCAAGCCACTGGGATCACAGGTGTGTGATATGGCACCGGCTCTAGATAATGTTTGAGGAACCAAATCCTGGCACTGCCGGCTCCACTCGCCCCCACAGCAGGTTGTTCTCAGCAGGACACCACTTAGAACAAGAAGTCATCCATCCGGAATTAAGCCAATTAATAGCTCAACATGAGGGATGAAGAAAAAAGCCAACAAAAATATTTGTAAACAATTCAAACAATCATTTATGTGCCAACTTCCAGTTTTCATTAGAAATTCATCAAAGTCATTTTGATATGAGAAAATATTTTAAAGAAAGGACTTACTTTCACATTTTCAAATATGTGAAAAGCTTCACTGAGGCATGATTGGCATAAAATAAGCCATGCACTTAGAAACTATAAAAGAGTCCCCACCATCAAGATGGTGAAATTATCCAACACTCCATAAGAGCCTGTGCGTCATCTTGCAATTCCTCCTTCCCTTCAAATCCCACGGATGGGTGAACACTGGCCCACCTTCTGAATTTACTACAATTTTATATGTAGGAATGTATTTAGGGATCACACACAAACACACACACACACACACACACACACACACACACAGCACACGATGCACTTCTTTGGCTCTGTATTTTATGATTTGTGTTTTGACATCCACGCTAAAGTTCATTCCTGTCCACTGCCAGGAAACATTCCCAATATTGCATGGAACACTGCAACCACGGTATCCTCTCCCTCCCTGTGCTCATGCTCCATTCGAGAAGGCATTGTTCACCCTGCCTGGCCTTCAGTGCGGGCTGCAGGCAGGAGCCTGGTTCTAAAGGGCACTGTGTGGAAAGGGGCAATGGAGTCACGGTGGAGAAGTGGGCCCAACATTACCTCATCCACTTGGTCAAGGTTAACTTAACTTTCGGGCTGGGATGTTGTGCAGAGGAAAGCAGTTGCCAATCGTGCACAAGACTGGGTTCAACCCTCAGCAGTGCAACACACACACACAGTGATCAGTCATTGATGGCGTGTGTACCCAGGATGTGATGCTTTGTACATGGGACTTTATTTCTTGATATTCCTCCCAAACACTCACAACCCTTGTCTAATAAGAAAAAAAAGTCAGTCAAATATGAGTGGAGAGGGATTCTACAAAACCAATAGTCCTCAAAACTCTCAAGGTCATCAAAACTAAAGAAAGTCTGGGTAAAGGTCAAGGCCCAGTGGGGACCAGGGGGGCCTAGCTTCTAAATGTAACACAGTGTCCTGGATGGGAGCCTGGACTGACAAAAGGCAACAGACCAAACCAGGCTTATTGGATAAAGCATGGGCTTACGATTAGGCGTCGATACAGCCCATCATTTGTGACAGATACACCACACCATCATGAAGTGGCATCCATGGGAATGGTGGGAAGCCTAAGTACTGTCTCCCCAAATAACCCTTAAATATGTGTGTCCCATTATGAAAAATAAGTTAAAATATGGGAAAGAGTGTTTAAGGGCTCAAAATTACATAATATCTTTGAGTGCCTCCTTGTATATAGATATTATAAATTAAAAGGTCACTTTCCAAATTCCTTGTAATAGCAATTATTTACCAACATTCCTAAAACTGTTGATTATATGTTGCCACCTGAAGCGATGGCCACTTGGAGCAACGAAGCCGCGGGAAGAAGTTTAGAGGCGAACTGGAAACAAACAGCCTTTTTATTTTGATAACTTTTCTCTCTGGCTCTAACAATGACATTAACACGCACCACACACACCACCAAACAACCAACACACCAAATGGCGCAGACCCGATCAGCAATCTCGCTCAAGTCCTGTGAGATCCTGGGCCAAGTCCCGTGAGACTATGGAAGGCAGCAATGCCCAAACATCTCCCTGGCCCGTAGTCAACTGCAATCTTAGCCATCTCCCCAAACAGGGCTCCTGTAATTATACACTTGCAAAAGAGCAGAAGCTCCCTTCTGCTTGTTTTGGTCCAAATCTATAACTGTTGTGCGAAGCCACTGCCTGTGGTGTATAATGTACCTCACCATTTCATTCACACCGTTTCACATCAAGGGCTTCCATGGCCCGTAGAATTTTCTTTGCTTGTGTGGTTTCTGGGAACTAAATTCAAACTGGGACGGATGTTATTGTGACATCTTGAGTAAATGTTGAAGGATTCTGAAGAACTGAAAATGTTTATTGAAATCAAAGAAAAATATCAGTTCTTTCCACAGACAATGCTGAATTAAACACCACCAGATTGAACAGTATGCTGAGTGTGCTTAGTAATGGTCAGCATTTTGACATGTTCAGGTTCACCACATGAACAAGGTGTGAGAGTCTCAATGCACGAAGGCTGTACCACTGTTGACAGAGTGAGGTGGTCACGGTGCAGATCAATGCAGGGGGGCAGGCCCAGTTCCGGCCTGCGTTCCACTGGCCCGTGTGAACTTAGGCAAACCACTGAATCCGCATTCTTATCTTCTATAAAGTAGGAATAATCAAGTACCTGCTTCACAGGATTGCTAATGGTTGTCATTTTTTTTTTTGTCAAACCTTTTAGTTCTAACTAAATATAAACACTGTCTGATGCTAGTTATTATTGCAAAAGTGAATTCACTTTGATCACAAGAACACAGAACACTGTCTTTTGTAGCTAATCCTTCACTTCCTGTATGTGGTGTTCTCTGCTCCCCCACCCCCCAGCCTGTGGATTCAAGTTTATAACTGGATTCACTTCCTGTCAGTCTGAGAGACAACCGTTATCACCCCCAGAGTGCACATTTGAGGACAACAGGCAGGCCCAGCCCCTGTTAGCCTGAAGCCATCTGATCTGGTCTTTGTTTTTGAGGCTATTGCTGTGGTTTGAACGTGGTTTGTCCCCCAGTGTTTCAGGAGCTGGTGCTTTGGTTCCTAGGGTGGCCGTGCTGAGGGGTGGGGGGCGCCTTTAGGAAGTGGAGCCTAGTGGGAGGTGGTTACCGCTTTGGGGGTGCTGCCTTTGGAAGGAATCGATGTGGTTCTTGTGGGACCCTGGTCAGAACAGGTGGTCAGAAAGAGCAAGCCTGGCCCCTGCCTACGCGGGCTTCTGGCCTTGCTGTGGAGGCTCTCTCTTTCAGGTGAACTTCCACCATGATGCCATCTGCTGTAATGTGACCAGACCGAGGGGGCCCTCAGAGTTGAGCAGAGGTCAGGACTATACGCCTGAACCTCCCAAACTATAAGCCAAATATATATCTTTTCTTTATGCATTAACCAACCTCTGGTACTTCAGTCAGGTTTACATCGAGAGTTAAGAGCTAAAGAAAATATAACAGAAAGACTTGGAAAGTTTTCTAGGCTGACCAGGAGAGGAGCAAGTGAAGAGCAGGTGATGGTGCAGGAAGCAGCTGCTTGCTAAAGAGCTGAGCATGGAGAAAATGCAACCAGTAGTTTTGCAGCAGGACAGTAGGAACAAGGCCCAGAGGGCTTCTCGGATTCCCATGAGGCCACCTTTCCACACCAAGCCCAGAAGTCACAAAGGGCACAAGAGTTTCAGGGAACCACAGGGCACTTTCCATGAGCTCACTGCTCCTTGTTTTCCAGAAAAGCACTCGACAGGTGCAGCTGTGTTCCAAGTGGTTCCCGGGCACAGTTTGTGCCAACAGCAGATCTTGGATCATCACTGGGTGATGATCTTGCAAGGCTGCAGAATGCCTGAGTTATGGAGTCATGGAAGTTACCACCAAGAAGTTAAGAGAAATCCTGAGAAGGCAGGCAGAGTCTACTGCAAGGGAGAGCCCCCTCAGAGAATGTCCCGTGGGAGAAGGCCTGGTGGAGCACCGGAAGTGGAGTTTCAGCCAGGCCCCTAGGCATGAAGACCCACCTTCAGCACGCAACCCCAGCCTGAGAAAGCGGCAGCACCAGCCTGAGAGTGGCCGTGGGGTCTGTGGCACGCAAGGCCATGGATGTAGGACTCTCTGAATCCTTGGTGGCCTGACCTGCGCCATAGGGTGCACAGGATGATAGATTTGGAGCTTTAAAGATTTGATATTTGCTCTGCTGCATTTCAGTATTGCTGACTTTGAGTCTTACCAGGTTTTGGAATTCTGTGAAACCCTTTGCCTATTCCACCATTGCATCATGAAAGTATATGCCTTCTTCTTGATTTTCCAGAATGATACCTGGGAAGAATTTGTCTTGATTCTCAGATGAGTCTTTGGTCTCAAAAGATTCAGTTCATCAGAGGTTACTGTCATTCAAGAAGTTGACAGACAATCTTCAGAATGGGGAATGTGTGTAAGCCATGTATCTACTAGGTTAATATCTAAAATATATAAGAAACACATATAACCCAATAGCCTAAGAACAAACAACCTGATTTTTAAATGGTCAAAAACCTGAATGGACATTTTTATAAAGGAGGCATACAAATAAACAACAGCTATAGTAAACTATGCTCAATATTAATAATCATCAGGGAAACACAAATCAAATCCACAATGAGGTGACACCTCTCACCTGATACAATAGCAATTATCAAAAAGTTAAAAGGTGATAGTAAAGATGCAAAGAAAGGGAACCCTTGTAGACTCTTGCTGGGAAATTGGGGACATTGAGTTGATATGGATATTATAGAAAACTGTATGGTACCTCTCCAAAAATTTTAAAATGTGGTTACCTTCTGGTCCATCAATATCAATTCTAGGTATATGTATGTATACGTATGTATGTATATATATGTATATATATATATATATGTATGTATGTATACACACACACGGAAAGATATCAATATTTTCAATTGATATCTGTATTCTCAAGTTAACTGTGATATTAATGATAGTTAAGATGGGAAAATAAACCAAATGTTCATTTATGGATGAATGGATAAAGAAAACACACACACACACACACTCTGGCATATTATTTAGCCAGGAAACCCTGTCATATGTTGGAAGTCATTGAAACTGGAGGACATTAGATTAAGTGAAAAAAACCAGACACAGAAAGACAAATGCTTCCTGATCTCACTTATAAATGGAAACTTTAAAAAGGTAACTCAGAAGCAGAAAGGAGAATGCTGGTTTGCAGCAGCTGGGGACAAGGGAAAATGGGAAGGTGTCTGTCAAAGGGTAGAAGGAGTCAGGTGTGGCAGACAAATTCTGGAGAGCTGATGTACAACAATGTGACTATACAAAACAAAACTGTACATCTTCAGGGCTACCAGAATCTTTGCTCTGCTTATTAAGGACTTTGCCACTTTTAATGTAAAAACTCTATACCATTTTTCTGCCATCACTTAATTTCTTTCTATATTAAACTTTGGATATATCTGAAGTATGGACCTTGCTACAGTGTCTCCCAAATGGCTGGTTATTTCCCCCATCAGTGCACATTTCAAAATACCTGTTCAATTTCTTATTTAAAAGGATTAATTATAAAGTACCTGTTTTAGGAGTGTTAGATGATATGCATACACAATTATTTGTGAGACTGTTTCTGATGTCAATTATAAAATTCATACATATTTTAATGTCCGGGTGGCTCAGTCCCTCTATTTCTCTCTTCACAGTTTAAAATTCTATACAGTTCTTACTGCCCTTCTTCAATAGGAAGTACTTCCCAACTCCCTGCAGCACACATGGAAATCCAACGTGCTCTGGCTCTTGCAATGTGAGTAAGAGTGACAAGTGGCACTTACAGGCTTTGCTGCAGGGGCCAACTAATCCTGAATTGTATGTTGTTTTCCCTCTGCCTTGAACTACCATGGGCTGGATGGGCCTGCAAATGCAGGCCATGCAAAGCAAGGATCCTACATCCTCGCCAACATTTATTGTTGTTTGTGTTCTTAATAGCTGCCATTCTGACTGGTGTGAGATGAAATCTTAGAGTGGTTTTGATTTGCATTTCTCTAATTGCCAGAGATGTTGAACATTTACTCATACATTGCTGGTGGGACTCAAAATGGTGCAGCCAATATGGCAAGCAGTATGGAGATTCCTTGGAACACTGGGATTGGAAACACCTTATGTCCCAGCTATCCCACTCCTCCATCTATACCCAAAGGACTTAAAAACAGCTTACTATAGGGACACAGCCACATCAATGTTTATAGCAGCACAATTCACAATAGCTAAACTGTGGAACCAACCTAGATGCCCTTCAGTAGATGAATGGATAAAGAAAATGTGGTATATACACACAATGGAGTATTACTCAGCAATAAAAGAGAATAAAATCATAGCATTCACAGGTAAATAGATGAAGTTGGAGAAAATAATGCTAAGTGAAGTTAGCCAATCCCAAAAAGCCAAATGCCGAATGTTTTCTCTGATATAAGGAGCCCGATTCACAGCGGGGTTGGGATGGGGAGCATAGGAGGATTAGAGGAACACTAGAATGGCCAATGGGGAGGGAGGGGGAAGGAAGAAGCAAAAGGATGAAGAAGAAAAAAAATGGTAGAATGAGATGGACATCATTACCCTAAGTGCATGTATGAAGACACGAATAATGTGAATATACGTTGTATACATAGATATGTAAAAATGTGCTCTATAAGTATAATATGAAATGTAATGCATTCTGCTGTCATTTCTAACAACTTAGAATAAAAAAAAGCAAGGATCCTAATGACCTGAGCAAGAAAGGAATACTTGTTTTTATCACTATAAGGGGGGCTGTCACTTGCTCTTGGAACAAAAGTGGGTTTATCCTGACAGATCCCATAGTTCACATACACATTTGTTCACTAAAATTTTAGAATATATTGTCAGTTTTACATAGATTGCAGTAGATTTTGAGGGGGGGTTATTAGTCACAAGAATTCAGAATATCAAACAGATTTAATATTCAGTCATTTTCCTCAAAGACATAGTGTGTCTTTCTACATACATAAATCTTTATCATGCCACGGAGAGGTGTTTTCATGTCTATTAGAGCATAATTTATTCTAACCTTTTGCTAATGAACACTATGTAATTATTTTTATCTTTGATCCATTAAGAGTAGTGTAATGAAAATATTTTGCATCAATATTTGACCTGACTTCTAATTAATTCCTCATCATAAATACATGGAGCAGGACTACTAAATTAAAGATAAAAATGATCCTGAGCCTTTATTATTGTCAAAGAATATATTAGAAAGATTATATGAATTTCCTTCCCACTAGCAATGTTATATATTTTAGTAGTTTAATGCAATCTTAGTATTATTAAATTTGTCTTCAGTTAAGCATCTAGGTGTACAGAGACAGAAACAGAGACAGAGAAGACAGAGCAGTGTGTGTCTGCGTTGGTGAAGACACCTGCCCAAATGAAAGGTGAGTAATTGTGTGTAATTGTGTGTCTATGTATACAGGCAAACATGCTTATTTAAGCTATACCATGGAAAACTCACACACCTGTACATATTCTCATGTATAGGTTTGCAAACACATAATTTGTTGATTACTTTTTTTCTTTGCTTTTTTTATTATTCTAATTTGTTATACATGTTTGCAGAGTACATTTCATATTACATATAAAGAATACAATTTTTCAAGTTGCTGGTTTTATATAAAGAATTTTTACAACAATTGTGTCTTCATACATGTATTTAGGGTAATCATGGATAACTCATTCTACCATTATTCCTATCCCCTTGTCCCTTCCTCTCCCTCCCCCTTTTTTGTTCTATTTAAAGTTCTTTCTTTCATTCCTCTCATCCCCACTCCCTTGCCTTTTTTTAAAAATATGTATTTATTTGTTTTAGTTGTGCACGTGCTAGGCGAGCGCTCTACTGCTGAGCCACAACCCCAGCCCCCTTGCCTTTATAAGTTAGTATCTTCCAATGAAAGAGATCATTCGACCTTTGGTTTTTTGGGATTGGCTAACTTCATTTAGCATTATTTTCTCCAGCTCCATCCATTTACCTGCAAATGCCATGATTTTATTCTCTTTTAGTGCTGAGTAGTGTTCCATTGTGTATAGATACCAAAGTTTCCCTATCCATTCATCTGCTGATGGGCATCGGGTTTGGTTCCACAATCTAGCTATCGTGAATTGTGCTGCTATAAACATTGATGTGGCTGTGTCCCTGTAGTAAGCTGCTTTTAAGTCCTTTGGGAATAGGCCAAGGAGTGGGATAGCTGGGTCAAATGGTGGTTCCATTCCAAGTTTCCTAGGAATCTCCATACTACTGCTGAAGCCAATCTGGAAAGTAGTATGGAGATTACTTTGTTGATTTCTAAGAGAGTTATGGATCATTCTTTGGCCAGTCTTATCACATTTGTATTTCCTTATACCTGTTCTCCCTACCCACTGGAGTTATTTAAAGCAAACCCCAGACATCATGGCATTTTACCCATCAATTATCCATGATGACTCCCTAACAATTGAGGATATACTACCATTACTGCAAATAGCCAAACAATAGTACTTCCTTCATGACACCTGGTGTTAAGTCATTGTCCAAATCTCCTAAAGTGTGTCACAAACACTATTTTGGTTTTAGATTTTTTTTTCTGGTTC
The DNA here is from genome assembly GCA_025594165.1 of Tamias sibiricus. Lineage (NCBI taxonomy): Eukaryota > Metazoa > Chordata > Mammalia > Rodentia > Sciuridae > Tamias > Tamias sibiricus. The sequence goes on along the minus strand of CM046662.1, from coordinate 165,845,649 downwards.
TTTCTTTTCCATTTTATTTTTATTGTCATCTATTAGTTGCAGGACACCACTGTAACTGTCGTGTACGATCTGCCACATGAAATTTATTCATTTGTACAATTAGTACAGTTCATCACTCTTCAAATTCTCCCGTGCCCTGTGCACAGCCTCAAGAAGCCACGGGTCCTGCTGCTGGCTCGCTCTCCTCCTTAACCTCTGGAGGCTCTCCCGCGGTGCTCTCATCTGTCAGTCACCTTTAGGGTCAGCCTATGAGAATATATTTTAAAGAAAGAACACGTTTCCTACACGTTTCACTTCCTTTTTCTCCCTTTCCAGATGGTGGCACATATAAGGTAATAGTTTAGGTGTATATCTGAGAAAAAAAAACAGTAAATCTTTATTGTTTTAAATTTCATGTAAGCAGCATATATTCTTTTTCAAAATATGATTTAATTATTTTATATATGACAGTAGAATGCATTTATGCACTGTGATATATCATACATAGGTGGGATATTATTTTTCATTTTTCTAAGTGTACATGTTGCAGAATCATATGGGTCATGTAGACATATATATGTATATATGTATATATACTGTTATGTATATACAGTATATATGTAGTCATATATATATACCGTATATGTATATACAGTATATATGTAGTCACACATATATATATGACTACATGACATATATATACATATATATATATATATATATATATATATATATACGGTAATAATGTCTGTTTCATTCCACTACCTTTCCCATGCCCACATTCCCTCCCCTCCCCTCCCTTCATTCCCTCTACCTAATCTAAGGTAACACTATTTTTCCCTAGTGTCCTCCACCTTATTGTGAATTAGCATGCACATATTAGAGAAAACATTTGGCCTTTGGTTTTGTGGGATTGGTTATTTCGCTTAGCATGATATTCTCCAACTCCAACTATTTACTGGCAAATGCCATAAGTTCACTCTTCTTTAAAGCTGAGTAATACTCCACTGAGTATATATGCCACATTTTCTTTGTCCATTCATCTATTGAGGGACACCTAGGTTGGTTCCATAGTCTAGCTAGTGTGAATTGAGCTGCCATAAACATTGATGTGGCTGTTTCACTATAGCATGCTGATTTAAAGTCCTTCAGGTATAAACCAAAGCATGGGATAGCTGGGTCAAATGGTGATTCCATTCCCAGTTTTCTGAGGAATCTCCATACTGCTTTCCATAGTGGTTACACCAATTTGCAGTGCCACCAGCAACGTATGAGTGTGCCTTTTTCTCCACAACCTCACCAGCATTTATTGTTGCCTGTATTCTTGATGATTGCCATTCTGACAGGAGTGAGATGAAATCTTAGAGTAGTTTTGATTTGCATTTCTCTAATTGCTAGAGATGTTGAACACTTTTTTCATATGTTTGTTAATCAATTGTATTTCTTCTTCTGTGAAATGTCTATTCAGTTCTTTAGCCCATTTATTGATTGGGTTATTTGGTTTTTTTGGTGTTAAGTTTTTTGAGCTCTTTATATATCCTAAAGATTGATCCTTTATCAGAGGTGCATGTGGTAAAGATTTTCTCCCAATCTGTAGACTCTCTCGCTACATTATTAATTGTTTCCTTTGCTGAAAAGAAGCTGTTTAATTTGAATCCATCCTATCTATTGATTCTTGATTTTTCTTCTTGCACTTTAGGAGTTTTGTTAAGAAAATCAGATCCTAGGCCAATGTGGTGCAGATTTGGGCCTATTTTTTCTTCTATTAGACATAGGGTCTCTGTTCTAGTGCCTAAGTCTTTGATCCACTTTGAGTTGATTTTTGCGCAGGGTAAGAGATACAGATTTAATTTCATTTTGCTACATATAGATTTCCAGTTTTGCCAGCACCATTTGTTGAATAGGCTATCTTTTCTCCAGTGAATGTGTTTGGCATCCATGTCTATTATGAGATAACTGTATTTATATTGGTTTGTCTCTGTGTCCTCTATTCTGTACCATTGGTCTACAAGTCTATTTTGGTGCCAATACATTCCCGTTTTTGTTACTATAGCTCTGTAATATAGATTAAGGTCAGGTATTGTGATGCCTCCTGCTTCATTTTTTCTTGCTAAAGATTGCTTTAGCTATTCTGGGTCTCTTATTTTGCCAAATAAATTTCATCAGCAATAAATCCACTGAAAGAGAAATTAGGAAAACTACTCCATTCACAATATCCTCAAAAAAAAAAAAAAAAAAAAAAAACTGGGAATCAATCTAACAAAAGAGGTGAAAGACCTCTACAGTGAAAAATACAGAACACTAAAGAAAAAAATTGAAGAAAACCTCAGAAGATGGAAATATCTCTCATGCTCCTGGATAGGCAGAATTAATATTGTCAAAATGGCCATACTACCAAACTACCAAAAGTGCTATACGAATTTAATGCAATTCCTATTAAAATCCCAATGACAGTCTTCATAGAAATAGAAAAAGCAGCATATGTTCTTGTATTCGAATTCTAATTCAACTTTTTTTTTAGTTTTACTAGCATACACACATATAAATCTGCTTGTTCATATGAACATATTACAAGTTATTCATTCATTATACTATCAATGGCGTTTTAGTTTTTTAAAGTTATTTTTGGAAATAAGACTGAAATTAACAAGCTTCTGCATGTATCCTTCTAAATATGTAAAGCATTTCATCTTTGGTGACCATGGGATAAATGAAATTTTCTTTTGTCTTGGATGATCCTAAATAATTCTCAAAAATGTTTATACTTTCTTATCAGAGCAGCAGCATTATAAAATGGTTTTTATCAATCTATATCCAAGGAAGAAATTCATCTGCTTTCCCCATTGGTAGTGGAATTGAAAATCATTTCGCATTTTTTAAGCTTCTGTGTTCTACCTTGATCTTTTGTTAAGATCCTTTCCTTTCTTTCACTAATAAGAGGCTTTGTTTTCTTTAGTCAATTTCTAAGCCATCTATTGAATTCTTACTATATCACAGAATCCCTGTAACAACTATTGCAAATATTTTCTTCTACTCTGTGGTTTGACTTTGAGGGTTTGATGTCATATAGATTTTACATTTTAATGAAGCCACTCTTTTTCTTTATGGCTTATATTGTTTGTTTCCTGTAGGTAAAGTATTCCGTGCTGCCAAGTTATGAAAATATTTTCATGTAGTTCTAAACACTTTAAACATCTCTCTCATGTGCAGGTACTGAGTCTATCTAAATATACTTGGAAAGTTTTCTACTTTGACGATCACTTTTCTCTATACATTTTTTTCTCCCTTTTGCCCAACATCCATCCTTTCCTAAATTTCCCACGTTTATGCTTCTATTTCTTGACTCCAATTTTTTCTTTTATACTCCTTTCTCTCTCTTCCTGAAGAAATGTCAAAGTGGATATATTTTCATGATGATTATTTTCTCTTGTTTGGCCAAGGACTACCACTCCTTCTCTTTGTCCTTCAATATTCTTTATTGTTCTTAGCATTTTATTCATGCACCTGAAATTTATAATTTGCTTATCCAAGTTTAATAAAAATAAAACATTAAGAATTTGATTAAACTGTTTTTAATATATAGATGAATTAACATTTTTTACTTTGGTTATGTCCACACGTCTCCATTGGATTAATATTCTTTTATTTCTAAGGAACATTTCACAACTTTCTCCAACCCGTACCTTTCATCTTTTTATCATTCTCGCATTCCTCAGTGCTGCATGGCCTTTTCTGACTTTCTCCCACACTCCCAGCTCTCTTTCAGACACATCAAAGTTAGATGTGGACAAGTCACTTGATGGATCTGACCCATGAGATGTGAGCAGGAGTGATGTTTGTCCTTTCTAAATGGCGCCATTCAAGAACTGGTGTCCCATTTCCCCTGATCTTATAAACAATATCCTAGCAACCAATGACATTTCCTGTTACAGAAAGCCACTATGGAAAATGGCAGCTTCATCCTGGCTTTCAGACTGTGGTTAAGAAGGTCAGCTGACCTGGACACATGATCAGACTTAGAGAGGAGATGGAATCAACCAGAAAGAAGTCTTTCCCTGCTTAATTTTTGAGATTTGGTGATTCTGCAGCATATATATGACCTGTGATGGTTATTCATAGAATATGGGAATATTATTGTTCATATGGTTTGATATTTTAATAAGTACTTTGCAGAAGTTTTTATTAATATCAATAATCTGTATATAGATTCTAGTAGAGATTCTATGTGGACCATCATTTATACAGAAAAAAAATATGAGTTTCTTCTTTTTCAATTCCCAAACCACTTACACTGTTTTCCCATTTCTTTGCCTAGAAAGAACATTTCATGCAATAATGCATATCTATTGGGCAGTCATTGGGTAATAAGAAGATAGTGGTGTTATTATCTTGCTTCTTTGCTTCAAAGAACAGTTATTTAATATATTTCACAAAAACATGGCATCAGCATGTGTTTCTGCTAGCTAGCTTTTACTGGGTAATGGAATTTCCATTTTATTTCTATTTTATTTGATAGGATATTTTATCAAGAATGATGCTCATTTTTACCAAGAATTCCTTATGGCTTTATCACAAAACTCTGGACTTCGAGTGGTTCTTCATCAAGGTGATTTGGTATGCTAGGTGTTCTGCATCTCCATATACAATTTAGGATGAACTTCTTAATTCCAACAACAAAATTAAAATGATAACAAAATCTACTCGAATTTTAAATCTATGAATCTGCTGGGGAGGAATCAATACTCAAGTTATATCGCATGTATGCATTGGTGCCCCGGGAGGCTTCCTCTTCTCTTCTTAGGCGGATACGATGAGAGCTGATCTCAACTCAATGGGGAGCTGGCCTGCCAACTCGCAGGTCAGCCACGCTCTGGCTCCTGTCATCTGTGGTGAGATTCACTGCTGTTTGCCCCAGGCCCTCCCTTCCACAAGGACTTTGCCTCCAGAACACCGAGAGAATGCAGCCCGGCTCCTGGAAAGGTTGGGTCCCCTTGAAGTCTCTTTCTACAGCTCACGCAGCCATGCAGAGCTGCCTGGGCTTCCCATTGCCCTGTGGAGTCCTGTACGGGGCCTGGACCCCAACCCGCCGCCATCACATCTCCCAGAATTGTTAAATGTCCTTGGGAAGATAATGTCAGTAAGCAGCCAACTTACCTATATAATTTTACTTCCACTAGTCTTTTCCTAAGGACTTTGTCTTTAAAATCTTAAGTGATGTGTCCACCTTTCTTCTGCCTCAGCCTGGAAGTGGGGCCACAGTTCTATTAAGAAGAGGAAGTGTTGACACCTTTTTGGAAGTTGTTTCTTGTCGATTTTCAACAATTCTCTTCTGGTTACTGACACTTGAAGGCTTTCTATTCCTTGATCTAAGTGTGTCAAACTTGTTTTTTTTTTTTTTTAATTATTTATTTGCTTTAGTTGTACACAATGCAATGCATTTATGTTTACATGGTGCTGAGGATCGAACCCAGGCCGCGCATGTGTGAGTCTAGCGCTCTGCCGCTGAGCCACAACCCCAGCCCGGCAAACTTGTTTTCAGAGAATTTTATACTTCATTGATTTAGCACAGATTTATCTTCTTTATTATCATCTCATTACAAGTTTAATTCGTAATTTCTATTGAATTTGTGAATTAATTTCTATTGAATTGTGAATAGTGATTTCGATTGTTTGTGTAAATATACTAATCTTTGTGTCTTTTGGTTTTTTTTTTTTTTTTTTTTTGTAACAGGGATTGAATCCGACAGCCCTCAACCACTGAGCCACATCCTCAAATCCCCCAGCCCGTTTTATGTTTTATTTTGAAACACTGTCTCACTAACTTGCTTAGGGCCTTACCTACATTGCTGAGGCTGGCTTTGAAATTGTGATCCTTTAGCCTTAGCCTCCTCCTAAGTCACTGAGATTCCAGGCACGTGCCATCATGGCCGACTGTGCCACGTCTTGTTTTCAATTCACATTTACTTTTCAAGTTGTACACTGTCGCCTTGCTTTAATGACTTTGATGTTATCTTAGCCCATTTTCTGTTGCTATGAATGAATTCCACAAGCCAATTTCTAAAAGTAGAAGTAAATTTAGCTCACGGTTCTGGAGGTTGGGAAGTCCAAGGGATTGGCGCTCACATCTGCTCTGCATCTGCTGAGGGTCTTCTTGTTGGCTCCGCACTTGGCAGAGGGCACAGCACTGAGACAAGCAAGCATACCAGCTCAGGTCTCTCTCCCGAGACCACCAGGAGGCCTCACCCCCATGAGCTCTTCCAATCCTAGTTAATCACCAAAGGCCTGACCTCCAAATTCTGTTAAACAGTGAAATTGGAACTAAGTGTCCAGCACAGAGACTTGGGGAACACATTCAAACCATAGCAGATGTCATTTCTAACTCTTTTAATACCTCTACGGCAAAATTCAAAGTGGCAATTCCTGATTAAAGTATTTTTAAGGATAAAATGAGATAACTGCACGAATCCATTAATTCAGGGCTTAGCTCAAAGTGTTCTATATCAAAATGTTTATAAAATCATATTTAATTGCATCTTTGATTTACTGTTTTGATACGTATCCTTCTCACTAGCATTGTTTTATATAACATAATTCAATTCATATATGTTTCAGTTGGCAAATAGCATTCACAAAGTGAAACATATGTAGTATTCACATAAGCTAATTTATACATATATAATACTTATATGGCATTTACTGATGTACAATACAATTGAATGATTAAGATGTTAAAAATAAAAGAAGTTTGTACTTAATGATTTTTCTTGCTAAAATCTAACAGTGGGTGGCTTTAAAGGGCCCCTTTTCTTAGATTCCCTCTTCCTTCCTGCTGATGCCCTTTCCTCTCCCCTAGCCCAGAGGCATAAGGTTGGCAGTGTAGTTTCAAAAAAACTGAAGTCCCGATGTGGGTCCCAGGTCTGAATGGTCTATGTCATGTGGATTCGTACCATGTGCCATTATACATTCATTTTTTCTAGAAACCTAATATTTTATTTAGCCCACCTTCAAGTAAAATTGAATCCTCCTGAAAATTCATTAGTTTTGTCCCATGACTTCCTGATGTGCATGTTCCATTTTGAAAACTAAGGGCTTTTGGTTCATAGTCTCTCGCTTGGAAATATCCCTAACGTGTCAGATCACGAAATGGCGAATCAGGCACGTGCAGTTTAGTGTGAATGACTGTGAAGCTCTCTCTACCAGGTGTGGGTGTATCAGGAAGAGCAGTGCCATCAGGTATGGTGACCTGGGGGAGGGGTGGAGATGAGAGAGTCAGAACTGGGACACAGACCTGCGCACAGAGAGCTTGGGAAGCCAGGAGCTTAGGGAACCAGGCCTAAGGATAAACAGATAACTTTATTGTTCAAGCTGGACAATTTTCATACCTTCTGCAATTTAAAAATTTTGTTGATTTTATTCCTAATCACAATTTGAAATAAAAGCAAAAATATACTCAACTGAAATAAGACGGAATCTAATAGGAAACAGACACAAATATTTCTCATTCTTTTCTCTTTTGAGGTTAAAAATCCAAATGTCATTGTACATCCCGAGGTCACATGTTCAGGTCTCTGCTTTGTCACTTAAAAATTCATCTACAGCTGTGTTGAATCCTCTCATTGTAATCATTTTCCCTGACTTTTGATAACGGGATTATTCTGGTTATTTATTTAGCTTTGTTGTTGTTGTTTGTATGCTTCAAATCAAATTATAATAAGTGCCAGATAGGAAAGTTTCTTACAAAATGTGTTTTGTAGCCCTTATGTGTGTTGTCATTCTCTCAACACAATAGAATTGGAGCATTGATTAGTGATCCAGAATCTAGCATACACAAGCCAACATAAAATTATATTTTTATTTGTTTTAATTGGTCATACATGACAGTAGAATGCATTTAAGCACTGTGATATATCGTACATAGATGGGATATAATTTCTCATTTTTCTGAGTATACATGTTGCAGAATCATATTGGTCATGTAGTCACATCTATACATACAGTAATAATGTCTGTTTCATTCCACTATCTTTCCCATCCCCACATCCCTTCCCTCCCCTCCCATCGCTTCCCTCTACCTAATCTAAGGTAACTCTATTTTTTCTTAGTGTCCCACCATCTTATTGTGAATTTGCATCCACATATTAGAGAAAACATTTGGCCTTTGGTTTTGTGAGGTTGGATTATTTCGCTTAGCATGATATTTTCCAACTCCAACCATTTACTGGCAAATGCCATAAGTTCACTCTTCTTTAAAGCTGAGTAATACTCCACTGAGTATATATGCCACATTTGCTTTATCCATTCATCTATTGAGGGACACCTAGGTTGGTTCCATAGTCTAGCTAGTGTGAATTGAGCTGCTATAAACATTGATGTGGCTGTTTCACGATAGCATGCTGATTTTAAGTCCTTGGGGTATAAACCAAAGCATGGGATAGCTGGGTCAAATGGTGGTTCCATTCCCAATTTTCTGAGGAATCTCCATACTGCTTTCCAGAGTGGTTACACCAATTTGCAGTGCCACCAGCAACATATGAGTGTACCTTTTTCTCCACATCCTCGCCAGCATTTACTGTTACCTGTATTCTTGATGATTGCCATTCTGACCGGAGTTAGATTAAATCTTAGAGTAGCTTTAATTTGAATTTAAGTGGATCAAAGATTTAGGCACTAGAACAGAGACCCTGCACGTAATAGGAAAAAAAAAAAAATAGGCCCAAATCTGCACCATTCGGGCCTAGGATCTGACTTCCTTAACAAGCCTCCTAAAGCGCAAGAAATAAAGTCAAGAATCAATAAATGGGACGGATTCAAATTAAAAAAGCTTCTTCTCAGAAACAGAAACAATTAGTAACATGAGGAGAGAGCCTACAAATTGGAAGAAAATCTTTACCACATGCACCTCCGATAAAGCACTAATCTCTAGGATATATTAAGAACTAAAAAATCTTAACACCAAAAAAAAAACAAATAACACAATCAATAAATGGACTAAGGAACTGAATAGACACTTCACAGAAGAAATGCAGTTGATCAACAAATATATGAAAAAGTGTTCAACATCTCTAGACATTACATTATTTTTATGTTTTAGATATAAGGTGTCCCCCCAAAGTTCATGTGTGAGAATTCAGGAAAGTTTAGCAGTGAAGGACTGGGTTATGGGAGCCTTAACCTGACCAGTACTTTCTTCCCCTGATAGGGATTAACTGGGTGGGGACCAGGAGCAGGTAGGGTGTGGCTAGAGACCTTTTTGCCTTGTCCTGAGCTACTTTCCTCCTCCACACACTCTGCCATGACTGTCCCTCTCCTCAGGCCCAGAGCAGTGGGATTGGCTGTCCATGGACTGAAACTCCTGAAGCTGTGAGCTAAAGAAAGTTTCCTCCTCTGAAGTTGTTCCTGTTGGGTCTTCTGGTCACAGCGATGGACGGCTGACACTCTAGAACGTACTGGCGATGAATGTGGAAGGAGCGCCTGGGCCTGACCGAACACACACTCTTCCCAGCCAGTCGTTTCCTGCCCTGCATCTGCCTATCACAGCCTTGGTAACCCGGTCCTGTGAGAGCAGGCCTCCTGGCTTTAACTCACGCCGATGGGTCCTTTCCCCAGCAACTCTACATTCTAAGTAGCAAAGTGGTCTGCCAATTACTAAGTGCACAAACATCATTCTGTCCATTCAAATACTTCCGGCTTTTTCTAAGTACAGGGTATGCAATTTTAAAAGTAAGAGTTAGGGGCAATGATCTTCAGAGGTGCACAGGGCACAGTTAACATCTCACTTTGCTGTCAGTACTTCTGAATAAGCTATATCTGTATAGAACGTTATGATGAAGAAACTCTAGAACTGTTCTTGAAGGGGAAAACTGTGGGGGTACAGTATATGAAACCAGTGGCTGATTCCCTAAGAAATGGCTGGCATAGCTAGAACAGAGGAAGATGCAGATTATGTTTGGATGCACCTGTGATTGCTCTCCTCTTAGGATTTCAGATGAAATGTTATTAAAAGTGATTTATATTTCTCAATGATGTCATCAGGATGGGACATATAATCTAGTTTTACAGATCTCAACTCCACCGAAAGTAAGAAATCCAGAGATGGATTTTGTTGTTGTTTTATATTTCTTTTTTTTTTTTTTTTTTTGTACCACGGATTAAACTCAGGGGCACTTGACCTATGGGCCACATCCCCAGCCCTTTTTCGTATTTTATTAGAGACAGGGTCTCACTGAATTGCTAAGTGCCTCACCATTGCTGAGGCTGGTTTGAACTCATGATCCTCCTGCCTCAGCCTCCCAAGTGCTGGGATTACAGGCATGCACCACAGCACCCAGCTTATTTTTCATTTTCTAAGTCAATTTTTGGGATCACACCCAAAGTCCTGATGGGAATGGAGACTGAATATTATGTTTTTAAGAAATCTCCCAAGTAACTTGAGTTGAGTTTTGCGCATGGTGAGAGATAGGGGTTTAATTTCATTTTGCTGCATGTGGATTTCCAGTTTTCCCAGCACTATTTGTTGAAGAGGCTATCTTTTCTCCAATGTACGATTTTGGCGCCTTTGTCTAGTATGAGATAACTATATTTATGTGGGTTTGTCTCTGTTTCTTCTATTTTGTACCATTGGTCTACCAATCTATTTTGGTGCCAATACCATGCCATTTTTATTACTATAGCTCTGTAGTATAGTTGAAGGTCTGGTATTGTGATGCCTCCGGATTCATTCTTCTTGCTAATGATTGCTTTGGCTATTCAGGGTCTCTTATTTTTCCAAATGAATTTTATTTTTGCTTTTATATTTCTATGAGGAATGTTTTTGGGAATTTAATTAGAATTGCATTGAATCTGTATAACACTTTTGGTAGTTGTATAGCCATTTTGACAATATTAATTCTTCCTATCCAAGAACATTGGAGATTTTTCCATCTTATAATTTCTTCTTCAATTTCTTTCTTTAGTGTTCTGTAGTTTTCATTGTAAAGGTCTTTCACCTCTATTGTTAGATTGGTTCCCAAAGATGTTTATTTTAAAGCACAGAAAAAAAAAAAATGGAGACTTGACATGTACAATTCAACTCATGCAAGATGAGTAGTTCCATTTCCTGGTCTCCTTGTGCAAATTTCAGGGCTCAAGTGTAACTTCCACTTACCACTTGCATTTTGGCAGAGGTCTTCTGGGAGCTGGGAAACTCAATATCAATCTCTGGCGGACTTGGTATCTGGTGAGGGTCTGCTTCCTCAAAGACAGCAATGAGGGGTCTCTCTGGGACCTTTCTTACAAGGCCTTACCTCCATGGATGAGGGCTCCGTCCTCATGACGTACATTACTCCCTAAGGCCCCACAACAGATGCTATCACACTGAGCTCTGGGTTTCACCACGTAAATTTGGGAGGACACCAATATTCAGTCTATAGAACCTGTTATGAATCTCAGTTCATGGGGAAATTCATCTTTATTTTCTGTAACCTCACTTAGTTTAGATTATGATCTACCAATTAGCCATTCAAGGAGTTTAGTGCTAGCATTTTGTGATATGATACCTACTTAAGTTTGTGCTACAGCTCAGGGCCTTTCTCATGACAAGGCATTTGGTGGGCTGAGGAATGACCAGGTGCTCCTTCACTAGCACACAAGGAACACCCCCAAGGTCCTGGAGCTACAGCAAGGAGCAGAGGAATATCTACACGCTTAATAAGACTTCATTTATTTACTAACTTATAATACTCCCTGTGGAGACCAACCACATCCTTAGTAATCTTCCTCTTCTCTCTCTCTCTCTCTCTCTCTCTCTCCACCCTCCCCATAGGTTAATAGGTTAATTTCACATAAAAACAGTTTGGCAATACCATGTTACCATCCTTTCATATGCATCTCAGAACATTCCTCCAACTTCTTTTTTCTGAAGATAGAATGGCAGGGTTGGAAGAAGATTACCCAGAAGGGCTTCCAACAGGATCTGTGAAAGAGCCCCCCAAAGAGTTTTCATCATTTCCAAACCCTCAACATTTTGGGAAGGCCAGTTCCAACAGCCTTTTTTAATGGTTTAAGAACTATTAAGTCAACACTCGGTAATCTTTTTTTTTTTTTTCCTTTTGTTTTCTACTCTGATATCTGTGATAAATGCAAAAGAATATGAAAAATGCAGGTCTGATTGATTTTTAACATTAATTTAAGTTTCCTCTCTTGAGAGGCTTATACTAATCTGTTATGACAGGCAGAATTGTCTCAAGCCCCAAAATCCTGTGTTGAAGTCCTAACCTCCTGTAGCTCAGAATGTGGTGTGGTTCAGGTATCGTGTCTTTGTTACAGAGCTGGTTAGGTTAAAATAAGGTCATGCGATGAGCCCTCATCCAGCATGGCTGGAAGAGGAAATCTGAGTATAGACACAGAGGGAAAATCAAGTGGACTCACAGGAAGAAGACGGCAAGGACAGGAATCCAAAGGAGCCAAACGTGCCACCATCTTTTTGTTTGTTTGTTTGTTTTTCCTCCTCTTCCATCCTCTTCTTCTTCTTCTTCTTCTTCTTAGTAGTAGTAGTAGTAGTACTAGTATTCTTTTATTTGTTATTTTTATTTATACATGACAGTAGACTGATTTTGGCGCATTATATATACATGGAGTATGATTTATTCTAATTAGGATCCTATTCTTGTGTTTCTACATGATGTGAAGTTACCCTTGTCTTATATTAAATACAAGGCCAGGAAAGTTACGTCTGGTTCATTCTACTATCCTTCCTATTTCCCTCCTCCTTCCTTCCCTTCATTCCCCTTTGTCTAATCCAATGGGTTTCCATTCTTCCCCTCCCTCCCCTCCCTTGTTGTGGGTGAGCATCCACATATCAGAGAGAACATTTGGCCTTTGCTTTTTGGGATTGGCTTATTTCACTTAGCCTCACAGTCTCCAGTTCCATCCATTTACTGGCAAATGCCATAATTTCATTTTTCTTTATGACTGAGTAATATTCCTTTGTGTATATATACCACATTTTCTTTATCCATTTATCTGTTGAAGGGCATGTAGATTGGTCCCATAGCTTGGCTAATGTGAATTGAGCTGCTGTAAATATTGATGTAGATACAGCCCTGTAGTATGCAGATTTTAAGTCCTTTGGGTATAGACTAAGGAGTGGGATAACTGGGTCAAATAGTGGCTCCAAGATTTTCTAAGAAATCATCACACTGCTTTCCAGAGTGTTTGCACCAATTTGCAATGCCACCAGCAATGTATGAGTGTATATTTTCCCCACATCCTCACCAGCACTATTGTTACCTGTATTCTTGATAATTGCCATTCTGACCGGAGTGAGACGGAATCTCAGTGTAGTTTTAATTTGCATTTCTCTGATTGCTGGAGATGTTGAACATTCACCATTTTGATCTCAGACCACTAGTCCCAGAACTCTGAGGCAATACAAGACTGTGTTTAGACCTCTCAGACTGTGGTGATTTGCTACCGCAGCCCCAAACTACAACATATACTTGGTTAGTTTTTTCTACTGTTACATCTTTTTCTTATTTGGAAGTTTATCACGTACATTACTGGTATTGTTATATGAACTTCTTCACATTTTATTATGCACAAATTTAAAAAAATTAAATGTACCAGTTAATTACTTTCTTTAAGGTTTAGCCATCAATAGCATATTTAGAAAACCCTTAATATATTATCTTCTACGTTCTTAATTTTTTCTTCTCAGATGTTCATAATTTACTATTTTATATTTGAGTTTTAAATTCATCATTTTCAAATTTTAATTGGTCTTAGTGCATGTCTCCTTTCCCCCATATCAACTGTGATTATTGCCATTTAAAAAAAATTCTTGACCAAACTCATTATTTAAATTCACAGATCTTATTTGATAATTCAAGGCAAACACAAAACAGAAAAAAAAATCCTTTCCTCAAATGAGAAAGTTATAATTTATTAAGAGAGATGATGTTAAACTAAAACACAGGGAAGATTAAAGTAGGTGCTTAGTAGAAATTAGAGCGTCTGTGGTGGACAGGAGGAGGGGCATGAGACAGGAGAAGTTTCTTCACAGCAGTGGAGTCTGAGACAAGACTTATGGAGGAAAGGAAGTCACATAGAGAAGACAAAGGAGCTCTAAGGAAACTTCCTTCTAGAACTTCAGGCTCTGGCAAACATGGCCTAGAGTAGTGCAAAGAGTTCCGCCATCTTGGGTGTTGACTACTGGATTATGGGAATGTGTGGGTGGCAGGGAAGAGGAGGAAACAGGTGGGGTCAGTTTGTGGAGGATCTCAAATGGTATACTTTGCCATTTAATATATTCTTTAGCCAAAGAAAAACCATTGAGTGATGGTGAAGCAACACTAAATAAATAAATAAATAAACAGCCTTACTGTTCAGTGGTGACAATTTTAGTAGCCTTTATGGCAACGAGTCTTTTAATTTTATAACTCACATTCCTAATCACAACTGACAATTAACAGTAGGACCATTCCCAAACTCACATGAGATGTGATCTAAGAAGAAACAGAGAACAACCCGGCCTGCAAACACAAGGTCATCTCAGCACACGTCGTCACAAAGCTGGCACACCTTGACCTCGGAGTTCAGCTAGGAATTTAGCTTGCAGGGAAGGGGCCGTGGAGCTTCTTCACAGGATGTAGGAATATTCAATAGCCACGTATGGGTGGTGATCTGGATGTAGGCAGGTTACACAACACAGAGCCACAGAGGATAGACACTAATGGGACACTTGGGAAGGTACCGATGGATGGGAGAGCTCAGTGTACATGGAGGGAATGGACGGGGCTAAAGGACAAACCAAGCTCAGGCTGCAATTGGCCTCAACAGCCCCTCCAGAGAGGCCACGCCATCATGTGGACATGAGATCCAAGTCTCCTCACCCCCTGTTTCAGGGGTCAACTCCTTTCAGGCCATAGTTAGGAAGAACCAGGTTCATCGTCAATCCTCCAGTTTTGGGCAGTTGGAACTCACTCTTCAGGCCCATGGGCCTCTCCCAGTTCACCCTACACCCTCTTCTGAAACAGAGCAGGCCTAGAATAACCAAGTGGCCCATTAAAAACTTGGGGCTTCGCTGTAGCTTCAGATGTTGTTGTTGAGGTGACGTGTTTGAAGACTCCCCAGCTCACCATCAGACAGAGGAACCACACATCTATCCTTAGAGCTCATCCTCCACAGGCACTGGCTGCTGACCCCAGCTCACCTGCAGCTGCTGTTGCTGCCTGGAGACCACCCACCCTGATCCTAGTATCCTCTTAGACTCCACATCCATCTGTGGCACCGCACCGGCCACTCTTCCTCATCCCAGTGACCCTTGGAGTCTGGATGCCCATCTCTTCCTGGCACACCAGTGACACCTGCTTTGCAGGATCTAGAATATCTGCTAATCTGTGTAAAAGCAAACATCTGCCTGCCTGTTTCTGACTGGGCTGTGTTTGGGCACCCAGCTCACTTGTTAGAGAAAATGACATAACAGAGATCTTTTAAAATTAAAAGCCTAAATCCCCAAATTTCCTGATAACCTGTTTTTCTGCAACCATACTTATGCTGAGAATGAAAATGGAAAAACTGGCCTGTGTACCTAGATGGCAGCAAGGGCGGAAAAAAACTAAAAACTACCTCTGCCTCGCACACCCTGATTAAATATTCCCTGGCTTTTGCTCCTAAAAATTGTAACGTTACTGGAAGAAAGGCAGAGGTAGCTAAGGTACCTTCCCAGTTTGGGTTAAAATGAGAGATCCAATTCATTTTCCCATTTTACATCATTTGATTGTTCTTTATGTGGGTAGGTGATGAATCCTCAGCAGAGCCTCTAGTGCCAGCAGAAACATGGCCAGAGAGTAGCAGAGGTCTGCAATCTTGCTTCCGTCACACCCGCATGGTCACTCTGCCCTGTGTGTGTTTTTCCTACAGGCTTCAGCCTAGGAGAAGCCACAGCACTACCTGACCTTCTCCCAGAAGGTCCTCATATGAGTAGTTGAAGCCTTTTGTTTGCAAGAGTATGAATAGCATTTTTTTTTGATTTTTTATTAGTTTGTGAACTGAGGAAGATAGCTAGTATTTCACTGTGTGCAGAAATGCATGTGAACAAGGAGCCCTCATATCATGCTATCCTGCAAGTCAGAGCCAGGACCAGTTCCCATGGAGATCAGCTGCCTCTCACCTGGAATGTGTTTTGTGACAATTAGTGTTGACTGTGGCTATTATACTTTTAGTCCTGGGTAGATATCAGAGAGCCTGTGTTCAGAAATGTATACCAAAATCTTTCATTGAGATAAAATACTCCATGCCTGGGTTGGGGCTGCCAGAAGGTTTTAATCTACTTGTTAAGTCATCGGGCTTGGATGTTGGAACATTTCAAGAGTGTATCCAACATTATGAATTCCTGATTGCCTGCAAGGTGGGAATTAAGAGTCAGGCAATTGTCCCAAAAGTTCTCCTTGTCTTCTGAGACTTAATTTGAAAGCTGATGTTAAAAATAATAATGAGGCAATTCTGTTCATATGCACTCTCTGTGTGTCCAATTACCTTTGGAAATATTCGGGCTCAATGAACTTAGCCCCATTATCTTTCCTTTTTCCCAGGAGTAGCCTTATTTTATGCATGTAAGAAGTCAAACTCCAAGGGCAGTGACGGAATCCTGATGGGTTAATTCTGTCACCAGGAGCCCAGAGACCATCCAAAGGCTCACCTGCGTAGGAGGTCTCTCCATCACTGATGGGATTTTGACTAGTTCAGTGCTGGGGATAAACTGGGTTACCAGAAATTTCCCTTTTGGCCTGTGTTCCCTACCGCTGGGATAGCTGCATCATATGTTTGAGAGAGGTTTATAAAATACGTGTCTCCTCCTTCTTCCTGGCACACGGCAGGGCTGAACGTTCTTCTCTCTTACAAGTGGTTTGGTGTGAGGCTTCAGTTGGCCACTGGAGGGTGAGTAGAAGTGAAATTCAGAGCCGTGGGTAGGAGCCTGAACAGCTGGTGCATGATTTGCCACATTCCCGTTCAACCGTGGGGCAACCATGGTCATGTGTGCTCAGAGGAAGCTTTTGTTAGTCTGGACACTGAATGGTTATCATGGGTGATGTATCTTACCAAACCACACTAAGCTAGTAAAACCACTGGGCTTTGGGGATTGTTTGTTACTGCAGCACCTCATAGATTTTTCTGACGAATACACTGTAACCCAACATCCCTAGGGGCTTTGAAAGTGTTTGTACTTGTAAGAGTAACTTAGAGCAATATGTGATGGTGACAGTGATGATGATTCTAATCATAAGTTCGACATATCCGAAAAAAGATTACCGTTGATGTGTGACCACTATAGAACAGATTTATGACTTTATTTGGCTTTTTTGTTGTTGTTGTTGTTGTTCTGTTTTGTCAAATGGGACTTGCTTTCAATGTGTTCCAGAATGTTCTGACTCAAAGAAAATTAAATTTCACTTTCTTTTCACTTAAAGAACTTAATTTTCTGACTAAAAATTAAAAAGTCTTTTAAGGCTTTTGGCTTTAAGTGATAACCATGAAAGAAGCAGAGGGAGCTATTTTTGCAATTTAGTAGTCAATGACTGCATAACTTGTAATGGAAACTTCATGGGAAGGTAATTTCTTGTTTTAAAATTTTATTTTGTTGGGCTTAAGATTTCATTCTTGAGATTTGTCATTGGTTTATACATATGGAAATGAACTAGGTACATGGCATTCAGTTGAAATCATAAGTACAAAATTGCACAAAAAATTAAAATAACAAGGTTCATTTACCACATCTGCTTGCTAATAAAGATACATTACTAATGAGGAAGTTTATCCTGTGACAGGAACAGCCACCTGAGACTGCAGAAATAAAGAGATGCAAGTAAACGAAGAAAAGAGGAATTATTCCCAAGTAAATATCAATCAGCTGGTGGCTGAGCCTCAAAACTGCAATGAAAATTCCCCCAGTGGTGTAATGGGGGATACTGGTTCAGCTTTTAGATGATGCCCTCTTGGGGTTATGGTGAGTCTAACTCATCGGTATACTTTCAAGGGTACTCCTGTCCTTTAGAAATGCAATCCCTTGAATCTTTGCTCCTGCTCCATACATTTAAAGAAAGGGCAATTCTTATGGTTTGAGTATGTCCCACAAAATTCAAGCATTAGAACCTTAATCTCTAATGCCACAGTGTGAGAGGCAGGGTCTGTAAAAAGAGACTGGGTCAAGAGGGCTCTGCCTTCATGGATGTATAAACGCTGTTGCAGTAGGTGGTCAGCTGCTGTGCAAGGGGAGTCCTGGTAGAAGAGTGAGCTCCTACCCACTCCCGCCCCTTCTCTGTCTCACCGTGTGATGTTATCTGCCATGACAATGTAGCAAGAAAGCCCAAAAGAAATATGGACCCCTGGACCTTGCATTTCCCATCTCCAGAACTGTAAGAAATAAATCTCTTATTTCTCAATTATCCACTCTCAAGCAGTCTGTTACAGCAGCATAAAACAGATAAAGATAGAAAAAAAGAAGTCAGTATTTAAACTGTAGAATAACAGCTTGGACAGTAACAAATACTGTTTGTTTCTTCTGCTGAAGAGGCTGAAATACTGTTCCCTGCCAGAGTCTGTCACTTGTATGATAAACACAGCCGCCTCTTTCTCTTTAGCACACTCCACTACATGTACTTGCATTAAAGAAGTACGTTGTAAAGTTGAAGGAGAAAATTGTTTGCTTTAGACATTTGTGAAGATGCTCTCAGGAATGAGCACAGCTTAAGGAGCAAGGTGATGAGGCACCTGGGCTCTGAGGTGGAGAGAGGTAGTGGGCGAGGTCTATGGCACCAACGCAGAAAAGCCAGCAGCACAGGGAGGTTGAGGCACCAGGACAGCGATGACAGAGGCTCATGCTGTCAGTAGGTGGCCTGGTCCCACTCACCAGCTGGGTTGATGTTCAAACCAACAGTCTTAGCCAATCCAAAATCTGGAAGAAGATTCTCATAATGTATGTCAAAGATATTTTTTTAAATAAATCTCCACCATTAACTATGGCATTGTTTCACCTTCAGAGTTTTTCTGGCTACAGCAGCAGAATATAAATTATATTTTGGGTGTTGATGTTCTCCCAGTCTGTATTAGTCAGCTTTTTGTGACTGTGACCAAAATACCTAACCAGAACATCTTAGAGGAGGGAAAGTTGATTCTAGCTCACGGTTTCAGGGGTTCAGTCCATGGACAGCCAACTTCATTGCTCTAGATCCAAGAGGAAGCCAGGCATCACAGCAGAAAGGCATGGAGGAGGAAATCTGCTCAGCTCATGGCTGCTGGGATGCAGAGAGAGAATGAGGAGCCAAGGGGAGAAGATAGAGTCCCCAAGAACACCACCTAGTGACTCCTCTCCTCCAGCCACCCCCCCCCCCCCGCCTACTGTTACCACCCATTCAAACAGGATGGACCAATTCGGTTACAGCTTTCACAGGTCAATCATTTCACCTCCAAACATCCCTGCATTAGCACAGGAGCTTTAGAGGGACACCTCATATCCAAACCACAAAACAGGTCATGGAGCATATCTATTGCACGTCTATGTGCTAGAAATGAGATTAAAATAAACAAGTCTAGCACCTTCCTTCAAAGGAGGCAAATGGTTGGTCCTGAAAGCGTAGGTTGTTTTGTTGTTGTTGTTGTTGTTTTGTTGTTGTTGTTGTTGTTTTTCTTTTAGTTGCTCAGCAGGGGTGGCACAATTATCAGAATAATCTCAACAGAAGAGCAGGTTGATATGGGCCACGGCTCACTTTCCCTAACAAAGCCTCTTCTCATACCAGGGAGCATCACTGCTAGGAGCCACACCGTGTTCCGTGTCCCCTGACCTCCTGAAGGTGTGCAGCGTCAGACGCCTGGAGGTGCAGCGTCCTGAGAGGTTGGCCCTGGGCCTGGAGCCTGAGGCGTGCAAGGGCGAGCGCTCAGGGTGTGGGTGCTCTCCTGCTGCTCTGCTCCTAGGTCGTCCCGCAAATCTCATGTCCTATCTCTAGCACATGCTAGTGGGTGGCATCTGACAGTAACTGCCTTGCACAGCTCAGGAGGGACACAGATGATTAAACAACCGAGCAGCACTGATTCCATCTGCAGTCTGTGGAGCAGTTCTTGAAGGTTCTGGTATTCAGACTGCGTCTGCAAGGCTGAGTAGCTTTCAAATAGAGGAAGGGAGCGGGCATTTGGGGTGCAGTTTTTGGGAAAGGTGCATGGTGGGGCTTGGCTATGTGCTCTCTCAGCAGGACACTTCTGCCCAGCCAGCAAAAGGCATGTGGAGAAAAACCTGCAAGCGTTTGTGCTGTAGCTCTCCCAGGGATACCCATGTCTGTGTCCCTGTAGGTCCCTTATCCACAGGAAATCCTAGAACATGGCGCTGAAATGGACCTGGGATCCACTGGAATCGTTTCTGTCTTCATGCTGGTTTTGTACCAGCCTTTGGCTTTGAAAAATGTCCTCTTCTAAAGGGGACAGTCCTGGGCTTTAGTTGTACACAATGCCTTTGTTGTTTTTTTTTACGTGGTGCCAGAACCCAGCACACATTGGCTTAAGCATTCATTAACTTTGAAAGTTTGCACTTTCCTGATTTTCTTATCGTTTTACTTGCTATTTGATGGTATTCAATAGGTACCACTCCTTTTATCCCAGCACATGAATGTTTTCTCCTCTTGTGACAGCTCTGCGATTTACATTTGTTGCCAAAATAGCTCCAGAGTTGTCAGTGTCAAAGGAAATAAGAACAGGGCCCTATAAAAGATCTACAAAGACACCTACATTCAAATGCCAAGGAAACAGTTTAGTAATAATGTGATATCCTGTAAAGAATTGTCATTTTCTATGAAGGCTTTTTTTTTTTTAGCAGGACAAATACCAGGGGAAATAAATAGAAATGTCACCCAATTGCTTCTTCATAATGTTTTCTCAAAAATATGCCATATCTCTGACTTAAAGTAGGATGTTTACTTGACATAAATATTCCTATGGACTACTGACTAAAAGTTCTAATGATACAATGCTAGGAGAAGATGACAAACTGAATAATAATGGCCCCAAAATTGATTGAAAGAGCAGAGAAACATGGAGTTTGTGTTTTGGGTTTATCTTCTCACTCCATCTGCTTAGGCTTAACATAAAGCTCACTCTGACCTTCTCAAATAGCCATTCCAGAAAGCTGGAGGAAAGCCAGAGAAGCTGACACAATGAATTCCACAGAGGGCTGGGGAAATGCCTACCTAGAAGTGTAACTCAGCTTACAGAACACATATACTCACATAAACACACACACACACACACACACACACACAGATCTTCTCTACAAGACATGATAAAGAAATTCCTTCAGGTTGATGGAAAATAACAGTACGTGGAAATTTCTATGTACATAAAAAAATGTGAAACCCTGGAAATTATAACCATGTCAGTAAATAAGATAGATATTTCCATACTTTATTGAACACAGTTTTGTTTTTCAATATAAATTTACAGTCATAAAAATTACTGAAGTCTTCAGAAAACTTGTCACTGTGGGTCATATTTATTAGTTGGCCCTTTGCATGTCTTATTTTAAGTGTATTTTGTCCATTTTTAAAATTGAGTTACTTGATTTTTGACTATGGAGTTATTTGAGTTTCTTACATATTTTGTATATTAATGCCAATTCAGATGTGTAGTTTGCAAATATTCTCTTACATTCCGTGCATTTTCTCTTCCTTCTGTTGATCATTTCCTTTGCTGAGCAGACGCTCTATAATCTGATGCAGTTCCATTTGCTTGTTTTTGCTTTTCTTTCCTGTATTTTGGGGACTTCTCCAAAAAACTCATGCCTCAACCAAGGCTGTGAACCATTTTCCCATTATTGTTTTCCTAGTAGTTTCCTAGCTTTGATCTTCCATTTAAGTCTTTAATCCATTTCAAGTCAACTTTTGTGAGAGATAAGGTGGATTCTCCTGTATGTGGGTATCCAGTTTTCCTAAAGCCCTTTGTTGAAAAGACTGTCCTTCCCCAGGGCGTACTGTTGGCATCCTTTTGACAACCAGTTGGCAGTCAGTGCACGGATTTGTTTCTGAGCTATTTACTTGGTCCGGTCCTGCTAGCCCGTGTGTCTGTTTTTATTCCCTGGTCACGCTGCCTTGGTTGCTATGATCTTGTTGCATGTTTAGTCAGGTAGTGTGATGTCTCCAGTTTTGTTCCTTTGGGTAAAGATTGCTTCAGCTATTTAAGGCTCTTTGTAACCCCACATGAATTTTAGGATTTTTTTTGTTATGTATATATTATTTTTTTCTGTGAAGCATTCTGTTAGTATTTTGATAGGGATCATATGGAGTTTGTAAGTCACTTCAGGTAGTATGGAATTTTAACAATATTAATTCTTCTAGTCTTTGAACATGAGATACCTTTCGATTATTTGTGTCTTCTTCAATTTCTTTCATCCATGTCCTATAGTTTTCATTGTAGAGATCATCTACCTCCTAAGTTAAATTTATTGCTAGGTATTTCTTTTTTTTATAGCTATTTTAAAGTGGTTGTTAAATTTGCATTCCAGATAATTCATTACAAATGTATAGAAATACTACTGATTTTAAATTGTTTATTTTGTATCATGCTATTTTACTGAATTAGTTCATTAGTTCCAACAGGGTTTGGTGGCATTTTAAAGATTTTCTCTGTGTAGGGCTGTGAGTATGGTTCAATGCTAGAGTGCTTGCCTAGCATGCACGATTCCCTGAGTTGGAGCCACAGCACTACAAATGAATATATATATATATATATGTAATATATATATATATATATATATATATATATATATGAATATATATATATATGTATATATATTAATATATATATGATATATATATTATATATACACATATATGTTTTATATATAATGTCATGTCATCGATAAATAAGAAAAATTTAACCTACTCCTTTGTAATTTGGATAGCTTTTATTTATCTCTCCCGTCTAATTGTTCAAAACCTCAGTTAGATATCACCTTACCCCAGTTAGAATGACTATGATTTTTAAAAGTCCAAATGTAATAATTAATGACTAAAATGGGATAGAAAGGGAACACATCCACAGTGGGTGGGAATGTAAACTAGTACAACCGTTATGGAAAACCGTGTAAAGTCTCCTCAAAAAATGAAACTACTGTTATAGGATCTATCAGTCCCCCCATGGGGCATACAGCTATAGGAAATACAATCAGTATGTCAAAACGATATCTGTTTTCCATGTCTATCACAATTGCCAAGGTGTGGAATCAGCCTTAATTCGTATCCATTCCTGCCCACCAAGAAAATACAGTATACGAACACAACATAGTATTATCACCCATAAAAAGAATGAAAGGCTGCCATATTCCGCTAAGCAAAATGAGTCAGGCACAAAAATACCATATGGTCCTATCCATAGGTGGAATCTTAAAAAGTTGATCTCATAGACGTGGAGAGTAAAATAGTAATAACCAGAGGCTGGAGCCATTAGGCAGAGGAGGAGATGGGAGCATGGTCAAAGAAAAAAGAATCACAGTTACATAGGACTAATACACGTCAAGAGATCTGTTGTTCAGCAAGGTGTCTGTAGTTAATGCTGATATATTCTTGAAAAAACGTAAAGGGAATGAATGTTAACTGTTCTCACCACAGAAAAACAACTCTATGAGTTAAAGTATTAGTTACTTTGCAAGATTTCTCCACTCCACATTGCACACATAGGCAAAATACCATATTGTCATTATAAAAACACACTATATTACTTTTCAATTTGGTTTTTGAAAAATCCTTTTTCAAGCATAAAATATTAGGTTAGGATAAAATGCATCATTGATTATTGGTCTGGGAAATAAAATTGCAGATGGCTGGAATATCAACTTTTGAAATAAGTATTTCCCCATATTTTACTTACATGTAGCCAATTCATACAAGAATGGCATCTATTTATCACACCTTTTCCTCACTGTCAGAGCTGTAAAGGTGACCAAAGTCTTGGAAACCGACCCTCCTTGCACTGAGGCCAGTTGAAGCCCACTCTGGTGCTGGCATTCTGTGAGCCCACCACCCACCCTCCTGGCCACATGACTGAAGCCTTCCTGCACCCATCAACCCAATGAGGACTCAGCAGGAAATGGCTAGCACACGGCGTTTCTCTTATGAGAGCTGCTGCCCCATGAGGAACACGGGTGTTGTCTGCCTATAGTTGCCCTCTGCACTTTTATTTGGTAACCCAACAAGCACTTGTTGCACAAGCCATTCACGGGAAATCAACAGATCTGAGTAAGAAATATTGCACTTGCAGCTACTCTGATAATATGTGTCAATCATCTCAGCAATGACAGGCTCCTGCACTTGATGTTTCTGCTAAAGCCATGAGCAAGGATGAGGCAGCCTTCTCCCTGGTTGCACCCAGAGCTTGCTCATGCTCCGATGGTTTTATTGGCCACTTTAAGACTACATTCTACATAACTGCTGGGTAGACTTTAAATCGTCAAGCAATTACATGAAATAGCCCTGCATTGGAAAAAGATCTTCTATAAAAGGGGAACATGATGAGAATAAGGAAACTTGTAAAAACAATGTCCCTTTAAAAAATAACAAAACAAGAAGAAAAACAATTTTAAAAATGAAACATTAGTGTGCTCCATTCTATACATGTTTCTCTCAATGAAAGAGAGCAAGGCAAAATTTGGAAGGATTTATTTTATTAGATAAACTGACAGAGAGAACACACAAATTTAAATTTAGAAGTATTTCATTGTATTTTAAGAAATATTTCCTTTTTTCAATAAATCTAAAACAAATTGGAGTAAGAAGCAAGCAAGATTCATTAATCACAGAGCTCAGGGGCCACATGAGATCCAATTAAGGAGAAACTGATGGTCATTTCCCATCAATAGGAGTCCCCACCACCCAGGCCTGGAGTTTTGCTGAAAGGGAAAGCGGCTTCCTGCTGTCTCCTCAGGCAACATGGCTGTGAGCCTGCTGTGTCAATCTTTATTCATGACAGCCACACACCGTCTCATGGCAGAAGACACCACTGGACATGAGTTTGCATGTGCCAGCAGATTTTTAATTAGCATAATCACCATGAATGATGAAACTACTTGGACACCTATCATCTTTCTCCTTATATGATGCATTTGAAAGAAAGATGCAAAGCAACTGCAAATGAAGGGAGACCAAAATCTGAACAGTCCATAAAGATGAGTTTCTACATTCTCCTACATGGCACCATAACAAAGGACTTTTAACTAAGTGGGCAAATCCTAATGTTATTGGAGCTTACGTCTTACTTAGGGACAGACTACTTAGTGGGTGCATTTTAGAGTGGTGACGTTCTGGGCTGTGTGTACTGTGATGTCCTGCAAGTAGGAAGGGCTGAAGATTCTGAGCAGGCAAATTTAAACTATTGCAAGAAGACAAACTTAATGATTGGGAGAGAAACACATGGACTTGGTGACTCAACATAATAGAAAATTATTTCTTATTCCTGTGAAGTTCGTAGTGCATGCTCAGCTTCATGTGGTGGTCCAGGGGCCACTGAAATGTCAGTCATGGTAACGCCCACATCCTGATGACCTCCCAGCTGGCCAGGAAGGAGGTCTGGCTGCAGACTTTGGAGGGCAAGGCCCAGAAGTGGTGTCAATTGCATCGCCCACCTCCGGTGTGTGAGAAGCCAATCACGTGGCCACATCTGCATAGAAAGTAGCCAGCAAAACCTCCGCGTGCAGCAAGAGCTGGCTGAGCCTTTGGTAAGCCAACGCTGTCTTCACCACAGACACCAAAGCACTATTTGAAGATTCTTCTCAAGACCCTCAGTGCAGTAAATTCCTTTAGAGAATCAAAACTAGAAATGTTTGCCTCTGACATCAAAGTACCAAAATAATGACACATGATTATCCATTAAAAAGATAAAATAATTCCTATTTTAAGGAACAAGCAATAAGCATAATTTATAAAGATGTGAATGTCTACATATATTTACACACATGTTAAGAAAATGAAATGAAGGCCAACATTTCTTAATTAGGCAGAGTTCTTAATTAAGTCATGATGAATTTCTCTATTAAAGCATTTAAGTGAAAATATTAAAAAATAAAATTCATTTCAAACCCAGATCCTTTATTGAAAGGCAACATAGAAAAGTGGCACAAATCCTAAGGGCCCACTTCAGTGAATTTTCACAAAATGAACAGAGAGAGCTATGAAACCAGCCTTGAGATCAAAAACAGAGAAAAAAAAAAAAAAAGATAAATGGCACTAATCACAATGCCAAATAGAGTTAGCCACAGTTTTGACCGCTAGCATTTTAAGCCCATTTTATCAATTGTGAATCTTATATAAATGGTCAGCCAGTGAGTACTATTTTATCAAACCTTCTCTCCTTACTGTTTCATTTGTCAGATCCATTCACACTGTTGGTAGAAGTGTGTAAATTTTGTTGCTGAATATTATCCATTTGCTATTTCTGAAAACTTAATCGTTTCCAGAAGTTTGTGCACAGCCTGGTCTTTCTCTGGGATTTCCTTCCAAAGTCTGCACACTGCTGTGTCCCCACATGTTCCATCTCAGTCCAGTCTGCTCTTCTAAACAATAATACCTATGTTTATTGCACACACACTAAGAGCAGGGGCTTGAGATGTGGGGAGTGATGAATGTGCTTTCTGTATGCTGAATTCCCAGCCTCCGGTCCAGTTAGGTGTGTTCATTTAAATAAATCTAAGGCAATCACAAAGGAGACGATGTAGTAGTAGTGCCTTAGACCTGCAGAAATGTCCCAAACAAACCACTCCCACTGACCCTCCACGTTTTCCTATCTATCACCATGCACAGGGATCCTGGAAGCCTCATGTTCAAGATGATGAAGGGACAAGAGAGAAGGAAGCTACCCACTGAGTCACTGTGTAAGTTGTCAACCAACCCTGGGATTTATGAGAATGCGGTAGTGGCTTTCTGCTTGTTTTTAGACATCACAGGAGTGTTGCTGTTTGGCTTTGTGTGAACTCTGTGGACATGGTCATTTGGTTAGCTACAACAGCCAGAGTCACCTTAGCCAGTACCTCTGCTGAAGGTCCGGTGACAGCTCCTCTGCAGATTTCACAGTGTCCTCGGGTAGAGAGGGCCCAGAATGGAGATGGGTTCTCTTGCTCACCCACCCCCTTGATTCTGTGACCGGGAAGTCAGCCAAGACCACCATCCTCCCACCGCGTGGTCCGTCCCACCATCTCAGCAGGTGGCTTCTCCCAAACTGTCCTCACCTTGATCTGCTCCTCTCAAGAGTCTTCAGCATTGCCTAGCTTGAGACTTTTTTTATCTCTCATCCGAACATCCATGATATTCTTGCTTTTGACATTTTCTTTGTCTTAAAAGTCATCTCAAGCTCCCAATCCCTTCAACATTCCTTAATTTCTACAAAAAATAAATGTATAAAGCTCTGTATAATAGACAGTAACTCCCTAGCCTCACTGGCTAGCACTTTTCCCAGCTGCCACATTATGATGACCCCTGCCAAAACCATTGATCCCTTCTTGGGACATTATTGTGCTTGGACTTGCTGGGACATGTCACCATGTGCTTTACTTGGGGACTTTGCTTACTCTGTGTTCTCTGCTTAGCATACCCTTTATCCTTTTGTGGACTTCTGGGGAATGTGCTCAGAGCTGCCCTTCACCGTCATTTCCCTTATTGGGAAGCTGGTGCTGAGGACTGAATACTGTCCCCATATCCATATGTTGAATCCCTGACCCCCAAAGCGACGTATTTGGAGGTAAGGCTTTGGATGAGTAATCTGGGTTAAGGGGACCGGAAGGGTAGGACACCATGAGGGCATTTGTGTCCTTACAAGAGAAGGAGGCAACACAGCCCACTCATTCTGTCCCTTGAAAATACAGCAAGAAGAATGTGTCTGCAAACCAGGATGCTGCCCCTCACCAGGAACCAGCCCTGGCAGCTCCCTGACCTAGGACAATAGTCTCCATTGTCTCAGCATCCAGCTGTGGCATGTTCCCCGCAGCCTGAGCTGACTAGGACACTCACTCCCAAGGGCTAGCATAGTGCCCAGAATAGAGTGAAGTTTTTGCACATGGGTTTTATTCCTCTTGGGCACTTATATAGTACTTCGTGTTACACTACCATGTGAAAATTTGGAACATCATTTGGAACACCATTTAATCAAACCCAGGAAAGATTGCCTTATATTGAATAATATTTTATTAACTTGGAGGAAATACTCTTTATTTGCATTATTTTTTATCAGGACCTCCTTTTCTTATAGAGGCTGTAGAGGTAATGCTCAGCACAGCATGTCTGACTGATGTGAACTCCGAGTTAATGGACCTTGAATGAGACTTCAGTACATAAATTACTTGCTACCCTGGAACAAGATGATTGACATATTAATAGCACCTATACAACACTTGAAGCTGAGGACTTGAGTCAACTTAATTGCTTTAGAAACTTAGAAACCTAACCTACAGAAAACCAGCATTGGTAACAGCAGTCTTAAATGTGGTTTTGTAGGCTTTAAATTAAGTCTTTAGGTATTGTCTTAATCCAGTATGAAGGAAGCACATGACAAATAGACTGGTTATAAAGATCAAACATCAGTTAAAAAAAAAAAAGCAAGCACATAAATAGTCAATTATCTCACTCTCACAAGAAGATAGAGGGTATATTCTTGGTAAGACTGAAAGAAAAATCTAGAAATAATGTAGTGAATAGTTTAATCTGAATACATCCTAGGTTATGTACAAAGCCAGAAACTCAGCCACAGGAGAGTTGAGAGGCACTTTCTATACCAACCACAAGGCGGGCAAGAATACCAGAGGGGTCACAAGACCTGATCCTTGGAGCACCCAATGGACAACCTTGTCTGGAAACCATCTGCACTTACTCTATTTCATGTGCACAAGAAACTGGAATTCCACCAAGGACTACTTGAACGAGATAGCCAACAGAGTCAGCCTCTGGAGAGCTGCATTTGAAGGACGAGCTACATCAGGTCTCCTCGTCCCTCCCACCAACATAAAACCTTAGGAAAAGAAGTAATGGTGAAAAATCTCCAGGTTGGTTCTTTGGTGTTTTTCTCTTCTTTCCTTTTCTACTTTTTTTTTTTTTTTCCCATTTTAACTTCACGTGTGCTTCCTACTCCAGAGTTTAGACATTTCTATCTTCCAGAATGATTGCCATTCCCGCGCTCCCCTGACTTAGTTCTCCTGAGCCGCTCCTTCCTGTGACTTGGTGTGCAGGGCATGGCCTGGGAACGCTGTGAAACGCGGTGGACGTGCATCGTCAGCGGCTTATCGACAGCCCTTGTGATTGCCACAGTCCCGGCCCTTCCTGCTGCAGAAGCAGCTCTCCTCCACCTGTCCCAGGTCATGGTGCTGGCAGTACCCACGGGTGGCAGGAAGGGGGTAATGTCATCACAAATGGAAGGAGGTGTGTTTTTTTATTTTTTTTCTTCACTTGAAGATCCTTCTTTGGCTGATTTAGCAATTAAAGATAGGCTTTAAACTTAATGAGCTGAGCCTTTTGTTCAAATATAAGTAATGTTTCATTTTTATATGATTCATCTAGACTCAGATTAATGAAATAAGCATAATATTTTTCTACTTCATTACTGGGTGTATTTAGGTAATTAGTTTCGAAGAGAAGAACTGGTTTTGTGTCTGCTACTTAAGCTTAATTTTATAAATTAACCTCAAAGGAGTTTTGGGTTGTTTTTTGTTTTTTTTTTTTTTTTTTTTTTTTTTAGACTGAAGAATATTCTAGGTACTTTACACCAATGAGTTATCACAATTTGACTATCTACAACACATTTTTATAAGAGTTTTGTCCCATGGACAAGTGGATCAGGATGCAGAGCCACTGAGTCTATTACATTGGATCCCTTCCCTCATTCCATTTTGGGACCCCTTGGGGGTTAGGAGACCCTCAGGCCAAGCTTGCAGAGGAGTCTACACAGCATGCTGGGGGCACTGAAGGTTGATGGCTATGGAACTTCAGATGCCCTTGGAGGATTCTCTCCCACCATGCTCCAGTCACTTCTCGAGGGTTGTCACTTAGCCTCTGCACAGTGCTAGCCTAAGACCTAGGGGCCCAGACGCTCTGGCCCGCTGTAGGTCTCTACTCTTTTCCCGAGGCTAGGGCTATAGGAGGTCATCCAGGGACTTTGCTGGTAGAGCTCATGGCCACAGACCACCCTTGAATGTTGGTGGGCAATCCCTGAGGTATTTCATAAATACGAGGGGAGGAACCCAGGGGCAAGGCCAGACAGTCCATCCCTAACAGAGAGAGACTTTATCAACACCTCTGACTGC
The DNA here is from genome assembly GCA_025594165.1 of Tamias sibiricus. Taxonomy (NCBI): domain Eukaryota; kingdom Metazoa; phylum Chordata; class Mammalia; order Rodentia; family Sciuridae; genus Tamias; species Tamias sibiricus. Next base: position 165,815,381 of record CM046662.1, on the reverse strand, counting down.
ATCCTTATTGTGCCCATGCATGTCGCTGTCCCGTGAGCAGTTCCTGTGACCTCTTGTCTGAGATGGTCTACGCTGCTCTTGCAGGTGGACCTCAGGTTCTCAGCATCCTTCACCGTACCAGAAGGGCTTCACCTGTGAAACCAATATTAGAACATAAAGAAAGGAGTGCAGCACAATCCAGCAGAGTTCATCCCGGGGATGCAAGTTTGGTTCAACATACCAAAATCAAAAATGTAATTCACCACATCAATAGGCTTAAAGACAAGAATCATATGACCATCTTAATAGATGTTGAGAAAGCATTTGACAAAATACAGCAACTCTTCGTGTTCAAAACACTAGTAAAACTAGGGATAGTAGGAATATACCTCAACACTATAAAAGCTATCTATGCTAAGCCCAAGGCCAACATCATTCTAAATGGAGACAAATTAAAAACATTCCCTCTGAAAACTGGAGCAAGACATGGATGCCCTCTTTCACCACTTCTATTCAACATAGTCCTGGACACTCTAGCTAGAGCAATCAGACAGATGAAAGAAGTTAAAGGGATATGCATAGGAAAAGAAGAACTCACACTATCTTTCTTTGCTGATGACATGATTCTATACCTAGAAGACCCAAAAAGAATTCCACCAAAAACTTTTAGAACTAATAAATGAATTCAGCGCAGCAGCAGGATATAAAATCAATATCCATAAACCAAAAGCATTTCTATACTTAAACAATGAAACAATGAATCTACTGCAAGAGAAATGAGGAAAAACACCCTATTCACAATAGCCTCAAAAAAAAAAAAAAAAAAGGAAAGAAAAGAAAATACTTGGGAATCAATCTAACAAAAGAGGTGAAAAACCTCTACAATAAAAAGTACACAACACTGAAGGAAGAATCTAAAGAAGACCTTAGAAGATGGAAAGATCTCCCATTCTCTTGGATAGGCAAAATTAATATAGTCAGAATGGCAATACTACCAAAACTGTTATATAGATTTAATGCAATTCCTATTAAAATCCCCATGACATTCTTCATAGAACTAGAAAAAGTAATCATAAAATTAATTTGGAAAAATAAGAGACCCAGAATAGCCAAAGCAATACTCAGCAAGCAGAGTGAAGCAGGAAGCATCACATTAATAGACCCTAAACTATACTACAAAGCAATAGTAACAAAAATGGCATGGTATTGGTACCAAAATAGACATGTAAACCAATGGTACAAAATAGAAGACACAGAGACAAACCCACACAAATACAGTTATCTCATATTAGACAAAGACACCAAAAACATACATTGGAGAAAAAATAGCCTCTTCAACAAATGGTGCTGGGAAAACTGGAAATCCATATGTAGCAAAATGAAATTAAACCTCTATTTCTCACACTGCACACAAGTCAACTCAAAGTGGATCAATGACTTAGACACTAGAACAGAGACCCTGTGCCTAATAGAAGAAAAAGTGGGCCCACCATATCAGCTTAGGACCTGACTTCCTGAGAAAGACTTTTAAAGTGCAAGAAGTAAAATCAAGAATCAATAAATGGGATGGATTCAAACTAAAAAGCTTCTTCTCAGCAAAGGAAACAATTGATAAAGTGAAGAGAGAGAGTCTACAGAAATTCTTTATCACACGCACCTCGGATAGAGTACTAATCTCCAGGCTATACATGGAATTCAAAAAACTTAACACCAAATAACCCAATCAACAAACAGGCTAAGGAACTAAACAGACACTTCACAGAAGAAGAAATACAAATGATCAACAAACATATGAAAAAAATTTCATCATCTCTAGCAATTAGAGAAATGCAAATCAAAACTACTCTAAGATTTCATTTCACTCCAGTCAGAATGGCAATTATCAAGAATACAAGCAATAATAAATGTTGGCGAGGATGTGGGGGAAAAGTCACACTCATACATTGCTGGTGGGACTGCAAATTGGTGCAAACACTATGAAAAGCAATATGGAGATACCTCTGAAAACTTAGAATGGATCCACCATTTGACCCAGCTATCCCACTCCTTGGTTTATACCCAAAGGACTTAAAATAGGCTTACTACAGTGACACAGCCACATCAATGTTTATAGCATATCAGTTCACAATAGCTGAACTATGGAACCAACCTAGATGCTCTTCAACAGATGGATGGATAAAGAAAATGTGGTATACACAATGAAATATTACTCAGCCTGCAAGAAGAATGAAATCACTCCATTTGCATGTAAATGGATAAAACTAGAGAATAGCATGCTAAGTGAAATAAGCCAATCCCCCCAAAAAAACCAAAAGCTGAATGTTTTCTCTTATAAATGGATGCTGACCCATAGTATGGTGGGGGGATAGGGAAGAATGAAGGAACTTTGGTTTGTGTAGAGGGGAATGAGGGGAGGGGTGGGGCTGTGGGGACGGGAAGGACTGCAGAATGAGACAGACATTGTGACCCTACGGATACACTACTGGAGTGACTCTGCACCATGTGCAGCCAGAGGAAAGAGAAGATCTGCTCCATCTGTGCCCAATGTGTCAAAATGCATTCTACTACAAAATAAATAAATTTCATAAAATAATTTTTAAGAAATAAGTAAAACTTAGAAAATGCAAACTAATCTACTGACAGAAAGGAAATCAGTGGTTGCCTGGGGATGGTTGTGGGGGAAGGGAATGCATTAGGCATGGGTTAGAAAGCAGAATGAGAATGCTTAGGTTATGAGAGATATGTTCATTATCTGGATTGTGAGAGTGGTTTCATTGGTGTGTTTGGTGTGTGTGTGTGTGTGTGTGTGTGTGTGTGTGTGTGTGTCCAAATATCAAATTGTACACATGGGTATATTTAGTTTATTGTATATCAACTATGCCTCAGAAAGTTTTTTTTTTTTTAATGTAATGTAAAGATTCAGGACATTCTGAATTTTATACAATGTAAATGTTTCTTTTGCCCTGGGGCCAGATTAAGTCATTTTTCCAATCTAAGCTGCTTTTACTGGTTAGTTTAGTTGTCTATCACAGACCATTGAAAATCTAAAATTGTTAGTGATAGACTTGTTCAAGCAGCAATGTCCCGCCCCCCGCCAAAAAAAAAAAAAAAAAAAAAAAAAAAAAAAGTCAAGATGTAAAGGCAATTCTCCTGCCACTTGTGAAGGCATTTGGAAACGAGATGGAAATATGAACTGAGTTGACCTTTCTGAAGAGTAATTGAGCCATCAGATCAAAAGCTTTGATCCAGGAGCTACATTTATGGGAAATGTTTGAAGACATACTTACAAAGATAGTCATCACAGCGTAGTTTGTAATAAACAGCACTTGGAAACCACCTAACTTCCCATAAGCAGAGATTATCAGTTACCCACATGGAACTGTAGAGGCATTTACTGCATGGAACATGTTCCTGTATGATGTTAAAAGAGGAAAACAAGATAAGGGGTATTCAATTCCATATTTATAATATGTAAATATAAATATATATACATACATATGTATATGTATATACATATATATATATGTTATTAGACGTATATATGTATATATGCCTAATAAGACAAATATCTTCACTGGAGTAGACAAATTCCATTCATTGATTTGCCTTGTCATCACCACTATCAACAGGCTCACAGTATCCACATCTCTCCTGGTATTCTGCACAATGATGCTTTTTCAGGAACTTCACTGCTTGACAATAAGGACAGCAATGGAATTAACTAATTAATTAATTAATTTCATTAGCATGAAATTAACTGGCAGTATCACATATCCCATCCCCTGAAAGCAGATGGCCCAATCAGATGGTGCAATGGTTTACTGGAGACTTATTTGTGGCACCAGTTTGAGGACAGTACCTAAGACGCTCTATCTTACAGAATGCTGTGTTTTTCTTGAACAATCGGTGACTATGTGGTGCTTTCTCCCCAGAGCCAGAAAACAAGGGCTAAGGATCAAGAGTGAGGGCCAGACAGCTCCTCTCAGAATCATTCCTGATGGCCAACTCACAAACACTCTGCTTTGCTCCAGAGGTATGAGCTCTGTTATTTTGAGGCCTTATTTCCTAAAGGGCTATCGTTGCATCAGGAGAGACAATAACGGTTCATTGAATTGGAAAATGAGAGCAATCTGGACATTTTGGTCTTCTTATGCCACTGAACTGGAAGAGGAAAGTGACTCTGCTGCCTCTAATGATTGATCCTTATTATTGAGGAAAAAATTCATTGCTCTACACGATGAAGGGCAAGGAAGACTGTGCCTAGAACCCAGAGGGGTCCTCAGGGCTGATGCTTGGGCCTTCCATATAAAAAATGAATGGAAAGGACAGTAATGAAAGGGTGTAATCTTTGAGTATCAATACTGAGCAGGGCTTTGTGTGGACCGAGTCAGCATGGAAGCCCACTGAATAGGAAAACCTGGTATTCGGAAGCTTCCAGTGGCAATCCACTGGTTACACTGCCCAGACATATGTGAATTTCTTTTCAACTCTGCGAAAACGTCCCACACAGCACTGGAGATGGGGGTGACCTGCTGTAGCCATAGAGCCACACTGAGATGGGCATAGCCTGCCAAGATGCCAATCAACCTGCTGATTGCGAGACATCAGAAGCAAGACTCCACCCCTAAAACCTTATCCCTGCCTTTGATGTACCCCCTTAAGTAAACCACCAGAGCCATGTTTTATTTGTTTTGTTCCAGCTCCTATCAGGACTGAAAGAATCTATCACACTCCCTTTAAACTATATTCTGATTTAGTCTTTATTTTTTACTAATTATTTCAGACTGTATTTTGTCAGGTGGCTCATCCCCTCCTGGGCTGGAGAAATTACCCAGGTGAGGAACAGGCAGCCTCACGATAGGGATTCCACAAGACTGGGACCCCTAACCCGCTTTGGTTTTTGCTGAGGACAAGGGAACAGAAATGATTAACAGAAGACAAACAGAAATATCAATTAAAACTTTATGAATGATTTCAAAAGTGATGATTATAGTATAATTTAACAGTTTCTCATACTTAGTATAAATTCTTAGTATATGGTACCTATTTTTACTCTCCTTTTCATTATAACCGTAGGTACAAGTTATTGGCAGTAACTTCAGTATATGGTCTTTAGGTAAAAATATTTTGAATGGAGCCCTGTGTGGTGGCGCACGCCTGTAATCCCAGCACTTGGGAGGCTGAGGCAGGAGGATCGCGAGTTCAAAGCCAGCCTCAGCAATGGCGAGGCACTTAGCAACTCAGTGAGACCCTGTCTCTGATAAAATACAAAAAAAAAAGGTGGGGGGAGCTGGGGATGTGGCCCAGTGGTTGAGTGCCCCTGAGTTCAATCCCTGGTATGAAAAAAAAAAGAAAAAAAAAATATATATATATATATATTATTTTTTAATAGTCTCCTAATTAAATCTGGGGAATCACTAACACAGCTAGTGAGGGACACAGTGATGGTTAGGACTTGAGTGCAAGGCCACAGATTGCATGATTTGATTTATGTGCAGTGACCAAAAGAGCCAAATCCATAAAGACCCAGAGCATATCTGTGGTTGCCAAGGGATGAGGGAGGGAAAGTAGGGAAAATCAGCTACTGTCCATGCCTTTTTTGGGGAGGGGTGTCATTCTGGAAATAGATTATGGTGACAACAACATACTGTTATGAACTTACTGAGATATTCATTCAAATGAATATGGCAAATTCTTCTCTGTGAATCTCAATTTTTAAAAATACTTTTAAAGGGGAGCACAATGCCATGGAAATCCATAAGTGAGTTTAAGGAGGAATCCAGTGATTGCACTGTGGAAGCCAGGTCACATCAGGTCACAGGACACTTGAAAATGTCACACTGAACCCAACTTTACATTGCAAAGTAAGAACAATATTATAGCCAGGCGTGGCACGAACTTGTAATCCCAGCTTGGCGTCTGAAGCAGGAGGATTGCAAATTCAAGGCCAGCCTGGGAAACAGCAAGATCCTGTCTCAAAATAAAAAAAAAATAAAAAGAGCTGATGATGTGGCTCACCAGTAGAGCACCCCTGGGTCCAACCCCCAGCTCTGGTTTCTCTTCAGCCACCATTCAGTCACACACAGACACATGCGCATTCATTATAGACATCTATTTTTTTAATTAAATTATTTATTTATTCTAATTCATTATACATGCTTGCAGAATGCAATTCATTTCATATTACATATAGAGAGCACAATTTTTCAAGTCACTGGTTTTACATAAAGTATTTTTATGCCATTTGTGTCTTCACACATGTACTTAGGGCATACATATCTTTATTGCATATCTAGCATCTGTCTCTCCATTTGTCCTTCCTGGGGGAACTTGATTCTGCCCAGGTGGCCATTCCACTCAGCTGACTTGTTGGCTCTGGGTCTACCCTCTCATTCTTCTGTTGTTCACTTACTTAGCCATCCCTTGTAAGCTGCCTGGTACCGTAACCCGGGAGGAAAACTCTCGGAGGCAGAGTAAAGCTTTTACTACTTTTACTTCTACTTTAGCTTAGAGAGAAAGAAAGATCTTGTCTTCTTGTCTTGTCTTTTTCTTCTTGTCTTCTTAGCTTAGAGAGAAAGAAAGATAGAGCTTAGAGAAAGATTATTTTTTAGAGCTTCTTGCTTCTTTCTTCTGTCTTCTGTCTTTCTCGGGAGCCTCGGCCTAACTCTGACCAGTCATTACTTCTTCTATCTGGTTTCTCTTCTGTAACCGCTCTGCCTACGTTCTGGCCGCTCTGATTCTTTTCTCCGACCCAAACTCTTCTTCTGACCGACCGAGTGACTGCACGACTGACTGAATGAATTCTCCTTCGTTCTCCTAACTCGGACCGCTTTCACCCAGTTATATACCTTCAGCTTTGCGGGTGCCTACAGGTGCGTCACATACATATCAGGTGGAACTTATGGCTTCCAGCTAGCTGCAACAGCCCTTCCTAATTAGGGCTCCTTCAATCCCTTCCACAGCCCTTACTTTGTTTAGGTATTAGTTTTGAACATTTATTCAAAAATTCTCTCATTTTCCAGTGTATCCCCAAATAATCTAACCATTGGTTCAGTCCCACCTCATTGCCAGTCTTTGATGAAGAGCAGACCCACACGGCACTGTCTGGCAAATAAAGCACAAGAAGAGGTTTGTCACTGGCCTCAAGGACGATCCTGTTGCTCCCCTGGGTGAATGCCCATTTGTGAGTGCAAATGAGGAAGCTGTGGGCCCAGGTCCTGTCACTCCACCCTCAGGAAACCAACCCTGGGTGTTCCGGACCGTGGATCAGGAGCTGAAGAGACAGAAACCCCCGTGACCCAACTGAGCAATGAGACCCATCAGCACCAAGACCTGCAGCACGTTGGCCCTTCAGGTGTGCCGCGATAGTTTCCTTGTGTCCTTATCAAGCAGTTTGGTGTGGGTTTTGTCTTCTAGCCCACGTTTTATAAGTCCTCCAACCCGAGGGAATTACGTTGTTCCTAATTATGTGGACAATGTATAGTGAGAGAAAGAAGTTCGGGTGGATTAAGTCTAAGGAGTTGACTGTAAATAGGAGACCTTGTCCCAAAGAGCAGCTTGTCTTTTAATTATAGCCAAATTTGTTATTTCCGTTTTCCGTGCTTTGGTCCTTTCTCAAGTATATAAGAAAAATTATCCTATGGGACTCAATGAATATGCAAATAACTAGCAATACCCACATGAAGTCAATTATAATTAAATTTATCATGAGTCCAGCTTGGTTGGGTTCATTATAGAAGGGTGAGTTTTCAGACAAATTTGAATTAGCTCCAGAATACAATTTTGGCCTCCGGTTCATTCCCTGGAAGCACTATTAGTCAGCCAGCAGCTGTGATTTTAAATGCATTTCACTTGGAATCATGCCAGCGGAAACTCCCTTACAGAAGTAAGAGGAAGTGAAATAACTTGACATTTTCGTAGGCCTCTTTCAATCATATATCAGCAAAATTCCTTGAAAACGCATTTAAAATTCAGTTTCCAGATTGGTTAATTCTTGTCTGGTTGCATTTCTAAGAAACTTGTTGAACTAACACATATCTTCCCAAAGTTACAGGAAAAATCTCTTCGCTTCTGGCTGAGCATCTGAGGAGTATGTGGTTTTTACTAATTGGTAAGGACCAGCAGCAAGTTAATTATGATCATTGACTTTCAGTTTTCTTTTTTGTGAAAAAAAGGTTTATGGGAGTTAAATAAGATTTTATGTGTGATACTCAGTACCACCACGAGGGTCGCCAGTAGAGGTTCAATTGCTATTTGTCTTCTTGTCTTTTTCTAACCCAGAACTTCAAAGCCTCTGTTCTGTCTAGTATTCCTTGTCCTCCTCATCTTGGTTCAACTTTGACCTCACCTTAAACTTGTGCCCTAATTAGTCATCTTTTCTCTCTGGAACGTCTCTGTGCCATCTCCCACTCGCTGCCTTCCTGCCCTGCTCTGTGCCTCCGCCATTGCTGCTCTCCCTCCCTGGCAGACTCCTCCTCCTTCCTTCCACCCTCCCAGGCCCTGGCTTCTTCAGGAAAGGCCCTCCCTCGCAGCATTTGCACACAAGGCCTGCCTTCCTTTCTGAGTGCTGTTTGCACCACTTTTCCCAAGGCTCCATGGCCACGCCTGCTGTCCCCAGGGCTGCTCAACCACAGGTCTCAGACTTTCCACCAAAACTAGACACCAGGTTTCCCGCAGGCGGGGAAGGCTCAGGATGATGCTCTGTAGCAGGCTGACACGCCCCTCTCAATCCTTGATGTCTTCTCTCCTCCTGTATTCCCTAATTGGAGACAAGGCACTTTCATTTTTTTCTATTTATTTATGTTGATAACTGAGCAAGAAATTCCTTATTAAACATGACATAACAGAAGACAATGCCCTTCTTAATTTTTGACCTGCATATTTATGAATACAAAATTAAATTCTATGATCAAAATTGATACAGAAAGCAATTTTCAAAACAAGCAAGAGGAACTGGATCTTTTTGTAAGTTCGATGTTTTGGTGGGCATGTTCATCACTGTGACTGGCTGCACCGTTGCAAAGTTGATAAGCTGGCTGGGGATTCAGAGCACCAGGCCTTCAAACCAAGCTATGCTGCTCACTGGTCCCTGGACATGGGCAATTCCTCAAGTGAATTCATGAGCCCCAGACCCCATCTCTAAGATAAGACGACAAGAGCAACTACTTCGTAAGTTTGTTGTGCATGAGAATCAGATGAGTGAACACACCAGAGGTGCTTAGGTGAAGTCTTGCACCAGAGCTTGCTCACCAATGTGCCCTGCACGGTGCAGTGGCACAGTTCGCCCACAGGGAGGCCGGGCCCAGCACATACAGGAAATATGATGGAAAGATCTGGAAGTGCACACCTCCTGGCACAAGCCAAATCCCACAGCTGCCCACCTTTGACAGCAAATGGAGACTAAAAACAATATTCCCCATATTTCACATGATGTGACTTGATTTTTTTTTTCCCTTTGTATTTTAATTAATGGCATAATTCCTCTGGAAACTGAGCAACTTGCAACTAATTAAGATCAAAATGTCAACTCTGAATATTAATTACATTACCTAGTCTACACATCAAGCTGAAAATATTAATCTGGAGCCTAAATTATGTATGAAGAATTACTGGTCAAGACCTTAGAATAAGTCAATTCCCTTCAAGAGCCTCACTGTCTTTATTTAAAACAACGTAAACTGAATATGTATCCTTCACTACCTAATGCACTTATTGAAAATTTGGATTGAAATAATGTATGGGAACTTTAAGCCACTGTGGGAGCCCAAGGCCTGATGAGTAAGCTGAAGTTACACCAATGTGTTTCAAATAAAATGTTCCTGGTGATCAGCATTCCTGGTGTGAACTGTTTACACTGAACAATGGTTCGTTACTTCAGTCTTGCCATAACATTGGTTTTTGGAATTCACATGTAAATCAAACTGGATAGCAGGAAGCAATGTGGACATTTTCTTTTTTAAGTCTCCTTTATTCATGAGCCAGTGGTGATGTGCGTGTTGGTGTGCAAGTGTGGAACACACAGCCATATACGTTAATGCCCGTGCTCACTGGATAAACCATAGACAAAACACCTGTACTTATGCTGGATACAGAGATTTGACAATTGTCTAAAGCAATAAGAATGCACAGGCCTCCTGATCATTAACTCTTTCTATTGCTGCAGGAGACCCGTCCCCACTTAGATTTTCCTTCTTGGGGCACCAGAGTAACAGGTCTTCGGTTCTGTTCCATTTGCCTGAAGGGACCAGGACCAGGAGGCAATGTGTGAGTCAGCTTTTTGTTGCTGTGACCAAAATACCTGACAAGAACATCTTGGAGGAGAAAAGGTTTATTGTGGCTCATGGCTTCGGAGAACTCAGTCCGTGGCTGGCTCCAGAGAGAACGTCATGGTGGAAGAGTGTGGTGATGGAGGACAGCCACTCGGATCATGAAGCTGGGAAGCAGAGAGAGAGAGGAAGGGACCGGGGAGAGGATGAACCCTCCAGAACAACCCCCCACTGGCCTACCCCCTCCAGCCAGTTCCCACCTCCCAGCAGGCCACACGGCTATCAGCGGGTCAATCGATCCATTTTCATGGAGCAATCTATGATGACGTCAGAGCCTCGTGATCCAATCGTTGCCTTAAAGCCCTACCTGGAGACCTTGCCACCCCAGGGACTGCACTTTCACCTCGTGAACCTTAGGGGACTTTCTGTAGCAGAAGAGCCCTTGGCTAAGCAGGGCCAGTTCTTTCTGTTGCTCCCAGGCTGTCTTTTGTAGAGAAGTCCCTGGGGAGGTACAGAGCTGCTCAGTTCTCTAGATCTCTGCCTCCTCATCCTGCAAACGGTGTCCATGGGGACTAATCTTCCCAGTACGGAGGCAAGGATCAAGTGAGAACTCAGACGCGGTGTCCCTGGAATGCCCTGTGCCTGGGTCCTCTCCCCTCGGTGCCTCCCTGGACACAGGCCTGTGGGCTGCAGGCTGCAGGACTCTGAAGGATGCCCTGAGGTGGGAGAGGAGGCATCAAACCGTCCCTGTCCCTCTGGCGGGAGGAAGTGACGCGTTTTCTGTGAATGCTTCTTAAGGCCTCAGTGTGAAGGGCCTTCCTGGGCTTGGTCCAGTGCAGGCCGTGGGAGCAGTTCAGCCTTCTCCTCCAGGGGGCAGTAGGGAGCGCAGAGGGGAGTGGGAAGGAATGGTGGTTGACCTCCCCTCACACTGTGGCTCGGGGTTACCCTTCCTCTGTAAGGGAGGGGTTGGAAGGGATGCTACTTCCTAGAGCGCTCAGAGCGTGCACTGTACACACGTGTGGCTGGGTTCACACTAGAGTGCTCTGAAGACCCTGCCTCCCCCCGGGGGGAGGGGTCAGCTCACCTGCTGCCCCAGGACCTCGAGGCCCGAGGTTAAACAGGGCAGGGGGAGAGTCACTCTGCAGCCAGAGAACGCGTGGCAGGGGAGAGGCTGCGGTTTGAAATGGCTTAAGTGTGGACCCCCAAAGCTCTGTGTGTTGAGTTCCTGGTCCCCAGGGTGGCAGGAGCAGGAAGATGTATGGAGCTTTGAGGAGGGGGTGCCTTCGTGGCTGGTCCTTAGGTCTTGGGGCGCCCTGGAAGGGAACACTGGTCTCCTGGAGTTGTTACAAAAGCCTACACTTGACCCAGTAGCTCTCTGGCTTCCTGTTGGCAATGTCCTCAGTCAGTCTCCCAGCTGGTCCTGCTGGTTCTGCCACTGAGCCCCCTCAGAGCCTGTACCGTGCTACTGGGCTTTCAACCTCCAAAACTGCCAACTGAATGCATCACACTTCTCTTTATACAGTTAGCCTGCCTCAGGTATTTCATTACAGTGATGAAACACTGAGTGATATAGGAAACTCTCTCCTGTGTTGGAACTGGCAAATGGGGCCTTTTTTGCTTCCTGCTGAGAGCTTTAGCATTCTTTTCTTCAGTAACTTGGTCCTACCAAAGAATCAGAACTATTTGGTGACACCTAATTCAACTATGGGTCCATGGAAGATAATAACCTCTCAGATGTGAGGTAATGGCCCCTCGGCTAAGCTATCCACCTGTCCCACCAGGTATCACCACTTAATCTTTGCCAAGATGTTTCTCAGTCAAAACAAGTGTGTGTCTTTTCTGCAGAGACATTTTTTCATTATTGGAAAGGACCAAAAAGAATATTCATTTAGTAAGTTTGAAAGTACAAAATGGGACTTAAAATTGACCAATTTAATGTTATTCACTTCATTCAGTATAGAAGCACCTAAACTTGTTCTGGATGTTGCAAAAAGATACTGTCAGGGAGAAATGACTGTCATCTTCTACATAGCGTGCATTTGTTGACAGCAAAAGAAACCTTTCGAAGAATATAGTGACTTGTATCTTGACCAAGTTCAGAAGTCCTGCTTTAATAATGTGCAGATTGGATTGTTGTTAGGTATTGTGTCTCAACATGGCTTACAATAAAAAATCAACAAGCAATTTTTTCATCCATTGAAGGAGCCCCAATTAGGGAGATGGCTATTGCGGTCAGCTGGAAGCCATAAGTTCCACCTGATAATAAGTATGTATGTGACGCACCTGTAAATCACGTGAGGTACCCGCAAAGCTAAAGGTATATAACCAGGTGAAAGCAGTCGGAGTCAGGAGAAGAATGAATTCATTCAGTCAGTCATGCAGTCGCTCGGTCGGAAGAAGAGTTCGGGTCTGAGAAGAAGAAAAGAATCAGAGCGGCCAGAACGTAGGCAGAGCGGTTACAGAAGAGAAACCAGATAGAAGAAGTAATTGCTGGTCAGAGTCAGGCAGAGGATCCCGAGGAAGAAAGAAGAAAGAAGAAAGAAGCTCTAAAAGCTAAGCTCTCTCTCTCTCTCTCTAAAGAAGAAATCTCTCTCTTTCAAACTCTCTCTCTTTCTCTCTAAGCTCTAAGAAGATGAAGAAGAAGAAAAAGCTCTATCTTTCTCTCTAAACTCTAAGAAGAAGAAGATGAAGAAGAAAAAGCTCTATCTTTCTCTCTAAGCTCTTTCTAAGAAGAAGAAGAAGAAAAAGCTATCTCTAATCTTTCTCTCTAAGCTCTTTCTAAGAAGAAGAAAAATCTTTCTTTCTCTCTCTAAGCTCTAAGAAAGTAGAAGTAAAAGCAGTAATAGCTTTACTCTACCTCCGAGTTTTCCTCCCGGGTTTCGGTACCAGGCAGCTTACAATCCATACATCGTCATTAAATATTTATATTGAATTCTTCCGTTAGGAGCATTTCAGTTCCATGCATCGAGGAACACTTTGCATACCTGGGGGAAAATACACCCCATATCATTTGGATATTAGAGTCTGAGTGTTTTAATAGATTTTTGGAATGTGTTGATTTCAAAGAGATGACATTTGCCTCACTTGAGTTCTGAACATGGCCATGGGATGTGTTTCTAAGATGGAATATGAATCTAAGATGTGTGAAGCCAGAAACAGGAAAGGCAGATAAAGCATGTCCAGGGCAGAGAAGTCGTGGCATGGAGAGTACAGACCCCTTCTGCAGAAAGCCTGTGGGAGTCACTGACCCCACCGGGGACAAGAGCCTTTGCATTCCACAGATGGAGGCATGAGGGAGCCCGAGAGGGTGAGCATTGTGCAGGATGGTCTCACTTACTCTTCAGATCGTGCAAGGAAGGGGAGGCAGGGCTCAGCCACAGAGAGGTAAGAGGCTTGAGCGGATGAGGTGGTGTCTCTAAATGTGATTTGCAAAATGTTCTCTGCCATCCAGGAGGCACTTTCAGAGAAGTGAGGATCTCTCTCTCTCTCTCTCTCTCTCTCTCTCTCTCTCTCTCTCGTTCTCTCAATTTGTGTGTGTGTGTGTGAGAGAGAGAGAGAGAGATGCTGGGGATCATATCAAACCCAGGGCCTACCATGCTCTTGACCACTGAACACATCGCCAACCCAGTGAGAGTTTCTTAATAAATGGCACATTCCAGTCAAAGAGTTTTTGTTATTCTGGATAACCTGTGAATGCGCACAAGAGAATGAGGTGATGCATAAAGAGAAAGTGAAGTCAGGAAAAGGAGGAGTAAATAAGACTAGATGATGAAACGAAGGTGGGTGCTTTCCTGTGAAATAAGGAGTCACCTCAGAAAACACACAAAGTCCAAATTTAAAACAAATTAGAGAACTTTATTTACCTCTCCAGGGGCTGTCACCCATAGAGACTGAAACTCTATGGGAGAACAAGAGCTTTTCCTGGTTTTCCTTGGGAATTTAAAGATGAAAATCACAATCTTTCAGCGCCATGCAGGCAAGCCAATCACAGAAGCTAGAACAGAGGTAAGTGAGTCTTTGCAAACCCAAACAGGACTGGAATTTTCCAGATGACAAGCAAATAGGCCACAGAAGCTAAAAAGTAGTTATTTTAAACATCTTAGAACAACCACAGCTTGGGTCTGAGCAGGTGCTAGACAACCTTATCCTGAGTTTGGGTGGGGGAGAGAATCTACTTCAAAGTCACGTAGGCACACAAATGCACTTGGACCCAGGATGTGGCTCACCAAGACCATTGCCATATCCTGCATTGGGTACACTTTATGGGGTACAAAGTACATAAAAATAATATATTATAAGAAAACAGTTTTCATTGCAGTTTCTCAGAAAGAGCTCGTGTAACAGTTTTTTTTTTTTTTTTTTTTTTTTTTTTTTTATAGAAGGCAGCAAAATGGAATCTTAGGCCTGTCTATGACAGTTCTTGCTTTATAATTGTCTTATCTTACCTGACTTATCAAAATCTTATATCTATAATCTATATTTTGCACTATTATTGTTTTACTGATTAGTTTACACCACAACACCTGCATATTGCTCCACCCCAATGGCTGAGGTCAGACCAAATAGATGAAGGTATTTCTTGTTTTTATTTGGTCTTACGTTCAACTGGGTCAGTGGTTAACTGAGACACAAGTTGAGGATCTTCTTTGTTAGGTTTAGTTTGCACAGTGTTCTGGTGCATGCAAATGGGGATTATTTTGGAAAGTAGTTAAATTGCATGTAATTCTTTGTACATACACCATAAAACAACCTTAAGAGAAATCTGCACTGCAGTTAAAATTGTGAATGCATTTTAATTATTGTTTTATACTACAAATAGCTACAAAGTGTATGAAATATGAAACCAGGCCATCAGCTCAGCTGGGTGACTTGGAGATCCCCAGTTTTATTATTCTTTACCTCTGTTTTGTTGTTTGTTTACTTTTGCCTTAATTTCCTATCTAAAAACCTAGGGTGGTTGAGCTGTTGTGTCATGAGTAGAAGACCTCATGGCTCTGAGGTCAATATTCCATGCCAGATATTTTATAAAAGCACTACACAGATGAGGTCAGAGCATAAGTTTCCTGCTTGATAGACGAATCTCCTCTTCAGCTGGGACTGCTTCACTCCCAGCCAGATAGGCTGACACAAACAGCCCTGAGTGTTCAGGGACAGGAGCGTGTGGGAGACTCTCCAGATGGGGCCTGGGGACGCCTGAGAGTTCTGAGAACCCCCTGGTCTCATTAGAGGTGGAAACAGTCGTTACAGCAAGCTCAGGTGTCCTCTGCAGAACCCACTGTGGAGTTGGGTTCTCTCTGGGCCACGTGAGAAATCACCACTCTGACCATCAGTAGAACATGTGCTGTGTTTTCTAGAGTTTTCTAGTGTAGGACTCAGGAGTTTACAGAAGCGTATTTCCAGAGATTAACTTAGTGTGTTTTCAGTACCCATATCAGATGCTTACATCTCAGCTGGACCTGATAAATGTTCTTTGCTTCAATACCATTCAATAAATAATTATCCAGATTTTTCTAATATAAAATTTTTCCTTACTTATAGAAAAAGTAGAAGCAAATTAATTTTTGTCTTCTTTGGTAATGGATATTTAGGAAAACATTTCTAAATTCTAAAAATTCAACCAGCAGGTTACTGTGCTGTGGGAAAGCAGCCTTGGTGTGCATGTCACATTGTCACCAGCAGGCGCTCAGCAGTGTGCCCTGGGCTGTCTTTGTGGTTCTCCAGGCACATGACACAATAACTCACCCTGGGGACAGCCCTGGATTTCTCTCTTCTGATGGGAAATTCGGTAACAAACCACATGTGTGTGTTGTGTTTATAATATGGCATACAACAGTAGATAGGACACTTCTAAATAAAAGCACTTTGGAATGTTCCTTATCTTTTTAAGAGGTCCTGAAACTCAAAATTGGAAAACCTCAATAGCACGCTGTTCCAGTAAAACAGAAATGGAAGCAAAAAAATAAACCCTAGTTATATCAGTAAGAATAGAGATAATTGTATCCTTCAATTTGGCAAACGGTTTTCACCAGCACATCAGTGAGGAGGGAATTCAAGTTTGTATCCTAACCAAATGCAATTGTATATGGAGCCATTTTAACAAGGATTTTACTGAACCAGTGCCTTGTAACAGTGGCTGAGAAAAGCCAGGCCTGCCTGTGAGATGGGCCTGAGAACCCACACTGACCAGGGCCATAGTGTCCTGGCAGCCTGATACACTGACCCTGGCTGGAGACACCTCCTGTGAGCCTGGCCCTGGTGATCACCATTCTGGGACTCAGACCAGCTGAGCAATGCTTTGCTCATTTGAATGTTGGAATCCAAGTACTGTCTAAGTCACAGGGCGGGCAGCCCGTGCAGAGGCAGGCAGTGTCCCGTCAACATCATCCAAAATGAACTGTGGCTTGATGCGTGCCTCTGTCTGCAGCATTCGGGTGCCAGTGAGAAGGAAAGAGAAGCCACCTGCCCTGTGACAGTAGCTCTCAAACTTGAGAATCCTCGGCAGGATGCTGCAGGCCCTTGACAATCCGTTGCCAGCTCTTCTTCCAGTCTTAGTGTCTACTATTGTAGGAGCAGTGACCTTGGGAAATTCCCTGGCTGGCTATGCCCTTGAACTCGCCTGTTCCACCAGTCAAAATGGATCAGTGTTTCTGTGGCTGGCTCATTACACTTAGGACTGTGTTCTCCAGGTTCATCTATCTTGCCACAGGTGCCAAGATGTCCTTGTTTTGGAAGGCCAGACAGCATTGCTTTGTGTATGTACACCAGATTTTCTTTATTCATTCCCCTGACAATGGACACTTAGGTTGCTTCCATACCTTGGTAATTCTGAATAATCTGTGAATAATGTTTCAACGAACATGGAAGCACAGATATCCTTTCAGCACAATGATTTCATGTCCTTTGGATGTGAACCCAGAAATGGAATTGCTGAATCATATGATAATTCTATTTTTAATTTTTTTCAGGACCATCTATACTATTTTGCATAATGACTGCACTGATTTACACTCCCTCCAACAGCAAGCAAGGGTCTCCTGTCCTTCACGCCCTCACCAATGCTTGTTTTCTCTTTTTAATAATAACTGTCCTAACAGGTGTGAGGCAATGCTCATTGTGGGATGTGAGAATGTTGATCAAGGGCACAAACTTTGAGTTATTAGATGAGTTAAATGCCGGGAATCTAATGTACTGCACAGGTGATGTGCTAACATATTTGATGGTGCTGATCATAAAATAATGACATGCATATCAAACCATCACATCATATACCTTAAATAGGTTTGATATTTTTAATTTCAATTAAATATGTCAAATAAATACTGGATGAATAAATAGTTAAATAAATAAATACACAGAGCAGCCACATTACGTTACCTCTGTCAAGAAGACTCCTTCACAGCCAGAATGGGTGTGCCATCACCCTGTGGTTCCTTTGTTCTAGAATTATTTGCTACAATGTGTCTCTTTGGAGCTTATAAACATGCCCAACACTGTACTTGACACAAAGATAACATTCCAGGAACTACTTCCTGAATTGAACTGAGACAAGTTTCCTCCACAAGGTGATCTGCTATCAGGACCAAAGAAACAAGGCCTTCTGCCTGCCGCTTTCCTGCCTCTGGCTCCCTTGGTTTTGAAACGCTCTCTGACAAAAGCTGACTTCAGACGTCACAAGGAGCTGCACTTCCTGTCAAGTTCATGGGGGGGCAGGGGGGCAAATGTCTGAACGGGGTCATTTCAGCATTTG
This sequence comes from Tamias sibiricus, assembly GCA_025594165.1. Classification (NCBI taxonomy): domain Eukaryota; kingdom Metazoa; phylum Chordata; class Mammalia; order Rodentia; family Sciuridae; genus Tamias; species Tamias sibiricus. The sequence continues at coordinate 165,797,390 of CM046662.1, read as the reverse complement.
CCCCCCTCTTTTCCATTTTTATTTACCAGATTGTGTGTGTTAAGGGGTCTCAGTACCACTGAACTACACTCTCAGCCCAGGTCCCACTTCTGATACAAGGTCAATATGATTACAGAAATCATAGGTAATGAAAGTATTTCTTAATCAAATAGTAAACCTTCCCACATGTGCAAATCTTCAGACAGCACTTTCTGAACTGCTGTTAACACACAAAGCTCTCAGAGCGTGACCAGCGCCTGGAGACTCAGCCACCCTCTGCAGACCAGTTTTCACACCTATCAGAAATACAGACCATTGGTCCACCAGTCTGTTTTGGTGCCAATACCATGCTGTTTTTGTTACTATTGCTCTGTAGTATAATTTAAGGTCTCGTATAGTGATGCTTCACTCTTCTTGCTATGTAAGGCTTTAGCTATTCTGGGTCTCTTATTTATCCAGATAAATTTCATGACTGCCTTTTCTATTTCTATGAGGAACACCATTGGGTTTTTGATTGGAATTGCATTAGATCTGTATAATGCTTTTGGCAGCATAGTCATTTTGACAATATTAATCCTGCCTATCCAAGAACAAGGGAGATCTTTCCATCTTTTAAGGTCTTCTTCAATTTCTTTCTTTAGTGTTCTGTAGTTTTTGTTGTAGAGGTCTATCACCTCTTTTGTTAGATTGATTCCTAGGGCTTTTTTTGTTTGTCTGTTTTTTGAGACTATTGTAAATGGAGTAGTTTTCCTCATTTCCCTTTCAGAGGATTTATCACTGATATACATAAATTCCTTTGATTTATGGATGTTGATTTTGTGTCCTGATACTTTGCTGAATTCATTTACTAGTTCTAGAAGTTTTCTAGTGGAATTTTTTGGGTCTTCCAGGTATTGAATCATATCATCAACAAATAGTGCTAATTCAAGTTCTTCTTTTCCTATATGTATCCTTTAATTTCTTTTGTCTGTCTAATTGCTCTGGTCAGTATTTCAAATACTATGTTAAATAAAAGTGGTGAAAGAGGACATCCCTGTCTTGTTCCAGTTTTTAGAGGGAATGCTTTCAATTTTTCTCCATTTAAAATGATGTTAGCCTGGGGCTTAGCATAGATAGCTTTTACAATGTTGAGATATGTTTCTGTTATCCATAGTTTGGCACCAAAACAGACTGGTAGAGCAATGGTACAGAATCGAGAACACAGAGACTAATACGTATAATTTCAGTTATCTTATTTTAGACAAAGGTGCCAAAAATGCACATTGGAGAAAAGATAGCCTCTTCAACAAATGGTGCTGGGAAAACTGGAAATCCATATGCAACAAAATGAAATTAAATGCCTATCTTTCACCAAGCACAAAACTCAACTCAAAGTGGATCAAGGACCTCAGAATTAAACCAGAGACCATGCGTCTAATAGAAGAAAAAGTAGGCCCAAATCTCCATCATATCAGATTAGGCCCCTATTTCCTTAATAAGACTCCTGTATCACAAGAGTTAAAATCTAGAATTAATCAATGGGATGGATTCAAACTAAAAAGCTTCTTCTCAGCAAAAGAAACAATCGGTGAGGTGAAAAGAGAGACTAAGAATTGGGAACAAATTTTTACCACACGGATGTCAGATAGAGCACTGATCTCTAGAATATATAAAGAACTTAAAATCTTAACACCAAAAAAACAAATACCCAATCAATAAATGGGCCAAAGAACTGAACAGACACTTCTCAGAAGGTGATATGTAACCAATCAACAAATATATGAAAAAATGTTCAATATCACTGGCAATTAGAGAAATGCACATCAAAACAACTCTAAGATTTCATTTCAATCCAGTCAGAATGGCAGTTATTAAGAACACTAACAACAATAAATGTTGGAGAAGATGTGGGGGGAAAAGGCACACTCATACATTGCTGGTGGGACTGCAAAATGGTGCAGCCAATATGGAAAGCAGTATGGAGATTTCTTGGAAAACTGGGAATAGGAACCACCTTATGACCCAGCTGTCCCACTCCTCCGTCTATACCCAAAGGACTTAAAAACAGCATACTACAAGGACACAGCCACATCAATGTTTATAGCAGCACAATTCACAATAGCTAAACTGTGGAACCAACCTAGATGCCCTTCAGTAGATGAATGGATAAAGAAAATGTGGCATATATACACAATGGAATATTATTCAGCAATAAAAGAGAATAAAATCATGGCATTCACAGGTAAATGGATGGAATTGGAGAGTATAATGCTAAGTGAAGTTAGCCAATCCCCAAAATGCAAATCTGAATGTTTTCTCTGATATAAGTAGGCTGATTCATAGTGTTATTGGGACGGGGAGCATAGGAGGATTAGAGGAACTCTAGAAAGGTCAGTGGGGAGGGAATGGAAGGAAGAGGACAAGGGGGTAAAAAAAATGATAGTGGAATGAGATGGACACCATTACCCAAAGTGCATGTATGAAGACATGAATGGTGTGAATATACTTTGTATACAACCAGAGATATGTAAAAATGTGCTCTATATGTGTAATATTAATCATAATGCATTCTGCTGTCATATATAATAACTTAGAATAAAATAAATAAATAAATAAAAACAAAATTTAAAAAATAAAGAAATACAAACTAATCACCCCAAGCTTGTCTGTGCCTGTCTTAAAATTGCTTCACATCACATAACAATGGGTCATCATCATCCCAACCATCCCCTCTTAAGGAAAATGTTAATTCGACCACATTTAATATGCGTAAGCTATTAGACACTGCTGAAAATCTAGTGGCTACTTCACATGGATGTGAGTGTTCTTATGATACAAACTTTCTTACATAGGGCTGGGGTTGTGGCTCAGCGGTAGAGCACTCACCTAGCACGCGCGTGGCCTGGGTTCCATCCTCAGCACCACATAAACAAAAATGCATTGCATTGTGTACAAGTAAAGCAAATAAATAAATATTTTTTTAAAAAAACCTTCTTACATCCTTCTAAATTCATATCTTCAAACAGAACAATGTAAAGGTGGCGGCCTCACACTACCCTGCTTTGGACTAATGCACAGACAGCACCTTCAAATTCCAACCCTCCTGTCAGTGACATGGCTGTAGGCAATTGTGTCATGGCTGGGACCCTCAGCTCTCCTTGGGTCTTCAGGGAGAAAGACATCCCACTTCTGAGTGCTCCAGCATTTTTCATCTCTACTGTTTTGTTTTGTTTTTATAACATCATAGACTTCAGAATTCCACACCTGACAGGAGCGGTATGGACAACACTACTTGCACATTAATTAAGGCTTTAAGGATATTGCACTCATGTTAAGGGCAAAGGACAAATTAGCCAATGACCAGTATTTAATCAAAAGCAGGTTGTTGCTGTGAAGAAAATTACTAAACTCAGACACACAAAAATTGGGTTTAAGACACCTGGAAAATAAGCAAAATTATCCCTTTCTGTTCCCCCAGATGTGTGTAAGATTGAAATGCATGAAAGGAAGCACATTGAAATTCATACCCAGTCACACAAAGGTTGCTGATTTAATTCTGAGAATCAGAGGGAAATTAGGACACAACACAAAAGAAAAATATGACAACATGGAAATCATTTTACTATTTTTACTGTGTTCTCCTGGGGATCTTGGAATATAGTTATTGAAGACTTGGTGCCATGCACTCTTTCAAACAATTATTTAGCTAACTATATATTTTGGACTCTGTGACCAGCAGGTGACCACCTTTATGAATAGAAAGAATATTATTCTGCCTTCAGAAAATACAGTCATTAATAAAAAAAAAGATAACAAATAGATTTTACATTCAAACTATGATAAGTGTTACAAATGAAAAAATAGGCAAATATTAAAAAAAGAATACCTGGGCAGGAGTGGATTTAACCAGGGCATAGGAACACTGCTTCCCAAGGTGGTGTTTATGCCACAATGGGCGGGGGAAGGAAGCGAGGCAGGTGAAGGGAAGGGTAATTTGGGAGGGAGACCTGCTTGACCACCATCCTCAGATGAACAGAGGGGCCCCTAGGGACAGACATGCGAAATGAGACAGGAGAAATGGCAGGAGATGGGTACAGAGACAGGACTGGACCCAGGTCAAGCAGGGTCACCAAGAGCTGCTGAGGAATTGTCTAACTCACGTGCGACAGAATCCATGAAGTGGTTTTACCTGGAGACTGGCAGGATCCAGGAAGGCCACTCTCGCTTCTCTGCACAGAGGGAAGCAGGTGGGAGCCAGAGGATCTGTGAGGGCAACATCTTGACCACCAGGGGTCGCAGTGGGAGCACAACATCTCACTGGGGGACTGGGAGCGAGGAGGGCAGCATTTCATCCAGGCAGATGTGGAAGAACGGACCTGGAAGGACAGAAGGAGGTAGGTGAAATCAGGATGTGTCAGGTAGAAGAGCCAGGTGGGTCTGCCCGAGTGATAGCAGCCAGGCATCACAATCGCCACTCTGCCTGCAGAAGGACATGTTTGAGCTGTCGGGTAAAGCATGCACCTTTCCAAAACAAACCTTTTGTTAGGTGAATGGCTTCTGGAAATCATTTGCAAATATGATTTGAAATGTTCAATATCATCCCCTTTCTCTCATATGAAAGAATGGCAGAAGTCTAGAAACTTCTCAGAAATAAATAAAAGCAAGGCATTTGGTGATGCTCAGAGAAGCCATCAGTAATCCTTGACTCGGTATTATCATTTCATTTATTTGAAGATTGCATTTCATCTTCATAATTCCATCATAGGGAATATTATCTTTATGTGGTTTTATGATCACACTTCTACAGCAGTATCACAAATTTGACTTGATACTTCTTCTTTTCTAAAGTGTACCTACATTTGCTTGGTTCCTGTTTTGCAGCATCTTTTTGTCACATCATTTATTTCTGCTATTTTCTTTACTATTAATTTCCTTCTTAACTTCAGCTTCAGCTTGTTCTTTTTCATAGATTCTTGCGATGTGACAAAGGTTCTTTCCATCTTCTGGTTCCTCTCAGTATGGTCACTGATGACTTTCCACTTTCCTTTTACAGTTTGGTATGTTGTGTTTTCTTTATTATTTGTTTCAAAAAATTTAAAATTTCCTTCTTAACTTACATATTGATGCATTGATTGATCAGGAATACATTCTCAAATTCTCATGTGCTTGTACAGTTTCCAATATTCTCTTTATAATTTCATAGATGTTTGGTCCGGAACAACACTTGACATGATTTCAATATTTTTAAGCAGTGTGAGGAGTTGTTTTGTGAACGACCTTATGGTTGGTCCTGAGGAATGTTTCATGTACCATTGAGAAGCGTGAGGATTCTGCAGCTCTTGAATGGAATATTCTATGGAAGTCTGTTAGTTGCATCTGACCTAACATGCAGTTTTGCTCAGCTGTTTCTTAATGATTTTCTGCCTTAATGATTTCTACATTGCTGAGAGTGGAGTGTTAAAGTCCCCTATACTATTGTATTGGAGTCCATCTCTCCCTTTGTCTTATTAATATGTGCTGTGTAGTTGGGAGCTTCTATACTGGGCACATACACATTTCTTCTGCCATATTGATCCTTTCTGATAACACAATGACTTTCCTTATGTATTTTTGCTGCTTTTGGTTTAAAGTCAACTTTATCTGACCTGAGTATGGCTATTGTGGCTTTCTTGTGGATGCCATTTGCATAGAAGATATTTTTATATCCTTTCACTTTTAGTGCATGCATGTCCTCATATTTGAGCTAAGTTTCTTGTCAGCAACAAGTAGTTGAGTCTTGATTTTAATCCATTCAGTCTTTATGTGTGTTTTAATTTAAGACTTTAACTAATTTACATTAGTGATAATTATAGGCAAAGTCTTGCTACTATCATTTTGTTACTTGTCCTCTACTTTTTTCAGTTATTCTTTCTCTTGTAGCCTTTTTAGTGGTTAGCAATTTTATCTAGTAGTGTTTTGATTCATTGTTTCTTATTTTTTACTATTACACAGTTTTTACTTTGTAGTCATCATGAGGCTTACAAACATTTTATTATAAGAAGCCACTTTATTGTAAATATAAGAAACAAAAATAAATAAAATATTTTTTATTTTTTTATCACACATAAATGACAAATGAGAAAATAGATATAATTATCATTATTTAAAAGTTTATATATATAAATATATACATTATATATAAAAAATATTATATGTATATATATATGTATATATATATGTATATGTATATATATATATATATGTATATATATATACATATATATATATATATATATATATATATATATATAAAATGTATCACTGGGTGCAGTGGCACATGCCTCTAATCCCAGCAGCTCAGGAGACTGAGACAAGAGGATTGCAAAAAAAAAAAAAAAAAAAGCCAGCCTCAGCAAATTAGTGAGGCCCTAAGCAATTCAGTGAGATCCTGTCTCTAAATAAAATACAAAAAAGGACTGGGCATGTGGTTCAGAGGTTAAGTTCAATCCTGAGTTCAATCCCTGGTTCAAAAAAATATATATGTATATATTTATGGTATCAAAACATCAGATGGCACCTCAAACATATGTACAATTTCTATGGATCATTTACAAAATAAATGAAAAAAAAATCTACACTTGCCCTCCATTCCCCCCAAATTCTGAATTTTTATGTACTATTTTCTAGATTTGGTTTGGATCTAGAATGTATTTTGTATTCAACAATGTAGCAAATGTTCAGAGGTGTACTGATTGGGTTATGAGGGCTAGAACTTCATTAGCAGTTAATCCATTTGACAGATCCACACCTTGAATGAATTTACTGGGAGATGATGAAAACTATAGGCAGATGTGGCATGAATCAATGGACAAGGGAAGTAAGTTACAGGGATGTGGCCTCAGAGGGTACATCGGTCCCCAAGCCCTTCCTGGTTTTTTCTCTTTTTTTTCTTTTTTCCCTCTCTCTTTTTTTGCTTCTCATTTGCCAGGAGCTAAGCTGCTTCCCTCTGCCAGCCCCTTTGGCCATGATGGTCTCTTTCACCTTAAGTCCAGTTCAGTGAAGCCAGCTGACCATAGACTGGATCTTTGAAACTATGAGGGGAAAAAAATAAATTTAAAAAAGATCTTTCTCTTCTAAGTTGTTCTCATCAGATATTTTGATCATAGTGATAAAAAGGTGACTACAGTCAGCTGTCACTGTGACAAAATACTTGAGAAAGTCAACTTAAAGAAGGAACGATGTATCTCAGCTCATGGTTTCAGAGGTTTCAAGTTATGATCACTTGGAGCCACTGTTTCTTGGATCTGTAGAGGTAGAACATCACGATAGGAAGGACATGCTTACCTATAACTGCCAGAAAGCAAAAAGAGAGGAAAGGGCTAGAGGCAAGGCATAGCCTTGGGGCGCACCCCAAGGACCTGCTTCCTCCAGCAAGGCCCACCTCCTAGATGTCTCCCTCATCTCAGTAGCCCACTAAATGATGAATGCATCGATGGGTTAATCATTATTAATGAGGTTATCAGCCTCATGATCCAACTGCTTCTCAACGATTCCCCCTCCTAACATTTCATCATTAGGGACCAAGACTTCAACACATGAGTTTAGGGATGTGGAAGGGGCACTTCAGACCCTAACCATGACAATGGCTTATGCAACATGTGTACAATTGTAGGACATTTGGAATTTGTCAGTATAGTTACTCTTACCAATAAACTTCATCCTTCTAATGTTCTCTTTTTACTCATTAGCATCTTTTTCTTTCAGCTTAAAGAACTTCTCTTAGCATTTTTAGTAGGAGAGGTCTGGTGATAAATTTTATCAGTCTGGGAATTTCTTTCTAAAGGGAATTTATTTCTAATGGATAAAAGCTCTGCCAGGTATGGTATTCTTTGCTGCAATTTTTCTTTTTTCCTTCAGCACTATGAAAATCTCATCTCATTCTTTGCTGGCCCTGTAAGATTTCTGCAGAGAATTCTGTTGTTAGGAGAATTGGCACATGCTTTTGTAATTTCTTTTCCTTTTTTTCTTATTGCTCTAAAAAACTTCTCTTTTTCATTAACGTTTGAGAGCTTGATTATTATGTCTTGGAATGGACTTGATTTAGGTGAATTTGACTGTGACTTTTGAGCTTCCTGTACGTGTGTGTGTGTGTGTGTGTGTATCCATTTCTAGGTCTAGAAAGTTTTCTGTTATTATATCTTTGAATAACTTCTCTCCAATTTAGAATTCTCAAGTCCCTCTTCAACCCCAAAAATCTGAATTTTGTTCTTTAAATGCTGTCCCAGAAGTTTTCTTTATTTTTTTTCTTTTTTATTGTTTCTTTTCTCTCTTATGACTCTATATTTTCAATTATGCTGTCTTCAAGCTCACTGATTCTGTTTTTTTCTTTTCTACTATTGATGCTTTCTATCACATTTTGCATTTCATTCAGTGTACTTTCAGGTTGATAATTAATTTTATTTTTAAATATCACTTCAAACTCTCCAAATTCTTTCATAAAGTACTGAACTATATCTCTGTGTTTTTTTTTATTGTTGAGTTTCTCTAAAGCAGCTATTTAAGTGCTCTGAGAATTCATACATACTATTTGCTTTATTATCTGTTTTTGGCACTTTATTTTGTCCACTGTTTTTTTTTTTTTTTTTTTTAATTCCTGATATATTCTGGATGCTAAAACTTTGCCAGATTACAGTTTGTAAATATTTTCTCATGGTCCTGGTCATGGTCTCTGAAAAAGCATTGATGCTTCTTGACATAAGACACTGTAGAAACAGTGAAGGAGTATGTAATGTATTTATTTCGGTCTTCATAATCTGGCTTTGTTTTTGCTTGTCTTTCCAGAAAGTCTAAACAGGCTGCTTGCTTTTTCTAAAGTTGGAGCCACTGCTGCTGTTTCAGCACCAGATAGTGTCCTAAATCCAGGCCTGCCAAATGTTCACAGCTGGGGTGTTGTCATCATTTCACCAGTGGTGGATGTCCCAAGCCTATGTTATTTGCGGGTATGTAGTTGGTTTGTTATTCAGATAGGCTATTGAAGTGCCTGAAAAGGATAGTGCATGTCCAAAAGCCTCTATGTGGAGCTGGCTGAGGTGCCTAATTAATGGTTATTGGCCTGTGGTCAGGTGCTTTGGAAGTATTCCTGGCACAGGTTCTTGCTATGGGAGGTCAAGTCCTAGGTTCCCACCCAATGGCTGGGAGTCTACCTCCCTTCTCTTCCCATAACCACAAAATAAATCTTTCCATGTTGTGTTGCCTGGGGTTGAAGTGAGGCTGAGTTAGATAGTCCCATGACCACCAAGACTACAATGCTGGGTCACCCTTAAACCCCACACCCCACTGAGCCCAGTATAACAGAGGGGCAGAATCCAGATCAATACTGCTGTGTCTTCTGTGGAGGAAAGGTAACTATAGACCACTGTAGCCAGTGGTGCTGGCTAGAATCCAAGCCCATCCCACTGGTGTGTGGGTCTCTGACTATACCCGGGACAGATCCAGAGGCTTTTTCTCAATAGGGACCTCAGGACAGGGCTTTGGGACCTGTCCATGATTATGTGTCACCAGCCTGGCATTGAGTTCCAAAGCAGAATCTTGTGCTTGCTTCCCTTCCTACTCCCCACCCAATGGCAAATGGAGGATTTTTTTTTTTTTTTTTTTTTTTTTTTGCAGTGTTCTATTTTCTACTTCACACTGAGGGAATTGAGAATGAGATGGTAGATTCAGTCCCTTGGTTTCCAGGCTTACGTGGCCCAAAGGCTCAGTCTGTGAGCATTAACCTGGGGGTAGTGACCATGAGTCCCAATACTGAGCTTGACCATGGTAGGCCCCATATTTGGTTCTAATACATGGAGGGCATGGGCTTTGATTTTTCCCCTTCCTCCAAATGGGAGGTATCTTTACATTGCTTGGAGGTGGAGTAAGGGTGGCACAGCATTCCTTTCTGTTTTCTATGATGCATCTTTTCTTATTATTGTTTTGGAACAAGGTATTATGATCTTTCCTCTAGTGTGAATGTCTCTTGTGAAGGTATATTTGAGAGTGAATAGTCTTGTAAATAATGTTTCTTTGGGGATACAATCGCTAGAAAGTTTTACTCTGCCACCATCTCATTCCATCTCCCTATCTGAGAGTTTTAAGATTTGGTTGAACAAGTTTACTTAAGGTTTATTAGCAACTGTATGAAAAGATCAAAACTCAACCATTGGGACTATTTCCAGTAAAAGATACAACAGAGATCAAGTGGAAGTTCTAATAATTCTCTTTATATTGTTGTCAGTAATACTTCTATAAAGTTAGATCCTTGTTTTTAAGAACATTCTGGTTTTTATATGTATGTGTGTGTGTGTGTGTGTGTGTGTGTGTGTGTATGGGGGCAGAGAGAGAGAGAGAGAGAGACTGACATGGATTAAAAATGAGTGAAAAACTTTCCCTTAAAATCAATACTAAGGACTGAATCATGTCATTCTTCCTCGCTCTTTTGTTCATTTTTTCCCCTTGTATATTTGTCTTATAAAAGCCCAGGGATGATTAGTCAAGAGAAGTATAGAACTCTGCTAGAATCTTGAAGAAATGGAAAACTGGAGAAAATGTAACCACAAGTTACAGATGCCACCTCATATTCACAGCAGAGTCTCTAGCTTTAGCAGAATCATTAGTAAAACCCATGAATTTTGCTTATTTTTTTTTTAATCCACAATAATGTTGGCAAATGTACAAGAGATTTTCTTTTTTGGTTTGAAATGATATCCCAGAAAGGAATGAGAATGTGTCCCCTTCCAACCCATTTTATCACATCAGTAGATGTAGGACCCGTGCTTTCCATTCTCCTAAAACTCCGTTTGTCTCTGATTCTTCAGAAGCTCTATTTCCACCATCTCTGGAGTTCAACCATTACTGGATCCATCTCCGAGGCTGTCACCATCTCACAACTTTCTCACCTCACACCTGCTCTCATTCATGCTCATCATGTCTTCCTTCCATCCTATCAACAAAGACAGGTACTCCTGTATAAGCCAAACTCTTCCCCAGGTATGCCCAGACTCCCTACCCACCACCTCCTCAGTGCTCAGAAACCCTGACCTAGAAATTACCTTCTTTCTGCTGAATAGTCAACCTCACCTTCTTAACCCAATCAGTATTTTAAAAATGAACTTCCTATTATTTAATATTTGACACTTTTGTATCATAAAACCATATTGTCCACATGTCTCTTTCAAAAATATTTTTATCCCATCAAAAATTTTTGATTTGATGTCTCTTATCAGAAACGTTTTTCTCCCATGCAAACCTCCCTGGAAACTTGCCGCCACTTGCTCTATTTCCGCACGCCTTCCCATCACTCAGCTCTCTTTGCTCCCAATAGGGAATTAAAGCTGTTGTATGTAAAGCACCAGCAAGTCCCTGTAGCTTGTGCTGACCAGCTTCCTTTCATGACAAAATGCCAGAGAAAATCAACTTATTTTATTTGGGCTCATGTTTGGCTTCAGAGATGTCAGTGCATGGTTGCTTGTCACACTTCCCTTTGGGCCTGTGGGAACATGTGGCAGAGGACACCTCCTCACCTCAGGGTATCCAGGAGGAAAGTGGCAGGACAGAGTCCCGTTCTCCCTTTCCAGGGCACACCCCAGTGGCCTGCCTAACTTCCACCAGCCCCCACGTCCTCAAAGCTCCACCTCCTCCCAGTGGTGCCAAAGGTCATCGATAGCAATCAGTGCTTTAACTCGTGAGCTTTTAAGGACATTACAGATCCAAGTGATAGGATAGTCCATCCAAGGGACATCTTCATATTTCCCCCTTCCCAGGCTGGACATTTCTTTCCCCATGGCACATGTGCTACCAGTTGTTGGAGCCAGAGATCAAGCTGGAGTGCAGGGTAGGCGTAAGCATTGTCTTCCTGTTCCTCCAACCTCTCTTCATGGGATTCTGCAGTGTCACAGGTGAGGTCTCCCTCAATCAAATTTTAAGGCTTTTAAGACATTTTTTCCAATTTTTCCTGAAAAATCAATGTTCATTTTTAATTGTACTAGAGGTATTTAAAAAAAAAACTATTCCAAGTTTTCCAAGGTATCTCCATACTGCTTTCCATAAACTGTGGAACCAACCTAGATGCCCTTCAGTAGATGAATGGATAAAGAAAATGTGGTATATACACACAATGGAGTATTACTCAGCAAGAAGACAGAATAAAATCATGGCATTTGCAGGAAAATGGATGGAGTAAGAAAATATAATGCTAAGTGAAGTTAGCCAATCCCAAAAAGCCAAATGCCAAATGTTTTCTCTGATATAAGAAGGCCAATTCACAGTCGGGTTGGGATGGGGAGGATAGGAGGATTAGAGGAATACTAGAATGGTCAATGGGGAGGGAGGGGAAGGGAGGGGGCAAAAGGGTGAAGAAAAAAAAAAAGATGGTAGAATGAGATGGATATCATTACCCTAAGTGCATGTATGAAGTCACGAATGGTGTGAATATACTTTGCATACAACCAGAGCTTTGTAAAAAACGTGCTCTATATGTGTAATATGAAATGTAATGCATTCTGCTGTCATTTATATCATCTTAGAATAAAAAATAATTCAAAAAACTAGATTGGACATTATAATATTTGGGGGCTTTTTTTGCTTTAACCAATTTGGTGACTAAGAAATGGCATTTAGTACTATTAAATACCAGTAATTCCTGACTCTTTCCAGGTAGGTATCGACCCTTACTAGTTTTTGGGATTCGCATTTTTTTTTTTTTTTTTTTTTTGTACCAGGGATCGAACTCAGGGGCGCTCCACCATTGAGCCACATCCCTAGCTTGACTTTGTATTTTTTATTTAGAGACAAGGTCTCACTGATTTGCTTAGTGTCTCACCTTTGCTGAGGCTGGCTTTGAACTCGTGATCTTCCTGCCTCAGCCTCCCAAACTGCTGGGATTACCACTGTGCCCAGCTTGAGATTTGCATTTTTATCCTTGGCTCGTTTCTGTATTATGTTAAGCACTTGTTGGTTGGTGAATAGATAAAAAGTATGCAAAGTCTTTGAAAAAGTTTTGTTTATCAATGGAATAGAATAAATTTATATATTATTATAAATCTATCTACATATACATATAATACAATCAAATAAAATAACTCAGGGTGTGGGGAAAATTTTAAAATTGTCATTAATAAAGCATCAGCATCATGTAGACCCAACTCTCGGGCTTGTTGACATTAATGGGAACACATGAAATACGGCCCTCTGTAGATGGAGGAAAACCTTGAGGGTTCCTATCTCATTCTACCCCAGCCACTCTCTGCTTCTCACTGAAGCCCAGAGTTACTGATTTTAGTTAATATTCAAGGCAGTGAGGTGGTTGTCCTACTTTAGGGTGAATTTGAGCTGGTCCTTCATTGTGCTGGGTCCCTCTGCTTCTCCTGGGATCTGTCAGGACACCACTGAATGAGGGGACCGCTGCCGAAACAAGCAGTCTGGCTCTCTCATCACCTCCAGAATCCATGAAAGCACACCCTCTTTCTTTACAATTGTGCAATTCAAATGCTAAGCGGAGTAATATGGAGAAATACGTCAACTGTGGGCAGATGGACTTAAGGAAGGTTCCTGTCCACCCTCCCACCCTGCCCAAGGTGGAAGATGCAGCTCACTCCCTGCCCCCAGACTCTGGCCTCCTGTCTTCAGTTTCCCCAAACCACTGGCTTCTTCCAGCCCCAGTTAGAGGCCCCTGGTGAATTTGCGAAGCCTTTGCTATAATGCCATCGTGGTCTCCACCTCTTTATGTCTATGTCAGATAATTAGAGAAGTCTCCAGGCTTTATGTTTAGTAAGAGCTACTGCTTCATGAAGCCTGGTTCAATGCCTGGTAGTATTTACATGAAGAGTACGAGCTCCTTCACAAACCTTTAAAGATCATAAGAAGTCACAAATCCCAGATGGATCCGAGGACCTCAGCACCCAGCGGAACCACACTGATCTCCTCCCTGTCCTGGCACCTTGTGGGACACCTCCCTCCAGCTGGGGATGGGAAATCTGTCCTTCCTCTAACATCTCACAGGCTATTCCTTCTCTGACCCAAATGTCCCCAGGACACACCCCCAGGGTACAGGGCGGCCAGTGAGGCGATGTCCCTGGAGCTGGCAGGAAATGTGGGATCCCACCCCCACAGACAGAAACCAGTCTTGAAAATCAGAATAGGGCCCTCACTGTTCCCCCAGCGTTGAAGACTAAAGACCCGAGTAATGCCAAGGCAAGAGAAAAAAAGTAAATTTCATTTAAGAAACAGAACAGAGAGATGGAGAGGGAGAGGGAGAGGGAGAGGGAGAGAGAGAGGGTCCTCTGGAGAGGAAGTGTTCCAGAGCTGGTGTCCTCGGGAGTGGGGGTATCTTGCCCTTTATAGATTTCAGGTTTCCTTTCTTCCCGTGCTCCCTCCTTCCACCCTCCCTATGTGATCAACTGTGACCAAAAGGGCAGGAAGAGAGCCACCAGGAGGTGGTTGCTTGTGTTGGAAAGTGTGAGCGACCAGTGGTGGGGAGTGCTATCTACCCATTGCCTTTTCTTTGAAAACCAGGTACTTGTCCTTCGCCCTGGTCTCAAGACCCTGGTCAGAATTGCACCAGGTTTCCCAGGTGCACTCACTGCTCCTTAAAGCCAGGGCGTTCCACCTGACTACGGAACATGGATCGTTCCTGTTTTAGTATTTAGTTGCCCCAGACTCCCCTGGTATTGGCAACGATCACAGATCCCAGCTCTGTCCCCAACCCCTGGTTCCTAAGTCCCACCAGTGTCTGGGGCCTGAACTGTGCTGGCCTCCCCAGATTCCCAACACCCTCTACATGGTGGTCTGTGGGTAAGCCACACCTCCCCTTGGCCCCCTCGCCAGGTGATGAGCATGTGCTAATGCCCCTTCACGCTTGTCTTTCCCAGAGGGAGCATCCACAGGAATATGAGACCCCAGCAAGAGGGAGGCTCCCATGGGGCCACCTGCCTCCCCTGGAGGGCAGGCAGGAATGCAGCCATATGTCCCTGGAGAGATCTCCCAGGACCCTCCTTCTATCAGACAGTGCAGATAGAATCTGTGGTTTGAGCTGCCCAGAGATCTAGCTTTTATTTGAAATTTTGATGGACTCTCAAGGACTTTGGCAAGGGAAATTTCACTTTAATTCCTGGGTAGAGGTAGGCACAGCAGACGCACCACTGTAACTAATACCCCAATCCCCTCACATTGACCCGTGTAGGAGCCCTAAATGGGGAGACAGCTAATATTGCGGTTAGCTGTGAGCCATAAAGGTGTTCAAGCATCACCACCTTCCATGATCTCGCGAGACTTGGTCCGGGACATTGCGGAGCGGGTCGGCGCCATTGTGTGGTGGTTGGAGGAGTGTGGATGGTGTTGGAGTTGTTGTTGGAGCCGGAGAGAGAAGCTAGCAGAATAAAGAGCTGTTTGTTTCCAGTCTGCCTCTGAACTTATTCCCGCGGCGTCGTTGCTCCATGCGGCCATCGCTTCAGGCAGCGACAGACCCGAACATATCAGGTTTACTCCTCGAAAGGCAAGAAGTCCAGGATGCTCAGGGACTCAAGTCTCTCGACTTCTACTCAAGCAAGAAGCCCCAGGCAGGGTCGCAGGAGGGCTGTGATCCACAGTCCAGACAAGCAGTGGGCCACAGGGAAAGAGCTTTCCTCCGACAGCCCTGGAGGCCCCTCGCGGGCATGGCCGCCTCGCTGTGTGAACTTCCACCTCAGGTGACTTGGGTCTGCACCCAAGTCACGGATGAGCACTTTCAGATAGGATCCTCTTACCTACCCCTAGAGAAAAGAGACTCCTGTTCATGAGGAAATACGGAGAGATGGACACCAGGCAGGGAATGAGCAGGGGCTACCTTGGTGGTCCTCCTTCCACACCCAGCCAGAGAAAACCAGAGTTGATGCTCTAGGGAATTGTAATTTCCCATGACCCTGTGGCAGAGATACCAGACCTGATTTTAAAATGAAATTATAAGAACATTATGATGAAGAACAATGCCTGGGGAGAGGGTTAATTTCCCCCACCCCTCTGTCAGCCTCTCTTCAGGGAACCTAATGAGCCCTGAGTCCCTACCTACTGGATAATAAATAGCTGGCCCCTTTGGAAATGTAAACATCCCTGTGACAGGCTTACAGGACAGAGATGCAACAGGTGCCTGTGGAAAGAGTCATATCTTCTTACGCCTTGAAACACTCTGAACTCTGTAGAAATGTAGCTACATCACCTAGTCGCTAGGTCACTTAACTACTGTCTCAGCTATAAGCTTGTAGGCTTCATTCTTAGAACTATAGCTCTTAGGAGGGTAAACTCCAGTTATCTTGAGTTACTGCTGCCCGTGATGAAGACCTCTTCACCATAACACTCGCAGGTGATTTACTGTCTTTGTTCTACACCTGTGAACGACTTATCATAAATTCCTGTGCATGGCCAGGTGCGGTGGTGCATGCCTGTCATCCCAGCACTTGGGCGGCTGAGGCAGGAGGATCGCGAGTTCAAAGCCAGCCTCAGCAATGGCGAGGCACTTAGCAACTCAGTGAGACCCTGTCTCTAATAAAATACAAAAAAAAAAAAATAAAGTGCTGGGGATGTGGCCCAGTGGTCAAGTGCCCCTGAGTTCAAATCCTGATGCAAAAATTAAAAAAAAAAATTCTGTGCATGGTCTTTGGTCACGCAGACCAAGAATTCAAAACCACTAATGCTGTAAAGGTTAAGAAATTATGTCACACTTCCTATAAAAGCCCCATGTCACCTCAGCTGGGGTCCAGAACTTCAGAGCACTCGCTCATCTGTGTCCACTGGGCGTAAATACACCTGAGTCCCCAACCCTCTGAGTGGTGCTCAGTCTCTTGCTGAGCATGACTCCCATAACAACCCTATTTCAACAATAGGAATAGTGGTATCTTCGCATTCTTTATGTCTATGTCAGATAATTAGAGAAGTCTCCAGGCTTTATATTTAGTTGATGGTAATCATATAAGATATGATATTTCTACTTTTTAGACAGTCCATGTAGGCAACGTTTCCAAAGTGAGGCAGAGATTCTGTTTCTTTTCTTCAGTGACAATTTGTCACAAATCCTTAAGTTTCTTATTTTACATACTTTCCTGTGATCAGGATTGGGTTTGTGATTCCAGGGGATAAAAATCTCTCTCTCTCCTCTCTCTCTCTCTCTCTCTCTCCTAGGTTCTGAATTCGGTCTTTAGACATGAATCTTGGAAAAGAGGGACAGAGGAATAAAAAGGAAATGACAAAATTCCGTTCATGTCTGATTCACATGGTTTTCATGACGGCAGGAATCTCTTAACTCATTTGAATGCAGAAACCATTCTGATTAGTTCCTATGTAATTATATCACGTAGAAACATTGATAAAATATTTGATGATTAAATATGTGAAACATGTATAAAAAATTTATATTCATGCAGATCAATTCATATTGACTTCTCATCAAGTCTGATTTCCTAGATCAAATTGAGAAGGAAATGTTTGAATCATGCAGTTACTGTCAAAAATGATAATTGCCCAAATGGATAATTCAGGGGAGAATGGCCCTCCATTTCATGCCTCAATTATCAATGTTCACTGATCCTTGCATTTTCCATGTAAGAGGGGAAAAGGAACTTATTCAGTCTAGTCAGCTGACAAGTAATGTATCTACTAAGAATGCTACTTTGTTCTAATTTTGTCATAAATGAAAATTTTCTTTTAATACAATTTTCTTCATTGATTTACCTAAAAAGAGTAATGGGAGAAAAGTTTACCATTTTCTTTTAATAGTTCTTTTTCCTTTTTGTTAAGCTTGAAATCATCATCACCAATGAAACCTGTTTAGATAGTTATATCACTTAGAAATAAGAGAAATGTCTGGCTTCATTCACGTGTGTGTGTGATCTGGAAGTTTCAATGCATTCAGGAAGAGTTTAAGGAGGAAATGTGTAGATAGTGGGTAGCTCACATCTGTGTTTTCCTGTTTTTCCTCCTGGTCTTATCTTCCAAGAAGTGCCTGTGGTCACTGTTGGTTTTTTGGCATTAACAAAGAGCACCAACATGAGATTTGGCAGAGAAAATGAGCAAATTTATTTTATATTCACAAAGAGTATGAATTCATGTTTCCCATTCATGAAGTCAAACCTCGCCATCCAGACCACCACCAGAAAGTGCTTTGACAGATGGCACCTTTGTGTTGGTGAATTTGGTTTTAGTAACACTTTACCTGTCCCCTTATCGTCCCCTAGGGCATGGCCAAGACACACTGAAAAGAGGACTCCTCAAAGGGGGGTTTGGATAAGAGAAGCTGTTGAGTGCAGTTGGAAGGAATTTTTCCTAGATGGAAACCCAACCCAAACCAAACTAGCTTCATGTGAGACAGGAGGTTCACAGTTTCCAGAGAGGACTCAGTCATGAAGCATGGCTGGCTCGGAATGGCCATCACCCTCGGCACTCCCCTCACTTTCACCATGCTGGGGACAGTGAATTTCACGTGTCAGCTTGGCTAGACTGTGATCCACAGCTTGTAGTCAAACACCAGTCTTCACAGTGTTCGTGAAGTCGTGATTTAGATGTGTTTATTAGTATGTGAATAACGTTTAAATCAGAGGACTGTCAACAAGTCAGTTTATATCTCTCCTTCCTGTGTGTGTGTTTACAAATTTCTTTTCACTACATCATCTATGGGTGCTCTTTATCAATGCAAAACAAAATAGGATTCTTGGAAGGAGAGTCTATATATTCTCAGGTCCCACTGAATTTCTTTGTATCCAGATAATGAACTAATTTTGGATCTATGATAATGGGCATCCTCTTTCCTTAGCATGGTAGTGCTGGTGCCACCAGGTCAGCTCACATCTGCGTTCTGTCCCATGGCGAATGCAGAGACAACGTCCCACAGGAGACACCCACAAACCCTCCTCACTGGAAGCCCCCGTCTCTTTTCTTTCCCACCATGAGTATGAACTTGGCTTTCAAAAGACAGCCTTTTATACGGCCCCTTTTAAATACAACCAATGTGTTCTTTCTTTAAAACATCCATTTAGAAGCCCTGGTAACTCCTGGGACTCACTGGCCATGTTTCATGTTGACAAGAAAATCACCTGTTTATATGCAAAGCCTACATTCCATACACACATAGCGGGTCTCACTCCACAGAAGGTAATTTAGTAGCACAAATTGGGAGCAAGGGAATTTGCGCATCTAGAAATAGAGGTGGAGGTCTTTTATGCCTTGACTAATTGTCTCAAATTATTTTTCTCACATCCCAGAACTTTAAACTTGATGGAATGGCCCTCCCCTCCCCTCCTTCTTACTCCTTTATTTACCAGGGAGAAAAATAACAGCTGAAATTCCACTTGCATCACAGCTTCCCCACCCTACAGAGTCTCTTTCTGACCAATCTCACCCTGAGCAGACTCCTGGCTTCCAGCACGCAGCAACGTCGTCTCAAGTCCAAAACCAGCAGCTAATTTATAGGCCATACCATAAAAATTGACTAGTTAGCAAATTGACTAGTTAACTAGTTAGCAAACTAGCTCTGTTAATGGTGGCCAGAATATTAAGAACCAGTTGACTAAATTACTGTTCTCAGTTGCTAACATTAAACTGACGGGGGTGAGAGCAAATGATTAAGATCACATTCAGAGATCCATTTTGTTTTCTCTTGTTTTCCTTTGGACTTGGAGGAGGAGAAAAGACAGTGTTTTGTAGAATGATAACCAAATTGTTCTTTGGTCTTTCCCAGTGTTGGCTTCTGGGGGAGGGGGTCAGAGGTCTGGCATACTGATTTCTTTTGGCTGGAAGGTCACCTTCATATAGGTGAAGGCACAAATTTGAGGGGTGGAAAGGGCCACACAGGTGGCATCTTCTGAAATGTGTAGATCAGGATTTTACCTGCGTGTGACACGTGAAGAACCCCAGTGAGCCCCAAGAGAATGTGGATGAATGCGTCTGCCAAGAATTGCTGCTGTAAAGACGTCATCACGAAGTCGCCAGCAATTCTCTGAAAAAGCTGAAAAGCATGAGGAATCCGTAAGAGGGAGACAGCAGAGGGAAGTGGGCATTTTTTTTTTTTCATAAGAGAAGAACATGTCTAAAAGGAAATACTTTGAAAATCTGGGCATAGTGAAACATAACACATAATGATACTGAAATGGATTGTCCAATAATCCATCTGTGTGCACTTCCAAGATCGTGGGGGACTTAATGAGGAAACTCCCCGCACTATATGAGGAATTTATTCAAAAGCCCGAACTAGTTTCCTTCAGCATCTTGTGAAAAGCTGAAGGATCATGAGAAGCGAGAGAGGACCCCATCTGCTGGAAAGTATTGCCCCTGGTATCTTGGAGGAGAAATGCAGACTGCACTATAAAGTTAAGCAGTTCTCCAAGACGATAAGCTGGTTATGTAAACCGGACAAAATTGCACCAATATTTACTAAGAAAGATATTGGCCAGGCAAAATAAAATGAATTTAAGAAGGTTTATGAATAATAATTATGATGATATCATGCAAAATAGAAAAAAAATTATGTTGTACTCTAACCTATAGGACATCACCATCTGAGCCCTTGATCATCTTCATTCATCTCATATTTTATTCAAAACTCTTGTTATTTTATTGTTACTTTTCTCAATCATCTTGGAAGAAATCTACCAGGTGTGATTTCACAGGCATCATCTCAGTTAATCCCAGCAGCGATGATGTATTTCTGATTTACAGGAGGATCTGAAGTTTCCTCAGTGCACGTGCTACGTCAGGCCCACTCCCCCTGAGCAGAGCGGTCAGTAGTCAGAGTGGGATTGTCTGAGGGCAGCTCAGGCAACTCCATGTTCCCAGCTCCCTTGTACCCCCTTTTTTTATCACCAGGGACTTAAACACTGAGAAGGTTTTTGAAACTATGTTCTTTAGACCTACCTCCACTGGAGAATTGACTCATAATTGAGGAGTATCCCCTTTTGAGAGTGTCTTTCTTCTGAGATTTTGAAATCAACTCTTGTTGCAGGGGAACCCACTAAGTGTACACAGGACCAAGCAGGAACCCCCAGTGTGTGAGACCCTTGAGTATAATATGAGTGGGAAGGCCTGCGTTCACACTCACATGCACATACACATGCACACGCACACCACCGCTGGCATTCAAACTCACGAAGAAGAACACACTGTGCTGACCAAAGACAAAACCTGGCATCTGGATTGCACCTGTGGTCAGGTGCTTGCAAGCCCAGTTCTATGTCTGCAGTAAAATCAAGAGAAGTGCTCAGCAACCTTTTCTCAAATATAGCCCATACTTAGAGGCACTTTGGCAAGCTTTCTAGATAAGTAGACTGCCCCCGAAAATTCTTTCACAAAAGTGAAAAAGGAAAACTGTTGGGATGAAATAATAACATTGAGCTAGGATACTAAGCAGTGGTGAAATAAATGTGAGCAATGAGATACTGTTTTGAATGCTTGTATTTGGTATAAAATTTTATTATTTTTTTTAAATTATGGTCTTTGTTCCCACCTGATAGGAACAATCTGTGATTGTTACTAAATGAAAACTTAGGGCTGCCAATATGCAATATCTACTTCATGCAAACTACTTGAACATTTGAATCCATTCTGCAGTCTAAAAATTAAGAAATTACTCTTCTATAATTTATCTTTGTTTAAACTTAAAATATTCAGATCATGAATCAAAGATCACTGGGAATTGCATTTTTCAGGATTGGAGAGTATTAATAGATAATTATAAATGTAGCCCTGAAATTGGTATGTACCATGATCACTGGGCTGTCTTGACAATCACAGTGTTACTACCCATGAGAATCACTGGTGTGGAAAGAAAAAAAATTTTTAATTTAGACTTCAGTTACATTTTGTTGTCTTTGCCTTACTCTGGCAAAACATTATGCTGGCTACATGAATTCACACAATATTCTACTGGAAATGGAAAAAGAGACAGATAAAGAGAGGGGGTTTTATTCAAAAATGTCCCTGTGAAGGCAGAGAGGTGGGGAGAAATCCTTGTGAAGATGGAGGATTGGGGTGAGGGTGAAGCCATAAGCCAAGGAACACCAAACAAAGGTCACCAGCAAACTCCTGAAGCTAAGAACAGGCAGGGAAGGAGACCCTACGGTGCGCAAAAGGGAGCTGGGCTGCCAGCACCTTGATTTCAGACTCCCCGCCTCCAGAATTGTAGGACGGTATGTGTCTATTGTTTTTAAGTCCCCTGATTTGAAGTTTTGTTATGGCAGTCCTAGATGCCAATGTATGGAGAAATAGAAGGAACCCTGATTATTACCATAGTCCTGTTTTCCCTTTATTCACGACGCTGCCAGTTTCCAGGGACTCTCTTGGTAAAATTACTGATAGCATTCCTTAACCTTTGAAAGTGACCCAGTTTGGATGAAAGGTGTTGGAGCCACATTTCATAGCTCACATCCAGCCAGTTTCAAAGCACCTCTAATCCTAAGAGTGTGTGACTGGGGCAGGGAGATTTAGGAGGCTAGGTAAACAACCTCCTAGCATGAAGTGACAATTCTTTAAAGTCTGGAGATGAAGGAGGAGGAGGGGGGGGGGAGGAGGAGGAGGAGGAGAAGAAGAAAGAAGAAAGAAGGAAGAAGAAGAAGAAGAAGAAGAAGAAGAAGAAGAAGAAGAAGAAGAAGAAGAAGAAGAACAACTCATTTGAAGTGTAGGAAACCTGGCTGCTTTACTTCTTAGTTCAGTCGGTTGGTGAATGGCCAAAGTCTCTGGAACAGCAAATAGAAGTCCAAACAGAGGGAAGCAAACTGGTGATGTCCACTTTCAACCCCTCTCCCCTGGGTTAGTCAGAGCCATGGTTGACACGCAGGGGGACACAAGGTCTTGATGGCTTCAGATGAGAGCAGAGTTCCAGATGAAGGGGCAGCTGGAAAGCGAGGCAGGACATCCCGAGGAGGAGGTAGCCACGGGGGCACGGGGTCTGCAGAGTCTCCCTCCAGCATGACTGAGTCTCCAACCACCCACAGCTGGACCCACTGAGCAGAGCCAGGGCTAGGGAAGAGCCATTGTGACTGCAACTCATTTCTAGGGAGACAAGCTGGGGAATCTGAGTTTAACCAAATTCATTGTCAATCAAAAAAGAAAAATCAACACTTTCAGAGGAATGTATCAGAATTCTGTTTCTATGGTGTCTCAGTCACAATGTCCAAAACACACTAAAAAAATGCAAGAAATTAAAGAAACATGGAATAGGAACCCATGTTTAAGAGGAACATCAATCAACGGAGACCCCATTCCCTACACATTTGATCAAACAGATTAGAAAGAAGTCAATACGCTCAGCTAGAACTGTGCATGTCTCTGCCACAGAGCGGCACAGAACCCACAGCCCTGGAGTGCCCTCTGAGATCCCTTCTCGTTTTCCCAAGCTGCTGCTCGACGGTCTTTTCCCCAAGCCCTCATCAGTTAACACCTCACCCTTTAGTGCTGGAGAGGAGGTCAGGCACATCGTGGGGAAGATATGGTGTAGGAGCCCTAATTAAGGAGATAGCTAAGATTGTGGTTAGCTGTGAGCCATAAAGATGTTCAAGCATCACCACCTTCCATGGTCTTGTGAGACTTGGCCCGGGACATTGCGGATCAGGTCGGCACCATTGTGGTGTGGTTGCAGGAGTGTGGATGGTGTAGGAGTTGTTCTTGGAGCCGGAGAGAGAACCTAGCAGAATAAAGAGCCTGTTCGTTTCCAGTCTGCCTCTGAACTTATTCCCGCGGCTTTGTTGCTGCAGGCGGCTCTAGCTGCAGTCAGTGACAACGTGGGAGTGAGGGAGGAGCGCGGTCCTGTGTTCCTGGTTGGGCGAGTTTGTCCTCACTTCTGCAGCTGGATGGTGTATCCTCCAGGGGAGCCGTTGGGGAACCACTTCTGAGCTCTGATGAGTCTACTGTTCCTTTTCTAGGCTTTTGCAGGACTGAGCAGAGAAGGTAAGTCTGCATGGGTCAAAGGTAAGGCATGCCTCCATTGTCCCTAGGACTCATTCTCTAGTTTTGTTTATTAATTTGGCTCTGTAAGAGCAGAAAGGGGCTCTGAAGGTCATCTAATCTGTCCCCATCTCCTAATAAGGAGTCCACAGGGTCAGTCTGCACCCACACAGGATAAGCAGCTGCTTAGCATCAAAACTGCACCTTGTTTTGTGTTTTGATCACCAACACTTGTGTGCCTTGCGCTTCTGCATCTTCCCGCCTACAATTTTTATCTCATGCCCAACAGGCACTAAGAATCGTCCTGGGGAAGCAGGTACATTAATGAGCATGATAGGACAGGGCCTGCTCTCAACTGAATTTGCCATTTTTTCTTGGAAGGTTTATGTTTTCTGACTTGGAGTTTTAATAAATGTACATTATCATAGTTTTTACTTCCAATATAGAAGCTCCATTTGTTGATTTTCCTAACCCGCGGTCTTCCTGTTCTTACTTATCTGTAACACGTTAAATAAAAGCACATATTTTGAAAAGAAAAATGATGTCTATTTACTTTGGTTATAACTGGGTCTTCTTCCAAGCATTGCTGTGGTCTATCCACCAGTCATTCATCCATGTGACAACTGACCCTCTGCAACCAACCTGAAATTACACAAGTTACGTTCCATGGAATTTTTTTGTATTCCAGAATCATGTCGATGTTTTTTGCAGACTATCCATGGCGGCTTTTTGCACTGCAGAGTACACAGAACACAATTAAACAAAATTGTCCATTCCTTTGTTCTAACTTCTTTTGGCAAAATTCATTATAGTACAGTAGGAATTCATTTCCCCAAAATTAGAAGTAAGCTTTTTCCTTATTCACATAAGATTCTTGTTGCTTTTCATGACCATTTCCCTTCCCTTTTTTGAAATGTGAATCAAAACATTTGGCCTTTACTCATGCCAAAATTATTAAAATTGCATCCAGCTAAGTTGTAGACACACTGTAGATACTAAAGTCACTATGGTTATCTAGTTGATTTATAGTGAGTTAGTGTGTAAATATGTGTTGTGCACATGGGGATGTTTTATTATGTAAATGTCATAAAATATAAAAACTAACATGATTTTTACAATGAACATGTGGATCACCATTCACAACACATGAAGCTATGATTAGTTTAAAAGCGGGTTGGCCAAAATTTTGAGTCCCTATATTAATTATGATGCATATAATTTTATTTAATGAAATTGTTTTGTTAATCAAGAGTTGGTGAGTGGGGCCTGGTGGCACACACCTACAATCCCAATGACATGGGAGGCTGTGGCAGGAGTATCAAAAACTCAAGGCCAGCCTAGGAAATTTAGTAAGACTGTATATCAAAATAAAGTCAAGGACTGGGTTATAGCTCAGCAATAGAGCACCCTGGGGCTCAATCCCCAGTACCTACATACAACAAACAAATAAATAAATGTACTGCTGAATCTTCTAGTCCCTTCATCTCTACATGTATTCATATTACAACTTCTTACTAGAAACAAGAAATTTCTTGAAAGATTTATTGAATCATGAGAATACTCTTGGATTATCTTCAAAACCCATCATTTTTGCTGCTTCTACATCCCAAGGTGAGCCATTATTTCTAATAAGATTAGTCTTCTGGCCAAAAATAAAATATACTCAAAGAACACTGACATCTACTCAAAGATGAGAAAGAAAGGGGGCATATACACACATTCAAAAATAAGGTAAAATATTTATGAATGTATGTATTGAGTGGAGCCAAATAAATGGGCCTAAAGAATACTAGAAATGATCCAATAGGTGAAGGCTCAAATTTAATTTGCCCACAGAAATCGCAAATGAACTCTCCCCATATTCTGCAGGATAACACAAAACAGCTCCTTGCATACAGTGGGGACTGAGTCTGAGTTCCTCATTAAAAGTAGTAGGTGAGAATGCTCATCCCTCTGCCTGGGGTTCATCTGGAAGTGTTTTGCTTACCTATCACAGAGGGAAAAAATCAGAGACTCTCACAAGAGGACCTGGATTCAGCCTGACTTCTGGCTCCCAACCAGAACAGAGAAATCCCGAGGGAGGAACCCCTGAGTCTCGGACACAAGACCTGCTCCGCTTCGTGGACTGACCCCTCACAACTTCCAGAGCAAGCAGTGAATGTAGGGGAAAACATTGAAGAAAACCCTCTCGGGATGAGGTGAGAGAGAGCATCCAGGAACAACAATCGCTTTGAATGTCACAATTTTTAAAAACATATCAACTCTATGCTTGTATAATTATGTCAAAATGAACCCCAATATTTATATAACTATAATGAGCTACTAAAAAAACACCACATCAACTAAGGAGACAGATGATTTCTGTAGTTGAAGATAGCATTAGTGAATTGGAAAACAATTTTGTCTTTTAGATTTGGTGCTGGAGATAGAACTCAGTGCCTCACATGCGCTAGGCAAGCACTCTACCACAGAGCTATACCCCCAGCCCTGGAAAACATGAAAGCACTAATAAGACACAGCACAGAGGGATGGAGATGAGGAGTGGAGGTGGGGGAGAGGGACGTTGAGACACTTGAGGAGTGAATGGAATGTGAAACTGCAACCTGTGTCCCCCAGTAGTTGAAGAAGAAGGGAAACAAAGACTGAGTGAGAGGCAATGGAGAATGAGAATTTTTCAGAACTAGAAAAAGAAACTTTCGTGTTTGATTAAATGAGCAGACCCAAGATTAAATGGATTTTTAAAAAGATTACATACCTAGAAAAAAAAAAACAGATATTTCTACTGAAATTGCACAAACCAAGCATGATGAGGAAAAATTAACGGCTACCAGTGAAAAACCAATTCCCTACCAAAAGATGAGTGTGGCCTGAGCACCCTCAGAAGGGCTTCTAGCTTTCTCATTAGAAAAGGTGACACTGAAAGATATTTTCCTCTAACTGGTATGGGAAACAGCGTTCTGCCTAAAATTCTATACCATGCTAGACTATCACCCAGGAGTCAGGCAAAATAAAATGAATTTCAGATTTGTCAAACAAAAATTTCAGTAAAAACAAACACTAAACTTTAAGATAAAAGATTTACTGAAATATGTAATTTATTTAAAAAAAACAATGAATTGAGAGGGAAAATAATATATTAAAAAATCAATTTTTAGAAAAGTCAAAAAACAAGTATGTACATACCATAAAGTATTTTAAATTTTGATTTGAGAAATTTTAATGAATAAATGAAATACTATAGGAAGGATTTTTTTTTGGTCAAATAGGGGATAGTTATTGCATTTTTCCAATAGTTTCGGTTGTAAAGATAAATACATAAAATTAAACAATAATAGCCAAAACATCAAAAATACATACATTTCAAAGCAAATGAAACAAAGTATATTACATATGTTTATGAGAAAAAATTAATTAAGTCAAAACAGATCCACAGTAAATAGTTGTAATGGCTACTCTGGAATACGATAATAGCAGCACATAGAAATCCAATATTATCATTCACAAAAAAGTATGTAAAAGTACCAAGATGCCATATTAATGGGAAAATACCCTTAGATTGAATTTGTTAAATAGTGTCAATACTATTATTTATATTTTGAAAATGTTAGAGTATGATTCAAGCAGCACTATATGTAAATAGAGAAAATAAACTTATTTTCAATATCTTTGCTTTCCACCATTTGTTCTTTTTACAGGGACAGGTTTTCTGTGGTACTAAGTGATAAAGAGTTTGATCATAGATCCTAGTAAACAACAATTCTAAATATCCTTGTATGTTTATATGTGTTATTATACATATGAATTGCATGTGAAGAGTACTTTTCCTTTATTTTGCAAATTCAATTATAAATGTATATGACAATTTTTTTTGCAGCCCTATCACTTCTCTTAGAATCATTAAAAAGGATATCAGAATGTCAAAGCAAAAGAATAAAAACAACAAATGGTTAATCTTTGAGATCTCAGGTGTCCATGAATTCATGACTCTTAACAGAGATTTTTCAGTGCAGGTGGACTTTCAACATAGGGATATACCCTTCCTACTGTCTTCCATTTCTTCCCTTATCTATGATTTTTGCCTAGCAACCATTTCTTGTAGAGTATATGAGGCAGATTTCATTTTCCAAATGGCCACACCAATAGCTTCCCACTTGCATCATTTTTTTTTACAGTGTTACTGAGACCCATGTAGAGATTCGTAAGTGCTCCAAACAATAGAGATTACAGGAATGATACGCGATGGGCAAGGCAAATTCGTCATCTTTCACCTCTCTCTTCTGGTTCTTGCTCTCTCTCCTCCTCCTCCTCTTCTTCATCTCCTCCTCACTCTCCCTCTGCTCTTGGAAACTTTTCTCCTCCTTCTCCTCCAATCACCAGTCCTACCATTATACCCTGGCTAGTGTGTTGTGAGGAAGACCAAACTAGCCATCCCCAAAAGGCCACTGTCAATGACTTATGATCCCCAACTGAA
The DNA here is from genome assembly GCA_025594165.1 of Tamias sibiricus. Lineage (NCBI taxonomy): Eukaryota > Metazoa > Chordata > Mammalia > Rodentia > Sciuridae > Tamias > Tamias sibiricus. The sequence continues at coordinate 165,769,051 of CM046662.1, read as the reverse complement.
AACTAGCATCTGGCAGCCGACAGCTGGGTGAATAAATTTTTAGATGATTCTAGCCTTGAGGTCTTCCATATAAGGACCCAGACTGTGGAGACAAGCTGTCCTCATGGTGCCCAGTCTAGGCTCCAGATCACAGAATCCATGATCCTCATAAATGTTTCCTTTATACCGCTGGGTTTTAGGGTATTTGTTACATTGCTTTAATAACTACTCACAATTTATCTCTTTATAATTTGCCAATGTTGATTATTTTAGCCTCTGGAGCATAGGACAACACTATGATTTATCACCTTTCTCTCAACATTTTCTTTGCATGAAGGAATAATGCAAATAAAGATACACCATTTTTGTTCTACTGGTCTTTTACCTCACTTCGGTGTCTTTTGACAAAATACATTTGCTTATACAGAGTTTCTCAGAATAATTTTTCACTGAGATTTATTGTATCTATTAGGCGCAGGCCAAGAGGAAAGACTGTGCCTTCTCACACCTGTGCTCCTAGTCTCCCCAATCCAAGGATTAATTAGACTTCTCTCTGCAAAGTTAGCTGTGCAAGCACTTCTACAACAATATGTCCTCGCTATACTGCTCCACACCACCACACAGAAAGTCTCCCCCAAAATAAGTAGATTTTAACACCAAATCTATATACTTTCCACTATCAACCAGAAACTAGGAGATAGGTGGAAAGCAAACTCCATTCTTAATACATAAGTTCTTTAAAAATTTTTTTAGATATCTATAAGTAGGTTTTATATAAGTTCTATCATCACGTGAGTACACGTTACAGACTTTTCTTTGGCTAGCCTTACTTCTGTGAACAAATTAATATTGGAGTAATTTGGCATTTTGCCATCATGCCAATTTTCCCAAAGCTGCCATCACAGACGCAGTCATTGGAGTGTGGCACATCCTGCATGTTTCCATGCCTGCTGTTCATGGCTACATCTTTTATTATTTCTTCTAGACCCGGATTTCTCTGCAGCTGGCTGACTTCACATATTGGGAGATCTGGTTTCTTACTCGAGCTGCCAACTGCTCATTTTCATAGATGATAAATGAGACACAGGCTATTTTCGAGCTGACTTCAGGTGGTGGGTTTTAGTGTTGTGCTAAAATTATGGTTATTACAGGTTCTGCTAAGGCCAATTTAATTTCACTGCTTCATAATTTATTAGAAACAGAGATATATAAAAATGAGATCTGTTTGAACAGCTGGGTGTCTAAGCAGGTTGCTGAAGATGGGGCAAGAGTGGAGAAAAGTGGTATAAAGAAAGGCTGGACATTTAATTCCTTAAAGTGGGTGATCAACGTCTTCTTCTATGCCTAATAGTGTCCTTTTTCTGTGAATATGGGTATTTCCTGCTCAGGAGCAGCATGCATTCTTCCCACATTACCCTCTTCAGTATTATGGAGTTCAACCTTCTTGATAAGTGAGGTAACCTCTTCTTCAACTTGCATATTTTCATAACTGTTTATTCTTCTATATTTTCTTTTTTAATTAAAAATCTGTGTAATTAAAGCATCCTGGCTATATGTCACCTTAGGTACAGAGAGGCAGGGCACTGCTCATTACCATGTATACCACTGGCAGTTTAACCCTGTGCCTATACGGTGTGTTGAGTCAGACTTTGTATCAAAGTGCCACCTGCCTGTCATGTGCACTTCAAGGTACATGAAGAAGTCCTGTAACCTGATTTCAACACATGGACCGGCCCATGGCTACAAGTAACAAGATTGAAGATCCTTCTATTCACTTTTATTCACTTATTTTTAATTTTGAATCTAGCTCTCAGAGAAGACCTGTTGTGAGTCACATACCATGCTAGAAATGACAGACATGAAACTAAGATAAAGGCTTTGTATTCATAATGATCACACTTTAAATGAAGAAAAACTGGATGTCAACCAGAGATAAAGTAAATAATCTAAGGGTTAAAGCTGTCTGGCTTGTGCCATCTCCTTCCTTCAATTAATTCCCTCATTTGTGTAAATTCTACAGTAACGTTGGTCCTTGGGTCTAGCGTTGTTAGGCAGAGGTGAGTAATGAGTGGTACAATGTGAGCCACTAGTATAGCGAGGTCACGGCGCTCTGTGAATTGCCTTTAATGAATAATCAAGTAACTTGCAGAACACCAGCAGGTGCCCTAACTTGACAAATGAGCTGAACTGTTAATCCTAGCTTCTACCTGTCTTCTACATTTCATATCAATTTTAGTCTTCCATCTTCCTTTTTTTTTCAATTAAAAATTTGGAGACTTAAACACCACGACAAACAAAAGGAGCCAATTTAGAAATACATCAAGAAAGAGTCATTAATGGGGCTATGTTCGGACAGGTCATTGTAGAGTTAGGACTTATGGCCAGGGGATTCTCAATGCTTTTCAGAAAGGACATTGCATTAATGGCACAGACACACACTAAGATAAAGCTTGATGGGTCAAAACCCCCAGCACTGTGTTAACATAGGATTGACTTGTAGATGAAGTCCCCCTGAGTGGGATGGTCACCGTGATATTTCGAGAGAGGACCAACACACTACCCAGTGTGAAAAGGAGATAAATGTCTGATCGGCAAGGTCTGCAGAAAGTGGACCCCAGTTCTTGAGGCAAACGTAAAACAGCAATAACTGTGGAGGTAGCATTGCTTCTTCTGTTCTCTGCATGGGGACAACCCACACTCTCTCAAGACTGTTCTCTGTCAGAGCCTTACTTTACTTTCCCTCATAATACCATGCTCTTGCTTGACTTTTCACGTCTGACTTTACGTTTTCTTGCAATGGGACACAAGAACCCAGAACCAAGGTTTGGAGCTTCAGCTGCCTAGTCTCCTGTGACAACAGGATGGATATCTCTAGTGGAAATAGGACAGAGACCCTCATAGCAGCTGGGGAAAGAACGTTTATGGTTGATGATGCAAGAAGCCAAATCAAGCCCACTGTTTCAAGATCCAGTTTAACATTTAAAATCTTAAAAATTAGAAATCTGTTAAAATTCACCCCCTTATTTTAAGGATTAGTTTTATTTACTTCTTATTTTCCTTGTTCTGAAGATTTTTTCCGCATTTTTATTGGTGCTTTATGGTTATACATAATGATGGGACTTGCTGCTACATATGTGCACACAATATAACAATATAATTTGGCTAATATCACTATCCAGCCCTCCCCCTCCCACCTTTGGTTCCTTTCCTCTACTCATCTCCCTTTGATTTTCATGAGATCTACACCCACCTTTCTTTTCCTTTTCCCTCTCTAGCTTTCACATATGAGAGAAAACATACATCCCATGACCTTCTGAGTTTGGCTTACTTTGCTTAACATGATGGTCTCTAGTTTCATTCCTTTTCCTGCAAATGGCATGATTTCATTTTTCTTCATGCTGAATAAAACTCCATTGTGTATATATACCACAATTTTTATCCATTCATCTGTTGATGGACACCTAGGCTGGTTACATAGCTTGGCTCTTGTGAATTATGTAGCTATAAATATGGGTGTGCATGCGTGTATCACTAGAGTATGCAGACTTTCATTTTTCAGGATAAATACTGAGGAGTGGTATAGCTGGGTCATATGGTGGGTCCATGCCTAGTTTTTTTGAGGAGCCTCCATACAGATTTCCATGTACTAATTTACTAATTAACTAACTCTTTCCAGGAGCTTTCTTCCACCACTTTGCTGAAAAGATGTGAATGAGTTACTTTCCTTCTTTCCTTATCTATTCCCTGCAGGAAGGTGGCTTCCTCTCTTCTGCATTAGCTTTCACCTCTTATACCAGTCTTTTGAAACTCATCAAATGTTTCCCTTCCGTTCTAATAAAAATGCCTCATGTGTTACAAACCCTGGAGGACTTATTGCATGGCCATGGATGAGTGCCTTTTCTCATGGTAGGTCCTCACAGTGGCTTCTGGATATGGAAGGATTAGCTCTAGGGTCCTCAGAGATGCTGTAGGTCCTCACCCACATCCTCACCAGGCAAACAGCAGCCCATGAAAGGTTCTCTTGTATTTAAGAGATATCATTTTCCAGGACATGAAAAAGCCATTCCTCTTACTTGTCATAAAGCACAACAGATTGGCTTTCTGCTGTGTTCATGAAATGCACTTGGCTCAGCCTCCTGGCTTTGATGGATGGCAACACTTTACTTCAGCAGTGTGTGTGTGTGTGTGTGTGTGTGTGTGTGTGTGTGATGTATCATGTATATCACGTACACACACACATTAACTTCAAGCCAACTTCAAGTTCAGCAGCTCTCTGTACACCTGTGCTCGGCTCCAAAAGACAGGTATATCAATAACGCTCCTTAATTCCTACAGACTGGGTCTTGTCTGTAGGTAAAGGTGAAGAAAGAGGACAGTACCATGACACATGGCCATACGTGACTCCATACAACTTAGGGTACATCCTCCTCCTTCCTTGGCCAAACTGATAGGACAAGATCTAGGAACCTGAGTGACACTGGTAGGAGGGAGGCAGCCCTCGGGGACGCTCACAACAGACAGCTGCTATCTGCGTTGGGAGGAAGGCACACTCAGGAAACGCCATCCCAGGACTCCATGCGAGAGATCAAAGGGCAGTTGGTGGAACATAAGAAAATGGGGGTGTCAATCTTGATCTTGCCCCAGAAAAGTCTGCCGCCTGGAAAGTCACTTTGCTGCACCTGCCTCGGTGTACTCAGAGGTGGGAAGCAAGGGCTGTGCCTGCATCCGTTTCTGGTGTCCGTCCAGCTTTGGTGCTGTGTCCACGCAAGATGTCAGGGGCAAATGCAGGCGGCCTGGAGAGCTGCTGGAAGTCAGAGAGTTTATGGCTTCAAACAATTAACAGATGCAGCTGTGTCTGGAAAGGGGGCCGGCGTGAGACGCTTGCCGCTGTTGCCAGCCCATTCTTGTGGTTGAGCAGCTCTGGGGGACCATAAGTGATCACATGACTACGAGAAACTCCAAGACACAGAGTGCCCAAGACTCTACCTTTCTCCAAAGGGTGTTCTGCAGCCGGGGCTCACAGAGACAGCAGGCAGGGCTGTGTTGGAACACAGCACAGCAGGAGGTGACAAGTAGCTATTGAAAAGGACGTGAAAGCAGCATTTTGGCCATTTGGTTTCTGTTTGGATTTGGTTCTTTATGAGGAGAATTCAATTAAATTATAGGATTGTGCCTTGAAATCCTGGGGAAAAAAGCAAGAGGTACAGAAATTAAAGCAATATGATCAGAGCATGTTTATTGTATGCTTGATCACCTGCGGCAAAAAAAAAAAAAAAAAAAAAAAAAAAATGGCCCATGTGACTGAGTTTACTAAGTCCCCTCTTCCTCCTCATGAGGATGAATGACCATTTCATAAACTGTGATGTGGCATTAAGTTTTCTCTCATTGTACAAATTTCTAAAACCCATCATGTGTAAAATGTAAGTGTCATTAGCTGTAAGATGTAGCAGTGTTTATAAAATCCTTTCATATTCTCCTTGCTGGTGTAGAAGATTGCAAGAAGCCACTCTGTGTCCAGGACGCTGCTCCAGGAGGTGATTTGCAGGTGCGTACCATCTCTGTCTTTCCTTTGAGGAGTGATAATCTCTGAGAAATAAAGCACACACACATAACCACAGAACAGCACGGGAGACAGGAGCTCATCTAATGGTGCTCCCCAGTCTCCATGGTTCACGCTTGAACATTAGCTTTATGGATGCTCTCTGCAAATGTGCGGAACAGAAAGGAGTCGATGGGATTGTTCTGAACTTACCAGTGAAGATGCAAATTCAAGTCACCCAAGGGTGCAGTCGGCAACTGAGAAATAACGGTTTTTACTTCCTCCCAGCACACCAACTATACTTACAATTCAGAGGCAGGGATGGTTATTACCTGCACCTGTCAAGATTAGTAATCAGAGTCAGGAAGCACAGATGTGAGCCACTTCCACGGAGAGGAAGGTGCCGAGCATGTCAGAGGGAGGGATGACAACGGGGGCGTCGGTCTTGATCTTGACAAAGGGCAAGGGGCACGCCAGCTGCTTGGGACGCAGCACCCCATGACCACCATGTGCAGTCCTCACCTAGGAATGGCACGGGGGACAGGGCACATGTGGCATCTCTGCCTGGATTCAGGAGTGCCTTCTGCGGAAGTCGAGACTCACTGGCAAGATTTAAGCAAGAGGGGGGAGAGCGAGTAGGCAACAGGGAAGAGAGCCTTGGGAAGCCTGGAGGGCTTACCTTGAGGGAGCCAAGTGGAGGTAGGGCGGGGGTGGCTGGAGGAAGTGGGACTTAATGGGACGCGAGGGTAAGCATCTCAGCAGAGACTGTCTCAGCCCAAGAGGGGGCGTGGTAAACAACTCAGCAGGTGAGATGTGCTGATTTTGAGTCCGGACACTCATGTCTGCCTCTCACCCTCCATCTCCTCAGATCCCTTCCCCCACGTGGACTTCTTTCCATGCTGTAGACAGGAAGGCGTGGAAATCTTGGCTTACAGAGTACCATGAGTGCCTCAGAATGTCTTCTATCCACTAGTATCCGTTTCGATCCCTGAGGACAAGTCCCTAAGTGCTGAGGGAGCGGTGGTCAGAGGGGTCAATGTGGGTCTGGTACTAAGGGTTTCAGTCCTATCTTGGTTACTGCGCTCTCCGTATCCGCTAAGAACCAACATGGGCTCTGCTCTGCCTCATCTTCATTGCTAAACCCAGTCATGCTAAGAATCACGAGTGACTGGTGTTAAACCCCTTCCTCGGTCAATAACAACTCAACCATATCTCACTTACACGGCTAGATGTAGGCTAAGACTGACCACTCCTGGCTTTAAAACTTGCCAATCCCACGGAGAGACTGGGCTTAAAGGAATCTGTCTTCCTTGCTTAGGAAAATAAGAACCTCAGTTATGTCTGTTAGACATTTCATGATAGCCTCTTCTTTTGACAATGGGAGGGTCCACCACAGGCAATGTTATTAGGGCAGGAAAAATACCGTTTGGGTGTGTGACAGTCAGAGGGGGTATTTGGCAGTGTGAATTTGAGATTGGTTGGTTTACGTATGAAATCACCTACAAGTTGTTCACTGTCTTGAGCAATTAGCCCTAGGAAGGGAAGGTCTTTCCCCAGCAAGGACCCCTGAAGAAGTCAAAATATCATAAATATTTAAAAGTATTTAAAATATAGCTGAGATGATCAGACCCCTTGAAATTCCAAGATCACTCAAGTAGTGGAGATTTCTAACACTCCTGAGTCATTTTTCATGATTCAAATGGTGTTGTTTTGAAACCACTCTCAGAACAGAATTCTCTGGGGCACAACTTCTATAGAGTTGGACGAACAGAGATCTACTCGGCAAAAGGAACAGTGAATAACATGTACTGTTGAGTGACTTACAAAAGTGCCTGCAATCTCTCCCAGACCTGATCAAACTGTAGCTGATGTAGACATTATACATCTCTCTTGTATGAGATCCAAAATTCAAAATAAAAAGTTGTATCTCCAAAAAACCTGTTTACAACAGACTCCTCAGACCTGGGCATAGGTGAGAGAAGAGTGGTTGAAGCACCTGCCTGGTCTTTCCCAGGGCTCATACCTGTTCTCCTGTACACACCTGAGAGATGATCTGAGCTCTAGGTGCACTCACTCGGCAGCACAGAAACCTCCTGTTCTGCACGTGTTTGAAATGGGAGATGTGTTCACACCCATAATCAACGTGTTAGACATTTCCACCACTTCAATGTTTATAGCAGCACAATTCACAATAGGTAGGTTGTGGAACCAACCTAGATGTCCCTCAGTAGATGAGTGGATAAAGAAAATGTGGCATATATACAAAATGGAATTTTACTCAGCAATAAGAGAGAATAAAATAATGGCATTTTCAGGTAAATGGATGAAGTTGGAGAATATAATGCTAAGTGAAATTAGCCAATCTCAGAAATCCAAATACCGAATGTTTTCTCTGATATAAGGAGGCTAGTTCACAGGGTTGTTGGATGGGGGTACACAGGATTACAAAGGTCAAAGGAAAGGGAGGGGAAGGGAGGGAGCAAGGGGGAAGGAGGGGGGGAAAGGAAAAAAATTGGTGGTTGAATGAGATGGATATCATTATCCTAAATGTATGATTGAAGATCTGAATTGTACTTATATACTTTGTATACAAGCAGTTGTATGTAAAAGATGCTATACTCGTGCATTATGAATAAGTAAATAAAAAATTAAAGTTAAAAAAAAAAGCCTACAAAAGGGAAAATGGATGCATTTTCCTAAGCTCCAAAAATGATAAATAATTTTATATACCTTTTAACCCCCAATTCCATTAAATGCTTATGATTGGTTAAAAAAAAAGATTATAGTTGATATTATTTGTGTATGGGTTTTTTTCTTAAAGATGAAAAAGAGAACAAATGAAAAAGACACTCTCATGCCTGGCTAGAGTGACACTCCAGGTTCCACTCCAGCGGCAGACTGTGGAGAGTGGAGGAGCCCTCAGTCATCAGCTGATCCTGCAGTGCTGGCAAAAGCCACACCTGGAAAACATTCCTCGACAAAGGCCAGGATGTTATCAGCCTTGACTCTCAGCTAGCGGTTATATAGTGAGTGTCCTGGGTACAGCAGGATCATAGCAAAATGTTCTTAGCATTACAACAGTAGGATAGATGCAAAAAAGCTTTCTAGCTCTGTGACTTTTTAGTGCACCAAGAAGCCTCTGACAACTCACAAGCCTTGAACGATCTACAATGCCCCTATAGTTTGACTTTCTGATTATGAGACCCTATGTAAGGAACCTGCAGAGCTAGTTCTGGGTCACTGTTCCTTCATCAGAGAGCAGTGTCCCACCAGGCCCCAGCTTTGTTCGATAATGTCTCTGTGTTTTCTTAGTGTTTTTATTCACCTCCAGCTGCCCCTACTGGAGAGCCCTTTTGATGCTGCACGACTCGTGGCAGCAGACCATCTCAAAAGGTGAATGTATGGCCTTCTCCGAGGCATGCTAAATTGCTAAAAATCAAAAAAGCAAAGAGATCCACTTATAGTCCATATTCTTTTGGGATAATTGGTGACTTCAGAATGCTATGGAAACAAAGAGTGAGTATTCTTAACTTCTGTAGGCATCCATATAAACATGGGGAAAAATTACTTGATGTCTAGATGCTACAAAAAAAAATCTTTTCACCATAAATGTTCTAGAGGTAGAGATTCAGAATGAAAAATAAAAAGAAAAGAAAACACGTAGTAAACTTCTCTGCTCTGACAGAATAACTTTCCGTAGAGTGAGTGGAAATGTGAAATCATGAAGGGGCTATAAATGCAGGGCACCGACAGAGTCAAACCCCAGGCTGTGCTTCCCGGAGGTCCTATCAGGATTTCCAGGTGGATTCTGTATAGTTACCTCCTTCTGTGGGCTTTAGACATGGACCCGTCATAACAAATTCACTTTTAAGCAATCTTTGTTCTTTTTAAGAAGTCTTAGCACACAGAGTTCTTTAAAAGGCACACTGTGTTCTCCAGTTACAGAGTTTCAGTTTCCTCCAGAGTGATAAAGAAAAATATTACTGGGACTCTTATGTCCAATTTACTCAAATCTTTATCCCTGAATCAGAAAACTCCCTGTGCATTTTAAAAGTGGAAAGAGTAGGTAGAGCATTTAAATGAAAATAATATGAACTATCAGACTCTTTGAAATCATAGGGACCAAAATGTTACCCTTAGCTTTCACTGCCTAGCACTCTGGCTCCCTCAGGAACTTAGGGGTTTATACATCCTCTTCTTTAGAGCTGGTCACTGGCAGACTCGTGTCATGGAAAATATCTCCACTGCCTCCGCTGTCCACTGCTCCTCCGTGTCCATCACCTATCTATCCATTGTGTATCATCTATCATCTAGCTATCATCTATCTATCCCATTACCTACCTGTCCTATTATCTATCTATATCTGTTATCTACCATCTATTATCTAACTATCTGTCTGTCTGTCTATCTACCATCTATCTGTCCCCTGTAGTACTGATCTAGGTAAATACTGCAGACAAGGGACCCACTGCACGCAGACCTGTCATGAACCTGGTCATGCACAGGATGTTGTACTCAGCCTTCTAACCATCTCCTAACTGACCTAAAACTTTCTGAAAAAGCCCTCAAGGACAGACTGTCTCCCCTGCCTGGTGAGGACTCACACAGCACTCGTGGCTAACACCGTGGTATTTAAGTATCAGGAATTGACTTTAAGTACACACTTCACACTTAAACCAGCACCACTCATTCTTACATGACAAAGACGGGGAGATTACAGTAGTGGATAGAGAGTTTAAACTGAAGTTCTCGAAGGAAGTGAAAGCAAATGGCCATTGGCAATCAAGTAGTGACCTAAGATCCTCAGAACAAGCAGACCATAGCATGAAATACCTTCTGTCCCCGACCCTCAGATCACAAGTTTCTTACAGCTCTCGAACATTCTTCATCTGACTTTCTATTTTTTAACAATTGATGTTGTGTACTTAACTCTTAACATTTTGTGTTGCTTTAAATAATCATAACAACTTGCCTAAGTATGATTTCCTACAAGTGATCACAACTCCAACCTTATAGGGTACATTTCACAAACTATTACAAGTCAAACAGTTTTAAGAATTGTCAAGCATGCTACACTTTGCCAATTAGTAAAACTAAATAATCACCATAACACCAACTAATGCTATCAAAGTACAATTTATCAAAAATATTATAATCATTACTTATCTTTAATCTATAATTCTATTTATAATAACCATAACTCAACCTGGTCCTGTGATTTCATCTATTCCTAACCATACTTTCTCTAGGATGACTACCTATGGCATTTCTTTGGTAATAATGCTATAAATCAAATCCCCAATGAGACTTAAACACTTGAAGCTCTATCTCTGATTGTAAAATGACAGAAGGTTCAAAATGGTCAGTTCTGTATAAGTAAAGAATGAATTAAAGACATGCGCCGCTAAATAACGATTCAAAGACAAACACATAATGAAATTTTGGCATTCAAACTATAAATCAGACTTGTGTAAATGAACCTTAGCACTGGAGACAATCAACCTCTTGGACTGCAAAGTGGCAATTATGAATGAGATTTTCTTCATTCTCATGAAAAGACGGATTATGCATAATCATAACAAATAACCACCAGAATCAGCTTTAATTGCATCTGATGGGTGGATCGATGGCAGCCTGACCTGCAGACATTAAAGCCAGTCAACCTGCAGTAGCCTGCGCATCTGTAAATCCACCATTTGGCAGCAGAAACATCAGGAACGGTCCTTGTGAAGCAGAAAGATGGCCTACGCACCTGCCAGTTGCAGTGACCACCAAGTAGCTACAAACCGTAGAGACACCACTCTGAAGTCCACCCACGTTGTCACTCCCCGCTTCTCAGAACCTGTATAAACCCCCTTTGTAGGGAACAAGGAGTCAAGGGGAGAATGTAAGACAGATAAGAACTCTCTGTCTTAGATACAAAATGCATTCCGGAATTTATTTAGCAGTGGCCTCCTTCTTTGGCAATCTAGTTTTAAAATAATCCCAATGCTTAGTTGGTGTCTTACAGTGATGGTGTTGCCTTCTTCCTATAAACATGTAGAAATAAAGCAGGGAACCGTGGAACTTGTGAACCGGTGGGCGACCATCAAGTCTGCTCAATTTCACCAGGGAATACTTTGCTTCTTGGAAACTAAATAAATAAAAAGATAACTATTTTATCACAGAAGATTTAAAAGCACTGGGGTGGGCGACTTCCAGGAGCCCCTGAACGCACATGTCTCTCCAGCACTCCACCCTCAGGAAGCACTCGGTTAAAGTGCTGTCAGCCAGGGTTCTTTCCATACCTTGTCTTGCTGTGGTTTCTGCACCTATGTGAACTTTGTGGACTCAGAATTCACTTAACTTATTATAGAGCTTTGCCTGAGTTTATATGAGAGAAAAGTAAATAGTTAAACCTTACATAGAAGATGACAATTGTATATGGTACAATGTTCTAGAAGGTTCTTGTTTGTTTGTTTGTTTTATTTTTGTCTAGAATAACTACCTCCTTTTGGATTTGATGACAACTCATAGCACCCAGCCGCCTCTGATGCCCCCAACAAACACAAATTATAGATGCACAGCTCATTAAGCCTCTCAGAAATAGAAGAACCACCTTGAGGCCTTTAGCCTCATTTAAAGGAAGGAGAGCAAGGGCTCTCTGGCTAACTTGGTGTAATGTGCTCACCTTAATCCACTTCTTGTGTTCAAACTCATACCTGCCTCTATGAAATGGAAAAACATCAAAAACAAAACCATCATCTCATATTAGAAAATGCATAAAATTTAATTTCTCCCTTGGTGAGAGGATTGAGAGTCAATCAGACGAGGAACAAACTAAGATGAATTAACAAACTCTTGGGAGTAAAAAATAGTATGGTCATGAATGTGAAACATTTCCTTAAGTGTTATTCAAATTTAATTTCAATTTTAATAGTGCCTGCATTTCCCCCCATCTTTAAATGGTATGTGAGAACTGATTTCACAAGAACCGTTGAGTTGGCTTTTTACACTGGCATGATTTAAGGGACAGTAAATGCAGTTAATAATTTGAAATGTTTCTTCAATATCCTAGTTAACATTTTTGTTGCTAATGAACTGGTACTAAATTGCATTACTCCTTAGAGAATATGCTTAAATACAGTCTTTCCTTCAAACTCTTTATTATAACACTTTGCTTAGACACAAATACAGGATTAGTTATCCCTAGAACTGAAGAAAGAGAGAGAAAAAGCAGAGTTGGAATAAAAGGGAAATAGGTACCCCAGCATGCCTAGTAGACTTCAGGTTGGCCTTCCTTGAGGCCCCAGCTCACGATCGACATGGAATGCGCCCTGAGCTCCCCCAGCTTCCCAGTTGGCACCACTGAGGACACACCTGCAGGAGGGAAGCAGGAGGCTGCATCTGCTTGGTGAGCTTCAGAGACATGGCACGCACTCGCGACACCGGCCAGGCCCTGGGGGAATTAGATGGCACACGCAGAGGGGATGTGTATAATGGTGCGTGCAAGGGGGACGCTGTAGCCCTGAGTCCCTCGACAGCAAAGACCTGTTGCCAGGCGAGGTGAGTGCCCAGAGGAGGGTGCCCTGTGGGAAGCCCAGAGAGACGGTAGTAGCTAAAGGAAAGAGACTTGAAGGAAGAGGTGAAGCCCAGCAACCACTCATGGCAGAGCTCTGGAGGTGCTGTCTTTACTACTGTGACATGTCTTTCATCAGAAATGACATTCTGAGGCTGGACGGACCCAGGACGGAGGAGCCTCCAGAAGCCCATCTTCTCCCACCCCTGTCACCTGCTCTGTTAGTCCCCCTGTCCTTGCCTGGTGACGTGGCCCTGACTCATCCATCTCCAAGCTCAGAGAAATCATGTTCAGTGGCCACCAAGTCCACGTGCAGGAAGTCTCTCTAAATCAAGTGCAGGTTCCCAAGGGTTTTATGTTGAAGTCCTCAAACAAGCAGCAAGTGCCACGTCGACTGTCTCTGAGTTCCAGCAGGTTTTCCAGCTGAGCTCTGCTCCTTTAGACCCTGGTCTCGGGGGCACTTCTCTCCCGTGCCTCTCCCAGAGAGCATTGAGCCCCTCATTCCTTGACTCCTCCCTCAGGTGTCTCCGGAGTCCCCCTCTACTTCACTTGGAGTAGCTTTTGTTTTTCAAATTAATGTCTGTCAAACAACAGCAGTACCACACAGAGCTCTGTGTGGTGTGATTGTCAACAAATGGCATTTTGGGAAAGAAATAATACAAAACATTTACATGGAGTGAGTTCTCTTCCTCGATTAACTTATTTATTACTATAAGCACCTCTGCACAATATATACCCTTACTGACCCCATATTAGGAGATGTGAAACAGATCTTAATTGACTTACCTGTTACAAAGACCCACAATGGTTGGCCCATTCTGAGAAAGACCATGACCTTTGTGCTAATCAAACCCATTCCTACTGTCTGGTCATGGAAAACCACCTGCACTAGAGCCTGGAGAAGCAATGTTAGTGCTGAAGAATAAGCAGAAGCCTGTGGTTTGTAGAAGTCAGTGCTCAGTGGTTAGAGACTCTAGGGAGAAGCCTGAGGAACACCGGTCCTTACCACCATTGATTCTTAACCATGAACTTCAGGGTCATCAATTAACCTCCTAAACCTTGATTTCCTCATCTAAAAAGTAAGAATAATAATGGAATCTGCCTCTGGAGGTGTGGTATGAAAATTAAATATGCTTAGGTGGTTCATACTGACAGACAACTTACATCCTGGCACACTGTAATTTACAAACTACAATTTACTTACCAAACACTTATACAACGGTTACTGTTTCCACTTGTTAATTGCTAAAGTGAAGATACAGATTCAGGCGTGGAATAAAATTTCCTGAACTGTCACACTTAGGAGCCTATAACAGTTGTCACACAGAGCGGGAACTTGACAATGCAGGCCCTTGACAGCCTAGTAGAAGACAGGCTGGGATAAAGTCCATTTTATACTCCAGATACACTGTGACTCCAGCCAGTGCTGACGTTGCATGAGATCTTCTTTCATATGTGTATAAACGAGGAAATAGGAGTTGTTTTTACTTGAAAGATTACAAGATTTTAAAAATTTAAAGATTTTAAAGATTTAAGGATGTCCCTCATGCTTCCCCTCTGTTGAACACGCATGCCCCTCAGATCCACCCTTTCCACCAGCCCCGGGGGTCACGCCTCCCCCTCCTCTCGAGGGTAAGTAATGCTGTGCTTCTTTATTCCTGTGTTCTCTTGGGCTGCCTCCTGTATCTACCTGACCAACACACACAAACCTAACTTCAGACAAGAGCCCAAGGGCTTCTTGCATCATGAACAAGTTTCCTGTGAGAAGGACCTGGACACTGGCCATGTCCCTGGGCATTTCAGTGTCTGGCAAGAGATGGGAGCCCATGGAAGACACGTCGTAATGTCCATGACAGAGTCTTCTCAAGATCTTTCGAGGCTAGGGTTTATTCTCACTGTCACATGAGAGGTCACATATCCACATTAGGAGGAAGAAAAAGGAAATTGATGGTTGTATGGGATTAAAACCTTCAAATATTAGATGAAGAACAAGATGGAGGTAAAATCAGGTGTATTAGTTTTCCATTGCTGCTATAACAAATTACCCCCCAAAGTTCTTATTGTCTTAAGCCACGCAGATTTATTATCTCACAGTTCTGGAGATCCAAAGTCTAGAAGAGGCCTCGTGGTGCTAAGAGCAGGCAGTCAACAAAGCTGCACTCCCCTCTGGGGGCTTCCGAGGCAATCTGGTTCCTTGTCTTCTTAGCTGCTAGAGGCTTCCTGCCTTCCTTAGCTATGGCTCCTTCCTTCATCTTCCAGGCCAGCTATGTCTAGTTGAGTCTTTCTAACTTATTGGAATGGATCTTCTACCTCCCTCTCCCACTTTCAGAATTCTTGTAATTATATGACCCATGTGAATAACCCAGGATATCCCCCTATGTCGAAGTCAGGTGATCAACCTTGATTCTATCTGCAACGTCTATTCTCCTTTGCTGTGAAGCATAACTAGTCACAGGTTTTGGAGGTTAGGATGTATACATGTTGGGGTGGGGGATGTTATTTGGTCTACCTGATCTGAATTCTAAATAATGGGAATTATCACATTGCAATGTTACTAAATCAAACCTGCTGTGAAGATATTTTAAATTTTATTAAAAACTTACAATGCCTCATTTAAGATGATGATTTTTAGGAGTTGTGTGTGTGCACCTGCATGTGTGCACTCCTATAGGATCAAACCCAGGGCCTCAATCACCTCAAGCATGAGCTCTACTACTGAACCACATGCCCAAACCAAGACGATGATTTTTAATTTCAACTACTAAGTATTTGTTCCATTTACATCCAAATGATTGATCAGATAACTTCAAGGCAAACCACTCTCTTCTCCTTTCTGAGCTTAGGAAAAACCACATCACCATCTCTGCTGTGGCTCTGTTAGAGGAGCTGCTGTGTAGACACCCACACCTCAGTCTCCAAACACTGATGTGATTTAATTCTCTTGCAAAAATAATGTCAGATTACAGGGCCCAAATATTGAAAACTGGTGGCTCACCATCCATTTCTGCCCTGCAGGTATGCAGAGAATTGTTTTTCACCCTGAGTGGAATTTTAAATCAAATTTAAATAAGTTAATATTTTAAAGAATGAAATCTCAACTCTTTCAGCAATAAAAATGAGGTGACACTTGCTGGCAGTGCTGATTCCCTCTACACTGACCACACACAGAGCCAGGGAGCAGCTGCCCCTGTGGACAAGCAAATGTACCTTGCTTGACTTTGATTCTGCTGCTTCTTATGCCTGCCAGGAGCAGGTAAATACATGTGTTTGGGCTCCTTATTCTGGGCTACTAGCCTAGCCAGCACAGGGGACTTGAGCTCCCTCTTCATTTTGTATTTCTGTAACAAAATATCAGAGGCTATGTAATTTATAAAAAAAAAAATGCATTTCCCACAGTCTCCAAGGTTGGGTAGTCCAAGGTTTGGGAGGCTGGCATATGGCCAGAATCTTCTTGCTGCATCATCCCATGGTGGAAAGCAGAAGAGCAAGAGCGGTTGAGGGAGAGAAGGGGCAAACGTCATCCTTTTACAAAGAATCCACTTTGCAACCTACAATCTTAGTCCATCTATGGGACACAGCCCTTGTGACCAGATCACCTCTTACTGAGCCTCATGCCTTAATGCCATCATATTGGGGGATCAAGCTGCCAACACACTCACTTTGGGGTTCACGCTGCAGCCACAGCAGACTCCAGCTGTACTTCCTGCAGAAGTGAGGAGTGGGAGGGAGGGGACCACAGCTCACCTTGAGTGTTGTGGGACAGTCATACCCACTGCCGCCCTAAAGAGCAGGAGGGAGCTGGTGGCCTGGCTTGGAATGAGGCTGTGGAAAATGGAGATGTTAAGCTAAAGGCAATTTAATCAAAATGTACAAAAGACACTTCTCAGAAGAAGATATACAATCAATCAGCAAATACATGAAAAACTGTTCAACATCACTGGCAATTAGAGGAATGCAAATCAAAACTACTCTAAGATAGCCGGGCGTGGTGGCGCATGCCTGTAATCCCAGCACTTGGGAGGCTGAGGCAGGAGGATCGTGAGTTCAAAGCCAGCCTCAGCAATGGCGAGGCACTTAGCAACTCAGTGAGACCCTGTCTCTAAATAAAATACAAAAAAGGGCTGGGGATGTGAACCAGTGGACGAGTGCCCCTGAGTTCAATCCCAGGTACCACAAAAAAAAAAAAAAAAAAAAAAAAAACCTACTCTAAGATTTCATTTTGCTCCAGTCAGAATGGCAGTTATTTGTTTTTCTTTTTTTCTTTATTTTTATTTATGATAGTAGTATGTATTACAATTCATAATGCACATATATAGCATCTTTTTACATACAACTGTTTGGATACAAAGCATATAAGTACCATTCAGATCTTCAGTCATGAATTTAGGATAATGATATCCATCTCATTCAACCACCAATTTTTCCCCCTCTCTCCCCACTTGCTCCCTCCCTTCCCCTCCCTTTCCTTTGACCATTCTAGTGTTCCTCTAATCCTCCTATGTACCCCCATCCAACAACACTGTGAACTAGCCTCCTTATATCAGAGAAAACATTTGGTATTTGGATTTTTGAGATTGGCTAATTTCACTTAACATTATATTCTCCAACTTCATCCATTATCTGCAAATGCCATTATTTTATTCTCTTTTATTGCTGAGTAAAATTCCATTTTGTATATATACCACATTTTCTTTATCCACTCATCTACTGAGGGACATCTAGGTTGGTTCCACAACATACCTATTGTGAATTGTGCTGCTATAAACATTGAAGTGGCTGTGTCACTGTACTATGCTGTTTACAAAACTCATTTCAAAGTGGATCAAGGACCTAGGAATTAGATCAGAGACAATACGCCTAATAGAAGAAAAAGTAAGCTCCAATTTCCAACATGTCGGATTAAGCCCCAAGGTCCTTAATAAGAATCCTGTAGCACAAGAAATATTACCAAGAATTAATGAATGGGATAGATTTAAACTAAAAAGCTTCTTCTCAGACAGCAAAAAAAAAAAAAAAAAAAAAAAAAAAATCAGTGAGGTGAATAGAGAGCCAACTAATTGGGAACAAATATTTAATACGTGCACATCAGATAGAGCACTAATTTCTAGAATATATAAAGAACTCAAAAAACTTAACACCAAAAAAACAACAAATAACCCAATTAATAAATGGGCTAAGGAATTGAAAAGACACTTCTCAGAAGAAGATACACAATTAATCAACAAATACATGAAAAAATGCTCAACATCACTGGCAATTAGAGAAATGCAAATCAAAACTACTCTAAGATTTCATTTCACTCCAGTCAGAATGGCAGCTATCAAAAACACAAACAACAATAAATGTTGGAGAGGATGTGGGAAAAAGGCACACTCATACATTGCTGGTGGGACTACAAAATGGGGCAGTCATTATGGAAAGCAGTATGGAGATTCCTTGGAAAACTAGGAATGGAACCACCTTATGACCCAGCTATGCCACTCCTGGGTCTATTCCCAAAAGACTTAAAAACAGCATACTACAGGGACACAGTCACATCAATGTTTATAGCAGCACAATTCACAATAGCTAGGCTGTGGAACCAACCTAGATGTCCCTCAGTAGATGAATGGATAAAGAAAATGTGGTATATATACACAATGGAAATTTACTCAGCAATACAAGAGAATAAAATCATGGTATTTGCAGGTAATGGATGAAGTTGGAGAATATAATGCTAAGTAAAGTTAGTCAATCTCAAAAATCCAAATGCTGAATGTTTTCTCTGATATAAGGAGGCTGATTCACAGTGGTGTTGGGTCGGGGTACATAGGAGGATTAGAGGAACACTAGAATGGTCAAAGGGGAGGGAGGGGAAGGGAGGGAGCAAGGGGGTATTGAGGGGAAAAAAAGAAGAAGGTGGTAGAATAAGATGGATATCATTATCCTAAATGCACGATTGAAGACTTGAATAGTACGAATAATGTAATTTATTTATTTGTGTAAAAATAAAAAATTTTGTAAAAAGTTATTACATAATTTATTTATGTAAAAAGATGCTCTATATGTGTATTAAATCGTAATACATGCTACTGTTATAAGTACAACAACTTTGAATAAAAAATAATGTACAGCTGTGGTAGGAGGTGGGTCTCAGCTCAAAAAAAAAAAAAAAAAAAAAAACAAGACAAAAGAAACCTGTATCCCCACAGGAACAGTAAAAGCACAGCCAGGCTGAGCGATGTAAGAGAGAGGCCCTGTCACAGCCCAGAAACCAAGCACCCCCAGAGCAGCACAGGCAGCAGGGGACACTGGCAGAGGCTGCCCACAGAGGGGTAACGTGGAAGGGCCACAGCAAGGCCATGGTGATTTTTCTGAGGAATCTTTAAGATCCACAACAAGAAGACAGGAGATGTAACAAACGGATGAGAAGAAAGTCTAGAGACCGCTGGGCTTAATGATTTTTTTAAGCAGAAAATCAGCTAAAACTAATAATTTTTAATACTAGTTGAGAATTTCTAGACATCAAACGTTGTGTTCTGAGCTTTGGAGATCTTAGTTCACTTAATTCTCCCAAGGGCGCTATAGCACACTTCAAAAGCACATCTTCATCTTGAAGAAGCTGAAACTCTAGGTGTGGAGTGAATCTGCCAGATTAAGAGCTAGTACAAAAAGAAAAAATAAAAGAGGGAAAGAGAAAAGAAGAGGAAAGAAAGGAATGGGTAAGAGGAGGGAGCGAGGAAGGAAAGATGGAGAGAAGAAGAAAGGAAGAAGAGGAAGGAGGGAGGGGGGGCGGGGAGGGGGGGGGGGGGGTAGAAGGAGGGAGGGGAGGTCGGCCCATGTCACTCCTCCCTGCACGCTCTGTCTTCCCACTTCTTGCTGCTACATGGCAGCATTCCTTAAACCTCCAGGTAGCTCCAGAGACAAATAACAACCCCTGACACTGGTTATTGATTTAAAATGCATCTTGGCTGCTACAGGTTCACGAGGCTCCTTCACCAAGCAAATCCGTGGGCGGGCTGACTTGCTGAGACCTTCTGAGAGATTCATAGAAACATCACATAAATCCAGTTAGCTGGTCTATCTGGTGCCCTGCTGAGCCCTCCACCAGGATCTAGCTGTTCACTGTCACACCAGGTTCTTGGTTTTAAGAAGGGAAGAGGAACTACCATGGGGAGAGGAGAGCAGTGAGGGATGAAAGGGCTACTGTGTGCCCGGGCCCTCCTGCTTCTGGCTCTCCTGCGCCCGGGCTCTCCTGCGCCTGGCTCTCTTGCTGGCTCTCCTGTGACTGGGCTCTCCTGCGCCTGGCTGTCCTGCTGGCTCTCCTGCGCCTGCGTCTGGCTCTCCTGCGCCTGACTCTCCTGCGCCAGGCTCTCCTGCGCCGCCTGCGCCTCTCTCCTGCGCCTGGCTCTCCTGCTGGCTTTCCTGGCTCTCCTGCTGGCTTTCCTGTGCCTGGCTGTCCTGCTGGCTCTCCTGCGCCTGGCTCTCCTGCTGGCTTTCCTGCGCCTGGCTGTCCTGCTGGCTCTCCTGCGCCTGGCTGTCCTGCTGGCTCTCCTGCGCCTGCGCCTGGCTCTCCTGCGCCTGGCTCTCCTGTGCCTGGCTCTCCTGCGCCTGACTCTCCTGCGCCAGGCTCTCCTGCGCCAGGCTCTCCTGCGCCAGGCTCTCCTGCGCCTGGCTCTCCTGCGCCTGGCTCTCCTGCTGGCTTTCCTGTGCCTGGCTGTCCTGCTGGCTCTCCTGCGCCTGCGCCTGGCTCTCCTGCGCCTGGCTCTCCTGCGCCTGGCTCTCCTGCGCCTGGCTCTCCTGCGCCAGGCTCTCCTGCGCCTGGCTCTCCTGCGCCTGGCTCTCCTGCGCCAGGCTCTCCTGCGCCTGGCTCTCCTGTGCCTGGCTCTCCTGCGCCTGGCTCTCCTGCTGGCTTTCCTGTGCCTGGCTGTCCTGCTGGCTCTCCTGCGCCTGGCTGTCCTGCTGGCTCTCCTGCGCCTGCGCCTGGCTCTCCTGCGCCTGGCTCTCCTGCGCCTGGCTCTCCTGCGCCTGACTCTCCTGCGCCAGGCTCTCCTGCGCCAGGCTCTCCTGCGCCAGGCTCTCCTGCGCCTGGCTCTCCTGCGCCAGGCTCTCCTGCGCCTGGCTCTCCTGCACCTGGCTCTCCTGCTGGCTCTCCTGCACCTGGCTCTCCTATGCCTGGCTCTCCTGCTGGCTCTCCTGGGCCTGGCTCTCCTGCTGGCTCTCCTGGGCCTGGCTCTCCTGCTGGCTGTCCTGCGCCAGGGTCTCCTGTGCCTGGCTCTCCTGTGCTAGGCTAAGCCTAACAAAGGATGGGTCTGCCACTTTCAGGCCACAGGACCAGCAGAAGAACTTGGCCACTTGTACCCCTGAGGAACAGCTTTTTATCGGGGCCAGCATCTCGCTGGGGGTTCTTCTTCCTGCCCAGAAGGGTGTAAGCCATCCTAAAATTAAAATCTCAAATAATTAGTGAATAACAAAACACAAATACTCAGAAATATATTTACAAATGGCAAAGCCCCTGATAGATCTAGTCCACATGGGCTCTGGAACTAGACAAAGAAAAAGCGACCCTGGTGGTTTGTTTAAGGGGGTACATCAAAGGCAGTGATAAGGTTTCAAGGGTGACTCTTGCTTCGTGATGTCTTGCAGTCAGCAGGTTGTTGACATCTTGGCAGGTCACACCCATCCAAGGTGCTGTGTGGGCCACGGCAGAGCAGGATAGAGATTCACATTGTCCCTGGGCAGTTGAACAGAGGAAATGTCCTGGTCATTTCCAGACACCAGATGTCTCCATCCATGAGGTTTCCATGTGTGGTGACCCACAGGCAACCCATGGACGGCTCCTGACAGCCTTCTGTCCAGAGTCACAGATGAAGCTCCCCGCTCTGGCTCTGTCCACCTCCGGCCTCAGACCTACAGGAGTCTGCAGAGTTCTCAGCGAGTCCAGGCCAGGGAGCGGGTCCTCCGGGGATCCAAAGCAGAGCTTGGGGGCCACTGGTAGCTCCCACAGAGAAAGAGAAAGGGTGAGGCTTGTTTGTGGGGACACACAAGGCACCCTCTCGGGTCCTCTCCCAGCCATCAGAGGAGGGTAGGAGGCCTTTGGGGGAAAGGATAGATGTGCTATCACACATTCGGGGACTCGCCAACGTGGTTCTACCAGCTACAGTCATCTCTCATCTGTGGGACATCAATCCAGGAGGCCTACAGATACCAAAATTCACACATGTTCAAGTCTCTTACTTAAAATGGTGTTGTATTTGCATATAACCTACACACATCCTCCCATAGACTTTACATCACCTCTAGATCATTTACAATGCTTAATGCAATGTGAGCATTATGCAAACAGTTGTGATACTGGATTGTTTAGGCAATTTGTGCATGTTCATGACAGATACAATTATTTTCAAATATTTTTAATTTGGAGAAATATTGGCTGAATCCACGGATGGTTGAATCTGCAGATGTTGAACCCACAAATATGGAGGACTGACTGTAGTTCCTTATTTCGCACAAGTTTGATGCTGTCCCATGAGCAGGTCCAGTAATCTCACAGTTGAGATGCTTTATGCTATTTGTAAAGATGAGCTCCACCTTCTCGTCACTATCTGCATTTTCTTAGTGTCTCTCCCAATTCCAGAATAGTTTCACCAAAGGTTTTTTTTTAAACAAATCATTCCCCTAGCACTGGTAATGGTACTCATGAACTGGGTGGAAATGTAAATAGTGATAACCTTTCAGAAGGGCAATTTAGCAATCCAGAGATTCAGATGGGTCCATCTCTTTGATCCAGCAACTCTGTACTCATCCTGAGGCATACTCACGAATATTCTCATCACGACCTTGTTAATAGGAACACTTGGGGGGCTGGGGTTGTGGCTCAGTGGTCGAGTGCTTGCGTAGCACGTGTGAGGCTCTGAATTAAATCCTCAGCACCACATAAAATAAACAAAATAAAGGTATTACATATACCTACAACCAAAAAAAAATTAAAGTCAAAAAAGAACAAAAAAAAAAAAGAACACTTGGAAACCACCTAAATGCCCCCAAATAGGGACTGCACATTTCTGACGTGGAAACCACAGAGAGAACGTGATGAAAAAGGCTCTCCTACAGCCTGTTGTGTGGATGATAGTCATGTGTAATGTTAAGAGAGAAAAAAAAAAATAAGTAAAATGGCATTGGGCTGCACGTTATAAGAAGATTTGCACACACCTAGCGAATCAATCGTCAGAAGTCAGCGCTGCCTCTGGGTGGCGGATTCCCACAGCAGTCACCCTTCCACCTGCGTGCTGTCCAGTCTCCCCTTCTTCCTGAGAGCATCCTGGCTTTGACTGGAACCCTGTTGTGCCCAGGTTAAGAACTCCCAGTTGCCAGCCCCCCTGGAACCCAGCCGTTCAACCAAACAAGACGAGCAGCCCCGAGATCCCCCCCCCCCCGCCCATACTGGTTCCTCTCACCCGACTTCACAGAGTAGCTTGATGCACCTTCAGGTTTTTTTCCCACAAGCTTGAGCCCAAGCCAGGACTTAAATATTTGCAGGCATTAATAAAGATACCTAGATTGTTGCCCAATACAGTGAAAGACACTGGCCCTTGCCCTGAGTCACACTCCCTGAGCTTAGTAATTATACATGTTATTTTCAGGTGCAATATCTGTCTACTCTTTGGGAAGCAGTGATGAACCCACTTTGAACAGCTCGCTATTTTCTGGGAACATAGTGCTGTTTCAAGAGATACTACACAATTTTGCCTTTAAAAAATTGGAAAACATATTCCTCAGATCAAAAAAGAGAAAACATCTGTAGGTGCCCTTGTCCAACTGTCCCATCACACAGGATCCCCCACCACCACCACCACCTCCTTTCAGGCTTAATCAGTTCATTTTTTTCTGCTATTCCCAGGCACCCTAATACATCTTCCATCAGAGCAAACACGAAGAAGGCTCAGCTGTGTCTCCTGGTGCCATCTGACCAGTGCAGGGAACTCCGTCCCACAGGCTGGCTCCCAGGGCCGTCCTTTGCACGGAGTGCTCTCCACCACGGGCACAAGCAGACTGAGCTCCCGGACTTGTGTTTGCTTTTCATTCTGCTGAAGTCTCTGGCTTTAGGACAGAGCTACCTGGGGCTTCAAATTTCCCAAGATAAAACAGTCAACTACACGGGAACAATGGGTCCCTGGGAGTGTCCTCGGACATCACCACTAAGAAGACCCTTTAGTGGTTCTGAGAATGTGGCTCGCTGGTGACAGGCAGGGTGAGCAAAACGAGCAGGCAATGCTCCCACATCTCCACCAGACTCCAAGACGTTGATTATTTGACATGTTTTAATCAGGTATATATGCAATAATTTTCACTTACAAATTTAACTCAATTAAGTAGATTAGAATTTAAATGTGCAAATCAAGCATTTAGCAATGTTGATATTCCTGAAAATTTAGTAATACAGCTCTAGTTCATGTTTGTTTGATCTTGTTCACATTTCTACAATTAACATTTTTATTGTTGTTAAATTATTTTTTAATATTTATTTTTTAGTTTTAGGTGGACACAATATCTTTATTTTATTTTTATGTGGTGCTGAGGATCAAACCCAGTGCCTCACACATGCTAGGTGAGCACTGTACCACTTGAGCCACAACCCCAGCCCTGCTGTTAAATTTATATAATTATAATTAACATGTGTTTGATGTATTGAAAGTTTTAATATGTGGAGTTGTGTAACCAGCCTGACTGTCAAAGATTCAGAAGTGCTGGGCATGGTGGCACACACCTGTAATCCCAGCACTTGGGAGGCTGAGGCAGGAGGATCACAAGTTCAAAGCCAGCCTCAGCAATGGCAAGGCACTTAGCAACTTAGTGAGACCCTGTCTCTAAATAAAATACAAAAAAGGGCTGGGGATGTGGCCCAGTGGTCGAGTGCCCCTGAGTTCAATCCCCGGTGCAAAAAAAAAAAAAAAAAAAAAAAAGATTCAGAAGTTTCAACACCCCTAACCTCCCTCAAGCTGCTCCTTTGGAGTTACTTTCTCCCTGCAAACTCACCCTAGATGACCACTGGTCTACCCTCTCTCTAGATTTTCCTTTTCTACAATGCCACACATACATAATCATCATTCAACATGTAACCTTTGGCAATTGAATTCTTTCACTTAACATAATTATTTTGATATTTGTCTGCATTTGCAGCATGTATTTCCAATTGTTCTTGTTGCTAAGTCAGATTTCATTATATGGATTGCCACAGTTGGTTTATCTGTTTATACATTGTACATTTTAATTTTTTCAGTTTGGGGAAATTTTGAATAAAGCTGCTCTCAACATTTGTGTATAAGCATTTGTGTGACTATAAAATTTCATTCCTCTAGGAGTGAAATCACTGGGCCATATGGAAAATGATATTGAATTGATAAGAAAAAGCTAAATTGTTCTCCAGACTAGTTGTGATATTTTGCGTTCCCATACCACAAGAGTTGATCAAGGGATGGAGTTGGACCTGGTAATTTATTTTTTTTTAATATTTATTTATTTCCCTTAGTTGTACACAATGCGTTTATTTTTACGTGGTGCTGAGGATCAAACCCGGGCCGCGCATGTGCTAGGTGAGCGCTCTACCGCTGAGCCACAACCCCAGCCCCTGGTAATTTCTTTTTTTTTTTTTTTTTTTTTTTGGTACTGGGGATTGAACTCAGGGGCACTCGACCACTGGATCGCTTCCTCAGCCCTTTTTTTTGTATTTTTTATTAGAGACAGGGTCTCACTGAGTTACTAAGTGCCTCGCCATTGCTGAGGCTGGCTTTGAACTCGCGATCCTCCTGCCTCAGCCTCCCAAAGTGCTGGGATTACAGGCGTGCGCCACCGCGCCCGGCTCCCTGGTAATTTCTTTGCCAAGATCTTTCTCTGAGATTACTTGCTCCCAAATTTAGCTTTCAACATTTTCATACTTCCTTTAATCTAATATTTTAATAAAACTGGGCTGAAAGAATGTAATACGTTGATTTTTTTATACTGTTATTTTAGTATATTTTTGTGTACAGGGGTCAGCATCTCCTCCCCTACAGCTGTTACACAACACCATTTCTGTCTGGGCCAAGGAAAGAAAAGCAATGAGACAGAGAAGCAGAGACAAACAGGTCTCCATCAGCTCGTTTGTGTTCTTATTGCATCAGTGGTTCTCTCCCCGATCTTGACCTAGAAGGACCATATGTCGACCTCAGCCAACCTTTTATGGTGAGGATGGGAAAATGGATCAGCCTTGGTAAGCACTGTAGTTAAAGTTCTAAAACCTCAAACCATAGCTGTGGACTTTGAAAGGTTTTCTCCTGGAAGATACTTAAAACATCTTATCTTCTTAGAAAATGCTGAAAATTTATTTTTCGATGCTCCTCAATGCCTAAGTTCCAAGAACCCAATGGTGAATTTCACAGGGGTTTGACATTAAAGATGCTGGAATACTTTATAGACTCTATCACCTTGAGGAGTTCAAAACCATAACAAAATCTGTCTCTTCAATGACATTATTTGCTAGTAAAGTTCTTTGATTATTTGGAAAAGCACACATTGTGTAAGTTCAAGGTCTTCTTATGAATGGTCACCATTTACCCTCACTCAAACCTGAGGCACCGCAGAACCAACTTCCTGATAAATAATAGTCTTGAAGATGTACGTTGTCCCTTAAAGGCATCAGAGGATTTAAATTCCTGCCACTGAAAGCTTCTCTGACTGTTGTCTTGGTAACAGCTAAGGAAAGCTCAATCATTTAACAGATAGATCCTGAATTTCCGAATGGCTCCGGCACCATAAAAGGTTGGCTGATGTCCACATATGTCCTTCTAGGTCAAGATCGGGGAGAGAACCACTGATGCAATAAGAACACAAATGAGTCTCACAGGTCTTATGCTGACTCTTTCAGGGTTTCCAGTGGACAGTGCCCACACCTCTGAGGACACCTGTAACCTTCAGGTAAGCACAGGAGCAAGGACATTTCCCATGGCTCACACCCCTGCCAGAACTAGTTACCTGGGCCTTCTTCAGGATCTAGGAGAATGAAGTCTTTGCTGCTAGAAACTCACAGGCTCAACTCTACCTGTGGATGGAAGGGCAATCTTTGATGGACAGCAAAATAGCCTTCATAAATTATTTTTCGAAGAATCTGTCAATTGTTTTGTTGATTCACAACATACAGCGAGGCATTGATGTTGTCCCTTTTGTCTGATCCTTTCCTTTCTACCATCAGCATTAAATCTATGTCAGAACGTGCAGGTGGCACTGTGCAGCGCTTTTGATTATTCAGTCTTAGCTGTCTGCTAAGCCGTCTCCACTCCACTGGTCACAGCTCTGAACTTCTGCTTTATATGTCATACCTAGGTGTCCTTCAGCTTCTTCCCTCGGCAGTTTTCTGATCACCGTCTTCTCATCATCGATATCTAATTTACCAGTTGACCCTTTTCTGAGATCTTTTTCAGTGATGGCAGAGATGGCATTTTTTTGTGTTTTTGTTTTTTTCCAGAATATTGGTGGTGTCTCTGAATTTCTCTTTTGTTTGTGCATCATCTACTAAGTCTGCCCTCTAGACTCTTCCCTTCTTCTATTTTGAACGTATAAACCACACTTATTGCTACCAACAGAATATGGTTTGCATCCTTCAAGGCTCCAGGTGATTAAAGGCTTGGTCCCCAGGATGGAGCTGTTTGGAGGTGGCAGAACCATAATGGTGGGACTTGGCAGAAAGTCCTTAGGTCATTGAGATTCTCAGGTAGTTGACTTCTCACAAGAAGATTGTCATAAAGGAGCAAGCCTGGCCCTGCCCATCCTCTTTCTCTCTGCTTCTGCTCAAGGTTGGACTACAGGCTCTTGGACATGCCCTTTCCACCCTCATGAGAGGCCCAATGAATGTAGCTGCCCAATCTTGAACTTCGACCCTAAATAAACCTTTTCTTTGTATAAGTTAGCTGCCTCAAGCAATTTACTACAGCAATACAAAGCTAACAAAGACACTTTTCTTTTTTCATTTTTTTCTCACAAAATTTTAAATAGTCTCAAACTAAATGTAATCTAAATGGTCTTCACCTGGAAGCATCTGAATCTCTCTTAAGGAGTGATATTTTCCTGAACTCATATTCGCATCCCAGCTCATGCGGGTCATTTAAGGGACAGAGACGGCCTCCTTCCAGGGAGAACCCATTAGTGAGGGAACTGAAAATTTGTCTCTGTCTGACCCACAATATTTTATCAGCTCTACACTAATTTTTTTTCCAATAAGCATGACAGAAATATACAAATAACACAAACAAATTAAGTTTTAAAGGAAAATTTTTATAAATTATAAATAGTACTTTTTATAAACTTGACAAATGCATACATTCATACAACCACAACAGTTATTCACCTGTATAAATTCCACCTCCTCCATGGAGAATATGTTCTCCTTCCTACTCCCAAACCCAAGCAAACCCAAGTCTCTTCTCTATGATTTGTCCTTTCAGAATTTCACATCCATGGAGTCATAGAGCATGTAGCTTCTCTTGGGTGTGTCTGGCTTGTTTCACCCAGTGTCAAGTCTTTGAGATCCATTGATGTTGCTGTGTGTGCTAGCAGTTCATTACTTTTTATTAGTGGGCCATATTATACTTTATGGAGATACCCCAATTTGGTTATTCGTTTCCCAGTTGCTGGACATTTGGACTTTTTTTTCACTCTTTTGCTAATGTGAATTTCATGCTATAAATTTTGCATAGAAATCTTTTTTTTTTCAAATTTATTTTTTATTCTAAGTTGTTAGAAATGACAGCAGAATGCATTACATTTCATATTATACTTGTAGAGAACATTTTTACATATCTCTGGTTGTATACAAAGTATATTCACAGCATTCGTGACTTCATATATGCACTTAGGGTAACGATATCCATCTCATTCTACCATCTTTTTTTTTTTCTTGACCCTTTTGTCCCCTCCCTTCTCCTCCCTCCCCATTGGCCATTCTAGTGTTCCTCTAATCCTCCTATGCTCCCCATCCCAACCCAACTGTGAATCAGCCTCCTTATATCAGAGAAAACATTTGGCATTTGGCTTTTTGGGATTGGCTAACTTCACTTAGCATTATATTCTCTAACTCCATCCATTTACCTGCGAATGCCATGATTTTATTCTCTCTTATTGCTGAGTAATACTCCATTGTGTGTATACACCACATTTTCTTTATCCATTCATCTACTGAAGGGCATCTGGGTTGGTTCCACAGTTTAGCTATTGTGAACTGTGCTGCTGGAAACATTGATGTGGCTGTGTCCCTGTAGTGTGCTGTTTTTAAGACCTTTGGGTAAAGACCAAGGAGTGGGATAGCTGCATAGAAATCTTTATATAGACAAATGTTTTATTTCTCTTTGAGTAAATATCTAGAAACGGTGTCTGGGTTGCATAATAAACATGCTTCACTTTATTAAGGTAATGTCAAACTCTTGTCCAATGTGTACAAAAAAACATTCCAATACAATGTATTTTATATTATCACCAACAGGAGGTCTCTTTGCTTGATTCTCACCAATACATAGTATTGCCAAGGTTTTTAATATCAGTGAGTTTACTGTGAGTTTATTTAGTGGGTTTATTGTGGTATCTGAGCATGGTTTTAAGCTCAAGATGCCCATCATTATTCTCTGTGCTCATTTACTATCTGTCTCTCTTCTATAGTAAATTGCACGTATAGATTTTGGGTCTTATTTGGTATTGTATCATTGGGTTGTGTTTTTATGTAGTTCGGATACAAGTTATTTATTAGATTTGTATTCCAAATATTTTCCCCCTGAATGTGAGTAACTTTTTCATTTGATTAATAGTATCTTTCATAAAGCAAAAGTGTTTAATTTTGATGAAGTGCAATTTATCATATTTTTTTCCATAACTTGTGCCTTTTGTGTCCTAAGACATCTTTGCCTTGCCCAAGGTCACAAAAGATTGCATTCTGGAAGTTTGACATTTTTAGCTTTTGCCTTTAGCTATAATCTATTGTGACTGAATTTATATATGAAATGCATAAAATTATTGCGATCCATTTTCCCTATGGATATATCCTATGGTTCCAGATTATGTTTTAAAACACCATTCCTTCACCAGTGAGTTTCTTTGGCAACATTCTGTCCTATGTGATCTTGAATACATGGCTTTATTTCTGGACCTGTATATCCCACCTTTGTTATTCTACTCATCAACATGCTACCTATTAATTCTACACATGTAATAAACACATAATGTATTCATGATTTCATTTACATTTTAGAAATATAAGCATGGAGAAAAATGCCATGTGTATATATACATATATACATATATGCATACACACACACACACACACACACACACACACACACACATCTCCACCAACTCTCCACTTCTAGCACTCAATGTTCCTTTACTGAGAACCATTTTTCCATCCGGCATTTTTTTCTTCTTCATTTTTGGAGGACATTATTTAACACTTTCTCCTATAGAGGAAGATTATTGGCAGTGAATCTCTTTATCTTTTGTCTGCATGAAAAATCTTAATTCCTCTTTAAGAAACACTGTCACTAAATGTGGACTTCTACGTTGACTGCATTTCTTTTCCAGTCCTTTAAATATGTGTCCCTGTCCCTGTCCCCAACGTTTCTACTGTGAAGTCATCTGTCCTCCCAGCCTGTCTCCTCTGTGCAATGTGTCACTTTTTTCTAGGTGCTTTAAAAGTTTTTTTTTTTTTTTTTTTTTTTTTTAATCATTGGCTTTCAGAAACTTGGTGATAATGTGCCTTGGTGTCCATTTCTTCGTGTTTCTTCTGGAGAGGTTTGTTGACTTTCCTGTATATGTGGATTTATCATTTTTTATCAAATTTGTAAAAAGAAATTGGCCCTATATCATCAAATATTTTTCCACACCTTTTTTTTCCTAGTCTTCTGAGACTCTAGTTATGTGAGTTGGACTTGGGCGCTGCTGCTCAGGCCACTGATACGGTTTGCCTTTCTAGTAGTTTTTCTTTCTGTACCTCATTTTGGATACATTTCCGTATCTACGTTTTCATGTTCACTGGTCTTTTCTTATACTCAAAGTGCAGTTTTTTGGTTTCAATCATAGAGCTTCTCTTTCTAGTCTCATTTCTCATTTTATGTCTTACATTACTTTCCTTATTATGTGCATATTTTCCTTTGTACTTTTGGGTATTAGGGGCAAATTCATAGTTGCTGTTTTAGTCCCTGTGTCTGCTGATTAGTTGATTATTCTCCTTGGTGTGAATCATGATTTTTGCTTACTTACATGCTTAGCATTTTGTGAATGAATGCTAAAAATTGCTAATTTATGCTGGACTTAATTTATTTTGGTGTAAAGTGTTTGGATTTGTTCAGGTGATCATTATGTTACTGTAGATTGTCTTAACCATTTCAAGGTTTGCATTTTCCTTTAGGGTGGATACAGTACATTTTGGACTTTGTAGACTGATTTTTACTTGGGTTTCTATAACAGGGGTCCACTTTATGTTGAATATAACCCTTGCTGCTCTGCCACTATGATTTATTTTTAAAATGGACATGTTTCTTTCTCTTCCTCTCCCTGATCCTCCCTAATCTCTCCCCCTCCCTAATCTCAGGAGAAACAGGATTACCTTTCTTCCCCATCCTAGGCAGAGTTATCTGTCCTTAAGCACACACTACCATAGGAACAAAGTAATCCAGACTTTGGGGATGGCACCAGAAGATCTCAGAAATGATTATCTCCAGGATTAACAAGTGAATTACAACTCCAAAGGAGAACTGTGGAATCCATAGCCTTTGAATCCCCTTTTTAAAAAACCCTGGTCCTGATGATGGGCAGAATCTTAGCCTTTGGGACAGGAGTCTCTGTGTTTCTCCTTTGCTAGCAAAGCAATAAACCTTCTTTTTCCTTTTCTCAAAACTGTGTCCTAATTGTTGGATTGGCATCCAATTGGGGACAAGGGCTGAGCTCTCAGCAACATTTCTAGTCTAGATTCTTCCATGTCACACAAGCTTTGGGTTCTTTTTCTTAGGTGGTGCTGCTTTCCAGTCATAGTCCTTAAATAATTCCTACAGGAGCGTGGGACTCTCAGCAGTGAGCACAAGATGCTCATCCTTAAGTCATGGATGGGACCACCTGGTTATTGAACCTGTGAGGAATCAAATTTGGTTCAAGTTGCCCAGCCTAAAAGAGTGATGTCCTTGAAGTGAAATGGTATGATTCCAACTATACCTTCCACTTCTGCATAAGAATTTCTATAGCCTCATTTTTAATTTGTGCAGTCTTCTGGCTTAATGAATTATTTACCTTAATGTTTTTTTTTTTTTTCAGTAGATTTTTCTGGATGAAAAAGGCTTAGATACAACTTTTTCTATAAATGCATTCCTGTAGAGTATACTTTGAGTCTGAGCAGTGTGGACTGCAGGGACAGAGGGGTCTTACCTCTAGAATTGACCACAGCACTTTAAAAGTGATGTAAGAGCATAGGCCAGGTTCTCAAGATGGAAGTTTACTTCTTTGTGGTTTGTTTGTTTGTTTGT
Source organism: Tamias sibiricus (assembly GCA_025594165.1). Classification (NCBI taxonomy): domain Eukaryota; kingdom Metazoa; phylum Chordata; class Mammalia; order Rodentia; family Sciuridae; genus Tamias; species Tamias sibiricus. The sequence goes on along the minus strand of CM046662.1, from coordinate 165,736,464 downwards.
TGGGGGGATGGGTACCAGGGATTGAACTCAGGGGCACTCGGCCACTGAGCCACATCTCCAGCCCTATTTTGTATTTTATTAGAGACAGGGTCTCACTGAGTTGTTTGGTTCCTCACTGTGGCTTTGAACTCGTAGTGTTCCTGCCTCAGCCTCCTGAGCAGCTGGGATTACAGGCATGTGCCATTGCACCAGGCTAAAAGTTTATTCTTCAAGATGCATTAAATCATTAAAGGGAACATCAAATGTAAAGAAGATATGGTAATTATCCTTCCAAATAGGTCAAAATTTGGACTAATTCTATTTAATGCATTTGTGAGTTCCATGTGTTAACTTGCTTTTTACTTTAAGCCATGAAAAATTTGTAAATAACAATGACCAAGTTTGGCAGGGTCAATGCAGGATTGAGATATGAAGGGGATTGTCCTCCTAAACCCTTCCCTCTCCATTCTTTTCAAACACCTAATCCTTTTCTTTCCATCAGACACATTAAACTTGGCAAGGTAGGTGAGCTGTTATCCCTCAGGGTACTAGAAACAGATTCAAAGGGCATTTCCACTGGGGTTGGGTAAAATTTCATTGCCTCACAAATGATGACCTTCACCAGCACCAAAATCCTACTACACAGTTCAACAGTGTGGTTTATTGTTATGGAGGCCTAATTTTAATTTTATGACACTGTTGAAACTTGTTTTCTGCAAAGCTTCCAGAAAAAATAATCTGACAAAACTGTAAAATTAACAGTGATTTTTTTTAAAGATATAAAAGACAGTCGGCTCTTGGCCAAGTCCCCCACATCCTCACCTCCAGGCTTAGCGAGCTGGTGTCTGTTGACTGCCAACAGCAGAGGCCCAGGCCGAACCAAAGCTCCTGTCCTCCGACAAAGGGGCCTCCTCCCTCCCTCCACACACCTGCCACCTCCCCTCTTTCTCTCTATAATAAGCCCTGTTCCCAGCTGTGCTGTGGTTTATGCCCTTGGGCACAAATGGAGAACCCTCCCAGGGATGTCGCCAGGTGCTGGCTCCTCAAAGCAGCCCTGGATTGGGGTTAGACTGGGGCTGGCGGCCACTTCTAGGGCAACAGCTCAGGAAACCAGGTCCCTCCACACCACAGCCACGCCAGCCCCACCTCTAGTTGTTCCAGGATGAATTTTTTAATGTAAAAGGAAAGTGTCCCACAACGTGACAAAAGAATTGAAGCCATCAGGGAGGAAGGTTGTTTTTGTTTGGGGACAGTCACCCAAGCCCTCCACAGGGCCTCTTCCTGATCCTTTTAACATCTCTCTTCTCATTCGAATGTTCTTCATTTTGCCTAAAATGTGCAGCTGCTCACCGCCATCTCTGCCCTTCAGGAAGTGCTCTGTGCCTGCCTTTGCCGGTGAGCAGCCTGCTATTCCCATGCCCTGGGTGTCCATGAGCCCCCAGCAAGTCACAGCAGAGGCTCCAGGAGGCTCCTCCCCCATCGTGCCCAGCCTGTCCAGAGGAGACGACCCCCCCACGCCTCACCTGCTCCTGCACACCTGAGAACACTGGGCACAGGCTGGCCACCAGCCACTGTAGAGCTGCTTAAGGTTCCAAATTCTTGCTTTCACATAGCTTAGATCACGACTGGAAATTTGAGAAAAGTACCTTCCCGGGAGGTGGCCTCTGCAAGGGGCCCGGGTCTGCACTGCGGGGCTGGGAGCTGTGGGCTCTTGCTGCATCACCTTCACCCAGGTAGCCGCCAATGCTCCCCAGCCGTCAGATGTGCGGAAGCCGCCACTCCGTCTGTCTGACCAGTGGCCTCCAGCCGGAAGACCAGCAGATATGGGGGAACGGGGAGAGGAGAGCATGTGAGAAGAACTCCGCGTGGGCCTCTCGGTGACCTCGGTCACCCCTGGGCGTGGGCGTTGGTTGGACTTACTACAATGCCTCCAAACGTCGGCCTCGCTGGTGCTCATCTGTCCAGCCATTGCCCACGTGGCCTCAGCTGTGGGAAGGGCTTCAGACCTCCTTCCTACACGTGCAGGGGTCGTCTTGTTCTGCGGGAGGACAGACCCTCCCAGCTGGTCCCACACGGGACCAGAGCTCAGTCATGCACGCTTGCCTGTCACGTCCAGTGAGACGCTGACGTGCTCTGGCCGGCTCACTCCTGGGAGAGGGGCAGCAGGAGGGAGCTGGAGCCCTGTGCTCCTGCAGCGAGGGCACCAGCAGGCTCTCCTCCCTGCCCCCACCTGCCCCAGGGGCTCCAGCAGGTGCCCCAGCCCCGCTGCCACAGGAGGGAGCCTGTTCTCCTACCTGGGTCCACTCCCCTCCCCTGTGACTGCTGCCCCCGCACCTGCCTGGGTCACTGCCACTCAGTCCACCCTGTGAGAAAGCCAGCGGTCTCCCCAGTGGTGCTGTCCCACGGTCCCCAGGCCAGAAGGTCTCAGGGGACAGAGAGCTCTGGGCCACACGTAGTCGGGACAGATTCTCCCCCATGCACTCACTCCTCACCACCAGGCCAAACCCCTTTAGTCTCCCCAGAGACTCACAGACCTGCAGGGAGAAGTGTCCTTCCATGAGCACAGCTGGGTGGCCGCATCCCACCAGGGTCCCCAGCGCCAGGGCCTGGGGTGTGCTGAGGGACCATCTGCTCTGCGTTCTTCCTGGCCCTTTCCTGCTAGCATCCCACAACCTACCCCACACCTGGCCAGGACTCCTCAGGTATCTACAGAAACTCTGAAACCAACCAAGTCATCTGTTTATTTTAGCTGTGGCCTCTGCTCCCACGGAGCCTGACAGCAGGTTCCAGGCTGCTGCCCGGGCTCCACGCCGCCCTTCATCACCCTCCCCTGCTGACGCAGCCACACCGGGGCACTTCTGATCCCAGGGACTCTCAGGGCTCCTGATCCACGGTGACTCTTGTTCCCAGTCCAAGGTCATGTTGTTGCCGCCTGGAGCGATGGCCGCTTGTGGCAACGATTCTGCGGGAGAAAATTCGGAGGCAGGATGGAAATGAAAAAGTTCTTTTATTCTTCTCTCTTCTAACTTCTCTCTCCGGCTCCAACAACCTCTCCAACTCCAACCACAACCACCTCTAACTCCCCCTCACCCGGTTAAATACCTTTTGCCTTAACAAGGACACGTGCTAACAGCTCGAGCTTACAGGTGCGTCACGCAGTGTTCACGGGCATAAATGCGTGAATATCAGGTGAAAATACTTGGACACCTTTATGGCTCTCGGCTAGCCGCCATCTTAGCCATCTCCTCAACGAGGGCTCTTACATCATGTCACACTCTGACCATTGCAGGTTGGGGCCTTGGGCCTCCTCCCCTTTCTGCATCAGGAGGAAGGATGGGGACATCTGTGTGGAAATGGCCACGCTGAACACAAATGCAACCTGAGCTTTCTCTCACCTCCTGGAGTAGACGCTTCCTTGAGAAGCAGGCCTCACAGCACAGCTCGAGAGAGAGAGAAGTTGACAAACAGAGACCCGGGAGAAGGAATGCAAATTAAGTCACCTCAAAAATATTGTCCCCTTTCAAAGGAACATTTTCCCTTCCAAAGGAATCGGTGAGGCCCATTCTAGACAATGGAGGGTTTCATACATCTCCTCACTGACCTCCTGCAACCTGGCCTCATGTTACAGAGGCCTCCTCTCACAGCCCCTGGGCGTCTGCCTGAGGCCCTGCTGCTGGACAGCCCAGGCAGAACGGCAACGGCTCTGGGGCCCTGAAGCTGGTGTCCTGGTCACCAAGGCGGGCCTGGGCTAGCTCTGGCCTAGTGCAGCAGGCTCCCCCAGGCTGCTTCTTGGTTGGCTGCATGAGTTTTTGTTGGTGGCTTTCTGTTCGGACTAAACCACAATGGATAAAAATATGTGTTTACATTTGTTTTTGTTTTCCAAAAAAAAATTTATGTTCTTATTATTCTCAAAAAACAGAATTTGGCATTAGTGCATGCCACTTAAGTCCCACCAAACATGAATGACACATGCACCCTCCATTCCAGGTGACCTCTCTCCGCACATCACCTCCAAGCTACAATGAAACACGCTGGGAAATCACTTTCTGAATTCTGGTATATTTTACAAACCTTGCCTATTTTTACATCTGTAATACTTTTGGAAAGCATGAAGTGAAATATCACACTCAAATCAAATGGACAGAAGCCTATGCTGTGCAGATAGGACAGCTTGTCCTCGGCAGGGGTCCCCCCCTGCTCCTTGAGCAGTTGTGAGGCTGGATGGTGACCTGGGTACCCATTTTCTGAAGGGAAGTTTAGAGGTTACATTTTTATTCTTTTTATCTCTTACACTTTTCCTACAGTGTTTTTTCTTTTTTTTTTTTTCCAAAAGAAAAGAAGTTCAGTGTATTAGACAAAGGTGAATGAAGAAAAGGGAGCGGGGATAGAAACAGGAAAGACAGTGGAATGAGTCCGACATTGCTTTCCCGTGTACAAGTATGAATACACCACAGTGACTCCCATCTCCTCGTGTACACCCACAAAACTGGGACCTGACTAGGATAAGAAGATATATATGCTTGTATAAATATATCAAAATAGATTCTGGTGTCAAGTATAACTAAAAAGAACAAATTTTTAAAAAGTAGAGAAAAGAAAAACAGAAACAACGTTAACTGAGGTGGGGAACCCCTACACTGTATTTTAAAACTTTTTTCTTCACAAACAGCAGAGAGACCAACCATCTTTCTCTGGTTTCTGAGGCTATACCAGAATCCCACATGCTTGGTGGTTTAGAAACAGTAGATGTTTGTTTGGCTCACAGACTGGAGGCTGGGAAGTCCACGATCCAGGGTCTGGCGTCTGGTGAGATCATTGTGCTGGTCAAACATGGTGGAGGAACAAGGGAGAGCATGGAAGACAGAGGAAGAGGCAGCTGAACCCACAACAAAGCCACGATCACCACTAACCTGCCCCTGCCACAGTGGGCCAGCCCATTCAAGAAGACAGCGCCCCATTCCCGAATCTCTGAAAGGGCTCACCTCTTTTTTGTTTTTTGGTTTTTTTTTTTTTTTTTTTGGTTTTAAACTTTGAGTGCTAAGTTATAAACTTTCATTATTTTTTCTTTTTCTTTTTTTTATTTATAATAGTAGTATGTATTACAATCCATAATGCACATATATATTATCTTTTTACATACAACTGTTTGTATACAAAGTATATAAGTACCATTCAGACCTTCAATCGTGCATTTAGGATGATGATATACATCTCACCTCTTAATTTGCTGTTACAATGTCAATTAAATGTCCATACGCACTTTATAGGGAAGAACTAAATTGTGGCTCTAAAATAATTAGCTACCTTGACTACAGGCGCCAGAAAATCTATCTTGTTCATGTTTCTCAAACAAATTAAAGAGTTTCACAGTCCTTGTTTGTTGTCGCCGGAAAGGGATTGCAGCCTGGAACGGCAGCGCCGCGGGAAGGAGTCCGGAGACAGGATGGAGACGAAAATATTCTTTAATCTTTCTGTCTCTGTCTCTTGTAATTACTAACACCACATACACACTCTCACAAGAAACCAAGGCACCTACTCTTACAAGAAACTACAATATATCTATACAATAGCGATAACCCTGTCTTTTCTCTCTCTGGTCTCTTCCCATGCGCCCGAGCAGCAATGGCGCTAGCTCGATCTGCTGAGTCACCGTTCAAATCTCTCGAGATCCTCGACCAAGTCCCGCGAGATCCCAGGCCAAGTGCCGTGAGACTACAGAAGGCGGAAATGCCCAAAAATGTCTATGGCCCATAGTCAACCACAATCTTAGCTATCTCCCCAAACAGGGCTCCTGCACTTGTTTAACTGGTACTTATGAATAACGAGAGCACCACCCAGGGCTACAGGAAGCCTTTAGAGTCAGGATTCCACTTAGTTTGGAGGAGCCCTTCCATGTCCACGGGAGGATAGCAGGAAGATTTGCTCTGACGAGCTAGTTACTCCAGAGTCCACAGAACACAGCAACTGAGAATCTCCACCCATGGTGGCACCTCTGTCTGGATAAACACAACTTATTGTGCTTTGTTGAACTCCCAAAATAACCCCAAAATACACTTCGGACCAACCTACCTCACAGTTTCCATGTTCTGGTTTATTTGTTTTGACCTTCATTTAGGAGCACATTTCCCTTATTCAAACACTGTGAAGAAGCTATACAATCAATCAACAAGTACACAAAAAAAATGTTCAACATCCTTGGCAATTAGAGAAATGCAAATCAAAACTACTCAAGATTTCATTTCACTCCAGTCAAAACGGCAGCTCTTAAGGACACTAACAATAATAAATGTTGGAGAGGATGTTGGGGAAAAGGCACACTCTTAAATTGCTGGTGGGACTGCAAAATGGTACAGCCAATCTGGAAAGCAGTATGGAGATTCCTTGGAAAACTGGGAATGGAACCACCATTTGACCCAGCTATCTCACTCCTTGGTCTATACCCAAAGGACTTAAAAACAGCATACTACAAGGACACAGCCACATCAATGTTTATAGCAGCACAATTCACAATAGCTAAACTGCAGAACCAACCTAGATGCCCTTCAATAGATGAATGGATAAAGACAATGTGGTATATATACACAATGGAATATTACTCAGCAATAAAAGAGAATAAAATCATGGCATTCGCAGGTAAATGGACAAAGCTGGAGAATATAATGCTAAGTGAATTTAGCCAATCTCAAAAATCCAAATGCTGAATATTTTCTCTGATATAAGGAGGCTGATTCATAGTGGGGTTGGGACAGGGAGCACAGGAGGATTAGAAGAACACTAGAAAGGCCAATGGGGAGGGAGGGTAAGGGAGGGAGCAAGGGGGTATGACGGGGAAAAAAAAGATGATAGTATGAGATGGATATCATTACCCTGGGTGCATGTATAAAGACACAAATGGTGTGAATATGCTTTGTATACAACCAGAGATATGTAAAAATGTGCTCTATACGTATAATATGAATTGTAACACATTCTGCTGTCATATACAACAACTTAGAATAAAAGCAAACACTGTGAGATTAACAAAAAAAAAAAAAAAAAAAAGAAAGAAAGATAAGTTTCAACATGCCAGTTGAAGAGATGTTGAATAAAAATGCTACTTCTTCAAATACCGTTTAATTATTCTCTGAGTTGCATCAGGAGCAATCATGGCACTGACCTATATTGGTTGAGCATTTCCTCCGTAACCAAGTGTTTTTCTGTGAGCCTTGCATGTATCAGTTCGGTTAATCATAAAATAAACGTGCAATATGGATTCTCCTATCATCCTCACTGAGGAGAAAGCTGGTGAACAACCTCGAGGCCACCCAGGCAGGAAGGGGCAGAGGCCCTGCTGGAAGCCAGACCAACACCCAGGCCAGCGCCTCCACACGGCACCAGTGCTTCCAGGCCCTTTGGAAGGACCACATGTATAGTCGCCCCACCAGCCCTCACTGGTTCCCAGTCTTCCAGCCTGAGCCTCACACAGAGGGAGAACCAGGAGGTCCACACATGCAACAGGCCCTCACTTGCACAAGCAAACGAGTTCTTCCATGTTGTAGGTCAGATTCCAACACAGGATCAGCATGCAGTGTCTTTTTATTATATTTCTCTCAGCCTTTTTATGCATTTCCAGACAAAGAAGGCAATTAGCCAACAGCAAACATTTACAGACAATGAAGGCAAATAGCCAGTAGCAATGACGAACACAAATTTGCGAATCAGCAATCAGCCAGATAAACTTTCTCTAAAGATATCTTAAACTAGTTAGGGCTAGAACACTTTGAGCTCCTCTTCTTTTCAATATAGAAGAAACAAGAAAGAAACACCCTCGTTTGCAAGCCATGTTTCTTTATTATATACTCTATACTTCTTGGCAGAACTTTCCATTTGCAGACATGCCCACCAAGAGCAACAGGCCTTGTTTGCAAGAACTCTTGTTGCCATACTTTCTGATTAGCCTCTTGGCAGAACGTTCCATTTGCAGACACGTTCACCAAGGGAGTGACAAGCGCCTCGTTTGCAAGAACGCCTGCACCCATTACTTCTGATAAACTACTTGTTTCTTCTCTATCTGTTCTACACCTCTTGGCAGCACGTTTTGTTTGCAGACACGTGCTGTCCAAGGGCAACAAGGCCTCGTTTGCAAGAATTCTTGTTGCCATTCTTCTGATTCTCTACATTCCAAGATGTGAGCAGGCAACTGCAAGTGCAGGTGAGAAGTCTATCCCTTCCCCTTCTGCTCTATAACAGATCCTCTTGCATTAGTGAGGTTGAAGTGGCTGTGGGTATTTCAGGAGGTGCAGAGAAGAAACTTAGGTAGATAAATGCATGCATGTGGCTAAGTCACTGTGGGCCTTTTTGAAGGAATGTGAGTACTTTCCCTTCCTCTGCTTAGGCCATCCATGGGCTGACATGAAGACATAGGATCAGAGGAGCTGTCCTGCAGCACACAGCACCTGAAGAGTGTGAGAGAGTCAGCCTGGGCCCATGATTTTCCTAGTCTCTTAGCTCATACTTGATGAATGCTGATAGAATTTTCCAAAATTTGGCAAAAATACTGAAAATTGATGTGAGATTACACATAGATGTTATTGGTAAAATATAACAACCTTGATTGACAAATATTTTATATTTGCACAATTGGAAAGTATAAAGTGTGATTTAAGTTAAAGATATGCAAGCAAGAAATATGGGAGAGAGAAATGTAACAGCTGTGTGTCTGACAGTGAATGAACTGAAATGTTCTATTATTTATCTTTAATGCATCGAAGTGTGGTTTCTATCATTTAAAAAAATTTTTGAAGTTTATAGTGAAGTCTTTTCTAAAACTCAATAAATACTTACATTCACACTTGGCATTTAGTGTTAATTTTATATTCCCACTTTTTTCCAGATAACGTCGTGAATTATATAAGCTTAAGACCCTTCAAAGATGAGGGATGTCCCCGAGTATGTGCTAAAAATGTGTATGTCATAATGATTTACATCACAATTGTCTAGAAGCACAGGAAAATGACCCTCCCAATTCAGAATGGGCCTGTCTTAGCTCCGGAGCTGTAACTAAGTACTACTGACTCAGACAGACCACGATGGCTGGAACAACATGATTTCTGACAGCTCTGGAGACTGAGGAGTCCAAGGCCGAGTGGGGCAGATCTGGTGTCTGGTGAGGGCTCTTCCTGGCTCCTGGAGGGTCATGTTCTCACCATCCTCACCTGATGGGAGAGCTCTCAAGAACTGGTCACCTCCCAGAGGCCTACTCTCCTAACGCCATCACCCAGGGGGAGGACTCCAACATGTGTGAATTTGAGCTTCAGTCCAAAACAGACCCCTCCTCCGGTCACACGCGCTTGTGAGTTCGTATTTCCATGGTCCACTGAGAAAACATGAGCCCTTCTACACTCAGAATGCAGCCTCCGGCTGTCACACCTACCTTTTCAAGGGTATGTGCCTGTGCAAGCCTTCTCGCCTCCAAGGCCGAGTGGGGCAGATCTGGTGTCTGGTGAGGGCCCGTGTTCTCACCATCCTCACCTGATGGGAGAGCTCCAAGACTGGTCACCTCCCAGAGGCCTACTCTCCTAACGCCATCACCCAGGGGGAGGACTCAGACAGCGTCTCCTGAGCACCTTCTAGGTGCTGTGTGGGTGCTCAGTGGGCCACAGGGTTGGAGAAGATCCTTCCTAGGGCTCATGGCACAGGGCAGGGACATGGGTCACAGGAATGGACAAGTGTCATGCCATGGAGAGGGGCCCAGGGCCTTGCTGGGGAGCTGCCTCTTCCTTCATGCTGCACCTCGAACTTGTCCTTTCTCTCTGGCTCCCAGGGAAGTTACTGAACTGCTGGAGCAGACTGTCTGCTTCTCCATCTGTCTGTCTGTCTTTCAGTCTCCCTCCCTCCCCATCTCTCTGTATTTGCCTCCTCTCATCCCCTCCTCCTCTTCCTCTCCCTCCCTCAGAGTTAGCAAGACGATTTTGACTCTCCTGTGAGACCTCAGGAATGGCACTGAACAGTCATCAAGGGGACATCACACCTCCCTGCAGGCCCCACCAGGCTGTCATGAGGGTTGCTGCCTTTGGAAGGTTTAAAATGCACATACTCAGTGCTACCAAGAGCATGTGCATAGGTTTTCAGTTTTTTTCTTCTCAAATAATTTAAACAGAATGATAAGCCAGGTATTTGGGGAAAAGAAATATATATCACAAAAATTGGGGGGAACATGTTTCAGAACAGGTGGAATTGATTACCTTATGCTATTACAGAGGTCAATATTTCTCGCCTAGTGGCCCTTCAAGGAACAATGTGTTGCTAGGCAGTTCCCGTCAGGCACAGATGGCGCCCTCCCTCCAGCCCGGGCCTCCGGGGGTGGTCAGACTCAGTCCACACGTGTTACCTTTAGTTGACTGGCACTCTCTCCTTTCCAGCCATGCTGTGGAGTGCTGGGCACTGAGAACTTTTCCACCTCTTATCCTGACTTCAGCTCCTGAGTTAAGAAAAGCTGTGGCTTTGAGTGGACTGTTTGCAGGGAGCTTGACCCCATCACTTCCCAGTATGGTCAGGATCAAGCTGCCCACAAGGTCACTTTCTAGTGCTGCCACGCATCATGGCTTGTAGAACAGTACCTTCCCTCTGTGCCCCTCAGAATGGAGAGAGAGGCAGCGAGGCAGCGCAGAACTCTGCCTGCCGTCTCTGTTCCCAAGCACAGCAACCCCACTGGCTCAGGGCACAGCCCTGACAATTTAACCCTCGGGACTTCCTTGGAGGCCCCATCTCCAAATGTAGCCACCTTGGGCATTTGGGTTGCTAGGTGTGAATTTGGGGGTAGGGGACACACACTTCCTGTCCATTACTGCTAATGCAGCAAACCCAGACGCAATATCGTAGTTTCCCTGCAAGCTGAGGCTGCAGCTTCCCTTTGCACAGCTCCAGGAGCTTTGCTACCGTGAGTTTGTTTTCAAATTTCTTCAGATTTATTTAGATCAAAAACCACTCTGAAGCAGAGGCAGATGTGGGCTTCATATTGACAGGGCTGGTCTTCCTCCAAGATTTTGCGCTTTTTTCTGTATTTTTATTTTCTTAAAACAGCCTCAGTTCCTCTTTCTATCTCTAGTGACAGGCACACATTTGCCAAGTACTGCCTTGTGCTCGCTCCAGCGAGGCCCTGAGCTCCCCGGGAGGCTGGATTGATGGAGGACACCCAGCTGGGGACACAGCTCAGATGATGGCTTCTCAGGCTCATCAAGTGTGGGTGATTATTTTGCAATCACCTATCAGTCCCCTGGATTATGACCTCTTGGGGTTCAGGGAACTTTTCTGTTCTTTGCTTTCATCCCCTCTTTCTTGGCCACACTGGAACCTGTCCCCTCTTCCTTGTTCTTAGAGAAAACACCGACCCCACCAAGCCTGCTGTTATGGCTTGGATACGAGACATCACCACAAAAGTTAATGTTAGCCCATGCAGGAGTGTTCAGGAGACATGGTTAGATTACAAGAGCTTTTAATCCATTGATAGATTAATAATTTGAAAAGACTGGCAGCTGGTTGTGGCTGGAAAAAAGAGGTCAGTCAGGATGGTGGCTTTGGGATGTATATTTTGTCTCTGGCTCCTCATATTGCGCCCCACCCCCCCCCCTCTCTCTCGCTCTTACTCTCTCTGTCCTTCCTGGCTACCACGAGCTGAGAAGCTTTTCTCCACCACACCCTTCCACCATAATATTCTGCCCCACCTCTGCCCAGAGCAATGGAGTCCGCAGACCATAAACTGAACCTCTGAAACCATGAGCCAAAATAAACTTATCCTCCCCTGAATTGTTCTTGTCAGGTATTTTGGTCACAGTGACAAAGCTAACACACCTGTGACCTCCAGTAGCTCTGTCGAAGTCTATGCAACAGGAACTGGCCAATCAATCAGACGCTGCTTCCCTCCACAGACTTTTTAAAAGAAATTGTTGTTGTTGGCAATCACTGTATGGATTGCACCTTTAGGCTCCAGGAGAGTGTTAACAAAAGACTTCCAACCTTGGAAGTGCTGCATTGTCTAAAGTATGTCTTCTGAGCTTCCTTTATCCGCAATTATGTCAATTTTGAAAGTTCAGTGTTAAATTATTTTACAAAAATTACCACTCCCATTTTTCCTGTTTGAATTATATCTCTGATGACTAAGGACTTAATTGGTTTGTTTTCTTTCTTTGTTAGTTTTCTCTTGTTGTCCTGACATTCGAGGTCAAGACTAAACATGTCTACCTGCATCAGACCCTTGGGATTGACCTTTGTGTTCTCAAGCATTCCCTTCCCCCCGTGGACTTGTAGATCTCATACAAACCCACTCAATGATATCTTTGGATGCCCTTCACCAGGATCCAGAGCAATTACAGAAGGTCTGTGCTGGTCTGTAGAGCTTATTCATGAAGACCATCTGTGCTCTGCCTGGACATGTGGTCACACCAGCACACAGATCCGGACGTCTCACGGCTCTGCTTTTAACTGATCAAGTCTAGAATGATGAAGACCCGTCCTGGGGTAAAACGAAGAGGTTCCATGAATTTCTTACCCAAGGACATGGAGTTCATGTTTCACTGAGGAAACTTTGGTACTGTTACCTATTATATCAGAAAATATCCATCAACTTTGAGCAAAGCTCAAATTGCCTTCTTTGTGTTCTCTGTGTCACCGTAGACATGCCCGGCAGGCAGTGAGTGCTGCATGGAGCTGTTCTTAAGACAGGCAGGGGATGACTGCTAGAAAACTTGCAGGATAGTCAGACGCGCACGCTGGAACCATCGTAGAGGAAAAGGGAAGGGGTTTATTGAATTCCCAAAGAAACACGTGGGGGGATGGGGATGAACCGTGCGGACCAATGGGAGCCGGAGCGAGCGGGAGCAGAGCGGGAACAGAGAGCGGCAGGAACAGAGAGCGAGCTCAGTCCGGGGCTGGCTTTAAATAGAGTAGGGGTCATAAAACCCCCTTGGAGTGAGTCCTTGCCCTATAGGCTATCAGAGGTGGGGGGGGGGGGGTAGTGGACAGGGCATTTGCTGGTCAGGTTTTCTGGTCACGCTGAGGATCTTGGGAGGTGTAGTTTTCAACAAAGCACCTGGGGAGGTGTGGCCTCCTGACTGGGAGGCGCGGCCTCCTGCCTGGAATCCAACAATGACAGTCATGGAATGCCATCCACCCTTGGAGTCTGTCTCCAGAGAGTTGGTGTGGCTAATTCAACACTGCTGTCACAGCTCATCCATCCTAGGGCTGGACACACACATTCTGAATGGGTCTGGAAGGTTCTGTCCATGACTAAAGCCTCAAGGAGAGGAAGCTCACTCCTGTGTGCTAATCAGAGTGGAATGTGACTGTCCCAGGGCTGCTCAGACCTCCTGCATGGGCAGCACTTGGTCACAGGTCTCAGGATTCCTTAATGGCATGAGTGACTCCTCCATCAAAGAAGAGTCAATGCTATTAAGATGCTATTCCTTTCAAAGTTGGTTTGCAGATTCAGTGCAATCCCTGCCAAAATCTAAGCTGTATTTTTCCAGAATGTGGCAAGCTATTCAAGAATCATTTGGAAATGCAAGAACTCAGAGGAATTGTGGCTCAGCGGGAGAGCGTTCACCTAGCGCATGCACGGCCCGGGTTCGATCCTCAGCACCACATACAAATAAACTCATTGTGTACAACTAAAGCAAATAAATAAATATTAAAAAAAGAACCCAGAACAGCCAAAGCAATTTTTAAAAAGAAGAATGAAGTTGGAAGACTCAACTTTCTTCTTTCAAATCTGCCCACAAAGCTATAGTAATTAAGACAGTGTCATACTGACATAAGGGTAAACATTGATCAGTAAAATAGAATTAAGGGTCCAAATATTCTTACATTCATACATTCATAGTCAATTGATTTTTGACAAAGGTGTCAAGACAATTCAGTGGAGAAATGTCAGTCTTTTAAAAATAATCCTCAGAAAACCACATATTTACATGCAAAAGAATTAAGCTGGACTTTTATCCCATGTCATATATAAAAGCTATGAACTCACATCTCAAAACGGAATCTATTAAACTCTTGGAAGGAAATGGTTATAAATTCTCATGATCCTATATGGGACAATGGTTGCTTTGATGTGACACTTAAATAACAGCATTTAAAGAAAAAATATAGATTAAATAGACTTCATCAAAGTAGAAAAATTTAGTGTTTCAACGGAAATGGAGAACACATCATCCTCAAAATAAAAAAAAATGTCTCTGCAAATTATGTATCTGGCAATGGTTTGCTAATCAGAATATAAAGAGAGGTCTTACAGTCCAAAGATAAAGGTAAATGACACAATTTAGAAATAGATAAATGATCTGGATAGATATTTCTCCAAGTATCATAAAGAAATGGCAACTAATGATAACATCACTAGTCATTAGTGAAATGTTAGTCAAACCCACAATAGATACCATTTTATACCCACTAGGTTGACAATAATCAATCAAAATCTAATTTTGGTAAGGACACAGAGAAACTGAACTGCCTTGGATTGCTAGTAGCAATTCAGAACGGTGCTATCACTCAGGAAAACAGTCTGGTGGTCTTTAAACTGTTCAACATAAAGATCCTGTACTTGGCCTGGTGGAGCACAGGGCTGGGGTGCAAGGAGGTGGTCGCATGGACTCCCTTTTCTCCTCTCCTGAGATTCCACTCCATGATGCCACATGACACAGCCAAACCTAGTTAGAGCAGTGGGAATGGATTTTATTAAGTAAAAGATGAAGGTGGAGGAAGGAGCTGCAGGCTTCTGAGCAGTGTCCTGCGCTGGGCATGGCCTCAGAGTCATCTTTAATGCCTGTCCTGACTCCTTCATGTTTTTTGAGGAATCTCCATACTGCTTTCCAAAGTGGTTGCACCAGTCTGCAGTCCCACCAAAAACAGGACCTCATCCAAGACCCCAAATGATGGCCAGTCAACATGTCTCCATAGACTCCTCTTGGGGTGACAGTTTCTCTGAACTTCTTTGTTCCAATGACCTCAGCACTGTGAGGAGGACCTGTCAGTCTCTTGTTGCTCAATTCATTCCTGCTTTAGCCATTGGGAGTTCTTTCCATTGGAGGATGGTCATGAGAAAGACCAAGCAGTGACTAAAAGCTTGGAACTTTCAGTCCCTCACCCCATCCTGTGGGGAAAGAAGCTGAAGATTGAGTTAGTAATCCATCGTGCCTCGTAATTAAGTCTCCACAGAAGTCTCTAAAAGAAGTGGTTCAGGGAGTTTCTGAATTGCTGAACAAATCCATGTGCAGGAATGTTGGTGCTCCCCAACTCCATGGGGACAGAGGTTCCTGCACTGGGGACCCTCCTGGGCCTCATCCCGCACATCTCATCTGACTGTAATTTTGTCTTTTCTAGAATGTCATGAAAGGTGGGCATGCAGTATGTTGCCCTTCAGTATGGCTTATTTCACTTAGCAGTACACTAGGTAGGATATATTTGTGTTTCTGTATAGGTTGGTAGTTCATTCCTTTCTATTCTGTGTTGATTGTGCATTCAGCTATGTAAGGACATTCTGACTTATTATCTGATCAGCATCAGTAGAGCTGCTGAGCATTATTACATGCTGCTTTTGTTTGGACATGTTTTCTCATGCACTTGTCTACATGCAGATAATTTATAGGCACACTGTTGGGTCATGGAATTGTTTCACTTTGGAAAGAATTGGCACACTGTCTTCCAAAGTGGTTGTGCCTCATGTCCTCCCAGCAATGCATGAATGAGGGTGTGGGGGTCCACATCCTAGAGCTCTTTGGAAAGAATTGGCACACTGTCTTCCAAAGTGGTTGTGCCTCATGTCCTCCCAGCAATGCATGAATGAGGGTGTGGGGGTCCACATCCTAGAGCTCTTTGTGTACTGCTACTTCATAGAGTTTAGCAGTTCTAATAACTGTGCCATGCTACCTCACTATTGTTTTAATTTGCAATGCCCTGATCATATGTGATGCTGAACATCATTTTGTAGAACTATCTGCCATCTTTGTATTTCCTTTGGTCAGTTGTCTGTTCAGCTATTTACCCATTTTATTTTGGTTTTTAGTTCTCAGTTTTTAAGAATTTTTTGTGTATTTCTAATTAAAATCCTTTTTTGAAAAAAAAAAAAAAACATAAAGATCCCATGTGGTTCAGCAACTGTATTCCAGATTCATACCAAAAACAATTCAAAATATATCTCTGCAGGAAACATGTCCATGGCCCATAGTCAACCGCAATCTTAGCCATCTCCCCAAACAGGGCTCCTGAATATCTCCACAGTGAATTTTTTACATAGATATTTGTAGTACCATTAATCATGACAATCAAAGGTGAAACAACCTAATGCCCATCAGTTGATGAATAGGTCAGAAAATGTGGTATATCCACACAGCAAAATATTATTGTTGTTAACAAATACTACTTCAAATAGCAATGATAAATCTTAAAAACACACCTAGTGAAAGAATAATGCTACAAAAGGCCATATATGGTATGCTTCACTTTGTATGAAGTGTCCAGAATAGGCAATCCATAGATTCCAATAGTTTGCCGTAGCCAGAGGCTGTCGGGAGGGGAAAGGGGAGTGCATGGGGGTATTGAATTTCTTTTTGCTTTGAAGAAAATGTTATGGAATTATAAAGTAGTGCTGGTTATATGACTTCATGAATATACCGAGATCAATTGAACTTTACACTAGAAATGATAAATTTTAAAAGATTAAATTAAAGATGAAGATGTTCTGGCTGGGATTGGGAGGGAGGATTCTAGGATTCTTTGTGTTGGTGGTATGTAGACAGGCCAGGTTTCGTGGAGGTGACCCATTGTGATTCTTGGAATGACAGACACATCTCAGAAGGCCCCAGGCTCATCAACTACACCTTGTTTTCTAGGCTGATCTGCTGATGTTGAATGGAGCAAGCAGTCTTGGCTTGGAGTATCTCTATGAGAACCTGTTATGCAATGAGAAATGCCAACAATGCCCCCACTTCCAGTGGCTCTGTCTTCTTCGTACCATGAGAGCTTTGTATCCACATGGGACAGTAGAGAAAACCCCACAAATACCAGAGTCAATATCCCATCATGTAGGGCATAATTCTAGCTAATTGACATAAATTAAAAATGGAATCATTTTTGTTTATCTGAGAGTCATACCTTGTATTTTTAAATTGATTGTTTTTAGTTATATACAACACTAGGATACATTTGAGATAATCACAAAAGCATGGAATATACTTGCTCTAATTCAGTCCAGCACTTTCTTCTCTCTTCCCTTTCTCCCCTCCCTCTACTCTATTGTTTTTATGGTACTTTTTATTGGACATTTATTTAGTTTCCTTAGAATACTCCTAAAATGCATAAAAGTTTGTTTAAAATGATCTTCCATTGCACTTATAGTTTTTAGTACTAAGAAAAAAAAAAATAACCTTGCTTAGAAAAACGTGTTTTGGACATTGTCATTGCTTTAACCAAATTGCCAGTTCCATCAATTTAAATTAAATTGTGCTTGATAAGTTGAGTCCCCATCTTTTTTTTTTTTTTTTTTTTTTCCATTTGTTCCCACCTTCCCACGTGCTCTCAGGCCACCTTGGCCTCCCTTGCCCCTCTTGACATGTGTTCTCCCAGTTCAGTTCACCTCTGTGTGACATCTCAGGTCGGGACGACTCACCAGGCCTGGGTCCCCAGTGCTTCCTGGCCTTGGTGGCTGCGTTATGAGAGCAGGGAAAGTGCTCATATTTCAACAGAGAATTTTTTGAAATAATCATAATTATGTGGCTGAATGCTTATCTTTTGGGGTGTCCATTTTTCAGGTCTTGGTCATCCTATCCCATATGGAGATTGCAGTCATTATCAGAAACCCATAATTAGCTTCTGCATCTTTTGACCTTTCCCAGATGACATTCAACATGCCATACAAAGCCAATTCCATGATACAGGTCATCAATGAAAGCTCACATTTCAAAATTGTTAAGTGTTTGAAAGGATGTACTTAATTTGGAAATATTTGCTACTCCTAGATTCGGTATTTCTGATATTTTGCCACCTGTTTTTTTCATCTTATCAATGATCATTATGAATGGATACATATAGTCTTATCTCAAGAGTATATGACAAAGAAAACGCTAAACATTCAGAAAGACTCCTAAGAAACAAATTAGCTTTGATATAAAACAATGACTCTCTAGAGTTTGACAGGTTGCTAAATTCCATTTCCCAAGAGGAGACAGAAATAATTCTGCAAAGATGCTTGTATCTCCTTCACCAGATCAGAGTGCTTTTGAAACAAAGGAAACTAAAAGGTATGCAGGCAAGAAGAAAGCAGAAGTCTAATCCTCTTTCCATATAGGAATGATATCTTCTGTCTTCAGAAATGAGGCATGTTTCACACATGTATGAATCTCATGGGTTAATTTCTCTAGTCACAGATATGGGACAGATTAAATTACACAGTGTTGAAAGTCCCAGTCTTGGTTAGTGGTAGCTGTTTCCAGAGAATGTCACTTGCCTCCATATCGCTGCTAACCACAGGCTTGAATTCCCAGGCCTCCTACCAATCTCATCCTCATCTGTATGGAGTGTATACTCCATTCAGGGCTCCAGAGTCTCTGCAGACAACTCCTAATAATCTGCAAATCGGTTCACCTGCTTCTTCAGAGGCCCAAGGAGAGAAAATGGCCTGTGCTCATGTGAAGAGAAGATGAATATTGATGGGGAGAGTCCTTGAGTGACAATGACAACCAACACCATCATCTACTGCAGACCTAGCATCCATTAAGCATCAAAGGTACACATTTCAATTTTGTTTTCATATTTCCTAGGTGATACCACGATATATAAATAAGGGGGAAATTGGGGTTCAGGAGGGGGAGATAAGGAAGAGATGTGAGTGTGTCACTCATCATTGTATCTCCAGGCTTGGTCAGGCCCATCTGGTTTTAAAGTTCAGCATCCGTCCTCCAGCCCTCCTCCGTATGTCCATCTGAAGATGTAGGCTAGGAAGAGGACAATGCCTCTTGGTAAAGCAGCATCTTCCTTACATGAGAGGTTCATGAGTGCGTCAGATGTTTAAGCAAACCCTAGCAAAGGTTTTAATTTGTAAGTTGCCCCTTTCTATTGATGTTTGTGAAATGGTGATGTAATGATTTTTTAAAAAGTATGGTTCAATTAGTTTCAAGTGTGAACAACAGTACCACTTAACAGCAGAGGAGAATGACAAACTGCATGTCCTGTTGCAAAATATTGCATGTTAGTAACTGCAGTGCTCAGTTGTAACAAGCTTATTCTCTGTTGCTGAAGACGGTCTGTCTTTTCTTCCAGCAAGATGAGCATTTCCCTGTTTATGGGATTAACTGACTTGAAAAGCCAGGTCTCAACCTCAACCGTCCAAACATAGACTAGGGTGGAAGAGTATCAATGAATTAAGGTGTTGAAGTACAACTGTCCAGATCTGTAAAAGAACAGCATCCAGTAGGGCCATTCTTTTTCTTCTGAGAAAGGCCCGTCAAGCCTGGTTCTGCAACGTATTCTGGTCTTAAGAGAGTGATCAAACACAGACTGTTCCCCGACTGCTTGGAGGAGGGTTGATGAGGAGGTAGAAGGAGCTGGTGGGGACAAGTGAGGTGGGAAGCAGAGCATGACATTTCCTCCAGTTCCATTTCTTAACTTGGTGTTGTACTTGGGGCCTCTGAGTGATTTGCAATCTCAATTAATTCATGCTCTCTGGGAATCTTTTATGTGCCGTGTGCTCCTCAATCTCATGTATTTACCTCCTTAAATTTTAGTCTCCGTAGAAGACCAAGCACTTGGGAGAACAGCCACTTAAAGGGCATGAGCCATGCCGTGCCTCTGTTATCTCCCCACCTCTCAGCGCAGGGGTAGAATGTCAGAGGCCATCCAGCTCTCTGTGACAGTGTCTTCTTGTTCTGTCTGATCTACCTGTAGATTATCTGGGTTCTAGAATAGAATGGAAAGATGTCCCAAATGCAGAATCAGGACATGTCTTGGAGCAAGGGAAGTTGGATAAATGCGTCATCATGAAACTCTTTCAGAAGAGCTCAGGGAGATTAAAGAGGCCGCAGACAGTCTCAGGCAGGAGTGTGAAGTTCACATTGTTCTTTCTGGTGACGGGAAATCTGCAGAGGGGGAGGTTATACCAGAAAGCAGTTCTTGGTGGGGAGTTGCCAGGCCTGGTTGGAGCCTGCTGGCACCTGCTCCTAGTGCTCAAGGCTTCCTCTCCCTCTCTGTAAAATGATCAGATTCAGCCCCTATCACCGCATCCTACGATAACTTCATGTTCCAAGTCTACCGCATTGTTTCCCAAAATCCAGTTTCTGGGAACTTTCAGCTAGAAAAGAGGGCAAATATTCTGGGATGGTCAAAAGGCAGGATGGTGCGTTTTGTGACGCTGGGTGAAGCGGGCCCTGTGAGCTGCAGCGTTGCATCAAATCCAGTCTCTGCATGGCTGTCCCGTCATGGCAGCCCATTAGTATTCCTCACAGGGGTCTCCTGGATGACCATGCTCCATGCTGCTGTCCTCACCACCTTTCTCTTAGGGAAGAGTGAGGCTCGGCCAGTGCAGCGGGCAGGGCTTCAGAAGAGGCACAAAGAGAGCGTGTGCCATGTGCCATGTATGTACTAGTGGGAAACAGGAAGTGGCCCTGAGGAAACAGGAAGTGACCCTGAGGAAACAGGGAGTGGCCCTGAGGAAACAGGAAGTGGCCCTGAGGAAACAGGGACTGAGGAAACAGGAAGTGGCCCTGAGGAAACAGGAAGTGACCCTGAGGAAACAGGGAGTGGTCCTGAGGAAACAGGGAGTGGCCCTGAGGAAATAGGAAGTGGCCCTGAGGAAACAGGGAGTGACTCTGCCAGCTTGTCCACATTGTCCAACAGACAAGGCCCCTGAAACCATGACTGTGATGCACAGCAGCTCTCAGAATAGGCTGTCACAGACACCTGACTGATGAAGTACTTGCAAAGAATTATGAAGCCCTAATTTAGCCATCTTTTCTGTGTTCTGTGATAAGACTCATTTTCAGACTTTTAACAGCATTTCTAAGAGCCAGAGACGAACTCGCAGTTCCTGTTCATTGTACAGGAATAATTCTAAAAAGGATTAGCTCTGACCTTCATTTCCCCAGGTTATGCATTCAGTAGATACGGCCTTAAGATCTGGGCAACTCCCAGAACCGTGTTACCCAGTGTGACCTCCTTCCTCTCAGCCATAATTCCCACTGTGACTACAGGCAAGAACCCCAGGAGTTTCCAAGGAAAATGTGCACCAAGCAGGTTAAGGAGAGAAGAGCAATTTTGGATACCACTTTGTTTGACTTTATAAACAAAGTCAGATCCACTTAAGGAAAACAAGAATAACTCCAGAAAAAGAACACTGTTTCAGGTATTATTTTAAGGAGAATTTCCTCTTACATCAAATAGCTAGCCACAGTTGTGCTATTGGTACAATGGATCATTTCTAATGTTCTTCACAAGCTGGGCCTGAAGAGACACTTTAAATGCAAAATTACATTATATATTTCAAATAGGTCCAGGAAGATATTTCAAATCATATTTCAACTTTGTAGGCGCAAATGGAGAAATTTCTAAAAGGAGCCCTTGGATACCTGAGCATTGTTGGAGACCATCTGAATATCAGAATATGTATTATTAACATGATTACAGATTTCAGAAACAAATTGTAAGAAAAATGTAATACAGCATGTACTCATTCTACTGACTAAATTAACATCCAAATACACATACTTCATTGAGTGCTTTAAAATTTTAGTATTTTGAGGTTAAAATAGTTTATCCTTACAATATGCTTTATTAGTTTAAATTTATATAGTTTTATTTTATTATGCTAATTGTTAGCCTCTGCATTAAATGAGCTTTTTCTGCTTTATGATCAATTGAAAAATGCATATGTGTGTGTATATAATTATACCCATGCATATTTATGTATACACACATGAGTATATATTAAGCATATAAATACACACATGTATATATTTATTTTAAAGTGAGATCATCAATATTAAAATATGGCTGTAACTCAATAGTTGTTTTCCTACATCAAGCATTTTCTAACTATGTTCAAACTGATGGATTGTCACCAGTTCACTGGGAAGGATGGTAGAGTGAAACAGACATTATTACCCTATACATATGTATGATCATACTACTAACGTAACTCAGCACCATGTACAGCCAGAAGAATGAGGAGTTATGCTCCATTTATGTACAATGTGTCAAAATGCATTCTACTATCATGTATAACCAATTGGAATAAATAAAAAATAAATTAGAAAAAAACTACCAAATTAAAACTTTAAAAAGTCTATGTAAAATGAAAAGTCAGTATAACAAATAATGCCTCAGGATAACCAAATACCATACTTAAACACTTAAATGTATAATATGTCTAAATAAAAACATGAAAGATGATGTCGATATACACATCTCTGGATTTAAAAAAAAGAAAGTCCTTGTTTTATGCAAGGAGGAGTGGAAGACAGTGCACTGGATCCAAGGTTGATTGGTACAACCCAATCCATCCATCATCGCCAGGACCCAACACCCACTCCTTATAAAAAGAAAACCTGATTGGCTTTTCTGGTGCATGCAGTACCTGTTGCCCATGGCAATATCTCCAAGTGTTCTTTCCGACATCGTCAAGTATGTCCAATACTGTCCTGACCACCACTCAGGAGGCCTAAGATTTGAGGGGCCAACAAGAGTGCATTACTGGTTTCCCCAGGAGGCCGCCCACTGGCACTCTGAAGAGACGCTCTCCTTGAAGTGGCACATCTTGGGAGACATGTACTTGGAAGTTATACAAAGAAACATGCTACTAATGTTTTTCCTAAATGGTGAAGTTTATTTCGATGCTCACATACAAGTGAATGAGGCAAACTATTTACATAAAACCTACGTACAAAAAATATAATACAATTTGTACTGTACATAATCAGGATTCTCTTATTTTGTTCCCCCAAACTGTAGGCAGACAGAGATGATGAGAGTGAGGGGGGTGGCCATGAATGGAAGATGGCTGCGTTCCTGGGAGTGGTCAGAATCGTGCTTCCTGAACTTGTTGTTCATAGAGAGATGGATGGGGTTGAGCTCTAGAAGCCGGCGACGCACCAGGAGCGTGAGTGAACACGACATTTTCACTGCGGGAAGAGCTCTCTTCACCTCGCGTGTGTACATTTTCCTTGGAGAAAAAGGAGCTTAGAGCCAGTGCAAGTTGTTTTTTTTTGCTGATTGGCTGGGTAATACCCCATCCAAATCCTTTCTAACTTCCATAATTAATCCAATGCAAGAAAGAAAGAGCTCCCTCCCCCAGTGGCCACAATTCCTGTCTTAAACTAATTCTGAAAACAATGTTATTTGTCAGGTGTCATTAAGCAACAATGTGAGGCATAGTCCTGGACAGCTCTCAGGGAGAATTTAGGACCAGTGTATTGATGGGACAGAAAACAGACAAAAAATGAAGCTCACCAGAAATTGCTGTGCACATGTCTACCAAGAAGTGTTCAAGGGAAACCTTGAGGACCGAATGTAAGTACTGAGAAAAAGTGGAGCATGCACAGTGACCCCACAAAATATCCAGGCATCCTCGAGCATTCCAACAAAACTACCAACGTTCTATTTTCTCAAAGAAAGGGGAAATATAAAACTATTTCATTCTTGAAAAAAAAATCCCCGCAATGTTTGGTACACATTGCATATTTCAAATTAATTTTAAATCAGTAATGTCTGCAAGCTTACCAAGAGCTGAGTAGGTTTTGGAGAAATTTCAATGAAAAGAAAATGAAACAATCCCAAATCAGTTTATTTCGTATCACAAAACAGGCAACAGCAAGTGAACACAAAATGAGGCGTCACATGTTTAAATGCAAATCAGTGGCAGAACACACAAGTTTTGCTACACACTTTTGAAGAACCCTGTGCAGGACCAAGCTTGTGCATTTTCCTGGCAGCTGGTGGGGAGCTGCCAGGATGTCTCCAGGGGCTGGGGTTGAGGCATCTATGCTGTTTTCCATCCGAGTGCAGAGGTTCAAGCTTGATTTTAGACCACAGTCACGGTGCAAAGCGAAAGCAGTCCACTTTAGCAGAGAAAATGTTGTTAAAAAAAAAAAAAAAAAAAAAAAAAAAAAAAAAAAACGAAATACTTTTGCAAATATGTGAGACAGTTTTGACATTGAATTAAAAAATATAATCGATCAGGCAATGTTCTAGGTGGTCCTCCCTCCACACTCAACTCCGTACCAATTGTTAGCAGCATGTATCTGGTTTTTCTCTTTCTGTGCACTTGCCTGGAGGGGAAACAAAGGCCTCTAACTTCGACAGGCACCACACTGACCTTCCTGTTACGGAACAGACACTGCTGTATGTTCTGGAAGATGTAAGAATTAGAGCCACGGCAGTTTCGGGGAGACTGCGTTCCTCTGAACACACCATTGCCCAGTGGGAGCAAATGCACACCTGGAGATGAAGTGTGTCTTGGTCATTTTCTATTCCTGAGTTCAGAGAGGCATGTAAGGATGATTTTCTTTAAAGCACATCCAATCAACCGTCTGCTTCTAACTGGAACCCACACTCTCAAGTGTCATGGTACTCCATCATCTATCTTCAACAAGGCACTAGCGACATTTTATGGGGAAGCATGCTACCTGCACTCACCAAGAGGTCAGCCAGCCGTGCCCTCTTTTCAGCATCATGATAGAAGAATAGTTTCTGTTTTCCAGAACCCAGACTTTGCTCCCAGACTGTATTTATTTAACATTTGGACCATCTGGCATTAAATTATCAAAAAGCCAAGAAAAAAGAGGGTCACGTTGGAACAACTGTCCTCAACTGAATAAAGAAGTAGAAAAAGTGTCTTTGTCTGACTTAAATTTTAGCTTGAGGAACACCAAGAAGTGAGTTTTCCACTACTACTTTTCTCCATCCAGGTCTAAAAGTGTCCTTGAATAGTCCCCATTGGCAAGAATTGATAGCAACTCTGATCAAGGGCAATCGTCCTGAATATTTTCTAAGGCAGAAGTAATAAAATCTTTAAAAAATACCACATTCTCCTACCTGTGCAGCAGTAGGAACTGCCCAATTTGTAGCAGGATCTGAATTTGGTTTTCATGAGGCTCTGGGTACTTTGCAGGGTGAATGATATTTTATAGAGAACAGGTCTCCATTCCCAATGCTTCTATAATATGGACAACATTTCTCATAATACAAGTGACAACTGAATACAAACTTTGATTCATATGGTAGAAATGTATATAATGCATCTTTAATATAAGTCTTCTTTAATATAAGAAGACCCATTTTATAAATGGCCAAAAAGATCCAACACTGCATCTTGTTCATTACTTTTCTATTTTGAGAAGGGGAAAAAAAAAAGCAAAGTTTAAAGCAATATTTTTCCATTGTTGCATCAGGCTACCAAAACAGAAATTCTGAATGTTTTAGCTCAGTACTTGTAAAGTTATGAAATATCATCAAAATAATTTTAATTGATCACAATGAGAGATTAGCAGAAATAAATTCTACTTCAGTCCCTGGGATCATCTTGCATGTTAGTACACTAGGCATGACATTTCCTTTTGTGCATTTCATAGGTCAAAATGGGCATTACTTTATATTTCCCCATTTCACACTCATTGTCCAAATAAGCAGGGTGCTCAGAATGGCTTCTAGTATCTAATAATAGATAATCATGGATGATAATAGGTAATCAAACATTGACAATGTCATGTCAGCATAAATCTCCATGAAGTGATGGAGGTTTTTGGAAGAACGGATGTGCCAGGCATGGCCAATGCCGTCTGCGAACTCCAGCTTGGATTGTTAAAGACAATGGCAGTAAGTTTGCATAGGCGTTGATTTCAGGGTACTATTTTGATACCTTCATAGAAATTGATTACTGGAGCTGCGGGATTTAGACCTGGCTTGTCACTTGGGAAATGGCAGTTTTGATGTTCATTTAGTTTGGTTGATTAACCTGTGCGACCTGCTGCCTCCGGAAGGTGCTCCAGAGCTATCTTCTGAGACAGAGACACTAAACTCACTGGAGTTAGCCCCAAATGCCACCCAAGTCAGGAAAGTCCCACTGAAGTACCAAGAACACTTTGAAGCCATAGAAAGTTGATGGCCCTGGGACCAGGCAGATTTGGGAAATGGTTTGACCAGTGCATGGGAATGAATATGATTCATTACACAAGCAAGTCAAATAAGAGTAAAGAAGTATAATGATATTTTAAAATTCAAACGCTATCAAAGCTGTGGTTAGGTAAAATGATTAGCTGGGTGCATCCCTGATGTATTATGTTTAGGATAAAATTTCCTGTAACATTCCATTAAACTTTAATGTACCCTTAGGTGATATCTTGGGGACGTGGAGTCTGCCTTGCTGAGACTTTGTTCATAATGTTGAAGGCAAGCCCCATTAATTCTACCAAATATTCTGGTCAGAACATTCACTGGAATAGGCTTCGGAGCCCATGATCTTCACCCTTTTCTAGACAAATAAGGAAATAAGGACACCTTTGCCTCAGACTGCTGCGCTCCGGGCAGCCGATCCCGGAAGAGTCCACAGGCCGTGCCCACAGAACTGGGCATGTGGACTGTGATCCCCACCAGGGCCTGTCCTCAGCACTCACGGGGCAGTGATGAGCCCTTATCTTTCCATGGCACCTACTTATTGCTCCCACATTTGCTTCTTTTTTCTCTGGCTTCACCTAAGGGTCAGTGGGGCCAGACCCTGGTCCACTGAAGACCCTTCCTAGGGACGGAGGTGTCTCCTTGGCGAGGACACCTTCACAGCATTCACAGCTTCTAATTGCTCCTCAATCCCTTTAGAGTCTCTGTCCCCACTGTGCACACAAGAAGCCCTCTTCCCTTTCCCGCATGCGGATGCTAATCCCAGGCAGACTCTGGAAGAGGCTTAGAGAGACATCTCTACAAGAGGGTTCCTGTAGTCAGGAGGGGTCTGGAGCGGGGAGGGTGCACAGTACCCACAAGGACCAGCAGTGTGGTGATGGGGGAACTATTATTCCACAGGTGGTTAAAAGACTCAAAACTACAGCTCCAATACAGCTAAACCAAGCGTGGTTCTGCTAAACAAAAGAAAGAGAGGGTAAGGTGGGGAGGCAATTTTTCCTTTGAATACAGTGTCGGGTAACAGTGAGTGAGGGACTTTTTTCACAGTAGTACTCTAGAGGGTTTCTACTGTCCACACCATGAGAGCTCTGGGTGGAGAGGGTGTTCTTTTACATGCTTGTATTAGAGACCAGCTTGGATGCCATTAGAAAGCATGTCCATTAAGCCCAGTGACAAGTTCTTGAAATTTAGCATCCTCCCTCCAGGGGGAAGTAAAATGACTTTGAAGCTGAGAAAATATTCAGGAAGAGGAGATTAGAAAGATAGAGAGGGAGAGAAAGAGGAGGGGAGGAAGGAGGGAGGGAAGAAGGGAAGGAGGGAGAGGGTGGGGGAGAAAGAGAGAGAGAAGAAAGTTCATTCTACAGAGTGAAGATGCTTTTTCTGAGCAGAAAGTGAAGAGTCCAAGCAGGCAATGAAAACCCAACTAGAAACAATTTGGAAGCCATCTGTGCATTTTACCTGTTAGTGTGGCTTTCGAGGACATGTGTACAGTAGCAAACTCTTTTGCATTGCGCCTGGAAAGCATGAAATGCCACATAGAATACCACTGGTGAGGTCCTGCACATTAACCATTTTACAACCTAACATTCCAGAGCCAACCCAGCACATTTCCTAGACCCCACCTGCCATTTCTTTAATTTTAATACAGAGTCATTTCTGCAAATTTGGGCATGTGGGAATCTTTTGAATTCTACAATGTTCATTATTAATCATAGTTTTCCAACATTTTCTGAAATTGCTTCTTTAAATTGGATAGGGTGGAAACACATATGCTAATAAAGTTCTGTGTTCTTTGCTACCCGTACTATATATTTTCACAGACCTGACTGTCCATTTATCAAGAAGAACATATATAGCTATCTATCCAGGCCTTTATCACAATGCCCAGAGGATTCAGATGAACATTTTCAATTTTGTTCTTTCAATAATTATTGAACCAGCTGTCACATGCTACGTGTCAGTTGTGTATAATTTTTATCTTTTTTTTTTCCCCCCTTCTGGGGACTTCTACCAATGGCTTTAAAACACTCTGAATTGTTAATTAATGACCAAGGCTGAGACCACAGAGATCATCCATTCTTACTCCCAAGTGCACGTTGAACTGCCTTTGTTTCCCTGCAAGGAAAAGTGGGACTTGTTTGGACTGGATGGATGGGAGGCAGACTGGGGTAAAGAGAAGGCACCAGAACCAAACACTCCCTCCTCCCCTGGCCTGGGGCAGTGAGTGACAGCTTGCACTGAGGGACACATCAGGGTAGACTGTGACGGGCTCTGGAGAGCCAGCTTTACACATCATTAATGCTCTAGTAGGGGCCGATTGCCATACATTAGTTACATCGGGGAGATGGAGAACAGAAAGATATTTCATTAAATGTCAGTTATTTCAATAGTTGGCATAACGTAGAAAATAAAAAGGTTGTTTTCAGTTATAGTTCAGTATCTTTAATACTTTCCTTAATCGGCATCATAAATGTCCAAAATTGTTCTTTGCAGGGAGAAAGAAGGTATACAGTCTGTCCAAACACTGAACAAGTAGTTCCTCTACACGCTGGCTCTTCAGGACGTGACTGTGGCCAGACAGGAGGCTCCAGGCCAACAGTGTGGCAAGGTGCTCCCTGGAACGCCATAGAGTCCAAGAGTCGGAATAAGGCTGGTTTTGCAGCAAGCTGCAGGACTCTGCCACACCTCCTATGTCTGAGCCTCTGCCCCCTCGCTCACCTGCACAGGGAGAACAGTCACTGCCCCCAGGCCACAGCAGGGTGTCTCAGTCAACCCTCCCCTCTGCAGGCCCAGGGCAGGTAGGACCCCTGGGCTTCCCTGGGCAAGGATCATTCCAAGTCCACACACAAGCTCGCTTCTGAGAATCCATAATATAGCCCAGATCAGGACCTTGTGAGATCAAGGGTGAAAAACTGCCTGGCCACATTCATTTTCCTTGTTTTTATCAAATACTATGGACCTTGTAGAGGGAGGAGGTCTCTGATAAAGTGCCCATTTCCTCAAATTAAAAAATCAGGAAGATTAACATTTAAAGGCAAAAAGACATTTTTCTTTCTAAAGATTCCTTCCAATGTGGGTGGCACACTGATAAAATAAAGGCTCACGGAAACAATAGGCTTTTGGAGAAATGGACTGAACATAATAATAATAATAATAAAAATGTCACACCATGGCTCATCCAACAATGATCAGAGTTTGTCATGGACCAGACTTTCACGATGCCACAGTTAGATTTTTGTTGCTTTTAAGGGTGTGTATTATTATTTTTTTTTTTTTTTTTTCGCAGCAATGGGACACTATTGGCTTGAAATGCACTTGAAGTATATCCACACTTTATCTCTGAAGCCTCAGGAACATGGGCAGTCATGGACACAGGCTTTGAGGAACGGAGGATTTACAAAAGCCGAGGACCAAGCACTACTAGTACTCATCGTAGTTATTGAGATCTGTGAAGTAGGCATTGGAGTAGGTCTTCCCCGTGAGGTGCGGGTTGAAGTACTTGTTTCTTTCCTCTAGGATCAAGTTGTTTTTGTTAAATGCCTGTAAAATATATTAGAGAAAGATTTAAGAATGCTCAACAAGTAGCACTGCAGAGAGACTATAACTAGGAGACCATAATGTTAAAACTTCTCTCCTAAGCATCCCTTATTCTTGAAAGTTTTTCTCACTCACTGGTTTTCCCAGATCAATTGCCTCATGGAAGACTTGACTGGTAACTAGAATAAAGTTGGCTGCTTTGGGTATCTTCCGCTCTACTTTTAAATTTTAGTTTGGAAGTTAGGGAGAGACGTAGGGGGTCAGAAAACCTAAATCTAAGCCCCTAGGAACCCAAACTTGAATGATTTCAAGCTAGCATACACTTTGAAAGTCATCACATATGTCTAAGTATACATTTAAGTGGCTTTCAGATTTCCATGGATTGGTACACTCATCAGAGATCTTGATGGAACTTATTGAAGCAAATGCATTCCAATTAAACTGCCTTGATTTCTTTTCCCTCTGCACTCAGAAGTCAACTGTTGCAGCCACCTCTGACATGGATGGCTACCTCCTTAGCATTCATTAAAATCACCTGTAATTTCAAAGAGTACAACTATATCAAATAGAGAGTAACTACTGAGAGGATCAAAATAAAGATGTAGCAGAAGGCCAATTGTTTAGGACCAGCCTGAACAAGGCGTCAGAATAAAGTTCCAGAGGATTATTAAAGACGAGACAGCAATCCACACCCGCCTTCACGGCAGCAACATTTCTGATCATCTTGAAAGTCACTGCATCTTTTTTTTTTTTTAAATCAAACAATTCATAGTATTTTATTATAGTAACTGAAATGAACAAAGACAATTATCATCCCAAATTTCACAGTTTCCATACAAGCTTACTCTTCATGTTACACATTCTAAGGATTAAACCAATGTAGTTGATGTAAATTTACTGTTATAATACCATACATAGAAGTTTTATTGTCCTAAGTCCTTTCTGCTTTGCCTATTCCTGCCTCCCCCTAACCACAGATTTTTTACTCTCTATATAATTTTTCCTTTTACAGGATGCTCTAGAGTTAGAGTCATTTAGTATGTAGCATTTTTAAAAATGGGTCCTTCTATGTAATAAGCATTTACGTTTACTCCATTTTTTTAAAAGATTTTTTTTTTTTTACTTTTATTTCTTACCCTTATTTTGTTCAAGCCAATTTGACTATCTTAAATATTTTCTTCTTATTAGTGATTTTCAGTGATTTGATTTTGATTGTTAGGGTTTCATGTTTATTTTACTCAGGGTTTTCTTTCGTTGGAATTAAAGTTTTATGGTTCTTCGGAAATTTCGAAACCTTTTGATTATTACTTCCTCAGATATCTGCTCATTACTTTTACTTTTGTGCTCCATTACATATTTTTTAAATTCTCTTTTTTTTTTAATTTGTTTTATTTTTATTTATAATAGTAGTATGTATTCCAATTCATAACGCACTGCAGCCTAAGTGGGAGCACAGCCCGGCTAAATTGCCTCCTGCTGCCTGAGCCAGCAGGACCACAAGGAAGCGGATCTGCTGGAACCAGAGAAGGACACTCATGGGTTCTGTGGCCTTGGGAAGGTCCTTGCGGAGAGCAGGAGTCCTGTTCTTCCCGGCCTCTAGGAGCTCATTTCTGAGAGGTTAGGAGGAGGGTCTGCTGTGAGTTCCTGATGCTGCCTCCCTGGGCCTGACACCCGGGGAGGTCGGTGCTAATGGATTCTGAAACTGGTTCCAGCAGAGTCCATGGGTAAAGCCAACCAGCAGTGCCTCACCCAGGAGCGGAGGCCGCACAGCAGGGAACGGTCAAGGGCGGACAAGCTCTCCCCACCCCCCACTCCTGTGCAGGAAGGAGATCCAGTCGCACAGAGGACCATCAGAACAGGGAGGGGGCAGCAGAACTCCCTAGGGATGGGAAGGGAGACCACCCCCCCACAGGAATGGTGGAAGGTAGTGAGACTCAGCTCAGGAGAACCCCTTCCTCCACGTGGGTGGTACGAAAGGGTAGGTGCAGTGGACAAGACCCTTGGTGTCTTTCAGACTCCACCCGTGGCCTTCTGTGCGGACCCAGGAAGAGCAGCAGCTGCTACTAGCTGGGTGCTGGCCTCCTGCACGTTAGGACACTGCCACAACAACCCTGCGAGAGCACGTGCCATCAGATAGATAAAAAATGAAAACGACGACTTTAAGGATAAACACACTGAGGTTCAAGGAAGCTTGGCTCTGCCCCTAAAGTGGGAGTGGGTACCTGACTGCTCAGGGGTGGGCAGGGCCTGGCTGGGGGCTCTTCTCCCATGCCAGAGTTCAGGCTCACCCAGCACAGATGGGGCCGCCCTGAACAGGGGCCACCAGCCTGGTGTCTCTGTGTTGCTGTTTTCATGTCCCTTTTTAAATCCATCCCCACGGGAGAGGCCATGTTTTCCCAGGCAGAGCAAAGCAGAGAAGGCAGATCGCCAGGAATGGCCCCTGGCCCTCCGCCACCCCCGTCACCAGCGCCCACACCAGGCCTTGGCCTACCGCCGGCCCCGCGGTGCCTCACCTTGATGGCCTCCACCGAGTCATACTTGTCCAGTTTGTTGATGTGGTTGGTGATGCTGGTGTTGAGGGGGGCGGGAGAGACGGGGTGGATGACGGTCGCGTCGTGGGACTGCTGCTGGTAGCGCTGGCAGTAGGTGTAGATGAGCAGGGTGAGGAGGCAGCCGAGGATGGAGCTGCTGAGCCCCACGGCCATCATGTGGAACACGTTGAACTCTGCGGGCGGACCACAGCGAGGTGCTCAGAAAGGAGGCGCGGCCCGGCGGCCCGAGCGCGCAGAAGGGGAGAGCAGGAGAAGCCCCACTCCAAAATCAAAGAAATCATGACCACGCTCATCGTTGAAATGCTGCGGCCACCAGGAGGCTTCTCCACAGTGAGCACAGCATATTCAGATTCATGCTTTTGGGGATTGCAGTCAGTTTTTTCAAGACACTTTAAACCTGAATACCTGAATACGCTAGCAGAATAGCTTTTTTTTTTTTTTTTTTTTTTCTTTGAAGGCTCATACAGCACTCCTCTGTTCTTTTTTTTTTTTTTTTTTTTTAATTATTTTTTATTCTAACATGTTATAAATGACAGCAGAATGCATTGCATTTCATATTACACATATAGAGCACTTTTCTACAAATCTCTGGTTGTATGCAAAGTATAGTCACACCATTTGTGACTTTATACATGCACTTAGGGTAATGATATCCATCTCATTCTACCATCTTTTTTTTCTTTTTCTTCACCCTTTTGCCCCCTCTCTTCCCCTCCCTCCCCATTGGCCATTCTAGTGTTCCTCTAATCCTCCTATGCTCCCCATCCCAACCCGACTGTGAATTGGCCTCCTCTGTTCTAAGAGCATTATAATCTCTGTTCTCTGGGGTTTCTACAGCACAGGTCATTCATGTCCCTTAACAGGCTGAGTGTACCTGCACCCAGTACTACCAGGTCCCAGGAACAGCAAGAAAAGGCACTTACAGCTTCCAATTTCTGTACGTGGGCATGCCAGAGTACTCCCCTCACCCTCCTTTATTATTTCATCTTACTTAAAAATTGTTTCCATTTGCATGGATGATCTTGTTTTCCATTTTTTGCACACACATGCATTGTATGATCTTAACATTAGAAACTCCCAAAGTTCTGAAGGAAAAAATGATCTCGTTGCTAAACACAGCCATTCTCCCAGGGCCCTGAGAGATGGACTAGAAGCTGGAAGAGAGACTGTTGGATTCTGGGCAGGGAGGCTGCACCTCCCAGGTAGGCCACACCTCCCCAGGTACTTTGTGAAAAGACTACATCTCCCAGGTGCCTCAGGTTGGCCAGTGAACCTGGCCACCAGGTACCCTCACCACTGCCTCCTGACCTCTGGCAGCCTATGGAAGCATGGACTTGCTCCAGGGGTGCCTCTGACCACCAGTTGGCTATTTAAGCCTGCCCCGGACTGAAACTGCCCCTGTTCCTATTTGCCCCTGTTTACCCTTGTTCTCCCTTTTCCCTTGCCCCTTACCTTCCCTGTCCTCCATGCCATTTTTTGTCCCTTACCACGCCACATGGTACCCCAATAAACCCCCTTTTTCAACACGGTGTTCCTGGGCAGCTTCATGTTCCAACAGAGGCCACACCCAGTTGGTCCCACTGGATGATTTTTTTTGTGCAAAGTTTGTTTTTTCAACAAACTGAGAAAACGCGTCTGTGTTGCCTCCCGAGGTAGAGGCAGCCGGACACGGTGAACCCAGGCTGCCCTCTCTTGGGTTCATTGTCAACTGGGCCCAACACACTCCTAAGTGCACTGGGATTCCAAACACACAGGCAATGCCTTACACAGGAGTCCAGGGGCTCAGCACCGAGAGCTGGACTCTTTAGGTGGACCTTACTAGAACTTTCCATGGGTGTCCCCACTCCCTGACAACCCCTTTGGTTTTTCACTTCCGGCTTATTTGCTCAGTGGCACAGGATGGGAAGGACCTCACAGCTGGCTGGCCTTTCCTGGTTTGGTCAGGAGCCTGTGCAGCTGGAGGGCTCCCAGCCTGGGACAGGTGGGACCTTGCCACCAACAAACACCAGAAGTGTTTACTGCAACACTGAAGCTGTACCCAAGCAAGTGCTGATGTCACATGAGTTACCATTTCTTTATAGGTTTCAGGCCTCCCTGGGTCAATGCCACATACTGATAAAAACACTCTCTGCTGCACTGATAACTCATTTTTTTTTTTTTTTATAACAGATAGAAGATGTATTACCAACTCTGTATGCAGATACTTTGTCATTAGTCACATGAATCATTTCTGAAGGTGCCTGGGGAAGATGGGGACCAGCTGACATCTTTATGATGATCATGTAGTCTTTGTGTCTCATGCAACTAAAAATAGCTAAGTTGAAAAATCTCGATAGAAGCACATTTTCCACAGAGGGGAGAAAATAGTGCTTATTAAATCTCTGTTGAATCTGTTTAGTGTGGCTCTTTCCTTGGAATATGCTTTTACTTTTTGCCTTTTATTTTTTTTTTTCAATAAACCTGAGATAAAGACCAACTGCTCAGTTGGTTCATTGGATGATATTTTCTGCAAAATTTTATTACTCTTTCAATAAACTGAGAAAACACACCTATGTTGTCTCCCTAAATATCCCCATACATCCTTGCTAGGTAAATGCTTATTTTCACCTGTTAGCCTTATGCTAAGATAATTTCTTCTCTTACCTGCTGTGGAATGTCCAAGTCAGAAGCTTAAACACCTACAGCAATCAGTTCTGAACAGTGCGGAGTAACCAGGCTTCTGTGATTCAGCCCACAGCATCTCACGATGGGCTCTGGTTTGTGCAGCTCTTGGCACAGCTGCTTCCCAGACTCAGAGCAGCATGGCCGTATGGGATGGGCCTGCAGCATACTCCTGGGTCTTTGAGACCCCTGAGGGACTTACACATGGCAACAGGGTGGCCTGGCCTGGGCAAGGCGATGGGAGCCTCTGGCAGCAAGCTTGGGGGACCAGTGACCTCTACTGAGGCCCCAGCTAGGTGACTCTTCAAGTTCTGACTTGGCCTTCTGAGGACCTTAGGAACTGCTCCACTCCTGACCTGCACTTGACTGAGGGCAGCAGACAGCCCTGGACCTGTGAGTTGAGCAAGATAGTCACCCAGCAGGGCCGCTGTAACTGGACGCTAACGACCTAGACCCTGCCAGGTCACTTTCTCTGTAGTGCTATGTGTTTAAAGCACCCACTCTGCCCCTTGCAGGATCCCGTCCCTCACACCCCTGAGTATGACCCGTGTGGACCTGGGCCAGTGCCTCACCTCTCTGAGCCTCCCAAGCCCCATTCATGACACAAGTACAAATGCATGGACACTCTCCCTTTCCTGCAATTCCCAGGTGCAAAGTCCCTGAGAAGTGAGTTTTCTCCATGCATCCGGCGGTGACACATGGCCTGACATGACTCGTTCTGCTGCATGAGCACCTCACATTGCCTACATGTCACGGCAGCATCGTTCAAGAGGCTGATTCAGAGCGTAGCTTCACATTCTGTGGGTGTTGCATAATACAGAGTAGGAGACCTAAATCACCCTTCTAGAATCGGAAGCTGCTGAGTTTCAAACTCTCCTCCATCTCCAAGGCTTCTCCATGAAAACTGTAGATGGGAGCACCTAGCGAATGCTCTACGTACAGATCAGATGGGACACTTCTTGTCTGAAGCACTGAATCCAGTGTCTGGCACAATATGAAGGGACACTAGCCACTGCTATTGTTTTATATAAGCCCTTGCATATTTATCTCACAGCTGGATGCTGCATTAGCAACTGCCATTGGTGACCTTGTTGTACGACTTAGGTCATGGGGAGATGAATGTCCTGGCCTGTCTTAGGCAATAGGGTCCCTATGTGTCCCAAAAGTCCCAAAGGTGTTGGGGCTGCTTAGGTCTTCAATGTAAATCTGATGCCCCTCATAAAACCGATACAGAGTGGATGCTTAGCAAAGATTCTTAAATGAATTAGTGGACGCATTAATAGACAGCTGACTAAACAGGATGTACAGACACCGATCTCCTAATCAATGTAGTGATTAATGCTAAGTACATTCCTGAAACACGGTTAGGAAGCCCCCGCTTGCTTGAGACCATAAACAAAGACCAAAGCCTGATGTGCTAAGTGCTCTGGATTCCCCTAGTGGGATGGATGGTGGTGGGCCTAGATATCTGCTTGTCATTAGTCATACGTGTGAAGATGCGGGCGTTGGCTCAGATGTCAAAGTGGATGGGGGCTGTGGTTTGTTCTTTGGATGATCAGTCTTCTGTCCAGCCATATTTACAATGCAAACAAGATCTTTACGGGTATTTGGAAGGCACAGACTGCAAAGTCCAAACTTACCATATACTTGAACGAAAGAATGTGGTTTTTGAGATTCAGTGTTGCAGTTTAAAAACTTTCTCTGGTGATCTAGGTATAATCTTATACCTCCATTACAATAAAGCCATTTCAGTGGGCTGGAGATTCAAGGATAGGTGCAATGTATTTGCACATAAATATAAACAGACTCCTTGGATTTAATTTTATTCATGGAAAATTTTCCTGAAGTCATAACAAGATCACTGGTTCACCAAGCTTTGCATCCAACAGAATCCCCTGTGGGGTTCACTTAGCCACAGATTGTTTGCCCCACTCAGATAGGTTCTGGTTCTGCACATGAAGGTGGGGCCTCAGAATCTGCATGTCTATCAAGTTCCCAGAGGATGCTGATAATGGTGGCCTAAGGACCTGTGAACCACTGTGCCACATCCTAAGTGTTGGCTATTAACGTTTATGCAAAGGTAGAAGATGTTTGGGGTCCAGGAGTTTCCCCAGCGTGTAATTCTTTGCTAATAGCAGAAAAAAGGAAAAAACACAGGGAGAGGAAATGTTTGGTAGACAGCAGAATACCAGTAAGAATCTGGTTAAAAGGAAGAACTTACCTCCACACCTTTTCTCCTCTACACTGCTTGATCTTGCAACAGACACTTCTGGAAAAACAAAAATCCAATCACAATGCATAAAGGGTGTTGGGAAGCAGGTTCATTTACATTAATGCTTCATTTGCAAAAGGTCCAATGATTTTTTAATCTGTTGGGAGTCCAACTTTCAAAAGCTTGACTAGTTTTCAAAACAGATTTATATTGGTTTATTGTTTTAATCAACCCAAGAAGGATTGGTCCAGTCACTTTGACTAAGACAGGATGACATTCATTATCAGAGGGAAAAAAAAAAAAAAATTGGTGGCCCCTTAGGCTGCAACCAGAGCACCTGCTGATCCTGTTAGAATGTCCCCTGCCAGCCCTGGGACCTCTGTTCCTCTGTGACTATTCTATTGCATCGGGACCAGTGATGTTTTAGTCCCAGTGGAGTGGGGACCAAATCACCAAAGCTCAAAGGAAATCACCATAATAGAGTCACATCCGGGAGCACCTTGGTGACCTTTATCACACCACATGTGAAATCCACAAGCAAGATGTCAATGAGAGGATAAGTCTTCTAAGTGTTTCAACCCCCACCAAGGTGGGGGGAACATTTCAGGAGTCTAGAAATGCCATTTTCTCCTGCATTGATTTTCCATTATAAAATAAAAATTTAAAATATGTCTATGGTGAAACAGATAAATAACATAGTTCTACACCCTACATGGTACAAGGGACTTACAAGGCTAAAGATAATATTTTTTTTCTCAGATACTATTGTGTTTTTTTCCCATAAATGCAGGGAAATGAAGACAGTTTGGCTCATGGAGCCCTCCTGTTTCTTTGTAATAGGTTGATTTTGCTTTGGTCCACGCTGTAGTTCTAAGGGGCACAGTGGCCGTGTGCTGCATGGTGTGCACTTTGTGAGGAGGTGATGGCCACGAGCTACCCCAGCAGCTGAGCCCTGGTTCCACACCCGTCTATGGCCAGAGGTGAGAACAATGATATAAATCCATTTTCCTGACTGTATTAGCAGTCTTACAGAGAATGGCCCTTTTCTTCTGTGCAGACACACACACACTATTGCAAAGCATTTAACCCCATATTAAAATAACCCAGTAACACACTTCCATTTTTTTTTTTCTTTTGGAGAATCAATAAATTACAGACGACATTGCACGTTTAAAGATCTTAAACTTGCAAACTAATTCAAGTCTAAATTTGAAGTTATCTATCAATCTGCACTTGTTTTTCACCTCCATACCATGAGAGTTGATGGAATCATCATCTCTGCTTCACCAAACACAGCCTCCAAGATCACACCATGACCCGTAAATTGCTTTCCGTCTAAATGTTGGGATGATTTGGGTCCCACTTACAAACACCACTGCGCTTACCTGGGATGAAATTAGAGTCAAAAACGCATGGGCCGGGTCTCGGTGGTGTTTCCAGAACACTGGCCACTCACAGGGAACAGAAGGATGCACTGGCGGGCGCGGATCTGGACGCCAGATGCATCACACACAGACCAGTCTGACCACTCTGACCAGCTTTCTGCAGTGGACAGAAGAGGGGAGGTGGGGCAAGAACTCCTGCTAAAATTAATCTGCATGGAAGCCCTGCCAAGCTACATGAGCTATTTTAGGTTCTCATGTTATATTTTTGATAAGATGTAGTCATATCTTCTGACCAGTCCAGTAAATAAAATACATGAGGATGGGGAAAATTAAAAAAAAAAAATCCTGATATATTTTAATCAGATATAATGTGCTATAAAAATTTGTCTTTAGAGTCAATAAGCAAATCCATTAGACCCAGCTGTATATAAACTACCCTCAGTGGGGGCAGAAATCCTCAATGACGTCACCATTTCCCACAGGGCCAAGCTCCCCTACAAAGAGCAGCTTTGACGCAGTCCTGAAAAATCCCTGCACATTTCCACAGGCCTCTGCTCAGACAGCAGAAGGAAGGCGTGTTAATGAGCAATCCCCTGTGGCTGAATGGGAGCTCAAAGCACTTTCTCCTGGCTTTAACAACACTTTTGCAGAGTCAATGCAGTGAAGCCAGGATGCCCCCTCAGGGCAGGATTCATTTCTCCCCAGGTGAACTGGTACAGAAGAGCAGCAGGCCAGTTCACAAGCCTGGGGTCAAGTCCAGAAGAAGAGGGATGAAAGAACTCCTCGTCCTATGTAGAAGATTGGCTGGGATGTGTCCAAGTCACTCAGGCATACAGATGTGTGAAAAGAGAACCTCATAGTTATGAAAGAAGGTTAAATAATGAACACTCGATATTATTTATGGAATAGTAACTGATTAAAAAAGGGCACATTTTCTGTGCAGTTTGGAAGGAAAACTTGGAAACCCAACTTGCACCTTGATCCAGGTAAAGGGAACAGCTTTTGCTTCAAAATGTACAAAGGGCCTGCTATGGAAATGACTGAGAATTTGGT
Organism: Tamias sibiricus; assembly: GCA_025594165.1. Lineage (NCBI taxonomy): Eukaryota > Metazoa > Chordata > Mammalia > Rodentia > Sciuridae > Tamias > Tamias sibiricus. Next base: position 165,696,958 of record CM046662.1, on the reverse strand, counting down.
CTTGAAGCTCTTTTTAATATAAGTGAAACCTTCCAGAAAGATCTCTGGGAGCAAGCTAATAAACTATGAGATTTTCAGCATCAGTCAGACCCAGAAGAGGGGGTCTAAGAGGACCCATGTGTCAGAAGCCAGGAGCTTCTGCAGCAGGGAGGCTGCCTCAGCCCAACCTGCCTCCCCCAGGGGCTTGGGGCTCCCTCACCAGGTTCTGAGGCAGGTGTGAGGGGCACCACACCAGGACTCTCGCTGCTCCTCATGCTGACACCCAAAAGCAAAACCTCAGATCCTGACATCAGGTAAGACATTTTAAGATATGTACTTTTTAAATAATCTGGTATTTTTTAAAAAATATATTTATTTATATTTATTTGCTTTTAGTTGTATACAATGCGTTCATTTTTACGTGGTGCTGAGGATCGAACCCGGGCCGCCCACGTGCTAGGCGAGTGCTCTACCGCTGAGCCACATCCCCAGCCCAATAATCTGGTATTGATTTGATTTCATGCTTTATGTTTTCTCTAACTGCACCATCTCTGGATGACAGGCCACTGACCTTGGGAGAGCTGTCCCCAAGAATGCCTGCTGCCTCCCTGTGAAATGCAGCTCTGGGGATCCTCAGATGAAGACTGAGGCCAGGCTCTCTTGCACAAACAGAGGAGACAAGGGACCGCGGGCAAGGCACCCACCCAGCTCTCCAGCCTCTAGGGGGCGCTCCAAGGGCGCCTGTTTCTTCGGCTTTCACCCTCAGCACAGCAAGGAATCTAGGCCATTAGTGTTAATTAATGAGGTCAAGGACAGAGCTTGGGTGTTATGATGACATGCACACACTCCCCTCTGATGTGATAAAGGCTTTAAACACCAGGCAAAGTGAAAATGAGGTGATCACAGAACCATGGCTGTGAAGTCACATTAAGGGTGCCCATGTGGCAGTCCACATTTGTTCCCCGGTCCAGTACTCGCTCTGATGTGGTACCATCGGCCTCACCATTTACAAATCCAGAAGAGATGAGTGTGCAAATCACAATAGCTAAGCTGTAGAACCGTCCCAGATGCCCGTCAACAGATGAATACATATGGAAAATGTGGTCTATATACACAACGGAGTTTTACTCAGCCATAAGAATAATAAAATCATGGCATTTGTTGGTTAAATGGATGAAACTCGAGAACATTGTGCTAAGTGAAATTAGGCAGACTCAGAAAGTGAAGGGTTGAGTGTTTTCCCTGAGGTGTGGAAGTTAGTCCAAAATAAAGGAAACAGGTGGGGGTCAGACATCATAAAGACATAGGGGAGATGAGGAGTAGGAGGAGATGGAGATGAGGGAGGAGGGCTCAGAAAAGGGAAGGAAATGTGGACTGAGCTTTAAAAACAACATGTTATGTGCACATATAAACATCTCACAGGAAATCCTACCTTTATGTCTATGTAGAAAGCACCAATCAAAAATAAATAAGTAAAAGAGTGAAAGGAAGATCAGAGGAGCAGAAGAGGAGAAAAGGGGGAGGGAGGAGAGAAGGGAAGGGGGGGGCATAGGTACCAGGGACTCAGATGGAGTAAATCAAACTCCATGCATGTGTGATTTTGTCAAAAGGAACCAAATTGTTATAAAAAACTATATGCTCTCTCTCTCTTTTTTTTTTTTTTTTAAAAAGGAGGAAAAGAGGCGAGTCTCTCCAGGTCAGGCCGCCGTCGCGGCGCCCCTCACCTGGGCAGGGCTGCGTGTTGCAGAGCGCCTCCTCCGTGTGCAGTCCCAGGCAGATGTCCCCTCCGTAGGCTGGGGCTGGATTCGTGCACGAGCGGGTCCTCATGTAGTGTCCACCGCCGCATGTGGCTGAGCATTTTGACCAGGATGACCAGCAGGACCACACGCCATCCACTGGGAAGGGACACAAGGTGACAGTGCTTCAGAAACCCCAGCCGGATCCATCTAATGTAGGGACGGACAGAATCTGCATCACAGAAGGCGTCGGTGCAGGCTGCAGCAGGCGTCCTGGCCACGTGGGGGCCACGTGAGGGTTCCCTGGCCATCCACACCATGCAGCATACCTTCCCTACCTTTTGTAGTTCCCCTTATTTGTTCTTTCAGAAAACGGTTCTAAACATGCAATGTCTACGGATGACAGAGGGGCACAGTGCGTGCTATACACAAATCCCAGTCCCCTAGAAGGACCACGCAGCACACTGGGGTAGGAAGGCCACGCCCTGGCTGGCTCTCACCCTTGCTATCTGCACCTCGCAGTTGGCCAGACAAGACTTAAGGCCATGGATCAGGAGTTCAAGTCGCAGCCCTCCTCATGTGTTGGATTATGGTTTGAGAGAGGAGGAGAAAAAAATCCAATGGTCCCTCAAGGTAACCAAAGAGTGCCCCCTAAATGCAGCCACTAAACAAGCGAGCGGTACGGCCACACAGACTTGGTGGCAGGATGTAATGGCTGGAGAGTGGAATCTCAAGATCTCCAGCCAGACGGAGGGTTGGGCGTTAACTGTGCAGCTTCACAGGGGAATGTCAGCAGGACTGCTTCCTAAACCAGACCCCGCTATGACTGCCCTTCTCTGCCTGCTCACGTTAGCCCCTGTCTTCTCCAGCTTGGGCTCCTGAGACCCACAGACCAGTCTCCTGCCCTCTGGGTCTGCCAGCCCACCTGGCATATGAAAAGATTCAAAGCATGAAGCAAATCAAAATCATAGTGAGAGCTCATATCACATCCGCTAGGAGGGCTATGATTTAAAAAAAAAAAAAAATGTCGGTAAGGATGTGGTGAAATTGCAGCCATTTGCGTGCTGCTGGTGAGACCGTAAAATGGTGTAACTGCTTATAAAAAGCAGAATAGTGATTCTTCAAAAAAATTAAAAATAGAATTACCGTAGGATCCAGAAAATCTCACTTCCCAAAAAATGAGTACACCAGAAAAAGATTGCAATCAGGCTCTCCAAGAGATATCAGCAATTACATTACTATTCATAGCAGCTCAAATATGGAAACATCCAAAGTAATAGTATAAACGGATAAAGAAAATATGGTGTATGGATACAATGGAATATTATCAGCCTTTAAATAGGAGATCTTGCCGTGTGCAACAGCATGGATGAGCCTGGAGGAGGACATGATGCCAAGTGACACAGGTCAAGCAGGAATGTGAACATTGTGTGAGTCATGCATGGCATCTAAAATAGTCAAATTCATAGACACAGTTACAGTGAGTAAAATGCTGTTTTCCAGGGGTGGGGAAGAAGGGATCTGCTGTCCCACCCTGGGCCTGTAGCTAGCAACACTGTATCATGCCCTTAATGACCTGTTCATGTTAAGTGTTTTTATTTCAGAACAACAACAACAAAAACCACTAACGTGCTTCTTCACAACCTTCCCATGATCGTGCATCATTTTGTGATCTCATGTACTCATTCTATCCTGAGATACTCCAGACAGGGTTTATCCCTGCCCACGGTTCCTCTAAGGCTCTGCCACTCCACATCCGATCTGCTCAAACACATCAGCGGTCCCTCTGGATCATGAGCAAGTCCTCCTGGCACAGGGTGGTTTGTCCCCTTGCAGAGAGAATGCGGCTCCTGCCTGAAGGGTGGACGTTCTGAGGAGCCCCTGCGGCAGAATCCTGCAGCCGCAGTGGCCCCTGGGGAGCTCACAGCAGAGCTCACCCTGTGCTCCATTTGAACTTCACGGCCCACAGGAATATCCCCGAAGCGCTGGGGGAAGGGCTGCTTCAGTGCAGAGGGAATCAAAGGGCCAGCCACCCCCCACCCCGAGGCAGCCACACAGGCTGGAGCTGCCGCAGCCCCAGGCCACTGCCCAGCTGGCCTGCGCGTCCTGTCCTCTTAAGCCTGTCCTGCATGGCAGGTTTCCCCTGCACCTTGGAGCACGACTCTCAGTTCACATCAGGAAGTCTGCAGTGTTTTTAAAGTAGAAACGACAAGAGTGCAAAGCTTAATGAAGCAGGCTTCACTGTGAGGGGCTGGGACAACTCCGTGTGGGGAAAAGGGGCGTGCAGCTGACTCCAGGAGCAAAACAGTCATGAGCCCCTGAGCGGAGAGCAGCAAGCCAGGGGATGGAACAGCCTGGGCATGACAGTGACAATAATGAGCTCAGTCATGTGGCCCTTGATCCTCACAACAGCCTCGGGGAACATTCTAGAAATGAGCAGCTCTGGGCACTAAGAGGTTAGGTCGTGGAGCGAGTGACTTGGGAGCTGGGGATAGGAGGCTGGCAGGCTACCTATAGAAGCAGGAGCACCAACAGTGAGGGTCTCACATCACTCCTGCCATTTCTCCGCCAAGACGTCATGGTGGCATCTCCTTGTGGCTGGGATCACCATGTAATTTAGCCTCTGAAAGGCTGGTTCATGAGAAGATCAGACAAATCCGCAAGCTCAGAGCCACATTTCCATCAAGGATCAAAGCAACTAATCGTAGGGAATTGTTTTGGATCAAATAAAATTGATCGATTAAGTAACGTGACAGAAGAGGGTAAAAGTTTTGTTCTAGGAATTCTAGCCAACTACTTCATCACTGCCACACAGTAAAACGAGTGCAGTTACCAGTGATCAAGGGGAGCCAAGGAAAACTAAACACACCCGTACATCAGGCATCCTGGGCACAGTCAGAGATAGAAAGCCCCGAGGGTGAGGGCACACGTGGTATCAATGCCACAGCACGCTGCCCCACACTGTTAGTGCTGAAGGACAACAGGGCTCCCCACTCCCTAAGAGCTGAGCAGAGATTCCTGCAGCAACCAGTTGCCCGCCCAGGAAGTGAGGATCAGGAGTCTAGGGCCCACCCAGGAAGTGAGGATCAGGAGTCTAGGGCCCGCCCAGGAAGTGAGGATCAGGAGTCTAGGGGGAGAGGCACCCTGGTGTCACCAGACATCACCCAAGGAACACACACTGGGTGTGCTCTTGGGCTTGATTCAGAGTCTGCCCCTCTGCCAGCTTCTCAGTTTGTCTCTTCCCTCAGACGAACCACCTGAGTTAAATCTGATCAGAGGAGTCCATGTTGACTGTGTCAGGGAACATGCTTTTCATCCTATTTGTGTATCACATAGCAACAAGAAAGCATCTGCCTTCCCTACCTTGTGTTGGTCAAGGTCTAGAGTCTTTGCACTGAATCAAACATACCATGAAGCTAAGGTATGAAAAGGAAGGAATCCCTTTTTTCTCAAGGTCAGAGGTGAATTACACAGGAGAAGGTTCTAGTTAGAGGAGCCCACAGCAGGAGAGGAAATGATCATTTCAGCACTGGCTCAAAGTTAAAACCTTCTGACACACGTGAGATTTGGAGATGAAATTGTCAGTGATTTAATTTAAAAGTTATTTACATTTCTCTAGTTCATTTAGCTCTATTGTCGTTTTAAATCATAAGGAAAAACTTCATTGAAAAATACACTGATTGTAGCTGTTCACCAGGAAGCAGCAGTTAGTTTGTGAGGAAGAGAATGTGCTCGGTGAAGTCAAAAGCAGCGCTACACCTGGCTTTGTGAAGGTGGGCATCTCAGCACCCTCCGGCTGGGGCCGCCCACCCTCCGTGCTGAGTCCCTCTGTTCTACTGTTAGGAATTCTCCAGGAAGTGGGAGAGCCTTGACATTGGCACATCCTGCCTGAGCCCAGCTACTCCCCAGTGGAAAGTGACATGGTCACTCTGAGTCATCCTCAGCACTCTGTGGAATCTGGCTTTTAAAGGAAAATGAGGCCAGAGCTATTTCAAGACATTTAGGTCATGTATATATAGTTCTGGTTTGACTGCCAAGTCAACTAGAATAAAAAACAACCCACAGACGATGCTCACAGAGTGGCTCTGAGACGGAGGAGGGGCAGCTGTCACACTCAGGGACCAGGGCAGCGTCCAGTGTCTGGAGGAGTTTGTGCTCTACAGATGGCATTGAGGAAGTGAGTCTGGAGCCGGGGGAGGTGCGGGAGGGAGGGACCCAGACATTCCCATGACAACTTCCCTTGCTCCAGTTTATAGCACTGACTCAGATCTAGAGATATCGCCCACGGGCTCACTCCCAGCACCCAGGGAGAGAATCCTTCCATGGGGCTGTGGGAAAGAACAGCTCTGTGACCTTTCCCAGATTCTCTGTATCAGCTTGGCTGGGAAAGTGGGGTGGTCAGGGGAGGAATCTCCTGAGGCTGGAGAAATTCAGGCTGAGATGCCCGAGGAGGAGCAGTGCAGCTGTTAAGAGAGGGACATAATGGGGAGCCTCTGCTACAAAACTGGGAACTGTGTGTCCAGTTTTATCAGCACATTTACCCACCCTTCTTCTGTCTGTCCATCTATCCATCCATCCATCCATCCAATCATCAATCCATCCGTCTGTCCATCATTTATCCATCCATTTATCAATCCATCTGTCTGTCCATCATCCATTTATCAATCCATCTGTCTGTCCATCATCCCTCCATCCATCCATCCATCCAGTCATCAATCCATCCATCTGTCCATCATCCATCCATCCAATATCAATCCATCCATCTGTCCATCATCCATCCATCCATCCATCAATCCATCCATTCTTCATCCATCTGTCTGTTCATCATCCATCCATCCATCCATCCAATCATCAATCCATCTGCCTGTCCATCATCCATCCATCCATTCATCCATCCATCCAAACATACATACCTACATACATGCATCTACCCCCCCATACATCATGCACCCATGCACCTCTCCTCATCCAATGGATGCTTGTTAAGCACTTCCAACAGCCAGTTCCTTGCTCAAAACCTGAGAAAGCTGTGTGTACTACTGGACAAGATGCTAAGATCTGATGCCATTAAAACTTCTATATTCTGTTTTGGAATGACCCTCCCACACCACTTCTCATCCCTTCCTGTCGATTTGACTAACTCTTTTCTGTCCCTTAGGACCCAGCTTGGGACTAGCCTGTGTGCTGCAGCTGTCACCCTCCTAGCTCACTAGGTGCATGGCTGATGTGGCCACTGTATCTTGTCCCCATCTTAGCATCTGGTGGCCGTGCTGGCTTGACATAATCCACTGATGCCTCCTCCCTGAACTCTAGCTTCCTTTTTGATCTGGAGCCCATCACTGTGTCTTTGCCGTCCTGTGAGCAGCACACAGTGGGTCACCCAAAACTGTCCAAACATGTGCTGGAAATGGAATGAGCAAATGAAGGCAGGAAGATGGGCAACCTGCCAGTTGTTGACCCATCATTCAACAAACGGTTCTGATAGGTGTTTCTAGGTGTGCCAGGCCTCTGCTGAAGACTGAGGTTCTGCAGTAGGACCATCATGGGCCCTGAGCTCCTGGGCTGTCACCCAGGCAAGAGGCATGGGCAGAGTCCCGTGACCTGCACAAGGTGGCCATGGGTCATCAGGTTATTGAACTCACAACTGTGGGAAGGTCAGGTGGAAGCCATCTAGGTGACCAGAAGCCATGGCAGAAGGGAGGCAGAGACAGTCAGAATATCAGAGGGAAGACCAGAGGGCCTGTAGGAGAGTGTCAGGTCAAAAAGCCCTGGGCTTTTTTAGCTCGATTTGATGTCCCTGTGCTTGTAGGGGATTCAGTGCAATGAAAAGCCAGGTCCCTTCCCGGCCCTGTGCAGCCCCCAGGAGAGAAGAATGTGTCTTCAGAGCACTTGACCCTTGAGCTAGGACCCTCTTGGCAGGAGATAGTGGGACTAGGAACTGACCTGGCAGGCGCCTGTTGGGACGGCTCTGACACCTGCAACCCTGCGTGAGGACTTGGTGGCCGGTGGAGGCCAGCAGGGAGGCCTGGGTCCCTCAGGGTCCCAGGAAAGGTTGGCTAATGTTCACTTCCGGGACATCACCATTCTCTCCAGACCACCACGTCAGAAGGGCCAACATCTCTGTTAGGGACAGGATCCAGAGCCCACAATCCTCACAGGGAATTTCTTTACAGGGAATGGCTCTAGGGAATGTTCTAACAGGGAATGGCTCTAGGGAATGTTTTAACTTCTTTTTTAAAAGAAGAGAAAAAGGAATGTAATCCTAGCCCAGAGGCGGCTTGCTTTTTCGCGTGGAGACCTGAGGCTGCATGCTGGCCTGCAGAGGGGGCTGGTGGAAATGACTTGGGATTTGGCTTCAGGTCAGCTGGTGCGGGTGGGGGCGGGCGGGGGGGAGTGAAGGACCCCTTTATTCTTTCTTTTCCTTTGTTTTTGGTCTCCCTAGGTTCATCCAACAGCTGCTAATATCACCTGACATTTCTTACGAACATGTGTGCCAACACCAGGCCAGGGAGCTGAGTGAGCCGAGTAAGTTAAAAGACCTTCCTTGGTGCCGGGCGCTCCGATCACACGCCACTCACCTGGACAGGGCAGGATGTTGCACTCCTGGTACTCCAGGGACGGGCCCAGGCACGGCATGCCCCCGTACTTGGGCTCCGGATTGTTGCAGACTCGCTTCCTGTTCCGAATGCCCCTGCTGCAGTCGCGGCTGCACTGTGACCACGAGTCCAGGCTGACCAGGCCCCGTTGACGGTGTGGGCTGAGTATCTCCCGGCTCGCAGGAAGTCCCCAGACAGCCCTGGCAGGGAACACAGAGCGTGACTCCACGGAGTTCCTGCAGGGCTCCTGCACACACTAGCCTTGTCTGCGTCAGCACGAGCTTCCCTCTACAATGACCCTTTCACGCTTCAAAAGCCATAAAAGACTGCAGCGGAGTGACAGCTTCCCTTAACTCAGACTCCTTTCCTGAGCTGCTAGTCAGGAGGGCTGCACACAGGAACTAATTTGTGAATGTAGTGAAGTCTTCACACTGGACGTGAAGTTAGTAGGTCTTGAGTTTGTAGTTTATTTATTTATTTTTTGGTACAGATTTCTTACAAAGAAAATACAACCTTTTTACTTTTCTTGGGACTCTATTACAAACTGCCTTCGTGCACCATGGGGTAGCACTTACCTCGAAGAACACTGCCCGGGAAAATGGAAACAGGATTCAGGCATTTCTTAAACCGACTTCTTTACCTGTTAACTTTCTTTTTCTTTTCTTATTTTGGTACTGGGGACTGAATATAGGGGTGCTTGACCACTGAGCTACATCCTCAGCCTTTTTGCTTTATGAGACAGGGCCCTCGCTAAGTTGATGAGTCTGGCCTTAAATTTGTGATCCTCCTGCCTCAGCACCTTTAGTTGCTGAGATTACAGGCATGTACCACCATGTCTGGCACCTGTTAAGCTTTCAAATGTGAGTTCATGCTGGTTAAAGGTGCTGAGTTAACCGCTCCTGAATCATGATCCATAGAGACACTCCTCTGTCTACGCCAGAGAACTCATACCCGAGAATGTCACTTTGACACATGTCAAAAGCACCCATGACATTCTGAGCACACTTACTAACAGATGTGTTTCCCGGGAACCAGTGATGCTGAGTGACAAGTGCAGTCATGCTGGGTGTGCAGGGAGAACAATCTTAGGTGTCACAGTGAGCAGCTCTGAGACCTACTGTGTCGCAGGTCTCCTCCGAGCCTTTAACTTGTTAAGTCATTAGCCTTGGTCAGAATTTTCATTTGCTCTGATAAACAGGCCTCCTTTCGATGTTAAAAATGTTCCATAATTATCTCAAATGCATGCCCTGTGACGCATTTTAATAAATGCCTCTCAAACTGTGCCACACAGTTCAGGGAAGTCAAGGTCATGAGGAAACAAACACACCCACTGCCGTTCACCGTTGAGTGGCGTTTGCCCAGAGAGTCACAGCCTCTGAAACGCAGGCAGGACACGTGCCCTAGGAGTGCTCCTCTGGGATGATCCAGAGTTTCGTGGTCATCAGTAAAGAAAAAACATGCGCAAGGCAGCCTCGCTTTGTGTGCCAGAGGCCAAGGGGTGCACTGTTGTGTTTTCAAGATTTCAACAGCAAACTGTGAGCGTGGTCATGGGAACTCAAAGCCATAAAGGGTGAACTTCTTCTTAAGCCACATCCTGGGAATACTTTGGGGGAAAATATAGAATGCCCTTAAACATGTGTACTAATCTTTTCCCTTGCCTTTTTAATTAATGTGTAAAACAAATATTAACTTTGGTTTTATAAGTGTCTGGGAATGGAAGGAATAAGTTCAGAAGGGAGAACAAAGCTAATTAAAGAGGAATACAACCACTCCCTCTCTCTTTAGGTTTTTGATGTCAGAAGAAATAAGTAGATCACAGTCTGTTTTGAAATAAGGAACAAGTGAACAAGTTGGAGACAGGGTTGCAAATAAGATGAATTAAGTATGAACTTCAGATAAACAACAAGTAATATTTCTGGATCAGTGTGTCCCAGATGAGATTTACTTAAAAAAAAAAAAAAAAAAAAAAGCACGGGGCATAGTCATACTTGAAAATTTATACATGACATAATTATCCTAAAAAATCATGGGACATACTCACACTAGAAAAAAATTTCTGAAAAGTTTATGAAATTCATGTTGACACTCTTGTATTTTGTCTCACAACCCTAACTGGAGATCACAAAGCTATCTATCCCTTAAGGAATGTAAATCTTTAAGCTGGGTCTTCAGTTATCTTTCTCTTGGAGTTTCAGTATTTATATCCTTTCTTTCAACAGCAGCAGAATTTTACAAATTTAACAAGAGTGACTCATTTTGTTGCTCACCAGGTGGGTGGTGTCGGCTTTATTTATGTCACATGTGTATTTACACGACACACTTCTTCATCACAGAGGACTATTTTTTTTTTTTTTTTTTTTTTTTTTTACAATAAGATTGTGTAACTGCTGAGCTACGGGGAGCCTAGTCTGAGGTAGAGGGAAGGTTAATGAGAAGAACAAATACGGACACAGGATTGGACGTGTACTTTTATAGCAAAAGGTCTTTGAAACAACTGTGGGCCCTCTGAGGATCCCAGCCATCCACTAGCTCCCAGCCCCCAGCATCCCAGCAGTCCTCCTCCTGGTGACCTCTAGCATGTGAGCAGCAGTGGCCACCACTCAGAGCTTTCCAGGAGGCCCCACAGAGAAGACGCACTGTCCTCCATGGATCCACCCCACCCCCGTCAGTCCCGCACTGCTAGTCAACCCTCCAGCTCTGGGGCATCTGTCAGGGTCAGTCCCTGGGAGCATGAAGACCCCTCCTCTAGAAATGACATCAGTGGCACCAGCCTTTCTACGTCACATTAATGCTGGAGAGTGAAAGTGAAATCACACACACAGACGTGCTGGGAAATGCCTGAGAAGGCTCTAGCGTGAGATGTGACCGTCCTCACTGCCATCAAGCCCAGCTCTGAGGATCCGTCTGAAGAACACAAAAAGAGATGAAGAAAGAGCAAAGCAACGCACAAGGCCCCTGGGGGCCACCAGGCTCAGACCTACTTTCTCAAGCGCAGAGAGCAGAGCTCCAGGGAGAGCAAGGGACCTGCCCAGGGGACAGAACTATGGAGCACTGGGGCCAGACAGAGGGCAGGTCTGGCTCTTCCCCCCAGGGCTTCCTCCATGTGGCTAATATGGCATTCCGTGGATCTGCCCCGTTCAGGGGAAGAAGCAATGGCACGTGGTCACGGCATTGTCACACGTGGTGCATCTTAACAGAAACACGCTGTGTGAGTGTAAACGATGACACATAAACAGAGTCCACTTCTCCTGCCTTTGTCCGCTTTGAGGATAAACAACGGGAAATGCTATTTTCCCCGTGTATTTTAGTTCGTGCCAGAAAACCTATGGAAAGTCCTTCCTTGGTGTATTTTTTCATCCCAAATAAACCTCACACAGACGACAGTGGACCCAGTGTTGTTTGGGGATTGCATGCACAGGACCCTGTCCTGCCGTGGTGTCCTTCTCTGCGGTTTCAGCTACCTGTGGTCAACCACAATCAGAAAGGTACAGTGTTTGATACTGTCCGGTTTCAGGCGCCCACTGGGAGTCTGAGAACGCACCCCCCGTGGACGAGGGAGGACATACCTAAAGTCTCATGGTAAGGGTCTCCCCCTTCAACTTGCCGTGAAGTCCACCCTGCTCTACAGGGATCGCTCTTCAACAAGGACGCCCCACCCGTGTTCGTCCAGGACCCCGGGGACAGGATCCCAGGCCTCCCAGGAGCTGCCCATCCGCCCCACTGTTCCTCACCGTCTGTGGAGCAGCCGCTGGTCCCGTCGCTGGAACAGTACCGCATCTCGATTCGCTGCCTCCCCACTTCCAGCAAGTTCGGGTCGGGCAGGCGGGCTTTGCAGGTGTACCGGAACCGCTGCTCGTAGTGGCCGCCGTTGTCCGAGATGTTGACGGGCGTCCAGGGCGTCCAGGGCGTGGTCTTCTTCAGCTCGGGACACGCATTGGTGTTACAGGGCTGGTACTCCTGGGAGAGAAAAGGCACAGTGTGTCTCAGCCCCTGCACAGACAGAGCCCTGCCGGGAGAGCTGCTCTCCTCCAGGGAAAGGTGAGCTTCCTTAAAGCGTCAGATCCCAAGACCCTCACAGCTGCTCTGCGAAATTAAAAACGCATTCGCAGAGAGCTCAGCCCTCAGGCCCTCTTCACAAGGGACGTGCAGTTTCCCCTGCGAAAACCATGAGAACACGATAATAAACAAAGTCACAGGTGGGAGGAAAAGGCAATCCCATAAATCATCTTCATTTTCTTTATCAGTAATCCAAGATGCTGACTATTGGGATATTAAGCTTAGCTTTTTTCTTTAAAGTACTAAGTTGAAACCACAGAACCAGACTTGATTCTTAGACCACATGATGTTAAGTTTGAGATTTGTGGATCTCATGAGCCTTGGGATCACAGATCCAAAGCACTGGGGTGGTTGAGTTTCAACAGAACACATGCACATTACTTTCTAGTCTGTAACACATTTTCCCGTCCTTGCCCCACTAATGCACCTGATAGCACTCTGCAGTTTCTCCTTAACCCCTCTCTCCCAGAAAGCTCTTAAAACAACACAGGTGAGAGGTTCCTCGGTAGCCAAGCGTGAAGTAGATTTGAAGGACTGCCAGGTGGGACACACCATGCTTGGACAAGGGTGAAATTTAAGACTAGGATAATGGCAATCTGCTTGGAACACCTCCTGATTGATTTGAAAACAGTCTTAAATCCTATGGCTGCAAAAGAAGGAATAGACGGGTTAATCTTGGATGCAGTACTCATCACAATTCCACCATTTAACAATAAAGGATGTTTCTATAGAGGGAAAACCAGCAACTCATCAGGTAGCCAACCATTCATGGCCACGCTTCAAAATAGTTGTAACGATACTAAACACACACACAAAATACGAGTTAAGTCACTTTCTAAGCTTTATTATAAAATAAGAGAGCTGTTGTATCATTCCCCTATCTCTTGCAGTGGGATATCTTATACTACTACCTCTGTGGAGCTAATAGCTTGAACTTTCCAGTGTTAGGCATTGTGCTCTAATTGTGCTACATGTAAAAAGAGGCTGTGACTCTGCCTAGCCCTCCATCTACCACACCACAGCAGCCTCCCGTCTCCCATCATCCTAGCCTAGTTGTGCTGTACTCTTACTTAGATCAAAATTCAGGGTTTGCATTGATCAGTAGGTGAATGCTACCCAGAGTGACGCAGTGAACTGTAATTGATTGATGCCTCTTGTCTAGCTTCCTCCAGTCCAAGTCCAGGCTTCTCTTGTTTTGCGTGGGTGGTTGTTTAGTTTCTATGAACTTGTCCTTAATTCATCTTCCATCAGGTATTCAGACACAGCAGGGACGATACCCATTGCCTATCCCTAAAAGATCCCTCTGAGAACTCACTGAGCTGCTCCAAACTGGCTTGACTGCTTTCTGTGCTTGGCAAACACTGTCTCCTGAATCGCTCTGCCCCGCCACGCTGGGCTTTTCTTCCATTCTCTGTATCCACTCTTTTATTTCCTGCATTGCAATTCTTCATCCTTCTTTGTTGAATTTTCTTTTGCTGGAGCACATCCTGTGGTGGCATCCTAAACAGGGGTGTTGGCAAGGCAAATGTCTGATGCCCTGTTATCAGCACAGAGCATCTTTATGCTACCCTCAAGCCTGTTTAGAAGTTTGATAGAAATTTTAGGCTGGGAATAATTTTGCTTCAGGATTGAACGCAAAGCTTCATGTGCTCTATCTTCCACTGTTGCCATTAGAAATGTAAAGTCAATCTGTTTTCTCATCCTTTATGTATGATCTGTAAAAATCACCTCTACGCAGCTTCTAGGACCTCCTCTTTGCCCAGTATTCTGGAAGGGCACAATTACATTCTTAAGTTTGGGTTATTTGGTTAAAAAAAAAATTTTGTTTTAGAAAATTTCCCAATAACTTTGTTGGTTGTTTCTTCTCTTTTTCTTCCTCTTTCTTGGTGGTATTCTGTTGTTTGGATCTGAGCTCCGACACTCAACATCGAGCTTCTTATCTTTTATCTCATATTTTTCATCTTCTCATCTTTTGTTCTTCTGCATAGAATATTGCTTAATCTTTACCTTCCAAAATGATGTTTGGGATTTTCATCTCTTCTATCATGAACTTTCAAAAGCCCCTTTCCCATCTCTTGTGGTTCTTGACTATTCTGTTACTAGATATTAATGTTTTCCTGGTCATACTGCCATCTCTGATTTGAGTACATCAGTGGTAATTGATTCTCTCCTTATGGTTTCTGTATTGTCCGACTGCTTGTTTCTCTTGGCTTGTAGGATCTCTCCTTCACATTAGATGATTCCCTCTGATGTATGGACATGCTCGGTTTCCTGCTCATATTAGAATATCAGGGCGAAAAGGTCAGTGGAGACCTGAGCCCAGGGGAGGTTTTGTTGACCATGGTGTGAGCTGGCTGTGTTGTTCAGATGAAGAAAGCTATTCGAATCTTAATTTTTTTTTTCCCCCCTGGGCTGTTTAGGGCCCCCAGAGAAGTCTGTTCCAGGGCCCTGTCCACCTGGATGGTGGGTGCTGAGCCTCCAGGGATCACAGAAGAAGTGGAATAAGAGTTCTGGGCTCTCAGTTTCCAGGAGATAGTTACTTTTTCTTAATTAGCCTTCTGCACTTCCAAATCCCCCATTCAGCTGAGTCCAGTAACCTGAGGCCCAGGGACACTCTGTTTTCCTTGGTAAAGAAAAGACTTCCTGGGGTTGGGGTTGTAGCTCAGTGGTAGAACACTTGCTATGCGTGGGTGAGGTTCTGAGTTCAATCCTCAGCACCACATAAAAATAAATAAAGGTATTGTGTCCAACTAGATATATATATACTTAGTTGGTCTTTGCTGGACAGATCAGGTCTAAGCCCCCGGTGAAGTGGAAGTCAAGTTACTTTTCATTTCTCAACAGCAATCCTGGAAGATGGGATGTATAAAGTATTATGTTCAATATTAAAGGAAAATTATTTCAACCTAAATTTCTACCAGACTTTTAATCAACTTTAATCATAGCACGGAGACAATTCCTTAAACAGAAGCCACCTAAACTCTATTTTGCTTCCAATAGAGAAAGATGAGCTGAAGATTCCCGAGCTCTGAGATCGAGGGTAGGAATTGGGAGGATTCTTATAATCTCTGTCCTGGGGCCTCCAAGACTACTTCTGGCTTCTATGCCTAGACAGCAGGGTTCACAGGCTACGTGACAGGAAGGACTCTCAGCTGCAGTTTACTACAGCGAGAGGGTATGAAGCGAAACCCGCACTGGCAAAGGCAAAGAAGAGCAGTCACCATGAACCCAGGCCCACGCCATGCCTCTCCACCGCAGCTGTTCAGGAAACTCGCAGGAAACTCAGTGCTCAGGTTTCCACTGGGGTCTGGTGTGCAAGTGCCTCCGCCGTCATGCACGGAAAGTTATACCATGTCATTTGCACCAATAGTTTGGGCATGCTTAGCCACTCTTATCAGTCTGGGGATGGGGGAAATCTTCCTGAAATCCAAATTTCCAGAAATCAGCCAACAGCCAAGCTTCCAAGCAGGTCTTTCTAAGGACCACATTCTGAGCCAGAAATTCTTTAGACTTTTCTGCAGTTTCTCTCTCTGAGTCTTGGATCCCTTTATCTTGGATTATGTTTCCAACCCCATTTAAAAAAAAAAAAAACAATGTGGTTCTTCTTCTTTTTCTTTTCGTGGGGTTAAGCCCTGACAAAACAATCCCTCCAATGTTGAATTCTCTATTGGTGAGTTTCTAGTAAGAGCAGATGTGCTCGTGCATGTGTGTCCACGACGTCAGCTTGACCTGGAAGCCTGGTGCCCTCTGTCCCATCACTATTCCATCCATCCTTTAAATTTTTTTTTTGCATTGGGCAGCACTTGGGAGTTCTTTATGCTTGTAATATCATAGGCTCTTAAGAGACAATGCGTAAAGCAGTCATGGCTGCTGCTCAGATTGAATGCCTCCAGCATTCCCCCTGGCTCATGCCACCTCCAGGCCACCCGCACTGGAGAGACAGATGACTTCATCCTTCTTTGTGGACAGCACCCTTTATTACTGCATCGTTTGGATGCTGCTTCTTAAATTAAAAATAGCCTTAATGAATGCCATAGATAACACCATGCTGTCACTAGACATGGAAGCCGGGGACAAGGATGCAATCAACCTCCACCTGTGCCCACTGTAAGGGCTGCTGTCAAGCCTGGAGTGAAAACACCATATCCACGCTGCTTGCCCACATCATTCCGTGCCGGGTTGGCTGGGCAAGGTCCAGGCGCCCTTGGCTGGAATGGTCCCGAGACACATGCAGTTTATGGACCTACGTATAAAATGTGCACATCGTACAAATCAACAGGTTTGATATTACCTATCAAATAGTATGATAATTATAATCTTAACAACAGGGAGACTAGCCCCAGTCAAACCTACCTTCCTTCACTAGAAATTTCATCTTTTCTGTGGAGGCAAAGTTTAATTTTTGAAATGTCTGAGTGGTAAATGTACTTGAAAGCCATTTCCAGGGTCTGTGCTGGCATCTGTGATGGTCCCAGTAGGACAGGTTGTCCAATGTCCCAGGGGTAGACACAGTGCATGGCTGAGGAGGGTCCATGCAGGCTCATTAGATCTAAGATTCCAATAACTGAACCTGTTCTTCAGTTTTAATTTTGATTTCCTCAGAGGACAAAGTTTAACATGAAACTCAGGGCTTCTTTCTAGTGCTTTTGATGGTTTGATTGTGATATACTCGCTTGAAGTATCAGATTATGAAAGGTTGAGGGCTGGTAAGGCCAATCTGTTTGATAATCTTGACCCAAAGTATGAAGTGATTTAACTCAGTCATGGTCACTGAGGAGGCTTAACTGCATCTGTGTGCTACAATTTGGTGGTTTACTGCTGCTGTGCCTATCTAGATTTGAATGGAACTTGAACAGCATTGCATTTAACACCAAAGGGAAAAAATGATTTTAAAAAATGATTCTAGGGAGCTAATTACTGTTATTTACCACATAGGATTCTCAATATTCTGGTAGAAATTATTAGGTAAGAATGGTTACTTAACACCAAAAAAATAAATAACCCAATTAATAAATGGGCTAAGGAACTGAACAGACACTTCACAGAAGAAGAAATACAACTGATCAACAAATATATGAAAAAGTGTTCAACATCTTTAGCAATTAGAGAAATGCTAATCAAAACTACTCCAAGATTTCATCTCACTCCTGTCAGAATGGCAATCATCAAGAATACAGGCAACAATAAATGTTGGCGAGGATGTGGGGAAAAGGTACACTCATACATTGCTGGTGGGCCTGCAAATTGGTGCAACCACTATGGAGATTCCTCAGAAAACTGAGAATGGAACCACCATTTGACCCAGCTATCCCATTCCTTGGTTTATACCCAAAGGACTTAAAATCAGCATACTATAGTGATACAGCCACGCCAATGTTTGTAGCAGCTCAATTCACAATAGCTAGACTATGGAACCAACCTAAGTGTCCCTCAATAGATGAATGGATAATGAAAATGTGGTATATATACTCAATGGAATATTACTCAGCTTTAAAGAAGGGTGAAATTATGGCATTTGCCAGTAAATGGTTGGAGTTGGAGAATATTATGCTAAGCAAAATAAGCCAATCCTACAAAACCAAAGGCCAAATGTTTTCTCTAATACGTGGATGCTAATAAACAATAAGGTGGGTACTCTAGGGAAAAATAGCATCACCTTAGATTAGGTAGAGGGAAGTGAAGGGAGGGGAGGAGGGGATGTGGGGATGGCAAAGATAGTGGAATGAAACAGATATTATTACTGTATGTATATATGTGACTACATGACCAATATGATTCTACAGCATGTACACTTAGAAAAATGAGAAAATATATTCCATCTATGTATGATACATCACAGTGCATAAATGCATTCTACTGTCATGTATAACTAATAAAAAAATATTTTTAAAAAGAATGATTACTAAAGAAATTTTAAATTCTTCCTCCAAATGTTACCCATGTATTCTCCATCTCAGTCAACACTGAACGACCACCCATTTGGAAATTAAATTCAGAACCTTACGGATGCAGCCTCCTTTCTCATTCTCTGTGCATCTAGCTGTCTCTCTTCTTATTCAGACCACCCCACAGGCTTGTCTTACAGAATCAAAGCACACATTGCGCCAAAGCCTAATTATCTATGTATAATTCTGTCTCCACTGATAAGTGGCAAGTTTGTGAAAAGCAAGAGCTTTATTTTACTGAATTTGAGCACAGTTACACTATTTACTTGGGGAAGGGATAAATCCTATTGGTCAAGTCACAGATAAGTTTAGTGAAGTAAAATCTGCACCAGTGTGGGGTGCGAATTTAGATGGCTAAGTGGACCCTCTTACTTGGCTATTTGTTTTACCTTAGAGAAACTTAAAATGTCTTATATTTTATAGATTCAAAGTAAAATAGAGAGGTGAAGACAAGCCAAGCAGAATTTTTGATACCGGGTGTTCAGCACAAAGTAGGAAAATCACCCTGACAGTCATTTCATCACTATCTGAATCTCTTCTCCTACAGAGTGCTTACGGTTTCCATATGCATTTGTCAAGTTCTCTTTCAGTAACTAAGCTTGGCATGAAGAGAGAGAAAGCCGTTCTGCATAAAGGCAATAACAAACCAATTCAAAGTGTTCGCAAAGGGCAAAAACACTCAAGCATGTACCGGGAAGTCAATCCGTGATCTCAGGGGCCTGGGTCAGTCAGAACAGAGACTGGCAGGAAGTCCTGGAAATTACTTTAGTGAGACCTAGGATGGAAGGCAGGTAACCAAAGAGAGCGGATTCAAAGTTACGTGGTCACAGAGTGACTTCTGCTTCCCACCAAGATGGAGCAATAGAAATAGGATTAACCCTTACACCAAAGTGACCAAAAACTGTATGAAAGAACAGTTCTGAAAACCCCAGGCTTCAAGCAACCAAGGCCAGTGGTCATTGAGTGATGGGAAACAATGAGGGAGTCCTGTGACCTTCAGAGTCCTAACCCAAGAGGTTCCCAGGTGGTGGCATGGGAAATGGAACTCAGGTAGATATGAGATAAGGCAGTGGGAGACAGATGGGAGCAGGGGTGTCAAAATGACTGCAGTTCTCAGAAATGAGGTTGCTGGACAGAGAGAACTGCAGCTGCATGCACCGCCCCCAGTAAGTGTTTCATGGTGTAAAAATCAGTAAACAGGAGAAAAAATTATACAGAGGTGGGAAAGACCCACTTAGAAAGAGGAACCACCCAGGGCTGGGAGCAGTGCTTGCTCTCTCCAGAGCAGGAGTGGAAGAGCACTGAACTGCCAGGGCATCAGGGGTGCACCAAGAGAGGTCTTGACCCTGCAGAGGGAAAAGTGATCAGAGACCAAATGCTGCTCTGATCCAAACTAACCAGGCCTGAAAGCAAGAACTCAAGCCATCAGGCTGGTTTTGTGTAACTTAATCACATCCCAGAAAAGAACTCTAGAATATTTTTCCGACAACAAAATTGTCCAGCACAAAACCAGGTAAAACTTACACATTATGCATCCCATCTAAACTTTGGAAGTAATGCGAAGAGGCCAAAGACAAAAATCAATCAATTGAAATAGATGAAGAAACGACATACAGAAGATTCTCTTCCTTAAAAACATTAAAAGGCTTATTGTAGTTGCATTCCTTACAAGGCAAGAGCTTGAAGAAAGACGGGGCATACCAAGTAGAGACCTGGAGGGTGTGACGAGAAAGGCCTGTGGCCGGGCAGCTGCACACAGCGTTTGCTGATGGCTGCGAAGGGGAAAGTCTACCCAGGCCATTTCATGAGACCAGCTGTTATCCAAATCACAGGAAGACTCCAGAAGGGAAGAACACTACAGGTGAGTATCATCCTTCACAGAACTTTGATAAGTCACACCCAGATGCACCCCTGCACACGTTCTCTGTGCTTACCGAACATGCCTGCATGCATTAATAGTCCACTAATTTTTTTGTCATTAATGTTTTGATCTTTGGAACTGAAAATAACCCTACGTGTTTCATAAGAACAAAATGTGAGTCCATTCCACCTTCGCTGATCATTATTTAGATGCCTGAGGAATGGTGCCATTTCCCAACACCAGGCTGGCCTGTGCAGCAACTGCATGCTCTGGTGTGCGCGCGTGTGTGCGTGTGAGCGTGCACCACACGTGTTCCTCATCCCTCAGCCACCACTTGCTTCACTTACACTCAGTCCCTTTGGCTGCAGGGCTTCTCGTGCTGGTGCAGGCCTTTGAGCATGAGGGAGTTACGATCAGCTTTCACAGCATTAAGAGAATCTGAGTCACAGGGTGGCGTGGTGGAGGGAGGACTCGGCCTGTGGGACACTTGCCAACATGTGCCACTGGTGGCTTAGACAACAGGGTCTCCTCACGCCAGAGACCGTTTACAGTCCTGCTTTAGATTCAGCCAACTGTCCTAGATTAATCCCCGTGCATGTATTTAAATCTGATTTTCATAGAAGGTGGAAAGAGATTCAAAATGCTATATGACAAACTCTGTTCACAAGAGGCACTCTGAGGAGAGGCTGACGAGGAAGATTTTTAAGAATATTACTCTGATTTTCCCACTATTACTACCAGTCGTAAAAAAACACGATGGAATGTAATAGAAATGTTTTGAAAAACCGTAAAAACAATACTGCAACAAAAAAGTGAATGCTTTTAAGTAGAAAGTCATCCTCACTTCCATGACTGTAGGCAGGAAGGGTCTCAGCAGGTTCCCACAGAGTGGCCCTGTGCCTTTCGTGCCACGTCCCTGACCCTTCATTATGCCACTTGTTTCCATCTAGGCTGGCACATGCCATCTTCTCAAGGGCAAATCCTGGGAGTGAGGCAACTTCTTACCCCACTGAGTGACGGACACCGAGGCTGCTCCTCAGGAGAGCGTGAGCCTGCGATCTTGGGCTGGGCAGACAATGTGCTCACTTTCAACCAGCACAGTCTGGATTCTTCTAGGTGCAGAAGAGCAACCAAACACTACGCTGCAAAAGGATGTGTGTGTGTGTGTGTGTGTGTGTGTGTGTGTGTGTGTGTGTGTGTAGAGAGAGAGGTGTGTACATTAGATTCTACACCTGTGCATATGAAGAAATGGAGCTGGCTTTCCTTCTTACACATTACTTTAGGCATTGCTCTTATATAGCATGGTAGACAGTTCAAGAGGACAAGAAAACCAGGCCTGCTGCTAGAGAACTTTATTGCAAAGGCTGAGATTTGTAGGCACTTTGGACTCTATAAATGAACATCTCAAATGAGAAGATCAATCTATTTACTTTAGTCTCTCACTATAATGCCTTTAAATTCTTATTCTCGGAGAGGGAAAGTCAGGAATGCAGACATCTTTTTTTTTTTTTTTTTTTTTTTTTTTCTGGCAAATATCTTTCAATGGAAGGAGAAGGTACTTCCAGGTGCAAGTGACCAACTATCATTGGGGGAATTAAAATGGGTGACCTGCAGCAAAGGTGTCCACCCTTTATTTCTATTTCTCCATGTCTAAGGGGGAAATGTTCAAATATCATATACCCACAGGAGAACTTATAATACTTTGTACAGATTTTAGGCACTCTTCCAAAGAATTATGAGAAGTTTTGGAAGAATTAGAATAAACAGGATAAGCCACAGTGGGGTTATGTTATTAAGATTAAGGGTTTGGCAGGACTGCTCACTGAACCTCCTTTGCAACAATACAGTTACTTTAGATTCTTTTATAGACAAAAAAAAAAAAAAAAAAAAAAAAAGCAACAAATATTAGTGCAGTTTCTTACAAGAAGATTATGTTGGCTAGCTATGCCTCCATCTGTTCAAAACCACAAGAAAAATAAGGTATGGGAAGCAAAACATTCCTGGAGCCACAGGATTTGAACATGATGGTTACAGTCACACAATCTAACTCGTATGGTGTAAAGTGGCTTCATTTCTTAGCAAGAAAATGTAAAATAAAATTACAGCAAGAGTAATTATGGAAAACTCAGACATGAAGACAGAGGCCAAAAGCCACGTTTGTGCCCTTGACAAACATCTTGTTAAAAATACACACACACACACACACACACACACACACACACACACACACAGACACGTGGGGGAGAGAAAGAGAGAGAGAATTAAAAGCTACTGCTTAGCAGCATAGGCCACTAATGGTAAACATTGTGTAAATTCCTGGTTGTCAGTCAATGTTTGATGAGCTAGTATGTATTTACACGTTTTAATCAGCTTTTTCGCTGCTGTGATGAAAAGACCTGACCAGAACAACTGTAGAGGAGGCAAAATTTATTTGGGGGCTCAGTTTCAGAGGTCTCAATCCACGACAGCAGGCTTCATTCTTCTGGACTTGAGATGAGGCAGAACAACATAGTGGAAGAGTGTGGCAGAGGGAAGTGGCTCACTGATGATCAAAAGCAGAGAGAGAGAGAGAGAGAGAGAGAGAGAGTCCACTCTCCAGATACAAATTATATATGCCATAGCCACGTTCCCAATGAAACGCTGCCTCCACCCCCCCCCCCCCCACCCCCCCCCCCCCCCCCCCCCCCCCCCCCCCCCCCCCCCCCCCCCCCCCCCCCCAGTCACCACTCAGTTAATCTCATCAGGGATCAATTCACTGATTAGGTTAAGCCATGACACAATCATTTCTCCTCCAAACCTTTTTGCATTGTCTCACACGTGAGCTTTTGGGGGATACTACATCTAAACCATAACAATATAAAAATTAATTTCTAAAAGTTTTAGGTTTTGCGCTTTGAAGAAATACACTAAGAAGAACCACCATTTGACCCAGCTATCCCACTCTTCAATCTATACCCAAAGAACTTAAAATCAACATACTACAGTGACGCAGGCACCTCAATGTTTATAGCAGCTCAGTTCACAATAACCAAACTGTGAAACCAACCTAGGCGCCCTGTAACAGATGAATGGATAAAGAAACTGTGGTATATGCATACAATTGAATATTACTCAGCCTTAAAGAGGAACAAAATTATGGCATTTGCAGGTAAATGGATGGAGCTGGAGAATATCATGTTAAGTGAAATAAGCCAATCCCCCAAAAACCAAAGGCTGAATGTTTTCTCTGACATACAGATGCTAATTCACAATAAGGCAAGGGGAGTAGGGGAAAATAGAGGTATTTTGGGTTAGGAAAAGGGAGTGAAAGGAGGGGAGGGGACATGGGAGTAGGAATGACAGTAGAAGGACTCAGACTTTATTACCCTATGTCCATATATGATCACATGACCGGTGTGATTGTACAACATATACAACCAGAAGAAGGAGAAATTATACTCCATTTATGATGGGTCAAAGTTTATTATACTGTCATGGTAGATAATTAGAACAAATAAAAAATTTAAATATAAAAAAGGAGAAGAAATTTGAGTTGCACAGTGCTGAGAGTATGTGCAACTTGGTTTTGACTTCTTACTTTGCAAATAATTGAAATTCCTCTCTTAGATCTTCTGAATGCCATTTTAAAAAATCTGCTGTTTTGTGACTAAAGGAACTTAAGACAAAAGAGTTACACCTTCTTCCACTGGCTTATCTAAAAGATGGAATTCCTACCTAAAGACCTCTCACAAGTACCAGGCTTAGTGATGGCTGCACTGCTCAGCTCTCTTCTGCTTTTCATCAGACACACAGGCCTGTGCATGCCCAGGGGTCATAGTTTGGGCATTCCAAGTTGGAGCCTTGGGGGCAGCCAGTCTATTCCCTGCCTGACCCCTGCACCCTGATCCTTGATTGTGGTGTCACAGCTCTGATCTCAAAGTGCCTTCACAGTAAGCACCTGCTCACAGGGGTGTGGGAATTTAAGAAGCTCCTGAGATTCCCCCCTGGTGCCTGTGAAGTGCAGGTACAGCACTCTGTTGATTAGGCCACGTGGTCCAAGACCTCCTAGAACCAGACCAGAGAGAGAGAGATGGGACTGAGTGCCATGTTGTGAGGGGCCAGGTGGCCACAACTAAGGACAGCCCCAGTTGCTGAGATCTACCTCCAGACTACAGTCAGCAGGAAACCAGAGACCTCGGTCCCTAAAACACAAGGAACTAAACCCTGCAAACACACAAAGGCCTCAAAAGAGAGCCTGACCCTCAGAAAAGACTGCAGCTTTAGCCATCATCAGGTTTCAGACCGTGGGACAATGGGCAGAGTAGCCAGCCAGAAGGAACTGTAAAAATAAATACGTGTTGTTTGAACCATTAATTTGTACTAATTTGTTACACAAATCTAAAACCAATACACATCTATGTATGCTTTTTTAATATTTTTCATTAGTTCTAATTAGTTATACATGATAGTAGAATGCATTTCAATTCATTGTAGACAAATGGAGCACAACTTTTTATTTCTCTGGTTGTACTTTATGTATGCTTATTGGTTTGTATACGTGAAGGAGAAATTTACATCCTGGCTCTTCTTCCAATACCACAAGGATTCAATGTATTAGATGACTGAAATGAAGTTGGATTTTTTTACCTCTTGCCTCCTCTGAATTCCAGTAGCATAGAATTTTCCATCATGGAAAACTCAGTATCTTCTTTCTATTGTACTCTTTCAATTCTTTACTACGGGAAAGATTTTGAGAAAAGTAAAAACAAAAGACTATTACTTGTTATTAATGATTCACAGGAAACTCATGGTGTTGAGAATCCTGGAGGCCATCTAGCAAGTTGAGGTTGGTTGCTACAATTCATAGTTTATTAAGGTGCCTGACGCTATTCACAATTGATGTTTTTGAACTTAATTTTATACAATGGAGAACAAATACACACGTGCTGACCCCTGATTTGTATGTCAACATCATCGATTCCATCAGAGCTATAGATTTTAATTCACTGTGTTTGAAAAGTATAAGGATAATGCCTTTTACTTTCAGAGCATATACAACATTTACAATGTTGTTCTACTCATTCTATGAAGGAGTTTTCTTAAAGTGGGTCTCCGTGGGATGCTAATGGATGCTACCAATGAAGCATCTGTTTTCAGAAAAGACTGAGAAGCCCTGGGTTAAACAAAGTTAATGGGTTTCTCCAAATGGAAGTGTCAGAGCTGATCTGGGAGCCCTGTGATCTCAGAGCTTCTTGTGTAACCAGAACTGAATAGAGAATATATTAGCAAACATGGCCAGAGAGGTGAGTACCTGGAATCAAACAGGTGCTGGGGCTGCATTGTCCTTCCTGTGAAGTTCTCTATTCCCTCTTAAGTTCGCAGCCAGTTCCAACAAGCAGGAGAGCCCAGCAGAGACCTGATTGCCTTCTACTCCCTTCAGCCCCTTAGCCAGTGCCTCAGCTATCTTAGCTGTAGAATTGATTTATTTGTAAAGAAACAAGAGATGCTGATGATCTGGAGGTGTTAACCCAAATAAGAGTTCATGGTGATTAGCAGACAGTGTCTCTATGTGGCCCCTTTGTTTGGCATAGAAGCCTGGAACCAAAGACAGGAGGCAGAACATGAAATGATCAGCACATGGTCACTGGAGGAATGACCTTCCCTCCCAAGAAAGTACAGATGGTCACAAGAATCTGTGGTTTTCCTACAAGGGCTAATGCAGCAGAGTGGCTTTATCTGTGTGGTAAAATTAGTTTAAGTCTAACTAGCACCTATGCTGCTATGTCTGTGATTTCACCCCCACTCCCCATGATGTGATCATCTGGTAGAAGATTATCCTCTCCTAAACCTGCTCTCATCTGAGTTTACACGTAGCTGTCGTTTCACCAGCTCATAACTAAAGGCAGATCTCGTGCCCTGACCAAGAGCAGCAAGGACATTTATTTATTTTAAAAGCCTCACAACACAAATGTTGTATTTGGAGCATGCACGGCTAAGGTCAAAGCCCTTGTGACATTTCATTTCATTGTTTGGAAGTATTTGGAAGCCTTGGGTGTTTTTTTGGCTCTCTAAGCTGAACTTAATGGATCTGGAAAAAGAAAACATGCATGTTTTATCAACATCTTTTCTCCATTAAAAAAACTCCCATGGAACTGTATTCTTTGGTTATTCTTTTGGAAAACTTACTATAGGAAATTATTTTTTTTCTTCTTGACTACAAATATTTAAGTGACTTTGTTTTGATAACTCAAGTTGTTTAATTAGTTTCTTTTATCCCACAAATGTTTCCTACTCGTGGATAATGACCTAATTACCTTAATTTAAACATTCCATATTTTTGAAACTAAAAGTCAAAGTAATATTGCCTAACTGATGCTTTCCATTCATAATACATTTCTGCAATCATCCACTCAGCCATCCGTGTTCCAGTAATCATTGTCAAAGCATCTATACCCTATACAAAAAGCTGATCTACGTCCTCAGGGGTCTTAGATATTAATGATGAAAATAAACATGTGGCATTTAAAGGTCACATGTGAACATGCCTTAAGTTCCACAGATGCCTATTTCAGGAGTTATGATACAAGAGGGATTTGATGATAAATAGCCCCACAGTCGCAGGACATTGTAACTGACACTCTGGCCCAAATCCCATGGAGTGCTCGGCCAGGACCACGAATCCAACAGGCTGACGTATTTCATTCGAGGGGGACGCTGTCCTCCATCGCAGCACCAGAGCCAACATTCTAGTTGGCTTGAGCAACCAGTTCTGGCTGAATCACGAACCATGATAGCGGGCTGTGACTGCTAACAGAAACAAAAGGAAAGCCCTCCCACGATCCTAGCCATCTTAACCCAAGTTGTAATTTTTTATCTCAGAAACTAAAAGTTTACTAATTAAAACAGTGAATTGTCAAAACAGTTGGGTGTGACTACTGGTTTTCTTAAAATAAATGTTAGAAGTCTTTGGGCCCTAGTTTTACTAGTGCTCAAGCTGTGTGTGTAGTGTCCCCACAGCCAATAATGGAAAGGGTGGGTGTGAGGGTGGCCTGCCAGCACAAGCCACCACTGCTGACAGCCATTGTCACGTCCCAGAGGATGGCCTGGCCGGGCTCCTGTCTCCCTCACCATTCCATCCAGCATCAGCGAGTAGCTTCCAGTCCGCCAGCAAAGGAGATGTGCTTTTCACAAAAGCAAATATTTCTATCTAAATGAAATGACATCACAACACGAATCTGTTTATGACCACTGACGATGGATTAATCCTATGATTTACAACCTTTTCCCTCACAAATGAATGTAATGGCTTATCAGTGTCTTGGGCAATTAAATTCACCTGTTACAGTTAGCTATACATAGCCATGGGTTCCATATTCACAAATTTAACCAACTCCACATCTGACATAGCTTTAAACAACAAATTGTGCTTGCATCAAACATAGTCTTTTGTTTTCTTGATGTTATTCCCTAAATACACAACAACTACTTACAGGTCACTTACGTAGCTCTAGGTAT
This sequence comes from Tamias sibiricus, assembly GCA_025594165.1. Lineage (NCBI taxonomy): Eukaryota > Metazoa > Chordata > Mammalia > Rodentia > Sciuridae > Tamias > Tamias sibiricus. The sequence continues at coordinate 165,669,291 of CM046662.1, read as the reverse complement.
CATAGTAATCTAGAGATGATCTAAAGTATTTGGGAGGATGTGTGTAGGTTATATGTAAATACCATTCCATTTTCTCTGTGAAATCTGCAGATTTTGGTATCGAAGGGGGGTGCTGGAACCTCAGGTACAGAGGGACAGTGCCACTACCAACGCCATCACTATATGAGAATGTTTTTTTCTTTGCCATCACACAACCCCCATGTTGCTTTGATTTTTTTAACCCAAGTGTTGGTCTGTCAGGCAACTGTGCTGCTTTCCTTGGGCCCACTATTTAGGGTCTTCCCTCTGCTTCCCCCTGTGTGGCTCCCCAGGGAACAGGTGATTAAGATTACTAGAGCAAGACTCAAAGACAAAGCCAGCCAGGGCCAGATGTGAGGACATCACCCGAGTCACGGGTCAACAGAATCCGTGCCGCTCACCTGCTTCTTCCTGAGGGCCCCTTGTGGGGATGGGGTCATTGAAGTGGCACCTTCCACATGAGTGAGGGCGACGGTGCAACCACATACTCACGAGGCTTACATCAAACTTATCTGTCACACATTTCTAGATGTGAAGTTACTTGACCGATGACAATGTTATAAAACTCTTTATTGATCTTAAAGTTTCGTATAAGATAAATAATTGTTCAAAACCATGTTTAAAGATCATTCCATATTATGGATTTTTATCTGCTTAAATATGATTTGAAAATCATTCTGCTATAAATTCCTAAAATCTAAAATGGTATTAAATAACAAAGTGGATCAACTGCTGATACTCCTAAAATGTAAAATGGTGATTAAATAATTAAGAAATAAACTGCTTCCAAGTCCACATTCTAAGTGACAGATACTCCCCCTAGTTCTTACTGTGCACGTAGTCATTATTTTAGCTGCACAGGCCATTTCCCTTATCTTTACTATACACGCACACACTTTTATATATTAAAACATAAAAGCCTATAATGGAGGTCACTTATTTGGAAGTTCATGTATAAGGTTATCTAAGCCAGCAAATGTAGCTACAAATCTCCTATTCCACAAGGTAGCTTCTTCTAAAATGTAAGAGTGGTTTTTTTTTGAAAGTCACCCAGCAGGCCTTTAGAAAATTTCTCCATTGAAATACTTAAAATTCTGTACTGCGGAGAACTTTTTGATTTATTTTCTGTTCTAGGAAACATGGAAAAATTTAAGCCAGAATATGGACTACTTTTTGTTTCATTTCTTATTCATTTAGACAAAAAATTCCAGAGGATAGCTGCAAAAAATGTCTGCCTTTCCAAAAATATGTCTAAACTCATATTGGGAAGCCTAAATATATATTTTATAAGATTATAATCAAAATTGCAGATGCAGAGGCTCTGTACATGAGGTTGTTTTGTTTTGTTCTGTTTTGTTTTTTGGTACCAGGTATTGAACCCAGGAACACTTAACCACCAAACCACATCCCCAGCCCTTTTTATATTTTATTTAGAGACAGGGTCTCACTGAGTTGCTTAGGGCCTCATTAAGTTGCTGAGGCTGGCTTTGAACTTGAAATCCTCCTGCCTCAGACTCCTGAGCTGCTGGGATTATAGGCGTGCACCACTGCACCCAGCCTGCAAGAGATTTTGAATGACAGTCATGGTGCCAGTTTCAAAGAGCATTGGCTAATTAGTGTTCATAGTATTACTGAGGCTCCACACACCTGCAAGATAAAACCTGAAGTGCATGACTTCCCAGATGTTTAGGAACATCTAGTCAGGCAAGCCCTGAATGGTCCCACCTCCTTGACCAGCACACTGCCCATGTGGCCCTGCTTCAAGTCCCACAGACACAGGCCATGGCTTCTAGCCTTTGCTAAAGCTGTTGCGTCTGCTGTACAATGTTACTCTACTAAATTTACTGTGAAAACATTGCTTCCTTCTGCATGCTGCCACTGTCCCCCACCAGAACAGCCGAGAGATGCCACCCCTGGATTGTCTGCGCAGGGGTCTCCCTCAAAATGACATCCCTGAACCCATTCCTCATGGGTCTTTCTGGAACAGCGCTGGACACCTGCCGTTCCTCACCCAGCAGGCCCTTGGCCAGCCTCAGCCCAGCAGCACCTCCGCAGACACAGCACTCACGTGGCCCAGGCAGCGGCAAGCACTCCACCATCACTCAGATGATTCTTCATGGCTTCTCCTCAATGGGGCCCCAAGTCTTTAAGAAAACAGAACAGCTCTCCAATCAAAAAACACTAAACGAGATACAGATCAAACTTCTAGGGTTGAAGTGGGGAGGGATCTAGGAGCCCAGCCAATTAAGCGTCCCCTGTCCCCACTGCCACCAGCAGGTGCTCGGCCTGGACCAATTCACCAGAGACAGCAGCATGAAGATGCCACAGGATGTCTGAGGAGTCCTTATCTAGTAGTCCCTGACCTCTCAAGCAGAGGAAAGAGAACAGGAAGGAACCCTGGGCTGGGAGGTCCCTGCCCTGATCTCACCGTTCTTATTTCTTTCCTTGTTGCTTTGAATGGGTTGTGAACTCCGGGACAGCGCTGAGCATTGGCAGTGCTGGCAGGAATCTTTGATTCTTTCTCGACTTGAATAGAAAGCCTTCTAATGTTTCACCACAAAGCCTGATGATGATGATGCTTGCAAGAGGTATCTTTCGTAAGATTACAAGAACTCCATTCATTCTGTTGAGTACTTTTTTTAAGCTATTACGAATGAGTGCCAAATTCTATCAAATGTTTATTCTAGATTTATTGAAATAACCACAGCATCATTTCCCTTAGTCTTACTAATATAAAATGTATTAGTCACAATATTCTCTATTTGGTTACTATAAAGGTATTGTGAATATGAAACATGAATATAAGTGAAAAGTAAATCTACTTGTTCACACCTGGGTGAACATGGTTTAAAGCAAATTTCTTTTGCTGTCTGTGCTCAGAATCCTGCTGCTACCTCTACCAGTCGGCACCACTAGCTCTACAACTGCTGATGCCTTTCTCTTATTCCAAGAGGTGGTCACAAGGAAAGGCCCCACAAATTTAAGTGAGGGAGATATACAAATATGACTTCAAGTGTTGAAAGCTCTCTTCTCTGCATGTCTGCGTACACGTAGCTGCCCGGGGACTCTCGAGAGACCATTTGATCTGAGCAGATGGCCTTAAGCAAATGCATGTCCTCCAGTGCCCTACACTCTCCTCTCTGAGCAGCGACTCTGTGCAGGCTTTGGAAGTGTGGTAGATGCAGAGGTGAGCCACAGAGAGGCACCTGCAGCTGGGTGCTGGAGCCTCATGCCACTCCAGGAGGTATCACCAAAGTGCCAGCGGAGAACACGAGAAAGCCCCGGCCTCACCCAGCTTCCTCCAACTTCATGATCACCAGTGACTTGACCCTGATACGGTTATGAGGACATAATTTACGATTCCGGATCCTGCCAAGTAAATGTCTGTCCTCCACTGAGATGCCAATAAAATGCCTGCAGAGAGCCAGGCCCGTAAAACTTCCTTCTGTAATACTATCCTGCTGTAAATGGTTATGCGGAAAGCTTAGCTTTTTTTTTACTTTAAGTACTTGTGCTAGAAGCTAATTCAATTCCCATTCAGACAAAGAAGCAAAACCACATAAATTGAAAATAAGGTCACGGTCACAGTCTATCAGGACTCTCCTACTCAAACAGCACCGGCAAAGCAACAAAAGGGAAGCTCCAAATTCTGTTAAGGAATAAGGAACAGTGTCTACATAGAAAAACTTAAAATGTGTACTGGTTACTTTTCTTTTGGCGGGGTGTCGTGGGGGGGGGATCAAGTCAAAGTCAAAGGCAGTTGCCAGAGTTTTACAAATTAAAAAAATTGATATCAGAATGAAATAGGGTTTCCCTTGCCCAGCTTCCTCTGGCTATTCTGTGACCCCTGGGGTACATCTTAGAATAGTCTGACTCTAGGAGAACTGGAAATGACAGGCAACCAAGAGGAAGAGTGGCCCCGTGAAGACTGCGTTAGATAAGCACCGAGGGTAGGAGCTGGCCAGATAGATTCCTTCCAAGAGCACGTGTGGAATCACATCTCGTTGACAGTCCCAGGAATTGTCGTTTACAAAATTTAACATCAATTTCAATGCGTCAGAAGTGTTTATATTTCCAGTTTAAGGACCCATTTGTTGAATCCTAACTAAAATGCCCACAGGTGAATCTCAATGAGATTCCCAGTGCTGGGAAAACATATTAAAGTACTGGAGAAGCCGGGCGTGGTGGCGCACGCCTGTAATCCCAGCACTTCGGAGGCTGAGGCAGGAGGATCGCGAGTTCAAAGCCAGCCTCAATAATGGCGAGGCACTTAGCAACTCAGTGAGACCCTGTCTCTAATAAAATACCAAAAAAAAAGGGCTGGGGATTTGGCCTAGTGCCCCTGAGTTCAATCCCCAGTACCAAAAAAAAAAAAAGAAGAGAAAAAAATAAAAAATAAATGAGTACTGGAGGAGCGGCAGAGGCTGACACTAGTAGGCTGCAGGACACTGTGAGGGCTGCTCAGTGGACACAGGGAGCACCTGCACAGCCCTCAGGGCAGAGGAAAGCCACACACATTTCCTCCCAGGGAAACACCACAGCTTCCGCCAACCCCGAGCCAGCCCTTCTAGTGAGAGCAAGTGAATGGGCAACACCATTTGCATGGAAAGTTCTGGTGAGAACTAGCCTTCTGAAGTCTCAGCACACTATCATGGTTTGGATATGCCACCAAAGGGCTCCTGTGTTGATGGAGCAATGTTCAGAGGTGAGATGGTTTAATTATGACAACTGTGACCTGATCGGTCCCCCTAGTTTGAATGGACTAAGTGGGTGGAAACTATAGACAGGTGGGGTGTGGCTGGAGGAGCTGGGTCACTGGGGGTGTGCCCTGGAAGGCTGTATCTTCCCTGAGGCGACACCCCACTTGCCTCTCTGATTCCTGGGCACCATAAATGGAGGAGCACTCCTCCACCAAACCCCTCTGCCAGGACGTTCCACTGATGTTCTAGTTCACTTTGGGCCTAGAGAAATGGAGTCAGCTGACCACAGACCAAAGCTCTGAAACCATGGGCCAAGATAAACTTTTCTTCCTCTAAGTTGCATTGGTCAGGTATTTTGGTCACAGTAATGCCAAGCAGACCGACACACACCCCAACACCCAGAGAAGCCCATCTCACGTACAGGAGTTTGAAATTACTGGCTTGACCCTCCCATTTCACAACAGGTGTCGTCTGCGCTCCACTGTGACCCTTCTACCATCATCTGTAGGACTTGGTCTGTGGCTTTCTCCTCCCATGGTCAGGGGTTCTGGGGAATCAGGCACAGTGGCTCAGCCAGATTCAGGTCTCAAGCTCACAGATGTTCAAGACGTGTCTGTTGAAGGACTGAGCAGGGCCAGACTTGCCTGGCACGTGCAGAGCTCACCAAGGCAAAGAACACAAGGTCTGATGAACACAGGGGTGATGCTGTAGAAATAGCCCAGGGCTTAAAATACTATTTGAAAAGACAAGTTCAAATATTGGAATTTGTGCCACTATAAAATTTAAATGTTCTTTTCCAATTAGGTGCTCTCCATTAGTACCATGAGCACCTGATAAGGCCATGGAAGGACACTGCTACTATCAAAACCAATGGTAATGAACTTCTTACTGCAAGCATGCTGGTTTTCAGTGCTAAATTTGTACCATTTAGAGCAGACTTGTGAAGCACATTAGAAAGAATTTGAAATAATTTAAGAATATGAACAAGAAATGAAATGTTCATAAGCAAATAGCATGGGAAGAAGAATTAATGTAAAGTAAAGACAGCTCCATGCGGGTGTGCAGAATCTGAGGGAAAACACCAGCCACAGGTACGTGCTGTTGGGAGAGACTGTAGGAAGCAACCAAGGAGCTGCAAGAGCAGCATGATATGCAAGACCTGTCCACTTCATTCAAAAAGGTGGTGGGGATATTTTCCCAAATTGCCATTATCTTTCAAATTAATATGCAAATTTAATAACTATGTTTGCTTACTCAATATCCTATATGCTGCTGGGTGTTAAGAAAACAGTAGTAAATATAATATTGTCACTGATTTGAAAACTCAAAATATCAATTATTTGGTATTAGAAAGTTTAAGAGCAAGTTCATTCACCTAATATCAAACTGATTTGAGCCAGCCTCCTTGAAACAGGACTAAGTTGAAGGGTGCGTAACATGTTTGGGGCTGCATTAGCCTGAAATCAGGCGCTCCAAGTTCAAGAGCACTACTGAGGTAGGTAAATGGTGACGAAAACGGAAGCAGTGTCTGAAGTTGGCAAAGTCGCATGTGCACGTACACACACACACACACACACACACACACACACACACGCTGACTGCACAGCATTCTGTATGCACATACAATTAGCTTATCTCTTTTAGGTAGGAAAAGCAACACAACTTTCCTTACTGTAAGGGAAAATAACTTAAAATGTGATGTAGCTTGTATTTGTTGAAATTACTAATGGACGGAGGCTGTGGGAACGGGGTCTTAAGAAGGGCAGGGCGTGCAGCACGGAACTGCCAAGAGCAAGCCCTGGAGAGCAGACGGCATGCCGCCCAGCCACTCGGTCCTGCCACGCTCCCTCGAGCTTCCTCAGGCTCACAGGTAGCTGCTGACAGCTCCAGAATGGACGCCGCTCTGGTGGTGTGCAGCCTTCACACTGTCCTTCCATGGGGCACTCCCACGCCTCTGTCTACACCTTTGGGGGTCGTGGGCTCTCTAGCCAGAAGTGACCTCTCCCTCCCGGTCTCCTCCTCCGTGTCCTCTCCTAGCTTTCCCATTGCATTTTCCCACTTCTCCTTTATCATCTAGTCATTTGAATTGTGTCTTTTCTCTTAAGCTAGAAGGTGACCTCCTCGAGGGAAGGAATGTGGCTGTCTCCACCTGCAGAGTTCCCAAAGCACCCATTCTTTGTACATGGTGAATACTCAATACTGGTGGTTGATGCACGATCTGAAAATTCTGCAAAGCACAGGTCAACAGCCACGGATCAGCCACTGAGGTCATGGAGACTGTCTTTACCTCCCATACATAGACCTGTTCACCAAGCATTAGAGAAATCAGTTCTCAAAGAAGGGGGCATACAACTCTCAGCAAATATAAAAAAATAGAGATACTACCCTGCATGCTATCGGACCATAAAGGGATAAAATTGGAAATCAACGACAAAACAAGGAATAAGAAAAACTACTCCATCAACTGGAAGCTAAACAACATGCTACTGAATGAACAAGGGGTTGAAGAAGACATCAAAGAGGAGATCAAAAAATTCCTAGAGGTAAATGAGAACACAGATACATCATATAGAAATCTCTGGGACACTATGAAGGCAGTAGTAAGAGGAAAATTCATTGCACTGAGTTCATTCCTTAAGAGGAAAAAAAAACCAACAAATAAATGACTTAACATCACACCTCAAAGCATTAGAAAAAGAAGAACAGACCAACACCAAGAGCAGTAGAAGACAGGAAATAATTAAAATCAGAGCAGAAATTAATGAAATTGAGACTAAGGAAACCATTCAAAGAATTGACAAAACTAAAAGTTGGTTCTTTGAAAAAATAAACAAAATTGACAGACCCTTAGCAATGCTAACGAAAAGAAGAAGAGAAAAAACTCAAATTACTAACATTCGTGATGAAAAAGGGAATATCACAACAAACACCTCAGATATACAGAATATAATTAGAAATTACTTTGAAAACTTGTACTCTAATAAAATAGAAAATACTGAATGCATTGACAGATTTCTAGAGTCATATGATTTGCCTAAACTGGATGTGGAGGCTATACATAATTTAAATAGATCAATTACAAGCGAAGAAATAGAAGATGTCATCAAAAAGCTACCAACAAGGAAAAGTCCAGGACCTGATGGGTTTACAGCCGAGTTCTATAAGACTTTCAAAGAAGAACTAATACCAATGCTCTTCAAACTATTTCAAGAAATAGAAAAAGAGGGAGCTCTTCCAGACTCTTTCTATGAGGCCAATATTACATTAATTCCAAAGCCTGGCAAAGACACATCCAAAAAAGAAAACTTCAGGCCCATATCTTTAATGAACATAGATGCAAAAATCCTCAACAAAATCCTGGCAAATCGGATACAAAAACATATCAAAAAGATAGTGCACCACGATCAAGTGGGGTTTATCCCGGGGATGCAAGGCTGGTTCAATATTCGGAAATCAATAAACATAATACATCACATCAATAGACTTAAAGACAAAAATCATATGATCATCTCAATTGACGCAGAAAAAGCATTTGACAAAATACAACACCCCTTTATGTTGAAAACACTAGAAAAACTAGGAATATCAGGAACATATCTTAACATAATAAAAGCTATTTATGCAAGGCCCCGAGCTAACATTATCTTAAATGGAGAAAAATTGAAAGCATTCCCTCTAAAAAACTGGAACAAGACAGGGATGTCCCCTTTCACCACTGCTATTTAACATAGTACTGGAAACTCTGGCCAGAGCAATTAGACAGACGAAAGAAATTAAAGGGATTGAGATAGGAAAAGAAGAGCTCAAATTAGCACTATTTGCTGATGACATGATAATCTACCTAGAAGACCCCAAAAACTCTACCAGAAAACTTTTACAACTAGTAAACGAATTTGGCAAAGTTGCAGGATACAAAATCAATACACATAAGTCAAAGGCATTTGTGTACATCAGCGACAAAGACTCTGAAAGGGAAATGATGAAAAATACCCCATTTGCAATAGCATCAAAAAAAATAAAATACCTGGGAATCAACCTAACAAAAGAGGTGAAAGACCTGTATAACGAAAATTATAGAACACTAAAGAAAGAAATTATAGATGAACTCAGAAGATGGAAAGACCTACCTTGCTCTTGGATAGGTAGAATTAATATTGTCAAAATGTCCATACTACCAAAAGCATTATACAGATTTAATGCAATTCCTATCAAAATCCCAATGTCATTCTTCAAAGAAATAGAAATAGCAGTCATGAAATTCATCTGGAAAAATAAGAGACCCAGAATAGCCAAAGCAATCCTGAGCAAGAAAAGTGAAGCAGGGGGCATCACCATACCAGACTTTAAATTATACTATAGAGCAATAGTAACAAAAACAGCATGGTATTGGCACCAAAACAGACTGGTGGACCAATGGTACAGAATTGAGGATACAGAGACTAATACATTTAATTACAGCTATCTTATATTAGACAAAGGTGCCAAAAATGTACAGTGGAGAAAGGATAGCCTCTTCAACAAATGGTGCTGGGAAAACTGGAAATCCATATGCAACAAAATGAAATTAAACCTTTATCTCTCACCATGCACAAAACTCAATTCAAAGTGGATCAAAGACCTAGGAATTAGATCAGAGACAATACACCTAATAGAAGAAAAAGTAAGCTCCAATTTCCAACATGTTGGATTAGGCCCCAAGTTCCTTAATAAGAATCCTGTAGCGCAAGAATTACTACCAAGAATTAATGAATGGGATAGATTTAAACTAAAAAGCTTCTTTTCAGCAAAAGAAACAATCAGTGAGGTGAATAGAGAGCCAACTAATTGGGAACAAATATTTAATACATGCACATCAGATAGAGCACTAATCTCTAGAATATATAAAGAACTCAAAAAACTTTACACTAAAAAAACAAATAACCCAATAAATAAATGGGCTAAGGAATTGAGAAGACACCTCTCAGAAGAAGATACACGATTAATCAACAAATACATGAAAAAATGTTCAACATCGCTGGCAATTAGAGAAATGCAAATCAAAACTACTCTAAGATTTCACTTCACTCCAGTCAGAATGGCAGCCATCAAGAACACAAGCAACAATAAATGTTGGAGAGGATGTGGGAGAAAAAGGCACACTCATACATTGCTGGTGGGACTGCAAAATGGTGCAACCGTTATGGAAAGCAGTATGGAGATTTCTTGGAAAACTGGGAATGGAACCATCCTATGACCCAGCCATCCCACTCTTGGGTCTATTCCCAAAGGACTTAAAAACAGCATATTACAGTGACACAGCTATCTCAATGTTTGTAGCTGCACAATTCACAATAGCTAGGTTGTGGAATCAACCTAGATGTCCCTCAGTAAATGAGTGGATTAAGAAAATGTGGTATATACGCACAATGGAATTTTACTCAGCAATAAAAGAAAATAAATTAATGGCATTTGCAGGTAAATGGATGAAGTTGGAAGACATAATGCTAAGTGAAGTTAGTCAGTCTCAAAAATCCAAGTACCAAATGTTCTCTCTTATATAAGGAGGCTATTTCAAAGTATTGTTGGATGGGGTACATAGGAGGATTAGAGGAACACTAGAATGGTCAAGGGAAGGGAGGGTAAGGGAGGGAGCAAGAGGGGAGGGAGGGGGGAAAAAAAAAGGTGGTTGAATGAGACGGATATCATTTTCCTTAATGCATGATTGAAGACCTAAATTGCACGAATATACTTTGTATACAAACAGTTGTATGTAAAAAGATACTAAATATATGCACTATGAGTGTTGTACATATTAAAAATTATAAAAATAAAAATAAAAAAAAAATACAATAAAAAAAAAAAAAAAAAAAAAAAAAAAAAGAAGGGGGCATACAGGCAGAGCGCCTTCTCCTCTGCATTTCCAGACTTCAACAGCTTATCACTAAAGCCACTCGCAGTTGCAAGAAGACAAGAGAAAGAATCCATTCAATCAGTTTCATAATGAAAACGGCCTGGGAATGTGGAAAGGCTCCCCTGCCTGTCTGGATTCCATCTGTCTGCCCTGCTATTTTTGTCTCCCCGTCTTTTAAGCTGGAGCACCCCGTGGTTCATCTGCGTCTGGGTCCCTGTGCGGAGCCCCAGTGAGTGTACAGGGCACAGCTTTGTTCTTTCAGCCTCTGCCATCGCTCTCTCCCGCACGGTGACACTGGCAATCCTTTGCACACTGCTCCCTAATAGTCTCAAGCTGGGCAATTTCATGGGATCGGGAAGATGGAGCAGATGTGGAGATGTTTCACACTAACAGAAGCGAGATGCCAAATAACAGTACGAGGATGCTCCTTTCCCACGCAGGGTAGCTGATAAAATAAGTCAAGAACGTGACACGGCAGCAGTCGATTCCATTTCCAAGAGTCTTGATTCCAACTGTGCAACCATTTCTTTCAAAGCAGAACCCCAAGAGATTCTGCAAGTCCAATACATCTGGGGGGGGGGCGATAGTGGCTGCAGAGTGAAATAAAGAGGCAACTTTTCAAAGAATGTCACATTAGTTATGGTGACATGCCATTGGACCACAGGGAGAAGCAGCAATTTAATGTGCTGACCTTAGTTGACAAATTTTGAAGATTTCTAAATGTAAACTTGATCCTAATTTAAAAATATTAATGAAAAATCTAAATGTAGCAGTAGTTGCTTGTATTTTTCTCTTGTATTCCTATGAACATCTCTGGAACTAGGTTCTGGTTCTTAGAAAGTTTTAGGATTATTAAAGTGATGCACTTGGGAAGAGAGAAGCCACGGCATCTTTGAAAAATATTCAGTGTTTTAAAACATTTTTTTCATGCTCCAACATCTGTTGCTTCCCTCTTTAGTTAATTATAAGTTGCTTTGAAAATTATTATGTATGTGAATTCTTTTAACAACCGAAATTACACATGTTCAATAATACCACTGGAGGCACTCAGATGAAATAATTTAAAAGGGGGAAAATGCAAATCTTAAGCAAAACACAAATTAAAACATATTGTTGGTACAATTAAACATTCACATTACTTTGACAAAAGAATGGCCTGCCATGAGCCAAACCCGAAAAACAAGTGTAATGTGATCAAAACTTATTTTCAAATCCTCCTGTTGCCTTTGCACACACGTGGGCTATTTCACAGCACACCCACCCTTGGTCATTGGCAATCAGTGCTGCAGTGCGCTGTGAACACAGCAGGACACACAAGAGCACTGTCACAAGCCAAGTGGGATTCAGACCCTGCCTGTCTGAGCCTCACGGGGGGCTCCTTCCTCAGTGTTAGGCAGACGCTGTCCATCCTGTATTCACCCAGATCTCCCCAGGGCCCATCAAGGGGTGCGAGGCTTAATGTTCATTAAATTGATGATAATGGAAGTGGAAACCAAAGCAAAGTGCTTGGATTCTGGGTATACAAGTGAGAGTTCAGGCAACTCTATGGAGACCCCGAGGGCTGTATGTCTTTAACCAGAGTCAAATAAATAAAGATCACATGGCAAATGGCACAATCACCTGACTGGTGATTAAATCTTCTAGTCAGAGGGCTGTCCCTGCAGGTTTTTTAAATTATTTTTTTAAATGACAGCAGAATGCATTACATTTCATATTACACATATAGAGCACTTTTTTTACATATCTCTGGTTGTATGCAAAGTATATTCACACCATTCGTGACTTCATACATGCACTTAGGGTAATGATATCCATCTCATTCTACCATCTTTTTTTTTTTTCTTCACCCTTTTGCCCCCTCCCTTCCCCTCCCTCCCCATTGGCCATTCTAGTATTCCTCTAATCCTCCTATGCTCCCCATCCCAACCCGACTGTGAATTGGCCTCCTTATATCAGAGAAAACATTTGGCATTTGGCTTTTTGGGATTGGCTAACTTCACTTAGCATTATATTCTCTAGCTCCATCCATTTTCCTGCAAATGCCATGAGTTTATTCTGTCCTATTGCTGAGTAATATTCCATTGTGTGTATATACTACATTTTCTTTATCCATTCATCTACTGAAGGGCATCTAGGTTGGTTCCACAGTTTAGCTATTGTGAATTGTGCTGCTATAAACATTGATGTGGCTGTGTCCCTGTAGTATGCTGTTTTCAGGTCTTTTGGGTAAAGACCAAGGAGTGGGATAGCTGGGTCATAAGGTGGTTCCATTCCAAGTTTTCCAAGGTATCTCCATACTGCTTTTCATATTGGCTGCACCATTTTGCAGTCCCACCAATAATGTGTGAGTGTCCCTGCAGTTTTTTTGATTGCTAATTTGTTTGCTTTTAGAAAGCGTTTTCAGAATGAGTCTGCGGAGGCAATATTGCAGCCACGGTGGGTCACAGCTTAGCTGGTCTGCACCTTTTCCATGTGTTCATTGAGATGACTGAACACCAACGTGGGGCCTCAGGATTCAGATTGAGACAGTGTGGTGGGGAGAAGGCTGCTCCCCTGCAGTCACGCTCCAGCCTGCTGTAAGTCATGAACACCCCCCCCTGGAACTAGGGTCCCTGTAAGTAGCAACCACGCTCCAGCCTGCTGTAAGGCATGAACACACCCCCTGGAACTAGGGCCCCTATAAGTAGCAACAGCCTGGACTGAAATAGGGTTTCTAAAAGCTGGAAGGGCAAGTGAGCTACCCAAAGGTGCAGCTCAGTGCAAATGAATGCAAAAGCCCACCCTTGATGCTAGGAACTGCACGCCACAGCAGGGTGCCCTCTGTTGCAGGTAAGAGGAACACCAGAGCCCTGCACTCCAAGCTAAAGTTGGCTGGATAGCTGAGGTCTTCTGGAAAGGTGGAGAGCTGCCACTCCAAGAGCAATCGCCTAATCACAGTGACAAGTGCCTGGTAGAGCCAGTAAATAAGGTGAGCTACCAGATATTGACCAAAAATGAGAGTCAGTTTGGAGGGGACAAGAGATTGACTAAAAGACCCAATGAGTGTTCTCAATGGATTCTCCCCATACTTAGCCCCAAACTGTCAGCAGAGTTATGATGAAAAACTGAAGATGCACTTGGAGAAGAATAACCTCTGTTTTAAAACTTCTATTAAGACTCTAAATTTAGAAAGCCATGCGTAATGATCATTTTTAATCCTTAAAAATCAGGCCTTTTAAAAAAGAGACACATGAGTTAATTTTGGCTAAGCACTCTATTTATTATGCCGTTGAGACAATCCACGTGTTCTGTGGACCAGACCTACAAAAGACTTGTAAACTCAAAGCCACTTAGTGAAAATACTGTGTTGTGCTTCTCTAAGTAAATTTTATGTGTATTAATGTGAGACATGAGGGATTTGGTACCAACTGATTGGTAAACTATATAGGAAAATTGTGTGTGTGACTTAAGTCTCTTGTAGCCGGAACTGCTCTTCATGAAACTTCTCCTTTCAATGAATTTGTAATCACTGTATTTGAATTATTATAAGAAGAAAAAAATAATTCTTTTGTAAAGTTAAAGAAATCTGTGCAACAGACCCTTGCAATGCTATAAATAAAATGTTTTTGTGAAATAGTCCAGATCTGTATACCAATTGCAATTTTCAGAGATTGTGAATGATTATTTATATGTCCTAGAGGCAGACTTTTGATGGATTAATTCCTATAATCCATCAGTTTTCTTTTCTCTGCATCTGCGTCATGCATCATTCTTAACCTTGATTGCCAAACTTTGCTAAATTTTAGAAAACTTATACTTTTGTGGCCATCCGCCTTGCCACTCAATTTTGCGTACGGAAATTAACTTTTTCAAAATGCTCAAGCCTCTTTTAACAAAATGTGGCAGTTTTACTGGGACAATCTTTCATATCTACAAGCTCTTCACTGAGCTATTTCGTAACAAAAGGAAGCAAACTTTGCATTCGCATGCTTATGAAGATGTAATATCAAGTTTCAGCTAGGGAAATCAATCATTTCCCCAGGAGAAGATATTTGCAAATACAACTGAATGCATTTTGCAATCACAGTGCAGTGAGACAGTTCCTCCTGTGACCTTCTTCGTGAAGGTCAAGGCCATCTGTTTAGCTTTCCTGGTAAGAGATCACGTGAAAATCCTTAGATCATCTCCATCAGACATAGTGATTGTGAAGGGAGAACATGATTTTCTTTTTTTTTTTTTTAATTAATTTATCTTTATTCTAATTTGTTATACATGTTGAGAACATGATTTTCATGTCAGTTTTTAATTGATATTTGGAGGGCACATTCATAAAGAGGAAGGGAAGGAGACAGCAGTAAAACGTTTTGACTTACAGGAGCTGAGGTCGTGGAAAGCTTTTGATCTCACACATCAGCCTGTCTCCAGCAATGGTGGCTCTGCCTCCCAGCTTGGCAGCTGTCCCCACTTCCCTCACCTGGTGACCCCTCAGGTTGCCCAACACTGGGCACCAACTCCAGATTCACTTCTTGGCAACGATTCCCCGAGGAAGAAAGGAGCTCGCCATCCAGCCACTCGCCCAGGAATCCCGGGCGCTTTTCATTCACCTGCCCAAGTCAAGAACTGATGCCCAGAGTGGAAAATTCTCCGCCTCTCAGAAAACAAAGTGTAACCTGGCCCAATATTAAGTATCCACGGCTATTTGATGGCAGGGAAGATTTCATGGGCATGTGGGACCCTGTAAGTCCGGTGGGCCCCAGTAGTACTGAATTTCAACCACTGATCTTTCCTGCTATGGTCAGGATTCATTCTCATGAAACCAGATATATATAGCAAGTGCATTGAGACCCCCTCCACCTGGTGGTCCCAGCTGCAGTAAGTGGTGGGCAGCTCTCCACCAGCAGTGTCCTCTTGGAGCGCAGGTGGCTTTTCACGTTCTGAAGCTCCTGGAGACAGCTGGTATTCGAAGGTGCAACTTGGGAGCACCCCTCATCCAAGAGGAGTCAGGAAGGTCAGGCACTTTAAAAGCCTCCTGGTCTCCAGAGGGAATCAGCCCTGCCCCCGACAGCAGCACCACTGATAAGGAACCCTAGCAGGGGCTTCCCTCCGTACCCTTGTCTCAACTCTATTTTAAACGGAGCTCTAGCCCGGATGTAAAACTGACCTATCTCAGCAACTATCCCCACAATGAAGGCTTGGGTCCGAAAAGAAGGGAGGGGACCTATATATTTCTGGGGCTTTGAAGGACTGGCTGAGTTTTCATGCTCGTACAGCAGGACTGGGGTGGCACCCTGGGGGCACTGTTTATCCACATCACCTCTGTATGATGCTCAGTGCCCTCGCCCCATCAATTATGCAGTGCTCAACCTGCCTGATTATCCACAGTGGCTTGGAGAAGAACGGTGAGTGTGGGCACCCTTTCTCAGGTGCATCTGGGTGTCAGAGACTTCCCCAAGGATCTTTCATTTCTCCGGACCCTCAGTTATATGTCCACCCTGAAGCCACCAACCATGGCTGTCATTTTCAATAAGTGATTAACTTTTTTTCAGATTTTAATTAAATTATTCACTTGATCAAATTTGCTAGGTATCACATTCAGCTGGGTAGAAAACAATTTCTGTAAATTATTTTGGTGTTTCGGAAACCTGTAATCTTTGCCCTTTTTGATCAATCTTCAAATGTTTGATGAGGCCACGGAGTGGAGGGCACACTTCAGCCCGAACACCCGGTCTGGAGTCTGACTGTGCGCGCGCAGCACGAGCTGGGTCCTCCTGCCTGGTCAGGCCAAGTTTCCTCATCTAGAAGGCAGTTCCTCACAATGCCACACCACTGAGTTGTTGGAATAAATAACACATCTCTAGGAAGTGTGACTGGTGATGATTAGGCAACAGAGAATACTAATTTTCTACATAAATTCTGAACATTTTCAATGGAATCAAACTATTTGATTGTATTTATCAAATTTTATTTAAGAAAGTTGTCTTTTTTGGTATTATAACATGGTGTTTTCATAAACCAGGGATAAAATTTGTTGTATGTAAACTAGAAGGGCCATTGGCTTATTAAAGTAAGAAAAGCTTCCAGACACTTTCATCTGCGTCCCTGAGAACAGCCCATGCGATGGGGTTCATATTTGGTGAGTGAGGTTTTAGTCGTATTGCTAAGGGTAGCAAATAAAGACTTGGAAAAGGATTCCAGGCCCAGAGCATGATAACAATAGTTAACCAAAGCATCAAAGTTGATTTCAGCTGGCAATGGCCAAGTCCGCAGTAGAGCAAATGTAGGGGTCACAGCACATGTACGAGGAGAAGACTTTCTGTCTCCCTTCTCACGAACACCCACCATCCTCCAAGGCAGGACCATGGATTTCCAGGGAGCCACTGTTGAAAATGAGTAAACCCAGGAACCGAACTGTGCTGGTTCGCTTTCCATTACTGTGAAAGACACCTGAGATAACCCACTTATGGAGAGGAAAGGGGTGCTGTGGCTCACAGGTTTGGAGGTCTTGGTTCCTGATTGGTTGGTTGGTTCTGTTGCGTTTAGGCCTGTGTCGAGCTGAAGGTCATGGTAGAGAGGAGAGAAAGGGAGGGGCCAGCATCCAATAGCCCCTAAGGTCACTCCCCAGTGACCCAACTTCCCTGCACTTAGCCCCACCTCTTAAAGGTGCCCCACCTCCCAACTGTGCCACAGACGGGGATTGAAGCTTCCCACACACGGCCTTTGGAGGACAGGTCAGACCCACATTCCAGTGCCAACCATGGCACACATGCAAGCAGCCCAGTATAAAACTGCTGCTCAATTGTAAAAGTAAATGTCAGTCTCCCAGATCACCTTACTATTTAATGACAAAAGGCAGTGCCAGCTTGCCCATTGGAGTAAAAGTAGACAACACTGAAGACATTCCAGCACTAAGACTTAACTGGAGGAACTGAGGATTATTTTACCAAACTAGAAAGAAGAGAAATGGGTTTTTCTTAAAATTAGGGGTAACAATTGTCCAAATAGCACTGAGTAGGCTGCTCCCCTGATACAGTCATAGACAAGGAATTGACTAACACTGTCCCAGCAACAAAACTCGACTAAAGTCTGATAGATTATATCACCAGGAAGATTATATCACCAGAAAATATTTTATAAAGTAGGTAAAGACATATTTATAGGGTTGGGGCTGTAGCTCAGTGGCAGAGTGCTTGTCTAGCATGCGTGAGGCACTGGGTTCGATCCTCAGCACCACATAAAAATAAACAAATAAAAGCATTCTGTCCATCTACAAATACAAAAAAATTTTTTTTTAAATTAAAAAAAGGCATATTTATAAAATTAGATTATCAGCCTTATCTAGAAATTAGGATTGTCAAAAGTAGTGATGAAAGTATTTCTTTAGATAACAAAACTTGCCTACAGTGTCCTTCGAATTATTGCCATATTTAAAAGAATTTAATTACTACTTTTGGAAATACTGGGGAACAAAAAAAAAAAAAAAAAAAAAAAGAGCACAAGTGACTTGTAGGAAAAGCCTAAACTTTGGTTCTGAAGTGTCATTCTGAACAAGAGCAGGATGACTAGGCAGAAGAAGCCATAGGCAGGTTATATTTCTTAAAAATGTTTATTGCATGGAACTAACATAATTTGTTTGACTACTGAGATCCATTAAAATTGAACTAGTTCATGTATTAGTGGTCCGCGGCCCAGTCAACCGAGCCTTTTTAGAAATACATGAAACCAGAGATAAATACACAATGTTCCTGTTCTAGACTTTAGGGGTCTAATGCTGTGGGTGCTGGTCTGACCTCCTGCCTATTGTCTCAGTGTTCTTGCTGCTGTATTTCCAAGGGCTCACAGCACCCGGATCTCTTTAGAATTGGATTCACCATGACGAGGCCTGGCCCTGGCCGGGGGTGCTGCTCCTCTGGCTAGGTGGCTTCAGACACGTAACATTGGTCTGCGGGTCTCCATTATCTCACTTGGAAGAGCAGGAACCCGTGGGCTCATGAGCTACACAACAGTGAGGAACGTGTCACATCATGGTTATTTTCATATATCACAACATATTTAAACTTCCACTTGCCGGGTTTCACTTGCTCCTAAATTTATCCACAATGCCATTATTTGACACAAATACATTTGAGTGCATTTATCTGCTCTGATTAAACTTTGCAGAGATCCTTCTGACTGTATATTGCTTGTAACATCTTTGGTCTTGAACTTTCTGCTTCTTTTGTATCAAGGAAATAAATATCCACCCTGTGTTTCCTGTTAGTAACTTAAATTATAGATTTTCGTTCAAGTGCTTTATTCTTTGTTTGGTATTTCCGTAAAAAATATGTGTATTAGCGTAGTGCTGGCAACGCCACGTCTGTTTCTCTCCTCAAATTATTTTTGCTGTATTTGGCACTGTCTTTACACTGCTCATACACATCTGCTATCCTTGGAGGGAATTCTAAGTTACATTTTTCTGGATTTGGAAGCCAAGGTTACATTTGTTTTATAAAGCATAACACTGTAGCAAATAAAGCAACAAATACATTGACATTTTGGAAGACCTCCAATTTTTATATTTATGATCAGTTGTATCACATATATACACACACATTCCAGTAAGTTCATAAGAGATATGCTATACTCTTCCTTAATATATTTTTTAATTTCATGAATCAGTTTTGAATATAATTATTGAAGTTAATTCACAGCGAGAAAGTGAAAGATATGCACTATTTTCTCATCTAAGAAAAATACTTAGAATCTGAGGTGCAAGATCATCTCACACTATCCCTGCCTTGGTTTCCTGTAGGTGAGAAAAATCTTGATGTGGAAGTGGAGACCCCGTACTCAGTCAGAGAAGGAACAGGAGCTGAGGAGACAGCTCAGCAGAGAGATGAGCTCCCCCACCCTTGACATTATAATAAATAAATCTGAATTTTGGTATTTGAAATATTGATCTACATGTTTGTCTAAGAATTTTCATTTTCTCACATACGCTGTACAGTGAGATTTTTCCTGGTCTACGGTTAGCTCAGGCACATCTGGGAAGACCTGTCTCTGTGAGCAGTGACAGATTTGATTAGAACCACTACAATGACTTTGACTACATGAAGGGAAGAAAAGCGAATTGCAAACTCCAATCCGAAAAGCTTCCTTGAGTCTGTTGTAAGCACCCCAGAGCCTCCCCCGTCTCTGAAGTCCCCTGGCCCTCTGCAGTGTGTGGGTTTGCCGCTCCGAGCAGCAGGCCTCACAGCAGCACAAAGACCTGCCCAGGCTCACAAACAGGGGCATGGATGGAAGACCAACAGGAAAGGTCAGAGGGCAGCAGGCCGAGCCAGGCCTCCCCTGCAGAGCCTGTGCACCAGCTCTGGCCACATCTGTCCTGCACGCGGGGGCAGCCCCAGGGAGGGTGAGCCAGGGGAGGCCCCTGCAG
Source organism: Tamias sibiricus (assembly GCA_025594165.1). Lineage (NCBI taxonomy): Eukaryota > Metazoa > Chordata > Mammalia > Rodentia > Sciuridae > Tamias > Tamias sibiricus. The sequence continues at coordinate 165,649,292 of CM046662.1, read as the reverse complement.
GGTCTGAGCTCAGTCATCCCGAGCAGAGAAGCAGGAGCAGCAACAATGGGCCTTTTGAAAAGAGCTTGCACAAGAGGAATTTTATTGGACTGTTTAAAGTGTTAAGAGAAATATGACCCCCTAAGGCAGAAGAAAAAGAAAACCCTAAGTTGTCTTTTCTTCCCTCAGAATCGGCACCAACACGCTCTGACCTTGGCTCCATGCGTCTCTGTCCTCAGGACGCGTGAGGTTTGTCCCGCGTCCTGCGCTTGGCATGAGCCTCACATGCGGGCACCAGCCCATTTGCTAAACCAAAAGAAGGACCAGAGTCAAGTGCTGAAGCGGACGTGCTAGTTCAGGATTCACCAGGGCAACCCTCCTGGGGTAGTTCATCCCATGTGTGCATACTTGATTCAAGTACTCTACTCAACAGCACTTCCTCTGGACAGTTCTGCCAACCAGAGAAAACTGCACAACTCACACCATTTAACGTACACAGAGCATCTGGTGCCTGGACATGTTGTGTTTATGGAACATTTAATGTTTGCGGAACATAGGGCGTCGGCGGAGAGTCAGCGTTGGCAGGAGCTCTGCTGTGCTGCAGACATGCAGCACCCAGACATGGAGTGTATGTAGAGCATTTTGTGCCTGCAGAGCATCAAGGGTGTGCAGAACACCTCGTGTGCACAGGTGCTTGACATGGACAGAACATGTAGTGCCTACAGCATGTCAAGTTGGTGCAGAGCATCTAGTGTGTGCAGCGAGCGCAATGAGCTGGTGCGAGTCTGGACGCCCAGCTCTGGAGGGGACTACTCACCACATTGCAGCCTGCACAATCGGGCCCGTTCTCACAGGTCCTGCGGCGAGCTTGAATGCCACCTCCACACTGGGCTGTGCACCGTTCCCAAGGACCCCAGCCTGTCCAGAACATGTGCGGCGGGCACAGCAAATGCTCATTGCAGTATCTGTAACGGGGGAACCAAGAGGAAAGGGAAACCGCTTAGTGCCACACGAGACCACTGAGCTTCCCACGCTCCATCCCTGCACCAGAGGCTGCGCACATGGGCATGCTCTGCGTGGAGGGGCTGGTTGTTTTTGCAGTGGTTGCACAGGACAGGAGGCAGATGTGGTGCTGGCCATGCTGTGTGCACAGACAAGGGGATGCACAGCGGACAATGAAGAAAATGCTCAACTCACAATGCAGGATGGGTCTTCCTGTGCGGCCAATTAAAGGAGAAACAAGACAAAACAAAACTCTTCAAATAGACACCCCGAAATAAGAGCATACAGACACTAGCTAGGCAGGGCAATTACCTCTAAACATAAACATCGGAAGATAAAGTAGGTTAAGAACACAAACTCAGCAGAGCTTTATTTGGATTCATTTCTCATTCTTGAATCAAGTACGTCGCATCGTCTCATTAGGGTAAATGAAAGCAAGAGTTTGGCATGAAGGTCCATGACATTTACTGCTTAGGTTATAGCACTTTTAAATTCATTTTTAGGCTCTCAGAATGTTGTTATATGACTTTAATTTAAAAGATCACAGATTATTTAAAAATGAGTTATTATACAATTCTATAAATATTTATTGTATTTGCAGTGATTCAATCTAGACTTCTACATACACACCCATTTTATCAATTTTTAGCCAAATACCCCAAACCCTCTTTAGCTCCAGGACGGGTCATGTTGCTGTATAATCCTATAGACGTGAAATGAATTGGGAAAAATGAACAAACCAACCAACCAACCCAAAACAAGAAGTCACTCTGAATACAGCCTAGCTCAGTGACTCGCTTCTGGCTATTTAAAGGACTATTTAAACTCAATAGTTCACAGCCTCCGATAACTGGAGCTCACAAGAGGCAGAAGAGAAAACACCAACTAAACACATGGGGACGCTTGTCCCATAACCTGCGTTCACGCTGCATGTGACACATGCCAAAGGGAATGCATTTGTGGAGTAGAAAATGTGGACAAACGGTAGCCAGCAACCAAGAAAAGGAGTTTAGGAGTGTAGTTTCTTTACAGAGAATGCTGGGAAGAGTCAGCTGTCCTTCCATTAACCCAGAACCCTTCATGGAGAACAAGGGAGCTCCAGGAACAGAATGGGTGGAGCACAAAGGCAGGAAGCCAGGCCCAGAGGAAACGGCCAATGGCAGGAGGCACACGGACACCTGCTGGTGTTCAGGGAGATAATGAGAGGTAGACATGAGAGCGCAAGGTAAGGAAGATGACGGTGAAAGACAACAGAGGGAGGTGACAGGCAGCGGGATGAGCTAGCGCTGCCAGACAGAAGGAAAGAATGTGAACGTGGTTTTCGAGAAACCAAGGATGCAGGAGCCCTGTTTGGGGAGATGGCTAAGAGTGCGGTTGACTACGGGCCATGGAGATGTTTGGGCATTGCCGCCTTCCGTAGTCTCACGGGACTTGGCCCAGGATCTCGCGGGACTTGGCCAGGGATCTCGAGAGACTTGAGCCGAGATTGCTGATCAATCAGGTCGGCGCCATTTGGTGTGTGGGTTTTTTGGTGGTGCGTGTTAAAGTCGTTGTTAGAGCCAGAGAGAGAAGTGATCAGAATAAAAAGTCTGTTTGTTTCCAGTTCGCCTCTGAACTTCTTCCCGCGGCTTCCTTGCTCCAAGTGGCCATCGCTTCGGACAACAACACAAGGACGTCCCACAGAGCTCGGCAGACAAGACGGGAAGGTCAGAGTTAGATTAAGAGCCATCTTCTGGGGTGGGGTCTAATCCCGCAGGTGGCCTGGAGCCCCTGAGGTTTGAAGAGCTCCCCAAGTCTCAGTGTGGGGTCTGAGCCGCCAAAGAGAGGGGAGGCAACCAGCAGCAAGTGCAGAGGGAGCAGATACCAACCAGTGGACTCTGGAGGACAGCAGTGAAAACGAGGGACAGTCCAAGCTATGCAGGTGCCATGGTGGTGGCAAGAGGGAGGGGAGGGAGGAAGACAGGGCTTGGTACAGTTGTACACTGTGCAGCAATGGTGGAGCCCACAGCAGCCTCCTAGCTGAAGGCTGAGGCACCGTTACTTCCGGGGACATGTCACTGCTGAGGGACCCTTAGAGGGTCAGGAAATAGACCAACAGTACAGTTTCTCTAAATCTTCTCATTTAAGAGTGGCCAATAACCTGAACAGTTCCCACTCCTCAGCCTTTCAGTGTTTAAGATGTGGCAATGCTAGGTCTCCTAGCGAGCTAGTGTTCCAGTGTGCAGCCCTGAGGGTCAGGCCCTGGACACCCTCAAGTGCCCTGGGGACAGGAGAGGAGACCCCAAATCAGGAGAGCATGGCCTGAGGGGGAAGACCGAGGCGCCAATAGGCTGTGAGAATCTGCCTTAGGAAGTCTGCACAAAGCATAGTGTTCCAAGGAGTAAATGCTAACATATGTGTTGGTGCTTGGAATATTCCAAGAGGAAATTGCCATTTGTTTTGAGAGCAGGTTTTGGAGAAGTCAAGAAAACTCAGAATATCAGAACACTCGGCATTTAATTCAAAATGTCCATGTGCATGTAAGCAGAATCATTTCTACACTGATATTCAAAGGTATGGACTTCTTAAAGACTTGTTTTCCCTGATTTCAGTTTTCAGCACACATGCGCACTCACACGCACAAAGGGCAGGAAGGGCAAAGGAAAGTCTTACTAAAAATGCTCATAGAGCCCTTGAATTTTAATAAAAAGCTCAGCAACTGAGCTTCCATATCCCCAGAGCAAAATAAATCATAACACATAAATACTTTCTTGTATTTGCCTGCAGCAGGCCACCTCTGAAAACTCTCAGCCTGTTATTATAGTTAAAGATCTACTGTAGGGTAACCTGTGCATGTAGACCGGAACTTTCAACCAATATCAATAAATCATCTCCTGGGCTGCATTTTAAGGTTGTCAGCAATGGCCTTCCTTTCCCCCCTTCCTCCCTCCACAGTAGTCCTACGAAACAAGCCACACCAGGATCTCCTGGGTGTCACCCTCTGTAATTGCAAGACCATAATGAGACAGCTCAGAGGGAAATAGAAATTGCTAGGCCATCTCTCCCCTTTGTGTCTGGATTTGCCCTCAGGAATTCAACCTGGAAGAGACTGCTCAGAAGCAAAGCCCTTACAAGGCCCCATGCCTGCCTGGATTCTCTGCCACTGAGAGAGATCAGTTTCCTTCTGGCTCTCCTCACCCTGACCCCAACCAGTTGCACCCCCAAGAGCAGCCCCCTCATTAAACCACAGGAACATCAACAATGATAGGAAATCAGAGACCTGGCATCTCTGCTTAAGGATCTTGATTAATTAACACACAAAGTGTCCACACAAGGGGCTAGTAGTTGGCTCCTCCTTTTCTCCAGTCCCGGGGATGCTGCTGGCCTTTACCAGATGACGAGAGATAAATGTTCGTAATTTTTTATTGGCTCTGTTAGGTCTCTAGTATCTTAAAGCAATGAAAGTCACAGATGCATTTCATGATGCATTAAAAATTAAGATTTTAATTTTGCTCATGACTGCTCATTCTTATTTTGCATTTAAAAGCTAACTGATGACCCACCGTGTTTCTCCATAAATTATCCATTTTTTCCATAAACCTAGTCTCTGTGAAGGAATGGCCCTCATGATTCCGCACAGGCAGAGTCTCAACACAGTACCATGCTCCTTCTCACATTTCTTTATGCTGCAAACCATTCCTTTTCTGTTGGGTCCAAGCTAATTCCTTACTACAACCTGCCAGGCTGAACCAGGGAGAGCCCTTTCAAGAACCATTTTCTCATTGGTTCATGCTAAGTTATCATCCCTTTATTGGGCCATACTGGAGTAACTGAATCTCTTATGCAGCCAGAAAACTGTGTGTATATGTGTGTGTTTATATATATATATATATATATATATATATATATATATATATTCCACCATGATACTTAAGACAACATGTCAGAACAGAGTAACAATATGCAGAGAACATCACTTTGGTTTATCACAAGATGAAGCAAACACACCCATAAAGACAAAAATAATCATATAATGAAATCTCATTGGTTCTTAGGACACTTAGGCTTGATAATGCATTGAACAGACTCTAGTGTGGCCCACCTGATCCCCACCTGCTGGAACTCTCACTTTGTGTAATCCTCTCCAACTGAGGAGAGGTGAGACTTGTCACTCACTTCTACCTAACAGAATATGTCCAAGGTAATGAAATGTCACTTCTGTGATTATGTCACGTAAGATCACAATGCCCTTACTTCAGGGCAGTTTCTCTTTCTGGCTTTGAGGAAGCAACCAGTAAGGTGAGGAATGCCCTGGTATTGAGGAAGTGAGGGTAGCCTCCAGTTTATAGCCAATGAGAAACAGGCCCTCAGGCAGCCAGCCTGCAAGGTGGTGGTGGCTGCCACAACTGTCTGGTCTGAGAAGCAGATGCTTCTCCTCTGAGCTCAGATGGGAGCCCTGGTGTGCACTTACATTGCCGACTGCCACCCTGCCACAAGGGACAGCTGAGCTGTGTCCAGACTTCAAACCCAGAGAAGCCACAAGCTAACAGAGGAGGTGCTTGAAACAGCACATTTGTGGCAATACTGTTATGTAATGAGTACTAGAACAGACCACGGCAGCATGAAGTATGGTGTTCCCACGAGAAATCCCCCAAAATGGGAGGAAAGTGCCTTTGGGACCGGGGAAGAGGTAAAAGAAAGAATTTTGAGGAGCATGGTAGAGAAAGCTTAAATCAACCTGTAAAGACTACTAGTAGAAATTTGGATTTGAGGAGCTGCCAGCAAGGGTTTAGAACAAACTAGGATAAAAACTAAACTGTATAACGAAAAAGACAAGCCAATTAGAAAACAGGAAAATGATTTGATTAGATATTTCTTCAACTAATATGTACAATGAGCACATTTAGTCATTAGGGAAATGCCAATCAAAACCATGATAAGACTCACTTTATACAAACTAGGATGACTATAATCAAAAGCAAGAAATAGTGTTGGCAAGAATCTGGAGGAATTAGAACACTCATACTTTACTGTTAAGAACATTCAATGGAGAGACCTTGACTGAAAGCACTTTGGCAGTTCCTCCGAAAGCTAAACAAAGAATTAACATACGACCCAGCAACTTCACTCCTAGGCATATGCACAAAAGAATTTAGCAAGAACTTGAACAAATATCTGAACAGCAGTGTTCATTATCACATTATTGACAATGTGCAAAAGGTCAAAATAACCCACGTGTGCACCACTTATGGGCAAATGGATAAGCAAATGCAGTGACAGCCATACAGCTGAATATTATTAAGCCTCAAGAAAGGGATAAGGTTCTGGTTCCAACTACAATGTCAATGAATCTGAAAACATCATACTAAGTGAAACAAGTGAGACAGCAAAGGGCAAACGCAGTGGGATTCCACCTACATGAAATGCGTATCATAATAGACAAATTGACAGAGATGGGATTGGAGGTTGTCAGAGTCTAGGAGGATGGTGGGATGGGGATATATCGCTTAGGAGCAAGGAGAGGGCTCTGGGGACAGTGGCTCTGGCTGCACATGGTCTCCATGTGTTAATGCCTGTCAACTGTCCACTTAAAGATGGCTAGGGGGCTAGTTCATGTTGCCTGTGATTTACTACAATAAAAATGACAAGGAAATAGGAGCATGTTATTGGAGACTGGAAGAAGGGAAAGCTTAGTTATCTAAAGGTAAAAACCTTCCAAAATGATCACCTACCGTAATCATGGAAAGTGGAACCTGTGAGTGCCAAGCAGGTCATGCAGCTACAGAAACTCACCAGGACAGTGTGGAAGGTGCTGTCTGAGGACTCGCTGCTCGCAGTAGAATGGGGGAGGGGAGAGAAAGGAGGGCCAAGCCATCCAAAAAGGCAAACAAGGGCCGCATGATTTTTGGAAACCTGCTTCTCCTGATGGTGAAGATGCCAAAATTAAGAAACGGCTTCTAAGCACCCTCAGGAAAAGCTGGCATCAGGGGAAAAGCTGAGGGCATGACTGTGAAAAACTCAGAAATATCAGAGAATCAGAGTACAACAGAGTTCAAGCATAGCATCCTTCTAAGATGTCACAAGCAGGAGTGGCTCAGGGATCCTCTTAGTCACTGGGGGACTCTCGGAGCTGGAGGGCTCTGTCTCCCAGCCTCCTGGGGCACTCGAAGGCACAGCAGGGCTATCTTAAAAAGGTCTGCCAGTGTGGCTTCTGTCCAGTGGGGGAGGCCCCAGGGAAACCCACGGAAGGTTATTTTAGCAAAAATACCACCAGCTTGGACTAAAAGGGACGAAGAAAGTTTAAATGGAAGCCTGTGGGAGACCCAGCACAGCACTGGCAGTTGGGCTGCCAGGCTGCAGGCACTTGATACCTTTAAGAAAAGGAAGGAGGAGCCGGGTGTGGAGACACAGAGGGCAGATCCGACCTCAACAGAGCATCTCCCAAGGCCTCCCTGGCTAGGGTCAGGCATTTCCAGGGAGCAGCGAGGTCTCTGCTATTTCCATCTGCCTCTTTTTAAACAGGAACATCCCCTGCAGGCCTCCTTTCCCTGCCCTGCTGTGGCACATCAAATGACAATGTGCCTCTTGTTTAGAGAATGGCAGACCAGGAGGCCCAACACCCAGGGAGCCTCGTGCATGTTGAGCCTGACTTGAATGGTAACATTCTGGGCTTGGGGGAGAGATGATTGAATAGGATAAGACTTTTGGGGACCTTGGGATTAGGTGAAAGGCATTTTGCATGTGGAGGGCATAAATGATAGTGGAACAGAGGGTCATCTGTGGCAGATAGACTCTAAAGAGACCCTGATGATCCCAGCCCCCCACAAGCACATCCCTGAGGAATCCCCTCACCCTGACAGGGCCGGAAGCTGATTTCTAACCAACAGAACATAGCAAGCATGGGTCCTCTTGTGGCTATGCTACCTTGGACTGTGCTGCTATCTTGGAGGACACTCCTGACAGACAGATTTGAGAAAGCAAGACCATGCTGGGGAGCCTCATGTGTCTAGAAAATGAAGCCCTGGTGGGCTACGTGCATAGGGTTCAGGTAAGCCCTGCAGGAACACCTGTCACTCCACAGTTTGATAATATGTATAACAAAGTCCCTTTCTTCTACCCTTTGGTGGCCCTCTTGGGAATTGGTATTTTTAATTTCTTGGATATTCAGGAAAATCTAAGGAATGTTTTGAACAGCAAAATAAACTATCCACACATGCTAATGTAAATGTATAATCAAATGAGATATTTTCTTTATCTATTAATTTTTTTTAAAAAAAAGTAGTGTGAAACTCTCAGAGATTATTGATACAACTAAGCTCCCACACATTGGAGATTTTGTCCCAAAGTCATTAACTGTGATCCTGGCATTAACTCAGGGATTTTTTTTTTTTTTTTTTTTGAGAAAATCAATTTATTCAATTTATTTCTTCAAACCTGGGTGTCCTGGACACCCAGGATTTCTTCGGGTGTGAATAAGCATGATCTTATTAATCTTTTAATGTGCCCACTCCTTAGAACTTTGTACCTTCACATGCAGATCATAGTCTCTTTTAATCTGATTCTCAAATATCTTCATTGTCAGAATGAGCAGTTTTCCTTTGGTATTACTTAAGTGGAAAGACTTCTCATGCAACAGGGCAAAGAAATCTAAGGACCTTTTGCTTGTGAAGAACAAAGTCTATCAGATATTTAGTTTTTCCTGGTTATTCACATAGCAAGAGTATTCAGCAGAGAGACTTCAATTTCATAAAAATATTATATAGTCTCTGTTTTTACCATCTACTTCTTCATTGCTGAACTCAAGTTTCCCTCCAGTAAGCAAGCACTTACCCAACCCTAAAAGATGTTCATTAGTGTTCTGGAAATGAGGAACATTTTCAGTGTGATTCCCCCAAACAACTAGCCATTCTTTCTCCAGATCTTCTTCTGAAAATGTAGCTTTATGAACAATGCTACTCAGATGCAGAGCATGCACCTACTTTAGCCACAGAGGTGAGCAGCATCTTCCTGTCCACCCTGTTAAACGGTGGCAACACCTCCACTCCAGGGATGCCTTTGCACAAAAGAAGATGACTGTGCCCAATGGACTGCACTATCTGACAACTTATAGCACTTGGAAACTTCCCATCAGTTTTAAATCTAACAAGGTTCAGAAATAGTGTGGAAACATTTGTTCCATAATTGGCTTTTCCACTTCTCAACTGGTGTTAGATGGAAACTGACAGAGCTGTGCAGGAGCGTCTCACAGGACTATTGCAAACACGACCATCTTCCTTTCCCTCCTATTCAAAAGAATGAAATATTAGTTGGTAAGTGAGCAACACAGTGAAGAAAGAAAGAATGGTTCTCCCTAGTGGATTTCACGTTGTAATGAATACCTAGGAGAAAACTGTCCACACAGCAAGCCTGTTAGTTTTTATTTTTATTTTTTAAATATGTAAGTACTAATTGCACCACAAGTAACTATACACAGTGCTTTTGTAAGGGATTCTGCTGAACGCATGTCACCAAATACAAGCCTACTACCTTTTCATTAAAAGGCATTGGAATAATAACTTGATGTCAGTAGAGCAGAATAAGAATCCAGAAAGTTCTGTGAAATGTGGTTTCTCTCCCATGAGTGACAAACTGGAACGCACATTAAAAAGACAAGAAAGACTTAATGATTACAACTATGAATTATGAAGACAAAACCAAACATCTCATTCTACACAAAGAAACAAATTATTGGATCCAAGACTAAACGGACACAATGCCATCAGGTGATAGAAGGTTAAAATGTGCATGGAAAAGAACCCCCACATTCGGGTCCACTACATCTTCCCCAAGGGTGTCTGTTGACAATTAGTTTGTGGCCGCAAACATAACCAAACCCTCAGTGTGTTCACACCTGCATTCCAGCTGCTGCATTTTGTTCTGATGCAAACTTTACCTTACCTGCCCCACAGCACCTGGACCTGACCCTTTTGGGTTCTCCGGGGAATTGCAGCTGTGGGGAGTGGTGTAGCTGAAATCGCTCGAGAACACTCGTTCTCCAGGAGCCCATCACAGAGCAGCCTGCAGCCTCTGTGTCTCCAGTGCCTTGGGAGTTGCTCAGCTGAGCCAGCCCAACCATGCAGCAGCAGAACAGGAATAATGCTCTTAATAGGAGGCTTTGGTCAAAATAAAGATGTCACAAAAGGAAGAGGATAATTCAGCTCAACTGAAACGGATGCCACAGATAAGCTCAGCTAGATCCACAACAGAAACCGACCACACCGGATGGGAGGAAGCTGAGGAGGCTCTGCTGGGCAGCCTGGCACATACCTCTCCTCGCGGTTCTGTCCCACACACACCCGGCCCCCGTGCCGTGGGGTGGGGTTGCTGCAGGACCGCTGCCGCACCTGGAAGCCGATCCCACAGGTGGTGCTGCAGGGCGACCACGAGGTCCAGGGCGTCCAGCCTCCGTTCCTGGGGGAAAGGAAGCCACACAATCACTAGGTCAAAGTGGCTCAGAGCCCAAGCCCCTGCACACCCACTGCAAATGCACATGACTGCGGCGCCCCTAGGGAGAGGGACCGCCAGCATGGGCTGGGCCAGGGGAACTTCCTTGACTGTGAGCCCACTGCCCCTTGGCATCTGATTTTAGAAGACAGGAAATTTAAAAAATGCAATTTTAAAGCATACTGTAAATCATTTTAAATGAGCTATATCACAAAGACCTTAAGAAACTTTAGTCATGAAAATGTTAAACTAATATGAAATAATATTATTTTGCCAAAAAGCAATTAGAAATGAATCCCTAAACTTCCAGATTTTGTGATTTTTTTTTGTTTGACTTGTATTGCATCCATTATCGTCTCTGAAAAGTGCAGCTGTGAACAAAAGAGTCATTTAAAACGCTACACAACACTTCCTTTTAGATCTATTAACATCAGTGAGAGTCAGCGACTCTCCTGAGAGCATACGTGCACAAACAGTACTACCAGGTTCAGCTTCTAGATCAGACTTCTAATACAAATGAAGGAGGAATATTTAAGTTTAGATCCTTGAAAAGTGACAAAATATAAACAGCATACATAAGGAGTGCAAATTGCATAAATCTATATCTATGCATTACAGATATACAATAATACAGATAGACACATTATAAAATAAAAGAATTAGACAATTCTATTAAATAAACCATGATTGACAACTAGAGGAATTATTTCAGTATTATATTTTTTCCTTAAAATGCCCATATTCATGGCCATTTATAATTGAGACATCTCCCTTAGCCATTTTCCCCTGATATTAAAAAATAAATTGTAGGTATTTGGGGATTTTAGGTATTCAGATATCAATTAAAGGCAGAGACTAAACTCCCATGTAGATGGTGTACTGTGGGTGTGGGGTTATTTTCTACTTCTATAATCACATGTAGATTTCCATAGGTATCTCATAACCTCACCCATGGGATTTATATTTCCATAGGAAAAAAATAATCAGCTCACATTAACCCTGCTTTTTACTTTGTGCATTCCTTTAGAAATACAAAGGTCCACAACTATGCCACTGAAAATACAGGTATAAATAATAATTTAAACACATAACTTTTAAATAATCGATAATGAAAATTCCTCAAAGAAATTTCTTAGTGTATTTAATATTTCCCCACTTTATTTGCTGAAACTTAGCAGTGATATAAATAAAATCTACATTGTTAGCCTTGTGCATATTCTAATAAAGCTGTTTTATGGTAATTTAATCAAAGTAAGACTTCCTCCCATGTTTTTTCTTAAAAGTAATTAGCTAGTTGTTTATACCCTCTAACTATATTCTTACAAATTACCCAAGTAATTAATTGAAATATTCAGTTTGTTTATATATGAAAAAAGTTAGATAATGCTGAAAATACTGCTTTCCAAATTGTTAAGAAATTATTAATTTCCTAAACCTTTTAACAAATGTGGAATTTTATGATACATTCTTCTTTCTTGCAATATGCGGAATAAGTGATGGGATAAATGAATGTAACTGAAATGTATGTGTTCTCTACATGGACCTGGGTTTACACACTTCTAAATGCTGTTTAGTGGCACACACACCATCAGGAAACAAAAAAAGCATCACAGACTAATCACATATCCTCAGCTGGAACATCTTGATGATTAAGTCTGTATGAGACAATTCACTTATGTGTTTAAAACATCTATAGAACTGGTTTGCTTATTTTATTATTTTGTGTGTATGGGGGTGGGGGCTGGGGATTGAACCCAGGGCCTTATGCATGCAACACAAGCACTCCACCAACTGAGCTATATCTGCAGCCCTTGATTTTTAATTTTAAAATAACCACCAGTTGCATACGCCGGGCGCAGTGGCGCACACCTGTAATCCCAGCACTTTGGGAGGCTGAGGCAGGAGGATCGCAAGTTCAAAGCCAGCCTCAGTAATGGCCAGGTACTTAGCAGCTCAGTGAGACCCTGTCTCTAATAAAAAATACATAAAAAGGGCTGGCGATGTGGCCCAGTGGTTGAGTGCCCCTGAGTTCAATCCACCGTACTAAATAAATAAATAACCACCAGTTGTATTTCAAGACTACTTAGAGAATGACTTTCTGACTAGAACAAACACTGAAGACGTATCAATAAACAAGTCAGCAATGCACCACTCGATAGCTCTTTCGTAATTAAGCAGCATAGAAAGAACATCAGCCGCTTATTGCAATCTTCAGATGACGGCACGAAGCTCCTGCCCGTCCTCAGTGGTGGCCACTTGGAGTATGGACAGCAGGCAGCCCACGGTTTGATGGTGCCCGCACCTTCTGTTGTACAATATTATCTCTGCAGCCCCAAATGGCTCCTTCTGCTTTGTGGGTGAGCCAGTCACCCTGCAAAGATTGTCAGCAGAGGCCAATATCGCCTGTCCTATCTGTATGTCCCCTTTCTGACCCCTCCTCTAGGGCAGGCTGAGACTTCCTGTCGTGCGCTATCATACGGTTTGATCACCCAACAGGATTTCCACCGTCTGTGGCTTCATAGACAAATCTCCATGTGCCCTCTGCATTTTAGATGGGCTCATGGAACGAAGAACACTTTGTAGCAAGCACTCTGCATTGGTGTGCAAGCAAGGTGGGGCCTGAAGATGGTCTCAGAGGCTGTCCTGATGTTTGTGGTCGGGGTGCTACAGGTGCAGGGAAGGAAGAAACTTAGTGGGCTTTTTACGATTTATTTATTTATTTACTTATTCATTTTTAACAGAGGAAACAGGAAACCCACTCCACGGATCACATTATTTGAAGTGTTCTCCTGGTCACCTAGGGCCCGGCGCTGTGGTCCTAAGTTCTGACCACAGAGCACAGCAGACTTCTGATCGTGAAAGGACTTGGCTTCTTCTATCTTCCACCTAATGTATGTGTTCTACAGCAAGGGCAACTGTCCATGTGTCCCAGAAATAGTTCATTCCGGTAACATGGACACACCCCTGAACCAAGCCAATTGCATGGTGTGAATTAGTAATATTCCCCCCAATGTAATGATGAGCATACGAACAGGTTTAGATCTATCATCTAATTTTGTAGTTTTGAATCTCTTCTAATTCATACTTTAAATTTTTCTTCCCTAGACCGCATAAATTTTAAGAGGTGGGTGTGCCCTGTCTTCGTGCCCTCTTCGTCTCCTAGGGAAGGTGTACATTAGGAACGATTTACTGAACACCTGGATGCCTGAGGTCACTAGACGGCTCTGGGGACGCACCTGGAACAGTTGGCGATCTCCATGCTGGGGCCCTCGCACTGCCAGCCACCACACTGGGGGGCAGGGCTGTCACAGGAACGGGACCGGCAGAGGCAGGACCCCACGGCGCTGCCATCCGTGTGTGTGCAGGGCGTCCACGGAGACCAGGGTCCAAAGTGCCCGTCCACGGTGAGATTCCTGGTCTAGGAGGCAGACAGAAGCGAGAGCATCAGCAAGTGTTGGACGGCAAGCATGTTGGAGGGGACGGGGGGAGAGCTCTGGGGACATCAGGCCCTGTGGAGCGATTCTAAAATTACAGGGATATGTGAGGGTCCAAGTCCAAGTAAAGTACAGGGGTCACTGGTGGGAGGGCGGGGATAAAGAGGAAAGAGCAGAGGGGAGAAGGAAATACAAGGGAAAGAAAAGAGGAGGGAGGGACGAAAGAGTGAAGAATGACCGTGACCCGGGTTTGGGCACCCTGGTCCCCTGATCTGGGGAATCCAAGGAGCAAGAGTAATGGGAGTGAAAAATCACAGAGGCACATACCTGTTGCAGGTGTACGTACATGTTTAAAATGAAATACTGTGAAGTAGTAATGTGACCCCACCTGGCTCCAAGGGCGCCCTAACCGGCAAGGTAGGATTCACAGGTGTCTGAGAGCGGCAGCGGCAGCGGCAGCGGCTCCGGGAGGCGTGTCCCGGTCCAGCCTATACTATCACTGCCCCTGGGGCTCTGCGACCAGCGGCAGCCTCCACATGTCATTACCATGTGGGTCACGACCAGGGAGGGCTACGGTCCCTGAGTAGGGGACAGTCGACAAGCCCCTGGGATCTGGGAAGGACACTTGTGTTGGCCGCTAAGGTGAAGGAGGTGCAGGTGCAGGAGCTGGCGGGAACGGAGGATGGCTCAACCGGTGACCAACCATGAAGGCTGCCAAATGCTGAGTGCTCCCACCATTTCCCACCAGGAGAACGTGCCCATTCCCAGGCTTTGTGGGGTCCATCTGCAGCTCCCGCTTGGACGGAGACCCTCGAGCTGCTCCAAGCCTTGCCTGCCACGCTGACTCAAACTACCAACTGGACAGATTCTCTGGGCAAAGCAGCAAAGATCCTGCTATTTGGGATTTTGCACATTCATTCTCCACCCTTTTAATGGCCTTCCTCTTGCCCCTGCCCAGAAGCCTCCTGCGTACACACATAGAGGATCCACAGTTACTCCGCCTGTGATTTAGGCAGGCATAGTGCTCGTGCACTCTAACCTCCCGACCTGTGCCCAATCCATGAGCAGCCATTACTGCTTGTACTGTAAACAGCATCAGTGGCCTGGCTGATCATGGGACTGGCATCCAGGAATAACGGTGACCAGACAGAACGTTTGCACAATGTTTATACCATACAGGTCCAGAGTACTCTGACTATTCTTAACGCTCATTACTGTTGTGAGCGTGCTGTCAGGGACAGGGTGCAGGGTGCTCTGGGGAACCCTGCAAAGCCAGTTTTCCTCCACCGTGGTACCCACAGGGTGCTGTGCAGGCTGGGAGTGACGCTGACCACATCACACAGCTGCCTGCGACAGTTCTATTTGGGCTTCACAAACAAACAAGGTACCCATTTGCCTCCCTGGAAGCATGCAAATGAGGCTCCAACTCAGACCAGACCTGGACTACGAGGAACTCAGTTTTGAAGGGTCCCCAAACCATAGCCTTGTCTATCTGCCTCTAGCTTGGAGGTGTCTTGCTGGGAGGAAAATGGATGACAAGAATTCTTACTAGGGATAAGAAAACAGAGGGGAGCTCCTACTATTTGTGGAACTTTCACATTGAAAACCCTTTATAGCTTGTTTTTAATTGAGGACAGTTTGGCTCATTGGGTTTGTGCAAGAATACAAGGTGTTTCCTGCTGAGCTAGCTACTGGCGAATGGATGGACTGTGGCAAGAAAGGATTCAGAGCACAAGGCAGGCCTGTGCCAGGCGGGAACCGCGGGGCTGCTGTGTGTGTGACTCAGGGGCAGGTGATCGCCCTTCCTAACAACCCCTAACACACATTTATCAAACAACATGTGGCAGTTCACCCGAAGTGATGCAGAAAACTACAGAGCTTATAAATAGGTGAATTTTAAAACAGGACAAAGTGCAAACATAACCAGGACAGCATGGTTCCTCAAAATACCAACATGCATATAGTTCAACACATTATCTTCCCGCTAAAATTTTATGTAAAATGCCTCTTCCTCCCTTGCAGGCCTGTGTTTCTGTGGATCAGACTCCAAGCTAGCCATTTGGGGAGAAGAAACACAGAAACTTCCAGAAGATGAGTTCGTTGTCAGGAAAGAGAGTCTCACACATTATAAACCTGAAACTAACCCATCTTTGTGATGTAAGAGGGGTGCCAAAGATGACAAATCTAGGGACTAGGAACTTGCACTTGTCCTGGTCCTGGCAGGAGACAGAAGTCACGGTCCAGGGGATGTGAAGCGAATGAGATGAGGTACGAAGAGCCAAGGTGCGTGCTGGGCTAAGGAAACCCTCAAGGGGGGCTGGTGAACCCCAGGATCCACCAGGAAAAAAGCTGTGCGTAACCCGAGTGCTACGGTGGGACATGAGGTGCCCGCCACAGGCTCCTGTGTTAATGCCAGAATATTCAGAGTGAAATGATTCGATTTTGAGAGCAGGGACCTGGTCAGACCGTCCCAGCTTGAATGGACTGGCTGTGTGGTCGCCACAGGCTGGTGGGGCGTGGCTGGAGGAGGTGGGTCTTCGAGAGCATGCTCCGGAGGGGTGCATCTTCCCTGCAGCCCCTGCCCCTTTCTCTGCCTCCTGGCTGCCACAAAATGAGCAGCATTCCTCCACCCCATGCTCGTGCCAAGTTCATGGGCTTCACCTCAGGCCCAGAGCAGTGGGCTTGGCCAGCCATAACTAGCCCTCTGGAATAGGAGCCAAAATAAACTTTCCTTCCTATACGTTGTTCTTGTCAGCTATCTTGATCACGGCGATAAAAAGCTGACTAACACACTAAGCTTGCAGACCCGAGGGGTGGAGAGGGTTGCTGCTGCCAGTTGAGGGTCGAAGCCTGGACAGGAAGGAGCTGCCCTGCTGAGCTCTGCCATGGAGGCAGGAAGGCCCTGTGAGGCGTAGTCCTGAACTGAAGAAGGGCCATGGACTCCACCCCCTGTTGGCTCTGCCTGCCTGTGTCCCCCAAGGGCTCCTCACTTGGCCAGTAGTACGTCCAAAGAATAGACACGTGACCCAAATCTAGCCAACGAGACTCAAAAGGAGATCGCAAGAAACTTCCAAACATCATTTCCCTCCAGATAAGAGGAGGAAACTCTTCTTCCCATTTTGGACACTGGCATATAAGGATGCAATGTCTAGCGCATCCCTGCCACTTTGTGAGCAAAAGGAGAAGGTTTGAGAATCAGACCTGTTCACCCAGTGTCCTCCCCAAACAAGGCAGCAGAATCAGACCTGAAAATGTCACCTCTTGATGTAGGGCGGGATGAAAGCAGTCCTCGCTTAGGTCCTACCCACAAAGAACTCAATTACTATTAGGTATATGCAATCCCATCGAACACAGTCCATTTATACTATGTTTACAGAAAAAAAATGAGATTCAAAGAAGTTTTGTAACTTGTCAACAACTACACAAGTAGTGATCTAGAGGAGTCGTTAGGAATACTAGCTTGCCCTTTACCCCACTAGTGCGGGGGTTTTTGACACTGGCACTAGTGACATCGGGCTAGATAGACGGTTCTTTGTTGCAGAGTGGTACAGTTTGCATCTGGGATATTCCCCTGAAAGCTCATGTATTAGGAAAGACAACAATGTTCATGGCAGAAATGATTGCACTGAGGGTTATTACCCATGAATGGATTGATCCATCTGATGGATTAATAATTTGAATGGACTGCTGGGTGGAACTATCCACAAGTGGGGCATGGCTGGAGGAAGTCGTAGTAGTAGTACTAGGGGCATGACTTTGTGCACTCCATCTTTTCCTCTCTCTCTCTCTCTCTCTCTCTCTCTCTGCTTGCCAACTGCCACGAGCTAACAGCTCTCCTCCGCCAGGTTGCTCTGCCTCTTCTCAGGCCCAGAGCAATGGACGCAGCCAACCATAGACTGTACCTCTGGACCATGGGCCACAATAAGCCTTTCCTCCTCTAGGTTGTCCTTATCAGATGTTTTAGTCACAACTATGAATGACTGACTAACACACAGGTGGTGGGGGGTCTATCCTCAGCAGTGTAGAATGACTTGATCTTCAGTGACTTTCCTGGTCTCCTCCCATTAGATGCCTGTAGTACCTCACCCCCAGTTGTGACAGCCCAAAGTGTCTGAGAGCATGGCTAGATGGCCCAGGGAAATGATCTCCTCCTACTCCCCACCTAGAAGCAATGCCTGGATATTCTTTGTGCGTTTGCTTGTTTTTTAACCTTTAGGTCTGACCTGAGGTAATGGGTTTTAGGGAAAGAGATGCTATAAATGTTCCTTTTCCAAGTACATGCCTGGGCAAGGGATGAGCCAGTAAAGATGACAGAGGAAGAGAGACGAAGAACTTGAAATAAATAGCAATGAATGAAGAAGGAGGAGGCCAATAGAACAGAGCAGAGACCCTCATAAAACACCAGGGAAGAAAGGGAACTGCATCCGACGTAGCACTAGTGGGAGCACGGAGCAAATGCGATTCTGCAAGATGAGGGTGTGGCTTCAGGTCTGGCCAGGGCTAGGGTAGCTGCAGCCTTTAGGGGCAATACTCAATCCAATGACTTTGCAGTTGGTCCTATTATATTAGGAGCAAGGAGAACTTGCAATCCTCAGAGAAGCATGGGAGTAGTATGTGAGACACCGACCCCACCGTGCATTAAACCCTGCACTTGTGTAGGCTTTGACTCTATTAATTTGAGAATCTGCCTAGAAAATAGAACTAGAAATAATGGGGGTATGTTCTGTAGCTTTGTTTTTTTCTTATGGCCATATATATATACATATATATATATACATATATATATACACACATAAGTTTATATACATATGTGTATACACATGTGTATATATATATATAAACATATGTGTATATATATAAAAATATAAAACATATATATAATATATGTTAGAGGCAGCACCATAGACTGGAGTCTAAAGGGTTTCTCCTAAGGGTTTCATTGAGAAAAAAGCCAGGATTCAAATCCAATATTTCTGACATATTATTTATATATATATATATATATATATATATATATATAAAATAAATATATAAAACATAAAAATATGTTTATATATATATATATATATATATATATATATATATATATACTTTTTTCCTCTCAGCTTTCCTTAAGCAGACATAAGAAACAAAGCCATTTGGGATGGGGATATAGCTCAATGGTAAAGCATTTGTCCACCATGCACAAGGTCCTGGGTTTGGTCCCTAGCTCTGGGCAGTGGAATAAATTATCTAGAATAAATTCTCTGTAGTTGTGATTTCTTCCAGATTTTTTTTTTTTTTCAAGTGACTTTCTATTTAGGGTATGTGCTTTATACAATTACATATTAAATCTGAAGCCATAATAAAACACATGCCAGGGATCATCTGTTTAGAATGTTCCAAGCACTGCTATGTACACATATTAACTACCTCACACTCTTCACCACATCTGGGGTCTACATTCCCATGTGAAAAACTGAGGCTTCAGTGGGGTGAGCAATTTGGTCAGTCACTCCGGTTCTAGGAGGTCTAAGGATTAATACAGAAGAGCTGAAGGCAGGAACTGTGATCTCAGCCAGGTCATTCTGTAATGCAATGCTTTTTTGGTGAGAGTCTCAAAGAAAGAAAATTTATGTCACCGTACACTCCTCATTGTGCAATAGCTAATTCCCCTTCACCAAGGAAATAAGGAATTGCTAACTGCTAACTAAGGAAGATCCCATTTTTGTTACGCATAACCTATGATCCTGTTTGATTCATCATCAAGGTTCAAATGATTCATTCTCAACTTACCAAGGTGAGATTTATTTGGTGAGTACAAAGTTCCCTGCAGTAGCCGGGCGCGGTGGCGCACGCCTGTAATCCCAGCACTTTGGGAGGCTGGGGCAGGAGGATCGTGAGTTCAAAGCCAGCCTCAGCAATGGCGAGGCACTTAGCAACTCACTGAGACCCTGTCTCTAAATAAAATACAAAAAAGGGCTGGGGATGTGACCCAGTGGTCAAGTGCCCCTGAGTTCAATCCCCGGTACCACAAAAAAAAAAAAAAAAAAAAAAAAAAAGTTCCCTGCAGTACACCTTTAGATTCTTACTGAACTAAAACCTTTATCCTCTTTTGACTAAATTAAAGTTTTATAGTTTCTATTTGACTACATTTTCAGAATTAGTAGATCTTCCTTAATTCGTTGTCAGACTTCCTTGCACCTTCTGCCACAGATTGCAACCAGACAGCATACGTGTGCTGATGTGGTCCTCAGGAAGGCTGTGTCATGTCGCGATGTCAGCTGAATTAATCTCTAAGTCCAGCTCTACAGATGGATCACAGAGAGCCCTTGGAGGAGAGCTCACCTGGAGTCCTGTGTGGTCCCTGACAGTCCTGGTGAGCGGGCAATCTTATTTAACTGAGTCCCAGTTCCTTGGTCAACTAAATGGGAGCAGACTGCCCATCCCTGGGGGCACCGTGAGCTGAATGGCATAATCCCTACAACGTGGCTTCACATGACCCTCAACACATGGTCTAGACACAAGCTTAACCTTAGTTCCCTATTCCTTCTGTTAGTAGGTTTCATCAAAACTCAGAAATAATGTCTTGCTTGTTCTCAGAGCGTAATATGCAGGGTGAAAATTGGGTTCCTTGTCCACCTATCAGCCACTGCTTTGGGGAGATGGGATTTTCCTGCAGATTAGGGAATGTCAGAAATATTGGATTTGAATCCTGGCTTTTTTTTCCTCAATGAAACCCTTAGGAGAAACCCTTTAGACTCCAGTCTATGGTGCTGCCTCTAAATGAGGGCTTAAGATCTACATAATTGCTAGTGTCCCCTTCCAGCAACCAGTGCTAATTACAAAGGGGTCTGAGCAGAATCCTGTTATTGGGAGACCCGTAGGTGTGCATCTGGTCGTGCGTTTTGCCAGCTATTGCAGGATGTACTGTGGAACAGGAACCCTGGTAATGCCACTCCTCCAGAGGACGTAGATGCGGCTCAAGAAAAATAAGGCTCAAGCAGATTCTCAAGACTCTTTCACCCCCGCTAAGCAGCACTGGAAGCTATGCAGAACATATGCATTGTTCTTACCAGTCTAGATACACCAATTCAGATCTTCCTCAAGGACTTCAGATCCCTTAAGCTGATAGTCATGTTTTACATTACAATTTTTGTGAGCAAACAGAATGCCCTTCCAGATGTCAGCCAACCAGTGCCCCGTCTCCTGTCTCCTGGACTACAGAAACCTATAAACAGGTCACATAGGGCTCTTTAGGTGAAATATAGGTCCCCTTAATTCTCTATGATGCTGGAGTTCTTGGGGCCCCCTCTCCAACATGAACTTCCACGGGGGCAGAGGATCTAACCACTCCTGTGACTTGAATGTGTCACTCCAAAACTCAAGTGTCACTAAAGCAATCGCACCGAGGGGTGGCCTCTAAGGTGCATCACTCCATGAAGGCTCCTCTCTCCCTTATAGGGGTCCTCTCTTGGCCTTCCTCTTCCCCCAGGTGAGAACACAGCCAGAAGCCCTCACCAAAGCAAATGCTGGTGTATCATCTGGGACTTCCCAGCCTCCAAAACCATGACAAGTGAATTTCTGTGCTTTATCAACCACCAGGCTCAAGTGTTCTCTTATAGCAGCACAAATGAACAAAGATGGTCCTAAGTCACAGCCACACCTCATGTGAGGTGTGACTGGGAGGTTCACTTTGGGGAGCTCCGCGGTGCTATGTATTGGACTAGGGATAGTGCAGATTTACTGGGTAGGTTCACACAAGAGGGCCCAAGGCTGGCATATCAGAATGGACCTCCAACCCACTGTGCTTAATAGAGCAGGGTCTGCTCTCTTTCACTCGAGATAGAAAATGCTTGTTCTCATTCAGAACCTCAGCTTATAAAGTGATATTTCCTTTGCATAGATAGTTATATTGACGTACACGCAAGTAGATAAAGAAAAAATAAAGTATTAACTGATAAGTTTTTGCTTTGTTTGTTTTTGTATCTTAACTCTGAAATAAGCTGACATCTTACGATCCATGCAAGATTGTAACACAGAAAGGAATGGAACCACCCTATGACCCAGCTATCCCACTCCTGGGTCTATTCCCAAAGGACTTAAAAACAGCATATTGCAGTGACACAGCCACTTCAATGTTTATAGCAGCACAATTCCCAATAGCTAAGTTGTGGAACCAACCTAGATGTCCCTCAGTAGATGAGTGGATAAAAAAAATGTGGTATATATACAAAATGGAATTTTACTCAGCAATAAAAGAGAATAAAATAATGGCATTTGCAGGTAAATGGATGAAGTTGGAGAATATAATGCTAAGTGAAATTAGTCAATCTCAAAACTCCAAATACCGAATGTTTTCTCTGATATAAGGAGGCTAGTTCACAGTGTTGTTGGATGGGGATACATAGGAGGATTAGAGGAACACTAGAATGGTCAAAGGAAAGGGAGGGGAAGGGAGGGAGCAAAGGGGAAGAGAAGGGGGGAAAAAAAGAAAAAAATTGGTGGTTGAATGAAATGGATATCATTATCCTAAATGCATGATTGAAGATCTGAATTGTACTTATATATTTTGTATACAAACAGTTTTATGTAAAAAGATGCTATATATGTGCATTATGAATTGTAATACATACTACTATTATAAATAATAAAAAAAAGAGAAAGCAATGGTAGACTTTGCAACCAATGGCAAATCAGAACTGAAGAATATAGTAATTTTAGCCAGTAAATTAAGTCTTTCTTCCATCTCAGTAAAAAATTAGCCTGGAACAAAATTTTTAATGACTTTCAAAAAATCTAAGTCTACTCTATCTACATTGATGCCAATAATTTTCACCTGACTATAGAAACTAGCATCCTTCCCCACACATGAGCATGCGGTCAGGAGGCTTTACTACAAAGGGAATTAGACAATGATGTATAAAGAGTATTAATTTACTTACTTATTATTTATCACCTAGTATCATTATTACAACCAATAATCAGAATAACAAGATAGATAGTACTTCCTGTTTTCTATATAGCAGCATATACAAATAATAAAATGGTTTCTTTTTTTAATTTGCCCAAATGACATAATTTATTTCCAACTGTTGGCTTCTTGGCATGTTTTCAACTATACAAAGCATATCTTGATATGTTACAAAGTCCACTGAGTAAGAGGATAGAAGTGGATGTAGTGAAATCACCTTGCATCAGAAAATCAATCTTGCTTCAAGTGTGCTGTGACAGTCGGGAAACACACCTCAGCTCTGTGTGCAAAGCACCAGGGCAAGTTCATCTGTCTTTAACAGAAGCTGTCTTCTCATAAGCAGGAAACAGCTCTAATAACAACTCCCAGGTCACTGAAATACTGGATCCCTCTCTTTTTCTTTTTTGCTGTAAAATAGCCAAGACACACATTTGCTATAAACCAAGGGCATGAGTGTGAATTTCCCATTACGTAATCAGCACATCTCTAATACTCACTGGGATAAGCACAGGCCTGAGGCCAGAGATGTCATTGCTTAAGAAGAACTGCAGTTATCTTCTCGGTTTTTTCTATGGTCAAAGATGCAAAGTCAAAGACCTACAAGAAGATGTTCTGAAGGACATGTCTGCACTTGGGAACTGTATTTCAGATAGTCACATTATGTGTTTACCTTCCGCAAAGCATTTAAGGAGACCACCTTTGTGCTCTTAGTGTTGTTCAGAAGCCAGAAGGACTTAGCACTAACACTGGTGTTTTTCTAGCCATTTTTGAGAGTTACAGCAGGAAAATTTCCTTATAAAAGCAAAGACCTGGAGCAACAAAGTAAAAAGAGGCCAACAGCTTAACCTCTTTGGAAGCTTTCAGAGCCTGGCTGTGGCAATGCAGACCAACAGGAGCCTTTGTGGGAAGGCCTCCTGACCCCATGGCCACATCTGGGGAAGGATGCTGGCTTCCATAACCTCTTCCCTTTGGTGGCCCCATTTCCCAACCTCCAGGCTGAGGCCGGGCTTCAGGAACACGGGTTTAGAGGGTGGAGAAGGCTGGTGTCTCAATGGGAAGGAGAGCAACTGCTCTAATGTGTCTGGGGTCCTGCTGGATTGGGGAGCAGCAAGGGCATGCACAACCAATGTGCCGCTTCCCTCCCGCCCCTGTCCTGCCAGGACTGACATGCAGAGGTCTGCAGTTATGTGATGGCAGAGGGACTTCGCAGCTTTTCAAATACATGGAAGCTAAGAGCTCTTGCTCTTGTGCTATGAGAAGAGCAGATTTGAGATGACTGGGAGAAGAATTCCAGAGGAAAGGGAAACAAAAAAAAAAAAAAAAAAAAGAAGTTCCTACAAGTGAGGACCTGAACCAAATAGATGAGCAAAGGGAACAGTGGAATTTGCTTTTCTTGGATTCAGGGTCTGGCTGTAATACAGGCTTATTTCTCCTCATCCCTCAGGGTTCAGCGTGGGAATGCACACAAGGTTGCTTCTCTCAGGCCTTCCCGTGACCCAGAGCAATTTCTACTAGTTGGCTCCACATGGGGTCAAAGTAATATTCTTTAGTTTACTCTTTTCAAATCTTCACTGTTGTTGACTTCTGAAATTACAGCCCCCAAGGGAAATGTCCTAGTGTGGAAGTTCCCATTTTGTTAGTGCTTCAAGGGGCAAAAGAGTCCCTTCTAAACTGCAGGGGAAAATTCCAAGATCCAGCAACACTATGATCCGTGATGAAACCAGCACTGTTTTCTCTTAAGACATTTGCAAGTAAAAAGCATGTTGACAACATCCATGTGTCGCTCCTGCAAGCTAAGAGCTGAGAGAGTTCAGCAAACACACAGTGAATTTGCAAGGAGTTCCCATCTGAAGGGTGTGGGCATGTGGGGAGTGTGGGTGGGTGGGTGGTCAGGAGGCGGGGCTTCTCAGGCAGTGTTTCCAGGGGCTGGATGGGGCGGGCACGGATGGGGCAGGCACGTACCGGGCAGGTGGAGAGGCTCTGCTCCCACTGTGTCATGCTCAGGCTCTCCTCCAGGCTCGTGCATTTCTTCATCACCACATCCCAGCCACAGTAAGGGTCCTGGGCGCCAATGCAGGTGCTGGAAACAGAGCAAAGGGTCAGCAGAGGGACAGCTTTGCCTCGCCTGTCCCTCAGGAGCAGGCACAGGGACATCTGTGAGCACCAGTGAGCACCAGTGAGCTTCTAGTCTGCACAACATAGCTCCCTGCACATTCTCGTATCTAACAGCACATCACTTATTTTGATAGAGGTATGTATGCTTTATCTAGCATACTGGGCAGATGACTCCACATACCAACAAGAGCGTTTGGGTGTTGTGAGCCGAGCTAACGTTAAAATTTTGCAGTGCTCAAAGACAGAACAGTCCGTTACTGTCACCATCAGTACCACCACTGCCACCATGATCACCGTTAACACCTCCCTCCTGACAGGCACCATGTATTGAACACACACAAGTGTAGGAACTACAGGAAAACCATTCTATTATCTGGACACTTGATGTGGGCAAGAGTCCAAGTATTCCTCTTAACCTCGTCATCACAACCAGCCACATCATCACAGTCATCATAAATGCCACCACTTCTTTACTGATGAGTTAACTGAGGCACGGACAACTTGAGAAACCGCCCCAAGGAAAAGCATGAACACCTAAAACGCTTCAGTGTGGTTGGCTGAAATTCAGTGCAATAGGGCTGTCTTCCTTTTGAGTACCGTAACATGTGTTCAAATTGCGAGTTAACGGTGCTGTCACGTAGCTGCATCTATAATAGCCACCATGGTACGTCACAAGCGGCAGATGGTGAATATTTTATATACAACATGCGTTATTAGATGAGGGTTCGTTCCTCTGCATGACAAATACAGGAGACGTAAGTTGGGGGGATGGGGAAGGAACATGGATCACTGTGAGAAGCCAAAAAGACACAGGAAGTGAAGCCAGCCACAGGCCTCCTGTCCCCACCATAGAGTGAGGACACCACTTGGACCAAGGGAGGACTTTATAGGGCTACCAGGTCACCCAAAGCAGGGCTAAAAGTCACAGCTCAACCACCGAGCAGCAGGCAGGGAGGCTGTGTAAGTATCAAGTCGCTAATAAGAATAACACAACAGTCACAGCCCAGGGGACGTGGTAATCCTAAGTAAGGCAGCGCTCTGGGGACTCGGCCTGCACCGGGTCACTTAAACCCCACAACAACCTTCTGAACGCAGCACCTCGATGAGAAACAGCATTCACTCCCACTTTATTTTGACTTACGATTCTTTTCTTTCTTTCTTTTTTCTTAGAGAAAGGAAGCTCAGCTTTTTAATTTGGGGACAAATAAATGAGGCGCTGCCTGAGCTGGCATGTTCTGCTTGCCCAGGGCTGAGCCCATCTTCTCTGCCTCATTCCAGCTCAGCACCTGTTCATTTTAAGACAAAGACTCGAAAGCAGGGAAAAGCCAACTTTGGAATCGCACCGCGAGAACACACATTTGCAGTGGAGACATCAAGAGACGGGGCTTTAAAACTATGATTTACTAAGTTATTATGCAATGATTATTTAAAACTACCTAAAGAAGTTCAAACAGAAAGGGTTAAAAGGGTTCTTCCCAGCAGTAGGGCTAGGGGAGTGTGCAAAGGGGTACTAACAACCTCCTGTCACAGTAACCCCAGGACTCTGGACTGTGACCATGTGCATTCATTACTTTCATTCAAAACCTCAAGCCAGACTCATTCTAAAGGCAACATGGAAGCTTTCTACCGAGGTTGGCACGGCTCGCATTAGTGTAAATATGCTGGAGACTACTCCATGCCTCCGTGAGCATTCTTGTATACACATATCTCTGTATGCACCTATAATATCTTTTTAGTAGTGTTTCTGTGCAGTGGTATGATTTATATAATTATAGGTAACATAAAATCCTAGATAATGTGCACGCATGTGATCGCACACACAGTGATGGTGGTTCGCTGTCTACACCCAGTGATCTATCATGACACTATTGCCAATAAACACAGCTCTACCTCATTCTTTTAGTAGCTAATAGCGCTCCATTCTCTTGATGAACTAACACCTATTTAAATTTCTCCTTTAAATGCAAGGCTATAGAGTTCATCTGGGGCAGGTTATCTGCGTGATAAAGTCCTTGAAGAGGGACTGATGAGCTAAAAGTTCTAAGTATTGTTAGTAATTCTGCGCTAACCATCGACAAGGAGGTGCTTCTTTCACCTCCTCTAAAAACACTGTTATATTTTTAGAATTTACCTTTTTCTGGTAAAGGAAAAAAAAAAACAGCCTCTCCCAGTGGTCTGTTTTCTTTAAAGTGTGAGTTACTTAAGATGTAGCACATGTGTGTGCACTTATCAATAATTTGTGTTCCTTCTGTGTAAACTTTTCTCCATTTCCAATTCCAGCTTGATGTCTTTACAGGTCATTGGTTTTCACCAAGGTCATCGGAAAGGGTGATTTATGTGTCCAAATTTATTTCTCTGTGAGTAATGTTTATCTGTTTGTCATTAAATCTTCTTTCTTGAGATACAAACTTTATAAAATTTCTTGCAATAAAATTTACGAACATTTTCCTTTATATCACCTAGATTTTGTGTGCTATGTTTAGAAAGACCTTCCCACTGAAAAATTAGAGAAACATTGACCCTGGGTCCTTTTGATTCTTCTATCACATCATTTCATTTGCCTCTGTTTTTGATCTATCAAAAGTATATTTCTGTCGCTCTGTTTTCCTCCCATCCTCAAGAAAAAGAAAAGAAAACCACAACCACATACAGATATTTTCAGAGTTAAACTTCTTAAACTTTCCTCCAACACAAGCAGAATCAGGCATAAGGAGGTAAGAATGACTTACTTTTTCCTTTTCTCTCAAATCGAGGCGCCATCTGCTTAATTACAAATTTATTACAGAGATGTAAACATCTGCTTCTTAAAGGGTATAGTTTTTTAGCTTTGGAGTTACAATTTCTAAAACCTTAATTAAAATTCATTTCTAAAATCAGTTCCATTGAATAGAATCTACCTGTATTTCTGTTCTATAGAACATGTCCAAAATTTCTTGATTTTAAGGCATGCAGATGATCTAATGACATCTTCCCCTGCATCTTGGTAGCACGGATGGAAGTCAGCAAATCCTCCCTCAGTAACTCTTCACTTACAGCTGTTCCTCTGGAGGACAATGCCTGGCGGAGATTTCTGGAAATCCACAGATACCTCACGGGGCCTGGGAGACAGACCTGAGTGGGTGGCTGACCTGCCTGCTCTGACCTCACCTGGCTGTGACAGGCAGTCTGGACCTCAGAGTCCCGGCACTGAGCTACCCACTCACATTTGCAGCTCCCAAGGAGAAGCCGCTCCTCAGGACAGAAGGACAGCGTGTCTCAAAGGGCGTGCTCTGCGTGTGACCCCATCTGTAGCTGCCTGACGTACAGCCACAATACCGCGGGAGGAGATTCGGTGGCAGGAATCTATTATTCTTAGTCTTCTTCTCTTCTTAGCTAAACTCTTTTCCTTATCTCTTCTTAGCTAAGCTCTTTTATACTAAACTCTTTTCTCATTATCTTAGTCTCTGTTTCTCATTTCTTTCTCTAGCTTCTTCTGACCAAACTCTTAACCTCTCTGACTCTTTTCTTCTTCTCTGACCAGAACTCTTCTTCCGACTGAGCGACGGACTGAATGAATGCCGCTTCTGACCGTTTTCACCCGGTTATAGTACCTGTAGCTTTGCGGGTGCGTCACGTGCATTTACAGGTGCGTCACGTGCATATGATTATTATCAGGTGGAACTTATGGCTTCCAGCTAGCCGCAATAGCCATCTCCCTGATTGGGGCTGCTTCACCCATCTTTCAGTTGGTGGGTAGACAAGGCAGAGCTGCACTTGGAGAAGCGTTCTGGGGGAACATTCTAGAAACTCCCTGCCTTTCTCTGGGCCTCCCCCTGCAAAGCCTCCTGGAGACTGAAACAAGGCCACCGAGTTCCAGGCAAGGAGGGCAAGCTCTCACACCCGAGTCCGCCTGTGACCGCACACTCTCTTCCTCTAACGCGGGCGGTTCTGCAAGATCCTGACATTCCACTTACCCCTTACCACAGTAACGTCCTATCCAGGCACGAATGCACGCTCAGCACAAGCACCACGCACAGAGAGACACAATTTCCTCATGTAAAATATTTTATACCATGGGCAAAATTCTGAGGGGCTCTCCATTTATTCCAGATTGTACTTGAAGAAAAACCAATTTTCATGCGTTATTGGTTTTGGAAGCTCGGTCTCTCAATTAGACCGCATGGAAAATCATGGGTTTCCGATGAATGTAGCTTTTATGAAAGGGGACTTCCTTTATGCCTCTTTGAAAATATTTTTCCTTATGTGATGCATGGTTTTAATAAAAATTCTAGCTAGACTCAACCATTTACCATTGTTACATATATAATAGTATTACTTTATATAAATTATATTCTGTCAATATTCAAAAAAAGTTTTCATTAATTCACTAATAATCTTACACTGTTCTCATTTTATATGTTGCCCTGGTATTTGAAAGAATCTGAATTCAGAGAACAATGTCAGACTGAATCTAAAGGTTTAATTTTGAAAATTCATTTATTGAGTATGTTTTAGAGTTAAATGTACTTAGAGGAAGGCCTTACTTTTACAAAAAGTATTCTTACTTAATTTAAATTACACATATTAGTGGGATAATATAAAGTTCAATACATGTATAATTGTCAAATGTTTAAATCAGGTTAAACCTATCTATCCCCTCAAATATTCATCACTTTATTATTGGTGTTGAAAACTTTTGAAATCCTTCCTTCTAGTTTTTGAAATTACCATTCATTACTGTTACCCATGGTCACCTACTTGTGCAACAGCACACCAGGTTTTACAACCATCTAATGGTAACTTAGTAGCCATTAGTCCAACTTTCCCCTCCCCCAATCCCTTTCAAGTCTCCCAACCACTGGATTCTGCCACACTACTCTCAACTTCTAAGAGATAGGCATCTTTAGATTTCACATATGAGTCAGATCACGTGGTGCTTATCTTCCTAAGTCTGGCTTCTTTCACTTAGCGTAATGATCTCTCGTCCCATTCACGTTGTCCTTAGTTACAAAATATTATCCTTTTTTCATAGCTGAATAGTATTCCACCTGAGATATATATATCACATTTTCTTTGTCCATTCATCAATTGATGGGAACTTAGGTTATCTCCTTTTCTAAGTTTTTGTGAATAGTATCGCAATAAATAGGAGTGCAAATATCATATAGCAAATTTTAGTACTTTTAAATTATTAAAAACTATTTACCATTGGCTTGCCATTGATAACAGTGATGAACTTAAGACAATTTTTTCAAATTTCAATTTGTTTTTAATATTAAATTGAACTAATGCAAAATAAAAAAACGATCTACCGTATGACCCAGCTATACCACCTCTGCATATATATTTAGAGGAAATGAGATCAGCATGCCACAGGCATACCTGCTTGCCTATGTTTATTGTGGTATTATTCTCCACAGTTAATATATGGAATCAAACTAGGGGCCCATCAAAGAACGAATGCATCACGAAAATGTGGCATAGGAACACAAGAGCATACTATTTAGCCATAAAGAAGAACGAAATCCTGCTATCTGAAGCAGAATGGATGGCACCGCAGGGCACTGTATTAGGTAGAAGAAGACAGACGGACAGACAAGGGCCACGTGTCCTCTTCCACGTGTGGAGGCTGAACACAAGTCAACCTGAGTGTGGAACAGTGAGCACTAGAGGTTGAGAAGAAGGCCGAGGAGGGGCTACGGGAAGGCTGGATTCAATCAGGGCACTGTCTGCATTTACGGAAACATCACACTGAACCCCATTCACAGGTACACTTGATACATGTCAAGAAAATTTTTAGAAGTAGAAAAAAAAAATGAATAAAACACATAAAATCTGATTAGCATAAATTTCCCAGTGAATGCTTTAGGAAAAAGTGATGATTTTAAGAGATAGAGAAAAAAGCAAACATTTGAAACAAGCAAATCCTAAGGGCTTTCTGGAATCTGGGAGCTGCAGTCAGCCTGGGACGCCAGCTCTAGCTTCTGACTTACGGACAGCCTGCTTTACAGGCATCATGCGCAGGGGCCCCGGCTGCCTGGCTCAGCCTCCTCGTGGGCCTCGGTCGTTGTGAACTTCACTCTGAAGGTCAAATCTTTCTGGAAAGGCCAAGTCTGCCCCTCAAAGGAAGCTCTCCAAGAAAGGCAGCCTCATCTATGGCTCAAAACCAGGACAAAGGGGACACAGGAGGACCAATGGCCCAGCACCGGCCTTCCCTACCCAGAGATGTGGAAGAAAACCACTGGGCATGATGAGCAGAAAAAGCCATGTCCAAGTGCTCAAGAAGGCCAGTGGGGAGACCCACTTGGGGCGTTCGGTGTTCTCTGCTGTCTGAAGTGGAGACAAGCACAGCACCTCGAGGCCCACCTCCGGTGGCCCCTCTCCCCCAGCCAGTCAGTGGTAACAAGGAAGGACCATTTCTTCTTTACCCACCAGCTTCCTCTGCGAGAGCGGCTTAGGGGCCAACAGTCACCCCTGCAGAGGGCAAGAGGGGTCAAGTGATGCATTTTTAACCTTTCCGTATAATCTCAAAGGAAAATAAGTCCAGAGAAAAGAAACCCACTCCCTTTTAATCCAACCAACTCAACAGCGTGCTCACCACAGAGCGCCGGGGGCTCTAGGAGACAGGATCCTCCCTGGCACGGCCTGCACCAAGGGAGGCGCATCCGCACGTCAGCGGGACACTGAGAGCCAGCCCCAGTGACGGTGGCACAGGGGAGCACGTGGCTGTCCTCACACCTGGCACTGCCCAGCTCCGTCAGGGGCTGCCTCTCAGCCCCTCTGGTATGGATGGCACGCGTTGACCCGCAGTGGGAGACACGCAGGGCCCACTGACGATGGGGTGCTCACGTCCCTCGCCCAGACCCAGAGCGGGGCTACAGGAGAACCTCACAAACTGTTGGAAGGTGTGTCTGCCCAGGCAAACAAGAGTCTGGGGAACAGTGTACCATGCGGCACCGAGTCTGGCCCCATGGTCCCAGCACTCCTCAGACAGCTGGGAGCTCTTTAAAGGCAGAAGAGCCAACTCTTGACAGGTCCGTGGGCCTTTGGTTTGGTCAGCAGTGAGTGTACCTGGGCAAGCGGGCCAGCACATGGACAAGAGGTTTTTTGCTTTTTTTTAAAAAAAATTGTGTCATAAGTTTTTGTTTTTGCTTTTTCTGTTTTGGTCTGTTTCAGTTTTAGACTTTGTGTTTGATTTTGGCTTACATCTGGCACAGACGGGGATTTTGAGCCTGACCTTCATCAAGAGTGTGTGGAGTGAAGAGGACCAAAGTGATGACATCCAGAGGGACCCACGTGACCTCACTATGAGAGTCAGGCAGGAGAGGAGCCCCCCTTCCTGGATTCCTCTGTATGGACCTGTTTTGTAGTCTCACTTGCAGGACCACAGAGTGGGGAAAGACGCTCAGAGACCCTGAGTAACTAGTTCATGTCACACAGCAGGGCCAGCTGTGTGAAGCCAAAGCTTATTATCTTTCCATAAGCAGAAAAAGTTTTGCAAACACACGTGAATGGCTATTTTCTTGTGATTTATTAATTTATGGGATTATACCCAAATAAAAACCTTAGGAGAGGCTCAGGTGCTGCTGCTCAGGGTAACTCAGGTGAGGGTTCTGACACCACGAAGAGGGGCAGCCCCTGCTTTCCCATGGAGATGTTCGTAGAGCTTCAGCAAACGCAGGAGGCGTGGGGAGAAGATAGTCAACCAGGAAACCCTTTCGTTGTGAGCTCATTCGTTGTTTCTCAACTGAAGGAAAATGGGTAGTGACACCAGTTTTCAAACTTGATCCAACCAATAGTTTAGAGCTCATTAAGGGACCAGGTACACATTGTCTTCAAACACTCAGCAGAAAGAGGAACCCAAACCTATTAGTGGGCTAAGGCACCACTAAAGAAAGCTAGAAGCCCCCAGGGATGGATATGGGATATATATATACATCTGTGGGATATTTGAGTACACCTTCTTGCTCTATTGTTTATTCCACATTGTAACAAGAATGTGATTTCATCAAAACATGACAGAGGAGAAGAAAAGTGTCCACCACACCCAGAGGTGCAGGGGCAGGCTGGGCAGTGCAGAAGATGGGTGCCACCCGTGGCTTCCCTCCTCGAGGGCCCTCATGATTTCCTTGCTTTTATCATCTGCAGGGATCAACATATACGTCCGTAAAAGGGGTTTACCGTGGAAACTGAGGAAGCTTAAACTTCTTTACTTCCTGAGACTTTTTAAGGCCTTGTAATTGACCTCAGGGATTTTGCATTTATGATTTGATGCTCTTCTCTTTAGCAAGACCCCCCCCCCCCCACCGTGAGCTGCACCAGCGTTAGACCCCCAAGCCTGCCTGGCCCTGATTGTTCCAGAACAGCAGCGGCGTGCCTCGTGCTTCTCGCTTTGCAGTTGAGCCTTTGCACGTTCGTGTTCCACCTGTCACACCCTGGGTTTCTCTCCCTGCTGCCTCACGGTAGGCTGAAGGACACCGTGCCCCGGCTGCAGCCCAGGGCAATGGGCACCTCACTGGCACTTTAAACCCTTTCTGTTGGGAGCAGCGACTGAATCATGGGTCTTGAACTGTCCCGTGACAGAGGCGATGCCTCTCTTGGGAACTCTGGGTGCCAAGGCATGGATTTGAGACTGCCCAGTTGCTATGGTGACGCCTGTGCAATAGGAGGGCCTCTGCCAGCCACGGAGCTATTCAGTTCTTGACCTTGAGGTTCAGACACCAGCTGCCCAGGGGTAGAAAGTTACGGGAACCAGCTGATAATCATAATCAGGCTGCTCATACTCGTGACCTTGGTTCTGCTTACTTTGAAGAAACTTTCTCACAATAAGTCCTTTTGGAGTTTATCCCTATATAATAAACGTGCTGCGCTTCTTGCTACCAGGGTTGTTAGTGAACCACTGGGACCCGGCTTCTCCTCTGTTTGTGTGTCTGTTTGTCTTTTTCTCCGTCCCCTCATCCCCAGGCCCGGGAACCTGAATTAACAGCCGGGCAGGTTGCTGCACTTTTCCCATTTTTAAACCATCTTGACATGCACACCTATCGTCACCTCTTTTTTCTCATCGCTGCCCAGTCCTATGGATGTCTTCATAGTCACCACTTCATGGCTTTGGAGTGACCCACTGAGGGAGTAATCCGTTGAACAGGTGTGTCCCGATGTGACGATTAGTTCCCCTACTGCTGCAAACTGAGGGTTGGGACACTAGTCATGACTCAGATACAGCTTGCTATGGTTTAGATGTGAGGTGTCCCCAAGAGCTCATGTGCGAGACAAGGCAAGACAGTTCAGAGGTGAAATGATTGACAAGAGCCCTAACATAACCAGTATGCTAATCCCCTGACAGGGATTCACTGGGGGGTAACCAGAGGCAGGTGGGATGTGGCTGGGGAGGTGGGTCCCTGGGTGTGACTTGGGGTCTATATTTTGTCCTTGTGGAGAAGACCGCTCTGCTTCCTGGCGCCAGGTTCCCAGCTGCTTTCCTCCCCCACACTTTTCCTCCATGGTGTCCTGTCTCACCTCAGGCCCCGAGGAATGATGTCGGCTGTCTGTGGACTGAGACCTCTGAAACCGTGAACCCCCAAATAAAATTTTTCTCCTGAAATTGTTCTCGTCAGGTCTTTTGGACACAGTAGGAAAAAAAAAAAAAAAAAACTGACTGACAGCTTAAGAAATCACTGTCAGGAGCTGATGGTGAGGAGAGGAGGCCGTTGAGTGGTCCAGGAGCAGACTGAAATGATCAATCCATTTTAGAATGAGGTGGAAGGTAATTTAAAGGCCCCTGACTCACCTCCTTGAGAGATACTCAGGGAATTTTATTAATGAGAGCTTTTCTTATTAGACTCTGAGCCCCATGAGGGCAAGGTCAGGGGTGACTCATCTGTCCTCACACACCCAGGGCCAGGCTTGATGACAGAAGTGGCCAAGGTCAATAAACACACTCCAAAGGAATGCACCACAGAAAATGCACAGTCTTTTAGAGGCTAAATCAAAGTCAATGCAGACACGCACTCCAAACATGCAGAATTAGGGAACCACAAACTCACCTTGAAGGGAGGATATGTGATCTGAACGGAGTGCATGTCCCCACTTCCTGCTGTTTGTGGAACTCAGCACTGAAGGGCTGAAGCGCTCTTTCGGGGGCTCTGGGGGAGCCTGCAATCCCTCTGACAAACACTGCATGTTTTCCCCACTGGGCAGATCGTGCCTTCTGAGAATATTTGATTAATAAAGGTGCTAGCCTATTAGCTCTACCTTTTACAGCTTTGACCTTTAAAGCAATAAATGTCCTGCAGTAACCTAATTTCCATACTAATTTCCTTAATGAGGTGTTAATTTCTTTATCTAAATGACACTATTACAGGCTAAT
This sequence comes from Tamias sibiricus, assembly GCA_025594165.1. NCBI lineage: Eukaryota > Metazoa > Chordata > Mammalia > Rodentia > Sciuridae > Tamias > Tamias sibiricus. The sequence continues at coordinate 165,614,002 of CM046662.1, read as the reverse complement.
GGGATTAAGAGTGACCAGACACCAGCTCACCTCCATGGAGTAACGGGAGCCTCTTTCCCTGTGCTTTATGAGGCGTGATGTGAAAGGTGTGACTCTCCTGTTTCATATGTGGCCTGTGATTCTTCCAGGTCCCACCCTTTCTCTCTCCTCAATTAGTTCATAAAGCAAATCGCAAGCAAAACAAATGCCTGGGGCCCAAAGGTTTTCAGTCCTTCTGCTGCTATTTACATCATCATACTTTTCAGTAGAGGGAGTGCTTGTTACTTTTTCATAAGAATGCTGGTTTTCTCTTCAGTTTAGGAGTAAAATACCAGGGAGGGGAGAGGAAGAGGGTCCATTTGCTAATTCGATGGATATTTACTGAATGCACCTTCAGCTGGATGCCCCGCCGGATGCCTAGGGACCCGGAGACAGGCCAGTGCCTGCAAGCTCATGTCACCAGAGCCAGAGCCCAGGTGCACTGGCTTCATTTTCCGGGTGCAGGAATCCCAGGTTCTGTTCTGTGACTGACGATTCCTTGCCCAATCTCTCTGATTCAGACTGATCTCCCTTCTATAAAATCTTTTTTTAAAAAATATTTCCTCATTTAATTTTTTTTGGAGGGAGGTACCAGGGATTGGACTCAGGAGTACTTAACTACTGAGCCACATCCCCAGCCCTATTTTGTATTTATTTATTTATTTATTTATTATTATTTTTTAAATTATTTTTTATTCTAAGATGATATAAATGACAGCAGAATGCATTACATTTCATATTACACATATAGAGCACTTTTTTACAAATCTCTGGTTGTATGCAAAGTATATTCACACCATTCGTGACTTCATACATGCACTTAGGGTAATGCTATCCATCTCATTCTACCATCTTTTTTTTTTATCTTCACCCTTTTTGCCCCCTCCCTTCCCCTCCCTCCCCATTGGACATTCTAGTGTTCCTCTAATCCTCCTATCCTCCCCATCCCAACCCGACTGTGAATTGGCCTCCTCATATCAGAGAAAACATTTGGCATTTGGCTTTTGGGGATTGGCTAACTTCACTTAGCATTATATTCTCTAACTCCATCCATTTTCCTGCAAATGCCATGATTTTATTCTCTCTTATTGCTGAGTAATATTCCATTGTGTGTATATACCACATTTTCTTTATCCATTCATCTACTGAAGGGCATCTAGGTTGGTTCCACAGTTTAGCTATTGTGAATTGTGCTGCTATAAACATTCTATAAAATCTTAATGCTACAACCTGACAGGCTTATCTTATCTCACAATTGCAGTGGGTGTCAAACAAAAATACAGAATATTTGAGGGCGCATCCAAAGTGTAAAAAACTATGATACTCAGGAAAATATCAGGATACAGAGTAAACCTACATGATTTATCAATTGATTTAATAAATTTAATACCTCGTTTTCTAAATCAGTGTATATGTAATGGAAATTCATTCACTCAAAAGGCACGGGACAGTGGTCTCATTCAGCAGTCACACCTGGCCTGCAGCCTCAAGTTCTGCTGAAAGGGCACTTGAGCAGCCGACACTTCATCAACTCTGCTTCACTGTCTGTGCAAGTAGTAAACTGTCTGCACCTAAAAGCGTACCACTGATTCCCTGCCTGGGGAACTGTCAGTTCTCTCTGAGCCACAGCCCTGCCCAGTCACCAGGGCCACGCACCAGGACAGAGCTGAGTTGCTGCTACAGACCTTACACCTGGGAAACCCAAGATAGTGTTTTTCCCTTTGCAGAGAAAGTTTGCTTAGCCACTGATGCAATCAGTGCACAGCCCTTAAAATGTATTTAGACATCTACGTCAAGAGCCCTCCCGTCACTCCTCCAACCATCCATGACTTCAACTTGAGGGGCTGCAATCCTCGTATCTTGGAAGGCTGCAGTACTTCCCTGGAGGGTTGGAAAGAACAGTCTGATTTCTAGACGTGACCATTAGAGCCCAAGCTTCTGTTCATTCTTTGCTTCCTGACACAGTGACATGGGAACTCCGATCTCTCGGCCACCTCTTTGCTCTAAGCCGTAGGTTGAGACTACCCCTTGGCATTTACTCCAGGCAGGAATTAGGGTAGTGGCTGTTCTAACAGGTGCTGCATCCTGTGCTCTCTGTAGAGACCTCCTCCCTCTCTAAAGACCACATGCTGCTACTGCAGAGCCCTCACCATGCCAGGGGCCCAGGAGGTGGTCCTCCGGAGGGGTCAGCTTTCCGCCTTCTACAGTCATCCTGCGTTCCTAGCTGGGCCTGCCAGATGCCAGTTTCCTCAAAAGTTAGCAAATATTAACTCATTTTATGAGACATACATATTTGTGGTCAACCAGCTCCGGGGTAAAAGGATATGCATGCAGAGTAAGAGTTCCTCTGCCCTCCATTCCCAGAGGTAACTCCCAATTCCCACGAGCTGGCTTTATCCTTTGTACAATTTTCCCACACTCTTTATTAAGGGTCTGTGCACAAAGATGCTAACATTAAAACAAGTATTTCTTGACCCAATTTTGTAATCAATCTTGACCGAAGCAGAATTTCAAAATATTGTCCCTTTAAAATAACTTTCCTAGGGAAAGCCACCACGCTGATGTTTGAGTCCCAAGGCGTGCAGACTGTGGAAGGGACAGGCAGGTGTTCTGGAAGCTCTCCCTGAGGAAGCAAGGTCTCCCCCAAGGAGGTGAGACCTGCCTTAGGTTGCTTTAGGAAAACAAGGCAGGAAACCCACTTTTTATTAGTTTGATCTGCTTGAGGCCAAAATAAAGAAGCAACTAATGGGTTGGAGGAGGCAGTATTTGAGAGGCAGGAGGGGAGGCCAGGGCGCTGTGAGAGAGGGAAAGGATCACACTTATGCTATGTGCACATAAGTGACGCCCACCACTGCGTAATTCATAGGCACCAAATAAACTTTTTTTTTTTTTTTTTTAAAGAAGAGCTGATGGGAAGGAGTCCAGAGTGGCCGAGTCCTGTCTCAGCTGACCCTGCCTGCGACACCCTCACTGCACCAGGACACAGAGCAGGGACCCGGGTCTCACATGGCAGGAGCTGCGTGCTCCCAGGCAGGATCCAGACCCCAGCCTGCCACCTGCTCATCTGAAAGATGGGGACGCCATGGCCCTTCCCGCTCAGGGTCAGTGTAGTGACTAAGGAAAATGGGGACAAAATCCCGCACTGTGCCAGACAGGTTGAACATGCTTGTGAAATTGTATGAATTGTGATCATTTATAAATGTTTTACTAAATATCACGGAACCCTGTCTTTGACAAACAGACATCGGAAGAAAATAAAAAAAAATGTAAATATCATCCTTTGAAAGATCAAGGAGTCCTTCAAAGGATCATATTTACATTTAAGGCTACTGATTAGGTATGCTCAATTTTTCTTTTTAAATCCTTCAAAAATGCATATTTAAAATTGATTTTCAAATACTGAAATTACTGATATTTTACTATGGAAAGTATACCTGGAACAGAAATTAGAATACAATACACACATCTGTAAATCTATTTCTATTCGGTGTACTTATTTGGGCATATTTCCAGAAAATTAAAATTGCCTGTAAAAACCAAAACAAAAAACCTCAGAGATTTCCCCTGTAATTCATGAAAAGAAATTTGATCACATAGACGCCAGTGTTTTAAAATAACTTCTTTCCTCCAGTGATTATTAGCTAGGGAGGCTTTCTTGCCTTTCACAAGAAGAGAACAGTTAAGAGACACATTCAGAGGAATCCAAAGAGATGCTTGCTTCGAAGCCTCTAGATTTTCTTTTCTCAGATGGAGCCCTGAGGTTAAACACAAGCCCACTTGCATGGAGGCCACACAATCTGTCAGTTCACAGTGGAGTCCTCGGCTCTGCCTTCTTCTTCTTCTTCTTCTTCTTCTTCTTCTTCTTAATTATTTTTTATTCTAAGATGTTATAAATGACAGCAGAATGCATTACATTTCATATTACACATATAGAGCACTTTTTTACAAACCTCTGGTTGTATGCAAAGTATATTCACACCATTCGTGACTTCATATATGCACTTAGGGTAACGATATCCATCTCATTCTACCATCTTTTTTTTTTTTTTTTCTTCACCCTTTTGCCCCCTCCCTTCCCCTCCCTCCCCATTGGCCATTCTAGTGTTCCTCTAATCCTCCTATGCTCCCCATCCCAACCCCACTGTGAATTGGCCTCCTTATATCAGAGAAAACATTTGGCATTTGGCTTTTTGGGATTGGCTAACTTCACTTAGCATTATATTCTCTAACTCCATCCATTTTCCTGCAAATGCCATGAGTTTATTCTCTCTTATTGCTGAGTACTACTCCATTGTGTGTATAGACCACATTTTCTTTATCCATTCATCTGCTGCCTTCTTCTGAGGGAGTGAACAGGTGGACAGCAGGGGGACTCCGCTCTGGAGAGAAATGCAGAACTCCCCTCTGCCCAGGAGCCTGCTGAAGACATACAGGTGGCCTCATTCTTTTTAAAAGAAAAGGGCTGCGGCCTCTCCTGGCCTCTGTGCCGGGTGGCTCAGGCCCCTATGTTTCAGGATTCCAGGTAGTGCAGGTGCAGGGGAGATGGATGGCACCAGCCTTCCTCGTTGTCTTCCTTGTGATCTGATGCGGGACTGTCTTCCCAAGTTGCTGGTACAAGGAGCTGAGCTGCTGGAACCCAGACTCAGTGAAGCAGAGCAATGTGAAAAGGGTGAACTGCCTCCTGTTTTGCAAGCCACACTTTTCCATTCTGGTACGAAAAACGCCCTTCGGCACAGGCTTGGGTCTTCCTGTGTATTACCCTTAACGTGCCCTCCCCAAAAGTTACCATTAGAACTCCAGAGTTCTCGGAGTCAAACCTGAAAGACGGTTGCCCCACCAGCTGCATTTGGCTTCAACCTGCCTGCCAACTAGATGGTCCTCCCTGTCACCTGCAGAACCATCAGCATCTGGGGAGGAAGGTCCTGCCCTAGGCCAGTCCTGCAGGGAGCACAAACCGGAACACACTCCAATGGCCACTGGTTAAACACAGGAGTAGGCATACATAAACGGGAGTTGCTAACAAATATCATTATTTTATAATGTTCGCAACAGCATCATTATTTGTTAGAAGGATCCTGACAGCATTTTTAAACTGTCTTTAATACCAAAGGAGGCATTATATGACAGATCTAATTTTCCAGAATCATCTTGAAATATTATGATCACTTAAAAACTTCCTTCGATATAAAAATAATCCTTTGCAGAGAGCTTTCAATTTTACACTACACGTATCATCCCATTTGATTCTACAGCAGTTCACATGTGATAAGTGAGAAAATGAGGTCTGAAGTACTTTAGGCACCAGCATCAAGATACAGAAAAGACAGGTCTGTAATATGCATAGAAGCCTCTAAGTCACCCAGCCACTGCCCTCAGGCGCCCTGTTTAGACAAACAGTAGGCGTTTGTGAATGACAGGGAAAAGAAAACCATTTCTGCCCAACCTGAAATTATGCACTACTTTGGGAAATGGAATTGAATATGAGCACTGAACTCTCAGAAACTTTCAGACTGTGATATCCCCAAAGGCAATCTTTGATCCAGCGGTCAACTTTCAATGCTACCTGTTCAGTTTAGGTTTGGCACACTCCATTACCATTTCCTGAGCACCTGGGCCTACGTGTTTCCAAAATCACCTTCAAGACCACAGTGGGCAGCAGTGGACACCCACAGGAGAGAAGGCAGGCCTGGGGTGCTGGCAAGGAGCAGGGACACTTGGGTTCCCCTGTGCTGTAGGACGGCCTTTCTCTACCCTGCGCCTGCCTTCATGATGCTGGAGCCTCAGGATTGAGGCAGCACCAAGAAAGCCGCTCCCAGGGGGACATCGTGTGATGCCCTGTGAAGAGGGTGGGAACGCATCGACACCCACCCTTCTTCTCAGAAGAAGAGGTTTGGCCTGGGAGCACGCGCGCGCGCACACACACACACACACACACACACACACACACGATGTCAGCTTCTGTCCAGGGAGTGTACGTGTATATTCAAATAAAACAGACACTTGAGCCAGAGTAATAGATTAATGCTGGGCCACCGAATATCAGCCTTATCACTGAGTGCCTCAACCCAATGAATCATTTGCTTTTATCCTGGCAACTGCTCCCAGACATTGTCATAACTGCGGCTCCTCCTCCGCCCAAAGCTGGTGGGTTAGTCTCAGCAGGGTCACTCCGTTTGCATGAAAACCCTGCATCCCGGAGCCGGGCACGGTGGCCCACGCCTGTCATCCCAGCACTTGGGAGGCTGAGACAGGAGGATCGCAAGTTCAAAGCCAGCCTCAGCCATGGCGAGGCACTTAGCAACTCAGTGAGACCCTGTCTCTAATAAAATTCAAAAAAGGGCTGGGGATGTGGCCCAGTGGTCGAGTGCCCCTGAGTTCAATCCCCGGTACCAAATAAATAAATAAATAAATAAAAAGAAAGAAAAAGAAAAGAAAAGAAAACCCTGCGTCCCGGGATGCAGGCGGCACGCAGACGTGACCTGCAGACGTGACCTTCGGGGCCAGGGGCCACAGGGAACCGGAGAGCCTTTCCGCCTCCAGCCCTCCCCCGGTGGACCCGTCTTACCGCCGGTGCCCGGGGAGCCCTACCTGCGGGTGCGGTGGAACTGGCACCTCTTCAGGGGGATCCTGACCACGTGCTCCCGCAGCCCCACGAACAGGACGCTGTGGCTGTGCAGGACCCGCAGGCTCCGGACGGGCTCGCTGCGCCTCTCGGGGAAGAGCTCCGTCTCCTCCAGCAGACAGCTGCCCGAGGACCGGGTCAGCGGCGCGCGCACTTTTTTAATGGTGCCGTAATCTGCGAAGGCAATAGGGGGGGAGGGAACCGGGGTCAGTGGCCTGGCCGCTCCGTCCCCACTGAGCAGAGGACACTCAGCATTCGGCCATCATCCTCCCGCTAGGAAAGCCATCGCGGCATCTTTCAAAAGCGCAGAGAGCCAGGTCCCGCTGCAGGCCCACGCGGTCAGGGCCCGGGTGGGCGGCCAGGGCACCGCGCGTTTGAAGGCTCCGCCGTGATGCTGACCTGCGGCCAGGGCTCAGAACTGCTCTTCTACCGCGGCCCCTCCAGCTGCAAATCCAGGACAGTATTAAACCTGGCTGTGGCTCACGGTAGCCGGTTCTGTGGAGAACATCACGGGGCCATCTTGGATCCCTAGTGTCACAGGTGCCAACTTTGCTGCCCCACCCAGGGCAAAGTGATTGACAACTGCCAACGTGTAGGAAAAGGAATGAGGCACGGTCCTCCTTCCTGCACAAGGAAGTACCCCCTCCTCCCTCTCCTTTCTCTGCTCTCCTCTCCTTCCTCTTCTCTAGTTCTTGTTCTCTGGGGTGCTTTTCTTGACCTCAGCTTTCCTAGTTAGTGTCTGCACTCTTGCACATCCATTTCTGACAGATCCCAGCCCTCCTGACTCCAGATGTTCTGCCCACTCGTGTTTTGTGCACTATGTATGAGCTTGGCCAATGGCACTACCCAAGGGTGAGGGCATAGACAGGCTGCGAGGAGAGCAGAACAGGGTCCTTCGACTTGCTGGTGAGGGCCTCACATGGCCAGCACCAACATCAGGGGGACACAGGCTTCTAGCTCTCCTGGCTCCCTCTAGTGCCCTGTGCTGTGGCCACCACTGTGGCCAACCTGCAAATCCAGAGATGAAATCCAGACTTCTAGAAGCACCTGCAAGACCTATCACCAAGTATATGAAATCAGAACACATAATTGAAGAAAACCCAAGATACTGAGTTTCAAAACACCACAACTCTTAATTTGTAAACACAAAATGAGGATAAGAAGTGATTTTAAAACTAGAAATAAAAATCAAGAACTTTTGGCTAAAAAAGATTTTGGTCAGAAAATACTTTTTATTTTTCCTGTCTCTGTGAAAGTCCTTAGTGACTGAAGCCATTTATACTTAAAGAGCTATGCGCATAAAATGCAAAAATGTATACATGAATTACCCTGGATTACTTAAAATGTATATCTGAAATTTTTCAAATACGCATTTATTGATTAATTATGAACTGGCTACATAGTCATATATACAATTATAATAAGTAATTGCTTAATTTTATTTCAAACTAGCCGGTTTTGTATGTTACTTTTGGAAAAGGGAAAGAATATACTGACAAATGCTTCATTTGGGAAACATTAAAAACAGTTCCTGTCTTAGAAGGGACTGCGTTTGTGTGCATGAGATAGAACAGGAGAGTAAGCGTTGGGGTGGGAGATAAATGGCAGGGGAGAGGCAGCTACAGACCTTGCAGCAGATGTTTTAGCACATGCCCTTGGGACCCCACTGGAGAACCCCGTTTTATGACTCTCATGCTGTTTTCTCACCAGCCTAGCATGGCAGGGTAATACAGGTACAAGAACTCCATCCTATTCAACACTCCAACAAAGACACCTTGCTGCCTAGTCTTTATTTCATTGACAGATTATCACTCTGAGAAACCTGCCCTATTAATAATAGCCCAAATATCAATATCAATGTGCTTTAAATTCTTAAGCAATTGCAGAAAGGACTCAATTTTAAAAGATCTTTAATAATTTGACTTATTTAGTCATCATTGGTTAAAAGCTTGCAGTGTGGACTTAGTGCACCCTTTTTCTCTGACTTTGCAGCTGAAGGAACCTAACAAAACGACAGGACTTAACCCTTCTGAGGAAGGTGCCTGCGTGGGTCCCAGGCCTCTGCTGTGTCTCCTTCATCTCTGGGCTTCTGATTACCCAACAATACCCTCTGAAGCCCCCGTTCCCTCCTGCAGCACTACAGGACCTTATTCTGTTTCCCTACAGCCTTTCCTTCTCCTGCCTGCACCTTCTCTTTGCTCTGTCCCCTACATCCTCTGTCTAGGTCGCCTTCTGCGGTGCTGACCCCCATATGATGGCAGTCACCTCCATCTTCCTGGCCCAGTTCTCCTTGCCGAGTGTTGGCTCTGTCCCTGCAAACCACCCCCTGTGGCCCCTTCATAATGCAGCAGTGCCATTAACACCAGCTCCAGGAACTGAGCCCCTGGCTCCTGCTGGGCCTCACCCTCCTTGTCCCCCAGGTGAGGAGCTTACCTGCTCCACATCACCCCACTCCTCCCCACTCTTCACTTCCATTGCCTGGGTTTGAAATGCCTTTCTCACCTGGATTTCCCCAGAACACCAGCTCTACTTCCCTCACTGCGTCTAGAGTCTATACTGCACACACACTTGATGACCCTGTTTCTCCAGCCTGGAATCCTCTGCCCAGTGTCGCAACATGACAAGTGCCACCCACAGGTCCTGCTGGACCTGACCCCTCTTCACCTCCATCCAGCTCTACCTTCACCTCCCCTCCCTGTGCTCTGGCCCCCCGCCCCCAGGAAGTATGTGCAGCACTAGAAGCTGTGGTCACCCCTACCCTGTGTATGTGGAGCCCTGCCTGAGGTGGCAAATGTCAATGCCATTTTCTTTTAGAGGCAGAAAGACAAGCCCAGCCCATAGAACAAGCAGAGCCCACCAGTCCCCAGTCACAGCAGCGCATCTACTTGATATGAGAGGACAGGACAGCAGGACGTTTCCTCCAAGTTCTCTGTATTTCGTTGCTGTTTTTACTTCACAACACTTACCACAGGTGTGATTCTAACCATTTCACTCGGTGGCTATGTATATGACCCCAAGTTCCACAGGGGAGGGGATTGTGTCACTTTTGCATGGTGGCTACATCTTGGCTGGTAGAGATTGGGTGCTTCGTCAATTCACAATAGCTAAACATCTAGGTGGAACCAACCCAGATGCCCTTCAGTAGATGAATGGATAAAGAAAATGTGGTCTATACACACAATGGAGTATTACTCAGCAACAAGAGAGAATAAAATCATGGCATTTGCAGGAAAATGGATGGAGTTAGAGAATATAATGCTAAGTGAAGTTAGCCAATCCCCAAAAGCCAAATGCCAAATGTTTTCTCTGGTATAAGGAGGCCAATTCACAGTCGGGTTGGGATGGGGAACATAGGAGGATTAGAGGAACACTAGAATGTCCAATGGGGAGGGAGGGGAAGGGAGGGGGAACAAGGGTGAAGGAAAAAAAAAAAAAGATGGTAGAATGAGATGGATATCCTTACCCTAAGTGCATGTATAAAGTCACGAATGGTGTGAATATGCTTTGCATACAACCAGAGATTTGTAAAAAAGTACTCTATATGTGTAATATGAAATGTAATGCATTCTGCTGTCATTTATAACATCTTAGAATAAAAAATAATTTAAAAAAAAGAGAGATTGGGTGCTTCGTTAATATGTTCTGATAAAAGATTGAACAAATAAGGGAGGGAAGGGAAAGGAAAGCAGAAAGGGGGAAGGGAAGGAGGAAGACAAGCTGGCCTGAACTGAATGTCATTACCACCCCCATGTTTGCTAGAGTTTAGGTCAAAACTTTCCCAGGATGCCCTTTGGTAAGAGTTATAAAAGTGAGCGTGAAGGTAAACAAGAAACATGCCTTTACCCAATATGGATGGATCTCAACCCAAAGTGTCATAAACTAAATGTGAATGAAGAAAATCATTGTAATCGGTTTTCATCAGGTAAAATTACCTTAGAAAAATTTCCTTCAATACTCTAGTCAAAGTCATTTGTGGAAAAAAAAATGCATGCCAGAAATAGATAAAGCCTTCTTAATCTTTCTTGACATTCTAAGGTGAGCAAGAAAAGAAAAATAAATGATGCTTCCTGTTAATTGCAGCTCACCTCCCAAAGGAGAGGGGGCTAAGGGGTGGAGCTCCAGAATAGGACCTGGCTGTGGAGGCCAGAAACAGACACTGCTTGGGCACAACCACTCAGAATATAGGCCTTTTGGTGCAAATGTCATCCTTTAATGTTATGAACACACATGTGAGCATCATGTATTTGTAATATATCTCTCAAATTGTAAACCATAGGCACCTATCATGTCTCTATCACGACAGCTACTGCAAGACTCCCAAAATAATCAAGCTGATTCAAAAGCCAAGAATAACTGTCTTTATATGAAGGTATCAATAAATATCATATCATACTGAATGGCATAGTTGTCTCATCTTAGAAATGAGTAATTAATTTATATCCTACGGTTCCAGATTAAGTACATGATGCACATCTACATTTGAATTCTACATAAACCCTGAAAAATATTTTGATGTTCATATGTGACGTTCATTACCACTCCAGGTTTTTGTGAAATACAAATTTAAGTGGGCATCCTGTACTTTTGCTTGTTAAATCTGGCATCCCACGATATCACAGTTCATCTAGATGAAACTAACATACATGTTGGTATTCCCACTTTATAAAGAAATCCATATGGGGCTGGGGATATAGCTCACTAGGTGTAGTGCATTCCTCACATGCAAAAGGCCCTGTGTCCAATCCCTAGCACCATAAAAAGTAATGAAAAAAGAAAGAAAGAAACAAATCCAGATGTAACAGAATAAACTTGAACCCCTATCTCTCACCTTGCACAAAACTCAACTCAATGTGGATCAAAGACCAAGGCATTAGACCAGAGGCACTGTGCCTACGAGGACAAAGTGTAGGCACAACCCTCCATCATGTCAGCTTAGGAACTGACTTCCTCAACAAGACTCCTCAATCACAAGAAGTAAAATCAAGAATCAATAAATGGGATAGTATCAAACGAAAAAGCTTCTTCACAGCAAAGGAAACAATCAAGAACATGAAGAGAGAGCCTACAGAATGGGGAGAAAATCTTTGCTACCTGTACCTCGGATAGAGCAGGATACATAAAGGATTCAAAAAACTTAACACCAAGAAAATCTAAATAACCCAATCAACAAATGGACTAAGAAACTGAACAGACACTTCACAGAAGAAGAAATAAAAAAATATATGAAAAAATGTTCAACATCTCTAGCAATTAGAGCAATGTAAATTAAAACCACAGTGAGATTCTATCTCACTCCAGTCAGATGGCAATTATCAAGAATAGAAATAAAAATAAATGTTGCTGAGGATGTGGGGGAAGAGGTTCACTCATACATTGTTGGTGGGACTGAAAATTGGTGCAACCACTCTGGAAAGCATTATAGAGATTCCTTAGAAAATTTGGAACAGAACCACCATTTGGTCCCTTTATCCCATTCCTTGGCACATACCCAAAGGACTTAAATCAGCACATCAATGTTTATAGCAGCTCAATTCACAATAGCTAAACTATGGAACCAAACTAGGTGCCCCGCAACAGATTAATGAATAAAGAAAATGTCGTACATATAAACAATGCAATATTACTCATCCATACAGAAGAATGAAATTATGGCCTTTTCCAGTAAATGGATAGAACTGGAGACTATCACGCTAAGTGAAATTAGCCAATCGCAAAAAACCAAAGGCTGAATGTTCTCTGATATGTGGATGCTAACACACAATATGGGGATGGGGAGAGAAGAATAGAAGTCCATTGAATTAGACGAAGGGGAATGAGGGGGGGAAATGAGGGGTATAGGAATAGGAAAAGCAGAAGAAAGAATCAAACATAATTTTCCTATGTTCATATATGAGTAAAGAGCCAGTGTAACTCCACATCATGTTCAACCACAAGAATAGGATCCTAAAAGCTCCCTCAGCTGCTTCTAATGTGTAGCTAAGATTGAGAATGAATCCATTGTCCTCTTGAACTACCTCCTCCAGTCTCTACCCTTTGCCCAGAGACAGATTCTGTCTCTTACCAGATATGTGAATCTCTCAAGGGCAGTAACCATTTCCAAATTGTTTAAAAATATTTATGTTCTACATTCCTGGTGACAGAGTGGATTCTCAGATAATTTGCTAAATGAATAATGTGCTCAAATCACGATGTATACAGTTCTGGGCTCTTTTGTGACACCACCACCCTCAACCTAAACTTCCAAATAGCTATTCCCTTTCAGGTTCCATATTTCCAGTGGTGAGGCTGTGCCAGTCCCCACTCGGGATGGGATCCAGGCATGAGTGTTGCTTAGACTCTCTGGGTGATGCCAATGTGCAGCCAAGATTAAAGGAACAGCGGCTCTACTCAGAACACCCCAGATCCTCTTCCTTTTAAACATGAGGTAACGGTGGGGAAAGGAGTGTGGAGAATAGGAGGTGGAAATAAGAAAATTTGGTGGAAGGAGATCCTTCCAAATAGTCTGATGACTTATATGTTCTCTGTAAAGAAAAGGAATCAAAGGCTAAGAATAAGGGTTTGTGAAAATAGGGTAGACAAGGGGAATGGCAAACAGGATTACAGCCGTGGAGGGTTCAAAAGGAGGGAAGCGAAGTTTTCTTTAAGTCTAGGCAAATCTGAACACTTGAGGAAGAGGATTCAGGGTTCTTTTCCTTAATGGTGGACATGGTGGTGTGATCCATTTGTACAGATAAACAGAGGTTAGGGCAAATTACCTATTTTAAACACAGAAATCTAGAGAGAAAGAGAGAAAATGCTTTCCACATAAAGATCTAAAAGAGATAGTAAATGGAAAATAGGATTTCTGATTGTATATTTCCTGTTCTGTATTGTTGGAAAATAAGTGGAAATCGAAGATATGGAGTATTTCTGAGCTGGGAGATTTTGTGATATTGGACTTACTTTAAAAAGTGGTAGCTGTTTCTGTCATCACAAAAAGAATAAGGATAAAAAAACCATAAATATTTATGAGTTAAAAAAAAGAATAGGATCCTATTTAGAATAAGTTATACTCTATGTAGGTGTGATATGTCAAAATACATTGCACTGTCATGTATATCTAAAAAGAACAAATTTTTTAAACGTCCTGCAAAAAAAAAAAAAAAAAAAAAAAAAAAGAGAGAGAAAAGAAATCGAGTTTCAGAGAGAGCAGATAAATCTTTCCTAGGGACTATATGTTCAGATGTGAACTGCTTTTTCACAGAAATGATGATCCAGGAGGTAGAAGGTGCTAATGATGAGCCTCCAAACAAACATAAACTGAAAACCTAACTGAGCAGCAGCACAACCTGGGGGGAGGGGAAGCTTTACTTAGATAAACATGTTTGCATTCGCTTTTTCTTCTGTGAACTCTTGTAGAAGTCGTACAGTGGAACCTACCAGGGGTGGAGAAGGAAGTCCACACTCTGATCTGTAGGAGTGGCCATCTGCTGCCCATCTGCAGGACAAGCACATGGCATCTACTTCAGAGGGCATCATGCCATCCTGGCACAGGGGCTGCACTCTCTCCCGAGGAACCAGGCCAGCACGGGCACCCCGGCACGCAAGTGGCCAGTATCCCTGCTCCTTTATACTGTCTGCCTGAAGCAAGAGCTGCAAAGACAGACTCTTAACAACTGCGGGCGAGTGGAAGCTGTGTGCACGCTTGCAAATGAATATGTCCAGGAATAAGGAAAAGGGACAACAGCCCAGAGACACAAAGATGGTACCACCGGCCACCGGACCATCCCGCCAACATTCAAAGGGCCTCCTTGCTGTGCTTGCTGGGGGTGGGGGCAGAACTCTTGTCCATACAGATCACCATATGTTGCTGTGACCAGTAAGTCATGGAAGACCAGGCATAAATCTAATGGCAAGCAGGAAATGCATAGGTAAAACCGAATCACCATAATAACACAGACGATCTTTTCAGGCTCACCAGTCTGAGCCATTACGAACATGACCAAGGGGAAAAGCAAGACTCGTAAGTGAAAATGAGTTGCAAAGGTAAGGTTTGCACATTGTCACACAACACAGTGTAAATTCAGTTTTCAACATGACTACTGGGGAAGAAATGTTTACACAATACTTGAAAAAGACAAGAAGAAATTCCCCCCAAAGAATTCCAGCCACAAGAAATGATCCATGAAACCGTGAGACTTGCTTCCCCAACCTCTACCCACAGGAAAATAGGTTCATATCCTCAGCAAATGAGTTACCAAGCACACTGTGGGAACTGAAAAGAAAAAGAATGTGTTTTTCAGCAGGAAATAAAAGAAAAATTGGGTTTAAATGAAATGATGTTTTTAGAGCAGAGTGTGGTCATAAAGCTGCCAGGACAGACTTCTAACGCATTTCCTGAGAACAGAGCAGCAGGCATGTGGGACTGAGGGTGCAGGCACAATGATGAGAACCCCCCACAACCTCCCAGCACTGCCATCAGGTGGGAGCCAAAGGGATCCTGCAGACCAGCACCATCCAACGGAGACATACTGGAATCCACAGAAGTAATTTAAAGTTTTTCTGGTAGCCACATTTTAAAAACAGGGCTGGGGTGGGGGAGAAATACATGAGTTAATTTCAATTATGTACTTTATTTAACCTAAAGCATCCGAAATATTATAGTATGCATTTTTCATTGTATGATCTATATGAGATCAACGGTTAGCTATTTTGCCTTCTTTATACTAAGAATTTGAAATCCAGATTTCACACTTGCCACTGGTTTCAATTCATGCTAGCCCCACTTTGGAAGGCCGGGGCTATGGAAGACCACACAGAGGGGTACACATGTCCTGGGTGCTGTTCTGCAGAGCCAGGTGCCCAACTCCCTTACTCTGCTCCTCACCAAACAGGAGACAACTCCAAACCCACAACATGACAAGCTCTACCCAGAGAGGTTTTCTTGGGCCGTGGTAGAGCCTTCTGCAGGTGGGACCTAAGGGGAGGTTTTTAAGTCATGGAGTACTCCTGTGATGTGGATTGTGGGACCCTCCTACTTCCATTCTCCCTTCTCCATCCTATCCATGAAGGGAACATTTTTACTTCGCCAGGCATTCCCCACCAAAAGCAATGGGGCCAACCAATCACAGACGGGAACCTTCAACATGGTGAGCAAAAATAAAACCTTTTCTCTTTACAAGTTCATTCTCTCAGGTGTTTGTTATAGTGACAGAAAGCTGACTACCACAACATTGCAAAGCAAATGAAAATAAAGAAAAAAAACCTTATATTTATCCTTCAACTAAACTTTGTCTTTCCCTAAACGAAACAAGGAAAGAGAAATACAGGTGTATAACATGATATCCAAACAGAAAATTGTAGAAACTGTAGATCATTTTCCCCCCAGTATAAGAAATGAGGTCAATTTCTTAATCCAATAAGAGAAATTCTTGGATGAGAACACGAGTGAGCTCATGGCCTGTAGCCATCTCTAACTATGAAACATGCTCCATCTTTATGTTTCATAAATTAACCTTTCCAACAGAACCAGAACAGTAGAGCTGGAAGGAAAATGCAAAAAGAATTTGGATTTTTAGTTAAGGAAAGCAAGCCTAGAAAGAGTAAGCAAGTTTCAAAGATCAGACTATCGGGCCAGAGCTTGGGGCCCTTTCATATGGATCTAATGCTTGCACGGGAATTTCTGAAGGCATTTTTCTTTTTTTTTTTTAAGTATAAAAAGCATTCCATGTAACTCCAAAATAGTGCACCAGCAACAGCATGGCCCACGAGTTCCTGAAAAGTGATCTGAACTGATAAAACAGCATGTTAAATGGTCATCACTAACGATGAAGCTGCGATTCAGTGGCATGCTTCTCTTGCTGTGCAGTTCACTGCTGAGTAGGGGACTAATGGGCAAGCGGAGCCACGCCCACCAGGGCCGGCTCCTCCCCTGGACGTTCAGCTCCCAGTTCCATGAGCTCATGAGGGAAATGAGAGAATAAGCCAATGAAAAAAATGTAAAAAAAAAAAAAACTTTGATTTCAGTTTCCTTAAAAAAATAACATCTAAGGAACAAAACTTTGCTCAAATAGTAAAGTTTCCAATAAAAATAAGACGCCTAAATAACTATTTGTTCTGTTATATAAGCTCTACGGGACGATATTCAATTATGTCTGATGGAGAATTGTATTTTTGGCTTTAGAAGAAAACAGCGGATATTTTCTGATTTTCAGGGTTGACGTGGCTAAAATGGATGTGGTAGTTTCATCGGGACTCTATTTTTCATCTTGACAGTGGTGGTCAAGTTGCGTGGACCCAGGTGTGACGATGGCTCACTTGGCATGCAGCTGTGCCACCCGGCAAGGCGAGGACTGCTGCAAGTGCAATTGTCTTCACCCAAAATTTGTGTGTTGAAATGCTGGTTCTCGGAGCCTCAGAATGCGCCTGTATTTGCAAACAGGGCATTTAAAAAAAAATGATAATTAAGGTAAGATGAGGCCAGTCTGGCTCCTCATCCCATCTGACTGGTACCCTATAAGAACAGGAGATTAGGGTACAGCCATGTACGGTCGCAAGGAAAGACCACGTGGGGACAGGGGAGAAGAGGGCCACTTACATACGGGCTAAGGGAGATGCAGAAGGAGCAGAACCTGGTGGGGATGACCCTGGACTGTCAGCTCCAAAGCTGTCCTCAAGTCCCCCAGCCTGTGGCACACTGTTTTGGCAGTCATATCAGACCGATCTAGTGCTCCAAATCAAAACCAGGAAATACAAAAATAGATTTGACAATCCAGAGCATTTGTTCAGAGCATTTGCAAAACCAGATCTAAATGATTTTTCTATTGTTCCGGAGAAATTATAAGTAAAGTTCTAAATTATATGTTGGATTCAAATTTTAACCCGTGTGATCACAAGACTCATGATAGGAATAGCTTATTATTTTCTAGTATTTCCCTTAGTTTTACTTAAACCTCTGTATGTATGGATCTGAAATATAAAAGTAGAAGAGGATGATGCAGGGCAGGTAAAATTTTGCAAACTTGATGCATTTTGATGAATATTATATAATAATTAATATGGATGGTGCCATTGCCGAAGACCTTTACGTTAATGCCTCTGGTGAGCTTTGGGGGAAATTAGGATTGAGTGAGCACTGAAGAATGAACTTTCAGGTATCTGAGGAAATGTTCTCTGATCATAATGGATTTCTTCTTGGAGAATTTCTGGTATTTTACTTATATTAATATTTCAAAAATTCATAAACATATATTTCAGGAAGAAAGGAAGATGATGACCTATGGAAAGGAGGGAAAAGAAATGTGGTCAACACAAGGTAACATTAACTCTGGGTAAAAATAATGTTTGACTTTTCAAACTTGCATAGGATCTGATAGCACCTTGGAATCCAGTAAAGCTGAAGAGTGACAAAATGAATGCTGAGAGGACCCTACTTGAGAGTCACTCTCTTCTAGGCACCCCACAGCTTAAACCCCGATGCTTCTGAGAGCTTCAGGCAGGATGCAAATCAAAACTACTCTAAGATTTCACTTCACTCCAGTCAGAATGGCAGCCATCAAGAACACAAACAACAATAAATGTTGGAGAGGATGTGGGGAAAAAGGCACACTCATATGTTGCTGGTGGGACTGCAAAATGGTGCAACCGTTATGGAAAGCAGTATGGAGATTTCTTGGAAAACTGGGAATGGAACCACCCTATGACCCAGCCATCCCACTCCTGGGTCTATTCCCAAAGGACTTAAAAACAGCATATTACAGTGACACAGCTACCTCAATGTTTGTAGCAGCACAATTCACAATAGCTAGGCTGTGGAATCAACCTAGATGTCCCTCAGTAGATGAGTGGATAAAGAAAATGTGGTATATATACACAATGGAATTTTACTCAGCAATAAAAGAGAATAAAATAATGACATTTGCAGGTGAATGGATGAAGTTGGAGAATATAATGCTAAGTGAAGTTAGTCAATCTCAAAAATCCAAATACTGAATGTTTTCTCTGATATAAGGAGGCTGATTCACAGTGGTGTTGGGTCGGGGTACATAGGAGGATTAGAGGAACACTAGAATGGTCAAAGGGGAGGGAGGGAAAGGAAGGGAGCAAGGGGGGAGGGAGGGGGGAAAAAGAAAAGGTGGTTGAATAAGATGGATGTCATTATCCTAAATGCATGACTGAAGATTTGAATGGTACAAATATACATTGTATACAAACAGTGTTATGTAAAAAGATGCTCTATATGTTTATTATGAATTATAATGCATACTACTATTATAAATAAAAAAAGAAGATTCTAGGAGACTGATTCATGTAAGAAGAGCTTCCTGATGCAGTTCCAAAACACAGATAAATATGCTTCCTCTCAAATGGAATAAAAAGACTTAGAGGGTGGAGTTGCTATGTAGTTAACATTCATAAAAATGTTCACTTTGTAGGTAAAAAAAAATGATTTCACAAAAGAAAGGGAATTATTTTCAGGAAAATGAGATATAAAGATGAAGGGATTATCAAAAGCATCAGACACTTAAAGCTATCATATACTCCATGTTTTTTTATTGCTTCTCTTACTTTTGCTGTTTTAAGGGAATGTTCCTTACTCAGTCCTCTGTGTGCTGAATCCAACCTGTGAAAGAGACACCTGGTGTCTCTGACAACAGTCACTTGTGACTGGTGGAGATTCATTGTGGACACCAAGAACACTGACCTAGGGAAGCTAAATTGTTTTATTTCCAGTCAGGCATTCGACTCTCTTTGAATCTGTGCCACTGTGTCCAAAGAGGTATTTTTAGTGTTTGTCTCATCACCCCAGTTGCCGCAGAGTGGAAGGAAACCTTTTGTATCCGCATCTGCTCCAGTTCCAGGCCTTATCAGTGAGGTAATGATGAGACCCCCTCCCCACTCACCGGGCACCTCGTCGTCATAGCAACAGATCATTATATAAAGTTCACCAATTCAGCAGGTCATTATCCCAAAGCAGCAGACAGCTAATACATGACCAAAGTTTTTTTCTTTTAACTTGTAATTGAGCAAATGAATTAAATTGGTCTTGGCACTGGGCGCTCAGCATTACATTTATGTAGCAAAAGGGAATTCAAGAGAAAAAAAGCAGGTCTTCTTGGCTAGTACACGCCTGAAAAGATTTTAATTGACTCAGTTGTCAGATTCAACTAATGGCTTATTTTTTCCCTAAGAAGAATATGTTAGCCGGTTTAAACATTGCTAGTCATGGATTAAATGTAACATTCTTTAATATCAAAGTAATATTTTAAACCACATTCCTCTGGGCCCCACCCTCAGCATATAAATTCAGGAGTCAGGACTGAGACACACCGCCTGTCTGGTTCATAGGGTCACAGTGGATTCCAGAACAATGCTTAGTGCACCCTAGGTGATCAGGTATCAGTAGGTCCCCAAGTGATCAGTGTGTTGACACTGGGGACCGCAGGATAGAATTCCACCTCCAATGCTTGCAGGTGGTGTGGCCAAGAGCATGTCACTGGGTACCCAGCTCCCAGCACTCGGGCCACTGCACGAAGGTACTGTGCAAGAGTTGGAGTGCCTGGTGCACAAGGCACATTCTATAAGAGTTACGTTTATTTTCTTGCTTCTTCTTGGCCTGCAGATAAAAAGTCCTATTCAGGTTTTGTCTGAAATCAGCCAGCTCCCTGCTTCCATTAGCGCTGGCCCCATGTAAGCCAGGAGGGGAAATGATGTCTTTCCCAGTGGCTTCTACTACCTTGCAAAACAAAACCTCAAAAGCTCCTTTCAGTGCGCTAAATCATAAGCCCGTGCTTATAGGAGATTTGCCACTGGAGTTTCCTGTGAATAAAGACCATATTACATTTAAAACAAGAGTGCAATTAATGGAGTCCTCCGGGTACGCTTTCGAAAACTCTCCTCCAAACCACAGCTTAAGTCTTGCTCCAGTCATTCGGTTAAGGAAGCAATTCAAGTTTCTAAAAGGAAATTAGTTGCCTTAGATTTATTGTCTGTAAATTACAAAACAACTACCCGGTTGGCACTGCGGGCAGCCCTTCTCTGACAGTCACTCGGCAGGAAGACACGGGCTAAATTCCCCTCTCACCCCCAGTGGTGAGATTTATCCTATGTCTGGTCCCATTAGTTGTTGATTGAGATGGTTGAGAAAAATCTACGCTAAGCACTTTTGCACTTTTGAAACATTAATTTAAAAGAAGAATGAGAGCTCTTTCCTGAACGGAGTAAGAACATTGTTTTGTCATTTCCCCCAAGTTGCTACAGTATACCAATTATAAACCAGAGCCTGATGTTCCAAGCTGTTTTTGTAGCAGGAGTCCTTGTGAATGTCCTTCAGCTGGGACCACACCCATTGCCACAGCTGCCGAGATGGGCTGAGCTCTCCTTTACTGATCCAACCTTTCTCCCCTTCGAAGAAGGATTTCCAATGCACTGTGAGACCTACCACATGCATCAGGGCCTCAGTGATTCCAAACAGAGTTCAGCCTGTCCCGTTTGCACCACACTTCTCCACATAGCTAAAATCCTGAATCCTGGGTTAGGAGAAAATACTCCACGGGCTTGTCCTGCTGTTCAGTTCCCCCTCCCGTGTCACTCCACCCACAACTCCTTCCAGCTGATGACATGCCCCACCCTTCCCACACACCCAGGGCTTTGGCTCCTCCGTGTTTGATGTGTCCTGTGGCTTCTCCCAGCATCGTCCTTCCTCACCTTCTCCACCAGCAGCATCCCCCAGACTGAAGGGGCCAGCATCCATGCCTCCAGGCTGTTCTGACCTCCCAGCCCAGCGCAGTCCTCCAAATCTGTGGGCTCGTGGAAGGTTAGTCTTCCGACTGCTAAGGTAGGATGTTGGGTTCAAAGGTAGGATGAACAACTGTCACCTCTTGTGTGACCTGAGCGTTCCTCAGCATCAACAGCGGAGTCTTTTCTCATCGGTGACACCTCATCTGCTTGCTCTAAAACTGGCTCTAAGTCAGGGTTTACCAAGTGAGTGAAGACTTCAGGATTTCAAATTTATGGCCTGAAAGTTTTTCATATAAGCTCAGTTTTGAATGTTTCCTTTTCATTTTTTTTTTTTTTCGGTTGACACTAAACAATACCAGAAAAACAATCACAATAAAAATCCCATCACTTAGGTCGAGAATTTGATTAGTCAAATTGGCCCTGAATCTCTGTGCACCTCGCTGAGGGAGGTTGCCTGAGAGATGGGGAGCTGATGTGGGTGGAGGGGAGGAATCTGAGAAAAGGCATGACAAGGAGAGACCTCTGAGCACTGCAGACTGGGTCCCAAATTTCGTGACTGTAGAGGTTAATACGGGACATTGCTGAAGAGGACATTCAGGGTCCAGCAGTGAATCTAAGAGGTCTGCAGTGGGCCAGGGACCAACCTCATCACAAAAAGTGCAGGTGGGTCTATGCAAGACGTCGAGGATGATCCTTGGACCAACACCCAGGGGCAGTTGACTTCAGTCTGTCATTAAGGACAGCAGTACCCAGGTCAGGGCAGTGTGCAGCACCGTTCCTGCTCAGGAGAAGCACCCTGGGACCTAATCATGGTCAGGAAGCTGGTGAGGATCAGGGGGATTCCAGGACCATGAGTCCTCCTCATCCCAGAAGCTCTTGTTCCAGTACCTTAAAACTTCTGTGCACACAGGAAAAGCCAGTGGGCAGGGTGTGAATGCCCACTTGTGAGTGACAGGAGGTGAGTATACATCTCCTCCTTTAATCCCAATGAAAAGCTGTGTGTGATAGCAGGGTGGTTCTTATTTAACAGATGCAGAAACAGAGACTCACAAAGGCTATGTTGATTTCTAATGTCACCCAGCCCATAAGAGGTGAGGGACATATCTCCAGACTCAAGTCCATGGAGAGAGGGCTCATGGTTCCGAGGCCACATTGTCCAGTGCTTTTCTAACAACTACATTTCATGTCACTTTCATCCTTGTTCTAAACTGCTAGCACACTGGCAACATCTGAAGACTTGCATTTAACACAAATTCGCCTTAATCCCCGATAGCTTCATGACTTCAGTGACTCAGATCCCCTGCTAAAATTGCACACTCTGCAAATTTAAGACACAGTGTCTCAGTATGCTGGATGGAAAGGTCTTACAGTTCTCAAGTACAGCATGGTGGCAAAAGGTGACAGACATGATCATTGGCTTGATCGTGTGATCACGTCACATGAGCACACAGGACAAATCATCCAGTGCTACACCTTAACACTTACGTGTTTTTCAGTGCTGAGGTTCAAACTCAAAGTCTCCCTCATGCTAGGCGAGTGTTCTACCATAAAGCTACACCCAAGCCCAGTATATACAATTTTTACATGAGGGAAAAAAATTTACTTCTGAAGTTTCTTGAATATCCTAACTTCACAGAGTCAATGATGTGCCCTCTCTCCATCCCAGTTCATTAACTTGCATGTTTATTAAATTGCATAAAATGACTGGATTTGTTCAGGGACTGGGTACCTAGGGTGTCCAACCAGCCTCTAGCCACCTGAGCCCACCGGGGGGCATCCCATTGCTTAGTATCTATCACCGGGATCTTCCCTGCGGAAGTAGAACTGGATGTGCCTGTGATATGATCTGCACACGCCTGCCTGGCTAGGCTTGCTCCTGCCATTACTCTTGTGTTTTGTCCTGTCCCAGCACACAGGGAACTCAGCGCTCGCTGCTGCCAGAGGCTCCCGAGACCACCCTGCACCTGGCAGCAGAAGCCCTTCGCCACAGTGGAGCAGCCTTGGTGTGGCTCCTTGCTCAGAACTAACATCCTTCTTCTAATTTCCTCACCCAGGAGGGAAAAGGAGGGCGGGCACCAGTAGCTCAGACCTGCAGGTGGGTCATGCAGATGACACTGTCCCTTTGTCAACTGTGGACTCAAAAGGGACAAGTGTTTGTCTCCGACGCCAATGCTAACTATTTCCTTTGTTCATTCACAGAGAACACATTCAGGTCATGTTCTGGTTTAGCTCTTTTTATGAAAATGTCCTCTTCCAAGGTGGCTCTGATGTCTGGCCCTGAACTTGATGTCCCTGATCTCCTGGACCCTAGGGAAAGCCTCACCTGGAAGAATTCTTTGTCACCTGCCAGGGTCCTGTCTGGGAGGTGTGAGCCACAGTACATGATGCACATCCACGTACAAGTCAGAAATTACAATGTCCACCTTCTAGACCACACAGGCACAGGTCTGGTCTTTCTGGGGGATTTCAAATGCTTGTGCCCTGCCTGGCATCCCAGCCTGACAGGAGGGAGGGGACCTGTTGGGGGAGGGGCAGGAGGGACCAGACAGGGGATGTGCAGACAAAGGAAGGCTGTGTAGAGAGAGCCCGGGCTCCTGCAAGATACTGGAAGGAATGTGGAAGCAGTCTTGGGGAGAAGAAGATGGAGAGAAAAGCTTCACCTTTCAAGTAAACCTTGAAGGGGGAGCAGGCATTTGCCAGGCAGAGAAAGGTAATGATGGCTGGTGAGGGAGGGAAGGTGGCCTGACTACAGAAGATTAAGGACAGTGGCCAGTGGACATGCAAAATCCAGTGTCCTTAGAAGGGCTGTGCACTGGGCCGTAGCTGGAGGAATCACTGAGCTCACATGTGTTTGTGCAAATCATGTTGGCGTAAATGGATAGCATGGTGGATGAAATGCTGAGCTCAGCAAGACACTGTGGGAAGAAGATTCCACCTGCCCCTTATCACTCAGCAACGTCAGCTTCACAGCCTTGGGCCAGGAGCAGGTCACCAGTCCAGCCACCTGCCCCATAATGATGTCGGGGTTCATGGTGAACCACATACAATGGTGGTCATAAGATTACAGTGGTGTCGAAAGCTCCGGCGGTGTGCCGTGCCTCCTGGACCGTTTCCGGGCTGCCTCCTGTGCTCGGTCAGCACTGTAGCATGCCACACGTGTTTGCAGACTAGGAGCAGGAAGGCCATGCCCAACTGCCTAGTGTGTGGTAGGCTTCACCCTCGAGGCTTAAGTCAGTGCCCTCTATGTCTGCACAAGGAGGAGATGACCTGGTGAACCACTTCCCAAGCATGTCCCCAGCATCAAGCAACGCATGCCTCTACACTAAGACATTTCCTGCACCCATGGGACAGGGCGGGTGGCTTTGTCCTGTTGGGCCATCCCCCATGGTAGTGAAGAGCCACTGTGCGCCAGTGTGCCATGCAGAGGGCATCACTTTGAGGGCTGTCATGATTGAAGTCCTGCTGGGTAAAATCCTGGAGACAGCACAGGGATGCCCAGAGCAGCGCCCCTTGTGATGGCCAGCCAAATGCCAATCAAAGGAACTGCCCGAGGTGCAAGCAAACAATGGAAAACTGTATGACAGTGAAAATGAAGGAATGCTCACTATTGGCATGAGCATGGAAAAGTGGGGGGAAAGGGAGAAGTTTCAGAAGAATGTATATGAATCCTCTCACCTAAATTTCAAAATTATGTAAAATGCTTACCATTTAGAAATGATGTATAATGTGAACTTACAAAGTAAGCAAGGAAATCATAAAAGCGAAATTCAGGGTGGTGTGCACTCTGGGGAAAGGGCATGGGCTTGGGGCATAGTCCCAAGGGTCCTCCCTAAGTCCTTCCTTGAGTCATCTGGGAGTAAGCTCCTCAGGTTCCTCCTCTTTGTATCTTACGTATATATTTAAAATAGTGTTATGTATGTATTAATAGTTTTCCTTATTAAAATGGAAAACTTCTCTATGAATAAAATTCTTTGCTTATATAAGACTGTTTTGGGGAACATCTGTGCACACGCATCCTGTACTATGTCACACCCTGCACACCACAGAGCCTACCTTTAGATGGCACGATATTGAAATGAGTCGCTATTAAAGACAAAAGAAGGGGGATATATATTGCAATGGATTGAACGTTTGCATATCTTCAAAATTCACGTGTTGAAATCCTTCTCCCCAGTGTGATAGTATTTAGGGTGAAGTTCTCACAAATGGGATTGGTGACCTTATGGAAGACACCCTGGAGGTGCCTGCCCTTCCCCCACGTGAGGACACAGTGAGAAGTGGCATGCTGGGATAGGATCTCACCTTCCAGCCTCCAGGAGCCCAAGAGCCACGTCCATCCTGTGTGTGGGCCACCTAGCGGTGGTGCTTGGGAATGGCAGCCCAGATGGACTCCGACAAGTAGAGCCTATCAGTACCTCCACTTCCATCCACCACGGGGTGCTGTGTTTGGGGGATGCCCTGCCAGTGCTGGACGCAGGGCCTCCACCTGCCTCACCTCACCCACAGGCCTGGGTGTGGGGGTAGGCAGAGTTCGGAGGGAAGGAAAGTCTCCGAATGGCATTGGGGTTGAAATGCCTCCCGTCTGCTGAGAGGAACAGGCGGGGGAAAGCTGCCTCTGCCTCCGTGCCTTCCCCGACCATGATCCTTCCGGAAGATGTGTCACTCCCGCGACACTGTGGCTTTTTCTTTCAGAACACAATCTGGTGAGGGGACCGGGGTTGTGGTTGAAGTGAGAGAAAAACGTGTGCCTTGGGTGTGGGCAGGACGTGGCGAGCGCGAGGCCAGAGATTCGGGAGCAGGAATGGTGCGGAGGGCGGTGGCCTGTCGGGGTGTGAAAGCGGCATTCTGAAATGAGGAGCCAAATGCCTGAGGGGCAAGGAAACCCCAGCGGGGTCCCAGGGCCAGGCAGGGCACGTGCTCACCTAGACAGTCACAGGCCTAATCGTGGCACAGTACTGAGGTAAAGACACCCAGAACTCTCAGCCCCTGGGGACAGCCCACCCAGCTGACACAGGACCCCCCAGCTCGCTGGCTCTGGCGTTGACGCTCCAGTGTGGCTCCCAGATCTGTTCACGGGTGCAGACGTGGTAGCTCTCTAGGCCACTCAGCGTGCCCAGTACTGGGCAGAAGGCAGATAATGAGACTTGGCCAATTTTTCTATTTTTCCTAACGATGTGACTAAAAAAGACCACCTGATCCCACCAGCAGAGAGCTGTCCTCCCATCATGAAGGCCATCATCAGGAGTCCAGTCAGACAGCAGGGGACGCAGGACCAGGGAGCAAGAAGGACCTGGAGATGGGCAGAGCTGGTGGCCACTGCCTGCAGGGCACAGGAATGGCTCTCCACTTCTTGAGTGCACGTGCTGGAAGGAACACACCACCTCTCAAGCCCGCGAAGAAAGGACTGACCACAGGTCACGGGAGAAGGCGACAAAGACCTGCTCACCACAGGGGAGAGTGGTCAGAGCTGAACTAGGACAGAGAGGGCTGGCACTGAGCCTGAGCCCAGGTGCCCTGGGATTCTCTGTGCTCAAGGTCAGGAGGGCCCCTGGGTCTGAGGATCCAGAGGTGCAGGTTAAAGGGCCCCAGCTGTGAGAGGCAGAGAGTCCTCAAAACAGGAGGCCTGGTGCATCACACAGTCAGCAAGTCAGCGAAGCCAGACAACCAGCCCTGATGCAGCCCAGGCAGGAAAGATGAGAGCTGCAGGGATGGGAGACGACGCCAGGGTTCTATATGCAATACGATTCCTAACTGAAAGAAAAAATTACAGCTTGACTCCAAGAGCAGCAGCTCATTATGAAGACCGCCTTTAAAGATTTGTTTACCAGCGACAAGTCAAGGCCTCTGGTTGGAACCATGCTTTCATTTTGAACCAGTGTTCTTTTGCCCAAGGCAAGATCTGTTTTTTTTTAATGTAATCAATGATCATATGATTGAGAGCCTCCATCAATTCCCTATGTGATACAGGAGACAACGCATAATACTAAAGGTGAGAATTGTTTTTTTTTTCAAAATTCCTTAAATATATTTGGGTATTCAGGTAATTAATTGCCAGGTTTTTATCATTACCAAATAAATAAAAATCAAGACAACAAATATCTCTACAGAATTCTGGGGCATAAAAACCAGCTTCCACTGGGCTGAACGCAGGATGGCTTTGAAGGACTTTGCTAACTGCACACGATGCCAATACTCCAGGCTCACACGCACATCATGCTTGACAGATGGTCACTGGTTACAGGAAGAAATGTGTCCTGAACAAATTTTCCTTTCCTTTTCCTTAATCCAATTTTAATCCCTCAGATAAAAATATAATGTATCTAACCAGATTCATTGAAGCACAGGCATTAGAATAAAAATAGTTGAGTATATATGTCACATTTTCTTTACCCATCCATCTATTGAGGGTTCTCTAATATGTGAATGCTAATTCACAATAAGGTGGGGGCACCAGGGAAAAATAGTCTTACCTTAGATTAGATAGAGGGAAATGAAGGGAAGAGGGAGGGGATGTGGGGATGGGAAAGATAGTGGAATGAAACAGACATTATTATTGTATGTATATATGTGACTACATGACCAAAATGATTCTGTAACATGTACACTTAGAAAAATGAGAAATTATATCCCATCTATGTATAATATATCAGTGCATAAATGCATTCTACTGTCATGTATAACTAATTAAAACAAAAAAAAATAGATGACAAGAAATGCCCTTCTGAATGTTGTTTTCATCTCCAAATGGTTTAATAATTTCCAACACAGTTAAGGGTTTATCCTTCACAAATCCAAATAGGGGTGAATATTATTGACATGGTCATGAATTTAATTTTCAATGAATGCACTTAAATGGAAAACTAAACCAAACACTCTTTATTGTTTTTACATTTGTGATTAGTAAAATCATGAGCATCCTGGTGATGATTAGAAGTTGGACAGATAGACACCTGGGCAGAGGGTTACCACTGTCTATTGGTCTCCCACTGAGCATTCATTTAGCACTTACTAAGGTCAGACAATCCAACAAGGGCAGGGACAAGTTTCTATCTTCATACTGATTTTTCTTTGGGCAACATGAAGAGCTGCTTCTACAATTTTAATTGCCGGTATTTTCAACTTCAGGGTTGCCTTAGCCCTTTGGGGCTACTGTAACAAAATACCCCAGACTGGGTGGCTTATAAAATAGAAGACATGTCTTTCAGCCTAAAGGCTGTCCCCTCTGAGATAAGATGTCTGCAGATTATGTGATAAGGGTCCTTCAGCTCATGGATAGCACCATCTTGCTGTGTCCTCACATGATGTGAAGGTCAAGGATTTCTGGTGTCTCTTGTGTAAGGCACTAATCCCATTCATAAGGGGCCTTGTCCTCATGAATGAAGTACCTCCCAAGGGCCACACACGTCTCCAAATATCCTGGGTTTCAATATTTGAATTTGGAGGGGACGCCTTCAGATATGGACTGGGGGTTGATTCATGTAAGGTCCCATTAACAAATGTCCTGTCCTCAGCTTCTCCAAGGAAACATGAATTCGATTGCCAGGTAAGTTAAATAGGATCACACAGAAAGAGCATCTGCCCCTAGGGATGTAGCTCAGAACGTCACTCCATCCTGAAGACTAGGAGAATTGTGTAGCTCCTCAGTACGGACCCTCACAGCACCCTTACGAGAGAAGATTGTTAGAGACCATAAATGCCACATTTAAGAAACACAGTGTTGGGCTGGGGTTGTGGCTCCGTAGTAGAACACTTGCCTCACATGTGTGAGGCCCTGGGTTCAATCCTTAGCATCAAATAAACAAAAATAATTAAAAAATATTTAAAGATATTTAAAAACAAACAAACAAATGAAAACATGGCAAGACAATTTTGGAGGAGGACACGTTTATCTGTTGCTCATGGTTTCAGAGGGCTCAGTCCCTGGAATGGACAGTCAACTCCACTGACCAGCTGCAGTGAGGCAGAACATCAAGGTGGAATTGGGTGGCAGAGAAGAAAGCAGCTCAGGACGTGGCAACAAGGAAGCAGAGAGAGCTGGCTTCACTCACCAGGACAAAATATAAACCCCAGGGACCCACTCCTCCAGCCACACCCCCCCACCAATAGTTACCACCCAGCTAATCCCTGCCAGGGGATTAATGCATATCTTGCATTGTCCCATATGTAAGCTTTTCCATCAACTTCAGATCTGAACGATAACGCGTAATTTTGGCCATCTATACATTTTAAAGAAGAAAAGAGGATGAAAATATTATAAACCAGTAAATAATTTACAGCTTTTAATCTCACCATGGGATTATGCTATTTTTTGAAACTACCAAATTACAAGAAATTCTGATTGACAAGACAAATGCTGTCTTCCCCACAATCAGGACAGGCATTCCTTTAGACCTGGGCACTGTCAATAACTTCACCTCCACCAACATATCTACCTAAACCGCAGGGTACAGCAAACACCCAGTGGGAAGAAATGCCCAAGTGTTCACTCTCCAGGAAGACTGTGGGAGATTCTCTTTCCTCTAATGGGCTCCAGGAGGGGGCCACAATATTCGGTCACACCTCCCCTGCTGTTCCTCAACACTCGGTCCCAGGGCTGTCAGGTATTGTCCTCTACTCTAGAAATGCTCCCTCCTCCCTCTTCTCATCTGCCAAGGCTGGTCTGATAGTAAGTGATAGGCACTGCTCCTCCCTGTCACTCAGCTGTGTGACAACATCTAGAGGAGAGTATATACTGACACCCCGTTCATGACACCTCACCACACATCTCTCCTTCCTATCCTTCTAGTGCACTAATGTTGGCTTCAGAATTTCATTATGTAGAGGCCAGGGCCTAAGCATGCTTAGTAATGGTTGGTCATCATGCCCAGGCAGGGGGTCACATACACAAGTTAACAAGGATGGCAGTGTTTAAAACTGAAACAGCAGACACTGAAAACCAAGGCATTAAAAATCCCACAGGTAATGCAGCTGCTATGATTAGACATGATTCCACTGTGCACAAGGGACAGGGTCCAAGGGACCTTGCTCCTTTGGAAAGTCTCTGCTACCATGTTCTATACGGTAGATCGAATCATTATAAGAGACATATGCTGCAGACAACATTCCCTTCAAGGGATGAGGGATGACAGCCCTGTGCTGATCTGAGAGTGAATCAGAGAGTTCTTCTTGAGCAAAGATTCAATTTGTTAACACATCAAACAGAATCAAATTATTCCACATTTTATGGTACTAAGAAGTCTTCTGTTTGGGGATGTATC
This sequence comes from Tamias sibiricus, assembly GCA_025594165.1. Classification (NCBI taxonomy): domain Eukaryota; kingdom Metazoa; phylum Chordata; class Mammalia; order Rodentia; family Sciuridae; genus Tamias; species Tamias sibiricus. The sequence continues at coordinate 165,583,387 of CM046662.1, read as the reverse complement.
AGCTTAGAAAGCATGGTGAGCCAGCTGAAGGCGATTTCACGTACGACTTGAACGTCTGCCAGCCAGTGGAGGAGGCGTGGAGTGGCTCGAAGGTTCTCCAGGGAATTGCAAGCCTCACCCGGCCTGTGTGTGCCTGGATCGCCACATTAAACCCACGTGGTGGACAGACTCTTCTGGGAGGAAACCCTAAGTCCCCTCACTGGTCCTGGGGTACCTGGATCTCAGGCAGCGCCCCTGGAGGCGGGATGTGGTTACTACACTGCCTATGTGTCAGAGGACCCCACCCAATAGGCATGTGCTCAAGGAGACCACAGCACATTTCAGGGCCACAGGATAAGGGAAGACAGGAGGAGAGGGAGCAAGGCAGCTCGAAGTGGGCAAGCAGAGGCTCTTAATCTTTCAGGCAGCCAGGTAGTGATGGTGTTTGTTCATTTGGTTTTACTTACTGGGGGATTACCCATTGAATGACATGAACTACATGGCATTTTTGCATTTTTTCCTTTTCCCTCCTCTTTTCCTTTCCAGATTTTAAAAAATAAAAATTGTGAACATTTGCTCAGGGAGCTCTGGAGAAAATGTACAAAAGCTTCACTTCCAGAAGCAGTTCAGTCTGGCCTGGTTAACCAAACGGAGCACAGAATCAGTGCCATTATCTGTGCAGGCCACACCAGAGCAGGTCCCCCTTTACATGAGCACAGTCCTCATAACTACATAGTAGCAGTTTGCACCAAGGATAAGCATTCTGCATTTAATTTCACTTTCAAAATTTAAACTTTCGTTTGAAGGGTTTTGTTTAACAGGGGAGTTTCTGAAGGGTTGGATGCATCCAAGAGACTTCCTGTTGTAGGAAGATTTCTTTCTTTTTTTTCTTTTTTCTCTTTTGAAAAAAAAATGTATTTATTTGGTCTAATTTGTTACACGTGACAGCAGAATGCATTTAATTAATAGTATACATATAGAGCACAATTTGTCATGGTGGGCATATTTCTAAGATGCTCCCGTCATTCCCACCTCTTGAACAGTCCCTCCCCTTGAGGGCTGGCTCCCTGTCATTCCTGGGATTAGGCTGTATCATATGGCAGCATGTGAGGAATTCTGCAAAAGACCCCAAGTAAGTTGGGTTTGAGTTCATCAAAATCTGGGCTATCCTGACTAGACCTGACACAAGTAGATGAAGACCCTTAAAAAAGGGACTGGGCCTCCCTGATAAGGGGGGCTTTTGTTGAAGGCGGCATGGAGTAAGTGGCCCCCCTGGACAGGACCATGTGGGAATGTGCTGTGAGCACCCTGGGAGACGTGAAAATGGATTCCACCAACAGCCAGCAAAACCCAGGGCCTGTCACGTACCACACGGGAATGGAGCTTCCTGAGAACCTCAGAGAGCCTGGAAGCAGATTCTTCTTCAGTCAAGCCTTCGCATGGGACTGCAGCCCTCGCTGACATCTGGACTGCAGCCTGATGAGACCCTGAGCCGGGGAACCAGCTCATGGTACACACATTCCTGACCCACAGGCACTGTGAGATTAAATGTGTGCTGCTTTAAATTGCTAAGATAACAATAACAGGTTTCATAACCTTCTGAAATCAACACATCTGAATATCCTATTTAATAACAGTTTAACTGTGTAAAGCTGAGGTTCCCCTTGGAATTTAGCTGCCCTGCCCTACTGAAGACACACGCACCTGTTCTGGCACAGCTGTTGGTTTCAGAGATGGGTCCCTGACCCAAGTGCAGCCCCTCTGCCAGCTGACCAGCAGCAGCCTTTGTAGTGGCCTGTCATGGAGTGCTCTACACATCCCAGAAAATGGTGTCCTGAACGGATCGGACTGTCCTCAGGAAAGGGAGTCAAGAAATGCCGAGGATGACGACCACTAATGAGCAGCAGAGGCATACATTATTTAAACGTGCTGCATCCTTTGAAGTGCCCAAGGATATCGTCTCACCACCAAAAGAAACTGATTAAGATTGACCATAGTGATTGGGTAAGGATGGTATTGACAGTCTTGCTTCCCCTGGGGTGGGCACTAATGTGGTAGGACAATTCCACAAGCAACTACAAAATAATGCATGGACAGACTTGGAGAAGGCACAGCAGCAATGATTGGAATCGACTCCCTCTTTGAGCAAATACACAGCAACATAGAAACTACAAGACCAAGAGCAGTCACAGGCCATTAATGGCTCTTTGAAACCTCATCAGCCCATAGAACTGAGTTTAGGGTTCAGGTTATAGAACATGAAGGCTGAGAAGAAGAACAAAGGCAAGATGACTCATTCAAAATGCTCTTCCAATCCCAGTGACTTGGGAGGCGGAGACAGGAGGATTGAAAGTTTTAGATCACACTCAGCAACTCCGCAAGGCCCTAAGCAGCTTAGTGAGAACCTGTCTCAAAATAAAAAAAATAAATAAATGAAAGGGTTAGCGATGTGGTTCGGTGGTAACGCATCCCTCCCTGGGTTCAGTCTCCAGTACAAAATAAGACAAAAAAAAAAAACCAAAATGCTCTTCCAGTGGCACATGTAAGGCAAACTGTGTGACAACTGACCGCTTCCAAACTCCCTGAAGGGCTCATACAAAGGCGTTGTGTCTCTGACCTGAAGGTTTTCAGCCTGCATCTGGGGGAGGTGTGCTCGTGTTTTCTCTCGTGCATTTTCTGAAATTGGTGCCTTGAGGGCACCTTCCCTGATGATTGACGCGTTTGCCTTTGCTCCTACCCACCGTGAGTGCCAAGAGTATTCCTCTGGAGAGCTGGGGTTGGGGGGGCCACCAAGGTCACCTTCAGTTTGCTGCCCTTCCATGGGCATCCTTGAGCCCTGAGCTCCCCGGGAAAGGCAGGCAGGCCTTCTGCTGGGTGCTACCAGGATGCCTCTGCCCACGGCCTACAGAGGGTTGTCTGGTTTTGGTGTTATTGTGCAGCCCAAGCAACCCACTAGAAGGTTTAACTGAGCATGAGGACATGGGAAAGGCCACAAGGACCACAGGTCACAGCTGCTTCTCCTTATAGCTGACCTCATTCAAAATTAACATAATTAGTAACGAATCTAAAATCAATATTAAATTCAAGAATACATTCCTTTAAGCATAATTTTCTTCTAACCGTTCAGCTGATAAATGCTTATTGTGGAAAAAACAGGGGAAAAAACAAATCCCAGAACCTTATTACTCAAGTTTGAATACTGATAGAATCTTCTGTGTGGAATTTTTATTTTCTAAAAAAAAAAAAAAGTTCATCAGACTGCAGTGAACACAAGAAGCACATTTAGTTATATTTTGTTTTCATCTCAGATCTGAGCAGAATGACCCATAAGTGAAAAAAAAAAATATGGATTAAATATCTTTTAAGACATGCCAGCATTTTGCATGGAAAGCAATAGTTAACAGGAGCAGGTAATAAATAATTGTATAATGTGCTGAATCCTAACAATGGTGTGGCTGAAGGGGGACCAGCCAGTTAGTGGGAGGTCTCTATTACCTACAGAGGCCCATGTCCTCAAGATCAACTGGAAGATGCCTTTTGTAATAACACTTGCAAATTCCTCACCAAATTAGTAGTCAGCTGGATCTTCTCTCAAGAGAATTATTCAGGATAAAGATATCTGCTAAAATTTCTTAAGCAGGTTCCTAAGCTATGCATGCCAATAACTCAAGCTCCCCATTGACCTACCTCCTGATGTTTCCATAGAGAAAGACGTATGAATGTTCCTCTGTAGAAGCAGAAATTTAGACTTGCAAAACAGACCTGCAGTACTGGGTGAATGCCACTGAAACCTCCACCATCCTCTCACACAGAAACCATAACACACTAACCAGATTTTCGTATAAACAAAGGGGAGCCGGTCTGAGCTTAAACTTCATCAACTACATGAAGCCTAAAGAAGTTAGAAAAACATCTGTGTCACACAGAATCTGCATGAAAAGAGGTAAGGGTTTGTATTTTGTTGTTATTCAAAGACCACAATCTTCACTGCCTGGGGCAGTTTTCAATCAATATTGATCGCATGGAACATGAGAAAAGACCACTTGCGTGGATCCCAAACGGAAAGAGACAGAGAGGAAGAAAGCAGACCAGGAAGAAAACCATAAAATCAGCTACTCCACAAAGATGGAAGTTGGGCAACTGAATCCCATTTAGAAAAGATTAGGAAACTTACTAATTCAGAAGTTATAACTTCATATTATTTTGTGTCTAGAAAACCAAGCTTAATCTACTGAAATTAATCAGAAAACATGTTTAAAAACAAAATTCATTAAAATGCAAGAACTGAGCCCACATTTAATCAAATGAAACAATCCGGTGATGGTACAGCATTTTAAGCGGTTTGGCATATCTTACATTGTTTTCAACAGCAGACTTTTCATTTTAATTGGGCCTGACATAAACTAATCGTAAAGAACTAATTTGTTCCTTGTGCTCAGGACACTGGGCAATGCCGAGGGACAGGAGAAAGGTAGGGTACACTTGCAATTGGGCTGTAAGACCAGCTGCAAAGAGAAAAAGTCCCAGGGCTGCTGTAATAAAAAGAGAGCGCAGCAGGGGTTAAAGAAACAGCAACCTATTCCCTCCCAGTCCTGCAGGCAGAAAGACTGACATGAAGGCTCCCTTCACACCCAGCTAGTGACACCTCTCCTCAGTCCCTGGAGGTGACTGTCCATGCCAGGGGAAAACGTAGAGGAAATTTCCAGCGATGTGTGTTGGGTTGTAAACTTCAACTTCATTTTGGAAGTCACACCATGTTCCTGGCTTTAATAATGATTAGGAGCCAATAGCAACACAAATGCTATGCTTTATATTTAAAAGATAGATATCTGGAAGGACATAGAGGGACAGTGGGCAAGGGACCCCTGGAGGTAGTTTTCCTTGATGGAGCTCACAGCACAGCCCAGCAAAGGGCCCAGGAGAGCGTGGCCCTGTCTGCACAGGGCTTCTCCTTTCTCTTCCCTGAGGTTCTGATGACCCCAACTCCTTGTGGCCCTCAGGACCTCAGCCACCCAGGGACCTCTCTCTCTTGCCCCTTCTCAGTGAGCTAATGTTCATCTGCAGTTTTAAAAATTTTAAATTAAGTTCAATTTTACATCTTCAAGCCAGATTCATGGGTTGGAATCTCAAGGTCAGCATTCCCAAAAGCCAACCTCCTTGAAGGTGGAATTCCATCTTTTCCCGGGGCTTTTCTTGAGAAGAAATGGGCACAGTGGATCTCAGAGGTCACGTTGAGAATCTGCTCTCTCTTTGCTTTTCTAACCTATTTGATGTCCTGTTTTTTCTCATGATCCCCCTGACCACACCAACACACCCCTTTTCTCTCCTCACCCCATCTCCTGACTCCCTCTGATGCTGTCTCTACTGCTGTCTCACTTATGAAACTATAATTCTACACATAGTGCTGGGTATTTGTGTGGAGCTTAGGTCTGCAATTTGCACGTAAGTTTTTTTTTGGCCCCCTAGCACTATTTGTGCCTCCTGGGGGGTGATGCTGCCCTAGTTAAGAGTGCCCATCATGGTCACACCTCCAGGGCTCATCTGCTTATCCAGCCTGCCAGGTCTGCCTCCTCCTGGACCTCGCTAATGATTGAAACAGCCTTGACCACAGACCAGACGGCATTACTCAATTTATGAAAAGACATACAACACTTACTAATATTTGTATAGTCTGCTAAAATTGCAAGAAAATAGTACTTGCAGAATAGAAATTGTACCTCAATTTTACTCCATTTCAGGACTTGCTTTTACTCCAATTGACTATCCAGAATTGCAGCCAGCAATCTTTAAAAACATTTTAACATTTCATTTCTTTTCTTTGCAAAGTTATCAATTAGGATGATGATGGTGATGTTTGGATTAAAATATGCATTTCTTAACAAGACTATAAGGCATGTAATAGCTACCTCTGCCTACACTGGCAGCCATCCAGTCTACAGGTTGAGTGAATTCTAGTCATTGTGGAATCCCTTATTGTCACTGCCTAGGAAATCAAGCGTGATGCAAGGAGCAGGTCACTGACACATCATGGGAGCTGCCATTGCAGGGCAAGGAAGGACAGTTGAGACAGGTCACCGTGGGGATGCTGTTTGTGATGAGCCACAGACACACCTGCTCATGTACACCAGGAACTTTGTCTTGGTTCATCTACACCAGGAACCTTGCACCTCAGACAGTGCATGGAAAGGAAAAGGGGACAGGGAGGCATCAGAAGGCTCCTGCTCAGACCTTGCCCCTCCTTGCTTGAAACTCACCTACAGGGAATGCATCTTCCCTTGCAATTCTGAGTTGCCTGCCCGCCCTGTAGCACCCATTTGAGAAGCCAAAACCCATGCCCAGCAGTGTGGCTGTTCATTCAAGTCCAGACATGGCAGAGGAGCCAGAGACTCCTGGCCACCAGCAGGTAAGCATCGTTAGAAGAATCTCATGGTTCTACCCAGGAGGCAGCTGAGACACAGCAAATGGGCGAGAGTCCGGGATGAGTGAAGTAGAGAGGATCTGGGGCAAGTCCACAATCTGTCCTCTGTGCTTCTTGTTGGATTCCAAGCAGGGAGGTAGAAGGCCACACCTCCCCAGGTAAAAGACTACATTTCCCAGGAGCCTCAGCCTGGCCAGCAGGTGCCCTCGCCACTGCCTCCTGACCTCCAGCAGCCTATGGAGACACTCGCCCCCAGGGGTCTCCCTGACCACTAGTCCGCTATTTAAGCCTGCCCCAGACTGAAACCAGCCCTTTTCCCCCCTTCTTCTTCCTTCCTGTTCTCCCTTCCCTACTCCTCTTCACTTCCCTTCCTTTCCCTACCCTTCCCCACGTGGCACCCCAATAAACCCTTTTATTTCACTAACTCAGTGTTCCCGGCTAACTTTGTTAACTTTGTTCAGCATTTTCTAACACTTCTGCACCCCAAGCCCTGTTCCTACACAGCACCCTAGTCCTTCCTGTTCACTATAAAATAAGCATCAGTTCTCTGTCCACCCTCTTTCCATGACATCTTCTTTCCTGAGGTTTTGGTTCTGATTTCCTTTTTTAGGATTTCTGTTTTAAAAGTAGGAATCACAGGTGTTGTGTCCCTAAAGTTTTGATGTATGTTTTTTTTTGAAGGAAAGATTAGCCCAGAATAAAACTCATAAATCATGCTTAATTTTGCTCTGCTTTTCAATGTAGTGCTCTGCTTGAAATCTGGTGTTAAATATTTTGTTTTTTCTTTGTTTCTCAAATCTTCTCCAAATTTGTTTGACTCAATTTAGCCAGTAATTAGTACTATTTCATGTTTAGAAAAGAGATCATTAGTAGCTTATTGATTGAGATTTTCATTCTGGGGAATGTCTGTCTTTTTAAAATTCCTGGGTGAGCTTAATATTTTTGAATCACACTTTATCTTTCTCTGATTTTTCGGGGCCATATTCACAGACTTAGGCAGCTGCAGAGTATTCTGAGAACACCAGACTTTTGTCCATTTGTTGCTATTTTTCCCTGTAGTGCTTTCTTTATTTACCGTTGGAATGTAAAAATTTAACCTGGCTATAAGTAGTATTTATTTATTTGTTTATTTCTATTTAGGTACCAGGGATTGAACTCACAGACACCACATATCCAGACCATTTTTATTTTTTATTTTAAGACAAGGTCTCATTAAGTTGTTTAGGGTCTTGCTAAGTTATCTGGGTCTGGTTTTGAATTTGTGATCCTCCTGCCTCAGCCTCCTGGGTGGCTGGGATTGCAGGCATGCACCACCATGCCCAGGTAGTGTTCCTTTATTCTTAATCAATATTGCTCAAACGTGAAGTGTTTCGATATCTTCAGACTCATTTCTTCCATCTTTTCAGGAATTTTTCTTTACTGATATCTTCAGGGACAACTTACCATGGGGTTCTCTGGTTCAAAAACACCATCAGCTATACTGTCATCTTGTCTTCCTGGGTCCTTTGTATCTAGGCTCTTTCTTATCTCTGCATTTGTCCCTGCAGCCATTGCAAACATTTACTGTTACTAATTAACCTTTAACTTTGCTTCTGTTCACATAAAGCTTCAAATGTCATCATTACCTTTTGCAATAGAATAGACTCGTTTTGCTCTTTACTTTGTCTCTGTAAGAACTTCTTCTCATCTCATTTGCATCATTCGTCATTTCAATGTTACTTATTTTATTAATATTCTCTCCTTTTATTAAGGCAAAGTAAATTTGCAGCAAATGTACTTTTGTTCCTACTCTGAACTATTCTGTTTGATTTACTTTCTGTAGCCTGAAAGAGACTGTTCATGCTTCTCTTCGTTCTACTGTATTTTCTGAAATTTTTATAAATACTTCATTGCAGGGTGCAATCCACCTTGGGGTAGGGAACAAGATGGTCACACAGGTGACAAATTACTGAGTGCAGGCTCCAGCTCAGATCAATCAGGTAAAGGCAGTGTGCCTGTGTGGACCGTCCCCTTTTGCACCATCTATTACCTGCTAATTTTATATGTGAATTTCACAATTTCAGAAAGAAAAACATTGACTAAAAAGTGCATGTGTGCATGCGTGTGCATGTATATACATGTGTGTGCATGCCCCTTCTTCTTCCCTCTGGTATTTCTTCCCTCCTTCCTTCATCATTTCCTTCTTTCCTTCTTTTTCCTGCAGGAGGGATGGAACCCAGGGCCTCATACATGCCAGGCAAGAGCTATGCCCACAGCCCTTTTTATTTTTTTTGAGACAGGGTGTTATTAAGTTGCCCATTGGTCTTGTGTTGGTTCTAGGCAGAAGGCTGTGCCTCCCAGGCAGAAGGCCACACCTTTCCAGGTGCCTTGTGAAAAACTACGGCTCCTGAGATCCTCAGCGTGACCAAAACCTGACCAGCAAGTCCCTTGTCCACTACCACTACCTCCCCCCATGACCTCTGCTGGCCTATAGGACAAGGACTCACTCCAAGGGGGTTTTATGACCCCTACTCTATTTAAACCAGCCCCGGACTGAAATCGCCCCTTTTGTTCCTGCTCTCACCTGGTTCCTGCCGCTCCCTGCTCCTGCTCTCCGCTCCCGCTCCCGCGTGCTCCAGCTCCCATCCGTTCCCCGCGGTTTGTCCCCATCCCCTCCACGTGTTTCTTTGGTAATTCAATAAACCCCTTTCCTTTTCCTATACGACAGTTCGAGCCTCGGTGCCTTCCTGCAAATTCCGCTAACATCTTGAACTTGTGACCCTCTTGACTTGGTGTCCCAATTGTAGGGTTTATAGGCATGTGGCCTTGTGCTCAGCGTTTTAATGCAAAATCTATGAATAATCCTCTAATTAAGACAAATATTTTAAAATAAATGATACAGAAAGTCAAAAGGAGAGATCACATTCTTTCAAAACTATCTTTATTGAGGTATAATATGCATACCAAAAAATCCACCCATTGAGCTGGAGCACATTCTGAGTTGTGCAAACATTGTCACAATCTAAGGGGTGGAACATTTCAAGGTGATATTCAGTTTAAGGTTAATTAAATCATTAAAATTAATAATAATTGCTTAATTAAAAATAAGCATAAAATTAAGCAATTTAGACACACTAGAACTGAGGCTCAATGAAAACAAAAGTGTTTCATGAACTACATGAAAATGAAAGTGCTATATGATACCGTAGATCCCTCCTTTCAACTTTCTGTATCATTTATTATAAAATATTTATCTTAATTAGAGGATTATTCATAAAGAACTATGCTGGCGACATTCTGCCCTGCTTTGATCTTTAGATACTACTCACAAATGAGATAACCCACCCCCCACGGCCACAGGCAGGTGCATTCATTCATGTAAAGTCGAAGTGGGAGAACACGCAGGTGCCACTTGTCACCTAATCTGGATTCCCAAACGATGATACTGATGGCACGTGGTGATGAGGGTGGAGGCCTCACGATGGCACCGGTGCTATGAGAGGACACACAGACAGGAGGTCCCTGCTCTCCTGTGAGGGCACAACAAGCAGCAGCCGCACCAAGCCAGCAAGAGGCTCTGACCAGGAACAGCCCAGTGGCCACCTTCATACTGGGCTTCCAGAACACTGAGAAATCAACTTCTGTTGTTTAAGCCACCCTGACCACCTGACCGCAGCGTTCTGTCATAACCAGCAACCAGGGCTAACTAAGGCAGCCATCAAAATTAAAGAGTCTCACTAGAAATCACCAGAGCTCACTCCAAATCAGCAACAGCACTTGCACCCACAGACAGGGAGCAGGGCAGAAGGCTCGGGTGGAGAACCCGCTGCTCTGGGCTGACTGGCCTAGGTCTTCTGCAGCCCGGCCCCAGCCCCAGCCCCAGCACACCACAGCCCAGCCATGCAGGAGGCCTCCCTGCCTCCAGAGTCCATGCCGCTGGCCCTACTCTCCACGGCATTAACCTGAAGATGTATGATACAAAACTAGGGACCATTTTGGAAATGTCCTGCCATTAACTCCAGAAACCTACCACGTTACGCACCCTGTCTGTGTCACAGTAAAAGTTAAAAAGGCAGAAAAAGATACACGATCCTGTCTGCAGCCTGGTAAACAAGACAAATAGAACACTACTCATTCCTTTCCTTTCCATAAAACAGAAATAATCAAAAGTCTCCTCTAGATGCCTCCCATCTCCTCTAGATGCCTCCTCACTTCTCTCCTTGTCACCACGCCACTTCTGCAAAGAGCTGCCCCAGCAGTGGTCTCGCTGGCTTCCTCCCCTCCCCCTTCCTCCCACTCCTTCCTCAAGTGGCCCCTACAGGCGGCAGTGGCTTCTCTCCACCACCGGCCCAGAGCCTTGCACAGGTCACATCTGTTCTCTTCTGCCGGGACCCCTCAGTGGCCCTGCCCACAGCTGGCAGTCCCTGCATCTCTCTGGAGGGTTCTGTTTCCCTCCTGGCTGTAGGACTGGCTGCTCCTCCCCAGTGCTTGGCTCAAATGCCACCTTGGGGCCAAGGCAGGGTCTGAGAGCCAGGCAGGGGCCTCTGGGGCTCTCACCACCACCTCCGCTCATGCCACCACAGCAGCTCCTCACCGGTGACGCGCTCACCCGCTGCTCGGTGGCTGCCTGACTCTCCCCGTCGAGTGCGAGCTGGGAGCAGGCCAGAGCCAGTATGTTCATGCACCACTCCTCAGCACGGCAGTGCACCCCACAGATGGGGAAAGTTCAATCAGCCTCAGTGACTTCATGAATACAAGAAACCAGCTGATAGATACATGTTGTTGCCTGAAGCGATGGCCGCTTGGAGCAACGAAGCCGCGGGAAGAAGTTCAGAGGCAAACTGGAGACAAACAGCTTTTTATTTTGATAACTTTTCTCTCTGGCTCTAACAACGACTAACACGCGCCGCACACACCACCAAAATGGCGCTGACCCGATCAGCAATCTTGGCCAAGTCACTCGAGATCCCGGGCCAAGTCCCGTGAGACTACAAAAGGCGACAATGCCCAAATCTCCATGGCTCATAGTCAACCGCAATTCAAGCCATCTCCCCAAACAGGGCTCCTGCAGATACATAATTACAAACTGAAAGATTATTTCAAAATAAGAGAGAGTCCTTGTAACATCAGGAAGAGAGGTAATCATGCACTGTGAGAAAATACCAGTTATATGGACACAGGATAAAGAGCGGGGCGGTAGGACAGAGCCCACCTCGAGGTTGCTGTAGCTGGAGACAGGAAGGCAGAGCTGAGACCCGGCCCTGGGCTGGTCTGGAGCTGTCCTGTGGAGTGCACTTGGGTGAAGCACGCCCTCTGCACTCTGGTTACTCTGAAATCTGAGCGGCTCTAACAATTTCTTATGATTTCATAAGCACTGTCGCCTACATTTGCTGTAAAATATCGTGCTATTTATTTTTTTAAAAAAACCTGCTCTTTGAATGCTTGTATGTGGCATCCGCAGGAACAGTTTGCTGTAGCACTGCTTCTGAGGCCATCAGAAATCACCACAGCAACCCCAGGAGAGCACTTCACCCAGCAATATTCTCTAACAAAGTGTTCCATGGAGTTAAACCGTCCAACTGAAGACGGCCTTGCCAAGGAAAGTCCTGCTTAGTGCACAGTCTTAACAACAGTTGAGAAAGGAGGCATCCTCGTGCCAAGTAAAATTATGACCCCTATCCTCAGCAGACCTTCACAAAGGAGGCTTGATGCAAATGAATTTGGGGGTCCACACTGCCAGAAACTACCATTTATAACACACCATTTCTAATGGTTGGCTTTATAATGGGTCAGAGGTGCAAGAGTATAAGATGGAATCACTTTTTAAAAGTAGATGGTATTTTTGAAGCATTTGATAAAATGCCTCATGTGCCCTAAAATGAGAGGCCAACTGTGCAGTCAGAGAATCTCGGAGGTAAACGGATTTTGCACATCTACTCCCATGCTTAATTTAATACCCCATGGTGGCAGGGCACCTGGGTGTCATGTGAAGGGACTGTGGGAGTCAAGGAGAGGGCCCAGGCTCCTGTATGGACAAAGAAAGAGTGAAATGAAGACTTCTGGGGGATGGCCAGGATAAATGAGCATTGTGGGTGTGCTGGTGTGCAGGTTACAGAGACAGACCCCAAATGTCAAACCAAAGTGAATATCAACGTTTTTAAGTCCTGGGGATTGAGCCCAGGACACTATACCACTGAGCTAAGTTGCCCAGGCTGGCCTTGAACTTGTTTCCTCCTGCCTCAGCTTCTTGAAGCTGAGATAACAGACCTGTGTCTGTGTCCAGCTGAATATTTTGCATTTAAAAACATTAAATTAGAACATGACAGAAAACAGCTCAGAGGAGGACAGAGCTCCTACCTGTGGCCAGGTACAGGATGTGGACGAGTGTGTCTCTGCCCTGCACCACGTCGACGGCCACGTGGGTGAAGCGGCTGTTGTCCTCCATGAAGGTGGGCACCGTGGTCACCGGCTGCACCACCTCGTGCATCAGAATGAACTTCTGAGCATCCTGCAGGTTCCTCTCCGTCAGGTTCACATACAGGCCCTGGTCCACGGTGCCACACTGCAAGGAAAGACAAGGCCACGTTACTGGAACCAGGCTTCTAGACACAGCTGATGCGGCCACTCCAGCCCCAGCTGGCTTGGAACCTCAATCAGCCACCGTGCGGGACTGACTGCACGCACAGCTGTGCTTCTCCACTTCCCCTGACGTCCTAGATCCACCTCAGTGCAGACTGGAACTCATCATATTTGAAGAATCTCTCAACTCCATCATAAACAGAGAGATCGTAAGTTACAAAACAGAGTGGAATTTGTTGCCGACTTTAATACGAACACCAGATGCAGAGACACTCATCGGCTGTTGAATTTCTTGGGAGCTCCCTGGCAAACACATAGGATTATAACTATCTGATAAAGCAGGTACCCACATGGAAAATGCAACAATCAGGAACGCCATATTGATTTATTAGTTTTCTATTGTAGCAGTAGGCGTATAAGCAAACATTGGATGCATGACAACTATGCCACTTTTGTCTGTAAGCAATGCAGTGTCATTCACATGGGCTCTGAAGACACTATGCTGATCTGAATGTTTTGTGCTTGTATTCCCAGCTAGAGGAAATAAAAAACTTTGGTTCAAATTGAGGAATCTGAGAAATGAAACAGTAAATTTGCAAGTGGAGGGGGAAGTAGGGGATAAATGGGATGAGGAAAGGAAGAAAGGAAGTAAAAAGAAAATGGAAAAAAAAAAGAAAGAAGGAGGCAGAAGGAAGGAAGGAACAATTTGCAGAGAGGGGAAATATTATTAACCCGAATCTGGGATGCACGGGGGGGAAATCACACCTGCAAACTGCTGAGAATTCAATTCAGAGCTGTGCTGGGGGGAGGCTGCATGCGCTGTGTGTGACAGTTTCAGGGTAGGGACAGGGTACAAAGAGGGGAAGGAAAGAAATACCATTCCCACAGCAGAGCGTGGAATCAGAAAATCACCACCAACCTTTCTCATGTCTTTTGTAAACTTTAAATTCTGGAACAAATAGTGAGTGATCCTCAGCAGAACTTCACATAAGTAGGCTTGATGGAAATGAATTGGGGGTCCACACTGCCAGAAACTACCATGTATAACAAACCATTTCTAATGCTTGGCTTTATAACCAGTCAGAGGTGCAAGAGTACAAGATGGAATTGCTTTTTTAAAGTAGATGGTATTTTTGTAGCATTTGATAAAATGCCTCACCTGCAATAAAATGAGAGGCCAATTGTGCAGTCAGAGAATCTCGGAGGTAAATGGATTTTGTGATCTACTCCCATGCTTAATTTAATACCCCATGGTGGCAGGGAACCTGGGTGTCACTTGAAGGGACTATGGGAGTCAAGGAGAGGGCCCAAGACCCCAGTGTTTCAGGTGGTGTCACTCTCCCCACACGTGGCCTCAGGGTCAGCCTCTCTCCTCAGCCTCTGACCCTATACCTGTAAAGCGACCAGGAAAGTAGGGACTCTGCTCACTTCCTAGGGCTGACGTGAGAAGAGCTAAGATGGCCAGCAGAAACACTTGTCAATTAAAGTCCTTGTAAATGCCAAAGAGCGGGAGGATGAGCCTGGCCTGGGGAGGTCACTCCACTCTACCAATGCTAAGCGTCCCCCAGCAGGACAGCAGTCCCATGGTCTATGGAGCTGCCATGGCCAGAGGCAAGTGAATAAATAAAGAGACAAGGAATCGACACATGGACACCACAGTAGTTGCTTCTGGGGGATGGAGAGAGGCTGTGCTAGAGCTGTTATATGATTATTGCTTGGTGTTTATGGTATTTTTAAGAACTGGCATCCTAAAAATCAGAAGGCATAAACTAAAAACTGCCCTGGAAGAGGCTGGAGAGAGGGGAGACTCAAGAGAGTAATAAGGGGCCTGGGGCTACCTGGCAGGGTCCCTGGAACTCTTCTCTTCTTTATTCTTGAGACCCGTATCTCAATTAAGTCATCTGCCCGCTCTGTCAAGAACTGTTTCTGAAACATTCTCGACTACTCCTTGGCTTCTTCTACCAGTCTATAATAAATCTCCCACCCAAAGATTCTGTTTCCGATATTTTGAAAACTAGTCAAACTTGTATATTTATTGGATCACAAACAATCTGCTGAGCTTTCTAAGGGCTATAAATTCTCCAGCTGTGCCTTGTATGCTGGTCTCCCCCAGTGTCGGTTGGACCTTGCGTGATGCCGGGCACACCATGCAAGAGTAAAACAATAAGAATAGAAAAAACACAGCCTTTGCTCTCGTGTGGCCTGAAACCCACCGCAGCCACCGTGCCAACATCTACATCTTCAAGCAAGGTCAGTAATCCTACCGATTTCTCAAACAATAACAGATATTTGCCCTTCTGCTTATTTATGTGTTTCAAGGACAACACATGAATCCCAGTCCTAGCTTACCCGCACTTGGGGCTCAACCCCACAGTCACCAGCCTCATCCTGACTACTGAATGTCCACGGTACCTTCATCCACTGGCTTCTTGCTCCCTCCCAGCCCACCGCTGGCATGCTTGGTACCTCAAGTGGTCCCAATGGATCCAACTGAATGTCCATATGTGGTCTCCTAAGCAGTCCCCTCATCTTTCTGCTTTCAAGGGCTGATCTATCCATTTTAGCTGCATCATTTCCAATTGGTGGTGGTCAAAACTGTGTGGAAGATTCTGGACCCTTCTACCCTCTTACTACATCACTGGCTCTGCACAGTGCTGTTTCAGTGGCTGATTATTTTCATACGGAGACTTAGAATTTGTTGACCTTGGGACAGCATCCTCTAATGGGGCAGACAGTTAAAGAACACCAAGGGTAGCCCCTCGATTGCAACTGAGAAAGATAATCAATAGCTTTTGTTGTTTTATTAATGCTTCCAATTGAGAGTTCTATACTAAATTTTGAAATATTATATACTGGCCCTCCTCAACCATTCCTCTTCCTCAACCTGCTAGGCTAATTGACTACTTCTGTTATGTAAGTGCTGCACAAAATCCCAAACGTCAGCAGAAAAACAAGTATGAAAAAATCTACCCACTTCACCCTGTTGGTTACTGCAAACATCAGGACTTTCATACATGGCTGGTGGAGTGAGCCTTAGTGTAAAATGAATTCCCTCTCTGTGCCAGTCTAGAGGGCTTTGTGAATGGTGTCAGGATGCCTATGCCAGGGTAGCCATCAGACAAGTAAATAAGAACAAGCACTTATTAGTGCTAGGGGTTATACAAAGAATCACCATAATCTGTCACTTTTGTTCCCTGCAAATTTCATTTACTTAATTTATATTCTTTATTTTTTTGCAGTGCTGAGGGTTGAACCCACAGCCAAGGCTAGGTGAGCGACAGCCCCAGACCCTCCCTAGAAGTTTTAAGTTCTACTCAGAGAAGACAAGCTTAGCTAAGCAGTTTTCCTGCCTGAAATGCCTACACCTCTCTGCATGCTTCATTCACTCAGGGCCTACTTCCTTCCAGGGTGACACTGGCATTATAAAACCAGGTACAGGTGGCCTTAGCAAATGAGGGCATGTGTGGCGAGCTACAGATATATCCAAATAAAGAGGCTGAAAGTTATCCATTGCCTAGAGATGGCACAGTGTTACAAAGTTTATTAAGCCACTCTGTTCATTGTGAAGACTTCTGCAATAGAAATCTCTATACATTGAAAGTACAGGACAGATATAATTAGCACCTTTATTAATTTTCAACCTTCAAGATTTTACAAAGGAATGGTATATTTTATCTTCTGTAGAATACGAATAACGAAGTAAAATATATATTTGCCCAACATGTGGTGCCAGAAGGCAGCAAAAAAGATTGTCCCTCAGAGTCACCTCTACAAATATATCGTACAGTAAACAACATACACTAATTGACATTACTGAAATTTATTCCTAAAACATTCCTAGGCATTTGTATCCATCCTTTCCAATTTTCTTGGTGAAAATATGAAAGAGAAGATGCTAAACAGCCTTGACCAGGAAAGCAGCAAAAGGTAAAGATGACACGTAAATTAGTCACCTCATTTCCAATTCCATACTCTTTCAAAAGCAACACAAAGAGTCAAAATAATTATAATCAAGTGATGCTTGCGAAATCTAACTAAAGTCTGAAATGATTGAATCTTTTCATCATCCGAGTTTTCTAAGAAGCTGAAAGGTTTATGTTTTATTAACGATGTTACAAGTCATTTAATTGGAATAGGTTGAGACTTTGCATCTGAGAATGGCTGGGATTCTAAATCAACAGTGGTCCTGGCTGGGTTATCGGGCCCGGGGCTCCACCTCCTCCCCTTTGTGTGGAGAAGTCCCACCCATCATGGCACAGCTACCAGATGCAACCCGGAAGAGCCCGCACAGAGGGTGGAACCTGGTGGTGCTACAACGTAGACCCAGAATGACAGTGACGATTATCACAGGAGAGCTGTTGGCAGTAAAGAGACCTGCAAGGGAGGCTTGCATGTAGGGACGAAAGGCCTGGGCTTTGCACAGCTGTCTGTGGGTCGGACCTCTGAGGAAGTAATGTTCAACGAGGTCATGAGGGCAGACCTCTAACTGGTAGAACTGGTGGCTTTATTAAAAAGAAAGAGAAACCAAAGATGTCTCTCCCTTCCGTAGGGGGACCAACAAGAAGATGGACACCTATAAGAAAAGGAAAACAGCCCTCACTGGACAATCACCTGGCCTACACCTTAGTCTTGAACTGCTAGCCTCCAGAACTAGGAGAAAATTAAAGGCTCTTTTTAAGACCCTGATCTGTGGTATTTTATTACAGCAGCCCAAGCAAACTAATAACACCTGCTGACTGACCGAACATCATAAATCACGTCATCTCTTTGGGTCTCAGCTTCTTCTGAACACTGGGAGGTGGCATGACTGACAAAGCCCCTTGCAGCTTGGACATCCTGTGATTTTGTGATTGACAGGTGAATGACCTTCAGCTCTCTCTCTCCTCCCAGCTGCCACTAGCATGTTCTGCACGCCCCAACAGGAAATCTCGCCATATTTGCCAATTAGAGCTCTGTTGGTGTCTCCATCACCCTGTGCCCTGGGCCCTATTCTTCAGACTCCATTCATTAGGGTTCAGAGATTCTGGGGACACAGAGCCCATCATCATTAGCACTAATTGGAGCCCAGACTCCTAACGCTGTACAGAATGCTGGCCTTTTTCAGTTCAGCATCAGGCATTGCAGCTGACAAAAGGCCCTTTTTATGGCCCAGGCGCCACCGTTGACAAAGGCTGTGCTCCATGGGCATTTGCAAAGCAGAGCATGGGACTGTCCTTGAGGGGCCAGGGAGATTGCAGCCGCCCTGTGTGTGCACCAAGGCTTACACTCCCCAGCCTGTCTGCCCAGGTTTCTGTATTCCTCACGGGAGACGCCCAGAGTGGCCCTCTGCCCCTGAACTTACCTGGAAGTTGGGGTTGGGGTTGGGATAAGGCAGCCAGGCCGAGCGAGAGTTCTCCTGGTACTTGAAGGGCCCGTTGAAGGCCTGGGAGATGGCGCTCAGGTTGAAGACGCAGACGGCCGAGGCCGCAATGCTGTTCCTGCAAAGCCGAGGGAGAGAAAGAGACAGTCAGAGAGCCCAGCGGTGACCCTGACCTCCACCAGCCATGGAGAAGCAGCAGCGACGAGGAGGCAGCTTCAGACAGGGAAAGACCAGCCTCCTGAACACCCCCAGGACCAAGTCAGAGCTGTGAGCGGGGTTCCCTGGGGTTTCTCCTTGAGCCAAAACCCATCTAGGTATTGAAACAAGACTCTTTACCAGAGGTGACACTTGTGACCCTGCCAGCTGGATTAAGTCACTCAGCCACAAGGAGCAACAAGGGA
Organism: Tamias sibiricus; assembly: GCA_025594165.1. Taxonomy (NCBI): domain Eukaryota; kingdom Metazoa; phylum Chordata; class Mammalia; order Rodentia; family Sciuridae; genus Tamias; species Tamias sibiricus. Next base: position 165,564,672 of record CM046662.1, on the reverse strand, counting down.
TTCTGAAGAGCTGTGTGCGTTACCTTTTACATTCTGGAAGAACGTGACCCTGGAGGCTGGAACCTCCCGGCACTCCCGTGGGCCCCTCCTCCACCCGCCACTTTAGCTGGCAGTGCGTCAAGACCTTTCCTTCGAAATCCCCTGGTATTTGTGTTTGTTTGTCATCCTTCATAAATAATAGACTAGAAGTGTTTTGCAAAGAATGCCTGACAGACCCTTCATATTCTTTTTTAATTTAGAAAGGATCGTAAATTCAAAGGGTCAGAGAGAAAAATTTACCATAGCACTGCCACATGAAATCTGAAAGCCTTAACTTAGAATTCAAGTTCTACAGAGAAAGTCCTAAATGGGAGGATTTAGAAGGTCAGTGTCCTTTGACTAAGCATGGAAACAGCTCAATATTCTTGGTTAAATTTGCATTTTAAGCTCAGCTATGGTTTTCAGAGGGGAAGTGGAGAGAGAAAGAGGAACATGTAATTATTTTTCCAATTTAATTCTTGGGAACAATATCCTGTCTACTTATAGCCACTGTTTTGGCCACATCAAAGGCAAAATCACAGAAACTCCAAGACCAAAAATCCCTGCCTCTTATTTGTTTATTAACAAACCCTGAACAGGGGCAAGTGCTTTCCTGCAGGATTCCCTCATGCAGTCCAGGTAATCTCCATAAGGTAAGAGGACTCATGGCCAAGGACACTGAGGCAGTCATGGTGAGGACACGACACCAGGCCACAGTCTGGGGAGCCGATGACACTTGAAGCCCTGCCGTCTGGCTCTGGAGACCAAGATTTGAGTCCTTTATGAGAGCTCTGTGAGACACGGGTGGCACCGAAACAGCCCTGGGTGAGGGCCAGGTGGGCGGAGGTGCATCTGCTCCACCAGCAGCACCAAGAACAGGACCAGCATTGCTCATGCACCTGCCGTGTGGCCCGTACCACAGTGAACGAGCGCTACATGCAGGTCTACTCCCATCGCCATGTTTGTTCTTGGTTTCATTACCTCGGAGAAGAGGAACATCAGAAGTCAGATGACAGGTTCAGGGAGGAAATAGCCTTTGAACATGTGCTTGGACTTTGGTAAGAACAGGAAAAAGAAAAAAAAAAGCTCTGCTGGGTTGGGAATGTCAGACACACAGGCAGGAATCCACCCTGAGACCAGTCTTGGGCCAGGCGCATTGATGGGTGAAGTGGATGGGGGTGACACTAGTTAGAATATCACTCTGAGCCTTCTGCTCACTACTGACAAGGACCACTGGGTTTCTGCAAGAGTCTACAAATCCTGAGAACAGCCCCACTTTCCAGATGGATAAACAGCAGCGCAGAGAGGGTGGATCACAGGCTAGCTACAGCACTAGGACTGCGCCTGCTTTGCATGGGTCCCGGAGTTCACGTCGGTGACCCCACTGCCACACTACCTTCCTTACCCCCTCCCTATTCGAACCCCACCCGGGATCACTCCCTTCTCCCACTCTGAATGGGGCTGGCCTGGGCTCCGGCATCAGCCCAGAGACTCCCCTGGATGTCCCAGATGCTGCCGGTCTGAGTGTCACTCACTGTGTTGGAGGGACATTTCTTCCCAGCTCCTGGCAAGCAGAGAGCATCAGTGGTGCAGGGTCCCCCCACACATCACTTGCTGTGCTCTGTGGGTGGGCAGACCTGCAGAAGCACAAGTCCACCTTCTCCTCCAGGGTCTCCAGGCAGCAGGAGGCCAGCCCAGGGTAGACTCCACTGGCCTTGTGAATGAGTCTGCTTAAAGCTGGGCTCTATTAGTAAGTCCATCTGGCTAAGATACCTGTAGCCACTGCTCCAACCTGGCCCCTCTCAGTAATCAAGGTCATCATTTGTCCTCATCTAATGCTGTTCACCTCCTGTTTGTGGTCTGAGTGGATTAAAATGGTAGGAGACCCACTTAAGTGAGCCCAGAAATGGGGGAACTTGAAGTTATCTTCTATTTGAAGACTACCTAAAGTTACTGGTGGAAACGTGAAAAAAAAAAAATAATCCTTCTACTTCTTTTTCTTCTTAGAAGGCAGACAAAAAAATAAAACCTTTCCCCAATAACATTAGCTTTACTGTCTAGATACCTATATGCACTAATCTGTGCTATGTCATCTACTCTAAACTACATACATCTCTGATCCTGGTCCTTCATTTATAAATATCCCGAATAAGAGGTAAAAGTTAAAAGTTCTATTGCAGTAGCAAGTTCTATTGCAGTAGCAAACTTGTTCCTGCAGCCCAACTCTCAACCAAGTTGTTTAGAAAAATCTCACAGTCCTAGAGACAGAAATGAGCCAGAACAGGCCCTTCCCCACTGCCCCCACTCGCACAGTGCTGAGAACCCTGCAAAGTCCAGAGGCAAACTGCAACTCCAAGCCACCAGCTTATAATAAGCCTGTAATTCAGAGATGGGAAATTGCCAGCTACCTGAACCTCATTTTCTTTCAGTTTGAAGCCAGACATCTCAAGAAAGAGCTCATTCGTGGTCAAGGTAAAATCAAGGCGGATCCATAAAGGAAGGACAGGTGGGATGTGTCATGGGATTAGAGATGGAAGTATCAGAAAGAGTCAGTGGGAACAGTATTCTAGAGAGAAAGGGGAGCGAGGCCCATGTTGAGTGACTTCTGTCACGGCTGCACTCACAGCATGAAAAACCTCACCTACAGTATATGAAACATTGCTTTGACTCTCTGAATGGACTATTCACCACCTTGGAATGGTTCAGGCCCGGGACTTTTGTAACTTTTGAAATTGGTGTTTTTGTTGCAGCCATTTTTTTTTTTTTTGCTCAGAGCCAGGGGAATGAACAGCTAAGTAAGCCAAGCCCCCATTGTGTGTAAAATTGATGTCAACTGAGTAACAGAACATTTATCTTGTGCAGCCTATACTACTCTTTAAACAAGGTTTTGGAAAGCAAATCAACTTCAAAAACCATAAATTGATTTTTTCTTTTCTTTTCTTTTTTTTAAAGAAACTTCTCAAGGAGTGAAAATAACATCTGGGTTTGGAAAGCAGACGTACAACAATAAGGACACCCATGGTTAGGGGGCCGGGGTGGGGTCATCCACACCACCCACTTTTCTAACATCTAAGAAAGAAGAGTGTGGAGTCAGTTTTCTATCCAGTGAATCTGAACACTTCCCTGGGGAACGAAAGGGAGGAGGAAAACGCAGAGGGACAGATAAAGTAAATGACTCTAGAAATATAGTTCATGGGCACACTTCTGATGCCAGAGATGAAGAAAAAATTAAAAATATGTGGGGAGCAGGGCAAGCTTCATGCAGTAATCTACTGCCGGTTTGCCCAGGGCCAAGGTTCCCCAGGATGCAGGGCAGTCATCAACACCCAAGCCAGGATAATCACAGGCAAGCTAGCGCTGAGGGTCACCCACCTCGTCTCTCAGCAATTTTTACCCTTCAGGATTTGGATTCTTTGCTTTGGACACAAAAGCTTGAGCTTGCTCAGAGCTGTTAGGTCTCCAGATGAGGGATTGCAAAGGGGATGCAGCCAGACCCACCCTGGAGGGCAACCACAGCTCTGCCAATGTTGAGGCAGAGTAGCACGAGTCACGTGTGGTCTCAAGTCCCACGACGTGCTCTTGTTAGGTCTTATCACACCACCCAGAGCACTGGGCACAACTGGGCACAACTCTACCAGAATGAAAGTGAACGCACGCTTGGGAAACTTCATATGCTTTGCCCAGCCATCGAAATACTGTCTGTTCTGATGTTAGGGATACTTCCCAAAAGAAAAGTAAGTGCTATATTGTCAGGAGCATTTTTAAAGTATAATTTTCATTTAAGAAATAGTTACTCGGGCTGGGATTGTGGCTCAGCGGTAGAGCGCTCGCCTAGCACGTGCGCGGCCCGGGTTCGATCCTCAGCACCACGTAAACATAAATGCATTGCATTGTGTACAACTAAAGCAAATAAATAAATATTTTTAAAAAAGAAGTAGTTACTCAAGTGAACCATCTTCTATAGCAATGGTTTAAAGTTGAAACTATGGGAAAGTTAGAATGTGAATTTCATACATAAGCCAGGGTGCAGGCAAGAATTTTGTTATGTTAAAGATCAGATTTCCCAGACAATATGGCTTTCATTATGCACAAATGCATGACTTGTGTAGATGGAAAAAGAACCTAATATGTACCAGTATTTCCCAAAGTGCCCAGAACATACTCACAAATCAGGAAGGAACAATTTATCACAGAATAATTTGATATTTCTGTTACCCAAAGACAGATCAAAACTTCTTAGATTTAGGTTTATTTTCCTAATGCCAGTTTCACACAGTACATATCTCTGCCTAACACTTAATTCATAGTGAAAAGTCTCTTTTCATATTTTTTTTTTTTTTTTTTTTTTTTTTTTTTGGCTATTGGCTCAGCAAAACAAGAAAGACTACCTTTGAGACAACTTTAAACCCTCAGAGGTCAAGGAACAAAAGGCTCATTCAGAATGAGTAAAAGAGAAGGGAACGATGCTCTTCCCAGCTACGTACACGTTGGTGGTGAAGATGCCATAGATGAGATCAAGTTCAGGCAGGAAGAAAGTGCCCTGCAGCTCGTTGTAGTAGAAGGGCACCTCCCCGGGCCGGGAGCAGTTCAGGCGAGCCTTCATGAAAGTGGTCCAGGTGTCCTCCAACAGGAACCGCCCTCCGATGTCGTTCTTGCAGACCCGGGCAGCTCTGGAGAACACGGTTTTCCCACAGTCGTGCTCAACGGCATTTTCTCGGAAAAAGAAGTAGGTGAAATTTCCAATGTCATAGGAGGACACGAAATTCGGTTCTGTAAGCAATAGGAGAGAAGAAAAATCTCAACGTTCATATGTCATTCCTGCTTTGATCTTGGCCCGCTCAATATCATAGAGACACGCTGACACGCTTCTGTCGAGACAACCCCTGGATCTTACAGGACGAGTGGGAGGCCCTGCGAGCAGCTTAATGGTCTGTGCTGCTGTGACACTCAGGTCATGCCCAGGTTCCAAGTGATGGGCAATCAACACGGTGCTCCCACACTGTAACACCCTGAGCTAGACCAGTGCCCCAGCTAGCACGGCATTAATGCCATCAAAAGGCCTGGGAAGATTTTCAGAGCAAATTAAAGCAATGTATAGTTCTTTGCTTGAAAAGTCTTACATCAACTTTGGAAACTGGGAGCAAATAAGATTAAAAAGATGAAATTTGGGGAGTGGGGTTGTGGCTCAGCAGTAGAGTGCTCACCTAGCATGTGTGAGGCCCTGGATTCAATCCTCAGCACCGCATAAAAATAAATAAATAAAATAAAGGTATTGTGTCCAACGACAACTGAAAAGTAAATAGTGTTTTAAAAAGATGAGCCGGGCGCGGTGGCGCACGCCTGTAATCCCAGCACTTTGGGAGGCTGAGGCAGGAGGATCGCGAGTTCAAAGCCAGCCTCAGCAATGGCGAGGCACTTAGCAACTCAGTGAGACCCCTGTCTCTAAATAAAATACAAAAAAGGTCTGGGGATATGACCCAGTGGTCGAGTGCCCCTGAGTTCAATCCCCGGTACCACAAAAAAAAAAAAAAAAAAAAAAAAAAAAAAAGATGAAATTTAATTCAGAATATAGGAATCTTCAATTGTTTTTGTGGCACAAAAAATGCTTTGACTTTATATCCATGAGTATGACTTCAACATGTTTTATCTGCTTTTAGTAAAGACCTTAAAATATTTTCCATTGGTGGAAAGTGAAACAAAAACTCAAACTGTAAGGTTAGTGCCCTGAATTATCTTCAGCAATTTCCGTTACTATGGTGACGGTGTCACTGTGAGGCTGAGGCCTCGTTTTCCTATTCCTGGTCACGTGGAACCACGGAGGAGGAAAAGGTGTTGAGAGGCAGCCATTGCCTGGAAGCTCTCCAGTCTCATAAATGGCTTAAATATGGGGAATGAGAATTGACCAAATTATGGCAAAGCTTTTACTTAATTACCAAGCTCATTGGAAATTAGGAAATACAGATTACCAACCAAATCTCACATATTGCGTTGAAAGTATTCCCTTCCTAACATCCTGTTTGAGAAGGAAGACGCAAAACAGATGATATCCCATAGACGCTGATATGTCCTAGTATGTATCTTTAAAAACTGTTAGGATCAGGTTTGATTCTCACTCTTTTCTCTCATTCATCCAACAAGTGTCTGAATTTTATAGTGCAATTAGTGTAATTATGGCAATAACCTTTGGTGCTCAAAATTAATGGAAAGACACAGACAACAGCTATATCTGCAAGGACACATTTTCAGGGACAGTTTGTAGGAATACATCCATTGACCTTGCACCTTACCAGATACTGAGCCAATAAACACGCTATTGGCAGGACAACTGAAAATATGTCTGGCTGCAAGACAAGACATTACCATTTAAGGCAGGCAGCCCTGAAACACAGACAGGGACTTCAGACACGGGCACTGAGTTGACACTGAATTCTCTTCTATTTTATTCAGCAAGACTGTTACCAATTTTCAAATTGTCTATCTACCTAACTATCTGGCTAGCGAGCTGGCTATGCATCTATCTTCAATGTTTTCATACAACCTCCCATTTTAAAAGTGTAAAAGCATTCTAAATGGTTCCCACGGCTGTACTTTTCCCTTGAGGTCGTTACACGATGCTTAAGTACATCAATTAATATACAGAGATTTTGATGACAATTAATTTATAAGCTGTCAAAAGTATTCTTAAATCACTATTACTTTAACCTGAAATAGGCAGTTTAAAACACACACACACACACACACACACACACACACACACCAGGCAGGTGGTGCATGCCTGTACTTCCAGTGCCTCAGGAGGCTGAGGCAGGAAGATCACAAGTTCAAGTCCAGGCTCAACTATTTAGGTGACTCAAAATTTAGGAAAAGTAAATAAATAAAACAAAAAAGATTGGGGGTATAGCTTAGTGATAAAACATCCCTGAGTTCAACCCCAAGCACCAAAAACAAAACAAAATCAAAACCCAGAACTGCATTAAAACATATGAGATGCATATTATATACACTGATTATTACTGTATGATTTAGGATCCTGGAGAGACGCTCACAAACACAACAGGTGACATATCTGAAATTCGTTTTTTTGAATATAAGGAAAATATAAGGAAAATAAAATATTTTGAATCCAGCTTCACTATGAGTCTCCAAGATAATTACTCACAAAAGCAGACCCCAAAAGCAAAAATATTAAGTAGTTACAAACCTACACTTTATGTCTAAGGAGCATGATCATTTGTACATATAATTATGAAAGAGGAGATTGAGTCATTTCCGAATGGGTCCTATGCCTAGGGTCACAAAACCAGATGGTAGTTTTTTAATCAAACCAAAAAAAGTCGTCATCATCATCATCAACAATAACAATAATAGAACATCTAAAATGGGGAACATAGACATGCCCTTGGGGGCAGGGTCTGTGTGACCCGGAGCTGTCCCCAGCACTGGTGTGTGAGGCAGAGTACACCAAGTACCCACTACAGCACGAAATGGGCGTGATGAATACTTCAGTATCTAAGAAGTCACAGCAGGACCACCATGAAGGAGAGATGACCTGTCGTGGTTTCTTCCAGCTGGTCTGTGATAAAAATTGTTTGTGGGTTCTGCTGAGCCACGCCGAGCTTGGTATTTTACACTCACGTGCTTATTAAACCCACAAGAATCAGAGATGGTGCTGTGTTCTTCCCAGTGCATGCTCGAGCACACTGAAGCCCAGAGAGTGAATAGCTCACCCAAGTTCACACTGCTAGCAACAAGGCTGGGAGGGAGTAGGGATGTCTGAATCCAGAGGTCTGAGCCCAGAGCCTGTTCGCGTACCATCATGCTGCACTGGGAAAATACGAGTCTGAGAGAAACAATCTGTCATGCTTCTGACGTTTAAAGGTAGGACTGGACCTCTGGACGTGCATCCTGTCAGATGGAGGGTCATCACAACCATGGAGAGTGCTACAGGTGTTCAGATAGGCACAGGTTGAGGAACATTTTACAAGGAGTTACAGGGAAGATAAACGACCAGCTACCAAGGACATTAGGAATAAAACAAAAAAAAAAAGGTGAGAGGAAGAGGCCAATAATCCAAGGGCTTATTAAACAAGAATCTGGCTGGGAAGTGTTTGATCAGGTCCAGAGCTGAGTTTCTCATGGTGTCTCTATTGCCCCATCAACAAGTGACCCTTATGGCCAGTTCATGTCCATTGTCCACTCCACTGAACTGTCTCCCATGCAGATGTCTCAGTCAAGGGGAACACTAAGGAATGGAAGGCGGTGTGGCCCATGGCTTCCTCTTTCCATAGCAAGCCTCCACCTCTCCAAGCCCTCAAGCCAATTTTATAAGGTGAACCTGTGCCTGTCAAATAGAAAGGCTGAAATTCATTTTGTTTTGCTTCTCGTTTTAGAACACAAGAGGAGTTGTGCTCAGTGGGTAGTATATGCTGTTCTCTGATTCATCACAACACAGGTCAGGTTGGCTGGGGAGCTGATCTGTACTGGGAAGCACATCCGGCTGCCCCTCAGGGATTTTTTGGGTTGACCATGGGCCTCTGACTGTGTGACCTGATATTAAATCAGGAAGTTCCATTTCTTGGAAAGCGGGGCCTCTTGAAATTCAGCCAGTATCCTGTTCCTCTTCCAAGGACAGTGAAAAAGCAGGAATAATGGTTAAACAGTCAAACATCTCTTGTATTTGTAGATATAAATCTGGAGGAAGGAGGTGCTTGGATCTCATCAGACAGGATAATAAGATGCATATTGTTTTCCTCCCATTATTTAGTTCTGTGTCTTGTTAAAAGGCAATTCACTACAAACTAGTATCTGTCACTCCCGAATGAACTGAACAAGTCATAAATCAGGCTTGCCTCCTTGTGTACAAGGGATATGAGCTCACGAAAGGAGATCTCAGAGATCCTTTACACCTTATTATCACTAGAGCCACAGATGAACAGAAGGTATGGGGATAGTTCAGAATAAAAGCAGGCATGGCTCTATGCCTGCTTATATAGAAATATATGCATGGAGAAGATAATTTTTCTCGTGTTTGTAAAACAAGTTGAGTTACAGATGAGAGTGCCATATAAATATACCAGATTAATAAGAATTATGAATTATGATATAAAATTTTTATTTTACATCTTCACTTAGAGTAATGACCATGCAGATGGGAGTACTGAGAAGCTACATTATAAATAAACATGAGAGATGAGAAGAAGCATAAAAATGTTGAGATTTCGACCATGTAAAAACAAATGCAGAGTATCTGAAGCCTCTACTGTGCACTCTCTCTATTCTACAACATCAATACGGGGGGTGCCCTGTATTCAATCAATGAACAGATCACTCATAAGTTCTTGATCTATTAAGAAACATGTGTCTACATGAATGAGAACAGATATTAAAAACACACACACAAAAATTCTCATTTCCCAACTCCGCAAAAATCGCACTAGAACCAAAATCTATCACAAAATTATTTTGCGCTCCAGAAGTCCACCCTGGGAGACACATGTCAAAGGGAAGCTGAAAATGACTGGCCATGGTGCCCACCCACGTACACCTCTGCCCTGGACTGTACTATCCCTGTCTGACGTGCTCTGTCGTCCTGTAAGAGAATGGGGGCATCGAAGACCTGCTTTGCAAGACTGTAAAGATTAAAGTGACTGGCACACGGTAGGATCCCAATGAATGTTGGCTACTGATATTGGTTCATGATTGGCTCTTGGTGTCCCTTTGGATTGTTGATATTTAATAGACGCTCACTTAATCAAAACGATGCAACATGTATGTGTCAAGGGTAAGGCGATCAGAACCTGAGAAGCGTAGATACAGCCATGCTGGGCTTCAGGGCAAGCCAGAGGGTTTCTGTTCCCTAATTTGTTGGTGTCCCACCCCCATGAAGCAATGTCAATGCACATAGATAGATTTTTCAGACACTCTTTTATTGTGTACATTGTTTTCTTTGTCACAGCCAAAGCAGAATGTGTTGTAGGGGCTTGGAAGTGAGTCTTATTTCATTTAGATATTTATGAAGACTGGATAATTCAAGTGAAATTAAATTAAATTTATTGTGGTTTTAAAACCATGGGGGAACTAACATTCTTTCCCTGGGATTTCCACTAAAAGACAAGCAGGTGAGTAGACAGGTGGAAGATAACCAACAGTTATGTGTGTGTATATGTGTGTGTGTGTGTGTGTGTGTGTGTGTAGGTGTGCATGTGTCACATATATGCAGCATGGAGGTGCACGTGTACGTGGCTCAACACTTCCACCTGCTGGCTAGATGAACTGAGTCAAGTTATTTAACAGCCTAGTTTTTGTTTCTTCTGTTAGGACTGCAATACTTCACATGAAGTCACTGTGTGCATCAAAGCCAAGGTATGGCAAGGGCTTAGCGCGTGCTTGGCAATCATCCAGGTGTAAATAATCATCTCACTGTATAAATTAATATAAAACACACTGGTAAACAGATCACCTGCATTGACTTAACCAGCAAACTCATCAATTATCCATTCCGCACATCCAATGACAGTTCTCCATTCCTTTCAGTGAGTCTGGGACCAGACATGGTGGCAGGGACTGTGCTGCAGACTAAGCCCTGAATGCCAGTCAAAGGACACCTTACCACCAGGGGCTTACTGACCAGCTCCTCTGGGCTATCCTCAACTCTCGATATTCCTTGGTCAACTGATAGATACAGCTCCTCCCCTCAAGGACAGTGTGAGGAAACAAAAAACAGAGACGGATAATGTTTACAGCGATGACCAGGGCAGTTAGGGCCAGCTCGGGAAGGCGAACTTGAGAATTAGAACAAAGGTGGTCAGGGAAAGGGCAGGGTGAGGTGTTGGAAAGGCCACCAGGCCAAGAGCAGAGTAAGCAAGCATGCTGGAGGGGGTCAGCCTAGGAACAGAATGAAGCCAGTGTCAGGACAGAAAGATCCACAGGACAGGGGGCAGGAGGCCAGTAGTCCCCAGTGAGGAGTGAGGACTTCAGTGGTCTCTGGGGAGACTCCGATTTCTGTGTGTGGTGGTGGGGATGGGGCGGGGGATGGAGCCCACCGCATCCTCTCTTACCATTCACACAGCCACGTGGCCTTGCAGCCCCTGGGCCTCATTCACACGCCACCTGGCAGAAAGACAGCCGCTGCTGAAACACTCAAAGCAGGCCTGGAGACCCAGCTCTAGCAATTTTCTTTCCTCCACTTTTCAAAGGAGATTATGACCTGTTGACAATGTGTGATTTACATGGAGTTGATGATTCGAGGAGGTACAACTTGCCCAGTGCACTGTCACCTCCCCAATGGAAAACCACCATCTCTGCATGAGCCTGTGTTCCGTGTGCCCAAACCGCACCTGGAATCCCCCCTCTCTTGAAGTATCCAGGTGTCATGAATTAGGCGTCTTTCTAAATGGTCCAGCTAGAAGGGACAGATGTGGGTGTCCATTCTCTCATCTCCATTCCAAAGCCTCTGGCATCCTTTCCATACTTCTTGTAAAAACCTACCAAATCACACATTCCTAGGCTTGATGAGTTAAAAGTGATTTCATAAAAATGTGTAGATATTTTTAAAATAGAAAATTTCCATTTGTCACATTCAATTTTTTTTCCTGGCAGTCATTTAAAAGTTTAGATTCACTCATTTTACGAAGTAACAATTTATTGCGCAACATATATACTCATGGGTTTTCTAATTGGAAGATCAACTTGAATATAAGGATATGAGAAATATTTTAATACTTGTAAAATATTTTTAAAAATACTAAAGGAAGAACGCATGAGATCTCTTTGAAAAACTATACTGAGCTACGTAACGTTATTCAGTTTCCCAACAAGCTGCAACAGAATCAACAGACCAGTGTGGTGGATACCGCTCAGTCCCTTGCATGAATCAGGTTCACAAAAAAGAAACCAGAAAATGGAGCCAACAATCCAGCCATCCAAACCACAGGTGGACAAATGGGGGCGGCCATGACCTGGGGAAAAGCAAAACGTGTCACTGAACATTACGGAGACAACGTACGGACTCGCATAGACTGGCAACACAAAAACAGGATGCTGATATGACCTGGACCAAGAGGATGGCCTAAACCTGTACTCCTTTGAGAGGGAAAGAAAGCAGCATTCATGGTTGGGCCAAGATGTCCGGCGGAAAGCTGGGCAGTGGAGGAACTGCTATGTTCTCTAGGCAACGAATGCCCGGCTGTTTTTCGGGTTGTTCGCATGTGCACTGGGAACGGTCAGCATGGTATACTCATGGTATATTCTCCAGCATGCCTGCGGCACACCTTCTTTGCCTGGCATTTTTTTGTGCAATCTCCCCGTGACTCTGTATGGAGTTCATGCCTTACCCCCAAAATACCTTGGTGGCAAAAGGAAGGTATCATTCATCCACTTGAAATGTGCAGGGTAAGATTCCAGTTTATGAATGACTTATTGGCAAGAATAGGACCATCATCCAACACTGAAAGGGATTCATGGCTCCCTAGCTTTCAGATGCTCAAAGTTCAATGACTGTCAAAGAGCACCTTAAGAACTGAGTTCTCCCTGTTAGTTACTAAACTTGTACCTAGAAAGGGCTGTGTTAAGTCACCCCGCAGGTTGGTCTTCAGAGGTTTAACGATTCCGGTTCATTAGATCCTTTATTTGATGCATGAATAATCAAGAGAAGGCTCAGCCTTTCTCACAGTCCCCATGTCCCTGTCCCACGGCAGCTTGTGCATCATGGCGTGCACATTAGGAGAGATGGAGGTCCCGTATGATGTCAGCATTTCCTAAAGGGTGACTAAACACAGCAGAGGCTGGGAGCACAGGATGGGGGAGGCTGCACACTCTGGGCGAGATCTGCTTTCAAACCCTAGCTCTGGTTACACCTGAGGCCCCCCTGCAGCGGTGAATCCATCTGAGCCCGGGCGCACTCATCCTCAGAAGGGCACTGCAACCCTCCTTGGAGCAAGGTGTGGCGGATCAGCGGTGGCCTTGCTTGGGGTCCTGTCTATGTTATCAACATTCATCATAACTCCTCCTTTTCCCTGGGGTAATAACTGGAGGTATCAAGGCTGTAATGCTTGCACCAACAGGCAGATGATATGAAGGAAGGCCGTTTATTTAAAATGACTTTCTGACCCCATGAAGATGATCGTGTTTGGTCTGCATCACAATTTTCAAAACACACCCCTCCTATCAGCTCTGGCAATCTGCCCAGGGCCTTCCAATAGAGGACACTGTCCAGCCTGAAAAGGAGAAAACTGTGTCACATGACCCACACACTTGCTTGACATGTTTTAAATCCTATGTATCTTCCCACTCTAGCCAGTTTAACTTCTGAGTTCATGACTGCATCCATTCCCAGCATCTCCCCGGGGGGAGCTATCTGGTAAAGTACCAAACTAGGCTGCTGTCTATGAAATCTTGATTTTGCTCTGGTTTTACAGAGCTGCTTCTTTTCCGTGACACATACTTCATTCCCAGTCCTCATTTGTCTTTGTTTTGCTTGTTTGTTCCTTCAGTTCCAATTGTGAATTTCCAGCTATAGGAATGTTGTCAGTTCAGAGAGCACCAGGGATTTACACCCTGGGGTGCTTTTGCCAAACAAGCTCACTGTACCCGGATGGAGCCCAGCACATCACCCAGCCTCGCCGTGCTTGAGCTGTTGAACATCAGTGTCTGCTCCGAGGAGAAGAATGGAGCCCAGAGAGGAGCTCCCTTTAGAATAAGCACAAGTGACACAGACGGGGGTTTCTTCCTCCAAGTAAATGACCTTTAATAATTAGGAAGCCAATAATTGTATTTAAATACCTCAAGGAGTCCTAATGAGGTTAGAATAGCGCCATCAATGTATCTCAAGCCAGAGGACTTCAAGATGGTTACTAAAAGAGTCAGGTTTTCTTAACTAGAAACATGGTAGCTTGCAAGAAATAATCCTGCTAAAATGAGAAGCTTCTGGATTTCAAGGGAGTCCCCTCCACAGGAGGTCACAGCTGGAATCTCAGAGAACAGAAGCCTTGGAGTTCCCTGGTCCACCCAGGGGGGCAGTATGCATTCCCCCCCTCAGCCTCCCAAGTGGGGATTACAGGCGTGCGCCACCGCGCCCGGCTGAATTTGTGTTTTAAGATCAGATTTTCCCCTGTGCCCAAATCACTCTTAAAAACCCCAGAGAAGGAAAATGAACAGGTGGCAGAGTGTTAGATGATCCTGTCCCTGTCAAGGTCCGAGCAGTTAGTGAAGCTCATCCAGGAGGTAATTTCTCCAAGTTCCTACTGAGGGTTTAAGTTGTGCCCAAGCATTAGTTCCCCCGAACTCACAAACACAAGTCACACAATACTAATGTGGACACACCACATTCCCCGGCCAACTGCGCTTTTTGTGGGTTTATTGTTTTCTTAATTTGACTACCATTTTCTTGAAGGCATACTTTACAGCTTCTCTATTTTAAGCATCAACCATTAAACATTTATTATCCTCCTTTACAGTAATCATTTAATAAGAGTTACTAATGATAATATTTTAATGCATTAAAACTATAAAGGAATTTCTCTAAACACATAAATTCATTTTAAGAGTGATTTGGGCACAGGGGAAAATCTGATCTTAAAACACAAATTCAGCCGGGCGCGGTGGCGCACGCCTGTAATCCCAGCACTTGGGAGGCTGAGGCAGGAGGATCGCGAGTTCAAAGCCAGCCTCATCAATGGCGAGGCACTTAGCAACTCAGTGAGACCCTGTCTCTAAATAAAATACAAAAAAGGGCTGGGGATGTGGCCTAATGGTCGAGTGCGCCTGAGTTCAATCCCTGGCACCAAAAAAAAAAAAAAAAAAAAACACAAATTCATTTTCAAACACATACCTCAGTGTTCCTGATTCCTCTGGAATGTTCTCCAATCAACCACGTTGCCTTTGAGAACTGAATAAGTAATGGCTGAAGGGGGTTCCCAAACAAAATGGAACATTTTTTTCAAATTCTTAAAATTGAGATGTTTTCAAGCATAAAAATGTTTGGGAGGGGGGTTTTATTTGTTTTTTAAATTCTGGAATGCAACTAATAGAATACTTTTCTTTATTTAGCAATAACATTCACATTTTGCTTTTGTGAAATGTGGTTATTTCCTACTCATTCAACAGATACTGACCAAGCAATGTTGACCAGTGCTTCTCGCGCTGAGTAAGATGGCTGAGCCCATGAAAGCCCATGAAAGGGCTCACATATAATTCCTGCCCTCAAGGAATTAATAAACTAGTGGGAGAAACTAAGAAATCAACTGTTCCCCATGTCTTGGCCTGTTCAGGCTGCTATCATAAAAATACTGGGGTAGGTTTTTTTCCCTCCCGATGCTGGGATTGTATGCAGGGCAAGTGTTCTACTATAGAACTACACCCCAGGCCCTGCGGGGAGCTTATAAACAAAAGACACATTTCCTTACAGTTCCCCAGGCTATAAAGTTCCTAGTTAAGTTTCCTTCAGACTCCGTATCTGGTGAGGGCCTGCTTCCTGGTTCACGTGGTGGAGAAAGCAAGGCAGCCTTTCCCAAGGGCTCTCGTCCCATTCATGAGGGTCCCATCCCCATGGCTACTCACATCCCAAAGGCGGTGACACCCAGAGCCACATCCCACCTCCTGGTGTCGTCACGTCGGGGGTTGCTTCAGTATGAGTTTTGGGGGACACACTGATGACATTAATTCATTCATTTAAAAAATACGTACTGGGCTGGGGTTGTGGCTCAGCGGCAGAGCGCTCGCCTTGAACGTGCACGGCCCGGGTTCGATCCTCAGCACCACATAAACATAAATGCATTGCATTGTGTACAACTAAAGTAAATAAATAAATATTTTAAAAATATGTACTGAGTGCTTGCTGTGCATCCGGCACTGTCACGAGCATGTAAAATAAGTCAGTGTACAGAAGACACAGGCTCCCGCCACTGGGACCTTCCGTTCTGGTGGCAGAAGGAGGCGAGGAGAATGCAATGGCTAAGGTGAAGCACTGAGTGTGGTAAGAGGTTCTGAGGGCTAGACCAGAGAGAGGGCCTGGCTTTAAAGTAAGGAGGCCAGGGTGTAGCCCCATAGCAAAGGTGACATCTGGGCAAAGACTCCTAGAGTTGAAGCAGCTGGGCCTCTGGCTGAGGGGCAGAGCTGTCAGTTAGAACAGGGACTGGCAAACTCCAGCACATGCCCCAGATCTGGCCTGCAGTTTGTTTTGTATTGAAGTTTTATCAGGCGGGAGCCAGCCACGCTCATGCATGCGTAGCCTGGTGACAGCTGCTTGCTTCTGCAATGGTAGAACTGAAAAGCTGCCACGAGATCATAGGGACAGAGAGCCTAATGTATTTCATCTGTGGCCCTTTGTAGAGAACGTCTGCTGGCCTTTGAAAGAGAAGAAAGAGCCAAAGCCACTGTGCAGCCTTTGAGGGGCTGAGACACAGGCAGCAAGGAGCCAGTGAAGGATCAAGGGCAGGGAGGGCGTGGGCGGCCAGCGGCGACTGGCATTGTGGCTTTCTCTGTGGGTGCAATGGAGGATTTTGTACACTCGGGGCAGGAGAAGACACAAGAGTCCCCATGCTGTGCAAGCAGATGAAACCACGGGCAGTGCCAAGAAGGGATGAGACAGACACAAGTGGGTCTAGGGGAAACAGCCTTCAAGGCAAGCCACAGAGAATCAGGAATTCACCAGGAAGCAGAAACCCCAGCAGGCGAGGACAGGACAAACACCCCGTGCAAAGGAACATGGTGAGGAGGCAGGATGTCCCCAGGAAACTTCACATGGCCCCACGCAGGACACCACAGGGCATGTGGGTCTGCACAAGCAGTCAGAGCAGATCCCACCAGCCAGGTAAGAGGACACAGACAAAATTCACAAAGGCATCCAGAGCCCTGGCCATCCCTGCTGCCCCTCTCTGTTCCAGCCGGTGTTACAGCTGATGGAACATCCTCACACCTGGGTCACCGTGCACAGGTGCTGTGGGACACCTATCCGCCACTGTGTAAGCAGTGGAAATTTTAGCTGATGCAAGAAATTGCACTGTACACTAAGAAACTGCACCTGGAACTCTGGTATTGGGTCCTGGGACGTGGATTGCTAAAGGAAGGTGGGGGACCCATGCAAGATAGTTCTGTTTGGTTTCTGGGAGATGAGATGGGAAGTTTAGAAGCTGGCAAGTCCTTCCTCGGGGCTCCCCGTGTCCAGACAGGACATCACCCCGAACAGGTCGATCCCATCATTTGCCTGAAGATTAGTCTTGAAGTACCAGGGACCCTGAAAGATCTAACTAGATGTAACGAGATGTAACCTAGTCTCCCAACGACCACTGCCTGCCAGGTCCTGGCCACCCATCTGAACATGTGTCCTCTCTGCCGATGGCTGGTCTTGGGGTGTCAGGGCAGTCATTTCTTCCAACTCTCCACTGCAGTCCTCTGAGGGAGTGATTCTCGTGTGGAAGGAGCAAGACAAGGTCCAAGGAGAGACCTGCATGGGGAGAGGCTCCTTCCCTCGAGGTCCTGGGCTGGGAGGGCTGAACCGAGGGCGGACGCAGCTCTAGGGAATGGGTTTTCCGCTCCGGTGCTCTGCAGGGAGGAACAAAGAAACCGGGGCACACCATCTCCATCATTGGCAGAGCAGACAGAGGGCCCTGTTCTTTCTGCCCAGTGACTGCTTACTGTACTGGAAACCAGAGGCGACATCGTCTGCTAGGAGAGGGTGATGCGGCGAAGATGGGGAGCCTGAGAGACAGGCACACTGACCCTGCAGCACAGGAGGGAGGGGAGATGGTCGCCGGAACGTGAGGCACGGGGGCTTTGGCTTCCCACCTGGGAGCGTCTCCTTGTTAGAGAGTGGTATGGGTTGGGTTGGATCCCCTCAAATCTGAGATCGAAGTCCTGACCTCCTTTTGTTGTGACCATGACCTTATTTGAACAGTTGCAGATGTCACCTAGTGAAAATGAGGTCCATAGGGTGGCTCTAGCCCAGTGACTGGTGTCTTCTAAGGAGAGGGGACTTTAGACAGAGACACACAGGAAGATGGCCAAGTGACAATGGAGACAGAGACAGGAGTGAGGCCACCACAAGGCCTGGAACAGGAACCACGGAAGCCAGAAGGAGCAAGGAAGGTTCCCCCCACTGGAGACCTTGGAAGGCCCATGGCCCTGCCAGCACCTGGATTTGGGAGCTGTAGCCTCCAGAGCCCTGAGAGAAAAACAGTTCACTCGGAGTCACACAGTTTGTGCTACTTTGTTCAGGAATCCTGGGGGGGGGGGGGGGGGGGGGGGACCAGGAAACCATCCACACTGTTCCACATGCACCAGAGGCTGTCTTGACGGAGCAGAGTTGGCTGATGGCCGGCTGGAGGAGGATTCTTGGTCACATAATAATGACTAGGGATGGCTCTGCTGGTCACTCCATCAGTTAACTAGAGGAATAGAGAAAGGACTGCCCCCACGCACAGGCAAACTGTCCCGCACAGAACAAATCGCAGCAGTGAGCCCAAAAGCAGACGTTTTGCTGACCATGGTGAGCAGGTGCCGTGTGCCCGGCTTCTCCTGCTGAGACAATTTTCTTTCATGCACAAAAAAAAGCTTGGAAGAAACTGGAAAGCACCCAAAACAAAGGGGTGAGTTTTGCTTCTAATACGTGAGCTGCTGGTAGCTGAGCAATGGCCTCCGAGAGGCTCCGGGTTGTGCTAAAGTCTGGAGACGCCATGATGGGCAGTTCCAGGCAGGCGCTCAATGCTTGCATAAGGCACGGCAGGCCAGGGAGAGGCCAGCCCTGAAGGGCACAGGGGAGCCAAGTTGGCCTCTTAGTGCCAGAAGACAGGTTGAAAGGGGAGGCTGGGAAGGGCGATAATTTAGGAACCAGAGGCCAAAGTGTTCATTCCTTCACTGTCAACAACCAGGTACCTACTAACCGCCTACTGTGCAGCAGGTAAGTATCAGACACGAGGAGTTCATGGCATCTACTTAATTGCTTGGTACCTGACAATTAGGTGCCTGGCGCTAATCATCGTCTTCATCCCACAGGCCCATCTTATTCTCCGAGCAGCAGGCTCAGGTGGTTAGTTAGGCCCAGTTTGCAGATGGGGAATCTGAGATTCAGCATCAAGTCCATCCAACTTCAAAGCCTCTGCCTTCCGCCGGCCAGCCTTGGGCTGAACAGTAGGAAGCAGGCAGAGTGCTACCCAAACCACGGGGGGTCCACTGTACAGTGAGGACAGAGAAATACAAAGCAGGCGGGGACAGATCAAGGGCAAAGGAGCCAGGATCTGTGCTGTGGTTCCTGGAGGAGGGGGGACCAGAGTGACTGAGGGCTTCTCAGTGCAGGTATTGAAGGGTGCTGAGAAATGAGCCAGAGGAGCAAAGCCTGAGTCAGGAGGGGCGGGAGCAGGGAGGTTCCAGGAAGATGCTGCAGGGCAGGGAGGAGAGACTGGGAGATGAAAAGCAGGGCCACCTGCCCAGGCACCTGACCTGGGGCAAAGTTCAGGCTTCATCCTGGAAGTTGCAGCCCCGGCTGAAGTCACCTCTGGCTACAGGACGCGCTGGCCTTGCTGTGCTAGTTCACAGAGCCGTGAGGTCAGCTAGCTGCCAGCACGGCGAAGCCACAGATTGCACAGGACAGTTCACACCTCTGACTGCTTCAGAAAAATCTGAGGGCCTGGCACAGGCTCTGGCACTGCTCCAAGGGCACTGTCATTGCCTCAGTCCCACAGTCCCACGTGTCCATGAGCCCTGTCACTCTCATTCACAATTACTTACCAGCCCTGTGGTCGTGCATGAGACTCAGTAAAGACTGGAAGGACAGAAGAGTCAGCGTGTGTAGGAACATCCATCTGCTCCTACAGGGGACTGAGGACTGTGGCAGAAGTGAGCCCACCCCTCCACCCTTACACGTCCACCTGTGAGAGCCCACCGCACTGTGCAGGCACTGTGGGGCCAGGAGTGAGCAAGACCAGTGTGATCTGGTAAGAAAGCAGCTTTCCAGAGACAGGAAACCGTCAACAGCGAGATGACAAGCTGTGCCTCCTGCCACTAAGGACGTGGCAGAGCAGTGGCACCGTCACCTGGAGGTTCCAAGATGGACAACCAGAGGAGGCTCCTCCCGGGAGAGGCAGCAGCGGGGCCTGAAGGACTGAGGTGGCAGCTCCCTGGACCTGGGCAAGACCGTGCAGGCGGAGGGGTGGCTTGGGCAATGGGCCAGCGCAGGAGGGGACTCGGGTCATGGGGGGACTTCAGGGAGTAGCTTGACTGGGATGGATGGGAGGAGAGAGCAAGCAGATGTGGCCAGAGGCCGTGGAACAAGCCACCGCAGGCCAAAAACATACCAGAGTGGAGTGTTCTTCTCCCAGCAAAGGGAAGGCAGGCAAGGGACGGGGACAGAAGCCACCTGGTGACCATGTTCAACAGCTCACGCTGGCTGCTCCAAGGAGGGGGGTCGGAGAGGGGCTTGTGCAGCGTTTCAGGCAAGAAGTAAGAAAATGGGAAGAAGCACCCAGACCCAGAAGCCAGGCTAACAGTGGGCCTCAGAGGACAGGGTGCAGTGTGGCTGGGAAGTGGGGAAAGAACTCGTCAGAGGTGTGCCAGGGTCCAGCTCAGACGAGTGGCCGAATCCTGGGCTGGACTGTGTAGCCCCAATTCATATGCTGAAGCCCCAACCTCCAGAACGCGGCTGGACTGGGAATTGTTGAGGTCATTAGGCTAAAACAAGGTCATTATTGTGGGTCTTAATCTAGTACGGCTGGTGTCCCTAGAGAGTAGATGAGGACACTGACAAGTGGAGGGGAGCCCTTGAAGTCCAGGAGAATTTGGTCATCTACAGGCAAGGACACGCCAGCCCTGCAGAAGCCTTCGTCTTGGACTCCAGTCTCTAAAACTGAAGAAAATAAGCAGGCGTTGCTTACGCCACCAGTCTGTGGTACTTTGTGATGGCAGCCGCAGGACACTAACACAGTCCGCCCAAAACAGGTGGGACAGGAAATGACAAGCAGGCATGACACTCACCGAGCCTGACAGAGCATTAGCTCTCAGAGACAAAGCTAGACCTGCTTGGTCAGAGCAAAAACCCTAATCTGGAAATGGACCACAGGTGGCTCTGATGTGGTTGGATAGGGACCTGGCTCAGATGCAGTGGGGTGGAGGGGACCTGGCAGTCACATTAATCAATTGGCTGAATCGGGAGCAATCAATTGGCTAAAAGCTCAGAACATAAAAGCATCATTTAAGAAGGCCCTTAAAACTACAACAGGAAATAGGAGCATTCTTGGACACTGCAGAGATAAGGGTGTTGTTTACTTAGCTTGTTTGGGTTTCTTTGTTTTTGTCTTATTTAAGAGCGAAGCAATCTGAGCGATTTTCTAAAATAATGACAGTCAACATTAGAGAGGAATAATAGAGAGGTGATGATCAAAAGAAAGGATAATGAATAACGTGACAATTTTGAGAAAAGAGGGAGGGAAGGAAGGAAAGAAGGAAGGAAATAACTCTAGAACACAGCAGAAAGAATCAGCTATGGACAAAAGTGATAATAAAAGGCATGTTTGCAGGGCTAGTAAGGGGACATCTCTGAGAATAGCATTTCTCTAGGAAATCAGAGGTGAAAGGCACCTTCTGAGCATCACGGGGTAGGAGAGAACTGGAGTGGGAAGTAGAAAGGGGACAGAGTGGGGACTGGGGACTTGGACTAATGCAGAGTCACCCTGAGGGCCTGTGCTGAGGGCAGAGGCTGCACTTACACCATGTGCCTCTTCCGACAGCAGGGCGACCCTCTCTCCAGCATGCTGTGAGTTAGAGATGCGAAGGCCAAGAGGTGGGTTCCTGGGGCGGGATTTGCAGGGAGCTGGGCGAGGGAGATTGGGAGTGGAAGATCTAAGGAGAAAGGGCTTGGGATGAGGACCTCTAGTAAGGGGCAGATGGTTTGCAAAGTGGGGATTCCAATTCACTAGGTGAGAACAGATTTCTCCTATGTCCAGGCCCAGCAGAGGACAGGAGCAGAGCCACAGGGTGGCCAACAGCCAGAATCCATCTTGGATGGAAGATCAGACAGAGTAGAAGCCAGAGCAACCGGAGAGAAAATAGCATCACGGGATTCAGTAGAAGAGAATGTGCCCCCACAAAACACAAGATGGTCCCTCACATGCAAGACCTGAGAGCCCTCAGGGCTGACTCGTGCTCTCTGCCTGAGTATGAGGGTCTCCCATGAGGGCTAGGAGGTGCAGGGGTGAGTGTCCTCTTTTGACAAACGCAGGCTATTCAACATCACGTGAGCTGTGCTGACACCGTGGACTGGGTGGTGGGTCTACCATATTTATCTCCAAATTATTTCCAATTTCTACAATTACCAGAGATCGTATATTAATGGTAGTCCATGTGAGGAGTCTAAAAACATTGATTTCTCTGTACTGCAAATAACAACATTATGCCCACCACAACCATGTCAAGCACAGAGGTGGCTCTGCATGACATCACTTGATTCCCAAATGGACAGGATTCCAGCCAGAGGGTAAGGGAATCTCACCACCTGACCAGCCAGTGTGTTCGCATGAGGGTCTCGCGTGAGGAAGGAGCCAGCGTTTCTAACTCACACTGCGGCCTGATACACTTATGGCATCACTCTGGGAAAGTTATGCTCTGCGTTATTTTCAGCAGTGCTGACGACAAAGCCTTTGTGGTGGAAGGCAGAGGTCTCGTTTGATTTCCACTGGTCTCTTTGCTTGTTGTAAAAATCAACAATAAATAGGACAACTCTTAAGTCACACAGTCGGAAGTTCCAATCCCCAAAAGAGGCTGCCCATAAAGTGTTGTTTTCAGTTGAAAACAATTCAACAGAGAGTCTGTTAGTGGGAGAAATCTAGCTACTGCTTCGGTTTGGGAGAACAATTCCTGTTGCCATTTGGAAGCGATGCTGCCATTCAGTTACCGTAGGAACTTGGTTATGAGGACATTCTTTTTTTCTACATGTGGGGAGACTTAAAGGCAAATAGTGATGTTTAAGTTGATTATATACCTTGGCAAAATACTTTGTGGGTGTCTGTGTATATGTACATACACAGACACACATGCACACATCAAGATAAATATGCATAGTAATAGGTCCAAGCCACTAATTTTTCCCAATGGGTATTTGACAATTTATGAAAGAAAAATTTTGTCATTACAATTGAGTGGAGAACCGTGCCACTAGCCACTGGCAGGCATAGTCAGGACGCTGCTGAACACCCTACAGCAAGGACAATGCCTCTTCCAAAGCAAAGAATGACCTTCCCCCAACAGCAGTATTTTCTGGTGGTGAGAAACTCTGGTCTACCCAATTTCCTTCTCCTGGGCAAAAGGCCATCCAACCTTCGTAGAGGTGGAAACATTAAATCAGTGTCACACTGGCAAACTCAGGACTACATCTTTCTGCAAACTACCACATAAATGCTGAGAGATACATGGTACCCACACCGCCTGTGTGTGTGTGTGTGTGTGCGAGGTCACACTCCTGCATGCGCAGAGCACTGGATTTCAGCTAGCACATCAGGACCTACAGCCAGTCTTGGCTTACATGGTCAGCATCATCTTCTGACTTTGTAATGAGCAGGAAAACAAGCAAAAGACCAGGAAAAAGCAGCTGAACTTTGATGACTGGTTCAAATCAACATGAACCCTCCTATTATGGTCTAGTGGGTGGAAAACATCACTGATCTTTCTATTTACTAAAGAGTCACGTGATGCTCTTCCAATCCTTAGGAGTAAAAGCATTACATTTAGATTTCTTTGCAAAATGAACATTTTGATTTTCTTTGGAAAGTCTGACAGTTCACGCTCAGGCACCAAATAACAGTATTGCACACAAATGAGCTGGGGCACAGGGTGACCGTGCGGCTTACCGTTGAGCCATTTGGAGTTGTACTGAGCGGTGCGGAGAGGCGGCAAAACCCCCAGGCTTCGGTAAATGGCAGGATCGCGCCCTGGGAAGTCCATGGCTGTTGCAGCATAGAGCTCCCCGCCAGCCGTGAGCAGAGCGGTGGAGTTGTGCTGGGGACTGTAGGGACAGCGGGCCATGCCACTGATCTGGTCATGGATCTCGGTCAGGTTACTCAGCTGTGGCGAAGACCAAAGGGGAAGCAGTTAGACTCCAAGAAGCCCCTAGAAAAGGGCTGGTGGGTCTCCTCTCTGCAGTTCTGAGTGTCGAGTGTGCAATAAACTCTCTGGGATCATAGGCGATGGCGAACTTTCATACTCCAACTTTATGCAAACAGCCCGCGGTGGTCGGGACTGGAGAACCTATCAGTCACTGTCTGTCTGCTTCCTTGAGAGCCACTAAACCTCATGCTATCGAATACCCACAGACTGTGAAGTGAGCTTACTGTATTTATGGTTCTGATTTATAATGCATGAGCACTCCTTATTTTCCACTTTGATGAAGAACCCAACTTCAATATCTATAGATATACAAATCATAATAAAGCATTACATGCAATTTGATCAATATAAACCGCGGATAAAAAGATCACAAGTAGCCCTAAATAATGTGTTTCCGGTAAGGACGTGCGGTGTTGGCACCAGGTGTGCACATTCCTGTAATATATTTTCCTTTCCGTTTTGAGAGCCACGGGGTGTCCTGGTGTCATCTTGTTGATTCCTGACAGCCACTGAATGAGAAAAGCTCCGTGGAGACTGGGGGAATCTTGACAAGAATCAGTTTGGCTCCTGACTCTTCACTGAGAGCAAGCAGGGCAGAAGGTTCCGGCAGGAGGTGCAAGCATACGACTTGTCTGCTGTTGGATATCTGGCCCTGCGGAAGTTACTTAAACTCTCAGGGTTCTTTTATAAAATGGGCCCCTGGAGAGTAACCACCTCACGGGTGGATGTCGGGGACTGGGAGACTGGGAGATAGATGTGTACGGAGCCCTGGGAGCTCTCGGAACATTGTCTCCTGTGGTCCGCCTCCTTCCTTTATTCCCAATAACTGATCGTTCAGTTTTAGAGAAGGAAACAATAGAAACATGAGAAATTAAGGCCTGGGGAGAAGTTGCCCTACTGGAAATTAACATAATGGCATTTCCTTATTATGTTCCCTAAGGAAAATTAAATTAATACCCTAATAACGAAAATGACAGGCATGCGTGGTGACCCTGCCACACTCCTGCAATAGTAGTGCCCACTGAGGATCCCTGTCTAGACTACAGGTTCAGAAAGAGGATCAGTTAGACCTTTATTCAGCTATCTTCAGATTTGTTTGCTTTTTTGTTTGTTTGTTTACATGGTTTTCATCCAATTCATAGATTATATCTTCTTCCTCTGGATTCTAATTTTTGATCATTTTGATTCTTAAACACTGTCTCTTAGATAAAAGAACACAATTAAGAAAAAAAGAATATGCCTAGGATTAATGTTTAGGGTCACTGGTAGGGAAAATGCTGATTGAAATAGTTTAAAGGAGCAATAATTATTTATTTTCTTATATTATTAGCATTTCCAATTAGAAATAAATCAATAAATTAGATATTTATTTTATCAAAGTTGTTTTTAAATTAAAGAGCACCCCCAAGCTGTACAGAAATGCACTTAAAGCCCGGGTTTGGGCAACCTGCAACACTATGTTCCAGTGATTCCCACGCAGCCTACCGAGCGGTTGGTGCACACAGGTGTGAAGGCATTTGTTCCACAGGTAAAGAGCCGGTCGCCACCCACCAAAAGCACCCGGATGTAGTTCTGACACTCCTCCTGGAAAAGAAAAGCACGAGAAACGATTGACAAGGACTCTACGCAAGAGGAAGACAGAGCATGAGTGCATTTTTTTGTCTGGCTAATAAAATAAATAAATAAGTCTCTGAGATACTGACCAAAAGTCACAACAAAACTGTTAATCTGGGTTCCGTATCTGCATACTAGTTCAACAGAGAATGTTTACAATGATAAATGTATGTTCAATTAAATTCTCAGAGTCTGCATCTTCTTTTGATCATCATGGATTCATTTTGAATTGTAGTGCACACTTTAAATTTTCCTGGGCATGTATTAGGAAAATAAATAAAAGGAATCTATTAGATGCTGCTCTTGAAACAGAGTCTTGGAAAACCTCCCTGGCACTTCATAAAAACCTTGTAAATGCTTATCCACTCGAAGGTTATATGTAAAACTGTCAAGAAATGGAACACGTTTTTCTTGAGAGACTCAAACTGTATTAAATGCACTGCAAATATTTATAGACACTTTAACTCACTGATTGATGAGCAAAAATACTACTAATAAAGAAGGGTTTTCCCCATGCTGGGGGAAAAATTAGAGATGGGTTATTTTTTGTGGTTGCAAAGCTTTCATAGAAAATCTAAGGTATGACCATAGCAGTGATGGCCATGTGCAGGAGACAGCTCTTCAGTCATTCATTGGCTAATGTCCAGCAGGCACAGTGCTAGACGTCACAGTTAAGGCTAAAAAGTTAAAACAGAGTTATAACTTTGTCTATAGAGCTGTCTACATGCTAAAATGAGGCTGCAAGAGGAACATCCTGTTACTCAGTTCCAAAGGGGAAGGGAAAAGAAGAGGGGTGGGAAGGCTTCCTGAGGACTTGAAGCCTCTGATGAGTTTCAAAGGAAGAGGAAGATTTCGGGAGGTTTCCCGGAGGAGGTGCTTGAAGGGCACATGCTATCCTTCAGTGAGAAAGGAGGGAAAGATGATCAGATCAGATTAAGGGAATGGACGGGACTGAGCTTGCTGGGAAGAAAAGCACAGGAACTTCACTGGGAACAAAGAGAGCAGTGCATGAGCCAGGGCCAGACCTGGGCCAGGTAGGCAGCCCCGTGGGTGTGACACTGAAGGAGCCATTAAATGATGTTAGTGTGTGACATTTTGAACTGGGCTCATGCTTCTCATTAAAGGACACTAAGATTCAACGTGGAAGATAAGGTAGACACGAGGAGGCTCGAGCAGAGGAGATGTGCAGGAAGCCCCTTCAGAATTCCGGCTACATCACTTCATGCCTGGACCAAGGTGTCAGATATGAAGGGTCAGTGCCAGAACCGAGCAAAGCAGCAGGGCACAGAGATAAGATAGGGCACCGGTGACACCGCTTGGTCTCCTGACAGTTGAATCTCGTACTGTGTGAGCTCTGGACAACGCAGATCCTGCGGTAGAGCAATCCTCCCCTCAGCCAAAGGGAAGCCCGTCTCACAGGTGATGCTGACACAGAACCCACAGCTGCCTGACAGCGAGAAGCACTCAGGTGCTTGAATCCGCTTTTAAACGCGTATTGGAATACCAAGGGCAGATGATCCTTCCAACACCATTACCGACACGGGTAACAACAAATCATCACTGCTTGATAAACTGAGAAATAAACAACAAACAAAAAACCAGAAAGATCCGAGTTAACTATCAAAGGAATAAGGAGTAAAGACAGACGGTAGCCTGGGTGACTGGGGAAGGCGAGGCAGCCTGAGAAGCATGTTGTTTTGTTCGTTGACAACTCTATACTAGGGAAAGGGTAGCAGAGTCCCAAAGGCAAAGAGCCAAACACAGGTTTCTGGAGGAGAATCCCTGCCCAGGCCGGGAATACGGAGGGCGTGGCAGAATCCCCCACCTCTGCCAGCAGAGCTGCCCAGGAGTTTTTGCAAGATGGCATCTGGTGCGAATTAAAGCAGGAAATGTGCCTGCCCAAGGGCCTGTGATGGGTGACATCTTCCAGAGCCCAGGGCCAGTGTGCCTGAGGGCCGGGATGGGTGACAGACAAGATAATGACATCATGGTAGGGAGTGGGATGGAAGATCATCAAAGGTGCAGAGGGCTGGGGGTTTTGTTTGGTTCTTGTTGCTGCTTTTAGAGCTGTTTCAACAAGAAGACACGATGGAAAGCAACATTGCTCTTTTAAAGCAAGAGCCTCCATGGGGTGCAAATGCACTAGGGGCAGTCAGATAAGCAGAGACAGCTCAGTCAAGGGTGAATTATTCCAAGAGAGCCTTGCAGACTGAAAAGATATGATCTCGCAGTGGAGTTCTACAGACCTGGAAGAAAAAGCGAGGGCCTCTAG
Source organism: Tamias sibiricus (assembly GCA_025594165.1). Lineage (NCBI taxonomy): Eukaryota > Metazoa > Chordata > Mammalia > Rodentia > Sciuridae > Tamias > Tamias sibiricus. Next base: position 165,536,684 of record CM046662.1, on the reverse strand, counting down.
GCGATTTTGGAAAGGGGAACAATCCAGATAGAAAACGGGGCTTATCTCAATCTCACTCTAGAAAAACAAAGGGCAAATGGGATTGCAGGTTGCAACATTCCTGATGGCCCGTGAAGAACCGGAAAGAAGGTCAGTCGAGTGATAATCAGGATGCAGAAGCACGTGCCAGAGAGGCAGGTTGGACAAAAGTGGCAGCCTGAAACCCTCAGAGGGCACCGGAGATGAGAGGACGCAGAGCTCTTGCAGAGAGAGCAGAGGCTAGGAGAATGCACCGGGCTGCTCCCCCCGATTGGCTTCTCTGTGCTGCAGGCAGGGAGGGAGGGGAGAAGGTCAATGTCAGGGATCAGGACGGCCAGACAAGGCAGCCAGTGCGGAATCTGAAAGGATGGAGGGCAGATGCAGCCTTGTGGAACCTGGAGAAGCCTGCGACCATGTGCAACCTGCTGAGGGTCCTGGGGCAATGCTCTAGTCTGTCGAGCCTGGCCACGGGGAGCTCCAACGGCACAGGTGCAGGAGGAGGAGTCCAGGTCAAGGTGTGCTCACTCAGGCCCTTCAGGAGCAACCTGTGAAGGCCAGTGGAGGCTGTACTGCTGCTTTGTCATCAAGACACGAGGCTCAGCCAGGCTCATGGCCTTCCTGGGCTCACCCGCTGAAAAGCTCCCTGGTGTTTAACTCACAGTCAGTCTCCCCTGAAATCTAAACAAATGCATACATTTAAAGTAATGATTTCTTATAAAAAGAGGCGAGGGCAAGTGCAAGCAGAACAATGCAAAAGCAGAAAAGGGAGAAAGCTGAGGGACTCAGCTGCTGAGCACATTTAGGAATCAGAGTCAAAGAATGAGAGGAAATGGCGAGGAGTGCCCGGCTTTGCAAGACCGAGTCTACTCCTGCAGGCGGTTCTATAAGACCCAGATAATCCAGTGGGAGATGTACCAGTAGATCGCTTTGTTAATCCCTGCTACGGACGCAGTCTGCTCTTGGGCTATCTGAACTTGCTTGGAGCAGTGCGTGGAATCACCACTTTCAACTGCAGGCACCATCTGCGCAGAAGTCCCCAGGGGCTTCTTTAAAGGTTTCTCTTATAAATCAGCATAGTTAAACGCGTATGCTTTTCCTTTTCTCATCGAAGAAATTTTTGGCTTATTCAGTCTCTCTACCTTGCAAATGGGCTAAGAGGATTGAATGAATTCTGTTCTCCAGGAACTCCTAGAGAACGTCTCCTGGGCCACAGCAGCCTGCTGCTAACATGGCTTCTGGTTGATACTGAGAGCTGTCGATCGACATTTTGATAATATCACTTCAATATTCAAGGGACCCTTGTCTGATCCACCTGTCCTTGACTCCCAGCAAGTCCTATGAGACTAGACTAGATGCAAGGTCACCGACTCAGGTGGGGCTTTCCAGAGAGGGTAGGTAATGCCCACTTGGTTTCAAAGACACAGGTCCTAGACCCAGACCCTGGAAAGAAACCACGTTTTAGGGCTAATTTCTTAATGAATAAAATGGTTTTATTTTACAGAATTCTGTATTATTTTCCCCTCAGCAGGTCTGTTCTGCTTTTAAAAAACTAACTACCTGTGTGAACAGAAGACCTGCAAAAACAGCAGACCCCTCGGTGTCACCTGAGAAGCACCCAGCCCATCACACAACCATGGATTCCAGGGAGGAGGGGTGAAGGAGCCCCAATTAGGAAGGGCTATTGCGGCTAGCTGGAAGCCGTAAGTTCCACCTGATATGTATGTGACGCACCTGTAAATGCACGTGAGGCACCCGCAAAGCTAAAGGTATATAACCGGGTGAAAGCGGTCGGAGTTAGGAGAACGAATTCATTCAGTCAGTCGTGCAGTCGCTCGGTCGGTCAGAAGAAGAGTTCGGGTCGGAGAAGAGGAAAAGAATCAGAGCGGCCAGAACGTAGCCAGAGTGGTTACAGATAGAAGAAGTAATGGCTGGTCAGAGTTAGGCCGAGGCTCCCGAGGAAGAAAGAAGAAAGAAGAAAGAAGCTCTAAAAAATAATCTTTCTCTAAGCTACAAGAAGAAAAGCTCTCTCTAATCTTTCTCTCTAAAAATCTTTCTTTCCCTCTCTAAGCTCTCTCTAAGAAAGTAGAAGTAAAAGTAGTAATAGCTTTACTCTGCCTCCGAGTTTTCCTCCCGCGGTGCTGTGGCTGGCCATGACAGGCAGCTTACAGAGGGGTTGGGTTGGAAGCCTGCAGGCCTGAGGCCGACCGGGGCATTCCTGGTGACAGTCCTGGCTTTCTCTTGATGCATTACCTCTGGGAGCACCCAGAGTGCTAAAGAGCAGACATTTATAGTAACTGCAGGAGCCTTTGAAAAGTGGAATATACACCGACCAAAGTCATGATTGCCAGAGGACTCAAAAAAAAAAAGAAAAAGAAAAACACAGTGTCCTATCAGATGTGTTTGTCTCTCTGTGTGTGTGTGTATCTGTGTGTGTGCGTGTATAAGACAAGCATATATGTACATACATGTTAAAGATGCAATATACAGTACTCCTAGGTATCCATGGGGATTGGTTCCCAGAATCCCCAAAGATACCAAGATCTCAAGTCCCTCATAAAAAAATAGGTAGAATTTCTGTATAAACTGTGAACATCTGCCCATGTAGTTTGAATTATCTCTACATGAGTTATAACACCCAATACAATGCAAATGATATGTAAATAGTTGCTGCATTGTTTAGGGAATAATAAGTAGAAAAGAATCTGCATGTTCAGTACAGATGTGACCATCGTGGTCCTCACTCCACAGCACATGATCACGGTCTGTGGAATCCATGAATGAGGAGCCTGGGACTGTATAGATAAAGAGGAAGAGAAATAAATAAGCACACACCTGTATATAAATATATATTATGTGTTATGTGATATATAGTGGCTTAATATATTGAAATATACTGTGTATATTCTCAACTGTACTGACTCCACAGGAAACTTGTTTGAACACCTTGATCAGAAAAAAATAAATTAAAAAATAAAAAAAAATTTGGTGTGCGTATTATTCAGATTATGTTAGTATGTCACCTAAAGCATTCTCTATTTTCAAAGCGATTGTAAAAAACAGAGGTGGATAGTGTTTCACACACATTGATTAATTTATAGCTTTCAAAAATATTGAGGCTTCAGGTGAAAATGTCAACTACCAAGTTGTTAGGGAGAGGGGGTTATGATTTTCTTCTCCTCATCCCTAGGAGTTTACCTCTTTTCCAGCATGATTTGGCAACTCAGGAAGTAGGGCCCAGGGATATAGCGGGAAGAACAATTCAGAGAGCCCTGGATTTTAATCAGAACCCTCCCACTAACTAGCAAAAATAATCCTAGGAACTTAGTGTCAAAAATCCTGAGACAGGATCATAAACAAGAGCCTTTTGAGAACTACAAAGTATAACATCAGCATAAAGCAGCTCTTTCAGTCCCTCAATAATCAGTGGTGTTTTCTTTGTCAAGTTCCTAAATGTCAGGGTGGGAGGAACTCCCGTCCAGACACCAGAACCCCAAGCAGACAAGGAACTCCTGTTAGATGAGACAACTGACTATTTGTCTTTAAACTAACATTTATGTGAAACACATTTAAATAGTTCTAGAATGTGATTTATATAATGCCACTTCAGAAAGAACTAAATGCAACAGATTTCATTATAATAAATATATTTTTAACCCATAAAGCAGATTCTTTTCTGCTTCATGATTAAGCCATTGCAGCTACCAGGAGCAGAACATATTCTGAGGAAATCAGAACTGGAACCTTGCAAAGGATTCAGCATCTCGGTACCCACCTTCTCACTTAGTCCTGCCCAAATTAAAAGCTATGGATAACTTCTCTTGACCTGATTCTCTAAATTCTAAGTTCCATGCACCACACATGAAATGATGTCTGTTCCTAGCCTCTGCAACACCAGGAAAACAAGAAGCAAGTTGCCATCTTTGTTGTCTAGAGCTCTGCAGCTGGTAGAGGAATGCTCTCATCAGAGGAGCAAGTGGTGGGCACAGGCAGCGCACCCCTGCCACCCCACTACCTCCTTCCTCGCGCTGCATTCTGACTGCTTGGCAGTAGATGTGTTATGCGAGCAGCACAGGCTGCTTTGGGGGGGGGGGTGGTAGGAAAAAAAATGAGTTCAGTTAAAATGACTGGCATTTTTCTCATTTTTGAGATGTCACATTTTGCATTGTTCTTTTTATTTCAGGGAGAAGAGAAACATTGTAATTCTGTGTAGGTTCTCAGGATACTTTAGTACAAGCACAAACATAAAACAGTTGAATTCTCCTTCTAAACTCACGATCAGTAAGAGAAGCCTGAATTCCACTTCTCCAAAGAGACATTACGTCTCCGTCAAGCTGACTGTGAAAACGTTATCTGAGTTGGTCCCAGTGCTGGGCGTGGTTTCTCCTTTGCCTAGGGAATAGCTTGCTTCTCTCCTTCCTGTGTCCCTGGAACTGTGCCTGGGTCCCTATGTAGATGGCGACCACGTCAACGACCATTTTAAAGCAAGACGGATATGAAGGGGACTTGCACAGGAGATGGAGAGCCTTCTGCCCTCACTCCCCATAGACCAGGCTTGAGTGGCCTAAAACCTCTGCAAAGCTACCACCTCATGTTGTGCACGTGAACTCCCCCTGCACGCAGCCCTGCTGTGTAAGCTGAATGCTGTTTCAGTGGAGCAGAGGGCATTTAAAACTCTAGGTGAATGTGTCAATGTACTGAACGCAACCTAAAAGAAAACGCGATTTATCTTTCTCAGAGTATATGGGAGTTCAGATTCATCTTCATTTGTTTTAACACACTAGTCCTAACAAATTTAACTCACAGAGTCTGGATCAATTTATAATTAATTAGACTTGCTATTATACTTAACCCATCAAATCCCAAAAACATGAACCATGAAGGTATGGTTTTATTTGACAATCTGTATTTTCCTCAATTTCTTTCTCTGTATCAGGAAAACTCAGTGAGGTGTGGGAACATCTGGTCCCTTCAGTGAAGCTGAATGCAGTGCCGGCTAAGTGAGCAATGCTTTTTCCTATCCTATGGATTTTACTTGCTTAATTTCTTTTCTTTCTTTCTGTTTTTTCTTTTACTGGGGATTGGACCCAGGGGTGCTTAACCACTGAGCCACATCCCCAGCCCTTTTTCCCATTTTACTTAAAGACAGGGTCTTGAAAAGTTGTTTAGGGTCTCCCTAAGTTTCTGAGGCTGGCTTTGAACTTGCAATCCTCCGGCCTCGGCCTCCCAAGCCACTGGAATTACAGGTGAGCCACCACTCCCGGCGACTTGCTTATATTTCCAAACACCACTCATCCAGTGACCACAGCTTAAGGTGAAAGGGGGGCCAGAGTTTGATTCAGCAAAAGTAATTTTCCTCCCCAAGTCATAATAACATACTAGGAAAAGGAAGCCTCCGGAGATCCTGCTAAGATTAGGCCTCACAACTGGACAAGCCCCTGGCTACGTTATCTAGTGCTTTTCTTTAATACAAAAGGGGCACAAAGGCCCGAAGCCCTATCAGAGAATCCTGTTACTCTAAAGAAAGAAAGTCATTTCCCCAGCCTGAGCCCTTGGGAATGGGCCTCCTCCAGCTCAGGGCTTAGGACAGGTGGCCCTATTGAAAGGACCTGGGCTGCTGCTTGTTCCTTGACAAGTAAGGTGAGGATCAGAATGTGTGATAAATCTATCACATAATGATTCAACATTACAGGCAGGAAAAAGAACCATTTTAAAAAACACCCATTTATACATTTTATACATAATTTGTAAAACTCATTGCGAAGGTTATAGAGTTTTCTGATGTGCTTTTGATTTTATTATTATCCACTTTTTTATTTGGGAGATATTTTAAGATGCCATGTTTTGATTCCTTCTTGGTGTTAACTCCTTTTTTTTTTTTTTTTTTTTTAACATTTCTGATGTTTATCTCAGATACATTTCCTAGAGATAAATATCTCTTGGCAAACAGTCATCGTCAATTTTTCCTTTCTGTTTTCTTTGACTCCAAGTGTTTCCTTGGTCAAGACTACAGTTTCTTCCAACTCCTCTCCCTGGTTCGTAGTTTTCTCAGTTCCTTTCTGGGAATCTTGATGGCTAAGTTGACTGAGCCCAGCCTCAGTGTTTGATTCTCAAAACCATTGAGTTCAAGGGCAGGGAAGCAGGTGAAGCTTGAAAACACCTGTCACCCAGCAAGTGAGAGCACTACAGGACGAGGCAGAGCAAGCCTGTGTACCTGCTGGAGGGAGTTTCTCCAGACAGTGGGGGACAAGTTCCCGAAGTCACTCAGCCTTCAATCAAGTTCAGATCCGAGCATAATGACTGACAGTGCAAATCAAATCTGACCTTCTATTCTGGTCCTTCGTGAAAAAGATTGGTGTTGTGATTAATTGTCATTTAATGTGAAAAATATGAGCATTTTCTGTGTGCATATTCTGAATCTTGCCCTTTTCACATTACAGGGCATCAAGTGATCATGTGATCAGGAGTCACAATGCTACACAGAGTCCTTGGAGGCAGGCGATGGCCCTGGTCCCATGTCCTCCTTACCTTGGATTTGCCCTTGCTGTAACAGGCTTTCTTGGTGGCCTCATCACACCCCCACTCCACGGCCTATAGAAAACATCAAAGAAACAGCAACTGTTATGGCTTTGACTGAAAAAAGAGGGGGGAATTAAAGAAGGCTTTGATAACCAGGCTAGAAAACACAGGTGCACCCCACATCAACACCTGGATAGGATAAAGCAGAGTGCATGAAATCCAGCCAGGGCTGACATTTGGGATCCAAATCTAGGCATTGAAAGGACTCATGACCGATATTTGCTTTTTAATAGTGGTATTGGGACTTTCAGATCTAGTCCCTATTAGACACAACTTCAATGAGCTGATGACCCTGGCCCTGACTGCAGGGAAGATCAAGACAATGAGACCCCATGACAGACAGACCCAGTGGAGACTGAAAGGAGGGACTCAGAAACACAATGATCTAATGCTCACTTAGACCTGCAGAATTCTTTGTAACAGAATGTCACTCCTCCATATTCATAGATGACAAGAGAGGGTAGCTTTGCATGTCCTTACATATACATATACACGGCAGTCAATATCTAGCACATGCAAAGAGTCCATCTACTGTTGCCATCTACTACCAGCAATTTTCATACTGTTATTAGCTTTGATTAAATATCGAGAGCCAAGACATTTAAGTACTGTTTTCTGACTCCAATGCTGATCAATTTGATATGTATAGTTTCACACCTGAAATCACAAACAGAATATATGATGAGTGAAGATAACAGACAGCTTTTGCTCCACAGAGAGACACTATGCCTGCACACACTGATTCACTGAGATTTTGAATCATTTTGAACAAGTTTGACCATCCAGGTTGTTCTTCTTTTCTATTACTGCACGGTGTGTAGGACTTTTGTAGGGTGAAAATATTTTCCCCAATTCCTTAACTTCTATTACAATTATTTTCTGGGTTATTATTAGGATTGGATTTCTGAAGAAACTGAGATATGTACCAGTGAAGTCATTATCTGGAAAATGGCTAAGTGAGAGAATATTTTGTTCATTTGCACTAATGTTAAATAATAAACTAAACTAAACCAAATAAAAACTAATGTCAAATGATATGAAGGAAAATACTGACTTTACCCTTATTGCTAGTGATATTTTTTTTTTTTCTAATTCTCCTATGCTTGGGAAAATAATCAAGTCAAGTGAACAACTTATCTAATATCTGCTGTGCTCCAAAGAATGTTGCATAACATAGATTAAGTCATAACACACTGCATCTTGTATAACTTTTCTGACTTGGGACACATGAGTCCATAAGAAAAGATTCCAGAGAGAACCACTTGAGTGTCTTGAACTGAAACAACATTGCCACCGTTCTCGCTGGTGCAGACGTGGGGATGTCTGTCATGTCAACATCAGATAAGAGAATTCCCAGGGCTTTCTGGGATGTTTTCCTGTGCTTGCTGAAGGGTCCCCTGTGTGAAGTAATAGCTAATCAGCCTCTGATGAAACTGAAGACAAGCTCCACCCAGGCTGGCAAATGCTTTTCACAAAAGCGACGACACCCCAGAGAAGAGGCAGGAGCTCAACATCCAGCGGTGTGTCTACAGGTCCCGGGAAGTGAAGAGGAGACAAATAGAAATAAGAGCATCCTGTGCATCTGCTGGGCCTTCCAGTGAATTCCTCCCTTAGATTTTTTTTTTTTTTTTTTTTTTGTACCAGGGATTGAACTCAGGGGCACTTAACCACTGGGCCACATCGCCAGCCCTTGTTTTTTTTTTTTTGTATTTTATTTGGAGATAGGGTCTCACTGAGTTGCTAAGTGTCTCGCCATTGCTGAGGCTGCCTTTGAACTCACGATCCTCCTGCCTCAGCCTCACAAGTGCTGAAATTACAGGTGTATGCCACCATGCCTGGCCCTTAGATCTTTTTGAAGTTCACTTTGTTGTTTTTATATCAATAAAGATATTTGTGTCTTGTGTTTACCTAAACTGAAAACAGGACATGACACACTCTCTTAGCAGAGTTGAACTCCTCATAACTGTCATTTTATGTCATCAGATGATATGGTGCTGCAAGTCAGCAAGGAATCAGTGGGGTTTTTTTTTTTTTTTTTTTTGGTTTTTTGTTGTTGTTGTTGTTGTTTTGGTACCAGGGATTGAACTCAGGGGCACTCGACCACTGGGCCACATCCCCAGCCCTTTTTTGTATTTTATTAGAGACAGGGTCTCACTGAGTTGCTAAGTGCCTCGCCATTGCTGAGGCTGGCTTTGAACTCACGATCCTCCTGCCTCAGCTTTGAAATTACAGGTGTATGCCACCATCTGGCCCTTAGATCTTTCTGAAGTTCACTTTGTTGTTTTTATATAAATAAAAATATTTCTGTCCTGAAAACAGGACATGACACACTCTCTTAGCAGAGTTGTGTCATTTTATGCTGGTGCTGTAAGTCAGCAAGGAATCAGTGTGTTTTTTTTTGTTTTGTTTTTTTGGTACCGGGGATTGAACTCAGGGGCACTCGACCACTGGGCCACATCCCCAGCCCTTTTTTGTATTTTTGTTAGAGAGAGGGTCTCACTGAGTTGCTAAGTGCCTCGCCATTGCTGAGGCTGGCTTTGAACTCGCGATCCTCCTGCCTCAGCCTCCCAAGTGCTGGGACTACAGGCGTGCGCCACCGCGCCCGGCAGTGTTTTATAATTACTAGGAAAACTAGCCAGTGGAATACTTCAGCTAAAAAGGCACCCACAGTGGCTCTCCTTGGTCCAGTGGTTTTGCTGGCTATCAGTGTCTCTTCTGCAAACACAAGAACTATGAGGAGGCGGGTTCCTCCCAAGATTAAGGAAGAAGAGGGTTCGTCATGGGCCATCAAAACCGTTCAGGCCGGGTGTGGTGGCGCATGCCTGTAATCCCAGCACTTGGGAGACTGAGGCAGGAGGATCACGAGTTCAAAGCCAGCCTCAACAATGGTGAGGCACTTAGCAACTCAGTGAGACCCTGTCTCTAATAAAATACAAAAGAGGGCTGGGGATGTGGCCCAGTGGTCAAGTGCCCCTGAGTTCAATCCCCGGTACCAAAAAAATAAAAATAAAAAACCGTTCAGACCCTGCTACCACCGTGGAGAACAAACAGCTTCTCAAGCCCACCTGGTGCTGGGGCAGTCTTCTCATTTTCAAGGTAAATATTGGCCAAGGACTGGAAAGGGGAAAGTAATTGAAAAAAGAACGTGAAGTTTTCATAAATATTTCACTACTTTACCCAGTCTACTGAAAATAACCACTGCTCACACAAGGTTATCAGACCAACAGAAAATCAGACAGACATTATAGATTTTTTCTGAAGACAATTTTTAAAAGTAGAAAAATGACTTTCCCTTAGGCATTTTTATTACAAGGCCACCAGCATGCAAATAATACTCAAATCCAGAATTCATTCATGGTATAGCTTTTCTGTGTTTCATATTAAGGATAGGACTTTATTGCAGAAATTAGGAGGGATAAACACATATCATTGGGTATCACAGAAATATAAAAAGAAATGAAGTCAGCAAAAAAAAAAAAATGACTTTTTCAGATTACACTAGACTCCTGAGTCCCAGATTAATCCCCTAATGTCTTTCTTATCAGTGAAACTAGCCTTTGCCCATTGGATCACTTGGCATTATGGAGGACACCAATACGATATCAGTGGCAATTTCTTACATTGGATCTCATTTCCCCAAGTTATTCACTCTTCCATTTGAACTTAGTTTCCTTGTAAATCTGGTCAGGACTTGCTTTATTCTGCCAGATCCATTCTAATCGATTCAGTCCCCTTTAATCAAACCTTCTCTTTCCATTCTCAATGAAGATTTTTTTTAAAATATTTTTTTAGTTGTAGGTGGCCACAATACCTTTATTTTATTTATGTAGTGCTGAGGATCAAACCCAGGACCTTAAACATGCAAGACGAGTGCTCTACCGCTGAGCCATAGCCCCAGCCCCTCAATGAAGATCCTTATTATTCTATTGTTGTGGTTTGAATCTGAGGTGTCCCCCAAAGCTCTTGTGTCCAGGCAGGAAGGTCCCGAGATGAAATGATTGGATCGTGAGAGCTGGAACCTCATCAGTCCATCCTAGTGTGACTGGACTAACTGGATGGTCACTGCAGGCAGGAGGAGCCTGGCTGGAGGAGGTGTCACTGGGGTGCCCTGAAGTGTACAGGTTTCTTGTGCTATCTTCCCCTCTCCCTCCCTGCTTCCTGGCTGCCATGGGGGAACTGTTTTCCTTTTCCACACCCTTGACCATGATGCTTTGCATCTCCTTGGGCCCAAAATGGTGGAGCCAGCTACCATCCACTGGTTCCTAAAACCATGAGCCCCAAATAAACTTGGCCTTCTCCAAGGTGTTCTCGAGGTGTTTTGATCACAACCATGAAAGTCTACATAACCCATCCACATATCATTATGTTGGAACAAAATCCACTATTGATTTGCAAAAGCTATCTTACTACTTTCGTCTTCAAATTCATTTCAAACACTTTCGATCCCACCCAAACCTATCTTTATGATAGCCACACAAATGTGAAGCCATTCTGCATTTCAGATTTCAATTCAACTCTCATAGACCTATTTCCTGAGTCTTCGTTTTTTAAGAGCTTTAATTTTTGTCATCTTTTATCTTTACTTATTGCATGTTAGCCCAGGAGAGACAAGAATATTAATTCTCTCTCCTATTCAACATTCAGTGTTCGTTGTATGTTTCAGTAGCAGACATAACCAAAATATTGTGGTTACTTGAGTCATCAAAGACTAACTATAGTGGGCAAAGAGCTTGAAACTTCTATGTTTAAAAGACACAAAGATTTTTGGGGGCCCAATTGTTTTCTGTAAATACATTTTTTAAAAAAAAATGTCTGCTATCAATTCATAAAAGGTTTGCTTTATTCTTATACACCTCTCTTCCATTTAACAAAGTCATTAAATATCTATCAGATATAAGATACTCTGCTATATGGTGATTGATGGAAGGAAAAGCAGACATATTGATCACAATTGCACACATCAGATATGAATGTACAATAAAATGTAAGCATGTTTCATTAGCCTAGACAGCATGAGATTAGCTATAAGCAGGCAATAGTGTTCATTTTCCTTGTTAGGGAAGCCACATGCTGGTTCCTCTCCGATCCAGTGGTACACTGAGCTTACAGCATCCTCAACTCTTAGGAAGTGACAGCGCTACAATCAAACCTTACAGAAAACTCTTTTCTATCTGCAGAAGCCCTGGGGGAGTAAGGTAGCCCCTACTGTTTCATGGCATCTCCACCTCATCGTCCGTACACAGACTTGCTCCAGTTGTGATAAATGGATCTGTGATCTCAGGATAAAATCAGATGTTGGAAAGAAAAAAAGATCGGCTCTTTTGATGTGTATGCTACATACATATAAATCTACAGTTCTCAGAAATATGTAAACAAAGCTATGCATTATTACATTCCACAGCAAGAGAAGTTAATTAGACAGGGACTAGCAATGGCAGATACTTTTCATAAAAATGAAGAGAACAACATTCAAGGCAGATGGGCCACTGCTCTTTCAGCAGATGGCTCTGCTAATTAGATACTGGCAAAAGATAACATTTAAAAAAACTAGTTTAATTACACAGTGCCAAAAATTAACAACCACCTGAGGGCTTTTTTTTTTTTTTTTTCATATGTTTGCATTCATATTCTTATGTCATGTCTTTCTGTGACACACTGGAGAATGCTACATTGTCGTGACGATTATAAACAAATTGCCAGGGAATGTGAGGCCATATCTTTGTTCAGAACAAAGAACAAGTAGGAACTTGCAGCTGTGACTGTCGTGCGACTTGAATACAATGGCAACCTGGTTATCCTTGAGTGGGGTCATCTTCACTCTTCCCTCTGCTGGCCAATGTGCCATTTTCTTTTCTTTTTTTTTTTTTTTTTTTTTTGTGGTGGTATTGGGGATTGAACTCAGGAACACTTGTCCACTGGGTCACATCCTCAGCCCTTTTTTGTATTTTATTAAGAGACAGGGTCTCACTGAGTTGCTAAGTGCCTCGCCATTGCTGAGGCTGGCTTTGAACTCGCGATCCTCCTGCCTCAGCCTCCCAAAGTGCTGGGATTACAGGCGTGCGCCACCGCGCCCGGCTCACTGTGCCATTTTCAAGACAACTGAACTTGAGTTGAAAATCACTGTGTGCCGTGAGAGTCACAAAGTGGCACATACTTTAGTCACTTTCAGGTAACTGCCCAACATTCTCCTTGCCTGTATTTCTTAGTGTGCATTAAATGCATTGGTTCATTTTCCATATTAATGTGCAATATTTACATTTCCCCTCAATCAAATACAGCAAGTCCAATTCGCTCCTGACAACCTCTAAATCAGAAGGCAGGAAGGGGACTTTGGTTATATCATCTAAGCACTGCTTTTTGATTCTCCTTATATTGACATTGTTTTATATTTAGTATGACTTGTTTTATTATAAAATTCACATAACAATGTTCACCGTTTAAAATTAACCAGTTTTGCACTTCAGTGGAATGAGGACCATTCACAAACTTATGCAGTCATCACCTGCATATGACTAAACCATTTTCCTCACTCCAGAGTAAGTACAGTACCTCCTCAACTTTCATTCCTCATTCCTCCTGTCCCCCAACCCTGGCATGCACTAATCTGCTTGCTGATACATCCTAACCTTAGAGATTCCCAGGAAAGTGTCTGATAATATTTTCAAACTCCATATTAATAAAACCCAAGATTTTCTTTCACATAACATCAAGGTACTCTGAATAGCTGCAAAGAGGCTGCCAACCTCTCTGATGGACATTTTGTTTGTCCACTGACATAGACAATGGATTATTTTCCAAAGCTATGAGACAAAGTACCATAAATTGACTGGCTTTATTGACTGGAACTTATTCTTGTAGTTTTGGAGTCTGGAGGCCTGAAATCAAGGTGCTGTCAGGCCATTGCTCTGGAAACAGGGAGAATCTGTGTCAGGCCTCACTCCCGCCCACCGCGGCTCCCATCAGCCCCGGGGTTCCTCCAGCCTCTGCCTCCATCATCACAGGGCCCTCTTCCAGGTCTCTGTCCGAATGTCCTTCTCATAAGGACACTGGTCACTGGATTAGGGCCATCATAGTCCAGTAATGACATCACCTTAACTAATTACATCTGCCGAGGCCCTGTTTCCAAATAAGGTCACATTCTAAGAGCCTGGATAGGCGCAGATTTGGGCAGGATACTCTTCAATCCAGTACAAACATTGTGACAAAAGTAAGCACTTTAGATTAATAGTAGTGGACAAGTTGGGGTCACTGCTCTGGGACAAATTCATTGCCAAATCTAATGCAAAATAATCATGATAATTGATTAAACTTGTGATGTGCGAGCCGAGTGCTAAATGCCCCCTGCTCATCTATCTCAGTCCAGCATCTCCACTCGAGTGTGAGGGCCGCTCTCACCATCGGATTCCGGACGAGGCAGTGACTAAATAGCTTTCCAACGTCCGCAGGTTTTCAGTGGCTGGCCAAGCCTGGGGCTGCGTGTGGCTCACAGCAGGAGCCTGTCCTCCCCTGTCCCTGACATGTCACCCCAGCTTCCCCTGGTTACCTCATCCTCCCAGCTTCTTTTGTTTCTCTTTCCCGTAATTAAAAAAAAAAAAAAAAAAAAAAAATATCCACCTGAAGCACAGAAAGGTGTGCAAGTCTCAGTTCAGAGCTGTTGCCATTCAGTAAGTATTGATCACGGAAGCCATCGACCCCCTTGTCATGGAATGTATTCGTTTTCAAAGCCTCTGGACCCGCTCACAGCCCTCGTATCGATTGGCAGCAGCACACGATTCATCGAGCGCCACTCTACCGTCAACAGGCGTGCGGCCGGGTTCTTGATCTAGGAACCTTGGGTTGGTTTTGTGGAATTAAACACCTCCAAGATAGAAATGCGATCTGTTCCTGACACAGCAGCAGAATTTTATTTTCATAATAGTGGTTCAGTTCCCATTACTGCCCGGCTAAGACCCCCGGAGTTCAATACAAATAATGGGACATGAAAGTTTTGGATTGACAATAATACAGAAATTAGGGTCACTGCTCTGGAACCAATTAGTTGCCAGATCTAATACAAATAATGATAATACTCCATTGAACTTGTGGTGTGCGAGCCAGAGTGTGAAATGCTTTCTGTATATTTATCTCATTTAAGTATCTCTAATTTTATATGAGAACTATTACTATAAGTTTTTCCAAAGAATATCAGTAAAGAAATGCAGTAACTGCTGAATGAAAGCCAAAGCCATCTGGACTGCTGTGTTGTATTATTTCCTTCCGCTCTTCTCCTACTCTCTTCCAGGTGACATTGTTGCTCAGTGTGGTCCTGAACCAGCTGGCCCTACTCCCTGGAATGCCCTGACACACCTGCCCACCTAGCTAATGTCCGTACCTCCTTCACACCTTTGTTTGAGTGTCCTAGCTAATGTCCGTACCTCCTAGAGTGTCTGTGACCACATACATGCAACTGCTGCTCCTTCCCACACAAGAAAGTAGACTGCCCGTGGGTAGGCGGCTTGGCTACCTGGTTCATTTCTGCATCTACAGCACCTAAAGCATGACTCACACTTCAATAGCACTCAATGCATGCCTGTTGGACAGGCAAATGGATACAGAGTGCCCTTCGCCCACACCCTGGGAAGTGGCTGCAGCATGTCCCTGCAGGGACCCCGTAGAGAATGGGCGCATGAGGCTTTAGAGCCCCTGAGCTAACTGGGTGAGCCCACCAGCTGTTGCACTTCTGTGGCAAATGGCCCTCCATGATTTATCTTCTAAACTTCAGTTCAGCAGGACCACAAGGCCTGGAACGTGAGGTGCCTTCTCTGTGGGGAGAAGGGCAGAGAGCCAGGGCAGGGATTTCCATACTTTCCAGCAGCAGATGAATTTCTTTAGGTAACTTGTCAACCATAATCTTATATAAAAGGGGATAAAAGAGGCATCATAG
This sequence comes from Tamias sibiricus, assembly GCA_025594165.1. Classification (NCBI taxonomy): domain Eukaryota; kingdom Metazoa; phylum Chordata; class Mammalia; order Rodentia; family Sciuridae; genus Tamias; species Tamias sibiricus. The sequence continues at coordinate 165,521,167 of CM046662.1, read as the reverse complement.
TAAAGGCGTGTTATGTGTGCAAAACTATAACATGAAATCATTAGAAATTATGAGGTCAAGTGGCCGCTGAGTCATAGCACTCTCAGTATCCAACTATTTATGGGTTTCTTCTATGATTAGAAAAAAGTGCAAATGTATACAAACTGAGGAGTTATAAATAAGGCCAACTTTAAATCTCAGTTGCTTGGGAGAATAATCTGAAATGACAGCATTCTCTGGTCTGCAAAGGACCAGGAGGTCCCGGTAATGTCATAGTAAAAGTTACTTGCCAAGGAATTCCAAAGCCTTAAAACTGGGGAGGTGGTATACAGTGGGGTCAATATTTCTTATGTAATAGAACTAAAACCTATGTAGAGTCCAAACTCCCCAAAGCACCTCTAGAATTCCAGGGTTTCAAAAGACACAGTTGACAAGTCAGTGTTTTAAGAAACAAGAGGCTTTGATGAGTAACTTCAAGGGCTTGTGCTAGACATGGGGAAAGAAAGCCAGAGCGGTGGAAGATGAGGTACAAGGACCCTACTGAACACACGTGGACCCCACTGCGATGGCCTTGTGCAGGCAGTGCACTGGGAAGGAGTCCTGTGAGGAAGGACAGTCCCCCTCCTGGGATAAAGTTTAGAGCGATGCTCATCAGACAAAGAGGCATCAAACAAATGGTGTACCTCCAAAGTATTGCTAGGAATCAAAGTCGAGCTTGAAGTTAGGGCTAGCAAGAGTGGCAGTTTCAAAGTTTGCCTGCAGTTTCAAAGAAATGTTCTTGACTCCAGAGTTTCCAAAAAAAAGTTGTTCTCGTGCATTGAAGTAAGGATGGCCTTGAAAAATGGCACCTTGCCTGATTCGTAAGGATAAATTTAGTGAGGGAAAAATTACTAAAGGAATGTCTGCTTTTATACATGAATTTCCTAAATTATTAGTAAATGAGGAACCCAGTTCAAAGTCAGTCAAGTCTGGGATAAAAGTAGTGACATCACAGTGAATTAAAACAGGACCATTTTGCTTAAATTAACATTTCATAAAAGCATTTCGTTGGAAAAGGATCACTTCTCATGTTACATTTTCTGTTTTAAACATATAGTTACATCCTACATTACATAGATGGTGTCATCCAACATCACAACATCTGCAATGTTCAACAGAAGTTGAAATGTTTGCTAAAAAATAAATAGATGCCTCACAAACACATTAAAATCAGATGTTTTATCGGAAGTAACTTATTCTGCACACACAAAAAGTAACTCCAAAGGAATAAGTTAATTATGGAAAGTCTGAAAAACATTAGATGGAACTGAACTTCTTAAGACTATTTGACGACTTCATAGGACATTGACACAAGGTCTTAGAAAATAGAATTTTCTAATTTTCTAATTTTTACAAGCAGCAGCCTATTGGGATTCACATTTTGTAGGGATGAACAGCTTGCTACAGTGACTCCTGTCCTGGGAATGTCTTCAGAGTGCTGTTTATAAGGTGGCTTCGACGAACACCTTCTTGCCTACACCAGCTGACTACTGGCAATCATCAGCTAGCACTACTGGAAGAGCAAAGCTAAATCATCCAGACCTAATACAAGATTGGATTTCCTAGACACCTGATGAGATTTCATCTGGGACTGTGGGTAACGGGGTCCAAAGAGACTGCATCTAACCACTGATATGAACGACCAAGGTTATTCTTCTGAGGCAACATAATATAGATGAAGAAAACAATGCCAGTCATCACGGCACGAATACAAATGAGGACACAGAAACCTGCACGTCTGTGTTTGTTTGGCTTGGAATTATATTTCATTGGTATAAATAAATGATTTTTATGTTTTCAGGAGGAATATCCACTTTGTGAATTTGTGTGTTAGATTTCTCTAGCTTGAAATGTAAAGTCAGTCAAATCAGGGTCACTGGTTTGGGCCCTATTATTATTGTATTTCTGGCTAAATCCTGACAAAGTCATCCTTCATGAGCTTTCATTTAATAGGTAATATAGATGCAAATATATGGGTTTTGTTTTTAGTTTTTCTATGAATCATTTCTATTGTTTGATTCTTCAGAAAGCAGGTTATGAAAACAAATAGCCCTTCATACTTGAGAAAATCATCACTGATCAGGGCTGAAAAGTGGGCCCGGGGTCTGCTGGGTGCTCATAAAGCCTGAATCTCAGAAGTTTATTGAGGAATTATTTTATATTCACTGAACCACTCAGAAGTTATTTATTATTCAAGTTATAAATGCTTGCTTCCTATCACTAAAGATGACTTTACTTCCTGTTTGAGCATATATTGATTTATTTGCAAGATCTTAAGATTTACAGAAGCCCCTTTTTATGAGCTGAGCATTATTTCCATAAATTTTTGCTTTTACCTAAAAGAAATCCATATTGAATGTGTTTTCTGGTGAAAATCTGGGCAGTCATATTTTGCTCTTATTATGTTAAAATGTTTAACAGGATGACATGCTTCTGTTCACAAAACAACTTATTTACAGTAGGATCACAATTTTGCGTGAGAATGTACTGATATACTCATTCCCCAGATGATATTTAACACTCTCACAACTTTATAAATATCTACTTATTGAGTCAAATAAATATTTCAATACTGAACAGCAATTGTGCGATTTTGTCATTTATTTCTTCAAACATCTGTCTCTGTTTTGTAGTATCATCTGTTTGTTTATATACCAAGGGGAGTCCTAAAATATCATCATTAGTAATAACTAAAATCTTGGTTGAGAAAGAACTCTACTTGAAAAAAAATGAGCATAAAAATTATCAAAAATCATTCTAGTGTGAAATGAAGAGTTGGTGATTTTTTTTTTTTTTACATCTATGATATCTAAGATATTTGCATGGGCACTGCAAACTTCTTGTCATGATTTTATAGTAGATTGGAATGAACGGCTGTCGCTCCCTTCTTTGATCTCTTTTCAGCAGTTCTGTTAATACGATCGGCCAAAGTTGGCCATTAATTGCCAAAGTTGGCCACTTCACCCAACTTCCTATGAAAGGAATTTGATTTTGGAGTAAATTCAGTGCTTGATCTGTGGCTCTGAGTGGCTGAGCCATACAAACTTATGTGGCTGGGAGGGAGGGGGCGCCGTGGTAGACTGAACCCTGGCATCTCCCAAGATGTCACCTCATGAGACCCGGACCCTGCGACTGCGCCTTTCTGTAGCAATGAGAAGGCTCTGCAGATGTGGTTAAGGATTTGGAGGTGGGGACAATTCTGGATTATGGAGGTGGGATCTGAATACAGTGGGAGGTGGGCTTATATGAGGGAGGCACAGGGAGGAAGCAAGGTGGCCAGGAAGGCAGAGACTGCTGCACGTTCAGGAGGGCCGGCTGCCCCCCAAAGCTTGGAATGCAAAAGAGCAGGCTCCCCAGAGTCTCTAAGGAGAGAATGGCCCGGCAGACACACCTTGGTTCACGCCAGTAAGAACCAGTCTCAACTCCTGCAGAGAATAGTTTCTGTTGCTTTAATCCATGGGGAGTGATTTGTTACAGCAGCTTCTAGAAACTCAGGCAGACGTGCAGACACCGGGATTGCACTATGGGCTCGCTCACCCGTAAATGTCTTTAGAGCCTCGGAGAGGATGTGTTCGCCTCTGTGTTTCTGCAAAACATCAGTTTTTCCCATCATTTCCACTGTGGGAGACCAAGTGTGGAACCTCAAAATATGCCTTTTTGGCAAAAGGATTCTTTTGAGATGAATATTTTGAGAAAGAGCAAATAGGAGGAGCTCTGAAAAGGGAGAAGTCATCCTTTGTCGTGGGGATTGACATTCATGATGGAAATCCCCACTGGTAAGGTCCTCTACCCCCTCTCCTCTTTCCCTCTCACTCACTCTCAGGAAGAGCTTCTATCAGCAGAGAAGACACTGTCTTCAGCAAGCACAGCCAAGCTCACCCTGTCTACCTGCTTCTTCGGGTCACCTTCTCTCCTGCCTCATGCTCTCTTTCTTGGATTCAGCTGAAGCTGGTATTGACACTTGAACTCTCAGCCATCTGTTGAGATTTACGCATCTCTCTCCAGTATCTCCCATGTATATAGGAGGCATACATGGTAAGAAACTTGTACTTGCTTTTCTCATAATCTGTCTTGTTGCAGGGGTCCCAGCCTTGAACTTAGAGGAGTAGGAGAAACATCACGTTTTCCTTCTCCATCCAGGAATACGAAAGACACAGTCACTGATATCAAAGAACTCCCAGGGGAGACACGCTGTCACCTTAGGGGGTTGCAGGGGAATACCTGGCACAGATGTGGATATGTAGGAAATGGATCAAGTGCCCTGAAACAGCGGAGACTTGAGCTGCTCTTGAAAGAACTGATCAGCGAGTGAGTGCAAGAGGGTGGGAGACAGACCAAAGTGATGGAATCAGCAGGGCAAAGGGCTGCTGGTGGGAAGCTCAAGGTCCTTGGGGTGAGGTACAGAGAGCTGTGTGGCTTCACAGGCAGGCACGCGGCTCAGGATGGACATCCTAAGCCACACCAAGCAGAGCAGATGCTCTGAGTCTGTTGAGTTGAAGAAATGCTGAGAGTAAGATTTTAAGCCAGCTGCTGGCACAGCGAGACAGCAACTGAGAAAGATCCCCCAGGGATAGACAGAGTGGAAATACAGGAGAGCACAAGGAAGGCAGTACACAGCTGCTCCAAGCAACTGGCGGGCAGGTGGTCAGAGCCCGGGACAGTCAGGTCCACGGAAGTGATGGGCAAACTAGCTACTTAGCACCAGGAAGGGTGTGGTCTATTGAGAAGGCAGAGACGTGGGTAGAGAGGCAGCCCGGGCCAGTCTACTCTATGGTGTGAGACCGATGCCCATCTCTGCTCTAGGGGGTTTGACCTGAACACCATGCACAATTCTGGGCTGTCTTCTTTGCCCCTCTGTGGGTCTATCTACCCTTAGGAAAATAAAAGTTCCTTATAACTGCATTTGAAGAAAAACATAACAGGTCAGTAAATCTACTTCCCAAATAGCAAAATTCTTGATAAAAAATAAAAAAGCACCAAATTCATACAACATTAATACTTTTGAATCAAACACACTTTGGTTTCATTGTTCATAAATCCTGGCTTTTCAAAACAAATGAAAAAACAACCAAATGAGCAAAACTATATTAATCATATGAATGGTACCTCTAACATCATAGGAATTCAAAGCAGTTCCATACAAAACTTCGTTCTCAAAGCCGTATCATTATGATTTATTTGCTCGGAATTCCGAGCCTTGAGCCAAGAAAATGAGATGATATTAAAAACAATATGACACCAACAGAAATGAAAAATGAGAGGAAACTTATAACTCTTGATTTCTAGGACGTTTAGAGAAGGCAAAGGAGTTGAAATTTACAAGTGGAAAATAATGAAGAGATAGAATAGCAAATTAAGATTTTTTATATTTGCATCTTACATTTCTCTTAGCCTTTCAAATTTGTAAAAAAATCAGAAAATAAACATGTTATTAAAAGCAAATATTTATTGTGCTCCAATCTAGACAAGGAATATCATTTCTTGCTTAGCCAACCAAGTTCAGAATTCTTGTTAGAACTCCAGCTAGATGCTGTCTCAATTATAATTCCTAACATCAACAGCAAAAGTCCAGTGATGGTTTTAAGACGTGACTCTTGATTTCTCAGGTTTTGACGCTGAATGATTCACCACTACCAACATTCAGATGAGAATTGTGAGTTGAACCAGACTCAGGGGTAGAGCTGTGTAGTGCAGAAAGCCATCCATCAACCTGGACTGAACACAAGATTCCAAGTGTAACTGGTACATGGAGGAGCAAAGCAGCAAGAGAAACCAGAAATCAATGTATAACCATAAAACATCCTACAAGGGCTGCTGGCTAGATATACCAGGGAGATTAGTGCAGAGGAGTGCACACGAGCTCAGAGAAGAGAAGGGCCTAGGTTCTGCTGGCAATGATGCTGGTGCCTCTCTGCCTGTCACTCTGCCTCCCCAGGAACCTGTGACACCCATGCTGGTATCACATGCATGTTACACACACGGGTAAAAAGATGTGCCACGGGTTTCCAGGCCGTTCTTCGGGTCTGTTAATCCATGTGCTACAGCCTCTTTCAGTCAATGGGTTTCTCAAAACTTCCAGATTCCTCATTCCATCCTGCCTATCAGAGTCCTATTAAAAGATAGGGTTTATCTGCATTAGCCTGTCAGAAGTAAAATGCGTTGATTTCTCTTTCTAATAAAATTGGGAAAGAACTGGGCTGGGAAAATGGCTAGAGATGCATATGCATCTTCTCATCTTCATTACTGAGATTTTAACATTATTATGGTTTCAGTGTTGATTCCACACATAGTCTCCATTTGAAAACGTTGGCTAGATTTTTCTCTTGCTTCAAAGCTCTGAAAATGCAAAAGTATACTTAATTGTAATAGCTTTATCACACTGTAATTTTGTGCACTTATCCAAACCCATTCCAAATAATATCAACAGGCCAAAGAGTCATTTATAACCATCACATTTAGGTAAACACTATTAAATGACATATAGGAAATTCAAACTGGGCTGTATTCCCGAACAGAGTTTATGTGTGGCATGAATAAAAACTGTCCCACAGAGACACAAGATGATGAGCCCAAGGCCAACAGCATGCCTGAGTCCTGAGGAAGGTAGGACAGGCAGAGCTAAGAAAGTACCCTTAGAATCCTGATTAGAGATTCTGAGATTCATGTCCCTTCCTTCTGGTGAAGGATGTGTCCCCACATGTAATATGGAGGCCAAACCCTCCTCCCATAGCGCAGCGCAGGGATACCCTGGGAAGGGGCGAGTCACTGAAGAGACGGAGGAGAAGCAAGGGGCCTGGTGCACACCTGGCTTCTTCCACCTGGCTGAGGCTGGCCTTCCTTCTTTCTCACCTGCTGTTCCCAGAACATCAACTCTGCTGGGTCCCCAACAATCTCAAGATACCCTTGCTGCCCTCACAATGCAATAACCAACATATCGGCATCTCCCTAAAGCATCTCTGTGCTGATAATCGAATAACAATTCAGGGGTGCTAACATGCTTCCTCCTTAAGCTGTCACAAGCAATGCACAAGTGCTGCGTTTTACAGTCAGTATTCTAGGATACCCTAAAGGATATCTAATAGCTCTGAAATAAGTAATGCTAACCATCCTCTGCCTCATTTCCTAAGACCTACAGGTCTAATTAGGCTGCCTAATTACGAAATGCTATTTATTCCTCATTTTTCCAAACATAATAACTTTATTCCACATACTTCTATATGTATTCTTACCCAGGCACAATGGATTTAATGGATTATGACAATGGATAATTAGGTCTCTTAATTATTCTCTTAGGGTTATTGCAGATGTGAAAATGAAGCCACATGCACATACATTCAAACAGCAGTTAAAAAATATTCAATTGGTTTCTAAGTTAGAAATGATTGCTGGTTTTGAAACCGTCTCTGGCCCCAGTATGTTTATCATTTTCTTTGCATATTCGAAGACTTTGTTTATCTGTAACCATGTTGATTAATCTACCTTCTACAATGTTTTGACAAGTGTCATGATAATATATCATATTTGTGTTAATTCTAATATACAATGTAACTGATTTGACAAACACGTTGTGCTTAATTATCCAATTTGAACTGAGCTTATACCGGTAAGGATGTAGCAAGTCCAAATGACCTATTAAAAAAATCTCATAATCTCACCTATCGACATCTGGTCCTGGCCATTACCCAAAGAACTCTTCCTGGGTATCTGTGCCAATGTCTACATTTTCTTTAAATGACCATAAGTCTCAGGATAAAGAAACTTTTCACATTAGGAAATAGCATCTCTATTGCCTCTACATCAGTGTAACCAACATTATTATAGCATAATAGTTCTAAGATGAAAAGGTAGTTTGCCCCTTACCAAAAAAGAAAAAAAAAAAAAAAAGTAGTTTGCTTGCTCAGCTGTTTTGTGTATTTGGGTTTTGCTTTGTTCTTTTGAGGGAAAGGCATGAAACAAAGAGCTATTCATAACAGCACACAAAATCATAGATCTGTGTTTTGCACGACTGGTCAAGATCCAGGGTCCACGTCCAGGCACTGGCTATATTCTGAGAATAACTGAGGAGCACCAGACACCCTTACCTAAAAACACCCTTGTCCAGAGTGAGGAATGGCTTACTCCAACATCACGTGGCTTACGCGTCCCACGAAGGTCACTACAACTCGATCTCTAGGAGAACAGAGCAAGGTGTTCATCCTGGTGTTGACACTCCAAGTGTCCTGTTACAGGGCCCTCAGTGCCGTGTGCAGAGGAGAGCCTCCCCCTGCACTTGCACCTCTCCCCGTGGCCTGGGGCCGCCCTTCCTGGGTTCTCTTCCTCATCCCTGTTGGCCTGCCAGTGGCTCCTGGCTGTATTTCCTCCTCCTGGTGCCATGCTCCCGGCATCTGTCCCGGCTCCTCTTTCCCCTCTGCTTCCTCCCTGGGGAAGTCCTCCCTGAACTAATAATTCTCCTGACTCTCTGCTGGACCATCCTTGGGATTTCCAAAAGCATTTCACCCCTGACACATCCAAATCACCACGCGTGACTTTCCTCTCCGCTCCCAACTTGCTCCTCCCCTTCAGGCACTCCTGCGACTGCTCACTAGTTGGTCTGGTCAAAAATACTCTGGTCATTTGCGCGTCCTCTACTTTCCTCACTGCCAACATCCAATCCTTGGCAAATCTTGTCGACCAGAACAAATAAATACAAAACCCCTAATCCATCCCCTCCTTTGTCCGTATCTCGTCTGAATAAAACTACAATGATTCCTTTACTGGTGTCCTTCCTCCAACCTTGCCCCATTATAACCCTTTTCTCTACACTTTACCCAAAAGTGTTCCATAGAATGAAAAATTAAAGGATCTTCAGCCCCTTTCAGTACCCTGCCATTGTGTTGGAAATGAAATCCACAGACCTTAGCCTGGTTCACAAAGCCTGATGGGATTTCCCCCTGTGGTATCATTTTTTTTTTTTTTTTTTTTTTTTTTTTGCCCTTCCAGCAGTTTGGGGAAGCAACCTGAAATTTCTCCAGATGGCATCAGCCCACCAAACTCATCCCCTCCTGGGTACCTTTGTATTCACTACCTTTCTTACCAGAATGTTCTTTTCCCACCTCTGCCTGATCCTCATCATTCAGACATCAGCTTAAACGCCACGTGCTCTGACCCCCCGTCTGCAGGAGACTCACGGGCACCATCTCACATCCCAGTGTTTGAATTTTTGGCAGCATGCAGACCACTTTCAATACTTTTCTTACCTATGAACTGACTAAAAATCATAACCAAACTCTTAGGAACAGAAAGCCAATCGCTGTGGTTCAATGATTTGTTTCTTACACTTGGAAGTCTGGCTGCCCCCTGGGACGTTCGAAGGTCATATGTGCTGTCTGGGGGAGGGGTTCAGAAGGACTTGAAGGATCCACCTTTAGAGACTTTCTGGCAGAAGGTAAGAATTTCAAGGCAAGAGTCTCATCAGGTGAATTTGCTTTTGAGATCCCAAGTTCAAGATTGATGTGAAGTTTGAGCAAGTCCCCTTGTACTTCTGAAACTCATCTGGCACATCTATATAATAACAGTAATAATAACAAGCCCTGCCCTTGCTTGGTTCAAAGAGTGTTGTGAATGAGAGTGAATGAGATGGTGGTGGAGGCACCCTACACTCAAAGGCCAGGTGATTCAGCGGGTGCTGTTGGCCTGGAATCTTCTGTCTTCTTCAGAAATGGAAAAGCTCATTCTTGCCATCTGAGTGTTGGCTGGCCGAGGACATGAGTGTGATTTCACCAGGGTGCAAGTTACTAACCCTGCACTGAAGAGTTTGGCATCTGGCCATGATCGGAAGAATGACTTCTTTGCAGGGCAATATGTATGGAGAAAACTGTTTGGTTGTTATCTCTGTTACCTCCCAACAGCTGCAGGTGTTGGAGATCTTTAGATTGTTCCTGGGACAAAACCAGCTCACCTTTTGCTTTCAATAGCACACATGGCTCGTGGGCTATTACGCTGGGGAAATGGCCACACAACCCTTCTGCAGGGAAAGAAAGCTCTCCCCATCTGGCAAAATGAACAACTTTAAGCCACTCCTAGACACTCTTTTTTTATTCCACTTTAAATTCCACTGGAAATAGAACAAATGAATAAAAGCTTCTGTTATCATTGTTGAAAATACCTGTCCAAATAGGTGGGGACTGGGATTCTGCATGGATCTGAAGAACTGAGTACAGTTTGTCCTTGTGACAGATGAGGTCAGTGAATGTTTAATATGAGTGAAATCTGTCACCTCTCTTCCTCTGCTCTTTGGTCAAAAGGCACCCTAGTGATTCAGAGCCTGGCACTAGAACCACCCAGCAATGCCTCCTGGTGCTGGGCATGGCTTCCTCAAGTTTAGCCTGGCAGTGTCAAGGCTGTCCATGGCACGCTCCCACACGGTTCAGGAAGAGGTTACAGATGAGTGAGCAAAGGGAGGCAGCCCTGGACAGCTCTGCACCAGTAAATGAGGGCCCAGGAGGCAGAGAGGCCCAGTCAGGCTAGGGCAGGTCAGGGAGTCCACTTCCTCCCCTGTCCTGCAGCTGACAGCACTCTGCGGTCACCCAAGCTACAGGCTGAGGCTCTGACCAGCTCAATGCCCACTTGGGCTAAGTGCTGAGAATTCTCCGAGAAGGAGCACAGGGGCGAAGGGCTGTCAAATGCCAGGTCGTGTTGCTAAACTAAGATGAAAGAGTCCTGTAGGTTTGGAAAGAATATCAAGAGGAGTCATTGTAAGCCCGACCCTCTTCCCTTCAAACAGATTCTTAAAACACTAGTTTGAGGAATAACTACATTTTCATGTAAGTTCTTCAATTAAAAGACTTGGGGAAGCGAAATTTTACTATGCTTTAACGATCTTGGTTATTGGGTTGAAAGTGTATTGATCAAACTTACTCAGTCCTGGGATTGATTTTATGTTACCAAATGAAGACCGATAGCCAATGAGGAATGCTGTCCATCAAGGAGGGAGCCAAAGACAGCAGGTTTGTCAGTCACTCCGTCTTCTCCTTTCAGGCTCAAAGGGCCAGGCCCTAACATTCCTGGATCTTCCCTAGTCATCTATAAATAACGGAGGACGGCCCTGCTCCAGGCCCCGGGGTCTCTCTGGGTATAGAGAGCTGGGCTGAGTCCTAAACCTGTGAGGTTTAGTCCAGTCTTCCCGTGTCTCTTACTCTCACTTTTTCTCATTAGTTATTGGATAGGATAGATAACTTCAGAGGGTCTCAATGGGTACGTAGGAGAATTCTTAATGTTACTTAGTACTGGGCCTACTCACAGTAAGCTTGCAAATTTGTTAACCATGTAATTAATCACTTAAAGAGATGGTCTTTTTCATCCCATCTTCATCCTTTGGTTGTGCCTTTCATGTGGAAACAGCTACAGTGGAGGAGAGAAATGCAAACTGCCCCTGGGAAAGATTTGCTTTCCATATTCTTCAAAGGCCCACAGTAACAAATATTTCCATAGGTGTTCCCTAGGAATTATTCTTTGCTCTGAGAGAGATTTGAAAATAAAATAAAATTTCAAATAAATGTCTGTGGAATTCCAAATTACTCGAAAAGCTAAATGCATTTAGTCAGCAGGAGGGAAAAAAGGAAAAAGAAGGAAAAAAAAAAAAGATATGAATGTCTGCCAACAAAAAAAAAAAAATCTGTTCAGAATATTAAGTTGCTTGTTGCAATATTTGGAGAAAGCTGGAGTGATGCCAAGAATTAAAAATGTCTGAAAAGTCGTTACCAGGGACAGGAGCAAGCCTGACTGACCCACAGCTCGTTGTGCACTGGACCCCACGTTCACCGACGTCAACAGAACGCCGTTCACCAGCTGTGCTCACGTCTTAGAGAATCTCAACCTCTGCCTATGACTTGAACATCGGTTGCAGAACGACCCAGGACTGGTCTTTAATGACTGCCACCCGTGCTAGCTCATCCTGGGACTGCGCAGGATGGTCATCGTACCACCCTTGCCTGGAGTTTTACCAGTGAGCTCTCTAAAGCCGAGGCTGCCCATCCTGCATCCCCCTTTTCCTCAGGGCTGTTTCTCAATATGTTCTTCGAGAAAGCAGCCTCAAGTGCTACGATGATTTATGTTTTCTCAAACACACAATCACTCATCTTACCCTTTCTCCCCTGCAGAGATCGATAAGATGGGAATTTAGCTGGTCAATCTATTTTTGGTATTACCATCAAGCTAATTTTAGGATTAGAGATCTACTCGCCTACTTTCTCTTTAGGGAATAGGAGCTTGTAGAAAAAAAATATAAACAAATCCAAATCCAAGTCTATTTTGGGTAATCACATTGTAAGATAGGAAGAGAATAAAGCATAGCTTTAAAATAGATGGCACTGGTTTTAGTGTAAGTCTGTCATTTCCTATTTAAGAACATTTCACGTTTGTGGAACTCGTTTCTGTAAGCCTGGAGGAGTCTCCCTTGTGGAGTGGAAATAAAGACTCAGAATAAAAAGGAGCAAGGAAGGAGGGAAAGAAAGGGGAGGGAAGACCAGTAAGGAGAGGGTAAGTGGGAACATTAGAAGGAAAGAAGATGGCAAGAAGGGGGAGTGGGGAAAACGTCAGACCATCTTGCATTCAAGGAAACACCTCATTTGTTTCAGTCATGTTCACAGCAAATCCTAGAATAATGCACCAAGCACTGCAATTAAAACATGGCCATACATTCAGGGAACCGTCGTAGGAAGATGCAAAGGCGGCACTGACATCAAATGAGTCTGCTGAGTAGGAATCACTCTCGGGTTCCCAGGTTTGTGCTTCCGGTGGCCAGGACTGTGGGGTCCTCATGCTGACACATTCCAGCCTGGGGTTCCCCTGGGAGGCATTCAGTGTGTCCTCCGTGGAGACCAGGATTAGAAATTAACAGGAAGCACACGTCTGGGTTTACAATTTTACATATCATTTTTTTGAGGACAAAGAAAATTTATCTTCCCCCAGATAATGACTACAGCTCCTAAATGACAACCACCACCACTGTCATGACCCAAGGCTCCACCTGTTCCAGAGATCTGCCACACTGGGGGTGGAGAGAGGCCTAGTAGGGAGATGGAGCCAGCCACGATGGAGTGTCTTTACTTGCTAAGTGAATCATGCCCGGCTCTGAGCTCCACAGAGGTGAGTAAGGATTCACCTGCAGTTCCCTCTCAGCTCGCCCTTGGGGTGCCTCATTGATTCATATGCACTTCATTATTTAAGAAAAGAAAGTTAATGGAGAGAATTCGTATGTGAGCTGAGCGATTAAAACGGAATGGTCTGTTCTAAATGCATTTCCTCCATCCAGGCCTTGTGAGGTCAACCCTAAACGAAGGTGCACAGCTATGTGCTGTCTGGGAGAAACCAGGAGGGCTTCCGATGGCCTAACCACAAACCTCCTATCACAGGGACCAGGTGGAGTTGCTGCTGTCCCTGAGTAGAAGGCCTCCGTTCCCTGCCAGCTCATGGAATTTGCCCAAACAATCAATCACATCCTCCTATGGGAGTCAGGGGCCGCCTCTGGCCCTCCTAATAGCTTGGCGTCCTCTCTGTTGCGCCTGGACATTCCCTGTGCCCTTGAGCATGACTTCCACATGGCCTGTGTGGTGAGCGGCCTCCTCGTCCTACAGGCCATGAGCCCACGTGACTCACAAGGTACTGCCCTTCTCCTCCGACGTGGCTTCAGCCATCCCCACCCCTACAGCCCTCCCTCAGGGACGAGGTGTGTGGAGGGCACAGGGAACCGAAGGCGTCTCCTGCCTTATACTAAAGCCCTCCAAGAAGCTGCCCATGGAGCTGCTCTTCAGGCCACCGCAGGACGGCCTTCTGCCCACACTGCACGTTTGGGTCCCTGACACAGAGCAGGAGCGTTGCAGGCTGCCCCACCACGCACTCCTCGGGAATGCCAAGCACTCGGCTGGATTGCCGCGTTGTCATGCTGAGGGCTGGCATCCCGGCAATGCTGGGAGAAGGGCAGTGTTTTGCGGAGGAAGATGAGAGAGGAATTGTTAAGTTTTAACATTCCTGGCCTCAAAGCACCCCTGCTTCCAAACCTCTCCCCCACACACACACACACACACACACACACACACACACACACTCCACTTATCTCACATTTACCAATCTGTCTGTGAACAGAAGGCATCAGAGCTCAATGCCACACTCTGCGAGTTCTAAATATCACTGGCTCTACATCTGTCCCCAAGGGCATTTTAGGATAGAATGCCTCACTCAAATCCCTGAATACAGGTTGAGATTCCAAGGGGAGAGAACAGCCTTACACTAGTTGTGTATTTTCTTTTGATGTTTCAGAATACACAAAGATGTCAAGAGTTAGCCAGGACACATTTAAAAGCACAAAAGAGTTTCTGTACTTTCTTAGTTTTCTATAAATAGACTCTCTGTGCTTTTAAATCCCTAGTAATGAAGAAGATACATAGAAAGATGATTTGGGAGTAGCCTGTTATTTGTGATAATCTTTAGAGGCTGTGGCTCCATAAATGACTGGATATTGCACATTTTAGACGTCTCTATCATAATGATGTAATGCTTAGCTGAAGAAGCCATTGTTGTTCAGTGTGATTTTAGACTGAAGTGGGTACTTCTATCAGGTCTCTTGAGACAGTACTAGAAAACAATATTTTATCTTTTAAGCAACTTCTCCCCATCCTTGCAAGAAAGAATGTAGGATGATCAGAGAAATGAAATAATTGCAAATATTCTCCTTTGGCTAGAGGAAGCAAGCATGGTTAAAATATTTGTCCTACAGTAATAAAGAGAGTTAATGCCACCACAATGCCTGCTGATCTCTTGCCAGCTTCTCTAGACGCCCTGAATAACTCATCACCGCACCTTCTGTTCAGAGTTCAGAACAAATTGATCCAAACCCAACTTCCTTGAAGCAATACGAACATGGAAAGTTTGGGAAGCTCTGTACAATTGAACAAAAAGCCCAACACCTCATAGTAAGCACCTGCCTCAGTAGAGAGACTTTATCATGCCTCTTGATTTAATCCTCTGAAAACTCTTTAAAAATCCCATTTTACGAAGAGGAAACTGAGGTTCAGTGAAGCTTATGCCCCATCAGGTCTGCCTGCAAGCACAGGTGAAATCAAGTGGGATCTCTAGCTGCTACCTCAGACGCAAGGCTCTTTCTGCAGTCCTGTGTCCACATTGTGACACTGAGGCTCTTACCTGGCCTCCACTAATGGGCAAATTCTCATTTCATGTAAAAACTAAGAGGCTGGGCTGAGAACAAGGTCATCCTCTAAGGCTCTGAGATTTGGAAAGACTCACATGACATCAACTCTCATCTAAATCCTTACTACCTTCCTGGATGCTGGTGCCCTGTCCACTTGGGAAGAAACCATTAGCCCAAAACATGGGTTCTTTCTGACTCCTCCCAGCATCTGTGGCCTGCTGAGGTCCCAAGCTCCTTCTTCAACTGAGCTGACACTGTCACCCTGGCAGCTTCCCCTCATTATTTCTGGTTCTATGCCTAGAGACACAGGAAGATTCTTCACCCACATACACAGTTGTGTTCTTTTCTTGTTGATCAACCCATCAATGTCCTAACGGGAACTCCTCTCTCCAGGCTGAGTGCCTGAGTTCCTTCTCTCATGTCCCCAATCACAGGGTCTCTGATTCCTCCCACCATTCTCTTCCTTTCCTCTCTCTTCTTTCTCATTGGTATACCTCTGATGTCCAGAAGTAAACTAAATAGTCGAAGATGGCTTTGCTTCAGGGTAATCCAGGGATAGAGGTGGGCAGGGATGAAGTGGGCATGGGAGCTGATGAGAGATTTGCAAATTAAAATGTACCACCCAAAACATGCATGATATCTCAGAAATGTCAGGAGCCATCAGAGAGCATGAAAACATCACATTGCAGATCCTAATATTATTCACTGGTCAATAAAAAATTAGACTCTGCCTTTTTGACGCACTCAAATCTGTCGATCTTGGCTTTCTAAAACATCCATGCATTGTTCTGCTCGAGGAATGTATTTGGTTCCTGTTTTGTGTTGGCAATGGATTTATCCTCCACAGTAGAGATTGTTTACCCTTGATTGATAGATTTTATCCATTAAGAACCAATCCAATACATCCTGAAGCTACCAATCACTAAGCATGATCCACAGCCCTTTTTTTTTGATAGAAAAACTGAGACAGGCTTAGATTTGAAATCTAGAGGATGGATGTCCAGAACATTTTCTGTGTGTGGAAGAGGTAGACAGTCAGTGATTCGGGGTGAAGAATGAGGGATAAATAGTGACAATACCACACATTCACTGAGGGGAACACAGAAGATGGGCTGTTGAGACTCCCAAGCAAGGAAATGTAAAGCTTATTTTGTTATCTTTTTTTGTTGTTGGTTTTTGCAACAACGTTCAGAATTTGTCAGTAAATGGTAATGTGGTAACTGTGATCTGGAATTTGAATAAAGCTTAATTAGGACGGAACTAAAAATGCCGTCTTAATAAACATTACTGTTCCCAGTAGAAAGAGTGGATGCAGAGGTAAGACATATTGAATCCAGAAGTGAGAGAAAGATAATTGGATGTTAATAAAGAATTTATTTTCCTTCCACTGTAGCAAACTTCATTTACATCACACTTCATAAATAATCACCCTCAACACTCTGACAGATTGCTGCAATTTGTCATGAATTTTTAAAATGCTACCTTGTATATAGAAAATTAATGTTCAACAACTGTTTGATTTGTAATTGCTTAATAATTTGGGGAGTAACTTTTATTTATCCATGTTTTAAACTAATTTATTTTTGAGGTATATGTATTTCAATTGCTTTCAAAGTAGGTGTATTTTAATTTGGTTCAGAAATTATGACAACTACAAGATAAGGAAGCCAGAAAGTCACACATTTACATCATACAATTTTCTTCTGGGAAGCTAAACAAAAACATGTTTTTCTACAGGATGTAAAACCTTCAGATTTAAAAGGCTCACCAGAAACGCACCCCGCATTTGGCGCATTTCGAGAGGGGAATCTCACTGAGAGAAAAACTAAGAGATGGAGACTGAGGGCGTCATGCCTCTAATTTGTTGTCACACTGAATTCTTCAAAGCCCTCTCCTGCAACAAATTATGGAGAGCAAAACTCCCCTGTTCTCCTCCCCCCCGGCTCACCCTGGTCACCTTGGTGCCAGATGTCCGGGAAGACCCAGCCAGGAAGACAATGCAGGAGGAAAGTCTAATACAGTCACTCCTCAGTCTACACAGGGGGTTGACTGCAGGACCCCCGGAATACCACAGTCCATGGGTATTCAGTGTCTTATAAAATGGCATAGTGCATGCATGGAATCCATGCACAATCTCTGGTATGCTTTAAATTCTCTCTGGATTACTTGCAATAACTAGTCCAATATAAATGCTTTGTAAATAGTTGTCATAGTATATTGTTTAGGGAATAATGAAAAGACAAAAGTCTGTACATGTTCAATACAGATGCGATTCTCTTTCAAATATTTTCAATGTGTGGGTGGTTAAATCAACAGATGCCGAACCTCCAGATAAGGAGGGCTGACTGTTCTCTCTTAAAGACATGGAAAGAATAAAAACATATGTTAATGATGAAAACAACCTATTGTGTCGGAAGAGTGACTGATATCTGACTCAGAAACAAAGACTCTGAAAATGGCTATAGACTTCATAAAGAAGTAAAAAGAACAGTGTTTGTATTCTGGCTTTGTTTTTATTATCTATACAACCCTGGGAAATTTGTCTAACCTGTCTGAATTAGCTTGCTCACTGAAAACTATGAAGAAAAACATCGAAAGAGGTAATGTTATATTTATAAATAATACACACACATATATATATAAATATATATATAAATTTGAAGGAGGTAATGTTCTCAAAAATAATGACCTTCCTGTAATAGTAACAGAAGAGGCATAAATATGGAAGGTAAGATTTTGTGTTATAATGAAGTTAAGATTTCTATAAGATTTATCTACTTACATACTCTAGTGCTATACATACAGTTTTGAAAACCAGATACATAGATGCATCTACGTGGGCTAAACATCAGGATCAGGCCTGAGGGTCATGTCTGATTTAGGAAACCAGTGCTATTAAATAACTTATGAGGATAAACTTTAATCCCTGTAATAACTGCACAGAGAGGAGTCAGCAGAGTGTGCCTGCTGTTGCGGTCCTTCAGAAGGCTTGTTTGCAAAGTTGGTCCTGAGCTGGTGTCCATAGCTCATATTTCAGATTTTCCCACCACTCTCTATTAAAAATGGGCCACTGTCTAAAAATGCAGGCAAGGTGGTTACTGTGGAAAACCTGTTTTCCTTCGGATCCTGGAATTTAATACCTTCCAGGCAGAGGTGCCTATATGACCAGCTCCTAGCACCAAGCACCTCTGGCAGACAACACCTGCAGGTCTTCACACTTGGTGGGTGAAGAGCTGGGAGCATCTCTGTGGCTCCAGAGAAGACCTGGAAGCTCCTGCCTGGCTTCCCCGCACTCCACCCACATGCCTTTTCCCTCTGCTGATTTTGCTTTCATCTTTCTGGCACTGAATCACAGCCATGACTCTCTGTCATGTGCTAAGTCCTTGAGAATTCTGAGAGAAGTTCTGATCCTGAGAGTGGGCTTGAAACCTCTAACACAACAATATCACCAATCAACATGGAGGTGAAATTTTTCAGAAATAGATGACCCAAAACTTGAGCAGAAAGATTCCCCAAATCCATCTGAAATAACAATTCTCTCTAGACTGTGGCCAGAAAGGAAGTCATGAAAAAGTAGGGGAAAAAGTACAGGTCAAAAGCAACTCTTCTACCTGGGCTTTGTATACTGACAAGCCCGAGGCCCTGACTACAGAGTCTGATTTCTGCTTTGTACCTAGTGCGGCAGTTATTTCTGTGCTCGATAGGTCAGATCTGACAGGTTCAATTCAGTTGTTCACAGACACACCAAGCACTGCAGACAGCACATATCCACTGATCCTGTTCAATGAACTACAGACCAGCAGGGTCTGGAGGGGACCTTCAGGACCACGAGCCAATGTCATTCCTCACCAGTGAGAAAATGAAGCACATCGAACACAGTACTTGGCCAGGCTTCAGGCCCCCCACAGAGCCCAGCACTCAGCCTGATACTTCTTGCCCACTTGGCTGGACAGCACCTCTGCCCTCAGGGACACCAGTGCATGTATGAGAGAACTCTTACCTGTTGCACCCAGGTATCCCAGCCTCCAAACACATTGGGAACCACATCTAAACATGACCCTCCAAGTCCAGCTACCTCCTGTGCAAGTTAACAAGTTCAAGACTTCAGTAATTTTGGCGGGTTTATAAACTGGATACCTCTAAAGTTTACAGAAGTAAGAATTCAAAAGGCAAAATGATGTTTAGTTTGCACATATACCCAGATTAGCAATGATCATCCAGTCATCTCCCAAGACCTGGATACATACTTACTCAAAAATATAAAGATTTTTTGAAAAAATAAATAATTACATGTGTTTGCATATTTGCATTCATATGATGTAAACAATTTCTTCATTAGCAAATTAGTTATCATGAATTGAGAGCTCCTAGGCACAATGAAGCCATTTGGAAAGTCTTGTTTAATCCTCACAATTAATCCCTGAGGTATGTACCATTATTACCACCATTTTATAGAAGAGACACTATGTTAATTACTAAATTAAGTTATCAAAATCTAATTTCTCATATCCACCATTAGCCATTGGCGATTTTGCTCCCCAGAGGATGTCTAGCTATGGCCGGAGGAACTCTGGGTCAATGGGGCTGGGAGGAGGGGTGGGCACCATTGTCATCTAGCGGGCAGAAGCCAGGAAGGTTGCTAAGGCTCTGTGTGGCACGTGATGAGCTCAGCACAGAGACCCATTCAGACCACAGCGTCAAATCTGCTGAGTATGGGAAACGCTGGTGTATATAGCATTTAAATCCCAAATTCACATACTTCCTACTATTTTACTGATTATCTAATGATTTATTGCTGGACAGGGTTCTTGAGGGACATTGAGAAGCACGTGGATGCTTCTAGATCCCCACACAGGATAAGGCAAAAAGAGTCATGAACCCTGAAGAAGAGGAATGGAGATAAACTGCTGTCCCAGACAGGGGAGAAGACAGCTGATTGACAATTGCCAAGTCCCTTAACCTCCGCGGAATGCAGGAGCCTGCTAAGTGAAGTGAGGGATGGTTAGTTCACATCTGATTTTCTTCCAGCTCTAACACTAGACAATAATTGAAATCCAGGTCAACTGAGTTTCACTCCCCAAAGCAAAGTGTTTGCCACACACACCTTAGGAAACTGAGGAATACAAACAAAGTTACAAAGATTCAAAAAAAGGAAAAAAAAAGAAAAGAAAGAAAAAGAGAAATAGGATGAAGGAAAGAAGCTAAGCTTAGAAAAACATGAAGTCAGAAGTGATCGGTTATGGTCTAGATCTGGAATGTCCCCTAAGGCTGACCTATGGAAAGCAAGGTCACCAATACTGCAATAATACAGGGGTGGAGCTTTTAGGCAGTTGTTGGATCAGAAAGACGCTGATCTCATCAGTGGATTAATCCATCAGGTGGATTAATCCATTGACAGCTGAATGGACTACTGGGAGGTGGGAATTGGCTGGAAGAAGTAGGGGAGAGGTGGTGAGTCCTGGCCTCTCTGGCCTCTTCACCTCTCTCCCTCTCTACTTCCCAGCTGCCACGAGCTAAGCAGCTTTCCTCAGCTGTGCCTTCCACCATGACGGTCCTGCAGTGGAGCCGCGAGCCATGGACCAAACCCTGTGGAGCTTTGGGCCAAGAGAAACCTGTCCTTTTCTATGTGTTCTTGACAGGGATGTTGGCCACAGGGACACAGAGCTGACTGACATGTGATCCCAGCAGTGAGGCCTATGAAGACGCAGTGGGCCATGCATCTGTCCCACGGTTGATAATAATGCAAGTGCAGAGGACACAGCGAAAAGTCAGTGGGAATGCAGCAATGTCCCATTCCCAAAGCCTCAGTCCAACTAACACACAGGTTCAAAATGGCACACGCCCCTCTCTGTGCAACAGACATGAAGGAAAATGAGCATCACATGATATGTATCTGTAGCAAATCCTCTTGATTTAAAACCATTTGTGGAAAATTAGAAGAAAAAATAGTACTTCTAGAGTCACAGGGGTACTTAGGCATGCTCTGTCTTCTATCAGTTGCAGCTTACCAGGTAGAGAAAAGGAACCCCCACCTTGCCCCTGCCAATGCCATCAGTATGCTCTTTCCTGTCACATGCGTGCCTCCCCATTCCACACCAACAGTGAACAAATTTCTGGTAGGCAGAGCAAAGAGGTTCACTCCTCAGTCCTCGGAACCGGTGATCACCCTATGCTTCATGGAAAGGGGGAGTTCAGGTTGCAGGTGGAATGTTTTTGCTAACATGTTGACTATGAGATGGGAAAATTTCCAATGTAAGATAAAGGCTCTTACATATGGAAGAGGGAATTATCAGAATTAGAACCCACGAGAACAATGTAAAGAAGGAGAGGAGGTCAGAATGATGAATTGCTGGCTTTGAGATTAGAAGGGGCCATGAGCCATAGGTCATAGATAACCACCACACCCTGGAAAACACAAGCATGCAGGTCTCTGCTGTGATGACCAGAGGGAACTAGCCTTGCCACCATCTTGATTTCAGCATAAGGATGAAATTCCTGACATCTAAAATGGCAAGATAAGTCTGCATTTGTAAACCACCAAGTATGCATTGATTTTGTTTACAGCAACAATAGCAAGCTAGGGCATGCCTGGTTTTAGTTGTCTACTTCTATCTAACAAATCTCCATGAACTGAGACATATGATGTATCACCTACATATTATGTTACTGTTCTCCTGGTCAGAAGCCCAAACATGGAATAGCTGGGTTCTCTCTTTAGGATCTCACCCTCCTGGGGCTGAGATCTCTTTTAAAGTTCAGGATCTTCTTCAAAAGTCACTAGTTATTGGCAAAATGAAGTTCTTGTGTGGTAGGGCTAAGCTCTTTGGAGCTAGCAGCTGCCGCCCATGACTCTCTTGGCAACATGGAAGTTGGACTCTCGAAGGTCAACAGGATACGACCTGCTATAACTATTCTGAAGCTTCACACAGTTAGGTCAAATATACCCTGGAGCACCTCTCTCAACAGACTCAAGTTTTTAATTACATCTTCCCAATCTACTTCTTCATTATATAAGAATATCTCATCATGGAACTCATACCCATGCAGGTCCTGCTCACTGTAAAGAAAGGGATTTTACAGGGCATGTCCCCAAGGGGGCAGAACCCTGGGCCATCTTAGAATTCTGTTGACCGCACTCCATAGCTGGTCAAATCCCCTCACATAGGCAAGTTCATGAGCTTTGAACGCTGTCCTGTAGATGCTTCGGGTTGGACATAACACAAGCAAATGGAAGATTGTCCTTATCCCCAGCTGCCACTTGTTGGGCTCAAGGACTGATGGCACATAACCCCATTTTCATGGTCACAGTGTACCCAACACAGAGATTGGGCTACATGGTACACATCACGATGCTCCTCAGTACACATGTTCCAAGGTCCCCCCCCCCATATTATGCATATATAATGATTTTGTCTGTTCCAAATTTATTCTCCTGATTCAATAAAGGCACATTGTAATGAATATCTGGCACAGTAGACTATAAAACAGTAGCTGATATTGTATTCTGAAAGAAACTCACAGTGACAGGGGGAAAGCAAAAGACCTTCATTTTCATAATGTAAACTCAAACCCAGATTTGCTTGCCTGAAAATTATCAGCGTAGACACATCCTGAATGAATTATGGAGAGAAAGCAGCCATTTGGGAGTTAACAATGAGCTGGTGAAGAAAGAAAGACAAGAATATAATTACTTCCATTCCTTCTTTATAACAGATTGGGCTGATTCAAAGTCCACACTATTTATCAATTATTTTTAACAATCGCCAGTGATGGGAATGTTTTTCCCCTTTACTTTCTGGCTCAAGAACTTTTTCTTGGGGTAAAAGTTAGAGACAATCATAGCTTCAACAGCCCGGGCCAGTGCAGACCTCGGGGGCTTTTACAAAAAAATGAGGAACAGCCTCCTTATTTGTTCTCACAGTTTTCAGCTAGAAAGAGCCCAGCAGTACAAAGCGGATAAACTTCAATAAACAGCCCTCCTTGTGCCAATCCGCCACACATTGCTTCAATTACAGTTCTATTCTAGTGCTGGGGAAGAAAGGATCGGTGCTCGCAGCCAGGCCCCTGCTCCGGAAACGTGATGATGGCACAGGAAGAGGCACCCCCTTGGCCAGCCAGATCAACCCTGCCAGTCTGGGGCAGAGCGCCCAGCAAGACAACTCTCACATCCTTCCCTTCTAATAATAACACCACCAAAGGAGAGGAAGGCAGGAAAAAACATCTGCAGTTGTGTGCTAAATTCCTCACGCCTCCAACACTTTTCAAGTCCCCTCCCTTGGTCAGAAGCATTTAGACACAATTCCGTAGTCTCTTCTTCCTCCCAAATGCTGTCTAGGATCTTTCTATTCTAGAAAGCAATTCTAACACTTGTTAGAAAATACTACTGCCCACAATCCGCCTGCCTTTCCTGATGGGAGGGACCTCACCCCGTGGTGCTGGGGAGGGTGCGGCAAACTATCCAGGCACTCGGTCACCAAGGCCCCTTCCTTTTTCTGGAGGGGACATCCCACTTGGGGCATTGGGCTGTGAACCAGCCACTCAGCAGTTTCTGGAGTCATTCTGAAAGGCCCAAAGTGACGAGTGTTCTTGTCACCAATGAAACATAGCATCAAGGAGAGTCTCTTTGACCTCTCAACATATTAGCAGGCAAATTAAACATCCCTCAGTCCAGCCACAGTCACCCTGTTGAAGTCCAAGGTCCCTGGGACTTAAAACCAGCTGGGCTTAGTTCTTCACCAGGCCAAACTTAAACACCAGCTAGCATATTCCCACAGCAGCTGTTTCTGGATGCTTCTTCAATCTCTCTGCTAGTCATTTTTCCAGGCACGGGCAGGGGTAACTTTTGATGCTTCAAGGATGGTTTGATCATGAGCAAATACATGCTAAGGTCAGATATTGCGAGTCCACCTTTAATATTATACTAAAATGAAATGCCAGAGAGAGTTCTTATTAGCCTGAGTCTGTTCATATACCAAATGTATTATAGGTACGAGTTTACCTGCACCTGATAAATGAAGAGAATTTTCCAGAATATTAAAATCTCAAAGACAGGACATCTTATTAAAAATAATACACCTCTGATAAAGCATTAATCTCTAGGATATATAAAGAACTTAAAAAACTTAACACCAAAAATACAAATAACCCAATCAATAAATGGTCCAAAGAACTGAACAGACACTTCACAGAAGAAGAAATACAATTGATCAACAAATATATGAAAAAGTGTTCAACATCTCTAGCAATTGGAGAAATGCAAATCAAAACTACTCTAAGATTTCATCTCACTCCTGTCAGAATGGCAATCATCAAGAATACAGGCAACAATAAATGTTGGCGAGGATGTGGGGGGAAAGGCACACTCATACATTGCTGGTGGCACTGCAAATTGGTGCAACCACTATGGAAAGCAGTACGGAGATTCCTCAGAAAACTGGGAATGGAACCACCATTTGACCCAGCTATCCCATGCCTCAGTTAATACCCAAAGGACTTAAAATCAGCATACTATAGTGACACAGCCACATCAATGTTTATAACAGCTCAATTCACAATAGCTAAACTATGGAACCAACCTAAGTGTCCCTCAATAGATGAAAAGATAAAGAAAATGTGGTATATATACTCAATGGACTATTACTTTAGCTTTAAAGGAGGGTGAAATTATGGCATTTGCCAGTAAATGGTTGGAGTTGGAGAATATTATGCTAAGCAAAATAAGCCAATCCCACAAAACCAAAGGCCAAAAAAATGTATTCTCTAATATGTGGATGCTAATTCACAATAAGGTGGGGGTGCACTAGGGAAAAATAGCGTTACCTTAGATTAAGTAGAGGGAAGTGAAGGGAGGGGAGGGAGGGAATGTGGGGATGAGAAAGATAGTGGAATGAAACAGACATTATTACTGTATGTATATAGTGACTACATGACCAATATGATTCTTCAACACATACACTTTGAAAAATGAGAAATTATATCCCATCTATGCATGATACATCACAGTGCATAAATGCATTCTACTGTCATGTATAACTAATTAAAACAAATAACAAAATTAATTAAAAAGTTATATTACATGAAATGCTTATTGTCCCACCATTTACTGATGGTTCATCTTCCACAGACTCTGGTGCCTACCTGGCCCTCTCCTCTGCCTCCTGGTTGTGTTAATAAGGTCAGCAATCTTCACTTATGCCCTGACTCAGACCTCCCTGTGCTGCCCTGGGCAATACAGCAGACATGTGGGGACCTCTCCAAAGCTCACAAAGGTCATGGCCAATGAGGCACTCCAAGGGGTGGCCCCAAACACATGTTATCACTGTCTGCTTCCCTGGTCAGAGCTGGCTGCATCAGATTTGCATAGTTCATCCACACCTCCCTTCCAAATAAGATGTTCCTAATGTATTTGTTTTTATTCACTCATGTTTCATCTCTCCTTCCCTTACACAAACATGCACACACCCACTGAATTTTTATAATGAAGTGTATGAACACTGACCAATGGCAAAGTTATCTCTCCAAATACCTAAAGCAAAGCCAGCCAGCTGTGAAAGGGAATCACCCAATGAGGACTTATGTGCCAGGCTACTGGGAGCCTCATCTTGGGCTGGGCCCCTCCTGCACCTGGCACCCTTGCTGCCTTTGGACTCTTCCATCTTTGAACACAATGTCTTACAGCAATTGCAATCCACACAATTGTGATTGATTAAGTACTACTCAGTAATTCTTTTTTTCACATGTTCCCAGTACAATGAGGGCTGTGGGATGCAATCCCCGAGGGCCACCGTGCAGAAGACCAGGAACTTAGAGGTCAGTTACCTCATCCCCCCATCTCCTCATCTACCTGCACTTCAGAAAAAAATTACTGGCAAATGTGCACACATGCATAACACACTCACAGATACAAGACAACCACAGACATGCATTTTCGTATTAACCTAGGCACAAGCCTGTCGCCGCCTGAAGCGATGGCCGCTTGGAGCAGCAAAGCCGCGGGAATAAGTTTAGAGGCAGACTGGAAACAAACAGGATCTTTATTCTGTCAGTTTCTCTCTCCTGGCTCTAACAACTCTAACACATACCACACACCAGCAAACAACCAACAACCAAAATGGCCCCGACCCGCTCCACGCTCGGCCCAAGTCTCTCGAGATCCCGGGCCAAGTCTTGGGAGACTACGGAAGGCGGCAATGTCCAAAACTCCATGGCCCGAAGTCAAGCGCAATCATAGCCATCTCCCCAAACAGGGCTCCTGCACAAGCCTAATTGGCAAAATGCCTTTCTGAATCAATACTTGCAAGAGTTCACTAAATATCTATTAAGTGGTTTTGGTATCAGCAATCATATCAAATCCTAATTCTAGGAAGCACATAACAAAATAAACATTATTTAATTCAAACAGAACAGAAATTCATGCAAATTGTTGTACACATGTGTGTTAGTAAGCTTTTAATTGCTGTGACCAAAGTACCTGACAACTTAGAGAAGGAAAGATTTATTTTGGACAATGAGTTCAGAAGAGTCAGTCTATGGTGGACTGGCTTCAAGAAAGAAGCATCATGGTAACTTTAAAGGCATGGCAGAGAAAAGCTCAGTCATGGGAACCAGATAGTACAACAAGAAAGCGGTGCCAGGGACAAGATAGAGTCCCCAAGGACACACCCCCAAGTGTCTGCTTCCTTCCGCCGTGCCCCACCCGCTTGCAGCTATCCCCTCGTATAGTCCATTCAGATTATTAATACATCCAATGGATTAACACACCAATGAGGTTAAAGATCTCATGATCCAATCATTTCCCAAAAGTTCCACCTCTGGACATTGTTATGCTGGGGACTGTGTTCTCAAGACAGAACACAGTCCATCTTTTTGGGGACATTTCAGACCCAAACAATAATATATGTAAATCTTACAACCCAGCATTTCTTTGTCAACTGTAATTATTTTTAGAGGAACATAACTAGAAGTTTTACCTAATTACATTTAAATAAATATCAAAGATTTTATAATTTCATCCATTGTAAACATTTGTAACGTATACACCTTTCAAATGTTATCCTTTGAAAGAAATTTTATCAATTTTCTAAAGATGTCTTACACTCATTCAGCAAGCGCTGTAAAACAAAATTCAATATATGCTACAGTCTAAAATAAATTTAAAATACTTGCAGAAGTGGGGAAAATCTTCAAATGTCTTTATAGAATGTTAATGGGAAATATGTGACACTATTACATACGATAACCTGAAGGTCTAACTAGAAGACTGCAATCAAAGATACAGGTGGGGTGGAAGGAAACAAGGTCTCCCGTGATTGCCAGGGACACGTGGAGAAGACTGGGGCCACAAGAGAGCCAGGCTAGGCAGCAGAGCAGGCTGCATCTGACCCTGTAAGGAACTGAGCGGGGGCCAGGACTAGTCCCAGTCTAGCCTGTGGGGCAGCTGCGGAGCACCAGGACTGGGTGCAAATCATAACCCCGCCCTCGCCTCCTCTCTCCACAGAATGCTCTGGGCCTTCTCCATTGGCCAGTCCTGCTGGCCACCTGAGACAGGAGAACTCAGGCTTCCCTTGGAGAGCAGGAGAGGATACCAAACCAGGACAGGAAGGACAACATTTCCTTCGAGGATGATAAACAAGGAAAAGTAAACATGAAACTGCTCTCAATGGGGTTTCCATCTCCAAGTGGACACAGTCTCAGGAGTGGAACTCATTCTCCACATTTAGTGCAAGGCCAAAAGCAATTCAATCTTTTATATGAAAAAAAAAAATTAACCAAAAACCAGGGGCATAAGGAAGTGTCTGGGACATTAAGGGGGTCTTGGCTGGGCTGAGCCTGGCAGTAGTTAATACACACACACTAGTCTAGATCTAACTTATATCGAGTGATATTTGAAGAAGTATCACAAGGAATCAAAACAAATGGAAAGCAGTCAAGCATTTTAATCCCTTCCTCCAAACAAAGACAAAAATGTTTTCATCTAAAAGTTCTTTTCAAGTTAAATTTTACTTTTGCTGGGAAAGAGACTCCTAGTCAAGTGATATTTCTATCAATTGTTCAGTTCACTGGAGATGGCATGAGGACACTTACAGCACTTCATTAATGTGACTTTTGTGGTGTGCCCCAAAACACTGTGCCCCGACGCTCATTAGTGAGACTCAGCATTTACTCCCAGGTGTATCTCTTCATAAATGTGTCATATATGCAAACAACGGTGCATGCATACATGTATATTCTATTTTTAATTATAAAATATTTATTTCAAAAAGATGACATGAAGATAAAATTGAAGATATTGTAAAATAAATGTGATTTTATCATCTAATTGCCCAAGGCCACACATTCTGTAAATAGAGGGAGTGGAAATTCAGAGAACAGATTCCTAAGCTCACTTCTTAACAGTCTCTGTGTCTCTACATATCAGTGCAGAATTTATATGTGAAATGACAGACCTTTTGCTAATTTTTTTATAAATTGAAGGGAATTTGGGGAAATATTAATTGCTTAGCTTGAACAATAAGTTTTCATGGAGCCATATTCAAGAAAAGTGGGCCAAAAAGATAATATTTGTTTAAAAATATGCATTCAGTTCCTGAACAAGGCAAAGAGTAATGGATTGTTTGAATTATGCGGGTAATTGACAAGGAAAAGCTAGTACTGTTGGTGTAGACCAGTGCTTCTCAACCAGGGGCCGTTTTATCTCTAGGAACCTATAGAACCATCTGGAGATAGCTTGGTTGTTTGTAAGTGCAGGTGGGGGTGCTACTAGCATCTAGTGGGCAGAGGCCAGAGACGCTGCCAAATATTCCCCAAGGCACAGGACGGTCCCCCCACCCCTTGCCGAGAGTTATCTGGCCCCACATACCAGCAGTGCCCGGATGTAGAAAGTCACTGGGCCCCACCCAGCCCAGCCCTGCTGGTGGTCCTCTCTCCCCCGGCTCTGCAGCACTGTTCCATCACACTGCAGCACTCTGCATCCATCACAGCTGCTCTGGGACAGCTCCTGCACCACCCCGTCTTCAGACGCGCCCCTCGTATCCTGCCAACTAGGACAGTGGCTTCTGTGATCTCTCAGGTCTTTCCCTGGCATGGCAGATCACGCGGCGTGTCGTCAGTACCCACTATCTCTCTGTCGAAATGATCCATCTGATAATTCCTAATTTCTTGAATACTTGAAATGAAAGACTCAAAGCAATCCAGGTAATTGCTTTTTTCTGAGAAAATGTCTTCATGAAATGTCTTTTACTTCTTAAATGTTTAAGAAACTATCTATTCCATCTCCTCCTCCAGGGACAGGTGAAAACAAATTTTCTCCCACTTTAAAATGCAAGAGAAAGATATCACAGGGGAAACACAAACTTGAACTTTTGAACGTGCAGTTTTCAACATTACAGTTCTCACACTCACTGTGTGGATAAACAGTAATTGCTGCTTTTTAGCAATAGTAGTAAATCTAATGTATGTTCATAAATTCAAGATAGTTCTGGATCTTGGTTTATCACAGAATGCATTTATATGTGTTTTTTTTTTTCATATTGGCCTCTCTTAAGCTATTTGATCATCTAATATATATATATATATGTATATATATATATATATATATATATATATATATATATATATTTTACTGTTCTCTCTTTTCCACAATCAGGACTTATTTAGATCAATTATTAATCTGTCTCGTGCCTAGCTTAGCCCAACATCAAGTATTTGGAATTGAGAAATGGTCAAAGCAACTTAGCAATGATATTCAGGTTTGGGTGGAGGGGATGTTGCACATTATTTGCAAAAATCAATCAATCAATAAAAAGACGAATGCTCTTGGTGGCAACACCAGCTGTGTTACTAACACAGGAGAAGCAATGGTGAGTGGCTGGTTCCTTCATTTGCAACATCACAACTGCAGTCTGTGTGGTGGACCGTGTGTGTCGCTGCAGGGTAGTCCCCAGACAGTCAGTGGTGGTAGGCATGGGTGGAAACACAGTGGATTTCAATTAACCCTGTAATTAGAGGGAAGGGAGAGACGTGGAAATGAACTGGCGGCCAGAGGTTCAGCTCTCACACAGTAATGGATGCTGTGCAAACTTCCTATTTGTCTCTGAATCCCCGCACCCTGGCTTCCCACCTGCCATCCGCAAGGCAGGGGCTCCGCACACACGTTCAGGGCACAGCGCAGCTCAGCTGCAACCACCCAGAGTTGGAGACCGCGAGGCGTCTTGAGTCCCCAGAGGCGTCAAGCGTGAAGGGTGAGCCCCGGCACCTGGGCTCGGAGTCATAACTGCCAGATGTCAGGCG
This sequence comes from Tamias sibiricus, assembly GCA_025594165.1. Taxonomy (NCBI): domain Eukaryota; kingdom Metazoa; phylum Chordata; class Mammalia; order Rodentia; family Sciuridae; genus Tamias; species Tamias sibiricus. The sequence continues at coordinate 165,490,677 of CM046662.1, read as the reverse complement.
GTGGACATGAGAACCCTGCCCGTTCCATTCCCTCCTGGACCCCCACCCCGGCCTGTTCTTCACACAAGGATTGTGTCATATACCTTTGTGCTAATACCTACTGTGCCACACTGCCCACCTCAAGTGTCTGAATGCTCAGTGCTGCCTTTCCACATGGACAAAAAACCTCTCTGAGCTCTGGTCCCGCTCAGCCTCTCAGAATTGCAAACATCACACGGGCCACTGCTGTGTGCAGGGAGACCCGTCTCCTGAACACTCACCCGCAGAGCGGACAACCCACGCCTCCTTCACACCGAGGGCCCAGTGCCGACGTGGCTTCTGAGCCAGCCAACAGTCCCGCTCTTTCCCCAGACCCACATGGTTCTGTCATTCATATCTGTCTGTCTGTCTGTCTGTGTCTCTCTCATGCTGTTTCCCTCCCTTCCTCCTCTTCCCTTTCCAGCCCCCTGCACTGCAGTTCACAGCCCACTGGACAGCTCGGCTGGATGCCTGGATGCAGGAGCCCTGTTTGGGGAGATGGCTAAGATTGAGGTTGACTACGGGCCAAGGAGATGTTTGGCTGTTGCCGCCTTCCGTAGTCTCACGGGACTTGGCCCGGGATCTCGCGGGACTTGAGCGAGATTGCTGGTGGGGTCTGCGCCATTTTTGGTGGTGTGTGTGGTGCGTGTTAAAGTCGTTGTTAGAGCCAGAGAGAAAAGTTATCAGAATAAAAAGGGTGTTTGTTTCCAGTTCGCCTCTAAACTTCTTCCTGCGGCTTCGTTGCTCCAGGCGGCCATCGCTTCAGGCAGCAACACCTGGACGTCACTCAAGGCCAAAGAGGCCAAAGAACTTTTCTATCCCCTGCAAAGCTGAGCCTCCCTGCCGCCCTGCTGGGCTTCTGGGACCACACACAGTGGGCTCCCAGTCCACGCAGGAGTCCATTCCACTCAGGACCGCTGACACCAGCTCCTCTGCTCTAGTTCTCACAGTTTGTGTTCACAGTGGGGATTCCAGCATCCGAAGCCCTATTCAGGAGGCATGACAAGGATTTGGGAAGTTCCACTATTGGAAGTCTATTCTGGTGAATCTGATGATCAACAGATTCCAGGACCACTATGTTCAATAGGCGGTAAGCCGGGTGTCCTCACTATGATTCGCGCCACCGATTCTACTGGAAGAGGCAGTGTGTGGAAATTAACTTCCTTTTGTGAGTGTGGGATTTCTAGTTTGCAAACGCCATCGGATTTTCAGAACCAAATGAACAAAAAGAAATAGGAAGAACAAAATCGTGCACACTGAATGTTTGGTTCCTCGGCTTGACAGAATTTGATATGGGCTTAGGGGGTAGATTTGGAGAGAAGGAGAGGGATAGCTGAGGGAGGAGGAGGAATCCCTGCCAATCCCATCCTGCTCCTCAGTAGTAGGGTAGTGAGTTAAGGGCACAAGGACAGGAGCCAGGTGATCTGAGATCTAACCTGAATGCACTGAGACTAGAGGAGTGTGGCACTGACAAGTTTTCCTTAAATGCAAAACCAGGATAAAGATGATACCTTCCAAGAAAGAGCCTGATGAGACTAAATCATGAGACCTGACCAGCTCTTAGCTTGCAGCCAGTTATATAACAATGTATCAGGATTAGCTATGATCCACATGACCTGCACAGAATTCAGGAAAGTTTAGCCTCTCCTTATTGTCAAATATCTTCAGAGTGTCATATTGCATGTATCTGGAGATTCTGGGTGGAAGTCATTGTTCTCATCCCGATATTACTCAGTTTAGGAAAAATGGTCGGTCTCCATTATCCCAACAGTAACCCTGATACAAATGACTGCTTATCTAAAGGATATTTAAATGTGTTGAATTAAAGACTTAGGTGCACAAATGCTTTCATATGAATTAAAAAAGGATATGTAATTGGGGAAAAAAAATAGAGCACTGAACCCCACATTAGGAAAGGAGAACATTCTAAAAATATCAAATATTTTAATGAACTGGGGAAAAGGTTATTATTGTATAAAACATAATTAAATTATAATCTGTACATCCATTTACACAGTGATCTCATCTTTGAGTTTGACCAACCAATCTCCAACCCTGTTGGCTATACTTAAATAGCTGTGGCAAACTGAGATCAGGTAACACCTGGTGGAACACGCATTCTTCTTAAAACAGCTAAGTGTGAAGTGTTTATACAGAGTGCTTCTCGCATCAGGCTGCAAATGTCTGATGTGACATAATCTTTAACTCTGAGACATATTTTCCATGAAAGGAGGAAGGTCTCAGCATTCTGTTTGAGAAATTGTTCTTTCTACAAATGAATCTCTTTAACAATTAATCTCTTAAGTAGTAATGCCTTTTCACTTCCATTTGTAATGCTATAAAACTATTACAATAGGGGGGTCCAAAACTTGACTTATGACCTAACTGATTTGTTAAAAAATTAACTGAAATTTAAAGCAAGTTAACAATGCTACAGTAAGACATCAGATAGTTTCACTAGCAATTGATTTATTTTACATGCCATGCATATTAGACAGTTTTGTTAAAATTGAGTCATTTGTTTCTGCTCTTTTCCAATTTATTTGGAGCATATACTATTCTCTCAAGTTTACTATCCCCAATTCATGGATCTTTTGGTATAAATCCTACCTATGACCTTGACCATAAGAAATGAGTTTAAAGTTATGTAGATTTGTTTCATTGAGGTTTCAAGATGGTAAGGGCTCTTTTAATTCTGATCTCCTTTAAATAGCACCTCATTTTAAAACCATACCCTCACTCATACCTGTAAGACTAATTAAAAGTCATAATGTAAGATCTCAACATGCCAAGGTAAACAAATGACAGATCTTTTCTGACTCATTTGCATTGTGGTTACCTGTGATTCATAACTATACATTCCTTAACTACTCAACATCATAGCTACGTGAGATTCCGTGTTATGCTCCATTGCCACGGGGCACAGAATTATTATGGTCTTGGTCATATTTTATAATGCTTAAGTGTTCTTTTTAATTATATATTTTCCCTCCGTGTTCAAGCTTAGTTTGGCTATATGTTCTTATTCTCTAATTACAACAGGGAATCTTCATTTTCTGAAATCTTGGATCAAATATAAATATACAACATCACTGAGAAGCGATCTGATCCAGGAGTCATGCCTTATGATTTTTAAATTTCAAAAGTAGTTGATGAAAATAATGCCTTCGGTAATATTTCATGATCTTTGAATTTCAGGATTTGTGTGGCTCTAATAACAGTAGGCAGAGAAAAGCGATCAGGGCGGGGAGAGACAGTATTCCTGACGTCTAAGACATGATCCTCTAAGCCGTGTGATTCAAAGAAAAAAATATGCGGCAGCTCCGTGCACAGGGGGCTGTGACTGAAGGAGCCGGGGTCAGCAGGAGCTCCATAAGCTACTGCAGGAGAAGGCCCCAGAGATGCATTGTGGGAGAGGAGCTGAGGTGCAGGTGAAGCTCCAAGAAGACAGCCACATTGCTCAAGGTCCTTTCCACAAATACAAAAGAGGTGGGGGAAAGGCAGAAGATGCTGGGACGAGGAGGTTGCCTTGGAAAAATCCAGGAACAGCTAGATGGTGGAAAGTGACAATCAACGAAATGGTATTCTACTTCTTCCTCGCTTCCATACCATGGGCTCAAATATTCCACAGAGGGGACAGTTACACCTGCAAGCACACACATGGGTAAGGTCTATGTGACTGTGTCCCCCTAAATTTACATGCTGAAATCTTAGCCCCCAAAGGGACAGCATCAGGAGACGGGGCCTCTGGGAGGAAACAGGGTCATAAGATACAGCCCTCGTGAACAGCATTAGCCCCCTTACACGCGAGGCTCAGACAGCTCCCTCTCCCCTCTCCCTTGAAGACACAGAGAGAAAGCATCATCTGTGACCCAGGAAGCAGACGACCCTTGCCAGACACTAAATCCACCTTCATCTTGGACTTCCCAGCCCGTGAAACTGGGAAGTAAATTTCTGTCATTTATAAGTTACCCAGACTAATGCATTTCAGTACTGTTGCCTGATAATCTAAGAACACACACACACACACACACACACACACACACACGCAGAATGGAAAAACATTGTTACGAGCTTATGTGATCAAGATGCCACAAGTTCATTAAAAATCACTGTGATGGTGCTATGGGTGGAACTGTGTGTGCTACCCCAACAAGAATACATTGAAGTCCTGTCCCCCAGCACCCCCAGGTGTGACCTCATTTGGAAATAAGTTTTTATAGAAGTAATTAAGTCAAATGAGGTCATTAGGGCGGGCCTCAGAGAACATAACCAGAATTCTTAGGAAATGGGGAAATTTGAACATTAAGCCAGATAAACACAAAGGAAGGTAAGGTGAGGACACAGGGATGAGACGGCTGTGGGACTAGAGTGGTGGGTGACGAGCCAAGAAGCAGCAAGCTTGCCAGCAGAGGCAACCACCTGGAGCTGGGAGAGGCAGGAAGGATCGGCCCCCAGGCCTCCAGGGACAGAAGGGTCTTGGCAGACCTGGCTGCAGGTTTCTGGCCTCCAGGGCTGGGAAACACTGACTTTCTATTGTTTTAAGCCACCAAGTTTCTTATTACTTAATCACTGCAGAACTGACACAGACGGAAAGCGTAAGAGAACCACAGCCCGGTCTGTTTTGATCTGTTAAGTATTTGAACAATCCCCCCCCCCCCAAAATAAAAACATGTAAATCACAAAAAAAAAAATAAATAAAAATTACATAGGTCAGTTTTCTAGTGCTGCACTGATAGGTTCAATTTTTAAGAATATTAACTGTGAAGTCCATTCTCTGACATAGAATTTTCAGCAGAAATTGAAGAAAAACATCTACAGATTAAGGCTCTTTTTCAAGATGTAAGTGATAATAGCTGACATCTTTGCAGCTTTAAAAAACTACATAGTAATATCTTCAGTAAAGGATGGTGATTTTTAAGACTTTAACAGAACCCCCTTGTGGTGTGATTTTCCAGCACTGTTATCATAAGACTTTAGAGATGAGCTCTCGCAGACTCCGCCTGCGCTCGCTGCAGGATGGAAGCCATCGGGTGGGGTCAATGCTTCCCTTGGGGAGCTTTGAGGAGTGTGGGGTCCATGCAGCTGCTTGATAAGCCCAGCCCACCGTCAACCGTCCATGAGCAGCGCACAGTGAGTCGGAGTGGTCGAGCCCTCAATATTAACGAAGCCTCGATGGTGAGCTCAGCGGTTCAGAGGAAGGGGCAGCCACGGCAACTGGACAAGCAAATCTCAACACTTCAGAGCTACGAGGTCCCTCGGAGGCCACCCCCCACCTGGTTCAATACTGTGGAGGTGGAGAGAAGCCTAGAGCAGGGCAGGGGGGGTGAGGAAGAAACAGCCCGGCATCCAGGGAACCAATTAAAATCATACCTACAAGGAACTGGCGCACAGAAGGAAGCAGAGTAGGAAAGGAAGGTGTTGGGTGTGAGCAGGGAGGCAGGCAGGCAGACACGGCAGGAGGTCTGCGGGCAGCTGCGGATCAGACACCCTGGGGCAAGCAGTGGGGGAGGCATGCCCAGTGCTTGTCTGGTCCTCTGGTCTGGGAGCCCTCTCAGAGCTGACCTAGCCTCTCATCAGCTTCCTGGCTAGGGCCAAAGGCTGGCCAGCGCAGTGGGGAGGGTCCCTGAGGAGGCGGAGCTGGCAGAGGAGTTGCACCAGTGACCCAGAGCTGCTGCGTAGGCAGGGTGGGCTTACGTGTCTAAGATAAGCACCTTCTAAAAGTGGCCTTAGGCACACTTTCATAATTCGCAAACACCTGTCATTTGAACAGGCTTTGGGAAGAAGGCCAGAATGTGTAACATCTTACTCTGCACTCCCACCTCAAACCATAAAAAGTCAAAGAACGTTCAGAGGAATAACTCGCAGTGACGAGGATCCTGTACTGATGGCAGCCACTCTGCGGGCTGCTTCCTTCCCGGGTGGCTGGACTGTGGATGCCCGGATGCAGCAGGACTGCGAAGGGAGAGAGTTCTTTTTGTGGTTGATGTTGTCGTTTTGGGCAGGGCGATACCTGAGACTGAACCCAGGGCTCTAAACCCCTGAGCCACATCCCCAGCCCTTTTTTTGTATTTCATTTAGAGACAGGGTCTTGCTGAGTTGCTTAGCACCTCACTGTTGCTGAGGCCGGCTTTGAACTCATCATCCTCCCGTCTCAGCCTCCTGGCCACTGGGATGCCAGGCGTTTGCCACCACACATGGCCAAAAGGAGAGTTCCTGAGAGCCAGCTCAGAGAACACCCAGAAGTGCCCAGTGCCTCCACCTCGTGACATTCTTGCAATACACAAGCAACCATGCTCCCACCTGCCGCTTCCCCCTTCCACAGGCATGGCCGATGCCACACTCTGCACCTGCCTCAGGGCCCTGGGGACATTCTCTAGCCCCTGTTGTGAAGCAGGATCAGTGCAGCGGGGCCCCTCATCCTCAGGGAGACATGTTTCAGATCTCTCTGAAATCAATGCTGGGAGAATGAGCTCCTGGGTGTCATCAACCCGCAGGTAAGCCTAGGTAGGGGCTGGAGGAAAGGGCTCAGGGGTTACAGCCCTGCTCAAGCTCCACAGTCCACCTGTTTCCAGAGAAAACACCTCCTCCCATTTCATGCATGGGAAAGGCAGAATTTCTGTGTGCCCCTGCTCCCTCTAATCCCCAACCTCTCTGATCTCCACCTTTCCTCCAGAAAACATATCGCCAAGGCTACGCCAGCTATGGTGCCGGACCCCGTGCTGCTGCATCTGGGGCTATTTTTCCTTCAGGGGACATTTGGCGATGTCTGGAGACACGTTTGGTGTCATGATGGGGAGGGGCGGTTTGCTACTGGCATCAGGGGAGCAGAGGTCAGGGCTGCTGCCTCCTGTCCTGCATCCTATCTGCCAGGAGAGCCCAGGACACGGGACTGTCTGGTCCAAGGTCCACAGTGGTGAGGGTAAGAATCCCTGAGCCGGAGAAAAAGGGAATGATGTTTAATAAATAGTGGCATTTGCAGGTAAATGGATGAAGTTGGAGAGTATAATGCTAAGTGAAATTAGTCAATCTCAAAAATCCAAATACCGAATATTTTCTCTGATATAAGAAGGCTAGTTCACAGGGTTGTTGGATGGGGGTACACAGGATTAGAGGAACACTAGAAAGGTCAAAGGAAAGGGAGGGGAAGGGAGGGAGCAAGGGGGAGGGAGGGGGGAAAGGAAAAAAAAATTGGTGGTTGAATGAGATGGATATCATTATCCTAAATGTATGATTGAAGATCTGAATTGTACTTATATACTTTGTATAAAAGCAGTTGTATGTAAAAAGATGCTATACTTGTGCATTATGAATAAGTAAATAAATAATTAAAGTTAAAAAAAAAAAAAAAAAAAGAATCCATAGCCATGACACAAAGAATTCGCACCTCACCCTAAGTAGGTAGGATCTTCTTACGGTTGGGATGTGAGGGGTCCCCCAAAAGCTCCTGTGTTAATATAGGAATATTCAGAGGCAAATGATCAGATTGGGAGAGCTGGAGCCTAATTAGTCAGTTTATCCTAGTCTGAATGCACCAGCTGGGTGATAACTGTAGGCAGGCGGCTGTGGCTGGTGGAGGGGAGTCACCAACAGGGACCTTGCCCTGGAAGGGTCATCTCCCCTGTGACCCCTTCCCCTCCCACTCTGAGATGAGCAGGTTTCTTCCCCCACACTCTTCTGCCATGTTGTTCTGCCTCATATTGGGCCCAGAGAAATGGACTCACCCAACAACCATCTCTAAGTTGTTCTTGAGGAATATTTTGGTCATAGTGATTAAAAGAGGGGAAAAAAAAAAAAAAAAAAAAAAAAACAACACTAACACAGACCTCTTCCAAACAAAGATATATAAACCCAGGAAGATCTGCTTCTAAAGGCCTCCAAGAACACTCTCTGCACTGGGGATTGAGATACATGTACTGAAACCTTGAAATGTGAACTTATTTACAGAAAAGGTCCTTGCAAATGTGCTGATAGAAGGTCTCCAGATGAGACCCTCCTGGTTTCATCTGGTGGACCCTAAATTCAATCGTGAGTATCTATAGAAGGATAATGCTGGAGAGACTTGAGGAACCTGGACTCCCGAAGAAGGCCAAAGGAGGATGGGAGGAGAGATGGCAGTCACAAGCCAAGGAACACCAGGAGCTGGGAAAGGCAATACGGGATCCCCAGAGCCTTCCAACGGAGTGTGGACCTGCCAACACTTCGATTTCAGACTTCTAGCAACCCAAACTGTAAGGGAGTAGGTTTCCATGGTTTTAAGCCACTAAACATGTGGTGATTTGTTATAGCAGCACTAGGACACTAATACAGTGCCTAAAGGACAGTACTGACTTAACTCGTATTCTTTCAAATGGTCAGAACAGATTGATTTAAATATAGCTTCCAAATGAACTTTCTGAAAAGTGTATTTAGAAGACAAATGAGATCAAGGATTAATTCAATCAATGGTATTCCTTACTTTCAACAAAGGGAAATTACACTTTGTATATGCATTAGACCTAATGCACTAAAGAGAGATTCTTTTCTCAAAAGATGGCCAATTTTAGGTTGTCCGTTAATAAATATCAGGAGACTCAAATTAAGTGTACAATGCCACAAAAATCTGTCTTGAGAAGTTTTAATGTGAACAGCAGACAGAAGTAAAATCATATTATCTAAGCCTTTAGGACTTACTTTATGGCAAGCGATTAAAACCTTAATCCCAATTAGCATAAGTCAAAAACTAAAGTTTTAAAATATGTTAACTGAAAGACACAAGTTGAGAGAGCAGCATTCAAGCACAGACAAGTCCACACAATTCACAGTATGCCACAGAATGCTATGGTGCCTAATCCTATACACAATGACCTCTATTGGACCTCCTTCTCAAAAGGCTCTCCGTGGTGACAAAATGGCTGCATGTAGCCTGCAATTGATATCATCTGGAGCTCATGATTGCAAAGGATAGAGATGGGTCTGTTTCTCTCAGGGGACTCTGTACCATTATTAAGGGCACTAATTCTGTGCCCTTGGGTCATTTGCAGCACCCTAGAGCAAGAAAGTGCTATAGTATGGATAGGTTTCCTGGGTTGTGTGCCCACCTGAAAGACAGGAGAAGTGGAAGACGTGCGTATTAGTTTACTGTGGCTGCTGTAACAAAGGGCCATGAATTCAGTGAATTCAATTAAGATAACTTTAGTTTCTCACAGTTTTAGAGGGCAAAAATCAGAAGTCAGCTCCTCTGGGACAAACTCAAGCTACCAACAGAGTAACATTCCCTGGGGAAGCTCTAGAGGATCCGTCCCTTGCTTTCTTAGCTTCTAGTGGCAGCCAGACTTCCTCAGCTGTGGCCTAGCACTTGGGCCTCGGCAGTCAGGTCCAGAGATCTCCGCTCTGTCTTCATGCGGCTTTTCCTACTGACCTATGTAATCTCGCTCTGTCCCCCCTTTACAAGGACCCTTGGGATTGAACTCAGAAGCCACCCAGATAATCCAGGGTCCATTTCCCTCCCCAAGATGCCTAACATAATCACATCTGTGTCACCTAAGGCCACTTTCACAGGTTCCAGGGATGAGGATGAGGGTGTTTCCTGGAGGTCCATTTGTCTCTGCCATACCAGACAGTGTCACAGTGCCAGGGCACAGAGTAGGACCTGGAGACTCTAGGACAAAGGAGGCAAGCAGGGCCGTGAGCGGCCCCACGGCACACGCCGCGGTCAGCCTGCCTGCGCTGTCTTCTCTACATCCTACAGTGGCGTCCCTCAACAGCGGGGCTTGCAGCAGACAGAGGCAGAACTGGGATGCTTCGTTTCCCGCTCTCTCCTGCTCTCACGTTCATGGCCCGTTCACAAAAGTTACTCAGTGCAGCTGCCAGTGGTGCTCAGGAGTGGTCTCAGAGCAGAGGCATTAGAGCTGCAAGACACTGGTCCCCATCCATCTAGACAAAGCCACACATTCAGAAACTGAGCCAGAATCTGCTGCTACAAGGTTTAGAAATCTGCAGTCCATAGGCCAGTACGGCAGGGACCACGTGGGGACAAGGCCCATGTCCACCTGCCCAGCACTTCCCTGACCCCTGGGATATAAAGGAGAGGAAGAGACCTTTTCACAAATGCTAATGCAGTATCAAAAGGTCGAAAACTGCATTGGTCCTCCATGAGTCTGTTTAAATTATGTATTTATATGCACGTGCATATGTAACGATGTGAATCTATGGCAGACAATTTGGGAAATTACAGTAAAATATAAAAAGGACAATCGAATCCACTCATATTTATTTCAAACAGTAAATTTAAATTAAACCTAAAAAAAGAACTTGAGGTCAAACTGAAGGAATTCTCTGAACTTCATAGTTCTTCATCATACATGTCAAATCTTAAAAATTGGAGATCTTAAAAGAAAGTTTAAGAAAACTTAAGAAAAAAGTTAAGGGCTGGGATTGTGGCTCAGCGGTGGAGCGCTCGCCTGGCACGTGCGCGGCCCAGGTTCGATCCTCAGCACCACGTACAAATAAATGCATTGTGTACAACTAAAGCAAAATAAATGAATATTTGAAAAAAAAAAAAAGAAGAAAAGAAAAAAGTTAAAACAAAATTTGAAACACATAGAGGACTGAGTCATTAAGGATGTCATCAATTTTTGAACATATATCACTTCATAGCACATATTTATGGTTTCAGGTAGCAAAATATAGAACCGGTATTTAATAAAAGCAATCTTTGATAACTCTGATGTTTAACAAATCCTATATAACACATTTTGAAAAAGAATAAAGTTTAAAAAGCTTGCTTGTTGCGTAATTTTCAAAGAGGTAGAGAAGAGAGAGATGAGCATTTCTCAAGCAAAACATCCCATTTGTAAGAGACAAATCACTTGTTTGGAAAAAATAAAATAAACATCATGGAAAATTGATTGTTTCATGGACCATACTAACACCTAGGAGACTGCACGCAAATAAATACGGGAGTCTTTATAGTCCCCACCAATTTGTGGTTCTGGTTGCTTATACTGTAACAGTTGATCAAAATCCTCCCTGTGTATTTTATACTTGGGGCACAATCTTCGGATATGACTGATGTCCCTGGGAGATTCAGCTTTGTTTTCCCAGGAGAGCTTTTAATTGCATTCCTAAGTTTCTTACTGATAAAAATAGTCTTCATAAAATTGACCTTTTCCAGTCAGGAACCTTGTGGTTTGTGTAAAAGTACCTAATTTATTTATTTATTTTTTTCCTGACAAAGCTATCTTTATTCAACCCTCTAATTTTCTTCCTCCTTTAAAAAAAAAAAAATTGTGGGTGCATTATAATTACATGTAAGTGGGATGCATTGTGTCGTACTTGTACATGCAGGCAGCATAAATAGACCACTCTCACTCCCTAAGACGTTCGTCCCACCCAATCCACTTGCCATCTTCTACTGATCAGCCCTCTATTATTGGTACTTCCATTACTACATTATAATTTGTATGTGAATGGGATGCACAGTGGTGTGGAAATGGCAGATGGACCTCATTCCTCTGCTCTACCACCCTCCTCCCTCTCTACCCCGGCATTCTGCTCTGCTGGGCTCCCTACGTTTTCTTAAGATCCCTTTTTTAATCACCTCCCTCTCCCCTCCTCCCTCCTCCCTCTCCCCTCCTCCCTCCTCCCTCTCCCCTCCTCCCTCCTTCTTCCTCCCTCTCCCCCTCCCCCTGCCCCCTCCTTTCTCCTCTCTCCTCCCTCCTCCCTCCTCTCTCCCCCCCCATCTCCTCTCTCCCCTTCCCTCCCTCCCTCCCTCCCTGCTTTCCCACATATGATAGAAAACATTTGACCCTCAACATTCTGAGACTGGCTTCTTTCACTTACCAACGATGGTCTCCAGTTCCATCCATTTTCCAGCAAATGCCATCATTTCCTTCTTCTTTAGGGCTGAGGGAAACTCCATTGTGTAGAGATGCCACTTTTTCCTTTCTCATAAGTTTTGACGAATTCTCCATGAGATACCATATCTTCATTTTCTGTGAATTCTTCCTCTCCTGACCTCTGTCTCCTCTTTCCTCTGGCCAGCCTTTTATGCTTCATGGGTATACTCTCATCTTTGTGTTGTTATCACAATTAAAGTTAACCCTGCACTAGATTCATAGTCTATAGGACTTAAAAAGAATAAAGTGAACCCACTCTGTTGTACCCATATATTTGTTCAAAGAAAGAACTTTCAATCTCTCATTGCTTTTTTTCCTTAGTATTTTTCCACCAAATTTACATGCAAGGTGGTCCTACTTTTGTGTCTTGATTTTTGCAGTTAGGAACATCATTCACTGGCTCCTGTTCAGGTTATCCCTCTCCTCATCTGCACAGACACATCTTCCCTTTCATGATGTTCTAGAATATTATCCTATACTAATTCTGCTTGGATATGCAGTGGTTACACATTTAAAATTAATGTAAATGCTATTCCAAAATGGGTCACAAAATAACATAAAAATAGTCTTCATAAATCTAGTTGTTTTTTTTTTTTTTATGGCTACAGTTAATAATCATATCTTCTTGTTGGTTTTCCTTTTCAGGTGGTTAATACTAATTGGGCTCAACTGTTGGTCTCCAGTTTCTCCAAGTACATGCAAGCACCTCAGACAGTCCGTATTGTTACATTCCTGGAAAGAACTCAGCACCTGCATCACCCCCACCAGTGATGCACTGGCAGCCCCTAGAGCTGCAGTCAACTGGCCCACAGGCGCCTGCACCCTCCCCCCTTTCTCCACTGTTAGCATCTCTGTCTCCTGGCTTTAGTGCATTCGTCGTACACTACTCACACATTATTCTTCACTCTCCATCTCTTAATCTTTATTTCAATTCATAGGAGATCTTTTTTTCAAATTTATTTTGTTATTTTCCATTGGTATTGTCAATTGAATGATCATTTTTTAAAAATAATCTATGAAACCTTTTAAAATAAACTAAATTTTTCTTTGCTTTTTGGATGCATTGATTCCTTTTGGGATTTTTCCCCCCTTTTGAATGGTAATTTTCTGGTGAATTTCTCCAGTCCTTAATTAGTTCTGTCCAAATTTTCCTCTACTTTCTTAGATATATTAATCACAGTTATTCAAAGTCATTTTCTGCTAACTTTGCTAATTGGATCATCTGTGGGTTTAGTTCTATTGCCTATTTAAATCTAATTTGTCTGTCACGGAGTCCTGCCTCTTCTTGTGCCTAGAATACTTAACTGTATACTGGCATTTTTTTAGATAATAAAGAATTCCAGATACTGCATATTAAGCCACTTTGACCTAAGATTATTGCATCTGGGAGCAGCTTTTCCCTCTGGCAAGCAGACTAGGGGTAGGTATGGAAGAGGTGAAGGCAGGGTTTGATCATCTTAATCAACCCCCGACTTAGGGATGAAGGGCAAGTTGGTGAGATTCAAATATAAATACTCCCCCTTGTCTGTGGTTTTACTTTCCAATATTTCAGTTAACTGCAATAAACTGTGGTCTGCAAATATTAGATTAAAAAATTCCAGAATAAAAAACAATTTCCAGAATAAAATAATTTTTAAGTTTTAAATTGTGTACCATGCTGAGCAAGTGATGAAATCTCATTCAGTCTCACCGGATCCCTCCCAGAAAGAGTCGTCCCTTTTTCCAGTGTATCCACATTGTATATGCTACCCACTCATTAATTACTTAGTACCCATCTCTGTTATTATCAACTGGGGTGTTTTTTGCAATGCTTGTGTTCAAGTAACCTTTTTTCTGAGAAAGAGTGGCCACAAACACATACTTTTTGTTACAGTATATTGTTACAATTATGCTATTTTTAGTTTTTGTTAATCTCTTATTACACCTAATTTTTAAATCAAATTTCATTATACAAATGAACAGACAGGAAGAAATAGTTCATATAGACTTCAGCACTCTCCATGGTTTCAGACATCCCCTGGAACTTGGAATGTATGCCCTGTACATCAGGAGGGGCTCCTGGGCTCTAATTCACCTTGTTTTCTTGCTCATGATCTGTCCAAGATTTTAGTCAGGAAATGCTGAACATTGATCTCTTCCCTCCTATAAGTAGGTAGGAAATTCATTCCACCACATTTTAATTTGGAAAGTCAGCCACACGCCTCACATGTTATCAATGTTTTAAAAATATATTGCCACGATTGGTCATGTGTGTGAACAGCCCATCAGGACCTCAACTTACAACTAAGCCTCACTGTGGCTGCCAACATATTTGATGGTTTCTCTTGCTAAGTACCACCTTGAATGAAACCCAAAGTAGTTTTATCTTCCCTCCTATTTTATTTGTTCTTGTGTGGTTCTTGCTTTGGAAAAAATATGTCTTCTGCCCTCAAAATGATGGATCAGGTTAGAGAGGAGGCACTCGTGAATGTAAAATCATCCATCTTTCACAGAGTGCCTACCATACGTGTGGAATCACATTCAACACAATATTAAAGTTTCTTCAATGCCATTTCATTTTCCTTGGACTCTTGCTGCTTCGTCTGAGGTCACTAGTTCTTTCTGTTACCTATCATAACTGTATTTTACATGGTGGGATTTCTCTGTTCTGTATCTTTCCAAAGTAAGGTTGCTTTCCATTCTTCAACAGACTTCAAATTTGTCATCTATACAAGGTCCCCTTTTTTGTGTTCACAGCAAATTCTCCTTTATGTAACTTTATTATCATCTGCATGCCTGTTTTTGATGAATGGAAGATCGGTACGTGGATTCTCTCCATTCTCTTGGATCAGAAACTAAAGGCTCTATTTTAAAATTGCCTTTGAATCCAATGCTCATTCATTCAAATTGACACGAGGGCTTTGGATGGCAAATACGAACATCGAGTCCACACATTGTCAAAACCACTTTCTTATGAAATAGATGACTCTTAATGGGAAACTTCTGCATGGGCAACACACCTCTGTGTGATCTAGAACACACCTACATAAAAACTGAATATCTCGCAAAAGTTGAAAATAGGTTGAATTTCAAAAAAAATAAGTTGTTCAATCAACTTTTATAAACTCACTGACAGGATCATGTGGCACTATTTATAAAAGAGTAATAGCCCTCAGGTCAGTGAGGTTTGGTATAAACAGGTTAAACGTTATGATTTAATGAAGAAGTAAAACAGGAACTCTTAAAATTTAGCCACAAGAAGACAGGAACAGAGGCACAAAACTATAATACCTGTTGCTCAGAAGGCTGAATGAGGAGGCTCACAGGCTTGAAGACAGCCCCAGCAACTTTCTCTCTCTCTCTCTCTCTCTCTCTCTCTCTCTCTCTCTCTCTCTATATATATATATATATATATATATAATATGATAAATAAGGCAGAGCCCCTGCAGCTCTACCCATAGCTCCTCTCTCCAATGCTATCGTGTTATGAATAAATGCAAGATGAAAAATGACTCACATGTTGTAGAGTCACCAAATCAAGAGTCTCAGTCCATTCAAGAGAATTGTAGGCCAATGTGACTCATATTTTTTTCATTTATGTTTCTTCCTTCTTTACATTGATACTTGGCCCCTAGGTAATTGGGAGACTTCAGCCCCCCAGAATGTATAATCTGTTACCCAAATAAGAAGCCCATTACTTAAATTTGAAACAAAAGGTTTGCCTGGTCGTCAGCTTATCTGCTGGTGCCAGGACTTGGGGCGGGGCACAGAAGTGAAGAGTCGAAAGCGGAGAGTTCTGCGCAGCTCATTCTTCAGCAGTTACATCAGGCTCTGGGGCCATTTTTGAAATGGAAATAGAAATGCAGTTTAGATAAATGAAATGAGCCCCTCCATTATCTAGCTTCCGGTGATTGTCAGCCACTGTTTGCTATTGGCTTACAGAAATTTCCTGACCTCATTTCATGAAACTAAATGATACACACAGCTTAGAAAAATATTCATGCATCTTCAATTTAGTTTTTGAGACTGCAAGTAAAGGAGAAATTCAAAAGAGAGAGGAACAATTATTAAAAATTAAGGTACAATACCACAGAATGCATTCGGTAATGAAGTGTACACTGCATTTTTTAAAAGTCATAAAAACACTTCATTTTTTCAGTAGTAGGGACCAATGCCTGACCTGTATATATCTAGAATATCAAGACAAGCTCAAATAAGCTCAAATACTGAGATTCCATCACAGCAGTAACTGCTGATGCTCTACCCAGCTCTTCTGACAAAACTGGCTACTCTCAGGCCACTCACAGCTGGCCCTGCTCTGGCTGTTGAGAGTCAGTTCATCAGGAGATTCATAGCCCCCTCCAAACTCTGCACGGCACAGCTGAAGACTAAAAGACAAGTCACGGGTGTAGATCACTCACCTTGCCTAACAGCCTCGTGCTGTCGATTCATGCTCCACAGCTCAGGGCATAGTCCCAGAGGAAAATCCTTACCTCCTCTTTTGCCACACAACATTCTGCACTTTCCACCCCGGAACCTACCCTTGATGGATCCCAGGCTATATTTCCAGAGAAGCTGACCTCACAACCATACATAAATTACAATTACAAATTAGCAGCTAGAGTCCTTGCACACCAGTCGTGAATGACAGGTGGCATGGCAGGTGGTAAGAATGAGTGCAATCCAGTGGCACTTGGTTCATGATGAGGCAACTACTATCCTCTGAAGCCGTCTACACCCAGGTCTGCAACCTGACCCCAGCACAGACCAGCGAGAGGTCCCAATTAAATCTCAAAAACTCTGAGCCTCAACTCACCTATAAAATATTGAAAAGAATACCTCTGCCTTAGTGCTATTAGACAACTCAGTGAGATGATGCTTGCAAAGAGCTTGTAAGGCCACAATCAATGCTGTCAATCATTATATTATGGTTGACGTCATTATTTTGTGACAGATTGGGTCATCAAAGTCATAGTGAATAAGCATAATACCCAATTTCAAATTAGTAGGGAGAGGTTTCCTTAAAGACATGGGAATCTAGGCATCAAAAGCGATGACAGGAGAAGTAAGTAGAAAGAGGATACACATTAATACTTTAATGCAGTCAAGGACTTTAGGGATAATCCAGTCTCTGTTTCTTCCTGAATCACCTCTCCATAATGTACTGTGGGAAAAACTAAGGTCCATAGAGTCTAAGTGGTTTGTTCAGAGTGTTGCTGCTTGTTGTTCACAGAAATGTTAGAAGCATGAATACATGTTCGTGTACAGTAAAAAAAAAGTGAGAATGGGGTGGGGGAGGCAGAAGGGGGAGAACAGGGAATGTGGAGTGCATTACCAGGGGTTAGTCCTGTTTAACCATGCAGCACCCAGGAGACAGTCGGTACCTGCCGATATCTGGAAGCCTGAGTTTTCTGCTCACTACAGGTTCACAGGCAAGTGATATTTCCCAGCTGGCCTTGCAGTTGTATGAGGCCATGGGATAGAGTTATACCCAAAGGCATCTGGGCAGAGGGATGGGTCATCAGTGGCCAAGTGCATACAGATCTCCTCTGCATGACCCCCCCATTCCCCCATGCAGCCTTTGGAGGTGTGGGTTGAAGATGGGGTCACCACCAAACAGAACACATTGTGATTCTGAACAGCAGCATAAAATGGAGCCCCACAGACTACACTGGAAAGTCACGGACATGAGAAAGTAAATCTTCAGCCTGTGAGTGTTTGGTCCCTGGGAAAAAGGGCATTCTGTTAAAGGCAGTGAACTAAGTTGACGAATACTTTCCAAACCAGTAAGTTCTCAGTCCTCATCTGAGTTTCAAATCAGTAGAGACTTTTCCTTTAAAAATTATACACTAGCAACTTTAAATCCCCCAGGTAGTTATGAAGAAAGAATAATAAATATGTCTGAAAATCTTCATAGATGAAAACAGGAAATTTTCACCAAAGAGCGAGATACAAGAGACTGGAATCTGGGGGAAGGACTGCGCTATCTAGGGTTCCAACCCACTGGTCAAGGTCTCCAGACAACATGCAATTGCTGTGCAAGGAGTGGAAATAAACTCATCAAGGACACACTGCCTGACAAAGTGAAACAGACACCAATTACACTGCATCATATTGTGCTTACTCCAAAAAATATCTGTTCAGAACTTGCTATGTACTAGTTACCAGAATAAGTAACACACTTTTTCTCTAGAGTACAGATAGTGAATAGCTTAGGCTTTGTAGATCAGATGGTCTCTGCCAGGACTGCTCAGTTTTGAAGGGTAACAGCCATAGACAGTTAAGGAAGGGAATGGATATGTGTTCAAATAAAACTTTATTAGCCATGATCATATACTGACAATATGCAAATAAATGGGCATGACTGGGTTCCAATAAAACTTTAACTGTGGTCCACATGCCCTCGTGTGCTGAACCTTGAAAAGTCTTAGTAATGGCAGTCCTTAAGATCCTTTTGCTTCTACAATGCTAAGACTTTAAGAACATATAAAGAAAGAAAAAAACAGAAAGTTTGCAACCATGATTTTTTGAGAGCTACAGGGGAGACCAGTCTCTTATGACCCAGTAAATATAAAGCATAATTTTAAAAATTAATCAATGTGAATATCTCATTGAAATAGTTTTTCTAAATTATTAATTAGTATATCATTCTTTAAATTATACAGAAGCTTTCCAGCAGAGGGTAGTTTTATCAGAGTGTTATGACCCATGAGACAGGTTATTATAAATGGACTCAATTTATTTTTAAATTTAATTTCATATTAATAAAAAGAAGTAATTTAAACTCAAGAGTCCCAGCAGGTCCTTTAGAAATGGCCACTAAGGATCCATACATGTCTTGGGTTATATATATGAGGAAATCAAAAGAGATAAATTCCTAGCATATCAAAGACATTATAGATTCAATCAAGAAATCTTAATGTTACAGATTAGAATAATGCCTTCTTCAGAATATGCGACAACCAAGACAGGAATCATCTACCATGAGGTTTTCTCAATACTGGCAGTGGAGCCACTCAAGACCAGGTAATTCTTTGTTGAGTGTGCTGTGCACTGCAGAATATTTATAACCATCTCTGGTTCCCACCACGACATGCCAGTAGCAGCCTCCACCTCCAGCTGTGACCCCAGAAAATGTCCACAGGCATTGCTACTTGTACCCAGGAGATGAAATTGGCACCAAGGAGAACAACTGGTTAGACATTGGCACGAGTTAAAATTCAATTCCCCGAACTCAGATATACAGAAAGAGAAATTAACATCTAGCTCAATTTTGGAGAGCGTTCTCTACCAAGAATGATCATGTAGTTGGAGACTCAACAATTGTCAGTTTAGAAGTCATAGAGGCAGGTGGCAAATTGGAACACAGATTTCAATTTTTCTGCTTATTTCAGCAGTTGTGAGAAACAGGCTATGAATTCTTTTCCCTTGGTAACAAAACCATATTTTAAAAAATGGATTTTGAGCCATTTCCCAAAAGAACATTAGGAAGATAGTGAGGTTGAATGAGTGGAGGCCCTGTGAGGTCCTTGAACTCTGTTCCAGAGCCTCCACCTCAGGCCATCTTGGAAGAATCCCAGATGGGCAGGGGTGGCTAGTTAGTCTTGCGGCCACCTGCATTTTTACATTTCAAAGAGATCTGTTCTTGTGAAGTAACTACCATCATCAAGGCAAGAACAGAAGCCATGCTGAAGACTCGAGTCCGTCATGACGCCAGGCAGGCGAGGTGCCTAATGGGGAACCACCACTGAGGCCCAGAAGGGTCTTCACCAGATGACAGAGGCTCATCTCCTGCCCACGCTGAGTGGCCAGGAAGCACCACAGCCTCCAGTGGAAATGGCAGCACGTTAACATCTGATTCTTCAGTCATTGATGAAAAAAAAGAATGGTTTTATTTCCTCAAATTAAAAGCAACTCTTGGGTTTTCTCCTTACAATATTAAAGGAGACGCCTGCTTGAAATTCATAACAAATATTCCAAGGGCAGCCTTTTCACTTCATGGAATGGGAGCATTCTTGCAGTGATGCCAAGAAATTTGCCTCTAACAGATCATGTTGCTAAGGGTCTGAGAGTCCCTGCATCCCAACCCTGTCAGATCTCTTTACTCCTTTAAAGACTTCACTGCGGATGTCTCTATTATCTAGGGAGACAAGAGTCTCTTGGGTGGAGAAAGGGACCTCTGATTGGAAGACCTGTTGACTCAGTCCCAGCTCCCTGTGTCAGGATTAGCATGCAATCTGACCTTGCAAACGGCGCATTAAAAGTCTCCTGAATTCAGCATGGTTCCACAAAGGTGAGCCACCTGGTGACCAGGTTCCAGGGACAGCGTGAGATGGGGACCACCCTGCCTCATGGAAGGGGGATGAACTCAGGGGTGTCCCTGTGCCTCCCACAGCCAGGAAGTGTGGGTGCTGCTCAACTTAAAGGGGCACCTTATAGCCGGGCGTGGTGGCGCACGCCTGTCATCCCAGCACTTTGGGAGGCTGAGGCAGGAGGATCGCGAGTTCAAAGCCAGCCTCAGCAATGGCGAGGCACTTAGCAACTCAGTGAGACCCTGTCTCTAAATAAAATACAAAAAAGGGCTGGGGATGTGACCCAGTGGTCGAGTGCCCCTGAGTTCAATCCCTGGTACCACAAAAAAAAAAAAAAAAAAACAAAAAAAAAAAAAGAGGGGGCACCTTATATCCGGGGCACCGACAGAGCAGAACTCACTGGGGCTCCAGTGGTCTGTGAGGTTCACTAAACAAAAGGAAAAATGGAAAAATTTTCAACATCTGCTACTGATAAATGACGGTAAACCAACATAAAGGCAGAGAATTTGAGGGAGAAATTTGACATGCAGAGGAATGTTGAAGACAGGGGACTGGTACTTCAGGAAGAGCGTGTCAGAGCCCAGAACTGCCTGCCTGTGCCAGAACCTTCCTCTGAGCCAAGGGTGCACACCTGTGTGCTTTCAAATGCCTTTCCGCAACCAATTCTTATTGCTCTTCTCGAGTTTAGGAACACAAATGTGAAGTTTCCCTCACACTCCACAGTGTTAAGGAAAAAGTGATTGAGAACAAGTGAAACACACCATTAAATATCAAGGCATTAAAAGGTTTGCAGGTATTTATTTTGAGTCTACCAGCTACCAGTAACCTAATGATTGACCCTAATACAACACTGAGGCTATAAAGAGAAATAAAACACGTCTTGCAACAGAGTGAATGTGCACAGGAGGCAGTGATTGCTAGGCAGAAGTAAAAGCCTGGGCCGGCATGGTGGTGCACACCTGTAATCTCAGTGACTTGGGAGGCTGAGGCAGGAGGGTTGCAAGTTTGAGGCCAGCCTGGGCAATTCAGTGGGGCCCTTAGCAACTTAGCAAGACCCTGTCTCAAAAAAAAAAAAAAAAAAAAAAAGTACTGGGAATGTGCCTCAGTGTTTAGCACCGCTGGCTTCAATTGAAGGAAGAAAAGAAGAAATAGTATTTGTAGTAAAGGCCTGAGGGTATCAAACCCCAGAGGTCACTAGCCATCCTTGGGAGGGGGGGGGTTACAAGGAGGTGATACCTGAGAGTCAAGGACCCCTCTTCCTCTAGATTAAGAGAGTAGGAATAAAGCATGGAGAGAGGGAGGAGGGAAGGAGAAAGCACTTGGGGAGCTGTTGAAGGCCTGGGGGCCAGTGGGCAACTTGACATTAGTGGACAAGGTGGGAAGGTCCCCAGGGCATGGGCCGGGATGCAGCCACCCAGAGGTGGAGCATGCTGTCTGCAGAGGGGCGAGACCCCACAAAGCCCCACCCAGTGTCCAGCAAAGGCCCCGCTGGGCCAGAAGCCTCGCCTCCTCCCCTCCGTCCCTCCGCTCTTGCCCACATGAGGTCTGCTTGGCCTGGTGCCCTCAGCCTTCCCCATTGAAGCAATAATTTCCTCTCTTTGGAGAAAGACGGAGAGAGAAAATGATCAGCCTGAGATGTAAGAATGAATCCAGGTGACCATTTGCAGAGAACGACATTTGCCTAGAATAAGGGAAGGCGGGCGAGTGGGGGTGCTCTGCCCCGCAGTCCACAGCTGCGCCGCCGGGCAGGCGGCTCTGCCACTCAGCAGCTGAGGCCTGAAGAGCCCAAGTCGAACGTGCTGAAAGCACAGAACAGGCGCCAAAACGCGTCACTCAAAACATGGAGGGCTGGGGCTGGGGCTCAGCGGCAGAGCCCTTGCCTGGCATGTGTGAGGCGCTGGGTTCATTCCCAGCACCACGTGTAAAGACATAAAATAAAGGTCTATCCAAAACTAAAACTATCTTTTTTTAAAAAAAATGGAATGTACCATATCTCATGAATTTCTTGTAATGACTCCGTGTTAAAATTGAAATGTTTTAGATCTATAAGTAAAATGCATCACTAAAAATAACTAAAAATAACTAAATAAAATAAAATAATAACTAAATAAATAAAATAAAATAATAAACTAAATAAATAAAATAAAATAACTAAAAATAAAAATAACTAAAAATCACTAAAAATAACCACTTCTTTGCACTATTCTCAATGTGACTACAGAACGATCTTCAATTCCTTACGTGGCTCACATGCGTCTCTCAGACGGCGCTGTTTACAAGAGCAGAACAGCCCTTTGTTTGCCTCTGTGCTCCTTCTTCTTTGTGAGCCTTGGAAGTAGTCATTTAAATTAAAATAAAATATTCATAGAAACCAACAAGACCCTCTCTCCTGGAGATGTAGAAGAGAAAAGTGGTGGCATGAAGAACCACCAGTTGTATCCCTCTGCATGCTAAGTAAACAGTAGGCCACAGAGCTGCACACACGACTCCAAGTGTGAAAAGGGGGACGGCACCGCTAGGCACCAAGGGCGCTGTGACAGCTCGGTCCTGAGGGCTGTGTTCCCAGCGCCACCGCTCAGCACCCACTGCCTTGCTGGGCCCTGCGTCAGCAGAGGAGGCTCTCACCCCCTGGCACTGCGGAGGGGCTCCACTCTCCAGCAAGAGACCTCAACTCCATAGCCCCTCCACCTGACTCCCCCACAGGCAGGCAGTCCCAAGAGAAGCCAGCATGGACAGAGGGCAGCGAGTTTCCTTGCCTTGGCAACAATGTTACATACACATGTTAATGGCAACATCACCTCAAGAAAAGCTGCAAAAACCTCACAAAGGACTCTCACAAACCCTTCACCTCCATCCCCCATTAACATACATCATCGCATTTGCTTTGTCATCATTTCTGTCTGCATGTGTGCATATCTTCTGTGCATATTTACGCAGTAAGTTTTAAAATCACTTGGAAAATAGGTCACCAAAATGACAGCCTTTACCCTCTATGCTTCAGTAGGCTTTCCCTCTGAGACACCATTGAAGTTACCAACGTCAGGGAATCGGTATTAACACATTTCTACTATCTTATCTATAATCTCAGTCTATAAGTCATTCCAATAATATCCCTTAGAGTAAGAAGAAATAAAATACAGGTCCAAGATCCAATTTGGATCAAGTGGTGCATGACTGTCGTGTTTATCTGTCTTCTTTGGTGGTGGAATAACTCTTCATCCTGTTTTCATATCCTTTATGACTTTGATATTGGAAGGGCAGAGGCCAGCTTTTTGTAGGACGTCCCTCTGTCTGGCTTTGTTGGATGGTTCCTCACAATGAAACTGGCGGAATTCTGCTGGATGTTCCCCTGTTCTTTTCAGTGCAACAAATCACTGGACTTATTCCCGTGACTGGTGAAGTCACTTTGCACTAGCTGGTTGTGAGGTATCTGCCAGGTGACTTCACTGTCAAGTTGAAAGTTTTTACTCATAACTGGTAACTAGTGTATGGGTAATTCTGTGGGACTATGTAATCACCCTTTTGTCATCAAACTCAGACTCAACATTTTAGCAGTCACGGATCATTTTTGCCTAAGAAGTGTTTTAGCGTGAAGATTGCCAAATCATGATACCTGAACTAAATCATCCCTCCGGTGTTCACTCACTGGCGTTTCGTGGTAAGAGCAAGCAATCCCTCCCACCTCACTCCCTTAGTTGTGTCTTGTCCTTGTTTGAATATGTTCATGGATTCTTTTTTCTAGTCTGCTACCGTGATTATCTCTGGTGACAGTCCAGTGATTTATTATTAATCATTCTCACTTTACAAAAGCAGAGTCCCACTCCTGGAGAAGTCACCATGCTGTCTCCTCTGCCTGTCTGGCTTCATCTCCTCCTGATGGTAAGGCTTGGTAGTGGTTTGTGGCCGTTTTTGCTGATGAGGAAACCAATAACTGCTGAGAGGACTGGTGCAGGATCACAAGCCCAGGTGTAGGGTCTTCAAAGCTCTTGCTTTTTACCAATATTACCTTTGGGTGTGGATTGTCTTATTTCAAGACCCCAACAAATAAAAGATTTAATATTAAAACATAGCTCTGATGTTTCCTGAATGTTCACCAATACCAGCATTACCAAGAGAATAAAATCATATGACAAATTTTTCCCCAGTCACTTCTTATAGCCTAGGACATGAGGATGATAATAAAAATTGGTTAAAGAACATTTTCCAAACAGTGCCCAGCTCAGAGATTCTGGGGTGGCCCACAGGGCGTTTGAGAATCCCTGTGAGAGAGACATTTGTGTCACCAACATCTTCTTCTCTGCAGACCCTGATTATCACACCTTTCCCAAATACCAGGAAGAGAGAGGGGGCTTTTACAATTCCTGTTGCCCTTAAAATAAATACTCAGGCACAAGGATCCATGGCTCCGTCTCCAAACAGAAATTTAAAAAAATAATTTATTTTGATCGATTTTGTTTATTCTTTGCCGTGTGTAGCTTCTTTACGTCCTATATTCATATTTATCTAATTGGGAACAAAAAAGAGGAACCTAAGATGCTTCGGAAGAACACACTCCAC
Organism: Tamias sibiricus; assembly: GCA_025594165.1. Classification (NCBI taxonomy): domain Eukaryota; kingdom Metazoa; phylum Chordata; class Mammalia; order Rodentia; family Sciuridae; genus Tamias; species Tamias sibiricus. The sequence continues at coordinate 165,465,932 of CM046662.1, read as the reverse complement.
AACCAATGGTGCTCTCAGAGACCAAAGGGGTGCTCCCAGACTTTGCAGGAATGTCCTTCAGTTGTCTGTCCCCTGACGAAGAGTAAATCGGGAGGGCTCCTGTGAAACAAGAGGTCACAGGGAAGAGGAAGAGGCTGACTGGGAATTAACGGAGGTGGCCACTCACATCAGCAGGGCAGCCCGTGGTCCTGTGGCACGACCGGCTGGGAAGGGAAACCCTGCCCCACCTCGACTGGCACCTTGCTTCTGTCTCCCTGCCCTCAAACAGTGCGATAATTGGGATGGAAAATGACAGCTCAGAACAGTAACCAGCACCTACCTGGATGAGAGACAGGTCCTCCAGCTGCAATCTGAAGAGGTAGTTCCTACAAGACACAAGAGAGAGCAGGTTTATTTTTAATGGACTCCAAAAAGTTTCAGTTCATAACTATTATGGGAATAAAGGATAAGAACACATAAATATTTGGGCTTCAAACTTATCCTCCTGCTGGAGTAATATCCAGAATACATAAAGAATTCAAAAAATAAAACACCAAAACAACAAGTAATCCAATTTTAAAAACCAGCAAATGTACTAAACAGACATTTCACAAAAGAAAAAAAAAAAAATACAACTGGCCAACAAACGTAACGTAAACATCAAATTTTTACCAGCAAAAACAAACAAAAAAAAAATCTCAAATATTTAACAGGAGGCAAATGGTTATATGAAACATAATATATCCACAAAATAGTCAACAATTTCAAACCCAAGATTGATCTAGCTGGGTGCAGTGGTGTACACCTGTAATCCCAGCAACTTGGCTGAGGGGGGAAGACTGCAAGGTCAAAGTCAGCAAAACCCTGTCACAAAAAAATAATAATAATATTCAACATCAAAGGGAAATTCAATCAAATAATTTCATTTGTGAAAGCTAGAAAAAAAATTAAAATCTAGAGAATCATTAAATTAGGGATATACAAATCAAAACCACACTGAGATTTCATCTCACTCTAGTCATAATGGCAGTCATCAAGATCACAAAAAATAATAAATGCTGGAGAGAATGTGGGGTAAAAGGAATACTTTTACACTGCTGGTGAAATAGTCAATTAGTAAAACCACTATGGAAATCAGCATGGAGTTTCCTCAAAAGACAGGAATGGAACCACCATATGACACAGCTATACCACTCCTCGGTATTTTATCCTAAAAATATTAAAGTCTGCATACTATGGTGACACATGCATATCTCTGTTTATAGCAACACCATTCACAGCAGCCAAACTACGGAACCAGTCTAGGTGTCTGTCAACAGATGAAGAGTTAAAGAAAATGTGGTGTGTTACTCACCCATAAAGAAGAATGAAATTATGGCATTTATAGGAATAAATATAGAAATTGAGAGCACTATGTTAAACAAAGTAAACCAAATTCAGAAAGTCAAGAGTTGTAAGTTTCCTCCTGTGTGTGAAAGCTGGCGAGGAAAAAAGAAGTAAAAAGATGTGGCAGGGGATCTTATGAAAATTGAAGGGAGACCAGCAGAGTAGAGGAACAGGACAGGGGCAAGAGGGAGAGGAGGGTAGGGGAAATACTGGGGAATGACATTGGCCAAATCACATTGCTACATCATGTGCATCTACAATGAACCCACCATTATGGATAATTGTAATGCACCAATAAAAATATGGAAGAAAGCTCTCCTGCAAAGAACATGGCATGGATAAGTGTGGGCAGGGGTCTAGAGGAGCCCGGGGTTGTACAAGGATTGCCCAAGGTTACTTCTATAGCACTGTGAGAAGGAGATGCAGCCTCCTTCCCCTCCACTACCTTGGGGAGGGTGAAGATGACAGACGTCAGACGTCAGAACTGGACACGCCACTCCAGTCAGAAAGCCAAGTGCAGCCAGCCAGGCCAGCACAGCTGCCGGGGGACCAGGAAACGCGGCTGTGGACAGAGAAGGGGGGGACGAGGCACGGCAGTAGCATCTGTGCTCACATGCTGGAGGGCGTCCAGGACAAGGCTGGCACCACCCTGGGCACCAGGATCATCACCATCCCCCCACACCATGGGCATCACGCCACCTTGCCAACCACCACAGCCTCTCGCCACACGCTTTCTGCCTCTCCAACTTCACCCCTGATACCCTGCCAGAGAAGCTTCTGGAAGCATTGCTTGGCATGTGCCACCCCCACCACAAAGCTGCTGGGGGGAGCCCTCCCTGTCTCTCTTGACAGCACAGCTGAGGCCCTCCATGCAGAGCCAGGCTCCAGGTCCTGGGGGAGCAGGAACGCCCCAGGAGGGGCTGCTTTTTCATTTGGTCAGGCACCAGGGAAAGTGGAGGAGCCCTAATTAAGGAGATGGCTAAGATTGCGGTTGGCTGTGAGCCAGAGAGATATTCAAGCATTGCCACCTTCCATGGTCTCGCAGGACTTGGCCCGGGACATTGCGGACGGGGTCAATGCCATTTTGTGGTGGTTGGAGGAGTGTGGATTGCGTGTTGGGGTGTTGTTGGAGCTGGAGAGAGAAGCTGGCAGAATAAAGAGCCTGTTCGTTTCCAGTCCGCCTCTGAACTTATATTCCCGCGGCTTTGTTGCTCCAAGCGGCCGTCGCTTCAGGCAACAACAGGAGAGGCCAGGTCTCCAACAGGAAGGTCATCTGAGGGCAAGGGAGGTGAGCTCGGTGCACAGGTGGGACAGTGAAGCCGCCGAGGGAGACCATGGAGGCCACCAGCACCCCAAGGCTTCCCACGCTCTCGGCTGCTGTGGCACAGGCACCCACACCAGGGAGGTGAGGGACCCACACACAGGGACTGGTCTCTCAGCTGAGGAACTGGCAAGGGGACGAGGGGCCACTACACACCCATCACCTCCCCGAGCAACAGGGAAGCACCCTCAGACGATTTCCCCTGGGCTTTCCAGCTGTGGGCAGCTGCCCCTCTCCTAGGGAGGCACTGTGCCCTAGTGGCTCAGAATATCTGTGCAAAGAAGAGCCGTGCCACCATACAGCCTCAGGAAGGAAGTGGTTCCCACTCCAGACCCCAGTCTTCGCATCAGGAAAATGGGACTGATTACCAACCTAACCACCTAGTGGTGTGAGGAAAGTTGAAGCCAAGGAAACTGCTTAGAATGGAGTCGGACCCAGTGCAAGCACTCAATTAACAGCTGCAGCTTCTAGTAGAAACTACAAAATATTAAAATTTCCAGACACACTGAATTTCTCAGCATATTCTCCACTGCACTGGGACAGGAAGAATGGTTCTGCCCTCCAGCAATCGCAGGTTAGAGGCAGACGACACAGGCACCCCTGTGTCTTTAGGGACGGGCTGCGGTGGGGAGGGGTGGCCGTGGTGCTACTGGATTTTAGGAAAGCAGACAGCATTGGTTTTCTTGTTATCAACTTAGAGAAACTATTGGCATCCCAAGATTCCTATTCTCCCTCAATTTTTCTCTCTTACACATGCACACATATACACGTGTGTGTGGATGTGTGTGTGTGCAGGCAATGATCATACTACAACATCCACCTTGGAAAACTTTCTAGAATAGTAGCCCTCCTCCACCAAGAAAGAGACAGAAGTGCCCTCTGGTCATTGGGGGAAGATGGCAGTAGCCCCGGGGTCTGTAGAGCTCCAAGCTGGACACCTGGAGAGGCGGGTTCCAGGCCTCTCCCTACCTGGGAGCAACGGGTTGGAGGTGCACTGAAACTGTGCTCCCAAAGTCAGGCGTTTCCCACAGCAGACAACACTGACTCAGGACAGCAAACACGTTACACTCACATGCCACGGGTCCCCGAGCAAATGTAACTCTTCTGAACATTATTTTTTTTCTGTCTCCTGCATGCTGAGAGCCTGTAAGTCACGTCCTCTCTGCAAACAATGCCAGTGGGTTTCAACCACCTCCCTCCTGCTCCCTCCCAATCGTCTCATCAGTAATGCCGAACCCAAACGGCAGGCACAGAGCAGGTGACAGGAGAGGGCAGAGAGGAGGCGTGTGCCTCCTGGGAAAAATGCCACCACTGTTGTGAGACACCACAGCCATCGCCATGACCGTGCCCAACACCACACTGAAGAGAGGCAGTGTGGGGGCGTGGACTTGTCCTCTGGTGACATCTGCAACTGTGTACAAGACACAGTTGGCGATTTTTAACTCATTTTCAATTTTTTTTTTAAATCTAAAAAACAATCAAAGAATCCAAAAATTCTAGAGCTATCATTGTCGCCGCCTGAAGCGATGGCCGCTTGGAGCAACGAAGCCGCGGGAAGAAGTTTAGAGGCAAACTGGAAACAAACAGCTTTTTATTTTGATAACTTTTTTCTCTGGCTCTAACAACGACTAACACGCGCCACACACACCACCAAAATGGCCTGACCCGATCAGCAATCTCGGCCAAGTCACTCAAGATCCCGGACCAAGTCCCGCGAGATCCCAGGCCAAGTCCCGTGAGACTACGGAAGGCAGTGATGCCCAAAACTCCATGGCCCACAGTCAACCGCAATTTAAGCCATCTCCCCAAACAGGGCTCCTGCATATCATTAAAGAATATATATACCCCTCAATGTGTGCATGAGGAAAATTCTACCAAAAGAGAGATGCAGTGTGACTTGTCCCAGGATCCAGAGAAAGATCTAGGAGCAGAAACAAGACCCCCACCTTGTGCCCTTTACCCACCTGGGTCTCATGTGCCCACCGACTGGGCATCGATACCCTCGTCCCAACCTCACCGGCACGGAACACACACGCACGGAGAGACACGCCCAGCAGCAGCCCCTCCTCTGCATTGTTTCACAAGCCCCTCGTTCACACACAGGGGCACTAATGGCCATTTAAGACCGCTAAGTCCAAGTGCGTCCAATGATGAGCTCTTGATGCCAGGTCATCGGCGCTCACCTCTGGGGCTGCGATCTGGCTGTGACATACGTCTCCTCGTTAAGAGAACAGGGGGACCCCCACGGTCTGGCGGAGGACGGGCGCCTCCCTTCTCACTCGCTAGTTGCTTGAATTCTTCCCAAAGCTGTCTGCCCTTCATGTTAAGAGGCACCGTTTTTCTTTATTTCTGAAACCAGAGAACTGTACCGTGCAATCTGCCAGAGCATTTGAAAATGGGGGAGGGACGTTTTTAGACATCCACAAGGACCAGTGGAGCTGGATGACGCTATGGCCATTGCAATAATTGGGATATGAAATGTCTCCCAAAGGCCCATGGGTCAAAGCGTGGTCCCCAAACTGTGGTGCTACTAGGAAGTGGAGGATGCCTTCAGGAGGTCAGGAATACAGGAAGGAAGTTAGGTCACTGGGGCATGTCTGTGAAGGTCAAATTGGGAGCCTCTCCTCTGCTTGCTGACCTACACAACCTTCCTGGTTTACAGGAGGTGAACAGGTCTGCCCCACACACTCCCTCCACAGGTACTAGGGCAGCTCAGGCCCAAAACAAAAGGACCAAGTGAAACACAGACCGAAACCTCTGAAACTATGAGCTAAAGTAAAATTTTTTCTTACTCATTTAATCACCTCAGGTATTTTGTTATAGTATCAGAAAGGTTTTAACATAGTCATTTAATAAAACAACTTTTTTACCATGATAAATTCAATAAATTTCTGACAAGAACTTTTCATGTATTTTTCTCAATATTTTGAAATAATCTTAAATGAGACCTTACAACACAAAAAAGTTTTTAAAAAAAAACATTAGTGTAAATGTAGTATATTTATTTGCTTTACATAAAGACTTGATACAAGTTTACTTGAACACTTTGAGACTGTAGTTATCAGAACTATCTGTAGTCTTACATAATCACAGCATCTATTTAATGCCTATTTTCATGTAATTTGTTCAGTTACATATGTGTGGCTTTTAAAAAATATGTTTAACTTTTAAGGCCAAGAGTTGTTAAGTGGTTTTAAATATTTGTTTAATAAACAGCATTCTGCATATGAAACACAAGTTGTCAATTAAATGCCTTGCTGAACTTCCCCATATTAGAAATGCATAATGTTGCACATTTTATGCTATAATTTCCAAGTATTTTAAAAGATGCATTGTAAATGAAACATTTATACAAATCCCTAATCACCTCCGTAAATCACCGAAGAATATGGCAAACACAGGGTGCAGTCTACCAATCCTAAACACCTTTTCTCAAGCTATTTGGTTCTGAGTACAACTCTAAGACCATTTTTGCAAGAGGAAAAATTCCAATCCTGCTAGCAACCTGGGAGACCTGAAATCTCTCAAGACAGCTTGATGCATTACAGCTTAGGTCAGTGAACTATGAAGTTAAAGGTTACAAAAAGAAAGAAAATCTTCTGAAGGGAGTAAAAAATGGATATTCCCAGAGGCTGAGCTGCTCACATAGCCAAAGTAAGATCTATGTCCCCTGCACAGGGCTGGTCTCCAGGGCCTGGCAACAGAGGCATCCACTTTATCTCGCAATTGTGGGAGTGCATGGAGGGAAAACCAGATATGCGGAGCTCAGGAGAAAGGCCACCAACCTTTCCAGCATGAAGGAGTCATGCGCCTGGCTCCAGCCAACTGGGAGTGCCCAGCAAGCCCTGCGCTCAGGGTGAGCAACCTGAAGCATTTAAGTGGTCTCGTTAATCTTCCTAACACCCAAGATGCAAGTAGGTAGCAATAAGGAACACTGCCATGCTCCAGGGGGAAAGGTGTTTGTGTGAGAGGTTAAGAGATGAGACTCTCAGAGTGTCTTAGCCATATAAAGGGAGCCGTGGCCCATTTCCAGTCTTCATCCTCACCACAGAAGTACAAATCACGATTGTGCCAAGTGGTAAATTTGGTTTGCTCTCATGGCTAAAGTCAATAAAAATACGTATTTTTCTGCCGTATGGATCTACTTCTTTCCCAAACGTCTTGGAATAAAAGTGGGATCTATTTATAGATTTAAATACAATAAACCATCGTACTTTTAGGAGTAGTGAGTAATGCGTGCGGCACACACAGATCCAGTAGACTGAATTGTTCAAACCACAAAGGCATCAAAGTGGGCAGTTGCACAAGGACAATATTAATGACAATATCAAAGCTCATACATGCTTTCCCCACTAGACCTCTGAGGGGCCCACCTCTCTTCACTGGGGTTTATTTCCTAATGGCAAGAGGATTGAAAATGCATTCCTGGCTCTCAGCTCATCCCCCTGGGGCCCATCAAGCAACCAACCACTGAGCATAAGTGTATTGTCTGGGGAGCAGTGTGGGCCATCACAGGTGAGGTTCAATCACACCTTCATGGAAAGTAGTGGATTCAGCTGGCATTAAAGAAAAGGTTGAGCCATCGTGAGCATATTAACTACAGGATTCATTTCATCTAGAGACACTCTAAAACTTAACTCTGACCTCCATTAATTATGAAAGACACAGGTGTTTTAAAATGGCATTTTTTAAGAATAACTCAAGTGGTCTCTGATGAATATGACTGTAAAATCAAAGAAAAATTCCAAGTCCTTATTTTACATGTAAGTCAAACTCTTGCTTAAAAATGAGCAGCAGACAGAATAATTAAGGAAAGGAGACTTATTTTGTGAAATGAATATAGAAAAGGAAGTAACACTATTAAAAAAAAAAAAAATTTTAACAATGGTGATACAATACTTTATTGCCATTTAGTAAAAGTTTAGACCAAGGTTGAGGATGAAACAATCTGAAAGTAAAACACAGCTCCTTATAAACCATCACCCTTCGGATGAGTCTGAGGAGTGACATCGATGGATAACTTTGTCTCACCTGTGCCTGCATCAATGTCATCCTCTCTCCATCTTCACTGTGAGTTTCTGCCCAACAGAGTCTGAAATAGTGACATCCACAGGATGCCCCCAAGTCTTACCTTAGCAGACTTGAACATTAAGAAAGACATGTGTCACTTTGCACAAGCTAAGGAGAAACAGAAACCATAACCTTTAAGACCCAAAATGTCCTCATAAAATTATTTTAATTATCTAAGTGTAAATACTTAATATCTCAATTACATTAATAGCTTTGAAGAATATGAAGATATAATCTAATCTTGTGGCCTGTTGATGCAGCTTGCCAGCCTAGCTATTGTTGCTGTTTCTACCAGTTTTCATTATGCTGGTTCATGATGAGAAAAGTCTAAACATCTTTTGGTCATCACATATTTTCTCATGGTTTTAAAAAGTTAAATTTTAAAATTACAAAGATGCTCCAAACATCGCAGCATTACATTTTAAGTAGAAAACATTTAGATCAAAGTTTTTTAAAAATTCTTTCCTTTATTTGATGATATATTTTTTAAATGCAGTAACAACTGTATAATTTGGTCATAGCTTCATCAGATTTTTTTCCACCTTCCTCAAAAAGTAATAAATGTATGTCCTTGGGGCTAAGAATATTTTAAAATAACTGATTTTATGTTTCCTGTCCTTTATGTGGCTAGTATTTACTCTTCCCAGAACTGTCTTACGGCATTTCATTTTATTCCCTAACCTAAAAGGGTATTTCAAGCCCTTTACGGTCTTGATTACTAGAAATAAGTTTCAAAGAACACATCAAAACTTACATCAAACTGTATTAATAGCACTCATACGCCTAAATGCCAAGATGTTAAAGTCTCAGAAATAAATGGATAGCCTCTTATTTAGCAGAACGATTGAAGGAAGAAGATAGATTTTTAATAGCATGCAATAATTAAATCAATGCTGTTAGCAAATCTCAGAGATTAAAAAGAAACTTTTCCCCTAAGTATATTTAGAGCAAAAGTTACTAACAATATTGTTAATAATCACACTGATCACTTAGTACTTGCAAATCTCTAAGTGCTTTCTGGATCATGGGTAAGGACTTTATTGCGAAACTGAACTCTGCTTTTATGGGTCCACTGAGCATTTGGTTTGTTCTTTTCCGTCTTTCACTTCCTTATCTTATAATAGAGATGACTTTTCATTTGAAAAAATACCCACTGAATATGTGTATGATTCTTGAACCTGTGATTCCCTAGGAATAGCTACCCTTCTAAATACCCCTATGTTCAATTGTTTTTTGATTCTTAAAATGTAGGAGTTTTCCTAACGTACCTTTTTATAGTGAATTTTTTTTAATTTGTTTTAGTGAGTTATACAAAACAGTAGAATGCATTTATGCACTTTGATATAGCATACATAGATGGGATATAAATTCCCATTTTTCTGAGTGTACATGCTATAGAACCATATGGGTCATGCAGTCACATATATACATACAGTAATAATGTCTGTTTCATTCTACTCTCTTTCCTATCCCCGTATCCCCTGCCCTCCCCTCCCTTCATTTTCCTCTCCCTAATCTAAGCTAATGCTATTCTTCTCTACTGCCCACCCCCACCCCACCTTATTGTGAATCAGCCTCCAGATATTAGAGAAAACATTTGGCCTTTGGTTTTTGTGGATTGGCTTATTTCACTTAGCATGATATTCTCCAACTCCATCCATTTACTGGCAAATGCTATAATTTCACTCTCCTTTAAAGCTGAGTAATATCCATTGAGTATATATACCACATTTTCTTTATCCATTAATCTACTGAAGGACACCTAGGTTGGTTCCATAGTCTAGCTATTGTGAATTGAGCTGCTATAAACGTTGGTGTGGCTGTGTCACTGTAGTATGCTGATTTTAAGTCCTTTGGGTATAAACCAAGGAGTGGGATAGCTGGGTCAAATGATGGTCCATTCCTCAGTTTTCTGAGGAATCTCCATACTGCTTTCCATAGTGGTTGCACCAATTTGCAGTGCCACCAGCAATGTATGAGTGTGCCTTTTTCCCCCACATCCTCGCCAACATCAAATACCTTTAAGTAAGCAGAGAATCACAGTTAGGCCTCCATGACCAGTCTCATCCCAAACCCCACTGAAATCACCTTTGACCCTTGCCTAAGTCACTCCATTTGGTCACGCCATCAATCACCGGCACACCCCGCTCTGAAGTACATCTCCAATCTGGCTTCTCATCCGCATGTCAGCTAAAACGGGCACAATTTCAGTTCTCCCCTCTTACCCCCACCACCATCCCTAAGTGCCGTCGCACTTCCCAATTCTACAAGCTCCAGCACGTTCTGCCCACCACCGGGTGGAAGACCCCTTGCCCATGCCAGTCCGGGTGAGCACGCGTGGAGCCGGGGAAGCCCCTGGGGCCTCCACACCTGCACCGACGTGCCATGCCGCAGGACGGGGCCTGGCTACACCAGAGGCTGGCGGTCCTTGCAGCGGGTCTGACTACGGTGGTCTGAGGGCAGGCTCTGCCCCCTGGAGAAACCCCGCCGGGGGCTCTCAGGGCCACCTGGACTGGAATCCAGTTTAGGAGTCCAAGTCCGAGCCGCAGGTGCGGCCCCACCTGAGGCCACGGCCTCCTCGGCAATCACTGCCCCCCGCCGCGTCCCCCAGGCCACACTGTGCTGAGCCTCCTGAGCTCCTGGGACCCCGACTTTCCCCGATCTCCGTCTTGATACCAGGTACTTGGGGCATCGCCAAAGCCCGACGGATGGGGGAGCACCTTGTCCGAGCAGCCGCCCGCGCCACGGCCGCCAGCCCTTCACTGTGGTAGTAGGCACAGCCCTTCCTCAGGCTCCGGAGAGGAACTGGAGTGCCCTGGTCCCTGCCACACTCCCCACACCAACAGTCAGCAGGCTTTGCAGGAGCAGATAACTCCCTTTGCTGTCCTCACCCCACCTGCTCAACACTCCGTCTACAGCCTAACAGCAGCCGTAGATGGTGTGCAAATGGATGGGTGTGACTGTGTCCCCAGAGAACCACACTCACAGAACAAGCAGCCAGTTCTGAGGTCACAGCGTGCCAGGCCTCGAAGCAGGCTGCAGAGTCTTCCTTGGGTAGAGGACACGCCTCCTCTTCGCTCACCCGACACCTGAGATGCTTCCTCATATAAAGTAGATTAAATGCATATTTGATGCAGAGAGCCTTAAAGAAGAAGGACATGAACTAACAGACCCTGAAGGGCCTCCCCAGAGCCAGCTGGAAGGAAGGCTCAGCCCTCAGCATCCGCAGCACAGGAAGTGTCGAGGCTGAAGCCTCCTCGCACCTGTGGACTTTGGGAAAAGGGGGACTTTATTTAGTTAGTTCTAACTAGATAATAACTGTTCTTCTGGGCTTACCTTCTCCCAGCTCAAGCAAGGGGGAAAAGTACAGAAATTATTTTTACACCATAACAGAAAGAACACAGTGGTTACGAGTGTCTTGCAAAGGAGATTCTGATGCCACCTGTGTGTTGAAAGCCTACGCTGCTGGGTTGCTTTGACCCACAGAGCTGAGCGCTGCAAGCAGGGGAATCTGAATTTTGAAGGAATGCCCCTGTTGATCCTAGGTGCAAATAATGATGTCTTGTAAATATTGGGAAAGGCTAGCAAAGCCAAAAGACAAAAAGGGGACTCAAAAATCATATACCTGTATATATGTATATGCACCAATTTGCAGTCCCACCCCCAACGTATGAGTGCACTTTTCCCCCACATCCTCACCCACATTCATCGTTACATGTGATCTTGATAATTGCCATTCTGACTGGAGTGAGATGGAATCTCAGTGTAGTTGTAATCTGCATTTTTCTAATTGCCAGAGATGGTGAACAAAACCTCCATAGATCCGGTTAATTAATCAAATAGTCTAAATAGAAGAAGGGAAGAATAGGCGAAAGGAGGAAGATAAGCAAAGAAAACTTTTTAACTTTTTTATTTGTTCTTTTTAGAGATATATGACAGTGGAGTGTATTTTGACATTTTGAATACATGGAGTATATTTTATTCTAATTAGTATCCCATTCATGTGGTTGTACATGATGTGGAGTTTCACCGGTCGTGTATTCATATATGAACATAAAAAAGTTAAGTTTAATTCATTCCACTGTCTTTCCTATTCCCATCCCCCATCCCTTCCCTTCGTTCCCTTTTGTCTAATCCACTGCACTTCTATTAGTCCTCTCCTTCCCCTTGTTGTGTGTTTAACATCAACAAATCAGAGAGAACATTCGAGCTTTTTTTCCTCTGGAGGGATTGGCTTATTTCACTCAGCATGATAGTCTCAAGATCCATTCATATACCAGCAAATGTCATAAACTCATTCTTTTTTATGCCTGAGTAATATTCCATTGTGTATATATTCACCACATTTTTTTTAAGCCATTCATCTGTTGAAGGGCACCTAGGTTGGTTCCATAACTAAGATACTGTGAAGTGAACTACTATGAACATCCATGTGGCTGTGTCACTGTAGTATGCCGATTTTACATCCTTTGGGTATACGCCTAGGACTGAGACAACTGGTCAAATGATGGTTCCATTCCCAGTTTTCTGAGGAATCTCCACACTACTTTCCAGAGGGGTTGCACCAATTTGCAGTCCCACCAGCAATGTATGAGTGCACTTTTCCCTCACATCCTCACCAACACTTATTGTTACTTGTAATCTTGATAATTGCCATTCTGACTGGAGTGAGATGGAATCTCAGTGTAGTTTTAATCTGCATTTTTCTAATTGCTAGAAATGGTGAGCGTTTTTTTCATTTATTTATTGACTGATTGTGTTTTTGCTTCTGTGAAGTGCCTGTTCAGTTCCTTTGCCCATTTATTTATTGTTGTGTGTGTGTGGTGTGGGGGGGGGGGGGTAATATGTGTTAAGTTTTTTGATATCTTTGTATATCCTAGACATTAATGCTCTGAGTTTCAGGTACAAAGATTTTCTCTCATTCTGTAGGCTCTCCCTTCATGCTTTTGATTGTTTCCTTTGCTGTGAAAAGCTCTTTAGTTTGATACTGTCCCATTTAATGATTCCTGATTTTACTTCTTGTGTCTTAGGAGTCTTGTTGAGGAAGTCAGATCCTAAGTCAACATGATAGAGGGTTGGGATTACATTTTCTTCTAGTAAGTGCAGGGTCTCTGGTCTAATGCCTAGGTGTTTGATCCACTTGGAGTTAAGTTTTGTGCACGGTAAGAGACAGGCGTCAATTTCATTCTGCTACCTATGTGTCCAGTTTTCCCAGCACCACTTGTTGAAGAGGCTGTCTTTTCTCCAATGTATGTTTATGGTGCCTTTGACTAGTACGAGGTAACTGTATTTATGTGGGTTTGTCTCTGGGTCTTCTATTCTGCTCCATTGGTCTCCATGTCTGATTTGGTGCCAATACCATGTTGTTTTTGTTACTATGGCTCTTAAATATAATCTAAGGTTTCTCATTGTGACACCTCCTGCTTCACTTTTCTCACTAAGGATTGCTTTAGCTCTTCTGGATCTCTTATCTTTTCCAAATGAATTTCAATCCTGCTTTTTCTATTTCTATGAAAAACACATGGGAACTTTCATAGGAATTGCATTTCAGGTCGCATGGCCATCTGACAACATTGATTCTTCCTACCCAAGAACATGGGAGGTCTTTCCATCTTCCAAGATCTTAGCAAAGAGAATCTTAAGAGAAAACACACCTATCCTCTAATGCCAGTCCTGGGAAGGAAATGGGTAGGGAGGGAACACAGTTAAACCCCAAGTTGTAGGTCTGAAGAAATTTAAGGTGGGGGGGGGGGGTGAAAAAGAGAAGCAGGAAGGAGCACACTGCCCGCTTCCATCACCGGCTGCTCTTCCTGAGTCATGATTACTGGGAACAGAGCACGGCCCCCATCAGTACCCGGGATCTCCTTCACGACGGGTTCCATTGTTCTGGGGTTCACTTCGTACTGCTGATTTCATCCCACTCCACACGTGATACCTTAAGTTGCACAAACTCGACCTGTCGCCGCCTGAAGTGATGGCTGCTTGGAGCAAGGACGCCGTGGGAGTAAGTTCAGAGGCAGACTGGCAACGAACAGGCTCTTTATTCTGCTAGCTTCTCTCTCCGGCTCCAACAACAACTCCAACACCATCCACACTCCTGCAACCACCACACAATGGCACCCACCCGATCCACCATCCCCCGGGCCAAGTCTCGGGAGACCATGGAAGGTGGTGACCCAATCTGCAATGTCCTGGGCCAAGTCTTGCGTGACCATGGAAGGTGGTGATGCTTGAACATCTTTATGACTCACAGCTAACCACAATCTTAGCTATCTCCTTAATTAGGGCTCCTACATGGACCTGTCACATCCTTCAGAAAGAAGGAAAGAAGTGAGCAGCCGGAGGCACAGAGGCCCTGACTGCATGGCGCTCTCCGGGTCTTCTTTTAACTAGATATTCTTTCCTACAGGTGACTTCTACCACAAAACCCTGATGTAAAACGAGGAAGTACAGCGACCAAAAGAAGAATAAGAAAGTACTGCCTGATTTTCGAAAACTAAGTTTTACATGAAATTAAAATTCAGTCCCCTTTCTTTAGAACCACAGCAAAGCCACTTTGAAGGAAAGAACTCACTTAACTAAAGGGAAGCCTGCCCATTAATTCTGTGTGACCTGAGGAAGCACACACTTTGCCAGAGCAATGGATAGGAGGCTCCAGGGTTGAGACTGTGAAGGGAAGCTGTCCCTCACCAGTGAGAAGCTACCAACTCCCTCTAACTAACCTCTCACGAGGAACCTTCTACTTCAACTAATAGAATGCATTGACTTCATCCTGCTTCCTGGAAGAACAATTCTAAAAAGTTTCTATCCTCCCCCACCCTCTCTCCCACGGCCAAGAAGAGCTGACCTGCTGTGGTCTCGTGGTCAATGCCTGATTCGTGAATCATGGACAGCGCAAATAAACTCGTTAAAATTTTAATGTGCTGTAGTTTATCTTTCGGCAGTTCTGAATACGTAAAGCCAATTCAGCACCCGCATAGCAAAGGCATGCTAATCTTTCCTTTTTTATCCTTAGTTTTGCAGAGTCAAAACATGAGCAAAACAAACGATTCAGAACATACGCCAAAATGTCGCAACCCGTTTGTTGTGATGGGAAAGATCAAGGCTGCCTTGGAAGCCCTCGGATTTCAATTCTTTCTCTCTTTTTCTTTTATTGCACTAAACACACTGATCAGGAATCATACTATCTGTTGCACAGGCATATAGTAGAAATATCTGCTGGTTGCCTGGGTCAGTGAATTCAGGGATTCTGTGAAGGTGGGGATGCAGCTGGTCCCCCACCTGCTCAGGTGTCAGGGGACTCACGCATTCCTGTAACTTTTCCCTTGGCATCTTTATAATATTACCATTTCATGATATGGTTTTGATAGACTTAAACTCAAACAATCCCAAGGAAAAAGTCATTATATACCACATCAGTTATAGTCATTACCAGACCCAACCACTGAGTCTGCAGGTCTCAATCCCACCGCCTTCCTGGTAGCAGATGGTTGGGCTATGTAGACTCCTCGGCTTGGCTGAGAGCTAACGGAGAACCCTCTACTCAAACACCACATGTTGCAAGAGGGCCTTACGCTGAAGCTGATCAGAAAAGAGTAAGAGCATCAGGAACAAAGTTATGAGCAAAAAAATAACTAATAGTGCAAGAAACAAATATGACAGAAAATAATGTCATTTTCAGAATGGAGATTGACATTTTTTCAAGCCACCTCTTGAAGAAAAGTATCTAAATGAACAGAAGAGGGCCGCAGCATCTTCCCCATGGCTAAGAAGCAAAGATCCACGCAATGGCTGTTTGATAACACGCTCTTTTTCACCACACTGCATGGCTTTTTGTGGTATTAAATATGCCTACCTTGTAAACACCCTGGCACAAAACACTGCAGTGTGTGTGCCAAGGTGGCTGCTATTTGGAATATCATCTGAATTCAGCCCACGATGCATATCAGAGTGACATGGGATGGAATCACTTGCCATTCTTACGATGAACCTGAAATGCTACAGATTAACTCACTTGGGAATAAAACTGTTATCACCCTCTCTTACATCTGTTGCTACAATTCTGTCTACAGCGAAATGTAGACTCTTATCAAGTCGGTGGAGTGTTATTACTATCAGTACTTTCATAATTATCTATACTAAAACTCTAAGCCATAACACATTCTTTCTCTTTGAAATTTTTTACCTTTTTTTTTTTTTTTCATTATTATACCATGGAAACTGATTTTAGGAGGTTTTGTGATTTTAAAAAAAAAAGTAGAGAGTCATTCAAAGAAAATATTATCCTAGGAATAGAAACATAGACATCAAATAATACAGGGAAATAACTGGACATATTAATTGTAGTTAACTAGGATTATTTCTGAAACTCTATTCCTTATGCTTTATTGTATTTTCCACATTTTCTAAAATGAAAATGCCTATGTTTAATCATTGAAAATATACATTATAAGCAGGGCGCAGTGGCGCACGCCTGTAATCCCAGCACTTGGGAGGCTGAGGCAGGAGGAGCGCAAGTTCAAAGCTAGCCTCAGCAATAGCGAGGCACTTAGCAACTCAGTGAGACCCTGTCTCTAAATAAAACAATTAAAGGGCTGGGGATGTGACCCAGTGGTCAAGTGCCCCTGAGTTCAATCCCTGGTACCACAAAAAAAAAAAAAAAAAAAAAAAAAAAAAGAAAGAAAGAAAGTACACATTATATTAATTTTACAGAGTCTGGATTAAAATGGAACATGAAGGTCAATGCATTTTCCCTGATATGAAAGCTAACATGCACCTTGGAAATGGCAAATTCATGAATCCTTCCAGAAACTGCATGAATTCCAATTCAAATAACTTCTGGGGCTACATAACCACAAATCTCCTAAAGAGAGGTTTTTCTTTTGCAGCTCAATGAACTCCCTTTATCAAAGAGTGCAAAGAATCTTTGGCTGAATTCAATTCCAGGAACATAAAGTATCAGTGGTATAAAGTGAAACCATCCAATAAATGGTTTCACAATGCCTGGCACTAACCATGAAAAAAAAAAAAAAGAAGAAGAAGAGTATCATTCTACTTTTCTGCAGTTCATATTTTTAAGCCATTACTGATTTCTGAAATACACACCTGTTATCTAAACTTCTCTTCCTAGGTCAAACCTTCCCAAACAGGAATCTGAGGGCTGGGTTATTTTTAAAGTTTTATAACTGGTTCATACTCCCTCTCAAACTTTCTGAACCTAATCCAACCTGATTTCCTTGGTGACATTTCTAGTCTCTCCCTTCAGTGGTGTCTGCCTGAAATGTACCCGCGTGTGTACGCGAACGCACACGAGGCCCCCAGGCCTCTCCAGGTCCTGCGCCTTCCCTGGGCATGCTGACATGGTGGTCTGGTCACTTGTCACAACAGCTGAAAGGGGTAGAAATTATCACATTAACTTTAAAGACGAGACAATTAGGCTCTGCATCTGGCTCAGGACGGCTCCACGAAGCAAGCAGGGCCCCCTCCTTTCTTCCTGTCATCTGTCAAGTGTTCACAATGCATCACACGCTGTTTACCACAGGAAAACACAGCTCAGGCCCTGGGGTTGCCAGACACGTGGGGTATACTTAGGATAAGAATTGCATGTTCCTTAGCTGAAGTTCAGGTTCAACTGGGCATCCTGCCTGCTGTGGTGGGTCCTGGCAATCCTACGCGTTCTTGGCCACCACACCATACTACGTGCTAGAGCCACTCAGGGGCTGGTACAATTCCTCCCAGCATGGATGAGCTGGCACCATGGTGACATGAGACGGAGGTCCCCAGAGGTACTGGGATGGAGACTTCCAGGGACAAGGTTCCCCCGGGAACGATTCCCAGCTGCTGTTGCAGCCAAGGCAGGCACAGAAGACAGCCCTTCACAACCCCCCCTTTCCTCAGTGGCTGCCTGCATCTCTTTTTTTTTTTTTTTAATTTTATTTTTATAATTTTTAATATGTACAACTCATAGTGCATATATTTAGTATCTTTTTACATACAACTGTTTGTATACAAAGTATATTCGTACAATTCAGGTCTTCGATCATGTATTAAGGAAAATGATATCTGTCTCATTCAACCACCTTTTTTTTTTTTTCTCCCCCTCCCTCCCCTCTTGCTCCCTCCTGCCTGCATCTCTTGAGAGAATCTTGTGTCACTGACTACAAGCCACCCACCTGCAGAGTATGAAGCGCCGATCTGTTCACAGGGAGACCTCCAGAGACCACGGACAGTGTTTTGAGTCAAACTAATGAGAAAGCCTTTCCCGTGTTCTTTAGAGATGAATGAGGCATGCAAGGCTCAGCAGTGCTAGCTGGGCTCACAGTTGCTCCTGCTCCCTGACTTGGGGCAACAGCTCATTTTCCCAAAAGGCAAGCTTTGGGGTACAGAGCCTCATGTGCCTTCGTGACCATGCTCAAATGTAGGCATTTGGAATAAATATACCCCAATCCCAGCCCTTGTGCTCCTGTGTTCCCTAGACGCAGAAAGGAACATCTGCAAGTCAAATCCTGGAAATAAATATGTTGAGCCAACAGAGATCTTTGCACTTCCACAAAGAGGAAGACACAAAGAATTGGCACAACCCTTTCTGTCCAGGTAGGAGGTGACAGTTGTCAGGAAGTGATGTGATGCCCTGAAAGAAGTACAGTGACAAAGTGGATGCCTGGTGTGTCAACAGGGCCGTGCTGTGCAGAACGTGGCCGCTCAGGACGTGTGCAGGGTCTTGGGCCAGGTCCTCACTATGAGGAGGAATTTCCAAAGCAGAAAATTTGGGGTGGGAGTGGGTGGGTATCTAGTATTCCAAAATAAAATGAAACAAGGTCACCAAATTTCGGAATCAAGAAAGACCATATTCTACAGCCATGGGAAACCTAGGTCATTCCACATACCTGGACTATATGAGAATGACAAGATGACACTCTAAGGGACATGGGACCACGGGGCGGGCTACCCGCAGAGCTTCTGCAGGCAGGCATTTAGAAAACATGCTATGGCCGTGGCATGCAGAAAGAGGGGAGATTCTCGAGACCAGGAGACCTGTCCTTGCAATAAAGAGCCCAGACTCTGATTTGATAAAGTTAGCTTTGGAAATCCCCAGTATTCCCAAGGAACAGAAATAAGGAAGCGTAAACCAAGCAACCCTGTCCAGGCTCATGGTCTCCCCACAACCAGCCAAAGAGATGAGGACCACTGTCCAGTGCATGAAATAAGCCAGCTTGTGTCTACTCAGTTAAAGTTGGACTATAAGATCCTAGCAAATTCAAATGATTCTACGTTTATCACAAATAGCCCGAGTGCACACTGGGTTTAATTTTGCTCAGATCAGTGTGGGAGCTATACAACCTCTGTAGCTATAAAGGTGTGCTGTATAATCTAGAAAACTTGGCTGAAAAGATATGAGCTTTCCACGGCCCTACAGCTTTCCTTAGATGTGAGAAGAATCCCAATCTGCACATTGCCTCCTCAAGTTCAATGTCCATTTTCCTAAGAGGTAGATGTAATGGGTTTTAGGTATCTCATCTTCAAAATCTACGGACATAGGTAACTGGATGCAGGATCTATGCACATCTTCTAAGGAAGTGATAGTAAATATGAGGGAAAGAGCTCAAAATCTGTTGATGTGTCCAGTGGCCTCACCCTCAAGTTGCATGCAGGTGTCAACCTGGATACAGGAACACATACTTCCTTAAGGGCCAGCAATGACAGGGACAATTTCCTTGAATTCTTAATGTATTGATAAAGGTCCAATCAAGGTCATCAAGAAAGGTAATGAGGGACCTCGGGATTTGCTCATAGGCATCTTGACCTCTGAAATTCTGCAGAAGGTAGTGACAAATTAAGAACACGGTTTCTGGAGTCCAACCATCTGGGTCTAAAACGGGGCTCCATCTTTTATCAGGCACGTGGCTCTGGACAACATCTTCCTCTGCTCTCTGCCTCAGTTTCCTCATCTGTACAGTAGGGAGGTTGACACAACCCACCTTTCACGTTAGGTGGGAGGAGCAGATGGGTTAATTTGGGGAAGGCAGGTCTGGGGCACACAGGGAGGGTCCAAGCAACTCGTGCTGTGAGGAGCACACCCCTGCTGCATCCAGCAGCACATTTGACAACACTAACCCTGCATGGCGTTGTGAGATGAAATCATCTTATCACTCTTCCGTTTCAGCAAAGAGACTCACATATAACTCACACAGATGTCCAATGAAGTCCATAAATATCTTTGGTGGCAAAACATAACGTCTCTCACCTTGCTCCTACAACAAGTTCTTTCTGTCCTGGGTCAAATGTTAACTGCGAGAAATCCACAGCATTCTTCGCTCTGAACTCCCGTAACCAGGGGCCAATTTCTAAATAGGAAAAAAATAAATAAATAAATAAAAAGATAAAAACGAATGATTCTTCCTCTGGGGACCACAGAGAGGGCACAGCAGGTAGCAAGCATTACATTCCAGGGAGGATTGGGGAGTCTCTGATGTGATCATTTAGGGGCCACTGGAGGTTTTCCCCAGGATGTCATAGGATCCACACTGGGAATGTGTAAAACACAGAGGGCGGACACCCCAGAAAGAGCAAGGGAGACATCTCAGCGTGGTAGTGATTTACAGGCCAGATGTGCATTTTCTGGGCCTGGTAGAAAATAACACAGCATTCACAGGATTCTGCAGAAGAATACTGAATGCAAACAAGACCATTTCCTGTGCAACTTCACTGGAAAGGGCTGAAGACTTTGCAAAATCACAAAAGCCCTCCTTCTGAGCAAGGACAAAGCACAGGGGCACCATTTGCTTTCTTTCAAATTAGGCCTTCCATTTCCCTGTCCTTGGGGTTTCTATTTTGGCCCCATGATTAGACTTGTTAAACACATTCAGTCCTTTCTACATGAGAAATCCACAGTTACTTCTAGACCTCATTTGCATTTTTTCTAAGGGAAATCAGGAAATAGCCACTCCACAGAGACAGGTTTTTTTGCAAGCACTGTTAACTCCTATTAGAAGGCGTCCAGCCCACAGTCTGGTTATTACAAAATGACAGCACTCAAAGAGGAATAGAATGCTGCTTCATGAGTCATTTTTGCAACTTTCAGGAGCTCATTTTTGGCGCTAAAAAAAATATGCGGTGAGTTGCTGGTCAGCTTGGGATACCTTCTCCTTCTCCTGGAAACCAACCATGCTCCCTGATGGTCCTTTTTTCTTTTTCTTCTCATATGTAATATTTCGAATGATATCACCCTGACTAAACAGGCATGTGACAACTGTCAAATCAATAAGGTTATTTGTTTGAGGGAAGTGAATAATCTCCTTCAACAAACACTGATACTAAAAACAAATCTGATATGGAACTACACCCATGTCCTATGATATCCTACAGAAATGTGTTTGTTTGTGGATGAGAATGAGAGGGATTGTTTTTGAGGAAAGGCTCTGAATAATGAATGTGTCTTATCTCTACTATCAGTTTATCAGTTATTGGGGGGAAAGAATGATATACACTTATACACTGGAAGTTCTTCTGCTTAAAGGAAACCAGGGCTGAGTGAGAGAGAGAGAGAGAGAGAGAGAGAGAGAGAGAGGGAGAGAGAGAGACCTGTAATTGGCATTTGAAATTTTAATATGTGTGACATCTTGATTTTTTTAGTATTTTATATGAATGTCTGCATTTTTACAGGCAAGTCAATGAAATCAAAATACTTAGAATGGAGTATTACAAGGCACTGGAGCAATACAAAATTATCAGTAAATAATCCTTCCAAGAGCTTATAATTCAATTAGAGAAAAAGAACTAACCTCTTCCTCAACCATGGTTTATGTAAAAGCAAGGTGTTTGTAGGTATTGGTAACTTATAGGAATTATTTATAATATAGAAAGGTGAGATGGTTGAAAGCTTAGGTAAAAGGAAAGATTTGATCAGAGACTTAGGGTAAATGTCCTAACAGGACAACGGGAAGAGCAACATAGTAGCCTTGGTGCCTTCTCTGGCCCTACCTGGAATGACTCCATCAACTGCTACATCCCTGAGCAAGAGGGGGCCCCAGGTTCTCAGATCTGTGTGTTCCCTCTGATGCCTGCAGCACTAAGAACAGAACCTCGAATACGGTGGGGAATTATAAATGGGTCAAACATACGAGTAGGAATGAGTCAGTGAATTAAAGGGTGGAAGAATTAAAAAGGAAAAGAAAACGGCAAGAAAGGGAGCAGAGAAAAAGAAAAATAGCTCACGGAAACTGCTAGAAAAGGAGACTGAAGAGAAAATTTAAATATAAACTGCAGAAAAGTTCATTTACAGGTTAAAAAGTTTGGACTTGATCTCATAGGTGATAATAGTGAAGCTCTGAAATGTTTTCAAGTAAGCACTTGGCACATTGAATTATAAATCCTAGGAATAGGAATGGGTCACTGAGAAGCAAGATGGTCTGGAAAGAGTAGTAAATGAAGGCAAGAATATTAGATTAAAAAATAAAAAAAACCCATACAATTTAGGCAGTGACTAAGAAAATGGAAAAAGAAGATGTTCTGGGAAGGTCTGATTAGCCAGATCACTGATTGGAGATCAAGTCAAGGAGAATAACTGAAAGAAAACAAAATGCTTTGAGGACTAAATAAAGAAGACAGGAATGACCAAGACACAGATGTCACGAGATAAGGCTGATTCTACAGAGCTACTGGAGGCAGGTATAATTATGAGAATATTACGAAAAATTTCCAATGGAAACAAGTTGGTTTCAGAGCCATTGTTGAACATCATGAAGACCCAGAAGAGCCCATTAAAATGTTCAAGGTCAAGAGCCTCATCACTCAGATGGGAAACTGATGGCTAAGGAGCCCTGCCTGGACCAAGGTCATGAGGGCCTGTCCCACCGTGTCCCCACAGCTCAGAACTTCCAGAGCTGAGCACTCACGGGCTCTTCAAAATGTGTGAGGGGAAAACAGAGAGGACCAGGGGCTGACCTTGCTGCTAGGGCAGTGGGAAATGAGCCAGGTAAGAAGACAGAAGACTACGAACCATCAGAAAATAGCTCGTTTCCCATGCACACAACTGTCCTTTTAGTTAGAAGAATTAAAAGAGTGACCAATAGGAACCAGGATGAAGAGACACAGGTTTCGGTCCCTATCATAAACATCCAGAAATAGCCTTAAGTAACAAAAGAAATCTTGTACAGAGAGAAAAATGAGTTAACAGCATACCAGTCTGTCAATAGTGTTTGATTTTCCGTACTTAAAATTCGAAAGCATTTCCCCAATAAAAGATTGTATTTTTACAGTCAATACTCAACAAAGGTAGGTGATCTGTAGAATGCCTTATTTAGTTTCTAGTACATTCCTGGGGGAGGTCAGCCTGTCTCAGCCTTGCAGAGCACATGGCCTGCTGTCACTGACAGCGTGAGAGCCCTGCAGAGTTTCAGCCCAGCCCGCCTCTGACAAGGTGCCTGCAGGATGCCTTTCCTCTCAGCATCCCTGTAGGTGTGTCACCTTGTGCTGTGCCGTCCTTGTCCTTGGACTCCAAGCCTCCAACTTTGCTACAGTCCCACCTCTCTCTCCTTTCAGCCCCTTCCCTAAATTCCCTCTTTTTCTAATATGTCCACGTTACCCTTCCCCTGCCTATCAGTACGCGCATATCCCCCCTTTTAAAAAAAAAAAAAATTGCATAACACTTTTTAGTACATGCATTTTTAATTAAAAACACCCAAGCAAACTGTATAATAAACTCTCTAAGTACAGTATACATAAAACTAAAGATAATGGGCTCAGTTTCACATGTAACTTTGGCCAAATTCCTAAGGAATATATAATCCTAACTAGATACCAGTTATTTAAGGTATCAAGATAAAACCTCCCAACTCCTCCGAGGTTCTGATTATCTTGATGTCCTTGAAAGCAAGGGTGGACCAAGAACATCATTGGAAAAGGACCCACAAGCCAACCTCATTTAAGAACACAGCTGAAAGCATGCCTAGAAATGCACGTAGTATCAGCAAATTTCGTGTGTGTGCACATATATACACATACGTATGTGTACCCCCACATGCACACACACCTCTCTCTCTCTCTCTCTTTCTATTTCACATAGGATGGGACTCACCCCAAACCACAAAGTTTGCTCAACAAGCTTAACATTAGAAAATTCACTAGTACAACTGATGTCAATAAGAGCAAGAAGAAATTATTGCTATTACTTTCTAAGGAATCAGAAAGTGAACAGTCTTAAAAACAGAGGAACTAAGAGAGTTCAAGGTCAAGTAAGGCCAAAGAAGAGAGAATTGAAACACTGGGCAGTTGATGGTATCAAGTACACTGGTTGCCAAAGAAAGACTGGGGGAGGGGTGGGGTAGGCCCACAGCACATAGCAAATTGAGACAATACACATTTTAATAGAACTAATATGCTCATTGCTCCTACCCCTTTCCTCCTGCCCCTCTCTTCCCTCTCTTCTGATATTGCTGAAATAATCAAATGAAGAAATAGAACTTAAATACAGCAGCCAGTATGACCACTGCTTGGAAATTCCTGCAAATTCCATTGCATACTTTGTAGATAATTTGTAATATTGATATCAACCATTCTAGAAGATTCAATTTTTACAAAAACATGATTATTGAAATACGGACTCTGGGATTCTGGTAATGATTTTTCTACCACAAAATTAGGTGCATTGATTCATATTCGCCTTCTCTTACTACAACATAAGCTCCTACATGATTGTTTTGTCAATGTTTTATCAAATGTGTAATGATTTGATTTTTAAAAGAACACACTCTTACATCTTCAAGAAATATTATTTTATCAACATGACTCAGTATTAACAAAGTTACTCTAAATTATTGGCAAATATAAACTATAGTCTAGCTAGACAGATGCTGGTTAATTCCCCCCAACACACACACACACACACACACACACACACACACACACACACACACAAAGGGAGGAAGAGAGGGAGGGAGAGGGAGGGGTGGGGGGCAGAGGGAGGGGCGAGAGAGAGAGAGAGAGAGAAAGAATGGTAATAAGATCAAAAAAATCATTAAAAAAAAAAAAGCAAACAAAGTCAACACTCTAAAAGATAGCCAAGGTAATGAGGTTTGTAAACCAAGGAACCCTTTGGAAGCCTCTTCAATAAGGACCACAAAGAGACTCTGCTTCTGAAGAGCAGCGCTCAGCCCACACGTGACAGTCCCTCCGACACTGGTGGAGGGTGGCCACAAGCTGAGGCCTGCAGCTCCCGCTGTCTGCAGCCAGCCTGGCTTGTGGGTAAGCAGGCGGGGAGAAACCTCCCAGGTGGAACACATGGGGGGCCCCAGTGGCCCATTCCACCGCTTGCTCCTTCTCATGTCAGACAATTAAGAAGCTGAGAAAGCAGCTTTTACAAGCCTTTCTGGGGACTTGTCCCAGGGAAAACCAGGAGAGGCCGGGAGACCACGGCAGGTAAAGATTGCTGAAAAGCCCTGGTGCTTCCACGTGACACACATCAACAGGACAAGGAATGGAGGCCTAAATCACAGCCGGCTCCTGATTCTCACTGTCATATACTTAGTTTAATCTGCACATAATACTACAAGTGTAAAAATATTAACGTAAATAATATGACCATCAGCAAAGCAATTCAAGGAGCTATATTTAAATAGTGTATGAATTTTCTAATTGTTATTTTATGTATTTTGTTCATATTAACTCCTGCATTTCTCACATTTGCCCTGTGATAGGTAAGGAAACTGAGGCAGAAAACAATAGGGTCTTGCAAAGATCAGTAGCTAGTACAATACAAACTCAAACTGCCTAGTTTTTCTTTTCTTTTAAAACAATTATGCTATATTATTTAAAATCTAGTTTTTTGTTTTGTTGTATTTTATTTTATTATTTATTTATTTATTTATTTATTTTTTGTACCGGGGATTGAACTCAGGGGCACTCGACCACTAGGCCATATCCCCAGCCCTTTTCTGTATTTTATTAAGAGACAGGGTCTCACTGAGTTGCTAAGTGCCTCGCCATTGCTGAGGCTGGCTTTGAACTCGCGATCCTCCTGCCTCAGCCTCCCAAAGTGCTGGGATTACAGGCGTGCGCCACCGCGCCCGGCTGTTGTATTTTATTTCATTTCCTTTCGGTACTGGGGATTGAACCCAGGGGTGCTCAACCACAGAGCCACATCCCCAGCCTTTTTTATTGAGACAGGGTCTTGCTAAGTTGCTGATGGCCTCTCTAAGTTGCCCAGGCTGGCCTTAAACTTGTGATCCTCCTGCCTCAGTCTCCTGAGTCTCTGGGTTTCCTCGTGTGCACTACCATGCCTGGCTAAAATCTAGTTTCCTATGCAGCACATTTGGAAGGTAATGGGAAGAAAACAAATCAGCAACCTCGCCATTTTGAAAGTGAGTTCGTTCCCGTTGATACATCATTAAATAAATTGCTACCCACTCAGTTTTCAACAGCAGACTAGAGAAAACAGAAAGCAGAAAGCCAGGCTCCCAAAGCCAGTGACGTCGTCAACCTGCACAGGCAGTGTGTACTGTTTTGGCTGTTGGTATTAGTAATGATAATGTCGTTATCGAGAGCCACAGAAAGAAGCATTCGACACTGACACTAGCAAGGCTTTAGGTCCCAAGTGTCTCTTGTAAGTATAGAGGAAGGAAATGTGCACCATATGCTGATCTGCCTTACTGAAGAACATTCTAGAATGAGAAGGCAGGGGTTGTGTGAGCAGAGTGGACTGACTGGGTTCTAACAGTGGGGAGAGACCAGACACTGTGCCGAGAAGGCAAGAGCTGGGTCGCGGCCTGCACACCTGTCAGCAGGGCAGAGGGTGGACTGCACAGTGGACTCCACAGAACATTCTGGAATTTCTCTTTTCATGACCTTTTCCCAGCCTAGGAGAAGAGCCATCTTATCTCAAGGGCAGCCATTACCCTTTGAAGTTGGCCTGTGCCTCCCTTCTATGGCTTTGATTTCAGCTTCAGTGCATGACATAAACCATCCCATCAAGGCAATCTGAGCTAAAACCACGATTCAAACACCAGGGAGTGGAATCTCTAAAGCCTTAAGAGGAGAACAGCAGAGCAGGCCTGCCCCGGCTGGCACCACGGCCTCTGCCCGCGACACCTCTCCTTACAGACAGCTTTTCCAAACCTGTCCCTCCAGCAGTCACTGAGAAAATGTCACTCTCACCTGGCGCACTAAGTCAGCAGCAACCCCTGTCAAGCTCCACCCCTAACATAGATGTGCAGGGCCCTGGGCCTCCTGAGTAGTCTCCAGCATTCTTTAAGGGATCACAATCCATCTCAGTCTCAAACCTTCACGTTTGTCTAATGGCAAACCAGTACAAAAGATGTCATCAGGACAGCACACACACATGCCACATGTGTAAAATATGTGTGTGCAAAAAGCATGTAGCAGAGTCAACGCCACCTCTCAGCACACTTTAATTACTGTCTATATTTTTAGTACTTACTTAGCTTCAGGAACTGTACTAGGTGCTTTTACTTGTTGACCACTGTCTTCATAAAATCTTTACAATCATGTAAAGCTAGAGTTATTTTTTTGTTGTTGTTGTACATATTAAGAGAAGACCTGAGATTTTGATAATCTTGCAACAGGCAACGTAAGTGGCAAATGGCTACACTGAAATTTAAACCCAGGCTAGGACTAAGATAACATATTTCCATAAGGTCTGAATTAAGAATCAATTTTCCAAGGAACATATAAAGTACATGAATCCTTAGCACCTAGTAACATATCAGCATAGATCAATTTATCAGAAACGGTAGATGTCACCCACCAAATGAAAGCAGAACTGGAAATAAAGGAAGGTGGACGTTGCCAGACAGGGCATGGGAATGCTGCACCCCAGGTTGTCCACGGGGCAGGGTACACCAGGAAGGAGGAGGGTCCTGGAGCCAAACTGGGAGAAACCAGGATCCAACACAGGCGGAGAGCAGTCCCAGGTTAGGACATCTCAACAGTGGAAAATTAATCTTCATCATGATGTTTTTCCAAGACACGTCCTGGTTACATCAGCTAACTCAAAAGTATGCAGACATGCTCTACCTTGCTTTAGCTTTGTAGAAAGATTAGAAAGTATCAGGTCATTTTTTTTTTTTCTTTTTCAAATGTGTGGTCCACAATGATTTTCAATAAATGTACTACCTGGGACTAGGTAGAATTCAAGTAGTCTATGGCAGGACATGTCCACCCTGAAGTGTGGCCGGTGATTTTAGAGTTGGCAAATTATGGACAGAAAAGTTCCATGTCCTACCCAAGATCATGCACTGATGGGTAGAGAGGTGGAAAAATCACTATCCTATGATTCCTTTGCCAATTTACCTTCTTCCCCATCCTTCCACTGTTAGACTATCCACATAGATATACTATGGGGTGTTCCCCGACAGAGCTATCTGAACACGTAAAACTTTAGAAATAGTAAATTTTAAAGAATCAAAATTATCTACATCTACATATATACAGATGTATACACATACATTCACATAAATACAGGCATCAATAGGTTCAACCACATTTACACCTATGTACATACATATATGCATGTCTCCATAGTGTATATTTATAGACTTTTTATGTATGTATATTATACATTCTAAAGACTATAGTAAAGACTCAAGAATAGTCTCAAACAATTGCTATGGAAAATGATCAGAAGAGCATGGTGGTGCACACCTGTAAACCCCGTGACTTGTGAGGCTGAGGCAGGAGGATCGGGAGTTCAAAGCCAGCCTCAGCAACTAGTTAGGGCCTGAGCAACTTAGAGAGACCCTATTTCAAAATAAAAAATTAAAAGGGCTGGGGATGTGGCTCTGTGGTTTAGCAACCCAGGTTCCATCCCTGGTGACAAGAAATGGCTAGTCAGTAAAGGCTGCTTTGAGGCATGCTCATAGCAGCAGGTTCATGTGACTTTTAAAACTGTCATTTCTCAAAGTTAGATTATCTCAGGATCATATGACACAACTAAATTGCTGGGTTTCATATTTCTTCTCCTGGGTATGCATTTTCAAAGAAGTCTTTAGCATTTCACAGAAAAAAAAAATCAACTTTATCCAACTGAAATACACTACCTCTTTGAAATAAGGGTTGATTTGGAAATTCCACTATTACCTCAAGTTTTCATTTCTTTCCCTGATTTTCTGGCAATGCCATAAATACTTGTCACTCAGGGTTTAAATGTCAGTGTTAGATGAGGTCCAGACTCCTCTGATCCACATAGTTTTGAGTCACTTACGGTTCCCTCTGACACCCTAGACACTAATGAAGAGACACTAATACACAGCTATCAGAAAGCTGAGTTCAAATTCTCCTTGCAGGTAGGAGTTGCCTTCCCTTTTGCTTAACATTTAAGATCCTGGTAACTTTGTGTTAGTCAGTTTTCTGTAACTGTAATGAAATACCTGAGAAAAGCAACTTACAAGGAGGAAAACTATTTTGACTCATGATTTAAGAGGTTTTGGTCCATGGTTGGTGGGGTCCATGCTTTTGAGGCCTGTGGTCAGGCAGAACATCATGGCAGGGAACGTGGGGTAGTGCAAAGCTGTTCCCCTCAGGGTAGTCAGAAAGCAGAAAGAGTACAGGGGCCAGGGGCCCAATATCCTTTTAAGGGGCACCCCTGGTCACCTCACTTCCTTCCAATAAGCTTTGCCTCTTAAAGGTTCTGCCAGCTCCCAACAGCACCATCAGCTTGGCCCAACCCTTCAACACAGGGGCCTTTTGAGGACCGTAAAGATCCAAATGATAACTCGTGCTGGTTCCTTGAACTATCTACAGCAATTAATCAGGATAAAAACCAAGGTGATCAATGGCTGGTTTTTATTGCTGAATAATCCACACCAGAAACAATTTCTACTCATCCATCAAGAAAGGCAGATTTTTTAATTAAAAAGATTATGCAAAATCATATGCACACTAAGCAAGACCCTCAAACTCCTGGACTGTGTGGTCAGCTTGTCTTCCAGACTATTCAGCTGGTACCCAGCCTGCCCCTGTCTTAAACTCTATATGGCTCATAAGGACCTTGTACCACCCACAGGTAACTTACCTTGTGCAGAAGGGTCTTAATCTTGACTTGTGACCTGTAGCATATGACTCTAGGCTATAAAACCTAATTGCAAAATCTTAATGTTGTGCCAGAGGACATTAAAAAGTAATTTCCTTTAGATTTATAGCTTCAGAATTACAAATGATGTTAATGTGACTAAAATTGTAAAATGAATAATTTCTATTCAGTGGGCACTATTATTTTTTCAGGAGTGGCCTAACATAGCTTTGGTGTAAGCAGGGATAACCAGAGCTCTAGAAGGGGCAAAGCCATTTACTAACCAGATAGCTACAGGGAGTGCAGAGGGCCATTTCAGAGACCCCCTAGTGCAATTGGGGTGTTTGATTTTAAATATCTGGACATTTGCTTCTTCTACACAGTTAGGAATTGCCAGACCTCATTTTTAAGAAAAAGAATCACTTGCTTAAGTCAATGGCCCCTTCTGCCCCTTCCTTACAATTCATGCTCAGTTTCGTTTTTCTGTTTCCTTAGATTTGAATTTGAACCTCAGATGCAGAATGTTTTATCTGTGGCAATAGATTAATCAAGTAGCAGGCTATTCATCAGGTCTGGGACATTCAAACCAAGCACACTCCAAAGAAAAGGTGGGCTTTGACTGGCTCCAGGAAGTTAGCCTCAAAGCCGTTCAAATGTCTAGGAATTTGGTGTAATTCACCCAGCAAGACACCACCATCAACTAGTTCAGAAAGAGCCCATGATCACCCTCCCATGTGAATTATCACTTACCAGGTGGCATTGATAAGTCATAGCATGTGCATGTCTATCCCATTGGCTTTATGTGGCCTTTAGTATCTTTCATCAAAAATGAGACGGACATGGAGAAAGTCACCATGAACCTTTCCACAAAGAAAAGTTGAGTGTTTTCTACACTTTCACACACAATTATTTTGAAATGTCAGCTAATTACTACCCTTCCATTCCCTCTGAGGGAAAAAAGCAAACTTTGTAAAACTCACAGCATCACCTATTAGCTAACATCTATAGCGTGATGCAAGTTCCGTGTGTCACTCCCAGGTTTACGGAGGTACCACCGACCCCAAGCCAAACACCCAAGCAGTTAGACTTAACACCTCCCCACACACACATTTTAAAACACAAATCAAAAGCTGACATTTACAGCTTCAGGGCTTTCATTTCCAGCAGAAGTAGATTTCTGCCATGGCCCAGCCTCCTACACTCATTGACCTCTGCAAAGACAGGTCCGCAAGGAGAAACAGAAAATAAATGACATTTTGCTCTAACTCTGCCTTTGGGTTTATTTTGGTGAATCTCTGGCTGTTTTCATTTCAAAGTAGTCACCTGACGAGCCTGGTTGTGCACCAGCCATGCCTACCTCCCAGCAGGCCAAAAAGCCATCGTGCAGACAAACTAGAGACTAGATTTAAGGCCCCACTGAGCTCCTCAGAAAGCGCTGTGGATGCTACATCACAGGCTCACTTCTGATCTTGTGCTCAGTTTTCCTTGTTATGTTCACATACTTATTTCCTGATATGTCCCAAACAGCTTCAGAGACCCTTCCCCCTTGTGAACCCTCTTTCCAGGACATTGGTTACAGCAAACTTTAATCACTGCTTGATCCTAGTAATGCTTCCTCCCTAGGCCACCCCCTACGGGGTGCACATGGCTGGCTGTTCATTCAATCCTCTGTTTGGCAGACACTTGCCAACTCTGTGCCTGTCCCCACTCTAGAAACCAGACACTCTGCAGGAAGCAGAGGGACCTGCCCTTCTCACTGAGTGCCTATCCTGGTGAGGGAGACAGAATCAATGAAAGAATAGGTGCCCTGTTGTCAATTACACAGGATGCCTTTTTAGAGGGTGACCTGCAGCCACATGATATAGTTTGTTGGGAAGGCCACTCTTGCATGTGACATTTAAGCTGAGACTAGAATGACAAGGAAAGGCCAGACAGACATCTTGAGAAGTGCACTCCAGGCAAGGGACCTACCTGGAGAGAAGCCCCAAGATGGGCGTGTAGTGAGAGACAAGGAAGGAGGGCTGGGAGGGAGGGAGGGCCAGTCCCTGTATCCCTGTGCAAATCAAGGTAAAAGGCTTGGATATCATTATTCTAAATACATGATTGAAGACTTGAATGCTACAAATATACTTTGTATACAAACTGTTTTGTGTAAAAAGAGGCTGTATATGTATAGTATGAATTGTATTACATTCTACTACAATAAATCAAAATTTTTTAAAAAAGGTAAAAGGCTTGGATTTAATCTGGCTGTTGTTAAAGACCAGAGAGTAGGTTAGGCTTTGCAAGAATGCAACCACTGTCCTAACTATTTAGCTCTACTACTGTTGTCACAGACCACTCTGAGTGAACCTCGTTGGGTTCCAGTAAGACAAAATTCACAATAACAACACTGATGAAACTGTGTTATGTGCACGCACAAATGTGGCATCATGAATCCCATGATTATGTATAAATATAATTTAAAAATTTCAAAATAGCAAGTGATGGGGCAGAATTGGCATGTGGCTATATTTTTCCCAATCCCTATCCTAAGGCACTGAGAAGCCAAAGTGTGTATATAATGAAAGTTCAGAGGGTAGGCAGGTGGTCTGAGGTGCATGGAAGGTTTTAAGGCTCTGAAGGTTGTTGTGCAAGGAACGACCACAAAGAATGTGGAATGCAGGAGGCAGGACAGCCCTCAGAGACTGGGGAACATGCAAGCAAGGGGACAGAGCGGGAAGGTACTAATTGCCTGGTACAAAATGAGAAATGTGAGGAATTGTGAATGGCACCCAAGCTTTCCACTGAAACCACTCAGTCTATGCCCTTTCTCAGATAGGAGCGGTGGAGGAAAAATAATGTGGGGAATAATCCAACAGCTCTTTCTGCTCATCCAAGTGAGCTCCCCACGGAAACAACCCTAGAGATATGGGCAAGGTGCATGTCAGGTACTTCCACTGCCCAGGCAAGGTAGGATGGAAGGTAAAGTCTCAGGAACCCCAACACAGGTGGTGTTTAATTAGGTACTACATAGGATGTCAATGGAGTTAGGACAGAATGAGAACAGGGCCTCCTCATTCTCAGAGTCAGAAAAAAGACTGGTGCAATGCAAAGTAAGGAAACCAAAGTGTGCGTGAAGAAATCAATGAACAAATTCCACATTCTTCATGGCTAGCACCATTTTCTCCCGCTCTGATTATCTACAACTCCTATGGTTTATTACAGAATTTCAGAGGGAAGAGCTACATGGTTTTGCTCTTAGAACTAATTTGGTTACTTGACTTCATCTCTGAGACTAGACTCCATTTATCTTCATGTATACTTTTAAGTGCCTCTGAATTGGATACTGTGTCTAAACACAGATATAAAATCTAACCTGCTCCTTTACTCTGATTCTTTTCCTAGAAGTGACTGCTTATATCCTGTGTTAGACAATTTTGCATTGTTGTGACCAAAATAATGGACGAGAACAAGATAGACAGGGAAAAGTTTATTTTAGCTCGTGGTTTCAGAGGTGTGGCCCCTGGTGGGCCAGTTCCATTGCTCTGAGCCCAAGGTGAGGCAGAAGCATGCATGAAGGTGTATTATGCACAGTGAAGGAAAACAGCTCAACTCATAGAAGTCAGGAAGCAAGGGCCATAGGAGAGACCCACCTCCTCCAGCCACACTCCACCTGCCTAAAGTTTCCACCCTGTTAGTTCATTCATACTAGGATGGATTGACTAGATTACAACTCTCATATAGCTCTCATAATCTAGTTATTTCACCTCTGAATATTCCTGCATTTACACAGAAGCTTTAGGGGGACACCTTCTATTCAAACCACAACATGGCCTCAGCTAAGTCCTAGCTACCTCTGAAGATGCATTTCTTCTTGGTGGGCTGCCTTGAAAGACAGAGGACCCATTGGTGGTGATTAGATGGGTAACTAACATCCTTTGTGGACCAGTTGCAAGATATTTGTTCTGATTTGCTTCTTCAATCAACCAATTGTCGATAGGAGAAGAAAAGGGGGCATGTGTGTGTATGTTTAGTTCTGCCTTTGTGCCGCAGGGTATAAATATAACAGATGTTACAGTAACACAATTTGTTTTTTATGTTTTAAGAAAAGAATGAAGGAGGTGGAGTGGGCTGACATGTAGACACTTTGGATTCTAAATCAAATTAAATTTTTTTTTTTTTTTTTTTTTTTTTTGCACACAGTTACAAGAAAGTGCAAGCACAAAGAACCCCAAGGAGTTCAAAGGGACTTGTGTTTAATCAGACAAAAACAATTTTTATAGCCTCAGGAGCCCATACGGTGTAAAAGTTGAGCAGCAGGCTGGCATTAGGCATCCAACCTGGCATGCATTGGGGATATTTTCTTCTTTCTTTGTTTGCAACTAGCCTTCAAAGAAATTCACTGTGCAAAGCAGATTCTAAATCAGATTACATTCATGAACTAACATTGTCATGAAAAGCAGCTTCATGAAACAAGTTACAAGCTTCCTGGTTACAAGTGACCCATCAGATACAGAAGCCATGGTGTACTACAGGAACTCTCCATGATGCTCCCTGCACTTTTCCAATGAAGCTCTCGTTCACCTGAGAAGCACCAGGCAGCCTCCTAAACATACTCCACAGCCCACTTCAAGCAAAAGCCCTGCAGGATGGGGAGGCAGAAGCCAGCAAGACAGAGACTCCTGCAAAGCCACTCTCCTGAACCTGTTCACACCCGGCTTCCTCTGCTTCCCACCTGAAGGTCACAAGCATGGCCAAATCTCCATCTCATTAATTACAACTCTTGGCAAGCCATTAAAAATCTCATTTCATTTTTACCGTTCACCCTCCTTTTAACTGACTTTTCATAATTATAATTCAATTTTTGATATACTAGCCCTATTAAATTTAATGTCATACAGAGATTTTTAGAATTCTTGAAGAAAAGACCAATTCAGGACTGTGTCCACCAAAATCCTTGCTCAGGTCTGTGAGAGGGGAAAAACAGCACTGTGTTCTATTTTCATACATAGAGGAAGAAAAGACAAGCTAATTGCATATGGTCAGTACGATCACCACGCCGCTGGAGAAAGGCTGTAATTAGTGAGAATTGTTTTCACAAACAGGAATGACCAAGCTGATGACTCCAGCCTGTATTTGTTCTTTCTTCCCCCACCAGATATAAACATTTCTATTTTTGTTCTTCTCAAAACATAAACATTACTACATTAAAGATGCCCGGGGATAGCAAATCCTGACAGTACCTCTATAAACTCTGGGAATAAAGCCACGACTCTCTTCAAAGGTTAAGCCTGCTAACAGGATCAGGGAGTCAAGAGAAGGGAAAAGGAACGGTTACCCAAGAAAGCGACATTCAGTTGGGGACAGCAAGCTAGAAAGCTGTAAGTGAGGCCCCTGTCCTGACTCTGAGCAGCTCGGTTTAGAGGAAACACGGGAAGCAAGCTCATGCTCAGTGTATGGAGAAGACCATTTGGGTCTCTCGTGTTGGAAAACATACGTCAAAAATTATATAACAGGTCATATAATGCGGTATTCATGAATATTCATGCATAAAACTCAAATTTCACCCTGTAACTGAAATTACCTAAGGAATGTCACCTGGACAGGGATTCCGGGAGTGCCCTCTCCAGACGGGTTTAATCAAACCAGGCTGAAGGCAGCGGCCACCCTGGCATGGATGACAGTGATGCCTACAGAGTCCTGTTGATTCCCTGCCCCTACAGCCATGCTCTTGGTTTGTCATCGGCATTGCACAGCCGGTGCTGGCCAGCTGGCCACGCAGAGAGTCTCTTCCAGCCCTCCATCCCAGGACTCCCCATTAGCACCCTCAGGATGAAACCCTCACAAAACCACACCTCATCCAGCCTCTTTCTCACTACCACTCAGTGTGTACTTTGGGTTCAATTTTATCCAGTATTTTTGGTCCAGGGACCATCCGGAGTTTCTGTCGCCTCCCTTTCCTCCCGCGGTGCTCTGTCACCCATGGTTCATACTCCAGCTTGGAAGAGAGCCGCTGGAGGAAGCCTTTGCCAATCTTATAAGGGAGGCACTCCCCTGTGCAGGAGGTGCGCATGCGTGGCGCGGGAGGCACCTGCAGGAGGTGCGCATGTGCGGCACAATCCGCCCCAGTGACACGACCCTCAATTTCTCCATTGATTCATCTGTCTTCTCCTCTGCCGGGCAGGTGAGCTGCTTGCCCTACATTCCAGGGCCTAATGCACAGGCTGCCCCAGAACAGGTGCTCAATACAAATGATTTAAGGAGTGCACAGGTACTGGTGCAAAGGATAAATGCGTGAGTGAATGCTGAACACGTGGAAGAATAAATGAGCAATCTGTTGCTAGAAGTCTTCTGCATGATGAAAGAAATGATACTGGAAAACAAGACCAAGCTTCGGATGTTAGACCTAGAGGTGGAGGGCTCTTTTCCTCTGTTGTTTAATCAATATACCTGAATTCTGGAAAAGGAGCCTCTTGTTTTGGGTGGTGAGGTACACGATGACAGAGTTTGCTTTAAACTTTTTGATTCGAGAAGGAAAGCACTGGTTCGAAGCCCACTTGTAGATGGGGCAGCCCCGGGCGATGGGAATTTCCTAACATGCTGGAAGGGGAACGTGTTCCTGTCCATCAGGGCTCAGCTCATTGCCCCTCCCATGCAGCCGCTGGAACCCTCAGCACCAGCGCCTGAGCCACACGCACATGTGCGCATGCGCACGGGAGCTCCCCGGCAGCAGCTGCTGTCCGGTAGGAGGTGAGTGTTCTGTTCCCTGCGTCATCACACATGCGTCCCGGCTCAGGAGCAGGCCACTTAACTTCTAATCCTCTTCCTTGGCTACAGAAGTGGAAGGAAAATGTTTACAGGTGTCCTGTAGTCATCTAAAAGCATGTACTTCCTGTTGGCTTCCTCTTTCACATTTTGCGGCACGTTTGACCTTGAGACTACTAACCCTGGCTGGGTTGTACCTTCCCCCAGCACATGCCCTATTTGACACAGTTCTCAGAGAAGGGGTTTCCCAGCATGCCCAGATGGAAGCTGAGTTGACAACAGGTTGACATCTATGGCATCTGAAGGGCCCACCCTTCCACTCCTGGAGGCCATGGAGTAACTTTTACCCCTATAACATTATTTCTCTGCACCCGAAGTCCCTTCCTTTAAAAAAATTCAAAATTTAGCCAATAGCAACTTATTCTGTCTTTATATTATACACCACACCAGGTTGACTTGTTAGGCAGTGTAATGTTCACATTAGCAAACCTCTCAATAATTGGTTTTTTGTTTGTTTGTTTTTGTTTTTTGAGGGAAAAAGGGAAAACAAACAAACATAGAAGTTAACCTTTAAGAGCAAAACATTCGACTTGTTTCAAGATTAAGAACCAGTGGAGCAAAGGAGGCGGAGTACCCAGGAACTGAGGACAGCAAAAACCTCAAAACCATTCCTTTACAACTCTGGGTGATTCGGTTTTCTTAAGTTTGCAACAACACATTTTAGGATTTTAGCTCGAATTATTTTATAGAAGGATAAAGACAGATCTTCTGTATCTAGTTTGTAGATGCAGGTAAACAAGAACTCCAATTGTGACATTTTCTCTCTCAGCAACAGCCTGTGTGCCTTTTGGATGTCAAAGAACTGCTCACCAAATGAACCGCTGTTCACCCCTGCACTGTCATCTCCTCTGAATGGTTCGGTGTGAGTCAGTGGGTACCTTTGAGTGTCCACACACACCTGCAGTTCATGGACAAAGTATCAGCCATGGGGACAGGATTTGATACCACTAAGGACACTGATGGGCTTATAGGCAGGATCATCAGAATTTTGATAGGGTGAGGATATTTTGAACAGGACTCATTTCTATATTATAAAAGTAAGCAAAGATGTTTTTCAAAATACATATAATTGAGAAAATGAAAACCACTCTAAAGAGAGGGGAGAAACCCAAGAAGGAGCTCTCTCAGTGATGTTGACCAAGATAAACACATCTTATGGAACCCTATACCTTGCTTCTTAAAACAAGACTAGTTTCCAAAGGAAATGGATCTTCAGTGTATATTCTTGGGAATATTATTTCAGTGATGGTGAAAATAATAAGACTAAACTGAAGATAACAGCCCCGATAATACTCTGTGCACCAAGCTAAGCACTGCAGTGGGTCATCTAACATGTTACCACGGTTAAGAAAAAAACCTGAAGCCATATATTATTACTTAGAGCATTCATACAAGAAAAGTTGAATGTTAAAAAATAAAGAGCAAAGAGCAAGAAACAGAAACGATGAATGCTCTGTGTTTGATAATTTTCTCTGACAGTCAATGATTTCTCTTTTGAATGCCTGATTTTCTACTTTCTTCTGCCTACTGAAGAGAGTAATGCATTCTTGCTCAGCAGAGAATTAAACATGTAGTCACTCTCTCCAGCAACATCTGTGAAGTACTTACTTCAGGTACAACAGTAAATAAGGAACATCCCCCTTAAAGCTCAAGTCTATGCAGTCTCACATACTTTCATTTTTGAAAATAAAAGAGGAATATATGGTTCTGTTCGTAGAGAAAAGAGGGAAAGTGATTTAACTACAACATCATGGCCTCCACTTTTTTCTGTGAGGTAGGTCTGAATCATATATATTTTACGTTATGAGTTCTAGACAGATACTTATATAAATCTCTTATTCTGAATTCAAACATGGGTTAATGTGTTCCTCTCTCTACACTCCATTCTCAGAGATCTCTGCAGAATTTTTATGCAACACATAATACTCTTCTTCGCTACATCTCTCTTCTCTGCCTCATCCTCATTCTGACCTGGCTCTGACCACAGTGATCCTACTGTGTGTCTCACATTTTGAAATCTATGGGGAGCTGGTCTGCTAGGTGAATCTACAGACACAGTCTGTCCCTGATTGTGTCTGGTGTCTCTCGGAGCCATTTCTTGTCTCATGCGTGTGCATTCTTTACCTCTGAGACAATGACCACCAACAGTTTATGCCTACAAGAGCTTGGCATGGGGAGCAGAAGCCCTGATGCGGGGCAAACACTAGAGGGCGCAGTCTAACCCTAACAGTGGGTCTTGGGTGTCTTGTCCTGGTTCCATCCTTGGAAAGCATAGGACTTGTTGGACAATACACCAGAGTCCATAGAGAAGCTGGGAGCTCACTCAGTTTCTCTTCATGAGATGATTTTCACCCACAGTCAGCTTCCTTCCCTTTTCCCGGAAGGCTGATATGCAGTTCCTCTAAACTGCCACTTTGAAAGTAGAAAGACTCACTGTGGCTTGCAGCTTTGTATGAGCAGTTGAGTTTCTGCATTCCCTGCCCATTAGCCCCAGCCACACCCCCTTCTCCCACCCAAGCATGTTTTCAAACTTCCACCCTGAAGTCTTTGAACTTGTTTCCTACTGAGGAATCCAGTCTTGACTCCTCTTTTTGATTTCTATCCCCCTGGGCTTCCCTTTTCACCTTTTCACACTTTGGGGGGGAAGCTCCTTATTTTTTACAACTAGTACTTGAGGGTAAAAGATTTCTCCCATCTTTCTTAGTCAACTGTTTTGCTAGAAATCTACAGAATCACTATCTTCCCTTTTGCTGTTGTTGTTGATGATGTTGTTGTTGTTGTTGTTGTTGTTGTTGTTTTTGTTTTGGTACTGGAGATGAACTCAGGGACACTGGACCACTGGGCCACATCCCCAGCCCTTTTTTGTATTTTATTAGAGACAGGGTCTCACTGAGTTGCTAAGTGCCTGGCCATTGCTGAGGCTGGCTTTGAACTCGTGATCCTCCTGTCTCAGCCTCCCAAGTGCTGGGATTACAGGCGTGCGCCACCACGCCCAGCTTCCCTTTGTTTTTATATCAATTCCAGAGTAACAAAGAATACTACCCCAAATGGGCAGAGAGAATTAGTTTGAGTGCTAGTCCCAAATTTTTATGTTGATAGATATCTACATTTTAATTCTTAAGAGAGAAGAAATGTCGCCTTAAGTCCATTCTTCCTATTTCACATGTGCTTATTTAATAGAATTTAAATTGATTTATTGCAAATATTTTTTTTACAGTAACTTATATCCAAAAAAGGACAACTTAAGAACTAAATGAGTATAAACTGAATCCACTCACCCCATGGTTTTAAGGGTCCAGTCTACACACTGGATGCCATTGTCTTTAGGATGCGCCTATGCTAAATGAATGTCAAGTGTGAAATGATCTCTGCACTGCATCGCTGAGGTCACATCAAAGACTCCTTAGTCTCCATCAAAGCTTAAACAACATGTGCAAAAGCCCCTGTGAGTGCCCAGGAGAAATGACAGGCTGCCTGGAAACCATGCTGCACCACACCCGACCCCTAGGAGGCACTCTTCGGGATTTCTCAGCATATTTGTGAATACACCTCATTGTTTAGTTTTAATTTTTTTTTTCTTTTAACGTAGTTGGAGAAACCCACTAATTAAAAACCAAAGGATTCTATTGTAAATTTCATAAGAGCAGATTTTTTAAATGAGATCTTATAACCATGCTAGACTCTTCAGACGTCACTTTGTGTGGTCATGTGGTCCAATGAGCATAAATTCTTCTAATCTATGCATGAACAAATATAGCACACAGGAAGTTATTGCCAAGCACTGGTACAATCTTTTCTGTTTCACTCTATCTGAAGATGGTTTTTGTCCAATCTATGCATGCCGGTCAGTTAATGTTCTACAGATGATAAAAACAAACAGAGCAGGGAGGCAGAGGCGGTCGTTTGCTGGGTCTGTGCTTACACACAGTTAATGGCTGCCATCCCACCTACCGCAGTAGGAAAGGGAGGTCACAATTATACGGTAGGGCAGGAATAAGGCAGAAGAAAATCACCAGGATGAGAGAAGTTCTAGAAGGTCAGCTGGTGGGAGACTGCAAAAATAGCTCCAAACTAGCAAATGTTTTCACTTGGCTCCAAGTCACAGAGCTATTGCTGCATAATATAATCACACCTCCTTTGGGAGAAATCCTTCTCTCACTTGGAGTGTGAAATTCTTGGTGATACCAACTGGAGCTTCGCATAGGCATGAAGGTAGAAGAAGCTAGAGGCTTCGAGAATCACAAAGCAAACCACCCACAGAATGTTATCCAACCACATCTCTCCTCCCCCCAAACCCAGGCACCAGTTACATGGATCTAGCCAAGAGATACAGAGCCACAAAAGGTCAGTTGCTCATTGCTGCCAAAGCTATTTTAAATTCATGCAATATGTGGCTGAATCAAAAAATAAAAAATAAAAAAAGGCATCTCAAGTGGCTAGAAGAATGGGGCATATGGAAATAGGCAGGGTGACTAGGCAGGATATAGCTGGAAAAAACACAGTATTTCATTGGTTGCCTTAAAAAAAAAAGTTGCTAAAAAAAACTGGGGTGTCCAAGTTTGGCTCGGGAGGAAGGGGAAGTCTTAAATAAGAACAGTAATGATAAACACATGCGAAATTCACTATAATCTTCCCACTCTTTCTTTCACTGCTGTGTAAGTTAATTTTTCTCATAGCAGGCATCTTTAACAACCAACTATACACATTTATTATTTCCATATGTTCTTCTCTTTTCTCTTTTTTTCCCCCTAAATTCCAAGCATTGCCTTCAAGAGCTTTCAAACATTGAATCAAATCAAAGAAGACATAGAACAATTTTGCACAGATGCCTCCAAGAGTGAAGAACTTATATTGTATAAATGGTGTGAATAATACATCTGGCCCTTAACACACACTTATTTTATGGCCCTGCATGTAATTCCTACTACACTACATCTATATTAGTCAGGCTTCACAGGTCTAGATGAAATTTTTTCATATAAAATTTTTGTTGAAGGAGCATGGCTTGTATTCACAAGGAACATCCTAATCGAATTCTAAAGCTTTCCCCAGGAGAGATGGTTGCTTTTGTCATACCCCCAGAGGGGAAAGAAAGCTTAAGAGGTTTCAAGTAAACAGCTTATCAGCATCAAATAGTATTTAATCAGACCAAAGACAGTCTGGAATCAAAATTATGAGAAGGGCGAATCTTTGTACCAACTTTCTAATTAGAGTTTCCACGATTTTATGCTATGATGGTTCCTTGAGAACCTCAGAGGGAGTGCAATCCTCACCACCTGTCCTGTGTCACCTCACAAGACATCGGAAGGCACCCACAGAGGGTTCTATGCTTCCAATGTTCTGAGGCAATCCCTTTGGAATTTCAAGTCCTTCGAAAGTTATTTCTTTTAAAATGTAAGAAAACACAACAATAAGAAATTATTTCTTTTCTTTTTGGTGTCCCAGATTTGGTTGGGAACAATCTGCTAAGGTCAAGCTTTCTGCTTGTTGTCAGGAGAGTGCCTGGCTGGTTATTGAATGAAACATGCAGCAAGTGCCCACTGTTCAGAAAGCTCCTTT
Source organism: Tamias sibiricus (assembly GCA_025594165.1). Classification (NCBI taxonomy): domain Eukaryota; kingdom Metazoa; phylum Chordata; class Mammalia; order Rodentia; family Sciuridae; genus Tamias; species Tamias sibiricus. The sequence continues at coordinate 165,423,789 of CM046662.1, read as the reverse complement.
GTGTGAAGTGTAGGAAGAATGAGCACCTTATTGATCCGCCAGGATTTTGAATATAAAAGGAGAGAGGTATGTTCCAGGAGGCATGCAAAAAGACATGCGTCATCAGTTCCATGGAGAAAACACACCAGAAAAAAAAATGCAAAAGCAACAATGCACAGCTCTGAGACAAGCTGAGTTGCCCTGGAAGAGTTCTTCGGTGCTGACAGAACCCAGTTTTGCTGAATGACCAGGACTGGGACAAGAGCAAGGCTGGTGAGCCCCTTCCTTGTAGTGCAGAATTTAAGAGGGACCCAAGAAACCCAGCAGCCAAGATAAATGGTACTTTAAAGGTCTAAATGAATGCAAAACAGTACATGCTGAGCAAAGTAGCAAGATTTTAGACATTGGAGCTCCGATAGGGCTTGGCAGGATTGTACTGAGCCTGTGTTTATTTAAAATCTGGAGAGATGGTCTATCATGGATTTTCTTGCATTAATATTGCCTTATTCTAAATATCGCTTGATTATTGAACATTCTGGCACCTTTCAACATTGCACCCAAGGGGACCTCCTCTCCTGCCTCACCCTAGTCCCAGACCTGTTGGGACTCCAGAGCTTAAAACTGCTTTCTCCCCTCTCCCCCTCCCCAGACACTTCCTTTCCTCTTCCAGGGCTAGGCAGCCCCATGTCTTGGCGCTGGCCACCTACAAGTAAACAATCCTATGCATCTTCTACACGAGAGCTTTGGCTTTTGTTGTTGATTTTTGATATGAAACAGATGAGTCAAGAAGCCCTTGCCCAAGCTCCCACTGCTGCCTGAGTTGAGCACTGCCAGGAACCATGCAAACATGGAATAACAACAAAAAGCAAAAGACAACTCCGTGGGGGTGACAGACAAATAACAGGGCCTGGGTCCTCGCCGACCCCATCCAGCTTCTGATCCAAAGCCGGACAGCCCAAGTCATCCTATGGAGTGAGGGAACAATACACACCTTTATGGTTGAAACTACTCTTGCTCAATTATCTGTTACAACCAAAATATGTCTAATTGATACAGCAGCCTGGTAGCCAGCGAACTTTCAGAGCAAGGATTTCTACACTTTACTGCACTGATGACTTCAAACCTGCATTTTACCTCTGAATCATTTAACTGCAGGTAGCAAAAAAAAAAAAAAAAAAAAAAAAGAGCTGAGTCTAAAGTAGAATGTGACTAATCTCTACACGGCAATTAATTATGGAAATGTATGTAAATGAAAGGTCAAAGCATCATTCTTTGCAAAGACATTAATTTTCCTACTAAATATGTATGATAACAATGAGGCCAGTGTCAACATTATTAGTAGAAATCTCAATTTCTCTTTTGTTTTTGCAATATAGAATTTTGCTGTGCTAGTGTTTAAGGATCAAGAGATGAGTTTTCTTTTTTTTTTTTTTCTTGGTACCAGGGATTGAACTCAGGGGCACTCAACCACTGGGCCACATCCCCTGCCCTTTTTTATATTTTATTAGAGACAGGATCTCACTGAGTTGCTAAGTGCCTCCCCATTGCTGAGGCTGGCTTTGAACTTGCGATCCTCCTGCCTCAGCCTCCCAAGTGCTGGGATTACAGGCATGCGACACCGTGTACAGCTGAGATGGGTTTTCTTGAAGAGATGAAAAAAATGTCCCTTGAACTGCTTCACTTTGCTAGTTTAAAGGGCAATCGAATTGCCAATGTGATAGAAACTTTTGATGCTCATTATACTCATTAGTTACCTAAATAATTGAGAACAAAAGAGAAGACAGCACCAGGTTTTCATTACATCAGAGAAGTAGTTAATAGCAGAAGGATAAAAAGTACGGTTTTCTAATTGCTATCCCAGTAGTCTTTAAACATGAGTCATGATGCTTTCCAAAACACTTACTCAGAGAACACACCAGGACACAAACCCCTCTGCACAGACATACAAGGAAAACCACTCTACATCAATTGCTCTTATAAATTATGCAGGTGCACAAAGGTCTATATCTGCACTGTGCAACACGGTCATCAGCAAGTGGCGACTGTATTTTAATTTAACTAACTAAAATTAAATGAAATTAGGGGCTGGGATTGTGGCTCAGCGGCAGAGCGCTCGCCTCTCACGTGCGCGGCCCGGGTTCGATCCTCAGCACCACGTAAACATAAATGCATTGCATTGTGTACAACGAAAGCAAATAAATAAACATTTAAAAAAATAAATAAATAAATGAAATGAAAGACCGATTATTTCAATAGCAGCATGTAGGTCCTCCAGAGCTGCACAGGGTGATGGCCGTCATATTTGTCAGCATGGACTGTAAGGACCCCCCGCATCACAGAAAGTCCCACTGGGCAGAACTGCTTTGTACCAAGAGTCCTCTCAATACCCCATTCCTAATTAAGCAACAGGAAGTTGTGAAGAACCACCTGTAGGAAATTTGACCTTAAAAGAAAAGAACTGCAGGCCTCGCCGCTTAAGGTACTGTGGCTAAATGTCTCTCTCTCACATTTCCTTTCCTTGCTTTTAAAAGCTACTAATTCAAAGTATTATTATCACTTAAATTCAAATATAATCTACAAATCAACAATTCTCAGATGTGATAACACCTTCTTAAAACATAAGAGTCAGAAATATTTTCCTCTAAACACTACCCTTGAGTCGGGGCAGTGTTTAGAAAACAGGCCATCTATATAAATTACCTCCATTATATCTAGTTAATGTAAACTGTAGAGTTCTTAGCCCTTAAAATGTCTCTGTAAACAAACATTATTTATGAAACAGTTTCTGTGGAGGGTTATTGTCTTAGTATCTTGAATTTCAAGTAGCTTTACTAATATATTCATAACACATCTACACATATGCATTTTACTCAGCATTACATAACACATTGTTCTTAATTATCTTTCTCATTATAAAGTACACACACAATGGCTGGTCTCAGTGCCAAGGAAATGTGGCATTGTGTTTGAATGAACTCAGGCTATTTCTTATGCAATTTGATTTCTGGATTTAATAGTCTTGACTAGGCTATGCTTCCTCATCAGAATTGGACTTACACTATTTTTAAAGTATCTCTTGAGGTAGAATAATATTCGCATATTTAAATATAAAATCTAATGACTTTTAAGAAGTATGTAAACCCTGCTTCTACTACCTCATCATGATATAAGGAAAGGGTCTCAACTCAAATATTCTCCCATGTATTTTGCAGTCAATTTCTTTCCTCACCCTGACCTACACAACCATCAATAGGCATTCTCTCACGACAGTCTTATCTTCCATAGAATTTCACATAATAGGATAATACAGTATTAGGTAGTCTTTTGTATCTGAAATCTTTCACTTACCATAATGTTTTTGAAATTCATCCAAAATTTCTGTTTTGCTGCCTTTATAAGTAGTTTGCTTTTTGTTTTTAGAGCCTACGACTACTCCATTTTACATAATTAATTTGTCCATCTCTGATAAATATTGGGTTGTTTATTGCTATCAAAATAAAGCTTCCCTGAACTTTTGGGTACAAATCTTCGTGTAAATGTGATTTAGCATTAAATTAATCTTGGGTAAATATCTATGAGTGGATTTGCTGAGACCCCAATATATTTGTGACTTTTGAAAAAAGCAACAGCATGATTTCCAAAGGGCTCCACCCTCTCACATAATTAACAAAAGTACAACTGCACCAAGTCCTTGTCCACACTTGGTATTATTAGCGTTCTAATGTTAGTCACTTTTCTGGGCTCGTGAAAGTATTTCACCATACCTTGCTGTTAATATTTGGCAAAATGTCCATCTAAATTTCTCACCATCATATTTTTAATTGGATTACTTGTCGTCTCATCATAAAGTTGTAGAGTTTATGCTGGACACAAGACCTTTAGTAGATATACATTTGCAAATATTTTTATACATTGTCTTTGGATTGCTTGTGTTTTTTAAGCTGTATTTGAAGAGAAACTGCTTATAACTTGATGCAGTCCAATTTATCAAATACCTTTTTTTAAATATTTTTATTTGTTTTAATTAGTTATACATGACAGTAGAATGCATTTATGCACTTGATATATCATACATAGATGGCATATAATTTCTCATTTTTCTAGGCATGCATGTCGCAGAATCATTGGGCATGTAGTCACATCTATACATACAGTAATACTGTATGTTTCATTCTACTATCTTTCCCATCCCCCATCCCCTCGCTCCCTTCACTTCCCTCTGCCTAATCTAACTCTATTTTTCCCTAGTGCCACCCGCCTTATTGTGAATTAGCATCCACATATTAGAGAAAATATTAGGCCTTTGGTTTTGTGGGATTGGCTTCTTTCGCTTAGCATGATGTTCTCCAACTCCAAAATGCCATAATTTCACCCTTCTTTAAAGCTGAGTAGTATTCCATTGAGTATATATACCACATTTTCTTTATCTATTCATCTACTGAGGGACACCTAGGTTGGTTCCATAGTCTAGCTATTGTGAATTAAGCTGCTATAAACATTGATGTGACTGTGTCACTATAGTATGCTGATTTAAAGTCCTTTGGGTATAAACCAAGGAGTGGGATAACTGGGTCAAATGGTGGTTCCATTCCCAGTTTTCTGAGGAATCTCCATACTGCTTTCCATAGTGGTTGCACCAATTTGCAGTACCACCAGCAATGTAGGAGTGTGCCTTTTTCCCCACATCCTCGCCAACATTTATTGTTGCCTGTATTCTTGATGATTGCTGTTCTGACAGGAGTGAGATGAAATCTTAGAGTAGTTTTGATTTGCAATTCTCTAATTGCTAGAGATGTTGAACACTTTTTCATATTTGTTGATAAAAATAAAATACCTGGGAATCAATCTAACAAAAGAGGTGAAAGACCTCTACAATGAAAACTACAGAACACTAAAGAAAGAAATTGAAGAAACCCTCAGAAGATGGAAAGATCTCCCATGCTCCTGGATAGGCAGAATTAATATTGTCGAAATGACCATACTACCAAAAGCGCTATACAGATTTAATGCAATTCCTATTAAAATCCCAATGACATTCTTCATAGAAATAGAAAAGGCAGTCATGAAATTTATTTGGAAAAATAAGAAACCCAGAATAGCTAAAGCAACCCTTAGCAAGAAAAGTAAAGCAGGAGTTATCTCATACTAGACAAGGGTACCAAAAACATTCACTAGAGAAAAGATAGCCTAGTCAACAAATGGTGCTGGCAAAACTGGAAATCCATATGTAGCAAAATGAAATTAAACCTCTATCTCTCACCTTGCACAAAAATCAACTCAAATTGGATCAAAGATTTAGGCATTAGAACAGAGATCCTGCACCTAATAGAAGAAGAAAAAGTAGGCCCAAATCTGCACCAAGTCGGCCTAGGATCTGACTTCCTTGACAAGACTCCTAAAGCGCAAAAAGTAAAATCAAAAATCAATAAATGGGATGGATTCAAATTAAAAAGCTTCTTTTCAGCAAAGGAAACAATTAATAATGTGAGGAGAGTGCCTACAGATTGGGAGAAAATCTTTACCACATGCACCTCTGATAAAGCACTAATCTCTAGGATATATAAAGAACTCAAAAAACTTAACACCAAAAATACAAATAACCCAATCAATAAATGGGCTAAAGAACTGAACAGACACTTCACAGAAGAAGAAATACAATTGATCAACAAATATATGAAAAAGTGGTCAACATCTCTAGCAATTAGAGAAATGCAAATCAAATTTCTTTTCTGTTCTTTTTTTTTTTTAAAACCCTAGCTAAATAATCCAAAATTTTGGGAACTTTTCTCATGTTTTCTCCCAGAGGCTTCATAATTTCTGTTCATTAAATCTATGCTCCATATCAGTCAGTTATTGATATTGTGTGCAGTGAAATTTGATGTTGGCTATCCATATACAAATGTGCAAATTTTCCAATACAATTTGTTAAAGACTGCCATGTATTTCCTCATTTAATTACCATGGTCCCTTCACTGAAAATTGATAACATATGTACAGAACTATTTCTTTTCTCTGCTTTCTGCTTCAAAATTTTGCCTTGTGAAATTTATCTCATTGAGTTCAACAAACTCTTCCAACATAACTTTTCATCTCAAAATTATTTCAGTTGTTCAAAATCCTTTGTATTTCCATGTGAAATCTAGAATAAGCTTTTCAATTTTTACTATAAAAGCATGATGATGATATCTTGAATTGATCTGCAGGAGCCTACGGATCACAATGCATACAATATGGTGGCAATGCATAGATTATGCATTGCTACCTTTAAATATTAGGTCTTCTGATTGGTGAATATTTCTTATCATTCATTTAGATCTTTTCAATTTTCTCACTAATGTTTTGTGATTATCAGTGTATGACTACTGCACATATTTTATTACGTGCATCTTTATTTCTTATTTTTGATGCTACTCTAAATGATATTTTAATTTCAACTTGCAAGTGTTAGTTGATAATATAGAACACAAAAGGTCACTACATACCCTAAAATTTCAATAGGCCTTTGTAAATGTTAAATTTGGATATTATATGTATATAATATAAATCTGGATATTATATGTATATAACATAATATATATGTTAGATTTAGGCATTTTTACATATGCCTGTTGTCTTATTGAATCAATAGTTTCTACTCCTAGTTTTTATTATGAATGTATGGTGAAATTTGTCAAAATTTTAACTGTGGAGATAATTTTTTTTTTTTTTTGTAATTCAGTCAAACATGGCATTGATTTAAAGGGATTGATTCTCAAATGTTAAATATTTGAAATGCTCTAACCTTGCCTTTATTGGATAAAACCCACTCACACACAACACATTATCCTGTTTTACAAAATGAGAGTATGATATTAAGGATTGTGTGCACATGTTCAAGAGGGATCGCGTTGGGAGTGTTGCATCTTGGGATGTCCTGTCTGGCTTTCATGCCAGGCTGAATCTGCTGTTGGAAGCATTGTGTCACGTTCTGCTCCCTGAAAATTCGGATAGAATTGCTATCATATTTTTTCTCAAATATCTGGCAAAATTCACAGTTGAAGTTACCTGGGTTTAAAGTTTCAATGTTAGAAGATTTTTTAAAAATGAATTAAAATCTCTTTAATGAGCATAAAATGAGTCAACTTGCCTTTTTCTTCTACTTTTTTTTTTTTTTTTTTTTTTGAAACAGCCCATGCTGGCCTCAAAGCCCTAGGCTTAAGGGGCCCACCTGCCTCAGACTCCAAGTACCTGAGTCAACAGGTACACATCACCATGCCTGGGATTGCCTATCTCTTAAGAGCTTGGGTAGACTGAATCTTACGGAGAACTTATCCATCTCATCTAATATCCAAGTTCTGACATGAAATTAATTATTATTGTATTCTATGACTATCCTTTTAGGGTCCGTAGTGCTGCTACCTCCTCATTTATTCCTAATATTGATAAATTATGTCTCATCTATTTTTCCTAATCAATTTTGCTAGAGGCTTGTTGATTTTATTGGTCTTATCAAAGAATCGGGTTCAATTTCACAGATATTATTACAGCCTTCCCAGTTAACTGATCTATGCTCTTCCTTTTTTTCTCTCTGTTAAGTTTAGCATAGATATAATTTGCCTTTTCCCCCCTACTTTCCAAAAGAAACCAAAAGCCATTGATAATAGACTTTTCTCCATTTCTAATCAAAGTAAACAATTTCCCTTAAGTTTTGCTTTATCTGTATATCACACATTTGGGTCAATGATGATTTTTTTTTTTTTTTTTCCATTTGGATGAAAGTATTTTTTATTTTTCCCTTGAGACTCTTTTCCTAGCCATGGGTTATTTACAATCACATTGCTTAACTTCCAACATCAACTTCATGTATCATTCTGTTACTGATTTTTTCTTCTATTCTGAAGTGACCAGAGCTCACAGAGGCAGGATCCTAACCCTGCTTTGGTTCCCCATCATTACACTATCTTGAAAATTCCTTCCAGCAAGCTGAGGCAATCAAGGGGCATCTCATTTTTTCCTTCTTTTTTTTTTTTTTGGTACTGAGGATTGAACTCAGGGGCACTCAACCACTGGGCCACATCCCCAGCCCTTTTTTTTTGTATTTTATTAGAGACAGGGTCTCACCGAGCTGCTAAGTGCCTCCCCATTGCTGAGGCTGGCTTTGAACTCGCGATCCTCCTGCCTCAGCCTCCTAAAGTGCTGGGATTACAGGTGTGCGCCACCGCGCCCTGGCTTTTTCTTCTTTTTCTTTTTAAGTGAACAAAATCCCACTCTGGCTGGGCATATTGGCGCATGTCTGTAATCCTACCGGCTCTGGATGCTGAGGCAGGAGGATCTCGAGTTCAGTGTCAGCCTCTACAATGAGGTGAGGTGCTAAGCAACTCAGTGAGACCCTGTCTCTAAAGAAAATACACAATAAGGCTGGGGATGTGGCTCAGTGGCCAAGTGCTCCTGAGTTCAATCCCCAGTACCAAAAAAAAAAAAAAAAAAAAAAAATCCCATTCTGCCCTCTACCCAGTGTCCTCTGTCTGAAGATCTCAGCTTTTAATATTATATCTATTTTTCTTGTTATTTAAAGCATGAAAGTAAATCAAATCCTTTGTCCATCACAGTCAGATGCTAAAGTTTTCTACATCATTTTTCAAGGTAATCATCTGTTTACCAGATCTTAATAAGAGAAAAAAAAAAAAAAAAAAAACACATGGAAGTTCTCTGACAATCTGTCTACAATTTCCAAGTAAAATTAGATATTATAGTTAAAAAACTATCATAAAAAAGAATTCACACATTTATATACTGTTTGGTTTGCATTTGTATTCTCAGACCTAATTAATTTGGGTTTGGATTTATGCCTTAGTCCACAAATTTATGGCCTAAGGTTTTGTTTCCCCACTATGGAATTGAGGATTTCTGATTTGCATGATTGTGTTTTGAGGATTTTTTTTTTTTTCCTAAGGTAGAACTGACCCTTTGGAATTAAGAAACCAAAGAATTTAAATGAGTGTTAAGTTTGAATGAATCATGCTTATGTTATTCTCTTCCATTTTTTCAAACTCGGAAACATTTAAATCTGCAATGGTGTATTTGTGACTCCATCCAAGCTCAAGGCTGCTGTATCCCCGGTGGGCACACGTGGCTTTGTACGCCTTTGCTGTATTTTCATAAACACACTTCACCTACTCTGTGGTCCTACAGAGGGGACGTCCCCTTCCTCATGTTTAAAGTGTGAATGGGAGCACAGTCATGTCATCCACAGAAGTTCACACTACGTCTACAGCAGAGCACACACATCCGTCTCTTTTTTTTTTTTTTTCATAGTGCATATATTTAGTATCTTTTTACATACAACTGTTTGTATACAGAGTATATTCGTACAATTCAGGTCTTCAATCATGCATTAAGGAAAATGATATCCGTCTCATTCAACCACCTTTTTTTTTCCCCCCTCCCTCCCTGCTTGCTCCCTCTCTTACCCTCCCTTCCCTTGACCATTCTAGTGTTCCTCTAATCCTCCTATGTACTCCCATCCAACAATATTTTGAAAAAGCCTCCTTATATAAGAGAGAACATTTGGTACTTGGATTTTTGAGACTGACTAACTTCACTTAGCATTATGTCTTCCACCTTCATCCATTTACCTGCAAATGCCATTAATTTGTTTTCTTTTATTGCTGAGTAAAATTCCATTGTGCGTATATACCACATTTTCTTAATCCACTCATTTACTGAGGGACATCTAGGTTGGTTCCACAACCTAGCTATTGTGAATTGTGCAGCTACAAACATTGAGATAGCTGTGTCACTGTAATATGCTGTTTTTAAGTCCTTTGGGAATAGACCCAAGAGTGGGATGGCTGGGTCATAGGATGGTTCCATTCCCAGTTTTCCAAGAAATCTCCATACTGCTTTCCATAACGGTTGCACCATTTTGCAGTCCCACCAGCAATGTATGAGTGTGCCTTTTTCTCCACATCCTCTCCAACATTTATTGTTGCTTGTGTTCTTGATGGCTGCCATTCTGACTGGAGTGAAGTGAAATCTTAGTTTTGATTTGCATTTCTCTAATTGCCAGCGATGTTGAACATTTTTTCATGTATTTGTTGATTAATCGTGTATCTTCTTCTGAGAGGTGTCTTCTCAATTCCTTAGCCCATTTATTGATTGGGTTATTTGTTTTTTTAGTGTAAAGTTTTTTGAGTTCTTTATATATTCTAGAGATTAGTGCTCTATCTGATGTGCATGTATTAAATATTTGTTCCCAATTAGTTGGCTCTCTATTCACCTCACTGATTGTTTCTTTTGCTGAAAAGAAGCTTTTTTGTTTAAATCTATCCCATTCATTAATTCTTGGTAGTAATTCTTGCGCTACAGGATTCTTATTAAGGAACTTGGGGCCTAATCCAACATGTTGGAAATTAGAGCTTACTTTTTCTTCTATTAGGTGTATTGTCTCTGGTCTAATTCCTAGGTCTTTGATCCACTTTGAATTGAGTTTTGTGCATGGTGAGAGATATAGGTTTAATTTCATTTTGTTGCATATGGATTTCCAGTTTTCCCAGCACCATTTGTTGAAGAGGCTATCCTTTCTCCACTGCACATTTTTGGCACCTTTGTCTAATATAAAATAGCTGTAATTAAATGTATTAGTCTCTGTATCCTCAATTCTGTACCATTGGTCCACCAGTCTGTTTTGGTGCCAATACCATGCTGTTTTTGTTACTATTGCTCTATAGTATAATTTAAAGTCTGGTATGGTGATGCCCCCTGCTTCACTTTTCTTGCTCAGGATTGCTTTGGCTATTCTGGGTCTCTTATTTTTCCAGATGAATTTCATGACTGCTATTTCTATTTCTTTGAAGAATGACATTGGGATTTTGATTGGAATTGCATTAAATCTGTATAATGCTTTTGGTAGTATGGACATTTTGACAATATTAATTCTACCTATCCAAGAGCAAGGTAGGTCTTTCCATCTTCTGAGTTCATCTATAATTTCTTTCTTTAGTGTTCTATAATTTTCGTTATAGAGGTCTTTCACCTCTTTCGTTAGGTTGATTCCCAGGTTTTTTTTTTTTTTTTTTTTTTTTTTTGATGCTATTGCAAATGGGGTATTTTTCATCATTTCCCTTTCAGAGTCTTTGTCGCTGATGTACACAAATGCCTTTGACTTATGTGTATTGATTTTGTATCCTGCAACTTTGCCAAATTCGTTTACTAGTTGTAAAAGTTTTCTGGTAGAGTTTTTTGGGTCTTCTAGGTAGATTATCATGTCATCAGCAAATAGTGCTAATTTGAGCTCTTCTTTTCCTATCTTGATCCCTTTAATTTCTTTCGTCTGTCTAATTCGGCTGCTTTTCAGGGGACATTCAGATTCAAACTAAATGGCCTGAGCCAGGTGCTCTGAACTCAGACACACTCACCGGCCGAGTGGTTCCACTGCTGGGGCGGATCGCGGCCCAGGGTCTAGACGCTGTTCACTGCAGCACCTTGGCAAGATTCTTCTCCTGCTGGCAAATTAACATTGGCCTCTGACTTTCTGGTGTTCAGAGTCAGGTCCCTAGTCTTCACACTGGGGAAGGGATATTATCCTCACTTAGCTTCAAGGACGTCCTGCCTCTCCAAGCTCAGTCCTGACCTGGCCGGGGCTGCTCACGGTGCTTCCTCTCTCTGGAGCGACACTCTTCCCAGAGGTCCTCACCAGTCTGAAGACTAAAGGACATCTAGCGCCCATACCCCCGCACTCCAGCCTTGAACATGCCATCCAAAATTCACGTATCCAAGACTGAGCTCCCAGAGCCCCAAACCCAGGTGCCTTTCCTGTGGTCTTCCTCACCTCAATAGATCACACCTTCACGGTCCTATTACACAAGCAGGAAGCCGAGAGCCAGTCTTACCATCCCCTTCTCTCAAAGCACACACACATTATCTGAAAGGAAACCCTTGACCCACCTCCAAAATAAGCTCTGTCTAAACTACGGCCCTGGTCCTCGCGCTGCCGACACCCTCCTCCAGGCCAGCAGCCTCTCCAGCAGGCCTACACACCAGCCACCCACCTCCAAGACCGTCTGTCCTAAGCACAGGAGTCAGAGAGGTCCTTTCCATCACATCAGATCACATCACTCCTCTACTCAAGATCCTCCAGTCGCCAGGCGCGGGGGCGCACGCCTGTCATCCCAGCACTTTGGGAGGCTGAGGCAGGAAGATCGCGAGTTCAAAGCCAGCCTCAGCAATGGCGAGGCACTTAGCAACTCAGTGAGACCCTGTCTCTAAATAAAATACAAAAAAGGGCTGGGGATGTGGCCCAGTGGTCGAGGGCCCCTGAGTTCAATCCCCGGTACCACAAAAAAAAAAAAAAAAAAAAAAAAAGATCCTCCAGTCATTTTCAGTCTCACTGAAAATAAAACCCAAATCCTTAATGGTCCTCCAGGCCTGGCCCAAGTTGTCCCTCTGACTTCATTCCGCTACTCTGCCCTGGGGCTCACTGCGTCCGGCTGCCCCAGCCTCCTTGCAGTTACTCCAACCTCCAAATAGGCTCCCAGCTCAGGGCCACTACGCTTGCCCTTGCCTCTGCCAAGGAGGCTGACCCCCAGCCATCGTGGCCTGTACCTCCTCCCCTCCGTTAAGGCTGGATGGGATGGGTCTTCATGAGTCATGACCTGGCTAGAAAAATAGAAATTACACAAGGTAGCTCAAATCGAGAAATCTAATGTAGGAAATAGCTGTAAAAATGTTCTATGAACTGAAAGATCAGAAGACTGAGGATGGGACCCAGGAGAGCCAAAAGGAAAAAATGTGTGACCCCCAGAGGCAGGGTGCTAATGGCATCCTAGGCTGAGCCCCCAGCTGCCCCAGCTGAGAGGGTCTTTTCCTGAGCTATGGCTCAGGTGCCTTTTTGCAAAAAGCACAGCCTGTTCTTGGGCTGTAGGAATCTGGGTTCCCCACATTTCTGAGAGCGTGAAGCCCACCCTGTCTATGCTCCCACCCTCCTAGGATCCTGCTGGTTCCCCCTCCGTGCATCACAGCAGGGACCCAGTGGTCCAGGAGCCTGACCAATGCAACTGGCCCCTGACCAGCTGCCCAGAGCAGAAGAGAAAATGTACGATGATTTGTCATTTGTTTTATAGAAAACAAGAAGACAGGAGTTCAAAGGTTCCCAACACAAAGACATGACAGATGTCTAAGGCGGGGGATGCTAATCACCCTGATTTGGACTCTACACATTGTGTATATGTACCGAAATCACCTGTACCCCATAAGTATGCACATATATTACATGTTGATTTTTTAAAAATGAGAACAAGGAAAGGACAGGTACCAGGCTTAGAGGCCAAAGGTGAATGTGGACACATTTGGTTAGCCTAGTGACAACTGCACAGCCCTCCTGCTCCTGTCCCCTCCCTACAGTCAGCCTTCACCACCATGGAACACACGCCCTCACACCTTATCTTCTGTCTCCCTAACAGAACATAAACTCATTGTGGGCCGGGATTTATATCTTCTGTGCTTACTGGGGTAACCAGTGACTAAACAATTTCCAGCACATAATATGCACTCAATAAATATTGATCGAATTATTAACGAACTGGACCTCTGCTTTTATCTTCAAAGGAGCAGAAGCTAAAATGCTCTGTGTGCTGAAGCCAGAGAATTGAGTGGAACAAAATCAAAAATACAAATGAGAACGGCAATCGTTGATCTCCTTCTGGGAGCTACCTGGAGCGCTCGGCGCGGTGTTCGTGGCGTCAGGGTCTCGTTGCATTGATTTTAGTTAATAAGGTTTGTCAGCCGTCTAAGATGCTGCCCGGGGGTGTTTTCAAGGTGGCAATGGTCAAACAGCACAACCAGGACTTTCTCCCAGCTGGGATTGAAAACCCCTGTTCATTCCCTGCTTCAGTACCCGGTGTCACTGTGGTGACGCTGAGCCCAGCAATGCTCTTGGTTATGAATAGGAAGAGCAAAGCTTCCTACCTCCTGCCAAGCTCCTGATTAGACATGTCCCCGAGTCTCATGGGGGAGCTGGGAGAGAAAGAGAAACTAAAGAAAAATTTCCCCTAAAACTGGAGTATACCTTCTGGCCCTCCTTCACCCAATGATGGGGAAAAAAAAAAAAAAAAAAAAAAAAAAAAGACACAGGAAAACAAACATGTTAAGTGTTGATTAAATTAGGAAACACAATGAATAACATTTAGAAACCTCACTGTAGTCTTTTCTTGGCCCTATTGGTAACAGGAATTTCTTCCATGCTGTCTGCAAGAACTGGCATGAAGTTTGCTCTTAAATGGAAATCTGGTTGCTAACCTGGCTCTCATATTAGAAGACAGAGGAGACAGAAAAACACTACCCAATTAGAATTTAAAATTTATGCACCTACACTTAATCTCCAGCTTTTTCTTCCTACTTAAAATAAGGGTGATGAGATTTTATCTATCCTCAGTATGCCAAACAGATGAATTGCCCATTTTAATGCTTAGAAAGATTACACTCTGCTTAAAGATAAATAAAATACAATAATGTACCCAGGCCAAATGAAATCACTGTTTTAAATCAGAATCCTGACAATAATTTATAAAGTCTTATTCCAGTTTTAATTTGATCCCTTTGAACTACTTCACACAGAAAGCAATCCATTTAAAGATTTGAGTAATAAAAAAGATTTCCCTATCAAGAAAAATCAACCAAAAACAATTAAAATTTTATCTGAAGATATAGATGATCAAGTTTATAAATTATTTCATTAGTGGGACTGGGATGCAAAAGTGACATGAAAATTAGTGATTTTCACAACTCAATAAATCACTTTTGTCAGATCCTAATAATTGTTTATAAAACTGTGCAAGAGAGACCCCCTAGGCTCTCACTAGTGATCAATAACAACATAAAAGTACAATCAAGGTATTGAAGCCAATACTCACTCAATTAACTCAATACTCACTGCTTTTATGTTTTCTCCCAGTCTCTCTCTAGGTACTCAGGAGTGATCATTATGTGTCTGTATTCTAGGGTTGAAGAGTTGTATATTTTAATGTACCATTTCTCCAGATAGAAAACCAGCACCACACTGTAAAATCAGAAATGCACATCAAGTGCAGTTTTTAATGTAAAAAATAGGTGGTGTGCGGGGCGCAGTGGCACACGCCTGTAATCCCAGCACTTGGGAGGCTGAGGAAGGAGGATTGCGAGTTCAAAGCCAGCCTCAGCCATGGCGAGGCACTTAGCAACTCAGTAAGACCCTGTCTCTAAATAAAATACAAAAATGGGCTAGGGATGTGACCCAGCGGTCAAGAGCCCCTGAGTTCAATCCCTGGTACCACACACACACACACACACACACACAAAAAAAAAATAGGTGGTGTACTTGGTGCCTGATTTGCATATAGGTCTGTGTATTTTGCCTTTGTGATTTTGACCTTGTGTCAAGTAAAACATCCAGACATGTGCATGGTAATAAAACACAGATTATGTATGAACAAAGGATTTTTTAAAAAAATGATAACAACTCTTTCCTCCCCAGGTAAACCCTCAGGAGGAAAAACTCAGATCCTACAGTGAGAGAGGAGAGAGCGCACTAGTTTAGGGGAATTTCAGTTTCTACAGAGAAAAGTGTTTCCCTCAAGACAGTCCCAACAGTTAGCAGTATCTCATTATATTTTAATCAGGTTCATATGAAAATATCCAAACTAAATATTAAAATTAATGTAATGCAATCTATTTTTAATTAAAATAAATGTTCCTAATTCTTCTTCAAAGAAAGTAGGGCACCATCATTCAATCCCACGTATATATGATTTCTGAAGGCCGCAGTGGCAGGCCTGAGACCAGATGAACGGAGAGAAGTACTGAAAGCAATTTCACCCAAGGTTTATAGATTCTAAAACTCTGAAGTCGCTGAACTCTTGTAGGTATTCTAGACAATATCTAGAGCAACTCCGTCAGGGCGACACAGACACTAGACCCTAGATAAGAGATAACCCCCCCACCTGGGTCATGATTCTATATGACAGGGGCACATCAGACACCACCCAGCCCAAGCCCAGGGAGAGCAGGGACTGAGGGACACGTATGGCGCAATGAGAGACACACGCAGCCATGGACCACGCAAGGAAACTATCACGGAAATGACTCCCTGGGCCCTGCCAGCAGCCCCACCCTTGTTTTCTAACAGGTTGCAGTTTGCCGTGCCTTGGAGGTAAACTGAGGCTGCCCAAACTATACCTTCTCCAGCCCACAGAGGAGCAGCTGGCTGGCCAGGTGTAGCCAATAGGCCAGGGTCCTGAGTAGATGACCAGGGGAGAGAATAGAGGTAGGAGAAAGGGCAGGAAGGGAGTTATCAAGGCAACAGGAAACGCACACTTGGCCAGCTTTGTGAGGGACAGAAAATGGCTCTCAGCATGGAAGAGGGGCCGGGAACCCCGCAAATGAACAAGATGATGCGTCAACACAGAGCTGCAACACGTGTGCTACTTTTTATTGTCAACATTCAACAAAACAATTCTAACACCCAGATAAATATGATGTAATATAAGGACAGGATTCGAAAGAAAAATAAAGGGTCCAAAAATACTCATTTACACTGTGGTGCCAGAATAAAACTCAAGTTTAAAATCCTTTCTATCTGGGGCTGGGGCTGTGGCTCAGTGGTTTAGCGCTCGTCTAAGCACGTACATGACCCAGGTTGGATCCTCTGCACCATGCAAACATTAAAGCCATTATGTGCACCTAAAAAAAAAAAAAAAAAAAAAAAAAAACCTTTTGATTCCCTAAGAGCACCTGTGGGAACAAAGGAAAGGCAGCTCCTTGAACCCAGGGTCCCTGGGGAAGGCAGCAGAAGGCCAGATGGGACGCCCCAGCTCAGCCCAAGGAAGGCCCAGGCAGGAGCGGAATTCCAGCTCCCTCCGCGCCCTCCTATGCTGTCTTGAGCCCAATGTCGCTAATCCTCTCTCAAAAGTCCTTATGGCTCTTCCATATATTCTGACACAATTCTCAGGCCAGTCAATGAGCCCAGGTGTAGAAAGACACTGCACAACACCAAAGAGTTAAAAACAAAGAGCCCAGGGAACTGGGAGTGGAAATCAGTAGTGCCCTGCCTGATTCTACAGGCAGGAGTCATCTTGGGCATTAATAGTAAATGGTGCCAGTAAAGACACTAAAGGAAGGCCTCCAAATTAGTCATGACATTAAGACTCAAGGCAAAGGGAGCCAGAGTAGGGCATGACTCACCCCGCCAGTGGTCTTTCCAAATATAAAATTGCTCCCCATAAACCAATTCCCATTACTGAAGCACACTCTGTAAATAGCCAGCATGCTGGGTAAACTTTAATCAATAAACAAACAAAAGCAGAATATGGCACTATTGCCTTAAGTAGACATTAAACATTTAAAACTAATTTCAGAGATGGTTATGAGACTCAGTAAGCACACTGGGAAACATGATGCTTAGCGGGTCACTATTTCCTCCCTGTTTATTGGAACCGACATTTAGGCAGATGACAAGGACATAAGTGTGAACAGGGCATAGGTAATGGGTGGGGGTGTTTCCGCAGCCACTGCACAGTCAGGGATAAATATCCCAGAACACGCAGTCAGGGGAACAACCTTGCAAACACAGCAAGCTGTTAGGCACGTTGAGCAATGAACTCCTCCAGACAGGATGAGCCTGCGGTGGCATATATTTCACAGAGGCTGGGGAGAAAGATCCAGACAGCATCTTCTGCCTGGCCAGGTACATCACATCAAGACGTTGACAAAGCGTGCTCAGCCACATTAAGAGGTCGCTGCAGCACCCGTCCACCTCATTAGCAGGCTCGAGGGGCAGAATGCCCCCGGTGCAGAACACTAAATCATGACATTTTTAAATGCATGTGGAAACCAAGACCTTAAAGTCAACACTCTCCAGTTCGTCTGTTTTTAATTCCTTCTCAGTGTTTCAGCCCACTCTCTCAAGTTCTCCTGCAAACAGCGGGCCATTTCCAGGACTGGCTGGGCTTCACCATCCACAGGGAAGCTCTGGTGTGTGTTTCATCAACAGTCTTATCCTTCCTTCAGAGAAGCACTTCCGCCCTAGAACCCTGGGACTCTTGGCCCCGGCTGCCTTCTCCTCCACCAAGACAGAGGGACTCAGGGTTCCTGCCTCCACCCACTAACTGCTGCATCCTGAGTGCCCTGGCCTCTCCCTGGGGGTGGAGTCTGCTTCCTACAAGCTAACCCCTCACCTGTTCCCAGCATCCTCTCCCCTCCCGCTGCTCAGAGAGGCTGCCTACTCAGTTCTCTCCTCCGCTCTCTTTTCTCTTCAGCCCCTTCTTTCACCTGGCTCTTAGCCATTGCCACTTTGAAGGAGGATGTTTTTTAAATGCACTTTGCTGCTTTTTTTTTTTTTTTTTAAGCTGTTCCTTGCTCTCATGTCTCTGCCTGGCTGAGACAAGACTTCTCTCTCTTAATTTTTCACTTCCTGTCGATTCACAACCATCATGGTTCTTCCTGCTAGCACCGCCTGTAATCTACTGTGATAAATATCATGTTATGGGTGGGAGTGTGTCCCCACAGAAGGTATATTAAAGTCCTGATTCCAGGTTCCTGTGAATGGGACATTGCTTGGAAATAGTCTCTGCAGATGGATCGTTTGAGATGAGATTGTTTGAGAGGTGACCTTAGAAGAGAAGACAAAAAGACACAGACGTACAGGGAGAACGCAGAGCCTACGGACCAGGTGACCAGATGATGCTCCTACAAGCCAAGGAAAGCCAAGGGTGGCTAAAACTGCAAGGAGCTAGGAGGAAGCGAAGAAGGGTCCTTCCAGAGTCTTCAGAGAGGGCAAGGTCCTCCCAGCACCTTGATCATGGATCATCAAACTCCAAAACTGTGAGAAGGAACGTTGCTTTTGTCTGAAGCCAATCGCCTTTGGTATTTTGCTTCAGCAACCCTACCAAGAGAACGCCCCATCACGGGCAGGATTTCTGGAAGGGCACCTCAGTTTCAGGCATGGAGGATTTTCAGTGCGACAACCTGGAAAGTCTCAGCAAACCAGCCCACGTGTGCCACTCTGCCTTCTCGGGAACCCTGCATCAGTGCACAATCTGGTGGCCTCATCGCTCTCTTGCACAGATCCCCTTCCCCGGTTCCGAGGTGCTTCTCTCAATGAGGCAATTCCTTCCAATGTCGCAAAGGGAGGCAGCTTTTTCACTCCAAAATTGCCACATCCCTCACATCTGCCTGTCTGATTCTGTACGTCATCAAGGTCCAGGAACATGCACATCACACTACCTTCAGTGCTACATCCATGAGGTCACCAACAACACCCTGTTCTGGGTTCTGGTCTCCACTCACTTTCTACATCTCTGCCACCGGACACTGGCCTCAGGTCCTCATTCTGGTCCCTGTGATCACAGCCACAGCCTAGAAATGGGCTCTCCTAATTTTGCCATCCTGCAAACAAAGGATGGCCTTCTCAAGATGCCTTGCAATGCCACATACCATTGAGTCCCCACTAACCATGTCAGCCTCTTCCGCGTTACCTCCTCCCCCATACCTGCAGCCAAGGAGTCATGACTCTGTACAGGACGCCTGCCGGGACCTGCGAGCTCCCTTCCTGCACTACAGGGCTCATCACTTGCTCCTTTGCTCTGCCTGGAACACCTCGCCCTCATGACTTCATCAACACCATCCAGCAACTGCTTGGGACTCAGCCCTGGCATGAGCACACCCTGGAAACCCTCCTAAGCCACTCCTGCAAGCCAAGCTACTGCTTCAAGACTGCTCCCTGGCTCCCAGCACCCAGTGCAGACACCCGACAGAAGGTCATGCAGTGGCCCTTTCCATTCACATTCCTAATGACAGTCCAACATTCTTTAACAGGGACATTGGCCTCTAGCACCACAAAATTTAGCACAGATCCTGTTCCTTCACAAATGCCCAATGAATGTTTATTGACTATTCCCTCAAAATTAAAAACGTGCAAATTAAAAGTACAATGAGATACCTATTTTAATCAACTTTTTCTCCACTGTGAACCAAAGACGGGACAAGAACAATTTTAGAGAAGGAAAAGTTTATTTAGGGGCTCACAGTTCCAGAGGTCTCAGTCCATAGGTGGCCAGCTCCATTGCTCTGTGCCCAGGATGTTACAAAACATTATGGGGAAGAAGAAGGCAGCTCAGAATGTGGCCACCAGGAAGCAGAGAGAATTCCACTCACAAGGGACAAAATATACACCCACGCCCTCCAGCCACACCCTACCTGCCGACAGTTACGTGCAGTTAATCCCTATCAGGGGATTAATGCACTGATTCAGCTAAGGCTTTTACAATCCAATCATTTCACCCTAAACTTTCTTGCATTACCTCACACAAGAGCTTTTGGGCGACATCTCGCATCTGAACCATAATAATGCCACTTATGATTACGAGTCTTACCCACATCCCAAAGCCTGACCTCACACTCTGCTAGGAAGACTGCAGAAAGTGGATCCTAAAGGCAGGGCGGTGAGAACACAAGGCAGAGTACGCTTCTTGAGAGGGAGGGGGGCAAGCTCTGCCGAGTACCGCACAATCACCCAGACACCCCGGAGCCTCTTCCCACAGGACCCCTCCATCGACAGGAAGAAATGCTTGTGCAGAGCACTATTCATCAAAACACCACCGGTGGCTGCCAATGGCAGAAAACAACCTAACCATCACTCAGTAGGGAAGACCAGGGCTCACCATGGTGGACAGCGGCATGACCACAAACAGAGCGGCAGACGTGACTATGTGCTGAGGGTGTGGTGGCCACCCGGCATCACTATGTCAAAAATGCTCCCTAGGAACAGCTGCTATCTTTTATCTGAGAGATTTGAATACGTGTTTATTCATAATTCTGCATATACTGCTTTGTTTATATTGCAAAGGAAGTATAAATCATAAAATATAAGTAAAGGAGAGGAAAACAGGGAGCAAAGATAGAGCCCTCCAACCACATTTCATTCATTCACCTTAAAACACTACATAGTAATTTTTTTAAACGAAGTTGTTGTATATATAACAGTAGCATGCATTACAATTTGTAGTACACATATAGAGCACCTTTTTACATATCACTGTTTGTATACAAAGTATATTCATACTATTCCTGTCTTCAAACATGCATTTAGGGTAATGAACTACACAGTAATTGAATGTAAATGTTAAGAATCTTTAAACACCAAAAGCAAAATTAAACAAAAGAAAGTAACTGACTTAGGACCAGCTACACAGAAGGAAATTATTTCAAATGATTTTAAAGAGATAATTAATTCTATCTACCCTGAGGACCAAGAAGAGAAAATATCTTAAAGGCTTTTCAACGAGGGCGGCATTGAGCTCCTATTCTGAAATGAGAGCGTGTGTTCCCTGGGAAAGGGTAGAGGAATAATCATGGGGCCTGCCCACTTGGGATTCCCTGCAAGGATGAAAAAGAAGAGGAGAAGGGAGAGATGAAGAGGCTAATGAAGGACCCAGAGTCCTGGAGATGAGTGGGAGATATCAGAAGGAGCTTATGGTAATTGTATTTTTGAAAATGCTTTTCCCTAGCACTATCCATTAAAGGCCCAGCTGTGAGTCCAGCTTGTGCTCCAAGCAGCCAGAAATGAGTGACTTCAAAGATAACTTGGGCGGTGTCCGAAGAACTCAGGACCCAATCTCAGGAGGCTCCACTGGCCGAAAGGCCACCATCAAAAATCGAAAACAAAACAAAACAGTCAAAGAGACTCAAGAAATATGCCAACAAATTACAATTAATGGACTTCAGGTTGATCCCGATTTTACTAAAAAAAAAAAAAAAAAAGGAAGAAAGAAAGAAATTAGGGCTTCTTGAGCCCTCAAGACCTCTCAAGACCCCTAGGTATCTGATGATTTTATTCAATTACTTTTGTTTGGTGATTTTTTTAAATTTTTGGAATAAAAATGGTATTATAAAGTCCTTATCTTTAAGGGTTTCAAACTGAACTATGATGAATAAAAATTATATGAATTGTTAAATTAGCATCAAAATAATTTGATGAGTGTGGATAGAGCATGGGGGATGATTTAAATGAGAGAAAAAAAAAAAAGCATGAGCCATGAATTGGTAAGTATGGGGCTGGATGTTCCTTAGACCATTCTCCCTACTTTCATATGTATTTGAAATTTATGGTATAAAGTTTAAGAAGTAACCAAATAAAAAGCTACTTTGATTGAATCAATAAAATATAGTACCTGGTCTGGGATTGTGGCTCAGCAGCAGAGCGCTCGCCTAGCACGCGTGCTGCCCAGGTTCGATTCTCAGCACCACATTAAAATAAAGGCATTGTGTACAACTAAAGCAAATAAATAAATATTTAAGAAATATATATATATAGTACCTGACTTAGGCTGACAATATAAGTGTGAGAGCCCTGACTGTGGGGCAAATACTAGGTTTTTTTTTTCATCCTAAATGCTTCAAATGTTTGGGATAAAAAGATCCTCTCTAAATTCTAATGAGTTGAAGAATAAATGAGTAGTTTTACAGGTCAATTCGCTAGCCCTAGATGTCCACGGAAATAACATCAGTTTTGCTCTGGCAATGTTAGAGGCAAAGGGGTGAGTTTTACAGTAGCTTTGTAAGGTTTTGTTGGGAAATGAGAACATACAGTCTTTTTGTTTTAGTTCATTTTGCTGTACTTTTTATAGGTTACACTTTCATCCTCTGGCTCCCAGAAGAGCTGCAGCATCTGTAAACGAAGGCAGCCTCAAGTAATAGGATGCTGCTACCCCTGGTAGCAATTTCTTCTGGGATCCTTCACTAAGTAGTGATCAGTTTCTGGATATGGAATTCTTGCAATAGAGGAATTTTTATTGTTGCCTTGATCTTGAACAATGTCCAAATCCAGACCCACGGGGCAACAGAGCAATGGTTCCTCTATCGTCCTCTGTCAGTGAAATGGAATCCACACCTCGCCAGCCACTTCTCAGGCGGGGCACGCTTGCTCCTTACCTTTGTAGGAGATGACGGGGTGCTCAGCTCTCTGGCACTGGGCCGCATCCTGCGCCTCCGGCTGCACGAGCCTCCACACCCCCAGGCTTGCGAACAGCCATGCAATGGCGCAGGCACCCTTCATGGTGGGCAGGGGGCCTTTGACTCTGGGTGCTTGCCTTCTACGAAGCTCGTGCTCCCCTCATGTGTGAAAGGTGCCTAGAACACACAGGAGAACAACTGGTGAGCGTGAGGTCAGGTTTCCTGGGGGATGGTATTTTAGGAAAGCTCATTCTTTAAGTTTATGATGTGTAGAGACAAGAGGCCCTAGATATCCCAGACAGAGCCTTTTCCTAGGTGCTACTGCAGATTGAGAGTGTATGTGTGTGTAAACACAGACTTCTCTCTAATTCCATGAGACAACCCAAGTTTTAAGCTCCACTGAGTACTATAGTGACTTCCAAGGACTGCCAATTGAATAGTTGTGACCATCAACTGGATTTACCCTGAAAATTTGTCACCACTTCCTGTGCAAACTTAGAGTTCTATGTGGAAACCTTAAGAGTTCCTGCCCATTCCATTTTTTTTTTAATATTCAAAACATTCTATTTAATAAGCCTACAACCATTACCCTTTACAAACGACCTGATTAGGATCACCCTACCCCACTCTCATAATCACCCCTATTTGATACATGCGTCCTTTCATAGATGATCTGCCTGGAAATATTCTGGCTACAGATGGAATGTTAATCAAACACAATCTAAACTGAGCAACTACTGGGTCAAAGGAAGGTATTATGTTGGGAATTGGGAGCATTTAAAAAAATCTTATCAATTTAAAAGACGAACAAGCTTCAAAGTAAGATATGCTCATAACATGTAACAGTCACCCAAGCTGGAGGATTAGCAGGAGTTAAGGAAGAGTACTCCTGCTATTTAGAGGGGTGAAGGACAGGCCATATTTGAGTATAATCCTGAAGGACAAAGAGGTTTCCCACAGACAGAGATTTCCAAAAGGCCATTCCATGCCAAGAAAGGGGATCAAAAGCACATTGGAAGGGACAGAAGGAGCATGCAGTGGCTTTGGAATGTTGCACAGGGCTCACCCAGACCAGGGAGCACAAAGGGGAGCAGAGGAGGAGCTTCAAGAGCAGGTTCAGGTTTGGAAAGCAAACTACATTAGCTGTGAGGTCTTCAATCTTAGACAGCAAGCTGCCACAGGGCATTAGTGCTGGAACCCACCGTAGATAAGTCGGAAACTGCTTCAAGGAGAGTATGAAGGTGGAGAGGTTAGTTGGAAGCTACTGCAACTGTTCAGAAAATAAATAAATGCAGCTGTGACTTCAGGTGTTGTAAATGTGAATAAAAAGTTAAGACACAGAGCAGATGATAGATGCGGTGGTAAAGGCAAGAAGAACAAATTAAAAATGGACACATACTCAGAGGCAGGTCCTGGCTCCCTCCCTCAAACTGGGGTGATTCTATGATGGTTTTGCTCAATGACTGAACCCAACAGAAGTGATGGGGTACCAATTTCCAAGCTCAGGTTGGCAGTGTCTACTTCCTGTCTCTTCAAGCGCATCTTCTGCAGGACTAAGACACCAGGTCAGAAGTCCTGTGACGCTGAGACTGCCATGCCTGCGAGACCACAGGTGGTCTGGTTGGCAGATCCCACTGACCCAGTTATCCCTGCCAAGTCACCAAATGTATTAGTCAAACTGAGGCTCACCAGGTGACTTTGGTAAGTATCATAAGATTAAGAATCATCCAAGTGAACCCTGCTATTATAGTTTGGGTATGGGGTGTCCCCCAGAAGCTTGTGTGTAAGACAATACAAGAAGGTTCAGGATAAATGACTGGGTTCTGAGAGTCTTAACCCAATCGATGAATTAATCCCCTGATGGGAATTAACTGAGTGGTGACATTAGTGCTAGGGCATGGCTGGAGGAGGTGGGAATTGAGGCGTGGCTTTGGGTTGTATATTTATATCCAGCGAGTCTCTCTCTCTCTCCCTCTCTCTCGCCGCTTCCTGATTGATATGTGAGCTGCTTCCCTCTACCACACTCTTCTGCCCTGAGCCCCAAGGAATGGAGCCTGCTGTCTATGGATTGAGGCCTCTGAAACATGAGCTCCTAAATAAACTTTTCCTTCTCTACAATTGTTCTGGTCAGATTTTTTAGCCACAGTGGCAAAAAAAAAAAAAAAAAAAAAAAAAAAAAAAAAAAAAACTGACTAAAACAACTGCTGAATTCCTGACTCCAAAAATATAAAATATGATAAAATGGCCATGGTTCTAATCTGCTACATTTCAGAAACATACAGCAGAGAGGCAGATATGGACTCCAAATGAATAATGTAAGAGACTTTGAGGACAACACTGCCATTCATTTGAATATGATGATGCACAAGGATTTTGTTTAGAAGGAAATGTCATTCCGTCTTGCACATGTTGGGCTTAGGATGCTGTAGGAATATTTAGGGAAATGCAGTAAAGTGCTCAAATCCAGATTGGGTGCTCAGAGGGAAACAATTCAGAGATAAGAGGACCACATCTAGAATGGTTGAAATCATAAATTTGGTTGATGATCACCGAAGAGGAAGCATGAGGGGGAAAAAGGATACAGCGCTGCGTGTAAGAGGAAGCAATCACAAAAGTGACCACACCGAGATGACAGAAGAGAACAGAGACTGGGGAACAAGGAAGGCAGGCACCATGAAGGTCAAGGGAGGTTGGAGCAGAGAAGTCACAGGTTTAAACAAGAGTCCATCCATGTCACCAGCATCACCAGAGACAAAGCCAACGGAGTCAGCGGTTCAGCTTGAAGGAAACGGATTCAGCAGGTCAAGACCCAGAGTCCACACAGCAAGGACTCAAGAAAGGAACGGGGGAGGCACGTGGAAAAGAGCACGAGGGTCTCCTTTAATTCTCCATGACAGAGAACATGCGCGAAATCAGAGCAGTTCTAAAAGGGAAAAGTTAGGAAAGTTTTCGGATGGAGAAGACAAATTGGAATGGTTTGAATGTCCCCTCCAAAACCCATGCTGAAATTGAACTTCCAGGGCAACAGCAGGAGGAGCTGGGTTTTCAAAAGGTGTGGCACTGAGGTGCTCTGAACAGGAAGCGATGCTGGAAATGTCAAAGAGCAGCAGGGCGGAGCGTGCAGTTCAGTGGTGGGGCTCAGGGTCAGCATGCACAAGGCCCTGGGCTCAATCACCAGCACAAAAATGAATGAATGAATGAATGAATAAAGTAGAAAGATTTTACTGAATTTCGTGGGACTTAACCCAATATCAACAAAAATGACAAGATCTGAAGGTCCAGCTGGGTTTAGAGTCCCAAGTTCATTCATTTTTTATTGAGGGTCAACAGCATGCACAGGTCTCTAAGCATGTTTAAATCACAGGGTGAATAGAAAAAAAAAATTACAGTCCAGAACTGACCAGAGCTAAGAACCCCAGAGAAATCTCGGGGGGTCTTAAGAATGCTTCCATTGACAACCTCATTCAACTACTGAAGTTGTGCAAAGAAGCAAACCAACAATGGACTGCAAAACAAAACCAGGCAATGAGCTGGGCTTCTGCAGGATCGAGAGACACTGAGGAAGAGAGCAGGAAAGGAAAGCGGAGGAAGGCAGAGCCAGAAGCCCAGGTAAAAGGCATCGTGATGGGCAGTGCCTGTGGAAGAACAGTTTCCACTTGGCTGTAAAATAAAAAGAAAGATTTTCACTCTTGAAGAAGGAGTCATAGTCTGCAAAAACGAAGGCCACTTAGAACTCCAATCCAGAGGTAAAGGCATGAAGTCACCCATCTTTCCTCATCCTCCCAACTTAAGGCTCGAGATACGAAATTTCATGAAATGATTCATGTTAAAATAGCTATGTTTTAAAGATACTTCATTTCTACTAAAGACCAAGGAGCTTTGGTGTACCAAGAGCAGCCCAGCTGAAAGGCAGCTGGAGTACTATCACAGGCCCAGGTTAAAACAAGCCAGCAATGGCAATGAGGAGGAGGAAGCTGTGGTAGACCTCCCATGTGTGCCAGCTGTTGGAAGTGTGGTGCCACTGCTTACATCCATGCCTGGCACCCACAGCAAGGTCACTAATACATGGGCTCCCACCGAGCGGCACTGCACACCCAGAGGGATTGGAACTCTGCCCGTCTCGACCTCCAAGACTGAGCTAAAATCAATAACAGGCTAGAGCAAATCCTTTTTTCTTTCCCATAATTTTTCAATGTGCCAGGTCCAAGCCAAGAGAAAATAGTCTTCTGTCAAAGATCATGTTAGGCATATTTCCATTACTGTGAAAAAATACCCGAGATAATCAACTGAAAAGGGAGAAAGTTTGCTTTGGCTCATGGGTTCAGACACTCAAGTCCATGGCCACTTGGCTCCATCGCTTTGGGTCTGAGGCACCTGTGACGTCATGGTAGGAACATGTGGCTCAAGAGATTGATTCACCACATGAGAGCCAAGAGATGGAGGAGGACAGAATCCCAATTTCTCCTCCAAGGACACACCCCAATAACCTAACTTCCTTCTATAAGGTCCCACCTCTTAAATATCCCACCAGCTCCCAATAGTGCCCTGGGCTGAGGATCAGGCCTTCAATGCATGGGCCTTGGGGGACACGCAAGATCCAAACTGCGGAAACTAGCTACCGAGAACTTCTTGCAATTACAACCTTCCTTTGTGCTGTGATTTGCATCTGGAATGCCCCCCCCACAAAAGATTACGTGTGGAAGGTTTCAACCTCAATGCAGCAACAGGGGGGGCTTCGGGAACGTGGCTGGATCATGAGGACTCTGACCTCACTGGTGGATTAATACACTGATCCCTGCATGGACCACTGGGAGGTGGTGGAGACGGTAGGCAGGTGGGGCGTGATGGCAGGAAGTAGGTCACAGGGTGGTGCCCTGGGAGACCATTTCTTATCCCTGGATCCTCCCTTTCTCCCTGCCCCCTCTGCTTCCCAGCTGCCCCAGCTCAGCAGCTGGTCTCCACCACACCCTTCCACCTTGATGCTCTGCCTGACCTCAGGCCCAAAGCAACGGAGGCAGAGAGCCATGACCTGGAAGCTCTGAAACTCTCATCCAAAATAAATCTTTCCTCCTCTAACGTTGTTTCTTCAGGTAGTTCGGTCACAGTGACAGAAAATTGACTAACATATTTTGTTTACAATACGGTACCCACCCTACCCTTGGACAAGCCCTTACATCTTTGCTTCCTGAATGAAAGAGAGAGAGAAAAAAATAACACTAGTGCCTGAAACGTTCCCTCCTGTCAGCATTTGGAAAGTGACAAAGAGGGAAATTCCATGTCCAAAAAAAAAAGCAGCTAAAATGGATGGCAGGGTGCGACGGTGACGAGATGAAATGACACGTTTGCCATGTCGAACTTAGATGCACACATCTAATGAGAACAGGTAATTTTTAGAGGTTTATAATTTTCAGACTATAACATGTTACGTTTCGTTTTGTTTCCTAAAATTAAAGTGCTATAAACAATCATCATGGTAAGGTGGCAGGGAGCCTTGCTACAGAGACATGGGCTTTTCCCAGCACAGACCAGCAAGGCCACCTCCCTGGAGAGGCTTTGTTTGGCCTAGGCTAGGCTCTGAGGGCAGCTCCTCCCACCCCAACTGCAGCTCACCTTCCCCTGGAGTATGAGCTTTGCCCTGGGTGGGGGTTGCCCATACCAGGAACGGCGTGCTCAATCTCAGCACTGTTGATACCAGCAAGATAACCTGAGCTCTGGGGGCTGTCCTCTGCAGGTAGAGGCATCCCAGACTTCTACTCATTAGATGCCATAAGCACTCCACTGTTTTTTGCCAACTAAAACGGTCTCCAGACATTGCCAAATTACCCCTTGTTGGGAACCTCTGATTTATGTGTATCGATGTATCTGTGCCTCTTTCAAAATTAAGCTATCATCACTTTCAAAGATTATTCAAAATATGCTTACATAAATCACCCAACTGAATTGATATTGAGTTGTTTCAGCAAAATTTCAGAAAAAGTGAAAGTCTAGTTAATTATAATTATTTGCTGCACTTGAGAAATTTAGCAAAAGATAAATTTCAGTAAGTCTTCCTAGTGTCATCCTACCATCTCTGGAAAATTAAGAATATATTAGGTGAGTTAATATAAATGATTTTGTTGGCATGAAGATTTGCTACAGATGGCCAATTTGGACTACAAAAGCCAAGCATTTCTATAGCATCTACATCAAAATCCCTGAAGGCTTCTTTTTAGTTGCCTGATATGGGAGGATCGTTCTATGAGCTTGATCTAAATAAGCAAGAACTCTGTATATAATGTTTGTGCAATAAATAACATTTCCCATCCACACCCACACTGCAACTGAATAGGCTTTGGGGACAGAAAATAACTGTTCCTTTTAGAAAATAAAAATGCTGTCAGATAAAAAAGAAATCAAAGAATGAAAGCTCACACAAGGAGCTTTTCTTAGGGAACAGTGTCCAACCAGTTATTAATAAAAACAGATCCAACATAAGCTTAATGGACTTCTTTTCCGGGGAGGCTGAGCTGCTGGAAAGCCACATGGTAGAGTTAGATGTGGCTGCATCTGCTGGCACGATTCAGAGAGGCACAAAGCCCTCCTTGGTCCAGCGTCTGCATGATGGTATCGGGGACTCATTGCTGAGAAGACAAGGAATTCAGGCGGGTGAACTGACCCAGGACTCCGGGAAGCCTGCCCCATGCCTGCCCCAAGTAGAACAACCCTAGTACCTTAATGCTGAAGTCAGTGAGAGAGGCCATGGGTGCACGTGTGCCTCTTAAAAAGTTACAGGCTATTGTCACCCAAGAAACACAAAGGGCCAGGAATTGCAGATGAAGACAGACAGCTTTGGAAACATCTGTGTTGCCTTCAATCTTTCCATCTCTTGGCCCTGTGCCAGGGGGTCAAATGAAACCAAGTCCCTGCTCACACTGAAGGCAGCAGAATTACTGAAGAATCCTTCTCCCATCCAAATGGACCTCCCAAGCCATTCCCTGCATACCTGGAGCCATTAGATGTGGGATCTGCAGGGCAATCTTCAGCTGCTGCCAGGCAATAGCCTACCCTATTCCAAAGTCCTCAGATTCCTTCCGTGCTTTCCAAAGAAAATGCTGTGCCCTTTCACCAAAACCCAACTCCTGCTCATTGCATCCCCACATGCACACTGCAAAGCCCTCTCTGCAGCCCCTCCAGCCTAGCCATGTGCCTCAGAGGAAGCCTTGCACACTCATTTGCACATCTGCCGATGCTGTGAGCCCTCCTCCGCCCAGGCCACTCATGGCTCAGATCTCTTCCACCTCCACTCACTGTTAGCTGCACGCTCCAGCACAGGAAGCCAGCTCCTTCCAGGAACCCTAAGTCACAACTTCACTCTGCCACATCACCACGTCCTCATCAGAGTGGCCAGGTGTGGTCACATAACACTTTGTGTTTCTGAGTGTCGACTTCTCCTTGTACTGGAAGCAACTCTGTGGAACACATGGTTGTGATGCCAAGTTCATGTGCTCCAACATGCTGACCGGGCACACGACTGAATCCGAACCAACACAGCCACATCCTAGCTGGCATTCCTCATCACCCTGCCCTTGCCACCGTGCAAGCCCCGTTGTGAAGTGGCTTAGTCCCTTGGTAGGGATGAAACACACAATGAGTCAATGCCTCCCAGAGCTGGGGAAGTAAAAGGAGAGAACAAAATCATCGAGACCTTCCCACTTTGTAGCTGAGAAAGCTCAGGCGTAGGCAGATCAGATGGCACCTGTGAGATCAAGTGGAGATGAAACAGCATATGAAGGATCAGATGGGAGTGGCAGGCCATGTCAGCGTGGGTCCTGCTGCCTCCTGGCCCTTGGTATTGCCCAACTTGGCCTGGAGCAGAAGCTTGTGAAACCACACATGACAACCACAAGATTAGACACCTGAGTCAGCCCCGGGAAAATGCCCAGCCGTGCCTCCTGAGTAACACTAAGGGAGGAACCCGAGGGCAGCTAGGAGCACTGTCCCAGGGGTCACTGAAGGATGCCATGGTGGGTGCAGCACTCCAAGACCCAAGAGCAAGGAGGAAAAGTACAAGTGTCTCCGTGCTGCCAGTCACAGTGTATAGCTTGTCAAACAAGCAAAGACTGATCACATTTTCAATACAAAATTAAAGTAGAAACAGTCTTTGATGAGCAGGAATAGAGAATGAGCCAGAATAGAGAAATAAGAAATAGAATAGAGAAAGAAGCCAGAAGCCATGGCTTCTGAGAGTCAAGTTAGGGTGTTCAAAGAAGCAAGAGTAAGTGATCCAGGAACAGCAGAGCCCATGCTGCGCTCAGGGCAGGGAGGATGGCATTGAGTGAGCCACGCACTTTCCTTGCAGTGGCATCTGGAATTCTTAGAACTGAGAAGGATATGGGGTGACATGAAAAATCAATATAACAATAAGGCAGAGTTAATGCACAGTGTTCAAGCAAGTCGAGCCTTCTAATATTTTCAACAACAATAACCAAAAGCTTTATTCTTGGAAAAACACAGTAAAATTAAATTTCTCATTATATCGAATCTACAAGGAGAATCAGGATGATCACCAGTCATATTGCATTTTCAACTTTGATGTACATTTTTGTTTTCAAAATTAGGTCTTTTATATTACTCTAACTCAGGTACTTTAATTGCCAAGTTTCAGCAAACACAAGTCTATCATAAACGAATTAGTAAAACATTTTTAGGAATGTGCTAATGAAAACACTGATTACCCTTAAATAGAACGGCTGGTTGCCACCTTCAGGTAACTGAAGTCGGCTTTGGTTCCTAAAGATTTCCATCATATCTGAACTAAGATGAGATGAAATTTTATGGCCATATAAAATGACTTCATGGTATAAAATGGGAAAAAGCAAACATTAAGCTATTTTATACATTTCAATAATGGTTCAGCTCCAGTGACCTTATTTTATATCTCTCTTCAAAGAGAATTGCTATTACACTTTTGCCTTCTTCCCCTTGTTTAGCTCCAGATCGCCTAGAGGAACGATAAAAATAAATGAAGTCCATTAGATAAAATTATTATTTACACAGAGGCAATATTAATTTTATCTGTCAGCAGGTTTTAAAACTAAGCAAAAGTTCATTCAATCTATTTCTGTGTTAGCTAAACCAACAAGAGCCCTTTCTAAGAAAGAAAGAGGAAAAAGTACTTAAATAATGAGGCCTTCGAGGGAACGTAACTACCTGGGCCATTTCTGAAGGATTTACATAGAAATGTCTTCTTGAGGCAGGACACTCATACGGACACAATCAGATAATGGAGTTATAAGTGACTCTCCTGGTGTGAAACTGCTAGCCACAGTCCTAGTGCAGGCTGCTATGTTGGACAAAAAAGAATACACCCTGCCGCAGTTATTACTCTGCCAATATCACTGCTCACCTCTTGACTGCCAAATCCAGTGCGTTGATGCACCTGGACCTCTCCATGGTGTTGGTGACCACTCCCCTTTCTCCTGACTACCTCCCGAAACTCTCCCTTCCCTGGTTTCCGCAACACCCCAAGCTCCCTATCTTCCTACCACATCCAAAACTCTCCTTCCTCAGCCTCCCTTCTAAATGATGGCACAGCCCAGGCTCTTCTGAACCTTCATTTAGTTCTCAATCAACATACTCGCTGAGGCCTACTCTCCAAACACATGTGACTTTACCGATTTTCTAAAACACCAGTGACGCCCACATCTAGAACCCCTCTTCTAGACCTCTACACATAATCTGGACTCATACATTCAAAATCCAAATAAATGTTCTCAAGAAAACAAGCCAGAGGCACCTGTTCCACCGTGGGCCTCATGTCTTCACCAGTGGTCTCCTTCATGACGACCACCTGCCACAGCTAACTTACACCATGGATTCAGACGTCCAACTCGCAACCAAAGGACTCCCTCGCCATTTCCCTTCCTTCACCTTTCCCAAACATTCCCCTCACGCTGCCCCTGTGTTTGGCAACTCTTCCCTTATCCACATGCAGAATGCACGGCCTCTTTGGCACCCTGGCCAAGCCCCTCTGCTTCTCACCTTTGCAATCTGACTTGTTTCTTTGGGTTACCCAGCCTCACCCTTAAGTCCTAACCCTTAATTATCACTTCTGAGCAGTCCTCTCTGATTTTTCTTCCACTTTTCTCCCTTGCCCACCTGGCCCCAAGGTACACTGACACTCATTGCTGCTACAGTCATCAGCACCCTCGACTACAATTACCCGTGTATGTGCTTCATTCTAAATAAGGCTGAGAAACCTCAGTCTCTGGACAGTACTGGCCATGACCCAGACAAACAATTGATACATGAGAATCAAATAATGGAGAAAAGAAATGCCACTCCGCACACACCTCCTTACCCTCCTTACAATGCACATGCCTTCCTTCAAATGTCACTCACGTTCCTTCTTCTCCTGCCATTCTGCCATTCAGTGTCACAGATGTTTTCTCACTCCATTAAAATTCTCTGAACATCTGGTCCAGATACATGAATTCCCATGGTTTTGAGAAATGTCCTTTCTAAATGTCATAATTTTCCAATTAATGGTCAAAGAGATGAAGGGATTATTCTAAGCAGACAAGCTAAAAAGGCAGTCTCCTGGGCCTGGAGACTTGAAAGCAGAGGACAGAACCACAGCTAGCCACGCTGAGGGTCCAGGCAGTCACTCCAGAGCACATAATTCACTGGAAATGTGTGGAACGACAAGAGACGTGAAAAGAGGATGTTATAATTCACAGCAGAAATAAATTCATTGAATTAATTATCATACATTGAAAACATATATATCTTGGGATAGTATCACATAAACTTACAGATAATAGATTGAAAATAGACTCAGAAAACCCAGACTATTTAGTGAAAAAGCCCCTGATGTAGTGCTTTCAGATTTGAGCTGGGAATACCACTGTGTGTCTCTGGTGATACCCTTTAGACCCAAGGTACCAGACATGGAAAAGTTAATGCATTTGAGTTTCTCAATTTTGTCACAGTCTTTGGTCTTTAAATACAAAATTTCAAATCTCAAAAGCAATAATAATATTTTTTAAATATGGTAAAAACAAGAAGAAGAAATCTATGGTGAAATGAAAGTTTCTGAGACTTAAAGTCAAAACTTACACTAAGTAGATAATAAGATTTTTAAAAACTGCAAAATAGATTATGTACAATACTCACACATTTATTTTCTTGAAATGTACCTAAGACATATATACAATCATTCCTCTCTGTTTGGCAGAAGTGGAGGTGAGATCAGAGGAAGTCCCATGTTAAATAAAACAACTACAACTATCAATGGGTATGTCTCTGGCCCCAAAACCAGGCCATCTTGCCCTCTTCAAAGTACATCCTTCATTTCTGCACTGTCCATCTATTGACCAGGGATTGGGAGGCCGCTGCTAAAGAAAGAGTTCATCCAGCTGAAGAAATAAGCAGATGATTGATTTCTATTTCTACCAGCTGACTTTTCAAAACATGGGCCAGAATGTGTGTTTCTGTGGGGACAGAAATTTCACTAGCTGGTTACAGCCTCATTTCCCAGTCCTGGAACCAGAGATCGCATGGACCAAGATTTAATCCAACAAAGACTAAAAAAGTAGACTTCTTCAAGGGCCCCTCAGTGTCCTGTGCCCATCTCTGTCGATTCTAAACACACTCTTTCTCGGGAGGAGCTCACTCGTCCCATAACTTTGAATGATGAGAATAAATTCACACAGCAGTCCCACGAGCACGTGAAACAGCAACTTCCATCCACTCCCTCACCTCCAAACTAACATGGCCCAGACAAACCCCTGACATTCCCCCTTCCTGCCAAAGTCCCCACCCCCGCACCATGCAGAATCATTTTTTATTTCTCTGATTTTCCCACATGACACTTTAAACCAGCAGTAAACCTGTCATTACTTCCTCAGCCTCCGTGTACCACACCGTCCCCTCACTCACCCTCTGCTCCATGCCTACCACGCGCCCCCTTCCTCTCCTACCTGGACTTAGCAGAAGCCTTTCTGTTTGTTCTCGGCACGTTTCACTCTTTGCCCCCCAAAGTGCACTGTATTGCAACCAGAATAGCCTTAGTGAAGAACTCATCTAAATGGCTAAAATGGATTAAAACCCCTCCAACAGGTGACAACCTCCCCAAAATGCTACTCCCTGACCCCCAGAATCCCTCCTCTTGGCCAGCCTGCCCATTCCTGCACTGTCTCCAGCCCTCTCATTCACCCTGCATCAGGCACACACGTGCTCACAGCAGGCGGGCACACACACACACCTGGGCACACATGCACCCGGGCACACACACCTGGGTGCACATGCACCTGGGGATACACGCACCTGGGTACACACGCACCTGGCCACACACCTACACCTGGGCACACATGCACCTGGGTGCACACACACACACCTTTCCTTCCAGCCGTAAGACCCATGGAGCTCAGACTGCACTGGAAGCTGCTCAGGGCTTAGATTTTTCCCTAGGTCCTCCCAAGGTGCCTCCTTCCTACGACCCCAGGCTTCACTCAAATGTCACCTCCCAGAAAAGTCTCTCCAGTCGGGCCAACTCAAGCACCTCCTTGTACTCCTACCAGATTCTGTTAAGATTTCCTCTTCTTTTTTTTTCTTTTTTTTTTTTTTTTTTAATATTAATTTATTTGCTTTAGTTGTACACAATGAATGCATTTATGTTTACGTGGTGCTGAGGATCGAACCCGGGCCGCGCACGAGCTAGGCGAGCGCTCTACCGCTGAGCCACAACCCCAGCCCCAATTTCCTCTTCTTTGTAGCACTAAAACCACATGAAATGGCTTGACTGATTATTTGTGGAGTTTTTTTGTTGTTGTTTTTGTTGTTTATTTTTTATAACCTGTCATATGAGATTTATTAAAATAAGGGGTCATAAGCCCCTCAATTTCTCCCTTTAATGTGTGTGCATGTATCAACATATTACATTTTTTACCTTAAATATCATGATAAGCAATGAATAGATAAAAGTCTCTTATTGGCAAATGGGGAAGGAAGGCAAATGAGGCTGGGAGCCTCAGTGGTGACAGCAGGACAGAGCACACTGGCTAGGTCAAGGACAACAAAATGTTTCCTGGGCCTTTGTCCCCTGTCACGTCAATAATCTAGGGCAGAGAAGCTTGAGTGGGAAGAACTGCAGGATTCAGGTTGTAGTGATCAATTGGGTGTTTGCTTGTGTCCTCTTTAACACACTAGAATATAAATAACTGGAGAGGTGAGGCTGGGCTTTGTTCTCTGGTCACCTCAGGGCTCCCGGTAGGACTTAATGCACCTAAGTATTAAGGACTGATGAGTTAGGTAGGCATTCAGGGGATAGAAATTAAGATGGTCTTTGTCCAGGTTTTAGAGAAACTCTTTGTGAAGGCCTAGATACTTTCTACCACATAAAGGTGACTCATCTGCCACTGAAAAGCATTCATGGGAGGATTTCACAAGGGCCTGTATGGAAAACTACAAGTCCGTTCACAGTCCACCTCAGAGACGTGACTTTAGAAGAATGAGTCAATGAAGACCTTGAATTAGCCGCCACAAAACCATCTTCTAATGATTAGCAGATAATGTGAGGCTATGACAGGCACACATGCTGGGAACATATGGTATCTTATTTTTCAGTTCGTTAGCCTGGAATGTGGAAAGGTCGCTGAGGACATTACAATAAAGGTCATCATAGTTGAAAAGCAAACCCCAAGTTTTAGTCTGTGTTTCAAAATACTAAAAGCCATGTGATGGTGGGTAGGTTCATGGAAACACGAGAAAGAGACAATTTCTAAATATAAATTCAGAAATAGGCATAACAGATTGCATCTGTTTTGCAAGTGGTCTCTAAACAATCCATGGAGCTGCAAAGCTCATCCTGCCTGCTTACATTGCTGCAGCCCAGAGGGCCATGCACTCAGAGAGGCCAAGTGCAGACTGGGGTCCACATTACTGGGTCCAGATTATACCCCCACTGTTATCCTTATGCCTCAGTCTCCATCACCTATAGTGCAGAGATAAAAATTGTAGCTTAAAAGTATACAGGTTAATTTTAAAGAACTGAGGCTTTTTCTAGCCTCAGTTAGGAAGCTCTAAAGAAGTATATAAGGACTAAGAAGAAAAAAGTGCTTTATAAGTCTTGTAGGAAATAAATCTCTAGCAATCTAATTGGTACTACCCTAAAAACAAGACAATAAAAACAGTTTGATATTTAATAACAGCAGTGAGAGTGTACTTCCTTTCTGTTTGGAACTCCACATCTACCTTGGAAATGCTTTAAAGAACATGTGTATCATAACTATTAAAAAAAAAAAAAACTAGAAATTATGCAGGTGCCATTGAGAACACAGAAATTTTCATGGTATACTACGTCACAGTGAAAATGAATGGGCAATAGCTCCATGCAACATAAATAAAAATTGCAATCATAAAATTGAGAAGAAAATCAACATTAATGTATAATATAGTAAATCAATATCACTGCCAATAAAAAGCAAGCAAAACTAAACAATATATATATATATATATATATATATATATATATATATATATATATATTTTTTTTTTTTTTTTTTTTTTTTTTTTTTGGTACCGGGGATTGAACTCAGGGGCACTTGACCACTGGGCCACATCCCCAGCCCTTTTTTGTATTTTTATTAGAAGCAGGGTCTCACTGAGTTACTAAGTGCCTCGCCATTGCTGAGGCTGGCTTTGAACTCGCGATCCTCCTGCCTCAGCCTCCCAAAGTGCTGGGATTACAGGCATGTGCCACCGAGCCTGGCTAAACAATATTTTGAAATCGATAAAACTACATTTAAAAGGTGAGTAAATGTGAAGAGAAATTGTTGCCGCCTGAAGCGATGGCCGCTTGGAGCAACGAAGCCGCAGGAAGAAGTTCAGAGGCGAACTGGAAACAAACAGGCTTTTTATTTTGATAACTTCTCTCTCTGGCTCTAACAACGACTTTAACACGCACCACACACCCACACACCAAATGGCACCAACCCGCTCCGCGCTCGGCCCAAGTCTCTCGAGATCCCGAGCCAAGTCTCGTGAGACTACGGAAGGCGGCAATGCCCAAACATCTCCATGGCCTGTAGTCAACCGCAATCTTAGCCATCTCCCCAAACAGGGCTCCTGCAAGAAATATCACAATAGTGCTAACAGGAAAGGGAGTGAATGTTGTGTGAATAACCGAGGTATTTCCCGTGAATAGGCCACGCCGAGGGTATCAGAGCCCACTCAACCTCCACAGGCCCAGGCCTTCCTTTCTGCCTGGAACACACGGCCCATGTCTACATAAGACGCTGTCCATCTGCTGAGGTCCATTTCAGCAACCAGGTTTCCCTAAGTGGGGACCAGGTCTCCACCGAGGGGAAAGACACCTCTCTGAGCCAGCTGAGGGCACACTGTGTCTGTGGCCATGGACAGGCTCTGAGGGTGGCCAGGCCTGTGATCGAGAGTCCCTACTGCTAGGACAGGCGACGAGAACTGTGGCCCTCTCATTACCATGACCTCCCACTGCCCACAACAGTCCCTGGCGCAAAGAAAGCGTCCAATAGTTGCTGAAAGAATCAACCCACCAACTGCAAGGAGCAGAAGGATACAGCAGGCTACTGTGGGAAGAGGTTGTGGAACCAGAGAGCTTCGGAAGTGCAGAAATTCTGTCAAAGACTGGAAATAAAAAGTGCATATTTGAGGCAAAGAAATGCAATAAAGTGTCAGGGTAGAATTTACTGAGAACTGGGACAGCAAACACATTTGCTTATTTGAAATGAAAAGACCAGAGTAATAAGTAATGAGATCAAATGAATTATGGCACATCCATACTATTAAATATTATGCAGCTTATAAAACCAATGTAGTAAAACTCTATTTTCTGACATATAAATCCAATAATGACATTGAGTGAAAACAAAATGCAGACATTTATTTATCTACAGAGAGATAGAGAAAGAAAAATCCAATTTTTGACAGAAATAAACTAAATAAATGATTTTCATTTTATGCCTATAGCTACAAAGGAAATCATGGTTACTCCTGGGTAGCAGGAGTTACTTTTTAAAAATATTGTTCTATGTTGTTTGAATTTTTGGCAAATATTGATTTTGTAATTTAAAGCAGGTAAAAATGTTTACTTTTTAAATAAAAATGAGTGAGGAAAAGTTAGTTTTTTTATAATTTTTTATTTGTTTTAATTAGTTATACATGACAGTAGAATGCATTTATGCGCTGTGATATATCATACATAGATGGGGTATAATTTCTTATTTTTCTAAGTGTACATGTTGCAGAATCATATTGGTCATGTAGTCACATATATACATACAGTAATAATGTCTGTTTCATTCCACCATCCTTCCTATCCCCACATCTCCTCCCTCCCTTCCATCACTTCCCTCTACCCAATCTAAGGTAATGCTATTTTTCCCTAGTGTCCCCCACCTTATTATGAATTAGCATCCACATATTATAGAAAATATTCGGCCTTTGGTTTTGTGGAATTGGCTTTTTTCGCTTAACATGATATTCTCCAACTCCATCCATTTACTGGCAAATGCCATAATTTCACCCTTCTTTAAAGCTCAATAATATTTCATTGAGTATACATACCATATTTTTTTTGTCCATTTATCTATTGAGGAACACCGAGGTTGGTTCCATAGTCTAGCTATTGTGAATTGAGCTGCTATAAACATTGATGTGGCTGTGTCACTATAGTATGCTGATTTTAAGTCCTTTGGGCATAAACCAAAGTTTTGTGGATCAACGAACAAGACAATTTAATATCGATACTCAGATTCGACTTAGGCTCAGCTTACCAGGTACAGAGAATTGAAAGTAATGTATGGAACAGTGGCTGCAGGAAGGAAGAGAAAGCAGAGCAGGTTGAAGAAAGGACAGCTTGAGGGTGCCAACTCTGAGAGAGCAGAGGCCACCCTGTCATGAGTGTCTCCCACACCTAACAGGAAATGCCCATTCTCTCCCTCAGAGGCAGGGGAAGGACTATATGAGAGACTGGAGGAATCTGCGTCAGTGGCAGACATTTCCAAAATCAGAACTTCTCCCTCCTTACTCACAGGATTCTCTTTACCTGCAGAGAAACTTCACTTGCACTGGAGGAAATGAAATGGGTTTTATCAGCCTTGTCAGATAAACTGTATTATGCAAAGCTCTGGCTTATCCTAGGAAGACAGGCTGAGGCTCAGGCTCTGACAAGCACTCCCTTCTGACAGCCTTGGCCATGGTGCACCGTGGGCTGCAAGCTGCCCCTTTAGTGTGGTAAATAGCACCTGCGAATTCATTATTACAGGAAAAGCAGCGCACAGGGTGATTTGTTCTCTAAGCAACAGGATGCATTTCCAGTCGCCTAAGTAGAAGAAAGTGACGCACCTGCCCTAACACGGTGTGTCAGAGGCAAAACGCGAGGCTTCATCTTGCTGCTCGGGAAAGTGCCTGCAGAGCCTCTGGTTGGGACCACAGAACACAAGGAGCAGCTCATTAACCACGAGATGAAACTGGACAGGATGGGGCTGTGCTTTGAGGAACAAACACCTCATTCTGGCAGTTCGGATGTCTCCCAAGCACAGACATCAACAGTTGAGGGCCCCTCCTTGCACAGACAGATCTGTCTAGTTTAGTAACTAATCCCGTGAATCACAATAAATTGGTATGCTGTGGAAGAAAACCACCTAAGTGAGCAGTCTGGAAAAAAAAAAAAAAAAAAACTTGTTTCCAACTTGTAGAATCAAGTATGGTCTAAATGACCAGCAGGAACAGGAGGTGGGTGGTGGTTGCTTCAGTGGCTTAATAAGACCAGGCTGTTTTGACTTGATCAGCACAGAGACATGTACACTCAAATACATACTAAGAGGCTTAAAAATATTCAAATACTTTGCCTAGCTGGTTTAATCTCTAGAATATTCTCTGAAGGAAATCATCAGAGTTACTTATTAGGGGTGTTTTCTTATTTTCTACAACTTTTTGTTTTTTATTTGTTCTAATTAGGTATGTATGACAGCAGAATGCATTTCAATTCATTGTCCGCAAACGGAGCACAATTCTCATGTCTCTGGTTGTACACGATGTCGAGCAGCACCACCTGTGTAGTCATACGTGATGCTGAGACATTTGGGAACTTGATCCTGGAGAAACTGCCCCTTCAAAGGGCCAGCTCATTTCCCTGCAAGGAC
Source organism: Tamias sibiricus (assembly GCA_025594165.1). Classification (NCBI taxonomy): domain Eukaryota; kingdom Metazoa; phylum Chordata; class Mammalia; order Rodentia; family Sciuridae; genus Tamias; species Tamias sibiricus. Next base: position 165,382,690 of record CM046662.1, on the reverse strand, counting down.
ACTGGATAAACAAATCAATCATTCCCCTGCAAGGACGCCTTGATGTACAAGTCACCAAGACAAAGCCCTCACTTCCAACCATCTGCTCCACCAGACTTTCAAACACCAACCAATGGCCTCCTTGCTACTGCATCCCAGGCCAGGTACCAGACACCTAGTGACTGCCCCCATAGCCTTTGGATGTCCCAATCCTAAACTTCCCACAGTCGCTGCCCAGCCTCGCCCTTCCTTCCCTAGAGAGTTCCAATCCAGGCTCAGCGCTTGCCCTGCCTCCTGGCCACCCGGTGGCCCCTGGCCCTCCCCAGCCATGGGGTGCTGTGCCTCTGTTTCTACACATTCCTTCCGTCTTGGCAAGCACTTCCTGTCTTCTTTCTTACTGTTCCTGATGAAGACAAAGCCCAGGTACAGTTTGAGCAGATTTCAGCCAAGATGTACACCGACGTATATTTGTCCTCGTCTGATTATTAGGAGTCACAAGCATGATTTGGAAGCACCTACGATGGCCCCTAACTCACTATGGTTTGACTCTGTGATTGGGTAAACGAGGTGTGCATTCACTAGAAACAAACCATACGCTGAATTTTGACTTTGGATCTTTCCCCAAGCTGCAGATATCCATCTGAGATCACCAGGAAAACAACCCAGACTCTACACGGTGCCTGATGTTCAGCAATGGGGCGAGGTAACTTAGGTGTATTGAATTCTTGTTCAACTCATATTTCCAACTTAAGATGGATTTATCAAGACCTAACCTTGCAAAACAGAAGTACATCAATGCAAATAAACATGTAAAGAAGATGAGACGTTATTTTTAAGGGAATTTTAATGATATGGTCAAGATACAATATTAAATATTTTGACAGGAAAATTAGCAGTGTGTGCAACATGTAAACAAATGCACACCTGAATACCCACAAATACATAAGCACAGAGCTGTACACCTGCAAATGTGTGCTCCTATGCATGCACATACACACTTTTGTTTTGAAATTCCTCTAAACCTACACACACACAGGGTCAGGCTCCAACTATGACCACAGGCAGATTCTGGCTCAGTCACGTACAGTTTCTACTTTTGCTCTTTCCATCTTCACGTGGGGATAATCTGTGTGCCTTTCTCCTAAGGTTGGAAGGATTCAATGTATCCACCTAAACAAACCATTTAGAAGACAACCAGGCCCACTATAAGTCCACAATAATTGTTAGCCATACATCGCATAACTTTGTTTTTGCTTAACATCTATAGAAAATATACCCAATCATGAGACTGTCCTGAAATACGCAGTTCTGCATACATTTCAGTAGTTTGGAGAGCTGTTTTTGCAAGTTTGCTTCAAATGAGCATGTATGACTGCTATAGGCCAGAATATGTTACGCATTTTTTTTTTTTTTTTTTTTGAGAGAATGCTGCAAAGAAGTCTCAAGATAAAGTAGGAACTTCAGCACTCCATCTAACTTGTATCCTGGAAGGACTAAAGTGGCTCTACAAAGTCCAGTCTGGTAAACATCCTGCCATGGTCAAGTTTGAAGACATCAAAGGTGTCTAGAATGTTGAGGATAGTGTCAAAGAGCACCTTTAATTAACTTTAAAAAGACTAGGATTATTTCATCTTGTGAGACCCGATCGCCACCCAGAGGACCTCAGCCTAGGTGACAGCACCACCATGCTTGTGATTCCCTATGGCTTGGCATCTGCACGGTCCTCTTTTGAGAGGGAGAGCTAGCCCATCATTTACAGAGAGAAATAAAAGAGAAACCCATGATACACCCAATTTCTCTACAGGAAATTCCACAAAGGCAAAGATTTTGCTCACAGTAGGAAACTGGAATATAAATTCAATTTTTTATCTCAGAAGCATATTGACCAAAGACACTTTGACTGACATGAAAGCAGAAAAGTACAAATCAAGGAAATACTACCATGCTCAGAAGCCTAGAGAAAATAAGACAGCAGTGTGGCATCTAATTCCAGATCAAACTAAGTGCATTGGTGGTGGCCATCCATAACTTCCTAAATGGAAGTCGCAGCTAGCCAGTTCCAAAACACCAGAGCCAGCCTCTCCATCTATCTTGTGAGTTTCCCCCATATCACACTGAAGATAAAATACGATGAGATCATAACCCTTCAAAAGCACAGTTTATTGTCCAATATTTTTCTCTAGTGGTTAATGGTGATGCTCAAAGATTAGAGCAGGAAAGATTGTGGAAAGATTTGAGATAGCACACAGCAAGAGAAAAAGTTTTCCTAACAGACAGGAGCCACCAATAGTAGAGAAGAGCCCAGCACAGATTAGGATGGTGCAGAATTCAGTCCAGGGGTGTTGGCAACAGACCCCGTGGCTCTCTAAGTGAGGACTTTCTGCCATTTACCAAATGCATCCACACAAGCCTTGCATTTTCTGTGTGCAATGAAGTGGAAAACTGTGGTAAAACCTACGAGTTTCAGAATCACAGATTTGAATTTCATCTGGACAAGAAACAGATTCAGAGAAAGACAGCTGTCACCTCCCAGGTTATCAGCATTTAAAAAATAGCAGTATGAGAATTTGAATTCATTTCTGTCGGATTCAAAGACCACTGTCAATCCTTTGTCACCACTGGTACAAAGACTGATTGCTTTAGGTAACCTGATAATTTTGCAAAAACTATTGTACCATCATGACTGGAGAAGGCACTACATTTTAAACTTAAATTTTATACTTAAAATGTATGTTACATTTCAAGTGTAAGCTAGTATTGGAATTTTAGTCTTTCTGTAAAAGTGAATTCCAGTGGCCAAGTAATCCCGCTCCTACACACATATCAAAGAGAAATAAGGACATATGAGCACAGAAAAACTTATACATGGGTATTCATAGCAGCACCATTTTTAATTAGTCCAAAAAGTGAAAATGATCCAGATACCCATCAATTAATGAATGAAGAAATGCAATATCACTACAACAAAATGCTATTCAACTAGAAAAAGAAATAGGGTATTCATGTATGGTAGGCCCGGGTAAACTTGAAAACACACTAACTACAAGAAACCAGTCCCAAGAGGCCATGTATTTTATGATTCAACTCTTTTGAAATATCTAGAGTAGGCAAATCCATAGACACCAGATATTGATTAGCAATTGCCCAGGGCTAAAGGGAGGAGGAATGGGGAGTTTCTGCTAATGGGCAAAGGTATTTTTAATGGGGTGATCAAAATCAATGGTGCCAGCTACACTACTCTGAATATCTGAAAAAGGTTAAAAACTTAGAAAGATGAATTTCATATGATTTCTCTCTCATGTAAAACTGTTCTGAAAAACTTCCAAATGCCAAGTCAGGCTAGCAGCTTCCTACACTGCTGGTTCCAGCAGAAGGAGTGACAGGTAAAGAAAGAAGGCCATGGTGTGGCTGGTTCCCAGGAGGGACCAGGGAGGGGATCTGGTGTAGGGGAAAGAGACTTCAGGAGTAGCATCTTGTGGGGAGCCCAAAAGGAAAGGAGAGTACAGGAGCCCTATTTGGGGAGATGGCTTAAATTGCAGTTGACTATGGGCCATGGAGATTTGGGCATTGCTGCCTTCCGTAGTCTCATGGGACTTGGCCCGAGATCTCGCGGGACTTGGTCCCGGATCTCGAGTGACTTGAGCCGAGATTGCTGCTGATCGGGTCTGCGCCATTTTTTGGTGATGTGTGTGGTGCGTGTTAGTCGTTGTTAGAGCCAGAGAGAAAAGTTATCAGAATAAAAAGCTGTTTGTTTCCAGTTCGCCTCTGAACTTCTTCCCTTGGCTTTGTTGCTCCAAGCGGCCATCGCTTCAGGCGGCAACAGGAGAGAGTTCTCCATGGACGGAGCTTTTCACAGGGCAGGCTCCTGTCAGTGTGGCATGTGGGGCTCGGGGATAAGCTCCTGGCATTCAAGAGCCACACAAAAACCAATGTAAAACTGACACTGCTGTTCAACAGTTTAAGCCCAAAGGACTTTTTGACTCAAGTGTACCGTTGCCCACAAAGCCTGATCCCATGTACATATTCATGAAGCAACTGATTCTACAATCAGTTAAATACCGGCACATTATTTATAATTGTAAATTCGTTTGCAGTTGATATTACCTAGCATTAGAATTGCTTATAATTTAGGTAACCTATTTCCATTATTTACTTCATAATCATGTTGGTGGACACCTGGCTCCAAGTCCAAGAACCCATTTTTTATCTCCAAAATGTGCGCCATATGCACCTTTAGACAACCCCTGGAAACGAGGCACACGCCTCTTCACCCAATCTTATGTAACAGAAATCGCCACTCTTTGCCCAGCTTTTTTTTTTTTTTTTTTTTTTTACAGTGTTAAAGTGATTAAAGCAGGTGGGTAGTGCACTTTTTTCAGCATTAGTCATTGTTAAGAAACAGAGCAAGACGGAAGACTCTGTGGGAACAGAGGTGGCGAGCCGTATCCATCAAAACTGTGCCCAAATGCTTGGACATGTTATTTCAGCTACGTATAAATCCACAAGTGCTCTTGGTATTTTGCTGTGTGGAGTTCACAGTGCCATACATCAGGCAAGGAGACTGTTTCCTGCCACGTCCACCCCTGATTATTGAGCATGTTCATCTTCAGCCTCAGAGGACCATGCGAGGGACTGCCTGCCCCACCTCCTAGGGGGAAGCCTCAATCACTAACACCTACGCAATGACCAGGGCCCTGCAGTCTCTCGTGGCCCTCTTCTCAGCTCTTAAAGATCAGAATTGCATGTCCTTTCACTGTTCCCACAGCAGGAGGTCATAATGTGGGACAAACTGTCCAAACAGTGTCTCGGATCACAAAATACTTGGGTTTCCCCTAAGTGACAATTCTATATATCTTGAGCAAGCATGTCTGTACAGATTAATCCCTTGGCCACCAGGCAAGATTTGAAACCTCCTGGGGATTTTCTGGGAAAGATTCTCTTCCATGGGAGTGTCCCTGAGGAATTTCAAGGATGAGCCTTGGCCCAGGGTCGTTAACGAAGCACAACACAGTCATCACACACAGCTGCCTCTTCTCCTGTCACCGTTCCCTCCATGCCAGTGTCTCAGGGCAGCCAGTTTGCGCCTTCAGCATGCTCTGCTCAACAAAAGCAAGCCTGCCCCCCTCGCATCAGCCCCACATACGGGTCACTGCAGCTGTCCCCACTGATCCACTGAATGGAGGATCCTGTCCTTACCTGTCATAACCACATACTCACAACAATTACCTGTATACACACACACACAGGATTCAGATACTCTATTTCCTTAATCTCAATCCATAAAGGATACTCTATTTCCTTAATCTCAATCCATAAAGGAGGACCCACAACACTTCTGCATATTCCTATGGTCAATAAGGTGATGCAGATCATGGGTAAGAACTAATTGTAAAATGCTACCACAGTTTTGGAAGGGTCTGACTGGACCCTTGTACTCACCTTGTACTCAAAAACCATTGTACACGTCCGTCACTGTTCTACGTACACAATGATATAACTGTATATGAATTTAATGCCCAACACAAGACCATGGGCCCAGATTCTCTAATTAGTACACCCTTTCATTACAATAGAGCACAGGTCTTAAATGTTACAGGGGTGTAGTCGATGTTTTTGCAACAAAGGAAGAAGTATCAGGAGCAATTGAGAAGGCCAGCTCCTCCATGGGGCATCTTGAGCTGATGTTCCTACCGTGTCTTGGCTGGGCAACTTGGGCAAGAGCCTTCTCTAAGGCTCAAGTGCCTACAAAACAGTGATACTACTGCACTTTCCCAGGGGTTGCTATGAAGATTATAACATCACATTCTTTACCTGCATCATCTCACAGGACTGGCATGCCATGATTAACACTTACCTGCTGTCACATATTCAAGATGGGAACCCTTAATTTTAAGCCATCTGATAGGCCAGACCTCTTTGCTGAATAATTCCAGTCACTGCTCAGAAGCTCAAGCACTAGAAGTAACTTAGTGAAACAGAAGAGAATGAGAGAAGAGATCAACGGAAACCATATGTGTATAGCTCTCCTGACGTTGGAGATGGTCAGAAACACACCAGAGGCCCTGATATACAACTCAAGGATGGTCACCTCTCAGTCCTTCTGTGAATCTTCATCACAGGAGGCACATATGATTCTCACACTCATTTCCTAGTAATGAAACCTAGAGCTGTCACACATTCCTGAAATGGGGTGATGTACATTTTCATTAGCTGCCCGCCATGTTTTATCCTAACCTGTCATGAAGTCAAGTGGTTGAAAACAACACTCTCCACTACGTGTGTGTGTGTGTGTATACACATATATATACACATATATATATACTTGTATATATACACATATATATACATATATATTATTTTATGTGTGTGTGTGTGTGTGTGTGTGTATATATATATATATATATATATATATATATATATATATATGCGCTAAAGAGAAGAATGGTGAACAAATTGTAGCTAAGATGCCTGTAACTTTCTCCTACCAGCAACAAATCTTTCCATCAAGGCTAAACCACTAACTGATTTGGAAACACAGCTCAGGTCCCTAATGCTATTTTCACTATATTCCTTATTTAATCAAGATATTTTAAAATGTGCATTTTCAATGATGAATGATTAGAAGGTTCCTCTTATAAAGGACCATTTCCGTATCCCACTGGACACATAATTTGAAGATAATTTCCCCTTGTCAAGGTCCAAAACCATGATTAGACAAGCTTCTCATAGACAGTTCTTGAGACCACAAGAAGAAAATAGTGACTAATGAATGAGCAAACTCTTAAGACATTCCAGATGGTCAGTCTCATGTGACCCCCAAAGGCTAACTTACATAAGGAGTATACCCTGCTCTGACCACAGACCATCAACAAACAATGAGCCAGGACACCAGCTCCCTCCTCTTGAGCAGGTATTAGATTCCAGAAGAGATTATGCAGGCACCCAAAGAAAGGGTAAATATAAGGTAACAGCTCTCCAGAGCATGTTCTCTCACCCAGTTTAATGAGGGGCCATGTGATTCGGAAGCCACTTCTAAACTTACAGAATGTTAAGCAAGATATTCATTATTTTATCCCACCACGAAACAACAGGCCCAAGCAACCAGCTTCAGGAATGTTCTCCGAGACTGTGTTTGTACATGTCGGGAAACAAAACAGGGTATGCAAAACACCCCACTTGTTATAGCATTTCTGCCCTTTCTGAGAATGTGAATAACAAACAGAAATGGCTTCATGGAAAAAGAGACTCCCCAGAGATCCAAAATCCCACAGGAATCCCACCATTTGTTCTGTCCAGGAACTCTTGCAAAAATTGCTCCCGATATCCAGTATCTATGAGTTGTCCCTAACTCGGGGCTTTCCAAACTTTCCATTAATCACCTTCCTTAATTTTAATCAATAAAGCCTAGTTTCAGAAGGCCCATGCGTTAGTCAGCTTTTGTTACCAAAATACCTGACACGAACACCTTAAAGGAGGAGAAGTTTACTTTGGCTCACAGTTTCAGAGGTCTCAATCCCTGGTCAGCTGACCCCATTGCTCCGGGTCTGAGGTGAGGCAGAGCACCATGGAGGAAGGATGTGGGGGAGCAGAGCTACTCAACTCTCGGCAGCTCGGAAGCAGAGAGCAGAAACGGAAGGGACCAGGGACAGATATGATCCAAGGGCATGTGCCCAGTGAATGGCTTCCTCAAGCCATGCCTCACCTGCTTACAATTACCACCTGGGAGTCCATTCAAATAATGAGTCCATCAAATGGATTAATTCAGCGATGAGATTACATCCCTAATCATGCCTAAAAGCCCCACCTCTACATCTTACTGCATTGGGCAAGGATGCTTTCAACACGCGAGCATTGGGGGTAGGGGGGACAGCCCAGGTCCAAACTGTAACAGCCCCACATAAACTTTTTTCCAGCCTGGGCCACCTTCACTCCCACTGAATGAACTAACTGAATGACACAGAATCAGAGGCAAGTGGTGCAGAGGTAGAGATGATACTATACCAGGGGCTGGGCAGACCTGAGTCAATCAGTAGAATGAGGTCCAAGTAACTTCAGCTCTGTGGGTGCCCTGTCTCTCTGGGTGAAATCATCACACGCTCGCTCCCAACCTTACTGGCTGGTTTGGAAGGGAGAATGAGTTAATATGTTGGAAGCATAGCAAGGGTACACAATGATCAACAAGTATGAATTAGCTCCGATGACTCTTTAAAGCCTGGGTGGGGTGTCTCAAGTATGCTTGATTCTCTTCATGTCACCTACGACTCCATGGCCACATGGAAGGTGTGTAGGTGGATGACACGACCACAGTAAACAGTCTCTGCCAGGCACTTTTTCCATGCTCACACAGGAGAGGCCAGTCAGAGATAGGGACCCACAGGTCAGCAGAAATCACCAAAACTGGTGAATACTTGGGACCATCCTTTATCCAACCAGAGGAAAAGAACTTCTGGATCCAAGTTCCTGTGAATGATGCCGCTACAGCATGTGTGCTGCCTTATGTGGCCACAAAAGCAGGAAAGAACTTGTTAGAAATAAATAGAGCATAGCCAAAGGGACACAACCCAGTCGGCTCTGTCCAGAGGGACGCCGCAGCCACCAGAGCAGCATTTGTCCAAATACAAACATGCCCCTCACAGCAACGACTCCCTCACAGTTGAGTTCAGCAAAGGCATCAATACTAATAGAGATAAGATAACACAGGCCTTTGAAAGCCTGGCCTGTGGGAATCCTCTGCTAAAGATCCTACCCCAGATTTATTTTAAAATAAACATTATAATTAAAGCCTAGAAAAGTTGAAAGCTAGAAATATTTTCTCAAACATGAAACAAACTGCCCTTCTGTCAGTAATCAAATCCAGTGAGGTTTGAATGTATTTCTGCTTTAGAAAGAAAAATGAAGAAGAAACACTAATTTTTTCTCCATAACGAAAAGATTATGGGTATCAAGAAAATGTTTGACCTGCATACATACATAAAGCACCAAATGTAAGCATTAAATATTTATTGGACATGTAAAATATGTATAGTGCTAGAATATATTTTTGAAATAATTCAAAGAAATTTTGCCAAGTATTAAGGAACCTAACATGAAATTCAGAAAGAAGAAACAGACAAAAGTTGATTTTAAAGAACTGGTAAAATATCATGTTGAAAACCAAACGATATCCATAGAATTAACATAAATTGGCAATGTTCCAGTCAAGAGAACATACAGAAAAGACAGTAAATGAAACCAGCCCAATGCAAGTAGATTTGTGGTATTAGAACTCAAGGAGGTCTTTTGATTAAGTTTAGTTATTGTCATACAATATGCTATGTCATATAATATGGAGAATGGAAAGAGAAATTCTGAAATGGAAAATATATTCTATTAAACATCTCATAGCATAAACAACATACACCAGAGTTTGTTAGCCTCAGCATTACTATGATTCAGGACAAGATGACTTTTTGTTGTGGGGAGGCTGACCCATGAGTTGGAGGAGGTTAGGAGGCATCACCTGCCTCTACCCATAGAAGGTCAGTAGCACAAGACAACAGTCTTGAACATCAAAGTGATGTTCCCAGACTTTGAAAAATGGCTACCACTGAGGACAAGGGGAAAAAACTACTACCCTCTTTCCCATTGAGAATCAGCACTAGATACAAAATTTTTAAAAGAAATAAAGACATAGCAAGCAAACCAAATATAAGTTGGGAATATTGATCTCATTTTCCATAGCTCAGTTTTCTTCTCTACTTACTATGCTAATATGGTCTCATAGAAAGTGTTACACGTACTAATCACAATGACACACAATTTTGCCATGATGAAATCTGGGTTTAATAAATCAGTTACACAACGGGAAGCAGAAAAATGTGCTTCTGTTACCATAGTAACAAGGGGAGTCCAGTTTAGTAAGTGAAATTGACATTGTCAAAATTTAAAAGCAAATCCTTTACCTAATTCATTTTAAAAACCTGCATGGGAACTCAAAAGCTCCCAGGGAAGTTGTTCCCCTCAGTTAACTAGATGTTTTGGTTTGGCTTTGCAGATGGCAATATAATTAAAAGCTAAGTATGCATCTTTGGAATAAGAGATACAACCTTCAAGGGAGTCATTGATGAAGAAAAAAGGAAGAGACAACTTCTTTGGTTCTCAATCATTCCCCATGTCTCTTTTTAACTGACATAGCAATTTATTCAATTTTTTAATTGACACAGCAATGCCACATGGCTTTAAGCTCTGGATGGTGAGTCCCAAGCACAAAAGTTACTGTAGAAGAGGAAGAGCCTACTGTCCTACCTCACTACCAATACTACCACCATTATTGATACTGCTGGTTATCGGTGACGAGTCCTTCTTCCTCACATGTTGAAGTACAACATTAGAGAAGCCCGTCAAGGCAAGCACAGAAAGCAAGGTTTATTTAAAAGGGGGTAACATAGACTTTTCCCAGGAAGGAGAAGGGGGCCATGTCAGGTATCCTGGTAACCCAAGAAGTGCGAATGCTCTGCCTTTCTTATATATCTGAGGCTTCCTTTGTTCTCCTGCTCTCTTCCCCTTTCCTCTCTCCTTCCTGTGTACATGACTAGGCCCTGGAGATGTTTAGGTGGGATGGTCAGAAGGTGAGAAGCAGATGGACAGGGAGAAGGGCCAAATGGTCAGCCCAGGACACATTAATCAACAACTTATATAACTCCCCGTAGGGAGGCACAATTCCTGGGACAGGTTACCTCAGCAACAGGTTGGAGCAGGGGCAGGTCATCTTGACAAGGGTGGAGGAAGGAATCTAAATGCATTTGAATCCCTCAGGGGTGGTCTCCAACTTCCCAGACTCACATTGGCTTCCTTGATCCAACCTGACTTGATTGATCTATCTATATTGACTACCTGTCTAATTCTGGCTTCATTATCAACACAATCAATAACATCACCACTATCATCACCTACATCATTACCACCTCCACCACCACCACTACCACCATCACGATCACCAATACAGCTACCACCTCCACCACGAACACCATCAACATCACCATCATCATCACCGCCAACACCACCACCATTACTGTCACCACCTACACCATCATCACCATCGCCATCAGCAATATCACCACCATCATCATTTTACCACCACCACCATCACCAATACTGTCACCACCTCCACCACCATCAATAACATCACCACCATCATCACCTCCACCATCACTACCAATTCTGTCACCACCTACACCACCACCACCTCTACCACCATCTCCACCACCACCACCATCACCATCACAATCACCAATATCACCACCATCACCTCCACCACTACCACCAATACCACCATCACCATCACCATCAACAATATCACCATTACCATCACCTCTACCACTACCACCATCACCATCACCAATATCACGAACACCATCACCTTTACCACCTCTTATGGTTTGGATGTCAGATGTCCCCCAAAAGCTCACGTGTGAGACAATGCAAAAAGGTTCAGAGGAGAAATGACTGGACTGTGAGACTCTTAACCCAATCAGTGAATTAATCCCGATAGGGATTAACTGAGTGGCAACTGAAGTGCTAGGGTGTAGCTGGAGGAGGTAGGAATCGAGGTGTGTATTTGTCTCTAGCAAATGGAGACCTCTCTCTGCTTCCTGATCATCAGGTGAACTGCTTCCCTCTGCCACACTCTTCCGAAATGATGTCCTTCCTCACCTCAAGTTCCAAGGAATGGAGCCTGCTGTCTATGGATTGAGACTTCTGAAACCATGAACCCCTAAATAAACATTTCCTCCCCTACAATTGTTCTGGTGGGGTCCTTTAGTCACAGCAGCAAAAAAAAGCTTACCAAAACATCACCACCTTTACCACCACCATCACCTCTCCCACCTCCACAACCATCAGCAATGCCATGACTACACTCATCATTGCCATTGTCATCATTGTTACCACATCACCACCATCACTGATAACGTAGAAGTCTCACCTGCCACAGCTTAGAATCCTATGAGCCTTCCCTAGCTCCAGCACAATCAAGAACCTCTCCTCGAACCTTATCTCCCTAAAGCACTTTAGCACATCCTTCTGAATTATCCTACTCTCTCCTACACCTGGGACTTCCACATTTCCAAAGTTTGCTCAGGTTGTTTGTTCTCTTGGTCGGGATGTTCCGTCCACACAAATCTTTATATTAGCAATTTCTTCAGTCAAGCTTCAAACACACTGGATATACAGTAACACTAAAACTGTTCACAAGTAACAGCAACTCCCTCCATATTATGTTACGAAATGAGTTTTCTAATGAATGAGAAACTTATTTACTTAACCCTAACATAATACCTAATAGATGACAGGCAGAGTTCTAAGTATTTTATAATCACCAACTAATTTATCTTCATAACGTGCATTAAAAGGCTGGTGTTTTATTATCATTATTATCATCCTCATTTTACTGCTGTGGAAACGGAAGCAGAGGGCATTAAGAAATGTGTCCCAGGTCACAGCTGGTAAATGACAGATGACATTGGAGTCCAGGCAGCAGCTTCTCCAGGATCTGTGAACAACTCCACCCAGAAGCAACTCCACACTGAAAACAGTTCCAAGGCAAACCTATGTTGAACTTATCTTTTCTTAAATTACTACCATGGAGTCCAAAAGAGCTCTGGCAACAGTCAGTAGGCTGATTTTCAACATGAAACCCCTATTTCCAAAATCCTTGAGCCCAGTCTACATCTCCTCCAAACACACTCTAAAGAAGATCTGGGGCCATTTTAACCTTGTTTTGAAAGCATAATTTTTGCTGCAATCTCCTCTTTTCACAGACATGGAAACTGAGGCCCTAGGAGAGGATTTGCCAAGCCACTGACTGAGTGCGTTGGCGGCAAAGCCGAAACCAGAGCCAGGGGTCCTGGTGCCAAGGGGATGCCCTTTGATTGTCCTTCAGCAACCTGCTCAAGGTCCGCTAGAGTCTCTCCACAAGATTGGGGTGTCACATCTAACAGTTGAGGCAATGGCTGGAGACACATAAAACTCATCCGAAAGTCAAAGGAAAATCATTTACCCGAAGTCGAATATCCCACAGTGAAGTCACACCCGTCAGGTTGTACCTCTCATCTGAGGATCCGAAATCCCCTTGTAGGAAACCCTGGGCAACTGAGTTAAGAACCGTGTCACAGACACATCAGTGATCTGCCAGGCTAAAGTCCACGGCCCAGCAAGAGCTGAAAAGCCCAGCCTCTCCATCCCTCCATCGGAGGTCACACCCAGCCCAGGGGCTCCGACCCCAAACCACGCCCACAAAGGAAGCTTCTGCAGGTGGAGGAGGTGCTGCAACTGCAGCTTCCTACCCAAATTACCCGCTGCCCTTCAGATCCCCGTATCTTAAACCTTTCCATGACTAAGTTTCTCCCTGTGGAAAAACAAACTTCCATCCCTGAGGAGGTGTTGAGAAATCATTAACCACCACCAACCGCAGAGCGAGACTTCCACAGCCTGAGACCACAGGCATGGTGAGGTGCAGCGATCGTCAGCAGGGCCCCTGCTGCTCCTGCCGGCAGCTACCCAGAGCAAAATCTCCAGGTGGAGAAGAGACAGGGAACCCTGCGGTCCAGCCAACAGCAAGAGCCCTACTGTGCTCTGGTTTCCAAATAAGATTAAGTGTGATTTTCTACCCTAATTTAGGGTTTTTTTTTTTTTCTTTTTTCCACCTACAACCAGGCACAATGCAATCTTGATTTTAAAAGTTACATATTTTTCTATTAATATACACATAAAAATTATTACCTGGTAAAGAAAATTTCTTTTAGCTATCGTTTTATTATAAGAATGTCTATCGTTTTAGAAACCATAAGTTAAAAGTGCTAGAATTTTATGTTCTAGTATCTTTATTTTACTAAATAAAAGAAAGTGTGTAAGGAAGAGATGAGCCTGCACCTAACCTGTAGTAATCAGACAAAAGAATCCATAATATCTTGACGGTCTACTTGGTAAGAAAGCAAACACTTAATAAGAATAATAATAACAAACTCCAAAAAATTACTGAGATCTCATTAATAATGTAGTATGTGCAACTAATGAATTTTCTCTGGTGCAACGTAGGATCCAAAGAGAGAGTTTCTTTGTTCTTATTCTCAAAACAGGCTGTCTGCCCCTTTTCCTGGGACCATCTCACTGCCTGATTTCCTTGGCCTCCAGAAGTTCACCTCTCCAGTATTGGAATTGTCATCTCACTTGTCTTTACTCTTGCCAGGAAACTCTTTTCAACAATTATAAATAGGTAAATAAAACAATCTGCAAGGAAAAAAAAAAAAAAAAAAAAGAAGAACACCAGCTGCCCACATTTCTACTACACAGTGTTCTCTAACTGCTCCTTATATTTATTCTTGAGTTATAGCAAATGACAGTTTCCATCTGGACTTCTGTTTTTGTTTTTTTAGTTTTTTTTTTTTTTCCATAAAGACATTTCTCATTTCATCCTGCAATAATTTGGAAGACTACGTACACAGTGTAACCATAAATAAAACAGCTTACAGCACCACTCTAAAAATCATGCTCCACCTTCCTGCATACTGAACTAGTAATCCAGCACAAGCAAAATAAATAGTCACCATGGAAATGAATGGCTCACAATGGAAAGGTAGAAATCAAAGGTCGTGTCTTCAGCATGTTCTCTGCTATGCTACCGGTTACCTTGAGGGGCTCCAGAGTTGAATAAATCTGCTTTTTGCATATAGACTCTCCATCTTGTCTGCACTGTGGCTGTCTTCCGCATGCATCTCAGCCCCTGTCTCAGTAACCTTGACTGCCTACACAGAAGCCAAAGGGGTCTCGCGTTCATACCTGCATCTCACTTCACCCACAACTAGCATAGGCTGGGACTTCCCCACATCACCCACAAACTGAGAGTCATGTCATAGTACTACTCCTCTTCCACTGTCACCGAGCCAGAGCATCCTCAGTCCAGTGAATAAAACTGCCTGTGGGTTACCAATAAGGGATGGAAGGAGAAGGAAATAAAAATTAATCTCATATTCACCAAATAGAAAACTCACATTAAATATGCCATCGTGCTTAGATTAGAAAATACCACCACTTATGACAGGAGGACAAACCAAGGCCAGTTAAGGCCAAAGAATACTGTGACTTCAGCACAAAAGCTTTCCCTTAGATGAGACAGAGGCCTTAGCTAAATCCTGCACGGTGTTCCCCAAATGAAAGATTCCATCTCCTCCATGAAGGCAGTGTCTTATCAGTAAATGATGAGCAGAAAATCAATCTTGTCATGGATTCCAGATGCATTTTTGCTTATCTCTTCCTTCTTCTGCTTGTTCTAATTAAACCTATAGAATTACTTCTTTGAAGACAAAACACAACCTACCACTTCCTAGATTGTGCTATACCTCTAAGACTTCAGAAAGCTCTCTGGAGTGGTTATCCTGATTGACTTACAATATTCTTCAGACATTCAGATCAGATGGCCATAAAAAAAAATTTTTTTAATGGAACTGCTTTTACTGATTTCTCTATTGCTTTATTATTTTCTCTACATCAAGCAATCCCCGTTGTTATTATGTTCTCCTAGAAGAAGACCCCGTTCCCATAGCAGAACACCTGAAAACCCATCCATCAGCAGCTTCTGTTGCTCACCAGCAGTGCCTGTCACTCCAGATGACAGCCAGATGGAACACACCAGGGCATGAGAGGGGACCTGAGATCGCACAGCCTCTACTGGGCTCTCAGAAGTCAAGTATGAAGGAGACTTTGGTAATGATGAGTGGACACCCAGAAAAATGACAGATACCCAGTGTCGGAACAGTGGAACAAAATCTTTTCTGAAATCGTAAGTGGATGAGGCAGGACAGTAGGAAGGGGAGTACTGTGGCAGCAAGCACACATTTACACTAGTCCTACGTGGTATGAACTAGGAACAGGGAAGACAGGATGCCAAGCGCAAGAAGGACACAACTGTCCTCAGAAGACTGAAGCAAGACTTTTTGAGATTTAGGCAAAAAAGCACCCAAGTCCTGGGCAGGGCAGAGGGAGGGTGCGTGTAGAGGGGCTGGAGTGTACTGCCACACTGGGCCACAGCCTCTGTCACCTTCCAGTGGGAATTCGTAAGGGAAGACACTTGGGCCTGAAAGCAGTACAAGTTGGAGAGAGTAAGGTAGCCTGCTGAAAGAAGAGAGGGCAGGTGAGAAGACGGAGTAAGAAGGAGTGCTTGAAATCACTGCAGAAATTGGAGAGACTCCATTCTTCTGCGTGTTCACCCTGTCTGGGACTCGTGGCAACATGACTGGGAAGGAGAGAGGGAGCAGGAGTTATTTCATGGTGCTTCTGTTATACTTCGACATCAAAAGTGCCATATACTTAATAAAAGGGACATTTCACAGCCACGATGATTTCCTTGTTACTGAAGTATCCTTATTCTGAGTCTAGCATTTACAAAATTTATTTCTTTAAATGAATTCCACTGCAAGGAAGTATGATACATATCGAAGAAGGTGTATAAAATCTCCATAAGATTAGCAACATTCATCAGAAAAAAATGAAAGAGAAAATTCCCAAGATTTTTTTTTTTTTTTTTTTTTTTTTTTTTTTTGCCTAGGAGGATCTCATTTGCTATTATGACCTACTGTCTTTCTTGCTTAAATGGGTAAAAGCTAAAAAGATATCCAAGTCTTTTGTCACTGTGAAATGAAAATGTACTATGCAATTATTTTAGGAAAACACATATTACATGCATAAACAGGCACTATAATAATCATCGTATTTCATTCTAATAACATTTGACATCTTAAAGGACATCATTGAATGAAATTAATTTCATTTACAATAAATGAAGCATAAGATGTGGAAAACCACCAAGCTGTATTTAAACCCTGGCAATTCCACTATACGTAAGAAAAAAAAGATTGCCTTCATCTAGGGTGACAGCGTTTCTCTAGTGCTTTATACTGATGTCTATGCAACATAGTCTCACTAAATGAGCATAAAATAAAAAGATGATCCTTTGGTTATGTTTGATGGCATCACTTTATATTCAGTGCCTTAAATATCAAGGATCTTGCATAAAGAGGAACAGATGGAAATAGGCCCATTTTCAAATATTTAGGAGTCATTGGTTCAAATGATGTTTCTACTTTCTTACTGATCATAATATGCAAACCCTCCAATGGTCTTTGGTAGAAATCTTCCCACAAATTCAACAAGAAATTCATCCAAGACCTTAGCAAAACCTACCAGAAAAAAAAAAAAAAAAAAAAAAAAAGATACCTACCACGGGTATTATACAACCAAGAAATCAAAAGCATCAGCCATCTCCCTCGTATGACCATGAGCCTTTGAGTTAGCGGATAGGGGATTAGTCCCAGCTTCAGGCGTCTTCATTTTTGAAAGTTACGTAACTTCTGTGTATAAACTTCAGCTACTAAATAGGACCCAGTGTCCTCCGGCTTGCAGAGTTCATCATGACCGACTGACATAAGAAAAACACCTGGGCTGGTGCCTGCATGTAGCATCTACACTATGGATAGATCTGGTCACTAGGGAAGATCTGGTCACCAGGAAACAGGGTCAATATTTAGGCAGCTAGACAAGTGACTCAAATTAATCAGAGAGCTGTATATTTGAATAAGTCAACTATTATGAAGGATTCCTCTAAAAGTTATTAAGACAGAGATTTCAAAACACTGCTTTTTTTTTTTCTCCTCCTACCCCTAGTACTGGGAATTGAATCCAGAGGTGCTTTGTCACTGAGTTACATTCCCAGTTCTTTATATTGCGAAAAAGCATCTCATCAAGTTGCGGAGACCGACTTTGAACTTGTGATCCTCCTGCCCCAGCCTCCTGAGTCGCTGGGATTGCAGGTGCACCACTGCACCCAGCTTTCTTAAGCAGAGCTTCATTCCAGAAAGGGAAAAAATGCTTTGGCCAGTATAAAAGAAGCTTTGCACCATTCTCGGAACTCAACTGTTCACCAGCTGAGGCTCCTAAGTTGGAAGACGATGTTCTCCTACCTAAGTAAGCAACTCATGTCACTGAACACAGACATGTGAACAATGTATTCAGTCTTGGAGATGCAAAAAGAATGACCCAAGGGAAGACAGGAATCTAAACACTTTTGTCACATACCAGAGAATGACTAATTCTCAAAGAAGATGTAGAAAACTTAACTCTATGTATGAGCTAGAGGATAAAAAAAAAATAGCATTTCCTATAACATTAATTGCATTAAAATCAGCATTTTTGTAATTTCTCATCCTCTTTTTTTATTTTTATTTTTTTCAGCTGGAAAAGGGTCAAAAGACAAAAAAGAAAAACCACTTCCAGATGGTTAGTCTAAGCAAATTGGGTGAAATTTTCCTTTAAATAGAATGGAAAAGACACATAATAGAAGTCCTGCTGAATACCTATCAAATCAAAATGACCACTGGTCGCATCGTTATCATTCACCACGGGTTTATGGATTCACTGTTTCAAAAAGTTTTCCGAATTTATGTTCTGCAATGCTACAATTGGCATTAGATTTCTTATTTGAATGAAAGACACAGCGAATCTGCCATTGTTGGACAACTTTCTTCTTTAGGCACAGTTGAGAAAAATGAATAGCAAAAAAAAAAATAGAAAAAGAAAGTGTCCTCTCAAAGCAGCTTTAAGTTGGACTCAGCTCAGTAAGTGCTGTGGTTTCCAGAGGTAATACCAAGAAGACTTCCACCTTGTTGTTCCAAGAATTCATTTTGCAATAAGCCTTGTGCTATTTTGGAGAGATTTCAGTAAAGGTAAGATGGGAAATGAAGAGATGGCAGTGCATTATCAGATCACAAACTGACACCCAAAAGTCTTCTGGAGAAACACTCTCAATTCCCCCTTTCACTGAGGGACGGGATTTTACTTGTTCCAGTCTTGCACTCTAACATCCATAAACATAGAGGTATGGGGTGGGGGGGCGTGTTGGGAACTGGAGAACTGAGGGTCAGGGGACATCAAGGTTGACTATGAGCCCTGTAGAACCCAGGTTGTCCCATTTCCCATCGATGATAACTACAAGATGGACCGCTAAGTCATTGTTCTCCAAAAGCAAGCCTCATGCTAACCCAGCACTGAGCTCCAGGGGAGAAGCACTTCCAGGAAGGGAGAGCAGCCCTTCTCCTGCTGGATCTGCCTGAGCAACTTCCACCAGAGCTCTCGCACCTGTGTGTGGGGGTGCTCGACATCCACATAAGGTCAAGAACACCGTCCAAGGCAGCATCAAAATCTCAGTGCATCAACTGCAAGACCTCCCTTCACAGACGGATGGCCACCCAAGGGCACATGGGTCTTCATGGCTTGTATTTGATCCTGCTTTTAACTCAGCAATGTGCATTTAGATCAGCAGTTCAAAACCAGTGGTGATTTTACAGCCCCTTCTCAGGAACATTTTGTAATGTCTAGAAACAATCTGTGCTGTCACTAGACTACTGGCATCTAGTCAGCAGAGGACAGGGATGCAGATAAATATGCTATAATGCATGGTACCCCCAATAGACGAAATTATCCAACCCAAAATATCAATACTACCAAGAATGGGAAACTCTATACATACACACACACACATACAAACTAGGTAGTATTATCCCATATAAGGAGAAAAAGAATTGGAAAGACCAGAATCTCTTAAAACCAAAACCTTGCATAGCTACTGAAATGGGAAGTCTAGTACAATTATGGGACAGCTTTATAATTATCTTTTATATTCCTATATAGATTTTCTCTTTATTCTGCTATGCTAATAATAATAATAGGGCAATTTATAGCAAGCATTTGAATTTTAAACTGTATTATTTTAAGATGCTGCTGCTTTTACATTTTACCCATAAGTTTTGCTAAAGTACATAAAACAGTGGATACCATCCTGGGACAATTGTTTTTCAAAAAGTTTTTTTAAAAAAAACATTATATGCTATAACTTCTAATTATATATGTGATCCCAATGGATTTTATACACGGACTATATTTGCCATTTCTACTTACGCACATCATCACTTTGCTAATTTCTTAAAATTTAGTTTCTCACATAAATCCACACTTTCTAATCCTCAAATAGGATTCCAGTTGTGTGGTTGTTCCTCTCGCCTACCCATATCATTTGATAGGGAATATTCTAGCCTCTAGTTGTTCCCTGGCTCTGCATGTAATTTGCAAAGCAGGAACCCACTATTATTTCTGGTTGTTTGCAAAGTTAGAGAACAAGAATGATCATGAAGGTTCAAGTCACCAATTTGATAACTGCATCCTCGTCTCTTGAGACGTTTTCCCTTCACTTCTGTGCCTTGCGTTTAGCATCACGGTCTGGGCTCTGCACACATCAGACACTGTCTGCCAACTTCATGTGAACATTTGTCAACTCCTTCGTGCCTTAGTTCAGGCTACTGTAACAAGTTACCATACACTGAGTGACTTAAAGAGCAGAAATATATTTCTCACAGTTCTGGAATGAGAAAATCTGATCTCATGGCAAGGACAGACCCCTACCTGGTGGGGGCCCACTCTGGTGTGGCGATGGCCATTTTCTCCTTATACCCTCAGATGGTAGAAAGCAGAGAGCAAAAACAAGAGCAAGCTCCCTTCTGTCTCTTCTTAAAAGGCACCAGCTTCATCACGAGGGCCCCACTGCCACAGTCAATGACCCCTTGAGGACCCCACCCCCTAATGCTATTCAAAGGGGGTGCCAGGATGCTAGAGCATGAATCCAGAGAAAACGGCCCATCCCTAACATTGCCCGCTACAAGACAAAGCAGAGCAGGACACACTCTCCATGCCCCAGGTTCTCGGGATCAAGGGGACAAGGCAAAACCAAGAACTGGAGCTGACGCCCCAGCAGCTACATATCCGAGGTACAGATTCTACATAGGCACACAGCCGGGCAACCTCTCCCGTGGGCGTGCAAGCCCAGGGAATCGCAGATGGGCCCTGACAGATGCTGACGACTCAGAGAGGAAGATTGACCTTTGTCCTGGGGCCTGCGACACACTCAAGTGCTTTGTAGGTTTCATGAACTTACAAATTAGTTTACAAAATATAAACTTGCATTTTTTAACCAAGGAGCACTTTATTTTTTCTTAGGAGTCAGCATATGACAAGATACGATGAAGTTCGACTACATTAATACGTAATTGGCAAAAGCGAATCAAATTCAAGAAGGGCAAATTAAGAACAACGCCCATTTATCTGTGGTGTTGCAGAGGAAATAAAGAAAAAGTCATGTACATCCTCTGATGTGCGTCCCAAAAGCCCTCCTGGTACATCTGCGGCCACTCGGCTTCAGAATTGGCCCTGCAGGGCGCTTGGGGACCATACTGGTTCCAGATGCAGCTCAGTCAGGTAAGGGTGTGTGCTGCAAGGCCAAGCCATTTCACCATCCTGTGGTCCTTGGTGGTGCCCGGGCACATGTAGTGCTTCACCACGAGCCACCTGCAGTGCTCAGGCATTCTTGGAAATGCATCCCAGAGTCCCTGGAAACCCACCAAGTGCCCCTTGTAGGGGCATCATTTGCCAGCAGAGGTATCCTGGGAGCTACATCATCCTTCATCTTTCTGTGTACAAAACCTTTTCAATCAAAAGGTAGGCATTCGCCATCTAATTTACCTTAATGACTGCACTTGTCACCACCCGTAATACACAGGAGAATTAGGGTAGCTGCACTCACAGAAAGGAAAATGTGACAGGAACACGTTCGTGACTCGCCTGGGGTCACTCACGTACACATGACTGGCAGAGACACATCCAGTTGTGCTGGAGAGAAAGGAAAATAATTAAAATCTTACATTAAATACCTAAGGGCAGACTTAGGGAGGTTTAATCCTCTGCCGGTGACCGTTGATCTTCTGAGAAGGGAACTTACCAAGCAAAATAAATGTTGAAACTTGATTCTTGACAAAAATGTAGCAAACTGGGGGTTGGGGAGCCTATATCCTCTGTAAAGGTACACCAAGCCCTTTAAGAAACAGAAAGGCTCTTGGAGGTAGGTTTCTTTGTCGGACAAGGAAAGAAGCCCTAAAACAATGTGACCGTGAACCCCAGTACATCCCCCTGTGTGTGCACGGAGTTTCTACTTGTGTGATCTCTGCCCCTCACACATTATATACTGGAGTTTTCATTTGTATAATCCCTATGCCTGAGATTGGTGCTACCAGGTGAAGGAGTTTGTAGATTTTTAATAACAAGAATTATAGGACTGCTTTTCCAAAAAGTAAACAATCCTTATTTCTATCAATTATGGGTAAGAGGTTTTATCCACATCTTTTTCTTTTCTTTTCCATTATTATTATTATTATTATTATTATTATTATTATTATTATTATATTATTATGTATTTTTTTCCTTTCTGGCCAGTCAGAAAAATGATATCTCATTTACATTAAGAATAGTGGGGATAGGCCTGGCACAGTGGCACATGCCTGTAATCCCAGTGGCTTGAGAGGCTGAGGCAAGAGGATCCTGAGTTCAAACCCAGCCTCAGCAACTTAGCGAGGCCCTAAGCAACTCCATGAGACCCTGTCTCTAAATAAAATACAAAAAATGGGTTGGAGATATTGCTCAGTGGCTAAGCACCTCTGGGTTCAATCCCTGGTACCAAAAAATAAAGAAAGAAAGAATAGTTATTGACAGAACATTCCACATCAGAATATACTCTTATTTGAATTGCCTATTCTTAACATTGCCCATATTCCTATGGGCTCTCTGAATTTTTCTTATAAATTTCTAAGGGCCTAAAGGTCTTTGTATATGAGAGATATTAACATGTCTATCATAAGCACTGCAAATATTATGTGTGATCTGATGTGACTTCCATGTCTTTGACCACAGGTTTTGTTTTTGTTTTTGTAACAAATATGGTATGTGGCATCAATGTGTCTCTCTGCTTTGAAGGTAAATAACAGAAAGGTTAATGATGAGATGCAGACAGCCAGAGAACTGGCTTCCTACCTTTTCTTTCAGGGTTTCCATTATCTCGCTCTGACAGCTCCCAGAATTTTGCAAATGATAAACTCACAGGCTTTTTGTTAGGTGGCAAGAAAAAGAAATGCATTTACCACTCTGCCTGATCTTCCCAAGCATCTTCTTGTACTGTTGTTATTGCTATTTCTATCTTGCTGAAATTTTATCTGACTGCCGTTGATATCAACAATAAACATGTTGCTTTATGGAGTTTCTAATCCCAAAACAGTGGCATAAAATTAATCTTAAGGTAATGGAGTCCCCTTTCACCCCTAACTCCATGGGAAAGCATGAGTCAACTGTGAAATCATCACAGAGGCACAACCACACACAGTTGGTTCATTCTCTGAGTTTCAGACAGCATGCAAGCAATTATCAAATGCTCTGGCCAGTTGAGGAAGACTCCTCATGTAGCAAATTGCCCACAGCAAACTCCAAATCTATCCCAGACCTGCACACCACTATGCAGCTGAGAAGGGAAATGTGACTTTAAAATTCAGACCAAGTACCACTCCAGGTGGTCATGATGACTTCCAGTCCCCTCTCTTACCTCGACACTGTAAAAGCTATATATAGCAGACCCAAGGCAAGCATCATTCTAACTGGAAAAAAATAAAAGCATTCCCTCTAAAATCAGGAACAAGTCAAGGATGCCCACTTTCATCATTTTTATTCAACACAGTCCTTGGATCTCTAGCCAGAGAAATTAAGCAAAAGAAAAAAAAATTAATGGGATACAAATAGGAAAAGAAACACTAGAACTATGTCTATCTGCCAATGGCATGATTCTATACTTAGAAGACACAAAAAACTCAACCAGAAAACTTCTAGAACTCATAAGTGAATTCAGCAAAGTAGCAGGAATCAAAATTAAAACTAATAAATCAATTGCGTTCCTATATTCCAATGACGAATCTGCTGAGAGAGAAATTAGGAAAACCATCCCATTCATAATAGCCTCAAAAATAATAAAATATTTGGGAGTCAGTCTAAGACAAGAGGTGAAAGACCTCACAATGAAAACTACAGATGACTAAAGAAATAAATTGAGGAATTCCTTAGAAGATGGAAAGACCTCCCATGTTCTTGGATAGGCAGAATTAATATTTTCAAAATAGCCGTACTACCAAAAGCACTACACAAATTCAATGGAATTCCCATCAAAATTCCAATAACATTCTACATTAAAATAGAAAAGGCAGACATGAAATCCATGTAGAATAAGAGGCCCAGAATAGACAAAACCATTCTTAGAGGGAAAAAAAAAGTGAAGCAGGAGGCATCACAATATTAGACTTTAAATTATACTACAGAGCTACGGTAACAAAAACAGCATGGTATTGTCACCAAAACAAACATGAGAACCAGTAGAACAGAATAGAAGACTCAGAGACAAACCCACAAAACAAAGTCACCAAAAACATGCAGTGGAGGAAAGACAGCCTCTTCAACAAACAGTGCTGGGAAAACTGGAAATCCATACGTAGTAGGATGAAATTTAACCCCTATCTCTCACCCTGAACAAAACTGTTGCAAATGGTTTTCTTGAGATGTGGTTCTGGATCTAAAAAAAATTCATGAATTTTTAAGATGGATTTTTTGGGATTTATAGGCTAATTTCTCCAATGGCATTTTGCCAATGAAATGATCCTCTGGGAAAAAAAAACTTATTCCTTAGTTATTTACATTATTCCCAGGTTGTCTAATGTTTATTCATCTTATTTCTTTTTAATTGATACCTAATAATTGTATATATTAGGGGCTACAATGCCATAATTCAATTCATGTATACAATGTGTAATGATCAAATCATGGTGATTACTATTTCCATCTTCTTTAACACATGTGCTTTTTTCGTGTTTGGAGTCTTGGTGTTCCACCCACAATCTCTTCCTGTAGTTTCACAGTTTCAGATCTTACATTTTAATTCATTTTGCGTTCATTTTTGTAACTGTGGAGAGACATCACTTAGTTTTATTTTTTCTGCATACAGATACCCAGTATTTCCCTTCTCGTTCTATATGATATATATAATGAATCACTGCAAACTTGAGCCACCCTACAGAGCTGGAGAACACTGTGCTCTATTTCTCCTATCGCTGCATTTTTGGAACCTGTCATCTGGCCCCTGGCTATCTCCCTATTCCCTGCCC
Organism: Tamias sibiricus; assembly: GCA_025594165.1. Taxonomy (NCBI): domain Eukaryota; kingdom Metazoa; phylum Chordata; class Mammalia; order Rodentia; family Sciuridae; genus Tamias; species Tamias sibiricus. The sequence continues at coordinate 165,357,608 of CM046662.1, read as the reverse complement.
TAACTACCTTCTAATCATCATTTTTGTACTCTCTTCTTAGAGATCAAGCTTTCTGAGTTCCTCATACGACAACCGGGAGTGGGTAGGCACCTCTTTGATAAGCTGACTGCAGCGCAGCTGGCTGTATACTGAGGCGAGCACGCGTGACATTATGGTGGTGATATTTTTAGCGCTTGAGGAAACTTCATGCGGTCCTCCATAATGGCTATACTAACCTCCATTCCCACTCACAGTACACTAAAGTAATTGCTCTCTGCATCCTAGACGGCAATCGTGACTTTTGCTTTTGGACGATGCCCATTCTGACCAGAGTGAAATGATAAAATCATGATTTTGATTGGAGTTCCCTGATGGTGCATGATGCTGAGCATTTTTTTCCACGCACATGTCAGCCATTTCTGTATCATCTTTTGAGAAATGTATCTGCAGATCATTGCTCCATGTTCAGTCAGATTATTTGTGGGGGAGTTGTCATTGAGGTTTTTGAGTTCCTTAAGTTAACCCCTTGTCAGATGAATGCTATGTCCATGTACTTTCCCACTCCATAGCTTGTCTCTTTGTTCTGCCAACTATTGCCTTCACTCTGCACAAGCCTTTGGTGTGACAGAATCCCATTTGTCTACTTTGCTTTGGTTATTTTTGCTTTGGGGTCTTATCCAAACCATCACTGCTTATACCAATGTCTTAGTGTTTCACCCATATTCTCTTCTAGGTAGTTTCAGTTTCAGATCTTACATTTAGATATTTCATTCATGTTGAGTTGATTTTTGTAAGTGGGGAGAGACATCACCTAGTTTCTTTCTTTCTTTTTTTTTTTTTTTTTTTTTTTTTTTTACATATAGATACCCAGTATTTCCAGCAAAGTCTATTGAAGAAGTTGTGGATTACTGGGCATTTTAGTCAGCTTGTTTTCACTGTTGTGACTAAAAGTCCTGACAAGAACAGCTTTAGAGGAGGAAAAGTGTATTTAAGGGCTCATAGTTTCAGAAGTCTCAGTCTACAGACAGCAGGGCTCAAGGTGGGGCTAAACATCATGGCTAAAGAGTATGGTGGAGGGAAGCAGCTCACATGATGATCAGAAAGCAGAGAGAGAGAGAGAGAGAGAGAGAGAGAGAGAGACTCCACTCACCAGATACAAAAGACATACCCCAAAGCCACGCCCCCAATACCCACCTCCTCCAGCCACAACCTACCTGCCTTCAGTTTCACTCAGTTAATCCCATCAGGAAATTAATTCGCTGTGTTACAGCTCTCAGAACCCATTTTTCTTCTGTTCTTTCTTGCACTGTCTCACATGTGAGCTTTTGGGGGAGACCTCACATCCAAACCATAATACTTGGCCTTATAAATTATGCATTCCTTGCCCCGATGCCCTTAGTGTGGATTTTGGAAGCTCACAAGCCCTTACTTCTCATCATACAGTCCCATATCCTGCAGTAAAATACATCTGCCTCAGGGAATCTTAGCGGGACAGTTCCAACCCTTATTTTCACTATGAGAAACGTGAGCCTTCAACTTCTTTACGTTAATAGGCCAACTGCATTCCTCTTTGATAGAAAATCAAAATTCTATGCCGCTGATAAAACTGTGGTGACACAGCTTCATAGGATTGATCCTCTTATAAGAGGTGTTAACAATGCAAGTGGGGTTGACTGAAATCCTTGCAAGGAATCAAACACTGCGTGGCTCTCTGGCCTACATTACTAAGTGCTGCATTATATTAACAGCATGTCACAGAGCCTCTGACCCATCACAGCACCAACGTTCAGGGATTCACTGAGTCAATGAGTTGTAGCTGCTGCCAAACCTGACTCAGAGAACATGAGCTATATTGACAACAATACTCAACGGGCCTCTCCAACACTGATCTCTCACCATTTCAAGGTCCCTCGGGGGGAAAAAATATCATTATAGCAACAAAAAAGCAGTGTGCATAACAAAACAGTAGGGGAAATTTCTAGTGTCATAAAATAGCCATTTGGTAAGAAGGAAAACTGGGAACATCATTAAAGCTCATGTCTTACCCCGTCCAGTGCCTCCCAAGACTCAATTGGAAGAGACTGCTTTTGAGAACAATGGGGGCATGAACTGCAGATTAGCAGAGAAAAGCAAGATGAATGCTGAAAGGAACTCATATCAAATACTTCACTGGACGAGTCTGATCTCATTTCCTATAACAAGAATGACATTTTATGTCACAACAGAGGAGGATTTTGCTGCTAAGATGTTGAATGAAATCTCTCAAGAGGAGAATTACCGTCGGGACTTCATGCCATTCTCAAGATCACTCCTGCAGGATCAAAGCACTACTGTATCATATGAAGTATAATCAGGAGCTTTCCCACAGATGACAGCACCCCTCTTCAGCACTCCTGCACCTACAGTGCTCTCTCTCAGGGACCCTCTTCCTACGCTCTCTCCTAGGTCAGGGTCACTACGGCAATGACCTTCAAATATGGGCCTCTGATCGTTCCCCAGTACCCCAGACTCACGTGGGTGACTGCACACCCTTTCTCCACTTGGATGAGAAATGAAAGCCTTTAACTGACAATGTTCATGGCCCCAAATCTATACTTCCCCAGAGCTGTAGTGTCTCAGTGCGTGGTTCACCATCCACTCATTTACTCAAAACTGCCCTTCACACTTCATTTCTCTTCCCCCTTTTCCCAATGCCCAACCACGCTAGTGCCACAGACTCTACCTCTAAAACCATCCATTCCAGCCACTTTCCTCCATCCTCAACAATGCGCCGAGCTGCCTTCCAGTTTCCCCTTTGGCTCCCCTACAGGCCGTTCTTCCAAACAGTGACCAGGAAAGGGCCAGCAAATCCTGTCTCATTCCTGCTTTTCCAGAGACTTGCCACAGCCCATCATAAGCGCTGAAGTTTCATGCCCTGGCGGGAAAGCCCTCTGCAATCTAGTGCTTGCCTCCCTGTGGTCCAAGTTCATACCACTGCGTCCTTCCTTGGTCCCCACAAGCGGTTGATCCAAAGTTCAACTGTCCTGTTCACGGTCATGACTTGAAGGAGCCCTAATTAGGAAGGGCTGTTGCAGCTAGCTGGAAGCCATAAGTTCCACCTGATATGTATGTGACGCACCTGTAGGCACCCGCAAAGCTGAAGGTATATAACCGGGTGAAAGCGGTCCGAGTTAGGAGAACGGAGAATTCAGTCAGTCGGGCAGTCACTCGGTCGGTCAGAAGAATCAGAGCGGCCAGAACGTAGGCAGAGCGGTTACAGAAGAGAAACCAGATAGAAGAAGTAATGACTGGTCAGAGTTAGGCCGAGGCTCCCAAGGAAGACAGAAGACAGAAAACAGAAGAAAGAAGAAGGAAGAAAGAAGAGAGAAGAAAGAAGCTCTAATCTTTCTCTAAGCTAAGCTCTATCTTTCTTTCTAAGACTCTAAGCTATCTTTCTTTCTCTCTAAGCTAAGAAGAAGCTAAGCTCTATCTTTCTTTCTCTCTAAGACTCTAAGCTAAGAAGACAAGAAGAAAAGCTCTTTAATCTTTCTCTCTAAAAATCTTTCTTTCCCTCTCTAAGCTCTCTAAGAAAGTAGAAGTAAAAGTAGTAAAAGCTTTACTCTGCCTCCGAGAGTTTTCCTCCCGGTTTTCGGTACCAGGTAGCTTACAATGACTGCCTCTAAATCCTGTGCAAGGCTCTTACCAAGGTAGGATACTTTTTTTATTTGTTGTGAATGTGATTATTGTTTATGGTCCAATCCTTCCCGCAAAATGTATGTCCCCTAACGGCCAGGAGTCTCTCTGTGCTGTGTAACACTACGTCTCCCATGCCCAAACGGACGCTTCCTCTCTGTGCACTTTCAAGGAAAGTGTTCCGTGATCTACACAATAATGGGAACACGATTTCCTGTCAGGCATTCACTGTCCTCGGTGACACCACGTTCAGGAAGGGGTGGGTCAGAGGCACTGTTCGTTTACACAGATGTTTGTCCATGAGGGATTTTTGTTTGAGATCAACCACCAATCATGTGTTTTCTACAAGAAAATTACACATCAAGGGTGAGTTCCAACCCTCAAAATATTTGCTAGCTCAATGAAATGAAACCAAGATTCTACTTAGAGAAACCTATAGCTGGTTTATTTTGCAATAACGTTTAAATAGGTGGATTGAATGGTTTATAATTCTTTTCCATAATATCCTCCTACTGGAATTCCCTTGAGAGCCTTTCAAAAATAAAAGGAGTGAAATACATGCTGGTTTAAGAAGTCATATGTTATCCACTGAGTTCAACCCTCCGGGTGACCTCGGAGTGACACTGGTGAGTTTCTTCACCTCTCCCCACTTTCGTTGATTCATCTATAAACAGCACTATTAGGCTTAGCTCTGGATGATTGTTGGGGAGATGAAACAATGTATGCAGAACAGTTAGTATTGCCAGTACCTGGGATACAGAGAGCGCTCAAAAAATATGAATCATTATCATGAATAATCATTAAGTTATTGTCAGTACTTTAGAAAACGTTCCAGGTTATAAAATTTTGGAAAATTCTTGTTAAATTTGTATTGTCCTTGCTACATTACAACAGCCTACAGTGACTTCCATTGGTAAATTTATTCAAATCCTCCTTTGGATCCACACATGGGTGATTGTTGCAATCAGGTGAAGATAAGCCAGGAGGATCTACATGCTATGTTTTCCACACATGGGGAACTGGGATGGGTTTCAAAACATAAAAAGGCTAACCCCCAAAAACAACATCTCTGCAAATCATGCATGTTTGATTAGTAACATTAATTTTAGGTGTGTCCGACTACTTAGGATTTGCCCCAGAAAACAATTCCTAGTACAAACTCTGCCATGAAGACAGAGGTAGCCAAGAAAATAAGAGTGAAAGTTAGAACACACATTAGACACTAACACTATAATTACAAAACTGACTCAGCCATCATAATGCACCTTTTGATTGCTGCTATTATGTTCCAGAAGGAACTTCTGAGACCTTATGAACATTTTTTAGAGCTAAATTGTGAAATAATATCAAAAGAATGTAACATAATAAAGTAGAAAGTTATAGGGGAAAAAAACATGAAATCAACTCAGAAATATGGCAGCAGAATGATAAAGTTTATTGTACCAAACTGAGCTAAGAGAGAATTAAGAAAGAAAGAAAGAAAAAAAGAAGAAAGAAAGAAAAAGAAAGAAAGAAAGAAAGATGAAGGAAGGAAGAAGGAAGAGAAAAAGAAAGAAAGGGAGGGAAGAAGGAAGGGAGGGAAAGAAAGATGGTTGTTACTTGGGGCAACTACATATAGACAGATATTTAACTATAATCTATCTATCCGTCCAACTGACCCAGCTGGGCTCGTGGTGTTGCACCTGCAACAGGGCCGATCCTCTGACCTCTCAAGGCTGCTTGCTGGACATGAACATCCCGGTAACTCCGCTGCAAGCAATACAACTCCGGGGCTCTGATCCTGCCAGTCCTTCTGGGCTCTGCTATTTTTATGTTTAATAAGACGTACTCCTTCAAGATGATACTAATGAAATTCCACTGTGATGAGAGCAGTAGTCCAAACGCTCAGCACAGGGGATGTCAGATGCCGAGAAGGCGCGGACATCGGCTCCTGCAGCACAGGGGAGGGGCACTTGGGATTTGGCTCCTGCGCATCTCGTATCTCGCCTTCCTTTGGGGTCCTCTTGAAAACCCACAGGCAAACATTAAGGACAGTCAAAACTTTGGAAGGACCACACAGGTCCCGTCGTCGGTACCCTGGGAAGGATGGTCCCTGATGCTGGAAAACAGCAAATACTATTCAGAAGAGCAGGGAAGTGAGCGACTCGAGCTGAACAATGCGTGGATAGCCTGTAGCAGCCACAGCGAATCTGATGATGACCTCGTTCTAAAACCATGTCGTAAATACCTTGAATCAAACTTAGCACAGCCAGAAGGCTAGAGGGGCACATTTTAACCCAATCTTAAGGACCATTAGTGAAGTTGTATTTTATGAGATTTCATTCTGAATCATTTCATTAAATAACATGTACATGTTCAGTGCTTATTACGTCCCAGCATAGTGAGAAGACGGACGCCTTAATCAGGCCGACCTTGCCGTCTGGGGAAGGAGGACACACACACGTGAACACTACAGTTAATCTTTAAATGGCCATTGCGCGCACACAGGCACACACACACACACACGTGTGGAGACACAGGGCGATGCAACTTGATCTAGTCACAGAGAGAAAAGAGAAAGCTTGCTGGAAGAAGAGGAGGTGCGCTGAGGGTTGGGAGACCAGCAGGAATCCACCTGCTGGACCACAGAGGGGAAATCATCCTACCAACTGTGAACTTTGGGGGGAGAAATAAGAACCTGCAGACAGGTTTACAGATTCCCAGCTCTATGTCCAAATTAAAAATTGGAGGGGCTGGGATTGTGGCTCAGCGGTGGAGCGCCCGCCTCGTACGTGCGCGGCCCGGGGTTCGATCCTCAGCGCCACGTAAATATGAATGCATTGTATTGTGTACAACTAAAGTGAATGGATGAATATTTAAAAAAAAAAAAAAAAAAAAAACTTGGAGCTTTACTCACCCCGTTTGGAAAATCCGCACAGCCTCACCCATCATGCATCCATCAGTGCACCAACTCGCGTACCCGGCTGATGATCATCCACACCCTATCATATCTTATGTAGGCCCTTCTGTACACCCGTGGATGGAGCCATGAGTGGTCAGAAGCTGCAGGACACCACGTACCATGGAAAGCGGAGTGGACATTCCTCAGAAAACTTGGAATGGAACCACCATTTGACCTAGTTATCCCACTCCTCAACATTACACACAAAGGACTTAAAATCAGAATACCACAGTGACACAGCCACATCAATGTTTGCAGCAGCTCAATTCACGACAGCCAAGCTATGGAACCAACCTAGACGCCCTTCCACAGATAGATGGATCAAGAAAATGTGGTATATATACAAAGTGGAATATCACTCAGTCAAAAAGAAGAATGAAATTATGGCATTTGCCCGTAAATGGGTGGGACTAGAAAATATCATGTTGAGTGAAATAAGCCAATCCCCTCAAAAAAAAAAAAAAAGGCCAATTGTTCTGATTTGTTATTCTCTCTGATTTATTGATGCTAACACACAAAAAGGAGAGGAAGAGGGAAAATAGATGTTCAGTGGATTAGACAAAGGGGAATGAAAGGAGGGGAGGGGTGTGGGGTAGGAAGGATAGTGGAATGAATCAAATAGTATTCCCCTCTGTGCATATATGATTACCCAATTGGTGTAATTCTAATCATGTACGACCAGAAGAATGAGAAGTAATACTCCATTTATGTATGATGTGTCAAAATGCAATCTACTGTCATGTATAACTAATTAGAACAAATTTAAAAAATCCCTACACCAGCGGAATATACATTGGAAGGAGAACAGAAATCAGACAAAATAAGCATAAGATCATGTGTCAGATGGTGTGAAGTTCTTTGAGAAAAAGCAATAAAGCAGAGAAGGAACGCAGATATTAGGAGAATGATTCCAAAATTAATAATGTGTTCCTGAATATCTCCTGAGAAGGTGATGGTTGAATAAACCTGAATGGAAGACAATGAATTCTTGGGGGTATTCAGGTACATATGAATCTGAGAACATAAATAAGCTATCCAGGTTGTGAGATTCAATAGGCAGTTAAATATACAATTGTGGAGCTTCAAGAGACAGGTCCTGGCCAGAGGCGGACATGGGGGAGCAGTCAGAGTGTAGATGCTACTAAAGACACAAGAGCAGACAGATCCCCAAATAGTGAGGATGGTGGGAAAAGATACAATGTCCTGGCACGGAGCCACACATGACCCCCGTGGGTGGACAGCAGGGAGAGGGGCAGTGGCAGCTAAGGCTGAATGGCCAGGAACAGAAGGATCAGGCCAGGGAAATGCAGTGTCCTAAAATCAGATGGACAACAGTGCTTCCCAGAGCCAGGGGTGGGGGCGCATACCTGTCCTCCCAGCCCCCTGGGAGACTAAGGCTGGAGGATCACAAACTAGAAACCAGCCTCAGCAACTTCGTGAGACCCTATCTCAAAATAAATAAATGAATAAATAAATAAATAGAGCTGGGGACATGGCTCAGTGGTAAAGGGCCTCTGCGTTCAATCCCCAATACCAAAGAATTAATAAGCCAAATAAATAAGGACTTGAGGAGGTGAGAGGGACGGAGGGAACGGGTACTGGTGACCGGTAAGTCTGGGGTGACAGCCTCAACCACTACACCTAGCGACAGGGCAGCAACCGGGGACTTGGTGAGGGGTCCTGAGGAGGGGACTGGGGGATCAGCGTGGTTCCAGAGGAAGTGGGGAGACAGGAGCCGAGGACAACAAAGGCAGGCAAGGCCTTCCACAGAGCTTTTCTGTAAAGGAAAAAAACGTGCATTGTAGCTGGAGGCGATGTCAGGGGCCCACAGGGCCTTTGTTTTTTTCTTAAGGTTATAGATGTTTCCATTCATATTGGAAAAATACAGCAGAGAGGGGAAAGTGAAAACTGTTAGACAAGAAAGAAAAGGAAGAACTGCTTGTGTCCTATAGGAGCAAGGGGAGGGGACACAGCTGGGCCAAGCTCAGGTCATGGGCCCCAGCCAGATTGAATCGGAGAGGCCAACCGTGAGGTGTTCTGATTGGCTAGCTCGGCAGGTGTCCCACCTTCCCACCACACCTGCAGCAGGGAAATTTCTTGCTACTGAAGGAGAAGGAACTGCTCTCAGGAGTCTCAGGGCCGACGCTCCAATCTGTGTACTAAAGAAAACCTCCGGGCCATGATGGTGCGTGCCCGGGAGCCGCCCACCTCGTTCCTCTGTGCTGCGTGTTCCTGGTCTGTTGTCAGAAAATACAGCGGGACTGATTTCCCAGAATCTCCTGACCATCTTTCCAATCTTTGCTTTTTCTGCTTTGGTTTAACCAACAGTGGTCTGTTTTTTTAAGCAAAAGGAAATGAAGCAAGATGACTCTGATCCTCTGTGGCCTGGGAGGCTAAAAGGGACACAAACACATGCCACATGAAAAGCACCAGGGGATGAAGCATGAGCTGCCGGGGTCTGCAGCCCTGCAGCTGGGAGGCCTCTCCGATACCCCAGTGTGCAGACAGCGCAGGAAAACACTCGAGTCCCGTGAAACCCCAACACCCAAACACAGGGTCAGTTTTAGGCCCTTGGGAACGGTCTGCCAAAAAGGATCCTACACGTGGGAGGCAGGGTCCTTACAGGCACATACAAATCTTCAAATCCAAGCAATCGACCCCACGCACATCTGCCTCGCTAGTGGGTGTCTGAGCATAAACAGCACACGAACTCCCAGGCTGACCGGAGCAAAGAACCGTCGGAAGAAAATGGATTCGGGCCGTGGCCACACATCTGTGATCCACAAATATTTATAGTAGTCATAAAGCTGGTGACCTTCAGGACGATCGGATACTTGGCAGACGCTCACCTAAACAAAAGAAGAAACAGGCCAAACTCCCAAAGAGAAGAAAAGAGGCGAGGCGAGCAGTCCCAAGTCCACGGCGCACATTCCAATGCACTCTAACGGGGTTAATGGGAGCCGACAATTCTCCTGCCAGTGAACTTTGGTAGCACCCAGTGAAATGCATGTGACAAAACAGATCACATCTGCATGGGCCCTTCCAGATCAATTCGCAGAGATGTGCCCCATCAGGCTGACTAGACAATAGGGCAGGAATAACAAGGGGTCAAATCCAGAGCTTTAGGATTTCTGACTTTATTCACAATGACAGGCTACATCTTTACCCCCAAATGCATCTACTCAGCTTGTGGAAGCTGGCAATATACTATACGTTGTACCAATAACATACCCAGAAATGTATCGCAAATATCACAAAATTCCTACGACAGCAGTGACACCAGAAAAAATATTGCCAGCAACTCTGTAGGCACAATTTTTTTTTTTTTTTTTTCATATTCAATCTCTTTGTCTCCAGAAACTCAGTCTGGTTTGAACATGTCATTACCTATTTTACCACTGCTGAATCTATATTCTCTCAAGGTCCTTGTTTTGCAGCCAAGAAATGTAAATACCAAGAGAAGTAAAAACTGAGAGCTGTGGTCCATGGCCGCGCTAATGTGCATCTCAGAAAGAGAGATCTGGGTTCAATCTTTTGGAAATTATGAACTTTCGGAACCATTTTTGCAAGCACATCATAAATTCATATTGTAGGTGACATCATAAATTCATATTGTAGGTGAGAGCCCCAGACTCCTCCAGAGAGAACATCAACCCGCCGGTCGGAGCTCTGACACCTCCCCTGGGTCTTCTACCCTCCACATGAACGTCAAGGGCGAACAGCAAGAGTTACCAAAGCACCGTTACAAGGGCTAAATCATGGCCAACCTATTGGGTCAATTTAAAATAAAAATGACCAAATAGAGTTGTTAAAATACAGACAAAAGTTGTAGAACATCTCAAGAGGCAGAAGGTACCCTTGGCCTAATAGAGGAATACATGAAAGAATTCTGGTTGTCTGGCTGACCGCCGGGTCTTTCCTTATAGGATAAAGTTGCAGCTGGAACCTTCCCAGTTGTATGAACACGTTGGTCGCCTAAATTTAGAGGTTGATTTTTTTTTTTAATTTTTTCATTTGTTTTAATTAGTTGTACATGACAGTAGAATGCATTTATGCACTGTGAAAAATCATACATAGATGGCATATAATTTCTCATTTTCTAAGTGTACATGTTGCAGAATCATATTGGTCATGTAGTCACATATATACATACAGTAATAATGTCTGTTTCATTCCACTATCTTTCCCATCCCCACATCCCTTCCCTCCCCTCCCTTCACTTCCCTCTACCTAATCTAAGGTAATGCTATTTTCCTCTAATGCCCCCACCTTATTGTGAATTAGCATCCACGTATTAGAGAAAACATCCAGCCTTTGGTTTTGTGGGATTGGCTTATTTCGCTTAGCATGATATTCTCCAACTCCAACCATTTACTAGAACCATGCCATAATTTCACTATTCTTTAAAGCTGAGTAATATTCCATTGAGTATACATACCATATTTTCTTTATTTCTTCTATTGAGGGACACCGAGGTTGGTTCCATAGTCTAGCTATTGTGAACTGAGCTGCTATAAACATTGATGTGGCTGCATCACTGTAGTATGCTGACTTTAAGTCCTCTGGGTATAAACCAAGGAGTGGGATAGCTGGGTCGAATGGTGGCTCCATTCCCAGGTTTCTGCTTTCCATAGTGGTTGCACCAATCTGCAGCTCCACCAGCAATGTATGGGTGTACCTTTTTCCCCACATCCTTGCCAACATTTACTGTTGCCTGTATTCTTGATGATTGCTGTTCTGACAGGAGTAAGATGAAATCTTGGAGTAGTTTTGATTTGCATTTCTCTAATTGCTAGAGATGTTGAACACAACATGTTTTCAAATATTTGTTTGAGACTGATTTTTTGACAGTGAGGAAGAAGAGAGGCAGAACAAAGCACTAAGGAGAATTTAAAACTCAATATCCACCTTGAAATAACTATTTCTACATTAAAATGTTGAAAATTTTTTAATAAGATCAGAAGAAGATATAGGGAAGTGTTTAGGTTTCTAACCACTGATTGAAATATGTATACAAACAGTTGTATGTAAAACGATGCTATATATGTGCACTATGAATTGTAATTATTATAAATAAAAAATAAATTTAAAAAACAAAAAAAGAAATAATTATAATGAAAAATTAATATCATCAAAAGAAAGTTCTTTAAGAAAATAAAGTTAATAAAACAAATGAAATCGAAAAAAAAAATAAAATAACAAGAAAGAGTTAACGTCCTTACAACCACGTTCTAAAATCTGTGAGAAAAACATTGGGAATCAATAACTAAACAGCCTTAAAATATGGGCAAACGAGTCCAACATATGCTTATTTTCTGTCTTTATCCTTCTCAGAGTAAGGGCTAATTATCACTTGAAAAAAAAAAAAATCAACCAAAGAACACAATGAGTAAAGAACAAAAAATATAAAAGGAATGAATACTGTCAAATTGACAAAAACATTTACAATGGTACTCAGGGAGAAGAAAGTTTCAACCAAACAAACTCTCTAATGTTAGTGAAGTGTAAATCTATAACACTTTTACAAAGCCAACTGGCAGTCTTATTAAAACCCCTGGGTTTTGAAGTAGTAAAATCAACTGCAGCTATTCGGACCTAATGAAATAACTTGCACTCAAAAGAAAGCTTTAGGATAATAATTGCTCCCATTTATGAAGCATGCACTTTATGCATCAAATACACACTCTTCACAAGAGAAAAGACACTGTGACCCACAAACAGCTAAAAGGTAAGATCGGAGCCCAGCACAGAGGGGGTGGACTCCCTGGCTTTGAATGCTTATGCCAGCAAAAGGGAAGTAGTAAACTATATTACAGTTACAGTATCTTTTGCATGGTGGAATATTATATAAGCATTAAAAATGAGGTTTATTTACAATTTGCAATAATATGGGAAAGTGCATATGAAACCACAAGTGAAAAAGCAGCATGCAAAATCCTATATAAAGAATACACTCTGAAAGGCCACATTAAAGGCTAACAGTGGCTGTCTTTAGAGCACACAAAAAGTGGTGAGTTTTTTCTCCTTCTTTTACATATTTTCCATAAAGACCATTCACTACATTAAACCATTTATGCTTTTCTTCACATTTTTAACTGCAAAAATAATACTGAAAATTTTAGATAGTAAACATGACTGATAAAATGTGAACCCCTTCAATGCCAGAGATAATCCCTATTTAAAGTTTGATGTGTATTAATACATAGTCTAGTAGATGTTATTACACAGATGGACTTTTGCATAGAAATTATATGTGAGTGTATTTTTAAGATAAATGGAATTCTATTAAATATATTATTCTGCAATTTGCTTTTTCCAGTTAATAAGATACCATGGATAGCTTTCCATTACTTTTCTAATCAGAATTTTATTTTATATCATTACCATTAAAGTGAAGAACACTTTTCTATTATGCATGGAAGAAGTATGGAGGAACCGGCGGCTCTGTGGAAAAGGCGTATTTCCAACAGTTCTGCTACATTAGGCCCACGGGCTGGCTTCAGTTATTTGTTTCTAAGAATGAATGAATGAAAAGTTCCCTGTCTAAACTCTTGAAAGAAAACACAAATTAATTGCTCTCTCAATTTTTCTTTGCCCATCTTTTTAGATGGTAAAAAGTTACAATAGAGAGTGAAATACACCTTGAAGTATCCGAGTATCCTTCTGTAAGGAAAAAAATAAGCAAAATATAAAACAAAAACAAAGAAAATCTCTATCTCTCTCTCTCTCTCTCTCTCTCTCTCTCTCACTCTCACACACACACACACACACACACACACACACACACACACACAGCATTTGATGTATGGGATCAAGAGTGTCTCCATGTCTTTTCATGATTTAAACATATAAATCTTATTCAAACTTGACTATTACAGAAATATTTATTTGCTCTTAATAAAAGAGCAAACCTTGATACAAGAATATTTTGTTCCATATAATTATCAGAAGCGCGAGATAACTGCATTTCCTCTCTACATGTGTAAGTAGCAACATGCATAAAGTGCAAAATGAAAATGTCCCATTTAAATACATTATGAAGACCAAAGTAGGAAATGCTATCTGAACTTATTTTGTGAATGAACTACCCTTTCTAGAGTAGCAAAAACACACCAAGAGAATAATCATCATCAGGCCCTACTCGGAGCACAGCTGGTCTAGGAGCCAGCTTAGACGGATACACTTGGACCCTACAGACCATGTCAAGCAAAGGAGCTCCAAGGGCCCTTCTCCCCAGTGTAGGTTTTTGCAGTTTCAGTCGACTTCATTAAAAATTGTTCATGACTGAATTCCAGCATCCAAGCTAAATTTTGTTAGGACTCACCAGCCAATGGTACATTTACATTCACCGCAAAACGGGGTCTTGGAGCACCTCAAGGACTACATAGATCAAGGCTCAGCAAACTGCAGCCTGCAGGCCACATCCAGCCTGCACTTGCCTCTGGACACAAAGTCATGCAGAAGCACAGCCATGCTCATAAACTTACATGTTGCCAGCGCCTTCTGTCTGCCAGGATGGCAGAGACAACTTGATGCAGGAGAGACCCTGTGGCCTGCAGATCCTGAAACCCTTGCTCTCTTAACCTTCTCAGAAAACATTTGCAATTCCTGACTGTTGTTTGAAAAAGTGGTTTCTTGTACACTTTTCTTTAAGGGACTGAGTATTTCAGGTAAGGTAAAAAAATAAATGAGCCTGGCATGGTGGCGCACGCCTGTAATCCCAGCACTTGGGAGGCTGAGGCAGGAGGATTGTGAGTTCAAAGCCAGCCTCAGCAATGGTGAGGCACTTAGCAACTCAGTGAGACCCTGTCTCTAATAAAATACAGAAAAAGGGCTGGGGATATGGCCCCATGGTTGAGTGCCCCTGAGTTCAATCCCGGGTGCCAAAAATAAAAAGGAAAAAGGAAGAAAAAGGAAGAGTGCATGCCTGTCCTTATTCTAGGCAGGCATTCCTGAGCTGAGAGGCGGCACCGTTAGGGTCAGGAGTCCACATTCAAATCCCAGCTCTGTCTCTCCCAGTTGGTCTGCTTTCTTCGCTTCTCTGAGCCTCACTATCCTCCTCTGTAAAGTGGGGTCACCTCCTAGGGCTGTCATGGGAACTGACCACATCTCACCCCACACAGGACCCGTACACAGTGAGGGCTTACAGGAACTACCTCTCTTCCTATTGTGGTCTGACACTGCACATGCCAAACAAGCCAGGGCAGGCTCCGGGTGGTCTCTGCCCTTCCCCAGCTCCGGGGTTCGGTGGTTCTCTGTGGAGGAGACCGAGGCAGGCCCTCAGGTGCCCGGTCAAGTCCTAATTCAGACACCACAGGAACTGGATATAAGTGGGCTGGAGAAAGTCACAAAATGTGAGTCCTCAACCCGTCCCTCTGTGAATGTAGGACTAGCAGGACTTCCAGTCAGCCTGATGGGGCGCAGACAGACGGGAGTTAAGGGGATAGAGACTACAGCCATGCTGACCCCCCACATACTTTCTTTTAAAAAGCAATTTACCTAAGGCCATTCTGGCCCTTTCCTGGCTTAAGTCAATAGGATGTTACATTCCTCTACAAACAACCTCTTACCCTAGGGCTGTTCTCTCGGGGCCAAGGAATGTAAGATTCCTCCTTGCCAACACGAACACAAGTTATCCTGAAAAAGGGACTTTCATGACCTTTAAACAGACCAAAGATTCCCAGACTCCAGAAACCAGAATCATTAAAAGCAAAGCCTACCAACTATAAATCTGTAAAATTAAGTTGCGGTGAGAACCGTTTGGTGTAGGCCAAAGTCACTGACGCTTGCCTTTAGATCCACAGCATCATTTTCACCTCATCCTAACAGTAAAGTGCTCCCCACCCCGATGGGTTCCACTTGGGTACCGGTGGGTAAAATCATGTGCAGCAAGGATTTAAAAAGTGGGATGCCTTCCTGCTGCCAGTCAGGAGCTGAGCAAGCGGTGGACCCAGGGTGGGACTGAGAAGTGCCCGAAACCCCCCCAATAAAACTGGGCCACCAAGGGGACACCACGTCACTTTCTTCTTTGAGACAGTTCATCTCTCCCTCAAGGGACACTGCCTTTTCTCTTCTCATAAACTTTGCTATTCTTTTATGATGTTCCATGTCTTGCTTGAAATCTTCTTGTGCAAGGAAACAAGAGCTGAGAAACCCACGCCCCTAACACGCTGGGGACTTCTAGGCGCCTCCAGGCCCAGTTCTGAGACTCCCGTAGCCACCTTCAGTACAGATAAAAACAGGAGCACAGCTCCCGGGGCTGGGAGTCATGGGATACACGGAGCAAGGCGCTGCGTGGACTGGAAAGCAGGCTCAGCCTGTCCACAGCAACTTAGGAGAAAAACAAGTTAGCAACATAGGCGGCTCTCTTCAAAACCCAGGATACACAATGAGACGCCATTCCTTCCCTTTCCCACCAGTTCCTCCCTCACCTCACTAGCCTCACACGTTCTCCCATCCCTCCCTCTCTTCCAGTTCCCCTGAAAGGTAGCCCCAGGCATTGGGTATTGTAAGTAAAGAAGATAACACCTGGGTCTGAAGGCCTAAGACAGCCCCCTGGGAGCTTGGCTCTCTGAGCCCCCACTTTGGAAGCTCAGCAAACAGGACTGGTGGGTGAGCATCGACCACTGGGACCTGAGGGGCTGGTCTGTGCACTGCCCAAGGTCAGAGAACTCAGGACAATATGAGCCCCTCCCCATCCCCACACCAGGAGGATCCCTGAGCGCATCAGGAGGACTTTGGGCCTTACCCAGGAGGATTAGAGCACTGCAAAACGTGCTACAGCAGGGAATTGAGATATGTGACAATGGCGCGTACCACAAAATAAACCAGAGCACAGACACAAACCTGCAACCTGGCAGGCCATCACACCAGGGGCCAGAAGATGCCACGAGTCACCAGGGTCTTGAAAGGTCTCTGCACAGTAGGGCTGGCCCCAGGCTGCTTTTCCTTCAAAATTCAGAAGGAATTCTCTTTCCGAATGTGTGCTCGTTCACAGCTATTCGTGACAGTGAAGATGAGGGCAGCTCATAAGCCACCGACCACGGCATCTCCGTCTGTAGCACTCTGGGTGAGCCACTTCCCACCCGGATGTCTTACTTACCAAGGAGAGCAAGGGCAGAGGCTGTGCGTCCTCAGTCATGAATCACACTGAACTCCACAGCCACATGGGCACACAAGCCGCGATCTCACACACCAACGCTTCATAAAGGAAAAAGAGAGAAAGATCCGTTGGTTCTTTTTAAAAGACTCTGGGTTCATTGGATATCAAGTCTAGAAAGTTCCATCGATGCCCTTAAAACCAGCACAAGCTGCTGTAGCAATACAAAACCTAGAACAGAGTGTCACAGGATGGCTGGCTGATCACCAATGGGCACCCCAAATCACTATCACATGCACCAACGTGTTTCTTTCTTCAGAAATGAGAAAAAAACATTCTGATACTCTTCATCATAAAGAGAACAAATGTCGGCCGGGCGCGGTGGCGCATGCCTGTAATCCCAGCACTTTGGGAGGCTGAGGCAGGAGGATCACGAGTTCAAGGCCAGCCTCAGCAATGGCGAGGCACTTAGCAACTCAGTGAGACCTTGTCTCTAAATAAAATACAAAAAAAGTCTGGGGATGTGACCCAGTGGTCAAGTGCCCCTGAGTTCAATCCCCGGTACCACAAAAAAAAAAAAAAAAGAGAACAAATGTCATGAAACATCCAAAAGAACCTGCCCATGTTACAATGATTCTTTTATTCCGGATTTTGAAACATATACTTGCTAAAGTAAAGTGTTTCCACAAGAAGATACAGGCAGCAGGTATAAAA
The DNA here is from genome assembly GCA_025594165.1 of Tamias sibiricus. NCBI lineage: Eukaryota > Metazoa > Chordata > Mammalia > Rodentia > Sciuridae > Tamias > Tamias sibiricus. The sequence goes on along the minus strand of CM046662.1, from coordinate 165,340,203 downwards.
GAAACTATGCCTGAATTTTAGTTTGTCCATTACTTACATATTAATTTGCCTGGTGCACAATTGTGAGACTTTGTATAATTCAGAATTCTTGTTCCTAGAAACAATTCACCTTATCAGAACCAATCAAACCCTGATGCATCTCCTCATCTGAATTAATATATGAAAATCTGGGACGCTTGATATCATAATGGGATAAAAAGACTATCGCAATTCCAGCCTCCCAGAAAACCAAGTGCCACAAGTTGAAATGAGGGACTTCTCATTTATCACCCTCAAAGGACATGTGTCCATTATCAGTGACGGACACCGGCTACTTCCAACACTGCACTTAGGGGCTCATGCTTTTGTATCCGTGTTCATCCAGTTTCTTTCTTTCTACTCTTCGCAGTCAGCAACTTGTGTCTACCGTGCGGGAGAAGCAGCGCACTGACGGCGACCTACCCACCCACGCACTCAGGAAGCAGCTGACAACAATGAAGACCAAAATGGAGGGAAGGCTTTCCAGAACATTCTGGCTGTTCCTCCAGACAACGGGTCCCACATGGTCCACCTTAGTAATGACTGTAAGGCCGTCAGCCTACAGAAAATAACCTGAATTACAGCTGAAATTTTACAAAGTGTTCTTCTACCTGCTGGACGCTGACTTGGAGGTTCTGGGGTTCAAAGCAGCTACGCTGCATCTCCATGAGGCTTCCCACACCCAGAAAGTGCCTGGGGTGAGCTCATGGGAAGCAGGGGGGAGCCCCAAGGCGGCATCATCCATAGGGCCTGCCACAGAGGCACCCAACAGCCCAGGTGTGCTCAGACAGTGCAGCCTCGCCAACGCTAAGGTCCCAGTTGTGTCTTTGAAGGCCCGTGTGACATCATCCTCTGGAAATGACGAGGTGCAGATGCAAATCTTTGAAGCCAAAAGAGAGGTCAGGGAGCTCTTCCCAAGTAAGGAAGCACATTCAGTCCGGGAAAAATTCTTAGGAGCAGCCAATTTCTTCTTCACAACACCCATAATGTCTCCTTTGGGTGTGGCAGGAAGGCATGTTAGTTAGGACTTCGTTATTAAACAGCATGTTTGGAGACATGAATCTCCTTTCTGGAGCCCTAAAATCTGTTTTACAACAATCGTGACCAAAATTTCCCTGTATTTGTTTAGCTCATAATCAAAATTTAGATTAATAAACTAGGACAGAGGCACAGACCTGGCTCTGTCCTGCCACAGATACCTGGCAATGTCTGTAAGCTCCCACTTACGAATTAAATCAGAATTAAATTAAAAATAGGGCGGCGGATGGGTCTCCTGTCCTCACCCAGTGAGGTCACAGATGAGCTGGACACCTGAGCGAGCTGGCAGAATGTGGGCCATTCTCTTAAACAGCACGAGAGACGAGGCCAGAAAGAACACTGAAAGAATCCAGGAAGCAAAGAAAGCGGATACTCAGGAAGAGCCGTCCCTGCTGAATCCAGGCAGGGACAGCCAGACAGTCCCAATCTTCAGGTTTCAAAAGCCAGCCCCGTCCTTGAGAAACGCCACCTTGAGTGACAGTGGCTTGGGGAAGACACAACTCCCTCAGAAGTTGAAGTCAAGGAAGTTGGTCCCAGCAGCAGGAGTCGGGGCTGAGACCCTAAAGGGTTCTTACTGCAAGACGGGGGAGTCACCGTCGGGGGCAACAGGGCCACACAAGCAGCAGGGCCTTCAGCCCTTGCCCGCACAGGCACTGGCCAGCTGCGCCCCCCCCCCCCCCCCCATGCTGGCCAACTCCGGGCAGAAACTGCTGCCAGCCCTCGGGTCTGAAGGGAGCTGAAGGAATGCAGAACAGTACACCTGTCCTCGCCCACTAGGGTCACCGCATGCTGACACATAAACCAGAGATCCCTGACGTTTCCTTTAGGAACTGAGAAAGCAGTCAGAAGGTCCAGAAACTCCAAGCCCTGGAGGCTCACCCCAACTGGAAGTTGGAATATTTTGAAGCAGGACATTTTTGGTGTTTTTGCGGGGGACACTGTAGGCCAGGACAGACAGTCTGTACTAGTGACACGGACTTTGGTTAAGGCTTTGTGCTATGCCCTATCAGCCTAACCTCTGGAGGAGCTGGAGACTGAGGTAGTCATACAGTCACTCAACAACATCTATCTGGTCCATTCCCAATAAAAGCCTGGACACCAAGGCCAGGGTGAGCTTCCCTGGTGGCCAACACTCCACCTGTCTGGTCCTAGAGGAATAAAGCCCCGTCCACAACTGGGAGAGGACAACTGGAAGCTCAGGCCATCTCTCCTGGGCTGCCCTACACAACTGTGCATTGCTGTTTCAGTGTCCTTCAACTGAGATCAACCATAACCATGAACATGACAAGCGTTCCTAGGTTCAGTGAGTCCTTCCGGTGGCAATCATGGGAACACCCACCTGGAAAAGGAAGGTCACGTTCAAATATAATATGGGTGAAGGAAGGGCTGGAATAACGTGACTAGATGGAGATGAAAACACAGGGAAACGGAGTGGAAGCTGAGGCGTGGCACCCGACAGTCTTGGGGAACAGAGGCATCGTTTGAAGAGACTGGCCAGAGGCGTCATTCAAACAGATGGGGTCCACACATGGGTGGGTATGCAGATTGGGGCCTGAAAATCAACATGGGAAACTTGGAGCTCCAAATGGCATTTCACTATGGAGATACCTAGATGGGTGGATGGATGGATGGATGGATGGATGGATGGATGGATGGATAGATGGATAGATTGATAGATTGATAGATAGATAGATGATAGATTAGATGTCCCTCATCTTCCCAGATACACTCTAGCTATCTAAAATAGATTTTTAAATATTTTAAATCAAAGAACTACAAATCATAATCCATGTTTGGAAAAACAGTAGTTGTACAAAAAATCAGGCTAGAAACTCAATGTATTAAATGAGGAAAAAATTTCCTGGAAGTTTTGTGATACCATAAACACCATAGGATCCAAATTTTCTATCCAGGAATTAAAATACAAACTGAGTAAAGGATCTGACTTTTGGTGGCTCCCTAGGGCAGTCCCACTGGCTTGGGTGCAGGGACTATCCAGAGAACCCAGCACCCAGAGGTGAGCTGCGGATGGAAGAAAGCCCTTCCCTCTGGCTGTGCACACTGCCCCCTTTCTGTCACTGTCCCTAACCTGGCTGTCCAGGGCTGCAAGAGGGCACCTCTTCTTCTCAAATGAGGGGACAGCACCTGGAGAAATTAACTGTGCATGTTTAGGGTAAAAAGGATGCTGTCATCAGAATACCGCAGTCATCAAGAAAAGAAAGAAGGGCTGGCCACGGAAAAGGAGGAGGAGACGTGGGGTGGGGGTGATAGAGCGGGCAGTGGAGAGAGGGACAGGGAAGAACGGGTAGGAGGGAAGGAGGGAAACGAGGCCAAGACCAGAAGTAGCCAGCCGAGAGAATCAGATCTAAAATTTGATGTCCTTTCCTTTTGAACATAAGTTATCATTATAAAATATATTTTCATGGCTTACCTTTAAAATAAAATTTATTTTATGTCTTTGAAGCTTACAACATGATGTCATTGAGGGAATACACCAGGACAGTGAAAGGGAAGCAATGACTCTGACATCATCTCAGGTACTTTCTCTTTGGTGAGAAGAGCAGCTAAATTCTACTTATTTAACTAAAATGTAAAATATCCTAGAATTTTATGAATCAGTCTCCACACTGCCCATTAACTCTGTCTTAACGAAATGCAGGCAGCCTGGGCTCCAGGGAGAGCATTCATTCCTGAGCAAACATGCCAAGGTTTCAGAGGGCTGAAGTGGTAGAGCACTTGCCTAGCACGTGCACGGCCCTGGGTTCGACTGGACTGGAAAAAAAAAATTGAAAGGGAAAAGCAAAATGAACATAAAGATGGAGGTGAGGAAGAAAGCAATGTCCAAGTGGTGGCTGTACGAGGCTCTAAGGAACAGCCACCCATGTCCTCCTCTGAGCCAACACCAGCTGGTGTCAGACACTCGTCCACAGTGTGTCCAATCTGCTCTCTTGAATGGAAGATTGCTGACCACGTTTCCCTCAAGACAGGGTCAAGGCTCAAATGGAACAGTCAGTATTGTTTTAAAGACAGGGATTCCTTGATTTGTTCACAATCAGCATCTGAACTTGGAACACTATTTAGCATTGGGATAGTCGGATGCTGAGAGCACAGTTAGAGATGTGATGGATTTGCCACCGTGGAGTCTCTACCTGTTACAGGTGCGACTTCGCCTCTAGGCTGCCAGCACTGGCCAGCACGGAGTCACTGCGTGGTACCCAGCCAAGCTCCACACTGACCAACAGCATCTGAATGACACCGTGCTCTCGTGAAGAACCACGTCTGTTCAGACAGTGGAGGAGGCAGAGATGCCCCACAAATATATGACACATCATAGGCACAGGACAAGGACACATGTGAAGTCAAGTCTCGAGACTTGTGATAACACGGTGATTTTGCATCCTTTTTTTTTTTTTTGCCATTTCAGTACAGAAGAGGCCAAGAATGGCATGCGTGGGACCATAGCGATGTGGCAGGTCTCTGCCCGCAAAGAGTTCATCCTCTGGAATGGCTTCTCCCCGTATCAGAAGTGATCTCACTATTTAGGTTATTGTGCAGGTTATTATGTTCTCCAGAAATAAAATTAATCAAGAACATTGAATAAAGAATCCCCTTGGTAATCATCTCACATGCCTTTTTAAAAGACAAGTGTCAGAGGATGGCATTTTGCAGGAGCCCTGATTGGGGAGATGGCTGAGATTGCGGTTGGCTACGGGCCATAGAGATATTCGGACATTGCCGCCTTCCGTGGTCTCACGGGACTTGGCCCGGGATCTCGCAGGACTTGGCCCAGGATCTCGCGGGACTTGAGCCGAGATCGGATCGGGCTGGCGCCATTTTGTTTGTGGGTTTTTTGGTGGTGTGTGGTGCGTGTTAGGGAGAAGTTATCAGAATAAAAAGCCTGTTTGTTTCCAGTTTGCCTCTGAACTTCTTCCATGGCTTCGTTGCTCCAAGTGGCAATCGCTTCAGACAGCAACAGCATTTCCCATCACTGATTCCCCAGACATCTTAGGGCAGAAGCAGGAGCCCCTGGAAACCCACGCCAAAGGCAACCAGGTCTTCATGCGCAGCCAGTTCCCTTGTGGGGACACATGACTTTACACCAAGGTCTATTGATGATGCAAACATCTAACTCCGAGGCCAGCAAGGGAAACCCCACCTCCCTGAACAGAAGAACAGGCAGTACTGAGAGTCGTACCCCAAGAGCAAGAGGCAAAGGGAAGAGAAATGAACTTCCTACCTGAGCGCCCACAGCCAGGCCTAGCCTGAGACTACGCTCTGCACAGATAGGAGTCACTGTGAAATGTGGTGCTTTAGAAATAATAGACACCTCTGAGACCCAGGAAAAAAGAGAGAGCAGAAAACAGAGGATTTCTTTTCTGGGAGCATAGACTCATCCCGACAGCAGTAGGGAAGGAGCAATCCAATTGTTTCCCATTAGTCTTTGTGCAGATTACCTTTGGCAAGATCATAAAGCTGGTAGTAATTGCTGACCCCGGAACCAGTACATTGCTGCAGAGACTAAAATAAAACTGGAGAAAAACACTTCCTAGTCCATTGCTCCCCGTGGGCCAATGAGGTGTGTTCTGAGCTGCATGGGAGCCCAGCAAGGAAGGAGGGGGCAAAACAACTCCATTAGGATGACAGCAAACAAGCCGTCAAAAGCTAAGCAACTCCTCACAATGCACAAGCTCTAAAATTGACTCTCTAGGGGCGCCAAGATTTCAGAATAGTGAGCACTTTCTTATTTCAGCCACCATGTGCCAAATTTTCAAAGGGCAGGCTTGCTTTTCATGTAGGCAATCTCGAAGAGCTTGCACCAGTGACTAATTTGCATGGGCAATTGGCCTCTCAGCTTTCATTCTGACAACTAAATTGATCCACCCTTCGTAGACTAGCATCTCAATACCCAGAAAGAGAAGGGTGTCTGAGGCCCTTTGAAAATGTGGTCTCTCAATTGCTACTTATTGAGAACAATGCATCCAACAAGACTTGTCCTATAAGCTGCAGCTTGTCTAATAAAAGAGATTTGAGATTTAACTCTAAATCTAAATTCAAGGTGTAATCCTAACATCAAGATTTCACTCTAAAAATAATAATTTAACTACTACTGTTACTTAATTGCCTCTGTTAATGCAGAATCAAAAGGTCCAGGTTGGTTCTCACATGAGTGCTCTGATCGTTACATAGGAAGAGGAAACTGTGGGTTAGACCCCCAGTGGCACCAAAATCTCCATGGAACAGAACTGAGCTAAGGCAGACCAAAGTCTGCTACAAGAACATAAAGAAGAGGGGCTCATTTATCCCTGGAAGGTGGAATGGCTACTCACAACATATTTTGAATGAAATGGAAAATATTTAAGTCACCTAGAAACATATTTTCCTATAAAAGAACAGATAGGAGGAGTTTGTTTTGTTGTTGTTGTTTATTTTTGTTGTAGACATTTCTTACTCCAAGCTCAGTAAAACTTAAAGTAATAAATGTTCTTCAACACAGTAAAGGAAAGAAAACCACAGCACAGACCCACACAAGCCAAGTTAATGGGTGCATCGTAGTGAGTCAGTTTTGGGTTCTCTGTGACTCTCTCTGAGACGTCTAAGCCCCGAGGCTACTAGTTTACATGATATGTGATGATCGGAGCCAAGCAAATTGCATTTCACCTTGGAAGAATCTTATGATTCGGATCTTTAATGTCCCCCAAAGAGCTAAGTGTTCAGGAATGTTCAGAGGTGAGATGATTCAATTAGGAGAGCTGGAACTTCATCAATGGATTAATGCATCTGATGGATTAATAACCTACATGGTGGTAACAGTGCACAGGTGGGGCGTGGCTGAAGGAAGAAGGTCACTGGGGGCATGACCCTGGACTATATTTTGTTCCTGGGTCCTCTATGTGTGCGTCCCAGCTGCCATGAGCTGAGCTGTTGTCCTCAGCCCTGCCTTCCACCACGATGACGTCCAGCCTCAGACCCAGAGCCGCGGAGCTGGCTGACCGGGAGCTGAGGTCTCCGAAACTGCGAGCCCAGATAGATTTTTTGCTCCTCTAAGTTGTTTTTGTCAGGTATGTGTGTGTGTGTGTGTGTGTGTGTGTGTGTGTGTTTTAAACCTTTATTTATTTTTATGTGGTGCTGAGGATCGAACCCAGGGCCTCACACGTGCTAGGCGAGCACTCTACCTCTGAGCCACAACCCCAGCCCCTCAGGTGTCTCGATCACAAAGCTGACTAACACAGTGATGATCTCTGGTGTTATTTTGGGGTTGAAACCAAGCTAATGCTCTGAAGCCATTTCACAATGCTCTTCTCATCAAAGATGTGAAAATTGACTTTCAAATTCCTCTGAAATCAAGTCCCAATGACGTGTTGGATCTCATCAAAGGCGGGCACCAAGACCTGAAGAAGGAAAAGACATCCATTTTTGCACTACGGCCTGCGGGCGAGATTCTGGGCGTGATGAGTCATTCCACAACATTTGTGTCTCATAGAGGACTCGTGCTACATGAAACCCTGGGTGTCTTGCATGACCAAAAGTCCGATTCTGTTCTCTTTGTCATCCTCTCAATGTAAATTAGTGAAAAAATAAGAAATAGGCTACTACACGATGGACCAGATGGTGTCTTACCCTCCTGTGAGTGTTGCTGTGTTCAGAGAGCTTACACCTGTGGGCAAGTGAAGGGTCTGCTGTGCTTTGCGTCAGGCAGTGAGTCACGTCATCCATTGTCACACCTTGCACTGAAACTTCCTCCTACATGAAGAAGCCACACAGCCTCACTCCTGTTTGAAGTCACAGTGTCAGCTGCCTTTGATCAGTTGTGATGCCACACTGTCCACCCTGCAGCCTCCCTCCGGGAGACTCTGAGCACAGGAGGCACCTTAAACGGAGCCGGAAGGTCAGCGTGTCCCGAGGCAGACCTGCTGGGAAGCGGGCACTGCTTCCTGTGAGTCGGGCGCTCTGCCGTCTCCTTCTGCTGCTCGTGCCCTAAGACCTTTGACCCAGACATTGCCGTATGGAAAGCAGTCAAGAGGTGCCTCAGAACCCTAAAGCTAGAACTACTGTATGATCCAGCAATCTCACGACTGGGTAAAGATCCAAAGACGGGAACTCAGTATGTGCAAAAGACGTCTGCTCCCTTCTACGGCAGCACGGTTCACGATGGCCAAGAAATGGAAACAACCTAAGTGTCCGTGAACTGATGGACAAAGAAACTTCACTGCAGACATACACACAGTGGAATACGATTCGGCCATAAAAAAAGAAAAAAGAATGGAATCGTGTCATTTGTCAAAACATGGATGGAACTGGAGGCCACCGTGTTAAGTGAAATAAGCCAGGCTTAGACAGACAAACAGCACACATTCTCGTGTGGCTTAAAAAGTTGATCCCAGAGAAATAGAGAGTAAGATCGGAGTTATTAGAGGCTGGAGTAAAGGGGGCATAGAGGTTTGTGAGTGGGTGCCAGCCCATACTTAGGAGGATTGGGTTCTAGTGTTCTACAGCACATTAGGGGACTAGAGGGACCGGGAATGTTGCCAACACCAAGAAATGTTAGACTTTTGAGGTACTAAATATGCTAAATACCCGATTTGATCATTACATATTGAAATATCACTCTGTACCCAATAAGTACAATCATTGTGTGTCATTTAAATATGTCTCACATATCCATCTCAGGAGCTCGATTTGATAGCAAGCCCTGTACACTTGTCCCCCTCCCAACCACAGTGAACTATACTGTAGACCTAAAATGAAAAAAATAATTTACCAGTTATTAAAGGAGCCCAAGATAATCCCTAACCACCACATGCAAGTGAAGCCCACCCCATGGGACTGAGCGGGAAGGAAAGAAAGCCAGCCTGGAACACAGTCCGCACTTCACCCACAGGAGCTTCATCCTTCTCCAGGGTAGGTGCCCGGGAGGGCAAACCCAGCTCAGAGTCAGCCCTGTCCCTGGCCCTGCCCGGGCTGGGGGCATGCCTCCTCCTCGTCCTCCGTGGGTGCATGTAGGAGCCCTAATTAAGGAGATAGCTAAGATTGCGGTTAGCTGTGAGCCATAAAGATGTTCAAGCATCACCACCTTCCATGGTCTCGAGAGACTTGGCCCCAGGGGATTGTGGATCTGGTCGGCGCCATTGTGTGGTGGTTGCAGGAGTGTGGATGGTGTAGGAATTGTTGTTGGAGCCGGAGAGAGAAGCTGGCAGAATAAAGAGCCTGTTTGTTTCCAGTCCACCTCTGAACTTATTCCCGCAGCGTCCTTGCTCCAAGCGGCCATCGCTTCAGGCGGCGACAAGTGCACAGGACAGACTGACCACTGGAGGTGGCCCGCTTTCTTCTCTGACGTGATGGCGACCCCTCCCTGCGGTACTGTGGAGTTTATTTATGAATCTCACTGCGGAACTCTCTCCTGTCCAGATTATGCCTTCTCAGCTTGACCTTGCCCTGAGGCCACTGGTTCTGCCAGCCTTCCTGCTGGCTCTCCAACAGCCACGTGTCCCCAGCAACCAGGTGTCTGCCTCGTCGTGGAGGGCAGGCATCTGTCCTGATGAACCTGGCATCCCCAAGGCCAGCCCCAGGGAACGAGCACATTCAGCAAAGCCTGCGCGGGAACCGCTTGTGCCGCTCTCTGGGAGTGTGCAGAGTGTGCGAGTACTCACAGGCCAGCCTGCCCTGGGGTCGGCTCTGCAGGTGTCCCGCAAGCCCGACTCCTGCTTTCTGCCCTCAGTCGGAATCAGCCAGCACACAGAGGAAATGGACCTGCAGGGAATGGAGAGATTGCCCAAATCTCACGCGGGTCTAGAACGCAGGGCACGGGCAGGTGCTCAGGGGTTGGGGACATTAAGAACACGTCACCTGAAATACCGAATGTTTTCTCTGAGATAAGAAGGCTAGTTCACAGGGTTGTTGGATGGGGGTACACAGGATTAGAGGAACACTAGAAAGGTCAAAGGAAAGGGAGGGGAAGGGAGGGAGCAAAGGGGGAGGGAGGGGGAAAAGGAAAAAAAATTGGTGGTTGAATGAGATGGATATCATTATCCTAAATGCATGATTGAAGATCTGAATGGTACTTATACACTTTGTATACAAGCAGTTGTATGTAAAAAGATGCTATACTTGTGCATTATGAATAAGTAAAATAAATAATTAAAGTAAAAAAAAAAAGAATAGAAATTTAAGTCAAAGAAATGAAAACCTAACTCTCTGGCTGTCTCCCACTTCCTGATACGTGGACTTGGCCTAGCCCAGGGGTGTTGCCCTGACCTATGATGAAAACTCAAACCACCACTAGGATAGGCTGCGGCTGCTCCTCCAATGGGATCTGCTCGTGCTCCCTATGCTCCCCTATAACCTTTCTGCTGATTGGCCCATGTCTTCTATAAAGGCCGTCCAACTTCCTCAATAAACTTGAGTTCCTGCTTGACTGGTCTCCCTGGTGTCTCTGATTGTCCTCCACCGTGAGAGCTGAGCGTGGGCCACCAGCCGACTCCTGCCTCCTCCCGACTCTGCCTCACCGCTGGGGCGTGCTCCCCCAGCCTTCTCCGCTGGCCGGCAAGGGCTGATCCTGGGTCTTGGGGAGCTAAAACCCCAGCACTCGGGTAAGCGTCCGTGGACCTCGGCTGCACCAGCCCTTCCTCACAGAGGGGAGGGCAGACAGATCTCAGCTCCTATCCAGAGTCTCTGGACTGGCCTTGATCCCACCTTTGCACACAGGAAGAACCTTGTCACCTGCACTTAGAAGGTCTCCCAGCCTCAGAAGATGCTGTTGGTGCTGTATATCATGTCCAGTCCCTTCTCTACGTGCTGGGCTGACAGTACTGCTCAGACAAGAGAGATCAGCTCCCCAAAGACCTCGTGGTGCGTGGGCGCAAGGTCTCCATCTTCATATCCACTGAGGTGACCATCACGTAGGAGGCCCTCCTCCAGGCTCCCCTGGGGAGATTGCCCCCACCACACTGTGACCAGAGGTGTCCCCAGAGAAAGCACACACATGAATGCAGAGAACAAGGCCAAGCTGGTGGCCAAGAGTAGCAAGCAGGCAAAGACTAAGTAATATAAACATGACCTATGCAAATCTTGTGCTATGCAGATACTTTCTCAACAAACCCACTCTTCATTGGTATCAGGCCAGTTGCTAAGTAAACCTTATTCCAGTTTCTGAATTAACATGAGTGCGTCATGAGTGTTTCCATATGTGCAGATGCTGCAGTCGTGGGTGAAGACAAAGTCTCCAGCTTTGGTTCCCAGGCTCCTGTGCCCTCCGTCACGATGTCTGACTCCTAGCTAGAACATGTCCCCCACACGCAGCTCCCCGCCCCCCGTCCATTTTTCCCAGGTAGCCACAGAGACAAGTTCCAAGGAGCCCTTTCTCGCTGTCCAGTTTTCTCTTTTACACGTGTCTTTAGGAAATATGTAGGTGGTCTGGCTCAAAGTGAAATAACGTTATGATGTGATTTATCAAAGAGGGAATAAAGGCAGTTTGGGCCAGGTGTGGTGGTGCACGCCTGCAATCCCAGGGACTTGAGAAGCTGACGTAGGAGGATCACAAGTTCAAAGCCAGCCTCAGCAACTTAGCAGGACCTGAGCAACTTAGCAAAACCCTTTCTCTAAGTAAAAAATAACAAGGGCTAGGGATGTGGCTCAGTGATTACATGCCCTAGGATCACTTCCTGGTACCAAAAAAAAAAAAAAAAAAAAAAAAAACTTAGTTACTTTAATACCAAAAAAAAAATCAACGGTGGCCTCTGAGCTTGACTTCAGATCGCACATCACAAGGGTGATTCCCCTAATGCTGGAGCCCACGCCTTAAGGACGGGCTCAGGCAACTCTGGTGAAGAGGACGAACACGACCACGACGCAGAAGCCAAGTCCAACAAGAGCAGGTTGAGGGTCTGTCTCAAGCCACATGAACCAGGACGCTGTCATCGCGTCAGGCTACCTCCTCCCTGGGAGCAGCAGACACCTAGGCACTCGGCCGAGGGCCAGTACACTGCCCCTCTCCTCACACATCCTGCCAGAGAAGCCACCTGACCGCCCACGGTCCTCTGGGAGCAGCAGTCCCCGCAGACTCCACTGGAGAACCAAAGGAACGAACCCTCCTTCCCGGGAGAGCCGAGAGCTGGGAGCAGGTGGCAGCAGGTGGGAGGCCCGTGTCCTGCCCCGCGGGCTGCTGGCTTCCTCACATGCTTCAGCGTGGCCTGAAAAGGGACAGGGGCTGATAATTCCCTGAGTCGTGCCCCATTTTTAAATGGTGTAAAAGAACTTTAAGTCAGAAAAGTGACATGGAATTTTGGCGACAGCTGCTTGCCTCAAAGACCCCGCAGGTAAACCACCAAAGCACGACTGGGTGCAATACTATGGCATTTGCTGCCACTCCTTGATGAGCCACCCCCCTCCTGCCCATGAGGCCTCTCCTCTGTTCATATTTTGCAGCACTCAAGGGCCTTTCTTCAGCAGCCGGGACGATGCAAATTGAACGTAACCATCCCGAAATGAGCGGGGACAGTCAGGCACGGCCTGGTCTCCTGCCTCCCCTCTGCTGCGAACCTTGAGTGGTGTCAGCTTCCCTGCTGTCTCTCCTTGCTGGGCCCAAGGTGGCAGCTGGTCACACTCCTGAACAGACAAGGCCCATCTGCCTAGCAGGGTGTGGACAGCAGGTCATAGGACGGCTCTACCTGAACCGCGTGGGAGGAGAGGAGGGAAGAGAAACCACGAAGGAAACTGAATAATTGCGAGGCTCAGCCCCACACCTCTCTACCTGCGATCACAGGCTCGAGGCTGAATAGAAGCCAAGGCTTGTCCACCCGCTTCCTTCTCCTGCTCCATCTGCATTCCCGTCTGTCCCCCTACAGCTCGGCATCACCTGCACATCTCCTGAAGCTATCACAGACCCTGAACAAAAGCAAAGACAGGGAAGTCTCAATGACAAGGGCTTTGTTCCCCAAGGACACTGGCTCCAAAAACTGTCACACGCCGGAAGACATCTTCATTGGGGCTGAAGTCACCAGAGGGAGCTCCTTGCTCCTCAGTTCCAATTGCTTTGACAGACAGGTGGCTGTGCAGGAGAGCTTGCAGCCCAGAGCCAGGTGCTGTGCAGGAATTCCAAGGCAGTCCTCGCTGGTCACCAGAAGTCAGCAGCTTGCGGAAGCGGCTGAGGGATCCCAGCTCAAAGCCAGCGTCTCTCCCAAGCCAAGTGCATCTCATGTCAGATTACCCAGTCCAGCCCCTAATTGCTCCCAAGGCAAAGAGGTTGGCACTGCATGTTTGAAGGAAGTTTCAAGGTCACGTTAAAATAAAAGTCATGGTGGTTTTTCAAAGTAAGGCTGTGTTGTTTAACCCAGACCAAAGGAAACTTCTTTTCCCTTCTAGTTGCACTCTCTCTAAACAAAAACTTTAAAGAAAAACTGAAGCTGTGGTTTTAAGTTGTATGATAAGAGTGACCCCAGTTTTCCACTCAGCTTGTTATGACGATGCTATATTTCAAAAGCAACAAAAGTTACCATTCTCCTCCGAGTCAATGAAGAAGCACCAAACACAGGTACTAGCGCGCCCTGGAACAGTAGGCAGGCGCTCACTTTAAAGCTCTGAAGGGGTCCAGTTCAGCGCCCAGGGAGGGGGGAGCTCCTGACAGCTTCTTCAGAGGGGAAACTCAGGTGGCCAACTCAGTGCCAACACTGAGGGTCTCCCACTGGTGGGTGCTGCACAGTCACCAGGAGGCTGTCACTGACAGAAAACCCTGCAGCCTCATCCTAAGCCAAAACGCTTCCTTCACACCGCAGGGATTCATGGCACAAAAGAAGTCAGATAATTCTGGACAATTTTTCCTCCATGTGGTAATTGAGCTTCAAGAAAGGAAAAGAAAATACAGGTGATCCTTCTTCTCCACGGCTTCTATATTTTCAAATCCACCCCACTGGCTGAAATCCATATGTCATCACACAATCAATACTGCCTGCGGCAGCACCTCCCGGTCACTCATAGACGGGTGCGCATGCTTCCAGCGGTGGCTGGAGGGGACGATTCTCCTCCGCCCTGTTTCAGTAAACTGGTGCCACATAATCTATGCAGTGCCACATTTTCACACGTGCGTGCATTTTTGTGTTTTTGTTTATTGCTCTGTTTAAAAAGTCCCCGAGCACAGTGCTGCCTTGCTGTCCAGTGTCCCTAAGCACTGCAAGGCTGTGATGGGCCTTACGGAAGAACAGCAGGTGTTAGACAACCGCGCTCAGGTGTCGGTGACAGTGCTACTGGGCGTACGCTCAACGTTAAGGAGCCAGCACCATGCCTGAAGCTAGGTGCCATTACAAACACACCGCAAACAGGAGTATTTATCCTCCAGTTGACAAAAGTCGTGACCAACCTAGCCCCATATTTCCCCTAGGAGCAAGAGCTCAGCATTTGCTAATTCCGTGTTTGCAGCGAGTTGAGTTTACACCACAGGTAACGGGAAGGGACTGCACTTCTGAAGGTCGTCAGCCACAGATGAACTGCACGCGTGCCCAGCTCCACCTAGAGCGCCCCGAGCTGTCGAAGGAGGGTGCAGGACCAGGAGTGGCCGGCTGCACAGAAAGATCAGGGGTCAGGACACAGAGCCTCATTCCTGAAAGCAAGAGGGGGCCCCTTGCTGCAGCTGCAGAGGAGCCCTCCCTCAGCGGGCTAACTGCAGGCTGGGGGAGCCCTGGGCCCGACTGTCTGGCACTCGCACTGCGCAGAGACCTTCCTGAAGTTGTCCTGGAGTGAAACAAACCTGGACAGTGAGCGGGTATCAGGGACGGCAGGCGGTGGCCAAGGTCACTGGAGGAATGAGGTGCTGGCTTCAGGCTCCCAGGGCTCCCGCCAGCCCCCCCCGTTGTATCACGTGAACCAGATCCTCACCCTCTCTCAGCTAATGATCTTTGCTCCCTGGATGTAAGGAATGATTACAACCTAAAGGGTTGATTGTCTCATTACGCGTATGCTAATGTGTTCCTGATGATCCCGGCTATGAAGTTGAAGGTACAAATACCAACTCAGGTCACACGCGCGGGCCCCTCTGACATATCCCCATCTGTTATGCGTTGAATAGAAAAAAGCTTTCTTAACACACAGTGCTTGAGGAGAAAATGGCCAACCCTACAGAACAGTGAGTACTCTCTTGTCCCGTGCTTAGGAACGTCTTATCTTAATTGAATTGAGTCTCTTTTAGCACACTGAGATCTTCAACATTACGAAAGGAAACCAAATCCAAAAGGCAAAGCAGATCATAAATGTCACGGAATAAACAAACCCAAAGCCCTTGCTTTACTGCTCCTTGACTGCCTTAAACCCTCCTCCAGACACGTCTTCCCTGCATTATACTCTTAGGGAGTAAAACTATCACCGCTTGGTATAGAACTGGCTTCTTTTTAAACCACCCTCCTCCCTTTATGACAACCAAAACACCTGAGCATCTTTTTCCACCTCCACTTCTACGCTGTCCGTTGTCAAAAGAAAGCGAGCAAAAGTAACAGAAGGGGTTCACACGTGCCCTCAGGTAAAGAAAACACTAAGGAAGGCACACACAGACTGGCTTCCAAAGCCAGGGAGAGCAGCTTCTATTAGATCACCAAAAAGTAAGTTGGTGGACTCCATAAAGAAAATCGAAGCTTAGCCTATTTGTAAGAGTGCTGAACCAAATCCACATGTTATGGTAGGAATCAGGTGCCAGGATTTTCATCCTGCTGACGTCGAACAAGGCTTTATGTGGGCCTGTCACTAGTCACGACACAACTGCCCGCTACGCACACTTCTCTGGAGCTTCCCAGGTAGTCTACAGAATGCCTGAGGACTGGGAGGGAGGACGTGTTGTGAACAGGAAGAAGGGCAGAGGGGTTTCAAACGCGGACGAAGCCACCCTGTAAAGCGAAATCTTGAATGTTTTCAACGAGTATTCCATTTGACTTTGCGGCCAAACCTGGCTCTACAAATCCTTTGATCTCTGGAATACCAGATGCTAAGATAGATGCGTGTGTATACAAGTTAACTGAGAGCGTTAAACAGATCCGGTGGAAATACGAAAGGAAGGCTTAAGCCCCCCTAAAAATTTGAACTGAAAAGCAGAGAAATGGTTGATGATTTGCAGATGATCCTTCCTTGCAGAAGGCAGGACGGGGCTGGCAGGAGACCCGTTACCGGAGCCCTGTAGTGCAAGGGCACAAGAGGGGGAAAGCCATCAGAGGCCCAGGAGGACACCTCGAGAAGTGCCTGCACACTCAGGTCTCCGTGAGGGACAGGGGGAGCTGCTCTTGGCTCCAGGAGGCCCGCGGGCACAGGACTTAGAAGGGGCGTGAATCCTAACTGGAGTCAAGCGTCCGGGTTCCCAACAGAATCCCGCTCACCAGCTCCGTCCAGCAAGCTCCCTGCTACAGGGCTCCACACAGGCCTGCTCTGCCCCGGCCCCAGCACAGGAGGGGACTACGTGTGGCCGTCCCCACGCTCTGCCTCCCTGGGACGTGGAGCCTGTCTTCTGCAACTGGCTGCCAGCAACGGCTCTGGACAGACCGGCTACAGGTGAGAACCGGGGTCTGGCTAGGGAAGGGGAAGGGACCGTTGGAAGCAAGGAACAAAGTATAAAACAGGAGAAAATTAAAAACCCTGATGTTCACGGGACTCAGGGTGAAAGCAGAGAGGCAGGCGGACGGGGCATGGCAGAATGGATGCTTTCTGCACGAGGCGGAACACAAAGAAGGACACCTGTGACTCGGGCACTAACAAACAGCAGACGTGTCTGTGGTCTTGGAAGGCTGCCCCTTCAGCCGGGTCCTCGTGCTTCTGAGCTGGACCCCAAACCACAAAGGGGCTGGAGGAGAAAGGGAGGTCCCCGCCAGCCGGTCAGCTGCAATAACACAGCAGAAGCCTGGAACCACAAAAGCTTTTCAAAATAAACACGGTGACTCGAGGGGGCGGGGGGGAGCAGCACGGGGAAACTTCAAGCAGCCCTGGATCTCATCAGACATCATTTTTTAAAACTACTGGAAAATGCCATTCAAAGCGGTGTTTTTGAATGACAAACAGAAGGGCCTGCCTCACCTACAGAGAATAGCATCAAACAGAGATCTTCAGGAGGGCCCTGCCCTGCTCAGACTGTTCTACAAAGAGCTGAACCTCTTTTCATCTCCCCATGAGTACTTCCTTCCTCAAAGCCCCCAGGATACCGCCAGCTTCTGGAGCTTAAACACCATGACCTCCAAATGTTCTAAATCCAGAGTAGCGAATTAGCCCAAATAGGGGCCTATTTCAGAGCTTCTGGGAAAGAACTGGTCCCCTTGTTTGTAACAAAAACCTGTAAATTCAATTCCTACATGTGCAAGCGGTGCCCCAGAACTTCCCAACATACCTAAAAGAAAGGGAACAGATCACCCATCCATAAAGGCCCTGAGTCAACCTACAACACATTCCCGCTTGCTTAAGGTGACTTCTCCAAGGCTACCCAGAAAATCAGACCTGAGTTCAAGGACTGTCATCTCTGCTGCCTGGGCTCTGTGGACTGGTTTTGCTTTTTGTTTTATTAACTTCTTCTTTTTTTTTTTTTTTTTTTTTTAGTTTCTTCTCCTGTAGAAAAGAGATAGTAGCAACCAGGGTGCAAGTAAATATCGGGGTATCGAAAGCACACACACCAAGTTCCTGGCTCAGAATTGGTACTCAATAAACATTCAATTTTATTATCAAAGGCAATTGTTTCAGACACAGAGAGGTGAGGGCCAAGAGAATTGGAGCTATCTGCTGTATGAACTTGTGCCTCTGCCTATCTCTCGAGTCTCATCGTATAATATAAAAAGTTAGATATACTAGTGTGCTAGTCAGCTTTCCATTACTGTGACATAATACCTGAGATAATCAACTTAAAAAGAAGAAAGATTTATTTTGTCTCACTGTTTCAGATGTCTCATTCAGTCTGCCGTCACGTGGCCCAGTTGCTTTGGACCTGTGGCGAGGCAGAACATCACAGCAGTGTGCTCTCGAGGAGGACTGCACCCCTCACAGAAAAGCAGAGAGAGTGGAACAGGAGGGCCCCAACATCCCCGTGAAGACCACGCTCCTAGGGGGCTTCCTCAACTGGACCCCCTCCTCAAGGCTCTACCACCTCCTAACAGTGCTGCGGGCAGGGAACCAAGCCTTTAAGACGTGGCCTTTGGAGGACATTCAAGATCCACACTGAAGTAGCTGACCCAAGTTCTTCTATGCCCACTTCAGGGCTAGACCATCTAGTTGTCTGGAGTTTCATCACCTGCATTTGCAACTGCAAAGGCTCATTCTATTCCCATCAGGGACGTATTCTTCCCCTAGCAAATTTTCTAGAAAAAAAAATATATATATATTAAAAACATCACTTTGATCTTTCAGGGGGCATCATACTTTTAAAAGGGTCACAGGATAAGATTTTGAAATGAAGGCCAAAAGGAAAGAAAATTTATTCTTTAGAAATCAGCACTTCTATTTGAGGATGTGGACAGTTTCATGTCACAGAGTAGACAGGCACAAAGAACTGATGAAAGAGAGATTGCTAGAGAAAGAGAGTGAGGGAGAGAGGGGGGAGGAGAGAGAGAGAGAGAGAGAGAGTTTTTCCCCAATGATAGCTGTTTTGTTCTAAATCTTCACATCTGTGTTCTTCTGAGAGTCTGACCACTCTTGGGATCTGTCTTGAGGTTTTGGTATATGTAAAGAGTAACCCTAAGACTGAGACAAGCATTTTCCGGAGATGCCTTTCCCTCACTTTAGCTGCTCCACTTTGAAAGCACAGCGGAAACAGGCTAGTTAGGCAGATATAAAGGGCAGGCTCTCGGGCAAACGTGACCCACCATGCACGTACCAGTGGCTCCCATGAAGACTCGCCACCCGGCCACAGAGGGTGGTTGCAAACTGCTCTGGGGCCACGTAAAGGACCCACACACTGGAGTCTGCTGTGAAGCGGACCATAGGAAGCCCTGAATGGCTGTGTTAGCATCAACATCTGGGTGACAAATGACAGCTAAGAGGCTCCTGGGCAGAGTCTCAAAGATGTGGACATTGTATGATCCGATTTATATCAAGAGTGATGTCCGTTACATGCCCTCCAGATGACTTCCAGCTTCAGCTAGGAGAAGGTGAGCTATGTTGGATGAAAATGGGTTCGATTAGTCTTAAAAGATCCATTGTTGATTGGAACTATTTTCACAAACAAGCGTGGGGCAGAAAGATCGTTACCAACACCAGAGGCAGGAGGCAGTGTATATTACATGACATATGCAGTCTGTAAGCTTAATACCTAGTATCCAATCTCAGCTTTTTCTTAATTTTCCCATAATCGTGTTGTTATCTTTAAAAATGAGAGGTGACCCCTGGAAGGCCTCTGGTAGACCCCGTGAGAGCTGCGTGCTCATGCTTATGCCCACACATGCTCCCTTCTCCCTGGGCGCAGAGGGGACCTGTGCCTTGCTCCTGCCACCTGGACTCAGGAATGACGGCATCAACATGCAGTGACGAGACTACATCACAGGAGGTCCAGCACCCACCTCGGCCACGTCTCTTTCCTCCTAGCTGGCTTTTAGAAGCAAATGGCCATGTTGGAGAAACCTAGACAACAGCAAGCTGTGGGCCGCTTTGAGGAGCTGATGAAGTTTCCAACAAGAAAATGAGGCCCTCAGCACCACAACCAGGGGACGCAGAGTCCCCCCACAGCCCAGGTGAACCTTCAAGCAGATCCTTCCCCAGCCACACATCCAGATGAGACCCAGCCCCATTGAACTGCCCTTGACCACGGCCTCGCAGAGAGCCCAGCTGAGCCAGGACCAGACTGCAGTCACAGGAATGCTGAGAAAGTAAGACTGGACTCGCTGAAGCCACCACACCTCTCGCCGTAAGTGATGTAATGTGACTAGATAACTGGTAGAGATCATTAAATCTCAAGCTGTTAAGTGTAGGGTGAAATAAGTAATTTCATTTACTAAAAGTCTATAGAAGAATTTATTCAATTGAATCATTTCATCATAAACTCCACAATGTACTTTAAATGTCTGATTTCAGAAAGACTATTTTTAATCACAGCACAAAATCAGACATTGCAAATAGCTATTCATGACTCTTCAAAGACAGCAAAGCCTTAATCAAATGAGAGAAAATAACATAAGATCAAAACATCAACATTTGATCATTAGTTATTCTTGGAGAGTTCAGTTTTTAAACTGACCTGTAATGACATCAGCTATTGTCAAAGTTAATTCTCAAATCTGAATGTTCATAGAAAGCACCCCTGAGATTCTCAGCAGGAGGGCTGGAGCTGAGCTTCATTAGGATACTGAATGAAGAAGCTGGTAGTGTGATCAGGTGGTAAAGGCGTTGTTAAATTGTCACATCTGCAATTCACGGTTAGAGAAACCGTCGGAGAATTCATAGGAATATATGTTAATATCACCACAAATGTGGACTTTATACTTTCACACAGAACAGTCTTAATGGTTAGAGTTGGAGAATATCATGCTAAGCGAAATAAGCCAATCCAATCCCACAAAACCAAAGGCCGAATGTTTTCTCTAATATGTGGATGCTAATTCACAATAAGGAGGGGGGGTACATTATGGAAAAATAGCGTTAGATTAGGTAGAGGGAAGTGAAGGGAGGGGAGGGAGGGGAGGGAGGGGATGTAGGGATGGGAAAGATAGTGGAATGAAACAGACATTATTACTGTATGTGTACATGTGACTACATGACCAATATGATCCTGCAACATGTACACTTTGAAAAATGAGAAATTATATCCCATCTTTGTATGACATATCACAGTGCATAAATGCATTCTACTGTCATGTATAACTAATTAAAACAAATTTTAAAAAAATTTTTTAAAAAAACAGTCTTAACAAACAGAGCACATTTGATCAAAGATGTAACCACCTCTTTCAACACAAATATACTGTGCCCCCAAAACCTGAAACAACCTACGTATGCTATGATTTGTACCTCGAATGTCCCCCAAAGCTCATGTGTTGAAAGCAGGCTCCCCAATGCAGCAAGGTTCAGAGGTGGGGCTTTGGGGCAGTGATTAGATCATGAGGTTGCCGACCTCATCAGAGGATTGATTAATCCTGTGATACCTGGATGGACTACAGGGAGGTGGGACCTAATTGAACAAATTAGGTCACTGGGACATGCCCTGGAAGAGCATATCTTGTCCCTGGCCCTTTCTTACTCTCTCTCTCTCTCTCTCTCTCTCTCTCTCTCTCTCTCTCTCTCTCTCTCTCTCTCTCTCTCTCTCTCTCTCTCTCTCTGCTTCTGGGCTGCCAGGAGCTGAGAAGCTTCCTCCACCATGCCCTTCCACCAGCATATTCGGCCCCACCTCAGGCCCAGAGAAATAGACCTGGCTGACCATGAATTAAGGTCTCTGAGACCATACGGCAAAATAAACCTTTCCTCTTCTAAATAGTTCCTGTCAGGTATTTTAGTCACAGTGAAACAAAGATGACTAACTCAAGGTAGTCAAGTATTTTCTAAAAAGCATGTTTAAGTAAGTAGAAGGTTTTGAATCACAATGAAAAGAGAAATGTTGAAGGAGACAAGCAGTAGGTATGCCAATTACCCTCTTTGATTGCTATATATTGAGTATACATGCTGAAATCACACTCTATGCTATTAGTATGTATAATTTCATGTGTTAATTAAATATTTAAAGAACAAAGTACATTGAGTTAAGTTTAAATGCCTTATTTCAATATGACTGTAAAGATTCTAAAAACTGCATGTAATAAAATATAATATGCTAGCTGTCCAAGTAGAAAAGTTTTGCTATTCTTTCAAAGAAAATTGCTGTTGGTCACATCGTCATTTGGGAAGAGAGAGAAAAATGATTTCCTCATTTTGATATGTTTTATCAATTTGTATAAATTTAAGAATAGAAGGAACTGCTGCTTATGAAATGCATTCTCCTTCTGCTATTGATAGTGTGTAAAGCAATCCAAAGAAGACACATACTTTACAAAAGTCTCATAGTCCTGGATACAGGAGAAACTATAGCAATTTTCGTCATTATGTCTAGAAACTTGTCAAATTTTATCTTTTTACTTTAACGCATATTTGGTTAGCCCAATATCTTTTTTAAAAAATCTTTTTTTCCCATTTTTATAAAGAAAAAGACGTCAGTTGGCTGAGATTTCCCTAAACCTTGCTTAGCAACTATTATATGACTTCTCATTGGACTTAACCCCAAAGATGGTAGAGAAATTTGGTGACAGACAGCCTCAGTGTCAGTGTTATCACTCACGGAAGTGCCCGTGACTTTCACCAGGGCTCTCCCATTCAGTATAGATGGCCTTTCCTCGCAGCACGGAGAGCAGCTCCCAGGTGAGGATGGAGAAGTGCTATCCAAATGCTATTCCACCCCAAATTCCTATGCTGCTACCTAGTCCCCAGTGTGATAGATCGTGACAAGGGTGGGCCTCTGGCAGGTGGTTCCCCTGAGGTGGCGCCCCCACAGATGGAATTGGTATCCTCATAAAAGAGACCTAAGGCACCTCCTCTGCCCCTGTGTCGTGAAAGAACACAGGGAGAAGGTGCCATCTGCGACGCACAGCGAGACTTCACCAGACCCTGCAGCTGCGGGCGTCTAGATGGGGAACTTCCCAACCTCCACAACTACAAAAAACAAATTTCTGTTGTACCTAAACTACCTCATTTATGGCATTTTGCCTTAATATTAGGTACAGACAAAGACAGGTAGGGAACTATTTTGACAAAGTAGAAAGATGGGAAGGCTACATTCTAGATACAATTCCAGACGTGGTGTTGTTTTCCTCAAAGGTCATATAGTGAAAGCTTGCTGAACCCTCCAGTGTCCTAGACACTGGGAGGACATTACATTATCACTTAGGACAAAGCAAAGAAACACCCAAACCATGGCCCATGTCTAGGTGGAAATGGTACAGAAGGAACAGTCAGCAGGTGAGAGAGATTCTTTAGTTAGAAACTGAAATATCATTTATTACTGCCAAATAATGGTGGATCCAAGAGTATAATATGGTGGGCCAACAGTAGAATGTCATGGAGAATAATGTTCCCAACTAAAGGCCTGCTGTCACCTGGCTTTCACAGCAGAATTAAACTATAGATCATGAAACACCCTCAGTAT
This sequence comes from Tamias sibiricus, assembly GCA_025594165.1. Lineage (NCBI taxonomy): Eukaryota > Metazoa > Chordata > Mammalia > Rodentia > Sciuridae > Tamias > Tamias sibiricus. The sequence goes on along the minus strand of CM046662.1, from coordinate 165,317,045 downwards.
CTCTCCAGCACACCTTGCTACCTCCCTTGCCCAAAGAATATGCCCTCAGGAAGATTAACTGTACGATTAGAGATACTTAACTACACGACTACTCATGGGATTGTGAGTCCTTCAAAAACAACAATGCCAGAGGCAGGCAGCCTTCTTCTTTTAATTTCACAAGGTGGGTAGAGTCTACACAGATTGGTGTGCTTACACACGTATGCACACACACACACACTCCCCGGATGCTTGGCATTTACCAATGTGCATGCCTAGGAAGAGACTCCTTTAAATTAGCTCTTATCACCAGGAAAGTGGGGACAAAGACAGCACTGGGAATATGACACCCTAGAAGACAGCACACCTTGAGGTTGTGACCATCGCCTGTGGATTTCCACTGTGCAGTGGTTACACTGCTACCCACACTCTTGCCTTGAAGAACAAATAAAGGCTGCTGTTACCAACACCAACCCTCAGACCCTCCCTGCTCTTGAGCCAGGAGCTTCTCTGTTCCCCAAGTCCAGACCAAGGGTTCATCAAGTCTTTCCCCAAATCACCTTAACAACCAGGATGTGCCTTACATCCGAGCACCCATAACGGAAACTCTTCTCACCCATCTTGAACGAGAAGATTTTATCTGGGAAAGACTAGTCAGTAAAGCAGAAGGGATTCTCCAGCGTGACTCCAACACACCAGCACCCAGTAAGTTCACAGACACAACCTAAGGGAGGCAGTTGGTGTCATAGACGTGACAAAGCGCACTAAAGGAGTTGCTTTAGATTTGGAAAGAATCAGAACCCCACATATAGCCTAAATACCAAAGGGTATTTAGGTATTCAATGGGCTGGGAGGTCAGGATAAAATTAGCAATTTAGAATTATTTGCAGGCTGGGGGTGTGGCTCAGTGGTAGAGTGCTTGCCTAGCATGTGTGAGGCCCTGGGTTCGATCCTTAGCACCTCATATAAATAAATTGAAAAAACAAAAAGGTCTGTTGACAACTAAAAATATATATTTTTTAAAAAGAACTATTTTCGTAGCTAGTTAGGTTTTGTTTTTCCTAAAGTTTTGGTTTTTTCTAAACTTAGTTGCAGTCTGGCTATAAAGAAAGGATCTTTTATCCTATGTCTAAAGTAAACATAGTGAAGCTGCTACAAAAATATAGCAGCCAGAATGTAAACCATAAAAAAAAAACACACAAACGAAACAACCCTCTGAGCTAAAAATGGACACTCTCATTTTGCTGCAAAATTATAGGGTTAGCAGGTGCCCTAAGCCACCAAGTCCTCCAATGCAGCCTTGCCCTGTCCCAGGGCAGCTCCTCTTTTCCAGGGAAGCCAAGCACTGGAGAGGGCAAGGCGTATTGAATGTCCTGGTAGCAGATGCAGAGACCGCCAGATCTCTTCCAAACCAACAGATGCAACAGTCAAACCCAGGAAGGAACATGCCCCACCCCCCACCTTGTGGCATCAGAGTGAAAGAAAGACTCCCTGTCCCCAAAGGTGTTTTTGCTGCATGTATTTTGTGGGGTTGGAAGAATTTGTGGTTACTGATCAGTAAACTATACTCTAAAGGCAAAAGCCACTGGACTCTTTAAAACCAGTGATGCCCTAGCAGTTTTCTCAACTCAGCAAAACCCCAAATATTTAGGGCCAATAACTCTGTTGTGAGGCTGTCCATGCATTGGAAGAGGTGGAGCAGCAGTCCCGTTCTCTACTCTCTACTTGCCCTGCCACAGCACCCCACCCTACCCCACCCTACCCCACCCTACCCCACCCTGGATTACAGCAACAAAAACATCATCAGACAGTGCCAAATGTCCCCCATGAAACAAGGTTTCCTGATTTAAAACTGTCATGCTAGATTCAAGGAAAAGAAGCTTTTCAAACGCAGACATTAGAAAGTACAGGACAAATCTATTTACTGACTTGGCACTAACTGCAAGATAAACAGGCACATGAAAAAGGCGGGAACCACAAGATAAGTGCATCCCATCTTTTATAAAAAAAGAATGCACCTTTAAGTACAAGCTTCCACGTGCTTAGAAAATTTCTGCAAAGAGATGTCAGACAACTAATCATGCTTATTAGGGAGAAGGACCAATCACCGGTATTTTCCTGCTTTTAGAATTGGCTACCCCACTCCTGTACTCCTTTTCAATCATATCTTTAAAAACTTTTGATAACTTGTTGATATCTTTTAAATTCATCTTCAAGACATTTTTTTAAAAATGAACCGTTTTGCTTTGCTTTTTGCTTTCAAGTCGAACTGGAGTTAAAATGGGCTTCCCGGGTCCATCAGACACTCCAGAGCCTCCCCGGAGGCAGCAGGGTCCCCAGGCAGGGAGGCCAGCCAGCCGGCAGTCCCCTCAGCCACAGCCTACTGTGAAGAAAGGCCAGGAGAAAATGTGAGCAGATGCCACCAGGGTCCACAAGTGAGCAGCCGCCACGTGACAAGATCACTAGCCTATGGACTTGAGTCTCCTTTAAAATGGAAGCTGGTGGCTGGTCAGTCTGTGATGGACAGTTGCTACTTCAGTCCATCAGGGATGGCCTGGGTGGCCACGTGTCCACGTTGCACACATTCCTAAGAACCACCCAGAACGGTGCACGCACTGCTGTCTGGGGAGCCCAGATCGGTCATCCGCGACAAGCTCTGAACCTAGATGGCATGGGGTTGATTCGTCTGGCTTCCCACCAGAATCACTAAGGAAACATCAAAAATGCAGAGTCCTGGGTCCAACCCCAACCCACCGAGTCAGGACTGTGGAAATGGGCCTAGAGTCCTGGTGTCAACGGGTCACCAGGTGATTCCTATGACATTTTCTACTTATCGGTCAGCATTTGAGAATTTGTTTAACTTTCAGGTTAAAATCGGAATTTTATATGAAATAGAGTAACTCTCCCAAGGGCTGAAATTTAAGGCCCTCCCCAAAGGAGACTACATGAATTAATCTTGGAACAACTGTCAACAATGTATTCATTTAAAAAAAAAAAAAAAAAAAAAAAAGTGTCTCTGCGCCATGATGTGCCCAGATAGAGTTACCATGCTGACCTGCAGGCCATTGGGTCACTGCCAAGGGGAAACGCCCTCACTTTGCTCGGTTTCTGGTCCTGGGGAGAAAGAATTAGACACTGCCTGGAGTGACAAGGTGGCATCTGAATAGATTTCCAAGTCACGGAGAGGACTGTGCCTAGCACTGAAGGGGCAAGGACAGACTCCAGCGAGAAGCTCAGAGCGGCTCCTACAGGAGACCAGGATGTCGCAGGAGGAGAAGGCCAGCTGTCTTAATGTCCCCCTCAGCGTGACTGAACTTCAGACAGGTGTCTTCCCAACTCTAGGCCCCCCCACTTCTCTTTACTTTGAGTGTTTACTTGAGAAAACTTACAACTGGAAATCCTTCCTCTGCCCCTGTGAGGCAGGAATTGTCCCTCGGTCTCTTGCCACTTTCACAACCCAGTTCGTCTTTTCTCAGAGACCTGGGGCCAGCCCTTTAAAAGGCACCCATCAGGGAAGAGAGCATCCCCGCATGTCCCAGTCTGCAGAGATCAGGAGACCGTGATGGGCAGGCCCATCCAATGTAGGAGCCCTAATTAAGGAGATAGCTAAGATTGCGGTTAGCTGTGAGCCATAAAGATGTTCAAGCATCACCACCTTCCATGGTCTCGCGAGACTTGGCCCAAGACATTGCGGATCGGGTCAGCGCCATTTGCATGATCTCAGGAGATCATGGCCGGGGGGATTGTGGATCGGGTTGGCGCCTTATTGTGGTGTGGTTGCTGGAGTGTGGTTGGTGTTGGAGTTGTTGTTGGAGCCGGAGACAGAAGCTAGCAGAATAAAGAGCCTGTTCGTTTCCAGTCTGCCTCTGAACTTATTCCCGCGGCATCGTTGCTCCAAGCGGCAATCACTTCAGGCAGCAACAGTCCATCACAGACACAGACGGCCTAATCCCACTGACAGCTCCTGCAGCACCCTCCAGGGCTTCTGCACTGCCCATCCCAGTGCCTAGATGCCTTCTGGCTTCTTGTCTCAGTGGAGCTGAGGTCTCTCTCCCCCCACCCCCATTGCAGTTGTCTTGAATAAAGTCCCCACACCTCTTTGGATCCCCCCTTGGATTTTTGCTTGGCACTACTGAAGGGAACAGCAGGACTAGGAAGGAAGCCTGTGCCTTGCTGGGTCTCCAGGGTAAAGGCCTGGGGCTGAGGCTTCAGGACCTGAGTGGCGGTATACAGAGGTACACGTGCCAGTATGGATAGCCCTGGGAAACAGGACTAAGCCAGCAGGACTAATAGAAACCACCAGGCCAGCGAGGGAAGGAAGCCCACACCATCAGTGCAGTTGATAAGGACAGAAAAGAAGATGCAGAGTATCCAGGAGACAGACCTTGGTGGCATTAGGGCAGGGATTTGAGAGTAGAAACCAAAAAGGCCTCTGAGAAATCTACCTTGGCAGACTGGGCAAATGTATTTACAGGCAAAGACAAGGAAATTCGATTACCAAAGAGTTGTCACACGGATACAATCTGTTCTTACATTACTATACTTATTATTTTTGATGTTTATCATAAATATTTCAGAGTTAATGATCTAGGGTAGGTTTCACTGGGTACTTGGCTGATTTTCCTCATTCTTCCTCTTCCCACTCAACATTAAATAATTGGCATCCAGTTCCAAAGAACGATTCTAAAATACCCTTCAAAGTCACTGCCAACGGGGAGACTGCCTTTTCCAATTGCTGCATCTTGGATTTGTCACAGGAGTGGGCAGATGTGAGGGAAAGAGAGATGTTTGGCAATAACAGTGTAGATGGCTGTTGGTTGGTCTTAGCACCTGGAGACAGAGGCAAGGCGTGCTTGGGAATGACTCTCCAACTCCCCAAAGGTGAGGATTCAGCCCTCCTTATCTCAGCAGCGAAAGGATCCAGGTGCCAAGAGCAGGAAGATGATTTGCAAAGAGTCCGTCTGAGGCCATAGAGCAGTTATTTATCCCCAGGTTCCCACTCCCCGCGCCCTCCATGGGTGGGATCGTCGACGCATTGGCCAGAGAACTCCAGGCTCCGCTAGGCCGGGCCACGCGGAGGAATCCGCCGCTGGCCAAGTGGGCAGACCTGGGGGAAGTGTTTCCTGGCCCAGACTGCAGGACTGGGAGCATGGGTGGCTTTCTACCTTGACAGGCTTTGAGAAATCAGCGCCCGGAACCTCCACCCCAGAGTCAAGCTGAGGCAGGTGGTGGCAGCTCTGCACCTGGAGGAGGAGCAGGGTGGGCCGAGGGGCCGGGCAGGCCTCAGCCCGCCTGTGAGCTCAGGTCTGGCACCCCGCCTGCGGGAGGGTGGTTCCTCCTGCAGAATCACTAAATGCTACAAATAAGGGAACGCCGCAGATGAACGTTTTACACATTTATTACTAATAACACCATTCGGGGCCCTAAAACTTCAGAGTCCTCTGACTTGCAAAGTCTAACTGAGCGTTACTACGCCCCAGTGAGCTGGGTAGGCGAATAAGTGCGATTATCCCCATTTTATGGCGAGAGAGGCAGGGAGCTCTGCTGGGGTTGCAGAAGATCAGCGTGACTCGCCTCCGCGGAACCACCCAGACTCAGGGCTGCCGCTGCCCCGGCGCCACGCCCAGGTGCTGCCACCAAAGCCACTGGGAGGGTCGGCAGAGGGTCTTTGGTCATTCAGACTGGAACTGGTGAGAGAAGCAAATGCTGTGGTTTTTTTTTTTTTTTTTTTTTTTTTTTGCTGTACCTTTAATACCAGTAAGTGACAGTCATTTTGGCAACTTAGAAATGTCTCATGTGAGATGAGGAGCAGACGCCTCCACTCCTGGAACTGAACTGTGAGAGTGTGACAAATCCCATTGCGGGGGTGGGGGGTGCTGCAGGCTCCCCAGGCCCTGCCCCAACGGCCGCTCCTCATTCCAAGTCTTCCAGGATAACCAAAAACATTAGGCACAGGTACTAAACCTTCCCTGGTAGGCATTTTTGTTTGTTTTATTTGGTTTGTATCTTCTTTTAAATAAATTATAACATTTTCTGAATCCTTATATAAGAAATCTGGATTATACAAAACAGGAAAAAGAAAGTAGTGAAGGATCTCTCCATGGTGGATTAAAAAGTGATTTCCGTTTGCGTTAGGGAGTATGACCTACCTCTAAATTTATATGCATGTAGATATATTTCCACTATATAAAATTCAAGCCACTGTACTTTTGTCCAAATGCTTGAATATTCAAAAATCTCCTTTAAAAGTTTATATAAAAACACATCAAACCATAGTATCCGTTTATTTAGCCACTCTCCACCTACTGGATATTTTGGTGACTTCCAATTACTACTATCGTAATACCAAACATTCTTCCTCATAAATCTTTCTGATTATTTCCCTAGGAGAAATTTTTAGAAGATAAATCACTAAGCCAACGGATTCATACATATTTAAAGCTTTTCATACGTACTGCCACGTCGTTCTTCAAAATATTCTACCAATTTCCACTTTTACCCACTTTAAGAAATTAATTTTTCTGACCCCACTGAGATGCCCATATTGGGGGCGGGGGGTGACTAAAAAGTAGCAATGGTTGTCATTTGTGACTGGGGCACTTGTCTGTCATGGCGCAGTGTTTAAAGGAAGCATAGGTAAAATGTTGGCTGGGGTGGATAGGGAGGGCTGCCAGAAAATAGTGAAAGGTAACCATCCCCCCAAGCCACCACCACGCATTAAGTAACAGTATTATTTACATTACTATCACAAAACACCTGAGGCAATTATTTCATAAAGGGAAAAGGTTTATAGTGGCCCAAGTTTCTGGAAGTTCCAGTCCAAGGTCAAGTGGCCCCATTGCGGTGGGCCTCTGGGGTGAGCAGCACCAGCCAGGAAACAGAAAGACAAGGGGTCAGGGTCTCTCAGTCTGTTTCAAGGACATGCCTCCCACTAGGCCGACCTCCTGAAGTTCCAGGGCACCTCCCAATAGCACCACCCTAGGGACCAAGCCTCCGGGGTGGGCCTTTGGCAGACACCACCCATATTCTAACCAGAGCAGCAAGCACTTAAAGCCATCCATGAGGAAGCCCCTTGCAAGGAAGGCGTCCTCATTCCCCACTGGACAAAAAGGAACTGCAGAGAGACTCTCTAACCTGCTCAAGGTCACTGTTCCTACAGGCCAGAGCCACGATGCCGACGTGATGCCAACTGGACGCTGTGTGTTCCACCCAACCACGAAGTGAGTGGGTGTCGTGAAAGGTGCTGACCACCCTGAGCAGGGTGGACAGAAGGACACTTCTTTTGTGACTTTCTACCCTCTCCCAATTCCCAGAGGTAGAAAAGTCTTCAACACCAGATCCAAAGCAACCTCCATCCTGCCGGGAAGCCCCAACAGTCCCTCTTGAAAGTGCTCTGTTAGAAGCCTGGTTATCTGGAGTACTTTGAGGGGCCAAGCTTTGAGCCCAACAAACATGGCTTGCCGGGCGCGGTGGCGCACGCCTGTAATCCCAGCACTTTGGGAGGCTGAGGCAGGAGGATCGCGAGTTCAAAGCCAGCCTCAGCAATGGCGAGGCACTTAGCAACTCAGTGAGACCCTGTCTCTAATAAAATACAAAAAAAGGGCTGGGGATGTGGCCCAGTGGTCTAGTGCCGCTGAGTTCAATCCCCGGTACCAAAAAAAAAAAAAAAAAAAACATGGCTTATGGCAACAAACATGGCTTATGGCAACAAACATGGCTTATGCCCACGTGACTGTGGGCAGGCCACTAGTCAGTCCTCCTTCGAGATCTGGAGGTTAAGAGGCCATGCATGTAGAGGCCTTACCCCAGTGTCTGAACGTGGTGGACCTTTAGAGAATGGCAGCTCCCAGGATGGGCGTGGGGGGTCTCCACTACCTCAAACAAGGTAATAAAGACACAGGTAGGTACTCGACCCCAGGAGACAGGATGAAACCTGCTTCCCACACACAGCAAATTCTGCTCCCCGAGGATAGGGCACGTCCCCAGCTGCATGATAAGAAAACTTCCGGAATGCAAAGTCCTTGTCCCCATAGTGCTTCCACAAAAGAATCACACAGTAGCATCACGCAACAAAAGTAGATTCCGCATGCACCGTGTCCGCAGCCTTCAGCACGTAACCACACCATCAGACACGGGTGTAAAACCCCACACACGGCCATGGGAAGCAGATGAGACACTGCATGCGCCAAGGTCAGGCATCACCGCCTGTCACTCAAAACACAAGGAAACCAGTCCAGGCATCACAGTCACGGGGAGCACTGGTCAGGTCCCTATCTTCCTCCCACCCCTCGCCTCTCTGAAGTTGGCCATGGCCACGCGATTTCTCTGGCCAAGGTTATGTAAAAGGCGGGGACCCTGCACTCCGGGACGAGAGCCTTGTGAGTCAAAGCACCAGACACCATGTTCTTCCTGCGTCACAGACCAGCCAGGCTCCAGCTGACGCAGCCCCCGCACTCACCTGCCACCGGAACCAGGAACACCTCTAAGCAACCCCAAACGGACCAGAAACGAAGACAGCTGTGGCTGAAGGCACAGAGGTGTGGAAGTTGTCTGAGACTGTGACAGGCCCATCAGGAGCGATGCGCACGGTGGGAGTGACTCGTCAGTCTGATTCAGTAAAGCTGCAGGAGAGATACTGGATTCTGACCAAAACCTTAATGATTCTGATGAGGACCTTCCCAATTAGGGTCAGTGGCTGAGGACAAAGACAACGGAAAGGTGAAGCAGAAGCTGTCAGCTGGAGGCCAGCCCAGCTTTCCTCTTGGACAAAGTCAAGGCTCAGAGAGGCCACGTCTGGCTTAGGAATCCTGAGGACCCCATGGCCCCCCACACCACACATCACATCACACCCAAGTCCACACAAAGGGTCTCGGGTGCCTTGAGGACGGCAGAGTGGTGAGCTCTAGGCAGGGCAGGCCCGATACCCTGGATCCTACAGGACCCTCCTGTGCATCTACCTGAAGTACTGCCCAGCCACGCCCCTGAGAGAAGCCGAGCAGGAGACCCTGCTCCAAGAACAGAATGCTCCTGCCTGGAGGCAGGTGCTGCCCTCCGAGGTCCCTGCATGGCTGACGGAAGCAGTTAGGGAAAGAATGGTGGCCAGTCTCACCTGCCCAGGACCCACCAGAAACACTGGGAATTCTTCAGCACCATGAGAAGCAAAAATAGGAATCCTTGATTTGGAACAAGGCCAGCCTTTAGAAAATTCAAAACGACGGCTGCCAAAGTAAAATGGTCATAGGTTTGATTAGAAAAATAAGCAAGAGAGACGTTTAAAATATCCAGAACATGCATCATAAACTAAGATCTGTAAGTCCATGTTCATTATGCTAAAAACTATTGCTATCAACATATCTTCCGTAAGGCTATACATATCCCCTTAACGAGATCCACTAAATACCTAGCTGAATGGTACAGTTACAGGCAAACTCATTTACTCAAAATTAAATGCTCTGCTCTATGTTTTCATTTTCAAGTTTGCTTGAAGGAAGAATGGAGAAAAGTAGAAAAAGCAACAACCTGTTACTCTTAGTAAAATGACTGGATGCTCTCTACAGTGTAAGGTCTATAATGCAAACCATCAAAAATGGGGCTACACACTGTTCAATTTTTTTTAAAAAAGCTACAAACTCATCGCATCTGCCTCTCAAGATACATGCAGCCAACCCTACATTTTCTCAGGGCCTCCCTCCCGTAGGAAATCTTCCTCCACGTCTTCTATAAAAGCTTGGCAGTGCCTGATTTTGTTTTTGCTTTTGTTTTCTTCTATCTGCCTCTTGACAGTTGAGGGCATAGAAGAGACATCACCCAGTGCTCTGGAAGGTTTTTTGTTGTGATTTTTTCCTCTTTTATGGCACCCCCTGACAGTAGTATGTGACTCTGTAAATCAGTTCCTTGCAGTGACAACGAGGTGCGTGACGAAAAGTTCCTGCCCCACGTTCCAAGAACACAATTCTGCAGAGGCTTTTCAGCCTCTTCCTGGTGTGGCTCTACACTCAGCAGACAACCTGCAGCCAGTCTGTAGCAACAGCCAATGAGATTAAACAGCAGATCCCAAAGGGAAGCAGCCCAAGAGAAATGCACAATAATAATTTCTATTAACTTCCAGATTTTTTAGGGGGAGTACAGGGATTTGGACCTAGGAGTGCTTAACCACTGAGCCACATCCCCAGCCCTTTTAATTCTTTTTTTTTTAAGACAGAGTCTTGCTAAGTTGTTTAAGGCCTCACTAAGTTGCTCAGGCAGGCTTTGAACTTGCAGTCCTCCTGCCTCAGCCTCCAGAGCTGCTGGGATTAGAGCAACTGCTGGTGCATTACTACTACACGCAGCCAGGTATATTCTTAATGCCCTCAAAGGTTTATTTTCATCATTAAGTAGGCTGCATATATTACACACACACACACACACACACACACACACACACACACACGGAAAATTTAGAAAACTGTTAGAAAAATAAATCATTCATAATCTGACCAAACAAGATAATCATCATCATTGTTGTACATTTCTCTATTGTCTCTTTAGTGTACTAATTATTTTTGCAAATACGTACGTACGTATATATAAATATATACATATTTATTATGTATATATATACAAACATATGTACATATATATAAATAAAACACAAATATCTATATGAAATCAATTGAATAAGATTTGCATGAAATAATTTCCAGGCATATAAAGTGAAATCCATTAAAAATGGGATTTTTAATGACTGCTCAATTTTGATGCTATTTGTGTAGAATCAGTCATCATTTTCTGAATGGGGGCTTTGCTCCATATTTTACATTGTTCATTTCTTCCTCTTTTGTCTATTTCCATAAGAACAAGAACGATAAAAGTCAGCAAGGAAAAGGACGATCCAGGTCACTTAGTCATGGAAATGATTTTAAATTAAAATCCAACAAGATCTGAACACTGAATGTGACACAGTTACTGGTGCATCGCGTGGCTCTGATTTATACAACTTATCGGCTGAATGGGGAAATCAGCCGTAGCGATGGGGAACGCCGAAGGACCAGTGAGCCCAGGGAAAGCGCTGGGGTGCTGGGGCAGACAGCAGAGGGTGGGCTGCCAAGGCCACCCCCAGTCCACAGAAGAGGGCAGGCGGGTGTAGAAATAGTACCTCTGTTAATTAGGGAGGAAAGAGCAGGCAGAGAAAGGAGGAGCTGAGGGAGGAGCCCTGGGAAAGGGTGTAGGGAGGAGAAGAAGGCAAAGCCAGGGAGAGGGGCTTGGGCAGGCCGTGAGCATGGGGGGCGGGGGGGCCTGAAAGCAGGCAGAGCAGGAGCACAGGATCCTCAGCACAGGGGTCCCGGGAAATCAGCACCCAAGTACCAAGACTCCACGTGCTCTCATGAGCTGGCAGAAGGGGCCAGATCAGCAGGGCAGGGGTCCCGATGCTGGAAGCCAGAGTCACCAGGGCGAGAAGCCCCTCAGCAACACCCAGAACCCAAGGTGCTGGTGAAAACCAAGGTCGTTGGGCAAATAGGAACTGACGAGCATCCTCACCGTAGGCCACCACGTGTCAGGGAGCCTGAAGACACATGTCACAGACACCCACCCTCAAGAAAAAAGAAAAAAAGAAATGCCAAGGATTTGAATCCAGAAACAAGGAGGGCAGGTGAGGAAGGAGATGCCAACAGCCCCTCGGATACTGAGAAAGGAGACCTCAAGAAGGGCTCTGTCCTCAGGGTCGGGTCCCAAAGATCAGGTTACACAGAGAGCCAAAGCACTGAGGTCTCAAGGGCCACCCAGCACACCTGGCTGAGGACAAGTCTGCGCACAGAGCCAGGAGCCAGGCTGAGCCTGAAGCCAAGGGGTTCTGCAGGAGGAGCCAGACACTCGGGACACCAGCTGGGACAGACACAGATCAAAGGCACAGCAGCACCTTCCCACCAGGAAGCACATCTGACTTGAAAAAGACCCCCGAGCCACGGGCACGGCTGAGAAGCACATTCTTGTTTTCAACTTGAGGAAAGCCGGTATCTCCCGAGAGTCTGCACAGGTCTTAAGTCGGTCCGCTCACTGAGAAATTGGCAGGGAAGTACCCACCCCGTGCAAGGGACTGCAGACCCCCTGCCCTACTGTGAACCAATTGGATTTCTCCCCATCTTCTCGGAACCAGCTCCAGCACCAAGATAGTGATGGCCACTTCCACCCTGTACAGAGGTAGCACTGGCACCTCCCCACCTCCTGGGAGCCACCAGCTATCTGGCCCTGCCTCCCTCTCCTGCCCCACACTCTCGCCCGAGATATCCACAGGCCATTGGTGTCTTGAACATGGCGAACCTTCAGTCTCCAGGATGTCATGTGCTGGAACTCAGCCCCATCCCCATACCTTCCATTCTTTCTCATTTCTCCTGTCTACCTCTAGTTATCATGTCCTTAGAGTGGCTACTGCGGACAACACTGAAAATCTCACTAACGTACCTCTCAGATTTAGCTGTTTACTGTCTATATTTCCTCAAGTGGACTTTCAAAAGATAGGAACCCGTCCTTCTTAGTCAGCATGCTTACAGCCCAGTGAGTATTACGTGAATGCATCCTGCAGTGGATTCCAGACCAGGCAACACAATGAGCACATTTCAGGGAAGAACACAGATTTTAAAGGAACATTTATTTCCCATTTGATAATATTTTTTTAAATGGTTTCAAAAATATGCAGGACTAATTCATCTAAACAGTACCCAATGACCTTAGGTTAACATAATTGCCTTGAACAACGGATAAACTAAGGATCCAAAAATAGAAAATGGAATAAGTTTGGCCAAAAAGTATCGCTAAAGGCTTCCTATTCAATAGCAGTACATTTTGTCTCACCCACATTTATATTATCAGTGCCAAGCAGAGCACCTGAAAATCAATAGGTGCTCAATAAATGAGTTTCAGTTAAAAGTTTTTACCATTTTAAAATGATACATGGCAGTTATGTTTAAAAGCATAAATTACATACAGTGACAGAAAATCTCCCTTCTACCCCTCTAGACCAGCTCACTTTTCAGAGATACTCAATGAGAACAGGTTGGAACATATTCTTTCATAATTCTCCATGTATTTACAGCCAGAAATGTACACAGGGTTCTGCCAGGGGCTTTGGTCACTCATATGCCATCGATATGCTGCCATGTTTGCAAAAGCAAATAAGCCATTCTTTTTAAAGGCTCCTTACTTTATTTAACCAGGTCCCTACTTGTGGACCTTTGGGGGGGATTCCGCTATTAAAAATTCATAAAGCGGGTTGGGGTTGTAGTTCAGTGGTGGAGCACTTGCCTGGCATGCATGAGGCACTGGGTTCGATCCTCAGCGCCACATAAAAATAAATAAATAAAGATTCCGTTTCCATCTACAGCTAAAAAAAATTTTTTTAAAAATTCAGGGGCTGGGGTACCAAATGTTTTCTCTGATATAAGGAGGATAGTTCATAGTATTGTTGGATGGGGGGGTACATAGGAGGACTAGAGGAACACTAGAATGGTCAAAGGGAAGGGAGGGTAAGGGGGGGAGCAAGGGGGGAGGGAGGGGGAGAAAAGGAAAAAAAAAAAAAAAAGAAAAGGTGGTTGAATGAGACGGATTTCATTTTCCTAAATGCATGATTGAAGACCTGAATTGTACGAACATACTTTGTATACAAACAGTTGTATGTAAAAAGATGCTAAATTCATGCACTATGAGTTGTACACATTAAAAATTATTAAAAAATAAATAAAAAAAAATAAACCCCCCCTTTTCTACAAAAAAAAAAAAAAAAAATTCAGGGGCTGGGGTTGTGGCTCAGCGGTAGAGCACTCGCCTAGCAAGTGCGTGGCCCCGGGTTTGATCCTCAGCACCACGTAAAACTAAACGCATTGTGTACAACTAAAGTAAATAAATAAATATTGTTTTAAAAAAAGACATTTAAAAAATTCGTAAAGCACACTGCTGATCTCCATCTTCTTTTTAATTTTCAAACACTGCCACTCTGACAGGTGAAAAACAATTGAGAGTTTGCATTTCTCTCACTAGCACTGAGGCTGCACAGCTTCTCCTGCTGATGGCTGCCTTTGTATTTCTTAATAACAGCGAGGATACACCTCTCTCCCAGTCTTGGTAGGGAAGGAGGGTGTTCTTCCCTCTGAGCAGAAGGCAATGTGGGGTCAGGGTTCCAGCTCACACAGAGCCCAAGCCACCTGGCTCTCCCCAGCCAGCCGGGACCAACTCACTCCTGACCTTGGGCAGGTCGGCACATCCTGCCTTATCACCTCTCAGTGCGCTCACCTCTTCTCCCTCACCGTCCACCCTACCTTTGAGTATTTATTTTTCACTTGTACTTGAACACAATACCTTTATTTTACTTATTTTTATGTGGTGCTGAGGATTGAACCCAGGGCCTTGCATGTGCTAGGCAAGCACTCTACCCCAGCCACAACCCCAGCCCCCTCTACCCTACCTTTAAATTAGGGATAATAAGAACACTGGAGATCGCTAGAAATAGCAGAGCTGCTTGGGAGCAGAGGACAGGAGAGAACCACAGGGAATGGGAGAGACATGTGGGCTCACGCTTTCCAAGCCTCGGTCTCCTCATCTATGACAACACCGACCTTGTTAGGATGTCGAATAGGTAGAAATATCTACGTCACTTACCCTGCACTTTAAGGTGATCTCAAAATGAAAATGGCATTGCTAGCCAAAGCAGGAGAGCCTCTAAAAGAGGTGAAATCCCTCTTCAGGTGTAGGTTGAGGACCCCAACCCCAAACCCAAAATGCTACACAACTTTTTGAGTGCCCATGTGAAACCTCACATGGAAACTCCACACCTGACCTCATGGGACGGTGCAATCAAAAGCAGGTGCCCCACAAATATTGCATCCTGTTGCTTCCTGACTTGGAGCAACAACGCCGCGGGAGAAAAACTCGGAGGCAGAATGAAGATGAAAGAAGGTTTTTTATTCTTCGGCTTTAGCAATCTCTCAAAACTCTAACACTGGCTCTTTCAGCAACCTCTCTGACTCTTTACTTCTTCGGACTACTGACTCTTTACTTCTTTACTTCTTTACTTTACTTTCTTTTACTTTTACTTTCTTTGAGAGAGCTTAGAGAGAGAGAGAGCTTCTTCTTTCTTCTTTCTTCGGCAGCCTCGGCCTGACTCCGACCAGCAACAACTACTTCTCTCTATATATCTCATTTCTTTCTCTAGCTTCTTCTGACCGAACTCTTAACCGCTCTGACTCTTATTTGTTCTTCTGACTACGTTCTGGCCGCTCTCTTTTCTTCTTCTCCAACCCGAACTCTTCTTCCGACCGACTGAGCGACTGACTGAATGAAATCCGCTTCTGACCGCTTTCACCCGGTTATATCCAGCTAGCCGCAATAGCCATCTCCCTGATTGGGGCTGCTTCAGCATCCAAGTATCATTATGCTGTGAGTTTGAGGTGCATCTCATTCCCCAGGTACCTCATTATGCAT
The DNA here is from genome assembly GCA_025594165.1 of Tamias sibiricus. NCBI lineage: Eukaryota > Metazoa > Chordata > Mammalia > Rodentia > Sciuridae > Tamias > Tamias sibiricus. The sequence goes on along the minus strand of CM046662.1, from coordinate 165,301,616 downwards.
ATATCAATATTCCAAGATCATAAAATCTCCAAAACCCAAAGCACTTCTGGTCCCAAGCCTTTCGGATGAGGGATGCTCGCCCTGCGTGTGCTGCGTTCTCACCTTGAGCCATGAATACAATCCTGTCACCTGGAGCAGCGCCCTGGCCACCTCCACACTAAGAGCAGGCCGAGGGCTGGGCTGCCTGCCACCTCCTGTACCAGCACATGCACAGCCAGGCGCCCAAATGACAGGATGAATGGAACAGTCACTCAAGAAACTCTCCGATCAATGTCCTGTCTTCTCTCCCTTGAAAGTTTGTCTATGCCTGGCTTCTCCGCGAGCTCATTGACAGTGGGAAACCAGAGAGCTCACTGCTATGGGGGACGGTCCTGAGCACCACAGGACATCAGCAGCATCCCTGGCCTTGACACCGACAGCACGCACACCCACACACTGTGGCAACTAAAGCCGTCTCCAGACATTACCCAATGTCTCTTGAAGCAAAATCAGCCCTGGTTTGGACTCTGAGAAAATAACCAAATGTATATTTTTGTTTGTGGCTGAAAAAAATAAAAAAAATACAATGCTGAAAATAGCTTAATTTTTATGATGCTCCTGAATCCAAAGCTGTTTTGAAAACTGAGCCAATAATATAAGCAAAGTGAGTCCACAGGACAATTTATAACTGATTGGAGAATATTAACCGCCTGAGGAAAACCAGTTATTAGCTGCTGCTGATCTGGAGGGGGACACAGAGCATTAATAATTCAATAAAGGAGAGACTGCAGGCAACGAAACCTTGGCGTTATTTATTTAGCCAATTAGATTTGGTTTTGGTGGCAACCCTGCTTTTGTGAGCGTGAATGAGCCATGTGTATTCTTCAGTTAATCAGGAAAATTGTACATCGCAAATCTGCTCCTATTGCCTTTTAGCTGGAAGACACGCAGCACAAGTGGTCTTCAAGCCACAGAGGCAGGGACACGGGCACTGAGGGTTCCTGACTCACACACCTCTCCGGGAAGAGATGGATGAAGAAGAGGCCTGTAAATCAAACCTCAGGCCAGAGTCTTCACTGCGCCTCTCCTTCCTCATCTTCTCTGCTCAACCCAGACCCAGGCAGGGAACAATTACATCAGGTAAAATTTGCAGCCATTGACACAGGCACCATTGATTATCGTCAGTGAGGAAGAATCCTATCACAGCCACTAGGAACTGGATGACGTGCTATTAAAATACACAACTCACATAGCAAATGCAGTATCATGTGTGTCTAGACTTGGTGCACAAGTCAGGGTCTGAAAACTTCAGTGGGTACGAGATGCAGAGCTGTTTGGTGAACTGCTTGGTGACCATGGCCTAGAACATGGTATGGAATGCATCCCTGTCACCTTCGGCTGGTCAGTGGAGAATCAGCTAGAAGAAAAACTAACAAGCCACTAAGAAGAGTCTCTAAACTTGTTCAGTTCGTTCATTGAGACAAGTCATTAGAAATTCTGGAAATTTTTATCGAATCTGTAAGGTTGTTTCTTAATCACTTAGAGACATAACTCTTACATTTCTAGTGTATTTCACTTTCCTTTTCCTTTTCTCTTTCTCCTGTTTTTTTTTTTTTTTTTTGTTTGTTTTTGTTTTTTTGTTTGTTTTTTTGCTCTTCTCAATTGCTCAGAGGCAGGATTTTGTAAGAATTGGAAGTACCTGCATGTTCTGGGGTTGTACAGAGGTCAGACACTCAGAGACCAGCAAGTGACAAGAGTCCATGAGAAGTCCCTTGTCATTAACTGGTCCTCATCTAAGCACAGGACACAGATGTACCATAGAAAAAACGATTTCAAATGCACTTACACATCTATTTCACCCTCTTCCTGAGAACTGAGGTCAATCAAATCCCCTTGATGAGACACAACAAGGAAATCAATTCTGTAAACCAGGTTTGTTTTACTGAACTGCTGGTTCTGGAAAGAAAACAAAGAGTATCAGCTCCCCCACAATATTTCACTGACCTCAGTATCATCTTTGTCAACCCAACTATACATTTCTTTCTCATACATTTGCACATGCTAGGCAAGTGCTCTAGCACTGAGCTAGAGCTAGCCCACTTTCTTTTTTAATGTGCTTTTTTTTTTTGGGGGGGGGGGGTTGCTGGGGATTGAACCCAGGGCCTTGTGCATGCAAGGCAAGCACGCTACCAACTGAGCTATATCCCCAGCCCTTACTGTGGATTTGCTTGTGTTCAGCAAGACTGGTTGAGTACAGAACAGGAAGCTGACACACGGTACCCCGAGCTGAGGAATGCATCCCTGTCAGGGTCTTCACTGACACTTGAGATGCATCTCCTTCCCCAGGTACCTCATTATGCATATATCAATATTCCAAGATCATAAAATCTCCAAAACCCAAAGCACTTCTGGTCCTAAGACTGGCCTCACATTCCATTCACTGACTTTATGAATTGTCCCACTCCAAAAGATCCAGGCTTTCAAATGTGTTGTGTAGGAAATACATTCTGTGAATTCAACACAATCAAAGGGTCTTGTAAATCAGAGAATGGGAGGCCCTCTGGTGCAGAATAGAAGTTTACAGAATTGGAATTCAGGGCAAATAAATTTCAATCGAGTCGAGAGATGGAAATTAAAAACAAGACATTCCCGTAGAGTTCATATCCCTACAGGTCAGTATTTTGGGTGGGGGAAAGAGACAGCCTCTTGGGGACATCCAATAACAAGTGGTGGGGATACTGGTCGCCAGAGGGAGTGTGGGGCACTTAGGGGTGTGCTGGTCAACATTTAATGTTTAATAGCCAGCTCTGTGGGAACAAAGACAGGGATCCCTGATTCGTAGTCTGCCAATTTCCATGGTGTAAATATTCCCACCTGCAATCTACCAGCAGGATTCAACAAACATGGAGGTGGGGAGAGACGCCCAGGACTGGCTCTCACAACGTGGGAGGAACCATTACAGTGCAGAGCACCTCTGGAAAGGGAAGGGCAGTGGGAAAGGAACTGGGCGGGGCCCCAGAGGTCCTTTCCATGTGGGGGGCTTGCTCTACAGAGGACCTGCATCTTGCCACTGCTGGGCTTCTCTGATCATTTGTTCTATGAAACTGAACGGCGCTCCCTCCCTTCTTATCTCTCCCAAGGCTTTATGAGATTCTTGGGAATTAAAAAGTTGTAGAGAGAACAAAGTAACTTAAATCCAACCCCCAAAGGACTGCTCCTTTTTTTATTGTGACCCTATTGAGTTAAATATTGTATGAAATCATCATGTCACTGATTTAGATTAAGAAGCACTTTTTTTTTTTGGTTATGGGGAAATCACCTGGTTGGCATTTATAGATACAAGCTTTTCACTCTCAGCCTCTCTGCAGTCTCCCTCCCTCACCCCTCTATCCTTCCTACTGTGTTCTCTCCATTCCTCTCTCTTTCCTACTCTCCCTTTCTCTTTCATCCCTCTCTCCTGTCGATTTCCCAGTAAGGCAAACATTTTTAAACCTGTCCTTATAAGTCATCTGGCAACCACAGGCCCTGGTTTCCAGTCATGTCTAAAAGAGTGACACATTAGACTGCAGAACTACCAGGAAGAGATAAAGGAACCCAAGAACAACAAAATACCACTCATAACGAAAGCCTGGGCAAGCTCTGGCTCTCTGCATAAAAAGGTGTGCTGTGCATTAGCTGTGCAGACTTCATATCATGTGTCAAAAGCTAGTACAACATGACAATAACACTCTGGACAGAGAGTGACTGGCTAAGCACTTAAACAATGCTAGCTGAAAACCAAGTAAGAACTCTGCATTTTAATTCTCCTTTCGTTTCTGGTTACCCCTGGCCCTGGTACACACTAGCCAACGCCTCGAATGACACATTCTTATGTGTCTAATAGTACAGAAAAGCAAAGTTTGAAATAGCTCAAGTTACAGAATGAATGCAATTTAAAAAATAAATAAATAAATACACAAAGCCTTGGAGGAAGGGGGAAGAAGTAGCTGTGAAATGATTAGACAAAGAATTAAAAGCTACCACCATATGATCCAGCTTCCCACTGCCGTTAGACATCCGAAGGAAATGAATCAGCAAATCAAAAAGACAGCTGTACTTCCATGTTTACTGCAGTCCTAGTCACCATGGCCAAGATAGAATCAAATGAGGGCTCCATTGGCAGATAAATAAAGAAAATGTTATCTGTGTGTGATGGGATATTATTCATCCATAAAAAAAAATAATGAAATCCTGGAGGACATATTAGGGGAAATTATTAGACAAGTATCATATGCCCTCACTCCTCTGCAGATCTGAAGTAAATGATTTCATAGAAATATAGAGGAGCATGGCGGTCACGGGAGATTAGGAGGGGTAGAGGGCAGCGAGGACCAAGGGAAATCAAATGACACACACCAAAACACAGAGAGGAAAAATAAGTAGGGTGCCTGAAGTTTTTGATTTATTCGACGGGTCGACGTTTTATAAAGAACTAGAAAAATTCCAAGGTTCCAAAATGATCAATGGACGGGAGATAGAGATGTAACTTACCTGGATATGATCTTGACACATCGTATACCTGTATCAAATTACACTGCAGCCCACGAATATACACAATTACTCTGTGTCTACTGTAACTTTTTGTTTAAAAACCTATTAAAGATATAGATACTATCGGGGTCAATTAGTTCTTTCTGCCTAACACAGGCAGTGTAGCCAACAGGCGCCTCAACAGGAAGGAAACCAACTCCAAACCTGACACTTCCTGGGAGCTGACTCTTTATTTATAGAACCAACTTGATAAAGTGGAGGCCGAGAGCAGCACCAAGTCGAGTCCTGTCACCTGACCACAGAAGAGAAAGGAGAAAATGAATGCTGATACCCAGAGAATTTTCAGAGGAAAAACAAAGGATCAGATTTCCAAACTGAGACCTTTGACATGGGGGCGACTTTTTAAAAGACTTCTTCCCAAAGATGAGGGCAATGGAGGCCGAACCATGGGCTCCACATTTCTCTTCTTTTATTTTAAAAGAAAAAAAACCCGTGTCTACACGTCTTAGGATCACTTGACAAATATGTCAACAATAATTAGGTGCCAACCATAGTCACTGACCTCCCAGACAAGGGACAACATTAAAAAAAAAAAAAAGAAAAAAACCACCTACATGATCTCCAACACAGTGGGTCTTACTTAGCACAGCACTGGGCGGTCGTGAGTGATGCTGAGCTCCCTAGCTGTCACTCAACATCCAACATCTCTGAGGCCCCCGACACTCACTGGCAGCACCAGGAGTGTGGCTGATTAAAGAGCTTGTTTAGCAATGCTTCAGAAGAATTAGCTTACATCTCCAAGTCCCAGAAAGAACTCGGGGCGCTGTACGGAACCACATGAGAAGTGGTATTTATTGTGGTGTATCACCTGTGTGTTGTTAGAAATGCATTCACCGTGAATCTCATTTGGACAGTTCCTATGCTTCGTTTTGGAACTGGCATTAAGAAAGAGCCTGACTGCTGCCGGGCGGGCCATTCCCAGGAGAACCAGAATGTCACTGGACCTGGCTGTGTGACACAGGACACCCAGTGGAGCTGCCAGGCTGGGCCTCGTCGGAGGCCCCACCGTGTGGGTCCCTCCCTCCTCTGTCCCACCCAGAACCACACGAAGGCCTCTGGCGTCTCTGCTGCATCTGGCCCACAGATGCCCCTGGGTACGGCTGCCAGGCTTACAGCAAATAGAAATACAGGATTCGCCATCAAAATTGAGTTTCAGATAAACAGCAGGGTTTTGGTTTGGTTTGTTGTTTTTTTTTTTTTTTTTTTTTTTTTAGGTTAAATGTAAATTTCAGAGTAAAAGTTTTGCTAGTATAAATACAAGTCAGATTATACTAACAGAATTATGCATTGTTTATTGCAAGTATAAATCTGACTGAAGACTCTTGCTTTACCCCACGGCGCTCCTGGGAGACCCGCGGGGGCCCCTTATCTAGGGCAGCGCCTGTCCAGGGCGAGGCCACCTGAGCGCAGGACCTGCTCTTCACCCACCCACAGGCCCGGAAAGGACAGAAAGGTGGACGTGCGGAGAAGCAAAGTCTCGTGAAAGTGCAGAAGACAAGAACAGGTGACGTGGGTCAGAAATCTTGAGGAATCCCTAAAAGACCAAAGGGCCATGACAGAAACCACAGCCTCGCACGGGAACTGGAAAGGCTGCTGGGAAATGCTGCGGCCTCGAGGCAAACATCCTCATCAGCAGGACAGGCGGCAGCTTTGGGGACCAACGGAAGCCACATTCAGAACCACTGCACAAGCACGCCCGCCACGCCCACCCACCTGCAGTCCAGATGGAGCCCCGGCGAGTACAGGAAGGGAGGTGCCCTATGACCACTGGCACGGGACCCCACTTGGTCATGGCCAGGCAATGAACTCACCCTACGGAATGCAAAACTGCAACCAGGGAGAGCACAGGCTCTAGGATGATCCCAAAGCTAAGGATCTTGGGAAGACCCACACCAACGCCCAGAGGGTCCCAAGAGCTACGGTGGGCAGAGACCCAGATAAGATTCTAGCAGCACTATACTTACTATCCTCAGAGGCGCAAGGCATGGTGTGTATAAAGGAAGGAGAAAAGACTACAATGAAAGAAAAGGTTTCAGGACCACACAATAAGATTATTGACAAATAAATATAAAACTCCATGGGTTAAATGGCAGAACGAACACAGCTAAGTATCAAGCTGACTAGCTGGAGGATGACAGCTAGACAAGGAGACAGTCAGAGAGGCGTGAGTCTCAGAGTCCCCACCCCCGACAAAAGGTAAGAAAGGGAGAATGAATAGAAGGAGCAGAAAAAAATGAACAGAGGAGAATAGATGCTTCTGGTTACCACAGCACAGAGTGCTTGCCAAGGCCTACACATAAGTAACAGAATTGGATAACAAAGAGGATGAGAGAAACACGAACAGCCACCTAAAAGGGGAGAGGACAAGACTAGTGGCCTTCTTACCACGCTTCTCGTGGGCCACACGGGATGCTAAAAGACAGTAGAAGGAAAAATTATTTTGATTTTTGAACTAGAACTCTTTAATCTGAAAACTAGTGTTCAATGAGTTTTTCAAACATGCAAGAACTCATGCAACTTGTCAGCCATAGATCCTGTCTTGAAAAAAACTCTTAGAGAATACACACCAGCAAAGCAAAACAGGGTCACAAAAAGTGGGAGAGGTTGTACCATAAGACACACCGGTAAACCCATCAGCTGATAAAACTGTGTGTGAGCCTGAGCAACTGTGAACTGGCAGTCACACAGGTATTCACAATCAGGAATGAAGCCCCTGGAAGAGAGCAGGTTGACATTTATTAAGGTCTTTCTTTGTATCAGGCATTGTTCTAAGCGCTCTGTGTTGGCTAAGTCAAGCTCCACCAAAAAAAAAAAAAAAAAAAAAAAAAAAAACTACAAAAGCATTTTCTATTTTATCATCATTTCATAGATTGGGAAACTGAAGCCCAGAGAAGTAAGATGTTGACCAAGGTCACAGAGGTGGGAGTGAATGGGCTTGGGTGGCACACCAGCCCGGGGTATCTGCTTCCACAGATCACACACACCCCCTGACCTCAGCTGTCCACAAGGCAGATGGCAGAGGGTGGCAGAAAAGAAGGAAGGTATGAAATGGGGAGAGAAAGGTGCTTGTTTGGTTGAGGGGGAGAAGTAGATTCTAAGTCCACACGTGCATGAAAAGAGTCCAGTGCACGTCCAAGTGTAACGTGTGACCTCTAGCACTTCCTAATAAGAAATATAATGGCCAAACACATGGACAGGACAGGCCTCCACCTACTCCTGTCCATGCTGTTGTTCCCCAGGCCCTGTTCCTCCCCATACGGGTGCCCTGCATTTTTTAAGTTAATCCTTGGGCATTTTGTAATCTTGTTGCCACCATAAATGGAATCACATTATTTTGTTAGATAGCTACTAACCAGCTCTTGCTGGTAAATGGAAAATTGTTGACTTTTGTACCTTTATTTTATATGCTACCTTACTGAGCTCATTTCTTCTAATGCTTGTAATTCATCATCTATAGTTTAATGTGGAATAATTCTGCATTTTCCTTTTTAACATGCTTTTTTTTTTTTTCTCGTCTCCATTTTTATCCAATAGCATTGCTTATAACTTCCAGTACAGCACCCATTCACAGTGGGATGACTGACCACCTCCTCACCATCAGAGGAAGAAGCTGGCTAACCCGGTTACTCCTCAGTGCCTGGGGTAGTTCCTCCTCCACCTTGGTAGGTTCTGCGGGAGCTGCAGAATGCTCACCTGGGCGGCTGCTCAATTCCTACTCTGGCTTCCTGAGATTCCTGCTGGAGCACCCACTCTTTCTTCCTTCCTTCCTTGGACAGGCAAAATCTGCCAGGTCACTGTGTCCCCATGCAATGTAGGCAGATGCAGGCAGAGTGACCACATTCGTAGATGACACCACTGGACTTTTTACATCTGGTCCACGTAACTGACAACTGCAAAATGACTCCAGGTCAAAACATGTTGACTTGCACAGGTGAACTTCCAAGAACGAACTCTGGGCCTTCACTCTGACTTTTCGCATTCTAATGCCACTCTAGTCTACTCTCTGTCCATGAGCGTCTTATCCCTCTCTGACCTCGGTCAGGAACATCAATGACTAATCTCAACCCAGTGTCTGTTGAATATCGACGTCCACGTGGGTTCTCGGCCTGCCACACCCCTACAGAACACTTTGTCCTCAAGCTCATCAATTCCTCAATTGATGTGCTCCGTACTCTGCGCTAACATGCCATGTGTGTGTCCCCAGACGGCAAGTCTTTACCAACGACATTTACTTGTGATATGCTAAAATAAAATTTGCCCATGTGGGGGTCTTTTCTGAAAACAAAGACATTTAGGGCTATTTGAAATCCATCAGCAGGGTCAAGACTGTGGAAAGGAAAATGTTAGAAATCAATAAAGTTCCTTCTGATCCGAGAGAATTTTAATGCGAACTATTTTCCTGTGTTCTTTTGTATTTTAAGTCAATATTGTCTTGTTCTCAAAAATGTCATCTTTTAAAATGTCCAATGGTCGGTGGGTTTGATTGGATGGGTTTCTGGCTGTTATTTGCCTGTGGTTAGTTCCAGGGGGAAATCCATTAACATTTTCATATCAGGTCTCCTTAAGCAACCTGAAAGCACAGGCGGGGTTGCCATTTCCCAGAAGCCTCCTCTAACATTCAGACAAGCCAGCAACACAGACAGCCTTTACACCAAGGAGCACCCTTCAGCCTTGGCCCAGCAGGAAGAATCGAGAAAGGAAGGCAGAGCCGGGCTACCTGTGGTTCCTCATGAGCATTGTTGTGAAGAGAACAGAAAGAAGGTTTGGCTTCTTCATAAAAACCTGTTTTCAGAATGATGACTAAATAGCAGATGCTCCGCTTGGACCTGGAGTACAGTGGTTTCTCTCGTTCTGAGTAAAACTGTGCAAAGGAAACCGACTGTCAGTCTCTCCACCTTCAGCATCCCTCCTAGGAGGACCCTGGGTCAGTCACCGAGGCAGGGTGGGTGGCAGCTGTATTTTGCCACAACTACTTGGAGTGGGCCAGACGTTGTGGCTCCCACTGGGCGTGTCTGATCCATGACACTCACTTTACCACTCTTCAAATAGCATGGTCAAAAAGATGCAGATAGAATTCTCAAAAGTGAAGTAGGTACTTAACACATAAAAACAAAAGTGCTCTTGAAATGGGACTTGGAGGAGGCTCTAGACGGGGTGGCTGTTCAGCTGTGTACGGAAGGGCACGTAATTTCCAGCATTGCCATCGATCACGACAGGCAAAGTACAGACGTCTATGTGACAAGCTGTCCAAGTGAGTATGTGCCTCATGAGTGCTGTCCCCGAGTGCCTGTGCTGCTGATTATCTGTGCCACCACCTTGCCCCATGTCCTGTGGCTCGGGCTTTTGGGGCTTTCTTCTGGCTACATGGTCTTGCTGAAGGCACACCACTGAACTATTCGGCAGGCTCTTTGAAATCACTACACAGGGATTTCTCACTAGAGAAGGGAATAGTCTCATCTGCTCCCAAACACACTGCCTTCCTCAGTAAGACTGTAGGTAGGCAAAATAATCAAAGGCATGTAAAATGGGTGGGCATTTTTTTTTTTTAAATACACAGACTTAGTGAAGAAGATGGTCAAGTCTCTTCTGTTCATTTACTTTAAAAAAAAAAAAAAAAAAAAAAAAAAAAAAAAAAGAATTAAAGGGCCATGTTTGCAGTTGAGAACATTAAAGGGCCTAATCTGAATCCAGGAAAAGACGCACATAGCAAAGGTGACCAAAGGCAAAGGTAAGAAGTCACATTAATGTGGACACGAGCTTTGCTTTGGCACAACCCATCCTTAAATCAAAGCTTCTGGAGACCACAGATCAGATTCTCAGGAATAAGAGAGGAATAGAGAAGATCATTTTCTTCTCTTCTATGACCCATTATTTATTTTGCTCTGTCCTAGAAAAGGAAACATTCAAAATAACTTTATACTAATGTTATGCCTTGGTCATCAGTATTTTATTTCATGTGATATCAAAAGCATTCATTAAAGCACGGAGATAATAAATGAACAAATGTGCTCTTCTTTCAGGCCCGTGTCCAGTTACTGAGCTCACGGCCTCCACCGAGGGCTCGTGCAGCTCTCAAAATAACCAGTCCTCGGAAAAAAAAAAAAAAAAGAAGATGGTAGAATGAGATGGATGTCATTACCCTAAGTGCATGTATGAAGTCACGAATGGTGTGAATATACTTTGCATACAACCAGAGATTTGTAAAAAAGTCCTCTATATGTGTAATATGAGATGTAATGCATTCTGCTGTCATTTATAACATCTTAGAATAAAAAATAATTAAAAAAAAAAAAAAAAAACAGTCCTCAAAGTTCTGCCATTAGCACCTCCTCCTGCACCTCACCCAGAGAACGGGCCCATTGCTCTGGAAGACCCTGCAGCATCCTGGAACCAACCCAGACAGGACTAAGAGGTGCCACCCAGGGGACAGTGTCCTTGGCCACAACCTGGGGCATTTTTCAGTTCTCTCCCAGAGCCGGTATGTGGCAGCTCATCTACAGCCAAGGTTAACATGGCCCCAGTGTCGCTCCCACTGTCTTCTAGATAAACAGAGATGACCAAGGACACTGGGTCCAGTCTTCTGGTTCCACTCACGGAGCGGCTTATAAGCCAGAGTTGTCCACACCCCCTGGCACATGGACAGAGGCCTCTACCCAGGGACGAGCGGTCCTCCCGGGTGTCTGGGGCAAGTGCCAGAACTTGCCTCCCCACGGCTCAAGTTCAGCCCCACGCAGAGCAGCTTCACTCACACACGCCTCCTCGCCTCAGTCTCCCCCACAGACCTGACCTGAGAGTTGGAGCCCGCGTACACCCTGGCCCCAGGCCCACCCCCAGCTCCGCCCACACCAGCCCCCGAACTCACGTGGGTGCCTGTGAAGTGATTTCACAGTCATACGACACTGTGTATACAACTCAAAGACCAGAATACAAGCAAATGCAGGAGATATTTCAGAAGGTAAAAGTTTATGAACAGGTAGCAAGCACTGGCAAACCCCTGACTAAAGGCAAGTTTAATTTTCTATCATGATGTAATGTTCCGTTTCAATCCGATCACCTTTACCTTGCCACAGCCAAAACAATGCCAAAGAAATAGAAAGAAAAATGAACACAAAAATAATTTTAATAAAGAGTAAGAAAAAACATTCAATTGTCATTGTCATCTTACCCATCGGAAAAGGACATATGGGGCTGGGGATGCGGCTCAGAGGTAGAGCACTTGTCTAGTATATATGAGGCCATGGGTTTGATCCCCAGTGCCAACTGAAAAAAAGAAAGAAAGAAAAGGAGATGATAACCTAAGGTCCTGGGGCTAAACTAGGTAGTCCTACGATCATGAGTTGATATCCTAATTCAACGTATTTGTTTAAGCTCAGCAGGGCAGTGTGTGAGTGTGTGCCTGTAATCCCAGCAACGACAGATGCTAAGGCAGGAGAATCACAAGTTCAAAAATAAAAACTGAAAATGGAAAGGACCAAAGATACAGTTCAGTGATAAAGCACTCCTGGATTCAATTCCTAACCAATATATGTTCAACAAATGCTACATATAGAGAGAGAGAGAGAGATAAAATGAATCAATCTGTCAATTGTGGTCCTTAGTTAACTGACAAACTCTATCTGCTACTATTCTGTTTTCCTGTGCAAATCTGTGATGATCTTCCAGGAATATGACAGAAAGCACTGTCACATCTATGAATCCCATCAGTTCAAAAGCTCTTTACTAAGTGCCTACTGTGTGTCTGTCACTTATCTAGGCACTAGGGAACCATCAAGTTCAAATAAATATATTTCATGGGGCTCAGCGTTTTGTGCAGTCAGACTAAGAGGTTAGCACCTTAAATCTGGACGACGATGACCAAAAGCCTGTTTACCTCCCCAACACCCAAGCTCCTCCTCCTCATCTCCTTGATGTCTGCAACACACCAACTTCTTTTATTTTTCATTTTTGCAAAAAAATTCATTTAAAAAGAAAATAAAAGTCACTTCCATGCTTCCACTGATGCACAGTGTCTTATTTAAAATTGCCAAAATACAGGGATGACAAAGATGTCCTGCATTAGGGACACGAGCTTTGAATGAATAAAATGCAGTCCATCCAGATAACAGAATAGTATTCAGCACTGATAAGCAATGACCTGTCAAGGGATGGCAAGACTTGGAGTGAACTTCAAAGCATATGAGTACATGAAAGTTGCCAATTTGAAAACATCACATACTAAACGACTCCAAGTACAGGACATTCTAGAAAAGGCAAAGCCACGGAAACAGGAAGAAGCTCCCCGGGGTCAGGGGAGGGAGATGAGCAGTGGCTCACAGAGGATGTCCAGGACATGGAACTCTTCTGTCTGGTACCATAATAGTGGATATATGTCATTATGCATTTGTCCAAAGCCACAGCATCACGGACCCCCCAAGAGTGAGCCCTAATGTCAACCATGAACTCCGTCCAGGTGGTAACAATGTGTCCATGTAGGTTGATCAATAGAGGTTGATTGATTTACCATGGTGCCGGGGGATACTGCTGATGGAGGAGTCTGCACCAGGCACGAGCTGTGATTTTATAAGAAATCTCTGCGCTTTCCACTGGGTTATAAAACCAAAACTGCTCTAAAAATAAAGGCTAGAAACAAATATAAAAACACATGCGCGCATAACACTAAAGAACATACAGCCTCACCACAGATCCAGGTGTATTCACAAAGCTGCAAAATCCTAAACTGATTTTTTTTTTTTTTTTTTCAAACTGGCTTCCATCCTTCCGTCTTACCCCCACATACCCAGTTTGATCACGGCAAGACTCCTTAAGAATAGTGCCCTGGTAACATTAATTATTAACTTATTATTCCTATGGGGAGAATGCCAGTACAGTCTTTCTATTTATAAAGCAGAATTGAAAGCCACGGGGCAAGGGCAGAAGAAAAGAAAAGTCTAATTAGGGCCTGACAGCCCTCGATAATGGGATTAACGTTATTTACCTCCTGACGACAAATATGCAAAGTCCATACTGTTTTGTTTTCTCTCCTTAGAAATATGTGCTACATCCCTGCAAGCAACTCTTCCCGTGTTATACTGTCAGGGACTCCCAGGAATCAAGTACAGTGGTACTTCAACACTGTGGAGCGGAGAGGGCTCCGTCACAGCACCTCCTTGCAGATACGCTCAGAATCATACGAAACAGCAGAACGGTCGGCGTGCAACCTCCACACGTCTTCCCAGGCATCTTGGATCCTCTCTGAGTTACTCCTTATAACCCATGCAATGGAAACGTTCTGTAAACAGTTGTCATGCTGTATAATTTAGGCAATAGTGGCAAGGGGGAGAAAAGGTCTGTGCATGTTCAGTACAGGTGCAGATTTTTCCCAAAATATTTACACTCTGCGGTTGGTTGAATCCAACGACGAGGCACCGTGGCACAGAGGGCCAACTGTATGCGCCTTTTGATGCAGCATCAGCAAGATGGCAGCCTCGTGAAAAGTCAATCAAGCCAGCAGCCGCTTAGCACTGACCTTTCGGGACATGGAAATCTTGAAAGAATGTTTTTCAGCAGTGATTTTATCTCTTGAAAGGTCCAGGTTCAATGTGAGAGATGTAAGGTCACCAAACCCCAACAAGTGGAATCTGTCCCTAGGATGTGCTAAAAATTGTGCCCATTTTCGGTTAATTTTTAAAAATACACATCTTCCATGACCGTGTTCTTTTCTGATTCTGTCCTTTCAAAGGTTGGCCCTAAAGACTGAGCTTAATAATCCTTTTTTAGTACAACCAAGTGACATCTTCCGTAAGGTTCTTTTCTCTTGTCTCATTAGCCAGGTACTGTGGTGACAATAATACCTAATAGAACTTCAAGAGACAGATCCTGACCCCAAGGAGCTTATTTATGGGGGAGGCAGGAGTGACAAATAAGATGAAACAAAGTGAATCATCTAATCTCAAACCCAAGACAATCATGAAATGTGGCGTCAAGGCAGTTCATCCTAAACCTGGCTGAGTATACAAGGAACGAATGAAGTGGACGCACTTTTACTTCTGATATAATCTCTGTTTTCCAGGTGTGTTTCCAAAGATCAGACACTTGATGAGCAGAGTCTACTGAGGACACAGTGGTGATACCAGGCAAGAGGCTCCCAGACCTGGCTGCTCCTCTGAAGAAAGTGGGAAGTTTTCCAGCCCACCACGTCCCCAGCCCTAGCTACGACCTGACTCAGTACATCATGATGAATTGGCTTCTGCCCATCCCCTTATTCACAGCCCACTGACCTAACATTTGTACAGCACTTTCAGGCTAGCAAGATGTCCTGGGTATACCTACCTTTTAATTCTATACAAGATCGTCATTGAAAATCATCATTGCAAAGAAATGCAAGTTTTATAACATATTCCTGTTTGCAATCAGTAAATAATCAGCACCACAGATTAAATTTAATATCAACCAAGTGATGTCTCCCAAATATTTTATCCTATAGACCAACATAAATCCGTGGCATTAGTTCACATATAAAACAAAAGTTATGCTTTCCCAGATATCTGGCTAAATTGTGCAAGGTTCTGTCTAAGAAATAATCAGTGCATCCTCCGACGTTGTTAAATTGCAAAATCATGGTGAACTGACCATCTATATTAAAATGTTTATTCTGGAGTTAAAACGAGGAATTGCAGAAAAAGAATATTTGTGATGAATACATGATAAAATCAACGTAGCAGTAGAACATTTCACAGTGTGTAAGTTTTACTTCCCCCCTTTGAGGTTGCCATTATTTTAGGTAAAACAAGTGTCGCTTCTGTGCCATAAGGTTTCCCCGCTTTATGCCACAGTGCACGGGGGTCCCTGCTAAGAGAGCAAAGAGTAAAAGGGAGTCAGGGATTAAACTGGCAGTTCTCCAAGTCAGCAGGTAAGCATGCCAAGGAGAGGAGTCTCCAGATACTGTCACACAGGAGCAAATGCAAGAGCTACCTGGAACCCCCAGTCACAGGAGAGTGAGCAGGTACAGGAGCTGAGACTAGTGCTCCCGACAGGGGACTGACTCTTATAGGGGGCTCTCATCTTTATTTCCACAATGGTCCAAGCAAGAACACCACACCTAGAAATAGAATCCACATGTCCCACTTTTAAATACATATTTACTGAATCCCTACTAAGTGTCCAGCTCTGTAGTAAGCACTAGGATGTAAAAGATCAAGACTGAGCTGAACAGTGAGGAAGTTTATATGGTCGAGTGACCATCATATCAGTGTCACCACAGTGAGACAGGGTACACTCGATGGGATGTGTCTTTCTGAGGGTCAGCGGAGAACCAGAGGGGAACACCCAAGCCAGGGTACTCTAAGGACAGTTGTGAACTTTTAAAGTCAAGAATTCTTAACAAAAACTTTTTGTGTATACATTTGAAAGTGAACAGTAATGGGTAAGCAATAAATCAGTCTAGCCCTTTGTCCTTACCTAAACTACACTAATAAGAACTAGGAAACAAATTTTGAATGTAATTATCTTAGTTTGTATTTCTGAATATTTCTGAATATTATCTTTCTGTTCTTCAGTCAATAAAGAGAAGGTCTGTAGCTCATTCTGAAACCAAATGCAATAATTATCCCTTACCAAAAAATTTTCAACTTGCCAGTTCAAAATATATTCAGGTTGCAAAGATTTTTCTGAGTATTTGCATATGGTATTAGCTGAGAATTGATGTCTCAGATTAAAAGAGAAATTATTTGAAATGTAAAGTGAAGAAGCATGTGAAGCATGAATTAGGGGAAAGCTTTTAGTCACTATCTGGCTCACCTGAAGGCTACAGATATGCAAGTCACTGCAGAAAAGCCATCAAAGGCGCTTTCCTCTTGCCGTGTTGAAGAAGCCCATGAATCATAAGAAGCAGGTGGCAACTCCTTCCCACCCAGCACCCCCTGCCCACCACGGCAAGAAGGCAGTGGTGTTGAAGTACAGTCTCCTGGGGAGGGGGGGACCATGTGACATCACCAATACAACCACTTCTTCAACCTCACCAGGTCTAAGATTTGTAGTTGAAATACATTTGCATGTGTCTGCTTTATTTATTCTTTGAATTAGTAATATAATTAAACAGTGGATGCTCCACATTTTTCTTTATGCTAATAAAAATCAAGAACACATTTATTCATTAATTAATTCAACAGACATTCATTCCTATCAGCCTACTAAGTAGTAAGTACAGTACCAGATACCAGATATGAATGCTCTTGGGGTATTTAGGTCTCAGAGGGAAATCATATTAATTGATGTGACTAAAAAACAAATACATACTAAAATGCAGTGTTGGGACAAGGAAAAAATGGTGAGCTATGTGGCAGAACAGGAAGAAATAATCTGTAAAGGTAAGAAGGAATAATCAGCTACATTAGGGCAACAATGTATGAAGTTACCAATCTTGAAGTTTGCAAGAAGACATCAATCCATCTATGCAAGTGTTGGTAGAGTACGCCAAGGATATCTTGCATTGAGCAGAGGCCCTCCGCTGCCTTTGTCCTATACTTACCGTCTTTTCAAGAATATTTGTGAAGCAAACAGTCTCGGCAAACAGAGATGGAGCATGCCTCCAGTGTAAAGGGAAGATTTGTTCACATCGAGGATAAGAAAGGTAACACCTCATTCTGGGCAAAGATTGGGTAAGTTTGAAGCCATTATAAAAGACTTGGGTTAGCCGGGCGCGGTGGTGCACGCCTGTAATCCCAGCACTTTGGGAGGCTGAGGCAGGAGGATCGCGAGTTCAAAGCCAGCCTCAGCAATGGCGAGGCACTTAGCAACTCAGTGAGACCCTGTCTCTAAATAAAATACAAAAAAGGGCTGGGGATGTGGCCCAGTGGTCGAGTGCCCCTGAGTTCAATCCCTGGTACCAAAAAAAAAAAAGACTGGGGTTTCTTGAGATTGGGCCTCCTTGCTATGCTGTGGTGCAGACCTACAGCATGCACCATATTCGCCTGAAAATTTGGATGGCAGCAGGAGCCAAGCAAACGCGAGGCTCAAGCTGCCCGAGGTGCTGTGAGGACCAGAAGTCTTTGTCTCTGATCCAGGAACTCGCGTCTTCTGCCAGCATCTGTGAAATCGTGGCAGTCTGCTGTCTTTTCAGTGGAGTCAGCTTTCAAATCCCACAGGTTTTGACAGTGAGTTAGCAACTGCCTTCCTTAACCACCATTTCCCATGCATAGACCCCAAGTTAAAACACAGGCACGATCACCTCATTCATATCCGTATGGGTCAGAGTTCTCCAGTCACTACACCACGCAGAGCTTTAGATACGCTATTTGCTATGGAACCTCAAATTATTTAAAAGAAAGAAGAAGTTGAGGATGAAAAAGAGTTACTACTTCCTTTCACTGGGCACAACAACACTTTCAGATAAGGAGAAATATGGTTGACAAATGGCAGGTCACTAATAGACAAAAAACACAGGGCTCTATTGTATGTGGTGTTCACTTGGAACTTGACACATTCCCGTTGATACTAAAGAATGAAATTATGTGGGTGTCCACAAAACATTCTTGGTTTTCAAACAAAAATGCCAGAGCTAAAAAACTAGTTTTAAGAACATTCTGTACAAGTGTGCCCCTTTGTATACAAAGGCACCATTTTTATTTTTATTTTTATTTATTTATTTTTTTTAAATACTAGAGGAATCTGTCCAGGTTAAAGGAAGAAAGCTTTGTGAAAAATGAAAGGGGTCACTGCACTGGCTTGTCCCTCTTGTAAGTGGCTGTCCTCAGGAATGGTTGGTGCTTTCTAAGAAATGTTAGCGGTTTCAACAGAGAGCACACAACAAGGGTACCTTTGGCCTCCACATTTAGTGTTTCCTTGTGTGACAGAATAATGTGGCTCCACACAACTCCTCTAAGGCTGATGTCCACAAGAGAAGAGTGAGGAGGGAAGGGCAGGTGGCCACTTTGGTGAGATCAGCTACCCACAGTTTGGGGGGCCTGCCCAGCACAGACCATTCGCCACAGAACCTTAAGATCCCAGAAAGAGCAGACTGCATGTTGAGGGACCAAAGCAGAGACTGCAGCCTCACCCAGAGTGGCACTTCCCTGCCCTCTCCCACCACGCAAATAACGTCTCGTCAAAAGGCAAGTCCCCCAGACTTTAAACTATATCATGTTTGTTAGAGGAATGTCCGAGGGGGAAATATGCAAAGAAGGTCTGTACGATAATTTGAGACATTTTTACCTAACGAAACAAATCTATCACTGTGCTAAAAGCAAATGCTACAGGAAGCCCACACCATCTCCACTATTGTAACCATTTACAATATTAAAGGCAAAAGAAAGACTTTCAGAATAGACTTGCTCAACAGCTCTAATACTTGACAATATTAAACCCTAGCAACTCCTGTAGAGACGAACATAAAATGTGATTACTCTCAACTTAATCGATGGAAATACTGTGCTTCCCCAAGAATATCCACAATTAATTTCATTCAAACCTCCCCTTCCAACTCTGTGCCAGTTTTGATCTCAGTAAGAGGACAACTGAGCGCGCAGGGTATTGTGGGCTGGAGCGGGGAGGGCAGGGGTGCTAATTTAGCCTGCTTCATTTTCCTTCACAGAGAGAGCTTCCGCATGATACACAGAACAGCCATGTGTGTGCTGGTTGCTGACCTGCTTCCTTCCCAGGCACGTGCAGGAAACTGTGAGCTTCGTGAAGATGGAGGCCTTTCCCCTGCTGTATCCCCAGCACCACTGGCACTTACTAGGAACCTTGGGGATTTCGAGAATGGATGTTTGAGTAAGTCCAGTTAATGAAGAATGAACACAGGCCTGTGTTAGCTAGCTTTTCCGCACTGTGACCAAAATATCTGGCAAGAACAACTTGGAGGAGGAAAAGTCTAACTTGGGCCCACAGTTTCAGGCCTAGTCTGTTGCTCTGAGCACAAGGTGAGGCAGGACATGATGATGGAAGGGCAGGCGGGGAGAGCAGATCAGCTCATGGTAGCCAGGAGGACAAGAGGATGGGAAGAGCCAAGGTCAAATACAGTCCTCAAGGGCACACCCCCAGCAACCCAACTCCTCCAGCTACACCCCACCAGCCTACAGTTATCACCCAGTAAGCCATTCAAATCACTAGTCCATGATGTGGATTAATCCACTGATTCGGTTATAGCTCTCATGATCGGATCCTTTCACCTCTGAACATTCCTGCATTGGCTGGCACATGGGGATGGCACCAGGGGTTGAACTCAGGGCCACTGAACCACTGAGCCACATCCCCGACCCTATTTTGTATTTTATTTAGAGACAGGGTCTCACTGAGTTATTTGGTGCCTTGCTTTTGCTGAGGCTGGCTTTGAACTCACAATCCTCCTGCCTCACTCAACCTCCTGAGCTGCTGGGATTACAGGCATACACCGCAGCACCGGGCTACCACATGCATTTTTGAGGGTGACACCTCATATTCACACCATAGCCATGCACATCCTGATCAAATGCACTTAAAGTTTATTTCATAAGGAGGCATTGGAAACTCTCACCTAGACGGTCCACAAAAGCCATGAAACTGTTTTCAAGCAGCTACCACTAACATCACAACTCCAGTGAACACAGCAAAAATAACTATTCTTTTAAGATCAGGAAATATGTTCAATTTAACCCAGACAATAAGGGATGGGGTCATAATATGAAATTCACGGTTGCAGGAACCTAAGACATTCCTTCTGTCCACTTAGTCCCTGGTTCTGCCCCAAAGTAGTCAACAAAAGTCATTGTCCTAACGAACTCGATCAGTTACCTAAAGAAAACTGGCTTTATGAGAACCACCTTGACTCTTGTGTTTTAGGTAGACATTTCCACAATTTATAGATAAGTCTGTGGCACTCTTTTGAAAACCCACAAAACCATACACACAACCTGCTACTAACAAAGCTGGGAGCAGACCATTTGAGATAATCACTGCTCATTTGTGTTTTAATATGCATGAATAAAAAGGCCTTAAAATAGCCTTGCATATGAATCCAATATTTGTCTTTTGAATTGATTTAATCTGGTAATGGCCTTCCAAATGCAGTGGTTATTAAGGAGAGTATAAATTGGTTGGATCTGTCTTTCTCCTTTGCTCTAGTGTGTTAGATACTTACAGGGGCATGCTCTCTCTCCTGAAAACACTGGGAAGCTAGTGAAGCCACAAAGATAGGAAGACAATCAGCTTTCAATAGCTGATGAAGAATGAGGAGCGTCTAAGGGTAACTGGCCTACATAATACTTGACTTTGGTGGTTTCTCAAGAAAAGTATCAGCACGATTCATGCTGCTTCAAAAAGTATACTCCAAAAAGTGTGGCATATGTAAAATTGGAGTTCTATACAGCCATAAAGAAGAATAAAATTATGCCATTTGTGGGGGGGAAAATGGATAAAATGGGAGGCCATAATTTTGAGCAAAATAAGTCAGACTCAGAAAGAAAAGTATTATATGTTTTCTCTCCTATGTGAAAGATAGAGGGAAAAAAAAAAACAGAAAATTAAAAAGGGATGTCATGAAAGCAAAAGGGAGAACAGGGGAAAGAGGAGAGGAGGATGGGGGAGGTGCTAGGGAGTGAAATGGATCAATTGTGGTTTTATGTATATACGAGGACATCAAAATATAGCCTACCATTGTGTATAATTAACATATGCCAATTTGTTTAAGAAACTTAAAAATAAAATATGCCCAAGGGCTAGAGATGTAGCTCAGTTGTAGATTATGTAATTTGCCTAGAGTGTGAGACCTTGGTTTTGGTCCTCAGCACCACATTAAAAAAGAAAGAAGTTATACTCGGTCAAGTATTGTTTCATTTAAAAAAAGAAAAGAAAGGATGGAAGGAAGGAAGGAAGGAAGGAAGGAAGGAAGGAAGGAAGGAAGGAAGGAGGAAGAAAGAAAGCCCTCCTGGGATACTTTCAAACTCAGATTCCACATGTTTGGACGAACTTGCCCGGAACAGAGGCTGCTGGGTGATGATGAGGAACTGGCCAGAGCCTCAGAGAGCTGTGTCCTTGTGCATCTCAGTCACTGGGCACACCTTGCAGTACCTGAGACTAGATGCTCCGTGTCCCAGCACGCTCCAGAAACAGCTCCTTCAGAAGGACTGTGCCTAGCAGCATGCAGCAGCACTTGAAGGTCCTACACTTCTGAGCACATCAGATGGTGACGGGGAGTTTGAAAACTGCCTCGTGGGGAAGGGGCATCACTCTCCTCCTTGTGCAGACGAGGAACGGGACACACCAAGAAGTCAGGATCTCGCCCAGGGATGGAACTGGGCTCAGCCTAAAGCTGGAGCTCACAAGCACCAGGCTGAGGCGCCTGCGCTGGTTTCTCACCTGAGGCTGCACATTCCGTGCCAGTCCCTGTCCCTTCTCCTCTGCTGGTCTGCTGTTTGAGTCTGCCTGGTCCTCAGAGGCACAGAACTCTACTGTATTCTACCATGGTCGATCATGCATAGTGACGTAGGGACCGCATTCAGCAGAGCACTGCACAGAGATGTACAAGAAGACACCATCCCTAACTAAATCCACGCAGCTGACCCTGCACAAGGGTGTCTTAGCCTTTGACATCTCAGATACCACAGTGCTTTGACATCTTACAAAACCTTTCTGGCTGGGGACAGACTGTGCCCCCAGGCTAGCCAATTCTTAATCACCCTGGGGCCTGGCAACTAGAGGCCACCCTTAAAGCCCAAGGTCTACCAGATTATTCGAGCTAACCTACCCTAAGCTGTTCCTCCTGCCCTCCCTTGACTGGACCTCCGCTCCTGTCCCTACCTCCTGACCACCTGGTACCTTTCTTCATGGTTCTGCAAGGGTGGCTGCCCCTCCTGTCATCAGGACCCATGACAGTAAGAACCTGCTTGCTGAGCTTCTCCCACACCTGACTGACCATCTCATACAAGAGTCCAAAACCCCAAATGGCAGTAGCCGGTGAGATGCCCATTTGTTCTATTCAGTTGGACGATGACAGCTGATTTTTAAGTAGCTGAGTCACTGGAAAGAACTTCTGTGCCTTTAAATTTAACGGTTTCCCACCACTGTCTGTCCTAGGAGATTCTCGATGGCCTGGGTGTGCCACGGGCTCTCCTGTATCCCTCCCCGGAAACTTCCCTCAGGACAGGCGGAGCCGGGTGGAGGTGAGGGATGCAGGTGAGGGCTCCCCTGGTTCCCAGCACTGTGTTCCTACAGCTCAGGAGTGTGCAGGCTCAAGGTGCTTTAAAAGGGTGTGTTTCTGCCGGGCGCGGTGGCGCACGCCTGTAATCCCAGCACTGGGAGGCTGAGGCAGGAGGATCGCGAGTTCAAAGCCAGCCTCAGCAATGGCGAGGCACTTAGCAACTCAGTGAGACCCTGTCTCTAATATAATACAAAAAGGGCTGGGGATGTGGCCCAGTGGTCGAGTGCCCCTGAGTTCAATCCCCGGTACCACCAGAAAAAAAAAGGTGTGTTCCAAGAATTGGAGGCCTGGCCATGCTCTGGGGAGGTGCTTCTTTTCCGAAAGAAAAGAAGAGGAGCCAGATACATAAAGGGAGAGGAGGATCAATAAGGTGCTACCTGGCCAGCGGCTCCAGGTGGCCTGTGGGGGCTCAGGCCTCTCTGCCTCTCTCTGGAACAAGGTGGGCAGCAGCCACAGCCTGAGCAGCTGGTGTGGACCTGAGTCAGAGAATTCCTGAGCACTGAGGAGCCGCACTTGTCCCTGCTTTGTGCTCTCATCTTCCTGTCTTTCCTGCAGGAATGGGTGATTTTTTTCTTTTCCTGGACTGGCCTTTCCTCAACAGGAAACATACATGATCCAAATCCAGGTGGAGACATGCAGGGAAAGGGTGAGGGAGGAAGCGCGGCCAGGGTTAGGATGGAGCCCCTGACCTCGCATCTGATGGGGTGAGGGGTGGAAGGGGCACAGAGAGGGCTAGGGACGCAGAGTGCAGACAAGGATGCAGTTAGGATGCAGCTGGGGGTTGCTCTGCCTGGCACTGGCCTGAGTTCTGGGCCTCCGAGACCTTCCGGATCCTTGGAATAGTGGATGAAGTTTCCGGAAGCTCCCTCAACCATCCGATGCATGAACAGCGTTGAACATGGAGTCAGCATGATGACAGCCCTTATCCGTTCATCTAGAATTGAGAAACCATTCCCGAACAAGGCTGCAGTCACTGCCCTTAGGGCACAAATCCTGGGCCAAGGCTCAAGCACGTCGTTGTTATCTATAGTACACAAGAGTTCTAGAATAACAACACGTTCGTGACAGCATATGTGACAGCATCGTTATCATAAATAAACAGAGTCTAAACTACGGCAGTGCCATTGTGAGGGAAAACATTCTCCATCCATCCAACTCTTGGGAGAAAACTAGAGCAAACTTGGTGATATTTTTATTTCAGTTCGGGAATTAATTCCAGAAACTTTAATATAAACTTCTGGAAGTCATGGGAGTTTTAAAAGGTGAAGTTGAAGGCATGTTTCATGAACTTGCTCAGATTACGGCACAATTTCTTTGTGGAAGGGACTTTGCCACTGAGCTACTGTAGGAGCCCTGTTTGGGGAGATGGCTTAAATGGCGGTTGACTATGGGCCATGGAGATTTGGGCATTGTCGCCTTCCGCAGTCTCACGGGACTTGGCCCGGGATCTCGCGGGACTTGGCCCAGGATCTCGAGTGACTTGTCCGAGAATGCTGATCGGGTCAGTGCCATTTTGGTGGTGTGTGTGTGGCGCGTGTTAGTCGTTGTTAGAGCCAGAGAGAAAAGTTATCAGAATAAAGAGCTGTTTGTCTCCAGTTTGCCTCTGAACTTCTTCCCGCGCTTCGTTGCTCCAAGAGGCCATCGCTTCAGGTGGCAACAAGCTACCACCACTGGGGGCCCGTGGGGCCTGCGTCCCCACCCACTGTACGGTGCAGGGGACAGACATACGGAAAGGCAGACCGACCTCACATCCCAATTCCCAGCACACACTCCACAGGCGTGTGTTTCCCAAGGGCGCGTCATACAAAGACTGGTCCAATCACCTTGTCTCGCCTGGGCTCACGAAACTCAAGACCGGATACCTGGATGGAGCTGGACCATGAAGACACAGGCCTTGTTCAGGGTGGGCCGGGTTTGCAATGTCAGCATGTGATATCCTCCATATTTATTTTG
The DNA here is from genome assembly GCA_025594165.1 of Tamias sibiricus. Lineage (NCBI taxonomy): Eukaryota > Metazoa > Chordata > Mammalia > Rodentia > Sciuridae > Tamias > Tamias sibiricus. The sequence continues at coordinate 165,276,946 of CM046662.1, read as the reverse complement.
TTTATTTGTTCTGTGTATGTGACTAACCAGTATAGAATTCATTCTACCAAGCAGATATGGTAGTTCCTCTAGGCTATTAAAAAGGTAATGAAAATATCTCCATGTTGCAATCACAACGACTCAAAGATTCCAATCAAAGCAGTGATGCGAAGGTCAGCACGGGAGGCCTCACTGGGTCCCCAGGGCAAGGAGGGTGCTCACGTTTTAGTGCTGCCCCAAGGAGGAAGTCTGTCCCCAGCAAGACTCCTCAGGGGAGCCAAAGTTTTATGCTCTAGAAACTTCACAGGTCCTTGTGGAGACTTGGGAAACAATATTTCTAAGGGAAAATGTCATCATGGCTTTTCTTTATTTTCTGTCTACCCTCACCTGAGTCGATTCCCCACGTTAAAAAAAAGTCATCAAGTGCCAAATAAAAGAAAAAAGAGAGAACGGGTTTGAACAATGGGTGTGTTTGGCAGTGGACATGCTCACAGGCCACAGGAACTGCTCTGTGGGGTGGCAGGAAGAAGCTGGCCCTCGGGGACAGGAAGAGATCCGGCCCCACCACTGCACTGCACACCATCAAAGTCAGAGAGTCGCTTCTCCATCTCCGGACTCCAGGGAAACCCTTACACACCTAGCAGGCTCCACAAATAGGCTGGCCAAGGAGCGTGGCAGTCCGCACCCTGGCTCAAGGCCCACAGAAGGACACTTAGGCTCTCTCACGTGTTATTTTTCTGCTATCGATAAAGATGCGTCACAACCTCAGTGCACAGCCATGACCTTCCAAGTGTCCCAAGCCGGTTGCGCCCCGTCCACTTCCATTCACTGATAACCAAAACCAAACCCCACATGGAATGAAGAGCAGGAGAAACTGAAGTAAGGACGTACAGGAAAAAATGCAAGAAAAATATTCTCCAACTTATAATGCTAAGTGAAGTTAGTCAATGTCAAAAATCCAAATACCGAATGTTTTCTCTGATATAAGGAGGCTGATTCACAGTGGTGTTGGGTCGGGGTACATAAGAGGATTAGAGGAACTCTAGAAAGGTCAAAAGGGAGGGAGGGGAAGGAAGGGAGCAAGGGGGGATGGAGGGGAAAAAAGAAAAGGTGGTTTAATAAGATGGATGTCATTATCCTAAATGCATACTTGAAGATTTGAATGGTACGAATATACATTGTATATAAACAGTGTTTTGTAAAAAGATGTTCTGTATGTTTATTATGAATTATAATGCATACTACTATTATAAATATGACTTTGAATAAAAAATAAATTTAAAAATCTATCAATGAAAAAAAAAAGCAAGAAAAAGCAGTCTGAAGCTAGTACTGTCCTTAAAAAAAAAAAGTTTGATTTTACAGAAATATTTATAAATAAATAGAAAATGATGAGGAACTTCCTGGGAGGGAAGCTCCGTTAGCAAGCACCCATCGGCTACTCACAGTTTCCTCCCAGGGTGTCAACCTAGGCACGTGTGATGGGAAGTAAGCTCCTGTCAACAGGCCCAGCCCGCTGGCCAGAGGGAAATCCCTCAGTCAATTTGGCCCAGTTTATAAAGTTCTGATTAATCCTCAGTTCTTTCTATGTCCTTGCAATGCCTTCCTCAATGCAGCAAGCACCTCAGACTCACTCATCTCTTAAATTCTCCACACGCCAATCATGAAGGTGGGCCGGATGTCACCCCCACCGGGCCTCAGAGGCACTACTCCCTCCAAGTGAGGAGGAAACTGCCTCTTGTAAGACACAGCAGAGAGCTGAGTAGACAACAAAACTTCCCAAGTTCTCATCATGTTAGCTCTTAATGTGTGTGAGGTTTTTTAAAATGATTTATATATATATGCATATGTATGTGTATATATATATATATACATACATACATACATATATATATATACACATATATACACACACACACACACACACACACACACACACACACACACGGAGCACAACTTTTCATTTTTCTGGTTGTCCATGATGTAGAGTCACACCATTTGTGCGATCATACACATACACGGGGTGATAATGGCCATCTCATTCTACCATCTCCCCCCCCCCACACACTCTCCCCTGCCCTCTGCTCAATCCAAAGTTCCTCTATGCTTCCCTTGCCCCCTGCCCATTATGGGTCAGCATCCACTTATCAAAGAAAACATTGGGCATTTGTTTTGGGGGGACTGGCTTACATCGCTTAGCATGACATTCTTCAGCTCCACCCATTTACCCATAAGTGTCATAATTCCATTCAGAATAATCAAAGAATTTATTAATCAAAGAATTAAGCCTGAGTAGTATTCCATTGTGTATATATATACCACAATTTCTCTATCCATTCATCTATTGAAGGGCATCTAGGCTGTTTCCACAGTTTAGCTATTATGATTGAGCTGCTATAAACACTGAGGTGGATGGGAGCAAATTTTTACCACACGCACATCAGATAGAGCACTAATCTCATAAAGAACTCAAAAAACTTAACACACACACACACACACACACACACACACACACACACACACACACCAAAAAAAAATAATGATCTAATCAATACATGTGCTAAGGAACTGAGCAGACACTGCACCGAAGAAGATAAACAATCGGTCAACAAATTTAGTAAAAAATGTTCAACATCTCTAATAATTAGAGAAATGCAAATCAAAACTACTCAAAGGTTTCATTTCACTCCAGTCAGAATGGTAATTATCAAAAAAAAAAAAAAAAAATCAAGCAACAATAAGTGCTGTCGAGGGTGTGGGGAAAGTTACACAGGTTCATGGCTGGTGGGATTGCACAACGGTATCCCACTCCTAGGTCTATACCCAGAGGACTTAAAAGCAACATGCTACAGTGATGCAACCATCTCAATGTTTATAGCAGCTCAATTCATAATAGCTAAACTGTGGAAACGTGCATTTTTAAATTTTTTTGTTTTAATTAGTTATACATGACAGTAGAATGCATTTATGCGCTGTGATATATCATACATACATGGGATATAATTTCTTTCTCGTTTTTCTGAGTATACATGATGCAGAATCATATTGGTCACGCAGTCACATCTATACATACAGTAATAATATCTGTTTCATTCCACTATCTTTCCTATCCCCACATTCCCTACATTAGCTCTCATCACTTCCCTCTACCTAATCTAGGGTAACGCTATTTCTCCCTCGTGCCCCTCACCTTATTGTGAATCAACATCCAAATATTAGAGAAAACATTTGACCTTTGATTTTGTGGGATTGGCTTATTTCACTTAGCATGATATTCTCTAATTCTAACCATTTACTGGCAAATGCCATAATTTCACCCTTCTTTAAAGCTGAGTAATATTCCTTTGAGTATATATACCACATTTTCTGCAAATTGGTGCAACCACTGTGGAAAGCAGTATGGAGATGCCTCAGAAAACTGGGAATGGAACCCCCATTTGATCCATTTATCCCACTCCTTGGTTTATACCCAAAGGACTTAAAATCAGCATACTATAGTGATGCAGTTACATCAATGTTTATAGCAGCTCAATTCACAATAGCTAGACTGTGGAACCAACCTAGGTGTCCCTCAATAGATGAATGGATAAAGAAGACGTGTGCATTTTTAATCAAAGTGCTCCTTGTAATACGACTGAGATGCTCACTTTCTCCTAGCTGATGCAGGCGTCAGTCCCCTCCATCAGGAAGGACCGTGCTGAGCTGACCCGAGTGATGGCCCAAGAAAGGTACCGTGAGGACCGGGCAGCAGAAAGAATGCAGGACCCCCAGTGCAATCTGCAATGCAGATCAACAGAGAACGAGGTCTTGGTACAGCTGCCCACGTACTGCCAGGCGTGGGCCAGCCTGAGCCCTCCACACAGAGCACCAGCCTGGGGCCCCGCCGGCCGTCACCCACACTGCACTCACCTCAGGGAGGACAGGTTGGTCACAGTGCCCAGCACACCTGCTCTCTCCGGTCTCCACCTGCCTGGGGCGCACAACGCACCCCTTCACCTGAGCCCTCACTCCATGGCAGTCTTTCAATGTCTTCAGGAGCTAAACTGTTAATTAGACCAAACTAAATTAATAACAAAACAATGAACTATTCTTGCCTTCCTGAGCAAAGCCAGGCACTGAGTTAACGGTCATTGTGTGGGACTAGAATTTATTACACTAATTTTCTTGATATTTAAAATGATTTTTTTTTACACATACCATAGGAAAGATCAACAATATTCTGAATAAGTCTGTTTTTCCCCAATTAAAATGTGCTCAAGTCACAAAATACATCAGCAGCAGTTTCATATAACTGTGTCAAAATGGTTAATAACACAATTTAATCCCTATCTCCTGTTGGCATTTTAATGTATCACAGAAAGCTAAAATCTATGCATATTTATATTATTTACGATATAGGAGGCTAAGACAAAAGACTTTAATTGCCAATGAATTTTCTTTAAAGACAAATATCAAAGTATACATGTATGCAGCGGTGCTGTATATACATATGCACACATGTAATAGATTATATATAATAAATATAACTCAAGCATACGTACACAAACATACACACATTCTTCTGACTTTTCTCCTAGGGGCAGTACCTATGTTTTATTAGAGCTGTACAGTTATACACAGTGGTTGGGTTCGTCCTGACAAGCTCATGCATGCATTGAATTCCATTTAAGTTCATAATCCCCGTTTTCCCTTCCCTTTTTCTCTCCCATCCTCCTTCCCCTCTGCCCATCTCCTCCCTCTACTATACTAGACTTTCCGTCATTCATCTATTAATTTATATCTGGTTGTTCTATCTATACAAACAAGGAAAGTTGCGCTGTATATTTATATATGCACATAACATGATTTTCTAAGAATTCCTTTTGCATTGCCTCCCCTTACCCATTTCTCCACTCTGCCTCTCGATCTCCTTCTACACTACTGATCTTCCCTGTGTCTTTCTGTAATCCAATCCTTCCCTTCTCCTTTCCTTTATTTTACTCTAGCTTCCACATATGAGAGAAAACATTAAATCTTTTGAGTTTCTGAGTTTGGGTAATTTCACTTAACATGATAGCATATTCTCCATTTCCATCCATTTATGATCAAATGTTTTATAATTTCATTCTTTTTACAGCTGAGTAAAATCTCATTGTAATTGTATATGCCATAATATTTCAATCCATTCGCCTATTGGCAAGCATCTGGATTGATTCCACAGTTTAGCTACTGTGAATTGTGCTGCTGTAAACATTGATGTGGCTGTGTTGTTGTACTATGCTAATTTTAGATCTTTTGGGAAAACACCAAGGAGTGGGGTAGCTGGGTCATATGGTGCTTCCATCCCTAGTTTCTGAGAAATCTCCATACTGCTTTCCAGAGTGGTTATACTAGTCTGCAGTCCCACCAACAAAGCACAAGTGTACCTTTTTCCAAACTGATTTTTCCTCAGTGATTCTTGATCATTGCCAATCTGACTGGAGTGAGATGAAATCGTAGTGTAGTTTTGATTTGCATTTCCCTGATTGCTGGAGACATTGAATGTTGCTGCCTGAAGCGATGGCCGCTTGGAGCAACGAAGCCGCGGGAAGAAGTTCAGAGGCAAACTGGAGACAAACAGCTTTTTATTCTGATAACTTTTCTCTCTGGCTCTAACAACGACTAACACGCGCCGCACACACCACCAAAATGGCGCTGACCCGATCAGCAATCTCGGCCAAGTCACTCGAGATCCCGGGCCAAGTCCCGTGAGACTACGGAAGGCGACAATGCCCAAATCTCCATGGCTCATAGTCAACCGCAATTCAAGCCATCTCCCCAAACAGGGCTCCTACAGTTGAACATCTTTTTCATATATTTGTTGGCCATTTGTCTTTCTTCTTTTGAGAAGTTTCTGTAGAGTTCTTTTTCCCAGTTCATTTATTTATGGTATCAGGGATTTACCCCAGAGGTACTTAACCACTGAGTCACATCCCCAACCCTTTTCATTCTTTTATTTTGAGACATGGTCTTGCTAAGTTGTTTAGGGCCTCACTGAGTTGCTGAGGCTGGCTTTGAACTGCAACCCCCCTGCCTCAGCCTCCCAAGTCACTGAGATTACAGGCATGCATCGCCACACCTGCTTGCCCGTTTACTGACTGGGTTGTTTGTATTTTGGTGTTAGGTTCTTTGTATATTCTGGATATTAATCCCCTATCAGAGGAGTGCCTGGACAAGATTTTCTCCCATTCTGCAGGTTCTCTCTTCATGCTCTTGAACATTTCCTTTACTGTGAAGCAGCTTTTTTAATGTAATGGCATCCCACTTATTGAGTCTTGGTTTTATTTCTTATGCTTTGGGGATCTTGTTAAGGAAGTTGGTGCCGGGCCTATATGACGGCATGTGGACCCTATATTTTCTTTTTTTTTTTTTTTTTTAACTTTTTATTTGTTCTTTTTAGTTACATATAACAATAGAATGTATTTTGATACATCATACATACATGGAGTAGAACTTCACATTTTTGTGATTGTACATTTTGTGGAGTTACACTGGTCATGTATTCATATATGAGACCCTATATTTTCTTTTAGCAGTTGTCAAGTTTCTGATTTAATTCCTAAGTCTTTGATCCATTTTGTTTTTTGTTTTTTTTTTGTGCAGGTTGAATGAAGTCCAGTTTCATTTTTCAACACATAGCTATCTAGTTTTCCTAGCACCATTTGATTAAAAGGCTGTCTTTTCTCCAAGGTATATTTTTGGCACCTTTGTCAAATATCAGAGGGCTATAGGTATGTGGTTTGTCTCTGTGACCTCTATTCTGTTCCATTGGTCTTCATGTCTATTTTGGTGCCAATACCATGCTATTTTTGTTACTATAGCTCCGTAGTATAATTTCAGATAAGGTATTGTAATGCCTCCTGCTTTGCTTTTCTTGCTTGGTATTGCTTTGACTATTCTCGGTCTCTTATTCTTCCATATAAATTTAATAATTGTTTTTTTTTTAATTCTGTGAAGAATGTAATTGTCATTTTGATGAGGATTGCATTGAATCTGTATAGTGCTTTTGGTGGTATGGCCATTTTGACAATATTGATTCTGGCTATACAAGAACATGGGATTTCTTTCCATCTTCTAAGATTTTCTTTTATTTTCTTCTTCAGTGTTCTATAATTTTCATTGTAGAGCTCTTTTATCTCCTTGGTTAGATTAATTCTCAAGTTTCTTTTTTTTTTTTTTAAGGTTATTTTGCATGGGATGGTTTTCCTGATTTCTTTCCTCAGCTGAATCACTGTTACAGTATAGGAAAGCTATTGACTTGGGGATATTTATCTTGTATCCTGCTACTTTGATAAACTCATAAGCTCTAGAAGTCTTCTAGTGGAGTTTTTTGGGTCTTTAAGACATAGGATCATATCATCGGCAAACAGAGATTGTTTGACTTCTTCTTTTCCTATTTGTATCCCTTCGATTTCCTTTTCCTGTCTGATCATTCTGGCTAATGTATCAAGGACTGTATTGAATAAGAGTGCTGTGAAGAGCCTTGTCTTGTTCCTGATTTTAGAGGAAATGCTTTCAGTGTTTCTCCATTTCGTATGAAGGTGGCTTTGGAGTTGTCATAAACAGACTTGATGATGTTGACGTGTGTTCCTTCAGTCCCCAGCTTCTGCAGCATTTCCAACATGAATGGGTGCTGGATTTTATCGGAGGCCACTTTTCGCATCTATTGAGATGATAACGTGATTTTCCTTGTCCTTGATTCTGTTGAAGTGGTGAATTACAGCTATTGATTTGGGTATGTTGAACCAACCTTCTATCACTGGAATGAAACCCGCTTCGTGGTGATGTGTTATCTTTTTTTTTTTTTTTTTTTTTTTTTTTGTGGTACCGGGGATTGAACTCAGGGGCACTCGACCACTGGGTCACATCCCCAGCCCTTTTTGGTATTTTATTAGAGACAGGGTCTCACTGAGTTGCTAAGTGCCTCACCATTGCTGAGGCTGGCTTTGAACTTTGTGATCCTCCTGCCTCAGCCTCCCAAAGTGCTGGGATTACAGGCGTGTGCCACCGCGCCCGGCATGTGTTATCTTTTTGATGTGTTTCTGAATGCAGTTTGCTAATATTTTATCAAGAAATTCTGCATCTCTGTTCATCAGGGATATTGATGGGGAGTTTTCTTTCTTGGATATGTCTTTGTCTGGTTTTGGTACCAGGGCTATACTGTACACACGGCACTTTAAAAGGAATATGACGGTGATGAAGGAAAGTCACCAGAACACCCTTTCTCCGTAAGAGCAGGACGGGCCCTCTTGCCTGCTGCCCTTCCTCTCTTCCTGCTGCATATGGGCTCCAGCTAGAGGGCAGCTGGCTTCCACCCTCGAACAGCCAAGCATGAAGACAAAGCTGCACACCAAGATGACAGAGTGAAAAAGACAAGGAGCCCGAGTTCCAAAGGTCACCCAAGGGCTCTGGACAAAAACACAGGTCTTACTTGGCTAGTCTCCTAGTCTCCCATAAACTGAGTTTTCAGGTATACACAACTAAACATCTTTCAACTGTTAGAAAAAGAGAAGCAAAACTTCCCATTAACCACCTACAAAACATATAACTTGTTCGATTTCCAGATTGTTCCATCGCAATTACTAAATATGAGTTGGAATTTAGGCATGCACATGCTGTGTTCTGTCATGGCGTGGGAATAATATTTAAAATGATCAAAGCTACCACAAAAACCAAAAAATATATATATTTTTTAAACATCAAATTGTGACCATTCCTGGTCAACCTCTGAGTCTTTGTTACTAAAATTTGTTTTAGTAGAAATGACAGTATTCAGGAAAGCGCTGGAAGATATGGGTTAACAACTGAGGAGCCACAACATTGCGTGTATTCGACATGAACGATTTCTTCTTGAGCGTGAGTTCATTGCTCTGTACCAGTTGAAAGAGAGGATGGGAATGATTTCCACGCACAGTGGGGATTTAGAGCAGAAGAGCAGCATGGACCTTACATTTGAGGAACCATCCACTGAGAAGGTTAAGAGTCAGAGGCTCCACTTGGCCCAGCGTAAGACTGCCTGCCCCCGCCGGCGACGATTGGTGCATGTGTGATTTGGAGTAACTGTTCTCCATGACATGACTGACAATGTCCGGCAAGGTCTCCAGCCAGAGATAGAGCAGCCCTGGAGTTCTTTCAGACAGGGTGTCCCTAAATCTCCTCCGTCTCGGGCTGGCAGACCTTCCTAGGCTTCCTCAAGTGTCAGCTGTCCACTTCTGCCCAAGGAAGCACACGCTGCACTTGGCATTTGGCACCTGTCACACGCCCAGCGTATCCAGGGAGCACAGAGGCACTGGGCGGCCCTGCAGTCTCCACTCCAGCGGGGATGTGCAGGAGCCCTAATAAAGGAGATAGCTAAGATTGCAGTTAGCTGTGAGCCCTAAGCATCGCGCCTTCCATGGTCTCGTGAGACTTGGCCCGGGACATTGTGGATCGGGTCGGCGCCATTTGCATGGTCTCGCGAGACTTGGCCCGGGGAATTGTGGATCGGGTCGGTGCCATGTTGTGGTGGTTGGAGGAGTGTGCATTGCGTGTTGGGGTGTTGCTGGAGCCGGAGAGAGAAGCTGGCAGAATAAAGAGCCTGTTCGTTTCCAGTCTGCCTCTGAACTTATTCCCGCGGCTTTGTTGCTCCAAGCGGCCATCGCTTCAGGCAGCGACAGGGATGAGCCTGTGAGATCCACCTCCCTCCCTCTCTTCCCTGGTGGAGGGTATTAGAACCTGGTGGAGGGTATTTACTGGCAGAGGGCCTGTGAACACTTTCCCCAGGGCCACTAGAACACCCTGATGCAACCAGGGTCACAAAGTTGTACTCCCTATGAGACAGGCACCAAGTGTGGGGAACACGTGGGGAACAGGAATAAAGCTGTCAGTGAGAGGACACAGCCTCGGGCCTGTCCAGTATTTCAACCAACAAAAAGAAGCAAGAAAGGGAGAGAGTGTGTGTTAAAATACTCCATGATCCCTCTCACCCTCTTGCCCAACGAGGCACACCCAGCTCTTCCGGTCTCCACCACCTACAAGGCGACTTCTCCAGCTCTTCTTTGCTCAGTAGTAATAGTGACTGAGACTAAGCCAGAAGTGGGTACTTCAGCTAAGAGGAAGCCAAGGCAGCCCCCAGCACCCCATTGCAAGTGACTTCTTAGAGACTCAGGGTAGGCTGATGGAAGAGAACCTGTCCCATGCCTGAGAGATCGTATCCCTGGAGCTACCTATTCCCACAGAAAGCTGCCAGCAAGTGCACTTCAGAGCCAAACAGAGGCTGTGGCTGCAGCACCTCTATCCATTCACCCAGAGCAGACTCATCCATAGATGGGGTTAACCGTGAACAGTGGGAAAATCATATGGGGCCATCACCATTTGCTCTAAATAATATCCTAAAGTTGGGAATGATCAAAATTTTAAAAATGAACATTTGCAACATTGGACACCTGGTGATGGATGAAGGCCAGCTCAGCAGAGCTGCTCTTAAAATGACATCACTCTTGTCCCTAAGGGTGGAGGAACTCACTGCCCCAAACACACCATAAACTGCTTGCTGTAATGGGACAAAAATGAAAGTCACAGATTTCTTTAAAAACCAAACACTTAGCATCATTTAAGACATTAAATGTCCGGAAATGTCTGACACAGAAAAAGGGCTTGCTAAATGACAGCCAACAGTAACCGTTCCTCATTATTATTAGAAGATTTCTACTGCTTACAAACTAAGCCAGGCGCGGTGGTGCATGCCTGTAATCCCAGCACTTTGGGAGGCTGAGGCAGGAGGATTGCGAGTTCAAAGCCAGCCTCAGCAATGGTGAGGCCCTTAGCAACTCAGTGAGACCCTGTCTCTAATAAAATACAAAAAAAAGGGCTGGGGATGTGACCCAGTGGTTGAGTGCCCCTGAGTTCACTCCCCGGTACCAAAAAAAAAAAAAAAAAAAGATTACAAACTATATTCTTGTCCTTGCTGATGTGATGAAATCAAGAAATATTTGTTTTAATTTCCACAAAGTACAACCTGAATTCTTTCCACTGAAGTATTTAGCAAATGGCGAGCGCCTGAAATGGCCAGACAGCAAGGCCAGCTCCAGGGGTGCAGCAGGGAGCAGGACAAAGGCTCCCTTCTCCAGAGATGGGACCCTGCACCACAGCGCAGAGGTGCCACAGGACACTTGTGGTGTTGGTGGGTTACATCAGGTTGAGAAAGGAATGAGGAAGGGCAATCTGTTCAGCTCCTCTACATCGCAGCCCCAGCTTTCCGTCTAGGGTGTCTTCCAAGGGCTTCCATTTTCCCCATTTGCATAATCCCCGCCCCCTACACCCAATGCAACAGATTCCTGGTCACAGCCCACAGGTCAATGACTGCATTTTTGACTAAAATAGCAATTCCTCATCTAGTAATTTCTCCTGAACAGAAAATCACAACAAAATTCAGAACCCAGAACTGAAAGCTGTTTATCTTCCATTTGGACAGAAAAGATATTAACTTGGAGGACAAAGAATGTTCTGGAAACATCTAGTGCTACCACACAATGATTCACCAATTTGACATGGAGGGGACAAAGGATGTGACACCCCATTTCCTCCTCCCACCCTGGATCCAGCACGCTTTGTATTCATTCACAGAAGGTTAAAGGCAAAAATATTTGCTTTCAACAGAAAGACCATGTAGGATTGGTTTATCCAATGAGGAAATTCACTTAGTATAATTTTTTTTAAAAATCATACTTCACAAGTCTCTGACTCAAACTCTGAACTCACACCCACATTTCATCAGTTGTTTTCACTAATTACCAGTGGGTGATCTCAGATACAGCCTGACTGTTTGGGGAACAGAGTGATCTCAGATACAGCCTGACTGTTTGGGGAACAGGGTGATCTCAGGTACAGCCTGACTGTTTGGGGAACAGGGTGATCTCAGATACAGCCTGACTGTTTGGGAGCAGGAAAGAGACGACTGGATTACAGGTAGTCAAGCCAACGCTGTGATTCCATGCTAGAGGTGGTGGAGGTGGAACAAACCTCCCCAGTCCACTTGGCTTCCCTGAAGCACTTAGAGGAAAGTCACTTAATCTTTCTCTTCCAGAAGAAGCCCAGCTGGTGCACCAGTGACCAAACATCAGCCATCCCAGTCCTTGAGACCTAAGGGTTGTGGTGAAGCAGAGCCTCAGCAGTCACACCCAAAACACATGTGCCAACAGCTGTCCCAAGAGGGAGACCAGACTGCTAAGGCTCAGATGGCGACACACTTCTAAGTGTTCCCAGAAGGCACGGTGCCCGGGCATAGATCTGTAGCATGGTTGTCTTCGTTGTATTTCACTTCCTGCTCCATAGTAGCAATGATCAATAAGAGTTGTCTCAAAGTCCCTATCAGGAATTTGTCCTGGTAGATTAACTGTCACTCAAGCCGCTATTTTCCATATGCACCAAGAACAGAGTCACACATTTGAAATATGCTAAAAAATAAAACCAGAAAGAATAAGGAAAGATGTCAAGAGAAATGGCACCCTGCACCTCTATCTTCAGCTTCATGCAAAACTTTCAAATATAATTAAATTAATGCACCCACCCAGAATAATTTACATGATAGCTACAGACAGATAAAAGAATAGAAGTGACCAGATAATTCAGGCTTTCTTTTAGGATAATTTGAAGATTGATTTAGCATTAGACAAGGACCAATTTGGCTGTAGAAGTTTAATTTCATATTAGATATGATGGGAACACTCTATTAGAGACTGCATAGACTGTTTTAAATTCAAATCATTGGTTAGGAGTTGCTAAAACTACCTGATCTTTTTTTGACATTTACATTTAGTTGCTATACAACGTTTTAATATATACTTAAGGTTCCAATAGACTGTTAAACAGCTCTTATGTTCAGTGTGACTTCCAAATTATTAAAACAATAATTAATATAATGGGCATTTTCTTGGAAACCTTTTATTTGGGGTTGCAAGTAACTGCAGAGAGCCCTGAACAGTTCCGTGTTCAGAGAGACTGCTGCCAGGGAACCCCCGCTGAGGAGGGAGCCACTAATTAATGTGCAGCTCAGTGCAGCCCATGGGATAGGGTCAAAAGGGAAGGTCCTGGATCCTCTGTACCAGGAAAATAAGGGGAAAGAGGCCAAGGGGTGGGAAAGCGCCCTGTGGCTGTGTGGCACAGTTGCTACTTGTGGATGACAATGGCAAGAGGACCCGTTGAAGAGTACGTGGAATCCATCCAAAGTCCTTGCAATCCAAGGAGCTTCCAGAACAGCAGACCCCAGTTACAAGGCCCAGAGCCCAGTCCATTCCCATGAGTTCACACTCTGGCTGAAGTCACACCCCCTCCACGTGCCATCCCAGGATCACTATGCTTCCCCCAGAGAACCCCCCTTCCCTAACTACCCACAAGCAGAGCTCAGGTCAAGGTGACTTAGGATTAAATAATTACTGAGTGTTTGTTAATAGCTGATCTTAAGTTGTTGCAGCAACCAATAATGAAATCCAATGGATATCAATTTGTCACAGAACAATGTTTGTTCATCTTAGAAAGGAATTAGGATGGCAGCCTAGGTGCTGCTTAACTAGAAATAAAATAAATTCAGTAAGTTACATAGGTGTATTCCATCACAATTAGAGTCAGTTATGCTTTATCACTGTAATAAAGGGGCATTTGAGCGCACTTGAGGGACAGATTGAGTTTCCACCATTCTACAAAGGTCGCAGAGGTCTCCATCTCCCTTACCTTCAGGTTAAAACAGTTCCAGAGGAGTTGGTACAGATTCACTTTCTACAGGACACACTCCTGAGGTCTTTCCACACACAATGCCACTTCCTACATAGTCCTGAGATCAACCCTCAGGCAGCCGAAGAGGGAAGGACACCTGCAAAGGACAAATGGTGACCCAGGCAGAGCTCTGGATCCTGCACAGACGTAGCCACCACAGAGAGCTGCTGTAGCACAAAAGGAAACTCCAGAAATGCTGAATTTCCACACTGTGATCCTAAGACTCACAGCAACTGGGGAGAGATGAGTCACCGAGCAGAGTCTCAAGATACAAAGGTCTGAATTCATGGCCCCATGTGCTGCCCACACCGAGGACTAACAGGGCCTCTCCCCTGAGCTCACCTTGGAGACCAGAGCACCCGCTCTTCGGCGCCTTCAGCAAGAAGCTGCTGAGCCTCCTCCCCGCAGCCTCAGGAGTCACCCAGTGCTGTACACTGAGCCGCCTAAGTGCCTGTTAGGTGCAGGGCTTTCCCTCCTGCTGCTCTCCTACCACTTGAGAAAATCCCCATCGCCACCAGGATTAGGCTCCAGAAGAGGCTCCTCGATTTGCCTCCCTGCTGCGGACCTTTCCTTCTTCCAACCCCTCTTCCAAGCTGCGGAAGGGCAGCTGGCACTGATGGACACCCCCGGCTGTGGGTGATCTCCAGCCCAGCAGAGTGCCCCCAGTCCTGCTCTATTCTCAAATTTCCTGCTTTCCAATAAGCATGTCCCTCGGGGCCTGGAACACCCTTCTCCTCCACCCCTGGGCCGCCCTTCCTCTGGTGTCCAGGGCCCTCCTTTGTAAGGCCCTGGACACTTCACCGCAGCTACTTTGCAACTTCCTGTCTTCTTGGGCATAACGTAATCTCTGGAAGGTTCTTCAACCACGTCTGTCTTGGCCATTGCTGAATTCTCCGTAGCTATTACAGAAGAACTGCTTAAGATACGTGATGAATGAAAAGGGAATTTATAAGAAGGGGCAAATTTACAGAGTGGCACCCCTGAGGGTACTCCTTAGAGCCCTCCAGAATGAACAGTGAGAACCCCAAGTGTGACCTATCAGAGGCTCAAAACAACGAGACAGGCCAAGTAATAAGCAACCATTGGCCAATTTGGGCCAAGCAGAAGGCGTGGGTGGGGGTAGGTGCCTGGTGGAGCCGGCTACCACTCTCCAGGCCCAGGAACGGGGGTCACTGGGGTAGTGCCTTTGAAGGGGATACTGGGACCCGGCCCCTCTCTCGTGTTCTTTGCCTCTTGACCTCCAAGAGGTGAGCAGCCTCCTTTGCCACAACCCTCTGCCCAGAAAGCATGCTAAAGAGGAGCGAGCTAAAGGCAAAGGAGAAGCCACGCTTCCACACGAGGACGGCCAGGGGTTATTTCAGATAGGATTCCAGGGGCGAGTTCTCCGATCAGGTAACTTCCGGGGGGCTAGGATGATCAGAAATTCAATTCCATGGAATTGAGAAAGAACATTAGACGAAAAATGCCTTCTAACTGGAATCCATACCAGCTGAGCCCCAGGGCGTGTGGCACAAGGACTGGGCCAGAAGCGTCACTCATTCACTCTCTGTTCCCTCCTGTCCCATTCCTTCCTTCCTTCCTTCCTTCCTTCCTTCCTTCCTTCCTTCCTTCCTTCCTTCCTTCTTTCCTTCCTTCCTTCCTTCCTTCCTTCCTTCCTTCCTTCCTTCCACAAAAGGTCCTGAGCATTCACAGGACACCAGACACTGGCAGAAGATGATAATATAACATCAGAAATGTGTTTTTATTCATGAGCATTACTGTGAATCTGGGCACGTTCTAATCTCTAACAGTTAATAGATTTTGATCTAGGGATGGCAATCTCCTGTGAGCCACAGGTGATGTTTTATTTCTAGACTGGCAAATACAAGGTATTGGGAAACACTTTTTAGACACTTGATTTTTCAAGTCCTTTTTGTGTTAATGTATATATCATTACAAGATGTTAGTATTTTTTTTATTTTTTATTTATTATAATTACGATTCATAGTGCACATATATAGCATCTTTTTACATACAACTGTTTGTATACAAAGTATACTCATACCATTCAGGTCTTCAATCATGCATTTAGGATGATATCCATCTCATTCAACCACCTTTTCTCTTTTTTTTTTCTTTTTTTTTCTCCCCCTTCCTCCCCCCTTGCTCCCTCCCTTCTTCTCCCTTCCCTTTGACCATTCTAGTGTTCCTCTAGTATTTTTAGTTGTAAGAGAATCTGAGTTAAGAAAAAACATCTTTTAATTGCTTACAAAACTTGTTTTATTTATAGTAAATGGTTACAATAACTAAAACTGTATGTTCTTAAAATATGTTATACTTCCAAGTTTTCTCCCAAGTTAATGCAATTTAGAATATTTTACATGTGTTGGTATATATTGGAATTCTCTTTTCTTCCCAATGAAAACTTCAAATTTAGGATATTTTTATAATCCCTCAGGGGGAAAAAATGTTTTAAAATAAAATTTCAGGAACTGAATCAAACAAGATTAGAGCATATTTTTGATGACAATCATTACACACACAGAAAATCGCCGTAACAACTAAATCAATGCCCATTCAGCCTGCCTACCAATTCCAATGGATGTGTGATTAGATGCTGTCTTAGGTTATGCAGATTTCAGTCTACATGAATATCAAATATCATTTTCCCAAGATCCACCTTAAGAGTTAGAAACACCCTGAATTCTCTCAGTAGCCATTAATGTTTCCTGAATTCATAAATTCATCCAAGCTCCTATGGAATTCATGGAAGCGTACACTGTATATCCCTGGGTGATAAGTTTTATAGGTATATTTCCCACTGTGCAGCATAGTCCTTCTACAGCTTGTCAAAAGTTTATCACATTTGAGAGAACTGGTGATAAGGCCAATGGAGTTCCTCTTACCTCTATTATTCATTGTGATATAGAATCAAAATATGTCCTGTTTTAACAATAAATGTTGGAGAGGATGTGGGGGGAAAGGCACACTCATACATTGCTGGTGGGACTGCAAATTGGTGCAGCCAATATGGAAAGCAGTATGGAGATTCCTTGGAAAACTGGGAACGGAACCACTTTATGACCTAGCTAACCCACTCCTCCGTCTATACGCAAAGGACTTGAAAACAGCTTACTACAGGGACACAGCCACATCAATGTTTACAGCAGCACAATTCACAATAGCTAGACTATGGAACCAACCTACATGCCCTTCAGTAGATGAATGGATAAAGAAAATGTGGTATATATGCACAATGGAATATTACTCAGCAATAAAAGAGAATGAAATAATGGCATTCACAGGTAAATGGACGAAGTTGGAGAATATAATACTAAGTGAAGTTAGGCAATACCAAAAATCCAAATGCCAAATGTTTTCTCTGATATAAGGAGGCTGATTCACAATGGGATTGGGACAGGGAGCGTAGGAGGATTATAGGAACACTAGAAAGGCCAATGGGGAGGGAGAGGAAGAGAGGAGGCAAAAGGGTAAAAAGAAAAAAAAAATGGTAGAATGAGATGGATATCATTACCCTAAGTGCATGTATGAAGACATGAATGGTGTGAATATACTTTGTATATAACCAGAGATATGTAAAAATGTGCTCTATAAGTGTAATATGAATTGTAATGCATTCTTCTGTCATATATAACAACTTAGGTTTTTAAAATTAATCAATTAATTAATTTTTTAAAAAATGTCCTGTTTTCAGTTTATACCATCCTAAGTTAATGAGATTCATTCTTTTTAAATCAGAGTCTAACTTTTTAATCTCACTAATTCAGGATACAGTGATAAGGATTAAAGGTATCTCAAGTGGTAACTACCTGTACAATGCCATTCCACATTACTCAAAACCCAAGGGAAAGTATCTAGCATCCTAGAGAAATCAGTTCTGATGAAAGAACCTCAGAAGACCTCTCCAACTGGAAACCATCCCATGCTCCTCTGTCCACCAGCAGCGTCCCCAGAAAAATCTACAAGCAAAGCAAAATTACCCTGCTGGTCACCAGGAAGCAGCCCGAAGGGGAAGTCATGATAAATAATAGCAGCACCACCAACGCAGCAACAGCACCCTGACAAAATGTGACTTGTCCTCCTCTCGGTCGGTCCTGCACAGACATCCTGTTCTCTCTTCACCAGGAATTGAGGACAAAGAACCTTGGGAGCATCATTGGCAGTCTGGATGGATGGAGGCAGAGAAGTATTCATCAGCCGGTTTCTGGCATCAGAAGGAAAAGGAAGTCACAACGTCACAACGGTGGCTTCGGGGAGAGAGTGGAGCTGAGCAAGGCCGAGATCTGCCTCCTGGTTTCACAGAGAGAGAGCAGAACTGATTCTTCTTGACCTCACCCAAAGAACAAAGAGTCTGCAAAAAGCCTATCATTCAGTTTGGGCAAAGGCCACACGTCTTCATGTCCTCCTTTATCACATAGTTTCTTAGTGTTTCTGTATACATTATCTGTAGATCCTCCAGAGCCCCTGAGTGGCAAGCAAAGCAGATACTGCTATTTTTCAAAAGAAAAAAAAACGAAACTCAATGCATTGAAGGAACTTGTCTAAAGTTAAGTCGATAGGAAATGATAAATTAAATCCAAACGTAGAAATCCTGGTCTTCTGATTCCTAATCCAGGGTTATTTTCCTTCCTTTGCACTTTTAATCAGGTGTCAATAGTAACTGAGCTACCTCTTAATGCACACAGAATGGTTGTAAAAGTCAACGTTCATGTTCGATTCTGCCGCACTGTGTGGAAGATTCTGGAAAGATCTCAAGAGCAGCTGGGTGCCATGCCAGCAACAGCTCTGTTTTGCTTCCTGCCTTTCCTTTTAAGGCATTTTAAATTAAAGGAAGTCTTCCACACCATCCCTTTCTGTACTGCTGACAACCAGCCCCTTCAATGAAAGCATCAATTTGGTTTAGCTAGAGATGATTTGTATCTAATTTTGAAAGTCACATAAACTTAACCTGAACAAATATGTTCTGTTGCATGTTCTTCCTGAATTTCAGTCAAAGTTTTTCAGTAATTAAGCATTTTTCTTGAAATGTTGTGCACCAAATAGACCTGTGTGCCAATGCAGGAAAAGCATTAATGAAAATGAAAAATAAAGCAAAGCCAAATTCAAGAAGTAAAAATGTTCTGCCTTGGTCCTTGGAAAAGGAATTGGAAAAGCAAACTACTCAAACTACTCAAATCAGGAATTTAAGCCAGCTCAATGTTGTCACTGTGAATTCTTCCATTAAAGTCTTTTAGGAAAACAAATTTCTCCTCTGCAATAATTTTTTTAAAAATGCACACAGGGTTAGAGATGTGTCCTGGTAAGTTTAATGACTTCAACCACTCATGTCCACAATGCTAACCTACTAGAGGAATTCACTGCCAGAGAATTCCACCATACATGTCATCCAGAAATGCGTCCAATCCTCTAGACCCCACCAGATTTTCTTAAAAAGAAAAAACATGCTTTCTTCTTTCCAGGACGTCCTCTAAGTTTGCGTTAAAGCGAAAAGTACGTGCATCCCAGAGAGTGTCTAGGAGAAAACGTCAGCTGTGGGGAAGACATTCATGTCTGGGAAGAAGAAGGTGGAGTAGGCAAAGGCTGGAGAGGGGAAGACCATAGGGCCCCAGGAAGGTCACAATCACTGCCGGTCCAACCCTGGGCCGTAGCAGGTCTCTGCACTACACATGGTGTACAACAGCCGGAGCGTGACTGCCAGGAACTCAAGAAGCCCTGTCTTCCCCCCACACAGCCTTGCCAAACAGCCCCAGAGTCTCTCCAGAATTTTTTTGCATTTTGGTTCTCCCCTTATTTGAAATAGTAACTAGCATAGCTTGGCACAGGCCCATTATACACTTGAATATTAATTGTAGTTTAAAAACTCAACACTCCTAGGCCAAAAGCTTACTAGTTAGTGGAGTGGTATACTTGTTCCCTATGTAACAAACTAACACTGGAGCTAATTACCATTGACTCAAACTTATTCCCTTGCTCTTCTGGAGGTCAGAAATCTAAATGGGTCTTCCTGGGACAAAAGCAAGACCTAGGAGAGTCTGGAGCTGCATTCTTGCACCCCTGGCTCAGGTCTTGCTTCTATGGTCAAGGCCACGGCAGAGCACCTGCAACCAGCCCCCCCACCCACCCACCCTGGACTCAACCTTCACATTGCCTGCTCCTGTCTTTGGCAAATCCTCCTCGGCCTCCTCTCTTAAGGAGTCCTGTGATTCCCTGAGGACTCAGGAATAATCCAGCCTAATCTACCACAAGACCCCTAACTCAGTCACAGCTGCGGAGTGTGGGTTCCATGCAATGGAACATCTTAGGGAGCCTCTCCTCTGCCCGGGAACAGCACAGGCCCATCTCCTAGTTGCCTGTCACTTGTCTGTGCTCAGTTTCTTTAGAGCCATCTCCTAGTCACCTCGCTGCAAAGGAACACGTGCTTTCTAAAATTCCTTTTAAAAAGACCAGTTTGTGGAAATCTTTGGTTAATATGGATTCTACTCCAACTGACATCTAATCCCCAAGCATCATGAAATTTCTGGAATAAAAATTATGGGATAGGATCCTCTGATTCTTTCATTCTGCCAGTGGAAATGTGAGAGTGTCAAGCCATAGCCCTCAAAATATTTTCCTTCCACATTCCAATTACATTTGTATGCCAGCAGCCAAAGTCCAACTAGAAATTGGTCCTATTAATTTCCATAGTACATGTATAAAACACAAGGGTTCACCTGTTGAGCCTCAGCTTATTCCAACAAATAATTGACTAACCACTGCCAAACAGATTATAGTCACCAGACAAAAAACAATCATTTTAATGTGATCACAGGATATTGGGGGTAAAAAAAAAAAAATACAAGGGGAAAAAAAACAATTTTACATGTCACAGGGGCCCATATAGACCATACCAGAGTCCTCAATTTCCACCAAAAGGTCACATACTGGGGACACTCAGGACAGTTTGGAGCTGCTCTCCAGTCACAGTCCAGGTTGATAGGTGAGCACCAGCCTTCACCTGCTGACCAGCCTCCTGCACCTCCTGCACAGGTCACTGGTTCACTCTCTTCCTCTCCCTTGTTAGGTTAGAGGACAGCTCTTTAAGATTAAGCAAGTATAATATTATTTATGATGATAGAAATAATAGTACACAGATGATATGCACTAGGCATAGTTCCATATGCTTTCCTATATTAACTTGTGTATTAATTCATCGAGTTCTAAGTAAGAACAACTACAGCTGCATTTTACACATAAAGAAACTGAGCACAGACAAGTTCACTCCTTTGCCCAAAGTCACACAGCTGGCAAATGGCAGCGCCAGGTCCAGACAACTTATGTCCATATTTCATGCTTTTAACCCCTATCTTTAGCACACGTAGAGTTGGTACATAGAAAAAAAAAAAAAAGTAGGCATTTAAACTAATGGAATAAAACATGTAGTAAGTAAGCACATAAAAATACAGTAGAGATAACAGATTAGTTTGTAAGGAAAATTATAGACGTGTTTATACTCATCCCTAGTATACAAGACTAAAAACTCAAAATTATTTATAAAGGCCCCAATACAAAACTTTAGCTTTAAAACTGGAAAAACTTCAAAATGTTCTTTTTTAAAAGTTGGATTTCAAATTGCATTCACTTACACACATATATGTACGACAGAGTTCTTTAAAATAAAGTGGAATATCATTTAAAAAAACATTTAAAAGTGAATTCGATTTTCAGCATATGATTTAAACACTTAGAAAAACCCATATCAGTTTTACTACAAGGCGTGACACCTCACAGATTCCTATTCTTGATTTGGGAAACGCCGAGCCTTCCCAAGCTGAGACTGATGACATTTCCATTGCTGAAGGAGCACAGTTCGGGAGGTTTCCATCCCAGAACAGTGACAGGAAGGGACAGGAGCAGCACAAAGGTGTGGATTTCATGAGATTGATGTCATTATCCTAAAGGCATGATTGAAGATCTGAATGGTACTTATATACTTTGTATACAAACAGTTGTATGCAAAAAAATGCTATATATGTGCATTATGAATTGTAATACATACTACTATCATAAATAAAAAAAGAAAAAAAAAAAAAAAGTGTGGATTTCAGAGCATCCTGCAGAGTTTGGAGCACCTCTGTGGCACTCTGTTCTCTGGGCCGTGGAAGAAGGGGAAATGCACTATTTCCAACTTCATTTCTCTCCTAAATTGGCCTTTCCCAGTTCACGGGGGAAGAAACTCCCCTGGCACCCGCCCCGGGAGCAAGGCAGCTTCCTACACAGGTTGGCAAAGCCCCAATGGGGTCGGTCAGGCCCCACCTCTTCACCTGCCAGGCCAGGCCCTGCAGAGTGGCCAGCTGGGTGCCTGGTTCATCCTACCCATCACCTGGTCTGCAGGGAGTCCGATAACTGACAAGACATGACTCTTGGTTAGCCTATGTGAGTGTTTCTGAAGGAGATCAGCAATGGAATCGGTAGCCTGAGTCACGATCTGCCCTTCCCAAGGGCTTTCAAACACTCCCTCCAGCAGAGCCCAGCCTGCCTTCAGTCAGCACGAGTCCAGGAGTCCTTTCAAATCATTCATCCACCAAATGGATTAATCCAGTGATGAAGTTACAGCTCTCAATTAATCATTTCACCTCTAATCATCAACACAAGAGCTTTTGGAGAACACTTCATCCAAACCAAAACTTCACCCAAAGGGTCACGTATATGAGGCTACTGTTGCCAAAAGCCACTAGTCCATCAAGCAGGTGAAAATTAGGAACTCCCTAGAAAAATGATACAGGGCAGCTTACACAGCATTAGAAGCACATGGAAACTTCCATTGGGATCCATGAAATAAGTGTGAAAAATGCATGCCTAACATGGCTACGGCAATAAGGGCTTACCAAGGGACTTGGAAGAACAGGCAATGTTCCCAAGGAAGCCCAAACTCTCCAGCGAAAGGACAGATGTGCCACCACTGCCCTGGCCAGTGCCAGATGCAATGCAGCCAACCCGACAGCACTGGGGGCAGCAGCTCCCTGAAGGTGCTGCTGCTGCTCAGATCTGGCTCCTAAGAGGAACTGATAAAAAAGAGAGGGAGGGAAAATGCCTCAGTGTCAGCACAAAACTCAACATTCGCTGAATCATGTGCTTTTAATCCCCTAGCCACCCACCCCACAATTGTGTGCTGAATATCCAGAGCAGGTGTGGAGATCCGCAGAACACCCCACCTCTGCATCAGCTGCAAGCCGGGGTGCTTCACACATGAACCGGTGATGGGAACTCTTTTATGAAATCATTCGTTTATTTCAGAACATGGTATCTGACATTGGTATGATCAATACGGAAACAACCCTCTTTCCCCATCAAGCATGGCACTCCTGCGTTCCATTGAACTAAACAAATTACTGAACACCAACTGTGTGAATCGAGCTTCACAGACACAGGGGGGCAAGGCCAACTCCAACCGGACCCCTGCCTTTATGGAAGCATGCAGGTGTGCCCGCCACGTCACTCCCACACACTGCACCTGCCCGCACATACACACATGCAATTGCACACACAGATGCACACACACTCACAACGACATAGACCCACAAGAGCTCAAGACAAAAATACACGTGTATGCGCGCGCGCGCACACACACACACACACACACACACACACACACAATGCCTTGCACAAAGAAGACTTGTGGCCCTGATGGTGGGGACTGGAAGGCCCACACAGGTGAGGGATTTGGGAGCACCACTACTTAGGGACAACACTTAGTGCAGGAGCCCTGTTTGGGGAGATGGCTTAAATTGCGGTTGACTATGGGCCATGGAGATTTGGGCATTGTCGCCTTCCGTAGTCTCACGGGACTTGGCCTGGGATCTCGCGGGACTTGGCCGAGATTGCTGATCGGGTCAGCGCCATTTTGGTGGTGTGTGTGGCGCGTGTTAGTCGTTGTTAGAGCCAGAGAGAAAATTTATCAGAATAAAAAGCTGTTTGTTTCCAGTTCGCCTCTGAACTTCTTCCCGTGGCTTTGTTGCTCCAAGTGGCCATCGCTTCAGGCGACAACAACTTAGCATTTTTAGAAAAAGAGGCTGCTCTTCTTAGCCCCTTCTACACCCTCTCACAGAGATTTGTCCACATACTCAGTTGTCAAAGTGATAGTCCCCACTGGGCAATTTTCTTTTTTTCTTAATTTAGAAAGTGGTCTTCATTTTATTATAGAAGGAGAATCCTCGCACTCCCTCCACAGAGAACCCAGTGCTAAGAGGCACGATGGTTTGCATGCACGAGGGACAGCTCGGCTGTTTGGGAGGAGTTAGCCATTTCCTAAGATTCTGCCCCCACGCAGCCCCTGAATCCCTTCAGAGCGCACGCAGCCTCAGAGGCGCATCAGGCCCCCGGAAGTGTGGCATCCCTCCCAGGTAACCAGGACAGCCAT
Organism: Tamias sibiricus; assembly: GCA_025594165.1. NCBI lineage: Eukaryota > Metazoa > Chordata > Mammalia > Rodentia > Sciuridae > Tamias > Tamias sibiricus. Next base: position 165,252,804 of record CM046662.1, on the reverse strand, counting down.
AAAAGCAGAGAACTGTGCAACTCTGGAGCAACAGGAGGGTGACACGGAAGCCAGATTTAAAGCTAGGTAGTGAGTGTCGTCAGGCAAATTGGGTCTAACATCGAGTTTCATAAAGAACATGGAGTTCATAAGGAAAATGGAGTCAGCCTGAGTCCTGGAAAAAACACAGAGCAACTCTAAGGGAGATAAGATGGTTAATGTTCCCAAGTTTAGGACCATCTTATGGAATGTTAATGAAACAGCTCCCAGCAAACGGAGATGCTAATCAACTAGCCCTAAACCCTTCCCGTAAATCTCACACCCACCATGGGCCCCTCCGGCGTCACATCTTTTGACATTCCTGTCCCAGGCAGGACAGAAACAGAGAACATGAAAGGAACAAAGAAAGATTTCAGATATAAAAGGGAGAAGGTCTCTCCTCCCTTTGGATTCCTGGTTTCCGGGTCCCCTTCTCCCTCTGGGAGAAGTCTTTTGCTATCCTTTCAATAAAGCTGTCCACTCTCCACTCTACGCTTGCCTCGAGTGCTTCTTCGGCGTTATTCTTCAGCGTTCGGGGAGCAAGAACTCGTCACGGTAAAAAGCGGTTTCAACACCCCAGGGGACACCAGGGGAGCACTGAGAGGCACCTAGGCATTTAGAACCCTGACCTAAGAGTTTGCCCATTCACTCTGAAATTCACATCCTACCCCCAGGGGGGCAGAGTAAGTACCACTGAGGTGAAAAGCACCTCTCCCTCCAGATCCTGCTTGGCCACACCAGCTTCTTTGCAAGGAAGAAGAGGAAAGCGTTGCTGGAACACAATCCACCTCCTGCCTATGGCATCAGTTTACAATTATTCCAATTATTCCCTCGAAGTAGCTTAACATGGGAACACTTGTGTCAAGAAAGTACAATCTGTTCTTTTCAAAACAAAACCCTCCAATCTGGTGTGGGCAGAGAAAGCACCCACCAGAGTTGTCAGAACGCCACCAGCATCACACCCAGGCGAAAACAGATTCTGGGAAGTTATCGACAATTATATTTTTTTCCTAAATAAAGAACCGTGGATTCAGTGTGAATTTTGTGCAGTCCGTTCACCTAATGTCAAGAGAAAGGGGAATTCACTGAGGAGCTCAGCGGCTGGGAAACTTTTTGGAGCATCAATCCTCTCCACCTGGAGTGGAGCTGCAGTCCCAGCACCTCCTGGAAGTGAGGAACAGCTGGACCCTAGGCTCCAGCCCCACGCACCAGGTGAGGGTCCTAACCTCACAGCATCAGCAGAGGCCCTGGAGTCCAAACAAGACCAAAGTCACTTGCAGTTTTCTTTTCCAAAGTACTGACTCTCACTAAATTCTATCATTAGTGAAACTGGGGATGACTTGGACTCCCTTAGTGAGAAGAATTTTTTTTAATTATTTTTTTAGTTGTAGATAGACACAATATCTTTATTTTATTGATTTATTTTTATGTGGTGCTGAGGATCAAACCCAGGGCCTCGCACATGCTAAGGGAGCACTCTACCACTGAGCTACAACCCCAGCCCCCAAGAAGAATCTTTAATATAATTAATCTGAAATGATCACTAAACCTAGTAAGATTACAAAGATTATTTTGCCAGCTTGCTCAGAAAAATAAATAAATAAAAAAGTCGCAGCAGAATCTAAGAGCTGCGCTCATCAGCTGACTCCCTGTTTGAGCCAGCATTTTTGCTGCTGTAACTAAAAGACCTGACCAGAACAATTTTATAGGAGGAAAAGTTCATTTGGGGGCTTATAGGAGCCCTGTTTGGGGAGATGGCTTAAATTGCGGTTGACTATGGGCCATGGAGTTTTGGGCATTGCTGCCTTCCGTAGTCTCACGGGACTTGGCACGGAATCTCGAGTGACTTGGCCGAGATTGCTGATTGGGTCAGCGCCATTTTTGGTGGTGTGTATGGAGCGTGTTAGTCGTTGTTAGAACCAGAGAGAAAAGTTATCAGAATAAAAAGCTGTTTGTTTCCAGTTTGCCTCTGAACTTCTTCCCGCGGCTTCGTTGCTCCAAGCGGCCATCGCTTCAGGCGGCAACAGGGGCTCACAGTTTCAGAGGTCTCAGTCCATGGACAGCTGGCTCCACACCTCAGGGGTCGAGGTGAAGGGGACATCATGGCAGAAGAGTGTGAAAAAGGAAAGTAGCTCACACGATGACCCAGGAAGGAGAGAGAGACTCCACTCGCCAGATACAAAATATATACCCCAAAGCCACGCCCCCAATGACCCACCTCCTCCAGCCACCCCCTACCCACCTTCAGTTACCACTCAAGTAAGCCCACCAGGGGATTAATCCACTGATTGGGGTAAGTCTCTCATAACCCAATCATTTCTCCTCTAAACCTTTTTACATTGTCTCACATATGAGCTTTTGGGGGACGTCTCACATCTAAACCTTAACACTCCCTCTGATCTGGTTTCCTATAATCCAAACAATTCAAATTCCACATTTGGGACACAGAAAAGCAGGAATGAACCTGAGGATGTCTCCCCTTCTGTTCATGGTTGATGGTGGCAACGGGCGAAAAAGGCCACGAGAAGCAAAGATTTGCTTCATCACATTAAAAAGGATCGTTTGCCAGCGCTGCCAAAAACATAAGTAGTAACCATGGAAACCAGACAAAACTTCAAAGGTGAGTTGCCATTTACAAAGGGCAGAGCAACTCCTTTTCACTTGCAAAACAATTAACAGTGGGCAACTGCAACCAGACCTTTCCAGGAACAGCTGAATCTGCAGAAGAAAGAGCTAGAAGCCTGGTGCCCAGGTGCAACCCTGCTGTGGAATTGTCACATTATGTGTCCTCACAATTGGGTTATTTAGGTATGACTCATTAAATCCAATCTACATTTTCCTGTATTCAGAAGATAAAAACGGGTCCTTCCTTGAGTCAACTAACTCTTCAGGTGAAAGTCATGTTTTTGATTTTGTTTTTGTTTGGGGGGGGGGGGGAGGATTAAGTCCAGAAAGTCAATGGGGTGGCACATCACCAATTTTAGAGATTTTTTAAATTCACATAATTTCTTAACTATTTCATTTACACCTGCAGAAGATGGATGATCAGGATCTGGGTATTATATGTGAAACGGGTCCTCTGGATTGCCTGTGTAAAGGTGAATGCACATGTACAAATTATCTACAGAAAAAATAAAGCAGGGGCATGTCAGCTGGTGGTGCCCACCCACTCACACCCGGAGGTTCCCACCAGCTGTGTCACAGAAGAGACTTGTCCCACAAGTCTGTGGAGTCTCTCCAGTACCTCTTCCAGACCCTCGTGCTACTGTCTCACCCTTTTACAGATCAGCTGTTTCTCTCCTTTCGGACATACTGGGCACGGCCCATGCCCCGTGGAGGCCCTTGAAGAGAAAATGACCACTTTGTTTGGAGAATATATAAATAAAAACAGGAAGACACTGAATCACAACAGAAAGACACAAAGAATGTTTTTAAAATATGAGTCTCGATAATCCTTTTATAGCCCAGAATGACGTTTATCTTTTGCTTATTTTTTTTTTTTTTTTTAAGATTCACAGTAGAGCAGAAAATATCTGTAAAACTTGAGAAATGAAGGCTCACTGGGGGAAACCTTCTACTTGAAATCCCACTGTCAGAGTTAAATTAATAATGCTGGCTTATTATAAACTCATAAATGTAATTTCGAGTTCCGCTCTTCCTTCATATTTACCTGAGTTTAGTCTCATCCCATGTGTTCCCGCTGGTTTCCTTCAGTCCTCTGTGAAACATGTCCCTGCTAATCATCACGGTGTCCCTGGGCACTGACAGTGTGTGGAAGTCAAAGCTCACAGTGGGGAAGTGACACTCTGGCTGCGACTTCTTTTTAAAGCGAGTGTCCCACTTTCAACCAAATTCTACATAGAACCCAAACACTTTTCAATGTCAACTGTTGGCATTCTATTTACACTTAACACAGTGTTGACGGACGAACCAAATTTTTTTTTTTAATTTTCAAGTTTAGTACTATTTTCTAACATAGTATTAAAAGAGGAGCATGTACCTAAACTTTTCTCATCGTTCAACTCTGGGTTGACAAAGCAAGAGAGAGCAAAATTTACTGCCAAAATGCAAAACAATCTGAACTCTCTGCTGTGTCCATGCCTGCTTCATTGTAATTTGGTGCTAATTCTCTAATTTGCCCATTTATTCTTTCTAACCCTGTAACTAAAATGCAAAAAGAAGGTTTTTAATGGGCATGCCACAAATACTCTATGTAAAAGGAAAAGTTCCTCAGATATGTTTCAAATCACCATGCATTATTCAAGCCAAGAAGGAGAAACTCAGCACAATAAACTATTACAAAAGCCACACAATTAAGTGCCAAAACCAGCAGGGGCCAAGACAGCTAAGACCCAGCTCAGACCAGCCAAGGCTGCCCTTTCAGGCCTGTCAATCAGGCTGTGTTTCAGTTCATTCTGTGACATCATCAGCCTCCCCTGCCTCTGCTATAATGTCATATTTTCTATTTATTCTGACACATTTCCCTGATGGGAATCATTTTAATACTCCTAGACCAATGTGCTTCTGCCAATAGTGTCACAACACTTACAGTACCCAAGAGTTGAGACAGAAGACAAAGAAAACTGCTAAAGAAAAGCAGAGTGTCTCTGAATGCCACAATTCTCAACATGTAAGTTTGTGGGAAAAGACAGCCAAAAAGAACCAAGTAATAGGGAGTCCCACTCCAGCTCCTCAGTCAGAAGGGGCCGTGTCTCAGCTTTTACCAACCCAAACTATAGTCAGAGCACTCTGTTCAGAACACCATAGCCCTCCTTCAAACCATTCATCTACTTCATGTTTCTTTCTTTCTTTCTTTTGGTACCAAGGATTGAACTCAGGGGCACTCGACCACTGGGCCACATCCCCAGCCCTTTTTTGTATTTTATTAGAGACAGGGTCTCACTGAGTTGCTAAGTGCCTCACCATTGCTGAGGCTGGCTTTGAACTCGTGATCCTCCTGCCTCAGCCTCCCAAGTGCTGGGATTACAGGTGTGTGCCACCGCGCCCAGCTTACTTCATGTTTCTTGAGCACCTACCATGCACCAGACAATGTGCCAGGGACTGAGCTTCCAGAGAACAAAGGCTCCACCTCCTGAGGCCTAAGCCCAGACAACCAATAGATGGACAGTATTCTACCAGATGCCAGGAAATGGCAGGACCAAGGGGTAGTGGGTACAGGTGGGAGGAGGTGGCTGAAAGGGGGACCTAAGGCTGAAATCACTAGAGCAATAGGGGCTTGGGGAGAGGAGGGCAGGGAGGAGGAAGGGCAGGCACCAGGGCAGAGGGGGTGAGCAGGTGCCTGTGATTCTGCATCTTAACCCACCTCCACCAGGTGTCAAGGTCAGCAACATGCACCCCTGACGTGAGGATGAGGGCTCACCTCCCAAAACCACACCTGCAGTCTAGTCCTGAGCAAAACCTCAGACAAAACGACCCAAGGGACATTCTGCAAGCTCCCTGACCAGTCCTCCTCCAAACCACCCAGGCCATCAAAATTAAGGAAAATCTGAAAACTGTCACAGCCAAGTGAAGCCAAAGTTAATGTAAGACTAAATGTCACTTGGTCTTGGGTGGCATCCTGGGACAGAAAAAGGGTATGAGGAGAAAACCAAGGAAGTTGCATGAAGTATAAAGTGTCATTAAGAAGTCACCACTGCTGGTTCAGTAGTCCTGGCGGAGGCCCCGCCCACTCATGGGTGATGGAGGGGAGAGTAAGCGTGACCTCTCTGTGAGTGGGACTTTTCTACTCATCTCAAACTATGAGAAATGTTTTGAAAGTTTCTTTTATTAAAAAGATGTACAAGGGCTGGGGACGTAGCTCAGCTGGTAGAGTGCTTGCCTCGCATGCGCAAAGCAGCAACAACAAAAACAAAAACAAAAACAAAAATAGAAAAGAAAGACATACAGGTCCTCTGCATAGAAATAATAATTCTAGAACAAAACTTAGTATACAACCAACAAAAAGAAGACGTGAAACAACTTCAGAGGCTAATCACCCAGGATCGCATGCCATTCAGAGAATCTCTGCTAAGTGGTTTATCAAATCTCTGCGAGCCCTGGCAGCCAGCCCTTCCATTTTTTTAGGCTCTTTGGTGTTCTTTGCCACTGGTCCTGACTCTTTCCTCCAGGGCCACGACTGGAAGGGAAACCCCATTCCCATCAGCGTCCTGCGAGTCACCGAGGGCCTCCCCACTGACGTACTCCCTCCCTTCCCAGTGCCTGTGCGGTGCTGTGCCTGGGGTGTCCACAGCCCACGCTTGTCCCCATGGGGGTGACCAGGGCAGCTTCCAGCAAGGAGGGTCAGAGGTGATGTCAGAGGTGCCAGCGTCCCTTGGTGTCCACCCAGATCACAGACCCGAGAACAGGCTCGGGTCCGGCTGCCTGTCCCCCTGTCCCCAGCCTCCTCCCTCACTGGACGGTCCATTGGGGGCTCATTTTCCACAGACCAAGCCCCGCCCAGGCTCCGATGGGGGCACGGGGCAGCCTCTCCATAGAAGTTGCTCCTGTCCACACGGCAGAACTATTTTGCACATTGTCACTTCTCTGCTCCTCTCCTCCGCCACCTAACACCGCCACACGCAGAGGACTCAGTAGAGGATGCTGTCGGCTTCCGTGGAAAGGATGAGATCAGGCTAAGGCGACAAATGACCTCGTACCTCAGGAGCAGCCAGGTCCGTAGCATCAGAGAAAGAAATTAGGAAGGGACAAGGGACCCAGAGCAGATAAAGGCAGGCATGGGGCAGACGTCTCACCCTCCCGAGGGCTGTTAATTCCAGGTCTTCTGAAACGAACGACTCTAATCTGGAAAGTCCAATCAACTCTCTGAGTTCAAAGCTAACTACGAAGCTAAAACGACTTAATGAAAAGTGCAATCTCCTGAATTTGGCCTCCAGCGTAAGCTTTAGCAAGATCCTGTACCTCCTCCTTCTGCTGTAGTTCTGGGACCCCTCCTCAGTTCTTGATCAAATCAGTTTTCAGCTGAAAGTGGAGCCACTCGGTCTGCACCTGCCCGGGCAGGTGCCACTTCCCTTCACCAACACACACACACAATGCCAGTCTGTTCCTCTAAGATCGTTTTTCTCTTTTCCAAATGACAATGCACATGCATAGTTTGAGTTTTGCTGTTTTCTTAACAAGACAAAGCAATTATCAAGTGATTAAAGTGATTTGGTTTATGTAGCTAATAAGCAGGCATAATGTCAGCTGAAGAAATCTGTTCTTTGTTTAGGAGCTAAACAAAGGAACTAACGCGTCCAGTCAAGAGAAAGGCGAAAACAAGAAACAAAACATATGTAGGAGAAGGGTCATGGCCAAAGGAGGCCAACAGAAAGCAAGGTCATCCCACTAGAGGAACTGAACAAAGACCTCACACCGGCCACTGGCCCTGTTTTAAAATGTTTAAATATCTGCCTGGTGCCCAGAGCCTTATCACAGCCCCACTACAGATGTTCAGACTGGACACGCTCATCCTACCTAGAAGGGTGGCTTCAGTGTCTTAAAGGACAGACAGACTTAAAGCTCATGAATCCTGTAAAAATTTGTAAACATTTAAAGTGAAAAACCTTTGGATCATTTTATACATCTTAGCTATAATCACCACCATTCCATCTTTTTTATTATTACTATCTTTTTAGTTATACAGGACAGTGAAATCCATTTCTATGTATTTATACCAGAATGAAATAGATCTTATTCTCACTGGGACCCCATTCTTGTGGATGTATATGATGGTGGGATTCACTGTGGTGTGTTCATATATGTTGAGAGGAAAATTATTTCATTTTCATTCCACTGTCTTTCCTTTTCCTATCTCCCCTCCCTTCCCTTCATCCCCCTCTGCCTAATCCACTGAATTTCTAGTCTCCCCCTCCCCTTAATGTGGGTTAACTTTCATATATCAGCAAAAACATACAACCTTTGGCTTTTGGGGACTGATTTATTTCACTTAGCATGATAGTCTCCAGCTCTATCTATTTACTGGCAAATGTCATAAAGTCATTCTTCTTTATGGCTGGGTAATACTCCATTGTATATATAAACCACATTTTCTTTATCCATTCATCTGTTGATGGCCATCTAGGTTGGTCACATAGCTTAGCTATTGTGAATTGTGCTGCTATGAAGCATTGATGTGGCTGCGGCACTATGATATGCTGATTTTAAATCCTTTGGATATATACCAAGGAGTAGGATATCTGGGTCAAATGATGGTTCCATTCCTAGTTTTTATGAGGAATCTCCACTGATTCCCAGAGAACCACTCCATCTGGTGTAAAATAATTTGCAAATGCAGAAAACCAAAACAAATACAATCTAAGTTAAGTGACTCTTTATACAAATGTATAAAAGAACTTAAGAGGGACAGAAGGGAAGGGGACCTGCCTGGGGCTTCAGCAGGGATGCATCAGTCACCACACCCTAATTTCCAGGGTGAACTCGTATTTGTCAACAGAGGCTCTGGAGGAAGAGGCCCACAGGAAAACACAAGTAGGCAAATGCTTAGGGGAACTTAGCTCCACACCAGGTCCCACACAAACCAGGCAGGCTGATCCCAGGAGCAGGAGTGGTCCCCACAGCCCCCAAGGCAGCATGCATTAGCATACCTGTGTGGCCCCACCTCCTGCTTAGGTACTCTGCCTCACTCCCCTATAGACGGCATGCTGGGTTGGACAGTGCCCCCAAATTCATGTCCACTCAGAACCTCAGAATGTTGCACTATTGGGAAAGAGGGACTGTGCACATGCAACTAGCTAAATTAAGATGTGGTCATATTGGATTAAGGCTGGCCCTAACCCAATGACTGGTGACCTTACAAGAAGGCCCCATAAAGACACAAACCACACAGCCACACTTCCATGTGCCCGCTGAGGTAGACACTGGAGTGATGCTCCTGTAGGCTAAGGAATCCCAAGGACCACCAGCAAATCCCGGAAGCTGGAAAGGATCTCAGAAGCTCAGAGATTATTCCAGAACATACGAACCTACCCACCTACTAACCTACTAACCTACAACCTCCTAGCACCTTGATTGTGGACTTTCAGCGTCCAAAACTGTGAGAAATAAAAATGCACTGGGATGTGTGGTAATTTGTTACAAAAAGCTTTAAGAAACAAATACAGATGGTAACAACGTGTCAGGGACAGATGTGATACACACATTTCAGATGATGGTGAGATTAGAACAAAGTAACAACATATTAGTGGAGGTTATATGTAATTGCCCATAGTGGAGGGTTTTTTATTTTAACTACACAAACAGCTCTTCCACAGAGCTGAAACCAGAAGGTGAACTTCAGCCCTTGGGCCAAATCTGGTCCATTGCCAGTTTGTGTAAATAAAGTTTTATTGGAACACAGCCGCAGCCACACATTTGCATACTGCCAATGGCTGCTTTCATGCTACAAGAACTGAGTAGTTATGACGGAGACCATATGGCCCTCCAAGGCTAAAATACTTGTACTTTCCAATGCATGGTGAACCTGATATTTATATCAAAAAGACTGGCACCAACAGTGTGACAGTGGAATTTTAGGAGTGGGTGACATGGGTATAAAGTGACTCCCTAATGGCATGTCCACATGACACCTCAGAGTTGATCTGGAACTTGAGGAAGAGGCGGGGTCTGAGGCAGAGAAAGTGCTCTTGAAGCAACAGTTCACACTGAGGCCAAAGACACCGGAACCTTCCAGAGACGGCAATGGCGATGGTTGTGCTCGTCCTCAGACCCCAAGTGCCGGGATCCCCCAAGCACTAGGACATCAAAAATGCCCCACCTTGCTTCTAGGCACTGTCCCTGCTGAGAACATCAAGGAAAGCAGAACTAGAATGAGAAAAGTGCAACACAGTTTCTGAGGTCAGAATCCCTTCAATGCCAGACTAGGAACTGGTATCTTTTTTCTTGAAGTACGAATCAATGTAGGAAAGGGGCAGAGTAATATAAAAGTGGAAAACTAGGAAGATTTCTTTCTATTAGATGTGAAAAAATTGAGGCTAGTATTATTTGGAATATCTATTCCTATGACCTTTCGTGGGATGGGAACAATTGTAATTTTAAAGAAATACATAGAGGTCTAGAGAAATGGGAATCCCTTGGGATTGTTATCAAACAGAAAAGCCATCAAAAAAGCCTTTTCTTCTTCATTAATAAACAACATATTCTATCCAAAACATAGCCGCAGCAAAGCTTACTTTGTACACTGAGAGCAAAGTTCTTGCCACACGATACTTCCCAGGATACATGAATACGGAAAGGAGGAAAAGAGTCTGCCTGCGTCAGGAGAACTCTCCCTCTTCTCCATGAAATTATTCCAAAGCACATTAAGCACTGGTAATAAACATTTGAGTTTATGATTCCTTAGGTAGTGAAGTGGGATGTGTGTCTCAAGCAATATCTGAATGGATATTTGCATGTTTATATATCTGAGATTAAATATATCTTAGACCACATTTATGAGGACTATCCCCAGGTAATTGAGTTTACTGATTTTACCAAAAGTAATTCACAAGTGCCTTTAATTATGCAAGCCAGCTGTCCACTGCCTGGTATAGATTTTGACTTGCAAAGTAAGAATTATCTAGCTTACGGAGGCTGACCTACAACACATTTGCTCCCAACTTTTCTAATGGAAATGGTGCTGGCCTCCGTTACACTGCAGTGATTTCTTTCAATGATCTTTTCAGCCACGGACCCAAGAGCCATCATGGACTGAAGGTCTCAAGAAGCCCTGGGGCTCCTGCGCTTTAGGCTGCAGGCTCAGGTGCTGGTTCCCTCCTTGCTGGTGGCTGGTGACATGGGGCTGTGCTGGGAGCCGTCGGAGGCACAGTTCTGGTTCCAGCTTCTGCACCCACAGTCACCCTCCTGAGCCCCAGGTGAGGACTCAACACCTGGAAAAGCTACCTACCATACTGTACCTGCCTCTGTCAGTACCTGCAAGATAGCGCATCCACCCACCTGCTGACCCACACAAGTCCAAGACGCCTACTGTTTTTAACTTCTTTCATTCTTCACCTTTGCTTGCAGGCAAAAGAGTCACCAAACTCATGGAGAACCAGTGTTAACACTTATCATCCTGGGGATGGGGCATTCTCCAGGGTCCTGCAGAAACCACACACTCCACGTGGGTATGATGAGGGGAGTGAAACCCAGGGAGTGTCGACAAGGCCAGGGGCACACAAGGAATAATGCAGGGCCACGGCTGGTGCCACCTGGAGGCCCGATGGAGCAGGAGGGAGCACTTACCAGGTCCTGAGGGTGCTGAGGCCTTGAGAGGGAACATGTAGCAGTCCTTGGAGATGCCTCAAGGCACAGGTCCTCCTACCTCCCAGCCTCTCTACAGCCCCACAGGAGGAAGTCGAGAGCCAGCAAGCCTTTGATGAGGTCCGGTGCCTGGGAGGGCTCCGGGGGACCTGACAGAATCAGCAGAAGACACCCAGCACGGACGGATAAGAAAGCACCAACCTGCCTTCCTTCCCAACATCAAGCGACATTTGCTCTCATGCAAAGGGGAGCAGCCATTCCCAGCCCTGGTTTTATTTTTAGCAATTTTTGCTGCTTTCCCTCACCCTCCCTTACCTCTGTCTGGGTGGGCACTCCAGTACAGGGGATGTAAACAGAGGATGGGACCCAACCGCACTGTGCAAAGGGCTTCTCAGAGAGAAATGAATGCACACCTTGGCATGTAATGAAAATCTCCATTCCTAGCACCTGCTACCATTGCAGACGGTGCCGTGTAGCAGAGACCAACACGGAAACGCGTATTGACCGTTCCTAACGTTCGCAGGGTAAGTGCTACCAAAATCACTCGGCACTGAGGAACGTGAGGCCCGGGGAGACTGAGCACCTTCCTTGAGTTCCCATACCTGGGAAGCAGCAGGACTGAGCCCCAAGTCCAGCAACACGGATCTAAACTCCACTCTCCTACGCACTCCATGATTATTGAGAAGGTCTAGACGACCTTGATATTTAAAGGAATCCCGCAACCCATCTTCATGGAGGAAGAAAATCTCTCTGAGTGGAGAGGGCTGCCCACACTACATTTGTCACACTTGACATTTGCACGTTGCCTCAGCCTAAGTGCCACGTGTCAGCTTCCAGACACTGTCCTCATGGACACGGAGAGAACGAGCTACCAAAGCACAGAGGATCACACGTTTACATTGTCACCTCCCCTGAGACTGAGGAGTGGTGTGGCAGATGGTCCTCTCCACAGATGGCCTCACGCAAGCCCCCGCCCACGTGTTCTGCAGCGCGCCTGCCACTCCCCATCAGTGAGCATCGTGAATCCGGGACAGCCCTGGAACCGCTTTGACCAACAGAGCGCTGTGGAAACAGCCCAGTGCCAGTTCTGGACACGGCCTTTAAATGACCCGGAAACTTTCCATTTGTCTTGAAACCCATGCCTTTGTGTAAGAGGAGGGGGGCCGTGGGGTGGGACCGCTCGGCTCCAGATGTGCAGATGAAGCCAGCTCATGCAACCAGCTGAGAGGCCCCTGGGGCTCCAGCTCCGTCCACCACACAAGCGCAACTTCACGGACCCACCGAGCTGAGCCCAGGCCACTCGAGGGACCACGGACACGGTCACAAAGTGTGGTGTTCAGCCATTAGGCTGCGGGAGAACGTGCTGCATTGCAAGGATCTCTGAAACATACAAGTCTACTGATTCAATTATTTTCTTTGGAGAAGAGTGAACAAATAAGAACATCCTGAGCTGAAAATAATAGAACTTCATGGTTTGCCTGCAAACCCGGATAGCAAAGCAGTCTCACACAGAAATCAGGAGTTTACAGGAGATGTCAGGACAACCTGGTTCCCAGAGCCTGGCAGCCCTCAGAGTCAGAGAGCTCTGTGGACATGGTAATTGTATTTGCAGGACTCGGTACTTAGGGAGGACCCGTAGAGTTCTGAGCCTGGTTGTAGCACTATCCAGATGGTTCTGCTTATTACTACAAGTCATCCTTCCAGTTTCCAAAGCACAACCAGCTGTCAGCTGCAGCAGGGCCTCAGAACCACCACCTGCCAGTGGCCGCGTGCTGCATGGGCAGTGGCCAGGCCTTGGGTGGGAAGAGCTGCCCACCTCAGCTGCCAGGGCTGCCTCATGCCATTTCCGCCCTGCATTACTGGAGCAAAGTCCCCACCGCCTCCTTCCTGGCCGCTAGGCTTGTCAGCACCCTTCCAAGAGGTCAGGATCCCACTTGGCCACGCTGGAAGGCAGCTGCCCTTGCCTGGAAGACTACAGGCATGCCCTCATCCTGTCCGGTCACCCGCGGGGAGCTGCACCATGGCCTTTATCTCATGCTAAGCCACCCAGAAGAAATTACTACTAATAAACTTCAATTAAAACAAAATAAAATGTGGAGACCCTTTATGCCAGGAATATTTCGGAAACTGACCTACAGACCTCTGCCAACGGCACTAAGATCGCTACTGAACTGGGCCAAGATTTTTACAAACTCCTAACACGTTTTCAAATACTGCCCTCCCCCTAGTATTACTGTCCTTGTAAAATTCCATGAGTAGATTTGAAAGTGACTATGAACTTAGCTTCCTATTATTCATCTATTCTATTTAAACGTCTTTAGCAAGAAGCTGGGGAAGGGGGATTATGGGATAAACATCCCTTTTGGAAACCTAAGCTATTACCAAGTTTTCTTTCTGCCACTTCAATACACAGGTTCTTCCTGTTTTGCTCTCTTCCGCATCATCTGAAACTCAGTGCTATGGTCTGGACAGGGCCTGCTCCCACCAAAACTCAGGGTTAATTTTAATTACCAATGTAAATGGTATTGAGAGATGGTAGGGCCTTTAAGACCAACAGTCCCTCCCTGAGAGACTCTTACAGCAACAGAAAATAGACTAAGAGAGTAGCTTTCCAAATACTTCCCTAAAAGCTAACTACCACAACATCCAAAAGGGGTTCTATTCAGACAGATGCAACAGGTATTATTAACAAGGTTCGGTAGCCAGTGTCAGCTCTGAAGAGAGCAAAGTTGAGGAGATGGCTGAGAAGCCAAACACAGGCCTGCAGAGCCTTTGTTAGGATGAGGCATTTACTCCTGATTTCCCCCGCTCCTCTAGATCCCTGCCTTCCCCAGCCCTCCTGGACCTGACCATTCCCAGAGGGGTGTAGCAGGAGCAAAGCCGGCATTCACTGCTCTGTTGGGGTTACAGCCTGAAGGGCGAGACCACGCGTAAACTAAAAAGAAAAATAACCATGTTCACGCGTGGCTACTAGTGGTGACAGGAGAACTCCGCTGCTCCCATTTAGACTCATATCCCCACATCCACACGCAGGGTCTTTCAAAAGTGTGCATAGTTTGATGCATAATTACAACATAAATGTATGTATCCCAACTAAACATCCAAAAGAGATCATATGCCTAATTGACAACAATCTCTCCTAAATATGCTGCTCTGCATTTTTGAAGCATTTACCAAAATGTACCCCCAAACAAGTGCTTCTCTTTCAGGTTCATATAAAAGTACAGAAGAGAAAAGAAAAATCTATGGATGTGGCCCACAGACACCGATCAAGTGAGAATTGCCTCTGCCCTCTGAAGCTTGAATCTGACAGGCAGTCAGTACTGATAGGTAAATCAGGTAAATCGAGTCAGGTTGGATCAAGGAGGCCAATTTTGAGCTGAGTCCCTGGAAGTTGGAGACTGTCCCCTGAGGGAATGGAATGTTAATTCCTTCAGAGCCCTTGCCACCCTTATCAAGAACCTGCCCCTGCCCCAACCTGTTGCCAAGGAAACCTGTCCCAGGAATTGCCCCTCCCTCCAGGGAGCTATAAAGATGTTAATTCCTGTGTCCCGGGCTGCTCCATCCTGCCCTTCCCCCTTCAACCCATCTGCTTCTCACCTTTTGGCCAGCCCACCCAGCATTCCAGCATCCGTGGGCCTGGTGGCCTCTGCAGGAAGGAGAGATAAGGGGAAGAGCAGGAGAACAAAGGAAGTCTGGGACATATAAAAAGACAGACCTGCCTGGCTTCTTGGGATACCAGGATACCAGCAATGGCCCCCTTCTCCTTCCTGGTTTGAATAAACCCTGCTTTATATGCTTGCCTCGGCGTGCTTCTCTAATGTCCAAATTTCAACATTTGGGGGAGCAGAGCTTGTCACCTGCAACTGGCAGTATCACCGCCTCACAAGACACTGAAGTGGCCCTCAGCATTCTGAGGCTACGTATCCAGCAGTCCCTGGACTTGGCAGAAGGTAGTTCAGGAGGCGCACGCAGGGAGGGCTGAGAAAAGACAAAAGATGCTCTCCCAGAGCGGGTCTAATTAGGGAACCTTGACCAACACACCAATATCACTTGGAAGAGGAGTGGTCCAGGAAACCCAACTCCAAGCAAATGGGCCAGGAAACTGTGTGTGCAGCTCAGCAGGGGCCCTGAGCAGAAAGGAGTCTTAAGCAGCTTAGTTATCTAACTCTGCTAGGCTCCGATTTTTCTTTTCAAATCCTGAGGCTCTTCCATTTTTGGAAAGGTCAGCTCCCCGTCCTTCCCCGGCCTGCAAGGGGTATTAGGCACTGGAGAAGAGGGTCCTGCAGGGAGAGTGATTAGCGGGATTTTGTCCCTGAAGAACCCCAGGAAGCCTACTGCACATTTAGAGCTGAGTGAGACCCAGTGCTTTGACCAAGGACCTCAGAGGCATGTCACCAACAGGCTCAGGCTTGAAACTCCTCTGTAACATGGGCAAGGAAGCCTGAAGCCTCTGCTCACCTTCATGTCTTACTCTGCTGACACAGAACTCCATCTGCAGGGGCTGCACCCTGGCCCCGTGAGCTCTCTGACAGGCACACGCTGCAGAATCCAAAGGCTATTTCAGCAACCCTGATCATTTTTTTTTAATATTTATTTATTTGCTTTAGTTGTACACAATGCAATGCATTTATGTTTACGTGGTACTGAGGATCTGAGGATCGAACCCGGGCAGCGCACATGCGAGGCGAGCGCTCTGCCCCTGAGCCACAACCCCAGCCCAGCAACCCTGATCTTGAGGGTCCTACAGGGAGCCCTGTGTTCCTGTGGGCTCGGGGCCCCTCCAAACCCCTGCTGCTTCCTTCAGCCCGAGGAGGTGAGGACGGTCCACCCAAGCAGGGGCACACGCAAGATGATTTCCCTTCTCCTTTCTGAGTTCCCACACCCAGTCTTCCCTCCCTCCTCCTATCACTGTGGCCCTGACCTGAGGTCCCCAGGGACTTCCCAAGAAACACTGGGGACCTGGAGCATCAGTTGAGACTCTCAAGGAACACTGGAGAAAAATAGCACCAAGGCCAGGGCAAGCTTCACCTGCCTGGAAAACAACACTCACAGAGCAAACACCATCTCTGGCCTTGCACACCGTTGCCCGGGGCCTGGCAAGGGGTATGACGCAGAGCAGGCGTCTCGATAGGTGCCATTTCCTGGCAGGCCAAAGGCGACTGTTTACCCCTGAGTCTTCACCGGAGTCAGATGGCAGTAACAGCAGACAAGTGGTCCAGGTGATGGCAGGACCCTAATGTCCTTTTAAGGACACAGTGGATCACCATCTCCCTTGGAAGGCTTAGAAAAGGCCCTGTTGGGATACAAAGAAAAGACCTTGAATTCTGGGCTCTGGGGATTCTGTGGACTGGGTATAGCAAGTAGGAGGCAGCCAACACTCAACAAGTTAGTGCAACACTCCAATCTAATGCCATTCCCATTCTGTGACTCAAACCTACCCCCTCTGCCATGCCCATCTCAAAATAAGGCCACAGAAAGGTTTTGTCAGAATCGAGCTGTTAAAATGAGCCCCTCTTTGTAAAGTAGGCATCATTTCACAAGCAAACAAAGAAACAAACAAACAAAACCCTTAAAGAGAAACAGGAATCCATGTCCACAGCAGAGGACAACTGTCCACTGTGTGTCTGATGACGAGGTGTTTCCTAGAGACGGGAAGGTAAAGGCAATGCTTCCACAGACGAGGGGTTACTTGTGTCTGGGGCGATTGCAGGGAACAGGTGTGCTCAGAGCCTCCCAACAGGGGTCACTGCGCCCCCTTCCAGCTCCTACAGATGGAAGGCAGCTGGGACTGTTATAAGCAAAGGCGACTTAAACTGGACTTGGACTGTCTCCACCCGATGGCCCATTGACCCACCCTTAAACCCTCTCCACCTGAGGGCCTGAGGGCGTATTAACCATGTGCTTTATAAACCCTGCCCTTGCTATGAGCAGGCGCCATTTTCTACTATCCTGCTTTGTGCTGGACGTAGTTGGTGGCCCTGGCCAGAATAAAGGCTTCATTGGCTATTATGTGAGTGGCTTGTGAGACTTTTTTCCTGAATATTGGGTACAACAGGACCACCAGGCCCTGTCTGCCCTGGGGGTCACCACCCTCCTCCTTTGACCTTCCTTTCATGTAAAGAAAAGAGAAGAAGAAAACAAATCTCAGCTGTTCTCCTGTATGCTCCTGGTCAACCCAACAGAACATCCCAGTTAGGTACTTAATGGTCCTTACCCCCACGAGACTGTCACCTAACAGCCTGAAAACACTTCCGATTTTATGCAGTGCCTGCTCCTAATTCCAGAGCTTCTGCCCTCTTTGTTCACAATTATAGGTCAACTTTGTTTTCTCCAGAGAAGGATGCACTGTCTGTGCAAAGCCATCAATGTCTGTGCTGGGTTAAGGTGACAATTCAAAGATGCAGAAGACGCTAATGCGTCCGAGTCCTTGACACCGTGGTGTCCAAGATACCATTACTAATTTTGGATCATTGGAAATCATCCACCACAGGATATATTTGAATCTGCTAAAAATAGCCCATCGGCCCCTCGGAACATTTCAACTCACTGTGGCCTCAACAGAGACGTGCTTCTAATTGCAAAACCGGCTTACTCCTCTGGAATCCGGGAAAGGGGACAGTTTCATGGTATGGCATTTTTGAGGTTGTCCGTACATTTTTCTGAATAGATTTTTCACTTTAGAACTAAAGGTTAAATAGTAGAAGATTGTTGGTACAATAGTCATTAATGTCTCTTCTCTAATTATACGCAGGCCATATTGTATGTTTGAGGTAAAAGAAAGAGCCATCTGAAATATTCAACATTAAATAATTGATACTATTTTAGAATACCCCTTGGGCCTCCAACCACTAAAATATAGAGCATTTAATTAAATAAATCCCATTAATCATTAGGAAGTTAATGGGGGAGGGGGGACAGCTAATAAACTCCCAATTGCTCAGAATAACACAGCACTTCAAACACATATATTTTACAAGCTTCCTGTCTGCCTCTACTTACCTCTCCATACAAATTCCTCCAGCTTTTCATCAGTTCTTAAAAACATGCCAAACTCTTCTATATAAATACATCTACAGGTCTTTTTTTCCCTTGTATCACAAAGACACAAAAGATGGATTTAGCCGGCGCTGTTGGCACCTCCACCCTGGGTTTTTAAAATATTTGGCATAAGCTGCAACATAGCTGGGTCGTACTGCAATTACCAGGGCAAGGGCTGCCAGAAGTCCAAGTGCATCCCAATGGTAGGTCTACCTGAGGAGGAACAGAGATAAATGCAAGCAATCCCAGGAGCTACGGGAGCTACGGAGGAAGCAGACTTCCCTAATGTGCTTTTGATTTGTTTTTATAAGTTTAGCCCTTCAGGCTTAATTAAACCCAGTAGCCAAGTCTGTTCATTCAAAAGTGCAATTAAAGAAGACTCCACAAAGACCACTCAGCCCCAGGGCCTCCCTTGTGAGTCCCCACCCCCAGCAACCCAGTAATTGCATCCTTTGTCCAGGGCTCTTAATGATGATGCCGCCATGCCTCCAATCCAGACCCTCATTCTTCCTACTTAGGGCCATCTCCAACCACCTCCAGGCAGGAAGTTTGGGCCTGAAAGGCAATTCTTCAGGGACTGTATACTTTTAATTTAAAAAAAAAAAAAAGAAAAAGAAAAAGGAAAGGCCATGGAAAGACGCTTAGCAGCAAATCCAAAACCGTTTTAAAGTGCATGTGTTACCACCACTAATTAAAGGGACTCCTGATTACGGACTGAGGGTAAACTTGTAACGTCCCTTTATGGGCAACAATGGAGCCCACTCTGAGAAGCAGGCTGCCAGAGTTCCGGTCCCCGTGCCAAACTGGGTGGTAATGTTTTGTGGCTCTCCAATTGGTCACGACATCACTAACGAAAAGAAGGTCACTTTTGCAAAAAAAGGATCGCAGTCTCAGAAGCAGGAGGAGGACGGAGAAAGCCAGTGTGGTCTTTATTCACAGCAAAGCAAGACAAGACCAAATGAAGCCCGCGTTCTCTGGGGCTCCGCGGGGCTTCCCTAATTCCCCTGCCTCTCTCAAGTTCTCCCTAAACCACCCACCCCTGAGGTGCGGGGAGTGCTGGAAGAGGAAATGAACCTCCGTGGGTGGGTGGCCCTCTGGAGAACCAGGAGCCTGGAGCTGCACCTTGCAGAGAGTTGCTCTAACCCAGGCCTCTGGTCAGAGGTCATGACGACGATATTCCAGAGAGAAAAGAACCCGGACACCAGGCACTAGGGGACAGACTGAGGTTTCCTGAAAGATCACCATGGGTCACTCAGGTCGGAGAGGAAAGTTGGGGGGGACTTCTCTTTCCCAAATGCACCCCAAAGCCCCTTCTACTTCTCTTCACCAGCCAAAACCGACAAACCGAATAAGCCCATGGCATATGAATTTGGAGGGTGTGAGTTTCTGCCACAATTTCCGCGTATGAGAAAGCAATCCCTTTACAAACTCTGCGAACACTGGTAGAAGTCCCACTTCCCCATCAAAACCTTGGGTCGTCCACTGTTTGTACTCTCTGCCTCATGTAGGCCAAGGCAATCTTCCCTCTTGTCATGGACCAAGTCCAGAACATTAATTTCCTTGAGCCCACCTTTACAAACAATCCGTCAACAGATGCTCTGATGTCTTCCGGGTATTTTTACTGTCAGGGTGCAGGGCCACAGTGAACACTGACCTTTGCTCTAACTCATCAGTTCATAGCTTCAGAAACTGAAGTCAAGCCTTTCTATTTCACTATGTTTTAGATTGGGTTTGTGCCCCAGGATTCGTGTGTTGGAACTTTGTCCTCAGTGTGGTGGCACTGAGGTGTGGGACCTTTAAGGGCTGGGCCCTACTGCAAGCTTGCTACTGGCTCTGGTTTCCTGTTATACCATGAGATCACTTTCTCTCCCTCCTGCCATCATGGTGCCTTGTGCCCTGAGGTCCCACCACAGTCGGACCACAGAAGTGCTATGCCTTACTGTGAACTGAACTTCTCTACTTTATGAAGTGGCCCAGCCTCACGTATCTCAATGCAGTAGTGGAAAATGGACTGACACACATTTACTCTGTGGAGTGCTGAAAAGTGACTTTTCTGCAGATCCTTGGATCAGGGATAAGTGAGGTGTGGATCATTGAAAGGCCTTCTGTTGTTCCCACCTCTCAGATGTATCCCCATCAGATTCCCTCTGTGGGCACTTAGCAGGCTTGCCTCTGTACCAAAATGAACCTCCAGGAGATGGAAACTCAGCAGGTAGGCCTGGAGAAATTGCTCAGAGTTAAATAACATTTGCAGGCGTAAGCTTTCAAGTGAATGAATCTTTGCGATTCTCGCTTGCCAGCTTGCAGTTTCCTGAATGATTTCTTTTCACAGGCTGGTGATGGGACCTAGGAATTCCATCACTGCTGGCAGACGGAAAGTAAATTTGGCTCCAGGCCTGACTCTGGAGTCGGCTTGGAAAGCTGCAACTGCCAAAACAGGCTGCCTGGACTTGCCCGGCTCTACTCAGGGCCTCCTCTCAGACCTCCACCTGCACCCCCCACCTGCCTCCTTGGCCACTGGCGCAACATGCACTCAGGGCAACAGTGTGAGGTGTAGAAAGCCCCGGAAGAACCCTGGCTTACGGTCTGCCACGGAAGAAACTACGGGGTAGACAGGAAGACCTGGCAATACTGTGAACTCAGGCCTTCTTCTCTGCCCAGCATCACCTTTGAGGTTTGAGCAAAGGAAGTGAGAGCGATTGAGGTGGAGAGGAGGAGGAGAGCCCTGGGGCTCGGACTCCCCCACCAGGAAGCTGGAATTGAGAACAGAGGGAGCTTCCACTGCCCCACAGCAGAGAGAGGGGTGCCCCCAGGCGTAGACGCCTCCTCCTCCCAGCTCCAGAGCCCCAGCCAGCGTGACACTCACTTGTGTCGGGATGACACTGAGCAGAGTCACATTCCTGCCAGGCTTACAACCACACCAGATGAGATCTGGCCTCTCTGAGCCAACACGTAGCCAACACCAGGAACAAGATCACCAGCAAAAGACCACGCCAACCCTGCTCCCTGTCAATTCAACAGCAGCTCGGGACCCCGCAGCAAAGAGGCCAGACCCTGCAGATGCCAGACAGGCGCAGACACAGGCGCAGACCCTGGAAATGCCCCTTTACGTGGCGGAGGCGAGGAGGACAGCTTGGTGCAAACCTTTCTGTTGAAGGGAGCGAATCATTAAAAGACTTCAGGATTAGCAGAGAAACTCCTCAGAGGAGGGTGTTGAAAAGGAGGCCAAAAGAAAAAAAAAAGGGGGAAACCCCTGATAGAAGGGAAAGTCATGAAAAGATATTTGGCAAACAGCCCTGTCTAAAAGGACAAGGAACACCAGTCCAGAATTCTCCTCTCCAACTCAGACACCTGCTCTCCTTGATGCGGACAAAGATCTACCTCTGGGCTCTGGACTCCTTACTCTGCAAGACGTGATTTTTATTTTATATTTATAGCCTGGGAATAGTTCATGAAAATAAATAAAATGTCTGCCTTGAACTCTTGGCTCTAACTTTTGAAGCGTTTTCTTTCACTGACACATTGGTAAATGTACTCCAATTTTTAACTTTAGGACAAAGACAGGAGAAAAGGGGGCGCCCACCACTGTGGGGGCTGAACACACCCTCTGAGGCAGCAAAGCCTTTCCTTCCCCGTGGGCCACCTCCAGAAGAAAGCGAAGACCCTACACATCTAAGAGGGTCCGAAAGTAATACCTTGGGCAAACACTGGGATGTTTATCAGAAAATTAAATGGCTGGAAAAAAAGTAAAAATCATCAACAGGAATGGTCTGCTGCACTTTGTCCACTGGGACCGTGTCCTCCTCTGACCCTGCACAGAATGTCACCTATGATTTTTAGCAACCATCTGTTCCGCTATCCAAACCAGGACAGCTCGACCACTGCCTAGAGAGAATTTAAAACGAGAGAAACTGCATCATTTTCTCACTCTCTTTCAAAACTCAACATCTGTCCTGGTAACACGGAAATTACTCTAATCACAGAACCAGCCCATCTGTTTACTGGAAAGCATAGCTAGTTAACGTTGAAATCTGGAGCTCATTGGAAATGAAAGAAAAATAAACCCAAACCAGAAAAGAAGTACGGTATCTTACTGACCAAATGAAATCATTCAAAGCGGAATCAAAGATGGAAACGCCCCTGCTCCTTTACCTTCTAATAAAGAGGAGAAAACATATGCAATCTCATAAATATCTCCTTACTACTCACACAGGTGAGCCATGATTTAGAACCAGTAATAGAGAGACATGGTCACATCATAAACATTATTCTAAATGTGCTTCCAGGCCGGGCTTCTGGTCCAAGAGGAGGCAAATTCACAATGAGCCCCTCAAAATTTACATGGGTAAGAAGTCAATAAAACTTCTGCATTTGGATTTAAAACTCCTGTCAATCTCCATTTGTCCCTACAAGGACTGAAGAAAGGAGGCATTGTGAAAACGCTTGCCTGAAACAGCCCAGAGCAGGATAAAAATAATCTCTTCCTAGTGAGGAGATGAGTTTGAGCTCTGAAGTCCAGCCAGCCCGGGCCAGACCCGAAAGCCACGCCGGGCAATTCTGGAGCACATACTGCCTGTGCCAAAGTAAACACGCCCACAGAAAGTCACCATGTGGAAGCCAACTGGTGTGGGGACAGCAAGGTGCCCACAAGAGAGCTGAGCACGCTCCGTGGCAGGAGGCAGAGAGGCTTCTCTGGCACTCAACAGATGGAAGTTGCAATAAACAAGAGGGGAGAGCGAGAGACACTTGCACCCCGAGACGGCGGAGAGCAGGCGCGCGGCAGCCAGTCCCACCTCTCTCTGCCCACAGCCTGTTTTCAGGCTTTGCACTTTAACTGCACAACATGACAAGCAGAACAGAAAGAGCTAGAAGCAATTCTGTAACACGTCTCTAAGGGGACAAGACGCACACTCACCTTTAGCACTCCGGTGGGGCCTTGAAAGGCCAGCACTCTGCACTGGGTCTGGCTGTAGGAAGTTACCTTCCTCCAGCCGAAGCAAAGGACCTGCCCAGAAAGCCTTCAGGAGCGCAGGGTAGCCATTGTGAACTGCCCCACCAAGGAGAGAGCCTCATTAAGTGCATTCAGTGAGCCGGGACTCCCGGTCTTTCACCTCTGCTGGACAAGGAGACTGCGGTTGTCACACGTCCCCCTGAGCTATGCCTATAAAACAACAGCACATTATTACTGTATGTATATATGTGACTATATGACCAATAGAAATCTGCAACATATACACCCAGAAAAATGAGAAATTATATCCCATCTAGGTATAACAAAGTGCATAAATGCATTCTACTGTCATGTATAACTAATTAAAACAAATAAAAAAATGTATAAATAAATAAATAAATAAAAACCAGCAGCCTAAGGAATGAAGAGCATCGAAGGAACCACGGGGAGTCGTTGGTCCACCAAACTTGGAGAGACCAGAGCGGCTGATTAGTTTAATTGATTGACTGAAAGTGGTTCTGTGGTCTCATGGAAACAGCCTAGGTTTACTTGTATTCATGACAGAGCTCACAGCCCTAGGGCACTTCCTATAAGGAAGTGCTTCCATGTCAGAGAAGTGGTCCCACTCATCTCCCGACCAGCGGCCCTGACGCTCTGCTCTGTAAAGCCAATGGAAACAAACAACAAAATTCCCAGGAAGTGCAGCAGGATTTCTGTTTGGGCCACTGGAGGTTTAATTTATTCCGACTTTAGAGATTCTGTCCCAGATTATCTTTTTTTTTTTTTTTTTACCATCTCTATTGAGGTGGAAGTAACACACCATAAAATGTACCCATTGAGTGTACAATTCAGTGATTTTCAGTAAATTGACAAAGTCATGCTACCATCTCCACAATCTAATTTTATACATTTCCATCATCCCCAGCGGATGCTGCCTGTCCATCTGTATCTCTTCCAGTTCCGACTGCAAGCCCCAGGCAAACACTCATTTGCTTTCTGTCTTAGGTTGGCCTTTTCTGGACATTTCTACAAAGGGAATTGTGTAATATGTGCTCTTTTGTAGCTGGCTCCTTTCACTTAGCATGATATTTTAAGGTTCACACGTCTTACCACACATATGAAGAGGTTGCTTGTTTTTCTGCTGAGTAGCAGCTTTCTGTATATACACACCACACTATGTTTACTCGTTCACATCTGAACTCACTGAATCTACACACCCAACTAAGGACAAGGCTTACTGTCCTGGTCTCAGAAAAAGAATAAAAAGCCTGCCACATTTCTCAAATAGTCTGGAATATCTCAAATCTGTAATGTGTGAAAATATGCAACAAAGAAACAATTTGTTCCCTGGAATTTCTGTGGGTGGGCAGGGAGCAGTTTTAAATAAGTAAACAACAGTGCTGAATTTCAATTTTTGAAAGTTTTAGTACACATAAAATGATTTTATGCTGATTTCCAAGTCAAGCAAGGTCATCAATGCATTTAACAGGCAACTACTTATTGGGCAATTAGCCCAGTATTAGAATATGTGAAGTGCATGGTTTCCCTACCCCCAGCTTTCAAATACATTGTATTTCAAGACTATGCTAATAACTCAATTTGCAGATATTTGAAACATTTTTCTACATATGAAGAATATAAATAGTGTTTGTCATCCACGGTTAGCAGCAGAAGTCTGTTTAAGCCATAGTCCAGTACCAAGGACCTTCTGTTGTAGCCGGTGCTACATAGGCATTACAGAAGGGCATTCAGCCATGCATTCGCTCCTCCAGTGAGGACGTGTGTGCCAGGCATTGTCCTAGGTCCTGGTGGAGACACAGCCATGAGCAACCATCCCAACTGTCCCCTAAGCTAACCTTCTCTACTGGTGAAAGGCTTTCAGAAATAAACACTGTGCTGGGCGGTGCAGCATGCATTGATGGGGAAAAGCGCAGAATAAAGCATGACAGAAGGGGGGGGGGTGCTATTTTAAATGGTGCTATTTGGAGACTTCTTTCTGAAGAGGGGACCCTGGAGCAAAGGCCTTAGAGAGGCCTAGAGCCTCCCAGGAAAGTGGAGAAAAAGCCCTTAACGCAGGAGGATCTGTACCAAAAACAGGCAGCTAGAAAGGAGGTCGTAGGATGGAGGGAGAGTGGCCACAGTGAAGTGGTCACCCAGCCATGGTCACACGTGACTCTCCCCATCTCCCAGCCCAGGTGCATGTCCTCACCCCCACCCCACAAGCCCTTCCATCTATCCCAAGCCCAAGGGCCATCCTGAGCATAAGCAGCAGAAATGAGACCTGCACGGCCCACGTGGGCCAGGCAGCCAGGCCTGCTCACTGAGCTCCTCTCTGGGCCCTTGTCTTGCTCCCTCAACCAGCTCTCCACTGCACGACCTCCAGTCTTGTGTTCTGCGTTATCCTTCCCAAGGCCTGGCCTTGTTGACCAAACATCTGGCCACTGGCAGGGAGGTCCCCCCCACTCCCCATCTCCACCTCCACCTGCCCCCCCAGCTTGAGGGGCAGGTTCTCCAAGAGTCACAAACCAACGCACGTGTGAGATCCTGACACGCCCTGGCTCTTGGCCACCTCAGAGTCCATCTGGATGGTCCAGCCACTCTGTGCAGGGTCCCCCCGGAGCTTCCACCAGACTCCATGAGTCACACAGGGAGGATGATGTCACTCCCTGTCACTCTTCCCACCCACACCACCCATTTCCAGCTGCCATACATCCGTGGACCACAGCTGACATCTCTCCAGCAGGGTTGGTGAGCCATCCCTTCAGTACCACTCTCCTGCCTGTGGCCTCTAATTCAGGATGGAGGCCTCTCCCTCTGCCCTGTCCAACAAGGGAAAGTCTCCATTAAACCATGGGTCTCTGGAAATTCCTCTATCCATCTTTCCTAGAACCCTAACTTTGTAAAGTCAAATACACAGCTAGAACAGAAAAGAATTAAAACGACATCTTTGAATCAAATCCTCATGTAGTATGCACTTACAGGTCAACAGGCCTGAATAATGTTGATTACAATATCTGCTGGATAAAGGGTTAACTTAACATCCTGATCAATTGGGGTTTTGCTTGGTTTCATCATGTTGCCAGTTACAAACAACACTCTCAGCTTTACAATCAGTAAAAGGTTTACAGCAAAGTTAAATCTTGGTCCTATAAAAGCAATCTCAGAAGCCAGCTGTGTTTCTAAAATCCGAGTGGTTACAGGAGGCCCGACCACAAATGTCTCTGGTCTCCAACGTGGTCTCTCCACACAGCAAGTTTGGGGAACTGCATCCCGGGGACTGAAAACAGCTCTGGGAGCCCTCTGCCTCATCTCCATATGGGCTTTCATTTGGTTTTGGTTTTGTTCCACAGAAAAGGAAATTCTTTGTGAAGAGTTATGTTGGGTGTCAGCCTGGGCTTCAGAATGACCAAAGTTTTAGCTAAGCGCTATCCATTTTATGATTTTGCAGACAAATCACAGGAAACTGCTTAGAATTATTATTATATTTTCTGTTTTCTCTCCCTGATACATCATTTCTAACTAAAAACATGAGGCAACTATGCACTGACTGCAAGTGGCTCTATTTCCCGTGAGCAAGTTGTCCTTGGGTCTTGATTGTCACTTGCCTATATCTTATTTATCTCACATCTCAGCAAATACCGTATTATTTCTCCAATAGAGTAGGTTTGTGATAGCACCGCTCTCCTGGTTATTTATCATCCATATCTGTAATTGAATTACCTATTGCAGTAATGGGATTTACTCTCAAACATACATACAATTACAACGTAAAATAAAATTGTTCCAGTGTGTGTGTCCTCAGAGTTCTGCATGAACTCTAGGTCAGCCAATTTCACAGAAATACAGAGACAAATAATGAATGAAAAGTGGGAAGATAAAAGATTAGTGGGTTCACAGCCAAAAATAAAAGGCACGCATCCTCTAAGAAATTTATTCTTTCATAATGTTTTTTTCAATGCTAATCAGGAAGACAATTCTAATACATGAGGAGGAAAAGAGTAAAAATGGAGTGATTTTACTCTTTCCAAATGCATAGTAAGTACTATGGAAATATGTTTTAGAACTTAGGAAAGTGTGTTTGCTCTTGTCAAACAGACAGTACTCTGGACAAAAAAAAGAAGGAAGATGACAGTCACATTTTCCTTTGGGAAAATGCTCTGGCTTTTTTGGAAAATGCTCTGGCTTTTTTGAACTAACTGCTGCGTTAACAGTTTCTAATATCCTGCTCCTGGTGACACATGACTTGTCTTTGAGGGTGCCTGGCTTTAAAAAACCCTGTGACATGGAGAGCCAGGTTTCCTAAGTTCTGGGATATTTCTAATGGCAAAGATTGACTGTATCGACACCAGTATGTTAAAGTAGTGTCTTCTCTTTGGAGAAAGTTTTCCATTTGTTTTCATATGTTTCGTTTTAATTCTGAATCACTGAAGGTGAAAAGTTTACGTATATTCTAGCTTACTTTAATTTTTTTCTTCTTTTTTCACGATCCAAAATTAATTTTATGTTTCTAGGTAACCAGTATCTGAAAAATTCAGCAAAGAAATAATGATAACATTTCCCAAACATACTACCAGCTGCTTCATGAAACTGCTTCCCAAAGAGCTAGTCCTCACCTGTTGAATACATCTCCACGATGCTACCAATCTGCAAGAATCAGAAACAGCAGATTGCCCCCTAGCTATGACAGATCATTTCTGCAAGGCAGCAGAGTGATAAAAACCAGGAATTTTCAACCAGACTTCTTCATCTTAATTTAGAAACTTTGCTGGAAGCGTATGTGACAATGTCTATTTTGTCAACAAAGACAGCATACACAACTTAAAGCCCTCATTTGAGGAGTCAAGAAAACAGTCAACTTTCTCAATGTGAATTTGCAAACAGATGTAGGTAGGAAGAAAGGTCCCCTTTAGACACTTTGCACCTTGTTGTAACTCAATTTGTTAGACACTGTAATTTACATTTTAAATATTACTGAATACTAAACATTAAAACTTGACACCTTGGTACTATAATTATATCCTAAGCAATTTGTCTAGGTAACTATAGCAACAATTTCAGAAACATTAAAAAAAATTTTTTTTTAATTTGGCATAATTTTAGAAACAAGAATTATAAAGGATTTAGTGCAGGATGTAGGAATGCTTTTCTCAAATAGTTGTGCCTATACTACTACAAAAAAAAACTTGACTGGAATTTATTACAAAATAATTAACTCAGTCTACCTCGCACACCATATGATTTGTAGTCCAAACCTCTTTCTTGGGATTAGTTTCTGACCTTTGTGAAGTCTGGAGCTCTTGATCACTTATTTACTTAACAGAATGCCTTTTTATCTTTGGCTGGATATTTATCAAAGTTCTACTCTCCCCTCCTCCACTCTCCTGTATGTGCAGCAGAGGCAAAGCCTCAATTTCAATGACTTCATGAGAAGAAAAACAAGGACATTTGGAATCCTTCTAAACAGTCCCCATGTTAATTAAAACCATGCAATGGTTCAGATAGGCAGTCCTCCCAACATCAGGAATGGCTGACAGTCTCTAAGGAGCTGGCATCTATTTTGAGCAACTAACACACAAGACAGAGGAAGATTTGTTGGTTTTATCTTTTGTCCCCCAGAAAGACACTAAAAGAGACTCTAAAACCAAATTTCTTATAGTAGATCTATGAACAGGGCTTCAGATGGCCCAGGAACCCTCTAAAACACATGCAAAAACTTGCAAGAATGTGCTTACTTTTATTTTAGTCCCATCATCATCAAGTTTTAATAGTCTCTGCACTGGGTCTCCATTTCCTCCATCCCAGACATGGTGAAGAATCATTTGAAAACAGCAGTAAAGAACACAGGTTTATTTTTAACAAATTCTGAACATCTCAAAAACTTCCTTTGGACAGAGACAAGCTTCCCCACCCAGGAGACCAAAGACTGCTCACAGCAAGGATCTTGCAGCTGTTTGTCATTAAAACACCAAGTAAGCTAGTACAATTTATAATAGGCTTAAAATGATTAGCATCATCCATCTACTTCCTATTAAGAAAAGTACGGGTTGGCTGGGGGGGGGGGGGGGGGGGAACTGTACAAAGCAGGTACCAGTTTGTCACCACCACAGTCCAGGGAGTATACATTGTGTTCACAAGCAGCACCAGGGATGAACTGCTATCTCAAAAGTTTTTACAAGAAACAAACTAAAGCGGCCAATTACACATTTAGGATTGCTTTTCCATGTAAAACAACATGAAGCAAGAAATCTGGAAGGAATCCTTGTTTCTTTAGGGGTAAACTCAGTCACTGATAAGTTACTTTAGTTTTACACCCTTAAGGTATTATCTGCTTTAGCTGAAGTTTGTAAACAAAAGAAAGCATGATAAACTTCACCCTCTATTAAATAATGAAAATAGAATTAATTAGGATTCACCAATCCTAATTATGTACTGAAAAGTCTTTTCTATTAAAGCCTGGTTTTGTCTTTCGGCGTCTCCTCATGAAAGACTCTGTAATTAATAACACATCTGCTGTTCCCAAACTCCACTGTTATGACAGAGCTCTTCTGGGTAAGTTGTGACACACAATTGCCTTTCTTAAAAATGAGCTGCAACAATTGTTTGCAACTTCTGGTGTTTAATGTACTCGTAAGGAACTTTGTGTCAGTATTAAACGTAACTGTAAGTATCTTCAATTTCTACATTTTTTTCTGGATAAATACAATAGTCAGACAGAGAAAGACGAATGTGCAGACAAGAGTTTGCATGAATACATTTGCCTCTGCAAGAGACCTTTCTAGTTACAAGACTTGTGTTCGTGTTCGCCTGTCATTTCTAACAAGGCAGAAAGCTTTCTGTGGTCAGAAGACCAGCTCCTTCCACCCTCTGCCTCCGCCACGAAATTACTGCAAGAGCTGCCTGGAACCCCCAACCCACTCACCCAGGACAGAGCAACTGCCTGTAGCATCCATCCTCTCGAACTCTCTGAGCGCTCGCTCTCAGCGCCCCCTGCCGGGGGTCCCCGGGACGCCGCAGGAGCAGGAAAGTTAAATCCCAACTCTGGGCAGCCGCATCCAGGTACAAAGCGACCAGGGGACTAGGAGGTGAAACCAGCTTCCCGCCAAAGCCCCGGGAATCAGGATCTGACCGCGCTAGGCCCAGCACTGAGCGCCACGGGGTGTGGTACTGGGGAATCACTCCTCGGTCTCAGTCCTCCGCACATCTTAGAAGGAACATTTCCCTCCGGGGCAAGGAGCCTGGGAATGTTAAATCCGCGGAGCTTTGGAGAGGTATCAGCAGAAAGGGGCTCGCCTAGTTGCAGCCCACCGGCAGGCCCTTCCCCAGGCCTCTGCATCTCTGCCTTAGTCGCCCTTATTAACCAAAGAGCTTGGCAGAATTGCGCCCAAGTCCACTGCCTCCCGTTTCGCGCGCGCGCGCGCGCCGCAAAGCCCCTGTATACGAGATCAGGAAACTGTGCACCAGCCGGCGGGGCTGCTCCAAGGTAGCAGCTCCCGGATCGCCAAGCCGCGGCCGCGGGGCCCCGGGCTCCCGACAGTGCGAGCCCGGCCACGCGCCGGGTGCGCGCAGACCTCCACTGCGTACCTTTCGGGGGTGTTACGCAGCGGTTCAATCTCGCCCACAGCTGGTTAGCCCACCGCGACACTCCCGCTCCTTACCTCTACACTCTCAGACCTCGGCAAAGGCGAGCACACAAACTTCCAGCCGGTGCACTAGCTCAACTGTGGGCGCCCCCGCACTGACGGCGGTCCTATGCCAGTACGCGCAGCTACCAGACTGCCCCCGCCCAGGTGCTGCAGATCGACCCTATCCGAGATCCACACCACCCACTAGCCAGACGCTGCTGTCCCCGGGTCCCGGCTAGAGGCTCAGTCCACCGCCACGCGGGAATCGGGCAGGGAGCTCGCTCACCAGGTGCGGGGCGCGCTCCTCGTGCCAATCATCCAGCGCCCCGGGGCCCGGAGCGGCTCCTCTTCAGCACCGTGAGAGAGAAGTGGAGGCAGCAGCAGCCAGTGCTCCCCGCCACTTCCCCAAAGTCGCCCCCTACTCGTTGTGCTCCAGGCTGGGGACCCGCTCGACCCCAAGGAGCACAGAGTTCCCGGGCGCGGGGTCGGCCTGCGGGTAGGCAAGTTCGCGCCCAGCGGAGGTGACGAACGCGGGGGCAAAGTGGGATGCCCGAGCCAGCTCTGCGGGGCAGCTGCGAGTGGGAGAAGGGAGCACCCCGAGACCGGCCGCACTGGCCCGGGCGCCCCCGCGATGAATAAGTGGAAGGCTGTGGCCGCCGCGGGGCAGGGACCGCGAGCAGCCGGAGGCTGCGGAGCCCACCCGCGGCGGGAGGGCAGCGCGCGGGAGCGGGCGCAGCGAGAGCAGCCGCCGCCGGCGCCGCCTTCCCGGCGAGTAGAGCCGCGCAGGGTGCGCGGGCGGGGAGCGCGGGCCCGGAGCGCGGGCGGGGAGCGCGGGGCCGCTCGCCCCGCCCCCGCCCCGCCCCCTCCTCCCCCTCCCCGCCGGAGTGAAACCCGAGCGCCCCACCCCGCGCCTGACCTCCCCGGGCCCTCCCTCGGCCCCGCCCCTTCCCGGGGTGGGACCCCTTAGAGCCGAGGGTGCCCCTCTGCACCCCAGGAGTTTCACTCCTGCCTGCTATGCCTAAGTTCCCCCGAACATTGACTTTTCAAGGACTCCTTCCCCGGCCTCGCGGAGACCTTCCGTGGCTCCCCGCCCCCTGTCCCGTCCCTCCGACGTGGCTACTTTGCGGGGTGGGCAGTATAAAGGGCCGGAGGCAGCGCGGGCCGAGACCCGAGACGTGGCGCGTCCGCCCTACCCGTCTAGGCTCCAGGTACGTGAGCGCCCCTTGGTGGGATCGGTGTAGAGGGGGGGCGGGAGCCGTCCGGTCCTCTCGGACTCGGAGTTTGTGATTTCGTTCCTCTGTGACATCCTCATGCGTGCTGAGCAGGAAACTCCTTAAAGAAGACGGGGAGAGTCGCTGAGGGTTCTTGAAGGAGCAATTTGGGGGTGAGGCTCCCGCCTAGTTCAGGCCGCTTTCAGAGGGATTGAACCAGGGAAATGAACACATCTGCCGAACCAGGGAAGCAGACCCAGAGGTCGCCAAATAGCCACGCTGAGCTTTGGGAGAGAAGCTCCTTGTAAACCAAAATCACCTATTCCAATTCTGGGGCAAAAATTCCCTGTTGCACTTTGGCAAGATGTTTGGGCCTTGCTGATGAAGCACTTGGATGAGAAGTTTATAATTGGAAAACCAAGTACCTTTGAAGACTCCTGTAGTTTGATACTTTGTTGCAGTTGTACAGCTTTTATGGAGAGGGGCCCGCTTCACTGGGTTTTAAACTGTGAAAATGGGCAAGTGTCAAAATAATCGGATAAGACAGTGAAACTTGGGTTCCCGGTCCTGTCCTGAATGGTCCTATGTAACCCTTTCCCTCAGGACCGGGGTGGGAGACAGTCTGCGCTTCCCCCCTCCCCCTTCCATCTGTGCTTTAGAGAGTGGCTTTAAGGTGCGCCTGCCTAAGGAAACTGTGAATGACCCCCCTCAACCGCAGTAACGTGAGGATGGCCCTGTGGGCCACGTTCACACAGCCGCTTTGAGAGCCAATGCCAGGTCGTTGATGGGTCAGGCAAACAGTCCTTTGCATCCGTAGGATTCCATTGAGCTCATCCATGAAATGAGGCACGATTGGCGACTAGAGTGGCTCACAGCTGATGCAGGACCAAGCAGGTCCAAGAGGCGGACAGTGGGCAGTAGCATATAAGTTGCCTTCAGTTTGTCTCTGTTTCCCATTATTGTTCTAATGAAAGAGGTGACACACTTCTGAAGGCTCCGTGTAAGCCCATTCCATCCCCAAATACCCAGTCTCTCCAACTGGTGATGGGGCCGCCTCCAGTGCTTGGGCCGCACTGGGATTTCCTTTAAGAGGTCTGGGAGGAGGTCTCAGTAGCTGGCAGCCCCTTGGGAAGCATTCTGCCCCGAGCTGTGCTTCTAGCCTGGTGCATGGCAGCTGCTGGCTTCTGGGACTTGAATGAAAACCTTAGCGTTTCTGGGTTCTGTGCTTGGAGAGGGGGTGGGGGACCAGCTCCATTCCGGACATTCCGCTTCTCTTGCCCCCCCCCCCCCCCCCCCCCCCCCCCCCCCCCCCCCCCCCCCCCCCCCCCCCCCCCCCCCCCCCCCCCCCCCCCCCCCCCCCCCCCCCCCCCCCCCCCCCCCCCCCCCCCCCCCCCCCCCCCCCCCCCCCCCCCCCCCCCCCCCCCCCCCCCCCCCCCCCCCCCCCCCCCCCCCCTACGTGGCACCGGCCTAGGAGCCTCTCTGGAGCAGGCTGCTGGCCAAGGTCTTGCCTGGCTGCCTGGTGGAGGCCGGGGAGGACCTCTGCTCTATGCTGAAGAAATTAGGACCAAATATATTTAGCAAACCTTTCCTTGCCTCTTAAGGTTGCAGTTGAAGGCAGCCAACATTTTTTTTTTTTTTTAAGAAAAAGTATTTCTTAACATTCAGAGCTAAGCAGTGGAAAGAGGGCTTATAACATAGCACTTAACTCGACAAATTAAGTACTTCTGTGTGTTTATCTGGGGAGGGGAGGATTCAGTTTTGCTGTTTCCGGGCTG
This sequence comes from Tamias sibiricus, assembly GCA_025594165.1. Classification (NCBI taxonomy): domain Eukaryota; kingdom Metazoa; phylum Chordata; class Mammalia; order Rodentia; family Sciuridae; genus Tamias; species Tamias sibiricus. The sequence continues at coordinate 165,218,930 of CM046662.1, read as the reverse complement.
TACCGAACCATTCTTAAAAGATATGTATTTTAGTGATAATGAACTACAAGTTGCTAATAAGAAATTATTATTATTATTATTTATTCGAAGCTTAAAATGAAATGAGTGTCAGTTGAGGATTGCCTTTGACCTGGCTCTATTTAAAATTACTTTAAAGTATACAGAGATATTTTCTTTTCCTAATGAAATTTCCTTTCTTCTTTTTCCTTTGAAAAAGACTCGCTCACTTAAGAGCTACCTACATTAAGCTGCTTCTCATCCCATTGTACAGCTACACGTAGTCATTTTTCAACAAAAAAACTATCTAGTCCTCTTCAAAATAGAAATCTGGTCCTCCCTAATCTGCTTGAGGTGAACCGTAAGCATGAGGTCAATGCAGGAGATGACCAAAGGGACACATGGTGAAAATGATGACGTCTGGGGCACTGATTCATGTGACTTGAAAAATGCCATCCATTTCCTGATTCACCACAGTCTTGACTCTGAAATGTAAAGCATCACTTGTGTCTCTGCAGTGATCAGCCACTTTTGTCTTGTCTCTGCATCCCTCTCTAGTGCTTGAATTCCAGCCATCAGGCTCCACTGACAGCCCAGAGCAAAGGACCAGAGTCGGGGCTGAAGGAGCATCATCTGGATGAGGCCAAGATGCTGCTGTGGACCGCGAGTGCCCTTTAAGGGAAACCATGGTACTTACGGTGGTGTTTAAGATGTGGTAAGACGGTGTTAGAATTCTTGGAGGAAGAAAAAAAAAAAAAAAAACTCAGTCCAAAAAGTGTGACCTCATTTCATTTACATCTTAACTAGATTTTCCTAAAAATGATCTAGGCAAGTGTTACAATTGTCATCCATGCCTTTCTCTTTTTATCCCTAGTTTCCTTCTTTTAGATCCATGGCATTTAAGAACTGACTAAAAAAAAAAAGGAAAGAAAAGAAAAAGAAAGCTTGATCTGAATTATCCCATCATCTTTTTTTTCTTACCACAGCTAGACATTGGTAAAAAGAAGTGAAGTTTGATGATTCAGTAAGGTTGCCTAGAGCTCTCTTTTTTTTTTTTTTTTTTTCTCCATATACTATAAATTATTTGGAAGACTCATGACTATGGCTACAGGTGACACTATAATGTTCCCCAAAATTTTGACAGATGAAGAATCTCAAGATGGGGAGATTTCAGAGAACTCTCAGCCCCTACTACATTCTCTTGAGCTTCTCCAAGAAGCATGCACGGTCCTCCCATGCAGAGCTCACTCTGTCAGTGGTTACTGGTAAGCAAACCAGCCCAGACTCTTCGGAAACAAAGTGGCCTTGGCACATTTGAGAATGACCACAAATGAGCATGTTGCAAAACGGAGGTTCCTGGCCCTTATGCTCGCCAGTCTACACTGGAGACTCCATCGGGGTCCTTCTCTGATATCTGATTGCCACCCAGTTCTACCTATGTCCGCCTCACCCTTCCCAGGTAGAGAGGGATGTGTTTTGTCATTGCTGGTTGTTACGTGGAAGCTGACACAAAATGACCTGCCCTCACCATTCCAGCTGAGTTCTTCTCACCTGTGAGTTCTCTTGAATTCACTCCCCAAGTGAGAACCACCTACCCGCACCTCATGCCACATTCAAGGAAGCAGTCTGGTTAAGTCCAGTGGCCAAAGCAATGAACACACCTCCAGAATGCAAGCCGAGCATACATTCAACAAGACGTGCTCACTATCAGTTACGGGGAATGGTTCGATAGCTGTTGTTGGGGGTTTTTGTTGTTGTTTTTTCTAGGAGAGCATATAGCCATCCTTAAAATTTCAGTAGGACATTATATTTTGCTTCAGCTACATATAAAGAAAACCAAAGTATTCTAGAAATCTGGAAATATTTTGTCTTATCTTTTGGGTTATATTTCTAGATTTATTTTTCTAGCAACCCAATTTCCTTAAGATAAAATTGGTGTCCTCGAAACAGCCCAAGTTGTCTTTTAAGTATGGTGCAGGGAAAGGAAAAAAAATGCTAAGTTTAAAAGATTTTTGGAATACCTACAGGAAATGCAGATGGCTTGTGGCATGAAGATAAAGCATCCGTATGGTTAGCTGAGTGTTATTTTCTGACATTGAGACTTGGATATATCTTAAGTGCCTATGAATAAAGAATGGATATTTTAAAAATATATATATATATTTGACACTTATTAATCAATGTCATCTATATTCCTGTCTTTGAAACTAGAGCTTTGGGAGGAAATAAGTACCTTTGGAAATGTATTTTCAAAAATAGTGTTCACCCTCCTTAGATTTTGAAGCACGAATTACTCTTAGTTTATTTCATCACTTACCAGTGAGATTAACTCATAATTACCTTGAATTCGATGAAAACAATATGTATGGAATTAAACCAAAATGTCTCCTGAAGCAAATCAGTAGGAAGAAGGCCATCAAGGATCCTAAAGCCCTTCTGTCAAATCTCATTTCAGACCCTCCTTTTCATTCCCATTATTACTTCCTTGATGTAGCATGTCAGCTTCTCTCATCCAAATGCCAGCACCTCCTGCAGGTCTCCCTGCCATCAGTAGTTATTCCCCAAACAGCAGCATCCCCACGGACACCACACACATATCATCCTTCATAACACTGATTTTATTTAAATTGCAAATTACCTGGCTCTAAAACCAGAACAAAGAACAAAACTTTCTTGCAGCTAGGTGAGACCATGGAACTTGGTTATGACTAAGACGTGAAAGCTGGGTGGAGTTTCTTGGAAGGCTTTGACTAGCAGGGAATGATCTCTTCTGCCTTTCTTCCTGAAACTTCACTGTGGTAGGTGAAATTCCCTGAGCCATCTTGGACTGCGAGGTGACCTTGAGGATTAAGCCAAGGGTAGTAGCGTGAAAGGAGCAGGAATCACTGGTGAATCGTGGCACCCCCATCTCAGAGCTAAATCACCTCACCCCAGTCTTCGTGACATGAGGAACTCTGTTCCAATGTGCTTCAGCTATCATTGTTTCTGTTCTGTTCTTGGCATAAGAATGCAATTGCTACTGAGTAGAATGAAGAGCACCACAGAAGCCATGGCTGCCCTTTGCAGAATTACTGGGGAAGTAGATATTCATTATGGAGCTGACCCCTATGTGGCTATAGGCCCTGATTGGTGCAATCATAGACAGACACATAGGGATCAGGGATTCAGGAGAGGCACCACTGAAAAAGTGGCATCTGAGTTGACTTTTTTTTTTTAAATATTTATGTATTTGCTTTTAGTTGTACACAATGCGTTTTTACGTGGTGCTGAGGTTCGAACCCGGGCCGCACACGTGCTAGGCGAGCGCTCTACCGCTGAGCCACAACCCCAGCCCCTGAGTTGACATTTGATGGAAGAGGAGAGAGACCAACAAAAAGGTGGGAAGATGGGGAGAGAAGAATAGCTCCAGAGAAGAATAGCAATATTGATTAACATTGGACTTTGATTCAAACACACTTAGTATAATAACAAAGGCAGTAATCATAATTGCAAAAGAATAGCAATAAATAACAGTTGTGGGCCATTGCACACTACTATAACAAAATACCTTGAATTCAGTGATACATAAATAATAGAGATCTACTTCTTGTGGTTCTGGAGGCTGAGGAGTCCACAATCCAGGCACCAGCAGGCCTAGAGTCTGGGGAGGGCTTGGTTGGTGCTTCCATGATGCCACCTCATCTCAGGACCCTCTAGAGGGAAACCCTGTGTCCTTGGATAGTGGATGAGGTGGAAGGGCAAGAGGGCCCAGGCATACCTCTCCAGCCCTTTTATAAGGTTGCCAATCCCACCCATGAGGACAGAGCCTCACAGACTGATCGCCTTCCCAATGTGCCAGCTTTTTTTACTGTCCCATTGATGAGTAAATTTCAACATAAAATTTGAAGGGAGCACTTTTACCATAGCGTTCTGCTCCTGCGTTCTCCCAAATTTACGTCTTTGTCACAGGCAGAATGCATTCATTCCACCCCAAGAGCCGCGAACTTGTTACAACAGCAATTTTAAGTCCAAAGTCTCATCTAAATATCATCTCTATCAGGTATGGGTAAGACTCAAGATAAGATTTATCCTGAGGCAAATCCCTCTCTAGCTGCAAGCCTGTAAAATCTAGGAAGTTGTCAGATTCTGACATGCAGTGGTAGGACAGTTATAGGGCAAACATTCCCATTCCAAAAGGGATAAAAGGGCAAGAAGAAAGAAGGAACAGATCCCGACCTAGTAAGTCCTCACACAGGCAAACGCTATTAATTCTAAGGGCTTGAGAATAATCTTCGACAAACACTGGGATATAGATTGGGTCTGTGAGGCTCCTGGCAGCCCTGCCCCACAGTGGAGCTAGATCGAGCTCACACAGTTCTCCCGGGTTGCAGACCGATGCCTGCAGCTCTCCTAGGCTGGCACTGCATGCTGTGCCTCTGCTGGTCTAGGGGGTTGAGCAGCCCTGCCCCACAGCTCCACTGGGCACTGCCCTAGTGGGTCACAGCAATCCTGCCCCTGTGCCAGGTCTGCCTGGGCCCTGGTTCTCTAGGGCCCCACTCTGTGCACCTGCTGAGTCTCACTGCAGAAACTCTGCTAAAGTTTGTCACTTGTCCCATTCGTGAGGGCAGTCCAAGCCACACCTGGCTCCACTTGAACCGCAGCTAGGACGGCACTGTGCTGAAAGGTAGGCAGCTGAGACGTGAGGCAGCCGTGAGGCCCCACGGATAGCCTAGGTCTCCTAAAATCATCTGTGCTCGTGGCTCTGACACTCTGGATCTGTGATAGGAAGGACAGCTTTGAAAATCTCTGAAATGCCTTGGAAATCATTCTCCCACAGTCGTAGCAAATAGCTTCTGACTTCTTCACATCTGTACTCATGTCCTTACCAAGTATTCGCCTGGCCTCACCCAGGTCTTCTCTCCTAAACAAGTCTTTATGCTTTATAACCTGGCCAGACTGAGAATGTTCTTAATCTTCAAGTTTTACTTCCCTTTTGATTATAAATTCCATCTTTACTGTTTTGTCTTTTATTGTGTGTTTTACCGTAGGTAGTCAAAAGCCATGCTGCACTTTGAACGCTTTGCCTAAGAATTTCTTATGCCAAAATCCTAGATAATTGCCCTTAAATTCTGCCTTTCATGAAGTACTAGTATGTGGGCACAATTCAGTCAAGTTTTTGCCACTTCATAAAAGGATTAGCCCTTCAGGCTGGGGTTGCGGCTCAGTGGTAGAGTGCTTGCCTAGCATGTGTGAGGCACTGGGTTCAATTCTCAGTACCACATATAAATAAATAAAGTAAAGGTCCATTGACTACTAAAAGAAAAAAATTTTAAAAGAGGATTGTAAGCTGCCTGGTACCGAAACCCGGGAAAAAATCTCGGAGGCAGAGTGAAGCTTTTACTACTTTTACTTCTACTTTCTTAGAGAGAGCTTAGAGAGGGAAAGAAAGATTTTTAGAGAGAAAGATTAAAGCGAGCTTTTCTTCTTGTCTTCTTAGCTTAGAGTCTTAGTTAGAAAGATAGAAAGATAGAGCTTAGCTTAGAGTCTTCTTAGCTTAGAGTCTTAGTTAGAAAGATAGAAAGATAGAGCTTAGCTTAGAGTAAGATTAGAGCTTCTTTCTTCTCTCTTCTTTCTTCCTTCTTAGAGAGGGAAAGAAAGATTTTTAGAGAGAAAGATTAAAGCGAGCTTTTCTTGTCTTCTTAGCTTAGAGTCTTAGTTAGAAAGATAGAAAGATAGAGCTTAGCTTAGAGTCTTCTTAGCTTAGAGTCTTAGTTAGAAAGATAGAAAGATAGAGCTTAGCTTAGAGTAAGATTAGAGCTTCTTTCTTCTCTCTTCTTTCTTCCTTCTTCTGTCTTCTGTCTTCTGTCTTCCTCGGGAGCCTCGGCCTTACTCTGACCAGTCCTCTGGAGCCTCGGCCTAACTCTGGCCAGTCATTACTTCTTCTATCTGGTTTCTCTTCTGTAACCGCTCTGCCTACGTTCTGGCCGCTCTGATTCTTCTGACCGACCGAGTGACTGCCCGGCTGACTGAATTCTCCGTTCTCCTAACTCGGACCGCTTTCACCCGGTTATATACCTTCAGGTTTGCGGGTGCCTACAGGTGCGTCACATACATATCAGGTGGAACCCATGGCTTCCAGCTAGCTACAACAGCCCTTCCTAATTAGGGCTCCTTCAGAGGATTAACTGGGAATGGAACCACCATTTGACCCAGCTATCCCACTCCCTGGTTTATACCCAAAGGACTTAAAATCAGCATACTATAGTGACAAAGCCACATCAATGTTTATAGCAGCTCAATTCACAATAGCTAGACTATGGAACCAATCTAGGAGTCCCTCAATAGATGAATGGATAAAGAAAATATGATCTATATACTCAATAGAATATTACTCAGCTTTAAAGAAGGGTGAAATTAGGGCATTTGCCGGTAAATGGTTGGAGTTGGAGAATATCATGCCAAGTGAAATAAGCCAGTCCCACAAAACCAAAGGCCAAATGTTTTCTCTAATATGTGGATGCTAATTCACAATAAGGCGGGATGGGAGGGGCACTAGGGAAAAATAGCATTAGATTAGGTAGAGGGAAGTAAAAGGAGGGGAGGGATGGGATGTGGGGATGGGAAAGGTAGTGGAATGAAACAGACATTATTACTATATGTGTATATGTGACTATATGACCAATATGATTCTGTAACATGTACACTTTGAAAAATGAGAAATTATATCCCACCTATGTATATCATAATACATAAATGCATTCTACTGTCATGCATATTAAAACAAATAAAAAATTAATTTAAAAAAATGAAAAAAGAAAAGGATTAGCCCTTCCTCCAGTTTCCAATAACTTATTCTTCATTTCTGTCTGAGACCTCATTAGAGTGATCCTCATTGTCTATATTTCTACCAACATTCTGATCAGTTGAAAATACAACATTTAAAACATACATGATGCAACTAAAGCAATATTTATACATAAATTTATCTGTGAATGCTTTTATTACGAAAGAACTTAAGGTAAATGTCCAACTCAAAAAGTCAGAAAAAGAACAGAGTAAAAGAAAGCAGAGTAGTTAATATCATATCATAAAATAGACTATAAGGATATAATAGAAAGAATAACACAAAAGCTGTTTTTTAAAAGATGAGCAAAACAGAAAAACCTATGTGATGTATGTAACCTGGAAACGTTTAACTTTACAAAACTACAGAAGCAACAACAATGCATTTAGAAATATAGTCATTAAAGAAACTGAATAGTAAATACCAAGTAAAACAGAAAAACAGGTGTGGGTGGTTTTCTCAGAAATATTCAAGGTACAATTATTCCTTCTTTTACAAAATGTTTTCCAGTGAATAGAAAAATCTTAGACCAAATTCAAACATTCAAAAATGTTTTATCATGAGAAAAAACGCCAGTATAAATCATGTCATCAACAGATTAAATAAAAATCACATGATCATTTTAATAGCAACAGAATATGCTTTGCTAACATTGAGCATGAATTTATCACTTAAGAAAACCTTTTAGCTGACTAGTTAATATAAGGGAATTTACATAATTCAATTGACTATATGCCAAACCAATCAACAAAAACTTCATATTTATGGTGAAAAGTTGGAGGCATTCTGTTGAATGGGAAGATTGAGACAGGCATCCTTCCTAGGGACACTTCTCTTTAATACTGGAACAATTATTGAAAAGGGAGAACTTTTTAAAAAAATATTTATTTATTTGCTTTAGTTGTACACAATGCAATGCATTTATGTCTACATGGTGCTGAGGATCGAACCCAGGCTGCGCACATGCTAGGCGAGCGCTCTACCACTGAGCCACAACCCCAGCCCCCGAAAAGGGAGAACTTTTAATTACAGGCGATACAATTATAAAAACAATTAGGAAAATACACCAATCGACCGTTTAGAATAAAAAGTTCTGCAAGTTCTGAAAATCTTTCATGACAAATTTATAAAACTAAATTTATACATCCTAAAGATGGCCTAATAAGTTGTATCCTGTACTTATGTATAAAATGATTTCATCTATATCTGAAAGTCTCCCCAAATTCATCCTTTAAAATAGCACACATCCAATCAAAATTTTGACCACCTTTTTATAGAACTTGAGAAGATCCTAAAATTTATTAGCAAAGCAAGAGCAATATTTCATAAACAATTAAGGAATTTTTTGTGGAAGATGAAGGTTGGTGTAAGTTATATCTGTAATATTTACAAAGCTGTAGAAATTAAGACAATGAGATATTAGCCCAGGGATAGACAGAGAGAACAGCATAACTGAGTCTATGAACAGGGCCAGGCAGGCTTCATCTTGACAGGTAACAAAGGTGGTTTGCAGCCTGGCGTGGTGGCGCACGCCTGTAATCCCAGCACTTGGGAGGCTGAGGCAGGAGGATTGCGGGTTCAAAGCCAGCCTCAGCAATGGCGAGGCACTTAGCAACTCAGTGAGACCCTGTCTCTAATAAAAATACAAAAAGGGCTGGGGATGTGGCCCAGTGGTCAAGTGCCTCTGAGTTCAATCTCTGGTACCAAAAAAAAAAAAAAAAAAAAACAGGTGGGTTGTGACCCACAGCAGAGAGAATGGACTCAATCTGTGGGTCTTAGATAGTTTACCACCCAGGTGTGGGAGCATTGAGTCAGATACTTCCCTCAAGTCATTCATACAAGTACCTTCAAAGTACAGTAAAGGAAATGTGAGAAACAAAATGTTAAAACACTTTTGGGAAAAAAAAAAAAAAAAAAACACAGGAAAACGTAAGAAGCCATCCGCATGACCTCTGGGTGGGGACACAGTTCTTAAAATAAGATACAAAGACCAGCCATAAAGAAAGAAAAAAATCAATACAGAAAACCACATTGAAGTTGAGAACTTCCGTTTAATGATATATGACTTAAAAGCAAGCCATGGCTTATGGGAATTTTCAGGGCCTACTAATAACAACAGAGGGTATGCAGAATATATTCTAGAACCCCTACCATCCCACTGGAAAAAGACAAAGCAATGGGAAAAGTGCAAATGTAACAGGAGTCTCACTAGCAAGCGAGCATAAGAACATCATGTAATCTCCCTAATGTCATGGAAATCCAATTAAAGCAAGGAGGCACCATTTCGTGTCCATATAATGAAACGTTTGACAATGTCAATGCTTATTAAATATAGGCAAGGGGGACTTCAGAGGCCTAAATGTATTCTGACACATGGGAAGGCATTTCGGCTACTCTTGCAAGGTCTAAAATGTGCATTTCTGCTGTCTAGTTGGCAAGGATGCAGAGGGGACATGTAGTGTCCTGCCAGTTATACGACATATGAGAGTCAAAGTATCACGTCTATATGATTTATGGGTACATACACAGTAAAATAGCACCAAAATGATAAACACTAAGGGATTTTATCTCTCAGGAGGGAGGGGAGAGGATCACGAAGAGAAAAACAGGGCCACCACCTTTTTCTGTGATCCTATTTTTCCATTAAAATAAAAAAATAAGATATGAAGCAAATACTGAAAAATATTAAGATCACAGAGAGCTGGTTTGGTGGGTGTTCATTAGATTATTATCTTTTTGTGTATGCTCAAAAGATTTCATAATTCAATAAAGAGGTTTAATGGGAAATAAGGAAGTGCAGTCGGCGGAGGAAGCTCATTAGAGCGGCTTTGTCCTGTAGAGAAACAAAGAAACTGGGAGCAGCTGGGGGGACCTGTGCACGGACGCTATTTTTTAAAGTGGGTCATTCGGAGCATGTTTGTATGTTGATTGCAAGACCTCCATGTTCAGGCTGAAACTGTCTATGCAGTAGAGAAATAAGATAATCCCAAGCACAAAGGCCCTGGAAAGATGAGAGGCAATGGGATTTGTGTTTGGAGAGAGCAGGACCTTTCTGGAAGCGTCACAGGAGGGGAGAAACGGGAGACTAGGCCCAGGCAGGAATAGAAAACGTTTGTTTACCTAATGACTAGGAGGCTGGGTTGTGTGGGGGTTAGGGTGGGGGTGGAAGGGGGAAGAGAAAGTACAAGGTCAATGTCTTGGAAACCAGGAAAATAAACTTAGTGGGGAGAGATACTTGCATCTCCCTGCTGCATTGAAAGACCATTGAAGCTCATGGTCGTTATTCCCATAACCCCGTCAGCTTCCTTGTGGGACTCTCTCCAGCGTCATCCAGCAGCTCAGGTGCTGCCAAGGTAAAGCTGATGACGGAGCCCAACCCAGAAGTGATTTCCTCAGACAAGGGGAGAGAGTAACGGAGCGGCTGAGGATGTGAGCAGAGTCTTTTAAGACGGTCGTGCAGTGTGAACTAATGAAGGAGGACACTGTGACAAAATTGGTGAGGATGTCAGTGGCCTAGAGGACTCGAGGAGGTCTAGGAACCATTGCAAAGGGAGCCAGGTGGTCCAAGGCGTGACCCTGACGATGGGAGCTAAGGGGGAGGAGCTCATTTTTGTGAAGGTGAGGACAAATGGGTCTCAGGTGTGTGATCAATACCGCCATTGCAATCTCCAGGAGGAATCCTCGGTGTATGAAGCAATGTGTCACAGGACATGCAGAGAGTATAGCCATAAGCAGAATCACTCCATAATTTTGAACATGTGGCTCAGAGACAACCCACCTCTATGAGGTAAATCCTAAACCAGTATCCAGAGGAACGCAGGAGTGTTTTGACTCCCAACTCTACCGTCTTTCCATTGTACCAAAGGGCTGCTACAAGTTTCAATGCAAAAAATTTAAGAACCATACGATGGAATTTGCTGTTCGTCTCCAGAACTTCCTCGGGGAGATGGTGATACCCCTTAGCCAGTAGGACTAATCAGAAACATCTGGGGAGCTTTTAAACCTATGTAAGCCACACGGGCTGACCCTACACCCAATGACTGGGAGTCTCGTGGGGTGGGGCTCAGACCTGTGAATCCGATACACCAGGCCATTAAGAACCAGTGACCTCAGTATTGTCAGTATGAAACATCACCTGTCTGTAAAGCGCGAATCCATCTGGGGGTCCTGAGAAGAAATGTACCTAGCAACCCTGTCAGCACCCATTGTGTTTCCCTGCCCATCCCGAAGGTGCTGGAAATTCCTGCCCTGAGTGTCCTGCACAGCACCTCACCCACCTGGGGCTGGCCGAGAGGCAGCACATTGTGCCAGTCAGCCTCCTGCGTCACCAGAAGATTCTTAATATTTTCTTATCTTGCTCAAACATTCACTAAAATATCAGTTTTTATCCATTGATTTCTATATTTTGTTTATCAGTAGCATCCCAGGCAAAAGTCCTATTTTAGCTTTTCAACTCTTGAAAAAAGAAAAAAAACTGAGAGAAACAACTAAAAGGAGGAAAGATGTATTTTGAGTCATGGTTTCAGAGACTGCAGCTCGCGGTCAGCGGGCTCCATTGCTTTGTGCCTGAGACAAGGCAGAATACCAGCATGGAGAGAGCCCAGGGCAGGGTCACTTCATGGCGACCAGGAAGCTAAGAGAGCAAGCACCCATGCCTTTAATTATGTCCCACCTCCTACAGTTTTTGCCACCTCTCAATAATGACATCACATTGTGGATCCGTCAATGCATTGATCCATTGATAAGATCATCCTCATGATCCGGTCACTTCCCAAAGCCCCACCGCTGAATGTGGCTGCATTGGAGGCCAGGCCTTCAACCCGTGAGCCTCTGGGGGACATTGTGATGGGAGCCACAACAAGTTTATTGCCACATTTATTACTTCAGAGACTACCAGTATTATGGAAGTGTCTTTCTTTCTATTTTCTCATTCTGTCCTTCCCTCTATCTTTGCTCTGCTTCTCTCCCTCTCTGTCTTTTCTGCATGCACACACACACACACACACACACACACACACACACACAGAATTTTCTGCTAGAAACAGCTTTCACAGCTTTGTGCATGGGCCCAAGGCACCCTCTGAGGGATGACTGAGAGGGGCTCTCCACTGGTCAGCACCAAGGCCTTATGACCGTGCTCACTCCTCCACACTCAACCAGCACAGACAGGATTATCTGACCATGCCTGTGTAAGAGCTAGTGCAATGTTAATTTCACCTTCATCTCCCTCCAGAAAATGCTGAAAACTTACCCCGGAGAACTAGGTCAGGATCTGGGGGTCAAGGGAGAGGAAATGGATTAAAATCTCCTGTTCTCAAAAAATTCTGTTCACACCTTCCATCTTCCACCACATTCTACTCTGTTCCTCTAGGTTTTCATCCTTTTAGTTGTTGCTCTCAGTTTTGTGGTTTATCTTATTTTCTTTTTTTTCCCAAGAGATGAAAAGCTAAAATAGAACTTTTCCCTGGGATGCTACTGATAAGCAAAAGGCCAGACACGAGCAACGCAGAGGAGGAAAGGTTCTCAAACCCCAGTGTGCTCTCAAGTCATGGGAGGGCCTGTTGCAATCAGACCACTGCCCCACCACTTCCTGCATTTCTTCTGATTCAGTCCGTTTTGGGTGGGGTCCAAAACTGTGCATCATCAGCTCATTTCCAGGCGGTGCTGACGGTGCTGAGACGCTCCTTGTGCAGGGACCCTGCTTTGAGAATTCTGACCTCAGGTCATCAGCAAACAGCCTGAAGATCGCCTTCTGAAAGTCAGCATGACGTAGAGCCCTGCCATTCCTCGGCCTGGGAAGCTGTCACTCTCTTCCCTTCACGGTCTTCATCCCCAGGCACTGGAAAGAGGCTTCAGGAACCTCAGCTGTGTGCACAAAGACTGTGTTTGATCTTCTTGGCGTTCACGGGGCCTGGTACAATGATTTCAGTGTACTAGATGCTCAAAAAGGTTTTTGCTTGTGGAATGAGAATAAGATGAATGGCTATCTGGCTATGCTAGATTGTTTCCGACCATGTTAAAATGTGACAAAAAAAAAATATGAAGGATTTGGGTAAGCTGCTCTACTCAGAGAAGGACGTTATCTAATATGGGGAACTCATTTGTATTATACCGTAACTGATTTTCCTCCATTCACACACTTGAAGAAAATCTTCCTTTTAAGTCAGTGTCCAGTTTTCTCAAGTCACACTAAATGTGATCTGCCCAAAGTTATGACACTGCAAGATGTGCCCTTGCTCATCAAATTGTTCCTTAGAGATGGGGGACAAAAAAATATGGAAGGTGATAGGAGTTTGTGCCGTGCATCACCAGTCCAGGCAAAAACAGATCTCAAGGCCGCAAGACTGAAATAGGGCAGATGTGATGTGACACATCAAGAAACACCTTGGGCCGGGCGCGGTGGCGCAGGCCTGTAATCCCAGCACTTGGGAGGCTGAGGCAGGAGGATCGCGAGTTCAAAGCCAGCCTCAGCAACGGCGAGGCACTTAGCAACCCAGTGAGACCCTGTCTCTAAATAAAATACAAAAAAGGGCTGGGGATGTGGCCCAGTGGTCGAGTGCCCCTGAGTTCAATCCCCAGTACCAAAAAAAGAAAGAAAAGAAACATCTTGGTCACAGGATCCCTGCTTGAGCTGATTTCTCCCTCCAGGCAAATGGCTGGAGGCAAGGCCGAGATAAGGGTGCCTACAAAACTCAGTGCTAGCCATGGTTTATCTTATTTAGAAAATAATAGATGGGAAATTAAAATAGTCTCCAAACTATTTTGAATTAGGAAAAGGAACTCTCATTTGATTTCAAAGCATGACTCCTCTTTTTTTCCTAATTTTGAGAGAAAGTTAACACAGCCAAAGAGTGAAAAGCCTGCTCCCTGCCTCCCCACGCAGGCATCCGGGCTTTCCTGTGTCCAAATATTAATTCGAACTGACAAAACACTCCCGGCACTTTAATTTTATTTCATAACGAAAAAGCAAACTTAACTCCTAAGCGCTTTTATTCCAAGTGTAATGGCTTACGTTCCTGAGGTCAGCAAGCAGATGGAGTCCCAGACGAGAATGTATAATTGCAGATTATGAAACAGCCAAATTAATGCTACTTTGTTAATGTCAAGATAGGATTGGAGAGCGAGGAGGGATTTTTCAAGATTGTTGATCCTCAACCTCATCACACAAATGAGGACACGGAGGCTGGTGTCATGGCGCGTCCTTCCTCCTGGTTACAGAGATAGTTGGGGACAGAGCGGCATCTGACGCGCCTGTGAAGCAGCCCTCTCACCTCACTCTGCTGCCTGTCGATTCCTTACCCAGGGAGGCTCCTGAGACCTCCGCGCTGCTCTGCCTCCCGGTGCAGAGGCTGTCATGCCGTAAGAACCCTCAGGTTCCTCAGCAGCTCCCTCCTCTCTCGGTGGCTCTACCATTCACAGGGGCTGCCCGAGCCTCCATGGTTAACCAGAAAATTCCAGCCAGCGAGAAGGGAAGGGAGAAAAGAGAAGGGAAGTGCATGCCCTGGCTGTGTGGGCATGCCCTGGAAGTTGCCCACGTATTTTCTTGGAGAGCGTTGTGCCAACATAGATTCGGGGAAGCCACGTGCCCAGCTGAGTATAGGACATAGCAATCTATACCTTGGGAGAGACAAAAGTCACTGCGATTTGGGCTTCAGTGGACTCTCTTGCCATCTGAATATCTGTGCCTACCCTTCTTATCACATGAAGAATGCATCCATCTCCACCCAGGAAAGATGACCCCCATGTCCCATATGGTGACTTCAAGATGTCTCATGAGACACACTCCTAGACTCTTCTCTGCAAGACCCAGCCTTGCTCCTCTCAATCTAGCAAATATAGAACTGAAAGAAAAAATGGTCAGTCCAGCCATCAGAGTCACCATACAATGGTGGAAAAGGACTAGAAACTTCAATAAAAAGCAAACCAGCAAGCTCTCCCAGTGCAAGACAAACAGTGGTGGCAGGTCCTTGCTAGAGACCAACTCTTGTGAAGAGTTTCCATCCCAGAAGTAGAATCAGCCCCTTGGTGACTCTATCTGGTGGCCTCAGCACTGTCGCTGCCGGAAGCGATGGCCGCTTGGAGCAGCAAAGCCGCGGGAATAAGTTTAGAGGCAGACTGGAAACAAACAGGATCTTTATTCTGTCAGTTTCTCTCTCTGGCTCTAACAACTCTAACACGTACCACACACCAGCAAACAACCAACAACCAAAATGGCCCCGACCCGCTCCTCGCTCGGCCCAAGTCTCTCGAGATCCCGGGCCAAGTCTCGTGAGACTACGGAAGGCGGCAGTGTCCAAAACTCCATGGCCCGATGTCAACCGCAATCAATAGCCATCTCCCCAAACAGGGCTCCTACACAGCACAGCTCTCTGGAAGATCCTTGTTCACTGACCCCAGGGCCTCCGACTTTGTCCACCAGCCTTGGAGGTCCAGCTGGGCACAAATGGCCTCTGCCACTCACCTCACTGCAGGGGTCCCCAGTCACAGGCTTCTCCACATGGCTTCCTGGACAACACAGTTTCCTCAAGAAACTTAGCAGACAGTTGATCATTTAAACTGGAAAATCCAGCATTTTAATTTCTGTCTTCTGTCCTCTGTCAAAATTCCTCTTAAGTTCATGGCAACTACATCAATGTTCATAGCAGCACAATTCACAATAGCTAGATTGTGGAAACAACCCCGATACCCATCAGCTGATGAATGCATAGGGAAACTTTGGTATATATACACAACAGAACATTCCTCAGCACTAAAAGAGAATCAAATCATGGCATTTGCAGGTAAATGGATGGAGTTGGAGAAAATAATGCTAAGTGAAGTCAGCCAATCCCAGAAAACCAAAGGTCGATTAATTCCTTTGCTAGGATGATACTGAATTATAGTCGCAAGGGAGGGGGGATGAGAGGAATGAAGGAATGTTAAATAGAAAAAAGGGGGGAGGGGAGGGAAAAGGGCAAGGGGATAGAAACAATGGCAGAAGGAGTTGGACATCAATATACTAAGTGCATGTATAAAAACCCAAATGGTATGAAAAATATTTTGTGTAAAACCAATGACTTGGAAAACTGTGCTCTTTATATGTAATATGAAAGGAATTGCATCTAAAAGCATGTATAACAAATTAAATTAAATAAAAAAATTTAAAAAAAGAATGAGAGACTAAGAATTAAAAATAAATCAGTGTGATTTACCACATTAACAGTTTAAAGAAGAAAAAGCTTTTGATTGTTTCATTAGATGCAATAAAATTATTTGATAAAGTTTAATAAAAAAAAAAAAGTTCACGGCAACTCTGTTGAGAACATTCCCAATTTTCTGATCATGTCCACTAACGTGACTCACGGCATGTCCTACCTCCCAAGATACTGCCAGTAACAAGGTCATCAAACACTTTGTCATTGTATAACAAGGGTCACCACTTCCTACCCACCAGAATCTGCGTCTTTGCCACCCGCTGTCAGAGTGCTTTGTCTAAGCCAGCGACATCAATCCGCCCAGCTGGATTGTTACAAACACACCTTCCATCCTTGCCCTCCCAGGTGCCCAACTTGGCTGCGTACAATCAGCTGTGCATGACAGCAATCCGAATTCACAAATTCACAGTGGCTTCTGCACAAAGGGTGGCCACTTGTTCCTCACATGCACAGCGGGCTAGGACTGTGCTCCACAAGGTCACCAGGCACCCGTTTCCCTCCCCTGCTGCTTTGCCACGCCTTGCTGGTGTTCTGGTCTTAGTCTCTCAGTGTCTCACCACCAGGTCTGCTTTCCAACCAGCAGAAAGACAGACAGAGCCCCGGACTCCTCTTGCCTACCAAGGTCCAACTTGGAGGTTTCACACTTTACTTCTATTCAATCCCATAGCTCAGAAGTCATCTCAGAAATAAACTCATTTTTCTGAATGGTACCATGCCCATACGAGGGTTTTTATTGCAACACAAGTAGAAGTTGATACTGCGGAAGGAGAGTGATCTTTGCAGCACCATGGAATTAACTACCTGTGTCTTTTTTTGTTCAATGTAAATATCTAGAAAACTATCCTTAATGAGTTTTTAGGTACAGTTTCAGTGTGGTTGAACTGTTTGCCTCTGACCTTATCTAGCCCAGGAAAAATGCACAGGAAATTCCTTATCCGAAGCTTTAGGGCAACCTGATCCTTGGCTGTCACAGATCTTCCCTCAGCTCCCAAATAATGGCACCCACACTGCACTGGGCCAGACCAACCCTTCCTTAGGTCCAAATGCTATTATTTTGGTAAGGCAGTCTACAGTCCCCCCTCCATTACTCTTTCATGCAGATCCCAGTAATGAATTTACATCCTCAGCTGCATCTAGTACCTAGTGACAGGAAATGGCCCAGAAGCATGAATCGAGCGAAGCCACAGAAAGGCCCACATTTGTGCTGTTATGTTCTAGGCGAGAGGCCAGAAGGTAGAAGGACTATTCATGGGAGGCTTCGTGAGAGTCATAAGCACTAAGAGAGAGGGTCTGTGCCAGGGAATCAGGGTGCGAAATTATAGAAAAAAAGCACACTCCCTTTTCTAGAAGGCCAGAAGAATCTTATGCTGAAAGATGTGCATTGTGTTCATGGGGTGGGCTCCAGTTTTCCCGCCCATCTGAAGACGGATCTTCTGTTGACTCAGTACCCCTGGTCACCAGTGGCAGCAGTGTGACGGCTTGGTATTGTGCAGACACAGACAAGTAGGAGCCAGAACAAGACGGGCAGAGAGACCGGGCAGTAGAGGCAGGGCAGGCCACTAACTGGGCCAGCTGGAATGTGCAAGGAGCTCCTCTGGGGAGTGCTGGAAGGATGCTCTGCAGTGAAGTGATCCTCAGCAATCAGGCTGGAGGGCGCTGAGCTCCCACAGCTCTGGTTTATGCTGCCCAGGTGTGGACCATCTGGGTGATGATAAATACGCAGCATCTTCAGAGAAAGAAAATCCCAAATAAAGGATACATGAAGGAAAATTCATAAAAGAATCAATGAAATAGATATCAAATGTAAAAGTTAGCTTTGCTTAAAAATAACACTGATGTATCCTTTTCATCTACCAAATTGACAAAGATGATCAAACACATATTTTCCATCTTATTTGTCTGTTAGGTATGTAAATTTGTACAAATATGGTAAGACAAATATTAGCATGAGCTTCTAAAATGTGCACACCATTTCACTCCAAATTAAAGAAATAATAAAAGAGGTTTCCAAACAATGGGGACAGAGATGGACACTGACACTCTTATGCATGGTAAATAGAGGGAAATAGCATAAGTATCCCAAATGGACAAACAATCAAACAAGTTGTATTCTATTCATTGCATAGCTATAATGGAGCCACTTATACTTTATGTGTAAGTATACACGATATGCTTACATAATATAAGTATGTTATACATGATATATGCTCAATGCCTGTTTCAACACAAGAAAAATTATTCATAATTATAAAAATCGTTTATACAATGTTATGTTATGACATAGGTGAAGAGCACAGGTAATAAAACAGCATGTGAAGTATTCCTAATTGTGTGTGTAACTAAAAGTGTGTACAGAAAAGAGTGCTTATCACATTCCTAATTATGGAATTTCTCCATTTTCAAAATTTTTCACATTGAGCATACATGTTATCTCTATGTTCAGCAAAAAAGAACAATCAATGTTACTGGTATAGTTGCATTGCCTTTGTGTTAGCTTTTTTTCTCATTGTGATTAAGATACCCAACAAGAATGATTTAGGGGAGAAATTTTTCAATCTGGGCTCACGGTTTCAGAGGTTCAGTCCACGGTCTGCTGCTCCATTGCCTTGGCCCAAGATGAAGCAGAACATCGCGGCAGGAGGGTGTGGGGGAAGACATCATGACAGCTAGGAAGCAGAGGAAGCGAGAGGAGCAGGGACAAGATATACAATCCAAGGGCACGCCTCCAATGACCTGCTAGCCCCAGTCACACCCCACCTGCCTTCAATTACTGCCCAGTAATTCATTTGGATTATCAATCTATCCAATGGATTAGTCCACTAATTAGGTTACAGCTCACATAATCTAATCACTTAACCGGTGAACCTCCTGAATTATCTCACACATGAGCTTTTGGGAACACCTCATTTCCAAGCCATAACAGCCTAAACCTTTGGGTTTCCTGGCTCTAGGGTTTTTACCCCCACTCTCCCTGATGTGCAAATCTAGAGCAATGTTCAAATGAAAGCCGACCTCCTCTTCCAGCGCTCTGCTCCCGAGACAGTGCTGATTATCAGGGATAGAGATGGCCTTTGACAGTATGGAGATACCTTGGAAAACTTGGAATGGAACCACCTTATGACCCAGCTATCCCACTCCTTGGTCTTTACCCAAAAGACATGAAAACAGCATACTACAGGGACACAGCCACATCAATGTTTATAGCAGCACAATTCACAATAGCTGAACTGTGGAACCAACCTAGAGGCCCTGCAGTAGATGAATAGATAAAGAAAATGTGGTATATACACACAATGGAATATTACTCAGCAATAAGACAGAATAAACTCATGGCATTTGCAGGAAAATGGATGGAGTTGGAGAATATAATGCTAAGTGAAGTTAGCCAATCCCAAAAAGCCAAATGCCAAATGTTTTCTCTGATATAAGGAGACCAATTCACAGTCGGGTTGGAATGGGGAGCATAGGAGGATTAGAGGAACACTAGAATGGCCAATGAGGAGGGAGGGGAAGGGAGGGGGCAAAAGGGTGAAGAAAAACAAAAGATGGAAGAATGAGATGAATATCATTACCCTAAGTGCATGTATAAAGTCACGAATGGGTGTGAATATACTTTGCATACAACCAGAGATTTGTAAAAAAGTGCTCTATATGTGTAATATGAAATGCATGCATTCTGCTGTCATTTATATCATCTTAGAATAAAAAATAATAAAAAAAAAAAAAGAGAGAGATGGCTTTTGGCCTGACAGAGCCCGCCTCCTGGTTGGGGCACACCTTTAATGTTCCCTTTTATTGAGGACCCTTGTTCTTTATGGTCTTTTTTGGTCTGTTTAGTTTATGTTTTTCTTTGTTTAGAATCATCCTTTTCTGGTTGTTCTGCCCTTTAGAACTTTCCTCATTCCTCATGTTGAGTTTTCTACAATGTATCAGGTTAAACCAAATGAAATGGCTAATATTTAACGATTCTATTTTGCTTCTGTAGGAAGAACTTTCATCTGGTTAAATCTACCTCATTATATCTAAGTTACCCCAGTTGGAAGAAAAATTATTTGTCCTGATTCATTAGAAATCCTAATTCATGGAGAATTAGAGGAACACGAGAAGGGCCAATGGGGAGGGAGGGGAAGGGAAGGGGAAAAATGGTGAAGAAGAGTGTAAGAGCCCTAATGAAGAGATAGCTAAGACGGCGGCTAGCTGAGAGCCATAAGAGGTGTTTCAGTATTTTCACCTGATATTCATGCATTTATCTAAGAATCTTTCTATGCCATGAACACTGTGTGACGCACCTGTAAGTTTGAGCTGTTGGCACATGTATACTTGTTAAGGCAAAAAGTATTTAACCGGGTGAGGATGGCTAGAGGGGGTGGTTGGAGTTGGAGAGGTTGTTGGAGTTGGAGAGAGAAGTCAGCAGAAGAAAGCAAGAATAAAGAACCAACTTAATCCCAGTCTGCCTCCGAATTCTTTCCTGCGGGATCGTTTCTGCAGGCGGCAGTAGCTGCAGGCGGTAACAGAAGAGGAAAAAAAAAAAAAAAAAAAGATGGTAGAATGAGTTGGATATTATTACCCTAAGTGCATGTATGAAGCCACGAATGTTGTGAATATACTTTGTATACAACCAGAGATAGGTAAAAGTGTGCTCTATAAGTATAATATGAAATGTAAAAAAAAAAAAAAAAAAGAAAAGAAATCCTAGTTCACTGGTTGGACCCTGTGGGAAGTGGTCCAGCCTAGGTCCTGGGCAGTGTTTCCACATGAGAACAGATTGGGTCCATTTTACTTGAGAACCCTTAGGATAATACTTTCATACTAACCAATTTTAGCCAACCATTTAGAGGGTCAGATTAGACAGCTGACATAGAAGTAATGTCATACACACACACACACACACACACACACACACACACACACACACATTTTTTTTCCTGGCTTCAGTTTAAAAGATTAAGCAAGAAGATTGAAAAAATAGATAACTTTCACAAAACTTAATAAACTGGATTTTTGAAATATGTTAAAATAAAATGGAATTCAAAATAGCAAAAGCTACAGATGACTAGAAATCATGTAAAAACAAAAATCACATTTAAAATACATATTTCACACTGTACTAGAAAAAAACATGCCCCACTCAGATTGTTCCTGCAGTTCTCAATGTAGAAGAGTGAGAGACAGAGAAAAATTGATCCAGAAATACAAGTAGAAAAACCCTTTTAGCAGTTCTTGGGCAGCAATTAGCAAATGGGTCAAGCAATTACTATTTAATGTAGTTGCCCTTCTAGATAATATATTGTTGCTTTTAACATTGGGTTAGGAAATGAGATTCTGTTGGTGTAGGACTGGTGATATGAAGTATTCTTCAGGTTGGTTGCTGGATGTACATGTCCAAATTTTGAGGATTTGGGAGTCCCCCGTTCATAGGTGATGCATCTGGATGAGAATTTTGGGTGAAAAGAGGAGAATGCAAGGACTGAGAACCTGGGCTCAGAAATCAGGCATAATGGAGGCTACAGGAGTGCCACCCAGATAGGAGGAAGCTAAGAGAGCTCACAGAACCCTGGAGCAGGGACAATCTCAGGAAGAGGCAGCAGTCAACCCCATCAGTGCTGCTGCGAAGTCAGCTAATGGAGAAGCGCCCGTTGGATCTAACCATGCCAAGGTCACGGGCGATCTCAGCGAGAGCAGCTTTTATGGAGTAGAGGTCTGAGAGAAGATGAGAGAATAAACAGAGGAGCAGCAACGGAGAAAGTTTGTTGAAAAGAAGGGTAGTACTAGTTCAAACCCCAAGAGAGTAAAAGGAGTCCCATTTATCTAAATATCTAAAATGTAAATGAAATTAATACACTGTTACAGGAAAAAAATGATGCATCTATATACCTTGAAAAAGTTACTTTGAGGGTTTGGTGGTGTTCACCTATAATCCCAGCTACTCCAAGACTGAGGCAGGAGGATTGCCAGTTTGGGACCAGCCTCAGCAATTTAGAAAGCCCATGTCTCAAAAAAGTAAAGGGCTGGGGATGTAGCTCAGTGATAGTGCACCCCTGGGTTCCATCTCCATTACTGAAAGAGAGAAGGAGAGAGGGGAGTGAAGGAGGAAATATATACTTTATTAAAAGTTTTTATTTGTTTTAATTAGTTATACATGACAGTAGAATGCATTTATGCATAGTGATATATCATACATAGATGGGATATAATTTCTCATTTTTCAAAGTGTACATGTTGCAGAATCATATTGGTCATGTAGTCACATATATACACATAGTAATAATGTCTGTTTCATTACACTATCTTTCCCCTACCCACATACCCTTCCTCCCCTCCCTTCATTTTCCTCTACCTAATCGAATGCTATTTTTCCCTAGTGCCCCCGCCCCCACCGCCTTATTGTGAATTAGCATCCACATATTAGAGAACATATTCAGCCTTTGGTTTTGTGGGATTGGCTTATTTCGCTTAGCATGATATTCTACAACTCCAACCATTTACTGGCAAATGCCCTAATTTCACCCTTCTTTAAGGCTGAGTAATATTCCATTGAGTATATATCACATTTTCTTTATCCATTCATCTATTGAGGGACACCTAGGTTGGTTCCATAGTCTAGCTATTGTGAATTGAGCTGCTATAAATATTGATGTGGTAGTGTCACTATAGTATGCTGAATTTAAATCCTTTGGGTTTATCCCAAGGAGTGGGATAACTGGGTCAAATGGTGGTTCCATTCCAAGTTTTCTGAGGAATCTCCATACTGCTTCCCATAGTGGTTGCACCAATTTGAAGTCCCACCAGCAATGTATGAGTGTACCTTTTCCCCCACATCCTCACCAACATTTATTGTTGCCTGTATTCTGACAGGAGTGAGATGAAATCTTAGAGTAGTTTTGATTTGTATTTCTCTAATTGCTAGAGATGTTGAACACTTTTTCATATATTTGTTGATCAATTGTATTTCTTCTTCTGTGAAGTGTCTGTTCAGTTCTTTAGCCCATTTATTGATTGGGTTATTTGTATTTTCAGTGTTAAGTTTTTTGAGTTCTTTATATATCCTGGAGATTAATGCTTTATTAGAGGTGCATGTGGTAAAGATTTTCTCCCAATCTTGTAGGCTCTCTCCTCACATTATTGTTTCCTTTGCTGAAAAGAAGCTTTTTAACTTGAATTCATCTCACCTACTCCATTCACAATAGCCTAATAAAAATACCTGGGAATCAATCTAACAAAAGAGGTGAAAGACCTCTACAATGAAAACTACAGAACACTAAAGAAAGAAATTGAAGAAAACCTCAGAAGATGGAAAGATCTCCCATGCTCCTGGATAGGCAGAATTAATATTGTCAAAATGGCCATACCACCAAAAGCACTTTACAGATTTAATGCAATCCCTATTAAAATCCCAATGACATTCTTCATAGAAATAGAAAAAGCAATCATGAAATTTATTTGGAAAAATAAGAAATCCAGAATAGCTAAAGCAATCCTTAGCAAGAAAAGTGAAGCAGGAGGCATCACAATCCCTGACCTTAAACTATACCACAGAGCTATAGTAACAAAAATGGCATGGTATTGACACCAAAATAGACTTGTAGACCAATGGTACAGAATAGAGGACACAAAGACAAACCCACACAAATATGGTTATCTCATAATAGACAAGGGTGCCAAAAACATTCACTGAGAAAAAGATAGCCTAGTCAACAAATGGTGCTGGCAAAACTGAAAATCCATATGTAGCAAAAAGAAATTAAACCTCTATCTCTCACCCTGCACAAAAATCGATTCAAAGTGGGCCAAAGACTTAGGCACTAGAACAGAGACCCTGCGCCTAATAGAAGAAAAAGTAGACCCAAATCTCACCACGTCAGCCTAGGGTCTGACTTCCTTAACAAGACTCCTAAAGCGCAAGAAGTAAAATCAAGAATCAATAAATGGGAAATATATACTTCTAATGTAAGATGTTACTATGGGAAGAGAATGGAAAAAAACTGTATCTGGGATTTCTCTGAAGATTTTATTACAACTTCATGTGAATTGGCAATGGTCTCAAAACGTATCTGAAGTGTTGTCATTACAATTATCTCAAAGGCTAAAAAGTGATACTTTTAAACCTGGAAGAACAGGTTTGAATCTAAGTTTCAGAACTCAGCCCTCCCTCTGCCTCAGAACTTAGAGAAAGCGCTGCCCATAGACTTGTCAAGGCCTAGTGCAAAATGATAATGTTGGGTTCATTTTTCAAAAACGATCAAGAATTTCAAGATGTCCACAGCAGGGCATTAACAAAGTGTTGAGACCACCTGAGCAAGGGCCCCATGTGACCACACAGGTTGTGGGATCTTGTTCTAGCAGGATTTGTGGTGTGTGTGGTTTGAGCTTCTGTCTGGCACCACCGGTCCACTTGTGTGGGGCAGAAGGGCAAAGGAAGGTGAGGCTTGGGATCGGTCAGCAGTTCACCATCAAAACTGGAGACAGACTCTTGACTACAAGCTCTCACCTCCCTCGAGTCTGCCCACCTGTCACTGTCCTGGTGACACCTCCCTGGTAGTCACCTCTCACATGTCCAGTTCCCTTACTGAGCTATGTCTTCTCCAGAGCACAGGCATCTTCTAATAAACTACAGATGGGGTTACATCCCAATAAACGCACCCTGAGGTGACAGTGCATCTAACACACCCAACCTGCCACACGCGGTGGCCTGTCCACACCTAGAGAACTCGTGTTGGATTGTGTGGCTGGCTGGGAGCTGCTGCCCAGCGTCATGAGAGATGGCCGCGCCACATCTCACTATTCTGGGAAAAGATCCAAATTCAAAACTCTGCAGAAGATTTCTCCTGAATGTAGCATATTGCTTCTGCATCATTATAAAGTTAAAAAAAAAAAAAAAATGGCAAGTTGAACCGTTGTTAAGTTGGCATCTTCTGTGTATATTTTACTTCTATTGTGGCTTTTGTCCATCTCCTCTTACTAGGAAGTAAGTGCTCTCAGAACAGGGATTTTTGTCTCTTTTGTCCTGAAAACAATGTCAAGGCTGTATGTAGTGCTCAATAATATTTGTTGGATGGATGACAGCCTCATAAATCAATCTGGATGTGAGGGCTGGTGGGGCGGGGGGACAAGGGGATGGAGAGCCATCCTGACTACAGGACGTCTGTCTTGTCCCTTCTCGTATGTGAGTCTGGACTTACACAATGGCATACCACCCATTCCCTTTAAAATGCAAACGTGCCAGGGCTGAACAATTTAGCACTAAGGTCGAGTAGGCGTATTCATACTTTTGGCCATAAGACCATAGACCAGAACAAGAGCGGGTGAAATATCGCCTTTAAAGTCTAAAACTGCAAACCGCAGGTTAGGGGTAACTGAGCGGAACAGGCAACATGTTCCAGCTGATGCGTAAAGCAGCCATCAGATGCCACCGTGTCACCGTTCACTCCGGAGTCTCACTCTGGAAAAGTGAGGGAATGATTGACCTTGAGATGACCTACTCCCCCAGGGATCCCATGATTCCTAGATGGTCTGGGAGAACCAGGTGCTTGTGGAGCGACGGGGTGGGGTGGCACTGTGGGAAGGAGGAGGACTCCGCAGGAAAAATGCCCAGAGCACACAGAGGAGGAGCCAGGAGCCGGGCACCAGAAGCAGCCCTCACTTCCCAGTGCCCACAGCTGGCCATCTGAGCTCAGCTGATTTAAGGGGTCAGGACTTTGGATATCATTTCGGGTTTCTGAAGAACGTTAATATTATGTCAATTTATCTCTTTTCTGGTGTCTTTGTTTATGAAATTTCAGACATTGGGGGCCAGGCATGTGAAGGCCTCCTTCCAAAAGCCAACAGTTTGTCATCTCTGTCTGTTATGACCCACCATGCCACACATCCATAGCACTTCGTGTGTTCTTATAATGCCTGATTCTGGGCTTTCTCGTGGATGCCTGCTGGAGTAAATTAAGAGAGTAAAAAGAATTTGCAAAAAAAAAAAAAAAAAAGAAAATATTTTTCATAAGTCCACCTATCAGCTCAGTACAGAGGGCACTCCTGTAATCCTAGAGGCTCCGAAAGCTGAGGCAGGAGAATCTCAAGTTCAAAGACATCCTCAGCCACTTAGCAAGACTCTGTCTCAAAATAAAAAAAATTAAAAAGGGATAGGGCTGTGGCTCAGTGGTTAAGCGCCCCAGGTTCCATACTTGATACAATTAAAAAAAAAAAAAAAAAACCTAAAGTTCACCTGTCCCAATTATATACTTTCCAGTACCCTGTGTGAAATTCCATCTCATCACTTCATCGCCCTGATTATGGAATTTGAATATTACCCCAGTGATGATGAAGACCTTCAGTCTCTCATCCCCTGCTCTGGACCACTCTCTCTGATCTGACAGCTTTCTCTGGGGGGTTAGGGCTATGGCTGCATCTCCATCATTACACAAATGGAAAGGGAAGCACACAGGAGAATTATGGTCTCTAACTTTGAGACTGAAACATATTAAAATATAAAGCAAAAACCATCAATCATGGCTCTGAGATGACTGTGAATGTTCACCTTGGGAATTTAAAGTAACATAATTAAAAAATTACGCTATGCATCATGTGTCAATCTTCAGGGTGCTTGTATCAGTCACAACATTAATAAGAAAAGAAAATCTTCGGTACATCACACATAGTTGTGGAAACATCTCAAAGTCAAACTGAAGGTTTTAAAAAAAAAAAAAAAAACAGTTGCAACACTTCCAAAAAACAAAAAAGGAAAGAAAGAAAAAAAAAAAAAAAAAAAACTCCTCTGCATTCCAACAACTTTGAGAAGAGCAATAGTAGAATTCCAACCTATAAATATCAATGAGTCCTATAAATGAATTCAGAAAATACCTTCCCCAAAGAGGACACTTAGCCATTGCTGCTCAGCAGGACGGATGTGACTACCCTGGGCCTCCTCCCATCCTTCCCCTTGACAAATGGAAGTATTCACTGTGTGATTTTCTTCAAAACTAACTTCTGTTTTTGCTGTCTGCTTGCTGTTGTAGGTCTGTCGATCAAGGCAATCAGATGCAGCCCAGATGCAGAGAATAGGTAACACCCTCGCTTTGATTGACAGGGACTTGGGTCTTTCTCATGAGAGGGTGGTAGATGTTGCATGCACAGGGGGCAAAGTCAACACTTGTGTCTGCAAGGGTGCACTGGAGTAGCTTCATTACTGCTGTGAGCTATTCCTCTTTCTATAAAAGGATCCAGAGGATTGCTGCCTCTTTAGCCCCACATCATTGGACTTGACCATGTGACTTGCTAGAGGCAACAAGTATGAGATGAAAGGATGCATAGGCTGCTTCTGAGAAGTTTCCAGCACCAATGGGTGTTTCTCTCACCTCTCGATTATTTTCCTTTGGCCATGACCAGGGCATATCCCAAGCAAAGGTTTTCTCCCTCAGCTTTATCCTAGAGTGAAAATATATAACGCCAGCCCACGGGTAACATAGAATATGAGGAAAGAATAAACCGGAGCTTTGAAGTCATCTGCTACTGTAACAAAGATATAGTGAAAACTGACAGATTCTGGAATTACCCAACTGTTACTTAGCTGGTTACTCACATGCCAGGTCAAGCATCTGGTCAATATGGTCAAAGGGTTTTTGTCAAAGTTTCAAAATTCTGAGAAATGAAGGGCTGGCAGCCTATAAACAAAACATCAGGATTCTAAGCTGAAATTTGCAGTGAAATGATCATGTGGCCTGCCCTTGTATTGCTGGCAACAATCATCATGCTGTAAGAATGCTTGATGCTGTTGGATGTAGCAGTATCCTGGCAATGAGAACACGCTGGCACTCTGTGTAATATAGCACGTGCTACACACGTCTCTCTCCAAGAGAAATCCACACTGTCTTCCTCAAAGATGGAGCAAAATCCAGAGGTCTTGTTAGTTGAATCTCTGTAAATTTAGAGTGCCATGTCTAACCACAACAGATTCAAATGTGACTTGATGTCTTCCCTGCTTTATATAAGTACGTTTTAGATGAGGTTTGACAGATTGATATGCTTTGTGCTTTCTCTCTCTCTCCTCTCTCTTTCTCTCTCTCTCTCTCCCCCAAACAAAAATATTAGGACTTTAACGGTTTCCTTTCTAAAATATCGGCATTAACACTCAGATCTTCAAAGTCATCTGTACAAGTTGCATGGAAAGCTACTGCCCTCCTTGTGGTCAGAGGGCCGTAAACAGAAGTTTGATGCGGCCTGTCAGTGTTCTTGTTAGAGCATCAATAACCTCAGCCTTTGGGAAGGAGGCTGAATGAAGACGGATGGGTGGTGGGCTCCATCCAGTCGGGCTCCTCCACTGCCAACCGCAGACACGTCTGCCAGGGCACACTCGTCAAGCGCAGTTAACAGATGCCACGGCTGCAGCACGAATTCCACACCCCACTGCAGCCATCCCCCTGACTCCGCTGCTAACTCTTTATCATTTAGGTAATGGGACATGCTGCTTTGGTGGCTTGTTGTTTGTTTGACACATGCCGAAGAGAGAGCATTTTCCAAAGAATTATTCATAATGTGTCAGAATCCATTGTTTGCTTGTGGATTTCAAGCATTTTGAATCGCAGGTGTTTGGAAGGCTATAGCGCATGTCTGAGTGGAGCCCTAACAGGAAAAGAGGCGTGGTCGGATTCACTTAGGCCAGTAGGAAAAATTACACGCCCATACACTTCAGGTTTTCTCAAATATAAACACTATATACTACCTTAAATGTAAAATAAAAGCCTGCTATTTACTAATTAACTTGAGTGGTTTTTGGTCTACATATATATATATTTTCCATCTATACCTCTGCTGTGTCAGGACAATGTAATAAGCTCCACATTTCGGTTAATAGAATGGATGTTGTTGTTGTTGTTGTTGTTAACATTTGTGTAACCATCCAATGATGAATTCCTGGTCAGGAGGCAATTTTCCTCCAACTTGTGATTCAAAGACCCCAAAACCTTCCATCATGGCTCCCAGAGCTGAGAGAAACTCCTAGAAGTCTCTTGTTCCTAGTCAACAGAGGAAAGAGACAGTAAAGAGGCCTGTCTGCCTCCTAAATACCACCTTGGAAAGAGCACACACCACTTCCATTATATCTCACTGCCAAGAACTGGTTTATGGCCAGACCTGGATGTAAACCTGAGAATGTTCTAGATCGAGCAGCTCTGAATTGTGGAAGAAGGAGCAGCATTTTGGGTGTTAGGCTTTCTCTGCCATGAATACCTTGTTGCTTAATAAGTTTTCTGCTTCTGTCCACATATTTTAAACACTGGCCTTTTTATGTCAATGTTGTGTCAATTCTATTTCAAAATTCAAGGTGAACAGCACTAAATTATTAACATTTGATTCAATCTTTCTATACAAATAACTTTTATTCTACTGCTCAAAGCATTGTTGTAGAACACTTGTTAATTCATATTCTCTTAATAGTACGGGGCCCACTTGGAGAGTTTCAGTCTACAACACAATTTGGGGTAGAGGACAAACATAGTATCCTAAAAAGCACTCAAGCTTTCTCTGAGATACCAAAAAAAAATGTATACATATATATATGTATGTATATATATATGTAATATATTTATGTAATAATATATATATGTAATATGGTGACCCCCAAAACTTATTCCCTGGGAAAGAATTCAGATAGTTACCAATTGTTCCCTTCACTTAATTCATTCACTTATTAATTCAGAATTATTTATTATTCTTCTTGATGAAGTCACATCTTCTATTCATCTGTCTCTGTCAAGTATTTGGTTGCTTGTACTTTCACTGTAAATTGTTAAGAACTTTCCAAAAGGAAGTGAATTGCATAAACCAGTTTCTCTCTTCTCTCTCCAACATGTCTACCTGCTGGTTCATCTCAAAATGCTCAGGCCAATTCCTGGTCAGCCAGAGAGCCCCACTCCTGCTGCACTTAACAACTCAACGCAAAAGTCTAGCTGATTGTCCTAGTGCAGAGCAGGGCTCAGACCACACGCTTCCCCTCCCTCCTTCTAGACCCTTCTGGAGCCTTCCTACCCACCCCCCTACCACCATTTCCCAGGTTAACCTGCTTCCAGCAGAGGGGAAGAGGTCTATGCTGCTGATGGGCCAGGCAGCCAGATGGCTTTCTTATTTATTGTCGTTGCTGTTTTGTTTTGCTTTCAACCAAATTGAAGGATGACTTAGCTGCATTGCCAGCTAATAGATCACTGAAAGAAACTCTTGATGGTGGATTTTAGAATGACTTCTGGTGTCTAGTTTGAACGGAATTCCAAGAATTGAGTGACAGTGTTATTACAATTTGATTCCATTTCCATCTGTTTATGTGGATGGATTTTCTAAGAACTTGAACTTATAAAACTAAAATGTAGGAATAGAGTTGATGCTGAATCCCTTTTTATTTTAGCAATAAGCAATATTCATCCAGGGACGTATGAACTAGAAGAAAAAAAAAAGAATGAAGAATAAGAAAAAGAAAGAGATAAACATATCATCCATCTCAATGAGGATGCATTTTTTTTTTGATAAATGCTATGTTCTTTCTTATAATTATCAAAATTTGTGAGACATTTTCAGTTTTGTTCCATTATGCAATGGTAATTATTTTAATGATAACTAAATCCTGAAGTAATTATTCAAAATGTAGAGCAGCATATTTAAAATATCACATGATATTTTAGAAAATTAAATTTAAATACATACCCATATTTATATTGTAGAGAAATATAATGGAAATGCAAATTTAATGAGTAAAAGAAATTATGTAAAACTTCTCCTGTGAAAGAAGAGTTTTTCATGTAGTTTAAAAATAGTTGACAGTGACTAGCAAATCACTTGGAATTCGGAGTCCATTGGATATACTTCCCAAAGTAAATATAAAACTTTTATCTAAAATTTCCAATGTTCATAGAATTTTTTTTTTTTTTTTTTTTTTTTTTTTTTTTTTTTTGTGGTACCGGGGATTGAACTCAGGGGCACTTGACCACTGGGTCACATCCCCAGACCTTTTTAGTATTTTATTTAGAGACAGGGTCTCACTGAGTTGCTAAGTGCCTCGCCATCGCTGAGGCTGGCTTTGAACTCGCGATCCTCCTGCCTCAGCCTCCCAAAGTGCTGGGATTACAGGCGTGCGCCACCACGCCCAGCTGTTCATAGAATCTTAAAGATCACATCCTGGTGATTATTTAAATCTGTGTTTTGTATTTAGCTTTACAGTGTAGGAAGACAAGCCGTTTTCCAACACTCCAGGTGTTTACGACCTGATAGGATGTCGTGTGCACCATAGCGAAGGCACCAGCTGACCCTCCGGGAGACACGTCTCCAGTCTAACTTCTCAGGGGCAGGTCTGTCACCCCACCTGGTACCCAACAGCCTGTGTGGGTCAAAGACGATGACAGAGCCTTCCTCACTCCTCCTCTTGAGAGGTGGACAGGCGCCCTTGTTCTTAAGAGCAGGCTGAGCAGGGACAGATTCTGGCAACTGGGTGGCAGTGGACGTGACACTCCAACCTTTGATGCTGGGCCTTAGGAACACCACAGCACTTCGCCAGTCCTTACTTTAAACATTTTCTTTTTTTTTTTTTTTTTTTTTTTTTTTTTTTTTTTTTTTTTTTTTTTTTGAGCAGTGATAAGTTGGCAGCAAAATGCAGAAGACACTACAGGGCAGATTCTCCTGCCCAGCCCCCCTCACGTGTAGCTCCATCCCTATCGGCAGCCCCCACGGGAGTGGGGTCTCTGCTGGAAAGAGCACCTACAACAGCATGTCACCAGAGTCCACGGTGCACCCTGAGGCTCGGTCTTGGTGCGGCACGTTCTGTGCGTCTATAAAAGAAGCTGCACAATGACAGGCGCACACAGAGGCTTCTCCTAGCCCTGGGTGTCTCCTCTGCTCGGCCCCGCATCCTTCATCACTACCCTCCAGCTCTTGGCGACCGCGATCTTCCTTCAGTCTCTTCCTTCAGTCTCCGCAGTGTCGCCTTTTCCAGAGTCACATGGTCGGAGCTGTGCAACGTGTCCTCTTTTCAGACTGACGTCTTCCACTAGCCATCGGCACTGAGGTTCCTGCGCGTCGCCTTTCGCTGGAGAGCTCGTTTCTTCTTACCATCCAGTAGTACTCCATTCTCTTGATGCACCCCATGTGTTTTCCCCCCATTCAGCTGCCAAATACAGCTGGTTGCTTCCAGGTTCGGGCAATTATGAATCCAACCACAACCTTCTTGGAGTGGAGTTCGCTCTCTCACGACCCCACTGCCCTGCTGAAGGAGCCAATGAGCCCCGTGAGAAGGCTTTCGGGGAACGACTGAAATCACAGCAGGCCTGCCAGCCACCTGGGTCGCCTCTGCCCTTCCACACCAGCCTGTGGGAAGCTACACTAGGTGCTTGAAGCTTTCAGTCCTGATGCCACCGGGAAAATGAGAGGGCCCATTTCCCTGGCTCGGATAACAAGGCGTGGCCCGAGGAGTAGCTGTGCCCACTGGGGTTGATTTGCACCCACCTGTTCCTCTGTATCCTAGCCCTCTGCCCTGTTTGGGCTAGAACGTTCCGTGGACACTCCCTTGTCTGCTCTGTTCCGGATCCCCACTCAGCACATGAGATGGGCGTGGCCTTCCTAGATGTCCATCAACCTGCTGACAGCAAGACATCAGGAAGCTAGCCTCAACCCCCTGAAACTGACCCCTTGCCTCATTTGAGTGGCTTCTCCCCAATAAAAGGGTTCAGCAGGAGCTCCTTGCTATCTTTCCACGGACCCTTAAGGTCAAAGAGGAGCCATCACAAGATCCCCCCAAAGTAAATTAATTTTTTTGTCTCCGCGTGGTTATTTTGTGCCGCCCAATTCACCTGGAGTGACCTTGAGTGTTTAATCACAAGGACACGAGACCAGGTGAGTCACCAGATGAGCAACCCACAGCGGCCACCAGGCAGAGAGAAAAACCACAGCTAAGCCCATGAGTCCACATCCCCAGTGGTCACTGTGATGGTTGAGATATGAGGAGTCCCCCCAAAACTCACGTGTGAGACAATGCGAGAAGGTTTAGAGGTGAAATGATTGAATTATGACAGCCTTAACCTAATCAGTGCATTTACACCTTGATAGGAATAACGGAGTGGTCACTGTTTGCAGGTAGGGTGTCTGGAGGCCATGGGATCCCTGGGTGTGCCTTTGGGTTTTTTTTAATTGTTGCCCATGAGCCTGCCCCCCCTTTCTTCTCTCTCTCTCTCAGGTCCTGAGGAATGGAGCCGGCCCTCTATGGACTGAGACCTCTGAAACAGGGAACCCCCAAATAAAAGTTTCCTCCTTAATACATTCTTGTCAGGTCTTTTGGTCACAGCAATGAAAAAGCTGACTAAAGCAGCCTCATATCCGTCCATGCCAAGTCTCACTAAAGAGGAGTTCCACTCCAGTCCTTGCGTATAGTCAGACGAGTGGTGAGGAGAATGGTGTATGGAGCAATGTGGATTTCTGAATCTTAGCTACGGGATTGTGGGTGTGTACAACTCACATTCTGAATTTGAACCTGAGCCCTAATCTAAAACTCAGCAGAAATCTTCTGTTCTCCTGAAAGTTGTCCCTAGTTACACCTGTCGTAGGTTCCCTGTTACCTGCCGTCATTGCACACCCAGAGGCAACTTTCCTGATGAGTTCTGTATATTTTCTCGGTGCCACATTAGGTCACAAGCTCCCCACAGCAAGGAAGTTGTTCTCTATACTGGTAGTTGCAAACATTGGGTTCTGCACTCAAACACACCAACAAAGTAGAATTTGCCATTCTCACGTATTCCTCTGTGTCATCTTTATTTTATTACACACATCTATACTTACACCCCTTTTATAGACAACGAAACTGAGGGCCAGAGAGGTCAAGTAAGATTCCCCAAGTCACACAGCTACTAAATGACAAGGCCTAGATTTTAACTGGTGCTGCATTTTGGATAACCTTCACTGGTGCTGCCTGCCCCAACCATGAAGAATTCCTGAAAGGAGAGGGGCTTCTAAGTGAATCCATGCTTGTTTCCCCACAATACCTTTCACAAATCATCGCGGAGCATCAAAACAGTGTATTTGCTACTCAAAGTGGTGCAAAGACGTTCTATTCATGGTAGCTGCTCAGGAGTCAAACACAGACCTATGACACGAAATGCCTGATTGATTCCGTGGAACCAGGGAACGAATAAACTCCCAGTTGGATCTTTCTGGCCCACCTGTCAGGAACTCACAATCCTTTTTATTATGAAAATGAACATAAGGAGATGCTCTGATGAAAGGCACGGATGCCGAGTGAGGGCACAAAGTAGAAGGAATAAACGCTTTGGTAACCGGTATGCCGAGCGGTGCTCGTTGGGTCGCTTCCCAGACTTCTCTCTCCTGGCTGCTCAGCCACTGTCCTCCTCCCCTTCTGGGACCGGAGATCTCCTCAATGCTCCTGTGGCTTCCCATGCCCAGTTCCTTGCAGCCCGTGTCTCTTGCTGACTCTCCTGTTCTTGTGTTTGCTTCACCCAAACTCCCAGCCTGGATTGGCGATCGGTCCTTTGTCTACTTGAACAGTAGTGACTCCAGAGCCACCCTTCTGGCCGAAAAGTGCTCCATTTTATAACTCTGCCTTTCACAGGAGTCAGATTTTATTTCTTCTGAACATTCGTAAGTCAGCAGAAACAACTGAAAGTATCTAAAATGATGCTTGAGAAGACGGATTTCAGCGAAGTGCATCCAATCAAGTGTAAACGGTCTGCCACGTTCAGAATCACGACGTGTCGCTGTGGAAGGATGCACTGCATGGTGACATTTCCCGGAGTCAGTAGATTTTGGACCAACAACAAACTACTGGCCTCTTGGGAGCAAATGCTTTTGAGGAGAATCTGCATTCCACTTGCTAAATCATGTAAAACAAGTGGAAGAGAGAAAAGATCTAATTAAACATCACTTGGGGATTTCAAGGAAAAGAGATATTAATCTCTCTCCTCAAGAAACCCTCCAGCCACAATTGTGATGACTCCGAATGATACCAATAATCTCTCAGATTTAAAAAATCAGACAGCTTGATCATTGAGTTGGAACAACAATTCCTTACTATTTGAATAAAAGTTTTTAGAGGGCCAGATTTCAAGTTCATAGTTTCATGTTAAACTTTAAAATAAAGTTAATATTTGTATTTCTACCATAGAATCACATACCAATGCCCATTTTCCACTCAAATGGTTAACATCTAGAAAGCATTGTGTATAAATTCATTCAGGTTCATGCAGGGGTTATGTATTTAGGTAGTATTGCTAATAAAGTAGTTTTGCTCTAAGATACTGCTTATTTCAAAATAAACACAAATATTTGCTTATTAGCTGCTCATTTTCACAGTATCAAAAAAAAAACTGAAGGCTATCTTAGCTTTTAGATTTTTCTCATCTTAAAGGTCAACTGTGTTAAATAAAAATCATCTTGCTATTTACTGCAGATATGAGTTTTTCAACAGTTTTCATTTCTCTTTTTAAAATTTTAATTGACATATAACATTGTATGTGTTTGTTATATCCACGTGATGTTTCAAAGTACATGTGTATTGTGGAATGGATACATGTAGCTAATTATCAAAAACATCATTGCCTTCCGTCATTGCTCTTGGGAGGAGAGGTCACACACCCACTCTCCCTACATTTTTCAAGAATGCAATACATCATTATCATCACTATGGTCCCCTTGGCACAACACATTTCCTGAAGTCTCTTCATCCTATCCAGCTGTAATGATGTATCCCTGTCCCTCACCTGTCCACCCAACCCTGATAACCACCCTTCTACGCTTCTGTTTTGGTGAGACTGGGATTTTCCAGTGTGGTGGGCAGTGGTGAACCTGTGCCCGGTACCCTCAATGGGGTCCTGGCTTCAAGAGCACCTGGAAAGATTAATAACTGTCCACTCCTTGTCGTCACCTCCACCTCAGCTCGGGGTCTGGGAACAGCGGGGGGCCGTGGCTTGCCCACCTGTTCTGGGAGATGAAGCACATCCGGGGTAAACAAGCTCCTTGTGAACTCACTCAGGGGGGCCAGGTTCCTTGGCAACTGGTTGCCTTGCAAGGCTGCTGTCTGCATCTCTCAACCAGGCAGCTCCTGGAGGGGGGTCCGGCAGTGCACTGCCCTCTGTGCTCACAGGTCTCTGTCTGCAGACCCCAAGGCCACCCTCCCGTGGCTGTTCAAATCCCAGGTCAGTAATCAATTGTACCAGGGGGCCGAGGAACGCAGGACGAGATTGCCTCACAGGCTGCAGATTGCACCTTGATGAAGTCATGGTGTCCTCTCACCTCCTGGACAGCTAGCTACCTTATTAGACATTTGTCTTTGTCATTAAGTACAGAGAAGACTGCAAATCCCTCTCATTGGTTTCATGAGTAAATGTCCCCAAGCAGGCTTGTTTGAGAGGCTGGTAAATTCCAGACAGGGAGCCGTTCGTCAATATGGACAGGGAGGAGGAAAGGGTGGAAAAGACCAGATGGACGGTCTGCTTCCCTGTAGCCCTGGAAAGCCAATTTCAATAGGATCATCCAATCAATAATGGAAAGGCCACTTTACGTGCTGTATTAGTTAGGATTAGGCTCAGCTGGCCGCATCGAAGAGCGAGTCCCAACCAAAAGAAAAAGGAATATATTTGTCTCACTTATAAAAGCAGCACAGAGGGCTGGGGTTATGGCTCAGTGGTAGAGCACTTGCCTAGCACACGTGAGACACTGGGTTCAATCCACAGCACCACATTAAAAAAAAATACTAACTACAGAGATAAAATAAATAAATAAATAAATAAGCAGTTCGGAAAGCTGCACCAAGGGTACAGAGGTGTCTGCTCCCCTAAATCTGCAGGGCATAGCATGGTTCAGCAGAATCCCTGTGATCCCCAGAATCAGACTCGGGGCCTCAGTGTTCAAGCAGGAGGCCAGAGGTCCAGTCGTCACAGCCTTGGTCTAGGGAGGAAGAAGGCAGCTCTCCTCCGTTAGGACATTTCCTGGGAATTTCACAAAACACTGCTGCTCACATCCCATTGGCCAAAACACACGGCCACACACAACTCTGAGGGGACAAGGGCAAGCAGTCATTCGACTTGGTGGCAGAGACTAGAAAAAACTTGGGGTCTGAGGAAAAGGAGGGAGTGGGGGGTACGGAGGCAGCTCCGACTTGCGTGGCATGGAATCCTAACCTCCTCCCGGGCCGAGCACTTTTAGTCTGGGGTGATTTTCAGAGAACAAATGTTCTTTTTTTTTAATACGATCACATCATAGAATCCAAGACATAAAATAAACCAAGAGCACTTGCCTGTTCACGATGAGGATATACGGAATCATATATCCTGACTAGAAATTATTTGAAATCCAATAAACTGTACTCATTATATATTGACTCATCTAGTTTCTAAAGAACCTTGAATATTATAGAGATAGCTACAGAATTAAAATAGGATTCTCACTAAGCTACATGGAGATATTTTTCATTATTGAAATTTATTTTGTTAAAAAAGAAAAAGAAAACCAGCTAAAAATCTATAAAAGAAAATCATATTTACCACTCTGAAAGCTCTACAATTTAAACCACCAAAGCTTTTCATACTAGCGCTGGTATTTAGGTCATAGAAGAATTGAGCTTTATTTTCCTGGAGGAGGGGTCACTGCTCTCTCTCCAGTGCCCTCACCCAAAATCACACACACACACACACACACACACACACGACACAAACAGACACAGTCAAAATTTTGATTTTGAATTCTAAGTCTGTTGCCATGACGACGACAACACCAACAGCAAAAAAAAAACAGCCGTGGCCTTCACTGGGTCTTGCTGGTTCCACTTGTTTTTGAAGAGCGGGGTGTATTTCAATCCCCAGGAGACAAGGATGATGGATAGAGTCTCAGACCAGAGGCCAGAAGACTGCTTTCTATTCTCGGCTTCCAGCATTGATTCGGGTGGCCACAGGCTAGCTGCTGACTGTCTCCGCCATTGTGTCGGCTTTCTTAGCTACTTCCACTTGCTGTCTACCCATTGGGACGGTAAGTAGTCACAGGGGGATTCACTGTGAGCACCTTTGAGATCAGCCCTCTTGGGCACTGCCCATCCTCATTTCCTGGGTAGGTGATTCCTGCAGATCATACAATCCAGGGTAGTCCGCGGGCAGAGACTTTTGGCGTATTCTGTGCTTGGCAGGCCTTCCTGCCCAGACATCTGAGGAACTGCAGACTCGGCAGCTTCCAAACTTCAAAGAATTATTTGGATTCAGACGTACTTCAACGACAAGAAAGCCATTTATAACTCAGTTGCAGACAGGGCACGAGGAAGCAGGTTTCTCTGGACACTCTGTGTGGAATTAGACGAGACGAGAGAGTTTGACCCAAGTGCTGGGTGGCGCGATGCCAAGTCTCAGATCTGGGTGCAGATATGAATGAAGAACACCTGGAATTGTCCGTTCCTGGCTCAGAACAAATGCTGTCATCCGCTGCAGGGATGTGCAGAGTGAGTTTCTTCTCCTCATTCTGAATGGGTCTCCCGGCACATCTAAGCTTACGGTGCTGTTGTCAATGGCTTCGTTACCATAAAGTTCTGAGATAGAACTACTTCTGGCGAAACAAACCAGTCTGCTAAGAATGTTTTGGTTCGCCTAGGAATTTGGAGCCGGCCTACATTTCCATGACGTGGAAAGGTTAATAGGTACAAAATGCCAGCCAGAGAGGAAAACTAAGCTTCAGTGATCTATTGCACAGAATGGTGACCCGATCAATAATCATGTGTGTTAATGGTTAATAAGAACAGTGCAGTGATGTCCTAAGAGCGATATAATGTGATAATAATAATGTAAGTCTCAAAATCACTAAAAGTGGATTTTAAGTGTTCTTGCCACAAGAATAGTAAAGCAAGTAGGTGAAATGATGGCTATGCTGATTAGCTTGATATAGCCACTCGGCCCTATGTACGTATAACAGAAATGTCACCTTATAACACATAAACATATGTCATTGTTACCTGTCAATTTAAAATAAAATTTAAGAAAATAAAAGTGAATTTTCACCCTGCCAAATGTTTCAAAAGGTCTATCAAAGTGGGGAACAAGTGCAGGACCAGCCTGGTGATGAACTTGGAGGGAAACTCGGAGCTATTTGTGAAGCAAACCACAGAATCGTCACAGAGTTGATTGAAACCTAAGCCTCTGATATTTGAGACATTCCAACTTCACTTACACCATAGACTTGACTCAGACAAATGCAGACATAAATCTTATCTTGCCCTTTGCTATCGGTGAGCTCTTCAGCAAATTATTTTATCTCTCCGAGCCTCAGTTTTGTAGTCTGTAAAATGGAAATAATTGTCTACTTCCCAGGATGGTAGTGTCAAAGGAGATAACTGACACTAAGATGGCTGTCCACCAACAGGGCAGGCTCTGGAGGGTGCACTTCCCTTCTGTCTAGAAGGCATCTTGGTGGGCACGGCCTATGCAGGGAGCAGATCTTACCCTCTGCCTGAGCAACTTCCACTCCCTCCACATAAGATAAGACTTGATCATCCAGTTTGATAGATAGGCTTGGGCTGATGGGCCACCTCCCCCATGGAAATTTCCATGAGGAGCAACCTAGTTTCATTTTCCCCAGGCAGGAGCCAATCAGCTTAAAGGTTGCTCTGTTCCCCAGGCAGGAGCCAATCAGCTTAAAGGTCGCCCTGTTTACTGGGAAAAGAGCCAATAGTGTTAAAGGTCACTCTGGTACACTCCCCCACCAGAAATCCCTATTTAAAGCTCCTGCCTGCCCAGAGCTCAGACACAACAGCTCCTCCCTGCTGAGAGGAAGCAGCCACTGCAACAGCTCTAGACCCACCGTCTCCAGCCCGACGGCAGCTGCCCAGCAGACAGCTCCAGAGACCACAGCCGGCACGACCAGGCACCCACCCTTGGTCCAGAGCTTGCACACCCCCATCTCCCTGACTCCTCTCTCCCACCAGAGCTTGCACACTTCCCTCTCCCTGACTCCTCTCTCCCTCCCCGTACTTCTTCTACCTCTGACCAGCCATAAAGGCTGGTGAATGAATCTCTTGGCTGCAAAAAAAAAAAAGACTTGGGTTCCACTATCAGGTAAAACCCCTGAAAGCCAAGACGAAGTCATTTCACCTCACTTTCTGTTTTTAATTTCTGCTTGATTGGGGAACACCTTTATTTCATGGACATTTAAAGAAAACGTCAAGGTGTCCCTGAGGTTCCTGGAGAGCCTCTGGCTGAGATCTGCCCTGTCTTGGAGAGCGCCAGCCGAGCCCAGGTGGCGGCATCCCCGGCCTCCTGGCAATCTGCAGCTTTGGTCCAAGGAAGGCGGAAGCCCCGCTGTCCTGACAGCACTAGGAGCTGTGGCTGCCTTCCTTCCTGTCCCCATAGCCTTTCGGGAGGAGCTCCGGCAAGGACTCGGGAGCTAACGCCACGGCATGGTTGCGAGAGCCGCGTCTTCCTGAGTTTAAAGTGGCGGAGACACTGAAGACTGCTTGGAGGACAGGGGCTTATTCCCAAATATTGTGCCTTTCAAATCTAGAAGCCACGTTTTCTGTATTTTTTAGCTACACATCACACTCCTCTTCTAAAAATGTCATTAGTTTTGCTGGAGAATAAAATATAGAACCCGTGGTGATGAAACAATCCAGCCGCTGGTGACAGGGCACAATGCCTCTGCTGGTCTCTGCCACCCACTTCACCCTCTCGGGCTGCACGCAGCGCGGAGCAGAACAAAGCACACAGGTCGGAGGCGGCCGCAGGAGCTGGAGCCTGCCTGTGTCAACACCCCCTTAGAACCCTGGCAGGGATCTCGAATGTCAGGGTGGAGGGGCGGCGGGGAGACTGGTGGGCGCAGGTGTGCGAGGAGAGGACGGAGGCCAGGTGACAAGCTGGTCCGCACGCTGCTGGCCAGTCACTTCCTGGTGGCGTCGCAGCTCCTCCTCCCTGCAGCCCTCCCACAGGAAGGCTGACCTTTGAGGATCTCCCCCAGGGTCAGCCACACTGGCCTCCAGGCTGCTGCTGCAGGAGCCTCTGCACCCCCCACGTCCACCCGACGTCTGTTGTCGTGACCGCTCCCCCAATCCCTGCAAGCTGGCTTCCCGTGCCTTTCCCATCCTCTGCACTTGAAGAATGGCAGCTTAATCTTCTGTAAGTCACTCTTTCCTGAATCCGTGACTAAGTGCCTCACGCCCCTGGGGAGTCTGCATCCATGCAAAGGGCATCACTGTGGTCACTTACTCCTGGTGGTCAAGTTGTCACTCCTTGTAAGAAGGCTACAGGAAGAAGAAGAAATACTGATACCGGGAGGAGGGAATAGCCCTTAGCATCAGCACCCAAGCCCACAAAGAAAGAGCAACTCCACCTACCTTGTAGTGAAGAATTGCAAATTAACATGCACAAAGCCCAGGTTCAATCCCCAGCACCACACACACACACAAATTAATTTTTGCAAAATAATACAAGAGCACAGTGGGAAAAGGAAGTGCTTCTCTGACATTTGAGTCTGGGTGGCTTAAGTGAGACAGGTAACCCTCTAGAGCCTCAGTTTTCCAACATGGAATGTCAGGCAGTTTTCTATTACTGTAACAAAATACCTGATATAATCAACCTAAAAAAGAGGAAATATTTATTTTGGGCTCATTGTTTTGGAGGATTCAATTCACAATTCATTGTTCCTTTTGCCTCTGGGCCTGTGGTGGGGTAGCACACCATGATGGGAAGCATCCAAAGGAGCAGACTCTTCACCTCATGGCCAGGACAAGAAAGAAGAAGAAGGGACAAGGGTCCCAATATCACCTTCAAGGTCATGTTCCCAGTGACCAGACTTCCCA
This sequence comes from Tamias sibiricus, assembly GCA_025594165.1. Taxonomy (NCBI): domain Eukaryota; kingdom Metazoa; phylum Chordata; class Mammalia; order Rodentia; family Sciuridae; genus Tamias; species Tamias sibiricus. The sequence goes on along the minus strand of CM046662.1, from coordinate 165,177,124 downwards.
CTAGGCCCACGTATGAAACGTTCCACCACCTCCTGATAGTGCCATGGCTGGGGACCGCCTTTAACACACAGGCCTTGGGGGGAGCACTTCTCCCCGCAGCAGAGACCATAAACCCAGCATGCAGATCTGTTGGGAGCACCGCTAACATCGTTCCTGGCACACAATGGGGGAGATGGTGATCGTCAGTGTCACTGGTGGCAGTACACCCTTTGGTGAAGTTTTTTAAAATGACGAAAATAGAATTTGGAAGAATTCAGGTCAAACAAGTAAAATAATAATCATAAATACTATTGTGGGATATGCAATCCTTTGAAGGCATTTGAAAGCTCAGGGTCCCCAAATATGGTGCATATCCTTTGATCCATTGATTCCTTTCCAATAAAGTTGAAACAAGAAGATAATTGTAAAGTGCAACATATGTCATATTATGGAACCATAGTAGTCAATCGTGGGACAGAAAGAGGGTGGTATCCCTCCTCCCCAGCAGAAGGGTCACGGCCAACCCTATAACAAAAGACACGTTAAGAAGAGAAACGCACATTATTGGGTCATAGTTGCCCATGGTGCAGGAGCCTTCAGCGTGAAAACCCAAAGACACAGGGCAGCTCTGATCTCACGCCTGGTTTGTTGAAGCAGGGTCAGCCCCGTAGAAATGGAAAAGGACAGAATAGGCATGTGCTGATGGTGACAGACCCGGTGGGGAAACCCAGCAAGGCCTGGCCAGACTCCAGGAGGGCTATCACAGATATCTCCATATACTGTCCTGCATTTCCAGAGTGTCCCTCGCTGGACGCCGGTGTGTAGGTGCCAATCTACAACACTGACTATGTCCCATGTGTGTCTGCTATCAGTCAGAGGGCCTTCACAGACTGTGTTGAAGGAAAGAAAGGTTCTTGCTGCAGGGTCCACGTGCTCCTTGAACTCTCTGTGCAGCATTTCTTCCCCCTGGGTCGGGGCAAGGAGCCTCTTGAAAATGGGGGTTTTATGACCTACCATCAAACAAGGGAGATCAGGGGATTTCTTTATGTCCAGCTGTAACACAGAAAGAGGAGAGAATGGTAGAATAATATTTTTAGTTTTATGATTGGCTTTGGGGACATGGGGTCCTGCTGTCTATGGCTTGCTTGGAGAAGGAATTCTAGTTCCTATGTCTTGTTTCTGGAGAAAATGAAGTCAGGGAAGGCAAGAGAGGAACTTTACTTCCGAGGCTACTTCACTTTGGGGTAACATGATCTGAAACCCAACATAAGACAATGCATAGTTAGATGTCTAGATCAATGCATCAAAATAGAAAGTCTAGACATAAGACCTATTAAACCTGCCTGCATTCAGTCACCTGATGTATATCAAAATGGCACTCCTGGGCACAGGTCTCTTGTTGATGGTGCTGGGGCCAGTGCTTATCCACAGGAAAAAATCTTGCAAATGGTGAAACAATAAATCTTTTAGAAGAAAACATCAGAGAACATATTTATGATCATGGAATGGGCATGGATTTTAAAAACAAGCCCCACAAGATGTTAGTTGTAAGGAAAAAAATAATACACTGGAACCACATTAAATTAAGAACTTTTATAGATCAAGATACCATTAACCCATTGAAAAGGTAATCCCACAGAATAAGAGAAGTTTTTGCAAAATACATATCCCAGTTGGAACTTATATCCAGAATATTTAAAGAACTTCCACAAATCATCAAGAAAGAAGTAAGCCAACCCAATGGGCAAATGAGCAAAAGACTAGCAGGCACTTCACAGAGAAGGATATTCCAAATGGCAAATACACCAAACTGGGTAACCTGAATGCTCACCAGGAGTGTAATGGGTCAGTAAATTGTAGTGTGCAGCCATGCGTGGAATTCCATGTCACTATGATAATGAATTGGGCATGCAGCCACATGGGTGGGGGTCGGAAACAACACTGAGAGGAAGCGATGACCCAGAGCGGGCAGAGGTGGTCCGTTTTAGAAGTCAGTGAAGTAGTCCCTCTTGATGAGGGGAAAGGGATATCAGGATGATTCTCTGGTGCTGGCAATTCTGTGTTCTGGGCACTGGCTACAAAGTGTGATCACTTTGTGAAATTTCACTGAGCTATATCTGTATGATTCGTGTCTCTTTATAACTTGGGCATGTTTCTGGGTATGTTTTGTTCCCCAATAAACAGTTGACCCCCTACAAATTGCATTACATATGAAGACACATGCATGCACACACATACACACACACATATGCACACACTGGTTCATTAATACTGGGTTGGGGAAATAGTCCAATGTCCCAAACTAAATTTTCATGAGTTGTGGGACAGCAGTCCACCTCTAAAACCCTGCAGCCCCATTCTAGATGATATTCCGTATGCCTCACTTCCCGGCACCCTTTGCCCGACCACCACTTTGCACTGCAGTTTCTTTATTGTCTCATCAAGTGAGAGGTCCACAACCCTTGTTATTAGTGTTTATTTCCCACAAAAATCTGCTGCTTCATTTTCATGTCTGAACTTAGAGGCTGATCTGTGGAAGGCAGCCAGCTGAGCTGATCCCAGAGTCACATCCCCTGTCAGCTGAACCAGTAGGTCATGAAGAGTTCCTGATGCCAACTGAACTCAAAAGTGGCTGGTTGTCGTTATTGTTGCATGGACTCCGAAGAGACAGGCATGTCAACATTGTCCTTTGTGATTGGTGAGGTGTTACACAGGATAGATTGCCACAGGGGAAGGCCAAGGGAACTGTATGAAAACTCTCAGCGGCTCAGTGATGAAGTTCTCTCAATCACACGATCCATTAGAGGCCCTGTTTGTCGCTGCCTGAAGCGATTGCCACTTAGAGCAACGACGCCGTGGGAATAAGTTCAGAGGCAGACTGGAAACGAACAGGCTCTTTATTCTGCTAGCTTCTCTCTCTGGCTCCAACAACAACTCCAACACCATCCACACTCCTCCAACCACCGCACAATGCCGCCGGCCCGCTCTGCAATCTCTTGGGCCAAGTCTCGCGAGACCATGTAAATGGCGTCGACCAGAGCAGCAATGTCCCGGGCCAAGTCTCACGAGACCATGGAAGGTGGTAATGCTTGAACATCTTTATGGCTCACAGCTAACCGCAATCTTAGCTATCTCCTTAATTAGGGCTCCTACACCTGTTTGTTCTGATTCCCCAAGGACCCAGCTGCACAGGCTCCTTGTCTCCATCACCACAGTTGGAGGAGAGGGCCAGGTGCTGGTCTTAAGCTTCTGTCCAGAACAATCATGTAAGTCCAAGCCTGCACTGGGGAGGGGAGGAGAGCCAGGAGCAGAGGCCCTGACAGGAATCACGTGTGTTTCTTCACAGTTGAAGTTTGGAGAGGGAACTGTTTTCAGTACAGGGAGAAGGGAGAAGGGATGCAAACCCAGCCAGCAGGTTGGCAGCACCAACCCTGGTCCACAAAGGGTGAATTGACACTAGACGACAGTCCATTGGGACAATCACATATAGATGAACTCTTGCTAAAAAACAAGGTTATTCAGTGATTCTTGTTAAAGCACAGTAAGAAAGACTTTATTCAGGACGGTCACCAGAGGTATGAGGACCACAGCAAATGAGAAGGGAGACTGAGACAACTCCAAATGCAGCATGGGCAGGCAGGAATTTACAGCCAAGGAGCAGGGTGGGGTCAGAGCATAGAAAACTACTAAGAGTTAGTGTAGGAGGTAAGTGGGATTCTGGCTAAACCAAGCGCCCAGGGTTCTTGCAGAAGTCAGGCTTCTCCTGGGGGGTAGAGGAGGGTGAGTGGTCACATGTTGAAGAGGGGGTTCTGCTAACCTGGATTTTACAAGGTGGTACACAGATGGGCCTAGAAGAGGCTCAGGAGCTTAACTAAAGTTTGGTCATGCAAAGCATCTTGGCCATTCTGCAAGTTCAGAGGGCTCTATTGTAGTTAAAATAATTTAGTTCCATTTTCTTCTGTTTGTACAATGTCATACCTTAAAGAATGCCTAAAGAAAAATCACGACATTCAGAAATAATTCCTCTGGAGACATGAGGGGCTCTGTATCTATCTATAAGGATCAGGGGGAAAGAGCCAGCAGCCATTAGGAAGGTGTGTTGATAACACCAGGCAGCTCCCTGCTCCTCCCAGGGATGAGATTAAAAGAGTCGATTTCTCCGATAGCAAAGCCTGCTGGATTAAACATTAGGAGTGGTTGATTTTGCATTTTATGGGATAAGGAGACCATGAAGTGTTAAGATGCTCGTAAATGTAATATCATTGAATGCATTTTGGGATTCCCTCCCACTCCCCATCAAATTTGGAAACCTCTGCTCCAAAGGCAGACTTCATGGAACATATGCATGGTATTTGCAGTTCCATAAAACAAAATAAAAATGAAGCTCTCTGCAGGTGGTAGGGGCTCGATGTAAGTTGTTAATTTTATCAAGTGGATTATTTTACTGTAAACATGAATTTGGCATTTCCCTGAAGCCCTCGCTTTGCCTGGGGATCTGACCCAGCTGCTCCGCACACTCGCACAGCTCAGCTTGCGGAGGGAGGGGAGTGGGAGCTTGGTGGTAAATAGCTGTGCTGTTCTCCAAGGGAGTCCTTTTGGCTTTGAAGCTGGGCCCCTGGTGAGGGGAGAGGATGCTGGCTCCACACTCCAGGTGCAGAGCTGTTTCTGATAAGATTAAAAGGATGTTTTTCCTTCCAGATATCATTCCTTCACACAGCAGTGTTTCCTAAACACAGCGATGATGTGCCAAATGGTGCAATCCCTCTCCTAGGGCACAGTGACTCCTTCCTTCCTGTTATCATGGTCAGCTTTGGATTTTTCTTGGCAATTCCTATCCCTTTGTTTTACCTCCAAGTCTAATATTTCTGAACCAGAGAGGAACTCAGTAACTATGGTTCTGCTAAAAAAAAGCTAGTTTTTATTGTGAATTCTCATATAAATCTAAATAAAATATGGTCCTATTAGCAACGATGTTTCACCCAATGGCTTCAAATTGGGTAGAATTTCATTTTCATTCTTCCCATTGATTCAAACCAAAAGGTCATGGTGTGCCTAATTCTTGTTGCAATATTTGCTTCATATTAAAATTGACCAACTACACTTCTTCATTGTCGCAGGATACAGATAACATAACACCACTTTAACTCTTTTTAAAGTGTACCGTTCTGTGGCACTGAGTGCCTTCACTATGTCGTGTGAGCATCACTGAGATTCAACATGTCTAACGGTCCAAAGAAATCCTGATTCCCAGGGAAAATAAATCTCTGTTGTCGAGTGATTTACCACACGGCACTTTTAACCAACTTGATTGCTTGATTATAAGGACTGCAAACAATGTGGGACTTCCCTTTGGAAATCCCATCCCTTGCCCAAGTCCCAGGACATTAAGAGCATGGGGGGTGATCATCAATACCAACTAAAAACTTTAATATACAAATAAAAACATATTTTGGAATGTTATACCGATTTGCCCTTGCACCGCAGATGTACAAAGACACCATTTTCCCTATATCCACTCTTATCTCACTGGTCTTTGTCCTTTCTCATGTTGCCACCAGTGTGCTCCTGCCCGCAGCTGACAATGGTGACTGTTAGTGGGCTCTAGAGGAGGAAGTTTATCTGGGGCTCACAGTTTCAGAGGTCTCAGTCCATAGATGGGGCTTGAGATGAGGCTGAACATCATGGAGGAAAAGCAGCTCACGTGATGTCCAGGAAGCAGACAGAGAGAGCTCTGCTCATAAAGACAAAATATATACCCCAAGGGATGCTCCCCCAAACCCACCTCCTCCAACTGCACCCTACCTGCCTACAGTCACCGCCCAGTTAATCACTATCAGAGGATTAACGCACTGATAGGGTTAAGGCTCTCATAACTCAATCATTTGACCTCTAAGCTCTCCTGCATTGTCTACACATGAGCTTCTGGGGAACACCTCATATCTAAACCATCCTCTACTTCAATCAATAGTCCTGTTTTTTCTGCTTGAATCGCTGTGTAACTCTGGTTTTCCTTGGTAGATGACAATATCCTACTTCCTGGGGAACCATCTCTGTAACCCTAGGCCAACCCCAGAGGGCAAACCCGGACAATCCTACCAAGGAGGGCAGAATTTGATGCTAAATCAGCAATTTGTGCTACCTGCCTGTTCAGCTGCTCCTCTGGCTGATGCCAATCACCATCTAACCCGTCACACACACAGTGCTCCGCCCGCAAGGTGCCCGCAAGGTGACTTTTAGGACAGAGGAGCTTGATACACTGATAAGAGCAGTTGCAAAAGCTAAGAACCAGGTTTCCCTTTTTCATTTAACCTGAAGATTCTCTTAATTCCCTGCATAATAATGTCAATAATTCTGCTTTCCGAGCTCCACTGTCTGGATAAGACATCTGGATTTCATTTTGGAGAAAAATAAAGGGCCTAGACAATGCAATGACTGTTTCCAAGTGCTATCCTCAGGGTCGGGAACTGAGTCGGTCCTCTTTCTCCTCACCCCTCACACCAAACCTCAAATCATGAGGTTGCTTTTCAATATTAAAGATGTTCATTTATACCATAAGTGGGGCTTTCTCCAATGTTCCAAACTAAACTTTAAGATGTAGGTAGTTCTGGTCAGGTGCAGTGGCACATGCTTGTTATCCCAGAAGCACGGGAGGATGAGGAAGGAGGATCACAAGTTCAAAGCCAGCCTCAGCAACTTATCAAGGCCCCAAGCAACTCAGAGAGGCACTAAGCCACTCAGTGAGACCCTGTCTCTAAATAAAATCTAAAAAAAGACTGGGGATGTAGCTCAGTGGTGAAGCACCTCTGGGTTCAATCCCTGGTACAGGCAGAAAGAGAGAGAGAGAGAGAGAGAGAGAGAGAGAGAGAGAGAGAGAGAGAAAGGAAGGAGGGAGGGAGGGAGGGAAGGAAGGAAGGAAGAAAAATGTAGATGGTTCCTATGAATGCAAAGTCTTAAGAAATCTGTGATAAAAAATAATACTTAAAACATAAACACTGGAATTCTATCATGAAATAGGTTGTGCTTCTTGTTGGCCAAAGCCTTGAGTCTAAGGCTCCCAGCTTGAGAGTGTCCACAGCGTGTCCCTGAGCCCAGAGGGGACATGGCAAGGAACAGGCACTGCACCCTGGAGCTCCACACCCTCTGCCTCCTTCCTCCTCCTCCTCCACATCTTCTTGTCTCTTCTTCTTCCACTTCGCTCCCCCACCCCTTTGAGTTTTCTCTCCCTCCTCCTTTCGTCCCCAGGTGCTTCTCCCTGACCACCGGCTCCCTGGCTCCCTTTTATGGAAAACACATGGAACTCTGCTGCATCTTGAAGCGGATTCTAAGTTACTATCTGTCCTGTTCCTAATTTTACTCACACAGACAACAAATGAGTTGTATTTGTTTGTGGCAAAAAAAGAAAAAAAAAAAAAAAAAAAAAGAAAAAGAAACAGATAAGAGGTGGCCCTGATGCCACATGCAACTCTAAAGGTGGGCATGCCCTGGGGCGGTCGGGGGTCCTGCAAGGCCCCTCCCACTGTTGGTGCCACTGAGCCACCTCCTGGGCTTCTCTCTGGTCTGAGCATCCTACTGCCAGGAAGTTGTCTGCGCTCACAACGAGAGCAGTAAGGAATCCTACTATGGTCCTGTTTGCCACGACCTCCACTTTATGAGGAGAAGACAGCACAGAGCTCAGGGAAGCCAGGAACTGTTTTGGAGGGAAAGGTAACTTTACACTTCCACTCAAGGTCCCTAAGGTGGTATTTCCTCTCCATCCTCTGAAGCAGCCCCAATCAGGGAGATGGCTATTGCGGCTAGCTGGAAGCCATGAGTTCCACCTGATAATAATCATATGCACGTGACGCACCCGCAAAGCTAAAGGTATATAACCGGGTGAAAGTGGTCAGAAGCGGCATTCAGTCAGTCAGTCGCTCAGTCGCTCAGTCGGTCGGAAGAAGAGTTCGGGTCAGAGAAGAAGAAAAGAGTCAGAGCGGCCAGAACGTAGTCAGAAGAAGAAATAAGAGTCAGAGCGGTTAAAGAGTTTGGTCAGAAGAAGCTAGAGAAAGAAATGAGAAACCATAGATAGAGCGAAGTAGTTGTTGCTGGTTGGAGTCAGGCCGAGGCTGCCGAAGAAGAAAGAAGAATCTCTCTCTCTCTCTCTCTCTCTCTCTCTCTCTCTCTCTCTCTCTCTCTCTCTCTCTCTCTCTCTAAGCTCTCTCTAAGAAAGTAAAAGAAAGTAAAGTAAAGAAGTAAAGAGTCAGTAGTCAGAAGAAGTAAAGAGTCAGAGAGGTTGCTGAAAGAGCCAGTGTTAGAGTTTTGAGAGGTTGCTAAAGCCGAAGAATAAAAAACCTTCTTTCATCTTCATTCTGCCTCCGAGTTTTTCTCCCGCGGCGTTGTTGCTCCAAGTCAGGAAGGAACAGTCCTCCACTTCACTGAGGTGTAACGAACTAATCCAAAGCGTGCAGGTTGAGCACCCCCAATCTGAAAACCCTGTATCTAAAATGCTCTAATATAAAAAATTTTGAGCACAGAAATAACACCACAAGTGGAAAATTCTATAGCAAGGAACTTTTGTTGCATGTACAAAGTTACTACTATAAATATTGTATGAAATTACCTTCAGGCTGCATACATAAGGTCTATATGAAACATAAATGAAGTTTGGGTTTAGATTTCAGTCCATCCCCAATGCATTTCATTGTGTATTTGCAAATATTCCAAAATTCAATAAATGTGAAATCGAAAACACTTTCAGTCCCAAGCATTTTGGGTCGTTGACACTCAAACTGTATGTATTTTATAGCGTACAGTGTGATGTCTTGATATATGCATACATTGAGAAATGATTTCCACAATCAAGTTAGTTCACATAGACGTTGCCCCACATAGGTTTTTTATTTGTGTGTGTGTGTGTGTGCGTGTGTGTGTGTGTGCGTGTGTGGTGGAGACCATTCACAACTTACTCTTATGAATTCTCAAGTGTCCAGTACAGTGTCCTGTGCTCACTTATGGGATGAGGGAGATTCTTTGTGAGGACCCAAATGCTCCTCATTATCCAGCACCTGCCTTCCCACTTCTAGTTGTCTGTTCTGTTAATGCTGGTGCAAGGTCCATAAAATCGAGTGTGTGGGCTGCAGACTTCAATATCTGAATCAATGTCATGGACAAGAAGTCTATGATTTGTTTCTGAAGTTCACAAACATTCGTATGACACTTCTCGCCTTTTTCAGTGGGACAATCTATACATATTTGCTGTCATCAGATGGCCTCCTCATTCATTTAGAGAAATAATTGGCAAAAATTAATCAGCAATATCAACACGGTCCTGTCATGCTGTCCTGCTCTGTCTTCAGTCAAAAGAAAAATGTATCATGTTGGAAGACTAGAAAAGAATATGAAAAAGCCCAACACACCTTCTTCCAAACACCCAAGTGTTCAAGTTTTTCAGGTAAGTTCATTGACATGGGTTTTCCTGTGTAATGTGTGAAACCAGTTTTCAGCAAATGACATTTAAATTTGTACTGTTTCTTTTTGGAAACTCCTAGGAAGCTGAGAGAACCCTCCTTGCTGGTCTGGGTGGAGTTGCCTGGGCTGGGGTCTCCCTGGTCCTCCCTCATTCATCCAGACTTCACGGCACAGCGCCCCCTCTGGATGCTCATGAAATAGGATAAGCATCCATGGGCTTCCCAGCTGCCTTTGCCCCACCTCCTTCCTCCCTCAGCTCTTGCCTGGCACAGGTCAGCTGGCATGTCAGCAGGTGGGGACTCTTCGGCAGCTGTGGGTGGATGAGGGGAGGCCGAACAGCTAGAGAACAAAGAGGGACCGGAATAACCCTTTGCCATTTCTATTACCTTGATATGATTTTCTTTTCAGGCTATAAATTCACTTCTTTCAAATAAGAAGCTTTGTTGAATAAAAATATTTCTTAAAATTGCCATTAAGTGTACCTTTTGCTCAAGATGAACCTATTGAACATTTTCTTTATTATAATTAAGCCCAATACATAGCAATTGGAAGCATTTGTCCAAATGCTAAGGATTTGCTCTCAGCTTAGTGTGAAACAGGAAGCCGGGGAATAGATGTGCATTCAAAATAAGCCCCAAAGAGCTTATTCTTTTTCTTTTTCTTTTTTTTAAATTTTTTATGCTGAAGGAAGGTATGTGGCTCGAACCCAGGACAATCCCTTTGTCTCCTCAGTATTAGTGGATCTAGCTCTGCTTTGAGCACGTTTGAAGATGCACTCAATGTCTGTCCAGCAACCATGGGGATCCTAAATCCAGACAACCTCCAGAGGAGAGCAAAGAACCAGGGGAAGGTCAAGGGCAGTGAGTGGAGCGCTCCGACAGGAACAAGCCTTGCTAATGGGCAGCTATGTGAGGGAGGCTGGTGGTCCAGCTCCCCAGGCGACCACGAGAGTCCTGACTGCAGTTCTCAAGAACTTCGCACTGGCTTGAGGTATTTATCTGCAGTGCCATATGTGGGGTTCTTTAACTTGTGATTTTTTTTAAGGCAACACAAAGATTGACGATGATGAACACGCGTGTTGAACATAAACCACCAAGAGCTTACTAAGCTGTAAGTGTATGTCTGTGTAGTCAATGGGCGGCCAATAATACGCAAGCGTGAGATGACCTGATTGAGAACGTTATTTTCCTTCGGTCTGGTTTTGAAAGGAAACAAAGCTTACTTCCTTTTCTCTTTTCAAATGGAAAAGGGGCTCTCAGGAGGCAAGAGTGGGCTCTTGTAGATGAGGAGGTGGGAAACATGGGAAGACGGTGAGAAGGAGCGTGGAAACCAGGGAGTGCATCCTGGGGTGGGGCGATCTGCCAGGAGTGGAGACCCACCCACTTGGCACCCCCACTTTCAAGCTGTGGCTGTTGAAGACTTACGCATAAGGGTCGTGACTTCAGGCTGTGTAAAAGATCCAGGTTGACAGGGGCTGGGATTGTGGCTCAGCGGTAGAACGCTCGCCTAGCACGTGGGCGACCCGGGTTCGATCCAATGCATTGAATAAAACGCATGTGTACAACTAAAGCAAATAAATAAAAATATTAAAAAAAAAAAAAAAAGATCCAGGTTGATAGAGGAGTTGGGAGAAGCAGGTTTGCCTGGCTTTGGGTGGGCTGTGGAAAGTTGGTGGGCCAGACCCAGCCTGCCTCCTGCTTTCGTAAGTCAGGTTGCATTGGTTACATAACATCAATGGTGGCTTTTGCTTTACAAGGGCAGGGTTGAGTAGCTGTGCCAGAGACCATGGGTACCATCCACAAAGCCTAGAGCATTTGGTATTGGCTCCTTACTGGGCCGGGGGGGGGGGGCAGACTTCTGGACTGTTTGCTGGGATATGGGGGTGTCTGCTTTTCTCATTGGAGCCTGAAGTCAGGAGGTCCTTCCTACATTTTCTGACTGGCTCAAGTCCTCAGGATGTGCAATCACAGGCCAGAAGAAGAATCAATGATGCCTCACATTCACATCACCCCATGTTCCCAGGTCTTGCCAACTTGCCTCTCGACTTCCGTGAAAGATATTTTATATTCATATCGACATTTACCCCCCTGTGTTAGATATTAGGGAATAAGAGGTTTCTGGGACCGAAGCCCTTTAACACCAATTTATAGCCGCTATTTACTGGGCCAATTTCCCATTGATTCTTTGACATCACACTTAGTGACCTAAAACAAGACAAGCTGTCTACCAGTTGGGAGGTCAGAAGTCCCAAATCAGCCTCAGAGGAGTCAACTTGAGGGGTCACCAGGGCTGTGCTCCCTTGGAGGTTCTAAGGGAGACCTGGTTGTCTTCTAGAGGCCACCTGCGTTCCTGGGCTCGGGGCCCCTTCCTTCACAGAGCCAGCAGGACAACGTCTCTCTCTTCTCTATTGTCCCCTCTTTTCTGACTCTCACCCTCCCACGTCCTTCTTCTGAGGACCCTGTGCTTCCATCACACCCACGCGGGGGTCCAGGATGATCTCCCCACCTCAAGACCTTTCACGCAATCCCATCTGCACAGTCCCTTTGCCATGTAAAGTGGCATTTGCCGATGCTAGGATTAGGCTGTGGACATCTTTGGGGACACGTTATATGGCCTTCAGCCCACTGCACACCAGAACCCTGAGGCTCCGGCGCCACCTCCGCCTCTGTGAAGAATCGCTGAAAAGCCACAGCATGTCAACGCATGGGCCTGTCCCAGTCCAGCCTGGAGTCCCTCTGTATGCCTCTCAGCTGTCCTCCAGGAAGGGGTGCGTGGGGAGGGCGCAGGCCCCTGGTCCACTGCACTCATCTCCGGTGTCTGCTGGGCAGGGGGGCTGGCAGCCCTGCCCCCCCACAGTGGGGCAAGCCCTGGATTGTTGCTGCCTGAAGCGATGGCCGCTTGGAGCAACGACGCCACGGGAATAAGTTCAGAGGCGGACAGGAAACGAACAGGCTCTTTATTCTGTTAGCGTCTCTCTCCGGCTCCAACAACAACTCCAACACCATCCACACTCCTACAACCACCACCAAAAATGGCACCGACCCTATCCGCAATGTCCCGGGCCAAGTCTCGCAAGATCATGCAAATGGCGCTGACTCAATCCGCAATGTCCCGGGCCAAGTCTCTCGAGACCATGGGAGGTGGTAATGCTTATGGCTCACAGCTAGCCGTGATCTTAGCTGTCTCCTTAATTAGGGCTCCTGCCCTGGATGACCCCATTCTGCAAGCTCAGGGATCCCTCCTGCCCTCGGCCTCCCCAGGAGGAAGTTTCAGATCCAGGGAGGCACTTCCTGGTCCACACTGTGTCCTTCCAAGGCCACATCTCAGGAGGACACGGGGAAATTCCCTCCTGCAGGAGAGCAGGGATAGGTTTGCTGGCACAGTTTTGCTCAGAGAGGCGAACACACAACTGGCCGCCACCAGGAGCTCAAAGACGGAGCTCAAGGCCTCTCTGTAGACAGCGTGGCTCGTGCCTTACAAGTAGCACCTGACGACAAGCCTTGGCAACGACGCAGGCTCTGTGCCGCCTCCTCCGGCGGATGCCAGGCTTCCCGGGGGGCTACGTCGGTTTCATTCTCTCCCGCGCCCTGGCGCAGCCCAGTAGGGGTTGGATGCACAGGGAGAACTAGTCGTGCTTCCTTTCCTGCCCCTGGAAGCTTGTCAGGGCTGAAAGCACGGCTCCTTTGTACCTGGATCCACTCGACACTGTGTGGCCACCTTCCTGTTACTCCACACCCGGGACGGATTTCCATGGCTCTCTGGTCTCCACCAGGGTGCCCTGTAGGAGCCCTGTTTGGGGAGATGGCTTAAATTGCGGTGGACTACAGGCTTTGGCTTTGGACATGTTTGGGCATTGTCGCCTTCCGTAGTCTCACGGGACTTGGCCTGGGATCTTGCGAGACTTGGCGGGAGATCTCGAGGGACTTGAGCGAGATTGCGGATGAGGTCTGCGCCATTTTGGAGGTTAGAGGAGCGTGGATGGCGTGTCGGGGTGTAGTTAGAGCCAGAGAGAAAAGTTATCAGAATAAAGAGCTGTTTGTTTCCAGTTCGTCTCTAAACTTCTTTCCGCGGCTTCTTTGCTCCAAGCGGCCATCGCTTCAGGCGACTACAGTGCCCCATCTGCGGGAGGGTGAACACGGCGCATCACCCTTCTCCTGCTTCCTTCGGTCCTGTGAGGCGGGTTCCCTTGAGGGCACTAGTACAAGCCCAGCGTCCAGCCCAACTCGTGGTTCCGGGACCACGGATTCTTCAAGGCATGGACTCTTCCCTCTCGTTTCCCCTGTGATGTTGCACCCAAGTCGAGCAGAGTGGTTAATGAAAATAAGCCTCACCTTTATTTTCCGTGCTTAATAGAAGTGCAGCAGCTTATGAGAGTTGGCATCAAAGGGTGAGGGAACAATCAGACATTCAGTTTAGCAATCAAAGAGATGAATGAAGCAAGATGGGGAGCTGAATTCTGGACAAATATTCACACAGTGGTATAACCCACCAGTGACTGCAGGTAATGTTTTTTAAGAAGCTGACATGTTTTCTGCTGCTAAGATGTCAGACAAAGAAATACACAAATATGTGAGATTCTTTGTTCTGATCAAAGCTGAAAGAGTTTAAGTTGTTTTCTCAATAATGTCTCAGCGTGGTCAGAAAGAGGGCTATGGACAATGAGTCATTCCCCTACAAGGCATCACGTGGTGTTGCTGTGTCTCTTAACGAGTATTGAATGTGGTTTTCAGATACTGAATGTTTGTCCACCAAGTGGGTATCCATAACAAGGGTTCTATCCGTGCACAGAGGAATGGACTCTGGAATTCTCTTTGTTGTTGATCTGAGAATCCCTGCACGTGGGCTACGGTGGAGGCGTCGGCCCAACAGTGGAACCCACTGCTGACACATGGGGCGTGGGCAAGCTGGGCTCGATGAGGCCACTCCCGGAGCATTCTGGGCAACCACAAGCTCATGCAAAGCACAGCTGGCTGTCCCCAGACGCCACCCGCTGGGCAGCTCAAGCACAGTGGACGAGGCAAGCAGGGAGAGGAGGGTCTCTGCCCTTCACAGGGTCGCTGTTGAAATCAGACACGAGTAGGAAACAGAGGTTCAACAAGAGGTGGGTCCCCTGGAAGGACACCTGCAGAAGACCCCCAGGTGCACGCGTCTAATCAACACGCGGTCCAGCTGGCGTCTCCGGCCGCAGTGTCTCCGGCCACTCTGTCCCTCAGCAGTGTTTACTCAAGGTTTGTAGTGTGCAGTCACTTGGTCACTGCTGCGCACGAGCCCACCCTGTTCCTTCCCTGGTGGAGCTGAGGTGACAGGCAGGGGCCTGCGAGTGCAGGGCACAGGGCAGGCTTCCTAGAATGTGTCCCCCGAGGGCCTCTCTGGGTGGGAAGATTTTGAGCAGAGTGGGATGGAATGAAGAAGTGAGCTGTCTGGAGATCGGAGGGTGGAGTAGGAGGAGGAGGAGGAGGGCAAAGACCCTAAGGTGACGATGAGCCGAGGAATTCCGGGAACAAAAAGGTGGGTGGGGCTGGGGCAGTTGTGACCAAGGAGCTGACGTTGGAATGGCCCCACAGGTGTGGACCCGTAAGGACCCGGGGTTCCTCCTCCTGCGTGGAATTCCATCCTTCCTTGTGGGCTTTGCTAAAGAATGCCACCTGATTAATCTCTTAAGAAAGTGGCCATGGCTGCTGATAAAACCCATTGAGATCACGCGTGAAAAACCTAGTATCTTCATGCAGTATTTTACCTGATGTTCACAGTAACCCCATGACAGTAACAGCATGATGATATTCTTGCCTGGGATCCCATATATAGAAAGTGGGTGACTTTAGAATCTAACCCAGAGGGGTCAGAGTGGGACAGCTCTGACACTACATGTGTCACAAGGGAGCATGGGCAAAAGAGTGAGCTGACACCACAAACCCACCATCACAACCGGATGGGCAGTTAGAGAGAGCTGAAGACCAACTGTAGGTCTCAACCAGCTCACACAGGAACTGGGACCCTGAGGTCCCAGGATGGGCTCAACCATCCGCTCAAGACAGACCCAAATCCCCTGGGTCCTTGTTGCTTCCTGACTTGGAGCAACAACGCCGTGGGAGAAAAACGCGGAGGCAGAATGAAGATGAAAGAAGGTTTTTTATTCTTCGGCTTTAGCAATCTCTCAAAACTCTAACACTGGCTCTTTCAGCAACCTCTCTGACTCTTTACTTCTTCTGACTACTGACACTTTACTTTACTTCTTTACTTTCTTTTACTTTCTTTGAGAGAGCTTAGAGAGAGAGAGAAAGAGAGAGAGAGAGAGAGAGAGCTTCTTCTTTCCTCTTTCTTCTTCGGCAGCCTCGGCCTGACTCTGACCAGCAACAACTACTTCTCGCTCTATCTATGGTTTCTCATTTCTTTCTCTAGCTTCTTCTGACCGAACTCTTAACCGCTCTGACTCTTATTTCTTCTTCTGACTACGTTCTGGCCGCTCTGACTCTTTTCTGACCAACTGAGCGACTGAGCGACTGACTGAATGAATGCTGCTTCTGACCGCTTTCACCCGGTTATATACCTTTAGCTTTGCGGGTGCCTCACGTGCATTTGATTACTATCAGGTGGAACTCATGGCTTCCAGCTAGCCACAGTAGCCCTCTCCCTGACTGGGGCTGCTTCAGGTCCTGCTGCTCTTCAAGGGAGCACTCACTCCAGAGACCCCAGCTTGCCCTTGTCCTTAGTGATCTGTGTCCTGTATCCATGGAGTGTGGCATTTTGAAAAGCTTTTGTACTGAGTTTCATCATGCTTTATTATGTTCAGTAGAATTTAAAGATCGTAGAATTAGAAAGATCTCAGTTAGCTTATTTTAATTATTTTCAGCTTTGTGTTTGAAAACTACCAAAAAGTACAAATAAGTAAAAACAAAAACAAATCTCCATTACAGATACACACCTATTACCCACATGTGCACTCACACACACACACAGCATGTGCATATGCATTGCACATATACACACTGCATATACACATGCACATGCACACACACGTGTGTCCCCCAGCCCCAGCACTGCAAGTCCTAACTCCACCGCAAGGTGCCTGGTGCTCCTGGGGGTCCCTGATGGGATCCGTCACAATGGACCTCTGTTTCCACTGTTCAGAGATGCTCTGTTGGACTGTTTCACTTTGGGGGTTTCTCAGCACTCCTGATTTGTCTGAGGAATATAAAGCCTGTGAGTCCCACTTGCCCAAAGCAGAGCCAGGAGACTTGGAGTCACTCTCTCAGCAGCCGAGTTCCAGAAGTTTCCAGGCTCCACTACGCTGATCCTCATCTACCAGTCTCCTCTTTGAAATGATCAGCCCAAGGAAGGAGCCTCCACTGTAATGCAATTTTGGAAAAGGTGCATGACTCTCAGAGGTGACAGTGCCTGTCTGCATAGTACCTGGCATCGATGTGGCCTGGGACCTGGGGCACAGAAGCAGCAGGGGCCAAGCCTGCCATGGTATGATCTGCAGTGTTCCAGGCTGTGACCAAGAAGGTCCTACCAGTCTAGGCACATGGCTGAGGTCACAATTCATTCTTCTGGTGCATCGAGAATGCCATGATATCCCCGACCCACTCCTGTTTTGGAATTAGCCATTGTTGCTTGCACCCAGTCATCTAGTCTGATCCTGACTGTCCTAAAGCATGCCCCAGGGTATCTATGCATGCTAGCAACAATGCACTTTTATATTAAGTAAGGAACTCTATGGTCAACTCAGGCCCACTCTTTCTTGTTGATTGTCTCACGGTGTTCTGTGGTGCTGTGTTGATGCTCCACAATTTGCTTAACAAGCCCCATCCACGTACATTTGAAAGTATAGTATAGAGTTGCTTGTACTACACTGTACAATGTAGCAGTGAACACCCTGACACATTTATCATTACCAGCTCACACTGTGGACTTCTTATAGATTCCTACCAGTAAGAGTCTAGATGATCATATGTGCATACTAAAAACTTTAATATATCAAATCAAGTTACATTTAAAAGGTTCTAAATGTAATGATAGCACCACAGATATATGAAGATATCATTGTTTTCCATGCCCTCTCTGATATTTTATGTCATTAGTCATTTCTCATGTTCACATTTTGAAAAATAAAGCTAAATCTCATTTTAATTTTCATCTTTAAATTTATTAAATTCAGCATATTTTCACATATCTATTGGTCATTTGTATTTTTTCTCATTTGCCTATTTATGCCTTTTGCCCATTTTCTTTTTTTTAAATTAATAGGTAGAGATCACACTATATTTCATGTTGTAATGTGGAATATATGCCACATACATAATATAGCATGTAGTTTCTATGCATTGTGTTGCAAATATTTTCTTTAATTCTCTCAGTTACCATTTTTTAAAAATATATTTTTAGTGGTCAATGGACATTTATTTATCTATTTATTTATTTATTTATATGTGGTGCTGAGAATCGAACCCAGTGCCTCAGACCTGCGAGACAAGTGCTCTGCCACTGAACCACAACCCCAGCCCTCTCAGTTACCATTTAATTTTTATTTATGGTACCTTCTTCAAAAACGTTTATTTCACAGTTTTGGAATGGTTTAACTTCAGAGAATATAGAAATGTGATTAGATGTATTGATAAAAAAAATAAAGAATAATCATATCAGATCCAGCAGAAAATCCAATACAGAAGAAATTCTTGAAAATTTTAAGTAAAATAAAATTTCTGACTCAATACTTTAGATGAAACAAAAACTTTAAAAAATAAACAAGAAAAACTTCTAAATAATTCATCAGCTGTCATCATGAAACATATCAGTTATAAAATCCTAAAAGCACTCCTACTGGGGCCAGAAGCAGGCCAGGAGCAGCATGTCCGCCCGCCCCAGGGCAGACTGTCGGGAAGTCTTTGCCGCTGCTGTCGAATAGAATCAAGCAACTGGTGCAAACTCAGGAGAAGAGGGGAAGCAGCATCACCTTTTGCAGATAATATGATTTTATCCCTAGAAAGTGCAGGAGATGTAACTAAAAGAAAACCTTTTAGAATTAATTTTCTTTCTTTTTTTAAAAAAAAAATTTATTTATTTGCTTTTAGTTGTACACAATGCGTTTATTTTTATGTGGTGCTGAGGATCAAACCCAGGCCGCGCACGTGGTAGGCGAGCACTCTACCACTAAGCCACAACCCCAGCTCAAATTAATTTTCTTTTTAAAAAAAAATCACAAGAAGGTATCACCATCACCATATAAGTGTTTGAGATACTCAGCAGCTCTCCTCCACACTAATAACAGGCATTTTGAAATTGAAATGCCAAAGGATTTCATTCATGACCGCTACTGAAGCTGTCCGTGGTTAAAAATAAATTTATCAAGAAAGTCTTAAGACGGGAACATGCATTTCCGTATTAATATTTTACTGAAGTCATGAAACAAGGTTTCAGTGAATGAGACAAGTCATATTCTTGAATGGAAAGACAACAACATAAAAGCTTCTCAAATCTACGGGAATGTGATGAGACTCCAACCAGAATTCAAATGGGGGCTATTCATCCTGGCCTTGCTCCTAAAACTGCAAATTATAAATTTCACATGGGAGAATAAACTTGATAATTTCTGAGAATGTTTTTTTTTGGGAAAAAACCACGACAGGGGGCTTATTTTCCAGATGTCTTAATGTATGTTAGAGCTACTTAATCAAAACAATGAGGTGCTGGCACAGGAACAGACAAAACTGATAAGCAAAACAGGACCCAGTCCAGAAACGAATCCAAAAGCACTTGAGTTACTTGAATTTTTAACATATGATAAGTGATTCTTGGACAGATAACTAATAATTTAGAAGAAAAAGTGTAAATACATTCCTTTACACCAAATTTTAAAATGATTTCTAGATGAATTGAGGAACTAGGTGAACGATAAAATCCACTGAACGTTATAATAATATATGGAAATTATGCATTTGTTTTTAAACCATCAAGTAAAGAAGTGACTTCTAAGTTAGTCTGGCATTCCCAGGTATAAAAAAAAAAAAAAAAAAAAAATTGAAAGTCCCCATCTGATTTCTGAGTATGCATCGACCCCATTGACCTGTTAAGAACAGAGACCTGTATCTGGGAAAAACTGACTCATTCAAGATCATTGAACTTGGTTGAGTCAGAGAATACTGCTCAGATCAGTAGAAAATTTAGCCATTCCTCCTTTCTGGTAGTTCTTCCATTAAATGAGCATAAGAATCTCCTGAAGCATTTGTTAAACCAGTCACCTGGGCTCCACTCTTAGTTTCTATGTCAACCCATAGGGACAGGGCCTGGGAACTGGCATTTCTAGTAGGTTGATGTCCCCGCTGCTATTTGCTGCCTCTCTGAAGTAGTGCTGTGTTCTAGAACTTCACTAGATAAACAGTCATGGTGCTACTGTACACACTATTTTGGATGCTGCCGGTGAGCACGTATTTCACTCTTATTTTAGGGGTTCACCGTGTAATGGGGTATGAAAACTAAAGCTAGAGGGGTTACCAAGGGTCAAGGTCAAACTCCTTCAGCAACAGAGACATCAAGTTAGGTTGGTGAATAAAAGCAGTACAATCATTTCATTTAAATATAAAAAAAAATGACATCAATGAAAACTGCAGAGTGATGACCTTCAAAAAATTCTCTTCTCCATAAAAGCAACGAAAAATTGGCAAAAGTTCTCAGAATTGATTTTTTTTGAGACCTCTAAAAATTAACCAAAGGGCTGGAGTAACCTGAGGGGGTGTTGATTAAAAAATGAATGGCTGAATTTTAGTAAGGCCTCTGAGGTTAGGGCATTTTCACTTGCCTTGCTCCTGTCCTTTGCTCCTAGACTCACATCATCTTGTGAAATAAAAGCCACCTTTCTTGAGCCAGCCTGGCAGCCTCCACAGGACCACAGCAGAATTTCAGCTCTTGCAGACCCCCACAAGAACTGTGTCCTTTGACCTATCTCATGACTCCCTGGAATTTTCCCACTTATAAGGCTGTCTGAACTTGATTTGACTCATGGGTTGCTCAGTGCAATAAGCCTTCTCCCCAGGGGTATTTGGTGAGCAATTATAGGCACATGTTTTAACTTTTCAGCTGCCTGAGGTCATCAATAACAGTTGGAGCAAATGACAGACGAACCAAAGAGCTTAGAAAGAAAACTTCGAGCATGAGATATGTGTAAGAGCATTATGTGTAAGAGCATGATACGTCCCTGGAGATCTAGGAGGCCATGTATGTGCCGGTTCTGCTCACACGATCTTGTCTGTGTGCACACTCAGGGGAGGCCAGAGAAGGTCCTGAGCTCTCACCTCTGGCTGACCTTGAAGCTCTGTGTAAAGAGGAAGAAAAGACCAGGGAAAATTGTCAGATGCCTCGCTGAGTGCTGAGAAAGTATCCCAGCACACATATAGTACCCTTGGCAAACAGAGGGAGATTTTTCATTGACTTCCAGGTAACTGAGGAAATCTGTCCAGTCATTAGCTGACCACTGAGGTGACCGAATGGAGACTTCAGTGGCCACATATGAAAAAGAATGCAGACTTAGTTCAGAAAAGTTATTTCTAAATAAGCAAGCAACAGTAACCAGTAACAGCAACCAGAAGGAATAGCGATAAACCCAGAGTTGGGGGAGGACTTTATATTAACCACATTATCCTAAATGACTGTTTTTTAAGAGAAATTTATGAGACACAAAGAAACCGAAAAGCATGGCAGGGTGGCAGGGGGGGCAATCAGAAAGCACCTCTAAGTAAACCAGATGTTGGACTTACTAGACAAAGATTTTTTTAAAAAGATATTTATTTATTTGCTTTAGTTGTACACAATCCGTTTTTTTAAATATTTATTTATGTGCTTTAGTTGTACACAATGCGTTTATTTTTACGTGGTGCTGAGGATCGAACCCGGACCGCACACGGGCTAAGCGAGCACTCTACTGCTGAGCCACAACCCCAGCCCCTAGACACAGATCTTAAGTAAGCTATTTTAATATGTTAAAGGAGCTAAAGGAGACCATGTCCGAGAAACTAAAGGAAAGTATGATATCTCACCAAATAAAGGATATTAATCATGAAATTAAAACTTTTTGAAAAATAAAATAAAAAATCTTTAATTAAAAAGTATAAAACCTGATAAGAAAAATTCACCAGAGGTCTCTATAGTAGATATTAACAGACAGAGAGTAAAATAAGCAATTGACAGTCGACAATTGAGATTGTGAAATCCAAAGAATAGAAAGAAGAATGAAGAAAAATGTGATATGTGAAACACCATCAAGATTACCAACACACGGATAATGATAATCTCAGAAGAGTGAGAAAAAGAAAGGAGTAGAAAGAGTATTTAAAGAAATACAGGTTGAAAACATTCTCAATTTGATTGACTGCATTAATCTGCATATGCAAGTAGCTCAGTGAATTCCAACTAGGGGAACTCAAGGATATCCACAGGCATACACCACCATCAGGTGGTCAGAACTCAAGGAGTGAGTCTTGAAAGCAGTAAGAGAGAAGCAACTCATCAAGGAATTCTTCTTAATATTGATGGCTTGTTTCTTATTATGAACCATTGGGACCAGAAGGCAATGGGGTACCACAGTCACAGTGCCAAGAGAAAAGAAAACAATAAATCAAACAAGACTGTCAGCAAAGAATACTATCCCTGGAAAACACACCCTGTGTAAATGAAGGAAAAAGTAATATATTTCCTTATGTTAAAAACTGGCACAATTTGTCATTAGCCGACCTACCCTTCTAGAAACACTGGACAAGACCTTTGAGCTGAAATGAAGATATAACTTGAATCCATGTGAAGATAAAAAAGGATGCTAGTAAGGATAACAATGAGAGTAAATGTAAAAGACAACGTAAACACAGGCTTTGTAACCATTTTCCCCCTGATTTAGAAGACAACTGGCACAGGAAACAATTGTACCTCTGTGTAGATTATAAATAGTTTACAAAGATGTCATTTGTGGCAATAACAACACAAGGTGGGGAAGGAGTGGAGCTACACAGGATCAAAGTGTTTCACACTATTGAAATTCAGTTGGTATAATCAGAAGTAAGTTGTTAAAAAGTAGGATGTGAACTGTCACAGCTGAGACCTACCATGATGAAAGTAACTAAAATACACATGGCAAAACAAATGAAAAGGGAATTAAAATGGTACACTAGAACATAGATACATTTCACGCAAAAGAAGGTGGTAACAGAGGGAAGAGGAACAAAGACAGAGCATATAGAAAACAAAGAGCAAACAGCATATGTGGACGGATGCACATTCGTGGCTATGGTACAATAACTGAGAAGGGATTGATGCAAACACAGATGGCAGGTCCCAGAACAGTAGAAATGAGGGGGAATCAGAAGCAAAACCATGGTGGTAAATCCTCACCCCTGGCCCAAGCAGGGGTCCATTTACCCCTCCTGCAGGCTCTTGAGCTGATCCTACCTGCTCCAAGTTGCCTTCCACTGGGTGGAGGGTTTGCCATGGAGAACAGGAAGTTGACATTAGGTTAGGTCCCCTCCAGAGATGCATGGAGGATGCATTGTCCCAGCCACTGGCCAGATATGTGATGCACTGGCCCAGCCTAGGAATCAACATGGCACTGTGCTGCTGCTGGTGGGGTTGGGGAGAGGCAGCAGGGTCCAGAGCACTGTTACAGCCACTCTCATCCTGCAGCGCTGGTGACAGCAGGCCCCTCGTGGATTCACGGAGCAGCCTGACCTCATCATCCACAGCTGCTCTGCTCCCTGCTTGGGGTGGACGGGCCCTGCAAAAGTGGGCAGGTTACACAGGGAGGGAGGAAACTGGGGCTGCCACGGAGGCTGTGGCTATAGGTGGCCGTGTTCAGAGAGACCCCAGGCCCCTGAGAGCTGGCCTAACTCTGCACCTCTCCAGTCCTCCAGGAAACACCAAACCTCAGAGGGCTTCCTTTAACCCTGAACCTGTCTCCCATCCCTGCCGCCAGAAGAATCCACAGGACAAGAAGCTACATGGGGTGTCACCACTGTGGTGTCACCAGTTATGAGAACTATACCCAAAGAAGCTTCTCCAAACTGTCAACAACCACAACCAATTTCTGTGCATCTTGCTATAGGAACGATGCAATTAGTTTTTTCATTCTCTCTGCAGAAAAATGATATTACAAAATTGTCGTCAGAGGAAGAGGCAATAAAGAAGCATGCAGAAGAAGAAATCAGAGAAACGATTTTACAGAGGTGCACCCGGTCGTCGGATAATGACACTTTCATGTGTTTTTCCTGGATGTAAGGGGTTGGTGATATTTATTATTTTTTTAATATTTAAATCGGCATGATTGCTTCTCATATTTTCATGTAATTCTGTATTCTTTTTTCCTAAAATGGGCTCCCAGATTGCATAAGCTTCTGACCCCACACCTAAAGCTAAGCCAGTGCCCACTGCCCAGGGTCCTGTCCACTACAACCATGGAATCTGTTGCCGCCTGAAGCGATGGCCGCTTGGAGCAACGAAGCCGCGGGAAGAAGTTCAGAGGCAAACTGGAGACAAACAGCTTTTTATTCTGATAACTTTTCTCTCTGGCTCTAACAACGACTAACACACGCCACACACACCACCAAAATGGCGCTGACCTGATCAGCAATCTCGGCCAAGTCACTCTCGGCCAAGTCCCGCGAGATCCCGGGCCAAGTCCCGTGAGACTACAGAAGGCGACAATGCCCAAATCCTTATGGCCCATAGTCAACCCCAATTTAAGCCATCTCCCCAAACAGGGCTCCTACAGGAATCCCCCAATTTACCGTGAGGAAGTTAGTCAGGGCAGTTGCTCACGCATTTTTAAAACTCTTTGGCTTACAGGTTTTGTCTCGTTTGTCATCACTGATATAATTTAGTTGTATCTTCCTCTTTTTATTTAATCTGCTTTGTCAGTAGTTTATTTTATGAGGTTTTCTAAAAACCAGCTCTTGCTGGTGTAGATTTTGTCTTTGTTCTCTAATTCAGTTTCCCCTGCCATTCCCTTCTCTCTTTCTGCCAACAAACATAGACTGGATTTTTTTTTTTTTTTAATAGAACTGATCTGCAGAAGTTTCCTCACTCACAGAGCTTTTGGTCCAGTGGGGAGAAGCAATACACAGATGACTGAATGTGCAATTTATTGCCATGTGGTAGTTTGTGCTAAAAAGAAAAATAAAGGTAGGAAAGAAGATAGGGACGTGTGGTATGAGGGGGAGGATATGTCCCAGGTGGAGGATCAGGGGAGGACTTTCCACAGAGGTGACATCTGGGCAGAGGCCTCAGAGACAATCTGTGTATGTTCTGGGCAAGTTAATAATACATGAAAAGGTCCTGAGGTAGAATGAGCTCAGGGTGTTCTCCAAGCTCTTGTGTACTGTGCAGGTCAACTAAAGGAGAGAGAGAGAGAAAGAGAGAGAGAGAGGGAGAGAGAGAGAGATAGAGAGAGAGAGAGAGAGGGAGAGAGGCAGGCAGCAGGGAGAATTCAGAGAGGTTCTAGGGCTCAAATCTCACAGGACCTTATAAACTGTAGGGAGGGAGTTGTAAGAGCCCTAATAAGGAGATAGCTAAGATGGCGGCTAGCTGAGAGCCATAAGAGGTGTTTCAGTATTTTCACCTGATATTCATGCATTTATCTAAGAATCTTTCTATGCCCGTGAACACTGTGTGACGCACCTGTAAGTTTGAGCTGTTGACACGTGTATACTTGTTAAGGCAAAAAGTATGTAACTGGGTGAGGTTGGCTAGAGGGGGGGTGGTTGGAGTTGGAGAGGTTAGAAGAGGCAAGAATAAAGAGCCTATTCATTTTCCAGTCTGCTTCCGAATTCTTTCCCGCGGTATCGTTGCTGCAGGCGTCGATAGCTGCAGGCGGCAACAGGGAGTGTGTGATTTTTACTCTGGATAGGAAAGCAAGATAGTAGAGGGTTTGAAGCATCTAAACCAAGAGTCAGGTTTACATATCCATTCACACACACCCCTGGCACGTGACCGTCTCCCTTACCTCTGATTCTGCTTCTTAGGACTTGCTTGGGGAGCCCAGAAGGACAGAGGAGTGCGATCACACCCGGAACAGCTGGGCAGGAATGAACTCTGGATTTGGACCCAATAAATGTGAGAGAGAAAGCGAGGTCTGGATGTTGGTTCAGAAAGCAAGGTGCAGAGTGAGAGAGCGCAGGGAGAGCCGCTGACCTGGGAAGGGCCAGGTCACCTTGCAATCTGACCACTGCACTGACTGCCTTCCACACCTCCTCCCGTCAGCCAACGCATTTTTGCTGCCAATCTTCATGCACTGTTTGGTCCTACGGAATTGCCACTTCTTATCATCTGCCGACTTTGTAGAGCTTGTCTGTCTCTTTCGTTACTTTTGAGAGTTCTCACCTATTCACACTCACTCTGCTACGTCTGTTGCAATCGCTTCCTGTTGTTCTATTATCATGGTGAGATTTCATTTTCCCATAGAGATGTTTTAAGTTTTTCGCACTCAGATCTATAAAGGTTCTGACTTAAAAGTCATGCTCAAGAAGACCTCAGCCATCCCCAGACTCTGCAAATACTCCATTAATCTTTCTATTGATAAAGATGCATATTTACGTGCTAAGCCAGCGGGCAACCCTAGTCCTGCTAGCCATCTGGTGAGAGAAACATTTAAAAACAAAGTCACCACCGTAGTCCTCTGCACTAGCAACCCTGGCACACTAGCACCCCTTGCTACATGTGTGTTCTTGCACACTAGCACTCCCACCACACTAGCACTCATTACACGAGCACTCCTTTTTATTTTCCCAATCCCTACAGGGTCAGAAAACCTCCAAGAGCTGTCATCTGGGAAGACTCAAGCCTTCTTTGCTGCAAGCTGTCCTCGGGGTCCTGTCCCCGGCTCTCAGAGTGACCACATGCAGCTTCTCACGCACACAGGGAGGAAGGAGAGGAAGGACAGCCCTGCCTGTTGGGCTTGACCTTTCCCTACATGTGTCTGGAGAAATGATGAATGACCGCACTGGAGACACACTTAAACTCCCCTCAGAGGGCCGCCTGGACCCCCGTGACCCTTAGTGCAGACAGGGACGAGCCGTGGAACATGAGCTCCCAGCCTCTCCTTCATCTTCTGCAGTCACCCCATTTTACCTGTGTCCCCCAAAGCCACTCAGAGAATGGAATAACGCAATTGGAGATTCACATCCGGCAGGGTCCTTAGGTGCAGTCACAAGTACAAGGAACAGACCGGCTTCTTCATCCCTCAGAACTCTGGTCTTCTCTTGCAATCTGTGTCCAAATGTCATTGTAAGTGTTGTGCTCATAAATGTGTTAAAAACCAAGATACCTTCCCAGAGCACATAAACACACACTCAGTGCCACGGAAATCGCCCCCTTCTGGATACAGCAGCTGCCCTGAGAGGCAGGGAACATGGTTTGCAGCAGGAAGGAGAAGATCAGGTACAGGGAAAGCTTTCTGGGAGAAAGACAAAAGTTATCTGAGCTTGATCCTGGTTCAAATGACACAATTCTGAGTTTTATCTGGAAGGCGATATTCACAGCAACCTGACGTACTAAGCAGGAGCAGGATTAGCACAGTGCCTACAGAGTACTTTTAAATCGCAAAGTTGCCAGCCTATATATTTATTAGTCCTTATGTGCACTGAAAGAAATGAGTTCCTCCTTGACAGTTGCTCTCAGAGGGCAGGTGGGGTCGGTTTTGATTCTTAGAAACATTTGGCAGTGTCTTGAGGCATTCTGTGTTGTCACAGCTGGGAATGGCGCTACTGGCATCTAGTAAGTGGACACCAGGCAGGTAGCTTAACATCCTGCAATGCTCAGGACAGCCCCTACCACTGCTCCCCCAAGACAAGGAGCTACCCAACCCTCCTCTAAAACAACAAGGGTCTCCTCCACATCCGCTCAGATTTTCTCCTAGTTTAATCCAAGAAGAAAATGTTGGCCTAGGCCCAGAGAAAGTGATACAGGAAAAATGGCGCCCGGAGAGTCAGGAATCACCGCAAGGGGGATGGGAAAGTCGTGGGAGGCAAACATCGGGCAACTTCCCCCAAGGTCTTGTTGGTTTTATTTTGTAATTTTCCTCCACCTTGCCAGCAAAATGCTGTGTGGAACTCTCCAGGCTGTCTGTGGGCCAAACCACCAGTGCATTTCTTGAGTGCTGGACTGTTGGACCACCCAGCCAGGGCGCTGTTCCCACTCCCCTCTTCATCCCCACCTCCTTTCTTCTCTCCCTCTGGCCAAGGTGAACTCCAGCCCTGGACCCTCATTCCTGCCTGTCCCTGTTCTGGGAAGTTCTCAACATGATGCTCTCGTCTCTTCCCTCTCTCCCTTCCCACAGGGCTCCCTCTCCTTGGCCTCTGGTCTCTTATGAAGCAAACATCCCCGTGAGTCACTCACCAGCCTCTTCCCAGACTTCCATTTCCCTTCTTGCAAATGTGGTTTCTGCTTGCTGCCTCCTCTGCCACTGATAACAGCCTGTGCTCCAGGCTGAGCTAAGGACCTGCTCCTCAGCACCCCGGGAGGTTGGTGCTTCTGTCAGCTCATTGCACAGATGAGTTAGAAGACCCAGGTTCCAGTTACTCAGTCTCTGAGTCTCAGATTCCTTGTTAGTAGTGAGATCAGTAATACCTGCCTAGGTCTTACACTCTAAAACTATTAGGATCACAGCTATCCCGTTTCTGGGTATATACCCAAAGGAAATGAATCAGCAAACCAAAGAGATGCATGCAAGCCCATGTTTATTGCAGCACTATTCACAATAGATATGATATGGAATCAGCCTAGATATAAAGACAGTGTGCTACATACACACAACAGGATATTGCTCAGCCCCAAGGAAGAGTGAAATCCTGGCACTTGCAGCAAAATGCATGGATCATATTATGTTGAGTAAAATAAGCTAGATACAAAAAGACAAACACTGCATATTCTGTTTCATATGGAAGCTAAAAAAGTCAACCTGAAGGTAGAATAGAGATTACTAGAGATTGGGAAGTGTGGGGAGGGGGAGAAGAGGGAAAGAGGGTGGTTGGATTTGATCAGTGCATACTATATGCATATATGGAAATATCACACTAAACCCCCTTAATATGCACAACTAATCATGTATTAATAAAAATGTAAAGACATAAGATCAAGTTATTAGTGCTCATCGCCATCCTCATCATAAGGGATACTTTAATGTCTTGGTGATTCCATTCTAATTTCCAAAGAAGCCAGGTGAGGAGTCAAAGTATGATCTTGAATACATTGGTGACGCTCTCAGCGTCAAGACTTTGAAGAAATAACACAGTAGCCCAGGGACTGTGTCTCTAGGCCCCAGCTCAGCAAGGACCAGCCCTCAGGGCAGGGGCTGTGCATCCAGAGCACTTGTGCCCATTTCCTCACCTGGAAACTGGAAAAGCCAGGATGAACATAAGGATACCGCCCCCACCCTGCTGCGAGAATTTGCTAACCTGGTTTCCACAGTGTTTGGAGGACTGAGCCTATAGTAAGCACGAGGTACTTGGTGGACCTGGCCCAGCTGCAGGGAGGACTTCAGCAGCAACAGCACTGCAGGAGCCCTGTTTGGGGAGATGGCTATGATTGCGGTTGACTTCGGGCCACAGAGTTTTGGACATTGCCGCCCTCCGTAGTCTCACGAGACTTGGCCCGGGATCTCTTGGCCCGGGATCTCGAGAGACTTGGGCCGAGCGCAGAACGGGTCGGGGCCATTTTGGTTGTTGGTTGTTTGCTGGTGTGTGGTACGTGTTAGAGTTGTTAGAGCCAGAGAGAGAAACTGACAGAATAAAGATCCTGTTTGTTTCCAGTCTGCCTCTGAACTTATTCCCGCGGCTTTGCTGCTCCAAGCGGCCATCGCTTCCGGCGGCGACACAGCACTCCCTCGGACACACACCGCCCAGCTTCTCTCCAGCTATCGTGAGTCTTCAACCCCTCCTGCAGCATCTGCATCTCACTCTGTAACCACCTGCCCCAGTGGCAGGCTCTGCGCCACCTCCCACCATGCTCTCTACAGAGAGCATTTTGGCAGAACACAGCCACTTGGGGACTCTGGTCAGAACAGAGTGGGTGCACGATGCTCCCCATGCTCACTCTGAAGGTCTCTAACTTGCTGAAATGAGGTTTATTGAGAAAACTTAAAGGCTAATAAAGTTCTATGTAGGGCATCGGAGAAGCCTTATTAAACGAAGATGAAAAGTGAAAGCTACTCAATAATTATTTTAAAAGAGGGATTTGCAAATTAAAGTCTTACTCTTTGCACCTATTAAATTAGCAATTTTTTTTTTTTTTTTTTTTTTAAAGAAGTACTGGGAGCATCAGGCAGGATGGGTCAGGCTCATATCCCAGCTATTGAGGGAGGATTGCAAGTTCAAGGTCAGTCTGGGCAACATAGCCAGATCCTATCTCAAACAAACAAACAAACAAACAAACAAACAAAAAGCAAGACATTAATCAAGCAGGGTAGTATATAAAAATCCAGAACTCTGATGCATCACTAGTGCAAATGGAAATTCATATATTCCCAATGAAAAGGAATTTGCCAATGCTTCCCATAGCCACTGATAATAATCCTGACTCTCAAAATTTTTTTCTAATGAAATTATAGAGAGTAAGAAGAAAATACACAAAGGTGCACACTAAACATGATTTATAACAGTAAAAATGGAAGACAACTCATTACCTCAAATTAGGAAATAGATAAGTAAATGTACTAATTCATCTTTTCAACAAATATTTACTGAATGCCTCTATTTCTGGGTAGTTTGTTATATCAGCTCAATAAGATATTTTGCAGTCATTAAAATGATCAATAAGAAAATACTTAAAATAAAAAATGAAATAAAATTCATAATGATTATATCTTGGCTGTGATTATAATGATGCAAAATTAAATATTGTTACTTGTGGCATTTAAGTGAAAACGTGGGCAAATCAAAACTGCTGATGTATTAGGAAGGTGAATTCTGGAGGATTTTTTTCTGCACTCTGTTTCTCCTTTGCTAGATTATTAGCAATGAAGAAAATTCTAATTAGAAATGTTCAGATCCCTCTCATGCAGTGCAAGGTGGGTACCACCGGACCTGCTCTGGGACTCACGCTCCCGTCAAGATGCTGTGCACACAGAGGCAGGAGCCTCCTGGGGCTCGCTTGACCTCAGCCTTCAGAAGGTGCAGCTCTGGGGGCCTGAGTCTCCTTTCCCAGGAAGGCCCTGCTTGTTCGTCTCTGGACTGTTCTGCTTTGCTTTATTTTTTGCTTTTTTCACATATGATTTAAAACCCCAAAGAGAACCCATCGGAGAGTGATCTCACAAGGAGTCCATTCATTCTCTTCCTGTGGAAACAGGGAGACAGAAAGCTATTCATACTTGGGGTCCCCCTGGGAATCGTTCAGATTGGGACGCACTCTCCTCGCCTGCTGACAAGCTCACCTCCTGGCACAGTCGGGGGGAATCTGGGTGCAGAGGCTGGTGCGGTGCTGTGATTCACAGGGGTGGCCACCTGGAGCGCAAGACAGCACCAAGCCAGATTCAGCTCCCACAGGATGCCTCTGTCCACGTGGAGACCAGTCCCCCCAGGGAGACATTTTTATTTCTAACATTCTGGAAGCATGCCATCTGTAATCAGAGTTTGTTCACTCTGAATTAACTGCAAATGATTAAATCAGTCTTTAAAATACTTTACTACAAGCAATCAAGCACAGCTTTGATTCCCTGGGGGGCTAGAATTTCTGTTCCCTGATCATATGCCTCAAGTGTAACTCTGTGCATTAAAAGAAAAGAAAAGAAAAATGTGCTTCTCAGGTTTCTTCGGGTCTGACCCTGGAGATGAGTTTCCAACTAACCTCTTAAAGATGATGTCCGAGGACTTGATATTTCCTTGCTGTTTTTTAAAACAACCACGACACATTGTTGTATTTAATGACCTGTAGAATGTCTTGTGTACTTTGAAAGAAGGAGGAATACATATGGGAATAGCAATTGTCTACTTAGGTTCTAAATGTTTGTCTATTCGTTTATGTACAAGCTGATTCTAATGGGGGAAGGCGCACTGAGGTTTAAATGTGAGTTAATCCACAATGGAGACTCAGTCCCCTGTGCTTGTTCATGAACGGTCCCAGAGTACAATGATAGAGCACACCCAGCCAGCTGCACTGCTGCGGCTTCCCCTCCCTCCCCTTTCCTCCTCTTCCTCTTTCTCTTTGTCATAGAATGTTTTTTATTGTGATATATATGTGTGTGTATTATATTTTTGTGTGTGTGTGTGTATATATATAACCTTTACCATTTTAACCCTTTGGTGTGCAATTCAGTGACACTGAGTGCATTCTCAGTACTGTGTAACTATATCCACTATTGACAGAACGTGTTCCTCACCCCACACAGCAGCCGTGTACCTTTTGAACAGTAGTAGCATTGCAGTGTCCTTCCCCCCATCACGCCTGGTGGCCTCTATTCCATTCCTGTCTCCGTGGACTTCCCTTCTCTGGGTGCCTCGTACAGGAGGAACTGTCCGCCTCCTTTTACTTGGCCTGATGTCACAGCATGGACCAGAGCTCCATTCCTTCCTTAGGATGCATACTGTTCCCCGGATGGACACTCTGCCTTTTGTTTGTCCCTTCACCTGCTGATGGGGGCTTGTTCCTGTCTTCTGGCTTTTGCGTGTCATGCTGCTGTGCATGCATATCTGTTCGGTCTCTGATTCTAGTCCTCTGGGTGTGTGCCTGGGAGTGGGAATGCTGGAACACATGGAACTCCTTTGCTCTTTGGGGAACCCCCAACCACTGTGAAACACTGTGAAGCACAGTGGTTGCGCCATTTCACATTCCCCCACGGTACAAGGATTTTCCCCAGATGTTTGCAGCCTTCTCTAAGGGTTCCGTATCTCTCCTGCTCTGCCCACGGGGCCCACCTGACATGTGAGTGGATGTGGCGGCAGGTCGAGACGCACCGTGAGTCCTCCAGCCTTCACTCTCTTCCCTGGAGTGAAGGGCAGCCTGCCGCTGTGGGTGCTGCACCCCCAGGGCTGAGAGCAGCCACAGGGCAGCCGCCTGGGGCAGCCAGCACAAGTGAGCGAGGCCCTGGGTCAGCCCCAGGCCCCTCCACCCCTCCTTTCATCTCACCTGCTTTCCTTCGCACGATCATTTCTTCTTTGCCAGGGTCTCTTGCACGGGTTATTTCATGCCCCTGGAATTAGCTCCGCTATAGAACCTGTAGTTGTTCGATTGACCGATTATTAGGCCAAAGTGTATGAAGTGGTCGTTGGTCCAAGGTCATTGCACTCTGGCCGTTTCTCAGGGTTAACAAAACTCAATGCAGCAAAAGGTGGTAGCCAGGTAGCGTGCTCCAGACTTGCTCCATAGCCATCAACTCCCCTTGTCAAGCCGTCAAGCCTGGAATTACTCCCATCCCTGTTTCAAAGATGGGAGGTGTGAGGTTCAGGTTCATCAAGTCCTTGGGTCATTAGAGGTGGATCTAGATTCCACTTCAGCCTCTTAGTTATGGCACTGCTATTCAACATGCCTTCCCATGTCCTTCTCTCCTCCCACACTGCTGCTGGAGATTGCCTGGGACAGTGCCTACGACAGTCCCCCATCACCTGGAGGTGACATGCATTTGTGTTCACAATTATGTCTGTGAAGCTTTGTCCAGCATGTAATGCTGTCATTCTTCCCCATTCATAGGTGAAGAAACTGAGGCTCAGCTCATGACACTGCTTGCTGGTCAACAATTGCCGCCCAAAGGGCCCACATCAACAGGGGACACCGCAAGGGACACGGCTCTTCCTGGTAGCAGAGCTGAGGAGACGTGGACACCTTGCCTGTGGATGGTGTCTACCCAGTCCACAGCACCACACTGTCCATCTGGCTTCGCCCTGGAAGACGGTCTGCTCAAGGGGCCTCTCATGCTGCAGAGCCTGTTCTTCAGACCCAGCATCAACCAGAACCACTGACCACCTCATACTCACCACCCAAGGCGCACGTCGTCACAGCAGAAATGTGGTGATCTTAGCAGAAAAGCCAGGGTGAGCATCCTGCAGAGTCTTATCATAGAACTCGGCTTTTTTGATCAAATGTTGGCCATGGTCAATGTTTCTGAGAGCCAACAGGGAAGTTTCAAGTGAAGCAAGACTCACAGTTTGCAATCCCAAGGGCAGCAGCTGTTGTCCAAATGGGTGGGTTTCTGGCCAAAGGACAGTTCACATATTTAGCTGTTGCTGCCTGAAGCGATTGCCGCTTGGAGCAACGACGCCGTGGGAATAAGTTCAGAGGCAGACTGGAAATGAACAGGCTCTTTATTCTGCTAGCTTCTCTCTCCGGCTCCAACAACTCCAACACCATCCACACTCCTGCAACCACCACACAAAATGGTGCCAACACGATCCACAATGTCCCGGGCCAAGTCTCGCGAGACCATGCAAATGGCGCCGACCCGATCCGCAATGTCTCGGGCCAAGTCTCGCGAGGTGGTGATGCTTGAACATCTTTATGGCTCACAGCTAACCGCAATCTTAGCTATCTCCTTAATTAGGGCTCCTACATTTAGCCCCCAGCCCACTGCGAGCCAGTCACTTGTTTTCTACACCCTTTCCCACCTACAAGTTCTGGGGAATCTGAAGCTTCCCCAGGGATTTGGGAATTCATCATTCATCAAAAGCCAAGTTAAATCTAGCTACGGGACTTTTCCCTGGCTGTCCAAAATTTGAATTCTACCCCATTACACATGAGTCCTATGTTTATGTTGTCTAACTTAACAAATCTGTAGAAATAAGAGAATTTGAGGGAAGCTAAAGTGCTGTCCAAAATTGTATCAAAAATAGAAATAGAGTTACAGTGTATCTATTTGTCTTAGGAATGTTGAAGTGTAAACAAAGTGAAGCTTCAATCATTTTTTAAAATAGACATGACTTTAGTGCTTTCAATAGGTAGGAGATTCTATTTTATGTTCTGTTGATGGACTGGTGGAGAAATATTTAAAATAGAAACAAATAAAAGAAAACCCTTGCTTCATTGATTAGAATATGTTTTAAATTATAGGATAAAATCACCAACTCCTGACCCCCAGCCAAAAACATTAAGTAGTTCCAGATGTCACAGACATGAATCCAATTGTTTACATCACATCTTAAAAGCAGACATTTAATCTTGCAAAGATACGAGGTGATGTATCAGATAGTCTAAAATATCAAGGACAGAGAAGAGATGTTTGTTTTGTATAAAAAGAACACGGTGAAACAAATGCCCAAGAGTGATCTTGGATTTACATTGACTCTCCCCAATAACTTCGTGTGTTCAGCTCTTTGAGATTTTTCCTAGAACACACCCTTTCTCTTGGCATAAAGGTTCCTAGGAGAGTCAATTATCAGATGGCAAAGAATAATGATATAAAAGGAATAAACCACCGATCTAAGGTTTGAGTTGATATGGTGCGTAAATTGACTCCAAACTCATTCCCTAGCAAGACCCCTCGTGAAACATGTGGATCTCCCTGCTTTGGCCGTCTGGGTCTTTCTCCAACACGGGGGTGCCATCTGTCTGCAACATCTGTCATGCCCTTGATTGCCAAAGTCAATTTGCATGATCGGACTGGCAACTTTATCCCTGGTATATTTCTGATTACTTCTTTCTCTTCTCGCCCAAAGAGGAGTAGTTCGACACGGACACAAATTACAAAAATCATGTTATCCAAGCCTAAAGTTGGAACACTCATCTTCTGAGGAGGCTGTCTGTAATTAGGTGTGCAACGGGCTACAACCTTTGAACTGCCTGAAGTATGTAGGACGGATGGTCATTAGCCTCAAGAAGTCATTAGCTGAAGTCCAAGGGTAACCATTAAATGCTAATGTCCTCATAGCACTTTCCGGTCCAGATTGTTCTCTCTTCAAGAGGTTGCTGCATCTGAATGAGAGAGAATCTAAAAGGCATTTATGTTTTGTGAGACGTTTAATATTTTAATTTTAATGTTCAAATTACTACAACACGCATGTTTTGAAAGCCCAGGTATATCTACATGATACAGATTTAGACTTTGGTGATGTCACCATCTTCAGTCACTGGAAACCGTGGAGAACAGCTGGCACTGGGGACTGAAGGAGTCAGTGTTAGAATGGGGAGTGCGCCATTGTGGCCGCTCATTGGGCCTCTGTCTCAGGTGGAATGCGCAATCCCTGCTGGATCCCTTTTCAGAAAGGCTCTACTTCCTGGCTCAGACTCCTGGAAGCCTTAGCTGGAAGCCATATTGACTGAGCCGCAGATACTGGATTTCCTTTTGGTTGCGGGGGGCAGGGGGGAGGGTGTACTGTGTGTGAGATCTCACGGCCAGGCCTCCCTGAAGCCATGATGTCCAGCCCTGACTTGGTCCAGTTTCTGTTTCTGTTAGCACTATCCCACAGACTCGATAGGTTACCAAGAAAAGAGGTTCTGGTCCAGGGTCAGGGGCTGACTCTGGTGACGGGCCAGCAGAGTGCAGAGGCAGCCCTGAGAGTCACATGGGGAGAGAGACAAGGAACGTGAAGGTGTGTCTCCTCTGTTCTCTCCTTCTTCTGATAGATCCCCCAAAAGCCAATCACAGGGCCTCTACCTCAGTGGACTTGTCTGGCCCTAATCCCAAAGTCCCACCTCTAAACGCTACAGTCAGTGAAGTCCCCACCCTCTTCATTCCTCACAGTGGGGATTAAATTGCCACGCAGAAACCTGAGGGGACTCTCAAACCACAGCAAGCCCTATCTCTAAAGGCACAGCTGGGTGAAGGAAGATGCTGTACCACGACAGAGGTCAACCCCCTGCTAGAAAGGAAGACATTGTCAGGGCTGGTGAGTCAGGGCTCCAGAGAGACAGGCCAGGCCACTTGGCTTCCAGATCTTAGCAGTTAGTATCCAGGCCAAGCCAGCAGCACGACAGTGGGGCAGCATCTCAGAAAGAAGTTTATTTCTAGGAAAGTAGGCTGGGAAAGTTTTTCGATGCTTTATTATGCATTAAGTTTTTTTTTTTTTTACAATTCTTGGTACTATTAATAATACACATTTAGTCATACCTTAATAGTCATCCCATTAACTACCACTATTAAAACAGGAACTACATGAAATAGAATCCGAATTTGGACTCTGGGGGAAAAAAATCATGAGAGTTGCATAATTACGGATTTGCCCCTCAACATTTGAGGCTGCGCCCACCCTCCCTCCCTCTACTCACCTGCAGGCACAGACATCCTGGATTCCAGGAGCAGTTGTTTATTTGCTGAACTTGAGATGTGAGAAAAATAAGGGTGGCTTTTTGTTGTCCCCTCCCCACAAAGGAGCAGTAGTTACCTCCAGGACACTGACTGCTCTTCCCAGGGCTGGCTGCCTGAGAGCAGGGTTAGCTATGAACCTTCCTGCCCTGGTGGCAGTGGGGAGATGAAGAAGCAGGAAGATGGGGGCTGTTACTTTGCTCCTTAAGGAGTGACGTCCAAGACCTGTGGAAAGATGCAGAGGACCTAATCCCCGTATTCAAGAAGAGACACATCTCTCTGGCTCTTTGAAGCAAGTCCTCTGTGCGCTGCATGTCTAGGGTTAGAGAACCAGTCTTTAAATTCTTACCACTGGTGATAGGCAAATCCACACCTAAATGCATTTCGCACCATTGTGCCTCAACTCCAAGTTACACCTAAGCTTAAGAACATATTTTTATTTTATTCACTTGCCTGAAAGCAAAATGATTCTGAATCTGTTTTAGAAATGCATGGACATATCTTTGTTTCCAAAATCATTAGCCAAACAGAAAATGCATCTATGACTTCAAGCAGATGGAGACACCCTCAGCCCCACCTACTGACAGCTGTTGCTTCCTTGTGAAGGAAGACATGCAATGGGGTAGGAGTACCAAATGATCACTGGCAGTCTACAGAGTCCCAATGCCACAAATGCAAAATGAAACATCTTTGCAAGCTATCGTCTGCAGGATACCTGATTAGGGAAAAAGGAAAATGAGCATGCAGACCTCAAGGATGCCTTCTCCTCCTCCTCTTCTTCCTCCTCCATTCTGCCCTCTCATCAGTTGCTGGGACAGGTCATCACAGCATCTCCGTCTCTGCAGAATAGAGGAGGTGAGCTTGCTCACAAGGACTGAAATCTGTCTGTGCTCAGCTTCCTTCTGATCTGAGGAGGAAGAATGGCTCCGTTCTCACTCTTTTTTGTTTGTCCAGCGAACAGAACAGAAATGACTTCCAGGTAAACCATCTAAGACTAGGCATCAGCCATGGAAGGACCCCACAACACTGTGCAGTTTCTACTGTCACAGATGCAAAGACGTGCTTTCCTTTTTTTTTTTATATTCATTTTTTATTCTAAGTTTTTAGAAATGACAGCAGAGTGTATTACATTTCATATTATACTTGAAGAGCACATTGTTACATATCTCTGGTTGTATACAAAGTATATTCACACCATTCCTGACTACATACATGCACTTAGGGTAATGATATCCATCTCATTCTACCATCTTTTTTTTTTTCCTTTTTTTCCTTTTTTCTTTTTCTCTTCACCCTTTTGCCCCCTTTTCATCAAACATTTTATTTTGAGAAAATTGTAGCTTTGCTTGCACTTGTAAGAAAGCCTACAGAAAGATCCCTGTATTATTTTCCCAGTTTTCTCAATAGTAACATCTTGCAAGATGATGGGTATTGACATGGATGTAATCTCTTGACATGTGCCATGCTTCTGAAATCAATTTAACTCTGTGAAAAAGTAGCAAAGCTATCAACATCCCTAAGGCTAAGCGAACAATCTTGAGATGACATGTTATATATTTATGTACAGGATGCTTTGTTGGCTGGGCAAGGAGCAGCAGGGGCTGAGAAGTCACTGGATCCTGGCTGTTTTGAAGTGACTCAGTTCCTCATTGGCAGCACTTACCGCGGAGGAGGAATATCTTTACACTTTGTTTCAGTTTAGCATTTCCTAAGATTAAGATGATGGAGTGTCCAGCAGGGTAGGCACCAGCAAACATCGTGCAGAACAGGAAGGAGAAGCTTCCAAACTGGAAAATTTGAGCACAGAACAAAAAACTCACTGCGTAGTGGGAGAAGTAGAGGATTAGGAATGACAGAATGGAGAGCAGTGCGTTGATGTGGGGACTCCTGCAGGGGTCCCTGGTGCCCATGGTTCTCATCTGCTGGGTGTGTCTCCACAGGGAGAAAACCAAGAGCGAGACTGCGACAAGGAAGATAAGCAATGGTGGTACGTGTTCAGCGATGAAAAAGCCAAATTGTGCACGAGGCATGGCTTCGATTTTAGTCCTATTTTTGGAGAAAAAGCTCACCATGAATGCCTTGTAAAACGGCCACATATATTTGCTTTGGAGGCCAGCATTGATCAATGCTCCGAGCAGAGACCCCAGAATCAGCCATGGCACCAACTTCGATATCCTCATCTTTAGCCACAAGAAGATCGGGTGGGGGATGGTGGCGATCTTGGCACAGTAGAAAACGCCAAGCCACGTGGCAAGCCAAAGTCCCAGTTCATTGATAAACAAAAGCATTTGAAAATTCTCCATAAACATAGACTCTTTCACCAAGGAGAGGGTAACCAGATGGATGTCAAAGATGAGCAGCTGTATACAGATCCTTGTCGTGGCCAGGCAAGACAGCAGCAGATCCAGGGAGGCCAGTCTTCTCTGCCTGACCAAGGTGATGCCGTTCACCACCATGATGATGCCATTGGCAAAGACCCCGGTGAGGGATTGTATCACTGCCCAGAGAAGATAGATGACTAAGTGAGCCTCTATCATTTTACAAAGAGAAAAATCGTTATTTTATTTTAAAGGATTATATACGTTTTCGGTCAGTGTCAACTGTTCACGCTTTCCAGTTTTCTTTCAACTCAATCAGGACTCCTGTGGAAGGCGATGGAGTAGGAAGAGGTGTGCATTTGTTTATATCAGCACTTTCTCAATTTAGTTCTGAGACAGTCAAATAAGAAAGAGATACTCTGACAACAATTTGCTTCTTAGTGATGGCTTTTGCATTTTCTGTGTCTACTTAGCTT
Organism: Tamias sibiricus; assembly: GCA_025594165.1. Classification (NCBI taxonomy): domain Eukaryota; kingdom Metazoa; phylum Chordata; class Mammalia; order Rodentia; family Sciuridae; genus Tamias; species Tamias sibiricus. Next base: position 165,137,714 of record CM046662.1, on the reverse strand, counting down.
TCAAAGTCATCATAAGCAAATAGTAGAACCAGACTCCTTTAGATCTGCTAGGAAACTAGCCCTAGATACTCAGTCCTTACTCTATAAGGAGGGACTAATTGTGGCTACAGATATGGCTCTACCTAAGGTTATTGAGGCATTCTTCAAAAACCAATTTTTACAAAATTATCCCTTCTGCTATAATGAAGTCCTACAACCAGCAATATAAGACGGCTAACCTAAGTAGCAACTAGCAACACTCCAATTTTCAAAGATTGAGCAGTTCAAGACCACCCCAAATTTAATCTTGTTGTATGGTAAAATGAAGATGATAAGTCACAAAGTGTCACAAAATACAAAAGCAAGATAATTACACACACACACACACACACACACACACACACACAGACAGTGGGTCAAAAACCTAAAGGAAGGTGAGATGCACTAAAGAGACTCACTCAACACCTCTCATACCAGCATCATTTGCAGGATAATTCAAGCATTGAAATCTTGTCCCTGCTATTTTTCTAAAATGATGAGAATTTTATGACTTGAGCTGATAATTCTAGGGGAGAGATAAGGATAAAATAGCACATGATTCAATTTGTGGCTCTAAATGCCTGGCAGACTATGGAAAAATTAAATTAGCATTTATTAACATGCATACTGTTCACTTTACACCACACCAGATGCCTCACCTCAGCCCTGCTGACGATTGGGGCTGACGCTTCTTGGTTGGGGCTGCTCTCTGTGCTACGTAGGATGTCTCCCCTCCTCCCCAGCCTCTCCTTACTAGGTGCCATGGGTACACCCTCCTCCTCAGCTGTGGCAGCCAAGCATTTCCAGACACTGCCAAATGTCCTGAGTCACAGTCACTTCTGGTGGAGAAACAATGCACTAGCCAGGTAGGTGGAATGCAGCTTCTGTCTTGAAGGCATTCTGAGATAGACTCCATGAACCACATACAGTGGGAAATGACACTGAACGTGTTCTTTAGACAGTCCACCACCACAGCAGGGGACAATTCATAAACACCGGGGAATCAGCTCTTCCAACCTAGCCTTAGGTCCAGACATGCCCCACAGACCCATGAAGAGGCAGTCACATGTGCTTATGAATATATTTATTTGGAGGGGTCAGAAAAAACACTCTGATTGAACCTTCATTTCTACAGAAGACAGGAAGGGAAACCGTATGCAAATAATTAGGGGCAAGAGTAACTCTTTGGGCAGTTTTATCATTCTTTGAATATGCAACGTCTGTGACATGCAGGACTCTACTTATTCTTGTTGCAACTTCAGCGAGATGGTGGGAGCCAACAGCAGCATCAGGCAGGCACTGAGGGAAGCAGTTCCCGAGTAGACACCATCAAGACAGATCCAAGTTCAAGCTTGGTGACAAGATGAGCCTTGTCTTCTCTCTCCGGTGGAAAGAAGGAAGTACCAGAAGTTCTTTCCTAAATATGTTACATTTTGCAGCCTGGAAAAGCAATAATGTAAGGGCATCCGCCTATGAAATGAAGATGCCAACAACTTTCAAAAGGGCAGTTAGCTGTACTCCCCCAGATTCCCACAGTCCCTCATTACAACTGTCACTTCAATTGCAAACACCTGTTACCTGCTTCTGTGCATGGTGAAATTCAGCCCTGGGAGGGCGATTCCAACATTCTTTGCATCCTTGCATTCATTTATTTATTCATTCATTTGGTATTTGTCATGTGCTGGGCTGGTTAACTAGAATAAAACCCAGTTACATAAGAGATTTCATACCAGAGGAAGAGAAGTTAAGCAGCATAAAGTCCACTTGAAAAAGAGTCTTTGTTTTCCACCTGTCTGTTCCTAGACACCCAGGGTTGTGACACCAGCATAGCATCCCTCCCTGTTTGCTCCAGTATTGCCGAGACACTGCTGGCATGAGCCCTGGGTGGCTGCAGCGTGGTCTGAGCTCTTCAGTACTGCAGAAGGGGTCACTGCTGCGGGAAAGGGGAAAAAAGCACAGGTTCACATCGCAAGTCTGGAATACCAACATAGTCTTTCGGCACTGACAGGAAAAGAGAAGACAATGTGTAGTTCACCAAAGACTTAAAGCAACAGCTATGTCCAATTCTATTTATTAACATGCTTTTTTTTTAATCTTTTGAATTCCAGTGTCTTGAGAGCCATTTGATTCTCACATAGTCCACTGTACCTTTTGTTACAACCAGCGTGGGCAGCAGAGACAGTTCTTCAAAGGGAGGTTTATTTCATGTAGAATAGGTCTTCTGATGCGAGCATCCCACGGAGCCAACAGTAAAAATGCACGGGGCTTCAGCTACATTTTGTTCACAAAGTAGTTTTCTTCATCTGTCACTTCTGGGAGCCCACACAGAGGCTGCTAGGGCATGACACTCCTGGACAGGTGTCACCAAGTAGCCCCAAATTGCACTTCTTACGTGAAAGGGTAGTGGAATAAGAGAGGGTGCTATACAATTCACAATAGCTAGATTGTGGAAACAACCCCAATGCCCATCAATAGATGAATGGATAGGAAAACTTTGGTATATATACACAACAGAACACTACTCAGCACTAAAAGAGAATAAAATCATGGCATTTGTAGGTAAATGGATGGAGTTGGAAAAAATAATGCTAAGTGAAGTCAGCCAGTCCCAGAAAACCAAAGGTCGATTAATTCCTTTGCTAGGATGATACTGAATTATAGTGGCAAGGGAGGGGGGGGTGAGAAGAATGAAGGAATGTTAAATAGAAAAAAGGGGGGAGAGGGAAAGGGGCAAGGGGAATAGAGATAATGGCAGAAGGAGTTGGACATCAATATACTAAGTGCATGTGCAAAAACTCAAATAGTGTGAAAATATTTTGTGTAAAACCAATGCTCTTTATATGTAATATGAAAGGAATTGCACTCTAAAAGCATGTATAACAAATTAAATTAATTAAACAAACAACAAAAAAAAAGAGAGGTGCTGTAATTTGGGTCTGGAATGCACCCCAGTGTCCACACTGGTGACTTGTGCCCCAGGCCACGAGGTTCAGAGGTGGGGCTTGGGGAAAGGCTTGCATCGTGAGGACACTGAATTCATCAAAAGATCAATTCCCTGTGGCTGCATGCACCGTGGGCAAGTGGAGGAAATCACAGGAAGTGGGATCTAGAGGAGAAAGTGTCACTGGGGGCGTGCCCTGGAAGGGTGTGTCTTGCCCTTGGACCCTCTGCCCTGGCCTCGGCTTCTGGCTGCCAGGAGCTGAGCCGTTTTCCTGTACCCTCCCTTCCACCACGATGGTCTGCCTCACCTCGGTCCCAGAGCCATCGAGCTGGCTGACCCTGGGCTAAAACCTCCGAAACCATGAGCCCAAATCGATCTTTCCTCCTCTAAGTTGTTTGCGCAGTTGTTTGTCACAGTTTGTCTCACAGCTGGCTGAGAGAGTATTTATGGATCCGAGTGCTGCATTTGTGGGATTTCTAAATGAAAGTCCAGTTGACCCCCGGGAGCCACCTTCAGGACTGGGGGGTGGCATCTCCAAGGACGTGGTCTCCTTCCTTCCCCTTAGGATCCCATCCCACCAATCCACATTGTTGTGGACATGGGCCATGCTCTTGTGCTAAGCAAGAGTAAGCTCAGTGTTTCAATGCGACAAACAAAACCAAACCAAACAAAAAACCATGCTAAGGATAGAGCCTTTGGGGTCTTTCAGGAAGTTTGCTTTATCGAGACAGACTCATCAGAGAGCGGCTGCCTGTGAGACGAAAAACGCACGTCTGGCTTCACCTGTCAGTCAGTGGCTCAGAGCGTTGACAGTTTTACATGGACAAATGGCTTGGAACAGATGGAACAAGACCCGATGTGGAGAAATTCACATGATTATTACCCCGTATTACCCTGATTAAATTCGTTCACTCGCACTCATCTGTAATGAGCACTCATTAAAGGAGACAGCACTAAATATTCTCCTCGAGGTAACTGACAAGCGGAAAGAGTTGCTTATTTATATTCAAATCATTCAGCTCCTCAAAAGAAGCTGCGATCTCTTTTGGATGCAGTTAGACTGATTTTGGTGAGCATTTCAGCAGGTAGGAGGCTAAAATGTTCATTTTCTGATTTGCAACCGCGCATGGACATTGTCTTTGATATTATTTGTCATCAGGAAAGTGAGCGATCGTTTCAATACCCTTCCCAACTGGGTCTTCCCACTTCATTATCAGGGGAACAATTTCTGCTTTAAGACACACGTGCATGTATTAAGATTATTGTGTATTTAATAAGATCGGTCAAATAAGAACGAAATAGACCCTTGCAAACCAAGGCAAGACATTTTTTCTCTGAGTCTTTTCTGGAGCAGAGCTCAGCCCTTATAAAGCCTATATGGAATTTATTCCACTTAAAATTCACAGCATCGTGGTTAAAAAGCACCAGACACTTTCAGACTAATCATTCTTTAAATCCATTCGTTTGCTGCTCTCCAGTTGCATTTGTCGTTGATCTTGTGGGCTAAAATTTCAGTCTTTAATATTCAGGTCACTTCCCTACACTTGTCCCCTCTCTTCCTCTATTTATCCTTGTAATTTATTTCTTTACTCCATCCAGTATTCTGAAATTTATTTGCATTGCAGCAAATAGAGTAATAGAGCCAAGCAAGGCATTGCATTTAAGACTTACACGTAAAGAACTTCAAGTGCCATACAAGCAAGAGTCCCTCGTTGGTGATGAAGAGGAAGCAGAAGCCGGAGGTGCTCGCCAGAGACATCTGAGGGCCTCAGATTTTCTCTTCGGCTCTACACTGAGCTGCCCTGTGGGATTTCAAGTCATTTGTTGCTTCTTTCCTCCGCCCTTCTATTCCTTCTCCTCTTCTTTCCCTTCCTTCCTCCCCTACTTCAGTCCATGCTTTTGGTGTGTAGTGGAGACAACAGCTTCTAGGCATAGAGCAGGTCAGAAGGAATAAGGCTGTCATCTGGGTATCTATCTACACTACAGTGGGGGAGGTGAGAATTGAACAAGTGAAGAAATGGTCACTCCAGGTCAAGTCGACAGAAGCGTTATTTTGGAGAGCATGGTCAGGAAGGGTGATGGAAGGCCTGGGTAGGAGACCCGGGGATGAGCATTCCAGGCAAAGAGAACAGGAGATGGGACTCCCCCCATCCAAAACAGAGTATGCAGCCTTCCAGAAAAGTCAAAGGATAAACTGTTTTGCCTGGAGCAGAATGAACACAAAAGGAAGATTCCCAAGGACATGAAATTAGAGGGGAAGGCACAGCCACTCACCCAGGGCCTGGGCCACAGGAATAAACGGGGTTTCATCTTCAGTGTGGCAGGAGCCCATTGCAAAGTTTGGGTGAGGGGGAAATTGTCACAATCAGACCTATGTTCTGAAACACTTATTCTGACTGCTACCTAGAAACAATCCGTTTATTCTGGATGAAATACGTGGAAGTCAGGAGAGGACAACATGGAGCCGAAAGACCCAGTGGAAGGCTGGGGTCACAGATGGGGCAGGGGACATTGTGGACCTGAGCTGGACTTCTGCTGGTGGGAAGAAGTGACTGGGTGTGGAGTGTAGCTTAAAGGTAGAACTGTCGGGAATTTCAGATGTCCTTGAGGGAGAACGAGAAACGGAAGGGATCAAGAGTGTCCCTTGCGTCATTGCCATGACAGGATGCACAGTGCGGCCATTTTTCAAGCGGGGGGCGGGGGGGGGGCAGTGATTGGAAGAAAGTCAAAGTCAAGAACTCTGTTGTGGACACGTCCCGTCTAACGTTCCCATCCAGTTAGACGTGTTGTCAAGCAGCGGATGACAAATTTGGAGTTTGTGGAAGCCACAGGGTTGGAAATATGCATTTGGACTTTGCTTGTATGTAGGTGATAGCCAAAACCATGAACAGATTGGCCAACTGGAGTAAATAGGACACTGAACATTTTGTGCATTGGTGTCACTTGACTGTCCCCTGCAACATCATATTTTTCTGGAAGGAAGTGTCAATACTTGAGTACCAGAAGCAGCCCACCACTATTGGTGGGGGGGGTGTGCCGGAATCTCTCTATGTATGACTGATTCTATTTCCTCTTTCTTTTAGAAGTTTTACTTCTTCATAGAGAAGATTAGTTTGTAGATTTTTTTTGTGCAATACTTGGTAAATTAGATTATCCATGTTCTCCTGGATTTATAAAATAATTCCTAATCTTTTCTTATTTCATACCACCAGAACAATTTTAAAAACATGGGAATGATCTGCTACATGGAAGATGGAAATAATTGACAATGAATAAATGTAGGGCCAGAGGCTTTTGGGACAAGGCAGAATATCTACCATTTGTGTAGTGCTTAAGATGCTAAATAACTGAATGATAGTATCAGCTGGCCCTCTTGGCAACTCTATGAAATCAGCATTCTTTACACTTTGGGCATTATTAAGTTGAGGTGCACAGAAATTGTAAATTGCTCTCAGCCATGCAGTTTAAAAGTAGCATTTCATGGGGCTGGGATTGTGGCTCAGCGGTAGGGCGCTCACCTGGCACGTGCGCGGCCCGGGTTCGATCCTCAGCACCACGTATAAATAAACGCATTGTGTACAGCTAAAGCAAATAAATAAATATTTTTTTAAAAAAGTAGCATTTCAAATATGTAAACCATAACCTGCCTCCCAATTTTATGGGTGTGCCTAGCCATCAGCCTTCACTGCCTCCCATGGTAATATGCCTGATGATAATGAAGATTCTTCTTAGTGGTTTAGGTGTGAAGGTTGGAAAGGTGCCACTTTCTGCCTGGCAAGTGTTCATTCCATCTTCAGCTGGCCTTTCTTTGGAGGAAGCGCCACCCTTACCTATGGGACTTGTTAGGGGCTGGTCCCATTGCTGAAGCCAGGAGTAGGTGCGTGACCTAGATGTGGCAATTAACATATCCACTCACCTGGCCAGGGGACATCTATGCAGGGGTGAACACGAGCCCCAATCTGTCACATTGACATTTAACTAATCTCCAAACTCTTGATTGAACAGGCTGGACAAAATGTCCCTCTCTGCACATGAAAGGAAGTAGCTTGCTGGAGTCCTTGGAAACCATCTTGCCACCATGAGCGGAACTTCAATTTGCCTAAGAATGAGCCCAACTGAAGGTCAGGAGTGCCCAGGTAAGAGAAAGCAAGGCCAGCTACTACTCAGAACATTCCAGCCCAAGAACCAGCCCTTACTTACTGCTGGCCTTGGCACTCAAATGAACCCACAAATTCCCAGTTTTTACTGAATTAGGCTCGAGGTGGGTTTTGTGTTGCTAAGTGCACCATAGAGCCATGGGCTTTGTCGGAAAGCAGCCGAGGTGCTTTCCACTTTTAACATTTAGGAACTGTAGTCAGAGAAGTAACCTGCTGGAAGCTAGTCATTTAGTGACATACCTAGGGCCCAAACCTGTGATCTGTAAATTGAAGTTAAGAGTTCTACTTAGTAAGCTCAGAGTTTTCTCAAATGTATCTGTAGAATAATTATGTTTGGGGAAAAAAAAGGAACACAAATCTCTTTTTTGGAGTCTTTCCCTATACAATTAATTATTTCTTCCCCACCACATACTTACTTTGACAACTGAGGTTTTTACTGTGCTCTAAGAAGAGTTCATAAAGTGTACAGTTACCATATGGGCATCAGAGGTTTTCCTCGTTCCACTCTGTTCAAAATATCCTTGGCATTGAAGATTAGCTCTTGTCTAGGAGATGCATGGTCAAATAGGTATTAATACCCATCTGTTTTAATCAGCTTCTTCACTGCTGTGACCAAAAGAACTGACAAGAATAATCGGAAGAGGAGAACTGTGTTGGCGGACTCATGATTTCAGAAGTTGCATGCTTAGATGGCTGACTCCGTTGCTCTAGACCAGAGGGGAGGCCGAAGATCATGGCAGAAGGGTGTACATGGTATCAGGAATCAGAAAGGGAGAAAGAGACCTCTCCTCTCCCCAAAGACAAATATAGACCCCAAAGTCATGCGCTCAATGACCCACCTCCTCTAGCCACAACCTACCTGCCTACAGTTACCACACAGTTAATACCTATCAGGATTAGTTAAGCCTCTTAGAACTGATAGATTCATCTCTAAACTTTCTTACATTATCTCACACATGACCTTTTGGGGGATACCTCGTATCTAAACCATAACACCATCTACATTGATGCTGGTCACAACTATTGAATTGGATGTACAGAAGGTGTCACATATGCCTTCTTGAAACCCAAAGCACCATTTATGTCCTGATCTCATGTCAAATGGTTCTCTTATCCTCTGAGAAGTAGAAGGTATTTTTTGTTGTCTCTCAGGAATGGAACATACCTAGGAATTGCAATGGAGAGACAGGCTGGGTATGCCAGGTTCTTATGCACAGAGGCTTCCTGAGTTTTGCTCCTTTTCCCCCTAAAGCAGCCTTCTGCTGTTTGGTCAATTCCTGGGAGACCCTGATTATTGTGCCTGGATCTGTTTTGCTAGAAGCAGAGCCCAGGCTATACTTGGGGTATTACGTCCATTCTTTGCATTTAGGCATAGATGACATATGTGGGTGGCTAAATGTGGGGGTGTTCTAAAAATTGTTGAATAGATGATGATGAAAACAAACAAATAAGCTTTTCATCTTTGGAAAGGCATTACTAGACAAACTTTAGTATCACATAAACTTTGTGATGCTCTTCTAGGTTATAAAACATCCTTCCATCTACTCACCTGCATTGGTCTGTGTATGGTTTGTCCTCTCCTTAACTCATATTGAAATCTGGTTCCCAATGCACTAGTGTTGAGAGGTGGTGGGACCTGTAACAGGTGGTAAGATCACTGAGGAAATTGACGCCTTTCTCCTGGAAGTGGGCTTGTTTTGAGAGTGGGTCATGGCACAGCCAGGCCCAGCCCTATCTTATTTCTCTCTTTCTCCTGCGCTCACTCACCTTTCTGCTTTTCTGTTATGAGGTAACACCGGGCCTTTGCTGAATTCTGTCAACCGATCTTGAATTTCCAGCCTCTAGAACCATGAGCTAAATAAACTTCTTTCCTTTATAAATTTCCTGGTCTTGCATATTTTGTTCTGGTGACAGACAATAGACTGACATGCCAACTTTTACAGACATTTGTGGCAAATAAATAGAGTGAAGGATGAAATCCATGACCAGAGATATAGGATAAATCTCACTGACCAAGAGGGAATGAAGAACCATGAACTTGGCTATTGAAATTCACTAGAGTAAACTTAGCGGAGAACCATATCACGTCAGATCTGTAATGGATATTAGTGATGACTGTGCCAACTCCTTCCTATGTGTGAAATGAGAAAATAAAATTCCAGAAAAGATGCATAATACCCTGGACCTTCTTTCAGAGAGTATTCAGAAGCCATATATTCTAGAAAAGGGAGTACTCCTGATTTCTTTTGCCTAATCCTGACCAGTGCATCCTCTAGAGGCACACTGAGTGGCTGCGGCAATGGTGGCTGTGATTCTCCCAAGGCAAAAAAGATGACCATGCTTCTGAGAGGAACTATGCACCCTACACACACATCTGTACCTCGCCACTGCTGAATCACACTTAGAATCTCCAAACCTGCCTTAAAATGTGAGAACTGTAAGGAAAATTCTGCAATGGTATCAAGGCCATTTGTGTAGAGTAAAATTGGCTTGATATATTTTAAATTGCAACAGCAACACATTAGAAAGGGAAATAGAAAGGAAACCCTCAATTACAATTTTCAGTGGCCATTAATACTTATTACTGTATACTTTACATTCCCCTACATAATTGCATAACTTAGAAGTTTTATTCTATGACCTATCCTTTCTTAAGTATTCACAAATCTGAATGTTGTCTTGTTATAGTTGACAAACCAATTCTTAAATCTATTTTTCCAACCCAGCACAAAACATAATTTAGATAATCACAGATTCTACTGTGGAAGGAGGAGAGCTGGATGATGTTAACAATTAAGCAGTCAGGACGGTTTTATTGGGTTAGGTCAACCCTTTTCTTCTAGTTATGATTTAAGCTAGTGATTCACAAAGTTTACTTCCTCCTAAGGATTCACACAACCATGAAATAAGTGTTCTTGGCCATGAAAACTAGATGAGCTCAGATGTATTTCAAAAGTAATTATTGTCAGATCCATTCAAAGCGCATCATTCTTTGATCTGAAGCAGAGAGAGTAAATATGATCATGGAAACACAGCAGTATGGAGTGGGAGAGAACAGCCCGACGTGCAGGAGGGAAGCATGGGCTTAATTATAGGGTCTTATAATTAATGCAGCTCAAATGCTTGTGCTGACCCAGATTGATGGGAACGGACATTTCAGCCACATTTTAGCTTCTAACCACTTTGGAAACTGATTTAAGATGCCTGCTCTCAAGCTTTATGCCGTTTTCCAAAGGCCCTATCAGATCTACAGCATGACTGCTTGCATTGTTCCTGCATTATCACAAGTGGGTGGAAGTTAGACAGAAAGAGGACAAACCCATGCCTCTGCAAGGTAAGCACTGAGCCAAGATCTCTGAATCTTGGGGTGCTGAGATAGCTGCCCCAAGTAGCAGCAGAGGCCTCGCACCTCAGCTAGGTTTCTAGCAGCCCCACATGTTGCTTCCTGACTCGGAGCAGCAACGCCGCCGCGGGAGAAGAACTCGGAGGCAGAATGAAGATGAAAGAAGGTTTTTTTTTATTCTTCGGCTTTAGCAATCTCTCAAAACTCTAACACTGGCTCTTTCAGCAACCTCTCTGACTCCTTACTTCTTCTGACTACTGACTCTTTACTTTACTTCTTTACTTTTATTTTTACTTTCTTAGAGAGAGCTTTAGAGAGAGAGAGAAAGAGAAAAAGAGAGAGAGAGAGAGAGAGAGAGAGAGAGAGAGAGCAAGCGCTTCTTCTTTCTTTCTTCTTCGGCAGCCTCGGCCTGACTCCGACCGGCAACTACTTCTTCTCTCTATCTTAGTCTGACTCCTCACCCGGTTATATATCTTTAGCTTTAACAAGGACCACAGGTGCGTCACACAGTTCACGGGCATACAAAGTTTCTTTCAGGTGGAAACCAGAACATCTCTTATGGCCGTCAGCTAACCGCAATTAACCATCTCCTATTAGGGCTCCTTCACCCACACCTGCTGACACTGGGGACATCGGCAGGCACCAACAGACACTTTTCAAAGCAGGATCCCCAAAACTAAACTTCTCACAGCATCTCTGCCCCCACTTGTAACTTCTTTCGCTCTGAACTTATATCATGATAGAGAAGGAGTCTGTGCTGACCATCTTTGACTTTAGCTAGACATTCTCAATGGCCTGTAGCATCTCGGTTGCATTTGGATCTCAAGCCATATTCAGCCCTGGCAAGGCTATATGCTTATGTGGAAGCGGGGAGCAGGGTGGCACCCGGGAGGTCTGTCTCCAACTTTCCCACCTGGAAAGCTCTCTCCCTCTAGCTCGTTGTAAAATCTGATTTAGCACTCTTTCATCTGGCAGTTCTTACAGTGAGCTTGATCTGGGATCCAAAATCCCTTGATGTTACAGGAGAGCTTGAAACACTTGCTTAATTCCAAGGTCAACATCAGAAATAGGCTGGACCGAGGTAGGACTGAACTATTTTACAACCACAAACGGCCTGGAAGAGCCACTGCTTCGTTCAGCAAATGGACGAGCTCTTTGGCATTGCACTGTTTATATGTCCATTGAAAAATGCTGGGACCCTTCCAAACTGCGTGCATGAACTTGTTACGCCTCACTAGCAATGTGTGGAAGCAGCAGAATGATTCTGAAAGGCAATACATCTATTCAAAGAACGGATCACAGCTGCCTTTGAAAAAGGTTATCTACTCTCATCATTTTAGCCATAACATGACAAGTGTTAAGTAGAGAAGTAAAATATCGAGCAAGAGTGAGGAGTATTTGCAAAAGACTTGAGCAGAAGTTTGCTAACTCTAATTGCACGACCTCTGAATAATTTCTCAGGGAGACTCTAGCTATAGCTCATCTTGCCAAAATACTCTAGAGTGATAGCTTTTTTTCCTACCTCTCTGGAATGTAACTTATCAGCTTCTATTCTCTCAGTTTCCTATAATTCAATAAAAAGTTAGCAGTAGTGTGTCCAAGGGCAAGCTCTAGCTCAAATATGGATTTTTAATGAAACACAAATATGCCCATGCCTGCTTCAGCAAGTTGCTCTGCACCATGCAAAAGTGTATTAAAAGTGGAGCCACATTTACATTTGTTTTGCATTTGTTATTTAAGAGGTTGAAATATGCAAACTGTATCCACTCTTGTCAATACCTTCGAGCCAAAGAAAATTTTATTAAAGTTAAGTTAGATTCATGACCAACAAAACAGCTAATATTCTTCACTTTGGTGGAAAAGGTTTTAAGAGGTTGCAGTTTTTAAAATAACAGGCACTTATTTCCTATCTAAAACTGAGAATTCTTAACAAATGTGTCTGTCATAAACCAGGTATAATAGCCCTCATACGTATAAGCAATTAAAAAGCAAGCCTAATTATAAGCGGTTTATAGCCCAAATGGAGATGTTTTAGAGTCTGGAATTGGTTCTGGAAATTTAAAATTATTTAGCAGTAGATGAATAAAGGACATTTAGTATGTCTTAGATGGAATTTTAGGGACTTTTTTGTTTAATATCTACAAAATAAAGAGTACAATGGTAGGAAAAATTGTATCTTCTAACATGATGGAAAAAATCTGTTCTAACATTCATCAAGAATTATAATCTCATACACATGCTGAACTCGATTATGAATGCCTTCATCAAAGAAAATGTTTTTTTTTTTCCAAAATATAGTCATTTTAAAAAAAAAAAATTAACTTTCCTGTTTGCCCCTGTAAGCACTGAGCAAAAATGTGGAGACAGAGGGAGGTGAGGAAAATAAAAATTGCGTGTGCAGGGAGCGTCTTCTTTGTGCCACTGGCCATGCAGGTTGGATGCATCCACTTTTGCAGCACCAGCTCCTCTGCGCAGCTCCAGATCGTCACACCGGTGATCATGCAATGCTATGCCTCTGAGTTTGCATTGGGCATTTTTGGGCACAGCGCACCGAATGGTAGGGTGGGGTCCATCTCTGGCCTGAAGTAGAGAGGCTTTAGACCTTCCTTCCTCCAGACCACACAACTCCTGTCTTCTCCCAATTCAGAGGCTACTCAAGGGTCACCTCATGCAAAAGACCTCATCTGACTCTCCGGCTCCGTGTCACCAGCATCTTTACCCTGCTGTGGTTTCCTTTTCATTAGTACTTACTTTTTTTAAAAATTTATTTTTTATTCTAAGTTGTTATAAATGACAGCAGAATGCATTACATTTCATATTACACACATAGAGCACATTTTTACATGCCTCTGGCTGTATGCAAAGTATATTCACACCATTCGTGACTTCATACATGCAATTAGGGTAACGATATCCATCTCATTCTACCATCTTTTTTTTCTTCACCCTTTTGCCCCCTCCCTTCCCCTCCCTCCTCATTGGCCATTCTAGTGTTCCTCTAATCCTCCTATGTTCCCATCCCAACCCGACTGTGAATTGGCCTCCTTATACCAGAGAAAACATTTGGCATTTGGCTTTTGGGGATTGGCTAACTTCACTTAGCATTATATTCTCTAACTCCATCCATTTACCTGCAAATGCCATGATTTTATTCTCTCTTATTGCTGAGTAATACTCCATTGTGTGTATATACCACATTTTCTTTATCCATTCATCTACTGAAGGGCATCTAGGTTGGTTCCACAGTTCAGCTATTGTGAATTGTGCTTCTATAAACATTGATGTGGCTGTGTCCCTGTAGTATGCTGTTTTCAAGTCTTTTGGGTAAAGACCAAGGAGTGGGATAGCTGGGTCATAAGGTGGTTCCATTCCCAGTTTTCCAAGGTATCTCCATACTGCTTTCCATATTGGCTGCACCATTGATCTCTTTTCTTAGAAAGCAAAATCCCATGAGAATGCAGGCTAGCTTTGCTCACTGCTGTCTCCCCTGTAACTGCACGGCGCTTGATGCATCATGAGCGCTTGATGCATCATGGGTGCTTGATGCATCATGGGTACTCTATGCATGGAGGGTGCCCGAAAACTTCCGTTGAATGAACAGATAACTAAATGCTTAAAATAAAAGTACGTCTGCTCACCAATGACATTGCATAAAAGGACACTAAAGAGTGTCACCTGCAGACTGGCTGGAAAATGATTAAAATAATGGCTATTGTTTTGAGCACTTGAAAAATACCAAGATTTCTTCTATGTGCCTCTCTTGGACTCACAGCACGAAAAGTATGAAAAGCCCGTGACATGGTGTGGAGAAATCCCAGATGGGAAAACGGAACACATCCCATCACCAGACACTATCAGACAGATGCTCTTTAGATGAGCAATGTGGAGCCTGGGGGCGGGACTATGTGACCAGCTTAGCATATGCACCGTTGAACTGATGGTTGAACTGATGGTCGTGGTGCCTGCTGCATCTAATTAACATAAATCTGTGCAGAGGTTTCAGGTAAAATAATGAGTCAATAACCAGTGTGAAGGACTTGGGTTGGAGAAGGATAGCCAAGTAGATGAGAAATAGGTGATGAAAAATAGGCCATGAGAGAATTTCCAGAAGAAAAACATGACATGATTCAGTAATGTGTTACTTAAGAACAGCCCGTATGCCAAATCCTGATCTCACAGAGAAGATAATCTAGGAAGTGATGTTGCACATTCTTAAAGAAGTTTCAAGTTGATGCAAGCATATTTAACACAGAAATCTGAAGGGGGTTTTGAGGGTTTCCTTTTTTAAAAGATTGCGACTCAACCCCAATCTGTGTGAATGCACGTGAAGAGCAGGAGAGAGAAATCTGAGTCTCGTTGCGTTTGAGTGGGTCCAGCCCTGTGTAGACAGAGCTCGACCTGGAGCCTCCCTTGTGAGGGCTTGAGAAAGGACAGCCCCAGAGGCCAGAAGTCAACCTAGGACTCACGAAGCCACTGCTGAGGCTCAGTAGCTTCCAAGTGCCGTCATCCACCCCCATCCCACATCATTGCCAGGGCCCAATGGGGTGGGGGTCACCTAGAGCCTCCTGAAGAGCCCTAGAGGCTGGGTTTCCATTTTCCCATCTCTACCAGTGGCACTTCTCAAAGCTGATCGGGTTTCCATCTACAAACCTGATCTGATCTTAGTCGTGACTATCTCCCAAAAGTCGCTTTGCCTGAATGTCGGGAGAAAATTTGCAGGTCTGGTGCTGACGCCATATATTTTCTGATCAAAATACAGATTGATTGAAATAATTATTTGTCTATCCACATGAGTGCATACACCATGTTAAGAGATGGGGTTGGTCCTATAGACCTATTATCACTCTGCTCTTCCTAAGAAGCATTTTTCCTGGGGAAGTCTGACTGCTGGGATATCCCTGATTGTTCCAGGAAGGTGGTCATCAAATGGATGTTCACACTGGGACTCACACGCACAATGTCTGAGCAGACACCTGCAGTTCTCACGAACGTGAGCCCTCCTCCACCTGCTGGACACACAGGTGGGTGACACTTCCCAGGGTCCCTGTACAGTCCTCACCAATGGAGTAGCACCAGGTCAGATGAATTTCACAACACCACCACCCAGGCTCTATCCTCACCCTCCCATTCTGCCCTGGCTACCTCCAGCAGATTCCAAGAAGAGGGAGGTGGGGTCACCTAACGGGAGGACAGGCTCCCAGAATGCCTGTATGGAGCAGGCTCAACAATGGCACCACCCTGCCAAACCCACACGAACTTGCACACGAGTCAGAATTGAAGTACTATTGTACTGAACTGTCCAAACTGTGGGGCTATTCAGTGCACAACTAATGTTCTCTGATAGTTTTAGTTTATAGAAATTTGGTTTTAATTATGGTAAAGTATACATGGTATAAAATTCAGCATTTTCGCCATTTTACACAAACGGTTCAGTGACATGATGAACGTTTATAGCTGTGTATGACCATTACCACCATCCATCTCCTCTATCTCCAGAAATGTCTTCATCCTGTGAAATCAAAGCGTGGCACCTTCTAAACAGTGGCTCCCCATTTCCAACTGCCCAATTCCCTTCCTCCTCCAGCCTCTGACTACTACCATCCTCCCTCCTTTCTCTTTGAGTTTTACTATTCTAGGTTCTTCTTATGAGTGGAATCATATAGTTCTGTATTTGTAAAATTTTTTATTATTCTAATTTGTTATGCATGTTTGCATAGTACATCTCATTTCATATTACCTATAAAGAGCACAATTTTTAAAGTTGCTTGTTTTATATAAAGTATTTTTACAACAACTGTGTCTTCATACGTGTATTTAGGGTAACCATGGATAATTACATTTTGTGACTGGCTTATCTTGCTGAGCTTAATGTCCTCTCGTTTCTCCCATGTTGTAGCACATGTTAAAAATTTCCCTCCTTTTTCAAATTTTTTATTTGTTTTAATTAGTTATACATGACAGTAGAATGCATTTATGCACTGTGATATACATAGATGGGATATTATTTCTCATTTTTCTAAGTGTACTTGTTGCAGAATCATATTGGTCATGTAGTCACATATATACATACAGTAATAATGTCTGTTTTGTTCCACTATCTTTCCCATCCCCACCTCCCCTCCCTCCCCTCCCTTCACTTCCCTCTACCTAATCTAAGGTAATACTATTTTTCCCTAGTGTCCCCCACCTTATTGTGAATTAGCATCCACATATTAGAGAAAACATTTATTTGGCCTTTGGTTTTGTGGGATTGGGTTATTTCACTTAGCATGATATTCTCCAACTCCAACCATTTACTGGCAAATGCCATAATTTCACCCTTCTTTAAAGCTGAGTAATATTCCATTGAGTATATAGACCACATTTTCTTTATTCATTCATCTATTGAGGGACACCTAGGTTGGTTCCATAGTCTAGCTATTGTGAATTGAGCTGCTATAAACATAGATGTGACTGTGTCACTATAGTATGCTGATTTTAAGTCCTTTGGGTATAAACCAAGGAGTGGATAGCTGGGTCAAATGGTGGTTCCATTCCCAGTTTTCTGAGGAATCTCCGTACTGCTTTCCAGAGTGGTTGCACCAATTTGCAGTGCCACCAACAATGTAGGCGTGTACCTTTTCTCCCACATCCTCGCCAACATTTGTTGTTGCCTGTATTCTTGATGATTGACATTCTGACCAGAGTGAGATGAAATCTTAGAGTAGTTTTGATTTGCATCTCTCTAATTGCTAGAGATGTTGAACACTTTAAGGCTAAATAATGTTCCATGTTTGGTGTATACATTCACCTGTCCATGGACATTTGGGTTGCTTCTACCTTTTAAGCTGTTGTATATAGGCTGCTATAAATGTTGGTGTATAAATATATTTATATTGTTGATTCTTTTGCATATGAATATCCAGCAGTGGAATTGCTGGACTATATGGTAACTCTATTTTTAATGTTTTAAAGAGCCCCCCCGTTGTTTTCTACAGTGGCTGTACCATTTTATATCTCCCCAAGCAATGTAGCATTTTCCATTTTCTCCTTGACAGCATTTGTTATTTTCTGTTTGAATTTCCTCCAGAAAAATCTGAAAAATCTGCCGGGCACAGTGGCACACACCTGTAATCCCAGCTGCTGGGGAGGCTGAGGCAGGAGGATCATCAAGTTCAAAGTCAGTCTCAGCAACTTCGCAAGGCCCTAAGCAACTCAGCGGGACCCTGTCTCTCTCTATAAAATATGAAAAAGGGATAAGGATGTGGCTCAGTGATTAAACCCTCTCCCACCCCCCAGGGTTTAATCCCCGGTACTAAACAACAACAACAACAAAGTTAGAAAAATCTGTAAAATATTGCATCAATGACTATCTCAAATTTTAATCAATATCTCTGGAAATGAGCTCCAAAGTAAGAACTATTTCCAAATATTCAGTCTACTGTTCTTTCCTTGACGTGACCACACCATTCCTCCCACAGTCAAGGTTGTGGTCGTAGGGGATTTCAGTGTGTGGAGGTGAGGTGACAGCCAGCTCTGTTAGCAACGCTCTCTTGAGAACAAACTGTGTCATCCAGAGGTGACTTTGTGTGTCTGGGTCTGATGGCTCTTCTGGGCAGGTGTGCTGGGATTCCTTCAAGAGCATCGCAGCATATTGGAGCAGATGAGCAGAAACATAACTTCCCTCTCAAAAGTACTTTCAAAATTACTTTGCACAGGAATTCCCATGGTGCTTGAAGGTCTGATTAGAAGACTGCTGTACTCCAGCGAGATCGGGAATTCTAAAACAAACAAACAAACAAATGCTTTTCTTGCTTTTTAGTGTAATAACACCTAATGCTTCTTTTTTTGGCAGGGGGAAATGATTTGGCCTCCACATATGAGTAAGAGCTTGCAGTATCTGTCGCCGTGCCTGGGTTATTTCACTAACGTCTTACCCTCCAGGGCCACTGGTTTTGCCACAAATGACAGGAATTCATTCTTTTGGTGACTGAATAGCATTCCCTGTGTGTGTATGCACCACGTTTTCCTTATCTACTGGTCTGCCGATGGACACCTCAGTGGATTCTGTGTCTTAGCTGTTGTGAGTCAGGCTTTGAGGAGCAGGGCGCACAGGTGTCCCTTACCCAGAAATGGGATTGCTGCGTCCCACGGAAGAACTAGTGTTTTAGGAGCTGTCCTACTGATCTCCATAGTGGCTGTACTAATTTACATTCTCACCAACAGTGCACAAGAGTTCTCTCTTCTCCACATCTCTGCCAACATTTGTTATTTTCACTTTTTTTTTTTTTTTAATAATAGTCATTTTGACTGGTGTGAGATGAATCTCAAAAAAAAAAAAAAAAGAAAGAAAGAAGAAGAAGAGAGTAGATACTGATTGCTGGGGACTAGGACAGGAGGTGGGGAGGGGTGGAGAGAGGTTGGGTGATGGGCACCAAACACTCTTAGATAGGAGGGGCAGCTTGGTGCTGCACAGCATGGCGGGCGGGGGTCTCAACAACCTCTCATGAGCCTTCATGAAGAATTAGAAAAGAGGACTCTGAAAGCTTCAAAGGCAAAGAAAGGATGAGAAGGAAGTGACAGTCATCCTGCCTCGGTAATTACACACTACACACATGTTGAGTTGACACACGGTACCCCATGAGCACGAGCAATTAATACGTGTCAATTAAAAAGAGAAATGAAAATGAAAAGATGAGCTTCGGGCTGTGATTTTAAGACAATTTTCAGAAAGCTAGAATAATTGTTTAAATTTATTCCTTATTCCTCCATCATTCCCTGAATTATAAACATGATTTTTTTGGGGGGAAAAGAATCCTGAACTTCATGCAAGACTGAATGCATGAAAACAGCCAGAAATCTTGCAGACCAAAGAAGAATAAATGGTAGCGACATTTACTATCAGTTTTGAAGCCACAATGACTAAAACCAAGTGATACTGGACCCAGGAAAACCAGGGGAATAGACAGATTGTCCAGATAAACAAAGATGTATTTAGAACCACCTTGGTGTTTCAAGCAATGGAACAACCGTGGACTACTCGCTGGGATGAGTGGCTAACCCTTTAGAGAAAGATGAGGTTAGATTCTTTCATCTCAGACTTTATACAGAAGCAAATTAAAGATGAAGCCAGTGTTGGTGGAGTTGCAGACCCGTCCGCACACCCGCTTCTTGCTGGTGGGAGTGACATTAAAAACAGTTGGTCAGCCTATTATAAAGTTAAACATACACTGTGTCTGAGAACTGGCAAGCCCAGTCCTAGCTAAATGGAAATGCATTCACAAGAAGACTGGTGCCAGGGCACAGAGGTGCACACCTGTAATCCCAGCCGCTCAGGAGGGTGAGGCAGAGGATCGCAAGTTCAAAGCCAGCCTCAGCAACTTAATGAGACCCTATCTCTAAATAAAATATTAAAAAGGACTGAGGGTGTGGCTCAGTGGTTAAGTGCCCCTATGTTTGATCCCCAATACAAAAAAAAAAAAAAATTCTTGTCATGGCTTTATTCATTACAACGAAAACATGCCACAGTAAAGGTGAAACACTAAAACCTTATGTTGAAGGGAAAAAAGCCAGACACACAGGAGTGTGTGCCTTGGGACCCACATCTGGGACGTGGTTGAGTGGGCAAAGTGAACCTACAGGGATAGGAGTCGGCAGTGAGGGGCAGTGGCCCAGCCAGGGTGTGTGGGGACAACGGACGGAACAGTTGAGCACTTCCTCAGGGAGCAGAGACACTCCGCAGCTGGGTGTCAGGCACGGTGGTGGACCCGTGTTCACTGAGACCCACCAAGTCCGAGCCTTCCCGCGTGCCGTACGTAGCTGTCAATCAAAACCAATTAGACAAGTTTGTAACAGTTAAAAGGCTTACAAATACAACTGCCTAAAAATGAAAATTCCCGTAGGATCAAAAGGCCATGAACAATATTAAAAGATGGGTAATAACCACAAGAAATCAATGTGTACAAGAGACTGAGTTAATATACTTCAGAATTTAGAAAGAAATCTCAAAACTCAAAGAAAAAAGCCACTGAAAACGTAAAAAAAAAAAAAAAAAAAGTGAACAAAATTTTTAAATAGGCAAATTGCAAAAGAAGTATGTGGGCCCCCACTTCTTAAAATGTGTGATTCATATATATCACTAATGAAAAAAAATTTTTACAAATAGAAATGTGCATGGATATTTGGATTTTAAAAATAGGCAAAGAGCATGAATAAACAATTCACAAAAAAACAGTAATGTTATCACATGAAATTAATTGCCTTAGAGGGCAATATGGAAATATTTAATAGAAACCATTTAAAAGCCTGAATTCTTTTGATTTGGAAGTTTAGTCCTTAAGAAAGTGTTCATGAATATTTGTCCATGGTATCTTATTGCTTATTGGTTATAAAGGAAACAAAATGTAAAGAGTGATTAAATAAATCATGAATTACAATACAATTCAATAACTAACAATGATAACTAACCTTCAACTATTAATATAAAATTCACTCATTATATGTTCAGTTTCAAAATCCAGTTAAAGATACATCATAATCCAATTTTCATTTAAAATATATATGCAGAAAAACCTTTAGACACATATGTAAAATTTAACAGCTATCCTCCCTGGGCTTGAAAGTAGGGGTAAGTTTCTTTAACTCACCTGCTGTTTTCTCCTTTTTAATTTCAATCAACATGTCATTAACCTGTGTGATTTTAAAGAACCCGAACCCTTGAACGTGTGCTCCCGAGCTCTGTCATCTTGACTGGATGGGCCACCCCTTGAAGTTCTGTTCTAGTCAGGGTGGAACTCATAGTGACATCAGCCATTAGCACAGATTCACTCTTTTCCTAAATGTCCCACTTCCCGGTTGTTCCCGGATGGTCCATTTGCACCTACCACAACCACCCCAGCTGTGACCAGCTTAGTCACTGGCTCAGCAGGACAAGGTGTGGGGCGAGGCTGAGGTCTGTGGCTGAAGACAAGGGGACCTGAGAAACGGCAGTCAGCCATGATCTCTCCAGCCATGACATGTCCTTCCATGTCAGCAGGTGTCCCGACGGTACCACACGGCTCACCTGAAGGAGCCGGAACGTGAAGACAAACACGGTCAGGTTTCACGAACACGAGGGACCAGGAGTTGTCACACTGTTAGGGACAGAAAGTTAAATGGTGGTTGAATGGGGGGACACGATGAAGCATCACAGTCTACTAGGGACAGATTGCAGTTACATTTGTAAGATGAAAAGATTTCTTGAGATCTGCAGCACAAGCACGTGATTAAGGCCACTGAACTGTACACCTCAAAAAGACGGGAAGAGTACATTTATGACATGTGTATCCTATTGCAATTTAAAGGAAAAGCCAGCACATCTAATTTGATGCAGAGGTGGGTGGACTTGACCTGTTTAGGGCTTGGAACTGAGAAGTGGCCGGGGCGCGGTGGGGTGAGGGGCAGCCTCTTCTTCCTGGTGCCAAGTGCAGGGCTCCTGCCTCTCATCCCTCTGCCACTCAGACGTTGGCTCTGGGAACATCAGAGCAATGGAAACAGACCCTTCTACAATCTCACTCTGTCACCCCCTGGATGAAAGGGGTACTGTCAGCACACACTCAGAGGGGCCTACTATTTGCTAGGTCCTGTTCAGAAAACACTTTTCATGTATAGATCCAATTGCTCCTCACAAGAACCTATGAGGTGAGAACTAGTTTTTAAAATTTTTTTAATTTGTTTTAATTAGTTATACATTGACAGTAGAATGCATTTTTGCACTGTGATATATCATACATAGATGGGATATTATTTCTCATTTTTCTAAATGTACTTGTTGCAGAATCATATTGGTCATGTAGTCACATATATACATACAGTAATAATGTCTGTTTCATTCTACTATCTTTCCTATCCCTACATTCCCCTCTCTCCCCTCCCTTCACTTTCCTCTACCTAATCTAAGGTAATACTATTCTTCCCTAGTCCCCCCCCCCCTTATTGTGCATTAGCATCTGCATATTAGAGAAAACATTCGGCCCTTGGTTTAGTGGGATTGGCTTATTTCACTTAGCATGATATTTTCCAACTCCAACCATTTACTGGCAAATGCCCTAATTTCACCCTTCTTTAAAGCTGAGTAATATTCCATTGAGTATATAGACCACATTTTCTTCATCCATTCATCTATTGAGGGACACCTAGGTTGGTTCCATAGTCTAGCTCCTGTGAATCGAGCTGCTATAAACATTGACGTGGCTGTGTCACTATAGTATGCGATTTTCGTTTTACAGATAAGGAACCTGAAACTCAGAGAGGTTAAGTAGTTTTCCCAAGGGCATCCAGCCTGCAGTGGAATAGGTAGGATAGGAATCCTAGAATCCATGCAGGCAACCACTGTAGCTGCGGCCTCGTGAATTGCCTGGAAGGTTTGTTAGTTTCTTCCTGGACTCCATCCTAGAGATGGAGATCCAGGATCTGGTGGTGCATGGCTGACGAGCTGACAGGTCCCAGTGCTGCTGCTCAGGGAACCGCGCGTGCACTCGCACCGCAGTGTATCTCAAGTGTTGCCTAAAGTACGCCAGTTACTCTCCACAATTAAATCTAGTAAATAATCATAATGCACAAGTTTCCCGCAGATCCGATTAATTTACCCCAAATGACTTGCTATTGATATGCAAGTAATTGGTAGCAACGTTGGCCGATATTCCAATGTTGAAAGCTGTTACTCAACTGCAGTGCAGCAAACACGAGGCAACGTGTTCTCATCACAAGCCTGCTGGGCACCCAGAGACGGAAAGCCAGGGGATATCGTAACAGTACAGTATGGCCTTCTCACCACCAGAGCATCATGTTTTTGGAACTTGTGGAAGAAGATGCAGTGTGGCTCCAGCATCCCACGAAACCTCCGCTTCCTCTGGCTCTCCGTCTGTCCTCTGCTGTTCCAGGAGAGGTTGCCTTGGAGACGGGCTTTCCTCCTGCCTGCAAAGTCTGTCCCCTGTGGCAAATTAGCAAGTCGGCATCCAGGGCTAATAAATGTGTCTGTTGCTAATTCGCTACCATGGCTGCTTCCCCCAAGTTGGCTAACCTCTCTGAAAACTAACGAAACCAGGTTCTGGACTCTCAAAGTGGGCAGGTAGCCTTAGACCCCTATGACCGCGGGGAGCAGAGGGAATCATGATGTCCTGCCCTTGGGGAACAGGTGGCATCCCTCCGATGAGACATTGGGAGTGTGACGGCGAGTGACCTCCCATCTCTAACTCTGACCACCTTCCCTGACCACCTTCCCAGCTGCCTCTGGAGGAGGCTGGCGGTACACAAAGCGGCTGATCCCTCTAGTAACCTCCCTCCACTCAGAAACGCCAGCCCGGTTCAGTAGCTGGGTGCTGTTTCCTCGCACACCCAGAGTCTTTCATCTCTATGAGCCACCTAGACAATGACCATGATTTTTGGTCAGTGGACGTGGTTCACAGGGCTTCCCTCAGGCCCCCAGCCTGGTCTCCTGAAGTCTGAGAAATTAGGGGTGGGCATTCCTGGTGATGGAACCCCTGTGCCAACCGTCTGAGGACACTGGAAGAAAAGCACCAGTGGCGTCATTCGTGCAGGTCACGGGGCTCGGGCTTGGCAGCAGAGCTCAGCTCTCTGCAGATTCGCTTCTGTACCGCCCTGCTCGGAGACACGGCAGCGCTGGCCCCACAGGGCTGGGAGCCAAGGCACTCCTGCTGCTGGCACGTCCCTGTCACCTCCCAAAAGGGGAGGAAGCCCTTGGACGGAGCCGCTCCTCAGCCAGGGTCGGGAGAGGTCGCAGGAGGTGTTTTGGATCACATCACACAGGCAAGAGGCTCATGTCAACTCCCCAGAGAATTTCTCAAGTTGGGGATAAGACTGAGCACTCAGCTAGGAAGGAGTTTCAAATAGTAGGAGGTATTTTAAAGAATAAATAATAAGCACTATGGAAAATTCTGAAGTTCCAAGCCAACAAAAAAAAAATAAGGCCAACATATAGAACCTCAACGTTCCTTATATAGAACATGACCCAGTAATTACTGGGGTGCCCAGATCTCTTAATGTACCCCTTTTTTAACTCATACCCCCCAAAATAACTATGCTGAGAAGAACTTCACATCTTTCGGTCCAATCGCCTGTGCCACTTCATGGACTATGAGAGACTGAATGATCACCCCAAAATGTCCATGTCCTAATTCCTAGAACCCGTGAATATGCCCCTTTCCCTGGAAAAAGGGACTGTGTAGACTTGATTCAGGTCACTTACCTGGTACCCGGGTTTTCCAAAGGCCAGCCTGTCTGCACGCTCTTAACATCAGGAGAGGAAGGAGGGACGTAAACGGTGGGCAGGGGAAGGACCCAGTCAGGGTGGCTGGTTCTGAGACATGGTGACAGCTTGCAAAGATTGGAGAAAGGTCCCTGCAGCTGCCTGGCCTCCAGGTGACAGCCAGTGAAGAAGTGGGGACTTCCATCCAACCGCCCCTAGGAACTGAATTATGCCCCTGGATTGAGCAAGGAAGGGCTTTTCCCAGAGTCTGAAGGAAGGAGCCCCCTCCCCGCCGCCAGCACGTTGATTTCAACGTGATGAGGTCTGTCCCCAACTTCTGACCTACAGAAATGGAAGATAATAAATTTGGGTTGTTCTAACCCACTATGTTTTTGGACATTTGTTATGGCAACAACATATAATAAATACATAGTTCCTGTCCACATTTCACCTTTAATTAAAACCTTCCTGCTTGAACCAATCATGTTCTTTCTAGCCATAGGCTGTCATTGGCATAAGCCCTGGTTTCTTTTGTAACGCAACCAGCCTGCTCGGATGAAATCACTTAGAAAGTTCTTTGCAACTTTCTATGCTACTAAGCTTTCTGCATGAAAAGCATCAGTGGATTTCCATGCTGCGTTTCAGCTCCCACAAGCTGGCCTGGCCCCAGCAGGGCCGGGTAGGAGTGACACAGTCCTATTCCTGCGAGCATTGCAGGAATGTTATCTTTTCTGACCCCGGTGGTGGCCTCGATCCCATCTGGCACCGGTTGAATGACACATTCTGGAATACATCAGCACAAAGAAGGGAAAACACAGATACTATCTTCTAGCTTCACAATCTGGTTTTAATATCATTCGTCTACAGAAAAAAATTAGCTATTAGAGAGTGATTTCCTCAAGTCCACACTTAAAGACCCCTTTAATCTAGCCATCTGCTGAATTCATCTTGATAGCAATGAGGGAAATTTCAGTGAACATCTGAATCTCTTTATGTATGAAATGAAAATGGGGGGGCTGGGGTTGTGGCTCAGCGGTAGAGCGCTTACCTAGCATGTGCAAGGCACTGGGTTCCATCCTCGGCACCACAAAATAAATAAATAAATAAATAAATAAATAAATAAATAAAGGTATATAAAAAAAAAAGAAATGAAAATGGAATCACACTTCTTACCTAGTCTTCTGATAAAAATTAATTTGATATCTACTTACCTGTAGATAAATAATTTGTGTATAAATAATTTGCAGATTTGTAGTGCACGCACACACACATGTGTATCAGCCAGGACTGGCTGGTTTGTGTAGCCTAACTCCCCATTTCTACCTACAAATACCCCAAAGCCGATGGTTTGAAGTAACACAATATTTTTAATTTGCAGTTCTGTAGGTCAGAAGCTTGGACTGGGCTCAGCTGCAGGTTCTTCTGTTGTTTTTTGCCAGGTTGTGCACGTAGCTGCAGTCATCTGGTGGCCCACAGGGGACTGAGGAGCCACGCCAGGCCCATTCACATGCCTGGAGGTAGACGTGGGTGGTCAGCAGCCTTTCCTGCATGTAGTCTCTGCCTGTTGACTCTGACTTCTCATGGTGGTCACCAGGAAGCAGGAGGGTTGTGCAGAAGCTGTGAAGTCCAAGAGAAGCTTTGCCCAGTACTACCTCAGTGTCCTTCCTCAGTTCCTCTGATCAAAGCAAGTCAAAGATCCAGGCTAGCTCCAAGGAGGCCGAGAGAATCTTCCCCTTGATGAGAAGAATGAGAAGTCACATGGCAAGGGGGCACATACGTAGTGACAGGAAAAATGAGTGGTTTTTTTTTATCATCCGTCATAATCCCAAATCACAAAAGTCTCTTTTTACTCATGTGGCATGTCAGTGATGGTCCACAGGTTATCTGCTCTACTGTCGTCCTCATTTGGAAAGACAGGACAATGGACATCTTTGTCCATGCACAGGATCTGGGCTTGGTTAGTGGAGCCAGCGGAGGGATGTCAGTGGATTGTCTTGAAGGCAATTAAATGCTTCTATCCAGGTCCCTGTCCAAGCAGTCATGGTGGCACTTCTGACTTCAGGCCCATGAGAGGTGAGTCTGGAAAGAGGAGAACTCAAATATGAGTAAATGGTCTTAGTAGCACAATATATAAGCGGCAACTGAATGCATGCACACATGCGCACACACATCTACCAGTTTGACACAGACACCTTGGATATTTGGGACATCTCAGGACACTCTAGATGTTCTGGGAATTCTATCTTCTACCTGTATCTCAGTGCAGAAAGAAGAACAAGGCTTGTGGTATTCTTGTCATTTCTGTAAGAAATTTTGATGGACTTTTTGTTGTTGTTGTTCCAGAGATAATGAAGCGAAGGGAATTTACTTATCAATACCCAATTACCTTTTTGATCAGACATGGAATGATTTTACCTACAAATGGAATCTAAAAATGTACTGCCATTTTGTCATTAGCACTTTGTCCTTTCTTCGCGTATAGAGTTCAGGATTCTAAGCTGCAATAGTTAGGGCTATTCACAAAGTCTATCTTTCACTCCTTCTGAGACCTGGTTACACCTTCAGCCACTTAAAATTAAATGTGGGAATGTGAGTTGCTTTGTCTGATGAAATTCTGTTTTATATTTTCATACTATTTTTACATTATAAAGCACTGTTACATAAATTAACTCCTAACAGTTATCAAGACAGTAATTGGAAATTGACTTAATCTCACACAAACCTTGCTAAATAAAGATGATTCTGCAAACAACATATGTGCTTTAAAAAGGCAGAAAAACAAATAATAATGAATCACCACTATTACTAATTGGAATTGCTGGACCAAATAACAGTCAATAATTTTTAAAAATTGAAATCAAAAGGGAAAAGTAACATTTTAATTTCATTATTTTTCTTATTTAAAAATATTTTAATGTTAGAATCTTCGCAAGTCTGGAATGGAGGAGGAAGAGAGGCTTATAAATAACAGCTGCCTAATAATGACTCAACTTTTCCAGGTTTTAATTTTTTTTAAAATGAGTTTTTCTATTTGTGTAGATGGTTATACCAATATTTACCTGAAATCCAAATCAGGGAAGGATATTTTGATTGTTTTAATTTAATATGCTACCTGCATACATTAGCAACACTGAGCTTGCTTTCACATTTTCTCTTTTAATTCCACATTTATGAAGATGCATGCTATTTCTCAATAGGTTTTAGGTAACAGTCTTTGTGATAAGTTGGAAAGAGAAGATGTGTCCAAGTTCTGACTTCCAGAATGTGTGACTATGACCTTATCTGGATACAGTTTTTCCAAATGCAGTTAAGCACCTTGCGATGAGAGAGTTCCTGAACTATCTGGGTGGGTCCTACAGCCAAGGCTGGGGCGCTTAGGAGACAGGGGAGAAGAGAAAAGGCCGTGTCAAGACAGACAGGCTGGAGCCAAGGCGGGTCCACACTGCCAGCAGCTACCAGAAACCAGGCAATTTCCCTGGGCCTGCAAAAGCCACCAGTCCCGTGACGCCATGATTTTGGACTTGGTGCCTCCATCACCGTCAGTCAGAAGATGAGTTTCTGATAAGCCACCCAGTCTGTGGCGGCTGCTGTGGCAGTCCTAGGTGACAGTTCCTCCCACACCCTGTTCCCGGCTCCCTCCTCCTTACTGACATTTTCCAACCAGCCAGCAGAGTTGAGATCTCTGAGTTAAGGCTGTTGAAAATCTCGGCGGCTTCATTTTGCATCCTGGCCTCCTTTGAATCCTGTAGGACAGCAGAGGTTACGTGAAGTAGATCATCTGCTGTCGCCTGTGAACTTGGACTTGTGATCCCGCGTCCTTTAGGTGCTCTTTACATAGCAACAATTCACCTCTCATTTGTGCAGCAGAGTCCAGGGGACATAGCTGAAAGGAACTGAGTCCCGCCTTGGCCCTGCTCGGGCCAGCTCAGCCGGAGGAGCAGGAGGGCCGGAAACCGCTGCGCATGCGCCGCCTCCTGCGCTCCACTTCCTCCGTTCCCACGATTTTCCAGTCCAGCCTTAGTTATTTCTTCTGCCTATTAAAATGCAAATTTGTACCTCTGTGCAACGTGTGATAGATTTGGATGAACTGTTGAGTTTTTCTCTTCCATTCTTTGCTGGTTGCATGTTGATCTGGCTTGTCTATCAAAACCCAGCCTATTCCCTGAATGCCACATGAAATGCCACTTTCCCCATTCAGAGTTTCCCTGTTGACGGCCTCCACTTTACTCCACAATGCACTCCTGTTCATATGGTGCTGAGGATCGAACTCAGGGCCTCGAAAATGTTAGGCGGGGCTCTGCCCCTGAGCTAAAGCATTAGTGCCTCTCAAGGAAACAAACCCGGCATTGTTCAGGAACTTGTCTACAGCCTATGTATTAGCATGCTGTGGATGCCTAACAAAACCCCACAAATTTAGCAGCGTAAAACACCCATTTATTATCTCAGAGTTCTGCAGTTCCCACGTCCAACATGGAGTGACTGGGTTCTCTGCTGAGGATCGAACGCAGTCTCACCCAGGCTGTGTTCTTTCCTGGAAGATCTGCAGATGAAATGTTTCCGAGCTCATTATTTTTGTTGGCAGAACTCAGTTCCTTGCAGTTGAAGGACTGAGGTCTCCTCCCTTGACACAGGACCCCCACCCTATCCCCTGCAAGCCACCAGTGGCCCCGTGAAGTTTCTCACACTGTGTATCCTGCCACCTGTCTCTCCTGCTCCTGTTTTTAAGGACATCTGTGGGGACATTGGGCACCCTTGAATAAACCAGAGAATCTCCTTGTTTCAAGAACAACCAATATGAGAAAGACTAATGACATCCGCAAAAATCCCTTTTGCTGTGTAAAGTGACAAGTCTCAAAATGGGCTAAGGAACTGAACAGACACTTCACAGAAGAAGAAATACAATCAATCAAGAAACAAACATATGAAAAAATGTTCATCATCTCTGGCAATTAGAGAAATGCAAATCAAAGCTATTCTAAGATTTCATCTCGCTCCATTCAAAATGGCAATTATTAAGAATACAAGCAATAATAAGTGTTGGTGAGGATGTGGGGGGAAAAGTGCACTCATACATTGCTGGTGGGACTTCAAATTGGTGCAACCACTCTGGAAAGTAGTGTGAAGATTCCTCAGAAAACTTGGAATGGAACCACCATTTGACCCAGTTATCACAGTCGCTGGTTTATGCCCAAAGGACTTAAAATGAGCATACCCCAGTGATGCAGCCACATCGATGTTTAGAGCAGTTCAATTCACAATAGCTGAACCATGGAACCAACCTAAATAAATGCCCTTCAGGATGAATGGATAAAGAATATTGGTACACATACACAATGGAATGTTACTCAGCTTTAAAGAAGAATGAAATGATGGCATTTGAAGGTGAATGGATGGAGTTGGTGAATATCGTGCTAAGTGAAATAAGCCAATCCCAAAAAACCAGAGGCCAAATGTGTTCTCTCATAAGTGGATGCTGAGCCATAGTGGGGTGGGTAGGGAGAACGAAGGAACTTTGGACTGTGCAGAGGGGAGTGAGGAGAGGGGCGGGGCCGTGGGGATGGGAAGGATGGTGGAATGGGACAGACAGTGCCCTCCTGGAACATGTGTGATTACACTGCTGGAGTGACTCAGCACCTCGTCCAGCCAGACGAAAGAGAACTTGTGCTGCGTTTGTGTCCAATGTGTCGAAATGCATTCTACTGTCGTGTGTAACTAATTAGAACAAATTTAAAATAAAGTGACATAGTCTCAAGTGTGGTGTCTTGTTGTCTTCACCATCCCAGGGATGAGGGGTGAGGGTGTGGGTGTCCTTAGGGCCGGGCTTATCCTCACCACCATCACTCCCAGTTAGTGAGGGACGGACTGGGGCTGTCAACTCAGGTTTAATATAGTGTCGCGCCATGCACTGCTCCCTCCCTAAAACCACCCAAAACGAAGGCAGTGGACGCCCGTGAGGCCTTAGAGTGTGACATCCAGGACCACAGATGCAGGCAAAGCTGCCTGGAGTGAAGTCCTCAGTCCTCTCATCTGCAGAATGGGTGTAGTACCAACATTTGCCTAGAAGGTTGCTCAAGAATTAAGTGACTCAGCCAGGTGCGGTGGCGCACGCCTGTAATCCCAGCACTTTGGGAGGCTGAGGCAGGAGGATCACGAGTTCAAAGCCAGCCTCAGCAATGGCGAGGCACTTAGCAACTCAGTGAGACCCTGTCTCTAATAAAATACAAAAAAGGGCTGGGGATGTGGCCCAGTGGTCGAGTGCCCCTGAGTTCAATCCCCGGTACCACCAAAAAAAAAAAAAAAAAAAAAAATTAAGTGACTCAATATGGGTAAAAGACATGTATAACCAATACAGGAAGCATTGTAGGAGTTATTTTAAATGAATAAAAGTAATGAACATAGATGAGAGAGAGAGAAAAAATGTCAGTTGAAAATAAATTGTTTCTATTTTATTACACCAAAATAGTACAATACTTTTTATATAGGTAAAGTATTTGTGATTATAACATGACCTTACTTTTGAATTAATAGTGCAAGATTTATCCTCACTAGACTTCAACCTACTTGGGCAGGGAATATTATTTATATGCATTTGATGCTCACTGATCAGCCAAGTGTTTAATTGGATCAGAATTATATAATGAGGATGTCATGACTTTTTTCTGTTGCCTGTTTCCAGTCAGATTGCTAGGTTAAAAAAAATTCATAAAAATAGATTTTTCCAAATTGTTCTGTTTTCTTTTTAACTTTTGGTTTTCCAAAAATGAATTTTTAGAAAGTTTTATTATTGAAGCAGCTGTTCTGACTGCAAGCAAAATCATATCACAGTTAAGTAATAATCACTGCACTGAAGATCCCTCAATGCCACTGTGACTCTGGCTGGCTTACCAACAGGCTGCCACCTGGCATTTACCATGAAGGGCTCTACAGAGCTCACGCCTGCCTCTGAAGCTCCCCTCGCCAAGCAGAGCTATGCCCTGAACACCTCCCAGATATCTTCACCAATGCTCCTGACACTGAGAGGAATCAGGGGCTGCGTCCATGAAAGAGCCCCCAGTAAGTGACCAGATGGTCACAGGGAGAGCAAGAACTAGTCACCAGTGCTTACGGAAAAACACGTCCAGACATCCAGCCCACCTCACCCAGAATGCAAGTGGTTGTCCATCCTCAAGCCATTAGGGGCGTTGGAGCGCATGGAAAGGAAAAACAGAAATAAAACCCAGATCTCTAGAGATAGGGCAACAAAAGAGGAAAGATACCATCGAGAAAGCACAGGAAGAGGAGACCAGTTATGACAACAAATGAAGAGACACATTCATACAAAACTGGAGATTCACAGGAACACAAAGCAAGTTCTACACACTGTTGTGAGAGATATACCTACACTAAAGCCTCCCAAGGCTTAAAAATAAAGTGATGGGAAAATGGCAAATCAAATAATCAAACAAACAAAGAAAAATAGAGATGGCAATGTTAACAAAGAAATCAAGCTCAGAGCAAAGTTTTTAGAAAATCATTGGAAAGGGTCCTTACATGTGGCTAACAGGTATGCTCTGAAATAAATTACTCAAGGTATGAAACATTTTTATTGATTTTTTGAGTTCACTGTTTCCAAAAATATTTAACACATGCCTTCCATGTGCCTGTCATTGTGTTAGAAACCAGAACCATATTTAAAATAAACCTTAGTATGGTCAATAGTTTAAAAGTTTAGGCCTAACAAATTAAATTAATATGCTTGTATTTTGAATCTACGTGCAGAAGAAGGAGATTGGAAGGAGATATAACAATTGTGTATACCATTGTGATTTCTTTTCTTATATGCTTTTATCTATCTTCTAATTTCTTCACTAATAAATATTATAAAATCATCATATGGTGTTTATATGTTATGAATCTTCATTAAGCCCTACTCACTCCATTTATACATACATACACACACATATATATATACACACTTATATATATATATATATATATATATATATATATATAATTTTTCTTTTTAGTTGTCCATGGATTTTTGCATTATTTATTTTTATGTGGTACTTGAAGGGCAAAACATCACACCGGGGACAGCCATGCAGCCAAAAGATTTATTCAACAGCCTTTGTGGCCGGTAGCAAAAACCGGAGAAGAGGTGCTCTGGTCGAAGAGGTGGGAGAGGGGAGTCAGGGTGAAGGGAGTGTGCAAGCTCTGGTGGGAGAAGGGAGTCAGGGAGAGGGGAGTGTGCAAGCTCTGGACAGAAGGTGGGTGCTTGGTTGCACCAGCTAGGATCTCTGGAGCTATCAGCTAAAGCAGCTGCTGTCTGGCTGGAGGCTGGAGCTATCAGCTGGGAGCGGCCATTGAGCTGAAGGCGATGGGTCTGGAGCTGTTGGCTGGGGCAGCTGCTGTCAGCTGGAGGCGATGGGTCTAGAGCTGTTGCAGTGGCATCCTCCTCTCTGCAGGAACGAGCCGATGTATCTGTCTTCCTCCTCTCAGCAGCAATGAGCCGATGTTGTGTGTCCGTGTGTCTCTCTCTGTCTGATCTGAGTCTCTCGAACAGGGCCTTATATAGGGATTTCTGGTGGGGGGTGCACTAGAGCAACCCCAACGCCATTGGCTCTTTGCCCATAGAACAGGGCGACCTTTAAGCCTATTGGCTCTTGCCAGGGGAAAAGAAACATCCTGCCCGGGGAAGAAACATCCTGCCTGGGGGAAAAAACATCCTGTCCGGGGAAGAAAACATCCTGCCGAGAATGAAACAAGGTTGCTTCTCTCAGGATGTGGAGAACTCTGGGGGGAGGGTAGCCCATCTATCAGTACTGAGAATCAAACCCAGTGCCTCACACAAGCCAGGCAAGCACTCTACCACTGAGCCACAACCCCACACTACATGCCAGCTAAGTCAGAACCTGCTGGGAAGTCAACACTTTCCTACCATGTAATCTTAAATAAAATAGATATTATGAAACATTCTAAGCCATCAAAAACTATGAAGAATATGATTTTTAAAAAACACAATGTGTCAATCACATGACATAAGAAATAAATGCATCCCACACATTCTGAGAATACCATACGCCCAAACTGAATCAATCTCCCCAGTGGATGCCTATGTAAGAATCATGTGTGCTAGGGGCATGGACCCTGGGATGATACCTCGGGTCTGAATCTGGTCTCTAACACAAGCTCAGTGACCTCATACATTCCTGGCCTTTGTTCTGCTTCCTTAATCTGAGACTAATAGTGGGACTTTCCTCGCAAAGACGTAGGAACGCTGAGTGAGTGTAAGGTAGGTAGCTGCGTTCAGAGCAAGGCCCCGCCTTCTGGGTGCTCCCTCTCTTGCAGAATGGTGGCACCCCCTCACTGCCTCCCTGCACAAGCTCAAGTCATCTGTAACTTCAGTGCTACTCTTCATCACCATCCCTGGGAGTCACCAGGTCCACAGGTTGTCCTTTCTCTTGAATTCAACTCCTTTCAATCATCCCTTCTACAGTATTGCAATTGTTTATTTGTTTGTTTGCAGTGCTGGGGATTGAACCAGGGCCTTGCATGTGCCAGGCAAGTGCTGTACCACGGAGCTGCACTCCCAGTCCCTGACAAGCATTTCTTAATTAAATTACTTAAGTACGGCCTCCTCTCCCATTCCCATTTGATTTCTCACAAAACAGAGAAACTGATCGTTTAAAATTTTAAAGTATGGGAGTAAAGACAGGATATCGCTCTCATTACTCTTATTCAACAACAAATATATGAAAAAATGTTCAACATACTTAGCAATTAGAGAAATGCAAATCAAAACTACTCTAAGATTTCATCTCACCCCAGTCAGAATGGTAATCATCAAGAATACAAACGACAGGGGCTGGGGCTGGGGCTCAGCAGTAGAGCGCTCATCTCGCATGTGTGAGGCCCTGGGTTCAATCCTCAGCACTACAAAAATAAAATAAAGTTACCGTGTCCACCTACAACTAATAAAATATTTTTAAAGAGAATACAAACAACAATAAATGTTAGTGAGTATGTGGGGGGAAAGTACACTCATTCATGGCTGGTAGGAATGCAAATTGATGCAACCATTATGGAAAGCAGAATGGAGATTACTCAGAAAACTTGAAACAGAACCACCATTTGACCTAGCTATCCCAAAGGACTTAAAATCAGCATATTACAGTGATGCACCCACATCAATGTTTATAGCGCCTCATTTCACAATACCTAAACTTTGGAACCAAACTAAGTGCCTTTCAACAGATGAATAGATAAAAAAAAAAAATGTGAGATACACACACACACACACACACACACACACACACACACACCTTAAAGAAGAATGAAATTATGGTATTTGCCAATAAATGATGGAACTAGAGACTATCATGCTAAGTGAAATAAGCCAGTTCCAAAAAACAAAAGCCATATATTAAATGTTCTCTCTGATCTGTGGATGCTAATTTACAGTGGGGTGGGTAGGGAAGAATAGAGTTACTTCAGATTAGGTAGAGGGGAGTGAAGGGAGGGGTGGGGATATGGGGTACGAAGGATAGTAGATGACATTATTATCCTATGTGCATATATAACTATATGAGCAGTGGGATTCTATCACACGTATAACCATAAGAATGAGAAATTATGTGATGTATCAAAGTGCATTCTACTGTCATGTATAACTAATTAAAAATTTTTTAAAAAATATTTTTAAAAGATATGTAATTTTACGGGTATAAAATATATATAACTATATATACATATATATATATATTATGTATGATGAAAGATGTCAAAGAGGATCTCAACAAAGGAAAGTATTTACATTCATGGATTTGAAGACTCAAAATGTTATCACAATGTCAATATTTCTTTACTTCCTCTACAGATTCAACCTAAACCCAATGAAAATCCCAGTAAACTTTTTTGCAGATATTAACAAACTTATTCTATTAGTATATGTATATAGAATTGCAGCTGCTTTTTTTTAATTCATATTTCTTTTTTTTCATATTACACATATAGAGCACTTTTTTACAAATCTCTGGTTGTATGCAAAGTATATTCACACCATTCGTGACTTCATACATGCACTTAGGGTAATGATATCCATCTCATTCTACCATCTTTTTTTTGTCCTTCACCCGTTTGCCCCCTTCCTTCCCCTCCCTCCCCATTGGCCATTCTAGTGTTCCTCTAATCCTCCTATGCTCCCCATCCCAACCCGACTGTGAATTGGCCTCCTTATATCAGAGAAAACATTTGGCATTTGGCTTTTTGGGATTGGCTAACTTCTCTTAGCATTATATTCTCTAACTCCGTCCATTTTCCTGCAAATGCCATGATTTTATTCTGTCTTATTGCTGAGTAATATTCCATTGTGTGTATATACCACATTTTCTTTATCCATTCATCTACTGAAGGGCAACTGCTTTTCATAGTGGATCAATATCTTGCAACTTCACTGAATTTATTAGTTCTAACAATTTGTGTGTGTGTGTGTGTGTGTGTGTGTGTGTGTGTGTGTGTGTGTGTGTAGTCTTGGGGGTGTTCAACATATCAGACCACGCCATCTGTAAACACAAATCATTTTACTTCTTCTTTTCCAGTTTGAATGAATTTGTCTATTTTTCTTGCCTAATGGTTCTGGCTAGGACTTCTAGTACTCTGTTGAACAGAAGTAGTGAACGTGGCCCTCCTTGCCTTGTTTCTGACCTTCGTGGGATAGTTTTGGTTTCCTCACTGAGCATGATATAGCTGTAGGATTTTCACATATGGCCTTTATGAAGTTGAGGTAAATTCCTTTTATATCTAGTCTATTGAGAGTTTTTATCATAGAAATATGTTGAATGTTGTCCATTCTTATCTGCATTTATTGGAACGATCATGTTTTTTATACTTCATTCTGTTGGTGTGATGTATCACATTATATATGTACAGGACAAAGACCCAGAAGTCAGCACAAGACAAAAGAAGAAGGAGAAGGAAGAGGAGAAGAAAGTGTGACCGACACTAGTTGACCACAGAACTTACTAAAAAGCAGTCACAGTTAACACAGGGTGGGATTACTGAAGTGAAAAATCAATGGAATACAGAGAAAACCCAGACAGACCTGCACAACTGCACTCCATGGACTGATTAAGGAGCAAAAATAATTGAGTGGAAAGGGTAACCTTTTCAACAAAGGTGCTAGGACCATTCTGAAGACAGGCAAAGCCTTATGACTTCTATAAAAACTAACACAAAAGTTATCGTAAATCTAAATGCAAATTGCAATACCATAAAACCTCTAGAAGAAAACAGAGAAAGATCTAACAACCTTCCATGTGGCCCTGAGATTTTAGATGCAGCACCAGAAGTATAATCTATGAGAGAATAAGTTGTATAGTTAGACTTCATTAAAATTAAAAACTCTGCTTTTGTGATGATACAGTAAAGAGAATCAAAAAGACAAGCTACAAACTAAAAAAAAAATAAATAAAATGAAAAAAATTTTAAAAATCACATACCCTGTATCCTGTAAAGGCCTTATATCTAAAAATATAAAGAATTCTTAAAACCCAAAAATAAGATGATATACAATCTGATTTTTAAATGTGCAGCATCTCACCAAAGAAGGTATGCAGACAGCAAAGAAGCAGATCAAAGGATGCTCAACATCACACGTTATTAGGTAATTGATGACTGACACAGTAGTGAGATACCATTAGAGACCTACTAGAACAGCTGAAATCGAACACACTTGCCACAACAAATGCTGCAAGAATGTGGAGCCAAAGTAGCTCCTACCCATTGCTGGTGAGAATGGCAGGTGGTTGAGCGGTTTCACACAAAGCTAAACATAGTCTGTCATCGTGGGATCCAGCCTTGATGCTCGGAAGTGTTTACTCAATTTATTAGGAAGTGTATGTTCATACAAAAACATGCATGTAAACATTTATAGCAGCTTTATTCATAATCACCAAAAACTGGAAGCAAGCAAGATATCCTTCAATAGGTGAATGGATCAATAAATTCTGGTTCATCCATATAATGCAATATTATTCAAAAATAAAATTAAATGAGCTGCCAAGCCACAGAAAGACATGCAGTAAACTTAAATGCATATTGTTAGTTAAAAGGAGCCAATTTGGAAAGACTATATACAGTATGATTGCAAATATACTAGAACATCTACAAAAGGTAAAAACATCAATATCATTATCAGCTGTCAGGGCTCAAGGTGAGGAAGGCAAGGATGGGGGTGAAACAGGAATCACAGGGCAGTGAAGCAATTCTGCATGACATTGTGATGATAAATACATGACCTTATGCGCTTGGGAAAACCCACAGAATGTTAGAATTCAAAGAACGCAACTCAAATATGTCCATATTTTTAAAAACTCATGTTAGGAGTTTGTGGGATCCCAGGTTGGAATTCAGAACACGGTTGGGGAATCTATTGTCATGCAAATGTGTTAAACAACCTCTTGATGAAAGTGAGAGGAAAAGCTCTGACTTTAACTCTGGAAACAGTCACGTCTGTGAAACTGAAGGCAAAGAGAGCTGCACCAGCACAAACCCCCGGGGGGTCAGGGGGCTCACCACCATACTGCCCCGGAGACAGGCACGCTGCAGCTCAGCGAGAAGCAGCAGCAGTGTCGGTGGGTGGGGGAGTCCAGGTTTCTCCCTGTAGGAGAGGGAATTACAGACAGGCCAGGGGAGGAGGCTAGAATGATCCCGTGGTGATGAACAGGAGTCAGAGACATCAGTGTAAACTGGTGGATAGCCACATATGGATACAAATGGTTACATACACAATTATTTATAGGTGTATAGACACAGGAAGGTTAAGGCATGCCCCTACATCTCCCTGCTCTGTCTGCTGAGAATCCAGATCTCAGGTGCAAACACCGTGCTCTCATGAAAGGAACCAGGGCTGCTTGGAGAAATGAGTGATTCTAGGACTGCGGCGGGAATTGCACCGGATGCTTCTACAGTCAGATAGTGAAAAAGCTTTCCAAGGGAAGGACCCAGGTGCCACTGTTGACAGGACCCAGGTGCCACTGAAAGAGTTCCCAGTGATGAAAAGCCCTTAAACACTGCATCCACCAAGAGTCTCCAAGGACCCATCCGAATAACAGAACAAATGAAGTAGTGCGGTTTATTTTCCGCCTATACTTCCCCTGGGCAACTGCCTCCCGCTGTTTGATGGATGGCTCTTTGATCTACCTTGATCTTTTTGCTTTGTTTTTGTGTATTGTGTTTTTCGTGTCGGTCTGGTCGTGTTCCTCTCTGTTAGTTTCAAACGTTCATCCACTCATGTGCCTTTCCGTTCCTGGTTGATTTCTCGCTGCTTATCCCTCCTCCTTTGATTTTGTGTTGTTTGTTGTAGTCCTCGCTTTATGGCCTCAGATGTCTAGTGCCTGTCGTCTTCTCCTGTAGTACGCGTCCTGTGGTGTCCTCGTGCTTTTGTTTTTTTTAGCTCTTTATCTCCGGAGGTTCTTGTTTTCTGCTTTTTCGTCGGTTGTGGCTTTTTCTCAACTTTGTGGCGTCCTTTCGAGTTTGTCCCGTTCTTCTTCCCCTACTTGCTCTTTTCTATTATCCTACTGCCGTACCTTTCTTATTCTGGGTCGCTTCTGGGCCGTCCGCATTGGCCTTTTTTCTCTAGTATCTTTTTTTCACTCTTATTCCTCATTATCCCTTCTCCTGTTTTTTTTGCCTTTGCGTGTTATCGATTTTGTCCTTTTGCCTTTTCCTTTCCTCTTTCGCCCTCGTGCAGCTCCTTCTCGGCTCCTCTTGTTGTTCCTTTTGTTTTGTCTTCCTACGGTTCGAATTTTTTCGTAGTCCCCCTTTTCCTGGCGCGATGACGGAGTCCTCAGAACGGTGTTTATCTAAGGTTTTTGAGAGCTATATTTCGTCGTCTCCGGACCTCCTTCATTCCGCGTTGGCCACTTGGTACCCTGGCCTTACCGGTTGTTTTCTCGTATCCACCAAGAGTCTCCAAGGAGAATACTCTTGTGAATATTCGTCGGGGCTTTTTTTTGCGTCTAGTGTCTTTGATCTGTACTTGTTCGCTAAGTCGTGGTCCCGCATTGGCTCCGTTTGCCTTATCTTGGGCCCCTTTTAACAATCTTTCGCCCGTGTGTTTACCGTTGGATTGAAATAAATTCCTGTGACTCCATGCCGGCACCACTCAGTGGCTAAATAGATTTATAAGCAGAAAGAAGAGACAAATCTGCTATGTAGAAATATTTCAAATGATTTTTGTAGATGCTCTTCCCGCAAGGACGGGAGCAGGAGTCCCCCTCCTGAGGAGCTGAACACAGTAACTACCTTCCAACACTGCAGTGTGGAAAGGAGGAAGGCGGAGAGACACTTACAGATGTAAACCTGGCACACACAGCCAGGTGATGAAGGTCAACGTCAACACCTGCAATTCCTGTCGCCAGCAGGTGCTCGTGATCTAACGCGATGATAATGGCTTTCCACTTCTGTGGCCTTTCTCCCAATAACCTATAATTCCAGCCTTGTGATGGGAAAATCATCAGCAAGTCCCAGGGGAAGAGTATCCTACAAAATACCTGACAGTGTTCCTCAAAACTGTCAAGGTCATAAGAAACAAGGAACAGAAACTGCCACCGTCAAGAGTAACCTGGGAGACGTACCTGAATCCAATGTGGGATCCTGGGTGGGATCCCGGGTCAAAACAACAAGGACTCTGGGTATAAAGGGAACATGAATAAATCGTGCATTTTAATTAGAAATGATGTGTCAATATTGGTCCATTAATGGTAACAAATATACGTACCCATGTAAGGTGTTAATAGGGGAAAAGAAAACGGGTCTGTGGTATATGGGGAGGCTTTGAAATATCTTCTGAACCGTTCTGTAAATTTAAAACTGTTTCAAACGGTAATTCCCATCAAATTCTTCAATGTTTCCTGCTGCTTGCAGGCTGAAAGTGAAACTGCATCACTATGGAGTACCATCCCCCATCTTTCTCCCCTTTCCAGATCTTTCCCTGTTAACTTCACTGTCCTGCTTCTCATTGTTGCCTAAAAATTAAGACAATGACAAAAAAAAAAAAAAAAAAAAAAGCACCTTTCTCTGCAGTTTGGCTCCTATGAGGCGTAATGTATTCTCCTCCCTGCTCAGGGCAGCCTGCGACCAGCAGCAGAGGAGCACTTGGGACCTTGTGAGACGCCAAGCCCCACCTCACTGGTTCTACAGAAGCAGCCGCTGCTGCATCTGAGATCTCCAGAAGGTCTGCAGCCACAGTGCAGTTGAAAGTGCCTCGAGGGTCTAGAATCTGCTTCTTCTAAGCCCCGAGCCCCGAGTTCTCTGGTTCACTCTGATTGTCTGTGTCCTGGCCAAAGTATGAACTCACTAAGGACTGGGACTATGATTCTTTTTTTTTTTTTTTTCCTTTATCTCCAATATGATCACAGTATCTGGGACATTCATGGGAACACCACTGAATTAATAACTAGCTCAAGGACACATTAAATGAGAGACTAGCAAAGCTTTGTGATTTTATAGGTTAATATCTAACACCCTACTTTTCCTTGCCAAAATTTGGGAACAACTGATAGGCAAAGGTCAGACAGATGATGTACGGAACCTCAAATTTATTGCTGACAAAGCTGACTCGTCAGACGTGGCTTTGCTGTGCAGCTAAGTGGCTTCTTATGCTCACTGGAGGTTTGCCCTGGGGAGTGAAATCTGCTCTCCTAAAACCCAAGGCCTGGGGAGCAGCTCTGGATTGTGCTCTGAAAGGCAGAGTCCAGAGGTAAGAGAAGCAGGGGCTGCATCCCCCCGGCTGGCTGTCCCAAACTCACCATCACCTCTGCCCCTTCCCCTGGGGGTGTTGCTTTGATAAAGCAATAAGTGCCCCCACCCACAGAGCGGGAAGTCCAGGGGAGAAAAGGAGGCACGGCACGCATGGAGGGTTCAGTGGTAGAGTGCTTGCCTATGGCGCATGAAGCCCTGAGTCCCACCCCAGCTCCAAGGAAAAAGAAAGAAGGAAGGAGGAAGGAAGGAAGGAAGGAAGGAAGGAAGGAAGGAAGGAAGGAAGGAATGAAGGAAGGAAGGAAGGAAGGGAAGGGAAGGGAAGGGAAGGGAAGGGAAGGGAAGGAAGGAAGGAAGGAAGGAAGGGAGAAAGAGAGAGAGAAAAAGGCATAAAAGGCATTAGCAGGACAAAAGAGAGAAATAAGACGAATCAGCTATGACCAGAAGAATTGAAAATCTCACGGTGGGAATGTGCAGCTGACAGTGGTCTGGAACACTGAACAGGGCCTGATTGGCTGGACTCTGCCTCCTGTAGGGGAGTTCAGAGTTGCCCCACAACAGGGGTTGGGCTGGAGCCACGTCAGGTCTAAGCTCCCTTCCTGTGGTTCCCAGGTGGTCCGCAATACTCAGCTCAGCACACAGCCCCCATCAGCCACCCGAGCACAAGGGCATGGGAACCCCGCTGTGTTTGTCTCTTCCTATGGCCCTGAGGGTTCCATCCACCTCTTCTCTATTGACTGCAGAAAATGCCATCAGAAGAAATAGAATGGCATCCTCACCCACTCAAACAGTCTGAACTCCAAGCAGCTAGCTGTGATCAGCTCACCTCGTGGGAGCTAAGATCATGAAAAGGTCCTTTAATGCAGTCTCACACAAGACTACAGGAGCTCAAATCCTATTGTTTAAGATATCCCTCATTCCTAGGCACAGGTATGATCACACTAGGAGTGTGACTCTGCACCACGCACAGCCAGAGAGTGAGAAGTTGGGCTCCGCTTGTGTACAGTGTGTCAAAATGCACTCTACGGTCACGTAGAACTAATTAGAACAATTTTTTTTTTTAAAATAGAGAGGAGACCAATAGAATAGAAGAAGGGAATCAGGAGGAGGGAGAAGAGGGAAAGGGGAGGTACTGGGAAATGAAATTGATCAAAGTATACTGTTTTATTGTGTGTATGTATGAATATATCATGACAAATCCCACTGTCATGGATTATTATAATGTGCCCATAAAAAGGGGGAAAACAATAAATTAATAACATGTTGATCAACGTGTAAGTCCAATACCAAAAATAAAAATGTTCCACAACTAAAATAAAATAAAATGTTCCTCGTTCTTTGCCTTTTCTGTACCTTAAGTACACAGAACTTGGGGTTTTTCCCCCACAATCTCAGAGTAATAAATATATTACAATATGACATTATAACATTATAATGTTATATAATAATCTTTTATGTATTATAGTCTTTGGTGAAGGAGAATGTCATATTCTATGAATCCCTAAACTTTCTAGAAAGCCATTGAGCACATAGGACTCATATGTCTATTATCCTAAGAAATTTTGATGGTGCCCACTAGTTAAATATATTTTTGAAACATGCACAATGATGTTTAACAGCAGCTACAACTTTGGAAGTTTGGGTTGCTAATATCACCTAGTAGATACATAGTCCTCTAAGGCAGGTGGTTTACCCAAAAGCCCAGCAAGCCATCCTGATGCTCAGGTAGATGATACAGGGATGGTTTTCCCTAGATGCTTTAGAAGAAAGCCCATGCTAGCAACATAGGACATACAATATTTAGCATGTTCTGCCACATACCCGCAGCCATTGCCCTGGGAGACATTACTAATCAATCACAGCAGACCTCTGCCTTGACCCTCCTCAACCCAGGGCTTGAAACTGCTACTAGTATTTGGTTGGGGCTTGCCCATGGAATGAAAGCCAGCTGATATGCCATGGTCCTGTGACAGCTGGAGGCTTCCTCTGTCATCTCCTCTCCCTACCTCACCTGTGATGTCACCTTGATAAAGTAATAAATGCCCCCACCCACAGTGGGAAGTCCAGAGGAGAAATGAAGGCAGCATGGGGGAAGATGCTTGGGGAGAAGAAGCAATAAGCAGGTGCATTTGGCCTTTGGTGACGGAAACACTGAAGAGCTGTGTTATCATGTTAAGCAACAAAAGCTGAGTCTCGAAGACAAACATGAACTTTTCTCTTTGAAGTAGATTAACTGGCCACACAATACAACCTTGCAGAAACATAGACAATGCCCCACCTGGACTCAAATATGCTAAGAAAAAAGAGTTTTAGAGCATTATAGATACAATGAACTATATGTATATATTAATGATAATGTACTATAAATATTTATGTTATGTATTTATCATATATTACTTATATTACAAATAAATCTAACAAAACATCCAGCACACAGACCCACAAGCCCACTGTGTAGCCATACGTATAATAACTTGTGTCACCAAGTTTAGGCAGAGTGGTGTTGGTGCCACACATTCACAACGCATCTCTTGGGACTCTACAACCCCTAGGCCAGCCGCAGCCAGTCCAGCGGCTGCTGGTGAGAAGGCCCCCTCCAGCATAGGGCATGCTCTGTGGTGCCCGGGGAGATTGCCAAGTACTACTAGAAAGCACAGCACATTGTACTGTGTACAAAATTAAATATTGTTAAATGACATGGGCAAATACTTTAGATAGATGAAGCCATTTTGATGGTACTTTCAAAGCAGCAATTGAATGAATCTGTCCCACCAGCTCTTCAATACCTAGATTTATTTTCCAGCACTTGTCTCAAGAGTTAAAATAGGGCTGATTATGTAGCTCTGTGGTACGGCACCCTGGGTTCCAGCCCCGGTGCCACCAAACAACAGCAAATGTCCTGAATGCCAGCGTGTTTCCAACCAGATAAAGCTGTTGCCATGGAGAAAACATAACCCTAAAAATAATGAGGAGGAAAAGAGGAAGGTGGGATCCCATGAAAATCAGTGGAAAAGAGGAAGGGATCAGAGGGAGAGGAAGGAGGAGAGGGGAAGGGGATGCACTGGGGACTGAAATGGATCAAATTCTATTCCATGCATGTATGATTATGTCAAAATGAACCTCACTACTATGCATAACTATAAAGCATAAATAAGA
Source organism: Tamias sibiricus (assembly GCA_025594165.1). Taxonomy (NCBI): domain Eukaryota; kingdom Metazoa; phylum Chordata; class Mammalia; order Rodentia; family Sciuridae; genus Tamias; species Tamias sibiricus. Next base: position 165,093,138 of record CM046662.1, on the reverse strand, counting down.
CATTTTAAAATGACAGGTTTTTTAAATTTTAATTTGTTATATATGACAACAGAATGCATTTAACTCATAGTACACATATAGAGCACAATTTTTCATATCTCTGATTGTACACAAAGTAGAGTCACAGCATTCATGTCTTCATACATGTACTTAGGGTAATGATGAACATCACATTCCACCGTCTTTCCTACCCCCAGGACCCTCCCCTTCCCTCCCTCCCTTTTCCCCTTTGCCCTATCTAGAGTTCATCTAATCCTCCCACCCCACCAACCCACCCCGCAGCATATTATGAATCAGCATCCTTAAATCGAAGAAATCATTCAACACTTGTTTTTTTGGGATTGGCTAACTTCGCTTAGCATTATATTCTCCAGCTCCATCCAATTGCCTGCAAATGCCATGATTTCATTCTCTTTTAATTCTGAATAATATTCCATTGTATATATACCAAATTTTCTTTATCCATTCATCTACTGAAGGGCATCTAGGTTGTTTCCACAGTTTAGCTATTGTGAATTGAGCTGCTATAAACATTGAGGTGGCTGTGTCCCTGTAGTATGCTGTTTTTAATTCCTTTGTGTATAGACCAAGGAGTGGGATAGCTGGATCATAAGGTGGTTCCATTCCCAGTTTTCCAAGGAATCTCCATACTGCTCTCCATATTGGCTGCACCATTTTGCAGTCCCACCAGCAATGTATGAGTGTGCCTTTTCCCCCACATCCTCGCCAACACTTATTGTTGTTTGTATTCTTGACCAATGCTGTTCTGACTGGAGTGAGATGAAATCTTAGAGTAGTTTTGATTTGCTTTTCTCTGATTGCTAGAGAGGTAGAACATTTTTTCATATATTTGTTGATTGATTGTATATCTTCTTCTGAGAGGTGTAAAAAGACAGTTATTTTTGAGGAAGAAAAGAAATGTTAGTTCCACAGGAAAGATGCTGTCCCTTAGGCAGGTCTCAGGAATGTGGTCACCAAAGGGGAGATGCAGCTGGAGATCTCTTCCCTGGGGCCACTGATCCCAGGAACGTCCCCTGGACTTTGCTTTGTCATCTAAGGAAGCTCACACCAGGCCTTAGCCTGCTGGTCAGGATGGCTTTATTTATAAGAGTTGGGCAAAAGAAAAAGAGGAAGAGGAAAAGGGAAAAGGAGAGCAGAGGAGAAGGCAGTGAGCAAGAACAGGAAGAAGAGATGACTTCTAAGGGCCAGGGTATGGGAAATGGCCAAATCATGTGTTATCCATATGATGGAAACTGTAGGCCTGCTAAAATTAGCTTTTCCAAATTTTTAACATTATAGGGAAATCCCAATAAAATGTTAAAATTTTAAAGCAGAATTTAAAGTATACACCAAGTAATTTTATTTTCTACTACTTATTAATTATACAAGAAGTCACTATAAAAATAAAGATTGAGAGTAATGATATTCAGGTAACAGTATTTGTGGATTATTTTTATTTCCTTCTGTGTATTTTTTATTCCATTTTGCTGTCCAAATAAACATGTATTACTTTAAAAATCAAATAACAAGTGTTATGTATTTTTAGAACATCTGATTTGTATATGTGTACATTTTTAAGCACATGTAAAATGTCTAACCATGATTAAAAATCATGATGTTTCTTTGATCAGTAACACAAAGATAGCTTGAGTTATTGATATGCAATTTAACTCTATGTCTTAATCCATATGATACATTCTTACTAGGAATCATTAATATATATGACTTTAATTTTAGTAGTGGAATTAAACCGATATGATTTATGTTAAGTGAGACTCACAGACCCTATGGGGTCTGGTAAGGTGTGGCTGGCTCCAGGGTCTTGGGTGTCTGATCTGAACCTAGCAGGGTGGTCTTGTTCCTTACACAAACTACTGCCACATATAAAAAGAGCCACCAGCCAGCAGGGAAGCGCGGGCTTTCAGGCTACTCAGGAAGGGCTTTTGACTTCCAGCAATGCCTGCAGTTTTATTCTATGACCTGCACTTCTATTCTATGACCCCTGGGCATGACACAGCCCCTAAGAACTGGCAGACGGATTGACGGATGAGGCGGAGTGAAGAGAGAGGCAAAGCTGAGCTCGCTGCATCTGCTCAGATGGAGATTTAAGGGTCCCAGTGGGGACATTCCCTCTCTGCTCTCTTCCTGTTGTCCTATGGCCCCAGAGTCACTGGCGCCTCCAACCTATGGCCCAGGCTTCTCTGGGCTCTGCTGAGTTTGTGACAGTTCATCTCCCAGCACCGTTCCCAGAGTCACAGGCCCTGCCTCACCCTCTGTAAAGCTTCCCCGGGGGCGGCGGCCCACCTGTATACCGCTCTGTGTCAACGACAGCTGCCACAAGGCTTATCAGGCCAGGGACAGGGAAGCAGGACAGCTTCTGTGTCCGCAGAATCCTGAGTGGGAACCAGCTGCTTTGCTACCAAACAGAAGCCAGTCAGACAGGGCACTGGGAACAAGAGCTCAGCAAAGACACCAGCCTGGTACCAGCACCACCTTCCTCTGCTGCCACAGGGAGTCCAAAAGCTCCAGCTATGCAGTGCTCCAAGAAGACTTCCAGGGTTGCTCTGCAAGGAGGACCCAGTCCCCGCCCCGGTGCTCACTTCTTCCACTCTCCGGCTCTGCCCCGCCCTGGCTGGCTCCGCCTGCACTCGCTCTCTCTCCATCAGTCCATCCGTCCATCCGTCCTTGTAACCTTCCACATTTTTGCCCATGTGCCCAATTCACCACTCCTATAATATAAAGATATTCAACGGACCCCTAAGACCACGGCGCAGCGCTTCTCAAAGTGTGGTCCCTGGACCAGCAGCAACGGCATTACCTAAGAGCGGGTTGGAAATGTCCATCTGCAAGTCTCACCCCCTGAATCGGAACTGGGAGAGCTCCCCAAGCCATCCAGGTGATTCTGACTCCTGCCCAAGGCTGAGAACTACAGCCGCAGGATTCACCACCAGCACCATCCAGTCATGTAGAAAGACAGATGCACATTTAAAATAAGCTCTCCTCTAACGCCTGGAACACTTAGGTCATTCTTTTCCCTTCTCGGACTCTTTTTCCACCGACTCGTGTCATAATATAATACATTATTCAGGCTTGAGAGTCTTTTATTAATTATTCTATCACACCTCTCTGGAATAAAATTATATACATATAAAATTATATAAACATATTATCATTCTTTAAATTTCCTCTGTTAATAAGTTTCTAAATATTAAATTTCTTCTGAGTCTATTATGATTCCATCATTACAATAAATAATTGATAAGAACAACTTGATACAATTTTTTTATAAATATTACTCAACAAAAATAAAATATTATGAATTCATCACATAGTGAGATGAGTGAGGGTCTTTTATCCTCAATAGCTCACATATCCTTTGATGAAGTAACCATCTTGCTTAGTATAGAAATGAGCAAGGAATTGTGCTGCTATAAACATTGATGTGGCTGTGTCCCTGTAGTATGCTGTTTTTAAGTCCTTTGGGTATAGACCAAGGAGTGGGATAGCTGGGTCAAATAGTGGTTCCACTCCCAGTTTTCCAGGGATTCTCCATACTACTTTCCATATTGGTTGCACCAATTTGCAGTCCCACCAGCAGTGTAAGTGTATGCCCTTTCCCCCACATCCTCGTCAACACTTATTGTTGTTCGTATTCTTAATAGCTGCCATTCTGACTGGAGTGAGATGAAATCTTAGAGTAGTTTGATTTCATTTCTCTAATTGCTAGAGAGGTTGAACATTTTTTCATATATTTGTTGATTGATTGTTTATCTTCTTTAGAGAAGTGTCTGTGTTCAGTGTTTTGGCCCATTTATTGACTCAGTTATTTGGTCTTTTGGTGTTAAGGTTTTTGAGTTCTTTATATATTCTAGAGATTAGTGCTCTATCTGACGTGCTCATGGTAAAAATTTGTTCCCAGAATGTGAGCTCTCAATCACTTCACTGTTTCTCTTGCTGAGAAGAAGCTTTTTAGTTTTAATCTATTGCATTTACTGATTCTTGTAAACTGTGGAACCAAACTAGATGCCCTTCAGTAGATGAATGGATAAAGAAAATGTGGTATATATACACAATGGAATATTATTCAGCATTAAAAGAGAAGAAAATCATGACATTTGCGGGTAAATGGATGGAGTTGGAGAATATAATGTTAAATGAAGTTAGCCAATCCCCAAAAAACAAGTGCTGAATGTTTTCTCTGATTTAAGGATGCTGATTCATAATGTGGTTGGGGGGTGGGGGCCATGGGAGGGTTTGCCCAAACTCTAGGTAGGGCAAAGGGGAAGGAGGGGAAGGGAGGGAGGAATATGGGGTAGGAGAGACGGTGGAATGAGATGGACATCATTACCCTAAGAACATGTATGAAGGCACGAATGGTGTGACTCTACTTTGTGTACAACCAGAGATGTGAAAAATTGTGCTCTATATGTGTAATATGAATTGTAAAGCATTCTGCTGTCATATATAACAAATTTCAATTTTTTTTAAAAAAATGGACATACTATCAAAAAAAGGAAAAAGAAATGAGCAAGGAATAAGCATCAACTCTATTCTCACTTAATGTCAAATGTTGAAAAACTGTTTGTGTAAATACATGGATGGAAATAGAAGTTTTCCAATTTATCAAACTTTTTCTAAATTATATGACCAAAATCACTTAGTAAGCTAGCATCGAAAATTATTTTTAGCTGGGCACGGTGGCACACAACCTGTAATCCCAGCACTTGGGAGGCTGAGGCAGAAGGTTTGCGAGTTCAAAGCCAGCCTCAGCAATGGCGAGGCACTTAGCAACTCAGTGAGACCCTGTCTCTAATAACATACATGAAAGGTCTGGGAATGTGGCCCAGTGGTCAAGTGCCCCTGAGTTCAATCCCCAGTACCCCCCAAAAAAATTATTCTTAATAACCTAAACACATGACTAGAATCTTTAATTTTGTTGAAAACCAAAAATTAGAATCTATCTAACTGGTAACTGGGTCTATTTCCCTGTCACTAAAAACATTTTTGTTATTTCTGGACCCACCCACACACCCCCAATATTTATCAGACTTGTCACCCCTCGTACTTATCAGACTTGTCAAACGGCTTTCCTGAAGAGAGACCTTGCTTAATTGCTATACTCACAAACATTTGGGGGAATCAACTGTTCTGAATGGTAATACAGTACAGCCATTTTAAATAGAAGATCCAGCTCTGGGTACGGATGAGGATTGTGCCCTGCAAAGCAACTCAGACAAACAGCAATTCCTGGACAGGCACAGTACAGTGACCCTAGGAGGTTTGTGTCTTATTATGTACTTTAAATATATTCTATTAAAACCAAAGACATAACTTAGTTCATGAAAAATAGACTTCATGTTATCTAATTAGCCAAATGAGTCATCATTGTCAAGCCAATCAAGTCAGTCTTAATTTCTATCAAGGGAAAAAAAAAAAACACCTCTGGCTTCAGTTTTAATTAAAAGTGTTGATAACCACATTACTTCTGAATTCAAAATTGGAGACAGGGAGATAAAAATAGTTGAGATGAAAAGTAGGCCCAAGTCTCCATCATGTTGGTTTAGGCCCCAACTTCCTCAGTAAGACCCCTATAGTGCAAGAACTAAAACCAAGAAACAATAAATGGGATGGATTCAAACTAAAAATCTTCTTCTTAGCAAAAGAAACAATCAGTGAGGTGAACAGAGAACCTACAGAATGGGAGCAAATCTTTACCACAAGCACATCAGTAACCTCAAGGATTTACAAAGCTCTCAAAAGCCTTAACACCAAAAAACAAATAACCCAATCAATAAATGGGCCAAGGAACTAAACAGACACTTCTCAGAAGATGATATGCAAACAATCAACAAATATATGAAAAAATGTTCAACATCTCTAGCGATTAGAGAAATGCAAATCAAAACAACTTCAACTTACTCCAGTCAGAATGGCAGCTTTCAAAAAAACAAACAACAATAAATGCTGGCAAGGATGTGGGGGAAAAGGCACACTCTTACGTTGCTGGTGGAACTGCAAAATGGCAAAGCCAATCTGGAAAGCAGTATGGAGATTCCTAGGAAAACTTGGAATGGAACCACCATTTGACCCAGCTATCCCACTCCTTGGCCTATTCCCAAAGGACTTAAAAGCAGCTTACTACAGGGACACAGCCACATCAATGTTTATAGCAGCACAGTTCACAATAGGTAGATTGTGGAACCAACACCGATGCCCATCAGCAGATGAATGGATAGGGAAACTTTGGTATATATACACAATGGAACACTACTCAGCACTAAAAGAGAATAAAATCATGGCATTTGCAGGTAAATGGATGGAGTTGGAGAAAATAATGCTAAGTGATGTTAGCCAATGCCAAAAAACCAAAGGTCGAATGATCTCTTTGATATGAAGATACTAACTTATAAAGGCAAGAGAGAGAGAATGAGAGGAATGAAAGAGCTTTAAATAGAACAAAGAGGGGTGAGGGAGGGGAGGAGGCAAGGGAACAGGAATAATGGCAGACTGAGTTATCCATGATTACCCTAAATACATGTATGAAGATACAATTGTTGTAAAAATACTTCATATCAAACCAAATAAATAAATGAACAAAACTGCAATAGCAAAAAAAAAAAAAAAAAAAAAAAAAAAGAAAAGAAAAGCATACTGTATGGAATGGAAATTCTCTTTGGTGTTTGTCGCTGCCTGAAGCGGAAGTCGCTTGGAGCAGCGAACGCCACAGGAAAATTCGGAGGCAGGATGAAAATGAAAAAAGGTCTTTTATTCTTCTTCTCTCTCCAGCTCCAGCAATCACTCCAAATGCTCTAACTCCAACCACCACCTTCTTCTTCCCCACACACACTAACGAACCTCACCCAGTTATATACATATAGCTTTAACAAGGACACGTGCTTACAGCTCAAGCTTACAGGTGCGTCACGCAGTGTTCACGGGCATACAAAGATTCTTTGAATAATGTATTAATATCAGGTGGAAACTAGAACATCTTTTATGGCTCTCAGCTAACCGCAATCTTTAGCTATCTCCTTGATTATAGGCTCCTTCATTTCCCCCTTTTAGTTTTAAAAGAGGGGGTGTTCTAGGACGTCCATGTGCAACCGACATTCTTACCCGTCATGGGAGTCTAGGCTGTCCTGACTCCTGGCTTAGGTTGACATGCCGGCCACATTAGACTGTCCCGTGCGACTGTGCCGTGTCTTAGGTTGTCCCCTTCTGGGGATCTTACCCGTCATAGGCTAACCAGCCATCCAATAGAGCCCTTCAGGATCGACTGTGTGTTGACTAACAGCCGTCCAATTTTTAGGAGATGCTGCGGCTTTAAGGCGGTAAGCCTACTGCTGACAAGCCAAGTTTCCATATCGTTTCAAGTTCTTTAAGCGAATCAGCTGCCCTTAGTTTCATCAAGTAACGCACTGAGTTCTCTTAGACAAATACCCTCAAGAAATTGTCCGGTAATGTCCCAAAATAATAGAAAATCAAAATGTCCATAAGTTATAACACATAGATTCAGGAGGCCCCATGCATGCAGAGCAGAGGCCACACTGCTGGTTAGGTTGTTGATGCTTGAGTAGCAGGGATGCTTGCAGCGACCGTGGTCCCTGCAGTTGTAGCAGCAGCCGTCTTTTTTATGTCTAGACATTTCCACCGGCAAATCTTCAGGGCCCGCTACCTAAAAACTCAAGCATCCATTATTAAGGGAAAGGCAGTGCTATTCCAGCACTGAGATCAAAAGGTGAGCTGTCAAACTAAAAAAAGAATTATTAGAGTAGAAAATAAAAGTTGATCTCTGCTCACACACATTGCTGCTTAAGCTCCCACAAACATAAGCTGGCAAAATATCACTTTCAGAAATAATCAAAGAGAAACTGAGGGTGTTTACTGCATTAAAGATAAAGAAAAGCTAAAGGCATTTTGGAAAAATAATTTGTTAGCTGGAATCTTCGAGTCTCTATATACACAGCAATCCTATACCTGTTGAAATAATTCAAATTAATCAGCTATTAAACAAATGAAGTTAATAACAAATAAATGATCCTCTGTCGGAACACCAAAATATCAGGTTATACAACATTAAACATATTCACAGCTGAAGAGAAGTCCCGGAGACAACTATAAATCAAAATTGATTATCATTATAATTGATTATCTAATTAAAATATTCTGAACTTATATAAATATCTATTTATCTATCTATCTATCTATTGATTATCAAATTAGAATATTCTAAACTTAAATGAATTAACGTTATTTGTTATTTGGATCTATACCTATCTACCTTTTTTTTTTTTTAAGCGCTTAATTATTTGTGACGTCACACTAGACAGACGCACATATAAACATATTTGTGACATCACATTAACATGAAATTTAGACAAATGCACAGACATAAAGACATATATAAAAGAGAAAAAAAAATTACAATTGTGTATACACTGAAGAGAGATCTTCTTGTCCCGGCCGGGAAGAATGAAATTTAAGTTGTAAATTTAATGGAGGACTCTTTTAAGGGAATCACTCCATACCTTCATTTTGGTCCTCTTGATTTTGTACTTGTTTATTCAATCTAGACTCCTCAATAACTTCGTCTTGATCCTTTTGACTTTGTACCTGCTTTATCAATCTAGATGGTATCCATATTGGAGAGGATTCGTGCTTTGGAAAAACACAAACAGATCCTCTCCCCCAAATTAATACTGGGTCTGGACCCTTCCATGTACCTGAGAGAACATCCTTCCAGTAAACCAAAGGTTTATATTGTTGGTGTGGGTTCCAGTGTCTATCTCCAGCCGAATGTCCATTAGAATCTAAAGTTAAGAAATTTAGGGTAAACAGGGCAACTGCCAATCTGTCCTTAGGATTTTTCCAGTTTCCATCTTTCTGCTTTAGTAACATATTTTTAAGTGTCCGATTTGCTCTTTCAATTATTCCTTGTCCCTGAGGATTATAAGCGATACCTGTTTTGTGGATAATTTTGAACTTTGTACAAAATTGTTTGAAGGATGTGGATGTATATGCAGGGCCATTATCTGTTTTAAGCATTTTGGGGATGCCCAATGCAGCAAAAGCTTGCAGACAATGAGATATAGTATCTTTAACTTTTTCTCCGGAATGTAAAGAAGCAAAAATCATGCCTGAGCATGTATCTATGGTGACATGAATAAATCGTAATTTTCCAAAACTTGGCTCATGTGTGACATCCATCTGCCACAAATGATTGGGCATCAAACCTCGTGGGTTAACCCCATAATGTGGATTGGGCAAAAGTGTTACACAAGATGGACATTCTTTTACAATTCTACGAGCTTGTTCTTTTGTGATTTTAAATTTTTGTCTTAAGGTAGTGCTGTTAACGTGGAACTGGGAATGAAATAAAGTAGCTTGTTGTACTGTAGTAAATATAAATATTGTTTTAGTGAGGGCGTCAGCTTTTTGATTACCTTCATGGAGAGGACCAGGCAGATTAGTGTGAGCTCTTATGTGACCTATAAATAAAGGTTCTTTTCATTGCCATGGGAGATTTTGGATTTGAGAAAACAATTTAAAAGCTGGAGTATGTGGTGCTATTGGACCTGCTAGCTCCAATTTTGGGACAGCATGTACAATATAATGGCTGTCTGAAAAAATATTCATAGGCTGTTCTTTAAAATTTTCCAGAGCTATTATTATAGCTTCGAGTTCCACTAATTGAGCTGATTTTTGATTAGTGATATGAATCATTTTTTCATTTTGAGTGACTACTGCAGCAGTACCGTTAGAGGATCCATCTGTAAATACATTAAATGCTTTAGGAATGGGTTGATTTTTTATTACCTGTGGGAATATGATAGGATGATTGATACAAAAGGACAGTATAGGAGATTTAGGAATATGATTGTCAAAATTTGCAGAAGTAGAGCATCTAGCTATAGCCCAATCATTATCATTGAAGCACAAATATTCAACCTGTGACGATGAATAAGGAGTAATAATAGTAGCGGGATGAATTCCAAATATTTTAGTAGAGGTTTTAAGTCCTTGAAGAATAAGTTTAGCCACCATGGAGGTATAAGACTTAATTGTACTTTTAGGAGAGACAGGCAAATGTATTCATAATATAGGTCCCTGTTGCCAAAATACTCCTGTTGGAGTATATTGTGAAGGAATAATAATCAATATTAGTGGTTGTGCAAAATCAAATCTATCGCAATGGGATCTTTCAATGGCCTGTTCTACTAATTTTAGAGCTCTCCTGGCCTCAGGAGTTAATGTTCGAGGTGAGGATGGGTCAGGGTTCCCACGAAGGATGTCAAATAAGGGTTTTAATTGTCCAGTAGTGAGGCTTAGTGTAGGGCGAAGCCAATTAATGTCACCCAGTAATTTTTGGAAATCATTGAGGGTGGTCAAATGTTCTTTACTTATTAGAATTTTTGGGGGTTTAACAAAAGTATCCATGATTTTAAAGCCTAAATATAGTATAGGTGATCTGCTTTGAACTTTTTCTTCTGCTATATATAATCCATATTTTTTTTAGATTTTTTGTTATTTCACTAAATATATTAAATAAGATTTGTTGATTAGGGTGAGCTAATAAAACATCGTCCATGTAGTGTAGACACATGAGGTCTTGATATTTGTTTTTAATGGGCTGTATAGCTCTGTCCACATATAGTTGGCACAGTGTAGGGCTATTTGCCATTCCCTGCGGCAATACTTTCCATTGATATCTTTTATCAGGGCCATTATTATTAATAGAAGGAATTGAAAAAGCAAACCTGGGGGCATCCAGAGGATGTAGGGGAATGGAAAAGAAACAGTCCTTTATATCAAGGGTTATAAGGTAATAGTTTTTTGGAATAGCTACAGGATTAGGAAGTCCAGGTTGAGTAGGGCCCATAATTTGCATTGTTTTGTTAATTTGTCTTAGATCTTGTAATAGTCTCCATTTTCCTGATTTTTTCTTGATTACAAATATGGGAGAATTCCAGGGAGAGGTGGAAGGCTCTATGTGTCCTGCTTCTAATTGTTCTTTAACTAATTGATGGGCCGCTTGCAATTTTTCTTTGGATAGGGGCCACTGAGGGACCCAAACTGGCTTATTAGAGAGCCATGGTATTTTTAAAATTGTTTTCTCAGTGGCCCCTAGAAAAAATGTCCTTTGCCTTTTTTATTATGATTAGGATTTTTATTCTTAACACCTGCAGGCTTGGTCGCTAGGTGTAGCCCCATTTGATGTAAGATATCTCTTCCCCATAGGGTAACTGGCAAGCTGTTTAAAACATAAGGTTGGAATGTTCCTGTATGGCCTTCATTGTCTTGCCAATTTAAGATTACAGCACTTTGAGCTGGGGTATTACTGTATCCCAAGCCTCTTAAACTGGTTGAGGCTTTCTGTAGAGGCCAGTGCTTAGGCCATTGTTGTAGATTTATGATGGAAGAGTCAGCTCCTGTATCAATCAGCCCCTCCATCTCTATACCTTGAATTTTTAATTTGCACATAGGCCTCCGTGAACAGTCCTGGACCCAGAAAGCCATAGGTCCTGAACCAGTGGAACCGAATGCTCTGCTATTTCTATTTTGTGGCATGCTTTTAAAAGAATTATGGAGACTGGGAATGAGGAGCAGCTGTGCGATTCTGTCTCCTTGATTTACGGAGATGATGCCCCTGTGTGTACTTAGCATTATTTTAATCTCTCCATTATAATCTGAATCAATAACCCCTGGTATAACATTAAAGCCTAATAAACTTTTGGAACTACGCCCAAGGATTAGTCCCACAGTTCCTGAAGGGAGAGGTCCCCTGATTCCCGTAGGAATCAGCTGAACCCCCATTTCAGGTGTCAGGACCATCCGGGCAGTAGAACAGAGATCTAATCCTGCACTTCCTCTTGTCCCTCTGATAAGGGAGTTAATGGGTAGGAGGGACTGTGACGAGGAATCATTTGAATCTGAGGGCCTTCCTCCTCTAGTGCCTCGTACATTTGTGGGCCCCGGGGCATTGGGCCCCGTGCCCCATTTTTTGAAATCCTTGATAAATCATTTCCATATATATCATACCTAGAATGGCATTGATTGGCCCAATGTATACCCTTTTTGCACCTGGGGCATCGGCCTGGAGCACGGTATGAATTTGATCTTATTACCCTTGGGGGATATTGCTTAGCATATCTTGGTTGATTATAATAATTTTGTCTGGAATATCCTGTTCTAGGTTGAATCCTTTGGGAATTTTGAGGGGAGGAATTTTTCATTACTGCAGCAATTACGTTGCCTGTGATAACAGCCTCGTTAATGTCTTTGCACAGTCTGATATAAATTGATAAGTCTTTTTTACTTCTCCATGGCCTTATTGCATCCTGGCAATATTTATTAGCGTTCTCGTATGCTAATTGGATAACTAGGGGCATAGCTTGCTCGATTTCTCCAAAAACTCTAGATGTTGTTTTTAAGAGCCTATCTACAAAATCAGCGTAAGGTTCGTTAGGCCCTTGTATAACTTTTGATAGGCTGCCTTGCAGATCCCCTGTGCCTGAGATTGTCTTCCAGGCTTTCACAGCTGCAGTGTGTATCTGGGCATACACACCTGGATCGTATTGTAGCTGATTTTGTAGTTCGGCGAACTGACCCTCCTCTGTGAGCATATCTATATTGCGTTGAGGGAAACCTGCTGCAGCATTTCTCTTTGCTATTTCTGAACAAAGTTCCTGGAATTGAGTTTTCCAGATTAGGTATTGTCCCCCACTTAGTACCGCTCTGCATAGACTTTTCCAATCTGAGGGGGCTAAGGTTAGGGTGTTAAGTGACTCTATCATACTTAATGTGAACGGAGCTTGAGGCCCATAGGTCATTACTGCCTCTTTAAAATTCTTTATTGTTTTAAAGTCTAGGGACTCGTGATATCTTTGTCCCTGTTCATTTTGAAATACTGGCAGTTCTAGGTGCTCCTGCGGTCTATGTTGTTCGAGAGCGTATAAGCGCTCAGAAAGGCCGCCAATTTCTACCTCAAGGGCACGTACACTCTGATCAATACTCTTTATTGTTTCTGTTAGGGATTCTATCCATGAAGGAGCAGAGGGCACTAGTGGTTCCTCTATTTGACGGTCTTTTCTCTTTTTTAATTTCTTTTTGTTCTTTTTATTGGAGACTGTGCTCTCCGAATCGCTTTTTGATTCCTCTTCACTACTAGCTTCATAATTCCTAACCGGCTCAGTAGAGGAGACCGTACTTTCATGGTTTGGCTCCTTGTTACTATTATTACTTTCACTAGTATCCTGAGTTTCAGTTTCTAAGGAGTGTACATACTCCTCCTAATTTTATTAAGCTTCTGATGGCTTTTGCAGATCTTACTTTTGAATTTACATTCCTACAATCCTTGCTGGTCTCAACTGAATCAGAGGATATGCTTTCTTGTTCACTTTTCTCACTATCTGAGTTCTCAATATCAAAAATTTCATTCATGGCTTTTATAAACCGACTTTTTGTTATATTTGCTCCCATCTTTTTAAATTTTCTTTTTTCTTACCTTGCCGCCGAATTCCCCGTACAGGCCACCACCTGTCACTGCCTGAAGCGGAAGTCGCTTGGAGCAGCGAACGCCGCAGGAAAATTCGGAGGCAGGATGAAAATGAAAAAAGTCTTTTATTCTTCTTCTCTCTCCAGCTCCAGCAATCACTCCAAATGCTCTAACTCCAACCACCACCTTCTTCTTCCCACACACACTAACGAACCTCACCCAGTTATATACATATAGCTTTAACAAGGACACGTGCTTACAGCTCAAGCTTACAGGTGCGTCACGCAGTGTTCACGGGCATACAAAGATTCTTTGAATAATGTATTAATATCAGGTGGAAACTAGAACATCTTTTATGGCTCTCAGCTAACTGCAATCTTTAGCTATCTCCTTGATTATAGGCTCCTTCAGGTGTTATGTTGTCATAGAATAACATAAGCAGTAAGAGTTTTTTTATTGATTGAGGTAGCATTTTATTTTTATTTTTCTAACTTCTCTATTTACAAGTACATATGGACAGAAAAAAATCAAAATTTTAAAAAGAATAAAAACCAGGTTTATTTAAAAAAAAAAAAAAACTGGTTGAGATGCTCCCTGTGGGTCCCAAGCTGCGTGAAAGAAGGGCCCAGGGCTTTCGGCGTTGATGCCTTTGCCTTGGTTGTCCCAGGGCCTGGGTTCCTGAGTGAGGTGTCCTTTGCCAACCATCTGGATAGAAAGGAGGTCATTAAGAACAGAACAGAGCAAAACCTACCTTCTCACCACCGGCTAGAAATCTGAACTCAGGCCACTCAGAGACAGGCTGAGGCCCCCTGTGTGTCACCCGGCACTCTTTACAGAACGTGCGCAGCCCAGGGAGGTAAGCCAGACCTGCAGGAGTGAGCCTGGTGGTGGGTTGGATGGTGGCCCCCCACGTCCTAATCTGTGGGGCCACCTGTGGATGTGCTGCCACGCCAGCACTTTGGTGGGGACTTCTGGCCTGCACTTCTGTGGTTCCCAAGCCACCCAGTCTGTGTGTGTTAAGGCAGCTCCAGGAACAGGCTCGCACGCTAGGCTGAAGGAGGCTTCCTGTGCCGCTCTTTCTCGGCAACGGTGTTTGCGGCCTCCAAGCTGATGGGAAGATTCCAGGTGAGTGAGAAGTGTGTCTTCAGTACTGCAGGGAAAGTGCCATGATAGAGGCAGCCACTGAAATGTAAAACAAAAGCCTGAAAATAGAAGAGAGAGGAGTAGGCCTGGGAAGGGGGCTGGAAGGAGAGGGGAGCGTGGAGGGGCGGGTGGGAGAAGGTAGATGGATGTGAAGGATCTGTGCACGCGCGTGCGCTTATGGGACACCACAGGGGACCCCAATGGTGGGTACGTTGACATATGCTAATAATTATAATAAATAAAGGTAAAACTGGCCTGGGGGAGCAGGTGTTCCCGGTCAGGCCAGGTGGAACCCTCACCACGTATGACCTAGTGAAACAAATTGAGGAATGTGGTGAGTCCTCTGACTCCGTGACTAGCAGCTCACTCGATTGGGGCCGTAGAGTCTCCTGGGTACTTGACGCCTCGTGATAAAGCTGAGAATCAGGGCTAGCAGGTCAGGCCTCGGGGGGTGCCCAGGGCTGAGGTGCAGCCGCCCCAGGCCTTTCACCCAGCCCCATCCCATGTGCTCTAGGGTGCTCCATGCCCAAGGAGTCCGGGCACTGTCCTTGGTGACGTTCTCACCCCTCCCAAGAGGAGCAGTGGCCTTGGCTGAGCTGCCCCTCGTGCTAGCCCCTGTCCAGTGACTCTTAACGCTCGTGTTCCTCCCTTGACAGGTGCCCCCGAGCATCCACAATGTAGATGCCTGGAGTTTCCCACCAGCCAAGGCTCCAGTTATCACTCCAGAGGAGAAGGAGGAGCAGCTGTCCCTTGGTGTCCACCAGGACTGTTTCCAGGCCCCGCACGGATGCTAAAACAGAGACGCTCGACTTCCTCATATAAAATGTCAGCATTTGCACATAACAAAGCACAGCCTTCCGTATACTTCCAAAGACCTCTAGGTTACTTATAAAACCTACTACAATGGAAACGCTGTTTGCATAGCCTGTGTCCGCAACAACGGAAGATTCTTTTTTTTTTTTTTTTTTTTTTTTTGGGATGTTTTCCATTTGCAGTTGGTTGAATCCACAGGTGTGAAACCCAAGCCTGACTGTACATAAGATAGCTGAGTTGCAGTACACCCTTGTGACAGATTGGTGGCTCTTTTTCTTTATTAACATTGTTATAGTTTGGATGCGAGGTGTTCCCCCAAACGCTCATGTGTGAGACAATTCAAGGAAGTTCAGAGGAGAAATGATTGGGTTATGGGGGCCTTAACGCAGTCAGTGAATTAATCTGCCGATGGGATGAACTGAGTGGTAGCTGAAGGCAGGTAGAGGGTGGCGGCAGGAGGTGGGCATTGGGGCATGGCTTTGGGGTATGTATTTGTATCTGGCAGTGGAGTGGCTCTCTGCTTCCTGATCATCCTGTGAGCTGCTTCCCTCGCCACACCTTCTGCCATGATGTTCTGCCTCACCTCGACGAGCCCTGAGGAACGGAGCCTCTGTCTGTGGATTGAGACCTCTGAAACTGTGAGCCCCCAAATCAACTTTTCCTCCTCTACAGTTGTTCTGATCGGGTCTGCTGTTCACAGCAGCAAAAAAAGCTGACCCAAACAAGCACATAAAATCACACATGACATTAGGATTCGTGTGGCAGGGTCATGCAAACGTGGACTATAGTTGGCTCCGACTCATCCCCAGTACTCCCCTGTCCCTCTCCTTCCTCTCCCTGTTCCCTTTCCTCTACACTACAGGTCTTTGTTCTAGTTATTTATAGCTTTTTTGAGTTAGTGCCTTGTGATATATATGAAGGTGAAATTCACTGTGGCATAGTCACATATGTACCTAGGACGGTTTGGTCAAGGTGGAACGAAGTTGACTGAACGGTCCCACGTGCAGACTGGTGGATCTTAATTAATAAGTGGGCTGGGGGGTCGCACAGTCTCTCGGGCCCTGGCAGCGTCAGGGACTTTCAACCACAGGCTACACAGTCACGCGTAACGATTCTAGACGTCACGCTGTCATTCTGGGAGTCAGCCAAACCGCCAGAGCCACCCACCTGCTCACCTCCTTTGCCTACCGGTAAAGCTGTTCCCAGGAAACCGCACCCCGTGCTGACCAAGGCGGGCAGGGGCTCCTCTCTTATTCTGCGGCCTAACGATGGTAGGTGGGTCGCTGTGACGTCACAGGGCGTCACCTTCATGAAGTGACAGGAAGACCCGCTGTCAGGCTGCACAGCAGAAAGGCACTGTCAAGGACACCGTGGTCACACGTCAGGGCGTCCTTTGCTCTGTGTGACGTGGAGCTGCACTCGGGTCTCCCCTCTGCTTTGCAGCCTCATCCTGGCCCTGTCTTCTTTTTTTTTCTTCACTCCATTTTTCTCACTTTTTTTTTTTTTTTTTTTTTTCAAAAACCTTTTTACCAAGGAGGGTGACAGCAGCGCAGGACACCTGGGACACAGGCTGTGGCACTCTGATTTGGCTGATCTCTGTGCAGTCTTCATGTGGAATTAATTCTGCTTCCTGGTGCTAGCAGCACCGCGCCGCAGGCTGGGCGGGGCGCGCGGGAAGGAGGCCTCCTCTGGCTCGTTCTGGAGGTGAAGGTGAGGGCCCTCGGTGGGCGATGGCCTCTTCCCTCGCAGAGTCCTCAGGTAGCGCTGGTAGAGACCAGCAGCACCTGTGTCTGCATAGCTGGCCCTTCCTCCTCTTCTACAAAGTGACCAGAGTCCAGTCCTGAGGCCTCTGCCCTGTGAACGTCCCTGATCGGAGCAGCCTTCCAAGCCCCACCTGTGCCGAGGAAGCTTCAGCAGGAAGACCTGGCAACTGGGAGCCCACAGCCCTATCCTCAGCCTCTGCGCCCCTCTCCCCAGCAGCCCCCTCCCTCCCTATGCAAGGGAAGGGCTTCCAAAGCTGCCCTGTCATGGGAGACCCAGTGGTCAGGGGCACAGAAGTCCTCAAACACTGATGGCGAAGAAGAGAGCACTGTCCACCTTCATCCACGCAGTGAAAAACAAGCACGTAGTAGTGCACACCCGGACAGACAGACAGGAAGACAGGTCACACCAAGACGAAAAAAACTGGCTTCCTGTAGGCAGTTTAGAAAGCATCCTCAAAGAGACATAACAGAGAAATGCGTTTCTAGAATTTCCTCTTACATGCAGCCCTTACTCAATAATACCACCATCTCTATCATGATGGTCCTGCCCCCAGACTGGGCCAATGACATTGCTGGTTTTTTTCTTTTTTAGAGGCATTTTTAAAATTTTTTATTTATAATAATTACAATTCATAGTGCACATACAGAGCATCTTTTTACATACAACTGTTTGTATACAAAGTATATTTGTACCATTCAGGTCTTCAATCATGCATTTTGGATAATGATATCCATCTCATTCAACCACCTTTTCTTTTTTTTTTTTTTCTTTTCTCCCCCTCCCTCCCCCCTGCTCCCTCCTTTCCCCTCTCTTCCCTTTGACCATTCTAGTGTTTTTAAAGAAAGATTTATCACAAAGGCCACAGTTCCCCAATGCTTGGGCCTATTTGGTTTACATATAGTGTTGGCTGTTACAGAGCAGTTTAAATAACAGGGCCAGTTGTTAGCAGGCTCAACAACAATTTAGAACCCAATATATTTCAGTAGAATTAAACTGGCTATTATAACTCAATAACTCTCAGCTCTGAGTGTATCTTCAAAGAAATTACAAAGGTAAATCGAGAAGGGCGAGCTTTTTATCCTTTCCCCTGAGAGGCATCCGATCTTAACAAAGCTCTTAGCAATCTAGGTAACACCCGGCGACTGCTTCCTAGTGATTCACAAAGGAAGACGCGTAACTAATTAGGTCCCCTTCACCAAAATGAAGGCACAGACGCAAATTGACCAATCTCGAAATTGACCCTTTTAAGTGCAGCATCAAAGATGCTTGCCGCTTGTTGACAACAAGAAAAGCAGACGATAAATTGTAACAGTCGGAACAAACAAAACCAAACATGATTTTAATGATGGGAAATATGAAGGAAATTAAGATGGGATCAAAGAGAGCTGAATCTTGGCAGTTGCAAATCAAACAAGGAGTGCACCCCAAGTGACTTCTCAACTTTAGCTTAAGGGCCACCCAACAGAAACTGAAAGAAACACTGTCTTCTTCCATGGTAAATTTAAAAGAATAAGAAAATGGGATTTTGTCACCCTCCCTATGAAGACTTTTTTTTCTTAACTTAGCTTCAGCTGGGTGCAGTGGCATATTTATGCCTATAATCCCCAAGGCTTGGGAGGCTGAGGCAGGAGGAGCTCAAGTTTGAGGCCAGCCTTAGTAACTTAGCAAGGCCCTAAGCAACTTGGGATACCCTGTCTGAAAATAAAAAAAAAAAAAAAAAAAAAAAAAAAAAAAAAAACAAGGGCTGGGAAGGTGGTTCAGTGGTAAAGCCTCTCTGGGATTTTTACCAAAGAAAGAAATAAATCAGAAAAAGAATTTTAATTTGGCTTCAAACGTTTTAATAAGCATGAGTGTGTCTTTGAAGTATGTGGCCTCATTTTGCCACTTATAAATCTATAAAGGAAAATGTTAAAGGGCCACTTTCTTTCTATCGTCTTTCCTTAGTTTGATAGTAATTCTAGATCTTTTATGTTTCCTTGTTTTACACCCAGTTGAATAAGTTAAACTATTTGCAAAGGAAAGTTATGTTGGTTACAGCATAAATATTAGGAGACACATATGGAAAAATTAACTGGAACTGCAGAAACAACTACTCTTGAACTCTTTCTCCATCCTGTTTAACTAATTTAATCTTGATCTTTAATATCCTGTGAGAGTTATTACACAGACATGCCTTGATTTTTTTATTTGTTCTTTTTAGTTACACATGCTGCAGCACGTATTTTGATACATTATAAATACATGAAGTATAACTTCCCATTTTGTCATGATGTGGAGTTACACTGGTCATGTATTCATATATGAACATAGGAAAGTCATGTCCCATTCATTCTACTGTCTTTCTCATTTCCACCTCCTTTCCCTTCTCCCCCCCGCCCCCCGTGCAATCCAGTGAACCTACCCCCCACCTCCATCCACATGTAATGTGAGTCAGCATCCGCATATCAGAGAGAACATTTGGCCTTTGGTGTTTTGGTATTGTCTTACCTCACTTAGCCTTATATTCTCCAGTTCCATCCAAATGCCATAATTTCATTCTTTTTTATGGCTGAGTAATATTCCAATGTACCACATTTTATTTATCCATTCATCTGTTGAAGGGCACCTAGGTTGGCTCCATAGCTTACCTACTGTGAACTAAGCTGCTATAAACTTTGATGTGGCTGTGTCACTATAGCACGCTGATTTTAAGTCCTTTGGGTATATGCCAAGGAGTGGGGTAACTGGGTCAAATGGTGGTTCCATTACAAGTTTTCTGAGGAATTACCATAGTGCTTTCCAGGGTAGTTGCACTAATTTGCAGTCCCACCAGCAATACATGAGTGTACCTTTTTCCCAAAATCCTCACCAACTTTTATTGTTGCTTGTGTTCTTGATAACTGCCATTCTGACTAGAGTGAAATGGAATTTCATAAAAGATCTAGAATTACTATCAAACTAGAGTAGTTTTAATTTGCACTTACCTAATTGTTAGAGATGTTGAACATTTTTTCACATATTTGTTTACTGATCATATTTCTTCTTCTGTGAAGTGTCTGTTCAATTCCTTAGCCCATTAATTAATTTGGCTATTTATTTATTTTGGTGTTAAGATTTTTTGAGTTCTTTATACATCCTGGAGATTAATGCTGTATTTGAGGTGCAGATGACAAAGATTTTCTCCCATTCTGTAGGCTCTCTCTTCACATTCTTGATTGTTTCTTTTCTGTGAAGAAGCTTTTTAGTTTGATACTATCTCATTTATTGATTCTTGATTTTTCTTCTTGCACTTTAGGAGTCTTATTGAGGAAGTTGGTTCCTAAGCCGCATTGGTGGAGAGTTGGGCCTACTTTTTCTTCTATTAGGTGCAGGGTCTCTGGTCTAATGCCTAAATCCTTGATCCACTTTGAATCGAGTTTTGTACAGATTGAGAGATAGGGGTCTCATTTCATTCTACTGCATGTGGGTTTCCAGTTTTCCCAGCGCCATTTGTTGAAGAGGCTATCTTTTCTCCAATGTATACTTATGGCTTGCCTCCGTTTTTAATGCCTTTCTGTAGAATTGTTCACTTTTATTGTTTTATTTTATTAGTTCACCATTAAAGAGCCTCTCTAATTCATGACCTGGTGTAGAGTCTTACTCTTGAGCTTTAGGGGTGGATCAAGTGATGCATAAGATTCTTTCTCCTCCCGGTACATGGATGGGGGCCTCGATTCTATGGCCACAGCCTGAGTCACATCCCAGCACCACTGTTTCCTGGCCATGTGACCTGGGGAGGTAGCTCTCCAGTGAGAGCCCCTTCCTCTGTTGAGTCAGGAGTGTGTTGCCCATGGCACTGGGCAGGGGCAGCAGAACAGCTTGGCCACTCACGCCTGGTGCTCAGAATGTAAACTTTTTTTTTTTTTTTTTTTTTGGTACCGGGGATTGGACTCAGGGGCACTCGACCACTGGGTCACATCCCCAGCCCGTTTTTGTATTTTATTTAGAGACAGGGTCTCACTGAGTTGCTAAGTGCCTCGCCATTACTGAGGCTGGCTTTGAACTGGTGATCCTCCTTCCTCAGCCTCCCAAAGTGCTGGGATTACAGGCGTACGCCACCGCGCCCGGCCAGAATGTGGACATTTAACAGTAGGCTGCGACCGCTGCTGCTGTTAACTGTGATCAGTAGCAACAGGACTCTCGACGTGGGGGCTGTAGTTGTCTCTTGCGACAGTCCTAACAAAGACCCAATTCCTTCTCAATAAAACAGCTTTGAAGAGTGAGAAATGTGAACACTCATAAAAACACCACCCAAGACTGGGTCTGACTGAGCTGTGGGTCTCTTTTTGACGTTTGGAAGAAGTTCACACTACTTCTAAAACAAATGGAAATGAAACAGGGAGAAAGCTGTCTGTGAACAGGAGGTGTGTGAGACGAGGCAGCACATGGAAAACCGTAACGAAGACCTTAGAAGATGGAGTGGCTACACAAATAGAGAGAAAAATGTCATGAGTCATAGTGTGAATGGGGTGAAGTGGGCTACTGGCAATGCAGACAAAAAGATAAGGAAAACTGCAAATAACCAGTTTTAAAAACCAGTTTGTCGGGGTTTAAACTGTATTTACAATGCCAGAAGAGAAGCAAACAGTAAAGTTTCTCCTGTGACCTGGTGGCGTCAAGGCGAGGGAAAGTTTCCAGTGTCCCCTGTATCAATAAGAGATTAAGCAACTTCAGGAAAAGCTTCAAATTTAAAACATTCTATACTATACAACTATTGGTTCAAAGTGAAATTACAAGTTATAAATATATAATAATAAAAATGAGACTGGAACATACAAAAATAAAGCATATAGGAAAGCAGGTAATCAGAGAAAAAGCCACAGCTTCAATGCTTTCATTGCAAGGGAGATAAGCAGATCAGTGAACTCATCCATCAACTAGAGATGAAGAAAGAACACAGAGGAAGAAGAGAAGTGGAGAAGGGAGATGGGGAGAAAAGGAGGAAGGAAATAAAGAATTGCAATGCAAACCTTTGAATTCAAAATAAATCTTAAAGATGCCCTTTGTTGAAAAAAATAGACAATTCTTAAAGCAAAAAAAAAAAAAAAAAAAAAAAAAGGCATGAAACAAAAAAAATTTTAATTAGGAAAAAGAAAGAAAAAACTGTCCTCAAAATTACAAAGATTTTGTTCAGATTCAAAGAACATAATTGCATAATATTCTACGATGAAAGTTTGCTTTTTTAACACAGTATATTATTTTCTGATGTCAATCATACATATACATATACAGATGCATTTTTTTTTATGAAAAGGAAAGAAGGAAAGGAAGGAGGAAGGAAGGGAGGAGGGAAAGAAAGAAAAAGAAACTTGACTCCCATAAAGACTTTGGAGCTAGACCATTTTACAGATGAGGTCTTCAAATCCTGAAAGAAAGAGGTAATTCACATACTATGTAAAATCATTCAGATAGGAAAATAAAACCAAACTCCCATTTCATTTTGTCAAGCTAATGGAGTAGTGTTAGGCTCATGTGCAACAAATACGACAGAATAAATTAAAACTCAAGTTCAATTTCACTTAGAAATGTGGATGTTGAAGACACTTCAATTACACACTTAAAAGATTACCCAGCCCATAAAGGATTATTGATCGCATTAATGCAAAACTGGTTTACTGTTAAGAAATCAAGTAATATAACTTTGTACATTAAGAGATCCAACATGAAAACCTAAGAATCCTGCTATTTTCTAAAAGAATGTTCAATGAATTTTAATACCATTTGCTATTTTTTTAAGAAAGTGCAATAAACTACAAATAAAACAATATGTTCTTAATATGATCTTTAAAATTGTAAACCAGCAGCTTCTACATGGAATTTTGAAGTGTTGGACACAGTCTGGTTAAAATTAGAAATAATTATCATCGTTATGATTGTATATAATTTTGGTTTACACACTAAGACATGGAATAAAAATGTATATGTATCAAGAAGGACAATGCAAAAATTATTAAAAACTGCAGAAAAATAAACTTAAAAGTCTAAGAAAATCTTCCTAAATAATGTTTGAGAGTCAGAGAGAAAGTTGACAGAGTGATCATGAACCAATGTCCAACAATCTCAGAAAACTCAGCAGGTGGGGTCTTGTTCCAGCACACAGGCATCAGGGAACCACCTCACTAACAAAACTACTCTAGTGGGAAAAATAAAATGGTCTTGAAAAAAACAAAGGAGCAACAGCCTCTGTTCTTGGGTAAAACACACCTACCGTAGGTGTCCATCTTCCCCAGAGAACACAGTGCAACAGGATTCTAACCCATGGCCTAGGTCATTTTGTTTCCTTGGGTCTTCAAATGACTCAAGCAGCATTCTCCCTCGACATGTGTGTACCTTGCTTTATTTACCCCAGGTGTCTCTTGATCTCACCCCCATTCTCTCACATACGTGTACCTACCTCCCTAGAAAAACCAGCCTCTGCCTTTAAAAAAGAAATACAATTCAAAACCCAAAAGCATAAATTTGTGCAAATAGCTTAGACATTTTGTATTAATAAATTTCAAATAAAGTACTGATGTTGGATTGCCATAGCAGTATCTTAAAAATAACATAATGTCATTTTCAAAGGTTGTCAGCGTCATGTCAAAGTTAGAATATAAATCCTGGTTACTGTTTTTCAATGGTTGTTAAAAAAAAAAAAAAAGCAACTTTCTGTAAACTTTCAGTGTTTTGCTTCTAATAAACTTCAGACAAATTTTGCCATTAACTTTCATCTGAAGCTCAAAGACCATGCTTCCACAGAAGAACATGGAAGAGGGGGAGGCAAGTATCCTGGAGGGACAGAGACGTACCTGAGAAGTCAGCAATCCCACTTTAACAACAAGGACAAATTCTTAATAATCACCCACCACAAAGGGAACGGTACGCTGGAAATGTCACCTTAGGCAGTATGTGGAACTCTGGTGAGCTCACAAAATAAAGGCTGTACTGCTCACATGGGCTCTACCCTCTCCCTCCTCACCTCCTACTGATCTCCCTTTGATTTTTAAGAGATCCACCCCCCCCACCTATGCTTTCCTTTTTCCTCTCTCGCTTCCACATATGAGAGAAAACACATGACCCTTGACCTCCTGAGTTTGACTTATTTTGCTTAACATGATCGGTTCTAGTTGTGTCCATTTTCCTGCAAATGCCTTACTTTCATTTTTCTTATGGCTGAATACAACTCCATTGTGTATATATACCACATTTTCTTTATCCACTCATTCATTAAGGGACACCTAGGCTGGTTCCATAGTTTGGCTCTGTTTTTTAAAATTTATTTTTTATTTATTCTTTTTATATATAGATGACAGTAGAGTGTATTTTGATGTATTAGATACATACAAAACTTCCCATTCTCGTGCTTGTACATGATGTGGAGTTTCACTGGTTGTATATTCATATATGAACATACGAGAGTTGTGTCCGATTCATTCTACTGTCTTTCCTATTCCCACCAACCCTCCTTCCCTTCATTCCCCTTGGTCTAATCCAGTGAACTTCTATTTCTCCTTCCCCCGCCCCTTATTGTATGTTAGCATCCACATATCAGAGAGAACATTTGGCCTTTGCTTTTTGGGGATTGGCTTATTTCACTTACTGTGATAGTCTCTAGATCCATCCATTTAACAGCAAATGCCATAATTTCATTCTTCTTTAAGGCCAAGTAATAATATTTCATTGTGTATATGTACCACATTTTCTTTATCTATTCATCTGTTGAAGGGCACCTAGTTTGGTTCCATAGTTCAGCTATTGTGAAGTGAGCTGATATAAACATTGATGAGGCTTCGTCACTGTAATATACTGATTTTAAGTCCTAGTTTGGCTATTGTGAATTGTGCTTCTATAAACATGCAAGTATCATTGTAGTAAGGTGACTTTACTTCTTCAGGATAAATACAGAGAAGTGGTGTAGCTGTGTCACATGGTGGTTCCATGCCTATTTTTTGAGAGGTTGGGGAGGGAATCCATATACTGATTTCCATAGCAGTTGCACTAATTTCCAGTCTTACCAACACTGTAAAAGTGTTCCTTTTTTCTCCACATCCTTTCCAGCATTCATTATTATTTGTGCTCTTGATAGCTGCCATTCTGACTGGTGTGAGATGAAATCTCAGTGTAGTTTTGATTTGCATTTCCCTAATTGATAATGATGTTGAACATTTTTTCATGTATTTGTTGCCATTTGTAGTCTTCTTTTGAGAAGTATCTCTTTAATTCATTTTCCCATTTATTAATTATTTGATTTTGGGTATAAAGTTTAGATATTAATCCTCTATCAGAAGAGTGGATAGGAGAGATTTTCTCCCATTCTGTAGGTTCTCTTTCTTTACATTCTTAATTATTTCCTTTGCTGTGCTGAAACTTTTTAATTTGATGCCATCCCCTTTATTAACTCTTAGACTTATTTCCTGAGCTTTAAGGCTCCTATTCAGAAAGTTCTTGCCTGTGCCTAAAAGCTGGAGTGTTTACCTTAGATTTTCATTTAGGGGTTTCATAGTTTCCGGTTTAATTCCTAGGTATTGATCCATTTTGAGTTGATTTTTGTTCAGGGTGAGACAAAAGGTTCTAGTTTTTTTCTCCTATACCTGGATAACCAGTTATCCCAGCATCATTCATTAAAAAGGCTGTTTTTTTCTCAATGTATGTTTTTGGCACCTGTCAAGGATCAGATGACTATAGATGTGTGGGTTTGTCGCTGTGTCTTCTAGAGAATATCATTGTTTTAAATGTTTTCAAGGAAATAACTTTGTATACATTCTCTTTGTACATGTGTATTTTAATCTTGTTAGGCCTTTTCCAAGTATTTTGTACATATAAAATATAAACTATGAAGTATGTACAATCATGTATAACTTAGCAATGGGAAATCATTCTGAAAACATAGTCATTAGGTGATTTTGTCGTATGATCATCACAGAGTATACTTTCATATACCTAGATATAAGTCAACACTTGAGATGGTTGAAGTCAATACTTGAGATGATATAAGTCAACAGTTGAGATGGTGTAACCAGTACTTGAGATGGCTAAAGTCAAAATTTGAGGAAGTATGTGTCTCACTTGATATGGTATAAGTTAACACTTGAGATGGTTTAAACCAACATTTGAGAGGGTATAAGTCAACTTTTGAGATGGTTGAAGTCAACATTTGAATTGTTGTTATAAGTCAACACTTGAGATAATTTAAGTCAGCATTGGAAATGGTACAAGTCAACTCTTGACATAATTCAATACTTGAGATTATTTAAGCTAACACTTGAGGCAGTGTAAGTCACACTTGAGGTGGTATAAATGAGCACTAGAGATAGTTCAAGTCAACACCTGTGGTGTTATAAGTCAATACCTGAGATGGTGTGTGTGAACACTTGATATCATATGAGTCAACATTTGAGATGGTATAAATGAACACTTGAAGAGATATAAGGTGACACTTGAAGCGGTGTAAGTCAACAATTGAGTTGGTATAAATCAGCACTTGAGATGCTATAAGTCAATACTTGAGGTGGTATGAGTCAACTTGAGATACTTTAAGTCAGCCCTTGAGATAGAATAAGTCAACACTGAGATGGTGTGAGTTGGTACTTGGGATGGCTAAGTCAACACGTGATTTATCCCCTCTATGCAACAGGATGAGGTTGCTGCAGGTGTCATACAGCATACTGTTTTACAGTAAACATTTTTAAATAAGTAGATGGAGTACCTTATAAAATAATAGTAAAAAGTTCACTGTGGTAAATACATGCTCCAGCAGCATAGTAATTTGTTATCATTATTAAGTATCATGTACTATACACAATTGTATGTGCTAAGCTTTTATACCGCTGGTTGTGCAGAGGGCTAGTTCACACCAGCATTACCACGATTACCTGGGTGATGCCTTGCACCGCATGGGGAAACCACAATGTCTCTAGATTACAGCAGTTATTCAGCTCCCATAAAATCTAGGCACTGCTTTTATACTTGTGGCCAGTTGTTGACCAAAACATGGTTAATAAAATAAGGATGAACCAAAACTTTGTATGGGAAAAATGTTGTGACACCTGTTGATCTCGTTATAGTAACAGAATTGTTACCATCAATGAGATCTGCCTGCTTAAAAAGTAAGCTAAAAGCAGGTCTTGGTGCCCCTTAGCCATCTGCTGGAGGAATATCAGGAAGATGAATGTCCAATGGTACAGTATAAAGCAGCAGAGGCAAACTGAAGACAGAGAGAATACGTCAAGAGACCTGAACGCAGATCTGTTTACAGTTGCCCACAAGCTAGAGAATAAACACAGTGATCAGAAACATTTAATATAAACACACTAAATGACCGAGCAGTGAGCCTAGTTGGAGCTGCAATTAACTCTGTGGACCACAGTCCGAGCGGCGGAGGGCGTACCCTGGCCTGCACCAGGGCCTTCCGCGTGCTCATGCGCGCATTCACATGGGCCCAGGCAGCTTTCTGACTCCCCAGGAAAGTTTGTTCCTCTGGGGAAAATTCACAGGAGCTGAGGCTATGCAATCCTGGTTGTGCCTAATGCCCTAATGCCACCACCAACATAGAGATTCGCATCAAAAGCCCAAGTCAGATTCGGTCACCACAATCCACATGGTTGCAGGGATGCTGTGATATTTTTCTGGCAACTGTAACTCTGTAAACCCACTGTCTCTGAGATCCTAATTACTCGGGGAGGACCAGGTGCTTTTGGTGAGGCCTCTGATGTTCAGCCTACTTGTGGACGGTGATGGCAGGAACCTGGCCAGCTTGATCCCACTGCCCATTAGCACCTCACCTTTCTTCCTCCAGGAGCCTAAACTCTCTTAATTGTGCCATGCTGCTCCTGATTGTGAACTGACTGTTTTGCTCTGTACAAAGACATTATCAGCTAAAGGCCTAGAGCATCTTTGAAGCAATAATATATTTTCTCTTATGTCACATGACACTAGCAGAGTTCCTGGGAGGACACCATCGACCCAAGGAAATGCCCCAACTCTGCACCCTTCACAGGAAATAATCAAACTTTTTTTTTTGTTGTTCAAAGTTCTTCAGAGAAAGATAACCCATCATTTCTCAGGTAATCTGTTCCAGTGTCTTTACCAACACCAGAGAAATTCTGGTATTTATCGTAATGGCAATGTGTGGAAGACAGAGCTTCACTCTGACTTACCCGAACAACAAATCCGTGAAATCCAGGACACACTGAGATATTTTTCTTATCTTTTTCATCACTGTCTTCTCATCAAGATTCTAAGTGAGTTCATTTAAAAAACGACCCTGATTCAGTATCCAGCTTGTTTCTTAACATTGAAATTGAGTCATTTATCAAGTTCGCAATTTTGAAATAATGAGGTCCCCAGACTAGAAACTATGTGTCTACTCTTGTTCCATTATAGGTCCAATTTAACAAATAATGAAAATTATGATCTTAGGTGATGGAAAATTCCATCATAGACCAGGCATAAATTAAGGGGAAGTGTGCATCCCTTCCAGGAGATGCCCCCACTGACTTTCTTATTTTCAACCCATGCACTTGACCAGGAAAGACAGACCACAAGGGTCAAACAATCCACATCACACAATCACTTATGAAACTTGGAATGGCGTGTATTGCTTTAGTAGGGGGCCACATCAATATACCACAGACTGGAGGCTTAAACAGCAGAAATATGTTGTCTCACAATCCTGGAAGCTAGAAATCCAAGTGCAAGGTGTCAGTGGGGCAGATTTCCCCTGAGGCCACTCTGCTAGGCTTCAGATGGCATCTTGTCCCCAAGAGGTCTTCCCTCTCTGTATCAGTGTCCTAGTCTCCTCTTCCTAAAGGATACAGGTCTTGTTGGATTAAAACCCACCCTGAAGGGACTGCAAAATGGTGCAGCCAATATGGAAAGCAGTATGGAGATACCTTGGAAAACTGGGAATGGAACCACCTTATGACCTAGCTATCCCACTCCTTGGTCTTTACCCAAAAGACATGAAAACAGCATACTACAGGGACACAGCCACATCAATGTTTATAGCAGCACAATTCACAATAGCTAAACTGTGGAACCAACCTAGATGCCCTTCAGTAGATGAATAGATAAAGAAAATGTGGTATATACACACAATGGAATATTACTCAGCAATAAGACAGAATAAAATCATGGCATTTGCAGGAAAATGGATGGAGTTAGAGAATATAATGCTAAGTGAAGTTAGCCAATCCCCAAAAGCCAAAT
This sequence comes from Tamias sibiricus, assembly GCA_025594165.1. Classification (NCBI taxonomy): domain Eukaryota; kingdom Metazoa; phylum Chordata; class Mammalia; order Rodentia; family Sciuridae; genus Tamias; species Tamias sibiricus. The sequence goes on along the minus strand of CM046662.1, from coordinate 165,063,719 downwards.
GCCAAATGTTTTCTCTGATATAAGGAGGCCAATTCACAGTTGGGTTGGGATGGGGAGCAGAGGAGGATTAGAGGAACACTAGAATGGCCAATGGGGAGGGAGGGAAGGGAGGGGGTAAAAGGGTGAAGGAAGAAAAAAAAAGATGGTAAAATGAGATGGATATCATTACCCTAAGTGCATGTATGAAGTCACGAATGGTGTGAATATGCTTTGCATACAACCAGAGATTTGTAAAAAAGTGCTCTATATGTGTAATATGAAATGTAATGCATTCTCCTGTCATTTATAACATCTTAGAATAAAAAATAATTTAAAAAAATAAAAGAATAAAACCCACCCTGAAGACCCCATTTTTAGTTTAATGGTTTCTCTAATGACCCTATTTCCATATGAGTTACCTTCTGACGGGCTGCAGGTCCTGACCTCGATACAGGAATTGGAGGAGGAGGTAGGGACACAACTGAGCCCCAATCACAGGACACATCGAGAGCTGCTCTGGGCACCGGGAGGGGCTTGTGCAGCACCTCACACACAGGTGACCACGTGGCCTCTCAGAAGCAGGCCTGAGACAGGAGACCCTGTCTTCAGGCGGGGGGTGGCCATTGTTACTGATGGCCATTATTACCTGTCACTAGCAGCATGGCGGACACACACACACACGCAGAGGGAGCCTCCAAATGGTATTCATCTACTTCTTCCCTAAATGCGTCTGTCACTGAAATTCCTTCTTTTCCTGCAGCGGGCAGCAAGCACATGGCAGCTTCCCCGTGGGCTAGGTTGGGTGACTTTGACTTCCTGCATGGAGCAAACTGCGTTTCTGATGAGAAGAATGCAGTGGGGAGGTGGCACTCGGCGTTTTGAAGTCCTCTCGCTCTCCTGTTAGTATTGCACATGGTACACCCGGGGCAGTGACGAAGGGGAAGGCACGCCTGCTTCTCTGGCAAGTGAGACACTAACAAGCAACAGACTGAGGTGTCACAAAAAAAAAAAAAAAAAAAGCCCTAAAAGCTAGAAATTAAAAGCAATGATAATTTGAAAAAAGCTAGAAATTAAAAGCAATGATAATTTGAAAAAATAGTAATTTTAAAGCATCACCATGTATTGATACAAGCATTTTGGTAATGTTGTCTCTTCATATATTGGAAAATTGTCTCCGATTTTTATTATAGCAGCTTTTAAAATTAGAACATTTAAAAATATTTATGGAATATTTAAAATATTCCATATTTTAAAATACTGCTAAACTTTTCCCAAATTAAGTTCACACATCAAAGTTAGAGCTCCTCTTCTTCTTTGCAGTCATATAGTTAACCATTAATGATAACAAAGTCACAAGTTAAAAAGAAACTTTTCTTTATTTCTTAATTAATTGTAGGGTCTCTGACAACAAGAGTTGAATCTGACTTACAGGAACAAAACTGGCTAACAACTCGTTTTATGTAGAAAGCAGAATGGAATTTCAGGCTGGAGTATGGCTCAGTAAAGGAGGGTTTGCCTATTTGAGGTCCCAGATTCGATTCCCATCACTGCAAAAACATAATGTCTGGAGACATTTGGGTTGTCACACTGGGGCACGGATGCAACTGAGGTCCAGTGGGTAAAGACCAGATAGGCTGCTGAACCTGCTATGGTCCACAGCATGCCATCCTAAGGAGGAATTCTCTGGTTCTTTAGCCAGTAGTGCTAAGCATGGAAAATCCATGTGTAGGTCCCTGGAAATAATAAAATAATAAAATAAAATAATAAAATAAAATAAAATAAAATAAAATAAAATAAAATAAAATAAAATAATAAAATAAAATAAATAAAATAAAATAAAATAAAATAAAAATCCCTCATAAAGAGACACCCCCAAATGAGCAGAAACCCACCCAGCTGAGCCCAGCCATTATGATTTGGATTGCAAATGTTCCCCCAAAGCCTCACATGTTGAAGGTTTGGTCCCCAGCTGAGGTGGCAGGACTTTATCTGGAGCTAATGGAAGGAAGTGAGGTCACTGGGGGCGTGTCCTTAAAGGGCATGTTGGATGCCCTCCCTCCCTCTCTCCTTCCCTTCCTGGCTACCACGCATGAGCATCTTTGCTCCATCACGCACTCCCCATGCTATGATGTTCAACCTCGCCACAGGCCCAAAGCAATGGAGCCAAGCGACCGTGAGCTGTAGCCTCCAAAATTGTGAGCCAAAATAAGTCTTTCCTCCCTTTAAGTTGTTCAGCTCAGGTATTTTTGCCACCATGATGGAAGGCTGACTAAAACACCAGCTTAAACTGCCAACCAGGCAACAAAACTGTGAGTTAAAGAGTTGCCGTTCCCAGCCAGTCTGTTGGAGGTGATTTGCTCTGCAGAAATAGCTTCCTGATGAAGCCCGGCACGGTGGCGCATGCCTGTAATCCCAGCACTTTGGGAGGCTGAGGCAGGAGGATCGCGAGTTCAAAGCCAGCCTCAGCAATGGCGAGGCACTTAGCAACTCAGTGAGACCCTGTCTCTAATAGTGAGACCCTGTCTCTAATAAAGTACAAAAAAGGGCTGGGGATGTGACCCAGAGGTCGAGTGCCCCTGAGTTCAATCCCCGGTACCACAAAAAAAAAAAAAAAGAAAAAAAGAAATAGCTTCCTGATGAACCTGGTGAGTCAAGCAGGGGTGTGGGTGAGAGCACCTGGGCTGATCTTACAAAGCCCGAGTTGACGAGGCAGAGGATGGGATGCTGGCCAGAGGCAGAGGGATGGTGGAATGGCACAGAGGAGCCGGTGTAGAAGATGGAGGGATCAGACAAGGAAGGACCAGAGCCCAAAGGAAGGGAGCCAATGGGGACAGCATATCCAGAAAAAGGGGAAGCAATCAGAGGAGAGACAGAGATCAGAAAGGGAGACACGGCCGGGGTCAGTGCGCCTCCTTTAACATCCTCACCTTGGAAGAAGCAAAGCCAGACTGGGGAGCTTGCCTTTGGGCATGTGTGCTAGGGTGGGGCTGATGGGGTCACCGCCTAGCAGAGCAGAAATGGCCCCAAGAAAGAGTGTGGCCCCCTCAGAACATGGTCCAAGAGAAGCAGCACTCCCGTCCCTCTCCAGGTGAATGCCTTGTTAGCAGTGCATCCCTGCCCACCGCTGCCCCGGTCACTTGAGTGGATAAGGAGGCAGGACTGACAGTTAGGAGGAGACTTCATTCCTATTCTTCAAAGACGACGCGTATTTTCTCTTTTAGCTACTAGAACTGAATTCACATTCTGAGAACAACTAATATCCCACGAGGCCAGGACTGTAAGACTGAGAGATTCGATTTTATAGCAATCGAAACTGATTCCAAAGTGGTCAACGTTATAAAACTGATTTGTGGTTAAATTACACAAAATATTCATTTTTCCCTTAATCCCTAGTTTAGAATTTTTGTCTGCACTATGTTCTATTTAGATTAAATGGAAATATTCACCAACAATCTGATGGACAGGTTCAGAAGCAAAGGGACAAAAAGTGAAAGGCAGTGATTTCCCTGTGACTAGAAAGAGCTGGGGGGAAGTTCAAGTCCAGGTCCTAAGTGTCGTACCCACGAGCTTCATTTCCGTGTTATGCCATGTTCATCCCAAGTCTCTGCACTAGAACTTCTTCCCTTAAAAACTTACCCCTCCCTCAAGTATTCCTCAAGTATTTTCTTTTTTATTGACCCATGTTTTTTATCTCCTTCCTGCAGTGACAGCTCCACTGAGGAAATACTTCAGATATTAGAAATCTAATTTGGTAATGTGAAATAGATCCCATGAGCTGCCGGCTGCCTACTTAGGAGGTGTAGTGAGAGTTAAGTATTTAAATGTATATGGTTAATACCCTCAAAGCACAGCCAAAGGCAACTCGTGAAGAAACCCAATAAAGTTATCCTGAAATGATGGCTTCTTTAAAGCAGCAGAAACATGCAGATTTTACAAAGGACAAGAGGGAAAATGAGCAGAGAACAAGAAAGATTAGTTTACATGCACAAAAAATGTAAAAGCAGCCAATCAACATACAACCGAGGTTCACTCTAACATAACAAAAATGCGAATTATTCTAGATTCTCATTTCTCTATCAGATTGCCAAAGATCAAGAAGTTGGATAATATTCAAGGAAGACAGAAGAACCGGGAAACAGACATTCCCCTGCACTGTTAATAAGAATATAAATTGGTGCAAACTTCTTCGGGGAAAATTTGGAAGTAACGATCAGAATGTAAAATGGACATTCCCACGTTATTACTTTTAGCAATTTATCCAGCAGGTCTGTGTGCATAGATGAGCTTATGAACTTACTCACTGTGGGGTTATGTGTAACAGAAAATTAAACACAAGGTGTATATTCACTAGTCTCCAGCTGGATGTTGTTTTCTTGGGAATAAAACTACAGAGTAGTTTTTAAGTTAAGTTATAGGTAAATATACATGTGTTCTGAGGGTTGGAACTTCACAATAGAGTCACAGCATAAAAAAAAACAAAATTGAAAAATTGTTTGCAGTGCATGCGTACATGTTTAGAACAAGGCTTCTATATGCATTGAACATTGATAGACTAATGAGGGAACTACTGAGAGTAGCTGCCTTAGCTAGAAGCCAGGGGAGATGAGTGAGGATGCAAGAGGGTATTTCATTTTTGCACTATCCTCCTTTTACCTGTTAAATTATTTTTTCTGAGCCTGCATTTTTCTTTCCTAATAACTGAAGCATTTAATGATGTTGGGTTATTTCAGAAAAGTGAACTGAAGACAAAATTCACCTCTGATTGATTGTGTTATACAGACCCCCAAGCCTTTTCTTAATTTTTAATCAATTTATTTATTTTAATTAGGTATATGTGACAGCAGAATGCATTTTGATTCATTGCACACAATTGCAGCACGACTTCTCATTTCTCTGGTTGTACATGCTGCAGCGTCTCACTATATGTGCAGTCATACACATAGCTAGGGTAGTGATGTCCATCTCATTCCACCATCTTTCCTTTCCTGCCCCCATACACCCGCCCCACCTCTCCCTCCCCTTTGTCCAAAGTTCCTCCATCCCCTGCCCCCCTGCTCCCTGTTATGGATCAATATCCGTTTAACAGAGAAAACATTCAGCCTTTGGATTTTGAGGATTGGCTTACTTCACTCAAGATGATATTCTCCAACTCCATCCATTTACCTGCAAATGCCATAATTTTGCTCTCTTCTAATGCTGAGTAATACTCCATTGTGTATATATACCACATTTTCTTTATCCGTTCATCTGTTGAAGGGCATCTAGGTTGGTTCCACAGTTTAGCTATTGTGAATTGAGCTGCTATAAACATTGATGTGGCTGTATTACTATGGTATGCTGATTTTAAGTCCTTTGGGTATGAACTGAGGAGTGGGATAATGGGTCAAATGGTGGTTCCATTCCAAGTTTTCTAAGGAATCTCCATACTGCTTTCCAGAGTGGTTGCACCAATTTGCAGTGCCTCCAGCAACGTATGGTATGAGTGGATTTTTCTCCCCACATCCTTGCCAACATTTATTGTTGTCTGTATTCTTGATAATTGTCACTCTCACTGGAGCGAGATGAAATCTTAGAGTACTTTTGATTTGCATTTCTCTAATTACTAGAGATGTTGAGCATTTTTTTCATATCTTTGTTGATTGAATTATTATCTTCTACTGGGAAGTGTCTGTTCAGCTCCTTATCACATTTATTGATTGGGTTGGTTGGATTTTTTTTTTTTTTTTTTTTTTGGTTTTAAGTTTTTTGAGTTCTTTATACATCTTGGAGATTAGTGCTCTATCTGACTTGCATGTGGCAAAATTTGCTCCCAAAATGTAGATTCTCTCTTCACCTCATTGATTGCTTCTTTTGCTGAGAAGAAGTTTTTTAGTTTGAGTCCATCCCATTTATTAATTCTTGATTTTATTTCTTGAGCTTTAGGAATCTTGTTAAAGAAGTCGGGGCCTAATCCGATATGATGAAGATTTGGGCCTACTTTTTCCTCTATTAGGCACAAGGTCTCTGGTCTAATTCCTAGGTCTTTGATCCACTTTGAGTTGAGTTTTGTGCGTAGTGGGAGATAGACAGACCGACCCCCCCCCCAAAAAAAATCTTCTTTGGTTAACTCAGTACTGAGCCTGGGGTGATCAGCTGTCCTGGGGAGTCTGAGGCTGAGTGGCTTCTGTTATGTTAAGTACACAGACCTGGGCAACCCAGGGACTAGGTGTCACCCCACTGGACCCAGTGGAGATAGGGACAGGGGTGAGATTCCTCTACAATGACCAATTTTCCCTTTTTAAGGGCCCAGTGTGGACCTGGGGGATAAAGAACTGTCCCTTTGGCCTTCACGCCTAGCTATGTTCTCTAAATTGAGCTGTGTTAGAAATAAATGTAATGTTTTGATATTTGAGGGGTGTTATCTTTTAAAGCTTTCTGAAACCCACAGTTAATTCTGGGTCTACCATCACAAAGTAGCACCATTTTATGGCCAAAGTTGAAATGTCATGACCCTAGCTGTAGGGAAAGTTGAGGCTACCTGGGGATGGGTTGGGGGGGACAAAGCAGAGCAAAGGTCACGTTCAGGATCAGCAGAACTGGCCTGGTCCTCAAGGCCAGCCACCCAAATCTTGGTGACCACACAGGCTGCAGAAGGGCCAAGACAGACACAGGAGGGACCCTCCCATGGATGGACGGTGACCTCTAAGCCCTGCAGTCACAGGGGCCACCCTGTGTCATTCAGAGACTCAGCTGCTCTGTTGTATTTTGAGCAAGACCCAAAGCACTGGGGGAGACCTGGCTGGTGAAAGTCACGGGAAGTCCACGCGCCAAGCAGCCACCCAGGCTCAGGGAGAAGTGTGATAAGAGAACTAAAGGGACTCCCTCCTGGTCTTCCGCAGCCCTCTTAGGAGTTCCGAGAAAAGTTCTGTTTCTCAGAAATAATAGAACACGGAAAGTCCTGCCTGTGTACCCATTAACCGTTACCTAGCATAATACACTTGACAGCATAAAAACAGCAATTCCTATACAATGTAAAATTGCTCTCTTTGGTTTCCATTTTTCCTGGGCAAATACTCAACTAGAGTCATCTTGACCCCATTCCCTTCTACTTGATCGTTGCTATATCAACCTGGAAGGTACCATGGGAAATATTATTGTACCCATTGCTTTGTCTTGCTAACTGCCTAGATTCAGCTTCTGTACCGTGGCTTGCTTGCATTGGCTGAAACCCCGCAATTAAATATTCTGCCCTCTATGATTTTTCTCTTTATAAACCCTTGAAAATCACTGCCTGTGCGCCATCTTGTCACACTGTGTGATGTGTGAGGATGGTGGCAGCTGATCAGCTTAATAAAGGCTTTTTATTGGCTCAAGTGTGACATGGCTTAGAGTTTTAATTGGCATTATGCTGGGTACAACACTTCTGGTACAACAGAAGCACCCGGGAAACCGCGCTGGGAGCCTGTCTGAGTGCTCAGAACCCACCCCGCGCTCCTGGACAGAGAGCAAACCGTGCGGAGGCGAGATGGGGGAGGGATGCACCTTGGGCACTTCCTGCTCAGCAAGGCCAGCAAGAATCAAGGGACAGCAGTGTGCACCCCCAGGCGGGGCTGGAGGGAGCAGGCCCCACGTGCGTGCGGGGAATGTGCTGAGCGACGCAGCTGCATTTGTGGGTGTGTCCACGTTTGCGCTGCAGTTTTCTCTCCTCTTCCAGAGCCTGCTCTTGCAGCCAGGTGTGAGTCAGCGACTTGGCGGACATTCCCTCAAGTCTGTCGGGGGGAGACGGGGAGGAATGAAGTTCCTAAGATCTTCAAAGTTCTGATTTCTAGCAGCAACCACTGCCCCAAGGCCAAGAGAAGACTCCAGGCAGAGACAAACCATCTGAACCCTGCACGGAAGGGGCGTTTCCTTAGGTGACTGAAGGCTGTGGGGCGGCCTCTGCTTGGTGGAGAACAGGGGATGGAAACGAGAGGCAGGGAGATGAGGGGATATAGCAGTTCACACGTCCACAGCCTTCAATCGCCTAAACCACCCCAAGCCCACGGGAAGGAATAGTGGCCAGGCTTGTCTGTCCCCGTCTGGGACCCTACATGGCCTCACAGATGTCCATAGCAGAGCAGTCCTACGAGACCAAAGAACATTCGCCCTGAAGGAACAACAGAGCTCAGGGAGGCACCCCAGTGGCCTATGCAGCACTTGGCCCAAGACCTCCCTGCAGATGTGCTGTGGAACATTCTGGAACCCCTAGAATATTCTGGTATAATTCAGGGAAGAAAGCGATGCAAATTAACTAAGGTGGTTACTGCACAGGAGCGGTGAGGGTCCCACCGAGATCTCTGTGGCGTGGTTGGTTCCAGGCACCCCATTTGCTCGGGGCTTCTCATTACAAACACAGTCCACCCTGGGCCCCGGGGCTTCTGCTGATCGTGGCTGCTGGCTGAGCTCTCTCGTAGGGCCCCAGCTTGAAACGTTGCCTCTGCTGTTTAATGAAAGTGAGAGAACAGAAAGAGCTTGACCATAAATAGTCTGCCTTTATGGTGCGAGCTCCAAGCCCGAGTAGATCATCATTTGAAGGCAGCCTAGAAAACTGAAATAAACTTCAAAGTCCAAAGAGAAATAAAAGAAGGGCCCATAGAATATTCTTCAAATGAAATTAACTGACCAGCAGATGCTTTGAGGCTGCAGGCTCCTCAGCAGAATGGGAGCGAGCACGCAGCGCGGCCTGGCTGCTCACTGTCAGTTTCTTTGGGTTCTCAAATAAGAATCCTTGAGAGGCTTTGCCACATCGCAGATTCTTTTCCACTTAATTTTCATCTCTCCTACATAGTTTTTTTTTTTTTTTTTTTTTTTTTTTTTTTGCAAAAGTGAAGATGCCATTTTTCTTTCAGGGAAAATCACCATATAAAGAAACAGAGAAAATGTAAAAAGAAGGTAAAAGAAAATTCCCATAATCATAAAGCAACAGAATTTCATACTGTCTAACATTCACACACACGTTGATTAAAAGCTTCTCTGAGATATTTCACTTACCACCTATATTAGGGCTTTGTCACAAAAAAATTTTTTTTTCATCCTCGTGACTGCTACCGTGGCATTATGATTTGGATCCTTAGTGTCCCCACAAAAGCACACTTATTTGGCAGTGTAACAATGTTCTGAGATGAAAAGATTGGATCGTGAGAGTGTAACCTCATCAGTAGATTAATCTATATAAGGAATTAATGATTTTCTTCATTTTATTCAAAGTTGTTGTATATGACAGTAGAATGCATTACAATTCATAGTACACATATAGAGCACATTTTTACATATCTCTGGTTGTATACAAAGTATATTCACACTATTCGTGTCTTCATACTTGCACTTAGGGAAATGATATTCATCTCATTCTACCATCTTTTTTTTTTCCTTTTTATCCCCTTGCCCCCTCTCTTTCCTTCCCTCCCCATTGGCCTCTTTCTAGTGTTCCTCTAATCCTCCTATGCTCCCTGTCCCAACTCTACTGTGAATCAGCCTCCTTATATCAGAGAAAACATTTGGCATTTGGATTTTTGAGATTGGCTAACTTCACTTAGCATTATATTCTCCAATTTCATCCATTTACCTGTGAATGCCATTATTTTATTCTCTTTTGTTGCTCAGTAATATTCCATTGTGTATATATACCACATTTTCTTTATCCATTCATCTACTGAGGGGCATCTAGGTTGGTTCCACAACCTAGCTATTGTGAATTGTGCTGCTATAAACATTGTTGTGGCTGTGTCCCTGAAGTATGAAGGAACTAGTTAGTAGGTGGTAACTCTAGGCAGGTAGGGCCTGGCTGAAGGAAGCAGGGCACAGGGGGAGCCTTTGGACTATATCATGTCCCTGGCTCCACCCACGTGTACACTCACTTCTTTATCTCCCTCCTGTCTACCATGAAGGAGCGACTTCCCTCTGCCACACCCTTCCTCCATGAGGTTCTCCCTCACCTCAAGCTCAGAGCAATGGAGCTGGCTGACCATGCACCGAGACCTCTGAAACTGCACACCCAAAATAAACTTTTCCTCCTCTAAATTGTTCCTTTCCGATATTTTGGTCACAGCAATGAAATGTTGACTAACAAAGATGGTTTCCAGCTGCCTGGCTGCCATGTGGACTTCCGACTCAAGACAACCACATCCGCTTTCACCTGGATTTTCAGTCAGTTGGCTTGTTCAGTGGTGTTGGATTGTCCAACTCCCCACATCATGTGAGTTGGTTCCTTAAGATAAACAGGTCTCTAGCACGCATTCTTTCTCTCTCTCTCTCTCTCCTGGTTTCTGAAGAATCTTGACGGATCCACAACCCCCACCTCCCTCATACTGCCAATTTCTCTCTTTTATGCCTTATTCCAGTCCTTGGTCATGCCCTAGGCTCATGCCTGGGTCCATGCCCTTGATTCAGGTCCTTGGTTCATGCCCCTGGTCTTCTCCTTGTAATGCCCTTGGTTCATGCTTTTGGTTCATGTTCTTTGTTCACACCCTTGGTTCACGGACTTGGTCATGCCCTAGGTTCATACCCTTGGCTCATGCCCTTGGTCATATCTTTGGCCATGCCCTAGGTTCACAGCCTTTGTCATGCTCGTGGTTCATTCCCTTCGTCTTTTCCTTGTAATGCTTTGGTTCATGCCTTTAGTTATGTCTTTGGTCATTCCCTTGGTTCTTGTCCTTGGTCATGCCCTGGGTTCATGCCCTTGGTCAACATTCTTGATGGTGTCCTTGGTTCATGCCCTTGGTCATGTTCATGGTCATGCCCTTGGTCCTAGTCCTGACTCTCCCTTCCAGCTCCATCTTGCCCCAGCTCTTCTTCACCATCACCTTTTCTAGAAAGCTCCACGTGACCATGCAGACGGGTATGCAGTCCTCCTTGGTGATGCCCACTCACCCAGCCCCTCTCAATTCAGCACTCTACTGGCACTCTACTGGGACACGATGACCTCCTTTCTGTGGCCTGCCAGTACAGGAGCTGCATCTTACTCAGCTGACTGAATGAATAAGTAAATGGATGAGTCCTAACATGTTATTACTGAGGAGGACAAACAGAATAATCTCAAAAGTAGCTTTATAGAATTATCATGTAAATCACTATAGACGAGAATAAATGCTTGGTAATTTAGGGGGAAACAAGGATTTTCTGAGCTTCTGGCAAAGCTTTTCCCCAACTAAATCATTCCATGCACAGCTTTTGCAAGCGCGTCTTCTGCTGGTCATAATTATGCGTCCCCCACCCCCCACTGTTTTGAATTACTTTGTGCTAACACCAAAATTGCTCCACCGAGAGTCGGATTTATTTGCCGAAACGTGATAAGGAGAGTGGGATAAGAGACATATTTCACGTGCGGTGCCCGTTACCAGCACAGCTGTACTTCTCAGAAATATATTTTAGTCCTTTTGCTCCATTTCTTTTGTAATTTAATAACTGAAGTACAAAGCTCATGAAAGCCAGGAATGTGTTGGAAGGTCAGAGAAGAAACACACACGTGATACAGTTAGGAGAGAAGAGGGAGTTAAACTAACAGGGGCAACTGATCATTATGATTCTTCTGGCCAGCACTTTGTGGCTAAATGTCTGCTTCGGCTAAAGACCAAAGGCTGGCTTATTGCCACTAAAAGATGAGGCAATTAACAAATCAGTGAATAAAATTCCTTTTGTGCCTCTATTGTAAATGAATTATTTGTTGAAAACTTATTTTATTTAAGACCAACAGAGTAATATTTCCATGTCAACATATAAAAGCAATGGTGGCAGCTCATTTTGCTCTTTGACAGATCTACACAGTGCCTTTCTCACCTAGCACAGAGCCTTGCATGCCTCACTCGTATCCAGATACCTCCGACAATATCTTCTTCATGTGCATAAATAGCTTTATGTCAGAAAGCAACATCCACCGAGACACCACAAATCTAAACATATCCCTAACGGCAGGTTAACTGATTTCCCTCCCTGTGGGGCAGTAATAGTGGTCTTTACTTGATATTGCATCTTTAAAAGGATGCAGATAATACCTCCCCAGTTTCCAGGGAATATAGCATTATCCACATCAGTGTTCAGGATAACAAACACGAGGTCCCAGCTGAACTTTTTAATCAGCAATTGGGGAGCACGAAGTCGGTTTCAGCTTCACAGTTGCAACTGATGTTATCTAGCCATCGGATCCTGTGTGATCACACAGAGCCACTTCCACCAGCTCTGTGGCCTCACCAGCTCTGTGGCCTCAAGCAAGGCACTGCCTCCAACACTCCACTCTGCAGGAGGTGGGTCCAAATCTCTTTGGAGGATCAACATGGAAATTATACACAAGACATTCAAGCAATTGGAATAGGCATAGAAGAGATGATAGAAAACAGTAGATGTGGGGGGAAAAGGCACACTCATGCATTGCTGGTGGTACTGCAAAATGGTGTAGCTAATATGGAAAGCAGTATGGAGGTTCCTTGGAAAACTGGGAATGGAACCACCTTATGACCCAGCCACCCCACTTCTGGGCCTATTCCCAAAGGACTTAAAGATCAGCATACTTATAGGGACACAGTCACATCAATGTTTATAGCAGCACAATTCACAATAGCTAGACTGTGGAACCAGCCTAGATGCCCTTCAGTAGATGAATGGATAAAGAAAATGAAATGTGGTATATGTACACAATGGAATATTACTCAGCAATAAAAGAGAATAAAATAATGGCATTCACAGGTAAATGGATGAATTTGGAGAATATAATGCTAAGTGAAGTTAGCCAATACCAAAAATCCAAATGCCAAATGTTTTCTCTGATATAAGGAGGCTGATTCACAGTGGGGTTGGGATGGGGAGCATAGGAGGATTAGAGGAACACTAGAAAGGCCAATGGGGAGGGCGGGGAAGAGAGAGGTCAAGGGGGTAAAAAAAAAGATGGTAGAATGAGATGGATATCATTACCCTAAGTGCATGTATGAAGACACGAATGGTGTGACTATACTTTGTACACAACCAGAGATATGTAAAAATGTGCTCTCTATGTGCATTATGAATTGTAATGCATTCTACTGTCATATACAACAACTTTGAATAAAAAAGAAAACAGGGGTACATAGGATTAGAGGAACACTAGAACGGTCAAAGGAAAGGGAAGGCAAGGGAGGGAGCGGGGGGGGGGGGGGAAGGGGGGAAAATGGGGGTTGAATGAGATGGATATCATTATCCTAAATGCATGATTAAAGATCTGAATGGTACTTATATACTTTGTATACAAGCAGTTGTATGTAAAAAGATGACATACTTGTGCATTATGAATAAGTAAATAAATAATCTTAAAGAAAAAGGGAAAAAAAAAAAGAGCAAATTTAAAAAAAAAAAAGAAAAAAAAACAGTAGAGTGTTTTTAGTGGAATGTGGTGGACCTCATTCCTGTTGGTTCAGGATCCTGGCTGAACCTTCAAGCTGAGAAGTCCCTCCTGTTCCAAAGGATAGGGGTGCACACATCCTTCAGGACCTGCTCAGTCCCGCTGTGTGTCGAGCAGGACATGTGCAGGTTACATGCAATTTGCAACGTGTTTCTATATGGCTACATTTTTATATTAGGTGTAGCTATTTTATAAATATAATATCTGCATACACACACACACACATATAACAATGAAGGCGTTCATTAAAGAGAAGCCAAAACAAGATGTGCCAGCCCGTGGGGAGGTTGCTGTGAACTCCCCCGTCATGGGGAGGGAAGGAGAGCGCCCGCCTACCCCTCAGGCTCAGGAGAGGAGGCCACGGGACGAGAGAGCCGAAGGAATCAGCCGCACAGCGAAGGGGAAGACTGGCGCTCACGCCTGCTCCCCTGCCCACTCAGCAGAGCGAGAGGAAGCTCTGGGGAGAGCTGGAAGTGTATCCCCAGGAACTGGGGTGGCTGGAGGCGGGGTCTGTCGCCCACTCCTCTCCTGCAGCGTTCTGCAGACGAGGCTGACTCTGAACAGGGCTCGGGACGGGCGGTGTGGAAGCAGCCACCAATTCTGCAGCCACCAATTCTGCAGCCAAGTGGTGTGCTGCGGTCCCAGCATGGGGTCGCTGGGACCACCCCTCAATCCGTGTCCTCCTGCCCCTGCCCTGGAGAGGCGGGGAGAGGACAGGAGGCCCACGCCGGGAGTAGGGCAGCTTTGGCCTGAGGTGAGGTCGAAGCTTCAATCCATCTTGGCTGCAAAACCCTTCTCCAAAATGAGCCAGCGCATCGAGGCGGCTTGGGACCTGCCGGAAATGTCTTCAGAGAGCAGGAGGGAAATGCAACAGAGCAAGAGCAAAAAACATAAGCGGGAGAAAAATAAAACCATTTTCCGTTTGTGTGCTTTAGACTTCAGAGGCCACAACACACCAGCTACGTGCCATCATGCTGTTACAGCAGCCTCCGAGAAGGGGGGGGGGGGCACCTCCGATTTCACAAGCCGAATGCTCTTTCTAGTGGTCAACACACAAGGCACGGTGTGTGGGGGAAGGGGAGAAGTGTCCCACAACTCGGTTCCAGCTATTTGTGACCATCTCATTCATTTCAGTGCAACCTGACTCAGCTGTCCAAATTGTCATCTCACAGAGGGACAAAGCCACATGGAACACCCGATTAGATCAATCCCGATGTCCACCAAGCCTGTGTTTATGAGTTTTGCCTCGCTACTATTCCTCCTAATCACTCCAACACAGAATCCATGGGTTCCCAATCCCAGCACTTTGGGAGGCTGAGGCAGGAGGATCGCGAGTTCAAAGCCAGCCTCAGCAATGGCAAGGCACTTAGCAACTCAGTGAGACCCTGTCTCTAAATAAAATACAAAAAAGGGTTGGTGATGTGGCCCAGTGGTCGAGTGCCCCTGAGTTCAACCCCTGGTACCACAAAAAAAAAAAAAAAAAAAAAAAAGATGAGAATTCATGGGTTCCCTAGTTTCTGTCCTCAGCATTTTCCTGAACAAGCCTCTTTCCCAAGCGTTCAGAATTTCCCCAACAGCGGAAATTATACCTGTCCTTACGGCACAGGCTGTTATCATGCAAAAGTACTCCTCTGGTGTGGAGAGGAGGACAACCTTTGATGTGAAACGAGCCTTAGATTTCCCTAGAAGTCAGACTCTGAAAATATGGTCTTCGGGGTTTGGAGAACCGTGCAGGGCTGACTGTGAACCTCAGCTTCCACCCAGAACAGCCATGAAATCAGAAAGGAAGATAGGTAGAGCCACACTGGATTCGTGCCTTCAGCGTGACCAGGTGACAGCAAGTGCTGCAACATTTGAATTGCCTGAAAGTAGAGGGAAGAGCAGCAGATTCCACCAGCTTCCCACCGCTCCCTGCTCCTCAGAGCCCTGGATGCATAGAGCAGAAGGAGGAGGCAGGGCCGGGCTCAGGAGAAGATCACAGGGAGCAGACAGCCGAGAGGAAGCAAAGACAGAACTACCTCACGGATAATGGGGAAGGGACTCCAACACCAGCATTACGATTTAGATCCGAGGTGTCCCCCCAAAGCTCCTGTGTTGATGCAGGAACATTCAGAGGAGAAATGGTCGGACTAGGAGAGCGGGGACCCCCTCGGGCCATCCCAGTTTGAATGGACTGACTGGAGGGCACTGTGGGCAGGTGGGACGTAGCCAGAGGAGGTGGGTCACCGGGGGAGTGCCCTGGAAGCGAGCCCCTCCCCTGTCCCCCACTCTGCTTCTTCCTTCCTTACGGTGGACAGTGCTTTCCACCATACCCTTGCACCATGAGGTCCTGCCTCACCCTGGGCTCAGAACAATGGAGTCAGCCCTCCATGGACTGAACCTCGGAAACCATGAGCCAAAATAAGCGTTTCCACCTCCGAGTTGGTTTGGGTGGGTATTTTGGTTAATGCAAAACTGGCCAACACAACCAGTCAGGAGCTGAGGATTCATAGCCACGTAGTGGGGAAGGCACTGGAAAGTGGGTAGGACCAGAAGGTGTTGCTGGAGGGGGAGAATCAAGCATGATGCTCAGTGTTCGTGGGGACTGGCTCCAGGGCCCTCACAGACACTGAACTCCAAGGACACTGAAGTTTCTTCTATAACATCCATGGTGTTTGCATGGAACTTATGCACAGCCTCATGTTTCCTTGAGTCATCTTTAGGTTATGTCAAATGCCAAATTCAATGTAAATGCTAGGTAAATGGTTGCTGTGCGGTATTATTTAGGGGATAATGACAAGGAAAAAATATTCAGTACACATGCAATATTTCTTGGTGACTATCCTTGACCTATGGTTGGTTGAATTCGTGGATACTGGACCCACAGATATGGAGAGGCACCTTCCTGAAGATAAGCTATGGCACCCTTGGAAATGAGCAGCAAAGGAAAAGACAGACATACAGGAGGAAAATAAGGACCCTGCCTAAACACCAAAGGAGACTTGGACAAATATTCTTGATTCGGGTGCTTCAGTGTGATCAAGCTGTCAGTTTATGCCAAGTTAATTTATAAAGGTAATGCGAGCCCAATAAAAATTCTAAGAACTCCTTTTATGGAGATAGACAAATTAGAAAATTACACACAAGAGTAGCCAGGAACACATTAAAAAGAGCTCGAGGGGGCAGATACCAGCCCCCCCCCCCCCCCCGCCAGACATTAAGCCATAATACAAATCCTCCACAATTAAGCCAGGGTGGTGCTGGCATCCGGAGAGACGGACACATCAAAGGGACAGAACAAAATGTCAAGGAAAAGATGAAAAACAGGAAATCTCCATTTGGAAAAAGATAAAAGTAGATCCATTCATCAAACCATAAAAGTGAGCACCAAATGGAACAGGGATATAAGAATAAATAAATAAAGTATCCCTACCGGAAGAAAACAGGCATGACTTCTCTGATAACGTGGTGTATGGTATAGATTGACTTCAAGCCCAATGCATTGAAATAAAAGATTGATACATTTAACTACATGAAATTAAAATACTTAAAGTTTGCATGACCTAACTGGACCATGAGCACATTTTTTTTTTTTAAATGACAAAATGGAAGAAAATATTTGCCATATATATTGCAAGTAAGAGGCTTAATGTTGCTGATGTATAAAGAACTTTTGTAAAATCAAAGATCAAAAATATCAAAAGTCTTTCAGAAAAAAAATGGGCAAAGACATGAAAAAACTATTCATAAAAAAAATGGATACAAATGGCCCAGAACCAAATAAAGGATGTTCGATCTCTCTCAGAAGCGCAAATTAAACATTTGTTGAGACGGCGCTTCCCAGCATCAGGCTGTCAGAAACACAAAATCCTGGCGGCGCCTCTGTTGCCAAGATGTGGGAGCAGCATTCTCCTGCTCTTGTGATGGAAATACACACCGTCACAAAGCCTTCTGGAAGGGAGGTACGTAACATCAAGAATCCTCACATGCAGCCTAGGAGTCCCACTTAGCCCGAAAACATTCCAGCAAAATGGAAGTTCCTATGCACCAGGTCATTCATTACAGTCTCATTTCAAAACATGGGGAATTACCAAAAGATCCAAGCCTAGGCGATTAGTTGGATACACTATGTCAAACTCACACGATGGAGTACTATGCAGCTGTGAAAATAATGAGAATCTCTATAAGCTGATGACGCGAGATCCAGGGGATATTATTGGGGGCAAAAAGCGAACTTACATAATAATGCCATTTTTTGGTGCAAGAAAAATGGCAAAATGAAAGACACAGATCTTATCATTATAAAGACAAAATGGGACACAACAAAGTTGATTGCTCGCAGAGTGTGGGAGAATGGAATGAGAAGAATGTGACAAAGGTGACATCTCTGTGAATATGATGGTTGTCTGGTTTTGACACTCGCATCTTTTCTTTCTTTAAGAGAGCATCTCGTGGTGTCACCAGGTTGGCCTCCTGTCTCACCTTCCCAAGTAGCTGGGATCTCAGGTGTGCCCAGATCATGCCCAGGTTGGTTTGATTTTTAAAAGCGTTAATAATCCAAATGTTCAAAAAAACAAACAGAATTAAGGCAGGAAGAACAGGAAGACGGGAAGCCCTAAAATGAAAAGCAAATGAACAAACAATCCTGATTTTATTTCAGATGAGTGCCGTAACCACAGTGGAAGGAGAAAGAAGAAAGAACTGGTCCAAGTCACGAATGCAGACAGCCTTCGGCCACACACTCCCGGTCTCGGGTGGTGCTGGAGAGAAAAGGGAGTGCAGAGAAGAACTGGGAAAAAAATCCCATTTAGGTAGATTTCATGATTGCAGAGGTAAGGGGAAAAGAGTTCCAACACTATTTTATTTTATTATTTTTTATTGCAATTTTATTTTTTTATTCAAAGTTGTGTATGACAGCAGAATGCGTTATTCTTATTACACATATAGAGCACATTTTTACATATCTCTGGTTGTAGACAAAGTCTATTCACACCATTCGTGTCTTCGTACGTGCACTTTACTATTTTAAATGTATTATAGGAATGAGCAAATGAGCAATACGTGGTGACAATTTTGGAAGTCAGGGTCCTCACTGCGGAAGAAGGAACATCCATGTATGGGAAAGGGGAAGTAAAAAAAAAAAAAGTGGGGATGGGCTAGAATAGGAAATAATTCACACTTAAAATATGTGTACGTATACACTTATGCAACCTTACACATACCTGAATATATGCACGTGTATGTATGTGTGTGTGTTTGTATGTGTATGTAAACACACACATATCTCTCTGGGTTCTTTCCACTGAGAGAGCCAAGGACTCCCTTATATCAGTGAGTACCTGCTGCACAGAGTTTGGTCCCTAACAACATTCCCCACCGGAAGCCACCAGCTCATACAGATAGGCTAAGTCCAGGTAGGAGGCAGAGCACGTGCAAGATGAGCCTGGAGTGTTTTGTTACTAACCAGAACAGAAAGAAAAGCGACAGGAAAAAACAAACAAACAAACAAACAAAAAAAAAACATGGGAAGGTGATGTCACAAGGACACAGGGACCATGCTCCCTCTAGCCCCAATATGGGCAATTGGAACACAAAGACAATTAAGGACATGATGAATTATAATCCACCAGAAGCAACTTAGTGAGGCCATAGTGCACAAATGAATGAATGAGCAGGAAGAAAAGAGTGCTTCTGCTCATAGCCGAGGCTGAGGGCAGACCAGCGAAAGATGTCTCTGAGCAGGAGAATCGTCCTTTTTCAACCTGAGAGTGGGACTGCATCAGGCCAAGCCATCAGGGTTTGGTCATCCAGGCACTTACTCCAGGGGGACTTCTGACGAGGAGCAGGCTATCCATGCCATCTTACCATGTGTCCCCACCAACGCCAGGGGACTTCTGACGAGGAGCAGGCTATCCATGCCATCTTACCAAGTTCCCCACCAACTCCAGGGGACTTCTGACGAGGAGCAGGCTATCCATGCCATCTTACCATGTGTCCCCACCAACGCCAGGGGACTTCTGACGAGGAGCAGGCTATCCATGCCATCTTACCATGTGTCCCCACCAACGCCAGGGGACTTCTGACGAGGAGCAGGCTATCCATACCATCTTACCATGTCTCCCCACCAACTCTGCTGCTAGAAAGGACAATAGTTATTTGATAGTGAACAAGTCAGGCAGCCCTTTGATCAGGTGACAAAAGGAACACCCCCTCTGTGGACATTTCAGACACGCACCTGAGACACAGCCCCACCCATGTGACATCCTGCCCGAGAACACACCTCCAACAAATCCTAAAGAAACTTCAGACCAGCATAAAATGAGAAGTCTCCTATTTAAAAAGTGAAGGGGAACGGAATTCTTCAAAAATTTCAATGCCATAAGGGACAAAGAAAAGCTATAGCATTGTTCCAGATTAAAAAAAAAAAAAAAAAAAAAAAAAAGAAACTTAACTAAACATGACAACTTCACTGGACCCTGTACTGGAGGGGAAATGTGGTCAAGGGTGTTATTTTAAGGTCAACTGACCAAATTGGAATATGGACAGTGGGTTGTGAAAGGGATTGCCTAGGTGTAAATGTGAATCGGCGATGTAAAAATGTACTCTGGTTATAAAAGATACTCCTTATTCAATGTGAAATATGTCTGCAGTACTTAGTCGTACACTAGAAAGCAATGACATACATACACATGACTTATCCTCAAATGGTTCACAGAAAAGTGTGTGTGTGTGTGTGCACGCATCCCAAGAGTGAGCTCATGTGATATAGCAGAGAGGCTTAGAGCAAGTAAATCTGGATGAAGAGGATAAGGATGTTTCGTGCACTATTTTCATTTTTGCAACATTTATAGATTTGAAGCTGCTGCAAAGAAAAGCCTAGCTCTAACGATGGCTTTCCGATGCCACTGCTCCTGTCTGCCCTGCAGTTCGGCTGCCCGGCCTGCGTCTCCTCTCCTCCAGCAGAGGCCCGGCTTCCTCGATGGCAGGTCCCAGGGGAGTGCCCTGCTCCTGCCTTGCTTGGTGGGTGGCCGCTCTGGACTCCTGGCCTTGCTGTCTCTTAAAACTCCACACTTCCTGGCCTCCACGGCTCTTTCTTTCTCACCCCCTGACCTCTCCTCCGCCCCCTTCCCTCCTTTCCTTCTTCTGCTCGCCCTTTACATGTAAGAGTTGCCAAGATTCTTCACTTGTATCTATTCTTTTTGTTTTGTTTAATTTTTAAATTTGTTTTAATTAGTTCTACATGACAGTAGAATGCATTTATGCACTGTGATCGATCATACATAGATGGGATATAATTTCTCGTTTTTCTGAGCATACATGTTGCAGAATCATATTGGTCATGTAGTCACATATATACATACACTAATAATGTCTGTTTCATTCCACTATCTTTCCCATCCCCACATCCCCCCCTCCCCTCCCTTCACTTCCCTCTACCTAATCTAAGGTAACGCTATTTTTCCCTAGTGCCTCCCCGACCTTATTGTGAATTAGCATCCACATATTAGAGAAAACATTTATTTGGCCTTTGGTTTTGTGGGATTGGCTTATTTCGCTTAGCATGATGTTCTCCAACTCCAACCATTTACTGGCAAATGCCTAATTTCACTCTTCTTTAAAGCTGAATAATATTCCATTGAGTATACAGACCACATTTTCTTTATCCATTCATCTATTGAGGGACACCTAGGTTGGTTCCATGGTCTAGCTATTGTGAATTGAGCTGCTATAAACATAGATGTGACTGTGTCACTATAGTATGCTGATTTTAAGTCCTTTGGGTATAAACCAAGGAGTGGGATAGCTGGGTCAAATGGTGGTTCCATTCCCAGTACTGAACATCTTTTTCCTGAGAATATCGTTCCATTTCTGTGGCTCCAAATACCACAAACTGGAGAGATAGGCAGACGGTTGATCCTTAACACTTGACGGACGTGAGTTCATCATTTAGTCCTAGCTGTGCAACAGCAGCATGACCTTGGTGGCTTTCCACACGGGGGCACTTTCTCTCATGCTCCTGTGGTGGGCAGCGTTCAGCTGACCTGGGCTGGGCTTGGCTGGGCGTGGCCCTAAGCTGCAGGTGAGGTGCAGCCTGCTCCCTGCGCCTCTCTTCCTCCGTGGAACGCGGACTGGGACGCGTTCTCATGGTGACAGCAGCAGCAGAACAACAAACATAAATACTCCGTGCCTCTGAAGGCCTGAGCTCAGAACAGGGTCCCTGGCATTTCCACTCACAGTCATTTGGCCATAGAAACCCACAGGACTAAGCCGGGCGCGGTGGCGCACGCCTGTAATCCCAGCACTTTGGGAGGCTGAGGCAGGAGGATCGCGAGTTCAAAGCCAGCCTCAGCAATGGCGAGGCACTTAGCAACTCAGTGAGACCCTGTCTCTAATAAAATACAAAAAAGGGCTGGGGATGTGACCCAGTGGTCGATGCCCCTGAGTTCAATCCTCGGTACCACACAAAAAAAAAAAAAAAAAAAAAAAAAAAAAAAGAAACCCACAGGACCAAGCCCAGAGTCCAGGGGCAGGAAAGGCCCCTCCATCTGCCATCGTAAGGCCTGCAGAGGCTTGTGAGGAGTGTGGCCCCAGGCAGGGGTGAGACCGGAGCTCCCAGAAGTAAACTTGCATGACAATGTGACCCTGTCTCACTGTACCATGGTGAGAGGACGTCACAACTGAAGAGACAGCAGAAGAACACACGCGCCCTGCAAAAGAGAGCAGGACACCACAGCTCCCCAGGATGGCGGGGGCAGCAAGGACAGCTGTCGGGGGCGGTGGGGGAGGGACAGCAGTCCCCTGCAAAACCCGTCAAGTGGGGGGGCTTTCAAAGGCCAGAAGCTCCACAGCTCTAAGGTCAGATCCCCCCACTGCGGTGTTTCTGGGGAGCCTCGGGAGACTCTCACTGTGCTGGGGAGCTCCCCGGCTCCCTGCACCCCTTTCTCTTAACGGTCTTCTCCCACGTTCCCTTCAGCAGGTGCAGTTGCTGCTGTGATGTCCAGAAATCCAGATCACGACGGTGTGGCTTCTCGGCTGGGGCCACCGCAGTGCGCCTCCTGCCCACCCTGAGATTCGCCAGGAGCAGGTGACGTTTTCCTTGCCAACCAGTAGCCTGCTCCCATACGTAGAGCCCACTCAGGCTTTGTTGCAAAAATTCTCTCACTGCCGGGCTTGGTGGCGCATACCTGTAATCCCAGCACTTGGGAGGCTGAGGCAGGAGGATCGCGAGTTCAAAGCCAGCCTCAGCAATGGTGAGGCACTTAGCAACTCAGTGAGACCCTGTCTCTAATAAAATACAAAAAAGGGCTGGGGATGTGGCCCAGTGGTCGAGTGCCCCTGAGTTCAATCCCTGGTACAAAAACAAACAACAACAAAAAAAATCTCTCACGGGCTAGGAGCAAAGTTCATGCCAGCAAAGGGCAAAGGAACTTTCCTTAAAATATGTCTGGGGATTCTTGGGAAGAATACCATATCTGACCCAAAGTGCTTACACATTTACATGCATTTTTTAAACTGCCCAGAGAAATAGCATATGATAGCATGTTCTGAACCTAGAAAGAAGGAAGGTTGTGGGGCTCACGGTTCAAACCTGGGCTCTGGCCCTGGGCTGTGCCTCAGGCTGGCTCCCTCAACCCTCCCGCAATGGCTTCCCTCCATCTGTGCAGCGTGACCATCCCAGACTCCAGGGTTACGTCAGAGGGAAACAAAACTGTGTGGAGTTCCCCAAGTCTCGACTAACTCACAGTAGACACCAGAAAAATGCAATGTTTTTAAAAAATACCCAGCCAAAGGCGTCACCATCATCATTTGGGGATGTAGCTGCATTTTTCCTCTTTCTAGCTCATCTTCTATTGCTATGTTACCTCATGGTGACAAATCCATTGTTTATGATTTTTAGCTGGCAACTCCACCGAAAATAACTATTTCCAATTAATAGAGAGCTTTCACTGGTGATAGGACTTCTGCTGTCCTGGTAACTGGGGAAGAAGACATTAAAGAAGCAAACATGGTATTATTTAAGTTTGTCAACTAGGCCCAACATTTTATTTCAATAAAGTTTCACAGGCATGGTATTTTTTAGGAAAAAAAAAATCAGTTTCTATTTTATTGCTGTGCTATCTTCAATTTATCCCAAATAATTCCCAATCAGGAATAATAATAGTCACGGTCAAATATCGACTAGTTTCTGAGCTGGGAGTTTCTACAGTGGCTCCCAAGGCCTCTGTCTCCCACGTAATCCCCACTGCCTCATGGGCGGGACCAGTCGCTCACCACTCAGGAGATGAGGTTGTGAAGCCTGACTCCCTGGACCAGTCGCTCACCACTCAGGAGATGAGGTTGTGAAGCCTGACTCCCTTCCGCTCCTGTACCGCTCACTCCCTTCTTGCTCTGATCAAACATGCTGTCAATTTGGGAATTCAAGGGTCAAGGAATTAAGGAGGATGAAGGCTCAGGTCAACAGCCAGGGAGGAACCAAGTGCTGCCCAGAGGGTCTCCCAGCAGGGGTCACTTTAGCTGAGATCTGGACTGCAACCCGGGGAGGGCCTGGGAGCCCCTGGACCCAGCTAGGATCTTGTTAAGAGAGGGGGCCTTTGGTCAGGACCGGGTGAATCCATCAGGGTGGAGCCCCTGGGGTGAATCTGGTGTCTTTATTAAAAGAGGGAGAGAGACCAGAAAAGACCCATGCACGTGCGCCCCACCGACTCTTGCCAGGGGATGCCCTGCACTGCCCCGAGACTGCCAGCAAGAAGGCCATCGTCACCGGGTATGGACACTTGGACTCAGACCTCTAGAACTGTGAGTCAAAATAAACCTCTCTTCTTGCTCACATTAGCCTGCTTCAGCTATTTCATTATAGTGGCGCACAACAGAGGAGGACACTAACCTTCAGAATCCTCAACTCTGCAGAGCGAAAAAGCGGAACTCCCCACTCACTTGTATTCAGTACCTCTGGTTCTACCTTCTTCCTTTGCACCGCCTGAGTGAGTGCCGTGGTACTGATCCCTCGCACAGCCACCGCAGCTTTCTGTGGACAAAGACCTCCTGGTATTTAGAATGTCAAAGCACTTGAGCGAGCATATTCACAGCCCAGGCTGGTGCCAAGCAAGGCTGAATAATTGCTCTTGGAATGTGCCCGGCACTGTCACTTCAGATGAAGCCCTAGGCAGCTGCCACCAGCTCTGCTTTGCCTGCACTGCCTCACAGAGGTGGTCATTTGGGTAGCAAAATGGCCAGGCAGTGCAGCCTGCCACCAGGAAGCCTCTGCTGCCTCAGTGATCGTCCGATTCTTACGCGGGCAACCTGCCTCCGAAGCAGATGGACCAAGTGAATGCAGGATGGAGGTCAGGAGCCAGCACAGAGCATCGCAGCCCAGGTCCCCTTGGCGGCTGGGCGTGAGCCACCATCTGCTGCACCAGGTTCCAGCTTGCTGATCCAGCTCACAGATGAGCTGACATTTTTCGATTTCTTGAATCTGGGAGGAGAATTGATGACTCTCTGCTGTTGCCACGAAGACGGTGCCTGCTCTCTGTCCAAAGGCAGCGAGGCCTACAGCTCTAGGGTGCCAGGATTCTACCATTTAATTAGCACAGGCTTGTCATCTTGTCCTAAGGGGAGAGTGCACTGGTCACTGCGGACTCAAGGACGAAATCTTGTTACCCATCCCAACATCACGTCACCTAGGCCCAACTGCACAATTTTATGAACAGGGGACCATGAAATTGAAGAGATGAGACAAACTTCGAGTCCTGCATCCTGTTCCCCAGGGCCAGCCGTGGACAGCACTGTACAGATGCCCCTCCCCCCCCCCAGGGCTGCTTTCCCTGTGACACTCCCGCATGCACAGTGCCCGGAGAGGGGAGATTCCCACACTGACTGCCCAGGCAAGGCGGCAGCCTGCGGGCCAGCTCAGGGCTGGGAGGCGCTGCCCACAGCCCCCAAATCTCTCCAGCTGTTTGTCTCTCTAGCGACCCTGGTTGGAGTCACTTGTGCTGGGGGCTGGTGTCCCAGCTGCCATTTGCAGGCTGGGTCCTGGGACAAGCTCTTACACTGTACATGGGTACAGAAAAAATAAATAAGTAAAATAAACGAGCAGTACCCCGACACGGGAGCTGTCCCCAAGGCTGAGCAGAGTGTCCTCTCTTGGCTCTTCCCTCAGAGGGACCCCATGACCGGTGGCCCGTGGAACAGGGAACAGGCCTCAGCCTTTCTCCTGTTCAGAACTGGCTGTGAGTTCACTCACTGCTCCATAGAAATGTTCTCATCTTCCAAGGTCTTCCCTAATTTCTTTCTTTAGTGTTCTGTAGTTTTCGTTATAGAGGTCTTTCACCTCTTCGTTGAGTTGATGATTCCCAAGTATTTTATTTTATTTTATTTATGCAATTGTAAATGGGGTAGTTTTCCTCGTTTCCCTTTCAGATGATTTGTCACTGATATCTAGAAGTGCCTTTGATTTATGAGTGTTGATTTTGTATCCTGCTACTTTGCTGAATTCATTTAGGAGTTCTAGAAGTTTTCTGGTGGAATTTTTTGGGTCTTCTAGGTATAGAATCATATCATCAGCACATAGTGATATTCTGAGTTCTACTTTGCCAATCCACAATAGCTAAACTGTGGAACCAACCTAGATGCCCTTCAGTAGATGAACGGATAAAGAAAATGCAATATATATACACAATGGAGTATTACTCTGAAGGAGCCTATAATCAAGGAGATAGCTAAAGATTGCGGTTAGCTGAGAGCCATAAAAGATGTTCTAGTTTCCACCTGATAGTAATACATTATTCAAAGAATCTTTGTATGCCCGTGAACACTGCGTGACGCACCTGTAAGCTCGAGCTGTAAGCACGTGTCCTTGTTAAAGCTATATGTATATAACTGGGTGAGGTTCGTTAGTGTGTGTGGGAAGAAGAAGGTGGTGGTTGGAGTTAGAGCATTTGGAGTGATTGCTGGAGCTGGAGAGAGAAGAAGAATAAAAGACCTTTTTTCATTTTCATCCTGCCTCCGAATTTTCCTGTGGCGTTCGCTGCTCCAAGCGACTTCCGCTTCAGGCAGCGACATTACTCAGCGATAAAAGAGAATGAAATCATGGCATTCGCAGGTAAATGAATGAAGTTGGAGAATATAATGCTAAGTGAAGTTAGCCAATATCAAAAATCCAAATGCCAAATGTTTTCTCTGATATAAGGAGGATGATTCACAGTGGGGTTGGGATGGGGAGCATAGGAGGATTAGAAGAACACTAGAAAGGCCAATGGGGAGGGAGGAGAAGGGAGGAGGCAAAAGGGTAAAAGGAAAAAGATGGTAGAACGAGATGGATATCATTACCCTAATTACATGTATGAAGACACAAATGGTGTGAATATACTTTGTATACAACCAGAGATATGTAAAAATGTGCTCTATAAGTATAATATGAATTGTAATGCATTCTGCTGTCATATATAACAACTTAGAATAAAAGAAGAGAAAAAAAAAGAAAGGTTCTCAGAGGCGACTCAAGGAGAAAATAATTCCTTTCTCAACATGGGTAGGACACATGCTTTCCTGAGAAACTAACCAGCACATGCCTTATCAAGATGCAACTCTGGTGAATTTCATTTGCATCTAATGTTCTGGCCACATTAGACACAGAACCAAATTTGTGGTCCTCCTCCCACCAAGTACAAGGGCTGCCACTGAGCCCTGCCAGGAGGTTTTAACTTCAGACCCCTGGTCCTTTATTTGGCTTCTTGAAAATGCCTGTTAGACATTTCTAAAATGTCTATTATGTTGAAGTATTGTATCGTTAAGCCACTTTACCTCTCCTTTTGCAACGAAATAGAATATAAATTTCTTAACATGCTAAAAGACATTTTCCCCCAACTGGTATTTCCAAGAAAAACTCTTTTAAATCCTACACTACCATGTACGGACTACAAATGCAGACTGTGTGTTGTTCTTAAGCAAATCTAGCCATAAGATAAAGCTTTCTCTGCTAAGCCTTGAGGTAAATTGTATTCTTGCACAGAATACAAGTGATGGCTGACAAGTCTCTGGGATCACAAAGTCAAGCCGAGGACAGGGTGATGTCATCTCTGCAACCAGCATGAATTTTCCTTGAGGGGGATTTGCAAGCAAGTCTCTCTGTCCATAAGGCCTGGGACATGTCCACGTCCAGCCACGTGGCTGGCCCTGTGTATGCAGTTGGAAGATGGATTTGGAGGAACGTTCTCTCAAACAACTCTACAACTTAAGGGGAAAAATACTGATTGCGATGTAATATTTTCCAGTAGTAATGATAAAAATCAGTCAGTCCAGGATTACAGAATCCAGCAAAGCTGTATGTGAAACCCTGGGAGGAGGGGAGGCCTCTTCTCAGGCAGCCCCTTTCAAACACATTGACACTGTGTTTCCGAGGCGTGGTGACCAGCAGCCGCCGGGGCAGCCTCAGTCTTTGATCTGCCTGAAGGAGGTAGTGGCCATGGTGATAAAGGGGGACTCTGGAGAGAAAGGGATGAGCAAGGCCATGATCTTGAGCCCAAGAATCAACGGGCAATGGGATCCCAGAACCTACCGGGCTTGATCGCTCATGAATCATTCAAAACTTGGACTCGTGACAGGGAGGTTGGACAGTGAGCCTCATCAAGGTACCTTTCTTTGGATAATGAAGTGCTAATCAGCACCTTCTATGGAAGACCCCTTTCCACACTGGTTTATCTATGAATGAAGTTTGCATGTAAACCACGAGTTGCTATTTAAAATGGGATCTGGACACGGGGTTGCTCGACCCCTTGGGGAATTATGACTCCATTACCTTCTGCCAGAGGTAAAGTCCCACTCTAGACATGGGTCCCAGAGCACCAAACCTATTTGAGAAACACCCCCCGCCATGCTTGGGCAGCGCGTACTCTCACCTGCGTTGTCAGGTGCTCCTTAGCAGACAGTGACAAAGCTCTTCACTCACAGGCAGGTCATTTTTAAAATCGTTTTATCCTTAAATCACTAGGCCTGAAGGAGAAAGGTGTGTTATGGAAATTTTGTTCCATAAGGTCCAAGAGGTAGGCATGCAGCTGGTGGTCATTTAATAAGCAGAATTCGTGTAAAAGAACGTGACTTGCCTCATATAACACCCTTTAGAGTTCACTGGCATTGCCACTCCATATTTGTTGGGATGTTTTGGTTGCTTTCCTTTGTCTGAGAAACCAGAAAGAGCAGAACCCATGAGCTCGGGTGAGCGATGTTACAGCACTAAGTGCTTCGGTGGTGAAGCACAGGTCTGGCTAGGTTCCAAGTGGAAGCCTTTCTAACTCCTGTGCCCCTGCAAGGAAAAGTGTTCTTCCAAGTGGAGAGAGGAGAAGACTCAGAGTTACAATGGAGGGAACTAACATACAGGGCAGACTCTGAGCAGAGAGTGGCACCGGGCGCCAACCCAGGCCAAGTCACAGGGGTGCTCACGAGGACTGCAAAACAGGACCTGGCCCCTGGGGGAGGCTCCAGAGATGGCAAGAACCAGCCAGGTGGAGCACACCTCTAATCCCAGCAGGAAGCCGAGGCAGGAGGATCGCAAGTTCAAAGCCAGGCTCTTCAACTTTGGGAAACCCTATCTCAAAATAAATTAAAAAAGAAAAATTAGAAAGGCTGGGGATGAGGCTCTGAGACTGGGGTTAAATGCCCTTGGGTTCAATCCCTGGTACGAGAGAGAGAGAGAGAGAGAGAGAGAGAGAGAGAGAGAGAGAGAGACCCAAAGTCAACTCGCCCATGTGGATAAAGGCCCACGCAGCCTTGCAGCACCCCAGGGTCCCTGTGGGGTGCAGGCACAGCGCAGAACTCTGGGTGTCCTCACACTCAGCCTCCTGGGCTTGCCTCCGTCCAGTGAGCGTGGTGGGAAGAGGCAGAATGAACACTGGGTACAGACGTGGGGCAGTCACCAGGTCCACAGACGGGTGAAGCAGAAATGAGCAGGGAGTTAAGGAGACCTGAGAGGCCTGGAAAGCAAAACGTAGTGCATCAGAATTCTGAACGGACATCCAGGTGCCAAGCACTGAGCTGCCCTCCATCTTCCCTGGCAGTCCCCCTTGAGATTAAGTACAACCCCAGGAGGGCTGGAAGACCCCAGATTGGCAGACGACATTTCTACCACCCCAATGGACTATGCTCCCAGAGTTAAATTATACAGGAAAATATTTCTTGTGCACAGAGATGCTGCAGACTGAAATTCATCCCCATGCTAGTAAAACTATACTGCCTGCAATATATAAATGAAGCTGCGTCAGATCTAATGTTTAGCACAGCTTTCAGTGTTTTTATAACTGAGACATTTCAAAACTAAGGAAGCCAACAAAATTTCAGTACAACATCCTGTTTACATAATGTTTGCACTACTTAAAAATCCAAGTACTTTGGACCAAAAAGTCTAACTTCCCTCTTTCTCCACTGTCACCATGGGAAGAAGGCCACCAGGTATCTTGTATTTGCAAACATTCAAGGTGGAGGAGACTGGGACTCTGAGAAGATTGGAAGAAGACAAGTTTTCAAAAATCTGATTTCTCTAAATTTGTAGAAGCTTGCCCTACCAGGGTGGTCCACGGGTGTTGATATAAATAGTTAATGAATAATGGCAGCTTGTGGGGAGTAGGGGAGAGCCCAAAGCAAGGAGAGCGGCGTCAGAGGGCAAGCAGCACTGCGTAAGAGAGGCTCTCCTCCTCTTCCCGTCTTCTGTGCCATCTCCGAGTGGCAGGTCCAGCAACTTGGAGGAAACCAGTAGCTCCCTGG
Organism: Tamias sibiricus; assembly: GCA_025594165.1. Taxonomy (NCBI): domain Eukaryota; kingdom Metazoa; phylum Chordata; class Mammalia; order Rodentia; family Sciuridae; genus Tamias; species Tamias sibiricus. Next base: position 165,033,625 of record CM046662.1, on the reverse strand, counting down.
TACCTGGAGAAGGAAGGTTTCAAACACTGCCTGGTCAGGAGAACAGAGGCCCAGTAGTGACCTCCCGCTTAGGACTGAGGAAGTTGACGAAAGCAAGCAGGAATAGGTCAGTGTTTGCCCGCTGAACCAGCCCGGGGTTGAGGAAGGACTGGCGGGAAGAGCACCCAGCATCTGCCTGGCCACAGAGGCACGCCCTCCTCTGTCTGCCCTTCTGATCCGCGCCCTTCCATCCCATTTCACAAAGACTCCCACTTGGAGGTAGAGCCAGCATGGACCCAGGGTTGACTGACCCACAGACCAGTTAGGCCTTGTCGGTGTCCCTCTGTTTGGCAGGAGGTGGCTGTGGGGACTGTAAGATAAAATGCTGTACAGAATGGACACCCCTCTCAGGGGCAGCCGGTGTTGGGAGGAGCAGTGCTGGGTGTCACAGGCTGGTCACGCACAGCAAGCTCTGTCCTAGGGTGTGGGGAGGGGTGCTGGCAGGCAGAGGGTTCTGCTCTCCACATAGCTGACTCTGTCCTCCAGCTGTGGCTCAGGGGAGCTGCACCCTGGGCTGGCACTCAGAGCTTGCGTCACACCATCCCCGAGGCCTGGTTCTGCCTCCTGACCACTCATCAGCTTGGCAGAAGCAACCCTCAAGGTTGGCTTCGATGTCTGCCTTCCTGACCACCCTCGACACACTTGGCCTCTGAGCTGGGTCCCTGTGTATCCTGGACACATCTCCTCGTGCCAAACTACGTACCAGCGCCCTGCCTACCTGGGAATCATGTTCAACAAGTTAGAAGAAGATTCTAGAAACCCAAAGCAGGTGAAAGTCCCTTTCTTAGTAGGACAGAGACCCTCAGAGCAGGCACAGGTAAAACCAAAGACAGCACTTAGCCACTCGGCACAGGCTTTGCCTTAAATGTTGTTTTGAAGTCTACCTTTGACTAGGAATTCTTTCAAAAGGTGAGTGATTAACGATCAGCTGCCTGTTAGTTCAGAGCCTCATTAACCCTCTCATCCTTAATGATGCACTTGACAGAAAGAGCAAGTGCATCTGCCGATAAGTGGGTCAATTCAGCGACCTGTCTGCTGAGAAGCAGAGGTGCGCCCTGTTCTGAGTTGTAGTTCATTGAGCTCTGAGCTTTTCACTCCCTCTGTTTTTCTCACCTATTTTCTATAATTTTGCATAACATAACTGTGCCAAATGTTTCAATGATGGGCAGGTGGGTAAAGGAGGCAAGAATTCAAAGGTTCTGGGAGTAGAAATCTAGAGTGTATAAATATGTGAGCATCAACTCCTCGTTTTTATGGTTTTTTGTGTGTGTGTGTGGGGGGGGCTTGGTTGTTGTTGTTTTGTTTTGCTGAGAATCGAAGCCAGGGCCTCACACATACGAGCAAGTGCTCTGCCACTGAGCTACAGCCACAACCCCCTCATTTTTATGTTTATAAAAAGTGCTTTGGTATAACGATTGCTATTCATTACACCAATATAAAATCAGAGGCTACAGGGTAGCAGTTGCTGCTCTTCCTCGTGTGTTTTTCTGTGTCAACTTTTCAAAAGACCTAAGGATGGTTTTAATACCTGTTACTGTGAATATGAAGAGGAGGCTCAGAAGGAAGCGAGAGGAAAAGTACACCCTCGGCCCTTTCTCCCAAGGTTTGGTTTATGCACGGTTGACGTCTCTTGGAATCTCGGGGTGGTTTAGCAAGTAGGCCCAGGGGAGATATTTCCACTTTGCTTTTGAATATAGCAAAATTGAAACAAAAGCCTTATCTAAATTTACAAGACGATCTTTGGAAATAAAGCAGAAAGCTTGATACCAAATGTGCTTTCCACGCAGCTACACAGGTGGGCTGTGTAGAGGAGGAGGTGGGCTGTACCTGAGGCAGGTGGGCTGTACCTGAGCAGGTGAGCCAGGGTGGGCACAGAGCCACCAGGAGAGCAGCGGGGGCTCTGGGGACACAGGCACGTGCTCCGCGGGAGGTGTGGAGTCCCAGGGCCTGAGGACGTGGGACTCCCTTCTCTTCCGAGTCTCAGGAGACTGGAACCCCCGTGAGACGCCGGGGCAGCCCCGATGACACAGGCACTAACTGGAACCTGGCCCCAGGCGTGGCCAGGTAGGCTGCACCCCCACCACCATCGTGGCCCACAGTTCCCTGGTCCCCAGGCCTGCCCTTCCACCCACACCACCCTCCCCTCTTCGCTTGCCTCACACTGGCCATCTGCGCCTTGAACGTGCCACGCTCCCTTCTGCCCTGGGACCTGTCGCTTGCCGGTTCCCCTTTCTGGAGAGCTGCTTCGGGGCTGTCGGTGTGTGCGCCTCTCAAGTGCAGCTGAGCTGCACTTCTTCACGAAAGTGTCCCTCGGCCCTGGGAAGGTCGTATTTCCACCACACGATCTCTGGGTGTCTCTTCGCTGGCTTATGTGATTTTAATTTTTCCCTTAGTTGATCATTTTTCAGTGATGGCGATCCTCCCAGGAGACCGGAAGCTTCCGGTGGGCAGGACCCACCTGCTCTGTGAACCGCTGTAAGCTTCACTTAGCTCAGCCGTGACATCTAGCTCGCCCTGCCGTATTCACTGGGTTGTGGTTAACTTTGTGCCAAGCACTGGCCTAAGCTGTGACCTAGCTAGCAAGCCTCTTGTCCTCACAGAGTGTGCTCGTTAGTGCAAGAGACAGATAGGAAACAAACAGACAGCGACGAGAGGCTCCGAGGCCCAGCACCGGGGGACACGACCATGGAGATGGAAGACGTGGTTGGCTAAGCTCTCCTGAAGCAAGTGGTATGAAAACACAGGTGTGAGGGGTGAGGCAGGGCTGGAGCTGGGCACACCAGGGGGACTGTTCCGGGCCTTGACAGGAGGCCGTGAGGCCTGAGGCTAGGGCGAGGGTGGCCTTTAGGGTGGCCAGAAGGCCAGTATGTGTGACGCATCGCGGCAGAGGCCAGCAAGGGGAGGACGGGTCTCCATGTGGGTCTGAGTGAGATGGGGGTCCTGGCGGGGCTCTACAGAGCAGCGACGTCTGCTCTGCGGTTTCCGCGGCTCTCTGGGAGGACTTTATGGAGAGGGTGGAGAAAGGGAACAGAGGGGTCCAGGCAGCCGCGGCAGATGGGGCTGGGAATAGCGTGCAGCCATGGAGACTGCGTGAGGTTGGCAAAAAACGTGTCTCAGAGGCAAAGTAGGAGGCCGACACGCCTTCAGGGACTCTGGCTGCAATAGAGGGGGACCAGGACACCATTACGAGACAGGAAAGACTGTGGGAAGAATGGAGGAGTGGATGGACAGATAAACAAATCAGTGCATAAAGACAATATGCTAAAGAGGGATGAGAATTCAGGGTGAGGAATATTCCTAAGGCACACGGCTTCTGACCTAGTTGGGAGCACTCCACAGACAGAACCAAGAGGATCGGTGTATAGAGATTTGATTTAGGGATTCGCTGACATGGTTGTAGGCAGGCTGGGAAGGTGGAGACCAAGGCAAGACTTGATATTGCACAGTTAAGGTAAAAACTTTTCTTCCTAGGAAATCTTATGTTTTGTTTTTCTTGAACCCCTTAAAGCGTTCAACTGGTTAGACAAGGCCCACCCGCATTACTGAGGGCGATCTCCTTTACGTACCATCCGCTGTTCGCAGATGTTAACCACACCTACAAATTACCTTCTCAGCAACACCTAGACTAGTGTTCGATTACGTAAGTGGATGTTATAGAAAGTTGACACACACACACACAAAAAAATAACTCTCACAACTCCAAATAATTTTTCAAAGGAACCCCATGATATAACTCAGGGTTGGCAAACTACAGTCCAGAGGCCAAATCCCGCCACTGCTGGTTGTTGAGAATGACGTTTATTGGAACTCAGACTCACCTGTTCATTTGTGCATTGTCTGTGGCTGCTTGGGTGTGACCACTGCAGGGCTCGGGAGTTGAGACGGAAACCCGAGAGGCCACCGTGCACAAGATGATCACTGTCTGACACCTTGCAGAAAACGTTTGTGGAGACCTGGCTCAACTCCCTTTTGTGGAGTCCACAGAAAAGGTTCAGGCTTCACAACAGTTAACAGATTTGAAGTCAAGGAAGAGCTGGGCAAGTAGGAAAGGAACAGTCGAACGTGACCTGAGGCAGCATGGGGGGGAAGGAAACGGAAAACGTTTGCATTGGGCTTCAAAGCAGCTTACATTCTGGCTGTAGATGACTGTTACCTCATCGCTCAAAAATGGAAGCTTGGAGCCTCCAGAACGTAAGACTGACCTCTTAATAAATCTCCCAGGGAAGACTCAGCAACGTGTAGGTCAAGGAAAGAGCACCAGGAAGCCAGCGTCACAAACACGCTTATTCGTGCAAGCAGCTTGGGTTTGAGCGTTTCATCATCACCTCCTAATGGGGAACAAGCCTTTCAAACACTGCATTGCTCTTTCGTGGAAGGGGCACATTATGATGCTTTAAATGATAATGAAGCAGTTTCCCTGCACGACGGTTTCTAAGCTTTGTCTACCACTCGTCATCTTGAAATATTTTGTCTTCTCGGTGGTTTCCACCCCCTTTTCTTTCTTGGGAAAACACTCTGCTGAGACTGACTCCCGTTAACCTACATCTGAAACAAAATCATGTTGGTCTGAGAATTTATTTTGAGTACTGACTGATAGGAAAATTTACAAGTTCTTTTAATAACCTTTAAGATTTGTTTTCAACATGCAAGAAAATATGTGATATCATAGAGATAAGGTACAATAAAATTAATATTTACAAGAGACAAATAAAACAACCCTGGTACCCCAGAATGTTTGATTGAATATAATTAACTTTGACAACTGACCTAACAGGATTCTACCCTTACTGTTTATGAAGTGCTGTGTTAAGTACGTAACATATAAAATCCCCTGTAATCCCTACAGTAATCCTAAAAGGTGCATGTGGTTTTATCTTGGGTTTAAGACAAGAAATCAAGACAACAGGGACCTCAAGCCCCGCCTCCCTAACTTCACAACCACAACCCCACCAGTGCACAAAGCTATGTCTCCAACTTTCAGATAACAAAAACTGTTGGCGAGGATGTGGGGGAAAAGTTTTACTCATACATTGCTGGTGGGACTGCAAATTGGTGCAACCACTATGGAAAGCAGTATGGAGAGTCCTCAGAAAACTGGGAATGGAGCCACCATTTGACCCAGTGATCCCACTCCTCAGCATATACCCAAAGGAGTTAAAATTAGGATACTACGGTGATGCAGCCACATCAATGTTTACAGCAGCTCAATTCAGAATAGCCAAGCTATGAAACCAACCTAGGTGTCCTTCAACAGATGAAGAGATAAAGAAAATGTGGTACAGGTACACAATGGACTATTACTCAGCCATAAAGAGGAATGACATCACATCATTTGCTTGTAAGTGGATGGAAATAGAGAATATCATGCTAAGTGAAATAAGCCAATCCCCAAAAAACAAAGGCCAAATGTTCTCTCTGATATGTGGATGCTAGCACTTGTACAATAAGTGATGGGGGGTGGAGAGTTGAAGTGCATTGGGTCAGACAAAATGGAATGAAGGGAAGGGAGGGGAGATGGGAATGGAAAAGACTGTAGAATGAATAGGAAACTCCACATAACGTAGGACCACAAGAATGGGATCCTAATTGGAATAACTTTCATGAATGTAAGTCAAAATACATTCTACTGTCATGTATATCTAAAAAGAACAAAAAATAAATAAACAGAAAAGTGCTACAAATCTTAAAAAACAGCAAATTATATAGTTACAGCCCACGTGACTACCCTGAACACGTTTATTTAGGCACCTAATTTTTTTTTTGTGTGTGTGTGTGTGTGTGGTACCGGGGATTGAACTCAGGGGCACTCGACCACTGGGCCACATCCCCAGCCCTTTTTTGTATTTTCTTAGAGACAGGGTCTCACTGAGTTGCTAAGTGCCTCGCCATTGCTGAGGCTGGCTTTGAACTCTCGATCCTCCTGCCTCAGCCTCCCAAAGTGCTGGGATGACAGGCGTGGCCATCGAGCCCAGCAGGCACCTAATGTTTTAAAGGAATTCATTCAGAACCTGCAAGTCTGCCCAGTCTAACTGTAATGTTCCTGCCACTGTGCCCAGCACAGAGACCCCTGTAGCATCATCTTTCCCTCTGACATTTGTTCCTCTCCCTCCAGTGGGTGACAGGAGACAGGAAGACAGAGGCGATGGGGAGCCTGCATCAGCTTCCTTGCCACCCCCCCCCCCCAGATGGGGAGCAGGCTCCAACCCCAGTGTGCAGGCACGCGGCGTCCTTGGAGTCTCACGCCCAGCGTCGCTCACGAAGTTCCTTCTGCTGCTCTTCGCATGTTGTGCACAGCTGTTTAAAACTTCTCCCCAAATTTCGTGTACTGTGCAGCTTTAGGTTAAAGCCGGCACTCATTCTGCTGCCCCACAACGCCTCGCAGGATGCCGCTGGAACAGGACCCGGCCGGCATCCCGGTCTTCTCCCCCGCTTGCCAGGCACGGCAGAGCTTGTGCCGGAGAGGCCACACCACCTCGCGACTCGCCTTCAGCTTCCCTGGCTGTGCGCGCTGGTTCCCCTCCAAGGCCAGCCCTGCTCTGGCCTGCCGCAGACCAGGAGTGGCTGGAATTCCTGCCCGGGGGCTGGGGGTGGGAGATGGCATTGCTGCCCTTGCCCTCCCTGGGCAGGGATGGCTTGTCAGGTGCCCGTGCTGCACAGTTGCCCAGAGTCCCCTGTGCCACGTGCTCCAGGGACCACGGAGGTGACTCCAGGTGATGCAGGCTTCCTCCCGGCTGTGCCTAGGACAACCCACGTCCTGACTGTTGGATGATTCCCAAGTACAGCACTGGGGTTCGAAACCTGTCTCAGGATCTACGTGGGAATCCCACCTAGTCAGCGTGGTAGGTGGCACATCTCCACTCCTGCAAGGACGGGGCCTTTGAGCTGCCTCCTACTTCAGTCCCAAGTTCCCCGCATCGAGTTTGCAGATACTTCAGCCCAGCAGAAGGAGCAGAAGGACCTGCACCTGTCACCCTGCACAGGAAGTGGCAGCTACAGGAAGTCTCCAAGGAGCCCTGCCAGGCCATAGGCAGAGACTAGAGAGCCTGCTGTCCTCGCCCTAGGCTCGCCCTGCCAGTGCGCTGTCACAGACTCTGCCTGCACTGAGCACTTCATTCAGGCTTTCCATCCACATTTCGAGACTGAGGTTGACTTCCGCAGCTGCAGGAGCCCTAATTAAGGAGATAGCTAAGATTGCAGCTAGCTGTGAGCCATAAGCATTACCACCTTCCATGGTCTCGTGAGACTTGGCCCGGGACATCGCGGATGGGTCAACGCCATTTTTTTTGTGTGGTGTGGCATGTGGTTGTAGGAGTGTGTGTTGCTGGAGCCGGAGAGAGAAGAATAAAAGAACTTTTTCATTTCCATCCTGCCTCCGAATTTTCTCCCGCAGCATCATTGCTCCAAGCGGCAATCGCTTCAGGCAGCAACACGCAGCTATATGTTTTCCAACCTTTTTCGTTGTCCTGGAATCTTCCTGGAGTCATTCAAATGGGCAAATAAGGGCATACCAGGGGCTTCTGTGACAGTGAGCAACCTACACCACTGTGAGTGGCAGCCGGGTTTTCGTGCTGCCCCTGTGTTATGGGGTGCACTACCTGCCCCCTGCAGGGACCCACGCTCTTTTTGTTTCCCATTACCAGTGGAGGCAGGGGTCCCACGTAAGCCCGAGGGCCGCAAGGGGTTCTAGAATCCGGCCAGCTTGGCCGTATCACCTGTTAGCTGAGTAGCTTGGGCAGGTTAGTCAATTCCCCCCCAACCTCTCTCCATCTCTGTTACTTCATCTGGAAATTGGGAACAACAGCCACAGCAATGTCCTAGGTGAGTGTCTGAGGAAATAAGGACAGCACCTGGCACACCAAGGGCTCCTGACAGGTGTCAGGCACAGCTGAGCCTCTGTACCCCCGGAGCCAGCCCAGCTGTGGAGGTGGGAGACAAAACCGTGAGTGCACGAGGGCAGCGCGGTGACACCGTCCCTGGCTCCTCCCCCTCAGCAGAGTGGACACTGTGGCAGGTGGGACTGCTGGGCAGAGCTGCCTACAGATTGTCCGTGTGGATCCAACCAGCATGGGTTGGCAGCGCCCGAGGCTCTGAAGGACAGCGGCTCGGTTGCTTTCAGTGCCTGTTGCCGCCTGAAGCGATGGCCGCTTGGAGCAACGAAGCCGCGGGAAGAAGTTCAGAGGCAAACTGGAAACAAACAGCTTTTTATTCTGATAACTTTTCTCTCTGGCTCTAACAACGACTAACACGCGCCACACACACCACCAAAATGGCGCTGACCCGACCAGCAATCTCGGCCAAGTCCCGCAAGATCCCGGGCCAAGTCCCGTGAGACTACAGAAGGCGACAATGCCCAAATCTCCATGGCCCATAGTCAACCGCAATTTAAGCCATCTCCCCAAACAGGGCTCCTACAAGTGCCCAAGTCACTCTCTCCTCTTCACACTTCCCTCCCCGGGAGCCCACGCTTCCCGAGCCCGGGCAGCCCTGTGCACCCTGGGACACTCCTGCCAGCAGGTGCCCCCGACTTGCCCAGCCCTTGCCCAGGCTGTGTCCTCTGTGGTGATGCTGTCCCCCGAGGGGCTGCACTCTCAGGAGGACACAGGGAGGGATGAGCCTGGGGTCATCTTACGCCAGACCCCCTGTCACCTGGCTGCCCTCGTGCTACGGTTAAAGAATATTAATCACCTCACAGCTCCATCTTCTGTCTCCTCTCTCTTCTCTTCCTGCAGGTTTTCTCCTTGGGGTCCAGCTGCGTCGTGCGTTTTATCTATTTCTCCAAAATGACAGCTGCTTCAGCGCGCATGGCCACCCCATTCTTGGCATCTGTAAGTCCAAGAATAAGGACCTGATCCACACGGGGCCCCTCTTGGCAGAGAGCAGTGGCCTCTGAGTGCCCGGGATGTGAGCGGCAGGACTCAGGACTCACTAGTTGTCACGTTTCCTGATAGGCAGACCGTGCACTGGAGGAAGCAGATGAGGGAGAGGAGCTCGGAGTGGAAGGGTTCCTCTTGGGCCCCCAGACCTGAAGCCAAAGCGCATTCCTGACTGCGGGTCCCACGAGGCAACCCAGAAAGATTCGGATAACAACACCCTTGTTTAGCCTGATTTTTGTACCGTCCTGTCACTCGCCAATCTAGCGGCGATTAGTGTCCTACTTCAGGGCACCACCCACTTGTATTTCTCCCAGGCACTAATGGGCCACCACTGTGCTGGCTGAGGACCAGTTGATGCTGAGGTGGTGACAGGAATGACTTAGCACACCATGGTGTCTTTGTGATACCAGCTCTGCATTGACACCCAGCGTTTAGTGTCTTGCCTTAAAGAAATGACGAATAATACAGATGTCCACAGACGGAGGACTGTGGGGACGCAGGTTCTACAGCGGTGGGTCCTCAGGTATCCCACAGGCAGCGCCCTCTCTACGCACTCATGGGTCACTGCCTGGGACGAATTTCTTCTCTCTTTTTTTTTTTTTTTCAATAAGCTCCACCAATAATTCCCTTTTTAAGGTATTGGAAAAAGTCAATCTACCATCTTTCTGGCTATTTTAACTCAGTTTGAAAATAAATAATAATAATAAAAAAAACGAAGTAATCTCTCCACTGCCTGCCTATTTCTAGAAGAATCTATCTGGAAACGAGAAATGTAGGAGCCCTAATTAAGGAGATAGGTAAGACTGCGGCTAGCTGTGAGCCATAAAGCATTACCACCTTCCATGGTCTCGCGAGAGTTGGTCCGGGACATTGTGGACGGGGTCGGCGCCATTTGGTGGTGTGGTTGGAGGAGTGTGGATGGCGTGTTGGAGTTGTTGTTGGAGCCGGAGAGAGAAGCTGGCAGAATAAAGAGCCTGTTTGTTTCCAGTCTGCCTCTGAACTTATTCCCGTGGCTTTGTTGCTGCAGGCGGCCATCGCTTCAGGCAGCAACAGAGAAATAAGAGAGGCAGACTTCAGCTGCCTGAACAGCAGGAACGGGGCCGCCTCACGAAGCTCTCCTCCCCGGAGACCCCCGTGGTTGCGGGTTACTGGGCTCCTCACTGCCACAAGTTCAAATCCACTCAGCCCCCCGTGGCGCTTTTCCTGTTGAAGTTCAACAGGGAACAGCATACGCTGGCTAATGTGGTCCCCGTCACCTTGCCCAGACCTTGTCCACTGTGCCAGGGGAGGATGCTGCTTCATCTGCCTCGAGGGGCCATTTGTTAGGTAGTAGGAGACACAAACTGCATCCACATTCATTTATTTGGAAGTGGAATCTTCAAAACTAACGATTAAAAAAGAAATAATATTTTTAAAGTTGTCACAGTTGTAACATGTCATGCAAACCCATACCACATCCAGAAAACTGCTGGAATTCACTCCGTCATCCCTGGAAATGCACAACCTGGTCACACATTCCTTGTTTGATCCGTGAAAGGTGGGTAAGAAGCAAGCGATTCCTTAGAGTTATGGCAAAGGGTATCTGTGCAAACGTTATATTTTGTATTAAGAGATTCTCTCATAAAGCCCTTTTAATGCTTAAAATCTCTCACGCACTTCTCTCAAGGCCTGGTGGAAAAGTATCCCCCTCTCAGAACACAGAGGTAGAACTTGAACTTGGGAAATGAAGACTATCTCTAAGTCAGGATGCGTTTTACAATTCAGGCTGAGCCAGTTTTACTAGCCGCAGTTTTTCTTACAAGTATATAAAAATAATGCTGCATTTTATAATCAGTGGCAGGGATCACAGGAGCCACCTAGCCCTGTGTTCCCCAGGGGTGCTCCTTAGTGATAACATTTAACTAAAAGTTCTCCACATTGAGGAAGTTTGCCGCATGTTGTGTGGAGTTTCCCTAGAGCCTTTTTATGCTTCCACAGAAATCAGGTATTTGTCAATAGGCTCTGCCCGTCTCTAGGATTGGCCACATTTACTTGACCACTAAACCTTTTCCCTAGTACTGATTATAGGCAAATAGAAATGTGGCGGGGAAAAGGGCAGGTCCAAGAGATCGCATGATTTGCCACCCAAACCCAGATTGGAAGTAATAAAGCCAGGACACAGGACGAGCCTTCCAGGTCTTGCTCCAATTCTACCACACTGCAGTCGTTCATGAATCATTTTTCAAGGATTCAAAGCACTGTGGTGTCATTGCCTCCCGCCTAATGCACTTCCTTAAGAATTTTGAAACTAACAAGTTTTGAGAAACTGAAGACAAATTCACACTGGAAATCAGCAACCACTGAATTGTGAAATTCTTTCATGTTCTGTGTTGTCCAGTGGAATTTGTCACCCTGTTTCCTTCCAAGCGTTTGGGAGTACCCAAGCATTTCAGAGCAGAGGGGCAGAAACCCAGCGAGGATCAGAGACATGCTCCATTAGCTCAGGTCCCCAGAGCCTGGCATCTGTCAAAATTCATGCGACACACTGCTCCCAGTTTGCAACTCTTTCACTTGTGATTATGAAAATATCCTTATTACATTGCACCACACCAGAATCATTTGCATTTTTATTGTTTTCACTCAAAAGCTTCTAAGTTATTTAGATAAGCACCATTAAACAAAAATCTGAGTAATTAGTTCTTTTGATGCATCCTGGTGGCAGCAGAGGAACTCAAAGACATCTATTAACAATACAATCAGTCCCAGGTGGGACTTATCATAAACAGAGCTTAGCCCCAAAGCAACCTCTCATTAAATCCTGAACAGGAATTGGATATTTCCCTTCCCGTGCCATTCTTCATCAACCAGCCCTGCCACTTGGGTAGGATCATTATATCATTTACCCACGAAACCACCACAAATCACTGCTAATGTGAAGTCCCCGAGGGTGGCCACAAAACAATCATGCTCTGCTTCTGAGATCTCAGAACTACGAAATCCGTCAGACTCAGACTCAGAACTTGAAACTCAAGGGAATCGCAGAGATGGAGGTCAGTCTACCTCCATCCACTCCTTCCAAGAACACGAAGAGATTTGCTCAAGGCCCACAGCTGACCGTGGGGTCTGCACTCCTGTCTCTTACTTGAGTCCCTTTTCTACCCAGAGATCCTGCGAGTGTCCCATGGAAGCCAGTGCCCCTCAGTCACCCATGGATTCCATATGCTCTGGGTCACTGGATCTATAGCAAAAACACCCACTCTTTCCCTAGAATGACAAAAATTCCTGGTGGCAAAAGTTGACCTGCAATGCCTTAAAGTGAGGCAATTTGTGAGATCCCAGAAAATTACCAAAGGAAAGATTCACGTGGAAAACCAATGAGTGGCGTCATCTCCTGCACATTGGAAAGCAGCTCTCTGAGTTGAGGGGCTCGTACTGCAGGCGAGAGCTGGGCTCTTGGCTGTTCTTCCGGGCCCTGGGTGCCCAGTCGATCCTCGGTCCTCAGTCTACGAAGCAGGCTGGCCAGCTGGCAGAGGGGGAGTGGATTCCAGGAGCTCAGCTTCTGTTGCCCTGCTGCCATCTTTAAGGGGAGATTGCTCTAAATCACGGGAGCTCTCCCCCCTCTCATAGTGTTGCTGCCTGAAGCGATGGCCGCTTGGAGCAACGAAGCCGCAGGAAGAAGTTCAGAGGCGAACTGGAGACAAACAGCTTTTTATTCTGATAACTTTTCTCTCTGGCTTTAACAACAACTAACACGCGCCGCACACACCACCAAAATGGCGCTGACCTGATCAGCAATCTCGGCCAAGTCACTCGAGATCTTGGGCCAAGTCCCGTGAGACTACGGAAGGCGACAATGCCCAAATCTCCGTGGCCCATAGTCAACCGCAATTTAAGCCATCTCTCCAAACAGGGCTCTTGCATCATAGAACCCGTGGCAGCACACGCACAAGTTTAAACACCAGATCTCCTGTTGCTCTCCCCATGTTTTGTTGACAGATGATTTCCAAAGAACAGAGATAGCCTGAGCCTCTCCGCCCTCCACCCCCCTGCCTCACTCACCTGCCGAGAAGCAGCTTCCTGAAGCTTCTGGCAGCTTAAAAAAAAAAAAAAAATCATACCTGAACCCTGTGCCTGAGGCATCATGCAAAACACCTGTGTGTGATCAGCCACACAGCCACACTCCCCCGAAACATTTCCACATGTTCACGTCAGTCTCTCCAACATGACAATTGCCTATTTCCCCAGCCACATGGAAACAGTTTTGGGGGGGACAAACATTTCAGAAGGTCAAGCTCAGTGGTAGAGCACTTGCCTGGCACAGGTGAGGCCCTGGGTTTCAATCCTCAGCACCACATAAAAATAAATTAATAAAAAAAAACAACTCTGGATTTGTCCTTCTCATCCTACTTTTCCTGGTTTTTATATCTTATTAAAGATCTGTGAAAAACAATGAAGATTTAGTATTGATTTTCTTTTATAAAAAATATATGTTTTTAGTTGTACATGGACAAACACCTTTGTTTATTTATTTTTATGTGGTGCTGAGATCGAACCCAGGGCCCCGCATGTGCGAGGTGAGCCACAACCTCAGCCCCTAGTATTAATTTTCTTAGCGAAAGAGGATTCTTGGTTTGTTTTTTTGTTTTTTTTTTTTTTTTTATCCCACCCTAGAGAGAACGTCTTCCTGCTGTTACTTGTGCCACGTTGGTCACCACAGGTGCAATGGAGATCTAAGAAGGGACTTTTCATCAGGCAGGTGAGGCAGGGTGCGTCTTGTTCAGGGCCATTCACAAGAGACGCAGGGGAAGAGGGGACCCCAAAGCCAAGTGAACGAAGCTTAGACAGAGTAGACCTGAACCCGAAAAGGAGACATCGGTGAGGAAGAAAGTCAGAGAGACAGAGAACTTCAAGGGCAAGGAATAGCTGAGCCACATCCTTAGCAAAACCAGGATCCTACCCATGGGAAGCCAATCAGAAGCACCAACTCAAATACACGGTGACACGTGAAACCAGAGACAGGGCTGAAAGATGCCCAGAGCTCCTCTCCCTCCCACTTCCTCCCACCCAACTTCTTCAGGAGGACTCTCTACTAGCAAGAGTTCCAGACTCACTCCACCCACGGCCATCCTCTTCACCATTAATGAGTGCCAGAGGCAGGTCCCTTTTCTCTCTCTCCCTCCCAGGATTCCCCTCCAAATGCTAATAAAGCGGAGAGATTTCTGAGTTTCACAGTCTCCATTGAGCAGTCTATTCTTTTCTACAGGCAATAAGGGAAAAAATAAATTAACTTGGAGGATTTTTTGATGGAAACAGTTTACAATCAAACGCCCCACTGTTGACAAAATCATCCTAACTGTCACTTCACGCCTCTCTGCCAACGGCATAATTAGTGTCATTACCAGGAAGTCATGGAAATATAAATGAGTGCGGATTATACAACATGAAATTGCATAAATGTGACTATTTCACAGTACCTAAACAATGTCACCCATTGTAGCCAACACGGGCTTGGCACTTGCTTCCAGTGGGTCTTAAGATCTCTCACCCGGTCTAAGTCGCTGTACTGATTTGGCTTCAGAAAGATCTTTCTGAAGGCAGGTGAGGAGGGATGTTCTGTTTGGAACTGATTTGAAAATACCTTGAATTGTTAGCATATTTTTAGGTTTAGAACATGAAATTTCGTTTTTGTGTTTTTCTAAATGGAATATAATTTCAAAAGAAAATGTTTTTAAGATAGCGCAGTTTACAGCCACGTGCATCTGTCTGCATCCCCCACCCTCCTGGGCCGCTCGTGTTTGATATTTTAGACCAGCACTGCACCCATGCTGGCTGCGTCCCCCACTTGAGCGACCTCACGCCCCTCTGCCCAAGACCTACACAAGCCACATGGCTCTCCCCAGCTGCGAACCTCAGAAGCCAGCCAAGGAAAGCACACACTGGGCCCTCCTTAGTCTCTGTCAACCATGGCTACCACGTTCGTGGTGCTTGCCTTAATTATTCCATAGGAATTGCCATTCTCTGCAAGCCTTCTACCCCCCACCGTCCAATCTCAAGCTGAGAGGTCATAGGCACCGCTCTTCTGTAAGGAAAGTTATTGAATCAAGCGGGCATGTCTGGTAGTTTCTGTAGAAAATAACATGGGCATGGAAAAATATTAGATGACGTTAATTTTTTTTTTTTTTTCCAGCGGTGTGAGAGCAGGAATATCCACACACTAAAAAGTGGATGGTGTGCTCATTAAAACTTGGCAGTGGGGGTTGGGAAATGCCTTCTTAATCAAAGAGATTATTCACTCTAAGCACGGATATACAGTGAGGAGCTGCCAAGTCTCACACGGTATCACGAGATTTGAGATCCATGAGGGAGGGGAGTTTTTTCTGGTTGGTTCATGGTGCTGTTATCGGAAGAATAACAGCCCCCCAAAATACCCCATCCTGATCCCTGGAACGGTGCCCACACTGGGTTAGTGCCAGAGGAAACAAGGAACAGAACCCCAGTTGCAGGTTCCAGAAAGTGTCCTCTGATTTATATTCTCCATTTTGATCGAAGATTAGGTATTTTGAATATTTGCACAATATGGTAAGTTTCAGAAAAACCTCTGAAATCTGTAACTATACTAGACCAAGGATAAATCCACCTGTTCAAAGTTCAAAATAGAGATTTCTGTTTGAGAGATGAAGCTGAAGCAAGGAAAGTTTGGGACTTGATTTAACATAGTTTAAAGTCACACAAAGCAATTGGCATGATTTTGTGGTTATGCAAATTCCCTGCAGGTACCATGTAGAGAATGAACTGGTCCACAACGGCTGTGGGCAGACCAGGTAGGAAGTGGTTAACAATAGCAAGAGCTACGAGAGCCTGACCTTGGAGCATGGCAGTGTGATAGAGGGAAATGATGAAGAGAAGGAATGGTTAGGAGGTCCGATTAAGAGAAGTCAGAGACTGAGGAATGAGAGAAAGAGTGAATGGGGATTACAAAATATGGGGTTGGACAAACAGAGTACACGACAATGATTCGATAAAGTGCAAAGCATGAGATATTATGGTTGGGTATGTATGCATTATGGTTGAGCATAAGATTATGAGTCGTGATTTGGACATGTGTTTGTAATTAGGGAGGAGATAATAATTGTGGGAGATAAGGATAAATGTTTGGATGTATCAATCTGAAGAAATTTTGTTAGAAACAGAGATTTGGGAGTCATCACATAAGAATGTAATGGAGTCATTAAATACAGCAACACCCCGGGTAAGTGTGTGCATTTAGGACCCAGATTCAAAATCTCTGAGGAATCCCATTTTTAAGGGATGGGACAACAAGAAAAATCTACAAAGTGGACTAAGGTCAAGGCCAGAAAGAAAGAAAACCAGGAGAATGTAGTGTCACGATAGCTAACAAACAACTTCAAGATGGTGGGTATCATCCAAAGTGCCAGATACTGGTGAAAGACAAAACAAGACGGAAGGGTGGGCACTGGAGCACGCGATACGATGTCACACTGTTGCCACCTGCCGCAACGATACCGCGGGAAAGAATTCGGAGGCAGACTGGAAATGAATAGGTTCTTTATTCTTCCT
The DNA here is from genome assembly GCA_025594165.1 of Tamias sibiricus. NCBI lineage: Eukaryota > Metazoa > Chordata > Mammalia > Rodentia > Sciuridae > Tamias > Tamias sibiricus. The sequence continues at coordinate 165,017,156 of CM046662.1, read as the reverse complement.
TCTTCTAACTTCTCTCTCCGGCTCCAACAACCTCTCCAACTCCAACACCCCCTCTAGCCAACCTCACCTGGTTAAATACTTTTTGGCTTAACAAGTATACACGTGTTAACAGCTCAAACTTACAGGTGCGTCACACAGTGTTCAAGGGCATAGAAAGATTCTTAGATAAATGCATGAATATCAGGTGAAAATGCTGAGAACCTCTTATGGCTCTCAGCTAGCCGCCGTCTTAGCTATCTCCTTGTTAGGGCTCTTACATCACATCACACGTTGAATGAGAATGTTTTATGGAATTGCGAGCCCAGAGGTCAGCCTGAAGGGTGTGAAGAAGGGCTACGGGTAAGAATCCAAGGTGAGAACATGAGGCGGAAACGTGGGGCACCTCTCTCAAGAAATTTGAGTTAAAAACAGAAACAGAAATGGAATGGTAGAAAAAAAATTTTTTTAAAGAAATGCTAATTTTAAGAGTCAAGGAGACACAAGAAGTTTGAGGACTTAGGTCAGCAAGGAGATAGCTAGCACCTTGAGGTCCCCGAGGAGCTGGGCTGGGCCAGCACAGAGGTGGAGGGGTGGGCTACAGAAGGTAGGACCAGAGTGTCTTCTCCATCACGGGAAAGGTGACAAAATGCCAGCATGGAGATTGCTGTTGAGTTTTTCAGCCTGATGGAGGAAATTGCTATCTGCTGGCTTTTTACTCCTCTGTTAAGTAGAAGACGAATTTTTCAGAAAACCCAATTTTGAAAAGAGAGGCATTCTAGCATTTAAACCAGAGTTTAATATGAATAAATCCAAGATTCTCAAGTGTTACTAGCTCAGCATAGGTCTGAATTTACAAAACCATAATCCAGAGGTTTTAAAGTAATTTAAAAAGTGATTACAATTCTATTTAATGCTCAGTGTTTAGGAAGAATACAGCGTTAATACCCAGACAGAGTTCTCAACCCCCTTTACTCTCTACAAACCTCTCACTCTTATAGTTTTTCCAGAGCCTCAACAACACTGAAGATGCTCTTCCATCCAAGGCCTCCCTCAATTCCCCACATTCCTTTTCTCTTCCCATTCTCCGCTCTCCACCTCTCTATTACGAAGAAAAACGAAAGCTGTGGAGCTCAATCCTTTTGTTCATTGGGCTTTATTCTCTTTATTCATTCTCCAGATTCAAAGGTTTGTGTCACAAAAGATCCAGGAACAGGTTTGGAAAACAGCGGATTTCACTCTGAGGACAGGAATAAGACAAAAAGAATGAACAGGCAGAAAGAACACACACGCCACCAGGCTTTGGCTCAATCGCCCCATCGATAAGGCAGGAGCTGCCCTTGTTGGGTGTGACGTCAACACTGGACAAGGGCCCAGTGTAGCCATTGCCACTGGAGTGAAGCTCTTAAATGCTGAGGGCTGTCTCCAAAGAAGGAAAAAGGTTAAGTGGATAAAAGGGTGATCAATAACTCTGAAATATTGACCATGGCACGGTGCTGTGTCTGATACTAGTACAAAATCTGAATTATTGATCATGTATGTCATCTGCACATATTAGGCATGGAGCCTCCAGATACTGAAAGATTCCAAAAGGAATGAGCAGGAAGGCCAGCCGCATGACTCATTGGAGACTGGAGCTTGGGTTAAGCCAATAACAAAGCCCCCCTGTGGGCTCATAAAACTTAGCAAATGCACAAGGACATGAGCAGATGCATTTTGGTCCTCCACCTAAGTGCTGAAGAGATCACTCTCTTTGCACACAAACGAGACGAGCGTCAGAACCCTTCCTTACCAAGTGGCAGCTCAGAGTTGTCTTATCAGTCAAGCACAAACAACAACAAAACCTCACTGGCTTTAGACAGCAAAGTCATTCGCTGCTCCTGCAAAAAGTTCTCTGCGCATCCAGGAGGCCTTCAGGACCGGTGTCCTGCAAGCAGTGGCTCAGCCTCCAAGGCTGGCTGAACCTCCAGCTTGTCACAGGCATGCATCATGGCCACTGAGGAGAAGACAGCCCTGGAGGGGTTCCTGCTGGACACCCTGTTGGTCCTTCCGGAGGTCCTCCCCTCCAACCTGCTTCCCCCAGCATGCTCTAGGGCACGGGAGGCTGATTTGGGTGGAACACCCGGGTGAGCTCTCTTGTCCTCTGGCACCTCGTGGGATTTGACCATGGAGGGAAGCAGCAGGAGAGTGAGGGCAGAAGCTCAGGAGAGCAGAAGCTCGGTGAGTTCTGGGTGTTGTTCTTCCACCCACTCTCTGTGGGAACATGGCGGCCTGGCTGCATCCTCCAGCTGAAGACCAGCCAGGGAAGGGAGAGACGCGAGTGAAGGTTGGCGGGAGGACAGCTCTCTCTCGAGCCGGATAGTCTCCCTCTCTCCTGATGGCTGCTCCTCCCCTGCCTCTTCAAGCCTGTGTACTACCATAAGACCCCCACTGTTACCAACACAAACTTCACCACCATCTGTGTTCCTTTTTTTTTTTGGTACCGGGGATTGAACTCAGGGGCACTCGACCACTGGGCCATATACCCAGCCCTTTTTTTGTATTTTATTAGAGACAGGGTCTCACTGAGTTGCTAAGTGCCTCGCCATTGCTGAGGCTGGCTTTGAACTCGTGATCCTACTGCCTCAGCCTCCCAAGTGCAGGGATTACAGACGTGCGCCACCATGCTCAGCCTGTGTTCTTTTTTTAAAACCCAGCTCACTCATACCTTTGCAAATTCGAAACTTGGTCTGTGTTCCTCCCCCTCCCCATCTCCTACATTTAAAATGCTTTTCCCTGGAAATAGCCAACATCACTTCACTTGAAATCACTGATTGGAATTAGTTACATGCCCTGTTTAACTACAATAGAACTGGAAAGTTCAATCCTCTCCACTACCCGGGAGAAAGGAGAATCCGATATTGGTGGAGACTAGAAGTCCATCACAGAGGTCCAGCAATAGATGTATCGTGATTTACTTGGCAATTATAGAGAGACCAGTCACTTTGCCACTTTCATCATTAGACATGATACATACCTCAGCACAATTCTTCTTCGGGATAATTGCAGACAGGTAGAGCGCTTCCTAAAGCAGTGATCAAATACAAAATTACCAAATTAACCCCCACATTGGCAAGAGGTTGAGATAGCTGGTTCCTCTCAGGTGAGAGGAGATTAACCATGAGCTCTTTAGAAGGATAAGCAGAGCAAGTCACAGAGCGCCCGCGGTATCGATTGGCTGTGTCCTCACATACAGAAGCCAGGGAGTAGCTCTCAGAGAGGTATTGCGCAACCGTCACGGAAGGGGCCGAAATACAATGTTATCTTTAAATGCTGTGGAATTGATTAAAACAACCAGACAGAGACAGATGCATTACCAAATCCTGACCAGCCCGGAAGTACTCAGGAATGCAGGATGAACATGAGTCAGGGGTCCCCAGGCACGCATGCCCAAGAACAAGCCGGATGTCCCCGCTCACAGCTCTGGTCCTGCTGCCTCGCATATATACTGAGGTCACTGAGCCATGGGTTTTTAACCTGTGATATGTAACTATATCTCATGAGATCTTCTAAAACTGCAAATCTGGGAACTATATTTGTGCGTGTGCATGGGTGCGTGGGTGTGTTGGTGTGTGTGTTCTAAGGAAAGGATTCATAGGTTAAAATAAGACCAAAAGAAACATTCCTTACTCCCCGAAAGGCTAGAACGATGGGGTTGAAAGATATCATTTGATTCTTCCAGATGCAACCCTGATGGTTCTATGGCCAACTCTGGTCAATTCATTGGTCTGAGGAGAACATAGCATATATTCTCATAAAATAGTGAAACTGTCCTAGCAGAGGATGCATGCAACTGGGGCTCAATAAAAGTGTGCCCTCTGAATGTGGATTTCATTCTCCCTAATTTTTGAATATGCCATTTTTAGAAGACCAGAGCTACATCTGCTATACACGGTCCTTTCTGTTTCTGTCTCCATTACGTAGAAGTCATGAGGCCTCTCTTGCTTTGCCTTTCCTGTTTCTACTTTGCTCTCAGAAACTCTATGCAAAACCAGAGGTGGACAGCAACTTCCTCCAAATGGAATTAGAGGACACAGTTTAAACCACTCAACTTTGAACCAAGATCCTAAAATACCTATTTCGATAGCTAGTAATTGTTCTGCACAAACTCTTGTCCAAAGAATCAACTTTAAAATGGTGATGAGCAACTCTTAATGGACCAAATTTTCTGACTTAAATGTCCTGAGGTACCTCAGCCACCAGCTCTCAGCATCACTGCCCAGCGCCTTAATTAGCCACAGGCTCAGTCTTGCTTGAATTCTAATTGAGTCCTGGGCTAATTATCCATTAAATACTTCGAAGCACTCTGCAGATGATCTCACGAAGTCTTCATTTCTCCCACCTCTGATTTGCACACAGGAGCCCATCTGGGAAGGCTTAGGAGGGCAGAATATTAGGGTTGGTAGCTTTGCATGGAAACAAAGCAAGGGGGAGAAGATTTGAAATGAGCCACACCATGATCAGCACCTTACATCAGAGACTGGAGATCTTTCAAGTTTTGTGTTAAGTTAGGAACCCTTTCCATCTTGGCATTTTCACAGTGCATTTGGGGTGAGGTTGAATACATCTTTAGGCTTAAGAGAGAGGTTGAAAGTGCAGGTTCTTGAAAGAGCAGGTAATCAGGTGTCCATCAGTTAGCACTGGCCTTGGTCATGGGAGAAGGAAGCATGAAGGGCCTGTACCCAGAGTGCAGGTGGATTGATGGTTTTACATGTCTTTGCTGCGCCCCAAATTCCCCCAAACTGCATTCCTAGATTTCTTCCTCCCCCTGTCCCAAATATCAGTTGACTGCTCATGTTCTTTGCTGGTCTAGCTCCAGCGTCTCCTGTAACACACACCGTTTTTGTGCCTGAATAAAGAACTCCCATCTGGGCCTTTTAAGCTAAGATGTCATCTGTAAAAATCTGCTCTAGTATGGTTTACCTATAACTTCCACCTTAGGTTCTTTGGAGGAGACATGGAATTGGTCAGATGGGTCAGTTCCATTATTTATGGTTCATTACCCCAACTCTGCAAAGCCTGAAAGGAGAACTACTGGAAGATTTTCCTTAAGTATGGACTTGGCAACAGATTCAATCAGTGGCTTGGTCCTGGGGAACAACATGAATCAAACAAAATCTGTTATGGTTTTGTACACCAGGGTTTTCTGACCTTGACTCTGATTCCCTGGGTAATCCATCCCTTTACCTACAGGATCTGGTTTACTATAAAGGATGATTTCTCCAGAAGGCCATTCTCAAATTCACAAAATCATGACAGTTGTACAAATATAAAATGAACATATTTCACTGATTCAAAGAAGAATCTGAAGAATGAACACATACCTTTCTCTCTCTCTCTCTCTCTCTCTCTCTCTCTCTATATATATATATATATATATATAGAACACATACCTTTCTTCTCTCTCTCTCTCTATCTATATATATATCTATATATATATATATATATATAGATAGATAGAGAGAGAGAGAGAGAGAAAGAAGAGAGATAGATATATAATACACACACACACACACACACACACACACACATGTGTCTATACCATCACAAATGCTGATGCAAATCAGCCAATAGATGCAGAAGTAGCCCCAAACATCATCTTGGTAAGATGTTGGGATCACATTTTCCATAGGGGAGGAATCAATTGTGTGTCTATAGATGAAATGCATTTGCATTTCTATAGAAAAGAGTCACTTTTATTTCTACAATTTTCTAGAATTTACAGTGGTAATAGTCTAGTCAAAGACAATCTGAGAGGCAGACCCCTATGGGATTGGACAAGGCTGGAGGATCTGTTAGATTGCTCCCAGAATTCCACTAAAAGGGCCACCTGTAATCTTTTGCCCATTTCAAAGTCTTTCAGATTTTTTCCTACAAGCTCACCTGGGGATCATAAATACTATCTCCCAATTCTATGCTTGGTCATAAAGTGGTTGGTCTCATTAGATTTGGTCTGCTTATTTCCATGGGTGCTACAAGAATGTTAATTAACCACATATTTGCTTTGTAAATTGAGAACCATGCAGTACTGAGTTACTAATAAGGCCACAGAATTAACTTCTGTTTGGAAGTTTTCCTAAGGAGATTGAATTTTATTTTTAAAGCCGCTATTATTTGCTATCCAGAGATTAGGAAATCAAGTCCAAAAAGCTCCACCAGAGAATTTTATTGGTCCTCATAGTACCAATAAATCTAATGAACTCCTCTCTTCTCAAAGTTCCTAAAATTTACAAAGATTCTTGTCCTGCCAGGAGGAGGCCTGCCTCTCTGTCTGTAAGGCCAAGACCCTAAGCCCGGTTAACCTAAGAGTTTACACTGTTTTCTTAAAGCACATGTCATTCCTGAGTAAACAAGAATCCTTCTCAAGTGTTACAATCCTCCTATGGTCTTAGCCATGTAATTCAGCTGCGTTCTGGTAAAAAGCTGGACATATTTATATCAAATCTATGTAACTAGCTGTATTGCCATTATAAAAAGAGGGACACTCAATAAAGGCCCGTGAATTCTCAGGAATCAGTGAGAATTGGGATGACTGAATAGCGTTCCTGTCCCTTTACAAAAGTAGGGTCTACTTAACTGAGGGTCGCAATGCTTCAGAAAGAATGAGGACGGGCTTCATAATATATACATTAAAAAAACAATAAGTTCCAAGCATCAAATATCAAATCAGGACACCCCTCTCACAGATTCGTTTGGTCTCTTGTTCTGCTGGATGGTGAGTCGTCCACCTAGTTCGCGAAGCTGTGTGCTTCGAGTCTAAGTAGAGCCCCCAGGCTGCTGCCCCGGCCAGGGCACAGTCTAACAGCATCAAACTGAGGTTAGGTCAGAAGCCTGTATTCAAGAGTCTTCACTGGGGAGTTTTGGGGGCCACAGCACCTGGTATGGTCCTCTCCATGATGTCTACGACTCGAAGCTGGGCTGGTGGCCCGTACCATAAGGCAGAACCCTCAGAGAAGCATCACAGTAGAGCAAAAGTGATCTGTGGTGACAAAGACTTAACGGTTATGGTCAATTTATGAGTATCATCAATAACATCAGAATGCAGGAGCATAAATTCCCCATTGGAATATAAAGCATAATTATTTCATAAGGGTTTGATCAGTGCTTGCTTTGAGATAAGACATCTAAATCCCTAGCGTCTTCTAATAAGGCATATGTTTTCTGAGGCACTTACATTCATAGCATTTTACCTGAACAAACTCTCAAAGGAGAAGCCCCTTTTCTAATGTGATGACTCTTCCCATATAACTCTTGCAATACCCTTGAACTAATCTAAGAAATATGTAGCACATTAAACAAACTTAATTATTTCTAGTGCTTGTCTTTTTATACAGTAAAAAATAAATCTTTGCGATTGCTCTGGGGCCTTTGAGGAATCTCAAAAATAGTTTTGGGTGGAAAAGATATCCTGACATTTTTATTTATTTTTTTCCTAAATATAGCATGCAGCCTTGGTAAGGCAAAGTCAAAAGAGTTGTCAGAGGAGATTTTGAACATTTGATTTTGATCAGATCATAGGTGCCTGAGAGCCAAGTGCATGGTGATCTATTTAATCACAGTGGCAAAAAAAGACAGCAATCTGAAATCAACATAAAAGGTAATACATTTGCAAACAATTGTCTGTTGGATTCTTTTTAACAATCAAGGACATAATAAAGTCAACCTGAAGCACACACATAAAGCACAGTTCTGGCAGGTACAGGTTCTCTGCTACCTAAACAGGTTTTACAAAAAGCAAAGAATCACTTTGCATCTTATAAATGAAGCATTGATATATAAGCCAAGGGAATAGCCCCATCAAAGATGAACAAACAGTGAACATTTAACTGACTTTCTGCCTTCTTTCCACATGCAACTATTATAAACCTTAACCACAAAATCCATGCCATTTTGGGAAGTCCGAACTGAGTATTTTCTACATGAATTTATTTGAAATTCAATTTCATTACTTTGGGGAAACTCTAAGAAATTCCATTTATTTGTGCATTTATTTCTATCAACAATCAGAACTGAGCTCCTTCAACTTAAGAGATGCAACAATTTAACTTTTCCATATCTTCTGGAAGGACTGGGGTATGGCTAAGTGATAGAGGGCTTGTCTAGCATGTGTAAGGCCCTGGGTTCAAAATAATCCCCTGGAGATGGGACCCACACTCTGTGATACGAGGTCAAGGCCTTTCTCAGGTACAAACACTCAGGCACAGAGACAGCAGGCCTCACAGAGAACCTACAGCCTCAGTGCCACGCCTCGGCCCCAGGTTAATAGTAAACACAAACGCCAAAGCTCTGGGCCAGTTCTCAAAGAACTCTGTTCCCTCCCAGAAAGTCCTAATTGATCACAGCTTGGACCAACAAGCAAGAGGGGAGAAAGAACAAATTCTCTGTTGTCTCTCATCAACAGAGACTAGAGCGCTGTCACCCACTACAGACATAAGCAAACCATAGGTCACGGAGCCAGGGTTCCAATTGTCACTGCTTCCATGGGCATAATTAGCACCCATGTGAAGAAGAAGACACCAAATCAGGGAAAAGAAAGAAAACCAAACAGAGTACCACTGTTCAAGTCCCGTGGCCACTTGGAACTTAGACTGAGAGTCAAGGAGAAAGACACTCAGGCTTACGCACTTACCTTTGAGGGGCACTGGCCCAGCAACGTGGTTTGTCACACAGATACTGATGTCCCACTGGGATTTGCAAACAAAGAATAATTTTCAAATGGTAAAACTATAACCCTCATACCAATAAATAGCAAAAGTATAAAATAAACTGGTATACAATTAATTAATTAATTAATTAATTAATGAGGGCACTGAGATTTAAGCATCTATGCCTGGAACCTAGAGCAGCAACCATATAACTCTTCATAGCTTCCTCAAGCCTCTGCTTTTGAAACTGTCAAAACCTATGGGAGTAACCCCATTCTCTAATCCTATTGATCCTATTGATGAAATATCATATCTATTGCATGAGCTTGGAAACACCTAAAGTAATTATAAACATTCACTGCTTAAATTTTAATTTTTATAATTGTTGAAACACAAAGTTTAACTGACTAAGTAAACTGCATGATCAAGCTGGGCAATTATCATCAGTCTATTGCAACAGCGTGGCATTGTATTGAGGGCTACAACTGTGGCCCGCTTCTAGCACTGATGTTGGCCAACTCTGGAGGTCCTGGACTGCATTCATAAAATGCAGGGTCAGTATTGACGCTTTCGGGACCTTTTCAGCCCCATGGTCAGTGTAAATCTGGCCAGTGAAAAGCCACCAGGGCAGTGTAATGTGTTCACCTGGGATGCCTGTACAATAAATAAATTTCTAGTTCTCTTCCCAGACACAACTTGAATGTGGATAGGACCCAGGAATCTGAACTTTAGATAATTTTTAGATTATTTCTAAATAAACCAAAGTTTGAAAGTCCTTAGTAAATGCCCCACCCCACCCCCTTTGAATAAAAACCAGTTAAAATGGTTACATAGGTCCTGGGTTTTCCAGTAAGTGGTACACTATCATTGCCTTCAAGTGACAGTCATGTACAGTCATTCCAACTTTGGAATGATGTTGAAAACGAGCCAAGGTGCCACTGTTTTTAAAGTGGTGGGTGGTAGCAGTGCACTGTGGTACTGGGTCATCGTACTCAATGTCAGACCTGGCGCACTGCACGGGTCACGTTGAAGAGCTGTGAAGCAACTGGCCGCTCCCTCAACCCGTTCTTCTGGCCTTTCACTTCCTTCTTCATCATCAATGGCTTAGAGAGAATGAAACCAAAATCTGATTCTTTGAAAGGAAAAGTCAACTTGGTAATCCTCTTACCGCACTAACGAACAGTGGTGGGGAGGGGGGATGACACAAATTACCTATATCACAAATGAAATAAGGGTCTTCACTACTCATCCCATGGGCATGAAAAGGTTAATAAAAGAATACTATCTACAGTGCTATGCCTACAAACTTGATAACTTGGATGAAATAGACCAATTCCTCAAAAAAAAATTTGTCAAAACTCATACAAGGAGAAATAATTTGAATAAGCCGGTAGTATTAAAGAAATCAAATCAAGAATTAATAACCTTCCAAAACAAAAAAAAAATACCTGCCTCAGGCGGGTTCAGTGGTGAATTAAGAAGAAATAATAACAATTCTCTACAATTCCTTCCAGAAAATAGAAGTAGAGGGAATCGTTCCTAACATTTTATGAGGTCAGCAATACTCTAATATCTAAACCAAACAAATACAAGATAGGAAATCCATATAGACTTTAAATTCTCAACAAAGCACTAGCAAATAAAATTGAAGAACTCTATATCACAATCAAGAGGGAAATATTCCGGGTATTCAAGGCTATTTCAACATTAAAAAAAATTATTATCCACCAGATGAATAGGCTAAAGAAGAAATATCATGTGACTATATCAATTGCTGCAGAAAAAGCATTTGACAAGATCTAGTCTTATCATGATAAAACATCTCAGTGTGATAAAAATAGTTTGGATTTTTCTCTTAAATGTAAGTAACATCACACAGTAACTAATAAGATACTGCATGCTTCCCTAAAGGCAGGAAGAAAGTCAAGTATCATCTCTTTCAGTTCTTATGAAAATCATACTAAAAATGCTAACAAGTGCAATAAGATAAGAAAAAGAAATTAAAACCTTTACAGATTGGAAAAAAAAAATAAAACTGTGTTCATGGTTGTCTACATGGAAAAACTTGAAGAGCCTACAAATAACTCCTAGAACTAATAAGAGAGCATTACAATGTCATAAGACACAAGGTTCATACAAAAAGGCAATTGCTCTCTCAAGAAGGGTTGCTCTTTTATTGTGTTAAAATGTTAATTCAAATAAATGGGTTTTCCACTCTGAGGAGGTTGTAGCCAAATGTTGAAGAGAAAAAAATCTTCCACTAATGACTTCATGGTCCTCTGCAGGGAGTAGTACAATGGATACTTCATTATTATTATTATTATTATTATTATTATTATTACTTTTATTCTTTATTTTCTGTAGAGTTGAATACGAAGGAGGATGTAAGTTGGGTCAGATATTAAAGGGCAAAAAAGATCTTTAATATAGGAGATGATGTTAACGGCTATGCTTAATGTCAGAAAATTTAAAAAATATACAGTTCGATGAAGGAAAATGGAGACTTAGGGTTCCTTTATAAAAGTAGTAAAATAAAAGATTTCAATCTCTATAGCACTGTAAAAGTTTTGAAGGATAGAGAAAATTGTATTAATGCTTTTGCAAAAGGATATTTGGATAATTTCCTTTCCTACCTATGCATTTGGCTGAAACAATAGCTGGTTGCTATTTTCTCTAAACTCCACCTGTCCTACTTTGTAATATTTTTACATGGACTTTGAATGCCTTTGCTCAATTATCCAATGGGCTAGGACCCTCTGCGTCTGGCCTCTGACGATGTGTCATCCAATGCAAGGGTTGTGCTGGTAATTGCCACTTTGGTGCTGAGCAGCCTGTAATCACTGCTGTGAACCCAGGCCTAAGTGTTCAGACTGTGTCTCAGCCTGGTTCCTGACAGGTCTCATGTATGAAGCTCATTTTAACTCAGCTTCATGTTGGGCTCAACTGAGCAGTTTTCCAAACTCTGAAAGCTGGCAAAACTCCTCAGCCCCAGGGCTCCTCAGCAGAGATGCATGGTGGAAGAATGGGTGTCGTTACACGGTGCTGCGTTGGGTTGGTTCCTGTGGGTCCCTACAAGCTTTCCCACCAACTCATCCGCCATCATTTTAAGAGTCCTGGACAAACCACAGAAGTCCATCAAGCACAGTCACCCCTCCGTTATAGGACAGGAAGACCTTCTCTCCAGCTTGATGCCAGTAAAATCAAAGAACATCCCACCTCCACTCCTGCCCTTAGGAGCAGGCTGCAGCTGCCAGGGGCTGGTTTTTAGCCCCTTAATACTCTGCTTCCTGCTTGACGTCCTCATCACAACCCAAGCAACAGAAGAACCCTAGGAAGCAAAATACCTGCACAAAGGAATTTCTTCACATAAAGACACAAAACAGGATATTGTAACTTTTATATCTTTCAAGAGATTCAAAGGACCCAGTCTTGGATTACTAAAATGACGAAAACCTGGTTTATATCACTAGCTTCACAGTAGGGAGAAAAAAAAACAGTATTAAGTTTTACAGCATTCCAAATGAAACTACGTTTGTTGCCAATAATGCATCGCTCCCGACCACAACACAGACACCACGTGCGTGTTACTATGTGGCTAAGTATCTGAGCATGTCTCAACACAGACCTGGTAAGTTGTCCTGCGAACTTTCATTTGCCCAAAACAGATTTCTGTGTGAAAGTTTGCAAGGATCTGAATCTTTTCCTTCCAGTCCTCATTTTTCAAAGATAACACAAAAGTTGCTAACATATCTAAGCTTGACACCTGCGTGTTAGAATTCAAAAAGAGAAGAGTGACAAAGTTCACAACACTTGGGGAAAGAATCTCATTCAAAAATAGCCTTCTGTGGATGCAGAATGATTTGCAATTTGTAAGAGTGCCTTGACTCTAACCTTACTCAGAAAATAGTTCCTCCAGGATGAGAAGCTTTGCCTGAATTAGAAACAAATGATTCTCTTCAGAGAATTCCTATCAAAAAACAAAGAAAAGACAGTCCCTTTGGCAACTCTCAATGGAATTCTTTCCTACAAACACACATCAAGATAACAAGACAATGCTCCAGGTTTTTTTTATCCATGGCCCTTTCAGAGAAAAAAAAATACATAAACAAATTTGTAAAAAAAGTAGCCACTGAAGCACAAGCACTAGTTAATTTTTCAATCTTAATCAATTAGTATCTGTATTGAGACCTGGGTCTAGCTTCACCTTTGGAAAATTGGTTTGGAAGAATTTTAAAATTCAGCTGATGAAGTAGAATCAAGAAAGTTCCCCCAACAAAAGGGTATGTTGAAAATATTGCTTATGGGAATAAAAAGCAAAGCCAACATTTGTTCTGTAACTCGGAATCAGAATTAAAGCCTAGAGAAGGAAAGGCATGATGGGAAGCCATAGTCCATAAACAGACCCGATGTGAACAGCACCTGAAATCCTCCTCCGCCAAGAGGCAGAGTGGGAAGGAAAGTCGGAATCAGAACAGAGCCGGTGAGGACAGTCGGGGGTACCGTGACCCCGCCACCCAGGAAAGAAGCAAACCCCAGAGACGAGGCATGAGGTTCTGCCAGGAAAAAATAACTAAGAAATAAACATAAAACAGACTTCCAACGGATGGCTGTGTGTTCCCGAGCAATCGACGGGAACATTGTTCAGCTAGCGAAACGACATGGAAATAAAAGTTAATGGGTGCAGAAATTCAAAAAGGAAAACAATGCAAGAATCTAATCACTTCACCATTTAGAGAGGATAAAAGAGAAGATCCAAAAGACGGAAGGGAAATCTAAATGACCTCCGAAGCCTTTCTCCTTCTTGGATTTCCCCTGAATTGCTCTTCAAAAATAAAGGAAAATGTTGTGTGTTTAACTGTCAGACTACAGAAAGATGGCCAGGAGGCTCAGGAGCAGAGTAGACGATTTCAAGTCTGTAGGAGGCAAACCCGCATTTTGAAAAGACGAAATGCAGCCGTCATGATCATTTCTCACCAGTCCTGGGAAGGGCTGCGTTATCTCTGCATCTGGAGTCTTCATCCAGGCGCACCAGTAGGGGCTCGCTTCGGGCCACCTTTCACTACGTGGGGTCACCTACACCTACAACACTTAGTGCCATGAAACTTCAATAAGCATCTTTGAAAGTTAGAATCTTCAAGATTAAAATGCCCTGGTGTGACTGAGATTTTCAAGATTCAAATAATCTCTGACGAGAATTCCTTAATGTTCTCACTAGGACGTTGTAGCTAGACACAGCAGCGGGTTCATTTTGACCCATTTAGATGTACATGGACTACTGTTTGCTCCGTTTCAGTCCCTAGTATTTCCTCTTTCCATCCTCTCCTTCCTCCCCCTGTTCACCTCCCTCTACTCTTATGGTCTTCCTTCTGTTTATTGCTTTTTTAAATCGGTGCTTTATAGACATACATAAAGGTGAGATAATAACGTGTTCATATTCAAACACAGCATAACTCGGTCAATTTCACTCTGCAGTTCCTGCCTTGTTCCATCCCTCTTCTCTCCCTCTCAAGACTCTACCTCTACTCCACTGATTTCCCCTCTATTTTCGTGATGTCCCCCTCCCTTTTCCCCCTTACTTGCTCTAGTTTCTGCATATGAGAGAAAACATTCAACCCTGGACTTTTCTGGGACTGTCTTATGTCACTTAGCATTATGTTCTCCATTTTATCCACTTATCAGCAAATATCATAATTTTATTCTTTAGGGTGAGCAAAACTCCAGTGTGTACACAGCCCACATTTTCTTTATCCATTCATCTGTAGCCAGGCACGGTGGCACATGCCTGTAATCCCAGCACTTGGGAGGCTGAGGCAGGAGGATTGCGAGTTCAAAGCCAGCCTCAGCAATGGCGAGGCACTTAGCAGCTCAGTGAGACCCTGTCTCTAATAAAATGCAAAAAAGGGCTGGGGATGTGACCCAGTGGTCCAGAGCCCCTGAGTTCAATCCCCAGTACCAAAAAAAAAAAAAAAAAAAAAAAAAAAAAAAAAGAGCCATTCATCTGTTGATGGGCATCTGCACTGCTCCACAACTTGAGTATTGTGAAATGCGCTGCTATAAACATTGACGTGTTTGTATCGTTTCAGTGTGGCGGTTTTAGTTCTTTTGGATAAACACCAAGGACTAGAACAGCTGAGTAATCTGAGGAATCTTCATCCTGCCTTTGAAAGTGACTCTACTAGTTTGCAGTTGATCAACAATGTGTATCTTTTCACCCATATCTGCCCCAGCATTTGTTATTATTTGTATTCTAGATGATTGCCATTCAGACTGGAGTGAGATGAAATCTCAATGTAGTTTTGATTTGTATTTTCCCTGATTGCTAGGAATGTTGAGTTTTTTTTTTTTTTTCATTTATTTGTTGGCCATTTGTATTTCTTCTTTTGAGAAATATCTGGGTCTTTTGCCCACTTATTGATTGGGTTATATTTTTCCCCTTTTTTGGTGGTAAGTCCTTTGAGTTCTTATATTATGGATATTCCCCATCAGAGGAGTAGCTGACGAAGATCTTCTCCTATTCCTCGGCTCTCTCTTCACACTTTTAATTGTTTGCCGTGCAGAAGCTTTTTAATTTGATGTCTGGCTAGAATTTTTGAGCTGCTCCCAACAGCTCATTAAAATACCTGTAAGACGTCTATTAAAACTAAAACACTTTCAACAAACTAAGACTCATGGCTGGTCAGCGTATAGCTTCAATTTAGGAGGCATTTGTGCTCAGAAAAGGGGAAATCTGAGAAGAATGAGAATGTATTCTCTAGCACGCATAGAGTCCGTGCAAGTCATCAGCCAGGGAGAAGTCAGGCGAGCCCCGGGTCACTCACAGCCGCTCCGTCCTATTCTGGAGACGCATGTTGCGGGGCAAACTGCTTCTTTGGGAGTGTCAGAAGAACCAGGCTCAGCAACCAGCAGTCACGATTGTAAAGGCCTGGCCTAAAGAAAAATCCAGAGATCTCAGCCAAGATTTATGAATCAAGTTGTTTGGGGCACCTTTTAAAAAATCAGATTAAGAAATCGCCAACCACATAAACAGCCCTCTCAAGGGAACAATTAAATAAAGTAATCATGGCCTGGCCATGTGAATACTTATAAAAACTGTGTTTGGAGAGAATTTAACAACGTGGGAACATGTCATAATACAATATCGAGTGATAAAAAGCAGAATATAAAATTTATTTACAATCTGACCAAATTATGTTGAAATTGAACACACACACACACACACACACACACAATCCTGAAAGTCAATTTTTTAAAAAAAGCTAATAGTGGCTCCCTGGGTGATAGCAACACAATGATGCCATTAGATTTCTCTGCACTGAGCATATGTCTCTTTTATAATAATAAAAAATAGTCTAAGTATTATTATTTAAATAAAAACAAGCAAAGAGCCCATTATGAGGCTTAGAACAGCATTGACTTTTACTGAAACTATCACATATTCCTGTATTGACAGGACACATTCACACTCTCTTCCAAATACCAGATAATAATGTATGCTTCTGCGATGGGGTGGGATTAAATAAAATATCTTAAATGCCAAGCCCAACCCTACCACAAAGTAGGTGTGACTAACTGCTAGCCAGATCTGAACACATGCAATGGAACTAGCCAGTGATCTATCAAAAAAGTTTCATGTTACCATAAAAAAGGATGAAAGTATGCTCTTTGCAGCAATGTAGAGAAGTCTGCAGGACATTATGTTAAGTGAAATAAACCAGGCTCAGGAAGACAAGTACCAGGTGCCCCTCACTCACATGGAAGCTAAAAATGCTGATGTCTTAGAGACAGAAGGAGGAATGCTGATTGGTTGCTAGGGTGAGGAACGGTAGGAGAGAAATTGAATGATGGGTATAAAACTACAGCAGGAAAAGAGGAACAAGTTCTAGTGTGCTCAGTCAGATGAAAATAACTTAGAGCAGTTTATTAAATACTTTAAAGTAGCTGGAGGAGAGGATTGTGAATGTTCCCAACACAAAGAAATGAGTGTTGGAGGTGACGGAAATGCTGATTTCCCTGATTGATTAGTATACACTGCATACCTCTATTGAAATACTGCACCATATCCCATATATGGGTACAACTGAGTTCATTAAAAGAAAAATTTAGAAAAGCTCATTGCAGATTAGCATTTCCACTGCTGCTGTCCCACAAGCATGGGAACATGTTGGCCTTCAGCCTGCACCACGTGGGACATCTTTCCAAAAGCAGGCGCCGCCCCTCCCTTGGCTGGAGCCAGCTGGCATGGAAGGAGTTGAAGAGATGCTTCATCTTGGTGGCAGAAACACAAGCACCAAGACGCACAGAGATGAAAATAATGGAAGACCTAATACCAGAATAAACGATCCAGCACCTCATTCTATAGCAGATTTTCACATCAGTGCCCAGGAATAAATTTAGAGCATATCGTTAAAACTGTGTTTTCACATCCCACAAGGACATAGACTAGATTACCCCAAGAGAAAAGCATCAATGTGTCAAATACACAATATAGGTGGCCTAAGGCAATAAGAAATAGGCTTTCATTTCATTCCATTAATATTTCCCCTGAACTGTGTCTCTCCTTTCTGGTGTTCTGTGATCATCGTGGCCTGGTTATTCATGGCCAAGATGCTACTCAGCCTTTTCAGATTTATTCATCATTGTCTCCAAATAAAATAGTTAAATTTTATGCAGCAATACAGGAAAAAAAAAAAAAGCCAAAGATCTTGTAGAGTGTTTTATAAAGTAAATTATTATTATCCATCCAGAAGAGCAACATAATGGAATATTTCAATTTTGTCATTGAAAACCTTCAACAAAGGTAGGTAAGACTGAGTATGTAGGTGTTTAATATTTTAATGCAGAAGGATGTTAAATAAATGTTTACAGATGCTTACTTCAAATTCAAAACCAGCTACAACGGGAAGCCAAAACATGTAAGACAGAGGGATCTAGCATATTTTTAAAAATTTAACATTGGCTGAGGATCAAAACTAGACCAGATTTCAGGCTCTGCTTAGGGAAACAAAAGGAGTGCTGGAAGAAGGCACAAGAGAACCTGCCATGTGTCTGTCTCCCCCCAGGCGGGCCTCCTGCCCAGGGCAGCTCTGAACCCCCAAAGCCACTTGACCAGATGGGTCTCATAATCCCCGACAGCATCACGATCCAGAGCAACATCCACCCTCCAGCCGTGTGCCCCCAGGATACATGTGTGCATCTAAGACCAAGTCAGGACAGTGAGGCCCAAGGTGAGTGAGGCCCAAGGTGAGTGAGTGAGGCTGAAGGTCAGCAAGGCCGTGGGTCACCTCCACTGCCTTTGTCGGGCGAGGCTGGGTTTTCTGTCTTGGACAACCCTACACACTGCAGGGTCGACTCCGATCAAAGGCCACTCCCTGTCGGCTTGTAAATCCAGACAACAGCAAGGAGGTGGCGGCTAGGGCCCACGAGGGCTTCATGAGTGACTACCACGAAGCTGGTCGTGGCCAGGAGCCTGCAGAATCCGCTCTTGGTTTCCTCCTGCTCCTCTTGGTCCTTCACCACAGGCTCCTCCTCGCGCTGCCTGCTGAGGTTGGCTGGCCTCCGACTCCGGCCTCCGCCCTCTTCCCTCCACACTTCCCTCTTCCTGTCACGGTTCTAGCCCCCCCCCCCGCACACCTGGGCCCAGTTCACTCCCCCAGCCACGGCCTCTGCAGAGCCTCACTGAGTGCCCCCGGCTGCCGACCCTGAAGTTTCGGGAAGTCCTCTACGACTTCCGTCTGAAGCCTGTAGCGTCCTCCTCCAGTCTTCCGAACTCGGGGGAGGACACGCCACCAATCCGCTGCACAGGCCCCAGGCCTCGGAGCCTGCCCGCACTGCCCTCTTTTCCCCTCGCCCTAGCCCGCCACATCCGGCAGCCTGCCTGGAGGGCCCATCCTGGGCACTCTGCTGCTTCCTGCTCACCTGCGCTCTCCAGGTCTTGCCCCAGACAAAGCACCACCCGCGCTGCTGAGTGCCCTGTCCCCAGCGAGTCCGAGCTCTGGGCCTCGTTTCCCAGCTACAGAATGGGAAAGGTCGTGTCCTTGTCTCACAGGGCTGTTGAAGGGCTTAAGCAAGGGGACAGTGGCACCTCCGGAGCATGGCCTTACAGGGCCGTGGTCCCATCACTGTCCACCCCGTGTGGCGGCCCAGGTGAGGCGGGGAGGAGGCTCAGCCCCGATCACGTGACTCATCTGCTGACAACCCGGCAGGGCCTTCTTCCCCTTGGCAGCAGAATCAGCTGGCCTCTTCAGGGCCCGCAAGCAGGTCCCTCTGCCGTCCCTCCGCCTGCATCTGCTCCCAGGACCCCCGGCTCCTCGCCTCCCCAGCTGGTCTCCGCTTGTCCCCCCCCACACCAAGGCGCGCCTGCGTGGAGCCCGCACACGCTGTCTGGAATGTTCTCCTGCCTCCTCCTGTCCTCCAGCTCTTGGCCCAGATCCACCTGCTCAGAGAGGCCTGACCTGACGGCCCTGTCAGCCGGGCGCTCCATGTCACTGCGGTGGCCTTGCTGTCTTTGCAGCGCCCGGGATTGTCCTCCCTACAGACTCCTGGTCTGGGCTCTCCTGCCACCAGGTTGTGCCCGCACCCTCCTTAACAAGGCTGTCACCTAACCTCGCTGCTAACAGACGGTCTTTCCCTGGGCAGCTTTGCTCTCCTGCACCCCTGCTGTGTGGTCCTCGGTCACAGTGATCAGGAACGCTCCTCCATGGACCTCAGCAGACCGGCCTCCCAGCCTCCCTGCCTCCTCACTCCCCAGACCACTCCACTCCAGGCCTGGCATAGTCACCATTTTTCCTTTTTCTATGTCCTGGAATATCTTGGCCCTCATGAGTTCTTAGATGTGCCTGGCAAAACCACCACCTTGGAATTCAGCTCTGGGCCACCCGAATGTAGCTGCAAAAGAACTAGACGTTGACCGAACCGCCTTTAAATTCTTGGCAGACAGACCCCAGAGAGCCTTCAGCAACGCCAGCTTACTGCAGCGCCCTGGTTTACTTGCTTCCCCTCTCTCCAGTCTTTGCCCTTTCCTCGAATTCCCGAAGCCCGCCTCCCCAGCCCCGTCCCACGGTCAGCTAATGACTCACTTTCCACTTGACTGGGAGAAGGGAAGCCGCGGGAGCACCCGGCCGGGCCCCCACACTGGCAAGCCTCTGTGTGGGCACCTTCTGCCTCCCACCTGCTCACCCTCCCGCGGCTTCTGACGCACACTCAAGCGCTGCACTCACTGCTCGAGAGAGACCCCCGTTCCTATGACGGGCCCACCTTTCTCTGTCCCACGTCCCTCTAGACTAACTCAAGAGCCACGTCATCTCCTGCACCTTTGGCTTGCTGGCTTTCTGCAAGATTGTTCCCGTCCGCATAGAGACCTGCTGTCAGCCCTGTGGTCTTATGGGGGGAAATAAGATTGGTCCTTGCGACAGGACCGCCTCTTCCAACCAGCAGACCCCCACGGAAGCTCAGGCAGGCGTAGATCTGCCCACACTGACCTGCGTGGGACTCAGGTCCAGGGTAGGTCCTAGTCTCTCACCCCCGACGCCCTGCACCTGGAGCCTGGCCTCACCCATTCCGTCATGGGACACCACAGACATCACCATAGCCTTCCCCACACAGTAGCCTCTACCTCGGTGGCTGCCTCTCCATCTCCTCACCCTTTTCCACCAATGTCAAGAGGACAGGAGAAGGGCTTTTCCTTCTTTCCTAAATATACCCCGTCCCCTGACAGGTTCCATCACTTCTATAGCTTTAAAACCATCTGTGTCAGTCAGGATTCCCCAAGAAACAGGACCAATAGGAAGTGTGTGTGTGTGTGTGTGTGTTGTGTACATGTACTGTGTATATGTGCAACGTGTCTGCGTGTATATACTATGTATGGAATATGTATATGTGTACTTGTGTATTTGTCCACAGTTGATCAAATGCTAATCTAGATGTGTCTATGAGGGTATTTTTGTGTGGATGTGGTCAACATCTACAATCTGTTAATTTTTTTAAAAAATATTTACTTATTTACTTTAGTTGTACACAATGGATTGCATTTATGTTTACGTGATGCTGAGGATCGAACCCGGGCCGCGCACGTGCGAGGCGAGTGCTCTACCGCTGAGCCACAACCCTAGCCCCTGTTAATTTTTTTATTATTTTATTTGTTTTAATTAGTTATACATGACAGTAGAATGCATTTATGTATTGTGATATAGCATACATAGATGGGATATAATTTCTCATTTTTCTAAGTGTACATGGTGCAGAATCACATTGGTCATGTAGTCACATCTATACATACAGTAATACTGTCTGTTTCATTCCACTATCTTTCCCATCCCCACGTCCCCTCTCTACCCCCACTCCCTCCCCTCTCCCTAATCTAAGGTAACGCTATTCTTCCCTAGTGCCCCCACCTGCCTTATTGTATGTATACTCAAAGGAATATTACTCAATCTGTTAATTCTAGTAAGAGATCACCCTTAGTTATGTAGATGAGCCTCATGCAACCAGGTGACACCTTAAGAGCACACCTGAGGTTCCCATGGAAGGAGGAATCCACCTCAAGCCTACAGCATCCATCCCTGCCTCAGCCTGTATCCTGCTGGCTCGCGCCACACATCACAACCTGTTAGCCCCCACGTTTGCACAGCTGATCCAGTTCCTTAAGTGAATCTCTCATACACAATGTATACAGGACATGCATCTCGACAGACCTCCGGGATACACAGAGATCTACACAGGCGCATCTATATAGGTCTGTAGAAACACACAGCCTACATGCGTGCCCATACTATAACCCAGCCGTGTTCACGCATAAAGCTAACCATCGCACCAACCATGTGCCGTGACCCTCAATATATTTAGTCAGAATCACTTTGAATATTGGCTTTCCCATTCGATATTGTTGTGGGCCAAACTATATGTGCCTTGACCAGACACACTCCATTTTACCCTGAGACTCCATTTCATGTAAGAAATGTTTCTCCCACGTGAAAACCCCACCTCTGTAACCCACCTCCTGCTAAGCACACCCTGTTTGGCCATGCATAGTGGCTCAGAAGTGTTTCTTTTATTCTTATACAATGTATTATTAAGAAATGCTTTAATGAGATGTTCCTTTTTCATTCCTTTTTTTCTTGTGCAAAGTACCCTGACCTGGGTCATTTTGACCAACTTTGATTTCAAAAAGTACACTTGCTTGTGGTTTTGGCCTATAAAAGATGTGCTCTAACCCCTGTTGGGGGTCAAAGGTGCAGAGTTGACTTGGTCGCCGCCCCTTGACCCACTGGCAAATAAAGTTCCATCCCCTGCTTCAAAACTGACCCAGTGAATTATTTCAGTTCTCACCGTACCAACATCTCCACGTGAATATCCAACACAATTCTTTTCTTTTCTTTTTTCTTTTTTTTTTTTTTTTTTTTTTTGATACCGGGGATGAACTCGGGGCACTCAACCACCCCCCCCTTTTCTTTTTGTATTTTATTTAGAGACAGGGTCTCACTGAGTTACTAAGTGCCTTGCCATTGTTGAGGCTGGCTTTGAACTCGCGATCCTCCTGCCTCAACCTCCCAAGTGCTGGGATTACGGGCATGTGTCACCGCACCTGGCCCGACACAATTCTTAAGGCCGAGTGTTAGGGACAGACTTCCCCATCTCTTTTGGTGGCAACTCCATCCTACTAGTCCTCCAGGATTGGAAGCTCTGAACCATCCATAGCTCCTCTCCTCATACCCCACAGCCAAGTCCTGTTGACGCTACCTTTATCCCAACCACCGCGGCCCCACCTTCATCCTGAGCACCACAACCTCTCACCTAGATGGTCGCCCTAGCCGCTGAAACTGCTTCCTGGCCTGCCCCATAGGTCTGGTCTCAACCCAGCATCCCAAGAGAACCTTCACATATGTCACCTGAACTCAGATGTTTCTTGACTCAGCTGCCCTAGGAGCAAAAGCCACGTGCTCAGCAGGCCCACCTGACCTTGACCTGTCTCTTCCTCACTGACTTCATCCTCACTCTGACCACAGCAGCTGCCCATGTTCCTAAAACACACCAGACACACTCTGCTCTAGGGCTTAGGGCCCCAAATCCTTTCTTTGCCTGGGAAGCTTCCCCCACATCCCCACATGCTAACTGCCTCCTTCAAGTTCTCATCTGATGCCCGTTCTCGGCAAGGCCCCGCAAGCATGCTCCATGATCCTGCTGACTGTCCTGCTACAACCTGTCCCTTGTCCTCAGCCTCTCGCCTGGGCACCTGCTCCTTCCCTGAGTCGGTGCATTTACCCTCTAGAGCTCCCTCCCAAGGATGGGTGGGTGTGCCCTTGCTTTGCACACTGGGCCCTCTCAGACACAGGGACGCATTCTCTGCATGCCTGTGGGTCGCACGAGATGTCCTGTGAGCGCGTCTTCCCGATGTGCCGACCCCTCATCTCTCTTGCTCTAGATTAGGCTCCATGGGGACAAGCACTTGCCTCTCTTATTCAGGTGCCTCCAACAGGCAGCGGCACAGGGTAGGCACTGAACATCTTTGCCGAGAGCCTCTGACCCATTGGAGGGCTTTGGAGCTGACACAGAGGCCACTTTCCACAAGCTCTAGGATCTCATGGTCTTCTTCTCCCAGGGACCAGTGAACTGGCATTTGTAGGTTTCTGGAAGATTTTGGAATGAGCACTCCATTTTAACCCCACAGCCTCCACTCTACAGAGCTCCCCCACACTCTCTACCCCTTACCCTTCAAAGCCCACTGCTCACACCAGGCTGATTCCCCTGTGTGGGCCTCCTGGAGAGGAGGCGGGGAGCCACCCCCAACTTTAAGCCCTGCCCTGCTGGGATGGACCTGGACACCGGAGCCGCAGACCTGCTCTGGCCAGGCATGCCTCCAGAAGGCTCCACCTGCTGCTCGGCCTGCCGCCCCTGGACCTTGTCTCTCCCCACTGACGAGCACATTCACTGGGGACCTGCCGTGACTGCTGGCTTACTCATTAATGGGCCGAGGTCTAAAGCTACCCCCCTTTTTGGGCCCTAAAAGGGGGTTCTTTCTGCCAGCAGAAAGAGTTAAAGTAGCTTACCTGGCGAAGATAGGCTTAGCGGGCAAAAGTCGCCGAGTGTCTCTATCCCCGCCTGATTGACGGACACCACGCCACACCAGGGAGTTTTGGTAGAAAGCAATGCCAAAAACTCAAATTTATTGAACAGTGAACTGCACTTATATAGGCCTAAAAATAACCAATCCTTGACCAGCGGGGCAGTTCCGACTCTCACGATAGGTCATAGCCACACCCCCCTGCTTAGCCCCGGTCCTCCAAAGGGCGTGGTAAGCAACCAGAGCCCATCCCCTTGGCAGACAGCGTCAGTAAAGTCCCAACAGGGACCGAAAGTCATGCACCGAGAATTCAAGCCTCCTCATCCGTGCCTTAAAATCACTTGTAGAGGCAACAAGATCTTTCTTTCTAAAGCTGGAACTAAATGCTGTATTACGAAGTGAAAAGATTGCTACTTAGGGAAAACATCCTTTGGAAAAGGAGGGAGTGATCCTTATCTAGAAATCGATGGGGCAAAAGGACTCACCTTTAACAATCAGCAATCAAAACCAGGACGCGGCCTCGCAGTGACAGTGGGGGAGGACAGATGCTCGGGAGCCAGAGGGAGGCGGAGTCCTGCTGGAGTCGGCCAACGGCAGGCGTCTCTGGCCTGGGTGTCCCCCCCACCCCCATCTTCATCAGATCTCGCAGCCCCATCGCCTTCCCAGGCTGCCTTGTGAGTACCTCACTAACTTTTAAACCCAGACGTTAAAAGGCTTGTGGAGCCTACTTCCCCGAACCTGAGGACCTGAAAGAACCATTGCAACCTGCACCTCCTCGAACGCTTCCATCCTTTCACTCGGCATCTGGAAAGATAATCTGCAGGGTTCCACCTGAACTCCTTGGCTATCCAGAAAGGCACTCACATCAGCAGGCCACACTGGGCCCTGAGAGGAAGCTTCCAACTGCATCAGCAGGCAGAGTCCCCTGGCTGGCCCCTAGGGTGCCCCAGCGGGAGCCACCCCCCCAGGACCAGATGGCCTCTCGAGCCGCTGCCTGCACTCGGTGGTGGGGCCAGCCTTCCGCTTACCACCCTTGCACCTGCCAGGACCTACCTCCTCCGGGCAAGCCTGAATTCCTCCAGCCACGGCCTGTCCCTTCAGGCCACCCTGTCAATGTGCCAGCATGATTTTCCCCAGAGTGAAATTGTGGGCTTTTGAATGGAGTGAGATCATTTTTCGTTTTCTTTTTCTTTTTTTTTTTTTTTTCCCTCGTAGTGACTTCTAGTGCTTTAAAATATGAACAGTAAAACGGCGTTTTCATGCCCAAAAGACAAAACAATATTATTAAAACTCCATGCAGCCATGACAATCTCAGCTCACAAGCTCATGTTTTAGAAGAACTCCCACACAGTCCATGAGTCAATGAATGTGAAGCATTTGCAACAGGCGCGCACCAGCCCACAAAGGTGGACAAGCCCAGCCCCAGAGCCGTGCTGCCTGGATCCAAATCCCAGTTACATTGCTGACGGGCTCTGTGACCTTAGGCCAGTGACTAATACTCTCTGTGCTTCTCTTTCATCATCAGTACAATAAAGATGTCACAGGAGCTAGAGCATTAGGATGCTGGGGGTTCAGGTAAGTTGATAAATGTGAGGGAGACAGGATGGAACATTTTGTGCACAATGTAGTTACTCTGACCATTATTTCTTGATTTTCTATCAATGAGTGTAACTTTGATTCCAAGTGTCTATCCAACCAGGTGAGCAGAAAACTTACCTCTGGACTATGGTGATCCTCTGGGGAAAGGGGAGCCCCACAGTGCCCCAGGCTGGCACCAGGCCAACATCTGTCACACAGGACCTCACCAATATCACTTGGGCTGCCATCGTTCCAGGACTGGCCACGGCCCCTGGGTCTTCCAGGACACACCTCGTGGTGGGCTCAGCACACACAGCATCTCCAGCACCTGGATGGGGCCGGGAGTGTGCCCAGCACAGAGGTGGCAGGAACTCAGAGCAGGCAAGTGGGGAAAAAGACTGGTGGCCCATGGGCCAGATCCCATCTTCCACTTAAATGTCCCTAAATCCTCAACCTGTCCCAAGAAGCCAACTAGAGCAGAGAGCTTTGGAGTTAACCTTATCAGGTGAATCTACATGATGCCAAATGCATTCACACCTTCTGGGCAGATTGAAATTAAATCTTGGCTCTCACAGCAGAAGCTTTAATGACATGGAAAGACGTTCACATGATTTTATTCAATAAAAAACATCAGGATCGGGCTGGGGTTGTGGCTCAGCAGTAGAGCGCTCACCTCGCACGTGCGCGGCCCGGGTTCGATCCTCAGCACCACGTAAACATAAAATGCATTGCATTGTGTACAACTAAAGCAAATAAATAAATATTTAAAAATAAAAACATCAGGCTGTAAAACAGAATCAAAAATTATGTCTCTATGAGTTTCCCAAGGACAGCTGTGACAGAGTCCCACAAACGAGATGGCATTGTCTCCTGGTCTGGGCACTGGGCTCTGAGGTCCAGGTGCCGCGGCTGGACTGCCTCTGAAGGCAGAGAGGAGAGGACGCTCCGGCTTCGGCTGGTATTGTCATTCCTTGCTGTTCCGTGGCTGGAGGCAGCGTTGCTCCAAGTTCTGCCTCGTATGAGCCTCAGCCGAGTCTTGCTAAGTCACCTCACCAGGCTCTAATGCATTATTTTAGTGACTTTATACATATTTTGCAATGGGGACATTAGCAAAAATGTCAATGGTGACCATCTTAAGACCTGTGGAGGCAGTCTCTATTCTTTACACTTTTTGTCATCTGAGGCTAGCCCCGTGCCTGAGGGACAATAGCTGGCCAATAAACATGTGCCTGTGAAGCGAAGCAGAGCATTTTTCAAAAATTCCAAGTAGTGTTGGTGCCATGTCCACAGCCATATTCCTGCTGGGGAAAGACATAGATATTCAGGGTCTCAGCAGTGAAGGTCAACAGTCTATGTAAGCCATCGTAGCATGCCAGCCTCCACCTACAGGCAAGGAAGGAGGCTCAGAGGCACGGCCTCTGCTCACAGCTTAGTGGTCAGACAGAGACTTCAAACCCTGTTCCTGCTCGCCCAGGCCCATGGCCCTCTGCCAGAGTGGGCTTTGTAAATGCAGCACCATCTCACTGGCCAGACCTGCCTCAGATGCAAGTCCACACCTTGCTTTATCCCAAACCCACATTGCAAAGCTTTGCAGCCACTGCATACACACCTAGAGGTGAAGCGTGCCGGCACAAGAAACAAGGCCACGGGTTCAGCAGTGCCCAGCCACTCCGCAGGGGTCTGCACTGATTCTCCTCAGCCTATTGAAAATCGGAGCCTTGGTTTTAGTCTGACACGGACACACGATCCAGTTTCTAAGACCAGAAACCGGAACTCACACAGGACTGGCTGCAGGCCATCAGGAGCAGGTGACTGGAGAGCTGGGATTTGGGGCACTGCATTGAGGGAGGACAGAGGTGTCCCCTGAGACTCACTGTGGCTAAGATTCTCATGCAAGCCACCTGCTCTCGGAGCAGGTCTCCTAGAGAGGACGCGTGACAGCCTTTGACAACCATCCTGGGGGAAGCTCCTCTGCAGCGCGGTCTTCCCTTAATGGTCTGTGAGTCAGTGTGCAGCTTGAACACCAGTGCTCCTAACAAAGTCACCAGGCACCACCACGGGAAGAGAGAGATGTGAATTTCAAAGATGAGGAAGCGGGGTCTGGAATTTACCCTCCTTAAATGGTGCAGACCGGACTGTGTTTCTCAGTCTGGGCTGAATACTGTCACCGCCCCGATAGCTTTCAAAGTGCTGATGCCTGCCCTCCAACACATTGATTTAATTGCATAGAATGTAGCTGAACACTGAAATTATATAAAGCTCTTCAAGTGACTCTGATGTGCTATAAAAGTCAAAACCCACACCCCTAAAAGATTCAAGAGAAAGGGGTTAAAAATTAGAAGGGCCATTTGTGAGATAAGACAAATTAAGAGTAACCTCCTTCGCTCAGTAGCATGGCCAGCTGTGATCTGTCCCTGCACTTGCTTTTCAACCTTACCTTCCATCCTTCCGTGCACTTTCTTCCTGAAGCTGAAATATGCTTACTGCACATAAAACATATTATCTTTCTCCTCTTATTTTGCAAATGTTTATTCCTCTCCCAGAATCTTTTCCTAAAGGGCTCCTGCTTGCTCTTGGCAATTCAACCCAAGTGGCGCATCTCAATAAAGCCTCCCTCACGATCATGCCCGGAGGGGACTCTCTACATGGCATTTAAGAACTTCTTTGGGTGCAAGTTTCCGCACTCGACCTCAGCAAAGCCCAGATGCTGTCCATCTCATCTGAGTCTCACCACCTCGCCCGGGGACTGGCATGTCGTAGCCAGCAGATGCCTGGGGGAGGAAGGCCGCGAGCAGGACAGTGTTGGGAAGCCTGTTACTCACCAGAGTGGGCGTTCAGAAGGGATTCCTTGCCAGGCAGCAGATCTAAAAGAAAATGTGGTTTACAGAAGACAGCCCCCACGAGCTTGACAGAGGACATTGTGGAAAAGAAAGATGAGATAGAACTAGTTGCATTTCACATGGTGTTATAAATTTGTCTTCATATTTCCCATTGTCCTTATTTAAAAAAAAAAAAAAACAGAAAACAAACGTATCTGAGTAAACATATTACTATATTATTATTATTATTATTGTTATTATTATTATTTTGCCTGATAGAAATGGAACATACTTATTCTTGACAAGGAGTCCTATAGAAGAAATCCTGTCTTTCAGGAAGATTAAAATACCCTGGCCACGTGGCAGCACTGGTGGCTAACCTTGCTCATCAATCCCTGGCAAGCTCACTAGCCAAAGAGCAGTGACACTTCAGAAACATCAGAACCTGGTAATTCATCCCCCAACTGTCTTCCTAGACAATTAAGGACCTAATAACTCCTGCAGGCTGAGCAGCCCTGGGGCTGTTCCTTTCCAACAATTTTGCAAGAGATACTGGCAGAAACAGCGAGTCAGGTAGAGAGGACCGCAGATGGCATCTGCACCTGAGCTACAGTGTCGAGGCAAGGGCCAGCTTCTGCCACGCCCGGCCCAGCTCTTGTCTGGGGCTTCTGGCAATCCTGGGGCGCTCTGAATAAGGCTTTGCAGCAATTTGGCAGCAATTTGACCAGCCGTGCCCGAGTGGCAGGTGCTGTATGCACAGTCTGGCTTAGCAGGGCACAATCTAGGCCATTTAACAATGGGGGCTCACAGTGAGCCTACGAGGGGGCTCTGGACAGTGCCCGGGGTGGGCAGCAGCAAAGTGGTCAGCATTCAAGGAGAGCAAACCACCACCTCGGGGTCTGCTGATGTTGCAGATCAACCAAGAGAGACCAGAGAGCTTGGTCCTTCCTTGCCGTAGGATCATGGAGAGGTATGTGCATCTCTAATCCAAATGTGTGGGTTTAAACAGCAGCTCCATGACTACATACTCTGAATTGGTTATTTGACTGTCCAAATGCACCAGCTGATTTTGGAATTTTGTCTGACCCTTTAGACCCTTTATGCTTGAGCTTGAGTGCTGGAGTCGCCTCCCCAGGCGGGAGGTACGAATAGCCTCCAACCAAACATTGCCACCACCAACACAGCCCGAAGCCACCTGGTTTGGTTTGGTTTTGCTTTTATTCATAATTGTTGTTTTTTTTTAATCAGTGCATAATAGCCATTCTTGTGTGCCCATTTCTCAAGAATTTTGACTTAACAATCTGTCAAAGGGTTCCTCCTTTCATGGCAGCTCAAGAAGAAAAGGACTCCGCCTAGACATCCTCCAAGTAAGGAGTAAATTGTTTCATTTTAACTCAAAAGTCAAACTGCTCAGGCCAGGGCAGATCTGGAGCCTCTGTGGTCACTTGGCTTTGATGTCATCACCTTGTCTCAAATGCCTGGATGATTTGATGCTTTGTATCAAACCCCTGGGGGGTTCATTCTGACATATTCATGAATGTATATAACAGAGTTTGCTCCATTTCAGTCCCGGCACCATCTCTTTCCCTCATCCTCTTCTTCCCCAGGTCCTCTTCCTTGACTCATGTGTCTTCCTTCTATATTTTTTAAATATATTTTTATTTTATTTATTTATTTACTTACTTACTTGCTAGTTTTTATGTGGTGCTGAGGAGGGAGCGTAGTGCCTCACCCATGCTAGGCAAGTGCTCTACCTCTGAGCCACAACCCAGCCCTCCTAATTGTTTTTTAATCAGTGCATTATAGTTATATATAAAAATTGGGATTCACTGCAGCACCCAGTTCTTTGGCTGTCACTCACCAACTCCTGTGACCCTTATCTTTGACCTAAAGATCCTTGAGAGCTAATTCTTTAGGTTTAAAGAGATTCCAACAAGTAAATGAGAGCAGACGGATTTCTATTAAGATCTTTGTCTCTTTAGAAAAAGGAAAAGAAATAAAGGAGGAGATAGAAAGCCAAAGGGAAATATAATTACAGTTCTCTTTGCTTTGCCTTTCATCTCATTTCCAAGGGAAATTTGAAGTCTAGTGTAGCATGTGGGTTGATTTCAGCAGAACAACAGTAAACTCATTAGAAGCTATTTGATGGGATATTTTAGAAAAGAATACAGAGTAGAGGTTGTAAGAGAAAAATGAACATGTTCTATTCTAAGATTAGAATAAATTTTCTTTTACATTTTCTTCCTACTATAGAAACCAAATTAGGAGAAAAAGTTTGGACTCAAATTAATGGCCGACTCCTCAACACACGCAACAAGGACTGTGTGGAAAACATGCATGCTTGTGTCCTGTGCCCAAAGTCTCCATTCTTATCAGCTTCATAGTTTCCCAATGACAATACCTGTCCCCTCCTACTTAACTTTTAAGGGAAGTACAATAAAAATGAGCTGGCAAATACCATTCAAATGCCATTCCCTCGCTCTCTTCCACCTCTAGCCTCAAATAACATTTCCAGGAGGGCAGCTTCCAGGAGGTGTTTGATACAAAGCATCATCTCATCCAGGCATTTGAGACAAGGTAATGACATCAAAGCCAAGCGACCACAGAGGCTCCAGATCTGCCCTGGCCTGAGCAGTTTAACTTTTGAGTAAAAATGAAACAATTTATTCCTTACTTGGAGGATGTCTCTGTGGAGTCCTTTTCTTCATGAGCCGCCTTGAAATGAGTAATCCTTTGACAGATTGTTAAGTCAAAATTCTTGAGAAATGGGCACAAGTGAGAGAGCCCATGAAACAGATGGGGACCGTACCAAAGAGAACATGGGGCTTCCCAGGGGAACCAGCCACTGTGCCTCGTGGACTTTAGGGCAACACTGATCAAGAGACATACTTCTATTTTTTAAATAATCAAGAAAATAGTCATAGATTAAGCTACAGCAGGTGCCTCGTCGGCATCCTGTGCCCTGGCACGTGGACTGATGACACCATCACTCCTTGCTTTGCACATCTGTGTGCTGTTCTCGGGGACTTAGCTGCTCCTCCTGCCCCTGGTGGCACTGGCTGCCCTGAGCCAGGCAACCCGCCTGCAGGGGGGGGTCTCACAGTCGTTCATTTTCACTGGCTTTTCTTCTCAGGTGCTATATTAGTTAGCTTGTGGTGAGTTCTGCTGCGGTAACAAACACAACCCAGATCCCAGGGGCGGCAACTAAGCCGACGCCTCACCAATACTGCGTATGCTTTGCAGGTTGGCTGGGTCCCCGCTCCACAGTTCTGGTTCCAGCCTCCAGGCAGAAGAAGCGGCGTCTGTCATGAGCACACGGTCCTTGCAGTGGGAAGGGACAGCAGAACAGAGTGCTGGCACCTGGGCCTCTGCTCAGGAGGGCCACACACTGCATGCTCTCCCTCTGATTCCAAGGAAGTTGGGGGTCCAATCAGACATGAGCAGGGTGTGGTGTGTGCCCCTCTCAAAGGCCTTGAAGGGAGGGAGCCAGCAGAGAGGGCAGTGAATACTTTGAATAAATATCACAATCTACCATTGAGCTTCTGGTGGCCACTTTGTGAGAAAGTAGAGAATGTGGCTCTTCTACCATAGATCAATATTTGCTGTACTAATAACACATTTCTACCCCGCTGCTCTGTTTTTATGCCTTTTTGTAATTTCATAACTTTTCCCTTACGTGACAAAAACATGTAATTTTTGGAGCTACTTCAAGTGTCAGTTGAATCAACCATGTAGTTACCAACAACACACATGGAGCAAGGTCATTGCTCAACTGAAGCAAGGTCATTGCAACAACCAGGTCCAAATCTTCCTCTAACAGGCAACAATCACCTGGGTCACAGCTGTCTCCTGTCAACAGCAAACACAAAACATCATGGCTTGTAAGGTGCATTTCAACTGCGTGTTTACCAAAATGTGAAAGAAAATATGTATTACAGTCAAAGGCATACAGTCATCGTCTGAGTGTGTGTGTGTGTGTGTGTGTGTGTGTGTTTAAAATAAGATTTGCTAATTAACCATTAAATATATCCCTGCTTTTTACAATGTGGTTAGTGGGAGTTGGTTAGAAATGCAAAATCTCAGTTCTCAACCAAGTCCTGACTCAGAATATTAACAAGATCCACATACCTATTAAAGTTCACTAAGTAGTATTCTAAATGACTCTAATCTCCTAACTGCAAAGTGCATCCCAGTAGAGAGAATACATACACACCCACGTGGGTCAGGGTGTGATCACATGACTCCTCTCCCACATCTCCCTGCAGCTGGGGGCCCGGGCATGTTAGTCTATTTTCGTTACTATAACACCATATTGGAAGCTGGGTACTTATAAAGAAAAGAGGTTTATTTGTGTTATAGTTTGGGAGGCTGCAAGTCCAAGAGCTGCACCACTGGTGCAGCCTCTGGTGGGGACCTCCTGTTGGACGGCGCCACAATGGTGGGAACACGCGTGGGGGAGGTCACAGGGTGAGAGAGGAAGATGAAGACCCGGGAGGGGCCAGTCTGGCCTTTTCTACCACAACCAGCTAACCAGGGTCCCGTGGGAACTACATCGATCCCTTCTGAGGACACTCCCCAGGGACCCAGTGGCCTCCCTCCCCTCCCACATCACCAGGCTGAGGACCAAGCATCCAACACATAGGCCTTTAGAGGACAACCACACCCCACTCACAGGAGCCAGAGGAAGGGCACTGCAGGCACACTCCATCCTGCAAGACGCGAGGTGACAGATGGAGCAGCACAACTCCGCGGCACGTGGCATCCCCGGGGCTGGTGGGCAGCTGCGCCTTTCTGCAGCAAACGCCTGAGCCACTCACCCCGCAAGAGACAAGGCTCATCGCGGCTCGCTGGAGGCTTCGGTGCTGCTGCTCTGGGGCCTGTGGCAGGGAGGGCACGGTGAAGCACAGCGGCTCACGCCAGTCACGGCCAGCACACAAAAGACCCCAGAGCCCCTGGAGGGCACGCCCCCTGGGACCCCCTCTTAAAGCTCCCACCCTCCCAACAGCACCAACCTG
Source organism: Tamias sibiricus (assembly GCA_025594165.1). NCBI lineage: Eukaryota > Metazoa > Chordata > Mammalia > Rodentia > Sciuridae > Tamias > Tamias sibiricus. Next base: position 164,984,029 of record CM046662.1, on the reverse strand, counting down.
GGGACCAAGGCCTCAACATGGGGCTTGGGGTCAGTGCAGATCCACACTGCGCAGGAAGCCCTTTAAAGGCACTGAGGCCTGGGCCCGCCCTCTTAGATGCGTTTGTTTGGGGCACCACGTTTTCAAACGCTTCTGTGGATGGCTCTGCTGTGCACCTGGGCTGGGCTTCTGAGGTACAGGGAGGGTATGGAAGGCCTGTCTGTGGACGGTGACCCAGGCTAGACTGCAAAAGCCCTCTGTGAGCCCAAGAACCCTTTCTTCTGCTCTCGGGGTTGTCGCCGCCTGAAGCGATGGCTGCTTGGAGCAACAAAGCCGCGGGAATAAGTTCAGAGGCAGACTGGAAACGAACAGGCTCTTTATTCTGCCAGCTTCTCTCTCCGGCTCCAACAACACCCCCACACGCGTCCACGCTCCTCCAACAACCACAAAATGGCCCCGACGACGACCCACAATCCCCCTGGCCAAGTCTCCCGAGATCATGCAAATGGCACGGACCAGATCCACAATGTCCCGGGCCAAGTCTCACGAGACCATGGAAGGTGGTGATGCTATGGCTCACAGCTAGCCGCGATCTTAGCTATCTCCTTTATTAGGGCTCCTGCACGGGGTCACTGTGTACAAACCTTTTGATTCAGGAGGCTGGGAAGAAGGGATGCATTGCCCCAGGGACAGAGCCACCAGGAATCAGGGTTCTAGCAGCTTGCGGAGGGCACCTTGGATGACTTGACTTAATCTGATCACCAATACCTGTGTAAAAATCCAGTGCCACCTGACGGGGGGACCCACAAACTCCAAGTCCAAAGGCTTGAATCTGAAGTGCTTCTCCTGGGCGTGCCTTCTTTGCCTTGAGTGATTCATCCACACATCCTGAGTCTCAATACCCTTCTCGGTTAAGTGGGCTTGAAAGTTGTGCCTGCCACCGGCCACCACTCCTGGGGTTCTGAGAACAACAAAGGCACTCCTCGGAATGGACTTATCAAGTGCTACAGAGACGCAGGGTGTGCTGATTTTGTACATGATTTTATCATTGCTCTCATTTTGCTTTCTCTTTCTCTAATGAGTTACTGGTGGCCTGTAAGACAGAGAGAGAGATCCTCTGCCGTGTGGCATTTGAATCTAGGCACACACGCTAAAATCCAGAGTTTTCAAACTAAGCTTTTTTAAGGCACTAAGGTTGACTAAATTTGGGGTTCATGGAGTACTTTTCAAAAACAACTAGGTTCTAGGTTTTTGATTGTTTGTTGGTGAAGCAACTGATTTTCCCCACCCTCTACTTTTTGAGAGGATATTTAATTTAAACTTAGTTTGCCTTCAACTTCCAAATTGCTTCCACCTTTTTTTTTTCTTAATATTTTTGTTATTGGTGGCGTAGTTGGACACAATACCTTTATTTATTTATTTTTATGTGGTGCTGAGGATGGAACCCAGTGCCTCGCACGTGCTAGGCAAGCGCTCTACCGCTGAGCCACAACCCCAGCCCCTCATTTTCATCTAATGGTGGCATCCTGTGGTCCTCTGTAAGCAAAGGTTAAAATCTCACTAGAAAGTCAGCAGTCAAAATATCGCCACCAATTATAATATGTGGAATGATATCTGGCTGTGAGGGTATTGTTATCCTCATTTCTGATTTCATCTTAGAATTTTTTTTTTTTTTTTTGCTACGTGTGTGTATCTATAAGCAGCAAACAGTTTGCTTGTACAAATAACTCAACCAGTATAATGTGAAAGAGTGTCGACCAAGTGCACACACGCACACACGTACACGTGTGGATGTAGTGTACCTGTCTGTGCTCAAGAGAATACGTGCCACAGTGGCAAATGTGGTGACATGGCCAACTCCTGCCATTCTAAAAACCTCGAAGTCTGCCAGGGTCATAGATACAGAATGAAGCCATCTGTTCTCTCTGCCAACCTATAAATACAACCTGGGCAGACGACATGCTTGCTGGGGGAGGCAGACTTTCTTTACCTGTTTTAACTTTGAAACGTCAGCCGGGTCACCAACACTGGCAACCATCACCCCGACTTTTGAAGTGGAAAAATCACTTGCACTGCAGCGGCTGACGACAGGCCTTTCATTCCAAAAGGACATAAAATTCAGAAGTGAAAATGAAGGTGGGCGAGCCCATATTTCTTCCCTGGGTGTCAGTGCTACATCTCTGGGAAGTTCCCGGCGACAACGCCTGCCTGGTAACTTAACAGGGAGACGCGGCAACGACCATTAATCTCACATGATGGGAGAAGGTGTGTCCGTGAACCTTCTACACGGAGGCATGAAAAATCGACTCAATCCTTCCTCCGCCCTGTTCTGCTTTTCCTCTTTCAACAGGCCCCATTCCCGTCAAAATGCTCATGTGCCCTCAAATCCAAGTTCATGCTGCCGGACGGACAGGCGGTCCCAGGACTACAGCTCAGAGTCCGACCTCGCGCTCTGCTGGGGGAACTGTCGCCCGGTGTGGAGCACCCACTCTCTCAGGCTCCACCTGCTGAGATGGGTTTCCCTGGGGCCTGTCCAGAGACCATCAGGGAGGCTGGCAGAGTCACCCCCAACCCCAGGAACAGCTGCCAACACACCGAGCGGCGCAGGGAGGGATGAGATGTGGCAGGACCGGGAAGAGGGCTCCTCAGAATAAGTGGGACGTTCGTTTGTGAGCCATCCTGGGAAAGGTGGAGGTGGCATATTCTAGAAATAAGAGTGGCATAAAATAGGTGAAGATAAAAGGGAAAAAGAGAGTCGTGTTAGAGAATTTTTGTTTTCAAAACAATTCAATCCTACCCCTGGTGTGGTGGGATAATCAGTAAAAAGGTCCTTCTTTCAACTCAAGTAACAAAGAGAAAAACCAAGCTTTGATCACTTCAAAGGAAACCAAATACAGTAAATGGGGAAACCTTAGGACAGAGGAGAAGGAGAGCTGATCTGTGGGGGTGGAAGGCTCAGTGACTAGCCCAGAGGCCCTGCATGGGCCTGCCAGGGCAGTGGTCTGCAGGGTCTTCTGGGTGGAGGGTGCCGGCAGGCCTGCAGTCTGCAGGTGAGGAGCCCTTCTCTGCTGCAGGGTGCAGCAGACAGAGGTGATGGACAGGAAGCCGGGGGCAAGCCTGGAAGCTGGGCAGAGTGCCCATCATTCAGGGTCTGAAAGTCCTGAATTACCAGATTTCTGTTTTAAAAAGTGGGTAGGGAGAAAGCACAAAACACCAGGAGCCCTGAAAAGTGAGGCCCTGAGAAGTCCTACCACCCCATGAGCAGAACATTCTGAAAGTGGTTTCCAGATCCTGGGTCAGGGTCCAGACTGCAGGATCGGAACGTGGTCCTTGGACCATATTCTAGAACCAAGCCTCAGATGTAAGTCTGAACAACCCTGTAATCAGGAGGCACAGAAAAATTACAGACAACGAGGCTAATCTAAGCCCTGGTGTTAGTATCACTCTGTTGAATTTGGGACTAAACTATGAACTCATCTCTCTCTCTCTCTCTCTCTCTCTCTCTCTCTCTCACACACACACACACACACACACACACACACACACAATGTGTCTCATTTAAGTCCTCAAAACACACACTGGCCTTGGGATTCAATTTGAAATTTGTAGTTGATTCTAGAATTGTGGTTTCCATTTGAAAGCAGTAAGAGAATTTCATGTTTATAAAAAGTGTTTGAATTTTAGCAGAATTTAATTCCTCTATTTATTATATTTATAAGAGCTGGGTAAGTGCTGAGGAAAAAAAATGTGCTTGTTGGGTTTGTAAAATGTGTCCTGTGAGGGATATGAAGTGTTTTTAAATTTTGAAAATACTTTTAAAAAGCTGTCAGGGATTTAACTAGTTAAGTCTCTAAGTTTCGTTGATTGTTTAAGTCAATTCCATTTGTTCAACTTCTGAATGAATCAAGAAAAGGAAACTACAAGTAGTTATTCTTACTTTTATACTAAAATTACTAAGTTTATTTGTTAAAACAAATCAGTCATCTTAACAGTTGAAGAAAAACATAAGTTTTTACTTTAAAACCTAAGCATTGATTTAAACAAAAATTATTCTAAGTATGTGGTATCAGTTTTTACTAACATGTTTGAAAAAACATCTTGAGTATTGTGTGTATACCTTAGTGATCTCAGAAAGGTGCTACATTTTGCTTTGAAGTGTAAGTAAGGCTATTTGCTTTTATTATTATTATTATTATTATTATTATTAACCATTTGAAGAGAGAGAAATTATCCTGATGTTTTAGCTAAGTTTAGAGCCTCCAATGCATCAAATACAACTTTTTCTAGTATGGTATTGACTTTACTTCCATTGAACTTATGCTTATTAATAATGACATAATAATGACAATTTAACATTTTAATTTTTTAAAGCATGTCTGCTGGCCTGTCTAATTAGTTTTTTCTTCTTAGCAGCCAGAAGCAGTGTATAATTTGACTCTCCAAGTCAACTTGCAGCCAGCCTATAGACTTGTGCTCTTTACCAACATCACTGTGAAGTGACCTTGGATGAGATAGCTAAGTCTCCTCCTTCTAGAACATGTTTCTCCCTTAAAGCCAGAGAGGAAAGTAACAGACCTAAGAGCTGAAAGCTCTTTAACAGGAGAAGGGCTCAGCACTTTATCTTGCACACATGCAAGGCTCGCTATTCTCTCCCAACATCAGGCTTTGATCACATTCTTCCTTCAAGGGAAAAACAATGTAGCCAAGTCCATGAACCAAGAGAACTTTGGAGGATGTCAGGACTCAGAAGATGCAGCTACTGCAGGAGCTCAGACACAACCCCATTCCCTGGTCACAAGAGACACATTTCAGGCAAAATAGAAACAATTTTCTTGAGCAATGACTCAGCCCCTTTTCCATGTCCCTCCCCGCAACCTTGATATTTTTCTGCTCCCCAGTCCTTCTTTTGCAAACCCAGCCCTACCTGAAAAGCCCTCAGAGGTGTGATTCACAGTGCTTAGCCTGGCACCTGGGCTCAGAGGACCACAGGTAGACTTCAGAGGGAGTCCTCAGACTTACATGACAAATTTGGGGTGAATGCAAATATTGCCATAACACAGGGAGAGGATGCCTGCTTCTGTCCTCTTCTCCAAGGGTCCCAAGGGTCGAAAAGTTAAGACCAACAACTCTCCAACTCCTCCCCACTGCCAACTCACTGACTTCTGTTCATTTCCTTGGAAGCCTATGGGCTGGCTCTGCAAGCAGGTGGATAGATTAACGCCAGTGGAGACAGCAGCTGGCAGGTGAAGGGCAAAACATCACACCAGGGACAGCCGTGCAGCCAAGAGATTTATTCAACAGCCTTTGTGGCTGGTAGCAAAACCAGAGAAGAGATGCTCTGGTCGAAGGTTGAAGAGGTGCTGGGAAGAGGGGAGCCAGGGAGAAGGGAGTGTGCAAGCTCTGGTGGGAGAGGGGAGTCAGGGAGAGGAGAGTGTGCAAGCTCTAGACAGAAGGTGGGTGCTTGATCGCACCGGCTAGGATCTCTGGAGCTATCAGCTAAAGCAGCTGCTGTCTGGCTGGAGGCTGGAGATGTCAGCTGGGAGCGGCCGTCGGGCTGAAGGTGGTGGGTCTGGAGCTGCCGGCTGGGGCAGCTGCCGTCGGCTGGAGGCGATGGGTCTGGAGCTGTTGCAGTGGCTTCCTCCTCCCCGCAGGGTCAAGCTGATGTGTCTGAGTGGCTTCCTCCTCTCAGCAACGACAAGCTGATGTGTGCATCTGTATCTGTGTGTGTGTGTGTGTGTGTGTGTGTGTGTGTGTGTGTGTATGTGTGTGTGTGTGTCTGAGTCTCTCGAACAGGGCCCTATATAGGGATTTCTGGTGGGAGGTGCGCCAGAGCAACCCCAACGCCATTGGCTATTTGCCCATAGAACAGGGTGAACTTTAAGCCTATTGGCTCTTGCCTGGGGAAAAGAAACATCCTGCCCGGGGAAGAAACATCCTGCTCAGAGAATGAAACAAAGTTGCTTCTCTCAGGATGTGGAAAGCTGAGGGGGGAGGGTAGCCCATCTATCAGCAGGGACCTAAGGATTATCTCAGGATCACAACAGCCAGCTTCAATCTGTACAACAAAGAAGTCAATGATGTGGCTTCTCAGGCATATTGATGACGATATTAGCAGTGTTTTAGGATTGCAGAGTGAGTATCTCAACAGAGTGGAATAATATAGTGATAAGGCTATGTGGAAGACATGGAAATACTTGCTGGAGGGATGTGTCTTCAATAGCCCCCCACAATGGCAAAACTCCCTGACTCACACCCACCCCACTGGCCCCAGGCACCAGCTCCTGCAGGGACGCAAGGACCTGGACACTGTAACTGATAGATAGGTTACCCTCCCCCCTCAGAGTTTTCCACATCCTGAGAGAAGCAACCTTGTTTCATTCTCGGCAGGATGTTTTCTTCCCCGGACAGGATGTTTTTTCCCCCAGGCAGGATGTTTCTTCCCGGGGCAGGATGTTTCTTTTCCCCTGGCAAGAGCCAATAAGCTTAAAGGTCACCCTGTTCTAGGGGCAAAGAGCCAATGGCATTGGGGTTGCTCTAGTGCACCCCCCACCAGAAATCCCTATATAAGGCCCTGTCCGAGAGACTCAGGTGAGACAGAGAGAGACACGCGGATACACAACATCGGCTTGTCGCTGCAGAGAGGAGGAAGCCACTGCAACAGCTCCAGACCCATCACCTCCAGCCGACAGCAGCTGCCCCAGCCGACAGCTCCAGACCCATCACGTTCAGCTCGATGGCAGCTCCCAGCTGACATCTCCAGCCTCCAGCCAGACAGCAGCTGCTTTAGCTGACAGCTCTAGAGATCCTAGCTGGTGCGACCAAGCACCCACCTTCTGTCCAGAGCTTGCACACTCCCCTCTCCCTGACTCCCTTCTCCCACCAGAGCTTGCACACTCCCCTCTCCCTGACTCCCCTCTCCCACCTCTTCGACCTTCGACCAGAGCACCTCTTCTCCGGTTTTTGCTACCTGCCACAAAGGCTGTTGAATAAATCTTTTGGCTGCACGGCTGTCCCCGGTGTGATGCTTTGCCCTTCAGTAACCACTGCCCATAAAGGAAACTGAAGCTTCAGCAGGAAGGGGATACTTCAGAGGTATGGCCAGCCAAGGTCACGCTTGAGATGGACTCACACTGCCCCTCCTGAGTAATGTGGCCACCTCCCGCTTTTAGATCTGTTGGTCCTAGGTCAGCCCTTGAGAAGGGAGATGTTGTTGCTCTTCACATCAAATGGAAATCCCCTAAAGGCCCTCTTCTGGGAAGATTCAGAAGCCAAGGAGTGGCCCCTGAGTCCCTTAGAAATGTGGCATCTGAAAGCCTACAAGAAAACCTTGGGTGGAGAATTTCTTTTTTCTACAAAACAATGAAGTCCCTCTGCCAGAGAAACCCGTTCCAAGCCCTTGCTAAGTGGCAGGCTTGGCTATCTGCTGGGAGACCTCAGCCTCGAGTGAGCAAAGTGGGACGTTATCCCCCTTCAAACCGTCACGCCCTCATCGCTCGTTCCGCGTAACAACCTCCCACTAGCCCGCAGACGTCCCCCTCCACAGGACTGTCCTGTCCTACTCGGCAGACACTGTTTTAACGCAGCTAGGGATGCGAGGTCATTGGATCACACTGCTTCATTTATAGATTGCCCGTGTCAGAGCCATGTGGCCGGTGCCCCAGCACCCTCCTGGGACCCTCCTGGGGCTGGGAGAGACTTGACTGGCTTGCTGGCCCCCAGCCTCACAGGGTGAAGAGCGCATGGGCGGGGGTCACCTGCCTCCTGCACCAGTTCACTTGGGACAATTGACTACCCCTCATCCCAGGGCATTCGGCAATGTTTGGAAACATTGTGGGTTGTCACCACCCAAAGGTTTGCTAGCAGCATCTGGCGGTAGAGGGCAGGGATGCCACGCAGGACAGCAGCCACAACAAAGACCCGGTGTCGACGTCCATAGGTCAACGAGCCTCAGAGGCTGGTCCTGTGGCACCTAGGGCTTTCTAAATCCAGGCAGCCCACAGCTGCACTCATCCTTTCCTCTGAATCATTGAGAATGAGAAAGAACATCTTCTGAGATGAAGACAAGAGGGTATGCATGGGTACCCAAAAAATTCCAGTCTGTGGAATGAGAAGGATCTTCTAGGTGTTAGGAGCTGTCATGCCTGATGAAGACCGGGGGGTGACAACGCCCAGGTGTCAGCGGAGCCCCTGATGTGGTTACGACTCACCTCTGTGCTTCTGTAGGTGCTGTTCTTAGCGGAGCATTGAAATCTCTTTGAAACACTTTACAAATTCTCTTTGTAAAATTTTGCTGAGGGTCTGGGGGTGTGGCTCTGTGGTAGAGTGCCTGCCCAGCATGAGCAAGGCCCTGGGTTCAATCCCCAGCACCAATAATACCCAATGATGCCACCTTACCAAAGCTTGTACACAAAAGCACACAGCAGTGGTATTCACAAGAGCGAAAGACGGAAATGACCCAAACGCTCAACAGCTAGTAAATGCATGATCAAAATGGGATATATCCACACAATGGATTATTGTTTGGTGATGAAAAGGAACAAAATACTAATACATGCTACAGCCTGAACAGACCTCAAAAACACAATGCTAAGTAAAATAGCCAGACAGAATAGACCACATATTATATAATTCAATTAACATGAAATGCCTTTAAAAAAAATAAAAGACATACCTATAGAAAGAGCAGATTAATGGTTTCCTTGAGTTGGGAAAGGATTCCATAGAATGAAGGTTGGTTGCAAATGGACATAGGGGATCTTTGGGGGTCAGTGGAAATGTGCTCTATTTATATTACGGCAATAGTTGTACAACACTGTAAATTCACCAAAAGTAATACAATGGCATGCACTTAAAGCAGATGAATTTTTAATAACTCAAGTTCTTACAAAACAATCTACTGGACTTGGAAGGATTTTTTTCTGTTATATGGTAGGAAATGTTATAGAAAGAACAGCCAACTCAGAATATGATATCAATGTCCTAGCTCCAATTCTACGCACAATTAACTGCATTACTGGAGGTAAGGCCCTGACTTACCTGCTCTCGGACTCAGTCATACTGCCCTCTCCCAGATGCCCTGAGCTCTGGATAACTGACTGCTCACTTTCAATAGAGCAGACGCCACAGCTTCACTCCGGAGCCTGGGTCTCCTGCGTGGGTTCGATCCTGCTTGCTCAGAAGAGAGAATGGAGTGTCTGTTCCCACTAAGTCAAGGGTGGGACCACATGGGTCACCAAGGAAAAGCATGCTCCTCACCATCACAGGGCCCTCCTCCTAATCCACACCCCACCGGGCACACAGACAGGGTGCCCGCCGTCACCCCATGAAGACCCAGGGAAGGACTGGGCTGGTTCCTCATTGCCTGCAGCTTCTCGGGCAGGCCCGTGCACACCGAGGTGCTCCTTCCTCTCCCCTCCACGTGGGCTCGGAGCGCTGCGTCCCCTGCTGGGACAACAGCAAGGCTGTGCAGTGAGAACCCAGAGCCCGGGGCCACTGCAGGACAGCTGAGTCACTCTCACCAGGCCTATCAGGCAGCAAAGGCAGACAGTGGCCCATAGCACTGTTATGTAGGAGCCCTAATTAAGGAGATAGCTAAGATTGCGCTAGCTGTGAGCCATAAAGATGTTCAAGCATCACCACCTTCCATGGTCTCGCGAGACTTGGCCCCGAGGGATTGTGGATCGGGTGGTGCCATTGTGTGGTGGTTGCAGGAGTGTGGATGGTGTTGGAGTTGTTGTTGGAGCCGGAGAGAGAAGCTAGCAAAATAAAGAGCCTGTTTCGTTTCCAGTCTGCCTCTGAACTTATTCCCGCGGCGTCGGTGCTCCAAGCGGCCATCGCTTCAGGCAGCGACACTGTTAGGCCACCAAAACAACAGCAAGACAAGAGACCACCCGCGCTCGAAACATTGGCCACCGTGCAGCCTTTTCCACTCAAGAATCCCCACTCGTCGTGAATGGTGTGAACTGACACCTGTGGCAGGCCCAGCTCCTCACGGACCGCAAGATCGTCCTCCAAGGAGATTCCCCTGAGCAAGCAGAGGAGACTCCGCCAGGCTGTGTGCGAGAGAGAAGATGAGCCACGAGCCAAGCTGCGGGGGTCCCTGGCGGAGGGGCCACGCTGCTGGTGACCAGCGCTCACCATGGACAGGCTGTCCGGTGGGAACAGTGTGCCGGGGGGGGGGGGGGGGGGGGGGGGGAGGGCTGCAGGAGGGAGATGTCTGTTGTTCACTAAAACAACCCAGCTGTGTCTTTCCCCACCCTACTGTCTTACAGATCCCCTGAAATAATCTGCAACGCTGTCACCATATTACTAAATTGGTGGGGGGCGGGGCATGATTCTCCCAACGAAGCATTTAAGTCAAAAGAGAAGAAGAAACAGAAATAAACATGTCCTGGCATGTCTTACAAAACTCGAAGGACACCAAAGACTTGGTCTTGCCAAACGGTAAGTGCTAAATGCTGAGGGCCACCGCGGCTTCCAACGAGCCACCAGACGATTGTCCCCAGGCACGGTCTCCTCTCCACGGCATTTTGAGGGTACAACAAACTGCCTGCCGCAGTACCTCAGTGGAAACGGGGATTTTTAAGGATCGTTTTGGTGTCGTTAAAATTCAACAAGCATTTCTGAATAAATGTCCTGCCTGAAGCAACAGATCTAGCAACCTAGAAGAAGGGAGGCACTGAGCAGGTGAGTTCCTTCCCACACACTGGACACGGACCTGAGAAGAGGCCTCCTACTTCTCTCCTCTGTAGACCGTCTCCTCCTGAGTATTCCCAGTAGAGACCAGAAGTTCAGAACCAGGGGTGACTGTGTCCCCAAGGGCATTTGGCATAGACAGGGACATTCCATCCATGTACCCAGCCCCTAGTGGGTGAGGCCAGGGGTGCTGTTCTAAGTCCTACAAAGCAAAGGACAGTGCCCATAGCAGGGCGATCCAGCCCCAAATGGCAGTGGTGGAGGGGGAGGCCACCACGTAGGCTGAGCGTCTTTTATCTGGTCCAGGTCATTTGAAGGGGACCTGCCTTCTGCCTGTGCTGAGCGTACAGCTAGTCGGGACAGACAGTGCTAACGAGAGTACTCACCACACGGGGCTCTGTATGGGGACTCTAGCCTGGTGCTGTGGTTTGAGTGTGCTCCACAGGAGTTCAAGGGCTAGAGGCTTGGTCCCCGTGTGAAGGTATTGGGGGGTGGGGGTGCTACCTTTAAGATGTGAGGCTTAGTCCAAGGTGGGTAAGTCACTGTGGCCACCAGCTTTGGGAGGGATTAATGTAGTTCTTGAGGGACCTCAGTTAGTTCCCACGAGAGCAAGTTGTTATAAAGGCTGAGCCCGGCCCCTGAATTTCTCTGGCTTAGTGATTTCTTCTGCACTTGCTCCCACCACTGTGATACCAATCACCATGAGGCCCTCCTCAGAGGCCGAATACCTGGGGCTGTCTGATCTTCGACTTTTAGCCTTCAAACCTGTGCGTTAAGTGAACCTCTTTTCTTTATAAAGTACCTAGCCTCAGGTGTTTTGTTATAACAGCAGAAAACAGACCAACGTACTTGGCAAGAATGGGAACAAGAAAGGTGTTCCTGACACAATCAAGAGCTAAGGAAGGGTTTTCTAGAAGATATAAGTTTGCAATTGCTTTAGTCAGCTTTTTCACCACTGTGACTAAACGATCTGACAAGAACAATTTTAGAGGGGGAAAGTTTATTTGGGGCTCATGTTTCAGAGGTATCAATCCATAGATTGCTGGCTCCATTCCTTGGGGCTCAGATCGGGCTGAACATCATGGGGAAAGAGGGTGGTGGAGGGAAGCGGCTCACGTGATGACCAGAAAGCAGAAAGAGACTTCATTCACCAGATACCAAATATATACCCCAAAGGCACACCCCCAGTGACCCACCTCCTCCAACCACACCCTGCCTGTCTTCAGTTACCACTCAGTTAATCCTATCAGGGGATTAATTCACAGACTGGGTTAAAGCTCTCATAACCCAATCATTTGTCCTCTAAGCTTTCTTGCACTGTCTCACACATGAGTTTTTGAGGGACACCATAACAGTAATGAAAGGCAAGAAGTAACTAGACAAACTAAGAAGGGCAGTATACTAGTCTATGTCATGTTACTATAACAAAACACCTGAGGCAACTCACTTTAAAGAGAAAAGTTTTCATTTAGATGACAGTTTTAGAGGTTCAGAGACATGGCACCTCCATTGGCTCAGTCCTGATGAGGGTGGCATATTAATCTAAGAAACACTTCAGTCCTGGACAATGCCACTACCTGATGCAGCCACAAGGAAGTGTGAGAGTCATGAGACACACCATCAAGCTGGGTTTTGCTTACAACCTTACATGGGACTTCTCTATTACTGTCACTTTCTTCCTCTCTTCTTTTTATTTTTATTTTTGATTCTCCTGTGCATGAAACAAAGAAGCTTGAATCTACCGTGGTCTCTGGAAAAGTGCACTGCTCGCCCATGTGGGAGGAAGCTATTCTCCCTCGCTCCATCCTCTTCCTCCACGATACAGTGATGCTGGTCTCAACCAGACCTCCAGTGGCTCCATCCCACAGATGTGAGGGAGGTGCACCAGACACACTTGACCTCTCTTTAGAATCTGCAACTTCCCTTCTCTGAAAATATCCTGCCCTCTTGATAACGAGTCCCCTGTGAGAGCAGCCAGTGTGTGGACGTGGAAGCTTAGCCATTCTGGGTTTCTCCTGCTCATTTTGTTTTAAGGAGAGGATGAAAAATAAAATTTTCTCTTCACTTCCTGGAGAGGAAGTCTTAGGCTTCCCTAAGCTTCAGGCCAGAAGCAGGGACAATTGTCAGTCAGCCTGCTCCTCCATTGCCTTCTCCAGCTTCCCCACCACCTTCTCCAGTTCCCCCACCGCCTTCTCCATCTCCTCTACCTCCTTCTCCATCACCCCCACCACCTTCTCCAGCTCCTCCATCTCCTTCTCCATCTCCCCCGCCGCCTTCTCCATCTCCTCTGCCACCTTCTCCATCACCCCCACTGCCTTCTCCAGCTCCCCTGCTGCCTGCTCTGACTTCTCTACCTCCTTCTCCAGCTCCCCACCTCCTTCTCCATCTCCCCCGCCACCTTCTCCATCTCCTCTACCTCCTTCTCCAGCTCCTCCATCTCCTTCTCCATCTCCCCCGCCACCTTCTCCATCTCCTCTGCCACCTTCTACATCACCCCCACTGCCTCTCCATCACCCCCACCACCTTCTCCATCTCCCCCACCACCTTCTCCATCTCCTCTACCTCCTTCTCCAGCTCCTCCATCTCCTTCTCCATCTCCCCCACCACCTTCTCCATCTCCTCTGCCTCCTTCTCCAGCTCCTCCATCTCCTCCATCTCCACCACCGCCTTCTCCATCTCCTCTGCCACCTTCTCCATCACCCCCACTGCCTCTCCATCTCCCCCACCACCTTCTCCATCTCCTCTGCCTCCTTCTCCAGCTCCTCCATCTCCTCCATCTCCACCACCGCCTTCTCCATCTCCTCTGCCACCTTCTCCATCACCCCCACTGCCTTCTCCAGCTCCCCTGCTGCCTGCTCTGACTTCTCTACCTCCTTCTCCAGCTCCCCCACCTCCTTCTCCATCTCCCCCGCCACCTTCTCCATATCCTGTACCTCCTTCTCCAGCTCCTCCAGCTCCTTCTCCATCTCCTCTACCTCCTTCTCCAGCTCCTCCATCTTCTTCTCCATCTCCCCCGCCACCTTCTCCATCTCCTCTGCCACCTTCTACGTCACCCCCACTGCCTCTCCATCACCCCCACCACCTTCTCCATCTCCCCCACCACCTTCTCCATCTCCTCTACCTCCTTCTCCAGCTCCTCCAGCTCCTTCTCCATCTCCCCCACCACCTTCTCCATCTCCTCTACCTCCTTCTCTAGCTCCTCCATCTCCACCACCGCCTTCTCCATCTCCCCCACCACCTTCTCCAGCTCCTCCATCTCCTTCTCCATCTCCCCCACCGCCTTCTCCATCTCCTCTACCTCCTTCTCCAGCTCCTCCATCTCCTTCTCCATCACCCCCACCGCCTTCTCCATCTCCCCCACCACCTTCTCCATCTTTTCTACCTCCTTCTCCATCACCCCCACTGCCTTCTCCAGCTCCTCCATCTCCTCCATCTCCACCACCGCCTTCTCCATCTCCCCCACCACCTTCTCCAGCTCCCCCACCTCCTTCTCCATCTCCACCACCGCCTTCTCCAGCTCCCCCACCTCCTTCTCCAGCTCCCCCACCTCCTTCTCCAGCTCCCCACCTCCTTCTCCAGCTCCCCCACCTCCTTCTCCAGTTCCCCCACCATCTTCTTCTCCTGTTCCCCCACCTCCTTCTCCAGCGGGGTCCCCCACCACCTTCTCCAGCTCCCCCCCACCTTCTCCAGCTCCCCCACCTCCTTCTCCAGCTCCCCACTGCCTTCTCAATCTCTTCCACTGCTTCCTCCAGATGCTTTGGCCCAGGCTCCTTTGCTGTTTCTTTCCCTTCACAGAACCCAAAATAATGAGTCCCTCCATACTCAGTCTTTTTCTCTTCTTTTCTGCCTAGTCATTTCTACTACTGTCTTTAACAAGTATCCACATTCCAAAGATTCCCAGTTGATCCTGCAGACTTCACTCCCAGCCCTGGGTTTGGACACCCAGCTACTGACTTCTGGTCCACACTCACAGGTCTCCTGGCCATCTCAGACTTAACCTGTCCAAGAATACAGTCTCTCATGACTTGTTCTCACCTCTCCCCAGCTAAGGGTTAAGCCTTCCATCTGGCCTCCATCACAGCAGCCTCAGGCCTCCCTCAGTTCACACACCTGGTACCTTTTTACCACAGGCTTCTGCAAAGGATAACGCTGCTGCCCAGAACTTTCCCTGCTCCACGCTGCTTTTTTGTTTGTCATTATATAAACTGTCATCTTCTCTGAGGGACTGTCTCTGCTACTCTGCATCTAAAATGATCCCTCCTCTTTTCCTCTGATTAATCACCATGTGTATTTTCCTTCAACCCCCCCACGTAGCTGTACCATTTGTGAAATCAAGGCCCATGCGACATCCCAGCATCTGGACTGCAGCCTGGGCCACAGGAGGTCCTTAGGCTCAGAGTGAGTGAGTGAGTGGTGGGGATTGCAGCTGAGATGGATATACAAGAGGAGGCGGTGGGGGCTTCGGGAGGCTGGTGTGGGGATGAATTTCACGTCATGCATTGAGCTGGAGGCACCTGGAGGGGGAAGGACAGATGCGTCCATGTGACGAGTGGACATCTGAATGGGACTCTCCTGACTGTGACTGCCAAGGCAGGGTCAGCAGAGCACAGGGCCAAGACAGAACCCCAGAACTCCACAGGGCCCTGCTGGCCTGCCACCCGCATCCACGCATCCACCATGTCTTCCTGCCCGGACTCCCTGCCTTGTCTCCCAAGCGGGGCCAGAATCAGTGAACAGAGAACTGTGACCTACGGCCACGGATGCCCTCTGTGCACTCTCTCTCCCATGCCTTCCCCATTCCCTGGATAATTGGACGGAAAATGTGGGTGCAAAAATACACACCTGTGTGTGAGCCTTTGGTGACTGCTGTGAGTGGGGTGAGATTGACCCCCCACCAAGACGCTGAGGCTACTTGCCACTCTCAGTCCCATCACCAGGAAAGCTGGGGAACCCCTGCATTATCAGGCACAATGGCACTGCCCACAGACTGTAGGCCAGGTGGACAACAGCTGGGTGTGGGGAGACGGTGCCGCCCACTGAGTTCTTTCTCCTCCATTTTAGCTGGTATATGGCTGTCCAGAAAGCCACCTCCCTTGCAGTCTGCTGTGGACTTGAACTAAGTTTTAGCAACCAGATGAGAAGAAGACAAGGATATTCTTTTGAGTTGAATTGTGTCCCCTTCCAAATTCATCCATTGGAGTCCTAGCTCCCAGTACCTCAGGATATAAGTTTATTTAGAGATAGGATCTTTCAGAAGAGGTCAAGTTTATATAAGGGAATTTTAAAGTAGGATCTATCCAATATGACCTGAATCCTTGTTAAAACAGGGAAGTTTAAATGGTTGGAACTGGAGAACATCATGCTAAGGGAAATAAACCAGGCTTAGAAAGTCAAGGTTTGAAGTCAAAGAGAGAGAGAGAAAAAAGAAGGGGAAAAACGAAAATAGAAGATCAGTAGAGTAAGAGAAAGAGGATAGACACGGAAGGAGGAAAGGAGGGCATAGAGTTACTGGGAAATGAAATCTACCAAATTATGCTATGTATGAACACACCATGATGAAGTGTGTGTGTGTGTGTGTGTGTGTGTGTGTGCGTGAGTCGTGCATGCATGTGTGCACCACTAATTAACAATAACAACGGCAGAAGGAAAATCTGTAAAAGTAGAGCAAGCAGACTGGGGGAGGGAGGAGGACAGGGGAAAGGGAAAGTTGTAAGGACGGAGGTGGATCAAACTGTCATATGCACGTGTGGATGTGACCTAATGACTTCCACTCTTATGTGTGATTATGATGCACCAATGAAAAAGGGGAGTTTGGACACAGAGCTCTGTGTAGAAGGAAGGCAGAGGGACGGTCCACAGGAAGATCAGCCATCTACAAGCCAAGAAGAGAGGCCTGGAGCAGATTCTTTCCTTACAGTCCTTAGAACAAACCTGCCCACGCCCTTCCTAGGACTTTCGGCCTCCGGAACTGCGAGGCAATACATTTCTGTTCATCAAGCCACAGTCAGGGCCCTTTATTACAGCAGTCCTAGCAAACTAATACAGCCACCCCTGGTGAACCCCCTGGACTTTCTCCCTTCCTTGCAGCTCTGGGGATGACAAGACCGGAGCAGCCACCCGGGATCCAAGGAGGGAGCAGATGCCGAGGTTGGCGGAGCCACAGCTCTATTGATGGAGCACATGTCACTGTCCTTCTGTAAACTAAGATAGAAAAGAGACAGGTCTGTTTTTTTTTTCTAAGCCTCTTTGTTTTGGGGCTCTTTGTTATAGGAGCTTAGCCTATATCCTATCTGATACGTGTTGCAAACAAGTCATAACTACCTGTAAATTGACTCCTAGGTGACTTCCAAAGAAAGCCTGACAGTGTACACTTGGCCTCTCATCCCTGCTCCTTCTACATCCTCTGTGTATCCTGCCATAGCCATCTCTCCTCCTAACCCTTCGATTTCGTTAGCCTGGTTAACTTGGTTTTCATTGTGAGGTTTCACTGTCTTTTCATTTGCAGACCAAACAAAGCAACGCTTCCAAGATTTTTTTCTTCTTGTCCCCTCAGATCCATTATTCCCTTTATTTCACTCCAATCTGCTATTCAAGTTCAAAATGCTTTCCAGAATGCAAGCCTGCCATTGTGCTATTCTTTTCTTTTCAAAATAGACACAGTTCACTGTGGCTCAGCTGGCTCATTACAGGTAAAGCCCTGTTTCAAAACATTCATCTATCTACTCTGTGTCTTTGACTTGGACACACAGTCCCCTTTGAAATTAAAGGAACTTCCTGTAAGAGAATACAGAGACAATGGGATTTGGCTGGACATGTTTGGCCTTTAAAAAATATCAACATTAAAATAAAGATTCCTGTTAATTGATACCCACGTGCCTGACTTCTCTTAATCAATAGAAGTCAAAGGAGGAAAGCCAAGGGAAAAAACCACCAAATGCTCCTAAATTCTCTCTCTAAGGAAAGTCCCTGGCATGAATTTTCTCTTGTCCAAGTTGGAATATCTGGAATGGAAATTCTGTACATCAAACACAGGTGGCTTCAGAGTTTTCTCTGTGATTGATTCTACTGTTCCTGAGCCTTTTTCTCATGCAGATATCCCATGCAAGTGCAAATAGGGGTGCCTTCTACATTCCAGATCAAAATTAAAAATCAGTGAAGCATTCGTCTGCAAATGTAAACTAATCAGTCAGTCCTGCAGTCTTTTTTCCTCTAGTGTAAAGGGCAACATGGAAACATCCGAACCGTTCAATAATGACATAACTTACCTTCTCTGGGATCCATTTTTACTTGCAAAATTTTACTCCCTCCATGAACTGAACAGAAGATAAAATATGGAAAAGCCGTATTTCTTTTCCTGGCTCTGTCAGTGGAAGAGTGTTCGACCTTGGGGGGAGATCTCCTTTCTCTGACTTTGCTTCCTCATTTGCAAAACAGGGAAAGCAAAGTTCCACTAATTTAGTAATAAATTATCTCATTACTGAGTGTAAACACTGTCATTGTTTAGCATTTATTTCTGCAATCTGCCAGGACGTTTTGAAATTTCTGCATGAAATATACAACTTAATGCACCGTTCCTCCTGTCTCTAACTCAGAGGCGTGTTGGCGGAGTCGAGGCAGAATGGCGAACCCATGGGCCATGTAAATGAAATGCTATTTAATTTATTTTCAGATGGATAAAAGGAAATGTAATTAAGCTCCCTAAAAGCCTTCTAAATAGACTTCCCTTAAAGAAGGGGTGGTGGGAAAGGAGGTCAGAGCTGATCAAAGCGGTAAATCAGATTCTGTGACACTTGACGATGGAGACCAGATTGGGGCATCTAGCAGAGAATCAAATGCAGGGTCAGCCAGAGACTTCCCAGAATGGGGAGGCAACACCAGAAACGCGGATCAGATGCTGGCCAGCGCCAGGAGAAAACCCTGCAGGCCTGAGGTCTGAGGCCAGGGCTGGGGACTCCTCCCTCTTCTCCCCAGGCACATGCTGTTAAATGTGTGTGTGTTTCCACTTAATGGTGGGAAGCCAAGATGTCAGTATAAAAACATAAAAAGGAGGGAGCACACTGAAAGCCTTGGCTCTGCAGAGCCCCAGAGAAAGATTTCCTTCTCTTCCATAGGCCTGCTCAAAGGGTCCGTGTCACACCACCACTGGAGAGTCCATATTGTTTGTTGAGTTCTGGTCACTGAAAAAAATGTCTTAATTGTTTGAAAGGACCCAAATGGAACAAGCACAACCATAAATACAAATATCTAACATCTCACATGCATTTTTAGCTTATTGTCTAGTTACGTTCGCAAATTAGGAAACGCCACACAATGAACATGAATTCTATTTCTTTCAAACTCTTTACCCTTCAGGGCATTCAAACTAAAGCAAAAGCATATTTATAAGTCGGGGGCCTCAATAATTCCACCTGCTTTGAAGTGGGAAATGTCGCCCTCTGAGGCCGTCAATGTTCCTGGAAATTTACTAACCATATAAACCGCACTATTACCCTTTAAAAATACATGTGCCCCAATGCATCAAAGACCTAGACACAGAGAGACCCATCTTTGAACTGATTGTGGGATTAACTCCTAGGCATCAACAGAGATAAAGTCATCAAAGTGCAATTTCCTCTCTCAAGAATGATAGGTCTTTATCATAAAAATCATAGAGTACAATCATGATTCTCCATTAAATAGTGGATAGCCCATGATCCGTAATTTACCAACAATCACACCCTCACACGGCTCTGTTCCGTTATCCCCTTTTTCAACATGATCCAATATTAATGTGCTGTTCTTACTGTACCACATTATTTTTTAAAAAGATAAGATACAATGTTAATCTGCCGTGAAATATGACAATGCATGATAATCAGTTACAATTGATGTTTTCAGCTCATCTTTGTCACCAAAGATGGTGAAGACCAGAAACAATCTCTTGTTAAAATAAAGATTTAATAACTGAAATAAGCATGAAACAATGACCAGGAATAGGATGGAATTCAAGCATAATATAAAAATCCCTACAATAAAAACAGTTTCGAATCACCGAGAAACACAAATTGAACAGTATACCTTTTTTCTGTAAGCACGCCTGAGGATAGAGCTGTACTACAATTCATGGGAGATGCTTATCAGAAATAGTCAGAAATAATGTTTCTCAAGGAGGAAGATTTCATTATTAGGTGATAAAAAGCAGCGTTACTAGAGACATTCTAACCATCCAGGTCTCTGGGCCTATTTTAAAATGTCCTTGGTGATGGTAACCACAAGTATGCGTAAGAACCATGAAACCTCAAAGCAGTTTGTTATTCTAATAAGAGTAAAATTGGTAATTGATACATTTTAATCATAACTTTCTACCAATCTTGTCACAATTCTTAAAGTTGAAGTTCAAATTAAGATAATGCAAAAAAAGTTTTTAAATGAAATACACTAAGATAATAACAGTAGTTAATATAGAGTGAAAGTGATTAACAGTCATTTTTATTTTATTCTCTCTGGCATCCAAACTTTCTGAAATATGGTTAACATGCTTAGTAAAAATTCAATATATTTGATTTTTTCCAAACTGACTAATATTTTCACTAGATAAACATAGCAGTTCACTGTGAGCCAAAGTCGTCACTGAGATTCTGAGGGATGCTAAAGAATGCAGAATATCACAAAAAATATCTTCAGATCTACCTGTCAAAAACAGACAGAACATGTCTTATTTAATCTGGGAGTTTGCCTTAACATCAGTTAAAAAAAAAAAAAAAAAAAAAAAAAAAAAACCTTTTCTACTAGTAAAAAACTCCCAAGATAAAGGAAGATATCAAGAAAACCATCCCATTCACAATAACCTCAAAATAGATAAATACTTGGGAATTTAATATAACCAAGAAGGTAAAAGAGCTCTACAATGAAAACTATAGAGCACTAAATAAGGAAATTGAAGATGGAAAGCCCTCCCATGTTCTTAGACTTGGATAGGCAGAGTCAGTACTGTCACGATGGCCACACTACCAAAAGCAATGTACAGATTCAATGCACTCCCCATCAAGGGACTAGTGACATCCTTCACAGAATTAGAAAAAAACAATTCTTAAATTTATTTGGAAGAATAAGAAATCTAGAATAGCCAAAGTAATACTGAGCAAGAGGAAAGCAGTTTGGCATCAAAATACTTGATCTGAAATTATACTACAGAGCTATAGTAACAAAAATAACATGGTCTTGGCATAAAAATAGACAAGAAGACCAATGAAAGAATCAAAGACACAGAGACAAGTCTACAAACCCATAGCCATCTAATATTTGACAAAGTGTCAAAATATATCTCAAATGGTGCTGGGAAAACTGGATAGCGATAGGGAGAAAAATGAAATTAGATCCTTATCTCTTGCTCTGCACAAAACTCAAATTGAAATGGATCAAAGACATAGGAATTAGACCAGAAACTTCATAACAGCTAGAACAAAAAAATAGGGTGAACACCCCATCATACCGGTGTCCTTAACAAATCCCCAAAAGCACAAGAAATAAATCAAAGAATCAACAAGTGGGGTGCCATCAAACTAAAAAGCTTCTGCATAACAAGGGAAATTATTAAGAACTCAAAAATAGAGTCTAAAGAATGGGAGGAAATCTTGTCCAGCTCTTCCTCCAATAGGGGATTAATATCTAATATATACAAAGAACTCAAAAACCTTACACCAAAAAGACTAATAACCCAATCAATAAATGGGCAAAAGAATGAAACAGAAACTTCTCAAAATAAGAAACACAAAAGGCCAATAAATAATGAAACAATGTTCAACATTTCTAGCAATCAGGGAAATGTAAATCAAAACTACACTAAGATTTCGTCTCACTCCAGTCAGATTAGCAATGATCAAGATTACAAATAATAAATGCCGGTGAAGTTGTGGGGGAAAAGGTACACTTGTACATTGTTGGTGAGACTGCAGACTGGTGCAACCACTCTGGAAAGCAATATGGAGATTCCTCCAAAAACTAGGGATGGAACCACCATACGACCCAACTATCCCACACCTTGGTATTTTCCCAAAAGATCTAAAATAAGCTTACTACAGAGATACAGCCACATCATTGTTTACAGCAGCACAATTCACAATAGCTCAATTATGGAATCAACCCAGATGCCCATCGATAGATGGAAGGAATAAGAAATTGTAGTATATACATACAATGGAGTTCTACTCAGCCATAAACAAGAATGAAATTATGGCATTTGACAGTAAATGAATGGAAATGGAGAATATCATGCTAAGTGAAATAAGCCAAACTCAGAAAGTCAAAGGTTCAATATACAGATGCTAGAGTAAAATAAAGGAAAGGGGGAGGGAAGGCTAAGATAACAAAGAACCAATCAAATACAAATTAATAGTGGATCAAAAGGAAGTCAAGTAGAGTAGAGGAGGGAGAAGGGAAGTGGAGGGTGGATGGAAGGGAAAGGAAGGATCATAAACTGAGTTTGTTAGGATGAGCCCAAATACTGTGTGCAACTATAAAGCCCTAAGAATAATCATAACACCCCAAACTAAAAACAGCTGTCCTATCATGGGGTTTGGAGTAAGAGTGGACTTTATTTTTATTTTGTATATTCCTATTTCAAATTGTTTTGCATTGCTTTCATTTCTGCATTTATTTTTTAGAAAAAGAAACACTTTTCTGTTTTCTTGAAAAAAACGTTTTTCTTTTAAATGAAAATTCTCTATAAGCCCCAAGTGCATGCATATTTTTGACTGCACAATAGGTATTGACCTAGGAAAAGCTCTGATACTCTTCAAACTGAAAAAAAAAAATGTTTGATGCTTTCCAAACATACTAATAACTTACTGAAGTTATTAACAAATGGGTTTCTCTTCCGGGGGTGATAGAAATGTTCAGAATTGGACAGTGGTGATAATTGCACAATCCTGTCCATATGCTAAAAAACCACCAAGTTTTACAGTATAAGATGGGATTTTTATCATATGTGAATTATACCTCAGAACAAAACAAACCCAGACGATATTGCAAAAGGGCATCAGATCCAAGCCTGAACTCTCTGAACCTGCCCCCATGACATCACTGTCCTTCCACCCAGCCAGAAGAAGATGGGACTGTCAGCAGAGGCCACCCTGTCCTCAACACCTTCTTTCCCAAGCTGAGCTTTGTTTAACCAGACAGTATTGTCCATGCACACCTATCTGACCACATCATGAGGAGTGTCCCAGTGAAGGGACACTCGTACCTCATAAGGACAGGAAATGTGTCCCTTGCTCAGAGTTGCAGACTTGCAGGGTCATTCTGCAGAGTCCCTCTTCAGAGTGGTCACCCCAAGACGTCTCCCACTCTTGGAAGCCCATCGTGGTGCCGCCTTTGGTGTATCACCCGCCTTTGGCTGCATCACTAACCATCACAAAATTTAATGGCTCCAGACAGCCACCAGGTGTGTGACTCAGGATTCTGCAGGGTGACCCTCTCGGCTGAGGCGCTTCCAGCTCAGCGGCGGTGGTCAGGTTGGCTGTCTGGGGTCGCCAGTGACCTGGCTGACCTGCCTCTTCATCCAGCAGGGGAGCCCAGGCTTCCTCACTGCCCAGGAAGCAAGTGGGGCGGACAGGGACCATGAGCCTGCACGTGGGCCACTTCACCCCTTCTCACAGCTGACTGGAGTCCAAGTCAGCACGGACCCAAGGAGCAGGAAAATAAGTGCCACCTCTTCATTGGAGCGAGCAGAGCTGCAAGATGTGGGACACAGGAGGGAAGAACTGCGGTCACTTTTTGAAAACGACCTGCCACACAGCCCTCCCGGCTCAGACACCACAATTTTAAACACAAAGAAATAAGCGTTCCAGGGCTCTCGATTCGCAGAGCTGCCCTCCCAGTGGGACCCAGGGAACAGAATGTTTTAATGACTTCAAAGCCATGTGTTATTGCAAGAGGAAGAGTTTCCACTAGAGAAAACATTCCCAGGTGAACTGAAATGCATCCCACATCCTAGGTCCCTGCCTCCTCCTGAGATCCGGGGGTGGATAGAGTCGACTCAACAGAAAGGGAGCTCCCGCCTTTCCGTGCCCTGGATGAGGGTGGCAGAGAGGTCTGGGCAGTAAACGGAGCCTTAAAGTGTCCTCAAAGACTCCAAGCCCAGGGGAGGTGCTGGGTTTTGCCGTTCTTATAGCCAAAGGCTACGTGTGTTTGCGTTCTCTGTGCTGCAAAGATACAATGATCTGGTCCCAGCGTGTGTTTCTTCAGATCTGTTTTGTGTGGGTTAAGTTTATAATCTGCAGGGGGAGAGTCACGGGGTTTGGGGGTGGGGGGGAAGGAGGTAGAAACGCAGTGATCTCAAAATGCAGGAGAATTGGGAAGAAGACCCCAAATACCTCTGCACAGCAGAATTACTTAGTAAACTTCCTAAAAATGCTATTTCTTGAGCTCTACTGTCAGGCATTGTGATTCCATATATTTGGGGTTCAGTGCATAAACCTGTAATTTGAGCAAGCTTCCCAGTTTGTCTGGGCGAGTTGGGTTTTATTATGTAAGGAATGGGGTGATTATGTCTGCTCCATCTGGCTTCAATGGATGTGCTGATAGACATTGTTAGTTTGAGATCCTGTAATCTAAGCTAATCATAGAGGGGAAATCGCCAAGGTAGGCAAGTTTATACGCAGTGCGTTTCTACCTTACTTACCAGGATCTGCATTTCAATTTCTTGCCATCTACTGATCACTCACAAAAATCTAGTACTTCCGTAGTACCTTACACAGTATATGAAGGGATTACATGCACCTAATTACAAAGATCTCAGGAAAAAAACTGCTTATGCAAAATGAATAGAAATGCATTTGCTGCCATGTTTGTAGCCCACCACTGGCACAACAAGATCACTCCATCCAACCAAAAGAAAAGCCAGCTGTCCCCATCCCACCTGTCTGCCATGCCATGCCTTGAGCTCGTGGGATGAGGTGGAATTGGGCTCCAGCCATCACACTCACATCCCAGGCTGAAGACTGGGGAAGGGAAATAAGAAAGCAGATAGCCCCTCCACCTTTAAAGAAACTTCCTGGGATTTGCAGGTGTTCTACTCACGTCCCACTGTCAGATCTTAGGCACATGGAAAAGAGGTCACCAGAAAGGAAGATGGAAGCTTCAGTCTCCACTCCAGACTGAACACACAGGGGCTGGATTTCTATGCAAGAAGGAGAAACAGAAATTGCAAGAAGAAATCCCTTCTGTACTAGGATATGTCAGAACTTTTATTTATAGCCCATGAAAAAATTATATGCATGAAAGTATTCACTGCCAAATTATTCATAAGAAGAGTAAAAACATGAAAACACATTAAATGGCCAACAATAGGAAACCACTAAGTCAACTGTGGGACATCAGTTTAATAAAACAATGTAGAATCACCAAAGGGGTTGTTTAACAAGATTAAACAGCTACTTTTAGCTTGAAATGCTGATACAGGGCCTCTTCTTCCTTTCTCTCTTAAATATCAAAGAACCACAAACAGCCCTGAAAACTAGCACCGACAGGAAGCCAGCGCCTTGGTCCCAGAATAAACAAGCCCAGGTAGCACTAAGAGTTTGATATGATGAAGCCACCCAGGCTCCAGGTCGCTGCAAACTCAAACCCTGTGAACCAAATTTCCTCTAGAAAATACAAACAAAAGAATGAAAGCAAGAAGGCATCTCCGTCCCCCCAACATCAGTCCCAAGGCACGGAACTAATTCGCTTCCTGGCCCACGGTCTCGGCCACCCTCCAGGACTGGAGGTGAGCAGCTGACTTTCAGACGGACCTTCCCCTCAGTATCGGCTTATATCTACGTGTAACCATAAGCCCCAGGAAAAAAAAGAAAGTCAGGGAAAGGAAGAGCTGAAGAATCTTGGTGCTTCCCGACCGATGGTGTGGAGACAGACAGAACTCTGCTGGCAGTACAGGCACGGATCGTGTGTGCCGGATCTCCTGAGTTAGCAGTGTTCACAGCAGCTCGATTCACAAGAGCCGAACTGTGGAACCAACCCGATGCCCTTCAATAGATGAATGGATAAAGAAACTGTGGTATATACACACAATGGAATATTACTCAGCATTAAAAGAGAATAAAATCATGGCATTTGCAGGCACATGGATGGAGTTGGAGAATATCATGCTAAGTGAAGTAAGCCAATCCCCCCAAAAAAACAAAGGCTGAATGTTCTCTGATAAGTGGATGCTGATCCATAATGGGGGGGGGGGGGAGGCAGGCATGGGAAAAATGGAGGAGGTTTGATGGGGCAAGGTGGAGGGAGGGGCGGGGAGTGTGGAGAGGTGTAGGAGCCCTGTTTGGGGAGATGGCTTAAATTGCGGTTGACTACGGGCTTTGGACATGTTTGGGCATTGGCGCCTTCCGTAGTCTCACGGGACTTGGCCCGGGATCTTGCGAGACTGGCGGGAGATCTCGAGGGACTTGAGAGAGATTGCGGGAGAGGTCTGCGCCATTTTGGAGGTTAGAGGAGTGTGGACAGCATGTCGGGGTGTAGTTAGAGCCAGAGAGAAAAGTTATCAGAATAAAGGGCTATTTGTTTCCAGTTCGTCTCTAAACTTCTTCCCGTGGCTTCTTTGCTCCAAGCGGCCATCGCTTCAGGCGACAACAGAGAGGCAGGAAAGATGGTGGCACGAGATGGACATCATTACCCCAGGTACATGTATGACTGCACAGATGGTGCGACGCTACATTGTGTACAACCAGAGAAGTGAAAAGTTGTGCTGCAATTGTGTACAATGAATCAAAATGCATTCTGTTGCCATAATCAACTAATTAAAATTAATCAATTAATTAATTTTTAAAAAAGAAAGAGAACAACACAGGAAGGATGGGGAGACCACAGCAGCAGCAGCACCCCTTCCCACCGCAGGCTCAGAAGGGATCCCCACTCCCCCACCACAGGGCAGAGAGAAGGCTCCAGAACCCCCCCCCCCCCCCGCCTTCTCTCCCCCAGCACTGGCTTGGACCTGTGGTTTCTTCTCTTGGTGGTGAGCATCAGTGAAAGCACCACTCCTGATCCAGAAGGGCCGGTGGAGGAGCAGGGCTTTCATCGACCTCTGCCTTAGGAGGGTGGACATCGAGTCCTCCATGGGCATCCTCAGGAGAGCGCAGGTGGGTGGGCAATTTCGAGACACTGGGAGAAGATCCGCAAGGCAGGAACAAGCAGAGATGCTGGAACAAGACGTGATCGAGAACACGAGGCGGCTGAGTAGGTGGGACGCACTACACTACGGCACGTGGGGCATCTCCGGAAGGATCCAGAAACTGACGATAGTTGTTGCCTTTAGGGCGGGGAAGCGGGGATCCACCGATGCAGGAGCCCTAATTTAGGAGATAGCTAAGATTGCGGTTAGCTGTGAGCCAATAGCATTGCCACCTTCTGTGGTCTCGTGAGACTTGGCCCCGGACATGGCGCCATTTGCATGGTCTCCGAGACTTGGCCCAGCACAGCGCGGACGGGGTCAATGCCATTGTGTGTGTGGTGTGGTGGTTTTTTGTAGGAGTGTGTATGGTGTTGGAGGTTGTTAGAGCCGGAGAGAGAAGTTATCAGAATAAAAAGCCTGTTTGTTTCCAGTTTGCCTGTGAACTTCTTCCCGCTGCTTCATTGCTCCAAGCGGCCATCGCTTCAGACAGCAACACACAGATGTTGGCATGGAGAGGGAAATCGTTTGATAGCATATTATTTTGCACTTAGATAATCATATCACGCATCCTTACTGAATTTTAATAAAAAGATACAAGCAATACCCTTTTTCTAGTCCTCCCTCCATTAATTTCTAGACTTATGATGGAGAGAAAGGTGTTAGAACTGCCTCATGTGTCAGTTTCTCATGTATGAAATGCGGGACCACTACCTGTTAGGAGAAAGTGTAGAAAACACGCCATCTAAACCCTGGGACTTGAAGGTCCTCACCGAGGAGGGGCAGAGCTTTCCAGCTGTCTCTACCATGGCCAGTCCCTACAAGGCTGCACCAGCACCTGCCATCACACTTGACTTTCCTCTGGAGCACTAATCTGCCCTGGGACCTTTGCCTAGGTTAGTCCACTGTTCCTCACTGCTTTCCCCCTCATTTTCATCTGGGGACCTCCTCAACTGTCAGTACGGCATTTTGACTTCCTGATGTCACTTCCTTCTTTAGAAAGGACTTCCTTTATCCCTGCATTAGCACTTGTATTTATCTGTCCATAGAAAATTTGTTTGCCTTCATAATATTTTACATATGAATTCTAATATTTGTATCTGTAAAATACATGTAATTTATGTGATGTATGTGTCCATCAATTCGCTTTTTTTACATAAAAAAATTATCTGGGAATTTACTCTGTATCAATGTAATATATTCACAATTACATAGCATTCTAGTGGAACTCTGTAATATTCAACCAGTCCTCAAGAGATGGAATTAAAGTAATTTTCCCATTCTTTTGCAGTTAAAAATTGTGCTACAATAAATATGTTCAAATGTTATGTGTCAAAAAATAAAAATTTTAAAATAAATTTTGCATGCTACAGTTAAAATAAATAAATAAATAAACAGCCACAATCTTGAAATAAGACACCATGGCTCTGGCAGGAAGTGGACACTGCGGTGACAGAGCAGGCACAGCCGACTCTCACAGAATGGAAGCCTTCCTTCCAGCCCCCAAAGCTCTGGGTTTGAAACACAGAAAAAGAATTGTGCAGGATTTATCTACAATAACCACAAAACATCACTGAGAGAGCAAAAAGACAAGACTCCAATGGTGAGAGATTTTCCATTTGTCTGGATGAGGACTTAATAATAGAAAGGACACACGTCTCCCCCTGTTGGTGGGAGTGTAAAATGCTACAACATATCCCAAAAGGAAGCAACTGGTAGTGAATTGTTTCTGGTTTTTTTCTTACATCGTGGTTCCCTTAAGAATCTTTCAAAACATTTTGGATATTTTTCCCTAATAGCAGCTTCCCGTGAAGTGAAATTTCAATTGGCCTGCAGATACACTGAATACCTCTTTGAATTTGAATCGCTTTTAGACGTGTGATGGGCATCTGTTTGAAGTCAGTGTGTATAACTGTTTTACACCGAGAGCAAGCAAATTCTCCTCACCCACCCTCACAAACTACCAACAAGTGAAACCTTTCCTCTTCCTTGAGGACAACTGCACCCCAGCTGAAAATGCATGCTAGATTACAAATTCAAATGGAAGTCGTCTCCCTGTGGGTTCAACAGAAAATAAAAGTCACAAGAGATGGTTCAAAGCGCCACTCCCTGAGGGCGGGAAAGACTAAGAAAACTAAAAAGGGTCTACAGACACCAGACGCAAGCTGCCTGCGGAGCTGTCCTCACTCACAGTCACCCTGGAGAGGCAAGAGGACAAGTGTCGCCTGGGCCTGGTGAGACTGCAGCAGGCAGAGGGAGCTCCCACCTGCAGGACCTACCATGCGGAGGGACGGCCACCTCCCAGCACAGGCCAGAGTGGGGAGGGACACCACATCCTCACTCTCTTTCCTCTTTCTGGCAGACTCCCCTGGAGGCCCCAGCTGTGAAGCCAGCAGTCACTTGTGAAACAGGGAAGGATTCAGTCCAGGCTGACGCCTCTCCGGTAGGCTGGACAGTGTCCTCTCCATCTGGCTTGGCAACCTGGGCATCTTGGTCCAGGGCTCTGAGGCCTTTCTCAATCAGCAACAGAGCTCTCTCCACAGAGCTTCCTTGAAGGAAGAGCAACCGGCTGGGGTTCCATGAGGATCTCACCTCCTGAAGGGGAGCCCACTACTCCCTCCTGGTATCGTTTAGCTTGTTGTTCTATCCCTTGCTTTTCCTATAACTTGGAAGTTAGACCCAATGTCTTGGCCAAGTTTCCCAAGATGATTACATCACAGGTGCGAGGGAAGCTGTGTCAGGTTCCTCCAGACGCAGAGCAAGGCCTGAGCGGGTCTGGGCGTGGTGAGACACAGCGCCGCTCCCAGACGGAAATCAACTTGTGCAGTGTTGGCAGAACCACAGAATGGGGGCTCCCAACCACAAGAATGGGAAGTTATCCTCCATGTATGTATGATGTGTCAAAAATATACTCTACTCTCAAGTATGTCTAAGAAGAACATATAAAAAAACAAAAAAGAAAATGTGGGTTCCCAAAGTCTTTGCCAGCTGTTCATCTGACTGAAGGATTCGTGTAAAACTCATATAAAGAACTCAAAAAATCAACAACAAAAGAACATCTAATCCAATCCATAAATGGACAAATGGTCTGAATAGACACTTCTCCAAAACAAAAATAAAATGGTCGATAAATAGAAGAAGAAAAAATATTGACCATCTTAACCACCAGGGAAATTCAAATCAAAACTTCCTTGGGATCCCTTCTCACCCCAGTAAGAATGGCTGTTATTCAAAATAATAATAGCAAATGCTGGCAAGGATGTGGGGGAAAAGGAACCCTCATATGCTGTTGGAGGGAATGTAAATTAGTGTGGCCACTATGGAAAAAAGTATGAAACTAAAAATAGACTACCATATAATGCAGCATCCCAAAGGAAATGAAGTCATCAACCAAAGGAGTACCTCCATGCCCATGTTTATTGTGGCATGCTTCACAATAGCCAAGGGATAGAATCAGCCCAGGTGCCCATCAACAGAGGAATGGATAAAAAAATATGGTATTTGGAATTTTTTGAAATTATTTATTTACTTATTCATCATGCACAAGTATAGTATCTTTTTACATACAACTGCTTGTATGCAAAGTATATAAGTACCATTCAGATCTTCAATCATGCATTTAGGATAATGATATCCATCTCATTCAACCACCAATTTTTTTCCTCCCCCCCCCTCCTTGCTCCCTCCCTTCCCCTCCCTTTCCGTTGACCATTCTAGTGTTCCTCTAATCCTGTGTATCCCCATCTAACAACACTGTGAACTAGCCTCCTTATATCAGAGAAAACATTCGGTATTTGGATTTTTGGATTGACTAATTTCACTTAGCATTATATTCTCCAACTTCATCCATTTACCTGCAAACGCCATTATTTTATTCTCTCTTATTGCTGAGTAAAATTCCATTTTGTATATATATTTTATTCAGCCATAAATAGGACTGAAATCATGCCATTTACAGGAAAATGGATAGAACTAGATGGCATCACATTAAGCAAAGTTATCCAGACACAGAAAGACAAGCATCATGTTTCCTCTCATGTACGGAAACATAAAAGAGGAAGGAAAAAAAAAAGTGACCTTAAAATAGAAAACAGAAGATGGACCTTCAGGGAAGGAAGGTGGGGAGATCGGGGAGAGAGAAGAGGTCAAGGAAGAGCAGTAAGAAAGGTTGATCGGGCCCAAGCATAGTATGTGCCTGTTTGGAAATGTCACAGTGAGACCCATTAATGTGCACAGTGGATATAATCAAATGATTATAAATTAAAAAAAGACATGGGCTTCCACCGACCTCTCACCTAATGATTTTCCACCTGATGGCTGAAGTTGTTCCCTAACTGAGCCTGTCCTGATGGGAAACAGCAGTGCTGAATCCTACCTTCCCCTCCCCCGCTGGCTGGCACTCTTCTGTGAAGTGGAACTTGCCCTCGACAACTGGGATTATTTGGTTACCCTAGAAAACAGTTCCTCCGGGACAGGCAAGATAAAAGAACAATTTCTCTCTCCTCTAATTTCAAATAAGAGGTCCATTAAATTGTTCCCTCAAGGGACACTGATGGAATTTGGGGACTTTTTCTCTTTTGTAAACATTGCTGGAGACGCGTGGATTTTCACACAGTCTGTCTGTAGAAAGCAACTGAAATCACTGTTGTACACCAGCTGGGGCTTCAGCCAATGGGAGCAACTGCACACGTAATGCTCTGTCCTTTGGTCCATCCATCTGATAAGCCTTCCTTGCTTTCTGGCACAGAGAAACCTGTCAAGGCTCCTCTTACCCTTTCATGTCCTAAAATGGGCCATTGCTCCAGGAGCCAATATTCCTCACAGAGGCTAATGCTGTTAAAGGCCAAAATCTGGTGGCTAGAGTGCTATTTGCTGCTGAGGTGATACTGTTTTGAGGTCATGCCAGTGGTCAGAAATAGAAAATGAAATCACTAAGATATGAATTTATAAAATATTTTCTGTTTAATTTTATTATGGTGATATTTGAAGGCTGAGATTACAGCAAGTGCTATATGGAAAATACAGAAGAAATGTGTTTCTGCACATCGTAATGTATATATAATTTTAAGTAATGATGCTGATATTACTAATAGAAAACCTACTTGCTTATAATTTTACGATTCTTTTATCTTTAGATGAATTAAAGGTTTACATCCAATTCTATGCATCAAAGTCACTGGAAATAAATTCTTCTTCCGTTGTTACCAATTTTCTGTATCTGCTTCGATTTGCTTTAAAATGTAGTACCTGTAGGATTCCAAAGTTAAAACAATGTAAAAAGAAACACACTGAGATGTCAAAATAGATAACAATTTTATTGGTTTCTTATTCATTCTTTCCATTTCTTTTTATTAATATGTACCTAAGAAATGAGACTATCGCTTGCTTTCTCCTTCCCAATTGAGCACACTTAAAGTGCCTAGTTAATAAATTTCTCACTTAATGCATATTGGAGATATCTCAGTACAAATTATTATCTTTATAGTTACACATATAAGAAGTTTGCTTTCCTTTCAGTGTTCCTGTATCACTTTTGATCTGTAAGTATATTTAAAAAGAAAACATCAAGGGACACATCTTGGTTCCCACCCTGCTTGTGCTCCAAGCAGCGCTTGCTGGTTGTTGCCCGTTCCTCCTCCTGGTAGCATTCTGTTTTCATTTGCATCATTTGCATGGAAATGCACCCTGGACCTGCTGCCCCCCAGTTCTCAGGTCCCACTGACCCCACCTCTTTTTCCCATCATCCCTTAATATTGGTGTTCCTTAGGACCTTCCGTTCTTCCCACTCCACGCCTCCTCCCTGGAGTCAGTTTCCATCTCTATGTTAATGAATCTCAGTTCCACGGTGGTTCTCACTCTTGAGCTCCAGAAGGTGGGTTCACGACCACGACCTAATTCCTGAGCCACAGAAACCTATTTCCGAGTGTTGATGGGGTCTGTCTGCTTTCTGCCCAGAGGCACTGTGCAGTCAGCATGCACGAGATTGAGTTCAACCTCTTACCGCTCTTCCCCTCCCTCGTCCAAACTTCTGGTGTTAAAGATGGCGCCACCCCTATGGCTCAGGCATCAAGCTCCCTTCTTCCAGCCCTCTCCTCCCCTGCCTCCAGGGCCAGTGGACACCCGACACTCTCCCTCTACCTAGGACGTACGCAACCAACACATCTACTTTTCCTGGACCAGCCCATGTCCGGGGTCAGGTGGGTATCTTCTCTCTTGTCTGGGCTACTCCAACACCTCCTGCTTCTCGTTTCCATCTTCTCTGATTCAGTCTCCATACCATATTCAGAATAATTGTTTTAAATTGAAACTCAACATTCCCCTGATTAAAATCCAACAACTTCTTGTTATTCTCACAACAAAGCCAAACTTTGCTTCCTTATATTCTAACCTAACTTACCTACTGATGAGCTTTGCCTGGTATCGTCCTTCACCAGTTCCCTCTACTAAATTCAGTTTTGCTAAACTTCCTTTTTGTTTGTTGAGTTCTGAATATTTGTTGGTGCCTTTTATTTTTGAAAAGCTCTTTCCTCCACCTAGAATGTCACTTTTCTTCATACCCTCCCAAGTCCTTTGCTCAGATTCATTCTTTAGATCTTATCTAAATTATTACAGCTGGGTCTGGTGATTATAGTATTGTGAATGAGGCATCTAAAGTACCAAGTGTATGGTCTGACATAAGGTAGTCTGTCAATAAATTTTGATTATTAATATCATTTGGGAAGTTCTCTAAACTGAATTCATCTTTTGGATCAACTACTTTGCATTTGATTTAATTCATGTATCTGTTCTTCTGTACTTGAAAGTAGTGGATATATGTGGTTTCTTAATGCAGAAATAAGTGCAAGATAACTAATTCTGAATGATACCATTGGATTCCAGACCATCTCAAACAACTCTCCATTCTTAATTAAATGCTGTAAATTATGCTTTTGTCCTATATTTATATTCCCAAACTGCTTAAAAGCAGAGAAATGATATACATATCAACTTCAATGTGATCATTCTTTAAAAACAAACTCCAAAATAAGGCACAGCATTTATTTCACTTGAGGTTTGGTGGATAATGTCTTATCATAGAGACTTGGTAGGTAGACCTTTCTCTATAGGAGCACACGCTGTGAGGCTGAGATTACAGCAAGTACTGTATCATGCAAACAGAGGAAATGTGTTCCTGCATAGAGTGACAATTAGCAATTGATAAAGAGTCTCAGCTGTGCTGAGAACTTGAAATAAATGCGTTTCTGTTGAAAAGGAAAACAGTGAATACAAGTCTATATACTGCTAGGGAGAAAAATTACTGCAATGATTATTTAGCCAAAGGCTCAAATTTCCACAAAAGCTCTGAGATACAAATTTTGAATAATCGAAGACATTAAAATTTTAACCTCACTAGCTCTTATTTTATTCATTCATACTTCCAATAATTCTTATAAATCAAAAAAGACCAAAGTGGGTAACATATAAGAGAGGTGAGGACCATGGAACAGGGAAGGAACCCAGAAACAACATCCAGTTGTCCCTCTGAGAATACCTCAAGATATTGAGACTTTCTATCATCTATGCAACCATAGACAAGGACATTTTCTCATCCTCCAAAGCCATTTTTGTGTTCAAATCTCCTCTTGATGACCAAACTAGTTGAGTATGATTCTTGAAATTGAATCCAGATCTTTCTCTTCCTCTGCTTTTGACTGAGGAATGAACCATAATCACCACTAACTTCTGCCTCATCTTCTCTACGTGAAAGGCAAAACCATACCCTGCTAAGTCCAGTTGAGGATGCAGAACACTAGCCCGGAAGTGGCAAGGGACTGTCCCCGCAGATGCAGAATGGTGAGTCACAGTCAGCCCAATCAACCCAGACGGTCGTGACCTCCTTCGCAGACCAACACAGAGAAGTGAAGTGAACACATAAGGTAAAACCAGATGCAGTGGCAGCACCAGAAGGGAGGGCTCCAAAGGAAAACAGACAGGACAGTACCTGAGCAGCAGGTGTGAGTCCACGGGGCTCTGGGGTAGACCACCTACAGCTTTGGCTGTGGAGGGAAGTAGCTGATAAAGCTGCTGGGCCTGCTCAGAGTGACTGGGTCAAGGCAGACAGATACTGATGGAGCATAAACAGACAGGAGGGAGATAGACAGGTGAAGACAGAGGGGCATATAGGTAGAAAACTACTGAGTCTTTGCATTGGAAGGGATTTACCTGCCTTCAAAGTAAGAATCATTTCTCTGGCTCCCAACCAATAGGATGCCAACTCCGAGGTCGCTTCCCTTATTTCCTCCTTCCTCTCCAAGAGCATTTGTTCATCGTCATTCTCACCTGGTTTTTAGCAGAGTCGAACACAGATGCAGAGAAGCATGGAGACTTGCGTAACTCTGAGCTTTGTCCTGAGCCTCCCTTTACTCAGAGGTTTTAATCTTTCCACAAAATTCTCATGCACGTGGATCTTTGAATCTTCTCATGATTGCATGTCTTTGGAAAGCTCTAAGTTCATGTTATTATTTTTGTTTTGGTTTATTTTATTTTTCTTTAGAACATGATATTTCATAAAAGACAATGATAAAATGTACAAACATTTCCATGGGAAGCAAAAGAAGAATACAAGAAATTAATAGCCTTTTCAGTCAAAAACCATTAAGATGTCAACAAATCAATGGGAAAAGGCTATCAAAAGACACAAAAAGTAGAAACGAACTTTATCAAGCATAATATAATTACATATGACCCCTTGCGGCTGGCAGTGTGGTGTGCTGGACTCTTCTGGAAGGCAATTTGGCAAAATTTCCAACTACCTCAAACATTTTACTTTCCATTGGTCCAAAAAGGCAGGACTGGTATTCTATTCCTGAGGAACTGGTGAGAACGTAAAACAATGGTTTACGCATGTTTCCCACAGGTTCTGAACAGAAGCAAAAGATCGTATTACATCAACTATGGTGTCCCAAAAGCATGAAATTCAATAACCTTTAAAATGCTTTTTTTCATGTAAATTTAAAATATTATTATTCTGAATTGTATAATAGGCAAAATTATTGAGACTTTCTAAAGCTGGATAAACAAACTAACAATGTCGAGAAAGGTTATGTGAGCTGGGCCTGTAATTCTGGTTTGCTTCGGTGTGTGTGAATTTTTTGGCAACTTTAGTTTTCTCTAATAAGCATATTTCATTTTTCTTAAAATCATAACATATTAGCTATAAAGAAAAGCTAGGCTTCTTACTAGATGAATTGTTTAGGTTTCTGTGTTATCTTAAAGTTACCATCAACCCCTTATCTATTATCTTCCAAGGCAAAATAATTCTTGCTCTTTCAGCCTATCTTCTCAAGTCTCACCTACCAACTTCTTAATTATACTATAGCTCTTCTCTAACATGACCTCTAGGGGCTTCTTTAAGCACTATCCAGAGAAAATTTCAGCATATTAAAGAGTTTCTAGAATATCTTCATCACTACTTACCTATTTTTAAAAAATATTTCAGTTGAACTCTGACACTTTTGAAATGATGAAAAGAAATGGAGGCCAAGAGAAACCATAAGCCCTCGCTCTCAGAGCCATGAGAACCGTGGCCAATTTCTAATTGACTCTCTTGCTTGCATAACCTGTCACCACCTGTCACAGAGTCCGGCTCTCCTCCAGCCTGAGTAGGTTCTCCGTCTCTGATCTGCAGCCCACACGGGGTCTCATTCTCACGGTCGACTTATCTGTTGGACGGAAGAAGAACTGAAAATCTGCACGCCTCCATAGCTGCTCTCCATAGCTCTCAACCAAACAAATGAGCAGCATTTGCCATCCTGCTTTTGCCACGCATGCTCCTGCCTCTTCATTCACAGGCTGTAAAGGAGCAGCAATGAGGCGTAGCAGAACCCAGCAGGCAACTCATCTCAAAAACTGTAGGAGCCCTGTTTGGGGAGATGGCTATGATTGCAATTGACTTCGGGCCATGGAGTTTTGGACATTGCCGCCTTCCGTAGTCTCATGAGACTTGGCCTGGGATCTCGAGAGCCTTGGGCCGAGCGTGGAGTGGGTCGGGGCCATTTTGGTTGTTGGTTGTTTGCTGGTGTGTGGTACGTGTTACAGTTGTTAGAGCCAGAGAGAGAAACTGACAAATAAAGATCCTGTTTGTTTCCAGTCTGCCTCTGAACTTATTCCCACGGCTTTGCTGCTCCAAGCGGCCATCGCTTCAGGCGGCAACAAAAAACACTTGTGCTTGTCTTGAAATATGACCTCAGACTCATGGTAGGAAATAGATGGACAATAATGTTTGGAAACTTTATTAACGGGAGGAGTCATGGATTAAAACAAAGGGCAAATCTTTGAGAAAGCAGAAGGCTGAGCCACTCAGCTGCCTCCTAATCCCTGCCGAAGATCCCCCTGTAGCTACTGCGTGGGGAAGAACAGCAATCTGAATGAAACCTCACTTCTCAACTGAAGCATTCTTTAAAGTAGAGGAGGCCAGTAATCATGGGGACTCAAAGGTTGTCCCTTCGGGGACACGCTGCGTACACACAAACCAAGAACAAAGTCAAGTACCACACACCACCAAAGCAAGTCACTCCATACCAGCTGGCCACTTGATGAGAGATTAATGACAAATGAAAATGAAAGAGACTTGGTAAACCAAAGGGTTGATAATAGGATGGAAGGGCTTCACAAAATCTATCTCAATGTTTTATGAATTCCTCTTTTTCAACACTATTGCCCAAAGTATTTTTGTTACATGAGATTCTCATTGTGAGTTGTGAGAAGACCAAGTTAAGGCAGAATAACAAAAGGGGTTTAAAACAAAGAAAGATGATCTAAAGCTCACGGGTAAACACCAACTAAAACACAGTTAGGTGACAGGCCACGTCAAAAGGGATGCTGTGAAGAAGCCCAGAAAGGAGAAGAGGATTAAGAACAAATATCAAAGAATAAAGAAGAACGTCTGGATGGTTCGTTCTGCCAAACAGGCCAACTGATGATGGGCAAAACCACCTCTAATTATAAATATAGTTAAACATGCCATTTGGGTAGGTTAAGAGTAGTTTAACATTGGCCTTTGGCTGAGCCCTATAAATTAACATAGAAGATGTCTGGACTTCCTCTGTGAGTGATACTTGCGTTTCTACAAGCCAATTCTTTTGTTATAGGTCAAAACTCCCCTATTCAGGAAGGCCTTGAGGCATTACTGCTGGCTCCCTCCTATTTCACCAAGTCAAGTGGGACATTAGCCCCTCGCGGGTTCCTGCAGGGAGGCCACTGCTGCGAACACCATGTTCCCTACGGAGCGGGCTCTGCGTCTACCTACCTCCCGGCATCTCCACCATGTCCACTTCTCAGGCCCCAGGTCCTGGCCCACAAGTCCCGTGGGAGCAGAAGTTCCGGGCCAGGGGGAAAGGGAAGCAGGCAGAGCCCAGCCCCATCTAAGCTCAGGAGTCAGGACCCCAGTTTCCCAGTGAGCCCTTGACAGCCAGAGTCACAGGATGCCAGTCTCACAGGGTGGACTAGCCCATGCAAGGCTCCAAGGACAAACAGTTCTGGGCACATAAAGAAACTTCAATAAATACTAGCGATTGTGATTTCAACCTTGTGTGAATGTTCAGGATCCCAGAAAAGAAAAGCCGTGCACGAAGGAAAACAGATATAGAAAAACGCTCAGAGGGCAGATATTTATGTTAATGTGTTCACAGCTATGGTTAAAAATTTGTAGAATGAAAACAAAAAAAAAAATTTAAAGACCAAACACAGCAAAGCAACCACAGCAAGGGCTTGCATTTGTCTAGTTTCATCCTAAGCAATTCCCCAGGGGTGTAGGCAATATCTCCTCCCTGCATTATAAAGACAACTGTCAAAATTAATCCACAGCCTTAGGGGTAGTGTTGACAGTTTCATCTCTATAAATGTTATTACTGTATTTTTTTTAAAAAACCCACAAACCTCTGCCCATCTCTCAGCCCGGGCTCCTGGAGAGTTCTGATGGGGAGAAGCACTTCTCATCGATAGAAATTCAATTTGCTGCACAAGTTAAGATGCAGTAAACTTCTCTTCCCCCTTGCTCAACTGCTGCTTTCACAATCACAAAACGAGCCTAATGTTTAAATGTGAGAAAGCACTTAAGGTTTAATCACTGAAGATTAAGCCTCTTTCACAAGGCCTGAGTTGCCCAGCAACAGGTCAGGAATCAATAGATTGTCCTCCTGCTCCTAGGGACATGGCTGCAGCTCAGAAAAACATTTGTCCCCTGCGTTCTAATGCTCGTAAATGCCAAAGAAAATTAAGACTTTCCTCTTCTAAGGCAGCTGCAAGTTTCCAAGAGCAGCACAGGGCAGCGTTTGCAGTGGTACAAGGCAGATGGGTGCACCTGGGAACGTGCCGCGTTCTGGGGCCCAGCAGTGTGGCCACAGGGGTTCCCAGAAGCTCTCTTCCCTGTGGCCAGCAGCCCCCGCCCCACACTCATGTCAGGAGACACGGCCTCACGTGAGAAACGCTCCAAGCCACCTGCTCGGCATTCACTAGTGTCCTGTGGCTCAGACCCGTTCACAGTTGGCACTCCATCCAGGAGAAATGTTTGTCTTTTGTGTCTGTGAATAAGACCCGAGAACACAGGCAAACGAAGGAAAGGAATAATTGCTTGCTGTCACCCATTCAACCTCTAACAGAGCCAATTTGGAAGAAAAGAATTCAGCGCCACTTCCCAGCAGGGTGTTGACAATGTGAATGACATCATATCGCCAAACCTCCTGGAGCTGCCCACAAAGCCTGTAAAAGAGGAGCGATGGCAAGTGAGGACACCCGTGGTGCCGCCCTGACAGCCACTTGCTGCTGGTTCCTGTGCATGTCACCCAGGGAGGACGCGTGGAGCAGAGGGCTGGCTTCAGATCCCCACGGGGCCCTCGCTGGAGCCCAGCACCGGGCAGGGATCTTTCTTAACTCAGTTTCTTCACTATGGAGATTCATGACACCTAGACCCCAGGGTCCGGCATCATCGTGCAGGAAAAGCCGCTCAGTAGGAACCCAGTAAAGGAGCCAAAACTGGGTCTGGAAGTAGTCCCTGGTCAGAGCCCAGGTACAGTCAGTTCTAGGTGCGTTACTTGGAGCTCCAACATTAAATTCTGTCACCATCACCTGGGCCCCCTTACGGGCCCAGTTTCACAGCTTTGGCACTGTGGACACTGGGGCTGGATGATTCTTCGTGGTGGGACTGTCTCGTGCCTTCTAGGGGGACCAGCAGCATCCTTGGCCAACGCTCACTAGATGCCAGTAGTAACCCTTCCAATCACCCCCAAGTTATGGCAACCCCAAGTGCCCCCAGACATTGCCAGATGTCCTGGAGGGGGAACAAAGGGCAAAATCTCCCCCTGGTGGAAACCAAAGAACCACTGCTTTACCTGGTGGCATTACAGGAGGTGTGACTGAAAAAAACTATTCCTTGCTGCCCGTGGGTTGCCTATTAAACACATCAAAATGAGTGGAGTCAGGAGATTTCCTGTTCCTGATGGTTAATAATGATGTTTCCACAAAGTAAATAGCCAGACCACCCCACCCCTCGTACCATTGACCCACACCTAGAGTCAGCCCTCAGCCAGATCCATAGGCACAAGTACAAAACCTGACCAGAAGAAAGTGGCTTGCACTCAGCCAGAACAGCAAGATCCTGCCCATTTACTCCAGTGGAAATTGGGAAGACGTGCACGAGAACATTCTAAAGGCATTATGCTGAGGAACAGGGAATATAACACTGAGTTGGCCGTAATATATTAATTGGGGTATGTTACTGATAGGGCATGGGGGTAGGAAGGACAGTAGAACGAATCAGACATTATTACCCCACGTGCATACATGATTACATGACTGACGAATGGGATTCTACATCATGTACAACCAGAATGAGGAGTTATGCTCTGTTTATGTATGATGTGTCAAAGTGCATTCCACTGTCATGTGTAACTAATTAGAACGAAGAAAGAAGAAGAAGAAGAAGAAGAAAAGGAGGAGGGGGGAGGAGGAGACACCAGGATAAAAAGAAAATTGAGGCACTTGGTAAAAATTTCAGAAGCATCACACTTTAGTAATATGGCTAAACTATTCTTATCATAAAAATTCTCCTAGACTCACTCCGAATTAAAGACAAGCCATAAAGGGATTGAGCTAATATCTAATGACTTAATTTCCTACCAGAACAAAGCCCTAGATTTTTCAAAAAAAGAACAAAATCTGAACACTCAATAATGTAACCTTCATAATGTCTAGAATCCGTTCAAACTTGCCAGCTTTCTTGTCCTCTTCCAGGGGCGGTGTCTAGAGGTGCGTAGAACGGCCTGATGTTTGACATTCCATAATTAGGCTTTCCTGTATCACAGCCTCTAACAAAACTAGGCTGTCCCAAACCCCTGGTAATAGAACTGTTTCCCTTTATAGCCAAAAAGATTGGCAAAGCACAAAAGCCCCATTTTGGCATGTGCCCAGGCAGACTTCAAGGGATTCATGCTATGAAACCTGAAATTCTTAGGAGACTTTCTAAAATGAAGAAAAAAAAAAAAAAAAAAAACCGCATTGGCGAGGTCTAAAAAAAAAAAAAAAAGACTTACTATGTCAATTTATCCAGATGGAAGCAGCTGTCACAGTTGGCTGGTTGGTTGGTTGGCTGGAGGACGGACGGATGGATACATAGATGGATGGATGGATAAAATTTCAACTCATCAATGGAATCAACTTTTAGTGATGCCCAAACTTCCCTGAAATACTATGGAGAATGAATCCAAAGGCTTAGGAAAATGGAAAGATTGGAGTCTCTCTCTCTCTCTCTCTCTCTCTCACACACACACACACACACACACACACACACACACACCACTATATCTACAAAGTCCCCAAAGACTTTCACTAAGGCTTTGGGGATTGAGAGTACCACATCCTCAAAAGCCGGTGGTGGCCGCTCTCTGTGGGTGGGAGTGTCGCTGAGACGTCTCTCCAGTTTGCCTGGAGATAACAGGAGCCCCGAACAGCAGAGACCACGTGGTGGTGCTTCACTAGGAGACAGCAAGGGCATGTTTGCCAAGCAGGCAGCAAGGACAGAGAGGCCATCATGTGATCTGGCCCACTGGCATCTCCAGCTGTGGCTACACGATCATGGAGTCCCTTGAAAAGGGACGAAGGGATGGCCTTCTAACCACAGGAATAAAGTCAGGTCTGGTAGACAGCATGGCGAGGTGGCCCTCCCCAGTTCCCAGGCTCAGGACCTGCACCTTCCTGCAAGCCTCATCCTCCCGCCCTCCCCTCCTCAGACTCTGGCCTCCTTCTTTGCTCCTTTCATAATGTATGTCCCATTGACATACCGTCTGCATCCACTTAACAAATGCTTTTTTTTTTTTTGGTATCGGGGATTAAACTCAGGGGCACTCAGGGACACTCGACCACTGGGCCACATCCCCAGCCCTTTTTTGTATTTTATTAGAGACAGGGTCTCACTGAGTTGCTAAGTGCCTCACCATTGCTGAGGCTGGCTTTGAACTTGTGATCCTCCTGCCTCAGCCTCCCAAGTGCTGGGATTATAGGCGTGCACCACCACGCCCGGCTTAACAAATGCTTTTTATGCACTAGG
Organism: Tamias sibiricus; assembly: GCA_025594165.1. Taxonomy (NCBI): domain Eukaryota; kingdom Metazoa; phylum Chordata; class Mammalia; order Rodentia; family Sciuridae; genus Tamias; species Tamias sibiricus. Next base: position 164,941,634 of record CM046662.1, on the reverse strand, counting down.
TCCTGTTCTGGCTTTTGGTTAATGAATAGAACACAGATCCCCTGCCTGTGGAGCAGCCTGTGTTCTGCCTGTCTGTTATGAAATCCTCTGCACGACTGGAAAGCCTCAGAGAGAAATTGCATGTTGTTGCAACATCTGGGATGGTGCTTATCTTGTCCACTGCTTGGTCCCAGCACCTGGGAAAGTACTTGGCATGCAGTAGCTGCACAATAAATAGGTCTCGAGTGAAGAACAGCACCGAGTGCTTGCTACTGAGTAAGACAGTCTTTGTCCTTTCACGGTCTCTGTTTTCTCCAGTGTCTGCACCCCAGCCTTGCTTCCTTATCTGAGCTCACTGCAGAACTAGCCTCAGCTGTGTTGAGTCTCTCTACCATGTTCATGGGTGGAATGCAGTGGCATCTGTCACAAAGCCGTAGTCTCCCAGCCGGGAAGATAATCAGGATACCTTCGGGAAGCTTTGAAAAAGCACAGGTCCCCAAAATTTTGATTTTCTAGGGAAAATGGGGTCCAGGAATCTCTAAAACTACCAAGGAAGCTTGGGTGCTCTGCTCTGCCCCACCCCAACCTCTGTATCCCTGCCCCATCCTTATACTTCCCCAGGAACACGATGGAAACCCCAGTCAAAGGAGGCTCAAGAGTGTGGGGGAACTGGGGGAGGGGAGAAGGGAATAGCATATACCTCTGAAACGCAGACACCTAGTCCAAACACCCTGAGGAGCGCTCCACCCACCCTGCCAGTCAAGCCAGCTTCTGAGCCACATTTTTGATCCGTAATATACAAAGAAAAAGCTGCAAACTGTGCCCGCCACTGTGACAGTTAGGCATCCGTGACGTGCAGTGACACCTCAAGATGCAGATTCTTCAGCAGCATGAGGTCGTCGCTGACATTTGCCTCTGGTTTTAATGCCCACAGTTATGGAAAGGGACTAAGCTGGAGGACCTGAGAGCTTTAGAGGCTGAACAACACTTTTGTTCTCCTGGGCATCACGTCATAGCAAGCCAATGAAAAGGACGCCTTGATATAAATTTTTTAGGAAGAGAGTAAGATGCAATGATCTCATTGTGAAGGAAGCTCAGTCTCTTATGATCGTCTTCAGAGCTGGAAATGATTCGCAGTGAGAACACTGACCTGCACTGTTTTCTCTGCAGTGTGTTTAAACACCAGCAGCAAGTTCAACCAGAGATGCAAAATACCAGGAGAACCAGGAAGGTGGGCGGCTGGGGTTTCAGACTTGGGATACCTGGATATGCCAGTCCAGGCTGGAGTGCCCACAGAAACCCAGGGAAGACATTCCCGTTCTGAAAAGGAAATTCTTGACTCAGGCTTGTTATACAGACAGCATGGAACAGGCCTGTGTTATCACTACTGTGAGGAAGTCTGAGCTCAGGAGCCACCTGGAAAACAGGGCTCTGGGCTTGACCATGGAAATCCAAGGACCAGATAGACCCTCCAGGACTCAGAGCTCTGCACAGCAGCAGAGCAGGCAGCGTGAGTGCAAGAGAAGAAGACAGGAAGGCGGGGAAAGGAAAGATCATTTAGGCTGTCTGAACCCCCAGGCTTGTGATGCGTAGGCTGTCGGGCAGAAAGCAAGCAGTAAGAATTCATATATAATATCAGCAATAAAATAGCATCCTGTTTTGAAAACAATGAAATACACTGAAGACAAGCCTTGGTCTTTTATAAAGACAAGCAGATCTCATAAGGGAATGAAAATCTAGCCTGTTACTTTTTCCTGAAGACAAAATAAAGACCAAAGCTTTCCTTGACATGATGAAACTCCTTGAAATTGCCATCACAACGCCCTTGACGGTCTCAAAAGGAGGGTGCCGTTTTGCTACATTGAAACTATAGAAATTGTGCTTGAGGAACTCAATAAGTGCAAAATGACTCAAAGCTCTATCACAGCTGTCAATCAGCAACACAGAGCAAACTTCTCCACAGGTTTAATTCTAGAGGTACCGAGTGTTTTGCAAGACAGAGAAACAGAGGGACATTTTGTTTTTAAAATACATATACAGTACTTTTTGAAGTTGTAAGGATAAATACAACTCTGTAAAATGCAAAACAAAGTCTATTGTGGTAATTATATATTTCAAATCATAGTTGTTTTTCCTACCTTCCAAGATTTTTTTTTTTCAGTGCTGGAAATAGAACTCAGGGCCTCATCTATGCTAGGCAAGCACTCTACCACTGAGCCACACCCCAGTCCCCACCCCTACTGCCTTCCAGTAATTGACACTGCTTATAACTTGGTCATTTTTTTTTTTTTTTTTTTTTTTGGTACTGGGGATTGAACTCAGGGGCACTTGACCACTGGGCCACATGCCCAGCCCTTTTTTTTTTTTTTGTATTTTATTAGAGACAGGGTCTCACTGAGTTACTAAGTGCCTCGCCATTGCTGAGGCTAGCTTTGAACTCGCGATCCTCCTGCCTCAGCCTCCCAAAGTGCTGGGATTACAGGCGTGTGCCACCGCGCCCGGCTTATAACTTGGTCATTTTTATAATGTGATATATTATTTGTTATGACATTTCTAAGGAAAGGTAACTTTTACCCCCTTATCATGCCAGCCCCAGTCCTGGTCACCATTTCTAGACTTCTGTCTTCCCAGGAAAGTTCTTGAATCAAACCACCAGGACAATGACCTTGGGTGGGCAGTGATAACCAGCAAAGGTGACTCTGTGACAAAGGACCTGGACACTTCTTGCTGCTCTTGCTGCCTGAGCGCACTCCTGGGGCTTTGGTGCCCACCCAACCTCCACTGCTATGGGAGCAGCGCACAGGGTATCTCCACTGAGGACCAACCTGCACACTTGGAAAGACCCTCCTCACTCTCTCTCCTTCAACTTCACTAGAAAGTGGACACTTGAAAACAGTTTCTCTCTGGCCCTGACATCTGGGATTCACACCCTGAGATTCAGGCAACCATCAGGTTTATGACTCCTCAGACTCTTCCAGAATTCTCTACCAGGACAAGTGGCACCAATATCTATCCTAACTTAAAGGCTTCTCATCTGTTCCCACCCTATTCTGTTTTTAGGGATATAGTATCTTACTGTCATCAAGTGGAGCCTCTAAAGATTAAAGCACTCACCCTTCACTTTTTTAAGCTCTAACATGAATTAAGATTTTTACCACTAGCCAATATTACAACATGTTAACTCCATTTACTTCCTCATGCCTTTTGAACTATTGTTGACAAGCATCTTAATTCTTTATGTATTCTACTTAAACTTTGTAATCATTTTGTACAGTCAATAGTCTTTTATATTTATCTCTTATATTGATCTTCACTTCTTACTGTGTTTCTGTTTTGTATGGATGTATTCTTCTGCCAGAAGAACTCCCTTTACATTTTTTTTTTAAGTGAAGATCTGTTAGCAACAAACTCAGTTTTTATTTACCTAAAAAAATTTCTTTACTTCAGTCAGGCATGGTGGCACATGCCTATAATCCCAGCAACTCAGGAGGCTGAGGCAGGAAGACTACAAGTTCAAAGCCAGCCTCAGCAACTTAGTGAGATCCTGTCTCAAAATAAATAATGAAAAGGGCTGGAAATGTGGTTCAGTGGTTAAGAGCCTCTGGGATCTTAAATCCCTGTTACCCCTCCTCCCCCAAAAAGTCTTTATTTCACATTCAAATTCACTTAAAAAAATAAACAGGGTCTTACTATGTTGTCTCAAACTGGTCTCAAACTCCTGGTCTTAAGCAATCCTCCCATCTCAACTCCTGGGTAGCTGGGACCACAGAGTATGCCACCACATTCACTTCTAAAAGACATTTTCATGGGGCATGGAAATCTAGGATGATCTTTCAGCCATTCCATCATCATCTGCTTCTACCACATTCCTTGAGAAGTCAGTTGTCAGTGTTAGTTTTGCTTCTTTGAGAATACGGACACTGTTCCCCCCCCACACCCCACAGATGCTTTTGAAAGATTTCTCTTTGTCCATCGATTTTCAAAGGCTGCTTTGAATTTATCCATATTGAGAACCACAGAGCTTCTTGATTATGGAACCAGATATCTTTGATCTGTCATTCTGCATATTCTCATAGTATCTTCTTCTAGGACGTTTGTACATTCATTAGTGAGTGCCTTTCACCATATTTTATGTTTCTTTACTTATGTCCATTCAACTTTTGGCCTTGTTGTATTTCGGCCTAGATATTTTCTATTCTCTTAGTTTCCATTTGCCATCTAGTCCAATGGATTGGGTTTATTAACTCCTATGATGAGCTTATCAAATTATTAATTAATTTTTTTCAGTTCCAGAGTTTTCAGGTGATTCTATTTTATGGATTCCTGTTCTTGAGAATGTTCTTCACTCTATCATCTATTTTTCTAACCATAACCTATTGGGAGAAACAATTTCTCATGACCCCTATATCTGTTCTTGCTAGGCATACCAAAAATGAAAGGCCCTGACTACTCACTATCTGGGCCATTTTTCAAGATTGTGTTTATAGCCAGCAATTTTGAGAAATGATATAATGCTTACCTCCGGGACAAAAAGCAGACTTGCTTAATCCTTGATATAAAATCAGGGGATTCTCTAAGCTCAGTGTTCCTCAGCTATGATGCAAATCCACTGAATGTGTAGCATTCATTGGAGATACATCACATGGTCCCTGTGAAACTTGGGGGCAATGCAAATATACTGATGCTCACGATTTTGTTAAGCCATGAATAATAAATTTGTTTCTATGACCCAGGAGTCTCATAGCCTTGCCTGCATCCATGAAATAGTAACAGGTTTACTTGTTACCTAGTGAGTAAGGTAAAGTCAAATTCCAGACCAGACAATCAAGCAGTAATTTTAATGCACATATGCAAGAATTCCAAATTCCACCTTCTGAGGGTTTTTGACTTTTATTTATTTATTTATTTATTTATTTTCTTGATCCTGTTTTCTGGTATATCTGGTAAGTTTTATTGAAAGTCACATAGTGCCTATTCAAAATAGTCAAGGCTCTCAACCATGTTATCTTCCTCCAGAGAAAATTCATCTTATGTACCGGGACTGGTGCATAGTCTGCTTTAAAGCAGACCACCTTAATTCAACCAGATGCTAACTGATGGGAGGCAAGTTGGCAAATTTTTTTATTAATTGTAATCAGTTGTACATGACAGTAGGAAGCTCTTTGATTCACTGTACACAATTGGAGCAGAATTTTTCACTTCTCTAATTGTACATGAAGTAGAGTCACACCATTTGTGTAATCATAAATGTACCTAGGGTAATGATATCCCTCTCATTCCGCTATCTTTCCTACCCCCTTGCTCCTTCCCCCTCCTCTTTGCCCCATCCAAACTTCCTCCATTCATCCCATGCCGCCACCCCCCCATTATGGATTAGCATCCACTTATCAGAGAAAACATTTGGCCTTTGGGTTTTGGGGATTGGCTTATTTCACTTAGCATAATGTTCTCCAGCTCCATCCATTTACCTGCAAGTGCCATACTTTTATTCTTTTTTTTTTTTTAAATTTTTTTAGTTGTCAATGTACCTTTATTTTATTTATATGTGGTGCTGAGAATCATACCCAGTGCCTCTGCCACTCTACCACTGAGCTACAACCCCAGCCCCAATTTTACACTCTTTTAATGCTGAGTAATATTTTATTGTGTATATGTACCACAGTTTCTTTATCCATTCATCTACAGAAGGGCATCTAGGTTGGTTCTACAGTTTAGCTATTGCGAATTGTGCTGCTATAAACATTGGTGTGGCTGTGTCCCTGTAGTATGCTGTTTTTAAATTATTTGGGTATAGACCGAGGAGTTGGATAGCTGGGTCAAATGGTGGTTCCATTCCAGGTTTTCTAAGGAATCTCCGTACTGCTCTCCAGATTGGTTTTACCAATTTGCAGTCCCACCAGCAATGTGTGAGTGTGCCTTTTCCCCCACATCCTTGCCAACACTTATTGTTGCTTGTATTCTTGATACAAGTTGGCAATTTGCACAAGTCTTTATCTCTGCTTCTATCTCTACTCCTAGGTTCTAGCTTTCCCTGAGTCCCAAATGGGAGTCTGAACTGCTCACTGTTCACTAGCGCATCTCTCCCTGCAACTCCTGACCTCCAACTTCTGTTTCTTGAGCACCTTGAGACTGCAGAACTTCTTATAATGTCTTCAAAAGCTTTCTACTCAACTCTTTAGCTTCTTGCCTAGGACAGTTAGCAATCAGGCATATACACTGAGGGGAAAATCACTGAAGGCTGAGCTTACTTCTCTAAGCCATGCTTATTGGAAGAATTTGGCCTCTCCTATTCTGCCTACTTGACAACTTCAAACTACAAATTTGTGTTTTCCAACTCCCTGTTAAAAGTTCCACTGGATTTTACCTAGAGCTCTCTTTTGGGTTTCTCAGCCTCTCACCTGTTGGAAATGCTCATAGGATATTGGCTCATCTTTCTGTAACTCTCTTCCCTCTGGAGTATTTGACCTTCAGGTCTTGGTTGATTCAGCAGTTCTTCAATCAAATTCATAAAAATAATGGCCAGACACAGTGGTGCATGCCCGTAATCCCAGCAGCTTGGGAGGCTGAAGCAGGAGAATTGTGAGTTCAAAGCCAGTCTCAGCAAAAGTGAGGTGCTAAGCAACTCAGTGACACCCTGTCTCTAAATAAAATACAAAATAGGGCTGGGAGTGTGGCTCAGTGGTCAAGCACTCCTGAGTTCAATTCCTCGTACCAATAAAGAAGAAGATATATATGCATATATATAATCTTTCTCATCTTTTAAAAACAAGGCTTGGTCTGATGATATCAATGTTTGTAGGAGTGCAATTCACAATAACCAAGTTATGAAACCAGCCTAGGAATCTGTCAACAGATAGGTGGATACAGAAGATATTATATACATGTACAAAGGAGTTTTGCTCGGCCATAAAGAAGATTGGGATTATCTTATTTGCTAATAAACAGATGGAAGTACATAACACGATGCTAAGTGAAACAAGCCAGACTAAGAAAGTTAAGGCTTAGATGTTTTCTCTCATATGTGGAAGCTAGAGAGAGCCTTCAGTGGTTTTCCCCTCTCAGTGTATTTGCCTGATTGTTAACTGTCTGAGGCAAGAAGCTAAAGAGTTGAGTAGAAAGCTTTTGAAGACATTATAAGAAGTTCTGCAGGAAATTTAAAAAGATCTCATGAAAATAGTAGAGGAAGGAGATCGAGAGGGAAGGACGAGGGCAGGGAATGGGGAGGTACTAGAGAGAGAAATCTACCAAATTATGCTATGTCCATGTACAAATCTACCACAGTGAATCCCACTTAGATATATAATTTTAATTTTAACGTGCCAATTAAAATAATAACAATAATAGAAGGGAGAACAGGAAAGTAGAGAAAGTTGATCAAGGGGAGAGAGTGGGGGAGAAAGGGAAGGAACAGAGGAGTGAAATTGATCAAATTATGTACATATATGAATATGGCATAATGAACCCCACTGTTGTGTGTAATTATTATGCACCAATGGAAGAGGTCATCATTTGGGGAGGCTTGGTGAAGGATGTGTGAGACGGCCCTGTATATTCTTTTACTATTTCCTGTGAGTTTATGATTCCTTGAAAATAAATAGTAAGGAAAAGAGATCTTTGGTCGGCCACAAGTCAGAAACCAAGAAATCAAATCATTTCCACACACCCTCCCCCTTCACCTCGATGGCCAGTACCTGATAAATCTTTCTCCAACTCGAATCCCTCCACCTCTGTGCATCTCCCCGCTGTTACCATTTTGCAACTCATTTATCCTCATCCATTCTTTTCTCTTTTGGTCTGTTCTCCCCAAGCAGCCACAGGGAGGTTATACCACAAAGGCACTGGTTTTCTATTGCCAAACAACAAATTGCACAAAGTTGGCAGTTTGAAACAATGTACGTTAATGACTTCACAGTTTCCATGGCCCAGGAGTCCAGACACCCCTCAGGGAGGTCCTGGGCTCAGGTTCTGCAATACACTTGTCAGCTGGGCTGCATTCTCATCCGAGAGCTCGCCTGGGACAGAGCCCTCGTCCAAGCTCACTCAGGGGATTCACAGAACTCACTTTCTTGCAGCAGTGTGGACAAAGCCCCCAAATCTTTGCTGGCTGGCTGTTGGTAGCTCCTTCAGATTCCAGAGGTCACAGGCATTCCCTGCCATGGGAACGTCCCCTCTCTCTCCCTCAAGCCAACGGCATGATTTCCTGCTCCGGTCAGTCCCGTGTAATGCTATGCTATCGTGGAAGTGGCATCCCCTCACCTTTGCCATATTCTGTTGACTAAAAGCCAGTCCCGGGTTCTACCCACACTCAAGGAGAGAGGAGCACACAGGATGTAACACCCTAGGGGTCACAGAGTCACTGTTAGAATTCTGCCCATGTCCTGCTGTAGTGGCCTCCCCTTCCACAATTCCCACTGCTGTTAGGAGAAACGTCTGTAGGATAACTTACAAATTCCTTAATGATCTAAATCCTAACTATCTTCATCTCACACTCATGTATTTCATTTCTTTATATTTGTCCTATGCCTTTCCACAGGGCCTTTGCACAGGCAGCTTCTCTACCATACCTAACTTCTTACCCTGGTAATGCATATTCATTCTTAATGTTTCAACATAAGCATAACTTCCTCCAGAAAAAAGCCCCTCATCTCTAATTAGAAAAAAAATCCTTTGTTACACAGAACTAAATAAATCTCACTTGTAATTTTAGATACGGCATGCACTTATTTATATGATGATTTGTTTTCAGTCTTGTCTTTCCCATTAGACTATAAGTTCCATGAAATGTGGTGCTATGTCCAAATTTGAATACATCGTATCTTCCTTAGCTATGAATTCTGTATTCTATCTTGGATATTTCAGCATTTCCTTGAGGCCTTTTGCAATGGACAGATGTTTCTAAAGGAGGGGAAGAAAAAAAGATAATCTAGCAAAAGGCCTTTGAAAACCAGCAGGTTCTTGAAGACAGAGTTAGCACAAAACAAGCTGAGAATGAAGAGCCCCTTGCTAGGTGCATTTCCAAAGCTGCAGTCTGACTATGACATCCACACAATCGATGTCTTCAACAGTCTCAAGTATCATCAAAAATCTTCTATACTCCCTAGTAGACATGAAAATCCCTCTGTAACGAAGACATAGCCAGGTTTCTGAGCCTATTTCCTATCACACTGTGCAATGGATTGAATGTTTTATGTCCCCCCAAAATTCATATGTTTAAGACTTAACCCCAATGTGATGGTGTTTGGAGGTGATTAGGATTAGATGAGGTGGTGAAGGAGGGGCCCATGATGGTGTCAGGACCTTTATAATGTTCTCTCTCCCCTCTCTACTGTGCACACTGGGAAAGCCCGGGTGAGCAGACAGCAAGAAGGTGGAGATCTACCAGCCTCTCAGAAGTAACCAAATCCTCTGGAAACTTGACCTTGCCTTCTAGCCTGGGACTGTGAAGCAAATCAGCCACCCAGTCAGTACTACTTCATCATAGCAGCCCAGCAGAACATGTAGAAATTCCAAGACCTTCTAGACACTCTGCAGTTCACCACAACACCCAAGAGGTCGCCATTTGGGGGCCTGGGCTTACCCTCATCTCCACCTACTTATGTCCACGTTTTAGTGTACATTTTTATTATTTAAATCATATAGATCTAATCAATTCTTAAAGATGGAAGTATGCAAAATGTGAGGATGCTTGGAAAGGTATAAATAAAAGGACAACTGAAAAAAGAGCAGAATACAAAAATACTATGCTTTCCATAGTATACTACATTAAAGTAGGTGGTATGCAGAAAAAACTCAAAACAGTATGTCACTAGATAGTTATAGTAAGCATTTTACAATTTACATGAAATCTCATTCACTATTAAACATATAATAAAAATATTTAGAATAAAGGATAATAAGTCTGATCCATTTTTAGTAGCCAATATCAAAATTTATCTGGGGCCCAATTAAACCTCAGAGACAGCTCCTGCTACCAACTGTTTTAGTCAGCTTTTTCACTGCTGTGACTAAAAGACCTGACAAGAACAACTGTAGAGGAGGAAAAGTTTATTTGAGGCCTCACAATTTCAGAGGTCTCAGTCCATAGACAGCAGGCTCCATTCCTCAGGGGTTGAGGTAAGGCAGAAAAACATGGAGGAAGAGTATGACAGAGGGAAGCAGCTCACATGATGATCAGAAAGGAGAGAGAGAGCAGGAGGAGAGAGAAAGATCCACTTGCCAAATACAAATATATACCCCAAAGGCACACCCCCAATGACCACCTCCTCCAGCCACCCCCTACCCACCTTCATTAACTCTCAGTGAATTCCACCAAGGATCAATTCACTGGGTAGGTTCAGGCTCTCATAACCCAATCATTTCTCCCCCCGAACCTTCTTGCATTGTCTCACACGTGAGCTTTTGGAGGACATCTCACATCCAAACCGTAACTCCAACTGACACTCACTACATTGGTTTTTATTCCTGGAAGTCAGAGACTCCAAAACTAGGTCCACTGGTGCCATGTCTTTTCTCCTCTGTGCACGTGGCCTGCTTCCCACGTTAGCAGGTGACAGACCTCATCCAGCAGACAATGTGGTCTTTCCCAGGATCTTTGGTCCCCCAAAACCCATGGAGTTCCCTTTCCATTTTTTGATTATTCAACTACTGGTTCCTATAGGGAGCATGTGGTGAATTAGAGAAAATATTTAAGAAAACTCAAAATATCCTATTAGTGGTTATTTCAGTATGTGTTCCACAGTGCGCTGGTGCTGCTCAGGCCAACATGAGAATCACCTGTGTGCACCTTTTACCAACCACCAGGCAGGAGCATCCGGCTTGAAATCAGCCACACTGGAATTATCTGCACCACAGCAATGGACAAATGCTGCAAATAACAACCCCCAGCCTCCAGAAAGACAGTTGTTAAAGCATTTACCAGCACACCACCATATACAATAAAATATAACCACAGCCAGGCCTGCTGACTTGAATGGCCAACACATTGAAATTCTTCATAGTTTGGTAAGAAATGCCATAAATGAATTCCAACAGTTTTTTTCCCCCTCTCAACACCACATTGTCATGAATTTACACCTCTTACATAGTTCTGATAACATAGTTCTGATATATTGCCCCTGTATTGGGCATTATTGGTATATTTTCCTAACAGACTGATATGTGTTATTAAGTGTAAAAGCTTGTGCATTATGTCTTATCTCTCCCACAGAACCTAGACCTGTGCTTTGCAGGAAACATTTAATGATATTTGTTGAATAAATTAGTTACAAGTGAAATTAGTTTCTGGGTAAGCTCCAAATTGAAGGCAGAAAAAATTTTATTGCTCTCTGGAGATAAGGCAGTCATTCAATGTGTCTTAGCTGTCAAGTTTGAAAAAGATGCACAGCTCCAAGTAGGGTACATTAATTCAAATGGAATTGGGCCCCAAGTACTTCAGCAATGTGACAGACGAGAGCTAAGCATCATATCAGGAAAGCAAAAGGAGAAGGGTGAGGCCGGTGATCTAACTTGCAATCGCAGCCTACATAAAGGGCCAACCCAGGGATGCCATGGGAAAATGCTCAGAGTGTCCTCCACACACAATGGATTATTAGGGTTATTCTTTTTAATTTGGTATACTAATGGTTATAATGATTATTGATAATGTAGTCAAGAAGATTCTGGGAAACAAAGAGGCATATTCAAGGGAGATAATCCAAAACAGGAACAAAAATAAAACCAACCAAATCAAAACAAGATAGCCAATGTGAAAATGCTTAATAAAATGTAAAAGAAGAAATGAAAAAATATTATTCCTACGTTAAGCATGAACCTGTATATAATGTTTCACTCTGGGACCAATTATTGCAAGAAAGGAGTTAGAAAATGGAAGCAATAAACTACTTTTTTAAAAAGAAAAAAAAAAGTATGTAACACAAATATAATTAGATGAGATTTATATGAACCGAGAAGGTCATTTCCAGTGAAGGGCTAGAGAACAAAGAAGGTCTTTGAATGCAGAAATAAAAACCTCAAGGAAAAAATAACCAACCAGATGCAAAAGTCTGTAGAGTTCTGAAACTTTGAACACTGCTGGCTAATTTCTGTATATTGTATCCATATATTCTATTTTCTGTATATTGTCCTTGTGTCTTGAGGACAGGAAAGCCAGCTCCTGTAGGACAGAGATAATGTGTTATGCATTTTGGTCTCCTTAGAGTCTGAAACATTGCCCAACAGCATGTCCAATAAGCTCTGAGTCGTGTTGTCTAGGTCTCTCTGGCACACAGTTTCTATGGATTTTGAAAACCTCCTCTCAGAACGAGGCAAATGGCCAAAACAGAGACCATCTGGAATAGGGCTCCTCTGTCTTTCCACTAGTGCCTGTTCACCTCCTCCTGAAAACTGATCAGTGCTCACCATCTCCACTCACATCAACGCGTCTGAGAAACTGCATTTAGGATAAAATGCCCACTCGTGTCTAAACCAATCACTCAACACAAACCAAGACAGACAAAAATGAACACCACTAGTAGGACCTGAAATTTCTTGAGGACTCCAAATTTAAAATACTCATAGTTTAATAGGAGCTGAATAAAATTGACCAAATGAAATCCAACACATTTTGTAGCTATTTTTTTTTTTGACAGAACTGGGGATTGAACCCAGGACCTTCTGCATACCAGGTAAGCTCTCTACCACCGACCTTCATCCCCAGCCTTTTCGCTGATCCTTTTTGAGCTTCCCACTTTTCAGTTCTGTCTCTCTCTCTCTCTCTCTCTCTCTCTCTCTCTCTCTCTCTCTCTCTCCTTCTTTCTGAAGTCTGCTTTTCTCTCAGGTGCAGTTGGGAGCAGCCTCCGAGGCGCAGTCTCAGGCCATCTGCTCTCTGCTGGTCCATGTCCCAGTCATCTCGTCAGCTCTCGTGATTTAACTACAGACTGTGAAGACGGTTCCCAACACTTCAACCCAGCTCGAACAACTCGCCCTCTTGCAAGCCTGCAGGATGCCTACAGGATAGCTTCCCAGCTTTCCCCAAACCTCGTGACACCTCAGGAGCTCCATCCAAGTCGATCTTCCTCTCTCAAAGCAGCAAACTCCCCAGATTCCCCACTTTACAGCCTCGCCATATTTGTGTCATATTCAGATGGCAACCACCAGGACATGTTTAGACACCTTCCTTGCCCCGTGCCTACTCTTGCATGAAATAAGCTACACGGTGAGGGGGTGTATTTTAGATCCTTTTTTCATTTAAACAAAAGCTCTTTGCATCTTCCCCTTTTGATTTCCATAGAAGCCTACTGTGGGTTCCTAACCTCTAGATCCTGAGCACTGAGCAAGACCAGGTCCTCCCAGCCCTGGAAAAGTGGGCTTCAGTCCGTTCCACCAGGAGCAGAACCAGAGGTGGTACTTCTCATTCCTGTGCTCAATGAAGGGGTGCCCTCCCAACCAGACAGGGAGGCTAGCAGAAAGCATGGGGACAAAACAAAAGCCAAAGTGTCCCCAGCCTGGGACTAACTTGAGCTGGATGTCGCAGGGAAGGCTTGGAGCACCGATGACAAGAATCGGTTCCAACTTCAGACAAGAGGACCAGCCGTTTGCAAGCCTTGGGTGGTCGGTGCACCTGATGAGTGACGTAATTCACATCCCAGCGTGGTTCCCTGGACAAGGACAGCTCTCCAGAGTCAGGACATCGTCTAGAGATGCTCACAGCAGCTGGTGCATGGATGCCCCTCTGGTGGTGGGCATCTGGGCAAGGCATCAGCAACATGCCAACACCAGTGGTTTTCTAAGTGTGGTCCCTGGACCCAGGAACTCATGAGACTTTCCAATCCCAGGACCCAGCTCAGATGCACTGAATCAGAACCACTGTCGTAAGACTGGGTCCCAGCCATCACAAGTCAAGCATCCCTCTGTGTGACTCCAGTGCACGCTGAAGTTCAAGGGCTATGACACTATACCACCCAACACAGAGCTCTCGAATAGTTCCTAAGTCCCCAGTTAATATTTCTCCACCAATCAAAAAACCGGTAGTAATTCTTTTTTATTGTTTACTATGTCAAAAACAAACTCCCCAGGGTAATAATAAAAGCTTTGCCTCAAATTAGACACCTCTACTCCTTCAAAGGCCTATCTCAGCAATCCCTCTTTCATTGTGGCTGTTAGTCATCACAGAATCACAGAATGTTGGCAGAGAACTTGGAGGTTAATTAATCTAGCTCCCTCTGTTTTGCAAATGAAACCACAGGGGCCCCCAAATTATAAGCTTCTTAATCCAGCTTATACAACCAGAACTCAAATCTCCGTATTTTAAGTTCAATGTTTGTTGTTATATACTATGCCAATTTTACCCCAAATAAAGAGTGCAAAGATTCAGACAGACAAAATTAATAAATTCTAGATATCTGCTACAGAGGAAGATGACTATAGTTAGTAATAATGTATTGTCGTCTACTTAAAAATTACTAAGATAAGGACTTAAAAACAGCATACTACAGTGACGCAGCCACATCAATGTTTATAGCAGCACAACTCACAATAGGCAAACTGTGGAACCAACCTAGATGCCCTTCAATAGATGAATGGATAAAGAAACTGTGGTATATATACACAATGGAATATTACTCAGCAATAAAAGAGAATAAAATAATGGCATTTGCAGGTAAATGGATAGAGTTGGAGAATATCATGCTAAGCAAAGTAAGCCAATCCCAAAACACCAAAGGCAGAATGTTTTCTCTGATGAGTAGATGCTAATCCATAATGGGGGAGGCATGAGATGAGTCGAGGAACTTTGGACTGGGTAAAGGGGAGGGAATGACAGGGAGGGGGAATGGGAAAGGGAAAGATGGTGGAATGAGATGGACATCACTACCCGAGGTACCTGAATCACTGCACGAATGATGCGACCCTACTTCACGTACAACCAGAAAAGTGAAAAATTGTGCTCCATTTGAGTGCAATGAATCCAAGAGCACTCTGTTGTCACGTATAGCTGATTAGAACAAATAAATTTAAAAATTAAAAAAAAAATCCTAAGACAGATTGAAACTCTTCTCATCACAAAAAAGAAGTATGTGAGGCCGTCAATACATTAATTTGCCTGGTTTAATTATTCCCCTGTACATATAGATATCAAATAATCATCCATATACCATAATCCTATAATTTTTATTTGGTTCATTATATCTTAATAAAGCTAGGGGAAGTTTTTTTTTTTTTAAATACTTTTTTATTTACTTTAGTTGTACACATGGCATTTTTTATTTTTACGCAGTGCTGAGGATCGAACCCCGGGCCGCGCACGTGCTGGGCAAGCGCCCTACCGCTGAGCCACATCCCAGCCCCAAGAGGGAAGTTTTTAAATAGGAAAAAAGAAAGAGTCATTCCAACGGTGAATCACTGTTCCATCAGTTGTCCCTCTTTATATTTATGCTCGTGTTTTTAACCTCCAGTTAATACACCTGACCAAATAGTTTCATCCTATTTCCATTCTCTCCTCCAGGAAATGATCTGTGACAGACACAGGCATCAGCTTTACCGTCCCCTCCTAACCCAGGGGAAGAATGTGTTTTCTTGCCCCGTGGGTGTTGGTCTTTTCCCCCGGAGGGCGGGGGGCAGTGAGAGTCCCACTCTCCTGCTCTCTGCTGAGGGTCCCAGAGGAGGAGCTGCTGGGACCTAGACCGAGAAGATGCTCCATGGATGGGTCACAATTGAACTTGACCCTCAGCCAAGATCAAGCAAATCAAACGAGCAGAGTCCCTTTCTTGGCCCCAGACCCAGGAGAGAGAAGTGGGTGTGTTGCCGCCTGAAGCAATTACCACTTGGAGCAACAAAGCCGCGGGAATAAGATCAGAGGCAGACTGGAAACAAACAGGCTCTTTATTCTGCCAGCTTCTCTCTCCGGCTCCAACAACACTCCAACACGCAATCCACACTCCTCCAACCACCACAAAAATGGCACCTACCACGACCCACAATCCCCCAGGCCAAGTCTCGCGAGATCATGCAAATGGCCCCCACCCGATCCACAATGTCCCGGGCCAAGTCTCATGAGACCATGGAAGGTGGTAATGCCTATGGCTCACAGCTAGCCGCAATCTTAGCTATCTCCTTAATTAGGGCTCCTGCATGGGTGCTTGTGGATTCACCGTTTTGGATGGTCTGTAATCTAAGACGGCCACTAGAAAGCTCCCACATATGATCAGATGCTGAAGGCCAAGTAAATTATCTGCACTTTACATACATGAACCATTTAATTTTCCTAACAACTTTATCCAACAGTGCTGCTAGTGGGCTTGTTTTATAAATGAGAAAACTGAGACAAGAGAAGGGGCATAACTCACCCCAAGCCACACAGCTTGGGTACAGTTAGGTCCCCAAACTCTGAAGCTCACTCTGTCCTCTGCTCTATGGGTGACATTTCAGGCATTTGTCTGCTTCCTGACGCCCTTTTGAGGGGTCCCAGATTTCCACAAGAATTCCTATCGCTTTGCCTTTATCCTATTCATTTGAGTTGCACAGTTTTCCTAACATATCTCCCTCTGGGTGGGGTGTAGAGATGTTACCTGGCCCATGTAAAGAGCCCATAAAGAGGAGTTCAGTAAATATTGGTCAGCTGACAAATTATGAAGCCCAAACTTCCTAATCATTTTCGTGACTCTCAGCAGCAAGGGCTACAGTGTCGCTGTGGTCACCTAACCCAGCTCGTCTACCGTCACCTCTCCCTGCAGCCAGAGGCAGCACGCAGCACTGCTCTGTCCCCATCTCAACCCGATCTCCGAGACCAACCTTCCTCCTAGCGTCCTGACCCATGACCATCCTCAGTACCTCTCCCACCTCCTCTTCCACTCCTGCTCAGTTCACCAAAGGACAACTCTCACTCCTTCCTGAAGCAACTCCCTCCACCTTTTATGGTGACTCCCACCCTAATCACAGGGACAGACCCTCCCACCTTCCAGGCTTAGGCACACACCAGTGCCTGGGCCCCTAGGCCAGGCGTCTGCTTCCTCCTCTGGGGGCACCACATCTCTGCAGCTCTAGGCTTGTGGAATTCCTTGTCTGCCAACAATGCCTGCTCACGCCCATGTCTGTCCCTACCAGAAACCTCTTAAAGCCCAGGACTCTGTCCAATTCACCCACATCCACCCCAGGCACAGTGACTAGAGCCTAGGAGGCATTCAATAACTATTTCCACGTGTATGGAGTAAGTGGTGCTGGGCGTGGCTTGCTTTCCCGCAGTACTCACGGCTAGCTTGCTCTGAAGGGGGCCGGGTGCGGGCGTGCAGCAGGGAACATCAGAGGAACATCACCCATGGCGTCCACTGCAGATGTGGCTCACGCTGCCCTATCCAGGTGCTATGGCCAAACAGAAGGTTCTCTTGGCAGGCATGTTGGCACGTACTGTGCGGAGCAAGTCGTGCCCCTAAACCTGCTCTCCCATTGGCAAATGGGCCTTTTCAGAGTTGGCTTGCCCCATTCTCCCTAGACCTCCTGCCACCAAAACAGATGGGCACGGGTCTAAGCGTGCAGTGAACAAGTGTGCACATCAGGTTGGAAATCCTGACGCAAGATCCGCCTCTCGCCGCAGTGTCACTCCTGTCCAAACTGCAAAAGCTCATGGCCTTGTCATGTGAGGGGCTGCATGGAAATTACTCTCATACTCTGACTTTGGAATCTATAATTAAAGAGCCCCAGACCGGGAGGTGGAGTGGGGGGATGAGGAAGAACAGCAAGCAAACATCCTGCCTCTCTTTTAAGCTCTGGCTGGTGGCATTCACAGAGCCACAGAGCGTGCTTTCTCTTTCCGGGTGGAGTGCAGATTTAAGACAGGTCTTTGGGCAGCAGATAAATCCACACTGCAGGACCCACGTGGCTGCCAGGGAGGCTGCAGAATAAAGACGGTGTTCTCAGGGGCTAGTGTGCCTCCCTCCACAGGGATGGATAAAAGTTTAAACTCTTCCCTCAGAGCCAATTCTGTAAACCATGTTCCAGCAGAATAGGTTCCAAGAGAAGAATAACACACTCAACATCCTCCTTATGGATAACCTACGCGCAGTAATGTCAGAATCTGGGCCGGAAACCTTTATTGACTGGGGTTGTCTTGGTTGTCTGATGGTAACACGACAGCTAGACAGTGAAGTCGGCGGTGGAAGCAGCCAGCGTGGCCTTTGGTGTACATTACAAATTTAAAAGCCTAAAATTGACAAAGAAATAATACCACCTACAACTCTAAAGCACTTTAATTCTGGTCTTTTTTTGAGACGCTAAAGACAAATAGGAATAGTATTGATCTACTTGGTTCATAGATCTCACAAGTAATTTCTCTTGCTGGAATTTGGTGGTGTTTTTTTTTTTTTTTTTTTTTTTAACTTTTACTTTCTAAACTTTAAAATACCCATGACTCATTTGGAACAGTAGAAGTGCAGCAAAAGCTTCCCAGTCAGTCATCTGCAGAATACGCCAAATCGCACAGGACTGGGGGGAAACCATTAATAGGAAACAGATCATCTGGCAAAGCAACCACCCAGCAGCCAGCAGGTGACCCAGTTGCTGGACCAGTACGCTGCCCTGCACAGAAGGCTCTCAGTCTCAGGAATGGGCTATAAATGCACATTCAGGGCTGTGACACTTGGAAGCCAAGAGCTTTAAAGACTGCAAGTCCTGCTGGTCACACTAGAGGTGTCAGGTGCTTCTCTGTAGATAAAATCCATCCAGTCTGTTTATTGTCTGCCTTTTAAAAGTCTCTCCTTGTTGCCAGACAGCTCCAGACAGAGGCTCAACTAGGGATTAAGTATCCGTCATGAATGTGGTGCAGAGACATTGAAAAATAATAAGAGAGGAGAGAAGAAGAGTTTAAATACCTGCCACAGAAGGGATGTCTTGCTGTGACAGCTCTGGATGTTGCATCTACTAAGCAACCGAAGGTACTGCAGTGCCTCACATCTGTGGAAGGGAGAAGCGACTTTATCTTTAATAATGAGTCAAGCCTACCCTTTAGAAGGTTTTAGATGAAGGGTTTTGAAAAAATCCACCTATACTTCACTCACTTACATACATGACTTCTGAGCTTCAAAAGTCCCCAGGACTCACTGACTTTTCCAAGTTAGAATTAATCCAAGAGTTCAACTTTAGCATCCTTGGATGACTTAATGGCAGATCACAAGTGTGTCCAGACTCATTTTCTTTGCCCAGAATGAGTCTCATTCTCTGCTGTTCCTGGGATGAAGTCACTACAGTGTTCATTTGTCTGGGAGCAGGATGGATGGCCAGCTCCCGACCTGTAAGTTGAGGAAGGTGTAATCTACTCTCGCTTCCCTTGAAGGTCACTGAATCCAATACTGTGATTGAAACTCAGCGCCTCCTATAAATCTCCAGAGAACTGTGATTCCTAAGAAGGCAGATAATTTGGAGGTGGAGTATGTTGACCTGTGCACACGTGTTGAACAATTATAAATTGTTTCCTCCCATCTGTCTCAGAAGTCATCTTCAGCAAGGCACTGACGCATAAATCCTCCCTAAAACGAGGCAACCAGGAAGAGTCCGTGAGGATCGCTGGGCTCATGCACAGCACTGACACCTGGCACAGCTTCAGACGGTAACAAATGACACTGATTTTCAGCCTCAGCTTGACGTGAACTGGTGGCTTCTATCTCTGGCTTCCTTCTTGCAGGGGGAAGAAAATATGTCTCATTTATCTTGTTGGCATTACTCCCAGTCAATGAATGAGGGTGACACTTCTCCCAGGTAACCACCTCGAATTTTCCTGGCTGAGCTCGTTAGTGAAGAAAATGTTTTGGCACTGGAAAATGCATGATGAAAATCATTCTTTTACTTTGTGTCTTGGAGGGAAAAAGGTGAGACATGCAGGACAGAACATGTTTGACTTTGCCTTTTCTGGACCATGCAACCCTTGTTAGCCTGGGTTTTAGTGGGTTTTTTTGTTTGTTTGTTTGTTTGTTTCATTGTTTTGTTTTTGTTTTTGTTTTTGTTTTTAACTCCTGCGACCAACAGACTTGACAGGAACAATTAGAGGAGGAAAAGTTTATTTTGACTCACAATTTCAGAAGTCTCAGTCCACAGATGGCTGACTCCATTCCTTGGGGGCTGAGGTGAAGGAGAACGTCATGGTGGAAATGTGGTGGAGGAAAGAGGTGCAATATATCATACCCAGAAACAGAGACTGCTACCATACCCAGTGACAAAACATAAACCCCAAAGGCACAGCCTCAATGACCCATTTCCTCCAGCCACACCCTACCTGCCTACAGTCACCACCCAGTTAATCCCTGTCAGGAGATTAATGCGCTGGTTAGGTTCAGTCTCTCATAACCCAATCATTTCTCCTCTAAACCTTCTTGCATTGTCTCACACATGAGTTTCTGGGGGACACCTCACCTTCAAACCACAACACCCAGATTGGAAAATTGGTGTTATCCCTGGATACACATGAAAACCGCAGGTCTAACTGGGGACACATCGGAATGCTGCCACGGGAAGGAAATGCTGCTGGGGGGCCACACAGTGTTCCTCGGAAATGAGCAGATAAGAGTTCTCCAGGCAGAGGAACTGCAGCAGAGAGGTTGATGATGGGGTGTCCTGACAAGAAAAGACATGTTCGAGAGCACCAAGAAGGTCGACAATTCTGACAAGTATAAAACCTTCAAATCCACCTCCCTATGACCTGCGTTGGTCTAGTTAAAAGAGCTCCCCATTTTAATCACCCATAATTTCAACCAAATTCATAGTTCCCCCTGCATTAGTCTGTGAGAGCTGACCCCACAAAATGCCAACACTGGATGGTCTAAACCACAGAGATGCGCATCTCGCAGTTACAGAGGGCAGAAGTCCAAGATGAAGGCATCAGCAGGGCCAGTTCCTTCTGAGGGACAATCTGCTCCATGCTAACCTCAGCTTCTGGGGCTTTCTGGCTGGAATCTTTGGCATTACTTGGCTTGTAGTTTATAGACACATCACCTCAACCTCTGTCCTCCCGTTCCCATGTCTTTCTCCCTATCTGCCGAAATCTCCCCCTTTAACAAGGACACTACAAATAAGATTAAGGGGCTGGGGGTTCAGAGCGCTTGCCTCACATGTGCGCGGCCTCGGTTCGATCCTCAGCACCACGTAAACATAAATGCATTGCATTGTGTACAACTAAAGTAAATAAATAAATATTAAAAAAAAAAAGATTAAGGGCTACCTTGCTCCAGTATAGCTTCTTTTTAACCAGTTACATCTGCAATGCCCTAGTTTCCAAATAAGGCCTCATTCTGAGGTACTAGGGGTTAGGACTCCAATGTATAAATTTAGTGTGTGGGGTGGGAGCTCAATTCAACTTATAACCCTCCCTCACACAAGATTGCCATAATAGTCCATGTCCTCTTCCCCAGGCTGAGAGATCAGCACCTCTATCAGCATCTATCAGAGTTATAGTGATAAGAAGCAAGGGTAAGATGAGACTCAAAATCAGATGAGTATAAAGTAAGATTCAAGAGTCAGGAATACATTCAAACTGCAGAATCAAATAGGGAAATCAGAGACCAATTTACTAAAAAGGAAAGTCTGAGGGACCTCCACACTACAAAAACCATGGAAAGGTTTAGATCTGGAAGGACCCCCACAATCCCATAAGACAAAAGCATGGTCCTCAATACAACAAGGTCAGAGGTAGGGCTTTAAGAAATTATTGTATTGTGAGAGCTATAGCCTCATCAATGAAGTGATTGATAGGTTAATAATTGGAACAGACTCCTGGGTGGTAACTGTAGGCAGGTGAAGCTTGGCTGAAGGACGGGGGTGCCAGGGGCCTGCTCTGGAAGGGTTTATCTCCTTCCCACCATCCCCCGCCTGACCCTTCTCTTTCTCCCTCTTCTTCCCAGGTACCGTAACCTGCACAGCTTTTCTCAGCCATGCCCTGTGTCCTGAGGTTCTGCCTTACCTCAAGCCCAAAGTAATGGATCCAGTCTTGCATGAATTAAATCCTCTGAAACAGTGAGTCAAAACAAATCTCTCCTCCCCTAAGTTGTTCTTGTAGGTATTTTGGTTGCAGCAACAAAAAGTTGACTTAACACAAACCAGAAGTATTAAATATTAAAACTAAGATAAGACCATAAGAAGTCATAAATTTGGATTTAGCAAAAATACACCAAATAGGGACCTGTAAATATATTGTAGTGCAACTATAAAGTTTTGGTAAATATTTTCTTACCCCACAAGGCTATGCCTGCATTTGTGGAAGGATAACCAGCCCATCTCAATCAGGATGGAGAGACCTTTGTTAAAGGATTTGAGTGTCTGTTTTCTCAGATAAAACTTACAGATGCTGACCCTTCACAATGAATGGGTCCAGCTAGTGCCCTGTTGTACCCCTCTGCATGCCTGGGAGAGAAGTTCACTCATTCCATTCAGTGGATGGCTTCAGATATTAAGGCCTAACACTTTACCCCTAGATCTCAGCTGAGAAGCACTGACAGACATTAATAGTCCTACATTTGATTGATATCAAGGGAAACTCTTTTTTTTTTAATGTGTTTTTAAAAATCTAAACATAAAAAAAATGTGTTTTGTAGGTTTTTGTTTGTTTTTACCATGGGTGTAAAATAATAAAAGGTTATCCCTTTCCATACTAAAGAATTAGATTTACATTTTGTTTTTTCAAAAAGGACGTCAATGATTTTCATTTCCAGTCATGTCTTATCAAACAAAAGTTCCAGATGAAAACAACTAAAAATGCCTGGAAAATATTTAAAACATTACCTTCTAACAATTTAAAATCTGACAAGATTTTTTCTTTAAATTGCTAAAACAAAATCTAAGGAAAGATGAAACCCAGAAAGCCAAGTACAAGAACCGTAATTGCCTTTGATCTGAGGGCCATTGGCTGTCCCGAGGGACCACTGCTTTGGTCTCGCAGCCTCTGCTGTGCAGCACAAGAGACAGAAGGCAGTGCCCAGCTCTGCCCCAGGGGAGAATCTAATAGGAGGCTCTCCTCCTGTGATGCTCAGGGTGGAGGGGACCACAAACTCGGGACAGTGGTGCTGCAAGTCAATGCTTCCTCGGATTCATGCCAGAAACTACACAGGAAGTTGTCTTTGTCCTATTTGGAGCATGTATCTGAGGACAAGCAAAGTGTTCCTAAGAAATGTTAACCACGAGCTAATCTTTATAGCACTGTAAGTCTCTGAAGGATCCAAATATTCTCAGGTTACACAAATGATTATAGTGGTCCCAGACCAGAAGTATGCAATGCATATATTATCTCAAAAAAAAAAAAAAAAAAAAAAAACACCATTTTACTGACCCTCAAACCATTGCTACAATAAAATCTTGAAGTTATTAAGCAACACATAAATACCAAAACACAAAATCAAATAAATCACCATGACAAGACCAAGAGGTAGCAACAGATGAAAGAATCATTCCCATGAAGCTACAGTATTAAAATTTTCAGAAATAGATGTTAAAGTCATTATGTTTCCTATGTTTAAGCAGAGAATAGGAAAATAAATTTTGGGAAAAGTGTCCTACCACACTTGAAAAAAAACAAATGGAACTTTTAGAAATGAAGAATATAGAGAATAAAAAGTAAATGAATGGAACATTTTAACAGCAGATTAGACAGAGCTGAAGGGAAAATTAATGACCTCAAAAACAAGCATGAAGAAATCATCTACAGTACAGCACAGAGAGACAAAAATCAGAAGAAAGGTGAAAATTATCGTAGATAGTATGAGACAATCTAACATTATCTCATATAAAATATATTTCAAAAGAATTCCAGAGAAGTAGCAGAGGGAGGAAAGCAATATTTGAAAGTATAACTTGTCGCTGCCTGAAGCGGAAGTCGCTTGGAGCAGCGAACGCCACAGGAAAATTCGGAGGCAGGATGAAAATGAAAAAAGGTCTTTTATTCTTCTCCTCTCTCCAGCTCCAGCAATCACTCCAAATGCTCTAACTCCAACCACCACCTTCTTCTTCCCCACACACACTAACGAACCTCACCCAGTTATATACATATAGCTTTAACAAGGACACGTGCTTACAGCTCGAGCTTACAGGTGCGTCACGCAGTGTTCACGGGCATACAAAGATTCTTTGAATAATGTATCAACATCAGGTGGAAACTAGAACATCTTTTATGGCTCTCAGCTAACCGCAATCTTTAGCTATCTCCTTGATTATAGGCTCCTTCATTTCCCCCTTTTAGTTTTAAAAGAAGGGATGTTCTAGGACGTCCATGTGCAACCGACATTCTTACCCGTCATGGGAGTCTAGGCTGTCCTGACTCCTGGCTTAGGTTGACATGCCGGCCACATTAGACTGTCCCGTGCGACTGTGCCGTGTCTTAGGTTGTCCCCCTCTGGGGATCTTACCCGTCATAGGCTAACCAGCCATCCAATAGAGCCCTTCAGGATCGACTGTGTGTTGACTAACAGCCGTCCAATTTTTAGGAGATGCTGCGGCTTTAAGGCGGCAAGCCTACTGCTGACGAGCCAAGTTTCCATAGCGTATCAAGTTCTTTAAGCCAATCAGCTGCCCTTAGTTTCATCAAGTAACGCACTGAGTTCTCTTAGACAAATACCCGCAAGGCATTGTCCCGCAATGTCCCAAAATAATGGAAAATCAAAATGTCCATAAGTTATAACACATAGATTCAGGAGGCCCCATGCATGCAGAGCAGAGGCCACACTGCTGGTGAGGTTGTTGATGCTTGAGCAGCAGGGATGCTTGCAGCGACCGCGGTCCCTGCAGTTGTAGCAGCAGCCGTCTTTTTTATGTCTAGACATTTCTACCGGCAAATCTTCAGGGCCCGCTACCTAAAAACTCAAGCATCCATTATTAAGGGAAAGGCAGTGCTATTCCAGCACTGAGATCAAAAGGTGAGCTGTCAAACTAAAAAAAGAATTATTAGAGTAGAAAATAAAAGTTGATCTCTGCTCACACACATTGCTGCTTAAGCTCCCACAAACATAAGCTGGCAAAATATCACATTCAGAAATAATCAAAGAGAAACTGAGGGTGTTTACTGCATTAAAGATAAAGAAAAGCTAAAGGCATTTTGGAAAAATAATTTGTTAGCTGGAATCCTCGAGTCTCTATATACACAGCAATCCTATACCTGTTGAAATAATTCAAATTAATCAGCTACTAAACAAATGAAGTCAATAACAAATAAATGATCCTCTGTCGGAACACCAAAATATCAGGTTATATAACATTAAACATATTCACAGCTGAAGAGAAGTCCCGGAGACAACTATAAATCAAAATTGATTATCATTATAATTGATTATCTAAAAATATTCTGAACTTATATAAATATCTATTTATCTATATCTATTGATTATCAAATTAGAATATTCTAAGCTTAAATGAATTAACGTTATTTGTTATTTGGATCTATATCTATCTACTTTTTTTTTTTTTTTTTTTTTTTTAAGCGCTTAATTATTTGTGACGTCACACTAGACAGACGCACATATAAACATATTTGTGACATCACATTAACATGAAATTTAGACAAATGCACAGACATAAAGACATATATAAAAGAGAAAAAAAAATTACAATTGTGTATACACTGAAGAGAGATCTTCTTGTCCCGGCCGGGAAGAATGAAATTTAAGTTGTAAATTTAATGGAGAACTCTTTTAAGGGAATCACTCCATACCTTCATTTTGGTCCTCTTGACCTTGCACTTGTTTATTCAATCTAGACTCCTCAATAACTTCGTCTTGATCCCTTTGACTTTGTACCTGCTTTATCAATCTAGATGGTATCCATATTGGAGAGGATTCGTGCTTTGGAAAAACACAAACAGATCCTCTCCCCCAAATTAATACTGGGTCTGGACCCTTCCATGTACCTGAGAGAACATCCTTCCAGTAAACCAAAGGTTTATGTTGTTGGTGTGGGTTCCAGTGTCTATCTCCAGCCGAATGTCCATTAGAATCTAAAGTTAAGAAATTTAGGGTAAACAGGGCAACTGCCAATCTGTCCTTAGGATTTTTCCAGTTTCCATCTTTTTGCTTTAGTAACATATTTTTAAGTGTCCGATTTGCTCTTTCAATTATTCCTTGTCCCTGAGGATTATAAGCGATACCTGTTTTGTGGATAATATTGAACTTTGTACAAAATTGTTTGAAGGATGTGGATGTATATGCAGGGCCATTATCTGTTTTAAGCATTTTGGGGATGCCCAATGCAGCAAAAGCTTGCAGACAATGAGATATAGTATCTTTAACTTTTTCTCCGGAATGTAAAGAAGCAAAAATCATGCCTGAGCATGTATCTATGGTGACATGAATAAATCGTAATTTTCCAAAACTTGGCTCATGTGTGACATCCATCTGCCACAAATGATTGGGCATCAAACCTCGTGGGTTAACCCCATAATGTGGATTGGGCAAGAGTGTTACACAAGATGGACATTCTTTTACAATTCTACGAGCTTGTTCTTTTGTGATTTTAAATTTTTGTCTTAAGGTAGTGCTGTTAACGTGGAACTGGGAATGAAATAAAGTAGCTTGTTGTACTGTAGTAAATATAAATATTGTTTTAGTGAGGGCGTCAGCTTTTTGATTACCTTCATGGAGAGGACCAGGCAGATTAGTGTGAGCTCTTATGTGACCTATAAATAAAGGTTCTTTTCGTTGCCATAGGAGATTTTGGATTTGAGAAAACAATTTAAAAGCTGGAGTATGTGGTGCTATTGGACCTGCTAGCTCCAATTTTGGGACAGCATGTACAATATAATGGCTGTCTGAAAAAATATTCATAGGCTGTTCTTTAAAATTTTCCAGAGCTATTATTATAGCTTCGAGTTCCACTAATTGAGCTGATTTTTGATTAGTGATATGAATCATTTTTTCATTTTGAGTGACTACTGCAGCAGTACCGTTAGAGGATCCATCTGTAAATACATTAAATGCTTTAGGAATGGGTTGATTTTTTATTACCTGTGGGAATATGATAGGATGATTGATACAAAAGGACAGTATAGGAGATTTAGGAATATGATTGTCAAAATTTGCAGAAGTAGAGCATCTAGCTATAGCCCAATCATTATCATTGAAGCACAAATATTCAACCTGTGACGATGAATAAGGAGTAATAATAGTAGCGGGATGAATTCCAAATATTTTTAGTAGAGGTTTTAAGTCCTTGAAGAATAAGTTTAGCTACCATGGAGGTATAAGACTCAATTGTACTTTTAGGAGAGACAGGCAAATGTATCCATAATATAGGTCCCTGTTGCCAAAATACTCCTGTTGGAGTATATTGTGAAGGAATAATAATCAATATTAGTGGTTGTGCAAAATCAAATCTATCGCAATGGGATCTTTCAATGGCCTGTTCTACTAATTTTAGAGCTCTCCTGGCCTCAGGAGTTAATGTTCGAGGTGAGGATGGGTCAGGGTTCCCAGGAAGGATGTCAAATAAGGGTTTTAATTGTCCAGTAGTGAGGCTTAGTGTAGGGCGAAGCCAATTAATGTCACCCAGTAATTTTTGGAAATCATTGAGGGTGGTCAAATGTTCTTTACTTATTAGAATTTTTTGGGGTTTAACAAAAGTATCCATGATTTTAAAGCCTAAATATAGTATAGGTGATCTGCTTTGAACTTTTTCTTCTGCTATATATAATCCATATTTTTTTAGATTTTTTGTTATTTCACTAAATATATTAAATAAGATTTGTTGATTAGGGTGAGCTAATAAAACATCGTCCATGTAGTGTAGACACATAAGGTCTTGATATTTGTTTTTAATGGGCTGTATAGCTCTGTCCACATATAGTTGGCACAGTGTAAGGCTATTTGCCATTCCCTGCGGCAATACTTTCCATTGATATCTTTTATCAGGGCCATTATTATTAATAGAAGGAATTGAAAAAGCAAACCTGGGGGCATCCAGAGGATGTAGGGGAATGGAAAAGAAACAGTCCTTTATATCAAGGGTTATAAGGTAATAGTTTTTTGGAATAGCTACAGGATTAGGAAGTCCAGGTTGAGTAGGGCCCATAATTTGCATTGTTTTGTTAATTTGTCTTAGATCTTGTAATAGTCTCCATTTACCTGATTTTTTCTTAATTACAAATATGGGAGAATTCCAGGGAGAGGTGGAAGGCTCTATGTGTCCTGCTTCTAATTGTTCTTTAATTAATTGATGGGCCGCTTGCAATTTTTCTTTGGATAGGGGCCACTGAGGGACCCAAACTGGCTTATTAGAGAGCCATGGTATTTTTAAAATTGTTTTCTCAGTGGCCCCTAGAAAAAATGTCCTTTGCCTTTTTTATTATGAGTAGGATTTTTATTCTTAACACCTGCAGGCTTGGTCGCTAGGTGTAGCCCCATTTGATGTAAAATATCTCTTCCCCATAGGGTAACTGGCAAGCTGTTTAAAACATAGGGTTTGAATGTTCCTGTATGGCCTTCATTGTCTTGCCAATTTAAGATTACAGCACTTTGAGCTGGGGTATTACTGTATCCCAAGCCTCTTAAACTGGTTGAGGCTTTCTGTAGAGGCCAGTGCTTAGGCCATTGTTGTAGATTTATGATGGAAGAGTCAGCTCCTGTATCAATCAGCCCCTCCATCTCTATACCTTGAATTTTTAATTTGCACATAGGCCTCCGTGAACAGTCCTGGACCCAGAAAGCCATAGGTCCTGAACCAGTGGAACCGAATGCTCTGCTATTTCTATTTTGTGGCATGCTTTTAAAAGAATTATGGAGACTGGGAATGAGGAGCAGCTGTGCGATTCTGTCTCCTTGATTTACGGAGATGATGCCCCTGTGTGTACTTAGCATTATTTTAATCTCTCCATTATAATCTGAATCAATAACCCCTGGTATAACATTAAAGCCTAATAAACTTTTGGAACTACGCCCAAGGATTAGTCCCACAGTTCCTGAAGGGAGAGGTCCCCTGATTCCCGTAGGAATCAGCTGAACCCCCATTTCAGGTGTCAGGACCATCCGGGCAGTAGAACAGAGATCTAATCCTGCACTTCCTCTTGTCCCTCTGATAAGGGAGTTAATGGGTAGGAGGGACTGTGACGAGGAATCATTTGAATCTGAGGGCCTTCCTCCTCTAGTGCCTCGTACATTTGTGGGCCCCGGGGCATTGGGCCCCGTGCCCCGTTTTTTGAAATCCTTGATAAATCATTTCCATATATATCATATCTAGAATGGCATTGATTGGCCCAATGTATACCTTTTTTGCATCTGGGGCATCGGCCTGGAGCACGGTATGAATTTGATTTTATTACCCTTGGGGGATATTGCTTAGCATATCTTGGTTGATTATAATAATTTTGTCTGGAATATCCTGTTCTAGGTTGAAACCTTTGGGAATTTTGAGGGGAGGAATTTTTCATTACTGCAGCAATTACGTTGCCTGTGATAACAGCCTCGTTAATGTCTTTGCACAGTCTGATATAAATTGATAAGTCTTTTTTTACTTCTCCATGGCCTTATTGCATCCTGGCAATATTTATTAGCGTTCTCGTATGCTAATTGGATAACTAGGGGCATAGCTTGCTCGACTTCTCCAAAAACTCTAGATGTTGTTTTTAAGAGCCTATCTACAAAATCAGCGTAAGGTTCGTTAGGCCCTTGTATAACTTTTGATAGGCTGCCTTGCAGATCCCCTGTGCCTGAGATTGTCTTCCAGGCTTTCACAGCTGCAGTGTGTACCTGGGCATACACACCTGGATCGTATTGTAACTGATTTTGTAGTTCGGCGAACTCACCCTCCCCTGTGAGCATATCTATATTGCGTTGAGGGAAACCTGCTGCAGCATTTCTCTTTGCTATTTCTGAACAAAGTTCCTGGAAATTGAGTTTTCCAGATTAGGTATTGTCCCCCACTTAGTACCGCTCTGCATAGACTTTTCCAATCTGAGGGGGCTAAGGTTAGGGTGTTAAGTGACTCTATCATACTTAATGTGAACGGAGCTTGAGGCCCATAGGTCATTACCGCCTCTTTAAAATTCTTTATTGTTTTAAAGTCTAGGAACTCATGATATCTTTGTCCCTGTTCATTTTGAAATACTGGCAGTTCTAGGTGCTCCTGCGGTCTATGTTGTTCGAGAGCGTATAAGCGCTCTGAAAGGCCGCCAATTTCTACCTCTAGGGCACGTATACTCTGATCCATACTCTTTATTGTTTCTGTTAGGGATTCTATCCATGAAGGAGCAGAGGGCGCTAGTGGTTCCTCTATTTGACGGTCTTTTCTCTTTTTTAATTTCTTTTTGTTCTTTTTATTGGAGACTGTGCTCTCTGAATCGCTTTTTGATTCCTCTTCACTACTAGCTTCATAATTCCTAACCGGCTCAGTAGAGGAGACTGTACTTTCATGGTTTGGCTCCTTGTTACTATTATTACTTTCACTAGTATCCTGAGTTTCAGTTTCTAAGGAGAGTACATACTCCTCAGCTAATTTTATTAAGCTTCTGATGGCTTTTGCAGATCTTACTTTTGAATTTACATTCCTACTCTCCTTGCTGGTCTCCACTGAGTCAGAGGATATGCTTTCTTGTTCACTTTTCTCACTATCCTCTGAGTTCTCAATATCAAAAATTTCATTCATGGCTTTTATAAACCGACTTTTTGTTATATTTGCTCCCATCTTTTTAAATTTTCTTTTTTCTTACCTTGCCGCCGAATTCCCCGTACAGGCCGCCACCTGTCGCTGCCTGAAGCGGAAGTCGCTTGGAGCAGCGAACGCCACAGGAAAATTCGGAGGCAGGATGAAAATGAAAAAAGGTCTTTTATTCTTCTCCTCTCTCCAGCTCCAGCAATCACTCCAAATGCTCTAACTCCAACCACCACCTTCTTCTTCCCCACACACACTAACGAACCTCACCCAGTTATATACATATAGCTTTAACAAGGACACGTGCTTACAGCTCGAGCTTACAGGTGCGTCACGCAGTGTTCACGGGCATACAAAGATTCTTTGAATAATGTATCAACATCAGGTGGAAACTAGAACATCTTTTATGGCTCTCAGCTAACCGCAATCTTTAGCTATCTCCTTGATTATAGGCTCCTTCAATAACTGTTGAGAATTTTGCAGAACTCTTAATAGATTTAAGAAAACCAAAAAATTCCAAGCAGAAAAAATAAAAAGTAATATACACAAAGATCTATCATCGTGAAGCCAGATAAAAGCAAAAGTGGAAAGGAAATCTTAAAAACAAAATGAAATGAATAAGATAGATTACTATCCCAAAAGCAAAAGTAAAACTCACTGCTAGTCTCTTAATAGCAACAATAAAAGACTACAGTAAAATAATATTTTCAGTTAGGCTGAAGGGAAATCATTTCCTATCATCTAAGTATAATTCAAAAACAAGAGTAAAATATATTTTTAGTATACATAAGCTAATATAATTTACTACTAGAGGATTTTCATAAAGGAAATTCTGAAAAATATACTTCAGGCAGAATGGAATTAACCAGAGAAGAAAAGTATGAGATTGAGAAAAAAATAAGTGAAAAAATTTAACAGATATATGTGTGTGTATACATACATATATATAAATGTAAGTCCTACAAAGCAATAAAAATTATAACTTTTATGTTGTTAAATAAAACAATAATACAAACAAGTCATTGGTGAGAAATGAAGCTAATGTACTATATTGTCCAAAAGAAAAGAAAAAATCTTAATTAAATGTAGACTGATAAGTAAGTATGTATGTTGTTATCTCTAAGATGATGGTTAAGAAGATAGAGGCAGATGATATAACTTCAAAATAAGAATATTAAAAAAAGGATAAATACACATTCACACCAGAATTAAAAAAAATAAAGAAAACAAAAAGAAAGATAAATTTAAAAGATCAAATTGAGAGTACAGTAAAATGTTGGCACACTTAAACCTTAACATATAGACCATCGCATTAAATATAAATGGTTTAAATGTTCCAGTCAAGAGCAAATGGATTTCTAGCATCCCAGCTCTATGTTATGCATAACAGACACACCTAAGGCATAAGGCTCCAGAAAGGTTGGATGACAGGATTTAAAAAATATATACAATGTAAATGCTAACCAAAAGTGAAAAGATATGGCTTTTAAAATATTAGGTAAAACAGATTCTAAGTTAATGAATGTTACTAAAGAGGATCACTTCATAGTGTTGTCAAAGATTTAACTCAGCAGGAAGACAGAAACATTTTAATTCATATGTGCTATAGTAGGTGGAATGGCAGCCCCCAGAAAAGGCTATTTCCCCATTCTGTGAATGTTACAGTATTTAAGAGACATCCTGAGATTGATTTAAAATAAATAAAGAAAACCCAAGTGATACATATCAATAATTTAAAATCCTAAACAAACTCTAGGTCACTGATGTAGCAAGTTTTCAAAACAAGAGTATATAATGATGAAGTTGGATTTCTTCCAGGAAGGCAAGCTTATTAATTTTCAGTACTAAATCAATGTACCTCATCTTCATTAGATGCAGATTATTCTATGGATGCTATAAAGAAAGCATAGAAGAGGATCTCTTTAATCTGATGGAGAAAATCTAAAAGTCATTTCCTATTTGACAGTAAAATGATAAGATCCAGAAATTCTGGTGGGTGGTCTGGCATGCATGGTCCAAGGGCAGGCTTGGGGCTGGAGTCCTGCAACAGGCAGATCCAATGCCCCAGGTCCACAGGTGCCTGCCTGGTAAAAGGGACAGTGAGATTCAGTCTGGTGATGGGGTGGGCCTGATATTTGGAACTGTACAGTCCAGAATAGTCTAGAACCCGGGGCTGCTGGAGCCTGAGTCTGAGGGGGCTGCCCCAAAGTCCAAGGCTAACAAGGTGGTTCCAGCAGTTGGTTTGTTCTGGATCCTGGGGCTGCTGCAGTTGGCCTAGGGCTGGGACAGTCCTGGAGACCAAGTCAACCAGGCAGGCCTGGAGCCTAGGGCTGCAAGATCCAGTCTGGTGCAGGGGCAGGCCTGGAGGCTCAGTTGGGAGTACCAGCCTGGGGTGAGGGGTCACTGTAGGCCGGCTGCTGGGGTCTGCTGGGGCAAGCCCAGTGTTGGGGTCCAGGGCAAAGTCCAGTGCTCACTGCTCTCCTTCCCCCCTCAGAGGGCGTCTCTCTCCCAGCTGTTCTGCCTGGGGTGGGGCAGGAGAGACATGCTGATGTAAAATTGTGTGTTCTTCCCTCTTCAGCACCATACATAGCATCTGGATGAAGTTTGCAAACATTGTAATGAGTAGAAGAAACCATGAGAATACCTTGATATGATTCAGAATATTCTAAACTACATTGTTTAGTGTTACTTTTACAAGAGATAAGAGTTTTTTCAGAAAATAATGATATAATTATCAAAATATCTGAACAAGGGGTTAAGCTTCTGTGGGAGCAAGAGAGTTGAGAAGGAAATTGGGAGCCTGATAAAGTTGTTTCTTCGACCGTTGTTACAGGGGATTTGTTTCACAAAAGACTATTAAAAAACAACCTGTGTCTATTGCATGCACTTTCCATTATGTATGTTTCAAAATTCAGCCAGCAAATGATTCAAAAAAGAAACATCCCTCCCAGGTCTTAGACTTGGGTCATAAAAGCAAGAATTGGTAGGCATCAGACAAGCTGTAAGCAATCCTGCACCACCAGGTACAAGAAGTGCTGCTAGCTGCTGGTTTTCATGTCTCAGCCACTGAGAGGTAGATGGGTTTAATAACTGTGTTTAAAGTGTCAGATGCAAGAACAATAATAGTTTTTTTCTTAAAAGATCTTTTTACTAATTCCCTCCCTGTTCAAAACCTTTTCATTAAAATGGTTCTCTGTTGCCTACCAGGGACAATTAGATCCCCACCCAGGAGCAGCCCTGGTCCTATGTCAGCCCCCAAAATATACCTCTGGTCCTACGTAACCACAAGGCCAAGGTAATAAGGCAGGAAAGCGACAAAAGGAATCGAGATGCAGAGATACAAAACGATAACTCAAATGTCAGTCTGTAGATAGAAAAAGCTTAAGGAATTGCTAACAACCACAGGGCCCTGTGTGAGCTCAAGGAGATGTTTCCCTTTACAGACCACATTCTGTTTCCCAGAGCATCGCTTAAGAACTGAAAATTCAGCATTCCTTCTAAGGTGTCCTTGGTTCACGTTTATGTAAGTGCCCCAGATGGTTTTGCCTGTGATGCCCCACTGATTGTTGCATTTCCTCCTGCAAGTCCTGGGTCTGCTGTCCTCTGACTGCCGGGGAGTGTCCCCAGCTCTGCCCTGAGTCGTGCACGTCCGAACAAAGCAGAGCAAAGGAGCCAGATGAGTGCTGCCCAGTAGGAAGCTCAGTGGCTGGCTGTGTCTTCACAGAATGAAACACATCTCTCCAGCGATCCCCAACCAGCATCCCTACTGCGGGACGATGGCTCCCGAGAGCCAGAAGATCGGATCAAGCCTGAGCCGATCTTCGTAACTGCACGGGCAATAATGGCAACCCACTCGCAGGATTTGGTGAAAACTACAAGGTAAGAATGGGTCGAAAACATCGGCATACAGGGGCCTCTGGAAGGTGCCCTGTGTTGTCGTGAACCTCAAGTGAGCGGTGCCCTCACTCACTTCCACTCTTGGTCCAGTGTCTTCGCCGGGCAGCCGCGACTTTCAGACACTGAAGCTTGAAAGTCGCGTGTTTTAAATGCAGAACGGGGCAACAAGGAGATGAAGGAGGAGGGAGAGGTGGGAAAGTGATCCAAAGGAGAAGTGCACGAAGGAGAGAGCAGGATCCAGTAAACACCCCGCACAGCCAAGTCTGAGGAATCGTGTGCTAACCCTGGACATCGGGGGAAAGGCCCAGTAGCATTTTTTTTTTTTTTTTTTTTTTTGTGGTCCATAAGGCTCTTTTGCTGTTCCCCTAAAAGATATCAATGTATACAATCTCACAAGTTTCAGTGTTAGCACAGTTCCTGACAGATAAAAATATTTCTGAATGAACAGACTTAACATTTGATATTTTTCTGAGGAGAGTCAATGCATACGTAAAAGGGGAGATGCAACATTGAAAAGGATCTTTCTTTTGCCAAAGGAAAGTTGACTGTGACAATGTTACTCAGTAGTGAATCTGCAGCTCCAAAAACACAAATTGAGATGATCACATACTACAGAGCAATAGTAACAAAAACAGCATGGCATTGGCACCAAAATAGGCCAGTAGACCAATGGTACAGAATAGAGGACACAGAGACTAACACATATAATTTCAGTTATCTTATATTAGACAAAGGCTCCAAAAATGTACATTGGAGAAAAGATAGCCTCTTCAACAAATGGTGCTGGGAAAACTGGAAATCCATATGCAATAAAATGAAATTAAACCTATGCACAAAATTCAACTCAAAGTGGATCAAGGATCGAGGAATTAGACCAGAGACACTACACCTAATAGAAGAAAAAGTAAGCTCTAATCTCCAACATGTTGGATTAGGTCCCAAGTTCCTTAATAAGAATCCTGTAGCACAAGAATTAATACCAAGAATCAATAAATGGGATAGACTCAAATTACAAAACTTCTTCTCAGCAAAAGAAACAATCAGTGAGATGAACAGAGAGCCCAGTAGCATTTTTCTGGACTTTGACACAGCTCACCCAGCACCCCATGAGCCTGACCCATCCTCTCCCTCTTCCGCCGGGCAGTTCCCACTAGGCGATGCATGCCACTGCCTCTCCCTCACCTCCCAGCCCTCAAGCCCCAGCTCAGGCTGCACCACACAGCGCATGTGCCCAGCATGAGCACTACTCAAGACATCAAGTAAGGAGTCAGGAAAAAGTCAGTAGCACTGGGAGAGAGGATTCTGTCCAACGGGAACCTTCAGGTGCCTTCTGTCGCTGCACGTCAGCTGGGGATTAGATGTGCAAGGGATTTACGGGGAGAGAGGCACCTTCAGACCAAGGCAGGTCTGATGTCATGGAAGGAGAGAGAGATGGACAATTAAAGAACAGGCCCCCCATCACAGGGAAGATGGTTCTGCCGGGTCTATGTGTGACCCTTGAGCCAAAGCCAGCTGTTGAGGGAGGGTGTGGCATGCCTCAGTGCCCCCCACACTGGGCCATCGTCTGGCTGTGGCCTGCAGGGTGGATGGTCTCAGTGCAAACACGGGCACAGCTAGAAGGGACAGAAGATGGGTTATCAGCCAAGTGCCAACTGTGCTCCAGCACAAGAGGACCGGCAACTGCCCCTGCCAAACCATGTTCCTCTATCTGGTGGTCACCTGGGGCTAGAGCCCATTTGCATGGCTTAACCCAGGACATAGAAGTCTCAGACGTACTGCAGTGAGAAAGATCTTTCAAAACTGAGTTGTTGGGGTTGGTTGGTTGGGTTCCCCCCCCTTTTTTTTTTCTTTTCTTTTTGGCCTCTTTCTGGATTTGGGTGTTGAATTATGTGTTTGAAACTTCAGATCCAGTTACCAACATATAAAACACAGTAGATTTCACATTTTTAAAAATCCACATTTTCGGGAGAGGGATATAGCTCAGTTGGTAGAGTGCTTGCCTTGCATGCACAAGGCCCTGGGTTCCAATCCCTAGCACCATATTAAAAAAAAAAAAAAAAAATACTTGCCCCTGGGGTCGACTCAGCAACACATTGAAAGCAATAAATTAAGAAAATATAAATTTAAAAAATCCACATTTTCAGCTTTTCTTGAAATGAAATGAAAAGAGCCAGTGTCTCTCTAAGGTGGACATCTGCTCTCCAGTTGGTCACAGCCACTGCCAATCCCTTGTGGCTACACAGCCCCTGCCACAGATTACTTTGCTGACTGTCCCTCTGGTCATACCTGTGTCACCATAAGAATATGATATCTCTGTTTGGATCACTGACATAAATCAATTGCCTGGAACAGTGCTAGGCTATAGCAGCTGCTCAATAAATGCTTGTCCAATGAAGAAGAGTACTTTCGTCACACAGTGTTGGGAGAAACCGTTTGGGTAGATGGTGAAGAAAAAGGAATTATTTTGTCTGAGGTTAGCCGTGCACAACCCACACAGAACCAAGCTGGCAGTAGGGGAAAAGGTGAAATTCCGGAAGCTGCAGTGGGCTGTTCCTGCACTGAGGGAGGAGCTGCAGAGCCCGGTGTGCAGCGGTGTGGACGCTCCGCCACTGCGTGCCCTGCAGTTTCATGCAAGGATTCTTTCTTCCCTTCCCAAACAGGGTGAGGCCCTGGATTTGCAGAGAGAAACAGTACTTATCTCAGCTCCTTCCCTGGCCCCAGCTCAGCCTGAATAGTGCTGCAAAATATTCCCTGGACCACGTTCCAGGGCAGCGGGCTGAGGGGCTCTGCCCCAGAGCTACACACACTCAGGCATAACGGGAAGAATTGAGCTCAGTGATGATGTGATGTGAGATCCTCAAATGGCATAAAAATGTGCATGGACAAATGTTGCAAATCAAACAGGGAACTGCCTGCCAGAGGCAAGTCCCCCGTGGTGTCTCACTGGCTCCGAAAATGACTACCAGATGATAAAGCAGAGCGGCCCCATGCAACCTGATTTCCAGGAGGGACTGGCAAATCCATTAGGAGCAAATAGGCCTCCTTCAAGTTCATTTTACTTGCTAAAAACAAGCAACATAAGGTTCTTAAAAAAAAAAAAAAAAAAGAGCCAATTTTTCATCTCTTTTCTCACTGTCTTGCAGTCCCCGCGTCCATGCTCAGTTAGACGGGTGGGGAAGGTCTGCGTTTTAAGACCAGAGCTTGCTGCTGTTAAAAATCAAAGCTGGATCTAGCAGGACGCAGGGCAGAGCTGGAGTCTTTAGTCTGTGCACGACTTGCTCTTCAGCCTCAGCTGCAGCACAGCCGTGCGGGCGGGGGAGCAACCCAGGGAGCAGCCACCACCAGGCATCATGGCCACACAGGTCCCGCTGGGGGCGGGGAGCTGGAAATAACCACTATGACAGGTCGGGGGGGGGGGGGTCTTAGCAGTCTGCTTTCTCCTAGACTTACTTTTAAATGTCATTATCTTTTAATATGCCTAAAAAAATGTGCACACCCTGGAAAGAAACTGATGTGTGGCCCCAGCTCTACTCTACTTCCCTCTTGACAGGGTCTTCTTACCACTCATCCCTAGCAGCCAGAAGGTTTGAGAGCTGCATAATCTGTAAAGCATTTCATAGAAACAATGAACAGTTTTCCCTGAAATACAGAACTATAATATATTAAATTTGCTTTTCAAACCAAACACCAGCTCCCACCCCCACCACCTGCCAACATTTCGACAGAGGCCTCTCAGGCCTGTCCAGCCCTCGCATTGTGTACAGGACACAGCCGGAGTCCCAGGATGGTCACCAACCCGGGCCACAGAGTTCCTTTTCTGCTCCACCCTGGGACCCCACCCATGTTCCCTGACTCACCTCATTCTCTTTCTGCACTCAGCGCCGTGTACTTCAAGCAGGAACGAAAGGAGACTGGGAACAGTTTTCACAGAGCAAGAGAAAACCGTGACTCGTGTCTCTGAGGATGCTCACAGAGGCCGTCGTCATTTGTGCTGGTGTCATTTGGGGGATGGTGATGGTCGTCATGGGCCAGTGTGAATACAACCATCTTCTTCAAAAGTTCTGTCCAACAAAGAGCACACTCAGGAGAGCGAGCCAGGAGCGCGAGGCCTGCCCTGGATGGCCGAGGGAGCCTCCAGTGCCCTCTCTGAAGGAGGCTGGATTGGTATGATTCAGGGCGGAGCCCAGAGAAGGGTTTTCTATTCCTGTTGCCTCCCACAGTGGAAGACAGTCTGGCCAGGAAATCAAGAGCTTGGTGACCACCTCTAGAGCTGGGAAAAGGGAAACTTGTCCCACTGTCCTTCCTCACTGGAACAGAGAGCATACCCAAGGGAGAGGTCAAGAGCCCCGGCTGTGTCCCAGAGAATGTGTGTGCAGAGGGAGAGGAAAGAAATGGAGCACACTCATGCCAACTTTCCCACCCCAGAGGAAGAGAAATCTCCCCTATCTGCTCAAAATGTGCAGTAGCTTATGCTATGGCCCCATGTCACTAGCCACCTCTATGCATTTAATTAAAATCATTAATGTCATGGCAAAGAAAAAGGACATTCCTTGTTGAATGAGATACAAGGAATAGCAGAGGATGGAAAGTAAAGGAAACATGGATTAAAAAAAGAAGACTTTGGCTGGGTTCAGTGGTGCATGCCTGTAATCCCAGCAGCTCAGGAGGCTGAGGCAGAAGGATCCCAAGTTCAAAGTCCACCTCAGCAACTTAGTGAGGTCCAGAGCAACTTAGTGAGACCCTGTCTCAAAATCATATGTGTGTGTGTGTGTGTGTGTGTGTGTGTGTGTGTGTGTGTGTGGCTGGGGATGTGGCTCAGTGGTTAAGTACCCCTAGGTTCAAACCTTGGTGTCAAATAAAAATAGGAGACTAGGGGCCTGGGGCTGTGTGGCTCAGGCATAGCACACTTGCCTGGCACATGTGAGGAACTGGGTTTGATTCTCAATACCACATATAAATAAATAAAATAAATGTCTATCAACAACTAAAATAAAAAAAAAAAAAAACAGGAGATTAGTCTGAGACATGTGATGGGGGAGTCCCTCACAAAGAGAGAACAGGGCACCAAACTGTCCCATAGCCAAGGGAAGACCTAGGCTGTGGCCACTCAGCATGTTGGATGGTTGACCTCATCCCTTCTCCCTTCCCTGCTTTAGGACCATTACAGGAATAACACCCCGGGTGGGCGGGTGAAGTAAGAGCAAGAGTTGGACCAGAGAGAAGTGATTATAGAGGCTGTTCATGGATCACAGCGGCTGCTGGGTGGGGAAGAGCCTGTGCAAGATGCAGAGGGGAGACAAGAAGTGCAGTGGGCATTGCTGCATTCTCCCAGGGACAGGGAGGATGATGGCCTGGCCTGGGGGTCAGCAGAGAACAGAAGGATGCAGATTTGAGAGACACAGAGATATAACACCAACAGAACAGTGTCATGAGTTGAATATTCTTTTGTATCCCACTGTGCTTGAGGATTCACAAAGCAATGGCTGTGGTACACATCAGCTCTGTTTGACGACCTCCTGACGTTTGCTAGTCTTCTTGTGTTTGTAGTTACTGTGCATGCGGAACATCTCTGTAGTCGCCTGAAGCGATGGCCGCTTGGAGTAAAGAAGCCGCGGGAAGAAGTTTAGAGACGAACTGGAAACAAACAGCCCTTTACTCTGATAACTTTTCTCTCTGGCTCTAACTACACCCTACACGCTGTCCACGCTCCTCTAACCTCCAAAATGGCGCAGACCCCCTCCGCAATCTCGCTCAAGTCCCTCAAGATCTCCGGCCAAGTCTCGCAAGATCCCGGGCCAAGTCCCGTGAGACTACGGAAGGCGCCAATGCCCAAACATGTCCAAAGCCCGTAGTCAACCGCAATTTAAGCCATCTCCCCAAACAGGGCTCCTACACATCTCAATCCATTGATTCGATGTTTTGAAGTCATTTCCGTTTCCGTTTTCTGCTCAGCCTCCGCTCAGCATTCTGTGTTTCCATCTGGGATCATTTTCTTCCCGACTGAAGAATTCTCTTTGTTGCTTCCTTTAGAGCAGATGGACTCCTGGAAAGTCTTCTTAGTGTTTGCCTCTATGAAAATGTTTATTCTTGCTACCTTCAGTTGTAAACAATGTTTTGCAAAGTAAAGAACTCTAAAATCATAGTCGTTTTCTTCCATGGCTTTAAGGAAAGTATTCAATCTTATGGTTGTTTCATTGTTTCTCACCAGAAGTCTGTTGTCAGTCCTGATGTTCCTTTTCAAGGAAATCTGTTTTTCTAACACCTCTGATTGTTTTTAATATTTCCTTTTGTCTTAGTATTTAGAACTATATTGAAATATCTAAGCCATGGTTTTAATTATGTTTATCCTGTTCAAGGTTTATAAGCTTTGATTTTGAAACTTGGGGAGTGAGGATGAGAGGAATGAAAGAACTTTAAATAGAACAAAGAGGAGAGGAGGGAGAGGAGGGGGCAAGGGGATAGGAATAATGGCAGACTGAGTTATCCATCATTACCCTAAATACATATATGAAGACACAATTGTTGTAAAAATACTTTATATAAAACCAGCAACTTGAAAAATTGTGCTCTTTATATGTAATATGAAATGAAATGTACTCTGCAAACATGTATAACAAATTAGAATAATTAAAAAATGAAAAAAAAAACCTTAGTATTATCCAAAGCTTTTTTTAAAAATTGGCCATTACTTGGACCCACCATTTGACCCAGCTCTCCCACTCCTCAGTGTATACCCAAAGGACTTAAAATCAGTGTACTATAGTAACACAGCTGTATCAATGTTTATAGCAACTCAATTCACAATAATTTAACTGTGGAAGCAAACTAAATGTCCTTCAATAAATGAATAGATAAAGAAACTGTTGTATATATACACAATTGAATATTACTCAGCATTAAAAGAGAATAAAATTATGCCATTTGCAGGTAAATGTGTGGAGTTGGAGAATATCATGCTAAGTGAAGTTAGCCAATTCCAAAAAACCAAAGCCTGAATGTTCTTTCTAATAAGTGGATGCTGATTCATAATGGGGGTTGGGGGGCATGGGAAAAATGGAGGAGCTTTGAAGGGGCAAAGGGGAAGGAGGGGGAGGGAGGAGCCACGGGGGCAGGAAAGATGGTGGAATGAGATGGACATCATTACCCTAGGTACATGTATAGACTGCACATATGGTGCAATGCTACATCATGTACAACCAGAGAAATGAAAAGTTGTGCTGCAATTGTGTACAATGAATCAAAATGCATTCTGCTATCATATATGCCTAATTAAAGTTGAATAAATAAATGAATAAATGAACCCTGAAAAATATTGGCCATTACTTTTTAAATATTGCTTCCATACATTTTTTTCTCCTCTCTATATGGAACCACATTGATACCCAAATCCAATATTTTTACTATCTTCAACACATCTCTTACTTCTATACATTTAGTCTTTTTTCTATGTTTTTGTTTCCAATTCATCAATTCTCTCTACAGTACTTACCATAATGTTATCCACATTAATTTCTATTTCAGTTTCATATATTTTTATTTTTCTATTATAGAAGTTCCATTGGAATTTTTCCTATGCATTGTAGTTTTCTGATGAAATTCTTTATCTTTTAATTTTATTTATGGAACACATTAACTTTAGGTATGTAATGTTAATATACCGTAACTCTATTCTTATTTTCCATGAGTCATTTCTATTATTTGTCTTTCTATTGTTTTTAATCAAGTCATATATGTTTTTGTAAATCTAGTTTTAGAAAGGAATACATGGCAAACATTTTCTGCAAGAAATTACAGAGATAATTTGAGGTTTTGAATAAGATTTTCACTCCGCAGAGAAGAATTTGGTTGTTAGTTCATTTGTTTGTTTGTTTGTTTTTCTGCTGGCAAATCACTTTGCTCTTGTCTGGGAATGAGAGAGTTGGAAGCTGGTTTTTAGTCTTTGGTGAGGAATGGAGTGTTCCTGGTTTATCCTTATGCAGAGGGTATAGGTATTCATCATGACATCCACAAACATCGCTAATTACAGGATTTTACTCACCTAGAAGGTTCATTGCAGCAATTTTGCCCCTCTTGACAAACTATGAAAAGCCTTGCTCATAATCTTCACCTCTTAGATATTTTCTGATTTTGCTTTGTTTGGGTAGGCAAAAGCAACCCCAGATGCCTCCAAGACTTCTACTTTTTCTTTGCCCCAGAGATAGTTCTTTGAAATCTTTAAACATAATATCTACACATGTGTGCACATGTGCGTTCTAGCTTTCCTAGTTGTTCCCCCAGGATCCACGAGCACCTACACAGCCCAAAGCAGGAAGTGGCAAGGGAGGAAGCCTTGATTTCCTGCTTGCTTAATGAAATTGACGGTAGTGTCATTTACAATGACGGAGTTCTAGGAAAGATCCCATGCAGCAAAGACTTAACATAGCAAGCCTGACTGTATCCTTTAAAAGGTCCACTTAAAAGATTGGTCATTGACTGGCATCTGGGGACTTCCATTTCAGGAGGGGTCCTGACATTAACTGGTTGGCACAGTTGAGCCTGAAGTGTTTGTGAAAACAGTTGGTTCATGATGAATTTCTGCCTTCCTGCTGGAAATCAGGACTTTGTGTCTAAGTGAAATAGGAAGGGCGTACCTATGTGATCAACCTCAGCAAAAACCCTGAGTACTGTGACTCCAGTAAGCTTCCCTGATTGGCAACATTTCACAAGCATCACCATAGTTGGCTACTGGGGGAAATTAAGTGCATCTGTGTGACTCCACTTGGAGAGGACCCTTAAAAGCTTGTAGCAATTTTTGTCCGTCTTAGCCCCATGTGTCTTTTGTTTGTTTGTTTGCTGATCATGGTTGGCATCCTTTTTTCATAATAAGTCAGAGCTATGAGCATGACTATACTAAGTTTTGAGGGTGCTTCTAGTTAATCACCAAATCTGGAAATGATTGTGGCGACTTCTCAACACAGAGCGACTGGGTTGGAGACGGAATGGCTTTGGATTTGGATGTATTAAAGTTGGAGTACTCTTCAGTTTACTTGACCTGTTATTTATTCACTGGCCTACCAAGTCCTTCGTGTCAGTCAGCTTTCATCCCCGTGACCAAAATCCCTGGCCAGAACAACTAAGAGGAAGAAACTTAATTTGGAATCACTGTTTCAGAAGTCAAGTCCATGGCCAGCTGACTCCACTGATCTGGACTGGAGGCAAGACGGAACATCATGGCAGAAGGGAGGAAAGCGAGAAAGAGGAATGCTCCTCAGCTCACGACAGCCAGGAAGCAGCAGGAGAGAGAGAAAGGGCCAGGGACAGATGCAGTCCAAGGCCACACCCCCAGTGATCTACTTCCTCCAGCTACACGCCACCTGCTTAGTTGATCCATTCAGTATTCCACCCTGTAGTCTATTCAGTTTACTAATGCATCAAAAGAGCGATCCACTGGTGAGATCACAGCCTCCACCATCTAATCATTGCCTGAAACCCCTCCTCTGAACTTTGCTGTATTGGAGCAGTGCTTTCAAAACATGAAATTTCCAGGGAACATTAATGATACAAATGATAACATACTTCCTTGGTTCACATTTGATCTTTCTGGGGCATTAGCACTGTTGACTGCACCTCTCTCCAGGAACAGCACTGCCTTTGTCTTTATAACCCCCATCACCTGATTCGTTTTCCCCTCTCTTCCTCTGATGTACTCATAAATACATGCCTGTCGGTTCCTGCACCCTCTTCTCTTCTCACTCTACACTCTGCCCTCAGACTTCCATCCACGTTGGCAGGTTCAAGTGCCTCCCATGTATGGAGGATTCACACTTCAACACCTCTCCCTTGAGATCCCCCCTTAGCTCATCTCTTAGCTAGCTCACAGTTACCCCCAATACTGGACCATGCCAGAATTCTTATAAAAGACCAAATCAAGGGCTTTGCTT
Source organism: Tamias sibiricus (assembly GCA_025594165.1). Lineage (NCBI taxonomy): Eukaryota > Metazoa > Chordata > Mammalia > Rodentia > Sciuridae > Tamias > Tamias sibiricus. The sequence goes on along the minus strand of CM046662.1, from coordinate 164,897,268 downwards.
CAGAGTACCTCTTCTTTCTTCACACTTTCTTTTCCAGTCTCCCTTGAACAGGTTAGCCCCCTTGGTCTCTTTGGTCTCAGATGACCCATAGTATGTCTCCTCCTTGTCCATAGACTTTTTCACTTAATGGATTCAGAGAAGAAGACTGTATTGAGCATCTAGTACACACATTCTGATAGATGCTACAGATACAGATAAAAAGAAGCCCTCTCTTTGAGGGCTTCATAGACTAATAAATAATAGCAGACAAATAACTGAAGTATCGTAAAGTATTATGAATGTGACTACAGAGCTCAGTCAGGACATGATATGAGCTGACTAAAGGGGAAGTGATCTAGTCTCCCAGAAGATAAGGAAGAGATGCTGAGGGTGCATTTTGAAAGCTCAGTAAGTGTTCTCCATAAAGACAGGATGGATGAGAGGATGAAATGCCCACTACAGGGAGGGACACACAGGGTCACCATGCCTATGGAAAGCCATAGCACAAAAAGTGACAGAAAAAGCCAAACTCATTTAAAATGCAGGGCAATAATTTTCTGGAAACAGTATTCATTTTGTAAATGAGAGGAAAAAAGAACCAGCAACCAGTTTTGCTGAATGAGGCAAGGTTTATATCAGGAAGGCTCTGGAGAAGCCTGTCTCCATTAGCTCTCATGAGAGCAGCTGGTCAGCACCTCCCTTTCAATCAGAACAAGAGCCCAGAGCCAAATTCAATCTCCAGGACACAGCCAAGAGAATAAGGGCAAAAAGGACCAGCAGAGGAAACCTTCAGAAGGAGGAAACTAGGACGAGGAAGCCAATCAAAGTTTCCAAATAAAGGGGTACAGTCCCCTCCCCAGCAATTCTTGATAATTATAGGGAGGAGAGATTTGACCATGGTTTGACCACGTCCTTTGCACAGTTGGCCAGAGAACAGCTGTCATTTCAGAGGTTGGCTGCAACACATCTGCATCATGTTTTCCTGCAGCCAGTGCCACAATTACCACTCCCAGGGAGGTTTAAGTGAGTGTCTGTTACCACTCGGATCACACCAATGGCCACTTTTCCTGATCCAATTGTCACCCGTGGGCATAGAGTGAAGGACCCCAACCAGAGCTCCTCCTTGTCCTCTCCCACTGCCACCAGTCAGACTGAGGATCGCATTCAGCAAGACCAGTAGTGTCTACAGGAGGAATCTCACTGCAGGATTTTCCTCTCTTCATGTGTGAAAAGGTGATAGCTGTAATCCTCTCCTGGCACCCAGGCAAATGGAGACCAGTCAGCCGACAGCCATCATGCAGTCAGCACCTGTCAAGCATTTCTTATGAACCTGTGGCTGCACTAGTTGCCATTCAGCCTTTTAATATGCACAAGTTATAATCCCTGCACACACAGAATGCATCCTGGGAAATGGACAACTCAACAAAGTTTTACAATTCATCTATTGCTAGCAAACACAATGATCAAAGAGTAAATCTCCAATATGGGCATATGCTCAGGGCAGAAAAAGAAAATTGATAGCAATAAAATGATTGCAAATAATCTTGACTCATAGCTAACATCAAAAGCACAGATTTTATTATATAATAAAGTTATATATGTATATAAATATTCTATTATAATATGTAGTTTTTCTGTAGATCAACAGAAGTAGCTTTATTTATGTATATGTAGTTTTCCTTCGGGCTTGTAAACACTTTTTATAGTATTGTAGCCTTAAAAAACAAGACAAAATATTTCCTGTACTTTTCCCAAAAGGTTCCATGTAATTCAGAGAGCTTAGCAATGGTATAGCAATAGGCATATAGTCACGGCAATGCAATTCACACTCGGATGTTTAAATTTTTATTTTCAACACTGTTATGATTAGCTGGATTGGAGGATGAATTTCCAGAGCAGTTAAAACTGACAGAGAGAGAATCATGCCTACGGCCACAGGTTCTAATTTTTATAATTATTTTTCCCACTTGCTCAAGCCAGTGCAGAAAAATAATAATAATTCAAAAATCAAAACCCCTATTATACTCTCTGTCCACCCAACACTCTTGGAAGTAGAATGAGGGGACTGGATTTAGATACCCAATTAGGTATTTCCAAATGACACACCACCCTTTTATTTTTCACTTTATAACAACTTTGGGATTTTTTTTTAATCTAAAATTGGAATATGACACACAAATGCAAATAAATACAGATATGTCCAGAAATTCAATTTCACCTGTAAATTCATCCCACCCTTGGGTTATTAAGCAAGGATTATTTAGAGCAATTAATTAAATAGTTTAATTCTGGCACATGAAGAAATGATTTGTTAATTAAGTTTGGGGAAATAATATATGCAGGCAAAAGATAGTAATCATGCTGTCAGGCACAACTATATTGACTTGAATTAACAGTGCATCTAATCCTGAACTCACTGGAGCCCTGTCACCACTAAGTCCTCCATTAATGCCATTAATCATTAGTCTGTCAGACACGCTCTGGCCTCATAATCACCACAGTTCTTCCAGGGTTCACGGCACGTCCGGGGAAGCTCTGACCTCACTTCTCAGGAGACCCTCCCCACAGCCTGCTGAGGTAGAACTGTTCCGAGTTCATTTTATGTGTGCAGAAACAAAGGATTAAAGGTTAGGTGTCCTGAATTGGAATCTGATAGGTGGAGATGCTGGAGTCCACCTGAGTGCCCACCTCTGAGACCATGCCCTCTTTCGCAGCACCAAGCCTGTGTGGCCGTTAACAATCCTCCCCCGGCCCCGATCTCTCCAGTATGTTCTCCTTCTTTTGGATGGCCCTGGGGACCCCTGACTGACAGTCCTGGAGGGGCCTCAGGGATTCACACACCCCAAGCCTCTGGCCTGCTTTCTCCCTTTCACATGTGGGGCGGTGGAGAGGCCAGGGCCTGACCAGTGGCACTAGGATTTACCTCCTTTAACTTTGCAAGTAATATTCCAAAATTATTTTTTAATACCAGGGATTGAACCCAGGGGCACTTAACCACTGAGCCACTTCCCCAGCCCTTTTTGGTATTTTGTTTAGAGACAGGGTCTTGCTGAGTTGCTTAGGGCCTTGCTAAGTTGCTGAGACTGGCTTTGAACTCGTGATCCTCCTGCTTCAGCCTCCCAAAGCCCTGGGATTACAAGGGTGCACCACCATGCCCGGCCCAAATATTTTAAATGTGTCAAAACTCCCATATCAGCTCAATTCTTTTTTTTTTTTTTTTGGTACCGGGGACTTGAACTCAGGGGCACTCGACCACTGGGCCACATCCCCAGCCCTTTTTTTGTATTTTATTAGAGACAGGGTCTCACTGAGTTGCTAAGTGCCTCGCCATTGCTGAGGCTGGCTTTGAACTCGCAATCCTCCTGCCTCAGCCTCCCAAGTGCTAGGATTACAGGCGTGCGCCACCACGCCCGGCTCAGCTCAATTCTTAATAGTGGCTGTGTGATTAAACTAAAGTGCCTTGTCTCCCAAGTGGAAGGTTGGGGGTGGTGGGTGCAGGAATGGAAGGAGGGAGTGGGGAAGGAAAGGAGAGACAAAGGGAAGGAGGAAGGACAGACAGGAAAGGGAAGGGAAAAGAAAAAATAAAGTGCTTCATGGAAAGAGTTGGGTAATCAAAGTTCACATTATTTTATGGTATTGAATATATCTTCCCAAATTGACAAAATTATTTTAAAAGCAAAATATACAACATAAAATTCAATAATGCATTTTCTCTGCATTTGATATTTTAAACTATATCCTTTATGTTTCAAATTGTTAAAAAAAAAAATTGCCAACTAGTTTCCTTTGGAAGAACTGTTCTCACTTTGAGATTTTATCTGTCCTGCTTTCTTTTGTAAAATTACAGGAATCGTAGGCGGTACTAGTCTTATTCCATTTTGTTTTCAATGTCCCATGTGGCAACACTGTGCTCCTCAGGAAAAACTACTGCTGTGGCTGTCTTTAAACGCATTCATAAAACATGAAAGTCTAGAGACGACTGCATCGATTGCTCTTCCGTGACCCCCAGCACCTGGTTCCTCGGCCCAAGACTCTGGGATCCTGTTTCCTGCTCTGGCTCAGCACATCAAGGCCAGAGCAGGACGTCAGGGTCCTACTAGGAGTTCACGTCTGCTTCACAGTGCAGAACATTACTGCCACAGGCTTTTTCTTTTCTCCTTTTAAAATTATTTCTATTTGCACTCCAAACTTTTAATGGGATTCACATTAGGTCTAAGTCCCCGAACTAGCTGACCTTCTGATACAGAGGTGAAATCCCCAGGGTTGGGGTCAAAAGACCTGGTACCTGTACCTGGGTACCAGGTATCTCCAATCTGAGCAATAACTCCACCTCTTTCAAACCCCACCACCCCCATTTTTTAGTCAAGGTGAAAGGTCTCCAAGGTCATCTATTGATTTGACCTTTTATTCAATTCCATCAACTCTGGTCTTCAACTCAGACCAATTAATTTCAAACTTTCCCAAGAATGGTGCAGAAGAACATTATCCCTCAGACCTGGGTTTATTGGCATTTTTACAATACTGCTCTCCCTAAAACACCTCCTTGGGGAGTCACCCTGAAGGAGGTCATCATTCTTTGATTGTAATAAATGCCAACAGGGACAGAAAGGGAAAAGATCCTACCGTGTGTAACAGTGCACTGACTGAAGGGAGGAATCTTGAAGATCAGGAGGAAGCTTGGCATCATTTGTTCCTTCACTTAATTGCAAACTCAAATGATTTTGGGAACCAGGCAGATAAAATCAACAAGGGAGGGCCCAGGAGCCCATGGGAGCCTAGCCTAGGGAACTGGAAAGGGGGTGTCCTACCTGCAGGCATTTGAATGCCGCCACGTTTACAACTCTGTGCTGGCCAAATCAAACAAGCTGCCTGCTGAATCCAGGCCTCGAGCTGTGGCTTGCAACCTCAGACTCGCCCTGTCGGTCCCTGAGGGAGTGCTGGCCCTTGCAGACCTGCTGGTGAGCCTGGCCCAGCCCAGGCCATATGAAAGGAACCACATGTAGGTGCTCAAAGGGGTGAAAAGCAAATACTCCCAACAGTCCATTGTGTGGGTGAAGTCTCACAGCCTTCCCACAAAACTGCCGCAGACTTGGTGGGGAAGAGGGAAAGCAAGGATGAATGCCTTCTTGGCCCACAGGACCCTTCCGAATCCACAAGACAGCCCGACTCTGGGGCTGTGTGTGCGACGGCACTCAGAGGGAAGAGGGATGCACAGGAAAGGAGGTTGTGGGAGTCCCCCACAGTGACCTTCAGTTCCCTTGTTGGAGGTCAGAGGAAGGAGGTCTTAGTGATGGCAACAGGCGAGTCCTGACAGGGAGGGTTTAGGCTGGACAGCGTTGGAAAGGGTTTAGCTCCTTAGGTGATTTGTCAAGGATGTCTGGCAGCTGCTCTATGTAGCATTCCAGCTTAACCTCTCTGTTTCTGCATTATTCTGATTTTAAATGGCCCTGCCTTTTCAGAGAAGACATTGGCATAACCAGGCGTGGTGCTGAAGGGGAGACTTAGGCCAGGCCCTGACCTACCCCCAGCCCTCTCCTGAGCCCAGTAGAGAGAATGGTGTTCTCTTCCAGCATCTGGATCCTGGGAGACAAAGCAGGAGCCCAGTGGCTGCCACCGAGAACAGGTAGGGAAGCACCTTGCACGCCTAGACAGCCGCAGAAGGACAAGGAGCTGCAGATCAGGGAGGGGCCAGCTCCCTGCTTGAGGAAGATCACCTCTGAGAAGTGGAGGGGAAGAAGACGACAAGGTTACAATCCACAAGATGCTCGAGAGGTCCGATACGGAGCAACGCCCCAAGAGGACGGCGGATGGGGACGGGGGCACGCGGGTTTCCCCTTCAGTGGAGCGCAGGCGCATCCTGCGCTGCCTTCATGAAGCTGGGAATTCCAGATGCGCCTGTCTCCTTGCCCCGCACTTAGGACTGCTGAAGTCCTTGACTGTCCTCTTGCAAGGCTGGCCCACCATCCTTCCCCCACAGAGACACACAGAACTCTCCAGCTCTTCCAAAAGCAAAGTCCCTCATGCCCCGTGGCAGAGACTTTCTCCCCTTCCATGGGTAACGGGTGTCATCGTTGCTGGTGGGGTTTTTAAAACCCTGTTATCATTAAGTAAAACCTTGCCAATGTACTTGGCAGAAGTATGTTTTATGGAAAACAGGTGGAAGGCGCTAACCTAAAAAGGTGAATCATGACATTGTAATGACTTCTGAATTTTAAAAATGATGGATACACTATCTCAGGAGGGACTCAAAGGGACAGTGACAGCAGCTGCAGAAGAAGCAGCAGAAGTGGGAGGTGCAACCGAGGCAGGCTCCGCCATGCGGGGGGTCACAAAGGACGCTGCTTGTCCTCACTCAGGTGCACTCACACGTTCAACTCCAAAAGTGCTTCCTCAGGTCGAGGAGAGCAAGGAGCCCCCGTCCTTGGGACAGAGATCATTCCCTGATGTGTCTGCACGTGCCACAAGGAATATGAAGTTCTCGAAACACATATTCAATGTGCTTCCACCCATTTTCTACACTGTTCCTCTGACAGGAATATGAAACCCCCGTTTGCAAATGTCCCTGATTCAGAGAGGGATGTTAAGCTCCTCTCGCGGCTCAGCAACACAGACGTCTCTTCATTTTCCATAACTGGCCTCTCCTGAAATCTGCTCTTCCAGGGAACCGAATATTGAAGCATTTTCTTGTATTTTAGGAAATGGTTGGATTTTCTACCCAATTTCCTACGGTGAATCAACTCTTCTCCTTCCCTCTTCCCCTACACAGAAAAAAAAAAAAAATTCTAGCAATATTTTCAGCCTACCAATAAGTTTTAATATCACCTCTGTGGATAAGATTTACATATATGCAAAATATGCCTCTTTTTCCATTTAGATTCTTTGTACTTTCTAAACAGCAAGCCACCCCAAGTATTCAAACACATATATGCAGTCTTCCAATTAGCACAGTTAGAAGTGAATCCAAGAAGCAGTCCAGTCTTTGGCATGTGCCTACCCCTGACCCACTGCTCTGGGGCTGTCTGGCCTGTGCCACCCAACTGTTAGCAGCCACCCTGTCTGGGGACCACTTAAAGCCCTGGAGCTCAACATGGGTTCCCACTAGGCTGGAAGTAGAGAAGGGATTCTTTCTTCTTCCATTTCTTTTTATTTATTTAAGGCATTACCTTTCTTCCCCCAAATAGAACATCAACAGACTATCAAAGCTTTCGAGTTCTGTAACTTAGAGGAAAGCAAAGGAGTCCCAAAGTCAGGCGCTGCTCACCTCCTAGTGGAGAAATCGATCAGAATCTCACTGGGGGAGGAAGCAGTGGGGATTCGTGCTCTAGGTGGCAACTGCTATTTCCCTCCTCCAGCATTAGGCACGAGCCACTAAGAGCCCATAAGGGAACACGCTGGTAACCATAGGTGGGAACAGTCACACAGGGCTCTCAGCAATTCATGGGTTTGGAAGACAGGCACGGTCACCTTAACACCATATTCTTCAGCAGAGCGTGTGATGCAGAATAAATAAATGGTGCATCTTGAAACCATCCAGGGCATTTGCTGCTGAACCCTCAGGAGGCCCTTCCCTGATCTCCACCCCACACCCAGTACCTCCTGCTGGGGCCGCGCGAGAGAGTGAGGTCCAAGGAGGATGCACTAGGACCTTGGGAGTGGCTCCAACCACTGGAGCCTTGGGCTAGCTAACAGAGTCAGCACGCAAGCACGTTCCAACAGAGCCGGACAGCAGGCAAACGGAACCTGACAGCTCCTGGACGTGAGCCAGGAACACTTGTGTTGTGGCAGCAGCTGATGCATCCTCTGAACAGCTTTCATGTGTCATCGTTCTCACTTAGGTCATGTGGTGACTTCACCATTCTGGATTCACAGCCCTAACCTCGTTGGTGACAGTGGCTTAGGAGCATGGTAATCGTATAGAGGTAGGAACAAGATCAACTGGGCTTCCTGAAAATACTGCTCCAAAGGAATTTGGGGAACCTAAAGGTTCCCACCGATTCTTTTCCCACAAAGAATAAAACAGATGTGACATCATCACACACACACACACAGCGAAACGTGGTCAGCTTCATCCTGCAGTTCTTCCCTTTACCATCCCTCCCCTCTCTTCCTCAATCCCTCCTTCTATTCCACTGTTCTTCCTTCATGTACAACTATAAGACATCAACTTAAAAAACAATAAATAAATGGAAAGAAGTTAAGGTTCTGGGGTGTCGCCGCCTGCGGCTGCTGCCACTTGCAGCAACGATACCGCGGGAGAAAGTTTGGAGGCAGACTGGAAATGAAAAAGTTCTTTTATTCTTCTTTCTTCTAACTTCTCTCTCCAGCTCCAACAACCTCTCCAACTCCAACCACCCCTCTAACTAACCCTCACCCGGTTAAATACTGTTTGCCTTAACAAGGACACGTGCTAACAGCTCGAGCTTACAGGTGCGTCACGCAGTGTTCACGGGCATAAAAAGGTTCTTAGATAAATGCATGAATATCAGGTGAAAATACTTGAACACCTTTATGGCTCTCAGCTAGCCGCCATCTAGCTATCTCCTCAATTAGGGCTCTTACACTGGGGGAGGGGAAGAAAAAAAGATGTACTGAGGATTGAAATGCAGCAAAAGATTTTATATGCCTCTGCAACTATACCAAAATGAACCCTACTATTATGCATATCTACAACACACTCATAAAACGTTAAAAACAGAATAAAATGTATAAAACTGTAGGAATGTTGGGGTTCCTTTGAGTTGCATCAATGAAATGCAGCTAAAGGTACATTTGCCAGAGTCTCTTTCCCTGTGTGGTCCTGAGTTAGCTCTGGCCACAAAGGACTTTGGAATGTGGACATGAAGAAGCAGTTGTATATTCTTCTGCTCTGAAGGTCAGTACAAGGGCACCAGCACAGAGGAACTCAAATTCCTTTGGAGCAGTATTTTCAGGAAGCCCAGTTGATCTTGTTCCTACCTCTATACGATCACCATGCTCCTAAGCCACTGTCACCAACGAGGTTAGGGCTGTGAATCCAGAATGGTGAAGTCACACACTTTCACCGACCCCCAGCCCCCCTTGGCTGTGGGGTCCGGCAGCAATGGAACACACAGCTCCCGTAATTCCCACAGCAGGGCTGGGAGTAGGGTGAGGTAGGGTGGGCTCTTGCCTTGGGGCTTGACATTTCAAGGGACACCAAAAGAACTCAGCAGTCATAATAAATAATATCTTAATCACATTTTGTAAATTAAAACTAATGCAAAAAATACATATTAAGCCAATTAGCAAACTATTAAATAGACAGGATCAGTAACAGCGCTGGGTGAGCTGTAGTAGAGCCTGTGGGCAAATGAAAATCAACAATGTAATTCAGGGTGGAGAGGATTCTCTGAATCCTGGGACAGGCGCCCTTAAAACTCCATAGCCATGCCCCTGCTTCTCATGTAGTCTGCCCACTGTGCATGGAGGAAGGAAAGTCCACCCTCAAGCTCTTGTTTTCCCTCTTGGGGTACAGTTTTCTCATGGGTCCCAGTCCCATGGAGAGTCCAGCGTGCTAGCTACCAGCTGTCCTTTCCATTTGTCCCTCTGGTGGGCCCGTAGCAACTCCACCCTCAGTCCTCGGTTTCATGACAACTGGCATAGACGGCTCCCCCAGCATCCACATTTGCAAGATCTTATAATTCTTAATTTCTAAAATAGTCTTCATACCTCATACTATTTGTGATTCTGCTTCTCTGAACCATACAGACGTCATTGCTGTCTACAAACTAGAGAACTTAAACGAGGAATAAAACAGAAGTTTCAGGGGCAGTAAGATGACATTCAATGAGGTGTCTGCAGTGTTCTCTCTGTCCAGGGGAGCTGTCGCTTTGACAGGGTCAAGACGTTGCCTGGTGGATTCTTCTGTTAAATACCAAAGGCTGTGTTAGCAGTGATCCAACAGGTTATGACTGATAGAGAATGGATCCCAACTGGGACTGAGATGTTCCATTCAGGGTCAGGTTAGAGTTTTGACTTCATCAGCAATAAAAAGCAAAGCCACCGTCCTCTGAAGACACCACGGAGCACATTTCATATGCTCAAGATGCACAAACCCTAAAACCCTAGTCCCCTTGGAGGCAGTTGCTATTGTTGTGTTTAAGAGTCCCAGTTGCTAAGTTCAGTCAGACAAAACATAAACCTAAAGAGACAAAAAAAATATATCTTCTTTGTGGCTGTTTGTAAAGGTCCCAGGCACTGGAACAAAGGATTGCTCTCTGAGTATTGCTGGCATCATTATGAGGCGTTCTGGGGCTGGCTAAGTTGGATACTAAGGCTCTTGCACATCTCTGGGGAAGACACCTGCTTCTTGAGGAATTTTGGCTTGGTTTGCATGAACCATGATGTGTCAGAAAGAGAAAGCCTGTGCCCCTGAGACCTATTAGGAGAATACTGGGTCACAGAGAGAAGAAAACGTAAGAACAGCTGTTGGAGATCAGCCACTCCTCTGTTGAGAGAACCATTTTCCCTGATCGATCAAGAGCAGCATTTCCCCACATCAACACTGGCGGCATTTGTGTGGCGTCATTCGTCATTCTTTGTTGGAGGGGGTCATCGTACGCATTAGAGAATGACGAGCAGCATCCCTAGCTTCTGTCTAGTAGATGCCAGTACCACCAAAACCCCCAGCTCTGACAATCAAAACTGTCTCCAGATGTTACTAAACGACTTCTGGGTGGTGGATTGGTCTTGATGAGATCATCTGGGACAGACAAGGACACAGGCTCCTTCCAGCCACAGTGTGGATGCTGGGGTGTTAGAGCCAGAAGCAGGAACCAACCCGAGGTCAGATAGTGGGAGTTCAAAGGCAAATAAAGGCCAAGTCTGGTATACAAAGTCAAGTCCAAGTTGTAAGCCGGGATAAGGGCCTGATACCCACTCAGCCACCAGAAACACCGTGCACCGGGTGTGAGTCAGGACAGATTCTGAGGACCAAGTCAGTCAGATGGAGAGCAAAAGAGAGGACCAGCCAGAAGGGATGCTTGTCATTGATCCGACAGACATCAAGTGTTTGGTAACAACGACTGGGGAGTGTAAGAATCCTAAGAACACATCGCTACGATTCAAAGGTAAGACAAATATTCTCAGTTCCTTCGGACAAAATCAATTATGTCGGTTACCTATTTCTGTGTAACAAAAACTCGGTGGCTTAAACAATAATCCTTTCTATTTCTCCTGGGGACCTGGGTCTGCTAGAGCTTCTCTGGTCCTGGAGGGACCCAAATATGCATCTCCAGTCACCTGTGGGTTCAGCAGGTGGATAGGAGGCCCTGAGCCAGAATCTCTCATGTGCTTGGCGTAAATATAATGGAAAAGGAACTTTTGATCTTAAATGTTACATTATGAAGCATAAATTACTATTATTTGCTACTAAGATAATATTCCCCAGGAATTACAGTGGTTAGACTCTGTTCTGTTCTGCCACCCCCTCTATTCATTACACTGTGAGAATGACAGTCCCAGTCGTCACTCACCCAACACTAATTTATTTCTCTCAGTTAATAACCCTTTCTCAAATGTTAGCTTCAAAATAACTTTGACCTTTCTCTAGGAGCGAGGTATATGTCCAAGAACGCATTTCTTTTTATGTATTCCTGTCACTCAAATTGTCCTTTCTGCTGTCACATGAACCCCTGCTAACTCAAAAACCTGGCTTTACTTTCTGAACTGACATTCACCCTCAACCCTAAATAATAGTCCAGAAAATGTAAGAATGACAGCAAAATAACAAGCATCTATTGAATGCCTACTGTGTACCAGGTATTACCTTGGGTGTTGTCCACGGATGAAATCCTTCAATTTTTACAGTGACTATTACTTACAGATAAACTGAGGTATTCAAAGAATAAATGACTCACCCAAGGTCTCCCAGTTAATAAGGGAGCTGGGATTTGAACCCCAGGGGTCTGACCTGGAGCCCACATTTCCTAATCAGTATATTAGTGCCTCTGTAATGTTCACAAGATTACAGTCAATTTAATTTTTATTTATTTTTTTGACAATCATTATTAAGTTATGATTTCTTTTGTAAGGGGAAGTTAACTATAAGTGCAGTCTTTTGGTAAAACACATAATATTTGTGAACACTTAGAAATTCAAAGACTGCTGACTTCGCGAATCCAAGAGAATATTAATTTCTTTCATTTGCTTTATGTAGATGTCACTGTAGGCAAAACAGAAATTATTTAGTGTAATAGGATCCAATCTCTATCTATAATATACCATAACTTGGCTTCTGCTACATTGCTCTAATTGGCTCTAATCAGACACTTTTCAGTGATATGGTGTTACATTTGGATGTTGTAAGAAATCAAACCAGAAATGGTATAAGTCAGGGGGAAAATAAGCTAACATAGAAGGTAGTGTTTCATCAGTCACTTTATACCAGTCTTCAATTCAAATGTAAATTTATCCTTTAAGAGAAACAGTTGCTAAATTGAAAATAAATATAGGAGATGAACGACTTCCCCCGTCAGAGAAGTTAGGAGCTGGCAGAAACGCTCACCCCTCTCCCCACCGGAGAGGGAAGGAAATCTTCCCTTGGCTAAAACACATGACAACATAAAGTGTGGATTTGATTTTTAAGACAAAGCCAGCAACGCAGTCATCTGAAAACCCATTTACAAATAATTGTGGAAAAGTAATTCAGGGGGGGGGGAATCAATAAAATTAGCATCATCAAAAAATTGATTTCTCATAGAGAAAGAGCATTAAGAAAATTGAGGATGAAATATATCTTATTATAAACTTAAAATTTATGATTATTCACATTCTTAAAACAAGCTCTTTGTTGCCGTTTAACACATCCCTGGAGACACCACAAGTCCTAGCTGTACATTACAGTAAATAATCAAAATGGGAAACATCCAGGCAGCCCCCACCCCCACCTCTACCAAGGAATAGAACACTTCCTCAGCAGGTTCAAGTCCTTCCCAATCCGCGCCCCGAGTCTTTTCCCAAAGAGACAACACCTCTCCTGGCCTCTACTACACAGAATAGGTCCTCTTTTATTTATTTTTTTTTTTCAAACTTCTTATAAATGGTGACTGTCACGGTACAATGGTCTTTCCTGTTCGACTTCTTCCATTGGACCCTGTGTTTGTGGGTTGTTTCACGCTGCAGTGACTCCCCACGTTCATCGCTCAATCCAAGTCCACTGCACGAACTTACTGAAACCTAGCCGTTTTGCTGTTGATGGACATGGGGGCTGCTTGCAGTTTAAGAACACTACGACCAGAAGCACTGGAACTTTCTCATTTGTGTTTGCTGGTGCAACCGCTACCCATTTCCACAGGGCGTGGAATGGCTGGGTTGTGAAAGGAGTCTGTGTGTTCCCTTGATTGGAGAATGACAGTTTTCCAAAGTCACAGCGCCAACGTCCCCTCTCTCAGCAGTGTGTGACGGGTCTCTGTTGCCCTTATCCAGCCACCGCTTTCATTTTAACTGAGTGACAAGTTGATCACACAACAAACAAATAATCACATGCATTGTTTGTTATATTTATTCTTTGACAGCACCCGTTCACCACCTGGTATGAAAATACTTCATATTATAACAGCCCATACATCCATATTAGTGCAAGACACACTTGCCTGCCACAATGACTCTGAGTTTCCAATATGCTTCACATTTTAAATATTTCTAGCTTCCCCAGTTTCATCATCACCCCAGTCAAAGAGAAGTTCAAATATTTCCTCCTGCCACCCTACAAACACCATAGCCCTTTGATTATCTGCATGTCGAGTTTGGTCTCAAAATTCATCACCCAAGCCTTCTCCATCTACCACCTGCATATCAAATGTGACATCCCCCTGTTTCCCCAACAACACGGTTTCACCTGCCACTCATTCATTCACTGGTTCCAACAACAGCCATTTGTGCAACATCCTCAGTGTCCCGTCACCAGCTGGCACTGCAGGTGAACCCTGTCCTCGAGGAGCCTGCAGATCAGCAGGGGAAGACGGATGATGTCGACACAAGCATGAGAGAAGTCACTATGGCGTAACTAGGAAAATGACGTCACCAGCACAAACATGAAAGGGAGGGGTCGGTTTGAGAAGTGCAACAGACACAACTTCTGCCAAGTCACAGACCACTCGGGATTATCTTCTCTGACCCACCAGGAGCCGAGTGAGTCCCTGGACGTTGCAAAGAATGGAGAAGGCCTCCTGAAACTGTGTCAGAGGTGTGCTCATGTGATCACCACCTCTACACCTAGAGGAACTCAGAGGTAAGGCCAAGGAGCAGTGAGATCCCCGATCCTGATGAGATTTAAATCAGGAAGAACGGGTAAGGCGTCTGCCCTCCTCGGACAGCTCATAAATAGCTCTAACACCAATTTGATCTCACAGATGCTGTTATTTTACTGAATTGATAGGTGTGCCCTTCCTCAGTACTGTAGTCCTCAACTCAATTGAATGCATTTCTTCTGACGTTTGAAAGCACTAATTGGAATCACTTTTTCACTCTTTCTCCTCCTAGCTCAGATTTACACTTGCTCCTCTTCAGTCTCCCTGTTCCTCTTGCATTACCTGCTCCTGCCTCAATCTCCCCTATATTTTCTTCTTTTTGTCTTAGTTTGTACTATGTTGATTTTTCCTTTCTTTTTTTCTCTTCTTTTTCCATCTTTTTTTCTTTCCCTAACCCCCGTATAGTTTAATAATAATTTTACTATTTTCAATATGTAATTTCTCAATCTATTCAAGGTCATTACTCTCATTCGTACCTGGATTAGAGAAATTGTAGGAAATGTTCTCGGTAAGTTTTTTAAAAAACATTTACTAGTTTATGGCTTTTTTCTGAAGTGACTGCATTAATAGGTTGAGGCTCTTCTCTCAAAGTGGTCCTGGACACTGGGCAGTGAATGTCCCGACACGTAGGTATTTACTGAGCCTAGGACACTTAGCAAAGAGAAAGCTCTCACTAAAAAGTCCCTTACTTAAAAGTAGAAGAGCTAATCATCCCAACAGGTGAGTAAAAATACTAAAAATATGTAAAAACAGGGAACGATTCATCCAAACAGCCCACAACATACCGGACCACGTTGACCACAGTGGAAGAAATTCCAGAGAAAGAATTTAGGAACTTGGTAGTAAACATGTTCAATGAACTAAAAAAAAAAAAAAAAAAAAAAAATCTAAGGAATGAACTAAAAGAGGCAGTACAGAAAAAACATTTCAATAAAGAGATGGAGATCTGGAAAAAGAACCAAACAAGTCTTGGAAATCAAAGAATCAATCAAATTAAAAGCTCAGTTGAAAGCATCACCAACAGATTAGACCACATAGAAGACAGATTTTCAGGCCTCAAAGACAAAGTATATGATCTTGAAAACAAAAGTCAGCAAGAAAGGGGAGATGATAAGAGACTATGACCAGAATATTCAAGAAATCTGGGATACTTTTGAGCAGAATCTTAAAAGCTACATAGAGGTATCCCAGGAAAGCGGGTGGGGAGAAAGGCCACAGAGCAGACTCGAGGATGGACTCTGCCTGGTGCGCTGGGCCCACTGCGAGCAGATCTGCGTGGCTGGGACAAGAGCTGAGTGAGCCAGGGGACCTCAGGCCTGACCCTCGGCACTGAGCCGCCTGCCCTGTCACTCAAACTCCCTTTCTCTCGCCAGCCTTCACGGGGAGTACCTTGATCAGACTCCTGCTCCACTACTCAACTGCAGGTGAGCTTCCACATCTGCTGCCTGACCACAAAACATCGCAAGGCCATCCTGTAGGAGCCCTGTTTGGGGAGATGGCTTGAATTGCAGTTGACTATGAGCCGTGGAGATTTGGACATTGTCGCCTTTCATAGTCTCACGAGACTTGTCTCGGGATCTCGAGTGACTTGGCCGAGATTGCTGATCGGGTCAGCGCCATTTTGGTGGTGTGTGCGGCGCATGTTAGTCGTTGTTAGAGCCAGAGAG
Organism: Tamias sibiricus; assembly: GCA_025594165.1. Lineage (NCBI taxonomy): Eukaryota > Metazoa > Chordata > Mammalia > Rodentia > Sciuridae > Tamias > Tamias sibiricus. The sequence continues at coordinate 164,881,355 of CM046662.1, read as the reverse complement.
AAAAGTTATCAGAATAAAAAGCTGTTTGTCTCCAGTTTGCCTCTGAACTTCTTCCCGCGGCTCCGTTGCTCCAAGCAGCCATCGCTTCAGGCGGCAACACCATCCTTTCCTCCTCTTCCTCTAGTTCTACTGAGAAAGGCTTAACAGTCACAAAGAGTGAATCTCCAAAAACTTATTCAACCTTGCCTGCATTTCCTCTGTCAGGTTACTTCCCCAGAGCCCCAAACACGTGAAGTGCTCTGTTAGCCCTAAAGCCTCTATGAAATAGGAAAAGACTTCTATTATCCTGAACTTCCCACAGTCTGCTGAACTATTTTAAAAATTAATCAATCCATAATGCATATCCTGACAGCCTCCTGCCCAAAGCATACAGATTGCAGGGGGAAGTCGTTCACTGGGTTGTCCTGGAGTTTAATGTGATGATGAGAGAATGGCACCTTGTCACCCTCCCCACCCCCAAGAAATGTCCCAGATTTCATGAGACCACAGTCTGACTGGGAGAAGGGATGTGAATCAGAGTTCCAGAAATGAAGGCCAAATTACAACCAGAATAAATGCTTCTATGGAAGCAGCCCTAGCACTGTCCCTGTGTAATGGGGACTTGCCCAGAGAGGAGGCAGAGAGGCAGCTATGTGAAGGCGAGGTACTGGGAGCATGGGAGAGACACCCCCAGGCCAAAAGGGGCCCAAGGACAATGCCAAGATGGCAGGAGGATGGCACCTTTCTCCGGGTGAAAGTAGGTGAGTGTGGCTAAGAGAGTCCGGAAGAGCACTTCTGGGGTGCAGATGGAGTACGTCAGACTGTGCAGAAGCTGGAGGCCGGCTTGAGAATTCCAGATCTGAGCTCGAATTTCCAATGAGAATGGAGTAGCTCCTGGGAGGCCAACCCTCCCTCAAACTATAAACAACTCCCTTCACCTATAAAGACCTATAAACTCAGTTCCAGATACAATAAGCAACCCCCTGAAGACGTCAAAGAGCGACACTAGAGGGGTTTCCACCTTAGACAAAGGAAACGGCACTGAGGGAGTTCCTAGTTGTCTTGACCTTCCTCCCTCCCTGGCCACGTGGGAGCAGTGATCACCTGCAGTCTTACTGCACTGACGGTGACGAGACAGAGATGGGGCAGCCCCAGGGGTATCTGATGGGGAGACCAAAAGCCCCGAATTCTGTGCACACATTCTGCCCAAGTCTCCAGCAGACTGAGGATCTCACGTGAAGAGGAGAGTGTAGGCAGCCCATCTGTGACTTTAAAAAAAGAAGAAAAGAAACCCAGATTTGAGCTGCTATGCTTCACCAGGAGAAGAGTGTCTCCATTTTGAGTTGAACCATCAGGTTTACAGCTTTAATTAAATCACTGTAGAGGTGTTGGTGGTGGTGTTTTGGCTCCTTTGGTTTTTTTGCCTGATATTTTTTTATTGAAGGGTGATAACTGTCTATCCAGGTTTACATTTTCGCATTTTTAAATAGAAATTCTGACTTCACAATGTGAAGCAGATTGTGTTGGGACAAAAGCGGGTTCCAAGAAGTGTTAGGAGGCTGAAGAAGTACCGTGAGAGGTGGTGGCAGCTACGCTGGGACTGGAGGGAGACGGCAGAGTCTGACAGAGTCGAAGTGGGTCATCCAGACTGGGGAAGGGGTTCAACCCAAGCTTGTGAAGCAAGAGGACCAATGGGGACCCCGAGGTCTCCAGCTAGAAACCCAAAGGCCGGTGGTGAAGTTCATGACAATGCACGAGACAGGAAGAGGACAAGGCTCTCAGGCAAGAGGACTGAAAGGTATGCTTGAGCTAGCCCGGTAGAAATGTCAAGTCAGCTGTCAAGAATTTAGAGAGAGGTCAAGGCTAAGGATTTAGATTTGTAAGATCACTGGGTTTAAGAGGTAATAAAGCTGTAGGTATGGATGAGATTCCCTAAGGATAGAAGAGTAGAAAGAAAAGCCAATCCAGGACTCAAACCTTCAAGTCTGTCTCAAGGCCAAGTGGAGTTGGGCGTGCCGATGGAGGAGCTAGAGAAGAAGCAGGACTTCGTGTCCCTCAAGGAGGCAGCCTGCACGGGAAGTAGAGCAAACAATGCCTCATATTCTACAATATTTAATTCAAACACTTTATCACTGAATCTTCCTATAACTTCACTGTTCGCTGTTCAGAGATTTAACCCTCAAGTACCCCCTAGAGTCCACTTTGTGCATTCTTTAAGGACCCCCATGCCCCACCTAACATCTGTGTCCAGTAACTTCATATGCCCTCCCTATTCTCAGTTTTCAATCTATTTTTTCTCCTCTGGTCAATAATGCATCCTGCTCACCAGCTTTCAAACTCCACTATGCATATTATTACAGGGCTCAGATTGACATCCTAGGATAATAAAGAATATGACACACTATCCTTAAAAGTAGTATTTTAGAATCTGATTAGTTCTCTTAATTTGTTTTTTTTATTTTTACAATTCAATATTTTCATGATTGACCTGGTAAACGTTCCTGCTCCTGGTTTTAAGGGCTGCTATGATCCACCTATGACCGCAGGCCAGGCTTAATAGAGATTCCAAAAAGATGACAACAGGAAGGTAAAATCATAACTGAAGCTGACTACCAAAGGTGTGCTTGGAATCCCATTCTTCCACATGGACACTCTCTCTTAGAGAAGCATCCTGGGCTTCCTCCTGCTACCTCAGCAATCCTCAAAGTGTAGTCTCAGCCCAACCAAAGGTCCCCATGGCCCCACCAGGATTCACATTCAAAACTATATTCATGATAATATTAAATTGTCTTAGTCTGTTTCGTGCTGCTATCACAAATGACCATACACTGGATGCTTTATTGAAAATGGAAATTCATTTTCTAGCAGTGCTGGATATGGGGAAGCCCAAGATCAAGATGCCAGGCTCTGGTGTCCAGTGAGGGCTTCTTGTTGTAGCCTCACATGGCGGAAGGGGAAGGGCAAGTGGGATGAACACTGTGTCCTCACATGGGAGCAGAGCAAAAGAGAGCAAGAATTCGAGCCCAGAAATCCTACTTACAAGTGGCATGAATCCACTCCGGAGGCAGAGCCTCATGACCTACCTACCTTGCATTAGGGCCCACTTCCCTAGACTGATGTATTGAGGGGTTAAATTTCAACATGGTTTCGGAAGTGACAGAACATTCGAACCACAGCATGACATTATTTGGATTGTTGAGTCTCATTCTCTCCCTAGTCTACACTGAAGTTTTGATTCAACATCAAAGAAGAATAGGGCTGGGGGTGCAGCTCAGTGGTAGAGCATTTGCCTATCCTGGGGTTCAAACCCCAGAACCACAAAAAAGGAGAAAAAAAAAAAAAAGAATATACACAATTTTCTGAAAAGAAAACACACACACACACACACACACACACACACACACACACACACACACACACACACACACACACACACACACACACACACACACACCCCCTTTCATTTCCCAGCCACACATCTGGAAAACGACAAATTGCAACAGCTGAATACAGAAGCAGATGTGAGAAGGCAGCTGTCTTCTATTAATTAAGACACTAAATAGATATGCAAGAATGTGAGACAAGGCCAATCTTCCTTTTGATATTCCTTATTTTAGAAAACCAGTTATTTTTTAAATGTTTTTTTCTTCAAATTTATTTTTTATTCTAAGTTGTTATAAATGACAGCAGAATGCATATTATTACCTTTATCTCTAATGCGCTATTAAACAAATACTTTTAAAATTTAATGTCTGCTATGGTAAACGTCCATACATGTAACACACATGAGCAAAGCTCCTACCTATGGGAGTAGATGCCAAAGGTGGCTGGAGACCCTCTCCTAGGCCGTGCTGGCCCATCTAGTGTAGTCACCTCTCTGTGGTTGCCATGCCCAAGCCAGAATCCCAACACCAAATTGGGCAACCGTGTCTCCCATGGTCCTTCCTCCCCCTATCCATCATGCCACTGTGCACCTTGTCCTCTGCAAATCGAAGCCCAGAGAGCATCCGTAGGCGATGGTTCATATTTCAACCAGTACCTACTCATGCATCTGAATCCATTGTTAAAATATTGAAGAACTTCTACCATCCAAGCCTCCAAAATGTCCCCATGACCACTCTAGATCCCTGTCCCCAGAGCCCAACAGGCGTAGCTGCCCCATTTGCCCAGTGAAAGGGTTAGAGGTTGGCGGTCTGACCCCATATCATCCTACCTCACTGCCTCTTGCCTCCCAGGACCCCGAGGGATGATGGTCCATGCTCCACCCACTCTCATGGTCCTCCATATTTTCTGTTTTTGTTGTATATTTACTATCATCTTCTCCCCTCAGAACCCAGGGGGTCCCTGACACTTACTTCTTTCTCTACCATCTTTCTCTTTTCCCCTTCAGACAATCCCTTCAAGCCAGAAAGGGAAGACTGAAATTTTCCTCCTCTACTTCATATCATCTTCCTATTGCAAAGCAGCCAGCTCTTGCCCTGCATAGCAATGCAGAGAGCCAACCTTCTGGGCTGTGGGAGCCATGATGATCGGTGTGTGCCTCGCTTGGTCTCTGAGATACTAAATGAATTTTTTGTTGTTGTTGTGGTGCCAGGGATTGAACTCAGGGGCACTCATCCACTGGGTCACATCCCCAGCCCTTTTTTTTTTTGTATTTTATTAGAGACAGGGTCTCACTGAGTTGCTAAGTGCCTCGCCATTGCTGAGGCTGGCTTTGAACTCGCGATCCTCCTGCCTCAGCCTCCCAAAGTGCTGGGATTACAGGCATGTGCCACTGCGCCTGGCCTAAATGAATTTTGAATCCACTCTTCCTCCCACACCATAACCCAACCACCTTGTTACTATACTTGTTTCTTGAGCTTTGGAGAACTCCTCCCACCATAATTCCCAAGCATCAATGTATTTTTCTTCCCACTCCTTCCTTTCCAATTGTCATTAGGCCAGCAGTTCCTAGATTTTTCTGCATATTGAGTCTCCAGGAGATCCTTACAATAGACGATGGCATGCAGTGTAAGCACTGTACCAACCACATGGCGACCTCTGGGAGAGACCCAGGTATAAGCAGAGCTTTAAGATCCATGGAGATGGATCCAAGACTGAGAACCAGTGGTCTAGGTCAGATAGTGCATCTCTCTTCTTTGATTCCCTTCCTTTGGCACACTTCTACCACCCCAAATCTGGAATTGTCTGGGGAAAGCACTCTCTTAGTCTTACTGTATTGGAGAGACAGGCAACACAGTAATAGTTGTTGACTTCAATACCCCACTTTCATCCATATATCATCCAAACCAATTAAAAAAAAAAGAGCAAAGAAATAGGATTAAACTATAGTATAGACAAAATGGACCTCACCTCTACAGAACATTCCATCCAAGAGTGCTGAATACACATTCTCCTCATGAGCACAAGGGATTTTCTCCAGGACAGACCATATCTTGGGCCACAAAGAAATTCTCAGGAAATGTTTTTAAAACTGAAATCATTTCATGTATCTTCTCTGACCACAATGAAATAAAACCAAAAATCAACAAGGGGAACTAGATAAATCATACAAATACATGGAAATTAAACAATATGTTCCTGAATGATCAGTGAGTAGAAGAAGAAAAGGAAAAATGAGACTATGGAAGAATGAGGACACGGGTACACTCACACAGAAGAAAGACCATGTGAGGACACAGTGAGAAGGTGGCCATCTGCAAGCCAAAGGGAAAGGCCTCAGAAGAAACCAAACTTGCCAAGACCTTGACCTTGAACTTCCAGCCTCCAGGACTATGAGAAAGCAAACTTCGGTTGTTGAAGCCAACCAGTCTGTAGTAATTTATCATGGCAGCCCTAGCAGAATAATACAGCAAGGTACCTACTCCCATCCTGCTTCCCTGGAGATGATAAGGCAGGCTAGAAGTCTAACTACTGAACATCAGAGGCTCTTCAATGATGTCATCAGCCTTGACACAGGAGGTCCCCTGTCAATGAAACCACTCACAAGTGTGTGTGTGGCTCAGTGTATTTTTGGCCAATCTACAACACAGAGTCACCTTCTACTAATTTCTACCCCGACACATAAGAATACGGTTTTCGGGCTTGCTAGATAAGGTTCAACACTTCTCCAAAATGTAAAGCTTGAATATCAAAAAACAGTCCACACGTATTCCAATGTAATCCAGGGAGGCTGTGCAATGGCAGAGACATCTCTTGGTGAACAAGAAGCATGGCTGATGTAGCTGAGGAACTGTCTGAGTAGCTCAAGGCAACAAGCTCAGCTCTCTCCCCACCTTGAGTCTAAAGCCATTGGATTTTCCATACTTAAGCATGCTCAGCTGTGTGTGTGTGTGCATGTCTGTGTGTGCCTGTGCGCATGCACACGTGTGGGGTAGGGGGAGGTGTCGCGGCACCGTGGCTCAGGCAGAAGAGCTGGGGCTGCAAATCAGTGCCTCCGATTGAGGATCAACTCACGAGGAAGAGGCACTTGGCTCCCCCCTGCTTTGAAAGTGGACCTGGCTTTGATCAATAAGCTATTATAAATATGATGCACAGTTGTGAGAGAGAATAATTTCTGTTTCAGAGGAAATGGCACAGATGAAGGCACCGCCACAGCCTTTGAAAGTCAATACCCCCCGCAGGGAGGGAGCGGCTGCAGCCGTGTGCAATCACCGTGGGTTCGCGGGCAGCAGGCAGTCTGCTGATTACTGGAATACGGCTGCCTCCGAACGCTGCAGAAGCAAGCATCTGAGACGCTTTTTGTTTTGTTTGCTTTTTGCCTAAACTCTGAGAGGTGGACAACAACTATTACAGATCTGTTCTTTTGCAAATCCAATATGTGCCGTCTGCCCTTCCGGGTGCTCCATCAACAGGTCCCCCCAGCCCAATGACCTTTTTGTTACACTGTCTGGAATGCTCATAAAAACATTTCATCACAGCCAATAGGACGTCGTGTGTGTGCCAGTTCATTTAAATTACAACTCTAGAAACGTTTTTCATTAGTTGCCCTAATGAAAAATGGCGAGTCCAGCGGTGGTCTGGTGGAGTTTCAGTTGAAAGCCGGCACTCCCCAGACAGCGATGAGTGCATCTGCTACTTGAGTCCCACCTTCCAACCTGTCCCATGCTCATTAGCACACTCAGGGTCAGGGAGGGATCTTTACTAGGTAAAGATGGCGGCCTCCAAAATGCATCGTTCCATAATGCATGTTAGAAATAGTTTCTAATTTCCCTTGAAATTAAAGGTATGTGTACTGGTGAAATTATTTTAGGATACCCCCCTCCCCCCCTCTAACACAGGTGTATGAATCCTGAGGGATCAGCTGCCTTCCCCCTTCATAATGCAGGGAGGACTGGGTCCCTCAGCATCTTGGGTCTGGCCACCAGGGGGGAGCTTCTGCTTACCAATGGAAGCACCAAGACAGAGCCCAACTGCCGAGTTGTCCCTATTTTCTTCTAATTACACCAGGGTGCCTGAAAGCACAGAGAACCAGAACTGCACTGATCTTACAGAACAAACCAATTCTCTCTAATGTTTTTTTTTTTGTTGTTGTTGTTGTTGTTTGTTTTTTTTTTTTTTTTTTTTTTTTTTTTGTTTTTTTTTTTTGCTGATGAGCATTTGTATAGCAAATATCCGTATGGGGTAGCAAAATTTGGTCTCAGATTTGCTTTCACGAGAACCTAGCATTGAGGTTACAGAATAGCTAACTTTCAGCCACCTCTGAACTTTTTGGAGACTACATGATCTACCAGAAAGACCTGGATTGCCTTGGATCGGTTTACAAAACTTATCCATTGTGTTCGTCCAGACAGGCCAAACCTGTTTACACGACTTGCCCCTTCTCTAATGGCCTGCCCAAATTCCAGGCTTTCCTCAGAGCCCCGCCACTTGGAGACCACCTCCTTCTATAGAAAGTCTTCCTCACCTGAGGTTTTTACTTTGTGCCCTGGAAACAAGGACTGGTGAAACCATGCAAGACTCCAGTCCCCTCATCTCGCTCTCTGTGGCAACGTTTTCTGGATCTAAGCACCTCTAACTGTGCCCAAGCTCCTGGACACAAGGACCCCTCTCTTCCACACTTGCTCATCGTGGTGCTCCATTTTAAGTGTGCAGTTGACTGGATTAAGGAACACCTAGAGAACAGGTAGAGCGTTTCTGGGTGTGTCTGTGTGGGTGGGTCCAGAGGAGACGTGTAGCTGCCTGATGCTTTTGCTTGCAGCTACGACGCCGCGGGAGAAAATTCGGAGGCAGGATGAAAATGAAAAACGGTCTTTTATTCTTCTTCTCTCTCCGGCTCCAGTAACCTCTCCAACTCCAACCGCTCTGACTCCTTTCAACCAGCAACCTTCTACTTCTTCCCACTAACCAACCTCACCCGGTTATATACATTTAGCTTTAACAAGGACAAGTGCTTACAGCTCGAGCTTACAGGTGCGTCACACAGTGTTCACGGGCATGCAAAGATTCTTTGAATAATGCATGAATATCAGGTGGAAACTTGAACATCTTTTATGGCTCTTGGCTAACCGCAATCTTAGCTATCTCCTTGATTAGGACTCCTGCAGAGACGGATTTGGGTTCAGTGGACAGAGTGGGCAGATTCATCCTCTGTGTGGGTGGGTGTCATCCGGTCAGCTGGGGACCCAGAGAAGAACTCCAAAAAGGCAGAGAAAAGGCAATTCCTTTTCTCTCTCCCTCCCTCCCTGGAAGCTGGGGCATGCTTCTTCTCCTATACCCGTACATCAGAACTCCAGGTTCTCTGGCTTCTGGCCTCTGGAATCCACACTAGTGGCCCCCTGGGCTCTCAGACCTCCATCCCTGGCTTCCCTGGTTCCAAGGCTTTTGGACTTGGACTGAGCCACACTATTGTCCTCCCAGAATCTCCAGCCTGCCACCAACATGCTGTCAGATCTCTCTACCTCCACGCCATCACGAGGCAGTTCCTCTAGTAGATCTCCTCCCCTCATCTACCTATCCACCTGTCTCCCTTTTTATCTGTCTTCGGTTGGTCCAGTCACTCCGGGGAACCCTGACTAACACACTCATTATTTTGTATCTCCCTGAGCAATGAGCCCGACCCGTAAACACACAAGTGCTAGCTATGTACACCCACTGCTTCTGCATCTACCGTGCGCACGACCACGTTGGGGTTGAGAAGGGAAACCACAGCATGGCTCTGATAAATAAGAAATCACCCAGGAGAAGCGTCTGAATGCCGATGACTCCGAGGGGCACATCTGTCAGCGAGCCTCTGCAGGCACACGTTTTACAGGGAAAACATTCTTATTGTCAAATTTCTAGAATGCCAGGAAAGACTGCTATTTCCCTAGAAGGCTAAGGGTGTTCTTAATTTTCCCCCTAGCTAATTATTGAAAGGAAAGTAATATCATTATTCCTAAAGAAAACTGGATGTGCAATTGGTAGGTTCAAGTTAACAATCCACCACTGTGCATGTAACTTCAGGCAAATTATTTAATTTCTTTGAGCTTCCAGATGCTCATATCTAAAATGGAAATTCTGTTTACCCCACAGGTCATTGTGAAGGTTGAATAAGTAAAGGACTCTGTGTATTCTAAAATGCTACATGAGTGTAAGTCACTGTTATTTTCAAGTATTCATTTTGGGGAGCACCAAGACCATCTTAACATACTTATTTAAGCCAAAAAAAAAAAAAAAAAGCCCATTAAATTTACCCATATAACTTATTAGAATCTCTAAGAAGAAGGGACGTTACTTTTTAAAATTTCTTCTCAGGTGAAAATGCTGCATTTCTGAAAGGCTTTTGTTTTATTTATTAAAATAGGTGGTGAATGCAGAATTTCTCATAGACTTGCTATCTTACATCTGGCACTTTCTCATTTCTTTCCAACATAGAGACAGTGATAATAAATCAGAAGCAATACACAGCTCATTTCTGTGGGCAGTCCAGGTAATTCTGGGAGTGCGGTGTGAATTTCTAGAGCTAGAATGTGCAGGCAGACGGGCCCGTGCTCATACTGTCCATTAGGATGCAAACCGTATGACTGTACGTCCACAGCAGAGCAGGGCAGGGCCTGCAGGTTTCCAACTTCAATAACTTTCCTGGAATGGCAAACCAGCCACGTGGTATATTTCTGCCTAAAGACAAGTTTTATGGGATCATACGTTCCTATTCTTAGGAGGGTTCACTTTTTTTTCTGAATTAACATTAGAAAGAAGTAATTTGGCTTTATTGAGCATGTATCTTCCACTTTAGTAGATTAAGCATCTCAATATGGGCTAGGAAGATGATGAATGCCACTCAACAATTAATATGAAGAGAACAGAAGATAAAATCACATGGACCCTGCAGATTAAAGAACGCACTTTCTATTTGATATATAAACACAACAGTTAAAGACAAAACATGGACTAAGGACATATCTTCAATATATCCCCTCAAATTTTAACTTTAATTAATCCTCTGAATTTCATAACAATGCATTTTCTAATTACACAGGAACTTGCTGGAGAATTCTAAATAGGACACTTACTGTTCTCAAGTCGTCTTTCTGTTCCTAATGACTAACTTTTAAGCTATTAATACACATCTTATCCTAGGTTAATTAAATGGGCAAATTTCCTTGCCTAACAATGGTTTATAATATTCTAATACAGTTTAAGCTCTAAAATAGCCATCTAAGATAAATGGACATCTCGCCCTAAATGTGTCTGCTCCTATTATTATCAGTGGGGAAAATGTGAAACTAAATTACTGGGTAAGAAGTGCACGATTCTCAGACAAGAAGGGCCCCAGATCTTAAAAGGCCCTCACTTTGTGACCCGCATATATAATCTTACCCTTCCAAGGCATCCTCAGCCCCGGGCCCCAAGATAAGAGGGGCTCTTGAAGTGAGAGGAAAAAGGTATGTGTGTGTGTGTGTGTGTGTGTGTGTGTGTGTGTGTATTGAGCTCCCTCCTAAGCTAAACCCATTTTTGCTGGTGGAAATTACTGACCTCTGGTGACTTGACTTTGCCACCACCAGATGGCACATCATGAAAATGGGTTCCAGACAGAATTCTGCCTTACACCCAATGCTCTTGACAAGCAGGCATGACACGATCTGTTCCTAGGAGCTCTGCAGACCCAGACCTCTGGAGTGGCTTGCATGGTCAAGACAGAATTCTCAGTCAAGATGCAGGAACAAAAAGGGAATGATGCCTGAGGCCGGGGGCAGCTCTCTAAAGGAGAATGCATCACCAGATGCTCCCTCCAGAGGCCCGCGTCCCTGTCCAGGAAGGGCAGAGGGGCCTGAACAGAGCTGGGCCAACCCACACACCCCAACTCTCATGAGCACCATGCACCTGCCTCAACAAGAGCTAGCTCCGTAATCCTCCTGCTATGGAAGGAACCTCCCGGGCAGAGCTTTGCTGATGAAGGTGGTTGAGGACTTGGGGCCGGGCACACCGCACTGTGGGTTCTTGTCGAGCATCTTTAAAATGCTACAGTGCCTGCCAGTGAGGGAGCTACGCATGTGAGACACTGCACAGGCTGATGAACCACCCCCTGCATACAGAGGGCCAATATCTTAGACCATCTCTACCAAAGCACTACAAAGGCAGTGTGGGACAGATCATCATCCAGGCTGGAGAACGGAATCCGGAATCTGCTCAGGTGTAGGACCAATGGGAAGAGTTCAGAGGGACATTCTCCAGTCCATTCCAATATTTCAAAGCCCAGTTTTTCTGAATTAAAGTCACAAGATGTTATCTTCTCTTTCCTAGTTTAAACATAAAAAAGCAAAATAAAGATGAAAATTTTAAGAAAACAGGGTCTAAGTACATAGGTATGAAAAGAGTGTCCATTTTAAGAATTTTTTTTCCTGATAAATATCTAGAAAAGTGCTACATAACTGCTTTATATTTCTGTGGGACATCTTTTGGAGAAATGATTTAAGATGTGAGATGTGTTCTAATGATGCCCATGTGGTAGTGGCATTGTTAGAAGGTGGCTCCTAGCCTGGGGTTCCTTTCCAAAATGGGTCCATCAATTTTATTGTACTTTATTTTCAAGAGTGCTACCACATCCAAGCACCTTCAGATACATTCACAGCCCACCACACTTGCAGAGTACAATCACTTTACATGAGAGGAAGAAATGTGTTTTGTTGTATGTAAGTTGTCACTCCATATTTTAAAATACACTCGCCCAAAGGATTCAATTTGTGTTAGAAAGAGCAATGCTGGCTGTGTGGGGTCCTGACAGCTGTCTATCAAGGTCAGACCCTGTATGTAAAACTCTGTCTTCTCCCTTGAAGGGCATGATATCTGGACTTAGACTCATGGCACTTTATTTATCAGATGCCTCCCATACAGAATCCTAGAGGTGACCCTAAGAAGCCTACAAAGAAAGGTTGGGCATAATGTCCACTCTCAAGGAGATTTGATACTGCATTTGATTGAAAATCCAGGAAAAACTGGCTGTGAATGGTGGTGAATGTCTCAATACAAATGAAATTCACACTCCAGAAGTGATGTAGAAGCTGGAAAAAAAGGAATCACTGGAGATTGGATTGATCAAAAAAATAAACTAAAACAAGCTTCTTACAGAAGGACATTCTGGTGGGATCCGCACTGACAGAGAATCTGTTTGGGCAGAGAGAAAAACCATCACACTAGCAAGGATAGGGCATGGACAAAGGAACTCGGATATGGAAAAGGGCATTTGCTCTCCTGGAAATCAACACTGCCAGAGGTGAAGGGTGGTGTCAAAAGATAATAAGGTCAGAATGACTGTATCTAAATTTAGAAGGTCTAGAATAGTAGGTGAAGTCTCCCCTCTGCCCTGTATGTAATGGGGGCCATTGAAAGCTTTTAATATATCCTAAATGGGATCTTTTAGGAGATGGAATCTTCCTCCAGGAGGAATGCACTGGAAGAGAGATAGGCAAAAGGCAGGGCAATGCCCAGGAAACCTGTTCTGATTGTGCCCGCAGGAAGTGATGGGGTCTATACCACAGGACAGTGAGACTGGGCATCAAGTGGTTCCATTTATTCTCTGGAGAGAAAAAAAGTATAACTACCCTAGAAAAATAGCTTTGGCAGGTGCCCCATATAATAGATTGTCCCTCACTTATTTCACCATGGATTTTTTTTGCTTTAACTGACCACCCAATAATTGCTTTGGCACCAGGCTATTTATCATCCTCCTAAGTCCAGCCCAGCAGACCTGAACTGAAAGGATTTCAGAAATGGTGTGCTCACTGGACTGCAAGATCTCATTCCTGATAATCTTCCACTACCATTTGATGTTACCTGCGTCTCCTAAATATCACCAGCAAAGTATACCAAGGTATCACAGTTGACACCCGGTGTAAACTTTGAGGTCTTCTACTTGCTGGGTCATTGAGCGCCATATTCCACTACTTAGCCTTACCAAGTATCAGTGAGCTTGAAAAATCTTTATTTTTAATTTCTTATTCATAAAGTTATCATTTAACCCCATGCTACCTGGGTGTATATGAACTGAGTGCAGAAACTGCCACACCAGGTGCATGTCCTGAGTGTCCCTGTGCTTTGGGTTCCTCCCATGGGGCTGTCCTATCCCCGGGCCCCGGAAGCAGAAGCCTAAGGTAGCGCAAAGTTACCATGGCTGCCACTCAACTGCCCGGCAACCACTAAGATGATTTCTTTTAAAAATCAGTTCCTGGGCCGACATGTAAGTAGATTCAAAATCACCCCTCCATCCAGCAGCAAGTAAAAACACCAAACAAACTGGAAAAATTAAGAATTCTTCTTAAACCCATCAGAGAAGCAACGCCACAGAGCAAACCCCAGCCATCAAAAATCAGAATGACACACAGGCGTATAACAAAGACTCACAACTTAATGGATCAGAAACCCATTAGTGGAAGCCTCTGTGGAAATCGGTGTGGGTAGGAAAACCTGAATTGTAATTAACCAACGCTGTCAACTCAGCAAGGATCAGTCTGAGAGCTAAAACTCTGTCTGCCTGACACATCACCGAAGGCTTACTTACCAGGTCCTTCCCTCATGTCACATCTGCTGTTCACCCAAAATTACAAGGCACACGGAAATCCAAAAACCACAGTTGGAAGGACCAAAACAGCAGAGCTAGGCCTACCTACAGCAGGGATACGGGCATTCTCAGATTGTGGGCTTAAACAACTAAGATTAGTATGCTAAAGGTTATAATGGAGAAGGTAGACAACACGCAAGACCAGAAGGATAATGGAAGCAGAGAGAGAGAAGTTCTAAGGAAGAGTCCAAAAGAAACCCTCGAGGAGGAATGGAGGAACTCTAGATAGGGCAAAGGGGAGGAAGGGGGAGAATGGGAGTAGGAAAGACGGTGGAATGAGATGGACATCATTACCCTAAAAACATGTATGAAGGCACGAATGGTGTGACTCTACTTTGTGTACAACCAGAGTCGTGAAAAATTGTGCTCTACATGTGTGCTATGAATTGAAATGCATTCTACTGCCATGTATAACAAATTAGAATAAATAAATATATTTTTTTAAAAAAAGAAAGAAACCCTAGAGAACGAAAACACTAACAGAAATGAAGAATTCTTCAGATGGCTCATTAGTAGCATGGGCTCTGCAAAGGAGAGAATCTCTGAGCCCAAGGAGATCTCAACAGAAACTTCAGAAACTGAGAAGCAAAGAGAAAAAGCAGTAAAAATTGAAACAAAATATCCAACAACTACCAAAGGTATAATGTGTATAATGGGAATACAGAAGTAGAAGATAGAAAAGAAGAAATACTTGAATCAATAATGACTGAGAATTTGTCCAAATTAGTGTCCGACAGCAAACTACAGATCCTGGAAACTCAGACACAAGGCAGGATAAATGCTTAAAAGAAAAAATAAAAAGAACAGAACTACTCCTAGACATATTATACTTAAACAACAGAAAATCAAAGCACCAATATTCTAAATAACTAATTAAAAGGTAGAAATGGTAAGAACATATCAAAAAATCAAAATCAAAACCCCACTATATGTGTGTGTGTGTGTTGTATGAAATTCACTTTAAATATAAAAACATGAATAGATTAGAAGATTGGGAGAAAGATATACAATGTTGCTCCTAGTCAAAAGAAAGTTGGAGTAGTTCCATTAATTTCAGAGAGAACTGACTTCAAGCTACATTATAATCAGAGATAAGGAGGGACATTACACAATAATAACGAGGTCAATTCTTGCAGGACTCAGTTATTCATGCCTGCAATCCAAGTGGCTCAAGAGGCTGAGGCTGAAGGATCACAAGTTCAAAATCAGCCTCACCAACTTAGGGAGGCCCTAAGAAACTTAGTAAGACCTTGTCTCAAAATTAAAAATAGAAAGGACTGGGGATGTGGCTTGGTGGTAAAGCACCCCTGGGTTCAATCCCTGGCACAAAAAGAAAGAGGAAAAAAAAGAGGGCCCTTCTCTAAGAACACATACAGTCCTTAATGCAAATGTGCCTAACAACATAATGTCAAAATATATGAGACAAAATTGTATAGAACTTCAAGAAGAAATAGATCAAAGTATTAATATAGTTGTTAACTTCAACATCCATAATAAATACACAAAATATATAATATACATTAGGACAGTCTCTGAATTCATTTATCCAATTCCTCAAATATCAATGCCATTCTTACCTCCTAATTGCAAAGGCAGAGTTATCATAAAACAACTTGCCAGGAGTAATAACAGCTATTAGCTAAAATTTGCAAGGCTTATGTTTCCAGCATTGTTAAATGAATTCACACACTTAAGCCTCCTATCGACCCTAGGATGTCTGCTCTTAGCATGCCCACTCTGCAGATGAAGACACCGAAAATAGACAGGACATTAAAAAGATCTCCACATAGAGAGAAGTTGAAGAAGTCTTAGAAGATGTGACATGTATTCAGAAGTTTGTGGATCCCCCTAAACCTGGTTGCTGGTCCAAGGGATGAGCACTGAATTTTAGCATCTCTGAGAGCAACTATGAGGATTCTTGCTGTTGCACACAGGAGGAAATTTTTTATCAGACATTATTCTTCCAAGCTACTGAGCCCCAGAGGAAGAGACTTGGGGGAGCTGGCTAGAAAGATGGGTTGGGGGATGCTACCATCATCTCCATATAGTGAGGAACTGCTGTAGCCTGCTGTGTAGGGTCCCACTGCTCATAAATGGACCCACATTCTGGTTTGGGTCAAGGCCTGGATCAGGGACTTTCCCAAAGTGCTGCACTTGCTATTCGATCCCCTACTCAAAGATCAGGAAAATAGCACAGAATACCAGCTCAAATGTGGATTTGGAGACTGTGAGAAGGCCTGGGAGAAAATCACAGGTGAGAATATAGCCCTATGAATGGGAAGAACTGGCGTTCCCTGGTCATCAACACAGGAGACACTTACCCCTCTTGCGGGAGAGGGTATGGCCTCCATCCACACTGCTGCTTCTACCTTGGTTTTGTACTTTAAAAAATTTATCCTTCTATTTTGATGACTTGTCCAGCTGAGATAGCACTGTGATTTCTATTCTGCAACATAATTCTGTTTCCTTATCTCAGTTGGAAAATCAAATAGCATATTAATATAATACATTATACCAGATTTCACCTAGAGCATGCAATGAAAGCTATTTTCCAACCTTTTCAGCCTGAACTCAAAAAAAAAGTTAATCCAATTTAATATGTCATTAATAAAAGTTGGTCTATAGACCGATAGTTATTTAGGGATGGAGTCTGGGAGGAAAGTTGGAAGGATAATTTAAAGGTCAGTTTGATTGAAGACAAGTTCAAGTTTAGCAATGCAATTTCTCTGCATTTACTGTACATCTCTGTGGTGAATGCAAGGCAGGAAAACCAACCTGCACATTTTGTATCTATAATTAATGAGTGGCTTCTAGCAGGATCGGCAAGAGCAGAGAAGAGCAGTGATTACAGGAGAGCAGCTCACTGGAGTGACATCAAACCTTCTAGAAGCCAATTTGAACAAGCCTGGGTGTTAGGTCAGTGTTACCACTTATGCATTCTGGAGTTTGTGATTTTTTTTAAAGTCATGATAGGATAAATCCTGATTAGAAAGAAAACAGAAGAGACTAATGATACAGCAATGGTTTAAATCGTGAAAGTCTATTACACTAAATGAATGACATCCGTGACCGTGTTGTGGGGTTGCTAAGGAAGTGTTGGGGAGGACTTGCCTTCACATGATCCCCTCTGACTCTCCAGACCTGGATCTTCCCTAAAGATTTCTGCCCACAGACAAAGCAGGAAAACTACAGGGACAGAAGGAGCCTTAGCCCCAGGGGGCATTCAGAATTCCATCCTGCCTCCCCTAGGGTGAGGCCTGAGCTCAGGGGCTGCTGACTCCCTCCTACTTGATCCCTGGAGAGTGGCCTCCAAGAGAGTGGGAAGTGGGGGCGACTATGCTGCTTATTTTCCATCTCTAAACAATGCTCCTTCTCTGAATCCAACTCACCTGGAGGCCAGGCTTCGCCTCTTGGTACATACACCTGCTCCTACACCTTCTTCCAATGGCAATGACATTGGTTGGAATGGACAGACCGCCTGGGATTGCAAACTACCCCCCAACTTTGAGCATCACCTGTGACTTTGACTTTGCCAGAAGGAGCACTGTTCCATCCTTGACCCATGTATCTGGGCAAAGATGTGTCTTCCCCATTCCTGATCTGTTCCTCAAAGGGATACCACCCAATCGGCTTGACCCTGTCCTTTAATAAAAAATCCAAACAAAACACAGTTCGTCTCATTCGCAACTTGACAGGGGGTATCAAGCCCAACTGTGTACCTGAATATTATACGAATTTAACTATTTTTTTTTAATTTTAATTTTAAAAGATTATACCCAGGCCCTATCTCCTGGAGACTATGATCTAATTGGTGGGGCCCAGCCATTGCCATTTTTGCTGTGAAGTAGAGCCAGGGGTAAGAACGCGTGAGTGAACTGGTAGTTCAGCCCTTTCTCAGCCCTCCAGCCCCCACAGAGCTCCCATGTCAGCATGTCCCTCGGTAGGTGAATGGATAAAGAAAATGTGGTGTATATACACAATGGACTATTACTCAGCAATAAAAGAGAATAAAATAATGGCATTCGCAAGTAAATGGATGAAGTTGGAGAATATAATGCTAAGTGAAGTTAGCCAAGCCCCAAAATCCAAATGCCGAATGTTTTCTCTGATCTAAGGAGGCTGATTCACAGTGGGGTTGGGACAGGGAGCACAGGAGGATTAGAGGAACACTGGAAAGGACAATGGGAAGGGAGGAGAAGGGAGGGGGCAAAAGGGTGGGAAAAAAAAGATGGTAGAATGAGATGGATGGATATCCTTGCCCTGGGTGCATGTACGAAGACACAAATGGTGTGAATATACTTTGTATACAACCAGAGATATCTAAAAATGTGCTCTTTATGTGTAATATGAATTGCAATGCATTCTGCTGTCATATACAACAACTTCGAATAAAAATTAAAATTAAAAAAAAAAAAAAAGACGGAGCTGCAGCACCTTCAGCCTGCCTGCAGGCTGTCCTGCTCCCAGAGGCTCAGATCACGTGCCTGTGGTGCATCTGCCTGCTCCCCAGAGGGAAGCAGCATGGCTGGGGGGAGGACAGAGGGAACAGCGACAGTTTCCCTCTGAAGTATCTATCTGATGAGGCACAGAAGCAATCAGAAGGACTGGTTTGAGTGTAACGGGTCTGGCCTCATGCCAGGAGAACTGCAGCACGAGGTTCATCCAGCTTGAGAGGGGTCTTGGGAGGCCCTTCCGGCAGCAGGCATTCTGCACAGCTGAAGACACACCCAACTCTGCCAGCTTCCAAAGACACCACAGCCATTCCGTCTAGCTGGCTACAGGTCTAGCGTCTTTACCACCTGGAAAGTCACCGCCAAGTCCCTTTGCAGAGGTTGCTGGGGCAAGTTTCCCTTGAGGAGAAGAAGAGGCAACCCTAAGGCCCAGCTGCTTTCATGCCCCATTAGAAGAGAAATCACAGTTTGCTTCAGTTTCTTTATGTTGATAAAATGTTGCCATATTACAAAGTTCATCTCACTACAAGGAAGGATTTCAAGACTTTTTGTCAGAAAATGGCATGTGGTGATAGACCTGCTATTTTAAGTAACATGGAAACAACTGGGGGGAAAAAATCAAAGAAATGATAGCCCCACCCAAAATTCCAGACCTCTAACATGATGAGCTAATGATGATGTTCATTTCATCAGATTCTCTCACAGACAAGAGAGGAGGATGAAGGAACAAAGGCACAGGAGAGATGCCACCTACCACCAACGTGACTGCAGTGTCAAAATCATCGTGCAACCGTCTGTGACCACTGGATATGAACCTGTTTCTTGTTCCAAAAGGCAGAAATATAAACACAGAGAGAGAGAGAGACATACCACAGAGGAAGTAGTTATTATAAACTTAAAAAGTTGATATAGCCTTGACTAGAATTTTTTTAAGTGCCAGTGTCCTTTTCTTGGTTTTGATATGATACAGGGATCACATGATATGTTACCATCAGGAAGAAACTGAGTGAAAAAGTCCACAGGGTTTACGTGTGTGTGTGTGTGTGTGTGTGTGTGGTATTGCTATTTCCTGTGAATCTATAATCATTTCAAATTAAAATGTTAAAAAAAACAATATGAAAGGAAAGAAACTCTATTTACAAAAAAAAAAAAAAAAAATGAGGTGGGACCTAGGCAGGAAGAAAGCCTACCATCCCGGCAGACTGTCCCCACATCACCAGCAGCAGCAGAGGCACGTGGGAGGGGCAGCAGCGGGAATTGGCAGGAAATATTTACCTTTAACTCCACCTGGGCAAGGTGAAGGAGGAACTGTGTTACAGTGAAAGGAAAATATCTCATTTAAAGTTAAATCTGTGTAGGGTCTGTCTCTCGCTATATTTACTGACATGAAGCAAGAAGCTTTGTGTAATTTATAGTACTTGAATATGAGCTTCAAATAATTCAGTAATAAACTATATATTTCTCACTTAAAAGCTCAATGCATGTGAAATAGTGCATTGTTCATTAGCACCATAGACTGTGTTCAGTGAAGGTAGGGATCTTGTTTAATTTATAAATGGCTTCCACCAACTCAAATTAATGGTCCCCAAACCTGTTAGTCACTGGCTTCTCCTATTCAGCTTCTATTCAGCAAACTCCAGTCTCTGGATCTTGGCTCTCTCCCTCTGGGCTGGCGGAGAGTAAATAATTCCCCTAGCAGATTCAGACTACTCAGGGCTCGGTTTTTGTGAAAGCATCTTTGCTGTCAACTCAAGGGAGAGAGGATAGTGGGGCTGGAGGTGGGGACACGGCAAAGACTGCGCAGAGGCTTGGGCACTACAACACGCGCATGCGCCAGGTGCTGCTCGGGACACAGGACTCGACCGGCAACAGGGCAGCCGGGGCTTCTCCTCCTCTCCAGAAAGAACAAGCACAGCCTCAGCAAATGCCACCATTTCAGGTGGAGCTGAAAGTCATGAAGGAAACGGGAGGACGTGGTAGAGAAGGGTGGTGTGCAGGGCCTGGTTCATGAAGGTCCCTACAGGTGGCATCAAGAGGCAACCAGGCACCAGCCAGGGGGACAATTTCCCAGAATGGGAGCATCAGATAAAATCAGTCTGGTCCTCAGGATAGAACGACGGTCGTCCTGAACGCCGAGGAAGACTAGGGCACGGTCATTAAATCTGCCTTTGGGGAGGTCAGGCAGCCTCAGTGGGGTTTTAGGTTTTTATCTCACGGCACAGGGAGGGGGACAGTGTCCACTGGGGTTGGGTGAGAAGGCCCTGGGGTCCAGTTCAGACCTGTTCACTACGAGCTGCTGCTGAGACACCTTTCAGTCCTGTGTCCCAGCCTGTGGTCGGGGCGGCTCAGACACAGTTGTCAGCCCACCTTGCGGCCCTGCCCTCTAGGGTACAGCTGGGAAGCAGGTGAGGCTCCTTGTGCCCTGCCCACGCCTTCTCCCACACACCTGAACAGGTCACCGTTGGCCATGTGATGAGTGAGTCTCCAGCTCCCTGTCGATTCCCACGTTAAATCCTAAGGCAGTTGTGACCAACAGCCACAAGGGTAGACACTGACAACGATGCTAACTTACTTTCTTATAATTCGGAGGGTCAGTATCCAGAATGCACCGCGCTGGGCTGAAGTCCACAGGACAGCAGAGCTGCCTCCCTCCTGGAGGCTCACCCTTCCTCCCTCCTCCAAGCCACCAGCCACGCCTCTGCTCCTGTCACCACATCTCCTCCTCCGACTCCTGCTGTCACCACATCTCCTCCTCCGACTCCTGGTCCCTTCGGTCTCTCCGGTCCCTCTGGTAGGAATGCCTGTGACCACATTGTGCTGGCCCTGGTACTCTCAGGTGACCTCCCCGCCCAGCCTCAATCACATTAGCACAGGCCCTGCTGCCCAGGTAGGGCAACACGGTCACAGGTTCTGGAGATGAAAGCACCGTCACCTTTGAAGGGGCCATGGTCAGGCCCACCGCAGGACCCTAAATCCTCTTCCTCAAATTGCAGGATATTTCTCGTTCTCTTTCCCAACTTTGTAGATCTAAGATAGACCAGATGTGGGTGTGAGTGGGAGGTAGAAAAAGGAGAAATACGGGAAGGAATAATACAGGTAAACAACTCAAAGTGCTGTACAACTACAAAACTAAAAGAAAGTGGAAAAGATACACATTTATAATCCAGTCCCAAATTTTTTTTTGGGGGGGGTGGGATGTGTGTGCCAGGGATTGAACTCAGGGGCACCCAAACACTGAGCCACATCCCCAATCTTATTTTTTGTGTTTTACTTACAGACAGGGTCTAACTGAGTTGCTGAGGCTGGTTTTGAACTCGTGATCCTCCTGCCTCAGCCTCCCAAGACACTGGGATTACAGGCGTGCACCACCACACCCAGCTTCTAGCCCCAAATTCTATAACCATGTAATAGGGCACAGAGCCCGTGTGCACTGAGATCAAGACAAGACGCAGGATTGCTAACGCCAAGTTCGTGACTAACTTAAACTTACGCACAGTTACGTAACTGTGGTGGGTTTGGGATTGAAGAGAAATATACAGTGGGTGTGGCTTCTACTCAGGGAAAGACGGGGAGCTGTGCACTAAAGCAGCACCACTGCATACTGAGGTTCTGCAGGGTCCAGGTCGCGTTCCTCACAGAAATCCCCTGAGGAAAGAATGAGCCATTATTTAAGTCACCTAAGGGCCTGCCTGTCTTTCTGCCTGTGTCCTCCTCCTCCATCGTGTGAGTGCTCAGGCCCCAGGTGCAGGAGGCAGCACCGTGGGGGGCTCAGAGGTTCCTGTGCATGCTAATAGCCCGCCCCATCCCCACAGCCACTCTGCTCCTCTCTATTCTCCTCAACCCTCCTGCCCACAACACCCGCCTTCCATCTCCCTCCAGCAGAAAGAATTGGAACCAGAATATGCCTCCTACTAAGGTTATGATGAGTAACATTTTCAATCACAGCACATTTCAATCATAAGCAAAATGGCTCTAGAGGATCCCCAGGGAGTGGGAGGAGGTGAGGGGAGAGCATATTCAACTTGTATTACCTACTTTTTAACAAATAAAGGTGTCGAGAGAGAAAATGCAGCTCCTTTTGAGCCATTAAAATGTTAGCACGGGTACACAGCCACAGGGAGGCGGCCTCCGGACGGTTCCTCCTCACATCTACCCACAGGCACAGCACCAAGGCTTGGCCCTAAGTGGTCCTATTGGCAGCAAGTGACCTGGAAGATTCTGGAGGCCTAAACCCTGGAGGGTCCGCAACATCCTGTCCCTGGAAAACTGTACAAGTATGACACTGAGCGCCCCCTACAGGCACAGGAAATCACCTAGAAGGGCACACAGCTGAGGCTTTGTCTGGCTCATGGCACACACTATGTGACTGTCCTTGCCTGCTTTCTGTAGACGACAAAATTGCTTTGTCCTCTATAAACTAGGAACCAAGTTTGGGGGCCAGAGCTAACCTTCGCCTATAGCCAGTGACCTGACCGTTTCCAAGTGAAGAGGGCTTCAGGGCTAGGTGTTCAGCAAGCTCAGAGCAGCTCTCAACAGGAGTGAGGGTCTATACCTGCTGAGCCCTGGGGCACTGAGGTGAAGGACAGGACTCTCCTCTTCTTTCAAAGTGGGCTGCCTCTCTTGTAGGTCAGTGCTCCTGTGGCCTTGCTAAGCTGGGCAGGACAGCACCAATGCCAACATTTCCAAAGAGGACAGGATGAGAACTGTCCAAACCACACATTATTAAGAGCCCAGGCACTGCCCCCAGATAAAGCCAATACCCGATCCTTGATCTCCCGGTGCTGGGCTACCCTACCTGGATGAAAGGCGGGGTGGCAGGGGAAGGTCACTGTTAAAGGCACGGCACACCATGCCCTGCCGGCCTCAGCCTTCTAATAGTGCATTATCGTAAACCTCCAAGGTCTGCAAGTTTTTTCAAAAATGCACAAAATACAAAGAATAATGTAACAAGTTTAAAAAGAAAGAATACACGTGTACTTTTGGAGACTACAGGTGAGTTTAAAAGAAGAGAATGCATGGAAAATACCTAGAGAGACTGCACGTGGACTCACAGGGGCACACACGCTTACCTGGAGAAAAGATGTGGGCTCCCATGGACGGGTGCATACAGGTTCCCATGGAGACAAACAGGGACACACATGGAGAGATGGACACGGGCCTATGTGGGAAGACGCGCCTGGGCTGTGTGGAGAGCTGCCTATGTTGAGGACTTCAGAGGTCCTTTCACCCAGGCCCCCAGTGTCCAGGCAGGAGACTGGCCAGCCAAGTTTCCATCCGGGACATTGCCTGGCCATTTCCATGCACTATTGGGTCTGGAGATCAGCATCCATGCAACAATAGGATGCAGGGTTTTTAAACCTTCTTTTCTATTTAAAGAAACTGTTGCAGTTTCACTGAAGGATGCTTCCCACTTTTGCACATGGAGGAAGTAGCAGGAGCCCTGAATTCAGATCCCAAGGTTTGGGGCAAGTTCTCTAAGTGCTGTGTTAGCTGAGGAAGGAGCGGCACACGGAGACTTAAGGAGAATTGTTCCCCCACAAGCCCAGCGAGTGCCGCCCCGGGCCTGAGCACCCTCCCTGAGTACTGCTGCGCTTTTCCCTGCTCAGATCTGGGCTCCTTGTTAGGACCCCGTCCCTGACATCATTCTTGATCTTTCCTCTTCATGTTCGCGCTCCGCGTTATTCTCTTGTTCCTGCTTTTGTGTCTTTACTGACTCTCCCCCTCTGGAATGTCAGCTGGGAGAGGGTGGAAGCTGACTCTGGTTTGTCCTCTGCTCTTGCCATAGTGCCTAGGACAGAGCTGGGCACGTGTGAGCACTCAAGAATGTCGCTTATAGAGTCGTGAGTTCACAAACCATACGCCTACCTAGGCACAGTGCTCTGTTTTGTTCCCAAAAGCTGCACTAGAGGGCGTACAATGTTATGCTTTAAAAATTGTGGGAGATTTCAAGAACAGCATTGACCTTGACTCCTATCACGCGTTATTCTTCCAGGAACAGCCAGGATGGGAGGGATGGACGGATGAGTGGGTTGGATGAACAGCTCGGGGCTCCAGGGAGGAACGTGCATTCGTTCCTCTGGACCGGGCGAAGCCCTTCTCTGAGAGTGGGACTTTCCAAAGTCCGTCTGCCCTGTCCATGGGGAGACACCCCTCCATGGGCATCTCCTCCCTGAGGACCACAGAGGAGCGGGGCAAGTGGGCAAGACCCCTTCCAAGGGCATATTTGTAAATGATTGGAAAGTGACAGAAAGCGACGCTCCACACAGTCTTTCATTTCCTGACAAAACTTCATAAACACAAA
Organism: Tamias sibiricus; assembly: GCA_025594165.1. NCBI lineage: Eukaryota > Metazoa > Chordata > Mammalia > Rodentia > Sciuridae > Tamias > Tamias sibiricus. The sequence continues at coordinate 164,856,586 of CM046662.1, read as the reverse complement.
TGCCATCAGCAGCGTGCTCCTGGAGACCACGGCCGCTCGGACGGCCCTGTTGGCAGCCGAGCGACCTGGGGAACGTGGAGAAAGTAGCGAAGTCCAAGGCACCGGCTACGTCTGCAGCTCTGTAACAGTCCCAGGGGGTCCTCGGTAAATGTCCACTGGACTTGGGGTTTCCTCCCTGTGTTGCCCACAAGGCTGTAAACTCCCCGAGAAACTTCCTGCCCTTGCCCTCTAGAGAGCCTACGTTACAGTCAAACATGACCCTGGGGCTGGGATTGTGGCTCAGTGGTAGAGCGCTTGCCTAGCATGCGTGAGGCCCTGGGTTCGATCCCTGGCACCACATAAAAAATAATAATAATAAAATAAAGTTATTATGTCTATCGACAACCAAAAAAATTTTTTTAAAAAATGACCCTGGACAAGGACTTCGCTCAGGTCACCACTAACTGAAGGGAGTAAAATTGTTTACCTGGCAGGCCCAGGACCACAAAGCAAAACAAATGTTCAACACAAGCCACTTCATCACAATGGCCATTATGGTCACCTGCAAATGGTTACCCCTGAGTAGACAGAAGGCAATGTGACCATTTCTGTGAGTTTCAAATTACATCGAAGGATAAACAGGGAAGCCGGTATCCATATTTCCAACTATATAAAAGCAGAATCTTCATCGTGTTTTCACATCTGGGTGTTTGGCCTAAATGTCAGTTAGCAAATCTTAGCAACTTCATGCACAGTCCATGTTCACATCTGACCTGGTTGCACCCTCTTACACCTCCTCCCTCCACAACTCTCCACCCTTACACACACACACACACACACACACACACACCCAATGCACACTCTAAAAAGCCTCTACTGACAACAGCCTCTTTAATAATGCAGCGTGGAGCAGAGGGCTAGAAAATTGTTATCTTGTTATTTTTGCCAGAACCCAAGTGACAGGAGAAAATATTTTCCAGCCTTCACATCCTTGAGATGCTAAAGCTTGATTTGCAATTAGCTTGGTGCTGAATACAAGCGTGAGATGGAACAGCACTGCAGCAAGGCCCAGGCTGCCACTGTGCAAAACCGTAAATAGTGCACTTATTTAAGATGATTTGAATGAAAGACAAAAGGCACCTTGGAAATAACTGTCCAGCTAATGAAAACACATTCCTGAGTGGCTAGGCCTGAATTTAATGAGATGATGTGAAACGTGTGCATGTGGTATCTAAAAGGTTCGGAATGTACTCCTTTTTTTTGGAATAGTTTGGATTTGTACTGCTAATTAACACAAGTTCCCAGTTAAGCGTGTGTGTGTGTGTGTGTGTGTGTGTGTGTGTGTGTGTGTGTGTAAGGGTGGAGAGACCTATACCCAAATAGCACTCTCTAGAAAGGAGTACTATTAAGTTTTAGCATGCGGCAGGCGCGAGTTGGACGTAAGCGCTTGAATTACGGGGTCACTTTGGGGATTAGGAGGGACATGATTCTGCGATGATCACTTCCTTTGCATAAGTACCAGCCTCTGTGTGTAGTTACCTAATGGAGGCCCATGGAGAATAATCTGGAAACTAGGAGGCCTCAGGGATCTTCAGTACACAAACATTAAGACATAAAAACAACCTCAGTGAATGCAAAAAGAAAAATTAAACTACCTTTAAGAGTGTTATGAAGCCATCCAGGAATGCTAAGGAAATGCCTCCTGGTAACTGCCTGCTCCTGGAATCTTTTTTTTTTTTTTTTTTGGTACCAGGGATCGAACTCAGGGGCACTCGACCACTGGGCCATATCCCCAGCCCCTTTTTTTTTTTTTTAATTGCTAAGTGACTCGCCATTGCTGAGGCTGGCTTTGAACTCGTGATCCTTCTGCCTCAGCCTCCCAAGTGCTGGGATTACAGGCATGCACCACCACGCCTGGCAAGCAAGGGATCTGCAGGTCTAATTAAATTAAGGACCTTGAGATGAACAGATTATCCTGGGTTTTCTAGATGGGTCCTTTGTAGTCATGAGAGTTTTTATAAGAAGAAGACTGATTTCAAGGAAGGAAGAAGATGCTATGTTGCTGTTTTTTTTTTTTTTTTTTTTTTTTTTGTACTGGGGATCGAACCCAGGGCCTTGTGCATGCAAGGCAAGCACTCTACCAACTGAGCTATATCCCCAGCCCTAATAATCTTAATTCCAAGTGAGGATGATGGGTACTTGCAGGAGCAATGCAGGAGCCCTGTTTGGGGAGATAGCTAAGATTGTGGTTGACTATGGGCCATAGACATTTTTGGGCATTTCCGCCTTCCGTAGTCTCACGGGATCTCGCGGGACTTGGTCGAGGATCTCGAGAGATTTGAACGGTGACTCAGCAGATCAAGCTAGCGCCATTGTTGTTCGGGCGCATGGGAAGAGACCAGAGAGAGAAAAGACAGGGTTATCGCTATTGTATAGATATATAGTAGTTTCTTGTAAGAGTAGGTGCCTTGGTTTCTTGTGAGAGTGTGTATGTGGTGTTAGAAATTACAAGAGACAGAGACAGAAAGATTAAAGAATATTTTCGTCTCCATCCTGTCTCCGGACTCCTTCCCGCGGCGCTGCCGTTCCAGGCTGCAATCCCTTTCCGGCGACAACAGGTACTCACTCCAGATCCTTAGACACATGGGAATGAGGGCTCAATGAAGAATCAACATGCAGTTTCCATGAGATGTGGAAGAAAACTTCAGAAAAGACAACAGCTAACAAAGTAAGAAATGACAGCTTAAATTTGAATTTGGAGAGCACCTTGTAAATTGTTTGCACAGATGTGACATTATTTACGTGATAATTTCATGCTCCTCAGCATGCAGAGGAAAATAAAACACATTAGAAGCCATAATGGGATTACTAATTCTACAAATGGATCAAAGGTTGTTTCTAGAATATTTCTGTTGCTTCATTATTGTTGTGCAATTGGAAATCTCATTTCATCACCTCCTGGGAAAGACAAGTCAGAAAGACAAAGAGCTTCCTAGATTTCCCACAGGAAGAATGATGTCTACTACTGTCAAAAATGTTTGAGGTGCTCAGGTTCATTTATCCACAATGACCCCTCAATCAAAGAACTGGACCAATGTTATAGGACTAAACAGTTTCCACTTTGCTAAGGCCCCACTGAGGCTCTGTCTATGATACTTATTTCGGAAGCAACAGAGTAATCAGCATGTATCAACCAAAAAGCACTGAGCTCCTTTAACTTGATGTTGCTACTGTTTCCTCAACCTCAGCTGAATCAGCTCCATTTAAGTGTCAATGCTCTGGAAGCAAGAAAAAGGGTAAAAAAAAAAAAAAAAAAAAAAAAGATAGATCACACGGTGGCATGCTCCATTTCAGCAGCACAGGAGGGATTCTCTGCCCGCTGCTCTCCCATTTCATCACTTACTTGCAATTTCTGGAGAGTACTCTCCAAACCAGGAAAGATGGGGAGGCTGTGGGATAGATCCACATTCAAGAGATTCAAGACTCACCCTTCACCCTGAAAAATACTCTGTGTTGTCAATCTGTAAATAGAATTATAGCTCCACCAGCAAGAAGTCCTGAAGCCAAAGTGTCTGGGTGAACTAGAATTAAATGCCAATGAAAAATCCCTCTCTGCACATCACCCTGCATCTGCACGGGCCTTCCGTGCCTTTCCCGTTTGTCTTTATTTTCATTTAGAGCCATGTAGGATACTGCCTTTCACTCAAGGCACACTCCCTCACAGTCGTGAGTGGGTATGTATTGTCCTTGTCACCCATGGAGCTACGTGCAGGAAAGAAATTACTTATTGATTTTCCTTTCTGTGGAATGGTGTCTTTGGCTGGTTTCTTGAACCAGGTCAGCAATGCATAGGGCTCCAGCTCTGAGGACTTAGACAGTGCACCACGCAGGGCTGTCCTGCTCCCCTGTCAGCCCTTCTAAGCAGCTGCTACTGCCAGCTCACCTGCTCCGAACTCTTTTGATAAGAAAAGAAAAGAGTATGCACTTTGGAAGTTGAAAGAATAAACAAAAAGTAATATCTTTCCATCTGAGCAGATGGAACAGCATGGTTTGAACTTTGTGTTTCTCCTTTGTTCTAGGAAAGATCTGGTTGGGATGGGCTCTGGGTCTGTTTGGTATTTCTATAGCAGAATCCCTGAGACTGGGTAATTTTTTATACACAGAAATTTACTTTTTTCTAGTTCTGTAGGATGGGAAGTCCCACATCAAGGAGCCAGCATCTGGTAAGGGTCTTCTTGTCAACCTCCCATGGCAGAAGGGAGAGACAGCAAGACATCAAACTTGCTTTTGTAACAAACCCTGGTATAATGAAATGGTTCCCTGATACCATTAATCTATTCGAGAGAACAGAGCCTTCATGAGCACTCCCAACACTGTGGCATTGGAGATTACGTTTCCAACACCTGGACTTTGGGGGCACACATGCAAATTGTAGCAGATGGCTCACCTGCAAGGAAGGTGACATGCAGACGTGCAGCAATGAACTTGTCACATAGCCGTGTGCCATGTGACACACAGTAGGATATAAACCTGGGAAGGTGGGAGGAACTCAGGGAAAGGGTCCTTCACGGCAGGCTGAGGAGTTTGTGCTTTACCCAGGGGCTGGCTAACTGTGGCCCATGCTCCACATCTGACCCACCCCCTGATTTTACAAAGCTTTTACTGGAATGCAGCCACACTCGGTCTTCTAGGCATTGCTCACAGATGCTTTTGCACCACAGCTGAGTTGAATGGTTGCAAGAAAGACTGGCCGGACCACAAAGCCTAAAATGTTTACCATCTGGCTCTTTAAAGAAAACGTTGTGAGTCCCTGCTTCAGCTACAGAGGGCCACAGGGACCTTTTGACAGCTGCTGACTGTGATGGAGAGTCAGGGTCCTGCTTGGTCTCCCACACCGCCCACCAGCTGCTCCTGTCCATCTCAGCCCCACTCCAGCTGCCCAGCCTGCCCAGTGTGGTAGGAACGAGGAGGCTCAATCCTTCTGAGGAGATAAACAAAGACCAACCAATGAGGACAGGCCCAGACTTGCCTTCTGAGCCCATTTCAGTAAGGGAGTCTCCACCACCACTTGATTTTCAGAAAGATTCAAAGACAAGCAGAGGGGAGGGAAGGCATGACCATGGAGGAAACAGAAGCTGCAGGTGCATCCTGTTAGAGGCTGTTGAGGCGGGCAAGATGCAGGAGCCAACTAGAAGCCTGGCATCCATGTGACTGCTTATGGGAGCGTGTTGGCTTTCTCGGGTTGATCCGAAGTTGGAAGTTGATCCGATGATGGGCATTTGGGGTCCTTTGTTACAGCAGCTCTTGTCTGGCTTCCTGAATTGTCCCTGGAGACAGTGGTCTGGCTGCCAACAGGTCTGACTTAGAGAGCAGGCTGGTTCTCTGGGCAGGTCACTGCAGGCTGAGGGTTAGTTCTATTTTTCTACATGGTCTGGCCATGGTCCCTGTGCGAATCTGTCCCTCCTGCTCAGCCAGGTTAGGATGGTCTCCTGCTGCTGAGGGCTGGAGAATGCAGCTCACTGTCCATCCAGCCCAGCTCACCCGTCACCAGGGCCCCAGAATCTCCCCAGCAGCTTGGGCCAGCCTCCTCTGGGAACCACACAAGCATAACAATGGGTGTACCTCTCCTCAGCTACCGAAGATGCTGACTCCTGAGAGCGGTTGAGAGGGCCAGTCTATGTGCACGTTTTCCCACTCACCATCGAGGAATGCTGTTGGAGACAATAACTCTGGTCCCCCAACCCTGAAGAAGTCTTCCAGCTCTCCAAGGTTCCTATGTAAAGACCCACCCCACCGTCATCAGACCTTCCCTCCAGGCTGCCATGTCCCCAGGCCCAAACCACAGCCACAGGCCCAAAGTCTGGTGCGTCCCCTTCTGATTACCAAAGTCCTTGCTGGACTTTCTGAAGCCAGAAAGTGCTCACTGATGTCCACCTTGGCCTAACGATCTCCCATGCACTTCAGTCATGGTGGGGAATTTGCTGCTCTTAAAGCTGCTATTTTTTAATCAGCTTTTTCATCACCGTGACCAATAACCTGACGAGAACCATGCAGAGAAGGACGTTTACTTTTCAGTCCACAATCAGCCCGCGACTTAGCTCTGGGCCCAAGGTGAGATAAACATTATGGCGGATGGGCATGGAGGAGGAACAGATCAGGACAGGGCATTGGGAAGCAGAGAGAGCTCTGCTCACCATAGACAAAAGAAAACCCCCCGAGGCACACCCAGTGACCCACCTCTCCAGCCATGTCCTCTGCCTACAGTTAATCCACGTCAATGGATTAATCCACCAGTTAGTTTACAACTCTCACAATCTACTTGTTTCACCTCCAAGTGTTCTCACATTGTCTCACATGACGTTTGGGGGATGCCTCGTATCTAAACCACAGCAGCTGCACAGCAGGCCCCCATCCTGAAATATGCCAGACCCCTTATGCCTGTTCAGAGTCCATTGGTGGAAACAGCCCAAGGATGGAAGATTTAAAAAGGAGAAAAGTTGCTGTTGGCCTCTTTCCATAAGAGATCCCAAAGAACTGGGTGGTGTTTCCTGATGCCCAGAAAGAGTCGGTGCATTTTTCTCCCATCCGGCACACAGGTGCCTGGCAGGTTGGAGGTCACTTCCTCAGAGAAGAGTCCTAACGCTGACGGGCACACCAAGCTCCCAGGCAGGGGCCTCTGTAGACCTGCGTCTGCAGGGATAAAAGCAGTACATCTGCATTCTGCCGTTCCAGGAGTGAGGCTGGACTCTCCGCCTTTGTCTCCTTGGCCTCTGTCCCAGGTTTTCTGCTGCTAGGATCCCACTGTCCCTGACAGCTGAGTCCTGATCTTCTCAGACCCTGTTTTCACTCAGAGGCTGCCTTTGAGCCCCCTCCTACCCTCAAGCTCAGAACACACTGGGTGGCTGGGGGCAGGGGACAGTAATGATACTGACTTTAATTATTGGAACAAAGCCAGTTTAAATCTCCTCTTCAAAACCATACCTTGACTTTGTTCAACATGTTCTGCTCTGGTATGGAGATTCCTCAGAAAACTTGGAATGGAACCATCACTTGACCCAGTTATTTCACTCTTCGGTTTATATCCAAGGGATTTAAATCAGCATGATATAATGATGCAGCCACATCAATGTTTATAGCAGCTTCATTCACAAGAGCTAAACTGTGGAACCAACCTAGGTGCCCTTCAACAGATGGATGGATAAAAAGAAAACGTGGTATATACACACAATGGAATGTTACTCAGCCTTAAAGAAGAATGGAATTATGGCATTTGCTGTTAGATGGATAGAGCTGAAGAATATTATGCTAAGCAAAATAAGCCAATCCCAAAGAACCAAAGACTGAATGTTTTCTCTGATACGTGGATGCTAATTGACAATAAGAGGGGAGGGGCTGGGGGAGAATGGAGAAACTTTGGAATGGGCAGAGGGGAGTGAAGTGAGGGGAGGGGGTGACAGGGTGGATGGTGGAATGAGATGGACATAATTACCCTATGCACAGGTATATTTGCACTAACAGTGTGACTCTACATCATGTGCAGCTGGAGAAATGAGAAGTCATGCCCCATTTGTATACAGTGAGTTGAAATGCATTCTGCCATCATGTATAACTAATTAGAACCAAAAATGAAAGAAAGAAAGAATTTGAATCCAGAAAGAAGGAATACATCATAAGAAAAATAATGAATTTAAAAATAAGTGACCATGAAAAAAGGAAGAAGAAATCGTGGCATTTGCCAGTAAATGGATGAAGCTGGAGAATATCATGCTAAGCAAAATAAGCCAATCCCAAAGAACTGAAGACTGAATATTTTCTTTGACATGCCAATGCTAATTCACAATAAGGTGGGGGGCTAGAGAAGAATAGAGTTAATTTGGATTAGAAAGAGGGGAGTGAAGGAAGGGAAGGGGTACGGGGGTAGGAAGGATAGTAGAATGAATCAGACATTATTACCCTATGTGCATATATGACTACATGACCAGTGTGATTCTACATCAGAAGAATGAGAAGTTATACTCCATTTACGTATGTGTCAAAGTGCTATCTACTGTCATGAATAATTCAAATAAATAAAAAATGTTTTAAAAAGCATGTTCTGCTCTGTATCAGACATAATAATCTTTGGAGAAAACAGTCTTAAAAAGTCATCTATCCTATGCTTCTATATGAAGCTCTCACCTCCTTCTAGAGCTTGTCAGAGAAGCAAATAAGCATCCGTCTTACATCAGTGCAGGAGCCCTGTTTGGGGAGATGGCTAAGATTGCGGTTGACTACGGGCCAAGGAGATGTTTGGCTGTTGCCGCCTTCCGTAGTCTCGCGGGACTTGGCCCGAGATCTCGCGGGACTTAAGCGAGATTGCTGATCGGGTCTGCGCCATTTTGGTGGTGTGTGTGGTGCGTGTTAAAGTCATTGTTAGAGCCAGAGAGAAAAGTTATCAGAATAAAAAGGCTGTTTGTTTCCAGTTCGCCTCTGAACTTCTTCCCGCGGCTTCGTTGCTCCAAGCGGCCATCGCTTCAGGTGGCAACACATCAGGATGTGCTCGATCATGAAAACTAGTTAAAAAAGAGAAACAGCTAACAGGATGTTGAGTGATGAACTTTTCTAAAAACAAAGAGGAAACAGATAACTTGTTATTAGGAAACTTTGTAAGGATTTCACATACACACTGGCAACATGTGCTGCTGATTCCTTCCATTTTCGTTTTCCCTCTGGTTTTTGCTACATGCAAAAATTCAACCCATCAAAGTGGATGAGCAGGACTGCCCTGAGTGACCGCTTCTACCAGCAACTGCCAGCCTGAGTCCCCTCAGACTGAAGGGCAGATCTGCTGCTGCCGCGCTCATTGGGCTTTTGCAATAGATAATCAGGATGAATTACAAAAAATCAAAAAATAAATTTAAAAAAATTTTAATCACAGTCTTTAGGAATTCATTGTTAGGAAGGAAGAGGTCCCAAATTTCATCTTAAGAGTTATATCTTATTTTTTATAAATCATTTTAATGTAATTATATAGTATACAGCTTAATGTTAAACTCCAGCGTAAAAAGTAAGATCAACTTTTATAATAAAATGACCTGCTGATCTCTTGTCCTATTCATCATATGGTGCATCAATGGTGAATCCCAGTACTGCCTCCTAGTGGTGCATGACTTAATTACAGGAACTATTTATTTATTTATTTATTTATTTATAATGGTTTTGCTTTGACAGGTGAAGCATGAGGTGATAAATCCTGTGACATTAAGAAACACAGACCTGATGTCTGTGGTAGGACAGTGTGACCAAGCACCCATCACTATCTTTTAAGAGAGACTTTTGGGAGCTTAGTGTTGAACATGAAAACACAACTACTACGTAGAAATTTTGGATTCATTAATATGCAGATTCAGATAACTCAAACCAAATTATCAACTGCCATTGGAATAAAAACAAGGTAAAATCAAGTGTTGCTAACTCAACATACATGGCTTTTCTTTTACCCAGAAATGCAATAATGGACTTCTCTGGTGGTGTGATAGTCAATGTGAACTGGGAACACATCTACTTGAGTTCTCCAAGAGTGATTTAAGGGACTGGACAACCTAGGCTTGCCTAATACCACTGGGTTTTTCCAACCTGATCATCTTGATCATGCAGAATCTCCAGAAGGCTTCATGCCAAGTATCTGACCATATCTATTTTGCATACTTCATAATCCAAATCAAAACCAAAACTTCTTCATTCTATCTTCCTTTCCCACAGAACTACAGTGCTTTCTTCTCACTTAGATTTTCCACTTCTAACACTCTGATGATGCTCTTTAGTGGTCAAACTCTGTAACCACACGATTAAGTCATTTCTTATAACAGATCTCTTTCTCTGGACATGTACACATTCCACTGGTTCTTTTCCCCCAGAGAGCCCTGGGATAGTGTGTAAAGTAGGATCTCGTCTGGTTAAAATGTCACCATATTGTGGATCTAGTTTGTGGTGGGCTGTCTGTGCTAAGATCCCCAACTCGGTCATGCTGCCCCATATCCATGTCTTTTGAAAGTCCCTTTTGCGCTGACTCTGGGCTTAGCTGCGCAACTTCATTTTTACCAGTGAGACAGGAGCAGATTGAATGTGGACAATGGCAGAGAAGGATTTGAAGATCAGGGTTGCCTTTCTGCTACTCTGGAAACCTGATGCCACCCAGGTAGCCCACTGGAGCCACTGAAGAGAGGCCCCCGTGTCCCTCCTGTACTCGTGAAGCCCAACCCCCCACTGATGGCCCACGCAGGAGCAGCCTTGTTGAGGCCCCCAGCAGCTGACCTGTGTCAGAACTGCCAGCCGAGCCCAACCCAAATGGCCAACTGGAGGGATCAGGAACGACGAACATGGTTAGTAGTTCAAACTACGTCTTGGAGTGGTTTGCTATGAAGAAAAACTAACACACTGTTACAGAACAGAAACAGCACGGAAGGCCGGCTGTGGCCTTGGTGTTTGCCCCTCCAACACTCACATGGAAACTGAGTCCCCAGGGTCATGTGTGAATGGTGTCTGGAGGTGGGGTCATTGGGAGGTGAGTAAGATTCCAAGCACCCATTAGGTCGGGGCCCATGGTTGCGTTAGTGGCTGTATGAGAAAACCCACACTGGCACACACTTGCTCTGTCTCCCCACATGATGCCCCAACAAGTCACGAAGAGCACGAAGGCCCTGGCCGGATGCCTGTGCCATGCTCTCTGACCTGCTAGCCCCCAGAACTGAGCCAAATAAACCTCTCTCATTTATATGTTACCCAGTCTGTGGTGTTCGGTTATAGCAACAGAAAATGGACTATGACAAAGCTGTGTTGCAAATTGCTAACAGCAATTATCTTTACCCAGAGGTTATAGGTAAGTTTTGATTCATCCTTCTTAGCATTTTTACATACTGTTTATAATGAGTACATATGTCTGTGACCATAAAGAATGATAAAAATACACTACTATGCTGAAAAACTAATTTTTTAGAAGTGATCTCACCAGGTGCAGTGGTATACCCCTATGATCCCAGTGGCTGAGGAGGCTGAGGCAGGAGGATTATGAGTTCAAAGCCTGCTGAGGTGCTATGCAACTCAGTGAGACCCTGTCTCTAAATGAAATACAAAAGAGGGCTGGGGATGTGGCTCAGTGATCCAGTACCCCTGAGTTCAGTCCCCAGTACCACCCCAAAAAGAGTGATCTCTTCATTCTCAGATTTGCTGCTGTAATTACTGTTTGGGCAAAAATTCACCAAACAATCATGAAGTGTTTTAAGACCTAGAACTCGCACATTTATTTGACTATGAGAATAGAAGATGCAATGGGACTTTTTGTTTTTTGTTTTTGTATCACCCACTATTGCTAAGCCTATTACTGGAATATAGAATGGAGTCATAAGGCATATTTACTCGCATTAATTTGAATCACTGTTTCATATTAATAAGAAAGGGCAAAGGGGAGGGAGGGGAAGGGAAGGGGCAAGTGGGTAGGAATGACGGTGGAATGAGTCAGACATCATTACCCTAAATACATGTATGAAGACACAAATGGTGCAAAAATACTTTTTGTAGAACCAGTGCCTTGAAAAAATTGTGTTCTTTTTATGTAATATGAAATGAATTGCATTCTGCCATCATGTACAACAAATTAGAATAAATAAATAATTTAATAAAGAAAAAAAGAAAGAAAGAAAACAGTGTCAGCAAAGAAAGGTCCCAGCTACAGCAGTATCCAAGTTAAGTTAGTTGCCTGAAAACCCAACACCAAAGCATTTGGTGCCCACTTGGGTCTGCCCCCGCCGTACATCAATAGTGGGAATTCCTGTGGTCACACCATGATTCTCTGCTTCAGGGCCCGATTTCAACCTTTCCCAGATTGATTTAAATAATACTTGTACACACACATACCAGAGAATCAAGCAACTCTTGGAAACTTAGAATACCAATTAAAATTTCTGTCAGAGAACTAATCTGAAAACAAAACCATTTTTAAAGACTAGTTAAGCAAATAACATGGAAAACTTGCTGAAGCAAAAAGAGGTCAGACATAAAAGAGATCATCCTCAACTAAATTTCTTAAATTTAACTTTGTAGACAGTATGGCCAAGAAACCAGAAATTGTTCAACTTCCACTCAGTTGATAAAAAATGTAAAGGAAGCCGGCCTCATTGTACAGCTTTCTTTGATTCTTTTAAAAGACTCCGTGTAAAGTTTTCAGAGAGAGATGATAGAGAACAAGATGGTCTGTGATGAAAATAAGTCAAATGCTAAATTAGAAAACTGAAGCAAGTTTGCCTCTGCCTTCAAGTTCAAGGTAACCGGGGCCACAGGGCTCCTCTGCAGAGTGCTGTCACACATCGTAAAGCTAAGTGGCTCCGACACTCTGAATTCTGCCCACACGTTAGGATGAGAGCTGGGAAGAGGCACAAGGAGCAGTGCGACCAGGTTTAAAGGAGTTTGAATCACTCGGGTAATTGGACCAGCAGATGGGAAACGCAGTTCATCCTGGAAGACTGAAATAATTAGTCTGGGAGAGAGAAGCTAATCTGGTAATAATGATCTTCCACTTACGTAGCATTATTTTTCACAAAGCACCTTTCACCAAGAGGCCCCGTAAGGCCTTCTGGGACACACGTGCACGTTGTGTTAAGGTGTCAGCCACCAGGCAAGAAGCATATCAGAATCTGATGACTCATTAGAATGCCATTTTCTTGGGGGTAATAGGAAAAGTGCATGTAAATCAGATTTGGAGGTTCATCTCTAAACAAAGCCTAGAAGAGTGAAGCATTATCTTCCTAAAGTGATGAAGGCACAAGCATTTTTTTTTTTTTTTAACTTTCACTTGGTCAAATGAAACTTTTCAGTTTTTGTAGCAAAACTTTCGTAAATAATCCCCAAGGTTAAACAGTTGCAAGCGAGTAGGGCTGCCCTGTAGCAGGCTGCATGGGTGTGCCTCCTTGGCAGCCAGCCATCTCCTTTTCCTCTCTTCCTAGGACGCAGGGGAAGCACAGGATGCTGGAGGGAGTGGTGAGCGGCTGGGGCTCATGCACTCCTGCCTCAGGGGCTCCTCCCAGTCCCCTCCAGGAAACAAGCACAGAGGCTCTGAACCATTCAGAACCTGGAGTTTCCCTCCTCCTAAAACCCACTGATGTCTCCCACAGAACAAGTTTGGTTTACCGTGAGTCCAGGTGGGTAGACTGCTTGAGTAACAGGGTTACACACTCAGAAGCCCAGAGAGCAGACAAGATGGAACCACCTCGCACAATTTGGGGGCACTTGAACTTCAAGTTCCAAAAGTTCAGCTGTCAAGAATGAAAGTCTTGGTCTTTTAACCAAGGCAAATGTTTACCCCAGTCAACGCTCCCAAGGAGAGCAGGTGGGAGAAAGTCCCATCGCATCTAAGTCACAGCTCTGTGAGAACGAGGAAAGGAAAGGGGAGGACTCCCGAGGACCGTACGAGGGTGTAAGGAAGGGGACTGGGATTCTTGATGCCAACCCCCACGCCCCACCGAGAGCCTGCTTAAGGCTAAAAGGTGCTGGAAGGTGGAATCCAGGGCAGACCTTCACCCACCTCGTGAGTGAAGTGGCCTTGGAGAACTCCTGACCCTCAGTGGAAGGCAGGCAGCAACCTCGGGCTGGACCGCGGGGAGTCCAGGCTGTCGGCTCTCTGCTCCCCTCAGCTCCCTCCCCAGCAACACTGGGGCGCTCCACCACCCAACTCCCCGGTCACATTTCAAGGGAGAGAGACATTGACAAATGGGTGTTGGATCCACTGGGTGACCTGCTTGGTGAGTCCACTGAAACCAAGTCATCTGAAGAGTACTTTGAGGAATTGAGGCTATTTATCTTTAAAAGTGGAAAACTTAAAGTGTTTTAAAGTATGATCATGTGTAAGAGAGACTCAACTTATTCTACTTCTATAACTCCGGAACAATCCCAGTGGAAATATAATATGAAACATACATATATATACATATACATATATATATATATTATATAAAACATATATAAAAATATAAATATATATAAGATTTTACATATATATAATATGGGTCCTAGAAAAGCTAAATTATATCTATATATAATTATATATAATATATAGTATATATTTAATAATATATTTTATATTGATATAATATTTAATATATTAAATATTAATATATTTAATATTATAAATATATAATATATTAAATATTAATATATTTAATATTATAAATATATAATAATATATGTATATATATACATATATATAATTTAGCTTTTCTAGGACCCATATTTTAAAAAGTAAAGAAAAACTGGTGGAACTGGTATTAACCATGTACTTTATTCATTCAATGTATCTAAAATGTTATCATTCCAACATATAACCAATTTTTTAAAGTTATTGTCATGTTTGATATTTTTTTTCTTACTAAGTCTTTGAAATCCAGCCTGTAATCTGCACAGCTCCCACCAGCCGCATTTCCGGTGCTCTGAAGCCATGCTGTCCAGTGGCTGCCGAGGCCCGGAGCTGCTCTAAAGGGGAACTCAAGCTGTGGTGTCCTGGGATTGACTTAGTGTCCTGCATGACCTGAGGCTCTTCTTTCCCTAAACTGCTGTGAGCCAGGAGTGTTTGCTGATGACGATTGTTTTTCAACTGGGGAAATATTTCTTCACAGCACTTGGCTCTTGATGACTACTAACAACTCTTTGTCGTGCGTCCCTTCCCTCTGCCTGTGGCAGGTGGTCCATGCCTCTGCTCAGCTCTGCTCACCCACTCCTCTCTCACTTTCTAAACAAGCACTGAAATGTGGTGGCACACTACTGCCAACCACAGGCAGCTCACTCCACTGTTCAGCAGCTGCCCGCAGGCCAATCAAGCACGGAGAATCAGTCACCACGCATCAGTGTCACATTAATGCCCTTTGAGTTCCTCCTCCGTCTTGCTGGTGGTGATACTGGTGTCGTTGTTTTAACAAGCACAGCTACATAAACGATCATGAAAACCATGTCCTCCAAGACCTGCTCATCTTTCTATAATTCCAAAAATGTCCTTTACTGGGTATTCTGTTCCAGAGAAACCATACAGTGTCTTCCCCAAGGAGCACCCCACCGGGAGAAGTCCAAAGCTAGCAAGAGGACTCAGAGATGTCTGGCAAAAACCAACATCCACAGTGGATGCGTGCATCTCAGAGGATCTTGAGAATGCAGATATTCCCCCACGATACATAGATTCTTTTTTGGAGGGCAATATTGTCATGCATTATGTTGTAACAAGAAGCTAGTAAACGGGCCTGACCCCACGTCTGCTCTCCCGATGCAGGAGGGCACGGCGCCTGGTTCTCACCAGGAGGATGCTCCCATTGTCCTTGTTTGCCACCAAGTGATGCTGGCAAGCAAAAGTTCCCAAGTGTTGCTTTTGGAAAGAAACTAAGAGGCACACGGTAGGTCTCTCGGTGTGACTTCATCGGGTGCCAAGTTTAGTCTTTTCTTGCAAAAGGGATGAGAGAGAGGAAGATAGTGCTAGAATAATCTGTGGGGCCAAATGCTGTCTGACGGTCATGCCGGCTGTCATTTCCATCTGCTGGCTTCACTAAAGCTCTGCGCACGAAGGAGGACCGGGCATGCTCAGGTGTGACCTCTGCGAGCCGTCTCCATGGGCACCGGGAGGGGCCTGAGGAGTGCAGACTCTTTTTAAGACATTATTTAAGGTTCTCCTCAACTGTCCACACCACACATTGATTTTCTGTCACGGCTCTGTGTCTGGAGGGCCGGCACTCTCCGCTGATCCACAGGGAGCATTTTTAGTGCATCAAAGAGAAGCAGAGGAAGGACTCAGAGGGAGAGACGGGAATCACGCTTTTAGGCTGGACACGGCTCAGCAGTGTAAAAGTCACATAAAATATTAAGCTGAACTTGAGATTTTTTTTTTAATGTTCTAAAATCTGTTGACATATGAGACTCAATGGGACACAAAAAAGGGAAAGGATTAATGCCATTTTTAATGGAAAATTTTCCCCTGGCAGAACGGAAGCAAGCCCTAGGACCTGGTAAACCAAACCCTGCATTTATCTTTCCGTGGAGAGCTCAAGGTTGTAAATCACAGGGGTCTAGGCTGGGAAGTTCAATCAGTCAAGATGCAGTGGTAATGGGTCAAGGTCATGAGTCAATCCAAGGACAGGCTAATTAGCTTTGCTCCACAGTCAAAAGCTATGCCACACACCCTGATGATAAAATGCAAGCTCTTCTCAGGAGCAAAGGGCTCACTTACTGGAGCTGTCACAAATGAGGACAAAACTGCTATGGAGACAGAGCTACCCACCATCCAGGGCTACAGCACAAGTAAGTAGCAGGCACTGTGACACCCACCTGTGCTGCAAGGTTAGACCCAGTGCACTGTCTGGGTCAGCTCAGCTACCAGAACAAAATGCCATGGAGAGGGGGAACCACAGAAATTCTTTTCCCATAGCTCTGGAGGCTAAAAGTCCCGGATAGGAGTGCCAGCCGAGCTGGGGTCAGGCAAGGGCTCTCCTCCTGGCTTGCAGATGGCCCTCTGCAGTGCATGGAGAAAGGGAGACACCTTCCTGTCCCTACAAGACCCCCAGTCCTATCAGATTTGATCCTGCCCGAGGGCCTCATTTAACCCTAACCACCGCCTCCCATTCTTGTCCCCAGAATGCACACAAGGAAACCCCGTGCATCCACCACGGGCCGTCCACACACACCCTGCCACTGCCTCCCTTTGGAGTCCTCACTACAAACATTAATAATAACAAAGAATGGAAATGATGTCTTTCCTCCTTTGAGTGAGACAGCTGAGAAACCCTTTATTCAAATCGTTTTTCTGGGAACCAGTGGAGTTGAACATGTAAATGGATAACGGAAAGAAACCCCACACACACCTAAGTGGACAGCTAGCTCAGGAAGACAATTTTTTCTTAGGAGTCTGCAGATTTGAGCTTCCACCATGGTGACTGTCACAGCACCTGCCACTTAACAGACCCTCCATGTCCCGCGAATGAATGAATGATGAATATTTTCCAAGGATGGAAGATTCATTAAAATTAAAATCAGGAATGGCCTCATTCAGGCTTATTTAAGGCTAGAGTTGACTTTAAATGACTTCTATTTTAAAATCAGGATTTCCAAGTATAAAACTATAGCATTTCAAACACAGATAATTACATTTCTTATCGAATACATGGGTTCTTGTAAAATAATTCAGAGTAATATATACCCAATTTAATTAAAATTTGTAAGTGGTTGTGGACCAAATCAAGTGTATCTTAATTAAATCACAACATGGCTCACAGATGTTAAGGTCGACCCCAATTTTAATAAAGGGAACTCAAATACAATCAGTAGGGACTTAGCAGAGTATTTGGTCAGGTGGGAAGAAAGATGAATGGGATGACAGGAAGGTCCCTTCTACTCAAGACTGGAGAGTAGAGTGACCCACACAGCAGGGCAGGCAGAAGGACAGTGGCCTGCCCAGCAAGCCACTGAGGTGGGAATAGGAACCTCGTGTACGAATGCTCAAGTCACTCATCAGCTTAACTCGTGCTGGGTGAGGAAGGAGGAGCTACTTCCCTGACAGCTACTTCATTTCCATTCTTTGTTATTATTAATGTTTGTAGTGAGGGGAGGTCTAGATCAGTTTGCCACCACCAAACCAATCAGAAATGGAGACGGGGCAGTCTTAGCAAGCCCACAAAGGGGACCAGAGGATTCCATGAATAAGGTTGCCAGATAAAAGTCAGGGTGCCCAGTGAGATAAGGATTTCAGATAAACAACAAATTTTGCACTACAAGTGTGCTCTGTACAATATGCATCCTGCATTTTTGTTTTGTTTTGTTTTTCTGTGAAGGAGCCCCAATTAGGAAGGGTTATTGCAGCTAGCTGGAAGCCATAAGTTCCACCTGATATGTATGTGACGCACCTGTAGGCACCCGCAAAGCTAAAGGTATATAACCGGGTGAAAGCAGTCCGAGTTAGGAGAACGAAGGAGAATTCATTCAGTCAGTCGTGCAGTCACTCGGTCGGTCAGAAGAAGAGTTCAGGTCGGAGAAGAAAAGAATCAGAGCGGCCAGAACGTAGGCAGAGCGGTTACAGAAGAGAAACCAGATAGAAGAAGTAATTGCTGGTCAGAGTTAGGCCGAGGCTCCCGAGGAAGAAAGGAGAAGGAAGAAAGAAGAAAGAAGAAAGAAGCTCTAAAAACTCTCTCTAAGCTAAGGAGACAAGAAGAAAAGCTCTCTCTAAGCTTTCTCTCTAAAAATCTTTCTTTCTCTCTCTAAGCTCTCTCTAAGAAAGTAGAAGTAAAAGTAGTAATAGCTTTACTCTGCCTCCGAGAGTTTCCCTCCCGCGGCGCTGTGGCTGGCCATGACAGGCAGCTTACATTTCTGAATTTGGTGCCTCTGCGTGAGCTCCAGGCTGTGCACCAAAAGGCTTGTCAGGGAGCTTCCAATTTCCAGTAGAAATCACATTTGTTGAAGAATTGTCATCTAGGGCAGACTGAGGTCTTCAATGGTAGAGGCACGCCGGAATCCATGGTAGGTTTGTGGCCAGCCCTTGGAGTCCGGGCAGGTGAGAAGGGCCTCATTTCAACTTCTGGATCATTGCTACTCACCATGTGGCATCTTTCCTTCTCATGTGACACCCTCAGAACAGAGCAGACTCTGAGGAACGTGCCAGCCAGACAACTACACTGGTCAGAAAGTCCATCTAGAAACATCTATCCAAGACTTGTTCTATGAGCAGAACTGTGCTGCTGATCCCACCTGAACCAAAGCCCACCAGCTCCTCCACGAGCAGCAGACTCTGCGGGCAGGTGAAGAGACTGAGGCCCTGGGTAGGGGGCGACTTTTCCAGGGTTTGCCTGGGTCTCATGGCAGAACCTGGACTATCGCTCTGCTATTACAGGTTCTCTTCCCATGGGCTTTTTAGTACAGAATAACGTTTTCTTAAAAATGCTACTGAAACTCAGGGGGGGAAACCTAATCTCTTCCAATACAGATGTTCAGGAAAGATTTGGGTAGGTTAGGCTGTCATTCATTCAATCAACAACAGTCATTGCTGACTCCCGGCCCGGCACTGCTGTAGATGCTTAGCCCACAGATGCAACACCTTGTGCAACAGACTGACCACATGATCACCACGCCCTGACTCCATTCCTTGGGGCTCAAGAGGAGGCAGGACATCACAGCGGAAGAGAGTGGTGGAGGGAAGAGGCTCACATGATGATTAGGAAGCAGAGATATTAAGCACACCCCCAATGACCCCTCCTCCAGCCACACCCTACCTGCCTCCAGTTACCACTCGGTTGACCCCGTCAGGGGATTAATGCACCTATTCAGTTACGTCTCTCATAACCCAATTGTTTCACCTGTGAATGTCCTTGCATTGTCTCACACATGGACTTTTGGGGGACACCTCACTTCTACTCCATAACAGACATGTGTCACCCACCCCAGCATTCTACAGAGTACTTGCAATGCCCGAAAATTCATCTCTGCCATCCACCGTTTTGAAGGGCGTGCTGGGCTCATTTTCCAGAACTGACATAACAAATAACCACAGACTTGATGATTTAAAACAACAGAAATTTATTCACTCACATTTCTGGAGTGGCCAAAATTAAGGAGGTAGTGAGGTCTTCCCTCCTAAGGCTCTGGGAAAGAATCTTTTTCTTGCTTCTTTCAGTGCCTGGTGGCCCTGGCGTTCCTTAGCACAACTTGACTTGAAGATATTGTCCCTGCACCCATCTCCACTTCCCCTTCCCCTCTGCGTCAGCTTCTCCTGTGTGTGTCTTTTACAGGGACATCCATTTAAGACCCACTCTTAAAGACATTAATTTAAGATAGCCAAGATTAATCATCTCGAGATCTTTAACTTATTTACCTTTCCAAAGACTCTTTCTCCAAATAAGGCCACATTCACCAGTTTCCCAGGCTTAGGACAGGCAGGTAAATTTTTAGAGGTCACCATTCAACCCACCAGTAACTCAGAGATTGCTTCCTCTGGGTGGAGACAAAGATCTGGCCCCTCCATCCAGTGGGGAGAGATGGGGACACTAGACGCTGCGTGGGCAAGAAGAGGGGTCACGCTGAGTTCTGGTAGTAGTGATGGACTCCCACCCTTCCCAGTCATGGTTCTCCTGACCCGATGGCTGGTTCTCTAGACCACTGTGCTGGTCAGCGTTCTGTTACTCTAACAAACACCTGAGGTCAATCGCTAATAATGAGAAAAGATCCATTTTGGCTTAACATTTTGGAGGGTTCCATCTATGGTCACCGGCCCTGCAAACCGCTCTCCTCATGGCCAGAAATCAAAAGAAAGAAAGAAAGGGCAGGGTCCAGCGTCCCAAGACCTTCTACTAGGCCTCACCCCCTTTTTGTTTGTTTGTTTGATTTTTTTTTTAGTTTTGCAAATTGACATATCCTATTTTTCATAATCTTTTACAGAGACTGTCACTTATAAATTCTAATTATAACACAGAAAATGAAAAGTTATTTGGGAGCCTCCTTTCTTTTTTTTATTTGTTCTAATTAGTTATACATGACAATAGAATGCATTTTGACACATTATATATATGTGGAATATAACTTCTCATTCTTCTGGTAGTCCATGATGTAGAATCACACCAGTCATATAGTTTTTATATATATATATATATATATATATATATATATATATATATATATACATCGTGTGATAACGTCTAATTCATTCCACCGTCCTTCTCACCCCCTCCCCCTCCCCTCCTTCACTCCCCTCTATCTAATCAAACTAATTCTATCCTTACCTAGCCCCCCAACCCCTTATTGTGAATTAGCTCCCGCAGAGAAAACATTTGCCCTTGGGTTTTATGGCATTGGCTTATTTTGCTTAGCATGATATTCTCTCTCTCTCTTTTTTTTTTTTTTTTTTTTTTTTGGTACCAGGGATTGAACTCAGGGGCACTCGACCACTGGGCCACATCCCCAGCCCCTTTTTGTATTTTATTAGAGACAGGGTCTCACTGAGTTACTAAGTGCCTCGCCATTGCTGAGGCTGGCTTTGAACTCGCCATCCTCCTGCCTCAGCCTCCCAAGTGCTGGGATTACAGGCGTGCGCCACTGCGCCCGGCTTAGCATGATATTCTCTAGTTCCATTCATTTACCAGCAAATGCCATAAGTCCATTCTTCTTTAAGGCTGAGTGATATTCCAGTGTGTACACATTTTCTTTATCCATTTCATCTGTTGAAAGACACCTAGGTTGGTTCCATAGTTTAGCTATTGTAAATTGAGCTGATATAAACACTGATGTGGCTGTATCCCTATAGTATGCCAGCCTCAGCAATGGCGAGGCACTTAGTAACTCAGTGAGACCCTGTCTCTAATAAAATACAAAAAGGGGCTGGGGATGTGGCCCAGTGGTCGAGTGCCTCTGAGTTCAATCCCTGGTACCAAAAAAAAAGAGAGAGAGACTTCAAGTCCTTTGGGCATAAACCAAGGAGTGGGATGACTGGTGGTGGTTCCATTCCAAGTTTTCTGAGGAATCGCCATCCTGCTTTCCATAATGGTTGCACCAATTTGCAGCCCACCAGCAATGCATGAGTGTGCCTTTTTCACATCCCTCCAACAGTTATTGTTGCTTGTGTTCTTGATAATTGCCATTCTGACTAGAGTAAGATGAAATCTTAGAGTATTTTTGATTCACATTTCTCTAATTGCTAGAGGTGTTGAATATTTTTCATGTTTGCTGATTAATTGTATTTCTTTTTCTGTGAAGTGTCTGTTCAGTTCCTTACCCACTCATTGATTGGGTTATTTGGTTTTTTTTTGGTGTTAAGTTTTTTGAGTTTTTTAACATATCCTAGAGATTAGTGCTCTATCTGAGGTGCATGTGGTAAAGATTTTCTCCCATTCTGTAGGCTTTCTCTTCATGTTATTGTTTCCTTTGCTGAGAAGAAGCTTTTTAGTTTGAATCCATCCCATTTATTGATTCTTAATTTTACATCTTGTGCTTTACAGGTCTTGTAAAGGAAGTCAGATCCTAGGCCGATATAGTGAAGATTTGGGCCTACTTTTTTTTTCTGTTAGGCACAGGGTCTCTGGTTTAATTCATAGGTCCTTTGAGTTTTGTGCAGGGTGAGAGATAGAGGTTTAATTTTATTTTGCTACATATGGATTTCCAGTTTTCCCAGCATCATTTGTTGAAGAGGCTATCTTTTCTCCAGTGAGTGTTTTTGGCACCTTTGTCTAGTATGAGATAACTGTATTACATGGGTTTTTCTCTGTGTTCTCTATTCTGTACCACTGGTCTACATGTCTATTTTGGTGCCAATACCATGCCGTTTTTGTTACTATGGCTCTGTAGTATAGTTTAACATCTGGTATTGTGATGCCTCCTGCTTCACTCTTCTTGCTAAGGATTGCTTTGGCTATTCTCTTTATTTTTCCAAATGAATTTCATGATTGCTTTTTCTAGTTCTATGAAGAATGTCATTGATTTTGATAGAAATTGTATCAAATCTGTATAACACTTTTGGTAGTATAAGGCTCACCTCTTCAAGTTTCCACTCCCTCCCAATAGCACTGGGCTGGGGACTAAGCCTTTAACCCATGTGCCTTTGGAGGTCACTGAAGCTGCAAATGACAGCAACCGAGCTCTGTCTCTGTTCCCATCATCTCCCATGCTCCACTCTGCACCTCCACAGACCACTGCACCTGTATCCAGCGGGGTGGTGAGGCATTGTGGCTCTTTCTCCATTTTTCTTCAAATTCGTTCTTCATGGTACAAACATTATTAACCTACCACAAGACTTATTAGTTTTTGATGGTCAAAGACAAGTTATTGAATCTCAAACAGTGCTTCCTCTTTCAAAAAGTCCAACTCTTACAAATCAACAGGCATGGATCTCAAGACTGCTGTCTCTTCATACACTCCAGGAACCAGAGGAGGAGCTGGTGTTGACATGACTGCTCCTTTGCCGGTGCTGCTCACCATGGCTGGCTTTCACAGGAGGAATGTGGACAGCCCCACTTCCACAGAAACCTCAGACTAAGGAAAGGGAGGTCTGAGAAGCACCAATAAGCTAAATGTTTGTCCATTATGGCAACTGGATGACACTGCAGAAATCTCTCATCCTAACAGAATAGTCTAGGTATGTGTCCGTGCTACCTGCCTAGGAAACAGGCACTGCCTTTGAATCGTGGCTGGCTGGACAGCAGGATTCTCGCTGACTATGGATTTCTGAATTATCCAAATCTTCTGCTCTGTGCCGAGGGGGATTATTGTTCAAAATAAACAATATTTCTTAAAGAACGAACAACAAAGTTAAACAAAATCATTGAGACTTTCTGCATTGCATTGCTGTCATGGTGGAGACGGTCAATGCCGAGGGGCCCGCCAGTGGTGGGGAAAGAGCAACCAGGTCTCCACCTGTCCGTCCCAAGTCAGGTGCAGGACTCGGGCCCAGGGCCTCAGGCGGAGAGCACCCAGCACTTCTGCATCTCCACTCTGTCCAGTCAGAGTCAGTTCCCGGGGACACCCACCAGCCCAGGGCACTGCACAGACCCTTCTCCAAGCTCCAGCTCTGGAGCATGAAGGCTTCCAGAATCAGGACACTTTGAGAATCCTATTGCATTGTCAGAGGTCCAAGTGTCATTCTGCATCCGACTGTGAATAGAAGATTCTAGAAAACCTCACCTCCCATCCTCTCTGAGCACATGGGCCCCCTCCAGCCTCAGTCAATCTCAGGGTTGGATTCATCTGAACTCTGCCCAGTCTGCAGACTGCCTGGGTGTGATAGGCTCAAGAAAAGCCTGTGTCGTAGGTCAAAAGGACGCTGCAGATGGGATGAAGGGTCTTGACATGGGAGACTACCAGGTAGGCCCAATTTTGTAAGAACAAGTGTCCTTACAAGTTGGGAAGTGCTATCACAGATAGGAAAGGGCAATGGGACCATGGCTGCAATTCGGAATGGCACAGACAGGAATGGGCAGCCAGAGCCTGGAAGGACAGGGCACAGATCCCACCTGGAGCCCCCCGAGGAACCAGCCCTGCTGACACCTTGACACCTGGGAGCCACACAATTTAGCTTTCGGTCATCCCCAGAGTGAATGTGTGTTGTTCTAACTATTGAGTGAGTGGCAATTGTTGAAGCAGCCAGAGTCCCCTCCTGTCCAGGTCCCCATCCTAATGGGACTATAGCTGAGTCTTCAGCAAGCTCTGCAAGTTACAACCCAATGGCTGCAGAGACCTGGTGAGACACCAGTGGTCACTGACGCTGCTTAGGCAACACACAGCCTGCAAGGACAGGGTGTGCAAAGGGGACTGGGCAAGACACACAGACCTGCTCTGTCCTAGATTCCACTGGCTCCTGGGAAAGAAGCGTCAATGCTCAAATCCTATCATCATTAGAAGGGTCTAGTGCTAAGTTCTGCTAGCTCCAAGAATCAGCCTTCAGAGGCCATACCCTCCCAGTCAGAAACAGCAGACTGAGATCCAAAAGCTGCTCCAAAGGGGGTCATGTTAGGCTGAGGACTCTGGGCTTGGATGTCACAGGTTCTGACGTCCAGGTCCCAGAGTCCTCGTGACCCACCCCGCAGCACACAGAGAATCCTTTAAATAGCTGGCACTTCCAGCCTTTCATCAGCAAGATCAGAATCAGACATGTCTCCTCTGCGGGGGTGCAGCAAAATCAGTTCATGAAATCTATGCTGATTTCCACAGTGTGTAACTAGCCTGGGGCTCGAGCACGGCCCGAGACGGGAGTTCAAACACCTTGGAACCACGGGAGAGCAGGCTCAGCCTGGCGACGCCGCTGAGGACAGGACCTGAGTCACGATGGCTACATAATTCACCTCCCCGGGACACGTGGCTTCAATGGCTTCAGAATGTTTAGTAAGTGAAGATTTTTTTCAAAGTGAAATGTAGATGGAGCTACCTACAAAACTCATCCAGGTGACGATATTCAGATTGACCCGGAGATTGGATCTCAGCACTCGGCCAGGCCCCTGGAACTGCCCCAACCGACTCTGGGAAACCTACCTACAGCCCAGGGAGCTCAGCTGGAAATCCACGGCCCAGGCCATGCTCAGGATCTGGGTCCTGTGGCTCTAGAATGCTTTTAATGAAAACTGGGACTTTTACCATGAAAAAGAGAGGCCTAGAATTACAGTCTCATTGAGCAAATGTCAGACTAGTAACCGTGTGAATCATGGAGCCTAAGGGAACTCTGAGGATCCTATAAATTGGTCCCCTCATTTTACATCACCAGCCAGTCTCGACTCTCAGCCCCGGGCATGCGTGCTGAGCCCCGAAGCCTCTCTGCCTCCTCACACCATTCCCTGGTTCACTTACACCCCCGTCTGTCCCACAGAGCGCCACACCTGCTGACTTCTCGGCTAGTCTTCTTTCAAAGCCAGCTCCCTGCAGTCTCGTACACCCACCAAAATCTCTCTCACCCCTCTGGTGCACCCCTGCTAGTATTGCATAATTATAGAACAGTAGAAAGCCAATCTTGGCATGTCCCAAAGGCAACCCCATCCAGTCACTAAGGAAGTGACAGACCAAGAAGAAAAGAATTCTACAAAATGACACCCCCAGGCCGTGCCCACGCGTGCTGCTTCGCTGTAAGTGGATCTGAGTGGGCTGTGAATGGTTTCTGTGGTGTGTCCCACACCTGGCCCAGGTCCTCTTGCTGTCTGTGCCCTGGTGGCCCTGGCCACGAGCCCTTTGGTCATTCATCCTTTAACCTTACACTGCACATGTGTCCCTGGGTTCTACTGTGGCATGGCTCCTGCCCGGCAGGGTGTAGGAAAGGGACACTGAAGGACAGCAGCCCCGCGAGGACGTGTGCCCGGCAGGGTCCGAACAGCAGAGGTGTCCTGCACAGGCAAGGACTCACCACAGAGAGCAAGCACCGGCTGTGTACTGGGTCCTCGCTACAGCGAGGGAGCTGCCCTTGCTTGCACTTTGGCAGAAACTCAAAGGCTGGCAGAGAAGGGGAGAGCTCCCCTGTAGGAAAAGGAGGATTCCCGGCCTGGCCTGACTGGAGGCCTCTGGCCGAGGGAAGCTCAGCTGGGCCAAGAGAAGCAGGGCCCCCCACGACTGGCTGGGAGCATATCTGGTTGGTGCTAAGTTAGAAGGAAAATGAGAGAAACTGTCGGTTATGGATCAAGTCCCGGCCTCTGGCTGATTGTTGCTGGTGTTGGCTTCTTGGGCTGGTTACTGGACTCCTGTGGTTTCAGTACCCACCCCCCCCCCCCGGCTTTCACATGAGGAAGGCCTGCCCTATGCCTTGGCCATGTCGGGACATTTCATTGGTGGGGCCAAGTGGGAGCTCCTAGAGTCAACTGGGAATATGCCCTTGAAAAGGACCAGGGAATCCCAGTCTGACTCTGGACCCCTATTTACAGACGTCTCTAACTCCCATACACACTCCTACCATCTGCCAGGAGACCCTCTCCAGAGTCTGCACCGGGCTTTTTGGGATCGTAGACTCCAAAGCCATGTGAGATGCGGAACTTGAACAATTCATTAGTCCATCACAGGGTGCAGCAAAGGGAAGACTGGGCCTGGCATGAGTGGACGGCAGGAGACCTAACCCAGACTGCAGGGGCAAGAAGAGGAGACCTCGGATTAGAGCAGGAACTATGCAACTCCCAGAAGAAAAGGTAGGGTGGACACTCCAGCTTTTAGGCACAATAGGACCCCTACCACTTAGGGAATAAGGCCAAAAATTGTAAGCTGCCTGTCGTGGCCAGCCACAAATGCCGCGGGAGGAAAACTCTCGGAGGCAGAGTAAAGCTATTACTACTTTTACTTCTACTTTCTTAGAGAGAGCTTAGAGAGAGAAAGAAAGATTTTTCTTCTTCTTAGAAAGAGCTTAGAGAGAAAGATTAGAGATAGCTTTTTCTTCTTAGAGCTTAGAGAGAAAGAGAGAGCTTTTTCTTCTTCATCTTCTTAGAGCTTAGAGAGAAAGAGAGAGAGCTTGAAAGAGAGAGATTTCTTCTTTAGAGAGAGAGAGAGAGCTTAGCTTTTAGAGCTTCTTTCTTCTTTCTTCTTTCTTCCTCGGGAGCCTCGGCTTGACTCTGACCAGGAATTACTTCTTCTATCTGGTTTCTCTTCTGTAACCGCTCTGCCTACGTTCTGGCCACTCTGATTCTTTTCTTCTTCTCCGACCCGAACTCTTCTTCTCCGACCGAGTGACTGCATGACTGACTGAATGAATTCATTCTTCTCCTGACTCCGACCGCTTTCACCCGGTTATATACCTTTAGCTTTGCGGGTGCCTCACGTGCATTTACAGGTGCGTCACATACATACTTATTATCAGGTGGAACTTATGGCTTCCAGCTGACCGCAATAGCCATCTCCCTAATTGGGGCTCCTTCAAAAAATAAATACATGGGACAGCATAAAATTACAAAGCTTCTGCGCAGCAAAGGAAACAATTAAGAATGTCAAGAGAGAACCTACAGAATGGAAGAAAATCTTTACTAGCTACTCCTCTGAGAGAGGATTAATACCTAGAATATATAAAAAGCTCAAAAACTTTACACCAAAAAATCAAATAACTGAATTCATAAATGGGCAAATGAATTAAACAGACACTTCTCAAAAGAAGAAACACAAATGGCAACAAATATATGAAAAAAATGGTCAACGTCATTATCAATTAGGGAAATGCAAATCAAAACTACACTGAGATTTCATCTCACACCAGTCAGAATGGCAGCCATCAAGAATACAAATAATAATAAATGCTGGAGAGGATGTGGAGAAAAGGAACACTTTAGACACTGTTGGTGGGACTGTAAATTAGTACAAGCACCTTGGAAATCCACATGGAGATTCCTCACAAAACTAGGCATAGAACCACCATATGAGCCAGCTATACCCAGCTATATTCCTCAGTATTTATCTGGAAGAATTAAAGTCAGCATACTATAGTGATCTATGCATACCCATGTTTACAGCAGCACAGTTCACAAAAGCCAAGCTATAGAACCAGCCTAACTGTCCATCCACAGATGAATGGATAAAGAAAATGTGGTTTATATACACAATGGAGTTTTATTCAGCCATAAAGAAAAATGAAATTAAAGCATTTTCAGGAAAATGGATAGAACTAGAGACCATCATGTTAAGCAAAATAAGTCAAACTCAGAAGGTCAAGGGTCATATGTTTTCTCTTATATGCAGAAGGTAGAGAGGAAAAAGGAAAGAAAGGTGGGGTTGGATCTCCTAAAAATCAAAGAGTAAATAAGGAAGAAGAATCCAATTTGGGGATTATGGGTGGGAAGGGTCAGGATACAGCATGAGTGTAGTTTCACTCATATAGTACCAATTTCAACATCCTATCCTCATATCTTTATAAACTCAACCTCTTTCAGGGGAAAAAAAATCCACTTTGGCAACTAACCCACATTTCTAGGTTCCCTTTGATACAAAGTATCTCTAAGTCTTTCTTTAATCAGGACAAGAGCCTTTGGGTCCAAAAATGAGGCCACCCCATCTGATAGACATCCCCAAAAGCTTAAGAGGCAATATCAATGAACCATTTTTTAAAATCTTACATGCACTGTAAATTTTAGCACAAGGATTGTAATAAATGCAAAGAAACTCCTTTTAGGCAAAAAAAGAGAAAGGAACAAAAAACATTTGGAAACCTCAACCTGGGAACAGAATGCTATGCTGGCAAGGACTGAGATGATTATTATCATGACCACCCCACTCCATTCTCTATGTTCAACCTGATTAAATAATGGGAAACACTTGGATATAATGAGTCCCCTGCAAATGTCAACAACCAAAGAACTTTTACCCCCAGGTCCCCCTGCCACCTGGCAAGTTTCCCTATACACAGTGATTAATGCAGGGGTACGTAGCTCATCTTTAACCATGTTCCAGCAGAAGCATTCTAATCCTGCTTGTTGTAACCAGAAAAGGATGGAGCATACTGAAACAGTTACTAACCAATTTTCATAATCAAAAAGAATTGTACTATATTGGCCAAAATATTAGTCATGGGATTAGAATCCATCCTCCTCTGAACAGCCTAATCCTCTTACAAATAGCTCAGAGTAATCAGGTTAGCTTCACAGTAAATTTTAGTAAACCCATCACTCTTACAAAGGAATTTCAGAAAAGGAAAGATCAAACAGTTTTAAAATCCTTGCTGCTGATGAAACATTGGGAAATAAATGTCTTGCAAAGCACTTATATAATTGATTTAAGCTAAAATATCCTAATAGAGATACATTTGCCATTACAAATGGATTTGTACTATAAAGCTTTCCACTGCAGAAACAAATTCTCGGTGCTAGTTTTCTGAATAACGTGACAGTAACAAGAAAGGGCATAGGAAAGAGCCCCGCCCAGCCCCTTGTCCTCCAGCAGTTTTGCAATGAGAGCCCATCTGGGCAATGCTGTTGAAGTATGTGATAGCTGGACAAAGTGGCTGGTGGTTTTGTGACTTTCTGGTGAACACAGCACCCTCTGCCCGTGGGCAATGCCACTAGACAAGCAAAAATAGCTCAAGCTTTTCAAAACATCCAGCTTGCTTTGGTAAACTAATCAACTCCATACCTCAGGACACCTGAGTCTTTCTTACCAGGTTATACCACTAAGACACAACCCAACCTTCACAAACGTGCCTAAAAATCAAAAATGGAATTATTTATGTTCCATAGCTTTTCACTTAGATTCAATTCCTTATTTGAACCTCCCCATATCATCCTGAATCCTTATTGCATTTTTTATTTATCCATGGTCCAAGTCAGATTCACAGAAACCAAAAAGGTGATAATCACACCTGCCTATCTTCATTCAAATTACTGATAAAATGCTAAGTTACACATCTTAGAATAACATCCTCGATCAAGTCCAAATTGACATAGGATAGCATTTTCACCCACCCAGTTGTTCTTCCCAGTAAGTGTTCTTGCCTCTAAGTCAACATTTCCTAAAGGCTAATCTGAAGCTGAGCACACACACAAACACAGGGGTGTAGGTCCATGAACTTTCACTGCATGTGTGCACTCAAAACAGGCCCCAAGGGGCTGGGGTTGTGGCTCAGCGGTAAAGCGCTCACCTAGCACGTGCGCAGCCCGGGTTCGATCCTCAGCACCACATAAAAATAAAGGCATTGTGTACAACTAAAACAAACAAATAAATATTTAAAAAAAAAAAAACAGGCCCAAGGGGCTGGGGCTATGGCTCAGCGGTAGAGCACTCGTGGCACATGTGTGAGGCCCTGTTTTCGATCCTCAGCACCACATAAATAAAATAAAGGCATTGTGTCCACCTACAACTAAGAAAATATTTAAAAAAAAAAAAAAAAACAGGCCCCAAGATCCAGGTCCTTCTGTTGACTACCTGGAGGGAGCAATTTTCCTGATTCCACCCCTGAATTTGTTCCCATGACTGCCTCTTATCACCCATTCAGCTGGATGGAACCAAACACTGTCGGAGTGGAAATGCTTCTTCCAACATAACTGCAATCAAAATGCTTTTATTGGTGTGATGGTTAATGCAGATGTCAACTTAACAGTGTCCATATATGTGGTGAAACATTATTCAGGATGTTTCTGTAAAGATGGTTTGGGGATGATATTTACATTGAAATTAGTGGATTTTGAGTAAAACAAATTGCCCTCTACATGTAGGTAAGCCTCAACCAATTAGTTGAAATCCTGAAAAGAGCAAACATCTTCCCCCACTGTCCTTAAGCAAAAGGGAATCCCATAGCAGATTGCCTTTGAACTTGAACCAACCTTCCCCAGCTCTCCAGCCTGATGGCCTCAGACTAGAAAGGCAGGACTTGTCAAGTGAGTCAGTTCCTTAAAATAAATACCTCTCCCCCAACCACCTTTATGCGAATAACCATGCATCACTAAACAATTCCTTATTCTGAGAAATGAGTTGTTATGTGATCTCGTCATTTGCAAACATATAGAGTATATTTACACAAACTAAGATGGACATGACATCACTAGGTGATATGATCCTAGGGAATCAGTATCAATATACAGTCTGTCATTGACCAAAATGTCAGTGTATGTCCCATGACTGTGTGCACCCAGACATGCACGTGTGTGTATATACGCACACGCATGTTGGTTCTGTTTCTGTGGACAAGCCCGACTAATAAAATTGAAAAGTATCTTAATGTGAAAAAGGGCAAAACTCTGCTAGCACATTGCACACAACAATCTTATACCCACAGGTATTCAACGTGTCCATTAATGATATCATAACAACCTCTTCATTCTCTGTGTGCAGTTCACGTCCAGAGTTCTTTAGACATCCCCTTTCAGAATGTGTCCACCTTATTATTTGCCCTTGACATCTCAGGTGAAGGGAACGCAAATATGAATATTTCACCTCTGCAGTTCCAGCTTCCTACTCTCCCAAAGATAGCATCTGAATCACAGGTGAAAGGTACAGCCCTCTCCAGTGCAAAGGTCGTGAGATCACTAGTAACTCCGAGTTGGATTGTGAGTCGGGTTACTGAACAAAGGAATCACATTCCAGGCACAAGAGCCCCTCAAGACAAATGAGGAAGGGATTCCTATGGAGAGACAGGCACTGAGCTGGCTTAGGGCAAAAGGACCCTGTGCTCAAAGCACTTCTTCAGGAAGAGGAGAAAGGCCCTGCTGGTCACCAGCACGGCCAGTGAAAGACACTTTTCTGTGTCTGTAATAGTGTGGGGTTTTTTTTCTTTTTTTAAATGACAAACGATTCCATAGAAGAGGTCTTGGTCTAATGAGATGCCACCATAAAGTAACAAAACCACAAAGAGAAGAGAAAAACAGAATGATAGATCACACTGTAACACTGCCAAGTTATCTTCACATTTCAATTACTTGTGGCAACAGGAGACAGACATAATGTGGTAATAAAAAGCCAACTATCATCCCAAAACCTAATTTTAGCTAATGGTGCAAAGTCTTCCCACAAGATCCTTTACTAAAACCATCCACAAGTGCTGGCTTTGCAGAAGAGAGACACAGAACCTGCCAAGGTGATCAGTTAGTCTCCAGGAGAGCAGCAATGCCCGGAGAGGCACCCAGAATGCTCACACAGTAGGGCTCCACTAGCCTCGAGAGGCAGATGTATAAAGGAGAATGACAGAATCTAAATTCACAACAGAATGATTCTCTCCTCGCCATGATACCAACCTCTTCAATACACATGGACAGTAAGGTTATAAACAAGGTTGTCTGACAAACAGGCTGTAAGGACAAGACAGGCTGGAGGGACAAACTGTCAAATAGTGACATCAAGTCATAGGGGTGCAGACAAGTCTTTCAAAGAAACCAAACGCCGTGTCTGCCCCTGAGGACGGGCGTGCTCTCCTGCACCAAGGCTCCTGCA
This sequence comes from Tamias sibiricus, assembly GCA_025594165.1. NCBI lineage: Eukaryota > Metazoa > Chordata > Mammalia > Rodentia > Sciuridae > Tamias > Tamias sibiricus. The sequence continues at coordinate 164,824,273 of CM046662.1, read as the reverse complement.
CTAGACCTGTCCCACTCCTTGACTCTCCATCCCTGGGCCCACAGTGGATACCCAGCCTTCTGTGATAAGGCCAGATGGCACAGGGTGGACTGGGGATGCTGTCGGCACTGATGCAGCCACAATTTCCTGAAACTACACTGACACCATGGCTAGATCCTGTGTTTCTAAAGCTTCCCAAACACCCAGCTACAGATCTCTACATAGGATGGATAGATGGGCTGAATCATGCCCCCCACAGGCCATATGTCAAGAGGCTAACTGCACAGCACACCACTATGTGGAGATATTTGGATACAGGGTCATTAAAGATTTTAGAAAATCATTTTTTTTTCTGGTTGTATGCAAAGTATATTCACACCATTCGTGAATTCATACATGCACTTAGGGTAATGATATCCATCTCATTCTACCATCTTTTTTTTTTCCTTTACCCTTTTGCCCCCTCCCTTCCCCTCCCTCCCCATTGGCCATTCTAGTGTATTCCTCTAATCCTCCTATGCTCCCCATCCCAACCCAACTGGGAATTGGCCTCCTTATATCAGAGAAAACATTTGGCATTTGGCTTTTTGGGATTGGCTAACTTCACTTAGCATTATATTCTCTAACTCCATCCATTTACCTGCAAATGCCATGATTTTATTCTCTCTTATTGCTGAGTAATATTCCATTGTGTGTATATACCACATTTTCTTTATCCATTCATCTACTGAAGGGCATCTAGGTTGGTTCCACAGTTTAGCTATTGTGAATTGTGCTGCTATAAACATTGATGTGACTGTGTCCCTGTAGTATGCTGTTAGAAAATCATTTTCTAAACTGTCTTAGGTGTAAGATTAGGATGCATGGATACTCGTGAATAGACACTAAAATTGAATAGTCTAAATGGACTCATGACAGGTTAGCAAACATTTTTCTGGTCTGGAAAAAAAGTTAAAATGAGTTCTTTTTAAATGAGGTCTTCATCCAGTATGACTAGTGTCCTAAAAGGGGGAAATTTAGACATGGAGGCAGGCGCCCCTGGAAGGAAGGTGATCTGAAGACAGCCATCCACGTGCTAGAGGAACCTGGACCCGACCTCTCCTCAGTCTCAGACGGAACCAGCTCAGGACGTCTTGGTCTGGGATCGCCAACGTCCAGAACAGAGACACTAGAGTGCTGCTGGCAAAGCCGTACAGTCTGTGGGCCTTGGGAGGACAGTCCTCGCCAACCAATACAGTGGGTTACCTCAGAGTTTAATGTTTATCTCTACAGTTCTAAGTTTTGCTTTTATTTTTTTGCTCATCACCACCATCAGACACCAAAAGTTACCCTAATTCACTGCATAATCATTGCAGATTTGTTTAAATTATTTTTTAATCTAAGATGTTAAAAATGACAGCAGAATGCATTACATTTCATATTACACATATAGAGCACTTTTTTACAAATCTCTGGTTGTATGCAAACTATCGAATGGTGTGAATCATTGCAGATTTTATGCCAGTTATTTTTTACAAAAAAAGTGGGGTGCGAACATTATGTGAAGTTTGTAAAAAAAAAAAAAAGGCCAATATTATTTAAAGATCATTTCTAAACTGTCTTTGGTATAAGATTAGGATGCACGGATACTCGTGAATACACACTAAAATTGAATAGTCTAAATAGACTCACATCATTTCTTCATGACAGGGTAGCAAACATTTTTCTAGTCTGAAAAAAGTTAAACACATTAGTAGTCATTGATTTGAGGATTATAGTTGAGACATTACATTTGAGAAAATTTGCTACAGTGTTGCCAGGTACGGACTTCATAAGATTTAATCTTCTGTGCTGGAGGGTTCTGCACTGCTAACACAGGTTTTGTGGTCTGACACGCTGACCTCGAAACCACTCACATGAGACGTGTGCCTAGCTAGTTCTGCAGCCTCTAAGCAAACCTCAAGCAAGCTGGCTTTCAGAAATGCGGTGCACTGAGAATTCTAGGCTCGCAGCTTGCAGTGCGTGAGAAGACAAGTGCGCATCCATGTGCCACTGAATACAGGGCTGCCGTTTACGTCTGAAGTGGCACAACAAACAGAATTATACCATGCAATGATTGTGCAATGATAGTTATAAGCCCACTCTTGGACTGGAAAAAAACAGTGCAGTGACTATGCAGTGAAATACGGTTTTACCAACACCCCAACCAATCAGCCTAGAGATGCTTATTGCCAAAGACTGAAGGAGGGGAGCTGCTTTGAAAGGGAGAACTGGGATATACATATACCCCAGATCACATGAACTCAGAGCAGCTGAGGAGTACAGACATAAGAAATCATTCATGCATATTCATGACACTGCTGAATATTCATGAAACAACTGTCTCCAAGTGGAGCTTCCACGTGACCCTTCCCCTTTATTCTCAACTCCCTGCAGTTACAAATTCCAGTTACAATTCCAGTGGATGGGTCTTACTATTATTTTTCTGGACCTTTGATCCCTTCCTCCTGTTGAAACTTTCCACTGTCTTTCCTTTTACCACATCGCAATGAGCCAACACTCCTCCTCCCTCACTAGCACTTCTTGGACTGTGCCTTGGATATTCTTCTTCCAGTTGCCTCACAAACACAACTGTTCGGTGCATTTGTCTCGGCCATCTTCTATCAATGCATAAATTTATCTGTCGCTTACATATGGATGACTCCCAAATCTCCATCAAGGACCCAGGCCTCTTCCTGCTGTGCCTAGCCTGGACTGGCCCATCCAGCTTTCTGATAAGGAAACTACATTAATTCTGTTCATATTCCGAGAGATGGAGCCATTTCCATGGCCTTCCTGCAACCCCTTCTCAGCAACAGCTCCACATGGGAAGGGGAGGTGCTTGTGTAGCTGGCCTCTCAGCCATGAGGACCTAAGGAGCTGCACTTCCTGCAGACCCTGCCCACGCCAGCTCCGGGTGATCTGTCCGGCCTCACCTGCAATTTCTCCTACCCACATCCCACCCAGAGCAGACGCCTCTTCCTTCCCAGACATCTCCAGACCTTTGCTTGTAGTCTCCATGTTTGGGAAATCTTTCTTTCCTAATCCACCTTGGGAAGAGCTACTTATCTTAAAAAGCACCTCTTCCTTCAGGTCTCACTGCACCTGGGCTGTGCAGGACTCTGACCCACCAGGTTCCCACCGCATTTTACTGATCCCACTATTACCAGGTTTATGTTGCGTCTTGCTGCTCTGTCAATCTGCCTTCACCATCGTCCCATGAGCCGCTGCGGAAGAGACCTCTGCTTGCTCACCTCTGAAGTCTCTTAATCCTGCCTGTCATTAGCATGGGACACATCAGGGTCCCTGAAGGCCATTAAATGACTGGGGGGATGCATACAACCCACTTAGGACCAAGGGGGGCACACTGGCTTTGCTGAGAAAGACGGCATGGACTTGCATGTACAACCTGCACCCTACTCTCCCTCTCTCCAGGATCCATGACGTCTGAACATAACAATGTCCCCGAGGTGTGGTAGAGAACAGGTTGGGTCTGTCCCTGGAATTCCCAGCACACAGTCCTGCCACCCACAATTTCTGAGGATTCCTTCTCCAATTTCACAAGTGTAGAAGTAAAAATTGACCTTTCACTTGCTTGACAAGGTTTATGTCAAAATCAACAGAGTTGGTGAAATTCAGCCATCTGTGGAAAGAGGCCCACTTGAAACTGAGCCCTCAGATTTCTGGAATAGAGGATCTGTCTCAAAAGGAGAAGGCTTGGGGATGGCTCATTGGTTTAGGGAAGGTCTCTAACACACCCTCTTGGTTCCACAGACGTAAAGTTAATGCCTGTCCATTATTACAAACTAAGGAGACCTGATTAAGATACAGTCACACAGACTTAAAGATATTACAGTCATCAACAAATCACATATATGACAGTGGCCCCAAAAGGCTATAATGGAGCTTAACGTATTCCTATTGCCCAGTGTTCTTACTGTACCTTTTTATGTCTAGGTATGTTTAGGTACACATCGTTACCATCCTGCTATAACTGCCTACAGTATTCACCATAGTAACGTGCTGTATGGGTAGCCTAGGAGCCATAGACTGTTCCACACAGCCTCTGTGTGTCACTGATGTGCCGCCCAGCTTTGTGCAGGTACTCTCTAAGATGTTTGCCCAGGGGTGAAACTGCCCAACACATGTCTCAGAAAATATCCCCATCATTACATAATGTACTGTGTCCCTGTTGACTTTTTATTACAGGGTGGGCACGAGGAGGAGAGAAAAGAAATGACTCTTGGTTTAGTGTGGTTTTAGAAAGAGCTATTGGCTAGTGAGGACATATGTCAATATTTCACAGTAACCCACTGGGACCCCAGCTGAGACCTGGAGCCTCAGGGAAGACATTGGGCTCAAAAATGTAGCTAGACTTGCCCTGGGGAGACAAAGGCCGTGCTGAGCTGTTAACGTGTCCGCCGGTGGATCTGTGAGGGCAGGTCCCGGACATGTCACACTGCCCTCTTCCGAGGTGATCTCACCAGGGAGCCCCGGGATGAAAAGCCGGCAGTTTTCCCCAACATTTGTGCATGTTCCCAGAATCCATCCCCCGGGGAAGAGGCAGACATGGAAACAAGCCTGCAGGCTCCAGAGGTGGACCTAGCCCTGGGAGACAGAGGAGCCTGCTGGGCTCTTTGACCTTGCAGTGGGTGGGCTCTGAAGGGTCTGCAGTGCTGTGTATGGTGGCCGGCCTCCTGAAGGCCACCTCTCCTGTCAGTCATAACTGTCAGATTGTGGTCCCCTTGCATTACCTACGGCCCTTCAGTAGGGTCTCGCCAAGGCCGACAGCCTGATTTCAGCTGGGCTATGGACTCTCGACCAGAGGGCCTGATTTACTTGGGGATAAAGAGACAAAAGGGGACAGTAACACCCCTCCCACATGGTGGTCTTTTAGCCTTCACCAAAAGAGTGGAGACTGGTCCACCTGAGAAGACTCCCTGTGACCTATGAGGGCAGCAGGGGCTGAGGCATGGTAATGACACGGGTGTCAGGCTGAGCTAAGGGACGCAAGCTAAGCAGAGAGAGCCCCAATCCCTGCAATCCCCAAACACCCGGGGCCACTTGCAGGGGCCGAGCCTTGCAGGGAGAGGTTGGAGAATGTGCCACTTGGAGAACTATTAAAGAGAAGGAGATTTTACTGTGCCCCCAGGGCTGACCTGGGCTCATGTCAGCTCAACTCAGGGGAATGTTTTTTCTATGAAGAAGCTTGTCTGTGCCTTTCCGCTCACTTAGGGCAACTTCCAGGCTGCAGATGAGCATCATCATCGTTTTTCAATTCCAGGTCCCCTGGTTGTGAGCACACAGCCTGTCGCCTGGTGGACAGCCAGGAGACTGTGGCACAGGACAAAAAAGTGCCAGTTCTAGAGGCCACGGCGTTGCCGCTGGCTTTTCCTGATCCTGTCCGTTTATGAATCTGAAGCAAGAAATGCGTGGGTGAGTGGGCAGGTGCGTCTTCACAGGTATGCCGAAAATGACGGTAGGAGAGAATGTACGGGTTAGAGAACTCTAACCTCTTCTGGCAGTTTCATATAACTAACAAAAAAATTACTTCTTTAAAATTTTGTAAACTTTCAATTTAATTGACAAAAATTAATGAAGAAGCAGAAGAGCAGCATAAACACTTGGAATTATGACCAGGAACACCCGTACTTATCCATTTGTCCAGCAAGACCAGCCCCCTGGGAACAACTCATTAAAGTTGAGAACTAGACAGTGGACCCTCATTATTTCTGGAAGACCAATCCTGGAAGTCATTGACTAATTTGGCTAATTGGAAGAGGAAAAGTGTACAAAGTGTTCCTTCAACATCCACATTAATTTCCTTTTATTTTCAGCTAAGACCTTTTTTATCTAATTGTATTGATTTGTCGTTCCCAACAAATGAAAAATCCTGAGGGGGAAAAACATTTATAAAGGGCAATTCTAAAAGAAATTAAGGATAGAGAAGAAGGTCAGATGCTCTATAAAACCTAAAATATTATTCTATTCTTTGGACAACCTGTTTTAAGATACTACAATCACTTAAAACTCTCTTTTTAAAAAATACCATCTTGAACACTGTGGAGCTGAGAACTGCATGTCCCAAATAATTGTCAACGTGACATAGAGCCCGTGCTTTACCGTAAGGCAGCTAGAGACTGACAAATGGTTGTGCTCCCAAAGTTCTTTTGAAGTTAATTGTTCAGAACTCGGGCCAGCTTGCAAAAGGAAATTAACCCTGAATGCGCCTGTTCTGGTTTATATACGAGATGTCCCCCAAAAGCTCATGAGTAAAACAGAGCAAGAGTGTTCACAGGTGAGATGGTTAGATTGCGAGAGCTGTGTGACATATCAGTGGATTAATCCACTGATATGAATTGACTGGGTGGTGTCTGTAGGTGAACAGGGAGGATGTGGCTGGAGGAGCTAGGTCACTCAACCCATGCTTTGGAGTTTATATTTTGTTTAAAGAGTCAGGGACATATTGGTCTCAAGAACGAGGTATCTAAACCAGGCCTGTGTTAATCTTGTGACTTATCTAGAAATGTAAGTCTCTCTCTAGGGGATATTCAAGTGTAGGCCTGTGGTGGCACGCCCTTTCTTTACAAAAAATTTTAACTGGGCTTCTCCAAAAATCTTCACCATGGCTGATTTAAGAACTGTCAGCAAGAGAGTCTCTACAGAAGAGTTCAATATAGATAAACTTCCTATTTTCATGTTGCCCTATTACTTGGCCACTGGCCTGGAAGAAATCAGCACTCCAGGTGCTGGACACCCCTTTACTTGTTTCTCACAAACATGTATCCAGAAGAGTAGTTTGTAGAAGAATGTTTGCAAATGCAAAGTGTGATAATAAAAAGACAAATTCTTTAACAAGGCCTCTGGCCTTGAACTGGAGCTTCACAGAGATGTCTACATTTCTAAGATAAGAGAAGTTACCAGTTGGGCTCCATGGTAACAGCTGGCAGGGGGAGGAAAGAAAGGGGAGAGGAAGCTCTCCCCTTCTCAGGTGTTGTCCTTGAAGGGTTAACTTTCCCAGTACAGTGAAAGAAAAAAAAAAATTGCTTTTATGTGAACTTCTGTAAACTGTGAACTTCTGAGCCCTGCCCCTAACATGCTGGGTACAAAATTCTGAAACTACCTGAACTCGGGGTTCAGGGGATTAATTGATTACAGCAAGAGCTGTACCCTCTGAACCTGGCTGCAGCCAAATAAAACTGTTTCCTGCTCTCTTCGGTGCCTTGCCTCATCTGTCCCTACAACAGGGCCAAATTCAACACAGTAAAATGATGCAGACACGAGTTAAATCAAGAGGGGCAAATTCAAGAACCAGCACCTCTGGATACAGGTCTCAGTTTCCTTGGGGGCTGGTTCTGCAGGCACAGAAAAGGGAAGCAGTTTTCTGGAAAGATCTGTCACAAAAGACCATTCTTAACTATGAGTCACATAAGAAGAGGTTGTGACCTCTGCAATCAGTCACAGGGTCTTAAAAACAGAGGGACCAGACCAGTCCAGGAGCAGTGGGACACAGAAAGGTTCTGCAAAACAGGGAGAAGTGGGATCCAGCCACCAGCAGAGGAGTTCTCCAGGTCATAAGGCCAGGAGTCCACTGCCAAGCCTGAGGAATAGAACCAGACAGCAGCCCCCATGTTGTTTGTGAGTCTCAATAACTGAATGTGTATTCTATCACACACATCATATAATACAGCACATATGATAGAGGCCTATTACATACTGTGTTAATATTGCATTATGATAGCATATAATATAATGTGTGATATTAATATATAATTTATAATACACATTCCATATATGTGTGGGATGCATATGATAATCCTGATGCATATAACATACTAATATAGTGCATATTATATTATGCTAGCCTTAAATCATTTATGTTTCTTCTGTATCTCTAGATGTCGCTCCAGAATGCAGATCTCATTGTCTTCAACATATCCCTTTGTGCACCTTCCAAAAGTGACAGACAGAGACCCTCTACTACAGAGTGAGGTCAGAGGTGCCAGGCAGCACACACACGATGCTTACCACTGTCTGAGGGTGATGTGACACTGCTTGGACCTGGAAACAGAGCAAAGGCCCGCATGGCTTTAGTGGCTGGCTGAGTTCAAAGTCCTTACATCCCTTCATTGAGCCAAGCGTCCAGAGCAGTCAGCTAGCTGTCACGAGAGTCCTGCCCACACCCTGTGCCTCCCCGGTGGGTTTCTCTAACTTTTCATTGCATCTGACTTTTCTTTCTAGCTCCATGTACCCAAGCCCCAGGAATTAGAAGAGATTATGATGCCCCTCACTGCGCCAACAGGACCCCTCCCTGTTGGCATAGTGGTACACAGAAGACAAAGCACTGGCAGGGGAAGGACAGCTGGAGCCAAAAGCTGCAGCCTGCTTTCCCCCAAGGAGCAGCCCACTCGCTCCTGTCAGCCCTCGCTAGCTTTTGCAAAATAAAACCAATTCCGCCCCCAGCAGCTATCTGCTCCAAACCTATGTCAAACTGGGGGTCTAAACCCTAGTGAGATGAAGGAGGACAACAGATCAACAATCACCAGACTATTGCAAAGCACTTCACTTCTGGGTCAAAACTCTAATTGAAGAGATTAAAATACAGAAATTTCAAGAGAGCAATTTTTCTCCAGAAGCTTTACAACTGAAATCTACTAGTTGCTTTTCTTGTGCATAATTTCTCCAAGTAATTAAAAAGGATGGCACAATATATAGCCTAGAATCTCAGTGATGGAGAGGGTGTTGTGTGTCTCTTGTTTCACAAATGCTATCAGATTTTCCTGGGACCGAAGAAACTCAATTTACTAAAACCAGCAGAAACTGCTTATATGATAAACCTACTGAAACATTTTCCCTTGGAAACATTTGTAATCTCCTGTATCAGGGATGGAGAGTTCCTATTAAAAATATATCAACACCCTCATAAAGGCCATTTTCCCTCTGCAATTTATTCTGAGAAATATTATCCAAACCACAAATTTGTTGACAATCAATTTTTGCTTCTTTGTGCAATGCAGTGCGAGAGTATCTGTTTCTTAATAATAGAAGGGTCCAAACACAAAATAGCATTCAGTTACCAGGTGCAATGACACTGCGAAGTTCCATGCTTCCTCTTTTGTGGTGGCCTATCTGCACATCAGTCATTAGCCCTAAACCCTGCGCCACCACAGGGGCGTGCTGTTCTGCAGGCACTAGACTTCTTCCCCACGGGGGTTAATTGGCTTCCGGCAGGAACACGGTAAATACTGAGTCTCAGCTGCATCATGAAACACGCCTCCCGGGTACAGATGTGGGAGTCACTTAGATGCTCGTGAGGGGTGCCCTTCGTCACAGTTTTCATCAGGGGACATACAGAAAGGCATCAAGCAGGTGGTCCAGCAGCCCGCATACACAAATCGGACACTCAGAGGCCTGGGGCTGCCTCCGGTTGAGGTCTAAGGACGCTGCAGCAGACTTGTAGCACTGCTGTTTATCTTCGCATGTGTCGCCTTCCCCCACCTCTTCCCTAACAGAGCCCCTTATAGGGCATGCCGTCCAACAGATGTGTCTGGGGAGGAGCTCTTCCCCGGCCCTAGGAGAGGGAACAGGACTCGGGTTTGGTCAGTCTGAAGAACACAAAGCGTGACCACAGGAATCAGCTCACAGACAGGCGCCCACCTGAGCCGGGCCAGGAACCTTCTCCACACAGGGACTTGGCTGAAATTATCAGGAAGGAGACACTATCCAAGGGATTGAACAACCACTGAAAAGCTCTGTCACCCAGAAGAGGTGAGCCCAGCTGGACGGGTGGCCACCTGTGCCACCTGAGCAGAATCTGCCTGAGAAGAAGGTGGCTCGGGGGAAGCAGACCCAAAACGCAGGGAGGGGCAGCCAACGGCCTCCATGCAGTAGCCCTAGACTCAGGCTCACCTCAAGCTCCCTGAGCTTCTCTGATACAGGAAACACGTCAAGTAAATCTGGGTTGAGTTTCTGTCACTTGCAACAACAACAAAAAAGTGTCCTAATACAGACAATGAGAAGGAGCAAAGGAGCAAAGGTATCTAGACAAATCTTGTGTTTATTTTTAACCACAGTGCTTTTTAGTACTTGGGTTGCTGGCTAACATTTAATTTGTATGACATGTAAGACAAAATTCTCTTTCACTTTTTGTATTTTTGTTTTGAGCTCATTCTAGGAGTGTTGACACACGCAGACAGGAACAACCGAGCCAGAAGTGTCTGGAAAGGCATTTATTTCTTTCACCAAACAGAAAGGAGGCTGAAGTTCCCAGCCGTGGTGTTGGCTGGACCATGGCTCCCGGGCAATCTGGTGGCAGCTTCCTCACGTTGCCAATAATGAGATAATTGCCACATTTCCCTCTCTGGCATGAATAATTAATTTGTGGCAGCTCTCCCTGGAATGATACGAAAGTAGAACAACTCTTTCTTTTGCTTGTTTAAGTAATTGATGTTTTCGTTTTGTTTTAGGAAAGGCATAAAAATAAACTACAGGGAATCAAATATAAGGTGTCAATTCAACAATTGTGGGTTCAGTGCCTTTTCGGGGGGGAAAAAACATTCCTTCCACTGGGGAGGATGGAAGGAAGAGACATAGGACACTGCACCTCAACCCTGTGCCCAGGGAGTGGTCAGCCTAGGTGGACAAGGAGGGAAGAGACAGCAAGGGAAACAACACACACACACACACACACACACACACACACCCCATGGACAGGACAGCATGCCATAAGGAACAGAAAAGGCCATGAGCATTCAGAAGAGGGGCATGTTGGTCACGATTCTCCAGAAAAACACAGCAAATGGGACGGAGGGAGGGAGGGAGGGGACGGGCAGAGTAATAAAGAAGGACCTCATGAATGACAGTCAGCTGGAACTCATACCCAGTGGATCAATTCAGGTGGTAAACAGGACGAAAGAAGAACCCACACCCAAAGCCTGTGCCAGGTAAAAATCTACAACTACTGACAAACACATAAGGAATTTAAAGCATTTAATCAATATCAGCTTCAGAATATGAATAAATGTTGGACATCTTATCCATTGTAATTGAGTTTTGAACTGCCATAAGATGTCATAAGAACCATCTGACAGAAAATGGTGAGGAGGGGAAGCCTAAATTTTTTTTAAAAAATTATCATTTTTATGGTGTGTTTGCAGGAATTATTTCTAGAATAATGCCGTTTCACAGCTATACCTCAAACTAGGTTTTACTCTATTGGTTTAACTGCAGCATGTCTGAAATTTAGAGGTTTTTATAGCACTCAATCCCACATAATGATGGTTTAAAAGCCTTGGAGAAAATTCAATTATGGTAGAGGAGAGTTTTGTCCTGTTTTTCTTCTCCTTCTCAAAAATGTGCTTCATTTGAAGACCTGCTAAGTAAATAGTCATTTCCAAATTTCCAGCCCCAGTATCTATAAAAATAGAGTCAATCACTAACCCAGAAATGCTAGAGGGACATGTGGATTATTAAATATGGCATAGGGACATTTTTTAAGAGAAATTAATTCTGTAAAAGTAATTCTTGCTCACACAATATATATCCTGGTCCTGATAAAATTCTAAATGTGTCACGTAGTGAAATAATTACATAAATTTCTATGAATATATGTGACATCAGAAAGAATGCAAAAAGACCAAATAATGCGGGGGGCTACTGGTCTCACCTTTCGTCTGAAAGAAACTAGAAAGGGGAACCCAGAAAAGGAGGTGGGCTTCAGGAGCCTGGTACATCCGGCTATCAAGGACAGCGCCACACCTGGCAGCTGTTTGAAGGGGCCCCTGCCCTCTCCACTGGAAGGGGGAGGGTAACCAGCTGCAGGTGGTTAGCATCCTCTTTCTCCCTCTCCACATCCTCCTACTTAATTAAGGCCATTCTTTCAGGCCACTTGGAGAAGGACCTTATAGGGAGAGTTATAAGGTATAGAGGTTATTTAATCCAAATACCTGTTTAGTTTAAAAAAAGGATGTCTAAAGAAATTGCGTTGCTCACGCAGAATCAGACAACTAATTCACACGGAGCCATTAAGAACTCAGTCTCCTGAACCCCGTTCCCAGCACTCCCTACTATGTCAGGGCCAGGGCACGTCTTCCCTCCTGGGATGGACATCCCTGATCAGAAACTTCTGTCTTTGGATAACTCAACTAGCAGGAACCACAGAAGGCCTTGGCCACCCTGTCTAAAGGGAGACGAGTGACTCTGGGGCTGGGATTGTGCTCACTTGAGGAACTGGTCTTTCTTCATAGGATTTGGCTAAGCAGCAAGTTCAGGAGAGTTGCGTCTCTATTCCTGCGTGGAGCCTTGTCGATATGCATGCATGATGCATCACGGCTGTTTGCAAGCTGAGTGCAGAGAAGAGCTGGGGGCTGCAGCAGCCGGGCAGCTGGTTTCCGTCTCTGTGACACCCCTCCAGGCACGTCAGATACCTGCTGTCACCCATAGTCTCGTCATTCCTACAGTAAGGCAGCATGAAATGGACTATTCAAAATCAAATATTTGAGAAAGAATATAGCAAATATGACATATACAATAGATTATTTAATGTAGCTGCCTGAATGCTGTTGCAGGTACAATACCGCGGGAGGAAATTCGGTGGCAGGAATCTTTTATCTTTTTCTCTTTGCTTCTAAACTAAACTCTTTTCCTTATATTCTTCTTTTTCTCTTTGGCTTTCTCTTTTTCTCTCTAGCTTCTCTGGCTTTTTCTAGCTTCAGCAACCTCTCGAACTCTTAACCGCTCTCTTTTTTCTTCTTCTGACTGCGTTCTTCTTCTGATGACTTCTAACCTTCTTCTGACTCTTCTCACCCGGTTATATATCTTTAGCTTTACAGGTGCGTCATGTGCTTACTTTGAATAATGTATTGATATCAGGTGGAAACTAGAACATCTTTTATGGCTCCCAGCTAACTACAATAGCCATCTCTCTGATTAGGGCTTCTTCAATTTAACCCAATCAGTAAAGCCAACTTTCATTTTTAGGAGTTAGGATTTAGGTGGAAAGAGTACATGGTTATGCAAAATAGCATTGCACTAAGAGCCCTGATTTATTTCAAAATCACAGGATGCCACTACTCTGGGCAAATTTTTTAAATTTTCTTTAAGGAAATCACTTAGTTGCTGTTCTGTTGTAGGATGCTTTGGGGTGTGTGTGTGTTTAGTCTTACAGTTTCTCATTCCATTTTTATTAGTTATTTTCATATATATTCAAAGGGATTTGCAAAGTAAATCCAATCCATTTTTTATTTTTAAAGATGCTTTGATCTTTTTCCAGGATTAAATAGCGTACTTTCAATCAATTTTTCAAACATACACATATGTCTGCGTAGATATTGTGTTAACATTTAAAGGGGAGCATAATTATAACAGAAGTGTGTTTGGATTCAATTAAAATGGTGTGATGAGCTGTATCCTGCCACCTCTGCCTAGCAGAATGCTGTGGTGTGGTGTGGTAGAGAAGGGCTTTCAGGTCCAGCAAGATTTCCACGGTCTTTCTCATAATTCCAAAATAGAGTTCCTCTCCCTGCAAAAGTGAGCGCGGTCAGGTGGGTCAGGCATGACTACAGCTGCCACAGAAGCAGATCCAGTTGACATTCCAGCTGCTATGTCTCAAGTTGCTGAATTGGGGTCACACTTTCTTTAATTCCAAGACAGCATTCTTCCTCCTTTGTCAGGACATTTTTTTCTCTGTTGGGTCAATATCTCAACTACAAGGATGTCATAAACTTTTGTGTCCCTTGGCTCTTCATGTCAGGCCCTCGTGTTTTAGCATCGATTTCTAGTTACTGGGATTGTGAGGTGGAGACGTTAACGTTATCCAATTCCCTACAAAATGCATGCGATCTGGAAATGGTGGGATTCCAATGACTGGTGCATCCGGTTAGTCATCCCAGGAAAATGAGATTTCAAAGAAGCAATATTTGGCATCAGGCTTTATCTTCTGCTTTGTCTCCTCATGAAAAAAAGCTAAAACTTCACCTTGCTGTAACCAGGACCCTGAGTTAGTGACTAGGTTGCACATCTTTATTTTTTTTTTATTTTCCTTTTTTAAAAATTTTTATATATTTTATCCAGCATTATAAAGTTTTTCCTCATTGATCTTCCTCTAGTTTTCCTGCTTATATTCTCAGAATACTGAACAGTTAATTTTCCTTACATTAATTCTCATATTAATGCACATCTTTATTAAGATCTGTTGAGGATTTTACCTTTCCTGGAAGCCTGACCTAAATTTTCTAAGAAGAGTATGTATACACACACACACACACACACACACACACCATTGTGAAAATAACTCTGTTGTCTGCAAAACATTTGTTTATATTCTGCCTAAAATCTTTTTTATTCCTTGCTGGTGATATTAGCCCTTTTTTAAAAATTTTTATTTGTTTTAATTAGTTATGCATGACAGTACTGTGATATATCATACATAGATGGGATATTACTTCTCATTTTTCTAAGTGTACATGTTGCAGAATCATAATGGTCATGCAGTCACATATATACATACAGTAATAATGTCTGTTTCATTCCACTATCTTTCCTATCCCCACATTCCTTCCTCTCCCCTCCCATCACCTCCCTCTACCTAATCTAAGGTAACACTATTCTTCCCTAGTGCCCCCCACCTTATTGTGAATTAGCATCCACATATTAGAGAAAACATTCGGCCTTTGGTTTTGTGGGATTGGCTTATTTCGCTCTTGGTGATGATTTTACCCAGAGCACTCGGGAGCGTTTTCTGGTCAAAGCACTTTCTCATTCAGAAGCAGCTGCAGCCTCCCTACCCATCTCTCATCCTCCCTGCCAGAGCTTTAGGAGAAGACCACTTCTACAGCCTCCACGAAACAGTTCAGAGAATTAGTTGAGTGAAACGGTTTGTAATTTCATACAATTGCTAAGGAGTTGTTAAGCAAATATTGCAAAGCCAACAGAAAGGACAGAAGCATTCATTTCATGTCTAACGGAGGAAAATACAAAGTTAACTCCTTGGATGTGAGAAGCCACAGAAGGAAGGGAAGTCACCCCTTCCCTATCTGTTCTCTAAATAGGGTCCAAGTCTCCTCTGCCTTTATTGTTATCCTTATCATCATTATCATCATCATGAGTTCAGGTTTTTTAAGTAAGAAAACATTGGAGGTCTGACATTATGCTTGGTGAAATAAGCCAAACACAAAATGAAAAATATGGTGGGATCTCATGTATATATGAAACACTTTTTTTAAAAAAGGTCAAATATAGAGATAGAGAATAAAACAGCATGTTGCTAGGGTCAGGGTGGAGAGGACATGAGATGGAGGCCACAGGATACAAAGTAGCAGATCCTAGGGGGAACTTGGTGGAAAATCTAATGTACATGAGGATGATAGTTAATAAAACTGCACTGACTTGAGAATTTGTGCTAAAAGATTAGATTACAGCTGCTCTTGCCACAGGGGTGAGGGGAAATGGGAATCTATGTGAGATGATGGATTTGTTAATTTGCTCTACTAGAGTAACCATTTTACTATTTATGTATCTTATAAAACATCATGCTGCATGCCTTAAGTATACAGAAGAAAAATTAGTTTAAAAAAAGAAATAAAGGACACAGAACACACCAAGTCCCAGGCTCTCTCTGATAAGTCTCAAGGGCAGAGGTGGAGTTTTTGTTGAAGGGAGAAGGAAGCCAGGATGACTTGGTCCTAACACAGAGCCAGGGCTGGAAGTTCACCGCCAAGTTCACAGCATGGAAAACAAGTCAGGCTTCTCTCTGGAAAATAGTAAAACATGTAGGGGGGCATGGTGGGGCACACCTGTCCTCTCAGTTACTCCAGAAGCTGAGGCAGGAGGATTGTCAAGTTAAATTCCCAGTACTGAAAAAAAAAAAGAAAGGAAGAAAGAGAAAAAGCCCCAGTCTGTTTTTGAGCTTCCACAAGCACTGTGCAAGATACATGTCTGTCTGGCCCCCGACTGTAACAGGCAATCCCCTCTGCACACACACGAGTGGAAAGCTAGGTCAGGAGGAGGGAAGCAGGGGCCCAGGGTACTGGGAGTGGTCCCCACAGCAGGCAGAGTGGGCTAATCTAATTGATCTCTCATGACCTTGCCTACAAACATCCCCACGGTCTAGAGAAGAAAGCAAAGCTTCTTCAAGATGTCTGACTGAGCAGGGCCTTTGAAGGGGCAAAAATCACACTGCAGACAACCTTGCAGCCAAGAGATTTATTCACCAGCCTTTATGGCTGGTCGGAGGTAGAAGAAGTACAGGGAGAGAGGAGTCAGGGAGAGGGACGTGTGCAAACTCTGGTGGGAAAGAGGAGTCAGGGAGAGGGGAGTGTGCAAGCTCTGGTGGGAGAGGAGTCAGGGAGAGGGGAGTGTGTGAGCTCTAGTGGGAGGGAGGAGTCAGGGAGAGGGGAGTATGTGAGCTCTGGGGGGAGAGAGGAGTCAGGGAGAAGGAAGTGTGCAAGCTCTGGTGGGAGAGGAGTCAGGGGGAGGGGAGGGGAGTGTGTGAGCTCTAGTGGGAGGGAGGAGTCGGGGAGAGGGGAGTGTGCGAGCTCTGGGGGAGAGAGGAGTCAGGGAGAGGGGAGTGTACAAGCTCTGGGGGAGAGAGGAGTCAGGGGGAGAGGGGAGTGTGCAAGCTCTGGTGGGAGGGAGGAGTCAGGGAGAGGGGAGTGTGCAAGCTCTGGTGGGAGAGAGGAGTCAGGGAGAGGGGAGTGTGCAAGCTCTGATGGGAGAGAGGAGTCAGGGAGAGGGGAGTGTGCAAGCTCTGGGGAAGAAAGGAGTCAGGGAGAGGGGAGTGTGCAAGCTCTGATGGGAGAGAGGAGTCAAGGAGAGGGGAGTGTGTGAGCTCTGGGGAAGAGAGGAGTCAGGGAGAGGGGAGTGTGCAAACTCTGGTGAGAGAGAGGAGTCAGGGAGAGGGGAGTGTGCGAGCTCTGGACAGAGGGTTGGTGCCTGGTCATGCCAGCTGTGGTCTCTGGAGCTGTCTGCTGGGCAGCTGCCATTGGGCTGGAGACAGTGAGTCTGGAGCTGCCGGCTGGGGCAGCTGCCGTCAGGCTGGAGATGGTGAGTCTGGAGCTGTTGCAGTGGCTGCTTCTTCTCAGCAGGGATGAGCTGTTGTGTTTGAACTCAGGGCAGGCAGGAGCTTTAAGTAGGGCTTTCTGGTGGGGGGTATACCAGAGTGATCTTTAATGCTATTGGCTCTTTTCCCAGGGAATAGGGCAACCTTTAAGCCAATTGGCTCCTGCCTTGGGAACAGAGTGACCTTTAAGCTGATTGGCTCCTGCCTGGGGAAAATGAAACCAGGTTGCTCCACATGGAAATTCCCATGGGGTAGGTGGCTCCTCAGCCCAAGCCTGTCTATCAGCCTTGACACTGCTGAAGTGCATACCTGGGCATTTCTCAACCTTTTCTTCATCACTTCACCATGCCACAGAGCCTGTAGGACTATTCCTAATCCCTTCTTTGGAAAGCATTTGAATGGCAGAGATGAGCTGCTTCTGTTTATGCACTGTGGCCCTAGTGAAGGTTGTAATAGCTGAGAGTTTTTGCTCTCCATCCAAAAATTAATTTCCACCTCCCTGGGGTAAATTCCTCCTCTGCTAAGAATGCATGCCATGTGAATCTCTCTTTCACAAGTGCTGATGTTCTTCTGATATCTTATCCCACTGATGGCAGACAACCGTCCTTGAAGGAAAGGAATGGTCTTTCCCACAGGTGGCTCTGTGGCACAATGGATAGCGCACTGGACTTCTAATGAGGAATGGTCTTTCCCAGTTACTTAAGAGAATGCTTGGCTCTTCTTAGGGGAAAAAAACAAGTCAGGCTTGAACCAATAAAAAATGAGCATCCATTTGGCAGAAGCAGGAACACTTCATCTCTACCATGACTTTTTACCCATTGGCTCTAGACTTCTGGGAGTCCAGCTCTCTTTAAGGAATGAGAGGCAGCCCCTGAACCCCAGGAGGAAGCTGGGCATTGGGAAGGCTGACTCTCCTGGAGCAGAGGGTACTGAGGACAAGCAACCCTGTCTGCTGAGCTAGATCGTGATGTCGTGTTACTCCATGTTTACATCCATGGCTGCTTCTGCATCCCTGAGTCAGCTAGAGCAGGAGAGAGAGGTGAGGAAGTGAGAGGAAGAGCGGGCTTGGAGTGGACCCCTTGGGGGATTCCTGAGGACACCCAGCCTTTCCCCTGATGGGGAAGGGCAGTATCATGGAGGAGAGGAAATCAAACTTTGCCTGCATCACAGTTGTACACAGAATTGGTCAATGCTTATAGCCTTGACCTTCACCCGCCCAGCCCAGCTCCTTCCTTTACTCATTCACTCTTTCAATAAATATGCAATGTCAAGTATTTGTGAGTACTATCAAAAATCAAGGTTAAGCAGATGGACTTTGCCGCCTGCTGCCAAGCCCAGTGGGAAAACACACACACGGAGGTGAGTAGAACTGGGTGAGTGAGCATGAGCTCCCAGAGCACTTGTTCCAGACTTGCGTGGCATTTCTCACCAGCAAGCACTCATCACTGGCTATTTTCCAAGAACGAACTCACCCTTTGGAAACTTGATATCATTTGTATTTCCAAATTCATTGTTTCAGAGGAGCATAATTGAATGGCATGATGTCGAGCGGCTACCTAAATTAAGGCCGCTCCTCTCATTACACTCTTGCCACAAAACTCAGTGATTATAATCAAGGAGATAATTCCTTTTGTTTAGAAAGATCTAATTTTAATTAACCTGATCCTGTGTTTGTTCCTCATTCCAAATGTCTTTAGGAAGAGGGTACCTCGTGAGACCTTCTGCTCGGGCCCCTGGAGGAGGAGACAGACAATAAGCAACCAGCCTAAACAGCCCAAGGTGCTCCCTTCTCAAGACGTGACACCTCAAAGGTCAAGCTCACAGCTGTGGTGCCGGGGTCTGGAGTTGCTCTGGACAGCTTCTGTGGACACAGAGCCGTCTGGAGAGTGAGAGGGAGTGGGGGCTAGCCTGCAAGAAGGAAGCAGCTCTGTGAGAAGGACCAAGACCACATTCTGCCCAGTTATGTGAGGCATTGGGTCAGCGTCCCAATCTGTTGTAATGACATTTGTCCCAATCTGTTGATCTTTTCACATCTTTGGAGCCAGTGTGGATCGACAGATCTCTTCCTGACACACACTGTCCAGAAGCAACAAGATGCTTTTAATCTTCAAGAAACAGAGGAAATATTATCATCAACCATGACAAAAAAAAAAATTAAGAAATAGGCAAGCTGGGCACAGTGGCACACACCTGTAATCCCAGCACTTGGGAGGCTGAGGCAGGAGGATCATGAGTTCAAAGCCAGCCTCAGCAATGGTGAGACACTTAGCAACTCAGTGAGACCCTGTCTCTAAATAAAATACAAAAAAGGGCTGGGGATGTGGCCCAGTGGTCAAGTGCCCCTGAGTTTAATCCCCAGTACCAAAAAAAGAAAAAAGAAAAAAGAAATAGGCAAAGAACATAAATAGGTATTTCTCCGAAAGAAGCTCAACAAATGGACAGCAAGCATATGAAAAAAAATGTTCAACATCATTGATTATTGGAGAAATGCAAATCAAAACTATGGTGAGCTATCTATCACCTCACCACCCCTAAGGATGGCCACAATCAAAAATATAGAAAATACCCGGGAGAACAGGAACTCTTGGACACTCCTGATGGAAATGCACAGTGGAGCAGCCACTATAGGAAAAGTGTGATTGTTCCTCACAAAGTCAAAAATAGAACTACCATAGGATGCAGAAATTCCATTTCTGGGTCTATACCCAAAAAACATTGGATGCAGGGTCTCAAAGAGGTATTGGTACACCCATGTTCACAGCAGCGTTATTCATAATGGCTAACAGATAGAAGCAACCAAAGCATCTATTGACAGAGACATAAACGCAGGAAATGTGGAATATGCATACAAAGGAATATGACTCCTCCCTAAAACGGACAGATTTTACAGTGTGGACGAACCTGGAGGACATCAAGCTAAGCGAAATGAGCTGGTCACAGAAAGGTACTGATTCCACGTATATGAGGGACCTGAAATAATCGGACTACTCAGACTCTAAAGAACAGTGCTTTCCAGGGGCAAGAAGATGGAAGAGGGGCTGGACTTGTGACTCAGTGGTAGACCTCTTGCCTCGTATGTTTGAGGCACTGGGTTCAATTCCCAGCACCACATATAAATAAGCAAATAAGACAAAGGTCCATCAACAACTAAAAAATATATATATTTTTTTAAAAAAAAAGAAGATGGAAGAAATGGGAAATTGATGGTACAGAACTATCGTTTTTCAAGAAGAAAAGAGTTCTGGAGATTGGTTACACCCCAATGTGAATGTACTTAACACTAACTGTACACTAAAAATGGTTAGGATGGTAAATTTTAGGTTATGTCATCATAATTCTCTCGTTGAACTCTTACAAGGATCCTTAACTTATCAGAAGAACAGCAGAAGTATGTAAGGCAGGGACATGGTCAGCTACCACTGTATTTCAATATAATGGTTCTCAGGTTTAAGATCTCTGAGTTTACACTCAGTATCTGGGTAAAGTCATTACCTTGAAGATAACTATTAACTGTCCTATAGCTTGTACTTATCTAACACCACATCAAGTTCATCTCCAAGTTTAAAGAGAACTTTATTTTTGGACACTCTGAGTCCTTACTTGCAACTCCCAGATGAGCTACTAAGTTTCAGAAGACCTTGCCATTGGTCACCCAATATTCTTCCCCACCACAGTCACAAGCAAGCCACTCCCACAGACAACTAATAAAAAAGGAGCGCCTTCATTTACTTTTGCCAAGTTCCAAAACTCCATCAGACCTCTGAATTCCACTGTTCCAAAAAAGAAATTCATTCAGATGCGGATACATAGATACAGGGCCCCCATGTAAATGAATCTCCTTGTAAAAACACGTTCCAGAGTGAATCTCTCCCTAACAAATCTCCCCATCAGCTTACGCTCTCCAAAGATGAGTAAAAAGCTTCCATTAAATTTCTTTCTCTGTTTTATTTCATTTGAGCTCAAATTTAAATATATCTGCTCCCCACCAAAAACTACTGCAGCCTAAAACATTTATAGCCAGTTTCCAGCTACAAACTCAAGCTTGTCTATGAACCTAAGTTTTCAAATAATATTGAAATAGAACTTTAAAACTAAGATTCTAGTCTTTTCATAACAAGGACTTAGTAAAGAAATGAAAATGACGGGGAAATAAAGCCACGGACATAAAAACGAGTACACAGTTCATGAGGGCCACACCTCTAAAACATGCTAGGTAAGTAACTGAGCGGGTTGATGTTTCTTAAAATTTGCTGAGAATAAATTTTAAATTGCACTTCTATGGAAGTAATTGCTTATCTTCTAGAGAAACAGCTGCTAACATCTTCAAGGACCCTTTTTAATACCAAAAAATTGAGAACTCCCAAAGATTGAAAAAAAAAAAAAAATACAAGAATATATGCAGGTCTTTGCATTAATTCTGCAGTCCCTCGGGAGTCTGGGTCCCATCCGCCTTCTGCTAATCCTGTATTGCGATAGCCAAAAAATTATTTCAGAAATGACTGCCTGTGCAAACATCCTAGAACATGCCCACTGATCCCATTAAAGCCTTGGATATCACTGTGTCTAATATATTCGCCTATATTAGAAAACAAATGTCCTCCTTTCTCTGTTGCCTTTAATCTGTGATCTGCTATTGATGTTTTATACCCTATAAATTTACCTATCTAGTACTCTCTAATTAAATCTGAAAACTGCTCACCTTCTTCTCCAGCATAGGGTTGAATACTGCGAACCCATAGAATTCATGAAGGGCCTTTCTATATGCAAATAATAAATGTGATAACTCATCATTCCCACCAGCGAGATGATTATCCACATAAATCTTAACTGTGCCACGGAGAGCCGCTTTAAATCATCCCACTGGTGCACTGCATTGTGGGTGATAAGCCAGCACTTCTACACGCTCAAATCCCAGGCGCTGTCCCTGGAATCCACACCCATGTCTGCAAGAGGCTCTGAAGAGAATGCAGGTCACACCGAGCTGCCAGCCCTCTCCTGTGCTGTGGGCACACTCACAGGTAAGGAATACTGTGGGCTCCCATCTGGTGGTCCCTCCTTCCCTGCCTCTAGCCTGCTGTATGAGCTGTATATGATTATGCACCTGCCTTCGGGTCACAGAATCACAGGCAATCTTTAGGAGGTGTGAATTCATGGGACCCATAAACAACTTAGATGGGGGGGAAAAAATCACGTCTTTATTTTCACCAACCTTTAACTGAAATTTAGCATTCCCTTCAAATATGAATGCAGGCAACAAACCACAGTAGTCTCAGGTTCTTTATCACCAGGAGAAATCACAGATATTTTCATATCACATTAAGGTTGTGCAGATATCGCAAAATACTTATTCTCATCACTATTTCAAAATTCGGATAGCTGTTAGATTTTCTGTGAGAGCTTGCTGTTGAATGTGGTAATAAAGAAGCCCATATATAATGAAGTCACTAATTTAAGGCACATCTATGGCATATATTAATATAGTAATCATATTTTAACATAATTGGTCTCCTTAGTAATCCTATATATTTTATTTTGTGCATTTAAAAACATTTGGGGAAAGGGTTCATGAACCTCATCAGATGGCCAAAGGGATCCAGGGAGCAAAGAAGATTAAGAATTTCTGTGTGTCTGGACCCAGCTGGACGTGATGGCAGCCATCTTGAGTTGTAACTGTCACGATGCTCTGAGGAACCCTGGCTGATATTCCCTGCGTAGTTTCCCAGCACACTATAAATAGACAGAAGCACTAGAAAGGTATGTGGAGCTTTATGACTGCACGAGGGCACCAGGAGTGTGGCTGTCCCTCTGATGTTGGCTTGACATAAATCAGGTCCATTCCAGCTTGGATGAAGTCACTGTTGTCTTCACCTATATAGTCGACCCGATTCTGACCCAAATCACAGGAATTCGCCTGGTCTTGTTGCCGCCCAGGTCCACGCTTCTGTCAGGAAGTCCCCAACAAATTGCACCCTGCAATCCTGGATCTGTCAGCCTCTTTCCTAGGTCTCGTCCCTGGTGGGGCCAGGTCTCATACATTGGCACAGGATATTCCAGAACACTGTCGTGAAGGTGAGCGTCTTTGAATCGTCACTATCACCTCACCCAAGACCCTCATTGCTCTCAATCCCCCACTTCGAGGAGCCTTGACCCACAACCTGCGTGCCCTGTGTCTACCTGTAGGGGCTGTCCTGACTTGGACAAGCAGACACTCTCTGGACAGAAGGTCTGCCCAGATGGGCTTATCTTGATGGTCACCACTGGTGGCTTCGTCCCAGCACCTTACCCAAACGGAAAACAGCATGGACTTCAGACATGCATGAAAACAGGCCCCGGATGTCTCACGCATCCTGACAACCGGAGAACAGTTCATCTGCCTCCTAGCTCCACAGTAAGGTCAACAGCAGCCCGTCAAGCAAAAGGACCCATCTCAAAAATCCTACACACTGTTAATTTCTGTGACTCTCTGAAAAGTTCTCTCATGTGTGTTACACACGGATGAATAAAAATAACAACTAGCATTTCATCATGCTTCTTATGTATGTACCAGGCACGGTTTTAAGAGTTTTATGTGTGCTCATTCCTTTGGTTATCATGGTGACTGTTAGGTATGTTCTGTGATTATCAGCATTTTAAAGATGGGAGAAACAGGCAGAGAGAGGCTAAAGGACTCGCTAGGTCACACCAGTAAGTGATGGAGTCCGGGTTCAAACCAGGCAGTCAGACGCCTCCCCAGCCCCTACCATCCTACCTCTCCAGTCAACAGATGAGCCAAGAAGACGCAGCCCCAAACCAGGCAGAGGTAACCTCGCCAGGTATCTCTAGATTGTAGACAAGAACAAAAAGGCTACCTGACAGAACATTTTTTGAGTCAGCTCTTACATGCTGTGACCAAAATACCCAATAAAAATAACTTAGAGAAGGAAAAGGTTATTGGGGGCTCGTGGATTCAGAGGTCTCATTCCATAGACGGTGAACTCCACTGCTCTGGGCTCAAGGCGAGGTAGCACATCATAGGGGAAGGGCTACAGGGAAGACGTACCCTTCCAGGACATGCCCCAGTGACCCTTCTCCTCCAGCCATACCCCAGCTGCCTGCTGTGACCACCCAGCCAGTCCACTCAAACTAGGATGACCGATTAGGTCACAGTTCTCATGACCCGATTATTTTACCTCTGGATATTCCTGCATCGACACCAGAGGTTTGGGGGAGACCGCATATCCACACCACAACACAACTGCTCCATGAACCGCACAGGCACATCAAGCATTCAGTGTGTCTTGCACATAAGTTCCCCCAAAATAACAGTCATTTAAAAATTTTACTATATTTTTGTCAAGGCATACACAAAGGATAGTGAGAAAAGATGAGATGATTAAGCCAGATCTGCAGGAGTAAGAGTAAGAGGAGCAGAAGGCCCTGGCCCAGGCTGAGCAGAAATCAAGTATTCAACCACGCTCACAGTGGCCTCCAGGACTCTCCCAGCCTTTAAGGTGTGAAAATCTGTTGTCTCTTTCTCCCAAAATTTGGCCCTGCTCATGTTTCTCTTCCTGGGCAAACTCTGCCAGACTATTCTTTCATCTTCTTCCTTGCCTCCCTTTTCCCAACCCACCCACAAATCTTGTCAGCCTGTCCCAGAAATAGCCTATAGAGTTCAAAATATGATTCACGTGCAAAATTTGATTCCTTCTCCAAATCAGCACCAGATGACCAAAGAAAATCTGTATCAATGCTGGAAAATTGGAAAGGTTGAAAATGAGATCCAATTAATATTCAAGGATGTTCTACACAAAAAAAGAAAAGCCAGACAGAAAATAGAACACTATTGCCCACAATTTCCAAACACCAGGGCACACCCACGTGGCAGCAAGTGGGAGGGGCCCTAGCTAAGGCCTCCCTGCACCTCCTCGCTTAGAGTGTGAGGGGTTTGTTTGACCTCCTGCACCTCATTTATTCAGGAAACTCCTGGGGCTCCCAACCATAGGATCCTAACCACAGAGTTGGGTGTGTGATCAGACAAGGTAGAACAGACTTTCCTTCCTGGGAACTGAACCTTGGTGGAGCACCCAGGGAAGAAGTATGAAGTATGGTGGGGTTGCACTATCAGATGGACAGCCACACCCTGGAGAGGTTGACCCAGAAGCTCTAGCTCCAGGATCCCCAGAACTGCATGTGCCCTGCCCCCTTAAGGCCTGGTGGCTCCATTTTATTTTGATTCCACAAGTTAATCCAGCATCTCAGATGTTTATATCACTGTTACGTTTCATAACAGGCATACGCTATGTACGTCCTTCTACTAGGATCAATATTAGGCCATAGAATAAAACAGCAAAAGCAACGGACTTCCCAGAAAAAAAAGTTTTCTAAAAAGCAATACGTTGAGATTCTCTACAGATTAAAGTGAAAGAATGATGTTCTAGATCTGCTAAGGAAAAGGACTTAAGAAAACCAAAGAAATGAAACATCTAATCAAGTAGGAAAGGAAGTTGGTGGGACCTCAGTGAGGCTGAAGGCCTCACTCGATGCAGATTTAAGTTCATAATTGCTGATGGTTAACTTGATCCCTGTGAACATGGGCTCAGGGCGTGGGCTCTTTGGAGGGTGTGGTCTGCGAGTCCGGTAGTCCCTCTATAGACCCATTAAAAGGCCAAAGGGGAGGGAGAGAGAGGGGAAGAAGGGGGCATGGGAGTAGGAAAGACAGGGAGTGAGATGGACATCATTACCCTAAGGACATGTATGAAGACACGAACGGGGTGACTCTACTTTGTGAACAACCAGAGACATGAAAAATCGTGCTCTGCATGTGTAATATGAATTGAAATGCATTCTGCTGCCATGTGTAACAAATTAGAATAAATAAATGATTTTTTTAAAGGCCAGCATGTTCATCTCAAGCACAATAAGAGCTGGACAGCCGTGCATAGATTCCCCCCACCCCAAATTCTCCTCAAGAGAAGTGACATCTTTCTGCTTAGGGTGAGATTTCAGTGAGCCTGGAATGGTAAAACTACTGTTTAAATGACTCTCATTTAGCACTTAAGATGTTAAGATGTGCATCACCTACGTTAAAATATGCTAGTCCACAGTGCGATGCTATACTGTGTTAAAGTTACATCTTAGGCACAGACTGACAGAGAATGCCCAGCCAGAAGCCAGCAAGTCCCCACACCATAGATGATTACAGCAAGAACTTCAGTCCCCAAGTCTCCACAGCACCAAAGGTTACGCTAGTTAAACTTGTGAAGGTCAGACAGAAGTTCCTACAGAGGGAGACTGGGAGAACCGGTACCAGAACCTATAGGAGGGAAAGTTCTAGTATTCCACAGCACAGTGGGACAGCTCTAACTCACAACATCTGTTATGTAATTAAAGAATGGCAGCAGAGGGGAGCTCCAACGCTGCAAACAAAAGAAACGTTAAGGAGATAGTGATGGTAACTGTCCTGATTTGATCAACATATATTGTATATGTGTATTAGAATATCACATTGTACCCTGTAAATAAATGCAATTGTGTGTTATATTAAAAAATAACAAATTAAAACAAGAAAACATTTGCATTGATGAATTGCATGGTACTCGTTAAGAGATTGAGTAAAATGTTCTAGTAACAATTCCCACACTGTACAAACACCACTGAAGGCGAGCTGAGGAAAAGGTACCTCTCGACACCGGACATCTTCAGTGTGCAGCCAACGAGGTGGGACAAGTCTGGCCTCTGCCTTGAGGACCTCTGGGCCAGGTGGTCAGACCACCCACAAGACAGAGAACATGCAGAGAGTCCAGATCTGAGACAAGACCCCTGAACCCCAGCTCCGTCTGGCCATTTCCTCACACACACGCACCAAAGCATCATGTTGCACACAACGTGTACGATTTTCATTTGTCTATTTTAAATAATTAATTTTAAAACAACAGAGGACAGGGACTTCACTGGGCTCAAAGGTCTGATAATAAGTGTTTGTTTATTGGACATCCCGATGGAGGGTGGAGTTTGGTCTGAGATCTGCTTTCCCTATAACCTGCCGGAGCTCCCATCATCTGCCTAAAAGAATTTCCAACAATCAAACAGGGGAGTTCAGAGCAGAGAGCCAGAATACCAATGCTGATGGGTTATACTAAAGATAAGCTGTGTGTTTTGGGGATTTAAAGTGTTAGGGAATAATTTGACCCACCAAAACCAACAGATTAGCTTCATGATTCCATTAAAACGTGCAATTTATTTTTGACTTGAGATTTTAAGCTGAACGGTTTAAGAAAATTTGGCTAGGTTTGTAAACAGCTTTGAGAGGCTTAACAGAACTTGAAATTTACTATATTCATAAGTTTAATTTAATGTATTAAGTACAGAGGAGAAATCAAATATATTATATTTATAAATGCAGTAAAAATGTTTCAAGGAATTTAATTAACCAAGTTGTAAATGTGGTTGATTATTTAAGGTAGTTGAACACTAATAAAAGCACCCTTGAACTAGATTGTTGGAACTCACTGGATTTATAAAAAGAACAATAAGATTAGTAAGTAGGTCCTAGATAGGCTGAAGAAAAGCAGGACCTCTTACTGTTTTACTTGAAGGATTTTCATATTAATTGACACTCTAAAATAAATGTGTCATCCTCTTTCAGGGGAAAAGCCACCTTAAAGGTAAAAGAAAATTCACATCAACACATCAGAACCATGAATCACTATTAACTGAGATATTGGCAATCTTCTCCCACAGAAAGAATCACAGCCTTCTATGAGAGTTGTCCAATTTTGTGATCGTGTACCCCTAATTGTAGACCACTGCTGGTGTGGATATTCAACATGAGTGCATTTAGCAACACATTGGTGGGCTCTGCTGGGTTCTTCAATGTCGGGCTTGTTGCCTGGCTGCTTGGACAGCTAGGGGCAGACCGTCCATGGTGGTCAGTCCCTCAGGGATGCCTTAGCCATACAGAGAGCTCCCTGGCCAAGTGCACGTCCCTCCTCAGAACAAAACAAGCCTGTGTGGTCACTCATCCATGCAGGCGGACAAAGGCCTGGTCATCTGGGCAACTCTGAGGGCGGCTCTAGCTCAGGAGCTCTGCCTGGGTTAGGCCCAGGTGGACGTGGTCCTACATCACAGCCTGAGCTCTCCCTCTGCCCCATCTCCAGCCCTTCTGCCCCTCCCAGATATCAATGCCCGGGACTCCCCCCGGCTCAGCGCCTTCTCCAAGCCTGCGTCCAGAGACACCCAACCTGTGACACAAGCACAGACACACATCTCCAGCAGACACACTGGGCATCAGCAGAGCCTCAGGATCTCAAGATCTTCTGGCTTGGGACCAAAAGTTAGGACACCAAAGAGCTGTGAGCCACAAAGTGTGGATAATGGAGAGATCATCCGCATCTTAGTCCACGCAACTGCCGTGGGAAGATCCCTTCCACTGGGCAGTTGTGAACAGCAACTCCTTGCTTACAGCTCTGGAGGCCAAGAAGCCCAAGGTCAAGGTTCCAGCAAATTCCACTCCTGGGCCTTCTGCTTCAGGAATGGTGCCTTCTCTGTGTCCTTAAGCAGCAGAAAGGGACAAGGGAGCTTGCTCAAGCCTCTTGTGTAGACACAAGTCTCACTTGTGACTCCACCTGTGACTTAATCACTCCCAAAGGCCCTGCCTCCTGATGCCATCACACTGGATATCAGAGTCAACATGTGACTCCAGAAGACCCCAGCGTGTCAACCGCCCTGGAATATGGACCATAGCTTAGAGAGCACGACTTCATCACAGACTGTCCAGTACCTCGCACTTCACCCCGGGACCTGCACTTGCTCACGTATCACCAACTCCAATGACTTTGCTCTTGGCCGGGCAGCTGTCCAAACATCATTGTCAAACATCAAAACCACCAACATCACATCCTGCAGATTGGACTTCTGCTTTCAAGAAGATGGAGTAGACCTGATTTCCAATTCCTCCCACCAAATACAACGCAAAACCCTGAACATGACATAGAAAACAAATGCAAGAAGATTCTTAGAGGTGATAAGGTGGCGGCAAAGGACCTGGATGAATCTCCAGAGAACCATGCTGAGTGGGGGAAAAAACTCAAACGGTCACTACCTTATAGTTTCATTTATATGACTTTCTCAATATGACAAATTCTTTTTTTTTTTTTTTTTTTTTTTTTTTTTTGTGGTACCGGAGATTGAACTCAGGGGCACTCGACCACTGGGCCACATCCCCAGCCCTTTTTTGTATTTTATTTAGAGACAGGGTCTCACTGAGTTGCTAAGTGCCTCGCCATTGCTGAGGCTGGCTTTGAACTCCCGATTCTCCTGTCTCAACAAATTCTTTTTAATGCAAGGAATTTAATGCTTAAAAAAGAGCTAGAAGAGTAAGAGTAGGGGCTTCCATCCCTGAGAGCATTCAAGGGCAACTATCACATCTGCAATCCTGAATGAAGTCAGGAGGCTACAGCTGCAGCCACTTCTGCTACCTGGATGACTGTCGCTCCCTGCAGGCAAAGTTGGTGATGAGACACAAATGCTTAGAAACCCCAAGTACGCAAAGATATCACCCTGACCTTGCTTGCTGGAAGAAAAAGAATAGATTTCTCTTGCCCATTTGACCCTGTAACAGCACATTGGCTGAAACCCATGCACATCTGAAATCCCAGATAAAGGTGAATCATTGAAATACACTTTTTCAATATGACAAAATTTGAGCAATGAAGAACAGAGCCAGGGCTGCCAGGGATGGAGGGGAGGACAGGATGGGAGGAAAGCAGGTGTGTCTGTGCAAGGACAGCACAGGGGTCCTTGATGGGGAGTTTGGAAACGTTGCTCTATCCATGCCTCCGTTCTCTTGTGAGGCCACACTGCAGCTCTGCTAGAGCTACAGCTAGAGGAAATGGTAAAGGGCACACGGAGGCTCCCATATGATGTCATACAATTGCATGTGAAACAACAGTGATCTCAAAATAAATAGTGTGATTTTTAAAAAAAAAAATATGAAAAAAGTACAAATCCACTCTAAGATTTCATCTCACTCCAGTCAGAATGGCAATCATCAAGAATACAGGCAACAATAAATGTTGACAAGGATGTGGGGGAAAAGGCACACTCATACATTGCTGGTGGCACTGCAAATTGGTGCAACCACTCTGGAAAGCAGTATGGAGATTCCTCAGAAAACTGGGAATGGCACCATAATTTGACCCAGCTGTCCCACTCCTTGGTTTATACCCAAAGGACTTAAAATCAGCATACTATAGTGACACAGCCACATCAATGTTTATAGCAGCTCAATTCACAATAGTTAGACTATGGAACCAACCTAGGTGTCCCTC
This sequence comes from Tamias sibiricus, assembly GCA_025594165.1. Classification (NCBI taxonomy): domain Eukaryota; kingdom Metazoa; phylum Chordata; class Mammalia; order Rodentia; family Sciuridae; genus Tamias; species Tamias sibiricus. Next base: position 164,793,913 of record CM046662.1, on the reverse strand, counting down.
AATAGATGAATGGATAAAGAAAATGTGGCATATATACTCAGTGGAGTATTACTCAGCTTTAAAGAAGAGTGAAATTATGGTATTTGCCAGTAAATGGTTGGAGTTGAAGAATATCATGCTAAGCGAAATAAGCCAATCCCACAAAACCAAAGGCCGAATGTTTTCTCTAATGTGTGGATGCTAATTCACAATAAGGTGGGGGCACTAGGGAACAATAGCATTACCTTAGATTAGGTAGAGGGAAGTGAAGGGAGGGGAGGGAGGGGATGTGGGGATGGGAAAGATAGTGGAATGAAACAGACATTATTACTGTCTGTGTGTGTGTGTGTGTGTGTGTGTGTGTGTGTGTGTGTGTGACTACATGACCAATATGATTCTGCAACATGTACACTTTGAAAACTGAGAAATTATATCCTATCTATGTATGCTATATCACAGTGCATAAATGCATTCTACTGTCATGTATAACAAACTAAAACAAATTTTAAAAATTTTTTTTAAAAAAGAAAAAAAACCTCCAGGGTAGATGTTAGCAGTTTAGAGGAGAATCCTGTGACTAGGCAGAATACTTCTGAACTCCCCCTAGAAGCCAAACGGTCGCTGGGAAGCCCTGGAGCATGAGGAATCCATGTGTCCCACAACATTCCCAAAATTGGCATCAAAAGGAAGCCAGTTCTCAGAGACGAATTTACCGTGAAACTAATAAACTCGAAGCTTCGGGGCTTAATCTAAGCTTGCACGGGACACAGCCACGGCCCCAGGTGCACCCTGCAGCTGTTGGCATGAGGAAAACCTGCAAAAGTAAGACGTGTAAGCAAAAGTAGCGAAGACCTTCACCTCCTTTTACTCCCATCCCGTTTCCTCTCATGTTGGGAAGTGGGGGTGTGACAACAGGTATTTGGTTGTCACCCAACTAAGAAAAAGTTGAATAGGGGAAACAGAGAGTTGAGTTTGGTAGTTGAAGTTTGATGAGGCTTATGCAGCTCACAGTCATTTCCCTGTCTAAGTTATTGCTAGCCTCCTCCACAGGGGAATGAATGCCTCCTAGACTTCCCTACCACCCACTGTGTCACCTCCGCTAGAATCATGACACAAAGAGGTAGTGCCAGAAGTCAGACTCTAGCCCAACTCTACCTGTGGTCCTAGTATGGACTGAATTGTGTCCTCCTAAAATCCATAGGTTGAAACCCTATCCCCTATCCCTTGATGCAACTGTATTTGTAGATAGGGCCTTTAGAAGATGTTCTAGTCAATTTTCGGTTGCCGTAACAAAATACCAGAGACTGGGTTACTTTACAAATAAAAGAGGTTTATTTAGCTCCTATTTCTGGAGATTCAAGAGCACTGTGTCAGCATCTGCTTGGCTCTGGTGAGGAATTTGTGGCTACATCACAACATGGTGGAAGAGATCACATGGAAAGCCAGGAAACAAGGGGGATTCAGGATGCAGGGGCTAAGCCTGCTTTTCTTATAACAACTCATTCCCAAGGGAACTAGCTGGGATTCCTCAAGAACTACATTCAACCCTTCGGAGGGTGATATCTCCAATGAACTAATTACGTTGCACTAGGCCCCACCACCTCCCAACACCACCATACTGCGGACAGATCTTCCAGCTCACAAACCATTAGGGGAAGATATATGCAGACCATGTGGGAGGTAATGCAGTGTAGGATCATAAGGTGAAACCCTAATTCAATAGGACCGGTGTCCTTACAAGAGGAGGACTTCAGGATGAACAAGCCATGTGAGGACACAGCAGAGGGGAGCCATCTACAAACCAGGGAGAGAGGCCTTCAGAGAAACCAGACCAGCCAGCACCCGCATCTCGGGCTTCCAGCCTCCTAAACTGTGAGACAGTCAACTTGTGCTGCTCATGCCCCCCCCCCCGGCTTGAAACTCTATCACAGCAGCCTGAGCACACCTCAAATGTGGGTAGCAGGACAAACAGGCTCAGAGGTGCACAGAGCCAAGAACTATCTGTACACACTACTTCCAATCATCACAGATGAAGGGCAAAACATCACACTGGGGACAGCCGTGCAGCCAAGAGATTTATTCAACAGCCTTCGTGGCTGGTAGCAAAACCGGAGAAGAGGTGCTCTAGTTGAAGGTCGAAGAGGTGCTGGGAGAGGGGAGTCAGGGAGAAGGGAGTGTGCAAGCTCTGGTGGGAGAGGGGAGTGTGCAACCTCTGGACAGAAGGTGGGTGCTTGGTCACACTGGCTAGGATCTCTGGAGCTATCAGCTAAAGCAGCTGCTGTCTGGCTGGAGGCTGGAGCTGTCAGCTGGGAGCGGCCACGGCCGTCGGGCTGGAGGCGATGAGTCTGGAGCTTCCGGTTGGGGCAGCTGCCGTCAGCTGGAGGAGATGAGTCTGGAGCTGTTGCAGTGGCTTCCTCCTCTCAGCAGCGACAAGCTGATGTGTCTGTTCTGAGTCTCTCGAACAGGGCCCTATATAGGGATTTCTGGTGGGAGGTGCACCAGAGCAACCCCAATGCCATTGGGCTCTTTGCCCATAGAACAGGGCGACCTTTAAGCCTATTGGCTCTTGCCCGGGGAAGAAACATCCTGCCCGGAGAATGAAACAAGGTTGCTTCTCTCAGGATGTGGAAAACTCTGGGGGGTGGGGTGGAGGGTAGCCCATCTATCAACAGAGACACAACTGCAAGCAAAATGTTTAGTGTTCAGGAGTCCCAAGTCCAAACCATACCTTTTAATGAAAATCACGCAAAATAGAATGCACTAGAATTTCTGTTTTAAGAGGCCGAACAGCAAGTACTGCAGACATCCCGGCAGGTGATATCTTACACATCCCAACGCCTGGGACCGCTCTGTGTGTGGCTGCAGCACCTCGTCCAATGGGATCCGGCAGCCCCAGATGAAATGGCGTGCAAGATTGAAGAGATGCGGCGAAATGGTCTGCAGAATCAAGTGTTCCCATGACAGAGCTGCTTTGTCTTGAACAACGAGTCCATGCACAAAGAGCAGGAGGAACTCCATGACATCTATACAGCGCGACACAACAGGGCAACCCCAGTATGCAGCCGCGGTGTGCAGCACAAGCAGGCCCAGCCGTTAATGCACAAGAGTGTTTGTGACGCTCGGTGTTTTGTGATGTGTGTGGTATCTGACAGCTTTTGATTGCAAAATTTGACTTTTCACATTTGTAATGTTGTGTAATATTCATGCTTCTCCTTCTAAATAGTCACTTGCATACCTAAACTTGTGTTTGTGATGATGTGTTCTTTTTTCCTAAAAGCATCTCTTACGCCCAAGATTTTTTAAAATATTCTTTTAATATTTATTTATTTGCTTTAGTCGTACACATTGCATTGGTCTTTACGTGGTGCTGAGGATCGAACTCGGGTCGCGCACATGCTAGGCGAGCGCTCTACCGCTGAGCCACAACCCCAGCCCACGCCCAAGTTTTATAAACGTCACTGCTACTGGACCTACAAATGACAACCAGGTAAAGCCAGCACGGGTGGCCCTGGGCTATTTTAAGAAATGGTGGGTCATCCATTCCTCCAGGGCACTAAGGATAGCACTGGGTTAAAGAAAGAGAGAAATTGGCATTTGGATGTAAGAGAGTGATTGAGAAAAGTCGAATTTTGGATATGAAGCCACTTTTAAGAAAACTAAGCATTTCTCCACCTACACTTTCCCCTCATAATCTATGAACATGCTCAATCCTTGGCAAAAAAAATGAATCTGACCTAAAAAGTCTTCAACAAGTATAAAATTAAACTTTAAAAGTGATAGGAGAACATCATATCAGTTTTATTGACAGCATTTTTTTCTTTCTAAGTGATATGTAAAATAGTACTGTCCCTGCCCAAGGCCCTTGGTTTGATCCCCAGAACTGGAAAAAAAAAAAAAAAAAAAAAGTGGTACTTACACAATATGGCACCTTAGAGTCGGTAAAACGCACTCCTATGTGCAAGTCTGTTTCAACCTGGGAAAGGCTGGTCAACAAACACTGCTGGTGCCCCAACCAGGAGTCTTCACTCTGAAAGCATTTTCCTAGTGACCACAGGCCCTTTGCAGAATCCTACAACCCAGAGCCTGAGGCTATTGCCTTCTGAATCGCAGTTTGTAAACAGGCACAAGTGGTGAGACCATTTTTGTGGGTGACATGAGTGGTGTCCAAGGTATGGGGTTGGCTGGAAACCTCTTCAAGGCACTTCTGTCCAGGCTGGAGCAGGGCACAGGGGTCTCATCAGCAGTCTAGCCCAGGCCCATGTTCAGTCTTGGACTCTGTTGGATGGTCTTCCAAAGAGGTGAAGGGCAGAGAGCCGGGGCTTGCCTGAGCTCCAAGGACAGGTTCTGCGCTTCCTTGCTAACCAAAGCTCACTGGGGCACGGTTCATTCTGAGACTTGCTTTCGTGTCGACACTTGGTGAAGAGGCTGGTAGAACAGGAATAGAGCCTCCACTCCCCTGTACTCACAGGAACCATCTACACTCACAGGAATCCCAAGAAAGGCTACACCGACAGGCCTGCACATAGGAGCCTAGCCGGTGCCTGACCACCCCGCACCCCCGTCACCTTCATCACCCCACTTCTAAAAGCCCCTTCCAGCCACCCGGGAGGTGACTGATTCAAGAACCATAACACAAGACACAAAACTTTGTAATCATGAAAACATCTCTCCTCGGCACAAATGGATGAGTACAGTGGCGTTGGCGCCAGTTTAGCTTTGGGAAATTAATTTAAGTTTGTCCCAGGTAATTAGTTTATTTGTCCTCTGAACGTGACCCAAAACTTACCCATTTGGAGTCACTGTTTCTAACAGACATGTAATGGTTGCTAAGCAACATCATGCATTGTTATTTCTTCATCTAATTTAAAAACTCTCAATTCACAATAAAGGTCTTTGGAGAGAAGTTATTGTTCAGGGTGGGCTAAACACCATTTTTCACTGTAGCCCATTCAATTTAAAAAAGAAATTACAGCCTACTGTTTAATCAACATAAAATGATTTGTACAGAACATTTAACATCTTCTTGAAGGGTTGCTGTCTTCCTTTACTAATCAGATCTACTTAATTTATTTTAAACTCTCCCAAGGAGATTTCCTTTCTCCTTCCATCCTTGTCCCTTGTACCATTCCTGAAACCTTCAAGACAATTTATAGACACTCTTTCACGTGGGAACTGGGAGACCTGGGAAGGAAGATTTGGGAATACAAGATGCACTCTTATTACCCTGTTATTTAGTCTTGAGAAAGAACCCTCAGTAGAGAAGCCTTCGTTCTAAGGAGTCCCTCACCCCAATCCCCACTTCATTAGAAAGAAGATGTATTTACATGGTGTTTTCTGATATGAATGCTGCAAAATCAATCAATCGTTTGTTCTAATAATAATCTGGCTTCACTTCAAGTATCCTGGGAGAGCGTTTCTCAGGAATCCTCCCAAAGGATGGAACGTCACATTTTTTTCAATCACCCCATAATATTTCTTGACATGAAGATTAACATCTTGGCAAAACTTGTTGGAAGGAAGTACAGTTCATCATATAGACGAAGCCTTTCTGCACAGTGACCACCTCGGTGTGTACTGAAACATCAAGTGAATCAAAATAGATTAAAATGGGCTCTTGGTTTACCACAATTGCTTGGAACCTGAAACAATCTAAGGTGGGGAAAAAAAAAAACTCAGGAAAGAAAAGAACTATAAATGTGAATAAACGGGCAAAACTAAGTGGGATATTTTAAAGGAAATGTAATTTTGTTACCATAACAATATGGAGAAAATCTGATTTTCTTAGCAGCAAAACCTCTCATAGGACAAGATTGATGTTTGTTGGCTTAAAACCTTATTAAGCCCCTGGGTTTGTGTGCGTGTAGGAGAGGGCCCAGAGAGGACGTTTAAATTTTAATGGAACAGGGTCCAAATGTGACTAGGGGGGAGGTCAGTGTTTTCTTGGCTTTTGTAGATTTATTTTCATTACAGAGGCTGTGGTTTTAGGGTCCAAAAGGTAGGAGCAGCTAGTCACACCTGAAAAGAAACTGGAGAAAGAGTTCCAACATCTGCCACTTTCTTCCCTAATGAGACTACCAAGTATACCGGTTAAGGAACCAAACAATCTGCGTTAGAATCTCAGCTAATCCTGTGACCTTGGGCTGACCACACATTTCCTTCTGTAGCTCAGCTCGCTCATTTGCAAAATGGGCCTAGTAACACCTCAAGCCAATGTCCTTGTGGGGATGAAGATGTCACACACACCTGGGCCAACTTCAATCATTGCAGCCTCTGCAGTGGCTCGCTTGGGTTAATGTTCTATGGTCATCGTCTTAAAATTCCTCATCATTTTGAAGCAGGGTCCCTGTGTTTTAATTTTGATCCGCGACTCACAAAGTGTGTACTCAGCCCATAAATACGTGCAGTATTTAGAAGGAAGCCTGGTTCATCGTCAGGGCCCGTTGTCATCTTTATTCCACTTCTCCCACCCAAACAGTTTAGGAAAACTTCAGGACCCAGACCCTGGTAGTGAAACTGGAATTTGGGGGTGATGAGGGAAACGGGAGGTTGGCAGAGGAGCTGGCTTGTGCAAGGTACTAATTGGGCAGAATGGGAACAGGGACTGCCCAAGGGGATCCGGCCACATCTGGGACATTTTACTCCCAAGTTCTTGTGGAAACTTTATAAACCGGTAAAACCTACATTGGCAGAGAAATCTTTAAGAATCGAAATTAGTGACTAGCATGTGATGGACACATCTATTGTTTACACATAAAAAACAGGTACTTAAAAAGTGCAAGCGATCATTGGAAGGCAGTTTACCTTTTAAAGTATTTTACGTACAAGGCCCATCCCTATCAACCTCAGGGTAAGAGAACCCTACCAGCCCCTCGTGCTTTGATGTCTAAATATGAATGAGCTGTTCAGCAAGCCAACACACTTCTAAATAAATTGCCTTCTACTCTACTACTTTGTCAAATACAACTTCTAATGGCCAGGCAGGTCAACTGCAAGTTTGAAAGTGGTTTAATTTCTGAAATTTGCTCATGTGCATGTCTGCGGACCCCCTGCCTCACCCCCAAGCTCCAGCCACTACTTATTCCTATAAATCAATATCTGCCACCTGTGGAGTCTGGAGTCTCAGGCCCCCTGGGGTAGGTGCCCTGCAGAGAACAACCTAACGGCAACGACTGCGCAGGCCTCGGCAGCCCATCAAGACTCTGGACAGGAAATGCCACGCCTCAGTACCCAGGTCTAGTAAGTGAGGTAGGACCAAAGGCCAGCAGGACCTTTGTGGCCATAGACTCCTCCCCTGGTGGGAGGGGCCTGACCAGAAGGGCTGCAACAGGCCGTCCAGGCACAGATTGCCCCTGGTATCTGGATTACTGAGACTGTATTCTGAAGTGTCAGCATATTAGAAAAAATAATAATAATAAGCTTCATCTGCACCCCACTGTGGAGTCACTAATTCCAAAAAATGGTGGCTTTGCTTTCAGAGACACACAAATTTCCCAGAGTCAAATTTATGCACCCAGTTGCTCCCTCTAGCTCCCTCCTATGCCTTCCACCTGCCCCAGTCAGCTGTTTCTGTCAGGGTCACGGAACATTCCAGACGAACTGTGCATTCATTCATTTCCCGTTGATGAAATCGGGACACCTTCACCGGGAATAAATGAGTTAATTTATGTTGTTGTGCTACCATGTGAGATGAAAATGTTAGAAACGTATCTGCTGCGAACACAAAGGTCACCACAACAGAGAAAGCGAGGGATGTCATCATGGCAAATGGAGCCAAGAGTATTCTAAACATAGCCTTAGTCAAGACTAGCACTAATAGTCTAGGGATCTTTTAGAAAGTCATTTTTCTCATGCTGCCCTTTGTAGCTGACAAATATTGATTTAAGTTGTGTTTTGAACAAACAACGAAAACAGTGCGTTGCATGGGAGCCAACTCACAAACTCCCACTATTCACACCTCCCAAAGCTGGAGGAACCCTGGGCTGCGTGTTGAGGTGCTGAGGTGGGGGTGCCCTTTTGGTGGCTGTATAAGTTCCAGGCAAGCCCCTCAACCTCTCTCCCCTACACTGGTAAGGTTCACAGAGTTTGGGAATGGGAAGAAAGCTCTGCCGCAGTCAAGTTTAATGCTCCAATTTCACAACTGAGGAAACTGAGGCCCCAGGCTATGACATAATACACCAATGTCACACAGATCAGTGCAGAAAGGTTCCAAGTTTCCTCTACAAATATCTGGGAAAGGTTCCAAGTTTCCTCTACAAATATCTGGGGTGTGTTCACATAGGGGGCCCTTCTAGGTGTAAAAGCAACTATTTCTTTTTGTTTTACTAGTGCATTACGGTTATACATCATAATGGGTTCATTCTGACGTGGTCACACACGTATGAAAGCCACTTCAGTCTACTTCAGTCCTCAGGGCTTCCCCTCTCCCTCCCCTTCTCCCTCCTCCAGTCTCCCTTCCTCTACTCCACTGGTTTTCCTTCTATTATTATTTTAATTGTTGAAGACATCCCAGTAAGCCCACATCTGAATCAGAACAAGCATAGTTCTCACTACTAAATTCTTTCTATTGAAAAAAAATGGTTTTGTGAAAAATCAAGTATCCCCTGTTATTTAGGAAACCAACAGCACAACAGGAGGAAAGAACTGAGAAATGACCAAGGAAGGAGCCTGGGAACTGGGTTCTGAGTCTGTTCCAGAACATTCCATGGTGGGCCTAGGGCAGGAATTGCCAAATGACCTCAGCAATTTGGCTGTTTTTTACTGTCAGCACTCTCGAACATGCCAGCAATGGCCAAAGTCTTCGAGTAGCTGAGACAAAGGCAGCTTCCTCTGGAAGGAATCCCATTTTTTAAACTGATATATAAAAACATAAAAATTAGGTGTGTGTATCTGTCTGCATGTGTGCGTAGACACACACAGGCACATACACAAGCTGTTGCATGATGCTTCTACACACGTACACATTGCAAGAATGTTCTTGATCTTTTATTTTAGCTTTTTGGAACACACAGTGCCTGGCTGTCGTCTGTGGCCACCTCGCTGTGCGGGCACACACCCGAGCTTCTCGCGCCTACCCCATGCAGCTCAGCACCCATCAGCCAGCCTTTCCCAGGGCTCTGCACCTCGTTCTCCCTGGCCTCTGGCGACCACCAATCCACTCCTAACTCTGGCCCTGTGTGGCAGGGAACAGAATGGAATTGGGGCCAGGGGAAATGTGTATTGTAATTTTTTAAATGTGCTTGATGGGTTGGAGATAGCCCAATGGGTAGAGTGCTTGCCTCGCATGCACAAGGTCATGGGTTCAATCCCCAGCGCCACACACACACACACAAAAGGTAATTAATCACACAGTGGAGAACCATAAGCACGTCGCAGTGTCTCAACACCCCTTTCCAACACACGGAGACCAAAGGGTGGTGCCCATAAGTGGTGAGCCAACATTCAACACAGGGAAGAGCAGGAGCCCTGATTGGGGAGATGGCTGAGATTGCGGTTGGCTGCGGGCCATAGAAATATTAGGACATTGCCGCCTTCCGTGGTCTCACGGGACTTGGCCCGGGATCTCGTGAGACTTGAGCCGAGATCTCGTGAGACTTGAGCCGAGATCGGGTCGGGCCAGCACCATCTTGTTGGTGGATTTTTTTGGTGGTGTGTGGTGCGTGTTAGAGAGAAGTTATCAGAATAAAAAGGCTGTTTGTTTCCAGTTTGCCTCTGAACTTCTTCCCGCGGCTTTGTTGCTCCAAACGGCCATCGCTTCAGACAGCAACAGGGAAGTGCTTTGGTTCATGTTCTTTCCAGATTCCTCCCAAACTCTAGTCTTCGGTTAGTGATTCACCATCAACATCTCTTCCATTTTTAAATTAGCATGGCCATAGGGTGCTGTAGGATATATTTAATTAAGAACAACTAATATTGAATTAATGAATATTTAATTAAACAATTAATTATTTCATTAAGAACATGACAGCCATCCACAAGGCCAGGCATCGAGATGGAATCTGGGAAACTGTCCCTTGTTATGTAGGCATAAATCACGGGTCAAAGAACAAGAAATGTTCTCAGTCTGGACAGTTGGCTACAGATTCCCAAAATAGCCACCACTCCTGGCCTTGGCCTCAACGCTGTTCTTCTGCCCAGAGCACTCGGAGTCCTGCCTTGGCCCTGGCTCCCGTGGACACACTCCTGTCCATCCCCCAGAACCCTTTCTGGGCAGGCTTCCCAGACTGCGTCCTCCCACAGACTCCTCCCACCGGACCACAGCAGCCTGTCTGCTGTGCACACCCCCCGTCTGGCTGGGGTGGTCTGGGGCTGTGTCTGGTTGACCACTCTACCCCCCCAGGCACTGCAGAGACCTTCTACAGTGGGAGACCAAGACACGTCTGTCAAAAGCACATGGTGCAGTGACACGCTGGAGTGTGTAAGAGCGGGGTGCACCCCACTCCTTTCCTTCTGGTAACGAAGTAGGCACTCAAACTCGCTCACTCAAGGCGTCGACAGAGAGGACTCTTCAGGAGCCACAGCTGGAACTAGGAAAGGACCACAGGCTGGGAGCGCCTCCTCTCCCCACCCCCCTCGCTCCGGGCCTGCTCCTCTCTCCCGCGGCTCGCAGCGGCGCTTTCTTCTCTTCTTCATCACTCTGCACGTGGCCTCGAGCCCAACTCCACTGACCTTCAGTTCTGTGGAGACAACCAAGTCCACCGACCTGAAAAACTCAGATGCACAGGTAGGCAGACCTCCACTGTGGGAGACACTTCCTGGCGCCCACCCGTCAAGCAGGCGCTGTCCAGACCCCTTGTCTGGCATCTGCCAAGGGTCACTTTCTAGAGGACCAGCAGCAGACCCCAGGAGCCAGTTTCTTCTTCTGCCCTGACCCAGCCTGCGAAGGGCCACTACTGGGCCTGTGACTCTACCCCAGGCACTCTCCCACCCTCGCACCCAGAGAAGAGGGACAGGCAACTCTGTAGCACCGTTTGGGTGTTGATGGAAGCAGAAGAAGAAAAAAAAAAAAAACATGCTAGTATTTTGGTGGTCGGGCCACCCATCTCCCCAGCCAGGACATGTGTCTGGGGATAGGTACCCACGGGGGACTCAGTCTCCTAGGAGTATTCCAGCTCTCTGATTTGTAGTGCCGAGACCATCCCTTAGCTGCCCTCTGCACACAGTCACGGTGGCACAGCAATAAGTCAAACTTAGAAGGATCTCGTTGCTTTTGAGGCTGTAACGTCTAAGCCGTCTGAAGTCTCCAGGGCCACTGGAAGCTACAGAGGTGGCCAGGCCACAACGCCTATAGATTCCTCCAGTCTCCGGAATCGACACTCCAATGACAGCTCTAGTCTCTCCTCCCCTGCTGCGCTCACCTGGAAGTCCACGTGCTCTGGGTAGGGCCATCAAAAGATGGTAGAGGCCAGGCGTGGTGGTGTAAGCCTACAGTCCCAGCTAATTAGAAGGATAGGTGGGAAGATAGCTTACACCCTCGAACTAGAGACCAGCCTGGGCAACAGAGCAAAGCCCTGTCTCAAAAAACAGAAGATAGCAGAGCCTCCGTCAACCTGATGGAGACACAGACCACCGTTCAGGCCCAGCCACCCCAACCCTGTCAGATGTGTAGGTTGGGTGAGAATAAACTCCCGTGTTAAAACATTGAGACGTTGGGTTCTTACTGCAGTCAGACCCAACCTAGTCTCATCAAAACACAGACTTCTCAATTAAGTTCCAGATGAATCAAACTCAGATCTCATGCCAACAGAACAGGCTTGCAAAAAGCCTTTGACATTTAGAGCCACCGCTCAGAATTAACAGGATTTCTGATTCTTCCAGAATTAGGAAAGAGCACAGTACCATGACCTATCAGATTATGAGAACATAATTCTCGGGGAGTTGAATGCACAAGACACTTGAGGCCCAGCCAACGAATTTGGAGCTGGAGGACTAAACCATGACTAATCAGTCCACAGTGCCTGTCCACTGCCTGGAATACCCATCGGAATATCATCCCTGTCAGGTCAGCCATCCATGCAGCCCGATAATGTGTCTCAGACAATGACACAAAACTGTGTCCCCACTTTTCTGCCTTAAACTACATGTCGTTGTAACCTAATTTCCTATAATTTTGTCTCCAGTGACTTTTTACCCTCAAATAACCTTATAATTCTAATTAGGGGCATTAGCAGACAGAAGTTTATAAGGGGAAATTAGATGGGTTCAGGTATTGCCCTACCCAATTAAAGTAATTATCTGGAAATTCAAATGCCACAACCAGAATTCAGAGCATCCTACTCAGAGCCAAGTTTTTCCTCTTGTGTTCACTGTCATCCATTACTAATAACTGTCATCGCAAAAATGAGTATGTCCTCAGCCAAGGCAGGGGAAATGGCAGGGTTTTCTTCCACCACCACCCCTCCCCACGTCCATACAAACATGGCTGCCAGGGGCTGGAGATATGGCTCAGTTGGTAGAGTGCTTGCCTCGTATGTGCAAGGCCCTGGGTTCAATCCCCAGCACCACACACACACACACACACACACACACACACACACACACACAAAATGGCTGCCAGGACACCTGAACCCAGCAATTGTCAGGCGAGTCTCCCTGCTGCACTTGACCATGGAGACGCCCCATGAAACTAGCCACACCTTTGTCCCAGTAATAGGACAGGCCCATGTTTCCCCTCCTACCCCTGTGACCACTTCTTTTTGGTATCCTTAATGGGCCTGGCCTCTTCTACCACCCCTCAAGGACTGACATTCCTCAAGGCTCCCCCTGCAGCCCGCAGCCTTCCCTGTTGTACACGCTCTCCTGAATGGTAGTGCATACTCTCCTCTACCAAGTGTATACAGCAAGCTCAAATCCCTCTCCTGAGCTCCCAACTGTGCACCTTCTCTCTGTCTCCTCCTAGATATCCCACAGACACTTCAGATTCTACAAAACTAACTTATCTCTCCCTTCCATCTTCCTCCCTTGTCAATGTTTCTGTTCTGTCCAGATCATGTAGTAGTCGAATGCTGTCCCCCCAAAAGATACGTCCACCTGCAACATCAGACTGTCACCTTATTTGAAACAAGAATCTTTGAAGATGTAACTAAGTGAAGGATCTTAACACAAGATCTTCCTGAATTTAGGGCAGGCCCTAAATCTAATGATGTCCTTACAGAGAAAGACAGAGGGAGACTTGAGACAGAGACACCGGGAGGAGAAGACCCCCTGGAAACAGAGGCAGAGACCGGAGGGCTGTAGCTATAAGCCAGAGGAGGCTGACGGTCGCCAGGGCCACCAGAAGTCGAACAAGGAGCAAACTCTCCCCAGGGTCCCCATGAGCAGTCAGTTCTGCTGACACTTTGGCTTTAGACTCTGGCCTCCCAACACAACAGACAATCAATTGATGAACCCCATTTCATGGTAATTTGTTGGTGAAGCTCTAGGACGCTAACAGATACCAGCCTGCCACCATCCAAAGCCTGGCACATGCCCTCCTCTTCCCCTTTCCATTTCCAAACAGTCACAGAACTGCGCTAACTGTTCCTCCCATTATCCCCCACATCTGTCCTCCCCCCTCCAGCCTCCACCGTCCTCACCGCAACACCACCGGCCGGGCCTGGAGTTCTGTCAGGGCTTCCACACTGGCCTCCTGGCCTCCATCTCTTCTCTCTCAAACCTGGCCTTCACACAGACACCAGAAATACCCTTGTAAACCCACAGCAAAGAAGCACACTCAGCTGCCGAGAGGCCAAGAACCCAAAGGGGTCCTCACAGCCCTCCCTTGCCAGACCCCATGCATTTCCCAGCCCCATCTCGGTTCGTTGCTGCTCCCCACAGCCCCCTGGACACCCCCCATCACTGCTGCAGCTTCTGCACTCCCCAGCCCGTTTCTCCTCTCCTCGCACCTGCTCAGCACTCCCCACAGACCTGGACGGCCTAACTTCACCCCGCGTCCCTGCAGGTCCCCGACCTCCCTTCTGCCTTCCTCCTCCACTTGTGATGACGTTGTCACCAGATTGTGTTAGAACGCTCGTGAGAACGCTGGGCCCACTCGGACAATCCAAGGCAACTTCCTCATCTGCAGATGAGCAACTTAAATTCTATCTGCGATCTTAATTCACCTCTTCCATGTGACCCAACATATTGAGAGGTCCCAGGGATTGAGGTATAGACTTCTAGGGGCAGGACTCAGGTACGGCTCTGCCTCCACAAGGGATTGGCAGGAGGCAGTACTGGAAGATCTGAAGGAGAAATCTGCGGGAATCAGGGAAGAGGCACTATCAGCAGGACTACTCCCAGTACCAGGAAGAAGCTTAAGAATCTAGAAGGGCCTTCCAAGAGCAAAGCAGAGTGTCCACCTTACGAGACCTCAGTTAATGGGTGCATGGTCACAGCAAAAATGGATGGCTAGGAAACAAAACAGGGGCTCTACTGGTGAGGTACCAGTGGAAACGTGGCCACCTGGGGCAGGAGCAGAGCAACACTTCCAGAAAGGTCGAGGAATGTGGAAGGTGTCCAAGGATTTAACAATTCTCAAGGCACCCTGAAGCTCCTCTGACTCTGAAGTAAGACAGAGCACATCCTCAAGTTGGAAGGCGTGAGCTTTCAGGGGAAAGCCGGGTCACTTTGGGTTAGCAGCCCCAGGTTCACAAAGGCAGCAGGCTCTCAGCACAAAAACCCAACCAACAGGACGATGGAGGAGGAGGAGGGCCGTTCAGGGAGCAGCCCAGCTGTAAGCTGCCTGTCATGGCCAGCCACAAACCGCCGCGGGAGGAAAACTCTCGGAGGCAGAGTAAAGCTATTACTACTTTTACTTCTACTTTCTTAGAGAGAGCTTAGAGAGGGAAAGAAAGATTTTTAGAGAGAAAGATTAAAAAGAGCTTAGAAAGAGCTTAGAGAGAAAGATTAGAGATAGCTTTTTCTTCTTCTTCTTAGAGCTTAGAGAGAAAGAGAGAGAGCTTGAAAGAGAGAGATTTCTTCTTTAGAGAGAGAGAGAGAGCTTAGCTTTTAGAGCTTCTTTCTTCTTTGTTCTTTCTTCTTTCTTCCTCGGGAGCCTCGGCCTGACTCTGACCAGCAATTACTTCTTCTATCTGGTTTCTCTTCTGTAACCGCTCTGCCTACGTTCTGGCCACTCTGATTCTTTTCTTCTTCTCCGACCCGAACTCTTCTTCCGACCGAGTGACTGCATGACTGACTGAATGAATTCATTCTTCTCCTGACTCCGACCGCTTTCACCCGGTTATATACCTTTAGCTTTGCGGGTGCCTCACGTGCATTTACAGGTGCGTCACATACATACTTATTATCAGGTGGAACTCATGGCTTCCAGCTGACCACAATAGCCATCTCCCTAATTGGGGCTCCTTCACCCAGCCACACAGGACAATGGAGAAGGAGGAGGGCCGTTCAGGGAGCAGCCCAGCCACACAGGAGAGGAACCAGCACGCAGGAGCCTGCCACGGGGAGGTGAGCAGATGGCAGTGGCTCAGCTACCAGCTCTGGCTCTGCTGAACATGTCGCTACCAGCCAACACTGACCCGAACGTAGAGGGGGACTTCAGAGGGCACGTTGGCAGTGCGTGACAAAGAAGGACGCGGAAAACATTTTTCCAACAGGGATGTGTCTCCATTTTTTGCTGCACAGCCAGCGATGTGAGCGCTCTCTGTCACCCTTCAGAAACTCTGAAGCCAAACAGCCCATGAATGCGTGGTCAGGGCCAGGCTTGGAAACACCAGGGCCTGCTCCACGGTGGACCTGGGGGAGGACGGTCACTCTCCAGGCTCCTGCGTCACCAAAGAAACACGACCAAAGAAGAAGTCAGCCTGTTCAACAGAATTCTCACTTGCGGAAGTCAAATAAGCACAGGGCATAAATAAGGCATAAAAAAGGAAACTTTTTCCCATTTTTTTGTTCTCCCTTTGCTCTTAGATTCTATTTATTTCCTAGGAGACCTTGGGGCATTGCTGCAAGATGCTCAAGGCCCAGCAGTCTTGTGCTGTAATTAGTTTCAGCCATCAGCTGAAAGTACCTTTGTCTTATTTCTCCAAAGTCAAAGCCAATCGATACACCCTACACTTTATACCTCCCCTGGTTAATCAGAAGGTCAACTGGTGGGAACTCTATACCCGGGAGAGGGTAGGAATCCTTAGGGCTACAAAAAGAGCAAAATCCATGCTGTCTTCCCCTGAGAAGTTTCCAAAGGTGAACTGAAGGTCCCAGTTTACCTCAGAGACCAGAACTAGGACCCAGAAGAAAGTCACGTTTCTGAGTTAGTGCCTTTTCATGGCCTGGGGCCCCACTATTAAAAATGAATATATTAATTGGATCACAGCCAGCCTTTTTAACCAAAGTTTCCAATTTGCAATTTAATAAACTCCTGCCACAGTGACTAGTTAATGAAAACTAGAGTATTAAGACCCTGTTCAAAGCCCCCACACAGCCTGGGTTATAGATAGCAACCAATTTCCAACAGCAAGACTCGTATGCTGGAAAGCACATGGTTTGCAGAGCAAGAATTATGACTGCAAAATTATTTTAGGTCTGCTCAAAAGGTATGCCCTCAGTTAAGTCCAAAATGGAATACTATCTTTGTACTACTGCTTACCAGGGACAGCCTCAGACCCCGGGTGATTCCCCTCTGATATACTGTTGGCCAAATGCAGGGTGTTTGAGAGCTGAGCTGGCCACTGGGCTTCTCTCAGGAGCTCGTGAAGAAACTTCTTCCATCTTTGTGCAATCAGGAAGAACCAAAAGAGTTGGTAGGGAAACAGAAGTAAGGCACACCTTGGCGTGAATTTCAGAAAACCAAACACAGTTGCCACTCACCCCTAGATTGCAGGAGAACACGTCCAGGTCTAGAATAAATGGAACCCCTCAGTCCTTCCCTGGTGTGTCCCAGAGCTTGGGGCAGTTTGGTGGAAGACTTGTCCCAGTGGGCCCATTGCACTTTAGGGCCTGGGTAGTATCACATTCATCCCTAACCTTCAGCCTCAAGTCAGAGGGGAGAAGCAGGCAGATGCGCCTCCCCGAACTCGTGCTCAGCACCCAAGTCAATGCAGGCCAGACCCAGCCCTGTGGGAAAGTGTGCTGACCCGTCTCAGGCAACTGACCGAGGAAGAGCGGCCACACTGCACAGTGCTGACGAGCTCTTGCCTCAACCTTCCCCAAAAGTCCTCCTCCTGACTTCCAAGGCTTGCGGGGTCTGCCGCAGGCCTCCCCAGGCAGCTCGATGCCCAATAAGCACAGATCTCCCCACCGTCCTCCCACAGTTGTCCTCTCTATTTCCTGCTCCCCTTGTCCAGGGTCCATCGCAGTCCACGAAATCAACCCAAGCCCACAATTCTCAGATCCCGGGGCACCCCCGGGAGGATAGGACTGAGGCCTGGGGAGGCTGCACGTTTCCAGGATGTGCACAGCGAGGTGGGCGCCCCACACCGCTCCTGGGGACCCACACTGGTATTTTCCAGACCACGGGAAGCAGCCACGGGGCAGGTGTTACACTCCAGGGCGTGACAGTCAGAGGAGCATCTCTGATGCATTGGAACAGAATTGGGCACATCAGAAATTGGTGCAGGTCCTTAGTACATGCCATTTCCACAAGCGTTTCAGCTGCTACACACCACCCTCACATTTACAGGATCACAATGTGAAATGTCGTCCTATGGGACCTTGTTATAACAAAATTTTAAAAAACTGGAAAAGCAGTGTTTCAAACCCCGGGTCTAACTGTTTTGGGTCTTACTCCATCCTTTAAAACATTTTACAAACTAAACCCTCAATATATGCATATTTAGAAGCATATCAAGTATATTTATGTTTCTCAGGTTTACATGCATATGTGTCTACTAGCTTTGTTTATACAATGTACCTTAGAAAGATACCCAGAAATAAAAGTGAAAGGCTATGTGGAAATGTGAATAGAAACCTATATTTCTTACCTGGGTCCATTCCAAGAACCCCTGGAGAAGGCACCACCTGCGTGTGTGCCTTGGAGATGATGCCCTTGCTCCTGCACCCCTCACCTCCAGGAATTCCTCCTCTTCTGCGTGGTGTAGAAGATATGATTCTTGCCCACAAGTTCCTCAACACTCACATCTCTCCTTTCCCCACTCCTGCAACAAAAAGGCTCTAGAAGTCAGGGAGGGCCTCCACCGAGGCTGCAGCATTCGCAGATTCAGTGTGTGGAAGGACATTCACAGGAGCAAGCAGTTATTTTCTTACATTGGTGTAACTCAACCTTGCACCATGTCTTGCCTTAGACTGCTATAACAGAACACCTTAGATGGGGCAGCAAAGACAAAAACACCTGTGGCTCACGAGGCTGGAAATCCAAGATCAAGGCACCTGCAGAAGCTGGTTCTTGGTAAGGGCCTCTTCCTGCCTTACAAAGGGAGGGCCACTTTCTCACTGTGCCCTCACATGGAAGACTGACAGACAGCTCATGGCCTCATCTAAACCTGCTAACTTCCTTAAGGTTGCCTTCATAGTGGGGGCCGGGGCCTCAAGGCACCAACTGGCAGGTGGGGACGCACAAGCATCAGTTCACAGCACACCACTCACCCTACAGTGGCAAAACACTTGATAGTCGTCCAGAATGTCCTTGGTAGAAAATGTCTGTTGGATGTCTCTCCCCCTGCCAGGCAGGCTTCCTCTTTCCTCCTTTTGGGAAACCTCTTCTCACACGTTCTCGGGTGGAGAATGTGACCAAGCCAACGCTAATCAATCGCCAGCATCTTGCAATCCCAAGCTAACAGTGATTGACTTGAGGGACAGAGAGTCGCACAGAGAATCTAAACCGAGGGGCGACAAGGAGACTTTGGCTGGGATTGCCAGTGGAGAGGGAAGCTCTTTCCCTCCCATGTCCACCTGAGCACAGGGTGGTGGCTGACCCAGCTTCAGCAGCCATCTTGCCATCGTCGGGAGGGGCCTTTCTGAGAACAAACTCCCCCCTGAAGAAGTAGAGCTAGGAACTGGAGAGAGCAACCAGGACATGGTGACAATGCTGGAGTCCCAGTCTCCTTTTCCATTATGTAAACAAAAAGCACCAAGTTTTGTTTAGGCCAGTGGGCGAGCTTTTCTATTACTTGCAACTTCAAGGCTCTTAATGATACACCTTCTGTCTCCCAGACACAGGGTAAGGCAATCGGAGGCTCCTAACTTCTCTAACTCCTACGCCACTTGATAAATTTTTATGGACTAAGTGAACAGACTTTTTTTTTCCCAAAGCATCAAAATACAAGTTATAGCAGAAGGAGGGGCTGGGCATGTAGCTCAGAGTTTAGGGCACTTAGCTAGCATATGAAAAGCCCTGGATTCAATCCCAGTACAGTAAAAAAAAAAAAAGAAAAAAAAAAAGTGTTATCTTTCCAGTGAACAGTTTAGACATGAGTATCATCATACTCTACATGATCATGTTACAACAAAACCACCTCCTTAAGCTTTTAAAGAGTAGCTATGAGGCATAAATGGCCAGAATTTATTCGATCTGTATAGCACAATATACAGATACACATAATAAGCTGTTCCTACAACATGTTCCACTGATCCTTAGAAATTTGATTCTATGATTCTCTCAGACTCTTTTGCAAGCCCAAGTGTAAAGTGCACATTAAGAGATCATCATGCTTGAGTCAATCTTAGTTTAACATGCATCCGTTCAAAAGCAAGCCGCTGACAGGGACGCAGTGCCTCTGCGTACCAAGCCCCTACCAGGTCTGGACTCACGGACCAGATCTGAGGCACTCCACAAGCTGCTATGAAACTGGGCTTTATGTCCAGAAAACAGTGCATCTTACCAAACTGTTCCAGGCATTTTCTAGAAAGAACTCCTGTCCCCTTTGTAAAATCAGCCTTCAGTCTTCTAAGCTTTAAGTTCCCTTCAGACTTAAAATGACTATTGAAAATTGTTCTACTTTTTATTTTGTAAGTTTTCTAAAACTGGGGGAAAAAAATATAATGAAAAGATAATAACTCCTGAACATGTCTAAAGGCAAACATATTAGGACTCTTTGGTTGCAATCAATAGAAACTCAATTAGAATAGAATGATTTGGGTTAAAGGAGGGAAGACTGTTGGCTCCCCCAGTAGCATATGTTCCTTGGTGACAGTGAGGAGAAACAGAACCTGGAATGCGCATGTTCTGAGGATGGTCTCTCTCGTTCTGGGCACATGGACTTCATTATCTAGACTGGCTGCATCCTGAGGTTGAAAGAAAGCCACCAGCTGCTCTGGGCTTACGTTTTCACAGTTTTGTGGCCAAAAAGAGACAGAGTCCCTTTCCAGTCTAAATCTCCCAGCAAAGAACCCTTGATTGGCCAGCTTAGGTTCAATGCAGTATGACCAACCATTCCGGTTTGCCCGAGAATAACCTTTCTGGAACTTTCCATTTTGAATTTGGGAAAGTTCAACAAACCAGAACAAATCCAAGCTTAATTCAACGCCCCTGCCTTGAGCAATTGCTGTGCCAACAAAGCGAATCACGAAGACTCCAATTTAATGCCTACCCTTAAATTAATCACCGTTGCTAGCGATGGAGGAACACACAGGACCCTCCAGACGTTGTGGTGAGGTGAGGGAAAGGGATGGCTTCCACCAGGAAGGGACTACTCAAGTGGACTGTTGTAAATCTGGCACCTGCCCCAGCTGGCCTCTCTCACGCACGCCTAATGATGGGATAAATAATCCTTGAAACATTCCAGTCAAATAAACTTACATAATTTTAATTCTTTTAGCTCACTGCTATGAGTCTTACTGCATTTGTGGCTTCTCTAGTGAAACCAAATAGTTAATACACAGCTTAACCACTTCCATGTCTAAAAAATCTCATTCATTTTTCAGAAATGATCCCACTAAGTACTACATGAATCACTCGTCATGTCTTCAAAACTACCCTGCTCTGCCAAAACACACCCTACAGCTGGGTGTGGAAAGGGCATGTGTAGTGGTGTGATATACGCGTGCTGTCAAACCGCGTGTTCCACCTTCTAGCGATTTTATTTTCTTGAGAACTTGGTTTCTCTTCCATGCGTTTTAGAATTGCCTGAATTCTTTAGCTCATTCTTTCAGGAAGCAGAATTAATATTTAAAGGCAGTAACAGTGTAATTTCAAGAATGTCTTAGTAATAACCAGAGTTCCCATAACATAAATGATCCTACCCTTTTAGTGGCCTTATTTCCTTTTTTGAGGCAGACAATCAAGACAAGCTGGGGGAAAGAGTTTGGATTCTGTTAAATCTTTTTTTTTTTTTTTTTAATGTTTATTTTTAGTTGTAGTTGGACACAATACCTTTATTTATTTATTTTTATGTAGTGCTGAGGATCGAACCCAGGGCCTCGCACATGCTAGGCAAGCGCTCTACCACTGAGCCACAACCCCAGCCCCAAGATTCTTTTAAATCTTTCGGGAAAACTTAGGTCTGTTGAAACAAGATGCCAAGTCAAAAAATATAGAACATAGGTCAGGATCTCCATTCCTTTCACAGCCTCTGCTTTGAAGAGAGGATATTCAGTGCCACATGAGTGAAATAGTGTCAAGAAACAGCAGGGGTACAGAGGCTCCAAAAGCCACCACGGTCCACAGGACTCGGGATTCCTGCTCACAGCTTTCATCGCAGTTGCACACAATTTGAGGTTTCCAGTTAGAAGGCGGTCACTCTGGGAACCACTTGTAATCTCTAGGGACATGGTGACCTCCCCAACATGAAAGATCTCTCTTTTAACTTGGTTCAGCAGATTCAATTTTCATATATCTCCAAATGACATTAACAAAAAAAAATGAGGCCAAATAAAGCAGCAGAAAAATGAAAATGGGTATGTTTACGGAGTGTCTCAGTTCATTTTCTGTTGAAAACAACATACCTGAGGCTGGGTAATTTATACGGAAAAGAAGTTTACGTAGCTTACAGTTCTGGAGACTGAAAATCCAAGATCGAATGGTCCCAACTATTGGGACTCTGGTGAGGACCTGTTGGCAGATGGCATCACCATGGTGGGAGGGAGCACATGCAGAAGAAATCACATGTGAGACAGGAAGCCAGAGAGAGTCAGGGTCAGCTTCTCTCTCTCATTGTTGGGGCGATTAACCAGGCTCCCCAAGAGCTATACTAATCCCTTCGAGGGCCATACCCCCAAGGACCCAAATCTGTTCACCAAGCCTCACTTCTCAAAGGTGCCCATACCTCTTCAGGCTGCCCCACTGGGGACCAAGCCTCCAGCAAGTGCACCCTTGTCCAAACCAGAACACAGAGCAAGGGAGCCAGGCTGAGACTGTCAGGCCTTGTCTCCTCCCGAGGCCTAGAGGATGTAGGTGCCAAACAATCTTCCTGCAGTCCCAGGAGGACGCCCATATTCTACACGCTCCCTAGCCACCCCTCCTCCCCAGCCCCAGCCTCCTTGCAAAAAAAAAAAAAAAAATCACACAAATCTTAACATAGTAGGGGCTGGGAGAGAGACTGGGGGCATGCCCCTCCTTGAGCGTGGCCAGAGGCTGAGAAGGACCTGGAAAGTCCTGGAAGGAGGGAAAGGGCAGAGATGCATTAGCATGAAGGAGCAGCAGCCTCAGGGGAGAGCCAAACTTCCTGCTGAGCCGCAAGCAGGGGACAAAGAAGGCACCAGAGCAGAGCAGTGGTGGCCACACAGGGGAGATTCTGGCTCCAAGCTCAGGCTCCCCAGCTGATGAAGTCACAGAGGACATCCTGAAACAGGAAATTTCTTACCAAATTTTAAATTGACTAATATTTTGGATCTCAAATTTGAAAGCAAACAACAACAAAAAAATGACCCTAATGACCCTAAACAGAGAAAGGATATATTTGGGGTGAGTTTGCAATGCACATCCTCAAAGATTTTATTTGAAAATATAGAACATAAGGTCAGGATCTCCATTCCTTTCACAGCCTCTGCTTTGAAGAGAGGATATTCAGTGCCACATGAGTGAAATAGTGTCAAGAAACAGCAGGGGTACAGAGGCACCAAAAGCCACTACGGTCCACAGGACTCGGGATTCCTGCTCACAGCTTTCATCACAGTTGCACACAATTTGAGGTTTCCAGTTAGAAGGTGGCCAAAAACAGCAGATTAAAGTTAGACTACACTCAGTGTTTTCATAATTTGTAATAACAGTTGTACCTTTAGTTTAAAGCCATTTTCTTCACACACTCAAATAATAAGTAATCTAGTCTTAATAACAGTTACAGATCAAATAATGGACCACCAAAAGATAACCACCACTGAATTCCTGGAATCTGTAAATGCTACGTTAAATGGAGAAAAATATTGCTATGCAGAGTGATTAAGGATCTTGGGATGGGGATTATCCTGCATTATCAGGTGAGCCCTAAATGCAGTCACATGTGTCCTTATGAGAAAGAAGCAGAAGGCTGTCGGGCACACAGGAGAGAAGCCACATGACCATTAGACAGAGATGGGGCCACGCTGCCCCACGCCGTGGAAGGCCAGCAGCCACCACAACTGGCAGAGGCCAGGAGCGGATCCTCCCTTAGAATCTGGGGAGGAAGCACTGCAGGTGGCAGGCACCGTGCTGTTGTCCCAGTGACGCAGAGTCAGACCTCTGGCCTCCAGACCTGTGAGAGACCAAATTCTGTTGTTTTAAGTCGCCGAGTGCCGGTGATTCATTACAGCAGCCACAAGGAGACTCGTACAGGGTGAGGATCAATATGTTCAGAGAAATGTAAAGATGTACAATTATAAATATCAAAAAAATCGAGTGAACGTACTATTACTAAAATTAATTTGAAACTATCAAAAAAACTCCTGAGTTTTCAAAATAAGATCAGATCTAAGCTGAGCACAGTGGCGCACACACGCCTGTAATCCCAGCACTTGAGAGGCTGAGGCAAGAGGATCGCAAGTTCAAAGCCAGCCTCAGCCATGGCGAGGCACTTAGCAACTCAGTGAGACCCTGTCTCTAATAAAATACAAAACAAAGCTGGGGATGTAGCCCAGTGGTCGAGTGCCCCTGAGTTCAATCCCCGGTACCAAAAGAAAAAGAAAATAAGAGTGAATCTAGGATTCAGCTTTTTGGTTACATTTTAAGATCTCTAGAATCAAATCAGTTATCTGGTTGAAGAAGGAAAGCTCTTGCCAGATGATTGTGGGAAGGACTATCAGAATCAGGAAGGTGTCATTCTGCATATCCTGATGAAGCCACTGGCCCAGGCGAGGATGTTCAAACCATGACCACACTGCCAGGTGCACGCTGGTGGGAACTGCATATTCATGTACTGTGAAAGTGGCATTGATTCCTCTCTGATGGCAAAGAGAAAGACAAGAGCTCTGTCATGGAGCCACCAGTGAAGCTGTCCTCATCACGACCTCAGGGTCACGCTCAATAACGCCCTCAGGAGACCAGGTGCCCCATGCAATGTCACACACACAACACCACCTACAGCTTCTAATCAGAAAAGCTCGTTGTGGATCCATTTAGACTATCCAAGCAACTTCTAGTTTATGGGAGAGAGAGGGAGAGAAGATCAAGCTAAGTGGCAAAATGGGGGACAAATCTAACGAATCCAGAAAGTGGATCATCTTGCGGGGAGACTGGCCTGGCCTGCTGAGCCCTGGGTGGGGCTCAGCTTTCACGGACCATTCAAAGTGGCAATTTAGGGAGACAGTTGGAAAATCCCAAATGAAGACTGAATGAAGAATAAGATACAATAAAAATGGAAAGGTGGCCGGGCGCGGTGGCGCACGCCTGTAATCCCAGCACTTGGGAGGCTGAGGCAGGAGGAGCGTGAGTTCAAAGCCAGCCTCAGCAATAGTGAGGCACTTAGCAACTCAGTGAGACCCTGTCTCTAATAAAATACAAAAAAGAGCTGGGGAGTGGCCCAGTGGTTGAGTGCCCCTGAGTTCAATCCCCGGTACAAAAAAAAAAAAAAAAAAATGGAAAGGTGGGCACTACTTACTGAAAAAAAAAAGTACCTTCTACTTAGCATGGACAGTATGACATTATTTTGGCCCGCATATCTACATGTCATTCAAACACATACACAGTATGAATTGACATGCCCTATGGTGTTAAAAGTGATCCTAGGTTAGGAATAAGTGTCTTTATTTTTTCAGTTTTGTTCATCTGTATTTTCTAGCTTTCTAAGATGTACATTTGCTATATTTATAGTAACAAAATTTCAAAGATTAAAATTTCAAAGGCAGACACTAAAAGAATTGAAAGGAATGTAGAACTTCTAGTGATGAGAAAAAACAGAATGAGAAAAAACAAGAGATGAGGGAGTAAAATAACAAGAACCAAAGTATGCGGTAGATATTAACCCAAATATGACAACAAGCTAAAGGCTCCAGTTCAAGGACAGGTGCTCAGATCGAATTGAGATAGTTAACCAGGAGGGAGGGGAAAGATGGTGGACAGCAGAGAGGTGCTCTCGAGAGACTGGCACTAAAAGAGGCTTAGTGGGAAGTTGGAACGCGTTCCTGACAATACTCCTGCAACTGGGAGGGAGCTGAGACATCCGCGCACATCTAGATGGTGAAATACAACGAACTCCAGACCGCCGACGCCCGGAGTCCAGTGTGTGCGGCCCACAAACCGAACCGGCATTAGCGGCGCAGCTGCCGTGGTTACATGGCAGTAAGGAAAGTACAGACCACGGCCTCGAGCAGCACAGAATAAAGGGAAAGCTAGTCGCGAGCAGCGGCCTCATAGACTTCTTTCACGTAAATTGCCGAACAGGACCTGCATGCCTCGGAGTGACACACAGGTCCCGGGTCCTGCTGTTGAGACCGGGGAAAGCGTCGCCATTTTGGAGGAAAGCCGCGGCTGACCGGGACAAAGAAACAAGGAAGAAAAGCAGCTGCAGGTATCTAAGGATAGGTCCAGGGCCCGAGAGAACAGCACACACCTGGGTGAGATGCATGCGGGCAGCCATCAGGGAAGGGCTTGCCTGGGGCCAGCTCAGCAACCCCGAGAGCTATAACTGGGAGTGGGTGTGGGGAATGCGTGCCTTTTGGATGAACCCTTTCCTGGTGCCATTCACGTACTGACACCCCCTCCCCCAGCCACTCTTCCGCTGTGCCAATCTGCCTCTGGCCAAAGGTGCAGACTAGACTCCACTAATTGGTGCTCTGTGACTGTCTGGGCGTGATCCGGGACAACTGGCTTAAACTGGAAGGGAAAAAAAGAAGGGCTTTCCAGGGTCCTGTTTATTTGAGACTTGTTCCTGGGTTCGACTCTGTTTTTTTTTTTTCTGTTTGATGGTGTGCCTATTTGTTTGTTTTTGTTCCTCATTCTTTCTTTCCTTCCCTTCTCACTTTAGTCTCTTCTGCCCTCATCTTCTCTATTTATACCCTGTTATTGTGTACTTATCAGAGGTGAAAACAAGTTATATGCAGAAATTGGAACTTCTAGATCTGGGGCAATTGAAATATACAGCAAAGCGGTGTTATATATAGTTTACTCTCTATTTTCTTGACTCACTTTCTCTCTCCTCTCTCCTACACTAATTCTTACTTCTTTGTTATCTTTTATTGTTCCTTTTTATTTTTTCTTTTCCATCTTTATTTTTCTTCTCTCAAAGGCTAAATAAGTTTGTTTTATATATAAATCGGTCTTCCCTCTAAATTGCTCACTCCATTCTCTTTCCTCTCCCGTCTACTGATATTAAACCACTTCCATAGAATTCTATTTTCATATTTCCTAAGAAAGAACATCTCAATAACCTCACTTCCTTCTTCCTAAACATATCATCTCTGTGTCCAATACTGAAACTCTAAACCCCAACGCAAGCATACAGAGTAAATTGGAAACAATACCTGAGTTAACTAAATCTGTACATTGTGATCAAACTGGGATTAGCTGTAAAGAAAGTGTTAGATCTTAAAGTATAAGGTACACTTTAAGGGGATATGACAGCATTGTACCACAGGAGAAACATAAAGCTATAAGGTGAAATCGAAATAGGCAAGGTCCCACAGTGCTAGAAGAATAGACATACAAGCATTATGAAGAAGCAAGGGAAGAAAGTGACTGAAACCAATCAACATACCCCCTCAGTAGATTTCATGGCAAGCACAGTTGGTCAAATGCCAGAGATGGAATTTAGAAATTACATATTCCAAATGTTTATGGATCTCAAGAATGAACTCAAAAATGAGATGAGAGAGCAAATACAGGCGGTAACAGAACATTTCAACAAAGAACTCCAAAAACAAATACAGGAAGCAAAAGATTAATTCAATAGGGAGATAGAGATTCTAAAGAGAAACCAAACAGAAATTCTGGAAATAAAAGAAGAAATAAACCAAACTAAATGCTCAATTGAAAGCATCACCAACAGATTAGGCCACTTGGAGAAAGGACCTCAGATAATGAAGACAAAATATATATCCTGAAGAAAAATCTAGATGACATGACAAAAGTGGTAAGAAAACAAGAACAGAGAATTTAGGAATTATGGGACAGCATAAAAAGACCAAACTTAAGAGTGATTGGTGTTGAAGAAGGTGCAGAGTTTCAAACTAAAGGAATGAGTAACTTATTCAATAAAATAATAGCAGAAAATTTTCCAAACATGAGGAATGAATGGCAAAAGCAAGTTCAAGAGGCTTACCGAACACCAAACGTACAAAACCACAGTAGATCTACACCAAGGCACATTATAATGAAATTGCCTAATATACTAGGCAAGGAGAGAATATTAAAAGCCACAGAGAAAGGAAGCAGATTACATATAGGGGGAAAACGATCAGACTATGCTCAGATTTTTCAACCCAGACCTTAAAAGCTAGAAGATCCTGGAATAGCATATTTCAAGCTCTGAAAGAAAAGGGATGTCAACCAAGAATCCTATATCCAGCAAAACTGAGCTTTAGATTCAAAGATGAAATAAAAACCTTCCATGACAAACAAAAGTTAAAAGATTTCACAACTTGAAAGCCAGCACTTCTGAACATCTTGAGCAAAATTTTCCACGAAGAAGAAGAGAAAAATACAATGGAAATCAACAAAGGGAGATAGTAAAATAAAGGAATTACCAACCAGAGGAGAATCCAAATCAAGCTAAATACCATAATACAATTAAAAATGGATGGAAATAAGAATCACATCTCAATAATAACCCTAAATGTTAATGGCCTAAACTCACCATTCAAAAGACACAGATTGTCAGACTGGATTAAAAGAAATTACCCAACAATTTTCTGTCTCCAAGAAACACACCTCATAGAAAAAGACATCAAGGTAAAAGGCTGGGAAAAGTCTTATCACTCATATGGGCTGCGGAAGCAAGCAGGGGTTTCCATTCTCATATCAAATAAGGTAGACTTCAGGCCAAAGCTAATCAAAAGGGATAAAGATGGATATTTCTTACTACTTAAGGGAACCATTCATCAACAAGATATAACAATTATAAATCTATATGCCCCAAATAATGGAGCACCTACATTCATCAAACAAACCCTTCTCAAGTTCAAGAGAAAAATAGACCACAACACAGTTATTCTAGGGGACTTCAACACACCTCTCTCACCAATGGATAGATCATCCAAACAAAAGATAAATAAAGAAACTTTAGGCCTCCTTAAAACAATTAATAATTTAGACCTAATGGACATATATAGAATATTTCATCCCTCAGTAAGCAAATACACTTTCTTCCCAGCAGCACATGGCTCCTTCTCTAAAATATACCATATATTATATCACAAGGCAACTCTCAGCAAATATTAAAAAAAAATAGAGATACTACCCTGCATTCTATCAGACCATAAAGGGATGAAATTGGAAATCAATAACAAAACAAGGAATAAGAAAAACTACTCCAGCAACTGGAAGCTAAATAACATGCTACTGAATGAACAAGGGGTTGAAGAAGACAAGGAGGAGATTAAAAAATTCCTAGAGGTAAATGAGAACACAGATACATCGTATAGAAATCTCTGGGACACTATGAAGGTGGTAGTAAGAGGAAAATTCATTGCACTGAATTCCTTCCTTAAAAGAAAAAATAAAAACAAATAAATGACTTAATATCACACATCAAAGCACTAGAAAAAGAGGAACAGATCAACACTAAGAGCAGTAGAAGACAGGAAATAATTAAAATCAGAGCTGAAAGTAATGAAATTGAGACTAAAGAAACAATTCAAAGAATTGACAAAACCAAAAGTTGGTTCTTTGAAAAAATAAATAAAATTGACAGACCCCTAGTGATGCTAATGAAAAGAAGAAGAGAAAAATCTCAAATTACTAACATCTGTGATTAAAAAGGAAATATCACAACAAACACCTCAGATATACAGGAGATAATTAGAAATTACTTCAAAAACTTGTACTCTAATAAAATAGAAAATACTGGAAGCATTGACAGATTTCTAGAGTCATATGAATTGCCCAAACTGGAACAGGAGGCTATACACAATTTAAATAAATCAATTTCAAGTGAAGAAATAGAAGACACCATCAAAAAACTACCACAAGAAAAAGTCCATGTCCTGATGGGTTTACAGCCGAGTTCTACAAGACCTTCAAAGAAGAACTAATACCGATGCTCTTCAAATTATTTCAAGAAATAGAAAAAGAGGGAGTTCTTCTAGACTCTTTCTATGAAGCCAATATCACATTAATTCCAAAGCCAGGCAAAGACACAGCCAAAAAAAAAAACTTCAGGCCAATATCTTTAATGAACATAGATGCAAGAATCCTCAACAAAATTCTGGCAAATTGGATTCAAAAACATATCAAAAAGATAGTGCACCACGATCAAGTGGGGTTTATCCCAGGGATGCAAGGTTGGTTCCACATTCAGAAATCAATAAACATAATACATCACATCAATAGACTTAAAGATAAAAACCATATGATCATCTCAATAGATGAAGCAAAAGCATTTGACAAAATACAACACCCCTTTATGTTCAAAGTTCTAGAAAAATTAGGAATAACAAGAACATATCTCAACATTATAAAAGCTATCTATGCAAAACCTCAAGCTAACATTATCTTAAATGGAGAAAAATTAAAAGCATTCCCTCTAAAAACTGGAACAAGACAGGGATGCCCCCTCTTACCACTGCTATTTAACATAGTACTTGAAACTTTGGCCAGAGCAATTAGACAGATGGAAAAAATTAAAGGGATCCAGATAGGAAAAGAAGAGCTCAAATTAGCACTATTTGCTGATGACATGATAATCCTAGAAGACCCAAAAAACTCTACCAGAGAACTTTTACAACTAGTAAATGAATTCAGCACAGTAGCAGGATACAAAATCAATACCCATAAGTCAAAGGCATTTTTGTACATCAGTGACAAAGCCTCTGAAAGGTAAATGATGAAAACTACTCCATTTACAATAGCATTAAAAAAAAAATAAAATACCTGGGAATCAACTTAACGAAAGAGGTGAAGGACCTCTATAACGAAAACTATAGAACACTAAAGAAAGAAATCATAGAAGACCTCAGAAGATGGAAAGACCTAACTTTTCTTGGATAGGTAGAATTAATATTGTCAAAATGTCCATACTACCAAAAGCATTATACAGATTTAATGCAATTCCAATCAAAATCCCAATGACATTCCTAAAAGAAATAGAAAAAGCAGTCATGAAATTCATCTGGAAAAATAAGAGACCCAGAATAGCCAAAGCAATCCTTAGCAGAAAAATGAAGCAGGTGGCATCACCATACCAGACTTTAAATTATACTATAGAGCAATAGTAACAAAAACAGCATGGTATTGGCACCAAAACAGACTAGTAGAACGATGGTACAGAATTGAGGACACAGAGACTAATATATATAATTTCAGCTATCTTATAATAGACAAAGGTGCCAAAAATATACAGTGGAGAAAGGATAGCCTCTTCAACAAATGGTGCTGGGAAAACTGGAAATCCATATGCAACAAAATGAAATTAAACCTGTATCTCTCACCATGCACAAAATTCAATTCAAAGTAGATCAAGGACTTAGGAATTAGACCAGAGACAATACACCTAATAAAAGAAAAAGTAAGCTCCAATTTCCAACATGTCGGATTAGGCTCCAAGTTCCTTAATGAGAATCTAATGTAGAATTGTAGAATTAGTATCAGTAATTAATGAATGGGATAGATTCAAACTAAAAAGCTTCTTCTCAGCAAAAGAAACAATCAGTGAGGTGAATAGAGAGCCAACTAATTGGGAACAAATATTTAATACATGTACATCAGATAGAGCACTAATTTCTAGAATATATAAAGAACTCAAAAAACTTGACAGCAAAAAAACAAATAACCCAATCAATAAATGAGCTAAGGAATTGAAAAGACACTTCTCAGAAGAAAATACACAATTAATCAACAAATACATGAAAAAATGCTCAAAATCGCTGGCAATTAGAGAAATGCAAATCAAAACTACTCTAAGATTTCATTTCACTCCAGTCAGAATTGCAGCTATCAAGAACACAAACAACAATAAATGTTGAAGAGGATGTGGGGAAAAAGGCACACTCATACATTGCTGGTGGGCCTGCAAAATGGTGCAACCGTTATGGAAAGCAGATTTCTTGGGAAAATGGGAATGGAACCACCCTATGACCCAGCCATCCCACTCCTGGGTCTATTCCCAAAGGACTTAAAAACAGCATATTATAGTGACACAGCCACTTCAATGTTTATAGCAGCACAATTCACAATAGCTAAACTGTGGAACCAACCTAGATGTCCTTCAGTAGATGAGTGAATAAAGAAAATGTGGTATATATATACACAATGGAATTTTACTCAGCAATAAAAGAGAATAAAATAATGGCATTCGCTGGTAAATGAATGAAGTTGGAGAATATAATGCTAAGTGAAATCAGTCAATCTCAAAAATCCAAATACCAAATGTTTCCTCTGATATAAGGAGGCCAGTTCACAGTATTTTTGGGTCAGGGTACATAGGAGGATTAGAGGAACACTATAATGGTCAAAGGGAAGGGAGGGGAAGGGAGGGAGCAAGGGGGAAAGGGGCGAGAAAAAGTGGTTGAATAAGATGGATATCATTGGGCTGGGGTTGTGGCTCAGCGTCAGAGCGCTCGCCTCACACGTGCATGGCCAGGGTTCAATCCTCAGCACCACGTAAACATAAATGCAATTGCATTGTGTACAACTAAAGTAAATAAATTAATATTTTTTAAAAAAAGATGGATACCATTATTCTAAATGCATGATTGAAGACTTAAATGCTACGAATATACTTTGTATACAAACTGTTTTGTGTAAAAAGATGCTCTATACATGCAGTATGAATTGTAATACATACTACTACTATAAATAAAAATTGAAAAAAAAAAGAAATGCAAAAAAAAAAAAAATAGTCAACCGCATATGGTTTACAAAAGGCACATATAAATTGAAAAGAGATACGAAGGGTCAAAAAAAAAAAAGGATAGGAGTGGATAGATCAAGAAAATAGAACCAGGCCACATGCTCTGGCCTGGCTGCAAGCTCACGCAGCCATGGCCTCCGGGGCCCGGAATAGCAGTTTCCTGCTGCAGGCTGGGCCCGACCAGAGGAAAATCCCCCGTCCACTCCCGGGGGAACTACGACCTGCCCAGCTGCAACCAGAACAAGCAGAAGACACCTGCCGGTAGGAGTGCCCCAGCCACCAGCCCACCCGACCACCAGCCCATGCCATCACCAGGACCAAGAACTGCAGGCTCCACCCTGTTGTAGGGCCTGCTGCCCACCGACCCAACCCCCACTTTACCTGTGTAGTCTTCCTCCCCCAAATGTTGTGGCATTTTCTATAGCATCTTAGTGGCATCTTCCTTAAGGACAGGGCAAGATCAGTACAGCCTATGGTGGTCTGCCAACAATATGCTGTCCTCAGCAATGATGGTTGGGAGCCCTGTGAACTAGGCCACGGTCCTTGACAGGATGTGGAAGTCTAAATCATCCATGGGAAGCCTTCCCAAAGGCAACTGTTCTGTCCCATGTCTTCCCCCCGGCCACCACGGCCTGCTGGCCTTGGGTAAGTCCACCTGAAGTGCTAGAATGGCAGCCAACGATGGGTAAGATCTTAGAGATAAGCCAACCTAAGACAGGCGCATCTCAAGTAGGGTGGACTCCCATCAACAGAAAAGGGGAAAAGAAATGTTGGGGACATTGAGAACACGTCAGCCAAAAACATGACTTCCTGATATATGGACTTGGCCTGGCTCAGGGGTGCTGCCCTGACATATGACGAAAAATCAAACCACCACAAGGATTGGCTAATGGCTGCTACCCCAATGTGATCTGCTCATATTCTCTATGCTTCCCTATAACCTTTCTGTTGATAAAGCCCTCTCTTTTGTCATGAAAGATATCATGGTGCTGAAAGAGTTAACTTTGACTTCTATTTACTTGCTATTCAGTTCTTTATTTACATATATGGCCACCAGGTGTCGCTATTTCAATTGCTTAGATCCAGACTAACTGTGTACATTTATCTGTTCTTGAATTTGAGAGACCTAACACAGAAGGAGTAACACAAATCTTTTTCTATAAGTACTTAATTTCTAGTTAATAAGATTTAAGAGTCTTTTTGTGATTAAAAATAAATTTCTCTTACTTTTAAAAGTAGATATAAATCCCTTAGAGCAAAAAGTCCTTCATGAGCTAACATTCAGCCTTGCCTCCCTCTTTTCCCTGCTTCTAGGTTTTATAAACAACTGCTATAAAAGAAAAACAATAGTGCTTTGGAATCTCAGACAGAAAAAGTTGACTTTTATCAGACAGCCTGAATGGTGTGCAGAGAAAACAGTTTCAAGGAATCCGTGAGAAATAAATTTTCACCCAAACTAATTAGATAAATAATGATGAAATTATAATATGCCCAGGCAGTCACGTACAGGGCCTTGAAAAGGTGCAAGTGACCTCAAAACCTTGAAATATATAAAATAAGAAATTTAATATGTCTAAAATGTAATCTATAAATTAAGTCATGTCTGTAATGAAATCACCAAAGAAAGTATAAACAATCTGTACTGCCAAAAATTATGCTTAAAACCTACAACAAAGTGAAAGTAAAGAGAGAAGATTCCACAGCCTGACTCGTGTGTCGGTGTGTTATTTTCCCCATTGCTGCTTCTCTGCCTTCGTACTTCGTTGACGCTCGCGTTGTACCCCCTGGCTGAGGCTGGCCCCCAGCAGACAGCCTCTTCAACAAATGGTATTGGGAAAACTGGAAATCCTCATGTAATAAAATGAAATTAAATCTCTTTCTCTCACCATGCACAAAACTTAACTCAAAGTGGATCAAGGACCTAGGAATTAAACCAGAGACCTTGCACCTAATAGAAGAAAAAGTAGGCCCAAATCTCCATCATGTTGGTTTAGGCTCCAACTGCCTCAATAAGACCCCTATAGCACAAGAACTCAAAACAAGAATCAATAAATGGGATGGATTCAAACTAAAAAGCTTCTTCTCAGCAAAAGAAACAATCAGTGAGGTGAATAGAGGACCTACAGAATGGGAACAAATCTTTACCACAAGCACATCAGATAGAACACTAACCTCAAGGATTTATGAAGCTCTCAAAAGCCTTGACACCATAAAAAACAAATAATCCAATCAATAAATGGGCCAAGGAACTAAACAGACACTTCTCAGAAGATGATATACAAACAATCAACAAATATAGGAAAAAATGTTCAACATCTCTAGTGATTAGAGAAATGCAAATCAAAACAACTCTAAGATTTCATCTTACTCCAGTCAGAATGGCAGCTTCCTCAATAAGACCAACAACAACAATAAATGCTGGCAAGGATGTGGGGAAAAAGGCACACTCCTACATTGCTGGTGGAACTGCAAATTGGTGAAGCCAATCTGGAAAGTAGTATGGAGATTCCTAGGAAATCTGGGAATGGAACCACCATTTGACCCAGCTATCCCACTCCTTGGCCTATTCCCAAAGGACTTAAAAACAGATTACTACAAGGACACAGCCACATCAATGTTTATAGCAGCACAATTCACAATAGCTAGATTGTGGAAGCAACACCAAGGCCCATAAGATGATGAATGGATAGGGAAACTTTGGTATATATATACAATGGAACACTACTCAGCACTAAAAGAGAATAAAATCATGGCATTTGCAGGCAAATGGATGGAGTTGGGAGAAAATAATGCTAAGTGAAGTTAGCCAATCCCAAAAAACCAAAGGTCGCATGATCTATTTGATATGAAGATACTAACTTATGAAGGCAAGAGAGAGGGAATGAGAGGTATGAAAGAGCTTCAAATAGAACAAAGGGGGGAAGGGAGGGGAGGGGGCAAGGGGATAGGAATAATGGCAGACTGAGTTATCCATGATTACCCTAAATACATGTATGAAGACACAATTGTTGTAAAAATACATTGTATTAAACCAGCAACTTGAAAAAAAATAAATAAATAAAAGAAAATAGAACCAAAAGTAAAGATATCTATTAGGTATTTTAGATGAGATGATAGATATAGAGATAGATAATAGATACAGAGCCACACAAGCATCCATGTGTATATGAATTTATATATTAGATACATAAATTTTAAGGCAAAAAAGCATTTCTAAACATGCATTAAAACAAAGTGACAGTTTTTAATTACCAAGAAAAGACAACAATTTGAAACTAGTACACAACTCCTAAAATAGACACAAAATATGAAAGCAAGGGCCAGGGATATATCTCAGTTGGTAGAGTGCTTGCCTCAAAATACGAAAGCCAAAATGTCAGATCTGTGGGAGAAAAATTCATACCAACAATCTTCTGAAAAATTTCCACATACCCCTTTTGGCGAATGATAAATGAAATGGACAAATGCATATGTGTTAACAACATATATGTTGTTAACGCTGCAACAGATTTAAACAAAATAATCTACAAGATTTGCTTAAGGCAAATTTACTTATGAAGAAAATTTCACCCCAAAATGGTAAATGCAAACTCTTTCTAATATACATGAGATATTTACAAAAATCAATGAAGTACACAGCCAGAAAGCAAATTTGAACACATCTTAAAGGATTTGGAGTGTATGGACCCTTACACAATTGTTAGAAATCAATAATATGTAAAGATTAAAAAATTTTTATTTTATTTGTATAGCCACTGAGTTCAGACTGCAGTGAATTTTGTTGTGGCCTGGTGGGATAAGCAAGCCACAGACCCTCTCAGACTTCAACAGATGAGTGTGATTGGCATTTGGATCTGTGCATCAAGGCTCCTTTTGGATTTAAGAGGACCTTCTCTTCTTGGGACTGTGGGAAATCATTTGTTCCTATCAAGTCACGGGATTTTCTGGTTCAGCCTGTACTTTTCAAAGCTAAAATGTTTCTTCTCACGGCCAGGCAAGATAAAGTACTTGGGGCAGTTGGGTTTTTAAAACACCCTTGTGAGTTGGGTCTTTACTGGTAAAAGCAAAGAAAGTCACTATATTTAAGTCTTCTTTCATATTTTATAGACTTGGGGTCAAGCTCTAAGTACTAGCACTGGAAAAATACAATTTGGGTGCCTAAAGTTTCTGTGTTTAAAAACCAAGCTAAAAGTGGGGAAATTTGCAGCCAAACTTCAGTGAAACTTGTGGGAAGAGGCTAAGGAACTGCCACCACGTCATTTTACATTTGATATAAGTAGTTCCCTCGGCTTTTATTTGAAAAATATTCTGGAGCTTAGAAAACATGAATGTGAATTTAATGAACGGCAATGGAGACACTCCCCAGCCCTGCAGAGCAGAAGTACACCAGGGAATGCTGTGGTCAGCAGAGCCTGCCCGTTGTCCCCAGAACCGTGACTCAGCTCCAGACACGTCAGCGTTCTTTAGATCTGTTTCTGTTGATTTACACAACACTTTAGGAGAAACCGTGAACTCAGAAATACCATTTTTCTGCAACACACTCGTGGTGTCTGGACAAGAGCAGAGAGCAGAATCCTGGGTCATTGTGAAAAGATGTGTCGGTGGGATACTGATGCACTTCGTCCTTGTCTCCAAAGAAGAGGTGAAAAGGTGAGAGAAAATGGAAGAGGACTGTGAGTTTCCAAGGGACTTCAAGTATAACTGTGTGTTTGACCCATGACTGAGAACCAGACTGCCAGCTAGTCAGTGGATAATTAAAGAATCTCTGTTTCTGGTCCTGAGTTTGTGAGCAAGAACTAAAGCAGGCTGCGTCAGGCAGCTCCATGGGATCATTCCCGTCATGCTATGCAGAGGCTGGAGATTCCTATTTGGTGCACTGGGGAAGCTGCTGACCACCTGGATCTGCCTGGGACTGCTGTCCAACCCCGACCCTACCCCCCCACACACCCAGGCCTGAGGAGATGAATGTTGAGGCCACACATTGAGTCCCTGGCCTTAAAACTCCAAATGAACACCTGGTCCGCCAGCAGTTCAAGCTTCACATCCAAAGCCCCACGGCTTCCCTCCCTCCAAGTCCACTCCTCCCAGGCATTTCCCTCTCAGCTGGGACAACTCCGTTCTTCCCGTTGATCAGACCAGAACTCTCGGATGAGACCCTCCCTCTCTCCTTCCATTACACCCTATTACAGATTGAGTTTTGTTCCCAGAATACATCTGTTGAAGTGCTGGACTCCAGTCCCCCAGGACGAGCTCTTACATACAGGAGAGTCACTGCATCAGATCATTCATTAGTTTATGGGAAGTCATCTCAAGAAGGCTGAGTTCACACGTCAGTGTGACTGGGATTTGACACAGTCAGGAACAAAGAGAGGAGACACCAAAAACAGCCAACCAACCATCTGCTCGGGGAGGGTAGAGCAGCTGCTTCCTTGATAGATGGGCTACCCTCCCCACCCCACCCCCAGGTTTCCATATCCTGAGCAAAGCAACCTTGTTTCATTTTCCGGGCAGGATGTTTCTTCCCCGGACAGGATGTTTCTTTTCCCCAGGCAAGAGCCAATAGGCTTAAAGGTCGCCCTGTTCTATGAGCAAAGAGCCAATGGCGTTGGGGTTGCTCTGGTGCACCTCCCACCAGAAATCCCTATATAGGGCCCTGTTTGAGAGACTCAGAACACATACACAGAGACACACAACATCAGCTTGTCGCTGCTGAGAGGAGGAAGCCACTCAGACACATCAGCTCAATGCTGCAGAGAGGAGGAAGCCACTGCGACAGCTCTAGACCCATCACCTTCAGCCCGACGGCCGCTCCCAGCCAACAGCTCCAGCCTCCAGCCAGACAGCAGCTGCTTTAGCTGATAGCTCCAGAGATCCCAGCCAGTGTGACCAAGCACCCACCTTCTGTCCAGAGCCTGCACACTCCCCTCTCCCTGACTCCCCTCTCCCACCAGAGCTTGCACACTCCCTTCTCCCTAACTCCCCTCTCCCAGCACCTCTTCGACCTTCAACCAGAGCACCTCTTCTCCAGTTTTGTTACCAGCCACAAAGGCTGTTGAATAAATTTCTTGGCTGCATGGCTGTCCCCAGTTGAAGGAGCCCTAATCAAGGAGATAGCTAAAGATTGTGGTTAGCTGAGAGCCATAAAAGATGTTCTAGTTTCCACCTGATATTAATGCATTATCCAAAGAATCTTTGTATGCCCGTGAACACTGTGTGACGCACCTGTAAACTTGAGCTGTAAGCACTTGTCCTTGTTAAAGCTATATGTATATAACCAGGTGAGGTTGGTTAGAGTGTGTGGGAAGAAGAAGAAGGTGGTGGTTGGAGTTAGAGTGGTTGGAGAGGTTACTGGAGCCGGAGAGAGAAGAAGAAGAAAAGACCTTTTTTCATTTTCATCCTGCCTCCGAATTTTCTCCCACGGCGTCATAGCTGCAAGCAACAGCATCAGGCAGCTACAAGTGGTGGCCCATACAGGGAATTCGGTGGCCAGGTAAGGAATAAGAAAATTTTAAAAAATGGGAGCGAAAATAACAAAAAGTCGGTTTATAAAAGCCATGAATGAAATTTTCGATATCAAGAACTCAGAGGATAGTGAGAAAAGTGAACAAGAAAGCATATCCTCTGATTCAGTTGAGACCAGCAAGGAGAGTGGTAATGCAAATTCAAAAGTAAGAACTCCAAAAGCCATCAGAAACTTGATAAAATTAGCCGAGGAGTATGTACTCTCCTTAGAAGCTGAAACTCAGGATATTAGTGAAAGTGATAATAGTAACAAGGAGCCAAACCATGAAAGTACGGTCTCCTCCACTAAGCCGGTTAGGAATTATGAAACTAATAGTGAAGAGGAATCAAAAAGCTGATGCCCTCACTAAAACAATATTTATATTTACTACAGTACAACAAGCCACTTTATTTCATTACCAGTTCCACGTTAATAGCACTACCTTAAGACAAAAATTTAAAATCACAAAAGAACAAGCTCGTAGAATTGTAAAAGAATGTCCATCTTGCGTAACACATTTGCCCAATCCACATTATGGGGTTAACCCATGAGGTTTGATGCCCAATCATTTGTGGCAGATGGATGTCACTCATGAGCCAAGTTTTGGAAAATTACGATTTATTCATGTCACCTAGATACATGCTCAGGCATGATTTTTGCTTCCTTACATTCCGGAGAAAAAGTTAAAGATACTACATCTCATTGTCTGCAAGCTTTTGCTGCATTGGGCATCCCCAAAATGCTTAAAACAGATAATGGCCCTGCATATACATCCACATCCTTCAAACAGTTTTGTTCAAAATTCAAAATAATCCACAAAACAGGTATCGCTTATAATCCTCAGGGACAAGGAATAATTGAAAGAGCAAATTGGACACTTAAAAATATGTTATTAAAGCAAAAAGATGGAAACTGGAAAAATCCTAAGGACAGATTGGCAGTTGCCCTGTTTACCCTAAATTTCTTAACTTTAGATTCTAATGGATATTTGGCTGGAGATAGACACTGGAACCCACACCAACAACATAAACCTTTGGTTTACTGGAAGGATGTTCTTTCAGGTACATGGAAGGGTCCAGACCCAGTATTAATTTGGGGTAGAGGATCTGTTTGTGTTTTTCCAAAGCACGAATCCTCTCCAATATGGATACCATCTAGATTAATAAAGCAGGTACAAAGTCAAAAGGATCAAGATAAAGTTATTGAGGAGTCAAGATTGAATAAATAAGTACAAAATCAAGAAGACCAAAATGAAGGTATGGAGTGATTCCTTTGATAGTGTCCTCCAATAAATTCACAACTTAAGTTTCATTCTTCCCGGCCGGGACAAGAAGATCTCTCTTTAGTGTATACACAATTGTATTTTTTTCCTTTTATATGTATGTCTTTATGTCCGTGCATTTGTCTAAATTTCATGTTAATGTGATGTCACAAATATATGTTTATATGTGCGTCTGTCTAGTGTGACGTCACAAATAACTAAGTGCTTATGAAAAAAATAGATATAGATCCAAATAACGTTAATTCATTTAAGTTTAGAATATTCTAATAATCAATATGTATATATATAGATAGATATTCACATAAGTTTAGAATATTCTAATTAGATAATCAATATATATAGATAGATAGATATTCATATAAGTTTAGAATATTCTAATTAGATAATCAATTATAATGATAATCAATTTTGATTTATAGTTGTCTCTGGGACTTCTCTTAGGCTGTGAATATGAGTAATGTTGTATAACCTGATATTTTGGTGTTTTGACATAGGATTGTTTATTTGTTATTAACTTCATTTATCTATTAGCTGATTGATTTGAATTATTTCAACAGGTATAGGATTGCTGTATATACAGAGACTCGAGGATTCCAGCTAACAAATTATTTTTCCAAAGTGCCTTTAATTTTTCCTAATCTATCTTTAATGCAGTAAACACACTCAGTTTCTCTTTGATTTATTCTGAATGTGATATTTTGCCAGCTTATGTTTGTGGGAGCTTAAGCAGCAATGTGTGTGAGCAGAGATCAACTTTTATTTTCTACTCTAATAATTCTTTTTTTAGTTTGACAGCTCACCTTTTGATCTCAGTGCTGGAATAGCACTGCCTTTCCCTTAATAATGGATGCTTGAGTTTTTAGGTAGCGGGCCCTGAAGATTTGCCAGTGGCAGTGTCTAGACATAAAAAAAGATGGCTGCTGCTACAGCTGCAGGGACCGCGGTCACTGCAAGCATCCCTGCTGCTCAAGCATCGAACAACCTCACCAGCAGTGTGGCCTCTGCTCTGCATGCATGGGGCCTCCTGGATCTATGTGTTATAACTTATGGACATTTTGATTTTCCATTATTTTGGGACATTACGGGACAATGCCTTGAGGGTATTTGTCTAAGAGAACTCAGTGCGTTACTTGATGAAACTTAGGGCAGCTGATTCGCTTAAAGAACTTGATACACTATGGAAACTTGGCTCGTCATCAGTAGGCTTGCCGCCTTAAAGCCGCAGCATCTCCTAAAAATTGGACGGCTGTTAGTCAACACACAGTCGATCCTGAAGGGCTCGATTGGATGGCTGGTTAGCCTATGACGGGTAAGATCCCCAGAGGGGAACAACCTAAGATACAGCACAGTCGCACGGGACAATCTAATGTGGCCGACATGTCAACCTAAGCCAGGAGTCAAGGACAGCCTTGATTCCCATGACGGGTAAGAATGTCGGTTGCACATGGACGTCCTAGAACATCCCCTCTTTTAAAACTTAAGGGGGGAAATGAAGGAGCCCTAATCAAGGAGATGGCTAAAAATTGTGGTTAGCTGAGAGCCATAAAAGATGTTCTAGTTTCCACCTGATAGTAATACATTATTCAAAGAATCTTTGTATGCCCGTGAACACTGTGTGATGCACCTGTAAGCTCGAGCTGTAAGCACGTGTCCTTGTTAAAGCTATATGTATATAACCAGGTGAGGTTGGTTAGAGGGTGTGGGAAGAAGAAGAAGGTGGTGGTTGGAGTTAGAGTGGTTGGAGAGGTTACTGGAGCCGGAGAGAGAAGAATAAAAGACCTTTTTTCATTTTCATCCTGCCTCCGAATTTTCTCCTGCGGCGTCGTAGCTGCAAGCAACAGCATCAGGCAGCTACACCCGGTGTGATTTTTGCCCTTCGTTCCTCACAGTCCTCAGAAGGACCCAACCCTCCCAGCACTTTGATATTGGACTTCCAGCCTCCAGAACCATGAGACAGTCAATTTCCAACACATAAAACAACCCAGTCTCTGGTACTGTGTTATAGCTGCTCTAGCAAACACACACACACTCCTCGTCAACCTGACAGCTAACCCTCCGAGTACCCCGGGAGGGAGCTTGGCCACTAGCCCCTACACGTACCTCCCGTCCAGACTGCAGCCTCGATCATCTCGTGCGGATGTTCCTGAAGAGCCTCCTGCCTGGGCTCCCTGCTTCTGCCCTTGCTCTTCTCTTCCCCAAGAGCCTGTTCTCCGTAGTCCAAGTGACCCCTTGAAAGCCCAGGTGAAATCTGTCACCCACTTGCTTATTCTCCAGGGATGTCCCCTCCCACTCAGAGCAAAGGCCAAATAGCCCATCGAATGGTCACCAGGCCTCCCGTGACCTGGTCTCAGTTCTGCTCCCACTTCACTGCCTCCTGCTCCCACTCGTCCCCTTAGCCTTCCTCTGTCCCCCCGTGTGCACCCCACCTGAAACGTTGGCACCTGTTCCTCCCCTACCCGGAACATTCTTTCCCCAGACACCCACATGGCTGTCTCCCCCTCCTCGGTCACTCCACATGGTCAGGACACTTGCCCAGCCCTCAGCTCCTCCCCGACCTCCCCCACAGCAGCCCTGTCCTGGCGGGCTCTACACTAGAGACCCTTCACGTCTCACTTCCCACACTAAGTGGGGACGTCAATGAAGGCGGGAGATCTTAACTACTGTCCTCCTCGCACTCAGGGCTCGAGACGCAGGGCTGCTTGATCAA
Source organism: Tamias sibiricus (assembly GCA_025594165.1). Classification (NCBI taxonomy): domain Eukaryota; kingdom Metazoa; phylum Chordata; class Mammalia; order Rodentia; family Sciuridae; genus Tamias; species Tamias sibiricus. The sequence continues at coordinate 164,751,143 of CM046662.1, read as the reverse complement.
CGCCTGTGAAGGGACTGAAGGAGGGGTGCTTCTCAACGTGCACGGGTCTCTCTCAGCCCAAGGGAACAGCTCTCCACCTGCCCCATGCTGCCAGTGCAGAGCCTGGCAGAGGAGGAGAGGCCTGGGAAGTGGGTGCTGAGGTTTCAGCACAGAAGACAGCCACGGACCTTCTAGTGTGCAGACGTGCCAGGAGAGCCAGCTGCTCATCACCGTGCGGAGAAACAACCCCGGGGAGATTGATTTTGGCTCGTGGCTTCAGAACTTTCAGTCCGTGGCCAGCCAGCTGCATTGCTGAGGCAAAACATCATGGCGGAGGGCATGGTGGAGGAAAGCTGATCAGTTCACGGCAGCTGGGAAGCAGAGAGAGACAGAAAGGGGCAGGGACAAGAAATACCCTTTCAGCGCATGCCCCTAAGTGACCTCCTTTCTCCCACCAGGTCTCCCTTCCCGCAGCCTCCACCTCCTCCCTGTGGTCCACTGATGAGGTCATTCACTTCCCCAAAGCCCCAGCTCTGAATTCTGCTGCACTCGGGCCAGGCCTTCCAAACATGAGCCTTGGAGGACACTTCCTATCCAAACCACGACACCAGGAGAGCGGGGTTGATTTTTATGTCAGGAAATATTGGAGGGTGTTTTAAGATGGGGGCTTGAGAAGGAGAAAGGGATCTTGACTCAGGAAACTTTCTGTGATGAAGGAAGAGAAAAATGGACTCAGAGGAGAAAGCCTTTGCCCAGTGACAGGTCTGAACAGCATCGTGGGCACAAAACCAGGTCCGTACAGCACAGTTTGAACCCTGTGTAGATAAAAAACAAAAAGAACTGGTACAACATTGTAACAACTTTCAAAAGCAAGTATGGTTTCGTAATCGCCTGTGTTATTATTTCCTTGTGCTGGTGAAGAGAGCCAGCAAACACACTAACAGGCAAATCTAAAATGCCAGTAAACGTGAAGAGATGTGTTTAACTCACAGATAACAGAAGACACACACAGTCGAACAATAACAGGCCATTTCCTACACACTGAGCAGACTTATTTAAATGATTACATCTGATGAATTTCAGAACAAGCATAAGAGTACAGAATTAGAATATCCTTTCTAAAGCAAAAGTTAGCATTATATATGAAAAGTGTTTTTAAATAAATATTCTATGATTCAAAGACAATGATTATAATTTATTCTAATTTGTCCACAAAATTTTTCTGCATTTAAAAGATAATTGCTCTTGGTTAAGTTCCTAAGCTCACATGGGAACCCAGACGTGTCCTCTCTGAAGTTCGGGGACCCACTGAGAGGCTGAGACAGAAGGATCATAAGTTCCAAGCCAACCTGCACAACTTAGTAAGCCCCTGCTCAAATTTTTAAAAATTTTGAAAAAGGACTGGGGTTTAGCTTAGTGATAGAGCACCTCTAGGTTCAATCCCTAGTGCCCCCCCAAAAAAATTTATATATATACATATACACACACACACACACACACACACACACATACACACACACATATATATATATATATCATGGACCTATGAAGATGTAGAACTACTTCTAATCTATTAGCAGATAGAATGTATAACACTTCTACTGTATCTAGTAAAAACATTATTTAACCTGCAGAACACCCAAACCTAGATCATTCTGAGCCCAGCAGCAGTCCACCAAGCATTTAAAAACCCAACACAGATGACCTTGGACTACAAGAACACATTACCAATTTATTTCACAATGATGTACTTAGTAAGGTTACCTGAACAAGAAATTCCTTGACATTCACATGCATAAATCCATGTACACTGAACGGATGGAAGATGTTTGCTCTAGAACTCTGCTAAACAGAATTTTTACACCTATTGCCTTGCAACTTAAGCTTAAGCAATTTAGCATTATTCTGAAAGCCTCTGTCATAAAAGCAAACAAATGAGACAAGCAGGGCTCTGCAGGGTCTCAGCCCCCTCCTCCAGTCAGCCCGTCGCTGCGAGATTTTACAAGGTTAGTTGCAAACATGGCCAGGACAACTCCGACGCCAGCCATTCTCTTGGAATTAATACGTCTCGAAGTGGAGAGCCAGGCAAGTGGCAATGCTAATCAAGCAAGTGACAGCATTAATCTCCTTCGGCTTAGCTCAAAATAGGATATGCCACAAGTGACCCTAAGTCCTTCCTCCCCTTCTCAAGCCATTAGCTCAACATCATATTTCTTTCCACTGCCGACACCGGCGCCACCAGAAGCACAATTCAAACAGCAGGGAAGAGCACAGATGACTAGAGCAGCTTATTAACTCTGTCTGGGCAGCCCTGTGCTCACCGATAGGGCTGCTTCCAAGGCATTCTCTTAATTTGCCAAAAGTAATGAGCAGATAGCCCTCAGCCAATTACCCGGCACACCTCACAGGAGGATGAACAGCTAGAAGTGCTAAGATTCACATTTAAGTTGTGCGCCACAATGACCACCGGAGGCTTATGCCAAGGGACATTTGAGGAAATGATTAAAATATGAGCAAGTCCTCAGAAAAACCTCATTGTCACTATTCTATTGCAATATCTCAACCATGACAAGGTGCCACAAAGAACTAGACTGGAAGACTGACAGGTGGCAGATCTATTTACACCTGCCCAAGTGCTACCCGGAAGGAATGGTTTCAAAGAACAAACCAGACACCAGTGAACAAATCATTCTCCACAAGCAGGGACTCTGCAGAGAACATAGCAAGCACAAACCAAAGGTCCAGAACCTTCCATGCAAACAGGGAATTGTCCCTCAATGTTAATTTCCATCCCTTAAGTTTTAAATTCCCCTTCATTTCAAGGCCAAAAGGTAACTTCCCTTAACAAATGAAGAAGTGATAGAGTTTTGTAAACCCTAGAATAATAATTCTCAACAAAGGGGAATTTGGGATACTTTTGAGTACATTATAGAAATTATGTTATTTTATTTTATCTAAAATTCGTAATCATTCCCTAAAATTTACTTGTCAATCTTGTTCTAAACTTATCTCAGAGATTTCATTTCTTTTTTTGCAGCACAGGTCCTGGGTAGCCTAGCTACTAAAGCCCAGTTCTTTCCCATTCCTTCTCAAATATTCTTAATTCATTAAGGTATAACATCATTCCCCCCCTATGATCAGGAACCCCAGGATGTCTCTTCCTAAAGGGGAGAATTAGGAAAGCCAACTGAGGTGAATGCTAACTTATCACAGGAGAGGGGGATAGGTGACAGCTACATGGCTCAGGAATCGTTGGCAAAGTAGTCTGTTCTGCCACAATATGATGTAGCTGTTCAGCCTGGATATATCTTCTTTATTAGCATTTGAAAAAGTTAGTTCTTGGAAACTAACCTAAGAGCTCGCATCTCCATGACCATTATAGGGGCACAGATGGCAGCCATAAACAGATGTGACTAAGTCTTAATAAATAAAATTGTTTTCATTTAAAAAAAAAAAAAGTTCTCTCTGGTTGCATGCCCAAGTTAGAGTGTCCAGAATTCCCTCCCAGTGCTGTTTTCCTTTGATGACCTCACAGAGAGAGAGGGCGGTCTTGCAGAAGGATATCTGCTATCCTTCCTGTTGTCAGCTTCCCACGCTCGTCATGCTTCAACCATCACTACTTACATTCCACATCTGAGATGCGTCCTTTCTCCTCTTCTCCCTTCTGGACCAATTGGTCCTCAGGAGCATGCGGTCTCCACTCCTTCTGAATTGCAGGTTCTTGCAAAAGTCTCTGAAACTATTTCCTTTGGAAAAGGAAGTCAGGGTAAAAATTACTCTCAAAGTACTTTCTCACATTCTCCACTGTGAAGCCCTTGGATAGGACTCCAGCTAGGTGGATCCAAACGGGGCCTGGACTCTAGAAGAGGCAGCCTGACAGAGTCATATTTGAGGACGCTGAGCCCACACTCAGCCACAGCTCACAGGACCAGGTGTGAACTCGGAAAAGGACAGAAAGATGCAACTTAGAATTGGAAATGTAGGGCTGGAGAAAATAACACCTGCTGTTTTCATAAGACATGCTATAGAACGCAGGGTCTGATGAGACTTTGTAGGCCTGAGAGATGCAGAGGAGAGAGTGACATGAGATTTCAAAGGTGGAGTAACACCAAGGGAGAGAAGGAGAGCACCCTGGGTGGTGCTAGACTCCTGTGTCTGCGCATCCTACAGGAAAACCCTGAATACTCACAGAAACACAGCTGAGGCTCTTCCTAAAAACAAAGAACCTTCTATGACATTTTAAATTTCACCAAAGGTATTTTCATCTACCTTTGGCTTACTTCTATTCTGAGAACACATGTCTTTCAGGCCTCAACTCAAAGAGAGGTTCAGCAGTTTAAAAAAAAAATAAAGCCTGCAAAGGGCATTTAAATTAATAACTAGCAATTAAAGGGAGAGAAAGGGGGTGCTGAAATTAACTGACTGCTGTGTTATCATTACCAAATAATTTGTATGAGTAGCTCAAACTGCTTTTCCTAGAAAGGCTCCCACTGTGGGATTATGAGGTTCTCAGCCCAACAGATGCCCTGGGTGACAGCACCCCGAGAACAAGGCACAGGGAAGGATGGAAACAAGGAAGAGATCTTCTAAAGCAACCAGAGTGAAACGGTTTTCTCCCGGCATGACCGTGCAAGGTCAGTGCTTGAATAGAAAGAGACTAAGACTCAGAAACTAGGAAACTACTCCCAGGGGAATTACCAAGAAACCAGCACCCTGAAGACTTTGTGCCACAGTAAGCTAGTTACCCAAGGACCCCAACTAGTTAAAAGTCCAGCACGGTTCTCATGGAGATCCAGTTCCCTGAGAACCTCGCTCTTCACAGTACACCCCAAACCCGTCTGCAACAATTACCTGAGAGGCAGAAAGGTCGCGTTTTAAATCTGAGTGACACATTAATGAGCAAGGCAATCCCCTTGACGGATACAGGGGAAGATTCACCTCGGGAAGCCAAGCCAGAGCGCCTCAGATCAAAACACACGGCGCGTAACTGGCCTTGGCAGGCCCTTCGTGCATCAAAGCCTCACTTCTGATAGGCACGGCCCCTTCAGACACCGTGAAGCCTCCGACAGATTTACTCCTTTTATTTTCCCAGGCAGCTGTTTGGCAGACATCTCGTCTCAGACGATTCGGCCTTTGCCGTGGAGTCAAGGGTTAATAGGACCCTTAATTGCTCCATCAGTTAGAGAGAGGTCCTCCCTCTTTAAAAGAAGTGCCTTCCGCAAGCCCAGTGCAGTAATTGATCTTCTGGTTCGAGATGGTATAATCTCAAAGTACAACCCAAAGTGCAAGTGTCGCCGCCTGCTGCAATGATACTGCGGGAGAAAACTCGGAGGCAGACTAGAAATGAAAAAGTTCTTTTATTCTTCTTTCTTCTAACTTCTCTCTCCGGCTCCAACAACCTCTCCAACTCCAACCACAACTCCAACCACCCCTCTAACTAACCTCACCCTGGTTAAATACTTTTTGCCTTAACAAGGACACGTGCTTACAGCTCGAGCTTACAGGTGCGTCACGCAGTGTTCACGGGCATAAAAAGATTCTTAGATAAATGCATGAATATCAGGTGAAAATACTTGCACACCTTTATGGCTCTCAGCTAGCCGCCATCTAGCTAGCTCCTCAATTAGGGCTCTTACGTGCAAGTTCAACATGAGGGGAAACGGAAGTGAAGGTGTCCCAGGCACATCCTCTGGCATCCAGCCTGAGCACCTCAGCCAGCGGGCGGGGAGTGGTTGCTGGTGCCAAGGTCCCCAGGTGTCTGTCCTGAGGCCCGACCAGGCTGCTCAAGGTGGCCGGGCCTCCTGCAGGCAGCTTGAACAGTGACTAAGCTCAGAGTTCCTGCTGTGGGCAAAACTCTGACCTTCAAAATTCATATGTAGGCTGAGTATGTAGCTCTGTGTAGAGCATATGCCAGGCCCTGAGTTTCATCCCCAGTTCTGAAAGAAAAAAAGGGGGAGAAAGAAAAGAAAAAATGCATATGTTGAAGTCCTAACCAACGGTACCTGAGAATGTGGCCTCATCTGGAAACAGGTCAATACAGATGTGATTAGCTAAGATGAGCTGTTAGCGTGGGCCTAATCCAGCATGGCTGCCACACTGGGAGACGTGGCCACTGAGGCAGACACACAGGGAGAAGGTGTGTGGAGATAAAGGCAGGTGGTGGGGAGTTGCTTCTACAAGCCAAGGAGCACCAACGATGGCCATCAAGCCACCAGAGGCCAGCAAGAGGCAGGGACACATCTTCCCTACCAATCCTCAGAGGGAACAAATCTTGCAGGCACCCTGATATTGGACTTCAAGACCTCCAGAACCATGAGAAAATAAATCTCTTTTGTCTACACCTCCCTGTGTGCAGTAGCCTATTAGGGTAGTCCTAGCAAAGTAACACGTCACCCTTTGTCCGTCTTGCAAACATCATCTCGACTCTCAGTAACCTGTCATACCACCATCAGAACTAACGCTTGATGAATAAACTGCCAGAACATTCTTCCTCTTTAGTCTCTTCTACCAACCACAGCTCTTCTTATGTTCTGAAGCCTCTCTTTTCATATTACAAAACATTAACTTAAAAATTCAGTTAAACTTGGAATGGAATCACCATTTGACCCAGTTATCCCACTCCTTGGTTTATACCTAAAGGACTTAAAATCAGCATACTACAGTGAGGCAGCCACATCAATGTTTATAGCAGCTCAATTCACAAAAGCTAAACTATGGAATCAACACAGATGCCCTTCAACAGATGAATGGATAAAGAAAATGTGGTACATATACACAATAGAATATTACTCAGCCTTAAAGAAGAACGAAATTATGGCATTTACAGGTAAGTAGAAGGAGTTGGAGAATTTATGCTAGGTGAAATAAGCCAAACCCAAAAACAAAGGTTGAATAATGACGGTGGAATGAGTTAGACATCATTACCCTAAGTACATGTACGAAGACACGAATGGTGTGAAAATACCTTGTGTAGAACCAGTGACTTGAAAAAATTGTGCTCTCTATATGTAATATGAGATGAATTGCATTCTGCAGGCATGTATACCCAATTAGAATAAATAAATGATTTTTTAAAAAGAATGGGTGAAAAACAAAACAAAAAGGCCAAATGTTTTCTCTGATAAGCGAAGCTAATCCATAATGGGGGGTGGGTGGAGAAGAATGAAGAAACTTTGGATTGTGCAGAGAAAGGGGAGGGGAGGGGAGAGGGTGTGGGGATTGAAGGACGGTGGCATGAGGCAGACATGTATATACAGGTAGATTACACTACCAGTGTGACTCTGCACCATGTTCAGCCAGAGGAAGAAGTCATGCTACATCTATGTACAATGTGTCAAAATGTATTCTACTGTCATGCATAACTAATCAGACGAAATTTTAAAAGAAAAAATAAATTTAAAAAAAGAAAGAAAAAAATGCAGCTAAAGCACTATGGTCATTGGAATGTCAAAAAAAATGATCTGGACTATGACATTTTCTCAACTTAAGGTCATGGGTCTATAAAATTTCTCATTAGGAAATCAAAATGAAAACTACAGAAAACAAGAAAGGGAAGAAAAATTTAAACTGTTAGACTCTTTACTCCCTAATCCTCATTATAATAGAAAATTGAGCAACAATCTGTTGCTGGTTGTACTATAGTCCCCTCTTAGCCCTGGTCTTTCCTCAGCTATTCATGGTCAACCAAGTTCAAAATTATTTTTAAAAGAAAATTCCATAGACAAACAATTCACAAGTTTTAAATTGCACATTGTTCTGGAGTAGCCGTTCTGCTCCATCATGCCCAAGATGCTAATCATACCTTTGTCCAGTGTATCCATACTATATATGCTACCCACCCATTAGTCACTTGTTAGCCATCTGTTTTCAGATCTACTGTGGCTATACCACAATGCTTATGTTCAAGTAACCCTTTTTTACTTAATAATGGCTCCAAAGCACAAAAGTAGTAATGTTGGCAATTTTATTACAGTATATTGCTATAATTGCTTTATTATTAGTTGTTAATTTCTTACTGTGCCTACTTTATAAATTAAACTTTATCATTGGCATTTTGTATAGGAAAAAAACATCGCACTCTATAGGACTTAGTACTATCTGTGGTTTTAGGCATCCTCTGGAGTATCTTAGAATTCATCCCTGTGGAGAAGGAACGATATCATATTAAAATTCGAGAGCTAAAAGCATGGACACCAGACAGTAGCATCAACAGCAAATCCTCAACCTCCACTCCAGATCTACTAAATCCGAGGAGGTGAGACCCAGGACCTGTGTTTGAACAAGTCCTCCAGGAGCCCATGTGGCCCACTGACGTGCGAGAACCTCTCACGCTCCAAATCCTGGAGACAAGCAGATCCCACCTGATCACAAACGCAGCTGGAGGTGGCTGCCCGAGAGCAGCTGAATTCCAAAGGACACTGAAGCGGAGTCTGGCTCTGATATAGAACCGAGGAGTCTCCTGGGCAAGAGGGGAGGTGGCAGCTGGCAGACCACGACACAGCCATCGTGGGAGTCTCAGGCTCAGAAACCATCACCACCATGTTGATCTTCACATCAACGATTCCACGAAAAAAACTCCCCAAATTTCTAAGATGACTTGGATCCTACATATACTGACATAAAAGAAGAAATAAAAGGTTTGCTTTTTATTCTAAGACGGAATTCAAAATAAATATATGGCACCACTACTCTTTTTCTATTAAGTGTTTCTTTTTCCCTTCTTCTCCCTATACTTTGCCTGTCATTCAGGATGGTACAGTTTTACTGATGGGATTAAGGAAATTAAACTCTACTTCACCTAATTCAGGAAAGCAACCATCAGACAAAATTTAAACTGACAATTGGATTTAAAAGTTATCATTTATACTGAATTTATATATTGGGCTCTCTTCATTTTTAAAATGATTTATAACAGTGTTCTTCAAAAGTCTGTGTTCCCCTGAGGTAATTCATATCCAATTTGACTTATTTCAAAATTCACCCCATGCCTCCTGTTGCATTCAAACCTGAATTCCTGGGAATCTGGGGCTGCAGGTGAGTCCTGGCCCCCGCCTCTTCCTCTGGGTCCCATGGGGCCACTCCTCCATCATCCATCTCTCTCTCTCTCTCTCTCTCTCTCTCTCTCTATATATATATATATATATATATATGTATATATATATATATTTCTCTCTACCTTCCTTATAACAGTGGTAGCTTCTTTCTGCTGTTTTATTGCAGTATAATTGATAAATAAAAACTGCATACATTTAAAGAATATAACTTGACATTTTGATACACATACACACACTGTGAAATAATGGGCACAATCCAGCTAATGAACATGCCTGTCACCTCACATGGTTACCATGTTGGGGAGGGGGTGTCTGTGGGGTGGGGGATATACACCCACTGAGATGCACTAAGATCTACCTTCTTAGAAAGCTCCAGGTCGGGTCAGCACTGATACCCACAGTCACATTTCTGTATCTTAGACTCCATCCCTTATTCACCCTGCGCGACCCTCTGTCTGCATCGCCCATTTCCAGTCCCCCCAGCCCCTGGCAGCTGCCCTCCTACCCTTGACCTCTGTGAGTTTGGCTCCTTCAGATCCCACGTGTAAGTGAAGTCACGCAGTGTTCGTCTTTCTGAGGCTTAATTTCACTTAGTGTGATGTCCTCCAGGTTTGACCCTATTGTCACAGACAGCAGGGTCACCTTCTTTGTTAAGACCAAGCCATAGTTCACCGTGTGAACATGCACCACATCTTCTGTAGCCGTGGACACCTGGGTGGTGCAGGAGCCCTGATTGGGGAGATGGCTGAAATTGCAGTTGGCTATGGGCCATGGTCAGGCATTGCCGCCTTCCGTGGTCTCGCGGGACTTGGCCTGGGATCTCGGGAGACTTGGCCCAGGATCTCACGGGACTTGGCCCGGGATCCCACGGGTCTTGGCCCAGGATCTCACGGGACTTGGCTCAGGATCCCGCAGGACTTGGCCAGGGATCTTGTGAGACTTGAGCTGTGACTTGGCAGATCGGGTGGGCGCCATTTTGGGTGGTGTGTGGTGTGTGTGGGAGTTGTTATTAGAGCCAGAGAGAAAAGCTACCAGAATAAAAAGCCTGTTTGTTTCCAGTCTGCCTCTGAACTTGTTCCCGTGGCGTAGTTGCTCCAAGCGGCCATTGCTTCAGGCAGCTACAGGGTGGTGCCGTACTTTGAAGTGTTTCCTTTTGTCCAGTCTCTTCCCCTCATGCTGCCATCTTGTCCCGCCCCCTTCACACCAGGGGAAACTGCCACCTCCTCTATGCCTGCTCTGTCCCTTTGCCTCCCCGATGCCTTCCTGCTCAACCCAGGAACACCACTTCTCTGAACTTCCAGCATCTTTTCAGGATCCACCCTCACCTGCCCCAAAGTCACACACTCTGGCTGGTTATCTGTGCTGGCGAGTTCCTTCCATCCGCACTCACTCCCTGAGGGAAGGTCCCCCACCCCCTCCCCTTGTGTCCCCGGCAGCAGCGCAGTGATGCAGTAGATTCACTGCATGCACAGACGCGGCGCCGAGAGGCTGTGGCAAGTTCCTTCTCGCCTGCTCCTGTTGGAGACTTCACTCGTGTATCTCAGACTGGAATGACTGAACTTCTCCCCTTGCAAGGGTCGCTCCTGGCCTCGGGGTAGCACTGAGAACGATCCAGCTACCAGACAATCTGCACAAACACTAGGAGAGGCCGTGTGACCTGAGCAGCCTCGGAAGGTAGAAATCCAGTCTGTCACGCAGCTGCCCCTCATTAATCGCCTGGCCCCGAGCGCTGCAGCTCCTTTCTGGCCTGGGCTTTGGCCACAGGACCTCCCCGATCTATTCTTCACAGTAATTCGTGTGAGGATCAGCTAAATGGCTTAAGGCGTCAGCCAAGCTCAGCATCATCTGAGCGGTCTGATTAATCCTTCACCCTGTCCTCCAAAGGTATTCCTCTGATCCTTATATTTTCTAGCACAAGTGACAGGAGGCACCTCTATCTTATTTATAGCTCTAAATAAATTGGTATGAGCATCAACGAAACATATTTATTTTATTTTGCAAGAAATATACCCCGAGAAAATGTCAAGGAAATGATCTTTGAAAAACGCACATCCGAATGCAGCATAAAATATTTAAGGGAATGGCTGATCTCTGGGTTTCTACTTTCTGTTAGATTATTCTACAGACTCTGGTAAAAGTCAAGCCAGTGCTTTTAAAGGCAGAAAATGGCCACGAGTTAAGCACAGCCCTCAAAGCCCCCAGGTTCTCCTTGATTTCTCTTTTACTTCCAGCATTTTGCCTTGAATGACTGGCTTCAAATAACTTAGATATTCAAAAATTGATGAGCGGCACTTAGTAAGGTAAAGCTCACATAAAGACGGTGTGGACTGAGCCAGCCACCAATGCCTTGAAAGTTCACAGCTGCATCGGTGCCTCCTGGTGAGGCACCCATCCACCTTCCTCAAAGCCTCAACATCAGAGGGAATATTTCCATATTGGACCATGGTGTCAAACTAGCAAATCATGTTAGACCAGGAAAAAAAAAAAAAAAAACGAGATTATTATTTAAAGTGCACCATAAATCCATCCAACTGAGTTGACTGGGGGACGAGCACTCCCATGAAGTCACTACTTGTCCCCCCACCCCCTGCAGCGCGTATTACTTTATCCTCATCTCAAGGCAAAGAAACAGAAGCTCCGAGAAGTGGAGCAACATGCTCAGCGGTCGTACAGCAAGGAAGTGGCCAGAATGGCCCCAGAACCTGGCCACTCAGCCCCCGCCACGCCACGTGTGCGGATAGTAGTCCAGGAAGGGCGAGCCAGAGGAGAATTGCTGTGAAGTTCATCAGATTCACTGGTAAATTGCACCAGTGCAAACGGCCATCACATAGGAAAGGGGGAAGCCCGGAAGAAATGGGGTCTTCCTCGGGGTCTGTAAGGGCACCCGGTGGGGAGTGTCCCCAGAAGGGCTCACCAAGTCTATGACCTGGCCAGGCAAGAGAAGGCTCTGCAGACAGACCCAAAGAAGATCACACTGCTCCAGCGGACACCCTGCCCACAGCTCCTCAATGGTCAGTCGGGGGGGGGGGGGACCCATCTGGGGAGACACCTGTGGAGGACAAGCCTGGGCAATGTTGGGGTATCCGGGACCCACCCAAATCCAATTCTCACTAGCCACGTGGACAGACTCCGCAGAAAGCAGGATAATGGAGGCTCCTGTGCTAACACATCTGCACTAGCCTCTTCTCTTTGGGACTGGGGTGTCTAAGGGGGTCCATCACCATCAGAACAAGGGCACTCTCGGCCAGGCCTTGAGGCCTGGCATGCTGGACACAGCATTCACTGGGCTACCATATGCTTGGGTCCAACTCAGTGGGCAGGAAAGAAGTTCTAAGCTCCAGTTCTGAGGTCAATAGCTCTGCTTGCTCTTGGCCTGAAGAAAGGTCAGAACTCTTGCAGCCTCAGTGCCCTTATCTTTACAGGGAGTAAGTGAGATAACCCAGCAGAGGCATCTTCTTAGCATCAGGTGCTCAGAACAGCGCAGTGCCCCACACACTACCCAAAACAGTCAAAGAAACTAAAAGCACAGGCCCAACTCACCCTGTCACCTGCTGTTCAGACATGCAGTAAAAGTGCTGCCAGCACCGCCCTCCCGAAGAGATCAGTGCCCACACTGGCCCAGGGGAGTTCTGTTCAGGAGCCCAGACATGGTAGGGTGGGGTGGGGGGGTGGGTACTGTAAGCACTTCCGTCACCATCAAAGTCTATGGAATATCGAGAATGCCTTCTTTAACTGCAACTAGTGGCCCACTGAAGGTCACAAGGTCTGCCAGCCATGAGCTTTCATTGGTGACATTAATGGTTTTCATGATACACGTTGCCTTGGTCTGTTCAGCGTGCTATAACAAAATACCTTAGACTGGAATATTTATAAGCAACATAAATTTGCTGCCAACAGTTCTAGAGATTGGGAAGTCCAAGACCACGTTGCTATCAGAGCCAGCATCTGCTGAAGGACTTCCCCTCAAGGATGGTGGCTTCTTGCTGGCCCCTCACATGGCAGAAGGGGTGAATAAGCCCCCTCAGGCCTCTTAATAAGGGCACTAATCCCACCCACGGGTGCTGTGTCCTCATGACCTCACCACCTACCAACGGCCCTCCCTCCTAATATCGTCACTGTGGGGATTAGGATTTCAACATATGGAGTTTGATTGGACACAAGCATTCGGACCATAGCATGCGGATCAACTAAAATACTCACCGAACCATCCTCTCCCTTGCAGGAGGAATCCACTAAGGCAGAGCCTTCCCCTGGGGGACATGTGTGAAAATAGCCCTAAGCCAGCGATGGGTCCCTAAGGGTTCCATTAGCCCAGTGCCAGCTACCAAGGTGACGGGGTCTGCTTCCCAGCCGTGGCATGGTTTCAAGACTGACGCTCAGTGGGAGTCAGAGCACCCAAGAGGCAGCAGCCGGGACTCAGTAAGCTCACACAACAGGTTGATGTGCACCTGGGGCCTGCACGTTAACGTTAATGCATCTTTAGTGAATGTCTCCCGTGCGGACAGGCTGCTCTGAGAGTTGTGCATCCCAATAACTGAGAACCAAGGAGCCATGGGGCGAGCCAACCCCTCGCCCGCTTCAAATTTTTTGAATTGTTACTCAAATCTACCAAAATGGACCCAAGAGAGGTGCATGACCAAATTGGCTTAGATCTGCTTAGGACAAAAGCATTTTTAGTGTCACTACGTCTGTGCACATAAAGGGGGGAGACACAAGGCAGGCGTCCACTGTTCTGTAGTGGCCACTCAAGCTAAGAACAGCCAAAGCCACCCCTGCAGAGTCACCAGCGAAAACCACCAAAGCCAGGAGATCACATTCAAGGCCTTACCGCACAAAGAGGGACAGGACAAGAAAGGTTTCAGTTAAGAAATGGTTTCTCTATTGTGAATCGGGCTACTATAAACATCGATGTGGCTGCATCACTGTAGTATGCTGATTTTAAATCCTTTGGATATATATACTGAGGAGTAGAGCCAACCTAGGTGCCCTTCAACAGATGAATGGATAAAGAAAAATGTGGTCCATCCACGCAATGGAGCATTACTCGGCCATCAAGAAGAATGACTTTATGACAAATTGCTGGTACATGGATAGATCTGGAGACTATTGTGCTAAGTAAAATAGGCCAATCCCCCCAAAAACAAGGGTCAAATGTTCTCTCTGATATGTGGAAGCTAACCCACAATAAGGGGAGAGGGGAAGAATAGATATTCAGTGGATTAGACACGGGAGAATGAAGGAAAGGGAGAGGGAATAAGGAAAAGAAAGACAGTGGAGTGAATCTGACATCACTTTCCAATGTACTTATATGAATACACCACAGTGAATCTCACCATCGGGTACATCCACAAGACTGGGGTCCTAATTAGAATAAGATACATTCCACGTTGGTATGATGTTTGTATATTTCAAAGTGGACTCTACTGTCATGTACAGCTGAAAAAAGAACCGATAAGATTTAAAAATGGCTTCTCTGTAGTTATGCCTAAGAATTAAGCAACCAACTCCAAATAAGAATCTGTCTCCTGAAATGAGTATAATCCCCCTTAGAGGCCAACAGGGGACTCTGAATCCAGATCTCTGGGTCCCTAGTTTGGTAAAGGAACAACTTGGGGAGACATCAAAGTCCAGCTTCAGGATTTCCTGGACCTTAAGGGCATCTGCTTAAACCAAGCCCCTGGGTGGGTCCTGGTCTGCTCTCCTCACACTGGGGAGTGTCTGTGTAAACACGCTACCTTGCAAAAGTGGCCCATCCAGCAAACCAGCCAGGGAGCCAGCTGCCTTCACCAAGAAGGCTGGCCTGGACCCTAGGACCAAGCTCAGGAGGAGGAGAAAGTGCTTGTCTATGTAGCCTCTGCTAAGTGACCAGCAGTGCTGACCATTCTCGGGCTCAGGAGACACAGGTGAGGACACCACTGTCACCCACGCAATCCTGAGCAGCAGCGCAGAGCTAGACGGGCATGTCAGTCAATCGGAGCGAAGCTGCCCTCCCTCCAGTGTCTGACAAGGACCCTGAGGGGCAGGGGCTGAGTCAGAGATCAGCAGGCTCCAGCCACGGAGAGGAGCCACAGGCTCTCAGGGGGGTGGCTCAGCATCGAGTTTCCTGCTCGTGACTCTTCCTTCTGCAGGACCCTGTGGGTCGGTGGCCCACCCCATTCTGCAGCCACGTACATGACCTGGATCCCGTGTCGGCAAGGATGCCACAGCCAGGGAAGAGAGGGGGAGCCAGGCTCATCACTCCTGCCCACAGGCCTGCGAGTTCTGTGGTGCACAGGCCTGCAGGGAAGCCTGGGAGAGGAGAGGACCCTGTGGGGAAGAGGGAGGCCCACGGGGAGCGGGAGCTGTCTCCACCCCTGGAGGGAGGAGGAGCGGGAGCTGTCTCCACCCCTGGAGGGAGGCGGCTCGGATGTGACGGTGCAGCAGGTCCCATCACGGAGCTTCGAGGCCCCAAACTCCTCCTGCGCTCCATCCCCACACACCCTGAATTCCCACAGCGATTCCTCCTCTGTACGGTGAGACAGACAGGCCACCCGGAAGGGATGAAGCCTGCCTTTGTGATCAATGACCTTCCAAGGTGCTGACACGTGAGAAGCGATTGTAAAAACCAAGAAATCACTCACAGAGGTTGTGCAGGTGGGTCATGAAACCCAAGAGGCCGCGTGGGAACGGAAGATGACCCCAAGGCGGGGTCGAGATGGAGGCTGCTAGACCGGCAGCAGGAGGACCCCGGAGGCAGGCCGGGTGCAGGCAGGCCGGGAGCCTCTGAGGGAGCAACTGAGAGTGGAGAGGAACGCGGTGGCCCGAGGCCCGAGGAAGACAGGCTGCCTGCTCTCTGGGCCGCGCTCCGGAGCATCTTTCCTGAAGGCCCAGTGGAGGGCCGAACTTGGTCCTCCAACTGGAAATTCAGGGAGCCCCTTTACAGGTGGGCTGTACCCCAACCTCTCTGACCTGCCACATGTCCAGCCATGCCCACCAAGACCCGCTTCTGTGCCTGTCCCATCTCCTGCCTCTGCTGGCCTCCAGGAATTTTTGACCCTGTTCAGCCCCAGAGAGAAAATCCCCTTTCTTAGCTCGCTCCTGGGTTCCGTCACAACCTGTCACAGGAGCGAGCTCTGCCTTTCTTCTGTATTTTTTTGGATGGGCTAGAGAATGAGTCTTAAGCCTGACCTTCCTAAAAAAAAATATTCCTTTTCTCATTCTGGGATCTTGAATTCCTGTTAAACCACTTCAAGAAAATGGCCTGCTCCCTGCTCTGCCTCGTCACGTTGGATGGCGGAGACAGCCTTGATTCTCAGCAGGGGAACATTTATCTCCACAGGTCACTTTCTGAGAAAGGTTAAAGCAATTGAAAGAAGCTTTTCCCTCAATATCAAAGCCACAGACTTACGTGATTGCCTAAGCCTAAAGAAATCCCAGTAAAAAAAAAAAAAAAATTAAAAATTAAAACAGGCTTTTCCTGAAGAGAACACCTGCTGCTATTTCTTAGCCCAGAAAGTTATCAGTGTCCTGGGTGGAGCGCCCCACGAACAAACTCAAAAGGGGTTAGGGAAATAAATCATCTGACTGTCTACATTTTTCCTTTGTGACAGTCATCTTGTTGAAAAAGGCCATTATTTCTTGTGCTAATGGAAGTGTCTTGCTAGGTGAGACTTAGAAGTTATCTCAAATGTTTAGAAAGCTTCGTCTTTTCAGTGTATTTTCCTCCCTTTAGCTAATAATTTTCTGCAGAAGAGCTACAAATTATGGCACAGTTATGAATACCTGCACTTCAAAGGTATGACAGTCTTACTTGAGGTCACCCTCAATGACCTTGACATTATCTTGCACTCCCCCACCCCCCCATGCACTATGCCACATACCCACCATCTTTCCAGGGATAGGCCTTTTCTTGACAAACATATAGCCCAGATTTTCCATCTTTATTCACAGGTTGTCAAAAAAAAAAAAAAAAAATCCCAACTTTTTATTTGAAAAATATGTCCCCCAGAGCCCTGGCCGGTTTGGGTCTCAGCCAGAACGTCCTGCCAACCTGCAGCCACTCTGACGGCTCTGCCCACGTGCCAGGCTGGTTGCTGAACGGCTTCAGTCGATCCCTGGCTGCAGCACTGCTTTCTGTGGGTGCTCCCTGCTCCCCTCTTCTCCTCGATCCCTCCAGCCAGCTTCCATTTATACTCGTATTGCTTCCTCAAGGCCACCGTGGGCCTCCAGGTCCCCATCTTGAGCCACAGAAGACAGCACGATACTCCGCACCACACCCCCCTGCTCCAGTTACTCTGTCTTCTAGCCTCAGATGCCACACGCCTCCGGCTTTGCGTCGGCGCTCCGGCCCCTCCTATGGGAGCCCCTCACCTCCCACATGCCCTGGACTCTGGCCATCTCTCAGAGCACTCCGCTCCTGTCCTCACCCCCGCAGTCTCCACAGTGCTGAGACTCTGAGTGATCGTCTCCACCACGGCCTCTCTGGGCCTGTCAGCGTATCCAGCTGGGGAAGCGCCAACCCGGCGTGTGCAAGACCAAACCCGACGTGCCCGTGTTATTGCCCACTGCATCCCAACTACTACTGTTGTGCCCCGCGGCTTGGGACCCCCAAGAAGACCACCAGAGTCCTTGGTCAATGTAAATCACAAAGAGTCATTTATTAGCAAGCTCGAGCTTGGTCCTCTGCGCACTCGGTAACCCGTGACGCTAAGAGGCCCCGAGCCCGGATTTAGCAGGGTTTTTATAATGAAATACATACGAGTTAAGGGGGGCTTCACAGCGCTCTTTTGATTGGTTAACATATAAAGTCACGTACAAAGCATTATTTTTGAGTTTTGGGTTAGCCTGACCACTAGGGGAAGGGTGATCAGCCACCCGGTTTTGCAAGCTAGACAAAATAGGGAACAAGAATAAGTTTTGGGTCAGCCTGACCGCTAGGGGAAGGGTAGTCAGCCACCCAGTTTTGTAAGCTAGACAAAATAAGGGGCAAGAATGTTTTGTGGCTTTTCTAAAGACTGAGAACAGTTTTGGGAATGACTTATGTTTACACAAGCGTTTGCATTTTTCACCTTTCACTACCAAAGGAGCGCGCACCCCGCCCCTGCGCCAGGGAAGCTCTCCTAGCAGAGACAGGAGCATCTCCCTGGAGGCCTTCCTTTCATTTCGCAGGTCTCCTGAGTAGCTCCCACATCTGTCAGTGGCTCCCAAATCTGTCTGCTAGATACACCACCCGCATCATCTCCACCCTCTGGGCCCAGCAGCCTTGATGGCCTCTTTGCCCTGCCTAGTTCGCCTCCTATCTCCCGTTGCAGCTGGATTGAACTTCCCAAAACTTAGACCGGATCCTGCCACTACTTCATTGCTTTAAGAACTTCAGTCCTGAGTCTTTCCCACTGTGTTCAGGAGGAGATCTGGAGTCTCGCCACGACTCTAGGCCCTCCCCAGCCAGGCTCTGCCCCTCCTGCAGCCCCTCCTCTGCTCTTCCCGTCACACCTGTGACATGCAGAACTGCTTCAGTGCCACCGTCTCGCTCACCCTCAAACTTCGGCACAAGGCTTTCACCTGCCTGCCTCAAACAATGCCCTCTCTGCACAGCCCAACTCCTGACACACACCTGTTCAGGTGTACGTGCACCTCAAGTTGTATTGAAGAGGATACCTGCATTGGGGAGAAATTTCCCTGAGCCTTTGGCTGGAATGAGTCTCCCCGCGGTGTGGTCCCTTGGCACAGGTGCCTGCAATCATTGTAATTAATTATACTTTCACTTTCATTTTTTTTCTCTATATTCCCTTCTTTCCCCCTCTAAATCACAAGGCCTATGGCCACAGGACTACTTTTATTCATTCCCTACTGTATCTCCAGGACAAAATAGACACTGGGAAATAGTAGGCACTACAAGAGTATTGAACAAATGTGAGCATGAATAAAACAGGAGACTAAATCTCACCTCCTCCACAAGCCTCACCTCACCCCGCGGGGCTCCCCCAGGGTTTCTCAAACTTCACACTGTCAACATTTTGAGCAGAACAGTCCTTTGCTTTGGAGGTTGTCCTATGCATTGTAGGACATTTGACAGCATTTTAAATACCAGTAGCACATGCTTCCCCACAAGTGGGGACAACTAGAAATGTTTGCAACATGGAGACAGGAGACAGGAGAACCCCTGGCAGGCCGGCTTCTGGCCCTTCTGCCATCTTTGCGGCCTCTTGTGGCCATGACCATCTGGTGTCTTTGCTTGGGGCATATGCTTTAGTCTTGACACCCCTAAGGAACTAACAACTCCTTTAAATAAGGGCCCCATCTTCTAGTGTCCCCATGACACTACATCCAGGGCTGAGGGTGACGACTGGAACTGGCCTATTTGTCCACTGGTGGAAAGGACAGGAAAGCTAGATGGCTACATTGTGGGTAGAATTCTGACTCTCTGTCCTAAGTGTATCCTCAACATTTCAACATTGGCAAACTGAGCAATATCAGAAAGCCTGGATTGTATACAGTTCTGTTCTATGTGCTGCGTAAAGAGGATTCAAAACTGCACAACTCTCTTCTCCCTGTCTGGAGTTAATTCAACTCTTGTTTTCTAAAAATCCAACCACGTCAGCCACGTCCCGAGCAGCTTTCTAGGGGCTCAGCGGCCACTCCCTTGGAACGTTCTCTTCTCTGGATAACTCAGTTCTGCGAAGCTGTGGTCCGTTCAGAACAGACTCCAAGGGAATGGGGCCAACTTGCCCTTGACCTTCTATCATGATGTAGGATTGCTCCTAAACCATCCCAGATGTCTCTGGCTCTCTTTAAATAAGTAATGGCAATAATAACAGTATTTGTTTAAAAGTGAATGGTTAAAATATCATTTATATCAAATATTTACCAAGTGTTTATGCACTAAAGGTGATTTTAGCATTGTAACAGTCCTACTTAAAAAGAATCCCAACACCCCATTTTTTACTATCAGAAAACTACTATTCTATTTAGGCAGTCATCTCAATGAAGAGATGCACACGTTAAAACAGACAAAAAGTACTGCAGCTTTTCTTTATCGCACACACACACACACACACTAAAATATAATTAATCACAACAAAGCCTTTCCTGTGAGTTCGGCCAGGTGGCAAGAACACCCCCAAAGTGGTAACCCTCGTTCCAAGCCCAGCTCTGCCACCAGGAGCTCGGGAACATTCCCCTGTCCAGACAGCCCCTGACATACCACGTTTCAACTTACGATTTTTCACCTTTACGATGGTGCAAAAGCAATATGCACAAAGTAGAAAACTTTTATTTAAATTTGAATCTGGAACTTTCCCCAGGCAGATGGCAAGCCCCACCATTCTCTCTCAAGACGCCAGGCACTAGTGAGAGAGGGCAACTCTCAGGCAGCCCAGGATCACGGGGAACAGGCGACGTTCCACAGTGTACCAGGCTACTGAGGCAAGATGATGCCATCGCTTACGTACAGTAAATGTGTCTTCAACTTGTGGTCTTTTCAATTTAGGATGGGTTCATCAGGACACAGCCCCATCAAAAATCAAAGAGCATCTGCACATCCCTCCAACCCTCAGTTTATTCATCTTTAGAATGGGGAGAGAGATTCCACGTGGGGCCAAGAGCCCTCCTAGAGCACAGATGTCAGTTCTGAGTATAGCCTATGGCAGTGTTTCATTCCAAAATGACTTTTCTGCTCCTTTTTGACTGACATGTGACAAGCATAAAGTTGGTAAGCTAAGATCTACACTGCCCTTGGATTAAATGATATGAAAGAAAAAGACAATATTTTGGAAGAGGGACAATTTGCCTGCACTCAGAAGTTGGCAATAAGGAGCTTATGCAGAAATCTTCACGTAACACAAAGCTCCAGATTAGCAGGCTTGTAAGAAAATATGCAGACGTTCAGAGATAAAAGGGCAGTCCAGAGAAAAGAAGATTTCAAGGTGGAAGTAAGCAAAACAGTGAAACTCAGACAAAGGACCCACCACAGCCCTCGCCACTCCCTGAGCCAGCTATTCCAACTGCAGGAATCGACTTGGGTAACATTTCTCTCTGTGGGCTTCCTGCCCTTCCTGACCCTCTCCAATGAGTACAGCAAATGACCACAGATGAGCTTTAGCCACATGTAAAAGCAAAAAGTGGGAAATCCGTTAATGAGCCAATGAACGGATCGACTGTACATTTCTACAGTGAGTAAGGTAGCTATAAGGGTCCAGGTGCACTTATAGGGAGCAGAAGACCCCCTATTTTAAGCAGAATGAGAGGCTTCATATGGGGAACCAGGTAGCTCTAAAGTTGTCAGAGGGTTGCAAGAGTGAGCTGGACCTCCAGGAAGAACTCTGAGGTCCAGAGACCCACCTGCCCCACCAGGGAGCCTCTACCTCAGCAGCAGGTATGTGAGAGCTCAGAGTCCCCCTCTACAACTCACCACAGGGAGCCCTGGACCCTCTTGTCCCAAGTTAGGGCAGGTGCAATATGGCGGACTTCTTACCTGCAGAAGAGTGATACCAGGATACGGAGCCAGCTGCCAGCACTGCTATGCTGTCCACGCCATCCCACAGCAAAACACTGTCATCTCTGTGACCCACCCAGCAGCAGCAACAGCCAGCGCAGCAGAATGATGTCCTCCTGCACCCACATCTCCACACCTCAGCCTACGGGCTCCAAAGGCTGGAACCAACCTACAGTCACAACCAGAGCAGCAAGGGAGGGCTGAGTGGGGTGCTCAGCACGATGCTTCACCCGCATGTTAGAGATTCTCCAAAAGGCACAACCAGCAAAGTGTGCATGTACAGAAAGAAAGAGATTTATTTTAAGGAATTTGGATCACACAAGTGTGGGAAGTCCAAAACTGGCAGGGTAGGCTGGCAGGCTAGTGACCCAGGGACGAGTTGATATTGCAACTGGAGTGAGAATTCTGGAGACAGAATTCCTCTTTCTGAGGATAGTCACTCTTTTGGCTCTTAAGGTCTTCGACTGATTGAATAAGGCCCACCCACATTATGGAGGGTAATCTGCTTTACTTTACATATTAATCACATATTATCTAAAAAAAAAAAAAAAAATACTTCACAGAAACATCCAGACCTGTTTGACAAATATCATGGCCCAGCCAAGTTGACACACAATCCATTAAGAGTGCTCAATAAAGGATAGTTATGAGATTAAGCTCAAATTACTGACCTGATGGACGTTACAGAGAGTGGTAAAGACAGATAAGCACAGCTCAGTGTGATACGAAACAGGCACTCAGGATGCCATGGGTGTGGGTTAGAAGATGCACAAGAAAGAGCAAAAAAAAATACAAAGAAGGTTTCCAAGAAGCAGGAAAGGGTGCTGAAGTTGCAGGTAACAGGGTGGTCTCTGCAGACGCTGGACCCGAGATCCAGCAGTTGCTCCCCAGTTCTGCTCACACTAGGATCTAGAGAGGACACCCACTTTTGTCAGGGGTCCACTGCTAGTGGAGGTGGAGGTATCCGAGGCAGCCAAAGGCAACGGTAATGCAGAGGGGCAAGGTCAGAAAACCAGGCCAGGCATGGAGCCCAAGGAAAGAGTAGAAACAAGACAGCGAGCTCTCCGAGGGTGAGAAGCAGAGAGATCAAGCGAGGACCAGAGAGGGGAAAGCTGCAAGCTCAAGCTCAGACCCGCAGGGCTGTGCTGCGCCCCAGCCCAGGGCAAGGCCTTCCCACCATGCGAGCCGCAGAAGCAGGGTCACAGCCCCGGCACCAAGCCAGGTCCCGCCATGGTCGGAACTCGGGGACTCTGACAGCGGGACAACACGAGTCTCCCGAGTCTCCCGGGCACAGCGAGGAACCCAAGTCCTGATGCTGACGACACTATCTTTGCAATCCAGGGTCCACCCATGTGAAGGAGCCACCCCCCCCCCGTCCCAACTCTCCACCCGAACACCCCAGGGGCACAGGTGTCCTATCTCTAGTCACTTCATCCCGTTTTATCTATTCCCCATGATTATTGTTCAAACTTTTGTTCAAACTTTCCAAATGTTGTCCTTACGTCCTTTAGCTATAGATGGCGTGTTGACCCCCGGGGTCACACCCGATGAGCTCAGGGTATTTGGGTACCAAAGACTCAACGCAAATCCCCAAAGACTTTTCTCTACAGTGGAGATCCTAGTAGGTTTTGAGTGAGTGAAAAACTTCCAACACCACACTGAAACCTGAGGGCGTCCACGTCTCCATCTCAGGTGGTACCGGACCCAGACAAGCGGGATTCACCCTGAGGGAATGGCTCATGTCAAAGAGAGCCTCTCCTGGGGTCTCTCCTGGAGCCACTGTGCTGTCAGGTGGAAAGAGGAGAGGAGCAAAGGCTGTCAAAGCCCTCAGAGCTCCGTTACATAAATTTTAAAATAAATAAATAAAAGGCTCAATGGGCATTGATGTTAGAAAGACTGGAGGCAATTAAACCTATATAAGACTATCATTCGGCCTATTTTACCTAATGTTTCCTATATTTTTCACCCTTCTGCAAATCTCGGGTGGGTGTGTGCATATCATTTCAACCCATTTTGGTCTCTTCTCTTTAAACTTTCAATTACACCCCCACGGCACCCAATGGAAGGGAATGGTAATCAATTTCTTAAATAAATCCATGTAAAATAAATTTAAACTCAAAGGATCTGAATAACAAGTCCATTTCGTTCAACCAGGAAATCAGATTTGTGACAGCTGAGGCTTTTTGAAAAATTGAATCTATTTTCAAAGAATTTATTCAAGTGCTCACCGTCCCAGGCACCGTAACAGAACCATACCCAACCGGCCGTTCTCACACGGGTTGTATTTGTAATTTAAGAGCACACCAGACAGTGGGTGACAGGTTTTGTTTCTAGATTGGCCAGCCTGACGGAGTCGCTGTACCTCTAAGCCTTTGTTCCTGCACTTGTAAAATGGGGTGCTTCTGATTAATGCCTTGGTGATCAGTTGTTCACCCTCTTATACCCTCACCCTTGGGGTGCTTCTGATTAATGCCTTGGTGATCAGTTGTTCACCCTCTTATACCCTCACCCTTGGGGTGCTTCTGATTAATGCCTTGGTGATCAATTGTTCACCCTCTTATACCCTCACCCTTGGCCAAGTGCCTTGGCACATGCGTTCACCCTGGGCTTGGTCACATGTGTGTCTTTGTCAGTAGAATATCAACAGAGAAGCAGAGCACAGGTTCCAAGTAAAGGCCAAAAGTCCTTCCAGGCCCCCACTTGGTTTCCTGGGCTCCTTTGGGAGCCAGGGGAAGGACAGCGGGACCAGCCCACTGGCCCAAGGAGGATGAGATGCCCGGAGTGAGTTCAGGCCCCAGCGGAGTCTCTCCAGCCGGATGAAGCCAACACCATTCCCCACGAGCAAGAAGGGCCGAGATGGGCGGAAAGGGCCAGCAAGCCATCGTGACGACAGGTAACTCAGGGGGACTGTCACATGGCCACACTCACCAGGTCAGGGACTCACCCCTGCTGCAGCTGCCCTGCCAACCTGTGGGGAAAAGCTGTTGAAATTGTGCCTCAGAGGGGCCTGAAAGACTGCCAGCTGCTTCCCAGCCACGGGCAGGACCCCAAGCTCTCCACCCCTGGGGCAGGTCCCCAGGTGCCCCTCCATTCCAAACCTGGCTCCCTACTCGGGAGACCCGGTGCCCACACCAGGCCTCGTGAACACATTCTGCCTCCCACCCAGCTCCTCTGGACCCTGGTAGAAAGTGGGCTTAGTTCATTATTCTGACCCACCTGCCCCCACTAAGAAAAGCAAGAAAAAGAAAGTTCTCCTCAGCACCTCCCATCTGCATGTCCTGCAGGATCCAGGGCCAGACCGTCCCCTCTCCTCTGACGCCCCCTCTTCCCTCCCCTTGTCGGATTATTATAAGGGGTTGAGGTCTATAGCCCCCCGTACCCGGGATGGACCTCTTCTGTCTACCAAAAGAGGCCAGAGGGGCCTACCTCAACCATGAGACTGGATTGGGAAAGTAAAGGCCACCGACGCCTCCTCCCCGCCTTCAAAAGAATCAGAGCCGACTCGGGGAGCCCAGTCAGTAGAATGCCGGAACTCGGTTTATTGAGGAAGTTGGACGGTCTTAGAGAGGACATGGACCAATCAGCAGAAAGATCATAAGGACACATCAGGAGCATGGGCGGATGCCATTGGCGGAGCCATTGGCCTATCCTTGGGGTGGTTTCAGTTCTCACAGCCACGCCCCCTGCTTAGCCGAGGTCCTGTAACAGGGCGTGGTAATGTGGCAAGCAGCCAGAAAGCAGTGTAAGGTCCCGACATCCCCTCACCTGATATTCCCGAGTCATGCCTTAATCTGGGAGGGCACCAGACATATGGCATAGCATTACTGCAGAGGGTCACAGCAACATTAACTCTATGCTGGAAGAACTGTCGGTCCTACTGTCCCTGAGACGGCTTGCTGCACACCAGGTAGTTTGGTGAGCAAACCATTTCCCAAGGCTACTTAAGCTTGTGCCTCTTGTTTTTTGCTTGGGCGAGTGTGACCAGAGTTGGCAGAAGAGTTCTTTCCTTCAGGGTAGACTAAGAACAAGCTCAATTGCCCCTTCCCCAGCACCCAGCTTAGAGACCAGCAAGGGAAGGCCGATGGCTGTCCTAATGCAGACACAGGGCCCTTCATTTGTAAACAGTAGGAGCCCATGCCATACCTAGTGAGGGTCACCTAAAGTGAAGCTGGTACCAAAGGCACAGCTGCCGGGGTGAAATCCACCAAGGTCACTATGGCATGGGGAGGGGGTATCTTTTTCCAACGGTTACTGGCCACAGCCTGACTGACCCCAACTGAGGCCCAGGACAAAAGCCCTACAGGACACCAGAGACAGGGCTGCGCTCAGTGGACTCCCTGAGGAAGAGGTGAACTCCATCTTCGACTCTGAGGCAACCGCTGACCACACCAGGATGTGGATGCTCAGGCACACCTAAAGGGGCCTGTGATAGTGGTGACTGTCCATTGGTACCTGCAGGTGCCATCAGGTCATATGGGAGCTGGACACAGACCCTACAGCAGCATCAAGGCACCAAAAGGCCTCAGCTGAAATTTATTACTAATGATCAAGGACCCACAGAAAGGAAAAATTCCTTTCAGCAAAGAGAAGTGTTTTATGTCATTAGACTAGTCCTAAGCATTTAAGAGCCTAATACAGGTCCATTGCAAGGCTCTGAAGGACACGAAGAGAATCAAGGTGAACTGTCTGCCCTCAGAAGAGGGGTAAGAGGTTTAAAATTCATTATAAACCCAAGAAACAAGAGCTATGAACAGCACAGCAAAAAGTAATTAAGTGGTAACGTGTTCTACGCCAGGGGTTCTCAATTTCCAGGGCGCTTGAGAATGCCCTAGGAAACCCAAGTGCTCCTGAACCCAGGAGTACATCGGGACCTACAGGAGAGGGTGCACTGAGCACAACACACCCCTAACTAGGGGACACCAGGGGCACCCAGGATGCACACAAGTGCCCTGAGAATTCAGACAAGATGGGATCATGCAGCATCTTGGACTTGTGAACAGCAGCTGCTCAGACCTCAGTGCTGCCACCGGAGACGCACCAGACACTCACAGACCCAGACTCAGGCAAACTCTGCTGGATCCTGGCTGGCACCCTCAGGGGCACTTTGTAAGATCATGTTAAAAATATTCAACTCCTCTTTTCCCAGATGGGCCTCGAGCCATCTAATAGGAAGCTTGCTCACTTGCCCAGGACTCAAACCAGCAAGAGGTGGGCGGTAAGCAAGCCATCCATTCAGAAGGAGCCACCATCCCTAAAAGCCATCAGCTGCTTCAAACTCTTGCTGAAGGCTAGCTGATGGACTTGGTGCATAAATGTAGGAGCCCTAATTAAGGAGATAGCTAAGATTGCGGTTAGCTGTGAGCCATAAAGATGCTCAGGCATTACCACCTTCCATGGTCTCGCGAGACTTGGCCCAGGACATTGCGGATTGGGTCGGCGCCATTGTGTGTGGTTGCAGGAGTGTGGATGGTGTTGGAGTTGTTGTTGGAGCTGGAGAGAGAAGCTGGCAGAATAAAGAGCCTGTTCGTTTCCAGTCTGCCTCTGAACTTATTCCCATGGCGTCGTTGCTCCAAGCAGCATTCGCTTCAGGCAGCAACACATCTAAGCTCCCTTCCACCTCAAATAGAAGCTTCCCAAATTTTGGTCAATTATGATCAATAAGTGCGACCTGAGCAATTTGAGATCTTCCTGCCCTAGTGTGAGTCACTGTGTGGAAGTGCCAATTAAACAAAATGATGAAGGTTCTTGTTGGATGATAAATTAGATCCCAAAGAAGTACTCAGAAAATACCACTGTTCCTGGGAAAATATACTCTCCATTGCTCTAAAGGAGGGATGAGTTTTAAAACATGTACTTACCAAACATATCCTGAGTGCCCACCGGTGCCAAGCATTGCTTAGGTGTAGAAGAAGCAACGTTGAGCAAGCCAGAGTGGCCCTGCCCTCTGCTCACTGTCCAGGGGTTGAATGAGGAGGGCGGGTGGAGCTAGAGAAATGCCCCGATAGTCCCAGGAAACAAGGTCTTTCAAACCCAGCACACATCCATCATTCCACACTATCTCATTTCACTTATTCTTCCCAAACTACTGTGCAGAGCAGCTACCCTAGCCTGTACCAGAAAGACACAAAGAGTTCCCCAAGTTCAAGTCAATACTATTTCCAACTTCAAGACCTTTACAGTTGTGGGCTGGGGTTGTGGCTCAGTGGTAGAGCACTTGCCTAGCATATGTGAGGCACTGGGTTGGACCCTTAGCACCACATAAAATAAACAAAAATAAAGGCATTGTGTCCATGTATAAAAAAACTTTTTTTTAAAATTTTTACAGTTGTGTGGACATCCTGGTTTAGTGTGATAAGATTGAGCATCTCTCCATAGGCTTGCAAGTGTTTGGCTTCCCCTCTACAAAGTGCCAATTCATGTCCTTTTCCTGTGTTTCTGTTGGTTTCCAGCTTTCTGCTTGTTGATTTGTAGGTGCTCCTTAAAAACTTAGAAACTAATCCTTCACTGGTCATGTGACTTTCAAATTCCTTCTCCCAGTAGATTAGCACTGCCTGTGAAGTCTGGAGTAGACCCGCCCCGCCCTGAGAGAAGACTACACTCGCCTGACTCATTGATAAGAATCTTGATCATGTGACTTGTTTTGACCAATAGATTGTGAGCAGACATGACACATGACCCTTTCAAGCCCAGGTTTTTCAGAGCTTTTGTACTTAACTCAGGGCACCTCTCTGAGCCTGGATCTTGGAATGAAGACCCCAGGGGCAGACCCTCTGCCAGCTCACAGTTGCCTCAGCAGAAACGAGCCTCTGTTATTGTGGGCCATAGGAATTCTGGTGTTGGTTGCAACATAGGAACGCTGAATGATTCAAAGACTGATACAGGAAGGAGGTGCCACCATAATAAACCACAAAACATATGCATGGGCACAAGGCTCAGTGATAGGTGACACTAAAACTAACACTGGAGGATTTTTATGTGGTGGGGAAGCATTTGCTAAAACATCACCAGTGCTAACTATAAGCCAAAAGTGTGACTAGTGAACGTGTGGCTTTAGCAAAGAAAGGGGAAGACAGAACACTGGTAACGTTGGGCACTTGCTAACGGCTATTTTGACAGGCACAGTAAGAAAGAAATAAGCACACGGAAGAAATGGCCATTTTGCAAGCAGAATTGAGGGTTTGGAGAGGCCATAAATTCCAGAACTTGCAGGGTTAGACACTGGAACTGTTCCTCATCTCCAACTGGTAAAAGATAAAACTGAGAAGGCCTTGAACCTGGAAGCCCAATTAAGACTCATCCTCAGGCAGGTGCGGAGGCGCACTCCCGTAATCCCAGCACTTAGGAGGCTGAGGCAGGAGGATCGCGAGTTCAAAGCCAGCCTCAGCAATGGCAAGGCACTTAGCAACTCAGTGAGACCCTGTCTCTAAATAAAATACAAAAAAGGGCTGGGGTTGTGGCCCAGTGGTCGATGACCCTGAGTTCAATCCCCAGTACCACAAAAAAAACAAAGACTCATCCTCGGGGCCAAGGCAAAGTCAAGCGCCTCCATCGGCCTGTTGTTAGAACCTTACTTAGGCAGAAATGGGGAGAAGGAAGCAGAACTAACTAACTAACTAACGCTCCACCTGTGAGGGGAAGAAGCACTGAAAAGCGGATGAAATTAATGATTCCAGAAATAGCAACCTGAGCCCCTGATTCAGAAACACACAATCGTTACTATTTTCCAACAATGTGTAACAAATACCCAAGACGCAGCTGCTTCAGGCCACCAGGCTCGCTCTCCCAGCTCCTGCGGACCAGGAGTCTGGCTTGGGTCAGCTGCGTTCTCCCCTGAATCAAGGTGTTAGCAGCTGTGACCACATCTGACCCTCGGGGTTCTTCCACACTCCCGGCTGGTGGAGAGCTCAGTTCACGAAGTTGAGGAACTCAGGCCCTCAGTTCCCTACCACGTGGCCCCTCCACCAGGTGACAGTTGGCTCTCCAGAGGCCTGGAGGAGAGCTTCTCTGCCACTTCGAGTATCTCTGACACCCTGTCTCTGACCTCTAGAGCATCTGTGAAGGGCTCACGTGATTAGGCGAAGCCTATGACTCAGGAGCTTCTCTTTCAATTACCAGCAACTGATTGGGGACCTCGAAGACCTTTACATTTTCTTTTACATTTTCCACATATTATAACTCAGTTGTGGTGTCCCTCATACTGGAAGGTGGCAGTCCCCTCCAAAGAAAAGAAAACAGATGGGCTTTCCATGCAGGTAGGGCACCTTGGGGTCATCTAAGAACTCTGTTCAACACAGGGGCACCACAAGAATAAGGAGTTGGCACAGATGGATTTCAAGTATGAATGCGACTGTGTAAGTCTACATCTCTCTTCTCCTGGAAGTCACGCAAGCAATGAGAAACTTTTTTAAAAATCCATTCTTGTTAATATTTGGAAAAAGATTTAATTGGAAGACTTTGACACATGTGTCAAGATTGATAAATGTAAATGCAGCTACAACTGAGCCGAAGCTATGTGAAAGGAAGCAAAAGAAAAGCAGAGTGGAGAGAAGACAGAATGTCATCAGAACTCAAAGGAGTACCACAAAATGCTCTTCCTGAAGGTGAGCAGCCCCATGCTGTGGAAGGCTGGTCCCTTGTCTACAACAGAAATGAAATGTGGGAGTGGCGTGGAGCTATCAGCCAAACTCTCTTGATCAAGTCTGGCTGGTAAAAGCAGAGAAAGGACTAGATTTTTAAAAACAAAAAAAATTAAGCCATATCCCAGAAAGCAATCCATCTCTGAAAAGATATCTTACCCTGCTCTTCAAAAGAACCACTTACAAGCTAATCAAGGAAAATGTGGCCATGCAATGAAAAGTAGTAAAAGGAACTAGCACAACCTTCGTGTAAAGATAATGAAGGAAGCCGGGTATGGTGACGAACTCTGTAATCCCAGCAGCTCGGGAGGCTGAGGCAGGAGGACTGCAAGTTCAAACCAGCCTCTGCCACTTAGTGAGGTGCAAGAGCCCTAATTAAGGAGATAGCTAAGATTGTGGTCATCTGTGAGCCATAAGCATTACCGCCTTCCATGGTCTCGCGAGACTTGGCTCAGGACATTGCGGATCGGGTCGGCGCCATTTGCATGATCTCATGAGACTTGGCCCGGGACATTGTGGACGGGGTCAACGCCATTTTGTGGTGTGGTTGGAGGAGTGTGGATTGCGTGTTGGGGTGTTGTTGGAGCCGGAGAGAGAAACTAGCAGAATAAAGAGCCTGTTTGTTTCCAGTCCGCCTCTGAACTTATTCCCGTGGCGTTGTTCCTCCAAGCAGCCATCGCTTCAGGTAGCAACAGTGAGGCCCTAAACAACTTAATGAGACCCTGTCTCTAAAATAAAATACAAAAAGGGCTCGGGATGTGACTCCATGGTGAGTGTCCCTGAGTTAAATCCCTGGTACAAAAAAATTAAAAAAATAAATGATGGAGGAAGCAATGTGTAAAAGAACAAAATTTATTACTAGGAGAAGAACACTCACCAGAAAATGTTGCTGAAGCAAAGATAAACCAGAAGTATCAGTGCACACCTCTAATCCCAGCTATGCAGGAGGCTGAGGTAGGAGGATTGCAAGTTTCAGGCCAGCTTCAGCAACTTTGCAAGACCCTGTCTCCAAATTAAAAATAAAAAGAGCTGGGGATGCATCTCAGTGGTAAATAACAGTTTAAATTTTTCACCATGAATTTTAAGATTCAATGAAGTCATTATTTCTATACAGGAAGTTCAGAATCACAGGCACCTAGGAAAGGTGTGGTCATTCAAGAGAAAGAAATAAAACATAAGCCAATATATGCCAAGGAAAAGTAAATCAACAAATTTTGAAAGCAGCAAAAAATGTACCTAGATGTTAGAAGTATAAAAATAGCTACCTTACAAAGATAAATACTAAAACAAATGGTTATTATCAACTAACACTGTGTAGTAGACAAGGGGAAAAGAAATAAGCACAGTGATCTTATCATTACTTTATTAAAGGGAACAAGCCTATACTGAGTAAAAAATGGA
Source organism: Tamias sibiricus (assembly GCA_025594165.1). Classification (NCBI taxonomy): domain Eukaryota; kingdom Metazoa; phylum Chordata; class Mammalia; order Rodentia; family Sciuridae; genus Tamias; species Tamias sibiricus. Next base: position 164,719,602 of record CM046662.1, on the reverse strand, counting down.
GGACCAAGGGTATTATTTAAATGAAATTATAAAAGTAAGCATTAAATTTTTTTTAAAGTGCTAAACTTCAGGAAATTTTTCAAATTAAAAGAGACCACCTAGTTCATTACTTTCTATAAATACATAAAAATTGAAAATATAAAGTAAAATAACATAAAATAACATCAACTACCATTAGCCAGGCACAGAGGTTCATGCCTATAAACCCAGCAAATAGGTTCATGCCTACAAACCAGGTGGGGCCAGTGGACGTGAGAAGCCAGCATGGGCAGATGAACAAAAATTTGTCTCAAAATGTTTTTAATTAAAAAAAAAATCTACCATTAATAGAGGTCAATGAACCAAAGTCATCTATGTCAGATACAGGAAGATAAAGGGGACAGAAGGGGAGAGGAGGATGGCCAAGAAAACCCAAACACTAAGCCATATACAACAGTCACTCCAAAAACAAAATGACTCATAAAGATCGAAAATAAAAGATTTTCCAACTGACGTACAAACAAAAAAGCAATCACAGCAAGGGCTGTGATTCCAATGTCACTCGAGAGAGATTCGAGGTGGCAGATTAGAAGGAGGATGCATTTCAAGTTGCCCCAGGGCTCAGATTCAAGCAGTGGGAATGCTGCTTCTTAACAAGGTTGGTGAAGTGGGAATTCTTTGAAATTCAATATTGAACACTCAGACTCCTAGAGACCCAGATATTTGGGTGCATTGAAAAGGACGAGAAAGATTACACTGGAGCCCAGCCAGTGGTGACAGCAGCTCTGGTTCCCTGCGGAGGGAAGGGGTAACACAAACAGAGAAACTGCAATGGATACATCTGGCATGGAAAAGCCTGCAGAAGAGAAAAGCAGCCTAAACTTAGCGGAACCAGAGACTGTTTGAACTGCGCCCTGTGTTTCTCAACTGGCAGGCAGAGGGCCGAGGCTGGGAGGCATCTTGAGGAGGCCAGGCGGCAGCTCCTGCTGCAGGAGCCAGGAGATCACGGCAAACACTGCCCTGCTGCCCCAGGGAGCGCCTTCTGTGTGGACCAGCATGCACCTGTCAGAACATGTGTGAAACAGGCGCACAGAAGATGGTACCCAGAGGGAAATCGAGTCAGAGACGCAGGGAGAGGGCACCTTGCCTTCCCTCGGAGGCTGGCGCTCAGGCGACCAGCTGAAGGGGGCCAGCAGACTGCACGGGCAGGTGTGATTGCACTGGGAAACTGTTTCCGTCAGCTTTTCTTGCAGCTGTGACTAAAGGACCTGACCAAAACAACTGTGGAAGAGGAGAAGTGAATGAGAGGGCTCATGGTTTCAGAGGTCTCAGTCCGTAGAAGGCCAGCTCCACTCCTCAGGGCTCGAGGTGAGGCTGAACATCATGGTGGAGGAGGGTGGCAGAGGGAAGCAGCTCACATGGGGATGAGAAAGCAGAGAGAGAGGTCTCCACTTGCCAGATACAAATGTGTACCCCAACGTCAGGCCCCCAATTTCCAGCTCCTCCAGCCACACCCCCCCCAGCCTTCAGTTACCACTCCATTAACCCCATCAGGTGATCAATTCACTGATTGGGTGAAGGCTCTCATAACCCAATCATTTCTTCTCTTACCTTCTTGCATTGTGTCATACATGGGCTTTGGGGGACACCTCACATCCAATCCGTAACAGAAACTGAACCCGGGAAGGCCACACTTGACTGGCGTGTGGTGTACGAGACCTGTGGAGGGTTGGCTCCCCAACCCTATGAGTAGAAATTTGGGGATACCCTAAGGGATGTGTTGATCTAATCTCTCCAGAGCAGATACCACCTAACAAAGTCCCCAAACTAAACCCCAGCAGCCACACTGCAGCAGCCCCAGCCTGGGAGTGCATTGATCTCCTTCTATCTTCCCATGCAGGAAGCTGAGAGCCGTTTCAACAGGCTTCAGCTCTGGGCCGCTCCAGCTGGCAGTTAGAGGGGCAACGCGAAAAGAGGAAAGGTTAACAACCCCCAGGCCTGACTCTTTATAAGGTGTGCAAATCCCAAGAGCCCAAGAGGAACAGGAAGAAGGGCAGTCAGCATAGGCAGTGATTATCCGTCCTCGTCGATAATTTTGACACCTCAGTGGAGATAATTCTTTCATTTTTCACTAAGAATATTTTTTGCTTTTTTTTCCTGCGTTCTTGCTGTGTCCGTTGGTTCGTGGATATACATATATTTATGTACATGTACATATTTGAATCTATAGACATATACGCCCACGCTTTTTTTCTCATACCATTTTTTTTTTTGTTCTGTTTCTTTGTTCAGTCTTTTGAGGTTTAGGGTTTCTGTTCATTTTGTTTGTTGTTTCTCTTGTTTCTCTTTCACTCCTTTCTTCTTTCTCTACTAGCCAGATTCTCTTGTACTCTCTTTCTCTATTTTGTTTCTTCTATTCATTTTCCCCTCCTCTTTATAGCCATTACTGGCTACATCTCTTCTACTTTCTCGGTGTTCACATTTTGAACATTCTAAACTTTCTTTTACCTTTCCATCACATCTATCTTTTTCTTAATGAATTTTGCTTTAACAACTTTTTAGACTATTCGGTTTATATGGTTCCCACCACCACCTTTCGTATCATAATGGTCATTAACACTACAGATGGAATAGATGACACTTGCTGTTTACTTTAATGCCAGATCTTGTCATGGCTATTTATTATTGGTGCTATTGTCAACTGCTAACCCCACCATTCCTATGTGTGTGCACATGTTACTTAGTGTTGTAGATGTCAGAGTGGGCACCAGGTTTTTACTTTGATGCTGTATGTTGTTCACTGCTTTTGTGCAGTTGTTTGATTCCCCCTTTTCCATGAGGTACTGGGAATATACTAGAACACGATGAGTTCACAGGTAGAGACTCTGCTAATGAGTTGCTCCCAAAATCCAGTAAAGAAACAGTGCACCTAGCTCCACACACAAACTAGCCATGCTCAAACTTAAAAGAATAGGGGAGAAAAAAGATCCCAGACCAATGACCAGGCTCCAAGTAAGAATGGCTAGGAGAGGCCCTCAAGTCCCACTCATGGATATGTACTTCTACACCAAAAATAGAACTAACAAAGACCGTGGACACCACACCTACCAGAGGTCTCGATCCAGACTGCTCCCATACCCCTTTCGAATACACAAGGTTGTTAAGTGTAGAAGAGCAATATAGAGTGTGTACCCAACACTCTTCTGCATACAAGACAATTGCCTGAGCAACAAAAAGGACCCCATTCTTTTGAGACCCATAGAAAAATTAGGATACACAAGGCCTGACAAAATACACACTGCATCAAAATACTATACTCATCACCAAAGAACTACCAGTGAAACCATATGACAAAGCCCACTTGGAAATATGTTGAGAAAAATTCACAACAGCCTGATATCCCAGAACACTTTGGCAAGAGAAGAGTGTGCCCTAAAAAAGCTCATACCTAAGAGCAAAAGAGAAATGCATCCCAACAGATGTACAAACCCAACACAGGAATATAAAAAATACAAAAAAAAAAAAAAAAAAAAAAACAAGGTAGCATTGCACTTCTTAAAGTTCATAATTCATCATCAACTGACTCCAAAAATATTGAAGTGGATGAAATATCAGATAAAATTCAAAATAATTCAAAGAATTATCATAAAAATCATCAGTGCATTCCAAGAGAACACAGAAAAACAACTTAATGAATTAAGGTGCTCAGTACAGGATATGAATGAGATTCAATACGGAGATAGATGTATTGAAAAGAACCAAAGAGAAATCTTTTAAATAAAAGGAACAAACCAAACAAAATGCTCAGTTGAAAGTCTCTCTAGTAGATTAGACCATGCTGGAGACAAAATCTAAGGGCTAGAAGAAAAAGTGGCCAGTCTTGAACAATCAGACAATATTAAACAATTCTATTTAATATTATCCATTCTAATCCATTGTATTTCAAAAATGCACATTGTAACTGAACAACAATTAATTCAAAAATAAAAATTTGACATTTTAAATGCAATTTGAGGGCCTAATAAGGAATAATTAGAAATAAATATAATAGTCCTTTAATACAAATTTAGAAAAACATAGAAAAACATTTCTAAAAGCTTTGTTCAAACTTTTACTAAGTTTTTATAAATAACCATACTTTTACTAGTTTAAGAGAGTAATTATTTCTTAAAACTTTTGTGGGTATTTAGTCCAATTCTATATTTTATATGTACCATTAATAATTTTAATTGCTGCTATAATTGTTTACCTACTTTATTTAAGACCCAGGGTCTAAGGGAAATTTGGTTGTGATTATCTTGAAAAATTATATCTTTATTTACTAAAAAAAAAAAAAAGAAAGAAAGAAAGAAAAGAAAAAATAACATCACCAGAATATACAAAAACTCTGGGGTAAAATCAAAAACCAAATTTAAGAACTATTGGAATTGAAGAGGGTTGTGAGACACAGTCCAATGGCATGAATAATCTCTTCAGGAAATAATAAAATTTTCCAAACCTTGGGAATGAGATGGACATTCAGGTACAGAATGCATTTGGAACCCCAAATAGACAAGATCAAAAAAGAACCTCTCCACAGCACATTATAATCAAAATGCCTAATATACAAAGTAAGGACAGAATTTTAAAAGACTCAATAAAAAAATGTCACATCACACCACATTTAGAGGCAAATCAATCATAATTACTTCTGATTCTCAGCACAAATTATAAAATACAGGAGGATTTAGAATGTTCCAAACCCTAAAAGAAAATAATTGTCAACTAAAATTGCTTTATCCAGCAAAGCTATTCTTCAGAATCAAACAGACATAAACTTTTCAAGATAAGCAAAATCTAAAAGTCATGACTATTAAACTGGCAATTCAGAAAATACTTAAAGAAATACTACACACAGAAGATATCAAAAATGAATTCAGAGCTCACAAATGAACAAATCTCATTTGAAGAATAGATAAGCAAATGATAAAAAGAACCAATTAAATGTTAACAATAAATCAAAGTGTCAGGAATTAATAACCATCTCCATATAATAACACTAAATGTAAATGGTTTCAATTCACCAAACAAAAGATATAGGATGGCAGAATGGATTGAAAAATAATAACTATATGTTGTTTGCAAGAGATTCACCATATAGGCAAGGACAGACACAGGCTAAAAGTGAAAGGAGGGAAATTTATATACATATAAATGGAGCCCTGCCCCAAATAATACAGGAGTAGCTACTCTTATAATGACTGAGCAGATTTCAAGCCAAAATTAATCAGAAGACACAAAGAAGGTCACATTATATTGATAAAGGAAACAATCCAATAAGAAGATAGAGCAGTAGTAAATATTTATGCACAAAATGTTGGTGCACCTAGTTACACAAAGCAGTTACTATCCAATTTAAAGACTCAGCCTGACTCCAGTACAATAATGCTGGGTGATTTCAACATACTTCTCTCACCAATAGATAAGTCATCCAGACATAACCTCAGTAAAGACATTTTGGATTTAAAAATTAATATAAACCAAATAGACTTAGCAGATAATTACAGAATATTTTATCCCAGAACAGATGAATTCACTTTCTTCTCAGCTTCTCATGGAAAGTTCTCAAAAATAGACCATATTTTAGGCCACAAAGCAACACTTGACAAATGAAAAAACAATCAAAAGAATACTTTATATCTTATCTGACCCTAATAAAAAATTAGAAATAGAAATAAACACCAAAAAATCTACAGAAACTATATAAACACATGGATATTGAACAATATACTTTTGAATTCTGAGTGGGTGATAGAAAAAAAATCAGAGAATAAAATAAAATTTCTTAAAATCAAATAAGACTAGTGATACAACATATCAGAACTTCTGGGACACTATGAGGCAATTCTAAGATGAAAGTTTATAAACCAAATAGACTTAACAGACAGTTACAGAATACTTTATCCAAGAACAGCTGAATTCACTGTTCACAAATAAGCCAATCACAAATAAACAACCTAATGATGCATTTCAAGGCTCTAAAAAGAATAATCATGACTTCAAAATCAGTAGAAGGAAGGGAATAATTAAGATCATGGCCTAAATCAATGCAATAGAGAATAAAAACAACACAAAGATTAATGAAACAAAAACGTTCATTCTATGAAATGATAAATCAGATTGATTTTTTTAAAAAACAAACCTTCCAAAATGACCAAAAGTAAGGGGGTAAAAGAGAAGACCCAAATTAATAAAATTACAGATACAGATACAAAATACAAAAGGAATATATCACCACAGACATCACAGAAATCCAAAGGAACATTAGGGACTTTTGTTGTTGTTGTTGTTGTTGTTGTTGTTGTTGTTGCTTGTTTGTTTTTTCTTCTTTTTTTATTCGAAGCTGTTGTACACATAATAATAGCATGCATTACAATTCATAGTACATATATAGAACACCTTTTTACATAACACTGTTTGAATACAAAGTATATTCATACTATTCATGTCTTCAATCATGCATTTAGGATACTGATATCCATCTCATTCTAACATCTTCTTCCCCCCCCCCCATTCATACCCCCTTTCTCCCTCCCTTACCCTCTCTCCCCATAGGGACTGTTTTTGAAAAAGCATTCTCAAGTAAACTGGAAAATCTAGAAAAAAATGGATACATTCTAGTCACATATGACCTGACAAAATTGAAGCAAAAGGATATATAAAGCCTAAACAGACCAATAACAAGCAAGCAGTAATAAAAATCCTTCCAGCAAAGAAAATCCTAGGACTAGAGGGATTCTCAGCTGAATTCTACCCTATCTTTAAAGAAGAACTAATGTCAATGTGCTTCAAATTATTCCATGAAATAGAAAGAGCTAGAACATCCCCAGCACCACAAAAAAAAAAAAAAAAAAGTGATAATGTTTTTGAGAAATTTGGTAAAAGATTATCAAGATCTTGGTAATTGTTTGGTTTTTAAAGATATGACTAATAAAAATGTACTATGAAAGACAAAAAGAAAAAAGAAAAGAAAGAGGTAGAACACTTCCAAAATCATTCTATGAATCCAGTATCACAATCATATCAAAACCAGATAAGGATACATCAAGGAAAGAAAGCCACAGTCCACTATCCCTGATGAACTTACATGCAAAGATCCTTAACAAAATATTAGCAAATTATATTTAAGAACATATTAAGGAGATTGCAGATGCTGCTACTGTGCCAGATCTTTTCTCTGGGCACAGCTGCTGTTACCTCTGATGCTACCTCTGAGGTCGCTGCTGCTGATGCCTAGAGGTCTCTCCTCCAATCAGCTACTACCTACAATGCTACCACCAATGCCACAGCCTCTGATATTGCTGCTGACATGCTGAGGAGAACTCAGTGTGTTACTTGATAGAACTCAGGGCGCTGATTTGTTTAAAAAATTTGATATGGGCTGGGATTGTGGCTCAGCGGAGGAGCGCTCGCCTAGCATGTGGGCAACCCGGGTTCGATCCTCAGCACCATGTACAAATAAAACACATTGAATAAAACGCATTGTGTACAACTAAAAGCAAATAAATTAAAAAAAATTAAAAAAAAAAATTTGATATGCCGGCAGAAGGCTTGTCACCTTAAAGCCGCACCATCTCCTCACAACTGGACGGCTGTTAGTCATCATACACAGTCGATCCTGAAGGGCTCCATTGGATGGCTGGTTAGCCAATGACGGGTAAGATCCCCAGAGGGGGACAACCTAAGGCAGGCACAGTCGCACGGGACAGTCTCATGTGGCCGACATATCAACCTAAGACAGGAGTCAAGGGCACAGCCTTGATTATCCGATGATGGGTAACAATGTTGGTTGCACATAGACATCCTAGAGCCTCTTTTAAAACAAAAGGGGGAAAATGCAGGAGCCCTGATTGGGGAGATGGCTGAGATTGCGGTTGGCTGTGGGCCATAGAGATATTCGGACATTGCCGCCTTCCGTGGTCTCACAGGACTTGGCCCGGGATCTCACGGGACTTGGCCCGGGATCTCGGGAGACTTGAGCTGAGATCAGATAGGGTCGGCGCCATTTTGTTTGTGGGTTTTTTGGTGGTGTGTGGTGCATGTTAGAGTCATTGTTAGAGCCGGAGAGAGAAGTTATCAGAATAAAAAGCCTGTTTGTTTCCAGTTTGCCTCTGAACTTCTTCCCGCAGCTTCGTTGCTCCAAGCAGCAATCGCTTCAGACAGCAACATAAAACAAATATATATTTTTTAAAAATAAATAAACATTTTATTAAGTTAAAATGGTGCAATTTCACAATAAAGATACCTAGCACTTCATACCTGTGTATAAAGTGGGTACATAAATTACAGATACCTAATAGAGTAGGTCGGCTTATACATACACAAGTGTGCATCTGCGTAGATTCACAAAGACAACCTAACAAAAATGGCAACACCTCCAGTTCAAAGTATCCATGAAAGTGCCATGAAAATTGAACACAGGCCAAAAAGAAAGTCTCTAGGAAGTAAGGACGGGTCAGAAGACTTTATTATCCCTGGGCACTAGAACTATAAACCAATAATCAAATCAAAATGCAAAAAGGCCCTTACACCAGGAAAAAAACCAAACACTCATAGACAATCCTGAGTCAAAGAACATGGCTAAACCAAAACACACAATATCTCAAAAATGATATACAAATCTCAGCAGGAAACACTTAAATTCTACTGATTAAAAGGAGAGGAAACCAAAAGATGAATGAAAGCTAATTAAGCGTCCAATTTTTGAAAAAAAAATAGGAAGAGAGGACAAGAAAATAAACTAAAGAAAAGCTAAATGAGGAATTATTAAAGAAAAAAATTTAAAATCATTTCAAAGACAGAAAAATGATAGAAAAATAAATCTGAAAGCTGGATTTACTCGGCCAAGAGATTTTCTTTTTTAACAGGAGTACCTGGATTTAAATACCTGCACAATGTTAAATGCAGGGGGAAGGAAAAAGAGAACTCCAAATACGGAGAACTGACTATGCAGGAAGGTGTTTCCAGGGAAGGGTAGGGTGAATTGCATTGTTTAATAAAGTGAGAGGGCTTTGCGGGAAGCCTCACACCGAGGGGGAAGTGTTTCTAAGGATGCAGTAGAGAACATGAGAGGTGGAGGGAGACAGAGGAAGACAGAAACCTAAGGGGAGGATTGAGAAAGATGAGGCTGCTGGGCAGGGTCCACTGTCTCCTGCACTTCACATCCACTTTGTTGGTTATGTCCTCATTCTGTTTGGAGCACATCCTTTAGTTACTCCTTCACACGGGAGAGGAAACTGTGTTCTTCCACGTCTGGAAATGTCTGTAAATTCCCCTCAGACTTTACAGATGTCTTAGGCATAGGTGTACTTCTAGTGTGAAATCATTCTCCCTCTGGATTTTCAAGATGTTACTCCATTTGTCTTCATGTCCTGCGTTGAGCAGTTAGAAAGAAGCAGATCAATATGTACTGAAATGGATAGCTCTCCAAGGCACGATGTTGAATGAAAACTGCAAGTCTCCGGGTAATTTATAAGGTGTGATATCTTTGCTGTCAAAAGAATCTGAAAGGGGATTCACCACGGGAGAGAAGGGAGCCGGCACTGGTATTGGGGGGAGGGGGGTGCTGATTGAGGAAGGCGATACACCAAGTCTTAACTATGCATTTTCCATCTTATAAGTAAAATTTCCTCACACGGGATGCTCCATATGAACACAGTTCTGCTTTCCTATAGCTGACCATATTTAACCTTCTAATGCAACTGGAATTTATTTTGTGGCCCAGAAGGACTTGCTGTCCTCCAAGGATACTTTTTCCTATTTCCTTACCAATTGTTCCTACTATTTCGTGAAGCTTCATTCCTTTCCCTACTGATTCAAAGTGCTTTCTTGATGGATGCGCCCCCTAGAAGAATATTTAGTATAGAACGCAGGTGTCCCGGTTCCCAAGCTGGTAATCCTCCTGCTGTATCACTGAGTAGTTTTTAATTGTTTTTGTCTTTTTCTCAATTTTTTAATATGCTCTGCATTTATAACACTCCATTTTGTCCTTGGAATTGACTCTCATTGGTTTTTTTTTTTTTTTTTCCCTCCCTGCTTTTGTTTATCTTTCTGGGGTTTAGCAAGGGGTGGGGAGGGAGCAGCACTTGGGTTCATTCATTTATTCACTCATCAAACATCACTGGAGTTCTGCTATGGTCCAGATATGAGCTTGTGTCTTGCAAGGTTCGTGTATTGGGAGTCTGTCCTCCATGTGACTGTGTGAGAGGGGGTGGGACCTTTAAAAGTTAGGACTTAGTGGAAGGTGGTTAGGTCCCTGGAAGCACGTGCTAGGAAGAAATTAGGGTAGTTCTTGGAGGACCCCAGTTAGTTCCCATGAAAGTGAGTTGTTGAGAAAGAGGGAGCCTGACTCCTGAGCCCCTGCTGGCTTCTGTCTTGCCATGTGATCACTCCCACACTCCCACCATGATGCGCCCCATCACAAGACCTCCAGCAGCAACCAAGAGGATAGGAATGCTTGGTGGTAAGCTTTCAGCCTCCAAAACTGTGAATTAAATAAATTCAATTTCTTTATAAAGCACCCTCATCGGGTATTTTGTTATAGCAATGCAAAGAAGACAAACAGAAGCCCCCATTATGGTTCACACACGGTTCTCAACTCCGGGGAATATTGAGCTTATTAAGAGAAGAGGGCAAAGAATCACCTCTTGCATTTTTATTTTTCCTTTTGTTTCAAACTATGCAGCCTTTCCCCCACAAGTTTTTGCAGTTTATTTATTTGATCCATCCACTGTGTAGCCTTGATTCCATTGATTAGTAGCAGCTGACGACTCTTTGTAGGTTTGAAATAATCAGCAGTTTTGACAGTCATTGACTTTTCACTGCCTCCCCACAACTTTCCCAGGAAGCTCTTCTTCCCAGGACTTACAAAGACCAAAGCCTTCTCTGCTCCTGTCATGGGGGTATATTTCATTTTGTAGACATGGGTGTTCAGGGCGCTGACATCTGACTACAAATCCTTTTCTACCTATACTCAAAACAAAGGGATTGACTATGAGATCGATTGTGCACTTTCCAAAGAGGTTCCTTGTAGCATAGACAACAGTCCAGGGAGCATTCTGAGAGCTTTTCCAGTTGTTTCTGATTTATTATACAAACTCCAGGCTTCCTATATCACCTGGTTTCTTGAAACTCTCTGTGGTATTCTGGATCTATAAACCAATGAATAGATATTACATGTGACCACAGGAATCATCTGCTCATCTCTGGTGAGAGTAGCACAGGCAAACTTCTTCATTTAATAAGCCATTTAGATGTCATGGGTGGCTGAGGCAAAGAGGGGTCCCCTTTGTTGTAGCTTAACTCTTGCTTTGATGAACTGAACTCAATGAAAATCAAAGCAGGATGGCATTTTGTGTTTGGATCCATGACAAATCTAAAAACTTAAGAGTCAAAGTGGCATGCTGTCGTTATACCTCCCTGAGCAGCTGGCTGTAATTTTCCTTACGACTTTGTATGCATTCCTGCCATGCAAATAAGTGAGGTTTGAGGCTAAGGTGCAGATTTTCTTCATAATGATGATGATCTTGAACCTGTAACAGCCCTCACAAAGGCAGCTTCCCAAGCAAGGTGCCAATGTGCGGCAGCATTTCGCAAATGGGTTAGAAGTGGGTATGGAGGTGGACCCCCCTCAGGCCTCAGAACATCACAGCCCAAACCCCTCACCCAAAGCCCTGGGCACCCTCCTCTGCGTCTGCACAAAAGCTGTCATTTTCTGCAGATGCTGTGTTGTGGAAAAATAAGGTTAGGAAGCACTGCTCCGGTGGAACTTGAGCCGAGGAAATTACGGTGCCAACTTCATAGAAAACAGAAAAGCCATTAAGCAAATTGCCAAAGCTGAGGACACTCCCAGTGTGCAATCAGTTTTCCTGTTTTCCTCCTTGCAGTTCATATGCTGAGAAGAAAGCTCTCCTGAAAGCAAATGCCTCCTGACTAGTGAGCACCTGGTACCCCGTTGGTGGGCGTGTGGAACGATGCAGCCGCTGCGGGAAACAGTTCAGCACCTCCTCAAAAGTTAGGCCTACAATTCCCACGTGACCCAGCAACCCCACTCGCTCCTAGCTCCCAGGAAGCTGCCCCCCAAGAACTGAGCGCTGGCACTCAAACAAAAACAGACACACATGCCTATTCATGGCAATACTACTCCCAGTAGCCAAAAGGAGGAAACAGCCCAGATGCCCGTCAGCAGGTAAATGGATAAATAAATTGCAGCAAAACCCTTATGATGGAAAACCACCCAGCCATCAAAAGGATGGAGTACCAGCACCCACTACAATGCAGATGAACCTGAAAAGCCTCAAGCTAAGTGAAAGAAGCCCCACCAACAGTCACATAGTATAGGATCCCACTTATGTGAAATGTCCACAATAAATAAATACAAGGAGAAAAATGCCGATTGGAGGTTTCTGGGGCTGGAGGAAGGCTGGGATGGACAGCAACTGCTTAATTAGTGCAGACTCCCCTTCTGGGGTGAGGAAAATGTTTTGGAATCAGAGGCGGTGGTTACACAACACTGTAAATGTGCTAAAGTGCCACTAGTCACTTTAAAAGAGACAACTCCATGTCATGTGGTGAAACATTAAACACCTGAAAAAAGAAAACACAGAACTATAAACAGAAATAAAAACAGAGAGTGAGGCCCCGGGACTCCAGAGCCCTGGCTCACACCTCTGCTCCCTCTCTGTGTCGTGGGAGCTCTGCAGAGTCTGCTTTCTGCAAAATACCCCCTCCTCTGTCCAGCCCGCTTGCTGCACTCCTTGTCGATTCGGAATGGCTAATGGATGTAGGAAATTTGTCCTCAAAGAGAGAACTGGGAAGGAAATGCAGAGCGGGACCATCAACCAGAGCCCTTCCCTCCGCACAGAGGCACCATTCAGTGAGGCCTACTTGCTGTCTAACGTCCAGAGGCGGGTGGACGCGAGGAGGAGGAGGCCCCGCGGCAGGAAGGTCCTCCCGGGCTCTCCCAGGCTTGGCCGCCTCTTCTGTGCACTTGAAACTGCACCTGTTGTTCCAGCCACTGCATATCCAGAGGTGGGAAATGGAGAGGCCACGAGGTGTTTGTGACTCACGGAAGCCACAGACAAGAAGTGTTGCTGCCTGAAGCGGAAGCCGCTTGGAGCAACGAACGCCACAGGAAAATTCGGAGGCAGGATGAAAATGAAAAAAGGTCTTTTATTCTTCTTCTCTCTCCGGCTCCAGCAATCACTCCAAACGCTCTAACTCCAACCACCACCTTCTTCTTCTTCCCACACACTCTAACCAACCTCACCCAGTTATATACATATAGCTTTAACAAGGACACGTGCTTACAGCTCGAGCTTACAGGTGCGTCACACAGTGTTCATGGGCATACAAAGATGTTTTGGATAATGCATGAATATCAGGTGGAAACTAGAACATCTTTTATGGCTCTCAGCTAACCGCAATCTTTAGCTATCTCCTTGATTATAGGCTCCTACAAAGAAGTAGAGTCGAGAACCTGAGTGGAAAGGTCTCCCCCGGTGGCCTCTGGCTAGGGCTGTCTTATTGGCAATGGGCTTTTAGAGCCTTCCACGGCCCCGAACCTGGGAAAACAGGCTGTCCAGGTGGGTTTCCTTTTCTCTCCCCCTGGGCAGGCTCCCCCTCACTAACCCCCACTGCAAACTGGCGCTAAGCTCTCAAATGCCCCAGCCAACGTGCCGCGTGCCTGGGAGGGCCTCCCGGGCTGCACCTGCTGCTCCAGCCACTGAATAGCCAGAGGTGGAAAATGGGCTGCTCCCGGCTACCCTGTCCCACCTGCACTGTGTCACCTCCCTCCTCCTGACCTCTGCACCCAGCTCAGTGGGCCCATGGGAGGTGCCCCCACACCTGTACCCCAGGCCTTTGCTCCAGACCCTTCCCCATCTCTGCCCATCCAAACCCTCCTCATTCTGATGCCAGGGAACCCCACAGCACTGAGAGCTCCACTGAACACTTGGGGAAGCTGCTTTTCTCCTGCGATTGAGAAACCATTTGAGTCTTGGCCTCAGCAGACCCCCGGATAACAGAAAGACAAAATGACAACACCTCTGAATGACCCTGACAGCTCAGCGCCGCAGATCCAAAACCAACCCATTTTCAGTGACACAGGTCACCGTGGGAGTGCTTGATGGACCACTCTGCGTGACTCACAGTCCATCCAAAAAAACAAGCTTCTCCCTTTTAAACTTCCCAAGGTGCCCCTCTTTTAAGGCATATTATTTTTCATAGGGCTGCTGTAAAAAATGGCCACAAATTGAGTGGCTTAAGACAATAGAAAATTTTTCTAGGACAGTTCTAGAGACCAGAAATCCAAAATCCATGTGCCAGCCAGGTCATGTCCCCTCGGAGTTCTGGGACGAATTGGTCCCTGCCTCCCTCTAGCTTCAGATGGGGGCCTGCAGCCCTCGATGTCCCTGGGCTGGGTGGAGAGAGGGAGGCTACTACGGAGGCATTGCTCCAACCTTGGCCTCTCTAGTCCCATGGCCTCCCTGCCTGCACCACCCCCCCACTGTGCCTCTGTTTTGTCTTCTTATAAGGACACCAGTGGTTGGGTCAGGGTCCACCCTGAATTTACTATGACCTCATTCTAACCACAGTCATCTGCTGTGACTCCATTTCCAAATAAGGTCACCTTATTCTGAGGCTCCAGATGGACACGAATTCTAGAGGGACATCATTCAACCCAGTCCAGACAGGAAGGTGGCGGGGGGGCGGGGGGGGGGGGGGGGGGGGGGTTACGATTTGGACTCAGAATTGGTGCAAGGACGATTCCAGTGTCTGTAACTTCTTTTCCTCAGCCAAGCGGAGTCCCCAAAGAGGGCCCCCCTGAAACCTCTGGTGCCCTCTTGGCCTTCGCCGTGCCCTCGTGCCCTCTCCTTTCTCTCATGGTGGTCCAGCCGCCTCTACCTGCCACCTGCCTTCCTCTCCCAAAGGAGTGACCCCCCCCCCCGCCCCCGCCTTCCTCACCTGTGTGTAAAGTTTGCCAAGATGCCTGTGAAATCCGATTTTCACCTGGTTCATTACATTCTGATTATTTGGGGCCTCTGGGATTTTCAATGTGAAAGAAAATATTTGGATACAGCAATGCCCACAGCACAGCTCTAGCAGGAGCTGCAGCAAAGGTCACTTGGCGCATCTGGGAGGCAGTGGAGTGTGGGGCCGTGTGCAGATGCCACTTAGGCCCCTGTCGACCGGCTGGACAGCCCAGGGGGGATGTAGTCACAGTCATGGGCGAGTTTTATCCAAACTTTGGTTTAAAGGGAAAACCTCCGGAGAAAGGAAGGCCTTTCAATACCTGCACTGCCTCCCCCTGACAGTTTGTGAAGAGGCAGGGCAGAGAGTGCGAACCATGCGCCCGCCTTCCCAGCCTGGCTTGTGGCATGGCGTGGGCTGGGCCGGCGCCGACTGTGTCAGGCCTCCCGCTCCTTCTTTCACCGACGTGTGCTGACAGGACGGGCGGCCTGCAGCCCGGAGCCTGTGGGCCCTTCCGGGCACGTCCTCACATGGCCTCACATGGCGTGCACACACATCTGTTCCCTGCCTGCAGTGGTCCCTGAATCTGAGCAGGAACCCCCTCGTGTCCCCCCACATCCCGTAGCAGCGTTCCCCACCTTCCCAAGAGCATGACTCTTTTAGCAGAGGTTCAGTAAGGTGGGGGCAGCGAGCAGGAGAAAAGGCCTGTTCCCAGGACTGTCTCCACAGACACTGAACAGCAAGCCGCACTCTGAACTCACTCAAGTACTGGCAGACCCTGGAGGCTGGACTGCAGAGGGGCGTGCCAAGACAAGGCGAATCCGTCATGAGTCCCTGCTCCCTCCACTCCACGCTGGCAAACCGAGCGTGCTGGGAGCCGCCATCTGTTCCTCAGCCATCAGGACACCTTTACCAGCAGTCAGAAGTGCATGCCTGGTGAGAGCCAGAAGGACAAGCCCTGAGCCAGGTTGCTGATGTGAGCAGAGCTAGCTGGAAAGGGAGCCAGAATCCAGGCTCAGCGCAGAAGCACTGGGAGCTGAAGAGCAGACCCCTGCTGGCCACCCCAAAGCCACACGCCTGTGCTGAAGTGCAAATCCTCAGCTCCCCCAAAAGTGGCCTGGCAAAATAAGTCAGGCACAGAAATACAAATATGGCATGTTCTCACTTACACACAGAAGCTTAAAAAGTTGATCTCATAAAAACAAAAAGTAGAGCCGGGCGCAGTGGCGCACGCTTATAATCCCAGCACTTGGGAGGCTGAGGCAGGAGGATCGCGAGTTCAAGCCAGCCTCAGCAATGGCAAGGCTCTTAGCAACTCAGTGAGACCCTGTCTCTAATAAAATACAAAAAAAAAAAAAAAAAAAAAAAATGGGCTGGGAATGAGGCCCAGTGGTCGAGTGCCTCTGAGTTCAAACCCGGGTACCAAAAAAAAGAAAAAAGTAGAACAGTGGTTGCCAGAGGCTGGGGAGGAGAGAGGACAGTTAACTGGTTCTGGGGTGCAGTTGGACAGGAAGAAGAGCTTCCAATGTTCTATAGCACAGTAGGTGCTATGGTCAACAATAGTTATTTATTTCAAAATAGCAAGCAGAGAAGATTTGGGACATTCCCAGCACAAAGAAGCGATAAATGTCTGGGGGTAAGATATGCCAGTTGCTCTGATCTGATCATCGTGCATTGTATGTATGTATTGAAATATGTGGTAGCTTAAAATTACTATGTGTCAAATAAATGCAAAATACAGAAATAAGAAATGTTTAAAAAAATAAATACATATATACATGGACTAGGGTTGTAGCTCAGTGGTAGAGCGCTTGCCTACCACTGGGTTCGATCCTCACCACCACATAAAAATAAAATAAAGGTATTGTGTCCATCTATAACTAAAACATATGTAAAATATACATATATGCATATGTATTTATGTAATAAACTATACATGCAATGTATACATATTTACATAATTTTAAATTGTGACCTTATTTGGAAACAGGGTCTTAGATTTTTTTCACAGAGATCACCAAATTAAAGAGAGGCCATTAGGGGAGGCCTTAGTTTAATATGACAAGTGTCCCTTTTTATCAAAAGGGAGAAATCAGACACAGAAAAAGAACGTGGGGAGAAAAAGAAGAAAATGGCCCGCAACAAGGCTTGGAAGCCGTCACCCTGCGAGCTTGGCCCGAACTTGGTTTGCACAGCCCTCGCAAACTAACAGGGCTACAGTGGCCATTCCTGCCTTCCGCCCTACCTCCTCCTGCGTGGGAAGGTAAAGGGCCTTGAAAAGAGAATCTATGTCCAAACCAGTCTCAGGACGCCTCTGGTCACCGGGACCCTCGGCCTCCATCAGGAACGCTAGTATCAGTGACACTCTATCTTAAGAGGTTCAGTGCCCCAAGAAGCTGCCTGGCGATTTGATAAAAATCACCCTAGCTATTTGAACAATGCTGTCTTTTGATCAAGCAATTCATTTTGACAAGAATATGAAGGACTTCCCCCAAGAAATCCTTCATAAGGGTTCCAATTAGAACCAGTAAGGCATAAGGGCACAGGGACGCCAGTGAGGTTGTTGACTGCATATTTTTCTGTTACTTGTTGACTTTTTAACTTTTTGTTTAAAAGTAATTCAAATCGACAGAAAGTTGCAAGAATCAAAATAGTGCCCAGAACACTTGTGTGCCTTTCGCTCAGAGCCACGCACCGTGACACTTTGCTGCACTCACCCCATGGCCTTTCAGTCCCTCTCAACCATCAAAACAAAGATCACTTACATCACAGGCCTGTACCCTGAACACTTCAGTGGTATTTCTGAGAATAGAGAGGTTGTCTTAAATAATCACAATACAGTTACTGACTTCCGTGATTTTGCATGGAAATGGTGATTTTATTCAATCTACCTTCCACGTTTCAATTTTACCAACTAACCCAAAAATGTCCTTTGAGAATTATTCTCATCTACAAAATCCAGGCTGGGCTCAGATACTGCATTTAGTTGTCTTGATTCTTGGGTTTCCTTCTGTCTGGAACATGCCCACAATCTTTCATTGTCTTTTATGACATGACCTATTAAAGAATCAATTTTTTTAATCGACTATTTCTCATAAAATGCAGAAAAAGGCTGGGGATGTTGTTGATCCAAGACGCAAAGAAAAGACCACCAACTCCAATTTTAAATTAAAGCAAGCTTATATTGTATACACACAAAGAGAGCTGGCCAGGGCTGCCCCTCCCAAACACTGGGCTTGGGGTCAGCCCCGCTCTCAGGGAAGACAAGGTTTTTATAGTTCAAAGAGTTACAAAAAATCTTGGGAACTTACCGCTAACAAGGTCAGACATGTGTAATTCAAAGCAAGTAGCAAACTAATCACCTACATGGCATTGCATCCCAAGGAAAAGGGAGTGTAGTCAAACCCCATATCAAAAGTTTATGAGGCACCATTAGTTTGAGAGAGAGAGAGTTGTTATCTGGTCAAGGAAAGCCAGGCCTGAGTGAGCTCAAGGCCTGGGCATGAATGCCAGACAATTTAAAACATTAAAATAAGCTCAAGCCAAATAGGAATCCCAGCAATTCATAGAAAACTGAAGTGGGCTTTCCATAACTTTTTGACAGGATGGCTTCCAGTCTTAAGATGGAATTAGGCTGGTTTATCAGATGTGGCCCAGCGGTCGAGTGCCCCTGAGGTCAATCCCCGGTACCAAAAAAAAAAAAAAAAAAAAAGCAGAAGAGCCTCAGGAAGGTGTCTTGGGACGGGATGCCATGCCCTGGGTCATGCCCTTTGTGAATTAGTCGCTGAATCAGGAAATAAAGACAGCTTGAGGGGCTAGGTATGGGATCCACCCTCTCTCCCACTAAACACAGGAGCTGACAGTGGGGGGCTGGTGGGGAGCCGCGGCTCGGCTGTAGAACAAGGCTGTCCACAGAGCAGAGCAACTGTGGAGGTCTCGATCACCTCGCTCTGCAATCGTGCCAAAGGAGTTTAGATTCAGAGTAGCAGGTGTGAGTTTATTAAAAGGGACCGGAAAAAGGCAACACTCTTTTTTTATTATTCTAATTTGTCATATATGACAGCAGAATGCACTACAATTCATATTGCACACAAGGCAACACTTTTAAGGAAGAAAAGGAGAGTGTGGGTCCTCTCAGACAAGAGAGGGTGAGGCACCCCTTCTGCCCTCCTGTTTTATTGAGGGTCCCGGGGAAGTTTCCAGAGAGTTCTGCCCAGGTTCAGCTCTTGACTTTTGACTGACAGTGGGTTTGCGTCCGACTTCCACGTCCCCCCTTTGTACGGTCTTACCCCATGGAGGGCAGATTTTACTGTTATAATGACATGCTAAAGACCCAAGGCAACTCTGAGTCACCCTGGCCAACCTTACTGGTTCTAATGGAAGCTTCTAACAGATTTTATGTTGTGGGGCTTTGCTTCTAATTATCCTGCCTCCCTGAGTCCTGGTATCTCATCTGTGTAAAGGTCACAAAAGTCCCCCTCCAGGGTAACTAGTGCTCTTCTCATCATCAGTAGGGGGATTCTTTTGGGCCTGCATTTCTCCAGAAGATAATAGGTTGTTGGCTGAGGCACGAAGTATACCCTACTGACTTCAGCCAGGCAGGGCCAGAGCAGCCTCAGGCAAATTGCCCTTGGAAGGAAAGTATGTGGGTGTCAGCCCAGTAGGCCCAGTCACAGGACCTTCCCCCAACCTATGCACCCACCGCTCGTGTCTGCCTGCCCCCGATTAGCTCCCAAATCAAGGTGCTATTTCCAAAGAATGTGAAGGTGGTGCAGGCCAGGAAAGGGCACCCCGGTCTCCTGTCACACAACAGTGCTGCTGAACCACCTCAGCTACCTGCAGCTAGCCATTTTCTTCTTTCACAGACACAAGCAAATGCTCTCTAAGGTCATCAGCCCTTTGAAAAGACACTGCCTAAGGGCTGTGATCTCTGGATGGGCTCAGCAAAAAAAAAAAAAAAAAAAAAAAAAGGTTTTGGAGACAAAACTAATTTTGTTATGAATGGAATGCAGGTCGGTGTTTCTGGGCTGGGTGACACAATTGGTCTTACCTGTGAGCTCACCCTTTCTTTCATGTGTAAACAGAATTGTTTAAGCCCCCAAAGTGGACAGCCCTCCAACACCCCTGCATCTCTGGGCATTCCCAGTCTCCAAGGTCCCCCATCCCCTCATTTCCTCCTTGCTCCCTCAAGATTTCACCACCTCCCACACAGTGAGTCCCACACTTCCTGCCTTCCGTGCCAGAACCTCCCTCTATACACAGTTCTTTTTCCTTCGCTTCTCCAGTAGACAGTTCCTCCCAAGTGGTACACTTTTACCGAAGACTCAGTCATGATGAGGGGTTACATCACAAGTGATAACTGTTAGACATTTCTGGTCTTAAAAGTAAGAGCCATTCTCATTTCAAGAAATAAATTAAGAGGCAAATTTCTTCCCATTACAGCCCTCGCATTACAATTCTGTCTCTCTTTTGAGATCTATTCTAGTCACTCCTTCTATATTACAAACCCCTCTAAACTAATAAGTAGCTAAAAGTATTTTTTATGCTCACTAATTCTGGAGATCGGGAGTTCTGACAAGGCATAGTAGGAACAATTTCCTATTGCACATGATTTCTGGGACTTCCTCTGGAAGCACTTGAAGTCTGAGTGTGACTCAACAGCTCATATATCTGCTGGTCTTGGCTGAGTACCGACCCTAGCAGGGCTATTGACCATAACACCGGCACATGCGCCCTCTCCAGGAGGTCTCTCCACCTAGCTCCATTGGGCTTCCTCACAGCATGGCCACCAGGGGCTACGGGCAAGCACCCTGATGGTGCATGACATCATCATGACCTAGCCTTGGAAGTGATACAGTCACACTTTTACCGTGTTGGACTGATTGAAGTCAACAAAAAGGCCTGCCCAGAGTCCAAAGAAGATACAGACTCGTCCTGTAGGATGGGAGTTATTATTGGGTCCCATCTTTAGACCGCTCCACGTTTCCCAACTCCTCTCCTCTAGCCTCCTCAGACACCCCAAAATCCTGCTTACTTAATTACACGTGGCAGTTCATTCTTCCCTTTCTGTCCTGACTATGCTCTGGAAAACTTCCTTTTTCCTATCAGAATATTGCTAAGTAGTTAGCACTATTCAACAGCACACAGGTGCTCATATCTACATATTATCATGAAAGTCCTAGCCAAAAGAGAATCTTCCATAAGATCGATTATGTGCTATTCAGGCACACAGAATTTGTTTCACCATAATTTATTGAAGCTACATCTGCAAAACTATATTAATCCTTTACCCACAGTGTGTGGGGGGGTGCAAAAATATTTAGTGAGTGAATGGGTAAATAAATGAATGAATCAGATATGGACTATCAGCCAAGACATGGAAATAACCTCATTATGTGGAACTGAATGTTTTAATGTTATTCATTAAAATAGATTCTATCTGTATTTGTGATATATGTACACTTAAAATTCATGGAGAAAATGAGCGTTTTAATTACGAAATGCTGGAATCATTAATTATTTAAAGATCATCACTCAGCATCCCTTCCTCAGTCGCTGAGTCTGATAAGCCCTCATAGACAAATCAGGCCAGGCAAGGGCCCAGGAGTGGGGCAGATCCAAGGTGAAGGAGGATGGGTAAGGGTCCATCTCTCCTTGACTTGGGGACACTGAAGAATCAAGGGCCAACCTTCACAATGTCTGAGGCCTGAGAATGTTGTCGAGGAAAAGGACAGGGGACCCCATAGGGATGATGACCCCCTCCACCCTCTTCTCCCACCCAGCAACCACCTCCCCACCCCCAGCCAAGGCAGCCTCCCCCATTGCTGGGATTCACCACCTAGGTTGGTTCTTTTGCTTTGCCTCCACCACAAGAAAGGCATCTCTCCTTGATTCCTATCTGCCAAATCAGACCCACCCTGGGGAAGTCCATCAAATTCAGAATCCTTCAACAGCCAAAGGGCTCCCCCCAGACAGCCCACTGCCACGCCACCTCCTCTGGGTGCCTGTTCTCTGCCCTGTCTCTGCCGCCATGCTTGCCATCTCTCTCGTCTCTAAATAACCACGAAGGTCCAACACCTGGGATGTAGTTACTGTAACCAGGTCTCACTGCCCTTATCCACCCAGCAACCCACTCAGGCACGAGATTGCCCTCATTTTACATAGAGACCGAGGTCAAAGAGTGAGTGGCTTGCTCAAGAACTTGCGACCAACGATTGAAACACAGATGAACGCTGGTGTGCCCTGTCAGCCCAGGGGGCCACCACGCACACAGTCACCTGGAGCACAGTACAGTCAGGGGCTGGGTGGTGGCCACGCTGGGGAAGACATGCATGGCTCCCTTCCGGGGTCTGGTGGAGAGCTGTTTCATCTGCCCAGTTAGGGAGATGCACAGATTATATTCTCCTAAGTGACCCTTTAAATATGGTACCACAAATGCCTCCTGTTACTTCACAGAGACTTGCTGGTGAAGGCAAGGTACTTGTGATTGCTACCAAACGTGAAGAAATCAGTTACACTTTACTTGCACCAAAAATACAAGTTTTCCAAATTGGCGGGACTCACTCAAAAAAAAAAAAAAAAAAAAAGAAGTATTCAACTATAGTACAAATGTTTTGTTTTGTTTTTTAAATAGATAAACTCCATCTCTCCCTTCAAAGTAAAAATAACATTTTAATTAGTGCATGTAAAAAGAGCAACCCCACCATGCAGAGTTTCTGAAAGCAGAGTCATGGCAACAATGTTTGCATTATTATATGACTTTGCTGCCCAAACAAGAAATGTCACCTATTAGAAGACCTTCATTTCTGCACACTTAAAACTGAATTTTCTGATCCATTTAGAAGTCTTCCAAATGAATATTTTCAGTGGATTTTGATCCCATATATTCAGAATTGCATGACTGGTGAATGGGATCTTTAAAATGAATTTCATGGCCTAGTAAGCACACTCACATGGATCTACGTATATTTATGGGTATCACTCTCAGCTAAGACAGCATTAAAAACCATGTCAAAGTAAGCTGAACTTAGAATCAAGCCTTCAGATCGCTGGGGCATAAAACATCAAACAAGAGTTTCAATAAAGCGTATTTGATCATATTGCTATTATTAAAATTTCCTAATGTATTTTAATGAGAGAGAAAAAGAAATGGTAGAGAAAATTTCTGTACCATTAGTAAAGAAATGGAAATACATTATTTTTAAAGTATTGCATATTTTTATCATTAGCTCTTTTTAATTTCCATTCTCATACATTATATATATATACATACATATATATATATATATATATATATATATATATATATATATTTTTTTTTTTAGTGCCATACAGCCAAAGGCCACTAGAAAAAGCTCAGAACAGGACCACAGGCACATCAGTGGTGAGGGGAGGGCATCCTTCCAGTCCCAGTGGTTGCACTGAGAAAACCCAGGCTTCGTGTCTTCTGGGTTAACACTCAGGAAGCGCCTTTCGTGCTGGGAGACCCCCTCCTCTTCCGCACCCTCTGCTGATGCCTGCAAACCTGGTGGAGATGTCCCCTTTTGTGGGGAGCCTTCCTAGACCTTCCCCTGCTCTGGGCCAGTCACTCCCTGGTGCTTCCTGCCTGCTTGTCACGCTGTGTTTTAATGGTCTGTGGCCTCAAACAGCTGCTTGCTAGAGCTGAAGGGGTTCGACGTTAACGACCAAGTCCCCATCCCCACACAGTGTGCCGTGAAGACCACAGAGAGGCCTCGAGAGCTTCTCCCTGGCAGTCCCCTCTCCTCTATACCCAAGGGAGGGCAGCCCAGCCCCCTCCGGCTGCCAGGAACTCTGGCCTGGTTGAATTGTTGGACTGCAGCAACAGTGGGCTCCGCCAGCAGCCAGCGGCAAGCCTGGCACCAATGCCCAGCACCTGATTTCTCTGTCCAATGAAAGGTATTTTGAGCTTACAGCCTTCCCTTGGGTCCAACTTATTCATGGGTCCACTAGGAACTGCTGCCTTCTGCTTGCCCCAGAGTGGAGGGCAAAGCGCTGCCAGAATTCTTGCCTCTGTCCACCGACCTTCCTCTCTGTTTCATCTTCCTGCCCCAAACTGCCACCAACACACACCCCAGAGGCTACGCTCATTTTGGGTGGCTTTTTAATAAAAAACTTCAAAATCCCTGGAGGGTAAACTGACAATTTCTTTTTGAAACAAAATCCATCGTATATCATGCATGTGGTCCCAACAGCTCAGAAACAGTGGGAGACATTCAGCGTTACCAAAAAGTGACCACACCTTCCTCAGCTGGGGATGTTCTCTCCAGTGACGGGACCTCACAGCATCATGGAACGAGGCCATCAGTTGGTGTTATTTTATTTCAGGCCTCATTTGGAGCTTGTCCCTTGGGCAGACTGCAGTAACCCTCCTGGCCTGCAAGACAGCACAACACCCCCATTCATTCCCCAGCCAACCCAGGAAGAGCACCCCACAGGACCAGCCCTATGCCAGCAGCTGGGCTGGAGAAGAGAGAGGCCCACAGTTCCCCCAGGCCAGCCGCGTGGCAGCCAGCAAGCGCAGCTGTGACGACCAGGCATGATGGCACTGGCTGCAAAGACCAGCACAGATTCGTTTACATCAGAGAAGTAACTTTAGATCTGAACAACACAGACTGTAGTGAGTCTGTCTTCCCTCCTCCCCCACCCACACAGATTAAAAAAATAAATAAATACATTGTCCTAATGCACCGTACCTATGGCCTTTTTTGGAAATAGGGTCTCTGTGTGATTAATTTAATACAAAGTTACTACCCTGGGTGCTAAGCCAATATGGCTGTGTTCTTATTAAAAGAGGAAATTTGGACACAGACACAGATATGCACCCAGGCAATGTGAGGAAAGCCACATGATGGTGGGGGCAGAGACTGCAGGCACTCAGCTGCAAGCCTGGGGGGACAGAGAGGGCCAGCCTCCACCAGAAGCTGGGGGAGATGCAGGCCACCATGCTGCCCGGTCTCAGAGGCTGCCAACACGGCCGCGTCAGACTTCTACCCTGTGGGACTGAAGACAATACATGGCTGCGGGTTAAGTCACACAGTGTGTGGCACTTTGTCATGACAGCTCTAGGAAATAAGTGCACCTACCTTAAAGTACCAGAGTCGCTTCCCTCCAACAACGATAAGGGCTGGGCAGAGCCCAGGCATTGCGGAGACTTTTCCAAACCTCGAGGAATAGGTAGGACCACAGGAAGAGTTAAGAAAATGTTCATGAGAATCATCATGGGAATTATCCAGAGGCTCCCGGGGACTGGCTGGGCTAGGGGCAGCGTCCCTGAGAAGAGCTTGTAGGCTGAGAGATGGATGAGGAGGAGTGGCCGCTCCTGTCAGGGGAAAGGCCAGACAAGAGCCCTGAGGTAGGAAGTAGGTGGCATATGTGAGGAACAGAAAGCAAAGCCCCTCTGTCTGGAAGAGAGGGGACAAGCTGGAGTCAGAGCAAGAGTGCACTAGGAGGCCGGCGCGGCAGCACACACCTGGAATCCCAGCAGCTCGGAAGGCCGAGGCAGGAGGATCTCGAGTTCAAAGCCAGCCTCGGCAAATTATGGAGGAACTAAGCAAATCAGTGAGACCCTGTCTCTAAATACAAAATAGGGCTGGGGATGGGGCTCGGCGGCCAAGTGCCCCTGAGTTCCATCCCCAGTACCCACCCCCCAAAAAAGAGGATGGACTAGGATGGTGTGCACCAGAGCATCCCAGTCCTAAGAGTCCTGAGGCCACCATATCCACACACTCCCTGCAGTGCTTTCTGTGGCTGCCAGAGCACCAAGTGGTGGCTAAAATGATGGACTCACAAATGTGAATCCAAAAGTCCAAAACCAAGGTTGCTTCCTTCCAGCTGTGAGTGGGCATAGGTGCCATGCCTCCCTCCTCACTTCCCTGGACGCTGGTGACCTTGTTGTTCCTTAGCCTGAGACACATCACTCTAACCTCCATCTTCACAGGGCTCTCTCCTTGCTGACCTCACTGGTGTCCAGAAGGACCTGGTCCTTGGATTAGGGCTCAGCTTAGTCCAGTGCCACCTCAACTTCACTTAGTCACATCTGCAAAGGCCCTCTCTCCAAACATGGTCACATCCTCAGGTAGGAGGGTTGGGACTTCCGCATGGCTTTCTAGGGATACAGTCCAACCTGCAACAGGATCAAAGGCTCATCTTCTCCACAGGGCCCACCCACTGTAGCAGGGAACGGGGAACGACTGGGTGCTCCCCATATAGCCAAGGGCCGCCCAGATGTGGCCCAGATTTCCTGCAGATGTGTGCAGGAGGAAGGAGGACCCAGCCCTACAACAGCTGGCCATTGAAGACCAGGCAGGAATAAGGATGCATAAGGGGGCATCAGAGGAGAAGATACCCCCACCCAGACACACACACACACACACACACACACACACACACACACACACACAGTGCCTCAGCAAGACACAGCATGCAGCCCCAGGACAAAGGGAAGCCGACCATGAACCAACTGAAATCACACACAGCACAGCTGGTGGTGGTGTTCTGACACCCGGGACAGGGAACTTGTGCAGCCCAGGCCACAGCCCCGCCTGGAGGCAGATGTGTCCCTAGGTGGGGCTCATCCTCAGGGGTATGTGACACACCTTTCTAATGGTCCTGGCCAGATCCCTCAAGCACAATGGAGGGGAAGCTGCAGGGAGGAAGCCAGTCCTAGAGCCACCCTGTAACCCAGGACTCGCAGGGCAGAGGCTCCCCCTGACCGGGGACCCTGGAGCCCCGAGCTCCTCAGAGCCCAGGAAGGCAGACGCGTGGCAGGTGGCCGGTTAGTACCAGGATCAGAGCTCCAAACAGATGCACTTCCAGAGGAAAAATCAATCGGCATGAGAAAAAACTTAAGAGCTCTCTCACTTCCTGTGCATTGCCTTCCTAAAATAAATGTTTAACTAAAAAGCAGCGTAAGATTACTCTCTCCTGGCGAGGAAATTGAACACTGATAGCATTAATGTCTCCTCCTCTTTCTGGAAGTGGTGGAGAGAATCAGATGCGCAGCCCTCAAGACCTGTTCTGTACCTTGACCCACATACGGAGACCCATGTGACACACACAGTGAGTGCTGTTTAGTGCATTTTGACAAATTCTATGCCACTCCAACTTGCTTCTTCAGGCAACAGTCTTCCTGAATGCCAGCACAATACATTCCGTGGATACCTTTTTCCATGGATACCTTGTGACATTCTAACACAGAAGTAAATTGCATTTATGTGTGCGACCATAGGTGGGCAGTTATTTCTAGTTTTGCACTGCTACAATCAAAACCTCAGTGAACATTGTTCTATGTGTTTCTTTTTGCTTATTGTGAGCTTTCTACTGGGACACCTCCCTAAGGGACTTGCTGAGACATGGAGATGCACTTTTTTTCATTTGAACACACCTTCCCAGGCTGCACATTAAGTGGCTCATCAAAGGGAAGCCCAGCTGCCTTTGCCCCCTCACAACTGAAATCAGAAGACATCCCACTGTTTCCCAATCTGATCAGTGCAAGAAATGACTTCACTGTCATTTTAAGTCACACGTATCAGAATGAGATTGAGTATTTTCCCATATGTTCCCTCTTCTCAATTTATTTTTGTATCTACTTACCATTTTCCTATTGGATATTTTTTTCTCGTTCATTTATGGAAGCTCATTCTATGTTCTGTATATTATGGCTTTATCTGTGCATACAGTTTTTTTTTTTTAATATTTATTTATTTGCTTTTAGTTGTACACAATGCATTTTTACGTGGTGCTGAGGATCGAACCCGGGCCGCGCACGTGCTAGGCGAGCGCTCTACCGCTGAGCCACAACCCCAGCCCCTGCATACAGTTTTTTCCTAAGTCTGTTAATTGCCTTTTAACTTTGTTTACATTGTAGTTTTTTTATCATACTATAGTTTGAAATTTTTTTTATAACCAAGCATACCAATCTTTTCCTTTATGATTCATGCTTTTTAAGACCTCGCCTACTTGTGGTAACTGGTGGCTCCCAAAGCTACGACCAGGTCGTGATCTGCAGAGCCTACATCTCAGCAAAGGATCTTTGTGGTGGGGAGACAAAGCACAGGATCTGGAGCAAGGAAGTTATCCTGAATTACCTGGGCACCCTGTAACATCCACAGGTGTACTTATGAGAGTGAGGCACAGGGAGGTTAGACTCACACCAAGGCCACGTGAAGGTCAAGGCAGAGCCTGGGGGATGCCCCCTATACCAAGGATGGCCTGCAGCCACAAAGGTATCCCAGAAGCTGGAGGAGTCAAGGGACAGATTGTCCCCAAATGCCTCAGCAAGCACAACCCTGCACACGGCAGGTCTGGGCCCTGCTGCCAACAGAACTGTGAGGGGTAAGTTCGTGTTGGCTGTTTGAGCCACCACGTTGGTGTGGCCAGCTGTGCGGTGTGTTCCAATGGCACTAGCAAACTAGAGTACTACCCAAAGTCTTAAAAAAGAAAAAGAAAAAAAAAAGGCGCCTTAATTTTCTTCAAATGATTTTAAGTTTTGCCTTTACATTTAAATCTTTAATCCCAATGCATTTGTCTCTGGGGATTAAATTTGAGGGTTTTCCCTACAGATAACTAATGGTGCCTGCAGCGTTTATGGAATAGACTGTGTTTGTTGAGGCCGTATGAGGAGCAGCAGCCTAGATGGGATGCAGCGTGCAGGCTTTTGCTGGGGGAAACTGAAGGGCAAAAATCACACCGGGGATGGCCTTGCAGCCAAGGGATTTATTCACCAGCCTTTATGGCTGGTTAAGGGTAGAAAAGGAATGGGGAGAGGAATCAGGGAGAGGCAAGTGTGCAAGCTCAGGAAGTGTGAAAGCTCTGGTGGAAAAGTGTGCAACTCTGAACGGAAGGTGGGAGTCTGGTCATAATGGCTGCGGTCTCTGGAGCTGTCGGCTGGGGCAGCTGCCGTCGGGCTGGAGACAGTGGGTCTAAGGCTGGTGCAGTGGCTGCCTCCTCTCAGCAGGGACGAGGTGTTGTGTGCAAGCTCTCTCTGTATTCCTCTTCCTCCGTTGTCTTCTCTGTCTTGTTGTCTCTCCCTTCTCATCATATCTTCCCCAAACTTCTAATGGATGGGAGCATATGTAGGGATTACTGGTTGTGGGGGGGGGGGGGGGGGGGTACCAGAGTGAACTTTAAAGTTATTGGCTCTTTGCCCATGGGGTGAGGGGGAACTTTAAGCCTATTGGCTCCTGCCCGGGGATGATGAAACATCCTGCCCAGAGAACAGAGCAACCTTTTGACCCTCTGCCTGTGGAACAGGGCGACCTTTTGGCAACCTGAAAGCCTATTGGCTCCTGCCCATAGGGTGAGGGCAGCCTTTAAGCCTATTGGCTCCTGCCCATGGGGGGTGAGGGCAGACTTCAAGCCTATTGGCTCCTGCCCAGGGAAGATGAAACATACTGCCAGGAGAACAGAGTGACTTTTGGCCCTCTGCCTGTGGAACAGGGCGAACTTTTGACCCTTTGCCTGTGGAACAGGGAGAACTTTTGGAGACCTTTAAGCCTATTGGTTCCTACCCATCTATCAGAAACACCTGGGAGAGTCTGGGCAGGGCACAGAGAAGGCTGGGACAGCCACCAGACCTCTGTGTAGGAGAGCCCCGGAAGGCATGTCAAGCCCAGGCCTCACAGTGGAAGGTAGGTTTGGTCAGGTTCTGGGGGAGCCTCCAGCCAACGTGCCCATCAGAGGAGACTGGTATCCCCGGGAAGGTTGGCCTCAGCTTCCTGCTCCCAGATGGGAAACATGGCCTCTGCACTGAGGGGGCCGCAGATGTCCCAGAGCAGAGGCCTTGGCCATTGCACCCTCTGGAGTCAGAGGTCTGCCAGGCGTACCCTCAGCCTCCAGCCTACCCTCTCCTGGTAACTTAAGAGGACACATCTGTCACCAGCATCCACCATGCACAACCAGTTATTTCTTCCACCTTTGCCAAATCCACGTGGTGGTCTCTGCTCCAACTTTCTGCCCTGTCCTGGGACTCAGTAAGGAAAGTGCCCTCTCCTCCTCCTCCTGGTAGTCTCACTTTTTTTTTTCCATGTTACTCTTTCAAATAAATGTCAAACAAAACTTGCCGACTGCTGGGAATCTCTACTGGTCTTGTAGAGATTCCAATTGGAGAGTCATTGAATTTACTAGCTTGCTTGAGAAAATGTCACCTATTTCCCATACGGAATCTTCTGACTTGTGAACCTAGTACATCTCTACCTCCCTCTATTTAGGCTTTCTTTTATGTCCTAC
Source organism: Tamias sibiricus (assembly GCA_025594165.1). Taxonomy (NCBI): domain Eukaryota; kingdom Metazoa; phylum Chordata; class Mammalia; order Rodentia; family Sciuridae; genus Tamias; species Tamias sibiricus. The sequence continues at coordinate 164,689,368 of CM046662.1, read as the reverse complement.
TATAGGATTTTTGATAGATAGGTTACCCTCCCCCCTCAGAGTTTTCCACACCCTAAGAGAAGCAACCTTGTTTCATTCTCCAGACAAGATGTTCCAGACAGGATGTTCCTTCCCCAAGAAGAATGTTTCTTTTCCCCAGGCAAGAGCCAATAGGCTTAAAGGTCGCCCTGTTCTATGGGCAAAGAGCCAATGGTGTTGGGGTTGCTCTAGTGCACCCCCCACCAGAAATCCCTATATAAGGCCCTGTTCGAGAGACTCAGATCAGACAGAGAGAGACACACGGACACACAACGTCGGCTCGTCGCTGCTGAGAGGAGGAAGACAGATACATCGGCTCGTCGCTGCAGAGAGGAGGAAGCCACTGCAACAGCTCCAGACCCATCGCCTCCAGCCGACGGCAGCTGCCCAGCAGCTCCCGACCCATCGCTCCAGCCGACGGCAGCTGCCCCAGCCAACAGCTCCAGACCCATCGCCTCCAGCCAACGGCAGCTGCCCCAGCCAACAGCTCCAGACCCATTGCCTTCAGCCCGACGGCCGCTCCCAGCTGACAGCTCCAGCCTCCAGCCAGACAGCAGCTGCTTTAGCCGACAGCTCCAGAGATCCTAGCCGGTGCGACCAAGCACCCACCTTCTGTCCAGAGCTTGCACACTCCCCTCTCCCTGACTCCCCTCTCCCACCTCTTCGATCTTCGACCAGAGTACCTCTTCTCCGGTTTTTGCTACCAGCCACGAAGGCTGTTGAATAAATCTTTTGGCTGGACGGCTGTCCCCGGTGTGATGTTTTGCCCTTCAATTTTGCCAATTTCTCCATTAAGTTTCATTTTTTTAAAGGCATGTTTTTTTTAATTTGCTCTAATTAGTTATACATGACAGCAGAATGCACTTTGATTCCTGGTACACAATTGGAGCACAATTTTTCATTTCTCTGGTTATACTCAAAGTAGAGTCACACCGTTCATGCGATCATACATGTACCCAGGGTAATGATGTCTGTCTCATTCCACCATCTTTCCCACCCCCATGCCCCCCCTCCCCTTCTCCCCTCCCTCCCCTTTGCCTGATCCAAAGCTCCTCCATTCTTCCCATGCCCCCCCCACTATGGATCAGCATTCACTTATCAGAGAGAACATTCGGTCTTAAAGTCCTATGTTTTAAGGAAGATTTAAGTTCGTGAACATTTGAGAAAAGGTAGAGAGACTTACCATATGTCCTGATGTCCCCAGAGAAAGCCTCCCCCACCACTGGCATCCCCCGTCACAGTGGTCCCTTTGTCACTCTGCGTGAACCTGCACTGACTGGCCCGTCTCACCAGTGTCCGTAGTGTACTTCTCAGTGTTGGACATCCACGCGTGTGGACCGGAGTGCCCTGACGGGGGTGCGCCCTTAGAGCGCCGCCAAGGAAAACCCTCTGCTCACCCTGCCCCCTCCCAGCCCTGGCAACGATGCATCTCTTCACTGTCCTCAGGGCTTTTCCTTCTCCTGAACGTCACATGTTTGGAACCTGCAGTAGACCGCACCTTCAGGTCGGTCACCACAAGCTTCTTTCACTTAGTAACAAGCATCGAAGTTTATTCCAAGACTCTTCATGACTCGCTGGCTCAGTTTTGTAGCACTGAGTAAAACCGGCTGCTCAGGAGGGTGAGGATCCAGTGACCTACTGAAGATACCGGGCTGCTCCCAAGCTGTAACGGGGCGAAGCGGCTATCAACATCCACCTGCAGGTCTGGCGTGGGTATAAGTCTTCAGCTCGTCTGGGTAAACACCCAGGAGCCTGACTCTGCAGCAGATGGTGAGCGAGTCTCTAGTGTCATAGGAAGCCGACACAGTCTTCCAAGGTAGCTGCACCTTGCCCACTCCCCAATCCCGTGGCTCCACACCCTCACCAGCAGTTGGTGTTGTCACCTTCTGAATTGTTGGCCCTTGCAACAGCTGTGTGGCGATTGTCATTTAGTTTTTACCTTTCATTAGTTTTTGTTTGTTTGGCTTTTGTCTTGTTTTGCTGCAGTACTAGAGAGAAAACCCAGGGGCATTCTACCACTGAGCTATATCTGCAGCCTTGTTGTCTATTTGTGGTCTTAACTTTATTTTGAAAAAAAAAAAAAAAAAAAAAAAAAAGATCTTGTGGAGCTCTCCAGGCTGATTTCCAATTTGCAATCCTTCTCGCTCAGCCTCAGTGCCTGGGATCACAGGCCTGTACCGCCACATCCGGCTTGTGTGAGGACTTAATTCAGGGAGTGTCTGCTTGTGAGTCAGAGAAAATCTAATTATCAGTGGCTTTAACAAATCTACTTTTCTTTCCTAGACTTCTTCTCTCCCTCAAGGAGAAGCCCACGTTAAGGCTGTCTAGGACCAGCAATTTGCTTTGGGAGAACATCAGGCCATAGGGTATATTCTCACTTTCTTCCCACCATCTTCACCAGAAAGTTTTCACAATGTGGTCCTAAGAAGGCTGCTGTGCCTCTTGATGTCTTGTCTGTATTCCAGGGAGGGAGAAGGTAGAAGAGCCAAAAGCCATCTTTGCATGCGTGCTTCTGTTGGGGGAGCCACCCCTGAGCTATCTGAAAAGCCTCTACTCAGCCTTGGCGCCAAGGAGATTTTGGTCTGGCATTGCAAGTCAATTTGTGGCTTCTCCTACTTAATGGATTACAGAAAGCTTGTGGTGACCTCAGGTTTTGCTTGGTTAGAGAGGCTGTTCTGTAGCTCCGGACTTGGGTGTTATCCATTAGGCTTGGACAGTCCTCCTCCTACCTTATTTGGCAAAAGACATTCCATGAAAATCCTTTTAAGCCCCCTTATATTGTTGTAGGGACAGACAAGGCGAGGCATCAAAGATAGCAGGAAACAGTTTTATTTGGCTGCAGCCAGGTTCAGAGGGTACAGGCTTCACTGTAATCAATTAATTTCCTGAACCCCGAGTTCAGGTAGTTTCAAATTTTATACACAGCAAGTAAGGGGAAGGGCTCAGAAGTTCACATAAAAGCAGCTTTTTTTCTCTCATTGTTCTGGGCAAGTTAACCCTTCAAGGACAACACCCAAGAAGGGAGAGCTTCTTCTCCCCTTTCTTTCCTCCCCCTGCCAGCTGTTACCACGGAGCCCAGTTGGTAACTTCTCTTACCTTAGAAATGTAGACATCTCTGTGAAGCATCAGCTCAAGGCCAGAGGCCTTGTTTAAAGAATTTGTCCTTTTTATTGTCACATTTTGCATTTGCAAACACTCTTCTACAAACTACTATATTGGATACATGTTTGTGAAAAACAACTAAGGGGTGTCCAGCACCTGGAGTGCTGATTTCTTCCAGGCCAGTGGCCAAGTAATAGAGCAACAGGAAAATAGGAAGTTTACCTACATTGAACTTTTTTGTAGAGACTCTCTTGCTGACAGTCCTAAAATCAGCCATGGTGAAGGTTTCTGGAGAAGCTTAGTTAAGATTTTCTGTGCCACTACAACATAAATAAAGCAAATGCAGGCTCTTCTCTCTCTTCCCAGTGTGGAAGATGGACCTCTAAGGTTGCAGAGCCATCCCACCCCTGCTTTTTGAAAACTATTTTCTGTGTCATGTGATTTTTCGCCATGTTTCTCAGAACAGTACCCTTCACGCAAGGGAAACCCAAAATTCACAGCCCGCGCAGGACATGGGTGAGACTTCCGCCCTGGTGAGCAGCACCTCCCACAAGAATCCTGCCTGTTTTGCTGAGCAGACTTTCATCACTCGGCCAACACTAGCTGCAAGGGATGCGGAGAGAGCATGTGTTTTTAGGTGTGTGTATTGCCAACCCAAACACAATTCCAGATGTATTAGAAAAGAAACAAGAGAACGGCTGGCCCCCTCGCATGACTGGCATGGGTCTGTATTCAGGTACCTAACAGACTTGGTACTGCAGTGAGTGAACTGTTTCCTTCTATTGCACTTTCCACCTGTCATTAGTGGAAGAAAAATTACCAATCTTTACACGTTTAACTGCGTGCAGCGCTTCTGCTACACTAGTGTACTGGTTCCTGTCACCTTCGGTGGTTCTTTTAGTTTTTCAAATCAAACAAGTATTGGACCTTCTGAAAATAGTAATGGTTCTGTTTCTTCCTTTCCAGCTTTTTGTTTGTTTGTTTCCTTTTCTTTTCTTGAATTTTGGCTAAGACACAATGTCAGAGCAGTGACTTGAGTTCAATATCCTTGCACCATTAAGTACGGTGGCTCCTATCAGTGCAGGAAATTCCCTTCTGCTTGTTTTCCTAGGAATTTATGTCAAGAGTGAAGGTGGTTGGAGGAAGGGAGAGGACGGCCTCTAATGTGAAAAGTTTGGGGTTCTCCCCATCCTTTCCACTTCCTTCTTGCTAACCACACACATAAAAATTATTTGCTGAACCAACTCCACTGGCCCCAGACCCATCACTCTCTTAATAACCACCCAATTCAACTTTCTAATAGTTTCTTTGTGGTCTCACACATATGTAAGTCTAACAAGCCTTTGAGGGTTTTGTTTTTCTCGTATTTCATTGTCTGGTTTTGATAATAGGATTTTCTCTAACTTCGTAAAATTAGTTGGTAGCGTTCCATATTTTCTAAACTCTAGAACATTCCACCAGTTCTAGGCTATCTGCTCCTTCACTATTTCATAGAACTCATCTGTTAATCTCTATGATTTGCGGCCTCTTCATTTATTGATCTTCGTCTCTCATTTCCATTTATTTGATGATGACTTCTACATTCAGGTTTGTCACCTGTGCCGAGGTGAATGTTTATCATTTATATTATCTTAGGATGTTTTCCGTATCAACTACTATCAGCATATTAAGATAAATATTTCAATTATTGAGTTGGGCGCGGTGGCTCACACCTGTAATCCCAGCACTTGGGAGGCTGAGGCAGGAGGATCGTGAGTTCAAAGCCAGTCTCAGCAATGGTGAGGATCTTAGCAACTCAGTGAGACCCTGTCTCTAATAAAATACAAAAAAGGGCTGGGGATGTGGCTCAGTGGTCAAGTGCCCCTGAGTTCAATCCCCAGTACCAAAAAAAAAAAAAAAAAAAAAAAAGATTTCAATTTTTCATAATCTTTAACGTCAGTTGTATCCATAGCTATAGATACTTTTGTTTCCTCTTAATATTTATTTATCCCTTTTTCCATTTTTGTTAATTATAACTTCCAAAAATTTGTCTATTTAATGATTTCAGAGAATTTGCTTTTAGTTTTGTTAATTAACTCTCCTGGACTTTCTGGCTATTTTATCATTTTCTGTTTGTGTCTTTATTCCTCCCCCCCCATTCTTCTTTCTTTTTGGTTTGTTTTGTTCTTTTTAATCATTTCTTAAGCTGAAAGCTTAACTGATTTCTTTTGTTTTTCCTGTTTTCTAATAAGCACACTTCTGGCTCTAAATTCCTCTCTGAGTACCTCTTTGGCCTTATCCCATAATTTTTTATAAGTCAAACTTTTATAGTCATTTGGGTTTAAGCACTGTAACTTCCATTTTGATTTTCTCTTTAAAACATGAATTATTTAGAAGGTTTTTTGAAATCTCCAGGTGTGCGTGTGGACATGCTGCCTGCCTGTCGTCATTACTATTTCTATTGCATTGACCCCGTTAGAACAAGGACGCAATGGCAGCAGCACTGAGAAATCCCAGACTTCCTTCACTGCCCAGCACATGGCTAATGTTTTATACATTTCCCTGTATATATTTTATTATTTTATTTGTTGTTGCTTTTGTGTTTTGGGTACCAGCGATTGACCCCAGGGATGCTTGACCACTGAACCACATCCCCAGCCCTTCTATGTTGAGACAGGGTCTTACTAAGTTGCTTAGGGCATCGTTAAATTGCTGAGGCTGGCTTGGAACCTCCCACCCTCCTGCCTCAGCCTCCCGAGCCGCTGGGATGACAGGTGGGCACCACCACACCTGGCTTCCCGATGTATTTTAAAAGAATGGCGCGCTCCGATGTGGAGATGGCTTCATTTCCTCGTCGTCATATTAGTCCTTCTTCCCCTTCATCTGTCAGTGTTTGGGAAGCACACCCATTTCCTGTGGCTGCCAGAGCAGATGCCCACATGCTGGGGGCTTGCGACAGAATTCTCACAATTCTGAAGGACAGAAAACCGAAATCAAGGTGTCAATGGGTCAGACCCACCAGAGGCTGAATGAAGGGGGCTCTGTCCTGCACATCTCCTGGTAGGTGGTTGCCCTGTCCTCATCTCACGACCCTCCACCTCTACCTCCCCCTGGTGGTCTCGCCCCTCTGTGTGCATCAACTCTGTCTGTCTCGGCCTCTCTTTGTGGCGGCATCTAGGGCCCACCTGATTAAGCCAAGAAGATCTCATGCTGGGATTCTTAATCACATCTGTCAAGACCTTTTTTCCAAATATGGTCATATCCAGAGGTTCCAGGGATTAAGATGTGGAAATACCTTTAAGCCACCATTTAGCCCACTAAAGAAGGATGTGTTCAAATCCCTCCAGCATCGTCAATTTCCCCTGCAATTCAAGCAGCTCTAAGCACCTCAGAGGTCCGGGAGCCGTGCACGCCGTGCCAACACCCCCATACGGGCTTGTGCATTTCACTCTTACTGATGTGAACTGCCCGACTCTGCCCTTCGTCAAACTTTTCATCTTGAGTTATAATTTACCAGAAAGTATGAAGATTGCTATATTCTCTTTTTATTAATTTTTGAAGTCTGAATCATTTTGTGTCAGCCTGATTTTATTTCATTTTATATTGCCACTGTTTTAGTCAGCTATTTATTTCATCGCTGTGACTTAAAGAACCAACCACAACAACTATAGAGGAGGACAAGTTTATTTGGGGACTCGGGGTTTCAGAGGTCTTAGTCCGTAGAAGGCCGGGCCATTCCTCAGGGCTCGAGGGTAGGCAGGACATCATGGTGGAAGAGTGTGGCAGAGGGAAGCAGCTCACGTGGTGATCAAGAAGCAGAGGGACTCCACTGGCCAGATACAAATATAGACCCCCAAGCCATGCCCCAGTGACCCACCTTCTCCAGCCACACCCCACCTGCCTCCAGTTACCATGCAACTAACCCCATGAGGTGATCGATTCACTGATTGTATTAAGGCTCTCATAACCCAATCATTTCTTCTCTTCCTTCTTTGCATTGAATCACACATGAGTTTTTGGGGGATGCCTCACATCCAAACCATAATAGTCACGACTGATACACTTGGGCTTTTTTCTGCCATTACCAAATATTTTTTTTCTCTTTACCTACTGTCTGTAGGTCTCTTTGTCTCTGTCTTCCCCAAGTCTGACTGCTGTTTACCCCTCTGCACCGCTGAAGCCGCAGCCTCAGAGGCCCTTTGAGTTCAACCACATTTTCAGCATAGATTATAAGAAGAACACGTGACTCTCTCCAAAGTGTGCTTTACCACCCTTCTTCTAAGCAGAGGTCTGAGACTACGAGTGACCACTTACCAGGACACCATTATTCCACAGCCAACAAAACCTCTTGCTCAGAAGGTATTTCGAGTGAACTCGCCATTTTAAAATGCACCTGATCGCACCAACCCTTTGCTAAAATAATACTACTACTCTTGGGGTGTTCTATAGATGTAGGCAAAGGACACACTGGGGTAAATGTCATGAGAGGTGCTCAGTTTTCAGGGCAGCAGCTGAAAGCCAAACAGAACCCTGCCAACCGCTGACTTTTTTTTTTTTTTTTTTTAAACCAAGCTGTGGCAGAGTGGGTTCTGAAAGGGACAGAGTGACAAAAGGGGCCCAGTGTGCTCAGGGAGAGTGGGACCGGGGAGGGGAAGGGAGGCATTTCCAGCCTGCAGTATTTCTCAGCCACCCGGAGCAAGTATTCTTGGCTGGCTCCAGCAGCAGCTGCTGAGCTAGTAAAATCTGAGAGGAGAAGGAACACAGTGAATAAAGAAGACAGAAATGAAAGAAGAGAGCGCAGCCAAGAGAGTCTCCAGATAAGGCCGAGACGTTAGGGAGAAAAGGAATTTATAACCCCGAGAATACACTTAGCCAGGCCTTCCTCACTTTCCTCCTATCGTTGTTAAAATTATCTGGGTTCAAATAAAAGGATGCTCTGTCCCACGTCGTTATTCATGTTTCTCCTACAGGCACAAATTCCAGCATAGGCGATTTCGGTGGGAACTGAGCTATTTATTTACTGGAGCTTTGCTAAGGTCACCACGTCCAGGCATGCAAGAAACCCTCCAGCATAGACCGCAGGCTGGCTCCCTCCAGCCAGTGGCCCCCAGGGGCTCTGCCTGCCCCCAGTGAGTGCTGCTTATCCCCACAAGGTCAAGGGCAGAGGCAGGCTACTCAGCCGGAGACGCCACCAACCAGGTAGGAGGACTTCCTGGCTCGCTCTCTGGGAATGTGCCTCTAGGCAGGGTTTGAATCACTCCCTGTCCCAGGTCTCACATGTGGGGACAGGTGATCAGGAACCTGTGAATTCAGAGCTGCTGGGAGGCAAACCCTGTATGGTCATTAGACATGCGGGCTGCAAGGACGTTCGGCGACAACGCAGCGTCCCTCACCCAGGGCCCTGCACCGAGCCTCCTGGGGGGCTTCCGAATTCTCTGATGCAGAAGGAGGATGATTGAGGGCTGTGGGGAAAGAGGGGGCCATGGAAGGAAGGGGACAGCAAGGCTTGGGCCCCTGCCTGTCACTCTGGCTTCCTTTCTCAGGGTCAGTGTCCCCAGCTCTGGCACAAAGGGGTAGGGCAGGTGCTTCTCACAGTGAAGCCTCCGCCCAGCCCAGCAAGGACAGCAGAGCCGGGTAAGAGGTCACAGCTGTCCCTGTCTTCGCGGAATGAGGAGCTTCAGCCACGGGGCGCTGCTCTCTCTGAAGCACTCTGTCATCCTCCCGATACACTCGACAAAGCTGCCGGGGGACACAGGCTGCTCTGGTACCTTCTACTCTTGCAGCATGTCCACGGCCACCCTCCTCCCCGGACAGCTCCCACGAAGCCAGGCCCTGCTCTGGTCCCTGGTGCCCCGGGGCTCCTCCGGAGGTCCCTCCCTGACCCTGCCTTCCAGGGAAAGCACTGCCCCCCCCCTGGCTCCAGGGCTGACCCTCACCTCCTTCCCCGAGGACTCCTTGCCTGGGCCCCCGCAATGGGCATTTGTCCTTTGGGGTCAGCTATATTGTTCCCCTACCCGACCGGACCTGGGCCTCCTCCTGAGGATTCACCTCTTCATGCACTGCACCCTCCCCTGGGCGCACTCTTGGTCTCAGAGAAAGGAAAGCACAGGTGCTGGTGGGTGCCTGCGGCCCCCGCTCGAGAGCTCTGGGGAAACCGAGGGGGGCGAGTTCCCCCCACAGTGTGGGGATGGAACCCAGGAGTCATTTCCTGGCCGGGGATCGAGAGGCCCCCCTCATCCCTCTCTCAGCCCACCTACCCCCAGGCTGGGTGCAGAGGTGCCCCTGCCCCAGGCTACACTAAGGAAGGAGCCTGGCCACTGTGTCACCACAGGGACCTCCTCGCCGGTCTTTCACCTGAGCGAGAAGTCGACTCCATTGGGTCAAACCACTGACAAGACACCAAAAGACCACACACGGACGGGCACCTGGCTTAAATGGAGAGGATCTGTGTGACTTTGTGGTCTGTGTGCTGTGACCCAGTGACCCGTCTCCCAGGCCTGGTGGGACCTCTGTCCAGTTCCCCCCACTTCCAACCAGAATGCCCATCTCGATTCTCTCTGAAGTTACAAACCCCCATTCTTTGGTGTGGCCTCAGGGATCCAGCCCAAGCGCCCGGGCTCCTAGGGAGGAGGACACCATCCTGCTGGCCCTGAAGATGTTCACCTTCATCCATTTTCTATTACTGAAACAGAACTCCACAGGCCAGGTTATTGGTAGAGTAAAGAAGCCCACTGTAGCCCAGAGTTTTAGAGGCTGGGAAGTCCAAGCACAGCACCAACATCCGTTTGGCTTCTGGTGAGGGCCTCGTGCTACATCACATCACGGCAGAAGAGAGACTGAGGAGGCCAAGCTTTTACAGCACCTTCTCCCACAAGAAGAAACCCTGTGCAGAACAAAGCTTCTCAAACCACCTGTGGGCAAAGACCAAGGTTTGACTCCTCATCTGCCAGAGGCCGACCCTTGTGTGAAGGTAATGAATTCCTAGAATACTGAATGGAGAAAACACATACAACATATACTCCTAAATATTTTATCGATAGCTTTTATAAGTGTAAATTTATTATATTAAGCTGCTATAAGTGTTTCTTTTTTTAACATTTTTTTTTAGTTGTAGGTGGACACATACCTTTATTTTATTTATGTGGTGCTGAGGATCGAACCCAGGGCCCCACATATGCGAGACGAGTGCTCTACCGCTGAGCCATAGCCCCAGCCCCATGCCGTAAGTGTTTCTGATCACTCTCAACTCAATACCTACCTCACTGCAGAAAGTACCAAACGGCTCGTGGAGTGGCGGGTGCCTGACCACTGGGAGCAGCGCCTCCCCAGCCCAAGGTCAGCGTACTGCTGAGGACAGACCAGGTCCTTCTTCCCACCATCTAAGCACTGTGGGTGGTGCTTTCGGACTACAGAAGAATGAGCAGTTGACACAGCCCGTTCCCACCTGACCTTCGACAGAAAGACGTCTGTCCGCCCCACCCTGGGCCACAGAGAGGACGCTGCTCACCCATCAGCACCTCCAGTCTTCCAAGCTGTGGCTTGTCCCCCACCAGTAGTGGTAGGGAACTGCACCAACAATGACAAGAAGGCCGAATTTACCAAGTGCATCCGTGTCCTCGGGGACTGCTGTAACAAATCACAGCAAACAGCGGCTCAGAGAACAGAAACGCAGACTCCTCCGGTCCTTCAGGCCCCGAGTCCACAGTCACAGCCGGGCGGGGCCACGTCAGAGGCTCTGCAGACCCTCCCCACCTCCTCCAGCTCCTGGTGATCCCCACGTGTGGCCGCAGCCCTCCGTCTGTGTCCATCTCCCCGTGACCTTCTCTTATGCATCTGTGTCTTCTGTCATTGTGAGGCCACCTGTCATCGGATGGAGTCTATCTGGGTGATCCCCAATAATCTCATCAAACTCTTTGACTTGATTACACCTGCAAAGACCCTTTCTGCACAGAAGGTCACATTTGCAAATCCCAGGGTTGTGACCAGGACACATCTTCCTGGAGGCCACCAGTGTTCCCTCTGTGCCAGGTGGTGGACCCATCCAGTAACCTAATCCTCACAGCCCCTCAGTGAGGAAGGGAGTGCGGTCCCCATTTTACAGCAGAGTAAGCCATGTCCCCAGGAATAAGCACACATCATTTGCAGAGGGTCACACCACCAGGAAGAGGCGGGGTCCAGGCCCGGCAGCCTGATCCCAAGCCCACTCCCGTGAGCACCGCCCTGAGCCCTGGTCCCAGGAGTGGCAGGGGCGTTCACGGAGGGCTCTGCACATGTCGAGCACTGTTCTCTTTCTGTGCACGGGTCACGTCCTTCGACCCTCGTGACAACCAAGGAGATGGCCTTACTTGTCACCAGTCCTTTACAGAGGAAGGGGTGGGGCTGGGGGGGTGTGAAGAGGAAGGTCACCCACATCATAAGTGACACCCATCAGAGCTCGAACCAGACCAATCTGAAAACAAAGCTCCGTTCACATCTCCCCACGTGATGCCAGACCTCCTGGGGCAGCAGGACGACCCCCGCAGACAAACCCATAGAGGCCGGTCAGCCCCCAGAGGGCCAGCCGGCGGGTCACCTCCTGTCCATGCTGGGTGAGCCCCGGGGAATCAAGGTCCCGGGCTCCTCCACCCTGCGGCTCAGCCTTCCCCAGGCCGCCAGCCAGTGGGGAGCAGCACACCACTTCCTGACTGGCCGTGGGGGTGACGTTGCGCGTCCCAGACATGCGGAAGGTGGCCGGGGCAGCCTGAAAGAGGCCCAGAGATTTAAGTAGTCAACTAGTCACCTCCACGCACGCGGTACAGCTTTTTATAAAACTCTCAAGTCCCCAGGGTGCTGGCACACGGGAGACATTCAGAGTGAAGTTAACTAGGAGAACACCAAGGTGCCTAATCAAGAGGACGCAGACGGGGTGGAGCAGTCAGCGCCTGAGCGCAAGGACGGCCCAAGGCCTTAGCCGCCCATATGGCCCCTCCTGGCCACTATTAAAAGGCAGCCCTTCTAGTCTCCCCTCCATCATAAAACCTTCACACTAGCCCAAGCTTCGTTAGAACAAGTCCATTTACTGCCATCTGCTGGAACTATGAGATACACAAATCTGCAGCATCGGCAAGACGAGCCGTAGCCCTAGCAATGGGTGCCATTGTGCAACGCACAACCTACACCACTGTACGGAGCAGCTCCGAGTGCTGACAGTAAGACTAGAGGAAAGCAGAGGCCAGACCCAACAGCAAAGCAGGGCTGAAAGGCGCGAGGCGACCTCAGGGGACTTCATGGCACTGCGCTGTGTTTACCTGCCATGGAGAAAGGAACTGGGGAGAGAAGCAGGCGCACAGGCCCCCCCCACCAGGGGGACAGACCTCTCCCTCCCAGCCCCATGGTCTGAGAAAAGGCTTGGCCCTGGGAGACTGTGCCAGGGCCGTGTGACTGCCCGCTGCAGCCCCCCCTCTCGCCACCCCTGGAACAGGACCACCCTCAGAGCTCATGCACGAGCCCCACCTGAGTCCCTGGAGCAGATGCAACAGAGTCCCTAAAGAAAGCGGCGACTCTGAGGCTCTGTCTCACTGACAGTGCAAGAAGGAGAGCCTCCTGAGGGAAGGGGCCACAGGAGCCTAGCCAAGACTGACCGTGCCACCTGGGCAGGAGCCACAACCCAGACCCACGCGGGCCCACGTCCGCTTCTCCCCTCCGTGCCCATGTCTCTACCTACCCCTGCATCCACACTTACATGGGGCTGTCAATGCCCCAAGCGGCTCTCAGACCCACACACCACGGGGTTGTCCTGCCCCCCGGCTGGCCCCGGGTCCAGGAGGGCACCTGGCCAGCATGGGGGCAGTGCCATGCTGATTTCTAGCAACATCGGCCTGCACAATGGTGCCGACGTGCTCAGACTCTGAGACTCTGACGGGCACGCCTGTTCGTGTGGCCTGGGCACCAGCACCCACCCACCCACCCATGTGGGCTCCAGTCACAAGGGCATCTCTGGGCCGGTGCCAAGGCCGGCTGGGGTGGTGACGGGCATCCTTAATCTTGGCCAACAGGGTCATCCTGATTCCTCTGCAGCCTCCACACTGCCCCCATCACCCCTAGGACCTCCACACCATCGCCCATAAGCCACAGCCTTTAGATCAACATCTTCTCCCACCTACAACCAATGTGGTGACATCCCACTCTCCCTGTCAGTCTTTTTTGTTATTATCGTTAAGGGTAGCCACACACACACACACACACACACACACACACACACACACTTTTAAATAGACTTCATTTTTTATGTCAGTTTTAGGCTCACTGCAAAACTGGGCAGCTCCTGCTCTCACACAGGGCCTCCCCAATATCAGCATCCTTTGTTAAAGTTGTCTATATTTTTAGTGCATTTTTTGCAAAACGCAAAATAAGCTCAACATCAAGATAACACTTCATAACTTAACTAGATGCAGCAAGCGATGACAGCAGCTAAGCCCTTTCATTCATTCACACCATGCATAAGCATCTACAGTGGCTGGGACGTACAGAAGGCTATTTTTACAGACTATTATGTTACTGGGCAATTCAGCATTTGTCACAGCTCCCAGTTATCTCAGAATGCCTAGTGGATTATCTCTGGGATAACTCAGGGAACTGCCTGCAAACCTCTGGACTGACGTTTTTACAGAAGAAATGGTAAATGCAGAGGACTCTAGAGTCGCATGTTCCCTATCACTGTGAAAGCCTGTAGGATGACAGATGCTTCCTGCCCCGATGGGCTCCTCTTCTCATCCCTCCCCTGTGTCCCCTGTGATGGACACTGAGAAAGATGACAGACTGTTCGGCTCCGCCCTGTGAATGGGGCCAGGGCTGAGCTCTCATTTGCATGCTCTACCGCGTTCTCTGGGTTTGAGGTCATCATCAACAAAGCCCAGTAAGCACCTTTGAGAGGGTCCCTGGCAGCCAGTGTCTCCTGATGGCATCCTGAGTGATACAATGTCATGAGTGATAGATGGGCTACCCCCCCCCCCCAGAGTTTTCCACATCCTGAGAGAAGCAACCTTGTTTCATTCTCAGCAGGATGTTTCTTCCCCGGGCAGGATGTTTCTTTTCCCCGGGCAAGAGCCAATAGGCTTAAAGGTCGCCCTGTTCTATGGGCAAAGAGCCAATGGCGTTGGGGTTGCTCTGGTGCACCTCCCACCACAAATCCCTATATAGGGCCCTGTTCGAGAGACTCAGAGAGACACACACAGACACACGGACACACACATCAGCTTGACCCTGCTGAGAGGAGGAAGCCACTGCAACAGCTCCAGACCCACCACCTCAGCCTGACGGCCGCTCCCAGCTGACAGCTCCAGCCTCCAGCCAGACAGCAGCTGCTTTAGCTGATAGCTCCAGAGATCCTAGCCGGTGCGACCAAGCACCCACCTTCTGTCCAGAGGTTGCACACTCCCCTCTCCCTGACTCCCCTCTCCCACCAGAGCTTGCACACTCCCTTCTCCCTGACTCCCCTCTCCCACCAGAGCTTGCACACTCCCCTCTCCCTGACTCCCCTCTCCCACCAGAGCTTGCACACTCCCTTCTCCCTGACTCCCCTCTCCCAGCACCTCTTCGACCTTCGACCAGAGCACCTCTTCTCCGGTTTTGCTACCAGCCACAAAGGCTGTTGAATAAATCTCTTGGGCTGCACAGCTGTCCCCGGTGTGATGTTTTGCCCTTCAATGAGTAATGATGTGGCCAGGCTTAGTAAGTGGACTGGGGAGCCACGGAGGCAAGAGGAGCTGTGTTGCCTCCGTGCAAACAGGTCCCAAAGAGCCACGGTGTTTTGAGTGACAACCAGATGAGAGGCATGGAGACACCTGGGGAGGGTTCCTTTGGCAGGAAAGAAGGTGACGAGATGGTTTCTAGTCCTGCATAGGAAGAGACGGTGCCTGAGGAGGAGGAGAAGGGACCTCCGTGTGCCCTGGTGGAAGAATAAATAAATACAGATCTCCTCTCTACTTATTATTCTAAGCCTCCAGTGATAAACCGCCACGCCTTACAAGGGCCCTCCCATTTTATAACACATTTTGTAATTGAATTATTAACGTGGACGGAGCCACACAGAAGACTGCCACACAGCCCAGTGAGGGGCTTGGTAGGCATCGCAGTCAATGCTGCCTGGCGGGGACAAGGAAAAGAAACAGACGGACACAGACACAAAAGCCATCACGAAGCCAAGAATGCACAGCAGGAGGGCGGGGGAGGGGGGAGAGAAATGAGGTCACTTTAAAATGCAGCAACGATGGTCAGTTTTACATTTAGGAACGAGCACCCTTGGCCCTGCGTCTTCTGTTTGGGATACGAAAGAAGAATTTCTATACCTTGTCAGAAAACGGATATGCTGAGATTTAGAAAGTATTCCCGTGGCTGGCTGGGACATTTTCTTTCCCAATAATATTCCACTGATATAGCCAACATAACCAATAGAGACATTAATATGGGTTTAAACAAGAGCCTCTCCTAGGCAGATCCTTAAGTTCCTTTAATTTTACATTAGGATATAAAATCGCTCATTCTAATGGGTTAGCAAATGCAGAGTCCTTCAGAAGCCCCATTGATGAAAACACAGCACAGGCAGAGCGAGATATACTGTTGCTTCTGCTCTGGCTGTGTTTCCATTTCCTAATAACAATAATGAACTTAAAGCATCGTATTTGCATACAGATAGGTCTAGATTCCTGTTTTGCTGCAGCTATACAGTTAAGCATGTCACCGATGTGCACTTCCCAGCCTCAGAACACAATTTAAAGATCACTTTATGGGGAGTCAAATTACAGCAATGTGTTTAAGCATTAGGGCTGTGGCTTTTCTAAAAATTGTTGGCAACAGAGCCAAGTTCGATGGCACATAAAAGTCCATCACAAAGTTCTGAGCTGCCACAGCTCATTGATTGTGGTCGTTCTTTAAATCTCTTAACATCCCCATCCACTGTGTGCTGCCACCCAATCCATTGCCAAGCCCTGGCCGTTCCTTCCGGCCCCTCCCCTCCTTGCTCACACATTTACAAACGACTGCTCTGGGCCATGCGCAGCGCTTGGCACCCATTTGGGTAGAGTCGTGCACAGGTCCCAGCCTCCGGCAACTCAGTCTGCCCAGGCAGACAAGGAAACAAAGGAAGCTCAAGGTAGAGAGCAGTGCACCAATCACCAGGGGAAAAAAAGAAGGCGCGTCTGCTGCTGTCCACTGGAGCCAAGGCTTTGTGAACATGAGTTCAACACTCGAACAGCAGGGGGAGGCAGAGAGGGGGCATCCCCAACAGGTATCAAAGCACAGCAATAGGCACGCTGTCAGGGCCTGGGCCACAGTAAGCAGGTGTGCGGCCCACCTGTAAGACAGCGCAGGGGGCTGGAAGGGCAGGGCCGGGGTGAGCAGCATCCTTGGACATTAATCTCAGGAGCTCATCTACAGAGAGTGGAGGTGGGGTGCCCAGAGGGGTTTTATGGGGCTGGTGGGCTGGTTGTTGCTATTGCAGCTGCTTTTGCTCTGAGTAACAGGAAGGGGTGACAGATGTGCATTTCCTGGAGCAGCAGTGTGGGGGACGAGTGTGCTGGGCGTAGTAAAGGGGAGAGAGAGCGGAGGCGAGGAGGCCGGCTGCGAAGCTGTCCCTGCATGTAGGGACAAATCCGGAACCCGGATCAGAGGCAAGGGCAGGAGGACAGAGAGCAGAGGCTGGCTCTGAGTGACATGTGGGAAGGAGAGTCACTCCAACTTGTCTGGAGGTAAAGAACCAGGGTGCAGACGGCCACACGGACGGGAATGTAAAAGGAAGAACACTTTATGGAGTCAGAGTAACATAGACTTTGGTCACGACTCTTGGACATCCATGGGGAGAGGGCCAAAGGTCACACTGAGGCAGTCCAGGCTGTGGGTGTAGAATCTGCCTGGGTCCCGGGAAGGAGGCAGGAGAAACTCTCCAGGGCAGGCGTCTTGGCCAGGGAAATTGAAGCGGAGACTCCCCCAAAGGGAAGATGGTTGTTTTCTCTCCACCGGGGCCTGTCCTGAACCTCCTGAACGCTCCCCCCTGCCATGGGAACCAAGCCTGGAGGTCTGAATTCCATGCTCGTATCTCACCCTCATCTGGTGCACCTGGTCCTCCACCCCGGGAAGCCAGCCGCAGCATCCCCAGCAGACACCTGGGGAAACAGGTCGGAGGAGTTCAGAAACGCTTCCAAGGCCATCCTGCGGCCCAGGGGAGGCGCAAGCCGGAGCCACACCCACCACCTTCCCACACAGGATATTTTGTTGGAATTTACAAATGGGATGTAAAGTTTTCTTTGCTCAATTCTATTTAAGAAACCCTTGGGGAAATTGTAAAATGCAAAATTAAATAAATTGTAAAATGCAAAATCAAATAAAATCCCAAGGCATGCACGCATGGCCTGAACTTCACCATGTTTGTTTAATCAATAGTGGGTCATTTGCATTTGTACTATGAAAAAGTGTGGGTTAGAATAATGCAAAGAAAAGATACCTTATTAAAGAACATTTTTTAACAGACAGTTACAAACAGTAAACTGTATCTTCAAGATTCTTGCCCAATTTTAAAAACCCACATTTAGTTTACTCCACACACATCTCCTTGGAGGATTGCATTTCTTTTCAAGAATTCTGTCATTCAGATGCTCCTCCCCCAAATTGCCAAACTAGTCTGAATTGATGAGGTTTCCTATTTAGTGGACCTCAGCTGTCATGCAGCATTGCAGAGAAGTTCAATGTCTCTACCACAGAGTTTGCCTTCTTGAGTATAAAAATCAGCTCTGCCACAGCCTTGTTGGGTGACCCTGGGCAAGTCCCTTAATCTCTCTCTCTCTCTCTCTCTCTCTGATCCACCTGTCTTCATCTACCAAATGGGAGAGATCATCACGGCCCACCCGTCCTCCCTGATGAGGTACGCAGATAACCTGGCTACAGGATTGGCACAGAGTTGACATCAGTAAGTCCCAGCTGCACCAGGTCCTAAAGACATGACATTTTATTTCAATTTTTAAATAGGATGTAAGGTTTTCTTTGCTCTATTCTGTTTAAGAAATTCTAGGGGAAATTGTATAATGCAAAATTAAATAAAACCCCATTGCTGGCTCTGGATGGACGGCCAGCCTTTCTGCTCTGTCCTCTGGCTGCACAGGAAGAAGGCACCACGGTGCGTCCCTGTTGCAACCAGCGCCGACTCCCGGATGCAGAGAGGAACGCTGAGGACTCCAAACTGAATCTTTCAGACAATCCCGCCACTTCCCAAACAGCACACCGACATCTTGAAATACTTCAAAATCAATGGAAATGCATTCAGCAGTGGATGGTGATTACTCATACATTATCTGAAAACAATAAAGCACAATATACCTTTCATTCAATTCTCACGGTTATATACACTGCAGGAGAGCACTTATTTTTAGCTGGCTTTCCCCCTTTTTCTCCTTCCGCTCCAGTTCTCCATTTTGGAGGGTCAGGGAGAGTTCAGTTGTATAGAGAAAGTACTAAGTGCTGAATGGGTCTGTCAGGCTCCTGTATTTAAGGAGACAGAATTGCATATTACAGGAAAACGATTGCTCAGCTACCTTTTCATTAACAATTTGTCTAAAAGGAGACAGACTTAACTGCTTCTATTGAAGTTGGGAAGCAACAAATTGAATGTGTTCCATAAGGATTATGTCGTACTTCAAACATATGGTGAGCTAGACACCAAGATCGCATGCTTAGAAGTAGTAGTGGGTTCACTATTGCTTGGTGGATATTTAATTGAACACCAATAAATACTGCTTTAAAAAAAAAAAAAAGGAGAAGAACCTGTCGTTATCTGCACAATCTCAAGTGAAATACTATGATGATTTTCTCTATATATATATATATATATATATATATATATATTTTTTTTTTTTTTTTTTTTTTTTTTGGTCCCTGAAACATTGAAGAAAATTTCTTTGGGGGACCTATATTGAAGGTTGATTAAGAAACACCAGCTGTAAAACACATCATGGGTCAGCTTCCTGAAACGAGCGTCCAGGTTGCAGCTCAGAGAAAACATCCAAAGATGAGTATGGGAGAATTCCTGCATGAGCTCCAAGCAGAGGCTTTCCTATGTGCACCCCAAGACTGAGGTCCTGGGGCACACAGGTCAACCCAGCATGCTTCCACATCTGTGTACATGAAAAAATCCAGTCTGTAATGTCCAAAACTGAATGTTCTGCCTTTTGAACACACCACCAAAAGATAATATCGACTTTAGGTACTTTCAGACAGCACTGTGTAGGTTTGGGGTTGTCATTACATCTATGGCCAACAAATCCACATGTTTGGAACCCAGCCATAGTTCAAGGGCTCTAGATGGCTCTAGATTCATTCTATCATATCCTTACGACAGGTCACTGTCGCCGCCTGAAGCGATGGCCGCTTGGGGCAACAAAGCCGCAGGAATAAGTTCAGAGGCAGACTGGAAACAAACAGGCTCTTTATTCTGCCAGCTTCTCTCTCCAGCTCCAACAACACCCCAACACGCCGTCCACGCTCCTCCAACCACCACAACATGACACCGAAGACGACCCACAATCCCCCGGGCCAAGTCTCGCGAGATCATGCAAATGGCGCCAACCCGATCCACAATGTCCCAGGCCAAGTCTCACGAGACCATAGAAGGTGGTAATGCTTATGGCTCACAGCTAACCACAATCTTAGCTATATCCTTTAGTAGGGCTCCTGCAGGACACCTAGGAAATCTACTCCTGCTCAGTCAAGAAATATTACTCACTAACACTCGTAGTACATAAAGTTCATGCGCTCAATGCCAAACAGGCATTCTGTCCTGAGATCACCAATCACTAGTGTGAGGGGGAAATGCCTTATTCTACAGCAAAGATACCACGGAGACCACACTGGGTGGAGCTGGCCCAAAGTGTCAGTTGCAGGAGGTACAGAGGCCTCGTTGGAGAGGAAGAGGGGAGAGGTAGTTTCCTAACAATTATTAAACATCATATTTTGACATGACCATTGTTAAAACTAGGAGGAAAGGCATGATAAGGGCAGATGTTCTCAGCACTTTAAAACTCAATGCCGGGGGCTGGGGCTGGGGCTCAGCGGCAGAACATTCGCCTCGCACGTGCGCGGCCTGGGTTCGATCCTCAGCACCACGTAAACATAAATGCATTGCATTGTGTACAACTAAAGTAAATAAATAAATATTAAAAAAAAAAACTCAACGCCACCTTTTATGGCAAATACTTTGTTATAATTCATGTCAAATATCACTTAAAACAATACCTAGTAGGGTGGCTATTATCAAAATTACAGAAGGTAACAAGTGTTGGCAAGAACCCGGACAAATTGGAAGCATCGTCCACTGCTGCTGCGAAGGTAAACTGATGCAGACACCACGGGAGCGGTGTGGCTGTCCTGCACGTGACGCAGAAATCCCACTCTGGGTGCACATGCGAAGGACTCCTCCAAAGCAGGGCCTCCAGGACACATCTGCACACTCACGTCACCGGCAGCACTATTCACAACAGCCAAAAGGAAGCAATGCAAGTGCCGTAGACAGAGGAATGCTGAAATAAAATGTGATAGGTACGTAGAATGGAAGATTATCCAGCCTCAAAGAGAAGAGATGTCTTCTCACATGCCACAACGTGGATGAACCTTGTGCTCAATGAAACAAGACAGTCACAAAAAGACAAGGACTGCATGATTCCTCTTATTTGAGATATCTAAAACACCCAAATTCACAGAAACAGAAAGTAGAACCGTGGTTGCCAGGGGTAGGGTGAAGGGGAGTGGATATTGTTTAATGGGTAGAATTTCAGATTTTCAAGATGGAAAAGCTCTGGAAATCCATTTCACAACAATGTGAATCTGCTGAACACCATGAACTATATACTTAAAAATGGTTAAGATGGTTAAAACAGTTAAGATGGTATATATAAAACCTAGTGCAAACATAATCTTGACAATCATGAACACAATGCCCTAACTGCAATAAAGGGGGGAAAGAAATTTGTAGTATGATATACACATATTTTAACACAGAAATGCCCAGAGAATCCAACACTAGCAGTTATATCATCCAGGAGTCAGATGCTTGCTGTTGTCCTTAGAATCTTCTAGAACATGAACACATAGAGGCAGGTGGAAGGACAGCGTGCTGCCTCATGCTTTGCAGGACGCACACTGCTCCTAAACCATGGTCACTAAGAGCCAGCAGGGTGCCTTGGCCGCTGTGGGCATCTTCCCTTTGTGACTGGCATCTCCCTTCCTGCTTTACTGAACTGTGCAGCTGTCTGGAGGCTGGACAGAGCCACAGCTGCAGAGGCAGAACCAGCCTGCCCAGTTTCCTCTAGGCCACGGCATTTACTAGTGTTCAGAGGATATGGAGAAACAAGGGGCCTAGTGAAGAATTGTGTCACACACAGAGAAAATAATACTCGAACACCAGTGAGACAGCAATTTACACGTCAGCACATCCCCAACAGTGTCAAAAAGAGAGGACCAGGACCAAGGCATCACAATAAGAATGCCTTAGAGGGACTGGGGCTGTGGCTCAGTGGTGCCGCACTTGCCTGATATGTGTGAGGCTCTGGGTTTGATTCTCAGCACCATGTATAAATAAATAAAGGTCTATCAACAACTAAAAACATACTTAAAAAAAAAATAATGTCTTAGAGGTCCTCATACCAGCCAGCTCTCCCTGTATTCACGTATGCACTCAACTTCCATTTTCTGAGCACCTACTGTATGCTGGTACTAATGCTAAACACTTATTACAAAAAAGGAGACCCAGCACTGCATCTAGGCAGCTCTAATTCGGGATGCTGGCTCCCATCACAGAGGCAAATGAAGCATCTTTAAGAGCACTGGGGTGGGATGTGAGGAATTGGCAGCGGGCAAAGAAAACATCCCCACCCGACCCGACCCCCAGATAAAATGCCCAAGATCCTGAGACAGGGGGACAAAAAGGTTTTATGTGCCTGAATGACAAAGAACATTAAAAACTGTAAGCAAGTTTTGTGTCTAGACAGCCGAGTCTAGGAACCGTTATTTGATATGCAATTTTCTACTTAGCAGAGCAGGTACACAGAATTCAATTTGGGAGTGATCTGTATTCTATTCGGTTTCCACAACAGCACTCAAATGTAGGCAGGGATGGGGGAATTTATCTTCCTGCAAATTCACTCCCTAGGGGTAGGCTGGCTCACCGGTGGCTCCAGTGCTAGCTAGGTGGGCGGTGGAACAGATACCAGCGAGCGACACTGGAGTCGCCCCACAGGAGGCCCGGTGTCGGCACTGCAGGCTTTGCCCGCTCCAGTAACTGCAGACCCCACAACCACAGCCAGAAAAAGGGACAACTAGTCCACGAAAGAAAAGGGCCTCTCTGGCTGCCCAAGAAGCTGACCTGACACTAATCTAGTGCAAGGAATCTTCTTTTCTAATGCAATTCCTTGGGCTAAAACATTTTACCATTTCACCACATTTTATCATCTCTAAAATTTGTAATGTGCTTCTTGGTCAATTGCATATGTTTTAAGTGGTAGTATTTATTTTTCTCTTCCTCTCAAATATACTGTCATTAAGTGGATGATGTGTTCTGTAAGGAGTACCCTCTTGGAATCAAGGAAATTCGATAATTGCCATGATTTGAAATGCACCTCCAGTCATGAGTTCAAAGCCAGCCTCAGCAATGGCGAGGCACTGAGCAACTCAGTGAGACCCTGTCTCTAATAAAATACAAAAAAAGAGCTGGGGATGTGGCCCAGTGGTCAAGTGCCCCTGAGTTCAATCCCCGGTACGAAAAAAAATACAACAAAATGCACCTCCATGGAATGAGAAGTAAAGCGGAGAGGCCAAGCCTGGCTTGCCACACACAATCAGGTCATGAAATGTCTGTGCACGGCTCACCAGCCACCCACTGGCTGCAACTCTAGCATCCCCTGGGGAAATAAGCCTTCCCATTAGGCCCCTGCTCCACCAAGGCCCCTGCAGGGCAAATCCCTGGGCAAGATGTCCCCAGGCAGAAGGTGGCCACTACTCCTATGTCCTAGAAATCACTCCAAGGCTAAGCACCATGGAGTCAAAACCCCTGAGCTCAGCCCCAGATTCCAGTCCTCCATTCTAAGAAAGGTGCTTCTGATGCCGTCCATCGGGGTGACCAGCTATTGTCCTGCATCCCCCGCTAAAGCTCGGTAACAGCCCCGTTTCGTGAGAACCCAAGAAAGCAGGGATATCTTGGACACAAGTGGCTGAGAATGCTGGCCCTGGAGAGGAAGTGTCCAAGAACTAAGCACCGCGCTGACCAGGTCTTGGGAAGCAGCTGATTCACTACAACCGCTCACTAAGTGGTGGGAGCCATTGGACCTTCGACCCTCAGGTTCACTCGTCTCTCCTGGCTTTTATAGTTGAGGTCTCTCATCTTGGGTCCCAAAGGAAAAAAAAAAAAATTTAAAGATTAATAATGATAAATTATAGAAAGTTCTTTCAAAGATCTTGATCTTAAGACGAAGCAGAATTTGCTTTTTTTTTTTTTTTTTTCCTACGCAATCTAGGGTTTTCACGACAGAGCTAAATGTGGAACGAGGTTCAGAGAGTTTCAGGATGTGCTAGAAACACTGGCACCCCTGGCGGACAACCCTGAAAAGGGCTGAGTCTTGGTGCATCCATCTAAGGAACTGTTAACAGCCTGAGCAGGAGCGTAGAACTGCCAAGAAGCAACCCTTCCCCGTGGGAGCCAGGCGTCTGTCCAAACACCTGCAGAAGCCAACGCTCGGGATGGAAGGGAGCAAGGGAGAGAGGCCACAACTCAGACGTAGTCAGGAAATACAGATTTACTTGGGGGGAAAAGGGCCAGTGGAAGATACAAGTTAATACTTGAGAGTATGAAAAAGGTTGTTTCTGAGTTTCTTCGAAATGAAAAATCAGGGGACCAAAATCCTATGTGGAGTCTTCCAACTTTATTTTTTAAAATACCACTAATGGCATATTATACCCAGGCAACATAAAAAATATCACAACCACCACATGCAAGCACATCTGAGGTGCATATATCAAAGAAAAGATGGGACTCTGGAATGGCGAAAAGGCACGCCTGGGAACCAACATCACTCACCAACTAGGGACAGGCCAACTGGACTGTCACATGAGGAAAGACAAATGCCTATGTGTCTACCTCTAAAATGGACAGGCTCATTTGTTACAGCAACTAGTGGGGCCCTGACTCACAGCTCTATCCCTTGGAGCCCTCAGCATCCAGTCAGCTTCAGGCCCAGACTCACCTTTTTGCTTTTCTATCTTTTTCTGTGACCACACCGTGCCATTGATGTGCTTGCATGTAGAGATATTTCTTTATCACCTTGCTACACTGTGACTGATGCACAACTTTAACGAGGTCCCCCCCCCAAGTTCTCTAAGCTTCAATGTCCTCATCTGTAAAAATAAAAGTAGTCATACTACCTTACAAGTTTGTGTATGGTTAAATTGGGAAAGGGAGGTGGGAATATAAGCCCAAAATGTTATAATTCTTCAACATACTTTTTGGATTTTTCAATTCCTTTTTCCAAGGAATACAGACTAAAAACAACCAAGAACTGCAAGGAGGTAAGTAAAAATTTAATATCACTAAAAACAAGAAAGAGCTTCCTAGAAACAGATATAAGAGGGTAATGACATTTTAAATGTAGTTTAGTTTTGTTTCACAGGAGGCAGTGAGTTTCCATCGTAGAGTTCTTTTCTTTTGAGCAGTTCTTATTGTTGGGGCATTTTGGAATTGTGAAATGCAGGATACGAGGGAGAAAAATTTGCAAGGCTTGCCTGTTGTTCATGCACTAATCTTCCCCCATTAAACTGGTTAGATCCTGAGAGGACAGACGGGATCTTTCTGGAGGAAAAGCATGGGAGCAGAAGTGACAAATGCCACCTCCAGGGTGGGGTCCTGAAACCCTGCCTGTGTCCTCCCCTGCATTCTTTCTCCCCTTCCTGCTAGCTGGAGTGCCAAGGACAAGGGGCTCCTGAAAGCCACATGTTGAAATTTGCAGAGCCATTGTCAGCCACGGTCCCTGAATGACCACATGGAGCAGAACCACCGGCCAGCCTAAAGGGCTCGCCTCAGAACTGTAATAAAACTGAAATATTTGGCTGCTCTGGGTTGTGGTCTCTTTGTTACAGCAACTACTGTGTGTTGCCCTAGCTAACTCAGACTTTCCCACCTTTATATCCTCAGTGCCTACGACAGAGCATGGCTCTGGGAATAAGATACTGAATAAATGTCTTATTAAATAACCCAAATACCATATTGTACCTACAGAACAGAGCTATTCAGAATTTCTTTGAGTCATAGGGGAAACAAAACACAATTCACACCTTGTGAAGCCAGAAGGTCATGAAGAAAGAAAACACTGAAGTCAGCAGGTATCGCTCCAGCCACCTGGAGGCTGCATGCAATCTAGAAAATATCAACGCCCCGACAATTCTCCCTCCAGCATCATTCCCCTTCCTTGAAGGTACCCTTCCACCCCTAACTCATGGTTGAGTGACATGACTCCACCTACCCCTCCCCCATTCAAGGTTGGTGCTATGGGCTTCCGTGAACTGCATCATTGTATACCATATCACCCCAGCCATGGATGTTGAGTGGGAATGTTGGGGGAGCTAGACCAGGCCACAGGTTTTAACACCCTGGCTGAGACATTAAGAGTGACTGGAAAAGCTGGGAGCAATGGCACACGCCTATAACCCCAGCAGCTCAGAGGCTGAGGCAGGAGGATAGAGAGTTCAAAACCAACCTCAGCAATTTAGTGAGGCACTAAGCAACTCAGTGAGACCCTGTCTCTAAATAAAATACAAAACAGGGCTGGGGGTGTGGCTCTGTGGTTAAGTGCCCCAGGGTTCAATTCCCAGTACCAAAAACAAATTAAAAAAAAAAAAAAAAAAACAGTAGAAATATCTAAAGCAATTAATATGGCAGTTACACTGATCTGGTTATTACACATTGCAAACATGTATTATAATGTCACACTAGAACCCATAAGTACTTATAATCACTATGTGTCAATTAAAATCAAAAATGTTTTTTAAAAAAGAGTGAAAAATATGTTTTTTTTTTAAAAAAAAAGATGATTAAAAAAAAAAAAAGAGTGAAAAGATGTGAATTTAGTCCATGATGGCTTTCATTTCAATTTACCACTGAGGTATCAAATAGGGCAAAATTATTTCTGAGATTAAGCTATATGTATAACCCACAGATTTCCAGTATGCTCAGACAGGCAGATCCAAAATTAGTAGTGTTGCCTCCATTGAGTGAGTAATTCTATAGGTCAGAGTAGCTTAGACCCTGGAATCCACCATTTTATACAGTAAGGTCCCAGGACCACATCAACAGACAAGGGACTATCCACTACCATATAAGAAAATCACAACTAGAGTGACCTTCCCTACGCAACATGTCCTTGAGGTCACTGGGCATCAGTAGGCCTGGCCATGGCCCACCACAGTGCACCCCTTTGTGGGGGTAGAGATGGACAATGCTCAAGCCCCACTGTGTCTAATCAGTGCAAGTGTCACAGATTACTATTAGGATGTAGCACAGCGTCACATGCACACAGAGAAAAATACAATAACAACCCAATAGTAAATTAACTTACAATACTATTAGAGTATAAACTGTTGCTGGGAACAGGAAACTATACAAATCCACCCGTGAGAATCTCCTTCCTGAGCCAGTGGGAACAGGTGAACTCCATCTGTGAGATCGCAGTGACTTGGCCTCACCTGCAAGACAGTTCTTCCAGTTTCCCTAGCAAAACCTCCTTCCATAGAACCCACCTTTCAAAGATGCATTGGGACCTTCAGCCACTTATGGAGACAGCTGCACTTTGGTGACAATGACGTCATGAGATCAGCAGTACTTGCCAGGAGCCGTGAGCTGCAGTCCACTTCCGCTAGCCCAACCCCTGCATCCCCATGTCATCTGTCACCAAGGAAATGGCTGGGGACATCACAAAACATCTACCATGCAACATCTACTGTGAGAACACTATTCTACCACCCTTACCCTTTAACTACCACACAGTCTACAGTGGGCTGATAGCATCCCTAACAATGCATGTTCACTCCCAAACTCACAATGTGACCTTATTTGAAATAGGGTCTTTGCAGATGTGAATAATTAGAGATCTCGAGAGGAAACAATCCCGAATTTAGGGTGATCCATATAAGCAGAGGAGAAGACACAGAGACACACCAAGGGGAAGCATACAGAGGCAGAGACTAAAGGGACACAGCTATAAGGAACACCACAGGCCACCAGAGGCTGGGGGCAGCAGGAAGCCTCCTCCTCTAGAGCCATTAGAGGGAGCACAGCTCTGCTGACATCTTGATTGTGGACTCAGAGCTTCCAGAAACATGAAAGGATTAATTTCTGTGGCTTTAAGCCACCTAGTTTGTGGTACATTGTTATGGCAAATCTAGAAAACTAGCATATAGTCTGTACTAGCTCATTTGAGCTGCTATAACAAGCTGCAGTTCCTTAGATTGGAATTGGTTTATAAGCAATAGAAATTTATTTCCCAAGGTTCTAGAAGCTGTAGAGTCCAAAACCAGGACAGTAGCTAATGTGGTATCTGCTGAGGGCTGCCTCTTGGTTCACAGGTGACATCTTCTCACGATATCCTCACATGGTGTAAGGCATTAACTAGCTCTCTCTTATAAAGGCATAAATCCCATTTTCAGGGGTCCCACCCTCATGCTCTAATCACTGCCCAAAGTCTTCATACTAAGACTGACCCACATCTGAGCACTATCACATTGGAGGTGAGACTTTCAACATGCGAATTTGGCTGAACATAAACTTTTAGAACATAGCATGGCCCACATTACCCAGAGGGTCTTCTCAAACTACATCTACCTCCCCAACCAGCAGTGCCACGGGCTTGGTACCACATACCATCCCGAGCCCTACTGCACAGCGTAGGTCCCTGGGCTTCCTCCTCTTTGCCTTTCCCCCAAAGAAGTGTCAGACCCAACCCAGTGACTGTGTTGCCTCTACAGCTCATCAAGCAAAATCACATCCTCTAGCCACACCTGTTATGGCTTAGATGAGGTGTCCCCCAAAAGTCTCACGTGTGAGACAATGCAAGAAAGTTCAGAGGTGAATTGATAGGTTAAGGCTCTCATAACCCATAACCCAAATTAATGAATTAATCCCCTGGTAGGGATTAACTGGATGGTAACTGTAGGCAGGTAGGGTGTGCCTGCAGGGTGTGGATCACTGGAGGACATGCCTTTTTGTTCTCGGTGAGCAGAGCTCTCTCTTGCTGGTTTCTGGTGCCATATACTTGTCGGGCCTTAACACTGTCTGCCAAGGGGATGGAAAAGCTCTGACTTTCTGGCTGCTTGCCACATTACCACGCCCTGTTACAGGACCTCGGCTAAGCAGAGGGCGTGGCTGTGAGGACTGAAACCACCCCAAGGATATGCCAATGGCTCTGCCAATGGCATCTGCCCATGCTCCTGATGTGTCCCTATGATCTTTCTGCTGATTGGCCCATGTCCTCTATAAGACCATCCAACTTCCTCAATAAACCGAGTTCCGGCATTCTACTGACTGGGCTCCCCGACGCGGCTCTGAGTCTTTTGAAGGCAGGGGAGGAGGAGGTGTTGGCGACCTTTACTTTCCCAATCCAGTCTCATCGTTGAGGTAGGCCCCTCTGGCCTCTTTTGGTAGACAGAAGAGGTCCATCCCGGGTACGGGGGAGGGGGGTGCTATAGACCTCAACCCACAGGCAACCTCAGAAGCTAACTGCCAATACACCAGAAAGCAGTAGTGCAGTCGACAGCCACCTCCCAATGCCCCTCCATTTGCCAATACTTCTCACCAGCTGGCACAGGACGGGTGGCACCTCAGCCCTGAGAGCATCCTTCTCCGGCCGACACTGAGTGCCACCTGCTCTCTCAGGATGGGAACTCCGCTTTGCCACACGTTGAGGAGTAGTGTGGCCACTGCCCGCTGTCTTCAGGGTTAACACACAGAGCCTCCAGAAGCTGTCCCGGAGGCTCCATCTGACACCTGGAGACACAATCCTGGAGTCTGCAGTGTAGGACTGGGCTGGGACACGCCCAGCACCCCAGTGTCCAGCACACAACAAGTAAGAACGCAGACATAAGGACACTGATGCTGGGAGCTCAGAGCTGCTCCAAACCACACTCCCTTCATCCCACAGCCCTGTGCATCTTATGCAGGGCCCTCGGGTGAGGCATCCGCGGCCACCACCCCGTCAGTGGTACCCTGCCTTCAGGGGTGCTCAGCCAGGGGCTGCTGGTGCAGCCAGCTATAATTCTAGAGCAAGAACAGGCGAGCCACCCAGACGGACACAGCAACGCACCTTCCCCTATTTTGACCTGGCTGAGATTTCACTTCTAAATCGATTGTCCATACCTGCTACCCCTTAAGAAGTTTCTCCCCAAGTCCCAGGATGAGCATGATCAACCAAAGGGATCGGCACACTGTGAGTCGACCCCAGAGGCCACAGCAACAAGCCCGCGATGGCGTGAGCGGGACGGCAGCTGGTGTCTCGACTCCACCACGGTGCCCTCGACTGTGAGATCGGAGGAGCATGAGGCGGTGGGAAGCCCTGGCCCTCACTAGTGTCGGCAGCGGCATGGGGGCTGGGCTGCACTCCAGGGAAGCAGCACTCCCATATGGGCCCAGGAGCAGGGCCAGCCCGCCCATCAGACCCACCCCCAAACCCTCAGCAGGGCTGGGATGCCCTTGCCCACTGGCTACCTCACAAGAAGGGCTCGATTGTACCCAACACTGCAGATCCCAAGTGCCAGGTCCTGTATTCAGTGGCTAGAGACAGATGTCCCCACATTTGAATTCCAGGGTCTCCTCTGAGATCAGCCATACCTACCTCCAGTGCTGGCCCAAGGGGCGGCAGACGGGAACTCTTCCCTCTCCTCTGGCATTTTTCTATCATTTTGCTCTTCTGCCTCCGCGTTGCACAAAAGTCTCCCTGTTCCCAGAACTCCAACAGAAGGTAACATTTAGCAGATGATTTGGATTAAACTGGAGCAGCCAGCTGCAGGACCGCAATTTGTTCTGAGTGTGGGACATCAATCACTGGGGTGCTTGCCTCAGCCCAAGGCCCCTCACGATGCCTTCCAGCTGATGAAGTTCCAGTTCTCACAGTAGGGTGCACCTGGAGGATGTGGGTCATTGGTCTGTCCAGGGCTGAGGGATGGTCCTAGAACACAGACGTTCCAGGAAGTTTCTCCTTCCCCTATTAAAAATTATGCAGAGGCTTGAGAGCATGCGATGGCCCGAGTACAGCTTGGTAAGATCCTCACTGGGTAATAACGAGAACATGATGGATGAGTGGGCTTGAGGAGAAAGCAACATGAAGCCTCACTACACACCAAACCTATTGCCACCTGGATCCTGGACTTTTCAGTCTCCATAACTGTCTGTGGTTTATAGATTACCCAGTGTGTGGTATTTTGTTACAGCGGCCAAGCAAACTGAGACACCCCCTTGTATGCCAAGCCTGGCACAGACCTCTGGGGTCTCTGGGAATTCTAGGTTATGGACATCCGTCCTTCTCCTGAAGGAGATTCAGCAGTTGTCTGCCTTCCTAACGATCCCTAACTCTCCTTGGCCAAAGTGCATTATTGATATGGAAAGCAGTATGGAGATACCTTGGAAAACTTGGAATGGAACCACCTTATGACCCAGCTATCCCACTCCTTGGTCTTTACCCAAAAGACGTGAAAACAGCATACTACAGGGACACAGCCACATCAATGTTTATAGCAGCACAATTCACAATAGCTAAACTGTGGATCCAACCTAGATGCCCTTCAGTAGATGAATGGATAAAGAAAATGTGGTATATACACACAATGGAGTATTACTCAGCAATAAGAGAGAATAAAATCATGGCATTTGCAGGAAAATGGATGGAGTTAGAGAATATAATGCTAAGTGAAGTTAGCCAATCCCAAAAAGCCAAAAGCCAAATGTTTTCTCTGATATAAGGAGGCCGATTCACAGTCGGGTTGGGATGGGGAGCATAGGAGGATTAGAGGAACACTAGAATGGCCAATGGGGAGGGAGGGGAAGGGAGGGGTCAAAAGGGTGAAGAAAAAAAAGATGGTAGAATGAGATGGATATCATTACCCTAAGTGCATGTATGAAGTCACAAATGGTGTGAATATACTTTGCATACAACCAGAGATATGTAAAAAAAGTGCTCTATATGTGTAATATGAAATGTAATGCATTCTGCTGTCATTTATATCATCTTAGAATAAAAACTAATTTTTTTTAAAAAAAGAAAAGAAAATCACTGAAGGAAAAGAACTGAAGTGAAGAAACTGTTCTCACTAGAGCACCCAATCTAACACATGCAACAAGCAAGACATGCTTCTTCCATATGGCTGGCATTATTTTTCTCTTTCAGGTAATTTATCTGAACATGATTTCCTTTTCATTTCCAGTAAGCATATAAAAGAAGTTTGGGTTTCATAATTGCAGGTGTTTGAGAATTTTGTATAACAGGACTAGCATCATATTCTTGGGCTAAACCTTCTCCAGAGCCATAAATCCCAGAAAAAAAATAAAAGTAAGATGATACACTCTATCATTTCTGATTCCAGTACTATTCCTGGCTTAACGTGTGACTTTTCGGTCTTTGTTAACATTTTTATCTAGATCTGTGCGAATAAATGGGAAAATACCTAATGTGGTACAAAAAAAAATCACTGTACAATAAAAGCTCTAGGCAAAACTATAAGCAGGAATAATCAGCTACAAAAATATCTCTCAAGTTGAATAAAATAGTTAAAGTCTTAACTGAAATATCAATTTGGAATACAATTACAGCCCAGTAGTTAGCAGATCACTCAGAAATGGATATTTTAGTATCCTACTTTTCAAATTATAATGCAGAACTTTTAGCAATAAAAGTCAGTCTGAAGAAGTAAAAAGTCATAAAATGGGAAATGTAACACGTCTAGCTTGGGCAAGGAGAGGAAAGGGGAGTGGTGGAACTTACAGGGGGCCTGCCTACTGCAGCCTCAGAACCAGCAACACCTCTGACCTGAGCGTGCCAAGAGCGTAGGTAATAAGGGAAAGCTAGACGAGCTAAATTGAGGGGGGAAAAAAAGAGTACTTGGAAATAAATATAAACAATGTCGGCTAAAATTGAGCTCAGTCTTGGTAAGTGGGACTTATCAATGGAAAATTGCTATGACAACAACTTCAATGTTATTTACACCACCACCTAGAAATGATTACACACTCATGGAAAAAAGTTCATTAAAGTGATTTCTTATTTAAATTTGATAAACTTCCTATGCATATGATACTCCCCAAGTTCTAAGCCAAAAAAAAAAAAAAAAAAGCAAAATGCAAAGTTGGACTGAACATAGCTCCTACCAAACATGGGGGGGGAGGGGGAGTCTCAGTGCATTCAGGGAGCTACAGATCCTAAGGGAGATATCATCTCCAGCTTCCAAGATGCTGGAAAACCTACCAGTTGCTCTGGAAAAAGACTCCACCTTTTCTTCCCATGATCTTTGTGATACCCATATCCTAAAAAAGGCTGAACATCATGATGATGCCACCCCCCCCCCCTTTATGCCCCACACACTTTCCTTTCCCTTTTGCTCAAGCTAGAAATGTCAGTTCCCATTTCACAACTTTTTAGCCCTTCCAACTGTCCTTTATTGCTGAAAGTTTCACATTGTAATTTGAAAAGAAAGACATTAAAATATCAGAACAAAGGCTATTGGTGCCTACTCTGTAAGATACACACAACACAAATAATAATTACAATGACACAGATTTCTCTTCAACAGTAATAATTGTCAAAAGACAATGGAACAATGTCATTCATCTAATGAAAACCTAACCTAGCCAGGCGTGATGGTGCATGCCTATAATCCCATCACTTGGGAAGCTAAGGCAGGAGAATTGCGAGTTCAAAACCAGCCTCAGCAATAGCAAGGCACTTAGCAACTCAGTGAGACCCTGTCTCTAATAAAATACAAAAAAAAGGGCTGGGGATGTGGCCCAGTGGTTGAGTGCCCCTGAGTTCAATCCCCGGTACAAAAAAAAAAACAAAACTAATCTAGAATTTTATAGCATCGAGAGTGAGGGCAAAATAAAAATATTGTCACATAAATGTAACCAATATCATAAATTATCCAAATTCTGATATAATCATAAAGCAATTGAAATTTATCAGCATTCATTGTTGTCTTTCATTTTCCCTTTAAAACTGATAGTGGACTAATCCTTCTACTCCTGGAAAAAACTCAGGAGTGTTAATTTTGTGGTCACGGATGGATTAAAAAAATTTTTTTAAAGACCTAAATCACAAAACAAAAGACAAATTCTACATCTTAAATATTCAGTCAGCATCAAGATTGATGCTTTGATTCTCAGGTGAAGTTTCTCTCCTTCCCCCAAATCAGGGTGGTTTTTACCTAAAAATCCTTGTAGCTAATGACATAGCTCTTCTCCCCTACCTCCCCATCTTGAGCTTCTTCTCCTTCTTGCAAGTACAGCTGTGATTCCTCCGGGTCAAGAGGAAGGATGAAGAGGCAAAGGGATGAGGAAGACTCTTCTGATAGGCATGGGAGGTGATCAGCACCAGAGCTTTCAGTTCAGCAGGCATCTGTATAAAGACTCCATCTCATCATGCTCTCTGCAGTCTCCAGTACCCCCCACCCATTCATAGAAATCACTCACCTGTAGTTCCCAGGATGCACCTCAAACTGTCTATTCCGGCTGGTACCTGACTCTGCCTTGGTCTCAAGGAATTCAATGAGACTTGCATTTTTTCTCCACTTGGGGCAGTGTTTCCCTCCACTTGGCCTCTTAGCCAGAACCTAAGACCCCACCCTGGCTCTCTTAGATACATGGCCCATATCTTGTTCAAGAAATGCATTCAAACAGCCTTTGCCCATATGATCTGGGCGGGCACTCCCTGACTTAGGGTATTTCAACCTAAGATTTTTTTCAGCTTTATTATGGTGCAAACGTGATATGCATGTAGTAGGAACCATGATGCAAAAGCAATATGCATTCAGTGGAAATTGTGCTCAAATTGTTTGTGGGCTAGTGATATGCTCTGTGGTCCTTGCAATGCTGGGAAGTGGCAAGAGCAGGAGCTCCCAGAAAGCCCTGTGATCGTCACAAGAAATAACCCATACCATACAGTGTACTGTGAGGATAAGCCATAATGCTCGGTAGGTTAGGGGTAGTCAATGCCTTTTTTTTTCTTAAATACATATTTATTTGTTTTAGTTGTACACAATGCCTTCATTTTTACATGGTGCTAAGGATCAAAACCAGGCCACGCACATGGTAGGCAAACTCTACCGCTGAGCCACAACACCAGCCCTAGTCAATGTCTTTTTGATTTAACAATATTTAAACTTCCAATGAGTTGATCAGGATGTAACCCCATTGTAAGTCAAGGAATATCTGTAATACACATAATCATATAAATATATGTGTGTGTGTATATATATATATATATATATATATATATATATATATATATATAGCCTTTTAAAGATGTGGTAAGAGGAGCTACGTATGTGTGAGGGCTGCAAAACAGGGTAACAAAGCAATCCTGATCTTTGTTAAAACTAATAGTGATAAAACTAATCTAAAGTTGAAAAGTCGGCAGCATAAGCATTGTGTTTAGAATTATGGAGGGAAGCACACAAGGGCACAAAAAAAGAGTAAGAGTGCTGTCGATGGGATGAAGAGGGATGGAGAGAAGGACCACCCTCTTCATTACAGATGTAGGGATACCATCTGACCTCCTAAACTATACAATGTGTTAATTATCCAATGTACAAGTTAAATTTTAAAAGTAACATTAAAACTCCACGTTTTCCTCTTTTTTTAATATTTATTTATTTGCTTTAGTTGTACACAATGCCTTTATTTGTACGTGGTGCTGAGGATCGAACCCGGGCTGCCCACGTGCTAGGTGAGCACTCTACCACTGAGCCACAACCCAAGCCCCACATTTTCCTCTTAATAAGGAGATGGAAGGTAATGCTGAAGAACCCTAGCCTTAGTTAGAAAGATATATAGTTCTTTATAGTTTTAAGACAACTCCCAAAAGAATGGAAATTCAATCTATGGTTTCCTAATAACAGAAAAATGAAAGAAAAAAAAACCTAAAGAAAACTGTACTGATCCAATAGAAACAGGATAAAAAAGCAAATGGTAGTAATAAATCCAAACATGTCAGCAATAAAAATAATAATAACTAGTCACTTATCAAGAAAGAAACTAATAACTTTAAATTTCCAGAATTCAACTTTCCCTACTGGGATAGCGTCAAATGATATTGTTTATCAGTGGTTTTTTGGTACCTAAGGCTTACGTCCTTCCATCTTCTCAAACATACCCAGGATGACAGGGAAATAACTTCCTGTGATCCTTCCTCGGTATATGTGAAAACAGAGATACTGATTCCCCCTGGTAAACAAGAGCTTAAAGGCAAAACATAACAAAACCCCAATTTTTCAAAAGAAAAATGTACATTATCTGAAGCAGAAGGAATAGGACAAAAGATGTAAGAAATTAAAACAAACATAAGCATACATGAGGAAAAAGGATAGAAATTAGCAAAATGAAACAAGAACAAAAAATATGCCTAAAATGAAACCATAGATAAAAGAGAGTTGATATGAAGAACAATAGATGGGATAAATGGTAACCTAGGGTAAGTTAAATTGCTGAGTTGGGAGATCAAATTAAGGAACTCTTAAAGCAAATAATAAGGATGAGATGAAAATATTAATGAAAAGCTGAAAGATAAAGATAATGGAAGTAGAAATATCCATATCCAGGTAATAGCAGCCCCAAACAGAATAACAAAAGCATACGGGAAGAAAATATGGGTATACATTCCACAAATTTAAAGAAATGCTCATGTTAAAATAAATTTATGGAGTACTATATAGAATAAACAAGAAAGAAAGCTACAACTAGGCACATTATGTTAGTGTTTCATCGCTATGACAAAATTCCTGACATGAACAAGCTAAAGAGTTAAAAGGTTTTTTGGCTCATGGTTTCAAAAGTTTCAGTCCACTGTGAGCTGGCTCCAGTGCTCTGGGCATCAGGCGAGGCAGAACATCACAGCACAAGTGTGTAGTGGGGGAGAGCTGTTCAGTCCATTGCTACCAGGAAGCAGAGACAGAAAAGGAGGAGGCCGGAACAAGATACAGTCCCCAAGGGCACATTTCCAGTGACCTGCTTCCTGAAATCACATCCCACCTGCCCACAGTTTGCACCACCTCCCAGGAGTGCGTCCAGCTATCAGGGGACCACTCCACCGAGGAGGTCAGAGCCCTCACGCTCCCTCACTTCCTCAAAGCCCCACCTCTGGACAGTGCTGCACTGAGGACCAAACCTTCAACACGTGAGCTTTTGGGGACAATTCCAGAATGAAACCATAACACACATTTAGTGAAGTTTGTGATCATCAAAACCAAAGAGAAAAGTCTTAAAGCTTCCAGAAAGAAAGAACAGAATGCCTACAAAGAAACAAAAATCAGTTTGGCATCCAACTTGAAAATAAATTAGCAAATGCTCAAGTTCCTTAACCTAGTGAAGTGTGTATCAAAAAATCTGCAGCAGGGCTGGGGTTGTGGCTCAGCGGCAGAGCGCTCGCTTCGCACATGCGCGGCCCGGGTTCGATCCTGAGCACCACGTAAACATAGATGCATTGCATTGTGTACAACTGAAGTAAATAAATAAATATTTTTTAAAAAAATCTGCAGCAAATATTTAATAATAAAGCACATTAAACATTTTCACCAAAGTGAGGAACAAATCAAGCATGCGCTACTCAATGTTATAAAGCCCTGACCAACATAGGGGGGGGAGAGAGAGAGAGAGAGAGAATAATAAGAGACACGAGAATTTGAAAATACACAACACAACTGTTCTTATTTGAAGTCCTCTAGTTGATAAAGTTCTTCCCCACAGGAGTAGAGGTCAATAATGCTGAACCACTATACATGTATCCTAGAGCTGAATGATTAAGTGGACAGCAGATGGAGGAGGGGGTGTTTCTCACTGTTGGAGTAGGAACTAAAGCTGAGAGAACAGGCTACCGTGATTGTGTGGTCACAGATTAGAGCAGAGACATCAGCATGAACTCATGTTTACCTTACTACAGATTCATGTGGCTGTAGATAGACGGAAGTATTCATAGACATGTGCGTCTCTATATGTGTATATGTATAAATACACGCGTTTC
Source organism: Tamias sibiricus (assembly GCA_025594165.1). Taxonomy (NCBI): domain Eukaryota; kingdom Metazoa; phylum Chordata; class Mammalia; order Rodentia; family Sciuridae; genus Tamias; species Tamias sibiricus. Next base: position 164,651,998 of record CM046662.1, on the reverse strand, counting down.
CCTTCTCTGTCCGCTGAAAGAGTATAGAAGCACTGACATGAAATCAGAAACGAGTGTACCTAGATGGAGGCGTGGATCTCATGAAAATCTAGTGGAAATCAGTAGAAAGGAGGAAGGGGACCAGGCGGAGGGAAGAGGGGAGGAAAAGGGGAAATACTGGGGAAGACTATTGACCAAATCATATTGTTATATTGTGTGCATGTACGAACATGCAACAACAAATTCCACCACTATGTACGACTATAGTGCACCAATTTTAAAATGTGGGGGGGGGGGGGGGAAGAAAAAGAAACAAGCACACCTAGCACCCAGACTGATCTTGGGTTCAATATCTTTCTCAATAATGAAAAAAAATACTGTGCTTGGGCTGGGCTTGTGGCTCAGTAGTAGAGTGCTTGTGTGAGGTACTGGGTTCAATCCCCAGCACCACATTAAAAAAATTAAAATAAAGGGTATTGTTTCCATCTACAACTAATATATATATATATATATATATATATATATATATATATATATATATATATATATATATATATATAAAATACTGGGATCTTCAGAGAAATGGCTAATTCTAGGACTGGAGCAAAAAAATAGATATATACAAGATGAACCTGGCGCATCTTCTAAGTGCCAGAAAGTAAGCAAGTGCTCCAGAGTAATAAAAGATCATAATGACAGGGGTGTGGCCAGGGACACAAGAACCAACAGTGTCCAATGTCCAAAGCCGGAACAATCCGAGTAACAAAGTAAAGGAGCATTGGAAATACCCCAAAGTGTTAAATAAATATCCATGAGCCTATACTGAGGAAAGGAGGGAGGGAAGGAGATGTGGGAGGAAGGAAGGACGGGACAAATATCCTACGCCGAATTCCAGTTAACTTGTGAGCATGCTTCGCCCTTAGTGAGGCAGAGCGTAACCCCCTCCCTTTCCCCCAGTTTGGTGCTGGAGGTTGGACTCCTAACCAGCCCTCCATAAGTATGCACGGACCACACAGAGTGATCCATTTCAAAGACTAGTAAGTGAAGGGGTCACGGGGTGGGCGACGTCTATGATAGACAATCTGGCAAACGCTACCCCGGCCAGGTGGTCAGGAAGATAACGTCAACAGCGGTAGGTCATGCTGACCACGTGTGCCCTTGATGTGACGGGATGGAGATGGCACTTTACCTGTGTAGTCTTCCTCCCCCAAATGTTGTGGCATTTTCTATAGCATCTTAGTGGCATCTTCCTTAAGGACAGGGCAAAATCAGTACAGCCTATGGTGGCTCACCAACAATATGCTGCCCTCAGCAATGATGATTGGGAGCCCTGTGAACTAGGCCACAGTCCTTGCAAGACAGGATGTGGAAGTCTAAATCATCCATGGGAAGCCTTCCCAAAGGCGACTGTTCTGTCCCATGTCTTCCCCCCGGCCACCGTGGCCTGCTGGCCTTGGGTAAGTCCACCTGAAGTGCTAGAATGGCAGCCAATGACAGGTAAGATCTTAGAGATAAGACAACCTAAGACAGGCGCATTCTCAAGTAGAGTGGGCTCCCATCAACAGAAAAGGGGAAAAGAAATGTTGGGGACATTGAGAACACATCAGCCAAAAACATGACTTCCTGATATATGGACTTGGCCTGCCCAGGGGTGCTGCCCTGACATATGACGAAAAATCAAACCACCACAAGGATTGGCTAATGGCTGTTACCCCAATGTGATCTGTTCATATTCTCTATGCTTCCCTATAACCTTTCTGTTGATAAAGCCCTCTCCTCTTTTTCATGAAAGAGATCATGGTGCTGAAAGAGTTAACTTTGACTTCTATTTACTTGCTATTCAGTTCTTTATTTACATATATGGCCACCAGGTGTCGCTATTTCAATTATTTACATCCAGACTAACTCTGTACATTTATCTTTTCCTGAATTTGAGAGACCTAACACAGAAGGAGTAACACAAATCTTTTTCTATAAGTACTTAATTTCTAGTTAAAAAGCTTTAAGAGTCTTTTGTGATTAAAAATAAATTTCTCTTACTTTTAAAGTAGATATAAATCCCTTAGAGCAAAAAGTCCTTCATGAGCTAACATTCAGCCTTGCCTCCCTCTTTTCCCTGCTTCTAGGTTTTATAAACAACTGCTATAAAAGAAAAACAATAGTGCTGTGGAATCCCAGACAGAGAAAGTTGACTTTTATCAGACAGCCTGAATGGTGTGCAGAGAATACAGTTTCAAGGAATCCGTGAGAAATAAATTTTCACCCAAACTAATTAGATTAATAATGGCAAAATTATAATATGCCCAGGCAGTCACGTACAGGGCCTTGAAAAGGTGCAAGTGACCTCAAAACCTTGAAATATATAAAATAAGAAATTCAATATGTCTAAAATGTAATCTATAAATTAAGTCATGTCTGTAATGAAATCACCAAAGAAAGTATAAACAATCTGTACTGCCAAAAATCATGCTTAAAACCTACAACAAAGTGAAAGTAAAGAGAGACGATTCCACAGCCTGACTCGTGTGTCCATGTACTATTTTTTCCTCATCGCTGCTCCTCTGCCTTCGAACTTCGCTGAGCGCTCGCGTTGTACCCCCAGCTGGAGGTCGGCCCCCAGCACCCAAATCTATGGCCCCAGTCTCACCATGAGAAAAACACTGGACAACTCCCAGTCAATGAAGGGACATTCTACAAAACGCCTATCCTAAGTCAAGGTCATCAACAAAAAGGAAAGTTGGAGAAGCTGTCCTAACCAAGAGGAGCCCAAGGAGACAAGGCAGCTAAATGCACTGTGGGATCGTGGAAGGGGTCCTGGAAGAGGAAAATAGAAGGACATTAGGTGAAAGTTAAGGTTTTATTTACTATGTAGGTTTTAGTTAATTTGAGAAAAAAATATATAGGTTTTAGTTAATTTTAGAAAAAAAAATATATAGGCTTTAGTTAATCTTCTCAAAAAATTCTATAATCATAATCTTATAGACTTTGTGGAAAAACAAGCCATAGAACTAATAAGTGAGTTTAGCAAGGTTTCAATAAGGGGAATAAACGGTGAATACATGTAACAGCATGGTTGAGCCTCAAAGTAACAAGAAGCCAGACCAGAGAGGACATGGCATTGTCCCCTTTCTAAGAAACTCTAGTGAATGTATATTAAACTGCAGTGACAGAGAGTGCATCAGTGGCTGCCTGGGGTGGGTGGAGGGACAGTAGAGGAGGCAGAGGTCACCACAGGGCACAGGGAAGCTGAGAGCTGGTGGGTGTATCATACCGTGGTTGTGTTGCGGATTTCCTGGGTAAATGCACCTGTCAAAACTTACCGCACTGTACACCTAATGCGTATGTAGATTATACCTTGTCAAGACCGATAAAAGGAGGCAAGTGTTAGATCAAGAATAGCTAAGACAATTTTGAAACAGGAAGGAAAATAAAGGAAGGTTACTTAAGTACCCAAAATGACAGGCTGTAAACTGCAGGACTCCCGCAGTGAGGCGTGGCAGCAAGCAAAGGAGCAGATCAGAGAACCGAGAAACCCACTCCTCCATGCACCTCCACGGAAGTTTAAGTAACAGCGGAAGTTTAAGCCCTGAAAGTGGCTTCTCCATGGGGAAAAATACTCAGAAGTCAATAATAAATTTCATTGGACTAAATATCTAGCTGCAAAAAGCAATACTTTTAAAGGCATACAAAGAAAATAAAGGCAAATATAACCTTAGAGTGTGAAAAATTCTCAGACTAGACATGAAACTGACAATGCATAAAGAAAATAATTGATTCTTTAAATTTCAAAATATGCCATTAAAAGGTGAAGGAAAACTCATAGACGAAGACTAGCTCTGAGTATCAAATTGAACAATTAATTCCCAGAATATATCAAGAACTCCTACAGATCGACATGAAAAAAGACAACACAATAGAAAAATGCGCAATTTAAGGGAAACCCTAATGACTAAGAAACTCGCTCATATGCAGGAAAATTAAAATTTTCCAATTAAAACCCCAATCAAATACCATTTTATATTCAACGTACTGACAAAAATTGAATGTGCTTTCTTTACTGCAGATAGAAATGCACGTTGTTTGCCTCATGGGGAGAACAGTGTTGAAGTCTCTGTTAAGTTGAAGCAGACGGCATTCCACAGCCTCCCCAATTTCACTTCCGGGTACACAGAATACCCTTGCACATGGGCGCCATAATAATAAAAAATATATATTATTTACAGCTTTGTCAGAAACAGGAAAGGAAGGAAGCCACAGCACTTTTTGTCAATAGAGAGAATAGAGTTCCGTAAATGTGGTTGTCATACGGTCAAATACCATACAATAGATAAAATGAATAAACTCACAAAGTGTCAGTGCGATAAAGCTCAGAACAGGTTGCAAGTTGCAGAATGATACTGTAGGATATCTTTCAGAAAAATGTAAAAGCCCATGAAACAGAAGCATAATTATCTATGGGTATTTATGAAGTACAAAAATATGAAAGAGACATCCTCACTGGTGAAGATGGAAAGGAAAGAAAGAAAATAAAATCAGGGCAAACCCAGAGACCTTCACTTATAATATTGTACTCTTTTTTTTTTTTTAAAGACAGGAAGAAAATGTGGACAAATGCTACTTGATCACACATGAGAGGTCACAGGGACGGTGGTTTGCTGGGGCTGCAGGAGGTAGGATGGGGAATTAGTGTGTCAGGGGTCCTGAGCATCAGCTTCAGAAGATGAAGAGGTTCTGGAGGTGGATGGTGGTGATTGTCACACTGCAATAGGAATCCCCTTGGTGACGCTTGCTTGCACACTTCAACATTGTTGAAATGGTAAAATGTATGTGATTTAGATGTTGCCACAATTAAAAATAAATTAACAAATTATGAAATAGTATAATACTGGACTGCAAAAGAATTTAAAAGGCAGGCAGAGAAAGATGTCACACAGAAAGAAGAGAAAGCAATGTGCGCAGGATCCGTCTGAGGACCCATCCCGTATCAACGGGTGGGTGCTCCATATTAGAAAGTACCTGGATCCCCCAGGGAGATAGTTCCACGGAATCTCAGAGGATAAGCAGCTGCTAATTTGGAACCAAAGTCTTTGCTGTCAGCTTCCTTCTCCCATTTCTCTTAACAGCATCTCTGCTGCTTTAATTCTGATTTGCAAATGGTCTCAGAGAGGAGGAGCAGAGAGGTTGGAGAGGTGCTTGTGGAAAGGTGGGGTGGCGACCCATGTAAAACTGGATCCAAATCTGCTCCCTGGACCTGGGCTTGAGGTATCTCATCACCTGTGCGGCAGGTGCAAGCATGGAACTGGAGGTCAAGAAAGCATGCGTTCCCCGCTGCTACTGAATCCCTTCCACCATATTTCAGGCAGGACGAGCTACGCAATTTGCAGGACCTCATGCAACATGAAACTACATGGGTCTTTGCTCAAAAAATGTTAAGAATCATAGGCTGCGGTAGCAGAACACGACGTCAATCACCAGGTGTGTCTGAGCCTGCAGCCTGGTGGTCTGCCGGGGGAGTCCAGGCTGCAGGAAGGAAGCAGGCGGTGGAGGGGACTGTGCTGGGGCACTGGGGAGTGCTCAGAGGCGGGTCCTCCCTCCACGAAAACGCGGTCGATCCCACAAGTAGGGTTTATTTGTCCGATGGTCGCACTACAAGTGAAGGATATGAAGGATAAACATTACTAAAAGAAGCCACCGTTTCTCCTCCCATATTCGAGGAAAAAACAATGAAACCTCTGCTCCAGGTGTCCCGTCGAGACTGTGAATGGCAGAGGGACCCAACAGCAGCCCCGCGTTTGGTCTCAGGCCGCATTGCTAACCAAGGCCCTTATCTTCTTCAAAGAAATGGCCGGACCTCTGTGAGAAGTATTTTGGAGGCAGGGGGCTTTCCCTGAGGAAGCCCCACAATCTTTCCATATAAGCAATTTCCTGCTCGGACGAGGACATGTGTGGACAACTCAGGTTACTATTTTGGAAAACTCGATGTGGAGGTACTTCTTTCTCCGGAATAAATCATACATGAATCTGAATCTTTGCCTTCCCCCATAACGAATGGCAGAGAAAACTTCTGCTACCCCCGAGCCACCAAGGTGCAGCTTCAGAGTTAAGAGACCATGGTGATTAAGAGCCACCACCAAACCGGGCGCGGTGGCGCACGCCTGTAATCCCAGCACTTGGGAGGCTGAGGCAGGAGGATCGCGAGTTCAAAGCCAGCCTCAGCCATGGCGAGGCACTTAGCAGCTCAGTGTGACCCTGTCTCTAAATAAAATACAAAAAAAGGGCTGGGGATGTGGCCCAGTGGTCGAGTGCCCCTGAGTTTAATCCGCAGTACAAAAAAAAAAAAAAAAAAAAGAGTCACCACCAGCCTAGCATGTACAAGGCCTCGGGCTCAACCCCCACTGCTTCCAAAAAATGAAAACAAGGAGTCCTACTCTTCTGGGCCCAGTTCTAAGCTTCCCATCCATGTGACATGGAGTGAGGTGGCTGATGTCTTTGAGCCTCAGTTTCCTAGTCTGTAAAATGGGGACAAGAGCAGTTAAGGATTAAATGAGATAGTAGCCACAACACTCACCTCCAGTCTAGCACGTCAGACTCCTCAACAAAAGTTAGCGCTCATCGCTGATTGAACCCCGGGACCAGCAAGGACGCTGGGTCTGTCTGTGGACGTTCTCAGGGGCCCGCTCAGCAGCACAAGCTGAGCTCTGTTTGGAACTCAGCCCTGGTCTGATCTGCAGCAATGCCCTCAGCTGCCCGCTCCACTCTGAGCCTTGTGCCGGATGGTCAAGGGCAGCATCCCACAAGCTGCCCTTAGTTATCCCGACTCCAGGTCCCCCAGCCTTTCTGCAGGCAAGCTGGGCTTGCTCCCTGCCCTGGGAATCTCTGCCTGGCCAACCTGGCCGAGCAGCACCGGACAGCGAGCACCGACCAGTAGGGTGCCTGGAATTTGTAACTTATGGAAAGCATCAGAAACAATAAAACTTCGTCTAGACCCCGCTGCCGTTCCCGAACTGGCATGGACAGTGCGGCGGTGGGCGCGCACTGCATTCATCATGCCACGCTGAACTACAAATGGGTCAAGAGTGAAGCTCTTGTTTTTCACTGACTCTTATTTTTAGTTGCACATTTTTATGGGGCACAGTGTGAAAATCTAATAATGTGCACGGTAGGTAATGATAGAAATCAGGGTGATTAGCATTCCCATCTCCTTAGACACTTTTAAAAATTCTGTGATTAACATGTAATAAAGGGACATATTTATGAGGCATAGTTTGAGATTTCAATATAGGAATGCAACGTGTACTGATCAAATCAGGGCAGTTAACGTCTCCTCCCATCATGACTCTGTGTTTGGAGCCTTTGGTCGCCCCTCTTCTGGTCATTCACAGAGCACGTAACAGGCTGCCGTGAAGCTCATTAGCCCAGATCTTGTTCCTTGGCTCCGTCTCAGGACCTGGTAGCCAGCCTCCCCTTATTCTGCCTCCCCCGTCTCTAGCAATCCCATTCCCCGTCTGCAGGAACAAGTTCTCTCTGGACACAGAGAAGGCCTTTCTGAGCATGACACAAGCACCGTCACTCCCCACACATGCCTGGCACAGGACTGTCTGTTGTCCGTTTTTTGTCACCACTACTTTCTGAAGTCTCTTCAACCCGGAGGGAAATGAGGCACTGCATTTCCCCAGTGCAGGAGCCCTAATTAAGGAGATAGCTAAGATTGTGGTTAGCTGTGAGCCATAAAGATGTTCAAGCATCACCACCTTGCATGGTCTCGTAAGACCTGGCCCAGGACATTGCCGGATCGGGTCGGCGCCATTTGCATGATCTCGCGAGACTTGGCCCAGGGGATTGTGGACCGCGTTGGCGCCATTGTGTGTGGTGGTTGCAGGAGTGTGGATGGTGTTGGAGTTGTTGTTGGAGCCGGAGAGAGAAGCTAGCAGAATAAAGAGCCTGTTGGTTTCCAGTCTGCCTCTGAACTTATTCCCATGGCGTCGTTGCTCCAAGCGGCCATCGCTTCAGGCAGCGACACCCCAGCCCTCATCCTAGCATGGCTCTGAGTGAGAGCCCCAGGGAAGGCCTCCAGGGGGTGACAGACACACGCCTGGGGCTCCTGGCAAGTCCCTGAGCACCTCCTGCACACAGCAAGACACAGGGCATGCGGCCCAGAGACCCCTGGGCACTGCAGCAGTCCCCACGGGAAGACCCACCTCCAAGCTCCTGCCTCAGAGTTCCAGAGCCCTTCCCCGTCCTCCAGTCCCCCAGGTCTTCCAAGGATGTGTGAGCCTCATCCCCTTCATCAAAACGCCTAACACCAGGATGATGTAGCATGACCTCGACTTTCCCAACCAACCTCTGTCCGATCCTTGGGGGATTCTGCTACAGTTATATCCACATGTGTATGAAATCATGTACGCACAAAAAAAGTCATTCTTTCTAATAGCAAAAGATTGGAAACAACCTAAAAGCACATCAATGGTGGGCAACAAAGAATACGATACATTTGGAGTAGACTGTCATTTGTCAAACACTCTTCAAGTATGCATGTGACACATGAAAGTGAAAAAAAACACAAAATTCAAATTGACTTTTATTGCATGCAACCATTTGTATAATAGAGAAGTGCACGGAATGCCTCTGAGAATGCACATAAGAAACCAGTGACTATGGATGCCTTGGGGGAGGGATTAGGAAACGGGTGAACAGAAATGGCAGGAAGCACTATCCCTGTTTTTATCCTGGAATATTCTATCATGTGGATATATTTCAAAAAAAAATATGCAATGGAATACTATTCAGCCATAAAAAAAGATAAAATCCTATTATTTGCAACAATGTGGATAGGACTGGAGGTCATTATGTCAAGTGAACTAAGACAGGGTACAGAATGACAGGTACCACGTGATCTCACTCCTATGTGGGATCTAAGAAATTGGATCTCATAGAAGTTGAGATTGGGATAGTGGTTGCCAGAAGTTGGGGAGCACACTGTGAGGGAGAGACGGGGAGAGGCGTCAGACAATGGGCGCTCAGTCACCGAGATCTACTGCACAGTAGCATGACGACAGGTGACGGAAGGTACCATGAACTTCAAAAAAGCCAGAAGAGAGGATTTTAAAGGTTTTCACCACAAGAAAATGATAAATGTTTGAGAAGACAGATAAAACTTGACTTGAACATTACAAGATGTTCATGTGTATTGAATAAATTTGGTAACCCATGAATAGGTGCATACTTTATGTCAATTAAAAATAATTTTTTAAAAGAAACAACTAATTGGTTGGTAAGATTATATAACCATTATAAAAGGCCAGTGCAACATCAACAGATGCCTCTCTTTGGTCTGTTTTCTAATCTCCTCCTGTAATTTAAAACAAATTAGAAATAGAGAACTCAATTTTCTTCTTAAAGTGTGTGTTGGGATAATTAGCCTTTTGGAAGATTAATTTCTTATATCTATTTACACTGTTCCAGTTTATATTCCCAGAGAAAGAGGTAGAAATTGGATTGATATCTCTGTGCTTCTTTAAGATTACTTAGATTTCAAATCCATGCATTTTATCTTACAGAGCTGAAGTATCTACTGTCTTATTTGATAAATTCTAGAGATTGATTTGGCCTTTGTCATATCTTCTAGTTAAAAATAATAATAATAAAGGGGGTATCTTAGTTTTCTGTTCCTATAACAAAATACCTGAAACTTGTACTTTATCAAGTAAAGAGGTTTAACTAGCTCATGATTCTAGTAGCTTGAAGTCCAAAGAGCATGGTGCCAGCATCCTGGCAAGGGCTCCCTGCCTATGTCACAACACGGGAGATAGGTGAGACGGCAAAAGAGAGCCAGCTGAGACCGTCAAACTCACCTACGACAATCCCTTCTCAGAGGAACTCGTCCAGACCCACCAGACCTGATCCGCTCCTGCAAGAATACACTCATCCCCTCTGGGAGCGGCGCTCTCGGGCCGACGCCTCCCCCAGGCCCGCCACTTCACTGTTCCACCACCTCCCACACCAGCACCTGGGGACCAGGCTGCCAGCACGTGGGCCCTTGGGGGACAAGCCACGCCCACACCACGGCCAGGGGGCATCCTGATTCCTAGGGACTGAGGTCCAGAGCCTTCCGTGTGCCCACACCCTCCTCCCAGAGTCGCACCCGCGCCTCCACTGAGTGGCAACCCCCCGGATTCCAGCGACGGTCGTGACCCTGGGGTTCAATGTCGTCGGCTCTGAAATCGGCCTGTGTTCAGGCCGCTTTTCACAATCCCGAACATGGAATAAAACATCTAACACGACTGGCAAAAATGACCTTTTAACGCCCCAGGGAGACTTCTCCAACCATGCCAGCGAAAGCCCCTTATTTAGTCCTTGAACTCCTGTGACCCTGTATGTCATTTCAGCCAGTATCACTTTAATTATTGGCCATCCACCAATACAGTCACCTGTATTGGGGTGCTTCTTTTTCTTTAATATCGTGATTGTCTTGATTGTCAGATGGCGGTGAGGAGAGGTTTTCTGGCTACTTCTGATATCCCCACACAACGTTAGTGGGTGTGCTTTATTTTGCTTTCTGTCTGCAGCATCTCCTGCCTTCCCAGTCACGTGTGTTGGTCCCCCACCTCCCCCTGTCGTACGGAGCACCTTCGAGCTGGCCGTGTCCCCGCACAGGCAGGACCCCGCAGCTCACTCCCGTGGTGCCGTGCCTGGGGCACCTGCAGCCTCGCGGCGTCTCCTGGAGCTGATCCTCTAGCCCACGCCTGGGCCAGCAGCCGCAGGCGAGCCTGAGCCCCCGTCGGCCTCTCCCCTCCAAGGCCTGCCTCGGCTGCCGTCCTGCTGACCCGAGGGTGGAAGCGGGTCCAAGAAGCTGAAGGGAGAAGACGTGTTATAAGGCGTCATGCTTGGATGGAGCCCCCGAGAGTCGTATCCGAGTCCTCCCCCTTGTTGGGAGCAGGTGGGCCTGCTCGGAGGTACCCCCCAGGTTGGCACAGGGGTCTTCGGGCTGTGCCTGGAACAGAGACTCCGCTTTGTGAAGCAGGAGCTCGCCAGGAGCCACTCCAGGCCCAGTCTCTGTGCTGTGGTGGCATGGCTCGACCCCTTGTTCAGAGCCCACGGCCACCCCTGCCTGTCACCACCTGCCCATCACAGCCATGAGCAGCACACCAGGAAGCTGATGAAGCTGGAAGGATCGGAAGCAAGCACACGGCCAGGCGGCTTATCAAACTCACGTGGGAACCAGGCCCCGGGCTCCTCCGACACACAGGTCACAGAGTGAAGCAAGTCCTTGCTCCAGGCCCGCGTTTCAGTCAGATTCTTCACCGCTGTGACTAAAAGACCTGACCAGAACAATGTTAGGAGAGGAAAAGTTTATCTGGGTCTCACCGTTCCAGAGGTCTCAGTCCACAGGCGCCATTCCTTGGGGCTCCAGATGAGGCAGAGCAACATGGCGGAAGGGCATGGTGGGGGAAAGCAGGTCATGACAGGGCCACCAAGAACGAGAGGGGAGGGGGTGTGAGAGAGAGAGAGAGAGAGAGAGAGGAAGAAGAAGAAGAAGAGCAGGAGGAGGAGGAAGCAAAAGGAGGAGGAGGAAAAGAGAGAAGAGGAGAGAGAGGGAGGGAGAGGGGAGAGAGAGGGAGAGAGGGGGAGGAGAGGGAGAGAGAGGAGGGGAAAGAGAGAGGAGGAAAGAGAGAGGGAGAGAGGAGAGACAGAGGAAGAAGAAGAGCAGGAGGAGGAAGAAAAAGGAAGAGGAGGAAAAGAGAGAGAGAAGAGAGAAGAGAGGAGAGAGAGGAGGCGAGAGAGAGAGAGAGAGAGAGAGAGAGAGAGAGAGAGAGAAGAGGAGAGAGGAAGGAGAGCGGGAGGGAGAGGAGGAGGAGAGAGAGAGGAGGCGAGAGAGAGAGAGAGAGAGAGAGAGAGAGAGAGAGAGAGAGAGAGAGAGAGAGAGAGAGAGAGAGAGAGAGAGAGAGAGAGAGAGAGAGAGAGAGAAGAGGAGAGAGGGAGGAGAGAGGGAGAAAGAGAGGAGGAGAGAGAGAGGAGGGAGGGAGAGGAGGAGGAGAGAGAGGAGGAGAGAGAGAGAGGGATGAGAGAGGGAGGAGAGGAGGAGGAGAGAGAGAAAGAGAGGAGGGGAAAGAGAGAGAGGAGGAGAGAGAGAGGGAGAGAGAGAGGAGGAGAGAGAGAGGGAGAGAGAAGAGGAGAGAGAGGAAGAGAGGGGGGAGGGAGGAAGATGACCCCCCACCAGACACAAAACATAAACCCCAAAGCCACGCCCCGATGCCCACCTCCCCCAGCCACACCCTTCCCACCTTCAGCTACCACTCAGTTAATCCCATCAGGTGACTGATTCACCAACCGGGTTAAGGCTCTCACAACCCAATCGTTTCTCCTCTGAGCCTTCTTGCACTGACTCATACATGAGCTTTTGGGGGACACCACATCCAAGCCATAACAGCCCATAAAAGGAGGAGCACCCCAAAACTGAACACGCGTCACCTGACCCCATCCCCTGGTCACTCACCAGGAGCCTTGCCCAGGAAAGTCACCGCAGCAGGGAAACTCGGTTTTCTGTTCTGGGGCTGCGACACAGCACGGCTCCCCTGCCTGGGCTGACGCAGGGCCCACTCCTGCTGACTCATCAAGCTGAGGCCCCCAGCTGACACTCAGACTCCTGTCACCTGGCCTAAAATAAGTTCCTGTGCTTTGTCAGCTCTGCCTCCTGAAGAAGTTCTTGGCCGGCTTGTAATCTTTCTCTGGCCACCTGCAGGACTCTCCGCATTGGTCTGCTGTCTGGGTTCTCTCCCTTGAGCCTCGGGAACCCTCCTGGCTGCCTTAACCCTTTCTTAGCCTTTCTGTATCCTATATATACAGTGGGGTGAAGGTGACCTGTGACTTGAGTGTTGAAGATGTTAGTAGTTAAGATTGGAGAAAAAGAACCTGTGATGGCCCGGCTTACGACTACCAGGTGACCCACGAGTATCCCGTGAGCCGCCACCACCCCTGAAAGTGGTGTAGCCGATGAGTGCATTCATTCACCAGATTCTGCCATCGTGGGCACGAATGCGTGTGGTCTGCTAATGACACAGCTCCCTCGTGGCATCCTAGCATCTGTGAATGTGACCTTACTTTGAAATAGGATCTTGGCAGATGCAATCAGGTTAAGATCATCTCATTAGGACGGGCCCCAAACCCAGTGTGACTGGTGTCGTCAGAGACGCAGAGACAGACGGTGGGGAGAGACCCCGGGAGAGTGCCCCTCAGAGCAGGCGGGTGGGGGAGTCACAGTCCTGCAGTCCAGACATGCCGAGGGTCTCCGCCAAGGACAAGGAGATTCTCCCCGTCAGGACCCTCAGTGGGACGCAGCCCTGATTTGGGCTTCAGCCTCTGATACCAGCCCAGTGGAGATCAGAAGCCAGAACCGGGTTCAAGTTCCACGGAGTTGAAGCATGAGCACCGAGAGCACCCCGGGGAAGCCAGTTTTATATAAGGAAGTGACAGAGAACAGACTTCTTCTCCAAGGGGACCTGGGAGTCCAAAGCCCAGCCCGCGGGAGGGTGGACTTGTCTCTCCTACAGCCCTCAGAACTTCTCTCTTTCATTAACCACCGTCTTCCATTTCTTCCCGTGCCTGCCTGGGAGCTGTGATAACGTCGGCAACCTCGGTTCTCTGTTTGATAGACGGCGGAGCCCCTCAGGCCCTCGCCCTTCCTCCTGGCACTGACCGCCTGACCTCTCCTACCTCACCTCCAGAGCGCAAGACGGAGTGCCCGTGGTTTCAGCCACCTCGTTGGTGGGTCGTTGTTACGGAAACCTAAGAGACTCGCACAAGAAAGCGGGTTGTCTCGTGACACCCAGAGACAGCCTGCGCGTGTCTCAGGACAGTGTGGCTACGTGAAGCCAGGCCTGGCACACTGCCTTTGCCTCGGGGCTGCATCCTGAAGGAGCCCTAATAGGAGATAGCTAATTGCGGTTAGCTGAAGGCCATAAAAGATGTTCTAGTTTCCACCTGATATTAATAAAGAATCTTTGTATGCCCATGAACTGTGTGACGCACCTGTCCTTGTTAATGCCAAAGGTATATAACCGGGTGAGGAGTCAGAGCAAGGAAGAAGTAGTAGTTGCTGGTTGGAGTCAGGCTGAGGCTGCCGAAGAAGAAAGAAGAAAGAAGAAGCGCTCTCTCTCTCTCTCTCTCTTCTCTCTCTAAGCTCTAAGAAAGTAAAAGTAAAGTAAAGAAGTAGAAGTAGAAGTAAAGAGTCAGTAGTCAGAAGAAGTAGAGTCAGTATTAGAGTTCGAGAGGTTGCTGAAAGAGTCAGGTTAGAGTTTGAGAGGTTGCTAAAGCCGAAGAATAAAAAACCTTCTTTCATCTTCATTCTGCCTCCGAGTTTTTCTCCCGCGGCGTTGTTGCTCCAAGTCAAGAAGCAACACATTCCCTGCTTCATTCTTCCCGCTCCCCTTGTGGGCCAGAGGGGCGAGACCACTCTGTCAACATCTCCCACCTGTCTCTTCAACCTCTGCCTCCACAGGAGACTGGCTCGACACTCTAGACACTAAGTCAAAACTCCCAGGGAAGGTCGCACTTTGTCAAGAACCCTCTTGGCCAATCAGTTGTCAGAAGGGGAGGCAGGGTCACAAAATAGCTGCTCAAGCAAATGTAGCAGAAGAGATCTTCTGGAAGCTTCCAGAAGAAAGGAACAATGCTTTGACTTAGACTTCAGTTCTGCCTTCTCTCTCCTGGGCAATCCTAACCATCCCTTCAAGATTTTCTCTCTCTAACACATATCAGTGATGTTCTGTAGGAGCCCGAATTAAGGAGATGGCTAGGATTGCGGTTGGCTGTGAGCCATGAAGATGCTCAGCATTACCACCTTCCATGGTCTCGGGAGACTTGGCCCGGGACATTGCGAATCTGGTCTGCGCCATTTGCATGATCTCGGGAGACCATGGAAGGTGGTAATGCTGAACATCTTCATGGCTCACAGCCAACCGCAATCCTAGCCATCTCCTTAATTAGGGCTCCTACAATGTTCTCTGCTTTCCAAAGTATTGTTAGAACAAACGTCAAACAATACAATGATAGCAGTCTTTCTATTCTGTAGAACGTTTTTTTTTTTGTTTGTTTGTTTATTTGTTGGTTCTTTTTTTTTTTTTGTCGGAGAATTCATGTTTATTGAATAACTGGTTTGATACAACCTGGAATTTCTGAATTCCAGATAAATAACATTTCACTTTTGAACATTTGACCTGTTCCTTTTAGCACCAACAAACGTGCTAACAGCCTGAGGCTGACTTGACAAGGGGCTGACGATTCTCCCCCCACCTGCGCTTCAATCTGCTGAGTGAGAACTCCTTTACTGCTTTTGTCATTTTCTCAGGGGGGTGGCCTACTGCCCTCCTTTCTGTACAGTCTGGGCAAACCGACGGTGATGGCGAGAGGAGTGTCAATGAAGCGGTCCACGCAGCTCGAGAGGAGATTTTCCGTTTGAGAGTCTAGGCTAGGCGATTTCCTGGCTTCTCCACACATGCGCCCCAGCAGAGCTCCAGGGAGTGATGCACCTGTGCAGGGAACTGCGCCTTCCGCTGCTCAGCGGCCACAAGGCGCTGCAACTCCGCTTTGTCCGCCTCCCGGAGCGCCGCCCTGGTCAGAATTGGGCTCAGAAACTTCGGGTGAGCCCAGTGCGCACTGGGCACCACAGCCTCCCAACTTCCTGTTTTGGGTTCTTTTTTTGGTACCAGGGATTGAACTCGGGGGGGCACTGGACCACTGAGCCACTTCCCCAGCCCAACTTTGTATTTTGTTAGAGACAGGGTCTCACTGAGTTGCTTAGCACCTCGCCATTGCAGAGGCTGGGTTTGAACTCTCCATCCTCCTGCCTCAGCCTCCCGAGCCACTGGGATTACAGGCATGCACCACCGCGCCCAGCCTGTAGAATGTTTTAAACTAGTCCTTTTTAATTGGTGCATTATAATCATACCTAAAATTGGGATTCACTGTGATGTGTTCACACATGCACGTGAGAGTTTGGTTGATTAGACTTAACCCCCTCTTATAACAATTTCCGGTCTACACTCAACGGTTTCATCAATGAGGTAGTGGGACTGAATGTGGCAAAAGTCCTAGTAACTCCTTATTCAGAAAGGTGTGCGTCCGGCGTACCTGGAGCATGGTGCTCTGACTTGAGGACTCTTGCCCGTCCCTCTTCCTGGCTTACAAGCCACATCCAGGCTCCACACCAGTGGCGGCTCTGCCTCCTTGGTCAGCTCTGTGCAGTGAGTCCAACTGCTGGTGTGGGCACGAGGCAAGGCGTGGCTCCGACCAGTGACCACACGCAACCCAGGGGCGACTGAGCAGAGAAGCGTGAGTGGTTGTAAGGGACGCCACCAGCACGGCTGACAAATCACCTTAAAACGTGTTCTTCCAACAGTGGCTCCACAGCACCCCCTGTGGATGCAAAGCGAGGTGCAGTGACCCATGGGCCTCTTCTCTTCTCAGTGACACTGCTTTAATTAGTGAAGGACAAACATCAAGACATGGAATTCATTGATGTTATCATCCAACCAAATCCCACAAGAATTTGGGGGATTTTCTCTATGCTTCTTATTGATTCGATCAGTCAAGACAATCTGCAAAATCTCAATGGCTTAATATCATTTCTCGCCAATGCTTGTGATGTGTGTGGGCCGGCTGGGACTCTGCTCCACGTCATCTGCACTCAGGGACACAGGCTGACAGACACTCCGCCACCTGACATGACGGGGAGGGAAGGCAGCAAGCGGCTTCCGCTCTGAAGAGGCTCCGTCTGGAAGAACCACCACCTGCCACTTGGACTCACGGTGCACCAGCCGAGGCCGCCACATGGCCCTGCCTCTGCTCCAGGGGGCACGGAAGCACAATCCCACCCTGCTGGAAGATGGGGGAAGAGTCCTGGTCATCACTAGGTCCAGCCCTTCGGTGGCCCAAGAGTCAGCTGAGTTTTATTCCCTTAAAATTGATTTATTCTCTTCCCAAGAAAGACGTTTCAAACTCCCATGCAGTTGTGGATCCCGTATTTCTGGATGGTGCTGGGTAGCGCCTTCATCAGGAGTGTGCTAGCTTGCTAGGCCACCAGAAGACTGAGTGGCTTCATAGATGGCTCTGTGACAATGGGTGGCCTCAACAGTAGAAATTTATTACCACGATTCTGGAGGCTGGGAGTTGAAGATATCTTCAGGGCTGGTTTCTCCTGAGACCTCTCTCCTTGATTGGCAGGTGGCCCTCTCCTCGCTGCGTCCTCTGTGAGGCTACATCACTGGTGTCTTCTTCTTATAAGGACACCAGTCCGATAGGACCAGGGCTCACCATATGACCTCATTTAACCCTAACTGTCCCTTTGAGGGCCCAGTCTCCAAATATAATCACAATGGAGGTCAGGGATTGAACATATAAATTTTAAGGGACAAAGAGAATGTGTTATACATACACAATGGAATATTATTTAGCCACAAAGAAGAACAAAATCATGTCATTTGCAGGAAAATAGATGAAACTTGAGTTCATACATTATTTTGTTAAGCAAAATAAGCCAGACTGAGGAAGACAGGAATCACGTGTTTTCTTTCATATGTGGAATCTAGGGGGGAAAGAAGAGAACATGATAGTAGGAGGGAGAACGTATTTTTTTATTCTAAGTTGTTATATATGACAGAAGAATGCATTACAGCTGGGCGCGGTGGCGCACGCCTGTAGTCCCAGCACTTTGGGAGGCTGAGGCAGGAGGATCACGAGTTCAAAGCCAGCCTCAGCAACGGCGAGGCACTTAGCAACTCAGTGAGACCCTGTCTCTAATAAAATACAAAAAAGGGCTGGGGATGTGGCCCAGTGGTCGAGTGCCCCTGAGTTCAGTCTCCGGTACCACACACACACAC
Source organism: Tamias sibiricus (assembly GCA_025594165.1). Taxonomy (NCBI): domain Eukaryota; kingdom Metazoa; phylum Chordata; class Mammalia; order Rodentia; family Sciuridae; genus Tamias; species Tamias sibiricus. The sequence continues at coordinate 164,634,146 of CM046662.1, read as the reverse complement.
ACACACACACACACACACACACACACACACAAAATGCATTACAATTCATATTACACGTATAGAGCACATTTTTACATATCTCTGGTTGTATACAAAGTATATTCACACCATTCATGTCTTCACATGCACTTAGGGTAATGATATCCATCTCATTCTACCATCTTTTTTTTTTTTTACCTTTTTGCCCCCTCCTTTCCCCTCCCTCCCCATTGGCCATTCTAGTGTTCCTCTAATCCTCCTATGCTCCCTGTCCCAACCCCACCGTGAATCGGCCTCCTTATATCAGAGAAGACATTCAGCGTTTGGATTCTGGGGATTGGCTAACTTCGCTTAGCATTATATTATCCAACTTCATCCATTTACCTGCGAATGCCATTATTTTATTCTCTTTTATTGCTGAGTAATATTCCATTGTGTATATATACCACATTTTCATTATCCACTCATCTACTGAAGGGCCTCTAAGTTGGTTCCACAGTTTAGCTATTGTGAATTGTGCTGCTATAAACATTGATGTGGCTGTGTCCCTGTAGTATGCTGTTTTCAAGTCCTTTGGGTATAGACCAAGGAGTGGGATAGCAGGGTCATAAGGTGGTTCCATTCCAAGTTTTCCAAGGAATCTCCATACTGCTTTCCAGATTGGCTGCACTATTTTGCAGTCCCACTAGCAATGTATGAGTGTGCCTTTTCCCCACAACCTTGCCAACATTTATTGTTGTTTGTGTTCTTAATAGCTGCCATTCTGACTGGAGTGAAATGAAATCTTAGAGTAGTTTTGACTTACATTTCCCTAATTGCCAGAGATGTTGAACATTTTTTCATATATTTGTTGAATGATTGTATATCTTCTCCTGAGAAGTGTCTGTTCAGTTCCTTGATTGGGTTAGTTGTTTTTTTTTTTTTTTTATGTTAAGATTTTTGAGTTCTTTATATATTCTAGAGATTAGTGCTCTATCTGACATGCATGTAGTAAAAATTTGTTCCCAGTTAGTAGGCTCTCTATTCACCTCACTGATTGTTTCTTTTGCTGAGAAGAAAATTTTTAGTTTGAACCTATCCCATTTATTGATTCTTGATATTAATTCTTGCACTATAGGAGTCTTATTAAGGAAGTTGGGGCCTAATCTGACATGATGGAGATTAGGGCCTACTTTTTCTTCTAACAGGTGTAGTGTCTCTGGTCTAATTCCTAGGTCCTTGATCCACTTTGAGTTGAGTTTTGTGCATGGTGAGAGATAGAGGTTTAATTTCATTTTGTTGCATATGGATTTCCAGTTTTCCCAGCACCATTTGTTGAAGAGGCTATCTTTTCTCCAATGTATATTTTTGGAGACTTTATCTAATATAACTGAAATTATATGAGTTAGTCTCTGTGTCCTCTATTCTGTACCATTTGTCTACAAGTCTAGTTCGGTGCCAATACCATGCTGTTTTTGTTACTATTGCTCTATAGTATAATTTAAGGTCTGGTATAGTGATGCCACCTGCTTCACTCTTCTTGCTAAGGATTGCTTTAGCTATTCTGGGTCTCTTATTTTTCCAGATGAATTTCATGACTGCTTTTTCTATTTCTTTGAGGAACGTCATTTAAATTTTGATTGGAATTGCATTAAATCTGTATAGTGCTTTTGGTAGTATGGCCATTTTGACAATATTAATTCTGCCTATCCAAGAACAAGGTAGATCTTTCTATCTTCTAAGGTCAAGAAGGGAGGATATTGCAAAAGAGGAAGGGAATCGGGGGAGAGGGGAAAGGAAGTGGATATTGAAATACGTTATTCTGTATAATTAATACACACCAATTCAAAATATTACAACTAAAAAATTAAAGGGACACAATTTAGTCCAGAGCAGGAGGTGATTCACAGTGACCAAACAGTCCTGCACGTGACTCCTTTTGTGCTGGAGACCATGAACTAAAAACACTAGTTATCTACTCCACTAGTGTGCATGCGCGCGTGTGCGCACACACACACACACACACAATTTACAAAGGTGATAGAAGGAGAAGACAACAAGCATTCCTGTTTGGGAAGAGGGACAATGGGAGAGAGACAGCAGACACTGGGCTTTGGCGGTTCTAAAATCTCCAGGACAAGCAGTCTGAGGTCGGTGCTGAGTAGGGACACCGCCCTGATACAAGCCTGGGTGAGACGCCTCATTACCCATCACCACGGTGGCCTCGGCCTTCTTCTGCTCCTCAGCATAACTCAAGAAGCAGGCGTCGGGGACCAGGCTTTGCTCAAGGGCTGCGCTGCAGGGTTGGTGTTCCAGGGGTCACTTTAACTCTTTAATATTTCCAGTCTTTCCTACTTCAACCCCGTTATTCCCTTGAAAGTACACCTCTTGCAACAACTCCATTTGCTTTGTATCCATTTGATTCCAGAAAACTCCATGTGCTAACGCCGTGTCCACAATTTTCTTCAACGATGTCTCTTATTTGCATCTTTACTTTGGCATATGTTAGTCCTTTCAGGGGTCTTTCATAATGGTGGTGTGGTGGCCAAGGAAATAGAGTCACTTGAATGATTTTTAACAATAGATCATGCCCTTTGCTTCAAGGCTCCGTTTTAGTGCTATTTTAATTGCCTAAAGTCTCTAATTTTATCTTCTGCTTGGAATCTAAAATTACAGCCTTTCCAACATTGTAAAGCCTCAAATTTCCCATTAATCCCTGCTTGAATCCAGCTGATTTCTTTCTGACCTTGTCTTACATATCACCTTGTCAAGTTCAACCAACAGAAACCAACACACATTGCTAATATTCTGTCCCCTGCCTCTTTCCCTGGAGCTATAAATGCATTAGGCATGTAATCTGCCTTCCAGATCACTGTGGGCAACAGGTTAACGAAACTTTCTGCCACTATAAAACATGCCACCTCTCCAGACTTTGCAACAGTCTCTTCACTGCCTACAACCTGTCCAATGATGAATACACTTTTCTTTTTTTTTTTTTTTTTTTGTGGTGCCGGGGATTGAACTCAGGGGCACTTGACCACCACTGGGTCACATCCCCAGACCTTTTTTGTATTTTATTTAGAGACAGGGTCTCACTGAGTTGCTAAGTGCCTCGCCATTGCTGAGGCTGGCTTTGAACTCGCAATCCTCCTGCCTCAGCCTCCCAAAGTGCTGGGATTACAGGCGTGCGCCACCACGCCCGGCTACACTTTTCTTGTTATGTTAGCATTCCACTCCTGATGGCAATTTCTGTATTAGGCAGAGAAAAATGAAATTATGGAAAGTAAGTAAGTATTTCTGCCTCAAATTACATGTCCATTATGCATCAGCTGGTGAGGGGCAAAACAGTGATTTTGACTTCACTAAGGGGTGCAGACTGAAATAGACTCCACCATCTGGAACTGATGCGGCCAGAGGACGTCAATGTAATTTGTGCACTGGATCTTAAAGACTTCTGCCCACATTTCATCGGCCACACCTAATCACATGGCTGTGTCTCATTTCAAGGGGGTGGGGAAGTCCAATCTTACTATGTCCCTGGAAAGCACGGCACCAGAATAATAATAAAAAGTCCTTATGTCTATCAAGCACAATCCTTTTTTTTTTTAAGATAGGAGTACATAGGAATAATTTGCAAATAAATCTTATATAAATAGACTACATCTTTCCATATTGGCTGCACCAATTTTCAGTCCCACCTGCAATGTATGAGTGTGCCTTTTTCCCCACATCCTCACCAATACTTATTGTTGTTTGTGTTCTTAATAGCTGCTATTCTGACTGGGGTTAGATGAGATCTTAGAGTAGTTTTGATTGGCATTTCTCTAATTGCTAGAAATGTTGAACATTTTTTCATATACTTGTTGATTGATTGTAGATCTTTTTCTGAGAAGTGTCTGTTCAGTTCCTTGGCCCATTTTTTGATTGGGTTCTTTTTGTTTTGTTTTGTTTTGTTTTGTTTTGGTGTTAAGATTTTTGAGTTCTTTATATGTTCTAGAGATTAGTGCTCTATCTTATGTGCATGTGGTAAAAATCTGTTCCCAATTAGTAGGCTCTCTATTCACCTCACAAACTGGGAACCACCATTTGACCCAGCTATCCCACTCCTCGGTCTATACCCAAAGGAATTAAAAACAGCATGCTACAGGGACACAGCCACATCGATGTTTATAGCAGCACAATTCACAATAGCTAAACTGTGGAACCAACCTAGAGGCCCTGCAGTAGATGAATGGATAAAGAAAATGTGGTATATACACACAATGGAATATTATTCAGCATTAAAAGAGAATAAAATCATGTGATCTGCAGGTAAATGGATGGAGCTGGAGAATATAATGCTAAGTGAAATTAGCCAATCCCAAAAAAAAAAAACAAATGCCAAATGATTTCTCTGATTTAAGGATGTTGATTCATAATGCTGTGGGGCAGGGGGAGGATTCTATGAACTCTAGATAAAGGGGAAAAGGGGAGGGAAGGGAAGGGAGGGGGCATATGGGTAGGAAAGACAGTGGAATGTGGTGGTCATCATTACCCTAAGTACATGTATGAAGACATGAATGAGGTGACTCTACTTTGTATACAGAGATATGAAAAATTGTGCTCTATATGTGTAATATGAAATGTAATGCATTCCGTTGTCATATATAACAAACTAAAATTTTTTTAAATAAAATTTTTTAAAAAGACTACATCTATAAAAAAGAGGAGCACAAATTATATTGTTATGCTGTGCGCATGTATGAATATGTAACAACAAATCCCACCATTATGTACAATTATAATGCATCGATAAAAATGTGGGGGAAAAAAATTTTAAAAGGGCACCAATCTTCATCCTTGTTTCTGTATGTGTGAGAATACCTCTGGCCATTTCCCAAAGTGATCTTCCAAAGGCAAGTTCCACTGCCTATTAAGAGATACTATGTAAAAAAAGAAAAGAAAAAAAAAGAATTGTGTGTTCTAGCAAAGCTGACAAAAGGGGAAGATACTAAATAGTTTCCTTCACTTCCTGAGAAGCTCTCAGGAACATCTCACGGAGCTGGTGTGCCTTGACATACTCCTCAGGAAAAAAATGGCTTTCATTTCTAAAACTACAATTCAGTTAGTGAATTTGGTCTTTGTTGTGTCTAAGTTTTTGTTTCTCAGGTGAATTAACTCTGTGCTTGGTGATTTTGGAAGGTTTGCTATGGTGTCCAAAGAATGACCTGTAACCAGAGAAGCCACCTCTGTGCTGTGGAGCAAGCTCTAGCATGCCAGGGTTCCATCCCCTGAGCTTCCTTGTAGGGAGGCTTCTGCCAGTGAGGATGAGAAGACTTGATGTTTTCATACAGATGATTGTCCTTGCTCCCTACTTTCTACCATAGATCAGACAAAGGTGTGGGACTGGTCCTTCTCTTTCCTAACCAATGCCAATTTTGCCCTTTTAGGAGTTCTTCTGCCATAAGTGCTATCTTATCATCTGTATTGATGTCATTTTACTCATTTAACAATAGAAGGACACTTACACCTACATTCCGTTACCTCCACGGGCCTGCCCCAAACTCCCCTGTGCAACCTACTGATGCTAGCCTATCACCATACTGTTACTGGAGACCTTGACTTTGGGCTACTATGCCCTGATTTTCTCTGTGGAGTAAGTGTACCTACTATGGCCTGGTTCTATTAATGGACACTTTGTTGGCTTTTGGCCACTGTGTACCTACTATGCCCTGGTTTTCTCTATGGAATGAGTGTACCTACTATGCCCTGGTTCTATTACTGGAGACCTTGGCTGTTGGTCACCATGTAACTATTATGTCTTGGTTTTCTCTATGGAGGACATGGAAGTTATGGGCCCATTTTTACCTAGTTACCATTATGTTTATGACTTTAGACATGCAAGACTGATTTATCTCCTGTTATTAAACTGCATTATGAACAACTTAATGTTTGAGACACTCCAAATAACGAATTTTCTCTCTTTCTGTTCTTTTGCCTTATTACTTCTAGAACATTGGGAACTTACTCAAGAAGGATAATGCTCCACAGTTATGTCTTCTCTGGGAGTTGCAAACAAGACTCAGCCAGCCTGCCGAGCATACGCATATGGGTATTCCAAGGGAGACGGAAGCTTCGCTGATCAGTGAACAGAACGAACCACAGCTGCTAATTTAGCTCTGGCTCAAATCCGGAGTTGTGACTCATGCCCTCCCAAGGGCTGGTTAAAGCTCTGATTCATGCATGAACCACCCGAGCCATATGGGGTAGGCAGCTCAGCCAGGGTTGGAATTTTCTACTCAAATTTTATCGAGTCCAGGAAAACAGTGCTTCTGATATGGCACTGATGTTGCCATTTTCTGATGAGTACTTGAACAGTATCATTTAAAGCCACACCCTTTTAATCTCTGAAGATACAATCTGACTTGATCATAGGTAAAATTTACGGAGAGTTACTGAGAATTATCCTCCCAACTAATGGCCATCTCCCTCTCTTTTAACAAAGGCACGAGTCTCTGGCAATCCCAGGCTGTGCATAATGTGCCCTCAGGAATAATGCATTGAACCTGTGCTCTTCAAACTTTCCCACTAGGGCGTCCCCAGCAGAGGAAAGTGCTGGTATCCAGAAGGGAATACAGAAAACCTTTCTGAAGATGGATAAAATTCCTTTGAGCTGGGCCCAGTGGCTCACGCCTGTAATCCCAGCACTTGGGAGGCTGAGGCAGGAGGATCACGAGTTCAAAGCCAGCCTCACCAATGGCGAGGCACTTAGCAACTCAGTGAGACCCTGTCTCTAATAAAATACAAAAAAGGGCTGGGGATGTGGCCCAGTGGTTGAGTGCCCCTGAGTTTGAACCCTGGTATCAAAAAAAAAAAAAAAAAAAAAAAAAAAAAATCCTTTGAAGAAGTTCCTGTTCTCTCTTTTAAATGTGAAGAAATATGGTCTTCTACTCCATAGATACTTGTGATAATTTTAATAAAATAGTAAATACCGGTTGAAATACTTAGATCCTTCAGGGTCTAGTCAGGAAACAAACCACACCCATTGTTGTAACAGAATTTAATTTAAAAGTTGATGAGTACATGGGCTGGGGTTGTGGCTCAGCGGCAGAGCGCTCGCCTCGCACATGCTTGGCCCGGGTTCGATCCTCAGCACCACGTAAACATAAATGCATTGCATTGTGTACAACTAAAGTAAATAAATATCTAAAAAAAAAAAAAAAAAGTTGATGAGTACAGATGACCTTAAAAACGCAGAAAGCAACAGACACTCTAGAGCTGGGGACAAGGAGAGATGTTGGGTTCTGAAAACCCCGAAGTGTCTAGGCGGGGACATCAGGTCTGCTATGGATGTTTCTCGGAGGACAGAAGAGGCATGTGCAAGCAAGTGAGCGCTGCTGCCAAAATCTGGGTTTGTCTGTTTACCGTGAGGCACAGAACCGCCACCGCTACCGTGGCTCAGAGAGAGGAACACAGGAGAAGTGGATTCCTCCCCTACGGGCCTGACAGTCGCCCTCTATCGCCCCCTCGTGGCAGAACCTAAAAAGGAGCAGCTGGGAAAGCAGAAATGTCTCCGCAAACTCAAGCCCAGCAAATGAAAGCTGACCCTGGAAGGGCAGGAGCACCTGTGGGGCGCGATCTTCAGAGCCGGCATAGATATTTGCCTGTTTTCTAGGAACAGTTCTAGCAGAGTTGGTTCTCCAACAGATGTAGCACACGGATTCAACCTCCGGTTCCCATGCCTCTGTCACACTGTTAGAGACTTGACAGTGCACCCACATGGCCACAACCAGCCCAGTGTGGATTGATTAGCCGAGAGGCCCGGCATTCCCATTCTGGTTCAGCCACTTCTTCATGACCTAGGACAGCCACATCTCGGTTACCTCTTAGTTAACATGGAGGGGTTGGCTCCAATTTTCTTAAGTCCATTCCAAATCTGTAAATCCTGGAGATTATGATAGGAAAGCTCACCTTTTATTAGCATCTTTTGTGGACAGGGAACCCCAAAACAGTAAGACTTCTAAGCCTCTATTGGGATCCAGAAGAAATGTAAAGAGGGGTACTAGGAAGAAGAGAACCATGAGAAAAAGATGTGGGAGAAGGAAACAGAAACCAGAATAAAAGGGTGCCTAAGGGTGATAAGGGGAAGGCAGGCACCCACAGCAGGAGGCGGTGCCTCCCATTTCTGCAATTCTGATCACTTGCAATGGCTCAGCTTGTGATTTCTGGTGGTTGCACAATGGAGGCTTTGAGTGCTCTACAATCCTGTGCAGACACACACGGAATGAGCACAGCCCACTCTGGGAAAGTCCAGCCTGTCCTCTGAAGGAAGGAATTGGAATCTCAGTGTTGAACTTAAACCTCTCCTCCTCTCTGCACTGTAAAAATGGAAGGTGACAGACCTGTATGTATTGCCATCTGCCACAAAACATTTCTTGACATCCAGTTCCCTTCACATAGATGAAATACTTTGGGCTTCTTGGCAGAACAGTGTTATTTCAATGCAATATATGTATGACTCACTCCCTTGCTGAGGGGTGAATTGCATCTAACTGGATCACAGAGAAGACAGGTGAGTAGCAAACAACACACAGTGTTGTGGCTGGACTTCGTGCATATAGAGTTGACGTCAAAGCTCTTACAGTTCCCGCAGGATGGCCCTTGAATTTGGTTATAAATCACTTGGTGATTAAATATCCTCTCCAAGACACCATGGCTGACCTAATGAGGGACAGACTCATCATAACAGATTGTTAATCTGAGCTGGCCAGGTTTTTTGCCTTTTGTTTCATTTTCAAAGGTTTTTATTACTGTAAGAATCTGGTAATATTCTTTATTAGGCTGATAAGTTTTGAATTGCTTTTCCTTTTATTATCACATTAGTTCCTTCTTAATGGTTTTACTAGAACTCAGAAGTCTCCCGAGTTTTAATAACCTCCCTTTTTTCAGTACTGATAGTCATGGAATTAATTGTATAAAATCATGCTCCTTTACTGAATGTGTCACCAGGCCAAAAGAAGAAAATTCAGTAAGAAGAATTAGACCTTGAAGAGTGATTAACGATTCATTGGGCTACGGGTTCTTCACTTTAAGACTTTCATTTGCTTTGCTATGGCACAATTTCCTTTCTTTCTACCTCTAAGAATACCCTTCAGACTGAGAAACACTTTTGAATTCCTAGAACTGAGAGATAGACAGTAAGATTAAACTTTGTAGACATTATCTAACTTTTTAAAAATAAGTGAAAGGGCTTCTTACTGTTCACCTAATACTCTCTTTGTATCTGACTTTGTTTAAAGAAGGGACAAGACGCAGGCATGGTGGTATACCCATGATCCCAGAGGCTTGAGAGGCTAAGGAAAGAGGATATCAAGTTCAAAGCCAGCCTCAGCAATTTAGCAAGTCCCTAAGCAACTTATCAAGACCCAGTCTCACAAAAGAAAAGTAAACATCAAGGGCTGGGATGTGGCTCAGTGGTAATGCACCTCTGGGTTCAATCCCTGGTACCAAAAAAGAGAAAGAAAGAATAGACAACACAAGGTGAACTAAAGGCAATTATATCAGGCATCCAAATTTTCTTATTTCTTATTTTCTTGTTCATGTTCCATAGTCCATGTTGCTAGTAATTCTCCCAAGAATACATGTCTACTAATTAAAGTAGTAAGGTCAAATCCTCTTTATTAAATAATAACTTAATTAATGTGAATGAATACTAAAAGAACAAAATGTCAGCTATAACAGGCTCTGAAAGAACAAAAATTTTAAATAATCTCTTATCTTAGATACTGCAGAACAATGAGGCTATCAAGCAGAAATAGTCACTTTCCAAAAAGGAATAAATAACGAAAGGCCCAATTACAAGAAAAAGAGTTTGGCAAATTAAAACCAAAGTTAAAAATTCATTGTCAAAGGAAGGATTATTTGGGTGATTAGAAACTTCACTTTTACTAGTATATAACTATAGATAGATAGGTAGATAGACAAACTATAAATATATAGACAAACTATATATCAGCTAAAATCTCTCCAGCAGCATAAAATTAGAACATTATCCTCATGTCAAAATTTGTCTTCCAAGCCAGGCGCAGTGGCGCACGCCTGTAATCCCAGCACTTTGGGAGGCTGAGGCAGGAGGATCGCGAGTTCAAAGCCAGCCTCAGCAATGGCGAGGCATTTAGCAACTCAGTGAGACCCTGTCTCTAAATAAAATACAAAAAAAAAGGGCTGGGGATGTGACCCAGTGGTCAAGTGCCCCTGAGTTCAATCCCTGGTAACCACAAAAAAAAAAAAAAATTGTCTTCTAAATCTAACATATTATGGATGCACAATAATGTCTACTAAATTAATGGGTGTGTTCAATAATTGGTTTAATCAGATTAAAGAGAACTGAGCCCATCAAATAAAACTCCCTTGTCTAACAAAGCTATAAATTTTGGAACTAGTCAATTATTGATGGATTTGATCTTTGGGGAGCTAAGTTATCTCTAAAGATATAAAATAAACAATTAAAGTGATAACCAAAATAAGGCACAGACTACTCCTTGACACACATGAAACTAAACACAGATTTTAATTTCTTCAGAAGCATCAGGTATCCAAGTAGCTTCACTGGTGAATTCTCAAAATGTTTATAGAATTAACAACAATCCTTTACAAATTCTATAAAATAAACTTCAAAAAATCAAAAAGGAGCCAGGCCTGGTGGCACACGCCTGTAATCCTAGCGGCTTCGGAAGCTGAAACAGGAGGATCTCGAGTTCAAAACCAGCCTCAACAAAAGTGAGGTGCTAAGGAACCCAGTGAGACCCTGTCTCTAAATAAAATACAAAATAGGGCTGGGCATGTGGCTCAGTGGTTGAGTACCCCTGAGTTCAATCCCTGGTACAAAAAAAAAAAAAAATCAAAAAGGAGAAAACATTTTCCAACTCATTCTGAGTACAGTATTACCTAACACCAAATTAGACATTACAAGAAAACTACAGATCAATATCATTATGCCAGGCATAGTGGTGCATACCTGTAATCCCAGCAGCTTGGGAGGCTGAGGCAGGAGAATCACAAGTTCAAAGCCAGCCTCAGCAACTTAGTGAGACCCTGTCTCAAAATAAAAAATAAAAAGGGCTAGGGATGTGACTCAGTGGTTAAGAGTCCCTGGGTTCAATCCCTGGTTCCAAAAATAAATAAATAAATAGAAATAAAACTTTTAAATCCTTTATTAGGAGAGGAACAAAAAATCCTCAACAAAATACCAGGAAACATAATCTAGAAACATAAAAATTATTCATTGTCCCGGGCATGGTGGCACATGCCTGTAACCCCAGCAGTTCAGGAGGCTGAGGAGAATCGTGAATTCAAAGCCAGCCTCAGCAAGTTAATGAGGCCCTAAGCAACTTAGTGACACCCTGTCTCTAAATAAAAATATATTTAAAAGGGCTGGGAATGTGACTCAGTGGTTAAGTGTCCCTGAGTTCGATTCCTGATACCACCAAAAAAAAAAAAAAAAAAAAAATCACTATGATCAAATGGGATTTATCCTATGAGCACAAGATTGATTCAACACATGAAAATCTATCAACATAATATGCCACACTGATAGGAGGGGGAAAAAACCATATATAGAGAAAAATTATTTAATAAGATCTAACACGATTTTATGATAACAACATTTAACACACTAGGAATAGAGGAAAATTTCCTCATACTGATGAAGAGTATGTATGGAAAAATAAAAGGCAGAGATAACATTACACTTAATGCTGAAAGACTTAAACTTATCCCCAAAGACGAGATTAAGATAAAGCTGTCCACTCATCACTTCCACTTAACATTGTACAGGAGGCTCTAACCAGAGAAATTAGACAAGAGAAAGAAATAAAAGCATCTAGATTACATGATATAATTTTGTGCATAAAAAGGTCATAAGGGACTCATAAACTATTAGATCCAACAAAATATATGCAAGTTTTGTATGCTGACACCATAAAACACTGATTTAAAAAATTTAAACCAAAATAAATGTGAGATGTACCATATTCATGAATTGAAAGATTCAATATGGTTTACATACAATATATCCCCATTTAATCTACAGATTTAATGCAAATGCTTTCAAAATCCCAGCGGAATTTTTTGGTAGAAATTGACAAGTTGATTCTAAAATTTATATAGGAAGGCAAAGAAACTGCAATAGCCAAAATAATTAAAAAAAAAAAAAAAAGCTGGAGACTCACCATCCAACTTTGAGACTTACCATATAAAGCTGAAACACTTAAGACTTTGTGGCATTGAATACAATGTGGACACATAGATCAATGAAACAAAATATGCAGTCCAGAAATAGACTCATATATATTTTGTCAATTAATATTTAACATGGTTGCAATGGAAATTCAATGGAGGATAAAAGTAGTCTTTTCAACAAACTATGGGAATCATTCTATGGTCATATGCAAAGAAATAAACCTCAATCTATACAAAAAAAAATTAACCCAAAATGGAACAGAGACATAAATGCAAAGCCTAAAACTATAAAACTTCTCAAATTAAATACAGCAGAAAATTTTTGTGATCTTGATGAAGATTTCTTAGATTTAACACCAAAGTATAATTCATAAAAGAAAAAATGATTAAACTGGTCTTCCTCAAAATTAAGAACATCTGCTTTGCAGAAGACATTGTTAAAGGCTTAAAAGAAAAGCCACAGACTGGAAGAAAATACTAGCAGAACACATGCCTAAAAAAGGATTTGTGTCCTAAATATACAAAAAAAACTATCAAAAGTCAATAATAAGTAAACACAAACCCAAATTTTTTGAACTGAGAAAAGATTTGAACACATGCTTTACCAAAGATGATACACACGTGTCAAACTAACATATGAAATGACACTGTACATCATATGCCATGACAAAAATGCAAAATGATACCATAACAATAAACCGGTATACACCTACTGGAAAGGAGGGGATAGAGCCTAGGGCTGATAAGGATGCAGAGGAACTGGAAGTCTCATGCAGTTCTGGTAGGAATGCCAAACGGATAGCACAGTCTTGAACTTCTTATAAAGTTTATACACCGTACAGCAATCTTATTCCTAAGTATTTACCAAACTTCAGCAACCAAGAGCAACCAAAACACACACACACACACACACACACACACACACACACACACGGCTATATGCAAATGTTTATGATGTGCTGCCTTACCTTGGATCCATAACAATGGAGCTGTCCATTTATGGACAAAGATCTCTGAAATCATGAGCCCTCTAAGTTGTTTTGATCAGATATTTTGGTCATAGAGATGCAAAAATTGACTAATACAGAAATCGGTACCAAGAAGTGGGGTTGTTGCTGTGACCAAAGTGACCATGTGTTTAGAAGTCTTTGCAACTGGTTTGCCAAAGGTATTTGAAAAAGTTCAGAGATGTAGGCAGGAAAAGCTTTAGAATGTTGTCTGCGTTTTTGCCCATGTCCTGAGACTTTGTGTAAGGCTGAATTTAAAAGTGATGGAGTAATTAAGCTGGAAACTGCAAGGAAACTGCATGGCAGCACAGCCGTCAGTCCTTGGCATGGATATTGCTTGCAGGTTTTAGCCAGTTTACTGTGACAATGGGAGCAGAAAGCAGAGCTAAAGGATTCTAAAAATTTGCATTTTGTCAAGAAAAGTGTTTGTAAAATTGGGGCCCAAAAAGGTGTGCATGTTAAAGAGATTATAGCCATAAAAGAGATGCTAAGTATATTGCACAGAGACAATACAAATGGCAATACAAATTGACTTTTGATAGTTCACCTCAGAAATTTGCAAAACCACACTCACAGGCTTAAGGGTATAGAAGGGAAATTCCTTTGAGAAGATATTATGGGGCTGCACTGCTTGCACAGAGGGGCATAAGAAATTGTTTCACATTACTCAGCTACCCAAGGCACTCAGAGACTGCTGCAGCCATGATCCCAGGGGCCCTGTGTATTGTATGAGCTGGCAAAGATCTTGGCATCATCCATGCCAAGTGCTGATTTTGCAGGAATGCAGGATGCTTGAATTAAGGGGTCATAATGGCTTCCACCAAGATTATAAAGGAAGGCCTAGGAAGTCAGGCAGAATACAGTACGGTTGTCTTTCCTGTGGGCTGCCCCTGAGAGGCAATATGTGAAGCTTTGAAGGTAAAGCCAGAGATAGAATGGAGATCCAAGTAACTGATATGTGAGTAATGTTGGCCTGGCTGCAGAAAGAGCCTGGTTAAAAGAGCCCATGTGTACTGCCACTGGCAAGGCCAAAGGGGCAGGGCTACTGTTTTAGTCAGATTTTTCACTGCTGTGACTAAAAGACCTGACAAGAACAATTAGAAGAGATAAAGTTTATTTGAGAGCTCACGATTTCAGAGGTCTCAGTCCATGGACAGCAGGCCCTCCAGGCTTGAGGTGAGGCAGAATATCATGGTGGAAGAGTGTGGCAGAAGGAAGCAGCTCAGCCTGGGGATATAGCTCAGTTGGTAGAGTGCATGCCTCACATGCACAAGGCCCTGGGTTCAATCCCTAGACCACAAAAAAAAAAAAAAAAAAAAAAAGAGGAAAGCAGCTCACATGATGATCAGAAAGCATAGATACACTCCACTCACCAGATACAAAACATACCCCAAAGGCACACCCCCGATGACCCACCTCCTCCAGCCATACCCTACCTGCCTTCAGTTACCACTCAATTGATCCCGTCAGAGGATTAATTCACTGATGGGGTAAGGCTCTCATAACCCAATCACTGCACCTCTAAACCTTCCTTCATTGTCTCACACATGAGATTTTAGGGGTCACCTCACATCTAAACCATAACGGCTGCCCAAGTCCATGTGTCCTCCTTGCTGTAACAATAGTTATAGGAGGAGTTACAGGACCTGTTTGCCTGGCTGGGTTTTAGTATTGCTTTGGACCCTATCCCTTCTTTCTATGCCCTTAGAATTCCTCTTTTTTGAAATGGGAATGTTTATCCTGTGCCACTGAATGTTGGATATATGTAACTTATTGTGGGGCAGCCAGCACCCTGCCAGGATAGTTTCCTGCTCAGAAGGTGATGAGCTACCTGAGGAAAAGAAAGTCTGAAATATTTGGTAAAGAAATAAGAGACAGGGGCTAGGGTTGTGGCTCAGTGGTAGAGTGCTCTCCTAGCATGTGTGAGGCTCTGGGTTCAATCCTCAGCACCACTTAAAAATAAATAAAGTTATTGTCTCCAACTACAATGAAAAAAATTATAAAATAAAAAGAAAGAAAGAAAGAAGAGACAGAATCAGAAATTAGATTCAAAAAAGGGGAGCTCCTGATAGGTCCTCCAGTCCACATAGGAGCTGGAACCGAACAAACTAGAAAATGGCTCTGGTCCATTTTAAGGGAGGGTTCATCGAAGGCAGGGATAAGGTTTCAGCAGGTGGAGTCGTGCTTCCTGGTGTCTTGCAGTCAACAGGTTGATTGGCATCTTGGCAAGCCACATCCATCTCTGAGAGGCTGTGTGACTATGTTGCTGCAGCAGGTCACCCCATCTCCAGTGCAATGCTGAACCTGGCAGAGATAGGTAGGATATCATGTGCACTGGGCAGTCTCAAACAGCAGGAGTGCCGCTGGGAGTTCCCAGATACCAGACTCTCCTATCCAATGGCTTCCATGATGATTTGGTTCATGCACATTTCACATGTGGCTCCCAACAGGAACTTACTTTTGATTTTTAAAGGGTCTCACAGCAAAAAGTTTGCTTTGGGTCTCAGAGAAAACTTTGGACTTGGAACTTTGGGGCAATGCTGGAAATGTAAGACCACCGCACTCCAGGAGATAGACATGAGCTTTTGGGGTCCAAAAGCAGAATGTTATAGTTTGTATATGAGATGTCCCAGAAAAGGTACTACATTAATACAGGAACATTCGGAGGTGGAATGATTGGATTGTGAGAGCCATAACCTAGTCTGAATGGGCTGACTGGATGTTAATGCAGGCAGGTGGCGCATGGCTAGTGAAAGGGGGCACTCAGGGTGTTCCCTGGAAAGACTCATCTGCCCTCTGTCCCTTCCTCTTCCTCTCTCTCTGCTTCCTGGCTGCCACGCACGGATGGAGCAGTGCTACTCCACCATGCCCTTCTGCCGTGATGTCCTGCCTTATCTGTGGCCCAGAGCAAAGGAACTGGCCATCTGTGGACTGAGACCTCTGAAACCATGAATCCAAATAAACTTTTCCTCCTCTAACTTCTTTTGGTCAGGCATTTTGGTCACAGTGATACAAAATCCACTAAAATAATGACATTCTGGTGAAGGCAAAACTATGTGAACAGGAAACAGCCCAACGGCTGTCAGGAAGTAGGAGCTAGGGAAGGGCTGACTTCAAAGGGATACACAGGAATTTTGTGAACAATGGAATTACTCTATAATTGTGTTGATAGTCGTGACTAAATGAATTGTCAAGACTCACATCTCTGGGCTGGGATTGTGGCTCAGTGGTAGAGCACTTGCCTAGCACATGTAAGGCACTGGGTTCAATACTCATCACCACATAAAAATAAATAAAGGTATTATGTTCATCTACAACTGAAAAAAATATATAAAAATAAAAACTCATAGCACTGTGAACTAAAACAGGTGAATTTTCACTGTGCAAATTACACCTCAACTGTTTATGTATGGCTTCATATTCTACCATTAACACCTTGAAATACTAGGTTAAAGCATTTGTTGGGGGTGGATATGATCAAAGTGTGTTATTCACACTTATAAATACGCTACAATGAAACCCTTTACTCTATATGATTAAAATGCAGTAATATAAAAAACATTTCTACATAGTACTTACATATGTTGCCATTATCAGCCTGTATTCAGAAGATATTTCTAATTTCTTAGGACAGACTATTTGTTTTTCTGAACCAAGGACTGAAAACTGAAAGAAAAATATTATCAAGCCCACTTTGAAACATTTCTCCTGCTGTGGAGAAAAAAATTGTCTGTAAATTGCAAATCACTGTCCTTCATCATTTCCCTTCACATACAAATTGAGCAGTAAAACCCTTTCTTGTTTTAATTCCAGCAATAGTTCATTTGCTTCTGAGAAAGAATTCATCATAATCAATCTGAATTATTTTCATGTTTGCTAAGAGATTGCAGGATTTGACCAATAGTCATATGGATAATTTGAAATATTTGTTTGTTGAGATTAGTCTAAACATAATCCATTGTGTTCAATAGCAAATTCTTTAAGCCCAAAATAAAAATCAGAGCCATCTGTTTTAATAGAAACTCTCCTTACAGAGGATCAAAATTTCATGTCTTAAATGGTATCCAATAAAAACCAACCTGAAGAAATAATCACCAAATGACTGAAGATACAAAATACCTACATGTGAGCCAAGCCATGAAGCAGAATAAAATATAAATCTATCACGTACTTATCTCAGAGAATTGCTGAGCACTCAAGCTTTTCCTCTTCTTTTTGCCTAAGTACTAAGTGGGTGGAAATGTTTTCCTTTCATTTACTGGAAACAAAAGTGATGCTGCCTCAGCAGATAGGATGCAAAATAAAACATT
The DNA here is from genome assembly GCA_025594165.1 of Tamias sibiricus. Classification (NCBI taxonomy): domain Eukaryota; kingdom Metazoa; phylum Chordata; class Mammalia; order Rodentia; family Sciuridae; genus Tamias; species Tamias sibiricus. Next base: position 164,616,652 of record CM046662.1, on the reverse strand, counting down.
TTAAAAAAACAAGATGACGCCTGTTTAAATGTGAACAAAGCAAAATGACAAAGGGGCTTCATTAGGGCATGAATTTTGCAATTAAAAGTTGTATTCAGAAAGATTTAAATGGGAGGATTTCCTGGTGTTGTAGCTCAGTAGTAGAGCAGTTTCTTACCACATGGAAAGCCCTGGGTTCAGTCCCCATCCCTTTAAAAAAAAAAAAAAAGTGGAAGGAAAAGACCTGAGATCTCCTGAAGACAGAGAGAGAGAGAACATGGTAAATGCCAGGATGTAAAGGGCCCAAGATGCAAGAGAGACAGGAGGGCATTGAATGTTAGAGGAAGGAGGAAAGATGTCAGCTCAACCAGCCTCTGGATGGAGAAAAATTATTAAACAGAAAAGAATTAGTGAGTTATAAATAAAAGCAGAAATGTGTTATATTCATAGTTCTAATTTTGGAAACTACCACTCCATAAAATACATATTTGCACTGACAGATGATAAATGAAAATTGTTAGTGGAGGAAAATGTCCTCCCAATTGGTCATCATGCTAAGAGAAAACTTTTTCACTAAAAATTTAAAGTGTGTAAGCTAGGCATGATGGAGCACACCTGTAATCCCAGCTACTGGGAGGCTGAAGCAGGAAGATCACAAGTTCAAGGCCAGCATGGGCAACTTAGCAAGACCCTATCCCAAAATAAAAAATAAAAAGATCTGGGGCTATAGCTCAGAGATAGATAATTCCTGGGTTGAATCCACAATACTGGAAAAAAAATTCAAATTTGTGTCCATTTTCTCGGGAAGAAGCTAACATTGCTATAATTCTATAGTTACAAGAACCAAAAGAAAAGTTTAAAAAACAGAAAAGAGCAAAATGCATTCCAACTAGGGATTTTTAATCCACTGACATAACCATATCCTTTAACTACTCTAAATTAATCCCATCTCCAAGCACATGAGGATAAAATAATGTCCAGAGAACTGAGAAGTGGCATCAATGAGACGGATAAATTCTTACTGGATGTTGGAGAGGTTGTATGGACCAAGAGGGGTGCCAGAGGACACCAGAAGCATGGTGACATTGTGGTCAGGTTGAAGGGGTGAAGAAGGCCTGTTCTGGAAACTGCAGACAAAAGGTAGTTCGGCATTAATGGAAATTCTGCATGCCTGCAAAGAGGAAGCTGAGGCTACAAGAGACAGTGTGGCAAGTTACCAGGAACACATCACACCAGGGTGACTAGTTTCATGATTTAAACTACAGAGGCGAGACCACTAGGTCTGGGATGAATGGCAGACAGTGTGGCTGGACTGCAGCAAGACATATGCCTAACCCTCCTGATATTCTTCCCCTGACCACTGGGTCCACAAGTATCTGTAGGCCCCCTGAGACATGCAGACCTGGTTCCCTACCTGCTCCTGTGGGGCTGATATTCTGGTTACACTCTCACCCACGGTCCTTACCATCAAGACAGAAGCACAAGCTGTAAGCAGCATCACTAGTAGATTATAAACTAAATGAACAATCTCCTATAGGTGCCGTCAGCAGAACATATCAGGTATGAAGGGAGGTCTCAGGGACTGATCACAGCCCTATCTCAAAGTCTGTGGCCATTTCCCTCAAGCAACCTAGATGAGAACACTGGTCACAGGGTTATTAAAGTTGTATGTGACATAAAATGCACAGGGATAACCAAATGATTGATTAAATTAGTATCCAAAAGCCCCTAAAAGCCTGTAGCAGTGGGCATATCTACCATGATACAATTTTTGAATGACTATATTGAAGATTCTTTACCTGCTTCAAAAACAGAAAGTCACTGGGGTCAAAAAAGAGGTTCACTTGTGTGATTCACCTGAAAACAGCACATGGTAAAATATGGCTTTTCAGAAGCCTAAGTAAACCTCCGTATGAATGGAGAGTGTGAGTCTCCATCTTATTTGAAGATGAGTTCATGAGGACAAGGGAGAACCCCTTCCTCTGCACTGGGGGCCCTACCTGGCTGGGAGCAGTGCCCATTTCCAGCCCACTTGAGAAAGCTGCCTGACACGCTAGCTTCTGTTAGGAGGGCTGAGCTCTATGAAAAACTGTGGAAATGGAAGATTCCCTGGAACAGGACAGAGTTCCTCAGATATTCCAAGTTTGTCCCATAGAGAAAGTATTAGATTTGTTCCGGCTTGGTCCCCAGGAGAAACTTAGGGAAAGTGCGTGGGAAATGCTAGAGGGGAAGTTTCGACCAGCTGTAGGAAGAGCTATGAGGGCTGCCTTAAGAACCAACTGCCAGTGCCTGGGCACAGCTCTGCAGAGGCTCTGAGACCACAGGAGAAATGCTTCAGACAGGGGTGTGGACAGTTCACAGTCAATGACCCAAGCTTCCATTCCGTGTTATTTGTGCGCAGCATCTGCTCTTTTGCCCGACACACCTGTTGAGTCAGCTTCCCACTGCTGGGACAAAATACCTAAGAACAACTTAGAGGAGGGAAGATTTGGAGGGTCACAGTTTCAGGGGTTTGGGTCCATGGTCAGCAGCTCCATAGCTTTGGGCCTGAGGTGAGGCAGAACGTCATGGTGTAGGGTGTGGCAAAGGAAAGCTGCTCCAGCTATGGCAGTCAGGACACAGAGAGGAAAAGGAAGGGGACAGAGACGAGAGAGAGTCCCAGGGGTGCGCCCCCAAGAACCCACTCCTAGTCTCCACTGAAGGGCAAAGCATCACACCGGGGACAGCCGTGCAGCCAAAAGATTTATTTAACAGCCTTCGTAGCCGGTAGCGAAAACCGGAGAAGAGGTGCTCTGGTCGAAGGTCGAAGAGGTGCTAGGAGAGGGGAGTCAGGGAGAAGGGAGTGTGCAAGCTCTGGTGGGAGAAGGGAGTCAGGGAGAGGGGAGTGTGCAAGCTCTGGACAGAAGGTGGGTGCTTGGTTGCACCGGCTGGGATCTCTGGAGCTGTTGGCTAAAGCAGCTGCTGTCTGGCTGGAGGCTGGAGCTGTCAGCTGGGAGCGGCCGTTGGGCTGAAGGTGGTCGGTCTGGAGCTGTTGGCTGGAGCAGCTGCTGTTGGCTGGAGGTGATGGGTCTGGAGCTGCTGGCTGGGGCAGCTGCCGTCGAGCTGGAGGCGATGGGACTGGAGCTGTTGCAGTGGCTTCCTCCTCTCTGCAGCGACCAGCCGATGTATCTGTCTTCCTCCTCTCAGCAGCGATGATCCGATGTTGGTGTCGTGTGTCTCTCTCTGTCTGTCTGAGTCTCTCAGACAGGGCCTTATATAGGGATTTCTGGTGGGGGGTGCACTAGAGCAACCCCAAACACCATTGGCTAGAACAGGGTGCCCTTTAAGCCTATTGGCTCTTGCCTGGGGAAAAGAAACATTCTGCCCGGGGAAGAAACATCCTGCCCGGGTGAAAAACATCCTGTCCGGGGAAGAAACATCCTGCCGAGAATGAAACAAGGTTGCTTCTCTCAGGATGTGGAGAACTCTGGGGGGAGGGTAAGCTATCTATCATCCACCACCTGCCAGTAGTCCATTCAGCTATGACTCGCTCAGTGGATGAACCCACCCACGAGGCCAGAGCCCTCGTGATCCTGCCACTTCCCCAGAGCCCCAGCTCTGACACTGCCACACGGGAACAAGCTTTCCCCACGTGAGTGCTGGGGACATTCCAGACCAAGCCACCACAAAATCCTTGGTTAGATGACACTGGGAGCAAGCTTTCCCCACGTGAGTGCTGGGGACATTCCAGACCAAACCACCACAAAATCCTTGGTTAGATGATACAAAAAGCAAAGAAAAACATGTCTCGGCTTTTATCTTGCTGTCAAAATTTGATGTTGGCTAAGTGAAGTAAGCCAATCCCCAAAAACCAAAGGTCGAATGATTTCATTGTTATGAGGATACTGACTCATAATGGAGGGGGGGGGTGATGAGAGGAAGGAAGGAACTTTAAATAGATCAAAGGGGAGGGGAGAGGAGAGAGAGGGGGGCAAGGGGATAGGAATGATGGTGGAATGAGTTAGATATCCTTACCCTAAGTACATGTATGAAGACATGAATGGTGTGAAAATACTTTACGTAGAACCAGTAACTTGAAAAATTGTGCTCTATATATGTAATATGAAATGAATTGCATTCTGCAAGCATGTATAACAAACTAGAATAAATAAATAATTTTTAAAAATTTGGTGTTGGGTACAACCAGTTTTAGAAGTTAGCACTAGGGGCTGGGGTTGTGGCTCAGCGGTAGAGCGCTCACCTAGCCCGTGCACGGCCCGGTTCGATCCTCAGCACCATGTAAAAATAAATTGTGTACAACTAAAGCAAATAAATAAATATTAAAAAAAAGAAGTTAGCATTAAATTTTCAGATAAGACAAGAAAGGAAAATGAAGGAAAGGAAGGGGACAAATGGAAACATAGCTTACCCACAACAGGCCAGAGGAGGAAGGAAGACTGAGGGGAAGAAGGGCATCTAGCCAAAGCTGCTCCTGCCTACTCCTCCAATAGGAGTCCCTTGGTCTCTCCCTGCCCGCCTTCTGTCAAGTCTGTAATTTTTTGGTTCTTTGAGCTGCTGACCTAAATCTCACAAATTGTGTGTCTCTCTTACCATTTCATAACAAAGATATAACAGGAAAAAGGAGGAGAAAGACCTGAAGATTAGAAAAAAAAAAAATCAGGGCTGGGGTTGTGGCTCAGTGGTAGAGCGCTTGCCTAGCATGTGCGCGACCCGGGTTCGAGCCTCAGCACCATGTAAAAATAAAGGCATTGTGTACAACTAAAGCAAATAAATAAATATTTTTTAAAAATCACAAACAAGCAACACAGACCCACACAAGTGGTTGGAAGTCAGTTCTCCATCTCCATGCAAGCTCAGCTCCACGTCACGAATTTTCTCTGCGCGCCTCAGCTTCTGATTTCCAGAGTACTACTGACCTGATAGTTTAGCAGAGTGCAGCCCCCACATCATTGCTGAATAGTTCTCTCTTTCATATGGGCTTTAAAAAGTTGCATCTCATAAGTGAATCAAAGCTAATTTTCTATTTGGATGTGCAACTTTAAAAATTAACTGGAAAGTTATATATATATAACTTTCATATATATGTGCATATATATGTAAAAAAATTTTTAAATATACAGTGAAGGCGAAGTCTTCCTCTCACCTCAGATCCAAGTCCTCATCCAGCACCACAAAAGACAGTGTCTGATGCACTCCGCCACACTGCCTCTCCTTTAACTGCCACATTCCACACAAAAAACACCACAAAGTTGTTTACAGCAAACTATTCTGACCTCACCACCTGAAGGTAGCCACCAAGTTTGGAATATATGTGGAATTTGGTGAAACTATTCTGACATTTGGATTAATCATTATAAAACATAATTTTGCTGCCCAATTTTTCACCCTGCAATATGACAGAGAAGAAAATGAATTTGATTCCTCCTTTCCTTCCTTGAATTAAAGTTGATGATCAATGAGCCATTGTTTTATCAATCCTTCCTGGATAATGTTCACACTGTAATATTAAATTAGAAAAATAAGACATCTAATTTCCCTCACCTATAAAAGTTATATGATCTTTTTGTTCATGTTCAATTTGCATCAGTTCATTGAGTCCCAAGTGTGCCAGTTCCAATACCATCATAATGTGTCATTACTACAGAGCACCTCAGTCTAAAGGCGTAAGGTGTTCTGGCTAAGAGAATATCACCAGAGTTTTCTCTCTGAGCTAAGAAACTGTGTGTCATTTAGATGCAGCTAGCCTTATGTTTATATAAATATCCCTCTGGGGCTGTGGCTGGGGTTGTGGCTCAGCGGTAGAGCATTTGCCTAGCACATGCCTGGCCTGGGTTCGATCCTCAGCACCATGTAAGAATAAAGGCATTGTGTACAATTAAAAACAAATAAATAAATATTTTTTAAAATAAATAAATAATAAATATCCCTTTTTCTGTTGAAAATATATGGTCTGCACTATATTTGGGTGTAAGTTTTTTTGTGTTTGTTTTTGGTTTTGGATTTTTTATTTGTTTGTTTGTTGATACTGGGGATTGAACCCATGGGTACTTAACCACTGAGCCAAATCCCAAGTCATTTGGTGGGGGTCAGAGAAGTGGGTACTGGGGATTGAAATGGGGCACTCAACCACTAAGCCACATCCCCAGCCCTATATTTTATATTTTATTTAAAGACAGGGTCTCACTGAGTTGCTTAGCATCTTGCCATTGCTGAAACTAGCTTTTTGAACTCGTGATCCTCCTGCCTCAGCCTCCCCAGACACTGAGATTACAGGTATGCACCACCACACCTAGAAAATTTCTCTTAATACCTGATATGACAAACATCATAAAATTACCTATTTTGTAAATGGAGTTCGTTGAGGAACAGATTCATCAGCCTGATTAGATAGGGGGACAGGCTAGGACACAGGCCAGGCTCAGCAACAGCACTGCAGCTCTGCTATCCAGGGAACCTGGACGTCCCTGGTCCCTCTGGTCTGCAGAGGTGTGGAGCCACTGGCCAGGACAGATGCTGGCTTCCTGCACTCGGAGAAGCCTGTTGTTGCCTCAGCGTCTTGTGGCTCCCACAGCTCCTCCGGCCTCAGCCTGTGTCCTTAGTTACTACTTCCCTGTTCCCTAGTTTAAATTCTCAGCGTGAAATCCACATAGTTCATCGTATCTCTTCCTGCCAGTCACTTTTTTTTGGCCAGCCCACGGCCTGCCTTAGGCTCAGAAACCCAACCCTGGTCAGATGGATTGGGGACGAATGGGGAGGGCACTTTGGTCCTCATAAGGTTGTCCCTTGACAGGGTCATGGAGACCAGTGCCACTTAAAAGAGCATGAGGTGCCATTAGTGACATATGCCTACCAGGGGCTTCTAGAACAGTCTCCGGGTCTCAATCAGTACTGAGTAAACACAACTGTGTCCGTTCTAGCTAAACTCTCTGGAATTTGATAGATTCCAGCTTTATACTGAGGAATCACACTTCACGGCTGGGGTTCTGGTACGATTTATCTTCTATTGTCAGTCTCCCAGTATTTGGGCTTCTTTATTTTGCAATACCACAGTAAAACACTGCGATAGCCTCCTTATGTTGGTGGGGATGCCCAGTTTGTCGCAATATGTGAGTCACCCCCATCACCAAAGGCTGCTTCAGTGCTGCACAGACCTCTGGAGGTCTGTGCAGACCCAGGCAGCGGCTCTAAGGCTGGAGAACCCGTCCTCACTGCAGGTCATCCTGGGACTGCCGGCTTGCAGGCAGATCCCTTCTGCAACATCTCCACCAAGTGGCTGTCCGGCCTCAGCTCCCCAGTCTCCAGGGAGGAGGAACTTGCCAGCCAGAAGGCAACACATTCTAATTCTAAACGACTTAAGACCACACTTCTGGGGCTGGGGGTGTGACTCAGTGGTAGAGCGCTTGCCTAGCACATGTGAGGCACTGGGTTCAATTCTCAGCACTGCATATAAATAAATGAATAAAATAAAGGTCCGTCAACATCTAAAAACAATTTTTTAAAAAGACTACAATTCCTATGGAACTTACACTTTTTGTCCCCTTAGCATCTACCCAATGACCCTGGTTTGCTCCCCAAAGCCAATCAGAACAGATTCCAGGTTGCAGGAGCCCTGCACCAGGTAAGCAATTGAGCACCATTAAGGTCTTGTGCTCCTGTGTCAGGCTGTGACCGAGCAGGTCGGTAATAATTCCCCTTGGATTAACAAACAATACGTTGAAGATGGCACCACCTACCCGAGGATGATGGGGGAAACAGTACCAGGGCTCGCTGGCACACAGTAGCATCCACACTTTCCTGTCTTCTACATGGCAACCGCCTCAAACACCCTCTCATCCAGAGCAGACGTTGCAGCCCCTTTAACTGTGCGGGGGGTGTGGGGGAGGGTCCTGTTTTCCATACATCCAGAATTCATTTCCATTTACTGATGAAGCGTCTTCTGCTGCATTTTCTACTTTTTTACTTTATCCATCTGTGGGGACAGATCACACCAAAGGCATCCTCCCTGTGAGCCGGGAGGGGGTCCCAATGACCAGGTGACCTCCCCATGTAGGCACAGTTCCGGCTGCACCCCCAGTTGTCATCTAGAGGTATCGCAGGGGAACTTCTGGAACCCACTCTGTGAACGCCCGCCATCACTTCTGGGGGAGGTCTGCCTTCCCTCCCAGCCAACCTACCAGAGACCCCCCCTGCAACTTGGCTCCCTCAGTCCCCCTTCCTCCTGGAGGCCAAGGGCACATCAGCAGAGCAGGAAGAGCCAGGAGAGTGCCCGTTACCAGTCCCTGCACTTGACAACACCACTTCCAGTGTAATAGTTAATTTGAATTGTCAAGTTGATTGAATTAAGAGATGCCAATGATTAAGAGGCTTCTGGGTGTGTCAGTGAGGGTGTGTCTAGGAATGATGGGCATGTGGGATAACCAACTGGAGACCCTCCCTAAGCGTGGTGAGCACCATCCAACAGGATGATGGATTGGATGGAATAAAAGTTGGAAGAACATGGGCTGGGGCTGTAGCTCAGTGGCAAAGTGCTTGCCGAGCATGCGTGAGGCACTGGGTTTGATCCTCAGCACCACATAAAAATTAACAAATAAAATAAAGACGACATTCTGTCCATCTACAAATGCAAAAAAAAATATTTTTTTTTAAGTTGGAAGAACAATGAAGCAACTAAGCAGATACAAGCTCAGTTCTTCTTTTTTCTTTTTTTTTTTTTTTTTTTTTTTTTCGTACCGGGGATTGAACTCAGGGGCACTCGACCACTGGGCCACATCCCCAGCCCCCCTTTTTTTTTTTTTTTTTTTTGTATTTTATTAAAGACAGGGTCCCACTGCGTTGCTAAGTGCCTCGCCATTGTTGAAGCTGGCTTTGAACTCGCGATCCTCCCATCTCAGCCTCCCACGTGCTGGGGTTACAGGCGTGCGCCACCGCGCCCCCGGCCTCGGTTCTTCTTGAATGGGCCCCTGATTGCCGCTGCGGTGGGTCATCTGAGGACTCTCCTTCATCACTCTCCCAAAGCAGACTCCGCCAGTGATTCTCCAGAGTTCCCAGAAGGCTCCTCAGACTAGGGTAGAACCGCTGATCCCTTGTGTTCCAGGGCTTCAGCCTCTGAACTGCGCAGCTACTGGTCCTGCCAGCTGTCCAGCCTGCAGATGGCCATTGTGGACTATCCAGCTTCCTGTCACATAAGCCAACCTAATAAATCCCTTTTTTAAAATTATGCTTCCTGTTGACTCTATTCCTCTAGAGACCACTAATACAGCCGGGCAGCACGGTCCCAAGATGATCTGTTCCCTTCGTTCCCCTAAGGGACCCAGGAAGGCCAGGACCAATGGCTTCACCTAAGATGATGCCCTGAGGTAGAGGGCTTCAGGGTCAGTTCACCAGCTCAGCAGCATCACCAAGACCAAATCTTCCTGCCTTCCCCACCAGCCTTGTCTTTCATCTCCACACTCCCCCTCATGGTTACAGAATGGCAGCGAAAGCTCCAGCTATTACTGCCTTCTAGAGCATGTGCAAAGCCAGGAAGGGTAGTTACTCCTCAACCAGCTCAGTCTGCTGGCAACAAAGGCCCTTCCCAAAGCTCCCAGCAGACTTCCCCTCAATGCCCATTGCAGGAACTAGATCACAGGCTCTCTGTCCACCCTAAACCCACAGCAAAGAGGAACGGGCCATCTTCCCTGGAAACACTGGTGCCTAACACCTGAAAATCTAGGGGTTCTGAAGCAAGACAGACGGAAGGACAGCTGTACAGTAGAGGAGGCAAGCAGAGTCTGCACACCTCCTTCAAGGCCCACTGACCACCCCTGTCCCTGGCCTGCAGACCTGACTGCCCAGCTGGGTGAAGAATACCACGGCCCAGGTGACCTCGCACATCTAAATGAAGAACAGCACAGTGTGGCATGAGACCACAAAACAACGGGCATGCTTCCTGTCCATCTGCTGAGATTTAAGTAGACTCCAGTCGTGTCCTCTGCAACAACAGAGCCTCTCCTGGAATGCGCTCAGCCAGGGCGAGGCTCAGAACATGTCACACACCGCATGGAGGACGGCCAGCCCTCACCACGTGCCTTCCTTCACAGCCAGGTCTTTGGACCTCTGGCCCTCAGGAAAGGTACTGTGGGAGAGGGGTGCTGGCCAGCGGTGTGGTTTAATGTCAGGAATCTTGCACTTCCTCCGTTCTGTCTGGTATGACTTGCCATGGTGCACCCCACCTCCCAGCACCGGGGGATGTGGCAGAGGGTCGCATTTCTTAAGTCTTTACTTGGTTCTACATGCACTTGGTGGAGCTGAGCATTTGAGGGAGTCTGAATGCCAGGACCCCTGAGACTGAGGAGGCTCACCTGCCACACTTGGAGGACACAGGGGTCACGTCCTAGGCACCATGCTGCGGGAAAAAGATTTATTCAGATGTGTCAGTGGAAATGCCCAGTCATTCACCAAGGGGCCTACTGAGGAAAATCGCCCCTACACTGTATTCCTGTCTTATTTATTTATTTATTTAGCAATGCTGGAGATCAAACCGAGGGCCTCATGCATTCATGCATGCTGGGCTAGTACTCTATCATTGTGCTATCCCTGTTATTTCTTCTGTAACTTTAAATTTTATCATGTTAGCAGTGGCCCCTGGTTTCAGCACATACACTTATGAATCCTATTTTTGACAGCCAACATAGCAACTCTCATTCCCAGGCCTGTGTCATGAGTAAATATGATCAGTGCCCTTATCCTAGCAATGGACAAAAATTCAAACCATCTAGAGAAGGCATGATAACTTCTATAGAAAAATTCTTATTGTACCATTTACTTAACAAGCCACAATTTTAATTTTTTTTTAATTTTAAAAAAGCAATTCAAGATCTTACAGAATTACGATACTTCTATGAAATGGTCCATTTTACTCTGAGATTACAGGAACATTTGTGGATAGCTAAAGGAGAGACTCCAGAAACTGCGAATTATAAAAAAAACTGTACGGAGTCAGACACCTCTACAAATCCACCAGTACATCAGAGGAGTTCTGAATACTTCCAACACTACAAAACCCTGCCTCCGCCCGCCATGACTTCATGGCAAGGAGCAACAATGTGTCCTTCTCCAAGTGTACCCAGAAAAATTATAGGACTGGCTAGAGAGGGAGGTGGAAAGGAGAGCCAGACACCAAGAACTGCCCTCCCGCCAAAGCTACGTACCACAGGGGAGAATTCCTTCTCATAGGACCTGGGATTTGGGGAAGGGGTGGCTGCAGCAGTCAGCAACACAGGCCCATCACCCCCACCCCTCATCCCAAACACACGGCACTCTCAAGACCTTCACAGCTTCTTTATTTCAGAGAAGTTCTCACACACTAAGATCTGCTTGCTTGCTTACTTGTTTGTCCCCCCCCCCCCCCCCCCCCCCCCCCCCCCCCCCGGTACAGAAGAGGAAGCCCGTGAGGCCCAGGTCCAGCTTGTCTACTCTCCATGGAATTTCAGGGCTTGCCAGTCGATACTCAGTTCAGACATGTGGGATGAACGAATGACTGCATGAATGTGTCCCCAGACAGCTCTCATTTAAATGAAAATTATCAAATCTCCTATTTTTATCAGTTGAGTTAAAGAAGCAACCATCTTTGTTATTAAATCTCCATTAAGATAGTTTAGCATTTTTGTTATGGTATGTAGCTGGGAGTTTGATTCTTTTCTGTGATAAGCACAGATTATTCAAGCCACCATTCAATATTCATTTATCAGATATATGAAGCTTGTCTACTCAGATTCAAAGGTTTTCTTTAACTTGTCTTTTATCTAAATCAGTCAAGTCTCTTCTCATAAATGAGAAATATTAAATAAATGGCTGCTCTCATAAAATAAAGAAGCAACTAGCAGAAACAATCTGCAACTTCCATGAATAAGCTTTTCCTTAGTGCCTAAGATAATAAATACTGTTTGCAAACCAAAACTATGTGCTGTGAGCTTTACAAATCGGTCCCCAGTCCCTCTTCAGTGTGTTGTTAGCCCAATGGCAAAGGAACCCAGTAAGCGAAGGCTCAGAGGCAGCAAGTCACTGTCCATGGCCTCTTGTCAAAGCAGGGCTCTGCACCCAGGTCAGGCCACACCAACACTCACAATTAATTATTTTACTACTAAATCATTACCAGTTACTCCAATGCATCGTGAATCCTCTCTGAATGTTGTAGTTCATCATATCTAAAATGCTACCAGTTGAAGTTAATGTACAACTACATCAAATGTGCAATACTGCCAATTAAAGCTATGGAACACTTTCAATTGGAAAATATGTCAATTTCAGAAATGTTAAAATGTGTACAAACATATATACACATCATTCACACACACACACGTGTACACATTATCTACTCAATAAAACATAGCAATCCACTAGCCTAATAATCCAATAGCCAAATTATTCCTAAAAAGTTATAAAATCTGAAAACTTTAGAAAATTAATTTTTCCATAAAGTACAAAAAAGAGAAAAATCTTAAGAATGAATAAAGTTATAGGAAACTTGCAAACATTTATTAATACTCTTTCTTAAAAATTGTTTCTCTTCATCTAAAGCAATAAACCGTATTGTTTATAATGTAAAGAGCTGTTGACATTTTTCCTACCTACAAGCATGACCATTGTTTATTCAGATTTTCATGCATCCAAGTACACAAAAAGGCGGTATGTACATTTTTTAGAATATTCCATTAAAAGTGAATTTTAAATCTACCTGTTTTTCTTAACTTCTATTTGTTTTACCTAAAAGCTAAGGAAAATAATAGTAATTTCTCATTCCACACCGAAGAAAAATATGCCCTGCTGCTAAAGACACTGCTGTCTCTACAGAATCAAAGACAACCAACACTTTTAAAAAGCACTCTCAGTGAAGTCTCCTACTTGAACGACCAACTGAAGAGGCATCGATTCTCATCGATTCTCAAACACATTGATTGTGTTTTCAGGGCCTCTTTTCTCTTCCTCTAAAAGTGCTCACATCATAAGCCCACACAGTGTCTATCCCCTCTCCGGTAACATGGTCTGGGATCCAGTGTGGGAAAGGGAATCGGCAGGCGATGACTCTTGCGTCATCCTCAAGTTCAAGTTCAAGTTTCTTCTCCAACTGTGGCATCTGTGAAGAATAACAGCCATTACTTCAGTAAGCAGCTAGGCAAAAGAAGTGATTCCAAAACACCCTTTTGTATTCAAGAAACCTGAAAACACTTGTTAAAAAGATCACTTCAGGTACAAACACATCATCAAACAATCCATTAATACAGAAGACACATAAACCGCACCTAAGAATATCTTCTAGTATCAATTATAAAATATGCCATTTTGGGTAGACATATGTCATAGATTTCCAGTTTCTGTCTAAAATCATGTTGTGTTTCTGAATCATCATGAACAGTAGATGGTATCATAACTGCCAACCTGATAGATGAAATAGAATCCATTTTTTAATTTTAATTTTTATTACTTGCATTATTAGAGAAAAAAATTAGTCTTACTGGTTATTTGTAGTTTTTGCATTACTGAAATATTTAATTTTCCCTTGAAGTAGTTGTATTTTTATTATTGAATTAAAAGTGCTTATTTTAAATCAAAGCATTTAATGTTTGTCTTATATTACAAATATATATTTGTTTTATTTGGTCATTTTCTTTTAAATCTTATGTATATACTTTTTGATGTGCATATGGGATATTTTTCCTTTGTCAGTTTTTAATTTTTCTCCCATTTAAAAAACTTTATCTAGAATTTTTTTGGTCTATTTTGTGTATAGGAGTGAATTTTAGTCCATTTATTTAACAAAACATTAAGTAGATGCCTACAAGGTACTAGGTAGCATGCTTTTGCCTGGAGAATAATTTGTACATAACACAACCAGAATTCCTGCCCTCAGGAAGCTGCTGCTCCTGCATAGGTTTCATTAAGCGGTCTCAGAAGAAACTGTTGATGGATAGGAATTACTTTTTCACTAACTTCCATGCCTACTTCATTACATACCAAATTTATGTGCACAATTGGGTCTATTTATAGACTTTCTACTGGATTCCATTTATTTGTTAATACCTCTGTATTATGTCAGTATGTCAATATTTTTATTGTTAAAAAATTTAAATGGCCGGGCGCGGTGGCGCACGCCTGTAATCCCAGCACTTTGGGAGGCTGAGGTAGGAGGATTGCGAGTTCAAAGCCAGCCTCAGCAATGGCGAGGCACTTAGCAACTCAGTGAGACCCTGTCTCTAAATAAAAAAAATACAAAAAAGGGCTGGGGATGTGACCCAGTGGTCGAGTGCCCCTGAGTTCAATCCCCGGTACCACAAAAAAAAAAAAAAAAAAAAAAAAAAAAAAATTTAAATGATGTATTTTAGTGAATAGTAAGGTAAAGGTGAATTTCATTACTTATGTCTTAAGATACACTGGAATTCTACAGAATATTTTAGTCTGCACATGGGTAATGTATTTTTGAATTAAGGGCCAGTTTCTCGTGTTAGTTAACAATACAAGCTGTCTTAAGACCAAAAATAAATTAATTAATTAAAATGAAATCATGTTGTGGCAATAATTAAAACCAGCAACAGCTTAGAATTATTTACCTATTTAGATTTTTCTCCAATAAAAAAGGGAAGGGAAGGGAAGGGAAGGGAAGTCACAGCAGAAGTCACACAGATTACAGCAGTCATCTCATTCAAAAACCTTAACATCATATCCTCACAATAGTTCCAATAATACTCCAAATTTGTCATTGTCCCAATAGTGTCCTATTTCACATTTCCCCCAAGTCAGAATCCAGACCAGAAATATTTTGTATTTAACTGTAATGTTTGTTTGATCTCTCTTAATCTGGACTGGTTCCTATCTCTGTCTTTCATGACAATGAATCAGACGGTCCTCACCTTGGGCTCCTCAGGTTTGTTCCCAATGCCCCAGCTATAGGGCTGTGAACTCATCAGGACTCCCCAGATGCTCTTGAGGTGATGTTAATCACTGGATTAGGATAAAATCTGGTATCTCCACAGTGTAGTTACTATTTTCCCTTTTAAGACAAGTTGAGTAGTTTGAGGAGAGACACTGGGAGATGATGTAAGCAGACTGTTGCTTATCAAACAACCTACACTTGAAGTAGCCCTCATTGATAATTCTGACCTGAATCCATTTTTACTACAACAGTTGCAAAGTAGCAACTTGCTTATTCTGTCATTTTTTCTAGATGTAGAATCAGCTTTCTACTCTAAAGAAGAATTTGCCAGACTTCCCCACCTCCCTCTAGCTACAATTATCAGTAACTAGTAACACCTACTATCTTATCCCATTCGTTGAGTTATAATGCATTACTGTCCTTGTTTATTCTAATGCTCAAATTGTCCTATTTGATCACTGGAAGCCTCCCACAGCTGGCCTCTCTGTTCCTTGGACAAGCTCCCATTAAATATTCTGAGCACTTCCTTACATTCTGGCTCAACAAAATATTCCAAGCTTTTCTATCTTCTCTTCCCCAGCCCTGGATCAGCCATTTCTCAAAGAGTCCCAGTTCCTCTTAGTGAAAAATGATACTTGGAAACCAAGATCTGAGCAACAACTAAAGCAAAGTGAACAAATCAATAGTGCTTCCATGAAGGTTTTATTGCTGACGTACATCTTATATACGTGGCTTGGAAAAACTCCTGCACAGGACCTATGGCTGGAGTAAGCCAAAATCCTAACTTGTCATTAGAACCAATTCCAAGATAACAAAGGATAAGTTCCATTAGGGATGGGAGTTTCTCTTCTTCTAAGAGCCAGTAAAGGGTTGTTTTTTGTTTTTAATAAAAGTTTCTTTCCTTGAGGGGAAAATTAAGTAAGCAAAGAATGAGACAATGTGTGTTTTTACAAAATATCAGAGGTTTCTTATGGTAATTTTGTTCATCAAAAGGATAATTGTAAACTTATTCATATTACTATTATTCATTTCTCTTTTATAGTTTCTTTTATTTTCAAATGATTGTCATATGCTAAGTCAAGATAAACCTAAAAATGAAAGGAGCTATTCCAATCATAAGAAATTAACTGACTAAATTACACATAAATATGCAATGAATCTGGCTCTTGATATCATACACAAAGAGAAGCAGTGATGTGTCATGCCTGTATAATGGAATCCAAAATTACTCACACAATTATAGGTTTCAAAGTGACACAAACTCATCATATTCTAATTACACCTTTAAAACTTTAAACACAAGTCAGACTAGCTCAAAAGCATGAGGCCAATCAGCCGTGTCCAGCAGCAGCACAGATCTGCTGGACCTGTCCCTGCTCTCTGGAGACATGCTCCCCTTGCCCACTAGGGTGGGGAACGCCGCTGCCACCAGGCTCCTCTCGGGGGGGGGGAGGGGGTCCTTGGCTGGTGGCCCTTGTGTGCCAGACCTCAGATGTTAGAGTGCAGATCTCAGGCCATGGTTGGCTCCCCCAGGTCACCTCAGCCTTCCTGGCTTCTGCACATTCAAACCCCGCACACTGTGCTTCAGCCACCCTCTCCCAAACCCCAGACTCCTTATGACCACTGCCAGCCTGACAGCCCATGCCCATTCGAAAGTCACCATGAACCTCTGTAGCGGCTCTGCCTGCGCCTCTCCCAGCACAGCTCTGGCCAACTTCACACACCCAGGAGCTGGGCAGATGCCCTGGGGCTGCCCTTGACTTCTCTCTCCCTCCCATGCTGACTCTGCTTGCTGATCCTGTTGACTCCATCCACAGTGCATCCCAAAGTTGGCTACTTCTCACCACCAACCCACCCTGGTCCACACCTGAACACGTGGACACCTGCAGAGCTCATAACCCAGAGCCCTGCTTCACTGTGCGCAGTGTACCCCACCCCCCCTTAATTTCAGTTACTGCGCAGCACTTACTCCCTTTTGTTGAACGATATATTTTATTTAATGCCTACGCTCCCCACCAGCATAGAACCTCAGCGCAGGGGTGTTCTCTGCTGTTCACTAAATGCTCCAAGGGATCAGAACAGAGCCAGGTGCGCAGTGGCCATGCTGACTAAATGAACAGAGAGTGGAAGGGTAGCAGTCGTGAGCCACTTTTCTTTATCAGAAAATGATACTTTCACTCATCAATTCATAACAGAATTCAAATGAGTGGTTCTCTGAAGTTCACAGTTAGTAGTCTTCTGGGTAAAGTGTAGGTAACGGGTATGCTTACACATACGCGCTCACTCAACAAGTGTTTACTGACCACTTGCTCTGCCAAGAGAAGTCGAGCTGGAAGTCAGGCAGTGAGGACAGCTGGGCCACACCCAAGGTCGCTGTACAGTGCACACACAAACACACAGAGCCAGCAGACAAGGAGGTGCAGGGAGCCTCATCTGAGGGCAGGGGAACAAGTGCTACAGAACGGAAGACAGAACGCAGCAGCTCGCCTCAGGTGATGAGGACAGCTTTACAGAGGAAAGGACAACTGGCCCGTGGGTGGTCAGGAGGTGCTGACTAGGGCCAGGGGTGGGGAGGTGATGTCAGTGGGAAGGGATGGCCCCAGGCTCTGGTAAGAGAAGCACCGTGAAGTCCAGGAGCTGACAGGACAGGAGCTGCACAGAGAGCCAAGGCTGGAGGTGAGCAGGAGCCACTGCATGCCAGCCTCAGGGCCACGCACAGCATCCTGGCCTTATCCTGAAAAGTATTGAGAAGTCGGGTTTTTAAAGAAGGACATGGCTGACCTGTCCTGGGTTTTGAAAAGACCACTTGATGCAGACACTGGTGTTACATGCCATCCCTGCAATCCTAGCACTGAGTCAGCAGAGCTGCATCCTGTCCCGCTGGGAGCACGCTTGTGGGACGTGCTACCACTGCCTGAGGTCAGGCATGATCAGCCGCGCATCAGAGGCACGGTCGAGGACCTAGAACACAGGGTTTCCTCCTCTACCTCTCCAGGTATCCTCCTCGCCCTCCTGTTGATACCTGTGCACCAGCTGCCACAGGAGCGTTTCATGGTGTGCTGGTCTTGCTGACCATGACTGGAATAATACCAGTGCTCAGGAGGACCCACAGGCAGGCCCACTCCAAGAGCCACCCTGGCCTCCAGCGTCCCAGTCAGCACATTCCCGGCCCCCACTGCGTCTGCTTAGGCAGCCCTGGTGCAGGTGGAAAGTGGGGCCCCCCTGTGAAAATCGACCTTCTGGGCCAACAGAAGCCACCAGCACACGCTGCACCCAGTCAACACACTAGCATGGGAAACGCGGGCGAGCTGAATCCTTCCACCACAGGGAACGTGGCGTGTTTGGGCTGCACTCCCTCTTCCTCGGGAAGAGAGGAATGCTACGGGCTCCTGCTCACGCTTCTCTAGGTTCTGAAGATGGGGCAGTGATTACAAAAGCACTTATTGAAATAATAAGGCCCTTACTGCCTCTGAGTGAAGAGCTCCAAACACTGTTTATAATCAAACTTGACAGGAAGCCCCAGGAGAGGCTGCACAGGTTACAGTGCTGCCTTACCAAAGGCCACCGCTGCCACCCGCTGGGACAAGGCAGCATGGCCTTGTAACCCACAACTCAGCTCATGGTCCCGCCTCTCCAGACAGCATGGAATGCCCAGCAAATATTAACTTTCTATTTTTACAAACTGTGGAATTCAAATTAAAGTTACATATCCCCAAAATAAAGAAGGAAAGCCCAAGCATCATAGTAAGTAGTAAACCACAATCAAAACTCTTCATCAAATATCACCCAAATAGTTTTTTTTACATGGTCAGAAATCATGTCCTTCTACCCGGCTTCACTCTCAGAATAAAAGTGCAGACGCCCAAGTTCAGTCTCAATTTTAGGTCTAATGAAAATCACAAGCCGGGCACGGTGGCACACGCCTGTAATCCCAGCACTTTGGGAGGCTGAGGCAGGAGGATCGCGAGTTCAAAGCCAGCCTCAGCAATGGTGAGGCACTTAGCAACTCAGTGAGACCCTGTCTCTAATAAAAATACAAAAAAGGGCTGGGGATGTGGCCCAGTGGTCGAGTGCCCCTGAGTTCAATCCCCGGTACCAAAAAAAAAAAAAAGAAAAAGAAAAAAAAATCACAGACACATAGAATGCAGTCTTTTCAAGGACTCATAACAAAAACATTCCTAAATTGTCTTTAAAAATTAAAGAGCATGATGTTATATTGAAGGTTCTAATCATAAGAATAAATTTCTCAAGCACTAAAACAATTTATTTTATATAAATCTAAATAAAATGCCAAAAAAGTAAATTTCCCTTTTTTTAAATTACAAATGACATCAGTTATATAAGTGCCATTTCTGCAAACATCCAATTCCACCCAGATTATTATGGCTACAATTATAGACTTTGAAAAGTAAAAAGGGATTTCTTTCTCTGGTCTGCAAACCAGCAATTACAGCAGAAGCATCCCAGCCTGGCCATCTTTTCCAGGGCTGAAGAGGACATTTTCAAGAGAATATTATTGTATTTTCACTTTTGAAAGTACAAAATCAAAGTTCAATACTCAGTTCTTCGGCAAATCAGTCAATTGAGGTAAATTGAAACTAGTCAATGCTCATCCATCCTGAAAATTGTCTTCCTGAAAAATTGGAGGAATGATCGTCTCAAAGAGAACATCCCATTAACTTCCTCAAGTGATTTCGGCTGGGTCTGAAGTGAGCAGCTGTGAAAATCGTGAACTGCATTCAACACTGGGACCTACCTCATAAGGCAGTTTTCAGAC
The DNA here is from genome assembly GCA_025594165.1 of Tamias sibiricus. Lineage (NCBI taxonomy): Eukaryota > Metazoa > Chordata > Mammalia > Rodentia > Sciuridae > Tamias > Tamias sibiricus. The sequence goes on along the minus strand of CM046662.1, from coordinate 164,596,988 downwards.
TGAAATTTTAAGACCCCAGTAGATCACTGAGATTTTTATCTCAAACAGAGGTTTAAAAATATGACTAAATCTTTTATGATTAAACGTAAGGGCCCTGAACTACTTTATTAAACCAATGAACTGATATCCAGGGTGCCCTACAAGTCCCTGGAGGCCACCAATCTGCACACGGGTGAGTGGCCACATGCTGGCTCTGAAAAGGCCTGTAGCATCGTCCACTCCACACAGACAGCAGAGAGGGGTTACAGTGACCATGGGGTAGTGGGGTATACTCACCATCTGAGGCACACCGAAAATAACAACATTTGAGTACTGCGAAAAGGTGACCTAGTGAAACAGGAAACAATGGGGAGATTAATTCTGAAAAGTCAGACATTAAGCTTAACTTTTGCCAGGAAGGGAGTAGCAATTTTCCACTTTGCCAAACCGTGGGCTTTCACAAGTTCCTGAAAAGAGTGGCTGGCTAAGACCACACAGGAGAGCACCATGCTCCCACTTTGATCCACGCCAGTCCAGCTCCTCAGTTCTCCAGTGCTCCCGTAACCATGGCAGGGGCTCATGCCTCACAGGGGCTCCATGCAGGGCACGCCCAGGGACTCTAAGGCCAGGGACTCCCAGGGACTCCCAGGGTGGCCACACATTCCCACTCCACTCTGACAGACACCAACCAGCTTAGCAGACCTCGAGGGATTTCAGAGCCACAGGGTTCATGCTGAGCCATGGGCAGAATTCTAACCCCTCCGCCTCTCTAAAATATTATGGAGAAAGTTCAGTACAATGACCTCTCGTCAGCTGAAAACAGAGGGATTTGGGGGAGTACTTTGCCAGTCAAGATTCTTATTGCCCAATAAAAATCTTATTTACTCTATGGAGAGAATGTTTAGTTTTATATGGCACAAAAAACAATGCCAGCAAAACTCTTAGTGGATTTTTATAAGCTACGGATGACAATATTACAATGAGAAACTCTTATTTAAGAAAGGGCATTTTATAGAGCACTCTTACAGCAAAATTACAGGGCTTTTTCTAGAGTAAAAACAAATTTGGAAAGTGCCTCACACTTTATGAGGACAAGAAGTAACCCTGACAGCATGGTTAGTGGATTCTTTGTTCTTTTCATCACCTAAGTATACACACACACACACACACACACACACACAAACGTGCAAGAGGCGGATGTTTATAAAGACAATTTATAGGATTTCCACGAGACGGAAAATCTCATTATTCCATAACAAACAAAAGAGAACATTTTAGCCAGGCACCGTGGTGCACACCTGTGATCCTAGCACTTGGAAGGCTGAGGCAGGAGGATCGCGAGTTCAAAGCCAGCCTCAGCAGTGGCGAGGCACTTAGCAACTCAGTGAAACCCTGTCTC